>OY728137.1:274719258-280666758 GCA_963277665.1 Viscum album
TTATGGAGTTTATGAGTCGACTGATAACAATGTGGTAAGGTAATTCTTATTTCAATTTTGAATCCTTGCATTAAACTCATCCTTTAATGATTATGTAATGTGAAAATTATGTATGAAGTTATATTTTATTCTAATTTGAATTATTTCCACTTTTTTGTTAGGATTTTTATCCGATAAAAATAATCAAGTCATTTGATTAATGATATGATATTTTTAAGGGACTTTGTGTCAATTTACATCATTGAGGCATATTTTTATAATATACACCAAAATATTTTTCTATGGTGCATATACAGCCCCATTGATTTATTTGTGTTCATAATTCATTGAAAATTTCATTCCTATAAAATATACATATTTTATGTATCGTGGATATGATTATTTCATTAGTCATAAACCATTATTATATATGGTTTTTACTTAGACTGTTATTTGATAAACTAATAAATAATGGTAAATTTGTATCTCTAAATCAATATAGATTTTTTTTATACATGTTTATTTATAAATTAAATCAATTATTTTATGTATGTGGAATTATTTGGACATGAATGAATGGGTGGGGAACATATATACAAAATAACCTCAATGCATTGATTATCTCATGAGATGAATAAGTTGGAAAAATTAAATGGAGGTTTTACCAAAAAAGATTAAACATTCATGTAAAACATCCTGAAGGTAAAGGTATCATGTGTCTATGAAACATGATGTCCAATACTTATGAATTTAGTTTATTAATAACTAATTTATTTTTATCCGTGATATTTTCATGAATATATTATATGTGGATTCAATTTGTGCACAATTTATTGAGTAAATAGACTTTAATTCCAACTATGTATATTACAATAATGTTAATGCATTATACTCTCATGGTAGAAAAGTTATTGATTTAATGTATTTTTTTCAGTTATTTTACTATTCCATATTTATTTTTAATTAGTTATTGAAGATAACTTTTGATGTATATAACTTTTATAGGACATTGAAGCTCTCCCATTAACTATGATAAATAAAGGTTACTATTTTTACTATTCATTTTGATAAAAAAATTAGGTGACCTTATTATATAATCTATATTATTATGATTCAAAATATGGAATCCATTTTTTTAAAATTCAAATAAAAAATTGGTAAATTTTTATTTAAAATTAACTCCACATATGCGATGAGAATGCAGGGTTTCAAAGAGAAAATGTTTAAAGTTTATAATGTTTTTATATATTATTTTAATATCCGTTTAATCATAATGGAATAAATTGGATTAATAAATAGAAAATAGAACAATTTTATAAAAAAATTAAAATTCAATTTAACATTATAAATAAATTAAATGAATTTTTTTTTCAATTAAAAGTCAGTCAATTAATTAGTCCTCAAAAAATGAATCATTTTAGAAAAATTTAAATAAATTAAGCTAAGGTAATTATAAATTTTAATATTTCAAAATGGAAGTATATTTTTTATATAAAATTTTAAAATATGTAAAAATAAATTTTGAAAATAAGATCACTAATGTATGAAAAAATCTGTTATATAAAAAAAATATTTATGCATAAAATTGGATTCATTCATATATATTATCTTGAAAACACATAAGACCAATGTGAAACATTTATATTTAATATATAATATATCTATATTTCATTAAAATCATTAAAAAAAGTTATTCTTTTAATTTATTGAGGTAAAGAACATTTATTTACATAAAAATAGTTTTCTAGAAAATTATTTCATTAATTTTAAAAATATTTTTATTTTTATTTATGACTAATTGGTAACAAAAGTAGTCATTATATATACATTTTTAAACATTATATTTTCATAATTTGTTTACACTTTTTTCATACTTTCTATTAAAATTTCTAGCTGAAAACTATCATATTAAATAATAATATTTTAATAATATGTAATGTTTTTTTTAATCTTGGAATTTCATGTAACTGTTTGGGTTGGTGTCCTGAGAAACAACTGTTTTGTACTTTGATTACATATATGCGCACTTATTATATACTATTTATTTTTTTGCATGACTATAATATAATAATGTCCTAGAATATTTGTTGTATTGATAAGGTCCTGGAAGATCCCTGTTATGATGAGAACCTTGGAATACTATAACAATATTATTAAATAATGTTCTATGTTTGGATGATATACTATGATAGGACACAGAGTATACAGACCATCATGTGTTAGTACACATTAGAAGAAGAGACTCTCTCTCATGTAGTTCACAATTGGTCATCTCCAAGATGGGAGATTATGAGAACAGACCCACCAATAGTAATTCTGCATGTATTGGTTTCATCAGACATTAATATCTACGAGCGTGTGTAATGGTCCTTTGACAGGAACATTATCATTAACTCATGTCATGACTCGAACACTTAGAATTGCTAGCAAAAAAGGTCTTGAAGACAATTGGTGGGAAGTAGGGTACGTTGGGTGAGTCACGAATGACATGTTGTTAATGGATAATTCGAGGAAGGATTTGTCCCTTCCATATTTATGGAAGTAGATATCTTGGGCCCTTTGATTGAAATAGAAGTGTCGAACAAATTCCATGGCCATGGTGTCACGATGAGTTTATTTCTGGAATTCAAAGAATCACAAATCAAGCACATAGGTTTATGACACTGCCATGAAACCTGCTTGATGAGATATTGAGACAAAGGGATTAAATTACACGATAAGAATTTGTATGAGGTGACATGTTAATGTGATTCCAAATTATTTCTATTGTGTGCTTTGACCTATTTCTAGACAGCAATCTTGGACATTTGGAAATCCCACCTAATTCTAAGGAGAAAGAGGCCAAGAGGGTCACACACTAAGTGTATCCAATTATCTCAAGTAGAATAAAGATTATTCCCATATGTGGTTTAATAATTATTCAAGGAAGCCTAAATCGATTTAATGATGGAGGAAGAATAAAATGAAAACTAGTACACGCCATGTATTAATGATTACACGCCATGTAGTTTTCATTTTGGAAAGGAAATGAAAAACAAGTACATGCTATGTATTAATGATTACATGTCGTGTAGTTTTATGAAAAACAAGTACACGCCATGTATTAATGATTACACGTCGTGTAGTTTTCCAGTCGGGATTTCAAGGAAATGATATCGTTTTATTAAATGATTTTTATTATAATCAGTGTGGGCGCATGTCAAGGAATTAATGATTCCACATGGGGTTTTTTCAATAAGTGTTAATGAAAGAAATAAAACATGTAACACATTTATTTATTTTCATAACTCTATAACCTCAAAACCGATTATAAATATCCTTACAACCTCAACACTTTTCCCAATGGTTGTGCACAATAATTCTAGAGAATTTTCTCAAGGCAGAAAGAATTCCTTCTTCCAAGAATTCTCTCAAGACCAAGAGAGAGATCCTCCTCCATCAGATCAAATCGATCTAAGGCGGAAAATGCTAGCAAAGGTTTCTCCATGATAGAACTCAGAGACTCCTTTGGTGACATCTAGATATACATGGTCCACGTGTGGATCACTACTAGAGGAATTCTACACCTTGATTCTGCGATGCAATGACGAATCTCATCAGAGGGTGATCAGAAATATTAACAAAGAAATAATTCCAAAAAAGGTATTTCTGGTCAATTAATTAATTTAATTATAATCAACATGTGATGACCCCCATTTTTGGTTTAGGGACTATTCTTCTTCTTTTTCTATTTCTATGATTCGATCCATGGAGTTTGGAATTTATCATCGTACTGATCCCGGATTGATCATTACAAATGACAAAAGCCAAGTGGGAAAATCCACCCACGAGCTTCCACTGTGCCCAGAAGATTCAGTAAGATAATATAAACATAGTTTTACATGTTAAAAATGAAAATTTTCTATTTTCATATAAAATAGAACATGAAAATTATTTAATTAATTTAATTTTTTTTCCTAAAATATCAGGGTGTTATATTCTACTCCCTTTAAAATGAATTTCACCCATGAAATTTATCTTAGTTACCAAAGGTTTAACAATTTAAAATTCCTTCATAGAATCAAAAATCATAAAAAGACATCATAAAAATTTACTTGAAAAAGGGAAATTGATGTGAGAAATTCATATAGAATATGATATAATAGGTTTCTGAAAAATAGAAGATTGGAGGGATGTGAAAAAACTAACATTGAAGGGAAAACTAACCCCAAAAAACCAGGGTATAGTAATAAAGAACTTAGACATGAGAAAGTTAACAACCAAAAATACATAAACCAAATAGTAGTAAAAACCATATATGTCACAAATAATGATTATTACATGAAAGAATTTGATTTCAGTATCCATTTAGTATTTTTTTGTAATTTCCATTGTATCTATACTGAGAACATATGAATATGTACTTAATTAAAAAATTTTTATTTCATATCAAAAACATTATACTTTGGTTGTGGATTGATCAATTAACACCTCATATCTTACCCCAAGATATGATTATTTAATTTTTAAAGCACTAAATAAGATCCATAATTGAATGGTAATTAATGATTTCTATTTATTGATAAAAAAAAATTTTTATGTGGTTATCCAATATGGGTAAATCTTCATTTTTGGAAGTAATATGTGAATCACTAAAACTGAATACAAAGTTCATCTAAATCCATTACACAAACTGTTAACCTTATCATCCTCCCAAATTCAAAATTTATAAATAATGTTGAATGATTTATCATAACAAACATTACATTAACCCCTAACATATCATAAAGTATCTCTTGTTGGTCACATACCAAACTTGTTAATACATTAATCACATATTATCTTGAAACACAGAAATTACTATAATTACCTTAAAAGGTTATTTACAACATAAATTCTTCCTCATATTGTTACATAAATAAAGGATTATTTGATATATTCCATAAATTAAAAAATGAAGAAAAATCCATCAAGGATAACATAAACCTTTTTTTTCGAAAAATAATATATTAGTTTTGAGGTCATAAATACTAACCAATTTACTTTATTTATGTCAGTTTTATTTTTATACCAACTAAATTCTATTTTCCGAACCTCATGAACATATTAAGCATTATCTTCCACGAATCATGTTATTTAAACAAAATAATACCTTTCTATTAAATAAATTTTCTAGGTCTATAGTACTATTCAAGATATTATTTCATATCCTTAAAATAAAAAACTTATACCAAACCATTATTATATATTTCATCATATATAAAATATAATACTTGAATTCCAAAACATTTATACTTAAATAATTCTACCTAATACTTAATCCATTTACTTATCTTCCTTAAATTATTCATTAATACCTCTTTCCTTTCAAATTTCATTCATAGTCTCTTCATCATTAACAATAAAATAATTACACTTACCAACATGATGATTTTCTTTACTATCTTTCCGCTTAGGACATCGATTTACACAGTTCCCATAAATTTCACATCTAAATCATTCAAAATACTATGATACCAATGAGAGACCATTTTTATCATCCATTGTGTTAACCAATGTTTTCATTTTTCCACTATAATTACTTGATATGTGTCCTTATATTACAAACTCAAAACAATTTATCTTCTCTATGAGACACTCCCTTTAGTGCTTCTTCATATATTTTCAACATATTTGAAACTAAATATTTTTCCCCCATGGTCTCCATTACCCAAAATTTCTATGAACTCTATCATTCTCTTCTTTGATGATTCCAATATTTTGTTATGGTGAACATTATTAATCACATTCCCTGATAACAGATTAGGAATAATCACTATATCTTCTACTCCAGTGATCATCTCATTTGGTTGCTCATCAATTTTTTTATAACATTCAATGTTTACTAGGTTCTTTCTAGTTCGTTCCATTGACTAAAACTAAAAATTCATAGTGTGAGAAATACTAATTTATGTAGGAAAACACATAATCATAAGAAAAAACTTATAATATTTCTAAACTGTAAAAAATTATTTTAAATCTATTACACCTTAATATTAAAAAAATTATTCATAGTCACCATATTTTTATATAATTCATCATTGTTAAAAATGTGTTTATTAATCCCCAAATCATATCACCTGAGAGTGTTAAACCACTTGTGTATGAAGGCCTATTTTTGAGAAAATATTTATGGAAAAGTCTAACTCAATATTCCCTTTTTAGAGTTATAACTCATAGATACCTCTGTTCCAAATCCACATCCACATGTAGTATCCATAAAGGGAAGTAATTTCCTAGAATCCACTAACATTATCATTTACCAAAATTCAACGGAATTTTCATATAATTTGTTTTATACATAGACTTATCCTTAGAGACATCCCTAAACATATCCTTATATATATCTATAGGAATATCACTAAATATTTCACATACTAGTTTCCAATGGTTATCTAATTCTTTCCTTGGGTACCAACTATAGTTAAATAAGATTCCCCTATATGGATATTTTCTCTTTTTAGGTGAATATTCATTACATTAAAAAAATAAACCCATGAGGACTCAAATAGTTTAGTGCCTTTGGAAACATAGAACAAAATAATCTTATCTAGTGAATGATCTTCATTGTTTCTAAAAAACAACTTCCCATTTAGTAATATTTATATCCATAACTTCCATAAAATAATTCATTATAACATGTTGAAAAGAGAAATTTTAAAGGGTGAGTTTAGAAGTTCATTAAGTGTAAAAAAGGGAGATACATAACTATAACCAGAATATAAAAGTATGATAACATGATAATAATTTTTGAAAATCATTCCTTACATATATAAAATCATAATCTTGAGTCATGGAATAAATATTTGATATTAATAAGTTACTATTAATATAGAAATCAATTAATAATATTATTGAGATCACAAAATTCGTATAATATATATAATTGAATCTAAATGTTTTGTATAAGAAATTTTTTCTTTTATAGTCAAGGATTATTTAAAAAACATATATGGGCATTCTATGGGAGGATACCAATTCTTGTAGGCCCGCAACACCATACCCATTACCAGAACCATCATCAAAGTGTAATGGTTACACTCTCCAAAACATCATAGTAGTTGAGGTTCACTCCCAATACCCTCATAGAAGAAAAAATCCCTTACTAAACTAGGACCACTCTCTGTTCTAGTCATATCTCTCCCATTATTTATAAATCATCACCCAATGTCTTGGTGGAAGATATTGGTAAAAAATTTATTTGTTTATATTGTAACAACCATCCTTGGTTATATTTCTACAACCATCACCTAATGAAAAGAAAACATATGTCTTCCACAAGATCATTAAAAAATTAACATATAATAGCTCAAGAAATAAAAAGGTGTTAATAAATCATTAATTATGTCATAACATGTAAAAAATATATAGGTTTCATAATCATTTCAACATTACATTATTTCATAACCCATGAAAACAAGAGGATTTCATAAACCTTTTTTATTGGTATATGTAGTAGAAGAAAAATGGTTTTTACAGACATACATTAATAAAAAAATAAACCATTTAAAGAAATAATAAGAATTATATCCTTGGTTCATATAACTATCCAAGTATATTATACATCAAATAAATTAATCTTGTATGGAGAATTATTTTTAAAGATAATAAACATGGAATGTTTCCTGAGAAAGATAAATTTTCCTTAATAATTACATTTTAAAAAAATAAATTCACATATCATTTGGGAAAATAAAATTCTTCAAATTAAAATTTTAAACTTCTCATGGACGCCTTTAAAGTTATATAAAACATTTATTGAGGAAAATATCATTTCCATTTTTAAAATAACACTTTTAAAAAAAATTAATATCCATTTTTAACTTGGAAATCATTAATTTATATTCTTAAAATTCCCAAAATATTAGGGAAAATATTTTCTTATAAAGGAAAATTTATAACATATATGAGATTTTTGGAATCATTTAGCCTTCATGAATTAGAAAAATATTGTTCATTTTATGCATGTTAAAAACAAATATTCTTTTCAAATTTGTGGTAAATACTATATGAGAAATTTTGGAAAACAATGTGAAAATTATTTTCAATTTTTTTATAAAAGTAAAACATGGGTAAAACTTTATTTAGTTAACCATTTCAAAATGGATATAAATCATTTTTTTAAACATTTCTAGAAAACATGGTTTTGGATGAAAAAGGATTTCTGACCAAAGAGACATATAAAGTAGTATTTTCTTAAAAACATTTTCCTAATTACTTTTAGTACAAAGAAGTTGAAAATAGAACTATTACATGAAAATATCATAAATAAATGTAATATATTAAATTTATTGAGTTTATTTATAGATTTATCAAAATATTTTATCATTCGATACGTATTCATAAACAATATAGATAAATGATGAAATTGTAAAATAAAATATTTAGCACTTTACTAACATTGAATTGTGATCCCCAAGAATAAATATAATTAAATTATAATTATAATTTAATGAGGATAAGTAAATTAATGACATTAAATTCCATATTTAATTTATATAAACCAATAAAAATAATATATGTTCATAATATAATATATATCTCAAGAAATAAAATTGAGAAACAAATCCCTTATATTAAGTATTGAATTCAACTATAGATGTAGGAATATTAATTATAATACATATTATTTTACTAAAAATATATTAAATAACCATATATATATATATATCATAAATTATTTACTTATGTAACTTTCCTTACAATTTACTAATAATTCGATCTTAAAGTCATGTTTTCAGTAACATCCGCTTTGTTTTTGTTTATGTTTTTTGATGTGTTATTTCTAGTCCTCATCAATTGATCATGGTTACATCATATAAATATCAATATTAATGAAAATATTAACATATTTATAAATAATTTATACTTTTATGACCAATTATGAATGATATTATAGATAAATTAAGTATGTTATGATAATAGAGATGATAGGTTGTACGTACACACGAATAACATTTCCATTTTTCAAAAATAATTATAAAAAGGAGTTGAGTAATATATTATCTTTAATTAATTATAATAATATCATAAATAACATTTTTTTATTTAAAAAATACATATTCACATTATCCATGTGGTTTGGTGTTGAAAATGGCATCACATTCTTCGTGAAGTCAGTAGTCCACATATACACGAACGATTATATCATCATTCGATGAGGGAAAAGGTGGTAAGAAATAGATATGTCATATTAATATAATGATAAATATGTCTTCAATATAATAATTATTTTATTTATATCCCATATATTTATCCTCATTATCTTCCATGAATAGTGTTAGTGAAAACCAAACTGCACCGCTTTAGGAGGCGGTAGCCTGTCGTACACACAATCAACATTATCTTATCCCCTATTGATTTTAAAAACAATTATATATAAAATAATGACTCCATATGTATAATTTAGTTATAAATATCATATATATAACTTAAATCCATCATTATACACATCCTTGAGTAGTGGTAATGGAGAAACGAATGACATCATTTAGTGAGACGATAGCCCTCCAAACACCTGAACAATGACTTTTTAACCCATATGATGGAAGTTCAGATGGGTGTAGGTCATGGATGCGACATAAAAATACCTAAGTATATTTTACATAATTATGTTATTATATCAGCATGTTATAATAAAAATTTAAGGATATGGAGTAATATTTAACAAAATAATGCTTGTTGATGAACACTACCTCTTCTTCATGAATCCTCATTAGGTTTGCACAAAAATCCTTCCAAGGTTGGATTTATGACCAGAATAAGGATTCTAGAATGAGATAAGGAATTTTTGAATATTTTTTTTAATTATTGTCCGATTCTTTTTGAAGGTTCAATGAGGAAATAATAGGTGGCTTTCCAATTATAAGTGAGGTGAGTGGCACACTTAAAATTTTGTAAAAATAAGAATTTTTATACATGATTTTCTCTGGAAGAAATTATAATAAATATATTATTATCAATAATTTGAATAAATAATGTAATCTTCTTTTAGTAGAAATTTTTTTGGACGTGTTTTGTGTCCTTTATAACACTTTTCTTTTTAGTTAAACCCCTAATAAACAAATTTTTACGTTATTTACGATAAATAATTTTTACTATTTTTAATATTCATTTTTTAAAGGGTGTGGAATATATTAGATAATAGAAATTGTTATTATTAAAAATAAGTATTCCATTATTCAAAATTCTATTCACATAATTGAAAAAAAAATAATTCAATTTCACAGATGCAATGAGAAATAGGGGTTTAAAAGATAAAATGATCAAAATTTTATAAAGTTATAATAATAAATTTTGAAATAAAATTTATTGAAATCCCCTAATTTGTATTAATAGTTATGTAATTAATCTAATTTTACAATACAAATATTTCAAATTAAATTTAACTTTACAAATAGTTTAAACAAAATGTATTTCTCATTTAAATTTAGTATTTTTTCATATTTATAAAAAAATGAAACATTTTATAGAAATCCCAAAAAATTACCCTTACATAATTTTTATATTCTAAATATAATAAATGAGGATCATTTTCTGAAATAAATTTTATAAAAATGGTTAAGTATAATTTTAATTGAAGTGTGCCAAAAGAAATAATATTATTTTTTAATTACCATTTCAAGCATAAAATTGGATTTATTATTATCTATTGTCTTAAAAACACTAAAGATTAATGTTAAAATTTTAATTTCATATGTAATATATATATATATATCATTATAATCATTCACTAAAAGATTTTTTTAATTAATTGAGGTAAAAATTTATTTATATTCATTAAATTTGTTCCTTAGAAAATGATTTCCTTTATTTTAAAAAGGTATTTATTTTCATTTATAATTAATTGGTCACCAAAAAATTCATTCCGTATAAATTTATTAGCTATATAATTTATTAATTTATTTTATCTTATTCATGAATTACATTTAAATGGCCATGTTATTACAATCATATTAATTAATAATATTTTCATATTATGTTACTTTCTGTTTAAAATCAGTGTTGCGTGTAACACAAGCTAAATTCAATGTTACATGTTACATAAGAAAAAAAAATAGTGTTGTGTGTACCAAAAAATATAAAAAATATAAAATTCATTTGAAAAAAAGTATTTCACCAAATCTACGGATGTTACAATTCAGTTACTAGAAACCAACATTTCAATCTATGTAACTAACATTCATTGGCTTGAACATGTCATATTTGTCTAGTTAAGGTGACACCATCAAGATACATAGGAAATACCAATTTTTGTTTATTTATAAGCATTAAGTAACCAATTATTTTATTCTTTTATACTACAATAAATGATATTAAAAATTATAGTACAATAACCAAGTAATATACGATTTCTAACATGCAATGCGAGAAATAAAATAATGTTTACATAAAATATTCATGTCATATCAATCCTCAAGTGTCTATGATGATTCATGCATCAATTTTGATTTTTCTATACTAGACCATGGTTATGTGACCATAATCATAAAAGATATCATAAATCATGTGCATCAAACAATGGTTAGTTAGTATAAAAAATATAAAAAATCTAGAATGAAAAATCTTATCCCAAGAACCACGTATTTTCCCCCAATGTGAGTCACTTAATCCCATGCATGGGTTATTACCACATTCCAATAGGCCCTTCTATCCTATATACCTACCCACAAAAAATAATAAAATGTGAAATAAACCCCTATGAAACCACTTTAAGATGTCTCGGACATGGCTCACTCATATATAACTTAACCTCGTTGGCCATGTGGCCTAAAGAAGGCCTCCTCATTTTCAAGAGTCTACTGACAAGTAGCAAGGGTATATGATGGTGTGGTGTGGAGACTATATACTCTCTACCATAATAGAGAACAATATAAAATAAGGGATAGAATAGTCTAATTAGTATAATTAAATAATTGAATGAAATAGTTTAGTAGAAATAATTATTTAGATAATAATAAAAAAGTAAGAGCCAATAGGTTTAAAAATGTCATAAACATATGATTTCATGTATATAAAAAATTTAAAAATCAGACATGAAGCAAAAATTACAGAAAATACATGTAATAAAGGAACAAAAAAAAACAAAAAAACTATCTCTTGGAGCATATTGAGAACTAAATCTAACTCCTGCTACAATGATCCAAAAAATGAATCAAAGATCCATTACAAGGTTCTTCCGCTTATCACTACCTACATCTGATAAGTATATCTAGATAAAAATCAATGTATAAAATAGTGTTTGAGTAAAAATTTGTAGTCCTCCACTAACATGGTGTATCAAAGATCAGGGTCCTCATGGGACACCTTGATGAACATACCTTCTTCATCATAAGCTTGATGTCTCAAAACATAATACCATTCTATTTTGTACTAGAAACCACGAAACACACTCAATAAATTAATATAAAATAATCATTTAAGATCAAAGAAGAATAAAATAATCATTGTTCTTGGGAGAGGAATCCCGCTAATAATAACCAAAATACTACTTGGCCATATGGGTATAAGTGTAGTAGAAGGAAAGAAACCCTGGAATGGAACTATAAATATTTATAATAGAGTAAAATGATTATGTTCAAGTAAAGAATCATCTATGTATGATTTGGATCCCAAGTAGAAAACAAAAATCATTTCATGTCTGAGGAAATAAATCTAAATCCAAGGAGATAATCCTAAAAAAATTCTTATGATAAAGTTTAATGGTCATTGATATACTAAGGCATTGAATAATTTAATTATGTTAATGAAGCCTAGAATAGAATCTTGCATATAATTCACATCAGTTAACAAGGTTGGTGTCTTATGAGTTCATGAGGAATTCCTTATAGCATCAAAGGCTATATCAAGTTAAGAAATTCCCTTATGGTGATCCATGTCTATTTTAGTAATCACCTTACAGTGAATATTTAAACATTGAATATGGGAAATATCTATGTGAATATAAAATTTATAAATATTATATTCATCATTAAAATTAACTAATAAGTTATAACGAGATCCACGTGAGTATAAATTCCATATATTTAATTCATTTAATTCATTTACAGACTCCATTAGCTATTGGATATCTAAACACGCCTAATATGTGGTTTATTTATAAAGAAAGAATAATAATTTTGTATCATTCAATATAACCCACCAAAATAGGTTGTTCAGGATGACAACGTAAATAATAAAAAATTTCAAGGAATAGAATAACATCAAGGTCATGATCTAGAAAAATATTTTATCTTATGACATATTTTAGAATCATTACATGGAAATCCCAATGTACAGTGCAATGATGAAAGATTATAAATAAATATAAATTAATGAGAAAGTAATATAAAATATTCCTTAACATGGTAGAAGAAAAATCATCTAGTATCAACCTTGGATTCAGACTGGAATGAGAGAAAATAGAGAAAGTGTACAAACAACCTAAAATGGGGTATATAAGATAATTAAAAAATAATACCAAATATAGTCAATAAAATAGATACAAGGAGAAGGAGGAAAGAGATAAAAACTTTGGGGATTTAATGCAATTAAATTTAACCATTTTAGAGATCATATGGATTATATCTCTGAAATCCAAGATGAGTTAAAAATGGGAGAGCTCCCACAGTGGTGTTTCTTTTCCTTTGTGTGAGGATAAAGTGTGATATAGGACTAACATATTGGAGTAATAATTAAAATTTCACACATTTGAAGGGAATCATGAAATGGTCACATAGTTTTCCAAACCATTTACCAATTGGGAATGAAATGATACTTATGAACTGACCCTCACATGGTTTAGGTGCATGGTTACACAGACTATGTGTACAACATGTGGCTTACGTATTCAATTTATAATAGAATTCAAATGACCATGCGACCTATATTTTAATGTTTTTGATTTTCATTGATTTCTCAAAAGGTTAGTATTGACCATGCAAAAACTTTGTACCTTAGATTATTTCTTTTTAAATCAGAGCTCTAGGCCCCAATACGAGCTTAAACACTACTGATACCACAAAGTTCTCTTTGAGAAAAAATATTTATATAAAATGGTTAATATTAAAAATAAAAAGATCTAAATCTAAAAAAGAAATGATTTTATAGTTTTTGATCTATTTTTTCCAATATGCATTGACAAGTGTGGGGAAAATGTTCCCTTCGAAGTTATAGGACTGGCCCCTTATAAATATTAAGAACTTTAAAATATAAAAAAAATCATTGATCAAGGAAGGAAGATTCAATTGAGTCCCCCTTATAGTATATGAGAATTTATTCTACTCCATACTTTTTATTTATTCTTCATTTATGTTATTTTGAATTAATGATTACCATTGGTCACTATATCCTATTTGATGATATTATACCATGAAAAAATTATCTTCCTCACTATATTATATTTAATGGAGAACTGTCTTATTGGAATTAATCCATTTTTATACTACTAATGGATTTTTGGTTGAATTTAAGGATACTATTTCTAGCTCATGATGTAATCCAACATTTTTACATTTTACTATAGTGAAAGAGGTTCTTCTATATGTCTAATGTTATTAGTCATAACCTGAATCAACTCCCCAAATATGGCTTTTATTTACTCTTCCCTATCACCAACTTCATTCAGTTTATATGGAGGGTAATCCCTACATTGATTATGGATGATTATAAAGTTTCCATTCATTATATTAGGAACCATTTCTAAAAAATGGAATATACTTAATTAGTTCAATAATAAAGCTATGAATTATAAATCACAATATATAACTCTTATACATATTTAAAAATTAATATCATAAAATCCATAGATATTTATAGAATATACAAAAAATTTATTAATATGTTTTTGTTATCTAACTGTGTTCTTCTAAATCTTGTTCCTAATGTTTTGTCTAAACATTTTATAATACCAACTGTAACACCCTGACTGTAGTAACTAGGATTTGATAGTAATTGTTTATAATGTTAAAAAACTAAATAGATCCTAGTATTCATGATCCAACAATTTCATGAAACCAAATAGATAAATGAACATTTTATTAAATGAAAATTAATTATACATAAACCAAGTACATTAAAATTTGATATTTATTTTTTAAAATCCATAATTCACACATAATTATCTCTATGATTTCCTAATAAAATAGTAATCAATAAAAATTGTTGTTTTATATTCTTAGTAAGGGTTTATGTAGAACAAAACTATCATACATATGTATTGAATCTATAATAAGAAAACAATAAATAAAATCCATAAATAGAGTTTTGGGTGTAATATATCTAGGGAATACATAATAATAAATAAATTCATGGATAATAAAAACTAATATCATATTGTTGTAATGTATAATTTTAGATATTATAAACAAACTATCCAGGATTCATGATAAAACACTACACATAAACTAGTAAGGACTACACCCAATACCCAATCTAGTCTATTTGATGAGACATGATAATTCATTAATGGGAAATATAATTAATGGACCCACCTATCACATAAAAATTATAGTCCATCCATCATATGAGAAGAAGAATAAATAATAAATATAATTATTTTATATAAGTAACTTCAAACATAATCAAGGATGAGTAATCTGCAGTTATCTGTATAGAAATGTACAAACTTTTCAATGCCAAAATTTACATATTAAATAGTATAATATGGATATCTAGGGGAATATCCCAAAATTAACATAGAAATTATAAAATATTCCTAATAATTAGATATTTCCCTTAACAAAACAATGATAATAAGGTAATAGTGAATGGTATTTTCCTTTTGTTGGGATATCAATAGGAAATAGTCATTGAGTTCTATATATTAAAATGGTTGTAGATGAAAGAAAATATAGATTTTTTCCCATGTCTCACACATCTATATAACTTAACAAAAACTCACATAAATTATAATTTTTTTAACACTATAATAGCATATTGATATACTTAATTATGGTTTATGAAGTAATTTTTATTCAACCACAATATATCTCCGAGAATTGTCATACTAGGTGTATATTTAAGACCTATTGTTTTTATTGAGTGAAGACATAGTTAATATATAACCGGACATTTTTTTCATTATTACCCATAGTTTTATCTAATCAATAATATATATTCACTTCTATTATCTTAGTAAATATTTAATTTATAAGATACCAAACACTCTTTACATTAGAATAATTTTAGCATGTTTTAATATATTTAGATTTAACCATTGTTTTTTCAATACTAGTTGAGAATTATAATGAATTAGGATGTTTTTAGAGTAAGGGGAATGATGATAAATAATTGATAATATTATAATAAATTTCAAAAAATAAACTAAAATAACATTTCATAATTAAATGAAAACAAATTATAAATTATTACACAAATAAGTGATGATAATGGATTAAATACCCTTTTATCCACATAATAAAAATTTGGCAAAATGATTAAATGAGAATGGATAAGTAATAACTCAAGAAAAATATACCATATTTATGATAATAATATGGAATTTAAATAATTTTTTAAATGAAAATAATTTTAAATGATTTTATAAAAATTAGATTTCAATTGAAAATTAAAAAGAGGATTCAGAACCCTTACCATGAAATATATCTTTTTAAATCTAGAGAAGAACACCTTACAACCATAGAAACTCTATGGATATACTATTTTGAGATAAAAATATAGGATAACCATTCTTTGTGATTTTGGAATGAATATGAGTTGGAAGATAGGTTTGAATTTAGAGAAAGTGAGATGGATTGGTCTCTTAATTTCAAAATATAGGATTCTTAAATCTTGGTTAACAAAAAATGAGTCCATTGTACTTATCATAGTTTTATTACATATAATTTGAAATTTAAAGAATGGATTTTGAAATTTTTAAGTATGAGAACTAAAATATATTTTTTAATATTACATTGATAATGAAAGAATCGTTTTTTTCAAAATATTTATTTAAAGAAAGAATTTACACTTTAGAATTTAGAAAAAAATATGATTGGTGTCACAACTAGAGAACAATTTCCCTTATTATATTATTAATTCATTAGGCTATATCCATATACATTAGTTTTATGAATCTTTTAAATTTTATAATTTCAGTATAGGTTACAAAGTTAGACACATGGTTAGTACATACGATGAAGAAGCCATGAATGAGGCCAATAGTTTTTATTGTTATTGTTCTCCATGGTTAGTTCTACCATGTTACACAACCATACAACTTCTTTAGTGAGTAAAATGTGGGGCACATATTTATCACATCGTTTGGTAAACAATATGAAAAATCGTGCAATATGTATGGTTGTATAAAAACATGAAAACCCT
This sequence comes from Viscum album, assembly GCA_963277665.1. Taxonomy (NCBI): domain Eukaryota; kingdom Viridiplantae; phylum Streptophyta; class Magnoliopsida; order Santalales; family Viscaceae; genus Viscum; species Viscum album. The sequence continues at coordinate 274,736,557 of OY728137.1, forward strand.
TTTATACCCCTTGAAATATTAACCCTTGAAACCCTATTTAATATACCAACCCAAATCACTATATAAATAGTGGTCATATCGGATTTCCACAAAGTTTTTAGCACACCTATTAGTAATCCAGAGGCTTCCGACATGGAGTGGGGCTGTAAGATGGTACATTAAAAAGACTATAACACATATATTAGAGTGAAAAATAATAAATAAGTAACCCAACATAATTAGTGAATAAGTGGAGGGAGTGAGTTCCTTTTTATTGGGAAGGAGGAGTGACATTCTTCTAAATTCCAAAATGTAAACACTATTAGGATTTCTCCCTTACATCCTGAAACTCCATTAATTAAATTATTTTTATAAAATAGGTCATGTGGTTGAAATATTTCTATAAAAATTATTTTTCGATATATTCTAAATCATTCACCCTTAATTTTAATGTTTTGTCCCTTGATAAACTGTTCTTTCTCTTAATCACTATAATTACAATTAATTATTCTCAATAATAATTTTGGTCAAAAAATAAGATGAACTTATTATAAATTATTAAATATTTTGATTCAATATATGTATTATTCTTTTTTAAATTTAAATTGTTTTAGTGGAAGAAATTAATTTAAAATCAATCCCACATGGTGTATGAGAAAGTGGGATTTTAATGTAAAATTATTCTAATGTTTAGAATGTTTTTATATGTATATTATTCATCTAATTTATTAAAATTACCTATGTTGAGTTAATAGATATAAATTAATATATTTTTACTTTCAACCCAATAAAAAATTTAAATTATCATTATAAATTATTTATATGAAAACTCATTTTTCTATTGAAACTCAGCATTTTTAACTATTCATTAAAAATTGAATCTTTTCAAAAAAGTATTAAAAACTAACACTAAGATAATTTCTAATTTAATATTTAAAAAATTTATGTTAATATTTTAACATAAAATATATTAATTTGTGCATATTTAGTTTTAAAACTTGTGAGAAATATAAATTCTACAAAACTTCTTTTAAAAAAAATACACCTTTTAAGTATAAAATTGGATTTATTATAATATTATTTCATTAAAATATATTTTGAATGATTGTAAAACATTTTATTAAATATTTAACATGTTAATTTAATTAACATCATCTATTATAAGTGTGGAATTTAATTTATTTGTCTAAAACACCTTTGGTCTAATGAAAAACAATTTATAAAAAAATGTTCTTTATTCTCGATTTGTTTTTATTTTCATTTTTAATCAAGTGGTAACAAACGAATTCATCCATATATTTTCATTATTTAGTGAATCCAAGTCGTAAATAACAATTTAATTACTAGGATATAATTTTCATTTTAAATACTAATATTAATTGTATTTCGTAAAATGTGATAATGCGAATAACTCAATCCATCAACGAAACACAAGATAAATTAGGGGTTCCATGTAAAAAAATATAAGAATATTGTTGTGTGTAACAATATATAAACTCAATGTCATGTTTATTTCAAGATTTAGAAAAAAAATTATTTAATTTAAATAGTAAAAATATATTAATGGCTCAGAATGTTATATTCAATTATACGCTTACTATTGTATGTCATACACGTTATCGAACACAATGTTCTTACATTATAATTTCAGGGTGTCAAATTCTCTCCACATTTGTTAAATTAAATCCTCATGATTTAAACATTACCTGATAAATCCATGGTTTGATATTTAAAAATTCCATTGTTGAAAATTCCCATCGAAAAAGGGCTAATAAAACATCCTTTTAAAAAGATAGAATCAGAATTGAAAAAAGACATTTGGAATAATCACATGATTATGTATCTAGATTGGAAAACAATGGTGGGAAATGAAAACGTGTACATGGAGGAAAAAACTAACACTAAAATACTAAGGGAGAGATATAGAGAACATGTTTTGGAGAAGGTCAACAACCACCAAGCAATAAACTAGAGGGGTGAAAAAATACATTGTTATTATCAAAAACTATGATAAAAGCACCAATTTTTGTTTCAAGGCCCTTTTATAGAGATGATTAATTATTTCAATCTCATAGAATATAAGTAAACAAACTTACTTGAAACTGTTTTATTTTATAAACAAATTATTATCCTATGGTTGTTCCATGAACTATTTATACTTTATATCTTATCACCAGTTGCATAATATATTGATGCAATACATTAATCTCCAAAACATTATCTAAATATAAATTTTAAAAACATTATAAATGGTTAACCTAATATACCTTCCAAAATATCATGATCCAAAACATAATAAAGTCACTGAATATTAAAATTGGATTTATTATTAATCTTAACAACATGAAGTATCTCTAAATCATCATATACCAAACATTTGAATAGCTTTATCATTTATTCTCTTGAAACATAGTATGAACTATAATTACCATAATTGATTATTGTAAACATGAATGATTCCTTATTACTTTTTGATAACAAATATTATTAGATATATTCCTTAAATCCAAAAAATTTAAAGTCTATCAATGATGGCATAAACCACTTTATCAACAAATCATTAATCAGTTCCAAGGTAGTCAGTAATGTCCGATTTACTTTATCTATATCAATAATTTTATTATCCCAAAATCTTCATCTCAGAATCAAGAACATAATAAGGGAAACAATTTCTTTAGTTATGTTTTTTCAATGAAGTTAAACATTCTACTGAATCTTTTTTCTTGGTCATCGACACTATTCACCAAATGCTTTCAAATCCTTAATTAAAAATTACTGTAGTATAATCCTTACACATTTCATTTATCTTATGAATAGAATATGATCAATAAAAAAAATTTATAACCTAATAAAAGTATCGAAATAAAAAATTTCATTAATCATTACACTTATTTTGTATCCAAAAAATAAAATTGACATTGATCCCTTACCTTCATATGATGTATATTCACTTGAATCTTGGTGTATTGGTGTGATTAAATCCCTGTATCTCTATAAATGAATAATTGGACATATTTTTTTGTATCATCACCATTCATTATTTTTCATGGAGACCCAATTTTCTGATCTTATAATTAAATTACAATCCATTCAGGCACATCCCAGTGTAAATACTTCCATAGTTATCAGATGTGGGAAAATCCTTCTTTCCCTTATTCCCTTTATATTTTATTTGATCTTCCATTCTCTAATTCTTCATATTCCTTTTTAATGAATAGAAATTGTATTATTATTTCTCTTTCTTGATAGCATACAAAAAAAATTCATCGAATGAAAAAATAATTTGAGAGACCACCTCCCTCCAGAGACATGGATTAATACCATTATAAGAATTGTCAATATTCAACATCATATTTTGTATATAATATGTATAATATTGAGAAAACTTGTAATGGTTTTTTTATACTTTGTAACACTATATTATTCCTTTTTATTTTATCTGAGTAATTTTCTCTTTATCTTAGCTTAATTCTCACAAGGGATGTATTTATTGATGTATGTATTATTAAATTCCTTCCATTATATTTATTATTATACCCCATCATTCTGGAAAAATAACAACTATTGACCATAATTTCCTTTGATAAAATACACAGAAGTCTAACCTTTTCCTTTTCACCACATCCTAAGGAAAAAAAGATCTTCGCTTGAGACATAATCAATTTACCATCCTCTATTGGATTAGTAGTACCACTAAATAATAAAGGCCACTTTTACCTAAAAAATCCAACATAGAATAATCTCATTTTCTAACCGGTTTCTCCATTGAGGAAATATTGTGTGTCATAACCTCATTAACCAAACCTAATATATAAATAATTAGCTAATATGTAATACCATATAAATAAGCTTCCATAAGAGGGAATCCTCTAAAATTTCCATGAGTATTGATATCTTTCTTCCTTATTGGTTCCATCTCTAAAAAATTGAAAATACTAGATTTGATCTTAATAAAATTACACATAATTTATAATTAAAAAAACTATTGAGAGACTAAACATAAATTTAAATATTTATACTTAGATAATCTCATAATCATAAACTTGGTTTATTTGGGATGTTCTTCAATTCATATCCTCAAATTATAACTTATGGGTATGTTCCAAAACATGTTTTTCCTAAATCTCGGTTCCAAAGATGCTATAAAAGTTCTATTGGTAGAAAATTTAATGACCCTAACCCTAGAATCCTTTATCTAGTACCTTAAATTATAATGTTGGCATGATTAAATGGAATCAAATCTCGATGGACAGATTGGTTTTGAAATTTTTGAGAACAAGATATATACATGCAACACAATTTACATTGGGAATATAAAATAAAACATAAAACATAAAAATATATAATAAACTACATAATTTTAAAGTCATTCAATGATCTCATCTTCATAACCTGGGGAAAGGAAAAAAAGGTGGGCTCAAATGATCATTAAGGCCTAAGTATAGCAGGATAAATAATAATTTAATTAAAATACATAACATGTAAAGGTATATAACTAAAAACACATGTTATTTAAATAAATATATAATCCAAAATAAATTTTGTTAAGATAAATAACATAACATACATTCCATTTAATCAATAAAATGATAATGACATGGATCCATATATTCAGACATAATGAAAATCTCTTGAATAATAATTACTAAATTCCGAAATAACATAAATCTTAATTAATGGATTCCTTGTTTCCCGAGAACAATAAACCTTTATAGTCAGGATCTATTCCCCATATTTTTTAAAATTATATATTAAATACCCATATAATTTTTTCAACTAATTCAACTCTTGAGATTACCAATGTATAAAGGGGAAATAATTAATTGGGATCACCTAGGTCTTCTGTTACCAATGTATAAATGAAATATCATTAATTGGGACCATGTCTGTCTTTAGGTCCAAATCATTCCTCAAATATAAATTTTTTTATTTAATAATGTGTTTTATCATGAAATATTGGTATTCATAAAAGAATACAAATTTATTATCATTTCCCGAATTAATCATATTGTTGTCAAAGTGAACATTATTTGTAAATATTGTAAATGGTTTAGTAAATAAAAATATCCATAAAAATATAATGGTTACTTAAGATAAATGTAATTTAAAATAATAAATGATCATAAGAAAGTTATTTTTAAGAGAAATTTAACAATCACCAAAGAAAGTGAGATTAAAAAGATAACTTTTACCACTTGGTAATTTTATTATAAAAACCACATTGATAATTTAATTCAAATTTAAAATTAAAATAAAATTAATTCTGAGTGAATCAGGATATTAAATTAAAAAGATGAAGTATATACACCACATTAAATTGATTTTATTCATAATAAAAAATATGTATCAAGTGAATTTAAATTGAGATTAAATCTATTACATTACACTCCCTTTTGGTTGAACACTCATTAAACTCTTGTCTAATGGTTTCAATTATGTTATTAAATTACTAAATAACCATATAAATTCTTATTTCGTAATTTATTATTCTTGAATAACATCTTATTACATGTTTAGTAATAATCATTCATAATTTTCACCATTTCGAGTGTTAATTGACTTGTTTTTCAAGTATGTTTTGACTTATTATTTTTTGTTACTCTTAGTAAAATCATTATTTTGTCATCTAAAAAATGGTTAACATGTATTAAATAACATATATAATCATTATATATGTGTTTATATAAATATATAAATTTTTTTGATATGAAATAAAATGCACAGTTCGTGGATACAATAGGTTATATGTACACAAGAATAATGAATTCATTTTATTATCATATTATTAAAAGAAAAATTAAATTATATATATGAATATTATCATTAATTTCTCATATATATATTATATATATCACATATTTTAATTAATACCATCATTTATACATTATATGTAACTTTTTAATGAATCAAATCACATTATATGGTGGTAGTCTGTCGTACACATGAACAACCTTATCATATTCCCAAAAAATGAAAAGCATAAAGGTATGTGTTATATAATAATTCAAGAAGAATAAATACATTATAAAAATAATATATATGAAAAATTAACATTAAATACATCATGAATAATTATCTTTTGAGGTGGTAATGGAAGAACAAAGGACATCAGTTCATGAGGTGGCAGTCAGTCGTACACATGCACGATGATTTCAAATCACTTTAGAAGGAAGTGTGGGAGGTTGTAGGAAGCATACTTAAGAAAATGTTTAATATACTTAGTTATTATTTAATAATTTTATAATATTAAATGAATGAGTTGTAGAAGTATATAAAATCGAGACGCACGTTGAATAATATTGGCTCCCCATTGGGTTTCATCCTTTGGTATGCACTAAAACAGTAAAGTATTGTCATTATTCCGAAAATAAGTCTCATAGGATGGGGGATGTAGGTTTTGAGGTGAATTTTTATGTTTTTAATGAGACAGACATCTTGGGAGGTTTGAATAATTTGCGGGAGTGAGTGCTCTTTTATAGTGGAGGAGGAGTAGAATTATTATAACAAAAAGTACACATTATTAGGAGTTATCCATTACAAAATGTTCCACCAATATTGCAACATTTTTTGGTAAATTAGTGTATATGATCTAAATATTTCCATCCAATGGGGTTTGGACAACTTTGTAAGTCATTTCACCCTTAAGTTGAATGTTTAGACCCCTGATAAACTCATTCTTCTCAAAATAACTGTAATTAATTATAATTGATTTCACTAATAATTTTGGACAAAAAATAATTACATCTTATTATACATTATAAATTATCTTTATTACAAATATTTAATTCCTTTTTCTAAATTAAAACCATATAGGTGGCAAAAATTAATTAAAATTTTATCTCATAGATAGGAAGAGAAAGTCGGTTTTTAAGGTAAAAATGTTTTCAAGATTACTAAGTCTTCATATCTACATCCAATATAAAAATGATTCAAATAAAAAAAACTGGACTATTTGAATTATAATTGATATATTTCTACCTTAAAACCAATTTAAAATAAAATTTATCATTATAAATTATTTAGATTAAAAAGAAATTTTCAATTAAACTCAATATTCTTCACTATTCATCAAAAAATAAAACATATCATAACAATACAAAAATATAACCCCAATTTAATTGTGAAATTAATATTTTAAAAATACTTTATTTTTCCATAAATAGTTATTAATGAGGAAATATTTTGTTTAAAAAAAATGTGTCATTAAAAGGTAATATTATAGTCTTTGTAAATATACAATTTTTTATATATAAAATTAAATTGGTTCTTCTATTATTAATATCTTATTTATTAGATGAATGTAGAAAAATAATTAAATAATTAAATAATTTATTTTATTAATACTATCTATTACTAGTAATAATATCAATTTTTTAGGCTAAAACACCTTCTTGGGTATAACAATAGTTTTTTATAAAGCAATTCCCTTTATATTCAATTGGTTTATATTTTCATTTCTAATGAATTTTCAACCAATAATTTTAATCGTGAATTTTTATAATTTAGTAAATCATATTCATAACTTGAAATTTAACTACTACAAGATAAATTTCATTTATATAACAATATTGATTGTATTCGTTAAAACTCGGTGTTGCTTATATCACCATCCATCAAGGAAGGACATTATTGCATGTAGCGGAAGCTAAAATCGGGGTTTCTTATGAAGCAAGATAAGATTAATTTTTTAGGTAATGAAATCTAAAATCAATGGTTCAAGTATTTCCTGATAAGTAATATATTGAATTTAGTTAAAATAGTAAATATATAGTAACATGTCAAGATATTATATTCATTTCTATTCCTACCGTTGTGTGTCATACACACAATCTAATACAACATTCTTAATTTATAATTTCATGGTTTTTTATTCTCACCAACTTAATTAAATTGAATCCTCACAATCTGAACTTGATCTAAAAAAATGATGGTTTGATATTTTAAAAATCCCTTGGTCAAAAACCCACATTGAAAAATCATTAACAAAAATTCCTTTTAAAAAGATAGAAATGGAAGTTAAAAAATTCATCTAGAATAATAACATAACTACATTTCCATATTAGAGTACATATTTTAGAATTGGAAATATTCAAATTTAATAGAAAACTAACACTCAAATACTAAGGGAGAGAAATAGAGAACATTTCCAGGATAAATTTAATGAAAAAAAAATCCACAAACCAGATGTGCAAAAAATTTCGTTGACATCATAAATAATTATGGCAATAGTAAAACATTATTGTTTCAAGACCCTTTTCTTAGAGTTAAGGAATTATTTCACTCTATAATATTATGATGAAATATACTCACTTGATACGTTTATATGCCATAAGTAAAATATTACCCTTTGGTTATGCCTTGAATTATTTATACATTATCTCATAGTATAAGTTGCATCATGTGCTAAAGAAATACATAAATCTATATAAAATTGTCCAAATATCAAATTAAACCATTTTATAAATGGTTAAACCTAATTCCCTTCAAAAATATTTTGATCCAAAACTTTTTATGGTTGCTGGATTTTTAAAACATACTTGTCATTAATCCAAATAATATAATGTATCTCCAAATCATCCTATACCAAAAATTTCAATACGTTTATTAAGTATTCTCTTGAGAAATGGTAAAAAAATTAATTACCATAAAAAAGTATTGAAAAAAATAATTATTACTCATTATTTATGTAAAACATAGATTATTGGATATATTTTTTTACATAAAAAATCCTATAAACCACATCAATGATGGAATAAACCACTATTTCAACAAATCATTAATCAGTTCCAAGGTAGTCCGAAATTTAGAATTTTATTTATTAGTATTAATCATCACTTAATCCCAACTTCATAATCTCCACATAAAAACATATTAATGTTTTTCATTTCTTCAATAAAGTGTTTTATTATAAGTTAAACCAACCCCAAAATCATTTTTTTAATCATCAGAACCGTTCAAAATAATATTTAAAATAAATAATAAAAAATTACTATAGTAAAGTATTTATACATTTCATAATTATTATGATAATAATTTAATCAATAAACTACATTTATAACATAATATTAGGATCCAAATATATTATCACATTTTTCATTCCACTTAATTTGTATCAATATGATAGGATTGACTTAATCTACTAGCTTTTTCTGCAGTATATTCCCCTGATTCTTGGTGCATTTGTGTGACTAGTTCCACATATCTCTATAGCTAAACCACTAGAAATAATTGATTTATTACATCCCCTTGCATTATTTTTCATGGAGACCCTTCTATATGCACTTAAAATAAACATCCAATCCCATCAGGCACATCCTATGGTGATTCCTTCCATAGTTATCACATATGGGAAAAACATTATTTCCCTTCTCCCATACATCCCTTATTTTAACATTCATCCCCTTATTCTCTATAATATCTTTGAATCCATAAGACATGGATAATAATTTCTCCTTCTTGATAGCTTAAAAAGAAATTACGTTATATGAGGAAAATGTTTAACAAACCAGAAGTTTTTGGAGACCTTGATTATGCACTTAAAAGAAATAGAAAATCTCATAATCTATGTTTCATAATTAATACATATCATAATTATCTAATATTATAATGTTATATTCATAATCATAAAATCTCCCTTATTTATTTTCCTTTAAGGTAAGTAATTTTCTCTTCATCTAAGTTTTTTTATCAGAGGGGAAACATTTATCAAAATAATTTATTAATGAAATATTTCTATTTCATGGGTTCAATTACCTCCTCCTCTGTAGTATTCTGGATCAATTACTACCATTTCTCAAATTCTACTTTTAGAAAATACACTGAAATTGTAACTGGTTTCTTTTTACCAAATCCCAAGACTATAAACATATTCTCAAGAGACTTAATACAATGATTAGAAACCATTAGATTAGTATTACCACTTAACGATTGAGGCCTCTATTGTATAAATCAATCCAATATAAGATAATCTCATTTCAAAATAGGTTCCCTAATCTGAGAAAGGTAATGTGTCATAACCTAATTAAGATACCGTAATATATCCATACGATTCTATGTTACAATACATGATATATTAGTATCCTCAGCTAAAACACCTCTTCATTTTCTAAGATTATTGATATCATTCTACCATCCATGAACTATCTCTAAAAAACTAAATATAATGGATTCGATCATAATATTATGAAACATAATGTATAATATAAAAAAAAGTGAAATAATTAACATAACTACAAACAATTATGCATAGATAATATTGTAATCATAAATTTGGTTTAATTTGGATTTTATTCTATAATTATTATAAAATTATAACTTATTTTTAGGTTCCATAATCAATGTTTTACTTAATCCAACTTCCAAGGTTTCCAATAAACTTCTTTTGATACCAATTTTAACAACCTCAACCCAAGAATCCCAAAACTACTGCCATACGTTTTTACATAGGCATTATTACAATGAATAAAATCTTGAAGGACCGATCAGTTTAGCAGTTCTAGAGAATCATATAAATACATGGAAGTCATTTTATATTGGAAATAAAAAATAAAACAAAATAGATTGAAAATGAAAACAAACTACTTCCTTGAAAAAACAATCAAGGAACTATTCTCTATAACCTGGGAATGGAAACAAATATGGGTGAGATCAAAGTATAAGTACAGGTTATGTATAGAGGAATCCATCACGAATCAATACGATTAATTAAAATTGAATGGTATCTAAGTAAATACACATTCCATTTAAATATTTGGAAAAGTATTAATACCTATGGAAATGGTAAAACTCAATACACATGCCATTTCATCAATAAGTTCATAATTAAATGCACCCATAGACTTTTTCAAAGTGAAAACCCCCTAGATGAAAATAAATTAATTTTTAATGCAGTAAATTCTTAATTATTAGATTCCATTTTCACCAAGAATATGGAACATTTACCATCAATATATATTCTAAATACATGTTAAAACTACTGCGTAAAAACCGATCAAATTTGGCCAAGTAATTTGTCTCATGAAAATGTTGATGCATCGAGGGGATATCATTAACTAGGCCCCACCCAGTTCATAAAGTCCAATTAATTCCTCAAATTTCAAATTATTAATATAATGTTATTCCTTATCATTAAATATCTTTATTGAATATTGAATATTGATTTATCAATATTTCAACAATTAAATAATTTATTATCAAAGTGATCAACCTATATAAAATTGTTATGTTGTATATTAAATAATAGTATTCAACACACTAGAACATGTTTATATAATATAAATTTATTTCAAAATAATAAATCATTATAAGGATGTGATTGTTTCAAGAGAAAGATAACAATCATAAAATAAAGTGAGATTGCCTAGATAACTTTTTTAACTCGGCAATTTTCTAGTCAAACCCCCTTGGAAGAGAAAATTAACAGTGAAACATAAAATACTATGAAGTATGAGTCAAAAATTATATTAAATAAGAAATTGGTAGTATATACCCATGCTAAATTTAATTAGTTTAAAATAACAAATTAGTATTAATGGAATGTAATTTGAGATGAAATCAATTACCTTACACTCCCTTTTAGTTGAACAGACTTTAAAAACCAATATAGTAGTTTAAAAAAGGTTATTAACTTATTAAAAAATTATATTGAAAGTTACAATGTCATTTATGATTGTTTAATAAAATATTATAACCCATTCAATAATAATCATTCATTTTTTTCATCATTTCTAGTGTTAATTTCACGGTTTTCAAGTATGTTTAGACTTGTTATTTGTTTGATACTCTTAAGTATATGATCATTTTATCATATATATATCATAAAACATGATTTGAATGTAATATATATTCATTATATATGTATTTATAGTAATAAATATTATATAGGGATAGGAAATGTAATTCACTGTTCCTGGAGATGATAGGTTGTACATACATAGGAACGATGCATCAATTTTCTTATCATAATAAAGAATGGAAATTAAATGATATAAATATATGTTATCATTAAAGTATCATATTTAGGTTATATATATAACATATTTTTACTAAACCCATGATTAATACATTTCTTGTAACATCTGAATGAATCACATTGCTTCACGACGCAGTAGTCTATTGTATACAGGAACAACGTATTCATTTTCCCACAAAATAGAAGGCATAAAGGTACATGTTATATAATAATAAAAAATAATAAAAAATAAATTATATATATCATATAATATATATATATATATATGGTAAATCCATCATTATTCCCAACTGTGAAATGTTGTATTAGAAGAATGCATGACATTAGTTTATGAGACGGTAATCCAACCTACACATGTACGATGATTTTGTATCCCATTTGCTGGAAGTGAGTAATTTTGTAGGTAATATAATAAATATAATAAAATCTTAGTAAATTTATTATAGTGTGTTTTTTATATAATCAGTTAATAATAGTAAATAGAGAAGTTTGAGAATGGAATAAAATAGAGACACATGTTGAAGAATATTACATCCTCTTTTGGTTCCATACTTAGTTTTGAACTAGTCCCTTAAATGGTTTGTTTTATACCAAAAATAAGTCTTATAGTATGATGGAGGGAATTGGGGGAGTTAATTTTTCCAGTTTTGGAATATAAATATTAATTGGGATGTGTGAATAAGTGGGGGATTGAGTTTCCTTTTATAGTGGAGGAGGAGTGGCATTCTTATCAACACCAAAAAGTAAACACTATTGGGAGGTCTCCCATATCTCATGTTCCTAAAATAATTAAACATTTTTAGATATGATGATTTTAATTCATGTAAATAAAATTTTATTATGATAATGGTCTAGGTAAATATTCCATTATGTTTAAATATTATTCCCTTAATAAACGTATTTTCCTCTTAATCACTGTAACAAAATTTAATTATTTTCACTGATCATTTTTTTCAAAAGATGATTTCAAATTATTATATATTACGAATTATTCATTTAACAAATATTGAATCCATTTTACCAAATTCAAATCAGGGAAATGGTATAAATTAATTTTAAATTAATCCCATACAAAAGACTAGAAATAAGTGTTTTAATGTAAAAATATTCTAAATATTACTATGTTTTAATATCTAAATTCAATATAAAAATTAATAAAATATCTTAAATTTGATTAATATATTGAAAATATTACAATTTTTACTTTAAATCAAATTAAAATACTATTTATCATTATAAATAATTTTTATGAAAAGTCGATATTTAATTAATACTCAGTATTTTTTAGTATTCATCAAAAAATAAAACTTTGTAGAAACTTAAATAAAATTAACCATAAGATAATTTTAACATTAAAATTAAAAAATATCTTTATTATTTCATATATAATTTATAAATCTAGAAAAATTATGTTTTAAAACTAGAGAATAATTAAAAGGTGGTACAACTACCTTTAGAAATATACAAATTTTTAAGGTTAAAATTGGATTTTATCTTATCTTATGACAATAAGATATATTGGAAGAATATCAAAAAAATATTAAATACAAAATATATAAATTTCATTTTGGTCACATAATAACATAAATGAATTTAATTTATTACGATAAAACACCTTTGGTCTTATAAAAATTGTTTTTTATAAAACATTTCTTTTATAATCAATTGATTGTTTTTCATTTCTAATCAATTTTTAACCAATTAATTCAATCTTATATTTTCATAATTTAGGTAATATTTAATATAAATTGAAATTTAACTTCTACAATATCTTTTTTATTTTAATGAACAATATTAACTATATTTGGTAAAACATGATCTTGTGTTAAACACAAGCCATAAAGGAATTTAATTGTTGCATATAACACATGAAAAACATGGTGTTAAAGGTAAACAATGTCAAATTATTTTTTCATTTAATAGAATCTATAATCAATGTTTCATGTATTTCATGCTAGATAATATATTGAATATATTTAAAATATTAAATATATATTATGTCTCTCAATGTTATGTTCATTTCTAGGCTTAGTGTTTTGTGTCATGCATGCTATCAAATAAAATGTTTTTACTTTATAATTTTGGATTTTTAAAATATTTATTTATTTATATATAATATAAAATTAATTGTCGTATTTTTTATATTTATTTAATATTATATATAGTTAATTAATTATTTATTTCTTGTTTTCCTATTATTTTTGAAAGTAATGTATAACATATGTTTGTTTTATAGTCACAATTCTAGTCTCCAAATTATATACTATTATATGTGGGATTCAAGGATCACAATTATCTTTAATGCCAGATCGTGAGGGTTTTTAGTAGGATTGAGTCATGTGGGATTGGTTTTATAGCTTTGGTTGGGAGTTTGGATTAGTTTTTAGAATTAAGAACCTGTGTTGAATTCATTAGTTTTTTTGGGAAATAGTTTCAAAAAAATCAGATGGTGATTTATGGAAGAGACACTTGATATTACATAGACATTCTGGTCAACTATAACCCCACACAAAAACCTTAAGAACACTAAATATTCTAAAGTATGATTATTCTCATTTTATGGTAGATCCCTTGTTCTGGTTCTTGCATCATACTTATTCACATATAAATTTTATTTTGGAAATTTAAGGTAATTTAAATGAATATAATTAAATAAATTACATGTCATAAGTATTGGATTATGTTTCTATTTTATAGAGATCACTAACAAATGGAATCCTCATTGGGTTTTTCTTGGAGTGGTAAAAAAGGATTTTATGGTTGATCATTGAAGAGTCAATGTTATTAATAATGATTCCTGGAAGAAGTAATTTCTTTAGATTTAGTTCCAAGGGTTCCAATATAAGTCAAAAAAATTGTTATTTGGTGAAAAATAGGTTTCAAGAGGAACTCAAAAATTGTCTTATGTTTAATCTATATGAGGATTAAACATTAAATCTTGAGGGACAATATTCTATAGAGGAGAAAATCTGGTAAGTGGTGCATCATATGTATTTTTTATTGTGAGGATTCATTGATGTATCGTGAATAAAATTACATAGTTTTTTTGTAAGTACCTTCCCATACTGTTGAAGGTGGTGTAGTGACATGAGTTTCCTTCAATTTTACATGGGTTCTTGTGATTATGGGATATTGGAATTAAGTTAAACAATTTTACTCATTATTTTTTGTAAGTTACTTCATTTAATTATACTATGGGATTATATTTCAAGAGTTTTTTCATATGGTGAACCAATTACCTGTCACAATTGTAATGTTATTGATATATACTTTGGTTTTTTAAGGTAAAAGTGACAAATAAGTTGTTGTATACTAGTTAATATTTAGAGGGATGTAATTAGATATTTTCAAGGTGTCTCTCTATAGATTAATTGTATAATGTTTCTTACTATAAGAATTTATTGTTAATATGGTGTTGATTTTTTATTTCTTCATTCGATTTCTCAAGATTTGAATATAGTAAGGTCTCTATTATGAGATTTGGGGTGGTTTACATTTTTTATGAAGATTACAATAAATGAAATTTATAGGGTCTAACCATTATAAATGGTCTTTGTGGGTATGATAATAATCATTATATACAGAATTTATAGTTTTTTCATCCAAGGACATATCAGTAACAACTGGGTTAGCAATCCTTCAGGTAGTAGAGATGTTATGGAGTTGGCAAGAGATATCCCCATGGATTTCCTCATCAACAGGGGCATATATTTGACAATATATAAGGTGAGGGATTTCATTAGAGGTTATGAGAATGAGGATTGGGAATTGGTTAGATAAATTACCTAGAGTTCTGTGGACCTGATTGACCAAACATTGTTTCAGGTACCATCTATTTATCATCAACCGAGGTTCATGCCTTGTTTGATTTAGTATTTTAACACATATTAGTTATACTTTCATTGAAACAATATTCTAGACTCAATATAGGGATAATTATTTGTCCATTTTATTAGGATACACCAATTAGTGTTCAGTCTAGTTTGGTTGAGGTATATTGTGGTAATAAGCTGATGTTGGGGTATCACCAGTTAGTGTGAGAGTTCTTTTTATTATGGATACAACCGTATGATTTCAAAATTATCATGGATTAAATTTATTTGTTGAAAGAAATTATTAATTTTTTTGGATGATATTTTACTTATTTAATGTAAAATTTTAATGTAACGCCTCTATTTTTTATTATATATTCCTCCTCAAAAAATTCATTTCATTGATAGCTTATTATACATGCATTTCTGATTATAAATAAACTACAATGTAGTATACATTTGTGTAATTTCATTTATATTATATGGTATGAATTGGATTGAAAAAATTATAATAAATATGTACAGGGGTTTTATATAATGATAATATATTTATTAATTCATAATAAATAAATACTAAATTTTTAGTAAAGTTTTCTATGCATTAAAGATATATTTTCCTCAGAAATTTTTTTTATTAAATTTTTTAATCTTTTTGAAATTATATTTTATATAAAAAATATAATTTTTAATTAATAGATAAAAATTATCTTAATGTAATTTTTTTATATTTTTTTAGAAAAGATTAATATTTCATTGAATAGTTAAAAATACCTATTTTTTTAAAATTGTAATTTATTCTCAAGTAGAAGTAACATAATGTTTTGAAATTTGAACATAAAGTAATATAGGTATTATTTAATTATAAATAATTTAAATAATTACATATGCATCATGATTATACATGATTTAGTTATATGTTCTTTTTTGGGCTTAAATTGTTTTTTCCAAAAAACATTTTTCATACACACACTATTTTTTAAGTGAAAAAAAATAATTTTTTATTTATTGATGAATAAATTTCATAAAATTTATATACTAAATATTATAAAAACACATAAAATTTATCTGAAAATTTTCAAATGATATGGAATGAAGCTACAGTGAATTTTATAATTTAAAATTAACTTTTATTAAAATGGTTTTCATTGTAATTAGAGCACTTATTTTAAAATCAATTTCTACCAATTAAAAATTTGAGTCTGGTAAATTGAATTTAAAATTTTTAATCATAATAATTAATATAATATAATAATATTGAATTTATTTTTTGTCGCAATGAAAAGTAACAAAAATAGTTTTTTTACTTATCTTAATGTTAAAAAAATTTATCATGGTTGGGTGTGGAGGGTAAAACTAATAGATAAGAGATTAAAATATTTTTAAACTGGTATAAATTATATGTCACGACACATCCCTCAGGGCTCGTGCTGTGACTAACCCCAATTCTGCCTTCCATGGGCCAGGGGTTGGCGACTAGCACTAAGGCGTATTCCTTAAAACATGGAAGGCATTAACTTTATAACCTGTAAGAACATGTAACCAAGCACACAGTAATAAAAGAATAACCAAATAAAAATGTATAAAAAAAGACTGATGAAAGTAAAAGGTGCTGGAATAAAAGCCCCCCCAGTAAAGTACAAGAAACTGAAATTACAAGTACAACTGAAGAAAAAGGAAAACAATTGTCGGGTCGTCCTCCAAGGTTCCTACCTGAAGGGTAGGTACAGATCGCCTCCTCAGCACTCCTCGTCTGCCCGTCCCCTCTGTGTACCGACTCGTCGTAAGGTCCACCTCTAGGTACCGTCTAGTCCTGGTACTCTTGGCCTCAGTCTGCGTTGTCCGTCGTCTTCAGCCACCACAACATGGTGTGGGCATAGCCCATGTAGTGGTGAGTAAAATGATAATTAGTAGGGACCATGAGACCCTCTAGGTCTTATAAAATCCAATAACGATAAAACAAAACGGTATGAAATAAACGGATAATCATACATAGCTTTATACCCATACATATACCTGGGTTATCAAGTGATTCATCTCAATCATGGGGAAAACACAGAAAAACTGACTCAGCCCAAACTAGAATTTTATTCTAAGGGTAGTATCAAGTAACATCCCCAGTCACATTATTCAAACCTCGGCTACTGGATAATTCATCCTCTATTGAGTACTGTGGGCCTACTGCAACACCAAAAGCACTTCCCACTAACCTAGTACTACTGAGATACTCCTCCTGTCGAGTATCGTGGATATGCCCCATCACCAAGCATGCTCCCCACCGTGGGTCTGTCCCATCACTAAACAAGCTCCCCCTTGTATCCTGCTGAGGTACTCCTCCTATCGAGTACCATGGGTATTCTGCGACACCAAGGAGCTCACCAAATTGGGTCCTCCGCGACACCAAGGCGCTCCCCACTGGGCTAGTAGAGTCACTTTGAGTCAAAACAGTTAGCATTTGTCAGGTCTCAGCAAGCTACTAGGTCTCCGCACTACACCTGCTCGTCTCTGGGAGGATCCACTCCATGAGCTGCTGGTCAATACTCCAATTGTCACGGATTCCCATGAAGAAGTATCTCAAAGGTCTGCCACATCATAGGGGTCTCAACGCAACAGACGAAACGTCAATCGAACACCTGTTCTGTGAGTTATTATTCATTTAGCCTCGGAGGCTTGGTTGGATTCGTGCTCGATCAAACCTGACCATTTATCATCTCAAACCAAAATTCTAGTGGAGTATACTCAAAGGGGCCATCTCGCTCCACGATTTCCAGCGGGGATGATGGTTCGTCAAACAGACGTCTAGTGCCAAAGATATGGCCAAAAGAAAGTAAAGGGGTGGTAGTGGGCCCGGGTCCGGTCCGACCCGGTCAGACTGACTCGCCCCGACCCATCCTGGGACGACCCGATTCAGGTTGCCCCGGCAGGACCCATTGGTTTCGGCCCCGCAGGCCACGTGGGAGACTCGGTCGCGGAGGGTGCCGCGAGGACAAGAGGTTGCAGGGTGATTCAAAGGGTTGTGGGCGGCGTGAGTTGGGGCGGCTCAGAGGGTTGTGGGTGGCATGAACCGGGGCGGCTCGACGGGACCCATTCAACATAGTCGGTGGGTGGTGGGGCCGACATGTGGTGTGGACGGCGAGGGCGGAACGGGCGGCAGGGAGTGTGACTGGTTGGCGGTGCGGTCGGGTTGGCTCGGCCGGTGGGCGGCGCGACCGGGGTGGGGGGCGCAGCCGACAGGAGGCGCGGTCGGGGTGGCTTGGCCGGCGGGAGGTGCGAGCCGGGGTGCTGTGCCAGTTTAGCCCGGTGTGGTGAGGGCGCACAACAGGTTCGGTCGGGAGGCTGAAGCACCATGGGGCAGCGCGGGTGGCGGCATCGTTGCTTTTGTCGCTTCGTCGTCTTCGCCACCTTCGTTCATTCCAAAGAACACCACAAAGAAGAATGATGTAGGGGTCATTCCATGTTGGTTTCGCCCACACCCTCCGCATTAGGGTGGAAGCATTTGGCTAAAAAAGAAAAAAGATCGATGAACTTCAAACTTTACGACCACCACAATGATTCTTTCCCAAACCTCAAAGAAAAGTCAAGGAATGTATTATCATGCAAATAAACCCCTACCTTTGTTCGCTTGATGTCATTGGCGCAATAAGGAAGGAGGTGGATTTGTCGATGTTCGTCTTGTCCCCCACACACCTCCAATTCTGGGCTCATGTGTCAGTACTTCGTAGTCAAAGATATAGAACTCCCATGTCAAAAGAAGTCATGAGGAAGAAGGTCGAAGGAGGTCAACATTCTTCTTCAGTGGATCGTTCTTCATTGGAAAGTGCAATCCTCCAAGTGTTGGGTGTCGTGGCACTTTACCATCACTTCGTCTCTTGGTGAAGCCATCCCAAATCCTCCTCCCAAGCTCCAAATTTATAGGAGAGGGGGAGGGGTAAGTAACGATCATGGAATTTATAACGGTTCATTTATTAAGAACCTTTTTAAATTCCAACAATGCTGCTACTTAATATTTAAAAAGGGTCAAGCCAATTAATTTACGTTGGAACAATAAATTGGTGTGTTGGAAAAATTTAATATGGAGGACGTCAAGAGGATCCTCTACATTAATTGGGGGGGGGGGGGGGTTGAGAGTTTCTTACAGTTAAAGGGGGGTTTAATCCCGAGTGGTCCCCACCACCATAACCTCTCATGAGAGGTTAAGGTCTGGTGGTCCCCACACCTCAACTACCACATGAAGGTTTAGTTCTAGTGGACCCCACCTCCAACACCCACATGGGTGTTGAAAATAAAAATAAAAATGATATACACTTTTATTTTTATTTTATTCTTACACAAAAAACCCAAAACCTAACTTTCATCCTCGACCAACTTCCATTGAGGTAAAAGTCTTATTAAGAGAATACCGACACTCTGAGTTCAATAGTTCCCTCGGATTCCAATTCTGTGATATGATTCAAAAGTTAGGAAAACCCACTCGAACATTTACTGAACGTAACCAAAAAGAAGTTCATAAAATCGTTCCGGGAACTCCGGGCCTCAGAATCACACACCATCAATTTTTTCATATTTTTAAAATTCCCTTTTATAAAAAACATTTTTGGAAATTATGGGTCTTTACATTCTCCCCACCTCTGGGATCTATCTCCCCATAAGCCACAACTCAAAATAGTGAAACAAGTGGGGGTACTGAGCACACATCTCAGCCTCCCACTCCTATATGCTCTCGTAGAGGTTCTTGTGCTACCAAAAAATGCGCACCAGAGGTATCAACCATCCACGAAGGACCTTTTCTTGTCAATCCTCAATCTCTACTAGAACCTCTATAAATGTCACCCCATCATCGACATCCATCTCCACAGGGTTGATGATGTGATAAGGGGCATACACGTATCTCCTCTAGTAGGATATGTGGAAGACGTCATGCTCCCAGTGCAACTGAGGTGGAAGAGATAAGTGGTTTTCCAACTCAGAAACTTTGCTGAGGGCCTAAAAAGGTTCGATGAACCTTGGAGATAACTTATCTCCTCAGAAAAATCTCTGCAAACCTCATCGAGGTGAGACCCGTAGAAAGATGTGGTCTCCATCCTCAAACTCTAGAGGTATCCATCTCATATCGGCATACGACTTATTCCTACTCTGTGCAATATTTATCTGCTCTTGGATGATCTGCACCTTCTCTATGGTAGCCTATACCATCTCTAGTTACACTAGTGCTAAATCCCATGTGTCAGTCCAACACAATGGTGATCTGCAAGGTCGTCCGTTCAATGCCTCAAAAGGTGACATCCAAATGGTGTAGTTATAGTGGTTGTTGTATGAAAACTCCCCAAAAGGTAATTGATCCTCCCATCTACGAGCGAAGTCGAGGACTTAGGCACGCAACATGTCCTCGAGGGTCGGAATGGTCCGCTCAGTCTGACCATCCGTCTAAGGATAGAAGGCGGTTCTCAAATGAAGATGCATCCCGAAAGCCTCCTACAAACCCTTCCATATCCAGGAAGTAAAAATTGTGTCACAATCGAAGAAAATCATCAACGTTACTCCATGTATCTGCACATTCTTCGGCACATTGAGGCACCCCAATCTCTCTACTGACCACTGCTCTCTGATTGGTAGGAAGTGGGCCGACATGGTGAGTCGGTTGACGATCACCCAAATCGAGTCATCTCCCCTGGATTTACGTGGAAGTCTTATCATCAAATCCATGTATATTTGATTCTACATCCACTCTCGAACCTCTAAAGGCCGAACCAAGCCTATTGGTACCTGATGCTCCGCCTTCACTTGCTGACAACTGAGGCATCAGGAAACAAACTCTGCTACTGCTTTATTCATTCCCGACCACCGGTGTTGTCATCAGAGATCCTAGTACATCTTCACCACTCTTGGATGTACCGCTAGAGGGGATTTATGGAATTACCTCACCACTTCCTCATGAAGTGACACTGGTACCATGGTATGTCATCTGAATAGATTGACGTGTTCCCCACCTTCAGGAAATCCATTAGGTATCTATCCTTTGGATATCTGAGAAGGTCTTGTCTCATAGTCAGTGTCCCCATTCTACGCCTCCCTGACTCACTGGAAAAGTGGGGGAGTGACAATAAGAGACTGATAAAAATATACTCCATCTCTATCCACTAAGGATATCTACAAATCATCCCGGCTAATCCGTCGCATCACCTAGCTGTTGTATACCAGATCTCCTTTGGAGTGAATCTGCAACAACTTTACCTTTCCAAAGAGAATAGACTATATCGAAGTCATAGTCCTATAGGAACTCAAGACAATTTCGCTATCTCAGGTTCAGGTCTTTCTGAGAGAAGATATCCTAAGAAACTTGTGATCAGAGTACACTATAAAATTATCTCCCATCATATAGTGCCGCGACGTATTCAAGGCGAAGATCACTGTTGCTAACTCCAGGTCATGGGTAGAGTAGTTCAGCTCATGTTGTCTCAGATGCCGAGAAAAATATGCGATCACTGGTTGCTCCTGTATTAGGACACATCTGAGCCCGGTCCTTTATGTTTCGCAGTAAACTACAAACCCTATGCCCTCTCTGGAAGCCTCATGATGGGGTCACTAGACAGACTCTGCCTCACCTCCTAAAAACAATGATGGCATCTCTCCGACCACACGAAGGGTTGCCCCTTCTTCGTCAAGGTTGATAGTGGTGCTGCAAATCTAGAAAAGTTTGACATAAATCTATGGTAGTATCTAGCCAAACCCAGAAAACTCCATACCTCTGTCACACTTCTGGGTGGCTACCAAGAAAGTACCGCCTCAATCTTCGCTGGATCCACTGAATCTCCAGCCTCCAATATGACATTTCCTAGAAAATGAACTGCTCGGATCCAAAACTAGCACTTCGAGAGCTTACCATAAATCTGGTGATCTCGGAGTGTGTCCAGTACTACCTGCAAATGATAGACATTCTCTCCTTCAGCAGCTGAGTAGATCAGAATGTCATCGATGAATACCACTATAAAGCGATCAAGGTATGGCTGAAAGATCTTGTTTAGGAGTTCCATGAAAACTTATAGAGCGTTGGTCAAGCCTAATGGCATAACCAAGAACTCATAATGTCCATATCAACATCTAAAGTCCATCTTCTGCACGTCCCTGTCTCCCACTCTGAGTGGGTGATAGCTTGATCTGAGGTATTTCTTTTAGAACCATTGTGCTCCCTTCCACTGACCAAAGAGGTTGTCAATCCTCTGGAGTGGGTACTTGTACTTCACAGTCACCTGGTTCAGGAACTAAAAGTCAACACAAAGCCTCAAGCTCCCATCCGCCTTCTTGGCGAACAGAATTTGTGCTGCCGTGGGAGAAACATTGGGTTGGATGAATCTATTACCCTAAAATTCCTCTAGCTATACCCGTAGCTCATGAAGCTCTGTTGGAGCCATCCGATATGATGGTGTAGATATCGGTGCCATCCCCGGGTAAAAATAAATGTAAAAGTCCACCTTTCTGTGAGGAGGTAGACCCCAAACATCATCAGGGAAGACATCCCTGTACTGGTCCTCCACTACAAGATATCTCAGAATCCCCACATCAATAGCTCTGAGGGTATGGCTAGAAAACTAATGAGTGATCAGTTGTAGTCTCCTCCGGGCAAGTCCATCCTGTGCTGCAAAGACTCACTTCTCACCGGTGAAGGTAAACCTGGTCCCATCTATGCGGACTCACTTTATGTTGCACCAAATATTTTCAATCTATTCATGGACTCTAGATAACCTATCCATACCCAAGATGACGTTGTAAGGCCTCGACGCCGCTACTAGAAGATCCCAGCTGAAGTTATCCCTTCCTAGAGTAAGCTCACACTACTGGAACCAGTGAGTAATCATCGAATATTCTCTCGTAGGAATATCTAGCTGTAAGGATTGAGGCAATAGATCTGTCAAAATCTCTGAGCACTGAACGAGGGTAGTGGCAATAAAAGAATGACTAGCACCTGTGTCTATAAGTACTAAAACTATGGTGTAGTAGACACAGATCGTACCTCAAATCATCTCTAGAGAACCATGATCGTATGCCTCAACTTCTTGGAGCTAAGATCTCCCATATACACCTACTCCCTATAGTTGGGATGGACCTCTTTGTGGTGGTGGCAGTAATATCTCGTATTGTCGCCCACCGCCAGCAGCACGATCAGCTCCTATGCCATGTTCGCCCGCTCCCTACGGACCACCTCGATCGAATCTTTGTCTCTTCCTGGGCAGTCCTTTGACAGTCTCCTGATTATATGAACAGCAGGTTGGATAGTCACGAGCCATGTGACCCTGCCTGCCACATGGGAAACACTTCCTACTCCTGGCATGTATGTCTCCGCTTCGGGTGCCCCTCACAATCGATCCTGAGTCATGCGGTCATCCACCTATAGGTATGGTACTCTTTGAGCTCTGTGACGTCTGTCTACTACCAGCAATAGAATACTCCACTACATGTCGGCTAGTGGTGGATCTTACTGTTGGAGACTACTTAGTAATGAAACTCTCCACTAGGAGGGCTCTCTCTAACACCCCCTCCTGCGTCAAGATGCAGAGTGAGATCACCGAAGCCCTAATCTCTCGCCTGAGTCCCTAATCAACGATCTTGGCCCTAAATAATGGGTCCCACACCATATCTATGGAGTAGCGTGAGAGGTCTGTAAACCTCTCTGATTAATAAGCTAAATTCATGCTTCCCTACTACATATGAAGTATCTCTTAAATGAGCACTATGTGAAGAGTTTCTGGAACAATATCTACCCGAAACAGGCTCTTGAAGTCTTCCCAGAGAAGCGTCACCTCATCATGAACTTGGAGCATCATGCTCCCCCATCTTCCCATTGCTTCTTGTAGAAGGCTAGAAGAAAAATCATCATGAGATCAGCTGGTGTCCCTAATAGTTGTAAAAATGTCACCAAGGCCTCCAACAAATCCTCAGCCACCTGCGGGTCCATCTCTCCCTGAAGCTGGGTGGCCTCTGGCCCTAGAACTTGTGCAACACACTCAAGCGGAGTGCACTCTCTTCTGCTGGGGAAATTGGCATCGGTGGCCCAATGGGTAATGGTACCACTGGTGTCTCTGTGGGTGCCTTTACTGGAAGAGGTCCTGGCACCGAAGCATCATCACTCGGTGGTATATCAGTGCGTACAACTCTCAAAACTCTAGTTGGATATCTGCGTGGAGGCATCCTGAAAAGAAACTGGTGTGCTATGGTTAAAAGTTATACCTAGTATTCTAACATGGTAAGATGACTTAAATAAATCTTTTGAAAAAACACACGCAATCAGTGTTTTCGTGCACTGAGTTGGAAATTAGTAGTCATGGTCCTAGTTTATAGATACTTCGGTCGCCGCACCAACACTAGACTCCCTGAACTGAAAACCACAATCACTGCACTTAACACTATTGCTTCACAGAAAATATTGGAGTCCTATGTTCTGAGATTGAACTGACTCCTATGATACCAATTTTTCATGACTCATCCCCTGGGGCCCATGCTGTGATTAACCCCAATCCCTCTTTCCATAGGCCAGGGGCTGGTGACGTATTCCCTAAAACTGGGAAGTCATTGCCTTTATAACCTGCAATAACATGTAACCAAGCACACAACAAGATACGAAACACCATGTAAAACTATATAACAAAAGAGTGCTGAAAGTAAAAGGGGCCGGAATATAATCCCAACAGTAAAGTACAAGAAACTGAAAGTACAAGTAAAAATAAAGAAAAAGGACAATAGCATCTGAGTCATTTTCCAAGGTTCTTACATAAAGGGTAGGTACCGATTTCCTTCTCAGCACTCCTCATCCGTCCGTCCCCTCCATGTACTGACTTGTCGTAAGTTCCACCTCTAGGTACCATCTAGTCCTGGAACTCTCAGCCTCAGTCAGCGTTGTCTGTCGTCTATATCCAACACAACAAGGTGCGGGCATAGCCCATGCATGGGTGAGTATAATGATACTCAGTAGGGACTCGGAATCATGTGACGTCAATTTTCTCAGACTCGTAAAATTCCCATTTATAATAAAAATTTATGTGGAACTTTTGGGCCTTTACATTCTTCCTACCTCAGGGCTCTACGTCTCCATAAGAAACAACTCAAAGTAGGTAAAAAAGTGGGTGTACTGAGCACACATCTGAGCCTCCCCCTCCCATGTTCTCTCCTAGAGGATCCTATGTTACCAGCGAATGTGCACCAGAGGTATCGACCATCCATGAAGGACCTGATATTTTCGATTCTCAATCTCTACTGGAACCTACGTAAAAGTATTCCCAACTTCAACATCCAACTCGCAATGGTTTATGATGTGATAAGGGTTGTGCACGTATCTCCTCATTTGGGATACGTAGAAGACGTCGTGCACTCGGTGAAACTAAGGTGGAAAATCTAAGTGGTATGCCACCTCACCAACTCTTCTAAGGACCAGAAAAGGTTCGATGAACCTCGGAGATAACTTGTCGCCTCAACCAAATCTCTGAAAACCTTGTCAAGGAGAGACCTGTAGAAAGATGTGGTCGCCATCCTCGAACTCTTGAGGTCTCTATCACCTGTCGGCATACGACTTATGCCTGGTCTGTGCAGTTTTCATCCACTCCTAGAAGATCTTCTCCTTCTCTATGGTATTCTATACCATATTTTGTTCCACTAGTACTGACTCCCTTGGGGCAGTCCAGCACAAAGGTGATCTACATGGTCGTTCGTACAATGATTTAAAAGGTGACATCCCAATGGTGGAGTGATAGCTGTTGTTGTATGAAAACTCCAGCTAAGGTAAGTGATCCTCCCAGATGCAACTCAAGTCAAGGACATAGGCATGCATCATGTCCTTGAGGGTCGGAATGGTCCACTCAGTATGACCATCCATCTGAGGATGGAAGGCGGTGCTCAAACAAAGCTGCATCCGGAAAGCCTCCTACAACCTCTTCCATAGTCATGAAGTAAAATATGTGTCCCAATCAGAGACAATCGTTGAAGGTACTCTATTTGGACACACAATATCCTACACATAGAGGTGTCAAAAGATCTCTGTTGAACCCTACTCTCTGATCGCTAGGATGTGTGCTGACATGGTGAGTCAGTTGGCGATCACCCAAATCGAGTCATGTCCCCTAGATGTATGTGGAAGTCCTCTAATGAAGTCCATGGATATCCCAACCCACTTCTACACTGGTAACACTAAATGATGAATGAAGACTATTGGTACCTTATGCTTCACCTTAAATTACTGACAAGTGAGCCATCAAGAAACAAACTCTGCTACTGCTTTAATCATTCCCAGCCACCAGTGTTGTTGTCAGAGATCCAGGTACATCTTCACCACTCATGGATGTACTGCTTGAGAGGATGTGTGGAATTCCCTCAACACTTCTTCCTGATGTGAAACTGGTACCATGGTACATCCTTTGAAGAGGATTAAGTTCTCCCTACCTTCATAAAATTCTATCAGGTGCCTGTCCTGTGGATATATGAGCACATCATGTCTCGCAGTCAGCATCCCCACGCTGCACCTCCCTGACACGCTGGAGAAGTGGGGGAGTGACTTTAAGAGACTGAAGAAATGTTGCTCCATCTATATCCACAATGAATATCTACAAATCGTCCAGCATCACTGTCACCTCAACTAGAAGTTGTATACCATATCTATTACTGAGTGCATCTACAAGAACATTCCCCTTCCCAAGAGTATATACTATCTCGAAGTTATAGTCCGGGAAGAACTCAAGACAATTTCACTGGCTTAGGTTTAGGTCCTTTTAAGAGAAGATATACCTAAGACTCTTGTGATCAGATTACTCTATAAAATGATCTCCCATCAGTTAGTATCGCCAAGTCTTCAAGGAAAAGACCACTACTGCTAACTCCAGGTCATGGGTAGCATAGTTCTACTCATGTTATCTCAGCTACTGAGAACAACATGCGATCAATTCTCACTCCTACATTAGGAAACATATGAGCCTGATCCCTGATGCATCACAATAAACTGCGTACCATACACCCTCCACTAGAAGCCTCAATATGGGGGCACTAGTCAGCCTCTGCATGAGCTCCTGAAAACTCCATTGGCATCTCTCTGAACACAAGAAGGGTTTCCCCTTTTTCGTCAAGGCTTATAGTGGTGCTGCAACTCGGGAAAAGTATAGCACAAACCTCCAGTAGTATCCATCCAAACCTATGAAACTCTATACCACTGTCACACTCTTAGGTGGCTCCCAAGAAAGTACCGCATCAATCTTCGCTGGATCCACTACAACTCCAGCCTCTGATATAACATGTCCCCGAATGTGAAACTCTCGGATCCAAAAATGGCACTTCAAAGATTACCATAAATCTAGTTCTCTCGGAGTGTGTCCATTACAACATGAAAATCATAAGCATTCTCCAACACAGTAGCCGAGTAGATTAGAATGTCCTTGAAGAAGACCACTACAAATCGATCAGGGTATGGTTGAAAGATCTTGTTCATGAGTCCCATGAACACTATTGGAGCATTGGTCACACCAAATGGAATAACCAAGAACTCATAATGGCTATACCGATATCTTAAGGTAGTATTCTTCACGTCCTTGTCTCGTACTCTGAGCTGGTGATATCCTGATCTGAGGTTTATCTTCAAGAACCACCGTGCTCCCTTCAAATGATCAAAGAGGTCATCAATCCTAGGGAGTGGGTACTTATTATTCATAGGCACCTGGTTCAGGTGCCGATAGTTAAGAAAAAACCTCAAGCTCCCATCCACCTTCTTGGTGAACAGAATTAGGGCTACCCAGGAAGAAGCACTAGGCCGGATAAATCCCTTCCCCTATAAGTCCTCTAGCTGTACCCGCAGATCATGTAGCTCCATAGGAGCCATCCGATATGCTGGTGTAGATATTTTTGCTTCTTAGGGTACAAATCAATGTAAAAGTCCACATCTCTGTGATGAGGTAGACCCGAAACATCATTAGAGAAGACATCCACATACTGGTCCACCACTAAAGGATAACTCGGACTCTCTGCGTCAATAGCTCTGTGGGTAAGGCTTTCCAACTGATGAAGAATCTGTTGTACTATCTTTTGAGAAAGTCCATCCTATGCTGCAAAGGATCCCTTATCTCCGATGAAGGTAAACCCGGTCCTATCCATGTGGACACACCACACTTTGTGCCGAATACAATCAATCTGACCATGGACTTTAGATAACCAGTCCATACCCAAGATGACGTCCACTACTAGAAATAGAGGATATACCAATGAATTTTTTTCCAATGGTGTATGAATACCATTGTAATAGGGATGTTAATAGGTCATTACCCAATGGTTTCAATAAACCATTGTAATATAGTAGTTTAAGTGATTTTTAACCAATGGTTTTACAGAACCATTGGAATATGTGAAGTTTTAGGAAGCCTTTTCCAATGATTTTAAAAAACTTTTGGTAAAGAATACCTTTCCCAGCGGTTTTAAAAAAACCATTCGGAAAGTTTTCCCCAAAAATTGTCTCTATCCTCAATCCCCCATCCGATAGATTGAAAACCTAAATCACGAGACATAGAGCTCTCTCACTCGAAAAATTATTCCACCCTTCAACTAGATAGTTATTTTGTTCTGCACTTTAAATCTGTAAGTGGTACCTTAGGTTAAATTCTTTCCATCTATATTTTGGTTTTATGTTATGATTTGGCCTAAAAAAGAGTTCCATGCTCTCTGGTATACCCAAGAATTGTAATTTTCTTTGTTTTCTAATTTTGTTCTACACTTCAACTATTTCATCATGTTAAAGATCTTTTAATTTTCCAACTATAATATATTTATATATTCATTAGTATATATTATATTATAATTATCAGGGAGTAGATACCCAATGGAATTGTTGAGACCCTTTCCTTTAATGATGATCTGATGAGTGTATGATAATGGGAGTTTTGGTGTATACCCTTATGACTGGAACTTCTATTGACACATGGTGTTTGATCTATCAACACTTCACTATGATATTTCAATAAGATTGATAAAAACATATTTAGTGTCAAGTTTAATATACCTATATTATTATTCACCAATACTAGGAGTATAGAATTAGACCACCTATAAATATTTAAATGTCAAAAGATGTGTTTCATCACTTATATCAAGGGTGTAGTCATTATAACCTGGTCAAAATTCATTAGACTATGATGAAATCATATTGATTGTGATGTAGGAAAACTAATGCTCCTCCTTGGGATGCGATATCTTTTGGTAAGATGGTTAACATCACAATGTTTTTTGGTTTAGTGACTATTGCACCATTTAATGGGATGGTTTCCATTGTACAGTATAGTGTATCATTTTCCAATATATCATTTTTTGGGTTAGTGCTTGTTTAATCAATTGATTGGTTTTCACCCATCAAACCATTTTATGGGATGGTTACCATTCATTATCATTTTAGATAATGGTCAAGAGATATGTTTTCTGTTCCATGGGATTGTGAAATAGAGTTTTCCAATCATTAGGAGTCCATTATATATAATATTTGATGGTAAAAAATTCCAAGATTGTATGACCTTGTATATCATGGTAAGGGAAATATGATAGGTGATTATATTCCCATGTTTTATGGATTCTTATTTTTGATAAATGTTATCAGGTTGTTCCATAAGGTAGGGATTATGTATATAGGAAACTGAACATCATTGAAGGAATAAATTTTATTCACTATGCTTCGACTTCCAGGGGGCTGTGTAGGTGGGGGTGGGCTGTGCAGGGTGGGGGTGTTTGAGGGGGGAGGGGGGCTATGCCGGGAAAGTCTGCTAGGGTGAGGTGGGTGTGTGTGTGGGGGGGGGGGGATGTACAGGTGGGGGTGAGGGTGTGGGGAGGGGGCTGTGCAAGTGGATGTGTGTGTTGGGATTTGAAGTTCTGTATCTAATCTATAAGTAATATATTCATTTTAATGTTCGGCATCTACTATTTTGGTTTTCTATTTTGATTTTGGTGTGTATGACTTTTGTTTTCTACTTGATTTGGGTGTGTGTGTTGGGATTTGACAGTGGCACACATATAGTGATTATAGTATGGGTTTGGTCTATAGGGATAAGTACCAAAGTGAATCAAATTTGATTTAAAATGAATAATGTGTTAATATCATCTATAAATTTTCAGTTCTTAGAGTTCTTGGTATTACTGGGAATTTTGTGTTAATATCATCCATATTCCACATGATTCACATCATGGTAAGAATGTGTGATGATGTTGTTGAGATCAGGGAGAAAACTCATACACTCTAGGTTGTTTATAGTGGAATGGTTAATCATGAGTGATAATTGGTACTAAGATGACTATACTAATATAACTTTAGGGTCAATTAAATATGGTTCTCACTGTAAGTTGTATATTATGTCTCTTTCTTGGCCAATACTCACTTTTATGATGGTGGGGTGCTTTTCACTAGACATGCTGGCATATGTAGACATCTATAACAATGTTATATATGTCACAAGTTTAATTCAGTAATCTAGTTATCATTGACATACTTTATTATGAATCTCAAATTTAAAAATAAAAGTTTGTTTATATACTTTATGAAATTAAACCTTTTTACAAGCCAGGAACAACCTATTAGTGTAGAAGCCTAAACTATGTCCACCCAAGGGGTGCGCTTGACTTGGGGAACTAATTGGGTAATGAAAGGTATGACTATAGAGGTTCCAAGAATGAGTTATTGATCATGAGTGAATGATTTAGGATGCCTATAACACATAATGGGACCTGAGACATGTTCCTATTATATGAGACCTAATGAAAATGAATAGAAATAAATTTTAATTTAATTTTTGAGTACTTATTCTTTGATTAATGATTTGTAATTCCTTTAAGAAACCAATAAAGGATTCATGTTAAAAATATAGCTTTTAATTCAATTTCTAAATCTCCTTGGATTCATGATGATTTGGTTTAGAATACCTTGAGGAAATATACCTTTGATTCATAGTTATTATGATTTAGTAAGCCTTGGGTAAGTCCCCCTCAGATTATAAACTAGAGGCCTCTCTCTTTACATAGGGTGGGAACTCCATCCTCCCTATAAATCCATCTGAAGTCAATCAATTAGTATATCTTTACATTATTTTAATAGTTCACTACATCAACTCGAAACTCCTTCCTTTATTGTTTAATTAATTATATTTTCTATTTAACTTCAATCTTATTGAATTGTTTATGAAGAAATAACTTATAAAAATTCTTTTTATATAATGGATTGAAGTTGGATGTATGAAACCGATTGGATCTCAAGGGATTTTCAAAACAATTTAGAGAGATTTTTAGATTTTTCATTTCACAATGCTTCAGATAGTGGTCGCATACACTTCCCATGTTTCAATTGTGTTGGAAGACCTTAATTGAGCCATGAAGAAGTTATCTACCACATAACCGAATATGGTTTTCAGGAAAACTACTTAGTATGGTGTCATAATTTGGAGAAAATGAAATCTCAATTTGTTGATGATTGAAATGGAAGGACTGGAATGGAGAATTTGTTAGATGAATGGTTTCCTTTTATTCTTCATCATGAAAAAGAGAGGATTCCGGCCCAAGAAGACTTCGATATGAGCACACATGCTGCGTCTAATGAAAATGATGATGTTGTAAGGGTGAAAAAAATTGAATGATGTTTCCACAACTCTAGTATATCGACAGTGAGATAAAATGAAAAATAAGGAATTTTTAATCTGATTGTTTCATGGGAAAACTATATATGGTATTTATAATACAGAAACGGAATAAATTCTTACCTTCTTGAAGGATTTACTTCCAGATGATGACGATATTCCCTCAAACCATTATATGGAATGGAAGTTAGTTGAGGAACTTGGATTTTCAAGAAACAAAATTCATGCTTTACTGAAAGATTGAAGTTTATTATCAGAGGATACTGCTGAATGAAATGATTGTATAAAATGTGGAACATCCCGATGGAAGTAAAAATCTGATGGAACACCATCATGCTTGCCATAGAAAGTAATGTGGCACTTTACAACGATCCCTAGGATCCAGAATCTTTTTATGCTTGATGACATATAAATAAAAATGATATGTCATGATACCAAGAGAAAGAAGACTAATGATGAGTTGGTTCACCCTGCAGATGGATTTTCATGGAAGAGATTTGATACTCGATATCCTGATTTTTCATCTAACGTGTGTAATGTGAGGTTGGGTATTTCATGTGACAGTTTTAATCCATTTGTGCAGATATTTACTTTGCACAACACATGGAAAATTTTTATACACATTTATAATCTTCCCCAATGGTTGCGTATGAAAAAACCTTTCACTTTCATGAGTATACTCATATCTATCCCTTCTGATCTCGACATTGATATTGAGGTATACATGCAACATTTAATAAAAGAGTTGAAACTTCTTTGGGATGTGAGTGTGCGCACATATGATGCATGTTCAAAAGACATATTTCATATGCGTATTGCACTTATGTGGACGATCGATGATTTTTCGGCTTATTCAATGATGTCTGGATGGAGCATGAAGGGAAAACTATCATGTCCTGTTTGTATGAAGAATACATGATCCAGAAGAATAAATCATCGTTGTAGTTCAGTTTTATGGGACATCGACGATTCTTTCCAATGGACCATCCATATAGAAATAATCGTCGAAGATTTGATAATACCATAGAGACTGATGATCCACCTCATTGTATGTCTGGAACTTATGTGCTTAATGAATTGAAAGATTTCATATTTTTCATTTGGGAAGGGTCAAATGAAATCTGGAAAGAGAAAGAATGTTACCACTAAAACCTATTACATTTGGAGGAAGAGGGGTATCCTTTTTTATTTTCCATATTGGTCAACCAATTTGTTACGTCATTGCTTAGACGTAATGCACATTGAAAAGAATATATGTGAAATGTTGCTTCTGAAACTTCTAAATGTTAAGGGAACGACAAAAGATGATTGACGGTCTAGACGTGACTTGGTGGATTGGGGCATCAGACTAGAATTGTATCCTATGCGTATTAGTGAAAATAAATGGAAAGTTCCATGTGATTCTTATGTGATGACAACTATGGAAAAAAACAATTTCTATAAGTATTAGAGACTATTAGGGTTCTTGATGTCTATTCAAGAAACATATCTAAATTGGTTAAAATCTTTCAAGACTCATGATTATCACGTTCTTCTACATGAGTTGATTCCAATAGAAATCCATCATATTTTTCCCAATAATGTAAGGGTGACTGTTATTCGGTTGTGACATTTGTTTAGATATATTTTTTCTAATACATTTTCCAAGTCGTTCTTGTAAAAAATGTTAAAATATTCTCCATTAATTTTGGGTGAGTTGGAGAAAATATTTCTCCATAATGTTTCACATGCATACTACATCTAACTGTCCATATTACCACTAAAAAATACTTCTCGGGGGCCCTGTTTATTTTCATTGGATGTATCCAACTGAAAGAAATATGTAAACATTATCATCTTATGTCCGAAACAGGAATCATCCTGAAGGTTCTATCGTGAATGGTTACTTGGCTCAAGAATATATGGATTTCTGCTCAATGGATTTGTCTGATCTTACTACAAGAATGAACAGACCAATGAGAAATGAAGAAGAAAAGTATGAGAAAATTGAACCCAATTTTCCATCACTTCCTCAAATAGGAGGAATTCTTGGATCATATACATTGAAGAAATTATTCCTTGAAGAGCGGGAGATGACACATCACACAGTTTTGTTCAACTGTGATTTGTTTGATGACTACATCTGGTACCTAAATTGAATATGTGTGTATTAAATATATATATCTACTAAAATATTCATATTTTTTTATCTACAAGGAACATAAAACAATGATAAATAGAAAGCATATTTTTTTTATCTTTGAGAATGAGGGAGAAATTTCTTAGCAAATAGTTTTCTTCTTGGTTAAAATTGAAGGAAAAATATTACTGTTTAAAATAATGAAATAAATATTTAATTAAGTTTAATATTAATTTATATTTTAGGTATTTAGTTTGTATGATGACTCTATCTCAGAGGAAATAAGAGCTTTGGCTTTTGGTCCTAATACTGTGGTTCGTGACTATAAATCAATTGTTATCGATGGGTACAAATTTAATGTCACTGAAGGCTAAATGAACATGAGAACACAACATGATGGTGTTATGGTTACTGCCACAACAGATTATTATGCCAATGCATCAGATAGTAGACCGCAATTTGAAAATGTGGGTTATTATGGAGTCATTGAAAAAATAATAATGGTGGATTATTACCCTCATGGACAAGTCACGAGGATGAAATGCCATTGGTTTGATTCGATGATGAGAATGGGAAAATTTATTGATGATTATGGATTTTGAGTGATTAATATGACTCACACTATTGCAACCGAAGAACCATATGTATTTGCATTAATGGCTAAAAAAGTATTTTATGTCAATGACCAACTTCACCCTGAATTTGGTGTCATAGTTGAAGTAATTCCAAGACATATTTTTGATGACAGTGATGATGGAATTAAAACCATCCCTACTGCCATTGGAACCAATCCATTTATTTTTTTTGATGAATCCAATAGCTCAATTGTCAGATTTAACTGGGAACATGAAGATGTGGTGGGAAATATATAAAATCATCCATTCATGTTCTTAATTCCTTGGGTTTACCTCGAGTTGGGTTGTTAGGGTTGGTTCTATTCAAATTGATTTAATATTGAAACGTGCATCATCTACCTAAGCTAAATAATTTACATTTTCCCTTAATTTTGACAATTTCTTTTCCCTCTCATTTATTTTGTTTTTTGGGTTACACATTAGTTATCCTTTTCAATTTACTTCCATATTATTTTTTAAATTTAGGAAATGAAACCAATTGAATAGGGCGATAGAAACAGATTATGGAAAATAGTCGTCGCATGACCGAGCTGGGCATTCCACCACTAGTGCATGTAGTGAGAATTTTATTTCAAATATATTTATTTAAATTATATATAATGTCTTGTGATTAATTTTTTTAATCATTTTTTCAGGATCCATCTACTATGAGACAATTATTTGATGATCAGTCAAGTAGTGGACACAGCACTCGGGGTGTTAGTACGAGGGGGGGTGGTACGAGAGCTGGATGATATGGTCAGCGTACCCGATTAGACCCTGCCCCTCCCACTAACATGCCTTCCATCCCGCATTCTGATCTCGGTGTGCCATTAGGGACACACGGGATATTTAGGCCCCCCATGTTTTCACCACCCTTTACATCTAACCCTTCTCACCCGTCTGTACCAAATCCGATGATGATTCCCACTCCTCATCCAGCATTTGGCCAGCCATCCCGGTCATCTTCTTTTTCTACTATTTCCATCTCTCCGTGATTTTATATTCCATCTTCTTCAACTCCTACTCTTCCAGAGTCTATCCCTAAAGAGCATACATTGGGACTCACTCCATCTGTACAGGGTGTTCCTTCAGTTTTTGCGGATCCAGCAGTGCCCATTGATCAGACTACCGCACGTATACTTGTAGAAACCTAAGAAATTGTTACAACATTATATATTTTCATTATAACATGTATTGATAAATAATTGTTATTATTTCATAACAGATACATCTACTGATAGGAGGCGGGGGCGGGGGCATTCACGCATGCGTGCGGTGTGGAACCACCGAACACAGTTGATGGTGGACTACAAAGAAGATAGTCAGAAGATTGAAAAATTAGGGCATCAATGTCAGATATTTTTTGCGACACTTTCCAAATACACCAACATCATTCATGTCAGCCCGCTCTCATGGAGAACGCTTGCCAAATGAAGTCATGGATAAATCCTAGGCAGAGATATGGGTAAAAAAATCAGTTTTGTTTAAGGCAATATATTAATTTTTGTATTTATATGAATAATATTTTAGTTTCAACTGTGGTTTAATTTCTCCAATGGTGAGGGTACAGGGCCAGCATGTCTAAAGGAATTAGGAGAGCTTTGGAGAGATTATAAACATGTGTTGTACATTGGTTGGTGTGATAGATTTGGCACAGAGTTGGAGGCAGTCCTTGTCGTGGATGATTTTCAATTAGAACAGTATCGACAGATGATTACTCATTCAGTGACTAGCCAATTTACGGTATTAATAAAATTACAAGTATTTAAATGAAAATTTTCATGTTTTTCATTAAAACTAATTATTGAATTTTATTTAGGATGCATCTAGAAGAAATAAAAAAAACATTTATGCTAATAAATACGTCCACACATTGGGACGTACTACGATTCTAGATCATGAGAGACATCCGATTTGACAGTTTATAATCCTTTTTATGACTTGCACTTTCTATTGCTTCCTCCATAATTTATTCAATTACTAAAGTTGTTATATAATTTTATGAAATTACATTTTTTTGTATCTTATTCTAAATTATGGTATCCAACATTAAATTTCATTGTAGATGCATATATTGAATATAGAAGGACGTGCGCCTCAAGTAAAACTGTTTTTCTTGAGTAGAAAGAAGAAATATGGAAGTGTGGTTAATGAACCGAGTCAGCATCAGATTGTAAGTTCTCCATTGTAGATTTAAAATTTTAATCTCTATTTATTAACTTAATAATCTATTTATATCTGTAACAGGATGCTTTATAGGCCCTTGATGCCCAGGAACCTCCCAATTTTGGGAAAAACGATCACTTACATTAGGTGTTTTGGGAGATGAGCACCCTGGTAGAGTACGCTGCAGGCCTCAGAAGAGTATAGTTCAGACAAACTATTGTCCCTCCTTGGGTATGATTTGTAGTGCCACCGAGTTGCAGTAGGTTAAGGAACAGGCAGAATAGGCTAAAAAAAATCACCACAAAGATGGTAGCACAATCTGCTATGGTGAACAATGCATTTATGAAACTGATGGAAGCTCTACGTCCAACACTTACAATAGAGGACAACACTGCTTGTGAGGAATTTATGTCATTGATGCATCTTATATATGGTTCACCAGGTGGTAGTTTTAGTGGTGGTTGAGATGATGGCGAGGAGGAGGCTGCAGCGGAGGAGG
This sequence comes from Viscum album, assembly GCA_963277665.1. Lineage (NCBI taxonomy): Eukaryota > Viridiplantae > Streptophyta > Magnoliopsida > Santalales > Viscaceae > Viscum > Viscum album. The sequence continues at coordinate 274,774,342 of OY728137.1, forward strand.
AGGAGGGTGAGTATGAGGCCGAGGCGGAGTAGGAGGGAGAGGAGGAGGTTGAGGCAGAGGAGGAGGGTGTTGAGGATGACGAGGCTAAGTATGAGGGTGATTAGGAGGGCAGGGATGATTATGGAGACAATGATGAGGATGAGGGTGAGGGTAAAGATGATGGTGATGATAGTGATGATGATGAGGGACAGATTGATCCGTTACATTTTTGACTGATATTACTAACCTTTGATGTTTATTTATTTGTTCTGCCTAAATATATGTGTTATTAGGTAGGTCACATGATCTTTATTTTCTATCTATAAATAATAAAACTAGATTTTATGATTTTCTGTGGAAACCCCCTATTTTAATGAAATTGTAATTTTTTAAAAGTTGATATAATGAAATTATTTTTTTAACCTTGAAAGAATTTTCTCAGAAGATATTTAAATACCATCCCATGAACCTGGAACAGCCCCCCAGACAGCCCAACGGACAGTCCCCCGGACAGCCCCCCACCCTCCTCCCTAGACCCCAGACAACCCCCTAGACAGTCCCCCCCCCACCATCCTCCCTGGACCCCAGACCTCCCCCTAGACAGCTGCCCCCCAACCCTCCTCCAAGGACCCCGGACAGCCTCCCCATCCTATTTCTTGGACGCCGGGAAGCCCCCCAGACAACCCCCCGGACAGACCCCCACCCTCCTCCCTGGACCCCGGACCGCCCCCCGGACACCCCCTCCTCCTTGGACCATGGACAACCCCCAAGACAACCCCCCCCCCCACCACCATCCTCCCTAGACCCGAACAACCCTCAGAAAGCCCCCCAACCCTCCTCCCTCGACCCTAGATCCCAATCTAATATCTTTTCAATATTCACCCTAAATCCCATTGAAAAAGGTAGTTTTAGAGCATTAGAAGAAGATGAGAGAAGTGTGCAAACCCTAATTGAAAAGTGGAATCAAGGAGAGGATTATACTCACTCGGATCTTCAATCCTCACATGGCAGTACTCAAAACGCCAAAGTGACATGTACGAGTCAACCCCGCCAGAAACCAAGGCACGGTGTGGCCGGTACCACTCAAAGTTTCACACTTTTATTTGAAATGGTCAACATTTAAAAATGAAAACAACGGCTAACATACGGAAAAATGACCAATGGATTCATTTTGTGTTGATACTTTAGCACAATGATCCATGAGTAATTTTTGATGTGTACGAGTCAACCCCGCCTCAATCTAAGGCATTGTGTGGCCGGTACCACTCAAAGTGTCTCACTTTAATTTGAAATGGACAACATTTTAAGTGAAAACAACAACTAGTATACAGAAAACTAACCAAACACATTCTAATTTTTTTGATACTTCAACACAACGATCCATGGGTCATTTTTGATGTGTACGAGTCAACCTTGCCTCAATCCGAGGCACGATGTGGCCGGTACTACTCAAAGTGTCTCACTTTTATTTGAAATGGAAAACATTTTATGTGAAAACAATAACTCGCATACGTAAAAATGACCAAATGAATTTTTATTGTGTTGATACTTCAACAAAAATGATCCATGGGTCATTTTTTATGTGAATGAGACAACCCTGCCTCAATCCGAGGCACGGTGTGGCTGGTACCACTCAAAGTGTCTCACTTTTATTTGAAATGGACAACATTATAACTAAAAACAACTACTGGCGTACATAAAACTAACAAAAAGCATTTGGATTGTGTTGATACTTCAGTAAAATGATACATGGGTCATTTCTGACGTGTACGAGTCATCCCTGCCTCAATCCGGGGCACGGTGTGGCCGGTACCACTCAAAGTGTCTCACTTTTATTTGAAATGGACAACATTTTAAGTGAAAACAACAACTGGCATACGGAAAACCAACCAAACACATTCAGATTATTTTTATAATCTAGGAGAATGACCCATGAATCATTTTTTATGTGTACGAGTCGACCACGCCTCAATATGAGGCACGATGTGGCTAGTACCAGTCAAAGTCTCTCACTTTTATTTGAAATGGACAACATTTTAAGTGAAAACAACAAATGGCATATGGAAAAAAGAACAAACCCATTCGGATTACGTTGATACTTCAAAAAAACGATCCATGGGTCATTTTTAACGTGTAAAAGTCAACCCCTCCTCAATCTGAGGCACGGTGTGGCTAGTACCACTCAAAGTGTCTAACTTTTTTTTTGAAATGGACAACATTTTAAGTGAAAACAACAACTGAAATACGGAAAACTAACCAAACGCATTTGTATTCTATTGAAACTTTAGGAAAAAGATACATTGGACATTTTTAACGTGTATGTATCAACCCCACCTCAATCCAAGGCATGGTGTGGCTGGTACCACTCAAAGTGTCTTTCTTTTCTTTAAAATGAATACTCTTTTAAGTAAAAACAACTGGCATACAGAAAACCAACCAAACACATTCAGATTATGTTTATACTTTAGTACAATTATCCATGGGTCATTTGTGACATTAAAAAGTGAACCCCGCCTCAATCCTAGGTGTGGTGTGGCTGACATGTCTCAAAGTGTCTCTCTTTTATTTCAAAAGGACATCATTTTAAGTGAATACAACAACTGAAATACGAAAAACCAACCATAGGTATTTGGATTCTGTTTAAACATTTGGAAAATGTTCCATGGGTCATATGTGACATGTAAGAGTCAACCCCACCTCAATATGAGGGCCAGTGTGGCCGGCCCCACTCAAACTGTCTCATTTTATTTGAAATGGACAGGATTTTAAGTGAAAACAACAACTGGCATACGGAAAACCAACGAAACGCATTCGGATTATGTTGATACTTTATGAAAACGATCCATGGGTCATTTTGGACATGTATGAGTCATCCTCACCTCAATCCAAGGTGTGTTTAGGCCGACACCACTCAAAGTGTCTCTATTTTGTTTAAAATGGGCATCATTTAAATTGAAAATAACAACTAACATATGGAAAACTGACCAAATGAATTTGGATTCTATTGAAACATTAGTAAAAAGATCCATGGGTCATATTTGACATGTACGAGTCAACCCCACCTCAATCCAAAGTGCGGTGTGGCCGGAACCAGTCAAAGTGCCTCTCTTTTGTTTAAAATTAACATCATTTTATGTGAAAACAACAATTGAAAAGATGGAAAACCATCCAAATGGATTCGTATTCTGTTTAAATTTTAGGAAAATGATCCACGGGTTATATGTGACGTTTACAAGTCACCCCCGACTCAATCTGAGGTGCGGTGTGACAGACACCACTCAAAGTATCTCTATTTTTTTAAAATGGACAACATTTTAAGTGAAAACAACAAATGACATACGGAAAATAGACCAAACGCATTAGGATTGTGTTGATACCTCAACACAGTGATACATGGGTCATTTTTGACTTTTAAGAGTCAACCCCACCTCAATCCAAGCCACAGTGTTTCCGGTACCACTCAAAGTTTCTCACATTTATTTTGGAATGGACTACATTTTAAGTGAAAACAACAACTGGCATACAAAAAACCAATCGAAAACATGAGGATTCTATTGATACTTTAGGAAAAGGATATTTGGGTCATTTTGGACGTGTAAAATTCAACCCTTCCTCAATCTGCGGTACAGTGTGGCTGGTACCACTCAAAGTGTCTTTATTTTTTTTAAAATTGATACTCTTTTATGTAAAAACAAAAGGCATATGGAAAACCTACCAAACGCATTCGGATTTTGTTGATACTTTATGAAAATGATACATGGTTTATTTTTTGTGTGTAAGAGTCAACCTCGCCTCAATCTGAGATGTGGTGTGGTCGGAACCACTCAAAGTGTCTCTCTTTTGTTTCAAAAGGACATCATTTTATGTGAATACAACAACTAACATACGGAAAACCAACAAAGGCATTTGGATTCTATTTAAATGTTAGTAAAACGATCCATGGGTCATATGTGATGTGTAAGAGTCAGCCACACTTCAATATGAGGGCTGGTGTGGCTGACACCACTCAAACTGTCTCACTTTTATTTGAAATGGAATGTATTTTAAGTGAAAACAACAACTGTCAGATGGAAAAATGACCAAACACATTCGTATTGTGTTGATAATTTAGGAAAATAATCCATTGGTCAATTGTGAAATGTAAGATTCAACCCTGCCTCAATATGTGGTGTGGTGTAGCTGACACCACTCAAAGTCTATCTCTTTTCTTTAAAATGGACATCATTTTATGTGAAACCAACAACTAACATACGAAAAACTGACCAAACACATTCCAATTATATTGAAACATTAGCAAAATGATACATGGGTCATCTGTGATGTCTATGAGTCAACCCTGCCTCAATACAAAGCGCGGTGTGGCTGGAACCACTCAAAGTGTCTCTCATTTTTTTATAATGAACATCATTTTATGTTAAATGAAAAAATGTCATATGGAAAACAAACCAAATGCATTCAGATTTTGTTTAAAATTTAGTACAATGATCCATCAGTCATATGTGATGTGTACGAGTCAACCCTGCCTCACTCTGAGAAGCGGTGTGGCTGGAACCACTCAAAGTGTCTCTCTTTTGTTTAAAATGGACATCATGTTAAGTGAAAACAACAACTGACATATGGAAAACTGACCAAACACATTCGAATTCTATTGAGACTTTAGTAAAATGATCCATGGGTCATATGTGATGTGTATGAGTCAACCATGACTCAATCCAAGGTGCGGTGTGGCTGGAATCACTCTAACTGTCTCTCTTTTGTTTAAAATGGACATCATTTTATGTAAAAACAACTGGCATATGGAAAACTGACCAAATGTATTTGGATTGTGTTGATACTTTAGAAAAACAATCCATGGGTTGTATGTGGCGTGTACGAGTCAACCCCACGTCAATCCGATGTGTGGTGTGGCCGACGCCTCTCAAAGTGTCTCACCTTTATTTTAAATGGAAATCATTTTAAGTGAAAACAACAACTGGCATACGGAAAATCGACAACACGCATTCAAATTCTGTTGATACTTTATGAAAATGATCCATGAGTCATCTGTGATGTGTACGAGTAAACCCCACCTCTATTTGATGCACGGTGTGGACGGTATCACTCCCATTGTATGTATTTTGTTTAAAATGGACATTATTTTAAGTAAAAACAACTGGTATATGGAAAACTGACCAAACGTATTCAGATTCTATTGATACTTTATTTTGGGGTTATTAGCTTATAATTTATAAATTAAATCATGTATGTGTTATAGAAAATTCAATTTTGTATGTATTCTTAATTCTTATAACCCACCCCCCTAGACACACCCACCCCCATGGACAGCCCCCCACCCCTGGACACCCCCACCCCCTGGGACACCCCCAACCCCTTGTATGTCATATTATATATGTGTTATATATAATTCAGAATTCTGTATGCAATATAATTCATTTTTTATGTGTTATTGATTCATAATTCAGAATTCATTACATAATTCATTCTGCATGTATTCAATTGAGAATTCAATAATGAATTCTATATTGCATAGGGTAATTGGGTTCATATACCTAATTATAATTCTGGTACCTTCCATGGTTATAAGATTATCCTATTTTTATGTGCTTTTGTGTGCTATAGAAGATTTTTTTGTTTCTATTAAGAGTGTATGCAGGTGTATGCGGTTGACTGTGCAGTGGAGGAGATTTTAGGTGGCTAGTCTGCCAAATTCTGGAAATACACTACACCAATGGTTTACTAAAACTGTTGGTATAGTGCTTTATATATTTTTAGCAACGGTTTTAGTAAAACATTGGTAAAAAATAAAAATGATAGTCTTGCCAATGGTCTGAAAAACCATTGGTAATACTCAAATTACACTTCCTTTCCCAATGATTATACTAAAACCATTGGTAAAGGGTTATCCCAACACCTTACTTAACAACAGATTTCCAAACCATTGGTATATAGTATACCAATGGTTTGGAAACCTTTACCAATGGTTTAAAAACGTTGGTAAAGCCTTAGTTTCTAGTAGTGGTTATAAGGCCTCAACGCCGCTCCTAGAAGATCCCAGCTGGAGCTCCCACCTCCTAGAGTAAGCTCGCACTGTCGACACCAGTGTGTAATCGTTGAATCTTCTCCCATAGGAATCTTTAGCTATAAGGATCAACCAAAGGATCCATCAGAATCTCCGAGCTCCGAATGAGGTTCATGGAAATAAAATAATGACTAGCACTTGTGTCTATAAGTACTACAACTATGGTGGAGTAGACACAGATTGTACCTTGAATCATCTCTGGAGGGCCATGATTGTAATCCTCAACTGCCTGGAGTTGGGCACTCCTTTTTCCACCTGCTCCCTGTGGTCAGGGTGGACCTTCTTGTGGTGGTAGAGGTAATATCTCAAATTGTCGCCCACCGCCAGCTGGACGATTAGCTCCTCTTCCACATCCACTTACTCCATGCGGACCACCTCGATCGAATCTCTGTCTCTACCTAGGCAGTCCTTCGACCGTCTGCTGATCATCCGAATGGTGGGCCAGACAGTCACGATCCATGTGACCCTACTCGCCGCATGTGAAACAATGCCCGCTCCTATCATTTGTCTCTCCACTTCGATTTCCCCGTACAATTGATCCTAAGTCATTCAGTCGTCCACCTGTAGGTCTGGTCCTCTTGGAGCTCGGTGACGTCTGTCTGCTGCCACCTACAAAAGACTCTACTACGTGTCGACTGGTGGTGGATCTCACTGCTGGAGACTGCTCAAAAACGAATACTCTCCACTATGAGGTCTCTCTATAAAACCCCCGCCTGCGTCGACATGCTGAGTGAGATCACCGAAGCCCTGATCTCCCACCTGAGTCCCTTCTCAAAGGTCTGGGCCCTAAAGAATTGGTCTCGCACCATATCGGTGGAGTATCGTGAGAGATCTGTGAACCTCACTGAGTACTGAGCTACAGTCATTCTACCCTTCTGTAGATGAAGTATCCCTAAATACGCACTGTGCAAAGAGTCATTGGAACAAACTCTACCCGAAACAGGCTCTCGAAGTTTGCCCAGAGAAGCGTCACCTTGTTGTGAACTTGGAGCATCAAGCTCCACCATCTTCCCACAGATTCCTATAGAAGGCTAGCTGCAAGAATCACCATAAGATCGACTGGTGTCCCTACCAGTCATAAAAATCTCACCATGGCCTCCATCCAATCCTCAGCCACCTACGGGTCCATCTTTCCCCTGAACTAGGGTGGCCTCCGGTGCTGGAACTCATGCAATGCGCTCAAGTAGCGTGCACTCTCTACTGCTAGGGATGGTGGCATCACTGGCCCATCAGGTAATGGTACCACTGATTCCTCTACTAGAAGAGGGCCCTGCACTGATGCCTCATCGCTCGGTGGGCTATCAGTGCGTACAACTCTCATAACTCTAGTTGGATGTCTGCGTGGAGGCATCCTGAAAAGAAACATGTGCGCTATGGTCAAAAGTTATACCTGGTGAGAAGACCTGGTGATCTAACTTAAAGAAAACTTTTGAAAACACACACTCAATCAGTTTTTTTGTGCACTGAGTTGGAAATCATTAGTCAGGGTCCTGGTGTATGGATACGTCAGCCACAACACCAACACTGGACTCCCTGAACTGAAAACCACACTCACTACACTTAACACTATTACTTCACAGAAAAGATCAGTGTCCTAAGTTCTACGGTTGAACCATCTCCTCTGATACCAATTTGTCACGACCCTTTTCTTGGGGCTCGTGTTGTAACTAACCCCAATCCCTCCTTCCATAGACCAGGGGCTGGAGACTAGCACCAAGGTTTATTCCCTAAAACCTGGAAGGAATTTCCTTTATAACCTGCAAGCACACGTAACCAAGCACACAACAAGATAAAAACACCAAGTAAAATTTTATAACAAAAGAGTACTGAAAGTAAAAGGGGTCGAAATACAATCCCAACAGTAAAGTACAAGAAACTAAAAGTACAATTACAACTGAAGAAAAAGGAAAATAACTGATTTTTCATCCTCTGAGGTTCCTAACTGAAGGGTAGATAGATATCACCTCCTCAGAAATCCTCATACGTCCATCCCCTCCGTGTACTGACTCATCGTAAGGTCCACCTCCAGGTACCGTCCAGTCCTGGAACTCTCGGCCTCAGTCAACATTTTCCGTCATATGTATCCAACACAACAAGGTACGGGCATAGCCCGTGTAAAGGTGAGTATAACGATACTCAATTGGCAGCCTAAGACCCTTAAGGTCTCACACAATACAACAAGAATAAAACACAAAGTTATGAAATCAACAGTTAACCTTAATTACGCATATGCCTATACATATACCTATGTTATCATGTGATCCATCCATATCATGAGAAACACACAGAAAAACTGACTCAGTTCAAACATGGATTTTATTCTAGGGGTTGTATCAAGTAACATCCCCAGTCACATAATCGAAACCTCGGCTGCTGGAAACTCCTCCTCTATCTAGTATAGTGGACCTACCGTGACACCAAGCACACCTCCCACTATCCTTGTACTGCTGAGGTACTTCTCCTATCAAGCACCATGGATCTGCCGCATCACCAAGCGTGCTCCCCACCGCGGGTCTGCCGCATCACCAAGATCGCCCCAACTCATAGCCTGCTGAGGTAATCCTCTTGTCGAGTATCATGGCTCTAACGTGACACCAAGGCGCTCCCCACTATGGGTATTCCGCGACACCAAGGCACACTCCACTACGCTAGTAGATTCACTCCGAGTCAAAATGGTCAGCAGTCGTCGGGTCTCATCCAGCTACTTGGTCTCCACACTATGCTCACTCGTCGCTGATAGGATCCACTCCATGATCTACTATTCTATACTCCAAATATCATGAAGTCCCATGAATAAGTATCTCAAAGGTCTGCCACGTCATAGGGGTCTCAACGCAATAGACGGCGCGTCAATCGGATGCCCGGTTTGTGAGTTATTTGACATTTAGTACTGGGGGCCCTGTTGGATTCATGCTTGATTCATCCTGACCATTTCCCATCTAAAACCAAAAATTCAGTGGAGTATACTGAAAGGGGAAGTCTCGGTCCACGATTTCCAGCGTGACTGATGGTTCATCAAACGGACGTCCGGTGCCAGAGATATGACCAAAAGAAAGTAAAGGGGCGGTAGTGGGCCCAGGTCTGGTCTGACCTGGGCGGACTGGCCTAGACTGACCTAGCCTGGGCCGACCCGGTTTAGGTCGACCCGACATGACCCATTGTGTCTAGACCAACGGCCCGCGAGGGGCCTTAGAGAGATGAGAGGGTGGATCAGCCGTGGAGGGTGCCGCGAGAGAATGAAGCCACGAGGCGGCTAAGAGGGCTGTGGGCGGAGTGAGTCGGGGTGGCTCAGAGGGCCGCAAGTGGCACGAGCTGAGGTGGCTCAAAGGGCTACAAGGGGAGCATACGACAGGCGGCGTGGCCGTCGGGGTCCACGGCCGGCGGGGGGGCACAGCCGGCGGTCGGCGCAGCTGGCGAGGGCAGCGCGGCTAGGGAGACTCAGCCAGTGGGTTGCGTGGCCCAGGGCGTGCGGCCGACGGGTGGCCCAGTTGCGTTAGCTCGACCGACGGGTAGTGTGAGATGGGACACGGGGACGGTTCGGCCAGGGGTGGCGGGGGGCGGTGAGGGTGCGCCGCCGGTTCGGCCAGGAGGCTGGAGAGCCGTGGCGGCGGGGCAGGTCATGGTGGCTGCAGGTGGTGGCCCCATTGCCTTCATCGCCTCGTCATCTTTGTCGCCTTCATTCATTCTGAAGAACACCACAATGAAGAATGACAGAGGGTTCGGGCCATGTTGGTTTTGCCCACACCCTCCGCGTTAGGGTGGTATCATTTTTCTCAACAAGAAATAAGATCGATGAACATCAAACATTAAAAACTCTATAACGATTCTTTCCCAATCCGCAAAGAAAAATGAAGGAAAGTATTATGATGCAAATAAACCCCCTACCTTTGTTCGCTTTATGTTCTTGGCGCAAAAAGGAAGGAGGTGGAGTTTTCGACATTCATCTCGTTTTCCACACATCTCCAATTCTAGGCTCGTGTTTCGGTTCTTCATAGTTGAAGATGTGGGCATCCCATGTCAGAAGAAGTCTTGAAAAAGAAGGTCGAATGAGGTCAGCGTTCTTTGTCAGTGGAGCATTCTTCGTTGGAGAGCATAATCATCCACGTTTTGGGCGTCGTTGCACTTTTCTAGTGCTTCGTCTCTTGGTGAAACTGTCCAAAATCCTCATCCCAAGCTCCATATATATAAGAGAGGGGGAGAGGTAAGTAACAATCATGAAATTTATGACGGTTCATTTATTAGGAACCTTCCTAAATTCCAACAACACCATTACTTAATATTTAAAAAGTGTCAATCCAATTAATTTCCATTGGCATAATAAAGTGGTGCACTGGCACAATTTAATGTTGAGGAATTCCAGAGGCTCCTCTACATTAATGGGGGTGGGTGGGTTGAGATTTTCTTGCAATTAAAGGGGGGTTTAATCCTGGGTGGTCCCCACCACCATAACCACTAATGAGAAGTTAAGGTCTGGTGGTCCCCACACCTCAACTACCACATGGAGATTTAGTTCTGGTGGACCCCACCCCCGAACACCCACATGAGTGTTTAAAATGAAAATAAAAATGTCATACACTATTATATTTATTTTATTCTTACACGAAAAACCTAAAAACTAACTTTCACCCTCAACCAACTGTCGTCAAGGTGAAAGTCTTCTTAAGCCTATATCGGCGCTATGAGTTCAAAAGTTCACTCATATTTCAATGTTCGAGCACCGGTTCAAAAGAAAAGAAAACCCGCTCACACATTTACTGAACATACCTGAAAAAATTTTCAGAAAATCATTCTGGGCACTCCGGGCCTCGAAATCACACGCCGTTAATTTTCACAGACTCGTAAAATTTTCATTCATAAAAAAATTTAGATGGAAATTCCGGGTCTTTAAATCATATATTAAGACCACATATATACTTTATATAATCTAATCTTCAAATATAACACATTTTGAAGAACCTTCCTTGAGTATTATCTTATTATATGTAAAAAATGTATTTTTTCCCAATTAATTTTTCAAATTATATAGAATATTACGAGTCCGCAAAAATTTACGGCGCGTGATTCTGAGGCATGGAGTGTCTGAAATGAATTTCTGATCTTTTTTCAGGTACATTCTATAAATGTACGAGCAGGTTTTTGTAACATTGAAACTGGTGATCAGAATTGAAATCTGAGGGCACCGTTGAACTCGCAATGCCGATATTCTCTTAAAGAGACCTTCACCTCAGCCATAGTAGGTCGAGGGTAGAATTTGGTTTTTCAGTTTTTTTGTGGGAGAATAAAAATAAAATAAAATAAAACTACTTTTTTTTTGAAACCTCCTTTTTTGGAATTTCAGGTGGTGGGAACCACCCTAACCATTCTTTAACGTTGGGAAAACCTTTGGGATCGTACCAATTTATTGTGCCAATTTAATGTGGCAATTTAATGTGCCAACTTTGATGTGACAACATTAATCCTTCACTCAGAAAATTGGAACCACACCTATCACAGGATAATCATTAGAAAAAGAGGAGATCTTTGGAGAGTTGGAAAGAACATTCTCCAACGAAGAACTACCCACAATGAAGAACGAGGAACCGACGCCGATCCTAGATCGGAAGCATCTTGTGGGAGTGACAAATGATGACATCACCATCTCATCATTTTCGTCTTCTTCCTCATGACATATATTATGGGAGAATGAGGTAGGGGTTTCTTTTAATAGGATTGAATTTATTCCTCGATTCTTCATATTCTGGTTTCACAATGATGATGGCCAAACTGACACGGCCATCGTCTTACACATATACCTTGCCTCTTATAGTTTGATTCTCCACGCATTCTTCATGCGTTTTTCAATGCCAAATATTTAATGATTCTGGAAACACAATATATTGTTATGAACGTCATATGGACGCTGAGCCCTCAACCCAAGGATCTCGAATATGTGATCGTTTTATTTTTCAGGCATGGAAGGAAGCTACAATGGCTCGCGGAAGAAGGCGGTGACCAACACATGGTCGGCAGCAAGGAAGGAACGGTCGCATGTGTCCATGTGTCCGGATGATGAGGAATTCGTGACCCGTCCGCTGCAGTGGGGCAGGATGGCAGCCGAAATCTGGTCGGCCGCGTGGTGAAGCGGCGACGCGCATTCCTGCCACCGGAGGAGGAGGAGGCCACGACGAAGGCCAAAGAGCGGTTGGTTGTGCCGACCATGGTGGAGTAGAGGCGTGTGACTGCACTATTGGGAGGACCAGCCAAAACACCGGTTGGCCATTGTGGTTCGGCAGGACCCGCTCGGGTCCTGCGGTGTCATAACAGCACCTAAGGCAAATGCCCTTTGGTAATACGAACTGAAGGGGGTCTGCTCCACCTTCGGCTCTAGCTTGGGAGGACTGCGCCACAGGGCTGCCGAGGCCCAGGCCATTCCTGCCGGACCTAGGATGGGCCAGGTCTACCCGAATCAAGTCAGGTTGGCCCAGGTTGGGTCGGGCTTGGTTGACCCGATTGGGTCCGATCGGACCCGGCCCCATCTGGGTCTAGTTTCGCCTTTTTGGATGTAACCTGATAATTAGGTTCTTGTTTGACAAACCGTCTATAGAACTAGAATCATTGGATCAAGAAGGTACTTTTGGTATACTTCACTTGAGTTTTGCATAAGGTTGGAGTACGGACAGGTTGGATCAGACCCTAATTCCAACTGGGCCCTCGGAACGGAAAAACTAATAACATACAGATCGAGAATCAGATTGACGTGTCGTCTGTAGCATTGGGTCCCTTATGACATGATAGACGTTTGGGATACTTAATTTTGGGACTTTGGGATGGTTGGGGTATGAATTATGGCTTGGGGAGTGGTTCTCCCATGCGCGCTACGTACAAAACCCTACGATTGGATGAGACACGATGATTGTTGACCATTATGACTTGGAGTGACTCGATAGACCATGTGGAGAGTACCTTTATGTAACGCGGTAGACCCATTGTGAGGAGCGCCTCTATGTGATGCGGCAGACCCATGGTACTCGATAGGAGAGCACCTCAGTAGGCCACGAGGGGGAGCGCCTCTGTGTGGCGCGACAGACCCATGGTGGGGAGCACCTCTGTGTGATGCGGTAGACCTACGGTACTCGACATGAGTAGTAACTTAGAAATCCAAGGTTAGTGGGAACCGCCATAGTGTGATGGGGCATACCCACTGTTCTCGATAGAGGAGGAGTTCTCCAGAAGTCGAGGTGTTCAACGTTGTGACTGGGGATGTTACCTCTTACTACCCCTAGAATAAATCCTGGTGTGAGTTTTCTTTACCTTGTTCTTGTGATTGAAGTTATGCTATGTGGTACTTTACTTGTTTGGTAATATACCTTCATGGTGTTACCCTATGGTTTTTCTTTATGGAATTCTAGGAGACCTTCGGGGTGCAGGGGTCCCTACTAAGTATTGTTACACTGAACCCTGCATGGGCTACACCCACACCTTGTTGTGTCTTTGCAGACAATGAGCAGCTGGGCTGAGGTTTGAGGGATCCTGGGCTAGGCAGTACGTAGATAAGACAGGCAGATGGGGAGTGCTGAGGATGTGATTTTTACCTACCCTTTATGTAGAAACCTTGAAGGATGACCTAGTAGCTGTTTTCCTTTTTTTCAGATATTTTTTATTTTCTGTTGCACTTGTACCTTTACATTTGGGATTGTATTCAGGCCCCTTTTACATTAATCACTCTTTTACTAAAGCAGTTTACTTCACAGTTGCTTCTTGTCCTGTTCTTGGACCGCGTGTTTGTACAGTATTAAAGAAAATGCCTCCCCATTTTAGGGAGTGTGTCTTTCGGTGCTAGTTTCCAACCCATGGCCTCTAGATGGTGGGATTGGGGTAGTCACAGCACTGGCCCCGGGGGACGAGTTGTGATAAATTGGTATCAGAGGAGTTTGGTTCTACCAATGCACTAGGAATCTGATCGTTTTTGTGAAAAAATAGTGTTATGTGTTATGGTTGTAGTTTTTAGTTTGGGGAGTCCAGTGTTGGTGCGGTGGCCGACGTTTCTATACACTCATACCCTGACTTCTAATTACTGAATTAGTTCATGAAATCCCTGATTGCGTATGTGTTTTTGAAATATTTTCATTGTGATATCTTTGAGTTATCTCACTAGGTATAAAATTAATGACTGTGGCGCACATATTTTTTTCAAGATGCATCCACGTAGACATCAAACTAGGATTCCAGTTATAGTACATGTTGATAGAAAACCAAGTGATGAGGCTTTGGTGCAAGGACCCCTTACGACAGTTGTACCATCAGGTGGTGTACCAACAACACCACTACTCATTAGGCAGCTGAAGCCACCAACCCCAGCAGTAGAGGGTGCACTATACTAGAGCATGTTGCACGAGTTCCAGTGCCAGAGGCCACCGAGGTTCCATGGAGAGACAGATCCATAGGTGGCTGAGGATTGGATGGAGGTTGTGGTTAGAGTTTATCGACTAGTAGGGACACCATATGATCTCATGGTGGCCATTGCTGCTAGCCTTCTTCAGGCAGCATTAGGCAGATTGTGGAGCATGGTGTTGGACCCTTTATTTAGGGCATTGACTTTTGATAAGGGGATCATATAGAAGATTAGAGCTTCAATGGTTTCTCTTAGCATCCCAACACAGGCAGGGGTGTTATAGTGAGCACTCATAGTGGAGAGATGCCATGCTGAGTAGTCACCAACAGTGCGACCCTCCACCTGATGAAACGTAGATGAGTCATCTGTAGCTGGAAGTATACAGATGACACAGAGTTCCAAGAGAACCATACCTACATGTAGAAGACCGCAGGATACGACGTCAGTGGTGCGAGGACCTTAAGGAAGAGAAGGACAAAAACAGATCATGCAGTGTTACTCGTACGGCGAGCATGGTCACATGGCTCGTGATTGCCCAAATCGTCCTACCGATGACCAACATATGGTCGAGGGGCCACTGTGGAAGAGACAGTGGTTCTATCGAGGAGTTATGGAATAAGAAGGTAGAGGTGTCATAGCAGCAGGCCATGCAACAGGCGGTGGGTGATGTTTCGAGCTTCTACTGCCACCACTACCAGGTGGTCCACCCCGACCACAGGGAGTAGGTGGATAGAAAAAGTTCATCTCCATGAAGCTAAGGCTTACATCCATGGTGCTCCGGAGATGATACGAGGTATGATCAGTGTCTAATACACTTTAGATGCAGTACTTATAGACATAGGTACCAGTCACTCATTTATTTCCAAGTCCCTCTTTCGGGGCTCAGATATTCCGACGAAGCCATTTGACTGATCCTTACTGCTAGAGAATCCTACAGGAGCAGATTCTATGATCACCCACTAGTGTAGTGAGTGTGATCTTACTCTAGGAGGGGAGAGCTCCAGCTGTGATCTCCTAGTTCCAACGTCAAGTCCTTATAAAATCATCTTGGGTATGGATTGGATATCTACAGTCCATGTTCATATTGACTGTATTAGTTACAAAGTGTGGTGTGTCCGCATATATGGGACCAGTTTTTCCTTCACCGATGAGAAGAGAACCTTTGCAGCGTAAGATGGACTTACCCGGAGGAGGGTGAAGCTGATCACACATTAGTAGGCTAGACTTATCCTCGGAGCAGTTGATGTATAATGTCCGAGCTATCGTATATTGGTGGAACAATATGCTGATGTTTTCCTAGATTATGTTCTAAGTCTACCTCCATGCAGAGAGGTGGACTTTTATATCTACTTGTATCCTGGGATGACACCGATATCTACACCAGTATATCGGATGTCTCCCGCAGATCTTCAAGAGATAATGGTTCACCTGGAGGAATTGCAAAGCAAGGGGTTCATTAGGCCCTGTGTTTCTCCTTGGGCAGCCCCAATTTTGTTCGCCAGGAAGGTGGATGGGAGTTTGAGACTATGTGTGGAGTATCAACGCATAAACAATGTTACCATGAAGAAAAAGTACCCACTCTCGAGTATTGATGATCTCTTTGAACAACTGAAAGAATAAAGATGGTTTTCAAAGATAGACCTCAAATCAGGCTATCACCAGCTCAGTGTATGAGACGAGGATGTGTAGAAGACGACCTTCAGATGTCAGTATGGACAATATTAATTCTTGGTTATGCCTTTTGGCCTGACCAACGCCCCAGAATTGTTCATGGGACTCATGAATAGGATCTTCCATCCATACCTCGATCGCTCTTTGTTAGTCTTCATCGATGACATCCTGATATACTCAGCGATAGAGGAGGGGCATGCCTATCATCTATAGATATTTCTGGACACACTCCGAGAGCACTATCTTTATAGTAAGCTCTTGAAGTTCAAGTTCTGGATCTGAGAGGTTCACTTTCTGGGAAATGTCATCTCAGAGGCTAGAGCTGTAGTGTATCCAGCAATGATCGAGGTTGTGCTTGCTTGGGATCCACCCATGGAGTGTGACAGAAGTACTGAGTTTGTTCATTTTTTCCGATTACTACCAGAGGTTTGGGCATAAATTTTACAGAGTTATGAAACCCTTATCAACATTGGCGAAGATGGGGTAACCCTTTGTGTGGTCAGAGATATGCCAGTGGAGTTTTCTAGAGCGGAGACAGTGACTGAAAATTTCCCCTATCTTGAGGCTACTAGAGGAAGGAATTGGGTACGTAGTCTACTAAGACGCATCACGGGCCGAGCTTGGATGTGTCCCGATGTAGGATCAAGTAGTTATTGCATATGGTTCTCGACATCTAAGAAAACATGAGCATAACTACGCTACCCATGACCTAGAATTAGCAACAGTGGTCATTGCCTTGAAGATGCAGTGATATTAATTGATGGGAAAATGTTTTATAGTCTACTATGATAAAAAAAGTCTTAGGTATATCTTCTTTCAGAAGGACCTGAACCTAAGATAGTGGTGTTGGCTTGAGTTCCTCCAAGACTATGACTTTGATCTAGTCTATACTTTTGAGAAGGAGAATGTAGTAATAGATGCACTCAGCATGAGGTCTGGTATGTAGTTGTTGAGTGATGCGACAGAGTAGTTAGTCGCTTTTCACATATCCTACATGGATCTAGATAGATTATATTATCTTTAGTCTCTAACTATCACTCCCCCATTCCTTCAGCAAGTTAGGGAGGTGATGATTTTGGACACTAACTGTGAGGCTCAACGTGCTCAGATATCCACAGGACAGGTACCAGATAGATTTTCTGAAGGTGGGGAGCACGTCATCCTCTTCAGATGACGTACATTAGTATAAGTGGAGCTTTAAGAGGAAGTGTTAATGTAATTCCTTACATCCCCTCAAGTGGTACATATAGAAGTGGAGAAGATGTGCAAAGACCTCGGGCGTCAGCGCTGGTGGCCCGGAATAATGGAGGTAGTGGAAGAGTTTGTCTCTCTGTGCCTCACTTGTTAGTAAGTGAAGGCAGAGCATCAGGTTCCAGAAGGCTTAGTTCATCCTTTTGAGGTGCCAGTGTGGAAGTGGGATTGAATTTCAATGGACTTCATGATATTACTTCCATGCACATCCAGGAGTCATGATTCTATCTGGGTGATCGTTGAAGGACTCACCAAGTCGGCCCACTTCTTACCTATCAGAGATCATGGTTCAGTAGAGGGATTAGGATGCCTCTACGAATAAAAGACTTTATGGATTCATGGAGTTCCATATACGATTGTCTCAAATTGGGATGCACAATTTACTACTTGGGTTTGGAAGGGCTTGTAGGAAGCATTTGGCACACAGCTTCCATTGAGCATAGCATTCCATCCTTAGACGGATGGCCTGACAGAACAAACCATTTAGACCCTCGAGGACTTTCTACATGCTTGAGTCCTTGATCTTGGCCGCAGCTGTGAGGATCACTTGACTTTGGTGGAGTTCGCGTACAACAAAAACTATCACTTCACTATCGGTATGGCACCATTCAAGGCATTGTACGGATGACCTTATAGATCACCTCTATGTTGGACTGACCCAGGGGAGTCAGAACTCATGGGACCAGAGATGAAATGAGATACCACAGAGAAGGTTCAAATCATCTAGGAGCAAATAAAGACTACATAGAGTAGACATAAGTCCTATAATAACAGGAGAAGATGACTTCTTGAGTTCTAGGTTGGTGACCATGTCTTTCTATAGGTCTCACCGCAATGAGGTTTGCAGAGATTTGGATGGGCCGGAAAGTTATCTTCAAGGTTCATCAAACCCTTTCAGGTCCTCAGAAGAGTTGGAGAGGTGTCTTACCACTTATCTCTTTCACCTCAGATCTACTGGGTGCATGAAATCTTCCATGTATCCTAGCTAAGGAGATACGTGCATGACCCTTCACACATCATTAACTGGGGTGAGCTGGACATTGACGATGGGGCGATGTTTTCGGAGGTTCCAGCAGAGTTTGAGGATCAATAGGATCAGGTCCGTCATGGGTGGTAAATACCTATGGTGCACATTCTTTGGCAGTATGGGAACCTTCAAAAGAGCACATGGGAGCGGGAGGCTCAGAATCATGCTCAGTACCTCGACCTGTTTTCCAAGTTTGTCTTGTGGATTTCGAGGATGAAAAACCCTGAGGTGGAGAGAATGTAAAGACCCAGATTTTTTTACATGTATTTTTTTAATTATATGGAATATTATGAGGCATCTAAAATCAACGACATGTGATTCCGAGGCCTAGAGTACCCAAAATTAATTTCTTAACCTTTTTTAAGTACGTTTAGTAAATGTGTGAGTGGGTTTTTTTGTGTCTTTGAAATCGGTGCTCAGAATTGAATTCTGAGGGCACCGTTAAACTCACAGGGCTAATATTAACTTAAGGAGACCTTCACCTCGCCCACAACAGGTCGAGGGTAGAAGTTGGTTTTTGTCTTTTTGTGGGAAAATAAAAATAAAATAAAATAAATCAACTTTTACTTTATTTTGTTTGAAACCTCCTTTTTTTGAATTATGGTGGTGGGGACCACTATAATACTTCTTTAATGTGGGGAAAACCATTGGGATCATTCCAATTTAATGTGCCAATTTATTGTTCGAATTTAATGTTCCAACTTTGATGTGCCAACATTAATCCTTAACTCATTATATTGTCACCACACCTCTCATGGTAGAATCGTTGGTAAAAGAGGAGAGCTTTGGATAGTTGGAAAGAACATTATCCAATGATGAACCACCCCCAATGCATAAGGAGGAACTGACACCAAGCTTGAATTGGAAGCGTCTTGCAGGAGGGACGAACGCCAACATCACCATCTTATCGAATTTGTCTTTTTTCTTGCAAAATCCCTTACAGGCTAATGTGGTTGGGGTTGTTTCTAATATGATTGAATTTATTTATCATTTATTCACATTCTGTTTTTAAAATGACGATGTCCAAAATAACATAGCCATCTTCCTACGCATATACCTTTCCTTTTATCTTTTGATTCTCTGCACGTTCTTCATTCGTTCAGCAGCACAAAATATTTAATGATGCTGGAAACACAATATTTTGTTGAGTGCAACATATGGACACAGAGCCCTTGACTAAAGGATCTCGAATATGAAATAGCTTTATATTTTGGGGTTGGAACGATGTCGCAATGGATCACGGAAGAAGGCGGTGACCATCACCCGGCCTGCCGCGAGGAAGGAAGGGCGGTGCACGTCAGCACCCCCAGAGGATGAGGAAGCCACGACCTGTCAGCCACGGTGGGGCTGAGTGGAGGCCGAAATCCGATCGGTCGTGTGGTGAATTAGCAGTATGCATCCGCGCTGCTGGAGGAGCATGAGGTCGTGGTCTCTTGGATGTGGCGGAGGCCGAAGAGCGGCTGACCAACTAGCCACGATGGAGCAGTAGTGCATGACTGCACTATTAGGAGGTGGACCGATAGGAACACCGACCGACCGTTGTGGTTCGGTGGGTGCCACTCAGGTCCCGTAGTTCCCTGGAAACACCTAAGCCATTGGATTTTGGTAATCTGAACATAATGGGGTCTTCTCCCCCTTCATCTCTAGCTCAGGCGGACTGCACCACCGAGCCGTGCCCAGCACGGGCCGGGCCACGACACAGCGGGCCGGGCCACAAAGGCCCAGGCCATCTGCACTAGACCCGAGTTGGGATGGGTCAACCTGAACCAGGTTGGTTTGAACCAGGCCGGTTCAGGCCAGGTCAGTCCGACTGGGTCAGACGGGACCCGGGCCCAGCCGGACCATGTTTCGACTTTTTGGTCGTAACTTGAGAACAAAGAATCCATTTGACGAACTATCTATGGATCCAGAATCCTTGGATAGAGAGGTCCTTTTGGTATACTTCACTTGAGTTTTGGATAAGGTTGGAGTTCGGCCGGGTTAGATAAGACCCCAAATCCAACCGGGCCCTCGGAGTAGAATCGCTAATAACTAACAGACCGGACGTTCGATTGATGCGCTGTGTATTGGGTTGGGTCCCTTATGTCGTGACAGACCTTTCAGATACTTCTTTGTGGGACATAGAGATGGTTGAGGTATGACCAATGGCTTGGGGAGTGGTTCTCACAAGCGTGCTATATATGGAACCTTACGAATGGTTGATACTTGATGACTGCTGACCATTATGACTCGGAGTGACTCGACAGGACCAGTGGGGAATGCCTCTATGTGACACGACAGACCCACGGTTGGGAGCGCCTCTGTGTGACGCGGAAGACCCACATTAATCGACAGGAGGAGTACCTTAGCATGCCACGATGGGGAGCGCTTCTCTGTGATGTGATAGACCCATGGTGGGAGCACCTCTTTGTGATGCGACAGACCCACAATACTCGACAGTAGGAGTACCTCAGAAGTCCAAGGATAGTGGATAGCACCTCTGTGTGATGCGTTAGACCCACTGTACTCGTTAGAGGAGGAGTTCTCCAGTGCTGAGGCGTTTGACAGTGTGACTGGGGATGTTACTTGCTACTACCCCTAGAATAAATCTTGGTATGAGCTATCTTTACCTTGTGCTTGTGATTGAGGTTATGGTATGTGGTACTTTATTTGTGTGGTAATCTACCTTTGTGGTGTTACTCTGTGGTTTTTCGTTGTGGAATTCTAGGAGATCTTTGGGGTCTCAAGTTCGCTACTGAGTATCGTTATACGCACCCATGCACGGGCTACACCCGCAACTTGTTGTGTCTTGTGCAGATGATGAGCTGTTGGACTGAGGTTTGAGGGACCCATGGCTAGGCGGTACGCATATGAGATGGGTGGGCATGGAGTGCTGAGGAGCCAATATTTACTTACCATTCAG
The DNA here is from genome assembly GCA_963277665.1 of Viscum album. Lineage (NCBI taxonomy): Eukaryota > Viridiplantae > Streptophyta > Magnoliopsida > Santalales > Viscaceae > Viscum > Viscum album. The sequence goes on from OY728137.1 coordinate 274,795,622, forward strand.
GTAGGAACCTCATACGATGACCTAGTAGCTATTTTTCTTTTTAATTAAGTTGTATTGTATTTCTTGTTGTACGTTTACCTTTACAGTTGGGCTTGTATTCTGACCCCTTTTACATTCTGAACTCTTTTACTATAGCAGTTTATTTCACGGTTGCTTCTTGTCGTATTCTTGGACTGTGTGTTTGTACAGGATTAAAGGCAATGCCTTCCCGTTTTAGGTACTATTCCTTTCGATGCTAGTCCCCAAACCATGGCCTATGAAAGTTGGGCATGGGGTAGTCACGGAATGGGCCCCAGGGGACGGTTTTTGACATTATATTTAAATATTTTTAAATTTTCAATGTGAACCCTCTCCCACCCATATAAAAGTATGCCATGAATCACTCTATTTTACACAACATTAAGAAACCCATACTGAAAAAATTCTACCCAATTATCTTCTCAAATTTCCTATACACAATGTATAAGTTCTTTTCCTCTTAAAATACCATTATATTGATCATTAATAAGGGATCATAAGGTAGTATACTAAATAATAAGTATTCATCCTACCAAACCTCTTTCAATTTATTTATTTTTATATATCCTATAAATCAAATATTCATAATGAAATATTAAATACAGTATATTGAATATACTTAAATTTTTTTATTATATAAACACTAATATAAGCTCTCTTTTACACCAAATTGTAAATAAAAGTATATCTAGTGTGTATGTTTAGACTAACATGTCCACATTGTGATATGATTCATTTTCCCTCACTATCACTCAAGGTTAGTTGTTATGATGGATTTAATATTGATGTAATATATTTATGAAATAATTATTCTTATTGAGTTACAATACCTTATCTTCCTTATTACTCTTCCATCCATTGAAATATGATAACATCACTTCTACATACCTGTGGACTACCACCTATACAAAGTGATGTGATGTGATTTTAGTTTTATATTTACATATATGATAATAATAAAATATTTAAAAAATATTATATATAATATTAATGATATAATAACTATTCTCAAAATCTTAATTATAATTTATCATACATTTGTTCCATCTATCAAAAATTGAAACAATTTCTCAGACGTACATACAAACAACACTCTCTTGAAAGTGTTATAATTAATTTATCATAATTATTTTACGTGAATTATTATAAAAATATATATAATTTATACATATAATAAATATTTTAAGATTATTATTCTTTGTATGTGGAAATCATAACCACGATGTAAGGTCCAGAGCCATCGATCTGAAAAATTCATGGAAAATAGACCAGTATTCACATGAATGTCCATCTAATGAATAATTTTTAATAATATAATAATTAGAAATTATAAAATAATAGAGTATTGAAATTTATTCATGAATATTTCTATACAATATATATATATATATATATATATATATTTAAGGATATTTGAATGCATATGAAGAAATATGGGAGTTAAGGTAAGGGATTTATGTTTAAATCCAATTTTGATCAATATTGTTTACGATTGAATTTTTATTGAGTAAATTCTAAAATCCTTATATAAAAACCCCATTTATTTTTCTTCTTCTCTATTTATTTCTTATATTTTGATTTTTTGGTACCATTTTCCACTCTTGGGAATTCAGAAGGGTCCAGATAATGTTTTTAATAATAGAAAACCATATTCCTAATTTTTTGACTGAAAAAACATATTCCTCCAAAAAGAATATTTTTTTAATATTCTTAAATAATTTTATATATACATTTTACCCATTTTTCCTTTTATAAAAAAGGTGTAATATTCTCTTCATTTAATTTTTTGAATGAGTTTCTTTTTACAAAAGCTGTGAACATAATCATTATTTTAAAAGATTACAATATGAATTAAATTTTACACAATCATTACCAATAAATATTATGATAATAATTTAAATATTTCCTAGGGTATTTGAAATGAAAATGTTACACATAATGTTTGGTAAATTATGTAAATTTTAATATGTTATTTCAAAAAAATTCTCTTTTCCTTAAGAAAAGTTACAGTGATATTTTACATTAGTTTTATTATATGAAAACAACCTCTAATATTACTTACGAATTATTAGGGATATGATATAATGATACCATATATATTAATTTTTTTATGGTTATTGATTATGATGATGAAATCTTAGTGAAATCCTTTTTATTTTTCATAGGTTATGATATCAGGATATCATTATGCCTTTCATGACTATGTGGTATACAATTGTATGGATTATGATTCTGTAATGGTGGGGTTTGTTCTAGACCTATAATTCATAAAGTAATGTGATATTACTATCTAATGAGATGATGATTATGATTAGGAAAGACATGATTTCAAATATCATTGTTCAAATCTTGATGTGTGATTATGATTTCTTCTAGCAATGTCTAGAAGATTACATGTGGAGATGATTGAAAAAGGATATGTTCACATTTTGATTATTTATTATGAGATATTTTGAGTTATGATCACAATAGTATTCATGTAAAAGATTTAAATTATATCTATTTTCAATATTATTATTTCCTAACCTTACGATTCCACATTCCAATGTCATAACTCTTGAATGGTGATTAATACTTTAACACACTTATTGATCATGCTTCTAGACAGGAATTGATTTTAGAGTTTTATATCTATGATATTATTTGTATGAATATTTTAGAATGATAAAATTTACATGATTATGGTATCATACCATTAATATCACATTATGCTCTCATTTGATAAATATATTTCATGTTTACCCTCACTAAGAATCTGAACTCACCCTTTACTATGTTTTCTTACCCTATGTTTTTATGGAAGGTTATAAGTATAATGAGTATTGGCGTGTACATTTTATAATTAATGATTCTTGAAATTGTGAATATTGAGATTAATCAAGTTTTTTAAAATACAGAAAAAATTTAGAGTCTTCAGGTATGTTAATACTAAACCATTACGGTCCTCAGGCTAATTTATTTTGGAGATATATAATTTAATCCTAAAAAATATTTATTCTCTATATAGGTTATCCTTATGTTGTTATAATTTGTATAATAATATGGATTTGTTAATTTTAGACATTTGGATATGTTAAATATGATGATAAAATCTAATAAAATCCTTTTGTAAACCAAAAGTGATATTAGATAAATTGAAAGTTTCATTTCTTGGTAATAAGGTATTATAATATAATACATTTAAGTAATTATTTTGAAGAATATATAAAAATTTGGTATGATTATTGTAGCTTTGTTGTTACGTTGTGTTTTTGGTTTAAGTCAATTGATGGAACCTGATGGAATCATGTGAATAATGAATGTGATGGACAATTAAATAACCATTTCTAAGGAAAAAATGATTTTGGAGATGGGATATAGTATCTTATTTATATGGTCACTCAACTGTCCAAATCTATAAGAAGTAACATGAATCATTTCATTACCCTAATTCACTATGGAGGGAGAAACATCCCATTGTGTTTTTACGAGAAAACAGAAAATCTCCTTTTATTGATCCTTTTATCCACTAGTTGTTGAGAAATGAATCAATGTGACAGAAAAGATGTTTTTCATTCTTTAGTGTTATAAGAATGAAAAAAATTTCTTATCAGTCTATCACTTGGAAGTCAAATATGATTAATGGTGGAGTATTATCAAGAACAAGACACAATATGATGAAATAATGTCCAGTGGATGATAAAATTTTAAGAGGGTATTTCTCAATTATAAATATCCTCAAACACATCATACTAAGTTAAAAATTGGATTTATGGAGATGAAATAGAAAAATTGGTAAATACATTGGTTTACATGAAGCAATCATTAAAATTATTTCATTCTTTGATTTGAGATTTATAATTAACCTTGTGAAAAAAATCGGCCAATTCGATAGTATACAAACAAATTATTTAAGGTATTTCCATAATAAATTTTAGTAGGTACGAAAAAATAACACAACATGATCTGAAATTGAAATAGAGAATGAGGAAACCAATTATTATTCTGGTTTTATAACATGAAAATAATAATTTTGTTAAAAAAAATTCAAATGGTTAGTATCATAGAATAAATAAATTACACCAACTTAAAAGCTCAAATTTTGGGGGAAATCACATAGAAATTTATCTAAAAGGAACTAAGAAATGCATAAATTATGGAAAGTTTGGACATTGATCTCGTGACTCTAGACGTGGGATTAAAATGTTAAAAATTAAAATAGAGTACAATAAGCATTATAATAAATATGTTAATTGTACTAGATATATGAATGTTGGTAATTATGTATATCAATTCCATTATATATAAAAAAATGAGGATGGTGGGCCTCAATTCCCCCCCCCAAGAAAAATGATAATGGGAAGGCCCTTTATATCACAAATGATCTAGGTTAGGGGAACAATTTGGATAAATGTAGCCTTTAAATTCACTATAGAAATTATTTTTTAATATTTCTAGATCTACACACTCATTTTTATCTAAATAATTATCTAAGGGTATGACATCACCAAGTCAATGATTATATATTTTGTTAGTTGTAATAATCTATAATGTAGTAATGATCAAATATCAATTCTATATATCCTCTATAATAAATGTTTGTGGGAATTTTCTTCCTGAAAATCTTATGATTCTCCCTCTTGTTGAATTTTAGGTGATTTTTGACATATATTAGATCTTTCTATATAGAGACAATATCAATTTCCTAGGAAAAGAAGTGACATTTGATATTATGAATCAAAATATGATTTTCTATCAGTGTAAGGATGAACACAAACTTCCTTGGGGAATTGCATTAATTTTATTGGTTTTACTACAATTTCATAATAGATAATTATCTCAAATGGTTTTGGAGAATATGAAAATTTAATATATTCCTATAATTCGGGATTATACTGATGTATTTCTTATGTTCTTTCCTAGTAATTCCCTAAATAAATGTTTTGTGTTTTGATTATAACTCTCACTAAATTCTACACCAATTTCAAAGACTCAATATATAATTTCCCAAATTCAATTACAACAATTGCAGAAGAAAATCCATGAGAATCTAGATAAGAGATTAATTCATCATAGTGCTTATCCATAGGGTTAACCTATTATTTTTGTTAAGAATAAATATTAATCATTGTGTATCTATATATATTATTGATAACTTAAAAATATAGTAATCAATAACAAGTATCAGATACCCCATATTGATTAATTTTTTGATCAATTATAGGGAGATCAATGCTTCTCAAATATAAAACCTCATTTTGAATCCCATAAATTGATGTTTAAGAAAGAGGATATAAAGAATATATACATCTATATGATGAATGGACATTATGAAATTATAGATATTCCATTTCTACTTTTCATTGACACCACTATCTTTGTTGATTTATTGAATAGAGTAATTAGATATTACATTGATGATTTTTTAGAAGTTTTAGTTGATGAAATTATGGCATATTATGATTTTTTTTAAATATTCTAAGAAAAGTGAAACTATATTCCAAATTCCAAATATTTGAGTTTTTCTTACAAAGATTTTCATTATTGGTTCTCATAATATCAAGTGAATGTATATCTGTTGGTCCTTTAAAGTATATAATTTTTTAAAAAAGGCATAGACCTACCATGGAAACTGAGATACATCATATTCTTGGTTTGGATGGATACTATTTTTTCTTTGTGAGGTATTTTTCATGGTTATCTAATCGTATAATAATGTTTACATGGATAGGGGAGAAATTCTTCTAGATTAATTCATATGATGATGATTTCATGGGGTAAAAAATAATGATGGGTTGTTCACCTATGCACAAACCACTCTGCAGTAGAGAAGGGTTTGTAATCTATAATGATGAATTGAAATAGGACGGGGATGAATACTCATGAATAATTGTATGTTGATTTATTATATCTCACAAAAATTAAAAATTTATGAGAAAAATTACCCAAGTAATGATTTATAGTTGGAAGCAACAACATTTACATTGAAAATATAGAGCCATTATCTATATGGTAAAACATGTGATATATATATAATGTTCCTAAAATCAGGAAGTAAATATTCATATAACAAGAGTTGAATGTTCTCTATAGAAGATGGTTAGAGTTGATAAATCATTATGAATGATCAATACACTACCAGCGCAAGAAGGTGAAAAATGTGGGATGATCTCTTTACTAGAAAGACAGTGCTGCTATGTCTATGATGAGGATTGAAGGAGATCTAATATTTATTGATTTTTAGAACATGGATCTTTAATTCATGGGGGAAGTTGAAAACCCTATCTTTATTATAGGAATGTTTAACCAACCATTAATTTGAGGATTAAAGAACCATTAAAGGAGTATATGGAGCTATATAAAAAGGATAAAAAAATTTCCTCAGTTCATTTATCATTATGATGGAAAAATAAGGTTTATAAATAGAGTAAAATTATTTTCAATACCATATTTGAAGAAAGTTTTGTTGATTTATTCTCATATTTTATTATTCTCAATTTATCCTACAAGTATAATGATATGTAAATATATATAATAAAATTTCATCAAGGAAAACATGAAAAATATTTACAGAGTATGTATCTCAGGGCTTGGTATATTCGAAAGTTATAGATGGGAGACATTAGTATATGAGGATTTAAAAACCAATACCAATACTATAATTAAAATGTAAAAACCTCAACATGTATATCATCATCAAACTCGCCAAAATATCTAAATGACGGAATAAAATTTAGGTTATAGTAGATCACCTTAAAAATTTAGAAAACTTCATTTCTATCTGATAAGATTTCTCACCCGATCAACCTTCAAAGGTAAATATTAATTAAGTAATAAGTTTTTATTACGTACTGTATACTATTATATGTGATTATGATTTTTTGATTTCCTTAATGTTTTGGGGAAGAATTTAGTAGGATCTATATACAATTTTGAGTTTTATTATTCCATATCATCCTCATAAAAATGAAATGTCTGAGATAAAAAATAAAACAATAGAAAAAAAATTTAGAGCATGATCTATGTTTTTCAATGGTTATCTGTATCAACATATTCTTATGGTAAAATTTTTACACAATAATAGATATCACTCAAGCATTTATATGGATTCTAATGAATCCCTCTATGCTAGGAATTTGAAAAATCTAATGTTTTGGGATGATGTTGAAAAAATTGATACATTAAGACATAGTCTAGTTTAGGAAATAGTAGATAATGTTAGATGTATTAAACAACACATCCAGGTAGGTCAAAGATAGAAGAAATTCTATTTTTAAAATCATTGATGAGATCTAGAGTTCAATTTCGATAAAAAGGTATTCATATGAAGATCTCATTGGTTGAATGTTATGAGATGTATAATGAAGTTAAAGGTGAGTCTATGATATATTGAAACTTTTCAGATTCTTGAATGGATCGGGATGGTTTCATATCTCTTAATGCTTCCACTAAACCTATCTCATTTTTAATATGTATTCAATATTCCTCTCCCAAGGATTCACATTCATCATCTTTCATCTGTATTGAACTAATAGGTTGTCCCACTCGCGCATGACCATTCTATTAAATAATAACTATAAGAAATATTGATTCATAGGTATAAAGTTATATGGAACATGACTAATCACATAGTTAATGTTTTTTAGATGAATCAAAAATTTAAATATGCTACAAGGGAACCTAAGGATGTGATGTTATAGGGGTATCCTAAATTGTTTTTATCAGATTTATATAATATTGTGGTTGAAATTAAATTAATTGGCGGTACAATGTGACACCCTAAATTGTTATGATATATTTCTCTTTAAATATATTTAATTTCTTTGACAACTTGTTATAAAAGCAGCACCAAGGATAAATTATCTGTAATATAATATATTGATATAACATGTCCATTATTTTATCAGGTATGAATAAGAATAAACATATTATTTTAAATACATATAAATATTTTATATAAAGAAAATTTTCTGATTAATTCATAATAAATAAACATTATAGTTTCAGTAAATTCAATTTATACATCAAAATTTTATTTTCCTAAAAAATGGTTTTTAATAGCGAAGTTCTCGGATCAATGTGAATCACTGAGAGGGGGAGGGGGAATTAGTGATCCCTTTTAATCATTTTACAAATTGATTCTTTTCAATTGAACACATATGGCTAGTTAAATCCTTGATACACTCTTCTTGTGTCTCCTATCCTTACTTTGAATGATGCTATAAATATAAAGGCATGGAACACAAGGATTTACGAGGTTTTATTCAAAGACTTACTTCTTGATGTGTTGGTTATTCTCCCCAACATAGTTGATACACTATAAAATTATTATCAATTACAATGGACAATACAAAGTCCCACCATATCTCTCCTTAGTCCCATAGGTGGTTCTTTATACTACTTCTCATAGTGATACCAGATTCCCATTGGCATTCTCCAGAGTCTCACTGAAGTCTTCCTCTCCTCCCTGAATCACACAGGGTTCTTCTAGCTCTCAAGTCAAATGAGCAGCTTTCTTCTTTGAATTATCTCATGATTAATTATAGATTGATCTTACTCTCTTCCCACACAGGCTTTCTAAATCACACTTTCCTATGCATCTCTTCAAGAATATTCAATAACCTTTGGTAAGGTCTGTTGGCCTTACTCAATAACTATGATCAATTTTCTGATCAGTCCTTAGTGCAACAATGCTCATGATAATAATTATTTCTTTTGACTTAATTCTTATCCTCACTTATAAGTTTTCAAATGGTGTACACAACTTATTCATGAATATAATATGCATTAATTATCTTTCATAATATCAACACGGTTTTCCTTCATGGATTATCAAACACTATCAAATCAGATATAAGATCTTATTTAATTCATTACAGCTTTAGTCTCAATAAAAATCCGCTTCATTCAAGGATTTCATGGCATCCAAAACATCTTGTTTTGGGTATCTCAATACTTTTCACACCTGCATGAGATTATTAATTTTTGTATGAATATTTAATATTTTTCTTGTCTTCCTGGGCACACATTATTTTCATGTATCAGTATTTTATGTTCAATGTGTATGGGTCATTAAATTACACATTCCCTGCCCACTCAATCCTTTTTTATCAATATGCACAAAATTTATTCTTCTTTAGTTTTATCACACATTCACTTGTTCTTTTAAATTTGGTTCAATGTGTGTTATACAAGTGCATTTTTTCCTTTATTGGTGCAACTCACTTATTTGTGTTTCAAAATTCTCAAATAATCCCTTCTTCATTTTTTCATGGGATTACATGAATGTGTAGTTATGATTTTATGGTGATCAAACAAAACCTCTCCACTCCCTTTCTTCTCTATCTTATTTCTCTACTCGAGCACAGACACGTTGTCCATACTATATCTGATATTCTTCAAACATGAATGAGTATTGGATTTAGAATAGGTTCATTGCCTCTTTGACATGTGCACATACATCTTGGGCTTCTTCATTTCATGCATATATTCATATGTGTACAATCGATCTTAATTCCTTATTCTTCAAAAATGAACCCCTAGAAACAGTACATATTACAGGTGAAAATAAGAGGGTGTTCGTCTTCATTTCACGAAACCCATGATGGTCACGGTTCTCCTTCTTCACGCAATGGGTTCACAAGGATCTTCATTGCAGACCGATACGAGGTTCTTGGTTTTTCTTCCCAAAGGTACAACAAGGGTGAGTTTGCACTAGTTGTTTGCCTACAGGATCTCCTCCTCGAAGCATAATGAGGTTTTATGGAAAGAATTACTATGTTCATGAATTATCTTCACATAGAGGTGTTTCTCTCCTTCCCAAGACAAATTCGAGAGTGTGTAGCACCTGTCGAATGTCTGCGGAACTCTGAATCTTTTTCGTGTAGAATGTCGAACCAGTGAATGCTATGTCCTCAAAACAGGATAACTCATATAGGAGAAAGGCAGTAACTCTTCTCAGCTTGGTGATCCTCTATATATAAGTGAGGATTAACCCGTTGCTCCACATTAAAAACAAGTAAGATATTCCATGAGATTGGGGCTCTAAATTCCCAAGATCATTGGATTCAAAATATTCAAATGTGGGTTAAAAGATAAGATGATGATCGTGGGATATTATCTTAAAATGACATATTCTTCTTTGTGTTATGTACCTCACATGCATGTGTTTATGAAAGCATAAAAATCATCTCCCCAATTATTATGGGCGTCCTTGGAAACTTATTTTTCTTCATCCTCCATGTGTTATTCATTTCATTTGCGTGTATGAAAATTTAATTGAATTCATGTGTTCATGGTATCTAGAATATCCTCATGTGTGGAGGTTTTATCATCAATGATGGAAGAAGATCAATCACAGAGGAGCAGATTTGATTCTGGAAACTAGTGGAGTCAGCACTGGTCTGAGGCTGAAGATGGCGGCTGCAGGATCATTGGACGGTCCAAGTTCATACATGCATAGTGTGGATGGATGGATATTGAAGATTAGATCATGAACCACGAATGAGATGTGTGGCTGCGATTATACAAAGGATTTGATGGACAAGTCAAATGGATTTTATGTTTATTAAATCTCATCCCACATCGAAATAGAGACACTGGGGTTGTGCGGTATATCAATCCGGTATCACCACCCTAATGCCAGATTACTCCTTCTCCCCTTGTGATACCACCTCATACCGTGTTCACCATGCGGGCACACTCTGTGCCCAATCTCTGCTCCCTTGTGGGCATGCTTAGTGCCACAGCTATGTTTGTACATTTCCTCATGCACTCTAGTGGTTGTCCTATGTGCCCCAATAGGCATGATCATGTACACCCCATGTCATGTTGAAGCGGGCTTGCTAGCTGGGGAGTCAAGGCTTGGCTTCCCACTCACAGTGGGGCATGCTTCCTCCTCTGGTTGGATGGATTATGCGGGCTGACCCATATATTTAATGTAGTCTCATTAAAAATTCTTCTAAATATCAAATTCATGGTCACTCCATATTCAAACATATAACCAATAAATCATTTTTCCCTATATTCTCCTCCTACTTCAATTCTTTTGGAAAATATAAATTCCCAAAGCACATTCAACAATGTACCCAAGGTGAAAACTCAATTTTTACATTTCTTAAACATTTGATATTAGAACAATCTTCTAAAACTATTCATCCAATCAGAAACCAGTGGATGGATCTTCCAATTTCATCATGCAATAAAGCATTGCAAGACCTTCTTCAAATGTTGTAACAGAGTGTCATTATTTGACACATATATTGGAACTTACGATCAGTTCAACAATCATCTGAATTTCTATGGAGAATGTTCAAGAATGACATCCAGTGTCATTTCATATTGATTCTCCAAGTGAAAAAATCTTTGTAACAACTTCCCTTCTTTAGTCTTCATCACTACCTTTCTGTACCCATATTGAAACCTTATTGAAAAAACGAAACAATATGATCTACAATATCCCCATTTTTATTTTGTTTTTAGTATCACCAAATCACACTTTCTATGGGTCAATATGTGTGCCAATATTTTCTACCCCTTATTGGAAACCAAATGCAAAGGTTTAGTGTGGTCTGTTCAAAAACATATTCTCCTCCTTTTAAAGATTTCCTTATTGAAAATTTGTGTGAGAGGGATGATGTCACGTGGTTCACTTATTAAAGAGACTTTAGTTAATAAACTCTAAGTCTAACTGTGATAACCCTATGTAGAAAACAATAAAGACAAGACAAAGGTTTTCAATGTTGTCCATAAGAAACCATTCATGGGAAATCATGCTCAGAATGATTCAATTCATAGCCAAGGGATTGGAGACAGTCAATTTTTTCAATGAAATGATAAATCTTTCACATACTTCACCAAAAATATAAAAAATTTCATGGTAAAAGATAAATATCTCATTTTCATCACATATTGTTATAAACTAAGAACTCCCCCTTAATTGAAATGATATATATAATTAAGAATAAGGGATGAAAGTGTGATTTGAATACCTTATGTTTTTTCTTCATGAGATTATATGAAATTTAATATTTTTCATGAAATAATCCTTGATATCATTTCCTTCATATTTTCTCCCCCTCAAGATGTGAAATCCCTTTAATTCATCACGGTAGAAAATTTCATCCCATAATCAAATCATGAATAATCATTCCAAATTGTTGTTCTCAACTACTTTCATTCAACTTTCATCTTGAGAATGACCTTCATCTTTATTTCCTTACAATGTAAGTATCCACGTACAACAAAAATTTAAGGGAATAAGATTGAATACATGTGAACTTCTTAATATGAGCCACCGGGAAGAAATTTTTTGTCAACCCAATAAATCCTTTCCTTTTAGCTCTATTGTGTCTTGTACTCTTCATATTGATATTTCCTCTCCATTTGAAATTATGGTCTTTCATTTTCATCATGGAAACTTTTCTTCCATTCACTGTCAATATGTGTTGGTTATTTGTCTTTACTTCTTCTAGTAGTGAAGTGGCTTCCACTGGTGCATGTTTTTCAATTTTTAACATCTCCATTTGGCTTGATAAAACAGCTATACATTTTATTGCATGATGTCCAGCCTTCTTGAACCTTCCACACATTAGTTTTGAGAAACTAGGGTTTCCATGTGATGACATCCTCTAATGAAATTAGAATTTTCCATTATGTTTAATGATCTAGTTTCCATTTTCCTTAGATTTTTCTATTACTTCATCTTCTTCTCTTTACAGTTCTCTAGAAATTTCCAATTGATTAGGACAGAAAACTAAACAATCCTTGTTAACATTTTCTGATTTGGATCTTCTACATAGATTCTTTATTTTCATCATGTTACCTTTCTTAAAAAACTTATTAAGATTGTAATTAGGAATGTTTTCAGTCATTCCATTCTTCATAGGTATTGATTATCCTTTTGGTTTCATATTTCTTCCAATCATTTCCATGTATTTTTTTGCAATGATCTATGGTATTACATTTCTTTCTAAAATAGAAACATATTTTCTTTGTTTATATGACATTCTTGGAAGCTAGCTTAAACTTCTTCTTGGGAATAATTTCTTTCACTATTTTCTTGACATTAATGTTTTTCATATTTCCAATGGAAGACTTTTCAACCATTTTTTCTTTATCATTTCTTTATAGAGGTTTATATTTATTTTCAACATATGTGTGAGTAATGTTAGGGTTAAACGAACACTCATCAAAATTGTGACAACTTTTTTTTTTTCAATTTTCATACAAGTCTTAAAGATATTCAAATCTGTTCTTGGTAGATAGATTACTCTTCATCTATGTTATCTTCTTTTTCTTTATAGAATACTTAATTTATTCCCATATACTTTCCCAAAATGTAGTCCTTCCATAATTTTCATATGATGGCATAATATTTCTGCAATCATTTTCATGATGCACAAACTTCCATCAACACTAACAATCACCAATAAATCTATTTCTTCTTCTTGTAGTATTAGTATGGCTAAGTTCAGTGCTTTTTTGGTTCTGGAAATGTATTTATTTATTTGGAGAATATATTTTGGGATTGATCTTCTTAATTATCAAAGCATCCATCCATGAAATTTTTATCGATGTATCAAAATTTTTATCAACACACATCTTCCCTTTTTTTGGATTTGAACCTATACTGGTAGATGCAACTGCATTAGTAGAAATAGAAATAACTATGTTATGGGATACCTTCTTCTTTGAGGATGTCTCCATTAGATTACATGATGATTTGATATTCATCATTACAAACATGAGTGGCGGAATCTCTTCTTTCAATAATTTGGGAAGTTACATCATGAAGTAATTTTTGATTCTTCAATTTCTCCTCTAGCTTTAAACACTTCATGTTGAGGGAGTTATTTTCATCATCAACTGATCTCATCTTTCTTTCCCAATTATCCTCTATCTTTGTAATTGTTTTCATGCACATTTCTTGATTTTTTCAAAGATATTTCAAGTTCCTTTAATTTATTGTCTTTGTCTTCTAGTTGAGAATATTTGAGAACCATAATTTTCTTTTGAAGGTATTAAAATGCATGGAAAGATTCTACAAACACCTTCTTAAAGAATTATTTCTCACAAATACATCATTTCAATTCTTCCGTAACATGAGAATGTCTTCCATTATAAAGAGAAATTGCTTCTTCCTTTTCCTTGACTAGTTTTTTGAGAGTGTTGTATATGCCAACCCTTCTATCTAATGCCTTTTCCATGGAATCATCTTCTTCTCCTAGCTATAATTTTTCATCTTGAAGATCATTAATACTTGTATAAATATGTATCGACACTTATCTAAGGATATTATTCATATTTTCTTTGAGTACACACTAATGATCACTAATTGATCTATCATCATCACATCTTGACCAAGCATCATCAGAGGAGTAATAATAATGAAAATAATCATCACATGTTATACCTTTCGTATTACCTTCTATAGAAGGTGTATCCCCATTAGAAGTAAAATATTTCTTCATATTCCTTTCCAGTTTCATATTTATATTTTTCTAAGTTGTGGAAGAAACCTACATTAGAGGATGCTCAATAATTTCTTGAACTATGCACTTCGTAAAGACTCTCATGCATATTTTAGAGGTGACCTACTCTCTCATACCAATGGAAGTTCCCAGATCAATGTGACTCACTGAGATGGGGAGGGGGTGAATTAGTGATCCCTTTTAAACTTTATACAAAGTGATTATTTTAAATTGAACATATATGGTGGTTTAAATCCTTGATCCACTATTCTTGTGTCGATTAGCCTTACCTCAAATGATGCTGTAAATATAAAGGTACTGAACATAAGGATTTACAAGTTTTAGTTCAAAGACCTACTCATTGATGTGTTGGTTAGTCTCCCCAACAAGGATTATCCACTATAATATTAATATCAATTACAAGGGTCAATAAAGAGTCCCACTATATCTCTCTTGAGTCCCATATTAGGTTCATTATACTACTTCCCATAGTGTTACAAGATTACCAATGGCCTTCTCCAAAGTCTCACTGATGTCTTCTTCTCCTCCCGAAATCACACAGGGTTCTTTTAGCTCTCGAGTCACTCGAGAAACTTCCTTCTTTGACTTATCTAAGGATTCACTATAGATTGATCTTATTATCTTCCCACATAGTCTTTCTAAATCACACATTCTTATATATATCTTCATGAATCTTCAACAACCATTGGTAAGGTCTGTAGGCCTTGCTCAATAACTCTAATCGCTTTTCTGATCAGTCCTCTATGAAACAGTGCATAGGCTGATAATTATTTCTTCTGACAAAATTTTTATCATCACTTATAGGTGTGTTAATGGGGAACACAACTTCTTCAAGAATAAAATATGCCAGAATGATCCTTCAAAATAGTAGCACTGTCTGTCTTCTTAGATTCTAAAACAATGTCAACTCACATATAAGAACATCTTTAATTTTTTCTGTCTTCAGTCTCAATATGAATCCACTCCATGCATGGATTCCATGGAATCCAAAACCTCTTGTTTTTGATATCTCAATTATTTTCACATGTGCACGATATTATGCATGTATACATACATATATAATATGTTGCTTCCCCACCTGACCTAAAACTATTTTCTTGTATCAATATTTTAGGATAAATGTGTGTAGGTCATGCAATTTTACATGCTATGTCCACTCAATCCTTCTTTCTCAAAATGAACAAAATTTGTCCTTATTTAGTTTTTTCACACACACACACACACACACTTTTTCTTTTAATTTGGGTTCAATTTGTGTTATGCATGTGCATGTATTCCCTTATTGGTGAAACTCATTTCTTTGTGTTTCAAAATGCACACACAATCTATTCTTCATTTGTGCAAGGGCTTGAATGAATGTTTAGTTATGATTTTGTGGTTCCTGAACACAAGCTATCAAATCCTTTTCTTCTCCTTATTATTTCTCTACTCAATCACACACACAGTTTCCCTATTATATCTAATCTTCTTCAAATTCGAATGGTTATGGGCTTTAGAACAGGTTCCCCACCTCATTCACATATGTACTCACATTTTGGTCTTATTCAATTCATGCATATATGCATATGCGTACAACCCATATTCATTTCTTGTTCATCAAAATGAAACCATTTTATATAGTATATATTAGAGGTGAACATAAGAGGGTGATCTTATATTGTTCATAAAACCGAAGAGGATCATAGTTCGGGTGCGGGAGGATGTCCTTCGTAGATCTAGAATCAGTTATTGGTTTTGTCTTCATGCAGGTACAACAAGGGTGTGTGTGCACCGATTGCTTGCAAGTTGGATCACCTACAGAAAACATGATGAGTGTTTAGAAAAATCAGTCATGTTCTTGTTGGTTTTCTTTTCATAAAGATGAGGTTCTCTTTCACAAGACAACTTCGAGAGTAAGTAGTACCTGTCAAATGTCTATAGATCTAGGCTTATTCTTGGAATATAATGTAAAACCAATGAATTCTCTATTTTTGAAACAATAGCACTCATGTATGAGAAATACAACAACTTTACTCGGCTCGGTGATCCACTATTTGTAGGCAAGTATTGATGGATTTATCATCATTCAAAACCCGTATGGTATTCTATAAGATTGTTTCTTTGAATGCTTGAGATATTTCACATCAAAATCACCAAAAATGGATTAAAAGATAATCCGATAATCATGGGATATTATTTTCAAACATTGACTCATTCTTTGTGGTTTTAACCTCATGTGAAAGAATTTATGAATGCACTCAAATCATCTCTTAGAATGTGGAGTCCGGCCACGGAAACTTAATTTTCTTCAGCCTCTGTGTGTTCTTCATTTCATTCGCATGCATTAAAATGTAATTTCATGCAAGTGTTAATAGAATCCAAAATATCCTCATGCATGGAGGTTTGATAATCAATGATGGTTGGAGATCAATCATGGAGGAGCGGCTTCGATTCTGGAGAGAAGCGGCGTCAGAATAGGTCATAGGTTGAAGACGATGGTTACAAGACCATCAGACTGTCTAGGTTCAAACTCACGCAGCGCGGATTGATGGATGGTGAAGATTATATTGTGAACCGCAGATGAAATGTGTGGCCATGATTACACGTGGGATTAGATGGATGACTCTAATGGAGTCAGAAATTTTTAAATCCCATTTCATATCAAAATAGAGATACGGAGGTTGTGTGGTATATCAATCTAGTCTCGCTTCCCTAACGCTAGATTAGTCCTCCCCCTCACGGTACCACCCTATACCATGTTCACCCTACGGGTTCACTATGCACCAAATCTCTACTTCCTTACATCACGCTCTACACCCAAGCTATGCATGGGCTTTGCCCAGTGCGCTCTAGTGGCTGTCCCATGTTCCCTTGTGGGCGTTCTCTTATGTGCCTCACAGCCAATCCAAGGGGGATGGCTAGCAGGGGGGTCAATGCTTGACCACCCAGTCATAGTGGTTCATGATGCCTCTCTATGTTGGATAGCTTGCGTGGACTGGACCATGTTTTTAATACAAGCCTTTTAATTTTTTTTGAATTATCAAGTGTATGGCCACTCCATCTTCAAACATATAACCAATAAATGAAATTTTCATATACTCTCCTCCTACTTCAATTCTTTTGGAAATATGAATTCTCAAAGCACTTTTAAGCATGTACCAAATTTGAAAACACATATTTCTCATTTTTTAAACATTTGAAATTATCACAGTCTTCTCAAACTCTTCATCCAATTAGACACTAGTGGATGGATCGTCTATATGTTCATCATGCAATAAAGTATTGCATGACCTTCCACAAATGTTGTAACATAGTGTCATTCTTTGAGACATGTCTTGGAACATAGGACAACTTCAACAATCATCTTAATTGCTATGGAGAATGTTTAAGCATGACAACCAATGTCATTTCATAATTATTCTCCAAGTGAAACAATATTTGGAAGAACTTACCCTCTTCAATCACCATCACTACCTTTCCAAACACATATTGACACCTTATTAAAAACGAATACAACAATATTATCTAAAATATCCCACTTTTTATTTTGTTTTAAATATCATTTAAGCACACTTTTTTTGGGTCAACATGGGTGCCAATATTTTCTCCCCCTTATTGGAAACCAAATGCAAAGGTTCAGTGGGGTATGTTCAAAAACATATTCTCCTCTTTTTAAAGAACAGCTTCTTGAATATTTCTGAGAGAGGGATGATGCCACATGGTTCACTTATTAAAGAGCCTTTAGGTAATAAAATATATGTCATCTGGGGATAACCCTAGGTAGAAAACAAGATATATATGAAAAAGGTTTTCAATGTTGTCCATAAAAAATTATTCCTATGAAATCATTCTCCAAATGTTTCAATTCTTAACCAAAGGATTAGAGATAGTCAGAATTATCAATGAAATGATAAATCCTAAATGTAATTCACCAAAAATATTTAAAAGTTCAATTGAAAAGATAAATCTTACCTTTTCATCCCAGGTTGACATCAATCAAGCACTCCCCCTTAATTGGAATGATAAATATAATAAAGAATAAGGGATGAAAGTTTTATTGGAATACCTAAAGTTTCAACTTCCTGATATGATATGAATTTCCAGATTTTTAATGAAATAATCCTTGATATCATATCCTTCATATTATCTCCCCCTCAAGGGGTTAAATACCTTTAATTCATCCTGGTGGAAAATATCATCACATAATCAAATCATGAATTATCATTCCAACTTGTTATTCTCCACTTTATTCATTAAACTTTCATCTTGATAATGGCCTTCATCTTCAATTCCCTAAAATGTAAATAGTCATATAAAACAATAATATAAGGGAATAATATGGAACACATGTGATATTCTTAATAGGAGCCACATAGAAGAGAATTTTCTTTCGACCCAAGAACTCCTTTCCTTATTGATCTACTATGTCTGTTACTCTTCATGATAATGTTTCTTCTCTATTTTACATTTTTATATTTCATTATCATCATGGAATCATTTCTTACATTTACCTTCAACTCTTGTGGATTATTTGTCTTTACTTCTTCTAGTAGTGAAGTAGCTTCCATCGGTGCATGTTTTTCAATTTTGGACTTCTCCATTTGGCCTAATAAAATAGTTATACATTTCTTTGCATGATTTTAATCCTTCTTGCACCTTGCACACATTAGTTGTGAGATAATTGGGTTGTCACGTGCTGAAAACCTCCCATGAAATTCTAATTTTCCTTCATGTTGAATGATCTGGTTTCCCTTTGTCTTATCTTTTTCTAGTACTTCGTCTTATTATCTTTATAGTTATCTAGAAATTTTCTATTGATTAAACCACATAACCAAACAATCCTTCTGAAAATTTTCTAATTTGGAACTTCCACATGGCTTCTTCGTTGTATTCAAGTTACCTTACTTTTGGAACTTATTATGATTATCTTTAGTAATGTCTTTAGTCAATCCAATTTTCTTATGGATTGATTCTCCTTTTAGTTTTATCTTACATCCATTCATTTCCATGTCTTGTTTATAGTGATCCATGGTATGAAATTTTCTTCTATAGTAGAAGCACCTTTTCATGGTTTAGATGAAATTATTGGAATCCATCTTGAAATTATTATTGGGAATAATTTATTTAACTATTTTCTTGAAATCATTGATTTTCATATTCGAAGTAGAAGACTTTTCAACTCTTTTTGATTTTTTCATACCTTTTTTGTGGTATATACTTCTTATCAACATATGTTTAAGGAATATTAGGACTAAACCAACACTCATCATAATTGTGACCACTTTTTTGAAATTATCAAAGAAGTCTTCAAGATATTAAAATATGTTCTTGATTGAAATATTCTTATTCATATATGTTATCTGATTTTACGTTGCAGGATGATTAATTTCTTCACATCTACATTCCCGAAATTTAGGAATTGCGTAATTTTCCTATGATGACATATTATTCTAGCAATAATTGTAATGCTGCCCAAACTTATAGTAACACCAATAGTAGACAAAAAATCTTTATATTTTTTTGTAGTATTATTATGGTTAAATTTAGTGGTTTCTAGTTTCTGTAATTTTATTTATTTATTTGGAGAATCTATTTGGGAGTTGTTCTTCTTAATAATCCGAGAATCCATCCTTGAAATTTTGATGGATGTATTAAAATTTTTATCAATGCACGTATTCCCATATTTTAGCTTTGAACCTGTACTTGTCGTAGCAACATAATTATTAGAAATCTAAATAACTAGGTTATGGATATTCCAACCCTTTTTCATCTGGGAAGAACTTTTATACTTGTATAAATATTTCTTGACACTTCTCTAGGGATATTATTTAGATGTTCATTGAGTACACACTGAGGATCATTAATTGATCTAACAACACCAAAGCTGGACCAGGCATCATCAGAAGAGTCGTAATAATAAAAAGAATCATCACATATTGTACCTTTAAGATTACATTCTGTAGATGGTGTCTCCCCATTAGCAATAAAATTCTAATTCATCTTCCTTTCTTATTTATTCTTTATGTTTTCTAAGTCCTGTTGGAAATCACCATTTGAGTTCGCTCAATCATTTCATAGAATATACACTTTATAAATACTCCCATGGATATTTTAGAGGTGACATTCTCTCTTATACAAATGGAAGTTCCCAGATAAGTGTGAATCACTAAGAGGGGGAAGGGGTGAATCAGTGAACCATTTTAAATGTTTTACAAATTTATTCTTTTCAATTGAACCTCTATGGATGGTTAAATCCTTGATCCAATCTTATTGTGTCTCTCTACCTTACCTAAAATCATGTTGTATATATAAAATAACTAAACAAAATATTTACAAGGTTCAATTGAAAGTCCAAATCCTTGATGTGTTGGTTATTCTCCCCAAAAAAGATTCTCCACAATAATCTTGTTATCAATTACAATGGTTGATATAGAGTCCCACTATATCTGTCCTGAGTCCCATAGGAGGTTCTTTATACTACTTCTCACATTGTTACCAGAGTCCCACTAGTCTTCTCAAGAGTCCCACAGAAGTCTTCTTCTCCTCCCTGAATCACACAGGGTTCTTCTAGCCCTCAAGTCACATGAGCAGATTCCTTCTTTGAGTTCACTCTTTCTTCCCAATAGATTTATCTTATACTCTTCCCACACAGGCTTTAGAAATAAAACTTTCTCATGTATCTCTTCATGAATATTCAACAGCCTTATGTAAGGTATGTTGGCCTTTTTGAATAACTCTGATCACATTTTTGATCAGTCCTCAGTACAGCAATGCTCAGGCTAATAATTCAATCTTCTGACTAATGATCTGGCCTCACTTCTTTGTGTGAAAATGGGGAACACAACTTCTTCAGGAATAAAATATGAAATAATGATCTGGAACATTATCTACACTATATTTCTTCTTAGATACTCAAACACTATCAACTCATATATAAGATATTCTTTAATTTTTTCATTCTTTAGTCTCAATAAAAATCATCTTCCTGCATATATTTCATGGAATCCAAAACCTATTGTTTTGGGTATCTCAATTATTTTCACACATGAATGAGATTACGCATGTTTTCATGCATATATAATATGTTTCTACCCCACCCTTGAGCACACACTATTTTCTTTTATCAATATTTTAGGTTAAATGTGGATAGGCCATGAAATTATGAATGCACTATCCACTCAATCGTTCTTTCTAAATATGATAAAAATTTCTTATTCTTTAGTTTTTCTCAAACACCCTTGTTCTATTAATTTGGGTTCAATTTGTGTTATGCATGTGCATCTATTCCCTTCTTATTACAACTCACTTCATTGTGTTTCTAAATGCACACACAATCCCTTATTCATTTGTTCAAGGGATTGCATGAATGATTAGTTATGATTTTATGGTGCCCAAACACATACTATCGACTCTTTTTCTTCTCTTTATTATTTATCTACTTGAGAACACACACAAATGTCTATATTATATCTTATATTATTCAAACTAGAATGGTTATAGGATTTAGAACAGGTTCTCCTCCTCTTTCACATGTGTACACACATCTAGGGATTCTTCAATTTAAGCATATATTCATATTCCTATAGCCCATCTTCACTCCTTCTTATTCAAAAATAAACCCCTTTAAATAGTTTATATTAAAGGAACAAATAAGATGGTGTTATTATTTTGATTGTGGAACTGAAGATGGTCATAGTTCTCTTTCTTCAGGCAAAGGGTGCAGGAGGATCTCTTCCACAGAACTAGAATCAGTTATTGGTTTTGTCTTCTTATAGGTACAACAAGGGTGTGTGGGAACCAGTTATTTTCATACAAGATCACCTCCATGAAAAAATAAGAGGGTTTATATAAAACATTCATGTGTTCATGGGTTTTCTTCACATATAGGTGTAGTTCTTCTTCAGAAGACAACTTCGAGAGTGTGTAGCACCTGTTGAAGGACTGTAGCGCTCTAGTTTATCTTCGCATGGATTGTAGAACCAGGGAATGCTCTCTTTTCAAAACATTATCCCTCATGTAGGAGAAAGGTATAAACTCTTCTTGTCTCATTTCTCCGCTACTTATAGACAAGGATTAACGTGTTGATATGCATTCAAAACCATTAAATAATATATGAGATAGTTTCTTCGAATGCTTGAGATATTTAGATTCAAAATCATCAATCTTGGGTTAAAATATAATCTGATAATCAAGGGGTATTATTTTTTAACATTGACTCCTCATTTTTCGTATGAAACTCACAAGAATTATTTTATGAACGCATGCAAATAATCACCTTGAATTTGGAGTCTGGCCTTGGAAACTTCGTTTGCTTCGGCATCTGTGTGTTTTTCATTTCATTCGCATGAATGCAAATATAGTTGCAAGAATGTGTTCACAACATCCAAAATATCCTCAAGAGTAGTGTTTTGATCACCAATGATGGTTAGAGGTCAATAATAGAGGAGTGGCTTTGATTCTAGAGAATAGCAGGATCATAACATACTGTAGGGTAAAGACTATGGTTGCGAGATCATCGAACGGTCCAGGTTCAAACTCACGTAGCACGGATTGATGGACGATGAAGATTAGATTTCAAACCATGGATGAGATGTGTGGTCATGATTACACATGGGATTAGTTGGATGACTCATATGGATTCCACATTTTTTAAATCCTTTCCCACATTGAAATGGAGATGCGGAGTTTGTGCGGTATATCCATCAAGTCTCGCTGCCCTAATGCCAGATTACTCCTCCTACCCTCACGGTACAGCCTCGTACCGTGTTCACCCTACAGGTGCACTACACACCCAATCTCTAATCATTTGCGACATGCTCTCCACCCAATATATGTGTGGGCTTTGCCCAGTGTTCTCTAGTGGCTATAACATGTGCCCTTGTGGGCATGCTTCTGTGTGCCCCACGACTAGTTCAAGTGGGTTGGCTAGATGGGGAGTCAATTATCAGTCTCCCACTCACAGTGGCGCATGCCGACTCCCCTGGTTGGCTAGCTTTCCTGGGATAACCCATGTTTTTAATGTAATCCTGTTAAAAAATTACTTGAACTATCAAATTCATGGCCACTCTATCTTCAAACATATAAACAATAAACAACATTTTCATATATTCTCCTCCTAATTCAATTATTTTGGGAAATATGAAATACCTAAGCACATTCAAGCATGTACCCAACGTGAAAACACACTTTTCACCTCTCGTAAACATTTGAAATTAGCACAATCTTCTAAAACTCTTCATCCAATAAAAAATTATGGATGGATCTTCCATGTTCATCATGCAATTAAGTATTTCATGAACTTCATCAAATATTTTAATAAAGTTTCAGTCATTGACACATATCTTGGAACTTAGGATCAGTTCAACAATTTTCTACACATATATAGATAATGTTCAAGCATGACATCCAATTCCATTCAAAAGTTATTCTTTAAGTGGCATTAGCTTCAGAACAACTTCCCCTCTTCAATCATAACCACCACTTCATCACTACCTTCCCATAAACATATTGACACCTTATTGACAAAAAATGCAACAATATCGTCTATAAATACTTTTTTAAAACTTTTAATAATTTTATTTTATAAAAATAATAATATTATTGAAATTGGAATATCAAAATTAGATTAAGGTAAATTTTTGGTACTTTTACTAAAAAGAATAACTTTTTATCAAATAATGAAAAATATAGATTTTCTAAAAATATCATTTATTTTAAAGTAGAAGTGTCATCATGTTTTAAATTTTATAATATATTAACATATTTCTCATTTTATTGTAAATAATCTAATTAATAATGTATTATATGTTCTTTTGTGGGATTAAAATCACATTTGAATAAAAACTATTTTTATGCACACAATTTTTATTTAAAATGTGAACATTACTATAATGTAATGTTTCAAACCTTTTAAAGAAAATTACATAATTTTTGGAATTTCTTTTAGACTAAACCTAAATAATTTTTTTATCCAAATAATTTTTCTACACTGCATAAAACTCGTGTGTTTAAAGAGGGGATGAGACTTGACTTTATTTTTGAGAGATTTGGAAATCGCCTTGTCATGGATTAACAATAAGATCTACATCGGTGAAAGGATATCAACATGGACTATAAAAATATATAGAAAACGAATAATATAGTGTGCTGAAAATATTGAGAGTACTCATTTTTCTAGAGAAAAATATAGAAATCATAACCTTCTCCCTCACAATGGGAGGCCATACTTCCGATAAAAGTTCCAAAAGTAGGAGCAGGGCCATGAAAATTCATCTTATGTAAAAAAAACTATTTAAATTCTTCGAGAAGGATTTGTTTCATGAATCCATACATGGATAGTGTAGTGCACCACCCTATTTTCACAAAACACCCAGAATTAAAAGGCATTTTTGTTATGTGTTTTTTGGTTGAGACAATGAAACAATATAATATGTTTTGTAAATAAGGGATTGTGTGCATCATAAACATATTCCCATTTAGGTTTATGTTTAAAAATGAAGAAAGAGTAAAAATTTCCCATACATAAACCATTTGTTTTGGGTTTAGCACAGTGCACTTACATGTGCTTTAGACTCATGGTTTGAACATAAAATAAAAAAACACAAACAGTATGTGTGTGTGTATAATGTGTGTGTGAAGAAACACAGGGGATTACATTTACACAGTCCCTGAATAAATTAATTTCATGTGGCATGAACTAAATGCATATGATTACATACAATCATGAGATAAAAGTGACGTACGTGAATATTGGAAGTAGAATGTGGATGCGGCACATACATTCTTACATGAACACATACAAACACTAAGATAACCAATAATGAAGTTTGTATTCCATTAATTCTACGAATGAAGTTAATTTGAAATGGGTTTTTAATTTAATAAGCAATTGATACTGTAAAATCTTTTTCCCTTGAATAAAATATAGAATAAGATTTGTGTTCACCCTTGCACACATCTCTATGAGGCTGGGAAGTTATTTAGAAAGAAGCATAGCCTGAGTATAGTTCCACTTAAGAAAGAGATTAGTTATAGGTGATCATAATTATTGGGAAAGTCTTGTAAACCCTAAAAAAATGGTGTTGTAGATACATGAATGGGTACATGGGAATGTGTGATTCAACAAGCTCATGCAGGGAGATCCAAAGTTCAACTTATAATGGGTCAAGCCTTTGAACAAATGTGATGTCTTTCGGTTTGAGCCATGTGAAGTTGATGTCTTATGGTCAAATCAAATATTATAAGTTGTCTCTATATTGGAATTAGATTATAAAGTATTTTAGTTGAATCTTATAGAAAATAGAGTCTCTTAGTTAGAGATGAAGATATTGTAATCACTTGTGGATATAGTGAAACTATAATGTGGAATCAATGTTTGTGGGAATAAACAACATAAAAAGGTGTAGGTATCTATGATAAACATTTTAAATATTGTGTGATGATAATTCACTTATTATTACAATAAATTAGGTGATTTTGATAGTTAATATTGAGTTGATCAAGAACATTAACAAGTTTGAGAGATTGAATATGAAATGAAAGGTAATTATAAAAATAAATCATTGATTCACCCCTCCCTTCCTAGTGCTCAATCCTATTTGGGACTCTACAAGTGATATTAGAGTATGGTTCCCTCTAAATATCCTATAAGCATTCTAACAGATAGATAATCTCAAATCTTTCAATAGTTGAGGTGTTCCAACATTATAAGGGAATAATTATCACAATTGGAAGAATAAGATTCTACTCTATATCCTATAACTTGGATTACAAGTGAGAGATGTTGCAATAGTGGGGTTTCAACCCATTTCTAATAATGATTCTGTGACACAAGACAATATGATTAATATGGAGGTATATGGAAAGAATAAAAATTCAATCTTGATGTATTTAATAGAAAAGGTATAAAAAAGTTCATGGGTATCCCGACTTCCAAGGGGATCTAGGATAAACTCTGAAAGCAACTATGAAAGAAATTAAATTATCATGGAAGCATAAATATAATTTTGGAAAAGTACATTTTTGGACATTAAAAATTACTGATGAATAATGTATTGATGACTAATTCACCAGAGTGAATGAAATAGTCAGCAAAATTAGACGTTTTTGCGAGAATCTGTATGACACCATCATTGCCAAAACATTGATGATAATTATTCTAGACCATTTTGATTGGAAAATTCACCAGTAGAAAAATGATATGACTTATCTATTGATTAACATCCCAAAATTTTCAAATATTATTAGATATGAAAAAATACATCCTTAAAAAATAAAAAAATGGAATGGCCTTCGGATCCATGTGAAAGGAAAATGTAAGAGAATAAAAGGAATAATAATCTAAATATTTAGAAAATGTTGAGGATGATGATGAATTCAATCAAATAATATCCCTTATGTCAAAATAATTTAGTAAGGGTATATGGATTGGAAATAATAAGAAACCGCCTAGATGATTAAACTGTGTTAGCACTATTCATTATTCTAAAAAAGTGTCCAAAAATGAAACTAATGAATTAGAATAAGAATCATAATTAGATGAAAATAGATTCTATAAGAAAAAATGGGATGAAAAAATGAAGAAACATTGCAGAAATAAGAAAAGAAATCTCATGAATATTCATAATATTGAATTATAATTTTGTTTTTCTTTATATAGTGAAATTGGATTCATTTTACATTCATTGGAAACAATTATCTCTTCAAGTATTATTGAAGAATAATATGATATAAAATTATAGGGTGGTAGTTGATGGAGGAAGTATAATCCTATATGGGACTAACTAAATATTTTATGAACTATTTGAAGAGTCTTGAGAAAGTAAATATGAAATTAAATATTAAAAAAATCAAAGAGTAAATAGTTCTTATTAATGAAGAAAAGGATGAGTTGATCAAGAATGAAATATTTTTTTAGCAAGATCAAGATGCACAAATTAAAAATTTATATAGAAGAAAATATGATATGTGACCTTGAAGATAACTTAAATATTATAAAAGATGAGTTTTTTGAGACACAATCAATATATGTTATAGGTTAACATAAATTTAATAATGTATGATATGCTTTCAAAAAATATGTTGAGTTCAAAGGAGAAACTTCTCATAATAGAGATAAAAATGTAATAATATAGGTGGGAAAGATAGTGTTGATAATATGAGGTCCAAGGAGAATAAAAAGAAATTTTCCACATATAGGAAAGAGACAAATTTACTAAGCAGGTAAAAACCACCAATTTGAATAAGAAAACAACATATATTTGGGTTTATCCCAATCCAATTTGGGAGAATAATGTTTCAAGGATTTTGATGGTCTCGTGGTAATAATTTCCATGAATCCTAATCTCTGTATATTAATATGTATTTTACAATAATTATTTTGTAATCAAGGTGGAGTTCTTATGAGAATTAGAAGAAAACAATCTCAACATTAAGTAGATTTTAATAGTTCTAAACCAAAACATTCTAAATAAAAAAAGTCCTATTTTCGGAGAAGTATATGGAATATACAGTTTCTAATATCACAATTTCTTTTTATGTTTTAAAATGGTGGAAAGAGATGTTCCTTATACCGTTTAGTTTAATAAGTATCATAATAAAACCAATGAAAAGTCTTGTAAATTTTCAGAGAATACTGATGATGTTAAGAAATAATTCTTAGTTGTTTGGGAACATGAGTTGAAACTAGATAAACAATTTGAGGAGGTTGAGAAACTTTCTAAATCCAAATTAATGGAAGTGTAAGTTAATAAGAAGTTATCCACAATTTGAAACATGAAGATCCAAAAAACTGAGGTTGAAATAGTTATTCCACAGAAAGATGATGTTTAAGGGATTAAATCAGTTTTTTAAACAAATGAGACTCCCAAAAAAGAGTCAAAAGAAATACTTCCAAGATAATAGTGGTAGAAAATAATGGCCCATATTGATTGGAATCTATTAGTCTGATTGTTACTTTTGAGAAACAATTGGTCACTCCTTACTCCCTATTATCATATGCTATTTGAAATAAAAATATTGGGAATCAAAGGCGATGTTTGAGTCTATCAGTTATGGAAAACATGATGTGATTTTACATCATGAAGTCTACTGATTTCCATGAATTGGAATAATACTGTACATCCCAAAAGGGGATAAATATTGAGAAATAAATTAAAAAATTGGGAAAAATTAAACATTAATAGCCATGGTGTTCCAATCACACATTAATACATTGTTCCTAATTGTATTATCCTATCAATTAAGGGGGGGGGGTTCTTGGTTGATGAAAAAACTAGATAAAGGGCCAGATTTATCTTTTCACTAGTACCTACAGACGTGTTTGTTGATGTATGTGCTAAATTTTTCGTGAAATTGTTATATATGACTATTTTCAACCTATTGGATGAAAATTGAGATATTATGTGCATAATTTCACTTGTATGGTTGTTTATGGAAAAAATTAAAACCTTGGTGATATCTCTATTATTTTCCACATGAGGTTATCCTAATTCGACTTAGAGTTTCATTACTGAAGGATATCTTCTTAGAAAATTCTTAGGATACTATCCCTATTTGTTAGTGGCATTCAATAAATAATCTTTAAAGGGTTGAGAAGAAGATTGTTTAGAAAAAAACTCATTTCCCTTAGCATTTAATTTTCAATATGGGGAGATTTTTAAGCACACATACTGAAACTATTAAAAGTGTGCTAAATAGGAATTGACCATAAAATAAAAAGGAATAGACTATTGGGAAAAATGTTTCATTTTATTCAAGGATTTTTAAATACTTATTTGGTGAGCTGTGGATTGAGTGGTGATTCCTAGATAATTGTAATGGATTAATTTTTTGAAATTGGATTTCATGATTGGACTTGTTTTCATATTAAATATGACAAATGGGAAACTGATATTCATTTACAATATATATTAAAGGTGAACATTGTTCAGAATAATTATTGGAAGATTAATAAATAGAATGAAATATGAATCTCATATTTTAAGATGTGAAGAAAAATTGAGTGTTATAAATTCCATGAAAAAATAATGTATAATTTAAAAAAATAGATGGTTTTCATGGCCTATTATTATTTGGATCTTGATTTCTTTTCTTTGATAAGTTTCTAAGTTTATCGTTTGAGGCTCATACTAAAAAAGAGTCCTAGCTACCTATCAACCATGGAACCACCAACCGAGGGATCATGCTAAACCCAAGAGTTTAACTATTCCCAAGGGAGAGCTACCATTCCAACCAGAGGGTGGAATGTGTGGTTATAGTAATTGGACTACATAAGAGCATAGGTATGAGGCGCAAAGAGGCAGTACCACCATGTGGGGAGCATGGAATAATCTTGTATGGTGTAATATCTGGAGGGGGAGAGATGATTTATGAGCCACTCCCCGTATACCATGTTTAATTTACTTCACCCCAACAAATGTATGTTTCTATGTGGGGAATAAATATAAATGATACCATTCCCAATAAATTTAAATTATAGAAAGAACGTTGGATAATAGATACTTTATTCTCATCTATTTGATCAAGAATGGATGCCATCCCCTACCTCCTGCCATTCAAGGACCTCTAGCATGTCAGACATCAGAATGAATTCGAGTATAATCAATCTCAAACTCACGAGGGTGGTTATGTTATCGAGACAGAGTGGTTATGATTCATCAAATCATCATACATGTATGTTAGGATTTCAATGCATGGGATAATGGGAAGAATAATAAATGACAAACTAAAAATCTATCCCGAGGAGGCAATTCAAATATGATATCCATGTTTTAGAAGCATGTGATAATTGAATAAAATTAATAACATTACCACAATGTAAATTCACTAAATCTGGAAAAAATTGAAATAGTTTTTTGTCTATGTTTGAAATCAAATTCAAATGATTCAGATGTTTGAAGAAGCTTCTACAGAAATTAAAACTCGGTTGTTTAAGGAAGGGTTGGAAATCATATTTTTTTTTAGATTTGAATATGTCATTGCTGTGAAATAATCATTATATATAATGTGGTTCTAGGATTTCCTCATTTCCTATAAAGGGAGATGGACAAATATAGATATACAGTGTAGAAAACATTGAGATCTCTTGTTTCTTTCGAAAAAATAGGGAAATCGTAACCTTCTCATTCGTGAATGGAATACCACCACATGATAATAATTCATGAAGTATAAGTGGGAAGATTTAGGGAATTCAAATTTTTAAAATTTACTCCTGATCTACTTCATGAAAATTTTTATTCACAAACCCATATGAAGACAGTGTGTTCGAGCACTCTAGTCTATAGGAAGCACCCCGAACCATGAGGTTGTTTTAGGTCATGTGTTTTGGTTGATACATAGAGAAATTATAATTTGTCTTATGAATAAGGTATTGTGTCAATCAAAATCTATATACCCATTTGGGTTCATGTTAAAGAATCAAGAGAAAGAGTGCCCACAGTCTTTTCATCATCTAATCAATTTGAGCTAAACATAATTCACTTTCACATGAATACACACATTCCCTAAAATAAAAATAAACATATAAAAATAGTGTGAGAGTGAATAAAATTCATTCATGATGAAAAAAGGGATATCATGTACACATCCTTTGAACAAATTAATTTCATGTTACATGATACACATGTATATGATGACATGCATGCATGAGATATTAGGTAGGTGTGTAAAGCTTGGAAGTAGAAAGAGTATGTGGTTCATGCATGGTTACATGAAAATGTACAAAAAATAAGACACACACAAAAATGAATTTTAGATGACATTAAATTGACCCATAAAGTTTATTTGAATTGAGTTTCTAATTCAAGATGAAGAAATTGAGATTGTGAAGGTGTTGTTCCTTGAAAAAAATATAAAAGAATATTTTTTTGCACACTTGAACACATCAATGTGAGTATGAGACTTCATTTATAAGGAACTATAGTCTTAGAATAAATTAATTTAGGTAACTAGTCAGTTGCAAGTGATTATAATTATTGAATAGGGCTAACAGACTCTACTAATAGTTATTAAAGATACTTTAACAACTACATGAGCAAGTGTGATTCATCAAGATTGGGGGGGGGGGATATCATCAAATCAACCTTTAGTTTATCAATAATTTGAATATATTTTATTCTTTTTTGTTGGAGTTGAGAGTAGTTAAAGTATTCTGGCTGGAGCTAATAGTAGAAGGAGTCTCTCAGTTGGAGCTGAAGGAAGAACTCTTTTGGATGGATCCAAAAGAAAATGTATTCTCTTAGTTAGAGATAAAGCCATTGTAATCTGCTGTAAAGATAGTGAAATTATAAAGTATAATCCAAGTTAGAGGGAATAATCAACATGTAAATGATATGGTCTTTATGTAAAACCTTGTAAATATTGTGTGCTTCTCTTTCAATCATATTTCTTCTCATATTTTAATATGTTACATTTTTTTGACATTTTTCTTTAGTATTATATTGTTATATTTTAATGTTTTGAGTAATTCAAATTGTTTCCTCTCCATCCCTTACCAAGGAAACCCATCTTATCTCTTATTTACACAACATTGAGAGACATATCTTGAAAAAGATATAAATTTTTATATTTAGAAATTTACTAGACATAAATTAGAGGCGTTGGTCTTCTTAAAATACAAAGGTTTATTGAAGAATAAGTAATCGTCATACCCAAACTATTTTTATTTATTTATTTTTTCACCTAATATAAATTAATCATATTAATCATAAAATAATATATTTAGTATACTTGATATTATGTAATGTTATTATTGATATTGATCCTGCATAATCCACTCTCTTTTCTATCAAATGAATAAATGAATGAATTGATCATGTGTATGTGTAGTCTACCCCCACAACACAACCATATGATTCATTTTCAATAACCATAATTTATGGATTATTTTTATTATGTATTTATAATATTTTTTTTAATTTTATGACATAACTAATATTTTTTAATTATAATATTTTATCTACCTTCCTACCTATACATTCATGGAAAAATGATAACATTTCTTATGCGTACATGTGGACTCCCACATCCAAGAAGTGATGTCAACCGTTTTTTGTTTTACATTTACATGTGTTGAAATAAAAATACTTTTAATATATATATATATATAATTACATAATAATTTCTTCGAAATGTTTCATTAAAAGTTACCTATATTTTATTCAATCTATATAAATTTGAAAACACCACCTGTGTGTAGATACATATTCCCCTCTCTACGAAGTGATATGACTCATTTTTCATCATCCTTTTTTGTGAATGATTATAAAAGGTTGTATAAAAAATAAATATAATACATATTCATGATTAATGTTTTTTATATGATTAATTCATGAATAAGGTTCGATGACCAAAACCTTCGAACCAAAACATGAATTGAAATTGGATCAGTTTTCACAAGAATGTCAATTTTAAGAATAATTATTAATAGCATGTAAATTATAAATTAGAAATCAACGGTACATATTAATTTATTTATAAATATATTTTTGGAATATGTTATAATATATATATATATATATGAGGTTCGAATGGATATGAAGAAGGTAAATACATGAGGTAATAAATTTATATTTCAATCCCATTTTAAGAGATATTTTTAATGATTGAATATACATTGTGGAAATTATATGATATTTACTAATAAAAAGAATAAATTATTCATTATCTATTTAATAATGAAATCTTGAATTTTTATTTCCAATTACAACTCTTTTTCACTCAAAATGGTTCAGATTTTTTTATGAACATTCGATTTCATTTATCATCTTTTAGTATGAAATCCTTTATCCTTCATCTTATTATTTTCTAAATATTTTCAAAAATTGTTTGTAATATTATAAAATTGTTTTTAAAATAATTTTGAATCTTCTTTAATTTTTTTTATAAAAAATAAATAAATCATCTTTCAATTTTTTGAATGAGGCACATTTTATTAAAGGTGTGAACAAAATCATTGTTTTAAATGATTTCGGCCTAAATGATATTTCCAATTTTCTTGACTACTCATTGATTTGAATAATTACTTACATGTATTCAATATTACTTTAAAATAAAATGTTTCCCATAATATTTTTTTGTTTTATATTTTGAAAAGGTGATTTAATAGTTAAAAGGGTATTTTCTTTAGCAAATAATGAGTGAGATTTTAATAGTATTTTCACCAATGACAAAATACATTGACATTACTTATACAGACTTGGGAAAATTCTCCAATTATACCATACATACTCATTATTTTTATTTTATAGATTACGATGAATTAAATATTGATGAGTCTAACTTTATTTTCCATAAGTTAATCTATTATGAAATGACAATGCTTTATATGGGTTTGTATCATATATATGAATGAAATATAATTGTGTTATTGTTTGTTCAATTGTATCCCCTCAATGAGTTGGATAATTATTTATTTATATCACATGAGATGACGATTATAGGTGTGGACTATATGGTGAATAATTTTCTTCACATTTTATGTCATTATGATTTTTTATATCTCTTCTTGATATGTAATTCATAGAAGTGATTGAAAAGGAATATGTTGATATTTTTATGTACGGTTATGATCAATTTATATTTATGATCACAAGATTATTATTGGACATTATTATTATTACCTATGTTCATAAGATTATGATTTCCTACACTTATGAATCCGCATTCCAACGATATGAATCATGAGTGATGATTACTATTTTGACACCCCTATTGATCAGAATTCATAATATGAATTTATTTTGAAATTTAATATATAATAATTTAAAGGAATTAATTTTTTACACTGAGAACATGAACTTAATTATGTTATCATACCTTTATGATTATATGTTTGTCTCATGTGTTAGAAATCTCCCATGTTAAAACTAACTGACCAATAGAACTCACCCTTTTTACATTACACAGGTTTTTATGGAAGGATATAAATATGAACTAGTCTATAAGGGTAAATTATATAATGAAATATATATGAGATGACTAACATTTTACTCAAAAAAAATATTTATATATCTAGTCTTTGTGTACACCAAATCATTATGTTCATAAGTTATGTTTATTTTGGGAATATATTATTTATTAATTGATCATATATAATATCTATGTATCCAATGATTCGATTGTTATAGGGGGAATGTCGGGTTAATTGGTGTGTGGGATCATCAAATGGATTTTAGGCCCACATAGACTCATTCTTATATGTTATAAAAGTAAATGTTGGAAATAGGGGAAGTTCTTTTTAATTAAATTCTCAATGCCTTTCCTAAAGGGGTTGTAACCTTATCCCCTCGATGTGATATTTGTTTTGGGATATAATAAATGCCTCAATTTTCCAAATTTTTTTATTTATCCATATAGGATGATGTTTTTTTGTGATATTTATATATTAAAATAAATTATGTATTATCTGATGGATCCATTGACCTACTATGTCTCTAGATGATGCTATGGAATATTTTTTTAAGAAATATGATTCTATTTTATAACAATACATTGATTATAGTAAGTTAATCTTAGTGTTATTGAATAACTTTAATCCCATTTTTGGTATTTATTAATAGTTTTATCAGTAAAAGTGTGATAAATGTTTTTCAAAGATTTATTCAAGGTTTGAGTATCATTAAATATGGGTGAAGGAGGAAGTTGTTATGAAGACTGATTTCATGTGTTTTTATAAACACTATGAGTTAGTGGTTATGACATTAATTGTTACTAACCCCTCAGCTATTTTCATGAGACTAATGGAATTAGTGTTTTATGAATTACTAGACCATTGTTTTGTGTTAATTAATGATATACTCATGTAGTTGATATCCTAAGAGAATCATGTCAAATTTTTTATAGAATATTATAGATGTAATTTTAATGGGATTATCTATGTGGGAACCTTTCCATGTTCATGTTATTGACCAATGATGCTCATTTTATTAGGTGAATTAGGTATTTGTTGGGTCTACATATCTATCCTTCAAGTAATGGGATATTTATTTATTGAGTGTATAATACAAAAATTATAGGTTTATGTTTTTCTATATTCTTTTATGGTATTATTGTTGTTTTTATTAAAATTTATCTTCGGTGGTAGCCTCTTTGATAAATTTGACCTAAAAGGAATCGGCCCTTTATATGAATATATTCATGTCAGTAATTGTTTGAGTACCTAAAAGATAGGTTTATTAGTGATCCAATTCTTATTTCACCAAAACAAGGAGTTATGTTTAAGGTAATTTTTTATTCTTTTCATCTAGGATTTTTGTTCCATGATGTAATATAGGATATAAATTTTTTATAGTTTTAAGAAGTTATATCATCAAGAGGATAAATAAACCTTGGATGATCTCATGTTTATGAGAGTGGCGTTTTCTATAAATATATGTAAAAATATATATTAGTGGTGGTAGATTTGTGTTCATCACATATCACTTGTTATTGTGACATATCTTCTGTTATAATGAATTTAATTTGCATCAGTGGTGATGGATGGAGATATAACAGTATAATTGTGACACACTAGATCTTTTAAATTAGTGTGGATGGTTAATTTTTGACAATATTATATAATAAATATATAATAACGCACATAATAAAATAAATTAACTATCTTAGGGAAGTATAAAGATAAATGAGAAAAAAATTACTATGAAAACATAAGGCACAACAACTGAATATGTGAGATTTTATTATTTCTCTATGAAAATA
This sequence comes from Viscum album, assembly GCA_963277665.1. Taxonomy (NCBI): domain Eukaryota; kingdom Viridiplantae; phylum Streptophyta; class Magnoliopsida; order Santalales; family Viscaceae; genus Viscum; species Viscum album. The sequence continues at coordinate 274,831,786 of OY728137.1, forward strand.
CATTAGTCATATAAATAATCTCCACTTCTTCATAAGGTAATGAAATAAAATATAACATATTTATATTAGATATAAAGTAAGGGTTCATACATAATTAAGGATATCACATATAAGCATGAAATCAATAATATAAAAGGAATAAATAATTATTTGACAAATAGAGTTGTCAAAATGATATATCCATGGATTAAAAAATAATAATAAAGGAATGCTGGTTTAAGACTTATTGTTCTCTTTGTGATATAATTCATATTTATAGTCATTATAAAAATTCCATGAAGTTCATGTGAATAAAAATTATAAATAAAATCGAAAGGATTAAACCAAATACCCAACTATAGTGAATTAAGTGACCTATCAATTCCATGGGTGGATATTTAATTCAAATCCCCACCCATTGTATAGCATGTCTTATGAAGCCACTATATGAATAGAATTTTAAATAAATACATATCATAATGTTCCATAAGTATCCTAATATATAATAATTTATAGGTAATCAATAGGTATCTATAAAAATTAAATATATGGGGAATACAAATATTTTTACATTTAATGGAAAAATACGTCTGTTTTGGTGAGTATCCTAAAAAATTAACTTCGATGCTATTGAGTATTCTCAATATAAGGAAATGTACCCTTATAAATGGAATGATAATGAAATAATAGGGTAGTTTAGTTTATTGTTTTAAGGATATCAATAGCTATTAGTATCTAACAATATATTCAAATCCATAGTTATGAATCAGAAAGTGCTTGTAAATCATCCAAAAAATAACCCCAATAGTATCAGACAATGTTTGTTGTTTACCCATTTTGTATCAAGTGTATAACAATTTAATACCCTCCCAAAAATTTTCAAGGTTATTACCCCTATTTGTATATGATCTAAATATTCTATCGACGTATAGTATTCAAATATGGATTTTATTTCTAGGAGACCACACACTGTTTACATCACCAAAATTATAGGATGATTTAGATTTATCCCCTATGTTTCCACAAATGCTATTGCATTATAATGGATTATGAAGGTTGTATAATGATAGGAAATAGTGATCAATCATTAATAATATTCTAATGAATTTATAACATTGAAGAATAATAATATTCTATATTGAAATAATATTAATTGGAGAGGATTAAACCAATTAAGGAATGGAAGGGATTTGGGATTATTATATAAGAATAATAATAACTTAGTAAAATGATATAATGTTAGGAAATAATAAAAATATCAACAAGAATAAATTAATTGGATGATAATCTTTGGGAATTAAAATCATTTAAATAAATAAAATACAATTTTAATGATATCTTAAAGAAATGCTTCATTTGAAAAGGAAAAGATAATGATTTGGAACACTTACCTAGAAAGAAAAATTATTTAATATTGAAAAGGGAATATTATAACTATATGAACTCTTTATAAATACTCTTGAGAGAGAAAATGAGATTATAACTATGATCACTAGTCTTGGAGTGAAAATTAATGAGAGGAATAATGCTCATTGAATGTCAATCAAGGGGAGTTAATTTACTAATTTCAAAGCATTCTTTATCTACCCTAGGTTAGTTAAAATAGAAAATAAATTTTCTTTCCATGGTTTAAAAAAATTGACATGCATGGAATGTTTTTTTATATAAATTGTTTAATAAATAAAATACTATAAAATATATTATTTTGAATGGGAAAAATATTCTTATTTCAAAAGAATTGTTTACAATATTTTAAATATAATTTAAGTTTTGTATGATTATTTACATGGTTGATAGATTGGTTTTATTAAATTAAGATAAATTATTTTAATGGTTAAATCCATTTTTAGTTATTAAAATATTAATATTACCCATCACATCACATTTAAGTCATTATAATTTCATAATAATTATTGTGTATTCAAATTGAATTTTAATTTTTACCATAAAATTCAATTACCTTAGAAACATATGATGAATTCAATGATGAAATTTTTCAATGTGATGATTCCAAATTTATTGTCCTATTTTATAAATCATTCTTTATCTATGTAAAATTTAATAATTAAATAAAAATGCATGAGAATTTCAAAACCACTCATTTGGACCCTATAATTTGAAAACTCTACTGATTTTTATTCTATGAAAATATGTGTAAATATATTATTAATAATAGATAAATATATATTTAATTATTAATTATATTATTATTTAATGATATTATGGTACTAGGTTTATCTTTTATTATAAAAGTAATTTCATAGTTTTTTATTGTATTATATGTTGTTGTGATCTTATGATAAAATAAAATAAATTTCATTATGAAAAAAAATTTTGATGAAATTTTTATTTACAATAGTAGAATATTGGGTATTACATAATCCCCCCTATGTAATTTCATCATCAAAATTTGGGGTGTACGTTAATTTTAGAAAAAATTTGGGAATACATCCTCTTACTCCCAGGATTCATATTTTGACTTATGATTACTCTATATAAATTGCATGAGTCTAGATACTATATTCCATAAAAAATTTCTATATTGTTAGGACTTTGGATAGAATATTTATTAAATGGTAGTTCATGTTCTTAATCCAATACATTGATTTTTATTACAAGTGCATGTTCTAGTATGTACTTTCATAAAATTACAACATAGAAGACACCATTCACTTTATAGAGGTTGGGTGTCAAAGACAAATGATAACAAAACTACTCTAAATTATCTCTAAAATAAAAAATGGTCCAGTATGCCTTAGATTTATCTTCCCCTTCATACTAAACCAAATACACCTATTACATGGAGAAAATTTATTAAATAAATTATCTCATACTTTTATTTCAAAGTCCATATTTTTATTATCAGTATTGCTTTTCAATCTACTCTAATATGTTATGGAAAGATTTTGAATATCATAAACCATTTTTGTTGATTATTCCATGAGTTAGAAACCAATTATACACATTTCTTCCAACTATATTCATATAAATCATATTAATACATCTTCTTCAATATAATTCTTCACATAATGACATTATAATTCGTGAATGAAATGTATTGATGTCTATTAATTCCACTACTAGAAAATATTAGTCCCATAATCCATGGAAATAAACTGAGAATGACCTTTTCATATCCTCTAAGTATTTTCTAGAAATATTATAATTCTCATCAATTTTACAGAGACATGTTGTGCTAAAATATATCTCTTTTTACAATCTCTTTTAAAAGAGTTATCTATTATTTTTACTTAAATTTAAGGTTATGATCTGATACAATTGATAAACATACTCTATGAAGTCTCAGAAGCACATTAATATAGTGCCATTGATGTCATTCATAGGGTATATATTCCATTGTTTCTAAATGTGTATACATGGTAATTTCATCGTCAATTTCATATATAAATCATTATTATAAGATTAATTAGGTAGTCATTAAGAATGTTAATTGTTTATTTATCCAAATTCCACATTGGTAGGGAGAGGTCTCATTATTCCCTTACTATGTTTACAAATAAACATTACTTATTATCATTCTAAAGATCTCAACACATATTCTGCAATTTACCACTTCATGTCTTCCCATACGAAGAGCCCCATTTGATCCCTATATATCATGGTACTACCCAGGTTTATTGTTAAGTTCAAGCTATAAAGTTCATATATAAATTCAATATTTTGATCTAGAAATAATGATTTACATAGTATCTATCCAACAAAAAATAGACCATATTCCTAAAAGAAGGATATAAATCTACCATATTTCATGGATTTGTTTTTCATTTGTAATCCCTTGTTATCATATTGAAACATCATTGTCCTCTCTAGTAAATATGGTTGGGAAATTATGTGGATAAAGGAATGATTCTTCCCTTTACATAATAATTTTCATAGGAAAATTTACTAAATATATTTATATGGTTCCTTTTAAATCCTCATCATGGATTGAAAACCCTGATCATTCTCACTCAATTCTCCTACCACCTTGTTTTACTTTCGTTTTTTGTACTGTATTGAGCAGTCAACGTCCTTGAATAGTTTCAATGATCTCCTGTGACTCATGTTATGATCTTTATGAGGGAATGTTTTCATTAAAATTTTGTGATATGTATATATTCTATATATTTCCCAATAAATATATGGCCTCTATATTTTCCTCAAAATTTTATAGTTCCCCAATCAAGATATTGAGTTGGATAGTTTATTTTATGGGTCATTAATTTCCTTTATTCATAAGTGATAACTCTATAACTTTTTTATAATGACACATGATTTTCTTTCATTTGATGCATCACTATTTATAAATAATAATTCATGTATAAATGTTATGTTTAGTACCATTACATTGAACAATATTTTCATTAATTCCTTTAATATTTCTACACATTCCAAAGACCGTGTGAATATTACCCCTTTAGATGTTCACATGGGAAACTGATTATCTAATTCATAAACAATTTCAATATGTTTTTGGTAGTGAGAAGTTGAATAAATTAAGATGTATATCTAATTGATATTTATTAGTTTAGGACATTCACTAAGAAGTGTTTCTTTTTTAAGGTCAAATTGTATTATGTCCCTATAAATAATATAGATAATAAATTAATCATACTAAAGATAAAATTAATGCATAGTGAATATAACATATATTTATTTCTTCCTCGGAGTATCTAGTAAAATCTATAACAGATCTTCATGAACATCATATCACTTCATGTATATCAAAATGTAATCAATAAAAAAACAAAAAATATTTATGACGATACTCCTTAAATATTGTATTCATTGGATCCATAATCACTAAGGGTGCACTTTTCAACCCAAAATGAATTATTAGGAACTAATAATGGATATCTATTTATGAAAATTCATATTTAGTATGTCATCATTATTTAATTTCAATTGATTATAACCATAATATAGATCAATATTTGTGAATTATTAAGCCCCCTGAAGAGGATAAAAAAATCATTAATAAAATGTAAAAGGTACTTGGTTTTTATAGTAATAGAATAGAGTTCTATATAATTGGGAAAAAACCTTCCTGAAACTATCCTCATATTACAAAAATTAGACAAGTTTCACCCATGTAAAAATACTATGGATTTTGAATCAACTATCACAAAACTATTTTAGTTATTTAATAAATTCAACAAATTACAATAGAGTATTTCTATTATGAGTATTAGGTTTGGGTTTTTTACTTGGGTATAATGTCACTAGAGAATTGAATTTTTTAATCTAGTGTACATACTGGTAATTCATAGTGAAATAAATCATCCCTTAGAATAGATACATCCTATATTTTATGTATATTATTGTTATTCATTGATTTATCACCTTTTATAATTTCATTAAGATGTTCCACTGGAGGTGGTTTTGAATCAGACTCTAGAAATTAAGTAAATCATCTAAAAATAAGGAATTAAATTGTAGAATCAATGATTTTAATCAACTTCTAAATATAATATATTTTACATTATACTTAGAGATAAAATCCACCTGAAGGATTATATAAAAGTGAACCATTTGTATTCCCACTATGTTTCCAACTAGTAAACCTCTATATAATTTAACAAAGATAGAATAATATAATATAATTTCTTTAAAACAAACAATATGAGCTTTGATGGAATAATCCCTATTTAATATTCCAATAGGGGATTATATTTTCATAGAAAAAAATAAAAGATACGATTGAATACCCAGATATATAATTGGATAAAATAATAGCTAGGAATTATTATATGATCAATGTACCACCAAATATATCATTTGGTACCTCATACTCTTGTGTGTTTATTTTATCTATTCTAACTTTCACCATTCGACACTTTTTCATTAGATTCCCATGACACTTGTGGAATTGATTTGAGTAGTGTCTCATCTCCTTGAAATTAATGGATCCGACATTACTAGATTTACTATTTTCTTCTAATTCATGATATCAAATGGACTATTTTATAAACATATTGAAAACTCATATTCCATTCATGAAATACCTAGCATGTTTCCTCACATATATATTTCTTATTTAAAATTTTTTAGTTCTTTTCATTTCCTTCACCAACTTTCTTTTTTACATGGAACTTATTTTTTCCTCTTATTCTATTTATTCTATTTTAAAAAAATACATGTTGAATTATTTTTCATTGTTGATGAAACATGTCACTATATCTATATGTGGGAAAAATGTTTTAGAGTCTAATCCCCATTGATGTATTGTATTCAACCCATAAAATAAGAAATCAAAATATATTTTCTTATTAAATATAGAGTCGGTAGAATGTATTTATAATATTTTAATGGTATCCTCATACTTTAGACTATCATTCTCTTAATTTTGTATTATATTTAGGAATTGACTCTCCATTTCACTTAATTTCTCATGTGGAAATTATTTTTAAATGAATATTTCCTTAATAAAATTTCCTTCTATATTTTGTATCTCCTCTACATTCTTGTTGTTTTTTCCCAAAAGACCACCATTGGTCAATATATCATTTTAGATGATATAGAAACCCAATTCTCTTCTGCCTTTCACGGAATCCCAATGTAAGGAATACCATCTCAATGGACTTGATTCCTTATTTTGTTACAAATAGATTTGTAGTTCCATAGAATTATAAAGGATGATTCCTCATAATGTAAACCTACATTGTTATCCAATGTTATGGAGAAACACGTTGATCAATTTGGGAGTGGTAATTTGTCACAACTGGAGCCAACTGCACTAATATTTTTATAATATAATTGTCTCTAACATCATCTTTATTGACTTCTTATATAAGAAATTCTCTTAAGTTATCATAGGTGTAAACATAATTTGTATTCCTTATTTAAGGAACCATTTCTAATGAATGAGATATTGTTCATTAGTTAATGGAAAAAAAATTTAATTGTAAATCATTTTTCATATTCATATTCTTTTTTCTAAATTTATGTCACCTAATGTTGAAATATTTATAGAATATCCAAATGGTTTGTTGAAGAGTTATGTTCTCTAACTATGTTATTCTAAATATTTTCCATGGTGACTACTAAACATTGTCTCATAAAAACTATACCACCTTTACTCAAATTAATAGGGGTTGGAATTTATTTTATTCTAATGGTATATAATACATATTTCATTGTGCTCAAGATCCCATAGTTTATTATTATTATGAAACTATATATAAATGATTATTATTTTCCATTGAAAATGTAAGATATATCAAATGAATACATGATATTTTTTCATACAAATACATAAGTTAAATGTTTTAATTGTTATGGATTCCTAGGTAAATTAGATATAATAAAAGATTGGTCTTAGATGGTCAGTAATGGGGTAACATATATTATAAATAATCAAATATAAGCATGAAATCAATTATATGACAGGAAGAAAATAATTTTATAACAAATGGTGTTGTAATGGTAATATATTATTAGATTATATAATAGTAAATAAATGGTTAGGTAAAAATAACTGGTCACATTATGGTAGAATCCATAATTTTAGACATCATAAAAATACCATTAATTCCACGATCCAAGACAACATACATTAATGGGTAATGACTGTACCAAATACCCATCTAGTTTATGTCATGAGACCAATTAATGTATATAGGGGATATATAATTCTAGGAAACACATGTCACATAACAATTATAATGTATCCATCATATAAATATAATGACTAAACAATACATGTCATAGAGACCCTAAGGACCATAATGTATAATCATGTCTAAATAATCAATAGGTATCTATAGAGAAATTAAGGATTTTAATAGTGTCATTATTTCCCCATTAAATGATTTAAAATGGTTATCTATGTGAATAACCAAAAATTAAATTCAGTACCATAGGATATTAAGAATGTAATATAATGTTCCGTTATCAGTGGAATTGTAAGGAAATAATGGTTTAGAGTAATTTTATGGTTCATGGATATAAAAAACTGTTAGCCTATAACAACATATTGAAATCCTTTATTATAGTATGTAAAGAGACTAAGATTCATTGAAATCATATCCCTCAATGTATCAAACAATTTTTGGAGTTAGAATCATTTATGGGGAAATAAGTAAAAATTGATTTAATACACAAAAAATCGTTTTCAAGACTATTAAATTTCATAATGAATGTAAAATTTATTGGAGAGGATTACATAAATAATGAATAAGAAAATATTAAGGAAACTTATATCGGAAAAATAACAGATTAGGTAATGACTATAATAAGAGGGTGTAAGTGACATCCCATTAAAAATATATCAAATTTATGATTAAAAAATTAATTAAAAGAATAGGAATATATGAAAAATAACTAATGGGATATATAAAAATACTATAGAATAGGAAAGGAAAAGATTTAGGATTGGGAACACTTACTTAGAAATGTAACATCCTAAAGCTTCAGAGGAGAACATTATAACCATAAAAACTCCTTTGAGAGAATATTAATGTAGAAAAAGTGATTATATCCATGATCAGAATTTTTTAGTGAAGATGATTAGGAGGATGGGTGGGTATTAATTTTAAATAACTAGGATTATATTTAATTTCAAATAATGGGACTTAGACCCTTTATTAATTAAAAAAGGGATCCATTGGCATTCCCTTTTTCTTATCCCATGGTTTTTGAAATTTAGTGCATGTTCTTTTGTATTTACATTATTTATTAACGGAAATCCTATTAAATATATTGTTTTGGATATGGAAAATATTCTTATTCAAAATGAATTTTCATTAAAATAATTAAGGTGTACTTTAGTGTCACAAACCATCCCCTGAAGCCCATGTCGTGACTACCTCATGCTAAAAGACTCAATGTATCATCCACTGCCTTTTATATAGTCCGACTCATAGAAAGCTCCATTTTTAGAGATCTCACTCCTCAAATTATCTAATAGTAATAACGTAGAACATGTCTACCCAAAAATATCCAATTAAAAATATCATCTTGATACATCATGCATTTCCATGCGACATCAAGTCTTTCAAAGATAAGGAGTATTGATATCATAGGAAATCCTTGGTCATAGGATTTTTCTCAAGGTACGCTCGTTTGGGGAGAACTGACTCCTCGAGCTATGATGTCAGCGGGGATTATTACAAGAGGTCCCGCTAATTTGGGCCCTTCAAAAATAGAAAACATTGGTCAATAGACCATGATATACAAATAGGGGATTCTACAAAGATAATACCATGAACCAAATCTATATTAACATTAAATATAGGGAATTCAACTCTGAGAGTACCATAAACCCTACCAATGCGGCTCCTAATGCAGGGGATTCTCCTCAGAGAATCATGCAAACCCTGGCGATATAGCCCACTATATAAGGGACTAACTCCCTATAGTTGGAGGTTACATTAAAAAATAATAAACTCCATTAGGTGTGATATAGATTCACTCCATTCCCAAGGAGGCCTCCTCAACTCTATCTGGGACACTATCCTCCCGGGGGGATTACTACCTAGTGATGTGGATGCAATGTCGTACCAAAACCTCAAGGAATGAAATAAAGGAAATATTTCCACCTACATAGGAATAAAATAAAAGCCTAAAAATCTATCTAAAAGTATTTATTGTCACTAGGATCCCAATGCCGCAAACGGATCTCCAAACAGACTTACGTTTTAAAAGTTATGGGTATTTTAGTAAAAAGGGGTCGGTTGAATATGGGTCTGGTCCGACCCGATCAAACCGAGCCAACCTGACCTAACCCGCCAGGTCTAGCCCACTCTAGATAGACTAATCCACGCCCACTTCTATCCTAGTGAACTCATTCTAACCCGACCCAACTAATGTGGGCAGGTTCAGTCCACCTGAATGTGGTGGATGCTGCGTCTTACCTCGCCAAAGCGGTCAGCTGATGAGTGGGCCAATACTCCTACATTCTATCTGTGGGACCTCATGCCTTCATGTCCTACAATATTCCCCACCACATTTTTGGTGTATAAAGCCACTCCCCACATTGGTAGTGGCCTCCCGTCACCACCTACAAATGAGCCACCATGGGCCCCTCTGCCATCTACCATGGAACCGACCATCACCCGCTACCGGATCACCGCACTATCATATTCCACCATCTCCCTGTTTCTTATTTTTTAAAGATGGATCCACCATTGTTATTCTCAAGTTATAACCTTTACATATTTGTTCTCGAATCCATGCCACGATCCATCCCGTTTTAAAGTTGTTCGAGTGGCGATATCTTCTACACCACCTCGATCCATTCACCGCTGTCGTCATCACACTTCCATCATGTCATGTCCATCCTGTTGAGTCAATAAGGTTTTCCTTATGACTTTTACATTCCTTATTGTTTTGAAAATCACAAACACCTTATCTTTAAGAAAATTGCTTTTATAAGGAAAATTGCTTTCTTAAGAAAAATCGCTTTTATAAGAAAAATTATCCTTATCATATATTCTTCCATATTTTTCTTAAGTATAAGTTTCAGATTCATTTTCTCGGAATCATTGAAACTTTGATATAAAGCATTCTGTTTTAGGGTTCGGATTCTGGACAAGAACTGTAAGGAAGTTTCATTCCGAATTCCGGATATGAACTCTGACTAAGTTCTATTCCAGATTCATGATACGAATTCTGAAGAAGAATTCTCCTTACGAATTCTGATGACAAATTCTCATTACGAATTCTAATGAAGAAATCCCATTCCAAATTCTCATTACGAATTCAAATGAAGAATTCCCGTTACGAATTCTAATAAAGATATCTCATTCCGAATTCTCATTATGAATTCTGATAAAGAATCCTCATTACGAATTCTGATGACGAATTCTCATTACGAATTCTGATGACAAATTCTCATTACGAATTCTGATAATGAATTCTCATTACGATTTCTGATGACGAATTCCTATTCCGAATTCTCATTCCGAATTCACCTATCAAACAGAATCTGATTATCATTGTTTTATACACTCTGAATTTATTCACTCTGAACCTTCACTCCGAAGTTTTCATTCCGAACCTTTATGTTAGAGTTTAAAACGATGTCGTACATTTTGTTACTCTTGTTTTGTTATAAAACGATGTCGTCTGTTTTGTTATAAACTAACCGTTGTCTAAGTGACACGTGTACAGGTACCTCCGATCTTTAAGGAAAATATGACCGTTGGAGAAGGAGCCGACCTTACCTATAAATAGGAGCTCATTTGAAAAAGCTCGCAACGGATGGATGAACAATTTGGACTTTGTGCATACATTCTGTTGAAGTGATTTCTAGAGAGAGAGACTCTTATTAACTCTCAAAGCTTCGTGAGACTCCGAATGTTGGTGATTACATTCGAGGGCTTCCAGGGATAGGAAGACAGAGGTGCCGACTACCTTAAAGATCGAGGGCTTTCTTGCTGAGAAAGACAGAGGTGCCGACTGCCTTAAAGATCGTGGGATTTCTTGCTGAGAAAGACAGAGGTTGCCAACTACCTTGAAGTTGAGGGCTTGCGGGGATAGCAAGACAGAGACTTCGATCTTAGTATCGAGGACTTACCCTGGTGTGGGTAAGACAGACTTGCTTGAAAGTATAAATCAAGGGACCTTTATCCAAGGTTGTTGGATACCCTTCTCTTTGGGTTAAAAGACTATAATCTTGTTACTAGTAGTTTTACTACTTGTTTTTATTCCGCTATAATTTGTATCTTAAGGAAAGTATAACTTTCTTATACTTCCTTACTTACTCTGATTCATTTAGATTCTATACTCTTTAAGGTAGAATCTCATTTTGTAACTTTTGTTAAGTTTCAAATTCCGGAACCATATTTCCGAAACCTACTTTTGGAATCTCTTTCCAAGTTTAGTTCGGTGTTAGAGGTGTTGTGAATTTACTTAGTTTAACTTTGTTAAACTTAGCCCTTTCCATTTCTTATGGAAACTTTAGTTATTCATAACTAACTTTAAAGGTTCGAAAGGAATTTTTAAAGTATACAATTCACCCCCCCTCTTGTATATTGAGCATCTCATATTATATTTCGATCCTACAATTGGTATTAGAGGTTGGAAACCTCTTACTCTATACCATTATTACATTTGGTATCAGAGAAGGTTACTGAAATACTTGTACTCACATACAAGTTTTTCTTGCTCACTTTTCCATTCCGAACTTTGTCATACCGATTTATCCATTCTGAACTTTTCTCATTCCGAACTTTGTGATTACGATTCTAAGCTACTAAGAAGTTTGTTTGCAAAGTTATTTTTAGTATGGGAGGTATTAATGTTGGATCTATTGACAATCTAAATCCTACAAGACCACCTATATTTGATGGTAATGATTATGAATACTGGAGAGATCGTATGAAGACATTTGTTATCAATACTGGAGTAGATAACTTTCTTATGCTTACTGGTGATTATAAAATTCCTGACAAGGAAGTCAGAACCTTTACTAACCAGGAAAAGAAAGAATATCAACTCAACTATAAGGTATGCAACACTTTATTATGTTCAATGAACAGAAATATATATAGCCAAATTTCTTCTTGTGAAGAAGCTAATTGTATATAGAAGAAGTTAGAGGTTACACACTTTGGGACTTCCAAGGTGATTGAGACTAGAAGAGCTATGCTTAGAGCTGAATATCATGGCTTCAATTTTCCTTATGGAGAACCTATCTGTAAAGTACAACAAATATTTATGACTATTGTCAACAGTCTGCAATCTATGGGAGAGAAAGGTTTAGATGATGAACCTCTTGTGGACAAGATAATTGATATTATTCCCAATGAGTGGGAATCCAAGAGAACAGCTATAGATGAGAACCAGAAGGTCACTCAAATTACTCTTGATGAATTATTTGGAACTCTTCTACAACATGAAACAAGAATGAGGAGAGATGATGACAACATCAAGAAAAAGAATGGAAATGGTATTGTTGCATTTACTAAAACGTCAAATCAGATGAAAGCTAAGACTCCAGAAAGAGTAACCGGATCCAAGTCTAAGAAAGTTATTTTCCAATCCGAATCTAGTGAGAGTGAAGTCTCAGAAAATGAATTAGCCAATCTTGCTCGAAGGATGAACAAGATAGCTGGACAGAGAAACTTTCAATCCAAGTATAAGAATAAGGACAGGAAAGACAAGAAAGATGGAGAAGTTACTTGTTATGAATGCAAAAGAGCTGGACATATTAGACCAGATTGCCCTATGCTCAAAAAGAAAGAAAGAAAGGAAAGGCATTCAAACAGGAACAGGAAGAAGTATTATAAAGCCAAAGCTAAGAATGTTCTGAAAGCTAATGACACCTGGAGTGCCAGTGGTGGTGCCTCTTCAGATGAATCTTCTGATTATGAATCTTCAGGACAGAAGAATCTTGGTCTTATAGCCAGATTGCCTATTAATAATCATTGTCTTATGGCTAAGGTACGAAATGCTGAATCATTGACCAATGTTTCTTTAAATTCTAATGATAGTAAGTATTATAACTCTTCTGATGAAGAATCATCTTCTGATGAGGAAAATACTTTACCTACTTATGAAGAAGTCTCTAGGTTTGCTGAACTTCTTGAGATTGAGAATTCCAAACTCAACAAGAAACTTGATAAGGAAAACTCTAGGAATTCTATTCTTACTAAAGAAATATCAGATCTTTCTAAAGATCTTGATTAGAAAAATGCTGATTTTGAAAATATTTTAAAAAATCTTGAGGAAGTAAGTTCTGAGAAGAACAAACTTTCTAAAGAATTAGAAAAAGTAATTTCTAAAAAAAATATTTTCGAGTCTAACTCTAGTTCTAAAACTAATGATTTTGAGGATAAAAACTTGGTTGTAAAACTCAAGTCTGAAATTTTTTCCTTAAAGAGGTGATTATCAAACTTTACCCATGGTAAAGAAAATTTTGATAAGATGTATTCTCAAATACGACCTTTAAGAAATAAATCCGGATTTGGTTATACCCATGCAAAACCAGTTTTCAGTAACAATTATTTTGTTCCTCAAAGTGCACCATTTTTTACTAAGTGTCAATGTGGTGGTCACTGGGCAAAGAATTGTTCCGTAAAACAAAACCCAATCCTTAGGTTTTCATAAAGCTTATTTTTCTAAGAAGATGTGGGTACCTAAAATTTTATTGTCTGGAAATCTCGGATCCACGCAAGTTTGGATTCCGAAAAACTAACTTTGTTCTTAATTTCAGGAAAATAAAGAATGTTCCAGCAACAATATATGGTACATGGATAGTGGATGTTCCCGGCACATGACTGGTAACAAAATCTTTTTTGAAAAGATTATCAAAACGAAAGGAGGAAAGGTAACTTTCGGAGACAATGCTAAGGGAGAGATTGTTGGTATTGGTAATATTGTTCTTTTAGGTAAAACTTTGATTTCAAATGTTCTTTTTGTTAATGGTCTTAAGAACAACCTCATTAGCATAAGTCAGTTATGTGATGAAGGTTACCTTGTGAATTTTAGGAATGATAAGTGTTTATTACACAATTCCAAGGAAGAATTTATTCTCTCAGCCAACAGGCAAGAGAATGTTTACACCTTAAACTTAGAAGTCCTAAGGAGCCAAGATTTACCTTGCCTAAGTGCAATGGAAGATCACTCTTGGTTTTGGCATAGAAGACTAGGACACTGTAATATAAGAAACCTATGTAAACTCTCTAAGAAGAAACTTTTTAAGGATCTACCGGAGCTTAACCTATGCTCCATTAGCTAGACTTGAATCTATCCGAATTCTACTTGCCTTTGCAGCATTCTTTAATTTCAAACTTTTCCAAATGGATGTGAAATGTGCTTTTCTTAACGGTTATGTTCAAGAGGAAGTATTTGTTGAACAACCTCCTGGCTTTGAAGATACAAAACACCCAGATCATGTTTTTAGACTTACCAAAGCTTTGTATGGTCTTAAACAAGCCCCACGAGCATGGTATGATAGACTCACTGGATTTTTTCTTCAAAATAACTATGTTAAGGGAAATGCAGATCCAACCCTTTTTATAAAAAAGGATAAGAAAAATGTTTTGATTGTTCAAATTTATGTTGATGAAATTATATTTGGTTCAACTCAGCAATCTCTGACTGACTCTTTTGCTAGTCTAATGAAATCTGAGTTTGAAATGAGTATGATGGGTGAGTTAACTTTTTTCCTTGGTTTTCAAATTTCTCAAAAACCAGAAGGAACTTACATATCTCAACATAAGTATATTAAAGATCTTCTTAAAAAGTATGGTTATGACAACACTAAGAGCATAAGTACTCCCATTGGTACCTCAAACTCTTTAGATCTTGATGAAGCTAGGAAACCAGTAGATCAAACATCTTTTAGAGGTATGATAGGTAGTCTACTTTACTTAACAGCTAGTCGACCAGACTTAATGTTTTCAGTATGCTTATGTGCAAGATATCAATCCAATCCTAAGGAATCTCACTTAAAGGCAGTAAAAAGAATTTTTCGCTACCTTAAGGGAACCATGGATCTAGGATTATTTTATACTTCTGGAAATGATTTTGTTCTAAAATTTTTTTCTGATGCTGACTTTGGTGGATGTAGAATGGATAGAAAAATTGCATCCAGAACTTGTCATTTCTTAGGAGATTCTTTAGTTTCTTGGTCCTGCAAGAAACAACATTCTGTAGCACTCTCCACTGCTGAAGCTGAATATATAGCAGCTGGAAGTTGTTGTGCACAAGTGTTGTGGATGCAACAGACACTCACAGACTATGGCTTGAGTTTTACTAAAACTCAAATTTTGTGTGATAACACAAGTGCCATTGCCCTAAGTAAAAACCCTGCATATCACTCCCGTGCAAAACACATAGATATTAGGCATCACTTTCTTAGGGATCACACACTTAAAGGAGATATTATTCTTCAGTTTATCGGAACACAAGATCAAGTTGCTGATATATTCAAAAAGTCTTTGCCTTCTGATAGATTTGAATATATTAAACAGAAGTTAGGAATGATAACTGTAAGGTAATCTTCCTTAATTAACATTCTGTTGAAAAAGTCTCCTCAGAGTAATAAACTCCTTTTCATAGGGGGAGTACATTTGATTGTTTGGTTAACAAAGTTTTTCAAAATTTGTTTTCAAACTTTTCGGAACGAAGATTTCCGGAATGGAACCTCCGGAACTACAATTTTCCAGAATGGTTATTTTCGCACAGAATACTTCTGGAATGGAAGTATTCGTATTGAAAATTTCCGGAATGGAAAATTTCGTACTGGTACTTTCATAACCAGATTTTTCGTACCAAGTTTTTGTTACTTTTTCATATTTACTTTTTCGTATTGAGTTTTTTTATTGAGTTTTTCGTATTTAGTTTTTTTTCATATCGAGTTTTTCGTAGTCATCTTTATATTACCCATTACGAATAACTTTCCTAAGCTAATCCGAAAGGTATGATTTCCTTACTCAAGTTTTCGTATTCATATTTTACTTGCTGGTAGTTTCTTGTATTATGTTTTCGGAATTATAGTTTTATTAATTCTTTACTTTAATAAAAACCTCAAAAAGATCGGATTCGAGCTCTCAACCGTCAGATCTGATCGCAGCTCATTCCAACCGTTAGATCAACTATGGAATGTCAACTGTCATCTCGTTGCCTATATAAAGGGGACCTAATTTCTAGTCCCACATCGGTTTCAAAGCTCTCGCGTGCTGAAGCTCTGCCCCTCTGATTTAAGGACGTTCCGAACTTCATTCTTCTCTATTCCGAACTTCCCAGAGAACATCTAATCCGAATGTCTGCAGAGTTAGCATCTCAAGAAATGTCTTCAACAAAGCCTATATCTCAGTGGTTAGTTTACAGAGAAAGGTTAGTTCATCCGACTTTCTTCAGCAACTACGATTCTGTCATCTCAAAGAACATCAAGTTGAATGGCTGGGAGGATGTTGCAGTATCTAAAACCAGGAATCAAGATGAAGTATATTCTGATTTTCTTGTCGAATTTTATGAATCCGTTTCTTTCTTCAAGGAAGATGATAAAGAGAAGTTTTCTTTCAAATCGTATGGCAAGACATATAAACTTTCTTACACCAAGGCTGCAAGCTTGATAGGGTTAAGTTATGAAGGTGAAGATGAGTTTATTTCTCACGTATTGCCAGACTCTTTGGGTATTTTCAACAAGGAAAAGGCCTTAGAAACTCTCGAATTGGCTGATGACAAGGCTCCGAAGATTGCAAGTCTATCTACAAACTTCCGGATTCTGGAATTATGGGTGCAAGGACTTATCGTTCCGAGAATAGGTGATAAGGATAGATTGAAGAAAAGTGAGATATATATCTTAGATTTCCTGATAAATATAAGGAAGTTTAACTTGATGAAGCATATTCTTCTTAATATTGAGAATTTGAAGAAGGGGAATCTGAGAGCTCAGATTATTATGTATCCAGCAATCCTCTCCAAGTTGATTGTTCGATGTTTTGATTCTTTCAAGGAGGCTTGCAAATCTAAGCTGAGAGTTTGCAAGATCATGCTGCTTAGTGATGGAACACTTAAAAGAATGAATATATTTTTTGACCAGAAGTCTGGAATGTTTATTGATCTACCTCCTCAAGAAGAAGTGGCTCCGAAAGTTGCTGATCCGGAATCATCTAAGCCGGTAAGGAAGAGAAAACTGAAAGAAGTGGTAGTCGAAACCGAGGAACCCAAGTCTAAGGAAGTCCACTCCGCACCACCAAAGCCTAAGAAGAAGAAGACCTATCCTGATGAGGTTGTTACAAAGTGGAGAGCTGACAAAGAGAAGAGGAAAGAAGGGGATCCGTAGTTCGGATTGGACCCTGCGGAAGCTAAAGCTTTGAAGGAGAAAGCTGCTGATGAGCTTGAGAAACAAGCTAAGGAAAAGAAGCTTAAGAAGAAGATGTCAGAATCCGAGGTTGTTCAATCTTTGTTGAAGTTCAACGAAATGGTTTCAGCAACTATCCCAGTTCCGAGATCTTTCTCCCTGGAATCTCTACCTGAGACTCCAGGAAGAAATCTTGTTGCTCCAGAAGAGAATGTTGCTAAGAATTATGAGGAAGTAGAGCAAGTGGAACAAGTTGAAGAGGCTGCTGAAGGAAGTGGTGAGACAGGAGATGTGCTAAAACAAGTAGATGAGTATAAGGGAACTCCTTCGGAACACTTATCACTCCGAACTTCTGAAGCTGAATCTTCGAAGCTTGTCACTCCTGCAATGGAAAAAGAGATAGGGGAAGAAGAAGTTGCCTATCATGCAGAAGAAGAACAACTTTTACGTGATATTACTCAGATGGAAAATGTAGAGGATACTGTTCAGAAAGTTGTTGATGAGGAAGATAATATTGTACAAGTTTCTGATAGTGAGAAGAAAACTCCGGAACAAGATTCTATTCCGAAAAAAGATAAGGGGAAACAAATTATTGCTGATCCGAGCAAGATTTCAGATTCGGAGTCATCTTCGTTGGGGTATGATTTTTTTGTTTAGTCTTTGGAGAAGTTGGTAGGAACCATTCCGAACTTCTCAAGTATTGATTCACGGTTCCAGATGCTCCAACATGCGTTGAATCTGAAAACAGACTCAGTATCCATGGTTATGGATAAGTGTGTTGAGATTGAAGCCCAGTTCAAAAACTTCTTTATTGGTTAATAATCTCATAAAAGATCTTGCAAGAGGATGACAAGCTAGTATAAGAAGACTGTGGAAGAGATGAGGATTTTCGATGAGTTTCAAGATAATGTTAAGGATGCCTTTGAAACCGAGGACAAGAAGTTCAATGAGCTGACTGCATCCTTTGAAGAAAAGTTGACAGAGGAAAAGAACTTTCAGATTCAGGAAGTGAGAGATATGAATGGGAAGCACAATTCCGTTTCTCAAAATTGAAAATTTTAAAGGGATCATCGGATTGATTTTGAAGTAAGGATGAAGGCTCAGGAAGAAAGGATGAAGGCTCAGGAAGAAAAGATCCAAGCTCAGGAAGAAAAACTGAAGGCTCAGGAAGAAAAAATTGAAGCTCGGTCCGCAAGAATAGTCATCTTAGAGAAGCAAGTAGAAGAAGATCACAAAGACTTAAAGAAGATCAAGACGATTCTTAAGGGGCTCATGTCGAAGGAAAAAGATCCAAAATAACCCAATCCGATCTTTTTGTTGTAATTCTTTTGTTGCTGATATTTCAAATCTAATGAGAATTGTGCTTGTTGTTTCGTTTGTTATTATTACTAATGTCCCAGGTACTTTGTTAAGTTTTTTTTCCATTCCTTCCAATTCTTTTTGAAAATCACAAAGGGGGAGAAGGAAAAGATTCTTAAGAAAAAGAGGAACTCTAATAAGAGTTTATCAAAGGGGGAGAAAGGAAAAATACCCAAGAA
Organism: Viscum album; assembly: GCA_963277665.1. NCBI lineage: Eukaryota > Viridiplantae > Streptophyta > Magnoliopsida > Santalales > Viscaceae > Viscum > Viscum album. Next base: position 274,851,058 of record OY728137.1, read on the forward strand.
AAAAGAACTCTAATAAGAGTTTGTTTAAGGGGGAGTTTTTCTTAAAGAAGACCTTCTTATGAAATGTCACTCCGGAAATCTGAATACGATCCTTAGAGTTTCAAAGCCTAAGGGGGAGTTAGTCGTATTCGTCTATATCCTTAAAACAAGGGAGATAAGTATTAATATGTTTCTTTCTTCTTAGAATCATTGTTTTTCGTAAGGATGTTTGTGCTTTCCAAAAAGGGGGAGATTGTTGAGTCAATAAGGTTTTCCTTATGACTTTTCCATTCCTTCTTGTTTTGAAAATCACAAACACCTTATCTTTAAGAAAATTTCTTTTATAAGGAAAATTTCTTTCTTAAGAAAAATCGCTTTTATAAGAAAAATTATCCTTATCATATATTCTTCCATATTTTTCTTAAGTATAAGTTTCAGATTCATTTTCTCAGAATCATTGAAACTTTGATATAAAGCATTCTGTTTTAGGGTTCGGATTCTAGACAAGAACTGTAAGGAAGTTTCATTCCGAATTCCGGATATGAACTCTGACTAAGTTCTATTCCAGATTCAGGATACGAATTCTGAAGAAGAATTCTCATTATGAATTCTGATGACAAATTCTCATTACGAATTCTAATGAAGAAATCCCATTCCGAATTCTCATTACGAATTCAAATGAAGAATTCCCGTTACGAATTCTAATAATGAAATCTCATTCCGAATTCTCATTACGAATTCTGATAAAGAATCCTCATTACAAATTCTGATGACGAATTCTCATTACGAATTCTGATGACAAATTCTCATTATGAATTCTGATAATGAATTCTCATTACGATTTCTGATGACGAATTCCTATTCCGAATTCTCATTCCGAATTCACCTATTAAACAGAATCTGATTATCATTGTTTTATACACTCTGAATTTATTCACTCCGAACCTTCACTCCGAAGTTTTCATTCCGAACCTTTATGTTAGAGTTTAAAACGATGTCGTACTTTTTGTTACTCTTGTTTTGTTATAAAACGATGTCGTCTGTTTTGTTATAAACTAACCGTTGTCTAAGTGACACGTGTACAGGTCCCTCCGATCTTTAAGGAAAATATGACCGTTGGAGAAGGAGCCGACCTTACCTATAAATAGGAGCTCATTTGAAAAAGATCGCAACGGATGGATGAACAATTTGGACTTTGTGCATACATGCTGTTGAAGTGATTTCTAGAGAGAGAGACTCTTATTAACTCTCAAAGCTTCGTGCGACTCCGAATGTTGGTGATTACATTCGAGGTCTTCCGGGGATAGGAAGACAGAGGTGTCGACTTCCTTAAAGATCGAGGGCTTTCTTGCTGAGAAAGACAGAGGTGCCGACTACCTTAAAGATCGAGGGCTTTCTTGCTGAGAAAGACAGAGGTTGCCAACTACCTTGAAGTTGAGGTCTTGCGGGGATAGCAAGACAGAGACTCCGATCTTCGTATCGAGGGCTTACCCTTGTGTGGGTAAGAGAGACTTGCTTGAAAGTATAAATCAAGGGACCTTTATCCAAGGTTGTTGGATACCCTTCTCTTTAGGTTAAAAGACTATTATCTTGTTACTAGTAGTTTTACTACTTGTTTTTATTCCGCTGCAATTTGTATCTTAAGGAAAGTATAACTTTCTTATACTTCCTTACTTACTCTGATTCATTTAGATTCTATACGCTTTAAGGTAGAATCTCATTTTGTAACTTTTGTTAAGTTTCAAATTCTGGAACCATATTTCCGGAACCTACTTTTGGAATCTCTTTCCAAGTTTAGTTTGGTGTTAGAGGTGTTGTGAATTTACTTAGTTTAACTTTGTTAAACTTAGCCCTTTCCTTTTCTTATGGAAACTTTAGTTATTCATAACTAACTTTAAAGGTTCCAAAGGAATTTTTAAAGTATACAATTCACCCCCCTCTTGTATATTGAGCATCTCATATTATATTTCGATCCTACAATTGGTATCATAGGTTGGAAACCTCTTACTCTATACCATTCTTACACATCCTAGATCTGCAATATCAGATCATTGCTCTGAAAATAAGGTGTTCATCAATTTATCAATTACTAATTGTTGAGTCATGGTCCAACCGAAGAACGCTCCTGGTGAATTAATAAAATAAGAGGAAATGACTGAACAAACAAGGGGGGGATGGAACTCGATCATTGTTTATAGCGATCATGGTTTATTTCATTATTATGGTAAACCTAAATCTACAAAAAAATACAATATTAATCTCCGATAACCCCACAAATACGTAAAACCCATCCTGCCATAACAACCGATCAGCGGGCTAATCTATTTATAGATTGGTATGTGTTCATCGTAGAATATCAAGAATGAGAGGAAAGGAAATCAAAACACAAAACCCTACCGAATGTTTGGATAAGTCAATTAAGAGGATTCTAAGTCAATAGTGATCAACCATGAGTGATCTCGGTCTGTCATCTCATCATCGTACTTAATTCTCTAACATGTGGATTTAGATAAGGATCTTCTCAAGCACTCCCTGATAAATTCTCTAGGATCATTCACCCAATCCTATTTCACTGCTAATATTAAGAGAAGGAAAACAAGATTCTGCAATAAATGTGATTTAGAGTTTTCGAATTTCTGATTTGTGGAATCGTTGATTCGCTACATCACAGAACTACTGTGTTATGTTGAATCTTTAAAAATAAAATAATTTTTTATAATTATTTTATTTTGAAAACATCCAAAAAATTAACATTCAAATTCGACCTGTGTCGGTCAATGTTAGGATATAACAAATAAAAAAACGCAATTATGAACTCAATGGAGGCCTCCAATTTAAAATATGTGATTCCATTTATGAGTTATTAGGATTTTAAAATAACATAATTTTATTTAATAATTTTATTTACAGTTATATATTTTTTTGGTTTTTCCATAGAAGACCTTCATCGATAAGATTTAAGTCATGCCTAGGGTAAATCCATTAATATGAGCTCAAAAGTGCCCCTATATTTCTGATCTGGGAACCTATTCATATGTTATTCCACATATTCAAAAAAACTGCTGACACATGCTATTCAAAAACATAACATTTTTCGACGCATCTTTTCGAGCACACCGGGCCTCAAAATCATAAGCTTTCTCAACACCTAGTCTAAGAATTTTTCAAATTAATTTCTAAAAAAATTTAGAAAATACGATCTATTACATTTTCATGCACATAATTATTTATGTCCGAGAAATCCAAATGAATTGATACCTAAACAGATAAGGGTATGAGCACAAACCTGAGCCCCCCGCTCCCATGTTCTCTTCTAGAGATTCTAGCTTTGTCACCCGGAATGCACTAAAGAAATTGGCTGGCCATAGAGGGGCCACTCTTGCCAATACTTGATCTCCACGACCAGGTTGCAATGTGGGCATCCCAATAAGAAACTATCTTCCATGGGATTCCATGGCATCAAGATATCTTCAACACATAGAGGAATCCCAATGTCTCTAATGAACTCTGCTCCGAAAAATCTATGAAGTGGCCGAATTGGTGAGTCGGTCAACAATCACCTAGATGGTATTGTTTCCCCTTGACATACATTGTAAACCCATCACAATTTCCATTGATATCCATTATCACTCCCTTCCTTGTACCCTAAGTAAGAAAAAAAGAAACCCATACAAGCACACGGGCTCGACATGGCGAGTCAACAAACCACGAAACTGATTAAAACAAGCATTTAGGTTTTATATCAATAGGTAAGCCCATCTTCAACTGGTTCTACCATCCCCAATTTCCTCCTTGACACACACATGAATATCTCGATTCATCTCATCACTCTAGGTATCCACTACTACTATTGTGCATCCTATGAAAAGAACAACGTGCTACCGACCTTTCAAATATTCAACACAAGTAGTCTCTATTGACAAATAAGATCAAAAAGTATCACCATCTGTATCATTGTGCTATGTCTCCCTGACTCAATATAGAAGTGTAGGGGTAAAAACCACTGAATAGAGTTAAGCTTCATCATCTCTACCCACAAAGGATAATTGCAATGATTCATACTTCTCTATTCCTCATTCAAAAACTGTGAATTGGATCACCTTCTGAGATAATTCACTACAATATTTCCATTACTAGGTTTATAGACTCTCATCATGTCATGGTCCTTGAATAAATCAAGCCCAAACCATTGTCTTAAGTTCAAAACATTCTGAGAGAATATATAATTGAGATTCTTTTGGTATGAGTAGACGATAAACGTCCCGGCCATCAGGTAGTGTCACCACATCTTCATTGTGAATACTACCACTACCCACTGAAGATGGAAGGTCACGTAATTCTACTCATGTGGTCTCAACTGATGTGAAACATATAAAATCACCTCTTTCCTCTGAATTAAGACATAACCAAGTCTGGTACCAGATGAATCATAGAACACTACATACTCGACTACCTCCTCTAGAAAACACATGATTAGGGCACTGGGAACACTCTTTCTTAACTAATAAAAAGCCTACATGCACCTTTCTATCAAAGAAAAATGATTCCCCATTCAACATATCAATGTGTTCCTCAACCATTTAGTAGTTTATACTCGTTCTCTCTGGTCACCTGGTGGAAGTGCTGGTAATCCACACATAACTTCAAACACTAGATATTTCTACAAACTTCCTCTACCGGTCATCCACCTACACCCTCATCTCACAAAGTTCTATGAAAGCCATATGACATACTGATGTTGATATCTATGCCATCCTGGTGTATAGAACAATGAAAAAGTATATCTCCCTATAGGGAGGTAAACCTGGAAACATATCCTAGAAAGAAATCCTCATACTCTGCCACTACTGTTGGGAACTAAAAACTCATAAGATCCATTGCCAAGATGGTAAGCCTAGTGGACTCAAGAGTAATCTTTTTCACCCTCATATGAATGAGTCTGTCATGTACTTCGTATGTTTCCTTTTTTCAAACAAATGAAAACCATGTTTTATATCTGCAGACATACTGCACCCTATTTCAAAAAATAGTCATTCTTAACATGGAATTTCGATAACCAATCCATTCAAAGAATGACATCATTAGGCCTCAACACTGCCCCCATCAGGTTCCAATCGATACTCTCACCTCAAGGGTCATATCAAACTATCAGCATAAGTTTGATTTTCAGGTCTCCTACTAATTTTATCTCTAGACATAAGGTCAAGTAAACTGTTTGACCAAAAACTCTAGGTATTGAACATGATTCGTGACAAGGAAGACTGATTACCACTTGTGTCTAATAATACGGAAGCTAAGAGTAGACAAAGTCTTTTCCTAAGATCATTCATGGGTCCCTTGGTTCATATTCCTTAGCCTCATGTATCTATCCCTTATCATGTCTTCCATATCCCTATGCCTAGTATGGATTGTATGGGTGTGGTGGTGGTAACATATTGAAATTTATACCACCTCCTATTACTCTCCCAAATCCTCTAACACATCTTCCACTATATAGATTCATCTATTCTTGTCACTTTATCTTCCTCAGTGGCCCATCCACCATTTCCCTGTCAGCACCATAATGGGATGCACAATCTCTAGAGAGATGTCCCCAACCATCTCATGAAATGCATTGCCTCTCACTAGGAAGAATGGACTCACCCAATGATCCCTAAGTTGCAGAACCTCTATCATGGGACATCCTATTACAACGTCTCACATATCCAAGCCTCAGTGTCTAATGCCAGCTTCCTACTCCCATAGTATCTACTTATTCTTTTCCACTACTAACATCACATGGCTATATATTCTTAGACAAGGGATATTCAACCACAAAATTTCAATCTACCACCCTAGTAGATGTAGGAATGCATAGAGGAATAATGTTGGATCTAATGTCCCAAGAACACCATGCTCAAATGACTGAGCCATGTTTCACTGGTAATGTTTCATATTCATTGAGTAACATGGAAGGTCGGTATTCCTCAATTAATACAAATTTTCTGACATGTCATCCTTCTAGAGCTGTAGAAGATTTTGGGCATGCATATCCACTATCTTTTATGGTGAGATCCCCTTATCTGAAATATTTTCTCAATCTCTATCTATGTAACATTCACCTCATTGTAATATTGGTTAATCTAAACCCCACAATCGCCCACCCAAGCCGTGTAGAAGGATTTCCTCTAGGACCACCATCTGATCTTATGGTGCCCAAACTGGACGAAGAACTCAGTCACCACCTCAAGATAGTCCTCAGCCACCTGAGAGTTAGGCTCACCTTGGAACCTGAACAATATCTATATCTAAAAATCTTTATGAGTTATCAGTATGTGCATCTCATCTGCTGTTACTACGAGTACTATGTGATAATCGAAAATTTGTGGTATAACTGGAACACTACCCATGGGTGATGTCTCCGGTAAAAATATCTATACTCATATCTCATCACCCTGAAGATCATTATAATGATCATGCAGTGGAATCCTAGCTGGATGTCTACATAAAATAATATTTAAATAAATTAATTTGTACCATGATTTATAGAGTATAGTAGTGAGAAAACTCATGAAGAACATGGAAAACACAACCCATTCCTATATGATTCAAGTACCATCATTTTTCCTTATAATGAGTGTTTTCATGTACCAAGTAAAAAATTAGAATTCAGGGTCCTGGTTTATTGATACATCGGCCACAACACCATCAATGGATTCCTGGGCTTGAAATCTAAACTCGAAACACTTAACATTATTTCCCCATTTCAAACTCATAGACTCTTTGTTATTAAAGTAGAACTGGCCTCCTCTGATACCACTCTATCATGAAACGTCCCCAGTCCCCAAAGGCTGGAGACTAGGGCCAAGTAGGCACATCCCACAAATAGAAGGAATTTTACTAGGATCCTGTACAGACACACAACTCCAAACCAAAGATGATGGAAATTAAAAAAATTAACAAAAATGCATGAATACCTCTATAACCCAAAACCATTTCATGATAGAAAGAAATTCAGTGAAGTAAAACTGGTACAGAATACAAGCCCACCAAAAAGGAAGAGTTCGTAACACAAGTATTGAAGATTGTCCCCAGAAAAACCCACCAGATCCAACTGTAAGGTATGAAACTGGATTGTTATCTATAAGCCACTGGAACACACCTCGGTCTTTCTAATCACACTAATCCCCACCTAGTCCTGGTCTACCGGGAACACCGTCAAAGAGTCAACAATCTACACAAGAAAAACCATCTGTGGGAAAATCTCATGAAGAGGTGAGTAAAAAAATACTCAGTAGGGCACCATGAAACACAAAGTAAAATACAAAAAAGGAAAAACCACTATAAATTAACAGTCATCTCAACATAGATATATGTCAAAAACACATATGAAAAGAGAATTCAGGTATACTAATAAAGGATTCCAAGATAAGGTCTCATCCACTTCCAACCATATGGTTCTGCTCATATCATGCTTGATTCTAGGATATCTAAATCCTTGACCTTTTTGATAGAAAGAATCTAGAACACGTTTACCCAAAAGTATCCAAGAGAACATCGGGTCTCAATATGTCATGATGTTCCCTAAGACATCTGGTCTCACTAAGACAAGGAGACTCGATATCACAACCAATCCTTGGTCATAAGATTCTTATCATGGTACTCTTGTCTTAGGAGAACTCACTCCTCGAGATATGAAGTCATCTATGACTCTTACAAGGGGTCCTGATAGTCATGTCCCCACCCAATGACAAAATAATGGTCAATAGATCATTATGGTAGATAAGGGATTCTCCTCAAGGAGTACCATGAACCCAATCTATATTAACATGAAACGTAGGGGATTATTATCATATAATACAATAAACCCTACTAATGTGGTTCATAATGTAGGGGATTCTCCTTAGAGAATACCGTGAACCCCACCAATAAGGCCAACTTGATGGAGGATTAACATCCAACACTCAGAGGTCACATCAATACCAAAGAAACTATATTCGATGTGATAGAGTATCACTCTAGTACCAAGAAGGTTGTTACAATTCTATCTAGGACTCTATCCTCTTGAGGGGATTACTGCCCAGTGATTTGGAAGCAATGTCATATTGATTCCTCAAGGAAAGAACCTATTGGTAGCTTCAAACCTATGTTGGTGCTCACTAAAAATCCCTAATGCCAGTTAAAATGAAATACCTTATCACGAGTGTCCTAACACCACAGACAGATCTCCAAAATAAATTATGGTTTGAATGTTATGGGTCTTTTAGTAGAAATGGGTTGGTTGGGTTTGGGTCTTGTCTAACCCTTCGGGCCTGACCTGCCCTTGTTGGGCCCAACCCGTTCTTTCGGCCTGACCTGCTTACTCCAGCCCAACCCACTTAATGCAGGCCAGTTCAGTCCACCCGGACACAGCGGATGCCACATCATGCCTCACCAACATGGTTTCCTGATGATCAGGCGACTCCCCTTGCACTCAGTCCGGAAGACAGCATGCCAACTGGTCTAACTTGGCGCCACACCACATTGTTGGTCCTTACTGTCACGACCCTCACTAGATGAGGTGTAACTTCACCACCTGTGATTGTGACACCATGGACCCCTCCCCCGCTGGCCATATAGTAGGTGGCCACCTGCTGTGAGGTGTCAATTCTGCCACATTCCACTGCTTCTGTATCCCCTTATCCAATCCACCACTATCTCCCTATGGCCCTATTTTTTCAAGACTAAGCCACCATTGTGAACCTCGGGTCAGAACCTTCACTTTCGTGGGCTCAAATCGATGCCATGATCCAACCCAGTGAATTTTTTTTCGAGAGGTGATATATTTTTCATCACCTCAATCCATTTTCCACTGTTTTTGTTGCACCTATGTTGTGTCATGTCTATCCCAAATCCACAATATTGGATCGTTGTTCCATGAATCTGGTTCACAATTATTGATAGAATGTGAATTGTAGAGTTTCAAGCCACACAACTAATTCCTATAAAAATGATGAATGGGGGAGAAAAGAATGAAAAAATAATGGGGATCATACCTTTATCATTCCAATTGGAGAAAGTGGTTTGTTTTCGTCATAACTGTAAATGTAAACCAAAAAAAATAAATTATTGGTCTCCCATAACCACACAAATTGGTAAAAACCACCCCAAAACAATGATAGATCCATAGTCCAATCTATTTGTGGATTGGTCCTTATTTATCATAGAATATCAAGAATGAGGGGTGGGGAGGAATTCAAAACACAAAAACCTACCTAGAGTTTGGATCTTTCGAAGAATATGATTCGTTGTTGACGGAAATCCCTCCACTTTTGATCTTGCTCCATTGTCTCATCGTTGTCTGTGATTCACCACAGAAAGGATTTTGGTAAGAATATTCTCTAGTGATCCCCCAAAAAATTTAAGGATCATTCACCATATCCTATGTTATTTTCAATATATATAGAAAGAAAACTCAATTCTCCATTAAACATGATTTAGAATTAAACACGTTTTAGAGTTAAACACATTTAAGTGTTAAATGAATTTCAGCGTTAAACACATTTCAGTATTGTAGAATCACTGAGTTGTAGTGATGCTGAGTCACTGAATCTCAGTGCTTCTATGTTATGTTGAAATTTTAAAAATAATATAATTCATTCAAAATATTTTATTCATTAAATATCCAAAATTATCTATCAACGTCGACTCGTGTCAGTCGATGTTAGGCCCCGCTTAAGGAAAACACCCCTTATAAACTCAACGGTGGTCTCAGATTTCAAATCTGTGTTACCATTTATGAGTTACTAGGATTTTAAAATAAAATAATTTTTTAATTACTTTATTTAATGTTATGTCCTTTTCATGTGTTTTCAAAGAAGACCCACAATGACTGGAGTTAAATCGTTCTTAGGGTAAAGCCACGGTTCTGTGCTAATCAATACACCCGAATTTCGGATCTAGACACCCATTTACAAGTTTTTCCACTTTTACAGTAAAATCTATCCGACGTGATATTTAAAAACATAACATTTTTTGATAGATTTTTCCTTGCACAATGGGCCTCAAAATCCCACGTTGTCTCAGTGCCTTGTCTCTGAATTTTCCCAAATTAAATCTAAAAATAAAACTGGTAAAATCCGAGTCATTACATTTAGGTTTTGGATGATTCTTTATAGGATTGGAAAAATAAGTTTTATTCCACTAAATACATTATTTTAATGAATAAAAACGTTTTTCATTTGGAAATCCATTATAACACTCATTAAATCATTTTAAATTCATTATGATGTATTAAATGTTATCTTATATTTTTAGCGTATTTTACTTTTTACCCAAAAATTATACTGTCATTAAAAATTATGAAATATACATCTCTATCAAATTTTATAGGATTATTCGAAATTTAATTTAATTCTTATAAAAATAATTCTCTCCCTATGTGAGTATTAATTAATAAAAAATAATATATTTTAATCTAAAAATCACACATATGAACCTAAATTTTTTATTTTATTTCATTTTTATTACAAGAAACATGTGTTCTATTATATTATTATTCATAGATCTATATATAGTATGATTTTTTAATTATATTATTTTCAAATGACATTTTGGTTGTGGTTTTCAATTTTACTAAAACAATTACCAGTTTTTATATTGTATTTCTTTTACAATTATTATGAAATAATATTATTTTTATTCTTATATAATTTTTTTGATGAATTTTTTATTTATTATTATGGAATCTGAAGTATTAAATTTATGAAATTATAATTCCCAATACAAAAAAATGGAATTTGGTGGTTGAAATGTTAAATAGGAAGTCACATGGAGAATTTATTATTAGTATAATGGTTCATGGACGATAGTAGTAGATCTTGTACATTTTCATCTTGAAATTAGAGATATAGCCCAATTTTTTCTTATATTAGATGATTATCACTATTCATTGTTAAATAATGTGGAGGTGTCCCATTTGGGGGATCATGTGGTGAAGGTGTTGTGGGAATGAGTTTTCTATTTTTATTATTTTTAGGGATGGTATGAGGTTGATTTATATCTATTGTTCCTTTATATAAATTTATTTATATCGAATCTGATGTGAGATAAGGTTCACTGTTAGTCTCATATAGAACCCATAACAGTATATATTTTTATTTCTAATATTTTTCATGATTTAGGGAATAAATTTTGGTGGCTGAGGATGAGGAGGCCAGGGTATTGGTCCATTTATCAGTTTATAGTCAATTTAATGGTGAAATATTGTATTCACATTTCTGTTATTTTTTTATAGACATTGTAGGTTACCCAATAGAAATGGGATGAAATATTGTTTGATTTAATACAAACATACCACATTATTAGAGATTATGTGATTTCATTAGTGTGATTGTGGATCATTGTATGAAATCAACCCACTATTTATATATTTGGTGGTTTTGAGTGATAAATTATTTTTTGAGGCTATATATATAATATGTTTCATGGATTCATTTGGTTTACTAGATAATTATCTTCGATAAAGATCCTCATTTTTCATTAAAGGTGTAGAGGAGACCATAATATGAAATTACCTCTTATTTTTCTTTGAAAATTATTTTCAAAAATTGATGGATAGTCTATCATAGTAGACGGTCCATCCATCAGAAAACATATTGGATACAGGTTCTCATGATTTTGGATCTTTTTAGAAATGGAATTATCCACTTATTGAGTTTACATATCACATTTAGCATCTATCATCCATTAGTATTTCTCTATTGAGTATTTATATTGGATATCTAGGAGATCAAAATCAAGCTAGATCAAGGTTAGGTAATCTATGATCCTATAACCAAATTTGAGTTATAGAAGGATTAAGAATGTTTATGTGATTTTGAGTAGATGAATACAATATATGGATGATATAATTATTATACTAATTTGAGTAAGAGACCTTTTTAGTTCAATGTTGGTGATCATTGTTTTTGTAATCTATTATCCTTATTGAGGAAAATTAATTCTTGATCATGGGAGTAATATTTTTTCTCTATTTATTAGACATTTCATGTAGATAAAGTGTTTTCAAAAAGAAATGTATCCGTGATATATTTCATTGTAGAAAACTTTTACTCATGATTTTTTACATAAAGTTTATCTTCAATGATATCTTCATGAAAATAAAATGTCCTTGATTAGGTAGAGTCAAATACTAAGGATTGGGAGATGTTTTTAAAGACATTTGTTGATTTCTAGTATCATAAGAAGAATTTACTACATTGGAATTTCATTCCATTAGTTTTTAACTTTCAGATTCATGGTGGGATAGATAAGTGTATGTGGGAGAAATCGTTAAAGATACATTCATGGTATCCCATGTTTTATAAACCTTATTTTATAATAATCTTGATACTAGTTTTATAATGATATGTTTGAAATTAATTATATTTTAAACTATTATGTTCTTTTTTATTGTAAATATTCTTGAATAAGTGGTATATAGAGAGGGGTTTAGATATTATATTGATTTGAAATCTTATGAGTTTGGTTTTTATTATTAACTATGAGAATAATTTGAGAGGCATTTTATATAGTGGTTGATATTTCTAAAAATAATATACATTATTTTTTTGTTGTATTTGAGATGTTAAGGGGATATTTGGTGATGATTAGTAAATGATAATTAGATTTTGGACTACAAATTTCATTTATGATAAAAAATAATTCCTTGAGGCCCTTTGGATGCTTCATTATTTTTTGACCAACTGAGACTGAACATGAATACATTTTATGGCCAGCCCTTTGAGTCTTGGTTTGGGTAGTTTCTATGTGGTTAGTTAGGTTGTGTCATGAATGTTATGTCATTTATATTTTACAGTTTATCTATCTGGGGTGTTTCATTTTAATGATCATCATAGTGTTAGGGTTTTGATTTTGTGGTTATGATGTTTAAAAGAAGTAATCCATGATTTTCAACATGTTTTATTGGGTTTTGAGAGTTATATTATAGTGAAGGGTGTTGGGTCATTTTTTTGGGCTGCATATATATTTTGTCGATGTTTTACATGAGATTTTGTTGATTGTATTTTCAGTTTGAGAGATGACCATAATTATATATTGATGAATTTTGTCAAAATGTGATTTTCATAAATTTAAATTTAATTATAAAACTACATTATTTATTTAATTCTTTTCATTTTATTCTTCATACATGGAACACTAGGGATATTTCATCCAATTTTTAGTTATATTTGTTTATATCCTTGTTGCTTAAATTTATACAATTCTGCAATAATATTAATATAAATTTATGGTGTCTTTATCATCCTAAATTCCCTATTTTTTCATTTTTCTCTTTAAAGAACCTGAAAAAATCTTTATGATTATATTTTAGTGGGGTTTGTTTGTATGTATTGTATTTTTTGTTAGTAAACATCAATGTCAATTTGTGTTATGAATACAATATGTGAATATGAGGAGTAGAGTACCCAAGGAAGTTTTCAATATATGATGAGATGTGAATATTATAATAATATTAAATGGAATTTTAGATATATAAGATTCAAGATTAAATTACATACTATAAAAAATTATATTCTTCAAGACGTAAATGTCTATATATAATGACTTTGGTATCTTTTCAATAAGTGGAGAAATATATGTTGATACTAGTACATCATGGATATTATTTAGTTATTTTAGAGTTGAAAATAATATTTAGGGGTCTACATCCAAATTGAAATTTAATAAATAAAATAATTATAGTTGGATTAAGGAATTTTATGATATGAAAATGAGATATGGATATAAAAAAGAATAAATATTTCATTTTTTATGAATTAAAAAATGTTTCTAGAAAAATTCAGAAGTATCTTATTGATAATAAGATTAATAGTGTTCCATTGAGATTAGAAATTACTAAATTAAATATCTCAATCATGGTACATGATATATGGTTGTAGATTTGTTGGATAGCTAGTTTTGAGGAAAATATTTATGATTATCCCACATAAATTAAAATTTTATATTGAATTCACACTTAAATTATGATGATGAGAATTTAGATGAGTTAATATAGGTGTCTTATTCAATTGATAAAATATTAAATCACAATAAATATTCAGAATAAATTAATATAGAGAATATGGTTTTGAAATAGTTTAATTCTTTTGATGTATTTTTCTTATAGTTTAATTAATTGATGAAAATTATATAATTACTTTAATACATTTGAAAAAAAAATTAAATGCTTGGAGATATTCAGATGAACATTTCAGTCTATATGAGAACCCTGTATTTCATACATGATAATTTTTTTATAATTCGGTTGATATGGAATAGATATTTGGAAATAATATTCCTAATGTTATTATAAGTATATTGAAATGAATTTTTGCGGTTGAGGATGTTTGTAGTTAAGTTTCAAAGGTTTTAGTTTCCTTCAATAGTAAAATAAGTTATTTTTTTGAAATATAGACAATGTATACACTCAATAAGAATAAAAATGGTTTTTTATGTATTGTAATAGTAGACTGCATTAAAAATGAGTTATATATGTGTAAGATTGTGATCTTTCATAATAATTCCATGAAAATTAATCTATTTTAGAAAAATAAATTCTTTATAATATTAATTAGAGGTTATATTATTGTATATAAATTCCATGTAATAATAATTTTAGAACTGTTTAAGATAAATTTTATTAATTACTTTTCTATGTAGGAATAATCTGAATCTATACTCAGTTGTGTATGTATAACTTGAATATATATCAGATTAAATTGAAACGATTCACAATCTCATAAGAGTAAAAAATAATTTTGGTATTCATTGAACTTGTTTTCATTATAATAAATCAATTTTCCCAAGGCTCTTGCGAAAATAAATTGATTTTTCTGGAATATAAATCTAATGTTTTTAGTGACTACGTAAGAAACAACTAGTGTCCCATAAGACAAAAATATATTTCATGGGTGAATCATAAAACCCAAACTAGAATATTTATTAATTTTTTTCAATATATTAATATCATGATAATATTTTATAATTAATGATTCAAACATTGTTGTTTTGAAGCTGTTATATAGGAATATTAAACCATGGGATGATTATTTAAAAAAAAGACATTATACATGTGATAATACACATATGGATTCAAACAGATACAAATTTTATGTAAATTAGAAGGAAGGTAGTTATCGACATTATAGGATATTTAAATAATAAAATTTTCTTTATATATAAATGATTAGTTGATATTATCTATTTTCAATATTCCCATATTTTTAAATATAAACATTCGATATCCATTTATAAATATCAAGATAGTTGGATTAATCTAGAAATATTTTACCAATTCAAATAAGGAAGATTATAAATATTTATGTGTGATTTGAATGAGAATTGAATAATAAATTAATGAAATCTTTATTATGTCATATTTTATGGTTTAAAGATTATAATAATTGAGTTATGAAATTATATATATATATATATAATATTTTTTAAGTTATATATGTAAATTATTGATTGTATAAAATATATGAGAGATGAGATATTCTGCATGTTTTTGTATTGAATAAACTATGATTTGTCGATTTGAGAGAAAAAATGTAGTTGTGATAAGAATACATTGAGAATTGAAGATATAGAAGCAAATTAGAATATCATATTGAAACTAAAACTATTTAATATCTTTAATGGTGATGTTATTGAAGCAGAAATTGAGACCACCAAGGAAATTGTTGTACTATGTTAGTGAGGTAGCGATTTGAGATTTATATAATATATAAAGGTGGTAAAATATATATATTCCAAAGGTGACTCATGTTTATAATTTTATCCCCACTTCAAGAATAATCCAACTAAATTTGTTTCTAGAAGGAATATATAGTTTTTGCTTTTGTTTAAGAACTGTGAGTGTGTGTTTATTATAACTAGTCAGTTCCGTGAATATATTATGGATAGTTTATTAATCATAATAGGATATTATCCATTTCTTTAGTTATAAAAACAATAATACATTTGGGAAAATCTCACACATTATTAGTTTACTTTATAGAAAATTTTATTTTATTATTTATCTTCTTGATTTCATTGAAAATATATATACCAAGTGATAAGAGAGTTTGTGGTATCAATTTTATTTAACATGTTTAGAGGAAAACAAGAAATATGGTATTTTTTAATCATATATACATTGATTGAAACCTTATAAATATTTTTAAAAAACCTTCATAGGGAAAAATGGCATTATTACTCTAAAATCCACCTATGATTAGATTATAAAAAAATGAAGATTTTTTTGAGTTTATCCTAAAAAGGATTAATGATTTGTAGACTTAGAGAATATGTATCTATTACTTAACATAATGTACACCCTTTTAAAATATGTAAGAATATAAATTATAAGGAGATGAGGAATATAGAGATGAAATATTTAATTAGTAAACGGGAATAATTACTTTCTCTTACATGCTGTAATCATAGAGAAATCAGAATTCTCATTAATTAGGACGAATATGTTGAAAAAACTCTTCAAGGAATATGAAAAATAGTTATACCATACTAGTGTCAATGATATGACATGTTATTGAGATAAAATAATTTTGATTCCAATATTTCATTTTTGATGAACCATGTACAAGTGGGGAAGATCAGGTTCCCAAGGAATAATATATTTACTCTTATGATATTTTAATAGAACCTTATTGAAACTTCCTAAAAATGTTATCACTTTTATTGTTTTATCTTCTAATTACTTATTCAAGGAAATCACGTAACTTGAATAAGATATATATTGATTGGAGGAGAATATTGAATAAGAATTATTGTCATGTAAAATCATTACTAAAAAATTTTAGTCCTTGGAAATTGAGTGTCATACTTGTATATTTTTCGACAAAAAAATATGAACATCTTAAAGTAATCAATGTGAAAGAACAAAAACAATGGACTTGGGTAATAATCCATGTTGGAGAATAAAAATATAGTCATATCATTGACGTAAAGTATTCTTAGTTTTAAATCAATGAAAATAATACAATTTTGCATGAAAATTCATTATAATATAAATATAATATGTTTGGAGAACAGGATAATCATGTTTATATAATAATAATACAATATTAATTAAGAGTAATTTTTCCTTATATGGAAACAAAATTCTATCATATAGATATTTTTAATCTGATTCATTAGAAATATAAGACAAAAGAGTTTATTCCAAAAAAAAAATCTATAGTGGATCTTTGTTTACATAACTCTATCTCATGTTATAAATATTGAGATAATGTAATGATAAATATTACATAAGCTCAATAATATAATTATTATTAATTTCTATAGAAAAAATCGTCTCAATAATGTTATATTAATTCACAATATTTATTTCAATAAAAAATAAAAATAAACATTGATGTGAAAAATTGTGAGAAACCCATAAAAACATCAATAGTGGATTGGGGCATTTGAAATAAAAATAGTTACTGAAATGGAAATGAAAAGTAATAATTACATACATAAAAATTACTACAAAAAAATATTTCTATTAATATTTTCCAAAAAACAAATCAATATTTATGGGATACTAAATTTAATATGAAATATTTGGTCACAAGACTGTTTCTTATTTTAATTATTTGTCAATATATGGAATCTATATATGGTCTTCATAAAGCTTGATAAATAGTGAGATAAATAAAAATACATAGAATGAATGAATCCATCCATTTTAAAAAATTGAAGCTTTGAAAATATTAGTTTATGTTTTATTCAATTTTGTCTTTATGAAAATAACGAGTGTTTAATTTAACCAAGATCATAAAAAAATAAATTGAAGAATTAATAGCACAAAAGAAGATGAAATTTTAAAAAATGAAAAAATAAATTTTAAATTGGTCATAAGAGAATAAAAAATATTGAAAAAAAATATTCCAATGAAGTCTTAAGTATAAAACAACACCAAATAGAAGGATTTACTATAATATCCCAGAACCCAAACTCTCGTATCCAATAAAAAATTCATAAACATTATATTATCATATTTTATATCAATAAAGGATAAAAAATTTGTGCTAATCAGAAATAACAAAATCCAAATGAAATGATGGATCACTTAAATACTGATTGTCAATTTCTGTTTAGAGTATAATATAATTATATCCAACTCATCTAAACTTGGATTCATGAACATTTGGTTTATAATGACGAACCATTCCTCCCATTATACACAAATTTTCTTACTTCACATAATGTCATCAACATTATCCTTTTGAAATCCCTTATAGACATAATTAATTCATATTCATTATTTAAAAATGGGGAAGAGAAAACATAATAATGGTGAGATCAAATAATTATTGAGGTTAAATATAAGAATTAATAATTGAATTTCATCATTCAGAATTAGTATTTAATATGGGTATAATGACATAATCTGAGAAATGTGCGAATTATAAAAGAACTCATACACATAAATACATGGATCATATAATATGAAAAGATGTAAAATAAAAGAGTCATCAGAATCAAAAATCACAAGTCATGTGATATTGATATGGATCTAAAAAAATATTATAAACCAATCACATACATCAATAAAATGTATTGGTATGTTGGAATATTTTTCCTCATAACCCATTTCAAACCCATTTCAGAAATAATTAGAGCCTACCTAAATTAATATAAAAAACATATGGTAACTACTTCCTTAATTACTCTAAAGACAAGCTATATTACTAAATTCATTGGATCACTATCTAGAAACTCCTATAATTTAAGCTATAACATGATCACCTGGTACTATCTAGGACACCCCCATCATATTAGTTTAAATATGCTCACCCAGCACTCTCTAGACTACCCCATCATATATGTTATAATGGGCTCAACCGTTATTATATAGGCAACCCCATTTCCTATGTATAATTCTCATGTACCACAACATGAATAAAAAAATTATTCTTTCATTTAAAAAAATCATTTCACCTCTTAAAAAGCCATTTTTATATCAATTTAACCTTTTGTTTTAAATAATATTTTCAATAACAGAATACAATTTTCTATTGATTTTTTTTAATTCAAAATCCACAAAATAGGGTTATTATTTTAATAAAATAGGGGTTCTTGGAAAGTAATCTAGAAATAAAATAATAGTCACTATCCTATAAAAGTCATTGTCCAAGTGTACATAAAAAAATTGTGACTTTGTTATTGTCATTTATCAAATCATTCCATATAAAACTTGTAAAAAGATTCCATTTCAAAATAAATTGAGAAAATTTACTCTATAAATAATTTACATCAATTTAATTTTTTTCTCCATAAAACCATTTTAAAGACATTTTCACATAAAAGGAAGAGTTTTAAGGAAAACACAAAATGATAATTTCCATCAAAGAAAATTCCTTTATCTCTTAGGAAAAAATGAATTATAAATACTGTTAAAAAATAACATTAAAAAAAATTAAATATCATTATAATAAGAGTATTCATGATATATCATTTCAGGTGTGATTCATATACACCTTTTATAAGAATATTGATACATATCCTCAAAAAATGCCTCATTGAAATTAAATCGAGATGAAGTCAGTTACCACTTTGGTAACATTGAAAATGTAAACCTTGGTAAAGAGAGATACTAAAATGGAAATGTAAATCTATTTAAATTTAAGGACAGTAATAAAAAAACAAATTCATTGGAATTATATACACTATATAACATAAATAAGAGGTTAATATGGTATATATCTCTCGTAAATAATAATGATATGAGAAAACCCTTACACTGGGTTCAACTTGTCATGTGAAACTTTATCATCTCAAATAATAAAATTATGTTAGTTATTTACATTATTTATAAACTTTTAAAGTTTAATATTACTTTTCTTTCATTTACTAACATATTATATACAATTTCATAGTCAGTTATGCTTATATTAGATCTTTTTACTGTATTCGGCTACTATATCAAAAACGACATAGATTGGCTGAGTATGGTCAAATATGTCATCATTTAAACATTTACATAATAATAATCAAGAAATAATCATCATATTTGAACATAAATTATAATTTTTAAATTCATATTCTATGATAGTTATGAAAAATAACCTGACATTACAATCATTAAGATGATAGGTCATACGTACATATGGTTATTGTTTCTATATTACAATTATCATTAAATAAAGAAGGAAAGTACTATATTAACATCCCAAAATTAAATTAATATCATAAATACAATATTATTTAGTTATTTATAATTATATATAGAATTATTTTAATGTGGTGGTGAAATAATTAATCATATCACTTCAAGGAGGTGGTAATCTACACATCCATGAATGATGTTATCATTTTATTCATTGAGTTAAAAAGTAAAAACAAAATGGTATATTATATTTGAATAATTATAATTATGTTTCATATAATAAATATTTAATGTAAATACCATATATTTTTTCTCTTTAATCTTATTACCTTCCACATAATTCTTTAACGAAAAGGGAATCACATCACATTGTGAGGCAGTAGAAAATCGTATACACCGTCGACGTTATCGTATCCTTTAGAGAATGGAACATAAGAGGGTATAGATGAATTAATGAAACAATAGGTTTAATTATGTTATAAATATAATCAATAAACTTTATATATATTATTGTACAAATCCATGAGAGGTGGCGATGAAAAAAAGAATGACATCGTTTTATTAAGGGGTAGTCCATCTTACACATGAAAAATGATTTTGTAACCCATTTTATGGATGTGTGTGTGGTTTTTGTACATAACCATAAAATAAAATATTATTAGTATATGGAATATACATAGGTTTTTATATCATCATGATATTATATAAATTTAAGGTGGTGGAAGAAGAAATAAAATAAAAATTCTCATTGAATAGTGTTACCTACTCATCGGTTATCCTCCTTTGGATTCAAACAAAGTCTTTCCTAGGATTTATTTATGCCCAAAATAATGATTATGGGATGATATGAGTGAATTTTTTCTATTATATGGGATGTTTTTTATGATAAAAATGTATTGACAGTTGTGGAAAAGTGAGAGGACCTAGTTTTCTTTTATAGTTGATGAGGAGTGATATGTTTCTGTAAATACTCATATGTATTCCCTATTGGTTTCTAATATTACCTAAAGTGTATAAAATATTTATATTTAATATGTTTGAGTGATGATATGGTCATGAATCATCTCCACCACACAATAAAACACATGTTTTAAACATTTCCCCTTACTCGTATATTTCCTAATTTTTTTAATTTTTGTTTATAATTATGGAAACATGTTTTATAACATAATTAACTTTAACATGATGATTAAATTAAAGTTAGTCTTAATAGTAAATTTTGAACCACTTAATCTATGGGTCAAATCGAATTTATTAATTAAAAATCATGTCTGTGTAAAAAATTAATTTTAACACAACTGCATATAACATTCAAAACACCCTTTTACCATAATTATGCAGACAAAAATTTTTACAATTTAGCTTTCAATATAGTATATATAAAATAAATAGTTTCCATTAATAAAAAATATTGGATATTTATTAACATTAAAAAATCACCTGGAATAATATAGTTTTTAGTAATTTTAAATCAATTAACAAAATATCAATTATTAAAAAATAAATTTACTGTCAAAAGATTAAAATGTATTATCAAGATATAAAAATGTAATTAATATTTCAAAATAAAATTTATAAATGAAACAATATAATTTTTACCCTATCCCAAATCATAATAGAAACTAATAGGGAAAAGGGTTCCTTTTTTCATTACTTAACTTATTATATAGGTCACATTCAAGGGAAAGTATCCAAAAACTCTTAAAAATATATCTTAGGGTCAATAGGGTATAATTATTTCTATATAATGGTCTTTGGAAAATTTTTGGTTCATTTTTACACCTAATGTTTCACGTTGAATCCCTCGGTAAACTAATTTCGTCAATTATCACTAAGATTAACATTTGTCATTATCAGTAAAAATTATTTTGAAAAATTAATTTATCCACAATATAAAATTTAAATTATTATAAATAAAAATATGAAATAAATTTTTTGATATTCAATCCACTAAATTCAATAAAATTAGTATTAATCTTATATACGTGGTGAGACACCAAGTTTTTTAGGAAAGTAATTTTATAGAAAAAGATGATTCAATAGTAAATCAATGAATAATAATAATAATTTTATGAAACTACAATAATATATTTCGATATATATTATATATATTTAATTGAAAACATTCCCCATTTGTGATTATTTTATTTTATTTAAATGGAGTTAAGATATGCATTTTAAATCTATTTTTAGAAAAACCAAATTTTAATCACAAAAAAAATATTGTTAGAACCAATATAATTTTTATTCAAAGTGATTATGTTGATTTAATAAAAAAATTTATACATATTTTAATTTAAAACATAATTAAAAAAAATTTATAAATTTAAATTATTCAATTATTAAAATTATTTTTGGTAGAAATCATTATTTTTTACAATTCATTGAAAAATCAATACTTTTAGAAATGACCAAAAAAATTTCCCAAATTAAATTTTTATACTAAGAATATAAAAATGAATTTATTTATAGGAAATACATTTTTTTAACGTTCAAAATTTGATTATAATAATTTTTCATGAAAATCAATAAAAATCATTTTTAAATAAAACTTAATTTTGAAGAATATAATACCATTATAAAAAATGTATAGATTATTTACTAAACAATTTGATAAAATTTATATTGGATAAGATATGTATTTATATGTTAATATATATTTATATATTTCATGAATATTTTAATTCTATTCAAACTCACCAATTTTGTTTATAGGTTATAATGGTAAAATATATCATGGGTTGTTTTAGTTCCAAGTAGTGTGTTGAACATGATATATAACTTAAAATTCTCAAGGTGGTTAGTAATGTAAGATAAACTGGTTGTTGAATGTAATGTAAGATTAACATTGTATTTCATGTAATTCAAGATAAAATTAGTTTTAAATATCTTTGACGCTATCAATTATAATTTTTTTAAAAAAAATATCAAGGTGTTACATAGTTCCCATTTATTAAATTGCATCCTTACAATTTGAACTATATCTCTATAATTTATAAATGGATATTTGATTATAATTTTAAATAAAATCACATCTTAATTGGGGTTAATAAAATATCCTCTCTTTAAGGGATAAAAAACTTATTAAGGTTATCTCGAATAACTTATAACTTGGATTCCATGTAGGAGAGGGTTTGTGGCAAGTGAAGAAATTGACTTTGAAGAAATGCCTAAATAATTATAGAGAGTTATAGAGGAAATTGATCACCATTAAGTGAATCATAATTGAAATGGTAATGGCCTAACGTATATAAATATATGGTGATAAAAAGGCCATTAGTTCATCAGAATTGATGGTATTAGGATAACATTTCTTTCAATATCATTTCTAATATTTGATGATTTATCTTACCATCTATATGAGGAGAGTATGGAAATATACATAATTGACGAGTATTATTTTATATTTTAATAAATTTCTTCCAAAATATGATTTTTTTATCCAACTAGGTCGATTATGGTTGAATTTTTAATTCCCTAAGCACAAAAAACAAATTTTAAGGACCACATTACTAGAAAAGATATAACAGGTTATTCCTCCCATTTTAAAATATTAAAAAAACCAAAATGTATTACATATAGAAAGATAAAATATATAAATAATCATAAATTGAACACAAAATTTCAAAATTAATACAAATGTCAAAAAAAATCATTCCATAAATAATTACCCTAAAAATTATTCAAAATCTTCTTGAATAAATGTGAAACCCAAATATTAGAAGGATCTAATCATATATTCTTCCAATATAAATCAACCATTATTACTCATATAAAATCCAATATGTTTCTAAAATAATCATAATATTTACTTGAAAATGTCATATTATCAACCACATTATATAGGCTAGTGGTAGGAAATAGAACCTTATCATCCTTTGATTGTGGGTTCAAACCCCACCACCTCACCAGATATGACTGGTTGTCACCTGGCACATGGGTTGTCCATTATTCCTCTCATAAAGAAAAATAATAAATCACTAAAAACATGTCATGTTGATCCTAGGAGTTACAAATACCCCAACCAAATAAAATTTCTTCCAAAAGTCACTCAAAAGCCTCAAAATTGTTTCTACTTAAAACATTAAATAGGGTTGCTAAGACATTGAAATTATGATAAAAAATCATGTAGACCTATGATGTTATACATTACTTATAACATAACCTCACATGAAAGAAGTATACTCTATTCAGTTATATAAACCCAACTATGATTTAGACTGTTATATCCCAGAATCCACACTCCAGGATTTGGTTCAAAATTCATAAAATTCAAATGTTAAGCTTTGATACCAAAGAAGGTGATTTTTTTAAAATAAAAACATACAACATCAAAAGGAAATATTCGATCAATTACATTCCAATATAACTTTTTGGAATATATTTTTAGGGAATTTGGACCAAATTGTAACAAATTTTATTTACAAACAACTAAATTTTAAAGAATATAATTATCATTTATTATACCCAACATTGAAAATTTTACATCAATATATCAACATCATCCTTGAGAAATACCTTATAGACATAATTCATTCAACCTCAATCTTTTTATCCCATGGAAGATGAAACATAATAAGGGTGAGCTCAAATTATATATAAGGGTAACCATATAAAATTAAGAATTTAATTACATCGACATGAATAAGAAGGTCATAATGGTATAATATCATAATCAGAGGTAATGAGAAAATCATAAAAGAACTCATTCCTATCAATACCTGGATCCTAAAATATGAAAACTTGCAAAAGTAATGTGTCATCAAAATTTATAATAATGATCAATGAAATATCAATCATGATCATATGACACACTAAAATCCCTTATTAAGCATAAAAAACATATTGCTATCTCAAAACATTTTTCATCATATCCCATGTTAAACCCATGTGAGAAATAACTAGACAGAAGTTAAATCCATTGGGGAAACCCACATGTAAATTCATATTTTACTCAAAATAACATTACATTAATCAATTCATTAGATAATTATCAAGGAAAACCCATATTTTAAGATATTATGGGCTCAACCAATGCTATCTAGGACACCCCATTGTATAAGTTGTAGCAGTCTCTCTTAACACTTTCTAGGCCACCCCATCGTATAAGCTGTAATGGGTTCACCCATTTCTATATGGGTCACCCCATCATATAAACTGTAATGGGATCACCCAATATTTTCTAGGTTCACCCATTTCTCAGGTATAATGATCAAATATAGCAACATGAATAAAATATCATTCAGTTTTTAAAAACTCTTTTAAACTCATAAAAAAATCACGTTTGGTTATCAGAATACCCTTTTCTTTTAAATCACATTTTCATTCCCAAAATAACCTTTTGGTTAGAAAAATATTTTTAAATAACAAAATACCCATAATTGGAAAAATTATTTTCATTGAATAAAACATTACATCTTTAAAATGAAGCCATTAATAAAATAATGGTCACAACAACGGAAAGGTTGTTGTCAAAGTGTACGTTAATAATTAGACAATCCATTTTTTATGCGTTACAATGTTCCTCATAAAACACATAAAAAGATTAGTTTTTAAAAACCATTGAAAAATGTTATTTATAAATCATTTAAATACATTAAAAAAAATTAAATTCATTTTGAAAACATAGACATGGAAAATGAAGATTTTTAATTAAAATAATAAATGAGATTTTTTATAGAAAAGTACCTTATCAATTTGGAATCACATGAATAGTAAATCCCATTAAAGAATAAAACTTAAAAAAAGTTTAAATATCATTATAATTAATATGTTCATGATATAGTATGTCAAGGGGGATTTATATTCATCTTATAAAATAATACTGGATTGTAACATCAAAATATGACTCAATGAATGGAAATTGAGATGAAGTTCCTTACTACTTTAGTAACATTAAAACCATTAAGTCCATGAAAGAGATATTCTAAATTTGAAATTTAAACAAAATAAATCCTGGTATAAGAATAATAAAATAAACTCATGTGTATTATATATGCCACACAACAAAAATAAGTGTTGAATATGGAATATATCTCACAGAAATAAAACTCAGATGAGAAAACCCTTAATAGTGAGTCCAACCTACCGTGTTTGTCTTTATATTCCTGAATAATTAACTTATATTAGTGAGTTAATTTATGTAGAAATTTTTTAAATTTTAGTAGTACTTTAACTTCACTTATTGACCTTTCATAAAAAAAATTACATAATTGATTAACTTTATATTAGTTTTTTTATTATATTCGGCTTCTGTGTTAAAAAATACTTTAGTGGGTTGATTGTGGGAAAATATGTCATTATTTATACATAACCATAATAGTAATAAAGAAATAAGTATAATATTGATATATCAATTATAATTTTTAAATACATCATGAAATACAGTTAGGTGAAATGAAATAATGTTATAATCAAAAAGATTAAAGTTCTTACGTACAGATGAGTATTGTTTCGATTTTTTCAATGATAAATATAGAAAGAAGTTACGTCATATTTTAGCTTTATAAAATGATAATAATATAATAAATTCCATATTATGTAAATATTTATAATTATATTTAGTATTCCAATGAAGTGGTGGTGTGAAAAGGAATCACATCTCTTCAAGGAGGTGGTAGTCTACATTTCCATGAATGACGTTATCATTTTATCAGTGAGTGACAAGGTAAATAAAATTATATAATATATATAAGTGATAATTATTTCATTAATTAAATAATTATTTAATTTATATCAAATATATTTATTATATTTACCCATGTTACCTTTTATGTAAGGTGTCATTGAAAAATGAATCACATCGCTTCGTGAGGCGGTTTTTGATCGTACACACAATTGATGTTATCTTATCCCTTAATGAATGGAAAATAAGAGGTTATATATTATATATGACTTGAGAGTTATGATTATATTATAAATATAATATATTATATTTCATTTTTATCCATCATCATACCCAACCATGATAGTTGGTAATGAAAAAACAAATGAAAGTGTTTCATGAGGCAGTAGTCTATCGTACACATGGATGATGATTTCATAACCCATTATATAGAAGTGTCTGTGGTTTTAGGTCGTACCATAATCATAAAAACATATTACTATATGGATTGTACCTAATTTTTTATAAAATAATGGTATAATAATAATTGAAATAGGTGGAGAAAGAAATTAAATAAAAAGATCGTTGAAGAATGTTACCGCATCTTCAGGTATCCTCCATAGGTTTCCACCCAAGGAATTACTGGGTTGGATTTAATCCCAAAATAATTCTTCTAATATGAGATTAAAGATTTTTCTTAAGTTATTTTATAAGGTTTTGGATGATCCATATGGCTTGATAGGTTTGCATATGTGAGGGGAGTGATTTCCCTTTATTAGTGAGGAGGAGTAGAATTTTTTGTAAATACCAAAAAGTACTCATAATTGGGAGGTAAATATTACCTTAAGTGGCTCCCAAATTGATAATTAATATATTGGTGGGATTATATCCTCTATCCAAACATACAACATGTAATCATATAAATGTTCTAAAAATTGTGTTCCTTAAATATTAAGTTTCCTTATTTTCTCAATTTTGGTTTTTCATTATGGTAACTTGTTTTCTAACCTAATTAATTTATCCATTAAGACTAAATTAAAGTGTTAATATTTAGATAATATGAACCAAATGATTAAAATAGTCATTTTTCAGAATAAATAATTTTTAGTAATTATAAATAATTTATTAAAATATTAATTATTATAAGATAACCTTAATATCAATTTTGACATTTCTCATTTAATTTTAATTTATAAATTTTAATAATGGAATTATAATATATTATTTTCCTATATGTGTAACATGATATAACAATTTAAAAAATTAATCTAAGGCCATAATTCATTCAATTTAATTATGTTTTTATGTTTTTAGTATAATTATTTTAGTCAATTTTTAACTAAATAATTATTGTATTGGCATATCATAAGTATTTAAAGTATTCAATTCATGTCTAAAAAAATTAAATTAAATTATCCTGATAGAAAAAACACATTTTTATTTCAAATAAATATTTATAGATGAACATATATTTTTCTCTATCCCAAGAATTATAGGCATTAAAAGGGGATTTTTTTTGTCCTTTTCTTTACATAACTTTTTATATAGTTCACCTTCATGTAAAAGTGACCCAAAAGTGATGTAAATAGTTAAAAAGGTCATAATTGTAACATCTCAGGTAAATAAAGATTAAGAAATATTTAATATTTATTAATATTTCTGAATTAAATATTAATTTTACTTTTAGGGGTTGTTATGTTTGATAGATTACCGATACGCAACAACGGGTTTCTTTGAAATATTTTGCTGCACACTAATAATATAATATTATTTTAAATAGTAGTTAACTTCTAGATATTGTATTGGTGGGACTGAAAAAAACTAACTACAATATGATTATATATGTTTGTTAAATGTATTTACTTTTATCCAATAAAAGTTAGAGGCTTAAAATGTGAATGAATCTAATTTTAAGCATAATTTACATTAAAAGGTCGATTTACCGCCTTTTAATGGAGAACCCCCTTTAAATGTAGTTTTTTTCACTTTAATACATTTTAATTCACCTAATAAAATCCTTATTTATAATGGGGACATATAAATTTACTTTGTGTAAATTATTGTAATTTTTTCGATAAAGTTCATTTTTTAATGAATAAGCAAAATATTGTATTTTAATTCAAAAATGAGTTTTAATATAATTTATTTATATAGTTAGATTATCTTTTTAATTGGATTTAAAGTTTAATGAAAATATATTTTTATCATTTAATTCAATGTTTGTCGTTGGAATTAATTTCACTTTGAAATTGGACATAAACAAGTATCAATCTTTTCAGAATTATTGTTTCTTAAAAACACGCTATTTGTTTTGATAACGGGAATTAATTTTAAATTAATTAATGAAAATTATATGTTTATAATTTGGTAAAATAGGAATCATTTTTTAATTCGCAATATCAAATATATCTTAGGCTGAAGTTTTGGTATTTTTTTGAAAAACGTCAATTTTTTATGAATAGTGAAACCACATAGTAGTAGCTAAAAAACGAATTTTTTCATTTAAATGAAATTTTACCACTTATTTGAATTGAATTTCAAAAATACAACATACATGTTTGTTATCAAGAAGTAAAATGTGGTTCAATAAGATGAAAATAATATTTGGCGAATAGTTACTTTTGACTTTTATTTACCGCGGTTAAAGGTAAATAGGGTAATTCAAGGTTAAATGAATATTGTAATAATTAAAAATTACCTTAAAACATGCCCTAACCTTATTGGATAAGTAATGGCCGACCATGGGCATCTTTGGGTCTATTTTTGTCTCCCATGGAGCCACTTATGAAAGATAATGACACTTTAGATTAATTAATTTAATGCAAAGGAAAAAATGACATAAACAAAACTCTTTTAGTAAATTAATTTTTCTATGGTGTTATACAAATTACATTTTAGACTATAAATATTCATTAGAAATCTAAATATATTTCCTACATCAATCTATTTGTTTTATAATTTTTATACATAAAATAAAATAAATTATTTATGACATAATAATGATGCAGTGTTTATCTCATTAATAAATGATTTAAATAAACAAGATTATAATGATTATAATATTATCCAAAACATGTCCAATTCTGATTGGATGATTTTATTTCGAATATGAGTCATCTTATCTTCTACTTTAATGCTTTTTTGAACTTTAAAAACTGAATATCATTATATAATAAAATAATATTATCACACTTTCATAAAGAGCCCCTCCTCCCCCTTATAAAAGGAGACCATTCCTAACAAATTCCTCACACCTCTCAATCCTTTTTCTTGTCCAAAATCTTCCCAATTAATCTCCCTACATCCCTATATTTCACCTAGAATCCTTACCTTAGGCATAAGGCACTTCAAGAAGTCCTTTGGTTCAAACCAAAGGAAGTTACCCAAATTAAAGGTAAGAATTTCTCTTAAATTTTTTTCTTTTATTTTACTTATCCAACCCCGAAACTCTTTTTATTACTTTCTTTTGTAACAACACAAGTATCCTCAATATACTAGGTTTTTGTTATGAGAAGGATTCTAACTACACTTACACACACATCCATCTAATGGATGAAGAACATAATGTTTCTGTGGATAGAAAACAAACGCCTCACGAAACGATGATTGTTCAAATATATCCAACCGCCTCTCATGGTAGCCATTATGATGGAACTTTATTTATATATGATATATATTATGTTTTTTCGTAATTATTCTGTATTTTACAGTTATATCGTACCATTATGGTTTCCATAGTGGGTAAATATGATAATCTCATGTGAGGAAGTGCGGACTACCGCCCCCTCAAAGTGATGTGACTCGTTAATGCCTTATGTGGGATGTATAGAGGATAGAGTTAATGATATTATATATGATATTATACTGAAATAAAAATATACCAATCTATCATTATGTTTTAATTCCATTAGAATAATAAATATAAATTAATTTAGCGTTCAGGCGTACGTACGGCTTACCGTCTCCATGAACAGTGAATTTCATTTCATACCTCCAAATGTTATGTACTATTATAAATGCATGTATATACTTGATATATATATGATATATATGATATCTAAATCATTTATATCATTTAGTATATAATGTACTATTGACCACATGGACAACTTGTAAATATAAGGTGTTCATTTTTTACTCAAGTACCAAATATCGAAAAAACGACCATTATTAACTTGAATGATTAAATAATGTTTATAACATGGAAATAAGTGATATAAAAGGAATAAAAAACTTGAAAAGGGTTCTTAATCAAGTAAAAATCTACTTTAGTTTATTATTCAGGAGATTAAATAATGGTCGAGTCAAGTTGGACAAGAGGTAAGGGACTGCGTCTCAATCTCCTTTCATTGAGGCATATTTTGTTTTAATACATGAATTTCTTTTATACCCTGTATAAACACCCTTGAAATTTCAAATGGAATCTTTTTCTACGAAGCATTTAACAAAATGAAAAAAAGGAATGTTTCTTTTAACATAAGTGGTGACAACGACCTTTTCCACCGCCGTGAGTATTATTAGATCTTTGGCTTCCTCAAAAATCCGAAATGTTTTTTAATGGAAAATAAATATCATATACTCTTTTATGCATTTTGTTATTGAAAATGGTTTTGATATTGGATTTATATTTAGGTGATATATTATGATTGAAATGTTGAAATTGTTTCTTTCCATTATATTCAGTTTATTTCTTATGATTTTATAATGGTATATGGAAATTTAACGGGTGGTTACATGATAAACCAAATGACTGGTGGTGCCATGAATACCAGGATGGGTGGTTACGTTATAATCTCCAATGCATTGGGTATGGAAGTCGGCCGTATGGATATTCCGTTTAGTGACATGTGTGGAAGTCGACCGTATGGTTATTCCATTTAAGTATGCTTATGTCCCAAGCTACCTCTATATGTTATGTGTTCTTTATATGGGTTTTATGGTAATATTTTGGTTACAAAAGGGTAAGTAATGATCTTTTATTGAGTTAAGAGTATTTACTACTTCATAAAGGGGAAAATTATTACTTATGTTAAAGTATTCATGGTTTACTTGTTTTATTGAAAAACTACCAGTTTTCCTTCTTTGTGTATCCTTTACTGAGTTTTTTATGCTCATATCATGTTTTTTAAATGTTTTTCACAGGACATAATGTGGAATAGGATCAAGGAAGGGATCAAGGAAATGTCATGATGTCTTATACATGGAACTAGACATGCAACTTTTTTTTCAAGAGTTTTTATTTTATGAAAAAATGGATACTAGGTAGAAGTGACTACTTTGTAATCTTTTGAGAAGTAATAGTTATGTCCTAATTCTCTAAAACTCTAAACCTGAAAAGACCCTCAATGTGAATTATTAACTTAATTCAACATTATGTATATTTTAAATTCGGGTCCTTATAGTTGGTATCAGAGGTCAGTTTTGACAACTTTAAGAGTTAGGGTATTGTTAAATAAATATCCATAAATTAATTTATGGTAATATTGAAATGATATAGCAATTACATATTACCATTTTTCCTCACCTAAAATATTTCTATGTTCAGAATGGTTTTCCGTAGAGGAAATAGGGAAGTTATGTTGGGACGACATCAGAAGAAAGACAACCTTCCAAATCAGCGATCTGAGATGGTCAGAATTAGAACTGAATAGTTTGTCGCAGTGATGGCACAATTGAATTAGGATATAAATGGCAGTGGTATCCAAGCACGGGATCAACCAAATCAACGACAGAGGAACATGTCAGTAGTGGAACATTTCACGAGGCAACATCCCCCATTATTTAGAGTATCATCTAACTTAGTGCTTGAAGAAGGGTGGATTAAAGCACTGGAGAAGATTTTCGATGTCATGGGTTGTTCAGAACAAAAAAAGGGTAGTCTTTCTATTTACCATTTTGAAGGTGAAGCTGATCAGTGGTGGTTGATCATGAAAAATATCAGGGGTAATGAGTAGATTTATGCTCTCTATTGGGATGAATTCAAAGGTATGTTTATTAAGAAATATATTCCTAAAGTGGTTATATTAGGATGGAAAAAATATTCATAGAATTGAGGGAGTAGGATGACTCCGTGGCTGCTTATGAAGCAATGTTCACTCGACTGGCATGGTATGCAGCAAATTTAAACTGAGATCTTGATAGTAAGATAATTCATTTTTACTCAGGACTGAAGCAACAATATCGAAGAGAGTTATCCTCTCGTGAGTTTAGAAGTTATGAAAAACTTGTTTGATATGCGGTGAAGGTGGAAATGGAGTTTGCAAATGATCAGGTGTTCTTTGACAAACAACCGAATAAGTGGTCCAGTTGGCAGGGAAAGGGGAATAATTCACCAAAGAATCCTGGAGGTAAGAAAACTAAATATCAATCTTGTGAGAAGTGTGGTAAAAAGAATCCCGGAGAATATTTATCAATGTTTGGAAAGTGCTTCCAGTGTTGTAAGTCTGGTCATATTGCTCGTAACTGTAAGTAAGATGATCAAGCAGGCAATGAAAAGCCATTGCTAAGATGTTTTAAGTGTAATGAAATGGTACATTACGAAAATGAGTGTCCAGAGAAGAACTCAACTGATGGAAAGCAGCCAGACTACAAGCAGAATGGGGTGGTGAAATCCTTTGCAACTACTTCAGCAGATGTTGGGCCATCGAATGAAGTAGTATTAGGTACACCGTTTGTTTGTTCAGAATATTCCAATGTGTTGTTTGATTCATGGTCTACACACACTTTCATTTCTGAGAAGTTTTCTAGTAAACTGGGAATTCCATATCATGATATGAATACTGAACTTATGGCAAAAACACCTCTAAGAAATGTGGAGACAAAAAGAAATTATAAGAACCTTCCTGTCCTTGTGTGCGTAAGGAACCTACCTTCAAACCTTATTGTTTTCCCTCTAGTAGTGTTTGATGTTATTTTTGGCGTGGATCAGATTTCTGTTTATCATGCTAAGATTGACTGCAGAGCTAAAGTGGTTTTGTTTCAGAAATATTTACAGTTTGTGTATAAGAATGAACCCTTTCTTTTGATAACATTTCAAGAAGCTGAAAAACTAGTAAAAAATTGAAATAAATTTTACCTTACACATAACGTTGAAAATAAAGGAACAATTCAGATTAATGATGTTCCAGTGGAAAATGAGTACCTTGTTGTTTTTCTTCATGAGTCTCTTGGAAAAATACTTGATCAAGAAGTTGAATTTACTGTTGACTTAGTTCCTGATGCTATGCCAATTTCAAAACCCCCTTATCGAATGGATCAAATTGAACATTTAGAGTTAAACAAGAAATTACAAGAGTTATTAAATAATGGTTTCATTCGACCTAGCACATCCCCATGGGGTGCTCCTATCTGTTTTGTTAAAAAGAAAGATGGTTAAATGAGACTTTTCATTGATTATAGAGCATTGAATAACATTATTGTTAATAACAAGTATCCTTTTCCTCATATCGATGATTTGTTTGATCAGCTCCAGGGAG
Source organism: Viscum album (assembly GCA_963277665.1). Lineage (NCBI taxonomy): Eukaryota > Viridiplantae > Streptophyta > Magnoliopsida > Santalales > Viscaceae > Viscum > Viscum album. Next base: position 274,885,211 of record OY728137.1, read on the forward strand.
CTGAGTATTTTTCTAAGATTGATTTGAGGTCAGGGTACCATCAGTTGAATGTAATGGAAGAAGATGTTCCAAAGATAGCATTTCATAATAGATATAGCGATTATGAATTTGTAGTTATTCCTTTTGGATTAATGAATGCACCTGCTATATTCATCGATCTTAGGAATAGAATTTTCCGTGAGTTCTTGGATAAGTTTGTGGTTGTGTTCATTGATTATATTTTGGTTAGTTCAAAAAGTAAAAAGGAACATGAAAGTAATTTAAGGGTTGTCTTGAAAACCTTAAAAGAAAAGAAACTATTTGGGAAATTCAGCATGTGTGAGTTTTTGTTACATCAAATTTCATTCCTTGGTCACATTGTTTAAAAAAATGGCATAAATGCTGAGCCTACAAAAACAAAATTTGTTGAAGAATGGACAAGACCCACAAATATAACCGATATTCGTAGTTTTCTTGGTTTGGTAGGTTATTACCAGAGGTTTGTTGAGAAATTTTCAAGGTTATCTAGTCCAATGAATAATTTAACTAGAAAAGGTGTTAAGTTCATTTGGACAAAATAATGTGATGATTGTTTTCAGGAATTGAAAAAAAGATTGATGAATGCTCCAGTTTTGGCACTGCCTTTCAAAAATGGTGGGTTTGTTATTTACAGTGTTTCTTCATTGAAAGGACTTGGATGTTTCCTTATACAGAATGATCAGGAAATTTCTTATGCTTCACGTCATTTGAAACCTCATGAGTTAAATTACCTTACACATGATTTGGAATTAGCTGCTGTTGTTTTTTCTTTAAAAATTTGGAGGCATCATTTATATGGAGTAAAATGTGAAATATGTATTAACCCAAAATGTTTAATGTATATATTCACTCATAAGGAATTGAACATGATACAGAGGATATGGATGTAATTAATCAAGGATTATGATTTCATGATCCATTACCATCCAAGAAAAGAAAATAAAGTGGTCGATGCTTTGAGTCAAAAAAGTAATGCCTCATTAACCAAGCTACTTTTGGAATGAGATCCTTTGTTTTTTGATTTGATGAACTTTGGAATGGAATTTGTTGGTGCAGGAAATTATTCTATTTTGTTTTAGGTGTTAGTGAAATCATCTCTACTAGTCAGAATAAAGCAAGCGCAAAAGGAAGACAGTGAGTTGTAGTAAAAGGTATAGTTGGTTCATAATTGTAAGTTGACTAATTTCAATGTTGATAATGATTCTGTTTTGAGGTTTTGGGAGAGATTATGTGTGCCTTGTGATTCAAAGATGAAGAATTAGTTGTTATGTGAAGCTCATAGTTCTTTGTTTTTAGTTCATCCTGGTAGTACTAAGATGTACAGAGTTATTCGGGAGTATTATTGGTGGGATGGAATGAAAAGTGATATTGCTGCTTTTACTGTGAAGTGTTTGACCTGTCATAAGGTTAAAGAAGAGCAGCACTTACCAAAATGAATGCTTTAGTCATTACCGGTTCCATATTGGAAATGCGAAAATATATCCATGGACTTCGTTGTGGGATTACTGAAGACATATCGAGGTAATAATTTAATCTGGGTTGTTGTTGATCGATTGAATAAATCTACTCATTTCCATCCTTTTCGAGACACTTTGTCTCTAGATCAACTTGCTCAGTTTTATGATAAAGAGATAGTCAGGTTGCATGGAGTTCACCTCTCCATTGTATCTGACCGTGATCTTAGGTTTACTTCTAACTTTTGGAAAGGCCATTAGAAGTCATTGAGTACTGAATTAAATCTTAGTACAACTTTTCATTCGAAATCAAATGGGCAGCCAGAACGAACAATTCAGACCTTGGATGATATACTATGTTCTTTTTCACTAGATTACCATGGAGTTTGGGTCCAACATCGTTCTTTGGTTGAATTTTTATATAATAACAACTTTCATTCCAATATACATATGGCTCTGTTTGAGGCATTATATGGAAATCATTGTCAAACTCCAGCTTTTTGGGATGAAGTAGGTGAAAGGAAGCTAATGGGACCAGAATTGGTAGAAGAGATGGCAGAGAAAGTTCGATTGATTCAAAATCAGATGAGAATAGCTCAGAGAAGACTACAAAAATATACAGATAACCAGAGGAAGGATATTTCTTTTGAGGTAGGTGATCTTGCCTTTCTCAAAGTTTCTCCATGGAAAAGTGTGATGCATTTTGTTAAGAAGGGGAAGTTGAGTTCGAGGTTCATTAGACCTTATAAAATTCTGGAGAAAGTTGGATCAGTTGTGTACAGAGTGGCTTTACCTCCATGTTTATCCTAGGTACCCAATGTTTTTCATGTTTCGATGTTGAGAAAGTATATGCCAGATCCATCTCATGTTTTGAGCGCAGAGGTAGTTCAGATGGAAGAGAGTCTCTCTTATAAAGAACAACGAGTCCGGATTCTTGACCGTAGAGAGAAAGTGTTGTGATATAAGGTAATTCACCAGGTAAAGTTTTTTTGAAAAAACCATATGGTTGAAGAGGCAATGTGGGAATCTCAAAATTCTATGAGGGATAAATACCACCACTTATTTTGATAAGTAAAATTGCTAGGATTCAATTCAAAAAATGAGGGAAGGATGTAACATCCCAGGTAAATAAATAATAATACATATATAATATTTATTAATATTTTTGAATTAATTATTAATTCTACTTTAACGGGGTTTCTATGTTCGATAGCATACCCGATACGCAACAACGGGTTTCTTTGAAATCTTACGTTGCACACTAATAATATAATATTATTTTAAATGGTAGTTAACTCCTAGACATTTTATTGTTGTGAATGAAAAGAAATTACTACAATATGATTATAAATGATTTTTAAATGTATTTACAATTATCCAATAAAAGTTAGAGGCTTAAAATGTGAATGAATTTAATTTTAAGCATAATTTACATTAAAAGGTCGATTTACCGCCTTTCAATGGAGAACCCTCATTATATATAGTTTTGTTAACTTTAATACATTATAATTGAGCAAATAAAATCCTAATTTATAATGGGGACATCAAAATTTACTTTGTGTAAATTTTTGAAATTTTTCAGAGAAAGTTCATTTTTTAATAAATAGTGAAAATATTGTATTTTAATTCAAAATTGAATTCTAATATAATTTATTTATATAGTTAGATTATCTTTTTAATTGGTTTTAAAGAGTAATTAAAATATATTTTTACCATTTAATCCAATGTTGGTCGTTGAAATTAATTACACTTTGAAATTGGACAAAAAGAAATATCAATCTTTTGATAGTTATTGTTTCCTAAAAACACGCTATTTTATTTGATAATGAGAATTAATTTTAAATTAATTAATGAAAATTATATTTTTATAATTATTAAAATAGAAATAATTTTTCAATTCAGAATATCAAATATATCTTAGGCTTAATTTTTGGTATTTTTCTGAAAAACGTCAATTTTTGATGAATAGTGAAGCCACTTAGTAGTAGCTAAAAAACCGACTTTTTCATATAAATGAAATTTTACCGCTTCTGTGAATTGAATTTTTAAAATCCAACATACATGGTTTTTATCAAGAAGTAAAATTTTGTTCAATAAGATGAAAATAATTTTTGGTAAATAGTAACTTTTGACTTTTATTTACCACGGTTAAAGGTAAATAGGGTAATTCAAGGTTAAATGAATATTGTAATAATTCAAAATTACCTTAACACATGTCCTAACCTTATTTTATGAGTAATTTACTACCATGGGAATATTTTGGTCTATTTTGGTCACCCATGGAGCCACTTATGAAAGATAATGACACTTTAGTTTAATTAATTTAATACAAACGCAAAAAACACATAAACAAAAATCTTTTAGTAAATAAATATTTATATGGTGATATAAAAATTACATTTTCAACTATAAATATTAATTGGAAAGATAAATATATTTCTTACATCAGGCTATTTGTTTTATAATTTTTAGACATGAAATAAATTAAATTATTTATGACACAATAATGATGCAGTGTTTACCTCATTAATAAATGATTTAAATAAATAAGTTTATAATGATTAAAATATTATCCAAAACATGTCCAATTCTGATTGGATGATTTTATTTAGAATATGACTCATATTATATTATACATTAATGATTTTTGGACCTTTAGAAACCGAATATCATTATATAATAAAATAACATTATCAAACTTTCATAAAGAGCCCCTCCTCCCCCTTATAAAAGGAGACCATTTCTAACCAAATACTCACACCTCTCAAGCCTTTTGACTTCAAAACAATCTGCCCAATTAATCTCCATACATCCCTCTATACCACCTTGAAGCCTTAAAATATTTATAAGGCACTTCAAGAAGTCATTTGGTTAAAACCAAAGGGAGTTACCCAAATTAAAGGTAACAGTTTCTCTTAAATTATTTTCTTTTATTTTACTTCTCTAACCCCTAAACTCATTTTATTACTTTATTTTATAACAACACCTATATAAATAATATACTATGATGTTGTTATTATATGTATTCAAACTACACTTACACACACCTCCATCTAATTGATGAAGAACATAATGTTTCTATGGATGGAAAACTAACACCTCACGAAACGATGATTATTCAAATATCTCCAACCGCCTCTCATGGTGGCCATTATGATGGCATTGTATTTATATATGATATATATTATGTTTATTTTTTCTTTATGCTTCTGTATTTTCCATTTATATCATACCTTTATGGTTGCCATAGTGGGTAAATAAGATAATCTCATTTGAGGAAGTGCGGACTACCGCCCCCTCAAAGTGATGTGACTCGTTAATTCATTATGTGGGATATATAAATGATAGAGTTAATGATATTATATATGATATTATACTGTAATTATAATATACCTATGTATTATTATGTTTTAATTCTATTAGAATAAGAAATATAAATTAAAGTAGCGTTCATGCGTACGTACATCTTACCATCTCCATGAACGATGCATTTCTTTTCTCTTACCTCCAAATGGTATGTACTATTATTAATACATGTATATACTAGATATATATGATATACATGATATATAAATAATTTATATCATTCTGGATATAATAGACTATCGACCACATGGACAACATGTAAATATATGGTGTTCATTTTAGACTCATGTACCAAATATCAACAAAACGACCATTACTAAATTGAATGATTACATAATGTTTATAACATGGTAATAAGTCATATAAAAGGAATAATAAACTTGAAAAAGGTTCTTAATCAATTAGAAATTAACTTTAGTTTATTATTCAGGAGATTAAATAACGCTCGTGTCATGTCGGACACAAGGTAAGGTACTTCGTCTCAATCTCCTTTCATTGAGGCATATTTTTTTTAATACATGACTTTATTTTATACGCTGTATAAACACCCTTGGCTTCTTAGAGGAATATTTTTCTATGAATAGTTTTAAAAAATGACAAAAAGGAATTTTTCTTTTAACATAAGAGGTGACAATGACCTTTTCCACCACCGCATGTACTATTTGATCTTTGGATTCCTCAACAAGCCAAATTGTTTTTAAAAGAAAATAAATACCATATACTATTTTATGTATTTTGGTATTGTAAATGTTTTTTATAATGGATTTATTATGTCAATATATTTAATTGATATATTTTGATTGAAATGTGGATGTTTTTTCTTTCCATTGTATTTGTATAATGTATTATGATTTTATAATGGTACTTGGACATTTGACGAGTGGTTACGTGATAAACCAAATGACGGGTGGTGCCGTCAATACCAGGATGGGTGGTTACGTTATAACCTCCAATGCATTGGGTATGCAATTCAGCCGTATGACTATTCCATTTAGTGATATGTGCGGAAGTCGACTATATGGTTATTCCATTTAAGTATGTTTATGTCCCAAGTTACATTTATATGTTATGTGTTCTTTATATGGGTTTTATGGTAATATTTTGGTTACAAAAGGGTAAGTAATGATGTTTTATTCAAGGAAGAGTATTTAATACTTTCTAAAAGTGAATAGTATTACTTATGTTAAATATTTCATGGTTTACTTGTTGTTTTGAGAAACTAACAGTTTTCCTTCTTTGTGTATCCCATACTGAGCTTTTTATGCTTATCACGAGTTTTTGAAATTTTTTTCACAGCGCATAATGTGGAATAGGGTCAAGGATGGGATCAAGGAAAAGTCATGCTGTCTTAAACATGGAACTAGGCATGACTCCTCTTTTCAATAGTTTTTATTTTATGAAAAAATGGTTACTAGGTAGAAGTGTCTACTTTGTATTCTTTTGAGATGTAATAGTTATGTCCTAATTCTCTAAACTCTAAACCGGAAAAGATCCCCAATGTGAATTATTAACTTAATTCAATATTATGTATGTTTTAAGGCTGGGTCCTTATAATAATGGTTAGAATATTTCCATAAAATGATCCTTGTAAAAATTCTGGGAAATTTTTACTACTTAACTATAATGTATAATCACCTAGAAAAGTCATATTTACGTTAAAGAATTTGATTATTTATAAATGTTTTCATTAATAATTATGGACTAAAATTAAGTTGGACTTTCTAGTAATTAAAAATTATTCTAATTGAAAATAAGGAATATAATTTTTGAACTAAAATTCATTTATGTAAAAAATTTAAATTTACTATTAATCTCACAAAGATGACATGTTAATGGGTTTTAAGAAGATTATTTTTTTTAAAAAAATATGGTTTTATATTGACTCTAGGTGTAATAATAATCATTTTTTAAAAATCAATTAAAATTAAATAATATATATTATATAAATTTAATTTAATACATTAACCAAAAATATATTATTTAAAATAATTAAAATTAAGAAACATTATACATTTTAAAATAATTTTTTTAGAAAACTCAATTTTAAAAACAAAAAAACAAAATTATACAAAAAAACTAAAAGATCATTAAATTTAATTAATTGCATTAAATATAACTATTTAATAAATTAATTAATAAAAACCCATTGAAAATATATCAAGGATTTTTAAATTACTTAATATATTTGAAAGAATTTTTTTATAAAAATATGAAGTTTTCACCGTTCACTGAAAAACATTATTTTTCAAAAATCACAAAACTCTACCCATGGTAAATTAGGATATTAAAATTCAAAAAAATGATGTTAATTTTATAAAATAAATTTTATAAAAGTTCCAAAAATTTATATTAATATTTTTTATATAAATAATAAGAAACATTTTTTAATATATCATTTCATGTAACACAATATAAACTCCATGTTACATATATTTTATGATATTTAATATAATTTTCTTCTTTGAAAATATTGAGGTGTTATAGTTACATATATTTTGTAAGAAGAAGGAATGCCTTGTAATGTTACCAAAATGAAATGAGTGTTTGTTTGGATAGAGAAAACATAAATCAATATTGGAAAGAATCTATCCATGAATGAAATAATATTATTGGTTTGTTTGAATTCATATTTTAGAATAGTGATATTGTTGATTCTTGTAAATGGTTTCCAATAAAAGATGACTCATTGATTTTTGAGGAAATTTATGGATGATGTGAGAAATGTGGACATGTATCAGAATAATGTTTGATGGTATTACCAACAGAAGAGTTGATGATGATGAAATAAAATCTACAAAAAATAAGTTCATATACATTAGTGGTTTTTGTGAAGAGGGAACTTCCACAAATGGGGGTAGATCAAATGAACAAGAATACTATTCTACCTAGGGAGACTATTACATTATAAATCAAGTGAAAATTATAGATTTATCAAGATGAATGATCTAAAAATAATAAAGTATCTTTTCTGAGAAGAAGAACATACCCATATTTCTCTGACAAAAGATAATTTAGAAACCACCTTATTCCTAAATGTAATTTTTTTTTATTTTTATGGAATTAAAGGTGATACATGAAGTTGGAGACATAGGATAGATAGAGTTGGGATTGTTTTATCGCCATATTAAAGTGTCAATATTTGAATTGAACCCTTTAAATATTAAATGATAATTAAATTTCTTTATATATCATCCTCAATGATAAATTTTTATAGTTTACTAATTTTAGGGGAAAATAGTTTTCAAAAGTTTCTAGAAACTAATATTCAATATAAATAAGGAATTTCATTAAGGTTCTTGAGTATTTGATTGAGAAATAATATACATAACATTCTATAATACATTTTATGATTTTATTAATTGTATATTTTTTGGAGATTTTTTTTGTTCAATTATAATAAAAGTGAGAATATATTGAATAAAGAATGGTTGTGAAATGAAATATTGGATTATTGATTAGTAAATTTTGTGTTTGACAGAGAACATTACTCAGGTATAATTATACTAGATTAGTTTATAACAAACAATTTTGTTTTAACCATTGTATTTATTATTCATATAAGGGAGGGAAGAGTGGAATGATTGATAATATATTAACATGCATATTCTATATGGGTATTGAGATGAAATAGAGAGGGGGAGATTATTTAACCCATTTATGTTATGTTATATTTTTATAATAATCTATGATTTTTATATTTTTTGTGAAGTGAATATGTAATTATTAAGAGTAGAGAACCATAGAAAGATGGAAATATATATGGATATGATAATATTGGAAGAATAATGGGGAAAACTTTTGATATTGGGAATTGAAGATTGATGTAAGTCAGCGGTTGAGTCAAAACATGCAAATTTATATTACACTATATCATTCTAATGGTTATTGTTAATAAAGGGGTAAAAAATACTACATAAAATATTACAAGGAAATAATAAATTTTTAATGGATTGAAAAATAAATTCTAGTATAATAATTCTACATGATACTTCATGTAAAGAATATAACTAGTAGGTTTGATAGAGTGGATGAGATGGTATGTTTTCATTATCATCATAGAGAATGAATATTTTGGGTTATTTATTCATTAAAGGATATTTCCATATGAATTTAAATTGATCTTTAAAATGATAATATCGATTGAGTTCCATGGATTTTGGAAATTTCTAAATGATATATCTCTATAAAGGTTCATTAAAGTTTATTAATGAGTTCATGAATTGTTTTGAATCTAGTTAGGAAGAATAATTCTCATTATTTCAATGAATAAATATTAATGTTTTCATGGTTATTAAATTGGGATTATATTGACGTAGTTTTAACTAAGATGAGACAAGTGTATATTTTATTTTATAATTAATCAATGATAAAGGAATATTAAAAAGAAAGTAGAGAAGTGGGTAAGGTCTTCAAGAGGTGTAATATTTTTTATATTTTTAATTTTTTTATTTAATTATATTATTAAAAATGAAATATTAATTACATCAGGATATTTATAATAATTATTAAATCGATAAAAAATACCTATATAATATTTTACTTCTTTTAGAATATTCTGTTTTTGCACCATGAAAAGTGTTTCTAATCAACAAGTTATTCATATTAAATTTTGAAATACGTTTTCCAAATTTATAATGATTATTTTGAGAAGAATTTAAATGTATGGATATTTTTTTCATGAAGTATCAAAGTTTAAATTTAATTTATCTGGTATTGGAGTTTTTGATTATTAGAAAAAAAAATTATGATATATATATGAAAAATAATATTTTTAATGGCTACATAAGATAATATGGCATGGAAATTGATCTATATATGTTTAAACATGTCTATATTATACTATCTATATGAAAACTTTTCCACATAAAAATAAATAAATGACACTGAATATTAGATAGTGAAATATTATAATATATCAATGGCTTGAAAAAATAAATTGGGGATTGTGAATGATAAACCTAAAGTGTTTCACTATTTTTTATTAATTACCCAAAACTGAACTCATATTTATATATTTAAATCTATGTTATGTCAGAATAAATAAAAATTCATAGATATGTAAGAGTAAAAGTAAAAAACATAAGAGCATATTAGGGTTGTGTCATATTAGGTTAATCATCTAATGGCTCACAAAAAAATTAACTCAAATGGTACAAAAGATTAACATTTTGTTTTCTAGAGGATATATAAGACACCTTTATGTGTCCTCTAAAATTAAGATCTGTGTATTTGTTGAATCATAAGACCAAAAAAAACAATTCATTTTTTAAGATATAATCATGATGACGTCTTTACTATTAGTCAAGATACAAGCTATGGTGTTTTTAGATGTAAAGGTGGACCTCTTTCCATTGGATTGTCCTCCTTCCCACAATTTCCTTTTCCGCTGATTTTGTAGACGTGAACTTATATAAATTTGGAATTTTTGTAAATATGAAAGAAATAAGTTTATGTTATTATTGATGATTTAAATGTGTAAAATTCATTAAGGATTAAATTAAGAGATGAAAAAATCATTGAGTGAAAATTATATCTTTTCAAATATGAATATTGAAAATCCTTTTGTGATGATCAATATTGTAAGATTTTTGGAGATATATTTGACTATTTTAAATAAGGATGAACATGAAGATTTAATGTTATATTTTAATGTTAATTTAATTATTGGATAATGATATCATATTTTAGATATTCCCGAAGATTCCCATATGAAATATTTGAATTTTTTAATAGTTTCCATAATATAATTTTTGAGTTATATTTTAAGAAATATATGTTCAATAAATTATATAAGAGGAGAGATATAAAAAATAATTATTGTTAAATAATATTTTTAAGGGTTTGAGAGAAATAACTCTCCTATGAATTGAATAGTTTAACTATGTATGGAGAATAATGGGATAATATTTAGAGTATAAAACACTAACATTTATATATCTTTGGTGTTGATGATTGTTTATAAGAAAGTGTGGAAAGTTGGGTGATAATTGTTCACATGGATAAAGGAATCCATTTGAGATTAAATAATCTTGGGTAGATTATTTAGTATATTCTATCAAATAAATTATAATGCATATACTTAATATCTTAATTCAGTAATGTGGAAAACAATGTTGTTTTGGAAGGATTAGATGGTTTTATCCATCTTCTGAAGACCAGTGAAAGGGGTCTTTCTTGTTTTAATTTGTGTCATGTGTATATTTAGGATGAATCAAGATAAAAGGATTTATATCCATTCTCTTTACATTGATTGATTCGTGATTATAAATTACCAACCATGTGTTTATTGGATGAAAGATATCATTAAATGATGATTTTAAAAAACATTTTGGGTGAAACTCAGAAAAGTATTTGGGAATTTATTCTTAAGTGATATTTTTTTATTGTATGTGTGACATTAAAATATTTTTGAATATTTGTTAATTGAAAAAGTTTTATGTGTTTGATAGCTTGAAATGACAAAAATTTATTAAATTATGTGAAAAATATTTATTACAATATACTATTGTAGAAATTAGTAAATTGTTATTTGATATTTAAAAAATAAATGAATTTGTTAAAATGGTCAATTTCACTTATCATTCTTGAGAGAATATTTCAAAACTATTTTTCTAACATGTGAATTTTGTTAATTAAATACATGTGAAGACATATATCGATAAATATTCTGAATTGATTTAATTATTGATTTATAAAATATATCATGTGCATTTATTATGATTTTATATAATGATAATAAATAATTTTATAATAATTCTAATGTTAATGGAAATGTTTTTTTATAAACATTTTATAGTATTAAATTTTTATTTAAATGAAAATATATTTTAATTAGAATATTTAAATTATGGATTTTTTTAATAAATGTACATAAATTATTTATCATTAATACAATGATTATATATTATTTAGAAATGAATATAAAATCCATTAAAGGTAAAATAGTAAGTTTTTAGAAAACAAAAAAATTATATGACCAATATATTTGATCTAAATAAATTAAATTAATAATTATTAAAAAATATTTTTTATCAAATTTTTAGGTAAAATATTTAGTAAAATAAATTATAATTCATGTAGTTATTGGTACCCTATAATGAATTTGAATAAATTCATTATTATGCTTAAAGATACTTTTTTTTTCTAAAAATGTGTTTTATCAGTTTTGGGCGTGACTATTTTATTTAATTTTTACATCATTAGTAATATAATATCATAAAATGGATTCATTTTTTTTGTAATTATCCTATCCAAATTTGGTTATAATGTTATTTTTATTTTATTCATAATTAATTATCACCGTTGTAAAAGTGAATTCATTATAGTAAATGTTAAAATGGGTTAAAAGTATTTAAACCAAACGATAAGATATAAAATATCACAAAAACCATATCATTATAGGATTGTTTGAGTACATTACAACCTAACATGAAATAATTTTATAAATTGGGCTTATTTTCCCCCTTTTCAAGATAATGACTTTATATTTTATTAATTTAAAGTGTATTTATTAATTTTCCACTCCCTTTACATATAATTGTGAACATTCAATCCCCACTTCTCCACACACATTATACACCTATCTCATCCATGGAATATATAAAGCACTTCTCTAAAATCCTGCCAACATCATAGAGGCTCTATTATAACAAAAAGACTGGCCTCAGATGGATTAATGTGTAAGCTAAGGAGGATACCCAATGACGTGGTAATTATCCTAATCCAGTCCTTTCATGTTTATTTATTCATAAACCTCAACATGATCTATTATTTTTCATAATATTATTAAATAAGATCATTAATATATATAAATTTTATTATATTTATGTAATAACCATTATTTACTTTCCATCCATCTAGTGTAAAATGAAATCATCACTAATTATTATGTGCAAACTATCTTCTCAATGAAGCAATGCAATTTAATTTTCATCACCGCTTACCGAAAAATGGGTATTTATATGAAAATAAGAAAAATGTAATAGATTTATAAAATAGATTATTTTATGAAAAGATAAATTTATATTTATCTTTTTTTTTCTTTCAATCAATAGAAAAATTATAAAATCACATATGCCTATGTGCAGATTACTGCCTCCATGAAGTGATGCAACTCATTTTTCTGCCCCACCCAACATTAATAGTTGTAAAATTATATGTAATGAATAAAAAATATATTTATGAAATTATTATTATTCAAAATATGATGAAATCAAAAACATAGTGTAAGGATATAAATCACCGGACAAAAGTATACTTGGAAAGTAAAATAGTTAACACCTGAATATTAATTGTAATGAATAATTTTTAATAAATATGTAATTGGAAATAATAATGGTATGATTTATAGTAATATGAGTATGATTATGGTTATGTTTTATATGTAAAATATGTCCAAATTTATTATAAATATGGTTATATTTATTATAAAGTGAGTTACGACATGAGGTAATAGACTATATTCCAATAACACTTTTTATAAATATTGTTTATATTCCATTATCCATTATGAGAAATTATATGTTCTTTCCCTTATAAACACCAAATATTTTATTATATTATAGTTATTTATGGGGTTTTAAACTATTCATTCAATTTCACCTATGGTATACTCAAAAGCTCAAAAATATTTGTTTTAAGGAAAGCTAACCCTATTTCTCCTTTTTGGTCGGGATACTTTCAGCTCAATATTCATATTCATCAAAATATTTTTTGGAGGTTTTTCTATAATATTAAAATATTTCTAATTTTATTTTATACTGTCTTTAACCTTCATATGAAACATTTTCCATAGTATTACAGTTTTGACAAGAATTGAATTTCACATCATTATTTAAATTATTCATCAAGAATATTATTTTATAATTTTCCATAGTATTACAAATAAAATCTTATTGTAATTTTTATTTAAATATTTAATCTATAAATGTTACCCGGAGAAAGGTATATTTCTTCACATTTTAATGAAAATTATAATGATTTTATAAAATTAGTTTTTATCTATGTTAATATAATTCAAGGATTGATATGTTTCTCTTGGGATATGATATTATGATACCATCTAATTCCTTTATATAAATAGGTTATGATGATGATATTTTAAAAATGTTTCCATGAAACCAATTTTTTCCACATGTCAATTAAGCAATGATGAAATGATTATTGCTTTAATGTTCTTATGGAAAACATATAAATGGGTTATTATTATGTAATGAGTACGTATATTTTGGAATTATAATTAATTGTAAATTTTTTTATTTCTCCTGAAATTTGTGACAACACAAGTAGTTATCCCCTGCATAAGAGGGTACATGGAGGTAATCTCATGCCCAAGATGGTACATGAGTATTTATCCCAAGACCAAGAAGATACATATGTTTTTAACACAATCCTAATATTTCATGGATGTGTTTGTGGTAATTATTAAAATATGATTTATATGATTAATTTTATAAGAAAATACATTATTCTATGCTTACGATATGATATCATGGCTTATAATATATTATTGATCATTCCCCACTGTAATGACTCATGCATTTTATTACAAAAATGATTTATTACATGATTTATGATTTAGGGTCTATGAATTGTTTAGTATGTTTTTATATATTATGATCATGTTTTCATACCACTATTCTTATATAATTCTCACTTTTGATCATCAATTGATACTCTTCATATTTACCCTTATTAATCATCTGAACTCAAACTTTTTTATGTTTTAATTTCCCTAGGTTATAAAAAATGGTTCATGTATAATTTTTCTATGAAGTGTAATATGTGAGAAGAAATTTTATGGAGAAATAATATTTATTTTAATATATAATTTATTTAGAATCTATACTCCAAAGACACTAAACCTTTATGGTTATTGTGAGTGTATTAATGCGATATAAATTAAATATTCATATAAAGTGATATAATATTTATAAAATTGATGCTTAAGTCACCTATGTTGGTATAAAATCAGTGTTTAGTTATTTTTAGATATTATTCTATAATAATTGGGTGGATTGAACCAATTAAAACCAATTTTAAACTAGAGTAACATAATTTAATCCAATTTTTTTGTCATTTGATAAAAAATCATAATTTAGAACAGTTTAGGAATTATCTCAGTTTCATATGACATTTCACTCTAATTACTAGTTCTCTATGATCATATAAAGACTTTTTTTAGTCAATGGACAGAACCTGGAGGACACATGTTATGAATGAATGTGATGAACAACATAATAAATATGCTCTTGAGAAACCAATTGGATTGGGAGTTGGGAATAAAAATATTTTTTTATGATAACCTAACTCCCCCAATTTATAAATAGTAACATGAATCATTATTTACTTTGAAACATCCAAATAAATGAACAACATAACATAGAGTCTTTTTGGGAATAACATACATCCTCTTCCAGTAGATCCTCTAATCCACTAATTCAAGTGAAATGAATTAATGATATAGATAAGATATTTTCTATTTTCTAGTTTTTATTACATGAGAAGGTTGTTTTTTATGTGTATTATTTAAATGGTTAAGGTAATAAATTCTAGACTCATTAAACTAATATTGGGTAATATATAAAAATTTATAAAATGATAAATTAATAGTTTAAGAAGGTATTTTTTAATACATATTTTCCATGAACTCACCTTGTTAAAATTGAGGGATAATTACTTGAAATAAATAATATGGATGATGAATATATTTGGTTACTATGTGGAGACTTTCACCAAACATATATGTTACTATTTTGGTTTTATCATCGATTGTGATAGAAATGTTCATCATTTCTATAGCGTCTTGAGGCCATGTTCCTAAATGTAATTGTCCTAAAAATACTATTATAACTATTAATAAATGATTTTATATTCTCTAATGGTATAAATAAAGAGTGGAGACACTCATTGTTCATATGGTTTTTGATAGAAGTAGAGAAAAATGGATTATTTAGGAGGCTAAAATAAGAAAACCCATGAAAGAAATAAAATTAGTGTTCCTTCATGCTAAATATTTGGGGAAAATAATAGATGATGTTTTCTCCATGTGATATGCCAATTCTTAAAATACTGAACATAAGGACATCAAGCACATAAATGGTAAGGATATTTGGTAGAAAAATTGAATAGCTAGAACCACTACAAATAATCCAATGCTTCAATTGTAAGAAATATGTTAATAATGTTCATAAATTCATTAAACCAAGGGTTAATGGAAAAATTTATTTCCTTAATATCCTTATTAAAAGAAAAAAGTTAAGGCCAACACATTAACGATTACTGGATTGTGTCATGGGAACGATTGGGTGAATCATACACTTATAAAAAAATATAGAGGTAAAAATATATTTTTCTTTCAGGATTACCCAAAATTTTAAATTATTTGAATTTCATAAGAGTATAAAATCACCAACTAACTGGTTTGATATTGAAGTTTTAGTCAAATAACCATATGGTAAGATAATTACAACTAAATTCTATAAAAAATAGTTCTGGAATATTATAGGAATATTATTAATATTTTTTAATTATCCATCTAATTAATTTTTTTGTGCTTTTAACTATAAATTTGATCTCTCTACACAAAACCCATGTCAGTTGTAGAGGAATGGAACATAAATTTATATTTAGAATCAACCTTAGATCACCTATATGTGCAATGATAAACCTAAACTTTTAATGGAATTGCTTCCATTATAAGGGTCTTACATCATATTCATGAGGATAATTTATGGTAAATAGTTGTGGAGAAACATAAAATTGAATATATGGTTATTGTTTGGGAATATGATGAGATATTTTCCAAAAGATTTCGCAGTCTACCCATAAATCATGAAATTGATTTTTAATAAAAAAAATAATCCCTGTGTTACACATATTTCAATGACACCTTAAAGAATTCCCCAAACCGAGTTATAATAATTTAAAAGGAAATATTAAAATAATCTAGAAAATTGATTTATATTCCATATAGAATCATCATGGGTTGCACAAATTATTTCTTTTTATTAGAATGATGTATAGATATATCTTTTCATTTATTATAATAAATATAACAATATTACTATCGAGAACATATATCATATTCCCCATATTGGTGACTTGTTTGATCAACTACATTGAGGAAAATAATCATAAAATATTGGTCATTGATCTGGATATCATCATTTAAGTTTAAAAATAGAGGATATACCCAAGTAATCCTTCCATATAAGGTATGTCCACTAAGAAGGCTTCTTGAGTAAGGAAAAAGAGGTTACAAAAATAATAGTTTATTGTCTTAACTAAGTACATTAAAATTTATTTCCTCTGACACCTCATAAAAATATATTATATTAGTCATGAAATTGTGAAGTAAGTATAATAAATATAAATAAATAATTTTTAATTAATATCTATTATTTACATATCTTCCATCCAATAAATAATGTAAACTTTGCTCCTGCATATGCGTAAACTACCACCTCATGATGTTTTGTAATTAATTTTTCTTTAAGAAATGACTTGGAAGTTTATTTAGATGTATTTAATGAATATATATTCTATTTATTATATAATTATTATTTTTAATGACAAATTATTATATTCTTTAGTTTCCTTGAATCTATTGAAAAATGATAACATTAGTCTTGCTTACTTATGGACTATCACCTCCATGATGTGATTTAATTATTTATTCATAATCAACATATATTAATTGTTGTAAAAGAGTATATAATTAATTAATATGATATTATTAATGTTATATAGATTATAAAACCATGAAAAATGTGAAAGGAACAAAATCATTGAACTAAAACACATGTGGAAAATAAAATATTCGAGACCATAATATTTATCTTAATGAGAAATTATTTACAAATAAGTAATTAGAAATTACAAATGAAGTATATATTCTATGTTGAGTATTCATCTTGTTATTGTAAATATTTTTAATTATTATTAATTTATTATATAATTTTTAGAGTGTGTATAGAGGAATCATGAACATGAGGTAAGATTTTATATTATAATATCACTTTTTAATAGGTTTTTTTACATTTCAATTTTCATTGATGAAAAATATAGGTTGTTTTCATTTTAAAACCCATATATTTCATAAACACTATTTTTTAGAATTTTCATTTATTATCTCCTTTTATTGCCGCCTTAGTACAAAAAAAAATTCAGGATGATATTTTTTAAAAAGGGACAATATTTCTTATTTTTTGTTCTAGAATATTTATCCTCCATATTCATGTTCTAGATTTTTTTTATAAAATTTAATATTTACTTTTAAGAAATTTATAATTTTATTCTTATACTAGTTTTTACTTTCCTTAAAAAATCAATGGAAAATTCATATCATTATACAAATGGGTAATTTTTGACTTTTTTACAAAAGTGTGAAGAGTATGCTTTTTAAAACATTATAATATGAATTAATTATACCATAATAATATAATTTATTATTCATAAAAATTACATTACAATTTTACCTGGAATTACATAGAAAATTATATTTCCATTATTATGTTAATTTTTATTTTTTTAAAGGTATAAAAAAATTCTTCATATCTTTTAATGAAAATTTATATTTTTTTTATAGATGTATTTTAAACCTATTTGAATATCTTTTAAGGATTTTTTTTGTTTCACATGGGATATGATATTATTATAACATTGTATTCTTTTTCCCTTTTAGATTTTTATAATGATGTATTGATGATGTTTTCGTGAAACTCATTTTTTTCTATGAGTTAATTAAGCTATGATGAAATGATAAATTCATTTATATTCTTTCTAAATACATATAATTTTTTTATTATTATTTGATTGGTTTTTCATTATATATATTCATTATATTGATTTAATATGTATATTACATGACATTAGAGAGTTCATTTTTTGTTAGTCAAAGACCAATAGGGTAGACAGGATGTTATCCAAATATGAATAAGATACACATGTTGTTAACCAAATACTATTATTCATTGAATTTATTGGTGGGTAGCATTGACATAATATTTCAATTCTTAGGTGTATCCCAAAAACGTATTTCATATTAATACAGTTTTCTCAGGTAAATTATTATTTATTACTGATGTTTCCAAATTCTTATGAATTTTTTCATTTTGTTAATGAAAATATTTCTACTATGGTTCATGATTTATGTTTTATCACATGTTGGGAATTTTTTTGTAAGTTATGATTATTTTTTCATGCCCTTATGATTATGTTATGATCACCTATTATAATTGATTGACATATCACACTTTAACCTTTATTGATCATATATGCATACCCTTTATTTATCATTGAATTTCTATAATTCATGAAAAATGGTTCTATGTTGGATATGTTTAAGAGGGGTACTATGTGAGACACATTTGAGGGATATATTAAATATATTTCCTAAAAAATGTTGTTAATCTATTTATTCTCAAAAGAAACTAAATCATTATGATTATACGGTTTGAATTATTATGATATTAAATTATTATCCAAATAAGGGGAATCAATATTTATTTTATAAATGATTAAGTCTCCTTAGAATACTTATAGGTTATGTGAGATAAGAGTTCACCATATCCATTACCTTTAAAAGGTGTAGAGGTACAAAAGAAATTTTTTTAATTTTTTTAAATATATCTATATTAATTCAATACAACTCTTAGTTTAGTTTTACTAATACCGATTTTGTGTAAATGACATACATATACCTTTTTTTAAATCACAATACACTTCATATTAATTTGATTAAAATTAAATTTTAATACACTTTTATTTGTGTTGTAGAACTGAATTTTTAATAAAAGAATTTATTGGAGAACATAAAGAGAAATTTTAGAATGATTTTATCTAATGTGTCATGTAAAATAATATTTATCAGATGTACACGTATCGAATTATTTGAAGAATAACATTATGAGAAGGTGGAAAACATTATTATTGTCATTAAAGAATGATAATATCTATATTTTTTATGATAAAAATGGACCTTAGAAAGAGTAATTATAATGTAAGAATTATTTACAAGGAATTATATAAATAGAGAGAAAAAATCATAGAGAATTTGAAATGACATGATGCATTGAAGGTCACAATTTTTTAAGCCTGAAAATTGATTACATTATTTAATGTTCTTTTAATGAATGGTATTTTTAATTCTAACTACTTATTATAAGAAGTATCATTTTATGTGTCCTACCTTTTTAAGTATATTAGTTTCTCTTTTATTAATTTTTTCCTATTTTTGAGATTTTGGACTTCATGTAATAATGTAATAGTTACTAGTGTGTGATGCATATAACTGACCTAAGAGTTAAGGGATTTGGGGATAAGAATAAAGAGTAAGGAATCATCTTGATCGAGGGATTCCAGGGCAAGGAAGATAGAGAAAAATATGAAAGGTTTATTATGAAGGATTTTAGGGATATGAGGAAAATGATTTTTATAGGTTTAAAATATAGTATTACTAAAGTGTTTGTTATAGAAATTCTTACCACTTAATGATAAATAGATTTGGATTAATAATATATATTTTTGGACTCTTTTAATTTTTATTCCACACCTGATTTATTTTTCTAATAAATTTTATACAATATTATTATTGATATATTTTGAAGTTTTTGAATTTTTAAAAATAATAATTTCTATATATTTTATATTCATACAATATTAATTTGTAACTAGATCGAAAGATGGCATATCAAAAAAAATTAATACCTATGTGTGTTGAAGAATTAAATGTTACTTTTAAACTAAAATTATCCCCCTAATGTAGTATACCAACCTAGAATATATAATAAAACAATGGGAATTAGAGAAATTTTCTCGTTATAACATGACTTATTCTTAATATTTGTTGGTTTTATATAAATTCACTCATTTTTCCTTCAAACAATAATTGTGACATTGAAATAATATTTTATTACATTTATTGGTAGGATCTCTAATTAGAATGGTAAATAAGTTGGTTCTTATCATCTATTTTTATTGAAGTATGTAATATCCCATGATTTAGGACAGAAATACTATGTCTGATAGTGTTTGAGATAAGAAACACTGAGCTTAAACGAACAACAAAATATTATTATGTTACTAATATAACCTAGATGTTAAATTCAGGGAAATGAATAATATTAATGGAATTATGAAATACATAATTTATATACTCATAATGATGTATTAATTAATTATTTTTAAATAAGTACTATTATTTTAGTAAAGTCATTTTATTCATCAAGAACTTATTGTCATCAAAAATAATTTTATTTTTTTTAATTTAAAAAATAATATAATTAATTTTTGAAGCTTTTAGAAAATTTATTTGATAAAATAATGTTTTTTAAATCATCATATCTGAATTTTCTTGTTGTATTTTTCCATTTTCTTAAATTATTTATTGTTCTATGCATATTAATAAATATTAATTTTTATTAAAAATAATATTTTTCCAGTATTTGCAAGGTCAAATTATTATTTTTTGATTATTTTATAATTTTAATTTATTTATTTATATTAATCATATTTTTGTTTTCGAACAAAATTTTATACTTGAATTTAGTGTAAAATAATTTTAAATACAAAAATGGGATTTTTTTCACAAAAATTAGTTAATTGTTCCTTGTTTTCAGTTCAATTTTAAATTAAATTATTACACTTCTACTTTTTGAATTTTAAAAAAAAATTCTTATTCATAATTAGACCATACATTTTTATTCAATAAGAAACTATCATTTTTGGGTAATATAAAAAGTATCCTTGTTAATTTTTTTAACCACACTAAAGGGTAAATCAGATAATCAAGGGTTTAAAAAATATGATAAGGATTAAAAAATGATCCAAACACGAGCCATAATTTTATTAGATATGTTATTTTTCACCATAGTCATACATAAGTACTTTTTCTAACCATTTTGATCTATTTGGATGAGATTATGGCATTTATAATATTTTATTTAAAGAAAAGTCAAAGTTCCATTCTCATATTTTTAATATCTATAGAATTTGTAATATAGTGTTTTGTAAAATATATATTCGACTATAAATAGTCATTTTAAATATAATATATTTACATATATAATAATAATATATTTTTATCATTTACTAAAGAACTAATTATCTTAAATGCTCACAAACGCTAATGTACAGATTATTTGATTAGTTGAAATGTCAAAGAAATGATATAAAAAATATTAAAATAAATATAATTTGAAATAATTATTTTCCTAAAATAGTATTATATATATTCCCTTGATATTTTAATGATATAACAAAAAAGTTAGTTTAAATTAGAATAGTTATATTTATATTATTAATATTTAATTAATAAATATTTCTAAAAATTGACATTATGAATATTTGATAGTAAATATTATCTTATTAAATTGTATAAAATTCCTAAAATCATGAATTTAGAAAAATAATTTGGTTAAGGTTTAATATTTCATCAAATAATCTATTTATGGGTTTTATGATATTTTATAGTAAGTATATGAACCATCAACAAGTACAAATCCATTTTTCCAGGGTAAGAGTTAAAGGGATAAAATTACGGTTAAAAACAATAGAGAAGAGTATAACCATGACCAATAATTGCTCAAAAAATATATCAAATGAATAAAATTAACCCCTTATCACCTTATTCTCTAATTTTAGCGATTTAATGGACAAGTTTCTATGAAAATGACATATATATTGTTTAAATAAAATATAGATATAAAATTTCACTCTCTTTTCGTTTAAAATCTTTTATATATCCAGATAAGAATAAAAAAATGTATAAATAAAAAAATATATACATTGTTCTTAATAAAATTAGATTCATTTTAAAAATTTACTTTAAATTTTTTATAATTATAATATTATTTTAAAGTCTTGTGAAATGATAATATAATTTTTAATTATTTAACATAAAAATAAAATAAATTACTTTGAAAATATTTACTTCTTTATAATATGATTGAGTTGATGTATAGAATAAATTTCATAGATCTATATGAAATTTTATAGAGATTTTTAATCATTTTATTTGAATTTCCCCACTGTTGAGATGTATTTCGTTTCAATGTAAAAAAATTGTATCAAAATTGACATTAATGATTATTTATCAAAATAATATTTTATTAAATTATTTAAAAATTATGAAAATATTTAAAAATAAATATTTTTTGTGATAAGGTTTATAATTTTATCAATGTCCCTTTTAGGTATAGGTTACACTATATAAGTGAAAAATACATTCTTTTATTATAAAAATGATTTGTTATTGTAGTTAAAATTATAATGGGTAAACTAAGTGTTAATCAAAATGATATGGTTTAAAATAATACAAAAAACAATTCTAAAATCTATTGGTTGATGAGATAAACAAATTATATTATCTTATCTTCAATCCATTACAATTGTTTGGTATTTATATATAAAATTAATTTATAATATTTTCATATTGTGAGAAATTTCAAAAGTTCCCCCACCTCAATTATAAAAGAGCCTAACCCCATAAATTTATTTAATCACTTTTGAGACTTCATGCTAAGGGATACCATGTAAATATCACTTATAAACATCTCTAGACACATTATACAGGCATTGTTCTTCTCAAAATAAAAATGAAAGAGTTATTTAGAGGAGATCCAAGTGAGGTGTTTCGAAGAAGAGGTAATTTCCCTAATTGATCACTTTCTTTTCATACACATACTTACCTCCTTTAAATATATTCCATTTATCATTAATTCATTGATTTATTATCATATATATTATTAAAAGTTATTACGGTTTAAAAACACCATTATACACTTGATTTCCCATCAATCATAATGTGAATGTGCTTCTCGTGCGTATGTTCGGCATTCCGTCAAAACATAAAAATACAATTCATTATTAATATCCAACTTTTATGGATGGTTATTGAGATTATTTTTATAAATATACATTAATTATATGATAGAATAATTATTGTATAAATATGAATTATTATTTACCTTTCATTCATTCCATAAATCGAAAAAGTACCATCGTGTTAATGCATATGTACGACCTACTCTCTCCATGAATGATATATTTTATTTTCTATTTTAAATTAATGAATAATAATAATAATATATTTATTGTAAATAATTTTTTTACAAAATAATTAAATAATTAAATGATGATTCCATGATATATGTATAAGGAGAAAGAATGCAGAACAGAAACATGCATTGAAACAGAAACAGTTATAACCTAGAACAGTGGTTTTAATAAACAATTATTAGTAAATAGGTTATAATATGTCATCAATAAATAATAAAATGAGTGATATAATTATTTCCATTGAATAAATTTATAATAAATTTATAATTATTATAAATGGGATTGAAATGTGATAAAATGAAGTCAATACTTGACATAAGGTACTTCTAAACTCAATTTTCACTCATTAGGTAAAACTATTATTTCATTGATTATGTCATGCTACATTTATGAGTGAAAATTATTTTGATAATATTATATTTTATTTAAACTTGTTTTATTTGGATTTATAGTTAATAAAAATAATTTATTAATTTAGTAAATGATCACTTCAATGATATGATATTTATAATGGATTATTTCACAATCTCACCATTATTTAGGATAGTTTCGGTGTACTTATCCTTTGGGGAATATTTTTCTTCAATGTCCATTTTTTTTCTAAAAATGTTTTCAAAAAGATTTTTAATATTCTACTACAATTTTTTAATTTTAGTTTTACAAATTTCTATAATTGTTTAAAAATTGTTTAATAAGATTTTTTTTCATTTTCTAAAGAAGCATCATTTTTAATTTTTTTGAAAAAATTTATGTAATAAATTTAGTTTTCTTATACCAGATGAGAAAATTTTAATAAATTTATAACACCTTAATCTATTAAGGAATAATTTATATATTTTTAAGGTTCTTTTCAAAGAAATTGTTTTCCTTTATAATTGGGTGGATTTTAAATATAAATAAAGAGTTTAACAAATAAAAAAATATATTTTCCTAATAAATAATTTCAAGTGATATTTAAAAATAATTTGTACATATATGATAATATTATTTTATGTTAAATATGTTTTACTATGGATATTATTTAAGGATACCATTATTATTTTTCCACTGTATGGTTTATGTTTTTTATGGAATGGTGTTTATGATTTTCATTTCTTTTTCACAAGTTGGGATGAATTTTTTTTCTCATCTGTTTGAAAATTATGAATATTTTATGATATTAGAGTACATATATTTTTTATTTTCATTATATAACGTATGAGACATAAATATAGTTTTAATGTATTGGATAATGATGAATAAATCATGTGGTAAATAAGTTATTCCTGAATTTTATTTCTGTTTCACAATTTTATTTTTGGAACTTGTTCTCATGTCTATAAGTTTATGTGTGGAACTGGCTTCTACTTTCATAAGATTATTTATTGGATAGGTTTAATGTATATATATTTATCTTAGGGACTCATTTCATTTCCTTAACTTAATGAGTGAACCAGTTTCTATTCAAATATGTTCACAAAGTGACAAGTTTATATGTATTCCAAAAAATTAATGTTTTATGTTAATGTTATGATCTCAACGCTTATGTTCCTTTATTATTTTATGATTCATGTGTTATGAATTTCATTTATTTTTTGTGACATGAAATTATGAGTTTTCATATGCAAGGTATAATTTAACAGTGTTATGTTTATGTTCTTATACCCTTATGATCATGTTATGCTTATGTAATCTTTGATATCCCTAATGGGTACTTTTACTGTGTATCTAAGATAACCCTCTATTATGTATCAATTTCATGATGAGATAATGTATTTTTCTATATGGAAATTTATATTAAGGGTGATAATAATTAATAAATTTTTGGATATAAAATATATTTTTATGTTCCAGTTTTTTATTTTCAAATATTTGAAAGATTTATTCTTAATTATATAAACACCTAATAATAAAAGGTCATTGAGTATGTAACAAATATAATATTTACATTTGAAGTTGTAAGTTGTTAAAGAAAAATATTTTTCACATTTTTAATGTTTATGTCATTATAACCAGATCCAGATTCATGAATTCAAAGGCATTACAATTTTTATTAATGCAGGGTTTAGATAACTATAGAGATTATAATGCTTTCAAGAGATGTTTTCTTAAAGGTCATAGACACTGTCATAGGTATATAATACCATAAGTGAAATATGTGTGAAACCAATTTTTCCAAGAGATGAAATATTTAGAATACTAATGATTATCATGGAGACATTTATTTTTTTGAGGTAATTAAGGATTCTTTAAATTTGGTATGTAAAATAAAAGGTATTAGATAACATTTTAGGTTAAAACATTTCTTTAATGTTAAATATATTAAGTTTATTTTTTAGGATGTTTCTCATGTTTTTGAAATTTTTTATTGATAGTATTATAAAAAGAACGACCCACAAGATGAGTGAAAACTCTTCAAGTCTTGTAAGGATGCAAGGATTGAACCCACAACTAAAGGGTGAAAACGATCTATCACCTACCACTGGCCTACATAACTTCCCCATTAGTATTTAATTTTATTTTTTCTTAAATTATATAGAGGAAAAATGAAATTTTCATTTGGGGAACATAACTTTTATCATATCCATGGGATTAGAAACTGATTTAGTGATAAGGGAATAATGTTATTTCGATAGACGGTCACAATATTGGGAAACCTATTAGTTGTAATTTTTTATAAGTTTATTTTTAATATTAAAATTATTATTTTTTAAATTATTTTTATACTTGAATTTAATATAAAAAATATTGAATTTAATAATGAATTTTTTTCAGACAAATGGTTATTCATTTGGATTTTATGGGGTAATATAAAATTATGTAATTCCATATAAATGTTTGGAATTTGTAAACATGGATTTAATATTTTTAATCAGATGGTCCAAATTTATTAAATAGGTCCCTTTTATTTTTTGATAATTTGATTAGTAACCTTAACGTTTTTTGTTACAACAGTAAAGGGTAAATCAGGTAATTACAGGTACAAATAAAATGATAAGGACTATAAAATGAACCTAAAAACTAAAAAAAATTATTATATAGATTATTTCAGACCATAAACATCAAATGGTTGAAATTATAACCATTTAGATCTATTTTGATCAGATTATGACATTTATAATATTTTTTCTAAAAAAACTCAATGAAGTTATACTCATATTATTAATAAATATAGAAATTTAAATATTGAGCTATTAGAATATATATATTAATTTGAAATATAAAATATTTATCTACGTCATGGTAACTTAATTTAAATGTTTAGTGCAGAAATTATAACCTTAAATGCACACACAACGCTGGCAGAGTAATTATATTATTACTGGAAACTTCATATAAGAAAATTTAAAAATATTAAAATAAAAATAATTTTAGATAATTAATATCACCTACGAATTTTATAGATTACCTTTGTAATTACCTAACCCCAATTACCCAGAGTTGGGGAATTATCACATAACATTTCCATGATCACAAGGGATCAAATCCCAAAAGACTGATCAGTTTAGTATCCTTGGAAGTACAAGATACATTAATAAGATTTACATTACATTGTAAAATGAAAAACAACAACAACATTGTATCCATTTACCACATTTATATCCCTTAGAATATCCCTTAGACTATCCCTATAGGTCTATCATAATATATTTCTTCTCATCCTAGGAAAAATAAAATAGAGAAATTGTGAGATTAGATGCTCAGTAAGGATAACAATATAGCGGATACTTTCATAAATAATAATAAAAATTTAAGGCAACGTATAAGACTAAATCATAAGCCTTTTAAACATAAAATTATACATAATATGGACAATATAAATCCAAAAATTCTATTTAATTATTCAAATAGATATTCTACTAGTTGAATAATCACATGAAATATCAGTAGCCAATTTCATAATGATGGAATATATAATGCTAGACTTCATAACCACATAGTCAAGGCCTTGTGCCAAGAATTCAAATAATATTTTTTCAAGGACTTGTTTTAAGACACTAGTTTGTCTCATGAGACCTACTGATTCATCAAGGAGCTATTGTAGGCTCCACTCGTCACTTACTTTTTCCAATACATTCCTCATATAAAAAGGTTTAAAAATAACATAAACATTCATATTAAAACTAGCATTTGAAATGTCAATAATTTATCCATAAAACATGAATGGTGTAAAAATAACATATCCATAGTCAAACATATAACAAAACCTTCAATACAATATGTAAGTTTTGTATCAAAATAAATCAGCTTCAAACAAGCCTAAAATCCATCAAAGGATGTTAACATAGATTAAATCAAAACTTTTTTAAAGAAATATATCTTTCTATTTTGAAGTCATTTAAAAGTAATATAATTATAAAATAAAACATTTATTTTGAAAATATTCTTATAAGATTGTATGGAAAGCTTCGATGATGTCATAACGGCGTAAAATAGCTACACCCACAGTTTAAGTAAAAAAAGACATTCTTATCTTAATTTTGTCGAAAAGGTCATAAAGTACCATGTTTGAAAAATGAAAAAAATATTCATTTCAATACATATATGGTAAAATAAGGGTATAAATGAATTTAACCAATAGTATAGTAAATAGTAAAAATATTTTGAATTACATTTTTATGAAAACACAGATGTGGATGATAAAGAGGTCCCAATAGATACTTACATATTAACAACCTCAGATAAGTAAAGAGATTGTACAATTAATCCTTACCTTATATGTTTCCTTATTAAATGGTATGTAAAAATCCTGTATAATAGTTAAAACATTGTTACTAAATTAGAAAATAACTATATACATAAATATGATATCATATATGATCCTCTACTATTTCTTTGTTAATAATATTTCAGTAGTGTCATCCTTTCAGGTGTTAACTGATTCGTTTTCCTTTATATAATTGGTTATATAATTCATGTTTGTTATATATAAGACATATTTGATTCATATACAGAATGATATTATGTTCATGAACATTATTTTTAATCATAAAATCAAAATTATTCTTGAATGATTATGATGGGGAATGAATCTCATCGCATTCTGGGAGACGGTAATCTGTATGTAGGCACGAGCGACAATATCATTATATTGATGATTAAATCGTATTTAATTGGATGGTATATAATATATAAAGAATAATAAAAATGTTATATTTATTATTTACATCATTTATACTCATTTTTATACCCATCCAAAATAATAATGTGTTTGAATAACAAACTACACCACGACGTGGAGATGATAAGCCGTACGCACGCACGTATGGTGACATTGTCATTTTTAGGATGGATAGTATAATGAATATGGTTGTACCATATTTATAATAACATCAAATTATGTAGATGTTACTGGAGTTATTATTTTGGTTTGTAATCAAAGAAAGAGGAATTGGAAGAAGAAAAGAACTTGAAAGTGGGTGGTGAAATTATTACCTCTTCTTCGAGTGTTTCCTATTTAGTTGATCAAAAGGGATCCTTAGGTTGGCTCTCTGATCCAAGTAAGTAATATAAGATGACTTGAGGAATGTTAGGAAGATATTTGGGTAGGGTTTGGTAGATCCAAATGGATTTGGATCTGTGAAAATAAGAGAAGGTGAAGTACCCTTTTATAAGAGATGTGAGAGTCACTTTAGGAAAAGCTTGAAATATAGTTTTATAATAAAATCATTTTCAGTTTCTAATGACTCAAAAATGATTTATTTAGAAGATAAGGTTGATATTGGTCAAAAAACTATCAAACAATTTGTTATAGATAGGTTTAGGTAAACATATTAACCTTATGTTTTATATTTAACTCTTAGTTATATAGTTTGACATTTACCATGTCTCTTTGTATTTTTATATTATATAGTTAATAAACTTAATATAAACTGCCAAGATAACCCCAAGTGGTTAATTATTAAAATATATAACCTTATCTAATCCCTTTTTCTGAACCTTTTATTTTTATTAATATAATATCAATTAATAATATAGTATTTCTTTTAAAAACTCAATTATGTCAATTTGGACACTATTTAGTATTTGGTTTTTTATAAAGCCATAAAAAATTATCACTTAGAATAAAATTTATTTAATCAATACTAAAATGTTATATTAACTTATAAAATTAGTTTAATTCAACAAAAGTCTCAATTTAAATTTATTTGGATACTTATATTATCAATTATTTTAATATTTCATTAATAAGGTAATTAATGCATCATCATTGTGTCATAAATAAATTAAATTATTTAGTGTCTAAAAATTATAAAAAAATACAATTAATTATTAAATCGTTTTATCTTTCAAATGAATATTTATGGTCGAATTTATCTTATGCATAAACTTATATTAAAAATGGTTTAGTTATTAAACATTGAATTTAATACTTTTAACTCTTCTTTAAATAAAATAATAATAAATGACCTAATCTAATTCAAGTGAACCAAAAGGACCATTTTTTATTCCTCAGATTTTTTTCGGTCAAATTAAACTTATCTAATTGAATTAGGACACGTGTTAGGGTAATTATAATATCATTTTTACCCTTAATTACCCTATTTACTTTTAACCGAGGTAAATAACAGTCAAAAGTTACTATTCACCAGAAAATATTTTCATCTTATTGAACCACATTTTACTAACTGATGTCAGTAGTGTCTCTCTGATTTTTAAAATTCAACTCACAGAAGTGGTAAAATTGTGTTTTATGCAAAATTGTGAATGCTCTTTGAAGGTGGGTAAAAACCGGTAAAAAGTTCAATAAAATTATATATATCTAAAGTTATAATAAAATGACTCTAATGAATTACATTGAACATATATAGGTACTGTGTATCTATTTTGACCTAAAATAAATTAAAATAAAATAACTAATTATTTAAATAAAAAGTCGGTTTTAAACAATAACCCAGTGTTTTTCAATATTCATCAAAAATTTAAAATTCTCATAAAAATATCAAAAATTCATCCTAAGATAATTTTGATATTCTGTATCAAAAAATAAAGTCGATTTTGAAAAATAAAAATTATAAAATTTCAAAAAGTGGTAATTACTATTCATAACAGCTAGTTTCATTGGTCGTGGTGTGTTAAAACTCTATGTTGCGTACAACGAAAGCTAATGCATTACTCAAAGTGAAACGTACCGTGGAAGCTTGGGATGTTACATTCACCCCTCCTTAAAATAATTTCATCCTCAAAATTTCTAAAATATTATAGTATAAAATTATTTGGGTGGTTCTCCATCATAAGTTCCGAGTTCCCACATTTTCTCTTCCATCTTATGGTTTTTTCATAGAACTTTTACCAGACAAGTCATCCAGTTTATCAGCACTTGTTCTCTAGAATCACGAATTTTGACAGGCTCTTCTCAATAAGACAGATCGGGTTCAAATTAAATTTCCTCATAGGTGAGTACATGCATTGGGTCAGGCATGTATTTTCTCAACAGTGATATGTGGAACACATCATGTACTTTGGAGAGACTTGGAGGAATTTCTAAACGATAAGCTACAACTCCAATTTTTTGTAGAGTTTCAAAAGGTCAGATGTACTTGGGACTAAATTTACCCTTCTTACCAAAATGTTTAACTCCCATCCAAGGATATAGCTTCATGAAGACATGGTATCCTAATTGAAATTATAAATCCTTCCTTCAGTTATCGGCATATCTCTTTTTCCTACTTTGCGATGCTTTGATGTGGGTTGGGATAACCTTCACCTTTTCCATTGTTTCCTCAACAAGTTATGGGAATACAAGTTTTCTTTCACCAACATCATCCCAACAAGTTGGTGTCCCACATATCTTTCCGTATAACACTTCAAATGGTGCCATCTTAATACTTAAATGGAAGATATTGTTATATGAAAATTATACCAGAGGTAAATATTGATCCCACATACCTTGAAAGTCATGTGAGAATGATCTCAACATGTCTTCTAAGGTTTGAATAGTCTGTTCTCATTGTCTATCAGTTTGATGGTGGTAGGAAGTGCTCAAATGAATCTCATTATCCATGGACTTTGGAATACTTTTCCATAATATTGATATAATATGAGGATCATGATCAGAGGCAATGTATTGGGGTACACTATAAAGTCTTACAACTTCATTAATATATAGTCTTTACAAGCGTTCAAGTGGTAAATCTTCTCTTATAGCAAGAAAATGTGATGACTTGATAAGAAGATCAACAATGACCCATATTGCATCATTCCTTATAGAAGTCTTTGGTAGCCCCATCACAAATTCCATCATAATATTATCCCATTTCCACTCAGGTATGGGAAGAGTTTGCATGACTCCTCCAGGCTATTACCTTCCAGCTTTCACTTATTGACAAACCATACATCTTGTCACAAAATCAGCAATCTCCCTCTTCATGATGTCCCACAAAAAATGTTCCTTCAAATCTCTATACATCTTGGTGCTCCTAGGGTGTATAGAGTAATTGGAGCTATGAGAATCATCCAAAAATTCCCTTTTTAGATCTGGTATGTTAGGAACACAAAGTCTCTTCCCAAATTTCAAAATCCCATCTTCATATATGAAGTCACTCAATCTCTCATCATTCATAGCTTTAATCTTATTTTGAAGCTCCTCATCATAAGTATAAGAACTCTTTATCCTTTCTAGTAAAGATGGTTTGGAAACCATTTGAAAATGTAATGATGTTTCACCTTCCATGATTATTCCCATATCTATCTTTACTATATCCATGAAAATAGGACCCCTTTCGACTCTCATTTTGTTCAAAAATCCATGATACTTTTGGATCAAAGCCTCTGTCACCTTATTTTCCTTCCCCGGGTGGTAGTGTAAAGTAAAATCATAATACTTGAGTAGTTCAAGCCATCATCTTTGCCTCAAGTTGAGTTATTTCTGTGAGAAAATATACTTTAAACTCTGATGATCAGTATAAATCTCACATTTTCCACCACAGAGATAGTGTCTCCATATATTATGTTTAAATATTACAGCTTCTAACTCCAGATCATGAGTAGGATAGTTTTTTTCATGAATTTTTAGCTGTCATGATGCATAGGCAATAAATCTATCATTCTGCATAAGGAAACAACTAAGTCGTTTCTTTGAAGCATCACTATAAACAACAATCCCATCATTCCATGTTGGTAGAGTCAATATAGGAGCATTGACTAATCTTCTCCTTAGTTCTTTGAAACATTCTTCATACTTTTTTGTCCAAACAAATTTAACCCCTTTATGTATGATCTTGGTTAATGGGATAGCCAACCGGGAAACATTCTGGACGAAACGTCGATAATAACCTACTAAAAAAATAAAACCACATACCTCAGTTATACTCATTGATGTTGGACATTCTTGTATTGCCTTGGTCTTTTAAGAATCTAATGAGATTGCATCCTTAGAGACAATATGACCAAAAAAAGAAATATCTTAAAGCCAAAATTCACATTTGCTAAACTTCCCATACAATTCATTTATTCTAAGGGTTTTTTGAATAGTGCACAAGGTATTTTCATTATCTTCATAGAATTTTGAGTATACCAAGATATATACTCAATAAATACCACTACATAGTCATCAAG
Source organism: Viscum album (assembly GCA_963277665.1). Lineage (NCBI taxonomy): Eukaryota > Viridiplantae > Streptophyta > Magnoliopsida > Santalales > Viscaceae > Viscum > Viscum album. The sequence goes on from OY728137.1 coordinate 274,918,645, forward strand.
ATATTCCTTGAAAACTCTATTCATTGGATACATGAAGACAGAGGGTTCATTAGTTAATCTAAAAATATTTACTATAAACTTGTAATGCCCGTACCTAGTTTGAAATGCTATTTTCGAAATGTCTTCCTTCTTCACACACAACTAATGATAACCAGATCAAAGGTTAATCTTTGAAAAATATTGAGCTCCATGATGTTGGTCGAATAAATCATCAATGCGAGGTAGGGGATATTTGTTCTTTATTATTATATAATTGATCTCCTTGAAGTTAATGCACAACCTCATGGATCTGTCTTCCTTCTTAACATAAAGTAAAGGGGCTCCCCATGGAGAAACACTCTGGCGAATAAATACCTTGTTACTCAATTCCTCTAGTTGTTTCTTTTGTTAAACTAATTCTAAAGTGGACATTCTATAAGGGGTCTTCGATATGGGCCTTGAACCAGGAATTAAATCAATTGAAAACTGAATTTCTCGTTCTGAAGAATGTCTAGGTAAATCCTCTATAAACGCATCAACATATTCTTTCACCATAAGAATTTCCTCAATTCGAACATTCTTTTCCTCGCCCATAGATATGTCATTCTCTTCTTCCCCAATAATTGAATTTAGTAGAGCTCCTGGGTGGATTTAGATAAGAATCCGGTGGTGACGTTTCTGATCTAAAGATAAGGAACTCCTTATAATCATCGAAAATTATAACCTCATTCTTCTTATAATAAATCTTCACATTATGGTATCAAATACAAACTATTCTAAGGATTATATCAAATTCAATCATGGGTATGACGATGAGATCGGTAGATAAAGAACATTCATATGCCCTAATAAGAACTGATTCACAAAACATTATTGCAATGATACTTCACTTAAGTGTTTTTACTAACAACTCCCTTGTTAAGTCAAATTGATAATATCTAATTTTCTTAGCACACTGGGAAGATATGAAATAATGTGATGATCCGGAATCAAATAAATCATTAGCTAAACTTGAGGAAACCATTAAATTACCTGCCACCACATCATTTGGAGCTTCAGACTCAGCAGTAGTGATCTCATAAGCATGGCCTTTTTCCCTTGGCCTTTTCTGAGGAAATTTACCTTGGATCTTAGTACATTATTTTTCATAATTCCCCTTTTCTCAACAATTTTAGCATTCATCATTTACAGCCACTTCCTTCCCCTTGCAATCACGAGTATGGTGGCCCTTTTCACCACACTTGTAATAGACTCTCATTCCCTTCATGAAAGTACTAGGGTGTTTCTTGCCATATTTACCATAGGATGAATATTAATCTTTTTCCTTCTTCCCCTTATTTATATTTACAAAGTGTTCAATAGATCTCTTTTTCCCTTTCTTTTCTTTAAATTTGTAAGGCTTAGAGAATGTCATTTCTGTCCTGATAGCACATGAGACAATATCAGTGTATGATGAAAAGGATTGTGACAATAATTCTCGGTAGGGAAATGGTTTTAACCCATCAAATGATCGATCAATATTACTCCTTGGGTTACATATATAATCTTCTACATGCCTTTATAATCTTTTAAAGATAGCCTCATTCATTATGACATTCTCATCTGACTTTTTCCTCAGACTCAGAAATTGTTCATCCATATCCTCTTGATGGTCACAATGAAAGTATTTTTCTATGAAAATATCTTTAAACTCTTTCTATTCCATGTTTGATACATCTTCATCTTTCTTTGTGTTTTGGATTAATAACCTCCATTGTTCTGCATCTCTTATGTGGTGATAAACTGCCATGACAACTTGTTCCCTTTCACTACTCCCCAAAGCATGAAATATTTTCTACAAGAAAAGTATCCATTACTAAGCTACTAAAGGATTTGTACTATAATTGAATCATGGTGTTTGTTTCCTCATGAATTGTTCTAACATTGATCCTCCACGTTGTGGATCAGGATGCTCTATAAAGGTTATTATTCCTATTCTGGGTGAGTTGTGTCAGTATGGTGATAAGCTGATTAGCACAAGTTGCATCACTAGCTCCAATATAATTATCTTGTGTAGGAAGTGAATCCCTACATGGATTATGTATATTGATACATTTTCCATTCCTTCCACTAGGCTCCATTTCTAAACAATATAATACAATATATTATTTTATGAACCGTAATACATATTTACAAACTTGTAAAATAACTAACATAAATTGAACAGTTTATGGATATAATTCCTAATCATAAATATTTTTCCATTGAGGAGGTATATAATCATAAATACCTCATAGAGTTTTGTAAAAAATGTGAATTATCCTAAGCATATCCCCTGGGAGTTTAATAACCAAGAGTGCAGCAAGGCCCGTTGTTGTGCACCAGTTCTCGTTCATGTAATTCTCAAAGTGTTATTTTTGGGTTTTACCCCTAGGTATATCTGTGCTAGAGCTGCCTCTACCTGATCGTATCCAGACAGTGATTTATTTCATGGAAAACTCACAAAATCTCTACATTACAAAAATCCTTGGATGTTCTTCTATACCAAACCTCAAAGTCTATCTTATGGAAATGTTATCTAATAAGAGTTTTTCTAAATATGGCTTCCAAGAATTGTACTTAACTTCCTATCATACCAGCTGTAATGCCCTGACCAAAGTTACCAAGAGTTAGTGCATTATTAAATAACATTTTCATGATCACAAGGGAAAAAATCCCGAAATACTGATCAGTTTAGTAACCTTGGAAGTACAAGATACATTAACATGTTTTAAATTACATTATAAAATAAAAAACAACAACAAAATTTTCTACATGGACTACATTCATATCCCTTAGAATATCCCATAGACTATCCCTATAGTTTAGTCATAATATAATTCTTTGAATATTGGGAAAAATAAAACATAGAAAGGGGTGAGTTCAGCTGCTCGGTAAGGATAACAATATAGTAGAAACTTTTATGAAAAAGAATAAACATTTAAATAAATAAATTAGACTAAATCATAATCCTTTTAAACAAAAAATTCTATATAATATGGCCAATAAAAATCAAATACTTCCATTTAATTATTCAAATGGATATTCTACTAGTCGAATAATCACATACAATATCAACAGCCAATTTCATAATGATGGAATGAAAAATACCAGACATCATAACCACATTGTCAAGGCCTTGTGCCAAGACTACAAATAATATTTTTTCAAGGGATTGTTTCAAGACACTAGTTTGTCTCATGATACCTACCGATGAATCAATGAGTTATAGTAGGCTCCACCCATCCCTTACTAAGTCCGATGCGTTCCTCATATGAAAAGGTTTAAACATAACATAAATATTCATATTAAAACTAGCATACGAAATATCAATAGTTTATCTATAAACCATGAATGGTGTAAAAATAACACATCAATTTTCAAACATTTCACAAAACCTTCAATAAAATATGGAATTTTTGTATCATAATAAATCAACTTCAAACAAGATTAAAATCCATCAAAGGATGTTGACATAGATGAAATCAAAACTTTTTTAGAGAAATATCTCTTTCTATTTTGAAATCATTTAAAATTCATAAAATTATAAAAGAAAACATTTATTGTTAAAATATTCTTATAAGCTTGTATGATAAGCTTCAATGATGTTATAACGGTGTAAAATAGCCACACCTTCCATATAAGTTAAAAAAATACATTCTTACCTTAATTTTGTCGACAAGGTCATAAAGTACCTTTTTTGGAAAAAGATGGAAAGATTCCTTTCGGAACATATATGTTCAAATAGGGGTATTAATTACTTTAACCCATAGTCTAGTAAATAGTAAAAATGTTTTGAATTACATTTTTACGAAAACACGGATGTGGATGATAAAGAGGTCTCATTAGATACTTACGTATTTACAACCTTGAATAAGTAAAGAATTATAGAATTAAACCTTACCTTGTACTCTTCCTTATTCAATGGTATTTTACCCTCCTGTGTAATATTTAAAACATTGTTATGATGTTATAAAAGAATTATATTCATTAATATGATATCTTATATGATTCTATAATATTACTTTGTTAATAATATTTTAGTAGTATCATCGTTTCAGGTGTTAACTGATTCATTTTCTTTTATATGCTTGGTTACATAAGCCATATTTGTTATGGATATGATGTATATGATTCATATTCATATAATATTATGTTCATAAACATTATTTTTAATCATAAAAGGAAAATTAGTCTTGAATGATTACGATGTGGAGTGAATCTGATCGCGTTCGTGGAGACGGTAATCCGTCATATGAACGAGCGACAATATCATTATATTGATTGTGAAATCATATGTAATTGGATGGTATATAATATATAAATAATAATTAACATGTTATATTTATTATTTACATGATTTATACTCATTATTATACCCATCCAAAATAATGAAGTGTTTTAATAACAAACTACACCACGACGTTGAAACGGTAAGCCGTACATACACACGTTTGATGAACTTGTCCTTTATAGAATGGATAGAATAATGAATATGGTTGTACCATATTTATAATAACATCAAATTATGTAAAAGGTACTAGCAGTATTATTTTTGGTATGGAATTAAAGAAAGAGGAAGTGGAAGAAGAAAACAACTTGAAAGAGGGTGGTGAAATTATTACCTCTTCTTTGGGTGTTTCCTTTTGAGTTGATCAAAAGGGATACTTAAGTTGGATTTATAATCCAATTAAGGACTCTAGGTTGATATGAGTGAATTTTGGAGAATATTTGGTCAAGTTTTGGCATAGAAAAATGGCTTTGGAGATGTGAAATTAAGAGAAAGTGAGGTAGCCTTTTATTAGATAGGTGAGGGTCACATTTGAAAAAGTTCGAAATATTATTTTATAATAAACTAGTTTTTGGTTTCTAATCGCTCAAAAATGATTTATTTTTGGGATATGGTTTTTATGGGTCAAAAAACTCTCAACAGATAGGTTTTATACGGGTTTAGGTCACCATATTAACCTTATCTTTAAGATTTAACTATTAGTTAAATAGTTTGACATTTACCATATCTACTTGTATTTTTATATTATATGGTTAATAAGCTTACTATAAAATTCCAGGATAACCCCAAGAGGTTAATTATTAATATATATAACACTACCTATGTACTACAGAAAAAACTTTGATTTTTAAAAATATATATCAGTTAATAATATAGTATTTTTTTTAAAACTCAATTATGTCAATTTTGACACTATTTAGTATTTTATTTTCTTGAAAGCCATAAAAAATTTATCACTTGGAATAAAATTAATTTAATTAATCCTAACATGTAATATTAACCTATGAAATTATTGTAATTCATCATAAGTCTCAATTTACATTTATTTGGATATTTATAATATCAATTGTTTTAATATTTCATTAATAATGTAATTACTACATTATCATTGTGTCATAAATAAATTAAATTATTTAATGTATAAAAATTAAAATAAAATACCATTATGTAGTAAATCATTTTATCTTTCTAATGAATATTTATAGTCGAATTTATCTTATGTATAATCCTATAATCAAAATGGTTATTTATTAAACATTGAATTAAACACTTTTAACTCTTCTTTAAATAAAATAATAATAAATTTCCTAATCTAATCCAAGTGGACAAAAAGGATCATATTTTATTCCTAAGGTTGTTTTTCGTCAAATTAAACTAATCCAATAGAATTAAGACATGTTTTAGGGTAATTATAATATCATTTTTACCCTTAATTACCCTATTTACTTTTAACCGTGTTCAATAAAAGTCAGAAGTTACTATTCACCAAAAATAATTTTCATCTCATTGAACTACCTTTTACTTACTAATGTCGACCCTGTTTCTCGGATTTTTTAAATTCAACTCACAAAATCGGCAAAATTATGTTTTATGAAAATTTGCAAATGATCCTAGAAGGCGGGTTAATGATGGTAAAAAGTTCAATAAAATTTTATATATCTAAAATTATTATAAAATGAATCCAATGAATTACATTAAACATATATAGGTATTATGTATCTTTTTTGACCGAAATTAAATTATAATACTATAACTAATTATTTAAATAAAAAGTTGGTTTTAAACCATAACGAAGTGTTTTTCACTAATCATAAAAAATTGAAAATTATCATAAAAATACCAAAAATACACCCTAAGATAATTTTGATATTCTGAATCCAAAATTAAAGCCCATTCGAAAATTAAAATTTATAAAATTTCAAAAAGTGGGAATTACTATTCATAACGGTTAGTTTAATTGGTTGTGGTGTGTTAAAACTCCATGTTAAGTACAACGCAAGCTACTGCATTATTCAAAGGGAAACTTATTGTGGAATCTTGGGGTGTTACAACCTTTACATTCAATAGATATAATAAAAAAAATATTTTGGAATTATAATTGTAATATTGATATTATTAAAGTCAATGTGTTTAATAGTCCCTAAAATTGACATTATCAATATTTAATAGTAAATAATATTTTATTAAATAATATAAAATTCAAAAAAAAATAAAATTGGGCCAACTTCATGGGATAATTTTTTAAGAAGTCATAAATAATCCATTTTGGGGACGTTTGGTATTTTATTGTTACATTATAAACCCTCAATATGTAAGAAATTAAGGTTATCTCTTTAAGACTGAAAGAGATTAAATAAAGGTTAAAAACCAAAGATAAGATTTTAAAGATGACCTAATGTCACATTTTTTATCTCATTTTTAGTTATTTTTCAATTTTTTATATCTTTTTACTAGGACTTCCTTTAGATTTTTTGGATGAAAAATGGAGAGAATTGGGGGGATAGACCCCTACGCACGGTCGACACACGATTAGAAGTAACTGTGTGCCATCCGATCTAACTATATGGTAGGAGACAGAACCAACCACCCATTTTTTCATATGTTCATGTGCCATATCCAACATAATTTTGCAGATGTATCCCTTCAAATAGAATACTCTGCATGGTTACCACACTGTTTAGTAAACTGTGCAGACTAACCATGCATGGCATATAGGTCATTAATATTTCCCCCCTTTTCTATCATCACTCCGTTTTAACCCCCCTTATCCCTCATTTCTCTCCTTATATGCGATTTATCATCCTATGTGTGTCTCTCACCCTTTCCACTTCCCACGTGGTGTCATGTTTGTGGCGGATTAAGCATGGTTCTTCCTCGATTGGCCAAGTAAGATTTCCTTATTCTCCAAATCTCCCTTTATTCTATGGTTTACTCTCTTATTTTGAGTATTTTATCATCTCCAGGCCTAGGGTTCTTATTTTAGGTTTTGATCTTCATCGTTGGGGTTTTATATTGTCATTTAGGGCTCAAACTTCTGTCTTTGTGGTGCGGTTGGGGTGCGGGTGGAGTTTAGCTCTGTTCTCGGAAACTTTCTATGAAAAAGGTATCTTATTCGATGATTAATGTTTCTTGATGAATTTATTGAGCTTGATTATGATATTTAGCATGTTTAATCAATTATAAATGTTCTTATAATGTTTTTTTTAAGACACTGAATATGGAATTGATTTTAAAATGGAACTTACATGTTAAATTGGTGAATTATTGATGAAAACCCTTGTAATGTTCCTTTGAAATAATTTATTAATTGAGTGAATTATTTATTAAATGGTGTTTGTGATGTGAAACATGGTTGAAATGGTTTGGGGTAGAGTTTTATTCTTGAAAGATAATTTTGGTTTCCAAATGGTGGGTTTTGTGTGTGGTGCCTCATTAGGCTAGTGTATGTGAATGTGGTGTATATTTTGGAAAATGAAACTAGAATCATCACTTTAAGGGAAGATAGGTAGCTAAGAGGGTAGACAAGGACTTGCCTGCTAGTGATACAGAAGTTTCAACAACCCGATTTCACTTAGTGGGATTGACGATGAAAACACTATCTAAATATATTGATGATTATCAGAGCCCAGTAGAATATAAGATGTTTATCCTCTCTAGTGTGTCGTGTAAGAGAACATGGATGATTGTGGTTCATATACCACATTACGCCAAGATTCAAGGTTATAGAGTCCCATCACAAGTTAGTACCCATAGGTCCTCTCACATGTATTTTGCTCTTTGGTTATGATGTGCCCACCATCGACAAATGGTGTGGCCTTTCAGTTTCTTCAAAGGTAAAGTAATTTTTATTCAAAATTCCATTTATTTAAAAATTTGTTTTCATTAAACATTATTTCCTTTTAGTTTTTCTTGAATTTACTTTCATTTATTAAACTTTCAAATGTATTTTTCATCTAACTTTAATGTATTGTATCCTTTTTATGTGGAATCCTACTCAGAAATAACTCACACCCTTCATAGACCATTGGGTGTAAGAAGAATTGGTCATGTTTGATATAGGTAAGGGTAAATATTTTATTTATGGTTGATCATGGAACTAGTTTTATTTTTGAGCAGTGTTGTGAAAAAGAATTTAGGGAGATGCCCCCTTTCCTTGTGGTGGTTTTTAGACATTAGTTTGGGTTCACTTTTTGTGGTAGCCCTATTTTGGGCTTTGTATAAACTTGCAAACTTAAATATGAAACTTTGTAAAGTCTTGTTTGATCTGGTTTTATAGCTTTGTTTATTTAAAATTATTAAATGTTTTATATTTACATGTCTAGGTAAATCATCCCACTTGTTAGTATTGATACCCATACACTTGTACGAGCCTATGGGGATCAAGAATTCCCTTCAAGCCTTATCGTGGACCGGGTTGAGCGATAGGTCTGATGACAAAATGACATGGTTTCTGACACTTAAACATGCCCAAAAACATATTTAATTCCTAGTATTATTCCAATATCACCTTATGATGAAATGTTAGTGGTTTAATGGACATTTAACTATGAATATGAATCTTATATTATTTAAAGAAATTAGTTATAAAATGTCACTCTATTTCCATTTAATACATTTTATATATCCACATAGTGAAAAAATGAAGGTATGAATGAAAAAATTATATTTTTATATTGATATAAATAACTTAATTATATAAATTTATTTTAAAATTTCATAAATTATATAATTACTTTAAATTCTTGTGAAATGATAATAACATATTTATTTAAATAATAGAAAAATAAAATCATTTACATTGAAAATATTAATTTTTTTATAATATAAATAAGTTAATGTTTAAAATTAATTTTATACATCCATGTGAAATATTATTATAACACCCCAGGTTTAGAAAATATGTTTTATGTTTTGTCAATGATTCCTAAATGCAATAAAATACATAAATTTCCGAACGTAGAGATATAAGTATTAAGAACTTTATTAATACAAAGACCATAATATATCTCTAACACACAAGAACTAACCCATTACACCCACTACTATTGATAATAAAAAAATTGAAATTATTCCAAGAAACACAACGATGCTGATCAAATAGTTCTCGTCTTTTGGATCTGATAAAATCACAAAAGTTATAGTAAGAACAATAGCAACAAAACTAAGAATAAGAGGAACATATAAAACCATTTCCAAAAGTAGTGGTGTGAGAATCGCAGAATATTTCTCTTGTGTGTCTGAACGACCCTTATTTATAATGTTTTTATCTGACTGTTATAAAAACTATTCGTTATAAGTTTTAAACTAAAATTGAAAAATGGAATATGTTAACCATTGATATAAAATAAATAAATATACACATATATAAAGACTATTTATTTGAATATTATTATGCAATTAACAATGTTTAAAAATATTAAATAAATTATTCTTAGAGTAAATAATGTTTTGTATTTTAAAATACATATTTTCAATAAATTTATGAAAATATTACTATTATATATATTATTAATATATTAATATTAGGATTATATATATAACAAAATGAATTTAATTGTTTTGTAAATAAATATTAATAAAAGTTTTAAATGAAAGAATTAAATAAATCAAGATGGTTTTGGTGGGTAAGAGTATATAATGAGTGGTAGGGTGTGATGTGGGGTTTCATTCCAAGAATCGCTAGCCGAGAGAGTTGATGTTGACGCTCGGGGCGCCCTTGGGTTCGTCTAATGTTCAACTGAGTGAAGTCACCGAGCCTGGGAGAAAAGACGAGAGGTGAGCATGAGTTAGATGGTTGAGAGCGACTCAGAGTCGTATCCGTGTCATGGATGATGGTGGTTCGATGAAATGTTGCGACTGGGAGAAGAGAAAAAACAAACGTGGTTTTTCTGAGGTTGTAGGTGTTTGAGGAATCGTGGATCGATAAAAAACTGGATCTACCGTGATTAGGGTTTAGAATTCATTTGAGGTAGGTCGATACAATTTCTTTTGTAAGAAATATATTTAATTAATGACTGAGTTGGGTTAATAATGACCTATGTTCACAATTTCTTTGTTTTCTCCCTAAAGTCAACAGGCACCGATTTTGTGATCTATATTTGGGATTATTTTATACCTGATATCTTATCTTTCTGTTGTTTTCGAGATGGTCTGTTTATCAGTTGAAGTCTTTTTCCATGGTTTTTGCGGCTATAAACTGATAATTTAGAAGGAATATAAAATACATATTAATCATACCTATTGAATCTATTTTAGTATATTAATTTTTTGGTCATATTCTTCAATCCATCTCTCTATTTACCAAGGAACTACTATTTTTTCATATTTAATATCTTTCAGGATCGTTTTTTATTATTTTCAATCGACACTTATTGAATAACCATATATGTTTTTGGATTTAGTGCATAGTAAATTTCTATATGAATTTATCAAAAAAATATTAAATTATAAATATCTCTATCATACTATATGCACAAAGTCGTAACATTTTTTAGTGTTTTTTTAATATTTACAGCCAATCTAGTCTTTAATTTATCCCGACAAGTTGAAATAAAATATATATTGTGTTTAAAACTATAAATAAGTGTCTCAGTTGTATTTTTCTACAATACCTATCCTATTTCTTTTCTTATAGTTTCATACTCTATGTTGTTTATCTTAGAGATAAGTGAGTGTTAGAGGTAGTGTTTGAGTCTTTGATGAAGGAAATGTGTTACACTAACAAGTGGAAGTCTCTACAGATAAATTGTAAGCGATTTTAATTTTTATTGTGTCAAATTATTTGTTTATTTCAAACTTAGTTATGGGTTTATTCAACAAAAAATCAACATGTTTTTCAAAACTTTGATAGATTGTAGTAAGGTGATTCATACTACAAATATTTCGGTGTAAATTTTCTTATGATGTTTAATAATACTTGATAAAAATTGAATAATTGTGTTTTTGTAAGGGAATACTTATTTCCTAAAATAATCTATAATTTTATAGTCGATTTTGAGAGAGTTTTACTCCATTGGTCATCAATTTCTTCAAAATTTATTTATTTTAGTGCAAAGGAATCAATTATTATTATTAAAAAACTTACGAATCTTCATTTTTTGATTCTAGTTTTGTAGTATAGTTTTTTTATTTTTTTGAAAACATTTGATTTTTATTTAATTTTTTTGGGAATATATTTATTATTTATTTTCAATGTTATTTAATAAGGGACCTTTTATATATTCACGTGTAAAGGATATTTTTTTAAATATTTTATTATTTTCAATTCTAAACTTTATAATGGATTATATATTCATATAATAGAATAATTAACAAAATATGTTCATTTGAATTATAATAATTTATTTTTATGAATTATTTATTCAAAAATATATAATAAATGGTTATTCATGGAATTATATCAATTTAATTGACTCATCACCAGACATGTAATACTCATATCAAAATTATAGACATATATCGATGACAATTCATGAAACTTCATACATGCATATTCATATATAGGTATATACCCATACTCATGAACATTAAATAAACTTCACAAAAAATGTATTTTTAATGGAATTTGATTAATTTTTTATAGACATGTTATAATTTTAAGTTGTATTTTACTTTTTATATTTATAATTTTACTCATGAATGAAATATTGATTTCAAATATTTCATTTACAATCTTTTGTGCATACACATGTCTATTTATTTACTAAAATATGATTTTGAATTATATGAATGGTTTAAGTCATTAAATAATGTAAATAATTAATTAATAATTGTATTTATGTTTAACTAATCTATAATATTATTTGTTTATAAAAAATGAATTTCATAAATGAATGATTGTGTATATGGGTTTTTTACATACAAGCCAAGTGACATGAGTTTTTGGGAATCAACACACACAACGATTTTTCGATAAAAAATTCACATTTGTATATATATATATATATATATATATAAGTAGAAACAAGTATTTTAAAGTAGTAACATGTTTCAAAAATAATAAAAACTCCAGTGAAAATTAAATGTAAGTTAGGAAAGATATGAAAAAAATGTTTTATAAATAATTAGTACTTGAACATTGTAAATATGATATAGAATTGGATAGAAAATCTATCCCTCAAGTAGGTAGGCCCAAGATATCCTTCAAATTTTCGAGTGGCCTTAGTTGTTTTGTTTTTTAGAGCTTGCCTAATATTTTTAATCAAATCATTGGATTAATTTAAAAGTGTTTTTGAAGTATAATTATTTTTCAAAGAATTATTTTAAAAACGTATTTATAATTTAATATTTCAAATGTATTAGAAAAGTGATATTTTTAAAGCGGATTTATAAAAGGGTTTTAAAACCACTTACTGTGAAATTGAATGCTCAACCTTTTATTTTAAAATAATTTTTTTCATAGGTTTCTTTGGAGATAATCATAGATACCATCACATTTAGTGTTAGTGTTCGTAGAAGGATAGTGGATAGCTATTTTATTTTAGTTTCAACTCTGATAAATGTAAGTTTTTTCCTAATCCTCTAGAACCTGGACTGGTAAAAGGTCCTCTTTTTTGTTAAGTGTTGTTTAATTGTTATGTTTTTTTTTAAAAATTACACGGTATTTTTCATGCACCGAGTCTGAAAGAGTGGGATTGGGGTGTTATAATTTGTATCATAGGAACGATTTAGATAACTCTATAAAATTTGAACCCTTCTATAGATTGAGTATCCTTTCTTAGTCAACATTCTTCTTTGTAATTTTCAAATGGAATGAAAGAGAACTCAAACATGTCTCTTAGGCATTTCAGATGAATTAATTGTTATGATCACGGAAAAATCATGAATAGAAGAATCTATGACCTATGAAGTTATGCACATTTCCTGTAAATGACTTTACAATGTGTTAGGCATGCCTGATATACTTAGTTTTCATCACAGTTCATGTTTTGTCTTTGAAGACATCAGATAGATCCAACCTCGATTCAAAAGACACCAATGAGTGTATTACAAAATAATTTTTAGGTTTTTTACCCTACTTGAGAAGCTAGAATCAATCTCATCCTTTTATATATCATCAAAAGTTGGCAATATTTGTGTAGATTATATGTGTCAACTTTTAAGATTTTTCTTTACAGGAAGAATTTATGATGACTTTGAAACATTCAAAGATGAGTCCATGATACTTTCTTGTAGGAATCAAATTCATGGAGACCTTCTCAGATAATATATTTATTGACATCCCTTGTGGACTTTATTTTGATGCATACATCCATAAAACCCTTCTTTCACAAGTTCTATTTGGGAAAATGGGGTGGAAGATTCTGAATCCACATTGAACTCTAATCTCATAGGAAGACGTGGTTACCATGGAAGATAACTTTACATTACTTGTAGATATCATGTGAGACATAGAATACATGGAAATTAGAAGTGATGAGTGAAAATGAATTGCGAGGGAACAATTCAATTAAGGGGGTGGGTGAGAATGTAACACCCCAGGTTTAGAAATAAGTTTTATGTTTTTTCAATGAATCCAAAATTCAATAAAATACCTAAATTTCCTAATGCAAATATATAAGTAGTAAGCACTTTATTTATACAAAGACCATAATACATCCTTGAAACACAAGAACTAAATCATTAAACCCACTTCTAGTGTTAATAGAACAATTGGAATTCCTCCGAGAAACAGAACGAGGCCGATCAAGTAGGTATCATCTTTTGGATCTGATAGAAGCACAAAAGTTATAGCAAGAACAATTTCCACAAAACTAAAAATGAGAGGAACATATATAACCATTTCTAAAAGTAGTGGTGTGAGCGTTATATAATTATTCTCCTGTGTGTTTGAACGGCCCATAGACTTTGATATTTATAAATTTTTTATCTGACCATTATAAAAACTATCTCTTATATGTTTAAAATTAAAATTGAAAAGGGAATATGATAACCATTGATATAAAATAAATAAGTATACACATATATAAATAATACTGATTTGAATATTATTATGCAATAAACAATGTTTAAAAATATTTAACAAATTATTCTATGAGTAAATAATGTTTTAAATTTTAAAATAAATATAATATAGAAATTTATGAAAATATTACTATTACATATCTTATTAAGATGTTATTATGAGGATTATATATATATATAATGAAATTAATTTAAATTTTTTATAAATAAATATTAATAAACAATTTAAATAAAAGAATTAAAAAATCAAGATGGTTTTTGAGGGTAAGAGTGTATTATGAGAAGGAGGGTGTGAAGTATGGTTTTAGTCTAAGAATAGAGATTTGAGAGAGTCGATGTCGATGTTCGGGGCACTGTCAGGTCCGTCGGATATTCATCCGAGAGGAGTCACCCAGCTCAGGAGCAAGGACAAGAGGCGAGCACGAGTCGGATGGTGGAGCATGACTGGGAGTCGTAGTCGTGTCGCGGATGATGGTGGTCTGAAGAAATTTTGTGAGTGGGAGTAGAGGAAAACCAAACCTAGTACATATGAGGGAATAAGTGTTCGAGGAATCATGGATAGATAAAAAACTAGATCTACCACGATTAGGGATTATAATTCATTTGAGGTAGGTCGATCCTATTTCTTCTTTCCAAAATCTATATAATTAATGACAGAGTTGGGTTAATAGAGACCTATGTCCACAATTTCTTTATTTTCTACATAAAATTTACATGATTTAATTTTTGTGATCTGCATTTGGGATTATTTTATACCTGAAATCATATCTTTCTATTATTTTTGAGTTGGTCTGTTTATCAGTTGAAGTCATTTTCCATGGTTTTTGCAGCTATAAATTGATTCTTTGGGAGGAAGATCGAATACATATTAATCATACCTGTTGAATCTATTTCAGTTCATTAATTTTTTTATCATATTCTTTAATCCATCTCCCTATTTATGAAGGAAATACTATTGTTTCATATTTAATATCTTTCAGGATTTTTTTTATTGTTTTGGATCGACACTTAATAAATAACCAACTATGTTTTTGAATTTTGTGTGTTGTCAATTTCTATATAAAGTTATCATAAATACATTAAATAAAAAATATGACTTTCATACTACATGCACATGGTTGTAATAGTTTTGAGTGTTTTGTTAAATATTTTCATATAATGTAATCATTAATTTATCCTCACAAGTTGAAATACAATATAAACTGTGTTTAGAACTATAAAAAAGTGTCTTAGTTTCCTTCTTCTACATTGCATGTATTGTTTCTTTTCTTCTAGTTTCATACTCTGTGTTGTTTCTCTTAGAGATCAGTGAGTTTTGGAGTTAGTGTTGGAGTCTTTGCTGAAGGAAATAAGTTACGCTGACAAGTGGAAGTCTCTATAAATAAATTTTAAGGGATTTTAATTTCTTTTGTGTCAAATAATTTGTTTCTTTCAAGTTTACTTATGGGTTTCTTCCAAAAAAAGTAACATGTTTTTCAAAACATTGAGATACTGTTGTAAGGTGATTCATAATACAAATATTTTGGTGCAAATTTGGTATAATGTTCATTCATTCTTGATGGAAATTGAATAATAGTTCTTTTAAGGGATTAGTTATTTTCTAAAACGATCTATTTTTTCATAGTAGATTTTGATGGAGTTTTATTCCATTGGTCATCAAGTTCTTCCATTTTTTTGGGGCAAAGGAATCAATTATTATAGTTTTTAACCACATATGAGTCTTCATTTTTCAAAGTTAATTTTGTAGTATAGTTTGTCTAATTATTTGAAAATAGATGATTTTTATTTTTTGGTTTTGGGTATATATTTATTATTTATTTTCAATGTTATTTAATAAGGCCCATTTTATATATTTACAAGTAAAAGACATTTTTTTTAAAAAAATATTTTTTGATTCTCAATTATAAATTTATAAGGTATTTTATTTACATATAATAGAAAAATAAACGAAATATGTTCATTTGAATTATAATAATTTATTTTATTAAATGATTTATTCAAAAATAGGTAGAAAATGGTTATTCAAGGAATTATATCAATTAAATTGACTGATCTCCATGCATGTAATACTCATATCATGATTATGGCCATATATCGATGATTGTTCATGAAACTTCAAACACCCATATGCATATATAGGTATTTGCACATTCTCATTTACATTGAATAAACATTACAAAAAATGGATTTTTAATGGAATTGGATTAAATGTTTATAGACATGTTATAATTATAAGTTGTCTTGTACATGTTTATATTTATAATTTTACTCATCAACTAAATGTTGATTTTAAAATATGTCATTTAAAATCTTCTGTGAATGCTCATGATTATTTATTTACTAAATTATGATTTTGAATTATATGAATGGTTTAAGTCGTTAAATCTTACAAATAAGTCATTGGTGTTTTTATTGATCTTTAACTAGTCAATGATATTAATTTTTTTTAAATGGATTTCATAAATGAACGATTGGGTATAAGGGGTTTTTTCATACATGCCATGTGACGTGAGTTTTTGCGAATCAATACTCACAAGTGTTTTTCAATGAAAAATTCAGATTTGTATATATGTATATATATATAAGTGGAAACATGTATATTAATGTAGTAACATGTTTCCAAAATTAAAAAACCTCTAGTGAAAAATATATGTAAGTAAGGAAAGCTAAAAAATGTTTTATAAAGAATTAGTTAGTGAATCCATCCTTCAATTGGGTAGGCCCAAGATATCCTTCAATGTTTTGAGTTGCCTTAGTTGTTTTGTTTTTAAGATCTTGCCTAATATTTTCAATCAAATAACTGGATTAATTTAAAATTGTTTTCGAAGTATAATTATTTTTCAAAGCATTATTTTACAAATGTATTTCTAATTAATTTTTTTAAATGTATTATCAAAGTGATATTTTTAAAGGGGATTTATCAAAGGTTATCAAAACACCATACCTGGAAATTGAATTCTCAACCTGTTATTTGAACATGATTTTTTCAATGATATATTAGGAGATTATAGTAGATGTCATAGCTTTTGAAGATAGCACACACGAAAGTGTAGTGGGCAGTAATTTTATTTTTTGTTTCAACTCTGATAAATGTAAGGTTTTTTCTAATCCTCCAAAACATAGACCGATAAAAGGTCCTCTTTTATATTAAGTGTTGTCTAATTGTTAAGATTATTTTTTAAAAAAATAACACAGTATTTTTCAAGCACCGAGTCCAGAAGAGCGGGCTCTGGGTGTTATAATTATAGAGTTTTGAAACCATTATATTCTAAAATCATTTTTTATTGATTTATCTGATGTCAAAGCAATAAATTTTTATCAAAATTATCATTATTGATAATTTATCGAATTATAATTTTATCAAATTTTTATAAAATAATAAAAACATTTAAAAAATAAAATGTGACTATTATAAGGTCTAAAATTCCATAAATTGAACATTTATGGAAAATTGACACCATATAAGTAAAAATTTTGATCTGTTAATATTTAAATTTTTTTTCCATAGTTAAAATTAAAATTTGGAAACTATGTGTTAATCATAATGATAAGGTTTGAAATAATACGTAAACATGTATACAATCTACTGTATGATGAAAATACAACCATATATTTTCTTATATCACAATCCAAGTCCATTTGGCAGTACTTGGATGGAAAATGAATTGATTATAATATAATATTTTGTGAAATTTCCAAAGTATCCATGACCTTATAAAATGGAACCTCCTCCACTTCAATTTATCACTTTTGAAACCTGTAGATCCCCCATCCCCTGATAAGTTTTCATTTCAAATTATCTAGTAACATTATAGAGTTTTTTTCTTTTATAAAGACAAACCCTAGATCCCTTTAGAGGATATTCAAATAGGATGTTTTGAAAAAGATGTAATCTCTCTAAAAAGTCAAAAAAAAATTCTATTCATCCTTAACTAATCTAAAACAATTATTTTTATCATAAAATAACAACTTTTTTGTCACAACATGACCTATTAAGGTGATCTAGACTCAACTATTTCAATCCCATCTTCATAGGCAAGGGGTGGCGACGTGAACTGAATCCATAAATAACTCACAGAGTCCTTTACGTGAGTACCAATACACACACACCCAACAATCTCAATGAAAAAGTGACGTGGGAAAGAATGAATGATAAAAAATTGTTATAATGTAAACCCATCATGCATGAACCTTTATTCATTAAAAAACTATAGTAGAGTAAACTAAAAAGTAAAGGGGAAAAATACATTCCCAATAAAGAAAGTGTCCCAACCAGATAAAAACTGGAAAAGTAAACTGCTAAAATATGGCCTAGATTTTGAATCCCAATCTACAACAACCATACATAGTCCAAGAACCTAGTATCCCTAAGATCTTATATAGTCATGGCTGGTCTATCCACATTATACATAAGATATGCTACATGTAGGAAAATCCGATGTAATGTTGAGAATAAACATACCCAACAGGATGCCGAGAATATAAAAGGGGATAAGTAAGAGATACAATAGAAGGGAAAAATATTAGATTGAACAAGGTACATCTAAAGAGTATAAGTCATCCCAAAAACAGAGTGAATGAATTCTTTTCCAAACACAAGGGGCTCAAAATGGTGAGTAGATGAATTGCTCATCAAGTCATCACCGCCTATAGCAGGAGAGTAGACTCTTCCAACCCTCAGAAGTTAATCGTGGAATGAACATGGAATACTCACCACATATTTTCCTCTCATGGAAGGAGGAGGTCCATATTAAAGGTGTGGATATAGAATAAGGATTGATATATATATATACTCATTCAATTAATCCCAGTTGGGAGAGTAAGGTGATCTCAATATCAAAGCTCCTTCCAAGAATAAGAGTAGGCAACATATCCAAAATTCAATCCAATATTCCCATCATCTCATGTGCATGTCTAAATAATTCATATGAAAGAATCTCACCACGATTCGACAAGGTAGTAATGTCTCCATTTGAATCATAATCATGGAGGACCCGCACCCAAAAATTATAAGGGAGTACCATCTCCATGATAAAAGGTATAGAGGACATAGACACTGCTATGACATCAAAGTACCATCTCTAAGAATATAGGACCTACACAATGTTATTATATAAGAGTACCATCTCAATATTTTCATTCCACGTATGGGGAACCTACAAGATGATGCTATAGTGTATTTCCATCTCTGTGAAAAGAGGACCCATGCCCTGGTGCCATAGGGGAGCACCACCACTATTTGGTCTTTGATGATCTCATCTGATCACTATCATCATCAAGCACCTCCTAAAGGGGCGTCACACATGGCACATATTGAATCATTTTTCAGAGACCACAATAGAGGTCCCCATCACATTCTACACAAAAAATCAATCATGATATACTATTTACATGACTAATTAGGATTCTTGGTGAGACAACAATGTGTCACAAAATAATTCACAAAAGACAATTCATGGAGCCCACCAATGAGTCTAAATTAAAAACATGATATTTTCGTCAAAACATCCACCTATAAATCAGGATCACGATGTTAATGATGGTTTTAATTTCTTAGGTCGTATGAAGAAGATTTCTCAACTAAAATATTTCCCAACAAAACAATTATATTATTATTATTATTATTATTATCATTTATAAGTCGTTCATTTACCCAATCCATGAGTCTGAATTAAGTATCTAACATCCATCTAAAAAGAACCATCTGAAGGTCAGGGTCACTCTTCCATAGGTGTTGTGTTAATAAAACATCATATGAGGGAGTTATTATTGGAAAACCATTTTACTAATAATAGTAATATTATTATTATTATTATCACTATTATTATTATAAATTTATTATTATATTTAACTAAAAAGGGGATGGTGGAGAGAGGGCTATGATACCCCCCATGTTATCTTCATTCGCACGTAGTTCCCCCAATCAAAATTTTCTTTTTTCTTTTTTCTTTTATTTTAATTTCCATTTTCTTAAAGCTAACTCCCCCCCCCACAAATTCAACCATAAACTCAATTCCCTATGAGATATGTTGTACACCGAAGAACACAAATCCCAAATCTCACTACACCACAACCTCTATACCGAGCTGTAATGCCTCTGCCTTGACTGGATGAGCCCAATGAGCCGATTATCTATTGGATATCTCATATCTTCTACCTAAACGACCATCATTGATCAAATAATTACACTTCATACTAAATACTTATTCTTCTCCATTATAATCAACTAAGGGTTCTATCCCACGAACTAATCCATCTTCAGTCGACCCCCCCCACTTTAATGATGTCTGGTGGTGGTGACATGATGAACGAAAAAGAACAAGAGAAATGAAAATAAAGATTTATACCTCTATTGAAGACCTCTTTTTTTCCATCATTGATGGGATCTAATTTTAGGGTCATTAGATCAACAACAACAAAAATTTTCGATTCCAATTATCAATAACAATATCTAGAGGTTTAACCTCAAATTAAATTTGTTTTCGATTAATTTTAATTAATAATGGGAAAAAAGAAGGATAAATACACGTAGATAAAAGGTCATACCTCATGATTTGATCATTCTTTAATGGAGAACACACTCAAACCTGACGGAGGAAGGTCTTTTGTATTCATCGTACTTCAATTCACCTCTATCCAATTTCTCATTATTTTTTATTTGGTTCTCCAACGGAGGAGAGAGGAGCCTTCGATTTATACTAGGGTTTATATGGATAACACTAGAGAAATTGGAACTTCTTAAATATTTAAGCGTTATCTATTTCAATAAAAAACTAATTAATTAAATTTATAATTAATTAACTAATTAAACACTCCTCCAATAGGTGAGGCGTCTGAATGTCCTGTGATGACTCATTTTATAACATTCCTACGGAAAACACTAAGTTCTGGACTCAACTGTGGGATCAAATTTCTAATCAAAGTCTCCACATGTGAGTAATTTGATTCAGGGTTACAAAATAAATAAATTAAATTAATTAACATATCTAATACACACACCAACTGCTTCCCCATATGAACGTCCTATGCTAACCAACTTTAGGTCATGCCTAGGGTAAGCTCTATGTTCTGGATTCAACCATGGTCTTATATTTCTAATATAAGACTCTATTTATGATATATAAAATTTAATTAGGAAAACTATGCATGCATAATAAAAATATATTTAATATTTTTATAAAATTAACATCAGGCTCACCAGGGCTCGTAACTGTACGTCGTCTTCGCGCCTAGCTCTAAAAACCTTCCATGAAATATTTTAATATGTTATATGGAAAAAAACTGTCTCTAAATTATTCCCTTATTAAAATATTTTCATCCCTAAGATGCACATATTAGAATAAAGGTGATGATAATAATGCCACATTTGAATTTTTCTATATGCTAGGATGTATAGAAAAGGATAATTGCGAAACTACCCCATCAATAGCTCTAATAATGTGAATGGAATCACCATTCATCCCTATGAAAATGATGACATGATTCCATTCATCTTAAAATCCATCAGGTGAAACTCCCAAATAAATATGGTCTCTTAGGATCTCGTAATCGATGTCCTCTAGAAGGCAATGCCCTTACAAAATCAAGGTGAATACTACTTCTGCTAGCTCTATGTTGAGTTTCATGTTGTTTCATTCATGGGGTCTCAACGGCCTTGACCCATATGCAATAACAATCTAATACTGAATCACGATTGAAAGA
The DNA here is from genome assembly GCA_963277665.1 of Viscum album. Classification (NCBI taxonomy): domain Eukaryota; kingdom Viridiplantae; phylum Streptophyta; class Magnoliopsida; order Santalales; family Viscaceae; genus Viscum; species Viscum album. Next base: position 274,940,597 of record OY728137.1, read on the forward strand.
AAGAATTTAATGGTACTAATGAACAAGGAAGGAGAGTAGACTCATACAACCAAGAGAATATATAGACAGAATGAACGAGGCATACCTCCAGTGTCTTTGCCTCTCTAGGAAGGATGGTAACACAAACTAGAAACTACATTATACACACTTATGGAATCCTATGATAAATAGTTAAAGTAGAAAAAAATCCACCGTAAATTCCTATACCTTCTCTGACACTCCCTCTCACAACCCTTCTATTAGCGAACAATAAAAAGTAACTCATGAACCACACCTTGATACTATCCACTTTGGGTGGGACTGACTCACTAGAATGGTTTTTCTCCCATGAAAAAAAATTCTTAGTCGGGAAAGTGACCCTATTCATTATGATTCCAAAACTTGGTCATATTTTGTCACATAATCCTCTAGAACCTTTTATAAAAATTTATTCCAAGAAAATTGGGGTACTAACAAACAAAAAATGTCATCCGAAATGATAAACTAGGTCTTACTAGGCCCTCTTTTTTAAACAACCAAAACATCACTCATGTAACGACCCAAAGTTTCATTAATGGAAAATCCCTCTTGATCCAGTTAAATGTTTCTTTATGAAAAATGTTTTTTTATAAGATGTCAACTTTTTTATTTTAACGTTAAGATTTGTGACTGTTACTTTTATAGCCGTTGAACAGTGATCATCTGGGTAGTTTAAATATAATGCTTTAACGAACCAATTTTCTACTCAGACAAAGGAAGCGATGGCCTCATCCAGTAGAATTGCCCCTTATGAAGCCCATTTGTCGGAGCTCGGAAAGGAGGTGGCGTCTTTGGGCTTTTCCCTTGACCAAGCCCAAGCTGAGCTTCATCAAGTCAAGCTCGAACGTGATCGTCTACGGGAAAAATGGAAGTTGATAGAGATTACCACTCGAGCGATGTTATCTGAGCAACCCCAAGAGTCTGTCACCATCGCACACCTTACCCTTAGGTCTTATGCGGCTATTTTAAGGGGTTATGTAACAAATAATTAGCACCATGTTCATGTACATTATTTTTGTATATAATAATGAATATAATTTCTATTCATTTTTGATACATTGTAATTAGTTTTTAAAGTACAAACGGTGTTTTTAGTTATTATTTAATTAAGAATTATATTTTATTAAATTAAAGGATTTTTGAATTAAATAATATTTTAATAAAATATTATTATTAATATTAAATTAATTTTTATTAAATATAAATGATCTTATAATTTTATGAATGTAATTAAAAATTTTATTAAGGTTTGAAAGCCATTTCTGTCAAAACCCGTGAATTTTTTATAAATGTCGGTTTTTATTTTAAAAGTAAAAATTCACATATTTAGAAAATTATTTAGATAAAATAAATATTATTTTTGAAATCAGGGCGTCGAAATTATCCAACGGTGAATTTTTCATAATTTTCTGAGACAGTCAAATTTTTGGGTAAAAATTAAATACCATTTAAATATATAATGTGTTTTATGACATCATAATGACCCAATGGTGATGTAATAAAATACCATAATCCTTATGTTCGGCCAATATGTGTTTTATCATTAAAATAATGAGGTTTTGGGTTTGTTTTACTTACTTTTCAAAGCATTAATGGAGCCCTCAAGACTTATTCAACACTTTGCCTTTTTAAATTAATTTCCATGGGAGTGTGACTCACCTCCACATAAGCAACCATAATTTTTTAATAAGTTTGGAACATGGCCTTGTAAAATATTTTTTTCCTTTTTCCTTTTCCAGAAACCATGGGCAAATACCATGGGATTGTTTGTGGTTTGGATTATTTTAATATAAGGGGTCCCAAACCTAAATAATAAAGAATTCTCTCACCTTTCCTATATAAACCCACCCAAGCTCCCACTTCCTCCTCACTCAAAGCCCTTGAAGTTCGTCCAACCTCTGCCCTACTCTCTCTAGAATCCTCTCAAGGTGCCCCAAGCTCCCAAGAAGCCTCTCACAAGCCTCTCTCTAGCCTTTGGAAGCACACTTCCACGTAATGGTTTTTCTTCCTTTCTCATTTTTGTCAATTTTCTTTAAGTTGTATTGCCCTTTTAATTTCATTTATGAATGTTGGGTTATGGTTTCGCACCTCTCCCATACTGCCATATTATTTTTTGAATGATGGGATACCCCTTTCTCTCTCATTAAATGCCTCCCATGTACACCCGTTACTATGCCGAAATTCCGAAAGGAACCTTTTTCTTCTCTTTTATATATTCAAGAAATACTTTTGTATCATGAATCTAATTTCCTTTTCAATTGTTGGGACATGTATATATATGACCTCTTTACTGTCAATTACATGTAAATATGATGAGGAACCCCTTTCTCTCTCATCAGCCTTTTTATGAATTCTTATGTCACGCTGTTACGCTGCCGAAAATCACACCGATTTTCTAAGCCAATATCATTGTGTAGTGAATACCATGCCCATTTCTCCATCAAGGGTATTCACCTTTATGCAAATTTACTTATTGATTGTAAAGTTTCATGTATGAATTCCACATTCCTTTATCGTGGAATAAATGATTATGTTTTATGAATCCATGTTTTATGATCCATGTGGCACACTTATGCATGAAATGAAATATTTAAGAAGGGCGCGCCCTGATAGCGCTCCAATGCATTGGGTAAAGTATAGTATCATGATACGTCATGTGCAATGAGTGTTGACTCATGCTAATTAAAGTGCAACGAGGGTTTACTCGTGCTTCAAGTGCAATGAGGGTTTACTCATGCTCCATGTGCAATGAGCCTTGGCTCATGCTAATTCAATGTTAAGTGTTGTTGCCACATTTCCATGTTATGATTATCATGCTTTATCATGCCTTTATGTTCATGTATCTCTTATGCTCTATTGATATAACTATTGCCTAACATGTATTGTACTCCTCATGTTATTCATTGTGTACTCCCTTACTGGGCTTTATAGCTCACCCTTTTCTTATGCATGTCCTCAGGTTATCCCATGCAATGCTAAGTACGAAGGAATGTAGTGGTCATGTAAAGGAAGTTTTCAATAAGGATGTTGTATTTCAAGTTTAAAGTTTTTATTTAATGATCCTAAGCCCCAAAGACACTAAACCTCTCAATCTTCCTTGTTGTATCAAGTGGAGTTTTATGTAATAAAGCATGTTTTAGTTGTAATAAAAAGCAGGGTTGTCATAGTTGGTATCAGAGGATAGGTTTAGTTATTTTTGGGATTAGGAAACCTAGTAAAGCCTTAGATACAAGACTAAGAATAATAAAAACATCCCTAAATTTTGGTAAATACTATGTAAGTGGTTTATCAAACAAATACATCCCTGTCTGGATACGAGCAGGTAGAGGCGGCTCTGGCACAGATGTATCCTAGGGGTAAAACCCGAAAACACCGCTTTGAGCTAGACTCGAACGGGAACTGGTGCACGACAACGGGCCTTGCTGCACTCTTGGTTATGACACTCCTAGGGGATATGTTTTGATAAATTCACAATCTTAGTATGAACCCTTATTAAGGGAAAAATGCCCCTAAGAATATATGTTAGAAGGAAGATCATGAAAAGCCTGGATTGAATCCTATAGACTCATGAGTTAAAGAGATTAAAGTTTATTTATAAGTCATCAACTTTTGTCTTTGGATTACCCTTTATGTGTTACCCCTAACTTTCCTTTTATTCCATCCAATGGCCGGTAATAGGAGAACTCGGGCTAACAACCGTTGTGAAGATCAGTGTGATGATTGTACTTATGAGATGCCCAATCCAATGGGAGCAGGAATCACGAACATTGTCACGCTTCTCTCTCAGCTAACTCAAGTTTTGAATAGAAACACTGGTCAAGAGGAACGTTCAACCCCCTCTAAGAAAGAACAAGTTGCTATTGAAAGCTTCATGAGACAAAGGCCTCCTACTTTTAGTGGATCATCTGATCCCACGATTGCTGAACAATGGATCAACTCCATTGAAAAGATATTCTCCATCCTCCAATGCTCTGAAAAAGAGAAGGTTCTCCTGGCGGCTTATCGTATGGAGGGTGAAGCTGATCAATGGTGGACGTTGATCAAAAATACGAAGCCTGAGTAGGAGATCGAGGCTTTGGAATGGAAGGTATTCCGGAAGATGTTTTTCGATAAATATTTTCCACGCACCCTCCGTCTTAAGATGGAAAGGGACTTCCTTTCCCTCAAGCAGAAAGATGAGGAATCTGTGGGAGCGTACGAGGAAAACTTCACAAGGCTTGCACGATACGCTTCCGGCTTTGTCATTACCCCCGAATGCAAGGTTGACCGCTTCTTTGGTGGGCTAAAGCCTAGATTGCGGAAAGCATTAGCGATCCGTGACTTTGATATCTATGAGGAAATCGTCCGATGTGCCCTTAAGGTTGAAATAGAGATCGGAGAATCATAGGGGTATCATGGGGACAAGAAGCGGAAGGTGGATTTCAATGCTGGTGGTCCGATGGATAAATCCAACGGCGCTAAGAAATTCCAGCACCCCACTTGCCGAATGTGTGGAAAGAAGCACCCTGGAAATTGCCTTAGGGGGACAAGAAAATGCTTCAAGTGTGGAAGAGAAGGGCACCTAGCTGTTAACTGTCAGCAAGAAGGACCCGCGGCTGCGACAGAGGGGAGGAACGCTCCGTTCGAACCTCAACGCATTGTTCAATGCTTCAAATGCAATGAACCGGGTCATTTTGTGAATCAGTGCCCTAATCCAAGGGTTATCGGAGGCAATCAACAACCTCCAAGACAGCAAGGAAGAGCTTTTTCCATCACTTCTGCCGAAGTGAACCCCGACAACGAAGTGGTGATAGGTACGCTAGTTATTCATTCAAGAATAGCGAACGTACTTTTTGATTAGGGTTCTACGCATTCTTTTATATCTCAAAAGATTAGTAGAACAATCCATGCACCACCACAAATCATGGAAGTAAAGATGTCGGTGAGTACGGCAAATGGGGCAATCATTTCATCCCATGAGTATAAGTCCTCCCCTGTTATAATCTGTGGATTGAATTTCCCGGTGAACCTTGTCATACTCCCTTTGGTGGAATTTGATGCAATTCTTGGCATGGATTGGCTTTCCTTATATAGAGCCAACATAAATTGTCGGGAGAGGGAAATCACACTCCATATGGAGAATCGACCCCCGATTCTTTACAAGTGTCAGGAGGAAGATGAATCTCCTTTAGCTCCATCATCTCAAGCATGGATATTATTGCCTTATGAGCACGCATATCTGGATCAAATGATTGAGTCCAAGGAAGAAACCAACCTTTAAGAAATGCCTATTGTGAGGGAATTCGCTGAAGTATTTCCCGAGGAACTTCCTGGTCTTCCTCCAAGAAGAGATGTTGAGTTCTCAATTGAACTTATACCTGGGGTGCTACCAATATCCAAGACTCCATATAGAATGGTTGTTGTTGAGCTTGAAGAGCTAAAGAAACAACTACAGGAGAATCTGGATAAAGGGTTTATACGCCCAAGTGCATCACCATGGGGTGCACCAGTCCTCTTCGTCAAGAAGAAGGATGGGTCAATGCGGCTTTGCATCGATTATCGTGAACTTAACAAAATCACGATAAAGAACAAGTATCCCCTCCCAAGAATCGATGACTTGTTTGATCAGTTGCATGGAGCGCAATACTTCTCCAAGGTCGACTTGTGGTCGGGATATTATCAAGTAAGGGTGAAGAAGGAAGATATCCCCAAGACTGCTTTTCGTACAAGGTACGGGCACTATGAATTCATAGTAATGCCTTTTGGACTCACCAATGCTCCAGAAATATTCATGGACTTGATGAATAGAGTCTTTAGAGATTACCTAGATAAATTTTTGGTAGTCTTTATAGATGATATTCTAATATACTCCAAAACCAAGGAGGACCATGAGGAGCATTTAAGAACTGTACTGGAGTCTTTGCGCAAGGAGAAGCTCTATGCCAAGTACAACAAGTGTGAGTTCTGGTTGAAGGAGGTCTCATTCTTGGGTCATATCATCACAAGCAACGGGATATCTGTGGACCCCTCCAAAACAGATGCAATTGAGGGATGGCTGAGGCCAACATCGGTAACTGATATCCGTTGCTTCTTGGGGTTAGCTGGATATTATCGACGATTTGTGAGAAACTTCTCACGATTTTCCAACCCTCTTACCAAGCTAACTCGAAAGGGAGTAAAGTTTTCTTGGAGTGATGAATGCGAAGAATGCTTCAAGGAGTTGAAAAGGAGGCTTATCACTACACCTGTGCTCACTTTACCAACAAGTGGGGAGCTTTTTGTGGTATTCAGTGATGCTTCGAAAAAGGGCTTAGGATGTGTGCTGAAGCAGAATGATAAAGTGATATCCTATGCCTCAAGACAGTTGAAAATCCATGAGCGAAACTATCCAACGCATGATCTGGAGTTGGCGGCGGTGATCTTTTCCTTGAAAATCTGGCGGCATTATCTCTATGGAGAGAAATGTGAGATATATACTGACCACAAGAGTCTTAAATATATATTCACACAGAAAGAGCTTAATATGCGCCAGAGAAGATGGATAGAGCTCATAAAGGATTATGACTGTTCAATACATTACCACCCTGGGAAGGCGAACAAGGTGGCGGATGCCCTAAGTAGAAAGGATCCAGCAATTATATCAATGATGAGAATTGAGAAGGATCCAATCTTCTTAGACTTGATGAATATGGACGTGGGAATCATAAAGAAGGGAACATTATCAATCCTTTCACAAATTATTGCTCAACCATCTCTTTTGGAAAGGTTAAAGGATGCTCAAAAGGATGATGCGAGAATCCAAGAAAATGTGGAAGCTATCAAAAAGGGAAAATCCTCAGAGTTTAATGTTAATGAAGAAGGAATTGTGAGGTTTGGGAAAAGACTATGTGTCCCATCAAGTTCGGAGCTGAAGAAGGAACTTTTGGATGATGCACATAGTTCAAATTTCTCTATTCACCCAGGGAGCACAAAGATGTATCGAGATCTCCGAGAAAACTTTTGGTGGGATAATATGAAGAAGGAGATCACCGAATATACATAAAAGTGCCTGGTGTGTCAGCAAGTGAAGGCAGAGAGGCAGAAGTCTAAGGGGATGATGCAACCATTTCCCATACCAGAATGGAAATGGGAGAACATCACCATGGACTTCGTCACTGGACTTCCAAGGACATCCAAAAGCAACAATGCAATCTCGGTTATTGTGGATCATCTTACAAAGACTGCACACTTCATTGCTATTCGAGATGATTTCTCTTTGGATCAACTGGCACTGATATATATCAGGGAAGTGGTACCGTTGCATGGAGTACCACTATCTATTGTGTCTGACCGAGATCCAAGATTTACCTCTAAGTTTTGGAAGAGTCTTCAACATGCTCTGAATACTGAACTGAACTTCAGTACGGCCTATCATCCTCAAACTGATGGCCAATCTGAGCGGACTATCCAAACACTTTAGGATATGTTGAGAGCGTGCTCAATGGACTTTAAAGGAGGATGGGATCAACATCTTCCTCTAGTTGAGTTCTCTTATAATAATAGTTTCCACTCGAGCATCCAAATGGCACCATATGAAGCCCTGTATGGGAAAAGGTGTAGAACACCGGCATGTTGGGATAAGGTCGGTGAACGTAAGCTGCTTGGACCAGAAATGGTCGAAGAAATGGTGGAGAAGGTGAAAACCATTCAGCAGCATATCAAGGCAGCCCGAAGTCGACAGAAGAGTTATGCAGATAATCGTCGACGAGACCTTGAGTTTAAAGTCGGAGACATGGTGTTTTTACGCATATCTCCGTGGAATAAGGTCATGAGGTTTGGAAAGAAAGGGATGTTAAGTCCAAGGTACATCGGCCCCTTCGAGATTCTTGATCGTTTTGGGGCTGTGGCCTATCGACTAGCACTTCCACCTACTATGGCAAAGGTGCATGATGTCTTCCATGTATCCCTCTTAAGGAAGTACATACCAGACCCTTCACAAGTACTCTCTTCTGAGGTGGTACAATTAGAAGACGATCTTTCTTATGAGGAGCAACCAGTGAAGATCTTGGATCGTAGAGAAAAAGTTCTACGAAATAAGACAATGCCCCTCGTCAAGGTGTTGTGGAGAAACCACAAGTTTGAAGAAGAAACTTGGGAGTCGGAGGATATGATGAAGCTAAGTTACCCACATTTGTTTTAGTGTGGGAAAAGGAAAATTTCGAGGGCGAAATTTCTTAAGGGGGGAATGTTGTAACGACCCAAAGTTTCATTAATGGAAAATCCCTCTTGATCCAGTTAAATGTTTCTTTATGAAAAATGTTTTTTTTATAAGATGTCAACTTCTTTAGTTTAACTTTAAGATTTGTGACCGTTACTTTTATAGCCATTGAACAGTGATCATCTGGGTAGTTTAAATATAAGGCTTTAACGAACCAATTTTCTACTCAGACAAAGGAAGCGATGGCCTCATCCAGTAGAATTGCCCCTTACGAAGCCCATTTGTCGGAGCTCGAAAAGGAGGTGGCGTCTTTGGGCTTTGCCCTTGACCAAGCCCAAGCTGAGCTTCATCAAGTCAAGCTCGAACGTGATCGTCTACGGGAAAAATGGAAGTTGATAGAGATTACCACTCCAGTGATGTTATCCGAGCAACCCCAAGAGTCTGTCACCATCGCACACCTTACCCTTAGGTCTTATGCGGCTATTTTAAGGGGTTATGTAACAAATAAGTAGCACCATGTTCATGTACATTAATTTTGTATATAATAATGAATATAATTTCTAGTCATTTTTGATACATTGTAATTAGTTTTTAAAGTACAAACGGTGTTTTTAGTTATTATTTAATTAAGAATTATATTTTATTAAATTAAAGGATTTTTGAATTAAATAATATTTTAATAAAATATTATTATTAATATTAAATTAATTTTTATTAAATATAAATGATCTTATAATTTTATGAATGTAATTAAAATTTTTATTAAGGTTTGAAAGCCATTTCTGTCAAAACCCGTGAATTTTTTATAAATGTCGGTTTTTATTTTAAAAGTAAAAATTCACATATTTAGAAAATTATTTAGATAAAATAAATATTATTTTTGAAATCAGGACGTCGAAATTATCCAACGGTGAATTTTTCATAATTTTCCGAGACAGTCAAATTTTTGGGTAAAAATTAAATACCATTTAAATATATAATGTGTTTTATGACATCATAATGACCCAATGGTGATGTAATAAAATACCATAATCCTTATGTTCGGCCAATATGTGTTTTATCATTAAAATAATGAGGTTTTGGGTTTGTTTGACTTACTTTTCAAAGCATTAATGGAGCCCTCAAGACTTATTCAACACTTTGCCTTTTTAAATTAATTTCCATGGGAGTGTGACTCACCTCCACATAAGCAACCCTAATTTTTTAATAAGTTCAGACCTTGGCCTTGTAAAATATTGTTTTCCTCTTTCCTTTTCCAGAAACCATGGGCAAATACCATGGGATGGTTTGTGGTTTGGATTATTTTAATATAAGGGGTCCCAAACCTAAATAATAAAGAATTCTCTCACCTTTCCTATATAAACCCACCCAAGCTCCCACTTCCTCCTCACTCAATGCCCTTGAAGTTCTTCCAACCTCTGACCTACTCTATCTAGAATCCTCTCAAGGTGCCCTAAGCTCCCAAGAAGCCTCTCACAAGCCTCTCTCTAGCCTTTGGAAGCACACTTCCAAGTAAGGGTTTTTCTTCCTTTCTCATTTTTGTCAATTTTCTTTAAGTTGTATTGCCCTTTTAATTTCATTTATGAATATTGGGTTATGGTTTAGCACCTCTCCCATACTGCCCTCTTATTGTTTTAATGATGGGAGACCCCTTTCTCTCTCATTAAATTCCTCCCATGTACACCCGTTACTAAGCCGAAATTCCGAAAGGAACCTTTTTCTCCTCTTTTATATATTCAAGCAATACTTTTGTATCATGAATCTAATTTCCTTTTCAATTGTTGGGACATGTATCTATATGACCTTATTACTGTCCATTACATGTAAATATGATGAGGAACCCCTTTCTCTCTCATCAGCCTTTTTATGAATTCTTATATCACGCCGTTACGCTGCCGAAAATCACACCGATTTTCTAAGCCAATATCATTGTGTAGTGAATACCATGCCCATTTCTCCATCAAGGGTATTCACCTTTATGCACATTTACTTATTGATTGTAAAGTTTCATGTATGATTTCCACATTCCTCTATCGTGGAATAAATTATTATGTTTTATGAATCCATGTTTTATGATCCATGTGGCACACTTATGCATGAAATGAAATATTTAAGAAGGGTGCGCCCTGATAGCACTCCAATGCATTGGGTAAAGTATAGTATCATGATATGTAATGTGCAATGAGTGTTGACTCATGATAATTCAAGTGAAACGAGGGTTTACTCGTGCTTCAAGTGCAATGAGGGTTTACTCATGCTCCATGTGCAATGAGCCTTAGCTCATGCTAATTCAATGTTAAGTGTTGTTTCCACATTTCCATGTTATGATTATCATGCTTTATCATGCCTTTATGTTCATGTATCTCTTATGCTCTATTGATATGACTATTGCCTAACATGTATTGTACTCCTCATGTTATTCATTGTGTACTCCCTTACTGGGCTTTATATCTCACCCTTTTCTTATGCATGTCCTCAGGTTATCCCATGCAATGCTAAGTACGAAGGAATGTAGTGGTCATGTAAAGGACGTTTTCAATAAGGATGTTGTATTTCAAGTTTAAAGTTTTTATGTAATGATACTAAGCCCCAAAGACACTAAACCTCTCGATCTTCCTTGTTGTATCAAGTGAAGTTTTATGTAATAAAGCATGTTTAAGTTGTAATAAAAAGCAGGGTTGTCATAACTCAGCCCTAAACACATAAGAAAAATGGACTCATCCCCCACTCGTTGATACTATCCTCTTTGGGTGGAACTATCTCTGCCTCACGAATATTCTCATGTCCCAAAAACATGTTTGAGTGGTGAAAAACCCTGTCTTCATAATTCATTCAAAGATATGTGGAACAACATCAACACATAGTCACACCAACACCCTGTATCACCCCTATTTAAACCTTCATCCCGAAGTGGTAAGAAAAGGGTACCTCACACAGTGTCTAGAAATTACTAAAAAAATTAATATGCATATATCCTAGCTCTAATCATCTCAGGGACTATGGAATCATAGACATCCAAAGCATGTATGTGTCAGTATCCCATAATGTTAGCTCCCAAGGACTGACATAGGCCACCTAGTGGTGGTTTTGGAAGGATATTAGAATATTTTCCATCACCTAAAGCTTCCCTTTATCCTTTTTGAGCCCCACCTCCCAGAGGACCACCTTATTTGTCCCTAGTAGATCCAAGATCACGGTGCTGATTGTGATGTGGGTGTATATCAGCCATCTGCTTGCGCTCCCCACAATGTCTGGTTTTTGCAGTCACACACAACATGACCTATCCCATCACAAGTATAGAACTAACCTAAACTATGATGCCTTGGATCACTTCACTATCCTTTCACCACAACACCTCATGTCTAATCCTAATTGCGAAAGGAATTATTGTGTCGAGATCCCAAAGACAGGAACCTGCTAGCTATTGTAGATAAATTTGCTTTATGACACCCACTGATTATACTAACTACTTGGATTCCCTCTGATATAAATATCTCTATCACTAGCACCCAATCCAGCACCCTGTCATAGGTTGAGATGAAAAAAGGAACTAAACTGGCACAAATCTCTATGTGAAGTCCCTGGTCAAACTTCTATTCTCGTAAATATCCATGATTAATCATGTTAATGGAATACCAAGTAAGGTATATGTACCTCACTACGTACTTAGACCCCATCATCCCTCTCTACTACTACTATTAAAGAAGCTACAGAATCCAGAACAAGAAAAATCAGGAGGGGTAGTAATCCTCATGAAACAGTTGAAAGAAGTAGATCTAAGAGAATGTCGACAAAATATTCATATGCATTACTAGAATCCACCATCTCTTTAATACTCCCTCTAATAAACTCCCAGCCTATTTAACAAAATCATCCATCAGGTTATGGACAATCTAAATTTATGGACCACAAACTCCAGTAAATCATCTTCTTGTTGAGGATCTAGCTCGTGATGGAACCATAGTTGCCTCTCACACAAGAACACATGGAGTGCAATAAGCATACACACATCCCCAATGTACTCTAGTGGAATGATATGCCACTCTACAGGGGGAGGTTCTTATACCTACAAACATAGAAGAATGGGATTGTAGGATGTACCCAGAGCTAAGGCCTCCTCACTCATAAGATCATCATCACAATCCAGAACTTGTATCCTAGCTAATTGGCATCGTCGAGGCATCCTAAAAATTATCAAGGAGTACTACAATCATATGAGCATACATATATATATATATCAACAAAAATGGGAAGCTAACTCAAGTAGGGTAGTCAAAGACTCAATCCTATATGATTCATTCACTATCAATCACTCCCAAAAAATGTTTCGTCTTGTCATGTTGGAAAGCAGGTAGTCAAGATTCTGGTGAATGGATGTGTTGGCCAAGACACCATCACTATACAACGTGGTGTCAGATCCTCAGTCGACACACATTGACATTATTTCCCTAAGCATAACCTAATACAATTAAGGGTATACATCCAAAAAACTTCCGAATTAATGAAATTTCATTTTTACTAAATTTTGATGACCCGACCCAAATTAGGGATTGAGCCGAAACTATCCAAAAAATGCCTTCATAGGCCAGGGGATGGGGAAAACTATGGAAGATATAACTAACTTGGGGAGGAATTTTCCGGAGTACTTATAGACAGAAAAAATCATCTCAATTAATAGGTATAGAGGGAAAGAATAAAATATTCAACACTACTATAAATTAAACCAAGAATGAATGAACCTCTAGATAGTAAAAAAGTGTGATAGAGTAAACATAAATGTAAAGGGAAAAAATACATGCGCAGTATAAAATGTGTACCAATCTAATTGAAAACTAGAAATGCAAATAGATTAAATAGAACCTAGATCCTATATCCCATTATAAAACCATTGATCTTGGTCTAAGCACCCGGTATCCCTAAGCTCATCTATAGTCACATTAAACCTTTCAGTCATTTTCATGAGACACAATACATGTAGGAAAACTCCAAATAGGGTTGAGTATAAACATACCCAATAGGATGCCTCAAAATTGGAAAGGGGATAAGTATGATATAAAATTTAAGAGAAAGATTGTAGATAAGACAATGTATAGTGATAGATTACATCCCAACCCATAAAAGAGAGTGAAGATAACCACTTATAAACACAAGGGGATAAACACAGTGAGTAAATGAACTACTGGTCAACTCTTCACCACATATAGTAGGAAAGCATACTAATATAACCATGAGAAGATAAATATGGAAATAGCATGGCATACCCTACATGTCTTGGCATCCCGTATAAAGAGAGTGTCCAAATCCATGTCGTGGATACAAAATAATGTTCGATATATATTCTCATTCAGAGAAGACCAAATGATAGAGTAAGGGGATCTACATCTCACAGATCAGTACAAGAAAAAGAGTATCCAACATATCCAAAAGTATATCAACGATGTTCATCATTTCACAGGCCTATCTGAAGAAGTCATACAGAGGATTCACACCCTGGTGCAACAGGGGAGTACCATATCCATCATAATCATGATCACGGAGGACCCATGCCCTGGTACGATAGGTGAGTACCATCTCCATGGTAATAATAATATAGGACCTGCACACTACTACAAATAAAAATTATTGTCACCATGAATAGAGGGACCGCACACTATTTCATTATCAGAGTAATGTATCTATATCTATATTCCATGTATAGAGGACCAGTATACTAATACAATAATGGAGTAATGTCTCCTGGGATAGATGAATTGATCCCTGGTTCCACAGGGGAGTACCACCTCTATATTGAATCTAATGATCTCGTATGATCACTTTCATCATCGAGATATGCCTAAAGGGGAATGACAACATGAATATCTCTCAAAATATCTTGAATTCCACTACAGAGGTCACCATCATATTTTATGTGGGAAAATACTCAAGATAGACTATTCACTTTCCCAATTATGATGCTCTATGAGAATGACACATTTCACAGTATAATGGTCAAAAGATGCTTCATACACCCCACCCATGAGACTAAATTAAAAAGTCAATATTGGTCACAAAATTTATTCCTCAAAATAATGATAATGACACCACAGACAGATAATATTTATGATGTTGTTTGATGATGATATGTAAGATAAAATATTTTACAATAACAATAATCATCATCATAATATCATTCTTAGGAATTTCGTGCATATGAGACATGATCCCAACTGAAGTATCCAACATTATTCTTAAAAGGAAAATATCAAAGTCAAGTTCATGCTACCACAGATGGTGTGTCGATCAGACATTATATGAGTGTGTTATAAAAGGAAAACCAGTTTGTTAATAATAATAATAATATTAATAATACCAATATTGTTATTATTATTATAAATTTATTATATTTATAAAATTAAAAAAATATTTAATTAAAATGTGAAAAGAGGATAGAGGAACACGACACCCCCTAATGTGTCCATTCACACACAGAACCCCCACCTATTCTGATTATTTTGATTCAGTTATTTTCATTTATTTTTATTTTTATCATTTTCAACAAAAATTGTTATCCACCGAAGTCTAGAACCATATCCTCCATAACCCTCCAAATAAAAGACACATAAAAGAACACATATCCCAGATCGCATCACCCCAAAGCCTCTATAGCAAGCCAAAATTCCTCTACCTTGATTGCATGTGCCCGACAAGCCAACCATCCATTAAATATCTTATACCTTCAACCCATACAATCATAATTGATATCAACATAATAATTCCTCCAAAATATTTTTTCTTATTCATTGGAAACAATCAAGGGTTTGATTTCTCAAACGGATCCATCCTTGGTCGAACCCCTATCCAGATTGATGTTAGGTGGTGGTAACATGATAAACAAAGGAGAAAAAGATAAAAGAAAATCAAGATTAAGACTTCCATCAAAGACCATGTTCATTTAGTCATCATCGAAGGAATCAAATTTTCAGGTAGTAAACTAAACAATAAAAATATTTTTGATTCCCATTATCAAAACCTTATCAAATGATTGAACCGTGAATTAATTTCTTTGAGATTGGTTAATGTTCATCATGGAAAAAACAAAATCAAGATAAATACAAATAGAAAAAGGCCCTAAATCAATATTGGATCATTTTATTATAGAGAATGTGATCACCAACAAAGGGGGAATAATCATTCCATTCTTTGTGCTTTAAATCACCTTCATCTAATTTGTTGTTGTCATTTGATTGCAATTTTCCAATTATGGAGGGTGGAAGACCTATGTATTTCTCCTAATATTTATACACACAACCATAGAGAAATTGTCCTAGAATAACTCTTATAACGTTATCTATTTCACTTAAGACAAACTAACTAATTAAATTAATAATTAAATAACACATTAAGCACATCTCCAATGAATGATTGGTCATAACGTTCTGCACCGACTCAATTTATGTCACACCTAGGGTAAAACAGATTTCTGGACTCAACCATAGTCTCAGACATCCCATCTGAGTCTCTGTACATGACTTATTTGGGTTGGGGTTATTAAATAAATAAATTTAATTAATTAATTTATCCAAGACACCCACCAACATCTGCACATAATAATGCCATGTGTTGACGAACTTCAAGTTGTGCCATAGGTGAACTCCACATTTTGGATTCAATTTTGGTCTTAAATTTTCGATTCAAGACTCTATTTATTTGATATTACACTTCTTTAGGAAAACAATGTTCCTACAGTGAAATATATTTAATATTTTTTATATATTTAATTCCATGCTCACAAGGCCTTGGAATCAGGTTTCAGCTCACCACCTAGATCCAAAAAATATTCTTATAAATATTTCAATATCTTATATAGAAAAACCATATTATATAGAATTATAAAAAATTATTTGAAATGTTATTATTATTTTTAAAACACCATTATACACTCTCTTTCTCATCAAACAAGAAGTGAAGGTCTTTATTATCTGTATATATGACTTACCTTCTCCAGGTAGAGATATGATTAAGTTTTATCACCACGATTTATGTATTTGTATTAAGATTTTTAATGAATATATATTATCTATATTATATAATAAGTATTATGGAAATATTAATTATTATTTATCATTATTTTATTTCATAAATCAAGAAATGAAAATTGTGTTCACATATAGGTACAACTTACTATCTTTGTGAATGGGGAAATTTATTTTTTAAATGCAATTAATGAATATAAATAAGTATATGTTTTGTATATATTATGTTAATAACATGATTACGAATATGTTAGTGATTATAGCATGATAATTTTATAAGTAACAATAATGTAGAACAAAATACTAATGGAAAACTGAACAACTATCACCCAGAATAGTGATTGAAAAAAAAAATATTAGTAAATGAGTGTTAAGATGTTATAAATAAATAATATATGGTGTGATATATTTAAGGTTAGTGAATAAATTTATAATAAAAAAATTATATAAGATTATTTCACATGAACAAATAAAAACAGTACATGGGGTAAGGGAATACTTAACTCAATTTCCATTCATTGGGTTGAAATACTATTTCATTGATAATTTCATAATATTATTGTGCGTGAAATGGAATTTTATTATACTATATTGTATTTACACTTATTTTATGTGTATTTATTGTGGATACACAAAATATATTCATTTTTTAATGCCCAGTTAGATGATATTATATTGTTAATGGGTTATTTCACAATCTCACCATTATTTGGGATAGTTTTTTATGATTGTTCTCAAGGGGAATATTTTACAACATGTATTTTTTTATAAAAATGATTCCAAAAGTATTTTTACAATTATAAGAAAATTTTTTTATTTTAATTCATACCCATTTATAACATTTTACAAAACAGTTTAAAAATTAATATTGTTTTCTTTTACTAAATAAGGCTCCAAGTGACTGTTTTTAAAACAATATATGGTAGAGATATTTTTTCTTACTTATATCGCACGACTATACATTTCATCTTTCATGAATCCTTAATGTATTTATTCATAATTTAATTCTTTACACATTTCTTTTCAAATAAAAAAAGTTTCTTTAATGATTTCATATCTCATTAAAATAAATAATATATTGAAAAAATAGAAACAATATTTTCCTCGAGATTTTTTTTCTAATGATATTTCAAAATAATTTTCCACCTATGATAAAATGATTTTATATTAATTTTATTTTACCTGGTATATGATTCAATGATATCATCCTTATTCATTCTCTAGATGTTTTATGTTTATGATTGCATGTTGTTAATGAATTTCATTTCATTCCCTTGAGTTATGATGAAATGATTTTCTAAATAGTTTTAGGGTGATTAATGTTTTATGATATTATTTCACACATATAAATTATTTATTTATATTTTGGGTGGGACCTATATATCCCTCTAATTAATTGGGTCATAATTAATAACTCATGAGGAAAATATGTTATGCACGAACCGAATTTCTTGTTCACAATTTTATGGATGGAATTGTTTTCACGTCCATAAGTTTATGTGTTGACAAGGGTATCATGACTATAAGATTAAGCATGGAATTGGATTTATGTCCATATTTTTATTTAATGACCTAATTTTATGTGCTTAACATAATGAGTGAACATGTTATCTACTTATACATGATCACATAGTTAAAATTTTAAGGGTATGCCTTTAATTCATGTCTTACGTCAATGTTTGTGATCTCACAAATTTTGTTATTTTATTATTTTATGATTCATGTTTTATGAATTTATAAGATATATTGCATGACTCGAGATATTTATTTTTTATTCGTAAGGTTTATATTTAAATTTTTATGATAATGTTCTTTTACCCTTTTTCGCATGTCATGCTTACATATTCTTTGATATCTCTAATGGTTACCTTTACTGAGAATTTTATCTCACCTATTCTTATGTATGAATTTCATCATGTTATGAAAAAGGGATTCATGTCGGATATGTCTATGAAGGGTTCTATACATGATTAAATTTTCAATGATATAGTAGATTTTCTTGGGCCCATTATTTATATTTCAAAGAAAATAAGTGTTTAACCTAATTTTATAAAACTATAAACCTAAAAACTCATTGGATATGTACGTGATCTAATATTTCCTTATAATGTTTTCTGTTTTGATGGAAAATGTTGGGTTAAATTTTTAATGTTTATGACATTAGAACAAAATTCAAGAGTTTGGATTATGGGACTTTATTTTTTGTATCAGATCATAATTTAGATAATTATAGTGATTAATTCGTTCTCAATAGTAGTTATATTAAGAGTTATAGACAACATCATGGGAATATAAAGCAATTAAATAAATACATTTAAAACCCATTTTGTGGTTTTAAGATATGGAATTTTAAGGTGGCTAATTATATTATTGGAGAAAATTATTTTTTGATGTAATTAAGTGTTATTGAATTTTGGGATGAAAATTGAAAGGTATGAGATAACCATTGAGGTTAAAAAATATTTAATAGATAATATATTAAAATTAATTTTGAGGATGTTTTTCACATTTTTGTAATTATATATGGATTTCCATAGAAGAATTACATCCCCCAATATGGGTGACAACCTTTCACGTCAAGCAAGGCGATGGGGATTGGTCCCACAATTGAAGGGTGACAAGGGTGAATCACCTTCCACTAACCTATGCGAATTCCCAATTAGTATTTAATCATAAACATGGGATTATAAAATTTTTTGGTGACAGGTGATTAATTTCACTCAAAAGACATTCATAATTTTGAGAACCCCATATGATTAAGGTAAAAAAGAACTCAATGATAGTTTATTTGAGAAATAAAGGTTGAGTTTTATTTCGTAAGAATATACTATTTTCAAAAGGATATATGGTGATTTTGGTTATTTATGAAACCGGTTAGCATATATTGAGGATTAATAGGGAAATTAATTTTTGTTATGAGACATTAAGTACGACTGATGATATTTATAGATAAATGATAAAATTTATCTTAGATTTATATGTTACGAAATTATATTGATTTTTAGTTTTTATAATTACATTATATTATTTTTTATGATTTTCAAGTGTAGTAATTTGTTAAATGTTATAAGTGTAACTTTGGTTATTTCTTTTTAATTTTGGAGATTAAAATAATTATTCATCATTTAAGGGTTTAACATTTTTAGAGAATTGTCATATATTTTACTAGCCATTTTTATGGTGTCTAATGTTTGAAGACAGCAAAAATATAGAGTTAATATTTTTTTTGAAAATTTGATTCATAAAAAGATAATTCTTGTTCTCTAGGCTTGAAAATTTCATCTCTAATACTCGTCATTTGGAGAAAAAGATGACATTATGGTGGAAATTTATTAATGGATGAAACTCTACATTTCATGTAAGAACATTTCATTGTTTTCTTAGTATAGATGGTAATATAATTACTCAAATGTTGGTAAAAATCAGGAAATCAAAAATTTAATATTAATTTTATCTATTTACTTCTCTTACTAAGTAATCCATGATATTTTAACCAATAATAGATTTATAGTTTTTTAGTGGTTATCTTTATAATTATAATATTCTCTATTAATCTCTATTAGAACTATATAGATATTTTTTCATACATGTCCAATTATTACTACAAGTAATCATTTTATGTGTTATCTCAAGTGAAATTTTTAATTTACATTATCTCTTTTAAAATGAAAGTTTTATTGACCCTTTTTCCGATGTGGGGTTTCAAAAAAGGTATTTTGAATTCTTAAACACTTGGTCCAAGAAAAAGTTCAATTTTACAAGTTGAAATTTATTAATGATGAAGATAATGTAATGTCCTGATATTTAAGAAGGAAATATTATACTTAATAGTGTACGAGATACACAACATCGGCCATAAATGATCCAAGAAATATTATTATGTGACGATTATAACCTCACTGCTAATTTTAAGAGAATTAATAGCATCAATCACTAAAAAACATATATAATATTAATAATAATTGATAATTAATTAATTAATTTGTTGTAAATAAGTACTATTTTTTAGTAAACTCATTTTATTAATCAAAAATAAATTTTCCTCGAAAATGACTTTTATTGATTTTTATGTAATAAAAAAATATAATTAAATTATGGGAATTATATAAAATTTATTTAATAAAATGAACATAATTTTTTAAATCAATATGTCAAAATTTACCTACAATAAAATTTTGATAATTTTGTGAAAGGATTGATTTTTCAATGAATAGTGAAAAATAGAGATTTTTATTAATAATTACATATTTCAAGTATTTACATATTCAACTTACGTTTTTGAATGGTTTTAAATTTTATTTAGTTCATTTTTATTAATAAAGATATGTTTTTTTAAATGTATTTTATACATTTATTTTTTATTAAAGAAAATTAAATTTAAAAAGCGTATTTTTTTCGAAAATGGTTATTCGTTAAGTTTTTCTAGTGCTGTTTTAAATTAAATTTTTATAATTAGGTTTTTTTAATTTTTAAAAATTATTTTTTTATTTTTAATCAAAGGGTCTAAATTTAGTAAATATGAAATTTATTTTTTTGGAAATTATGAATAATAACCTTGGTAATTTTAGTTACCATGGTAATGATAAATCAGAAATTTAGGGTGAACATAAAATGATGAGGACTATAAAATGACTACAATAGTTGCCCTAATTTTATTGGATTAATTAGGTTCTACCATAATAAACTAATTTTTAAAATTATAACTATTTGGATCAATTTGTATGAGATTATACATATTTACTCTTTTTTATAAAAAAAGTCAAAGATGTCCTATATAAAATATTAATAAATATAGAATTTTTAATATAGGTTTCTATAGAATATATATTAAAAAATAAATATTCATTTTAAATATAATATATTTATCCCCAAAATTTTAATTGAAATGTGATTTTTAGTGAAGATATAATAACCTTAAATTATCATAAAACATTAATGTAGTAATTATTTTATTAATGAAAATAACAAATAAATGATAAAAAACTATTAAAATCAATATACATTGAGATACTTAATATCAAAAATTAATTTTATATATTACCTTTAAATGTTATTGATATAAGAAAAATAGTTTTTTGGAATTATAATTGAACTCTTGGTATTATTAAAGTACAATTAATGAATATTCCTTAAAATTAATATTATGAATGTTTAATAGTAAATAATGTTATATTAATGATAAAAATTTCAGAAAATATTAAAATATTCCGTTGTTTGGATAAGGTTCAAATTTTCGTCAATGATCCATTTTGGGTTTTTAGAAATTTTATTGTAACTATATGAACCCTAAATGTGTAAACATCCATGTTGTGAGGTAAGAGTTAAAGGGATTAAATAAAGGTTAAAACCAAAATATAATAATGTAACCATGACCTAAACTTTTCAATAAAAATTATTAAACGAATATAATTTTACCATTATCGCATTAGGCTAGAATTTGAGTTTCTTAATGGAATATTGTAACATAAAATGACTTATATATTATTTAAATCAGAGATAGTTATAAAATGCCATTATCATTATATTTAATATCATTTATGTGTCCCAATAGGGAAAAAATGAAGGTATGAACCAAAAAATGTTTATTTTGATCTTAATATATTAATATTCATTATATATATTTTTTTATCTTTCGAAACTATGTAATTACCTTAAATTATTTTGAAATGATCATAGAATATTTATTTAATTAACAACTAAATATAATAAATCACATTGAAAATATTAATTTTTGTATAATTTGAATGATTTAATGTGCGAAATAAAATTTATAGATATATATGACATATTAGATTGTTTTTAAATAATTATATAGTAATTTAACCTTTTTTAGATGTATTTGAATTCAATGTAAATGAATAGTACCAAAATTGACATTAATATTAGTTTATCAAAATACAATTTTATAAAATTATTTAAAAATAGTAAAAATATTTTAAAAATAAAATGTGATTATTATATAGTAATAAATTTCACAAATTTTACATTTAAGAATAATTTACACAACATAATAAAAAATTAAATTCTTTTATTATTAAAAAAATATTACTGTAGTTAAAATAAAAATGTGGTAACACAAGGTTAATTGAAATGATAAGGTACAAAATAATACCTAAAACTTGTCTAAAATATATTGTTTGATGATATTAAAGAATTATATTATATTATAAAATAATAAACGTTTAGTCAGTTCTATTTGGATATAAAATGAATTAATTACAAAGTACTATTTTGAGAAATTTTAGAGATGCCCCTTATATAAATTATAAAAGGGTACCTCCTCTGATACATTTATTCATAACTTTTAAGCCTTATATATTAAACATCCCCCAAATACTTATCTTATAAACTTGTCTAGAAATGTTATATAGTTTATTTTCTTCTCCAAAACCATCCCAACAGCCCTTTAGAGGATATCTAAAAGATACATTTTGATAAAGAGGTAATCAAACTAAATGATCTCTATATTTTTCCTTTCATCCTTCCTATAAATCTATTATATCTGTAAAACAAAATAAAAACAAAAATTATCCTTAATATTCTTAAATTATACTATGAATATTAAAACAACATTATATATCCTCTTTCCCATCAAATAATAAGTGAACGTATCACTTGTGCCTATGTAATGCTTACCATCTCCAAATAACAATACAATTCATTTTTCATCACCGTCATGTATGGATAGGTACTATGATGGTTTTAATGAATATATATGATCTATAAGTTATAATAATTATTCTGGACATATTAATTATTATTTATCTTTCTTTAATTCCATAAATCAAAAAAAATCATCATTCCTTTGTTTGTATGACTTACCCTCTCGATGAATGGGGTAATTCATTTTATAATTTCTATGAATAAATATAAATTTTTATATAATTATTATTTATTATTTTTATACTATGATTAAAACTATTAAAATTTTGATGTTGATATCAAAGTATATGGACCAAGACTTTTGAATTGAAACATGATTGGAAAATGAAGCAGTTATCACCCATAATAGTTATTTAATAACAAGTTATTAGTAAATGGTTAGAAAGATGTTATAAATAAATAATACATGGTATGATATAATTAATTTCGGATAATAAACTTTTAATAAATCTAAATTCATTATGTAGGAGTTTAGAATGAGAATAAAAATTTATAAGACTTGAGATAGTGGAATTCTTAACTCAATGACCATTAATTGGGTTAAAGTACTATTTCATTGATTATGTCTTGTACAATTATATGTTAAATGACTTTTGATTACCTTATATTGTAATTAAAAGTATTATATGAATTTATATAGAATAAAAATAATATATTCATATGATTAACTCTCAATTCAATGATATGATATTTATACTTGTTTATTTTACTATCTCACCATTATTTGGGTTGATTTTGTTTAATTCTATATTGGTGGATATTTTTCATCCACTGATTTTTTCTAAATTGATTTTCAATTTTATTGATATTATACTATAAATTATTATAGTTATTTTTAACCATGTCTATATTTTTAGAAAATATTTTTACAATAATATTTTCTTCATTTTTAAAATTAGTCTCTTTATGACTTTTCAGAAAAAAATCAATAAATTTTTCCTGTACTTATACCACATGATCATATTTACCAATTTCATATTTTTATGGTATTTTTTAATCATTTATATTTTTAGAAGGTTATTTTTAAAGAAAATTACTCTTTTATATTTTTTAGATATTGAAAATAAAAAATTATTTCAAAAAAAAGAATGATATTTTCCTGAATATTTATTTCAAGTGATTTTAAAATTCATTTTCCATATAAGATAACATTATTTTATGTTACTGATGTTTTAATAGGGATATTATTCAATGATTAAACCCTTATTCTTTCTCTATATGGTTTATATTTATGATATCTTGATTTTTACGAATTTTATTTCTTTTCTTGAGTTGTGATGAAATGTTTTTCTCATGAGTTCTATAAAGGAGGATGTTTTATGATATTGTCAAACACATACATATGATTTTCATTCTGTTACGGTTGGTAAATATATATCCTTCCAATACATTGGGTAATAGAAAAAAACTTTTGAGGTTAATATGTTATTCATAAATCTAATTTTATGTTCACAACTTCATGTGTGGACCTGGTTTTCATGTCCATTAGTTGATGTGTAGGCCTAGATTTAATGTCCATATGATTATGTGTAGACCTCATTTCATTTCTATATATTTATGTAAGGTCCTGATTTCATGACCTTAACTTAAAGAATGAACCTAATTCTACTAAAACATGTTTACAATATTACATGTTTATTCTTATGCCACAAATTCATCTCTTATGTCATTATTATGATCTCATGGAAAATGTTATTCGATTATTTCACGATTCAAGTCTTTGGAATATCCATGATTTATTTCATGACACAAGATTATGATTTTTGATATTCAGCGTATAATTTTCAATTATTATGTTTATGTTCTTATACCCTTACGCCCATGTTATGCTTGTGTTATATTTGATATCTTCAATGGTTACTTGTATTGAGCATCTAATCTCAAGCTTTCTCATGTTTCCATTTCCTCAGGTTGTAGAGAAATGTTTTAGGTAGGATTTTTCCATGAAGGGAGATAGAAGTAAAGAAATTTTAAGAGATAATATATATATTAGTGGGATAGTTGATTATTTTTCTATTATATGAATGAGTTTTTCCAAATAATATAAAACACTAAACCTAAAATATCCTTGGTTATGTAATTGGTTTAATATTTCTTTTTTATGTTGCATGTTTTTATAGAATACATTTAGTAATTATAACTACCCTGAATTCTATCAATGAAATTTTCCTTCTTATAATTAAGTTATATTTTATAAATCACTTTAACATCACATAGATAAAATAATAAAAATTTAATAAATGAATAATTAATTAAATATGAGGTATTTATATAAATTAAGGAACCTATATCAATAGAATAGTATCATAATTGTTGGAATTGAAATATAACCATTATGAATAGTAAACCATCAGATTGAATATTAACCAAAACAATTAATGTTTTAATAAAATTTGTGCATCTTATAAATTAAAATATGAAATATTTATACCATTTAATAAGTAAATAATTTTCGTAAAGGATAAATTAATTATTGGTATTTTCAGGAAACCTAAATGTTCATTTTTAATTTTATAATTAATATATTGATTTATTGTAAAATTTATTTACATTAAATTTATTCATAAGTTAATATTTCATTGTCTTATTATCAGAATACACTTTTATGATAACGTAATTAATTTTATAATGTCATATAAAATTGATTATAATAATAAAATCGATATTTTTTAGTAAATAATGATTTAATTAAAAATGAAATTTATTATATTTATAAAATTATTTTAATAAATTGTAGTCCTATTTTAAAATCTAAACATTGAAAGTGGTTAAGGTGATGTTTTAGAATTTTTTTTAAATTCTTTATTTTTTTGGTGAATACCGAAATATAGTAATTTACGGTATACGCTAAATACATGAATTACTGAGTAATGGTAGATGTGTGGATGATATAAAAACATAATATCAATATATCCTTCATAATTTAATATATTTAGTTATAAGTATGAACACTATTAATAATTTTGAGCCAAAAAAAATAAAATAATGAATTTTATAATAAAAAACACCCCTCTCCTCCATTATAAATACAACCCCCACCCATTCTTGTCACACCTCAAAAGACATTAATATTATATAAATTCGTCCCAATACTCTATAGAGCCTCTACCCCCATGTCCAAGGGACTATGGTCAAAACAAAAGATGAATCCAATTTCCCTAAGGTGGTTTTCAAGGAGACAAAGATCAAGAGGTAAAATACTCTTTCATTTTCAATTAATTTCTTTTAAATTTATTCTTATTTTATTATCCTATCAATACATACCTATAAAAAAATTCATTATAAGTCTATTATTCTTATTACTTTAATTTTTATTATGTTATTGGTATATCAACAATTAATTTTCTCATATTCCACTTTTTTCAAAAAATGAAAACATCATCCATGAGGTGCCAATTCACCATCACCATGGACAATGATTTTTCTTTTTCAAATAAAACCTTCAATGTTATTCATAAATCCATTATACTGATTATTTTTTAAAAAATTTATATTACAAAAAATTTATTGTTATGGAACCATTACATATATGTAATATTAAACAATAAAGCAAAAATAGTTTGTGATAATTGAAAAGATGAAAAAATAATCTACATGGTTATCATTAATATTTTATCTAAGGAATAATACTCATATAATGAAAAAATGATATATAAGTTCATTTAATCATCTATAATTTAATTAATAACTTATAATATCAGATCAAGATAATTATTCCCATTTTACATTATCTTTTATTCATGTCTAAAATTAAACAATCATGAAAACCATGGAAACGAACACTGCCAAACAATAGAAATGAATATTATCAATCATAAAAGGCCATAAATTAAAATAATTAAATTTATATAAATAAAATAAATTTTTAAGAGGGTCTTAAATAATTATTAAGGAATATGATTTTATTATCTATGATATTTAGTACAGGTACAGAAAACTTTTGGACATAAGGTAAGGGATTCTCACAGAACCCCCATATTTCCTTCGGGTTATGGTTTCTCTCTCATTTCCCAAATTTAATTCATAATTATTATTATTTAATATTCCAAAATTTTATGTGTATGCTCATAAAATATACACCTAGATCCATTATTTTTTCCTTTATGGTGAAAAACTTGTTTTATAAGGGTTCCTTCTCAATTCCTCCTAATAATCAAACCCGGTTAAAGGGAAATTCCTAAATTCAACACCATTTTCAATTACCACCCATAATATGTTTTAATCCCCAATTATTATTCTAAATTCAATAACCATGTCATGAAAATTTATATTGGTTAATTTTAGGTTTTATATAAAATAATATTCCTTTTACGCTTTAGAAGCTCTTTAATATTTTCCTTAAACCGCCCAAAAATGTTTTATTTATAATGTTTCTTGAACACTTATTTTGCATGTATTCACTTAATTTTTACGTCACTTAACATGTTATATGACTATTTTACCTTATTAATTATCCTGTATGATTTAAATAAATTCTATCATGGAAACCATTATGATATCCCCTTTGGATATGCCTTATGACATGATTATGATACCCAATTCATTCCATGGGTAATACTTATGATTTATTCTTCATGTGTCACACAAACAAATGAATGTGTTATTTTGGGTATAGAAAGATATTTTTCTAATTCATTGGGTATTGTTTTAGACTCATGACATTTCAGGTTGAGACAGGGAGTAAACTTGATTCCTTTTTGGGACTTTGTCTGCCATGTGTAATGGTGTTGGATGTTAGCCTTGAATCAAGCTTATGCCATATTGGAAGTTTCTTCCACAATCATATGTTACCAAGATTACATGATCGCATTATGTACTTGTTAATCTTCTTTAGGTTTCTTCATGTCCCATGACTTTTTATGCTGTCATGTTATTTCTTATAACATGTGTTCCATGCTTTGTTTATATGATTATTCCCTTACTAGGCTATTCATCTCATCCCAGTATTCATGTATTCCCAAGGTTATCCTATGTATATGTAATGTCTAAATGGATGTCCAGTTTATCACTATGGATGTAAAATAAATGTTTTTAATTATTTTGGTTTCATGATTACTGATTATGTATCTAATAATCCAGAGACACTAAACTTTTCGTCCTTGGTTTGTATTTGATGGTTAATTGTGCTTAAAACCGTGTAATAATATTTGTATATGGATAGGGTCATTATAGTTGGTATCAGAGTAAGGTCTAATTACATTTGGATATTAGGACTATAAAATTATATTAAGACCCCTATGATTAATTCTATCACCATGTATAGCATAGATTATAGCTTGATTAATCACATGTTAGGATATACATTTCATTTAAATTTTTATCCTTCTATGTTAAAAGTTTTCTTTTTTATATGATTATTATCTACATATTCAATCCCCTGACTATACTTTCTTTTTTAGTTAATGTATGGAAATAGTAGAACACATGACAATAATAAATATGATAGGCAATGAGATGATTTCCCTAATTAAATTCCATATCAAAATCAGAGTGGGTGATCAAAACATCAAGAGAGTAATAGAACAACTAGATCAAGTTATGAAATATTACATGAATCATGTGGAACACCCCTATTCTACTATAAAAGGGAAATTTTTAGCTTAATACATCATTTGAAAAAGGGATCCACTTTTTAATAGACATTCGTATCCCATCATTATGGAATAAGGGATTAATTCCATTAAGAATATATTTTGTGTCCATATATTCTCCTTAGAAGTTAATGTCATAAAAGTGTTATATCATTTTAATAGATAAGATCATAAATGGTGGAAACTAATCAAGAACGTGATGTACAAGAAGGAAATTGATTCCATGGAATGGGAATATTTTTTGAAAATATTTTTCAATAAATATTTTCCCCAAACTCTCCATCTTAAGATGGAGGGTGATTTCCTCAGTATGAGAAGAAGAAAGATGAGTATATCAGGGAATATGAATATAAATTCACAACGTGATACACCTTGAACTTTTTCATAATCCTTGAAAGTAAATTTGATTGATTCTTTAGAGTATTAAAGTCTAGTCTATGAAAAGTGTTTGTGATTATAGACTTTTATTTCTATGAATAGATTATCAATTGTACCCTTATGATTGAAATGATGATCGAAGTATCTTAGTGGACTCATGTACCTTGATATAAAAACAATAAATTTGATTTTAATCTGGGAGGATCAGTAGAAAAATTTAATAATGTAAATAAAACAAAACATTTCACTTGTCAATTTTATGGGAATAATTATCCTAGTAACTACCAAAAGGTAACCAAGAGATGCTTTAAAGTTGGAAGAGTAGGGAATATGGATAATAATTACTAAAGGAATATGAAGATGTTAAAAAATAAGGAAGAATAAATTAATGTTCAAATCAACACTCATAATGTATTTTAGTGTTTCAACAATAAGGAACAAGTTCATGATGCTGGTTGTTTCTCTAAGCTAAGGGTTGTTGGATTAAATTAACAAAAAACATCCTCCAAGGAAGATGGGAGGGGAATATGACATAACTATAACTAATGTGAAGCCTAATAATGAAGTGGTGATAGGTATAAAGTTTATTCAATAAAGAATACTAAATGTACTCTTTGATTATTGTTTTATGCATTCATTCATATATTCCATGTTTAGTAGAACTATTCAAACACCACCTCAAAATATGGAGTTTGAGGTATGTGTGAGAATAAAAAATGTGGTATTTTTTGCATCTA
Source organism: Viscum album (assembly GCA_963277665.1). NCBI lineage: Eukaryota > Viridiplantae > Streptophyta > Magnoliopsida > Santalales > Viscaceae > Viscum > Viscum album. The sequence continues at coordinate 274,970,172 of OY728137.1, forward strand.
AATTATATAAATACTCCCTAGTTAATTTTTGTGGACTAAACCTCCCATAAAATCTTGTAATACTTTCTTTTGTGGAGTTTGATGCTATATTGGGCATGGATTGGCTATCATTATATAAAGACAACATCAACTGTTGGGAAGCGGAGATCACTCTTCATATATAGAAGTATCCTCTAATTCTATAAAATGTATGAATGAGGATGTATCACCTCATAACCAGAGTCTAAATTGTGTATACTTTTACCTTATGGTAATGAATATATATCTTAATTTATTGAGAAAATGGTGGGGATCATGCTCAAAGAAATTCCTATTTTAGGGACTACACTAATGTGTTCCATGAAGATTTTCTTAGTCTTCCTCCTAACAGAGAGACTGTGTTCTCAATAGAATATATTCCAAGATATCTTCTTATATTAATGTCACCTTATAGGATGACCACCAATGAGTTAGAGTAACTGAATAAGTAGTTACAAGAGAATATGTAAAAGGGTTTTATACACTATAGTGATTCACCATGGGGTGACTGAGTCCTATTCATCATGAATAAGTATGGATCAATGTTACAATGCATTTATTGTCTTGATCTCAACAAAATCATGATAATGGAAAAGTATCCCATTCCAAAAAGAGATTACTTTTTCAATCATCTATCTGGGGATAAGTATTTCTCTAAGGTGGAAATTCAGTTGGAAAATGACCAATTAAAGCTGAGGAAGGAAGATATTACCCAGACTACCATTCGAATGAGGTATGGATACTACGAGTTCTTATTGATTCCTATCAAACACACTAATTTCCACGAAATTTTCATTGACCTAATACATAGATTCATTATATATTACCTCCAAAGACTTTAATATGGTTCTAAAGACTTTAATAAGGGAGAAAAAATATACATTATCTAGTATATGTGTGTTATGGATGGAGGAGGTATCATTATTTGGGCATTATATCACCAGAAAAAGAATATATATGAACCTTTCTAAGAAAATGGTAATTGAAGAGTAGCCCAATAAAACATCATTAATGGAGACCCGCAGTTTCCTTAATCCAGCTGGGTATTACCGATGATTTTTTAAAAACATATCATGATTTTCAAACCCACTAACAAAGCTGACTCATAACGGAGTAAAGTTTACCTAGACCATTGAATGTGAATACTACATCAAAGAGTAAAAAACAGTCTTATCACGTCATCAGTACACACACTTTCGATAAGTGGGGAACTTTTTATTGTATATAATGATGCTTTAAATAAATACTTATGTTTTAAATCAATTCTAACTGATAATGTTATTTCATGAACCTTAGGTATATTAAAAATTCATGAGGAAGACTATCCCACACAGGATTTGGAGTTGGTAGCTATGATCTTATCATTGAAAATTTGGTGGCATTATATATATGGGGAGAAGTGTGACACATATACTGATCATAAGAGACAGAAATATATATTCAAATAGAATGATAAATATATTTTCTAGTGAAGATGGTCATAGCTTACAAAACATTACAATTTCTCAATCAACTACCTTCTAAGTAAAGAAAATAAGTTGGATGATGCTTTAAGTAGAAAGGATCTAACATATTTATTGATGATTTATATAGAGTCATATCCAATATTCCTTTACCTACAAAAGATATACATTGGAATCATTAAAAACATTATCGATCCTTTCGTAAGTGATTTCTCATCCATCCCATATGGAGAAAATATAATATTTTCAAATAAATTATGAGGAAATTCTTAAATTGTTGGAAGCTATAAAAAAGAGAAATTTGTAGAGTTAAAAAAATAATTAGTAAGGATTTTTAAGATTTTGGTCATGATTCTGTATAGAATCTAATCCAGAGTTAAGGAAATAGATTAGGAATGATGCACATATCTCAACATTCTTTATTCACCCTGGAAGCACAAAGATATATTGACTTATTCGAGAGTAATATTAGTGGGACAATATGAAGAAATAGATCACTCAATATACATCAAATGTATAATATGTCAACAAGTGAAGGTTGAAAGGAAAAATATTCTAAGGTGATGATGAAACCATACCAATACCAACATGGAAATGGGAAAAAATCACCTATAATTTCTCACTGGACTTCCAAAATCATCCAAAGGAAATAATTTGATATGTGTTATAGTGAATTGTCTTACAGAGACATCTCACTTTATTATAATTTGAGAGGTTGTCTCACTGGACCGACATGAATGAATAAACATCAAATTATTTGTGAGGATACACATTGTACTACAGTCGATTTTATCTGATCAAGATCCCAGATTTACCTCCATTTTTTAGAGAAGTCTCTATCATGCTCTAAACAGTGGGTTGAAATTCAGTACGGCTTGTTATCCTCAAAGTAATGGCCAACTTACGTAGACAATAAATAATATGGAAGAAATATTGGGTACTTATTCAATGGACTTCAAGAAAGGATAACACAATATATACCCTCATTTGGGATCTATTCTTTTAATAGTCTCCACTTGAGAATCCAAATTCATTAATATGAATATCTTTATAGAAAAATTGGTAGACCATTGATATGTTGGGATGAAGTCGATGAAAATGTGTTACTTAAACCTGAAATGGTCAATGAAATGGTAGAAAAGGTGAAAACCATTCATCAACACATCATGGAATTTAAAAGTTGATTGAGGAGATACATAAACTGTAATCTACACTACTTGTAGTTTAAGGATAGATACATGGTACTCCACCACATATCTCCACAGAAGAGGATCATGAGGTTTGGGATGAAAGGAAAGATGGGTCCTTGGTACATCAATACATTTTAGATTCTTTATCGTGCTAGAGATGTGGCCTATGGACTATCACATCCACCTACCATGTCTCAAATACACATTGCAATCCATGTATCCCACTTGAGCAAGTACATACCAGATCCATCACATGTACTGAATTTGGTGGTGGTACAATTGGATAACACCCTCTTATATAAACAGAAACCATTGAATATCTTGGATAATAAAGAAAGGCTAACATGAAAAAATAATACACACATATTCAATTTAATATTGTGGATCTACAAGTACAATGAGGCAACATGGGAACTAGAGGAAGTAATGAATGATAAGCACCCTCGCATGTTTTCATCTTTATATGTAAAATGAAATTTCTAGGGTGAAATTTCATAAGTGGGAAGAATATAACAACCCACAATTCAATTTAAGAAATCTCCAAAATTATAATCATGATATATAGTATAAATTATATAAAAATCACATAGAGAAAACAATAAAAATTTTCAAATGGATAATAAATTAAATAAGAGGTATTTATAGAAATTAAGGAACCTATGCCAAAGGAATAGTAACTTGACCATTTAAAGAGTATTATGACCATCATAAATAGTAAATTAGAAAATATAATTGTAACCACAAAAATTATTGTATAAATATAATTTAGGAATCTTATAAATGAATTAATGAAATATTTATATCATTGAATAAGTAAATAAATGTCTAAAAAATGGTATATTATGTATTTCATTTTTAGTGAAACCAAAATTTTTATTAATAGTTTTATAATTAATATAATGATTTAATAGAAAATTTACTTTTATTGAATATATTAATAAGATTTTATTTTGTTTCCTTATGAATATAATATAATCTTATGAGATATTAATTAATATTTCAATGTGTTATAATATATGTTATAATATTAAAATATGTGTTTTTTAGTAAATGATGATATTAAATAAAAATTGACATTTTCATATTTAAAAATTTATTATCATAAAATGGGGTCCAATTTTTAAATATAAACATAAAAAATGTTTTCGTTGAATTTTTTTTATTTTTCTATAAAATTTGATTTTTTATGATTAGTGAAATATGATAATGTATAGTATAATCTAAATAAATTTATTATTGAGCCATGGATTATGTATAGCTTATTTAATAACTTAATATTGAAAACTATTTAATTATTTGATATTTTTAGTGATAAGTTTCAATTCTATTGATATTCTTGAGCAAGAATTATAAAATAATTAATATAATAATTAAAAAACACCATTATCATCCACTATAGATACCACCCCTCACCACCCTTCCCATCACACCTAAAAAGACTGGAATATTATCCAAATTATTTCCAACCCCCTACCAATACTCACCTTCATACACAATATCCTTTGGTCTCAAAAATAACCAATCCCAATTTCCCTAAGGAGGTTAACAAGGAGAAGAAGATTAAGAGGTAAAATCCTCTTTTGTTTTCTTTTAATTTCTTTTCAATTCTTTTTATTTTATAATAATCTCATAACCTCCCTATTTCAATGTGTAATGATAACTACAAAATGTTTTATTTAATTGAGTCTTATTATCTTTTTGTTATATCCACCATCATTTCTCTTATCTTCCCCTTTTTTCTATAAATGAAAACATCGTCTGTGAGGTTTCAATCCACTACCTTCATGGATGATGATTTTTTTGATTTCTAATACCACCTTCCAGAATGGTCATAAAACCATTATAGTGGTTAAAATAGATTTTAAAATGTATATTATATATTATTTAATTATTTTCATCCAATATATATATATGTAATATTATATAATAAAACATATTTAGTACATGATGAACGAATAGACACCAAAATAATCTAAATGGTTATCATTAAATATTTTCGAAGGAATCATACTCGTATATGGAAAAAAGGTATATATAATAATTTAATCATTATAAATTTCATTGATAACCTATAATATCAATTATAGATAAGTATTACCATTTTAAATTATCTTTCATACATGTATACAATAGAACCAATCATGAAAATCAAGAAAATGAACACTCCCTAATAACAAAATTGAATCTTATAACTCATCAAAAAGGCCATAAATGAATTTATTTAAAATATAATAAAACAGATATATTTTTAATAGGTTCTTAATTAAATTATTAATTAATATAATTACATTATTCTATAAATTAATTACAAGTGGGAAACACTTTCATATATAAGGTAAGAGATTCTCTCTAGACACCCAGTTTTCCTTCCGGTTATGTTTTCTCCCTCTTTACCCAAATTTATTTCTTATTTTATCTTAATTACTGTTCCAAACATCTTTTTTATGCTCTAAAAATATTTACCTAGAAAAATTATTCATTCCTTGATGAGAAAATACATGTTTTATAATATTCCTTTCTAAATTTCTTTGATAAGCAACCCCGATTAAAGTAAAATTCCCATATTATTAAAATAATTCAAGTAAAAACCATTATTTATTTTAATCTCACATTATTTGTCTAAAATAAATGATTTTATAATGAAAATATATTTTTATTTATTTATTGTTTTATATAAAAGATTAGGACTTTATCGATTTAATTGTTATTTACATTTTTTTCTTAAACCACTAAATTGTTCCATTTCTAATGTTTATAAACCATAGCTTTTTATAGGTTTTCACTTATGTTGGACATCACATATCAAAATATAGGACAATTTTTCCTTATTAATATCCAAGTATGATTTAATTGCATCCTTCCATGGACAAAATTATTATATCCCCTTTTTTATGCCTTATCACATGATAATGAAACCCAATTATTTCAATAGGTAACCCTTATTATTTATTCATCATGTGGAACACATATTCATAAAAATGTAATGATGGGAAGGCCTAGATAGTTTTCCAATACATTGGGGGTTTGTTTGGTCTAAGGAGATTTCATGTTGGGATAAGGGGGAAATTTTATTACATTATGGGAATGTGTTCTCCAAGTGGAATAGTCTTGGAAGTTTTCCTTGACTCATCTTATGTCATGTTTCATGTTTTTGTAACATTACAATATTTCCATGAATACAAGATCATATTCTTTACATTTTATTCTTTCTTATGTTTATTCATTTCCCAATCATTTTTATGTCATCATGTTATTCTTTCTAAGCCATTTTTTATTTTTTATTTCTATTCTTATTCCATATATGAATATTTGAGAGCTAAAAGGATATTAGGATTCCCATTATATAGATCAAATGAATGATGTTTTTATTTTTGTTTAACAATTTTTGATTATGTATCTAATATTCCAAACACATTATACTTTATGATCCTTATTTTGTACTTGATGGTTAATTAGGCTTAAAAACGTATACTAATATATATAAAAGGATTGGGCCATAATAGTTACATTTATAATGTTTTAGCCCTATATGCTGGATCTAGAAGTTTGAATTAAAGGCTATTAAAGAGTAGTATGCCAGTGTTGGTGGTATATTATGAATAAATATGTTATAAATAGTGATATTTATATATTAAAAATAATGAACAATGGATATAATATTCTAGAGAATGAGGTTTTTAATATTACATGTGAAGAAAATATGGAATAATAGGTCAATAAGAGAGTGTGATATAATCTTTTATATTTGATGACTATAAGTATCTATACTAAAATATCATCCTGTGAAATAGAGAATGGATTTTGAAATATGTAATGGGTTTCTCATTTTAGAATAACTTATTTTTTTAAAACTGATATATCTATGTTTAGATAATTCTATTAGGATTTTTAATTCAAAAATGGGGAAATGTTGATCCAAATACGTCATTAATTCATGAACATCGTTAATAATTTAAAATTATTGGTGGAAACATAATTAATATATGATCTTATTATTTAAAAGATTATTGATATTATAAAAAATGAGTGGGAATCGAAGAGGAAAATAATCAATGCTGCTAATCATTTAACTAAACTATATCTATATGGCAGGATTGGTATGATAAAGAAATTTGAATATTGATTTAAGGGAGATTCTGAGAAATATAATAGGATTAATGGAGTGTCCTTTGCATCTCTGATTGGTAACTCTACTTTTGGTTCATTAAATTCTTGTACTATTACTCCAAAATCTCATGTTTCAAAGAATAAACATAAGCATCTAAATCAAAGTACTTTTGATGATAGAGGGAATGATCTTAATATACTATATAGAATAATAAAAAAGATTATTGAAACTAATAATTTCATGTATACTCATCTAAAATATAGGAGTAATAGACCTGAAAAAGTGTAATAATTGGATTTCATTTGTTATGAAAGTAAGAACATAGGTAATATAAATCCATATTTCCTAAAATTGAAGAGGCTTTTACAAAAACAAAATAATTTATCTAAGAGTAGAGGTAGAAATATTTTTGAAACCATTAGACACCTAGAGTAATATGGAAGGATATACTACATCTGATAGTTCATCAGAAGATACTGAAATAGACAATCATTTGAGCACTAGTTTTTGTGTAGATATTATGAAGGATAGAAAATTATTCATCGATAATGAGAATTTGGAATCATTGAATAACTTAACTCAATATTATAAATTATATTGTACTACCAATGATGATTAATTAACTTCATTAGATGAAAAAAAAGGTATCATTAGATGATGAGTACAATATGAATACTTTTTATGAAATGGTTTGATATCCAATCCTTATGGATGGGTATAATAAATATTTGTAATTTAACAATTATTATACAAATGAAAATCAAATTAATTATAATAAATAATTTAAAAATAAACATTTTATATTTTGATACATTCATCAAAGTTATTCTATAATTCTAATTCCATTTCAGTTACAATGACTAAAATTTGGATGATCATCATAAACACATAGATGGTAGTTTAAGGAAACTTATTTCTATATTTAAATTCATTAAATAATTTTTTTATAAAATGGATAATAACTATAAACTTCTATAATCTCTCACAAAATTGGTTTTATTTTCAACAAATAACATTTACAGTAAAAATAATTTTTACTTAAAAGTGTACCTTTTCCACTAATTTTAAAATATTAGGTCCTTGGGAAGAATATTATTATTTAAACTATGTTAAATAATATTTTCATGTAGAATTTATTTATAAATAATTAGTATCCGTTCAGTAGAAATGTATTAGAAAGACAAGGGTTCATAATTTTATCTTTTAATGTCATTGGACTTGTAAAATGTTGGGTATCTAGTACATAATATTAATTAATTTTGGAAAATAGGATAACAACTAAACATTACAATATACAGTACATAGATAATAATTTTTTAGACATGATTATAGACAAGTCAATATTATAGAATGTGAAATGTTAAATTTAGGAAGAATCACTTTTTGAGACAATGAAGAGGGTGATTTCATCAAAATCATGGTGTTTATTTTCTCAAAACATACATTAATTTATATATTTTTTTCATGAAAAAATCATAAGCTTGTTTGAATCAAACAATTATTCAATGAGGGTTATATTATTAAAATAAATAATGATAAAATTACTATATAATTTTTAGAAGTTAATTACATTATTTCTATTGATACGAATAACTATTCATACAACCTTGAATTATATGACCTTATGAATACGAACTTGTTTTATTTAAGTATAAAAAAATTATCTTTCTTTTGGTGTATATTTTTTAGTCACTATTAATTGCAATAATTAGTTAATAATCTTAGAAAATTAAATGTTAGGGATTTATTAGAACATAAGTTTGACTCCGCTAGTGTTTTTGAATGTTCATAATTTAGTAAGAAAATTAATATAGTGTTAAACATAAAAGTGATTTTGAAAATTAAAATATTTACAATTACTATGCATAGATCAAATATGTCCTATCAAAACATGGATCATTGGGCTTAGACACTATCTGTACGTAGTAGTTTAGGTTTACACTAGATTTACATGAATATATTCTCCCAATATAAAATTTTATACAGTTTTACTTTTTTTCATGTTTCTATTAAAAATAATAAAATCATAATCCTGAATACTATATGTTATTATCAATGTAAAGAGATTTTAAAATACTATTTTGAAAAATATTTAGTAGTAAAGGTATTACAAAAAACTGTTCAACTACTATAAGAGCTCTAAAAATAGTGTAGTTGTAAAAAGATACTGAAATCTTCAAAAATAACTCAATTTTTTCAAGTGAATGTAATTTATAAAGGTATTTTTTGGATAATGTAGTTATAAGTAATTTATATACGATAAATATAAATTTAACGCATCTATTTCTTAATAAAACTACTTTTGAGTTGTGAACTGGACGAAATAGAAAAACATTCATACTTCAAAGTCAATGGGTTTATTGTATTCATCTTTAATACTAAATATAAAAATCATAAATTTCATTATAAGGATAATAATTTAATTTCAATGGTTAGTTTTCCACTAGTAAGGCATATAGATTTTTTAATAAACTAAAAAAATTTACGTTACATTTAATGATTTCTTTTTGAAATAGGCCATATTATTTTTTATAAAAAAGTTCCCAATGTAAATCTACATGATTATTTTTTTTAAATTCCTTGGTATATATACCTGAATTATATACAAACCCATTAGTTATAGTTCATCTCTATGAGAGATAAATGGACATGAAATTTCAATAAAATAATTTAATGGAAGATATAAAACCAATATTTTTTGATCAATACACCTTTTTACATCATTACTGTTTGATCATATGGTGTTATACCTCTGGTAATATCATTGGTTATGTGAGACACCCAATCAAAAAATAGAATTTCAATATATATCAATTTGATCATCATAAATTTCTACCTCTTTACTTGAGTCTGTTTACGTCATAGTATCACTTGTAATACATTTAAATTTTACCATATTCCAAGTGGATGTTCAAATATAAATTTATTAAATCCACATAAATTTATTATAAACATACATAAATTCTTTATTTTTGATGATACATCAAGTACTATTACTACAATAGAAAATTCTATCGATAATGGTAATGATGAAACTATAAAATTAGTTGATCAGAATATATATTGTGGAAAATCTAAATATCAATATATCTAAAGGAAATTAATCCAAAAATTATTTTTTCAGTATATTTTATAGTGAGATTCCATGAAACATCTTATAAATCACATCTAAAAGTAGTAAAATAAATTTCCCACACCATAAAGTAAACTCAAAGAATTATTTCATTTATTCTTTAGTAAATTATTTTTTACATATAAGTTTCAAATAATTCTAAATTTAGAGGAAATATGATATATTGTAATAGAATTTATTAATCATTTAATTTCACATTATATTCTCTAGTTTTTAATCCATAAAGACGAAACACTCTATCATACTCTCCACTGTTGAAACTTAACATATATCAGCTTGATGTTGTCGTACACAAGTGTTGTGGATACAAAAGGCAATAAAATTTTTTTGATTTATTTTAACTCCAACTTCATTCATTTTTGAAAACATTATTTATATCTATTTATCTAGTAATAAAATAAATTATTCCTCATAAAATGAAATAGATAGAAGAAAATATTTACATTGTGATCATACTTAAAAGGAGATATTGTTCTTAAAATTTGAATCTATAAAATTAGTTTCTTGATATTTTTAGAAAAATATTTACTTTCCATATATTTTAATTCATTCAATAGTAATTGGGAGTGGTTAAATTATATTGATTTATAATAAAAATCATATTTAATAAATTTTATAACATTGAAATATTCCTTAGTAATGGGTAAGAATTTTTTTCTTATGATGTTTTGTAACTTTGAAAAATTTAAAATAACCATTTTATTTATAAAATAATGAAATCTATTAGAAGAAATGTTGTAAATTGAAAAAATTTATTTAAATTAAAAAGTTGACATGTTTATTCCTGTAGGAAAAATTGATATTTATTTACTTTGATTATATGAATATAACTTCAAAAATATGATAAAACATAATTTTAAGTTGGTAATTTTCTTTGAACCATCCTCAGAAGCAGAAGGTCATCTGTGTAATGGAATATATCTTTTGTGAGGTTATATTTTATATTACATATATTTTTATGATTTGGATAATTTACATTATGTTTTTATTGTAATATTAAGATAAAAATATATAAATTCAATGGGGCGACCTATACATTAAGTGGGTGGGATTCTAAATTAATTGATCTTTATATGGTTTTTTACATTTTCATCCAACCTTTATTCTATTTGAAAACAATAATGGGGGATTTTTTTTTTGAAATTTGAAAATATAATAAAATATGGAAAATTAAATAAAAATTACATTATTAAGTAAAATTTCAAAAATTTAGGAACATCTATATTGTTAAATCTAAATGATTGAAAAATTCATCTTTATATTTTTATGATGGGGGGTTTTAATATTTTGTTTTTTATTAGTTTTTTATTTTTATAAAAGAGGAAGAAATAATGTGGGATGAATATGAAATTTTACTAAAATATTGATGGTACAAATGGAGGAGAAATTAAATTGGTTGATAAACATTTTATTAAAAAATATAAAAAATGGGTTTTGTTTTATCTACTTATACTATTTATATCTAAGGAGTTTATTTTTGAATGCTTCCTTATGAAATGAGGTAATTCATTCCATCATTACATACATGGAGTTTACTTTTAAAGTATAGAGAAGCCTATACATTTTACTAAGTGTATTGTCATTTTCAAAGTGTTGGAAGTTTTTAAGTCATTTTCCATCTTGATTCCCTAATTTTGAAATTCACATAGCACTTTATATTATTCTATTTTAAAAACATGTCTTCTTATTTTTTTTGTGGGTGGAACTAATTTTTTGATAAATTAATTGTAGATTCACATAAGAAAAAAGATGAAAACTACATGATCTAATGCATCATTATAAATTTTATTCATCACATTTATTATCACTATATTTGTATAGCCATATACTCTTCAGAAGATGAATATCTATGTTATGTTCAATGGAACATTAGGAAATGTCATATGAGGTAGTCTAAAGAAATCAAAAATAAATAAGAATTTGAATTTTATAATTATTTATAATGAAGTCTATAGATGGATATGTAGCATCATGGGGAATAATATGTTATTAGAGGTATTAAATGTATTTTATCATTTTGATGATATCTAATTTTTCATTTCCATGAGATTGATTTACATTAGTGTAATTTTTCTTTTTGAATTCATTATTTAAGAGATTCAATTTTATGAGGTTTTTCTTACAAAAGTTCATAGTCTCTACTATAATTTTTGGGTTTCTAATCATTGAGATTGAGGGACTATTGTTAGGGAGACATAGCCTCCAATGTGTGAATCATGAAACCAAATTAAGATTTAACGGATTCCATGGTAAAGAATAAATGGAAATTGATCATCTATATTGAAGGATTTTAATTATATGAATAGAGATTACATTTTGAAGGGATCAAATTTAAGAATTTTCAGGATAGAAAGGTAGACATTCTAATAGGTTAAAAATCAAGGACACCTAAAGTTAGGTTTTCTAACATCTTTACTGTACAATGTTAAAGTGAGTTGGTCTTACAATGTCATTCTTAAGAGTGTTTAAATTATTATTTGATAATTTATTAATTATAATTATACATTTCTTATTCTATTCTTATTTTTTCATCTGAAATTGTTGAATATCTAATTTTATTAATTTCCACTTCTTTCACATTCATAATATGTTAAGTTGTAACTGGATTCAGAGATCATATTTCCAATCAACATAAAACCTAAGGGTGCCAAAAAAATTAATTTTATTATAAACCTCAAGTCACCACCTCTTATTGTACACTTTATTACATAGAATAGGAGAACCCTTGGTGGAAACAATTGGTTGGTTATTGATTTTATATAAGATTTATATATAGGATTCTTGATAATCCTTATGTGTTTGGTAGTGATAGGACATTGTTTTCTTCATAATATATTATTGTGGTTATTAATTATAATTTTCAATGTATGTGATACAAAAATTATTCTATATAATAACAATATAATTATATGATTAACTTACATTGTTTTTTATAGGTAAAATAGTATAATTATCCCAATAAAGATAAATATCTAAATGTAAATAAATAGTAGGACTAGTGTAATGATTATGATTTAATTTGTTTCATTATTTTTTATATATTATATTTTAATGATATTATACATTTTTTTGAATAATATTTTACTATATACTATTTTTTTCTCGATATGTAAGGTCAGTTTGAAATATGATAATTAACAAAAAAAAATTAATGAGAATGAGAAATGAAATCCTGAATTTTTTATTGCTTTAATTGTTCTATTATTTATTCTTAAAAAATATTTTATGAAAAATATTATTTTTTAGATATGACATGTTTTTTTGGTTTGGTTTTTTTATTGTTGAAATCGTTGTTTTATTGAAAGTATTATCCCGACCATTATTGGAAATATATTTTTTAGAGGAGGTAATATTTGTGTGATTGATTTTGATTGAATATAAGTAATATGACATAGCTCTTCTTAGTACTTTCGAGGGAATATATAATGATGACTAAAATAATGAATACAAGTAATGGGTTGTGATTTAATGGATGATAAGATAGAAATATTAAATTAGGTAGACAATGAATTAAATTTTCTAAAATAACTTTTTTTGAAAATGAGTTTATTATGTAAAATGTAATTAAAAAGATTTATAGAGTTGTAAAGGAGTCCATTTATTCCTTCTTAGAAGAGGTTGTGACACTACCCCCATGATTTGAAATCTATTTTGGCATCTTTTTATTGTCCGATGTTTCTTTTATAAATATATATCTTTCTGATGGATGGTTCCTTAAGATTTTCTTATTTAGTTTGGTGATCTATAGTATAAGGATTTCTTCTGACCTAGTTTTATTATTTTGGGATCACATATATTGATTTTAAAGAAGGTGGGTGTATATTTATCTATTTTCACTTATTATTCATGTTTGAATTAGAAAATACTATAACTACTTTATATTTTCACAAATTAATTACATGTATTATAAATTGAAAGCATCTAGATGATTATTTAGGATTCATTTGGTATCGAGGTATCATTATATGAAAGTAAAGGATGGAGATAATCATGTTATTTCATTCAAATATCATTATAGTTATTCTTATACTATGGTGATATCCTTAAAAGTCATCATTTCACCAAAAATACTCAAGGGATTGATGAATTCAGTGCCCCGTGAGTTTCAGGATCATTTCATGGTGGTATTAATTGATCACATCTTAGTGTATTCTATTATAGAATAAGATTATGTAGAGAATTTTAGAAATATCTTGGAGATCCATCCAAGACATCAATAATATGAAAATCTATTAATTTGAAAGTATTTGAGGCATGCAGACCATTTCATTGGGAATGTTTTTTCTTAGTAGGGTGAAGTTGTTAATCATTTGAGGAAAATGTTTCTTTTAAAAAACATTATAATGTTTTAAATGTTCTTAAATTTCTAGTTTTTTCATGTTATTGTAGAAGGTTTGAGTTCAAATTAACTAAGATCATGAATCTTTTAAATTTTGGACCTACAATTAAAATCAATTTTCTGGATAAATTAGAATCAAGGGTGTTATAAATATTTACTAATGTTAAAACCAGGACATAGTGGATTAATCAACACTATGTCTTCCACAGTCTCGACCCCCACCCCATAATGTCTACCCCTCCTGGGTCGGCAATGTGAGAAGGGAGATAATGACACCCGAGTCCCACCTCCAGTAGGACCCTTGTTGGCGACTAGCACTGAGGGTATAGTATACGCAAAGATGGGAGGCATTACCCTCTAAGTGACCACATGCGAAAGAGAGAGATAAGATAGACACCAACCAACTCTAACTAAGACATCAATATAAATTAAATCACAAGTACACATATGTAATGTTTTGCAATCCTACTACAACTGAAAGGGGAAAACTGAAAATACCAAAAATAAATTAAAAAACAACAGCAGCCATGAAGGCCAAACAGATCCTACAACCCCAAGATAGTAGAAATCCTCCTGATCTCCAACATACTCTAACTGACATGAAAACAGTTTATATACACATAGGGTGAGTGTAACAATATACTCAGTAGTATCATCCCCAGATCCTACCGTGCAAAAGTAAAGAAGGATTGTTAAAACAAAGTGAACTACAAGTGAAACTAAATCATCCCCAAAACAGGTATAATAAGTTCCCAGCATCACTATGGATAATCTCACCAAGTAATGCATACAAGAGTAAATAATATAATAAATAAAATCTAGATTAACCCGCTACTACTTCCCCACTAGTTTTATGCTTTTCCCCAACATCTCACGTCCTGAGCCTCTCTCTCCAAAAAAGGCTTGCCCACAGTCACCTGGGTGAAGCATCACAACATGCACCTCATGCAACAAGACCACCACGTCCATGTAAGAAAAGTAACTAGGTAGTTTCAAGGAGCCACCATGGCTCGCATAATGTTTGTCATATGTCGTGTATTAAACTTCAAGCCATTATAGCCCATACACTGAGTAAGGATACTCAAGACATCATAGTCTATACACGTTACACCTATATTAGTCCATAGGAAAACATATCCAGAATATATGTGTGTGAATAATCACATGCCATTACAGCCCTCTACACACATATATGGGGGAAACTAACTATTGTTCTTACCAACACAAGTGAATACCAAGAGAAAGGAGCGAGCCAATGGGGGTAGTCAGTCATCCATCCTCCCACCGGAATGTTGGAAAAAACACCCCCATGGCTCAGAATCCCTAGGGTGTCAGTTTTTTTAACTGAAGGGGTGGAGTAGAGTATAGAAACACAATATTTACAGAATATATTATAGCTCACAACCACACTATGGGCATAAACTAGTCTTAGACTCAACATCAACTAACATCTCTTGGACTCCTAGCCTCCACTTCTAAGACTAGGTATCCTATAATCACACAACCATTTAAAGAGATTTAGTACATTACTTCATTCACTTTTTATCAGTTCCACTTTATGTTAATTAATTCTTTAAACATTTATTAACCATCAATAATTTCCACATTATAATTCATTAGCATTACACCCAATGTTCATTGTTCTTTCAAATCACAACCTCATCATTTCACCCCAGCAAGCTCCAACCCCATGGGTTAACATCATTTATTAAATTATTTATTTACAATATTACTTTCCCATATTCTCAAGAATTCTAGAAAAACATTCTATGCTACTAAACACAAAGGGGCTCAACACGGTTAGTAGATGAATTACCCTTCGAGTCTTTTCCGCCTATAGTAAGAGTGTAGAACCATCCTCCTTTGAGAAGCTAAACACTGAAAGCAGGTGGCATACCCTACATGTCTTCACCAGTTTTGGAATAAGGGTATGAAAGACCAACTGCCTTGAGTAGTGGTGAATCTAATGTAGATAAAAGACCAATAAGTATCAGCAAACCTCCAAACATTCACATCCAACCAGTTTCATCATCCTTGGTGTCCTCTCAGACACCCACATGCATAAACTGATATATCTTGCCACTCTAAGTTTCAACTGCTATCAAAAGCAATAGGCCTCCCTGCTCCTACATATCACAAAAGCCATCCAGGCTCACATCACAACATAAGCAGCAGAAAAACAAACATCACATCAACTAGGCTCTTGGACCTTAAACAAGAAAGTGGGTAATCCAGAACCCTAAAAAGAATTATCTTTCATCAAACAACTAGTACTTCAATCCATCTTGAACTAACAGATTTATTATTCTCTAGTTCCAACTATGGGAAACCTTAATATTAAGCTATCAAAAATTGATTAAACATCTATAACGCAAGAATTTTATTAGCAAAAAATTACAACAAAAACTATCAGATTCAATCACATGACTCTTTATCATTATCCAAACATTTATAAATTAATTCTAGATTTACATTCTTGATGAATTTCAGTCAAGAACGAAATGATAAAAAAAGAAAGCATGGATATCACACTATCTATCAAAACTAGAGGCAATAACATATGATCGACATCAATTTATTTATCCAGTAAATATATTTATTATGTCAATTCTGTTGTGATCCATTGGGATAAAACATGCTAACTCTAAAATTTCACATAAAATAAAAGAGAAGAAAAGAATCCCCTACCTCAAATGGTTTTGCATGTTCATTATATGATAATGAGCCACACAATGGGTTATGATCTCCTCCCCCATGATAAATGTATCCACACGAGGATACAGATACGCCACCACACTGGTCAACACCTAAGAAAATCCCATTAAGAACATGGAGATAACATTCCATAAAAGGGCAAGGATAAATAGAAGGAGATGAACCCAAAAGAATTACAATATATCATACCTAATATCGAAGATTGATCGATACTGCTTGGTTGCATTAAAAATAGAGGGGAACCAATCCAAGGAGGAAAGTTTGATCACACAAATCCTATGGGAAGGAATGGAAGGTTCGACCATCTCACACCTGAGAACAAGGAGGATGAACTATGGAAGAAGATATCTCATCCCATTAGAATATTTAACAGAGCAGTGGTTTAAGATACGTTTCATTTTCCATTAAAAGAGGATCAAATTAAATCACGTAGTTTAACCAAGTAAAAGCATCCTGATCCTTAAGAAAAAATTATTATAGGAGTTATGGCCTTTGAATCAGCCTTAGAGTCTTTAAAATAAGGCTTTAAATGCATTTTATGTTAAAGGAATCATCAAAGGGGTGAAACTGTAGGAAGCTGGAAACACTGTTCATGAACACAAAATTGGGTGAATGAAAGAGGCTACCGTTGGAACCTCACCATTCTGGAAACATTGTTCATGAAATCAAAATTTGGCAAAGGGAAGAGGCTACCATTGGAACCTCACCATTCTGAAAACACTATTCATGAACTCAAAATTTGGCAAAGGAAAGAGGCTACCATTGGACTTCACTATTCTGGAAACACTATTCATGAACTCAAAATTTGGAAAAGGAAATAGTCTACCCTTAGAGACTCACCGTTCTAGAAAACCTATTCATGATCTCAATATTTGGAAAAGGAAAGAGGCTATCGTTGAAACCTCACCATTCTTGCGGCACTATTCATGAACCTGAAATTTGGTAAAGGGAAGAGGCTACCAATGGAACCTCATCATTCTGGAAACACTATTCATGAAATCAAATTTCGGTAAAAGAAATGAAGGCTATCATAGACACTGTTCACATAAGGTTACCATTGTAGTATTCACATAAGGCTACTGATGAAACTGTTCACATAAGGTTACCATTGCACTATTCATGTAAGGTTACCAATGACACTGTTCACATAAGGTTGCTATTGGAACCGTTCACAAGGATATAATTCACACTGTTCACATAAGGCTACCATTAGAAGTGTTCACAAGGCTACCGTTTGTACTATCCACAACGGTCAACCATTAGAACTGTTCACAAGGCTACCGTTATAACTGGTCATAGCAGTCTACCATTGGAACTGTTCTGAAGGCTACTGTTGGAACTATTCACAATAATCAACTATTGGAACTATTCACAAGGCTACCGTTGGGACTGTTCATAGTGGTCTACAGTTGGAACTGTTTACAAGGCTACCATCGGAACTGTTCATAGTGGTCTATCGTTGGAACTGTTCACAAGGCTACTGTAGGAACTGTTCACCAAATTGGAAATTTTAAACATTGTTGAGTATAAGTCCCCTTGACAACCAAAACACCTCAAACACTAGATTTTTTCAAAGTAATAGACCATAGATGTCTGGGCCATTATATCAGATACCTCTAAAAACAATCATATATTCAAGAATTCAAAACAAACCTAAAAGGGAACATAAAAGAAGCCTAAACAACCACCCTTCAAAATACCTCTCAAAAAAAGAGAAATCCACATGAAGTAACAAAATGAAATCCATCTTATAAACATGAAAGGTCTATAACCACAAAAATGTCATTGTTACATGAAAAGAGTTAAACATCAAACAACTTTGGGTACTGAGCACATATCTACGACTCAAGTTCCCATGTACTCTCCACCACTCTACTGTGTTTCCACAAGACAGGAACCATGGGAATAGAATTCCCACCAACATCTTATCACTGTAGTCTTGGATCTCCAGAGGTCGCTAATTGAAGGCCGCATCATTATCAACATAGATCTATCCCCAATCAAAGATGTGTGAGTCTTCAGAAAGATAACAACGAAGCTATGATACATGGAAAACATCAGGTATCTGGCTCATCTATGGGGGAAGTGCGACTCAATACACCACAGCTCCAGCATGATCCAAAACATCGAAAGGCCTAACAAATTGGGGAGAAAGATTACTCCCACGACCAAATATTCGCTTCCCAAAATGGGAAATAACCTTCACAAACAAATGATCCCCAACCTCAAACTCCAATGTTTCCACCTTTGATCGGAATATGATTTCTGACGATCCTATGTTGTCTTCATCCTCTCACGGATCACCTGAACCATCTATGTTGTATTTTTCACTAGTTATAGTCTGAGAATTTCTAACTCCCCGACCCCAGTCCAACACAACAAAGAAATGAAAGTTTGGCCATACAAGGATTCAAATGGCGCCATACCAGAGGTGGAGTGAAAAATATTGTTGTAAGAAAACTCCACCAAGGTTAAGTTCCTCATCCAGGAACCTCTAAAATTCTGGACACAAGAGTGTAACTTTTCTTCATGAGTCTGGAAGTTCCGCTTTGTCTGAACATCCGTCTGATGATTAAAAGCAGTGCGAAATCATAGCTGAGAACAAAAATCATGAAGGGGACCTCTCCACACCCTATATTTAAAATGAGGATCTCAATCAGAAATGATCGTCCTTGGGACTCTATGGAGTCTTCCCACCTCCCCCAGATACTACCCTGACAAAACATCCAATTATCTTGACTCCTTCATTGCTATGAAGTGGGATGATTTTCTAAAATGATCCAATTCCACCCAAATAATGTCATGTCCTCCCTGAGCTCGAGGTAAAACAGTAACAAAGTCCGTTGAAATTTCCTCCCACTTCTGCTAAGGAATTTCTAATGGTTGGAGAAGACCACCAGGAACACGGTGTTCGGCCTTCACCTTCTGGCAGACCAAACATCAAGACACAAACTCCGCAACCGCACGCTTCAGCCCAGGCCACCAAAACTAGCTCCTCAAGGCTCGGTACATCTTTGTCACACCAGGATGCACCGATAAAGGACAACTATGGAACTCTCTGATAATTATTTCGTGCATCATCAATGGAACAATAAACCTTCCATGATACAACACTCGGTGTTGTTCATCCTCATACCAACCATCAGAGGCCTCATCACAAACAACTCAGTCTATCCAGACCTCCACCTTTAGATTCTCCAACTGGGACACTTCCACATACTGAACCAGATATGATTGTACCATCATCGAAAAAAGACAACCTCTACCCCCAGCTTCTCCCATATCAAGATGTAATGTGGTAATTTATTTCATTACTCTCCTAGAGTAACCAAATTCACACACTGCATCACTACGTGACTTATGACTTAGCGCATCAGCTACAACATTATCCATTCTAGTTGTATATGATATTTCGAAGTCATATTCCTATAAGAACTCTATCCACTGATGTTGTCATAAGTTTAAGTCACACTGGTAGAAAACATACCTCAAAATCTTATGATCGGTGAAAACCATAAATCACTTTCCACTGAGGTAATGTCTCCACAACATCATAGAAAATACCACATTTTCCAACTCAAGGTCATGGGTCGCAAAGTTACATTCATGGGGACGAAACTGCCAAGTCTCATAAGAAACAATTGATCTCTACTGCATCAGAACACGGCCTAACCCCTGATGTGAAGCATCATAGAAAACATCCAACTGAACTCCCTCTACTAGAAGACAAAGAACTAGAGCACTTACTAACTTCTCCTTTAGATACTCAGAAGTTACATTCCAATTATTATTCCTTATGAACACCTGGTCCTTCCTAGTCAAAGTCGTTGGAAGAGTCCCAACTTGATAAATATATACTACGATCCTCTTATAATAGCTTGTGAGACCAAGGAAAGTTCACTTTTCTAACACTATCATGGGGGATTCCCAGGACACAACTGATTCATTATTCGATGGATCTACAGCTACTCCCTAGTGGGATAGAACATGCCCAAAGAAACAAACTTCTCGAGAACAAAAATCACACTTCAACAACTTCCCAAACAGCTGATGTTGATAAAGAACTCCCAAAATGGCATGTAAAAGCTCTACATGCTCCTCCTCAGATGTGGAGTACACAAGGATGTCATCGATGAAAACCACCAAAAACGTTTCCAGGAACTCACGGAACATCGCGTTCTTCAATCCCATAAATACAGCTGGATCATTTATCACACCGAACAACATTACAAAGAACTCATAATTCCCATGATGACAACGGAAAGTAGTATTCGGTATATCCCCATCCTTTATACGCATGTGATGATATCCTGACCACACGTCAATATTTGAGAACCAACATTCCCCCTTCAGTTGATTGACTAAATCATCAATACGTGGAAGATGATATCTATTCTTCACTGTCATATTATTTAAGTGGCGATAATTGACACACAGCCACAAACTGCTATGAGCCTTCTTCAGGAAAAAACCGGTGCACCCCAAGGTGACACAATCAGCCAAAAAATACCGCACTATAATAGACCATAAATCTATATATGTAGCTCTCGTAACTCAATAGGGGTCATCCTATATGGAGACATAGATATAGGAGATGCTCCTAGTTGTAGCTCGATCCAAAACCTGATCTCTCATCGAGGGTGTAATGCTACAACCTCTTCTAGAAAGAAATCAGGGTACTCTTCTAAAACCCTAGGAAACACAAACTGGTGAACCTCTGAATAACTTAGCATCAGCTAAGTCGTCATGGATGATAAGGACGGAAAACTCCTCTGACCCATCTGAGGGTCTCACTCACCAACGAACACCATTGGCTCTCCATCCGCATCGAAGAACACTACCTGCCTCCTGAATCAATCCATGATAGCCTAAACTGAATAAAACTAATCCATGCCGAGGATGACATAATTTTGTTTTATCCATAAACATAGGAAATCTCCCCAAGATTGATGTTGTCCTAGCACTAGCTCACGGTCTCTACATAATTATAAACAGTCTTCTCGACCTTCAAATGGCGTAGTCAACTCCATGGGAACTAGATGCTTCTATATCTAAAGTCCCAAAGCATGGGAAAGGGTAGTTGATATGAAGGATTGTGTCGCTCCTGAATTAAACAAGGCATAAACCAATGTAGAAAACAAGAAAAGTGTACCTCGAATGACGTCTGGCTCGCCCGGTGCTGGCAATGCTAAAGCATGAAACTAACCACGACCTCCTCTGTGGCCTCTCTGACCTAGATGATGACCACCACCACACTCACTCTCTTCTCTATGAGAATGGGGAGCATCAAGAGGTTGTACTCTTCCTGTCACATCTACCCTCTGCTGATCTAATGTTGGTGTAACTTGATGTGTGCTTCCTCGGATGAAACTTTATCTACAGATGAACCTGGTGTGGAAAACTTGGTGCATGATGACTCCTCTAAAAGGTCGGGAACTCTCGCTACTGATGACCTTGACATCCACAAGAGAAACAAGTGCATGATTCCTTGGCATTGTCCTGAGAGGTGATACCCCTAGAGAAACGAGATGATGGGGGTTAAGACCTACCCCCGGGCGAACGGAAATTCCTCTTCCCTGAATACCAGGAACCCTGAACCACATCTATGCTTCATGAGGAATCTTGAAGACTCCCCTCCCGTGATGATACAGTTCTGTTTAATGTCTTATCGATGACCTATTCCCTCACAAACACCTTAAGATATGTCTTCAGCATAAATGGGGTGACCTGGCACTAGATCTCTAGAAGTAAAGCCTCCTCGAAATGCCTCACCATGGCCTCCTCATCCGGCAACAGGTCCAAAGCATATCATAAAAGGTTCCTGAAACAGATTCCAAACTCTCACACACTGGAGCTTTCCTTTCAAAGAGTAAGAAGCTCCTGAAGACTGGATGCCTTCGCAATTGAAGAAAGAAACTTGAATCTAAACCTTTTTCGGAACTCCTCCCATGAGATCACTGGCACCTCGTGATCCCCTAGAAACAAGAACCACCACTGCCTCGCTGCTCTACATGGCGTCGACACAACCAAGGACACCAGGTGATCCTTGTGAGCATGGATCGAACTAAAGCATATCTTGACCTCCTCAAACTAGTGTTCTCTGTATGTATCTAAAATGGATCACTCATACTTTTATAGACTCTAGTTATAAAACTCTCGGAGTGTCCTCCTCCATGTTTGGTCATCGTCAACCTCTACCCTATAGCGATATGATGGAACAACCTGCTGGAAAACGTCTATGCGATCCTGAAGAGGACGTAGACCCAGATCCATACATGTAAAATAAAAACCAATTAGATCACTTAAACTGGGAATAATAATGACTCGACATTAATTAATTAATTTTTTTCTTTTATTCATTTTAGGTTACCCTATCCCAAGTTCTATAAATTAAAACACAAGCACAAGGAAGAATGATGCATGATCCTTTACTAGGTATCTACACTGCAAATAGTATCACCTCATTTAGTAGACATTGAAAACAAAAAGGTCTATACATCAGATGATAGGGGGACCTAAATGGATATGTCTCATCCAGTCCCATTGTTTACATCAGTTGCTAAACATAAATGATAATTTCTCCATACCAACCCATGAAAACTCACATGTGCCTAACTCTAAACTCCATTATCTCCCGCAACCTCCCTTTGATACCACTCTGGACGACCTCCTCCCTACAAAGTGTACCCCTCCTCAGCTGCAATGTGAGAAAGGATATAATGACCCCCCAAGTCCCGCCTCCAGTAGACCCTGGCTTGACGACTAGCAGTGAGGTTATAGTAAACACACATATGGGCGACATTAACCTCTAAGAGAACACAAGTGAAAGAGAGAGATAAGACATGCAACAACTAACTCCAACTCGGACAACAATATAAATGAAATCCAAAGTACATTTATGTAAATTCATGAAAAACTACTAAAACTGAAAGGGTAAAACTGCATGTACCCAATAGAAAGTAAAAAAACAACTACAACCACGAATCCCAAATAGCTCCTAGAACCCCAAGATAGTAGAAACCATCCAGATCTCCAACCTGATCCAAGTGACCTAAAAAAGAGTGTATATATACATTGGGTGAGTATATCAGTATACTAAGTAGGATCCTACCTATAGCCACTCATGCAAGAGTAAAGAATTCATGCTAAAGCATAGTGAACTACATGTGAAACTAACTCGTCGCCTAAACAGGTAAACTAAGTTCTCAGCCTGACCAAGGTCACTCTCACCAAGTGATAGATACAAGAGTATATAATATAATAAAGAATATCAAGGGCAACCTACTGCTAATTCCCCACTAGAATGCCACTTTTCCCCGTCATCGCACGTCCTATGCCTCTCTCTCCAAAAAGATTTTCCCACAGACTCCTGGGCGAAGCACCACAACATGCACCTCATGCAAAAAAACCACCATGTCCACATAAGAAATGTAAGCATGTAGTTTTTGGGATCCACCACAGTGCGCATAATGTGTATCATATGTCGAGTATTAAAACTCAAGACATTATAGCCCATAAATAGAGTAAAGATCCTCAAGACATCAAAGCCTATACACATTTAAACTATAGTAGTCCATAGGAAAGTATATCTAGAATATATCTGTGTAAATCAACACAATACATTACATCCCTCTACACACATATATGGGTAAAACTAACTGGTGTGCCTACAATCAAAAGTAACTACCATGATAAGAGAGTGGGGCCAAATGGTGTAGTCAGCCATCCATCCTCCCGCCAGAATGTTGGGGAAAACATCCCCCAGTGCTCAGAAACAATTGGGTGTCATTTTCCCTAACTGACGGGGTGGAGTAGCATATAGAAACACAAAAAGTACATAATATACTCTAGCTTACATCAAAACTATGGGCACAACGTTTTCTTAGACTCAACTACAACTAACATCTCTTGGACTCCCGGCCGCCACTTCTAAGAAAAGGTTTTCAATAAGTATGAAATAATTTAAAGATATTTAATACATTACTTCATTACCTTTTTCTAATTTTCACTTTATGTTAATTAATTATATAAAAATTAATTAACCAGAAATAATTTCAACATTATAATTCATTATCATCACACCCAAGGATCACTATTCTTTTACATTACAACATTAGCATTGTACCCCATCAAGCTCTAACCCCGTGGTTTAACATAATTTTTTCAATTATTTATTTATATAATTAATTTTCCAAATTCTGAGGCATTCTAGAAAAACATTCTATGAAACTAAAAATAAGGGGGATCAACACGGTGAGTAGATGAACTACTCGCAGAGTCTTTCCGGCCTATAGAAAGAGCGTAGACCCATCCTTCCTTGGGAATATAAACACAGAAAGCATGTGGCATACCATACACGTCTTCTCACCTTTCAGATGAAGGGTAAGCAAGACCGGCTGCCTTGAGTTTTGGGGAATTTAAAGCATATAAACAACCAATAAGAATCAGGAAACATCCAAACATTCACATCCAACTCGTTTCATCATCCCTAGTGTCCTCGACACCCACATGAATAAACCAATGTATCTCACCACTCTAAGGGTCAACTGTTTCAACAAATAGTTATGCTCCCGACCCCCACATATCATGACAGCCATCTAGGATCAAATCACAACACTTGCAGCAGGAAAATAGACATCATATAAACTAGGCTCTTGGACCGTAAACAAGTAAGAGGGTAACTACAAACCTTATAAGTAATTATCTTTTTATCAAACAAACAGTTCTTTAATCCATCTTGAATTAACCAATTTATTATTCACGGGTTCTAACTATGGAAAACCTAAACATTAAGCTATCACAAATTGGTTGAACATGATTACTACATCTATTATATTATCATCAAATTTCAATAGAAACCATTGGATTCATTCACATGCCACTTTATCTTTATCCAAACAATTATCCATTAATTCCAGCTGTACGTTCATTAAAAATTTTAATCACAAAAAAATAGATAAACAAAGAAAGAATATATATCACACTATCTTGAAAACAAGAGGCAATATCATATGATATACATCAATTTATTTATCCGCTTCAAATATTTATTATGTCAAATCCCTTGTGATCCAGTGGGCTATAACATGATAACTATACAATTTCACGTAAAAGAAAAGAGAAGCAATGAATACCCTACCTCAAATGGTTTTGGATGTTCTTTATATGAGAATGATCCACACAATGTGTTATGATCTCCTCCCCCTAGGAAAAATGTATCCACCCAAGGATGCCGAGACACCACCACACCAGTCAAAAACCAACAAAATCCCCTTAAGAACATGGAGAAATAATTCCATAAAAAAGGCATGGATAAACAGAAGGAGATGAACCCAAAAGAATGATGATAGATCATATCTTAAATCAAGATTGATCAATAATGCTTGGTTTCATCAAAAACATAGGAGAACTAGTCCAAGGAGTAAGGTTATATTGTATAACTCCAATGGGAAGAAATGGAAGGTTTGAGCTTCTCACACCTGAGAACAAGGAGGAAGAACTAGGGAGGAAGATATCTCACCCTTTTAGATGATTTAACGGAGCAGCGGTTTATGATATGTAGGATTTTCCATTAAAACCAGATTACATTAAACCACGTGGTTTGAACAAGTAAAAGTATCCCGACCCTTAAGAAAAAATTAATATAGGTTTTATGGCCAATGAACTGGA
Source organism: Viscum album (assembly GCA_963277665.1). NCBI lineage: Eukaryota > Viridiplantae > Streptophyta > Magnoliopsida > Santalales > Viscaceae > Viscum > Viscum album. The sequence goes on from OY728137.1 coordinate 274,996,807, forward strand.
CTTAGAGTCCTTAAAATGAGGTTTTAAATTCATTTTACATCAATGGAAAAGTAAAAGGGGAGAAACTGTATGAAGCTAGAAACATTGTTCATGAAAACAAAATTTGGTAAAGGAAAGAGGCTACCATTGGAACCTCACCATTCCGGAAACACTATTAATTAACTCAAAATTTGGAAAGGGAAACAGGCTAACATTGGAACCTCACCATTCTGGAAACAATGTTCATGAACTCAAAAATTGAAAAAAGAAGGAGTCTACCATTGGACCTCACCATTCTGGAACACTGTTCATTAACTCAAAATTTGGCAAAGAAAAGAGGCTACCATTAGAACAACAAAATTCTAGAAACACTATTCATGAACTCAAAATTTGGCAAAGGAAAGAGGCTACTGTTGGAACATCACTATTCTGGAAACACTATTCATGATCCTGAAATTTGTCAAATGAAGGAGGATATCATTTGAACCTCACCATTCTGAAAACACTGTTCATGAAATTAATATTTGGAAATGGAAATAAAGGCTATTGTTGACACTATTCCCTTAAGGTTACCATTTCTCTGTTCACAGAAGGCTACCTATGACACTGTTCACATAAGGTTACCATTGTACTGTTCACCTAAGGCTACTGATGACACTGTTCGCATAAGGCTACTATTGGAACTATTCACAAGGCTACCATTGACATATATTGCATAGAGATATAGTTGGAACTGTTCAAAAGGCTACCGTTGGAACTGTTCACAACAGTATACCTTCAGAACTTTTCACAAGGCTGTCGTTGGAACTGTTCACAATGGTCTACCCTTAGAGCTGTTCACAGGGCTACCCTTGGAACTGTTCACAATGGTCTACCATTGTAACTATACACAAGGCTACTGTTGGAACTGTTCACAGTGGTCTACCATTGGAACTCTTTACAAGGCTACCGTTGGAACTATTTATAGTGGTCTACCGTTGGAACTATTCACAAGGATATTGTTGCAACTGTTCACCGAATTAGAAATTTAAAAAATTGTTGTGGATAAGCCTCCATGACCACCAGAACACCTCAAACATTATATTTTCATAAACGAATGGACCAAATAGGTCTGGGTCATTACATCCACCCATTTAAACCATGTCATGGTGAGTGTCACAAGAGGGTATTTTAGTATAAGAAAATTAATTGCTTCTAATATAATTCTTAAATTTGATAGATTCTTCAACATATTCTATTATATTTATTTTTATTATAATCTAATGATTATTATTGGATTTTTATGATATGAATTTTTTTAAAATGTTATATAGAAATTCAAAAAAAAATTGCAATGGGATATAATGATTAAAATGATTGAGAAATGTTTTAATGATTTATGAATGTTTTTAATAATTTTGAAGCCTAAGAAGCATCCATAGTGTCCCATAATGATTTTTTAATCCTTCTGAGGTTTTTTATTTTATTTCCAATGGGCTGGAAATTGAAACTACTAAAATATGAAATTATAATTATCAACCAATAAATATTAGTTCTATAAGTCTTAGAGTAAAGGTGTATTATTATCATGTGTTAAGATATTCATAGATCTCATGGATCTCTATGTGTAAGGGGTTTGTATATTAATTCAAATTAATCCCTATCAATCTTGTGTGGTAGAATTCAATAAATATTTTATCTTCCATAAAATAGTAAATGATTTTCTATTTTAATATTAATTTTAAATATATGGATTGAACTTGGTGAAAATAGATTCTAATTGATCTTCTCTAATCTATTTAAAAAATGGATTCCCAGTCAAAAACCAATCATTGGAATCAATGATACTTCCATTATTTTTTATAAGAATCAATGATACTTCCATTATATTATATTAATTTATTCTGGTACATCTTTTACACACCTATATATACCAAAAAATGAGATGTATGAAACTATATTAGAACCTCCTTTAAAAACATCATTGGAACCTTCATGAATCCTCTGAAAAAAAACAACATGCTCACCACCTTTATAAAACCCATCAGGATCATTTCTAGTGGATATCTGATTATGTAGTGTCTCACAGTTGGTATCCCCTAGTTTTTCCAACCTAACTCGTCATTCATATAGGAAGCATAACCAATTTTGAAGCCGTAATCAAAGAGTAGATCAATCCATTTCCTCAATCTCAAGTCAGCATATGTATAACATAATATATACTTGAGAATATTTTCATCAATATAGACAATAACTGTACTACAATCAGGTGGTGTTGTCGCATATTTATTGAGAAAATTACTCTTAAAACTCAATATCATTGGTCACATATTTATTCTTTTGTGTAATAAAATAGAATAAACCATATAGAATCAATTCTTTCTACTCATTATAGAAAAACCATGCATGATTCTCCATTCATTGTAGAACACGAAATACTTGATGCCCTCATCTAGAAAACATGACTTTGAAGCACTCATAAAACTATGGCTCAATTGTCGAAAATCCATCAAGCACCTCTCTAGATACATGAGTGGCTACCCGTTCTGAGTCAAATTTTTCATGTGTGTTAATATCTTAGGTAAGTTAGGTATTAATCTTCGGTAATATCATGCAAACCCAAGGAAACTCCGCACCTACATCCCTCTCTTTGGTGGATCTTGAGCTATTACTACCTCAACCTTATCTATGTCTACTACAACTCCATCTTATAAGATAAAGTTTCCCATAAAGTGGGACTCCTAAATCCAAAATTAAAACTTTGAGATATTTGCATAATGTTGGTGATCTCGAAGTATGTCCATAAAAATCCTCTTGTGTCTCGTGTGCTCCTCCTCGGACGCTGAGTACATAAGTATATTTTCAATGAATACAACCTTGAACTGGTCTAATAAAGGACTAAATATCCTATTCAGGAGTCCCATGAACACCGTTGAGGCATCCATCGTGCTAAATGGAATCAACAAGCATTTAAACTGACCATTACAACATCATAATTTTACCATCAGTATATCCTCATCCCATAACAACAACTGGTGATAGCATGACCTGAGACCAACCTTCAAGAACCATCATTACCCTCTCAAATAATCAAATCGATCATTGATACTTAGTTTTGGATCTTTTTTCTTCACAGTCAACTTGTTCAAGCACTGGTAATCCCCACACAACCTCAAATATCTCGTCTTCCTTCATAGAAAAAACATTGAGGCTTCCCTTGCTAAAACACTATGCCTAACAAGGCTCGTTCTTTACAAGTCATCAAACTAAACCATCATCCTGTGAATCTCTACAAGAGAATATGATATGATTTCACATATATGAACATTATCCAAGGATGTAGATCAATATAGAAGTCTATATCCCGATGGGGTGGTAAAGCTATAACATTCTCAAGGAATACAACCACATAATACACCTCCACGGTAGGAAATTGGTAACTCATAACAACAAATAAACCAAGGGTTAGGCTAGACAACTAATGTGTAATATGATGCACCCTCTTATGCACCAGTCCATCCTGTGTTTTCTAGGTTTATTTTTCACCGAAAAAGAAAAATCAGGTTTCGTCATTTCAGAACCACTACATCCTTCACAGAAAATAGTTAGTATGGGAATGAATTATAGATAACTAGTCCATATCAAGAAGGAAATATTATGTCCTCAATGCTTCTACAAATATATTTCAACATGAACTCTCACCTCTATGGGTCAGGTCACACTGTCGGTACAACTATGTGATAACTAAGTATTCTTCAGTGGAAGTATCCAAGCATAAGGGCTGAGCCAAGGGATTAATTAGAATCTATAAAATCTTGAACAAGGTGTGTGGAAAGAAATAAATGACCTGAACCTATGCCTATCAATAATACATATAATGTATGAAAGACACATATCATACCTTGAATAACTCCCAGATCCACTGGGTCATAAGTTTCAAATGCATGCAACCATCATAGAACCAATCATACATCTCCCACATCCAAGTATAGAGCACTTGAGGGTGGTAATTGTAATATTTCAAAGTTCCTACCACCTCATGTTGCTCTCCCAGGTCCTATTACACATATTTTACCCTATAAAAATGCATTATCCTCCCATTTCCTCTATCTTGGAGGCCCATACATAGTTTTTTTTCATCTAAACGGTGAGTTAGACAATATCATACAAGATGTACCCTACCATTACATGAGTAGAACCAACACCCTCTTTTTTTACTAGACCCACCTTATGATCCCTAAACCTTAGATCCTCTATCATAGGACCTCCTCTACAAGAAAATCACAAACCTAGGTACCTGAGACTAACATCATCTCCTTATTGTCGAGGTCTTTGCTCTTATATTCCCACCATTGGAAACCACTAGGTGTATCTTCTCTACTAAGAAAATCTCCTCCACTAAAGCTATATCTAGAACACAAACATATGTAGGAATTCATAGATGGATAATAATGGCTTTAATGTCTCTAGAAATACCTTAGTCAAAGTTCTGACCACTACAGAAGTAGTCACGAACCATATCCATTGAGTACTTGGAGATATTGGTAAATTTCTATGAATAGTCACCTACTTCCATATTGCCCTCCTAGAGCTAGATAAGCTTCAGGATACATACATCCCTGATCATAGAAATTGTGAACTAATATTTTTAAGGGAAATAAAACACTTACCATAGTATATTCACCTCATTGTATGTCTTGTAATAGACCCCATTATCTCACTGGTGTGCCATGAAAACGACTTAGTTCTAGGACCACCATCTTCTTTGCTGGTGTCCTGACAAGATGAAAAACTCAGGTCACCCCCAAAAGATAGTCCCTGGATGCCTATGGGTAAGGATCACCTCATAACCTAAGGAGTATATATCTCTAAAACTAATGAAGCATGTTGAACCTGTACACCACACCCTATGTTATCACGGGTACCTCATGTTTCTCTACAGGTGGAAGCATAGATGGTGTACAACCTAGAGGTATCATCTTAAGAACTGTTCCATGTATCAACAACTAATAAATGAGGGTATCATACTTATGATCATAATATTGATTTATAATTGGCATACATCACATACGGATCTTAAAACAAACATGATATACCATGGGAAATGAGTAAATCTAGAGAGATAACTCAAGGAATTGGGACTAAAACACATTCCTATATGATGCATGTGTTTTTGTTTTACCTAAAACTAGAATTCTCATGTATCTAGTCAAAAAGAATGTGATTAGAGTTCTGGTGAGTGGATAAATCGGTCGCTACAACAACACTTGAGTCCCTAGACTGAAATCTAAAATCGAAACACTCAACACCGTCACACCAAAAAAATATCACAGACTTTTGGTCCTAAGGTAGTACTAACTGCTCTGATACCACTATATCATGACCCATCCCTATGGGTCCTATTTAGAAACTCCCAAGACTACCTCCAATAGTCCACAGGTTGGATTCCAGCATCTAGAAGTCATATCACTAACATAGGAGGCATTATACTATTTACCGGTACACACGCACGCATCTCCATGCCTATAAATGATGAAATGTCAAAAAAACAGAATAACCAGGAATGCATACATCTAAATCCCACAACCATAGTACAAAAAGAAGTAATGTAAATAGGTTCAAATACAATCCCAACAAAAATAGCCTGAAACTCATGTCCAATCTGAAATTAAATGGATTGTAGTCTGAATAATACAAGAATGCACCTCATTCTGTCAAATCTCACTAAGCACTGTTTAGTCCTCGAACCTTAAGGAAAATGTTGAATGGTCGATCAACTACATATTTCATGACACATATAGGAAAATATCATGTAGGGATGAGTACAAAAATACTCATTAGGACACCCCAAAAACACAAAATATACAATAATGAAAAAATACAGTTTTCACTACACAGTTATACTTCTACAAAACAAATAAAAATAATATACATATGTATTCAACAAAGATGCATAGCCTATAGATAAATGAAAAATTTAGTATACCATCTTAGGATTCGAACTGAAATATTCCACATATAACTCATCCAGGAGAACACACTCTTCTGTCAGATAGAACTGATGATATCAAAATAGATATAATACACATATGAGGATTACACCCAAGGCCATCAGGTGATAACAACAAACTCAATCTTAGTTAACTAGCTAAGTATAGGATCGATGCTTGTGTATTGTTGATCATGAACATAACATGAAATCTACCTTGGGAAAAATATTAATAGAGGTTCTCACATCATGCCTTATGAAAAAAATTTAACCACTATGACTAGAAAGTGATGATGAAGAGATCTTTGTACTAAAAGTATGAGACGATACCATACTGACCTTCAGGGAATGGATATGAGGACCACAACATAACAAAACATGTCCATGTCACTGATAAAAATATCATCAATCCTTGAATATAAGAGAACATGACACGTAGTAAGGGCCACACATTGTGTCCCTTGACCCAAGGTACTCTCTAGGTAAAAGGATTGTGTCTTAATCCCATATCTACGTAGTCATAATTGAGATGTATGTTTTCTGTGTAGTCTACTCGTGTGCTTGTACACAGATTTAGCCCATGCATGTGTGTCTGTGCACCAGTACATGGCTTATTCCATGTACCCAGTCCAGGCAGTATCCATGTGGGGGGGGGGGGGGGGGTACATGGAACGCTCTAACCAGTGTACTTCACCCCATGTTAGTGTACCTCTAAGGAACACATCGAGTATCTAGGGATGGACCACGCCCCTTTTGATATTTATGTTTCTCAGAAACCCTAGACTTCTCTTAGGGGGCCCCACACATGGTGTTTTTAGGGATTACACACCGTGTAGATTGGAATTTTCCAAAACCTCTCAATATCTTTTCTATATGCGCCTGAGCCACCACCATGTTTAAATTTGGCTACACTCTTTAAAAAAATCATGAATATACCCAGGATGAACCCTTGCATATCCATTCATCATATTCCAACCGACAAATCCATTTATAAAATGGATATTATTTATCCCAATCATAATCCACACATCATTATAAAAATTGAGGGTTTGTAATCTGCTCTGACCCTTTCATTTCTACAACTGTTGCACCTCCATTGCATAATTTTGAGTTTGGATCTACAATATTAGATCATTGTGCAATGAAATATGTGTGAAATGATTTTTTAATTAGTATCTACTGAACCCTATTCTAAACAAAGAATTCATGTGGTGATGGAAGAGAAATAGGTGAGAAATAAAATAAAATAATCAATAGGAATAGACTTCAATCAATTTTTTTATTGATCTTGGTTCATTCCATTTAGAATAAAAATATAATAATCAGTAACCATAAATAATTTCTCTTGATAAATTCCACCAAAAATAAACCCATCCAACATATTGATCAAACCGCATATCAATATGTCCAGTGATTGATTCTCCTACATCATAGAAATCATGAATGGGGAAGAATTAAATCAAAACACATTGCATACCTCTGTTTGGATCAATAAATGATAAATAACTATGTTGTGTCATTATCATTGGTGAGATACCTTGCAATAAGAACATATTTAAAATAAATATAATTAGGAAACTACGTTATTGTGTCAAAAATAATTTTACAAATTATTTTACTTGTTTACTTTTCACCTGTGACAACTTTTCCACAAGCAAAACTTTCTGACTAAAGTTATGTCCTGCCTAGGTTAAACCTCCCATTCTGAACCAAATGGTGTCTTTGAATTTATAATCCGTATTGCTATTTAGAAGTTATTCTATTTTTTAGGAAAACTCCAAGAACATGCTATTTTATATATTAAATATATTTCAAAACTTTATTCCATGCACATTAGGCCTTGTAATTTCATGTCATATTTGAGCATGACCTAGAAAATAATCTATCTAAAATCCCAAAAAATATACTAAAAATCGAATACATTATGATAGAAAACAAAAAATATGTCATCAGTTAAAAGGCCACTGATTTATTATAAGGAAAAGTAAATGTATAACATTTTTGTTCCAAAATAATTTTCTTAGAGTTGAATAATTAATTTAATGCATAGAGTAAGAACATAATTAAATACACTTACTTGAAAAGTAAAGTTTCAATGATTAATAAATTTTCCCCACAAACTCATATTTTTCTACAAAGTATGAGTAATATTTTTTATGCCTAATGTACTAGAATAAACATTTTAGATCATAAAATACACAAAATAATAATAATATATCCCTCATGTCTTTAGTCCTTGACCACAACCAATATGGTTTGTATAAGATATGAAAATTATATAAAATAATAAACCATCAAATGGGGATAAATAAATACATCTACAAGAATTCAACGATAATAAACAAAATTGAACATAGATTATTAATTAAATTGGTATCCTTAATAGTATATAAAAGTCTTCCATCTAGACACGAATACCCAAAAATCATAATCATTTGATCACATAGTCTAATAAGATAAACAATATATTTATCTCCAAAATATTCATTCCCTAAATATATAATCTATAAGATACGCTATCCATTACTATATACCAACCGAATCAACATAATTCTATAATAGAATCATATATTCTTCATTGGAAAATTTTAAACTTTATTCATTAAATATTTTTTTACCTTAATAATATTGGGATCCCAAAATAGAAAACATATTCTGAAATAACATCAATAACATATCACAAAATCAATTTCCAATACAATTTTTATCTATAATACGTAAATTAAATAAATAAAAATATTTCATACTAACCTACAGATCAGGTATGCTAGTGGTAGGTGATGAACCCTTATTACACTTCGGTTGTGGGTTTAAGCCTCACAGCCTTGCTAGATGTTATAGGTTGTCACCCAGTCTGTGGGTTTTTCTCTTACTAAAAATATATTAATTTAATTATTAGATCATCCATAAAATTAGCCTTAATATATTCAAAATTAATAGAAATTTTTAACCTCAAAGGTTACCACATATATTTAATTTTTCATTCCAAAATATATAATTACCCATAACTACGATAAAATAAAATATCATATAAACCCAAAGGTTATCATTTCCATTAAACTTCTATACTAAAAAATTAAACTCATTATTCCTCTAATAAACCTTTTTCATATTTAATCATAAGGGTGACATGAACCTCAAAAATTAATCAAAACACAATACATCCCCCCACCCACAAATGATCACATTTTCACTACACTAATTTTCAATAGTATAGATTCTATCTAATATATGTTTCCTATTTTTTAAAACAAAACCTTTTATATAATATCATTTAGGGGTTTCATGATTCTCATGATATTTTGGATATATAAGAATAATAGTAATATAAGAATCCTTCACTCAATATTCTTATTAAACCATTAATGATCATTTTTTGTTTTATCACTCTATAAACCAATTATATAAATTATATCATTATAATTCATCGATATCAAACCCAAAAAAAGTTCCATACTTATATCATAATAAAATAATTCATACCTTAAATCCAGACATTAGTGTTGTATTTTATGAAATTGATATTTTATTTATCTTTTAGAATTAAATACATATATCTAGAAATGAAAAATTCAAGCCCATAGTGGTATTTACCTTATCTAATGAGGTGGATAAACTGATATTTTTAATTAAGATAAAATAGAATCCATGATTCACTAAAATTTTGGAGAAATGAAAATGTATTGGATTGATAAAATTGTTTCATTCATGTGATTTGGATGTTAAAAACATTCAAAATTATTTGAACAAGCATTTGATCTGATTGTGATTATTAAATCAGATGTTAGTTATAATAATTTTATTGGGATCCTTTCCATTTCATCATAACTAACTATATTTATCCCATATAAAACAACATCAGTAAAACCAAAAATGAAATACTATATTTTAGAAAAAAAATGTTTTTTTGTAGATAATTCCCTAAGAAACACCATTATAAATTAACCTTCAGAACATTTATTTGTAATTTTATTAACCTTAAAAATCTAAACACATAAAATATCATTAATCACCTCAAAATCCATCACTCAAACAATAAAAGGGGTGTCTAATACATCAAAATAATGATAAAAAATATACTTATAATCCAAGGATAGTAACTAACACAAAAAAATAATCCTAATTTAAATAATAAACTATATTTCTTATGGAATATTCTCAATGTTAATATTAGGGTCATTCTCTATAATATATTATTTCCTAAATATAGTTCCCAAGTATTTTACTAAACTAGCTCTGATAGTAGCAGTAATGACCTCCACCCTTGTAGCTCGAAGGTGGTTCGTACTACTATTATAGTGCCATTGATAAAATATCCAAATCAAAAAGGATAGGATGGTTTAGAAGTATTTCAAGACTATATTAATATTTTAAATTGAAATTTCCTTTTAAAGATAACAAAACAAAGTATTTTATTTCAGAACACTATTATACCCCTTAGTATAAACCTGAATATCATTCATAATAAACTTTATGGAAGCATTGGGAAAAACAAAACATTACAAGGTCATGATGTCAAATTCCAAGAAAGGTTTACATATATTTTAAACTATATTGGATCAATAATTCTTAATAAAAATGCAAAGGTAAAATAACTTATCACAGATGCCATTTAATCGATAACTTTTTCACAATATGAATCCCCAAATAATATCATAGAGAAAATATCAGGGATTAAGATAATTTAATTATTAATGAAGAATAATTAATTATTGGAAATCATGTTTTATATTCATATTATACATTTACAATCAAGACTATTAACAAGAAAATTTAATCTTTATGGGTAAAACCCCTTTTAATTTGGCCAATTAATTCGTCTTATGAGACTAAAAATACATCATTGGGATTTTCTATATATTTTACACGCATATTATTAAATTTACAAATACTCATAAACAATATTCCTTTTCAATAAATTCCCTTATTGAGTAAAAGATACAGATTTAACATTATTTCTCCAGTTATTCAAGTAACATTCATTGTAAACACAGTACGTAAAAAATTTAATATGGTTTAGGAAATAAAAAAATGAATCTATTATGTATAAAAACTTAAAATTCACATAAAATAGGTGTAAATACAATATATCAATAAGTCATTTAGAAATACATAATCATTGAAGTATAAGATTAACCCTATGAATGGAATTTTAGTTACAACTTTTAAATCAGTCGAATTTTATTCCAAATAAACTAATAATTTTCAACTAAATCATTTAATAAATTAAAAATAAAAAATTCATTATTTTATTTATTTAATGGGAAGTACCACACAAAATTAATATGTGGGGAATAAGGAATATATCTCAAATAAATAAAAGATAGATGATAAACCCTTACCTTGAGATTTCAATTGGTTGAATGTTATTTAACCTCTTATATAATAGTTTAAATAATTTTATTAATTTATAACACAACCATATTCATATTTATGATATCATATATTATCCTCTTATTTCATCTTATCACCTGTATGTTATTAATATTTTGTTATTACCCCTGATAAATTATATTAAGGTAATATATATAATTTTTATTCATTGTATAAATTTTTATAATCCATCTTGAATGGTGATGATGGAAAATTGATCTCATTGTGTGGTGGAGACCCTAGGTCGTACGAAGTCACGGGTGACAATATCATTTAATTAATGGTGAAAGGATAAATAATTGGATGGTATATTAATAATAAGAAAATAAATATTATTTCACTTTTATCATATCAATTAAGTATTTAAATCATTATACCCATCCAAGTAAAGTGGCATTGAAAAAAAATTACACCACTTTTTATAAAGCGTAAGTCGCACATATGCACGCGACATGATCTCATTTATCACATTAATGAAAAATTGTGAAATATGGTTGTCTCAAAACCTTAATAACATATAATAATAGAGATTATATTGTATTTATTAAATTATCATTTAAAAATGTGAATAATATTTATATGAAATAATAAACTCCTAAGAGCCAGTAAAGGCGATTACCTATTCTTCACCGGACTTACTTTATAACTTCTCTTGGGTAGTTTAGGTCTTTTGAAAGGACCATTACCTCAAGAACCTAAATAAGGATTTCTATAATAGAAATTTTAATGGTTTTCTGGAATTATAATTCTCAATTTTTTGTGGATTGGGGAGGGATGAGGTTCCATTTTATAATTTAGGTCAGCAGCACATTTGAAACTCTCAAAATATTTAATTAATATAAACCATTTTTCAATTATAACCTGATACAAAATGAGTTAATTTCAATATATGATAATTATGGGTATCAATAATATCATTCCATAATTATTAGACAAGTTTTATTCATATTATTACACTAATCTTTTGGTTTTAACCTTTATTTAACCCCTTTAACTATTACCATGATAATATGGGTTTTCAGTTTTTAAGGGTCTATATATTTACAATAAAATGAAAAAAGACCCATAAATATAATATGGATAATATTTTCATTATTATTCAAATAATTTGAAAATGTGTAATAATTTAAAAAAAATTATGTCATTTATGAAATACTATTAATTTGAAAATATCATTAACGTCAAATTTGAAACTATTCTTTGCATTGAATTTTAAAAAAAATCAATATAATAATATATCCTAAAAAAGAATATTTATAAATAAATATCATTGAAATAAAATTTATAAAATAAGTTTATGATATTGATTATCTCATATTATATTTATTTTACTATTTTTAATAACATTTATTTCATATTTCCATAAATAAAATAATCACCCTATTATAATTATGCAAGGATTTAAGGTATTTATTTATTCACTAAAAATTAAAAACAAATTATTATTAATAATATAAATCCTTTATATTTAAAAATACTAATTATATTTGAAGATAAATTTTCAATAAAACATTATAAAAATGTAATAGTTATTCAAATCATCAACGTGGAATCTTTGACTTTGTATTTAAATAACATATTATTAAAGCATATCATCATCCAAATGTCCATAAATCTCTATATAACCGAACATTGATGATTATGGACAAACATTATTCATCCGATAAAAAATTTCAAGTGTTACAGTCATTTTATAGTCCTTGTAATATTATTTTTAACCTAACATACCCTTTATAGTGGCAAAAAAATTATCAACCTTTGTATTCATATCGACCAAAAATAAAGGAGTCCTTTTTACTGGAATTGGACTTTATAAATCAAAACATTTTTTATATTTTTTAAAATTAAAAATACGTAATTTTTATAATTTAAATTATATTAACTCATCAAAATGAAATAAATAAAATATTCTTTTTTTAAAAAAATGCATTTTTATGTATCAAAAATGTATTTATACTAAAATAGGTTATAATGATGATAAAAATTAAATTAATAATATTATTTAAAACTAAAGAGTATATAATTTTATTTCATATTAACATAATATGAAACTTTTAAAACATTATAATAAAAATGTATTTTTCAATAAAAAATTTATTTTTCACTATTCACTAGAAGATACATTTTTTCAAAAAAAATAAAAAAAAATTACAATAATATAATTTTCAATTTATGATTTTAAAAGTTAGTCTTATTTTTTAAAATATAATTTTTAAGTGTTTAAAAATTTATTTTACTATCATGCGTGCCACTAAAAGGCCATTAATCTATCTTTAGAAAAATATGGATTTTTATTCATAAAATTGGATTTCTTTTTATCTTATGTCTATAAAATATATTGGATGAATGTAGATACTAATTATTAAGTATATAATATATTAGTTTCATCAATATAATTCTATAATAGTAATTAATTACTAAATTAAAAATGAGTTGGACAATTATATATTTCATAATGTGGTTAATATTATTCATTTCCCTCCAATTTAACAGTTGGGTTATAACAATCACATAATAATATTTCAATTATTTTTTTACCTAGGTGTTCCATGAAATGTAAGCTACTGAATATATTAAATTTAAAAAGATGTGCCATATTATCTTGAGGTGTTACATGCAAGGCCATTTTGATCGACCAGTTGGTCTACATAAGGGTTAAGTTTACTTGTTTATGGGTAAATATACCACATGAAGTGAGTCACTAAATTTCATGACTATAATACATTACATGTCTAATGATTAAATAAAATATTATTTTATTCTCAAAATGAATGTCTTTTATTCCTATTTTAAATTATAGAGAGTTTATGGATTTTCATTTTATATGATTTGAATAAGGATTTCATTATAATTATTCTTCAACAACCACAACTAGAAAATTCACCCATGACCATGGTTATTAACTATGGCAGCAGGCCCGAAAACAATGGCAATAGCATATGGCCATAGTTTTGAAAAATTGTGCATGCTATCGTCGTGGAATTAAGCCCCTACTACCATGGTTAAAATTGTTCCTATGTCATTTATATAGTATAACACAATTAATTCAATCCCCCCTCACTGACCTCCCCCTTGCACCCCCACCCCTACTAACCCCCACCCCTTGCACCCCCTCCCCCTACAAGTCCCCCTGGGAGTTCACCACCCCCTGCCCCCCCCCCCCCCATTGCCTGTCCCCCCTTTCTAGTTAACCCTCCCCCACCCACCTGCAAGTTACCCCCCACCCGCTAGTTCCCCACTTCCAGTACCCCACCCCATATTATCCTCCCAATTTTACCCCACCCCTACTAGTTCCCCCTACCAGTCCCTCCCCCCTTGCACCCCTCCCCCTGCGAGTTCCCCCTACTAGTCCCCCCTTACACCCCCACCCACCATGCCCCTTGCACCCCTCCCCACCATGTCATCCTCCTTCCACCCACACACCTTACTATTTCCCCATCCTCATCCCCACTGCACCCCCACCCACCCTTCCCATGGCACACCCCCTCGCCCTGATAGTCCCCCCTTTCTCCCTCTACTAGTTTCATCCCTCCCCCTACAGTTTCCCCTTCCCTTGTCAGTTCTCCCGCTACGCCTTCCAGTCCACCTATTCCCCCTTGCACCCCACCCCTATTAGTTTCATCTTCCTGTCCCCTCTGCACCCCCACCCACCTTGACCCTTGCACACCCTCCCCTTATAGTCCCCCTCCCTACCAGTTTCCCTCCCCCTCCCCCTTCCAATCCCCTCCCCCTGCCACCCCCTTGCACCCCGTCCCAGTCCCCTCCCCCTGCTAGTCCCCCCTCCCCTGCTAGTTTCCCCTTCCCCAGCCCCAACTAGTCCCCCTCCTCCCTCCTCCGACCATTCACACTCCTTACTAACAGAAAATCCCAACCTATTGGCTTGTATCAAGTAAGATGATCTACTAACCATTGGTGAAATTTCCCTGACAGTAAATATATTTTATGGGTCTAAAAACAATGTTACAAAATGAGGATGAATTACTCTATTTATCACACAGAGGATCAATGTGGTACTCACTTTTAGAATTAAATTATTCACAAAAGCTACTTTCATACTAAGAATTAAAAAACTTCAAATATATAAAAAACATGTGACTGTACATACATGAGCCTCCCAATAAGAGAAACAATCAATGAAATATGAAACTAGCTCACAAGTATCTACAACACAAGGTAGAAAATAGTAGTTCTCATCCCCTAAAATTATGGTAAATCAAAAAATATTATAAAATTCACAAAGAATATAACTCAATAAAAAAGAATAGTGTCATCATATAACCAACAATAATAGAATAAATTCACTAATTATAGGAAAAAATAGTCTCCAACTGAACTAATGTGCGATAGATGAACAATATTTCGGGTTTCGATACATATATCTTCACGTGGTAGGTTCTCATTTAGAGTTCCATTGAGATTCTATATAATTATCCATGATGAAGTCATTCTCAGAAGGTTCATCCATGGATCATTGGATGAGGTTATAAATCTAAAAATTCTATGTGAAATAATATTCACATTTACTAAAATCATGATTGGTTCATCATGAAGGAATTTAAAACCATAAGAAAGGAAAAGTACTAGTTTTTACCATGGTGAATATGGAGAATTTGCCAGGAAGGCCAAACCCATCAAAGAGGGCATTATGATGGTCATGATGAAATTATCATGTTCTTGTGTGAAACAACAAGTCCAATATGGTCACGTTAGTCTATGTAGTCATCACCTGGAATACTTGTGTAGAGAATCCTAGGAAACAATGGTCAAAGAATATGACATGGTTAGAGTGGCATAATTCATTGATGATATATAGTATAAGAATGATAGTACTGGTTCCTCTGGGTAATGGGTCAAGGTATGGATTCCACCCCACCCAAAGTCTTTTGGAATAAGGAAGGAATAAGTGAAATGACACAAGATTAGGCAACGAGGTGTAATTTTAGAATGGCACTAAATCATGAATGATCGGGTCTTGTGGTATCCACGATAACAAGGTCTTCTCAATTTAAACACTAAGGAAAGGATTTCCTCCATCAAAAGAGGGGAAAACCCTTTAGGGATATAAAAAAGGCCAAGTATGATGTGTGATATACGACTAACAATGTCGTCAAGTAAAAGGAAAACATCGATGAAATAATTTTTAGAAAACTATATAATCATAAACCATAACTGTGAGTTCTCACAGACAACGAACCTATTTTGAAGGGGTTTTATTAAAAAAACATGACTTTTTTTATCAAATGAAACAATTATCTTAACTAACATTTGGTCAAAAATTGAAATTTAATATAATCAAGAAAAAATAAAAAGGTGTTTAAATGAAATTTAAAAGATTATTGAATTAAAGAAGTTGGGAGAGGGACCCTACCTCAAAGGATTCATGGCACACTCAGTGTCGGACACTATTATCAGTGAAAACTCTTAATCTACTTCATTCATCCAATGGGTATATACACCTTTTCATATACATAAGGACTCCCTAACCCCTATGTAAATGTTCGTATGGACTTGAACACACACAAGAGGATCCTTATATATATACTCACATGCATAATCCAGTTATCACCAACACACGTATGCATTTTACATATATATACATAAGCACACCTAGACCCTTTTATGTAATCATGCTTCCATTGGTATATATACATATAACAAGTGAACTTATTATATATATACATTCTTATGCATAGGCGGTGAGTCTTCTTTGAATCTAATGACTTGAATCCACCACAACTATGATCAACACGCTGTAATAAAATTACCAATGGCTCAAAAATTAAAAAACACCAATTATAAACTAATAGGAATCAAATAAAGAATGAAAAAACCACCTTAAACCATTGGAGGAAAACCAAATAGAGATAAACCTCTTCGTGTTCAGCAGTGGGTTCTCCAAACACATGAACGGGTCCCAGGAGGCTTCAAAAAATTTATAATGATCTAATGAATCATTATTAATTGATCCTAAAAAATGAAGTGGGGGGAACATGATTAGTGAGAAAGGAAATAATAGAACAGGTAATGATGAACATTTTTTTATTTAAATTAATGAACTACAAATCCCAAGTACATACCATAGGGGTTCCAACCAGTCCAGTTAACTAAACTCATGAATTCTACAACTACACTATTGTAACACGATGTTCCAATACCGACATGATCCTAGAATGAATTTAAAGATACCATAAAACTAATTAGTATGATAAGATATATGAAAAATATATAATCAAAATATCCTTCTCAAATTGGGTGCATCATACATGAATCAATATGTAGTACAATATGGATTATGTGGTTGGATAAATTGTTATAATGCTTCTATAATCTATCTTCCATACTATTTTTGAAATGAATACTAACGTGATATTGTCAATAATGTAATGATATTTCATTTTGAATAGGAATCACATCATGAATAAGCTCTTTAATTTTTTCATCTCATCACATGAGCATAGAGATAAGCATAAGCATATTCTAAGATGCAAGAAAAGAATAAAAAATCCATATGTGATAAAATGTAAAAAAAAAATCACAAAAGTCACTCATGAGTTGCTTAGACTGGACAAGTTGCATCACCAAAATGTTTATTTTTGGCGATTCATTTTCCAGTAATGTATTCAACTGGTCAATATATTTACACAATATCTTAAATAAGAAACATAATACTAGCCTTGTGATTGGAACTAGATGAACAAACTAATCCAAAATTACAAAATTGGATGGATACGTTTTTCTACCTAGAAGAAGTTTTATAGAGTAATTTAAAATAATTTTTTGAAGTAATTGAATCTCCAGTTTATGAAAATAAAGGCACCTTGACATTTATGAATGGTGTTTGGAATAATTAAATGAAAAAATGAAACCAGATAAAATGTAATCATGTTTTGATTCTACTAAAAACACTACTTCCCCCCCACCCACATCCCCCACACCCCTACCCCCTACTTACACTAGGTACACTGCCCCCACCCCATCCCCTTTCACCCCCACCCGCACTGCCCCCTCCCCCAACATGCCCCAACCCAACCCCACCCCTACATCCCCCACACCCCCTACCCCCTGCACACTTCCCCCCACCCACTTCACCCCCACCGCCCCCAACATGTCCCACATCCCACCTGCACACCCCTACACATGTACCCACTATTCCCCTTCCCCTCAACCACCTGCACCCCCACTCCCCACCCCACCAACACCCCCACTGCCCCCCCCCCACCTGCACCCCCACTACCCACCCCCACCTGCACCCACCAACTCCCCCCCAATCTGGAACCCCAATGTCCCCCACCCACCAACCCACCCTATACCCTAACCGCCCCCACCATTTACCCCAACTCATTTAAACCCCTGATCCCCCTACACTAGTCCACCCCCACCCAACCCCCCTAAACCTTTTGAGATCAATAAATTATGTATGACTCCCTTGGGTATAGAGACCCTAAGTTTCCTAAAAATAAAAATACATTCATCTCAAAAGTGAAGGAGATTTCATTTTCGACTATTGAGTTGGTTGAAATTTTCTACTAGTCCATCTTGAAGGATTAGTGAACTCCTGTAAAATAGGTGAAAATGTAAGGTTCCACTACAGAATTAATGGGTGGAGCATGTTTATCTGATATTTCCTTATCGGAAGGCGGTGGCCATATCTATAACATACTCTATAATAAATTAATGTTAAATGTCATTTTCCCTCTCATTGGTTATAAAAAAATATTTAAAACCAAATTAACAATACTAGTTATAACCACCATGTCCTTACTCCATTACACTCATTGAATATCGAAACAGATATATTTATCATAAAACACTTTTCATAAAACCCATCAATATAAAAATAATTAATAATATACTTAATTAATATAAAACATACTTTGTAAAAAATTAAATGAGGAACAAACATTATTTAGAAAAAAACGTATAAATTGTACTAAGATTATAATCCTGAAAGTAATGTAATCAAGTTATCATTTAATACACAAACCATTCTGATAAGGATCGATGGTTGGTTCATAGTAACCTACTCATTAATAATAAATATGTAGTAAAATGATATATATTTTTATTTAATGTTATGGTTTATATAAACCACAAGTTATTCTCAATTAGACCATTAAAAAGTTAATATATGTGTGTGGAATGACATGTGGTCCTATGAGTGCCTAATTATAATTGCTTAATATGTTTCATAAGATTCTCATGCCTTGGGTAGAATCAAGGGAATGAAAAAAATAAAATGGAATTCCTAGACTACCCCTAGTAACTCATTCTTCTAACATAATTATGTTCTCTTGACATATTTATGGGTTACTCTTCACGTCTCGATTACCCTATATCCTAGATACTCTTTATTTACAAACCCAAGAGAACAAAAGTGTGGGATTTGATATTATATTTTAACAACTATGAACCAATCACCCAAGTATCACCGAGTTAGGTCTTGAAAACATCGTAAGCACACTTCTAAATTTTCAGATGTTGGCATAAAATTCAAGGGTTAGAAGACACAAATGTGGGAGGTGGTTTTCCCCATGGGAAGAAAATATAACAAAGGGTATTCTATACTAAAAATTCAGGAAAACCCTTGGGGTAAATATAATACCAAACCCAAGTAATTTTGGATTTTACCATAGGTACCTGATCATCCAGATATATAGACAATAAGAGGGGATATATCTATATAAACATGCATAGGTACTTAAACCTAGTTCCAAGAGTCCATAACACACTAAAGATAATAAAAAAACAAAAACCATGTATAAAAAAACTCATTCAAACAATGTATTACGAGGTTAAAGTGATAAAAAATGTGATTTTATCAAAGTGGTCAAACCAATCAAGGATTAATGGTCAAAAAAGGTGTGTTCCCAAGTGTAAACTCCCAACCCAATGTTCAAAAAGTTTGATAATGATATTTTATTTGGTGTCAATGTTTAATGTTGAGTATTTGATTCATATTATTTGAAGTATAAATATATGTTTCATTAATTAGAAAGTGATGAAAGTACCATCATTTAAGCTAAGTTAAATCATGCTACAATCGAGTCCAAGTGAGACCTAATCCGGCCTCAATCTTGTCCGAGGAAGCCCGCAATATGGAAGAAACCCGATATGTAAGAAGAACATAAAAAATCGGACCATATTAGTTTCTTAGGGTTTGGCCGAACTCACACCACAGCACCGGAGCTCCATCGGCAAGGAGTTGGGGAGGCTGCATTGAATCCACATCAGCGAGGAGGTGGGTTGGTTGCAGAATAGTGTCGAAAGAGGAATAGGAACTCTGACGGGGAGGTGGGGTGACCATATCATCAGAGGAGAATTATCCCAAGATTTGTAGCCATGTCGGAGGAGTATAATGGATGATGTTTTTGGTGACAAAATCAAGTGTGGAGGGTCGTAGGGAGTAGGGTGTAAAGGGAGGGAGGTGGGGATCACGAGTAGGGAGTATAACAGAAATGGGGTGGGGATCACGAGTGCACAGGAGGAAGACGGTGGGGATTGAGAGCGTATATGAAGAACAGGGATAAATCCATGGGTATTTTATGACCCATGGAATCACCTTAACATATGGCCACAATTTTTTAAACAGTTTCTATATCTTCAATTTCTAGTAGTGATCAAACTTCATGTATATCCATATATAAATCATAGGAATCTGTTAATAAAAAGATCATTTTTAACACACATGAAAACTATTTTAATTATTATTCTCACTCCATGATACTTCTTTCTAAGAATTTTTATATTTTATGAGGTAATATCTCATTTAAATAAATTCATTACTCATAGAAACATATAGAAGATAACTTTATGGGATAAAACATATCAGATCAATCAAAATTCATCAAAGATGAATTGAACTTGTTTTTACAACATATCTCTCTATTTAAGTTATTAATTATACTTGGAGTTGCGATTAATTAGTATGTATATATTTTATAACCACTCCTTCATTATAATAACGTGTACTCATATAGTATTTAATTTTAGTTACACTATTTTATTATGTCTAAATAACTGTGGTAGAGAATTGGATTATTCATGGACTACATACTTGCGGTTTTTTATATACATTATACCCAATATATGATGTGTATTAATTCATTTGATTTTATAAAAGTTCTTTGAATTATTTTACTATTAGGTGGATAGTACTATGATCTATCTTAGAACAGAACAACTGTTTTATTTAAAATCATATATGTGTCTAGTTTCCAATTTCATACACTAGTTTCATTTAAGAACTTATTTTTTATTGTTTTTCCAATATGCACTGAATATAGTTAATTTTAAAATTAAAAATTGATAGATAATATTTAAAATTGATAAACATATTTTTTCTATGTAAAATAATTTCAATTCTAATGTATTTATATTTACATTAACTATATTTTGATCGAGTATCTGATAAATTATTTTCAATATTTGAATTACAAAATAAACTATATTTGTTAAATTATTTTTTTTTTAATTTTAATGATTTTATTGATCTTTTTTTTTGAGTATGTTTTTAAATGTTCAATTCATCACCTCTTTTCTATTCGGTCAAGACCAACATTTTTTATGAGAGTAAGTTTCTCAATGTTTTTTACTTGGTCTTTAAGATCCCTAATCACATCTTTTGAATTATAACTCTATTTAAATTTGTTTTAATATTTTATCTTAATGGATTCATATTGATTCAAGAATAATACAACTAATTATAATCTTTATTTTCATGATAAAAACTATGTTTAATAGGAATTAAAATCAGAATTCATCTTCAATGAAATAGTTTTGATATTTGGATAACTCTATGAAGTCAATACGAGAATCCAAAATCTGTTAGAACAAATAGGAGGGATGTTAGTAATGATTCGTATGATTATTACTATGATGATATGAATGGATAATATTATACATTAATATAGAATTAATTTTATAGAATACCATGTTATGAAACTGGATATCATGTTTGGGATTCCATAATCATGTCTCATGTTGTCACATCTAATATTGAATTTATTAGATTTAATATATATACTATAAAATATGATAAATTCAAAATAAAACCTCATGAATCAATAGCTCAAGTTCAATGAATTATTAACTATTATGAAATCACTTAGAATGAAAATGAATGACAAAGTAAAATGGTTAATAATTTTGAGATATATACCTTCACAGTGGAGAAGCCCCGTAGTATCTATCCAACAATCATGTGACATAACAACACTGTCTGTAAAAACTATTCATTAAAATAATGGTGTATATATAGTAACTCAATGTGAACTATGAGGATACAGAAACAAAAAAAATCAATTTTATTTAAATAATTAGATTCAAAGTCAATGGATTCTATTAAGTATGAAATCTTGAGTGTAAGTGAATCAGAAATTTATAGTGATGATGAGGTGCTTCATCTATTTAGGTGATTAAAAATGTATATAAGAAGAATAATTTTTTGTGAAGATAAAACTATAAGGGTGAATATGATAAAAATTGAAACATAATGAGAGAAAGATCATCTGGAGAAATATCATACTATGAGGAAAAAATAATTGGACACATCATTTAATATAGTCTAATGATTATTTTAAAAAAAATATGATTCCATAAATAATTGATCAAATAAATCCATAAAGGAAACCAATAATTATTTAGTTTAATGCTACAGTGGTAGTGATTCAACTAGTGATGAATCTAGTGAGGAAACTAATCCATGTTTTTTGGAAACATCATTTGAAGTACTTAATAATACTATTCCATTTTAATTTAAATATTATTGTCAATTGCTTGATAAAATAGAAATAATAAATGAAGTGTCATTAGAGTAATTCTCTATGCTTAAAGAAAATATTAATGGGCTTAATGATATGTATAAAAATCTAAACTGACTATATGATTTATGTGTCATAGTAAAATCAGATCCTATTACAAAAAATGAAAATAATTCATTGTTGGTAAAAATTAATGACCTGATATTGTTAAATAAACAATATATAAGATTATATTTAAGGTTTGATTGAAATAAATAAATATTCAAATAAAATATTTGGAAGTCATAATGTGCCTAAAATTACAATTTTTTTTGGATATCAACTAGGGCTAAAATTTATCTTTCAAAAAAATATGTCTACCTTAGATCTAATCCAATACATAATTATTTAGGTTTTAATATAGTGTGAGATTATTGATATGGGACAACCAGTTTTGGACATGAAAAGTATATTTTACAAATTTAGTAAAACCTATTTATATAACCCAATAAAAACCTTTAAAACAATTTTAAATTCTAAAATCATAAATTTCTCACCTTTCCTGGCCCAGGACAATATGTATACATAAATCATTTCTTGTATTATTGTCCATGTATCTTACTTGAGGATTTACAATAATTTTTTATAGATTCTGGATGGTGGTGTTATAGATACATGAATGAAGACGAATCAAGATTCTGGATTTTAGGAAAAGAGGATGCTGAACATGTCAAATTTTTTTGTCAATTCTAATGGAATAAGAATTAGGTTTGAAAAAAATAATCAACTCTGAAACTATTCTTATTTCAGAATTTTTATTTATTTACTCTTTAATGTAAGTTATTATTTGAATCATTAAATCACATTATAATGGTTTCCAAGTTTAATTTAAAAATAATTTATATAATATTTCAGATTCTAAATATAAATTAGTTATTAATTATTTTAAAAATTGTAGTTTTAGTGCTGTTAATTTATAATATTTATTATCTCAAAATGTTCCATTATTTATTTCCTTAAGGAATCATTCCTACATAATTGGATACTATGAAACAATAATTTCAACTCAATTAAGAATCTATTAAAAAATTATATAAGGATTGACATAAACTAGATTTTTAAAATGTTAAAGTTCACAATCCTTATTCAAAATGAAGGAAGAACAACATTTATTTCATGCCAAAAAAAGTGGTCTCTATCTCTCAATCCATAGAGCTGGCTCACATAGAGTTATTTGGACCTTATATAGTTTCTATTTTAGACATAAAACATTATAATTATGTTATTTTTAATCATTATTAAAGGTTCAATTCGGTATTTTCTATAGGATAAAAATTCAATATTGTATATATTTTGAGTTTTATTGAAATTTGTTTAGATCATCAGTTGGATTACTATTATATCATTAAGAATTGGTCATGTTCATTAATTTGAAAATATAAACTTTTAAACTTTATATACAAAACCTATATATAATCATAACTTATACCCTTCAATAACTCCACAACAAAATGAAGTGGTTTAAAAAAGTATTAGGACCTTTAAATAAATTTTCCGTTCCATCATAGTGAACCAAATTAAATAGTTTATTTTGGGAGGATTCTAAAAATATTAAGTTTTATATAATTGATATATATTTAATAATAACGTTCTTAAGGAATAATCCCTATGAACTCTAAAATAGAAGAAAAACTGAGGTAAATTAATTCAATTCTCTTATATATAAAGTTCTTATTCTTAATATGAAATCTAAAATGAGAAACTTTTCATCAAATAATAATGAATGAATTTACCATGGTTGTTCAGCATCTAGTAAATATTTTATCTTATTCAATAAAGTAACCAAAGATATAAAATAATATTTCCATGTCAATTTTGATGAGACATGTACCCATTAGCCAAATGTTTCCTTATATAACATCGAGGATGATATATTAAATTTTAATACCAATAATACATCTAATTCCTCTAACCATATAACTAATTTTAAAGATAAATCACACAACAAAGACCACGAAAACCATAACAAAAATATAATCACACTTGGAAGAACCAATATATTTTATTCACAAAACATTTTGAACCCATAGGTAGCATCACACAACTGTTGTAGAAAGAGATATAGATGAGAGAACTCATAATTGATCATCTCTTACAAATAAGGTTAAGAACCAACATTGCTTTTATCAGCTAAAATTTAATAACATGAATAAATAACCCAATATTTATCATTGATTAATGTATATGGAAGATGATTTGAATCATTTTGAATAAATCATGACAATTAGTTTAGATAACAAAAGACTATATGACTTAATGAATTAAATGGGTTTAAAAAAACAAAGTTGATAATTATAGAACTATGGTTAGAAACAAGGGGAGATTTATTGCCCATTGTTAGAGTCAAAAAACTGTTATAATTTGTTAACATGAATATTTATTAGTATCCAGACTTGATTCAATCTGAATATTTCTAATATATACAACACATTTTAATTTCAATCTACATCAAACTGTAGTTATGGATAAATTCTAGAATGGTGATATTGTTAAATATTTTTTTAAACCCTGGATTTAGAAGCTCTTATTTTCAAAATCATGTTTTTATACTTTAAAAATAACTTTAGGTTATAAAATAATCTCCCTATTTTTTTGTATTAGAGGGTTATCTTATTTTCAATTTTAATTTTATTTCAAAAAGTTATATATGAACCCAAATTATTTATTAAAAGTATATAAAAATATGTTTTTGTTACCTAAATCTATGTTGATGATATTATTCTTTGTTCATTGATATATATATATATATATATATATATATATATGGAATGGTCTAAATTAATTGAAAATGAATTTGTAATGAGTTTAATGGGAGAGTTAAATTTGTTTCATAAACATTATATTTAAAAAAAATGAACTGTTTTAAATAAAACCAAATATAAAAATTTTATTTTAAAATGATATGGGTTGGATAACACATAATCTAGTGACACAAAAATGATTACATGGTTTAAACTATACTTGGATGAAAATGGAAAATTGATTGACCATAATATTTACAATGTTATGTTTGAGACTTGACATTATTAATTGTTAGCCGATAATATATTGTGTCTATTGTGTGCTTTGGTGCTTCTTTTCATTAATATCCATGGGAATCAAATTTTAATGATGTTAAAATAATTTTCAAATACCTAAAATGTACAAATAATATTGTATTGTTTTACTCAAAAGTACATGGATTTAAAAAAGTAGGTTCTTTTGATAATAATTTTGGTTATAGTATGTTGGAACGAAAAATCACCATTGGAACATAACTTTTTTTTGAAATTAATTAGTTACTTTGTGTAGTAATGAGCATAATAAGGTTTCATTATCTATAGTTGAATATGAGTAAAAATCAACTTGAATTGTTTTAGGAAAACATTTATGGATGAATCATGAATTACTACACTATAGATATCAATTTCAATGTGACCCTATAAATTGTTATAATCCATGTTCTATTAACCTTTACTATAACACTATATAACATTTAACAAAAAATCAAATGGATACAAGGCATCTATTTTTTAGAGATCATGTTCAAAATGGTGATATCACTCTTGAATTAATTACTACATAAATATATATATATAATATTTTCGTAAAACCATTAAATATTTAGAGAATTAATCATATCTAAAATGAATTTATAATGAAAAATTTCTCATAATATTTCTTTAATATTAAATAAATTTCTTTTCACCACCTTTATATTTATTAGTATGATTAGTTAATAATAGTTTAACGTTTTAAGAATAATTTTTTTATTTTTAATTATATATTAATTATTAATGTTTTTGGACTAAGATATTAAAAAAAATTACTGATGTTACAATGTTATAGGTGACCAAGATTAATAAGATACTATAAGATATATCATATGGTAGGTTATTCAACCATGAATTCCTTAATATTCTATGAAAATAGTATTATAGTAGGATTCCCTAAAATAAAATCTAGAGCTACAATAATCTTTCAAGATACTATGTCAAACTTAGTTAAAAATATATTTATTTTTATTTAGATTAATCTCTTTATAATCTTTTATTCCTTAAATTATTTTAAAATTTGCTGATTCAAATTAAAATTCCAATTTATTTAAAACCCTAAATACTCCCTTGACCCCTAGGCTTCTCTTTTTATTTATTTTGATTAAACCACTTCCTCTTGATTTTAGAACCTATATAAAATTTTGTGAATCAAGATATATCCAATTGTATGTGCATCAGATGATTTTTTACCTAAAATTAAACTTGTGCGACCTAGAGTTTTCCGATAGAGCCTAAAATCATAATTTGTAAAATAATTTTCTAGTTCCTTATAAGGAAGTAGATGATTAATTTTTTACCATAGTAAGTATATTTTTATATTCAATCAATAATATTGTTTGAAATATTGGTTCTACTTGAATGGTATAAAATTCATTCTGAGATTAGTGTAATAGTATAGTCTAAATATTGAATTAATATCTAGGGAAACAAAATAGTTTATATGAACCTATATTAATGGAGAATAATTGGTATTTTCTTACAAGTATTAAGAAAAATGTTTGATTATACCTCATAATGTTGAGTTTCAAGACTAATAAATCTAAAATCCTATTGTCCATTCTTAGTTTGAAATATATTGTTTTTGAAGAGAAAAATGTGGAAACAAATTTGAGAAGACCATACTATGTGGATTTTGATGGAGAGTGTATGATTCTAATTTAATTTATTTATCATTTTATATTTCCTCAAAAGGATTCTTTAGTATTTTAGGAATTAGGATGTGTTATTCCTATATTTTTTAAAGAGTGGGATAAAAGTTAATTTATCCAGGTACATGATAAGGATTATGGAAGAGATTAGTATTCTTTATTGTTTTTTTAATTCATTTACATGTACTAAAATTATCACTTCCTATTTAGATTCTAACAATATTATTCCTCAATGGATGAAAATTCCACCACTTCTAGTGTTCTATGCATAAGTCAGTCTATTTATAAATTATGATTGTAAATTAAAACCCTTTGAAAGAGACCTGAATTGTTCAAAGTGAAAATATTTATGAAAATATAGCCCTATTATGATGCCTTATAAGCATAAGGATAAAATTGATATAGGTTTGGAACCAGATAATGTTCATGAATTTTATTATGAGGAATAGATAAATTCTCATGGTATTGATCTTTTTGGTAATTTCATAGAATATAAAAGAGGGGAAGTACCTAATTTAAAAGATGAAGTCACGAGATCCTATGAGGATGAAAAAAGTTTTAATCCTAAAACTAGGTTTTTCACTCTACACACATTTTTTAAAATATCAATATCTTATAATGTTTCATATGAACCACCCAATAGTCATGATTCTATACCCACTCAACCAGAATAGTTATTTGATTAATTTGTTTAGGGTATAGATCAATTTTTTCCAAATCCTCTTGAGTAATTACTTGATAACATTGATAATACATATATTATATTTGTTAGAGAACAAAGTAAATAAAAAGAGATAACTCTAGTTAATCGGGAAGGTGGAGTATCTTATTTTAGATCACCTCTTTCTTATTGGGAGAAGTCCCCACAATATCTTCTTCTGGAAACTAAGTATTCATATTCTAGAGGTGGGAGTGATAGAAATGATGGAGGGGATCCTCCAATAATTGATTAATTTATTTTTTCCCTCCATAGATAAAAAAGGGTATTTATTATATCAAAGTTATTTTGAATGAATAATTAATAACCCATCTTTTATTCATAGAAAATATATTATGAATATTTACATTAATCAGGTAAAAAATATTAATATGGTTTCTTAGGCTAAATCTGGTGAAACAATTCCACTAGTGTAGAAATATGAAATTAATGGTGAGGAGTATAAATATAAATAAGAAATTTTACCTATCTTATTAAAATAAAAAGGATGTTTAATATTATTTAATATTATATCAAATAAAAAATTTAATGAATATATTCCATGATTTTCAAATTATTTTTCAGTCCTCTATGGATGAATGGATATCAATTAAAGTTTCCTCTATTGTGTATCAAATATAACCTAGTTTATTTTCTAATCATGATTTTTTGAAAAAAGATATTTATAGGATGAATTAAAATATGGGTATTATATAATGTTATTTTCTATATCAAATGATAGATCAGGAATATAGGGACCAAATTTTATTACTATATTTCATGACTTACTACTCCTATAATGGTTATATTTACTTCTGCATCTTCTCCAACTAATCATATGGATACTGATCATGCCTCAATAAATGAGTCTTTATTATGTAATATTTTATAGAAGTATTATTATTATATGGCTCTACATAGACTAAGGAAATAATTCCTTCTCATTTTGACACTCATGTTGATATGATTCCTAATTTAGTAAGCATATATACCCAATAAGATGTCAATAACAAGAAGATAATTAATTGTTCTATCAAATACTACTTGCCTATGATGTTTACCAAGAATATCATACATTCATTGATTATGAATCTTGGATATTGATTATAGATACCCTCTCTAACTCAATATGTTAACGAATAAGTGAATACACTCAAATTATATGAAAATATCATGAAGATATTTATTGAAGAAAAGTGTAAATTAGTTTAGACCACGATTATTGGATATAGTGTTATTATTAATTTCACTGGGATAATAGATAGCTGTATTTATTTTACAAATACATCTGTGGAGAACCCCTTTTATAATTCCAATCAAACCTCCTAAATAGTCATCTTCATCATGTACATTAGTGACTACCATACTCTTCCTAACTCTAATCCCTTTGGATTCACACCCATTAATGTTATGAAACACCTCAGATCATTTTCTTGAAGTATTATGATTACATAAACTTATTATAATTCTTATAATCCTACTCTAAAAACATCAACAACATTGAATAAATATCCTCTAGATCCCAAAGTCTTAATATAGAGTGATTTTAATTTAGATTCATATTAGGCTATCTGATTGGGCACCTATTAATTTTTTTTATTTCAATTAAATGTGTAATTATTTATATTTAACATCTTAAAAATGAGTTATATATACTAATATCAAGGTAAAATTATGTTATTTAACAGTTTTATTATTATTTTAAATCATTTTATTTTTTTATATTTTTTATAATACTAAAATAAGGAAAAATAGTAGATTTGATGTTTTAGGAAATTAAATGGTTGTTAAGATGATTACTCTTGAAAATATTTTTTTATTTTTATATTTATTTTATATTCTATTATTTTTACCATATATTTTGGGGATATTGTTTTCATAGTCTATAAATTCCACTTATTAGTTATCCCAAATCATGTTTATTATAATTTTGATGATTTTTGTTCTTTATGATAGTTGTATCATTTTATTGTTGAAATATGATAACTACGGAATGAATGTATAAAATATTAAATTGACCATATTAAAAAATGAGGTGAATATGATGAAATCTCTCCAAGTATCAGATTAACTGCATGTTTAAGTCAGGTGTCAGCAAGGACACCATATTGATAGTGGATAATTGATCATAATTCCATCTAAGAGACCGTGTATACATAATCAAATTTTTACAAGTGTTTGATCGATCATATGATAATATTTTGATCAAATGTACATTATATCAATGTAATATCCCAAGGATTTAAATGGAAACACTATGATTGAAATCCTATAAGATACACCACATTAAGCTAAACTGAACAAATAAATATTATAATTTAAATATGATAGTTATAGCCTAGCAGTTAAATTGAATTGAATTATAAAGAATAACTTATTTTTTAAATAAATATAATGGTACAACTCAATATATATTTTTTGGTATGTTCTTATCAAATAATCATACAATTATTAGTAAATTCATTATACTCTACAAAAAATGTGTTCTCTTCAAAAAATGTTTTCTATAAAAAATTTTTGTAAAAATAATATAATCAACTTCTACAAAGTTTTGGAAATTTTTTTATAAAATAAAATTCATTTTTTAAATCTTCCTAACCCAATTTTTATATGATAAAATTGTGACAATTTTTTCAAAAGTTTGATTTTATAATGACTAGGTAAAATTAATGTTTTTTTATTGAAAATTATATTTTTCATGTTTTTAAAAGGAAAAACAATTTTATGGATTTAAATATCATTACTTCATATTGATTTATAATAATTCAATTATGGATTTTAAAATTTATCTTATACTTCAAATTAGTGTAAAACCCATTTTATGTTTTAAAAGTGATTTTTTCTAAAAAAAATATTTTTCATTGCATTTTTCAAATTTAATTTCTAATTAAATTATTCCACTTTTGTGTTTTAAAATTTAGAAAAAATAATTTAATATAAGGAATCATAGGGTCTATATTTAGTGAATAGTTCACATTTATTTTTCCCCAATATGAATTATAACTTGGTTAATTTTTGTTAACATAGTAAATGTTAAATCTGGTAAAAATCCAGTAATTAAAGCTAAAAATAATATGATAATGGGGATAAAGTGAGCCTTACACTTACCCAAATTTTATTGGATGATAAACTATATTCATAAATAATTTAATGTTAATATATATGGAATTCGGTTTCAATTTATATGTGAATATAAAATTTATAATATTTTATTTAATGAAAATAAAAGGATTCCCCATTCATATTCTTAGTAATTAAAATTATTTTAATATGGGGTTATAGAGAATATATGTTCAACTATAACTAATTAGGATAAAGGTAAAATATTTATATTCATCATGAAATTTTATTTTTAAATTTTAATGGTTAAATAACTTTCATAAATACTTAAAAAACATTGACAGAGTAATTATTTTGTCAACGAAAATATAAAAAAATGTTTCTAAAATAATCATATGAATATAATTTTTTATAATTAGTAAGATAAAGAAATTATAAATAAATTAGAAATTATATTTATTTGTTAAAATATTTTATTCTAAGTTATCTTGGTGAATTGTTATTTTTATAATTCAAATTCACGAATAGTATCAAAATTGTCATTAATGATATTTTAAAATAAATAATATTTTCTTAAATGATATGAATTCATATAAATATTGAATTCGTCCTAAATATTTTTATAAGTATTAAAAATTTATTCATCATCCACTTATAGATTTTTAATTTTATCTAGTAAATATATTAATCCTCCAAAATTACAAAACCATGTTGTCATGATAAGAGTTAATGTGGTTAAAAGGGGATAAAACCAAAAAAATAAATGTATAATTATCATTAAAACAAATATAAATTTTATTTTTTATCGGATTTGTCAAAAAAAAATAATCTCATATTATAAATTATTCACTTTTAGACATTTAAAAATGATAATTAATTTATATTAATTTAATATTTTGATAAATTCTAAGAGTGAACATCCCCTCTACTATAAAAGAGAATATATTCTTCTCATTTATTCACACCAAAAAACCCATTTAGATCAAAAAAAATAACCACCCAATTACCATCATAGGATCAATACTCACATTTTAGTGGAGTTATTTTATAGAGAACATTATCCTTAGTTGTCTTAATGTGTCAATCAAAGGTAGTTTTCTAAATAAGAGGTATCACCTTTTGTCAACTCTCTCTATTTTATTTCTTTTTCAACATTTTTAAAATATTCCAAAAACCATGATATAATAATATATACAGTATAATAAATATAATTATATGTTATGAGGTTAGATTCATGGCCTAAATCTATCTTCACATTCATTAAATATGAAAATAATTCATCATTCTTTTGTACAGAAGGCTAACTCCTCGCGAACCGAATTAAATATTTTTCCACAACCACCTTTTAAGACTGGTTATAATGATGGAATTATTGTTTATATATGATATTTATGGCATATTAATCACTTTTATGAGATAATATATAATTAAATTCATAAAATTTCCATGCACATAGAAATGATAATGGTATTCCGGTGTACGTGTGAACTAATACCTCGCCTAAGTGATGTGATTCATTTTAAGCACTATGTAACACGAATAATATATATAAGTATATTTTAGATAAAATACTATATTTTTTATATTATTAGTATTCATCAAGTATAATATAATACTTACATTATTTTTGTAATAGTCGTTGAAAAATATAAACATTACACAAGCGTAAGAATGACCTACCTCTCCTTGATTGTAATGTAGTTTGTTTTTCATAACTATATTTATTGGTTGAATTTAAAATTATAATTTATCTATAAAATTTATAATTATTTCCTGAATATTATTTTGGATATGATTTAATGATGACCTCTTTAACCATATTTGAATTAGCAATTTTATTTTGGACTCAAGTACCCAATATCATCAAAACATCCTACATGATCTTAAATAATTAAATAATTATAATCACATGGTAATAAGTGATATAAAAGGAATAATAGATTTCAAAATGTTACAATTAAAAGTACCCAATTATAGTAATGAATCACTTAGAGGGGGGGGGGATCAGTGATACACTTTTTCATTTATGTTTCTTTTCTATTGGAACAACCATTTCCTCCTATTATTGATTTCAATTCATTGATGAATGAAAAATAAACAAAAATCCACAAGAACACAATGATTTAAAAGTATCACTATTAAATAAGAATATCTACATCCATGATTTGGTTTGGTAATGATCCAATACCATAAAATCCACTACGAAAGCAATCTTTGGATTACAACGAGTTGGGTGTACCCTTTCACTTGTGCAGCACTATGAAACAATCCCACTAGTACGTGTTCACCCTCTTAGCACAACAGAGTAGTAAAATTATTTTTTTAAAAATAATGTTACATGCGTGCCTTTTTAATTCAATAAATCTATTCAAATTGTAATACAATTCATTAATTCCTTACCCAGAAGAAAGGTAAGAACTACATTTTCATTTTTATGAACCACTGAGTTCGATCTTTTCAGAGTCAGATTCCTTCGAGTATGATTCTCACAAATCAACACCTCCAGTCCAATTTTTCTAATAGAAAACTATATATCAGAATCATAATCACTTCAATTCCCAAATACAATTGTCTCTCTGAAAAGAATACGAATGAATCAGCACAACCAAGGACTATTGTCAATCCAAACAGAATTGATCTCTCTTTCTCTCTAGAAACCCAGATATTCTATATCTTCTATAGTGAACAGTGCAAGCCCCCAAAAAGTACAATGTACTGGATTCCCATTTATAGGTGACCCAAAAAAAAGTATAGGCGGGAATCCCAAAATGTTTCCCACTAACACAAATTCACCCAAATTCGAATTTCACCTTAAATCATAGAGCAATTATGACTTCATCAATACTTCTCGATTCTTCTAGAAAATTCTATAATATTCATCTCTTCTTTTCCAGACTCCCAGTTAAAATATTAATACTATTAAAATTTATGAGCAAAACATGGCTCTAATCATCTAAACCTGATTCTCCTGTTGATTTCTTCATAACAATTCTTGATATCATACCAATTGAATGTGTTTGAAGAAATTCAATTCTCCACATGATATAAAATCACTCTTTTAAATGAAAGGCCCCCTTGAAAATTCATTAATCAATCTCCACTTTCATATCTTTTCTCTTGACCAACTTGAGAAAACACATCATTACATTCAAAACCTATTCTTGAATCATGAAATCCTTCCTGTTATTGAATGCATTGAGAATCATCTTTATCATTGTCTGAATTCAATTGGAAATTATTGTAATTTTTCATTCATTCCTACTTCTTTATTTTTATCTCAATCCAAGCATGAACTTTTATGAATAAAAATGGTCTTGATACGATCATCCTGAATATGATCATTCTAGATACGATCATTCTCGATATGATCATTTCTGTTTATGATCAATCTGGTTACGATTTCTTGCTACATTGTCGATTATGAATCTTGGGTATGATCATTACAATAGAAAAGCAATTATCTGACCAGATACAACACAATATGAAAACAATGATCTTCCTTGATATGATAAAATCTGAAAAAAATGATCTTCTTGGATAGGATAAAATCTTAAAACAATCATCTTCCTGAATACAATATAATCAAAAATAATAATGATATTCCTGGATATGATACAATCTGAAAACAAAGATCTTCCCAGATTTGATACAAACCATTCTAAATGTGATTCATTCACAATTGAAACCATCTCATTACTTTCATTCTATCTGAATACGATTGTTTTGAAAAACAATCAATGTCTCATCTTCCATCGGCATCACCTCTTCCACTAGCACTAATTCAATCGGAACCATTTTCAATCAATATCACATTTACCATCGACATCATATTTTTTAGCGGCACCTCCTTTTCCTTCGGCACCACCATCATCAGAACCACCTTTCCATCAGTACCAATTTCATCAGCGAAACCTTTCCATCGGTACCACTTCGATTATTTTAAAACACAATCGGCACAGCCTATAAAATCTGGATACGATTGTTTTCTAATTGTTTTAAAAAATTATCTTTACCACTACTATCTCTATACCATCCAAACATGGTGAATCTGGATACAATTATTTTCTGATTATTTTTTAAAAAAATGGTACCACTTTATTCTCTATTCCATCCAAATACGATAAATATTTATACAATTATTTTCAGATTGTTTTGAAAAACAATATAAATACGATTCTTTTCAAAACAAATCCTAAAAAATTCCAAAGAAAATTAAATTAATTTATTTTCTTCAAAACCAAACTTGAAAACATAAGAAAACTCTTGAAAACTTTATCACCTTCATCATCAGCTTGGTCTAAACAATCTCCCGCATTAGATTTTGTTGTCAACCATGTTTCAAAAATCACTGAACTTTGTAACCTCAAGCAATGGATGACATGTCAACAATTATAAGCCTGTGTGATCTAAATCATTGTAAGAAACAAGAATAATTAATAGAAAACCCATTCTATCAAACAAAATGTTCATTAAAACCTCTTTATTCACTTTTTTAAATTCATTTCATGTGAAAAAAAATCACTTTATTTTCCTACAACCACTCCAACAAACAGTTAGAAATGTTCACACGAAAAACAATGATAAATTCATAGCATACACAAAACTCTCTCTTCTGTGTGATAGATTTATGATACAAAACAATTATCCCCCTTAACAAAACAATACAAAGGTAATATGAGAGAGGGGACAGATACACATTCCCGAACCTTGAAGATAAAGAGGTTTGATACCCATGTTCATCCTCAATTTGAGAATTATTCCTTCGATTATAGTTTTTGGAAAATATCAGCAACTTGTTTCGATGTTGGAATATACTAAAACATCATTTTATTCTTCTCCACATGATATTTGATGAAATGATATTTGATATCAATATGTTTTTAATGAGAATGATTCACTGGACTTATGGTGAGATTGATTGTACTTTGATTTTCAAAACCCAAGAGCAATGGTAACTTAATATCCACAAGTAAATCTTCCAATTGTGTTTTCATCCACATAATTTTTGTAGTGGCCTGAGTAGTAGCAACATACTCAACTTCAGCTATACTGAGAGTTACTGAGTTTTTTTTCTCTAAATTCTAACTAATACAACTTTTCCCCAAAAAGAATACACCACTCGATTTGGATCTTATGTCATCAAGATTTCCTACCTAATCTGCATCTGAATACCATAATAAATCAATACTATCAGACTTGAAATACCTGATACGAAATTCTTATGTGCCTATAGTGTATCTGAGAATTATTTTTCCAGAAATAATATGTGATTCTCTAGGAGTGCTCTAAAATCTTTCTCATAATATAAAAGCATAAAAAATTCCAGGTCTTGAGGCAGTCAAATAAAATAGACTTCCAATCAACTTTCTGTACTCTTTCTAATCCACTTCTTTTCCATATCCATCATTACTCACATTTTTTCCATCTAAAATGGGTGTGGAAACCGGTTTTGAATTTTCCATGCCAAACCAGTTGTGAATTTATTTTTCATACAATTATTTGGCGATGAGAATGAATTATTTATTTTGTTAGATTTGTAGTCCAAGAAAGTATTTCATTTTACTTACATGGACATTTTAAATATATTCTTTATTTTTTCAGAAAATATTTCACAGCTTACTTCATCATTCCTAACGTAGATAATATCATCAACATAATCAATTACAATGAGGGAATACTCTTGGCTTTCTCTGATGTAAAGATTGTTATCCACTCTTCCTTTGTTAAAGTTCATCTTTTTTAATCATATGTCCAATTTGGAATTCCATTAACATATAGTTTGTTTTAGTCTATAAAATTCCTTTTTAAATCTACACCCATAACCTTCATCTTCTCCAAAAATAAATCCACATGATTGTTCAATATAAAACTCTTCTTTAAAATCACAATTTAGGAATGTATATTTAACATACATTTGAAAGATCATGTTTCCTCATTTTGCAGAAATAGAAAGAAATATTCTGATTGTTCAAGTATTTCCATTGGTGAAAAGGTTTCATCAAAATCAATACCATCAATCTGTGAATACCCTTTGAAAACCAATATTTTTTTATTATAACTTCACCTATTTCATTCAACGTGTTCGGGAAAACCCATTTTTACCAATGATATTTCTTTTCAGGATTGGGTATGAGTTCCGTTGTATTATTATTTTCAATCAGATCCAATTATTCATTCATGGATTGAACCCATTCTGGATGCTAAAAATCAAATTTTACATCATTCAGTTTCAATTTTTAATAAAAACAAGTATGTGTAATGGAATTGGTTGTTCTTCTTTTCTGAACCTTATAATTTTGATAACCAATTATATTCTATTCTTTCATGTGTTTCCTTAGACTTGGATAAGATTTTCGATTTTCTTCCTCATCACTAGAATTAGATGAGTTTGATTCTTCACCTTTATTAGGATTACAATCATTTTTATCCTTATCAGAACTATATTCTTCATCTTTCTTAACTTCATTGCCCTGTTAAATATATTTCTCTCCCTCATATAATTCAATAAATTTTACATCAACTGAATAAAAAATTATTTTTTTTCTTTTTTTAATCATTTATACCCTCTTCCTTCTATATAATATCCAAGAAAGATTCCATCCTCAACATTCGACTCTAACATACCATATTTTCCACCTTTCTTCTTTATTATTCAAGGACTCCTAAAAACTCAAAAGTGCTTCATTCATGGAGTTCTTCCATAAAACAATTCATAGGGATTCATACTTGAATGAGGCCTATAGAAACAATGGTTCTAAATATAAATTGCATTACTCATGGATTACCTCCAAAATTAATGGGAAAGGTCATGCTTAGGTAACATGGCTTGACACATTTCCACCAGGATTATATTCTCTCTTTCAATAACACCATTTTTTTGGGGAGTGTATAGAGATATATACTCATAATGAATTCCATTCTTCTCAAGATAGTCTTCAAACTCTTTACTTTTTTATTCACTACCATTATCTATTCTCAAATTCTTTACAGAATACACACATTATTTATCAGCTTTCCTTCTGATGATTTTAAACATTTTCAAAGCATCTAATTTGTTTTTCAGGTGAACAACACAAGAAATGTGATTAAAATCACCAATAAATGTAATTAAGTACTTTTCTCTATGTATTTATTTTTTTCCCATTGGCCCACATATATTGGAATGGATCAACTCTAGGGGTTTTTTTAAATAAATATCAACATTCTTATACACTAAATTTGTAGTTTTTCCTTTCAGTCAGATAGTGAAAAATCAATCTCTTCTTCTTGAAAAATAAGTAATGTGTCAAATTATATCACTTTTAGACAACATTATCATGTTTCTCTAACACATATTCCATATTCTTTTGTGCCATTACTGATTCTCTTCCACCGTACTCGTGTAACAAGAGTGTTTTGAATCACCAACCTAAACCTGATTTTCATTCGTACGTTGGCATCTTGTAACAATCCTTCCAAATTCATCAATATTTACAAAAAATGAATTTTTCTTGAATATTACCTCATTAAGGTCATCAAAAAATTGTGATACACTTAGTAGTTTTTGTTTC
Organism: Viscum album; assembly: GCA_963277665.1. NCBI lineage: Eukaryota > Viridiplantae > Streptophyta > Magnoliopsida > Santalales > Viscaceae > Viscum > Viscum album. The sequence goes on from OY728137.1 coordinate 275,035,916, forward strand.
ATCCCATCAACAAATAATGTTTTCTTAGATTTTGTCCATACTTTCCCAATAATGGCTGACCATACATCTTTGATTTTCAATGATTCGTCATTGGCAAATTTCATTGTTCCTTCATTATAATCTTTCATATCCTTCAATGATTTCATGTCTCCTATTACGTGAGAAGAACACCCATGATCAAGTATCCTAGGACATTCTCCTTTCATGGCTTTTAATGTAGTTTCAACAAGAAGTGAATTTCTTCCATTTTTTTCATTCTTCACCTTCATCTTTTGAGAATTGAGAATCTTTTACTGAGCTGGTACAAAACATGACATACTTTTTCAAGGTGTCCATGTTGTTCACATATTTCAAAAATAGTTTCCAAGGGTTGGAAAATATTTTCAATATTTACTTCATAACCTTTGGGATAATGTTTTTGATTTAATAAAAACAAACTTGATGTGTGACTAAATCCCCAAAAATACAAGTAATACCTACAGAAAGAGTATTTTCTTTTGAAACCTCTATAATGATCAGAATTGTGAAAACTTTTCTCAACTATATTCTTTTCAAATTCAATTATATTCTTATTCTTATTTTCATCCCTGATATAATACAAATTATTTGAAACTATAACACTCCATGCTTTCATGGTACACTTATCTTTGAATTATACCATAGTGTACAATGTGCGCAGTACAGAGTTCAAGCGCACCACGACCTATCAAACTAGCCATTTAGAAAGCGGTTATGAATATTAAAAACCAAATTTTTATTTTATATATATCCCATATAATTTTAAAAATCATAGTTTGTGTTTCTTAGACATAATATATTGAAAAATTCTATTTTTTCAGAGAAAATAAGTATTTTTCAAAAAAATGCAGTTTTTCCACCTTTTAATGGAAAACCCTTTCTAAATCCAATATTTCAAACTTTTATAAGTTATATTTGAAAAAATATAATTCTTCCATAGAACTGGGACATCAATATTTACTTTGGGTAATGTTTTGATATTTTTATGATAAAATTCATTTTTTATTAATAGTGAAAAATATTGTATTTTAATTCAAAACAGCCTTTTAATATAATATATTTATATGATTATATTATCTTTTTATTTTGTTTTAAAGTGTAATTAGATTATATTTTAACTATTTAATTCAATATTGGTCACCGTATGTAATTTTACATTGAAATTGGACATTAACAAGTGGCAATCTTTTGATAATTATTATTTCATAAAAAACACACATTTTGTTTTGACAATGATAATTAATTTTAAATTAATTGGTGTATCTTTTATGTTTTGAATTTGGTAAAATAGAAAAAAAATTTGAATTAATAATATCAAATGTATCTTAGGCTTAATTTTTTATATTTTTCTAAAAAACATGAATTTTTGATGAATCGTGAAAACACTAAGTATTAGTTAAAAAACTGATTTTTTCACTTAAATGACATTTTACCGCTTTTGTGAATTGAATTTAAAAAATCCAACATACATGGTTGTTATTATTAAGTAAAAATTGGTTCAATAAGAAGAAAATAATTTTTGGAGAATAGTAACTTTGGACTTTTATTTACCACAATTAAAGGTAAATAGGGTAATTCAAGCTAAAGATAATCTTATAGTAATATTAAATTACCCTAAAATGTGTCCTAATAATATTGGATGATAAATTTACGACCATGGGAATCCTTGGGTCAATTTTGGGACCCCATGGATCCACTTAAGAGTGATAATGACACTTTATATTCGTTAATTTAAAGTAATGACAAAAATGACATAAACATATATCTTTTAGTAAATAAATTTTTACATGTGGTTATATAAGTTATCTCTTATACTATAAATAAAAATTTTAATTATAGAGCGATTTCCTACATCATGGTAGTTTTTTTATAATTTTAATACATCAAATAAATAAAATTATTTATGACACAATAAGGATGCAGTGTTTACATCATTAATGAACATTTAAATAAATAAGATAATGAAGATGAAAATAGTGTCCAAAACCGGTCCAATTATTATTGGATGATTTCATTTCAAATAAGAGTCATCTTATCTTCTAATATAATAATTTTTCGATCTTTTGAAACTGAAAATCATTATATAATAAAATAATATTTTCAAACATTGTTAAAGAGCCCCTCCTCCCCATTATAAAAAGTTCTCACCTCTAACCCATTACTGACACCTCTCAAGCCCTTTTATCATCTATAATCTACCCAAATAAGCTCTTAATATCCTTTTATTCCACCAAGAACAGTCACCTTAGGTAGAAGGAAATTCAAGAAATCTTTTTGTTTCAAACCAAAGGGAGTTACCCAATTTAAAAGTAACATATTCTCTTAAGTTATTTTCATTTATTTTTATTCTCCAACCCCCTAAACTCTTATAGTCCTATTTTAACAACACCATTTCCCTAAATATACTAGGTTTTTTATATGAGAATGATTTGAACTACACTTACACACACCTCCGTCTAATGGGTAACGAACATACTGTTTCTGTGGACGGCGAACTACTGCCTCATGAAATGATGATTGTTCAATATTCGCTTACCACCTCTTATGGTAGAAATTAAGATGGAATTGTATTTACATTTGATACATATTATATTTATATAGTCTCTATACTTCTGTATTTTTCATTTATATCATACCTTTAGGGCTCCCCTAATGATTAAATACGATAATTTCATATGAGGAAGTGCAGACTACCACCCCCACAAAGTGATATGACTCGTTCATGCGATACATAGAACATATAAAGTATGGAGTTAATTAAATTACATAACATATATATTATAATGGAATTTTAATATTCCTATGTATTATTATGTTTTCATTCCATTAAATATAAAATAGAAATGAAAGTAGCGTTCATGCGTACGTACGACTTACCGTCTCTATAAACGGCGCGTTTCATTTCTAAAATTCAAATGATATGTCAAATTATAAATACATATACAATACATATATGTAAAATATATGATATCTAAATCATTAATATCATTATAGAGATAATTTCAATTTTACCACATGTACAATTTTTAATTATAACAATTTCAATTTTGACTAAAGTTCCAAACATCGAAAAAAAGTCCAATATGAACTCAAACAATTAACTAATTGTTATATCTAGGTAATAAGTGATATAAAAGGAATAATAAAATAAAAAAAAATTCTTAAGGAAGTATAAATTAACTTAAGTTTATTATTCTGGAATAACACGGAACATACAAGTCAAGTCGGACATGAGGTAAAGAGTTTCTTACCTCACTTTTAATTCCTTGATATTTCCATTGTTCGCCACTTATTTATTGCATGTAGTGTATTTTATACTATCATTTGATATTTATTATCATGATTCTCTTTGTATTCATGGTATTCTATGATTTTTTAGGTGGTTATTAACTTTTATTCATATGACTCAATTGATTACAATGTGGTAAGGGGTTTTCATCTCACTTCTTATTCTCGTGAGATTCAAGCTATTTTGCCACTATTTCTTTTTGTGTGGTGAATGTACTTCCCCATGATAGTATTATTTGTGTTATATACTTTAATTCAGAGGTATTTACATCTTTATTTTATTAACCTTCTTTCATGGGGTGTATGTTCCATAAGTTACCAAATCGGTAAGGGAATTTCAAATATCAATTTCTACACATTGGGTTTTATGAAAACATCATTGATTATATTACTCCAAGATTATGTGTGAAATAACTATTTATTTATTTATGTTGTAATTTCCACTCCTCCTTTGTTGGGTATACTTTGGATGCACATAATCAGTCCATTGATAAATTCTCAAGTCATTGATATGAAATTGATATGGGTAATCATAACCCAATTTCCATTCATTGAGTTAAACATCCAAGTAATTGGTTTTGTTTTTACAAGAATATGTGTGAATATCCTCTGATTTATTTACACTGAATTTCAAATCATATTTAGTGTATATATATTTTTCACATATAATTATGTCATTTATTTATCCATAATCTAAGAATACTATCTTAATAATTGATTTCATCTCAATTTACATTCCATTGAGACTTCTTTGTTGGTATGCACCAATTCACCTTTTTACAGTGTATATATTATACTTTGACATAGTATATAATTAATCCCTTTTTTATCATGATATTATAATGTTTTGATTACCTCAAATATTTTTATTCAAACTTATCTCATTTGTTTAGGAACTGTATTTAAAATATCATTTTAAATGTTTTAATGGGTTGTTCTTCTAAACCATTCTCATTAATTTCCATGTTTTAAAAATGGTTTTAAGGATTGATTCATATGAGCATGAATGTTTTAAAATTAAAATTCCTTTTAAAAGTTTCAAAGTGGTATGGGACACTTTTATTCCAAAATCTATTTTTAACAGCTTCTTGATAAATAATGATACTTTTAAATGTTTTCAAGAAAAAGAGGATATTTCACTCAAATAGTTTTAATGATTATTTTAATCTTTGTTAATATCCTTCATTATTCTCAATTGAGGTTGATTTATTATAATACAATCATCTATAATTTATTTAATGATTTTTGATTGGATATAGATATGCTTTTTTTATACAATTCATGGTTCATGGTAAATTTATTAACATTTCATATGCTAGTTTTAATACGAATATTTATATTATGTTTCATCCTTTTCAGATGAGGAATGCATTGAAATTAGTAAGTGATGGGTGGAGCTTTCTATAGCTCCTAGATTCATCGGTAGGTCTCATGAGGAAAACTAGTGTCTTGGCACAAGGCCTTGAAAAAATCTTATTTGTTGTCTTGGGATGAGGCTTTGACTATGTGGTTATGATATCCTGCAATATGCATTCCATCATTATGAAATTTTCTATTGATATTCCTTGTGATTTTTCAACTAGTAGAATATCAATGTGAATAAGTAAATGGAATTATTTTATTTATATTTTCCATACTACTCTAAAGTTTATGTTTAAATGTCTTATGTTCTAGTCTTATAAATGGAATTAAATGTTTATACTTATTTATTAAAGTTTCCACCATATTGTTATCCTTACTGAGAATCTAAGATCACCCCTTTATATGTTTTATTTTTCCTAGGATGTGAAGAAGTATATTATGATTGACCTCCTGGGATAGGCTAAGGGATATGAGTGTGTTCAAAGGGGTCACAATTTTGTTGTTTTTCATGTCATAATGTAATGTAAAACTTATGTATGTATCAAGTATTTCTAAGGCTACTAAACCGGTCGGTCTTTCGATACTTGATCGCTTGTGATCATGAAAATGTTATGTAATAAGGGACTGACCCTGTGTAACTGGGGTCAGGGCGTTACATTTGGTATTAGAGAAAGTTTAGTACAACCATGGAAATTAGATTTAGATAAAATCTGATTAGATAATGTTACCCTAAGACAGACTTTGAGGATTATTATAGAAAAACATACAAAACATTTCATAGTTTAAATTTTATATGGCCTTTCAAAGAATATACAACCCTGTCTGGATACAAACAGGTGAAGGTGGATCTATAACAACTATACCTTGGAGTGAAAACTCCGACCAAGAGTTTCGGGCTTGACCTGAGGTATCCGGGTACATGACAACAGGCCTGGCTTCACTCTTGGTATTAACACCCCCAGGGGATATGCTTATGATAATTAATGTTTTCTTTACCAAACGATTTGAAGTATTTTAATATAAGAAGATAATAAATATCCTTGGTTAATCCTAAGGTGTTTTAGATTGAAAATAAGGTGTCATGATATTCTCTAAATGATTTTATGATGACTATTACTTACACAATGCTTTCTATTTTTAGTCAATGGTTGGATTCCAAAGAAGTAATATAAACATTGAACATGATGTAAAAGTTGGGAATGGTGGTGGAAATGAGTAATTAAATGGAATTTTGATTGGTGTAAGAGATATTATGTTCATGTCGAATCAGTTTTACAAAAATATGATCAACAACATATATATTAACCAACTCCCAGACTCAATAAAGAAGAGAAATGTGGTGAATGATAAGAGATCCAGTAGTGGAGACCATAGAGAAAAGATAGCTCATTTTCTATCAAGCAATAAATGTGGAAGGAGACACCCAAGAAAGTGTCTCAATTGAACAAGGAATTCTTTATGCGTGGGAAAGAAGGACATAAAGTAAAGAATTTTTGAGGAAAAATGAAGAGTATTATGGAAAAAAATAGAAATGATCCCAAGAATCCATTTAGAGTTTATATAAAAATAATATTCGAGGAGGAATTATCTTTTCATTTGTGGATATAGTAATAAATAACTATTTGAGTTTATATGATCCTTGAATTTGAGGCAATTCCAGGTTATTAATTTTCAGTATGAAAATGCGAGGTATGAGATTACATTTTCGGTTAAATTGTGTTATAGTTATTTTGATGAATTTATCTCATTTTGGGAATGTTATAAAATATAGTTTTTTAAAAATGAAAACCCACAGACCGTGTGACAACCCATCGTGTTGGAAAAATCTACAGGAATTGAACCTACAACCAATGTGCAACTGAGATTTATCACCTACGACTAGACTATGTGAAGTCACTTCTTAGTGTGACTAATTCTTTTCAGTTAAATGATTTTATTGATGAATAATAAGTTGATTTGGGATCTTAAATTTTTTCAAATGGATATACTTAGTGTAGGAAACTGATTTAGGGATTAAGTGATAAATGTTATTTTGGAAGATGTTAACTCTATGATGAACACTATTTGGCTAGGGAAAGTAGAATACTATGGTATTTCATTTTAGGAGTAATGGTGTATTTTTAGCTATGGTTTTATTTTGGATTTATAGTGATTTGGGTTATTTATGGAAATGATTAACCTATCAATGAAAATATGTGATTAGGTTAATTACTTTTAAGTATGTGACTTTAAACGTATTAGATGTTATTTAAAGATAATTTAACATGGAAGACTACGTAATGAAATTCTTAAGAGTTTTGGGATTCAATCTTAGTTTTGATTATACTGAACGATTTTAAGGTCAATTGTTTATGTAATGGTATTTATTGAACTTTGGAAATTGTTTGTTTAATTTTAGAAATTAAGGATAGTATTTCTTTCCCTAAAGGATTATCCTTTTTGGGGACCATCTGATCTTCTACTAACCATTTTGGTTTTGGGTAATCTATAAATACAAGGAAAATATATAGTTCATCCTTTGAGGATTATGTGATTCTCTATAAGTTGATTCGAGCACTTCAGGTGTGACCAAGCCATCTTGAATACTCATCGTTTGGAGTGAAAGATGTGTTTGTGGTAGAAATTAGTTAAAAGATGGAACTCTACTTATCAAGTATTTTTTTTCTTGTTATATGAATAAATTAATTATTAAACCTTGTGTAAAGGATCTTTAAATAAAAATATATATTATCCTACTACCTTACGTTATTTATCATAGGATTATGGATTTGAGGCCCTCAATTCTCCATTCACTTGTTTCTGATTGATGACATCAATCCCTCCCTATAAATATTTACGGTTTTCCTCCAATTACAATTTCTAGCAATGTTCCCTTATTCAAAATCCTAATTGGGTGGTTACTTTTTTCATTTCCCTTTCCCTCTTATTTAGACTAAATTTTATATACCCAATTTCCAATGTGGGTTTTCCACAAAGTTATTTTATTTTTTTATCCTTTTTTCGGAATAACAATTTCATATTGTGACGACCCAATTTATTGAAGGAGGGAAAAATGTAACACCCCAATCTTCTAAAGTACCCTTTTCTTTTAATAATGCAATAGTGTGTGATGTACGCAACACTGAGACCAAGCGCACCACGACTTATCAAACTAGTCGTTTAAAAAGCAGTTATGATTAGTAACAATCGCATTTTAAATTATATATATGTCCTATATAATTTTAAAATACATATTTTGTGTTTTATTAACATAATATAAGGATAAATTCAATTTTTCATATAAAAGAAATATTTTTCAATAAAATGCAGTTTTCCGGCCTTTTAATGGGGATCCCTTTCTAAATACATTATTTGACACTTTTATGTTTTCTGTTTGACAAAATAAAATTCTTCTTTATAACCGGGACATCAAAATTTACATTGGGTAAATTTTTGGTATTTTTTTGATAAAATTCAATTTTTTATGAATAGTAAAAAATACTATATTTTAATTCAAAACTGCATTTTAATCTAATTTATTTATATGGTTAGATTATATTTTTAATTGGTTTTAAAGATTAATAATATTATAGTTTTACCATTTAATCCAATTTTAGTCATTGTAAGTAATTTTAATTTGAAATTGGACACAAAAAAGGGTCAATCTTTTGATAGTTATTATTTCTTAAAAAACATGCTTTTTTATTTTGAGAACCAGAATTAATTTTAAATTAATTGATGAAAATTCTATGTTTTAAATTTTCTAAAATAAAAATCATTTTTGAATTTGGAATATCAAATATATATTATGATGAATTTTGTGTATTTTTCTGAAAACCTTCAATTTTTGATGAATAGTGAAAACACTAAGTAGAAGTTAAAAACTAACTTTTTCATTTAAATGAACTTTTACTACTTATGTGAATTGAATTTCGAAAATATGACATACATGGTTGTTATTAGTATGTAAAATATGGTTCAATAAGATGGAAATATTTTTTGGGGAATAGTAGCTTTTGACTTTTATTTACTACAGTTATGAGTAAACAGGGTAATTCAAGGTAAAATTAATATTATAATAATATTAAATTACCCAAAAATGTGTCTGAATCCTATTTATTGATACATTTATGACAATGGGCATCCTAGGGTCGATTTTGGGACCCCATGGAGCTTCTTAAGAGTGATAATGACACTATATATTGATTAATTTAAAGTAATGACAAAAATGACAAAAAAAATTATCTTTTAGTAAATGAATTATTACATGGGGTTTTATAAGTTATCTCTTTGATTATAAATATTCATTTGAAAGATAAAATATTTACTACATCATGGTATTTTTTTCTAGTCTTGATAAATCAAATAAATAAAATTATTTTTGACACAATATTGATGTAGTGTTTACCTCATTAATGAATGATTTAAATAAATAAATAATAAATATTAAAACAATATACAAAACCTATCCAATTATTATTGGATGATTTTTTTTTGATCAAGAGTCATATTAAATTATAATATAACATGTTTTGGACCTTTATAAAATGAAAATCATTATATAATAACTTTTTTTTCAAACTTTCTTAAAGAGCCCCTCCTCCCCCTTATAAAAAGCCCTAAACTATAACCTATTACTCACACCTCTCAAGAACCTTAAATCGTCCAAAATTTTCCCAAATAAGTTCCCAAATACCTATATTCCACATATAATCCTTAGTTTAGTAATAAGTCTCTTCAAGAAATCCTTTTGGTACAAACCATAGGGAGTTACCCGATTTAAAGGTAATGTCTTCTCTTATGTTCTTTTGTTTTATTATACTTCTCCAGTACCCAAAACTCTTTTATTACTTTATTTTTCAACAAATCCAGTATCCCCAACATTCTAGTTTTTTTATTTGAGAAGTATTAATACTATACTTACATACAACTCAGTATAATGGGTAAAGAACATACAGTTTCTATGTACGGTGAACTACTGCGTCATTAAACTATGATTGTTCAATTTTCTCTTACCACCTCTTATAGTGGTCATTCAGATAGAACTGTATTTACATATGATACAAATTATATTTATATTTTCTCTATAATTTATTTATTTTTCATTTATATTGTACTTTTATGGCTTCCGTAATGATTAAATATGATAATTTCATTTTAGGAAGTGCGGACTACCGCCCCCTCAAACTGATATGACTCGTTAATTCCATGGGTGGAACATATAAAATATGGAGTTAATTAAATTACATAACATAGATATTATAATCTAATTATAATATAACTATTTATTATTATGTTTCCATTCCATTAAATATAAAATAGAAATGAAAGTAGCATTCATGCATATGTACGGCTTACTGTCTCCAGGAACGGTGCGTTTCATTTCTTGTCTTCAAATGATATGGAATATTCTAAATACATATAAACTAGATTTATGTGATATATATGATATCTAAATCATGAATATAATTCTGGAGATAATTTAATTTTGACCACATGGACAATTTGAAATTATAAAAAATTTATTTTTGACTAATGTTCTGAACATCGACAAAATGTCCGATATGAACTCAAACAATTAACTAATTATTATAGCATGGTAATAAGTGATATAAAATGAAAAATAAACACACAAAATTTTCTTAAGTACAAATTAACTTAGGTTTATTATTCATGAATAACATGGAACATACGAGTCAAGTCAGACACGGGGTAAGGGGTTTCTTATCTCACTCTTAATTCTGTGAGATTTCCATTGTTTTCCACTTATTTATTGCATGTGTTGTATTGTGTACTAACATTTGATATATATTATCATTATTATCATTGTATTCATGGTATTATGTGATTCATTTGGTGTTTAACAACTTTTTCTCACATGACTTGATTGATTACAATGTGGTAAGGGGTTTTCGTCTCACTTCTTATTCCTGTGAGATTCATGCTATATTGCCACTATTTCCATTCGTGTGGTGTATGTACTACCCCATGATTGTATTATTTGTGTAATATACTTTAATTTATATGTATTTTCATCTTTATTTTATTATCCTTATTTCATGGGGTGTATGTTTCGTAAGTTACCAAATCGGTAAGGAAATTTCAAATATCAATTTCTACTCATTGGATTTTATGAAAACTTCATTGATTATTTTACTCCAAGATTATGTGTGAAATCGCTATTTATTTATATATGTAGTAATTTCAACTCCCATTTGTGTGGATATACTTTTGATACACATAATCACTCCATTGATAAATTCTTAAGTCATTGATATGAAATTGATAAGGGTAATATTAACTAAATTTCCTTTCATTGAGTTAAACATCCAAGTCACTAGTTTCATTTTTATAAGAATATGTATGAATATCCACTGATTTATTTACACTTAATATCAAATAATATTGAGTTTATTTATATTTTTCACACATGATTATGTACTTGATTTATCTTTAATCTATGGATACCTTCTTTATAAGGGATTTCATCGCTCTTTATATTCCATTGAGACATCTTTGTTGTTATGTGCCAATTCACTTATTATAGTGTATATACTGTACTTTAACATAGTATATCATGAATCCCATTATTCTCATAATGTTATAATGTTTTTATTACCTCAATTATTTTTTTCAAACATCGCTCGTTTGTTTAGGAACTCAAACTAAAATATCATTTTAAATGTTTTAAAGATTTATTCTTCTAAACCTTTCTCATTAATGTCCATGTTTTAAAAATGGTTTAATGGATTAATTTATATGGAAAATAATGTTTTAAAATTAAAATTACTTTTAAATGTTTCAAAGTGTTATGGGACACCTTGAATCAAAAATCTATTTTTATCAGCTTCTTAAGAAATAGTGAGACTTTTAAATGTTTTCAAGAAAAAGTGGATATTTCTCTCAAATAGTTGTAATATTACTTTAATCTATGTAAATATCATTTATTATTCTCAATTCAGGTTTATTTATTATAATAAAATCATCTATATTGTATTGAATGAATTATGTTTGACTTTAGATGTACTATTTTTATACCATTCATTAATTATGGTTAAAGTATTAACATTTCACATGCTAGTATTAATACAAATGTTTATATTATGTTTCAAACTTTTAATATGAGGATTGCATTGAAATTAGTAAGCTATGGGTGGATCCCACTATAGATCCTCGATGCATCGGTAGGCCTCATGAGACAAACTAGTTTCTTGGCAAAAGGTGTTGACAAAATCTTATTTGTTGTCTTGACACGAGGATTTGACTATGTGTTTATGATGTTCGACATTACACATTCCATCATTATGAAATTAGATATTGATATTACTTGTGATTATTTGACTCGTATAATATCCATGTGAATAAATAAATGACATTATTTTATTTGTATTGGCCATATTACGCTGTAGTTTAAGTTTAAATACCTTGGGTTTTAGTCTTTTACATTGCCTTAAATGTTTATGCTTACTTATGAATGTTTTAGTTATATTGTTATCCTTACTGAGCATTTGATCTCACCCCTTTATATGTTTTATTTTTTCCAAGATATAAAGAAGTAAATTATGATTGACCTTCAGGGATAGGCTAAGGGATATGAGTGTGGTCAAAGGGGGCACAATGTTGTTGTTTTTTATTTAATAATGTAATGTAAAACTTATGTATGTATCAGGTATTTCCAAGTCTATGAAACTAATCAGTCTTTCGAGACTTGATCTCCTGTGATAATTCCAATGTTATGTAATAATGCACCGACCCTGGGTAACTGGGGCCAGGGAATTACAAAAACTTTTCCAGATCCAGATAAAACCTTTCCAGACTCAAAATGTTTTGTAACTTCTTAATTATTCACTTTGAACACATAAATAACCTTTCCCGCAATTTTATTTTCAGACAAAATTCCATTATTCTTATCACCCATTGAAGGTATATTTTGGGGAAACATATCATGTTTCCCATTACGAGAACATTCCCCAACATCAGTGATATAGTTTTGGAAAAATAGAATTTTATTTTTAGCATTAGATCATTTTTATTGGACAAGTTCCAACTCTTCTTATTTTTCCACCAAATTCACTTCCAAATAAATATTATGATTCTTTTAATCTTAAAAATACTTCTTCAAATCATCAATATCGTTAACCGTCTTTTCTTTCTCATGAGAAAAACATTCTAGGTTTATTGAGCATTCATATTCCATGTTTGTTTTTTGCTTTTGAGGCATTCTAATCTTTCTCAGACATTCTTTCAACTCTTATTTCAAATGAATTTCAAGCTATGTTTTTTAGTCTTCAGAACTAATCCTTATAAATTATTCATAATTCACTATTGCAATGAAATTATTTTCATTACTATACTCATTTTATTTTTACAGAACTCATTTTCATAGTTAGAATCACCAACTTCATCTTCAATAAAAATATTCCATGAATTTTCTTTCTTCATAGCCTTGAAATAGATTTCCCTATCAAACTTTTTTTCACTTTATAGAATTATACCTTCTCATTTCATAGGTGATAAGAGTGCTATGTGAATCATCATGAGATTATTTTTTTTAATCTCTATACTTTAATGAAGAAACTTTTTAATCGAATTTGTCAGGTATGATTCTCAGGATATTTTCAACAACTGTAGAGGCTTTCAACTTTTCACCAAGACATCTGATAGTACTCATAATGTTATTAACCCTCGTAAATAATTCCCCTAATATATTCATGCTTACCTATCTTAAAATCTTCATACATAAATCCCTATATTTTTAACTTTTCCTTCTTCACATTTATATTTCTTTCATATATGTTTTTCAATTTATCCCAAATACCTTTAGTTCTTGAAACAACTTTAACTCTCAAGAATTAACATTCATAAAGTGATTATAAAGTAACATTCTTGGACCTTCCTTCATTCCCAAGAAACTTCTTGTCAACTGGTGAATTTGGAGCACTATCATTAATCGGAGGAAACACAATGGTTTAAGATTTAATAACACCATAACTGATAAATATAATATATAGAAACATTCTATCTTTCTAGATATGATATTTCGTTCCATCAAAGACTAGAATACCTTTATTGTTCACACAGTTCACATTCACCATTAGTAAGGAATGATGAAGGGATCCTTGGCTCTGATACAACTTAAGAGTTATCAATCAGAGTAATGTATCACTGAGAGGGGGAGGGGTTGAATCACTGATACTATTTTTTTATGTTTCTTTTCAACAGAAATAAACTTCACCAACTATTAGATATTTCAATTTCCCACTAAAGAAACTCAACACACATCAACAAGAACACAAAGATTTACAAGGTTTACTATTCAATTTGAATAGCTATGTCCCTGGTATGGTTTGGAAAAGATCCAATACCATACAATCCACTATGAAAAAAAATCCTTGGATTACAACAAGTAGGATCTACCATTTCACTTGTGTAGCACTATGAAACAATCCCACTAGTGTGTGTGCACCCTCTATGAAAAATAGAGTAATACAATTGTTTTGTAACAACTCATGTTAGCTGCGCTTCATTTCAATTCAACAAATGTATTCAAATTGTAATACAATTCATCAGTTCCTTGCCCAGAAGAAAGGTAAGAACTACCTAGACTTTGTTATCAAACACTAAGTCCGGTATTTTCTAAGTCTAATTCCTTCATGTACGATTCTTAAAAAACAATACTCTTAGTCCGATTTTTTTATAGAATAAAATAAAGCAGAATCGACACCACTTCAATTCATGAATTCATTTTTCCAGACAAAAATTATATGAATGAAACAACCCCACCAAAGACCATTTGTAATCTGTATATAATTTATCTCTCCTTATCTCTAGAAACCCAGAGCCTCTCTCTACTCTGTACTGAATAGTTCAATCCTACACAGTTTACAATGTACTTGTTTCCCTTTTATATATGACCAAAAACATGTTTTGGAGGGAATCCCAAAATGTTTCCCACTCATAGAAATTCACCCACAGTTGAATTTCACCTAAAATATCAGAGAAATTATGACTTCATCAATGCTTCTCTATTCTTCTCGTAACTTCTATAATCTTCGTATATTCTTTTCCAGAATCCCATTTCAAATTTCAATACAATTACAATTGATGATCAATACATGAGTATAATCATTTGAATGTGATTCTTTCATGCTGATTTCTTTAAAATAATTCTAAATACCATACCAATTGAATGTGTTTGAAAAAATGCACTTCTCCACATGAGATACAATAACTCTTTTAAATGAAAGGCTCTCCCTTCAAAATTAATTCATCAATCTCCACTTTTTTTTCTTTTCTCTTGAACCACTTGAGAAAAAAAATCATCACATTCAAAAACTGTGCTTGAATCATGAATCCCTTCATGACTTTGAATGCATTGAGGATCAACTTTAGCGTCATCTGGATTCAATTATAATGTATTGTAACTTTCCATTAATTCCTACTTATTTATTTTCATCTAAACCCAAGAATGATATTTTCTGAATAAAAATGGTTTGGATTTGATCATCCTGACTTTGATTATTCTAGATACAATCTTTCTGGATATAATTATTTATAGTTATGATCATTCTAGTTACAATTGCTATTTAGGATTACCGGTTACGATTGTTGGGTATGATCATTATAATATGAAAACAATGATCTACTCAGATACGGTATATTCTGAAAACAATGATATTCCCAGATAGGATACTATCTAAAAAAATGATCTTCCCATACATAATAATTTCTGAAAATAATGATCTGCCTGGACATGATACAATATAAAAACAATGATTTTCCCAGATACGATACAATCTAAAAACAACGATCTTCTTAGATACAATACAAAACAATCTAAATGTGATTCATTCTCAATCGACACCATCTCTTTCCTTTTCTTCTACCTGAATACTATTGTTTTGAAAAAAAACTGATGTCTCATCTTCCATCAGCATCACCTCTTCCATCAACACTAATTCGATCAGAACCACTTTCCATCGACATATCCTTTTCCATTGTCATCACCCTTTTCATCAGCACCTCATTTTCCTTTAGCATCACCTTCATTGGAACCACCTTTCCATCGGTACCACTTTTGTCCGCACCACCTTTCCAATGGTACCACTTTGATTGTTTTGAAACACAATCAACCCCTCCTATTCAATCGAGATATGATTATTTTCTTTTTTTTTGAAAAAAAAAATCATTACCACTTATTCTGCTCTTCCATCCAAATATGATAAATTCAAAGATGATTATTTTCCAAATATTTTGAAAAAAGATCGGTGCCACTTCATTCTCTATTTCATCTGGATATGATAAATCTGAATGTGATTCTTTTCTAATTGTTTTGAAAAATAATCTGAATATTATTATTTTCTGATTGTATTGAAAAACAATCTAAATAATATTCTTTTCAAAACAAACCCAAAACAATTGTTCTCCAAAACACTGTGAAGTGATTTCTTTTCTTCAAAATCATCCTTGACAAAAACAAAAAAACTCTTGAAACCTCTATCACCTTCATCATCAGCTTTTTCCCAACAAAAACAGAGTAATTAATTCAAATAATTTTATTATTAAGTTTGATAAATAAGATATGTGATGATTCTGACTCAAATTAACGTACTCTTTAAATAAAAAACCACATAAAAATGGTTTAAAGACTTATATTCTAAATAATTATCTATCATTTCCATGTTTTTTAAATGATTTTTATGAATTTATTTATATATATATTAATTCTTAAAATAATTTAATTTTCAAATTCCTTTCAATCATTAAAATAAAAATCAATTTATGTTATTATATAAGATATATTTTAAAAAAAATCATCTTTCAATGATTCTTTTTACAAAGGACAAAATTATTGTTTTTTAAATTTATAAGGAATGATTGGATTTTCTTACTATCCTAAAACAATAGTGTTTTGAAGATATATATACAAGATTACATGGTTTTTTTAAAAGAATTTTTTTTTTTATTTTTAAGTGCACAATTTTTTTAAAAATATGTCATTTAATAATGACATCGTTATTTTCCTAAACAATATTTTTACAGCACATGTTCTCATGTTTCAAGATTGTTATATGGCTCTAGGGAATTGTTTATAATGAAGTATGGTAATGTAATAAACTAATAAATGGTATTTCCATGATAAAACAAGGATTGCTAGTTACATTATTAACCAATGATGGGTGGTTCCATGATAAACCATGGAAGCGTGATTATGTTATAATCGTCAATGAATCGGGTACGTTAGAGATGAAGATTATCAGTATTAGTTACTCCATTTGTAAGATTGGTATGGAAAATGATATTACAAGATAAAATATAAAAAATATGTTCTTTATTATGAGTTTTTATTAAAATTTGTTGATTTAAAAAATTTAATATAATGATCATTATGAAATGATGAATCCTTTTCAGAATAAAAAATATATGTTTTTAAGAAAATATTTTTATGTGTTTTCACTGGAATAATATGTTTCTTTAATTAACCTACCTTATTGATAATTTTGTGCTGATCCCACATTTTAAAAAAAAATCATAGTATTTCATGTAATATTAGGGAAAAGGATACGTTTAATATCAAATATGTAAAGATATTACATGAAAAAAAACATGTTTTAAGGATTTATTTTGGTTGAAATAAATGGACACTAAGTATAAGTGTCCACTTTTAATGCATGGGTTTACTATGTTAGAGTTTTTACAAATTCTATAAAACTCTAAACCTAAAAGTACTTTGAGAAAAAAAATTATTTATAGTTTTAAAATAACTAGAATATGTATTATTTGTTGATGGGTATATACATTTTGTATTTGTAAATCATTATTTTTTTATTTTCCATAGACAAATTGTGGTTGAGTGGGAACCAAAAAAATTCAAAAAGTGACTGAAAGACCATGAAAAACACTTAAAATTTTTCAAAATGTTCACATGAAACTATCGGGATTCACCAAATTAATAAATTAAAAATGTTCATGCCACTACCTTGGGCAACAAACTGAGAGCTAGAACCTTGAGCTGGAAACACTGACACACCCAATCACCCATCATCATCCACATCAACATTGCTAACTGAACCCAAGATACAATTCCTTCCTCATCTATGGAACTACTTCATCAATGCTCCTAAAAAACTCTTTAATCGTAGTCCATAAAAAATAATTTGACCTTCACAATCCGAATAAGAAGATCCATCTTCGCATCACACTTTTCATCACTATAGATTTCAAAACCATCCCCAAACAAGAAACAAAAATCACTAAACCAGATACAAACATCAATTAGTTCATCAATAGATCATAAAACAAGAACGTGAGAAATAACACGAAACACATTCACTTATAACATAGAAGATGAAAAAAACAAAAAAAAACTGACTACGATATATCCTAGAAACCATGGATTTGAGAATTTGAGGACTTAGAACATCACCATCGTTGAGAAGGAAAAATTCCAGAAGCCAAAATAAAAAAAAACAAACCAACTTCGATATATCCTATAAACCATTTTTATACTTAACCACAAAATAAAAATCCTCATTGTAACCACCATACCAGCTCGGATCAAGAGAGGCGTAGAGTCACCTGAGGCTAGAGAAGGGTAGTAACAACTTATAGAATTTAAAACACACAACCTTCGATGAGAGTAACAAAAGATTCAGGAGAGGAAACCCAAAAAAGAGAGCATTGGAAGGGAGAAGAAGAAAGACCAAGGGAGAAACACTAGGAAGAAAGGGGGATTTAAGGATAAGAATGCAAATGTAATGGAGGAAATTGAAAAATTAGGAGAATATGGGGAGAACCATCTCCATCAATGGGGGCCTTGGAAATCCTATGGTGAAGTCGGGTGCATAGAGCACCCAATGAGTGGGGTTCCACCCCAGCACTTATAGTTGGTATCATAATAAAGATTACATAACTTAGGATATTATGATGTTTTCATTTAAGGTTATCCAAAGAGTTATGTATAATGTCACGAGTTAACAATTTTAGTATTGGTAATAAAATAAATTTATTTGAAATAACATTTGAGGCTTTATGTTAATAAATTTGAGAGTGTTGAATTATAGTTTGGGAGACATTTATCTTGAGGTAATAATGGGTTATTATAATTTGTGAAGAAAAATGATTGGTTTGAGATGACCATTGGGGTTAAAAAAATTAATGTTGAATATATTAAGGTTTTTTTTTATTATTTTATCATATTTTTGGGAATATCATCATATTTATATCATTTGATATATTTAGATCCCTTGGATCATGTGACAACCCGTTGTGTCTGACATGGAAAAGGGAATTAAACCCACAACCAAAGGTTAATAAGGGTGTATCAGAATCCACTAGTCTATGTGATGTCCTGGTTAGTATAAGTTTTCTCCTTTGTTTGAAATTTAAAAAAGATAATGGTTAATTTCATTTTTGAAAAATATTTTTTATAGAGAACCATGAGACTAAGGATGATTTGGGGATTAAGTGATTAATTTAATATTAAAGGATATTAAATTTTTTGGGAATCCTATATGATTAAATTAAATAGAATATTATGGGATTTTGTTTTAGGATTAAAGGTAGAATTAGAATTTGAAAAAAAAAATTGATTTTATAATGGCTATATTATGATTTATTTTTTTTATAGAACTTACTAAAAAACATGAAGTATATAGGATTTCTACATATACAATATATAATAAGACTTTTTGACTCATTGATGTAATTTGGAGATAAATTATAAATTTTATCTTTGAATATTATGTTATCAAAATCTTCTTATTTTTTTGTATCAATCATAGTCTAGAATATTTTTGAGGAGTTTTAAAGGTTTTTAATTATAGGATGATTTGTGTTGAACTTTTAGTGTCTCTATTGAATTTTAGATATTAGAATATTTTTTCATCATATAGTGGTTTATTATTTATGAGGAAGTACCTTATCTTATCAAAACCATTTCGGATAATTTTTAAAGAAATTATTTATATGTTTTTATAATTTTTTGGGATTTAGTAATCCATAGAAATTGATTTATTTATTTTGTTAGAATGAATAAAAATTCATCTTGAATATTCATCATATGGATAAAAATATAACATTTAGGGAAAATTGATTAAATGATGAAACTATACATGTATTTTATGTATGTCTTATTATGTTATTGGATTGGGAATTAAAGTTATTCCTTAACTATATGAAAAGGATATTTAAAAAACATTATCAATTTTCTTTTCTTATCAAGAAATAAATGACATTTGAAGCCATCATAGATTTATGGTTTTGTTGTTGATCACTTTCCCCTAAGAAAGATCTTTATCACTCTCTATTTGTACTTGGGTGTAAGAGTTTCTCTTCAATGTCCATATTTTCAAAGATGAAAACTTAGTTATGTGTTACTCTAGATGGCCTTTTCACTTCCCTTCCATTATATTAATCTTAATGATTTATTAATCCTTTTTGCAGTATGGGATTTCAACCAAGTTATTTTTAAAATTCAAACACTAGTGACCAAGATGAAGTTTAAAATTTTGAGGTCCCAATTTCTAAAATTGGGGGGGTTAATATAATATCCTGATATTTTAAAAGGAAATATTATACTTGATAGTATATAATATACTTTATATCAAGCTTAAATGAACAATAAAATATAATTATATAATTTTGATCGTTATAACCTAGCCATTAAATTTACAGGAATAAAATGAAAAACTGATTTTTGAAATAAATATAAAATTATAAATTAATATGAATGGTTTTATATGTCCTTACAAAATAATCACATAATTTTTATTAAAGTCATTTTATTATTCAAAAATTATGTTTTCTTAAAAAAATACTTTGATATATTTTTATGAACAAATAATATAATTATTTTTTGAAAATTTTAAAAAATTTATTTTATAAAATAAAATTTATTTTTTGAAATCATTATAACATAATTTTATTATGGTGAGACTTTTATAAATTTCTAAAAAGGTATATATTTCAATAAATAGTGAAAAATACTGATTTTTATGGAAAATATTTTTTTTAAGTATTTAAATTGTAAAAAATATTATATAAATTTTATTAGTTCATATAAATATAAAAAAACCAAATTTGTGTTTTGAAATGGATTTTATACTTGAATTTACTATAAAAACAATTTATTTTTAAAAGGGGAATTTTTTTGAAAAACAATTTTTCATTTCATTTTTCCAATTTAATATTGAATTAAATTCTATCACATCGATGATTTGAATTTTGGAAAAATGATCTCATATTTTTTTATTATAAGATCCAAATGTTGTAAATTGGCCACCTTTTATTTTTGACCAATATGAATAGTAGCTTTGGTAATTATTTTTACCATGGTAAAGGGTAAATAGGGTAAAAATCGAGTAGTTAAGGGTAAAAATATTATGATTATTTCTATAAAATTAGCAATAAATGTGATAAAATTTTATTATATAACTAAATTTCTTTAATAATAATTCAATGTTTTAATGTTTTCCCTTATTTTCCATTTATTTGTGACTATGAGATTTATAATAATCTATTTTAAAAAAGATAATGATTTCAGACTCATATTCTTAAAAACTAAAATATATTTAATATGGGGTTATCCACAAGATATGATTGACTATAAATTGAAATTTAAATTATAAAAGGTTTTTTTTCATCATGGTAATTTATATTTAATTTTCAATGAAGAGATAATTTTCTTAAATGCATACGCAATGATGATGCAGTAGTTATTTTATTAATTAAAATATCAAATAAATATTATTGAAATAAGAAAATAAATATAATTAGACATAATTAATGATATCAATGAATTTTATAAATTATATTTACATGTTATGGGTGTATTAAATAATTTCGTTCTAATAAATCTTGTTGCATTGATTTTTTTAAAATCCAAAGTAATTAATAGTATCAAAAATGGAAATAATGATATTTTAAAGATAGTATTTTTTTATTAAATGGTATAAAATTCCTAAAAATATAAATTTTTTCAAACTTTTTTTAATAAGTTTTAAAATTTTATCAATGACTAATTTATAGTTCATTTATAATTTTATATTAATTAATTTAATTCTCAAAAAGTTATGATCCTTATTATCACAATATGAGTTAAAAGGGATAAATGAGGATTAAAACGACAAGATAACGGTAGAAATGTAGTCAAAACATATCTTTGATTTTTTTTGTTATTGGAATGACCTAAACACATATCCACTTCAGCAAAATTGGAAAACAATTCATTATTTCTGTTTATCATGGACCACCGCCTCACGAACCAATATAATTTGTTTTCCATCGCCATCACTCATGACTGGTAATAATGATTGAATTTATTATTATATATTATATTTATGACATTTTTTAATTTTGAAGAACTAATAAATAATTTATGTTCTAACCTTTCCATGAACATAAAAATGAAAACAACTTTCGTGCATACATGTGGTCTAGCACCTCCGTGAAGCGGTGTGATTCGTTTTTCTTCACCACATCACATGAAAGATAAATATAATTATATTTAAAAAATTAATATTATATTCATGATATTATTATCATTATTTAAATTAAAAAGTATAATTACCGTCTTTTTGTAATGACCATTGAAAAATGGAAACGTTACTAATACGTATGTACATCCTACCATCTTCATGATTATTACACAGTTCATTTTAAAAAACCATAGGTAATGGTAGAATATAAAATAATAATAAATATTTAAAATTGATAGTTATTTCATAAATATTTTAATTTTGATGATGTAATTATGACCACTTTGATTTTATTCACCTTACGAATGTATTTTCGGACTCAAGTACCAAATATTTTCGAAATAGACCAATGTGAACGTAAAGAATTAAATAATTATTAAAAAATGCTAATAAGTGAAATAAGAGGAATAATAAACCTTAAAACGGTTTTAAATAATACAAATAATTTACATAAGTTTATTATTTAATAATATAAAGAAGGTATGTGATGATTCAGACATAAGGTAAGAGTCTCTATAACTAAAAACCCCTCATTATAAATGTTTTATGATTTATTTTCTAAATATATTTTTCAAGTCGACATTTTTTTAAAAAAAATTATTATTTCTTATAAGGATGTTTTTAATTCCCCAACATAAGATGCCTAGAGTCGGTGCATTATTTTAATACATTTTCATGATTTTAAGGAATCAAGTCCTGAAATACCGATCAGTTTAGCAGTCTTGGAAAATAGATTTCATACATGAACGTTACATTACATATTATAAAATAAAACACAACATAAATTATCCTTTAATAAAGCCATTAATACCCTATATTAATCCTATTTATCAATAATAATACACTTCTTGGAATCCTGGGAAAAATAAAACATATAAAGGGGTGAGCTCAAATGCTCAGTAAGAGTAAGCAATATAATGGATGATAACATAAACAATATAAATGGTGAATAATTGAAAACACATGACTTTACAAAAAATAAAGATAAAAAAATTATGGCAGAAATATGATCTGAGTAATAATTCCATAATAAAACCAAGTCATGGGTATTCTACTAGTCGATTAACCACATGAACCACCAATATTATTTTCAAAATTCGGGAATGTATTATTCCAGACATTCTGAAAGTTTTTTTCAACGCCTCGACCAAAAAAATATATCAAATTTGGAAAGGCCACATCCAATTCCCCTTCTAATTGTCTCATGAGATGTACAGATGCATCGAGGATCTATAGGGAGCTCCACCCATCACATACTAAGTCCAATACATTCCTCATATGAAAAGGTTTAAACATAACATAAATATTCCTAATAAAACTAGCATACTAAATGTCAATACTTTAACCATAATCCATGAATGATATAAAAATAACTCATCCATAGTCAAACATATCACAAAAACTTAAATAAAATATGTAATATTTGTATCATAATAAATCATCTTCAAACAAGTTTAAAATTTATCAAATAATGTTGACATAGATGAAATCAAATCTATATGAGAGAAATATCTCTTTCTATTTTGAAATAATTTAAAAGTCACATAATTATAAAAGAAAACATTTATTTTTAAAATATTCTTATAATATTTTAAGGGAAGTATAGATTATGTTATAACGGCGTAAAATAGCCACACCCTTCGTATAAGTTAAAAAACATTCTTAATTAAATTTTGTTGAAAAGGTCGTAAAGTACCTCGTTTGGAAAATAATGGAATGATTCTTTTCAAAACATATATGTTCAAATAAGGGTATAAAAGACCTTAACCCATATTATAGTAAATAATAAATATGTTTTGAATTAAATTATTAAGCAAACATGTATGTGGATGACAAAGAGGTCCCAGTAGAAACTTACGTAAAAACAACCTCGGATAATAAAAAGATTGTGAAATTAACCCTTACCTTGCACTTTCCTTTGGTTGAGGGTACGTTTAACCTCTTATATAATGACAACAGTATGTTATTAAATTATAACAGAACCATATTCATATTAATTATATCATAAATGATTCATTTATGACTTTATACTACCCATTTAATAATGGTTTCCATGTTAAATTAACATTTTGGGTAATAATCCCTTTCTTTATCGTACGTGTTTTAACTTGTTATTGTTGATCGTATCATTTAAATCATGATTTAAGTACTTCAAGAATATAAAACTTAATTTATATATCATATATATTTATAATATAAATATTTATAATAGATAGATATATGAAATGGAATCCACCGTTTATGGAGACGGTAGGTCGTACGTACGCATAAACGCAGTTTACATTTTCATATCGTATTGAATGGAAGTAAGTGAATAAGATATATGTAAGTACATACATATATATATATATATATCCAATAGAATTATTATTTCATATATTACATACTTATTAATAATATATATTTTTATAATCATCATGTAATGGTGAACATAGGAATGAATCTCATCGCATCATGGAGAAGGTAATTCGTACGAACGCACGAGAAAAAATATCATTATATTGATGGTGAAATTGTATGTAATTGGATGTTATATCATATATATAATAATTAACATTTTATATTTATTATTTACATCAGTTATACTCATTATTTTACACATACAAAAAAATTAAGTTTTTGAATAACAAACGACACCAAAACGTGGAGACGGTAAGCAGTACGTACGCACGTATGGTAACATTGTCATTTATAGGATGTATAGAATAAATAATATGGTTGTAACATTTTTAAAATAAAATCACATAATATAGAATATACTGGAGTTATTATTTCATAATGGAAACCACAAAGAAAAAAAAAGTGGAATAAGAAAAGATCTTGAAAGTGGTGATGAAATATTCACCTCTTCTTTAGGTTCTTCCTTTTGATTTGATCAAAAGGGATCCTTAGGTTGGATTTATGGCCAATGAAAAGCCTCTAGAATTAAGGGAGAAAGTTTTAAGGATATAAGGGCTGGTTTTGGCTGAGTCAAATGGATTTTGAGGTGTAAAATTAAGAGAAGGGGAAGTTCCCTTTTATAGGAGGGGTGATGGCCACTTTGGGAAAAGTTTGAAATATTTTTTTGTAATAAAATCATTTTCGATTTCTAATGGATAAAAAATGAATTATATAAATAATATGGCGGTTATGGGTCTAAAAACTCTTAACCAATAGGTTTTAGACAGGTTTAGTTCTTCATATTAACCTTATCATTTAGATTTAACTCATAATTAAATAGTTTAACATTACCATGTCTCTTTGTATTTTTTATATTATATGGTTAATAAACTTACAATAACAATACATGAGAACCCCAAGTGGTTCTTTATTAATATATAAGACCTTATATAAGTCCTTTATTTGAACTTTATATTTTTATTAATATTATATCAATTAATAATATAATATTTGTTTTATAAACTCAATTATGTCAATTTAGACACTATTTAGTATTTGATTTTTTTTAATCCATAAAAACATTATTACATCAGATAAAATTTATTTAACCAAAACAAACATGTCATATTAATATATAAAATTAGTTTAATTTATCATAAGTCTCAATATACATTTATTTGGATATTTATCATATCAATTATTTTAATATTTAATTATTACTCTAATTACGACATCATCATTGTGTCAAAAATAAATTAGATTATTTAAAGTTTAGAAATTATAAATAAAATACCATTATGTAGGAAATACTTTTAGATTTATAATTTATATTTATAGTCAACTATATCAATTATATAACCCCATATAAAAATGTTTTACTAAAAGATACATGCTTTTGTTATTTTTGTCTTTACTTTATATTAATTAATGTAAAATGTCATTATCACTCCCAAGTGGCTCCATGGGGTCCCAAAATCGACCCAAGAATGACCATGGTTGTACATGTATCCAGTAATAGTAATAGGAAACATGTTAGGGTAATTTAATATTATTATAATATTATTTTTTACACTTATTTACCGGATTTACACTTTAACCATGGTAAATAAAATATTTACCAAAGTAATTATTCATAATGTCTAAAAATAAAAGTTACCTATTTACACAATTCGAACCTGCTAATTCCAAATATGGAATCCATTTTTTCAAATTCAAAATATTGAAGTGGCCAAAAATAATTTAAAATTAATTCCAATTGTCAAAACAAAAAGCGTGTTTCTAAGAAAAAATAACTATCAAAAGATCGACACTTGTTTATGTTCAGTTTCAATATGAAATTATACACAACGACCTAAATTAAATTAAATGATAAAAATATAATCTAATGATGCTTTAAAACCACTCAAATGTATAATTTAACAATATAAATTATTTTTATTAAAAAAGTTGTTTTTAATTAAAATTTAGTACTATTCATCAAAATTAAAATTTTCAGAAAAGTACCAAAAATTCACCATAAGATAATTTTGATATTTAAATTTCAAAAATGTAGTCCATTCTGAAAATTAAAATTTATAAAATTTCAATAAGTGGGTATTACTATTCATGACGGGTAGTTTGATTGGTTGAAGTGTGTTAGAATCTCAATGTTGTGTGTAGCGTAATCTATTGAATTACATTAATAAGATAACATACTATGAAATCATGGGGTGTTACACTCTCCCCTCCTTCAATAAATTACATCCTCGTAATTTGAAATTATTTTTCTAAAATAAGAGGTTGAAAATAGAAAATACCTTTGGGGAAAACCCACAGTGGAAATAAGGTTAATAAAATTTAGTCTTAATAAGAGTGAAATGGAAATGAAAAAGTCACCACCAACATAGGGTTTCAAATAAGAGAACATTGGTGAAAACTATAGAAACATAATTTGAGGTAAAATGTAAATATTTATATGAATTTATTGAGATCATAAATCACAAAAATAGTGTAAAATTAATTGCTTCAAAGCTATCAATCTAAGATGATTTAGAATATCATTGGTTCAATAAAACCTAATGTATTAGGATAACACATTTTTTGTTTCAATATCCCTTACCTAATGCTTAAGAATTAATTTTTTCAAAGAATAATAATAATATATATATATATATACTTGACAAGTACAGTTATGTCCTTTAACTAATTTCTACCACAAACTCATCTTTCACTCTAAAATATAATAGAAGTTAAAAATATTCTATTTATCTTAATCATATAGGGTTCCAAAAAACGAATTTATAATTCATCTATCAGACCTTTATAAAACTACAATATATAATCCATGACATCACGTGGGCTAGTGGTAGGTGATGCACCATTATCGCCCTTCAGTTGCATGTTCATATCTCATGACCTTGTCGGACGCGATGAATTGTCGTCCGACCTCTAGGTTTTTCTTTTTATGACAATCCAAAAATAATATAAAAAATTATTTAAACTTAAAAATAGTATCCAATGTCAAACTTAATCGATTCCAACAATTAGAATTATCCAAAATACATCTGTCCAAACTCACACTCCAAAATTTATATGGAAGTAAAACCAAATGAAGATCCTTTTTCCCACATAATAATTTGTGAAAACCTTCTTCATGTATTCTTTTAAAATATTATAACACCCTGAATTACCATAATACCTTATTGATTACATTCATTCTCCCTTATTCCTTATAGAATACTAGATATACTCCTTATATAAAAAATTGTTTTAAACTCCAACGATAATGGAATATAAAAATCATTAATTAGTTTCAAGATATTCAAGAATATCCAATATAATTTATCCAAATCAATCATATATTATTCCAAAATAACTACCTCAGTATAAAAACCAAATTATGGTTTATCTTTCACTCAACCATATATTTTCTAAAAATAGTTAACTTATTATTGAGTCTTTTTTCTTGGTTCCACACAATCTCAAGTCCTTAATGAAATTTTACTTCAGTACAATCCTTATACACTCTATAATTCTTATAACATGTACATCATTAATACAATACTCAAATGACACAATACTTTAACAACAACATAAGAACTCTAATCATTCCTCTTCATATTTAGTAGTATCTTAACTTCATTATTTTCCAATAGCATCATTTGGGGTATACTCTGATGATTTGGACATTGATTCATGTAGTGTCCCAACTCTTTTAGAATAAATCATTGTACATTTGAAACCTTTTTCTTACCATTACAATCACGTACTTGGTTTCCTTTTTCTCCACACTTATAAAAAACTCCCATTACCTTCAAGAATTTACCAAGGTGATTCTTTCCAGAGTTATCACATATGGGGAAATCATTCTTTTCCCTATTCCCTTTATATATCTTTCTCTTTACCATCCGTTTCTTCTCTGTATTCCCTTCAAAGACATAGAACTTTGATAATTCATTACTTATCTTATTAACACATGATACTATTTCTTTGTATGATGATAATAATGGGTGACTATTTCCTTTCTAAATTTTGTCTTAATACCTTGAAATATATGATCTTTCTTACTCTTTGGATCATGCGTATTACTGGAATTCTCATTCCTTCTACTAGGCTCCATTTCTAAACAATGTCATAAAATAGATAAATTTTTGAATCGCAATATGTAATTTCAAACCTTTAAAACACTTAACATAAATTGAATAGTGTATGAATAAATCCATAATCATAAAAAATGTTTTATTTGAAAAAGTATATACTCAAATATCCTTCATAATAATTATTAAAGAAAATGTGAATTATCCTAAGCATATCCCCTTAGAGTTTCATAACCAAGAGTGCATCAAGGACCATTATCGTGTACCAGGATACCCTGGGTCAAGCCCGAATCTCTTTATCCGAGTTTTCACTCCTTTGTACATCTATTCCAGAGCCACCTCAACCTACTAATTTTCGGACAGGGATTTATTACTTGGAAAATAAAAAAAATCTCTACCTTACCACAATTATAGGAAGTTCTTCTATACTAATTCTCAAAGTCTATATTAGGGTAATGTTCTCTAATTAGAGTTTATCTAAATCTAATTTCCATGGTTTGTACTAAACTTCCTCTGAAACCAACTGTAATGCCCCGACCCCAGAAGCCCAGGTTCAGTGCATTATTTTAATATATTGGAACGATTATAAGGAATCATGTCATGAAAGATCAATCAGTTTAGTATTATTTTAATATAGATTACATACATGAACGTTACATGACATATTATAAAATAAAACATAAAATAAATTATCATTTTAGAATGTCATTAACCCATAGATTAATCCTTCTTATCAATCATAATACACTTCTTGGAAACCTGGGAAAAATAAAACTTAGAAAGGGGTGAGCTCAAAGGCTCAGTAAGAGTAAGAAATATATCAAAAGATAACATAAACAATAGGCAAGGTAAATAATTGAAAACACATGCCTTCACAAATAATAAACATAAAAACTTTATTACAGAAATATGATCAGAGTAAATAATTCCATAATAAAACCTACTCATGGGTATTATAATAGTTTAATGACTACATGAACCATCAATATTATTTTCATAATGAGGGAATGTATAATTCCAGACATTCTAAAACAATTTTTTAAGGCCTCATCCAAGACTTCTAAAAATGATTAAGGCCTCGGCCAAAACCGTATATAAAATTGGGAAAGGCCTCAGATAATTCCATGAATAATTTTATTTTGAGACCTACTAACGCATTGAGGAGCTATATCAGGCTCCACCCGTCACATATAAAGTCCAATACATTCCTATTATGAAAAGAATTAAACATAACACAAACATTAGTATTAATAGTAGAATACGAGATCTCAATACTTTAACCATAAACCATGAATGATTTAAAAATAACTCATCCACAGTCAAACATATCACAAAACAATAAATACAATATGAAATATTTATATCATAATAAATCAACTTCAAACAAGTGTAAAATTTATCAAAGGATGTTGACATAGATGAAATCAAAACTATATGAGAGAAATATCTCTTTCAATTTCGAAATAATTTAAGAGTCACATAATTATTAAAGAAAACATTTATTTTGAAAATATTCGTATAACATTGCAAGGGAAGCTTCGATGATGTTATAATGGTGTAAAATAGCTACACCCATCATATAAGTTGAAAAAACATTCTTACCTTAATTTTGTCGAAAAGGACGTAATATACCTTGTTTGGAAAACGACAGAAAGATTCTTTTCAAAATATATAAGGTCAAATAAGGGTATAAATAAATTTTACCCATAGTATAGTAATTAGTAAAAAAATTGAAATACATGTTTAAGAAAACATTTATGTAGATGATTAAGAGGTCTCAGTAGATACTTACGTAAAAACAACCTCTGATAATAAAAAGATTGTGAAATTAACCATTACCTTGCACTTTCCTTTGGTCGAAGGTACGTTTAACCACCTGTATAATGACCGTAGTATGTTTTTAAATTATACCAAAAACATATTAATATTTATTATATCATACATGATTCATTTATGACTTTATACAATCATTTTAATAATGATTTCCATGTTAAATTAACATTTTGGGTAATAATCTCTTTCTTTATCGTACGTGTTTTGACTTGTTATTCTTGATCATATACTTTAGATCATTATTTAAATACTTCTAGAACATAAACAATTATTTATATATCATATAAATTTAGAATATAAATATTTATAATAGATAGATATATGAAATGGAAGGCGGCATTTATGGAGACGGTAGGTCATACGTACACATAAATGTTGTTTCCGTTTTCACATCCTATTGAAAGGAAGTAAGTGAATAAGATATATGTAAGTTCATAAATATATATATATATACCTCCAGTATTATTATTATTTCATATATTACATACTTATTAACAATATATATTTTTATAATCTTCATTGAATAGTGAACATGGGAATGAATCTTATCGCGTCGTGGAGACGGTAATTCGTACGTACGCACGAGCGACAATGTTATTATATTGATGGTAAAATCGTATGTAATTGTATGGTATATCATATATAAAGAATCATTAATATGTTATATTTATTATTTACATCAATTATACTCATTATTATACCCATCCAAATAATGAAGTGTTTGAATAATAAACTACACCACGACGTGGAGACGGTAAGCCGTTCGTATGCATGTTTGGTGACTTTGTCATTTATAGGATGGATAGAAAAATTAATATGGTTGTGACATTTTTATAATAACATCATATTATATAGAAGGTACTGGAGTTATTATTTTAGAAGGGAAACCACAAAGAAAGAGGATGTTGAAGAAGAAAAGAACTTGAAAGTGGTGATTAAATATTTACCTCTTCTTCGAGTTCTACATTTTGATTTGATCAAAATGGCACTATAGGTTGGCTTTCTAGCCAAAGGAAGGAGTCTAGGATGAAGTTAGAAACTTTTTGAGGATATTTGGGTAGGCTCTGGCCGAGCTAAATTTGTTTGGAGGTGTGAAATTAAGTTAAGGAGAAGTTCCCTTTTATAAGAGAGGTGAGGGTCACCTACGGAAAAACTTGAAATATTATTATTTTATAATAAAATATTTTCTGTTTTTGATGGATAATAAATGAATTATTTAAAGTATAAGGTGCTTATGTGTCAAAAAATATAAATAAATAGTTTTTAAAAAGGTTTAGGTCATCATATTAACCTTAACTTTTAGATTTAACTCTTAGTTAAATAGTTTCGCATTTACCATGTCTCTTGGTATTTTTATATTATATGGTTAATAAAATTACTATAACAAGCCAAGTGAACCCCATAGAGTTCATTATTAATATATATAACATTATATAAGTCTTTTGGCTGAACCGTAGATTTTTGGAAATATTATATCAATTAATAATACAATACTTTTTTTAAAACTCAATTATATCAATTTTGACAATATTTAGTATTTGTTTTTTTTGAAATCCCTAAAAACTTTATTACTTAAGATATAATTTATATAAAAAACCCTAACATTTCATATTAACCTATAAAATTAGTTTAATTTATCATAAGTATCAATTTACATTTATTTGGATATTTATCATATCAATTATTTTAATATTTCATTATTAAGGTAATTACTCCATCATCATGGTGTAAAAAATGAATTAAATTATTTAATCATTAAAAATATAAATAAAATAAATTTATTTTGGAAATATTTTTATATTTTTAATTAATATTTATAGACTAATATTTCAATTATATAACCCCATATAAAAATGTTTTACTAAAAGATACATGCTTTTGCTATTTTTGTCTTTACTTTAGATTAACTAATGTAAAATGCCATTATCACTCCCAAGAGGATCCATGGGGTCCCCAAATTGATCCAAGGATGCCCATGGTCTTACATGTATCAACTAATATAAATTGGACACATGGTAGGGTAATTTAATATTTTTACAATATTATTTTTATCCTTATTTACCGGATTTACCCATTAACTATGGTAAATAAAATGTTTACCGAAGTAATTATTCCTAATGTCTAAAAATAAAAGTTACCTATTTACACAATTTTCACCTTATGATTCCAAATATGGAATCCATTTTTCCAAATTCAAAACATATAAGTGGCTGAAATTAATTTAAAATTAATTCTTGTTGTCAAAACAAAAAGCTTGTTTTTAAGAAACAATAACTATCAAAAGACCGACACTCGTTTATGTTCAGTTTAATTGTGAAATTACACAAAATGGCCTAAATATATTAAAATATGAAAATATAATCTAATTATACTTTAAAACTACTCAAATTTATAATTTAATGCTATAAATTATTTCGATTAAAAAATTTGTTTTTAATAAAAATTTAGTACTATTCATCACAAATTGAAAGTTTTCAGAAAAGTACCAAAAATTCACCCTAAGATAATTTTAATATTAAAAATTCAAAAATTAGGTCCATTTTGAAAAATAAAATTTATAAAATTTCAAAAAGTGGGTATTTCTATTCATAACGGATAGTTTGATTGGTCACGGTGTGTTAGAATCTTGAAGTTGCGTGTAGAATAAGCTATTGAATTACTTTAACGAGATAACATACTATAAAATCTTGGGGTGTTACAAAGTCAATGTTTTAAAAAATTTAATCTTTTAGTTTCTCTCAAATGATGAAAAAATAATTTTTGTAAGGTCTTACATAGAATAATTTTAAAAAAAATCATATTTAAATGTTTATTTTTACAAAGATCAAACGAAATGGTTTTTAAATTAAATTTCATGACTTAAATTTACCAATTTCATGAAATTTTAATATTTTGAAGCTTTCTTTATAAAATTAGATGGTAATTGTTAATGAAAAAGTTTCCCTTTTAAGTGCCCATATTTTCTTAAAATATGTGATTTAAAATTGAAAGGGGCATTTTCATTATGAATATATTCATAATTCAAGAATTCGTGTTTATGATTAAGAAATAGGTCATTGTAATTATTTATGACTATGGTTAGTAAAATTATAAACCAAAGTTGTGTGGTTCCATGATAAACCTTGTATGAGTGGTTACATTATTAACCAATGACAGGAGGTTCTATGAGAAACCAAGGTCGAGTGGTTATGTTATAACCTCCAATGCATTGGGTACTCCGGATATGGAGGTTGAACATATTGGTTACTCTTTTTATAAGAGTGATATAGAAAATTATGCCACATGAATACTATTTATCATTTATAAACATACTTATGAGTTTTCATGAAAATTTATTTATTTACAAAGGTAATATATTGATAAAATTTAAGTGATGATTTCTTTTTCTATGTAAAAAAGGTATGTTTTTAAGAAAATAGTTTTATGGGTTTTAATCATACCAATAGTTTTATTTATTTGATGTCCCTTACCAATATTATTTAACTCACCCCATTCTTTTAAAAAAATAAAAGTATTTTAAGGAAGCATAGGGACAATGATGAGGTTAATATCAAATTTTAAAAGATACTCCACAAAAAGAAAACACATTTTTAAGGGGTTCCTTTAGTGAATAAAATGTTTACAAAGTATAAGTGTCCATATGTAATTTATGGGTTTTATATGCAAGTATATTTCTAAATTCTCTAAATCTCTAAACCTAAAAGGTCATTGGGAAAATAAAGTAATTTATATTTTTAAAAAAACTAGAATATGTATTTTCTAGGGTCGGATACTTAAAATCCGACCAATCATTCTTTTGATGTGAGAACACAATTAAAATTTAAAAAAATATCAAATGAAAAACAATTTTATTTTAGATTAACCATGTTTTTAGTTGATCGAATTCATAAAGAAATTGTTGACTGACATCAAGATCTGAAGTTACCACATATAGTATTTCAATTTTCCATGATAGGGAAACAAATTTCAATTTAAATCAATGTGCCATGATATATTTTTATAGAAAAAATTCATAAGAAAATTATTTTAAAAATAATAATTATAATCAACCATAGATAAATATAATCAATATTGACATTATTAATTGCATCACCTAAAAAATATTTATTTTCAATAATTTCTTACACATTCTATGAAAGTATCACATTTAATAGCATAAAATATCCGAACATATCCATCAAAAATATTAGTATATAATTGTATAATATATATTATGAAATAGGCCCCCAAGGAATATAGTTTATACTTCTCCCACTTATTAACTTATATTCAATCCAACTAAAACCAATAGCTGGCTAATATGAGAACTCCTCAATCAATCACCAAATTACAAGGACTAACAAAAACATATGTATTTGATGTATTTCAATAACCTCAATTTCATATCATTCACCCATTGCATACATCAAATAACCACACTATCATAAAAAATACTCTACGCATAGATAACATGCCTTCAACCAATCACCGCACATTTATAGACTACAAAACATCACATGGACCCAATAGTGTATCATATAAAATATCATACAATACAATCATTGAAAAAATGAAACAATAGTATTCAAAACCTAGGAAGATTTATTTTAAATTAATCATTTTCATGTATATTTCAAAAAAAAACACAATAATGAGATTCCATAATTAAAAGGTAAACAACCTTTTATCATTGATTATAATGCATCCTTCTTATTATTTATTTTATCATCAGTTATCATATAAAACAGAACTTTTATTTTCATCGCAATAACATAATTTATATAAAATACACACACATATTTATGTTCATTATTAAATTAAATAAAACATAATATAATGTGAAGGTTTCAATTTTCCCATATAACCAATATCATGTAATCCAATAATTATATTGAACAATATTCCAATATTAATTATATATAATAATTCAATTATTTATGGTAGATTTAACCACATAGTGATTCAAATTATTATGTTAGTTTAAAAATCAAACCACACATTAGGAACCAAGACATATACTCCCCACTAAACAAATAATTCATGAACTAAACATACAACCTAGATATCCCCATTTCTATATCATTATATTATAGCCTATCGTAAGTCCTTTTACTAAATCATCCCATTCTATCTTACATTATAAAATATCATCATATAGAACAACTATTATAGTGAACCATAATAAACATAACAAAAATGACAAATTAATCGTATGATTTAAATAATATGTTTCATAAACTTTTTCTCAACACAAAACAAAAAGGTTACATGTATTTGATATTTGCTATATAAAAATATTATTTAATAACACTTGAGAACATTTCAAAATATTATTTATCCTATATACCCTTTCCTAAACATATTCAATGAAAAAATCATCATCATAATTGGGGAATTGCATAAAAAAATGGGTGACGTAAAATTGTTAGTATAGTAAAATATATATATAATTTTATTATATTCTAAACATGAAATATAAAATGAATAAGACATACATATCATAATAAAATGTCATATGAACGTGAATTATAATCATAATATCACAAAAATATCGATAAGGAATCATAAAATATTTGACAGGGCTCAAAACACATATCAATAATCATAATACATGTTAGGAAGATATAAAAATATAAAATAAATTAAAAATAACTAATAATCCGGAAAAAATGGTATTTCAATTAATTGAAATTTATATTGAAAATTTATAATAACTTTGTAAAAAAATTTATGTTTGGAACAACCATAACCATAATATATCCTATCCGAGGAAACCCATTCTAAAAATTCCTACGTGAACAATTTTTTTACATGCTTGAAAATGTGATCCAACCCATCATTCCCACACCTATGTTTACAAACTTATTATGTCCACACCTAGCTCTCTAATGATATACAAGCACATTTCAATTCATTAGAGGGATATATTGGACCCACATTTCATCTTCTATATATATGTTTCCCACATAAAATATATAATCCTCATAACAGAAATAAGACATGAAAAATGAATGGGTTTCTAAGAATACTGACAAATTATGAAGTTAAGAAATAATAGGATATAAAAATATCATTTCTCAAAAGGATTTAAAAAATAATTACATATATAGGATGATAAAAACCCCACTACATTGTAGATAATCATTGGAGGAAAAATTGTAAATTAAAACACAAATCTTTTGAAAAACCCTATTTAATCATTATTATAATGATAAAGGGTAAATTAATTTTAAAAATTTATTTTTGTTAGGGAAATAAACAAATTTTTTAAAATATTATTATAAATATATACATATAAAATATCCTAAAATATTTTTTAAAAATGAAAATTAAAAATATGCTGAAAAAATTTACATTTGAAAGATTCATTAATAATGGATAATTGAAAAAGATATGATACTTTAAAAATGGTATGTTAAAATAAATTTAGATCCATTAATTTTAAAACATTTCCTTAATAGTGGAATTTTTAATAATAAATAAATATTTGAAACAAGGTAAATGAAAATAGTTGGAAAAAAATACTTTTAAAAGAAGCTTTAATAATAGATATTTGAAAATGTCACACATGTTTCAAAAGGGAAGTGAAAATATTTTTGAGAAATTTTACTTTTAAAATTAATATTAAATGGTAGAAACATGAAAAAGACATAAATTTTTTAAAATAAAATATTCATTTAAACTTTAAAACTTTTATTGTGAAAGGATGGAAAACCCATTTTAACATTTTTAAATAACATAGTGGAAAATTCAAATCATTATAAAGATGTGGAAGCCTTTCTTTTAAAATGATTAATGGGGAATAAATGGATCATTGGAGTTATCAATAATTTTATTTTCCACTAGTGAAACGATAGCTTTGGTGTGATGTAAAATAATTTAAATGTAAGAAAAATCAATTAAAATAAATGGGAATTAATGCTCATAAAATTTCATGTTAATGAAATAGTAAAATAATTAATCAAGAAGTATTTTGTGTCAATATTCATTTCCACAAAAAAATACTATAGAAATAGAATATAAAAACATCAACAGTTATAATATAACAATCTTGAATGATTCTATTCCATTAGTAAGTATTATGATCGAAGGAAATGATTTGAATCATGAAAACCCCTTCTAAAATTATTAACATTTAAATCAAAAACACATGGGAAGTTTAACATAAAAATTGACATTTTATATCATGAAATATATTTTTATCATAATAAAAAATTAAATTATATAATTATTTCATAAATTTAAAATGAAACATGTTTTATAGCTTAAACATGTCACAAAGGATTCAATTTTAAACAAAAAAGCTTTTACCTTGCTTCCCTGCTAAGTTGGATGTGATCTATACAATTTAAAAACAAAAAATATATTTCAATTAACTATTTTAGGTACAAAATCACACATAAAAAAATTTCTTAATTTTAATTTACAAAAAATTCCTATATGTATATTAGATAGTTGTTTCCCTTTTTCTCATAATGTGTCTCTATAGTTTGGACCATTTTGAATGTTTTCATTACTATAGTTTTGGGACTTTCTATTCAAAAAAAATCATTCTTAAATTTTTTAGTGTTAATTAAATTTATTAATTTAAATTATTTATGAATTTTAAATTACCTATTATGTGTACTATAGTATTTATCCTAGATGATAAAATTGAAAATAGACATTTTTAGATGATTTTCAAAAAATGAAGCATGTTTTATTAATTATCAATTAATAAATTAATGTAGCATTAAAAAATAATTATTTAACAAATTATGTAATATTATATGTGAAATTTTATTTTCATCACCATAAAATATATAATTTCTTAGAATTGTTCATTATCTAGTCAAACGAACCCAATAATGAACACCAGATGATTTTTGATCATTATGAGGTAATTTCTTTGTAAAATAATTAGACCATTTGAATAATGATATAATTTAATTTTTAATATTGTATAATATTGTAATTATAAATTAT
The DNA here is from genome assembly GCA_963277665.1 of Viscum album. Taxonomy (NCBI): domain Eukaryota; kingdom Viridiplantae; phylum Streptophyta; class Magnoliopsida; order Santalales; family Viscaceae; genus Viscum; species Viscum album. The sequence goes on from OY728137.1 coordinate 275,074,272, forward strand.
TTATATGATTAATTTATGGATAAAAAAATTAAAAAATTGTAATTATTGATTTTACTTTTAATAAATATATTTTAAATGATTGAATTTATAATAACTTTTTTTGATAATATCATTAATTGTCACTAAAATTTTTCATACAAAAAACATAATAATATCATAAAAATCATATTTATCTAATAAAACTATTCAAATGAACATATATATGAGGTGATGAAGGAAGATAACCAAACATTTTGTAATGGATATAGTAGTACACCCAACATATATTTCATATTTCCATTTTTCATAATGAAAAAGGAAATGGTGGTTAATTATAGTACCATAATTAAAATAATATAAATGTATAATAATCATACTAATGTTATTAATATGAAATGGTAAAAATAAATTTATTATAGAAGGAAATCACATAAAAATAGACAAGGGAATGAGTGGTTAGGAACAAATACCACTCTTTTTTGGATTCTCTTATTCATGAAAGGGATTAAACCTTTATGGGATGGTATTTGGAAAAGAAATGACCTCCATATGATGGATATAAGTGTGGAAAAATATATTAGGTATAATTTGGACTAATTTTCGGGGGTTTTGGTGAGAGGATATGTGATGAAAAGTGTTCTCATTTTGTAATTAAAAAAAAAGAGTGGAATTTGTTAAATTCCCACAACTATTCAATAATGGGAACGCACTATCAATAAAATGGTATTAAAAATAGGTAACTAATATAGTGGATGGAAGATAAGGTTGGAAAAACTCAAAAATTCAAGAAAAAAATTGATTTAATAATGTTATTCCCTTTATCTCTATGGTTACTATGTTTTACCATTTTAGTTTTCACTACAGAAAATTGGTTTTAAGAAGGTAATTTATCCACTAATACTAACAGTAAATTTAAACATATTAGACAATTTTGGCCAACGTATTCAAAATATAAAATAAATTTTATAAAATAAATATCCTTTGTGTATGTAAAATTAATTTTAACACAATCCCATGCAACACATAATAAAAAAATTTAATTGTTTATTTTCATGAAAAAAAGATGTATGATTAGGGTATAATTACCAATTCCATTGATTCATATTAATTTAAAACAATTTAATTCATTAAAATGGAAATTTTTAACAATTAAATAAATCTAAAACTTCCCATCATCATGTTATAATTAATTATAGAAAATATTTGAAAAATTTATTTTATTAAAACCATTCACAAATTTTTAAAATGTTGAACATGGGCATGTAACCTCATCATAAATTTTAGAAATGATACAGTATACATTGTAACATAGGATTTTATTTTAAATAATTCTAAAGGTAGTTACTATTAATGGTTTACTATCTTATTTCTTATTATATTTTTTATTAATAATGTATTCATTATATATTGTGGTTTGTTTATGTTGGGTGTAAAGTGGGAAAAATTATAGAACATCATCGATATTTTAAATGATATAAAATATTTGATCCTTATATTCTTTTCCATTTAATAAATTCCATCCTCAAAATTTAACAATCATTTACCTACAATAATAGAGAAAGTTCTATAAAATATTGACAAGCCTAAATATTTTATCTCTAAAGAGGTTTGACCATAAATTTCATATGGAAGTTTAGAAAATAGTAATTTTATTATAAACATTTCAAGGAAATATAAATCATATCCACACATTGAGGATTGTTTGAAGGATTATGTTTTATTATTTTATAATTCCTTGTTCACATTACACAAATACATAGTAACAATTGATTTAGAATATTTTTTCATTGATATAGAAATTAATATGAATTCAATGTGATGATAATGTTCTAATTGGAAATAGAATAATTTTTTAGAGAAGTATATTATGATTTGAATAAAGAATATTTCAATAAATACAATCCCCGTATTTAAAATCACATATGGTTGTGGAGTGTTGTTCTTAGAAAACTTTCTCAACACAATAGGGTTGGTATAACTAGAATATATTCACTAATCAGGGGAGGGGAGTGGAGGAGACCTAGATACCACTATACTCTTTATTCATTGTCATTTCATAGGTTCTTCCTGGATCCCTGGTTCTAGGAGGTTGTTGTAACATCCCTACTTGGGTGTAACACACCCATTTCCATGACCCTAGGCATGCCTCCCAGTACACCAGAGGCTGGCGACTGGTATTGAGGGTCTAATATCAATTATGGGGAGACTATACCATCTTTTTTAGAGTAGCATAATAGCTGAAATAAATAAACAATAACCAAATGACATATAACAATAACCAAAATAATACCAGTATCATAGTATTAAAAAAACTATAAATATAATTTCAAAACTGAAAGTAGATATTCCAGGTTATAATATATTCTATGTGACAAAATTATAACCCACAATTAAATACACTGGAAACTCCTTAGTGGGTCCTGAAGCATGTTTAGTTCCATCATCCATGTTCCTTCCCAAATCATTCATCTAATACCGAGCATATTACCTTATCCTATCTTATAGACATGAAATCTATTTTACTAGTAATTAGACAGCCCAAGTAAGTTGTGAGTACAACTCTATAGGCCACCACCAATGCAATCTATGACAATATCTAGTCAATAATAGTGTATTCAATTATATAAAGAATAAATAAAACAAGTAAAGTCAATACTCTAAATTTATTTATATAATCAATATTTAACCACATACCCACCCCCCAGAGTTCTCGAGGACACCCAAACCTCAATACCATATTCATCACACGTTAGTGTCATAACCATGTTAAATATTAAATCCTTGATTCATTATAATACAAAGGGATTTCTTTATCCATTCATTTAATTTACAACATGAAAACATGGATCCATAGTTTAGTTCCAATATCTTGGGTGTAGAATGTCATTTCTAAAACCATGTGTGTATTTGGAGAATCAATCCATATCCCACACCCCATTGATATTTAGAGCATCAGTTCATGTCCCATAAAAGTATTCACATGCTAGAATTTGTGTCTATAATGTGATCTCTAGGACCCCCGTGGGTATTTGGAGCCCCATTCCATGTACCACGCCCCATTTCCCAATCTAAAACATATAATTATATACATCACATCATTTGAGGTTAATCAGTGTTAACTTTATATCACTTTCTTCAATAAAAACATTTATTAATTAGTTAAAAAATAAAAATAACCCAGTTCAATCAATTGAAAAATCAAAAAAAATTCCATTAATTAATTTAAAAATATATCAATTCATTAAACAATCTCAACAACCTAATAATTAATTCAATGATTAATTTTCCTAATTAATTTCACTAACTCAATATCATAATAAATAACCTAATAATTAATTATTATAATTAAATTAAAAACCTCATTATTTCAATAATTAATTCAGAAACTATTTATCCATATACCACAATTCAATTTTTTGATAATTAAATCAATAATAAATTATTCACAATTCAATGTTCTGATAATTAAATAAATAATTAATTATTACCAGTTTATAATTCAATAATTATTTTATTTAAAAAAAACAATTATTTGAATTAGAATGATTTATTTCTAAAAAACTCTTTCTATTATAAAATTACATACATCGAATTAAAATCATGACTATGCGATTTGAATAATATTACACCTTCATCAATTTTTTGATGAATGATCACCCAAAGTAAATCCCCAATTTGAAAGGAATCACGACTTAGTAGGATATTTGAATCTCAAAACCTAAATCTATATAGAAAATTAAAGATCTAACCATCCAAGATAATGATTTAAAAATTCAAAAACTATAACTAATAAAATAGTGTCTAACATCCCTCTAAAATATTAGTAAGTGACATGATAGAATAAAAAACCATATGGGATTAGATCCTCATACCAGGGGGAGTGCAGATATTCGATACGAGATTAGAATCATGAAAAATAGAGTTCAGGAAGCCTCGGAATGCATTCTGGAACCTCTAAAAATGAGAAAAAATGAGTAGGTCTCAGTGGGGAACAATTTTGGGTCATTAGGGGTTTCATTAATTTTAAATATAATTTTACGATCTATTAAAACTTTTTCACAATTTTTTGGGTGTAGGTGTTTCCTTTACCCTATCTGTGTGCCTTAACCATGCACCTCACCTTGGGGGGTTAACATTTATCCTTTTAAGATGCATTGTATGAAAAATCATGTTCCATATGTTCAAACCCTCTCATTCTAGGATTACATGGTTTTTTGGGACAGGGCACACTATTACGGAAAACCATGCGCCAATCATGAACTGCTCATTTCTTTTTTTCTCAAACTTTTCACCCAAACAATCCCAAGGTAAATCCAAAATTATTAGTACACAACATAAGAAAACAGAATAATTTAAAATGATCCCAAGACATCTCTAGTAGATATAGTGTATTTACAATCTATCTACCTTATATATCTCATCCTTGAGTTTTACTCCCAATCATATGTAATATTTTAATTCAAAAAGCGCAGTCAATTGAGCCCTCCTATCTTCTTCTCTCTCCCATTTTCCTTCTGAACATGACCATGTTTCCACATTGCACAAACTATTTACACAATATTTCCCTAAAACACATTCTCATTTTATTCCAACACATGTATAGTATTTTCCTCAAAAGATTCATCTATCTCAATCTCAACACCATCTACATCAATAAAATTATAATGTTTGGGGTGATACTATAGCCCCTAGTTTTAAGTAAGTGACCCATTCCTAATGATTTTTAAGTTTTTAAAGTTTAAAAGTGTGGTTTGGGGTAGTTTGGTGAATATTTTTATAGTTAGGGGAGATTTTATGTAGGTCAATGGTTAGTGAATAGTTTGGTAAAACCATGAAACACCTATAAGAAACCATTCACTATAAACCAAAGGCTAAATGGAAGGTGCACATGCTATGCACGACTTGTCCAAATCATGTGGAAGCCTAGTTGAATCCATGTCAAGGTGAGAATATGTTGGCTAGTGAGCTTTGGGATAATTGGTGCTTAGTTTGGTAACCGTGTGAACCAAACGTGTGAGGTCTCCCTTAAGGTAGAGGCTCGAGCACATTTAGCTCAATGTTTGACTAATCGTGAAACTAAACCATTCATGGTACAAAATCTAGATCCTTAAATTGTGGATCTTTCAATTTCTCACCACTAATGGATTTTTTTTCCCAAAATGGGCCTAACTCTAGATTTTCCTCCTTAAAGGTTAAAGAGTCTCTCCCGATCAAATCGGAAGCAATCTGAAGTTTTTCTATGGTGATTTGAAGCTAAATTCTCACAGAAATTAATATTTATTTATGGTTTTTGATAGTTTTCCCTAGATCTACTTATTCTTATCTCTTAGTTTCTTATATCTATGCCCAATGTGGGACAATTTAACGTTTTATATTTGATATATGTTCATATTTGGTCTTCTTGTTGATAGTGGAAGAAATCCAAGGCTAGTTTGTGGAGTTTTAACATGATTTTGTGGGATTTTATGTGACATTATTATTTTTAATTATAAAACACAAGGTAGAAGGATTCACTCTAGAAACCTATATTTATAATATTAAGGATTTATTTAAATTTCTTTATTTTTTGGGAAATTGTATTTGAATGTTTTTTGTAATAATTGTTGAAAACCCTCTTGGGTGATGTTTTTTGGAATTATGGAAATTTGGTGTTTTGTTGGAAAGTGATTCTGGTTACTTGATTTTAAAATGACTATTTTAAAAGGTTGATTTGGTTTTGAATCTTGAAAAACTATTTTCAATAATGTTTTTGTTTTATTGAAAGGGTAGTTCAAATGGTTTTCAATAAAATGGCGGTTTTATTGAAATGGTTGAAATGATGTTTTGGGAATAGTTTGACATAATGCATTCAGGTGAGTTCATATTGAATTTATGAGGACTCGATTAAATATGACATTGTTATTGGTTCCAAATGGGTTTGGGAACATGTTATATAATTACCATATGATGACTTGGTAGATCGACGAGAAACCTCTCAAGATTATGGTACTTTCATAACGATTGATGCATAGTTGGTGGTGTGGATATGTGGAATGGAAGGTTTATTCCGATTTGGAATTAATGAAATGGTTTTGGAACATTGTTTGGTTTCATTCAATGGATATTGAATTGGGAAAAGGTTATGTATCATAAATTGGGTTTCCTTACTCACCCTTACATTGTCACTTTGGTTCTTTTACAGATTTTGTTTATCGAGTCATGGGGAAAAGGTTATATATCATAAATATTTAGTTTTTCTTTATGATACCTAGGTTTTTAGTGGATTTGGAGAATGAATCTTGATAGATACTTTGATACATATCTGACTTAAAGTTTGTGGGTATTGTATTCCACTATGTACATTTTATATTGTAGTCTTTCGCTATGGTACTTGGTTTTATATTGATTTTGATAAATGAAATTTTGAGTTTTCTTTCATTTTTTATCATTCATGAGATGGTAGTTATTTTTTTATGGCTTGATTGGTAAGTTGTTTTATTCTTAAAGAAAAAATCATCCCCCACATGTATTGAATCCCATCAGCATTTATTGATTACCTTTGGCATCTTTCTAATGTCACTTAAGGAAAATTAACATTATTACACTTTCTTAATCCAATGAGGATGAGGGACATTACAAGTGGTATCAATTAATTTAGTTCAAAACAAGTGTGTTTGGGATAAGTGATATCATATTAGTCCTTCCATTATGGAACATGTGGTCTATATCTTGTTTTGTCTTTGATATGGTAAGGGTTATTGATCTTGGAGTTGAATTCATTCTGGTCCACTCCTTGAGTTGGGATCATATAATGGAGTATGATTTTTAGTACTTCATATTTATAGAGTAAAAATACATAGCTATCCATTTTATGCTGAACTTAAAGTTAGGAGGGAGATGGTTATATAATTGTTTTGGAGAAACATAAAGGATTTGGAATCTCATTTACATGGGTTTTTTCAATGAGACAAGAATGTAATGAATTAGAGGAATTAATTCACTCTATGGTTACATATTTCATTTCTACTAAGGTTATATGATTTGGTGAAAATGAATTGATTTTTGAAAAAAAAATAAATGGATTTCAATTGAGAGGTTTTGAGAAAGAGAATCATTGTGATATTTTGATAATGGTATGACATTCAAAACCATGTAAAGATCATTAAAAAACGGTTAATTTTTGATTTCATTATTGTGATACAAGGATGTGGTAGAATTTGATATTATTATGCCTCTAGTTGATAGAGATTGAGACATATGGATTTTTTTGTGTTTTTAGAAAATGGGACTCGGTAGGCATCATAAGTACTTGTCATAAGAGGTTGTTGATAACATGGTTCCACCTAAGACATAGATGAACCACCAGTTGGTCCAAATCATCACTCAGGGATTTCCAACTGTGGAGTCAGGACTATAACCAAATACTCCTTCCATGATATTTATCACAAATTAAAATTTATGTGGAGGAAGTATGGTTGTCTTTATGAGAGGAGGTGATAACTCTAGCACAAAGATAAAGAAGAATATAAAAACATATTATAGAAGCGGTGGAACACATCAGAATTGGGCCATGAGAGAAAGTAATCATCCCCCAAGAACCAAGACCATGCCTATATATTTAGTGATTAGGTCACTAAGTCACATAAAGAGAAAGTATACCACACTGCCTAGAGAATTTCGCAATTTCAAAAAGATATGACAACTTTACTGCTATTGTCACAGTTCTCTGAGGTTAGGTTCATAGGAAAATTCTTAGGTGTCATACACATTGTATGGTTTGATTGGACAATGGCAGATGAATCAATCTCATCAGTATAACAGTTCTATCCATGTTGATTTTAAAAATACCCTAAAACCTAAAGTAGTTCAATCTCAATAGGGAAACAATGAACAATATAAAGTGTAAAAGTAATTGTATGGAGCTGAGTAACTGATTATGGATGATCAGGCTGAACCATCTCCACTAATAGATACAATTATTTTAAATTCTTCACTTATGAAAACTTAGTTGGACATGGGTGTATATATTTGATTTATTATTTCTCATGTTTTTTATTCTCTAACTTTGAAAGTTTAGGTTGTGCCTTCTATGATAAAACTTCAAACTCTTCTTGGTAAAAGTGAATGATGAGATTTTGTGCATAGATATTACTCTGTAACTATCAATATAGTGGAACTGATATTTTAATTCTCTATACTAGAGATGGATGTCTATTATATAATCCTAGGAATGGGTTGGTTGACAACATTCAAGACTCCCGTCCATTGTTACATCAGAATATCTAGTTTCACAACTGAGGATGGAATCAACCATTAATTTCTAGGATACTAGAATGTAGTCATGTGCAATAATCTTGTTGGAACTTGACATTGGAAAACTCTCGTACCAGTTTTTAGTGTTGTCTTTGGCATCGATGGATGAGATTGAGAAGAATATTTTCTCAGTAGTGTTGGATCAGTTTCTTGATGTGTTACCCGATAATTTCTATGGGATACAACATATAAGAGAAGTGGATTTTATAATTGTCCTCATTTCGAGGACTAGTCCTATTTTCCTTCCATCTTTCAAGATGACGCCAAAATAGTTAAGGGAATAGAGTAATGAAAGGGGTTCATTCAACCTAGCACATCCCCAGGGGTATCTCTTGTCCTATTTGTGAAAAGGTGGATGAAACACTATGACTATGTGTGGATTATCATAATATTAACCATGATATGATAAAAAAATGGTATCCACCTCAACAAATTGATGATCTATTCAATTAATAGAGGGGATATCGGTGGTTTCATAATATTGAATTGCGATCAGGATATCACCAATTGCGTATTTAAAAGAAGGATATTATGAAAATAACTTTCAGAGGTACATATGAATATTATTAAAATTAGGTAATTCCATTAGATCCTAATAATTCACTATTATTATTTTTTCATTTATAAATCATATGTTTTAGTGATATATGGATTCTTTCATGGCGTTGTTTGTATATGCCATATTGGTGTATTCAAGGACAAGTGATGGGCATGAGAAACACTTGGTGATAGTGTTGGAAATCTTGAGGGGTCATTAATTTGTATGCCAAATTATCAACGTGTATTTTTTGGATACAATAGGTACTATTTCTTGGAAATTTAATTTCCAAAGAAGGTGTTTCTATAGATCTAGAAAAGATTGATGTTTTGGTCTGTTGGAAACCACTAAAGAATGTCTTTAAGATACATAGTTCTCATGCATTGGATGGATAATATCAACTCTTTGAGACTGGTTTTTGATGACTAGATTCACCTATGATAGCTTTGATGAAGAAAAATGTTCCTTTCTAATGGGACAAGAATTTCCAAATTCCTTTCCAAGAGATGAAATTTAACCTTACATCAGCACCAATCCGTATTTTTTAAAAATTAGAACAAAGGTATGTTGAAATTTCAATGGTTGAGGATCAAGTTTGGGGTGTTCTCTCATGTGAGGATAACATGTGGTTTCATATGGATTAAGTTATTTTAGAGTGCATTATAAGTACTACTAAAATATCTATTTGGAGTTAGTGGTTGTGGTTCATTTGTCGAAAACATAGCATCATTGTATCTTCAGTGGGAAATTCTCAGTGTTCACTAATCATAAGAGTCTAAAGCATATCTTCTCAAAAATACATTTGAATCTATGAAAAATAAAATGTATTTATTATCTCAAGATATTTGAATTGGACTTGATGTATACACTAGGAAGGGGAAATCCAGTGTCCAATGCATTAAGTAGAGTGTGATATGATAATTTTTTAAAATAACCCTTAGATGAGTGTCCGTTGATGTTGGTGCTAGATGAAACACACTGGTAATGAGAATAATAAGTTGAATTTGGATTTTTCTTTCAAGTTTTAGTGGTTTTGGGTTTGGTAGAGATTGTTAAAGTGGCACAAAAAACTTATTCATAAAGTCTTGTGATGATTTCAAAACTCAATGGTATGGAGACCATTGAGGGATGGAAGCTGGATGAGATTTTAGTGTTGTGGTTCAAAAATTAAATTTTTCAACCTATGGCTTGTCAGGAACAACATATTCTTGGGTACCACCATTAAAGATGGTATGCTCATCCTTGAATAAATAAGATGTATAATGCATTGAAAGTATAGTTTTGGTGGGTTGGTATGAAAATAATTGTGATGGAGTTTATTTCAATATTCTTAACATTTTAGAAACTTATGGAAGAGAATCATTGACTAAAAGATATATTGCAGACTTTACATATCTCTGTTTGAAAGTGGGGGAAGATACACATGTATTTGGTAATTAGTCTCATAAAAACTGTTCAGGAAAACAATTCCCTATGGGTGATAGTGGATTAGCTCACAAAGTCTCATTATTTCATTCCAATTATTGAATCATCATAGGGTGGAGGACTTGTCAAACATCTATATCCGAGAAGTTGTAAATAGGCATTGTGTACTAGTTTTGATCATGTTAGATTGAGATCTAAGGTCTACATCTCATTTTTTGGAAATCCTTATAGAAATCCCTTGGGACTTAGTTGACAATGTGTGTTGTGTATCATCCACATATGGATGGCTAATAAAAAAGGATGATACAAACTTTGGAATAAATGTAGTAGGCTAGTGTATGGGATTTTAAAATATCGTGGGAAAACACATATCATTATCGGAGTTCTTTTTTAACAATGGTTACGATACCTTGATAAAATTTCATCTTTTTGAATCATTTTATGGGCATCCTTATTGTTCTCCTCTTTGCTGAGTGTAAATTAGAAAGACATCACTATTTGGGCGGAGCTTTGTCCAAAAAATCATAGAGAAGATGTAGTTGATAAGAAAATGGAGGGAGATTGATCAAACTTGTTAGAAATCTTATGTGGATCATTGTCAATTATCGCTGTCTTTTATAGTGAATGGCCATGTGTTATTGAGGATCCTTCCACGGCTTAGTCATCGTTTTTTTTGTAAGAAGGAATTTTTTTTATCCAAGATACATAGGTCCTTTTGAGATACTGGAATGGGTTGGTGAGGTGGCATATTAGTTGGAATTATCACCATGGTTCAGTGCAATGCATAATGTGTTCTTTGTATCATAGTTGAAAAAGTATCAACCTGATCCAAACCATGTAATTATATGGTATCATGTTAAACCATAACTGGATGCTTTATTTTCCATATCCCAGTGCATATTGTGGATATGAAAGATAAATAATTACATTTTAGAAGCATCATTCTTGTTTGGGTTTCGGGGAGACATGGTAAGATACAAGAAGATATATGGGAACCCAAAAAAGGAAATTTAAGATAAATACCTATAACTCTTCCACAAAATTGATGGTGTTCAGCTTTATATGGATGTAAATGCCAATTGTGGGGATAATGTAGCACCATCAGTTTAAAGTAAGTAACCCTCTATTTATTCATTCTATGTATTTAAATTATATGGGTGATGTTTGGGAGTGTCTGTAGAACTTTTGGAGTGTTTTTTGGGATTTTATACTGCTTCACGGTTGGTTCACGATTGGGAAAACCAATGAAACACCTACATAAAACAATACATAATGAAACTTTGGATAAAAAGACAGTGCATGGGATATGAACTATTTTTTCAAACCATGAGGAATCCTATGATAAATCGTGTTGTGTTGATAATATGTTGGACATTGAGATTTGGTATAGTTGGCACATGGTTTGGTAACTACTTGAGCCAATTGTGCGAGGTCTCGCATAAGGTAGAGCCAGGAGCATTGTTAGCAACATGTTTTCCTAACTGTGTGACTAAACCATCTGTGGGTTAAAATTTGTATCCTTAAATTATGGATCTATCATATTTTCACCTCTAAGAGATTTGTTTTTCCCCCAAAATGGCCGTAACTTGGGATTTTTTTCTTCTAAAAGATTGTAGAATCTCTCCCCAGTTTAATTTTAAGCAATCCAAATCCATTCCTTGTTGCATTAAATCACGTTTCGCTTAGTAATTCATCATTCTCAGTGGTTTTTGATATTTTTTCTTAGATCTACTTCTCCATATCTCTCAGTTTCTTAGATATATTCACTTTATGGGTATATCTAAGACAGAGAATTCCAAATATGTTTAGATTTGGTCTTTTTTGTTGATAGGAGAATATATCAATGACAGGTTCATTAAGTTTTAACATGGTATCATGGGATTTTATGTTTCATTATTCATTTTCATCATAAAACCCAAGGTGGGTGGCTCCACTCATGACCCATCTATTTAGAATATGAAGGATTTATTTCAAATTTATTTTTCTTTATTAAATTGGTTTAATTTTATGGGTAGTAATTGTTGAAAATGCACTTGAGTTATGGTTTGTGGAATTGTGGAAATTGGGTGTTTTTTTGGATGGTGATTTTTCTGAAATCATTTTAAAATGATTATATTTTAAAAAAAATGGTTTCAATGCTTGAAAATGTGTTTTCAATAGATGTTTGGTTTTACAGAAAGGGTTTTCCAAGTGGTTGTCAATAAAACGGTGGTTTTATTGAAATGGTTAAAATGATGGTTGTTAAATGGTTTCGCATAATGGGTTGGTGTGAGTGCATATTTAATTTATGAGGCTCAGTTGAAATATGAATTGGTAATTAGTTCCAAAGGTGTAATTGAATAGAGGATATTATTACCTTTTGATGACTTTGTAGGTCTAAAAGCAACTAATCAAGAGTAGGGAAGTGTCATGACGATGCATGCATGGTCAGTGGTGTGGGTATATAGAAAGGAATGGTTATTCAAAAGTGTAATTAATGAAATGGTTTTGGAACATTGTTTTTTTAATTTCCTTGCAAATTTTTGTTTTTTGAGAAATAATTTTTACATTGGTACTTGATTATACTTTGAGATAAACTATTTTTGTAATTATTGAATATAATTTTTTTATATTATGTTGATAACATGTTTTATCCTTGGGGTGTGAGAAGGTAATTCATTGGGGAAACATACTGAGTTTCATTAATCACCCATGATTTTCCACTTTAGTTATTTGTAGATTTTATTTATCGATATATCATCAATGGTAAAGTATCACATATCTTTAGCAGTACATCATGATATTTGCCTAATTTGGTGGATTTAGAGCAGGGATCTTGATGGACCCTTGGAGTCTTAGTTATGTTGGAGTATTTTTGTTTTGTCTTCCATTGTGTATATTAATATTGTAGTCATCCATGATACTTGGTTTCAGTTTGATTTCGATAAATTAAATTTTGATTTGTTTTTCATTATTATCAGGCTTCATATAGTGGTTTTTTGTTTATGCATTGTTTTATTAGTTGTTTTTTTCTTAAATGATAAATTTTCCCCCACATGTATTGAAGCCTTTCACCATTTATATCCATCATTTGGTTTCTCATAGATGTTTCTTAGTTCCTAGTAACATTCTTCCTCAATATCAAGCCAATGAGGAGAAGGTGGGACACTACAAAAACTATTATAGTGTGACACATGAAAAATGTGATGCATAGAACTCTATCTCAATGGAAGACCCAAATGGTATGCCACCATATCAATTCTCTCTAAAACCTCAATTGTTCTGATGAACTTAGCCACAAATGTTCCTAGCCGTTTGTTTCCTAAGGTGACCTAATCTGGGATACATGCGAAGAAATTCACAATCAACCTCTATAAACTCTATGGGTCATCAGAATTTATAAGAAGATGACTTCTATATAATTTTAGTTGTAGTCATATATTTTTTAAGCAAGAGAACCTACTCTAATGTCCCCTTCACAAGAATTGATCCCAACATCTCTGACTCAGCTACCCCCATCCAACATAGATGTGATCTACATGGCCTGTCATAAAGATCATCATATGGTGCCATATGAACAGCTTCTTGATAATTATTGTTATATGAGAACTCCAACAAAGCTATATGCTTCTCCCAAGACCCATCAATTTCTAGAACACAAGATCACAATGTATCCTCAATAACCTATATAGTCTACTTCGAATTCCCATCTATCTGTTGGTGGAATGATGTACTCAACAAAATTTATGTACCAAGTACCTTCTATAATCCCTACCAGAAACATGAAGTAAAACATAAATCATTGTCAGAAAAAATTTACTGGATCACCCTGTGTAGATGGGTTATTTCCGGAACATACAAATCTCCCAACTACCCCACAAAGAATGTATTTTTTATAGGAAAGAAATCAACTACCTTCATCAAAGGGTCTAAAAACACCCAAATTTCATTATTATTCCAAGGAATCTGGATGATACAGACCAAAAATTACATATTAATGCTATCAAAATTCCATTATAGAATGCGAAATGGCTCTAGAAATCCTCTTGGTAATTGATGATTATCCTTCACATGTTGATAGGTGTATTATTGTGTCACAAACCCCGATGTCTTCTTTTTCATGTTCGGTGACCAAAACATTCATCATTGGTCATGGTACATTTTGGTCAATCCTAGAAGTACTACCCACATTGACGAATCAAATTATCACATTAGATCCTCCCATATTACAGTAAGAACAAAAAACTGATTACTAACATTGAAGATATCAACATAATCTATGAAACAACTAGAAGGTGACTCCTCACCTTCATGGATTTCCCTCCAGGTAAAAATGATGAGATCCTTATACTGTTGGTCCCTGATCTATCTCAAAAGTGTTAACTCCATTGAAACTGATACTAAATTCATCTACTCCTACAACTCTTGAAACACAACATGTATATCATCTGTAATGCCCCAACCCCAGTTACACAGAGTCGGTGCATTATTACATAACATTGGAATGATCACAAAATATCAAGTATCGAAAGACCGATTAGTTTAGTATCCTTGGGATCACTAGATACATTCATAAATGTTACATTACATCATAAAGTGAAAACTGCAACAAAATCTTATCTCTACACTCATTTCCCATTATACTATCCCTGCAGGTCATTCATAAAATACTTCTTCACAACCTGGAAAAAATAAAACATATAAAGGGGTGAGCTCAGATGCTCAGTAAGGATAACAATATAGAGGAAACTTTCATAAATAAGCATAAACATTTAAGGCAATGTATAACTAAAAAAAATATCTTTGAACTTCAACATAATATGGAAAAGTTAAAATTAAATAATTCCATTTACTTATTAACATGGATATTCTACCAGTAGAATAATCACATGCAATATCAATAACCAATTTCATAATGATGGAATGCATAATACCAGACTATCATAACCACATAGTCAAAGCCTTTTCCCAAGAATACAAATAAGATTTTATCATGGACTTGTGCCAAGTAACTAGTTTGTCTCATGAGACCTACTGATGCATCTAGGAGCTATAGTGGGCTCCACCCATCACTTACTAAGTCCAATTCATTCCTCATATGAAAAGTTTTAATCATAACATAAACATTAGTATTAAAACTGGCATACGAAATGTCGACACTTTACCCATAAACCATGAATGGTATAAAAATAACACATCCACAGTCAAACATATCACAAAATCTTCAACACAATATGGAGGATTTGTATCATAATAAATCAACTTCAAACAAGTTTCAAATCCATTAAAGGATTTTTACAAAGATGAAAATGATTTGTAAAACTCTTTGAGAGAAATATCCCTTTTTCATGAAAACATTTAAAAATCGCATAATTTAGAAAGGAATACATTTAAATACATTTTTGAATCAAAGTGTCCCATACCACTTTGAAACTTTTGAAAGTAATTTACATTTTAAAACATTCATGTCCATTTAAATAAATCCTTAAAACTATTTTGAAAACATAGACATTAATCAGAATGGTTTATAAGAATAAATCTTTAAAAAATTTAAAATGATGTTTTAGTAAAAATTCCCTTAATATAATCCCATTTAAAACTATTTTATGGAACATGGACATGGATAATAAATATGTCCCAGTGGATACTTACATAAAAACAACCTCGGATACTAAAGAGATTGAGAAATTAACCCTTACCAATTTGGTAAATTACGAAACATACACCCTATGAAATAGGTATCATACAATGAATATGTAAATACACATAAATTAAATTGTATTACACAAATAATACAATCATGGGCAGTACACACACCACATGTAATAAATAAGTGGTGAACAGTGGAAATCTCATGGAATTAATTGTGAGATAAGAAACCCCTTACTTTGTACTTTTTCCTTGGTCAAGGCTGGGTTAACCTCATGTATAATGGTGACATAATTGTTATTAAAATTATGCAATAATCATATTCATTAATATGATATCATATATGATCTTTTAACATTGATTTGTTGATAATATCTTTGTATTATCGTCATTTTTCGGTGTTAACAGATTCATTTTCCTTTATATTCTTTATTATGTGAGCCATATTTGTTATGGATGGGATATTTCATATTAATATCCAAAATGATATCATGTCTCTAAACATTATTTTTAATCATCAAATGAAGTTTAGTCTTGAATGGATATGATGGGGAATGAATCACATCGCGTTCGTGGAGATGGTAGTCCGTACGTACGCACGAGCGACAATATCATTCTTTTGATATTAAAATAATATATAATTGGATGGTATATCATATATAAAGAATAATTATCATGTTATATTTATTATTTACATGAATTAAACATCATTATTATACCCATTCAAATAAAAATATATTGAATAACGATTACACCACGACGTGGGGACGGTAGGTCGTACGTACGCACGTATGGTGACATGTCATTCAAAGGATGGGTTGAATATTGAATATAGTTGTACCATATTTATAATAACATCAAAATATATAAAAGATACTTGAGTTATTATTTTAGAGTGGAAATAACAAAGAAATAAGAAGTTGAAGAAGATAGGAACTTGAAAGAGAGTGGTGAAAACATTACCTCTTCTTCGGGTTCTTCCTTTTGATTTGATCAAAATGGATCCTTAGGTTGGCTTTATGATCAAACTAAGGCTTCTAGGTTGAAGTGAGGGAAGTTGGGAGGATATTTGGGCAGGGTTTGGCCCAGACAAAAGGCTTTAAAGGTGTAAATTAGAGATAAGGGGGTGTACCCTTTTATAAGAGGGGTGAGAGGCACCTTTGGAAAAGCAAGAAATATTATTTTATAATAAATTCATATTCGGTTTATAATGACTTAAAATTAGATTATTTAAAGTTTAAGGTGGGTATGGGTCGAAATAATTTCATCCAATAGATTTTAGACAGGTTTGGGTCACTATATTAACCTTATCATTTATATTTAACTCTTAGTTAAATAGTTTGACATTTACCATGTCTCCTTGTATTTTTATATTATATAGTTAATAAACTTACTATATACCTCAAAGAGACCCCCAAGTGGTACATTAATAAAACCCCTATCACTATATAAGTCTTTTTTCAGGACCTTAGATTTTCAAGAGTAGAATATAAATTAATAATATAATATTTGTTTTAAAAACACTTTTATGTCAATTTTAACACTATTGGGTTTTTTTTTTTGATAATTTCATAACAACATTATTACTTCAAAATAAATTTATATAACCAATCCAAATATGTCATATTAACCTAAAAAATTAGTGGAATTCAAAAAAAGTCTCAAATTACATTTATTTTGATATTTATAATATCAATTATTTTAATATTTCATTAATTAGTTAATTACTGCATCACCATTGTGTCAAAAATAAATTAAATTATTTAATGTCTAAAAATTATAAATAAAATAAAATTATGTAGGAAATATTTTTATCTTTCTAATTAATATTTATAATCAAATTTATCTTATGTATAACCATATATTAAACAATTTTAGTTATCAAACTGTGATTTTATCTCTTTTAACTCTTCTTTGAATTAAATAATAATAAATGTCCTAATCTAATACAAGTGGACCTAAATGATAATATTTTATTCCTAAGGTTGTTTTTGGTCGAGATACACATTTCCAATAATATTAGGACATGTGTTAGGGTAATATTAATATGATTTTTACCCTTAATTACCCTATACACTTTTAACCGTGGTAAATAAAAGTAAAAAGTTACTATTCACCAAAAATTATTATAATCTCATTGAATCACATTTTACTCCTTGATATTAACTGTGTCTCTCATATTTTCAAAATTACACTCATAGAAGCTGTAAAATTAAGTTTTATGTGAATTTCCAAATTCTCCTAGGAGGTGGGTAAAAGACGGTGAAAAGTTCCACAAAATTTTTATAAATCTAAAATTCTTCTAAACTAACTTTAATGAATTACATTGAACTTATATAGGTATTATGTATCTATTTTTACCTTAATTAAATTTAAATAAAAAAATTATTTAAATAAAAATTCAGTTTTAAACTATAACTCAGTGTCTTTTCACTATTCATCAAAAATTGAATGTTTTCAGAAAAATACCGAAAATTCACCCTAATATAATTTTGATATTCTAAATCCAAAAATGTAGTCCATTTTGGAAGATAAAATGTATAAAATTTTAAAAAGTGGTTATAACTATTCATAACGACTACTTTTATTGTTTGTGGTGTGTGTAAGAACTTTAAGTTTCGTACAACACACGCTATTTTATTATTCAAAGAGAAGCGTACCATGGAAGATTGGGGTGTTACATTCTCCCCTCCTTCAATAAATTTCATCCTCACAATTTTTAAAATTGGGCTTGGGAATATAATGTAGAGTCCCACATTGGAAAAAGAGTCAATAAAACTATCATTTTAAAAGAAAGAAGGAGAAGTACAAAGGTCACCCAAGATAACCCAAACTAGGATTCCATGTAGGAAAACATGGATATGGAAGATTAAATAAGTGGAATGTTTTCATTGAGAGGGATATAAAACATGATCAGGATAAAGTTAACAATAAAAAACCACAAACATGTGATGGGACAAACTATCATTAGTCTCCCAGTAGGAAAAGTAAACGGACAACATTTTTTTGTTTTATGTAACATTACATAAAGATGAGGAATTCGTTTATGAGATTGAATAAGAACATAAATAGATATACTTAATTTTAATGTAGAGTTTCATTCTTTAAAAAATTTCTACCACTAACTCATTTTTTTAAACGATGAGTATTCCAGAAGACTTGGTCACATTGGAAGAGCTAGAATATACTTTTATTGAATCACATGATCCACTAAGGATAAACTATACATTTACATTGTATTTAACGATTAATCAAAACCAAATTGGTTTGTATAAGATCGGATGATCCCCCAAAAGGATATTTCATTAGAGAAAAAAACTAATCTTAATTTCTAAAATTAAACCAATAGTACCCCAAAGATAAATAAATACCATTAAATAAACAATTGTCCTTAAAATCCTTCAATATAATCCAAACTAATTATGAAACCCAAAACTTAGAATAATTTGGTTATGTAGTTTTCCACGTTAAATTGTATCTCCAAATGACATCAACTACATTTAAAGTCACATACTTAAAAGTAATTAACCTAATCACATATTCACTATTTTAGGTTAATAATTTCCATAAATAACCCAAATAACTATAAATACACAATAAATACATATATAAAAATCCACCATTACTCCTCAAATAAAAACCCATATTATTCTATTTTCTTTGGGCATATAGTGTACCCAACAAAGCGAACATCTTCCAAAATAACATTTATTAATTAATCACCAAATCATTTTCTTATACTAAGGGTATTCATTTGATAAGACATAAGATCCCAAATCAACTCATTATTATCAATAAAACCATTTAACTAAAAATAATTAGTCACACTAACCAGGGACTTCACGTAGTCCAGTGGTAGGAGATAAATCACAATCGCACTATGGTTGTGGGTTTCGATTCCTACAGCTTTGTCTGACTTGACAGGTTGTCACACGGTCTGTGTGTTTTACTTTTTTAAAAACTATATTTTATAACATTACCAAATTGAGATAAATTCCTAAAAATAACTATATAATAATTTAACCATAAATGTTATCTCATACCTTGCATTTTCATCCCAAAATATAATAACTTGTAATTGCCTCAAAATCAAGGACCATATAAAACCAAATGGTTATTTATAACTATATCCACAAGAGAAAAGATAATTCTTCCTCAAATTTCATTTTCACATGATAAATTGCAGGGTTACACATATAAGATAAAATTCACCCAAAGTAATCTCAACAATAAAGAGAACTAATACCTTTAACCATTTTTCCATCCATTTATTTCCACATAGGTTCTTCCCTGACAAAGAGGTCATCCCATAGAATAGGGCATTGACTTGGTTGATGCCAAGGTCCCTTACATTTATGAAAAATGACCGTAATTGGAATATTTGGATGAGTTTTATTTTCCTCCATAGTACTCTTCATTTTTCCTCGGCAATTATTTACATTATGCCCTTCTTTCCCACACATAAAGCATTTCTTTGTTCTATTGAGACACTTTCTTTGGTGTCTCTTTCCACATTTCTAGCATGATAAAAATTGAGTTTTCTTCTCTCCATGGTCTCCATAGCTGGAGCTCTTATCATTCCCTGCCTTTCTCTTCTTTGTTGAGTCCGGGAGTTGGTTAATATATATGTTGTTGATCATATTTTTGGAAAACTGATTTGGAATGAACACAATATCTTTTACGCTTATCAACATTCCATTTTTTTTCTCATTTCCACCACTATTCCATCCTTGTACATCATCATAAAAGTCACTATGACTTCCTTGGAATCCATCCATTGACTAAAACCAGAAATCATTGTGTGAGTAACATTAGTCATAAAATCATTTAGAGAATATCATGACACCATATTCTAAATTTGAAACACCTTAGGAATAACTAGGTTCATTTATTCTTATCTTATATTAAAATACTTCAAATCAGTTTATAAAGAAAATGTAAATTATCCTAAGAATATCCCTCGGGAGTGTTGTAACCAAGAGTGAAGCAAGGCTCATTGTCATGCACCAGTTCCCGTTCGAGTCTAGCTCAAAGCGGTGTTTTCGGGTTTTACCCCTAGGAACAGTTGTGCCAGAGCCACCTCTACCCGCTCGTATCCAGAATGGGATCTATTTCTTGGAAAACTCAAAAAATCTATACAATACCAAAATTCTAGGAAGTTCTTCTATATTAATCCTCAAACTCTATCTTAGGGTTATGTTCTCTAATCAGAGTTTATCTAAATCTAGTTTCCAGGGTTTGTACTAAACTTCCTCTTATACCAACTGTAACGCTCGGACCCCAGTTACACAGAGTCAGTGCATTATTACAAAACAATGGCATGATCACAAAAGATTGAGTATCAAAAGACCGGTTATTTTAGTAGCCTTGGAATCACTAGATACATTAATAAAGGTTACATTACGTTATAAAGTCAAAACTACAACAATATCTTGTCTCCACACTCATATCCCCTTATACTATCCCCGCAGGTCATTCATAATATACTTCTTTACATCTTGGGAAAAATAAAACATATAAAGGGGTGAGCTCAGATGCTCAGTAAGGATAATGATATAGCAGAAACTTTCATAAATAAGCATACACATTTAAGGCAATGTATAACTAAAAAAATGCCTTATGAACTTCAACATAAAATGGAAAAGATAAAATGAAATAATGCCATTTACTTATTCACATGGTTATTCTACCAGTCAAATAATCACATGCAATATCAATAACAACTTTCATAAAATGCATAATGCCAGACTATCATAACCACATAGTCAACGCCCTGTGCCAAGACTACAAATAATATTTTCTCAAAGCCTTGTCCCAAGACACTGGTTTGTCTCATGAGACCTACCGATGCATCGAGGAGCTATATCAGGCTCCACCCGTCACATACAAAGTTCAATTGTTAGGGCCAATAGGGGCCTATATACCCTAAGAGGGGGGGTGAATCAAGGTATGGATATTCTTTTTCAAAGTTCTTCCTACCCCACTAGATCTTGACCTCTTTATTACAAGGGTCACTTTGTTTTCTCTTGTGTGTAAACTATGATCACTTATTTACTTCTTTATATAATGATTATGCTTTGAATACAATGCAGGGAAGCAAACAGATAGACACATAGATTTTTACTTGGTTCACCCTCACTGGGCTACGTCCAAGGAGCATACGCCAACAAGTTGCCTGTCGTAACAAATTCCACTATTCTTCACTTGATGTGGATACAATGTTTGGGCTAGATCACTTTTATTCACAGGCTCACTGCCTTTACAAAGTTTAGGGTCATCTCACTTCTTTCCCAAGGGTCACTCCCTATTTCTCTCTCTCTCTGGCTCACTACCGGTGGAGAGGATCCCCTTTTTCCTCTTCCTATGCTCACTGCACTTAGAAGGGATCCACTCACAGTTTATAGACCTATAGGTCTCTTCATTTGAATGAATTCATGCATCCTTAACTGTTTATGGATGCTCTGTTATAGTCCAACTTTCATCCACTGACGAATACCACTTTTCCTCTGGACACTGGGAAATTCCTTTTCGAAACACCTTCGCAAAGCACCCTACTTCGCGATGCTCCCAATTTTGCGAATCACTCTCGCGAAGCTCAAGCCATCACAAAGCAATGGCCCTCACGAAGCTTACTAAGTTGACGTGGAGCTCGCAAGATTCGCGGAGCTACAATAGCCACTGTGAAGCTCCTCTTTGGCGAAGCACACTGGCTCCGCGAACCACCTTCGCAATACGAGAGCAAAATATTTTCTCTGAAAATTCTCTCTACTTCTCTCGAGGGGGTCGGTCTCTATTTATAGATGATTCCACCGACCCTCGAACTTTCCACGCGAAGTCAACGCCACGTCATCTCAAATTGCGAAGTTCCAAAGTTTCCACCGGAATTCTGTCTAAATCGCGAAGAACCATAGCAATTTTCCTTTCATGGAGCTCGTCGTAATCACGGAGCATTACCGTCAACATTCCTTCGTGCCTTCGCCGTGAAGCTCCCTCGCAAAGCCCTTCACCGTCGCGATGCACTTTAACTCTATCGTTCACGAATCTTTGACGTAATCGTGAAGCATCACCACCTCCATTTTTCTGGTCTTCGCAAAATCCAATCCATGCATCCCATCTTCATGAAACTCATTCCTTTTCCATAAACAGCGCCACCTTGTACTGCTCTTTTGTACCGCCTCCAGATTTTCTTTTCCTTTGTGATCGTTCTTTTTCAACATGGATTGTCAACAAATTCTCGAGAACTCTACAATTATCCATGGAAACCTTCTTTTTCAAAGAACGCAATCAACCCAAAAAATACTGCAATGTTACCTTGAGGGATTTTTGCCCAATAATCTCCCCCTTTGGGTTTGTTGACAATTCTTCATAACTCTTCTCAGAAAGATTTTCTGCTCATTGATACCTCACTGAGTCTTCTTCCAGTCGTTACCACCATTCGCCTCTTGCGATTCTGATAGCATTCAAGGATTCAATTAACACGTACTCTAATCCCACATGAGCAATGCTCGGTGTGAGAAACAGGAGTAGCATGAAAAGCTCATCCATGAATCACTTCATGTCAAACACCAATTGTCGATTCCAACATGATACCAATTTTTGAACAACACTGATCCCAATTGGTGATGGATGGAAACCTTCTCTCACCATTCCAACACCATTGTTCTGCTTTTATCACGATCCTCAGTTGTCGTGATATCTATTTTTAGATCGATCACTTCTAGCATCGCCAGATTTGAAAATCTCCTCATTGCTCATTTCTCCCCCTATCTGGCTGCTCCACTGGTCAGCTTCTCCCCATATAAATCATGATTTATCAAATTTCCACACTGTCTCCCCCTCGAACAATCACTATTTTCTCCCCCTTTGTCAACGAACCCAAAGGTCACTCCTTTGTAGTCTGTAACATAGTAGAGTACACATATCATCACATTAGGGAAAAACACATCATACCTCGGGGAGAGGGGGTGGGGCCCACATCCACACTATTTCAAGTGTGGGGAATCGACAGAACTCCCAGAGCCATTCGATGTCTTCGAAATGCTTCCTTAGGTAAGGCCTTTGTCAGAATGTATGCAACCTGTAGTTCTGTGGGCACATACTCTAACTTCACGATTCCCTGCTCAACTTTCTCCTTGATAAAATGATACTTTATATCAATTTTCTTTGTCCTTGAATGATGGAAGGTATTTTTTCTAAGATCTATATAACTTGATTTGTCACACTGGATTCCTATCGGAGACTTCACTTCAACTCCCATATCATCAAGCTGTTGTTTCATCCACAATGATTGTGTGCATGCTTGAGTGGCCGCAATATACTCAGCTTCTGCGGTGCTCAATGAAATGAAATATTTCTTCTTGGTTAGCCAATAAATACACAATCCACCAAGATAGAATGCACCACCTGACGTTGATTTTCTATCATCTGCTTAACCAGCCCAGTCTGCATCAGTATATCTCAATAACTCTGCCTGAGATTTATCAGTATATGTCAAGCCTAAATCCACTATGCCCTGGATATACCGAAGTATTCTTTTCACTGCAAGCATGTGTCTTTCCTTGGGATTTCTCTGATATCTCAATGCTTGGAATGTGGCAAAAATAATATCAGGCCTTTTTGCAGTCAAGTACAACAAACTTCCAATAATTTTCCTGTATTCTGTGATATTAACTGCCTTGAAATCTTCATCTTTCGATAATTTCATCCAGGTGGCAACCGTAGTCTTCATGTACTTGGAATTATCCATTCCAAACCTTCTTAAAACCTCCTTGGAATATTTGGATTGAGAAATAACAGTTCCATTCCTTCCTTGTGTCACCTGTAGACCAAGGAAAATGTTATCTCTCCAATCATTGACATTTCAAACTCATTTTTCATGAATTCAGAAAACTGTCTGCACTGAGCTTCATCTGATCTGCCAAAAATTATGTCATCGACATACACTAGCACCATCATCCTTTTAGTACTGGCATTGCTGAAATAGAGGTTGTAATCAACTCCTCCACGCTGAAACCAAGCTTCTTCAAGTACTGATCAAGCCTTGAGTACCATGCCCTTGGTGCTTGTTTCATCCCATACAACGCCTTCTTTAGCCTACAAACTTTGTTCTCATCCTCATGAATGAGAAACCCATCCGGCTACTCAATATACACCTCCTCTTCTAGAACAGCATTCAATAATGAGGATTTGACATCCATCTGGAACACTTTGAACTTT
Organism: Viscum album; assembly: GCA_963277665.1. Taxonomy (NCBI): domain Eukaryota; kingdom Viridiplantae; phylum Streptophyta; class Magnoliopsida; order Santalales; family Viscaceae; genus Viscum; species Viscum album. Next base: position 275,099,350 of record OY728137.1, read on the forward strand.
CATTGTACTACAATGGAAAGGAATAATCTGATTGTCTCCTACCTTGCAATTGGCGCAAATGTCTCATCACCATCTATTCCCTCTATCTGGGAGTCTCCTTTGCACATCAGTCGTGCTTTTTTCTAAATCATTATGCCATATTCATTCATTTTGTCTTAATAGACGCATTTAGTCATGATGAAGTTTTTATCATTTGGCCTCGAAACAGTCACCCACGTATGATTCTTCTAAATTCTGATCTATCTCTTCATTCATGGCATGATCCCAGTTTTCATCTTCAGCTGCATCAGAAAAGCATTTCGGCTCAACCTGGGATATAAAAGATGTTTTCTGCAGTGATTCCATTCTCCTTGTCTGAGCTAGAGCTGACTGATCGCCAATGTTATTCTGCATGTCAATTTCAGCTCAACTCTTTAACTATTGTGCAGATGAAGATTTTTCTTTTCTAAATCATCATTAGTCACTTATGCTCCCCCTTTGATTCTTTCCTCCTCATCACATTTATCAGGAAATTTCTCACTGTTTCACTGATCAGTGGAATCATTCCTTTCAGCTACTTCTCGCAGCTTCTTGGTATCCTGAAAACAGTCAGCTGATACCACAATGTTAGATCAAAATAAATAAAAATGAAATGCTTGATCATTGCTGCTTCTCCCACAGTATGTATTCTCTCGATAGACAACACCTGAGCTAGGTCATCCAATTATTTCCTTGATTGATCTGGCATCTGATTTTTTTATTGAATGCTCCCCCTATGTTATGCAACACTTCCTGGGGTTAGACCCACTGTTTAGACCCATAAACGTCATTCCTCTCCTGCATCATTTATTCTCATCTTCCACCTGTATGATTTATGCCAATCTATCACTCATCATTGATCCATTAACCAAATCTCTAAGCCTACTGAGTTGGAACACAGTGTAGGAAACAAGAGACAATGTTAACAACACAATCACATTCTATTGTGCTCTATTGCTCCCTTTCTTCTTCAACTCTGGTACCTGATTTGAATCAATTGAAACTATGAAGCATATCACCTTTCCACTTTACATCTCTAGGTGCCACTTCCCCTTGGATCGTATCTCCATAAAACCTGAAACATTTGAATCATCAGTTAATAGCATTTATATACATAGGAAGAGGGGTTTATTTATCGAATCCTCAAGATGAGTATAGTGGTTGATCCTGATGGGTCAACCCTTTGATTCTTTCTTGGAGGGAATCACACTCCTTTCATGCTTCCTCTAGCTGCTTAGCCAACTTCAATTGTTCTGGCCATATGACTAGGGATTCATTGCCCACATTCTGTGCCTTTTTCTGATATGTAGATTTGATAGGGTCGGCCTTTCTCACCGCTTGGGGTGTAAACCCACTAGAACACATTTCCTTCTTTGAGGTTCTACCAAAATACCATTTTCCTTGATTATTTCTCAGAGCAGGAATATCTTTGTTTGGCATCTTCCCTTTCTTCTTCTCCCATTTTAGGTGTCTTTCCCTTTCCTCCAATTCTCGCTGAAAAACAAGACATGCAGATTTTTCAATGCATTCTTTGTTCTTCTTTCTTTTATAATATATCTCAGTCACCACACTCTTTTTCACTGGTGGTGAGTCTTCCATTAAATGTTCATTCTTCTTTCTCACAATTGTAGCATCTCCACCCTTTTTCTTCCAGATTTGTTCATGTTCCCTCTGAAAGATATGTTGCGAGTGTGACAGAGGAGGTGACTGATACACCTTTCTCCCAGCTCACTGTGATTCCCCTGAGGCTCTAGGCCTATTATTTACCTTACCACTTTGTATCCTAGTGTAGAATTTCTCATTATGCATCACTGGAGTTGGTAATCTCCTTCTGGGTTCCTTTTCCTTCCCTGCTTTCTTCTTGCTGCACTCTCTGGCCAAATTCCCAGGATCAGAACATATAAAAGATTTTATATTAAAGGCATACCTCATTTCATCACTTCTCTGCTGATATATTGATGCAGCTTGAGTTCTACCCCTGACATTGAGCTCTTGAGCTTCCTGACACATATTCATGGTGTGTCCCATTCTTCCACAGTAATAGCATCTTATGAATGTTTTCCTCTGAGAGACTCTTCTCTATGATTTCTCATGATGCTTCTTCTTATCCTTGGTTTTATAAAAGTTTATATTTCCACATCCTGAAATGTATTCCAGAGCATCTGGACAGAAGCTTGATGTGTGGCCATGAATCCCGCAGAAATAGCACATGCTATCGTTTCTTCCTGTAAAAACCCTTTTAGGTCTATCTCCAGCACCTGCAAGGTTTTTCATATCTCTAGATATTTTCACTACACCTTTCCTATCACGCATAGGAGTGAGATCATCATATCCAATTCCATATTTTCCCAACATGGATGGCCTTTGGGATGATACAATCCTTTCATGCTTCTCTTCTGATGTAGCATATTTGGATTTCATTTGATCATCACCTGCCGAAGGATAATCAAATAATAAGTGCAGTTCATCCTTCAACTTGGGATTATCTTTGGATTTAGACTTCCCCATTTCCTTCTTGATGGATTCTAGCTCTTCTTCCAACTTTTGAATCTTCATATCCCTTGATTCAAGTTGGACATTAAGTTCTCCCTTGAGAAGCTTCCTTCTATTCATCTCATCTTCCAACTCACGTGTCAGCTTATCCACCATGTCACTCTGCTCCTTTACTTTCAATTTTTCTTGAGCAACAGAATCAGAACAACATGCGTTGTCTTGTTGTAGTTTTTGATTCTTCTGAACTAGCTTAGATAGCTGTGCAGTAAGATCAACATTTCTGGCTTTCAGATTCTGAACTTCATCTGACTTTTGACTCTCTTCATAATCACCATCCTTTTATTTTCCTTTTATTTTATCCAGCTTTTGTAGTTCCTCACCCAGAGAATCATTCTTCTCCTTTAGGTCAGTTTCCACATCAATGAGCTTTTGATTTAAGAATCTTAGCTTGTTGACCTCAATTTCCAGTGCTTGGATCCGAATTTTTTTAGACTTAATTTCATCGGTGTTTCCAACATAACTTGGAATATCAGGTTCTTCGATACACTTGACTTGATCTTTCACTTTTCTATTCAAGTCATCGATCTCCATTTTCTGTTCTTCAATCTTATGCTTATACTCACTAACTGATTCTGAGTTCTCTCGTGTTGATAACTTGAGTTTCTCAATTTCTTCCATCAACTCATAATTCTCTTCTTCCTACTACTGCATATAGATTTTGGAATCGTGAACAACTTTGTTAGATTTATTTGTTTTATCTCTCCAAACATCTATCTCCTCAAGAGCAGCCTCTAACTCAGCTCACATATCTATTCTTCCTTCAATTTATTCTTCTGTTTCAGTATCACTCTAATGCTCATGTACTTCACTCATTCCAACATCATGATTGAGTGAATCAATATTTTCCCTATCAGATTCATCCAGGCCTTCCATCAGTAAGCCATTTGATTCTTTTAGTTGAACCACACTTTTTCCAAAAACACTTCCACACTGAGGAAAATTTCTTGACTTCTTATTCTTATTTGATGCTTTTCCTTTCCCCATGGCATATTGAGATAATAGAAAACTGTATCTTCAATCACATAGATCAACTACACCAAGTCGAAGAAAACAAATCTGATAAAAGAAACCAGCCCTCTGATACCAATTGTTAGGGCCAATAGGGGCCTATATACCCTGAGAGGGGGGTGAATCAGGGTATGGATATTCTTTTTCAAAGTTCTTCCTACCCCACTGGATCTTGATCTCTTTATTACAAGGGTCACTTTGTTTGCTCTTGTGTGTAAACTATGATCACTTCTTTACTTATTTATATAATGATGATGCTTTGAATGCAATACAGGGAAGAAAACATGCAGAAACTAAGATTTTTACTTGGTTCACCCTCACTGGGCTATGTCCAAGGAGCATACGCCGACAAATTGTCGGTCGTACCAAATTCCACTATTCTTCACTGGATGTGGATACAAAGTTCGGGATAGATCACTTCTATGCCCAGGCTCACTGCCTTTACAAAGTTTAGGGTCATCTCACTACTTTCCCAAGGGTCACTCCCTATCTCTCTCTCTCTGGATCACTGCCGGTGGAGAGGATCACCTTTTTCGTCTTTCTAAGCTCACTGCATATGGAAGGGATCCACTCACAGTTTATAGACCTGTAGGTCTCTTCATTTGCATGAATACATGCATCCTTAACTATTGATGGATGCTCTGTTATAGTCCAACTTTCATCCACTGATTAATACCACTTTGCCTCTGAACACTGGGAAATTCCTTTTGGAAACACCTTAGCAAAGCACCCTACTTCACGAAGCTCCCAATTTCGCGAAGCTCAAACAAGCCTTCGTGAAGATCCTGCCTTTTCGCAAAGCACTTTCGCGAAGCACTCTCGCAAAGCTCAAGCCGTCTCAAAGTAATGGCCCTCGCGAAGCTTACTAAGTCGACGTGGAGCTCACTGGATTCTCAGAGCTACAATAGCCGCCGTGAAGATCCTCTTACGCAAAGCACACTGGCTCCGTGAACCACCTTCGCAATACGAGATCAAAATATTTTCTATGAAAATTCTCTCTACATCTCTCGAGGGGGTCGGCCTCTATTTATTGATGATTCCACCAACCTTCGAAATTTCCACGCGAAGTCAATGCCACGTCATCTCAAATCGCGAAGCTCCAAAGTTTCCACCGGAATTCTGTCTAAATCGCAAAGCACCATGACAATTTTCCTTTCGTAGAGCTCGTCGTAATCATAGAGCATTACCATCAACATTCCTTCACGCCTTCACCGCGAAGCTCCCTCGTAAAGACCTTCACCGTCGCGATGCACTTCAACTCTTCTGTTCGCGAAGCTTTGACGTAATCGCGAATCATCACCACCTCCATTTTTCTGGTCTTCGCGAATTCCAATCCATGAATCCCATCTTCGCGAAACTCATACCTTTTCCATATAAAAATATGATCTTCATGGAAATCCTATAGTTGCGATGCTCACCAAACTCCAAATTTTGGACCCCAAAAATTTGGAAAACACTGGGAAATTGAACCACCTTGTACTTCTCTTTTGTACCGCCTCCAAATTTTCTTTTCCTTTGTGATCGTTCTTTGTCAACATGGATTTTCAACAACTTCTCAGGAACTCGACAATTCTTCATGGAAACCTGCTTTGTCAACAAACACAATCAACCCAAAAAATACTGCAATGTTACCTTGAGGGATTTTTGCCCAACACCAATGCATTCCTCATATGAAAAGGTTTAAACATAACATAAACATTAGTATTAAAACTGGCATACGAAATGTCGATACTTTACCCATAAACCATGAATGGTATAAAAATAACACATCCACAGTCAACCATATCACAAAACCTTCAACACAATATGGAAGATTTGTATCATAATAAATCAACTTCAAACAAGTTTCAAATCCATTAAATGATTTTGACATAGATGAAAATGATTTGTGAAACTATTTGAGAGAAATATCTCTTTTTCATGAAAACATTTAAAAGTCACAAAATTTAGAAAGGAATACGTTTAAATACATTTTTGAATCAAAGTGTCTCATACCACTTTGAAACTTTTGAAAGTAATTAACATTTTAAAACATTCATGTTTATTTAAATAAATCCATAAAACCATTTTCAAAACATGGACGTTAATGAAAATGGTTTATAAGATTAAATCTTTAAAACATTTAAAATGATGTTTTAGTAAAAATTCCCTTAATATAATCACTTTTAAAACTATTTTATGAAACATGGACATGGATAATAAATTTGTCCCAGTAGATACTTACATAAAAACAACCTCGGATACTAAAGAGATTGTGAAATTAACCCTCACCAATTTGGTAACTTACAAAACATACACCCTATAAAAGAGGTATCATACAATGAATATATAAATACCCATAAATTAAAGTGTATTTCACAAAGAATACAATCATGGGAAGTACACACACCACATTTAATAAATAAGTGGTGAACAATGGGAATCTCACGGAATTAAAAGTGAGATAAGAAACCCCTTACTTTGTTATTTTTCCTTGGTCGAGGCTAGGTAAACCTATTTTATAATGGTGAAATAACTGTTATTGAATTATTAGAGAATCATATACATTAATATGATATCATATATGTTCTTTTAACATGGATTTATTGATAATATCTTAGTATTATCATCATTTTAATGGGTTAACGGATTCATTTTCCATTATATTCTTTGTTATGTGGTCTATATTTGTTATGGATGGGATATTTCATATTCATATATAGAATGATATCAGGTCTCTAAAAATTATTTTTAAACATCAAATGAAATCTAGTCTTGAATGGATATGATGGGTAATTAATCTCATCACGGTCGTGGAGACGGTAATCCGTACGTACGCACGAGCGACAATATCATTCTTTTGATTTTTAAAATAATATATAATTGGATGGTATATAATATATAAAGAATAATTATCATGTTATATTTATTATTTATATGAATTACACATCATTATTATACCCATCCAAATAATAATATATTGAATAAAAATTACACCACGATGTGGAGATGGTAGGCCGTACGTACGCACGTATGGTGACATGTCATTCAAAGGGTGGATAGAACACAGAATATGGTTGTACCATATTTATAATAACACCAAAATATAAACAAAATACTGGAGTTATTATTTTATAATGTAAATAACAAAGAAAAAAAGAAGTTGAAGAAGAAAGGAACTTGAAAGAGAGTGGTGAAAACATTACCTCTTCTTCGGGTTCTTTCTTTTGATTTGATCAAAAGGGCTCTTTAGGATGGTTTTCTGATCAAACTAAGGCCTCGAGGTTGAAGTGAGGGAAGTTGGTAGGATATTTGGGTAGGGTTTGGCCGATCCAATAGGCTTTTAAGGTGTAAATTAGAGATAAGGGGGAGTACCCTTTTACAAGATGGGTGAGGGGCACCATTGGAAAATCTAGGAATCTTATTTTATAATAAATTCATATTCGGTTAATAATGGCTCAAAAGTGGATTATTTAATGTTTAAGGTGGGTATGGGTAGAAATCATTTCAACCAATAGATTTTATATATGTTTGGGTCACTATATTAACTTTATCATTTATATTTAACTCTTAGTTAAATAGTTTGACATTTACCAGGTCTCTTTGTATTTTTATATTATATAGTTAATAAACATACTATATACCTCCAAGAGACCCCCAAGTGGTCCATTAATGATAAAACTATCATTATATAAGTTCTTTGGCCGATCCTTAGATTTTTAGGAATATAATATCAATTAATAATATAATATTTGTTTTTAAAAATCTTTTATGTCAATTTTAACACTATTGGGTATTTTGTTTTTGATAATTTCATAACAGCATTATTACTAAGAAATAAAATTATCTAACCAATCCTAATAAGTCATATTAACCTAAAAAATTAGTTTAATTCATAAAAAGTCTCAAATTAAATTTATTTTTATATTTATAATATCAATTATTTTAATATTTCTTTAATTAGGTAATTACTGCATCACCATTGTGTTATAAATAAATTAAATTATTTAGTGTTTAAAAATTATAAACAAAATACCATTATGTAGGAAATATTTTTATATTTCTAATGAGTATTTATAATTGAATTTATCTTATGTATAACCCTATATTAAAAATGTTTTAGTTATTAAACTTTGATTTTATCTATTTTAACTTTTCTTTGAATTAAATAATAATAAATGTCCTAATCTAATACAAGTGGACCTAAATGATAATATTTTATTTCTAAGGTTGTTTTTGGTTGATATACACTTGTCCAATAAAATTAGGACATGTGTTAGGGTAATATTAATATCATTTTTACCCTTAGTTACCCTATTTACTTTTAATCGTGGTAAATAAAAGTAAAAAGTTACTATTCACCAAAAATTATTTTAATCTCATTGAATCACATTTTACTCCTTGATATTAATCGTGTCTCTCGAATTTTTAAAATTCCACTCACAGAAGCGGTAAAATTATGTTTTATGTGAATTTCATTATTCTCCTAGGATGTGGGTAAAAGACGGTGAAAAGTTCCATAAAATTTTTATAAATCTAAAATTATTCTAAACTAACTCCAATGAATTACATTTAACTTATATATATTTTATGTATCTACTTTGACCTTAATTACATTTAAATAAAATAAATAATTATTTAAATAAAAATTCGGTTTTAAACTATAACTCAGTGTTTTTTCACTATTCATCAACAGTTGAATATTTTCAGAAAAATACCAAAAATTCACCCTAAGCTAATTTTGATATTCTGAATCCAAAAATGTAGTCCATTTTGAAAGATAAAATGTATAAAATTTTAAAAAGTGGGTATTACTATTCATAACGGCTAGTTTGATTGGTTGTGGTGTGTGTTAGAACTAGAAATTGCGTACAACCCACGCTACTGTATTATTCAACGGGAAGTGTACCATTGAAGATTGGGGTGTTACATCATATTATAAGGTCATCATCTTCCACTCATCACTAAACTCTTGAACTTTCTGAGTCTGATTTTTCCTTCTTAATGAATCAACAAAATTGTTCTTATTTACTAATGTATATGCTAGATCAAAATCAAATGACTATATGAACTCAAACCACCTCCACTACCATAGATTCAAATCTCACTAAAAAAATATTCTTCAAGCTCATATGAATTTTATACAAACTAAGATTATCTCCCAAAATATAGTGCCACAAAAAATTCAAATCATAAACCAATGTTGATAACATGAGGTTATGTGTATGGTAGTTCTATTCATGTGGCCTCAACTAGACAGACCTGTATTCCTTAAATAAATCTTTCTACACCAAAAATTATCCATGTATGATCCCTAAAGCAACACAAAAAACCATATACTCCTCATCTGGATTAGGTAGGATCAACATCGGTACCAATTCCAATCACTTCATCAACTCCTATAAGGAATTATCGCATGATTCTGACCATTCAAACATTACCATCGTCTTGGTTAGGAACAAAAGCAACACATCCATTTAGGAAAAGTCTTAAATAAATATTTGATAATATATAGCTAATCCTAGAAAGCTATAGATATTAAACAAGTTCTTTGGTTTCTCCTAAGAAACAAATGTCTGAACCTTATTTGGGTCCACTGACACACCTTCCATCGAAATGATGTGACCCAAAAAATAAACCTAATCCATCCAAAAATGACACATAGATTGCTTGTCATATAGATGATTTCCTCTCAGAGTTCTTATGATGATATCAAGATGTTGAGAAAGATTTCCATGAGTCAAGGTGTACACCTAAATGACATCAAAAAAAAGTACCGCAATTTTACCCAAGTATTGATCGATGATTATGTTCCTCAAGCCCATAAAAATATCCACTTAATTCATCTACCCAAAAATCATTATTATGATTTCATATGGTCATAATTTCTTTTTAAAGAAATTAGCGATATATTAGAAGGTCGAAATCTCAATTGAAGATACCTTAACCTCATTTCAATCATTGGGAAAACAAAATATCATCTCAACTGGTCAAATAGATCATTATTATGTGGAAGTGGATATCATTTATTCAATATCAGATGGTTTAACATCAAAAAGTTAACACATAAGTCTAATTTTCTTTCATCATTATTTGAAAACAAGACTGGAGAATTCCAAGGTGACATACTTGGTTTGAAAAATCCTTTATCCTCCAATTGATTCTTGATCTCTTAAAGCTCTATTGGTTCTATTCTATATGGAGTAATTGAAAATATCTTTGCTCCTATCATGAGCTTAATAGTAAATTCCACTTCTATCCTAGGTGGAATTCCTTAGAAGTCTTTAATAAAAAAACATCTCAACAACTATCCACTATATGTGGGAAGACATCCTTCTTTACAGCCCCATTATCAATCACTAGAGTAGAAACCTGATAGCTAATATCCCATAGTTGATGATGAAATGGACCTACCCAACCTTCCTAGATATGACACTCTATATGGTTGATGTTCTTTTCACCCTGAGGATACATAAGTTTCACCCTCCTACGGTAAAAATCCATGTGGGATTAATATGATACTAACAAATCCATACCCATTATTAGTTAAAAACCTGAAATATCTAGAATTTTAATATTCTAGAGAATACATTACACCCAAATCTCGAGATAAATACCCTTGTATAAATTTTTGTCTCCATATATTACTCCAAATGGTGTATCTATCGTCAAAAATCCACCCAAGAAATACAATTCTAGGCTTAAACTAATCAAAAGTTGTTCAAAAATAAAGGAATTTGTGGAACTGGTATCTAATTAAGCACTAGCTAATGTATAATTTAAAAGAATAGTACATCTCAATGTCAATGGTCCAGTATTTTTATCCACTAATGTATGATGAACTGCATGCAATTGTTCTACCCCACTTCCCTATGATGTAGTCCACCTCCCCTGAGATGCATCACTATACTGATATAGACACTTCCAAAGCCACCTTTTCCACCTTCTCTACTTACATGGATATTAGAACATTAGATTTGAGACTGATATGGAATAGAAGATCCCCTTCCCACAATCTGGTTATATCTAGCTCCTCCATCACTACATATCTATCATAGGTTCCTGAATAACTTCTATATATGTCCACTACAAAATTAATATTATATCTAAACTAGTGGTCGAGGAAAATTTCTATGATAGTGTACCATCCAAAAACATGGGTTGAAAAGCACTCTGGTGTGATCCTATGTAATTGACCCCTCTATCTCACTACCCTATATCCCACTAACTGGTCTAAGATTCTCAATGTGATGTTTCTGGCTCTTAGAAGCCATACCTCTTGACTGTCCTACCAAAAACACTTCTCCTCCACTACAATTCTCATTTAGGTTTCCCTAGATATGAAATCATGATTCACTAACATTAAAAACTTATTCAATATGAATATATTCACATGGGATATAATTTCACACTTTAGTTCATCTTGAAACCATTCAGCTAATGTAGCCTCATTCACTACAAAAGATTGTGTAAGGATGTGAAAATATATAATATTTCCCACATAATCCATCACAGACATACTCAACATAGTCAATCTCATGAACTTAGCTGCTCTCCCCTACCATATTGTCATAGGATAAAAATACCAAAAGAACATCTCCAAGAATCCATTCCACTCCATATCCTCCAGCTTCCCATATCGAATATGAATGTCCCATCAAAGATTATCTTGATGATGTAACATATAAGAAGCCAAATTGACACTCTTACCGGTAATATTATCTATGTGGTTATGTATAGTCTAGATTAACTCAATCCAGAACTCTATTGCCTCAGGTAAACCCTCTCTTGTGAAAGTTGGGTGGTGTAAAAATAAGATCTCCCTTGTCATATTAGACATGCTTTTCATAACCCAACATGGGTCTCTTTGCATAAGATGCATGAACTAATAAATGTTCCCCTGGAATATCTGTCCAACTCCCTCACCCAGTACTATTGGTTCCTTAATTTCCACTAATAAAGAATCATCTCCATTCATGTCCTCCTACTGTCCTCTCAAAAAGTATTGTCATGTTAGAACATCTCTACAATTCAAAAAACACACTTGAAGACACATTTCAGAACATTTACACTTTTAATTGAAACGTAATATTCTATAACAATTCATCTCTATAAACCCATCCATATAGTCAAAACTGTGGTTCTATCACTACACTTAACTATCTTACAATTTGGATATGGAAAATAATGGGTAAAACCATTTTCAAAATTCTTGTTTCAAATTTAGACACCCATTTATTCACATTTACATCATTTTACTAGTTTAATTTTCATATTAAGAACAATTTTGAATTCAATTTCAGAAGAGGGGAAAAATAGTTTATATTTAATAACTTACCGAAAACATGTTTTCCCATGAATTCGTAAGATGATGCAAGTTAAAATAATCCAGAGTTCCTAAAATGATGTATGTATACTAAAATATTATGCCACACCTGTTCATGAGTCAAATATCAGAAAATATAAAATATAATTATCAGATCACACAATAAGTGGATCACCCAAGGTGAAATAACTTACAACAATAACAATGCACACCAATAACAGGAATCCCACTTGGGGTACATGGGTTTTCTTCTATACATGGGGTTGAAACTCTCTTACACAAGCTCATGACCAAGACTTGACTAGTCCTATTTTCCTGTCTAAGTTTCCCAAATAGTAGGAAAACATAAACTGAAAATAAATATATATTGATACTAATTTTTAACGTCTTGACATGGGTTCCACACACTGAAGCCCCAATTCTGTCAGTCAAAATACCTCATGTGCATCTCCCCATATTACAAAGGCTTCCAACTAGTGGTGAGGGTTTAATAATGATCATGGTAAGACAATACCCTCTTTATTAGAGTATAACAATAGAATAAATAAATAATCAAAAATCAAATCACATATATCAATAACCATAACAATACATGTTCCAAAACATGACCAAAACCGAAAAAACAATATCAAAACAGATAGTAGATATGCCATGCTATAATAAGATCCTAGTGTAAAAATGGAAACCAAAAAGTAAAGACACAATAAAACTATCATTCGGGCCCTGAATTGTGTCAAATTATCTCATCAATACTCTATCCCAAATCCTCCATCTAACAAAGGGACTTCTCCCACATATTATCTTCTAAACATTAAATCTATTCGGGTACTGATCAAGAAGCCCACGGAAGGTGTGAGTACATCTTAATAGGCCACCACTGATTGTGTCTTTGATAATATCCAGTTAATAATATTTTGTGCCTTTGTATAAAGAATATATAAAATCCACAAAGTAAACAATTTACTTTTATTTAATTACTCTTTATTTAACCACATAACCCTCGGGTTCCTGATAACACCATAACCTCAATACTTTCTTTGGCCCATTCTAGAGACGGAACCCTATTACATATTAAATATTAAAATAATTATAATACAATGGGATTTAATTATCCATTCATCCTAATTGAAAACACATCGACTTAGAACCATAATACAATGACACTATCATGGGTGTATAACATCAAGTCTAGCACCCTATTCGTATTTGGGGCATAATTCTCTATCCCACACCACATTGGTACATGAAGAATCATTCCTTCTCCCATAAAATTTTTTATAGGCATTCATTTGGGTCAGGAAAACCATTTCTAGGACCACCATGGGTATTTGGAGAATAAGTTCATGTCCCACACCCCATTTTTCAATAAAACACATATAATCATATATATAACATCATTCACGGTTTATCAATATTATCTTTATACCACATTCTTCAATCTAAACATTTATAAATTAATCAACATTAATCAATTTCATATTCACAAGAATTATAATTAATAAATTCAATAATTAATTAATTAATTAATTAAATATCTCAAAAACCAAATAATAAATTCAATAATTAATTATCCATATTAATTTTTAAAAAATAAATATCTCAATAATTAATTCAGCAACTAATTATTCCAATAAAATTAAAATTCTCATTATCTCAATAATTAATTATTCATATCTCACAATTCAATATTCTGATAACTATATCAGAAAATAAATACTCCCAATTCACAATTCAATATTCTGATAAATAATTCAACAATTAATTATTCCAAATTAACTATTCAATAGATAAATAAGTTTACAAAATTAATTATTTCAATTAAGAAGTTAAATTTCTAAACAAACTCAATAAACACTATAATTATATACACAGAATTAAAATCTTGACTATGGTATTTGAATCATACAACAACAACCTTAATTCATTGATAAACGATCGCCCAATGGAACTCCCCAATTTTAATGGAATAACAATTTAGAATGACTTCCTGATCTCAAAACCTAAATCATGATCAAAAAATCATAGTCCCATATTCTAAGATCTAGGTCTAAGAAACTTAGATCTAGAACCAATAAAAAAGTGGATAAATACTCTTTAAAATATGGGGGAGAGATGGTAGAGAATAAAGAAAACCATGAGGTATTAGACCATTTTACCAAGAGGGGATAAGATCTTCAACGAGGGATTCGAATCGCAATGAAAGGAGTCTAGGAAGGACTGGAATACACCCATGAACCTCAAAAAATAAGTCAAAATGAGTTGGTCTGAGTGGGGTTCAATTTTTGTTAATTAAGGTGTTCATATAACTTTAAATCTAATTTTAAGATTAATTAAAATCACTTGTATGGTTTTCTGGGAAGAGGTTCACGGTTTCCCCTAACTTTGTTTTCTAACAGTGTAACTATTATTGGGGGGAGGGGTGCACAGATTCTTCTTTTAAGGCACACAGTTTGAAAAATAATGCACCAGCCATGAAATCACACCCTATTTAGGGTTTCACTGTTTTTAGTCGAGGGTGAATGTTTAGAGAAACTCGTGATCCAACCATTCACTACCATATTTCTTCCATTTTTCTCAAATATTTCACCCAAACATACACCAAGGTAAAACCCAAACAAAAATATATCTATAAAAAATAAAAGATGTACCTTTAAATTATCTATATTCATCTCTAGAAAAGGTCGATGTTTTACAATTTTTTATTCTTACTATCCTCATAAATCCTTAGATTTGGTCATTTTCTTGGATGATTCCAAGGTTCTCTAACCATAATACATTTAATTATTAGTTGTTCCCTTGAAATAGATCCTTATTATTTCATTTTATTAACTGAACTATTTAGTTTCCCTCAATATTTTGTTTGTGGATTACTTCATTTACCATAGTTAAAGCATATACCCATTCCCTCGAGTAAATTACCATTGGATTTCTTTCCAAATTTTTAATATATAAGAGATTGAACATTTGTTTCCATCATAGACTTCATCACAAGATATTTCTTTTTTCTCCATCATTATCCTCTTTTTTGTTTTAGGACAACAGCTATATTTAAATGGTTAATCAAATTTTTTGATACCCTGTTAGAAATCATCCAAAGTTTTCTCATTCAAGACCTTATTCTAATGGGTTTTTCATTGATTTAATCTTAAAATTATTCCTCAAGCCCATAGTTCCTTATATTTTTTTACATTACTAAAACCAAAAGAATTTAAATGAGTGAAATAAAATTTACAATGTATAGATATTATTGTAATCATAAAATTAATTTCAACCTTAAAACATCTTGTTTTTTACATTATATTGTTGGAATATCATTACATCTGTTCAATATATATCAACCTCAGTTTGAATTAGGATACTTTATGTTTTGTTATCTTGGACTCCCAAACATAATCCCTCAAAGTAATTAGGATTTCATTCCATTTTAGAGGTTTATATATATAATATTATCTCTAGTATGTTTACTAATTTTCTCTTACCCTAACACCAAAGGTAGAAATAAAATCTATAAAATTAACTAAACTAATCTCCAAATATAAATAACCCTACTCTGATACCAAATATAGTAACCCATGATAAACTTATCTTAAATGAAACATTATTCGTGTGGTTTAAATATAACTTCCCAAAAAAACATAGCCAAACCAAGGACATAAATTTATAGTTTCTTTTAGATTATTTACATAAACATCTAATTTTATAAAACATGTAATTATTTCCATATACTAGTTCTCATATAGACCCTTTCCTCTATATATCATATTATATAATCATCTTAATAAATTAGTGAATATGAATTTAATAATTTGGTAACCTCAAATGCTGAGTAAGGGAAAAGATATAGCAAAAAGTTTTGGAAAATAAACATGAAGGAGAATATGAGGAAGACATAAATAGCCTAATAAAAGATGATTAAACGTTTTATGGTAATAATACATTTTTAAAATTATTTTCAAACATAAAATATATGAAATGGATTAAAACACGTATTTTTAATCAAAATACAATTGAAAAATATAAAAATGTTAAATAATTCAAAAAAATTGTAAAAATCTTGATCAAATGTCATTAGAAAGAAATGAAATTCATATTAAAAATTCATCAAAATATGCGGAACAACCTATATGTTTTTAAAAATGATATAATATGAAATCATTTATGATAAGACCCATTATTCCCAAGCCTATGTGACTAACCCCATTATGTCCATGCTTGGAAATATCAACAAACCCATCATTCCCAATAATATTTTAAAAATATATTAATATGTGCACATATGACTATCTGATGAGATATAAACTGTAATAAATTCATTAGAGGTAAATATAAGATCCCATATATAACCATCCACACATATTTGTTCCACTTAAAATAAATCATCATCATAACTTTAATGAACCATGGAAAAATAATATTTTTCATAGACTTATCCTATAACATTCAACGCCCCGATACTTTGTAAAATTATTATTTCAAAATAAATTATATATTTTCTATATCTTATGTGACACAAAACATAGATTTTTTATTTCATTACAAGAAATACTTAGCTTATTTAGGTCGCATATAACATTATGTATACCTTGTGTTACACACAAAATCAGTTTTAGCAGGTATCAAACATAACATTGAGTTTAAACAAAACATGTCGAACAATGAAAATATGGTTAAGATACTTTTCACATAGATATTGGAATGAGGGGTATGAATAATATTAACTAAAATTTTAAAATATTATTTTGAAATGTATATATTAATAATTAATTAGTTACCAAATAATTATAAATTAAATGAATAACTATTTGAAAATAAAGAAATTATTTTTCATGAAAACATTTTTTCTAGGGAAAAACATGTTTTACAATAATAAATTAAAAAATGGTGAATTATTTTAATTCAATTATTATATTATATATTCACTAAAATGGTTAACATTCATATTATGGGTTTTTTAAATGGTAAATAATAATAAATCTATGTTTGTCAATAAAATAGTTGTTTTCTAAAAAGCAGTTCAGCTGCCATATAATGGCGCGCTTATTTAAAAAATTTACACATTTATAAAATTTATTTGGAAAAATGAACTTCAATTTTGAAATTTCCATATCAAATATTTATTAGGGTTAATTTTTTTTTTGTTTTCTATAAAAAGATAAATTTTTTGATGAATTATTAAAATTACTGAATTTTAATCAAAAAATACATTTTCATTTAATTTATTTATAAAGTTAATTTATATTTTAATTTTTCTAAATATAATTAATTTAATTATAAATCATTTAATCCAATATTGGTCTTTATAATTAATTTTATATTGATATTTGATATAAAAACTATGTATACTTTTGATCATTTTTTCTATAAAACCCACCTTTTTCATTATGTCTGTAGGATTAAATTTAAATTAATATATTCCACTTATGTGAATGAAATTTTAAAAAAAGTATTCAATTTTTTGAATCATCGTAGTTTATAATTTCTAATAATTTATTATTATTTTTTTGACAAAAATTAATATTCAAAATATTAAAAACAAAATTTCCCTACAGTTAGGGTAAAAAATTATTTACGAGAGGTTAAACTATAATGATTAGAGTGAAAATGACCCAAAATAATATATAAATTTTAGTTAATGATTTAATTAAGATATTTTTAGTAAATATTTCTAAAATAAGGAAATTGCTTTCTACTTTAACTTGAATATGACCTATATAATATGTAATGTAAATAAAAAGACAAAAATGATACTCTTCTTACTTTTAGTACTTATAATGATTTTGGATAGGTAAAAAATAACTTATGTTATGTTATAAGTATTATTTCTTAAGATAAATTTCTCATTTATCAAATATAATCTATCTTTAATTTTTAGATATGAAATCTATACTTATAAGACTTAAAAGATTCCAATGTGGTAATTATTTAGTTAATAAATAAATGATATTACTAGTACTAAAAATATTTAAAGGGAATGAAATTGAATAAATTATTGTGTTAAATTAATTTTCTATGTAAATATATCATCTTATACAGGTTTTAACATAATATATTCAACTTCTATCATTTTTTTTGAGTATTTTTTTAAATTCAAATTAAAGGAATAATGTCAAAATTTATATTACTATTGTTTTATAATAAATTGTATTTTATTAAATGATTTCAAATTACTAAAAACCATATATTTTAACAAGTTACTTTTAAATGTAAATAAATATCAAATATGATCGATTTATGAATTATTAATTTTTACAATTAATATATTTACCCCAAAATAGTAAAAAATCAGTTAGCACAGATAAATATAAAGTGGTTCTTTTGAACATTAGATGCACTTATGATAAATCATCATTCCAAACGTGTTGTTTTTTGGTTTAATAAATTAGATTTAATGTTTAAAAACATTGGTTCAAAATTTCCTAATGATTTTAATATTTATTTTTTCTAAAAGGATAAATTACATTGTTTAGAAAACTAGTTACCGTAGTGAAAACCAAAAATGGTAAAAGTTGGGATATATAGAAGATAAGATATGAAAATTTTAAAAAAAATTAATGTGTTATTGAAGTATGGATTGTCCATATAATTCTTAAACTCCATTATTTATCAAAATTCGGTCCACATTAGGTAATATTGCTTCCCCAATAGTGTAAGCTTATGAGTATTTAAAACAATTTTTCTCCTCAACTATAAAAGCACACTCAATCTCCTCTCTTATTCACACATTAAAACCACTTTGTAATATATAATAACAGTAGAAATAAAAACCTATATTACCTCCCCTCATCCTATAATCATTATTTTGGATAGATATCTATCCTAGGAATATTGTTTGAGAATACCTAAAGAGGATACTGGAATAAGAGGCAACATTCATCAATGGTCTTTTTTTATTTATTCCTCCATACATTAAACTCATTTTATATATTTATTATATAAGAAATTAAGTATAATATATATATATTGATATGTGTATATTTTAATATAATTACTTAAACCCATCTTCACTTCTATAAATTAGGATAAAAAACATCACACATGTGTACAATAGACTACAGCATTGCAAACTCTTGTCGTTGTATTTTCCATTATCACCTATAAAGACTTGAGAAAATGATGGAATTATTTTTTATATATGATATGTATGATATTTAATATATTCATAATATTATTTTGTTTTTATATCACACATACCTTCATATTTACCATTTTGTGGGAATATTGTAATGCCACTCTTTTCTATAGAACACTATTGCCTCATGAAGTGATGTGTTTCATTGACGCTTAACATAAAATATATTAAGGATGGGTTTGATAAAAATTTGATATATATATATATATATGAATATGCTTCTTTAATATATTTATAATAAAATTATATTTATAATATATAAGGTTTTACTAAGTATAACGGAAGTCAAGACTTATGGTAAGGGATTTTCGTTTCACATTTTACATTTGTATGACCAATGAAATATTCACCACATATTCCTTTTATGTGGTGCATATACTTACCAAGAATGTTTTTTATGATCATTTTCCTGAAAATTGTTATTATTTACATATCCATTTTAGGATATCTCTTTCGTGGGGTAAAAGGTTTAAAAGTTAACAAATTGGTAAGGGGTTTTCATCTCACTTTTTCTATCAGTGAGACACCTACCATATTCACCATATAATCATGTTATGTGGTTTTTGATAATAAAAAATAATTTATTTTATGATTCTTACACTGAGAATTATTAGGATTTAAATATCCATTTGATGGTCTCTCTTTTATGGGGTTTATAGTTCAAAATTTTTTAAATCAGTAAGGATATTTTGTTAAAATTTTCCCTCTTTGAGACGCACATTTTATTATAAACCTATATTATTTTAAAAGGTTTATAAAAAACCCCCTTTAAATTTAATATCCTGAATTTATTTATCCTCTTGGTAATTTTAGGTTTCACTTGATTTAATCCTTTCATGATGCATATGATTCAATGGTAAAAAATGGTAATGATTTTATATTATAGTTGATTCTATTATCAGGGTTATTTATAAGTAAGTATAAAATTCAAAAATGTCATGATCAACCATAGAATAATTCTATGGAAGTTTATTCCCCTAATTTTATTCTAGATGTCTATTTTTTTCTAGAATCATGTTTTCCAAAAAAGAATTACCAAAATTTATTATTACTCTCTTATGATTTTTAAAAGTCATTTTTCCCCATTTTTTAATTCTTTACAATTTTTTTGAAAGTAATATTCATGTTATTTTCCAAATAATGTCACTTTGTATTTTTCTAAAAATGTAAAAGGAATATTTGTATTAACTTATATGACCTAAAAATAACTACTCAACATCATGTAAATTTATTTATTTGAATCGTTATTTATTTTTTTTCATTAGTATTTTCATATAAAATTATATTTATAGTTTTTTTATGTTTTAAAATATTATTTTTAAATAAAATCTATTTTCCTCAAGATATGTGAAAATTATCCATTCAAAATTATTTTCCATCTAATATTAAATTTTTAAGGTTACATATAATTTTCTATGGATATGATTGATGGGTAACATTAATATTATTTATCAAAAAGCTTTAAATAAATAATAAAAATATTTTTATTAAACGTATTTCTCTTCCTTAGGTTATACCATGAAAAAAGTCTTATGAAACAAACTACTCTTTCTATAGGTTATGCTTTGATGAAATAATGAAATGACTAAGAAACGTTTTCATTTTCCACAAGCTATTTTAAGATGGATTTTTTAAAAAATGCATCCCATTTAATGGGTTCTGATATGATGAATGTTTTATGATATTCTTTCACATATATGTAATATTTTCACCATGTGAATGGTGTGACCTATATCTCTGTACAATGTATTGGGTAATGATTAATGTTTTATGAGATCAAATGGTACACAAGAAGATATCTCAATACTAAAATTAGGTGCAAAGGAGTTCATTCCAACCTCAAATAAGTTACAAATTTGGTTAGCTAAATCCTAACAAGTTGTGAATGCTTTTATGGTTAGACATCACATAGTATTTTATACTCTTATATAAATTACATAACTATATATTTTATTCCAATGATATACTCTCATGGATCATGTTTTTTTCATTATTATTTTTGTATTATGAACTACCAATATCTATTTCATCAACCAATATTATTAACTTTGATATGTATGTTATGGTATTAAAATTTCATGAAAATGTTTTTATACCCTTATGCATATGTTTTTCTTACATATGTATCTTTACTTTTCTTAATGAGAATCTAAGATCACCCTTTCTTATGTTGTATTTGCCCAGGTTATAAAGAAACAGTTATGTTGGCTATATTTGTGAAGAGTGATAAAGGGGGAATATCATTGTTGGAAGCATTGAAGATCATTCACAAGATTAGAGTATTATGATCCAAGGTTCAAATGGAACTAAAATATTATTTTCCTCTGGTATATGTTTGTGTAATGTTTTTAATATTAATATTAAAATAGGAAATATCCATGTATGAGAATAATGGGTTGTAATAGTTGGTATAAAAGTAATAGCTTAGTTAAAATTTGGAAAACTATGATGATATAACATTAGTGATATCCGTAGGGATATTTAGACAGTTATTTCTAAGGATTTCACAGTAGGTATGTCTAAGGATGGGTATAATAATAGGATAATGTCCCAGAATTTTAGTAATGAATTTTTTTAGTGGTTTCTATGAAATTAAAATACTATTTTGAAAAAATAAGTGTATGTGGATATAGAAATAATTTACCTAGTGATTAAAACCCTAAAAACATTTTATTAAGCTAGACTAGATTAGGAATTTATGATGTAAATGGGACTTGTGTCACACATGGTTGAAACCTCCACTAGGATATGATTTCTAAATTAAAAAAACTACTCATCAACCATCTTTAAGGATTTAAATAAATGATGATTATAAATGACCTAGGATAAAACTAATGGTAAAAGATTAAAAAAAGGTGTCTTGATTTAGATATATAAAAAAATTTCATAATAAGTGATTTTCCATTATCATTATAATTTCCCGCACTATACTTTCTGGTATTAGTCAATTAAGGGACCATAAAGAACTCGGTTAACATTTAATATGATCGAAAATTTTCAAATGAGATTCAAAATGGTATAATGACTATAGTGAACAATGTTGTAATTATGCCCATTCATTTTTTACAAAATATGTTTAAAAATGTATAAATTAGCCAACTCTTGGACTCACCAAAGAAGGGAATGAAATAATACACTAAGGATTCCAATGATGGTTACAATGGAAGAATGGATATTCATTTTACTATATGTCAATAATGTGGAAATAAGTACCCAACTGAATGTCTCAGAGGAAGGATATGATGTTATAACTTCTGAAAAGAATTAAACAAATAAAGTAACTAAAAAGGTAAAATGGATATTTCAGTGAATTAGATATATGGGAATAATGGTCTCCCAAAGTTTTCATGGACTGTAAAATTCATTAAATATGGGAATTATGGGCATTACACAATTTTATGACCTAATGGGAAATATCATAAAGAAAATCAGAACGGTTGTATGAGTAATGGTTATACTACTGATGATAAAGAGACTACATATGAAATATGAAAGGAAAGAGGTCTTAATGAATAGTATAATAAAACATAGCTAATGATTTGAGACAGAATTGTGGGGAATGAATTATTTATGTATTCTGATTCATAGATTGTGGATCATGAAATATATAAGTATTCATTATTATAAGTTTTTCATTATATATTTTAAATAATATTTTGTATGAATTTGATGGAATTGAAGAGTGATTCAATGAGAATGTGACATTTTGATTAAGTTAAGGTAACCATTAATATGTTCTTGGTGTTAAGAAAATGGTTTTTTTATAAATAGATGATTGATATGGATAAATTAAATTAGATAAATTTGTGACCTCAGAATTGAAAAAGGATTTGTTGAAAAGGTTGTTTATGCTATAATTGATGGAGTTTAAAAAATTATTTGATCTATAAAATATGATAAAAAAACATTGGTTTAATCTGGGAATGATAAATAATTATTGTTTTTAATGAGGTTAAATGGTAATTCGAATTGTAAGAGTATACATGGTAATGGTATTCATAGGTATGGTATGTGACAATTAAAGACAATTTCATAATATTTTGGGGTATTAATGATAATTTCATTTGGTATATTTAGTGACTTTATTTTTATAGTTTGGGATTTGTGTATTTCATATTAGTAAGAAGGATAATGATTTATGAAATGGTATACGATCAAATTTGAATGAGGATTTAGAAATTAATGTATTATTTCACCACATAGTGATTTATGGATACTCGAAATCCTATGAAACCCATTATTTATGATGATAACTATAAATATATGTAATTTCATACCATTATATCTATAGATCTTATCATTAATTAGTGATTTGAGAATAAAAAGTCCACCATAACTTATTGGATTATGAGATGAAGTGGAAGTTGATCAAGGAAAAACCAAAGGGTGCGAGTCTTCTGATGAAATAGTATTAAATTAAGTAAGTTTATCTTCTCATGAAAATTATTCAAATTTGGGGAAATTATCATGGAAACAAATTCTATTGTTTTATCATTATTTTTTATGACATCAATAACCCTTTTTATGCCTCCTTAGTTAATAGTTTTTTAGTTTATGTTAACCTATAAATCACTCAATTTATTGTGAAATATAATTTTTTTCACTCCCTATAATAATTTAATATTTTATCCCATGTCCAAATTTTCACTTCCCTCCAATGTTCTGTTATGTGCAAACACAGTTATGAGTTACATTGGGTAACCGTTATGTTCCCAAAATCCAATTTTAAGGGAAGTTTAATTATTAATTTGTAAAATGTTGGTTTTTATAAAGGAATATTATTATTTTAAACCTTTTATGATTGTGATGAAATTTGATGGAGAAATTCATTTTAAGGTCAGGGGAGGGTTAAATGTAACACCCCGAGATTTTGTGAAATTATTAATTTCAAATAAATTTAATATTTTCTATATTTTATCTTTAAATAAATAAAATTGTAATCTTTTCATTTAATACTTATTTCAGCTTCCATTACACACAACACTAAATTTGTCTTGTGTTACACACAATACTTGGATTACGTTGTGTTACGTGTAACATAGAGTTTAATCAAAACATTCCATTCAGTAAAAATTTTATTATAATTGTTATCACCAATAAGTTGGAATGGATGGTATGAATAGGATTATATAAATTATAAAAATATGGTTTATAAATGTTTATAATATGAATTCTTTAGTCTCTAATAAATTATAAATAAAAATAAGAACTATTTGAAAAACTAGAATTTACTTTTTTGAAAACCTATTTTTCTAAGTACAAACATGTTTTACATAATTAAAATAATAAAAAAAATTGGTGAATTATTTTAAGAAAATAAATATTCTTTATTTTCAATCCAATGGTTAAAATTCATATTTTTTTTGCTATTGAATAAAAAATAACACCTCCAATTTTTCTCTTAAAAGCAATATTTTTCTAAAAAATGGTTTTTCAAATTTTTATGGCGTACTTATTTTAAAACTAATTTAGTTATACAATTAATTTTACAAATAAAGAATTAATTTTTTAAATATTCATACTAATTTTTTCATAGGTATAATCATTAAATATTTTCTGAAAAGTATAATTTTTTTATGAATAGTAGAAAATAATGGATTTAATTGAAAACTGTATTTTCATTTAAATTATTTATAAATTTAAATAACGTTTTTAATTAGTTTCAAAGTATAATTACTTCAATTATACATTTATTAATTCAATTCAGGTCACTGGAATCAATTAAAAATTGAAATTTGTTATAAAAACAATGTAAACTTTTGATCATCTGTTTTATAAATACTCTCCTCATAATCACGTATGCGGGATTAAATTTGAATTAATATTATCAACTTATATAATTACAATTTGAAAAAATTGATTCCATATTTGGAACTAAAATAATATTTAATTTATAACAATCTCAACTTAAATTTCCCCCATAATTAATTGCGAAAACAGAAGAAAAGTATTTACCGTGGTAAAGGAAAAAATTGATTTACCGAGGGTTAAACATGAATGATAAAAGTGAAAATGGCCTGAATTATTATATTAATTTTATTTAATTGGTTTATTTAGATCTTGGAAATTAAATTATTTGAAATATAAATAATTCCTTACCACTTTACTATGAATATGACCCATTTTGTATTGAAAAAGAGAAAATATATGCTTCATACTTTTAAAAACTATAATTATTTGTGATTTGGAAAAAATGTCCAGATATAAGTATTATTTTTAAATATAACTGATTTATTTTCATCATAATAATTTATCTTTAATTTTTATAGATGAAATAGTAACTTAAAATTCCTATGAAATGCCAATTTTATATCTATTTAGTTAATAAAAATGAAATAACATATACTAAACATTATAAAATTAATATAAATTGAATAAATCATCATGTTCAACTAATTTTTTAGATGGATATATCTTCTTATATATGTGTTAAAATAATATATTCTAATTCAATCATTTTCTTGAAATTTTTATAAATTCAAATTAAATGAATAATATCAAAAAGGACATTAATGTTATTTTATAATAAATGGAATTTTAAGAAAATATTTAAAATTAATAAAAATTAAAATTTTAACAAAGTGATTTTTAAATTTTAATAAATACCAAATATGATCCATTCAGGGATCAAATTTTTTTATTAATAATATATTGACCCCTAAATGGTAAAAAATTTATTAGTGTAGTTAAGGTTCAAGTAGTGTTTGGGGAATTACATGGTGTTGTGTGAAATCAATTTTCAAAACACATAACTTACTTATTTTTTAAAATTGATATCACATTTATAATAAATATGTCGATTTTTATTAATATTCATCACTTTAACATAGTTTTAAATTATAAATTACCTTGGTTTGGGAACTAGTTATTATAGTGAAAACACAAAATGGTAAAAGAGGGAAAAATAGATGTTAAGGGAACAATGTTTAAAAAATGTATTTAAATTTGTGTGGGAGGTATGTATAAACCATATCATACCTCTGCCACATAAATTATTAAATCTTGTGCCACTTCTTGTAATATTAACCTCCCAATGGTTAATACATTTGAGTATTTACAATAATGTCACTCTTACTCATCTATAAAATTCACTTAATCATCTACCTTATTCACAGCAACACAAATATTTTGATCCGAAAAGGACTTAAAAAATAAATTCTCTAATTCTATCCAATTATCCTATAATACATATTTTGGACATAAATCTGACATAGTAAGGATTTTTTTGGAAAAAAGTAAGGATGATACCTGAAGAAAAGGTAACACTAATCAATGAGTATTTTTGTTTTGTTTCTTCCTCCACACCATAAAACAATTTTTATATCCTAATTATATAATAAAAATAGTATGTTAAATATATTTTTGTGGTTTTATGTTTAGTTAATTACCTAAAACCATCTCTTATTCCATCAAATGGGTTATAAAATCATCATTTGTGTGTATGGTGGACTACCGCCTCGGGAATTGACATCTTTTAGATTTCAATTACGACCTCTAAAGAAAGATCATAAGTATGGACATAATGTTACATATGATATACGTGATATTTATGATTTAATTATGATTTTTCAGTTATTATATAAAACATACATTCCTATTTTCTATTTTTTGGAATATGATAACATTGTTCATGTGTATGGTGGACTACCTCCTCGTTATGTGATGTGATTCATTCACTCTTAACATACAATGTATTAAAGATGGGTTTAATATTATTTTTTTATTTATATTATATAACCATAATTTTTGAATAATAATATATATCATTTAATTTCATTCTTTCAACTCAACAAGAAAAATGAAAAGGACAACGTTCATGGGAATGTACATCCTATTGTCTCATTATTTGGTGTATTTGATTTCCTGTCACTAATTTATAAGGATTCCTAAAAATATATATATATATATATATATAACATATATTATATTTATATCATGTTAATAATTATTTAGATAAGGTAACCATGATCAATTCAAGGGGACTAAATATATAACAAATCAAAACATATATAAAAAACAAAGTGGTTATTAACCAAAATGTAACTTTACCCTGGAATTAAAAATAAAAGGGTAATAAAAAGTTATAATGAAATAATATATGGTATGATTTATTATAATATGGTTATTTAATATATTTATAATAAACATATATTTCCTATTTGGGGGGTTTGACAAAGTACGAAGGATTTCAAGACTTGAGTTAAGTGGTTTTTGTGTCACTTTTTACTTTAATGGGACACAAATATATTCAAAAAATCATATATTCATATTGTTTATCTACTGAAAAGGATTTTATTTTTTGTTATACTGTTGAAAATTATTGGTATTTAAATATACAATTTAGGATCTCTCTTTCATTGGGTTTAAGGATTAAAATTTAACAAAACAGTAAGGGATTTTTGTCTCTATATTTACTTCGGTAAGAAATATTCCATATTCACCACCTATTAAATTTATGTGGTATGTATATATCCCATTAATATACTTTATGATTCCTCTTGCTCTGAATATGGGTATTTAAATATCCATTTTATGATCTCTCTTTCATGGGGTTTATGGTTCAAATGTTACCAAAGTCGTAAAGGATTTTTGTCTCAATTTTTCTTCTTAAAGACATACATTATGTTAGGCACCTACAAAATTTTACATGGTATTTATACATACACATTGGAATTTAATATAATGAATTTATTTATACTCTTATTATTTTAATGTTTCATTTAATTTAATCCATTCATGGGGCCTATGATTTATAGTTACCAAAGTGGTCATGATATTATGTTACAGTCTCATCATTTATTGTGATTGTTTATGATTAAGTCTCTAATGTTAAAATATCATGATCAACCTCTCAATATTTCTCATTAATACTATTATACTCTATTTTTTCCAAATATCTTCATGTAATTCTACAATTTTTCATCTTTTTGGTACTAAATGTTATTAAGAATATATTTTTATCAAAATATGATTTTATTTCTTTTTTTAGATCAGAAATTCGTTTTATTATAAAACCATATTTTCAAAAAATGTTTCAAAAAATATTTAATTAATTAGTTATTCTTTATAAAAGTCATTTTTCCCTTTTTATCTTTTTAAAAATGTTTTGAAAGGAATCATTGTATCATCTTCCAAATAATCCCTCGTTTTCTTTGACTAAAAATGTGAATGGAATCTTCATTTAAACACGTACAACATGAATACAATCATCTTATGTCATGATAAATAATTTAATAGATTAATCCTTATCTTTTTTCAATGATTTTTTCAAGGAAAAATATTTTATTAATATTTTATGTATTAAATTTTATTTTCCAAAAAAGTTATTTTCCTCAAGAAATGTCCCAAGTAGTATTTTAAAAATATTTTCCTTCTATTATAAAATTATTTGAGGTTTTTTATACTTTAATAGTGACATGATCTTAGGATTCCATTAATATTATCTTTTTTAATGTTTTATATTTATGATTAAAATATTATTATAGAACCCTTTTCTATTCCATGGGTTATACCATGATAAAATTCCTGGGAAACCCACTTTTTCTCTGTGGGTTACACTTTAATAAAATGATGATTTGATTATAAAATCTACTTATTTTATTTAGGTTATTCTAGGATGAAATGTCTATGAAACCCATATTATTTAATGGGTTTTATAATGATAAAATATTTATTACTTTTTGGTGCACATATGTTTTATTTTCATTATCTGACGGGTGGGACCTACATGTCCCCCTAATTCATTGGGTAACAATTAATATTATTTGAGTCCAATGGGTATATGGTAAGTTATCCCATGTTAGATAGATGTTATAAAGAAATTAATAAAAATCCCAATGTAGGTACATAAGTTGTTAGGCCAATCCTAACATGTTCGGAATGTCTTGGTGGGTAGCCTTGACATAGGACATTCTGTGAATATGTTCATGAAACAATTTTATGTTTTATGAAAATTTTATGCTCTCATTATACATTTCATTGATTAATAAACGATTAAAGTATTATTAAATTATATTATTTATTCCATGACCCAATATTATTATCTTCACTTTTTAGGGTATGGTTATCAAACGGAATTATAATGTACTCATACCCTTATGAACATGTTACCCTTACATATACCCTTGGTTTACCCTCACTGAGCATCTTATATCACCATTTCTTTTACTTACTCTCA
Organism: Viscum album; assembly: GCA_963277665.1. Taxonomy (NCBI): domain Eukaryota; kingdom Viridiplantae; phylum Streptophyta; class Magnoliopsida; order Santalales; family Viscaceae; genus Viscum; species Viscum album. The sequence goes on from OY728137.1 coordinate 275,128,540, forward strand.
AAAGGTTATAATAAAATATCTAAAAAGGTTATTTCTATGTATAGTAATAAATAGATAATATATTTCTTGGAAATAATTAATATAATTGACCATATTAAAGGACTGTGTTCAATGATTCCAAATACCAAAAACTATTATGATCATTGGGAATGTTTGTATCTAATAAATTAAATATTCATATGAAAATATGTAATTTTCATGTATGATAAGCCTCAATTATTATATAAAATTATATTAAGAAATTTTATGATATCAAAATCTCAATTACCAGTGGTATTCATAACATAATAATGAATATAGGATAATTGAAACATCACTTCATAAGAGATAAAACTTTGAAGATAAATTAATGAAAAAACAGAAAAGTATTCATAAAACACTTCTAATAATTAATATAAAAGATAATTATTTAAATAAATTCAGAAAAACATTTTTGAGAAGGGAAATAAAATAATTTGTGAATATATTTATTTAATGAGTTATAAATAAAATATCCTTGAAAAAAATTTAGGTTTCAATAAGTAAATGTAAAAAACGATGAAAATGATTACTTTTGAAAGATTCGTTTATAATGGGGACTTGACAAAAAATAATTTTTTTAAAAATTTATGTAAAAATGCTATTAAAATAATTAATTTTAAAAAATATTATTTAATAATGAAACCCTGGAATATACTTTAGGATTTTATAAATTTTAAATTAAAATAATTTGAAAATATTTACTTTTAAAAGAATATTTAATAATGGAGACATTAAATATACTTATATGTATGAAATAGAGGAATTAGAAACATTTTGAAAAATAAATTACTTTTTAAAAGAATATTTAATAATGTAAACTTAAAAAAAATTAGTTTTTTCAAATTAAAATAAAGCATGTACGATAAAACCATTTATTTTGAAAAGATGGAAAAACCTTTTGATCATTTTTTAATAACCTAATTGAAAACCTAAATCAACCAAAATTTATAGAAAAGTTTATTTTAAAATAATTAATGGTTAATAAAATTATTTTTAGAGATAATAATAATTTTAATTTCCACAATGGAAAGGAGAGAATTGGTGAGAAGTAAAAACATGGACATGGATGAAAAATCCACTAAAAATTGGAGTTATTCTTAACAAAAATATTAATCATGTTTTATTATAGTTAATGAAGAGTAATTATGAGATAGAGAAAGGATTTGACTCATGAAAATACCTTACAAAATTTTTATATTTCAATAAATACCCTATAGGAAGTACTACCATGAAAATGACATTTAATATCATGAAATATAGTATAATATGGAAAAAAATTATATTTTGGAAATATTTACACCACTAAAAATGAAACTTTGTGTATAACATAGATATGTCTCACTGGATTCAAATTTGAGAAAAAGAAACCCTTGCATTTGTTACCCTCTTAGTAAAATTTTCTATAGACTCATAAAATAAAACATTAATATCATAATATAATATTATAAAACAATTCCTAAAAATATTAGTATTTTTATTTTATTATCATTATATATTTTTAAATTGAATAGTTTTTGCCAATTTTTTGACATTGAGTGTTTTTTGTTTTGACCAATTGTTTTAGTTTCATAGTAGATGTGTCCGAATTCGATATTATTAAAAATTAATCATTTTTTTATTGGTAATTATATTTTAATTTATTATTTATAATGATTTATAATGTTTAAATTAACTTCCATGAGTACAATAGTCTTTTTCTAAGAATATCAAATCGATAGTGAATGTTATTCGTTGATTTTCAAACTATGAAGGGTGTTTTATAAGTTTATGAGATAAATATTTATGTATTTTTAAATGACCAAAAAATATAATTAATTAAATATTAATATAATATTATAAATTAAATTATTTTTTCATGATCAACTATGATATAATTCAAATGCATTGTCTGAATATGTGCTCAACCCAACCCAATCATGAACATTCCCTGATTATTTATGATTCTGCGGTGATTTAGATTTACACTAATTAAAAATTAAAACTATGATATAATTTAATTTATATTAGTGATAAATTTTCTAATTATAATTTTATTATATGATTAAGTAAAGGATTTGAAATTATTAAGTAATGTGAATTAATGATTTTCCTCTTAGTACACATATTTTAAACTATAAAATATTTTATAATTGTTTATTTACCATATAATTAATAGGATCTCAAAAGATTAATACGAGAATATAATTAATATCATTTAAATTTTATCTTTTAAAACCATTATCATTTCCATCAATGTTGGGTAGTGATGGAAAACAAAAAAAAATACGTCTTGGAGGTCCTAGCACACACAACACAAGATTCGCATATTAATTTTTCATAATGAAAAGCGGTGAGTGGGTAATGATTTTAACATAATTATGAAAAAATGTAATATAACATAAATACTTATTTTATAATTATAATATAGAAAAAATAAGTTCATAAAAAAAGAAAGACACGTAAATAAATAGAAAAGAGGAAGAGAGGTTTGGAACTTATACCACTCTTCTTGGATTATTTCTTTTATGAAGAGGTTTATACCGTTGAGTGGTAGTATTTAGAGAATAAAAGATCAGCTTTAATATGTAGTGTGGTGTGTAGAAGAGTTTTTTACCATTATATAACAATATTTTGGGTTTTTTGTTATGGTAAGGGATGTTAGGAGTTCCCCTTATATAAGTGAAAAGGAGTGTATTTTTACTAAATACCCAGAACTATTCAATAATTTATAGACAATATAAAGGCATGTTTCACAAAAGCAAATAAATAATATATTTTATGGAAGATAAGGTTAAAACAAACCTGTTAAAGTAAATAGAAACTTTTTAAACATGTTATGACCTTAACCACTCTCGTTAATCACTTTTACCATTTTATTTTTCACCATAGTAACTAGTTTTTCTTAAGCATCATTATGACTAAAAACAAAATTTTTAATTAATAAGTAATTTATAATTATTAAATAAAAATATTAAATCTAATTTATCAAATAGAAATAATATGTTTATAGAAAATTAATTTTAACATAGACATAGTAAATTCACAAAAACTGGTTTTTGAAATTACATAATTTTAATAAATAATATTTATTATAATGGTATAATTATAAATTACAATAATTAAAATGAATTTAGAACTATCATTTTCAGTAAAATTTTATTTTTTCCAATTTATGAAATAAAAAATTGCAATACATAATGTTATAACAAATTAATCAAAATAGTCAAAAAATGGTTTTCATTAAAATGCTACATAAATTTTCAAATTGTTGACTATGGGTTTATAAACATTAAATCATATTATAAAATGTTTCATTATAAATTATAATGTATTATTTTATAGTAAAAATCTCTAAATAATTTCAATTTTTTCATATAATAAAATTATTTTATAAAAGTGGTGACATTAATAAAATCAGTATTATTACTCAATCACCTAAAAATTAATTATTTTATAAATATTAAATAATACATAATAATAAAAAATTAAGGAATTAAAAAAAATTAATTATACATTATAAAATTCAATTTCTAATATTTTTAATTTTATATTTTTCAAATAAAATTTATAATTTAAAGAAAGTGACTATTTATTGAAAATAACCATTTCAATATTAACTAAAATTAATTACCTTCTAATTGTAATAACTATTAATGTTTTACCCTTTAGTTAATATTATTTATTTTTTATTAATTTATTCTTTTTATGTTATTATTTTATATGTTGGGTGTAGAGTGTGACCATAGTTATAGAACATATTATATATTTTAATGTATTTAAAGGCCTGGATATCACAACTATAACATACCCAACTAACATTAAAATAGTACATAATAATTCACTTTAAAACCTAGTACCCCACACACCAATAATGTCACTAAAATATTACCTAGAAATATAAAATTAGATTCACCCTTCTAGGAAGAGACATCCAATTTTTTTCTTAAATGTAATGACTCGTCCTAAGTTTTCATCTAATTTTAAGCCTAATCCATGCCTCTACTAATTTTAGGGGTATCCATAAACTACCAATAAAACTAAATATGGAATGAGATTAATATTTGGGGATAATTTCACGTAGATAAAAAATATTTAAACTGTTAGGACCAAGCTGATAATGAAGAGTATCATTTTCAGCTATTGTCTTTTGTTTTCAAGGAAGTTTGAGATGAATGGAAATCACTTCACTTTGAATAAGTGGATTATTGGAATGATCTTTTTAATCCAAAAATCATATTCACATTCCCTATGAAATTACATTTCATTTAGAATGAAATATATTACTCGAAGATAGAGAATTTATAATAATTTCTATGGAAAATATAATGTTTCTTTTCAATTTTGTATTTTGCAGATATCATAAGTTATTTGGAGAACTTGTGATTCAATACTTATGAATTTTAGGGGAGAAAAACTTCTTCTAATCATTTTATGATTTTATTGGATAGAGAGCTGTTGTTAGAGGAACTTAAATTATCATGGTTGGTTTTTCCGAATAAGATTTTAAGGTGGTGTCATTTCTGTGTGTTTGCCAAAATGTTGAGTTCCAAAATTCGAAGGATGGAGAGTATTGAAAATGTTGGATTTCAATTAAGGTAATTTTTAAAATATGGAAAATTAATTAATTTCATGAATATTGGGTTTCATGAATGGTGGTTCATGAAGACACAAAGGTTTTGACATAAATCTTTGTAATTAGGAGGATACGACAAGTGGACTATCGTGGATGGTTCTTATATTGGGATAATACTTCATAAAAATGGTAAATTTATGGTTATTGAGAAAAATGGGTTGATATTCAAGAATATGTAAAGCATTGTGAATAGTGATGTTAACCATTGTGATTAAAAGAACTAAAGCATCGTGAGTGCGTGATGGTTTTATGGAGATCTCTGTGACAAAGAGAAATATCAATGGAGCATTATGAAAGTAGGAGAGCTGAGAATATATTTTGAAGTGATCCAAAAAATTCATTGTAGGTTGTGGAGCATCATGAATGGTGAGCTTTTAAATATGAGGCACCCAGCTTCATTTTTATGTATGTAATCCTAGAAAATCTAAAATCGCTCTGATTTCACGAAGGTCAAAGAGATCCATGAAGTTGGTTTTTTAAGAAAGCCTGAGCATCACAAAAATACATCTAAAGTCTTGAATGTTGAAAATTATTTTATTTAATTGATTCTTCATGAGAATGGGATATATCACATTGACTCAGTAATCTTCATGAAGGCTGTTTTTTCCATGAAGGTAATTTTCTTCACAATGGTCGGGAGCTTTGTGAAGCGAGCATTATGAAGGAACTTCGCAAAAAGAAATTTTGAATACCTAGTTTATATGAACAAAACATTAATAGAGCATCAAAAGAAGACTGAGGTCCCCATCTATGTTTCATTACAAAGTCCAAGAAGTTCTTTCAAGCTTCTTGGTAGGAAATAGAGTAATTGTTTTGAAAGATAATTTTCTTTGATGTGGATCAAGAAGCGTCATAACATTGAATAACTTCATTTTGTGCTAGAAGAAGCACAGACGCTATAGTATTGTTTTCATAGTGCTAAACGAGTGTAAGGGTGTATCTTACTAACTTTATTTCTCATCAAAGCAGTATTTTCTAGTGGATTGTGTGGTATTGGATTGTTTCTAAATCATACCACGGACGTAGCCACTCTTGCTTTGTGGTGAACCATGTAAATTCTCATGTTCCTATGGAGGTATGTTTGATTTGTATTTAGTAGGGAGAGAAAACATTAACAATAAGTGAAGGTTTTTTCCAAGGTAAATAAAAATAAAAGAGAAAGATATCATTCATTCACCTTATCCCCCTCTCAGTGATACTTAGATCTTAACTGGAAAACACCATAAACAACAACAAAATTCTAACATCATTCTAACATAACCCATTCGTAGGTCATTTATCCACACTAAAAACATATTTATAGAAATAAAATAAATAAATTATATTGACATAAATAAAAAAATAAAACAAATACAAAATGAACTCTCTTCTCACACTCTAAGCACCCTCACCTATAGCAAATCCTTTAATACTACAAATACTTTTCAACCATAATATCGCCACGCATCCAAATTTATAAAGTAGTAAAATGTACTACATGGTCAATAGAGACAAAAAATTGAAAATAAACATAAAAATTATTGGACATGATGACCCACGTGACCTAAGTACACTCTTCATTCAATTAGTATTCTAACATATAAATGAATCATGAAAAAGATCTATATCTTCAGAACGAAAAAATTTTATATATACACTTTGTGGGGTAATTAGGGTATGAGATCAATACCCTAGTATATATGCACTATATAAACCAATCATTTTACTTTCCAAAATAAACTATAAAAATCTACCAGAAATAAATTTATAATATTGCCTCCATTCATTTAGAAAAACTAACCTATACAATCAATAATTTTATAAAATTTACATTAATATTATATCAATTAAACATATTTCTAGAAAATGAATTATTTATACGTAAGAATCTTTTTTCAAAAACACGCATATCTGCACATAGAAATCAATTTTAAAATAAAACTGACCCATTTGAACATTATTTGAAAATTACACTTTCATACCATATAAATAATACAAAGAGAAAATATAAAAATAGTGGTGTAATGATAATAGAAAAAATAAACAAAGTCAAATAAAAACTATAGTGTGGTAGAAGTAAACAATCAACGAAACTAAAGTAAACGAAACACCATAATAACATCATTAAAAATAGGAAGTGTAAGAAAAAAACAAGAATATTCAGAGACACCTAAGAGGATATAACACCTTTTAATTTTAAAGATAATCATAACTCACTATAGGTAACATTAAGACGCCCTTAATAGACCTTTAAACCATACTATAGGATCTCTCAAGGAATATTCTATGAAAGACCCCAACATAAATTAGGATTAGATCATAAGAAACAATCATCTTGGTAGCCACACACCTATTGTATCCAATGTTCAAACCAAAAAATCATCCACTTGAATATCATCATCCATCAAAAATTATATCCCATAATCAAGAACACAAATTAAAATCACACCATCATTCAGAAACATCTGTTGAAGGGTTTCATTTAAACTTTATATTTTTATAATAGTTGTTTTACAGCATTTGATACGATATATATTTTCTAAAAATAAAAAAAATCCTTGTAGATACACACTTTTAAATATTATGGGAAAATCATATTCCATAATTAAATAAAATTTTAATGTTTTTCATTAATAGATATACATATATGTGACTACATGAATATATATAAAAACCTCTCAATATACATTTTCAATTATCATCATAAGAAAATATATATATACATATATCAATACATATAAATATGACACCAAAAATCCCATGAAACACTTTTAACATTATTTACAATGGAATAACATAACATTAGAACATAAAAATTAAATAAAATTGATAAAACAACCTTAAATAAATTCCCAACACCCAGAACCTCATTGAGAATCATATAAAATATTTTACCTTCTTAAAATTTAAATTACTATGAAGGAAGATAAGAAGAAGGGATAAATCTCAAAACCCCACATTGATATCAATTGAAACTATTTGAAAACATAAAACAACAAACATAATTAATTTTGATGTCATCGAATTTGAATTTATAAATGTAGACTAAATAATCTAGAAACCCCAAGTAAATTTTGTAAATTAAGTGTATAAAACGTATATAAACACCTACATAATCAATGTACATATGTTATTAAACCCTAAAATATAGAGTAATAATGAAATAGGAAATAGTTACTCTCCATATAACTAAGAAACAAGACACATTAGAACTGAAACACTAACCTAGGGTTTGACCTTGGGAAATCAGAGTAGTAGAGAGGGGAATAACATGAAGAAATAAAAAAATATTGGGGTAAAACTCCCAACCTAATAAAATCACACCTAAAATTGATAGGAATAGAGGATTTATATTCAATGGAGATGAATAGAGGTCATATATGTGAGGCTCCCCCTTGGGGGTGGCATAGTTTGATGTGAGAGAGGGGGGAGTGGTTTGTGATATAGTTAAATTTTTTTTTTAATTAATAACACTTTTTAAATTTTTATAAAGGATGAACCTTGGAAACTCAAAGTGTTTTTAAAACTTGAGGTAACTATACAACCCAATATAGACACCCCTAATCACATTTCATAATTTTCCCATGAACCCATTTTTTATGTTATCCTTTTATTAAATGTGCCAAATGAATATTTCGAGTTAAAAAAGACAAAAAAATATCCCCATGGTTGTCCAAATTAATTTGACTAACATTGAGATTCCAAAAAAAAGATAATAAATCAAAAAAATACAGGATTTTACCCAATTCTCAATAGATAAATTTAGTTCCAATAAAAAAATAAATTAAATAAAATTAAAAAATTTGGGTTGTCATAATCCTCACTACCATAAATCTTTCTTCCCCCAGAAATAATCTATAAATGATAGAAGATAAATTTTGTGATGTGTTTCTACTTCCTATTCAAAGAATCAAATTCAAAACCATTGTACACAATGAACTTAGTCAAGACAATTTTCATATAATTCAAAAAGTGATGCCCAAAAACTAGACATCCTAGTATCTCCAAGGTGAAGTTTGAGTGTACATCAAGTGCCCATGCTTCTCCACACATTGAAAAAACATAGATTCTTAAACAACTCACTCAAAATTTCACATTCATGATGGTAGTCCTACCTTTTAATAATGGTTCTAGAACTTCACAACTCAGAAAATAACCAATCCTCCAAAAACAAATTGTTGACAAGAAGGCCTTAACAATAAACTCATTAAGAGACATAGGGACACGAAGTAAATTCACTAACACCCATGAAATTTATGAATGTGTCCCCCAAAGCATAAGGAGATTTTAAGTAGGCACTATTCTTAAACATTTCTTGATCACTCCACTAGAATTGATATCTAAAAATTGTTACCTCACTCAAAACACTAAAGTTAGACCCAAGAAAAAAAATCAAGGTTAACTAAAAACACCTAGTTCATATGTATTCTAAATAAATAAAAACATGATGTCCAATACAAGGATTAGTGGGGGTAAAATAGACCACACAATTAGAGAATGAACCTCTGATTATCCATGTAACATCCCAATATTTTAAAATAAGAACATTGAATTCGGTAGCATATGTGACATGAAACAATAGGATTAAAAGAAAATAAAAAACCATGATAATTTTGGATAAATTAATTTTTAAAAAAAATAATTCCAATAAATTGATGTCATTAATCACAAAAAACTAGTTTATCTTTCATTAAATGAAACACTATTTTTAGCTTTTGTTACACAAAACATTCAGTTTATCTTGTGTTAAATGCAACACGATTTTTAAATGATATATGAAATATTATTAGAATATTAGTATTCCATAAAATAGTATCCACAAAGATATTAAAAGAGTTATTATCATTTGTAATAAATTTTTTATAAAAATTATGGGTTAATATTTTGATTATAAAAAAATAAGAATCACATAAAATAAAAATTAATGTATTCTGAAAAATTATATTTTTCTAAAAGATGTTTAAATTTATCTTTTCATGCATAATTTAAAGTTAATTTTTACATCATTATATAAGCAATATGAAAAAATAAATTTAATTTTTTAAATAAATATATAAAAGTTACCTTAGGGTGAATTGTTTGGGTTTTTGTGAAAAAACATCATTTTTTATGAATACTGAAAATACTATATTTTAATTGAAAAAATAATTTACATTTAAATTATTCTTAATGTTAAATAATATATTTATTTATTCTTTTTAGCTTATAATAGTCAAATTATATATATATATATTAATCCAATATAGGTCATTGGAATCATTTTCATTTGGTATTTTATTATGAAAACATTGAAAACTTTTTTTTGTTTTGTAATTAAAAACATGCTTTCTCATCGTCCCTATAGAATTATTTTTAATTTAAAATTCTCAAATTTGGGAATTCAAACTGGAAAAATGAATTACCTATTTTAAAGAATAATAATTTAAAATTTATTATCATTTCAATATAATATGTTATCAAAAATAGTAGTAAAAACTATAATAGTTTATTACTAGATTTATGGTAAAAATGGATTTACAGGTGGGTTAAACTAAGAAGTTATGCGTTAAAAGGACTTAACAACATTTCAAAAAGAAATTGGATGGACATATTTAAATTATATATCCTATTTTTTTTATAAAGTCCATTATTGGAAGCTTTTTCATGACAAATACATGGGTATGATTGAATATTTTAAAAAAAATACAAATGTTCCACTCACCTCACTTATAAAAGGCCATCCATGCTTACTCTTTTCCACACAAAAACCTCTTTGAATTAGAAACTATCATCTAAAATAACTTCCATACTTACCTCCTATCGTACTAAAAGCCTTAGTTTGGGATGAAATCTACCCTAGGAAGGCCTCTGGTAAAAACCTATATAGGATACCTGAAAACTATATGACATTCTTCAACGGATTTATTTATTTTATTTCTTTATCCACATCCTTCAACTATTATTAGAAATTTGTGAAGCAATATCTTCATCATATTCCATATATTGATATTTATTTATAGTAAGTTCATGACCAAAAAACACCTCCATATACATTAAATGGGTTATAAGATCATCAATCTTGTGTACGGACAACTACTGACTTGTGAACTAGTGTCATTACTTTTTCCATTACCACTTCTCAGCATTGGGCATGATGATGATTATAAAGTATATTTATGATATTTTTAACATAATTACACCTCCTTAGTCATTATATCATATATACCTTTTCACTTTACATTACCTAGGGGATATTATAAAGTCATTTACATTTACGATGGACTAACTCCATTTAAAGTGATGTGATTCTTCTTTCACTAACATAATATATATAAATACATATAAGGAGTAATTTTGTCACAAACCAACCTGGGTCAAACCTAAATCAGTCACCCCACCCGGTCCAAAACATGTCCCAAGGGGCATTCTAGATCCCCCTAGGATTGAAACTAATATTGGGAATCAAAACATACACATGGGAACAATTTAATCCCAACAGAAATAACTAGGACCAAATGAATAAATAAATTAGATTAACAACATGGAAAAAATAAGGAGTAGAATTTTAGTGAATAAACAATAGGTTCAGATTTAATATAAAAAACTAATTGAAATCTGAAACAAGAAAACAACTCTACATACACATGGTCTCCATGTTACCACTTGGTAACCTCCAACAACAAAAAAATTACTCAAACCTTAAGTAGATGAACCAAGAACATGAAAATAAACTGAAATTGCAACTGGGAAGATAGGATAGGTGCGAGTACCAAGAAGCTTAGTAGGTCTACCAAGGTAAACACTAAATCCAAGTACTCCCTTTCCCAAAACAAACCAATGATAGTAGTTTGAATTTATAGTCAAAAAATAAGGTTCTCCAGACAATACCAACCACACATAGTTCATTTAAATTTCAAACTAAATGCTATTTCTGTAAGAAATCTAAGGCAAATATTGCAAAGGTGATGTTGTAAAGAAAAAAAGGGTAGGTAGTGTAATCCAGAAACAAGTATAGCTGAAAGTAAACATGAAAATTAATAATAACCATTAGTGATACAAAACATCCCTAGAAAACCCCTTGATGTACTCAGTTTGGAAACACCTATCAGTGTATAGTGAGTCCCCATAGTTTGTAAACAACTAATCTCCCCCACCACAAAAATAGTAGCACTCCCCATCTAGACTCTAAATCTAATAGTGGGTACCAAATCGTCCAATCAGGGTTGGTAAGATACCATCACTCGATCATCTAAAATATTCCGATGAGCCCATGGTGTTTATAATAATAAATTGTATGTAGGAGGTCAATGCACACCTGACTCAGCCCGACTATTGCCACTGTAATTTCCTACCCCAAGCATGAAAACTGATATATGATAACCCTAAAGGGAAATCCCTCATATAAATGTGCCCTGTATAAATGCATTTTCATTTCATAAAACAAGGTGCCAACCGAGATGCTATAGAATATAAACATTTAACACATTTCACAAATGTTTAAGGTTTCCAAATGGGAACACACATTTATCCAAACCCAAATCATTTCCAAAAAAAGTAACACACACATTACCTTTGAGTGGTAAGTACCAAACAAACCTTTAACTTGACATGCCCAAAAGCATTACCCAAAACATCACACAATTACCAATTTTACATTTTCAATGCCAAATGGGCCTTTAAGTTCTAAACACACATCCAAATACGTCACAATCGCTAAATGTTCCTTTACCCTTTTTAACATACACAAAAATAATCTTCAAGGCCAATGGGAAAACATTGGTAAATTCATTTTAAACCATTTTTTAGAAACCACATAAAGAACCCAACTATATTTAGAAAATAAGAACAAATTAATAAAAAAGGATTTGGAGAAAACCCCATTTCAAGACACCATTAAAATTTGAGGTAATATCCATGTATTCACCTCGTGATCCCAAGTATGTGCCAACATCCAATGGAAAATTTTAAAGTTTAATAGAACCTTCAAACAACATTTCCTCAAAATCTCTACTTGATTTCATCATTCCCACCACTTATGTTCTTTAAAAAAACACAACTACCCCTTTATAGAACCATCAGAACACATTTACAATATTTTTAACACGCACAACATGCCATTACACAACCCGAACCAAATCCACATATCATAAAATACATTCAAAATATCTAAAATGTCTAGATATTTCATAAAATACAAAATTCCACTTTATAAGAATAAAAGAATTTTTAAATGAATTCCCTAGGTTCCCTATACCTTGAAAATTCACCCAAAACAACTTTTAAATCTATTTTTACTAAATTTTTCCAAAAAAACGACAATTTTCCTCAATATATTGACATATTAGGGGTAAGAACAACATTTATAAATTAATTGGAAATATTAAAGTGCACATGGCATGTTCCATAAAATAAAATGTTGGAATCTCTTACCTTATCATTGCACAGAAGTATTAAAACTCTCAGAGAAGACTAACCTAAGCCCCCATGAACATTTTGCACACCTTAGAATCAAAGGAAAACAAGAAAAGAGAATAAACTCAATATTAGGGTTTGTCTAAGGGAATTAAACACGAAAAGAAACCATAAAAAATGGGGGGGGGGGGTAGAGAAAGGGGAGTAAAATGAGAAAAAACCCAAAAAAATTACCTTGGAATGAAGAAGAGAGCATCTATGGAGGATGGGAGGACTTCAGAAGAGGTGTTTCAGGACCCCCTGGTGCTCAAAAAATGAACAAGGGGGAAGGGGACCAAAATAGGGTAAAATAATGGGAGGTATTGTCTAGGAAAAAAAATTTTAAAATTCATGCACGGTCTACATGGTTTGGCCACACGGCTTCCAAACCGTTCGGTAACCATGTGGAACTCTCTACCAAGACAAGAGGTACCATAAAATTTCTTGGGATCAACCACATAGTCATATAAAGGCCATGTTTTCGGTTCTCTCTGACTAGAACATGTTTTACGATGTCCACATAGTTACAACTAACTGTTTGGTAATCATGATCAACTTGAAAATTTTTCCAATAAACTCAACATTTTGACTATCACTCAACCTCGAAACTAGACCCAAAAATCTTTGAATTAAAAAATATTAAAAAATAAGTATTATCTGGGGTCATGGTGTGACAATTCTCCCAACCACATATACCTTTTTCCCTAAGAAAGTCACCATGCGGACAGTTAAACAACTCGAGGCCATTCCCAGAAAAAACCAAAGAAAACTGAGATCCTCACAGTGACTATTCCCAATACACATTACACCTAGTTGATTCAAGAAAAACAAACGATTGATATTGATGGAGAACACAAGGGGGAAGTCTCCCCACCATGATAATTCCACTAACACCAAACCCTTAAAATTGAACAACTCACCCACCCACAACACTAGGAGGGAGATTATGTGAACTCCCTATCCAAACACTTTTAATTACTTCATAAGGACCGATCAATATCTCATATATTTAAATTAAGGGGTTGCTATAAAAAGACCAGGAAAATATAGAACCCCAATACTAAATAAAATTCTTCCACAATTTCCAAACAACCCCTTAACACAACTAGAAACTAGGGATTCCCAACTCCAAACTCAACCCACTTCGTCAACACCCACAGAATAACTCCACCACGAGGATTTGAGATCTTACCTTTAACTCGACATACTGTGAAACTAAAACGAATAAGTACTCTAGAAAAACCAAAACACACTAGAGGAAAACTCACAGGAACGCACCTGAATTACGGAAGGTCCCAGAAACCCTGCCTATCAACTCAAAAATCCAAAACATATCTCTAACGATCATAATTGAAACTGAGGAAAAACCCTGAACGGGTCCATCCATTTAGGAGCCCAATACCGTTAAAGGAAAAGAAAGATTTAAAATCCATAATGGGGATATATAAGGACGCCTAGATTCTGGTAGAACGAACTCATCACACCACCAAAATAAGGATGGTCTTTCCACGGTGAAAAGAATAGAATAAAAAAATTTGGATATTTCCTTCCCAAATCTAGAAACATGCCCCGGGCTGAGGTTCCATGCACCCTTGGAAACTATTTACTATGCACGAGCTTCACCCCGTGACTTGTGGTTAGGGCCCTGATGGATGAAGTATCTCCTGCCTCACAACTAAGCATTTTTATCCCCCATTCCCAACTCGTTCCTCCTCCCTAGGATTCAAATGACCACAATAGAGGTACGTTTTTATAGGGATGCAACATAGTGGCTCAGAATTCCCAAAAATTCTATACTAATAGAACACTAAGAGATGGTCTAAATAGATAGATATCAAAACCAAAAAAGAGATATCATATCGTCAGGTTCATCTAGAATACTCTCTTCACCAGATTGAGAACCCACACGAAGTTCGACCACCCCTAGCTACACCCCAGACTCCAAAGACGGGGAGACATCTAACATCTACAGGGCCCAAACTGGGCCCTCAAAAAAACATGAGATGACACAAACCTTATCAAACTTGGGATTCCTCAACTACTTGAAGACACACTCTAATTCCACAAACCACACAACTGCCTCTACTGGAACCCGATCACCATGATAAACATGAAACACTCAATAGAAACACAAACTGGGCATAACTCATTTGTAAACATGGGTACACTTTTTGGGCATCACAACCTGAATAATAAGAGCAACACAAACTGAAACTGGCATTAATATCAAAACACAATCAATTGAAACATCCCAAACCCCAAAATAGCTACTTCGGAATCCCAACAAACCCAAGAGAAACCCAAAACAACCATTAAAATATTCCATTGCATAATAATTTCCAAAATCACCACATTTACAAACCACTTACAAAATATCAAAGTCCTCTTTTACAGAAAATTCATTTCCCAAAATTAATTTTCCTTTTAAAACCCACTGTTTCCATTAAAATTTTAAAACTTCCTTCTTCCAAGGCCAATTTCCAAATTCCAAAACCCAATTTTAAATGTCTTGAAATATTAAAAACTCACTATTTGTATCTTATGAACTATCACATGTGTATATTTCTAGTCCTACATACACCATACATTGATAAGGTGTCCCCACACAATCTTCATACATACCCACACAGATGTGACCATCCATAAAGAATACCAAGGTTCATTCATCTCTTTTCCTCAAAAATTAAAATACATACCAAAATTTCTAAAACAAAACACTTTATCTTTAAAACCCCACTTCACCAATTTCAATAGAATTTGAGAGAAACCCTTTTTCCAATTCAAAACCACTTTCATTTTCCAAAATCCACATTTAATTTCAACACACACTAACACCAACCTAAACCAGAATGAAACACAACCAAAAAAGGGCCACCAGAAAGAGGAACTAGTGTCTATGCTTAATGTGGCGACATCATGGTGGTCCATTCCCCAAGTAAGGAACAACACTAAGAAGACCTTAAACTAGGAACTTAGACTCCACATGGGTCCCCACCCTACATGAGGCCACAACATAACCCTATTCGCCTCCATTGTTATTCCTCAATCCAAAACAACCCAAGAAAAAAGGCTCCAACTCTCAACTACCCATGGTATCCTGAGAATCAGTGCGAGCAAGAGTTTGAAATACTATTCCCACACTTACCTCCCTAATCCCAACAATCCTTATCTCCTTCATCTGGACACCTCAAATAAAAATACCCTACTCTAGTATCATTTTTTCACGAACCAACCCGGTTTGACCAAGAATTGTTCACCTGACTTGGTCTACAACATGCCCCAAGGGGTGTTCCCAATCCCTTATAGATGGAAACTAGTTCCAGGCATCAAAACATACACTTGGGAACAGTTTAATCCCAAAATAAAAAACTAGTACCATATGAAAAATTAAAACAGATTAAAAATGTCAGAAAACTATGAAGCTGAATTATATTGAGTAAGAAACTGGTTCATATACAATATAAAACTAAATTTAAAATTAATTGAAACAAGAGTACTGCACCACTAATACATGTTCTCCATGCGACCTCTTGGTCACCCCCAATAAAGAATCAAACCAAATTAAACCTGAAATAGATGAAATAAAATCCGAATAACAAAATGAAAATGACAATTAGAAAGATAGGATAGGTGTGAGCATCGAAATGGTCAATAGGGATACCAAGGTAAACACTAAATCCAAGCCTTCCATTTCCCGAAACAACCCAATGACACCAATTTGAAAATAAATTTACAAATATAATGCATTACAAACATTATAAACAACACGTAGTACATTTCATTTCTAAACTAAATGTCATTTCAGTTTGAAAACTAAAGCAGGGAATGGGAAGGCTATACTGTAAGGAAAAAAAGGTAATAATTGTAGTACCGAAACAAGTATAGCCAAAATTAAACTACAAAAAAACTAATAACCATGGGTGATATTTGACATCCCTAGAAAACCCCTAGACATACTAATTTCAGAACAACCTTTTGGAGTATGGTGACTTTGCATAGTGTATAACCAATTGATCACCCTCGCGAAAAAACCAACGGAACTCCCCATCTAGCCCCTAAATATACCAGTGGGTACCAACCCTTCTAATCGGGACTGTTGAGGTACTATCACCCGATAATCTAAAAGATTCCCAAGAACCCATGTTGGTTAAAATAATACAGTGTGTGTAGGAGGCCAATGCACATGTGACTCAACCTATATGATTCCACTACACTTGCCTACCGCAAACACAGACACTGATACAAGATAACCTCGATGGGACATCCCACCTATAAAGGTGCCCCATATACATGCATATGCATATCATAAAATGAGGTTCCAACCGGGATGATATAAAAAATAAAAATTTCAAACATTCCACAAATTTTTATGGTTTCCAAATGGGCCCAATCATTTATCCAAACCCAAATCCTTTCCAAAAAGTGACACACACATCACATTTGAGTATGAAGTTCCAAATGGGATATTAACTGGACATGCCCAAAATCATTTCCAAAAATATCACACAATTATGACTTTTTAATTTTCAATGCCAAATGAGTCTTTATGTTCTAAACACACATCCAAACACATTATAATTACTAAACGGGGCTCTAACATTACTAAATCACACCAAAGTAAGCTTCAAGGCCAATCGGACAACCTGGGGAAATATGTTTTAAACCATTTTTTAAATCCACATAAAGAAACCAAACACATAGAGAAAATAATAACAATTTAAGAAACCAAGAATTTGGATAAGACCCTAATTCAAGACACCATTTTCATTTTAGGGTGCATCTATTTGTACACCTAGTGCACCCATCGATCTACTATCATCCAAATTCACATTTTAATATTTAAGAGAACCTTAAAAAATCATTTCCCAAAAATTTACACCTTCTTTCAACATGCCCACCACTTTATTTACTTAAACAAAACACTATGACCCCATTTTGATCCATCAAAACCCATTTTCGTGATTTTTAACAAGAACAACAAGACATAACACTACCTGAAAAAAAACCACAAATCAAAAAATACCATCAAAATATCTCAAAGGGATATACATTTCATAAAAGAAAAAATTCTAGTTTATAAGAACAAAGGAATTTCAAAATAAACAAAATTGGTGCCTTATGCCAAGGCAATTCACCCAGAGCGTTTGGGAAAAATATTTTTAATAAATTTTTCCAACATGAAACTACCATTCTCCTCAAGAAATAGAAATATTAGGGTTGTTAAATAACATTTTTAAATTACTTGGAATTATACAAGTGCACATGGGACATTATAGAAATTAGAATGTTGGAATTGCAAACCATATCCTTGTAAAAAAGCGATGAGACTCTCTAGGAATGGTGACTTAATCCTCAATAACCTTTCATAAACCATAAAATCAATAGAACACAAGCCAAAAGCATACCCTCAATATAAAGGTTTGGCCAAGGGAAGTAAACCACCAAGAAATCCAGGAAAATGAGAGCGGAAGAGGGAAAGGGATGGAAAATGATCCAAAACCCCAAGAAATTACCTTGGAATGAAGAAAAGAGAATCCATGGAAGTGAAGAAGACTTGGGAGGAGGGGTTTTAGGACCCCCTGGTGTACCAAAACTGAAAAAAAGAGGAATGGAGAATAAGGTAAAAGGAAGCTAGGGGTCAAATAGTAAAATCAAGTTTTAAAATTATAGCATGATCTGTATAGTTTGGCCACATAGTTTCCAAATTGTGCGGTAACCATGCAGAACTATCTGCCTAACAAGGATGTATTTCAAGCTTACCTATGATCCATCGCACGGCTATGTACATGCCATGAGGTCGGTTCTATTCGAACAACACCTGCCTCATGGTGTCTGCACGGTTACCTCTAACCATGCGGAAACCGTTATCCCTTTGAAAAAATTTCAAAAAACACCAAAAACCCAAAATTTTGATTGTGGCTCAACCCCGAACCTCGAACCAAAGATCTAGGACTAAGAAAACGATAAAAAAATAAGAAGTATATGGGGTGGAGTTCTAAAAAAATTAATAATTATATGTGATATTTATGAAATAATTTTAATATTAATTACATATTTTTCATTGTTAAAATATAATATATCATTTTTCTTCCCTTAATTAAAGATGATATCATCGTTCATGTACATGTGCACAACAACCTTCACAATGTGATTAGACTCACTTTTCTTCATCACACCACATCGATGAAATATATAAGTACTTTAAATAAATAATATGGTTTTTTATATTGTGAATATTATATAAATTTAAAATATTACTTACAAACTTCCCATTATTATTATAAAAAATTGGAACCTCTATTCACATGTACGTAAAACCAACCATCTCTATGAACGTAAAATGCTTAATTTATCAAAATAAAAATTCATAAATTGTATTAAATGTATAATTGATATCTAAATATTATTTTAATGTTATTATTTTTATTATGTATATGCTTCATCTATATAATATACTCAATTATATGATCTTCCATGATGAAACATGCATGAGAAAATAAGGCAATTAACACCAGAAATAGTGACAATAGTGAATGATTATTAACGAACAAGGTATAATATGTTTCTAAAGGATCATATATGATATTAAATATATTAATATGGTTCTGGAATAATTTAATAACATGTTTATAAGAATTATATATAATATTAATGAACATTCAACCAAAATGAAGCATGAAGTAAGTATTTTGTCAAAATTTCACTTCATTGAGGCATATTGTAATATTATGCTTCTAATTTACTATTTATGGTTTATATAACTCCCTGGTTACATTATATATCATCAAAACATAATATTTCATGGTATTATAAAATTTAATTTGAATTATTTCTTTCAGGGGTGTTTGTATGGAAAAATTACAATCCGGTAATGAATTTCAAAACTCAATTTCCCTTCAATGGGTTACATTAATTCTTCATTGTCATTGATACTGTAATATTATGTTTATAATGAATTTTGATTATTTATAATGTATTGAAACTTATTTTGTGGATTTTTATAGTTCATACACATAATTGATTCATTGATTAATTCTCACTTCAATGTTCTGATAATTATAGGTGTTTATTTCACAAGCACATTTTAATGGAGATTATTTCTTCGTGATTTTTTGTTGAATGAATTTATTTAGAAATTTTATAATAAACCCATTAAATTTTATTCAAAAAAATTTATTCATGGTATTTTAATATAATAATACCATTTTTACAGTCTTTGGTACTAAAAATAATTGATAAAATGTTTTTTAAAAAATATAACATCATTTTTCTCTTTAGTCGGAAATTAGTTTTATTCCAAAACCATTTTTACTAAGTATGTTTTTAAAAAAACATTTACTAACCAAAATATAATTTATTAAAGAAAAATCTTACCATTTTTAAATTTTATAAAATATTTTTAGAGCAATATTCATGTTGTTTTCAAAAAAATGACCATTTTTTGATTTCTGAAAAAGATAATGGATCCTTTTCTCTAACATAAACAGCATGAATGTAATCTCCATCCATCATGATATCCAAAATTATTTAAATCATATTTTATAAGTTTCAAAGTTCATACTTAAATAAAAGTTTTTTCAATATTCTATGTAAAATTTTTGTTTAAAAAGTAATTTTAAAACTGAAAAGGATATTTTCATTTAATAATTTTTTAAAGATATTTTTATGGTATTTATATTCAACAATGACTTGCAAACTTTATTCACGCTTCAATGGATATATTTTTTATTTAAACCATATGTATTCTCTATCTGAATAGTTAATGTTTTGTTGAATATAGAATGAATTTACATTTACTATAATGATTTATTTATGTAGTTATTTACTTCCCCTAGAATCATTCAATTTCCTATTATAATTAGACATTAAATTTCTAAAAATGATCCATATCATTTATGAGTATATGTTTATTTGTTAAATAGTATACAAATTATACATATGGTATTCTTTTATTAACTAGGGAAATATTGATAAATATATATATCCATTAATCAAAACATATATTTCATAATAATTCACATTACTGATTAAATAGATTGATTATTCGATATATGAGGAATTACTTGGACTTACAGACATGGTTGGGGGATGATTAATGATATCATTCTAATGAAATGATAGTCTTATGAGCATAATTAGTAATATTACATGAAATAAGTTGGCCAACCAAAATGGGTGTATACACATTAGTTTCAGACTGTCAGTTGAAATTTATTTATAGCAGTAGAATCAAGATCATGAATTCATAAAATCTAATAATTAATCCTTTCCTTCATTAAGAATTAAACAGTTTCAATCCATGATATTTTCAAAATTATATTATCTATAGATACATTTCATTATCAGGTTATTGATTAAATGGAATGTGTTTTCAATTACTTTCCATTCCATATTGATTATTCCTTATCTAATTATTATATACATGTTATTGATTAAATGGAATGAGTGTTCAGTTATTTATCATTCTATATTGATTATTATCCATGATATTTTGATATTGATATTTTCAATAGATGAACTTCTTTCACATATTATTGATTATAGAGATTGTGTGTTAAATTTTTTCCTTAACATACTGATTATTCCATATCTTGTTATTTAAAAAATATTTTTTCACATATTTACCTTTATATATTGTTCATTCCTTTTTTATTATGGTTAATTTATTCATGGTATATTATATTGTACTTAACCCTTACTAGGAATTTGATATCACCCTTATTTTTTTCCTTTCCCAAAGATTCAATTATGGGTATTATGAATAATATTCGTGGATATTCTAGAATAGATAATGTGTTCTAAATTTTTTTTTTTAAAATTTAATCCAAGACTCATGTATGTATCTTGTTTACAAAGATTATTAAACTATTTAAACCTTCGGGAAGAGATTATTTGTATATTATAAAAATGTATTAAAGTAGGAACCAGGTCTGGGCTAATGGGGTCAAGTTCGCTAAAGTTGGTATTTGAGGAAGTTTAATAGAAATCATGGGAAGTATATTTACGAGAATATATATTAGGGAACAAAACCATATCACATGCATTAAGGATAAGTATAGAAGAACATGTTGATATTTTTGTAAGAAATAGATTATGTTTTTTTTCAAGAATATAAATCCATTTATATATAATATAAGTGGGATTGGTTCCAGAATAGAGATACCTAGGCAAAATGACACTGAAATGGGAGAATTGGGACTGACCTGGTCATCACCAAGTGTAAGACAACGGGCCATGTTGTGTACCGGGTTTCACACTCATATGGGGTATACTTGGGATAATTCATATTTTATTTATAAGACATTATGATGTATTTGAATATATAATGAAAAGGAATGAGCATTGTTAAACATAATATGTAATAGATTGAAAAACTTTTCACAATTGAATGGTAAAATGATTTAGCAGTTGAATAAAATAGTATAAAGAAAATAATTAGTGATTAAAAAATTAATTGAATGATGAATGGATCTAAATATCATCATAGGAATGTATTTATATTTCATATCCTTAGTCATGGATAACCTAAAAATATATTATTCAACACCCCCTTCTAAAGGATAACTCCTACAACAAAGAATTAATTAAGGTAAAATAAAATGGATGAATAATTTATGTATTATGATTCAAGAATTAAATTGAAGAATTATATTTAAGATGGTATTTTGGTATAGGTGTTATGAAAAATATTTGGATAATGTAAAATTTTATAATAGTATGTGTCTTTGTTAACTTATTAGTTATGAATACAACATTGGGTTTATGATTTTAATATTGAACACGAATTAAATGTATTAAACACCCATTTTTTAAGATTTATGCTATAGGAGTATACAATGATTATGGAAATTTTGGGATAAATTTATCACATTATAACCTATTGTTTAGTATATGTTCTAGTGAAAAATTATCTAATGAATAATTTAATTACATTTTATAGATATAATCTTGTATATATTTATAACCTTTTGATTGATATGATAGTTAATGTTATTGTAATAAAAGTGAAATAAGATCATTAGACATTTTGGAAAATCAAAAAAATTATACTGAAAAAAATAAGAAAAATGTTAATTAATTATTAATTTTATTTCAAGGATGTCCATCATTTTTTTTGAAATTGTATTGGAGTTATATTAATATAGATCATAAAAATAAAAACTCACATGTTAGGTGAAAAACAGTCATGTCTAGAAAGGCTGTGGGGATTGAACCCATGAAAAAAAAAGATGATAAGGGGTGATCACATACCATGGTCTTAAATTATATCCTAGTTAAGATTTCACTAGATAAATTAAATGAAAAATAAATATTAATGATAAACTAATGGAGTTACTGTTGAGTGTTAGTGATTAATGTGTAATATTGGATAACTTTTGATAACTCTATTACTTTTCAAAATTTATTAGGTAGTAATGGAAATAATTTACAATCTTATATTGATTTTATGATCCATTAATATTAAATTTTAGTGATAGATGAATAAAAATTTCATTTTTGGATATTCATTTATTTGAGTAAGGGAGAATTTCAAATATATTGAAGAACAACCAATGGTTGAAATTGTAATTATGAATTGTAAATGTATCAAGTAATTATATTTACTTGTATTTATATATAGTAAATGTAACACCCCAAGTTTTTTCAAAAAATAAATTAAAATTCATGGAACATTGTTTTAAGTAGATATTTATAACTATCCTTTAAACATAATTATTCCACTTCTATGTTTTCAATTTCATGAAACTGTCATCTATAATTTTGTTCAATAAGTTATTTAGAGTCTAATGAAACTAACATGTTTTTTGTGAATAGTTACATACCCTTATGAATAATAATATTACCCTAATTAATATTAAATTTTATTATTTTTTTATTTTCTTAAGTCTTTAATATAATAACATCTTGGTTAATTTTTCAATGTGATATAGAAGTAGTTTTAGAATTAGAATTGTTAATTTTTGAATTAAGTTTGATTTTGTTTAAAAATTAAATTAATGATGTTTTGAAAAATATTTTCAAAAAATGGACTTCATTTTTGAATTCTACACATAGAAAAATGTTTAGGGTAAATTTTTGAGATTTTTCTGAAATTTTGGAATTTTCAATGAAAAGTGAAATACGATAAAATACTGTATAATCAAATTATCAGTAAAATACACTTTTGTTGACATCATAAGTGATTTGAGGCCAAATGTTTTAAACTCACATTCCAGTATTACTATTGTAGGTCACATTAAGTAATACTATTCATAATCATGGGAAATAATATTATAATAATTATTAAAATAATGAAAAATACCCCCTCTCCTCCACTATAAATACCACCCTCACTCCCCTCTCCTTACCACACCTCTCTAGCCATTATACATGCCTATGTTCTACCCAATACTCCTCCCAAGGATCTTCCCACGTCCTAGAACTACTGTTCTCACCGAAATACCAAAACCAAAGACCTTAATAAGGGTCTCAAGGAGAATAGATCAAGAGGTAAACATCCTCTTTTATTTTCACTCTTTTCTTTCATTTTATTTTATTTTCTTCCTTTACCTTTGGATTATATTGGAATGTTTCATTTCATATAACTACCCTTACTATCCATATTATGTAAGATTTATGAGATATCCCCTTTCTCTCATCAATCTATTTTTATGAAATTTTAAGAGATGTCATTGGGTAGCTGAATTTTTGTGTGAAATTTCCCAAGTTTTCTTTTATTTGAAGATTCCTTTCTTCTCTTCTTCTTTCCTTGCCTCCTATTAAACCATAATCATGAAAGCTATAGAATCTTGTATATTCTGGATTTTCTCAGGTTCATGGAAAATTTATCATCATTCTTCTTCTCCTCTCTAAATTATTTTAGAAATTAGAAACATTATCCATGATGTGTCGAAATACCGACATCATGGACGATGTGATTTCTCTTTCCTTTAAATCCTTCAAGTATGGTAATAACTACATATTTATGGTTGAATCATGTTATAATTTATGTATCATTCCTTATCCGTGGTTCTGGAATTATTTTGTAAACATGGTTTTAATTTATAAGACAAAATGAGGTTATTATTATCAAAGAACCACTAAAATGATCTAAACGAACATCATTAATGTTTTAAATTATGGATCATAATCATATAAAACATAAAAATTATAATTGGTATAATTTATGTTACTATAAATATTTAAATACTACTCCATTAGAATTTAAAATTTTCACTTCCAATCGATGAGAACATCCATCACGAACCAATCACGAAATTCATGTAAAGAAATCACCCAAAACAGTGCAAGGAAAAAAATTCAAACAATTAAAGGGTGAAATGATGTTATGAAATGATCATATAATATGTTATAAACATGATCATGTTTCATTAAAATACTAATAACATGCTTTTAACCATTATAAATGAAGTTAAAAAAAATTTTAAGTAAGACAAGCCTGAGGTAAGGGAATTCTTAACCCAATTTCCATTCTTTGGGTTCACCTTATTCCTCATTATTTTTGTGGTATTTAAATTGTTTGGGTGATTAATTCTGAGTATACTATGTTTAATTATGTATATTTACATAGTATAAACATATTCCATACACTCTATTAAGTCTCACTTTAATTATATGATATTTATAAGGGACTTTTCTTTTAAAATCCTCTTAAAATTCTATTTTATAAGATTCAAAAGCAATGTTTTTATGATAATATTCATGTATTATGATTATGTCTTGGATATTATGAATTTTTTATGATGAAGGGTGGGACCTATATTTTTCTACAATGTATTGGGTAAGTGTAAGTTTGAGGAAGGCTGTATGGTTACATCATGTGTAACTGTTATGGTTACGAAAATTGTAAGGTAGCCGTGAGGGTTAAAAATTATAAGGTAGTAATGAGGGTTACAATATTATGTAATTAATTACCCAATATACCTTTATGGTTATATTTATGTTCTTATTTTTGTGGTAATCTAGTGGAAATATCATGTTTTACAATGTAAGTACATATGGGTGAGAAGCATATCTTTTGAAAGTGATTTCATATATTACAAGTATTCTTGGACATATATGTTTATTTATATCCCTTACTGATATTTTTGTTCTCATACAAAGTTTTTAAATTATTTTCATAGGTTATAAGTATTTTTAAGAAATTTGTGGAATCCAAGTTAAATTTTTTAAGATCTATCAATGAAATCATGTTTTATTTGGAATGTTTTAAATTTTAGAAGGAATGAGTACTGTTTTTATGGTATCCATTCTCTAATAATCTGTAATGCTATGAAGGTGTTGTCCAAATTCTCAAAAGATTTAAACTTGAAAAGATCCTCAATGTAAAAAGGATGTTATTTCTTGAGTAAATTCAAGACTATGTAATCTAATATGGTCGAGTACTTATAGTTGGTATCAGAGGATGGTTTAGATAACTTTAGGGGTTATGATGATGTTAAAAGAAAACCATAAATGATTTTTACAATATCATTAATTTTAAATTTTATAGCATTTAAATATAACCATGTTTCTTTATCTAAGATATGATTTTTCAGAATAGTTGTCCACAGAAGGAATAGGGATGCTGAAGAGGAGAGGCACAGACAGAACGAAAGCCTTCCGGATCTACATCCAAAAATGGTTGGGATTGGAACCGAGTAGTTTTTGATAGTAATGACTTAGATAACATATGAAATAAATGGTGTTGGAATTCATGAAAGAGAACAAATATAGGTACCACAATGGAACTTGATAATAGTGGAACAGTTTTTGAGACAACACCCTCCAGCTTCAATGGATCTTCTGACCCAGTAGTGGCCGAAGGATGCATTAAAGTCCTTGAAAAGATATTTGATGTTATGGGATGTTCAGACAATCAAAATTTATCTCCTGACATTTATCATTTTGAAGGTGAATTTGATCAGTGGTGGTCAATGTGAATGAAAATCAGGGATAGAGATAATTTTGATTCCTTAGAGTGGTATGAATTTAAAATTATTTTCCTTGAAAAATATTTTCCTTAGGTGGTGCGACTTGGGATGGAGAGGCAATTCCTTGAATTGAAATAGATGTAGGAAGATTTAGTGGTCGTGTATGAAGAGAACTTCACTCGACTAGCGAGGTATGCTCCAAATATTATTCTGGATCTTGATAGTGAAATCACCCGCTTTTACTCAGGACTGAAACCAAGTTATCGAAGGGTGTTGACCTCCCGTGAATTAAAAATTCATGAGAAACATGTCTGATGTTCTGAGATGGTAGATAAGGATTTTGTTGATGATCCCATGAATTTTGGAAACAAGGATAAGAGGAGGCATAGATATCAAGAAATGGGTAACAATCAACCAAAGAAATCTGATGGTAAGAAAATCCAATTCTGAGTTTGGGAAATGTGTGGCAAGAAGCACCTTGGGGAATGTCTTAGAAAAACTGAGAAGTGTTTTAAATGTGGTATGTTTGGACAAATGGCCCAAGATTGTAATGAAAATTATCCAAAGAAAAATCTTGATAAGCAAACTATAAATTGTTTTAAATATGGTGAGATGGGTCATTATGAAAATGTCTGTCCAAAGAGAGATTTGAATGATGGAAAGAATCCAGACTACAAGAAGAAAGATGTACTGAGATCCTTTGTGACCATGTCAGTAGACTTCGGACCATCCAATGAATTTGTGTAAGGTACTTTGTTTTTTTACTTAGATTTTGAAAAAGTTTTGTTTGATATGAGGTCCACACATTCTTTTAATCTCTGAGAAATTTTTGGGTAAATTGGAAATATCACCCCAACAAATGAAACTGGAACTTGTTTTTAAAACACCAGAGGGAAACATTATAGAAAAGAGGAATTATAAGAATCTTTCTATTGTGGTATGTGGAAATACTTTACCTATGAACCTTGTTGTTTTTCCCTTAGTCGAATTTGATGTGATTCTGGGAATAGATTGTCTTTCTGTTCATCATGCTAAGAATGACTATAGAGGTAAAGAAGTTGTTTTTCAGAAAGAGTTTTAGTTTTTATATAAGAACGAACTCATACAATTGATAACATATCTGAAAGATAAGAAACTATTGAAATATGTAAATGAAAGTTATCTTGCTCATATTGTTGAAAATCGTAGAACTGTTCAGATTAATGATTTTTCGGTGGTAAATGAATTCCTTGATATTTTTTCTGATGAGTTACCCAGTGTCATACCTGATCGGGAAGTAGAATTTATAATTGACTTAGTTTCTGATGCTAAGACAATTTCAAAACCCCCATATCATATGGCTCTAATAGAACTTCTTGAATTGAAAAATTAGTTGTAGGATTTTCTTGACAAAGGCTTCATTCATCCAAGCACATCACCATGGGGTGCTCCTGTTTTTCTTGTTAAAAAGAAAGATGGTTCCATGAGATTTTTCATTGATTATAGAGCATTGAATAACATCACTATTAAAAACTAGTATCCTTTTCCTTATATCGATGACTTTTTTGATCAGCTCCAGGGAGCTCAGTACTTTTCCAATATTTACTTGAGATATGGATACCATCAGCTGAAGGTGAAGTAGGATGACATCCCAAAAACATCCTTTCATACTACATACGGGCATTATGAATTTGTTGTCATGCCATTTGGATTAACTAATGCACTTGTTGTATTCATGAATCTTATGAATAGAGTATTTCATGAGTTCTTTGATATGTTTGTGGTTGTGTTTATTGATAACATTCTGGTATTTTCAAAAAATAAAGTGGAGCCTGAAAAACATTTAAGGGTTGTTTTACAAACATTATAAGAAAAGAAACTATATTGAAAATTAAGCAAGTATGTTTTTTTGGTTGGAATAGATTTCTTTTCTTGGGAACATTATAAATAAGGATGGAATAAAAGTTAATCCTCCCTAAACAAAGGAGGTTGATAAATGGACAAGGCCCACAAATGTTATAGAGATTCCTGGTTTTCTTGGATTAGTAGGTTATTATCGATGTTTTGTTAGGAACTTTGCTTGGTTATCTAACCCGATAACTAAGTTAACATGGAAATAGGTTAAATTTGTTTGGACAGAATAATGTGATGTTTTCTTTTAGGAACTGAAGAAGAGATTGTTAAATTCTCCCGTTTTGTCCTTGCCTTCCTAAAATGGTGATTTCATCATCTAAATTAATGCGTCGTTGAAGGGCCATGATTGTGTTTTGATGTAGAATGATCAGGAAATTGTGTATGCTTTAATAAAACTAAAACCTCATGATTTAAATTATCTCACTCTTGATTTGGAATTGGCATTGTCAGTTTCTTCTTTGAAAATTTAGAGGTATCATTTATATGGATCCAAAATTCAAATATATACTGACTATAAAAGTCTGAAGTATATATTCACTCAAATGGAATTAAACATGAGGCATAGAAGATGGCTTGAACTTATAAAGGATTATGATTTCATGATCAATTACCATCCTGGAAATGCAAACAAAGTGGTGGATTTCTTGAGTCAGAAACATCATGCATCATTAACCATGTTACGTTTGAAACATGATCCCTTGATTAATGATTTGATGAATTTTGGATTAGGAGTTTTTGGTGCAAGAAATACATCTATTTTGTTTTAGGTTTCAGTGCAGTCAACGTTATCAGACAAAATTAAGTGAGTATAAAAGGAAGACTATGAGATAGATAAAAAGGTAGAATTTGTTAAAAATTTCAAGTTTCCATAATTTAACCTTGATAAATATTATGTTTTAAGATTCATAAAAAGGTTATGCATGCCTAGTGATTCTCAGTTCAAAAAACACTTGTTGTGTGAAACTCATAGTTCTCCATTTTCAATTCATCTGGGAAGTAATAAGATGTGAAGAGACCTTCTGAAGTATTATTGGTGGGATGGGATGAAAAGTGATATTGCTAATTTTATTGTGAAATGTTTAACATGTCAACAGGTTAAAGTAGAGCGGAAGTTACCTAAGGTGATGCTTCAGCTTTTTCTAGTGCCAGAGTAGAAATGGAAGAATTTACCAATGGACTTTGCGGTGGTACTACCAATGAATTCTCGAGAAAATAATGCAATTTGGGTTATAGTTGATCGGCTAAAAAAATCAGCGCATTTTCATTCAATTATAGATACAATGTCATTGGATCAACTTTCTCAGCTGTACCTCAAGGACACTGTCAGGTTACATGGAGTTCCTCTTTCCATTGTATCTAACCAAAATCCCAGGTTCACTTCTAACTTTTGGAAGGGACTTCAGAAGTTGTTGGGAACATAATTAAATTTTTTTACAGCTTTTCATCCTCAATCAGATGGGAAATCAGAATGAACGATTCAGGATTTGGGGGATATTCTTTGAGCATGTTAAATGGACTATCAGGGATGTTGGGATAAACATATTTCTTTGGTTGAGTTTTCTTATAATAATAGTTTTCATTCCAGTTTACAGATAGAACCTTTTGAGGCTTTTTACAGAAAGCGGTGTCCGACTCAAATGTTTTGGGATGAAGTCAGTGAAAAAAAGTTGATGGGGCCAGAATTAGTAGAGGAAGTGGCTGAGGATGGGAAGATGATCCAGCATCACATGAGGACAACTCAGAGTGGGTAGAAAATTTATGTAGAAAATAGAAGGAAAGACTTCTCTTTTGAGGTAGGTGACCATGTTATCTTTAAAATCTCTCCTGGGAAGTGTGTGATGTGTTTCAGTAAGAAAGGGAAGATAATTCCATGATTCAACAGTCCTTTTTAAATCTTGGAGAAAGTTGGAATAGTTTAAAACCGATTAGGTTTGCCTATGATTTTGTCTCAGGTATATAATTTTTTTCATGTTCTAATGTTGAGAAAGTATGTGCTAGATTCATCACATGTCTTAACCCGAGAAGCAGTTCAGTTGGAAGAGAACCTTTCTAATGAATAGAAACCAGTTCAGATTCATGATCTTAGGGAATAGGTATAGAAGAAAAAGGTAATCCACCAGGTAAAGGTTTTGAGGAGAAACCACATGGTTGAAGAAGCAACATGAGAGTCTGAAAATGCTATGAGGGAAAGGTATCCTTTGTTGTTTAAAAAGTAAATAAAATTACGAGAATGAAATTTCCAAAAGGTGGGGATAATGTAACAACCTAATTTTTTCTAAAAATAAATAGAAATGCGTGGAAATTTTTTTTACGGATATATTTATAACTATCCTTTAAACATAATTTTTCCACATTAAAGTTTTGAATTTAAAGAAAATATAATCTACAATGGTGTTTAGTAAGTTAATTGGACTCTGATGAAACCAACTTGTTTTTTTAAATAGTAACATACCCATATGAATAGTAATATGAGCCTAATTAACAGTAAATTTTATTATTATTTTATTTTATTAAGGATTTAAGATAATAACATCTTGGTTAATTTTTCATCATGATAAAGAAGTAGTTATAGAATTAGAATTGTTAATTTCTGAATTAAGTATGATTTTATTTAAAAAAATAAATTAATAATAATTAGAAAACTATTTTCAAAAAATGGAATTCCTTTTTTAGTTCTACACGTTGAAAAATGGTTAGGGTAAATTTTTGGGATTTTTCTGAAATACTTGAATTTTCGATGAATAGTGAAATATGATAAAATACTGTATAATCAAATTATCAGTAAAATACACTATTTATGACATCCTAAGTGATTTAAGGCCACATGGTTCAAACTCACAAGCCATTATTAATATTTTAGGTCACATGAACTAATAATATTCATAATCTTATGCAAAAATATTATAATAATGATTAAAATAATGAAAAATACCCCCTCTCCTCCTCTATAAATACCACACTCAATCCCCTGTTCTTCCCACACCTCTCAAGCCTCGAGTCATTCCAAAGTTATACCCAATAATCCTCTCAATAATCTTACCCACGTCCTTGACATTATAGTCTCACCGATAGACCAAAACCAAATCCCTTAAGAAGGATCTCAAGGAGAAGAGATCAAGATGTAAACATCCTCTTTTATTTTCATTTTTGTCTATCATTTTATGTTATTCTATTCCTTTCCTTTTGGATTATGTTGGGATATTTAATTTCATATACCCAATTACTGTTCATATTATGTAATAGTGAATAGATCTTCTATTTCTATCATCAAACTATTTTAATGATATTTTAAGAGACGTTGTTAGGCTGCAGAATTTTCGTGAGAAATTTCTCAAGTTTTCTTTTATTTCAAGATTCTTTCATTTTCTTCTTATTTACTCACCTAATCTTAACCAAGAGGCTTGAAAGCTCAATAATATTTTATATTCTTGATGTTCTCATGTTAATGGAAAATTCATCATCATTATTCTTCTTCTCTCCCACTTATTCAAGGAATTAAAAACATTATCCATGATGTGTTGAATTACCAACATCGTGGATGATGTGATTTCATTTTTCTTTAAATCCTTCAAGTATGGTCATGAAACCATTTTTATAATTGAAAAAGGTTATAATATATTTATTATTCCTCATCCATGGTTCTGTAATTCTTTTGTACTCATGGATTTAATTAAAAATACAAAATGAGGTTGTTATTATCAAAGATCAACTAAAATGATCTAAAAAAACATCATTGAAGTTTTAACATGTGAATCATCCCCAAATAAAACATCAAAATGATAAATGGTATAATTTATGGAAATGGAAATATTTAATTACTACTCCATTACAAATCTGGAGTTTCACTTCCAATCGATAAAAACGTCCATCATGAACCAATCATGGAAATCATGTAAAGAACTCACCCAAAAACAGTGCAAGGATAAAAATACTAACAATTAAAGGGTTAAATGATGTTATTAAATGATCATATAATATTTTATAAACATGAAAATGTTTCTTTAAAATACTAATAACACTCTTTTAACCATTATACAATAAGTTTAAACAATTTTAAAGTAAGACAAGCCTGAGGTAAGGGAATTCTTAACATGATCTCCATTCTTTTGGTTAACCTTGTTTTTCATTATTTATGTTGTATTAAAATTGTTTGGGTGACTAATTATGATTATACTATGTTTAATTATGTATATTTACAGAGCACATACATATTCCATCCGCTCTATTAAGTCTCACTTCAATTATATGATATTTATAAGGGACTTTTCTTTTAAAATCCTCTTTTAAAATTCTATTTTACAAAATTCAAAAGAAATGTTTTTATGATATTATTCATGTATTAAGATTATGTTTTAGATCTTGGGAATTTTTTTATGAAGGGTGGAGCCTATATTTCCCCTTAATGCATTGGGAATGTGTATGTTGGAGGTCGGTCGCATGGTTACTCCTTATGTAACTGAGATGGCTACACAGATTGTAAGGTAACCATGAGGGTTAAAAATATTAAGGTAATCATGAGGGTTACAATATTATGTAAGTAATTCCCCAGTATACCTTTATGGTTATATTTATGTTATTATGTTTGTGGGAATCTTGTGGAAATATCATGTTTTACAAAGTAAGTATATATGGGTGACAAGCATATCTTTTGAAAGCGATTTCATATGTTACGAGTATTCTTGGACAAATATGTTTTTTATATACCTCTTACTAAGCTTTTTGTGCTCATCCCATGTTTCTAGATTATTTTCAAATGTTATGAGGATGTGTAAGAATGTGATGGAATCCAAATTAAATGTTTTAAGATCTATCAATGAAATCATGTTTTATTTGGAAAGTTTAAAATTTTGGAAGGAATGAGTACTGTTTTTATGGTATCCACTCTGTAGTAATGTGAAATTTTATGAATGTGTTGTCCCAATTCTCTAAATCTCTAAATTGGAAAAGATCCTCAATGTAAAAAGGAATTTATTTTTTGACTAAATTCAAGACTATGTAATGTAATAACGATGGGTCCTTATAGTAAAATATTTCATCATATTTAGGAAAATGGTCTTGAAACAAAATATTTATCATGTACATTCATATCTAATGAATCATATGGACTTTTAAATCATCACCGATTTATGGTTTTTAGGCCCTTAAAATTACATATATAATTAAATCGATTGATACAAATGATCTTAGTATCTCTCTATAATTATTTATTATTTTTCTCCATGTCCATATATTTACATGACACAAATTTTCTCCGGAATAAAAAAACTAGTTATATGTTATTCTAAATGACCTTTATACTCCCCTTTATCTATTATTACAATAATACTTAACTTACCCTTTTTATGATGTGGGGTTTTCAATGATGGTATTTTCAAATTTCACTCCATCGATTACTAAGATCAAGTGTAAATTTTCAGTATATATATTTTTTAAGGTGGGGAGAATGTAACACCCAATGATTTTAAAATAATAAAATTTTATAGGATAGTGTATGTGACACGTAACATTAATCATATAAAAAAATATGAAATAAATTTATGGTATATTTATTCACAAATAAATTCAATCTTTTAAATATTTTTCATTACACACAATTATGAGTTTATCTTGTGTTAGACACAACAATATGTTTATATTTCATTACATGAAAAACTTAGTTTAGCTTGCATTGCACATAACACCGATATTAAACGAAATGTGAAATATTATTGAAATTATATTATTTAATATAATAGATATCACCTATCCAATGGAATGGTAAGTATGAATAGTAATATTGAAATAGTTAAAATTATGGTTATTTATTCATTACTTATAAAAAAGAGTCATTTAAAAGAAAAATATATTTCTAAAAAACTATATTTTGCAAAAAGATAGTATAATTGTGCTTTGCGCACAAAAATTTGAAATTAATTTTTTTAACATTTAGAAAATCTATTCGAAAAAATAAAATTAATTTTAAATATCATAATATCAAAATTATCTTTGGGTAAATTTTTGGGTTTTTTCCAAAAAAAAACTTATTGTTTTGATGAATAGTGAAAATACTAATTTTCAATGGAAAAAATCATTTATGTTTAAAAAAATTATAAAGTTAAGTTATATTTTTAATCCGTATTCATGGAATATAACATAAATAATATATATTTTAATCCAAATTTTGTATTTGGAATCATATTCATATTGAATTTTGATACAAAAACTTTATAAACTTTAAGATATTTAATCTTAAAACACCTGATTTCATGTCATATCTAGGGGATTAATTTAAAATTACGTTTTACAAATTACTTGAATTAAAATTGAAAAAATATTTCATATTTTTAATCATCACATTTTATGATAAATAATATGGTAATTGTTTATTTCAAAAACATAAATAGTGAAAATTGTAAAAATTAATTATAGTGGTGAAGGTAAAAATAGATTCATCGGGGGTTAAAATAGTAAACATTATCTCATATTTTCACCATATATATTCTATTTTCAATAATGGATAATTTTTTGAATCTTTTTTCATTATAAAAAAGTGGGTATGATTGAATCATTTCAAAACATTACAGGTGTGCCACTCACCTCATTTATAAAAGGCCGCACCATCCCCTATCTTAGTCACACATTAGAACCTATTTGGTTATGCCAAGACCTAACCAAATCCATTACAAAAATTTCTTATTTAATATTTTAATCCTTAATTTTGGAATAAATTCTACCCAGGATGGACTTTGGTGTAAACCTATGGAGGATACCTAAATAAGAGATAATGTTCTTCCTCGACCATCATTATATATTTCTTTCTCCAAATCATAAAATTATTGTTTAAACATGATGATATAATTACATAAGTATATAATATATAATGATATGTTTTTATTGAAATTTAATGACCTTCAACCACCTTAACTTCCATCAAATGGGTTACTAAATCATTATTCGTGTGTACGGTGAACTACAACCTCACAAACCAATGTTATCTGTTTTTTCATTACCACCACTAATGATTAGTTATTATAATTTATATAAATTATATACATGATATTTATAAAATAATTATAATTTTGTAATATTTATATCATAAAAACTTTTAATTTTCCTTTTCGTAGTGGATGTAATAATGTCGCTCATGTGTATAATGGCCTAACGCCTCGCGAAGCGATGTGATTCATCTTTGCAAACAATTTACATGGAATGTAGTAAGTATAATTTTAATGTTTATATGTGATATAAATTATATAATTATTATATTCATGAAATATTTATAATTCTTAAAATATAATATATCATTACCTTTCACTCATTTATAGTTGATAACATTGTTTATGTACTCAGGGAATGTCACCTTCAGAAAGTAAGTCAACTCTTAATTCACCACCAACCCTCATTGATGATATATGTATAAGCATAATTAAAAAAATAATATTTTATATATAAAATTAGTATCATTATATAAAAACAATATATATCTTACTTCCATACCATATTGATCATTGAAAAATGGAAATGTTACTAATGCATATGCACGTCCTACTCTCTCAAAGATCATAACATACTTCATTTCTAATAACCATAATTAATGATGGTATTTATAGTATAATTGATTTATAAATATAATAATTATATTATTATTATTATTTTTAGATGATTCATAAATATATTTTGTTCAAGAACATAATCATTCATGATGAAATACTCAAGAGAAAACAGGGAAATTAACTCCTGAAATAATGAAAATAATGAAGAATTATTAATGAACGGGTGATAAGATGTTATATAAGGATCATATATGATATTACAAATCTTAATATTTTTATATAATAAGATAATAACATGTTTAAAACTAATATACATGATTTCGAATCACATTCTACCAAAAATAAGCGTTAGGTACCAGATATCTTCTCAATTACATTTAATTGATGCATATTGTAATTTTACAGAGAAAATTTCTTTTATATGGTGAATATAATACCAATTTTATATGTTAAGTAATGATTCATTAATATTTCATGGTTTTTCAAGTTTTGATTTTAATTATTTCATCCAATTGGATTTGTCCTGAAGGATTTTCAAGTGGTAAATAATTTCAAAACTCAATACGCATCCATGGGGTAACATTACTTCTCCATTTTTATTATATTATAAGATTATGTGTATAATTTATTTTGATTACATTTTGTTTTATTTCAACTTATTTTATGTGGATTAACATTAGTTATCAATAATTAATTCATTCATTAATTCTTAGCTCAACATTGTGATCATTATAAGGGTTAATTTAAAAATTTCTTTCTAATCAAGATTATTTATTCATGAATTTCATATGAAGGAATTAATTTTACAATTTCCTAATAAAACCATTTAATATTTCACTAGTATGGTACTTCAGTATATTTTATGTCAATATTACCATTTTCACTCTTTTCTACTTATTATAATAGATAAAATGTTTTTAAGAAAATTTGACGTCATTTCTCCCTTCACTCAGAAATATGTTTTCTTCCAAAACTATTTTTTCTAAAAAATGTTAAGAAGTGTTTTTAAAATTTTAAAAATGATTTATTAATTTTATTTTTCCCGTATTTACTTTTTAAAATGTTTTAAAGGAATATTGGTGTCATTTTAAACAAAATATCATTTTCATTTTACTAAAAAGTGGAATAAAATTTTCCTTTAACATGTAAAGCATGAAAAAATTTCCTAGAAATCATGAAAAGTAAAATATTTTTAAGAATATTTAATAAATTTAAATGTTTATTTTCAATGGATTTTATTTTAAAAATGTTTTATGAACTTTTAGTGTTAATAATTTATTTTAAAAATGAAGATGATATATTCCTAATGATTTTTTAAATGATATTTTCATGGTTCCTCTATTAATCATTGATAATAACCCTTTATTATTACTAAGATGGATATATTTTGTTATTGATAAAATATATATTCTTCCTCTGGATGGTTTATGATTATTGTTACCAAGAATAGTATTGACATTCACTTCCATGATTTATTTCCATAGTCATTAACATCCCCTTGAAATGTTATTTTATAATGACCATTAGACATTATATTTTCACAAATTATAATTATCATTTATCATAGATATTATTATTTTTCATGAATAATTATGGTATTATTTTATTAGGAGGGTAATAATGAAAAATTTTGATCAATTACTCAGTACGGATATTTTATAATAAAGAACATTGTACAATAATTAAATTTATTATTCAATATATAAGGAATTCTTTGGGAATACAGACATAGGTGGGGATCAGTTTATGATAGCCCCTCGATGCATCGGTAGTCTCCTAAAGAGAATAAGTAGGCAAGAATGAAATCAGTATTACAAACCCTAATGTTTTTGTATTCATTATTTTTAAACTTTCTTATGAAATCTATTGATGGGAGAGGTATCATGATCACGAGTTCATAACATCTAATAATTAATTATAGACTTAATTAAGAATTTGTTTATTATTATCTATCATATTATCACAATGATATTATATTTACAATAATTTCATTATTAATTTGTTGATTAAATGTAATTTGTTTTCAGTTATTTATAATGGATTATTTATTACGCCTTATCTTATTATTATAGGTATGTTATTGATTAAATTACATGAGTGTTCAGTTATTTTCCTTTCCTAATGACTATTATCCTTGATATTTACATATGTATATTACATCTAGATGAACTTCCTTATCATTATATTTATTACATGGAATGTGTGTTTAGATATTTACATTTCTATATTTTTTTTATCACAAATCTAGTTATTTAAATGGAATGTGTCCTAAATTACTTACATATCCATGTTTTTCATTCGTTGTGGATTGTGATTTATTTATTCATGATAAAATTCACTATACATGACTCATAATAACCATTTATGATAACCATTATTTTTTTCATTTCCACTTGATTTAACTGAAATTTACTATTATTGTTATTCAAGGATATGATAGATGTAATAATGTTATTATCAGAAATAAATATGTTGTAATTTTATCAAAATGTAATAAAATACTCACTTATGCATCTAGTATACCTAGACTACTAAAATATTTAGTGCTTCATGATGTGGTTCCTTATATCTTTTTCCAATGTAATAAATGAGAAACTAGATCAGGGATACTAGGGTCAGGGATGCTACAATCCCATCCAAAGAATATATCACCAACTAGAGAACAACCAATTTTTTGAAAATCATCAATCATAGTCACCAAACACAACCCCATTATTTAAGTTGTATAAATCTAAAGAAACTAATATGAATCATAAGATAAATCCACACTAAAATCCAGGGATGTAACCATTATTAAATCACAACATTATTAAAATGTGTGCATCCTATACAATGAACTGAATAGAAAATCAAATAACATATCAAACAAGAATCTCCTCATGAACATCAATTTTATAAGACACTGTAATCTAAAATCACATACATTCAATCACTCACCTGAAAATAAATACCCTTACTATGATTAAAAATGATTTTCACTAATAAAATAAATGAGGACTCCATTAAGATATTTCTTAGATATTGATTCATTCTCAAATTTACACAAAAGATGAATGTAGAACAGTCCTTGTAATCTATCTTGGATTGTTGAATCGACTGAGAACTGAGAAGATACCTAAGATACACAACCTATGAGATGGATTTTTTTATATTAAGTGACCAACTTGGTTTTGATTTTAGATGGTTTTAAAGAACACTATGATAATTAAGTGAATTAAAATTAAAATAATGATTTGATCCTTGGTTATCACTTGCGGGTGGATTGGATGAAATTCCTTTTTTAACGGTTTCAAGTTCTTATATTCGAGATATGTTTATTCAATAAGTTCAAACAACATCATAACGTACTATTTTAATACCTAAATACTTTAATACTAATCACCTACACACTTGAAGGATAAAATTTTTGATCACTTCAATGTTAAGGTTCATATTATCACTTGAAGTGTGTGGCCTTAAATTCAACAAGTATGAAGGAGTTTAAATATCTTCAAGCAAAATTTTGAATTAAAAGAAGTTATTAGAAATTAATGGAGTAAGAAATAAAATCCAATCCAGACCCTTTATACTCCCTTGGATTATCCAATAGGCAGTTTATCCCTCCATTGATGACATGTTCTCAGCAGAAGCGGAAGGTAGACTTACAAGGGTGGAATTGAAGAAGTAAAAACAATAAAATAACTATCACCCCACCATTGTGTTATAAATTTCACAAGGTATGGTGTGAATAAATTCACAACTTGTTGAAACAGTATCAACGTGATATGTAGAAGAACAAAATAATAGGAAATGAATAACTTTTATTAAGAAAATAAGGTGAATTGAACAACTTACATGAGAAGGAAATGCAATTACAAACACAAAGCGACAGCATAACACTACAATGAAACCAAACACCAAAGATTCCAAACTCCTCCACCAACACTGCCTTAAATAGGAATTTTTTAATCCTTGGGTTGAGCCTCCAGTATTCCAAGTCTCCTAAATTAATTTTGTAAGGCCCTAAGTGGGTGGAATGTTGAGGGAGAGTTTATTTTTCCATCCTAGAAAAACAGTTTGAGCCAACTTGCATGACTCGAAAGATGTGTTCAAACGATCATCTCGATGGCCGAATTCTTATGGAAAATACATGAGAAAAATGAATATATGGATGTCACCTGATATTCTGTAAACTTTCAGCACACAATAGTTTATAGTTTTCGATATATGATTAAATGTGCGGGGTGTTTTTTTGGGCCATATAATCTGACCCATAATTTTATCTCCAAATTGGGCCACATTACACTCCATTTAAAACTATGAATTAGCTCTTTTCAGTATGAGATTAAATATTAATCCTTATGTATTCTATAATCCAAAAAACTTTGGGCTTTAGTGGGCCTATATTATGGTCCCCACATTCTTATTAGTGCGTCGGTGTCCAATCGGCCTTCTCCATAATTGTTTCCTTTCATTTCCAAATATCCCCATCATCCTTTATGAATCCTCTATTGATCCCTGAATGAAAAATGTTCATATTTAATTTTAGATCCATTTCTCAAAATATCAAATTAAAATATGGATAATTATATTCCTTAAAATTAGATGAATCATTGGGCCTAAACTGGTGTACGTTAGGCATGAAGTGCACAAATGATGAGAATGGATGTTCGAAATTAAAATCCACTAACTCGGACCCATAAGATCAAAAATGAACATTTAATACCATTAAAATTTAATTAAGATATGTGTTTTTATTTTCTAATCACACCCTCAACTTGATATTTTCAAGTCCCGAGAAAAATGTATCTCAAAAATATGAAATTCGAATTCCCTTTTACCAAAATATTTTAATACACAATGATCACCAAAACCCCTTAAACCAAACAATCATGAAACCCATCAAAATATTTTAATACAAGATAGTTTCATAATAATATCCCAATATCAAGACCATTACATTGTTCAAATTTGTCCCCATATTTCAACCAATATCAAGTAAGAGCAATGATGTGTTGTGCTTGCAGTAGACATTGGGGTTCATCTTTATTCAAGGGGGAAATGATGGAAGTGCTATGT
This sequence comes from Viscum album, assembly GCA_963277665.1. NCBI lineage: Eukaryota > Viridiplantae > Streptophyta > Magnoliopsida > Santalales > Viscaceae > Viscum > Viscum album. Next base: position 275,169,978 of record OY728137.1, read on the forward strand.
GGAATAAAATTTCAATATTAAGATGAGTATTCAAATTTTTTATTGTTTTTTTTCAATTTTTCGATGGTAATTGAAATTTCACTCAAAAGAGTCATCCCATGTATCGAGACTTTGTCGAGGACTCCCAAGCACGAAGTCCTTAGGGCACCTAGTGAATCCCACATACTCGGGCATCATCTCGAGTTAACTCAGTCCAAAAAAAGTCAAATTACCACAAGTAAAGACAAAATTACTATCCCTGGGCCATAATACTATGGAGTAATGATCCCCAAGTGTCGAGATCCACTCAATAGGTCATTTCATTGCTCTAAGCACTAATTTTTTTTTATTTTTTATTGAATACTCATATTAAAATTAAAATGATCACCAAACCTGTGTTATTTATTTGGGGGACCCCATGAACACAAACTAATAACTCATTATCCAATAGAAAAGCATTGTGATCTCTTTTTTATTTGGATGAAAATATAAATGATGAAATTTCACATTAAACTACCACAATTTCCAAAATCTATGCTCATGAAATTATACATGTATTAAAATTAGAAATAGGGAATGCTAATTTATTTGATATTCAGTCTCAAAGTGTATAATGTCTATTATCATGTTCAAGGATAAATAAAATTTTACTTGCATTAAGGAACAATTTTTTTTCAAATCATTCATTTTTTTACACAAATGAATTTTTTAATTTTATCTCTTCCCAACATAAAATATCATTGTCCTCGGTGTTTAAAAAAAGAAATTTTAGAAGGGGGCATTGGAAGAGAATGTGAGTTCAAAAAGGAAATTGAAAATGAGGATCAAGGAATGAAGTCACCTGGTGGTTGAAGTTGAAATTCTTGATGCTCCCTTTTAATCCCTTGATCTCTATGTCACTGTGAAAATTCCCTAGTGGAAGAAGAAAAACAAAAAAAACAAACCAAAAAACAACAAACAAACAAAATTATATATATATAGATATATATATTTATTCATATAATAAAAAAAAGTAAAATATAAGTATATATACAAAAATTATAGAATAAGGTAGCACTATAAGCCATAGGTTAGTTTTAAGATCACGCCCCTATCTCCCTTCGGTCCAGGGTTTGAGTCCCCATGGATTCATCGGTTGTGAAGGGGTTTTCCCCACAACATATGATGTGGAATTTTAATTTTATTATTATATTTATTGTTATTTTATCTTATAACCACATAAAAATAAAATGAACTGATGATACATTATCTTCTTTTTAAATTTCTAGGTATGGTATTACTCAAGGATCACACCACATGACACGGATGAATATGGTGCTCCCCTTTTATACCCATCTACACTCCTAATAGAAGAACAGGTCAACAGTCTATTTTTTATTATTTTTAAATATCAAAATGATTCATTAATCGTATTTAAAAAACATGATTCACAAAGATAAAAACCATGGGTTGCCTTCTATGTAATGCTTTGGTTTTATGTCACTAGATTGACTTACAACCATAATTATTTAAGTATCTTCCTCATCTATGGTTGGTTCACACAAGTTTTCATCAATTTCATTTTTTTAGACTGGTTCAATGAATGGTTTTACTCTATGACCATTAACTTTAAAGGTTTCACCATTTTTGGTATCTTGAATTTATATAGCCCCATAGGGGTACACCATATTCACTATGTATGGACATGACCATCTAGACCTCAACTTTGATGAGATTAAATGAAGTTTAGAACTATAAAAAAGAATAGGTTTACCTGGTAAAATGTGTTTGGTTTTAATATTTGATGATTTTTAAGCTTTTACTTTAGCTTTATTTATCCTCGAATTTTCTAAATCCTCCATCATTTGTTCCTCAAGTTCATTGTGATCTAATTTCCTTTTTGTTTCGGCCAATGAAAGGTCATAATTAATTTTCTTAATTTCCCAAAAGGCCTTATGTTCAATCTCCACTGAAAAATGTCATGCTTTATGATGTGGCCTTATTTTTACACAGTTTTCCACATCCTTTTTATTAATTTTTAATGATATATTTAACTATTTTTGAACTTTTTATTAAATAAATGCACTTTTGTATTTTTATAATTATATTTTTCAAATGATCATTTTTTATAACATTTTATGTAGTTATGGACCTTTAAATATTTTATTTTTTCTTTTCTTATTATAAATACGTTTGAATTTGTTTATTTAATCTATATTTGTTTATTTTATTTAATTTTTCATTAATAATAATTAATGAGTTTTCCAGTTAATTTACTTTTAATATTTAAAGTTTATGTAACTTAGTTCGGCTTTCCAGACTACCGGTAGCTTAGCTACCGATAGCAGGTTACCGGTACTGTCTATCAGTGACTTTGCCTCTATCAGTGACTTTTCCTATATCGGTGAGCTTTTGTTTTTAATTACTACCGGTAAGCCCTTTAATTTTATAAACAATGGTGAGTATTTAGTTGGTTAAATTCTGCTTGACTTCTTAATAAGTTAATTTCTAATTAAACAATTATTTAATAAACATATTTCTAATTAATTAACTTAGACTTTGTTTTTATAATTAATCTTTTAATTAAGTCACATTAGAATAGGGTTGCAAAGTTATTTTATGTGTCTTGTCATCCTGCTAATTAGTTAAGTAAATAATTAGTGTTTTATATTAAATTAATTAGTTTACTTTTAATTTTGTGTGTTCTAAATAGTAAATTAATTCATTTATTAATAGTTTTTAAACATTAATTATATTATTTTATGTATGCAGATTGAGTTTTAATTCATTTTTATTTTATTTTTTAGTCTACCAGTGAGGTATACAAGCTCTAATAGTGACCCTGCGCCACTGTCTTACCTCACTGATACTCTTTTCTTCCCAACACAACCCCTTCTATCAGTAGCATTGCTATTGATCCGAACCTCGCTGATACTGCTGTGTATCGGTGACCTTGTCACCGTTACCTTTTTCAAACCCTAATTGCTTTGAAATAATTTAGTTATTAATTTAATTTAATTTTGATCCATTCATATAAAATAACTTCATTAATTTAATAGTTTAGTTTTCAGCTTAAAATTTTTAGGTTAGTTGCTAATATATTGTAATGTTATTAATAGTACTATTTAATTAATTAATTTTGTTGAATTAAACTTTTTTTAAATAAATTTAGTTTATGCAGTTTAATTTTTTATTTCAATTAGTTTTTTTAATTTTGTTGTGTAAATCCGTTCTTTAATTTTGTATAATTTAATTATGCTAATAAATTAATTATTTAATATCTTAGTGGTGTTTTAGTTTTGTTGAAATTTTTGTTGTTTTAAATAAATTAGTGTTTTTACCATTTAATTATTAGTTTAATTAATCCTTATCTGAGTTGTAGTTCTTTTAACGCATGGTGGTGATTCGCGTTTTTGCAGCTACCAATAGACAGACTTTTTGTTTTTCTCACCGATGAGAAATTTATTTCCTTTGCCTCACCGATATAGCTACCTCACTGATACACTCTTTTCTTCACTGCCACACAATCTTCACCGATATCCTGAGTGCACCTCTTTTACACTTCACCATTTACCCATTTTATCCTCACCGATGTAGATCCATTACCCCCCCCCCCCCCGGTTGCCGTACTGTTGCTGTGGGAAGTGCAAGAGGAGGGTCTCCGCTGAGCAGAGTAAGACCACATATGGACGCCCTGTAAGCAGTTGTTGTCCGCTGTGCACAGGACCAGAATTGAGATGGGGCACTATTGTTCGGGAGGTCGAGTTGGTGTCCACCGTTGGTAGATGCCGCTGAAGCAGAGGAGGATGACGTACCTGCTAACCGCTACTAGCTACTAGAAGTCGTCGCACCTCATGAGCCGTCACTGGAGTCGAGAGTGATGGAGCCGAGTCCGAGCAGGAATTCGCCCCTATCCTATGTGCCACACTCTTGCTGGAAGAAACCAGGCCGCCGCACTGCTGCGGTGCTGGATGACGATGTCATGACGTGTCTAAAGAGAGGAGAAGGAGGTCTGCTGCTGTCCGCCGCCGCGAGGAGTTGTATCCGTAATGGATGGAGGGAGGAGGCCGCGGGTTCTCCAGGAAGAAGATGAAACCCTCCCCTACGCCGAATTGGGGGAGGAATAAAAAGATTAAAAAAACATAATAATAATAAATATAAAGAAATAATATTAAAATTCAAGTTAAACAAAAAAATATAACAATAAAAGTAAAGTAAAAAAGAAAAATAAGAAAGAAAAAAAAACAAAATCAAAAGTTAAAGTAAAAAAGTTATCTTTACAAAAGTCAAAAGTATAAAGTGGATTTTATTTAAAAGTTTTAAAAATAATTAAAATTTTAAAACATAGATTAATTATAAATTTAAATATAAATTAATAATAAATGATAATAATAAATTAATTCAGTTTTAATAGAATAAATTTAGAATCAATAATAATTATAGATATACTGTAAAATATACTTATTAATTCAAAAAATTTAAAACTTATGTTTTAATTCTAATTAATTAATTAGAATTGACTAAATAACTAATTAATCTAACAATTAAATTTATTTAATAGTAATAATTAAATTATTAATGAAATCTTAATTACTATCTTAATTAATTATTTATCTATGTTTTCAAATTTAATAACTTAGTTAAAAATAATAAAATTAATAACTTAGTAATTTTTCTATTAACTTAATTAAATTAATAACTTTTTAATTATTTATTTATTACCATAGTAATATTAAATGGGTAGTTTTATAAATAATATAAAAGTAGATATTAATTATCATTTTAAGATATTTATTTTTTCACTTTAAATATGTATTATAATAGTAAACATAAAATAATAATTGTAACTTTCTAATTTCTTTTGTTATGTTTTAATTATTCATTTTGTTTATACATGTGCAGGTTCATTACAAAGTCGGTAACATGTCTATGTTCATGAATCTAACTTAACAACAGTTAGTTACGTGAGAAAAACTCGCACGACATGCCAGTCGCGGAAAAAGGGCACGTGTGCGGTGCACTCATGAAGGACAATCCAAGTCGGTGGAAATCGAGCAGTGACATGCAGATTATGAAAGCAGGGTATATAAAGCAGAGCAGTAGTAGAATTTTGAGGGGTTGATGGAGTCGATTCATTCATTCACTCAGAGAGACACGCACTCGACGAACACTCGAGTCCCGGAGTAGAGCACTGGTCCAGGAGCAGCATTTGATGCGAGCAGAGGGAGTTTCCTTATTGTGTTTTCTTTCAAATCCTTACCTCTGTATTAGAATGATTTTTTTATTCGATATAGTGATAATGAAAAATATATTATTTATCTAAATTTTCAGTTCGGGGAGAGTTCTATTTCTACTAGTAATCATTTCCATCCTTCTCATTAATCAATATTTCTGTGGTTAGAATTGATTGGTGAGATCAATTATAATTACACATTTATGTTCGTACCACAAGCACTGAAATTTTCTAAACTCTATAATCATTTGGCGAGTTTGATTATGTAATAATATTTTAAATAATCAGCTTGTAATGAAAACTTCAGCAATTATGGTGATTGTGTGTTGTTGACCTTTTAAATCATCTTTCTGGAATTGTACTTCTTTGAGTGGTGAACTCTAGTTGTACTGTAGAGACCCGAAGCTTAACGTACATGGACATTACATTACTTTAGCAGAATACTTAATACATAACAAAAAAAGACACACAAGGACCGTAATAGATTAGTGTCTTTGGAAACTCAGAATATAATCTTCTAATCGTGGTGAAATATATTCAACATCTCCCATAAAGATCAACCTTTTTTTACCTAAAACCTTTCTTTATATCCTGGGGGAAAGAAAACATAAAAGGGTGAGCTCAAATTCTCAGTAAGAGTAAACAAAAGAAATATAAATCACATCATATTCATAAGAACATAACATTTTGGAAATCTTAACCTGAAAAAAAGAGCATAATTTCATAACAGGGGATAAATCATAGTAGTGAAATAAAATCCCAATAATCATAACTTAAAAGATGAAACATTGTGGCATACACACATAATCATAGAGAATCATTTCTTATTAGTCAAGAATCATTGCCAAGACTATCTTAGTGGACAAAGTCCATTTCTGAACCGAGTTCACTCCTCGTTTCAGTCCTTTTTTACTAAACCGGTATAACCTGCCGTTCCATCCATGTCTATCTCATGAGATATAAAATCTTTACCCAATGCATTGGAGGGAGATATAGGTCCCACCCATCTCATAATGATACCATTCTTATGTGTTCCACAAAATCATAAATCATACATCATTGCATAACCCATGTAATAAAAATGGGAATCTTAAACATCGTGACATCATCAAACAATTCATATAAGATAAAGGAATTCATAAAAATAATTCCATCACAACATAATCAAATCAATTTAATAATAGGGATATAAACAGAACCCTATATTATCTTAGATGGAAAATAATTTTGATAAAATGCTTGAACTCCATTCATGAGGAAAATATCCTTTCAAATTCAAAAACATTTTCCTTTCTTGACGTGTCATACAATTTTAAACTAAAAGAAGTTGATTAAAAATAAACTTGAAAACTTGTAAAGGAAGATTCTTGGAAATAATGTTTTAAAAATCCATTCATGCCTTATAAGTTAAAAATACATTCTTCTCGTACTTTTGTCGGAAAAGTCAAAAAGTAACTCGTACGAAAAAAAACAAAAGATTCCTTTCATATCTTTTACTAAATACTCACCGAAGGGTAAAATTGGATATACAATATTGTAGAATGATGTAAATAATACATATTGAGGAAACATGGATGTGGATGATAAAATACACCCCAGTAAATTTCAAAGTATAAACAATCTCAGATAAAAATGAGATTGTGATATTTCCCTTACATTTGGTCTGATTTGCTTCGTATGTGTCTGAACCTCCTGTATAATGATTTAAATAATGACATTGACTTATTCCAGAATCATAATCATTTTTATGATATCATATATGGTTCACTTATGACTTCATATTACCCGTTCTTTTGTAAATTCCATGTTAAAGAGCGTTTTGGGTAAAATCGTCTCATTTGTCGTTCGTGTTCTAACTTTTATTATTCATATGATTACTTAGATCATGATTACTTAATTACATAATATAAAACATTATTTATATATAATATATATTCAGAATATACATATATATAATAAATCAGTAAATGGAAAGAAATACACCATTCATGGAGACGGTAGGCCGAACGTATGCATGAACGCTGTTTTCGTTTCCTTATTGAGTTGAATGGAATTAAGTAGATGACATACATATATATATACATAAATACAGTATCATTATTATGTCATATATTTCATGATTACTTATTATATATACTTTATAATCATTCATGAATGGTTAACGTGGAGAATGAATCTCATCGCGTCGTGGAGACGGTAGTCCGTACGTACGCACGAGCGATGATATCGTTCTCATGATCGTGGGACTGTATTGGAGTGTATTTATACTATTTCAGAATCAATATCACTTTAAAATAATCATATATAGTTATTATTTACACCATTATACCCATCCAACTAAGGTGGTGGTGGAAAATAGATTACACCACGGCGTGGAGATGGTATTCCGTACGTACGCACGTGCGGTGATTTCATTTTCCGTAGGATGGATAGATGGTAAAATAGGGTTGTTTCATAATTATAATAACATATCAGTATATTAGCGATACTGATGTTATTACTTCATGATGAAACAACTAAATAAGAAGAAGTGGAAGAAGAAATAACGATGAAAGAATCGGTAACGGGTACTACCTCTTCTTTGAAGCGCTTCTTTGAGACCTCCTTTTAGGGCACTAAAATTGGTCTTTGAAGAAGAACATGACCTCTAGGATATCTCTAGGGAAGTGGATAGAAGAAAGTGGCAGGGGTTGGCTGAGCTTGAAGGCTCAAAGTGGTGTGAGGAAGAGGGGGAGGAGGTGCCTTTTTATAAGGGAGGAGAGGGGCACCTTTGGAATAACTAAAACTATTATTTTATTATAAAGTCAAATTCGGTTTTAAATAGCTCCAAATTTATTTATTTCGAATATAAGGTGGGGATGGGTCGAAATACTCTCATCCAATAGAATTTAGACAAGTTTAGGTTCCTATTTTAGCCTTATCATTTAGATTTAACATTAAGTTAAATAATTTTACTTTTACCGTGTCTTCTTGTGTTCTTATACTATAAGGTTAATAAACTTACCATAAGAATATAAATGAATCCCAAGTTGTTTATTATTAATATATATAACCTTATCTAAGTCATTTGGCCGAACCTTATATTTTTAGGAATAAAATAACAATTAATAATAAAATATTTGTTTTAAAAACTATTTTATGTCAAATTTGACACTATTTAGTAATTGGTTTTTGTGAAAATCATAACAGAATGATTAGTTCGAAAAAAGTTAATTAAATCAATAATAACATGTCATATTAACCTATAAAATTAGTTGAATTCATAAAAAGTCTCAAATTACATTTATTTGGGTATTTATAACATCAATTATGTCAATATTTCATTAATAAGATAATTATTGCATCATATTTGTGTCAAAAATAAATTAAATTATTTAATGTCTAAAAATTAAAAATAAAATATCATTACATAGGAAATATTTTTAGATTTCTAATGAATATTTATAGTCGAATTTATCTTATGTATAACCCTATATTACAAATGATTTACTTATTAAGCATTGATTTTAACTATTTTAACCCTTCTTTAAATAAAATAATAATAAATGTCCCAATCTAATCCAAGTGGGCCTAAATGGTAATATTTTATTCCTAAGGTTGTTTTTGTTCGAATTACACTTATCCAATAGAATTAGGACTTGTGTTAGAGTAATAATAATATCATTTTTACCCTTAATTACCCTATTTACTTTTAACCGTGGTAAAAAAAGTAAAAAGTTACTATTCACCAAAAATTATTTTCATCTCATTGAACCATATTTTACTTACTGACATCAACCGTGTCTCTCGGATTTTTGAAATTCTACTCACAGAAGCGGTAAAATTAAGTTTTATGAAAAATTCATTTTTTTTAACTACCACTTTGTGGCTTCACTATTCATCAAAAAATTAAAGTTTCCAGAAAAATACCAAAAATTAGGCCTAAGCTATATTTGATATTATGAACTCAAAAATGATGTCTATTTTACCAAATTCAAAACATATTATTTACATTAATTAATTTAAAAATTAATTCCCGTCGTCAAAACAAGTAGCGTGTTTTTAAAAGATAATAACTATCAAAAGATTAACACTTGTTTATGTCTGGTTTAAATGTGAAATTACATCCAATGAAAAACATTGTATTAAATTGTAAAAATATTCTCTAAATATACTTTAAAACCACTCAAAATAATAATTTATCACTATTAATTATTTTGATTAAAAAAGTTATTTTTAATTAAAATTTAATAATTTTCACTATTCATCAGAATATGAAAGTTATCCGAAAAGTACCAAAATTTCACCCTAAGCTAATTTTGATATTCCGAATCCAAAAATGAAGTCCATTTTGAAAATTTAAATTTACAAAATTTCAAAAAGTGGTTATTACTATTCATAACGGCTAGTTTTAATAATATTTTAAAATCATATCGTTGTTTAGTGAAACTCGGTATTGCGTACTACACACGCTATCAAGGAAGGTCGTGATTGCATGTAATGCAAGGCAAGTCAAGGATGCGTTTTGTGCAAGCTCCTTTTGGTGTAGCGTACAACACAAGAAATTAATGAAATTAAAAAGAATATTTTACCTAAAATCTCGGGGTGTTACATTCTACCCCCCATAAAATGAATTTCGCCCTCGAAATTCGTCGGGGTTATAAATGGTTTAATATTCGAAAGTTTCTTTGATAGAAACCCACATCGTAAAAGGGAATACCAAAACATGGCTTTAAAAAATAAATTATGAAATGTAACAGTTACCCAAATTAACTCATCACTCGGTTTCCACGTAGGAGAACATAGGTGAAAATATGGATATGGAAGAAAAATGTAACCATCAAGTTCTGATGGAGAGTGGTAGAGAACATGGCTATGGAAAATCCAGCAATCACAAAGCCATAAATGTGTGACGATCTAAGGTACTATCTGATTCATTAGATATAAGAGCACTAGGACAAAATTTTTGGTTTTCAAGATCATTTCCCTAAAGTTGATGAAATTGGAATTAGAAGAAATACTTTCGTGATTTTGGTATAGTCTCACTGTTAGTCGTTCTTTGGACAATTTCCACTTCATCTCTTAAATAAATGAAGTTGAATTTTTCATTCGTGATGTGTTAGCAGATCATGTGATAGAATTACAGGTCATTCCATTTGTCTCAAACAAAAGGTTAGCAAAAGTTATTAAATATACATAAGTCGATCTATAGTGAGATTAATCATATATGGTTTCTAAAATGGACTTATACTTCATATATCATACTAATTAATATAATAAAACTAGTTTCTACTAAACAGGGACTTCATGTAGGTCAGTGGTAGGCGATAAAGGCCAGTCGCACTTTGGTTGTGGGTTCGATTCCCACAGCCTTTTCCGACGCGATGGGTTGTCGCTCGTCCTGCATGTTGTCCTTTTTTCTAAAACTATATTACTATAACATCCCATCAATAATATCGAAAAAACTTCTATCCTTAAACAATACTAACTTATGTCCAACATAATCTATTCCAATCTTTAGGCTTATCCATAATACTGTAGTCCACTATAGTGAAAATGATTACCAGAGATTTAATACCATCGTTGATCCCCATATATCATAAGATATGTGTTGTTGGTCACATTCCAAACATTCAAAGGCCTTAATCATGTATTCTATTGAATACCCATTGAACCTTAGTGAAAACATGAATGCTATTAAAAGTTAACTCTTTCCACATACCAAAATCCTCAAAATTTTATATACTCAAACCATGATATCACTTAGTCCTTATATCAATCATGAGCACATGAATACAATCAAACATCTCATTATCTTCTTATTCTGTCATTATGCGCATATCATCTGTTTACCAAAAATGTCTCAATCACTTTTCATGGTTACCGGTACCATAAAATTATTGAAAACCACAATAGACCAATACATAAATATTCCAATATTCCACGATACTATATACAACATTATTTTGGAATCCCATTACATAAACACTTAATCATTCCACCACATAATTTTCATATTCAACATCGGCAATAGTGATCGCATGTGACTTTTCTTTGTCCTTTGTCTTAAGTGGTTGCTCATGTCGATCATCACTAACCCTTGGATTAGGGCATTTATTAGCATAATTCCCCATTTCCTTGCACTTGAAGCATTGAAGTGTTGGTGGTGCATTCTCTGCAGTCTCTTCTTTATTCACATCATTAGAAACCCTTTTTCCATTACTTCGACACTCAGCTACTCAATGACCTTCTTTTCCACACTTAAAACATTTTCTAGTCCCTTTAAGAAAATCTCCACCATGCTTCTTTCCACACTTTGAGCATAAGGAAACATTCATCTTCTTTTCACCATTATTCTGAGATTTCTCCTTGAACTCCATCTTTCGTTTCTTTTCAAAACTATGAGATGGATAAGTAACACCAACTTCCATTTCTACCTTGATAGCATAACGCACAATTTTTTCATAGCTACTGAAGTCTCTTATAGCTAATTCCCTTCGAAGGTTTGGTTTTAAGCCACTGAAGAATCGATCAACTTTACTTTCAGGTTGGATGATAAAGCCAGATGCATACCTTGCAAGCCTTGTAATATTGTCTTTGTATATACCAACAGATTCATCATCCTTTTTCTTTAGTTCAAGAAACTCTTTCTCCATCTTTGTTCGAAGAATACGAGGGAAGTACTTATTGAAAAATAAGTTCTTGAACTCGTCCCATTGAATGGACTCAATTTCATCTCTTGGACTTGTATTCTTGATAAGATTCCACCGTTGATCAGCTTCACCTTCCAAACGATATACTGCTAAGATGACTTTATGATGTCCATAACATTGAAGAACTGAAAATATATTTTCAGTGGTAATGATTTGTTGTTCAGTAACAAGTGGATCAGAAGACCCATTGAAAAAAGGTGGACGTTGCCTCATGAAGGACTCTATAGAATATTGTTCCCTTCTCTGCTCATTTGGTAGTCCAGAATGATTCATATCTTGTGTAAGTATAGAAATAAGATTTTGCACTCCATCTCCCATAACATTTGTTTGTTCAGGAGGACAATTATTGCATTGTCCATTGCATTGATCAACACGGTTCCTTCGGGTTCCATCCATCATCTAAAACCCAAAAAGAATAATGTGAGAGGCAAAAATCATGCTAGGGAAAACAACATAATAAAGGGGGAGTACCTTCAATATCTAACATCTTAGGTTTAATTCTAATAACATTAGCATAATTCTAGGACTATAACCTATACTTATACTTAACCTTATGGACATCCCTAGGCATACCTTAGAAATATCTCTAGGGATCTCACTAACGTTTTCGCATCCTAGTTTCCAAAGGTTGACTAAACCTTTCCTCTGATACCAACTGTAGAGACCCGAATCTTAACGTACATGGACATTACATTACTTTAGCATAATACTTAATACATAGCAAAAAAAGAAACACAAGGACCGTAATAGTTTAGTGTCTTTGGAAACTCGGAATATAATCTTCTAATCGTGGTGAAATATCTTCAACATCTCCCATAAAGATCATCCTTTTTTTACCTAAAACCTTTCTTTATATCCTAGGGGAAAGAAAACATAAAAGGGTGAGCTCAAATGCTCAGTAAGGGTAAACAAAAGAAATATCAATCACATCATATTCATAAGAACATAACATTTTGGAAATCTTAACCTGTAAAAGAGAGCATAATTTCATAACATGGGATAAATCATAGTAGTGAAATGAAATCCCAATAATCATAACATAAAACATGAAATTTTGTGGCAAACACACATAATCATAGATAATCATTTCTTATTAGTCAAGACTCATTGCCAAGACTATCTTAGTGGATAAAGTCCATTTCTGAACCGAGTTCACTCCTCGTTTCAGTCCTTTTTTACTGAACTAGTATAACCTCCCGTTCCAGCCATGTCTATCTCATGAGATATAAAATCTTTACCCAATGCATTGGAGGGAGATATAGGTCCCACCCATCTCATAATGATACTATTCTTATGTGTGCCACAAAATCATAAATCATACATCATTGCATAACCCATGTAATAAAAATGGGAATCTTAAACATCGTGACATCATCAAACAATTCATATAAGATAAAGGAATTCATAAAAATAATTCCATCACAACATAATCAAATCAATGTAATAATAGGGATATAAACAGAACCCTATATTATCTTATATGGAAAATAATTTTGATAAAACACTTGAACTCCATTCTTGACGAAAATATCCTTTCAAATTCAAAAACATTTTCCTTTCTTAACATGTCATACAATTTTAAACTAAAAGAAGTTTATTAAGAATAAACATGAAAACTTGTAAAGGAATCTTCTTGGAAATAATGTTTTAAAAATCCATTCATGCCGTATAAGTTAAAAAACATTCTTCTCGTACTTTTGTCGGAAAAGTCAAAAAGTACCTCGTATAAAAAATAACAAAAGATTTCTTTCATATCTTTTACTAAAAACTCACCGAAGGGTAAAATTGGATATACACTACTTTAGAATGATGTAAATATTACATATAGAGGAAAAATGGATGTGGATGATAAAATACACTCCAGTAAATTTCAAAGTATAAACAATCTCAGATAAAAATGAGATTGTGATATTTCCCTTACCTTTGGTCTGATTTGCTTCATATGTGTCTGAACCTCCTATATAATGATTTCAATAATGTCATTAACTTATTCCAGAATCATAATCATTGTTATGATATCATATATGGTTCACTTATGACTTTATATTACCCGTTCTTTTGTAAATTCCATGTTAGAGAGTGTTTTGGGTAAAATCGTCTCATTTGTCGTTCGTGTTTTAACTTGTAATTATTCATATGATTACTTATATCATGATTACCTAATTAAAGAATATAAAACATTATTTATATATAATATATATTCAGAATAAACATATATATAATAAATCAGTAAATGGAAAGAAATACACCGTTCATGGAGACGGTAGGCCGTACGTACGCATGAACGCTGTTTTTGTTTCCTTATTGAGTTGAATGGAATTAAGTAGATGACATACATATATATATATACATAAATCCAGTATCATTATTATGTCATATATTTCATGATTACTTATTATATATACTTTATAATCATTCATGAATGGTTAACGTGGAGAATGAATCTCATCGCGTCGTGGAGACGGTAGTCCGTACGTACGCACGAGCGATGATATCGTTCTCATGATCGTGGGACTGTATTGGAGTGTATGTATACTATGTAAGAATCAATATCACTTTAAAATAATCATATATAGTTATTATTTACACCATTATCCCCATCCAAGTAATGTGGTGGTGGAAAATAGATTACACCACGGCGTGAAGACGGTATTCCGTACGTACGCACACGCGGTGATTTCATTTTACGTAGGATGGATAGATGGTGAAATAGGGTTGTTTCATACTTATAATAACATATCAGTATATGAGTGATATTGATGTTATTACTTCATGATGAAACAACTAAAGAAGAATAAGTGGAAGAAGAAATAACGATGAAAGAATCGATAACGGGCATTACCTCTTCTTTGAAGCGCTTCTTTGAGACCTCCTTTTAGGGCACTAAAATTGGTCTTTGAAGAATACCAGGACCTCTAGGATGTCTCTAGGGAAGTGGAGAGAAGAAATTGGCAGGGGTTGGCCGAGCTTGAAGGCTCGAAGTTGTGTGAGGAAGAGGGGGAGGAGGTGCCCTTTTATAAGGGAGGAGAGGGGCACCTTTGGAATAACAAAAACTATTATTTTATTATAAAGTCAAATTCGGTTTTAAATAGCTCCAAATTTATTTATTTCAAATATAAGGTGGGGATGGGTCGAAATCCTCTCATCCAATAGAATTTAGACAAGTTTAGGTTCCTATTGTAACCTTATCATTTATATTTAACATTAAGTTAAATAATTTTACTTTTACCGTGTCTACTTGTGTTCTTATACTATAAGGTTAATAAACTAACTATAAGAAGCCAAAAGAACCCCAAGTTGTTTATTATTAATATATATAACCTTATATAAGTAATTTTGCTGAACCTTAGATTTTTAGGAATAAAATAACAATTAATAATAAAATATTTTTTTTAAAACTATTTTATGTCAATTTTGACACTATTTAGTAATTGATTTTTCTGAAAATCATAACAGAATTATTAGTTCGAAAAAATTTAATTAAATCAATACCAACATGTCATATTAACCTATAAAATTAGTTTAATTCATAAAAAGTTTCAAATTACATTTATTTGGGTATTTATAACATCAATTATGTCAATATTTCATTAATAAGATAATTACTCCATCATCTTTGTGTCATAAATAAATTAAATTATTTAATGTCTAAAAATTAAAAATAAAATATTATTACGTAGGAAATATTTTTATATTTCTAATGAATATTTATAGTCAAATTTATCTTATGTATAACCCTATATTACAAATGATTTACTTATTATACATTGATTTTAACTATTTTAACCCTTCATTAAATAAATTAATAATAAATGTCCCAATCTAATCCAAGTGGGCCTAAATGGTAATATTTTATTCCTAAGGTTGTTTTTGGTCGAATTACACTTATCCAATAGAATTAGGACGTGTGTTAGGGTAATAATAATATCATTTTTACCCTTAATTGCCCTATTTACTTTTAACCGTGGTAAAAAAAAGTAAAAAGTTACTATTCACCAAAAATTATTTTCATCTCATTGAACCATATTTTACTTACTGACATCAACCGTGTCTCTCGGATTTTTGAAATTCTACTCACAGAAGTGATAAAATTAAGTTTTATGAAAAATTCATTTTTTTAACTACCACTTAGTGGTTTCACTATTCATCAAAAAATGAAAGTTTCCAGAAAAATACCAAAAATTAGGCCTAAGCTATATTTGATATTATGAACTCAAAAATGATGTCTATTTTACCAAATTAAAAACATATTATTTTCATTAATTAATTTAAAAATTAATTCCCGTCTTCAAAACAAATAGCGTGATTTTAAAAGATAATAACTATCAAAAGATTGACACTTGTTTATGTCTGGTTTAAATGTGAAATTACATCCAATGAACAAAATTGTATTAAATTGTAAAAATATATTCTAAATATAATTTAAAACCACTCAAATTAATAATTTATCACTATTAATTATTTTTATTAAAGAAGTTGTTTTTAATTAAAATTTAATAATTTTCACTATTCATCAGAATATGAAAGTTATCCGAAAAGTACCAAAATTTCACCCTAAGCTAATTTTGATATTCTGAATCCAAAAATGAAGTGCATTTTGAAAAATTAAATTTAAAAAATTTCAAAAAGTGGTTATTACTATTCATTACGGCTAGTTTTAATAATATTTTAATAGCATATCGTTGTTTAGTGAAACTCGGTATTGCGTACTACACACGCTATCGAGGAAGGTCGTGATTGCATGTAATGAAAGGCAAGTCAAGGATTCATGTTGTGCAAACTCCTTTTTGTGTAGCGTACAACACAAGACATTAATGAAATTAAAAAGAATATTTTACCTAAAATCTCAGGGTGTTACATGTACAATTTCCATGACTTAACTCCTGGTGAGGGAAGTAAGTTGTCTCTTTTCAGTGGAACAAATTGTTAATTTTACATGAAATGGAAAAAAAAAATTAAACCAATAGACTAGAATGAACCTCGAGCATTCTTTACTATTTTCCTTTATCAGTATCTTATTTTCTTTGATGCACCTTATCTTTAGTTGTACTCTGTTTTAGTGTAGGTAGCACAAATTTACAATAATTGTGTGGTTTTCCTTCCATGTGGGTTCGACCCTGCTTTCCACATATATTATAGTTAGTAGGTATATAAATTTTAAACATTGACCGGCTTCAGTGACAGTCGAGGTCATGTTTTTGGCGCCATTGCCGAGGAGGGCATGATCCATTGCTAGAAAGAAACATTTAAAAGACACACATATAAAAAATCTAAAAAATTTGGAAATTTTGAAAACTCTTAAAAAAACTGCTACTTTTCATTTAGAACTGTCACTTCTGATATTGTCTACTGCTGTTTGTATGAGAAAAAGAACATCTGGTGCTAGATTAGAGCCTTTGAATCTTGAACTAGACAAACATTTCGCTGCTCTATGAAAGAAAAACAAAATTAAAATGGAAAATTTAGATAATAGACTTCCTGAGCATAATAACTTTCAGAATAACCATCCAGAACTCTTAGATGAACATTAAAGGCCTTGGATGAGGGATTTTAAACTTCCTCAAGTATCAAGAAATTCTTCATCAATTAGATTAAGTCCTAGGGCCAAAAACTATGAATTAAAACAGTCACATATTTCTCTGTTGTCTACATTCAATGGACTGTCTAATGAGAAATCACTTGCCTTCATTAGAGATTTCTACAACACAGTGCAGCAATTACCACTTTTAGGACTCACTGAAAATGAACTAAGTATGAGATTTTTCCCCCTTTTTCCTTAAAGGGAATTCTAGGCATTGGTTTTTAAGATTATATGAAAATATTTTTGAGAATAGGGATCATGTTTATAACTCATTCATTATGAAATTTTATCGCCAATGATTAAAAGGAGAACTGAGAACTAAAATCACTAGTTTTTATAAAGAGGATGGAGAAACTTTTCATGAAGCTTAGGATAGATTTAGGGATCTGCTTAGGCAGTTTCCCCATGATCAACTCTCATCTCATATCCTCATTGATACCTTCTATGAAGGGTTGTCCTCCTCTAGTCAGAATTTAGCGGATCAAGCTTCTGGGGGTAATTACAATGATAAGACTGAAGAAGAACTTAGACATATCTTTAATAATCTGGCCCTTAATTCTCAACACAAAAATTCAAGAAGAAAGAGAGTGAATAGGAGTGCTAACACTGGTTCAATAAATGAAACTCAAGATCAACTTGCTGAAATCACCAACCAACTTCAATCTTTAATGAACCAGAATTCTAAACAAACCGTTAATCAACTTGGATGTCAAAATACCAACCAATCTTAAAGGGAACAGTGTGTCCAGTGTGGTATGTTTGGGGATACTGAAAATTTTTGTCCTAACTTAGATATTCCAGCCCAACAACAAGAAAATTCAGTCTTTGTTAAATATGGTCCTAGAATGCCTCCTGAAGAAGATCCCTTTTCAAACAATTACATCCAAGGCTATAGGAACCATCCAAATCTTTCCTGGAAAGATCAAGGCATAATTAAACAATCCTCTGCCCCTAATTATCAGAATCAATCAAGGCCGAACATTCAAAATCAACAAAGGGTGGAGTCATCAAATACACAAGTAAACAATGATAGTCACATGTCTTCTAAGATTGATCTAATCTAGAATCATCTAACCAAGAATCAAAATCAATATGAGTCTGGAAAAATGAAAACTGATGTTAGAATGCAGAATATGGAAACACAGTTAGGCCAACTTGCTAGAGATTTTTCATCTAGGGAAAAAGGTAGACTTCCAAGTACAACTAAACTTAACCCTAGAGAGAATTCCATGACTATTGTCACTATAAGTGGCCTCAATACTCAAACTTTTGATGGAAAACTCATTGAAAATGCCCAACATGAAAATCTGTTTCAATATGTTAATAAAAATCTGCTTTGCACACATGCTGGAAATTCACAGGAAAGTAATGAAAATTCTCAAAATCTGAATTTGTTCCCTGAAAATCAAGCTGAAACTTCTTCTAAAAATCTAAATAATAAAGACAAAGAAAAAGTTGTGGAAGAAGTGAGGGACATACCTACTGTTTTGAAAAAAAATTCTCCACCCATCCCATTCCCTAAAAAGATGAAACCTTAAAGAAATACCAGGGCTGAACTTATTCAGTTCTTTGGTATTTTTTCTAAGCGTCAAGTGAACATACCTTTTATTCAAGACTTAATTCAAATCCCATCATATCTAAAATCTCTTAAGAAAATTGTTTCAAACAAAAAGACCCTCGAACAATTTTCTACCTACAGCCTCACTGAAGAGTGCAGTGCGGTACTTCAAAAGAAAATCCCACCCAAATTAAAAGACTCAGGTAGTTTTTTCATTACTTGTACCCTAGGAAATTCAGGTCAGCTCAACTGTCTATGTGATCTAGGTGCCAGCATTAATCTACTCCCATACTCAATATTTCGACAGTTGAGGTTGGGTGATCTTCAACCCACCATTGTTATACTACAGTTAGCTGATAAATCCTTCACTCATCCTGTGGGTAGAGTAGATGACTTACTAGTTGGAGTTGGGAAGTTATTTTCGCCTGCGGACTTCTTGTTCTAGATATGGAGTGTGATCAAGAGGTACCTATCATCTTGGGTAGGCCCTTCATGGCCACAGGTGGTGATGTCATAGATGTGTCAAAGGGTCAACCGATCTTTAAAATTTGTGAACAAGAAGAAGAGTTCAATGTTATTAAAAATATAAAGGGACCAACATATTCTGAATAATGTTCAAAAATTGAGTCTCTTGAAGCTGACTGTTCTTATAAAATTCAACTTGAACTTATTGAAAAATCTGAAAATCATTCCTATTTTGAAGAAAACATTTGTGCAGTTGGAAATCCTATTGAATCGTTTCTAGAAGCTGGAAATTCTGCTGTAACAACCAATCTGGAAAATCTTCCAGAACTGGACAACTGTCCAGTTTCTGTTGTAGGAGAGTACTCTGTTTCTGAACTTATGAGCTTTTTGAGTGAATTTGAGGGTGTTTCTTTTAACACCGATCTTTTTGAACACTTTGATGATACTGAGGGAGAAATTTTGAGACAATTAGATGATTCTACTTTTATAAACCTACTAAAATCTGATATGGAATGTTGGGATAGTGTATTGCCCACCTTGGATAGTTGGACTGTTACTTCTGATTCTGAACATGAAATTGAAAATCTTTCATATTTTAATACTCCTTATAAGAAATATGTTGAAGATCATGGACCTCCCAGGCCTAAGAGTTTTTTTTCAAGTGTATAAGCACCTAATCTTGAGCTTAAATCCATCCATGTTCATCTCAAATATTTGTTTCTAGGTGATAACTCCATTTTGCCTATAATAATCTATGTTGAACTTGATGAAAACCAAGAACAAATATTGTTTAATGTGTTGAAAAAGTTTAAATCTTCCATATGCTAGACAATAGTTGATATCAAGGGTATTAGTCTCTCATTTTGTATGCACATGATTCCTCTGGAACCTGATCATAAGCCTAGGGTAGAGTGTCAAAGAAGATTAAATCCAAATATAAAGGAAGTCGTGAGAGAGGAAGTAATTAAACTGTTGGACACTTGAAAGATATATCCCATTTCTGATAGTGCCTGGGTCAGTCCAGTCCAGGTTATCCTCAATAAGGGAGGTTTCACTGTAGTTAAGAATGACAAAAATGAAGAAGTCCAAGTTAGGAAAGGCACAAAATGGAGAGTCTGTATTGATTACAGGAAGCTTAATGTAGCCACTAGGAAGGACCATTTTCCTATGCCCTTCCTTGATCAAATGCTTGAGAGGATAGTTGGAAATGAATTCTTCTGTTTTATGGATGGGTATTCTGGTTACAACCAGATCCCTGTTGTTCCGGAGGATTAGTAGAAGACCACTTTGACATGCCCCTTTGGGACATTTTCTTACCGGCGGATGCCCTTTGGGTTTTGTGGAGCTCCAGCCACCTTCCAAAGGTGTATGATGGCTATCTTTTCGGATATGATGGATAGAATCATTGATGTTTTCATGGATGAAATTTCTATAGTGGGGAGTACTTTTGATGCTTGTTTTGGAAATCATGAGCTAGTTTTGGAGAGATGCATTGAAACCAACCTTGTTCTTAATTGGGATAAATGTCAATTCATGGTTACAGAGGGTATTGTCTTTGGTCATAAAGTTTCAAAGAGAGGTTTGGAAGTTGATACTGCTAAGATTGAAGTTATTAAAAAATCTCCACCTCCTATTAATGTTAAAGGTGTTAGAAGTTTTCTAGGGAATGGCAGTTGTTACCAGTGATTCATAAAATATTTTTCTAAAATAACTAAGCCCTTGTGTTCCTTACTGGTAAAGGATGAACCTTTTAATTTTGATGAAAACTGTGTGAAATCATTTAATCTACTTAAGGATAAACTTACTACATCACCTATCATTACTGCACCTGATTGGAAATTACCATTTGAACTTATGTGTGATGCTAATGACATGGCTATAGGTGTTGTCCTTGGATAGAGGAGAGATAATAAGTTTCATGTGGTGTACTATGCTAGTAGAATGCTAGATGATGCCCAAAATAATTATACCACCACTGAAAAAGAATTGTTAGCTGTTTTGTTTGATCTTGAGAAGTTTAGACAATATCTGTTAGGCTCGAAAGTCGTCATTTTCACTGATCATTCTGCCTTAAAATACTTGTTGTCTAAAAAGTAAACAAAATACAGACTGATTAAATGGATTCTGCTATTACAAGAGTTTGATTTAGAAATTAGGGATAAACAAGGAGCTGAAAACTTAGTTGCTGATCACCTTTGTAGGCTTCCTCTTGCTCAATCTGATTCTGAAAATTCTAGGGAGATTAACTCTTCCTCTCCTAATGAGAAGCTGCACACTGTGTCAGTTAGGAAGTCTGCTTGGTATGAATATTTTTCCAACATCCTTGCAGTAGGTTTCATTCCCAAAAATCTGTCTAATAATCAAAGAAAGAAGTTCATTTATGAACTTAAATACTACCTTTGGGATGATACTTTTCTTTTTAGGAGATGTGCTTATGGTATTCATAGGAGATGTGTACTGGAGGAAGAAATGATGTCTGTCTTAGAAATTTTCCATTCTTCACCTTGGGGAGTTCACCATGGGGGTGATAGAACTGCTCAAAAAGTCTTACAATCTGGTTTCTATTGGCCTACCCTCTTTAAGGATGCTAGGAGTTTTTTGGTTCATTGTGATAGGTTCCAGAGGCTGGGAAATGTGGGTAGAAAGCAAGAGTTACCCCAAAAAGGTATTTTGGAAGTATAAATCTTTGATGTATGGGGTTTAGATTTCATGGGTCCATTTCCGTCATCTCATGGGAATGAGTATATTCTTGTTGCTCTGGATTATGTATCTAAGTGGGTTGAGGCAGTAGCTCAGCCCAATAGTCAAGCAAACAGTGTGATAAAATTTGTGAAAAAGAACATCTTTACAAGATTTGTAGTCCCAAAGGCTTTTATTACTGATAATGTAACACATTTTAAGAATTAAAAGTTTAAGTCTTTGATGGAAAAGTATGGTTGTGTTCATAAAACTGGAACTCCTTATCACCCATAGTCCAGTGGACAGGTGGAAATTTCTAATAGAGAACTGAAACAAATCCTTGAAAAAACTGTGTCAAACACTAGTAAGGACTGTTCTCTTAAACTGGATGAATCTTTATGGGCCTATAAAACTGCTTTCAAGACTTCAATAGGTATGTCTCCTTACAGTTTGTTGTTTGGGAAATGCTTTCATTTACCTGTGGAGTTGCAACATAAGTCTTATTGGGTAGTTAAGGCTCTGAACATTTACTTTAAGAGTGATGGTGAGAGGAGATTACTTGAGATGATTGAATTTGATGAGATTAGGAGAGAGAGTTATGATAATTTGAAAATTTATAAATAACGGACTAAAATCTTTTATGATTCTTTCATTTAAACCAAAGAATTCAAACCTAGACAGAAGGTCCTTCTCTTTAAATCTAGACTTAAACTCTTTCCTAGAAAGCTGAAGTCCAAGTGGTCTGGACCGTTTACTATTGTGGGAGTGCAAAAGAATGGTGCTTTGGATATTTTTGGTGAAGATAATAATCCCATATTAGTCAATGGGCAGAGACTGAAACGTTATTTTGAGGGAAAAGAAAAGGGATTGGATGCCTTCACTATACTAGAAAACTGTTCTTGAATGAAGTCTATCTAGGGACTATAAACCTAGCACTGCATGGGAGGAAACCCACGGTTCTTATTCAGTTCTTTTCTTGATTTCAATTGTTGAAATTTAATAAGTTGCTGGTTTTTTCTGCTCTGTGAGGTTTTTGTTGCTGCTCAATCCTAGCTCTTGTTTCAGGATTTCAAAGTGTGTTGTTGTTCTGTAAACTAACGAGTGAAATTTCCTTACTGGAGGATTAATCAAGACACTTATTTTCAGGGAGTTATTCAATTTCTTCATTTATTTTCTGCTCCAGTGTGATTTAATAAATTCTGTTTTTTTTAAAAATTCTGCAGCATGTCACTGTATTAGAGACTGAACAAAATTATGCTTGTACCTCATTTTTAGAATCAGTACATTATTTTAAAATCATTCACTGCATCAAATTAAGTGTGGGGGGTACATGCTTCTGGTTTTTTAAATCTGATTAATGTTAGGGTGTTTAGCATGCATTTTTATTCTTAATTGAACACCCATATGAATCATACTTTGTTAAAATGCTTACACCCAATTAATTGTGCACTTACCTTACATATCTTGAGTTGAATTGAAAATTTTTTCATTGGACGTCAATTTTAATGTATATTCGTGGATATGAACCTGCTGTAAGTTATTCATTATGGCAGGCAATATTTTTGAACTTCATTGAGACCCTTTATACATGTCATATATCTACTTAATTTAAAAATATGTATTGAACCTTAATTTCTAAATTTTTCTTCTCCACTTTAGAAGTCAACTTTGGGGACAAATTTGGGCTTTAAGTGTGGGGGAGGGGTCAATTCTTGACTGTTATAAATTTTTCTTTATTGAAATCCCATCAATTCTAACTACAACTTCAAACTTTTTGTAAAAAAATGGATAATTTTTTCCAAAATTCTTCCATAATTTTAGGATTTACACTTTTCTCAATTGGGTATTTCCTTAGGATAATTTCCTTGATAGTAGTTAAGAATTACTTTGAAC
The DNA here is from genome assembly GCA_963277665.1 of Viscum album. Classification (NCBI taxonomy): domain Eukaryota; kingdom Viridiplantae; phylum Streptophyta; class Magnoliopsida; order Santalales; family Viscaceae; genus Viscum; species Viscum album. The sequence goes on from OY728137.1 coordinate 275,194,037, forward strand.
CTGAAATTAGTGAGTTTGGAAGATTGCTGAGTGGTTTTATTTAGTGATTTCATGGAAATTCAGTTTAGGACCTACTTTTGAAAGTGATATGGGTTCCATGTTTATGGAGTTATGGTCATAACCATTATAACTATTAGTTTGATTCCGATTTTAGGGGCCTCATTCATTTTTCTTAAAATTATTAAAAGCAATTGCTTTAATGATCCAATGTAAATGAATTTTATATTAATCTTGTGAAACTAGAGTAGTTTGGGCATCTGGGATCCCATGGTGAGTCTCTAAGACCCTAGATGCTGGGTGCATTTTTGTCTACTAAAAGCCCTCTGTACACATTAAATAAGTGCATTTTGACAGTGCTTAGCACAATGATACATGGCTTGGGAAAAATAAATAAAGTATCTAGGGTCAAAAATGAGCTCATTAAGATGAGGGGAATGATGAACTCCAAATGAAGAATGGATCAGTTGGTTCATATGGAAATCATTTAGGTTGCATCCTTGAGTTGATTCACAAAAATATATTTATTTTTGGGCCTTAATATTGAGTAAAAGCTCAAATTCCCTTAGTTAAGGTCTTAATTCCATTGAAATTTAATCCTCTGTCATTTTTGGACTTAGAAACTGAGCTTGGATTAAAGTGAGTCACTAAGTTGTATCACATATGAGGCAAGACATATTCTTTGATGGATAGTCTTTGATTTCTTTTTTACCTTTGAGTATTTGTTATGAGCAAGATTCATTTGGTTAAATCATTTTCTCTAATCCTATTGTTATGTATTTTCCACTGTTTTCAGTGATGGACATGTTACATTTTGAACTTAATCATAAATACAATTTACTGTTTTTCAAGGATAATAAAACATGGGATTGTTTGAGGACAAACAATGCTTAAGTGTGGGGGAATTTGATGTGGCCTTATTTTTAAACAGTTTTCCACATCCTTTTTATTAATTTTTAATGATATATTTAACTATTTTTTCACTTTTTATTAAATAAATGAACTTTTGTATTTTTATAATTAAATTTGTCGAATGGTCATTTTTTATAACATTTTATGTAATTATGGACCTTTAAATAGTTGATTTATTCTTTTTTTATTATAACTAATTTTCAATATTTTTATTTAATCTATATTTGTTTTTTAGTTAGTTTTTCATTATTAACAATTTATGAGTTTTCTAATTAATTTAATTTTAATTTTTAATGTTTATATAACTTAGTTCGGCTTTCCAGACTATCGGTAGCTTACCTACCGATAGCAGGTTACCGATACTGTCTATCGGTGACTTTTCCGCTATCAGTGACTTTGCCTCTATCGGTGACCTTTTGTTTTTAATTTCTACTAGTAAGCCCTTTAATTTTATAAACAACGGTGAGTATTTAGTTGGTTAAATTCTGCTTGACATATTAATAAGTTAATTTCTAATTAAACAATTATTTAATCAATATAATTCTAATTAATTAACTTAGACTTTGTTTTTATAATTAATCTTTTAATTAAGTCACATTAGAATAGGGTTACAAAGTTATTTTTTGTGTTTTTTCATCCTACTAATTAGTTAAGTAAATAATTAGTGTTTTAAATTAAATTAATTAGTTCGTTTTAATTTTGTGTCTCCCAAATAGTTAATTAATTCATTTATTAATAGTTTTTAAACATTAATTATATTATTTTATGTATGAAGATTGAGTTTTAATTCATTTTATTTTTTCTTAGTCTACGAGTGAGGTATACAAGCTCTAATGGTGACCTCCCGCCACTGTCTTACCTCACTGATACTCTTTTCTCACCAACACAACCCCTTCTATCGGTATCCTTGCTACTAATCCGTATCTCGCCGATACTGCAGTGTATCGGTGACCTTGCTGTATCGGTGACCTTGTCACCATTACCTTTTTCAAACCCTAATTGCTTTGATATAATTTAGTTATTAATTTAATTTTATTTTCATCCATTAACATAAAATAACTTCATTAATTTAATAGTTTTGTTTTCTGCTTAAAAGATTTAGGTTAGTCGCTAATATAATGTAATGTTATTAATAGTACTATTCAATTAATTAATTTTTTTGAATTAAACATCATTTTAATAAATTTAGTTTATGCAGTTTAATTTCTTATTTTAATTAGTTTTTTTAAAAAATTTTTGTTTAAATTCCTTCTTTAATTTTGTATAATTTAATTTTTCTAATAAATTAATTAGTTAATATCTTAGTTGTGTTTTATTTTTGTTGAAATTTTAGTCGTTTTAAATAAATTAGTGTTTTTAAACATTTAATTATTAGTTTAATTAATTCTTATCTGAGTTGTAGTTCTTTTAATGCATGGTGGTGATTCGCATTTTTGCAGCTACCGGTAGACAGACTTTTTATTTTTCTCACCGATACCCAATTTATTTCCTCTGCCTCACCGATATAGTTACCTCACTGATACACTCTTTTCCTCACTTCCACACAATCTTCACCGATATCCTACGTGCACCTCTTTTGCACTTCACCATTTACCCCTTTTATCCTCACAGATGCAGATCCATTACCCCCCCCCCCCCGGTTTCCAAACTGTTTCCACGGAAGTGAAAGAGGAGGGCCACCGCTGAGCAGAGGAAGACCATATATGGCTTCCCTGTAAGCAGTTATTGTCCGCCGCGTACAGGACCACTATTGGGCTGGGGTACTGTTGTTCGGGAGGTTGACCCGGTGTCTGCTGTTGCTGGATGCCGCTGAAGTAGAGGAGGTCGACGCACCTACTGACCACTTCTAGATACTGGAAGCCACCGCACCTCATGAGTCGTCGCTGGAGTCAAGAGTGATGGAGCCGAGTCCTAGAAGGAATCCTCCCCTGCCCTGGGCGTCATGTTGTTGCTGGAAGAAACTAGGCCACCGCACGGCTGCGGTGCTGGAGGAGGATGTTGCGTCACATCTGAAGTGAGGAGAAGGAGGTCCGCTGTTGTCCGCCGCCGCAAGGAGCTACATCTGCCATGGATGGAGGGAGGAGGCTGCGTGTTCTCTAGGAAGAAGATGAAACCCTCCCCTGCGCCGAATTGGAGGAGGAATATGGAGATTAAAAAACATAACAATAATAAATATAAAGAAATAATAATACAAGTCAAGTTGGAAAAAATATAATAATAAAAGTAAAGTAAAAAGAAAATTAAAAAAACAAAATAAAAAGTTAAAGTAAAAAAGTTACCTTTACAAAAGTCAAAAGTATAAAGTGGATTTTATTTAAAAGTTTGAAAAACAATAAAAATTTTAATACATAGATTAATTATAAATTTAAATATAAATTAATAATAAATGATAATAATAAATTAATTCAGTTTTAATAGAATAAATTTAGAATAAATAATAATTATAGATGTGCTATAAAATATACTTATTAATTTTAAATATTTAAAACTTAAGTTTTAATTCTAATTACATAATTAAAATTGACTAAATAACTAATTAATCTAACAATTAAATTTCTTTAATATTAATAATTAAATTATTAATGAAATCATAATTATTAACTTAATTTATTATTTATCTATGTTGTCAATTTTAATAACTTAGTTAAAAATAATAAAATTAACAACTTAGTAATTTTTCTATTAAATTAATTAAATTAATAAATTTTTAATGATTTATGTATTACCATAGTAATATTAAATGGATAGTTTTATAAATAATATAAAAGTAGATATTAATTATCATTTTAAGATATTTATTTTTTAACATTAAATATGTATTATAATAGTAAATATAAAGTAATAATTGTAACTTTTTAATTGCTTTTGTAAAGTTTTTATTATTCATTTTATTTATACATGTGAAGGTTTATTCCAAAATTGGTAACATGTCTATGTTCACCCAACTAACTTAACGAAATTTAGTTACGTGATAAAAACTCATGCGATGTGCCAGTCACGGAAAAAGTGCACGTGTGCGGTGCACTCATGAAGGACAATCCAAGTCAGTGGAAATCGAGCAGCGACATGTAGATTATGATAGTAGGGTATATAAAGCAGAGAAGTAGCAGAATTTTGAGGGGTTGACAGAGGCGATTCATTCATTCACTCGGAGAGACACACACTCGACGAAGACTCGAGTCCAAGAGCAGAGAAGAGGTCTAGGAGCAGCATTTGATGTGAGCAGAGGGAGTTTCCTTCTTCTGTTATCTTTCAAATATTTACCTCTGTATTAGAATGATTTTTTTATTTGATATAGTGATAATTAACAATATATTAGTTAGCTAAATTTTCATTTCGGGGAGAGTTCTAGTTCTACTAGTAATCATTTCCATCTTTCTCATTAATAAATTTTTATGTGATTAGAATTGATTAGTGAGATCAATTCTAATTAAAATTTTCTATTCATACCACAAGCACTGAAATTTTCTAAACTCTGTAATAATTCAGCGAGTTTGATTATGGAATAATATTTTAAATAATCAGCTTGTAACGAAAACTTCAGCACTTACGGAGAGTTTGTGTTGTTGACCTTTTAAATCATCTTTCTAGAATTGTACTTCTTTGAGTGGTGAACTTTAGTTGTACAATTTCCACGACTTAACTCCTGACGAGGGATGTAAGTCGTCTCTTTTCAGTGGTATGAAGTAGTAATTTTACATGAAAAGGAAAAACAATTTAAACCAGTAGACAAGAATGAACCCCAAGGGTTCTTTACTTTTGTCCTTTATCAGCATCTTATTTTCTTTGTTGCACCTTATTTTTAGTTGTACTCTGTTATATTGTAGGTACCAAAAATTTACAAGAATTTTGTGGTTTTACTTTACAGCTTATAAAAACATCAAAAAAATATTAAAAGATATAAAAAATTAAGGAAACCACTCCGCTGCTCACAACACTAGATCTTGCCAAGTGTTTTTTTAGAGAATAGTGGCCAAAATTTCCTTCCCGGTGGGTTCGACCCTGCTTTCCACATATATTGTAGTTAGTAGGTATATAAATTTTAAACTTTTACCAGCTTCAATGACAGTAGAGGTCACTTTACCATAATCCAACCTATATGGGGACATTCCTAGAAAAGTTTTATATGCAGTTCAATAGGCCCAAAGATAATCTAAGAGTTTTCTCAACCAGTCTTTCCTGGATGGATTAACATTTTTCTCTAGGATTTGTTTGATTTCTCAATTGGCTAACTCATCTTGACCACTGGTCTGTGGGTGGTAAGTAGTGGACACTTTTTAAGAAATTCCATACTTGTCCATGAGTTATGAGAATGGACGATTGCAAAAATGAGTTCCAAAATCACTAATGATAGCCCTAGGAATTCCAAATCTAGAGAAGAGGTTTCCATTTTGTAATCTAATAACAGTTTGATGATCATTGGATTTTGTGGTAATGGCCTCAACCCATTTTGATACATAATAAACAGCTAAGAGAATATAAAGATATCCCATAGAGTTTGATAAGGGACCCATGAAATCAATTCCCCATCAGTCAAAGATTTCAACCACTAAGATGGGAGTGAGTGGTATTTGATTTCTTTTTGTGATGGACCCTACTTGTTGACACCTAGGAAAACATTGACAAAATATATAGGAGTCCCTTGAGAGGGTGGGCTAGAAAAGACCACACTGAAGAATCTTAGCAGATGTTTTCTTAGAGGAAAAGTTACCCCACATGCCTCGCTATGATAGAATTTAAGGATGGACTCTTGTTCAGATTCAGGGATACACCGTTTAATGGCTAGGTCAGGACATAGCTTATAGAGGAATGGATCATCAAACAAATATTTCTTGACATAAAAAATGAATTTCCATTTATCTTGTGTCCCTAATATTTTTGTAATGACTCTTGTAACTAAGAAGTTGGTTATGCTGACATACCATGGGCAACCCCTCACTGAATAGAGGTGCTCGTTGGGAAATAAATCAGACACAGAAATTTGATTTGAGTTTTCTTTTAATTCCATCCTAGAGATATGATCAGCTACAACATCTTCAATACCCTTTTATCCTTGATTGTGATGTCAAATTCTTGTAATAGAAGGACCCACCTAATCAGTCTAGCCATAACATCTTGTTTGTGGAAGAGGTATTTTAGTATAGAATGGTCAGTGAACACAGTGATGGGGATCCAAAGTGTTAGTAACTACACTTTTATAAGGAAAACACAATTGAAAGTAACTCCTTCTAAGTGGTGGTGTAGTTTATTTATGAATCATTTAAATATTTTCTTTCATAATCAATGACACATGGATTTTTCTTAAACCATTGTCCGAAGACTGCTCCTACAGTGAAGTCACTCGCATCACACATGAGCTCAAAATGAAGTATCCAATTTGGAGAATGCATGGTTGGTGGAGAGATAAGAGATTAATTGAGTGTAGAGAAGGATTCCTCTTATATTTCTATCGATAAAAATGGAGCATCTTTCACCAATTGAGAACAAAGTGGTCGAGAAATAAAGTTGAAATTCCTAATGAACCTTCTATAAAAACAAGCATGTCCTAAGAAAGACCTCACTCCCTTGACAGTTTTTGGTGATGGGATGTGACGAATGATGTCAACCTTGGATTTATCATCTTCAATCCCCCCACTCAAGAATAGATGGAAAGTACTAGTCCCTATTTAACCATGAAATTGCATTTTTACTAGTTTAGGACTAGATTCATTTCTTCACATCTTGACGAGACTCTCTCCACATTCCTCAGACATCCCTCAAATGTATCCCCAAATATAGAGAAGTAATCCATGAAAACCTCTAGAAAATCCCCTACCATGTCTAAGAATATTTCCATCATGCACCACTAGAAAGTTTGAGGAAAATTGCATAACCTGAAGGGCATGCGTTTAAAAGAAAAGGTTCTGAATGGACATGTGAATGTAGTCTTCCCTTGATCCTCTAGGGGGACCTCAATTTTATTATACCCTGAGTACCCATCTATGAAATAGTAGAAGGAGTGACCCATGACTCTCTCAAGGACTTGGTCAATGAATGGTGAGGGGAAATGGTCCTTCTTGGTAAATGAGTTTAGCTTCCTACAGTCGATGCATAGTCTCCAGCCACTACTCACCCTTATTGGAAGAATATCTCCATCATTATTGGTTATAATTGTGACTCCTGACTTCTTGGGAACCACTTGTATTGGGATCACCCACTCACTCTCAACTATGGGATTGATGATACCAACTTTTAACAATTTCAAAAGTTCCTTCCATACTACCTATATGAGATTACGATTGAGTCACCACTGAGGTTGATGACATGGATTTTAATCAGATTGTAGAACAATCCTATGAGTTCCGATAAGTGGGATAATCCCATTAATATCAGAAAGGTTCCATCCAATAGATTTCTTGTGTTTCCGAATGATATCTAGAAGCATCCTCTCATGATTGGCTTAAATAGAATAATAAATGACAGTAGGACGTGTTCCATTTTCACCTAAAAAGGCATACCTAAGTGCAGAAGAAAGTTATTTCAATTCAAGATTAGGTTGGTTAAAAATTTCAGTAGAATATTAGGACATTGACTCAAGATGAATTTATTTTTTTATAGTTTCAGATAGGATTGATTCCCCACATGTATAACTTTCAGCTACAAGATTGTTTTGATCAAATTTAGAGAAGGAAGTTTGATTGGTCTCCATGAAAGTGGTTTCCTGAAAGGCTTCACTGATTCTTGGACCTAATACTTCATCATAAAATAAATTTTCAAAATGATTCAATCCAAGGAGATAAACTTTTATCATGTGAACAAAGTAAATCAATATCATCCTCACTTAAACATCCATCAAATATTCCTTGATGTTCTATGGATTAATTATCAGTGCTTCCTGTCATGTTAACTTCATGAATGTTCTCATCATACCCTATTTGTGAGCTTTCAATATAGATGCTCAAGTATAGACTCATGTTTCCAAAGGTGATGGTCTTGTTCCCATTTCAGACTCAGATAATAGAGTCAATTATTGTAAATAATGTTTGACCAAGGATGATTTGGGTTTTTTTCCTTATTTCCTAAGTTTGGATGGTTGTCAAGGACAATGTAGTCAGCAGGGAAGATGATGTTTTCAAACATTACCAGAACGTCCTTTAAAATCCCCTTTGGATCCCTAATTCTACGATTAGCAAGTTGAAGTGTGACAAATGTGGGTTGGATATCTTCTAGGACTAACTGGAAGTACACAACATAGGGTATGAGATTGAAACTGGCACCTAGGTCACACAAGGCCTTGACAAATTTTCTCTCTCCTAGTTCAACATTGATGTAAGGGAAACCCGAGTCTTTTAACTTTGGAGGAATGGTCCCTTGAATGGTGGCACTCAAATTATCAGCCAAAAGGACTTGGTTTTTATGTGAAATTTTTCTTTTAAAAGTGAAAAAGTCCTTAAGGTACTTTTAGTATACATGTATGGTTTGGATTGTATCGAGAAGGGGAATTTTCGACTTGACTTGTGAAATATTTCTCTTAATGTTTCTTTTAATTCAGGCTTGGTTTTCCCCCTTTTGCGTTGAGGAAATGGTGTAGGTTGTGGGTTTGTTTGTTAAAGTTTTATTTCTTTCACATTATTATCAGTATCCTCATTTTTATCATGTGGTTCATTTGAATTTTCATTATATATTTAAGCTTCATATGGTATGTACCCTATTTTTTTAGTTTTTTCAATTGATTTCCCACTTCTTAAAACTGTCACAACCTTTAGTTGTTCAGTAGTTGTTTGAGTGAAACTTGAATCTCCTGTTAAATTTGAGGATGGTATTGCTTGAGTAGGGATGGTTTACTTTCTAGTTTTTATGGATTGAATTTCTTATTTAAGGAAGATAATTCTGATTTCATTTTTTCCATTTGTTTACACATCTGTTCAAGGATTAGTAGATGGACAGATTGAGTGGGGGCTTGTGTTGGTTGGTTTGTCCTAGGAGGATAATTTGGTTGTTGTTTGGGTTGTTGGTATTGTATAGAAGGATTTTGGTATTGGACTAGGTGTGGTTGGAATTGGTTATGTTTTTGGAAATTTTTTGTAGGGTAGGGGTTTGTTTCTTGTGGTTGGCTAGGTTGTTGGTTATCGTTCCAGCAGAATCCTAGGAGGTCATTATACCTTAGGTTGAATGTGTTTTGGTTTTGGGGATTTTGAAAGTTCAGATCATTGACCACCACTTGTGGTCCTCCTAGAAGAACATATTTAATATAATGGATGGTTGGACAGTTGTCAGTCTTGTGGTCATGTTTGTCACAAATTGTGTGAATAGGGTCAACTATTTGAATTTCATGGACCATCCTAAGATTGATCTCCTTGACCTTCCTAGAGAGTGCATCTAGTTTCGGCCTAAGGATTTACTACTCCATAATTGTGTGAATTCCACCAAATTTTTGTTGCTTCTCATAGTAATTTTATTTCCCCCATGTTTGTTTTTGTTCGGCAAGGATTTCTAGATACTCATAAGCATCATTTGGGGCTTTTTTAAGGTTTCATTACACATCATGTCAATGAATTGTTTGTCCCTAGGCCCAACCATTCCAAGAAAATTCTCTCTTGTTTAGGAATTGAAAAACCATGGTGAGGTACCATGTTGTGTGAGTCTTTGAAACTTTCCTATGTTTCATAAAATGACTCTCCCTCTTTTTCAAAAAAAATGGATGCTCTTTTTAAGTGAAATTGTTTTTTTGGTGGGAAAGTATTTTTTGTAAAATTATATTTGTAATTGGTACCAAGAGTTGATGGATGATTGTCTCAAATTGTTTAGACATTTTTTATCTCTATACATTAAAGAAAAAGGATATAGTCTCATCTTATTTGATTCTAGTTGATGTTGGGGACACATGGTCTCTATAATGTCATTGAACTCTTTGACGTGAAGGTAGGGAATCTCGGACTCCATTTCTTGGAATGTGAAAAGGTAGTTTAGGAAAGGGTATTTAAATATGCAGTGGAAATATCTTAGGGAATTTTCTCTAATTCATGAGGGGGAATTATTACATGTAGGTGTGAGGTAGTCATTCATGGTTTGATAAACTACATTTCCCATGTTTGGGGCTGCCTCATTTGGATTTCCATTTTGGTTGCCACCCAGGTTTATGAGTTGATTTCTTTGAATACCCTCCATTTAAATGGACTCAATTTCTGACTCTGGAGTATTAGGAGTATTAGGATATAATTTTTAGAGTTTCCTTAGTGTACTTGACTCCCCAACACTAGGACAATATACTATAACTTGACGGTTTGATTGGTCACGAGTGTAGGTGGACATGCACCCAAATAAAGAAAAAATGAGAATGGGAAAATATAAGAGAATTTGGATGAGAATAGAAGAAATGGGGGAGAATAGAATAGGTGTTTAGATGAATTAATTGTGTCCCTATAAACTGTGCAAAAATTTGATTCATGCTGAAATTTTTCCAAGAGATGAAGGTAGAACAGTCATTATAGTCTAGCTTGGGATGTCGAGTCCACTAAGACCTAAGAAGATACCTAAGATACAAAACCTATGAGATGGATTTGTTTCTATGAATTGGCCAACATGGTTTAGATTTTAGATGGTTTTAAATAACACTAGGATACTTAAGTGAATTCAAATTAAAATAATTATTTGATCCTAGGTTATCATTTAGGGGTGGATTGGATGAAATTCTTTTTTAACGGTTTAAACTTCTTATATTCGAGATAGGTTTATTCAACAAGATCAAAAAACACCATCACTTACTGGTTTAATAACTATATACTTTAATACTAATCACCTACACACTTGAAGGATCAGGTTTCTGAGCTCTTCAAGGTTAAGGTTCGTATTATCACTTGAAGTGTGAGGCCTTAAATTCAATAAGGATGAAGGAGTTTAAGGATATTCAAACAAAATTCTCAATTAAAAGAAGTGATTAGACATTAATAGAGTGAGAAATAACACCCAATATAGACCCTTTCTAATCCCTTGGGTAACCCATAATTGGGTTATCCCTCGATTGATGACATGCTCTCAACGAAATCAGAAAGTAGACTTATGAGGGTGGAATTGAAGAAGTAAAGACAACAAAATAACGATTGCTCCACTGTTGTGTGATAAATTTCACGAGGTATGGTGTAAATAAATTAACACCTTGAGGAAAAAATATCAACATGATATGGAGAAGAATATAATAAGAGTAAAGTAAGAACTTTTATTAAGAAACTAAGGTGAATTGAACAACTTACATGAGAAGGAAATTTTATTACAAACACAAAGCGACAACATAACACTACAATGAAATGAAACACCAAATATGCCCAACTCCTCCACCACCACTGCCATAAATAGGCATTTTTTAAGCCTTGGGGTTGATCCAACAATTTTCCAAGTCTCATAAATTATTTTTTGTAGGCCATAAGTGGTTGGAAAGTTGAGGGAGAGTATATTTTTCCATCCTTGACAAACAATCTGAGCCAACTTGCATGAATCGACAGATGTGTCCAAATGATCATCTAGATGGCCTAATTTTGGTGGTTCATAGAAAAGACAAATGACTATAAAGATGTCCTCTAATATTATGTATCATTTCATCCCATAATAGTTTATGGTTTTCAAGATATTATTAAATGTGTGGGATATTTTTATGGGACACAAAATCTGGCCCATAATTTTATCGCCAAATTGGGCAGCATGAAACTCAATTTAAACTCAGAATTAGCTCTTTTATATGTTGGTTTAAATGTTCCTCTTGATTTATTATAGTATACCACAAAATTTGGGCTTTAGTGGGAAGGTATTGTGGGCCCCAAATTCCCATCAGTGGGCGGGTGTCCAATCTTCCTTCTCTCGAATTGTTTCCTTTCATCACCAAATATCCCCATCATCCTTTATGAATCCTCTATTGATCCATGAATAAAAAATAGTCATATTGATGTCTAGATCCATTTCTAAAAATATAAAATTAAAATATGGATAATTATATTCCTTAAAGTTAGATGAATCATTGGGCCTAAATTGGTGTACATTAGGCATGAAGTGCACAAATGATGAGAATGGATGTTCAAAATTAAAATCCACAAACTCAGGTCTATAAGATCAAAAATGAACATTTTATACAATTAAAATGTAATTAACATATTTGTTTTTATTGGATAAAAATATATTGAATCCCTAACATAGATGAAGACCATTTGGTTGCACATATTAAATAACCTAAAGCATGAACAATACAATAATTTTTCTCAACTAAATCTATGAATCCATGTTCTAAAATACATGACAAAAGAAAATACCTAAACCCAAAAACGCATTTCAAATAGATTTTATGTTAATTTTTCAAAAAAAATAAAATTAATGAAATAATTTTTTCATATCCCATAAGAGGAAAAGTCCACTTATAAAATAGAAAATTTATTACTAGAATCACCATATTTCATTAAACAAAATTGTATAAATTACCTATTTATGAAGATAATCTATTAAAAAAATTCCACACTAAAATATCCCACTTATATTAATAATTTGGAACACAAAAAACCTCATATAAATTAAAACATGAAATTTTTCTAAGTCACATAAAAAAAATTACATTAATTTAATTCCAAAAAAACACAAAATCCTATATTAAAATTTTAACAATACGCCTATAGATTTTATAAAAATATATAATACACATATTTAGAAGAATTTTTCTTCAATTTTGGAAATCTAGGATTTGGAATCATTAATTAAAATCATGAAATTCATTTTTACCTTTCTAAAGGTTTTTTTGAAACCACCACAGTAAATATTTTTAAAAAATTGATAAAAAATTCCCAATTTTTCCATACCCCAAATTGGTTTGAATACAAACACACTCAAAAAAAGATACACCCCAACATGGAAAAATTTTTATTTTTTACATTATTATGGACTAAGAATTATGGTTTATAAATAAATACTCTATGAGGAATGTGAAACCCTGATTGACCAAGACACCAGGTTTTATTGGACATGGGATGGTTATGAAACAATTCTTTAAATATTTCAGTATTGAGTGTTTGGTTATTTTTTGGTTTACCAGGTCATATAATCCAACCTCACTCTATCAATACTTCCCCTATATGCATTAAAAACCCTTAAAATCCCTCAAATGAAACTCTTTATGCCAATGATGATAAAAATAATAAAATATAATAAAATATAAATCTAAAAATAAAATCTTATACCCCAACTACCAGTGGATACTTAATCACCATTGTTATTGGTGGGGATCTAGCTCCTAGTCACAACCGAACTCTTGATTCCTAATGATCATATCTCCATATTACCAGACTCCAAAAGTAATAACACGAAGATATATGAAACTATTATACTTTTATTAGCCTAAACCCTTGATTCCATTTTTAATTACTGATATTTGACTTCCATCAGTTCCAAATATGAAGGTATGCTCCCACTCATCTGAGGACCATCCCTTAGCCGTCTTGGGATGATAAAAAGCATTATATGTGTCACGATTAATTGTTGTGGATGATTTTTCCTAGAAAAAAAATATATATATAAATTTAATTCAACTAGAATTTTTAAATTACCCCATAATGAATAGGAATTCCATTCCAAAAACATATACTTAGAAATAAAAAAACATAAAATAAATCATAGAAGTTGTATAATAAAAAAAAACAAAATAAACTCTCAAATCACTCTTTAAAACCCCATCACTACAGAGAAGCCTCAAACAGTGCCTATCCTTGACCACCATAATATCACTACATCTAAATCCATAGAAACCGGTAATGATGAATACATGGATAGTTCAAAATTATAATAGAAAATACAAAACTAACATACATGAAAATTCTAACCCATGTGACCTAAGGCCACTCTATATCCAAAAGGTCTACTCACTAATTGAGAAACCAACAATTAGATATTAATGTGAAAAATGACACTTATTCTACCCACAACAAGTGGTGTTTATAGGGTGTGAGTTCAGCTACCCTATAGGTAAACACCACCTAGTCCATAAATTTTACATTCCAAAATAAACCAGAAATTAATGTTTGAAATACTTTTAGAAAATTCATTCCATTAATTTTATAAAAAACAAAATACTTATAACAAATTTTATATAATATTAATTCATTTAATGTTAATGGAAACAGTCACATGAAAATCCATTTTCCATACCTATGAATCTTTTATAGAAAACAAAAATATTCACAAATTGAAATAAATTTTAAAGGAAAACTATCTACCATTAAATTGCATTAGAAATACCCCATTTTTATAATAAAAATGATACCATGAGATCATCTCCAAAAAATGGAGTAATGAGAAAAAACAATAAAAAAGTAAATTAAAAACTACATTTTAGGAAAATTAAAAAATCAAGGTAAAAGATGTTAATATACTAAAATCATCAAATAATATACAATAATAATTATGGGCACTAAACAAGTGTAATATTATAACCATAGAATGATATCTGAACTATATGTTCTGTAGATAATTATGACTCGATGAAAGGGACACAATGTCGACATATATAAACCTACCATCCATACCTTGGCACCTCTTAATGAAATAAAATTAATAAAACATAGGTACAATTATAAATAGAACATGGAAAACATTTATCCTATCACCCACCTACCTATGGTCTCCCATGTGCCTAGTACAAAATAGTACGCATCGAAATCATCATCAATAAACAGTAAAATCTTAGAATTAGTAACATACCTAGAACTCACACAATCTAGAAAATATATATTTTAAATAATTTATATGAAACCAAAAAATTTCTATAATCTATTTCACAAAATGTTACAACTTTAAATTTATTTAAAATAAAAAAATCCATTTTAAAACACTCTTTGAAATATTTTTGAAAAATTAAATTCAATCATTAGGTTTATATTTAAAAGTTTCCCTATAAAAATTTTAGATGTATGTAATTATATAAATACCAACAAGAACCTCTTAATTCACATATTCTCATATTCACATGTGAGTAAGTGTAGATTTCTAAATATTTAAGTATCCATACAAATGCATATAAAACTAAACACACCAAGAAATACACATTAGATCATTCACTGGGGAATAAAATAATAATGGAGTTTAAAAATTAAAACTTCAATTTCATAGATACTAAAATAATATTTTGACAACCAAAACAAATTTCAAAATCATCCGAAATATTTTACTTGGTACAAATATAATTTATTATTTCAACAGAAATAAAAAATATCGAAAAATGTCTGAAAACCCAAAATGAAGTCAATTAATAATATTTAAAATCCTTGAAAAAAGCACATAAATAATTTAAAAGAAGTAATACTAATATTTATTTATTTTAATAGACAAATCTATTAACCCCAATAAAATGAAATAAGTTAACAAAAATAAAAATTACAAAAACGCATACATAAATGGTGTTTAGATGCAATGAAAACCATATCCATATTGAAAGAAGGATGAAAGAAACATTTATACACACTAAATACAAGAACAAGAATAGATTAAAATTGGAAACAAAACAAAGAGTTCAGTCTTAGTAAAACGATATGAAGGGAGAAGGGATAAAAGTTGTAAAATAATGAAACTGAGGAGGAGAGGTCAATATATAGGATGGTAAAACTTGAAAACTAGAGGAAAATATGCTAGAATCAAAAAAATGATGGAGGATGTCCCTCTTAATGAGGAATCTATTTTAGTTACCCTAGTTTTAATCAAGAGAATGTGGAGAGCAGTGTGAGACATAATTTTATTTTATTTTCATTGAGGTTTATTTTTTAGTTATTGAATAAAATTATAATAGTAAATTCACATAGTTTACCTGTATGGGTTTTCAAACCATGTAATAATCAGGAGGTCCAATTTGGACACCCACAAATAACTCAAAAAGTTTCCTTATTCCCCTAGTTTCTACATGGTTTTATTCATATAGGTTTCTTAACAGATTATTGAAGAACCATTTTCCAAACAATGGTGGTAAACCATACGATGAAAAAAAAGAATGAATAACCAAAAAAATTCAAATGGATGCACCTAAAAATAAATACAATAACTAATGTAAAATAATAGAATAAATAAATGTAGTCAAGTGTCACTTTAAAGGTATTTTAAATCCTCAATTTAATATATAAGGTTCATGGATGTATTCTATATAATGGTATAAAATGAATGATGATGTAACAATAAATAATAAGAAATGAAGCATCACTCCCTATATTAATTCCTAATTATGACTAGCTCTAGGTAATGTTTAATACAAATGAAAAAAAAACAAAAACACTAATTATTAACTATAAAAAAAACTCTAAACATAATTCAAAGATCAATAAGGATATAAGTACTCATCAATTTTTTATACACCCTAGAGTCAAAAGTTATGAATAATTTAGGTAACATCATTTAATACTTAATGTTGGTAATATATTATACATTATTCACATTTCATTCCCTCAAATAATATAAATTCAATTTGTTAGCTTTCACTACTTTAACTCTTTGTTTCCCTATATTCAATCATTCATTACTTAATACATTGTACATTTGATATTACATTAAATTAAATTGGATAAATTCAATATTTACATGCCTATTCCCTTTACAGTATTTTATATATATTTCATTCTAGATAATCAAGTCAAAAAACAACATTTAACAATAGAATTTTCTAATTATTTCCTATATAAAAAAATATGGACCATGAATCTAATCATACCTCCATTTCATGTTTTATAATATACTTCCTTTCACCTTTCAATCAATTTTAATAACAATGCATACAAATGAATAAATATTGATGTAATAATAAAAATAATTTTAAAAATAAATAATTAAATGAAAAGAAATATTTACTGAAAAATACAATAAAAATGTTCCACATCCCCAAAAAAACTTTAAAACAAAAATCTCAATAGAAGTATAGTAGAATTCACATAGAAAGAAAAAATATGAATCCCACCGAAGAAAATATCTCCCAAAAACTGATCTCTAGATCAAATTTTAAAAATTAAATTCCAAACATTAGTGTAACCCTTACCCTTGACCATACATCTAATGCTTGATTCCTATGGAATAAGTTATACTTGCTATATTTGAATGCTTCTCTTGTATATATGGATTTCTAAAGGATGGATTTGTGTATCAAAAAGGATCATGAAATTAATTGGTGGCTGGAAAAGATGATAATTAAGGAAGAACTGAGAATTTAAGATAAGGGTTTTGTAATTCAAGGTAAAGTAGAAATAAATCAAGAAAATTAATTTAAGGTTCAAGTAGATTTAGGACATATCATTTAACTTGGTTACATTGATAGATTAAAAAAATCATCAATAATATGTTGAAAATAAAAATATATTATCGGAAACATATTACTATATACCAACCAAGAAATACTAATCCAAGATAATTCCTAACCAGGAACAATATATTTGAACACCATGAAATATATTGGAAATGTCATTGAATTTGAAAAATAATATTCACCAACCAAAAAATATTTACAGACTACCATATAAAGAAACACATGATTCTATCACTGCCTTGGTTATTAATTTCTTCAATTCTATTGTATAAAATTAGAATAATAATTTTATAGGAGAAAAAGATAACAAATCCCTTACCTATATCACTACACAACATAGATATATGAGGAAATGGGGATCACATCCTAGAAAACACATTCAATTGGTTTGGGTATTCCAAGAATACTACCTAGAACTTAATAATAATGATTTCAATATGAGGTAATAATCAGTGGACTGAGCCACTGAGAAGTTGTATTTGAATAAAATGTTCCATTTTTACAAAATTATATTGATTCCACTGAGTCAAAGTATTACCACTAATTTTATTCAATGAGGCCTAAAACTATTCATGGATAATGAAAATGTTTTTAAAATATGACCAATAAAATGAAACAGTATGAGGTGATTCCATTAGGGTGATAAAAATTTGTTTTATACCACTGAGTGGTACAAAAAATGTGCTACCATGGCATGATATCATTTGTGTGAAACTATGAATATGTAGGTGTGTTTCTATCTGATAGTAGGAGGTACGTCCATGATATTTGAATAGAAGGAGGTTAAACCATTATTTATGTTCTTCTATGAGGTACGGCGGTGCAAATATAGTATTACCTTTTGTGACCTTCACAAGGTAGAAGGATCTTCTATAATATTTTCACAATATGAGGAGATACCATGAATATAAGACAAGAACTAGTTGGGTTTTCAACCAAAATTTTTGATCTTTTTATCCAGCATAGAAATTCCTAGTGGGGTGTTTTTCATGTATATTTATAGGATATTTTTATTCAATTCCATCCAATAATTGATGAAAAATCAATGATGGTTATTAAAATATTTTTATTAATGGGATGTGATTGAAATAATAGATCGTACATGTAGTATTACATGCATGTTTGAATGATGAATGAAATAAATGAAGGAATCCACATTAATGGTTCATCAATCTATTAACTAATACAGAAGCATCTGCCTTCACACATTATTTAATAAGGGATGGGTGATGCATCCTATATGAATTGAGAATCTCATGAAACATAATGAATTATGAGAATATAAATGGAAAAATTGGATATGTGAGCTCATCAAGGACACACTAAAGAATGTGATTGAGGGATGTATATCTGTATGCATGGTATATAGGATTTTTATAGAATGTTAATGAATAATTAATTTCTATATTTAATAATATATTGTAAATAAATATAAGTAACAATACATGACTCTTTAGGTTATTTAAATGAGGAGTTATGGAATAATTAATCACGATGAAGAAATTAATATGAGATTTCAATGATGAATATAAATATATTAGGATCCTAACTCATAAAAAATTGATGAATAATAATTTTATTATATTATAAGAAAAAAATTATACAAAATTAATGAAAAGTTAATTCAGGTATTTATTATGGAATAATTAAAAGGAAGAATAACTATGTTGCTTGTATGAGTAGTTATAAATTAGAAATCATGTTGAAAATATGTAAGAGGTGATCATGTGAAGGTTTATATGGTGTTGTAATTTTTATTACCATCATATATATAAATATATTATAGGTTTTGAAAGAATTATATGTTATCAGTAGTTTTTGGTCAGACATATAATCTGGTAAAAATATCTACTCATTTCAAAATTAATTGTGCCATGACTCTAGTCATTCGTATATATCCATAGAAGTCCCATAATATGAATGAGATTTAGTCAAGTCTCTTATGAACTAAAAATTAAAGGGAGAATAAAAGAGAATGGAAGAAATTATTGTGCGTATCTATTTTCACAGGAATAAAAAGAATATGTATAAGAAGAATGGGTAGATTTTGTTGTGAATATCACAAATAGAATAATGTATAAGAATAGATATAGTGCAGTATATTTGGTCTAGAAGAATAAAGGAAGAAGAAGAGATAAAAATAGATCCATGTAATCCGAAATAACAAAAAAGAAAAATGGAAAGATAATTGATAATTAAAAGAAGAATATGTAGAATATGAGTTTTCTAGATTGAAGAAAACAAGAAAATATTGTGTGCAGTGTCATTCATATAAATAGAATAAGAGACTAGAAACTCTATAAGGGAAGAATATGAATGATAAAAACATGAAAAAGTTGAAATAGTTTTATATTGTTTCTATAATATCTTATTTTTTAACCAATAATAAATTATAATTATATGAGATATACCTAAGTGTGGGATGCACCAAACATGGGTGTGGGGGATGCACACACTACACTATTAGGTGACTTTAGTGTAATGATCAATGGGTTTCACAAGTTTATTTTTTGACCTCATGATTTACTAGATCACACAAAGTATTGTCCTTCTTATATTGAGAGGTGAAACCTGTATATTCTTGTGTCTCATTTCCGGTGTGTTCTTGGATGTTCATTCAAGAATGAATATGTGTGCGAAAAGAGAATCAATTCAACGTAACAACTAAAATAGATAATTGAAAAGGGATAAAAGTGTAAAATAATAAATTGGAATAGAACTTTTTCACACACTCTCAGTCTCTAACATATCACTCCATATACCCCACTATTAGTATCAGAGGTTCAAGTTCACCTCTGATAGGATTGTCTAATTTATTGTTTTTCACTTTTAAATATTTTTCTTTTATTTCCAATTTTATAATGCAATATATTTCTGGTGAATAATTTTCAATATTAGATCAAAATCCAGTTTCTACCAAGACTCTTATAAACAGGATAATGAACAAGAAATGGATTTTGATGAAGATGAAACTCTTCTCAAAATAGAAAGATGTTTCAGGTTCTCCATTCTATGAAATAAAGGAAGATATATCTAGTTAGAAAACTAAAGTATAAGTGGTATATAAAAAACATGAAATATATAGCTTTTCCACCTCAAATGATTCAAATAATGATGCGCTATGGAAAATTTATTTTTATAGCTATCCACAAGAAGTACCATGTGGCTGTGACCATATGTTAGTATTTTTATCTATTGAATCATTAAAGGATATGATACATTTCATGCCCAAATAATTAATTTCTACTACCCACTAGATTTTAGAAAGATTGTATGTATAAATTTAAGATCTTGATGGTTTGGTAGAAAACATGGATAATTCATTGAACGAGATATAATTGACCTTAATAAATATCTCTTAATAGGTAGGAACATTTGAAGAATAAAATCCAAATATTTAAGGTATATTATCCAAATTTGACTAAAATATGATCATCAAAAACCAAAAGAATTATTGGTCTACTAATGGAATTGATAAGAAGAACCATGTATTGGAAGAAAATCATTGAAATTACATTGGTTTCAATAATACCTAATTGGATATAAAATCAATTAGTATTGAGGATCTTGAATCAATATTATATAAAAAGGTTAAGTTGTATTGATTTAATTTTGAGAAGATAAGGAAGGAAAATAAAGATATAGCGGATATAAATCAAAATAAAAATAATTCCCTCAATATGAGATGTCCTTAATTGTAAATAAAATTGAATAATAATTAAAAAACTTAGGTTGAGTATTCATAATGAAATAAGTATATATATGTTTCCAAAAAATGTCCATTAAAGTATTAATCTAAAAATACCTCCATTGTATGGAATTAATATCATTACATCACCTAATTATTTCATTCAATTATCTATGATTAAAGTGGTGGAAACTATATCATTTTGTAATAATCTATCTAAATCTATTTTACAAGTAGTGAATGTTTAAAAAAATATACACAAGTATTATATTTTAAAATTGTTGAGGTTCCTACAAACATGTTCATGGTTGATATATAACAGTTTATTGAATTTCATCCAATAAGGATATCCCAACAGGTGATGAAAGAGACACAAAATTATCATTGTCATTAACCTAGAAATTTTGGAAAACATGTAGTTGATAAAAGAATATCAATGTTTGTGGGTCTTTGTTGGTGATGAAAAATATTCTCCCATTTTACATTGGGATTCTTGTAAAATATATTTAATAATATATAAAAAATGAAACCCGTGTTATGTATGGACCCATTTTTTCTAATATGACTTTGAAATATTTCTAAATATTATTCTAGTGCGGGATGCGGAGACGACGTGCAATTCTGAGGCTTGGTGTGACCGGAATTAATTTTATAAAAATATTAAGTATATTTAATATTACACATGCATAGTGGATTAAACAAAATTTGATAACTCTTAAACGGTGGATCGAATAAAAAATATGAGACAATGGTTCTGTCTGGAATGTGGTGTTTCTCCTAAGCGTGAATTAAAATTAGTCGGCCTGGGATGTTTAGATCCCTTTCTCATTGAAGGTATGTTAAATAGATAAATTAAATTATTAATTTTTTATTTAATATTTCAAACCTGAATAACTCATAGATAGGGAATCTAAAGATAAATATGATTCCACTATTGAGTTTAGAATGTGGGTTTTACCCTAGAGATATATTACATTTGTCGGCATCAGGTGTTCTACCTATGCACCATCAGAGGAATATAATTAGATAATTAAATAATTATTTATTTGATTATTTGATTAATATTTTTAACATAATAAGATGTTATAAATATGATACTATAGGAGTTTGGCCTCATATTCCCTAAAATTATCTAGCAAGAGCATAAACCTTTTCTGGAAGAACCCATCGCTGATGAAGAACGGTGAACGAAGAATAGAGAACCATTGGCTCAAGGTGGATCGAATGATGATGAACGCAATGGATCATCATCCTCCATCAAAAGGTGCATTCTTCAACAATGATCAATCCAAACCTGAGGTATGAATTATCATTTTGGATTCCTTAACCTAGTTGAAATTTCATGACAAACATGATTTAAAATAATTAAATAATTTTTTGATCGAAAAAAAATTGGTTGAATCAATTTATTCTTGTTTGTCTTGAAATTGAAAATATTGAAGTATGATAAATATCTTTTTATCAATTCCTCATGTTTTTTATTCTCAATGACGATGGCCAAACAAAGACATCCATCGATGTGCACACAGAACAAGATCTTTTCTTATTAATTATTCGCATGTTTTTCGCTCATTCTTCATCGCCAAATAATTAAGTGCATCAAAAACTAAATGTTTAATTGATCATAACATAAAGATATAGAGATCTCAAGATGAGGATCTTAGAACTATGATCATTACCCGGTTTCAAGTTGTATTGAATGTGTGAGGGCTTGCCAAAGGTGCAGTGATGTGCGGTTCAAGAGAGGTCAGCACGACGAAGCAGGACGGCGGTCTTGTGCGAGAAGGGAGTTCTTGCACAAATAGGGTGGTTTGGTGATGAGTAGGTGTTTCCATTATATGGTCAATGAGTCATCCCGGTGCAGCGGAGAAGGTGGATCCTGAGCAGGCGGTGGCGGTCGGTGGTCTGCGAGGCAACCCGGTGTGGCGGAGCAGGCGGCTCCCGAGTGGCGACGGTGGCGTCCGTGTGAGGCGAGATTGGCAGAGCGGGGTCAGGGGGAAGCCGGATGGATACTGGAGGCGGCCACGCCAAGTGGCTGAACGATAGTGTCTAGGGGGTGCAGGTACGGTGGCCTGGTGAGGAACAGGGGGCGTGGGGAAACACTTGAGGAAGGGTAGAAGGAAGGGGAAAAACAAGAAAATAAAAATAATATTTTTATTATTATAATTAACAAATTTATTACTAATTTGTTAAACCCCATAACTCTGGATTGGAAAGTCCAATTCAAGAGCCAGTAGCATTGGCATGACCCCGTCGATGATATAGTGTTTTTAGGAATGCTTCGGATAATTTTATCTGACTCGTGACCTCAGACCACAAAATGCCTTATAATTAAGAAATTTAATATTATTGTTAAATCTTCGACCCGTCATACCTCATGTGGGCAACGTTCAATTAAGGTATAGTCAGCGACGATGTGACCCTTTCTCTAAGACAGTCGATTCATGTCCAATGTTGGATATTAAATTCTGGCTCATGGCTCGGATACATGAAAGACCTCAATAATAATAATAATAATAATATTGTCGCGGAATTTTTAATCTGTCGTAACTCTTTCATACAACATCAGATTGGAAAGCCTTTATCAGCATCATGAACCAAAAATTGAGTCAAACTTTTCAAGCTAAATTTTAGGCGTCTACATTGAAATCGAGGTGTGGGTCCCACAAGGCCCGATTCGCACCTGTTGTGGTGAAACGCAACTTTTCACTGGGTATCTGTTTTGGAAAAATAGGTAGTCCATATTTTGTGATTTTCCGGGAGAATATAAATGGTGTGAAACATATAATTTGTTTCGGGACTAAGGTGTGGGCCTCACGTGATGTCATTCAAGAGAAATGTAGCGATATACAACCTTTCAGTCGGATGTATGTTCAAGGTGAATAAATATTCTATCTTTTGTTTTTTTATCCATAGATCACAATGGTGTGATTCGTTTGGTTATCAGGATCCATTTGAGGAGGTCTACTATTAAAATAATATTTTCGCATTTTGTTTTAACAATGAGCAACGCGTGCTCATTAGCTTTTTGGATAGAGATATCATGCACTCTCAGAGTACATATGCATGCCTAAGGGTACTTGAGTTTCAGTTTAGTACCCAAGTATGGAAAGGTACAACACTAGGTGAATATGCGGGGCAACACAATATGTGGGCCCCACACACACCGTATACCACTTTATGAATCTTCAATATCTTATATCTTCTTTTTTTTGCACTCAAACTTTGGAACATGAGTATCCTATCCTAAGTGTTTTTCTACGTAGAATATGTTGGTGCCCTCCATAGTGGATTCTGGGATACGATGCGAGATATTCCGGATGTGAGGCCAATCTTAGATGGCACTCGAAGACTTCTGCGACATGATTTTCCATGTGGTACCACCCATAAGGGATGATCAGAGTTCATAAATGCTTTTCCAAGAGGCACCATCTAGTAGGGATGGCTAGAGAAGATTTGGGCTTACCCTTCAGCTAGGTTGGGCAGTGGTGTTCCATTACGATAGTACCGGGAAAATCATCCAACTGGGTTGGGAAGTGGCATTCCCCAATGACACACTACTAGAAATTTTAGTTTTTTCACCTCCTGAAGTGGGCAACCGCCATTGGCGGTCGCTAAAGAGGGTATTAGCGATCTCCATAGGCGGCCGCTAATATGTATGTAAAAATATAGCGGAAATTTTCCCGCACGTGCATCTTCTCCTTCCCTCTCCCACTTTAGCCGCTGCAACTCCAATGTACCACAGTCGACGTTGCACGCCGCCGCATGCTGCTTCTCTTCATGACATACCATGCTTCATAACAGCACACTCATGACCGCCATCTACGTGCTGAAAAATCCCGAACCCTCACCTCGGACTTCCGGCGACCTCATCGTCACCAACCGAACAACCCGACATCCACCTACCGCCGTGTGTCCTCCATGGCCAGTGGGGGCAAGGTCATGTATCCCTTACCACACATATTCCAAGACAAGGACCCACATGAGGACCATCTGAACAATGTGTTGATGTGAAAAATTAGCGACAGCCAATGGCGGTCGCTAATGGGTTTTACCGATGAACCTAATGTGACCGCCAATATTGGTCGTTGGGCGGTCTTTAAATCCTTTTAGCGGCCTCTTTTGGCGGTCGGTAAAATCTAGAATTCTAGTAGTGACAGTATTGAGCTTACCCTCTAGGTAGGATAGGAAGTGGTGTTCCTCGATGACAGTACCATATTTACCCTCTATCTTGGTTGGGAAGTGACATTCCCAGACAACAATACCGAGCTTACCCTCACGATGGGCTTGTTAGTCTCGTTCCCTAATGATCTTGTTGAGTTTACCCACCAGTGGAGTTGGGAAGTTGTGTTCCCTGATGAATACCAGAGCAAGACCCTCAACAGTGCAACATAGTGATGACGAGGGATTTTTATTACATAAGGACTCATGAGAAATATAGGTGCTTTATCCAATGAGGTGTGTCCTTGTGACGAGACCCAAAACCATGTGGGTGACTCTGTTCCATCCAAAGCGAACAATATCGAGGTGTGGTGACTCGATCCCCTTTGGCTTGTGCCTCTTTGGTATTTTCGATGAGATACGAGACACTGTAGAGGGTATTTACCCTAGGACTGAAGGATACTTACCTTCTTAGGATGAGCTATGATATGTTGATCCTCTCACACCCTCATTTGGGTTTCATTGAATGATCATATATATTGTTGGGTGAAGATTCACTCCTTTTGGAATACCTTGTTCCCATATTGGTCTTCTTCTCTTATATCTCTTACTTCTCCACTCTTCATTACCTCTCTTTCTGCTCTCTCAAGCCTTTAGGGCATCCTTCTGAGTATTTTTATACTCACCCTTTCTTGGTATTTTCCTGCTTTTGGTGTGCCCTTGGAGACAATGGATAGGTTGATCATGAAATCAAAGAATATTAGGGATATAGGTTGAATTGACCAAATGTGTTAGTCGTATCTTGGGAATCAGGGTTAGGACTCTCTCGGTTGTTTTACTTTTTCATTGGTTGTTGGGTTGTGGAGCTTTTCTAGTTGGGTGTGGATTTTCCCCCTTTACCTTTTAGGTTTACTTTTCTTGTACTTCTATTGTTCAATGGACCATACATTTATGTTTTTTTTATTTTTCACAATATTTTTTTCTCTCTCTTTCTTTTCCTCTCCACTTATGCATTGAGTTGGTGGCATGTGTGTGTATAGTTTCTTAGTAAAAGGCCACCCCTAGTTTTTTTTCTTCATGCTATTCGTCATCCCCTAGCCCATGGAGGCAGGCCTGGGGTAGTTGTGGCACGATCCCCAGTATGGTTCAGGTCGTGAAAATTTTTATTAGAGATGGTTCCACACTTGGGAATTTGTTCGAATGATTCCCTAAAAATTTCTTGGTTCTATTTAGGTAAAAAGTGTAGAAGTGTCTCGAGAGTGGCTCTCAGGACAGGGAGTCTCGTGATAGTATGAGTGGTTAACACATCCATTCACCAGGACCCAGATTAGCTTCATGTCAACTTAGCACCCTGAGACACCTATTGTAGGGAACAATGGTACATACATCATATAATATTGAGTATTAGACTCTCCTTCATGAGTCATCTCACCATCATTTTTCATATATATATATATATACACATGCTCATCTGACCGTGATACTCCTTGAAAACATTCAAGTTGTCTCTGCGATGACAGTGAGCCAGGATACTAGCTACGGTTCATGATGCTGATCGGGTGGGCGATAAGGCCTTAGTTAAGGACCCATTATGTGATCCTTTTTCTCTAGGTGGGTAGGTAGCAAAACCCCTACCTGTTATGCAATAGACAGCCCCAGCAGAGCAGGATGAGGATGCGCACAAGCTGAGCACAATTTTCGAGTTCTAGTGCTAGAGACTGCTGAGGTTCCACTGTGAGACAGACCCTTATACAGTGGTGGTTTTTAAAGAGTTGATGGTCTTCCTATTCAGGCTTGTATAGACACCGGTAGATTAGATGGTGTTTTTAGCAGCTGACCTTTTCCCCAGAGCAGCTGGATGTTAGTGTAGCTTGGCTACTCAGATACATGATGAGTTGGCACTAACGTGTGATGACTTACATTAGTTATTTTGTGAGGATTTACACCCCTCCTACTTGCAATATTTTAAAATTCATAATCTTCTCCTATTACGACAAAGAGGGATGATGGTGAATGAGTATGTGACTATGTTTACAGACCATGCACACTACTCTATGGACATGATCTATAATGGTTAATTTCGATCATGGAATTTCGAGTAGGGACTTTGTAGGGAGATTCATGCTATCATTGTACCCTTGTGCATCCATACCTATGATGGGGTGCTGGAGTAGGTGTTGGTGATAGAGACCTTTCGGTCAGAATAATTCCATACATCTGGTGATGGCACTAAAAAAAGATTTGAGATGTCTACTACAGCCAGTATACGCTAGACGATGAGATCTCAATGTAGGATATCTTCTCATGATCGATCTCATCATGTGTTCATATGGGACCTAGACTGTGCAGCAGAAGCATGGTGGAAGAGTCCCTAAAACTTGTGCACTCAAGGCATAGTTGTGTTGTAGATACCCTTAGTAGGTAGTCCAGGATGTACGAGGCTCACCTAGTGCATGATGTTTCATATCAGTTAACTACCTTGAATCTGACCCTTATGGAGTAGTAGGGTTCCAATTTTAGTCAATCAATAGTGTTGACTCCTTCGCTTCTCGAGCGCATAAGGGAGTCTCAGTTGTGATGCACCGACTATGAAATCCTATGTGACTAGATATCCTTGGGTGTTTCACCATATGGATATTCTGAAGGAGGGAATCATGAGACTCTAATTCTAGGGAAAACCTTATGGCATGGAACATCCCATTGGTTTATGTGCATTGACAGTACAAAAACATCCAAGAGTTTTCTTAGGTGCGGGGGAGCTATGTGCGGGCTCGGTATCCCGAGTGGTTTCCATAGTTTTTATTTTCAAGGATGAAAATATTGAAGCAGGTGATAATGTAGATATAGGTTCCTTTTTTTAAAATACTATGAAATATTTCTAAAATTTATTCCAGAGTGGGACATTGAGATGGCATTCAATTCAGACACCTGGTGTGCACAGAATTAATTTTATAAAAATATTAAGTATATTCTATATTACGCATACACATTTGATTAGAGAAAATGGGATAACTCTTAAGAGGTTGATAGGATCAAAATTCTGAGACCATGGTTGGTTCCGAGGTGCGGTGTTTCCCCAAGGCGCAACTCCAAATGAGTTGATGTTGGACGTTTTCATCCCTCGCTCCTTGGTGGTATGTTAAATGAATGAATTAAATTATTAATTTATTTATTTAACATCTCAAACCCAAATAACTCACAGACAGGGACTCAAATGAGAAATCTGAGTCCATTTTTGAGTTTAGAAATTTGTTTTTACCGTAGAAAAAGTATAAACTTTGTCATCCTCAGGTGTTCAGCTTATACGCCATCATGGAAAAATAATTAAATACTTAAATGATTATTTATTTATTTATTTGATTTATATTTTTAACCTAATAAAAGGTTATAAATATGAGTCTATAAAGGTTTGGCCTCATAATACCTAAAATTTACTAGTGAGAGCATAAAACTTCTTTGGAAGAACCAATCCATGAAAAAGAATGGCGAAAAAAGAATGGAGGACCCTTGGCTCTAGGAGGATTGAACGATGATAAAAGTGACATATATTCCTCCTCCATCTGCAGTTTTGCTCTTCAACCATGATCGATCCAAACCTAAGTTATGAATTTTATTTCTTAATATCTTACCCCAATTAAATTTTCATGATGAATGTTAATTAAAAGAATGAATTAATTCGCGGATCGAAAAATAGTTGGCTGAATCAATTTCTTCTTTTTTATATAGAAATCTAAATTCTTGAAGTATGATAAATATCTTTTTTTTTCAATTCCTCATGTTCTTTTTTCTCAATGACGATGTCCAAAAAAACACGGCCATCAATCCACACAAATACCATGATCTTTTCTTATTCATTCTTCATGTGTTTTCGCACGTTCTTCATCACCAAATAATTAAGCAGGTCAAAAACTCAAGGTTTTTTTGGGAGCTGCATATGGACATAGAGATCACGACCAGAGGATTGAAGATCTGATATTGTTTTACGGTTTTGGGTTGGATTGAAAGTGTGGTGGCTCACCGAAGGTGTAGCGGTGTGCAGTTCGAGCGAGGTCGGTGCGGTGGAGCAGGACAGTAGTCTGGTGCGAGTAGGGTATTCTGGCGTGGGTGGGGTTGTCTGGTGGTGAGTAAGAGGAGGCGGTCGGTGGTCCGAAAAGTAGCTTGATGTGGAAAAGTAGTGTGCTCTTGAGCTGGCGTGGTGGTCGGTAGTCCACGAGAAAGCCTGGAAAGGCGGAGTACGTGACTCCCGAGTAGCAATGGCGATGTCCATGTGAGGCAAGGAAAGCAGAGCGAGTTTGGGGCAGAGCCGGCTAAAGGTCAGAGGTGGCGACGGTAGGCGGCTGAAGGGTGGCAGCCAGGGGTACAAGCCCGATGGACAGATGAGGAAAAGGGGGGAAAGGAGAAACCCTAGAGGAAGGGTATAAGCAAGGAAAAAGAATAAGTAAATAAAAAAAATTATATTATTATAATTAATAATATTATTATTAATTTATTAATCCTCATAACTCTATCACGGGAAGTCCAATTCAGGAGCCCCCAGTGGTGGTGTGACCCTATTAATGATATGGTCTTTTTAGGACCGCTTCACACAATTTTATCTAACATGTGACCTGGGCACACAAAATTCTTGGGAATTTATAGATTTAATATTATTGTTAAATCTTTGACCCACCATTACTCTTGTGTGTGACATCCAATTGAGGGGTCATCAGTAGTGATGTGACCCTTTCTTTAAGATGGTCGATTCAAGTCAAATTTTTTATATTAAATTCTGGTTCCGGGCTCAGATCCATGAAACACCTCAATAATAAAAATAATAACACTGTAATGTGATCTTGCTTCTGTCATAACTCATCCATATGACATTGGATTGGTGAGAAATTAGTGGCATTGTGGGTCTTAAATTTTGGTATACATTTCAATCAAATTTTAGGCGTTTACAATGAGATAGAGTCACGGGCTGCACGAGGCATAGTTACCACATTATGTGGTGAAATGAAACTTTTTTACCATGTATCTATTAAGGAAAAATGGGTAGTCCATATTGTGTGTTTATTCCATGAGGATCAAAATGGTGTGATCTTTATAATTTGTTTCGGGACCAAGGCCTGGGACCCACTTGATTCCATTAAAGTAAAATTCGGAGATATACGACTTTTCTATTAAATGGCTATTTAGGGCGAATCAGTTGTCGATTTTGTGCATTTTTTCCAAGGATAATAACAATGGGATCCGTTAGGTTATCTGATGACATGTGAGGAGGTCCTCTAGTAAAATTATGTTTTCACCCTTTGCTTCACCAATGAGAAATGCACGCTCATCAACTTTTTTGCTAGAGATATCATCCACTATAGGTGTACACGAGAACACCTAGGGGTATATGACTTGAATTTTAGTACCTGAGTACAGAAAGGTACATGTATAGGTGTCACGAATCGTCCCACGGGGCCCATGTCGTGACTACCCGAAGCTTGCCTTCCATAGGCTAGGGGCTGGAGACTAGCACCAAAGGCGTAATTCCCGAAAAATGGGAAGGCATTGCCTTTATAACCTGTAAACACACACACAAGCAAGCACACAGCTGGACGAAACACCATGTAAACTGTATAACAAAAGAGTGCTGAAAGTAAAAGGGGCCAGAATACAAGCCCAACTGGATATTACAAGTACAACTGTGACACAAAAAACTAAAGAAAGATAATAGATAGCTACTGGATCATCCTCCGAGGTTCCTACCTGAAGGGTAGGTACATATCACCTCCTCAGCACTCCACGTCCACCTATATTCTCTGCATACCGACACGCTGTATGGTCCACCTCCAGGTACCATCCAGTCCTAGTACTCTCAGCCTCGTTAAACATTGTTTGTTGTATGCATCCAATACAACAATGTGCGGGCATAGCCCGTGCAGGGGTGAGTATAACGATACTCAGTAGGGACCCCGAGACCCTCTAGGTCTCACAAAATCCAACAAGGACAAAACACAAAGTATGAAATAAATAGATAAATTAACTTTGGTACATGCCTATACATATACATAAGTTATTAAGTAATACATATCAATCATGAGGAAAAGATAGAGGTTATGAGTCAACTCAAACCAGGATTTATTCTAGGTTAGTAACAAGTAACATTCTGGACACAACATCGAACACCTCGGCTGCTATAGAACTCCTCCTATATTAAGTACAGTGGTTCAGTCGTGTCACACAGAGGCGCTTCCCGCTAAGCTTGGACTAGTGAGGTACTCCTCCTGTCGAGTATCGTGGGTTTTCTGCATCACATAGAGGCTCTCTCCACCGCGAGTCTTCCGCGTCACACAGAGGAGCTCCCCCTCATACCCTACTAAGGTACTCCTCCTTTCAAGTACCATGGATATGTCGTTTCACCAGGGCGCTCCCCACTGTGGGTCTGACCCGTCGCCAAGGCACTCCCCACTAGGCCAGTCGAGTCACTCCGAGTCGAAACGGTTAGCAGTCGCCAAGTCTCAGCCAGCTACTAGGTCTCTGCACTATGCTCACTCATCTTCGAAAGGATCCGCTCCACGAGCTACTGGTCGATACACCAAATTACATGAAGTCCCACGAAGAAGTATCTCAAAGGTCCGCCACATCATAGGGGTCTCAATATAATAGAAGGCGCATCAAATGGATGCTCGGTCTGTGAGTTATTATCCTTTTTGTCTCAGGGGGCTAGTTGAATTCGTGCTCAATCCAACCTGACCATTCCCCATCTTAATCCAAAACATAGTGGGATAATACTTTAAGGGACCGTCTCGCTCCAAGATTTGTAGCACCGCTGACGGGTTTTCAAATGGAAATATGGTGACATTGTTATGGCTAAAAGAATGTAACTCAATCGTAGTTGGCCTAGGTCCGGTCCGACCCGGTCCGACCGGCCCATCCCGACAGGCCGCGAGGGGCCTCAGATGGCCACGAGGGCATGAGGTCGTAGAGGGGCTCGACCAGAAGCTTCCGTGAGGGCACGAGGTCATGGGGCGGCTCGAAGGGCCGACGACTAGCGAGGTCGGGGCGGCTCAGAGGGCTATCATGCGGGGAAAGTCAGGGAGGCTCGGAGGTCCATGGGTCGCGCGAGCTGGTGAGGCTCGGAGGGCTGCGACGAGGTCAGTTCGGTTGGGGCACAGGTCCAGTTCGGCTGGGAAGCTGAAGCACCACGGGGGCACGTGGCCAGTTTGGCCGGGAGGCCGGAGTGCCGCAGGGGCACGAGGCCTATCTGACTGGGAGGCTGAAGCGCCACATGGGTGTGGGGCCGGTATGGCTGGGAGGCCAGAGTGCCGCATGGTGGGTCGGTCGTGGCGCGCGACCAGTTCGACCGGGAGGTCGGAGGGCCACCAGTGGCTCGGCAGGGGCACAGAGCTGAGGTACATGACTGGTTCAGCTGAGAGACTGGAACTCCGTGGGGGTGGCATGGGTCATGGAGTCCATGGGTGGCGGCGACATTGAATTTTTCACCTTCGTCACCTTCCTAGATTTTGAAGTGTACACCAAAGAAGAATGGCGGAGGGGTCGGGCCATATTTTTTTGGCCCGCACCCTCCATGTTTAGAGTGATAGAAAGTGTTTCATAATGAATGTAGCATGAACATGCATGGAAGATATTTTATAACATCATTTCCCACAACCCTCATCAATCTCTATTCCCAAATCCCGCAAAATAAATAGAAGTGGAGATCCTGGGAAGTGATAATCAATAAACCCCTACGTCATTCTCTTGATGATGTTGGTGTGAGGAAGAAGGTGAATTCCTCGATGTTCTTCTTGTCCGCCACACACCTCCAATCCCAGGCTCGTGCGTCAGTTCGTTGTAGTCGAATACATTCCGTGTCGGCATTCTTCAACATTCTTAGTGGAGGAAGCATTTTTTGTTGGAGAAGATTTCTCCCAATTCCACCCAAATGTAAAGCAGCCCCAAAATAATAGATTATCCTCTATATTATGTTTTTTGGCATATATTCAAATAGTTTAATTAATTAATTGATGTGTTGGCTCAATTAATTAAAGGATTGGGTTGGCATATTAAAGGTATGTTCATTGGCACAATTAATGAGGAGGAATTCAAGAGAATCCACCAAATTATTGAGGGGGGGTTAAGATTTTTTTCTCCATAATGAGGGGAGTTCAAGAGGTTTAGGCCTCAGGTGGTCCCCACCACCATAACCTCTCATGGGAGGTTAGGTTCGGGTGGTCCCCACTTCTAAACTTCCATATAGAGGTTTAGATCTAGTGAACCCCAGTACCAAACACCCACATGGGTGTTGCAAATAAAAAAATTGTTTGCATAATTTTATTTTATATTTTTTTACTTCACGAAATACCCAAAAACTAACTTTCACCCTCGACAAACTACCGTCGAGGTGAAAGTCTCCTTAAGCAAATACAGGTGCTGCTAGTTTAACGGTGCCCTCAGATTTCAATTCCAAGAACCGGTTTAAAATTTATAAAAACTCACTCATACATTTACTGAACGTACCCTAAATAAAGTTTAGAAATTCATTCAGGGCACTCTGGGCCTCAGAATCACATTCTGTCCACTTTCTCTAACTCGTAAAATTCTCATTTATTTAAAAAAATACATGAAAATTCAGGGTCATTACATCCTCCTTACCTCCGGACTTTACGTCCCCAGAAGACAAAACTCCAACTAGGTAAACAAGTGGGGTTAATGAGCACGCATCTGAGCCTCCCGCTCCCATTTTCTATCCTGGAGGTTCCCATGCTACCATAGAATGCACAACAGAGGTATCGACTATCCCTGAAGGAACCACTCCAGTCGATCCTCAATCTCTACAAGAACCTCCTTAAAAGTCACCCCATCGTCGACATCCATCTCGCCGTGGTCGATGATGTGGGAAGGGTCATGCACATATCTCCTCAGCTGGGATACATGGAATACATCGTGCACTCGGTGCAACTGAGGTGAAAGAGTTAAGAGGTATGCCACCTCACCAAATCTATTGAGGACCTAAAAGGGCCCGATGAATCTTGGAGATAACTTGCTGCCTTGGCCAAATCTTCGTAGACCTCATCGGGGTGAGACCCATAGATAGATGTGGTCGCCATCCTCGAACTCGAGAGGCCTTTGTCTCCTATCGACATACAATTTCTACCTACTCTTTGCAGTCTTCATCTGCTCCTCGATGATATGCACCTTCTCTATGGTATCCCGTACCATCTCTGGTCCCACGAGTGCTGACTCCCCCAGGTCAGTCCAACACAAAGGTGATCTGCAAGGTCGCTCATATAACACCTCCAAAGGTGCCATTCTTATGGTGGAGTGATAGCTGTTGTTTTATGAAAACTCCAAAAAAGGAAAGTGATCCTCCCCGCTACGATCGAAGTTGAGTACAAAAGCACGAAGCATGTCCTCGATGGTCTGAATAGTTCACTTAGTCTGGCCATCTATCTGATGATGGAAGGTGGTGCACAAACGAAGCTGTGTCCCGAAAGCCACCTGCAACCTCTTCCATAGCTAGGAAGTAAAACATGCATCAAGATTGGAGATAATCATCGATGGTACTCCATTTATCCATACAATCTCCTGCACATAAAGGCATCCCATTCTCTCTACTGAACACTGCTCTCTTATTGGTATAAAGTGGGCTGACTTGGTGAGTCGGTCGACGATCACCCAAATTGAGTCATGTCTCCTGGATGTACATGGAAGTATTGTCACGATTTTTATGGATATCCCATCCCACTTTCACTCTGGGACCTCTAAAGACTGAACCGAACCTACTGGTACCTGATGCTCCGCCTTCACTTGCTGACAAGTGAGGCACCGAGAGACAAACGCTGTTACTGCTTTCTTCATTCCTCACTACCAATGTTGTCGTCATAGGTCCTGGTACATCTTCTCCACTCTTGGATGTACCGCTAGAGGAGATGCGTGGAACTCCCTTAACACTACCTCTTGAAGTGACACTAGTACCATGGTACATCCTCTGAAGAGAATGACGTGCTCCTTATCTTCAAAAAATACATCAGGTTCCTGCCCTGTGGATATGAGCAAGTCAAGCCTCGTAGTCAACATCCCCATGGTACACCTCTCTGACTTAAGGAAGACGTGGGGGAGTGAATATAAGAGACTGAAGAAAAGTTTTTCCATCACGTTCTACGAAGGATATCTACAAAGCGGCCAGCTGCTCTATCGCCTCACCTAACAGCTGTATACCAGACATCCTACTGAGTGCATCTGCTACAACATTCCCCTTCCCAGAAGTATAGATTTTCTCAAAGTCATAGTCCTAGAGAAACTCCAGAAATCGTCATTGTCTCAGGTTCAGGTCCTTCTGGGATAACATATACCTGAGACTCTTGTGATCAGAGTTCACGGTAAAACACTCTCCCATTAGACAGTGTCACCACATCTTCAAGGGTAAGACCCCTACTGCTAACTCCAAGTCATGGGTAGCGTAGTTCTTCTCATGTTTTCTCAAATGTCGAGAGCCATACACGATCATTGATCACTCCTACAATAGGACACATCTGAGCCCGGTCCCTGATGCGTCAGAGTAGACTATGTAACCTACGCCTTCTTCTGGAAGCCTCAAGATGGCGGCACTAGTCAGCCTCTACCTCAGCTCTTGAAAACTCCACTGGAATTTCTCCATCCCAACGAAGAGTTCCCCCTTCTTTGTCAAGGATGATAGTTGTTCTGTGACTCTGGAGAAGTCTGGAACAAATATCTGGTATTATCTAGCCAAACCCAATAAAATCCGTACCTCCGTCACACTCCTGGGTGGCTCCCAAGAAAGTACCGCCTCAATATTTACTGGATCCACTAAAACTCCAGCCTCTGATATGACATGTCCTAGAAAGTGAACTTCTTAGATCAAGAAATGGCAGTTCAAGATCTTACCATAAATATGGTTCTCTCAGAGTGTGTTCAGTACTACCAACAAAAGATAGGTATGCTCCTTTTCAGAAGTCGAGTAGATCAGAATGTCGTCGATGAAGGCCACTACAAAGCTATCAAGGTACGGTTGAAATATCCTATTCACGAGTCCCATGAACACTGCTGGAGCATTTGTCATGCCTAATGTCATAACCAAGAACTCATAACAGCCATACATGTATCTGAAGTCCGTCTACTGCGCATCATCATCTCGAACTCTGAGCTGGTGATAGCTTGATCTAAGGTCTATCTTCGAAAACCACTGTGCTCCCTTCAGCTGATCAAAGAGGTCATCAATCCTCAGAAGTGGGTAATTGTTCTTCACAGTCACCTGGGTCAGGTGCCAATAGTCAACACAAAGCCTCAAGATACCATCTTCCATCTTGGAGAACAAAATTGGGGCTTCCCATGGAGAAACTCTGGGACGGATGAATCCCTTCCCCTGCAAGTCCTTTAATTTTACTCGTAGCTCATGAAGCTCCACGATAGCCATCCTATATTCCGGTCTAGATATCAGTGTCATCCTAGGGTACAATTCAATGTTATAGTCCACCTCTCTGCGAGGAGGTAGACTAGGAACATCATCAGGGAAGACATCCACATATTGGTGCACCACTATAGGATAACTTGGACTCTCCACATCAACAACTCCAAGGGTAATGTTATCCAAATGATGTGTAATCGGTTGCACCCTCCTCTAGGTAAGTCCATACTACGCTACATAGGATCCCCTCTCATTGGTGAAGGTAAAACAGGTCCAATCCATGCATAAAAAATGCACTTTGAGCTTAATACAGTCAATCTGGGCATGGATTGTAGATAACCAGTCCATACCCAAGATGGTGTTGTAAGGCCTCGACGCCGCTACTAGGAGATCACAGCCGAAGATCTCACATCCCAGAGTAAGCTCGCACTACTGGAACCAGTGTGTAATTTTCAAATCCGCTCTTGTAGGAGTCTCTAGCCGTAAGGATCGAACCAACATCTCTATTGGAATCTTCAAGCTCCGAACGAGGGCAGTGGAAATGAAAGAATGATTGGCACCTATGTCTATAAGTACTATAGAGAAGGTGGTGTAGACACAGATCGTACCTCATATCATCTGTGGATCACCGTGATCGTAGGCCTCAGCTTCCTGGAGTGGAGCTCTCCCCTGTCCACCTGCTCCTTGTGGTCAGGGTGGACCTCCTGGTGGTGGTGGCGGTAACACCTCATATCGTCGCCCACCGCTAGCTGCACGACTAGATCATCTGCCATGTCCACCTGCTCCGTGAAGACCTCCTCGGTCAAACCTCTATCTCTACATGGGAGGTCCTTCAACCGTATGTTGATCATTCGAATGGCAGGTCGGATAGTCACAAACCATGTGACCCTACCTGCTGCATGCATAACACGGCCCTCTCCTAATATGACTAGCTCTGCTTCGGGTGCCCCGGAAAACCGATCCTAGGTCATGCGGTCGTCCACCTGTAGGTTTGGTTCTCTTGGACCTCTGTGACATCTGTCTACTACCATCTGAAGAAGACTATGTTATGCGATGACTGGTAGTGGGTCTCAATGCTGGCGACTGCTCAGCAAGGAAACTCTCCACCAAGAGGGCTCTCTCTAACACCCCCACCTGTGTCAAGATGCTGAGTGAGAACACTGAAGCCCTGATCTCCCTCCTGAGTCCCTGCTCGAAGGTCTGGGCCCTAAAGAATGGGTCCCACACCATATTCGTGGAGTAACGTGAGAGGTCATAGAACCTCGCAGAGTACTGAGCCACAGTCATGTTTCCCTTCTACAGATAAAGAATCCCATGTATGCGCAATGCACGGAGAGTCGCTGGGACAAACTCTTCCCAAAACAGGCTCTTAAAGTCTGCCCAGAGAATCATCACTTCATCATGGACCTGGAGCATAAAGCTCCACCATCTTCATATTGCTGCCTATAGAAGGCTAGCGGCAAGGATAACTGTGAGATCAGCTGGTGTTCCTACCAATCGAAGAACTCTCACCATGGTCTCCAGCCAATCCTCAACTGCATGTGGGTCCATCTCTCCACTAAACCTAGGTGGCCTCTGGCTCAAGTGGCGTGCACTGTCTTCTATTGGGGCTGGTGTCATCGGTGGCCCAATGGTAAATAGTACCGGTGGTGCCTCTACTAGAAAAGGTGCCTGCATCGAGGCCTCGTCTCTCGGTGGGATATCAGTGTGTACAACTCTCAGGACTCTAGCTGGCTATCTACGTGGTGGCATCCTGAAAAGAAATTTGTGTGCCATTTTCAAAAAGTTTTACCTGGTGAGCAAGAAGGTATACCTCGTGATCTAAATCCAAAGATCACAAAGAAAACTCATAAAAACACACACGCAATCAATGTTTTCATGCACTGATTTGGAGATCATAATTCAGGGTCCTAGTGTATAGATACGCCAGTCACCGCACCAACATTGGATTCCCTAAACTGGTAATCACACTCACTAGACTTAACACTATTGCTTTTAAAAGAAATATTAGCTTCCTAAGTTCTGTGGTAGAACCTCCCTTTGAAGCCAATTTGTCACGACCCATCCCCCGGGTCACGTGTCGTGACTACCCCAAGCCTGCATTCCATAGTCCAGGGGCTGGATACTGGAAACAAAGGCGTAATTCCCTAAAACTAGAAAGGAATCGCCTTTATAACCAGTAAAAACAAGCACAAGCAAGCACACATCATGATGAAACACCAATTAAACTGTATAAAAAAGTGCGCTAAAAGTAAAAGTGGCCAGAATACAAGCACAACTGGATAGTACAAGTAAAACTGTGATAAAAAAACAACTGAAGAAAGAGAATATACAGCTATTGGATCATCCTCTGAGGTTCCTACCTAAAGGGTAGGTACATATCACCTCCTCAACACTCCATGTCCACCCATCTCCTCTGCCTACTGACATGCCGTATTGTCCACCTATGGGTACCGTCTAGTCCTGGTACTCTCAGCCTCAGTCAGCATTGTCCGTCATCTGCATCCAACACAACAAGGTGCGGGCATAGCGAGTGCAGGGTTGAATATAATGATACTCAGTAGGGACACTGAGATCCTCTAGGTCTCACAAAATCTAACAAACATAAAACACAATGTTTCAAATCAACAAATAACCTTACTTAGTAATATGACCATACTTATACCTAAGTTATTAACTAATCCATCTCAATCATGAGGAAAACACAGAGGTTCTAACTCAACTCAAACCAGGATTTGTTCAAGGGTAGTAATAAGTAACATTCTGAACACAACGTCGAATACCTCGGCTGCTAGAGAACTCCTCCTCTATCGAGTACAGTGGGCCAGCCGCGTCATACAAAGGTGCTTCCCACTAACCTTGGACCGCTGAGGTACTCCTCCTATCAAGTATTTTGGGTCTGCCATGTCACACAAAGGCGCTCTCCACTGTAGATCTACTGCGTCACACAGAGGCACAACCCCTCATAGCCTACTGAAGTACTCCTCCTGTCGAGTACCATGAGTCTACTGTGTCACCAAGGTGATCCCCACCATGGGTATGAGGTATCACCAAGGCACTCCCCACTAGCCCATTCGAATCACTCTAAGTTGAAACAGTCAGCAGTAGTCAAGTCACGACCAGCCACTAGGTATCTGCACTATGCTTTCTCATCTCCAGGAGGATCCACTCCACAAGCTAATGGTCAATACTCTAACTGCCATGAAGTCCCATTAAGAATAATCTCAAAGGTTCTCCTCATCATAGGGGTCTCAACATAACAGACAACGAATCAAACAGATGCCAAGTCTGTGAGTTATTATCCTTTTTGTCCTGGGGGCCCAGTTGGATTCGTGCTCGATACAACCTGACCATTCCCTATCTTAATGCAAAACACAGTGGGTTAATACTCAAAGGTACCGTCTCACTCAAAGATTTCCATCGCCGCTGAAAGATCGTCAAACGGACGTCTGGTGCCAATGTTAAGGCCAAAAGAAGGTAATTTGCTCATAGTGGGCCTAGGCCCGGTCCGACCCATCCCAACCCGGCCTGGGACGACATGGTTTTTGTCGGCCCAACCTGGACCGCTGTGTGGACTGGCCCGTTGGGTCGGTTAGGGCCACTGGGTCCGTCCTGACAGGACGCGAGGGGCCACAAAGGGCCACTAATGGCTGCGAGGGAACGAGGCCGTAGAGGGGCACGACTAGAAGTTATCGCGAGCACACGAGCCCACGGGGAGGCTCAGCCGGGGCGGCTTAGAGGGCCGGCGGGCAGTGCGGTCAGGGCGGCTCAGAGGGACGATGGGTGAGGCAAGCTGGGGTGGCTCGGAGGGCCGCGGCGAGGGCGGTTTGTCCAGGGCACAGGGTCAGTTCAGTTGGGAGGCCGGAGCACCGCGGGGGCGCGGGGCGGGTTCGGCTGGGAGGTCTAGTGCCACGAGGGCATGGGGCCGATTTGGCCTGGAGACCGGAATGCCGCAGGGTGGCTCGGCAGGGAATCAGATTCGGGGCGCGCGTCCGGTTTGACTGGGAGGTCGGAGCATCACAGGTGGCTCAGCCGGGGCGCGGAGCCAGGGAGCGTGGCCGGTTCGGCCGGGAGATTGGAACGCCAAGGGGGTTGTGTGGGTCATGGACACCACGGGTGGTGGAATCATTTCCTTCTTTTCCTTCTTCGCCTCTATTTCCTTCCTCCATTTTGAAGTGTACACCAAAGAATAACGACAGAGGGGTCGGGCCAGGTTTGTTTGTCCTGCAACCTCTGAGTTTAGAGTGATAGCAAGCGATTCACAATGAACGAAGCATGAACACGAATGGAAGATATTTTAAAAAATAATTTCCCACAACCCTCATCAATATTTTTTTCCCAAATCCTGTAAAAGAAATAGAAGGGGAGAACATGGGAAGTGATAATCAATAAACCCCTACCTCATTCGTTTGATGAAGTTGGCACGAGGAAGAATGTGAAGTCGTCGACGTTCGTCTCGTCTGCCACACACCTCTAATCTCGGGCTTGTGCATCAGTTCATCGTATTTGAAGACATTCTTTTATGGTGTTCTTCAAGTAGGAAGTGTTCTTCGTGTAGGAATCATTCTTCGTTGGAGAAGCTTTCTCCCAATTCCACCCAAATGTAACGTGGTTCAAAAATAAAAGATTATCCCCTCTATTATGTTTGTTGGAATATATTCAAATAGTTTAATTAATTAATTGATGTGTTGGTTCAATTTATTAAAGGGTAGGGTTGGCACATTACAGGTATGTGCGTTGGCACAATTAATTTGAAGGAAGTCAATAGGATCCTTTATATTAATGAGGGGGCTTGAGAGGTTTTTCTCCACAATGAGGGGAGTTCAAGAGGTTTAGGCCTCGAGTGGTCCCCACCACCATAACCTCTCATGGGAGGTTAGGTTCGGGTGGTCCCCACTTCTCAACTTCCACGTGGAGGTTTAGTTCTGGTGGACCCCACTTCCCAAAACCCAAATGGGTGTTGCAAATAAAAATAAAATGTTTTCATAATTTTATTTTTATTTTTATTCCTTCACGAAAAACACAAAAACTAACTTTCACCCTCAACCAACTATCCTCAAGGTGAAAGTCTCCTTAGAGAATATCGGCGTTGCAAGTTCAACGGTTCCCTCAGATTTTAATTCTAAGGACCGGTCTAAACGTACCCTAAATAAAGTTTAGAAATTCATTCTGGGCACACCAGGCCTTGGAATCATGTTCCGTTAACTTTGGTGGACTTGTAAAATTTCCACTTATTTAAAAAAATTACATGGAAATTCTAAATCTTTATAATAGTCTAAGAGGAGGCAACACACAATGTGTGGGACCCACACACACCATGTAACACTTTAAAAATCATCTCTCTCTCATATATCTTTGTTTTGGACTGAGACATTGGCATATAGGTATCCTATTATGAATGTTTTTTCATGTATAATGTGGTGGTTCCTTCCGTAGTGGCTTCTGGGATATGATATGAGATTTTTCGGATGTGACGCCTATCCAGGGTGGCACTAAATGACTAGAGTGGTGTGCATTTCTGAGAGGTAACATCTAGAAGAGATGATCATAGTTCCTCGATGCTTTTCTGAGAGGAACCTTCCAGTAGATATGACCATAGTATATTTGGGATTAACCTCTAGGTGGGTTTGGAACAGGCATTCCCCGACAATAGTATTGGGCTTACCCTTCAGCTGGGCTAGGCAGTGGCATTCCTCGATGATAGTACCAATATTACCTTCCAACTGGACTAGGAAGTGGCATTCCCCAACAACAGTACCGGGCTTACCCTTTAGCTAGGTTGGGAAGTGGTGTTCCTTGAATATAGTACTAGGCTTACCCTCCAGCTAGACTAGGCAGTGGAATTCCTGATGATTGTGCCGAGTTGACCCTCCAGCGAGGCTTGGAAGTGGTGTTCCTCAATGACTACTAGAATAGGACCCTTAATTGTGCAATAGAGTGATGAGGAGTGGTTTGTCTTACCTAATAACTCATGAGAAATAGGGGCACTCTCTCCACTATGGCTCGTCCTTGTAACTCGAACCAAAATCACGTGGATGAGTCAATGTCGCCCAAAGCGGATAGTATCGAGGTGTGGTGACATGATCCTCTTTGACTTGTTCCTCCTAGGTAGTTGAAATGAGATTCGGAACATCAAAGATGGTTTTTACCCTGGTACAGTTTCTACTCACCTTCTTCGGCTGAGCTGGGAGATGGAGATACCCTCACTCCCTCGTTTGGATTTCTTTGAATAAGCATATATATATTATTGGGTAGAGATAAACTTGTTTTATTATACCTTGTTCCCATACTGGTATTCTACTATTATATCTCTTACTTCTTCTATCTTTAGTATATCTCTTACTTCTCCCTCAAGCCTTCAGGGCATCCTAATGAGTATTTTTATACTCACCCCTGCTTGGGCTTTGCTCGCATTTGGGGTTCCCCTGTAGATGAAGGAGGGGTATGTCATCATGTTAGATGAGCTTAGGTATATGGGGTTCTTGGAGTGTGTGTAGTGGTATTAGCTTTTGATTCAAGAGCGTGACTCACCCAGTTGTTTTACTTTTTCACCTGTTGCCCGGTTGTGGCACTTATCTAAATGGGTGTGGATTTTTCCCTCTTTCCCTTTTATCTTTACTTTTCTTGTAATTGTACTATTTACAGGTCAATGTATATATGTTTGGTTTTATTTTTATAGTAGTGTTGTATCTCTCTTTCTTATCCTATGCTCTTTTTCATTGGTTTGGCAGTATGTGTGTGTATATTTTCTTAGGGAAAGTCCTAAACAAGTTTTGTGTTCCCTCGGTGCTAGTCACCAGCCCTGGCCTATGGAGGTAGTCATAGGGTAGTTGCGGCTCGATCACTAGTACGGGTCGGGTCGTGACGTGTGAATGGGTGTAAACCTAGAGGATAAGAAGTAACTATCATAGAGAAATATTAATATGTCTACATCAAATAGATTTGATACACTCAGCTATTCTTGTGATGATATAAGTGGTTGTGATCACTATAATGGTGAAAGCTCATGTTCGAATGAATCAAAATAACATGAGAAATTATTATGAGAAATGATGATGAGGAAAGAATAATAATTTGTGGGAAAGTAACAAAATAATGCAAAAATTTCATATTGGAATGCCCTAATGAATGGATCAATGAATATAAAAACTAAACCAATATAATGAAAGTTTAATAGAAGTCAGATTCGAAATATATTAGGGAATAAAATGAGGAGTTTCACATCTAAGAGAAATTAGGTGAATAAAAATCAAAATTTTCCTTGTTAAGAACCCAATAATTTTGTGTGGATTACAAAATATATATTAGTTGTGCATCCAATAGATTTGAAGAGGGGAATAAAATTGGAAGAGGCATTATAAAATTCGTATGAGAAAGGAAAAGAGAAGAATCAACATTAATAATTATAATTTCATGAGGGGTTTTCATCAAATAAAAACAGTTATGTTAAAGGTGTTATTTGTGGGAGGTGAAATAGTTTTGGACACAAAGCAATAAGATGTTTAATAACATTTTTATCAGAAGAATAATCCCTTAGTAAAATGATGATTCTATATGGTGATGTATATGACTTATTTTTTAAATATTGTAGAACTATCTCGCATAATGAAATGGATGGTGTGATGTGATTACTGATACCTCAAGATTAATGATAACTAATGATCAGATGTACAATCTTGAAGATTAGAGAAATTGGATAAACATGGTTTATAAAACCATCTCAATATTTTTTATAATATTGAGAAGCATGAAAGGGACACCTTATTCCCTTAATTAGTGTGTATTTTATTTGTTCTTATAATATAAGGAATTAAATGCCAATATTTTTCTCAATGAGTGAACCAGATAATTAGTGATTTTTTTCAATTCAAAACAACAAAAATGATGAATTAAACGTCCTTGTTGATTTATCAATTTTTATTCAAATAAAAATATTATGGTGGATCATCATTTATGATTCATTGTGAGATTTCATATTTGGGAAGGAAAGTATAAAGAAGATACCATATTTTTTGGTCT
This sequence comes from Viscum album, assembly GCA_963277665.1. Lineage (NCBI taxonomy): Eukaryota > Viridiplantae > Streptophyta > Magnoliopsida > Santalales > Viscaceae > Viscum > Viscum album. Next base: position 275,238,491 of record OY728137.1, read on the forward strand.
TATATATAGTATTATAAAGAAAAATCATGAAGTAATATCACCCTTGGTAATGTTATGAATGTTTTCAAATTTGGACAACCACATGTTTAAGACCTTTTTTTTTCATTTTCTCAATGTAAATCATCTTTTGTTTTATATTTTGAAGAGATCATACATTATGAAGACTGTTTGGAATATTCCATTGAGAGTCATATAAGTGAAGAATGGTGAAGATGCTTCCATAATTAGTTATCTCATGAAAATATAAATATTTTTAGGGAACTTACATGAAATTTTGATTGAAGAGGTATGTACTATTTATCCCTCATACCTTATAAACAAAATAAAATTGCAACTCAATGAGGGAGAAATTTTTTTATCGATAAATGGAATGATGAAGATGTGGAAAGGGTATTATAAAATCCTACTATTGGTGCTTGAAATTTTTAACCAATTTGTTAATTTGATTACAATCGAATCTTGTTGATATATATGATAAAATTATATTTCAACTGTTATATATCATATTACTCAGGATGGAATCAAATTTGAAGAAAATTGATGACATGATTATGAACTATCATTACATTTTGTATAATTATATTTCTAATGGAACACTTTTTTTCTAGATCAAACCTTATTGTTTTGTGCACCGATCATGACTCAAGTAGACTTTTAGTGGAATGGTTGATGGAATTTTCACGAATTTATACCAATTTTACCATGAAAATTTATTTTATTTCAATAAGGGGGATTGAAATAGAAATAATTTTTTCATAATAAATGGGGTAGAAGAAATAACACATTTGTATATATCATCTTTACAGGGGAATAGACCAAAAAATAAAAACGGGTATATTTTGGAGTCAAATGATTGTAAGTTATATTTTTTCAAGTATATTTTTTCCAATGATCTATTAATGTGATATGATGAGTAATAAAATTAAATAATAAGGGAACCCAAATGATTTTTTCGTTCCTATCAACTATCATTGATAATTTAGTTTTAAGGATTTTAACCCATGTTTTTTTAGATATCTAAAAAAATTTATAAATGATCAATAAATTTATAAATTAAGAACATGAAAACTCAATAGTGTGAGGTGTTAACACTGTCATGCTACCATTGGTGTATTGCAATCGGGTGATACTATTGGTGTGATAACTTTATGTGCTACTATTGGGATTTTTCCATTAGTAATCTCCATGGGAATTCTACCATTGAGGTTCCACCATTGGGTGAGATACTATTGGATCTTGTACCATTGAAGATTATGTTCAACCATTGAGGCTGAGGGGTTACCATGAAATAGTAGCAAGTTCTACTATTAGATGTAAGGCGGTGGTATTATGATATATACATGGAAGTAGGTACTACCATTAGCCACATGTTTATTTGAGGTATGATCATGTGACTATAATGGTATCTACTTTGAACTTATCATAGTTCCAGTAGGATTCACAAACATCACGTGATATGTGAAGCTATCGTGCATTTCACACAAGAAATTATTGGGTTTTCATCCACAATTATAGAACTTTTCATCCTATGGAGAAATTCTAGTTTGTATTCTTATCATGTTTATTTATAGGGTATAATACTTCTATGTCCACCTATAATTTAATAGACATTTGGGATGGTCATTGAATGACATTTATTCATTGGGTGAGATAATATATTTGGATTTGGAATTTAGTATTACTTGTATGAATGAATGATGAATAAAATAATTGATGTAAACCACATTCGTCATTCATTGATATATTCTTTGTTGTAGGTGCATCATTATAAATGGTTTAATATGGGATTGATGATTTATCCTACATAAAATGAGAAGATCGGGAAAAATAATGTTGATAGGGAAGATAAATTTAGAAAATAGAGGATAACTGACCTTATATGGGCCATGTGGAAGAATATGGTCAATGAATGTATACATGAACACATGTAATATAGGATTTTTAGTGAAAGTTAATGAAGACAAAATTACTATGGGTATTAAAATCATATAGAGGAAAAAATGAATGAATAATCTAGTCCTTAGTGTATTTAAATGAGGATTTATTGATGAATAAATCATGATAATACAATTGAAATAGGCTTTCAAAAATTAATAACACATTATATGGATCGATATTCATGTAGCATTGACAAAGAATAAAATTTTTATAAGCTTCCTAGAAGAATTATCAATTGGAAAAATTGATACATATCCTTTGGTTGGATAATTTCTCTAGTGAATAATGTTTTATCCTCCATTATGATCCACTATCTCTCTCTATACTACTAAGGTCTTGAAGGCTATCTCCTTCCACATTAATAATATTCTAGAAACATTCATGTGGAATGCTAATTTTTATTACATTAACTAAAAGGGATCATGGTAATAATGGATATAACCCTGAAGGGGGGAGGCATTAATGTGAAAAATTCCATACACGCTCCAACGCATGCATGAAAAGATGGTTTGGAAGGTCTTTGGGGAACATTATAATGGGGTAGGTTTATGGAAATAAAATATAGGCATATACTTGATATAGTGAGATTAATTCCATATAATCTTTGGTTTTTCATTCATCTTCATGTGTAGACTCTCTAAGGCTATACCCAATGGATCACGGGAAAGGGGGATATTTTGTTTTCAGCTCATAAATAGGTTGTATCCCAAGTTGGGTACCTGGACTGACCGGTACAGTATATAACCTTCAAGAGTTAATGCATGAATCAGTGCTTCATCAATTCTATTCTGGAAAAGAATCATCAGAATATTTTCAACCACATTTAGATTAATAATAATAGAAAAATGTGTGCTTTTATAGGATCTTACTTAGTATAATTCTTCTTGAAGGATTTAAGATGCATGTTAACACCACTTAATCATTGGGATTATTGTGGTGTAAGTATACTCCCATTAAGAACAATTTCTTCCTATGGTGAATTAAGAACCGAAGTCTACGATTTGATGAAAATATCATACGTACCTATATTAATCTTCTATTATAGATCTTGTATTTCTTGGATTAAAGGTATGAGAGCACGGAGAATCTATTCTCTAAAGGATTCTGAGTTCGAATGGTGTGGGGAGGATTCATTTATTTTACTAAAATTTCCTACCATGGATTATAGGTATCTAATTTTTTGGATTAATGGTTCAGGGTATGGGAAAAGAGGGGGTGGAATAGAAGTATAGAGTATTGCTCTTATTAGTATGCTGCTGGAACATCATGTTGGTGTGAACCACTCCTTAGGTTGATGAAACCACTTACACAGGATGATCTATTACTATTAGAACCATAAATGTCCTAGTCAATATTACTCACATAAGGAAAATCTTTCAATATTGTCATATACTTATGCCAATCCACTAAAAGAGGCCCTCCACTCACTCTACCATTAATGGTAATCATAGACTTTGGGGTAGTTGGAAACCACCCCTATCTGGTAAAAAAATAAACTTATATTGATCATTTAGTATGGGTGTTATGAGGGGATGATTTGTGGTTCAGGATCATTTGTGAACATTCAATATCATGTCTACAACATATTTTAAAAATTGGGGTTCCCTCCCAGAAGAGGCAACGGTGATGATCACTAGAATACTTTTATGAAAAAAAATAACATCAGTTTGGTAGAGGTTGAAAAATATTTTATAGCACTGTAGATCTCCATGAATGGTTCAACTATAATCCCTTGGTGGATTTCATACATTATAAAAATGTGTGTAGGTGTTACTAAAAAATTTATGAGTGCCCTCCATAGTAAGAGAGAGGGAAACAAAGTAGAGGACTTCCATAGTTCAAATGAGGGACAAGGTGTCAAGATCTATTACTTCACTATCATGGGATCTCTAACAACTAAGGGGGTAAATATCATGGAAGCATATTCCTGTGGGATTAACTATTTTTAGCTTCCCTAATGATTGGTTGTCTTTGTTACATTTATATATTGGTCTCACTTGGTATGCAGACCTTATTTTCTTTGAATAAAAAAAATAGACTTTGATGATGATTTTACGATCTAAAGAAGAAAGATATAAGAATATATAAGTGAACAAAGTATTTTGAATATAGTTTTACAAAATAAGGAGGTGGATGAGGAGGATAAAAATTTTCCAAGTTGTCTATGATGTTCATAGAGGGAAGAAGTGAGTAGAAGATATCAAGTGTAGTCTCTTTTTCATTGAATAAGAAATGAATAAGAAGAGAGAAAAATAAATATGTGTACTCTTACTTATTTATAAGAATTAGAAAAATATAGTATGTGGGATGTTTAAAAAGAAGTAATATAATTTCAAATTTCCACAATTAATAAATGAATAAGTGGTTTAGTGTGGTGTTGTTTATACGAATAGAAGAATAGACTTCAATCCACGAAAAATAATAAGAAGATAGGTAAGCACAAAAGTAGTAATTAAAAATTCTATATTATTGTCATAAAATCTTATTATTAAACCTAAATTAAATTGTAATGATATGTAATTTACCGAGTGAAGGATGCATCAAAAAAATTTATGGGAATCACACTCAAAATCTTGGGAGATAATTGTTCAATGATCGAAAGGTTTTACAAGTGGGTTGTGTGACCTAAGGTTTTTTTGGATCCTGCCATGGATTATCCTTCACAATTTGATATGTGAAAATTAAAACTCTTATTTCACTATTGGTGTGTATGTTTTTATGTTCATGTAATAATGAAAGGAGAGAGAGAGAGTAAGAGAATCAAATCACCTTAGTAAGTTAAAAAGGTAAAATATAACAAATTAAATTATGAAAGTATAAATGATACCTACCATTATTCACCACCCTATTAGTGTCTAACATATCCTTCTTTAGACCCCACACTTTCTTTCCCTTGAAATTAACCACTATAACATGTAAAGGTTATAAACTGTTTACGTAAAAACAATCACTATCACAATATAGACAAAAGTAAAACAAAAAGTAAAGCATGTGAATATTTAAGAGGTTTGATCCGAATGAGGTAACAAACTCCTTAAAGAACTCAAACTTTTCTAGTCAAATATTTTCCAATATAATCATCCGAAAATTATAGTGGAATGGGAAGAGATAATCCTTTAACTAATAGTTCATTTGATACAAAATTATAATAAATAAATTATTTACTTCCTAGAAATTACATTATTCTTATTACATTTTGAGCTAGCTGAATAGAAAATAAACTTCAACTCATAAATTTCAAGCATCAAAAATTCTTTATCATGATTGTTTTTATTCAGGTGCTTCTAATTTTGGTACACTCAACTCAGAAAGACCCTTATCTTAATAATAATATCATAAAATTAATGTTTTTATGATGATAAATGAGCTTCCATAAACAAAATTTTCAGTGACAACAACATGCTAATTAACAACATTTTCTTAGACATTTTTCCCCCTTTTAAATAAATTTGTTTTCATTTATAAATGTGTTCAACAAGAAGTCACACAAAATAATATACTTTAAATGTCCACCTCATCATCATAATAATGGTTATGAATTCACAATATTTATATGAAGTCATTTTAAACCTTATGGTTACTAGGTAATGACTCAAGTACTTATATATTAATTTTTTTCATTTTTGAAATAAATAGTTAAATTCATTATATATGTATAATTAAATAAGTGTAATTAATAGAAATTATGTAATTTAAACTAATGGAGTAGTAACTTGACCTTAAGAATATTAACATGACCATTAGGAATATAAATGTGGACAATAAAATAGTAACCTCACCTATAAGAATATAAATAAAATTTATGTATCTTATAAGTGTTATCATGATATATTTATATAATGGAATAAGTAAATACATGTTTTGGAAATGATAAACTAAGTGTTGGTAATTTTATAAGCCATAAATATTTAATAACAATTTTATAATTAATATTATGATTTAAAATAAAATATATCTTCATAAAATAGACTCTCAAATTTATATTTTATTTTCTTATGATTATAAGATAATTTTATGTGACCTAAACTAATTGTTCAAAGTTTTAAAAATTCGATTACAGTTTTAAAATTAGATTTTTTTTATTAAATTGTGATTTTAATTAAATATTAAATTTATCATATTTATAAAATTATTTTCATAAAATAATGTTCATATTTTAATTGAACATGTGAAAAATGGTTGGGGTAATTTTTTGGGATTTTCCTGAAATACCAAAATTTTTGGTGAATAGTGTAATATGATAATTTATTGTTTAAGCTAAATACATGAATTATTGAGTAATAGATGATATAAAGACGATTTATTCCCAAACTCAATAATTATCCTTCATTTTTTTAATATATTTACTGATAATTATAAAAATATTCACAATATTGAGCAAAAATAATAAACTAATGAATATAATAATGAGAAACCACCACTCCCCTCCACTATAATTACCACCCCTCACTACCACTTCTCCTCACCCCTCAAATCCTGTAACTTGTTTATTTTCTCCCCAATTCCATTCCCAAGACTCTTCCACACGTCCAAGACCTGTTTGTCTCACAAAATTCCAAAAACCAAGGGCCTTAAAGAGGATCTCATGAAATAGAATTCAAGAGGTAAAATCCCCTTTCATTTTTTAATTTTCTTTTCAATTACTTTTATTTTATTATAATATCATAACCTACCCTTATCCAAGTGTAATTAAAACTCCATTAACCTATATATACTTTAATTGTATCATTTTTCTATAAAATTCACCATCAAACTCTTTCTCCTCCCTTATTATTCAATAAATTATAACATTTTCTTTGATGTGTCGATTTACCGATATTGTAGATGATGTGTTTTAAATTTCTATTAATACCACCTAGGATACTCATAAAACCATTAATATGGTTAAAAAATATTATATTATACAAATTATAATTAATTTATTGTTCTTGATCTATTATATAAACATGATATTAAATAAAATGATTCATGTTCATGACGATGGTAAAAACTGCCAAAATAAACTATTTCATTCTCATTAATGTTTTTTCTAATTATTCATCCTAGTATAATAAAATGACATATGGTAACATTTAAAATTAAAGAATAATTGTAACATCATTTCATTACACTTCAATAGTTTTTCTTCCATTCAAAAAAATCCACAATGAACTATCCTTGGAAGCCATGAATTAAATGCACCCAAAAGAATTAAAATAACAAAATATTTATAATAAATGGGTAGAAATATGTTATAATAAAATCATATAAGTAATTATAAATATTAATATGGTTCTTAAATATATTAATTACACATTTTAAACCATTATACATGAGGTTTTAACATGTTTTAAGTAAGATGAACCTGATGTTAAAGAATTCTTAGCCCAATTTACATTCTTTTGGATAACATTGTACTTAATTTATTTTCTTGTACTAAGGTTATTGGTGAAATTAATTTTTATTATATTATTTTTTATTATGTGGATTTACAGTTTTTACACATAATACATTATTTTTATCAATTTTCACTTAAATTATATGATATTTGTAAGAGACTTTTATTTAAAAATCCTCTTTTAAATTTATACTATTACAAAATTGAAAAAAAATTCTTTTATGCAAGTATTATTATTTTATTAATATTTTATAGTGTTTGGGAATTGTTTATAATTAAGGTTGGAACCTATATTTGCCCCAATTCATTGGGTACTTTTATATTGGAGGTCACCCGTATGGTTACTCCAAATGTAACTACGATGGTTACACCATAAGGCAGTCATGAGGGTTATATTGTAAGGTAGTCATGAGGGTTACATCATAAGGTATGCTTGAGGGTTAAAAATCATATCATATCCATGATTATTACAATATTAAGTAATTAATTCTCCATGTTACCTTTATTATATTATTTATGTTTTGTGTGTTTTATGTAAATCTCATGTTCTTAGAAAGAAACCATATGACACTTACTCAGTGAGGAGAATGTCTTTGTAAATATGATTTATTAGGATTATAAGTAATCATTTGATAACAATTTATCTCCTTCATTGTATGTCCCTTACTGATATTATTTTGGTCATTCAATGTTTTAAAAAATTTTCTAGAGGATTTAAGTATTTTTAAGAGAAAAGGATAATCCAAGATGATTTTTGTAATGACTTTTCATGAAAATATTTCAAATTTTTATTAAAAACTTTTGTATCATGTAATAAACGGATATTATTTTAGTACATAGCACTTTTTATGATTTTAGGTTGATATTTATGAATTATTTCTTAATTTTATACAAAATTTAAACCAAAAATATATTTTTGAATGTAGAGAATTTATTTCTAAATGAATTTAGAAGATTATGTATTGTTTAAGGTTGGGTCCTTATAATTGGTATTAAATCCATGGTTAAGATAACTATAAGGGTTAGGATAATATTAATATAATAACATAAATTATTTGAAACATATTTTATATTGAAATGATATTTAATTTTAATATTTCCATGTTTCTTGATATAAGATACGTATGGTTATAATAGTTTTCTACAGAAGATGTTGTGAAGTTAAAGTAGGAAGGCATCGAGAGGATGATATATTTATGAATACACAACCTAGAGTGGTGAGAATTGGAATTCAATAGTTTGTGATAGTAATGGATTATTTTAGATAGGGTATAAATGGTTTTTTAATCCATGAAAGACAAAAACTAGAACTACTACAAAGGAACATGATGATATTGGAAAATTTTATGAGGTAACACCCTCCTACTTTCAGTGGATCTTCTAACCTAGTAGCGACTGAAGGGTGGAATAAAACCCTTTAAAAGATATTTTATATTATGGGGTGTTCATATAATCAAAGGGTTAGTCATTACATTTGTTAGTATGATTGTAAAGCTAACTAGTGGTGGTCAATGGCCAAGAATATTAGGGTTAGAAAGGACATTGATGCTTGGGAATGGGATAAATTTAATAATGTTTTCCTTGAAAAATATTTTCCTATGGTGTTTTAACTTAGGATGTAAAAGAAATTCCTTGAATTTAAAGAAAATGAGGATGATTCAGTGGCCATGTGTGAAGAAAACCTTACCTAATTGGGAAGGTATTCTAGAAATATAATCCAAGATCTTGATAGAAAAATCAATAATTTTTACTCAAGATTAAAGCTATGATGACAAAGGGAATTGGCCTCTTGTTAATTAAATAGTTATGAGAAACATTTCGGATGTTCTAAGAGGGTATAAATTTAGTTTCTTAATGGTCACATGTACTTTGATATCAAAAATAATAAAAGATCTAGATGGAAATTTATGGGTAAGAATCTATCAAAGAAATATAATGGTAAGAAATTCATGTTTCTAGTTTGTGAAAAGTGTGGAAAAAACACACCATAGGTAAAGCCTTAACAAAACTGGGAAGTGCTTTCGATGTGGTAAGTTTTAGACATACAAAATGAGATTGTAATGAAAATGATCATAAGATTAATTTTTATAAGAAAACTATGATGCGTTTTAAATGTGGGGACATGGTTCACTATGAAAATACCTTCCAAAAGAAAGATATGAGTGATTGAACTAAGATATATTATAATTATATTGGTGTCTTGGGATCCTTTGTGACTTTGTCATCAGATATTGGGTCATCCAATGAAGTGGTACCAGATAAATTTTTTTACTAATATTTTATTAATGTCTTTTTTGATAAGGGGTCTAAACATTCATTTATTTGTAAGAAATTTTTTGGTAAATTAGAAATTTGAACTCAAGAAATGAGATGAGAACTTATGGCTAAAATAGTATGGGAAAATATTAAACTCAAATAGAATTATAAGAATATTCATGTTATTGTTTCTGGAAAGATATTACCTATAAATCTTGTTGTTTTTTCCATGGTAGAGTCTGATGTTATTCTAGGTACAGATTAGCATCTTGTTTATCATGCTAAGATTGATTGAAGAGCTAATGATGTAGTTTTTTAGAAACTATTTCAATATGCATACAATAATGAACTAGTACCTTTGATAACATATCAAGAAGCTTAGAAATTCTTAAATAAAAGAAATTAATGTTATCTTTCTCATATTTTTAAAAATATGTGAATTGTTAATAAAAATGATGTTCTCGTGGTAAAAGAATAAATTGATGTTTTCTTAATTAGTTTCCCTATGTTATACCAGATTGTGCAGTTGCATTTACTAGTGACTTAGATCATGACGCTAAGACAATTTCCAAACCCCCTTATAGAATGGCTCAAGTAGAAAATCTTATATTGAAAAATTATTTACATGGTTCTTTGATAAAGGCTTTATTCATCCTAAAACATCACCATGGATTCCTCTAATTTATTTTTTAAAAACAAAGTTGGTTCCATGAGACTTTTCATTGATAATAGATCATTGAATAAAATTACTATTAAGAATATGTATCCATTTTCTCGTATCAATGAATTGTTTGATCATCTCCAAGAGCATAGTATTTTTTCAACTTTGAATTGAGATCTGGATACCATTAGATGACGGTGAAGCAGGATTACATTCCAAAAATAGTGTTCTATACTAGATATAAGAATTCTGATTTTTTTATGCACTTTGGGTTGGAAAAATCTCCTGTTGTATCCATGGATCATATGTATAGAATATTCTATAAATATTGGGATAATTTATTGTTTTTTGAATTGATGATATAATGGTATTTTACAAAAGTTATAAGGATCATGAAAGACATTTATGGATTGTATTCAAAAATCTCAAAGAAATGAAGTTATATAGAATATTTAGAAAATGTAATTTTTTGTTGAAACAAATTTCTTTTATTGTGAACATTATAAATAAAAATGGAATAACAGTTGACCATTCCAAAAAAAGTTGATGATGAATGGAAAACACCTACAAATGCTATAATGATTCGTAGTTTTCTTGGATTAATATGTTATTTTTTAGGGTTTGTTAAAAAAATTCATAGTTATCTGTCTCACTAACTTCATTAACAAAAAAAGGTATTAAAATTATTTGGGCAGAAGAATGTGATGTTTTTTTCAAGAACTGAATAAGATATTTTTTAATGCTCTAGTTTTTTCCTGCCTTCATAAAATGGTGAATTATTAATCTATAGTGATGCTTCATTGAAGGTAAATGGTTGTTTTATAATGCATCATGATCAGGTAATTTATTATACTTTGTGATAATTGAACCCTTGCTAGTTAAATTATTACACACATGATTTGGAATTAGTAGCTATAGTTTTCTCTTGGAAAATTGGGAGCAAACATTTATATAGAGCCAAATATAAAATATATACTCACTATAAAAGTATTATGTACATATTCACTCATAATGAATTAAATATGAATAAAAGAATGTGGCTTGAACTGATGAATCATTATTATTTCATGATCAATTACCATCATGGAAAATGAATCAAATTGATGGATTCTTTGAGTGGAAAACATCATGCATAATAAACCATGTTTCATTTCTAACATGACCCATTAATTAATTATTTAAATAAATTTTTCTTCCAAGTTTTTTTTGTAGGAAATTATTTAATTTTTTAAGGTTCCAGTGTCTTTGTCTCTAACAAATAGAATCACGAAAGCACAGAAGGAACACCGTCAGTTATAGAAAAAGGTATAATTGGTAAAAAAACAGTAAGTTTCCCAAATTTAATGTTGATAATGATTGTGTTTTAAGATTTTGGAAGATATTATCTATGCATTTTGATTCCCATATAAGGAAATAATTGTTGTGTGAATCTCACAGTTCTATATTTTTCATTCATCCTAGTAGCACAATGATGTACAGAGACCTTATGTGGTAAAAAATATGTCCATGGAATTTTGGGTGTGACCACCAAATAATTTTTAAGGAAACATGTGATTCATGTTATTGTTCATCAACTGACTAAATCTGCATATTTCATTCCAATTTGAGATAATATGTGTTTGGATAATCTTTTTTACTCTACCTCAATGACTTCTTTTGGTTAAATGTAATCTGTCTCTCCATTATGTCTAACTATGATCCCAAGTTCCCTTATATCTTTTGGAAAGGCCTTAAGAAGTCATTGGGCATAAAATTAAACATCAGCATTATTTTTCAACCTCAATATGATGGATAGACCGTGTTAATAATTTAGGCATTGTAGGATACACTTCAAGCTTGTTCAATGGATTACCATTGATTTTGTGATCAACATCCTTATTTAATTGAGTTTTCTTATAATAATAATTTTTATTCCAGTTTACAGATGACAATTTTTGAGGAATTATATAGAAATCAGCATCAAACTCCATCATTTGTGGATGAAGTCAAGGAAAGGAAGTTTCCTGGGATAGAATTAGTAGAGGAAGTGGCAGATAAAGTTAAGATGACCCAACAACACCTGAGGATAGCTCTGAGTAGGTATAAATGTAATACAAATCATTAAATGAAATAATTTTCTTTTGAGTTAGGTGATCATGCATTTCCAAGAATCTCACTGTAACAGCCCAAGATTTTATGAAAAATATTCTTTTTAATTTCACTAATGTCTTGTGTTGTATGCAACACAAAAAAGATCTTTCACAACACACATCCTTGACTTTCCTTGCATTACACACAATCGCAACCTTCCTCGATAGCGTGTGTAGTACGCAATACCGAGTTTCACTAAACAACAATATGCTATTAAAATATTATTATAACTAGCCGTTATGAACAGTAATAACCACCTTTTAAAATTTTATAAATTTTATTTTTCAAAATGGACTTCATTTTTGGACTCAGAATATCGAAATTAGTCTAGGGTGAAATTTTGGTATTTTTCTGAAAACTTTCAATTTTTGATGAATAGTGAAACCACTAAGTGGTAGGTTAAAAACTGAATTTTGCATAAAACTTAATTTTACCGCTTCTGTGAATGGAATTTCGAAAATCCGACAGACATTGTTGATATCAGTAAGTAAAATGTGGTTCAATGAGATAAAAATAATTTTTTGGTGAATAGTAACGTTTTACTTTTTTTACCGCGGTTAATAGTAAATAGGGTAACTAAGGGTAAATATGATATTACTATTACCCTAACACATGTCCTAATTCTATTGGATAAGTGTAATTCGACCAAAAAAAAACCTTATGAATAAAATATGACCATTTAGGCCCACTTGGATTAGATTAGGACATTTATTATTAATTTATTTAAAGAAGGGTTAAAATAGTTAAAATCAAAGTTTAATAAGTAAATCATTTTTAATATGGGGTTATACATAAGTTAAATTCAACTATAAATATTCATTAGAAATCTAAACAGATTTCCTACATAATGGTATTTTATTTGTAATTTTTAGACATTAAATAATTTAATTTATTTATGACACAATGATGATGGAGTAATTATCTTATTAATGAAATATTGACATAATTGATGTTATAAACACCAAAATAAATGTAATTTGAGACTTTTTATGAATTCCACTAATTTTCTAGGTTACTATGATATATTAATGTTGATTTAATCAACTTGGTTCGAACATATAATTCTGTTATGACTTTCACAAAAATCATATATCAAATAGTGTCAAAATTGACACAAAATAGTTTTTAAATCAAATATTATATTATTAATTGTTATTTTATTCCTAAAAATCTAAGGTTCGGTTAAATGACTTGGATAAGGATATATATATTAATAATAAACAATTTGGGGTTCGTTTGGCATGTTATAGTAAGTGTATTAACCATATAGTGAAAGAAAACAAAAAGACACGGTAAAAGTTAAATTATTTAACTTAGAGTTAAATCTAATTGATAAGGATAAAATAATACCCTAAACTTGTCTAAATCCTATTGGTTGATAGGATTTCGACCCATCCCCACTTTATCTTCTAAATAAGACCCTTTGGAACCATTATAAACCGATTTTGACTTTAATATAAAATAATATTTTGAGATATTCCTAAGGTGCCCCTCTCCTCCCTTATAAAAGGGAACCTCCTCCCCCTCCTCCTCACACCAATTTGAGCACTCAAGCTCGTCCAACCCCTGACATTTTTCCTTCTCCACTTCCCTAGAATAATCCTAGAGGTCCTGGTCTTCTTCAAAGACCAATCTTAGTTCCCTAAGTGAAGGATTCAAAGAGGCGTTTCAAAGAAGAGGTAATAACCATTACCGATCTTTTCAATTTCTTTCTTCTTCAACTTCTTCTTCTTTAGTAGTTTCAAGATAAAGTAATAACATCAGTATTACTTACATACTGATATGTTATTATAAATATGAAACAACTCTAATTAACCATCTATCCATCCTGCGGAAAAAGGAAATCACCGCGCGTGCGTACGTACGGAATACCGTCTCCACGCCGTGGTGTAATCTATTTTCTTCCACCACCTTAATTGGATGGGTATAATGGTTTAATGAGTAACTATATATTATTATTACAAAGTGATATTGATACTTAAATAGTATAAATACGCTTCAACGCAATTCCACAACCATGGGAACGATATCATCGCTCGTGCGTACGTACGGACTATCGTCTCCACGATGCAATGAGATTCATTCTCAATGATTAACCATTAATGAATGATTATAAAGTATATATAATAAGTACTAATGAAATATATTACCTAATAATGATACTGTAATTATTTATATTTATATGTATGTCATCTACATAATTCCATTCAATTCAATAAGGAAACGAAAACAGCATTCATGCGTACGTACGGACTACCGTCTCCATGAACGGTGTATTTCTTTCCATTTACTGATTTATTATATATGTATATTCTGAATATATATATATATAAATAATGTTTTATATTCTGGAATTAAGTAATAATGATCTAAGTAATCATATGAATAATTACAAGTTAAAAACACAAACGACAAATGAGACGATTTTACCCAAAACACTACTTTAACATGAATTTACAAAAGAACGGGTAATATAAAGTCATAAGTGGACCATATATGATATAATAACAATGAATATGATTCTGGAATAAGTCAATAACATGATTTAAATCATTATACAGGAGGTTCGGACACTTACGAAGCAAATCGGACCTAAGGTAAGGGAAATATCACAATCTCATTTTTATCCGAGATTGTTTATTCGTAAGTATTTACTAGGGTGTATTTTATCATCCACATCCATGTTTCATCAATATGTAATATTATTTCCATCCACCTACAATTGTTTAAATCCATTTTTACCCTTCGGTGAGTTTTTAGTAATATCTATGAAAGGAATCTTTTGTCATACGAGGTACTTTTTGACTTTTCTGACAAAAGTACGAAGAATGTTTTTTTTAACTTATACGGCATGAATGGATTTTTAAAACATTATTTCCAAGAAGCTTCCTTTACAAGTTTTCAAGTTTATTTTTAATCAACGTCTTTAATTTTAAAGTTGTATGACATGTTATGAAAGGAAAAATGTTTTTGAAGAAGAAAGGATATTTTCCTCAAGAATAGAGTTCAAGTGTTTTATCAAAATTATTTTCCATCTAAGATAATAAAGGGTTCTGTTTTTATCCCTATTATTATATTGATTTGATCATGTTGTGATGGAATTATTTTTATGAATTCCTTTATCTTATATGAATTGATTTATGATGTCATCATGTTTCAAGAATCCCATTTTTGTTACACGTGTTATGTGATGATGTATGATTATGTGGCACACATAAGAAAGGATTCATTATAAGATGGTTGGGACCTATATCTCCCTCCAATGCATTGGGTAAAGATTTTATATCTCATGAGATAGACAGGGCTGGAACGGTAGGTTATACCGGTTCAGTGAAACAGGACTGAAACGAGGGTTACTCGATTCAGAAAGGGACTTTGTCCACTAAGATAGTCTTGGCAATGATTCTTGACTAACAAGAAATGATTCTCTATGATTATGTGTGTTTGCCACAAAGTTTCAAGTTTTATGTTATGATTATGGGGATCTCATTCTCACTTCTATGATTTATTCCATGTTATGATATTATGATCTCTTTTGCAGGTTATGATTTTCAAAAAGATATGATATGATTTTTTGTTCCTTTATTTGCCTTGCTGAGCATTTGAGCTCTCCCTTTTATGTTTTCTTTTCCCCAGGATATAAAGAAAGGTTTTAGATAAAAAAAAGGGAAGATCTTTATGGGAGATATTGAAGATCTTTCACCACGATTAGAAGATTACGTTCCGAGTTTCCAAAGACACTAAACTATTACGATCCTTGTGGGTGTGTTTTTGTTATGTACTAAGTATTCCGCAAAAGTAATGTAATGTCCATGTACGATAAGCTTCGGGTCTCTACAGTTGGTATCAGAGGAAAGGTTTAGTCAACCTTTGGAAACTAGGATGCGAAAACGTTAGTGAGATCCCTAGAGATATTTCTAAGGTATGTCTAGGGATGTCCCTAAGGTTAAGTATACGTATAGGTTATAGTACTAGAATTACGCTAACGATCATAGAATTAAACCTAAGATGTTAGATATTGAAGGTACTCCCCCTTTATTATGTTGTTTTCCCTAGCATGATTTTTTCCTCTCACACTATTCTTTTTGGGTTTTAGACGATGGATGGAACCCGAAGGAACCGTGTTGATCAATGCAATGGACAATGCAATGATTGTCCTCCTGAACAAACAAATGTTATGGGAGATGGAGTGCAAAATCTTATTGCTATACTTACACAAGCTATGAATCATTCTGGACTTCCAAATGAGCAGAGAAGGGAACAATATTCTATTGAGTCCTTCATGAGGCAACGTCCACCTTCTTTTAGTGGGTCTTTTGATCCACTTGTTGCTGAAAAATGGATCAGTACCACTGAAAAGATATTTTCAGTTCTTCAATGTTCTGAACATGATAAATTCATCTTAGCAGTATATCGTTTGGAAGGTGAAGCTGATCAATGGTAGAATCTTATCAAGAATACAAGTCAAAGAGATGAAATTGAGTCCATGGAATGGGACGAGTTCAAGAACTTATTTTTCAATAAGTACTTCCCTCGTATTCTTCAAACAAAGATGGAGAAGGAGTTTCTTGAACTAAAGCAAAAGGATGATGAATCTGTTGGTATATACGAAGCGAATTTTACAAGACTTACAAGGTATGCATCTGGAATTATCATCCAAACTGAAAGTAAAGTTGATCGATTTTTCAGTGGGTTAAAACCAAGTCTTCGAAGGGAATTAGCTATAAGAGACTTCAGTAGCTATGAAGAAATTGTGAGTTGTGCTATCAAGGTAGAAATGGAAGTTGGTGTTACATATCCATCTCATGGTTTTGACAAAAAATGAAAGATGGAGTTCAAGGAGAAATCTCAGAATAATGGTGAAAAGAAGATGAATGTTTCCTTATGCACAAAGTGTGGAAAGAAGCATGGTGGAGATTGTCTTAAAGGGACTAGAAAATGTTTTAAGTGTGGAAAATAAGGTCATAGAGCAGCTGAGTGTCGAAGTAATGGAAAAGGGTTTCTAATGATGTGAATAAATCAAACACTGCAGAGAACGCACCACCAACACTTCAATGCTTCAAGTGCAAGGAAATGGGGCATTATGCTAATAAATGCCCTAATCCAAGGGTTATTGATGATCAATATGAGCAACCACTGAAGGCAAAGGACAAAGGGAAGTCACATGCGATCACTATTAGCAATGTTGAATATGACAACGATGTGGTGGAATGATTTAGTGTTTTTGTAATGGGATTTCGAAATAATGTTGTATCATTGAGTATTGCAATATTTATTGATGTGGTATTCAAAGTGATTAATATATTTTAGAAATAAGATGATATGCACATAATGAAGGGAAAACAAGAAAATGAAATGTTTAATAGTATTCATGAGCTCATGATTGATATAAGGACTAAGGGATATCATGGTTTGCGAATATAGAATTTTGAGGATTTTGGTATGTGGAAAGTGTTAACTTTTAACTGCATTCATGTTTTCACTAAGGTTCAATGGGTATTCAAAAGAATACATGATTAAGGACTTTGAATGTTTGGAATGTGACCAACAAAACATATCTTATGATATATGGGGATCAACGATGGTATTAAATCTCTGGTAATCGTTTTCACTATGTTATGAGAGTGGACTGCAGTATTATGGATAAGCCTAAAGATTGAAATGGATTATGTTGGACATAAGTGAGTATTGTTTAAGGATAGAAGTTTTTTTTCGATATTATTGATGGTATGTTATAGTAATGTAGTTTTAGAAAAAGGACAACCTGCAGGACGGGCGACAGCCCATCGCTTCAGACAAGGCTGTGGGAATCGAACCCACACCCGAAGTGCGACTGGCCTTTATCGCCTACCACTGGCCTACAGGAAGTCCCTGTTTAGTAGAAACTAGTTTTATTATATTAAGCAGTATGATATATGAAGTATAAGTCCATTTTAGGAACCATATGTGATTAATCTCACTATAGATCGACTTATGTATATAATTTTTGCTAACCTTTTGTTTGAGACAGATGGAATGACCCGTCATTCTATCACATGATCTGCTAACACTTCACGAATAACAAATTCAACTTCATTTATTTAAGAGATGAAGTGGAAATTGTTCAAGGCATGAACAACAGTGAGATTGTACCAAAATAAAGAAAGTATTTATTCTAATTCAAATTTTCAACTTTAGGGAAATGATCTTGAAAACCAAAAATGTTGTCCTAGTGATATTATACCTGATGAATCGGATGGTACCTTAGATCGTCACAAATTTATGGATTTGTGATTGTTGGAATTTCCATAGCCATGTTCTCTACCACTCTCCATCAGAACATGATGGTTAGATTTTTCTTCCATATCCATATTTTCACCTATGTGGAAACCTAGTGATTAGTTTATTTGGGTAATCGTTACATTTCATACTTTAGTTTTTAAAGACAAGTTTTGGTATTCCTTTTTACGATGTGGGTTTATATTAAAGAAACTTTCAAATAGTAAACTATTTATAACCCCGACGAATTTCGAGGGCGAAATTCATTTTAATGGGGGTAGAATGTAACAGCCCAAGATTTTATGAAAAATATTCTTTTTAATTTCACTAATGTCTTGTGTTGTACGCAACACAAAAAGGAGCTTGCACAACACGCATCCTTGACTTGCCTTGCATTACACACAATCACAACCTTCCTCGATAGCGTGTGTAGTACGCAATACCGAGTTTCACTAAACAACAACATGCTATTAAAATATTATTATAACTAGCCGTTATGAACAGTAATAACCACCTTTTAAAATTTTAGAAATTTTATTTTTCAAAATGGACTTCATTTTTGGACTCAGAATATCGAAATTAGCCTAGGGTGAAATTTTGGTATTTTTCTGAAAACTTTCAATTTTTGATGAATAGTGAAACCACTAAGTGGTAGGTTAAAAACTGAATTTTGCATAAAACTTAATTTTACCGCTTCTGTGAATGGAATTTCGAAAATCCGACAGACGCTGTTGATATCAGTAAGTAAAATGTGGTTCAATGAGATAAAAATAATTTTTTGGTGAATAGTAACTTTTTACTTTTTTACCGCGATTAATAGTAAATAGGGTAACTAAGGGTAAATATGATATTACTATTACCCTAACACATGTACTAATTCTATTGGATAAGTGTAATTTGACCAAAAAAACCTTATGAATAAAATATGACCATTTAGGCCCACTTGGATTAGATTAGGACATTTATTATTAATTTATTTAAAGAAGGGTTAAAATAGTTAAAATCAAAGTTTAATAAGTAAATCATTTTTAATATGGGGTTATACATAAGATAAATTCGACTATAAATATTCATTAGAAAGCTAAAAAGATTTCCTAAATAATGGTATTTTATTTGTAATTTTTATACATTAAATAATTTAATTTATTTATGACACAATGATGATGCAGTAATTATCTTATTAATGAAATATTGACATAATTGATGTTATAAACACCAAAATAAATGTAATTTGAGACTTTTTATGAATTCCACTAATTTTCTAGGTTACTATGATATATTAATGTTGATTTAATCAACTTGGATAGAACATATAATTCTGTTATGACTTTAACAAAAATCATATATCAAATAGTGTCAAAATTGAAACAAAATAGTTTTTAAATCAAATATTATATTATTAATTGTTATTTTATTCCTAAAAATCTAATGTTCGGAAAAATGACTTAGATAAGGATATATATATTAATAATAAACAATTTGGGGTTCTTTTGGCATGTTATAGTAAGTGTATTAACCATATAGTGAAAGAAAACAAAAAGACACGGTAAAAGTTAAATTATTTAACTTAGAGTTAAATCTAATTGATAAGGATAAAATAATACCCTAAACTTGTCTAAATCCTTTTGGTTGATATTATTTCGACCCATACCCACTTTATCTTCGAAATAAGACCCTTTGGAACCATTATAAACCGATTTTGACTTTAATATAAAATAATATTTTGAGATATTCCTAAGGTGCCCCTCTCCTCCCTTATAAAAGGGCACCTCCTCCCCCTCCTCCTCACACCAATTTGAGCACTCAAGCTCGACCAAACCCTGACATTTTCCCTTCTCCACTTCCCTAGAATAATCCTAGAGGTCCCGGTCTTCTTCAAAGACCAATCTTAGTTCCCTAAGTGAAGGATTCAAAGAGGCGTTTCAAAGAAGAGGTAATAACCATTACCGATCTTTTCAATTTCTTTCTTCTTCAACTTCTTCTTCTTTAGTTGTTTCATGATAAATTAATAACATCAGTATTACTTACATACTGATATGTTATTATAAATATGAAACAACTCTAATTAACCTTCTATCCATCCTGCGGAAAAATGAAATCACCGCGCGTGCGTACGTACGGAATACCGTCTCCACGCCGTGGTGTAATCTATTTTCTGCCACCACCTTAATTGGATGGGTATAATGGTTTAATGAGTAACTATATATGATTATTACAAAGTGATATTGATAAAGAAATAGTATAAATACACTTCAACGCAATTCCACGACCATGGGAACGATATCATCGCTCGTGCGTACGTACGGACTACCGTCTCCACGACGCGATGAGATTCATTCTCAATGATTAACCATTAATGAATGATTATAAAGTATATATAATAAGTACTAATGAAATATATTATCTAATAATGATACTTTAATTATTTATATTTATATGTATGTCATCTACTTAATTCCATTCAATTCAATAAGGAAACGAAAACAGCGTTCATGCGTACGTACGGACTACCGTCTCCATGAACTGTGTATTTCTTTCCATTTACTGATTTATTATATATGTATATTCTGAATATATATATATAAATCATGTTTTATATTCTTGAATTAAGTAATAATGATCTAAGTAATCATATGAATAATTACAATTTAAAAACACAAATGACAAAGGAGACGATTTTACCCAAAACGCTACTTTAACATGAATTTACAAAAGAACGGGTAATATAAAGTCATAAGTGGACCATATATGATATAATAACAACGAATATGATTCTGGAATAAGTCAATAACATGATTTAAATCATTATACAGGAGGTTCGGACACTTACGAAGCAAATCAGACCTAAGTTAAGGGAAATATCACAATCTCATTTTTATCCGAGATTGTTTATTCGTAAGTATTTACTGGGGTGTATTTTATCATCCACATCCATGTTTCATCAATATTTAATATTATTTCCATCCACCTACAATTGTTTAAATCCATTTTTACCCTTCGGTGAGTTTTTAGTAATATCTATGAAAGGAATCTTTTGTCATACGAGGTACTTTTTGACTTTTCCGACAAAAGTACGAAGAATGTTTTTTTTAACTTATACGGCATGAATGGATTTTTAAAAAATTATTTCCACGAAGCTTCCTTTACAAGTTTTCAAGTTTATTTTTAATCAACGTCTTTTATTTTAATGTTGTATGACATGTTATGAAAGGAAAAATGTTTTTGAAGAAGAAAGGATATTTTCCTCAAGAATGGAGTTCAAGTGTTTTATCAAAATTATTTTCCATCTAAGATAATAAAGGGTTCTGTTTTTATCCCTATTATTATATTGATTTGATCATGTTGTGATGGACTTATTTTTATTAATTCCTTTATCTTATATGAATTGATTTATGATGTCATCATGTTTCAAGAATCCCATTTTTGTTACACGTGTTATGCGATGATGTATGATTATGTGACACACATAAGAAAGGATTCATTATAAGATGGGTGGGACCTATATCTCCCTCCAATTCATTGGGTAAATATTTTATATCTCATGAGATAGACAGGGCTGGAACGGTAGGTTATACCGGTTCAGTGAAACAGGACTGAAACGAGGGTTACTCGATTCAGAAAGGGACTTTGTCCACTAAGATAGTCTTGGCAATGAGTCTTGACTAACAAGAAATGATTCTCTATGATTATGTGTGTATGCCACAAAGTTTCAAGTTTTATGTTATGATTATGGGGATCTCATTCTCACTTCTATGATTTATTCCATCTTATGATATTATGATCTCTTTTGCAGGTTATGATTTTCAAAAAGATATGATATGATTTTTAGTTCCTTTATTTGCCTTGTTGAGCATTTGAGCTCACCCTTTTATGTTTTCTTTTCCCCAGGATATAAAGAAAGGTTTTAGGTAAAAAAAAAGGGAAGATATTTATGGGAGATATTGAAGATCTTTCACCACGATTAGAAGATTACCTTCCGAGATTCCAAAGACACTAAACTATTACGATCCATGTGGGTGTGTTTTTGTTATGTACTAAGTATTCCGCAAAAGTAATGTAATGTCCATGTACGATAAGATTCGGGTCTCTACACTCACCATGGAAAAGTGTTATACGCTTTGTTAATAAATGAAATATAAGTCCATGGTTCATTGGATCTTTTGAAATTATGGAAAAAGTTCGACCAGTTTCATACCAAGTATCTTTTCCTCCGATTTTATCTTAGGTGAACATTGTTTTTCATGTTTCAATGTTGATAATGTATGCCCCATATTTTTCTCATGTTTTGAGACCATAAGTAGTCCTAATAGAAGAGAGCCTTTCTTATAAATAGAAACCTATTTATATTTTATATCATAGAAAGAAATTATTTTAGAATAAGGTAATTCACCAAGTTAAGGATTTCAGGGGAAACTAAATGGTTAAAGAAACAACATGGGAATCTGAAAATGTTATGACAGAAAGGTACCCTCACTTGTTTAATAAGTAAATAAAAATTGAGAGGATGAAATTTATAAAACGCGTGTAGAATGTAACAACATAGGATCTTATATAATAATTTTTTTCATTTTGGAATTAAATAGATAAATTCACTATAAATGTATAATTAAATAAGTGGAATTTTTTAAAATTATGGAATTTAAACTGATGGAATAGTAACTTGACATTAAGAATAGTAACATGACCATTAGGAATATTAATGTGTATAATAGAATAGTATCCTTACCTGTGAGAGTATAAATGAAAATTACACATCTTATAAGTGTAATAATTATATATTTATATGATGGAATAAGTAAATACATATTTTAGAGATGATAAATTATGTGTTGGTAATTTTATAAGACATATATATTTAATTTTAATTTTATAGTTATTATAATGATTTAAAAGAAAATATATTTTCAGAAACTATACTAATAAATTATTATTTTGTTGTCTTTTTATTATAAGATAATTTTATGAGGCCTTAATTTATTTTTCAATGTGTTAAAAATGCAATTATAGTTTAAAATTTTATATTTTTAGAATAAATTCTGATTTTAATTTGAAAAATATGTTCACATATTTAATAAATTATTTTATTAAAATTCATTTCATTTTTTAATTTTAAATTTCAAAATTTGGTTGCGGTTATTTTTTGGGATTTTTTTGAAATAATTGAATTTTTGGTGAAGGGTGAAATGCAATAATTTAAGGCATAAGCTAAATACATGAATAATTGAGTCATATGTTATATAAGGCTGATTTAAGCCCAACATATATAAATATCCTTCATTATTTTAATATACCGAGTTAAAATTCTCAAACTATTCATAGTCTTGAGAAAAAATAATAACATAATGAATATAATAATGAGATAACACCCCCCCCCCCCTCCTCCACTATGAATACCAACCCTCACGACCACTTCTCTTCACACCTAAAAGCCTTGTAGATGGTTAAATTTTATCCCAATTCTCGTCCCAAGACTCTTACCCAAATCCAAGATCTTATTTTCTCAACAAAATTCCAAAACCAAGGGCCTAAAGGAGGTTCTCATGGAGGAGAATTCAAGAGGTAAAATATTCTTTCATTTTCTTTTATTTTCTTTTCAATTTGATTTCTTTTCTTATAATATCTTCACACACACTATACAAGTAGCATGAAAACTCTATTATCATATATATAATATTATTTTGTCTTGTTTATGGAAAAATTAATCTTCCAAATCGTGGTTCTCTCACTTTTATTCTAAAAATTAAAACATCGTCTATTTTGTGTCTATTTACCAGCATCAGGGATGATGTGTTTTCAATTTCTATTACCACCTTAAAAGATGATCATATAACCATTAATATGGTTAAATAATATATTATTTTACATATTATAATTAATTTAATGTTTTGTAACAGTATATAGATATGATATTAAATAAAAAAAATTAAGTTCAAAAATGTCATTAAAATAGGGAAAATAAACTCAATAATTCTCATTAATGTTTTATCAGATGATTAATCTTCATATTAGGAAACAAAATGATATATTGTATCATTTATAATTATGGTACATTATTAAACAATTTCATTCCACTTTTGGTGTTTTTCTTCCATTCAAAAAGAAAATCCATAAAGAACCAACCATGGAAACCACAAAATAAATGCACATTAAACTATGAAAATAACGAAATATTAATAATAAATGGGAGTAAATATGACATAATAATATCATATAATTAATTCTAATTATTAATATGGTTATGTAATAAATTTATAACACTATTTAAACTCTTATAAATGAGTTTGGAACTTATTTTTAGTAAGATGAACCCGAGGTAAGGGAATTCATAATTTAATTTCCATTATTTGGGTTGATCTTATAAATCATTGATTATGTGGTTCTAAGATTATTTATGAATTTCATAATGATTATATTATGTTTTATTATGTTTGTTTATCGCTTTTACACATATTCCATTCTTTTTATCAATTTTCGTTTCAATTATATGATATTTGTAAGAGACTTTTCTTTAAAAATTCTCTTTTAAATTTCCATTTTTTAAAAAATGAAAATGAAAATTTTAGGAAAGTATTATTATTTTATGAATATTTTGTGGATTATGGGAATTTTTGGGACCATTATATCCCCCTAATTCATTCGGTATGTTTATTTTGGGGTTTTACCGTATGGTTACTGGAAGTGTAACTATGATGGTTACACCATAAGGTAGTCGTGAGGGTTATATTGTATGATAGTCACGAGGAATACATTTTAAGGTAGTAGTAAGGGTTAAAAATTATATAGTATCTATGAGGGATATGATCTTAAGTTAGTAATTCCCCAAGTTACCTTTATGGTATTATATATGTTTTTTGTGTTTTATAGAAATCTCATGTTCTCAAAATGTAAATATATGATACTTATTGGGTGAGAAGTATGTCTTAGTAAAAATGGATTCATAAGTTTATAAATATTAACATCCTAGTGGTTTCAATCCTTTTTTTACATCCATTACTGATATTTTTGTGATCATACCAAGTTCTAAAATGTTTTCCAAAGGTTTTAAGGATGGTTAAAAGAAAATGTAAATCCAAGATGAATGTTGTGATGAATTTGCATGAAAATATTTCATATTTTTATTAAAAACTATTGTATTATGGAAGAAATGGATAATATTTTAATAGTTACCACTTTGTATTCTTGTGGGTTGATATGTATAAGTTACGCCTTAATTTTCTAAAAATTTAAACTGAAAAAAAATATATTTGGGAATGTAAATAAGTGAATTTCAAAAAATATTACTTGACTATGCAATGTGTAATGTTGGTTCCATATATAATTTACTTATTGTGAATTTACTTTAGGTGAATGTGATTATAATTAAGACACTTCATTAAATTAACTTATCCACTTATATCCTTCATTAATTATAATAGTTTCGATATGAATCTATTTATCTAGTTGTATTCATGAACCATTACACTAACTTTTCATTATAACATCATCCTCTAACATACACTTTCAATAACATTCAACTTAGAATATAGAAATCTCTTTTTGGTGAAATCGCAAATCTTCTTCCAGTGAAAAATAAAAACATCATCTCATGAACCCATAAATATTCTTCAAGTGAACTTAAATATAGTATTCCAATTAAATTATGATATCCTCCAGAATAATATTTTCTAATTTATAAACATTATTTACAAGTCACAAAATATTTTTTAAACAGAGATGAAAATAAAGAAAACATCGTCAACAGCCAAGGAGAAATTCAATCTCTATATTTGAATATGTTTTAAGTAGATTATTTTAAAAACATAAATACATATTCCTTACATATAATAAAATAAATTTTCCACGGAAAATAATCTAGATACCACTGTATTTGTGAAAATGAGGTTTTCTTAGATAAGTCCATCTCCTGGTGATAGGAAATTTTTGGCCACATGATTTTGATATATCCCCCTCAAATCATCGACCTCACTTTTTTTCTCTCTAAATTTTTTATAGGAACTACTTCCATAGGTCAATGAAATATATATGGGTTTATCCACTTTCTTATTAAAATATAATTTCATTTTTTTTTTTCAGAATAACCCACGGCCCAGTGAGGGGTCTTCCAACCTTCCATTAAGTTGAAGTATGATGATGAAAATGAATTTTTATACTTATTTCATTAAATAATTACCTTTGTATATCTCTAGGGAAAATATTATCAATTTTATCCTTTATTTGAAAATTAAAATTCTTAATATTCTTGGTATTAACATTCTATTTTAAGAAACAAAATCTTTAGTTCATCTAGAGTGTTAAATCATGTTACTTACTAGATCGGTTGCATATTTTATCATAGAAAATTTTAAGAGGATCTTCATAATTAACATTAATGGCTTCCATTTTAACATTAATTGACATGATTTTAGTCTATTCATGTGGGAAAGTAAAGTATTATAATTCCATTTTACTCAATGTCACAAATTTTTTATTCATATTATTCTAGGTTTTGCAACATTGTGATAAAAATAACATACCCCTTGATGTTGATTTATGATCATCATAGTGATCAATCGATTAGACATCCATGAAACTAATTATGTTCAACTTATTAATTATCTAATTCATTAAGGAAAAATTAATTTTATTTTGAAATACCTCACGATACTTTTATCAAACATCAAGTGTGATTCATTCCAATCAACTTGATATCTGGCACCCAAAGTGACAATACACACAGTGTCCAATCAAGATGAAATTACATAGAGTAAAAATTTGATAAAATTAAATAAATATTTTTGATTTAAACCTTTTCTAGGTTTACCTTTATGAAAATCTAATCTAATAGAGATATTAGTAACAACTTACAAAAAATCGTCCATGTAATAATTCTTTAGTACCTCCATAGAATAAATTTTCTATGATAGGAAGATGTGTATTGTATTTTGTATAAACTATATCTTGAGAAATGAATTAAACTTCCCATGAATTTATATATCTATGAGTTCTTTCATTTTTATTCATATCCCCAAACATATATGATTGTAATCACAACAAGAGATATTATCATCCATGTAAATAATGAATAACAGAGTTCTAAAATGAGCCTCTTTCACATACAACTTGAAATCAAATTTTCTATTAGATATGTTCAATATTTTCAAAAATATATCAATTTTCAATACCATTAAATAAGGACCTTCTTTAACTCATATAAATATTTCTTGAGTCTACATACCAAAATTCATTATTTAGTATAAATCACTTAGGATGTTCAATATAAAATTTTTATTCATCCTCTCCATTTAGGAACACTAAATTTACAATTGTTAGACAAAAATTATACATTTAAACACCGAAACTACTAAAAATATTCAAATATCCTCATATATTTCAATTAGAGCATGTGTTTATGAAAAATAAAAACATTTCAATAACAAGTATCCTGTGAAAAATAACCCTTCTTTATTTTATAAGGTATATCTCTTTTAATTGAGTTTATTCCAAAAAACCAAGTTTGTTTTGATGATACTTTTAAAATCCTATTTGGGGACTAGTTTTAGGAGTCACAATTCTCAATCTAATCCAATTTCCCATTTCTGGTTTTTAACCATTCCTTGTGCTTAAATTTTTCTAATACTGATTGAGGCTCATCCAAAGAGATAAATGATTTTTTGATTTCCAATTCTCAAAATTATTCTTATTT
Organism: Viscum album; assembly: GCA_963277665.1. Lineage (NCBI taxonomy): Eukaryota > Viridiplantae > Streptophyta > Magnoliopsida > Santalales > Viscaceae > Viscum > Viscum album. The sequence continues at coordinate 275,266,793 of OY728137.1, forward strand.
AAATTTTATATTCAAAAAATATAATAGTGATATTTATGTTAACTTTATTTTTAAATTTTCTTGAAATTTTATGTTTATATTTTTTGTAAATACTCTTCAAAAAATGATTGATCAAAACATGTTTTTTTGTTATTGGAAGAAGGAACAAATTCTTCTTCACTAGTTATTTTGAAAACATTTTTGACAAAATTCATTTATTTATCGGATTAAAAATTCTTTTATTATATTTTTTTATTTATTTTAAATTAAATTAACATAAAATGATTTTACAATCATGTGTAACCATTTTTTCCAACAGCTATAGTTCCCTTCGTTGGTTTTGTAACCATTTTTTTCTGCCCTCCGACCCCATTTTCCATGGATTATTGCAAGAACTATATTGATACATTATTAAATGTTTTGATATATAGTATTATGAACAATTCCCAGATAAATATTTTTCATTATCCATTTTTATATTCCAAATATGTGCAAAAATTTGTTCCCTCCAATAAAATGTGAATATTTTCACAATATCACATTTATGTTTCAAAAATATATCATTGGTTACTAGGATGAAGTCCTTAATAAAATAAATAAATTAGAATTCACCATACCTAGATTGAGGCCTCACTGGTCAATATATATCCAAATGTATACGTTCAACAGGTTCAGTGGAGTGAATTTTCTCTCATTTATGTTTTCCATCAGACATATTCATTTTTTGGTTAGCTAAAAAAAGTAGTTCATTCTCTTTTAAATATTATAAGATCTATTAAAACATATTCATTTGAAATTTCCCACATATTTTTTGGCCTATATATTTAATAAATTTATGTAACAATTGATTCTCATCATTCTCACTCAAGAAACATGAGTAACTTTTATTTCCAATTTAAAATATATTTATTTTAGTTTATAACCCTTTTCAAATTTTTATTTAGTCATTAAAGCATCACATGATGAAACATTTTCTATAAATTATCACCCCATTTAAATTATGAAAATTTATTTTACACATTTTATTTATGTTTGAGTACATCAAAATAGTAACTTATATTGATTTTAACTTGTGATCATTGATGATGGTTTTCCACTTCATTGTATTTTAAAAATAATAATTATTCCAAATGTTACTTCTCTTATATTGTTATATTGAATGTTTCCTAAAATTTTAACCTCACCCCAAATATATGCGAATAATACACTATCATAAACCCACAATTTATCCTCCTATGTAGCTTTAAAGGATACTTCAATAATTAGTGACTTTTCATTTTACATTTTTATTAACTTATCATTTTCTCTTGTGATAAATGGATCCTATCTAGGATGGTTTACATGAAATATTTAAAACATTTAATAGTTTAATAAAACCAGAGATGGGTTTCTTCCCAAAAATTAAAACAATTTCATATTTGATTGTTCTGAATTTTTTCTCCCATCTTCTGTGAGGTATCGTATCCAATCATCAAATTGATATTTTATTTAATTTGAATGTTGGATCCCATCAATTCAAACATTATTCTATGAGGATCATTATTTTACCTGAAATTGTTGGATTTTTTCACATAGTCTCTTTAGCCACAATAATATCATTCGATTATTAACCTTCCCAATTTATAGAAGTTATATTTTTCAAACTGGCATCATGGTTGAATGGTATATATGACTTCTAATTTTGACATTAAGAATTGTTTTGGAAGTTGTATTTAACATCCATTGTTTTAATGTGAGGAACAAGAGGGATATAATTTTAAACTCCCATAAAATTAATTCTTTTGTTCAATATCCTTGAAAAACATATGAAGATATCAAATTTTTTATTTTTTTGAAATTTTCCATAAATTCTAATATCAACATTATTAATATTTTACATAATCTCAACCAGATTCATGAACATTACTTCATGAATAATCTACATTAAATACTTGTCACATTATCATAATAATGGATTGAAAATATGATATTTTTATGAAGTCACATAAAAACTTATTCCAAATATACTTTTGGTGAATTCAATTCTAGAGATTGTGATTCCAGTTAAGTCATTTTATCCTAGGATGATTTGGGGTCTCTATTCCATTGAACATAATGTCATGTAAGGGTTTCATATCAACCTAGTTAAAATATGGTATTACATTATTATTTTAACAAAATGATTCTCATCCTCAACCTATCAAAAAAAATTGGTTTTAGTTAAGCCCAAAATTTATCTCAACTCATCCGCTTACATCCTCCAACACCTCAAATAGATTTTATATTACTATATACATCCAATAATTTTATCAAACCAATAAAATAAATTTTTATTATATCTTTATACTATAGTATACAATTTTGATATGTTTTAACTTTATACATAGTGATCTATATCCTATTAAATCACAAATATTCTTCTAGTGAAATCCTATTTATTTATCTGGTGAACTCACACACTTCTTACAGTGAACATGCTATTTTTTTCCTTTGAAATTAAAACGATCGTTATACATAGCTTTCCTGATTTATAAACTTTATATCACACCCATATTTTCATTTCAATCATTTTTTGAATTATCTTTTGGTTCTTAGTTTTCCATTATATTTTTAGTGTTTTTGGGGTTCTTGATGTAAATTTTGAGTCTTGGATGTTTTGGGTGGTATTTTGAATTGTCCATTGTTAGTGGTAAGGTATGAGGAGGATGTGGCTTGGAAAAGGAGTTTGTAACACTCATAGTGGTTCATTTTTTTGAATTTATTTTTGGATTGTTTATCCCCTATAGTTAAATGAGTTTTGGGGTGAAAAGTTTGATTTTTGGGGACTTTTTCCAGGTCACATGGTTAAGGCGCATTGTTAGTTTAATCTTGCATGTAAGTTTGAATGGGGTCACATGGTTATTTCAGGTATTAACAAACCATGAAGAATAAGCCTGAAGCCTGTATATCATTATATAGTGGGAAATCACATGGTTTGTGCACGGTTTGTTTAAGAGTGAGAGCTAACCATGAAAACCACTCAAGAAAGGGTATTTTGGGATTTTCATTTATTTTTAATAAGGGTTTGTCCCCTTGTACACCCCATTAAATATCCCTCAAAATATATGCCCTCCATGGGGGTTTCATTCACCTCCAAGTCACTCCAAGTGTAAATCAAGGTGATTTCATGGTGATTCTTCACCTGAATCAAAAGGTTAGGGATCCCTTCTCCTTATCCAATGATTCTCTTCATTTCCCCCCCTCCACTAACCCTATTGGACATGTTTGAAATATTTTCATTCCGACGGAGTTGTGAAATTGGGGGTTTTTCATTCATATGTTTCCTTGTCGATTTTCTTGCTACCTAGAACCTTTGTGGAGTCATTTCAGTTGGGTTTCATTGAAGAGGAAGTTATTTAAGGTGGGATCCCATTTAATTTCTTCTCTAAATTCAACATTTCATTTATTTCATGATTTTATCACCTTAAATGAATATAAATTTTTTATGTATGCTTTTTAGAATTAATTTTTGATGTGAATTGAGATTATTTACACTTGATTTTAATCTGTGTAAATGGTTGTATTCAGTTTTTCACACCAAGTGCTTAATGAAATTCCTAGTTGCCAATTGTAAATGTGTTTTTGATTTCAAGTGATTGTTTGGGTTTCTTAAATGGGTTTCCAAATGTTATTTTTTTCAAAGTTGTTTTTGTTTTGTCCTTAATTGTTTTTTGATATTTTAAAATTATATAAGTCATGATTGGCACTTTTTAAATGGTTTCATTAGAAAATGATTTTTGGAATGAGACTCTTATCTTGTTGGTTGGAAAAGAGGTGGGAGTGTCATTAGTTTGGGACTTCCCATGAGTGTTGATTATTTAAAGGCTATGGACTACTCCTTAGGGTGGTTGGCATGGTTCTAGTTTGTGTTACTTCTATAATTTCATGTATTTATGGTTTTTTGATTGGCATTTTTTGGAACACCCCTTTGTGAACTTTACCTCGGAACCAATTATTGTTACAAGGACTTATGAGAGTTCTTATTGCACGAGTTTGGTTTATGCTCTGGCTAGTGGTCTTTAGTATGTACTATAAACTTTGGGATTATTCCCCTTGGCTATTCCATGTAGGATGAGACCGAGAATTTGGGAATTATGATGTAATCTGGTAATTCATGTCGTCAGGATGAGTCACATGTATAGTATGTTCTGTATTTTCCTCTGAGTTCATAGATGATCTTATGTTTCCTTCAAAAGTATATTATATTTTTTTGATGATCTATATATCTCTTCAGTATGGTTTATTGAGTGTTGTTATCCCATTTCCCTTATTGTGTGATTATAATCTTTATTCATGGTTTATGGTGTTTTGATGGAAAATATAAAATGTCTATTTCTTCATAAAAATGTTTCAAGATATATTTTTTTAAAGAATTATTGTTTTAACCTTTTTATTTGTATTAAAAATGAACATTTCCCATTTGGTTCCCTTTCCCATTTCCACTATGAACTTTATCATCCTTCATGAAACGTATCTTGTTTTAAATTATGATGAAAATTGATTGTTATTTGGTTTCATTAAATTGAATTTTTTTGAAAATCTATATTTTTATAATGTATTTCAAACATGAATTTTTTTTCTTTATTAAAAGGAATTTAATTGGGAATAGATTTATTCAGGATTACCTACTAAGTTTTAATACTCACACCTATTGTTATTTTCATTCTTTTAGTTTCTATTTCAGGTTTTAGATTCAGTTTTATCACCTTAGGAGATGGTTTGTTATAGATTGGAGAGTGATCCTTGTGGTCACATGGGGATTTTGTGGATTTCATGTTTAGTTTTCGGTTTTCTATATAGATATGTTGTCCAGTTTGATGTATTTTCAATTTAATTGTAAATGGTGTTCAGTTTGGTAATCATATTTATATTGAACTACTCTATTTGTTTTCATTTGTTAGTTTATATAATGGTTGAAATCATTCCCTTGTTTACTTTATCAGTGCCCTGGCACTAATTGCCAGCCTGAGGGGATCAAGAATTCCCATCGGTCCACGTTGCGGATCAGCTCCAGTGACCTATTCAGGGTTGAACTGGGTAGGTTCTTGAAAAAAATATTATTATAGTAGGTCATTATTTAGAGGACCTTGCTTTTCAGAGCTCCCTTTGTTACTTTAGGATGTCAAGATAGATGGAGTTAGACTAACGGGACTCGAGAGGTAGTAATTGGAAGGATTTCATGAACCCTTGCTCATTCTGACCCTTGGGTTTCCATGGGAAGTCTGGTTATGATGGTTTCATTTTCTTCGTGTTGATTGTTTGGTGTTTGAAAATAAAAAAGGAGTTGGTATAGTGATCTTCATGATCTCACAGGGTTTAGAAAGAAATGTGGAGCTTGGTCCAGGGTCCTAAAGGACTCCTCGTGGTAGTGATTTGATTGGAAAATGGTTGAAAACCATATGGCCAAGTCACCAATCGACACTCGTTTCCCCAAGTGATTTCTTTCAGGTCATGCTTGATTTTGAAAATTGTTTTGAAAATTATTGTTTTGGACTTGTAAAAACTCGAATTTAAAGTGTTAACAAATTTATTTTGGAAATTGGAAAATGTATTTTCATTATTTACTTTAAGTATGGATTTAGAAAATTGGGATTTTGTGAATTTATTTTTTGGATTTAAACAAAAATAGTTTAAAGGGATTTGGATTTTTATAATAAAAAACTGATGTTTATGAAATTGTTTGTTAGGAAAATAGAAATTTGTTTTGAACAGAGTTTTATAATATGTTCTAAACAAGATTAAATATGTTTTTTTTCAAACAATTATTTATAAAATGTGATTTTGGGAATTAGTGGAAATGTTTTGAATGATATAATTTGTTTTTATTGTGATTTATTCTTTTTTTCTTGGTTTCACATTCAGGTTTTAGGTGATTTGGATTTAAATGTTTATTTTTTGGGGTGTTTTATCTTGGGTTAAGGTCAGCGCGCAGTTTGGGAAAACTGTGTGGCCTTCTCTAGGTAAGAGTGCGAGCTTTGGTGTGCTACTAGTCGGGGGTGCATTTCCTAAGCATGGTTAGGAAAACTGTTTAGAAGGTGTGTACGGGGTTATAAAATTCGGAAAAAAACTATGATGCGGGGTTGGCCCATGGATTCCCAAGCCATGGGGCCAAACTGTGTGAGTACCTAGGTTTTTTAGTAAGGAGCACACAATTGGTGCACGATTTGGTAAACCAAGTGTACTAACTGTGCATAGTGCTGAGGTGTCACAAAAATGTAAAAACATGGGTTAAATGTTATATTTTGAAAGTGGAATTGAAGTTGTGATTGGATTTTGGTATTATTTTGTTTTGAATTATTTTTTTTATGTGATGTTTTGAGATAAATAATTCTTTTTTATTTATTGGTTTTAATTAAGTCCCTTTTTTTATTTTTTCTTACTTTTTCCCCCAAAAAGGTTTGATGGATACCAAAGGTGAAAATTTAGGTGGTGCAGCATTAGTAGACTTTCCAGTTGATTAACCCATAGTCTATGTTCATGAATTTCAAAAGTTGAGTCTTCCTCAGTTTTATGGTTAAGTGAATCATCATGAAGTGGAAGAGTGCATGTAGAAGATTGAGAGAAACTTCAGTTTCCTAGAGTTTCTTAAGTCATTAAAGTTAAATTTTTCTACCTTTATGTTCTAAGGTCCAGCCTAGTAATAGTGTAAGTCAGTGTCTCAAAACAATCCTTGATAAGATCTTACCTAGTAGTCCTTTATGTCTTCGTTCATCCAATAGTACTTTTTTGAGATGAAGAAGATAAGAAAGGGGATGGACAGGTATTGTATTTAGTTTGGTGTTGGGTTAGTGTTGGATTTCAATCATGACTTCATGTATATATTTCCATATGATCTGGGGTATGTTGAAAATAATCCATCAAAGGCTCAACATTTCGAGTATGGGCGTCATCCTTATCTATAGTCGAAGGTGTCAGAGTTCAATATAACCTCTTTTTTCAATGTGGTGAGGAAATAAATTCTTGTTGAATCTATTTTATTAGGTGTGCTTGAGATGGTTGACCTTCCTCTAGTCTCAATAAATGGTGAAGGGGATTTTAGTAAGAATAATGGGAAGCGACATTATGTTGGTGGTGCTATTTGGGGAATTGAGATGCTTTTAAACCTCTCATCAGCCTATTTAGAAAACAATATCGTGATGTGTCATCGGTGTGGTAATAAAAATCAAAAGACATGTTCAGGCCTGATTTCTCTAAGACCCCTACGCACCTATGGACTCTTGGGTCACTTGTAGTTATTCTATTGAGGTGTTTCCAAGAATTATCGTGGAGCCAGATCCAACTCTTTGAATGACACCCCAATCTATTTGCAGGATTAGGGCACTATTTGGGATCAGTTTATAGTTTCTATCATTTTAATGTTTCTTTATTATAATTTTTGTATATGGGGGTGTTTTGTGGTGTTTCATTCTCTTTGAATTCTAGTAATGGATATTGTCAGCCCCTTGAGAACTCCTAGTTTAATAGAAGCTTTTTTCTTTCAGAAACATTAAATTTCTTTTATTTAAATGGAATTTTCATCTTTGTGTATCATTTGAATTCTTGTCTTTGAGATCATATATTTTTTCTCCTGACTATGGGGTAGTTGATTATTCAAACATCAGGGATCCATCCATAGGTCTCGAAGTGAATCTATTCACGCAGTGATGAAAACATCGGGGTTGTAGAGATATTTGGATCAGTTCTTATCTCCTTTATTTTGGATTGGATGGCCTAAATGTTCTTTTATTAGTCTTCTATAATGTGGGATGTTCCTCCTTGTGGATCAGTTGGGTTGTGGTTTCCTTCTAGATTGGTATTCATTTACCCCCCCTCATCCCCTTGTGGTGGGGTTTTTTTGCCTATGTGGGAGAGTTCTTGTGTCAAATTATGTTGGAATTATTATGCTGACACGTGTTATTGGTTAAATATAATTGGTTCTTAATGGTGGGGAGACCCACTGTGGGTCTCATTGAAGTTTCTTCCAAAGATGATCAGTTTTTGTTTCTTCCTAATGGTGGGGATTCCATTCCGGCCTCCCAAACTAAGAATGTGGGTTAATTTCAAATGTTGGTCTGGTATTAAATAGTTTTAGTTTTGTGTGTTTTTTTGGGAAAGAAGTTTAAATTCTTTTTGGATATAGTTTAGGTGGTCTTAGTTTGAGAGGTTGGACTATGTAAAAGTGTAAATCATTTTTCATTGATCAATCAACTAGAAATTTTTTGGATTTTTGGGTGAAGAAAGCATATTTATGGGGTGAATTTTCAAACCTAGGTTTTCATTTGCATAATTGTTTCCAAATATCTTTTTATTCTTAGTTTTTTCTTGAGTTTTGGGAGTTCCAGATTCAAATTTGGTTTTTTAGGTGTTCTTTATTTAAATTTTGAGTCTTAGATGTTTTGGGTGGTGTTTGGAATTGTCAATTGTTATTGGAATGGTATGAGGATGTGTCCTCTAAAATTAATTTTTAACACTCCTAGTGGAAAATTTTTATTTGGTATTTTTGTTGTATGGTTTATCTCATTGAGTTTGATGAATTTTGGGGTGAAAAGGGTGATTTTTTGGGACTTTTTTGAGGTTGCATGGTTGAGGAGAACTGTTACTTTAATCATACAAGTCTGTGTGTAGGGGTTTTCATGATTTTATCATAGTTAAACTAATCATGTAGACTAAGTGTGCATATCAAATATAACTAGAGAGTGGGAAATCACATGGTTTGTTAAACCGTGCGAACTGACCATGCAACCCACTCGGGAATGGATATTTTGGGTTTTTCTACTTATTTTTAAAAGGGGTTTCTTCCCTTGGACACCCAATTTAAACTCACCAACCTAGATTCCCTCCAAGGGTGTTTGTTTCACCTCCTATACCCTCCATATTTGATTCAAGGTGATTTTAGGGTGATTCTTCACCCAAATCAAAAGGTCAGGGCTCCCTTATCCTTCTCCTTTATTTTTCCCCTCTTTTTACCTTCTCTTCTAACCATAGTGGCCATATTTTTCCAATTCTCATGCTTAGGTTTGTGAGAAATTATGGATTTTACTTTTTAGGGTTCCTTGGGGATTTTCTTGCATCCCATAACCTTTTTGGACTCATTTCAGTTGGACATTGTTAAAGCGAAAGTAATTTACGGTAGGATCCCTTTTCATTTCTCCTTTTAATTAAAGATTTCATTGATGGATTACTTTTCATGCACTATATGGATATTAAGTAGTTATGTATTATTTTTAAATTCAATGTTTTATGTAAAATGAAGTTATTTCCACTCTATTTTAATGATTTTAAATGGTTGTATTGAGTTTTCACACTAAGTGCTTAACAAAATGCCCAGTTGGATCTTGTAAATGTGTTTTGGATTTTAAGTGATGGTTTTGGTTTCAAAAATGAGTTTTCAAATATGATTTTATTTTTAATGTCATATTATGTTTGGTTCATTAAAAAATGGATTGATGTGTGTAAAATATATGAGTCTATATTTGAAATTTTGAAATGGTTTCATTGGAAGAGAATTATTGGAATTAGTCACTTGCATTGTTGGTTGATAAGGAGATTGAAGTGTCCTTGGTTTGGGACTCCCCTAGTGTAATGATTGTTTAAAGTTATGGGGATACTCCTTGGGTGTCGGGGGTAGTGATAATTTGTGTCAACTGTGTGATGGGATATATGCATGGTTTGTTGTTTGGATTTTTATGGAATACCCCTTTTTGAACTTTTCATGGGAACTTAGCATAGATTTAAGGACTTGTGATAATGCTTGATTCACTAGATTAGTTTATGCATTGGCTAGTGTCTCTTAGTATGGAATATCTACTTTGGTATTATATCCCTCGGTCAGTCTAGGTAGGGTGTGATCAACTGTTTCGTCATTATGATATCATCAGGAAAGGCCTGCCATCGGGATTAGTAACATGTATAGTATGTTAAAGATTTTACTCTAAGTTCTTAGATGTTTGTTGGAAATACCTGAAAAAGTAACCAAAAAGATAGGAAACCTTTTGATATTTCAAATCCCACAGAAAGATTCATATAGTACAAAAGAAAAATCCATTATACTCCCAAAGTTCTACGCTGTCAAGCTATGCAGCCGAGCTACGCGACCGAGCTACGCGTCGGACCTCTACGCCAGAAGATGTTTTATGTCCCTGCACAGAGCACCTACTTGGTGGACCTGTGTGAAGTACCTTTGCGGGAAACATCTCTTCGACCAGGCCCATCCGTGCCTATAAATAGATCCCTTGGGATCCCCATTTCTAGACTCAAAAACAAATTGAAAGACTCTATGAAGCACCCATTGCGTAGCTCTTTCGCCTAGATCTCTCAAATTGTCTCAGGTAGTTCTCTAAACTAAAAAAATAAGGGATAATGAAAGGGGATAGGCATGTTTTTAAGTTCTTCACATTCTTCAGTCCCCATCCATACCTACACGGTAATTCTGCCTGCCACACCAGCACAGTAAACCTGCACGTCGTACCTGCATGATAGGGAACCGCGAGGTACCTATGCGGAATACTTTCACGAGGTACCTATGTGACCATATCAGGTACCCTTCTTTAAAGCCATCCATGGTAGGTTATCTCCTTTCTTGGTTCCCTTATCCGAAAGGGGATAAGTTTAAGCCTCCACTATAACCTCTTGACTTCTCAAACCCTTGGGTACGGCACATCAGCGTGTCTCCAATTTGGTTTTGTATTTCCACAGTCAGTGGTTTCCCACATTTGTTTCACAATGGGGTTAGGATTCATGGGATGTTTGGGGATTTTTATATCCACAGTCACATGGAATTTTCTCCCAGAAACAGTGTTGGGAAGTTCCCAGTTTGGAGGATGGTGGGTTACCGGCCTCACCCTTCTAAAAGAGGTGACCCGGGACCTCAGGTCTCTAGTAGGGAAGGTACACTTCACACTTTCCATTTGGTGCAAGTATAAGAGAAGTCTCCCTCACCTTCCAGAACCAATTTCAGGGTAGCCATCCTAGTATAAGCCCCTCACCTTCACCCCTTCTTCCTTACATTGGACCCTTGTTCAATGTAAATTGAATATAGTGAAGGTTCTCCGCCTCACCCTCTTCTACGGTCGATGCACCCTCTTCCATCAGCATGGAGGAAAAATTTTGAAGTGAGAAGTTTCATTGTTGAAGCATTCATATCCTCTTGTTTCTCAAATCGATCATGACTCATGTGGGATTATAGATACATGTTGGTTGCAACATATGAAAAAACACTCGCCAAATGAACTTCAAGAACTCTGATTCCTGTTCAAACCAGGATACGTAGGAAGCTCTTTCAGGGCCCGAGCTCACTAGATATCCTCTTTAGGAATCCAACCCTAATTCTCCCAATTTGGGCGTCCTCCGTAGAAAATAATCCCCAATTTCAATCCTCAAATCATCAAGGAATCCTTTTTCAGAAAGTAAGCCCAAACACATCTCTCTCAAAAGAATATACTCTCCTATGAGATTTATCAAACTACGTGGGCTTTGATTCCCATTAATATGGGATATGTAGGAAGCCTCCTTTATAACTCCCTGACCTTAGAAGACCAGAGTCAGTTCATTATTACATATCATTGGTAGGATCACAAAAGATCAAGTCTCGAAAGATCGATTAGTTTAGTAGCCTTGGAAGTACTAGATACGTTCATAAGGTTTACATTACATCATAAAAAAGGAAAAACTAGAACAACATTGTTTCCATAAACAACACTTAGATCCCATAGGCTATCCCTGTAGTTTAGTTATAAAATACTTCTTCGCACACTGGGAAAAATAAAAAATAGAAAGGGGTGAGCTCAGATGCTCAGTAAGGATAACAATATATCGGAAACTTTCATAAATAAGCATAAACATTTAAGGCAATGTATAAGACTAAACAAAAGCCTTTTAAACTTGAACTTCAGAATAATATGGAAAATATAAAATCAAATTATTACATTTACATACTCACATGGATATTCTACTTTTCGAATCATCACAAGAAATATCAATAGCCACTTTCATAATGATGGAATGAAAAATTCCATACTTTCATAACCAAATAGTCAAGGCCTTTTTCCAAGACTACAAATAAGATTTTTTTCAAGGCCTTTTGTCAAGACACTAGTTTGTCTCATGAGACCAACTGATTCATTGAGGAGCTATAGCGATCTCCACCCGTCACTTACTAAGTCCAATGCATTCCTCATATGAAAAGTTTTAAACATAACATAAACATTCGTATTAAAAATAACATATGAAATGTAAATACTTTATCCATAAACCATGAATGGTGTAAAAATAACACATCCACAGTCAAAAACATCACAAAACCTTCAATACAAAATGGTATATTTGTATCATAATAAATCAACATCAAAGAAGATTAAAATCCATCAAAGGATGTTGACATAGATGAAATCAATACGTTTTTTTAGAGAAATGTCTCTTTCTATTTTGATATCATTTAAGAAAACATTTATTTTGAAAATATTCTAATAATCTTGTAAGGGAATCTTTGAGGATGTTATAACGACGGAAAATAGCCGCACCTTCCATATAAGTTAAAAAACATTCTTACCTTAAATTTGTCAAAAAGGTCAAAACTACCTTATTTGGAATATGATAAAAATATTCCTTTCAAACCATTTTATAAAAACTAAAACAAGGGTATAAATTACTTTAACCCATAGTATAGTAAATAGTAAAAATGTTTTGGAATTCATTTTTAAGAAACATGGATGTGGATGATAAAGAGGTCCTGGTAGATAATTACGTATAAACAACCTTAGATAATGAAGAGATTGTCGAAATAACACTTACCTTGTACATTTACTTGGTCGAGGGTAGGTTAAACTTCTTTATAATGGAGAAATAATTGTTATTAAAATAAAAAATAATCATATACATTAATATGATTTCATATATGATCTTTTAACATTGCTTTGTTAATAATATCTTAGTATTATCGTTGTTTCGGGTGTTAACAGATTTATTTTCCTTTATATTATTTTTTATGTGAGTCATATTTTTTATGTATGGGATTTATCTTATTCATATTCAGAATTATATCAAGTCTCTATTCATTATTTTTAATCATCTAATGAAAATTAGTTATGAATGGATACGATGGGGAATGAATCTCATCGCGTTTGTGGAGATGCTAATCCTTACAAACGCACGAGCGACAATATCAATCTTTTGATATTAAAATAATATATAAGTTGATGGTATATCATATATACAGAATCATTATCATGTTATATTTATTATTTACATCAATTACAAATAATTATTATACCAAAACAAATAATAATATATTGAATAACAATTAAACCACGACGTGGAGTAGGTAAGCCGTACGTACGTAAGTATGGTGACATGTCATTCAAAGGATGGATATAATAATGAATTTGGTTGTACCATATTTATAATAATATCACATTATATAGATGATATTGGGTTTATTATTTTAGAATGGAAACAACAATGAAAAATTAAGTGGAAGAAGAAAGGAACTTGAAAGAGGTGATAAAATATTTACCTCTTCTTCAGGTTCTTCCAATTGATTTGATCAAAATGGATCCTTAGGTTGGATTTATGAATAAATGAAGGCCTTTAAGATTAAGTTAAGATAGTTGAGAGGGTATTTGGGAAGAGTTTGGATGATCCAAATGTCTTTGAAGGTGTGAATTAGAGAGAAGGGTGGGTTGCCTTTTATAAGAGGGGTGAGGGGCACCATAGGAAAAGCTAGAAATATTATTTTATAATAAAATAATTTTCGGTTTCTAATGGATTAAAAATGGATTATTTAAAGGATAATGTGATTATGGGAGGAAAAATACTCAACAAAAAGGTTTTAGATAGGTTTGGGTCACTATATTAACTTTATATTTTAGATTTAACTCTTAGTTAAATAGTTTGACATTTACCATGTCTCTTGGTATTTTTATATTATATGGTTAATAAAATTATTATATACTTCCAAGATCAATCCAAGTGGTTCATTAATGATAAAAATATCATTATATAAGTCTTTTGGCCGAACCATATATTCTTAGAAATAGAATACCAATTTATAATATAATATTTGTTTTAAAAAGTCTTTTATGTCAATTTTTACACAATTTGGTATTTTCTTTTTTCTAAATTCATAACAGCATTATTACTTCAAAACAAAATTCATATAACCAACCCTAATATGTCATATTAACTTATAAAAGTAGTTTAATTCACGGAAAACTTCCAAATTATATTTATTTGGATATTTATAATATCAATTATTTTAATCTTTCATTAATACAGTAATTACTTCATCATTATTATGTCATAAATAAATTTAATTATCTAAAGTCAAAAAAATATAAATAAAATACCATTATGTAGGAAATTGTTTTATCTTTCTAATTAATATTTATAGTCTAATTTATCTTTTGTGTAACCCTATATTTAAAATGGTTTAGTTATTAAACTTTGATTTTAACTCTTTCAACTCTTTTTTGAATTAAATAATAATCAATGTCCTAATCTTATCAAAGTGGACCTAAAGGATCATATTTTATTCCTAAGGTTGTTTTTTGTCGAATTAAACTTATCCAATAGAATTAGGATATGTTTTAGGGTAATAATAATATCATTTTTACCCTTAATTATTCTATTTACTTTTAACCGTGGTAAATAAAAGTAAAAAGTTACTATTCACCAAAAAATTATTTTCATCTTATTGAACCGCATTTTTCTTACTTATATCAACCGTGTCTCTTGGATTTTTGAAATTACACACATAGAAGCGGTAAAATTATGTTTTATGTAAATTTCCAAATGCTACTAGGAGGTGGGTAAAAACGGTGAAAAGTTCAATAAATTTTTTATATATCTACAATTATTATAAAATGACTCCAATGAATTACATTGAACTTATATAGGTATTATGTATCTATTTTTACCTGAAATAAATTTAAATAAAATAAATAATTATTTAAAAAAATCGGTTTTAAACTATATCTCTGAGTTTTTCACTACTCATAAAAAATTGAAAGTTTTCAAAAAAATACCAAAAATTCACCCTAAGCTAATGTCAATATTCTGAATCCAAAAATGAATACCATTTTGAAAGATAAAATTTATAAAATTTTAAAAATTGGGTATTACTATTCATAACTGCTAGTTTTATTGGTTGTGGTGTGTTAAAACTCAAAGTTGCGTACAACACATGCTACTGTATTATTCAAAGTGAAGCATACCGTGGAAGCTTGGGGTGTTACATTCGCCTCTCCTTCAAATAATTTTTTCCTCAAATTTTCTAGAATATTACTACATAAAAACACTCGGGTGGTTCTTCATCATAAGTTCCTCGGGTTCCCACATTGCCTCTTCCATCTTATGGTTTATCCATAGAACTTTAACCAGACGAGTCATCCAGTTTCTCAGAACTTGTTCTCTTGTATCAAAAACCCTGACAGGCTCTTCGCCATAAGACAGATCAAGTTCCAGTTCTAATTCTTTATAGGTGAGTACATGCGTTGGGGTGGGCATGTATTTTCTCAACAGTGATACGTGGAATACATTGTGAACTTTGGAGAGACTTGGCGGTAGTGCCAAACGGTAAGCTACAGCCCCAATTCGTTCTAGAATTTTGAAAGCTCTGATGTACCTGGGACTCAATTTACCCTTCTTACCGAAATTTATAACACCCTTCCATAGAGATACCTTCAAGAAAACATGATCTCCAACCTGAAATTCCAAATCCTTCCTTCGATTATCAACATAGCTCTTCTTTATACTTCGAGCTGCTTTGATGTGGTTTCGGATTATCTTTACCTTTTCCATCGTTTCCTCCACCTGTTTTGGGCCTACGAGTTTTCTTTCACCAACATCATCCCAATAGGTTGGTGTGTAGAATCTCTTTTTGTATAACGCTTCATATGGTGTCATCTGAATACTTGAATGGAAGCTATTTTCATAGGAAAATTCTACCATCGGTAAATATTGATCCCACATACCTTGAAAGTCAAGTGAGTATAATCTCAACATGGATTTTAAGGTTTGAATTTTCTGTTCTGATTGTTCATCAGTTTGAGGGTGGTAGGCAGTGCTCAAACGAAGTTCAGTATCCAGGGATTTCGGAATACTTTTCTTGAATCTTGATGTAAAACGTGGATTACGATCAGAAAGAATCGATAGTGGTACTCCATGAAGTCTCACAACTTCATTAATATATAGTCTTGTTAGACGTTCAAGTGGTAAATCTTCTCTTATCGCAATAAAATGTACAGAATTGGTAAGAAGATCAACAATGACCCATATTGCATCATTATTTCTAGGAGTCTTTTGTAGTCCCATGACAAATTCCATCACAATGTTATCCCATTTCCACTCTAGTATGTGAAGAGGTTTCATGACTCCTCCAGGCTGTTTCCTTCCAGCTTCCACTTGTTGAAAAACCATACATTTTGACACAAAATCAGTAATCTTCCTCTTCATTTTGTCCCACCAAAATTTTTCATTTAAATCTCTATACATTTGGGTGCTCCAAGGGTGTATAGAGAAATTAGAGCTATGAGAATCATCCAACAATTATTTTTTTAGATCAGGTAAATCAGGAACATAAATTCACTTCCCAAATTTGAAAATTCCATCTTCATACCAAAAGTCACTCAATCTCCCATCATTCACAACATTAATATTCTTTTGAAACTCTTCATCACCGATCTGATAACTCTTTATCCTTTCTAGTAAATATGGTTTTGCAACCATTTGAAAAAGTATTGACGTTTCAAATTCCATGGTGATTCCCATATCTATCATTACTAGATCCATGTATATAAGATCCTTTTCAACTCTCATCTTGTTCAAAACTCCATGATCCATTCTACTCAAAGAATACGCCACCTTATTTTCCTTCCTCGGGTGGTATTGTATAGTTAAATCATAATCCTTGAGTAGTTCAATCAATTTTATTTTCCACATGTTGAGTTCATTTTTAGAGAAAATATAAATCAAACTCTTGTGATCTGTATATATCTCACATTTTTCACCATAGAGACAGTGTATCCAAAAATTCAAAGTAAAGATTACAGCTACTAACTCAAGATAATGAGTAGGATAGTTTTGATCATGAATTTTTAGTTTCCATGATGCATAGGTAATAACCCTATCATTCTACATAAGGACACAACCAAGTCCTTTCTTTGAAGCATCACTATAAATAACAAACCCATCATTCCCTGATGTTAGAGTCAATAGAGGAGCGTTGAAAAATCATCTCTTCAATTATTCAAAACATTTTTCACATTCTTTTGTCCAAACAAATTTCACGCCTTTACGTGTGATCTTGGTTAATGGGTTAGCCAATTGGGAAAAATTCTAGACGAAACGTCGATAATAACCTGCTAAACCAATAAAAATATGTACCTCATTTATACTCTTCGGTGCTGGCCATTCTTGGATTTCCTTGGTCATTAAAGGATCAATGAACATTCCATCCTTAGAGAAAATATGGCCAAGAAAATAAATCTCCGGAATCCAGAATTCACACATGCTAAACTTCCCATATAATTCATGTCTTCTAAGAGTCTTCATGATCATGCGCAAGTGATTTTCATGTTCTTCGTAGCTTTTAGAGTATACCAAGATATCATCAATAAATACCACTAAAAATTCATCAAGGTATTCCTTGAAAACTCTGTTCATTAGATCCATGAAAACAGAGGTTGCATTAGTTAGCCCAAAAGGCATTACTGTAAACTCGTAATGATCGTACCTGGTTCAAAATGCTATTTTCTTAATGTCTTCCATATTCACACACAACTGATGATATCCAGATCGAAGGTAAATCTTTGAGAAGTATTGAGCTCCATGATATTGGTCGAATAAATCATTAATGTGAGGTAGGGGATACTTGTTCTTTATTGTTATCACATTGATCTCCATGTAGTCAATGCACAACCTCATAGATCCATCTTTCTTCTTAACAAAAATGATAGCGGCTCCCCATAAAGAAACACTAGGTTGAATAAATCCCTTATTACTCAATTCCTCTAGTGGTTTCTTTAGTTCCACTAATTCCACAGTTGTCATTCTATAAGGGGTCTTCGATATGGGCCTTGATCCATGAATTAAATCAATGGAAAACTCAATTTCTAATTCTGAAGGATTTCCAGGTAAATCTTCTGGAAACACATAAAGATATTCTTTCACAATATGTACATCCTCTATTTGAACATTCCTTTCCTCACCCATAGTTATTTCATTCTCTTCCTCCCCAATAATTGAATTTAGTTGAGCTACTGGGGGTGGATCTAGATAAGAATTAGGTGGTGACATTTCTGATCTAAATATAATGTGTTCTTTATCATTTTCATCAAAAATAGTAACCACCTTATTATTACCATAAATTTTTGCATCATGGTCTGAAAGCCATTCCATACCGAGGATTATATCAAATTCAATCATGGGTATGAAGATGAGATCTGCAGATAAAGAACATTTATCTTCTCTAATGGGAACTGATTGAAAAAACATTTCTGCGATGATACTTCCCTTATGAGTTTGGACTGACAAATCCCTTGTTAAATAAAATTGGAAATATCTAATTTTCTTAGAAAAATGGGAAGATATGAAACAATGCGATGATCCAGAATCAAATAAAGCATTTTATAAACATGAGGAAACCATTAAATTGCCTACCACCACATCTTTTGGAGCTTCAACCTTAGCAGTAGTGATAAAATAAGCTTGTCCTTGATCCCTTGGCCTTGTATCATTCAACATAGACAACCTCTTTCTTCCCCTTGCAATCACGAGCTTGGTGGCCTTTTTCACCACACTTGTAACAAACTCACATTCCCTTCAGGCAAGTACCAAGGTGTTTCTTCCCATATTTACTACAGGATGGATATTAAACTTTTCCCTTCTCCCCCTTATTTCCATTTCCAGAGTGTTCTGCAAATCTCTTCTTCTCTTTCTTTTCTTTAAAGTCATAAGACTTAGAGAATTCTTTTTCTGTCTTGATAGCACATAAGACAATATCTTCCTATGAAGAGAAGTATTGTGAGACTAATTCTTGATGGAGAAATGGGTTTAACCCATTAAAGAAACGATCAATATTACTTCTTGGTTAATTTATATAATCTGTTGCATTCCTTGATAACCTTGTAAAGTTAGCTTCATACTTTGCGACATTCTCATCCTCCTTTTCCCTCAGACTCAGAAATCGTCTTCCATATCCGCTCGATGGTCACAAGGAAAGTATTTTTCTAAGTAAAGATATTTAAACTCCCTCCATTCCATATTTTATACTTCATCGTCTTCCTTTGTGTTTTGAATCAATGGCCACCATTGCTCAGCATCTCCAGTGAGGTGGTAAACTGCCATGACAACTTTTTCCATTTCGCTACTCCCCAAGGCGTGGAATATTTTCTCTAAGTAATTTATCCATTACTCAGCTACTAATGTATTTTTATTCCCATTTAATGTTGGTGTTGGTTTCCTCATGAAGTGATCTAACATTGATCCTCCACGATGTGGATCAGGGTACTCCATATGGGTAAGGTTATTATTCATAACCAGAGTGATTTTTCCCAATATAGTGATAAGCTGATCAGCACTAGTTGTATCACCAGCTCCACTATAATTAACTTGAGTAGGAGGGAAATCCGAACATGGAGTGATTTAATTGATACAATTCTCATTCCTTACACTAGGCTCCATTTCTAAATAATGGCATAAACTAGATTAGTTTATGAATCGAAATACATAATTTCAAACTCGTAAAACACTTAACATAAATTGGAAAGTTTATGGACATAATCCATAATCATAAAAAATGTTTTCATTGAGGAAGTATATACTCATAAACCCTTCATAATGTTTTGTAAAGAAAATGAGAATTATCCTAAGCATATCCCTCGAGAGTGTCATAACCAAGAGTGTAGCAAGGCCTGTTGTCGTGCACCAGTTCTCGTTCGAGTCTAGCTCAAAGTAATGTTTTCAGGTTTTACCCCTAGGTACATTTGTTCCAGAACTACCTCTACCTAATCATATCCAGATAGGGATGTATTTCTAGGAAAACTCATAAAATCTCTACAATACTAAAATTCTAGGAAGTTCTTCTATACTAGTCCTCAAAGTCTATATTAGGGTAATGTGATCTAATCAGCGTTTATCTAAATCTAGATTCTAAGGTTTGTATTAAACTTCCTATGATACCAACTATAATTCCCTGACCCTAGAAGCCCAGATTCGGTGCATTATTATGTATCATTGGCATGATCACAAAATATCAAATCTTGAAAAATCTATTATTTTAGTAGACATAGAAGTACTAGAATCATTAATAATGTTTACATTACATTATAAAATGGAAAACTAAAACAACTTTATTTCTGTAAACAACACTTAGATCCCATAGAATATCCCTACAGGTTAGTCATAATATACTTCTTCACATCCTGGAAAAAATAAAACATAGAAAGGGGTGATCTCAGATGATCAGTAAGGATTATAATATAGCGGAAACTTTCATAAATAAGCATAAAAATTTAAGGCAATGTACAAGACTAAAACAAAATAATTTTAAACTTGAACTTAAGCATAATATGGGAAAGATAAAATCAAATAATTCTATTTACTTACTCACACGGATATTCTACTAGTAGAATAATCACATGCAATATCAATAGTCACATTCATAATGATTGAATGCATAATGTCAGGCGTTCATAACCACATAGTCAAGGCCTTATGCCAGGAATACAAATAATATTTTGTCAAGGCCTTTTTCCAAGACACTAGTTTGTCTCATGAGACCTACCGATGCATCGAGGAGCTATAGCGGGCTTCACCCGTCACTTACTAAGTCCAATGCATTCCTCATATAAAAATGTTAAAACATAACGAAAACATTCATATTAAAACTAGCATACGAAATGTTAATAATTTATCCATAAACCATGAATGGTGTAAAAATAACACATCCACATTAAAACATATCACAAAACCTTCAAAAAATGGAAGATTTGTATCATAATAAATCAACTTCAAACTAGATTAAAATCCATCAATGGATGTTGACATAGATGAAATCAAAACCATTTTAGATAAATATCTCTTTCTATTTTGATATAATTTAAGGAAACATTTATTTTGAAAATATTCTTATAATATTTTAAAAGAAGCTTCAAGGATGTTATAAATATGGAAAATAGCTGCACCCACCGTATAAGTTAAAAAACATTCTTACCTTAAATTTGTTGAAAATGTCGAAAAGTACCTTGTTTGGAAAACGACGGAAAGATTCCATTCAAACCATTTTATAAAAATTAAAACAAGGGTATAAATGACTTTAACCCATATTATAGTAAATATTAAAAAAATTGTAATACATTTTTTAGGAACATGGATGTGGATGATAAAGAGGTCCCAACAGATAATTACGTATAAACAACCTCAGATAATGAAGAGATTGTAGAATTAACGCTTACCTTGTACTTTTACTTGGTCGAGGTTAGGTTAGCCTCTTTTATAGTGGTGAAATAATTGTTATTAAATTATGAAAAAATCATATACATTAATATGATATCATATATGATCTTTTTGAATTGCTTTGTTAATAATATCTTAGTATTATCGTTGTTTTGTGTGTTAACGGATTTTTTTCCTTTATATTCTGTGTTATTTGAGTCTATTTTTTTTTAATGGGATTTATCATATTCATATACAGAATGAAATCATTTATTTAAACATTATTTTTAATCATCTAATGAAAATTAGTCTTGAATGGATAGAATGGGGAATGAATCTCATTGCCTTCATGGAGATTGTAATCCGTACGTACGCACGAGCGACAATATCATTCTTTTGATATTAAAATAATATATAATTTGATGGTATATCATATATACAGAGTCATTATCATGTTATATTTATTATTTACATCAATTAGACATCATTATTAAACCCATCCAAATAATAATGTATTGAATAACAATTGCACCACGACGTGGAGATGGTAAGCCATACGTACAAACGTATGGTGACAAGTCATTCAAAGGATGAATAGAATAATGAATTTGGTTGTACCATATTTATAATAACGTCATATTATATAGAATATACAGTAGTTATTATTTTAGAATGGAAAAACAAATAAAAATGAAGTGGAAGAAGAAAGGAACTTGAAAGGGGTGATGAAATATTTACCTCTTCTCCAGGTTCTTCCGTTTGATTTGATCAAAAGAGATCTTTAGGTTGCCTTTCTGACAAAAGTAATGCCTCTAATATGAAGTTAATATAGTTTATAGGGTATTTGGGTAGAGTTTGTCTTAGTAAAATGGCTTTGAAGGTGTGAATTAGAGAGAAGGGGGGGTGCCCTTTTATAAGAAGGGTGAGGGGCACCTTTGGAAATGCTAGAAATATTATTTTGTAATAAAATAATTTTCGGTTTATAATGGCTTAAAAATGGATAATTTGAAGGTTAATATGGGTATGGGTTGAAAAACACTCAACCAATAGGTTTTAGACAGGTTTGGGTCACTATATTAACTTTATCTTTTAGATTTAACTCTTAGTTAAATAGTTTGACATTTACCATGTCTCTTTGTATTTTTATATTATATTGTTAATAAACATACTATATACTTCCAAGAGAACACCAAGAGGTTCATTAATGATACACCTATCCTTATATAAGTATTTTTCTGATCCATAGATTTTTAGGAATAGAATAACATTTAATAATATAATATTTGTTTTAAAAACACTTTATATCAATTTTGACACTATTTAATATTTTGTTTTTTCTAAATTTATAAGAGCATTATTACTTCGAAAACAATTCATCTAACCAACCATAATATGTAATATTAATTTATAAAATTAGTGTAATTCACAAAAAGTCTCAAATTACATTTATTTGGATATTTATAATATCAATTATTTTAATCATTCATTAATACGGTAATTACTGCATCATCATTGTGACATAAATAAATTTAATTGTTTAATGTATCAAAAATATAAATAAAATACCATTAGGTATGAAGTATATTTATATTTATAATGAATATTTATAGTCAAATTGAACTTATGTGTAACCCTATATTAAAAATGGTTTAGTTATTAAACTTTGATTTTAACTCTTTTAACTCTTCTTTGAATTAAATAATAATAAATGTCCTAATCTAATCCAAGTGGACCTAAAAGATCATATTTTATTCTGAATCTTGTTTTTTGGTCGAATTACACATATCCAATAGAATTAGGATATGTGTTAGGATAATAATAATATCATTTTTACCCATAATTACCCTATTTACTTTTAACTGTGGTAAATAAAAGTAAAAAGTTACTATTCACCAAAAATTATTTTCATCTTATTGAACCACATTTTTTTCTTGATATCAACTGTGTCTCTCATATTTTTTAAATTCCACTCACAGAAGCGGTAAAATTAAGTTTCAGGTAAATTTTCAAATACTCCTAGGAGGTGGGAAAAAGACGGTGAAAAGTTCAATAATATTTTTATATATCTAAAATTATTATAAACTAATTCCAATGAGTTACATTGAACTTATATATGTATTATGTATCTATTTTGACCTAAAATAAATTTAAATAAAATAAATAATTATTTAAATAAAAATTTGGTGTTAAACAATAACTCAGTGTTTTTCACTTTTCATCAAAAATTGAAAGTTTTCAGAAAAATACCAAACTCATACCCTTTCCATGTTCATTGGGATTCTTCAGCATAAGTCCCACACTAAGTTGCAACAAAGCACCTTCCACTTATATGTCCTTATCACATGACCATAAAAGGTAGGATGTGTCCTACTAATCGGCACCAAACTACAAGAGTTATAATTCCTTTCACAAGGATACATAGGTAGCTCATTTTATGAGCATGCTGCCAAGATTAA
Organism: Viscum album; assembly: GCA_963277665.1. Classification (NCBI taxonomy): domain Eukaryota; kingdom Viridiplantae; phylum Streptophyta; class Magnoliopsida; order Santalales; family Viscaceae; genus Viscum; species Viscum album. The sequence continues at coordinate 275,290,654 of OY728137.1, forward strand.
AACAAACCTTCATCTCCCTAGATGATAATAAATTCTAGAGTGCCCCCACTAAGTGTCTTAAAAACCAGTATCATCATAAAGATTGTTAAAATTATCTCTAATCAGTATATTAGAGGATACCATTGATGGAAAACCTCAAATACATACAGATGTTTCCATTGATGAAGAACCTTGAATGCATACGGATGATTCTAAATTTTACACATGTTAATAAGTGATTGTAAATTCCAAGGGATACTTATGATATACTCGTTGAATTAATAAGGATTCATGAAAATATTTTAATTTTACAAAGAGAGTCCTAGATTAGACAATAATTCCCCCAAAAAGGGTGTGATGAGTTCGAACTCCCATCCTCTCGACCAATGCACAATATTAAGTATCATAAAGTTAAAAACTTAATGAATGACTGCCTTTGGAAAGTAGGTCCTCTTTGGACAAAGAACTATTTTAAGTTTCCAGTTCCATGAATAAATCCAATGGAAACTGCCTAGAAACACTGTTTCTTAAATCTAGAACACATGTTTCAAGGAACTACGAAACAAAAATGGTGAACCCGATGTGAATACTTAACCAAGTTAATAATATTACTAACATGTTAGACCCCAATCAATTGATAAAGGAAGGCCAAAAAAATAAATTAATCACGTATGTATCCATCTGAAAAGATGTTCCTTTAATAAAGTCTGTCATTATTCTCAGTTTTCCATAGAACTCCCTTCAAACCAAATAATGACTTTCTACAAGACAACATCTGTGAACTTCCCAACTGCTGCTCAAGATGGATCTCCATCCACGGGAAGGATGTTATCACCAACCCAACGTCTTCAATGATGGGTCTCTAATGTACTGGTGAAAGAATATCACCACAATGGTACAATCCTGACATTGGAGTTTGCTCGATAGGCCCCCCATGTCAACAATAATCCCTGATCATATGACCAAAAATGACCAATGATCAAGAAGCAAATGGTTCCAACCACCGTCTCCAACTGTTTCGGGTCTTTATACCTGGAACGCAACAATCAATCTATCCCATACTACAGGGAGGTGGATCAAGAGGTCACTAAAGGCCTCAATTCAAGAATATAGGAGCCCTTCTTGAGGACTCCCACCAGCAATTGCACCAGAATCATGCGGTAGTGTATCCCCAACATAAAGGGGGTGTTGCCTCTGGATGTTTGGATCAGGTCTCTCATACTTGGGCATGAAAGATGAACCACCAGGGACAACGACCTGTTAATACTGAGTAGGTTCTCACCTCTACATCCACTACAAAAACCCAACAATTTAACTTTATGGCAAACAACGAGTGGACACATACACCCATATGTCCTAATTTTGCTGCTCAACAGACTCATCTGAGAGAAACCCACAAATCCCACTAGATAAACCTGGTGGAGTACCGTGAACAGGCACATACACCTGTCTAAAAGTTATCAGCCAGTCAGCAGGCTCGTATGACTATATTTAAAGAGACCCGCCAATATAATATGGTGCAAACTGGTAAACAGAAACGTACACCTGTTTACAATCACCAATTCTGTTAGAAGTATCGTCTACCAGTATTGAAGGAATCCCATCAACAATACTTGACAGAAAATAGCCATCAGACACATACACCTTCCATTGTTCATTAAGCCTTCCAATAGTCTCATTTTCTATCACTCAGAGAAGTCAGTCAGAAATCTCCAACGAAAAATTTGGGGCAGACCCAACTATCTACCCCAATGCGTGAGTAATTTCAATATCCATTAACATGAAAAGGAGGACAAGAGTCGGCACATACACCTACTCCAGATACGGAATGGACTTATATTATCATTCCAGCTGCTGATGTCACCAAACACATCTTATCAATGGTGAAAGGGCAGACACAAATCCTTTCCCATATTCTGGAAGCATGCCAGGATATTTTAACAACTACTTCAGTAGTATTAGGGGAACAGACTCATAAATCTGTCCCCACGCATGGGATGACACATCGGAATGCCATCCCAAAGCAGATACACACATTTGTTCTAGTCCAAGTGGATCATGGGGCATACTCCCCCATATCATATGGACAACAAGATCAGGAACAAACAACCTTTCCAATTAGAGGTAACTGGTCTGTTCCAGTAACTAATCCAAGGTAGGCACATATACCTACCCATGATAACCACTTTTCCTTGAAAGTGGCCCCAACTAAGAATAAGATAACATCCAAGAATAAATATCTCTAAATACTGTTGGAAAAGAAATAGTCAAGCTGTGATTTAGCTCTTCTTAATGCTGGAGTTCTTGAAGCCCTCAGACATTTATATGTTTCTGCTCAAGATCATACCCTCTCATTACTAAATTTTGGTCATGGTAGAAGTAATTCTGATGCTTCTCACCAGACACATCATCCTGAAAGCTTGCTTCATGATAACTCGGTCAATCCAGAGTGTCTATCTTTAGAGGAGAGTCAGGGAAACCCTCAGTGTGGCCAGAATTCCAAGGAGAAAGAAGATTTATCCCTTGATGTAATTCATCGTGGTGATCCCCCCCATGATGTAATTCACTGTGAAAGTCCTCTCCACGGTAGTATTTCACATTATCAAAACAATTCTATAATTGACAATGTAGAAACAAAAAATCCCTCCGATCTCGAGGCACTTTCAAGCACAAGTCCAGTCATGTCAAATGCCTTGTCATTGACGGGTGAAACACTTTCACAGTTAGAAGAAATCTCAAGGGAACGGTCATTCTCCAAACCTCCCTTGGGTCATTTATCCTCTAATGCAGAGCATCCACTTTGTTTAGACCAAGTGGATAAACCTCTAGTAGAAAATGATGAAGACGTGTTACACTTGTGGAAACAATTAGCTAAAGGAGAAATACCAGTCATGTTCTAGCCTTCAGCAAATTCTCAGTTTGATATTCTAGAATTGATGATAGAAGATTGCATTCATGACATTCGTCTCAACTTATGGAAAAATCTTCGTCATTTGAAAACTAAAGTATTACCATATGATGAATATCAAAATCATATAAAGGTAATAAAAGGCTTACAACCCAAAATTGACTTGGCATATCTTTCAATTTCCCAACATCCAAGTGTTGAAAAACAATAAATAATCCTTCCACGTGCATGTCTTAATGCTCTGAAGAGGCTAGGACAATCAATTTATGATTCCCCATATAATGTTTGCATCTGAGGATGGGGTGCATATGGATAATTGCATTTCACTGCACTCCAAAATCAGCCTAGTCAGCCAAAAGTGGTCTCATGCAATGTTGTTTCCCACAGATGGCCACAGTCAATAGGTTTTGTATGTAATCAAATGTACACTCAAGAACAGACCTCAACTAGTTCTCATCAGAATCTGGCCCAAAGAAAATAAGTTGTTGAATTACTTGTACCTCAAGCCTCTGAGAATCTTGAGCAGGCATCCCGTTTCAAGGATGTTAGGTGTCAGAGGATGCAAATGTCCAAAATATCACAACAATCTTCTAAAATATATGATTCATGTAATTGTCGGATAATGCACCCAGCTAATGTCCGAACCAAAATCCACAAAATCAGAAGAGCATTTGCACGAATTTCAGCTATAGAAGTTCAAGAATCACCCCAGCTTGCTAGGCTAGGGGATAATTTAATGCAACCTTCAAATTCATGAAATATTGTTCAAATATTTGAAGAAGAATATCAGGATCAATCCAATCCTACAAGGCTGGGGGATTTTTCACATCTACAATCCCCTCCTCAACGGAAGTGAGTTTTCTCCCGATTAGGGATGAAGCCACAAGGAATGTGTACAGCTGATCTATCCATTGATTCCCTTCATGTTATTTTCCACCAAACAGTTCCAGGTAATTCTTCATATAGGAGAACAGAGTTTCGTGAAAGGCAAAAAGGGATACGATCTACCAGAAACACTGACAAAATACCATTAATGTGTTATGTGTCAGTGAATGTTATCTATGCCATTGCAGAAGATCCTCCTAAAAATAAGTCCAGTTCAGGGGAATCAAAAGATGAAGTTCTTGTCCACAATACGGTACACATCCAGCCAAATGATAAAGATGTGCCTACCTGAAATTAGAGGCTTACCCAGAATCTTGGTATACCTTCAAATAACTAATTCCCCCTCTCCAAAAGTCATTCGGCAAGGGGAAAGGAAAAAAGTCAGATTGCATGTCACTTTTCCACTGGAGAAGGTCAATCTCTTTCACTTGAAGAGATATTTTCACAGAAAGAAGAGGAAATGAAGGAGTTGAAATGAATCAATATAGAGTTGCTTCGAAACAGCAGTTCTGCTAGACATACTCACCAGGAAAGTCCTTAACATGCAAATCCTATAGGAGACCCTCAGAAAAGAGGATTTATAGTAACTACAAATGCAGATAATGAATTCCATCCGTTGGGTACAAAATCAAGACAGGATCATATACATTTTGATAGACCTATTTCTGTGGGTTATCCGAGACAAATATCAGCATAATCATTAGTGGTCTTACCGATCATTGCAGTAACTCAAGTTCCAGTTGCAATACCTAAACAAAATCCAGCTCATCCGGATATTCCCTAAATACTTATGAATACAATTAAGGCATTAACGACTAGGTTGGAAGCTATGGAGGAATGATGTGCAGTAGTTTACCTAGAAAAGAGAGATTACCCTGAATGGGTGGATGCAATTCCTCCCCCCCCCCAATTTTTTGAATACCACATTCCCATTTTTTAATGGTTCTAGAGATCCGGAACAACACTTAACACATTTTGTTTCTCATTGTGATCCTATGATGGGATCTTTCTAACAAGTAACAGTTAATATTAGGTATTTTGTCCAGTCATTACAAGGACCATCTATTTTTTGGTATACAAGTTTTTAATATCAATCAATTACTAGGTGGGAAGATCTCCGTCAAAAATTCCTTCTTCAATTTAGCTCAATATTACCAAAGAAGACAATTTTTGATCTTAACAATTATAAATAAATGTACAATGAAAGAGTTTCGGATTTCATTTCTCGCTATAAGTGATTAACATATTCCTTATGTTTAGCAATCCCTCAAGAATAGTTGCTTCCAATATGTGTGGAAAATCAACATAATGAATTATGCACACCATTGATACCTGTGAAATACACAGGAGGGTTTCGAGACCTTACTTCAATCGCTCAGTAGATAGAAGACTCCATTATAGAGACTAAGGCTAAAACTCATGTAATTATATGAGTTCCATGAAGGAGAATAAGAAAGGTCGAAGCCACTATACTTACACTCAAACAAGCACCTGTACCTGCTTCTACTTCAAGACCTTCATCATACTGAAGGGCTCCACTTCCTGAGCATTAGCAGCAACGACCACCTCTTCAAGATAATCAATGAGATCAAAAGTGGAAACAGTTTGAGAAATTAAAGAATAAAGTCTATTATTTTCGGAATGATAATGTGCCCTGATACTTCATCTCAACCATAGAAAACAATTTGGTTTAGTTTCCAGGGCCAAAGAATTCAAATAAATATGGAGATGAAGATTGTCCGAATTATTGTCCCTTTCATCAGATGTTGGGACACCCCATTTTGGAGTTCTTTGTTTTCAAAGACCTTCTGAAAAATATGGTACACTCTGGACAAGTGAAATTGAAAAGTTCATTAACTCAAGTAGCATGTGTTACTACCACCAATCTAGAGGAAGAAAGAGAATGGAAAGAGGTTAAAAGTAAAAATGTGCAAAAATATGATGATTGGATGATTAGGAAAACGATGAACCAGACGCATGCTATTTTACAAAAACAGTTAAAAAAACAATTGTGTCTTCTACCACTCCTTCCATAGAAAGACTGACTTCATAAAAATTTTGTTCCTCAAAGGAACAAGGTGTTCATAAGGATAAAGAGCAGTCAGAAGAAGATGAGCTCACATCAAGGCCAAAGTTGTCTTTAACCCAAGCAGATTTTATGCATTCTATTTGAAAATCACGGGAACCGCCCCGCCAAACGGTACCACCAGAAATAACCTTTCAATATAAATCCTAATTAGATGAATAATTGATCTTTGGTTTTGTTAATGTTATCCATTTAACAAATCCTTATGTCAATAGTGATTTTAATTGTATTGAGCCAGAATTACTTCTGCCTAATTGGGGAACTATATTAAGAGGCTATGGTCGAGGATATAGGGGAAGACGTGGGAATTCCAAAAACCATCATTTTAAGTCTACCCCTTCTCAAACCATATCTGCAGCAGAAACTCATGGAAGATCCCTTTTGTGAGCTCAACAAGAACAAAGACTTTCTTCCATGAAAAACAAGTCTAGTTCTGGCACAATTATCCTGGAGGATTGATTAGAGGCTCCACTATCTTCTTCTTAGTATATGAATAGACATAGTCAGTCTAATTTACAAAAGTCAGTGGTATTTTCCACTTCTATTTCAACAAAGAAGCATCAACTTCCAAATCACTTGAAAAACCACATCTCTATGCTAGGAAACACAGACCTTTGGACCTAAAGTTTGATTTCATGAAATAATTATCCCAAGTACCGACCAATTTTTTCAATTTTGGATGCTTTGAATCTATCAAAATATCTTTGAGAAGAACTCATTGAGGCCTTGTTAAGTACTCAAGAATTTGAAACCGAAGTTGTTGATGCTGAAGTTTACCATATAGAAAATGATTTTACAGAATGTCATGCAGTCATATCTTTCATAGATGAAAATGAAGACCATGTGGTACAAGGACACATTAGACCTTTTTATTTTTCTAGAAAGATCAATGACATGGATTCTGACAAGCCTTCATTGATAATGTCTTTGGGGTCAACCTCGTTCCCATTTGTACACTTCATCGATTGGGCCTGACTGAATCTGACATATCTCCTTCAACGTTAATTTTGTAAGGATATGACAATAATGAACAAGAACCTCTAGTCCAAAATACACTTAGAACTCAGTTTGGAGATCTTGGGTCTAATTTAGATTTCATGGTTGTTTGTCAGGACACAGCATTCAATATTCTATTTGGAAGGCCCTGGTTGCATCAACATGTAGCCATACCTTCATCATACCACCAATGTCTAAAATACCGTTTCAATGTTCATATCGGAAAATTTTATGGTGACAAGGCTCCATTCAAAACATGTGAATCTCAATACATTGAGGCAGAGTTTTATCACACAAAAGGAACGAAGTCTATGACCAAGGAGATAACCAGAGTTAATGCTCCAAATGGACTAGAAAATATTCTAGAAAATCCATTCATGAATTTGAGTACAGATTATATGTTTCCCATCAATCAAGTTGAAAGCGTAAATACAAATCTGTGAACTCATCCAATAATTCCCATAATTTCAATTGCAGAGATTGATCCTGATAACATGGGATAAATTATTGATACACCAAGCAATGATGGAAGCCTGAATGGAGATGTTTTCATTTCATCTCCTGAATTACAATGAGCCTCTACTTCATCAATCAAAGTAGAAGAAATTGTAGTAATTTTAGAGGGAGACAAAGATGTTGATTCTCAATCCATCAATCCATCTTTACTATAAAAAACCCTTCATTGTCAGTAGGGTTAGATATGGTGGCTTCTTCTTCAAGATGTTCAAATACTGAATCCTCCTCTAACTTTGGGAGTTTTGACTTGTCATCTACCATTAAAATGGAAATAGAATAGGTAACACATAATGAAGAAGAAGAAAAAGATCTCGGGGATGCTCCTCCAGCATTTGAAGAAGGTGTTTCTACCACTGTGGATGAACTAAGAGAAATAAATCTGGGTATAGGAGAAGATCCATGACCCCAAATTAATTAGTGAGGCCATGAACTTTGATGAGAAAGAGGTGTATACATCATTTCTAAAGAAAAATTGAAATATATTTTCTTGGAATTATACGAAAATTATAGGTCTTAATCCTGATGTAGCCACCCATCATTTGGGTTTGCGAGAAGAACATCGTTGGTTCAAGAAAACAGCAAGGAGAACACACCTAACTAAGTCCTCTAAAATTAAAGCTGAAGTTGATAATATTATAAATGATAATTTTGTTAGGGAATTTAAGTATCCCAAATGGCTGGCCAATATTGTCCGAGTGAAAAATACGAATGGGAAAATTAGAGTCTGCACTGATTTCAGAGATCTTAACCGGCATTGTCCTAAAGATGATTTTCCATTCCTGATTACAGAACTTTTAATTGATGTAAGAGCTAGCTATGAAGAACTTTCCTTCATGGATGGATATTCTGGGTATAATCAAATTCCAATGGAATAGGAGGATGAAGAATCTATACCCCTTAGAGCTCCTCAATGTGTCTTTTGCTATCGGGTAATGCCCTTTGGCTTAGAGAATGCAGGCGCGACATACTAATGTGCCATGTACCATATCTTCAAACCCTTCTTAGGGAAATTTGTTGAATGTTATGTAGATGACTTGTTAGTCAAATCCAAAAAACGTTCCAATCACTTGGCTGATTTGGAAACCATATTTCCTAAACTTCGGCAACATAATTTTAAGATGAACCCCTTAAAATGTACTTTCGGAGTAACATCAAAAAAATTACTTGTCTTCATTGTACGCCATCGTGATATCGAAGTTGATCCTGAGAAAACAAAATAAATCCTTGGTATTTCACCTCTTTGAAATTTGAAAGAATTTGGAGGACTTCAAGGACACTTGGCCTATATTCGGCGCTTTATTGCCAACTTGGCAGGAAAATGTTTACCCTTCACCAGATTAATGAAGAAGGGAGTCACATATCAATGGATTGGGGATTTCCAAGAAGCATTTGATATACTCAATAAATATCTCATGATTCCACAAGTATTGATTCCACCTGTTGAAGGAAGACCACTCATTCTCTACGTGACAACATTAGAGTGATTGCTAGGTTACTTCCTCGCCCAAAATAATGATGCTGGAAATAAAAACAACATTTATTTTCTCATTCTCACTATGCTTGATGTGGAAACTCGGTATTCAAGTATTGAGAAGTGCTACCTGGCATTAATCTTTTCTGTTCATAAATTGAGACATTACCTAAAACATCATGAGGTCTAATTGGTATCTCGTAATAACCCACTCAAATTTATCCTCAGTCGTCCTATGCTTACAGGATGTCTAGCACGGTGGGCGGTTATTTTGAAACAGTTTAATATCTGGTTTGTGCCTAAAAAGGAAATAAAAGTCCAAGCTCTGGTTGTTTTCCTTATTGAGCACCCATCTAAGGAAGACACGTCATTTAATACTGAACTTCGTGATAAAGAGGTCATCTCTATTCAAGATAATTCCCAAACATGGAAAATATATTTTGATGGTGCTTCTAGAAGTCCAATAGGGAAGAACTGGAAAATCTTAAACACAACAAGGTTGGATTAGGAATAGTCCTTATTTCCCCAGAAAAGGCATTATTACCTTATTCTTTCCTATTATCGGAATGTGGAACCAATAATGAAGCCGAGTATCGAGCTCTCATCAGAGATTTGGAATTGGCTCTTCAGGTGAAAATAGATCATTTAAGGGTAAAAGGTGATTCATAATTGGTAATAAAACAAATAAATGGGGAATAATCTATTACAAAAGAAGAGTTAATCCCTTTGTTTGATTACGTCAGAGAGTTAATGGCTGAATTTCCCATAGAGCCGACATTGTCCTATGTCCCGCGATCACAAAATTCTAGAGAAGATGTACTGGATAATGCAGCTATAGCCTTGGCAGATCCAAACTGGGATGAGACAGTTATCTTCATAACCCATCTCAACGTGGTTTCACCTTTTTTCAACCCATAAGGGTGGAAATTAATGAAATTAGCCCTATTTCTGAACCTTATTGTCATACCATGGGGTGGAGAACATCCATCATGGAATATCTTCGAAATGGGATACTTCCACCAAATAGGGATGAGAAGGAGCGGATCCATCTATGAGTGGACAATTTTACTCTCTATGATAGTCCAGACCACCAAAAGAATCTTTACAAGTGAGGATTTGATGGAATTATTTTCAGATGTATTGATAGAGAAGAGAATGTAGCTGTCATGAAAGAATTACATTCAGGAGCTTTTGGTTCCCATCAATCCGGGCACAGACTCTCCGATAATATCCGAAGGCTTGGAAACTTATATCCATAAATGACACAGGATTGTACATATTTCAATAAAAATTTCATCCATGTCATGTTCATTCCAACTTCATTCATCAACCACCAGAGTTTCTACATACAGATAAATACTCCTGGCCATTTTCCACATGGGTAATGGATGTAGTTGGGCCGTATCCTCCAGCCACGGCTAAGCAGTTCAAGTATATTCTCACTGCTACTGATTTCTTCTCTAAGTGGGCTGAGGCAACACCTCTCAAGGAAGTCAGATCCAAAATCATCGTTAGTTTTGTCAAAACTAAAATCATCACCAGATTTGGCATCCCTCATACTATTTTGATGGACAATGGCACCAATTTTTGTTCTGCTAAAGTAAAAAAGTTATATTAGGAATATAATATCAAATACAACCATTCATCTTGATATCATGCGACATCCAATGGATAGATAGAGGCTTTCAAAAAAACCCTATCAAATATACTCCAGAAGATGGTGGACAAAGATAAGAAATCATGGCCTGATAAACTTTGAATGCTTTATGGGATTATTGGACAACTACTCGTACTGTGACCCAAGAAACTCTTTATTCATTGGTATATGGAACTGGAGTGGTTTTTTCAATTGAAGTACAATTTCCTTCACAAAGAGTTTCAATCTGTGATCAGTTATCTGCAGATGAAATATCTCAGAAACAGTTTAATGAGTTGGAATGATTAGATGAGAAAAGATTGCATACTTTGCATCATCTAAAAGTCTATCAGAATAGAATAGCGTGAGATTTTAATAACAAATTTTTCCTTCAATCATTCTTCCATGGAGAATTGGTATTGGTCTTTAGGACTCCAATGATACCAGGAAAAAAATCTCCAAAACTTGAAGCAAAATGGGAGGGACCCTATTACATACATAAGGTCTATTCAAATGGAGCCTATGATTTAATCTCAATGGATGGAGAACGCTTTACATCTCCAACCAATGCAAGATTTTTAAATAAATACTATGTGTAATTATACCCATTAGTCCTCACTGTAAGACTTTAAACTGCACGGTATATAGTCCTCACTGTAAGACATTAAACTGCACAGTACATAGTCCTCACTGTAATACTTTAAACTGCATAGTACATAGTCCTCACTATAAGACTTTAAACTGCACATTACATAGTCCTCAAAGAAAGACAGTAAACTGCACAGTACATAGTCCTCACTGTAAGACTTTAAACTGCAAAGTACAATGTCTTTACTGTAAGACATAAATCTACACAACAACCAATGTCCTAGTTGCAAGACATTAAACTGCATAACGACCATAAGAATCCATGTTACATGATGTTAAATTGAGTAGTATCTTCATCCTTGTGGCACGATGTTAAACTTCATGACATTTTATGTTCAATTAATGTTTTCTCTATTTAACATTAGAAGATTCCATAAGCAAATGTCAGTGATGTCATTTATACTTCTTAGTAGTACATGAGTCCCTCTCTTTCATATGTCAGAGTCGGATCTGCATAGAGACCAAGTTTCAAAAACTATGTACGGATTGATTCTCATTTTCAATGAGATACATAGAGACGCCTGAATCTCCAATTCTGGTCCCAGCCACAATCACAAAATTTTCTTATTTTATTTTCTCCTCCTGTATATGAATCATATCTATATAGAGTGTTTCCTAAAGATATATGATTTGGTCCTTATACTATTTCATGTCTTAAGATTTATCATTCTCTTAGAACGTATCAAAGCCCCCATTCCTCAGGTCAAACTTAGTGTGAGGAATGATTGTTTAAAGAACTACCTATGGCTTGATTCTCATCTATTTTGAGATACGTAGAGACGCCAATATCTCCAATCTTGGGCCCAACCACCCAAAATAAAAAACCCTTTATTTCTGGAATAAAATCAATTCTTCAGAGGGAATGTTTTAAAAATATATATGACTTGATTCTTTCCCTAGAAAGACATATAGTGACACTTGGGTTTTATCCCTTAATCCAGTTACAATATGTCTTTCCTTTCATATCAGTTCATAGTCGTCCTTACCACATGACGTTACACTGAATGAAAATCTAATACCCCTATTCTTCATTTGCATCACCTTTGCATTATAAAAGAAACCCTTACTGCTCCTTGTTTCTCACACCGATCATAACTCACGTGGGATTAGGAATTGAGTAAATGGCTTCTTTATAAAAGGTGTTTTAATTTCTTATGTAGTTAATAATGTCTTTAATGCATGAATTGAAACTACATAGTTTAATGTCCTTACTGCATGACTTGAAACTGTATAGTATAATGTCCTTACTACATGAATTAAAACTACATATTACCATATTCATTCAAAAGAAACAAAGAAAGCCTTCATTTTAGATATGAGTCATATCTATGTAAAGGAAATCAAATTCATGGTGAATATTGATTCAAATATTTCTCATATACATTGGGCATAACCCCCTTCCATATCTCACACTCTTAATCTTGAATTTTTCTTTGAGATTTTCATAATATTTCTTATGGTTTCTAGTGACAAGGTTTCTAATATCTGAGAGATTTTTTGTCTGACTATGCAGCACGTGCCCTTAGGCGGCCTTGCATAAATTTCCTACATAATAGGCCTATCAGCCAAAGGATGACACTATTTGGCTATGCAACATATGCCACAGTTGGCCCCGTATAATACAGCCCCCATCACGGGTTTGTAAAATAATGGTAACTTCATTCTTGGTTATAGTACCTTTGTCTCCTTTAATCTTTGATGACAACATACAAGAATCTGTATTTTAAAATAGTCATAAAAGTATACTTGTTCCATTATCTTTCTCACAGTCTGAAAGTCTTCAAAACCATGGTTAACACATTTTCCTCATCATGTGTTCGATATAATATGAAATAATCTTGAAATCACTTGGCCACATGTTATATATTTTTTTCATTTCTGGTCCTATTTGTATGCGCTAAAACTACAGACGCCATATCTTTTACATCTGGGTCAGACCTTTTGTAAAAGTCATATTCCTATAATTATTTGGATATCTTGATTGGAAATACCATTTACATATTTAGGTACCTTTCTCCATAAACTAAACTCTATGCTTTAAGAAATCTGAATCTCCATAAACATTCTTCTAGTTTTAGCAATAGAAAGTAAAACTTTTGATAGATCTTTTGTCTGACTATGCAGCACGTGCCCTTAGGTAGCCTTTCAGAAGTTGCCTATATAACAGGCCTGTCAGTCAAAAGATTCCACTATTTTTTTATGCAGCATATGCCCCAGTTGGCCCAGCATAATACATCCCCCATAACGAGTTTGTCAAGTAATGGTAACTCTGTTCATAGAAAAGACTTCCTCTAATTCTTCTATCCCTTTTCCCATATCATTTCTCAGTTTTAGAAATTCTCAGATCATAGTTTACAATATTACGTTTCATACCTGAATATGATAGTATATTTCCAAACAAATTATCAAGAAATTGGGAGAGTTTCATACTTTTGGTCCAAGCTAAAGAACTTAAATTAAAGCCACCCCATGTCCTCACTACATGACTTAAAACTGCGCAGCATTAATGTCCTCAGTGCATGACTTAAAACTACAAAACATCAATGTCCTCACTACATGACTTAAAATTACAAAGTACCATGTCCTCACTGTATGACTTAAAACTAAACAGTATCAATGTCCTCACTTTATGACTGTAGGTTTAAAATAACCCTTTTTCAATCTTAAAATTCATTTCCTTGGCAAAACCACCTACTGTGATCTTAATTCACCCAAATCTTATATCCCCTATCTATCAACAGTAAAACGTTAAATTCCTAAATAGCTCTTTTACCTGACTATGCATCATGTCCCCATAGGCGGCCTTGCATATGTTGCTTAAATAACAGGCATGTCAGTCAAAAGATGTCACCGTTTGGCTATGCAGCATATTCCCTAGTTGGCCCTGCATAATGTAGCCCCCATAATGGGTTTGTCAAATAATGGTAACTTTGTTCATCGAAAAGACACACATTATGTTGATACGGGATTTAAATTCGGTATCCATAAAAAATCATGGCCCAAGATTACCCTTGGAAATGTTTAAAGAATATTAAAGCAATTCTTATCCATAGTGTTTTGTTTGGGATATAATTCAAAGATTATGGTCAAATCTATTTAGTCCCTAAACATTATCCTTTTATAGTCCATCATGCATGACTCTAAACTAACAATAACAAAACACTTGGTGCTCATTAAATTGAGAACCCGTGAAGGGCACCCTAAACAAAAGTCGAGTCCCAGCTCACTAAACGTACATTTTTGTATGGTTTAGGTAATATTGAGTATTAAAAGTAAAAAAGACACCATGTGTGTAGGGTTATCCATATAATCATTGAAATAGTCAAATCATTTTTATTAGGTCCATTGGATTAATAGGAAATTTATTTGAGCACTTCATTCTAATTATAATAATGATTTTTTAACATAAGGGAATCATTATCATCATTTACTTTTAATATTTCAATCATGAAAAGATAGGAATGAAGATTTTTATTATTATTATTATTATTGAAAACAAAATTTCTTTTATTCATATGAAAATAGAGGGCCATCCACAAAATTGAGACTCTCTATCATGTTTCAGAATAAACTCTCAACATGACTATTCATTTGTTGGACCGCTTCAAAAGCTCTATCAGTTGCCTGTTGAAGTTGAGATAGTTGAGGAACTCCAGCTTCCTATGCTTGAAAAAGAGCTTATTTACTAGTTGAAATGGCAGTTAATGCCTCTAATTGGGTTTCTCTTAATGTCTGATTCAATTTCTCATGCTTTTTACAAACTTCAACTAGTTGCTGTTGAATATATAACAACTACTTCGTGGATTCTTTGATTTTTTTGGCTAATCTCGAGTGATTTCTTGTTATGATTTTCCTCTACCTAAACTACTGCAGCTTGAAACCCCTCAATATTGATGAGTCATTTAGCCTCTTCAAAATCTTGTCGTAGCTTATACTCTTGCTTCAGTCGATGAATAGTCTCTTTCATCGCATCGTAGACTGGACGATAATTAAATCCACCAAATCCCAATACGCAGAATAATGTTGAGAGTTTTGTAAAACGGGACGACAATTCATCTAAAGGATTTTTATAAATTATGATTTATATATGCCTCAATGTCTTATTATGTTCCATGAATTGAGCATATTGCATCTCTAAGTCTGAATCTGAGTCATTACCATGAGGTAAAATGTACTTAGGAAACATGCCACTTAAAGAGTTGTTTTGTTCTGCTTCTATTAGGGTAGTATATGATTCACCTTCTAATCTAGGAGTTGATAACCCTAAATGATAAATCAAGTTCATTTTTAGTTTAAAATAGAGGAAGAAAATATGATTCAAACAACTGATTATATTTACCCAATAACAAGTCAGCTACTTGATTGGATTCATCCCCTGTATTTTCAGCTCGAGTGTTTTGAGAAGGTGTTTCTTGAGAAGGGGAATTTCCTTGAATTTGATCAAGTATGACTTTAGAAGGCTCTGGAACATCTCTTGATGAAGGATCCTCTGTAGGGATTTCTCCATCCCCGGTAGAAGGACAAAGTGGAACACACTGTTCCTGAAGATCCTTTGCGACATTTTCTATAGATAATGTAACACCCCGAGCTTCCATGATACGCTTCTCATTCAATAATGCAATAGCTTGCATTGTACGCAACTTCGAGTTCTAACACACCGAAACTAATCAAAGTAGCCGTTATGAATAGTAATAACCACTTTTTAAAATTATAGAAATTTTATATTTCAAAATGGACTTCATTTTTGTATTTGGAATATCGAAATTATCCTAAGTTGAATTTTTTGTAATTTTCGGAGAACTTCCAATTTTCTATGAATAGTGAAAAATACTTAAAAACAACTTTTTTTAATAAAAATAATTTATAGTGATAAGTTATAATATTTAGTGGTTTTAAAGTATAATTAGAATATATTTTTACCATTTTATCCAATGGTGTTCATTAGAATTAATTTCACTTTGAAATTGGACATAAACAATTGTCAATCTTTTGATATATATTGTTTCTTAAAAACACGCTATTTGTTGTGACAGCGGGAATTAATTATAAAATTAATTAATGCAACTTATAAGTTTGAAATTTTGTAAAATAGACATCATTTTTGGATTCCGAATATCAAATATAGCTTAGGGTGAAATTTTGGCACTATTCTGAAAAACTTCAATTTTTGATGTATAGTGAAACCACTAAGTGGTAGTTAAAAAACTGATTTTGCGTTTAAATGAAACATTACCACTTCTGTGATTTAAATTTAAAAAATCCGACATACAAGGTTGTCATTAAGAAGTAAAATGTGGTTAAATGGGATTAAAATAATTTTTTGGTGAATAGTAACTTTTAAGTTCTTAATCGCGATTAGAGGTAATTAGTGTAGTTTAAGGTAAAAATAATGTTTTAATAATATGAGATGAGCTTGAAACATGTCCTACCCTCATTGGATGTGCCATGGCCGACCAAGACAATCCATGGGTCAAATTGGGGACCCCATGGAGCCACTTTAGTTGGAAAATGACATAAATACCTTTTATTTAATGTTAAAGTAAAAAATGACACAAACATGAAATGTTTTACTAAAACAATTTTTACATGGGGTTATACAAGTCATATTTTTTACTATAAATAGTCATTGGAAAGCTAAAAATATTTCATACATAATAGTATTTTTTTATAATTTTTAAACATTAAATAAATTAAATTATTTATGACATCATGATGATGAACCGACGACCTCATTATTTAACGATTTAAATAAAATAAAAAGATAATGTAAAATCCAAGGCTTAAACTTGTCAAAAACCTATTGGATGAGTATATTTAGAACAATTATCACCTTAGCCTCGAATTATATAAGTGTGGGACCTCTAAAATCCGAAACTCATTTTATAATAAAGTGACTTTTCTTTACTTTCCAAGAGTGCCCCTCCTCTCCACTTATAAAAGGCCCCCACCTCTACCACCTAATTCACACTTTCAAGCCTTTTGTCTCGGACAAACTCTGACCAAATACTCTCCCAACTTCCCTCCCTTACTCCTATAATCCTCACTTTGGGCAGAATTCTTCCCAAGGAAGCCTTTGGCTCAAATCAAAAGAGTTACCCGATTTTAAGGTAATGTCTTCTCTTATGTTATTTTGTTTTATTTTGCTTCTCCAACCTCATAAACTCTTTTTATTCATTTATTTTGTAACAACACCAGTATCCTAAATATACTAGGATGTTTTTATAAGAAGTATTCGAGCTACACTTACACACACCTACATCTAATGGTTAAAGAACATACTGTTTCTGTGGATGGCGAATTTCTGCCTCATGAAACGATGATTGTTCAAAACTCATATAACACCTTCAAAGGTGGCCATTAGGATGTAACTATATTTATATATGATATATAAAATGTTTATGTTTTCCTTATGCTTCTGTATTTCTCATTTATGGCATACTTTATGATTTCCATTATGGGTAAACGCGATAATTTCATTTTAGGAAGTGCGGACTACCGCCCCCTCAAAGTGATTTGAATCGTTAATACCATATGTGGGATGTATAAAGGATGGAGTAAATGGTATTATATGATATATTATACTGGAATTATATTATACATTTATATCATTATTATTTCATTCCATTAAATACGAAATAGAAATGAAAGTAGCGTTCATGCGTACGTACGGCTTACCGTCTCCATGAACGGTGCATTTCATTTCTTACCTCTAAATGTTACGTAATATTATGAATTAATGTATATAATGGATATATATGATATATATGATATCTAAATCATGAATACAATTCTGGATATAATGGATATTTCACCACATGAACAACTTGTAATTATAATAAGTTTATTGTTGACTCAAGCACCAAAGATCGTCAAAACGACCGTTATTAACTTAAATAATTACATAATGTTCATAACATTGTAATAAGTGATATAAAAAGGATAATGAAATTGAAAATGGTTCTTAATAAGGTATATATTAACTCTAGTTTATTATTCAGGAGGTTAAAGAACGGTTGAGTCAAGTCGGACACGAGGTAAGGGAATTTCTTAACCCAACTTCCATTCTTTGGGTTAATCTCCTACTTTCAAAATGTCATGATATTATTATTTCTTATTTTGTATTTTTACTTTATTTATGTGTAACTATAGTGAATACGCATAATAGATCTATTTTATTTTAAAAATGATCTTTTTAAGGACTTCGTCTCAATCTCCTTTCGTTGAGGCATATTTGGTTTTATACACAAATTTCTTTTATACGGTGTATAAACCCCTTTGACTTTTACGTTTATTCAAAAGGAATATTTTTTATACGAAGTGTTTACTAAATGAAAAAAGGGAATGTTTTTGTCATACGTATGTGGAGACAACGACTTCTCCGTCGTCATGACCATTATTTGAGTTTCGGATTCCTCTACAAGCCATACTTTTTTTAAAAGAAAAATAAATACCATGTTTTACTTTTCTTTTATTTTGGTATTGAAAATGGTTTTGAAAGAGTTTTTACTATATCAATGTGTTGTATTGATATCTTGTGATTGAAATGTGGAAATGTTAGGTTTCCTTTATGCATTTTTTATGTGATACGATTATGTTATGGTTTATGATATGTTTAAACCTATTCATATGAGGAATGTATTGGACTTAATAAGTGACGGGTGGAGCCCGCTATAGCTTCTCGATGCATCGGTAGGTCTCATGATACAACTAGATGTGGAATTGGCCGAGGCCCTTTACCAATTTGATTTATGGTTTTGGCCGAGGCCTTAATCATTTTAGACGTCTTGGCCGAGGCCTTGACAAAATGTTTCAGAATGTCTGGCATTATAGATTCCCTCATTATGAAAGTGGTTATTGATATTGCATGTGATTATTCGACCAGTAGAATATCCATGTGAAGAAGTGAATGGCATTATCTCATTTTACTTTTGCCATATTATGTTGATGTTCAAGTTTAAAAGGATTTTGTTTTAGTTATACATTTCCTTAAATTTTTATGTTTATTTATGAAAGCTTCCGCTATATTGTTATCCTTACTGAGCATCTGAGCTCACCCCTTCCAATGTTTCAATTTTTTCAGGATGTGAAGAAGTATATTATGAATGACCTACAGGGATAGTCAGAAGAGGATATGAGTGTGGACTATGGAGACTTTTTTATTGTAGTTTTTTTTCACTTTATGATGTAATGTAACGTTTATGAATGTATCTAGGGTTTCCAAGGCTACTAAACTAATCGGTCTTTCGAGACTTGATCTTTTGTGATCATACCAATGCTACGAAGTAATGTACCGACTCTGGGTAGCTGGGGTCGGGGAGTTACAGATAAAGCTGCATAAGGTGAATTTTAATGTAAAGAATCAAGTTGAAGAACAAATTATATATGGTAAATTCAAGAATAGGGACTTATGTCCTTGAAATTCCACATGACAATCTCCAAACTCCTTGATGGAATTGAGAATGTCAATATTTGGATTAAGGGTGTCCATCATTTTAGTGTATACTACCTGAAATGTTATAGCATCCTCGCCATTTAAGGTATCCAAAAAATGTTGGTTGATTACCAAATTGGCTCCGCTGAAATTTTTTTCTGATGAATCTTCAATTGGTATACCAACATCAGATCTTTCCGGGTTTGGGTTAATATCAGCATTGGTTTTAGATTACCCTGGATCTTTATTCATTTCTTCTGAAGCAATTGGAATATCGGTATTGATTATTTTCAGGATCATTTGACAAAAGTAACTAGAGAATGTATTTAATCTTACCATGGATTTCATCTCTCTCAAAAGAGCCAGGAGCAGGTATAGCTGAATCTTTTTACATTACAGATTCATCAGTATGAACCTGGGTTTCCCCTAGGGCTTTGTTTTTTTGTTCATAAAGCATCAGCTCTTAAACCATTGAGAGAGGAGAGAGACATAGATACTACAAGAGATAAAACATTTTTATGAAAATATATTTAGAAAGTTGTATGCCCTAAGGATCATATAAATACTTACTCCTTTGGTGAACACTTCAATTCAATTTCATTTATCTCTTGCGTTTTTGTTCAAAATCTTGAGGAGATATTGAAACACTCCTCTTAGTAGGGTAAAATTGAGGTAATGGTTGAGGATTATCTATCTCCATTTCCCCAGTCATAATTCTTACTCCAGGAGAAAGTTCTGGCGACCTGGGAGGGTCATTTGTTTCATTGATAGGAGAGCCTGCCAGACCGTACTTTGGTGATTCGAGAACTGGTCTAGATCTTCCTTCTCTACATTCAAGCTGCATAAATATATTTTCATCAAGATTAATGATGATATATGATAAGGAAGAGTTGAGAAAAAAGAAAAAGGGAAATACATTCTCAGTATTAACATTAATATCCCATTCCTCCTCAGAGTCGATAATTACCCCTTCGTAGACTCTTAAGTCCATCCGATGAGATACTCATTTAGAGGATGGTATTTGTTCATCGATTTTATATATATAAATCCCCAGCACAGCGATTTACTTCTGTACTTCAGACAATTTATGGTCCTTATTTCAATCAGAAGGTTCCTTGATATAAAAAATATCTGGTATTTGAATGCCGTGCTGGAGGAATGCGCATGCATCCCTCAGATCATGGGTTAAACTTTCTCAATGATGAATGGCTGAAGGTCGCACATATTTCAATCCTGGTATGGTTGGATATAGAAGGGAAGCTTCACCTTCTGATTGGGAAATTTCTTCAGACCTCCTTTCTTCAGAAAGTTCAACCAATGGATTAGGGACCACTGTTTGATAGCGGTGATTGGATAGCCTTGGCATTGGAGGTATTGCTTCTATAGAGTTAGTCTTCTTGGTGTACTTCCTACGAAGGCGTTTTGAGTGCTCTGAAACCTCTGACTCTTCTGTATCATCTCTGGACTTTGATTTCTTGTCACAATTTCCACGTGTAACAGTCGTTGTAGCTACCACTCAATATATCCCTGTCGTCAGAGCCCCTTGGGGATATGAAGAAACCCAAGCTTTGGCATACTCAGCTTCCAATCCGATCGATGAATCTGGTGGAGGTAATGTAATTGACAATTTGGATACCTCTAAAGTTGTTAGAATCCATAATTGTCACGCTACCATTGGGTGCTTCTCATTTCTGACAAATGTGGGTGGAAAAGTGCTTGATTGTTGAAGACATCTGAATTGACGAGAAAAGTTATAGGGGACATAAGCCTCATAGATAATTTCACCATCAATCCTGGTTGATAATACGCCATCCCTGAATGCCATTATATAGGATCCCAGCTCATAATTATTTTCTTTACCATCATCAATAAATGTTTCAGTTGGTGGGCCACCAAAAGGAAAGAAGATGAATTCTCCTGAGACATTAAATGCCTTCAGAACCACGTCAGGTCTTAAGACTTCGGGATAAATGCCAGAAACTTTCTATAGAAATGGATTGAATCAACCATTGGGAACTCTAACTGAATTCAGCACAGAGTATGAAGAAAATTGTGCTGCAATCCAGCCCCACAACACTTGGAATGGCTCTGAAATGCTAAATGTAACCATCCCATTGTATAAATGCAGCATGAGATGGTAAATTCATGCTAATATAGGGGTTTCTATACCAATATAATTCCCCTCTACCAATTTATCTAGAATGAAAAAGGTCCCTGATCTTACACCACCTCCGGATTCATGGACTCAAAGCAAATTAATACTTAGCCGCATAGCAAGGAAGGCAGCTAAGAGTACTTTTACATCTATATCAGGTTTGAATTTATAGCCCCAGTTCTTGTAATCACCTATTTCCAGTGTAGTCCAATATGTGCCTAAACTACCTCGATTATCTATAGAAGGACAAATAGTAGGACTCCCACAAGTTGGACCTTTCTCTATTGTTGGTTCTAAAAAGGCTTCCATCCACACTCTAGAATGGATATCTTTCTTATCCTTAGGTAAATTCTTCGCTATCTTAAGTAACTCATGGGCCACCGGTGGTGTTCTAGTAACATCACGCCATGTTTTAGTAGGCGGGATGAAGTCATCATACATTTCCCCGAGAATGAGAATTCCAGCTATTTGGTATGTCTTAAAGACTAATACCAACTTCACCATGCATCAAATGAAAGGAATTCTTTTGTGGAATCCATCAGCATAGTAATTCAGGAATGAATTTATTTTTTGTAAACATAAGTTTTCCCCATTCAGAAAGCTTCGTAAATATGAATGTCAAATAACTCTTTTCTGAATTCCGCACAAGCCCGACATACCCAGAATACCCAAATCCACTTGGGTTTTACACCCCATCTAGAACCAAGGTCCCAAAATCCTTTCCCACCATTTTATTTGTGGCATCCCGCCTTTTTATAACATAACTTTCATTACATTACACAAAACTGAGGATCTTTAAGGTTTAGTGTCTTGGAAACAGGGAACATAATACATGAAAACAACATAAAACATTATTCTTAAACACTTTAAAGGATTATCCTTAAGTTCATCCTAGGTTAATTAATGCATCTCATAAACTGGGGAAATACATCAAAAGAAAGGGTGAGCAGAAGGCCTAATAAGGGAAACAAGAGAAACATTTTACATGTGAACTTGAGATACTTCAATAAGGTCATGAAAAGAACTTTAAGGCGTGAGAAAGAAATCATGAGGCATGTCATAATAAAAATAACGTTTTTCATAACGTTAAGATGTGGTCACAACATTTTACAAAGACAATCATTTCCGTTTCACCAAGGTCCATCCCCAAGGTGTCAATAAAAATTACCAAGGTTATTCACCAAGGTATCAGTCTAAATGGTCTTCTCTAGAGATTATGTCTTTACCCAATGAATTGGAGCGCTATCAGGACGCACCCTTAAATTTGACTTTATCATCATGTGAGCCACATATATCATAATCAATAATTTCATAAACAACCCATATAGCATAAAAGAAATGGGTTTCATTTCATAATCATAACGTTTTAAAAACTGCTTTAAAGACATGATCTTTGTCTCACGTTAAAACCCACAGAAAAGGAAGGTGGGTCTCATGTATGTAAATCCCAGAATTTAAAATATAACAACTTGGTATATATTTGAATACCCCTATAGAAGATAGAGCTTTGAGTATTCACTTAATAAAATAAAAGAACTTTAGAAAAGGAGAGAGACATTTTGAGACGGAAATTATGCAGCATAACGACTATGTTACGAGGTTTTAGAAAACATTTAAAAGAGAGGGGAAATGGGTCACCCACTCATAAATGATCCATAAAACTATAGGGGAACAGAATATAAAGGATTTAAAAACATGGTAATGAAATTTTAAGGACATACCATTTGAGATGAAAAACAAGGAAGGAAGACATGAATTAGATTTCTCTTATGAAAATTCGGCAGCCTAACGGCGTCACTTAAAATTCAACAAAAATGAATTGACGAGATCAAATAGGGTCTCTAGTCATATGAACATAAAAGTTCAGTATTATACATATAGAGATCATACCCCAACATAATAAAAAATAACTTGAAAGACTTGACATGAAAGTAGAACTTTGAAAAATGAGAAGGGTGAAAGAATCCCTTAAAAATTCGACAGCCTAACGGCACCACTTAAACATTCTTAAAACGAATTGATGGGAGAAATATGGGGTCTCTCATAATATGAAAATGGAAAGGGAAGTAAGATTAATATATAAGAACATCCTCCAACATAAGAACATGGAACATAAAATAAATGGCATAAAAGAGATTACTTGAAAAGAAAGAGAGACGTCGGATCCCTTACCTTAAAACGTAACTCTTAAAACTCAAAGGTTTGGACCTTGAGGGCTTGGGGGCACCTTGGGATGACTTTTTGGTAGGTAATGAGACCATAGCTTCTTTGGGGGATAGTTGGGAGTGAAAACTAAAGGAGGAAAGGGTGGGTATTTATAGGGAAGGTGAGGTGATACTTTAATAATTTCAAGGGACACCTCACAAGTGGTTTTCTCAAAACCATGGGCTCTCCCATGGTATTTTCCATGGAGTTAGGCCGCATGGGGCCCCCAATACAGTAATTCATCACCTTTGGTCGGAAAACCCTTAAAATATCTTATGAAATCATCATGACACAGTTATGATGTCATTAAACATACTTAAACCCTAAAACTGTATTTTTACTATTTACTGAAAATTCATCTTTCTCAGAAAAATCCCAAAATTCCACCTTAATGAAATATAGATGCTCTGATTACAAATATGAAATCCATTTTATAAAAATAATTTTCTAAATAATTTTAATTTAATTTTTAAATAAAAACACTATTCACTGAGAATTCATTTTTTTCAAAAAAAAAACCCCAAAAATTACCATAACATAATATCGATGATCTGAGTTCAAAAATAAAGTCCATTTTATAAAAATAATTTTCTAATTATTTATAATTTAATTTTTAATTAAAAAACACTATTCAACCAAAAAAACTAATACTTGGCTAATAATTTTTGAACCCATTATTTACCCATTTTATTGAATCACATTACTTAATCAAGGTGTCTAAATTATATTAAAACTTTCTTTAAGTGAGATTACTAATCCATTTGGTCACATTACTAATCCTAAGCGTAAAATCACTATTCATAATTTACTATTCATAAAAAATTAAGTTGATCTTATTAGACTCCAAATTCCTTACTGAATACTTTTGCAGAAGACCATTTTTTGAAAATCATTACACGCCATTAATTATTTAAGGTTTACATAAATATTTTAAAATATTCTATTTTTCAAAATTCATCGATAAAATACATCCTAAAATTATCCAGACATTTGAAATTTCACAAACATCACTAAAGGAAGAAATCCCAATTTATTCATCCCAAATAATTACACAAAGAAGTTACAGTCTCGTCACATAGCCCCTTATAACACCAGTATATGACCTAAGTGTAAGGTGTGATATGGTGAGAGAATCTGAGGGAGGCTTAGATAACATTTACCTAGTAGTAATCTCTACTAACTTGAACTTATCCTGAAGGTGTTTTCATTCAATCTTGACACGCTGGAGTTCAGCTTGGGCTTCGTCCAAAGCGAAGCCCAAAGATGCCACCTCCTTCCCAAGCTCTCATAAGTGGGCTTTATAAGGTTTGAGTCTACTGGATGAAGCCATCGACTCCTCTTTCTGCATTAACCATTAATATCTCTTTTAAATCGTTAAGAGTAAGTTAATATACTATTCAAAAAGTTTGGGTCGTTACATTCTTCCCCCCTGAAGAAATTCCATCCCCGAAATTGTATACTTGAGGCCTAGTCGAATAGGTGAGGTTACTTTTGCTTCATTGTTTCCTCAGGCTCCCAAGTCGCTTCTTCATACTTATGATTCCTTCACAACACTTTCACAAGGTGGGTAGTCTTGTTTCGTAGAACCTTGTCTCTACGGTCTAAGATCTCCACTGGTTGCTCCTCATAAGAGAGGTCATATTCCAGTTGTACCACCTATGGGTTCAGTAAATGCGAAGGGTCGGGTATGTAGTTCCTCAAGAGAGATACATGGAAGACATCGTGAACTTGAGCTAGGTTCAGTGGAAGTGCTAGACGATAGGCCACTGCTCCTATGCAATCAAGGATTTCATAGGGTCCAATGTACCTAGGGCTGAGATTCCCTTTCTTCCCAAAACGCATGACTCTCTTCCATGGAGAAATTCGAAGGAAGACTTTGTCGCCAACACCAAACTCCATGGCCCTTCGACGGTTGTCATCATAGCTCTTCTGTCGACTCTAAGCATCCTTTATGTGTTGTTGGATGGCATGAACCTGTTCTGTCATCTCCTTCACAAGATCAGGCCCAAGAAGCTTTCTCTCACCAGTTTCATCCCAACAAGTAGGAGTTCTACATCTCTTTCCATACAGAGCTTCATAGGGCGACATCTGAATACTCAAATGGAAGATTTTTTTAAAGGAGAACTAAACTAATGGGAGGTGTTGATCCCATCCACCTTTAAATTCCATTGAGCATAATCTCAGCATGTCTTCGAGTGTCTAAATAGTCCTTTCATATTGGCCATCACTTTGAGGATGATAGGCCGTACTAAAATTCAATTCAGTATTCAGAGCATGTTGAAGACTTCTTTAGAATTTTGATGTGAATCATGGATCATGATCAGACATGATGGATAGTGTTACCCCATGAATCCTTACCGCATCCTTTACATATATATTGGCAAGTTGATCCAGAGATAAATCATCCCGAATAGAGATAAAATGGGCGATCTTGGTTAGATGGTCCACAATAACCCACATCGCATTATTTCCTTTGGATGTTTTCAGGAGACCAGTTACAAAGTCCATAGTGATATTATCCCACTTCCATACTGGTTTGGGTAGCGGTTGTAATACCACTTTAGGAAGTTTTCAATCTGCCTTTACTTGTTGACTCACCAGGCACCTTGTAGTGTAATCAGCGATATCCCTCTTCATGTTATCCCACCAATAATGATCACGAAGGCCTCTATACATTTTAGTGCTTCCAAGATGTATAGAT
Source organism: Viscum album (assembly GCA_963277665.1). Taxonomy (NCBI): domain Eukaryota; kingdom Viridiplantae; phylum Streptophyta; class Magnoliopsida; order Santalales; family Viscaceae; genus Viscum; species Viscum album. The sequence goes on from OY728137.1 coordinate 275,317,271, forward strand.
AAAGTACAGCTATGAGCTTCATCCATCAATTCTTTCTTTATCTATAGAATAGATGGAACACATAGTCTTGTACGAAATTTCAATACACCTTCTTGATCAATATTGAAATCAGGGAACTTCTCATCCTTTACAGCCTCAAACTTCTCCTGTAGCAAAGGATCTTCTTTTTTAGCCTTCTTGATCTTCTCTAGTAATGTTGGTTGAGAAATAATTTGGGATAAGGTTGATGATGTCCCTTCCCTTACAATTCCCATGTCCAGTTTTACTGGATCTTTAATCAAGGGATCACCTAGGATTCTCATTGTTGCCAGAACAACAAGATCTTTCCTGCTTAACGCATCCGCGACTTTGTTTGCTCTTCCAGGGTGATAATGAATTGAAAAATCATAGTCTTTAATAAGCTCCAACCATCTCCTTTGTCTCATGTTAAATTCTTTTTGCGTTAAAATATACTTTAAACTTTGGTGGTCGGTGTATATATCATGTTTCTCCCCATAAATATAGTGCCTCCATATCTTTAGAGAAAAAACAACTGCCGCTAACTCTAGATCATGCGTAAGATAATTCTGCTCATGAATCTTCAACTGTCAAGATGCATAAGAAATTACCTTGTCATTTTTCATGAGAACGCACCCAAGACCTTTCAGAGATTAATCACTAAAAATAATGAATCCTTCTCCGATAGAGGGTAGTGTTAACACAGGTGTAGTAAACAATCTCTTCTTCAGCTCTTGGAAACTTTCCTTGCATTCCTTTGTCTATATGAACTAAACCCCTTTTCTATTAAACTTGGTTAGAGGATTAGAAAGCCGTGAATTTTTTTTCACAAACCTCCAATAATATCCCACTAAACCAAGGAAACTACGAATCTCAGTTACTGTTGTGGGTTGAGGCCACTCTTCTACAACCATTGTCTTTGCAGGGTCAACCGAGATTCCTTCATTGGTTAAGATGTGCCCCAAGAAATCCACTTGTTGTAACCAAAACTCACACTTGCTGAAATTTCCAAAGAGCCTCTCCTTCCACATAGTTTTCAAAATAACCCTCAGATGATATTCATGCTCCTCACGACTTTCTGAATATATCAAAATATCATCAATAAAAACTACCTCAAAGTTATCAAGGTAGTTCTTAAAGACTCTATTCATAAAATCCATGAAAATAGAAGGAGCATTAGTCAAGCTGAAGGGAATAACAGTAAACTATTAATGCCCATATCTTGATCAGAAGGTAGTCTTTGGAATATCTTCCTTCTTCACCCTCAGTTGATGATAACCAGATCGAAGGTCAATCTTGGAGAAGAATTGATCCCCACGAAGTTGGTCAAATAAATCATCAATTCTTGGAAGAGGGTATCTGTTCTTCACTGTGATCCCGTTCAGTTCTCGATAATCAATGCATAGCTGCATTGATCCATCCTTATTCTTCACAAAGAGAACTGGTGCTCCCCATGTAAACACAATCAGTCAGATAAACCCCTTCTCCAACAAGTCTTGGAGTTGTTTATTTAACTCATCTAGCTCCACATTTTCCATTCTATATGGTGTCTTTTATTTCGGTTGAGATCCAGGTACGAGTTCAATGGAGAACTCTACCTCTCTTTCTGGGGGAGGTCCAGGTAACTCCTGAGGAAATATATCCATGTATTCCTGAACAATCAAAACGTCTTCTATTTGTATACTCCCTTTTCCTTCTTCATCATCACCGATTAACTCCATAAAGAAAGCTATATAAGGTGCTTCTAGATAGGGATCAATTCGGGATATCTCTCCTTTGAAGATAATTGTAGGTCGTTCATTCAAGACTACTGAGATTTCCTTACTTCTACATTTGATCTTAGCATTATACTTTGAGAGCCAGTCCATCCCTACTATAACGTTGAATTCCAACAAGGGAGTGACTACTATATTTGCGATAAGATAGTTCTCACTGAAGTAAAAACTAGAGTCTCTAAACACTGTTGATGCATGGATAATCCCACTTGGAGTCTTGACTGACAATTCTACCTCAAGCAGTTAAGAGATTGATTCTGTAACATCCCCAAATGATAAAGTGTTAAATGACTAAATGATATGACTCATGTCAACAAGGTGCATCTTCCTTTTCGGAAGCTTGTCTGATTAGAACTCAACAGTTAAGCATGCTTGGCCTGGAGTAGTGATTGGGATGGGTGACCTTCTGGGAAGTTTCCCAGGATGAGTGTGAGTGAGGACAAAGCACACTGGAAAGGACAAGTGTTGGCCTGTGGGGACTGTCATTAGTCAGATGACCCGTTCAGGCATGTGGGTGGACCCTGGGGTGGGCCCCACGTGTCTGCGGGGCAACTGGTGATACCCGGTAGGCCAGGAACCGACGACCATGTTATGGCGGGGTGGTTGTGCTGTCACCGGGACCCGGTTGTCACATTTGGTATCAGAGGAGGAACCCAACCTTAAGTGTGGTGCACTACCTGGGTTGAGATGTAGGGCCCACAGCGAGGGCGTTGTGCTCTAAAGGGGGGGTGATTGTAACATCCCCAAATGATAAAGGGTTAAATGACTAAATGATATGACTGATGTCAACAAGGTGCACCTTCCTTTTCTGGAGCCTGTCTGATTAGAACTCCACAGTTAAGCATGTTTGGCCTGGAGTAGTGATCAGGATAGATGACCTTCTGGGAAGTTTCCCAGGATGTGTCTGAGTGAGGACAAAGTACACTAGAAAGGACAAGTGTTGTCCTGTGGGGACTGTCATTAGTCATATGACACGTTCAGGCATGTGGGTGGACCCTGGGGTGGGCCCCACTTGTCTGCGGGGAAACTGGTGGTACCCGGTAGGCCAGGACCTGACGACCATGTTATGGCGGGGTGGTTGTGCTGTCACCGGGACCTGGTTGTCACAGATTCTATATTCTTTTCAAACTTGGAGGAAATAAAGGAATGCGTATAACCAGAATCAAGCAAAGTACATGCTAGTTTTGAGAGGACAACAAGAGTACCTGCTACCACGTCATTTGGAACTTCAACTTCAGTTGTTGTGAAAGAAAAAGCACTACCTCTCCCCCTTGTCCTTTTCTGAGGTTGATGGTGATTCCCCTCCACTACCCTCAGATTTGGGCAGTGATTAGCAAAGTTCCCAGGCTGTCCACACTTGAAGCATTGGACTTCGGGTAGGGCTGGAACCATCTTTCCTCTGTCGTTAGTGTTGGGAAGTTGAGGCTTCACCTCACTATGAAAATTCCGAGCAATATGGCCTTCTCTTCCACACTTTTAGAACTTTCCACATCCGATCAAGTAGTGCCCCAGATGCTTCTTCCCACATTTATTGCATGTGGTAAGTTGAATTTTTTTTCCACCTCTTCCCTGATCAAGAGTCTTCCCTAGACTGGGCTCCAACGATCTCTTCTTGTCATTTGATTTATGAGACCACTGTGTCTCACCAAACTCTAGCTCGACTTTCATTGCACTCCGCACGATCTCATCATAGCTGTCAGAGTCCCGGTTGGCTAGATTCTTCTGCAGATGAGGTCTCAATACACCGAAAAATCTGTCAACCTTCCCACTTGGATTCATGACAAAGCTAGAGGTATATCGTGGAAGTTAGGTGAAGTTCATCTCATAGCTTTCGACAGATTCGTTCTCCTTCTGCTTCATCTCAAGAAACTCTTTCTCCATTATCATTCTCATGGAACGAGAAAAATACTTATTAAAGAATATTCCGCATAACTCTTCTCACTCCATAGCTTCCATCTCTCCTCGCGGCTTCATGTTTTTGATCAGAGACCACCACTGATTAGCTTCTCCCTATTGGCGATAAACAGCAAGGGTGACTTTTTCTTGTTCCGAACAATGAAGTATAGAAAATATCTTTTCAATGGATCTTATCCATTGTTCCGCAACCAATGGGTAAGTAGATCCACTGAATTTTGGTGGTCGTTGACACATGAAGGACTCAACAGAATGTTGTTCCCTTCATGGTGAGATTGGCCTCTCATCTTGATTCAAGTTATCACTCATAACTTGAGTCAGTTGGTTCATCATTCGCATGAATGTTTATATTCCGGCTTCCATCGGAGGGCCGTCAGCACATGGTACATTGTGGTCACCATCTGCACGGTTCCTCATATTGCTCACCATTTTTTAAAAAAATAAAACCTTAGTGAGAAACATATTTCATTTATGAATATTTTAACTAAGACTTCATGCTTAGACAATTACATTTCTCTATAATTCCTTCATAATGATTCATAAAAATCTTGTAATTAACCAAACATATCCCCCGAGAGTGTCGTAACCAAGAGTGCAGAAAGGCCCGTTATCGTGCACCAGTTCCCGTTTGAGTCTAGCTCAAAGTGGTGTTTTCGGGTTTTACCCCTATGTACATCTGTGTCAGAGCCTCCTCTACCTTCTTGTATCTAGACAGAGATGTATTTGTTTGATAAACCACGTACTCAATACTTACCAAAATTCCAGGAATTTTTCCTCTTTTTAAACTTTTCTATAGGGTCCTTCCTAAAGTTTTTATATCCTAATTTTTACAAATAACTAAACCATACTTTAATACCAACTGTGGAATCCCTCCTTTTTATAACATAACTTTCATTACATTACACAAAATTGAGGATCTTTAAGGTTTAGTGTCTTGGAAACAAGGAACATAATACATGAAAATAACATAAAACATTATTCTTAAACAATTGAAAGGCTTATCCTTAAGTTCATACTAGGTTCATTACTGCATCTCATAACCTGGGGACATATATCAAAAGAAAGGGTGAGCATAAGGCTTAGTAAGCGAAACAAGAGAAACATTTTACATGTGAACTTGAGATACTTCAATAAGGTCATGAAAAGAACTTTAAGGCATGAGAAAGAAATCATGAGGCATATCATAATAAAAATAACGTTTTTCATAACATTAAGATGTGTCCACAACATTTTACAAAGACAATCATTTCAGTTTCACCAAGGTTCATCCCCAAGGTGTCAATAAAAATTACCAAGGTTATTCACCAAGGTATCAGTCTAAATGGTCATCTCTAGAGATTAAGTCTTTACCCAATGCATTGGAGCTCTATCAGGGCGCACCCTTAAATTTTTCTTTATCATCATGTGAGCCCCATATATCATCATAAATAATTTCATAAACAACCCATATAGCATATAAGAAATGGGCTTCATTTCATAATCATAACGTTTTAAAAAATGCTTTAAAGACATGACCTTTGTGTCACTTTAAAACCCACAGAAAAAGAAGGTGGGTCTCATGTATGTAAATCCCAGAATTTAAAATAGAACAACGTGGTATATATGTGAATACCCCTATAAAAGAGAGATCTTTCAGTATTCACTTAATAAAATAAAATAACTTTAGAAAAAGATAGAGACATTTTGAGACGGAAATTCTACAGCATAACGGCTATGTTACGAGGTTTTAGAAAACATTGAAAAGAGAGGGGACATGGGTCACCCACTCATAAATGATCCATAAAACAGTAGGGGAACATAATATAAAGGATTTAAGAACATGGTAATGAAATTTTAAGGACATACCATTTGAGATGAAAAATATGGAAGGAAGACAAAAATTAGATTTCTCTTATGAAAATTCGGCAGCCTAACGGCGTCACTTAAACTTTAACAAAAATGGATTGACGAGATAAAATAGGGTTTCTAATCATATGAACATAAAATTTCAGTATCATAGATATAGAGATCATACCCTAATATAATAAAAATGAACTTGAAAGACTTGACATGATAGTAGAACTTTGAAAAATGAGAAGGGTGAAAGAATCCCTTAAAAATTCGGCAGCCTAACGGTGCCACTTAAACATTCTTAAAAAGAATTGATGAGAGAAAGAGGGGGTCTCTCATAATATGAACATGAAAAGATCAGTAAGATGAATATAGAAGAACATAATCCAACATAAGAACATGGATCATAAAATAAATGACATAAAAGAGATTACTTAAAAAGAAAGAGAGAGGTCGGATCCCTTACCTTAAAATGTAACTCTTAAAACTCAAAGGTTTGGAACTTGAGGGCTTGGGGGCACCTTGGGATGACTCCTTGGGAGGTAATGATACCAGATCTTATTTGGGGGATAGTTGGGAGTGAAAACTAAAGGAGGAAAGGGTGGGTATTTATAGGGAAGGTGAGGTGATACTTTAATAATTCCAAGGGACACCTCACAAGTGGTTTTCTCAAAACCATGGGCTCTCCCATGGTATTTTTCATGGAGTTAGGCCACATGGGGCCCCCAATACAATAATTCATCACCTTTTGTCAGATAACCCTTAAAATATCTCATGACATCATCATGACACAGTTATGATGTCATTAAGCATACCGAAACCCTATAACTGAATTTTTACTATTCCCTGAAAATTCATCTTTCTCAGAAAAATCCCAAAATTTCACCTTAAACAAATATCTATGCTTTGATTAAAAATATGAACTCCATTTTATAAAAATAATTTTCTAAATATTTTTAATTTAATTTTTAAATAAAAACACTATTCACTGAGAATTCATTTTTTTCAGAAAAAACCCCAAAAATTACCATAACATAATATCAATGCTCTGAGTTCCAAAATAAAGTCCATTTTATAAAAATAATTTTCTAATTATTTATAATTTAATTTTTAATTAAAAAACACTATTCACCCGAAAAAAAAACTAATAATTGACTAATAATTTATGAAACTGTTATTTACCCATTTTATTGAATCACATTACTTAATCAAGGTGTCTAAATTATATTAAAACTTTCTTTAAGTGAGATTACTAATCCATTTGGTCACATTACTAATCCTAAGCGTAAAATCACTATTCATAATTTACTATTCATCCAAAATTAAGTTGATCTTATTAGACTCCAAATTCCTTACTGAACACTTTTGCAAAAGACCATTTTTTGAAAATCATTACACACCATTAATTATTTAAGGTTTAAATAAATATTTTAAAATATCCTTTTTTTCAAAATTCATCAATAAAATACATCCTAAAATTATCCGGACATTTGAAATTTCACAAACATCACTAAAGGAATAAATTCAATTTATTCATCCCAAAGGATTACACAAAGAACCTATGGTCTCGTCACATAACCCCTTATAACACCAGCATATGACCTAAGTATAAGGTGTGCTATGGTGAGAGAATCTGAGGGAGGCTCAGATAACATTGCCCTAGTAGTAATCTCTACTAACTTGAACTTCTCCCACATGCATTCCCATTCAAGCTTGACACACTGGAGTTCGGCTTGGGATTGGTCCAAAGAGAAGCCCAAAGATGCCACCTCCTTCCCAAGCTCTGATAAGTGGGCTTCATATGGTTCAAGTCTGCTGGATGAAGCCATCGACTCCTCTTTCTGCATTAACCATTAACATCTCTATTAAATCATTAAGAGTAAGTTAATATACTATTCAAAAAGTTTGGGGCGTTACAGTATTGATCTGTTTGAGAAGCTCTAAAAGTGGAATCATAACAATGTGGTCTTGGATCTACAACATGATCTTTCATATAAGGAGTGCAGCCACTACGATGAAGGATGAAACTAATAGGGACTGTGCCTTCTTGTATCAGAACCCCCTTTCACTAATATTCAAGTTGTTAAAGTTATAATATGGAAGAAACCAATTCTTTGAAAATTACATCTTAATAGATATACCATGGGCGTCTTGAAAAAGCCCATGCCCGTACAGGGGTAAGTAAGGACTTTGTGGATACTCACGATGGTACAAAATTAGACCCTTCCATAACCCAGGAAGAGTACTCTCAATAATCTCATAAAGTTTGGCCCGACGATCCTCATCATTTCATTTTTCAAAACCTTAGCTTTTTGGTTATGGGTCATCAAATGAGTCATTCTTTCATGCAAAAAGATTTACCAAACTTTCAAGTCATCTTTTAAAGAAGAAAGTGAAAAAATTTGTCAAAGGGCACTGTTCAAGTAGGTCCTTTGACAAGGTCCTTCGAAAAAGTACTTCGACAAAGTCCCTCGACGAGGTCAGTCGTGTAGGACCGTCGACAAGGATCCTAGCGCAACTCCATCTTTGAAGACCTTTTCACATAGCTACATCGTGTAAATAATTTTATCATGAAAGGAATTTCAAGAGAATTATGCGAGAGCACAACGTAATGTAGCTAGGCGAATGAGCTACGCAACGAGAGCTCTAAATTTTGGAGAAACCACATGTGAAGAAAAAAATCATGAAAGGTTGAGACCTATTTATAGGAAATATAAGACCTACATGCCATGGCTACGCGTTGTACCTACGCGACATACCTGCATGCCGTACCTGCGCAACATACCTGTGTGAAGTACTTGCGCGAAAAAACTATGCTATTAATCAATATATCCTAATATTTTTCACAGACTTTCACCTCAGGACTTGACCCTCTGTGTATATTTAGAATCCAATCCTGAGGGGGGGGGGGTTATAGACACTACTTGAAAAAGTTACCAAAAATATAGGCAACCTTTGGATATTTCAAATCTCACAGAAATATTCAAGGAGTACAAATGAAAATTCATAACACTCCTAAAGTGCTACGCGACCCAGCCATGCAGCCGGGCTACGCACCGTACATCCGCACCAAAAGATGTTTTATGTCCTTGAGTGGAGCTCCTACGTGGCGGATCTATGAGAAGTACCAATTCGGGAAACATCTCTTCGACTAGGCCCATATGTGCCTATAAATAGAGCCCTCGGCCTCCCCATTTCCGAACTGAAGAAAAGTGAAAGACTCTCTGAAGCTCCCATTACATAGCTCTTTCACCTAGATCTCTCAAATTGACTAAGGTAGCTCTATGAACTAAAAAATAAGGGATAATAAAAGGAGATAGTCATGTTTTGAAGTTCTTTGCAATCTTCAGTCCTCATCCATACCAATGTGGTATATCTGCGTTCCACACCTGCGCGGTACACTTTCACGTCGTACCTGTGCGATAGGGAAACACAGGGTACCTACGCGACATACTTGTGCGAGGTACCTACGTGACCAGCTCAAGTACCCATATTTAAATTCATCCATGGCAGGGTATCTCCTTCCTTGGTTCCCTTATCTGAAAGGGGCTAAGTTGAAGCCTCCACCAAAACCTCCAGACTACTCAAACCTTTGGGTAAATCACATCAGCGTGTCTCCAATTTGGGTTTGTATTTCCATAGTCAAGGGTTTTCCACATTTGTTTCATAATGGGGTTAGGGTTCATGGGATGTTTTTGGATTTCTATATCAACAGTCACATGGAATTTTCTCCCAGAAACTGTTTTGGGAAGTTCCTGGTTTGGAGGATTGTTGGTTACCGGCCTCTCCCTTCTCAAAGAGGTGACCCAGGACTTCAGGTCTCTATTAGGGTAGTTAAACATTGCACTTGAAATTCCTTGCAAGTATAGGAGAAGTCTCCATCCCCTACCAGAACCAATTTTAGGGCAGCCATCCTGTTATAAGCCCCTCACCTTCACCCCTTCTTCCTTACATTGGAACCTTGTTCAATATAAATAGAACAGAGGGAAGGTTCGTCACCTCACCCTCTTCCATGTTCGACGCGCCCTCTTCCATCATCATGGAGGAAAATTTTGGAAGTGTAAAGTGTCATTGTTAAATATTTTATATGCACTTATTTCCCATATCGAGCATGACTCACGTGGTCTTAGAGAAACGTGATGGTTGAAACATATGCACAAACACTCGCCAAATGAACTACGAGAACTCTGATTACTGTTCAAACCAGGATACGTAGGAATCTTTTTCAGGGCCCGAGCTCACTGGATATCCTCTTCAGGAATTCAACACTAATTCCCACAATTTGGGCATCGTCCTTAGGAAATAGGCCCCAAATTTAATCCTCAAATCATCAATGCATCATTTTTTAGGAAGTAAGCCCAAACTCATCTCTCTCAGAGGACTATTATCTTCTATGATATTCATTGAAATATGTGGGCTTTGATTCCCATTAATATGGGATATGTAGAAAGCCTCCTTGAGGTTCAAACCCAACACATCAAATCAACCCTATTCTCTTTGGGCCATATTTTCAATAGGGTCTGATCCTACTTGGAAACTCAAATCCTTTCCAAGATCCTTGGGCTGATTTAGCATAACTCCCACACAAAGTTTCAACTAAACACCTTCCTCTTAGAGGTTCTTATCATATAACCTTAAAAGGTATGATGTGTCTTACTATGTGGAACCAAACTACGAGGGTTCTGATGTCACGACCCATCCCTCGGGGCTCGTGTCATGACTACCCCAAGCCCACCTTCTATATGCTAGGGGTTGGCGACTAGCACTGAAGGCGTATTCCCTAAAACTGGGAAGGAATTGCCTTTAAAACCTATAATCACACGTAACCAAGCACACGACAAGATAGGAACACAAGTAAATAGAACTGTAAATAGAGTGAGTGTCGTAAGAAAAAGTGGTCATAATACAAGCCCAACTGGAACGTACAAGTACAACTGTGATACAATAAAAATTAAGAAAAAAGAAAGTTAGCTTTTGGGTCGTCCTCCGAGGTTCCTACATGAAGGGTAGGTACATATCGCCTCCTCAACACTCCACATCCACCCGTCTCCTCTACATACGGACATGCCATATGGTCCACCTCCAGGCACCATCCAGTCCCGGTACTCTCAGTCTCAGTCAGCACTGTCCGTTATTTGCATCCAACACAACAAGGTGCTGGCATAGCCTGTGTAGGGGTGAGTATAAAGATACTCAGTAGGGACCCCTAGACCCTCTAGGTCTCTAAAAATCTATCCAGGATAAAACATAGTGTATGTAATCAACAGATAACTCTACTTAGTTATATTCCCATACATATACCTAAGTTATCAAGTAATCAATCTCAATCATGAGGAAAACATAGAGATACTGACTCAGATCACACCAGGATTTATTCTAGTGGTAGTAACAAGTAACATCTACAATCACAGCGTCTAACACCTTGGCTGCTGGATAAATCCTACTCTATTGAGTACATTGGGCATACCGCATCACACAGAGGCGCTTCCCACTAACCTAGGAGTACTGAGGTTCTCCTCTTTTCAAGTATCATGGGTCTGTTGCGTCACCAAGGTACTCCCCACCGTGGATCTTCCGTGTTACCAAGGCACTCCCCCTCTTGGCCTGCTGGGGTACTCCTCCTGTCGAGTACCATGGGTCTGCCGTGTCACCATGGCACTCCCCACCATGGGTCTTCTATGTCACCAAGACGCTCCCCACTGGGCCTGTCAAGTCACTCTGAGTCGAAACAGTTAGCAGTCATCATGTCTCAGCCAGCCACTGGGTTCTCGCATTATGCTCACTCATCTTTGGGAGGATCCTCTCCACAAGCTACTAGTTGATACTCCAAATGCCATGAAGTCCCACTAAGAATTATCTCAAAGGTTAACCGCATCATATGGGTCTCAACATAATAGACGACACGTTAATCGAACGCATGGTCTGTGAGTTATTAGCATTTTAGTCCCTTGGGCCCGGTTGGATTCGTGCTCGATCTAACCTGACTATTTCTCATCTTAATCCAAAACACAGTGGGGTATCACTTAAAGTGACTAACTCACTCCATGGTTTCCAACGCCACTGAGGGTTTGTCAAACATATGTCTGGTGCCAAAGTTATGGCCACAAGAAAGTAAATGGGTCGAAGTGAGCCCAGGTCTGGTCCGACCCAGTCGGACCTACTTGGCCTGACCCGGCCTGGGCTGACACTGTTCAAGTCGACCCGACCAGACATGTGGGGTCCAGCCCGGCCTTCTGGGTCCGTCCAGACAGGTCGCGAGGGTCCTCGAAGGGCTGCGGGTGGTCGTGAGGCTATAGAGGTTGTTGCGGTGGCGTGAGGTCGTGGGGCAGCTCAGCCGGGGATGGTGGCAGGCCGCGGGGCGGCGGTCAGGCTGCGGGGTGGCTGCCCGGCCGCGCGACGTAGCGGTCCTGCAATGGGGCAGTGATCCAGCCACGGGGAGGCGGTCCGGCCGCGAGGCGGTGTCCCGGCCGCGGGGCGCCGGTCTAGCCGTGGGGGGTTGTCCTGCTGTGGGGCACTAGTCCGGCCACGCGGGGCAGCAGTCTAGCCACGGGGAGGAGGTCTGGCCGCGGGGCGGCGGTCCGGCCATGCGGTGCGGTGATGTTGTGTCGTCGCCTTCGTCAGAGCTAGTGGTAGTGTCAGCCACCGTTCTCGTGCCCCTACCATTGTGGTTTCCATCCTCCTCCATCGTGAAGAACACCACTAGATTTGCTAAAGGGTTGGGCCATGTTTGTTTGGAACGTACCCTCCACGTTAGGGTGGTATCATATTGATCATCAAGTACAAGAACATGAACGTCAAATCCTATCCTCCCGCAATGATTATTCCCAACCCGCAAAAAAAATAGAAGGGGTGTACATGGGGAGTGATAGACAAAAAGAAATAATCCCCTACCTTTTCACTTGATGAGTTTGACAAAGTCGCGTGGAAGAAGATGAATCATTGGGAAAATATGGACGTCAGTGTCATCAGCATTTTCCTCAATTATCGATTCATGTGTCATTGAAGATCCTTCGATGATGTTTAGAGAAGAAATCGTCGAAGGAGAGGCATTCTTCATTAGCGTTCTTCATTAGAGAGATTTTGTCCCAAAGCTCCACCTCTCCCAATTCCACCAAAATGAAATGGTAGCCCCAAAATAATATATTATGTGTTTTATTATGTTTTTTGGCATAAACTAAAATTGGGTTAATTAGAATGGCTCCACATAATTAATTGATGAGGTTGCACAAAATTAATTAATAGAGGGTGGCATAATAAATGTTGGAGGAGGGTTGGCATAAATAATTAGGGAGTTCAAGAGGTTTCTCCCCACTTAATTGGGAGTTCAAGAGGTTTATACCTCGGGTGGTCCCCACCACCACAACCCCTCATGGAAGGTTAGTTCGGGTGGTCCCCACCATCATAACCTCTCATGGGAGGTTTAGGTTTGGTGTTACCCACTTCTCAACTTCAACATGGAATAAAAATAAAAATATTTCTACAAAATTTTTATTTTTATTTTATTCTTTCTCAAATATGTGAAAAGCTAACTTCTACCCTCGGCCTACTGCGGTCAAGGAGAAGGTCTCCTTAAGAGAATATCAGCACTGCGAGTTCAACGGTGCCCTCAGATTTTAATTCTGATCACTGGTTAAAAATTTAGAAAAAACCCACTCGCATGTTTACTGAAAGTACCTGAAATAAAGTTCAAAAATTCATTTCGGGCACTCCGGGCCTCAGAATCATGCCCCGTCAATTTTCACAGACTCGTAAAATTCCCATATATAAAAAAATTACATGGAAATTCTAGGTCATTATATTCTCCCTACCTCAAGGTTTTACTTCCCCATAAACCACAACTCCAACTAAGGGAACAAGTGGGGGTACTGAGCATGCATCTGAGCCTCCCGCTCCCATGTGCTCTCCTAGAGGTTCCTGTGATGCCAGTGAACACACACCAGAGGTATCGACCACGAAGGACCCACTTCTATTGATTGTCCATCTCTACTGGAACCTCCGTAAAAGTCACCCATTTTCGACGGCCATCTCACCATGGTCGATGATGTGAGAAGGGTCATGCACGTATCTCTTTAGCTTGGATGCATGGAAGACATCATGCACCTGGTGCAACTGAGTTGGAATAGCTAAGCGGTAATCCACCTTACTAAATCTGCTGAGGACCTGAAAAGGTTTGATGAACATCGAAGATAACTTGTCGCCTCGGAAAAACCTCCATAAACCTTATCGAGATGAGACCTGTAGAAAGTCGTGGTCGCCATCCTCGAACTCCAGAGGTCTCCGTCTCCTGTCAGCATAAGACTTCTTCCGACTCTATGTAGTCTTAATCCGCTTCTAGATGATCTGCACTTTCTCTATGGTAGCCTGTACCATCTCTGGTCCCACTGGTGCTGACTCCCCTAGGTCAGTCTTGCAGAAAGGTGATCTAGAAGGTCGCCCGTACGACACCTAAAAAGGTGCCATCCCAATGGTGGAGTGATAGTTCTTGTTGTATAAAAACTCCACCAAAGGAAATTGATCCTCCCAGCTGTGAGTGAAGTCGAGGTCCCAAGCACACCACATGTCTTTGAGGGTCTGAATGGTCTGCTCAGTCTGGCCATCTGTCTGAGGATGGAAGGCGGTGCTCAAACGAAGCTGTGTCCTGAAAGCCTCCTGTAACCCCTTCCATAGCCGGGAAGAAAAAAATGCATATCGATCAGAGAAAATAATCTAGAGTACTCCATGTATCCGTACAATCTCTTTCACATAGAGGAATCCCAAGCTCTCTACTGAACCCTGCTCTGATCGGTAGGAAGTGGTCTGACTTGGTGAGTCGATCAACGATCACCTAGATAGAGTCATGTATTCTGGATGTACGTGGATGTCCTATCACGAATTCCATGGATATCCCATCCCACTTTCACTCTGGGACCTCTAAAGGCTGAACCAATCCTGCTGGCACCTGATGCTCTAGCATCACTTGCTGACAAGTGAGGCAATGAGAGACAAAATTTGCTACTGCTTTCTTTATTCCCGACCATCAGTGTTGTCATCGGAGATCCTAGTACATCTTCGTCACTCATCGATGTACCGCTAGAGGGGACGTGTGTAACTCCCTCAACACTTCCTCCTAAAGTGACACCGGTACCATGGTACATCCTCTTAAAAGGATGACATGCTCCCCACCTTCATAAAATCCATCAGGTGTCTGTCCTGTGGATATCTGAGCACGTCCTGTCTCACAGTCAGTGTCCCCACACTACGCCGCCCTGACTCTCTAAAGAAGTGGGGAGTGAATGCAAGAAACTGATAGAAATACACTCCATCTCTATCCACAAATGATATCTGCAAAGTAGACAGCTGCTTCGTCGCCTTGCCTAGAAGTTGTATACCAGATCTCCTGTTGAGTGCATATGCAACAATGTTCCCCTTCCCAGGGGTATAGACTATCTAGAAGTCATAGTCCTGGAGGAACTCAAGCCAACATCATTGTCTCAGGTTCAGGTCCTTCTGAGAGAAGTTATACCTAAGACTCTTGATATCATAGTACACTGTAAAATGCTCACCCCTCAAGTAATGTAGCCACATCTTCAAGGCTAAGACCCTTGCTGCTTACTGCAGTTCATGGGTAGCATAGTTCTGCTCGTGCTATCTCATCTGTCGAGAACCATATGAAATCACTACTCGCTCCTACATCAGGAAACGTCCGAGTCTGGTCCCTGATGCATCGCAGTAAACTAAGTACCCTAATCTCTCCTCTAGAATCCTCAAGATGAGGGCACTAGTCAGCCTCTGTCTTAGCTCCTGAAAACTCTACTGGCATTTCTCCGACCAAACTAAGGGTTTCCCCTTCTTCATCAAGGCTGATAGTGGTGCTGTAATTCTGGAGAAATCTGGCACAAACCTCTAGTAATATCTGACCAAACCTAGGAATCTTTGTACCACCATCACACTCCTGGGTATCTCCCAAGCAAGTACCACCTCAATCTTCACTGGATATACTGCAAATCCAGCCTCTGATATAACATTTTCCAGAAAGTGAACCTCTCAGATCCAGAACTAGAACATTGAGAGATTACCATAAGGTTGGTGCTCTTGGAGTGTTTCCAGTACTAGCTTCAAATGATAGGCATGCACCTCCTCAGTAGCCGAGTAGATCAAAATGTCATCGATGAAGATTACCACAAAGTGATCAAGGTATGGCTGAAAGATCATGTTCATGAGTCCCATGAACACTACTAGAGCGTTGGTCATGCTGAATGGCATAACCAAGAACTCTTAATGGTCATACTAACATCTGAAGTCTGTCTTCTCCACATCCTTGTCTCGCACTCTGAGCTGGTGATAGCCTGATCTAAGTTCTATCTTCGAGAACCACCATGATCCCTTCAGCTGATCAAAGCGGTCATCAATCCTCAAGAGTGGGTACATGTTCTTCACGGTCACCTGGTTCAGCCACCGATAGTCAACACAAAGACTCAATCTCCCATCCAACTTCTTGGAAAAAAAATTGGGGCTACCTAAGGAGAAACATTTGGCCGAATGAATCCCTTCCCCTACAAGTCCTCTAGCTGTACCCATAGCTCAGGAAGCTATGCGGGAGACATATGATATTATGGTGTAGACATCGTTGTCGCCCAGGGGTAAAAGTCAATGTAAAAGTCCACCTATCTATGAGAAGGTAGACCCGAAACATCATCAGGAAGGACATCCGCGTACTGGTCCACCACTACAGGATAGCTTAGATTCTCCACATCAACAGATCTAAGGGTAAGGCTAGCCAAATGATGTGTAATCGGCTGCACCCTCCTATGGGTAAGTCCATCATGCACTACAAACCTTCTCACCAATGAAGGTAAACCTAGTCCCATCGGTGCAGACACACCACACCTTGTTCCTAATACAGTCTATCTGAGCATGGAATATTGATAACCATTCCATACCCAAGATGACGTCGTAAGGCCTCGACGCCGCTACTAGAAGATCCCAGCCAAATCTCTCGCCTCCTAGAGAAATCTCACACTGCTAGAACTAGTGCGTAATCATCGAATCTACTCCCATAGGAGTCTCTAGCAGTAAGGATCGTGCCAATGGATCCGTCAGAATCTCCAAGTTCTGAACGAGGGTAGTGGCAATAAAATAATGAATTCCACCACTATCTATAAGTACTGTATCTAAGGGTGAGTAGACACAGATCATACATCGTATAATATCTGGAGCTCCATGATCGTAAGCCTCAACTGCCTGGAGATGGGATCTTCCATGTCCACCTGGTCCCTGCCATTGGGGTGGACCTCTTGGTGGTGGTGGCGGTAACATCTCAAATCGTCACCCACTGCCAATTGCACTGCTAGCTCCCCTTCCACGTCCGCATGCTCCCTGCGGACCTCCTCGGTCGAACCTCTGTCTCTGCCTAGGCTGTCCTTCGACCATCTAGTGATCATCTGTATTCCGGTTCGGACAGTCACGAGAAATGTGACCCTACTCACCGCATGTGTAACACTAACCGCTCCTGGTATAACTGACTCCACCTCGAGTGCCCACCACAACTGATATTGAGTCATGCAGTCGTCCACCTATAGGTCTAGTCCTCTTGGACCTCTAAGACATCGATCTACTACCATCTACAGAAGAATATTCCACATGACCACTGGTAGTGGGTCTCGTTGCTGGTGACTGCTAAGCCAAAAAACTCTCCTCTAAGAGGGATCTCTCTAACACCCCCTCATGCATCGGTATGCTGAGTGAGATCATAGAAGCCCTGATCTCCTGCCTGAGACCCTTCTTGAAGGTCCGGGCCCTGAAGAATGGGACCCAAACCATATCTGTGGAGTTTAGTGAGATTTCAGTGAACCTCGCTGGGTACTAAGCTACTGTCAAGATTCCCTACTACAGATTAAGGAACTCATGTATGCACACTACGCGAAGATTCTCTAGGACAAACTCTGCCTGAAACAGGCTCTTGAAGTCTTCCCAGAGAAGTTTCACCTCATCATGAACCTGGAGAATCAAGATCCACCATCTTCATGTAGAAGGATGATGGAAAAGATCACCATGAGATCAGTTGGCGTCCCTATGAGTCGAAAGACTCTCACTATAGCCTCCAGCTAATCCTCAACCGCCTATGGGTCCATCTCTCCCCTGAACCTGGGTGGCCTCTGGCACTAAAACTCGTGCATTGTGCTCCAGTGGCGTACACCCTCTAATGTTGGGGCTAGTGGCATTGGTAGCCCAACGGGTAATGGTACCATTGGTGCCTCTACTGGAAAGGGGCCCTGCGCTGAGGCCTCGTCGTTCGGGGGACTATCAATGCGTACAACTCTCGAAACCCTAGCTGGATATCTGCATGGAGGAATTATGAAATGAAACTGGTGTTCCACAGTTAATAAGTTATACCTGGTGAGCTGACTCAATAAATAACAAAGAAAACTCTTGTAAACATAAACGGAATCAGTGTTTTCGTGCACTGAGTCGGAAATCAGAAGTCAGGGTCCTTGTGTATGGATACGTCGGCAGCCGCACCAACACTGGATTCCCGAAACTAATAACCACAATCACTACACTTAACACTATTTCCATAAAAAATAAAGAACATAGTCCTATAATTTTCAGTAGAATCGACTCCTTTGATACCAATTTTTCATGACCCGTCCCCCGGGGCCCATGTCGTGACTACCCCAAGCCCACCTTATCTAGGCCAGGGGCTGGCTACTAGCACCGAAGACATATTCCCTAAAACTTAGACGATGTTGCCTTTATAACTTGTAAGCACATGTAACCAAGCACACAACAAGATAGGAACACAAGTAAACTGAATTGTAAACAGAGTGAGTGAAGTAAGAAAAATGAGCCAGAATACAAGCCCAACTGTAAAGTACAAGTACAATTATGATAAAATACAACTGAAGAAAAACAAAAGTGAGTTGTTGGGTCGTCTTATGAGGTTCCTACCTCAAGGGTAGGTACAGATCTCCTCCTCAACACTCCACGTCCACCCGTACCCTCTGCGTACCGACAAGTCGTATGGTCAACCTCTAGGTATCGTCCAGTCATGGTACTCTCAGCCTCAGTTAGCAATGTCTGTTGTCTGTATCCAACATAACAAAGTGCGGGCATATCCCGTGCAGGGGTGAGTATAACGATACTCAATAGGGACATCGAGACCGTCTAGGTCTCATAAAATCCATCAAGGATAAAACACAAAGTATGAAATCAAAAAATATCCCAACTTAGGTATATGCCCATACATATACCTAAGTTATCAAGTAACCCATCTCAATCATGAGGAAAACACAGAGATACTGACTCAGCTCACACCATAATTTATTCTAGGGGTGGTAACAAGTAACATCCCCATTCATAACGTTGAACACCTAGGATACTAGATAACTACTCCTATATCAAATGTAGTGGGTGTGCCATGTCACACAGAGGCGCTTCCCACTAACCTTGAACTACTATGGTACTCCTCATGTCGAGTACCATGGGTCTACTACATCACCAAGGCACTCCCCACCATGGGTCTGCCACGTCACCAAGGCGCTCCCCCTCATGGCTTGTTGAGTACTCCTCCTGTCGAGTACCGTGGGTCTACCGCATCACCAAGGATCTCCCCACCGTGGGTCTGTCACGTCACCAAGGCGCTCCCCACTGGGCATGTAATTCACTCCGAGTCGAAACGGTCTGCAGTCATCAAGTCTCAGCGAGCCACTAGGTTCCCACACTATGCTCACTCGTCTCTGAGAGGATCCTCTCCACACGCTACTGGTCGATACTCCAACTACCATGAAGTCCCACGAAGAAGTATCTCAATGTTCTACCACATCATAAGAGTCTTAACGTAATAGACAACGCATCAATCGAATGTCCGGTCTGTGAGTTATTATCCTTTTAGTCCTGAGACCCGGTTGGATTCATGCCCGATCCAACCTGACTATTTCCCATCTTAATCCAAAACATAGTTCGGTATCACTCAAAGGGACCGACTCACTCCAAGGTTTCTAGCGCCGCTGATGGTTGATCAAAAGGACGACTTGTGCCAATGTTATTGTCAAAAGAAAGTAAATGGGTCGATGTGGGCCTGGGTCTGGTCTGACCCGGTCGGACTGACTTGGCCCAACCCGGCCTGAGCCGACATAGTTCGGGTCAACCCGGCCTGACCCATTGGATCTTCCCCGGCCCGCTAGGCGGCCCGGCCTATTGTGTCCGGTCAGGAAGGCCGCGAGGGGCCGCAGAGGGCTGCGGGTGGCCGTGAGGCCATGAAGGGTGTCACGGGGCGGCTCGACCAGGGACAGCGGTTCGGCCACGGGGTGGCGGTCTGGCCACGGGGCGGCAGTCCTACAATAGGGGGGTGGCTGCGTGGGCGGAGGTCCGGCCATGGGTCGGCGGCGGCCGCCGGGCAGCAGTCCGGCCGCGGGGCAGTGGTCCGGCTGGGGGGGGGGTTCGACTGCAGGGCGCAGGGCGGCGGTCCGACTGCGGGCCGGTGGTCTGCCCGCATGGTGGCGGTGTGGCCGCATGGTGGTGCCATTGCGTCATCGCCTTCATCACGGCTGGCAGTGGTGTCGGCCACCATTCGCAAGCCCCAACCATGGATGGTTTCCATCCTCCTTCATCAAGAATAACACCACAAGATTTGTGGAAGGGTCTGGCCATGTTTTTTTAGCATGTACCCTCTATGTTAGGGTGGTAGCATATGGCTCATCAAGAACATTAACATGAACGTCAAATCCTATACTCCTATAATGATTGTTACAAACCCACAAAAGAAATAGAATGGGTGTACATGGGAAGTGATAAACAAAAATAAATAAACCCCTACCTCGTTCACTTGATGACGTCGACGAGGCCGTGAGGAAGAAGAAAAATCATTGGGAAAATATGGATGGCGGTGTCATTAGCGTTTTACTCGATTGTTGGTATGTGTGTCATTGAAGATCCTTCGATGGAGTTTGGAGAATAAATCGTCGAAGGAGAGGCATTCTTCGTCGGCATTCTTCGTTGGAGAGCTTTTCTCCCAAATCTCATCCTCTCCCAATTCAACCAAAATGAAATGGTAGCCCCAAAATAATTGATTATGTGTTCTATTATGTTTGTTGGAATAAATTCAAATTGGGTTAATTAAATTGGATCCACTTAATTAATTGATGAGGTTGGAACAAAATTAATTAAAGGTGAGTTTCATAATAAATGTTGGAGGAGGGTTGGCATAATTAAGTGGGGAGCTCAAGAGGTTTCTCCCCACTTAATAGGGAGTTCAAGAGGTTTATACCTTGGGTGGTCTCCACCACCATAACCTCTCATGGGAGCTTAGATCGGGCGGTCCCCACCATCATAACCTCTCATGGGAGGTTTAGGTCTGGTGGTCCCCACTTATCAACTTCCACATGGAATAAAAAAATAAAGCTACACAATTTTTATTTTTATTTTATTCTTTCATGAATATGTGAAAAGCTAAATTCTACCCTCGACCTACTGTAGTCTAGGAGAAGTTCTCCTTATGTGAATACTGGCATTTTACGTTTAATGGTGTCCTAAGATTTCGATTCCGAGCATCGGTTCAAAATTTAGAAAATCTTGCTCGCACGTTTACTGAACGTACCTGAAATAAAGTTCAGAAATTCATTCCAGCACTCCGGGCCACGAATTCACGCACCGTCAATTTTCACGGACTCGTAAAATTCCCATATATAAAAAATATTATATCTAAATTCCAGGTCTTTACATCTAATTCCTTTCATAGGGATACATAGGTATCTCATTTTATGATCACGATCCCAATATTAAAACATTCCTTCGTCCCCCTGGATGACAATAAATTCCAGAGTGCCCCACTGAGTGGATTAAATACTAGTATCATCATAACGACGATTAAAAGAATCTCTAATCGGTATATTAGAGGATACCATTGATGGAAAACCTCAAATACATAAATATGTTTCCATTGATGAAGAACCTTGAATTCATAATGATGATTCTAAATTTTACACATGTTAATAAGTGATTGTAAATTCCAAGGGATACTTATGATATACTTGGTGAATTAATAAGGATTCATGAAAATATTATAAATTTAAAAATTGATTCCCGGAGTAGAAAATAATTCCCCCCAAAAGGGTGTGATGAGTCTGACATCTCATCCTCTCGACCAATTCATGTTCTTAAGTATCGTAAAGGTAAAAACTTAATGAACGCCTTCCTTTGGAAGGTAGGTCCTCTTTGGATAAAGAACAGTTGGAAGTTTCTAGTTCCATGAATAAATCCAATGGAAACCCCCAAGAAATAGTGATTCTTAAATCTAGAACACACATTTGAAGGAACTACAAAATAATGTTCCTGTGTTTCTTCTGGCACTATATTAACCTTGGTAAAAGATCAGGATGTGCCTACTAGTGTGGTTGTCAGAGCACTGTTATCCCATTTCACTCATTGATTGATTAAATTATTTTTTCATGGTTTATGGTGTGTTCTTTTCAAATATAGAATCTGATATTTTTCATAATAATTTTTAAAGAAATATGTTTCAAAATAATGAATGTTTCCCTATTTTTTCATTGTATGAAAAAAATGAAAATTTCCCATTTGGTTCCCTATCCATTTTTTCCTAAGAACTTAATTCTCCTTTATGAATGGTAGCTTATTTTAAATTATTCGGGAATGTGATTGTGATTTGTTTTCCTTAAAATGAATATTTTGGAAATCCTATATTTTTATAACATATTTCAAACCTGAAATCTTTGTTTATTTATTTGATGGATGTTCGTTGGGAATATATTTATTTGGTCTTACCTTTGAGTTTTAATACTCGCACCTATAGTTAATCCTTATTTCTAGTTTCTATTATAGGTTCCATCTTGAGTTTTATCGCCTTGGTAAATGGTTGGTTATGGATTGCAGATTGACCCTTGGGGTCACATGGAGATGTTTTGGTTGTTAGGTTATTTTCTCAGTATTTTTGTATAGTTTTTTTATTTAGTTTGATGTATTTTTAGTTTAAGTGTATATAGAGTTCAGTTTGGAAATCAAATTTATATTGGACTAATCTATTTATTTTCACTATTTAGTTTATTATAATGGGTGAAATCATCCCTAATTTTACTATGTTGATTCCTTGGCACTAATTTCCAGCCTATGGGGGTTGGGAAAGCCCTTCGAGCCATGTCACCGATTAGCTCCAGTGGTCGGTTCGGGATCGACCAAGGTTGGTTCATAACACATTACAACCATAATCAAAAAAATTATTTTAATGGTGCTGAAAATAAATAAAATACCTTCAGATACCAAGGGGAACATCAAAATAATCCAACACCATGGGAGAAAAAAACTCAAAATAGTGGGGGAAATATAATATTAAAATACTAAATCATATTTTCATATTTCCTTATATTAAAAATGTCAAATATTCTCATTTAAATGTAATATATTCTACTTTAAAACTGGTCCCATTTGAAACTCATAATTTTAAAAATAGTTTTTAATTCATTTATCTTTATAGAAACAAGTTTTTAATCAACTTATTTTCAATAATATATTCATATATTTTCATAGAATGAATTGTTGATCAAAAATAGGGATGGAAATGAATTTCAATTCAATTTTTCATACCTTTATGCAATATATAATCTATATGTAGTAGTAAGTTGGAACTACCCTTAAGAATATTCAAAAACAAAGACTCATATGTGAGTTGGAATGTTCTACAAAAAAGTAGTTCAATATACCTTTATATATCTCTTGGAAATACACTTATGAAAAATTGAAGGCCAAGGATTTACCCTTTAGCAATTCTCTTTACCTTGACATGATCTAATCATACGTAATGGAAAACCAATGTACCTTTTTAAAATTTTGGTATTACCCTATTACGATAATAGACCAAGTCTTGCTACATATACATCAACAATGTACCCATATGCAGATACATTCATTAATGAAAATTCCACTTGAAATGTATGCAACACTACACTCACATGATGAATGACAGAGTTTCATGTAGTGCCACTCTCATGAAAAAACCCTCACTTTATATTTACATAAGAATAAAAAAATTTGTACACATAGAAAATTATAAACATATATTCTGAAAAATATTGACAAAATAAAAAAATTATTATTTTATAATAATAATAAGATTAATTAAAAAAATAAAGTATAATCAAAATAGTTCAAAATAATTTAAAAATTCATAAAATAAATTTATATTTAGAACAAAATAATTTTAAAATATTACATTTTATTTTTAATAATATTTCTAATATTTTATTTTAAAAAAATTAATTAAAACACCTCATAAAACAAAGTTATCATGGGGAATCACCCCCAAACTCTCCAAAAAGAAGAATAGCCACAAAATAGGGCTCATAAAAATTAAAGTATTTGCATTAAATAAATTTCAATCATTTTTCATCCTTGAGAAATAAAAAACCCAAATAAAGAAAATTATTCCCATAAGAATAAGGAGACTCAAATATCACATAGAATTCAACTATATGGTCAACCATCTAAGTATATTGGTTACGAAAAGTCAATAATTATAACAGTATAAACTTCATGGGTATATAACTATCATAATGGTCTGATGTAGAAGCAATAATGAACCAAAACAAACTCCACTTTCCAAATCAAATGTAACTACCCACTAAGCACTAAGATGCATCCTGAGCCTTATGGAATTTAATATGGTGATTCCACACTAAATTATAATAAAAAGAATAAAATTCCATAAAATAGGAAACTTTAATAATATCAAGCCCGTTTCATGAAGTTTCACACCGAATATGATGGATTTTCTCACTGTCTTTCTCATTGGAACTTGAGATTCACCGCTAGGGAATTCAAATGAACCCTTCATAAAATAAAGGAATATTCACTTATGAAATCAGATCCCATGAAAAATTTCCACTACTCAACTTCTAAACAATGTTTCACTACTTTCCTATATGTAAACCAAAGGGTAATGATGCATCATTGAATAGTTGGCCTAAAGACGGGGTCAAAATGAAATTCTCGATCTTCTCCATTGCATGGAAAATATAGAAAATATATAATCAATATAATAATTTCCAAGTGCATGAACACCATCATTACCCAATTTTATCACTAAAATATCCTTAATATCGATACTCAACTATGAGTAAGAAATAAAATCATTCATGAATATTTCAAAAAATATCCATTGAAGTCATCCCATCCAGAATGCCTCACTTCTTATTATTTAATCATATAGAAACTATTAAGAATAATCACACTACTTGTGAGACACAAAACTGATCTAGAGTCCTCACTATGTCTATGAATACCCCTACCACTTATATCCATACCATATACTCATATATAAATGGTTCAATGAATAAATTTGGTCATTTTGGCCATGGAATATCCAGTAAGTCTTCACCCCAATATTGAACTTTAATTATTTCTAATGAAACATCTTGATAGTGTTTCAATGTAAAATAATCATTTCTACCTAAAACATATATGTTTTATCACAATATATAAATATAAATTTCATTATAATCAATAACATAAAAATAATGTAAACATAATAATTGGCCACACAACCATTGCCCAAACAAACCCATCATTCAAATAACTCTTACTATCAGAAGTATGGACCACAAGGAATACCAATTTATAATCCATTCTATATTCCCAATGTTATACCTGACCGTATTTATACACATAACTTATCATAGTTACATCACAATATTTTCCAAATATCAGCAATATCATATAAATTTATGACAAAAAATCATTCTAGGTAAGTCAACCAAAGAATAATAATCTATTTCCAATCATAAAAATATACAAAATAACGAAAATCATTTCATTAGAACATAACTAGTAATTAAAGTGGGGAGAAATATAGGATACAATATTCAACCATTTTTAAAACATCAGACTATATGAAAAAATCATTTTTTTACTAAAAGTAAAGCCATAACATGGGAATCATAGGATTACTAATAACATTTTTATATGATTTAGTATCTTATAGAAAAAGTATAATATACCTTTCCATTATGTCCAACTTCTAAAATAAATGTACCAAAGATTTTTAAATCACACAACCAAGTTTAAATAATACATTTAACGCATAAATAGTACAAAAATCATGGCATTATTACATAAAAATTGTATATACTAGTTTTACCAATCTTAGACAAGTTTTCCATATTAACCAACACATGTTCAACTCAACACATTTCAATTTAACAATGAATTATTAATTCATTATATGAATACAATTCAATAGGAATTAGTTCAACATTTTATTAAATCATGACACATGAATTTCATACCCTATAATTAATTTTAAAAAAATAAATAAACCTATAAATCATTAATTTTATTACAATAACTTTAAAAAAATGAGTTTTACTTATTGAATGAAAAGAAATTACATAATAAAAATATTTATTCAAAAACATGTTGTAAAACATTTCATTATTGGAGATATAAATTAAAACATTCCACTAAACATCATTATTTTATTTTTTAGTCTCATTTAAACTAATTGACCTTAAATAGTGGTATTATTAATAAATGGTGAAACAATCAATCAATAAATTTAATGAATAAAAGATATTTCATTCCATGCATAGATCTATAATTTAAATGAACTATACTCAATGTTTTATTTTAATTCCTGAAAATACCATATAGGTTCATCAACAACCCTCTTATTTTAATCTATAAATAAACATGGAATTGCTAGTAAAAATTTAGAAAGATTACTAATGTTAATACATCATTATTATTGTAAGTACATTATCTTTCTATTTCCATTTTAAAATAATTAATGTAATTTGTAATTAGAACTTATTATTTCATCATGCATCAAATCTTAATTTAATACTAAACATTATAAGATAAAATAATCAAATGTCAAAATAATTTATAAACACAAATGTTATGTTTAAAACTAGACTGAAGAAACTATAAAAGGGAAAAAACCTAATTGCATCGGTTAAAACACATTAGAATATGGAGGAAAACTAAAAAATATTATAAATAAATATCATATGTTAGAATCCAATCCAAGATAATGATGTTGACTCAACTTTTAAATTATTACTATGTAATTAGTGAATTTACACCCCCAAAATTCTTAATAGACCAACAAGGATATTTCATTCAATCAGAAAGGTCATAAATACCAATTTCCAAGCTAGTCTCACATGATTACAACATATGTCAGGATTAGATGACATAGTTTCCCTACTAGTCCCATGAAAACCGAACCTATTCCTAACTTAAAACCTAGACATATCTCTAAACCATCATATTTGATACCATTTTTTCATTATTCACCCTATAGTAGTGCCAATTTTGGCCTAGAATTGAATATATGGATGACCCTAAATCCAACCTCCAATAGGCCTTAAGTTATTTACATGCATGAAGGGTAATTATCACAACTATAGTATTCATGACCCTAAAAATATGAAATAAAAATATAAATAACATCCACCAACAAACACTACTTACAATAAAACTATTATGTTAGTAATTAAAATTCTTGATATGTCTGCATGAAATATAATTCAAGACTTCTCAGAAACATCCAGACCAAGCTCATAAGCTCAACTCTATATCCATGCTCCACCTTGTATTCTTGACCAGTAGTGCTTCTAATAACAACATAGAAAAAACTTAGGAAACCATATAGAGAGGTGGGAACATGGGAGTTCTCAATAGGATCACATATCAATTAAAAAATCACTAGGAAATCAATGTGTATGTTTTATTTTACTCATAAATTCTTGGTACGAAAAAGACAGAAATAATAATTTAGATAATACACCATAACTACAAATGATCATCTTCACCACTTCCAATGGAATCACATGATACCAAAAAATCATAAATTTTCCTCATATCATAAATTAATATCCAAAACAAGACAATAATAGGCAAGGGATATGTAAAATATCTCTAATTTACTTAATTTATTCTACCCCCTTTGTAACAATCCCATTTCCAAAAAAAATATAACATAAATTAACCATGGAAAATGATGCAAAAAATATTAAATAAATAAAAAATATATATATAACAAAGGGGAGGAACTAGAAATTTAATTTCCACCATTTCTACCAATCCACATAATGTTGTACAAACTCAAACTGGTGGAAAGATAGTTAGATAAATCCTCACTCAATGATAAATAATCAGAGAATATAAAACACATAAATATAAATAGTCATTCCATAAACCCATCTTTATATCCTCCACCCCTTTAACCCACCGCATAACTACTCCATCATCATCATATCCTTTTCCCATTTAGAACTAGAATCTATTCAATCATAACCCATTTCCAACTAATAATGAATCACATGATCCAAACAAAGAAACATATAAAATGCCACATAGTACATTCATTTCATACATACCTAAGTAGTATCCATTACTTGGGTGGTATGATGGAAAAAAATATAAGCATAAAAATATCACTAAGAATAAAATAAAGGCAATCAACTAAACAATTGATAATCTTCCATTTACAATCAAATCAAATTCATCATGGTTATCTGTTATAATCACATTATAATATTCATATAATTCCCAATGAATAATTCTATCCCAATTCTTTAATTCATATAAATTTTCTACCTATATTTTTCCTCATAATATTTTAAAATTAACATTACTACAAAGTGAATAAGTCAATTAAATAATTTAACTAGCTTCATATAACCGGAAATGAATATCTAGAAATATTCCTATATATATTCTTTGTATTTATTTATTTATTTATGATAAGATAAACCATAAAATGTTTCTAATTATTATATTAGTTGAAATTAGAAACAACACCTTGAGAAATAACATATATATATATATATATATATGTAACAGCCCAAGATTTTATAAAAAAAAATATTCTTTTTAATTTTATTAATGTCTTGTGTTGTACGCTACACCAAAAGGAGCTTGCACAACACACATCCTTGTCTTGCCTTGCATTACACGCAATCGCGACCTTCCTCGATAGCGTGTGTAATACGCAATACCGAGTTTCACTAAACAACGATGTGCTATTAAAATATTATTAAAACTAGCCGTTATGAATAGTAATAACCACTTTTTAAAATTCTGTAAATCTTATTTTTCAAAATGAACTTCATTCTTGGATTCGGAGTATCGAATTTAACCTAAGGTGAAATTTTGGTACTTTTTGGATAACTTTCATATTCTGATGAATAGTGAAAAATTACTAAATTATAATTAAAAACAACTTTTTTAATCGAAATAATTAATAGTGATAAATTATTAATTTGAGTGGTTTTAAAGTATATTTAGAATATATTTTTACAATTTAATACAATGTTGGTCATTGGTTGTAATTTCACATTTAAACCAGACATAATCAAGTGTCAATCTTTTGATATATATTGTTTCCTAAAAACACGCTATTTATTTTAACAGCGGGATTTAATTATAAAATTAATTAATGCAACTTCAATGTTATGAATTTGGTAAAATAGATTTCATTTTTGAATTCGGAATATGAAATATAGCTTAGGATGAAATTTTGGCATTGTTCTGAAAAACATCAATTTTTGATGAATAGTGAAACTACTAAGTGGTAGTTAAAAAAACTGAATTTTTCATAAAACTTAATTTTGCCGCTTCTGTAAATGGAATTTCAAAAATCCGAGAGACACGGTTAATATCAAGGACTAAAATGTGGTTCAATGAGATGAAAATAATTTTTTGGTGAATAGTAACTTTTTACTTTTTTTACCGCGATTAATAGTAAATAGGGTAACTAAGGGTAAATATGATATTACTATTACCCTAACACATGTCCTAATTCTATTGGACAAGTGTAATTCGACCAAAAACAAACTTAGGAATAAAATATGACCATTTAGGCCCACTTGGATTAGATTAGGACATTTATTATTAATTTATTTAAAGAAAGGTTAAAATAGTTAAAATCAAAGTTTAATAAGTAAATCATTTTTAATATGGGGTTATACATAAGATAAATTCGATTGTAAATATTCATTAGAAAGATAAAAAGATTTCCTACATGATGGTATTTAATTTGTAATTTTTAGACATAAAATAATTTAATTTATTTATGACACAACGATGATGCAGTAATTATCTTATTAATGAAATATTGACATAATTGATGTTATAAACACCAAACTAAATGTAATTTGAGATTTTTTATGAATTCCACTAATTTTCTAGGTTACTATGATATATTAATGTTGATTTAATCAACTTGGTTCGAACATTTAATTCTGTTATGACTTTCACAAAAATCATATATCAAATAGTGTCAAAATTGACACAAAATAGTTTTTAAATCAAATATTATATTATTAATTGTTATTGTATTCCTAAAAATCTAAGGTTCGGCCAAATGACGTAGATAAGGATATATATATTAATAATAAACAATTTGGGGTTCGTTTGGCATGTTATAGTAAGTGTATTAACCATATAGTGAAAGAAAACAAAAAGACATGGTAAAAGTTAAATTATTTAACTTAGAGTTAAATCTAATTGATAAGGTTAAAATAATATCCTAAACTTGTATAAATTATATTGGTTGATAGGATTTCGACCCATCCCCACTTTATCTTCGAAATAAGACCCTTTGGAACCATTATAAACCGATTTTGACTTTAATATAAAATAATATTTTGAGATATTCCTAAGGTGCCCCTCTCCTCCCCTATAAAAGGACACCTCCTCCCCCTCCTCCTCACACCAATTTGAGCACTCAAGCTCGGCCAACCCCTGCCAAAATCTCTTCTCCACTTCCCTAGCAACATCCTAGAGGTTCTGGTCTTCCTCAAAGACCAATTCTAGTTCCCTAAGAGGAGGTCTCAAAGAGGCACTTCAAAGAAGAGGTGATTACCGTTACCAATTCTTTCATCTTTATTTCTTCTTCCACTTCTTCTTCTTAGGTTGTTTCATTATGAAGTAATAACATCAGTATCACTCATATACTGATATGTTATTATAAGTATGAAACAACCCTATTTCACCATCTATCCATCCTACGGAAAAAGAAATCACCGCGCGTGCGTACGTACGGAATACCGTCTCCACGCCGTGGTGTAATCTATTTTCCACCACCACCTTACATGGATGGGTATAATGGTGTAAAGAATAACTATACATAGTTATTACAACATCATATTGATTCTGATATATTTTATAATCCACTCCAATTCAATTCAATATTTATAGAAATGATATCATCGCTCGTGCGTACGTACGGACTACCGTCTCCACGACGCGATGAGATTCATTCTCCATGTTAACCATTTACGAATGATTATAATGTATATATAAGAAATAATAATGAAATATATGACATTATAAAGCTACTGGATTTATGTATATATATACATATGTATGTCATCTACTTACTTCCATTTCAAGACAATAAGGAAAGAAAAACAGCGTTCATGCGTACGTACGGACTACCGTCTCCATGAACGGTGTTTTTCATTTTATTTATCTATCTATTATATATATATATATATTGAATATATATGACATATAAATCATATTTTATATTCTGGAAGTAAGTAAATCATGATATAAGTAATAATTATGTCAAGAACAACAAGTCAAAACACCTACGATAAATGAAACGATTTTACCCAAAACGCTTCTTTAACATGGAATTTACAAACGAACGGGTAATATAATGTCATAAGTGAACCATATATGATATCATAACAATGAATATGATTCTGTAATAAGTCAATGACATTATTTAAATCATTATACAGGAGGTTTGGACACATACGAAGCAAATTGGACCTAAGGTAAGGGAGATATCACAATCTCATTTTTATCCGAGATTGTTTATTCGTAAGTATTTACTGGGGTGTATTTTATCATCCACATCCATGTTTCATCAATATGTAATATTATTTACATCCACCTACAATTGGTTAAAATCCATTTTTACCCTTCGGTGAGTTTTTAGTAATATGTATGAAAGGAATCTTTTGTCATTTTTTTGTACGAGGTACTTTTTGACTTTTCCGACAAAAGTACGAAGAATGTTTTTTTTAACTTATACGGCATGAATGGATTTTTAAAACATTATTTACAAGAAGCTTCCTTTACAAGTTTTCAAGTTTATTTTTAATCAACTTCTTTTATTTTAAAGTTGTATGACATGTTATGAAAGGAAAAATGTTTTTGAAGAAGAAAGGATATTTTCCTCAAGAATGGAGTTCAAGTGATTTTCAGAATTATTTTCCATCTAAGATAATAAAGGGTTCTGTTTTTATCCCTATTATTACATTGATTTGATCATGTTGTGATGGAATTATTTTTATTAATTCCTTTATCTTATATGAATTGATTTATGATGTCATGATGTTTCAAGAATCCCATTTTTGTTTCATGTGTTATGCGATGATGTATGTTTTATGATTATGTGGCACACATAAGAAAGGATTCATTATAAGATGGGTGGGACCTATATCTCCCTTCAATGCATTGGGTAAAGATTTTATATCTCATGAGATAGACAGGGCTGGAACGGTAGGTTATACTGGTTCAGTGAAACAGGACTGAAACGAGGGTTACTCGATTCAGAAAGGGACTTTGTCCACTAAGATAGTCTTGGCAATGAGTCATGACTAACAAGAAATGATTTTACATGATTATGTGTGCATGCCACAAAGTTTCAAGTTTCATGTTATGATTATGGTGATCTCATTTTCACTTCTATGATTTGTTCCATGTTAAGATATTATGATCTCTTTTGCAGGTTATGATTTTCAAAAAGATATGATATGATTTTTATTTCTTTTGTATACCCTTACTGAGCATTTGAGCTCACCCTTTTATGTTTTCTTTTCCCCAGGATATAAATAAAGGTTTTAGGTATAAAAAAAATGGAAGATCTTTACGGGAGATATTGAAGATCTTTCACCCGGATTAGAAGATTATGTTCCGAGTTTCCAAAGACACTAAACTATTACGATCCTTGTGTGTGTGTTTTTGTTATGTACTAAGTATTCCGCAAATGTAATGTAATGTCCATGTACGTCAGGTTTCGGGTCTCTACAATATATATCGCCAACTAAAATAGTCACTCATGAATTAAACCTGACACTCCACTATCCACAAGGATCCATCATAATAAGGCGTCCCCTTATATGGCCTACCTTAAAACCATCCAATTATAGAAACAATTCTCTCTTCCCCAAAAATCACATAACTATAGCTTAACAAACTAAAAATATAGTGTAAGTTAATCTTCCATATAAACTAATACCCCACTCTCCTAACAAGTCACTAAGATCTTCCTCAACAATAAAAAACGAGCATCACACTCCCCAAAATAAATCACCTAAAAATATTCGTAATGGTATTCTATGTGCTTACATTAACACCTAGGGTTCAAGGAAATATTCTCAATTAAGGTAGAAAAATATAGAAGAGGTAAAAAAACTAAAGGATATTAGAAGAAACACTCTCCATATTAATTCCTAATTATGAGAATCCCCTAGAACACTATTCAAATAGAGGATAAAAAATCCTATAATCCTAAAAAATCCTAATACTCTCACTAGAATTATATAATATACATTGATACATGTACCCATCAATCTGGATTACAATTCAACATAAAAAATTATTAATACTTTTCTTACCATCATTTTATATCATATCTGTATAACATCTTATTCATAATCCCAATTTCAAACCCTAAAATCAATTCAATTATAATTTTAAAATTTCGCTCCATTCATTCCTAGTTTCCCTTTATTCATATTTTTATTTCACAATACTTATAATTTAAATAATTAAATTCCATTTTTATAGTCTTATTTCCTTATTGGTTTTATATATATCTCATTGTAGACAATCAAGTCAATGCATTAGAATTTAACATCAATAATTATTAATTATATCTTATAGAAAATATTGGACCAGCCAACTTGATCATATTCCAATTTCTCGGTTTATAAACCACTTCATTCCTCCTCACAATCAATTCTCATTGAAATAAATATATTATTCTATATAAAAAATTAGATAGATTATGAATATAAAAAATAAAGATGGAAACACAAACCAAATAATCTAATGTAAATGCATAACATACATGGACCCCTTACCCTAGACCAAAACTCTAAAAAAATCCCCAAGAGAAGAGGGAGAGAATGAAATTTGTAACAACAAATAAGAACCCTTCCCCTAAGATTATATCCCCCCACACCTACTCCAATGATATAGTTATGAAATAAAATGAATAAGGTCATACCATCCCATTCCTGGGAGAATACTTCCCTGATATTAGGGAAAGTAAATGAGTAATACTTATTATATATGGATGTTTAACAAGAATGTGTGAACTCATAGAGGATAAAGTTGCATAAGTAATTATCCCATTGCCTCAGTATTAGTGTTTTAGATTACATAATGTTAGAAACATTTATTATTGAAGGGAAGGGGTTTAAAAATAAAGGAAGAATCACAATAATTAAATTCATGAGATTCATGGTGTTAGGAACTGAATGATTTTATGTTTAACTAGGTTGCTTAGATAGTTCTCATTCACATTAAGAATAATAATTTCATAAGATAAAAGAAAAATAGGAAATTTATTACCTCAATCTAGCTGAACAACAACCATCAAAGTTAATTTAAAAACATGAACTCTAAAGTTGAACCCAAGGAAATCCCAAATAATCTTCTTTGAATTTGAAACATTATATTCACCACCCTAAAATTTTTCAAATACCATAATCTATAGAATCACACACTTCTACTAAAATACTATTTATTATTTCCATTATTTCAATAAAAAGTAATAAACAAAATAAATCATGAAAACCAAAATAATTGAAATTTGCCTACCTATCATACTGCAGAACAAAGACAGAGAAATTGAAGGTGATCATGACCTAAAACACACATTGAAGATTTTTAATTAATCATATAAGACTCCCCAAAATATAATAATAAACCTTTTAATTACCCAAACTCAAGGAGAAACAATAAACTCTAAAGGGGAGAAATGAAAAATATGTTTTTAAAATAAAATTTATCCCTTCTAGATTTCCCAATTTAAAATAATTCAAAACCTTCATATTCAATCCCAATAAATTTCATTTGGATTTATGTCATAGTTAAAGCACTTTTTTTGAAATATTTTATATTTTATTTGTTATTTTATAGTCATTTTTATGATAAAAAATATTTCTAATAATATATTTTTATATTTCGATAAATATAATTTAATAGAAAAAAATAGGGAAGAAAAATATATTATAGAATAATTTTACTTAACTGTTTGACAGATATATGCACTATGTAGGGGTATGTTGGAAATAACCTTAAGAAGATTAAAAAAAGTACCCATACATGATTTTGAATGGGCCTTTTAAAGGCATATCAATCTATGATTACAATGAATTAAAATTCCTCTTATACAATAATAGAATACCAAGGATTTAACTAGATGAAATTCTATCTGCCCTAACAAGAGCTGATCCTATGTAAAGGTAAACCAATGTAACTTTAGAAAGATTTTACCCTTACCTTACATGTAAAATTACCTAGATTATATTCTTATTTATGATCCATGTACCCTTACATAGAGAAATTCACACAAGAAAAAATAACATGACTTATATATAAAACTACCATTAAACGATAAAATATTAACCTTTACACAGTTACACACACATGTGAACACCTTGACCATACCTTTACACCAGAATATAAAAAGATCTTTATATTGGGAAATTAAAGGACCTATATATAAAAAATAAAAACAATAAAAATAAATATAAATATTTAAAAAAAACTTTATTAATTCTATAATTATAAATTAAATAAAATTGTCAAAATCACTTAAAAAGTAAAAAATTGATATATGAATATCTCAAAATAATTTCATAAAATTAAATTATTTTTAATCAATTTTATAATAACATTTTAAAATAAAATGTATTAAAAAACACTCTTACAACCAAGATATCAATAGGAATCACCCCATACAATCAAACCTCGATGATTGTCCATGAAAGCGAGCTCAAAAAAAATTTAAGCCTTCACATGTTCAATGGTTGTTAAGGGTTTAGTTGAATTAGGGAATTTAAAGAGGTATATTTATTAAATTATGTGATACTATATAATTATTTTTATTTTTATTTTAATATCTAAATATTGTTAATTAACCCAATCATGAAAAAGAATTAAACTTCATGAAATTAAAGGTAATTAAATTATTGAAATGTGATTTATAAATTTTCTATGATATTAATTTTTCATTGACAATACTTTTTATGTTTCTTTTAAAAGATAATGTTTTCATTATATATATATATATATATATCAATTTGATGTGTTGGAATCACATTTCATATTTGGTTAATCACAAAATTATTATGATGAAATTAGGATGGTGTAAACTTATCATTTATTGATGTCATTACAATAAAAAAGAGTTTAAATAACTTTGGGATGATTCATAATGGATATTATTAAAATTAATCACCTTTTTGAATTATTTTTCTATTGGAAATATTTTTCAAAAATATGAAAATTTATCATAACATTGGATTCTAACATAGATTTGTTTTTATCCTTCATTTTAAGATGGAAAAGATTCAATTATTAAGAAATCATAATAACAATATTATTGATTGAACATGACATTATGATGGAATATGAATAAAAATTTAACTTTTCAATGAAAGAATATAATATATATATAGAAAATATTATTTATATAAAAAAATAACAAATTAGGTGTTCCAATTTTCATTTTCTACCAATTACTAATCCAAACATTAGCATTAATATATATATATATATATTACAATATATTTTGTTTATAATACAATATATGATAAATTTATCTTATAAGTAGAAATATGTTATACATTAAAAATGCATTATGTTTAAATAAAAACATTTCAATTACCATTAATATTTTCCTTTTTATTACTTATAATTCACTAACTATTTATCTAATTTTATTTAATTAATTTACAAATTGTTCCTTGAAAATAATTATTTAAAATTAATTAATGAAACAAAAATATCATTATCTATAGAAATGTAATTTCATTAAGATAAAACATACTCTAAAGAAATATAGTGTCTTTTTATTTAATTCAAATATTTTGTATTTTATGATAATTATTGTTCAAATTTATTATTTATAACACATTTGTAACCTCTATTAAAAAATATTATCATACCTTTTTGATACATATATACCCAATGAAAATATATATAAAATAATATATGCCATATATCCAATGGTCATATTTACCTTTTTATACCCTATATTAAACATTACATATATCTCTAAAATTAAATAATTTTATTTTCTTATTTCTTTAAAAAAATCTCTATTATAGTTTAATTGTTTTCATTTTTTCTATAGTTATATTAAGTGGGAAGATTTTTATAGAAAATCATGAGGATAAATATTTATGGTTGTGTTCTTTTTATTTACCTATGGATATATTTATTTTTTATTTTTATGGTGGGGTTTCACATTTCCTTCTCAAAATGTTTTAATATTTTTCTATTATTATAATATTTTATCTTAATAAAATGTACTGTTATTTTATTTCAATATTTTATTTTAAAAATTCTTACACACACATGGAATATTATTTTAATTTTAATTAGTTTATATTTAAATATTTTATATTAATAAATTTTATTCTACGAAAATGAAATCTAATTTAATATTTAATAGTAAACAACAAAATTATAATGTTAAATATAAAAAATAGTATGTTATTAAATTCCACTCTCCTTATATAAATTATATCATTATAATTTAAATTATCACTCATATATGAAGAAAAAATATTGTATTTTTAGTATATATAGGACTCAATATAAATATTTAATTAGAAAATAACCTCGCTAACCTTTTTATGAAAAAAAATAGTTTTTCTCTCCTAATATACATATGTTGAGATTATTTAACTTAATTTTTTTTAAATGCCCATATATAGTGGGTAGCCTGACTCATACTTCAAACAATATTCTAGAGGTGTATCTTGAATGATATATAATTTATTGAAAAGTGTACACAATTTATTTGCATGACATTCTAAAAGTTAAATGTCCAGTATGAAGTTTTCAGCATACAATATTTAGGAAAATATATTTTCATTCATGTGGGTTAATTTTTTAACTATAAAATGATTGAAAGATAAATAAATTATATTAGTAATCCTTGTATGAAGGATCTAATATATACTTATTACTACTCCTACAAGACATCAATTAAATCCAATGGTTCTGTATAAATAATAATAATGTTATAGAAAACCATCATATGAATTGTAGAATTATTATAATGATGTTCTAACTTATAAAACAATTATTTCATCATAAATCATTTTTTAAATCCATAAAAATAGGGCTTTAACTTAAAAATATTTTAATTGATACTTTGTTGAATTATGTTTAATCCAAATTTTATTTGAACATAATCTCTAATAAAAAATCAACCTCGATCTAATATTTAATGAGGTGACCCAATCATGATGAACATAAATCCTAAAATATTTTAAAAAAATAAAATATTATATATCTTAGAAAATCACATAACTCAGCATCTATAAATTTAATTTAATTTTATATTTTAAGATCAATGATTTATAATGAGGTAAAAACTCTTTCATTTTTATTTTAGTCCCATTAATTTTAACATAATAGTGGTGTATGATGAAGTATAGGATGTTATGGGATCATTTCAAAGCATTAAGACTCGAATTTTTTGTTTTTAGTAAGGCAAAGTATGGTTCTCCATTATCACATGGTTTGCACTAACTGTGCAACTGGGAAATTTCACCTGTAAAGGGGTCGATCATGGTTTGGGAAACTTTTTAAAAGAGGACTATAAATTTTCTTGGTCTTCAATTTATTGTAGGTTCACATTGCTTGATTTATACATGGATTTTTAAATCATTCACCTAAACCATATGAGGGAAATCTTTGCTAATATTATGGTTCAAATGGTTGTCACATAGATTGGATAATAGTGTTGCCAAACCATGTGCCTAGTTAAAAATTCTTAAAAAGTACACATTCCATTATTTAAACCTGGTTTATAATTTTCCATTTCTCCCCCAATTTGTCTGCAATAGACCCTATGATTTCTTCCTCTTCAGATCTTCTCCATGATTGGTGGATATCCCTTGTCCAACATTCAATTTCATCATCTTCTCTCATGTTTTCAGTCACTTGGTAAGGTTTACCCTCTATTATCTTCCAAAAATTTATTTAATTCCCATAAAAATCCCTCTCTCTCTCTCTCTCCATGTTTATCATAAATACCCTACATTCAATGATTTTTTCAGATCTTCATTTTCTATCAAACCATCTAAAATATGAGGCGAATACCATATGATGAGTCTTCAATGAATTCTAGGAATTTAGTTAATATAATTTTCCCATATGTTCTAATTGTTTATATAAGGTGTTTTTTCAACGCATCTGTAATTAAAATAATTGTTTTTAAAATTAATTTTCCTCTATTTTTTCACCTAAACGTAACATTGTTTTACCACCAGCCACCCAAACCCACTTGGATAATATCAACCTCATCCCAAACCATCCCATAGAGATTTTTTTTCTTAACCCAAATTACATTTATAATTCTAATGTAACTAAAACACCCCATAAGTTGTGTTTGGTGGGTTTTTTTAGGAAAATCCCTACTAAAACATCATGTCACTAACCCAACTCATAAGTCATGTTTGTCTTTCCACTAAATAGGTTAATTCATGAGGTGTCCATTTAGTATTTTTTGGTTATTGAACATACCTATTATTAAAAGGGTGACTTGAATAAATGATAATTCTCAAACATTTTATTCTAGTTTCTTCCAAAGTTTTGATTTAATTTTTATTATCTCCTTATCATATTAACATGCATGATATGTCTTGGATTTAATTTAT
This sequence comes from Viscum album, assembly GCA_963277665.1. Classification (NCBI taxonomy): domain Eukaryota; kingdom Viridiplantae; phylum Streptophyta; class Magnoliopsida; order Santalales; family Viscaceae; genus Viscum; species Viscum album. Next base: position 275,356,707 of record OY728137.1, read on the forward strand.
GGAATTATATGGAACGTATTATTTATTGGTATATATTTTTGGTTACTAACAATTGAATTTCTTCACACCTTAAAATGTGTGTCATGCCTTGATAAATCCATGGATTTCAGTCTAGAATTTCATGAGTGAACTATATAGGATGCTCCCTGATTCTATTATATGAATTAAAATTTGTTAGTAGACCATATGTTTCTTATTTGTCTTACAATAATGAATTCTATGGAGAGTCACTAAAGATTAATCTGTAATTATTAAAAAAATAGAATGCTTAGGATGATCTCCTAGTTTCAGCATGGTGTCTTTACACAAACAAAGTCGCGGGTCATCCCCTTTCCCTCCAACTGAGGTCTAACCTAAAATGAGAGGATTTATTTCCTTAGTCATGTTAGAAACAATTAGGGTTAGAGTTCCAAAATTTTGTCCCATTGATTCCAATAAAATACTAATAACTAAATAATTAGTGTTAATCACCATAATTTGGATCAAGAAACGAATATAAATAATGTGGTAGGTCCTCTAAGCCATTGAAATGGGTGTGTTGTATAAGAATGTTGAGACCAGTACCATGGAATCCTTTAAATTTTTTTATTATTAGATTCCTTTTATACATTATTTTCTTCACTTTATGAATTTAAAGGTCATATGTTTAGAGATATCATTCTTAGGTCAAAGAAAGTAGTTTTCTTCGGGTATCCCATGTAGTGCCCAATCTTGATAAGGTTTCGCATAATTAACTACCTTAAATTATTATAACATTAAACTATTACTTTATATATTCACAGAATAAATTCTAATAATACACCATTTTCGGTGGATGAATTATTTTTACTCACTCCCTATTTAGGACATCACAGGGTACCCTGGTATATTTCCTAGAGAATGGGATGGAAAATGTCTTTAACCCCTCCCAAAGATGAGTACCCATCCAGGTATGGATATTGGAGGAGAGAGATAGTGACCCCAATGTCCCACCCCTAGTAGGCCCCAGGTTGGAAACTAGAATGGAGGGTATAGTAAACATACATATGGGAGGCATTACCCTCTAAGATAACACATGAAAAATTAAGAGATAAGACAGAAACCAAAAAATTCCTTATTAGAATAAAATATAAAAAAATTAAAAGTGCACATATGTCCTGAAATGAAAGAACTACTAGAATTGAAAGGAAATCTATAATTACTGAAAGAAAAGTAAATATGGCAAGGGCCATACAGACCAAACAGGTCCAGTTAAGCCCCAACATTGTAGTAACTTGACTGATATCCAACCTCCTCTAACTGACCAAAAAAACAATTTATATATACATAGGGTGAGTATAAAAGTATACTCAGTAGGATCCTCTTTATAGCCTCTCATGAAAAGGTAATTAATGAATGCTAAATCCCAGTGATCATAAAGTGAAACTAAGTCACCACTAAAACAGGTATACTATGTTTCAACCCTCACCATGGATATTGTTAGGAATTATCACATACAAGTTAATATAATATAATAAATAATATCATGGGTACCCCGCTATCAATTCCCCACTAGTTTTTTAATCTACCCCAACATTGTACATCCTAAGCATCCTTTTCCAAAAAGGCTAGAATACAGACACCTGGGAGAAGCACCATAAAATGCACCTCATGAAAACCACCACCACCACCATGTAACCTAAGTAAGAAGGTATTTTATAATACCAAACATAGCCTATATAACATGTATCGTACATCAGATATTATACCTCAATCCATGACAACACATACACCAAGTAAGAATCCTCAATCCATCACTACCAAAACACATTATACCTATAGTAGTCCTTAGGAAACTATGTTAAGAATACATGTGAGTGAACAAACCATAACCCATTACATCCCTCTATAAACATATATATCAGGAAAACTAAACGATGTTCATAGAAATAAAAGTAATTATCAAGAGAAGAGAGCGGGGCTAAAAGAAGTATTTAGTGATCCATCCTCTCGCTGGTATGTGGGGGAAAACACCCCTAGGGCTTAGAATCACCTGGGTGTCTCTTTCCCAAACTGTTAGGGTGTGGTAGAATATAAAAACAAAAAAAACATACATGATATAATATTTCTCACAACCACACTATGTTCATAACATAGTTTGAGACTCAATTATATCCAATGTCTCTTGGACACTCGGCTACCACTACTAAGACCAGATATCTTATAAGCACATAACCATTAAAAGATATGAATTAAATTTATTCATTACTATTCATCAGTTTAAATTTATGTTAATGAATTTCGTATACATTTATTAACTATTAACATTTTCCACATTACATTTCATTTTCATCACAAACAAAAGTTTCTTTCCCCTTGGCATATGCAAACCAGGTCAACAGCTTCTCAGAATTATAATAAAAAAATTGCTTCCTAGTAAGCTCCAACCAACTGGGTCAAAAAATATTCACTATTAACATTATCACATTCCATATTACTATGTACTCGATGAAAAAAACCTAATATTACAAACAAGGTATAAATCTAATAACATCCATCTTCCTCGAGCAATGAGGAAAGGAAACTAGAAAAACAAAAAACTCAGCCATTTTCCAAATAATAGAGTCTAACAAGCATCCAACTTTCATATCAATGGGTAATCCCAGATTAAACCCATTATTTCATCCCTGGTGTCCTCCCTAACACCCACATGCAAATCTCAATGAATCCCACCATCACTAGCATCAACTTCTGCCACAACAACCAAGCCTCCCTGCCCCATAAACCACAACAACCCTCCAGGCTCAACCATCCTAGGCTCACATCACATCCTAGCCTCCTAGCCCCATACACCACAATAATCCTGTAGACTTGACCATCTTGGCTCATTTCACATCACAATAAGTAGCAAACAGACATAGCAATAGCACTTTTATCCATAAATCATGGAATTTATCCTTCCCACGCAACAAACTCTCATCGTTCTAAAGAACAAGGCACATGGCCTTTACAAGTAAGAGGGAAACTTATTCCCTACCAAGGAATTATCTTTTATCACAAAATTAATTCTTATTCCATATTTTATTAACCTATTAATTATTCATAGGATCCAACTATAAGAAACCAAAGTAGAAAACTTGCACAAGACGTCAAAAATTAATTAGACAATTAATTTAACATGCCTTTAATTCATTTATCAACAAGAATAGAAATTATTCACATATTTATTCGCGTCCATTAACACATGGAAGGTCAATTAATTTAGAAATTCTCATAGAATTAACATGACAACACACTTGTTTCATTAAACAATACTCTTTAATCTTTTATCCAATTAATTAACAATTAATTTCAGATTTAAATTATTTACCAATTACATGTGATAATACGAGTATAAAAAGAACAGTATAGACACCACACTATCTAGAAAAACAATATACAAACTATTATCATTGTTCAAAATAGCAACATCACCATGTGATCAATATCAATTATTTAATCTAGTTCAAGTAATTTTTCGGTTAATTTTATTACAATCCCCAGGGCTAAATAATGATAGCACAATTATTTCATGAAAATATACTGATGAAACGAATCCCCTACCTTGAAAATGGTGCCAATGTTCTTTGCACGAGAACAGTCCAATGTAATATATCTTATTCACCTCTGCTGAATGAACTCCATCCACCCAAGGACTACACGCCACAACCGCACCAAAAAACAACCAAAAAAACTCTTTTAGAAAGATTCATAATAAGAGCCATATCATAGAAAGAAGGAAAGGGAGGAAACATATTGAATAAAGCATAATTGTAGAGGTAGAACATACCTTTAATCATCATAGGTCTCCATAGATCGAAGACGGATAGCCGATGAAAAATTCCCATAAAATAAATATCGAAAACACATATAAGGAATCCATTGGCATTAGGAAAATAATAGGATGTGCAGCAGCCAGGGGGTTTATAAAAAACTTGAGTGGGAGATACATTATAAAATATATAGCATTGGGATTTTACATGATGTGTAATCCCCTTTCATGTCAAATAATCCAAAAGGTTTATTTTCTATCATAAAATGTGTCACCATTCTGTTATTTAACCTCAAAAAATACACTTTAGGATCCTAACTTACTAGACATTTAATTATTACATGGTGTGTAATTATTATTATTTCCATCATTTCATATCCAAAATCTTTCTGGACACTTACAAGCCTCCTTTGAGCACCACATTCCTTGAAAACATGAAAAGTTTAAATCCACATGAATTTAGGACCTTATATTAGATACCTCTAAAAACTTTCACATCCTCAAGATTCCAAAACAACCTAAAGAGAAAAACCGAAAAGGGTCATCTGAAAAGTCACCGTACGAGATACCTCTTAATGCTCTCACCACAATAGGAGTACAACTACCTCACTAACAGAACATCATGAAACCACACAAAAATAGAAACCTTCTCCTAACCACTCTCCCAGGGGAGATACCTCTCAAAGAGAGTGATCCACAACAAGGAATAAGATAAATCCATATCACAGACAAAAAAATTCTACCACCACAAAATGAACAATGTTACAATATTGTATTTAATCATAAAATAGATCAGGGTACAGAGCACAAATCTTTGATTCACTCTACCAAGTACTCTCCTTTATGCCACCATTCTTCCATAAGACATGAAACTTGGTAATAACATGCATTCATAGAACCTTATCATGGAAGTAACAGATCTCTATAGGCCACTTTTGTAAGGTCTCATCATCGTCAACACCGATCTCCCCCAAATTGATGATGTGAGAGTCACCATGAAGATAACGACAAAGCTACGATATGTGAAAAACATCGTGTATCCAAATCATTTTCAAGGGAACTGATATCTGAAATTCCATGCCTCTAACATAATCTAACACCTCAAAAGGACCAAAAAACTGGGGAGAAAGATTAATAACATGACCAATCCTTTTCTTACCATGACAGGGAGTCACCTTCAGGAACACATGATCCCCAAAGTCGAACTCCATAGGTCTACTCCTATGACCGGCATTGGATTTATGATGGTTTTGTGCTACTTTCATCCTCTCATGGATCCCCTAAACCGTATCTATTGTATTCCATACAAGTTTAGGCTCGATAACTGCAGACACTCCGACCCTAGTCTTGCACAATAGAGAACATAATGGTTGAATATACAAGGCTTAGAATAGTGCCACACCAATGCTTGAGTGAAAACTATTGATGTAAGCTAAGTCTACCAATGGTAGGTACCTCATCCAAAAAGCTCCAAAATCCATGACATAAGAGCACCAGATGTCTGCAATAGTTTGGATGGTTCACACTATCTAATCATATGTTTGCAGATGAAAATAAAATATGAATCATAATTGAGAACCAAAAGAATAGTAGAGACATCTCCACACCCTGAAGGTAAAATGAGGATCATGATAAAAATGATCATCCTTTAGACCCCATGGAATATCACATCCTCCACCAGATACTTCCTTGAAAAAACATCCACCAATATCGAATCCTTGATCATTATAAAGTGGGATGATTTCCAAAAAAAATATAATACCACCCATATAGAATCATAGAATCCCTGATCTCAAGTTAAACCCATAAAAAATTTCCATCAATATTTCCTCTCACTTCCTCATAAGAACATATATTGGCTAGGGAAAACCACCAAGAATTGGTGCTCGGCCTTCAACTTCTAGTAGACCAGACATCGAGAAATAATCCCTAAAACTACATGCTTCAACCCTGGCCACCAAAACTAACCTCTCAAAGCTTGGTTCTTATTTTTCATTCTAGGATGTACTGCAAAAGGGAGTCTATAGAACACTCTTGGAACCATTTCACGCATCTCCAAATAAATGAATTTCCTTTATTCATACAATAATCAATATAATTCATCTTCGGACCGACTATTAGGGTCCTTGCCACAAAAAACTCAGTCTCTCCAGACCTCCATATCAAGATCTTCTATCTGGGACCCTCTAGGAATCACTTGATTCCCATACAGCATTACTAAAAAACTTCTTACTCATAAAATCAGTGAAAACATTTCAATTTCCATGTTTTTATGAAATATTGATGTCGTAATACAATGAGAACTCAATACACCAATTCTGAATCAAGTTCAAGTCACGTTGAGAGAAAACATACCTCAGACTCTTATGATCGGTGAAGACTAAAAAGTTATTGCTATTGAGGTAATGTCCTCACAACATCAGGGAAAACACCACCATTACAAAATCAAGATCATGGGTGGAATTATTACACTCATGGGTACATGACTTTGAATACCCATAAGAAATGAACAATCTATGATACATCAAAAAACAACCCAAACTAATAGTTGAATCATTACATAAAACCTCAAAATTAACTCCTTATATTGGAAGAAAAAGTATTGGAGCACTGAAAAGATTCTCCTTTACATACTCAAAAGTTGTCTGAAACTAAATTGTCCATAATAATTTCTTATCATTTTTGTTCAACACTGTCATAGGAGTCACAACCCAAGACAAATAGACTAAGAACCTTCAATAATAGCCTTCAAGGATAAGGAAACTTTACACCTCTCCAACTTTCATGGGGGCTCCCCAAGAAACAACAGCTTTTATTATTGATGGATACACAACTACACCCTACTGGAAAACAACATGTCCTAAGAAAAATACCTCACACACCAAAAACATTCACCTAGGTAACATCTCAAAAAAATACTCATGAAAAATAACTCCCAAATAGAATTTAGATAATCTTCATGCTCCTCCTTAGATTCCACATACACAAAGATGTCATCAATGAAAACCACCATGAGCTTATATAGGAACTCATGAAACATAATTTTAATTAATCCCATGAAAATAACTAGAGAATTAATCTCATCTAAAAACATCAATAAAAACATTCAATGCACATGACAACAACATAAAACAGTCTATGCAACATCCTCATCCTTCACACGCATTTGACGCCATACTAGACAAAAATTGATCTTCGAAAACCAACTTAAACCCTTTAGTTGATAGATTAAATCATCAATCCATGGAATAGGATAACAGATCTTCATTTTCAATTGGTTCAAGTGATTAAAATAAATACACAACTATAAAATTCAATTATCCTTCTTTATAAACTAACTAGTAAACCCCATGGTGACACACTTGGCCAAGAAAAAACACCACAATAGACCATTGAGTTGTACACACAGCTCTCGCAACTCATAAGGTTCCATCCTATACAGAGACATTGATATAGGAGACACCTAAGGCCATAGTTTGATCCTAAACTTGATCTTTCATCAAGGGGTAATGTTACAACCTCATTTGGAAAGACATAAGGGTACTCTTATATGGCCCTAGGAAATGCTGATTGTTGAACCTTCGACAAACTCAGAATCAAATCAAACCATCAAGGATGACAAGGAACACATATCTAACCCATCTGAGGGTCTCAGTCACAAACAAACACTGCTAGATCTCCATTAGAATTAAAGAAAACCACATTCCTCCTGACGTAATCAATGATATACTGCATCAAATACATCCAATATATAATGAGTATGATTTCATGTGGTTGTGTCCACAAACATAGGAAATATCCCCAAGAGTGTTTTAGACCTATAACTAGCTCAAAATCTCTACATACATCAAACAATTCAACTCAACCTCTAACTGGCGTAGTCAATTCCTATGGCATTGGAATTATTTCTACCTCATGTTCCAAATCATTAATAGGGGAAGTTCATTTGAAGGATTGTGTTGCCTAGGGATGAAGTAAGTCATACAACCAATTAGAAAACATGAAAAGGGTACCTCAAATTATTTTTGGCTCTCCTAGAACTCGGAATGATAAAGAATGAATCTAACCATGACCTGACCCATGACCAATCTGACCATGATGAATAACACCTACATGTCCATGCTCTGATCTCAGAGGAAGGGTATCATCTCATGGTTTTCCTATGTCTACCCCATATACTCTCTATTGATCCCAAATGGAAGCAACCTGTTGATGTTGCCTTAGCTAGAACTACCCAATCAGAGGAGCCTGAAGCAGAATAACTAACACACAATAACTTCTCAGAAAGGTTGAACACTCTTTATGTTGATGGCCTCAGCCTCTATAAGAAAAAAAATGCATCTGATACCTTGGAATAGGCATGATAGATGTCGCCCTCATAGAAACCAGACATTGATGGTTTGGACCTACATCGGATGATCAGAAACTCTTCTTTCCTAACAACTAGGAAACCCTGACCAGAGATGTGCATCATGAGGAATCCTAAAAACTCCCCTCTCATGACAATCCGGTTCTAGATAACATGCTATGGACCCCTCATGATCTCTTAAGAAAAATAACAACAACTACCTTGCTACCCCACACACCAATGTCACACCCAATGATGCCTAGTTCTCCTTCCAAGAACAGAATGAATGAAAGGATATCTAAACCTCCATCAAAAATTCTTCCATGAATGAATTTGAAACAGAACCTTTATACCTCTACAGAATTTGGCATGGAAACTCTCAGTGTTTTCTCCTCTAGGTGTCTTCATTTTCAACCTCTACCCTATGGTGATCTGCTAGTGCAACTTGTTGAACATCATCTATGAAACCTAATGAGGATGTCGACCTGGAGACATAGGTTCAAAATAATATACAGTTATATATCTTAATCCTAGAATGTGTAATCAATTTAGCATTAATTAATTTTTATCTTTTATCCATTTTAGTTTTACCTAACCTAAGTTATATCCATTAAAACACAAGTGAAAAAAAGAATGATGAATGATCCATTCTTGTTCATATACCCTGAAACTGGTATAACCTCATTTAGTTGCCACTGTAAGCCTAAATTTCTATGAATAAGATCATAAGGGGGCCTAAATACCCTTTTCTAAGCCGGTATCCTAGGTTTATATTGATTGCTAAACCTATTTGACATTGTTTCCCTACCATCCCATGAGAACTCACCAATGCATGAGTCCAAACTCAATCTTATCCCACAACTAGTGTTGTGATACCACTCTACCATTACCCCCTCCCAAAAAGTTGTAACCCTCCTTGGCCAGCAATGGGAGAAGATAAATACTGACACCCGAGTCCACCCACAGTAGGCCTCAGGTTGGTGACTAGCATCGAGGGTATTGTAAACACAAAGATGGGATGCATTACCCTCTAAGAGAACACATGTGAAGACAAGACAGAAAACAAAAAATACTTAATTAGACTACAATATATAATAAATCCCAAGTGAAAATATGTAATGAATTTCAAGAACCACTAAAACTAAAGGGAAAATTACATGTAATAAAAGAAAAGTAAAGATGGTAGCAACCATAAATCCAAAAAACTATCACTAAATCTCAAGCTAGTAGTAACCATCATGATCTCCAACCTACTCCAACTTACCATATATATATATATATATATGCAGGTTGACTATATAAGTATACTAAATGGGATCTTCCCTGGTACCTCTCATTAGAAAGGTAAAAAAAATCATGCTAAAGCATAGTGAACAATAAGCGAAAATAACAAGTCACCTAAATAGGTATACTAAGTTCCTAGCCTCATCATTTATACTCTCATAAAGTATAACATACAAGATAGTATAATATGATAAATATGATAAATAATGTCAAGGGAACCCTAGTACCACCTCCCCAATGGTGTTTTGTTCTACCACAACATCGTGTGCCCTCAGCATCGATCTCTAAAAAGGATTTCCCACAAACACCTGATCAAAGAACCGCAGCATGAACCTCGTCCAGAAAACCACCATGTACACATAACCAAAGTAACCATGTAGTTTCTGGGAGCCACTACATCCTGTATAACATGTATAATACATCATGTATTATACATCAATCCATCACACCACATACAAGAAGTAATGGTCCTCAATCCCTCTCTGCATATACACGTTATAACTATAGTTTTCCATATGAAACTATATCTTGAGTGTATGTTTGTGAAATAACCACAATCCATTACAGACCACTACATATCAATATATGGGGAAAATTGATCATTGTTTATAGAAACACAAGTAACTACCAAGATAAGAGGGCGGGGCTAAATGGGGTAGTTATTCATCCATCCTCCCACCGAGATGTTGGGGAAAAACACCCCCCCCCCCCAGAGCTAAGAATCATTCTAGTTTCAATTTACCTAACCGACAGCGTAGAGTGGAATATAAAAACATAAAATTTACATGATATAACAAATCTAAAAAAACACAAAAATGGGTATAACCTTTTCTCATACTCAACTACAGCTAACGTCTCTCGGACTCCAGGCTACCACTACTATGGCCAAAATATCCTATAAGCACACAACCATTTAAATAGAAACATTAAATTATTTTATTATTTTTCATTAGCTTAAGTTAATTAATTATTTAACCATTAATTATCTATTAATTTTTTCTACATTAAATTTTATAAGAATCGCAATAAAGTTCCATTCCATCAATGTATAAGCAAACAGAATCAATGACTTCTCAAAATTATAACCTCAGCATTGCATCTGAGTAAGCTCCAAACCCATGGGTTTAACATTTATTCTTTCAATAACATTACCACTTTCCATATTACCAGGTACTCTTAGAATACATCCTATGCTACCAAACAAGGTATACAACCAGACACATCCATCTGCCTCAAGTAGTGGGGAATGGAAAGAAGATAAACACACAACTAGGCTGCGGGACCAACAACATATTCAAACATATATCCAACTTTCATTTTAATAGGTAATTCCAGCTTCAACTCATTCTTTCATCCACAATTTCATCACTGACACACACACGCATATCCTGATGCATCCCTCCATCACAAACATAAAATATTTCCAAAAAACTATTCTCCTTGTCCCATATACCACAACAGGCCTCCAGGATCATCCATCCAAGGCTCACATCACATCCGGGCCTCCTCAACCCATATACCACAATAGCCAACTAAGATCAGCCATCCCAGGCTCAAATCACATCACAAGCAATTGGAAACAAAAATAGCAACTAGGATATTGCCCCTAAATAAATGCATCCACCCTTTACACGTGAAGAGCACCCAAAACTCCAAAGCATAATACACTTATCCTTTACAATTCAGAAAGAAACTCTATCCCTACAAAGACATTATATTTTTTCACATAACCTATTATTTTTTAATACTGAATTAACTAATTAAATATTCATATGTTCCAATTATGGAAAACCTAAGTAGTAAGCTACCATAAGCTACTGAAAATTAATTAAAAAATTAATTTATCATTCAATTAATTACATTATCAAAAAGAATAAACATGCTTCACATCTTTATTTCTGTCCATTAACACATAGAAGGAAATTTTATTTAAACATGTTTGAAGCATTAATATTATGACACACCAGATTTGTTAAACATGCCTCTTCAATCTTTTATCCAATTAATTAATAATTAATACCTACTTTACATTCTACAACAACTCCACATTCTAGTAAAATAATAACAATAAAGACATAGATACGAAAATATCTAGAAAAACTAGGGGTTTAACTTTAATCATGGTATAAAACTAAAATATCGCCATGTGATCAACATCAATTCACTAATATAGTTAAATTAATTATTATGTTTTTTATTTTCATCCAAGGGGATAAATCATGATACCCTTATAATTTCACATAAATATAGAGATTCAATGAATCAACTACCTCAAAAAAGGTTTCAATGATATTTTCACATGAACTGACTAGTGATGTGGATCCTGAACATCTATCCCATAAGAACTGCATCCACCGGAGGATGCCACACCACAACCGTGCCAACAAATAGCAAAAAAAACTTCTTTAGAGACATGGAAATCAAGTTTCATCACATATAAGTGAGGAAAGGGGAGAAATAGATTGAAGAAACCATAATAGAAGAGGTAGATCATGCCTTGGATCACCACGGATCAAAGAAAGAATCTCAATGATCAATTCCCATTGAAGAAATCTCTAAAATGTTTACAAGGGAGCCACTAACTTCTGAAAAATGAGAGGAAGTGCTACATCCATAGGGTTTGTAAATAACTTGAGTAGTTGTAACATTATAAAATGTAAACAATTAGAGATTTAGATGACAGGTAATTCCCATTCATGTCATGTAATCCTAGGGGTTCAGTTTTTAATGGAAAACACAACACCTTTTTAGTATTTAACCCTTAAAACATACACATCATGAACCTGACTTACATGGCATGTAACTATTACACAGTGTGTAATTATTCCTATTTCCATCATTTTGAATCCAAACTCTTCAAGACCACTCACATGCCTCCTCTAAGCTTCACAAGCCTAAGAAACATGCAAAGGGTCAATCCATATGGATTCAGGCCCTTATAGAAAAAGAAAATAGCCCTTCTATGAACACTTTAGCATGAAAATGGTTAGGATCATAGGTGTAGAGGACCATGTGGAGACATAAGATGCTCATGCAGATTATCAGGTTTTGTACTTTTTTATTTTATTCATTACCATGAACTTCTTTTATTATTAATACCATTATATGATTGATTTTCATTTTGAGGAACTGTGAAATCATATGTATATAGTATTGTTTACTACATTTCATTTATTTAATTTTTTATTTTACAGGATTTTGATGACTTTATTTATACAAATTTTCACTATGATAAATAAGGTATCATATCTAGAATGTACAAACGGAGAAACTTACATCTTATTGGTAACCTTTAGTGTATGGATAGGTGTACTTAAGTTCTTTTGGCCCAATATAACGGTTATTTTTTAGTGAACTAAGCAGGGAAATCCAGAATGAGGTATGATATCAATTTTTCCAATTTTATATCTATTTTGGGTGGGTAGACACGAGAATGGGTTATGTAATAATTTGGTAATAATAATTTAATGAGTATTAGTGAACCCATGTGTGGGGGTAAACCATTTTTCTCTATATGGGACTTGTCGTTCTTGAATTCAGTTGTCACCAATGTACGGTTTTCATTTTTTTGTGAAAAAATGTTATGTGATGTTATTTATTATGGATTTACACCCATTAAATAATAAAATAAGGGATAATTATCTCATTAATCATGGTATACTATTGGTGGTTTATATTTCATTCATATTCTATACCATGTATATTTCATTTCTTATGTTTCTTGCTTCCTTTATTGTATACATTACTAGTTGTGCATGAAATTTATAATATTCCTTGGTGAAATGTTGGTTACATTAAGTTTTTACATCATTTTAAATTTTGTTTTACCAAATATCTTGATGATTGAATTATATTTAACCAATTTTAATGTAAATAAAACCTTATGAAATTTGTTACAAAAGCTAAAAATTTAAACAAATTATAGTTAAATAGATGGAAATTTAAAACATATGTTGTATATTCCTCTACAACATGGGCATTGAAATTCATATAACTAAATAATTGTATATAGAGATAGTGAATCCAAATTTTGATACATAAAAACTAGTTTCTATTAAATTTAGTTTCAATTTCTAATTATAAATTGTTACATTCGTAACATGGAAAAGGAAATCCAAATAACAGAACCAATATGTGTATATTTATCTAATTCATAAATTATAAAGTTAAAAGGGAAACATTATTATAGATAAATGAAATAAAAATTGAAACATAAAGAGTGTTTGGCTATATAAATTGTAATTGATAAACAATATGAATGAACCATTATGATTATGGTCTGAAAATTACTATATATTTTGAGCCTAGGAATATTTAGTTAAGGTTATTTTAATCACCTAGTTTAAAATCAGTTTATGAGTATGAAATATAACTTGCGTAAAATCCATGAGCCTATAATTAATTTTCATATATGTAATATCATCTTATTAGTATCATGTTATTATGATTTTTCGTGGAATTATAGATATATTCCTCCATGATAGACTTATGTAGAGTCCTAGGAAACAGATGGTGACCATACTCCTCATATGGTGAGACCTGAACAACCTATATTTACTCATAAGGAACTTACCAATATACCAACTGTCATGCCTCATCTAGGAACTAATGATTAGTATAGAGATGATTTTCTACTCCTAGTTTAGTCTGTTGAGGGATCTTTATAGGCCATTTTGACCATGTTTGTGTTGACTAGGGAGTTCCCGTAGTAGTACTCTTCTACTTTCTTGAAAAAATGTGGTCTTCAGGCCATAGAGTCATTAATATAGGTTATTCCTACAATATTGATGAATTTTAAGATTACTCCATTTAGGAAGTTGAAACATGATACCTACAATATTCATAGATTTTTCAAGTGATTTTAGGACAATCTTACTCGGGTAGATGATCATCAAGCTGTAACACCATAAAAGTTTAAATATGAATATCATTTTTTGATAGAATTTATGACATGGAACAATAAGCATAGAATTGAATATAACAACCCTATGCCTTAAAATATATTTAATATTTTAAATAAATAGAATTTTGGATATATCTATCAATTAATGAAACACTAAGTTAGAACGCATTACACACAACAGTGGCTTTCTTCGATATATTTCTTTAAACACAAGAGTGACTTTCACTAAAAACTATAAATATTATTATCTAAAAGAAAAATTACCACCTAGAAATTAAATTTTATGTAATTAAAACAAATAAATAAATTATTAAAATATGTGGTTTATTTCAATGGTTAATAATTAATTATAAATTAATATAAAAACAAATTTAATATAAAGGAAATGATTTTATATAAAACTATTTTGATACACCCAATGGAGTTTTATCATTGTAAATTAAATTCTATAAAATTAGTGAAAAATATTAATTAAATTTATCTATTATATATTTATTAATAAAAATTTATAGTCAACCATTATTTTTTATTGGCATAAGATGAACATAAATCCAGTTTTACGAATAAAAATTAGTATTTTTCAAAAGGTAGTTTTGCAGCACTTTAATGGAATGCTTATTTAAAAAAATTAAAACTTTTATATATTTTATTTTACAAGATAAAAATAATTTATAAAATTTTAATTTCAATATTATGTTAAGGATAATTTTGGATATTTTTCTGAGAATTTTCATTTTTTGAAGAATACAAAATAAATAGTAAATTTTAATTGGAAGCTAAATTTTTAATATAAATAATTTATATTGTCATAATATATTTTTAACTAATTTTAAAGTAGAAATATTTTAGATATATAAATATATATGAATCAAAATTAATTCATTAGAATCATTTTTATGTTGAATTTAGATATAAAAATTAGTAATCTTTTGAAGATTTTCACTTTAAAAACCTGATTTCTAGTCCCCTATATGAGATTAATTTTAAATTAGTTTTTTCACTTATGTAAATTAAATTTGGAAGAATTCATTCCATATATTTTAAAAATATATAATTTAAAACGGTGGAAAATTAATTTTTTACCAAAGTGATTATTGAGAACAATTAATATTAATTAGAATGACTAAGAGAAAAATGAGTTTACATAGGGAATAACTTTAAACATATATGGCCAAATGACCTAGAACATTTACCTAAACCAATTATATAGACATTTTTAAACCTTAAAATATATATAATATATAATAGGAAATTATTTTTTCCACATTACATGAATAATCATGGGATTACTTAATACTTATCAAGAATATAAAGTGTGTCCTCTCCCCCACTTTTAAAAGGCTACCCCCTCTATTCCCATATTCACACCTTCAAACCAAATTGGATTAGAAAATTACTAACAAAATAAATTCCCAAAATCCCTCCCCTAATCTAAGAATCCTTAGTTTTTTCAAAAATATAATATATGAAGTGATTAGTTCAAATATAATGAGGATACACAAAAACAAGGTAACGTTTTTTTGAAAGTGTTTTAATTGAGTCACTTAACTTCCTCCTTAAACTATTATTTTACCATGATTATATAATAATGAAATTAACTAAAATATAATTATTTGTTGTTATTATAATTTAATTACCTTCAAATTCACACACTTCCATCAAATGAGTTACAAAATCATTGTTCATTTGTATGGAAGACTAGAGACACACAAACCAATGTCGTTTGTTTTTTCATTACCCCCATTAAAGGTTCAGAATAATGATGTATTTATATTTTATCTTTGTAATAAATTATATTTTCAATGGTATTATGATTCTAGATTTTTTATATCTCAATAACCATCATCATTTCAATTTTTTAGAATATGATAGCGTCACTCTAATGTATGGAGGACTACCGCCTCATAAAGCGATGTGATTCGTTCATGATTTAAATGAATTGTATTAATGATGGTTTTACTAAAAATATGTAAAAAATATGAAATAATGACTATAAAATACTGATAATATATATTTATATCTATTTCCATTTCATTCATTCAACATGACAAGAAAATGTAAACAATGTTAATGCAGACGTACGTCCTAACATTTCCATAAACGGTGTATTTTTTTCCCATCACAATATTTTTTGTATTACCCTAAAAATATATAAAATAAATATATGTAATATTAAAATATTTCTTTATATTATAGAGGGGATGAAATCATGATCGATGTAAGAGGAACAAAAAATAAATAGTCAAAACTTACTAAAAAACAATGTAGTTATTACCAAAACGGTCAAAATAACGAAATATTATTAAAGAATGGTTATTAATATGTCATATAAAGATCATATATGATATAATAAATATGAATATGTTTTTTTAATACTCTAATAACCTGAATAAAACCATTATACATGAGGTTAAATCATGTGTAACCAAAAGGAAGCATAACGTAATGGATTTCATCTCGATTTCATTTAATTGAGGTAGATTATATGAAGATGAACCTAATTTGTTATTTATGGTGTATATACTACCCATTTTAATTGTAATATATTAATAAATTCAATAATAATGCTATTTTAAGATTTAATTTAGATTATTTGAACTAAGGGTATTTTAATTAAAAGTTACCATGTGGTGATGAATTCCCCAACTCATTTTCCTTTAATTAGATTCAATTATGTCATTGTTGTTATTGATATTATATGATTCTATTTATAATTCCTTTTTTCTATATACTTTTGTATTTCCACTTTTTTATGATTTTTTCTAGTTTATACAAATAATAAATTCATTTATTAATTCTAACTTCAAAGTTATGATCCTTTTATAGGCTTATTTCACAATATAATATTAATACAGACTGTTCATTATTGAATATCCATTTAATGTAATTATTTGATAAATGATTAATGAACACTTTAATTTAATTATCATTTATTTATTCATGATATTTTCATATAATAGTTCCAATATTATACTCTTTTTTTATTAATTATTTTTAAGATAATCTGACATCATTTATCTATTTGGTCAAAAATCTATTTTCCTTCAAACACAATTTTTATTAAAATGTTATGAAATTTTTAAACTTTTCAAAATGATTCATCAAAGGAATTTTTTCTCATTTTTATTATAAAAAACGTTTCCAAAGAAATCTACTTATTACTTTATAAAAAATCACTTTCTAAAACTTTTTACCACATTAAAGGAATATACTTTAAGACATATATAAAATTACCCTTAGACATGACTGCCATTTATTTGAGGATTCCTTTTAAATTTGAGTAAAATATTTTAAATGAAAATTAATTCACATGTAATTTTAAATTTAAATGATTTTCATGTTTTTTTAAAATGAAAATGATATTTTCCTTGTGAATTTATTTAAGGATCTTTCTATGGTATTTAAATTCATTGACAACAAAAAAAATTATTCTTTATCTAATGGGTATATGTTAATACTGTCCCTATTCTTTCACTATATATTTTATAATCATACTCACTATGGAATAATTTACATTCACTTCATTGATTCATTTTTTAGACAATAACTTTCCCATGAAATGATCACTTTCCTATGATCATTAGACATTAAAATTACCCTAAATATCCATATTACACATCATGGATATGTTGTTTCTTATAATGTATATCATTTTTACATATGGTGTACTAAATTGAATGTAATTTTATACATGGGGAAATATTGATATGTCTATATTCCTTACTCAATGTCGATATTTTATAGGGAATTTTTTTATGAATAAAATAAATTATTCATTTTTTTGATAGTACTCTTTTTTATTTTCCATCAGTACCAGGATTGTGCATACTTTCATGGTATATCTTGCAAAACAGCTAAGAAAAGGTGGAGAGCGGATCATAGTGTAGATGCTGGGGAGGGGTAGTTTCAATTAGTCATAGTCTGGGATGTATTCCACTATGACCTACAGGTCATGTAATCTCACGAAGCCTATGAGAAATGTAATATAAGGGTTACCCTTCAACTATTCAAAGAGGGTTATAAAAAATTAATAAAAATTAAGGCTTTCGGCCATTCAAGCAATATCTGAAGAATTATTTAGACTTGAATGATTTGGATTAGTGAAGTTTTATGGTTATCCCCACGATGAATTTATACTCTCAATGGAAAATAATTTGGCCAATTATATGTATTTTTAACCTTTACAATTTTAACCTTCTGGTGAAAGGTCATTACAGTAAAAGCATCATGTACCTGGGAAACATGGTGCCCAATAATAATGCATTTCTTTAATTCAGATTCAGTTATAATAATCTATGAGATTTTTACTATGAAAAAAAATCTATGGATGCATTTCATTCCCATTTTTTTGGATTTTATGGCTTGGTTATCAGTTATTTACATTTCTATATTGATCACGCCCTATCCTATTATTTAAATAGAATGTGTTTGTAGTTATTAAATTTCCATATTTATTAAATCTTATCCAGTTATTTAATTAGAATTTTTGTTCAGTTATTTACTTTTCTATATTTATTATTCATTATTGATACATGATAGCTTTCATTTTACTTAACCCTTACCAATCTTTGAGCTCAAACTTATTTTTTTACTTTCCCTAGGATTCCAAGAAGTTTACTATGACTGATTTGAAGAGATATATTAGATTAAATATAGTTATTCTTGAACAAGAAACTACATTGTAATTGTTTTACTCAATTTTACTGTAAGAATCATGTATGTATATAGTTTAACGAGATGAGTGAAATATTCATCCAATTGGGATGTGTTTTCCTTGTATCTTATTCCAATGTAAGGGTATCAAGAACCAGTTCCAGGATTCTAGGAAAAGTTTTTTTATAGTTGGTATCATAAAATCTATACTAGAAATCTTGGGAACTAGATTTATTAAAATATATATTCGAGATCATAACCCTAAGAAATAATTTGAGGAAAATTATAAAAGAAAATCAAAAATGTTTCGTAAGAAATAAATTATCAGCGTATTCCTAAAAATACATCCCTTTATAGATAATAAAAGTGGATGTGGTTCTAGAATATATGTACCTAGGGGTAATTACTCTAAAAAGGGTGCATCAATATTAACTTAGGGATAACCTGGTACATAACAATGTAGACTATTACACACCTAGTTAGACATTCCTATGGTATATGCTTTGGATAATACAAATTTTCATTACAATACTTTATGATGTATTTTAATAGATAATGAAAATGAATAGCCTAGGTCAAACCATATATGGAGGATGGACTTATATAAAAATAATATGTATGAATTATTTATGAATTGGGATTCAAGAATTAAATAATAGAAGTATTTTGGTGAAAATAATTATGAAACATATGAGGATTGTGAAATTTTTTAAAAGAACATATTTCTTCATAAACATTAGAGTTATGGATATCATCACGAGATTATTATATTTGTGTTGATAATATGTTCTAATTCTTAATTACCTATTTTTTAGGTTTTTTATGATGATATTCTACCAATATTAGGTACTTTTGGGAGAAATTTATGGAAATATAACTCATTAGTTTAGTATATGTTTTATTGGAAAATATATTTGAGTAATAATTCTTTTACATTTTATAGAAATAAGATTGATTTTATTGATAACCATTTGTATTAATATGATCATTAATGAAATTATAATATTAGTCAAATAATATAATTAGACTTTAAAAAAATTGCAAATTTTAAAACCTAATTGAAAAGGATATTTAATGATTAAATTTCAACGATTTCCATCCTTTTTTACAAAATTTTATCAGAATTATATCAATATAGTCTACTAAAATCAGAACCAATATTCAAGGTGTAAACACATAATTTCTCGCAAGGTTGTGTGTCATGAACCCGTTACAGAAGAATGATAAGGGTTTTACACCTATCATAGGCTTACATATTGTCCTGATTAATGTGTCATTATTTTTATTTAAACGATTTGATAAATAGATATTAATGACTAACCGAAGGTATTAATTTCGAGGTTTAGAGATTAATTCATTAAAAATATTGGTTTCGTAAAATATTTAGAGACACATGGAAATAATTTTCACTCATTATAGATCATATGATCTTTAAAAGTGAATTTTTATTCTTTAGTATTTTGATATTTATTTCATGAAATAAAAAAATAATAGGAAATTTATCGAATCACAAAAAAAATGATGAAATTTTCATTAGGAAATAAATATGTATTAAGAAAAAAAAATTATCATATTCTTATATAGTAAATTAAATCTTCAATATATTAAATATTATCCTAAAATAAAATATTATCTGATTATCAACATTTTGTATGATATCAATGACTTATTTATAACTATTGGATTTATGGATTTAAGGTCCTAAAAATTTTGTGGATCATTAATGTTATTGTGATCAATAAACTCAATCACTCTTTATAAATATTTACTCTTTTCCTATATAGAATTTCTTGACACCAACATTCTCCTGCATAGATACGTAGTTATATGTTTTTCCATGTAACGTATTTACTTATAATTCCCTTTTATTAAAAATATATTTTATTATCCTTTTAAAATATTGGTTTTTCAATAATGGAGACTTAAAATATAAAAGCCTTGATTACTGTTATCATGTTTAAGTTGCAAGGATGTAATTTATTTAAGTAAGTGAGGATGTAACACCCTCCTATTTTAAAATATGAAAACCATATTCGATGGCATATATGGCACACAATAAAAAATATAAAAGAAAATATAACATATCGATAATTTAAAATATATTTTTTATTTTAAATAAATTTAATATGTGATATATATTGAAATGTATGAAACACTAAGTAGTCATGTGAAACATGAAACAATGACTTTCTTCAATAGCTTGTGTTACATGTAAGGTTGAGTTTTTTCAAATATAATTATTATTATTATTTATGATAAAATTTATCAACTAGATGTAAAATTGGTGGTTATTAATATAATTAACTAACTTATGAAAATATATTCTTTAATTTAATGGTACCAATTAATTAGAAATGGAAATACAGACCAATTAAATATAAATTAAATATTATTATAAAAAACTATTTTAATACGCCCAAAAAAATTTTATCCTAATAAATTTAATTAATTAATATTTTTAATGATATTAATTGAATTTATATAATATTTATTCAATAAATTTATTAACATTAATATGATATATTTATAGGAATAAGGAAAGAAAAAAAATCATATTTTATACATACAAAACTGTATTTTTCAAAAGGCATTTTTTCCACCTTTCAACAGCATCATTTTTTAAAAACTAAATTTTGAAAATTTCATAAATTTTTTATGGAAACATAATATTTATTTTAAAAATAATAATATCAAAAATATATTATGGTTAATTTTTTATATTTTTCTGATATGTTTCATTTTTTTATGAATCGTGAATAAATACTAAATTTTAATTGAAAAATGTCATTTCATATAAATAATTTATATTGTGAAATTATATTTTTAGTTATTTTTAAAGTAATAATAGTTCAATTATAAATATATTAATTAAATTTATTTAATTTGAATAATTTTTATACTAAATTTAGTTATAAAAACTTAGTAAACTTTTGGTCATTTTCACATTAAAACCCCTCTTTCAGGTCTCATCTACATGATTAATTATAAAATAATTTTTGCCACTTATGTGAATTTAATTAAGAAAAATTTATTATGTAACAACCCAAGCTTCCATGATACACTTCTCTTTGAATAATATAATACCTCTTGTTGTACGCAACTTCGAGTTCTCACATACCAACACTAATCAAACTAACCGTTATGAATAGTAATACCCACTTTCTGAAATTTTATAAATTTTATTTTTTTTAAGTGGAATTAATTTTTAGATTCAGAATATCAAAATTATCTTAGGTTGAATTTTTGTTATTTTTATGATAACATTCATATTTTGATGAATAGTGAAAAATACTAAATTTTAATTAAAAACTATTTTTTAAATTGAAATAATTTATAGTGTTAAATTATAATTTTGAGCTGTTTTAAAGTATAATTAGATTATATTTTTATCATTTAATATAATATAGGTCGTTGAAAGTAAATTTTACATTTAAATAGTACATAAATATATGTCAATCTTTTGATAGTTTTTACTTCTTAAAAACCTGCTTTTTGGTTTCGACAACGGGAATTAATTTTAAATTAATTTCTGCAAATTCTGTGTTTTGAATTTGGAAAAATGGATTTCATATTTTGAATCAGGAGGTCCAAATTTTTTAAATAGGTAAATTTTATTTTTAGACACTATGAATAATTACTTCGGTAATTATTTTATTTACAATGGTTAAAAGGTAAATCCAGTGAATAAGGGTAAAAATAATATTACAATAACATTAAATTACATTAACATGTGTTCTAACCCTATTGGATGATACATTTACGACCATGTCAATCCTTGGGTTGATTTTTTGACCCTATTGAGCCACTTGGGAGTGATAATGAAGTTTTATATTAAATAATCTAAAGTAAAGACAAAAATAACAAAAGCATATATCTTTTATTAAAACAATGTTTATATGAGGTTATATAATTGATTTATTCAACTAAAAATATTAATTATAAATATAAATAATATTTCTTACATCATTATATTTTATTTATAATTTTTAAACATAAAATGTATATATTTATATATGACACAATAAAGATGTAGTATTTTCCTTATTAATGAAAGAATCAAATAAATGATATTATAAATATTAAAATAAATATAATTTGAAAGTTTTTATTCCATAAATAAATTTTATAGGTGAATATGACATTTTAGGATTGATTTAATTTATTTTTTAGAAGTAATAAAGTGGTTATGACTGTCTCAAAAATCAATTACTAAATAATGTCGAAAGTGACAAAAATGAGTTTTTAAAAAAAATACTATGTTATTAAATGATATAATAGTCCTAAAAATATAAGGTTCGTCCAAAATACTTTAATAATATTATATATTTTATTAATGAACCACTTGGGGTTCTCTTTCCATTTTATAGTAGGTTTCTTAACCATTTATTGTAATAATACAAGCATACTTGGTAAAAGTAAAACTATTTAACTAGAAGTTAAATCTAAATGATAAGGTTAATATGGTGACCTAAACCTATATAAAACCTATTGGTTGAGATTTATTCGACCCATACTCACCTTATCCCCTAAATAAATTATTTTGGACTCTTTATTAACTGAGTATGATTTTATAATAAAATAATATTTCAAATATTTCTAAAGTGGCCCTTACCTCTCTTATAAAAGGGTACATTCCCTTCTCTCAAAATCACACTTCTAAATCTATTTGGCTCAAAAAAACCCTACTCAAATATCCTCAAAACTACCCTCACATCTACCTAGAGTCCATAATTTGATTAGAAATCCAACCTAGGGAGCCCTTTTGATCAACTCAAAAGGAAACACCCGAAGAAGATGTAATAATTTCACCACCTCTTTCAAAGTTCTTTTCTTCTTACAATTGCTCTTTCCTTATTGTTTCCATACCAAAATAAAAACTCCAATACCTTATAAACACAGTGATGTTATTATAAATAAGGTACAACTATATTCATTATTCAATCCATCCTATGAATGACAAGTCACCATACGTGCGTACGTACGGCTTACCGTCACCACATCGTGGTGTAGTTTGTTATTCAAACACTTAATTATTTGGATGGGTATAATAATGAGTATAACAATTTTAAATAATAAATATAACATGTTAAGGATTATTTATATATGATATACCATCCAATTATATACAATTTCACCATCAATAGAATGATATTGTCACCGGTTCCTACGTACGGAATACCGTCTCCACGAACGTGATGAGATTCATTCCCCATCATAACCATTAAAGAATAAATTTCATTTTATGATTAAAAAAATAATGTTTAATAACTTAATATCATTCTGGATATGAATCAAATACATCCTATCAATAATAAACATGACTTACGTAACAAAATATATAAACAAAAATGAATCACTTAACACCTGAAATGATGATACTATTGAAATATTATTAACAAAACAATATTAGAAGATGATATATGATATCATATTTATTTATTTGGTTCTTGTATAATTTAATATAAATTATTTAACTATTATACAAGAGGTTATCGTACCCTCGACCAAAGAAAATTACAAGGTAAGGGTTAATTCTATAATCACTTCAATATCTGAGATTGTTTATATGTGAGTATCTACTGGGACCTCTTTATCATCCACATCTGTGTTTCTTAAAAAAGTATTTCAAAACATTCTTAAAATTTCCTAGACTATGGTTTAAATTCATTTATATACTTTTTTTAATTTTTATAGAATGTTTATAAAGGAATCTTTCCATCGTTTTCCAAACAAGGTCCTTTAAGACCTTTTCGAAAAAATTAAGAAAATAATGTTTTTAACTTATACTGTGAGTGCAGCTATTTTATACAATTATACCATCTTTGAAGATTCCCTTACAAGATTCTACGAATATTTCCAAAATAAATGTTTTATTTTATAATTATGTGACTTTTAAATGATTTCAAAATAAAAAAGAGATATTTATCTCAAATAGTTTTGATTTCATTTATGTCAACATCCTTTGATGAATTTTACACTTGGTTGAAGTGGATTTAATATGATACAATATTCCTTATTGTATTAATGGTTTTGTGATATGTTTGATTTTGGATGTGTTATTTTTATACCATTCATGTTTTATGGTTAAAATATTAACATTTCCTATTCTAGTTTTAATATGAATGTTTATATTGCGTTTCAACCTTTTCATATGAGGAATTCATTGGACATAGTAAGTGTGGGGTGGAGCCTTCTATAGATCATAGATGCATCGGTAGGTCTCATGAGAAAAGATAGTGTCTTGGCACAAGGCCTTAACAAAATCCTATTTGTAGTCTAGTCACGAGTCCTTGACTATGTGGTTATGATGTCTCGCACTATGCATTCCATTATTATGAAATTGGATATTGATATTACATGTGATTATTCAACTAGTAAAGTATCCATGTGAATAAGTAAATGGCATTATTTTATTTATCTTTTCCATATTATACTGAAGTTTATATTTAAAAGGCTTGTGTTTTAATTTTATACATTTCCATAAATGTTTATGTTTATTTATGAAAGTTTCTGCTATATTGTTATCCTTACTCAGCACCTGAGCTCACCCCTTTCTAGGTTTTATATATCCCAGGATGTGAAGAAGTATATTATGACTGACCTACAAGGATAGTCTAAGGTATATGAATGTGTTCAAAGGAGATAATGTTGTTATTTTTTTCATTTTATAATGTAATGCAAAACTTATGTTTGTATCTAGTACTTCCAAGGATACTAAAATGATAAGACATTCAGGACATGATTCCTTATATCATTCCAATGATATATAATAATGCACCGACTCTAGGTAACTTGGGTCAGGGTGTTATATTTGGTATCAGAGGAATTTTAGTACAAACCAAGGAAGCTAGATTTAGAAAAACTCTGATTGGAGAACATTACCCTATGATAGACTTTGAGGGTTAGTATAGAAGAACTTAAAAGAATTTTGGTAATGTAGAGATTTTGTATATTTTCCAAGAAATACATCCTTGTCTAGATACAAGTAGGTAGAGACAGCTCTGGTACAAAAGTACCTAAGATTGAAAACTCCAACAAGAAGTTTTGCACTTGAACTGGGGTATCCTGGTACACGAAAATGGGAATTTCCGCACTCTTGGTTACGACACTCCTGGGTGATATGCTTAGGATAATTCACATTTTCTTTACAAACCATTATGAAGGATTTATGTGTATATACATCCTAGAGGAAAAAAAAATTGGATTATGGATTATATCCAAAAGTTGTTAAGTTTATGTTAAGTGTTTTACAAGTTGGGAATTATGTATTTCAATTCATAAACTAATCTAGTGTAATGGAAACTATATCAATTCACGTAATCCTTGTAGGGATTTCCCTCATACTTAAGATAATTATAGTGGATCTGGTGATGCACCTAGTGTGGATCAGCTTATCACCATACAGGGACAACTCATGTAGGTCATGAATAATAACCATACCCATATCGAACACCCAGATCCACAACACAGAGGTTAAATGTTAGATCGCTTCCTGAGGAATCAACAACCAACATTAAATGGGACTACCACTCCATTTCTAGCTGAGAAATGGATAAGTTCATTAGGAAAAATATTTCTTGCTTTGGGGAGTAGTGAAAGGGAAAAAGTTTTCCTGGAAGTTTATCACCTCACCGGAGATGCCAATCAATGGTGGTATATAATTAAAAACAAAAAAGAAGTATGAAGAAGTATCAAATAAATAATGTAGGTAGTTTAAAGAGATTTTCTTAGAAAAATACTTTCATCGTGATGATCGAGCGGATATGGAAAGACAATTTCTGAGTCTGAGGCAAACGGAGGATGAGAATATCACAAAGTATGAGGCTAACTTTACATGGTTAATAAGGCATGCAATAGATTATATACGTATCCCAAGGAGGAATATTGATTGATTCTTTTATGGGTTAAAATCATTTCTCTATCAATCTTTAGTCTCACAATCCTTCTTGTCATACGAAGATATTGTCTCATGTGTTATCAAGACTAAAAATAAATTCTCTAAGTATTATGACCTTAAAGAAAAGTAAGAGAAGAAGAGATCTATTGAACACTCTGGAAATGGAAATAAGGGGAAGAATGGAAAAGTCAAATTTACATCCTACGGTAAATGTGGGAAGAAACACCCTAGTACTTGCCTGAAGGGAATGGGAGTCTGTTACAAGTGTGGTGAAAAAGGCCACTAAGATCATGATTGTAAGGGAAAGAAAGAGGTTGTCAAGGTCGAATTCTTCAATTATAGATAAATGGGGAATTATGAAAATTAATGTCCTAAGTGCCAAAGAAAATAACCTCATAAAAGGACAAGGGAGAAAGTCCAAGCTTGTGCGATCACTACTACTGAGGTTGAAGCTCCGAAATACATGGTAGAAGGTAATTTAATGGTTTCCTCATGTTTAGACAATGCTTTATTTGATTTTAGATCATCGCATTGTTTCATATCTTCATAGTTTTCTATAAAAATTAGATATTTATAATTTGATTTAACAAGGGAGTTGTTAGTCAAAACTCATAAGGGAAGTATCATTGCAACAATGTTTTGGGAATCAATCCTCATTAGGGCATACAAATGTTATTTATCCACTGATATCATCATTATACCCATGATTGAATTTGGTTTAATCCTCAGTATGGATTGGATTTCAGACTATAATGTAAATATTTATTGTAAGAAGAAAGAGGTAACAATTTTTTATGATAATAAGAAGTACCTTATCTTTAGATAAGAAATGTCACCACCTGATTCTTATCTAGATCCACCCCAAATACCTCTACTAAATTCAATTATTGGGGAGGAAGAGAACGAAATAACAATGGTTGAGGAAAATAATGTTCAAATAGAGGATATACCTATTGTGAAAGAATATTTTGATGTGTTACTTGAGGATTTACCTGGACATCCTTCAGAACGAGAAATTGAGTTTTCCATTGATGTAATTTCTAGTTCAAGGCCCGTATTGAAGACCCCTTATAGAATGGCCACTGTAGAATTAGTGGAACTAAAGAAACAACTAGAGGAATTGATTAATAAGGGATTTATTCACCCCAGTGTTTCTCCAAGGGCATCCCATGTTCTCTTCGATGATTTATTTGACCAACTTCATGGAGCTCAATATTTTTAAAATATTGACCTTTGATTTGGATATCATCAGTTGTGGGTGAAGACGGAAGTCATTCCCAAAACAGCATTTCAAACAAGGTACGGTCATTATGAGTTTACAGTAATGCCTTTTGGATTGACTAATGCACCCTCTGTTTTCATGGATCTAATTAATAGAGTTCTCAAAGAAATACCTTGATGAATTTTTAGTCATATTTATTGATGATATCTTGGTATATTCCAAAAACTATGAAGATCAGGAAAATCACTTACGCACTACTCTAAAAACCCACAGAAGAAATGAATTATATGGGAAATTTAGCAAGTGTGAATTTTGACTTCAGGAAATTTATTTTTCTTGGTTATATTGTATCTAAGGATGGAATCTCTATTGATCCTTCTAGGACAAGAGTAATACAAGAATGTCCAGAACCGATAAGTATAACTAAGTTACGCAGTTTTATTAGTTTAGCAGTTTATTATCGGCGCTTTGTCAAGAATTTTTCCCGATTGGAAAACCCATTAACCAAGCTCAAACGTAAAGGGGTTAAATTGTTTTGGACACAAGAGTGTGAAGAATGTATTGAATAACAAAAAATCAGATTAGACAATACTTATATCTTGACTCAACCATAGGGGAATGATGGGATTATTATTTATAGTGATGCTTCAAAGAAAGGACTTGGTTGTGTCCTTATTCAGAATGATAGAGTTATTTACTATGCATCACAACAACTAAAAATTCATTAACAAAACTATCCCACTCATGATCTTGAATTAGCAGCTGTAATCTTTGCTTTGAATATATGAAGACACCATCTCTATGGTGAAAAATGTGAGATATAGATCGATCATAAGAGCCTGAAGTATATTTTATCACAAAATGAACTCAACATGAGGTAAAAGATATGGCTCGAACTACTTAAGGATTATTATTACACTATACACTACCAACCAAGGAGGGAAAATAAGGTGATAGATGCTTTGAGATGAAAAGATCATGGAGTTTTGAACAAGATGAGAGCTGAAAGGCATCTTATGTTCATGGATCTAGTAAAAATCAATATGGGAATAATCATGGAAGGTGAAACATCAATACTTTTTCAAATGGATTCCAAACCATCTTTACTAGAAATGATAAAAATTTCTCAGAATGATGATAAAAAGTTTCAAAAGAAAATTCAAGCTGTGAATGATGGGAGATTGATGGACTTCGTATATGAAAATAGAATTTTGAAATTTGTAAAGAGACTTTGTATTCATAATATACCAGATCTAAAAAGGTAATTTTTGGATTATTCTCATAGATCCAATTTCTCTATACACCCTGGTAGCACTAAAATGTATAGAGATTTAAAAAGAACATTTTTGGAGGGACAACAAGAAGAGAGAGATTGTTGATTATGTGTCAATATACATGGTTTTTCAATAGGTTAAGTCTGAAATACAACATCATAGAGGACTCATGAAACCTCTTCCCATACCTATGTGGAAATGGGATGATGTTATGATGGACTTTTTCAGGGGGCTACCAAAGACTCTTAGAAAGAATGATGCAATATGGGTCATCATTGATAGTCTTACCAAGTCAGCACATTTTATTTCTATAAGAGAATATTTACCACTGGAACGTTTAACAAGAATATATATTAATGAAGTTGAAAGTTTTTATGGAGTACACCTATCGATTATTTCTGATCGGGATCCCCATTTTACATCAAGATTTTGGAAATTTCTTCAAAAGGCCTTGGATACTGAACATCATTAGAGCACTGCCTACCACCCTCAAACCAATGGACAATCATAACGGACTATTAAAACCTTAGAATACATGTTGAGATCTTGATCACTTGACTTTCAAGGTATGTGGGATCAATATATACCTCTGGTAGAATTTTCCTATAAAAATAGTTTCCATTTAAGTATTCAGTTGACTCTATATGAAGCGTACATGGAAAGAGATGTCACACACCAACTTGTTGGGATTATGCTGGTGAAAAAAAACTCATAGGCCTAGAACTTGTTGAGGAAACAATGGAAAAGTTGAAGGCTATCCAAACCCACATCAAAGAAGCTCAAAATTGGAAAAAGGGTTATGCCAATTTCCGAAGGAAAGATTTGGAATTACAAGTAAGAAATCATGTTTTATTGAAGGTATCTCCATGGAAGGGTGTTATACAATTCAGTAAGAAAGAAAAATTAATTCTCAGGTAAATCAGACATTTCCAATTTCTAGAATGAATTGGAGTTGTATCTTATCATTTGGAAAAGCCTCCAAGTCTCTCCAAAGTTCATGATGTTTTCAACGTATCACTGTTGAGAAAATACATGCCTGACACAATGCATGTACTCACTAATGAAGAAATAGAACTGGAACCTGATATGTCTTATTTTGAAGATCCTATCAAGATTCTTGATACCAGAAAAAAAGTGTCGAGAAACCGGATGACTCGTCAGGTGAAAGTTCTATGAAGAAACCATAAAATTGAAGAGGCAACGTGGGAACCCGAGGATCTTATGATGAAGAACCATCCGAATATTTTTATGTTGAAATATTCTAGAAATTATGAGGACAAAATTATTTTATTAAGGGAAGAATGTGACACCCCAACCATCCATGGTATGCTTCACTTTGAATAATACAATAGCTTGTGTTTTACGCAACTTTAAGTTCTAACACACCATGACTAATCAAACTAGTCGTAATGAATTGCAATACCCAATTTTTGAAATTTTATAAATTTTATTTTTCAAAATGGACTTCATTTTTGGATTTGGAATATCAAAATTAGCTTAGGGTGAATTTTTGGAATTTTTCTAATAACTTTCATATTTTGATGAATAGTGAAAAATACGAAATTTTAATTTAAAAAAACTTTTTTAATCAAAATAATTAATCATGTTAAATAATAAATTTTAGTTTCTTTAAAATATCATTAGATTATATTTTTATCATTTAAAATAATTTAGTTCATTGGAAGTAATTTTACATTTAAATAGTACATAAACATATGTCAATCTTTTGATACTTTTTACTTCTTAAAAACCAGATTTTTGGTTTTGACAACAGGAATAAATTTTAAATTAATTTCAGAAACTTATGTGTTTTGAATTTAGAAAAATTTATTTCATATTTTGAATCAAGAGGTCCAAATTTTGTAAATAGGTTACTTTTATTTTTATACATTATGAATAATTATTTCGGTAAATATTTTATTTATCATGGTAAAAAGGTAAATCTAGTAAATAAGGGTAAAATATATTATTATTATTATATTAAATTACCCTAACACATGTCCTAACCCAATTTTTTGATACATGTACGACCACGGGAATCCTTGGGTTGATTTTGGGACCCTATGGAGCCACTTGGGTGTGATAATGACATTTTATATTAAATAATCTAGAAAAAGACAAAAATAACAAAAGCATGTATCTTTTAGTAAAAAAATTTATATGAGGTCATATAATTTATTTATTCGACTATAAATATTCATTATAAAACTAAAAATATTTCCTACATCTTTATATTTTATTTTTAGTTTTTAGTCATAAAATAAATAAATTTATATATTACGCAATAATGATGTAGTATTTTCCTTATTAATGAAGGAATCAAATAAATGATATTATAAATATTAAAATAAATATAATTTGAATGTTTTTATGTCATACACTAATTTTATAGGTTAATGTGACATTTTAGGATGGATTCAATGTATTTTCTTTAAGTAATAAAGTTGTTACAACTTTCCCAAAAACCAAATACCAAATAATGAAAAAATTGACATAAATGAGTTTTTCAAACAAATACTATATTATTAAATGATATAATAGTCCTAAAAATATAAGACACATCCAAAAGACTTATATAATAATATATATGTCATTAATGAACCAATTGGGGTTCTCTTGTAATTTTATAGTAATTTTATTAACCATTTTTTATAATAATACAAGAATACATGGTAAAAGTTAAACTATTTAACTAAGAGTTAAATATAAAATATATGGTAAATATGGTGACCTAAACCTATATAAATCCTATTGGTTGAAGGTTCTCACCCCATCCCCAACTTATCATCTAAATAAATCATTTTTGAGTAATTATAAACCGAATATTTCAAGCTTTTCCTAAAGTGACCCTAACCTCTCTTATAAAACGCTACTTCCCCTTCTCTCAAAATCACACCTCCAAATCCATTTGGCTCTGAAACAACCTACTCAAATATATTCCCAAAGACCCTAATATTGACCTATAGGCCTTACTTTGATCAAAAATCCAACCTAATGAGGCTTTTTGATCAACTCAAAAGGAAACATCCGAAGTAGAAGTAATAATTTTACCACCTTTTTCAAAGTTATTTTCTTCTTCCACTTCCTCTTTCCTTGTTGTTCCCATACCAAAATAATTACTCCAATACCTTATAAATACTTTGATGTTATTATAAATATGGGACAACCATATTTATTATTCTATCCATCCTATGAATGACAAGTCACCATAAGTGCGTATGTACAGTTTACCGTCTGTACGTCGTGGTGTTGTCTGTTATTCAAACACTTAATTATTTGGATGGGTAAAATAATGAGTATAAATGATTTAAATAATAAATATAACATTTTAAGGATTATGTATATATGATATACCATCCAATTACATAATACTTCATCTTTAATAGAATGATATTTTCGCTCGTGGGTACGTACAGATTACCATCTCCACAAACGTGATGATATTCATTCCCCATCATAACCATTCAAGAATAAATTTCATTTTATGATTAAAAAAAATAATGTTTAAGAACTTAATATCATTATAGATATGAATCAAGTACATTCTATGTCATGACCCGACCCTACCCGGGCTTGAGCCGCAACTACCCCAAGCCTGCCTCCATAGGCCAGGGGCTGGCGACCAGCGCCGAAGGCACAACAAATCGGGGAGGCCTTTGCCTAAGTACCTGTACACACACACAAACAACACACTCAATGAAAAAGTGTAGAGTAAAAGAAAAGACAAGTAGAGTAAAGTGCAATTGTTATATATAAACAACCAAAAGTGCATCAACCTCTAAATAGTACAAAGGGCAAGATGAGGGTAACTGAAAAAGGAAAGGGGAAAAACACGCACCCAACCAGAAAAGGTGCCACAACCTGGAAACAGGTAAACAAAAGAAAAACAGACGGAAGGGGTCCCCCACCTGGGACCTAACCACGACCATCGCACGCGGTCCAAGCTCCTGAACTCCTAAGCTCCACTGAGGTCACGACCAACCTGTCCATCGTCTGCAAGGGCACACCAACTGCGGGAAAAGCCCAAGAAGGGGTGAGTATAAAAATACTCAGTAGGATACCCCGAAGTCTCGAGGGAGAAACAAAGGAGGTACCGAAGGGTGAGCAGTAGAGTGAACAGAAAAAGTAGAGGAGTACAACTGAAAGTGCAGTAAGAGTACAGTAAAGAGTCCAGCCCAACCCAACAAGAGCCAATAAGGTAGACTCGTCCAGACACAAGGAGTTGGAAATGGTGAGAAGATGAACTTCCCGTCGAGTCTTCGCTACCTATAGCAGGAGAGTAGACTCATCCAACCCCGAGAATCTAGACGTGGAAAGCATGTGGCATACCCGCGCGTCTTCACCTCTCCTGGAAGGAGAGCAACCAAACCCATGAAGTGGGTACTGGAACATGGTATATACAAATCCATATGCTCTGTCAAGAAGCCCGAACAACATCGTAAGGGGATATCTGTCCCTTAGCTCAGCCCAAAAATAGTAGCCAACAGTCCCAGAAGTAAACCATTGATGCCCAGCATCTTGTACGTCTTCCCTGAACCGCAAGCCAAGGGGCTCAATCACCGCACCTCGACACTATCATCTTTGGGAGGCACTGACTCTTCCGTACGGTTTTAGATCGCATCACAAGAATGCATCTCGGTGGGGAAAGTGCCCCTTGTACTTAAGAGTTCTAGGGAAAGTCAAACCACACCTCGTCACTGTCCTACAGTCGATAGGTCTCCTCAAAGTCAAAGTTGTTCCATCACCGACCCGTACAACCAAGGGTCCTACTCCGGTAATCACGGAGGAAAGTCACAGGCTAGCCTAGTAGAAAGGACTGAGCCTGGAATGCCGACAGGTGTCCCAATGCCCAGCCCTGCTGGAGGGTAATTCATAACCAGATATCGGGTGACCCACTGCCAAGCCTTGTTGGAGGGTAAACCCTAATACATCATCAGGCGACCCACTGCCCAGCCCTGCCGGAGGGTAGACCTTAACACATCATCAGGTGACCCACTGCCTAGCCCTGCTATAGGGTAGACCTGGAATAAGTCGATAGGTGACCCACTGCCCAGCCTTGCTAGAGGGTAGACCTAGAATAGATGATGGGAGACCCACTGCCTAGCCCTGCTGGAGGGTAGACCATAAGAGGTCGTCGGGTGACCCACTGCCCATTCTCTGCTGGAGGGTAGACCCTAAGAATATCGGGTGACCCACTTCCCTGTCTCTACTAGAAGGTAAACCCTAGAGGTCAGTGAGCAACCCACTGCCCAGCCCTGCTGGCGGGTAAACCCGAAGAAGTCGATGAGTAACCAACTGCCCAGCCCCGCTGGAGGGTAAAACTTAGAACTGCTCTAGCCATCTCTACTGGAGGGTACACCACTGGACAACCGAACACATAGTGGGTATCGCGCAACCACCCAAATCCAGAATAACTCATCCAAAAGAGGTTTTGCACTTGTTCCATCACTAGGTGTCACTAGCACCGCTACCGGCCAATCCATCGAGAAAAAAACCAGGGGGAGACCACTCAACCCTGCTCGTCAAACAAACAATCACAGAGCCAGGGGAAAAGATCCACCCTACTGGTCAAACAAATGAGCACAGAGCCAGGGGAAAACTCCACCCTACTGGTCAAACAAACGAGAACAGAGGGACCCTCTACGTCGCGAGAGTTCAAAGTACGCAAAGCAAAGCATGGCACGCACATGGGGCCCACACAATGTGTGGCCCCAAGTCAAACCCAACCGAACGCACAAACGTTCTCAGGTACAAACAACCACATGTACCTCCAAGCGCTCCCATATACTCCCAGAGTATACCACGTTCCAGCCCAAGGGCTATCGTGCACATGGCACCCAATGTCAATGCGAAGATGTGACGAAACATTTCCAACTTGATGCCACAAAGACTAGGGCACAACCAACCACATCCATTCAAGCATTACATCACTCACACAGGAGTGTACGCGATCACACGCCAAGGGTCCACTATGAACACAATAGAAGAACCGCCCCCAGATCACCTTCAAATTTACACATTTAATAATATCATGTACAAGGCTCTGCACAACCAAACGGATCTCACCGTTGTAATCCTCGCGGAAAAACATGCGAGATCGACTACTTACTCACCCCAAATGGATATCAGATGGAAAAGTCACCAACACCGCCTCACGCCCGAACGGTGTCCCATGATACTAAGCCTCGGCCCCGAAAATAGTTGGGCTCATCGCACCATTGCAATCCCCTCGGGAAAACATGTCAAAAGCACTACTCACTTGAGTTCAATGGATATCCGGAGAAAAGGTGCATTCCGGTGCACCGCACACGAGCGGTGCTTCGTGGGACCCGTAACCCGGTCCCGAAACTCAACGAATGGACTGCACAGTTGCGATCCTCTCGAAAAAGCACACAATATAGACTATCCACTTGTCCAAAATGATCGTCCGGTGATAAAGATGAAAAATCACCATCAACGCCCAAACGGCCCTCGTGGGCCCCGCACCATCATGCCGAATTAGGGCGGGCGAATTTCACCATTTGCAATCCCCTTAGAAAAACATCCAGAAACGACTGCTCGAACGCCTCGAACGGATGTCCGATAAAAAAGTCATGAAACGATGCACGTAGATCAAAAGATGGTCATGGGGCCCACGCCTCAACTTCGGCCTCAATGCCTAAAACCACCCTGGAAAGCTCTGCATTGGTGCCAGGGTCCGAACGCCACTGACAACGCTTAAAAAGGACGTTGGACGCGTCCGATCCGTCCAAAACAATTTCCCCCGGAAAAACGACAATCCCCTTGACGTACGTGTCGCACCACCGAGGCCCCTCATTTCGGGAATTAAAAATTCCTGAAACCATCTGAAAATTACGCCGCGTCGATACGGTTCCACCACTGAGGACTGCGCGCAAAACAGACGTCAGACACATCCGCATCATCCAAAAGAAGAATTCCCGAGAAGCCCGATTAGCTAATTTACACACATACCGTGCCACCAAGCCCCTCGTCTCAGAAGTTAAAATCCCTGGAACCACCTCAAAAGGTCCACCTCTGCATCAGGTCTGCACCGCCGTAGACGGTGTGCAAAACGGAGGCTCATAGTGAAAGCTACGGGGGTTAGAAATTCAAAGGGGCCACACCCTAGGGCCAGACCGGTCCGGCCGGTTCGCCCCCAGCCGGCCCGCGGCCCGGCCGCGGGTCTGGTTCAGTCTGCTGCGGCCAGCTGTCCACCGCCCTCCGCCACCGACCAGCCATTATGGTCGGTCCCTTTTTCCCCCGCAGCGACCCGCATTACGCGGGTCGCGGTCGCGCCGCACGGGGCTGCGTGCCTTGTGGCCCCCTCTTTCTCCTTGCCCTACGCTGGAGCCCCCCCCCCCCCGGAACCCCGCCTCGCCGCTTTCCACAGCCACCTCCTCCGCACTCTCCCGACGGCCCCAGCTCACCTGGCCAGCGCCGCCTCGCGCCGGACACCCGCGCTGCCCGCTACCCGCCGGACCGTCGCCGGAACCTTCAATTACCCGCACACTTCGGCGGACGTCTGCGGGGTCCTCAGAACTCGGTTTTACGAAAATAAACAAGCAATGGAAAGAGAAAAAACTCTACTACGCATTCATATGGTTTTTTCGAAAATCAAAAAACAATTCAAGCATATAATTTAGTTTCAAAGGAGGTGCGGGAAAGAAAAACGCAACAAGACCCTACCTCGTGGGCGTTGCCCGGAGCTTCGTCGTTGAACCGCCGCCTTGCCGGAGCTGTCTCGCCGGAGTGGAGGAGTAGAGGGAGAGGATAGGTCTCTCCAGGGGGGATGGGGGAGAGGGGAGGGTGTGGTTTAAGTAGAAAATAAAAATTAATTTAATTAATTTTTACTAATTACCCACGAAAGGTCCCACCTCCGAAACACTCGACGGGGTCGAGGTTAAGCCTCCCCTAGGGTAAACACCCCCTCTCGAGCACAATGGTTGTCTCGGAATTTGATTCCGAGCTTCCAATTAAAAGTTATAAATTAGGACGCCCAAAGCCGCCAAATTACGAAAACGCCCCGGGGGGCATTTTTCACAGACGGCCCGCGCCCGCAAAACTTATACCCCTCCTAGGGTAAACGGCATGCGAAAAACTCAACGGTGCCCTCGGTTTTCCAATACGATCCACCGTTTAATAGATACTTGTGTTTAACCATTAAATGAATAAATAAATTAATTAATTAATCCGTTTAACATTCTGAAAGCGAGCGAGGGGTCCAAACATCCCACGCCGACAAGTTATATGTCGTTCCTTGGGTAATAACCCCATTATGGACCCATACGTACACTCGTATCCCTGATATGCTGCACCGTTTAAGAGTTATACCATTTATTTGGCGTTTCCAGTGTGAACACACTGAAAACTCAATTCCAGCCACACCGGGGCTCGGAATCGCACGCCGTCTGAAGGCGCTACTCTGGAATAAAATCAAGAATATTCCAAAGTCCTTCGCAGAAAAAACCGGGTTCTTACATCATTCCCTCCTTCAATATTTTCATCCCCGAAAAGCAAAACTAGGGAGCAACACATGGTACTAAGCCCACACCTGGCTTTCCCATACCCAGAAGAACCCATGCAGAGCTCTGCGTCACCACACACGGACCAAAGGATTGATCCGTTCACGCGAGGTCCACCCTTGCCGACATCGTGCACCAACTTCAGACTTTGGGGTTAGGGTAAGGTGGTAGGGAACCTTGCCATCCCTTTGCACGGTCTCAAATGGCCCGAAGGCTCTCGGGGGTAGCTCACCTCCCCGACCGAACCCTTACGTCGAACGCCATGACTGGAATCACCGCCCGCACATGGTAAAAGGGCCGGTGATTCCCTCCTTCAGAATATCCATATGGTGGAACACCCAAGGATATCTAGTCATGCAAGATTCCACAACCGAGGCTCTCTTACACGCTCGAAAGGTGAAGGAGTCGACACCATCGACTAGAGAAAAAGGTCCCACGCCTTTTACCTTACCAACACAGGGTTACACCGACGCCCTGCACCACCCTGGTAACACATCAACCAAGGAGCAGGGAGGAAAGCATCCCACACCCAGAGTCTGTCAATTCTACTACAAGAAGTAGAAGAGCTGTAGAGCGTACCTCTCATCACCTCATGCTCTGCAGGATCATAGACATCCAAAGCTCGCGGCTGTCCGCGGTCCCAACTGTCAGCTCCCTGAGCCTGATGTGGACCACCTAGTGGTGATGGGAAGACCTCGTAACGCAGTCCCCCACCTCTATCTCCTCCCGCTCCTCTGCTAGCACCACCTCTCTGGGAACTACTCCGATCACGGCGCTGCCTCTGCCGTGGTGGTGTGCCTGCTGCCTGCCCGAAGCTCTCAGCAACTCGGGTTAGGAAGTCTCGTGCCAAGTGACCTCGCCCATCACAAGCACAGCACCGACTCTCTTTGGGCTGCACTGGTACCCTCCAGCACCACTTTGGTGTACGACCATGCCCCTGAGTCCGGTTGTCAGAAATCCAGCTGCTTCGAGGTTCTACTTACTGACGCCCACTAGTTGCGGCAGACGTCTCTGCTCCAATGTGCCTACTGCCACCACTAACTCTAGAACATGATAGGAAGCTCGCTGTCACCAGTGCCTGCTCTAGCACCCCAGCATATGTGGAAATGTCCAAGGGTACTATGAAAGAACGAATCTCTCGGCGGAGACCCTGCTCAAACTTCCACGCTCAGATGTTGTCGTCATGGACCAAGTCATGGTAAAAGCGTGCACAGTCTGCGAAACTAGCCGCGTACTCGGACACCGTCATCCCTCCCTGCTGAAACTGCAGGATCACCTAAATCCGAACGGAGCGCAAGCAGGAGGGGAAAAAATCCTCACAGAACAACAACTGAAAGTCACCCCATGAAAGCGATGACTCGTCAAGAAACCGTGTCACCAGACCCCACCAACGCCGAGCTGATCCACGAAAATGGTCGGCTACCAAAGCCATCATAAGATCTGAAGGTGTCTTCACAAGCCTGAAAAGGCGAACCTGCTGTCTCAAGCCAAACCTTTGCAACCTGAGGGTCTGGCTCACCGCTAAACCTCAGCGCTCTCTGCCGCTAGAACTCACTGAGCACACTCAACCTGCGCTCAAACTCATCCTGCTCTGCTGAAACTTCCTACTGCTCAACAGGTGGGGGTGATGCTACTGGCCCACATGGAGAAAGGGGCTCACATGATGGGTCCTCGACTGAGGCCTTGTAGCTCACAGG
This sequence comes from Viscum album, assembly GCA_963277665.1. Classification (NCBI taxonomy): domain Eukaryota; kingdom Viridiplantae; phylum Streptophyta; class Magnoliopsida; order Santalales; family Viscaceae; genus Viscum; species Viscum album. Next base: position 275,396,276 of record OY728137.1, read on the forward strand.
GTCGTCGTCATCAACCAAAGCTAATATCCTGGCTGGCTATCCTCGCGGAGACATCCTGAATATTATCAAAGAGTGTCACGGTCAGATGAGCATATATGTATATACCAATAACAACAACGATGGGGAGATGACTCAAGAAGGATAGTCAAAGACTCAGTCCTATGTGATGCACAAACAAATTTTCCCTGCAACAAGTTTCTCAGCATACCGAGCCGACAAGCGGGTTATCAAGGTCCTGGTGAATGGATACGTCGGCCGCCGCACCATCACTAGACTCCTTGTCCTGAGAGCCAATCTCAAGACACGTTAACACTGTTTCCCTAAATCCCAATCAATTCCTTTTATTTTAGAGATGTCCGAACAACATCCCAAGGAACGAACCAGCCTTTCATACCACTTTTTCACGACCCGACCCTACCCAGGATCGAGTCGCAACTACCCCAAGCCTGCCTCCATAGGCCAGGGGCTGGCGACCAGCGCCGAAGGCACAACAACTCGGGGAGGCCTTTGCCTAAGTACCTGTACACACACACGCAGCACACTCAAAGCAAAAGTGTAGAGCAAAAGAAAAGACAAGTAGTGTAAAGTGAAACTGCTATATATAAACCAAAAAAGTGCATCGAACTCTAAACAGTACAAAGTACAAGCTGAAGGTAACTAAAAAATAAAAGGGGAAAAACACACTCCCAACCAAAAAAGGTGCAACAACCCAAAAAAAAGTAAACAAAAGAAAAACAGTCGGAAGGGGTCCCCCACCTTAGACCTAACCACGACCATCGCACGCAGTCTATGCTCCTGAATTCCTAAGTTCCACTAAGGTCACGACCAACCTGTCCGTCGTCTACAAGGGCACACCGAGTGCGGGAAAATCCCAAGCAGGGGTGAGTATAAAAATACTCAGTAGGATACCCCTAAGGCTCGAGGGAGCAACAAAAAAGGTACCGAAGGGTGAGCAGTAGAGAGAACAGAAAAATTCGAGGAGTACAACTGAAAGTTCTGTAAGAGTAGAGTAAAGAGTCCAGTTCAACCCAACAAGAGGCATGAAGGTAGACTCGTCCAGACATAAGGAGCTAGAAGTGGTGAGAAGATGAACTTCCCGTTGAGTCTTCGCTACCTATAGCAGGAGAGTACACTCATCCAACAATGAGAAGCTAGACGCGGAAAGCACGTGGCATACCCCGTGCGTCTTCACCTCTCCTGGAAGGAGAGAAACCAAACCTAAGAAGTGGGTACCAGAACATGGTATATACAATTCCATTTGATCTGTCAAGAAGCCCGAACAACGTCATAAGGGGATCTTTATCCTGTATCTCAGCCCAAGAAAAGAGTATCCAACAGTCCCAGAAGTAAACCATCGATGCCCAGCATCCCGTATGTCTACCCGGAACTGCAATCCAAGGGGCTCAATCACCGCACCTCGACACTATCTGCTTTGGGAGACACTGACTCGCCGCATGGTATTAGATCGCTAGACAAGAATGCATCTCAGTGGGGAAAGTTCCCCTTGTACTTGAGAGTTCTAGGGAAAGTCAAACCACACATCATCACTGCCCTGCAGTCGAGAGGTCTCCTCAAAGTCAAAGATGTTCCATCCTCGACCCGTACAACCAAGGGTCCTACTCCGGTAATCACGGAGGAAAGTCACAGGCAAGACTAGTATAAAGTACTGAGCATGGAATGCCGAAAGGTGTCCCACTGCCCAGCGCTGCTGGAGGGTAATTCATAACCAGATATCGGGTGACCCACTACCCAGCCCGGCTGGAGGGTAAACCCTAATACATCATCAGGCGACCCACTGCCCAGCCCTGCTGGAGGGTAGACCTTAATACATCATCAGGCGACCCACTGCCCAGCCCTGCTGAAGGGTAGACCTGGAATAAGTCGATAGGCGACCCACTACCCAGCCTTGCTAGAGGGTAGACCTGGAATAGATGACGGGAAACCCATTGTCCAGCCCTGCTAGAGGGTAGACCCTAAGAGGTCGTCGGGTGACCCACTACCCAGTCTCTGCTGGAGGGTAGACCCTAATAACATCGGGTGACCCAATTCCCAGTCTCTACTAGAGGGTAAACCCTAGAAGTCAGTGAGCAACCCACTGCCCAGCCCTACTGGAGGGTAAACCTGAAAAAGTCGATTAGTAACCCACTGCCCAGCCCCGCTAGAGGGTAAAACTCAGAACTGCTCTAGCCATCTCTACTGAAGGTTACACCACTGGCCAACCGAACATGTAGTGGGTATCGTGCAACCACCCAACTCTAGAACAACTCACCCAAAAGAGGTTATGCGCCTGTTCCATCACTTGGTGTCACTAGCACCGCTACTGGCCGATCCATCGAGAATGAAACCAGGGGGAGACCACTCAACCCTGCTGGTCAAACAAATGAGCACAGAGCTAGGGAAAATCTCCACCCTGCTGGTCAAACAAACGAGCACAAATCCAAGGAAAAACTCCACCATGCTCGTCAAACAAACGAGCACAGAGGGATCCTCTACATCGTGAGAGGTCAAAGTACGCAAAGCAAAGCATGGCATGCACATGGGGCCCACATGACGTGTGGCCCCAAGTCAACCCCAACCGAACGCACAAACGTTCCTAGGTACAAACAACCACATGTACCTCCAAGAGCTCACGTATACTCCTAGAGTATACCACGTTCCATCCCAAGGGCTGTCGTGCACATGGCACCCAACGTCAACGTGAATACATGACGAAACATTCCCAAATTACCACCACAAAGACTGGGGCATGACCAACCACATCCATTCAATCATTACTTCACTCACACGAGAGTGCATGCGATCACACGCCAAGGGTCCGCTACGAACACAGTAGAAGTACCGCCCCCATGGAACCTTCACATTTCCACATTTAGTAAGATCACATATAAGGCCCCTCATAACCAAATGGATCGCACCATTGTAATTCTCACGGAAAAACACGCGGGATACACTACTTACTCGCCCCAAATGGATATCCGACGGAAAAGTCACCAACACCGCCTCACACCCGAACGACGTCCCGTGATCCCGAGCCTCAGCCCTGAAAATAGTCGGGTACATCGCACTATTGTGATCCCCTCAGGAAAACACGTCAAAAGAACTACTCACTTGAGTGAAACGGATATCCGGAGAAAAGGTGCATTCCGGCGCACCGCACATGAGCGGTTCTTCGTGGGACCCACAACCCGGTCCCGAAACTCAATGAACGGATCGCACTGTTGCGATCCTCTCGAAAAATAACACAAGATGGACTATCCACTTGTCCAAAACGATCACCTGGTGATAAAGATGGAAAATCATTGTCAACGCCCAAACGACCCTCTTGGACCTTGCACCATCGTGCCTAATTAGGGCGGGTGGATTGCACCATTGCTATCCCCTCGGAAAAACATCCAGAAACGACTGCTCGCACGCCTTGAACGGACGTCCGATGAAAAAGTCGTGAAACGCTGCACACAGCTCAAAAGACGGTCATGGGGCCCACGCCTCAATTTCGGCCTCAATGCCTAAAACCACCCTGGAAAGCTCTGCCTCGGTGCTAGGGTCCCAATGCCACTGACGACACTTAAATAGGACGATGGACGCGTCCGCGCCGTCCAAAACAAGTTCCCTCGGAAAAACAAAAATCCCCTCGACGTACATGTCGCACCACCGAGGCCCCTCATTTTGAGAATTAAAAATTCCCAAAACCATCTCAAAAGTCTGCCTCGTCGATACGATTCCACCACCGCGGACAGCGCGCAAAACGGACGTCGGACGCATCTGCGCCGTCCAAAACAAGAATTCCCGGGAAGCCTGCTTAGCTTCTTTACGCATGTACCGTGCCCCCGAGCCCCTCGTCTCGGAAGTTAAGATTTCCAGAACCACCTCAAAATGTCCGCCTCTACATCAGGTCCGCGCCACCACAGATGGCGTGCAGAACGGATGCCCATAGCGAAAGCTACCGGTGTCAGAAATTCAAAGGGGCCACTCCCCTGAGCCGGACCGGCCCGGTCCGGCTGGTCCACCCACAGCCGGCCCGCGGCCCGGCCGCGTGTCCGGTTCAGTCCCTCGCGGCCAGCTGGCCGCAGCCCGCCTCCACCGACCGACCATTATGGCCGGTCCCTTTTCCCCCCGCAGAGACTCGCGTTACGCGGGTCGCGGTCGCGCCGCACAGGGTCGCGCGCCTCGCGGCCCCCGCATTCTCCTTGCCCTACGCCGGAGCCCCCCCCCCCCCCCCGGAACCCCACCTTGCTGCCGTCCGCCGGCTCGCCGTCTGTAGCCGCCTCTGCCGCGCTCACTCGACGACACCAGCTCACCCGGCCAGCACCACCTCGCGCCGGACACCTGCGCTGCCCGCTGCCCGCCGGCCCGCCGCGGACACATTCAATTACCCCCAAACTTCGGCGGACATCTGCGGTGTCCACGGAACTCGGTTTTACGAACCGAAACAAGCGATGGAAAGATAAAAAACTATACTACGCATTCATATGGGTTGTTTGAAAATCCAACAACAATTCGAGCATATAATTTAGGCTCAAAAGATGTGAGAGAAAAAAACGCAACAAGACCCTACCTCGTGGGTGTTGCCCAGAGCTTCGTCGTCGAAACGCCGCCTTGCCGGAGTTGTCTCGCCGGAGTGGAGGAGGTTAGGGGGAGGAGAGGTCTCACGAGGGGGTGGAAATGAGTGAGAAGGGAGGGTGTGGTTTAAGTAGAAAATAAAAATTAATTTAATTAATTTTTATTAATTACCCACGATAGGTCCCACCTCCAAAACACTCGACGGGGTCGAGGTTAAGCCTCCCCTAGGTTAAACACCACCTCCCGAGCACAAAGGAAGTCTTGGAATTTGATTCTGATCTTCCATTTAAAAGTTATAAAGCTGAACGCCCAAAGCTGCCAAATTACGAAAATGCCCCTGGGGGCATTTTTCACAGACGGCCCGCGCCCGCAGAACTTGTACCCCTCTTAGGGTAAACGGCATGCTCCGAACTCAAAGGTGCCATATGTTTTCAAATCCGATCCACCGTTTAAGAGATACTTGCATTTAACCATTAAACGAATAAATTAATTAATTAATTAATCCGTTTAACGTTCTGAAAGTGAGCAAGGGGTCCAAACATCCCGCCTCGACAAGTTTTATGTCGTTCATAGGGTAATAACCCAATTCTAGACCTATCCGTACACTTGGATCCCTGATCTGGTGCACCATTTAGGAGTTATACCATTTATTTGGCGTTTCCAGTGTGAATGAACTGAAAACTCAATTCCGGCCACACCGGGGCTCGGAATCGCACGCCATCTGAAGGCGCTGCTCTGGAATAAAATCAAGAATATTTCAAAGTCCTTCGCAGAAAAAATCGGGTTCTTACATCCTATAAATAACAAACATGACTTAAGTAACAATACATATAAAGGAAAAAAGAATCATTTAACACCTGAAATGATGAAACTACTGAAATATTATTAACAAAGCAATATTATAAGATCATATAATATATCATATTTATGTATGTAGTTCTTGTATAATTTAATAAAATTATTTATCTATTATACATGAGGTTAACGTACCCTCGACCAAGAAAAGGTACAAGATAATGGTTAATTATACAGTCTATTCATTATCTGAGGTTGTTTATATGCGAGTGTCTACTGGGACCTCTTTATCAACCACATCTATGTTTCTTAAAAATATATATTTCAAAACATTTTTACTATTTTCTAGACTATGGTTTAAAGTAATTTATACCCTTATTTGACTTTTTAGAGATTTTTCATAAAGTAATCTTTCCGTCATTCTCTAAACAAGGTCCTTCATGACCTTTTCGACAAAATGAAGGAAAGAATGATTTTTTAACTTATACAGTAAGTACAACTATTTTCCATCATTATAACATCTTCGAAGCTTCCCTTAAAATCTTATAGAAATATTTTCAAAATAAATTTTTTTCTTTTATAATTATGTGACTTTTAAATGATTTCAAAATTTAAATAGTTATTTCTCTAAAATTGTTTTGATTTCATCTATGTCAACATCCTTTGATGGATTTTACACTTGTTTGAAGTTGATTTATTATAATAAAATCTTCCAAATTGTATTAAATGTTTTGTGATATGTTTGAGTGTGGATGTGTTATTTTTATACCATTCACAGTTTATATTTAAAGTATTAACATTTCGTATGATAGTTTTAATACGAATGTTTATGTTATGTTTCAACCTTTTCAAATAAGGAGTGCACTGGACTTAGTAAGTGACGGGTGGAGGCCATTATAGTTCTTCGATGCATCGGTAGGTCTCATGAGACAAACTAGTGTCTTGTCATAAGGACTTGAAAAAAAAACTTATTTGTAGTCTTTTCATGAGCTCTTAACTATTAGGTTATAATGTCCAGCATTAGGCATTCTATCATTATGAAATTGGCTATTGATATTCTATGTGATTATTCAACTTGTAAAGTATCCATGTGAATAAGTAAATGAAATTATTTGATTTATATTTTCCATATAATGATGATGTTTAAGTTTAGAAGGATTTTTTTTAGTCTTATACATTTCGTTAATTTTTTATGATTATTTATGAAAGTTTCTGCTATATTTTTATCCTTACTAAGCACTAGAGCTCACCCCTTTCAATGTTTTATTTTTCCCAAGATACGAGAAGTATATCATAACTCACCTATAGAGATATTATAAGGAATATGAATGTGTTCAAAGGGGAAAATTTGTTTGTTTTTTTCATTTTATAATGTAATATAAACCTTATGTTTGTATCTAGTACTTCCAAGGCTACTAAACTGATCGATATTTCGAGACATGATTCCTTGTATCATGCCAATGTTATGTAATAATGCACCGACTCTGGGTAACTAGGGTCAGGGAGTTATATATTAAAAATTTAGATTCATAATAATTTAAATTTTCTAATCATGCTAAAATAACTTCTAAATAATGTGATTGTTGAGAACTGTTAAAATTAATTACAATGATTAAGAGAAAGACGAGTCTACCAGGGAACTAACCATTAAAAATAAGGGTCCAAATGACTTAGAAAACATTTCAATAGATTTTTTATATTACTATTTCTACCTTATTACTTATATTATCTATAATGGATTATTGTTGGATAAAGGTGACATGAAAAAATTGTGGTACCACTCAATACCTTTCAAAATTACCAAGTGTGTCCTCTCGCCCATTTATAAAAGGCCACCCCTCTCCACCATTATTCAAATAATAAAACCACATTATATCAGCCAATGATAGGCCAAATCATTCCAAAAATACCTATATTAATTCTATAATCATTATTATTGGAATAAATCCAACAAAGGAGGGGTTTAGTTTGCACCAAATGAGGATACCTAAAGAAGAGTTAATGTTCTTAAAAAAGAAATTTTGTTTTATTCCCTTCTACACCTCAATAAATTTCTATAATAACATGATTATATTAAAAAAACTAAGTATTATAAATATACTATGATGTTTTAATGTTATGTTTATGACCTAATAATTCACACACATCCATCAAATGGGTTATGTAATCACCATTATTGTGTTTGACAGACAACCGCCTTGTGAACTGATTATTTTCATTTTTCCATAAAAACATTTAATGGTTTAAAATAGTGAGGGATTTATAGTTAATATATGTTATATATGGTATATATGATGTTATTATTCTTATGAAATTATTTTATATCATATACCTTCATGCTTTCTATTTTATGGGAATGTAATAATGTTATTCGTGTGTACAGCTGACCACTACTTCACGAAACTATATGATTCATTCACGAATTAAATAGATTTTATTAAGGCTAGTTTTAATAAATATATGTGATATACATGACATGATAATGATACTTAAATGATAATATACATTTAAAATTTATTTTATTTCTTTCAATATGGTGGAAAATGTAAAAGATGTTCAATTGTTTGTACGGCCTACCATCTGCATGAATGATGTATTTCATTTCATATCAAAAACAATTATGGACTAATACAAAAAAATATAAACGTAATATATATGATATTTAAGTAATTATTTAAATTATGGAGTGGATGAAATCATGATCCATGTAATGGGAATGAAAAATAATTGTCCAAAACATACATGAAAAACAAATATGTTTTTACATGAAAACATAAAAATAATAAAATATTTTTAATAAACGATTAATAATATGCTAAGAAAGTATTATATGTGACATCATAAATATTAATATGGTTCATTAGTAAGTTAATAAAATTTTTAAAACCATTTTACTGTAGGTTAAATCACATTCACCCAAAAAAAAGTATAAATTAAGGGATATCATCTCAATTTCATTTATGGAAGGAATATAATTTTAATATGCACCTAATTTATTTTTTATTATGTATATACTACCCTTTTTACATTTAGTTTCATCAAAAAATAATTCATAATAATATTTTATGTTTCAATTTTAACTCCTACATATAAGGGGATTTGAATTAAATGTTACCAAGTGGTAAATAATTACACAACTCAATTTACTTTCCATGGGTTATATTAATTTTATGTTCTCATAGATATTATAAGATTATATCTATAATGATATTTTACTACATATTTATTTATTTATAAATTTTTATATTGATTTTTATTTTATATAATTAATGGATTCATTGATTAATTCTCCAATCGATATTATGATCAGTTTAAGGGTTTGTTTCACAATCTCATTTTAGGGGAGATTATTTATTCTAGAATAAACATTATTGGGAATTATTTGATAATTGATTAATAAAAACTTTAATTTTATTCTCATCTAGTAACTCATGATATTTCCTTGTAATAGAACAATTTTTCCTCCTTTCGTTACATAAAATGTTTTATAAAATGTTTTTTAAGAATATTAGAAATCAATTATCTCTTCGGTTAGAAATTTATTTTGCTTCAAAAAAAAAGTTTTCTAAAAATGATTTTAAATTTTAAAAATGTTTTATCACAGTGATTTTTAACCATTTTTACTTTTAAAAAAATGGTTTCAAAGGAATCTTCTTGCCTATTTTTGGACAAGGCACTTTTCTTCCCATTTTACTATGCAAAAGGAATTTCAATTATAACATGTAATTAATTTCCCAAAAACATGAAAATAATTTCATTAATGATTCCTTTTAAATTTACAATGTTTTTTAGTGAAATTTTTTACAAGGTATTTTCAAAGAAAAGGTTTTTTATTCTTTTTAGATGAAAATAATATTTTAAACAAAAAAAAATTAAAGATCTTTTAACGGTATTTCCATTCATCAATTACAACAATATTATATTTTTAATCAAATATACCAATGATGATACCATACTTATTCTTAATCTGGATGTTTTATGATCATTTTTTAAAAGGAATGTATTAACATTCACTTCCTTGATTTATTTTTTAGTCAATAACTTTTCCTTGAATTGTTCACTTTACTATGGTCATTTGACATTAAAATTTCGATAAATATCCTTTTAAATCATCATGGATATGATATTTCATAAACTTTATATGATTTTAATATAAGGTTCTATAAATTGAATGTAATTTTTTATCTAGGAAAATATTGATAATTGTATATTCTTTACTAAACACGGATATTTGATAAGGAAAATCTTACATGATTTAAGTAGATTATTTGATAAATGATGAATGTTTTGGACCCGTACAACATGGGATGGGTTCTATTTAATGTAATCCCAAGGATGCATCATTTGTATCATGATATGAATCGGTTTTCCAAATCAGATAGTTTTATCCTAGTATGATTTAAATAATATTTTGAAAGTACTTAATGTTAAAGGTACCATGTACATTTAGAAACATAGATTCCAATAGGTATACATTTCTTTCATGGATCGGTTTTCTCTCAGAGATCTCTCCCGAGTGTTCTTCAATTTCATCTAGGGTTCCTCCCTGTGGCTTTGGAGCGTCTCAACTCTCTATCCAATTTATCATCTTCGCGATTATCTTCTTTTGATCTAAGAGGTTGGTGAGTCCTTCTTGTTTTGTTATCTCTTCTTCAACTACCTTGATTTCCCCTTCGTTGTCTTCGTATCCCTAATCAGATGTTTTATAATTTCATTTTTTGGCTATTTTATCCCAATGAATATGATTTCTCTTCTGTCCTTTGATGGTGATTTTATATGGAGTCACGCTCACTTTTTAGAAAATGATGGTTCTTCGACAATGTTTTATGTATGGTTGATGGATTTTTCAAGGCTAAATATGGAGGTATGTTCTACACATAATCTACTCTTTCTTTCATATCCACTACTCTTTTCTAAGTTCGTTGGGTGAAAGGTTTTAGAGGAGGTTCTGGGATGTGTATGTGCTTGCAACGGGTGCTTCTGGAGATGGATTTTGGTGATTCATTTAATGGAAAGAAGTGGTTTCCTAGCTTTCTATTCTTGATGGTGTTGCTGATGGCATATTTTACTAGTCACGATGACGTTTTATGGCTTGTTTTCGGTGATTTTCCTATGCTTTGGCACTAGGATCCCAAAACTCTTCTTCCAGTCAGACTTGAGTGATGGTTTTCATATTGTTTAGGGATGTGTAGTTAGATCAATCGATGAAATTCCAGGATTATTTGTTCATGATGGCTTCTTCTCTACCTATGAGTCTCTTCTAGGCATGTTCTCAATGGATCTAGTTTATTTTCATTTTTTTCAATGTTTGTCTCGAATGGTGTTGATTCCAAAAGATGGAGCTTGTATGGATTTCGGTTCATTAAGAAGGTGATTCGACGATGGAAATGTTGTTGGTGTCTTCGGTGTTCATGATATTTATCTTTAGTGGGATGATTTTTTGTTATCTTTGATAGAAGTGGTGCTTTTTTGTTGTAAATGGTGAATCATTTGTCAAGGGTGTGGATCGAGGTGGACCACTACTCAATATTTCATGATTCAAGATGGTTCTAAAGTTATTGGTCCAAGGTATATCATTTTGAGTTCAAAATGTGGTTTTTGTAGCTCTCTTTTGAATTTAAAATTTGGAATGTGAGAGTTTGATAGACGAATAGCTTGAATGTGAGGTTTCCACTAACAATAAAGTGGATTCTTAGAAAATATCAAAAAAATTATTTTTAGATTTGGTTTTCATTTCCTTCATTCATATTAAATTATTATTATACAAGGGATTCTCACTAGGTCAAAATCCATGGATGGATTTAATTCTCTATTTATTGATTAAATAGAATGGTTTTTAGTTATTTGTCTTTTCATACTAATTATGGCTTATCAATTTATTTAAATGGAACTTGTTTTTTATTATTTATCTTTCCATATGCATTATTACTTATCATGTTATTTAAATGGAATGTGTGTCTCGTTATTCATATTTCCATAATGATTATTCTTTATTTATTCATGACAGTTTCTTCTTTACTTAACCATTATGAAAAATTTGAGCTCACACTTATTTTGTTTACTTTTCCCTAGATTCCATGAAGTTTACTATGATATATATGTAAGGATATATTAGAAGGAATAAGACTACTCAATAAAAAAAATATGTAATATTTTTTTATTAAAATGAAATGTAACACTCACATATGTATCTAGTTTACCGAGAATTATAAACTATTCAATCCTTTAAGTTGTTATTTCTGTATATCTTATGAAAATATAATTGTAGAATGCACAAGTTCATGGCTATTTGGGTCACATTTTCTATATGAGATATGGTATAGAGGGACTTCTAGACTAAAATATTTGAATAATTTTTTCTAATGAATCTAAGGTATGTTTAAGATTGGTAATTCATACACATCGAGTAGGGTAATATATGAATCATGGATCACTTATCCCAATTTAATGTACTCATGTTCTTATCCCCCACTATTGCAGGTGATGAGTTGTCCAAGGTGAGGTATTTAGTGGATGAGATTATTTATACAATCTGATCTTAGGTGAATGTATTTAGAATAACTACTATTTATGATATGATAAACCCAAAACCTTATTTCTATGTATAATATAAGGAAATATTAAGGTACATGTATAGGTGGTCCAATATCTTGGATCGGTAGTGGATCATCTTGTGGTAGGAATCGTCACCTTGGTACTTGTTACCGCAATAGATATCTTTAGTGTCTGGAATGATAGTCATATGTTATTTAATTAGTGTGGTATGAAGGGTCAGAAGAAGCATCAATGTTATTGGAACCCAGTGTATTGTCCACACTATTGGGAAATAGGCCATCTATAGGGATTATACTAGACCTTTCCATGAGTATCTAGTGAGAGGGGATCTACTCTAGTTTCAATTTATGGAGTTGTATCTATAGCTTCATGTAATTTAAGAAACTATAATACTACTGGATTCTCAGCTTAAGGAGGTAGTCCATCTTTAGGGATCCATATATAGTATTTACATCTCCATTATAGTGGACCTACTCATGGATTTCAAGTTATAGATTAGGGACATTGATGTGGAAAGATACATGTATTACAACATACTCATGTCAAGTAGAGAGATGAACCATCTACAGGGTGAGTTATGATCTTAATGGCATCATTATCATTTTTTTGACATAGGTGAAACACACACTTTTATATTTACTTATATGATATTAATTATGGGGTTAGATATTGAATTCATATATAGCATGATGTCCCATGGCACTACACAAAGAATTTGGTATGGGGGAATTCATCATTAGAGGGAGTGTTCCCTCAAGATAGGAAGCTTCCATTTTGTATTATAACTTTTAATGCATGAGATGAAATGATTCAACTTAATTATCAGAAAGGATTTAATAGTTACCATTCGAGATCATATGGACTATTATCATATTTGGGTTTCCTTATCATCACCCTAGGTAAGTTTATATGTTCTCAAGGGATAATGGTAAGTCTAGTAAGTTCATTATGGAAATGATCATAGTGCTATATATGAAATGTCGATCCAATTCTCTAATATTCAAACAGATGACATTAGAGTGCATCATTTTAGCGAACCTAACCCTAGTATCCTAAAGTCAGTGTTTAATTTATTTCATATGCATAAGATGCAACAAATCACAACTTGAAGGCTTGAATAATTTATTAGTCTTTGTAAACTAGATACATATTTGTGTGTTAAATTCCATTGGAAAACATAAATTAAATTTTTTGAGAAAAACATTCTTCCCTATAGGATATTCTTAAATTAAAATCATATCACACTTCATGGATTCTTGTGAAACTAAAAAAATAATGCTGATATAAAATTCTACATAATTTTTAAGTACAGGTATTGTAATCATGAATTAATAAGTATAATCAGTATGGTAAGTTAAATAACTAAACTCACAATCCTTGAAACCAACAAACTAAGAAAAAACTGAATCAAGATATAATATAAAAGTTAAAATATAATGGATAATAATTAATATGGAATGGTAAATAAATAAAAATTCATGAAATTTAATCAATAACATGACTATAATATCATGTTAATGAATAATAAATACGAAAAAGAAAATAACTGTAAACAATTGAAATTTAATCAACAACTGTGAATTAAATTCATTGATGGATAATATCATTTAGAAAATATCATGGATACCAATATATGAATCTTGAATGAAGAAAATTCATAATTATTTGACTTTATGAACTCAAGATCACAATACCTCTACCATCAATACTTTTCATAAGTTAGTTTAAAACTACTGGTTTCAAACTCATCTAGTTTGGGTAACAGATTTTCTATTAGCTTATTGAATAACATCATGAGAAAACTGATGCATCAAGTGGAAATATATAATATATCCCCAAACTATCTTCATATTCAAAGAATTACTAATATATATAATAATCTATTTTATTCATGAACAACATGCTCAACCATTAAATATCTAAAATGTTTAAAGAATACTGATTATCAATTTTTCCCCAGCCAGTCAAAAAACCTTTAAAGTAAAAAACTATATGTATAAATGTGATATGGTTTATATAATAGTCATATACATAATAAAAATATGTTCATTTATTTGAAATTTAAATTCTAATGATCAATACAAATCAAGTATTTCAAGGTAAAGTTAATTACAAAAAAAAATCATCAATAAAGTTAATGTCAATAATTTTTTTGTAAAAAATCATCATAAAAAACCATAGGAAGTATAAGTATGGTATCAATAAAAAATATACTCATTGGATTAAGAATAAATGGTGGTAGTCGTTATAAATTAAAATACAATAAAAAAAAAATTAAAAAAAAATTGAGGAAAATAACCATTTCATTATAAAAATAACTATTTAAAATTAATGTTTTCATAATAATTTTAAAATAATTTTATTTCAAAATAATATTTGGATAATATAAATTATTTTTTAAAATGGTTGAGTTTCTATGTTGACTATAATTTCTATTAATGTTATACATGTTAAAAAAATAATCCTTTCGCTTTTTCGGTAAAAGTCATACATGTATTATTCTAGAAATAACATGAAAATTACTTTTATAACATATCTTAAAAAGTGAAAGTAGGTAAAACTGTCCTAAATAAATCATTTTTAAAAGGATAATATAATTTTTTACAATATTATTATAATAAATAATTTTGGAAGAAAATATATTTTCAACCAAAGAGAGAAATGAATTTAGATTTTAGAAATCATTTTTTTTGAATAATTTTAAGTACCAAAGAGTGGGAAAATAGAACTATTAATTGAAAATATTAACAATAAAAAGATTCGGGAGAATAATATATGGTTTTATTATATAATAAAAAATAATCTACTTAAATTTAAATTTCGAAATAAAGAATCTTGATGATAAGGAAATTCTGAAATAAAGCCTTATAATGATAATAAATTTCAAGTAAGAATTTTTCATTGTGTCCAATATGTATACCAACTATAAATACACATAAAAAAGTTAAAATATAAACTAATATAATTAAAATCCATTAAAAACATAATATTATAATATCAAAGATGATGAATAATTAATTTTACCCAAATAAAAGAAATTGTGTAATGAAATTATTTTCTATGTAACTCTTAAGTAAAATCCACTTGAATGAAATAATTCAAATTGAAACTTAGAATACAAAATAACTTTTATTAATGATTATATTTCATTTCAAATGGGTTATTATACACACTATACTAAATAAATTAGGTTCATAGAATTATAATTTTCTACAATGAATAAAAATTTAGAAGATATCCCTTACCTCACACTTTCTTTTGGTTAAAAGTGATTTAACCTCCTTTACAGTGGTATTAAAAATGTTATTAACATATTATAGAACCATATTATTATTTTAAAATAATATATGGTACTTATATACATCTTATATCCTTTCTCTTAAAATTAATTCATTGTTTTCATTGTTTCAGGTGTTAATTTCCATGTTTTCTCAATTGTGTTTCATTATGAAAGATCTGGTTCTTGTGCAAATTATATAGTTATATCATCTAAAGAATAAATTTCATGACATAATTATCATATTTTTACATCATTTATACTATTAAAACTTTTAATTAAATAGGGTTTTTTAAAATGGGGTATGTTATAATCATGGAGACGATAAACCACACGTACGCATAAGTAACATTTCCATTTTATCAACAGTTATTTTGGAAAGTAGGTAAGTAATATTTTATCTTTATATAATGATAATAATATAATTAATAACATATTAATTTTTTTAATATACTTATATATATATAATATATGTGGAGTGGTGATGAAAAGAGAGTCACATCACTTTGTGAAGGCGTTAGTCTACACATACACGAATTATGTTATCATCATTAAGAGAGTGAAAAGTTAAGAACAAAAATGATAAATTAAATTTATATAATGATATACATTTCATAAATATCATAACTATCAAATTTATATCACATATATTTAATAAATGTATCCTTATTACATTCCATGTAAAGCATTATTGGAAAATGAATCACACCATTTCGTGAGGAAGTAGTTTGTCGTACACATGAGAGAAATTATTGTATCCCATATAGAATGGAAATTAAAAATTTATATATGATATAATGACTCTAGATTTATAATAATATAATAAATATCATATAAAAATTTATATAAAAATTTATTTTTTTCCAACATAATACCTAATATATGTATATCATGAATGTATTTTATGGTGTTTAAATTTATTAATATCATTATTTAAATGATTATTATGGCCAATTTGTGAATGGTTTAAATCAAATTTCTTGTTATATAAGGATATAAAAGATAATTTAAAAATGATAAATATTACACTTCATGCCATGATCAAAGTGAAGAGGTGCAACATCAATTTTTTTAGGATGATCATGGAGCACTTCTAAGGCACATAACTAAAGAACTGAGGAAGAACGAGGCTTCTGGAGTAGAAAATTGACATTAAACATTGTGTAGTCATTTAGCAGTGTGAACCGTTGTAGTTAATGAAATATTGATATGATATAAAGTGAATAAAATAGTAATGTGAGTTTACACATCAGAAAAATTATTACACATCGTGTAATATCCTGATAGACACAGTTATGATCCATTGATATTATTTTTAATGAGAGACTCAAATATTTTACCATAGGGACCACCATAGATATTTAATAACATCGTTATAACACAAATGAATTTATTATGATTCCCCCCAGATTTCAATGAATATAGGGTCAAGATACTACTACATAAGAGATCATGGAAACCAAATCATGGAGTGAGAAGCTATGTTGTAAAGGGTCCTACCTGGTTTCATATCTACTTTAATTGTGCATTATTTTTATTTCATCCTTCCATATTATCATCTCATCACAATTTTTAGGGGGTAAACCCATATTTTTGTAGGTTTAGGTAATATTTGGTTTAGTTTGTTGTCAGATTAATTTAATTTTCTTTTTTCATGTGTTTGGTTTTTTTAAATTCTTAAATAAATTTATAATCCCTTTATTTAGATTTTATCACGACCATTGATAATTTAATTAAAAATGAATCTTAAAATTTCAAAACTAACAACCCTAAAAGGAGGCATGACCATTGTTTAATTTTGGGGAAATCAAGTTTAAATATTGTATCGAAGAAAACATGATTTAGTGAAACAGAAAATTTCACTTAAACCATTAAATTTCAAAACCTAGTCATGATTTTCAAAATCTGATTCAAAACCAATCAATCTCCTTCACTTTTCTAGCTTATTTCATTTTCTAGAAACTATTTTCAAAAAAACTTATTTATTTCATTTTAATAAAATCAATCAAACCAATATTTTCTCAACTATTATTTAAATAAAATAAAATCGTTTATTTTTAAAATCTAATAAAACTATTTTCACCATATCTTTATATTTATCTCAACCTACTACTTAACTAATTTTTAATTAATTGAGTATCACATTTGAGTTTTTATTAATTTTCAATTTTGATTTAATTTGTCAGGAAATAATGATTTCCCATGGTTATGTCAAAACTGGATCGATTTCCTAGGATAGTTACAATTTAGTTTTTAGGATTTTAATTTTAAAATTTATTTTATTTTTTATTTCAATTTACCTATTCATATTAGGTTTTTTCTTTTTGTGGATTTCAAATTTCTAATTTTTAATGTATGAACACCAGACATGAGAAAAAGGAAAAGAACTTTTTACCTTTAATAAAAAAACTTGAGAAATTCCTAAAGAAGAGAATGGAAGATACAACCATGGTAGAGTATGAGATAAATCAATCTGCTGGATTTATTCATAGAGATCAATGGATGTGAGTGTGCACATAATTTGGACTTCCATCGAACACAATATTGCAATTGAGCATCCAATCACCTCCTCCCTTTGCTGCAAGAAATTTTGAGACCTAGCCTCCAATAATTTAAATGATCACAAAGAGTGTGAAATTCTCAAAAAATCAATTTGATGATCCAAAAAAATAGAGATATTCCTCGGGCTCTATGACATACTCTTATTCCATAATGTTTCAAGTGATATGGTAGTACTTCATCTTTTCTGACTCTCACCACATGTGTAAGGTTAAGATTGGACTCAAATATTTCCAAAACATTCTATATTAATATGGGATGAGTTGGATTGAAAATTTCTCACTCACTTCATTCCACCTTCTATGTCAATGGACATATGGTTAAACATTCTTAAATTTTTCAATTTGAAGATGAATCACTATATTCTTCCTTGAAAAAATATAAGGGCATAAATCGAAAATTCCTCTATCATGGTGTAGAAATATGGATGCTAATTAAAAAAATTTATAATGGTTTTTCGTAGAGAAATACGATAATTCATGACACTACACGTAAAGGATAATTAATGTAGAAGTCTCCTGAAGAAAGCTACAACTTGTTCGATGAAATGGTGAGAATCCATTTCCATTGGAAAGGAAAAGGGATGAAACAAAAAGGCTTTCATGAAATCAACAAAAGGGACTATATAGTGGAACCTATAGGTAAATTAAAAAAACAGGCATCATGACCATCCAGAAGAAAAAAACCCCAATGTACATTTATAGAAGATGAAAATTATGTTGATTACAATCATGGTTATTAATTTCATGGTTGGTGAACACAACAACAACAACAAAATGGAATTTAACAAAGATCTCAACAGTACACACAACAAACACCCCATGGTCCCACACTCTTGATCTAAATCCATACGTTGGAAGAGATGCTGGAATCATTCCTAGCAGCTTCTGGGGTTATGGTAAAAAAATTAAAGAATAATCAACATACCAAAAGTCCATATTGTAGAATATAGATAATACAGTTGGATAAATTTCTGATCATATTAGAGAGAGACCTAGAGGTGTACTAATAACATTCCTTAATAACCACCCACATGGTGATTTAAAAGATATACAACTTTGAAGTGGGAAGAAAATAATTGGAAGTGGTGTAGAATTTACTAGACAACAACAAAAAGAATCAAGATAAGAGGAATCTTAAAGTAACAAGGAACATGCAACTGAAGAAGAATAAGAACCACCAAAATACAATACATGAATTCTTTTTATATAATTAATGTTTTATGTAAATAAAAACATTTATAAAGTTAAATTTCTCTTACACTTAAAAAAATGCATACTAACATAGAATTTTTAGAGTCTTTTAATAACATTATGACATATGAAAAATTAATGAAAGAGCTGGTAACAAACACGATGAAGTTGTGTGATATTTCCATCATTCCTCTCAAATGGGAGTGTTCAGAAGTGGTATCTAAGGACCTACCTAAGAAGAAAAATGATCTAGGTTTCTTCCCAATTCTTATATTTATCATAGGTAAAAAATGTGTAAAATCAGTGTGTGACTAAGGTGTGAGTGTCAATATCGTGTTATACACAACATTTAAGAGTTAGGGAATGGATGGAATGAGGCCCAAAAAATTACTTCATAAGTTAGTAGATTCAACAATAAAATACCAAATATGACTAATCAAGGACATCATAATCATATTTTACAACTTCTACTTCCCCGTATAATTCCTAGTTATAGAAATGGAAGAGTGATAGAATCCAATATATCTAGGGAGACCATTTTTAGCTAATGGGTGTGGACTAATTAATTCCAAAGTGAAGGACTCAGTCTGAGATTTGGTAGTGATAAATTAAGTTTTACAATCCACCAACCAATGAAGAATTTTAATGTGTGAGAGGATAAAGAGTCTTGATAAAAAAATCTACACAAAGTTGACAATGTCACTAAGTTTAAAGAGATGCATGATTTAGATGGGGTTGTGAAATAGGATTACCAACTGAATAACAAAGAGAAGATGAATACCTAGACTACTGAAATCATACGAGAGATAGAATCAAATACATTTGAGAAAGGAAAACATGTATGGATGGTAAATGAGCATGAATTTAGTTCAACTGGATTGAGGAAGAAATTTTGGATTAGTCCAATGGATATCAATAATGTACTACCATCAAGGAGAATTAAGTTATTTATAGAAGAAGGATAGGGGTCGAACGAAGTGGATTGGGAACAACTGAGACAATTTATGGACCCCATCTAGGTAAAAAAATCAATCATCCACCACATGGTATAAATAAAAATGAGTTAAGTTCATTCTAAAAATGGTAAATATAAATTATTATGGGAGGCACCCTAATTTTCTTGTTTTTTTATTTACTTTATATTTTTAGAGGTGCACATGCTCTCGATCCAAATATTTCACAATTCATTGAGAATTGCCTATGATTTGACCTATTTATTTTAAATTTTTAGTACCATCAAGACCCAATCCTATAGTAATTAGCAAGAATCAAAAGAAGGGGATATTGGAAAATTATAGGCCATGAATAATTTACATATCAAGAATACGTAGAAGGAAGAACCTTCACATCCAGGATTGAAGCACAAAATTCAAGGGGGTATGTTTTTCAAATTCAAAAAAACTTACTTTATTCTCCACATTTAATTAGATTTTTTTTCTTCCAATTTCAATCCCCACATTTGATTCATTCTTTTATCAATTGATCTAGGAGACATAAAAATGCTTTAGGAAATAATCATGAAATTAAATTAAATTTATTTTTCAATAATTTTGAAAGAGATGAATATTTAAATTAAATGGTATAGATAATACTATGGATTAGGATAATAAAATATCATGATTTCAGGAAAATGTTAATCATTGTAAATGAATCTTTTCTGATATTTGAACATCTTTTAAATTTTTGATTTTTTCATTAATCTGTATAATTATTCATATACATCTCCATGATAACTTGTCCAAAAAATTCTTCCCATTCCCAAGAAGTACACGAATCTAATATTTTATATTCATTATTTCATATATTTCTTTAGAAACTTGGGCATGATTTCTAATAGAACATTATTTTAATATTATTGAATCTATGTATAAACATAATCCCTTTTAAAATGATTCTATAATTCATTTTCTTAGACCTTTTCCTGAGTACCACCTTGAATTAATCTATTTTAAAACTGTATAATCCATGAATAGCCTTGTTAGTTAATTATGCATGTTATAATCCCTTATTATCCTTTTCTACCTTTCAAAATTTAGCATGATTATCAAAAATAAAAGTAGCGGATACGTAGAATAGTTGTAGGGATAGATATTTTGTAATGAATAAAGTGTGGGGGAGATTTTATTATATTTATAGATCCAAACTCCATTTTAAATATTACACACACTATTTAAAAATAAATAAACAAAAACTAAAAAAATGATTTTTGTATAGGGAAATTTTAAAATCACCATTGATTGATTAGTGATCTTATTATAACTATTAGAAATAGTGTTTTTAAGAGATCATTAGGTTTTGGGTGGTGGATTCCCTAATTTTCCCTAGAAAAACTTTAGAAAAAGATAATTAAAAAATTAATAATGATAAGGGTATTTCATTTTTTTCATTTCAACTCTTTATGAACCTCCTTTAATATACTGGTTGTATAGGAGACATTCACAGAGTTTTTTTTGATTATCAAGAAAATTAATTTATAGACAAACCTCCTTTTTGAGTCCAATAAGATTTACATCATTTATCAACCTTCCCTAATACTCAGAGTCACTTGATCCTAAATCGTGAATCCATCATCATTATTTTTGATTTTTTTATTATGCGATTGAGATTTTAGATGCCTTGCAAGCCCAGGGTATATAACATGTTCATGAGGTATGTGAATCACACTATTCAATTGTAACTTTTTAATGAGTGGAAATATTTATTTGAGAAAAATTTTTAAAGGAATGATTATTGATAATTAATTGAAAAATAAAAATATATGACAAAAAATTCTTATCTATTTGAAAGGAGAAAACAAAAATACATTATGGACTTGTTTCTTTGAAAATTGAGGCAGCGATAGAATTTTCCTATGTAATTACTGAACAATTAATTTTCTATTAGAACAGTTTATTTAATTATTTTTAATTCTAATAATGGTAAGGTAAATTTATATTACAATATGTTTAGATTCTATCCTTGAGGACATGTATGAATTCAAATGTGGTGGTATTTGATACATGTATATCATGCATGTATTTTATTTTGTTTTAATTTAATAATTTCTATATTTAAAGGATTATTATTTATAATTATTGAATAGTTTAACTCGTTTTTTGTGTTATGGAAACATACAACAAATATTTTTAAGAGGATAAAAATGACAATTTGTGTCATGAGAAAATTGAGGTGGTGTAGTGTCATATTTTTTTAGATGATCATAGATCACTTTTGACGAATAGAACTAAATAACTGAGGGAAAATGAGGCTTCCAAAGATAAAAAATTAAATTACACATAAAGTAATCATTACACATCAAGAAAAATTGAAATTTGTGAAAGTAAATCATTATTTTAATTGAATAGAAGTGGAAGTTGAATTTACATGTAGTTAAAATTATTATACGTCGTGAAATATCCCAATTGACATTATTATGATCCTTTTATGAGGTATTTAATGATAATCTAAAATATTTTCCAAAGTTCCCTCTATGGAGATTTTATAAGGCCATTATAACACCACTAAATTCATTTTGATTCCCCATGGGGTAAAATAAATAGAGGGATAAACTGATGCTATTTGAGAGATCCGAGAGGCCAAATCTAGGTGTGAGAAGTTACATTGTGAAAGGTCCTCCCTTGTTTCATCTCCACTTTCATTATAATTTTTTTTATTGTCTCCTTACCTCTTATCCTCTCATAACCTATATTAGGTGGTAAACCTTACTTGTTTTAATATTATGTGATATAAGGGGTAAGGTTTCATTAGATTAATTTCATTTTCATTATTCAGGTGTTTGGTATTCTATAATTCTTAAATCAATTTACAATCCCTTTATTTTTCTCTTAGAATTTCCATTGATAATATAATCAGAAAGTAATATTAATGTTTCACAATTGAATTTCCCTAAAAGGATGCATTTCCATTTTTTTAATTTAGGGAAAATAAGGCTTAAATACGGTATGAATAGAAACTTGATTCGGTGAAACTTTAAATTACCTAGCGAAGGGAAATAGGGGATTTTTTTCATCAAGGAGGAGATACTCTAACCATTGGATATTAATTATCTCAACTTCAATAGAAATGATTAATTATTACATGAATTTTATACAATCCAACTACCCCTAAACCTTGAAATTGAGAAAACCGATAACACTTTCCAAAATATGATTCAAATCTAATGAATATGTATCACTTCAATTTCTACTTTCATTTTCTAAAATCTATATCAAAAACAACAAAACTTCAATGGTTAATTTTAAAAAATTCAATCAAAACCATATTTTTCAACTATTTATTCAAAAAATATATAATCAATTATTTTTAAAACCTAATCAAACTATTTTCACCGTCTCTTTGGGTTGATCTCAACCAACTATTTAACTGCCTTTTAATTAATTTAGTGTCATAGATATGTTTTTATAAATTTTGTATTTTTATTTCAATCACGTAGAAATACAAATTCCCCATGGATTTTTAATTACCCAACAGTGAGAGGTTTTAATGTAAATACAAATGATATCTATTTTTTATGTGGTTGTCTTCTATACACATGAAGGATGACTTCATAACCCATTTTATGGAAGTGGGGATATTTTCAGGTCTTGGAAATAACATAGAAACATTTATTTATATGTAATATGATGGGTATATTATATGATAAAAGTTTTATAAGAACTTAATGATGTGGAGGAACAAATAAAATAAAATATTTCATTGAAAAACATGACCTCTTCCCTAGGTATCCTCCTTAGGTTAACACCAAAATTCATTCTATGATTGATTTATTCCAAAAATAAGGCTTATAAGATAAGAGGAGGTAAGATTATAAGTGATTAGGGTAGGCATTGGTTGATCAAAAATAGTGTGAAGGTGTGATTAAGAGTGGATAGGGTGTGGCCTTATATATGTGATGTGAGTGGAAGACTTCTAATTTTTAGAATGAAAATGGTGAACCCATGTTTTTTACAAGAAACAATGGTCCAAAATTGA
Source organism: Viscum album (assembly GCA_963277665.1). Classification (NCBI taxonomy): domain Eukaryota; kingdom Viridiplantae; phylum Streptophyta; class Magnoliopsida; order Santalales; family Viscaceae; genus Viscum; species Viscum album. Next base: position 275,420,186 of record OY728137.1, read on the forward strand.
AACTTATTGATACTTAGGCATTATATGTTATAAATATGAAAATAAAATATATTTTAAACAAGTATTTTTGTCAATTTGACCCTTGTCTTTCTAGTTAAACCCTTTATATATCAATTTTTAGCTTAACCATGGTAAACAAAATTACTATTTTCACTATTCATTTTGGTAAAAAAACTATGTTTACCTTAATAGATACAAAATATTTTCATGATTCCAAAAATTTAATAAATTTATCATAATTCAATTCGCATATTTGGAATATTAAAATTTTATATTAATCATGTAGGAGAGACAATAAAGCACGCTTTCAATGAGAAAATGATCAAAAGTTTACAAAATTGTTATATCAAAATTAATAATGAAAATGATTCCAAGGTCCAAAATTATATTAATTGATATCTAATTGAACTAATTTTACATTAAATCTAATATATAATATAATTTATTTAAGTCAATTATTTAAATTAAAAATCTATTTTCAATTAAGATTCATTAATTTCCACTATTCATACAAAAATGATACATTTCATAAAAATATAACAAATTAACTCTAAGTTAATGCGGATATTCGAATATAAAAAATTAATTTAACATTTTTTTAAAAAAATTTATAAAATTTCTAAAAAATAATTTTAAATTATGTGCAAAAAGTTTTTCTAAATCGTTTTTTAGAAAAAAAAATACCATTTTTATACAAAAAATCCTTTTATTTCAAATAATTAATATGTTAAATCTAGTAAATATATAAAAATTATATTCATAATTTATTTAATAATATTAATAAACATAAATTTAAAGGTTATAATACAATTTATGACTCCCTTCAGATGGACATCAACAAAATAACAAAGGAAGAAATCTGAATATGATTATTATTTTCCCAAAAAAATAAAAGGAAGAAGAGGATGTCTAAGACTTAAGGATCACATGAGCCTCTAAATTACTTAAAATCACATTACTATTTCAAGGTCACATGAAGGATTCATCCATGGAGCATCACCCATGGGAATTCCAATAGAGTTCCCCTAAAAAACCTTCTTTCTCTCAAGAAGGATCCCTAGAAAACCGAATAAGTTCCCCCAAGACATGTGGTTTATCATTTAAAAGTGATTTACAAACCACCTAAAATCCTTCAAAAATAATGGGGGATGATATTCAAAGTTTGAGACCCCTACTCGCAATGAATTTCACACTCCATATCATCTTTGGGAAGAATAAAATCCCATCGTAACATCTAGGAAAACGCACAAGACTTTTAAACCTTTGTAAAATTAATCAAATGAGACTAAAAGGGAGGAGGTGAGAGGTGATTTTAGTCATTAAAGGACATGTGAAACAGCCCTCGGGATGTATAATAAGTCGCAATTCCTCGACGACATATTTTCTTTTCCATCTGAGAGCCCTTTATCTTGTTATCCTCACCATGCGAAGTGCCCCTGGTAACTCTATGGTGCTCTAAGGATGAACGAATAGATTTTCCCATTGAATTCTCACACACTCCCATGTGACCCATATCGGTCATGTGACACATCACCAAAAAATATAGGAAATGTACATAACAGTGCACATGCATTCTCGTGTGACTCCCAACATTTTTCAAATAAAACAAATCGGATTGAAAGGGAGATGGTGAGAGGAGTTTGCAAATGCTAAAAGGCATGTGATGTGACCAGTGCTCCCACATCGCGGTCCCATGAGACCCCTGAAAAAACTATCGTTGTTATGCAAGACTCCAGTACAAGTCACCCGAAGTATTGGGAACGCCTTTCAAGAAACACTTGGATCTTGCAAAATCTCTTCGAGACTTAAACTTGACAACATCTAAGCCCTTAGACATGTCTGCATGACCAAAAAAATCCCCATTAATTATTTAAAATCCAATGAATGAAGTCATGGTTCATGATACTTATGATAACTGAAAATTAGGCAACACACTCAGAGCAATCAGTGGAATAGATTCATGAAGATGTGTGGCACTAAAGCCCTTATTCAAATCCATCCTAGGATCATGATAGATACCCCACAAAAATCTCCAGAAAACTGAGGTGTAAATTCCAATAAACCCTCTACCCTAGCATGAAAATAGATGGTGACTAAAAAGGTTGGACTTCAAGACTCTAGATGCTTTGGACTCTGGATGATTCGACACTCAACCTCTAAAAAATTCTTGGAGCAACTGATCATGTGACTGAAAAATTTTTCTTAGTTAATTCACCGACGGGAAGTTGGAGCAATCATGTTCCACACATAAGGTTCTTTGTGTGATCATTCCTATATCACATGACAAAATTATGACAAGACTTGCAAAGAACATACCACATGTCTTCCAGATCATATGAGACTCAAATGAACTGGTACTAAATAAATATAAGTCATTTTCAACTCATGGTATAGAAATGAGATTAAAAGTGTCAAAATTAAGATAAAGATATTATCTATATCCCTCATGAACTCTATATTAGTATCCCAAAGACACATGACAAAACTAAGACATGTCACCTAGATCTCACCACACTCCTAAATCAAACCATCTAGGACACGTAGATTACTCTATACATGTTAGAGTGAGTCACACAATTACCACCATGAAAACCACTTTGATCTCATGAAACCCTTTAGGCATGTCAACCAGGACATGATAATCCATTTAAAACCAGAGCCTGAATCATATAACGGTGTTTTCTCATGCCAGTTCAGTCTTGAAAAAGCATCTAGACATGATAATCAATCACTGGTGACACCCTCTATATGTGTCAAACTAGATTATGTGATGGCTCCTAGGACATGACAACTGGGTCATTTGTTTCCCTCTAGATAAGAAGGCCAGGTCAATAGGGCGTCTCAAGACTTGATAACATTGTCTGTCCTAAGTTTGTAAACCCATAATATAGGAAAACCTCAATGTGTAAGCCCTAATATAAAGGGAACTATAGAGACTTAGATTCCGGCTATATCTAGAATATGTAGGCTACCTCTCCTCAAGGTTCTATCCCTATATTGATCAACCAGGGATATCCTAGCATCTAATACCCTTATTCAAAGCAATGACATTGAATACTTACTATCCCTTGTTTCCCACTATGATCATGAATCATGTGGGATTAGGGAATTGCAACAATCATAACATCTATAGTATAAACTCCAAAAATGGTATAGGGAAACCTCATTATGTATGCCTCGACATAAATAGAACTTTGATGACTCTTATTCTTACCATAACCAGGATATGTAGGACACCTTCCTTAGGAACAATCTCAAATAAACACCCCTTTCAGTATAATTCCTTCTAAGAATCGGACATCTCAACCAAAGGGACTCAATTGGTAATAAGATATCATCACCTTATCTCATTTATTAGTGGAATTAGAAACCCACAAAGATATGATGGCACTAATTCCTTGAACAACCAGGATACGTAATATGTCCTTCCGAGACCCAAGACCTGTGATAAATCATTTCAAGGCAGTCCCAGTGCATAAGTATTGCATCCTGAGAAATGAAATTATCATTCTTTATCCCTTGTTTCTCAAACTGAGCATAGATCATGTGATCTTAGGGAGTTGTGAAAATAATATAATTTTCACTATGAGTCTCTATAATGACATGGGAAACCCCAATACATAATCCCTAAAAAAATTAGAAATATGACACCTCTAATTCACTCTATACTCGGAATACATAGGACACCCCCTTAGGGTTCGAGCTCAAATATTTTTTGCCTCAGAACCTGAACATATTTAATTATCGGATGACATTAAACAACATGGTATAAATGAACTATGAAGGTTTTGATTCTTGTAATAATTAGGATATGTAGGATGCACATAATGGCTCAATCCTATCCTTGTAATATTAATTGCCTCCTTATATAGAAGAATTCTATAAATCACTTGGTTATACAGCTTCAGTATACAAGAAATTACCCATTAACAAAAAATGATGAATAACCTCATATGTATACAAATGGATTCACTAAATAGATCCTAGTCTGTTTTATAAGAAAGAGAATTTACCTATAGTTGTTTCATTAGTGTAATAAGTCTGGTATCGGGATTGGGATGTGATTCGTAAACATATCTTAAATCTATAATAGAGTGTAGTAGTATACAATAATTCTCCCCAAAAGAGTGTGATGATCCTGACCTCCTATTATCTAAACCAATGTTTGTCCCCAAGGGTTGATGGGCCTAAAAACTCATATGACCACTGGACTTTGGAAAGCATGTCCCTACCCAGCTATAGATGAGGGGACCATTGGGAGTTTTTAGGGAATGAAAAATATATGGTAAACTCAATGTGTAATATTGAGAGAGGTCTTAAAATATCCCTCAATCAAACCATAAAGTGGATCCCATACCTCATCTATAAAGAATCCCAAAGAAAAAAAATGGTGGACCTGACATGAATGACTCCAAAAAAATGATTGGGTTATAGTCTGCAAAGCCATGACGCTTTCTACTCATATGAAAACAATGTTAATAGGCTTGATATGAATCTCTGAGGACACTTTGTTTTGAAAAACATATATACAAACAAAGCAATAAGAAAAACACAAACTGGGATTCTCATAATTCCATCCTCGTGATGACAAGTCCATGCGAGCAGAATGGCTAGAAAGGGAATACAAGATAATTGTGTTAAACATGCATATCTGATTGAGTATTTTCATGCTTACAATATAGAACAAATTGTAACCCTTGTTCATTTTTGTTTTTATGATTTTATATACTTATCTCATCGATAGACTCCCAACCCAAGGAAATGTCTTCATCATCCAACATTCCCTCTAATAACTCATCTATTGTTGCGTCCCCCACGGTTTACAAAGAAATCTCACCTATTGAATAGCTCCAATAATGGGTAAATAATACAATGGTTCGAGAGTACCAATTCAATAGTAAAATTCTGAACATGGCAGCTTCTCATGAGATTATCTAAGAACATTAGCCAGAGAATCTCTATCACCTAACAAATATTGATGTTAAGCCAGTATCCCTCATCACTACAACTAACTACATTGAAATCTAATCCTTGACGCGATACAAATGCCGCATTCCATATCTGATGAAGGTGGACCAAGATACTGAATATGGATCCCCTTTGGTTCAGGTGTCACTGGGGAGGGAACCTGATAATCGTTGTCACCAACACCACCCCACTGGTACCCATAAACTTCTTACTGAGGGTACCATCTGACACATAGCCACCTTTTATTCCCATGCATAGGATATGAGGAAGACTCATCAGAGGAGGAAATAATTGGATATCCAGGAGAGGGCTCATATCCTCACTCCTATCGATGATGCATGTCAGCATACTCAGGAAAGAACCAGTAAGTAGGCTCATTTCCCTGCTAGCCCAGGACAAGTTTGTGGGAATATTTCTGTAAGCAGCATGTGTGAGGCTAATACTCCCACCCCTATACATGAATCCCATTAGAATACTCTGATGGAATAAGGAGGAAATAAGTGGGCATATATACCCTCTTTGATTGAAGATATATGTCAACATATAATGGAGATAGTGAATGTTTAGGATTATATCCCTCCACACACTTTGCTGAAATTCCATTATATTTTAGAAACCACTGAAAAGATCTGCTGAAATATTTCTACATTTTAAGAGATAAAAGGATATACGTATACACCTCTCCCAATAGTCAGGACAACTAAAAACTCTATTCATTTCAAATAATAGGTTGTACTAGATAAATCACACATTCTTGATCCTTTCCAGGAGTATTATCGAAATAACCTGATAAAGTTTCATCCATAAGACCAGGATCGTATTCTCATTCCAACATGGGATCACCAGGTGATAGTAGCACATGACTGTTGAAATAATTTGTTGGCATATTCCAAAGGCCCAGAATTGAGCTCATAACCCTTTTTCTAGCCAGGACTCACTACGTGAGAGGGGAACAGTCCTCGGGAGAGGCTCACATTCTTGTAAAAAAAATCTAGCAGCATACTCCAAAGGCCAAAGATTATGCAGATATCCCTATTTTGGTAGATGAAAACCAAATGAGAATAGAATAAGGCTCAATAAATGATCACATTTATATCAGTGAGTCTTACTGGAATACTCCAACAAGTCATGAAAGCAAGGTACATATCCTTGCTTCTACCAATGAATGACTATGCAAGAATCATTCCACCATAATACAAGAAGAGGCTCATATGCCTTCTCTCATTCTGAAGGTCTGTCAGTAGATTTTGATGGGGAATACATATTCGGGCCCGGCTCATATTATTAGTCCAACTAGGGATCACTAGGGGAGAGCAGCACATGCCTTAGAGTAGGATCATATTCTTACCAAGAAAGACCAGCGACATATTCTGAAGGCTCAATATCAGGCACATATTATTGTCTTGACTATGTCTCAACAAGTGAGAATGGAACATTCCTTAGAATAGGCTCATATCTCTTTCAATAATGATACAACTTATTGAAATATTCCAAAATCTTCTCAATACAAGCCTCATAATTCTGCAACACCAAGTGGTTATATACAAGTTCCAAAAACTATCACACATCACGCTCATATTCCTAAACAATCACAAATAGGAAGGTCAAAATATTATAATAATGACACAAAACATGGCCCATATTCCTATTCTTATCAATGTCAGTTTCCTTGGGGTCATTCATGAAAAATTCTCATCCTCAAAAGGATCATTCGGCGCTTCTATTGAAGTGGAAGAGGAAGAAGTTTATTACCAAGACAGTCCTACATGTGGTAATGTGGAGATAGATCACAAGGACTCTACTCCTGACATCCACTGGGGTCAACCACACTAAGGTCAAATCTCACATGGGAATGGAAATCCTCCCTCTATCTAGAAAACTCTATATAGAGAGGTGAACCAAACCCCGACACTTTTGTAGAGAGAGGTGCTCGAAACACCGGTGTCCACCATATATGGTTCCCCATCAACTTCATGTAACACTCCACTCCCATTAGCAAGAGGCCATCAGAGCCATATTATATGGTCTGGTCAGAAGGAGGTGTGTCAGTATGATGAGGAGGAGAATAACATCAATATATGGAGAGAGTTATCTGGAAACAACCTCCCCATCTTGCTCTGGACCCTCAATACTTCTAGCTATGATAACTCATATGACCAAGAAATGCAGTGTGTTTTTTATCAGCACCAAAATATGAGGGATACTCACTAGTGATAGGAGGATTGATATCTCCCTTATCAAGGATATGAGTGTAACCTTCATAAAATCAAGATAATTTGTTTCCAACTTAACCTAGCTACTGTGTCTATGGCTGAGGATCAAAAACTATAAAAGCACAACACCAATCTGCAACATGCTTGCCGATATTGTATCATGATACTTCATAAGATGATCTTTAAAGCCACGTCATGAATCTGTATTCAATGATGGGGATAGTACAGAGTTTTACACATTTCCACTCCCTTGGAATAGAATAACCAGAGAGACACAGAATCCTACAATGGTATAGCCTCTATAAAGGTCATGGGAACAAGTAATGCTCGGGCTAGTTAGTCAATGAAATAGAATTACCCCACTTCAATGGTGCCCAAACACCATGGATGGGGAGAGATGTTAGGCAAAAGTTTTTTGAACTTAGACCCTCAAGATAATAGGAAGATATTATAAACATGGAAAACAATGTTTTTTACACATGGAAAACTTCCCGTAAGGAATAATTCTCACCATGGGATTCCATCTCTCCCAGCTCCCATGCCATCATGACTGTTCCACATCACCCAGATTGCATTATCAGGTTCCATGGTAGCCCTCCAAAATCAGACTCAGTCCCCTGGTCTAGGAAAATATCTACCACCACCTACACCCCTCACGTCATCAATCCTTAAGAGGATTTGAGACATACCCTCAATAGCCATAGGTAAACCCCAGCACACTAGGCTGGGGAAATTTATATCACAATCATTATCACCATGATCATTGTCTCCTGAGAGGACCCTAGAGACATCGGTGATGATCATGATCACCCCCATCCCACTGGGTTGGAGGCATTTATATATTTATGTATGTCCCATGAATCATCAAGTCCTTCACTAGAGTCATTACATCCACAACAACATGACCAATTAGTGCCAATGGTGGCCCAAAACAAACCCCACCCCAGAAGTCAAGGGGTATTTTCATCACCATCATCACCATAGAGGGAATAAGTCCTCTCCAGTTTTGGAAGAAAAACTCAACAGTCGGCATCCCACATATTCCTACCACTACAAGACAACCCTCTGTTGGTCAGGAATCACTTGGAAATCATGGCCAGAAACTCCCTCATAGTCACTATTCATAGATTGGGATGATAGGAGCATACCACAAAGGAAATTAGACCACACTAGGGTTGAAATCTAAAATGGCTTAATAAGGAAAATCATTTGAATAAATAACCTGATGAAATATGTGAAAAATCCACTTGTTGTATAGAAAAAAATGGCACTACCAACGCTACTGATTTTCCTTATTAATGTAATCGCTTTAATCATGGAAGATGTTTATCAAGATTCAAATGTAGAGGTCCACAATGAAAAACATGTACCCCAGTAGAAGGGTGATTTGGACACACCAAAAGTGGTTGCGTGCACCCGGAACCAGAGAAGGATTCAAATATTTGGCACTGCTGAACAATGAGTTGACAGCTCCTTGGTGGAATATGGGAAAATAAAAAAGAAAATAAGAGACTAAATTTCATTTTCCATCCATATAGGAACAGTTGTCAGAATTTGAGAGTGAAATATGAGCTCTCCGACAACTCATTGAGGATTTACTCTGATAAAATATTCCTGCTGGATATCATCTCCATCCAGAGTCAAATATTATACCTCCCATTTTTGATCTTCCAGTATGAGAAACATCAAAGAATCAGATTAGATCCTGATATAGACATCCAATCTATATAAATGAGGAAGCTAAAAATGATCAGGACTTCCCTCTGTTGCAATGACAACCTATCCTTCTACAGGGTAATCATTCAGTCATATTATGTATTGATGAATAGTATGATATGAAAGAGGGACCGCCTCATCAGCCCCCACCCACTCAATAAGGATTTGAGGTAGCTCAAACAGTAGTTACCCCATAGCTATTTACTGACATTGAATCCTTGGCCACTCGAATAGAATCCATGGAAGGAAGGAACACAACTATAAATCTTGAAAGGAGGCCATATCCCAAATGGGTGGGTGATACTCCACCTCTAAGAAACTTTATAAACCCCACTTATTCTACCTTTGATGTTATAGGTGACCCGAAACAATATCTCACACACTTTTTATCAAAATGTGGCCTAATTATGGGACCTCAATATCAATAGAAGGTAAAAAAATGAATTGTTTTGTATAGACTCTGATAGGGTTGGCCTTTTCTTGGTAAAGTTGTCTTCCAACGGGATCTATTGTAGGATGGGAAGACCTATGTCATTAGTTCCTTTCTCAATTCAGTTCAACACTGAGGAAAAGGATGATCATCGACTTGGTGAACTGCTAGCAGTGTGATAATGAGAGGGTGTTTTATTTAATATTAAGGTGGAAAGGTTTAACCTATTCCCTTAGCATTCCCCTCTCACAGGGAAACTGTTGGAACTCTATGTGGAAAATTTCATGGATGAGTTGCAGACACCCCTAATCCCCATGAAATGTCCATAAGGGTTATGAGAGTTTGCTGAAATGGTGAGATGTCTTCAATAGGCTATTCAAAAAACATGGTCCAAGTCTTGACTAATGCCCCCAACATAGGGGAAGAATCCTAGAATATTAGAATCTAATGTTTTTCTCTCATGTCTGCAGTGGTGCCCATCTAAGTACTCAGGCAAGCTCTGAACTTCCCAATACCTCATGTAGAGGGGTGGACACCAAAGAATCTCCCTCATCTGGAAGCACATAAAAATTCAGATCTCCTAGGATTTGTGGAATGGACGAAAAAATTAAACTCCATTGAAAATGAACAATTCCATGGTTATTTCTTGATATCCAAAAATAATAATATGTTCACACTCCTGCATCCTAGGAGGCCAGATGAATTCTACCTCACCAACTGTCCTGATTACTTACCTTTCCACAGAAGGTTGGCCCATAACATCCAGAATTGTTTCGTCTTCGAGGATGTACTTCAATGCATATTCAACTCTGTATAGGTGACGTTAGACAATTTCACAAATTAGGTGGCTTACATAACCATTTCCATATAGAAGAAGATAATGGTTGGAAGAAATTTATGGCCAGGAGAGTGCAAAAGTTTGACAACTGGATAACTCATAAAACATTTGATTGAGCTCATACCTCTCTAAAAGCACAATTTGAAAAAAAAAATGATAGCTCCACCACCTAAAAGAGATATGTTATATGTGTTTCCCATGGATGGGCATGACCACCAGAATCTAGAGGAGTAAGAAATGTATTCTTCTCCAAACAAATCCCAAACTCTTGCAAATTCTTCCATGTGACATCTACAACATGGGAACCGCCCCACCAAATGGAATCCTCACGAGATGAAGAACTAATATTCGGTTCTATAAAATGTTTTACACTTTTCAAACCCCTTCTTTGATGATGATTATGCACCTGAATATGGTTTTCTGGCATATAACCATGGAAGGGGAGGTTGCATGCACCAAAACCGAGGATACAGGGGATAGTGCAGGTGTGGTTAGACTCAGTATTCCAAATATATACCCATAGAAGATGTATATGTAGGTGAGATTCATGGGAAAGAGCTTGAGTACACACAAAATTGGAAAGAGGGTTCCTAGTATCCATACAACAGTTTCTTGTACCCCAATTGTATTGTATGACTGCTTAGCAGGGGTTTAATCTAATCAACCTAGGAAATGATGAAAGCTAGTGTGAACTACACTACTGGAATCAAATACTCCATCAACCTCCACACAAGTATTGGGACCACCTCCCTTAGATAATCTAGCTCCTGAACTAAATTCCCAAGAGCATCCCCATATCAATAAGCACCGACCTCTAGAAAAAAATTATGATGTTCTGAAACAACTAGATGAAATCCCAACTAAACTCTTAATACTTAATGAACTTCATCTTTCAAAAGAACTCAAGGAAGAACTTGTTGAAGCCCAATAAATCCGACAAGAATTAAAGAAATAAGTTTCCATAGTCGAGGACTATCAAGTGGAAACTTTTTCCTTAGGATATCATGTTGTCATCTCATTCACTAGTCAAGATCGGGAGGAGGCCATCCAATGTCACATCAAGACCTTATATATTTCAAGAAAACTCAATAATGTCAATATCCAGAAATTAATAATTGATAATGGATCTGGGATCAATCTCATTCCAGTTCAGACTCTTTGATGATTTGGGTATTTTGAAGGGGACTTATCCCTTATAAAGGTGATCATTCAAGAATACGATAAGAGATAGCAAAGGGCTCTTGGGAAGATTAAGCTCAAGGACCAATTTGGGGAGCTCACATTACATGTTTATTTTAGTGTTATCTAGTAGGACACCACATAAAGTGCCTTACTTGGAAGTCCTTGGCTCCATTTCCACTTTCCATTACCATCAACATTCCATCAATGTCTAATGTACCCCATTTCTGGAATAGTCGGCATACTACATGGTTACACTACCCCTTTCAAGACTTGTATAACCACATGTGATGAAGTTGATTTCTATAATAATATAGGTAAGAAACCAATGGCGGATGATAATATATAGTTTGAAGTTTCCAATGGCTTAGGGACTACCCAATTAATACCTAGATCGTGATCAATGATGATTATGTACTCCCTACAAACATGGTTTAAGTGGTAGATCTAATCTTAGAGGACTAGACCTCACCTATCCTTATTGACAACAACAATCTCCAGAATCACTCTACAATGACTCAAATAAAAAAGGGATGATGATGTGTCTTCTAATAGACTCCCTCATCCTAATATTGATAGAGATGCCCCCACACTTCTATCTTTACCTAAATCTTTCTCCACAAACTCATAAATGGATGAGGATGATCTTAGGAATGACCCTTTAGAGTTCTAGAAGGCGTATGCACCACCATTGATGAGATGAGGAAATTAAATCTAGGAATAGAAAAATACCCATGTCCTTCCTTGATTATTTATGTGATTTTCCTAGAAGAGAAAGAGATGTACATTTCTTTTTTGAAGCTGCACCGATATGTGTTCTCATGGAATTATACAAAAATTCTGAGACTCAATCCAGATGTGGTTGTGCACCATCTCGGACTAACTGATGAGCATCAAGGATTCAAGTAGGCAACCAAGAGAATACACCTCACTCATGCCACCAATGTAAAGGTGGATGTGTCACAAAATGATCAAATCCAAATTCGTCATAGAAGTGAAATACCCTAGGTGGATTTCCAATATCATCCCTATCAAGAAGAAGAATAAGCGGATTAGGGTATGCATTGAATTTAGTGAACTTAACCAACATTTTCCAAAAATATTTATTCCCATTACTAATCACAGAACACTTGATTGATGCAATTTCTGGCTTCCAAGCCCTTTCAATTATGTATGGGTACTCGGGGTACAATTAGATCATGATAACCCCCCGGGAGGAGGAATCCTTTGCCTTTAGAGTGCCTCAAGGGATCTTCTACTACCAGGTCATTCCCTTTGGATAAAATAATGCCAAAACCACATATCATCACATCATGCATCGCATATTTAAGCCATTCTTGGGAAGGATAGTCGAGTGTTATGTAAAATACCCAGTCCTAAAATATAGATAGTGTTTTTATCATCTCAAGAATATCCAAACAATATTCAACAAGTTGCGACAACATAGTATAAGGATGAATCTGCTAAAGTGTGCTTTTAGGGTGACATCAAGAAAATTACTCATCTATTTTGTATGCCACCTTGGCATTAATGAGGACCTGCAGAAGAAAATAACTATTTTAGCAATGTCACCCCACATAAATCTCAAAGAACTAAGGGGACTCTAAGAGCACCTCACCTACATTTCTAAAATCATATCCAACCTCTCCAGAAAACTTTTCTCCTTTACTATGCTAATGAATTAGGGATTAACCTACCAATGGGATGATGATTACCTAAAATCCTTCTAAAGTTTCAAAAAGTATTTTCTTCACCCACCAGTTCCAATGCTTCTAGTGGAAGGGAGGACACTCATCTTATATGTGACCTCCATGCAATGATCATTAGGTTCCCTCCCCGTGCAGAAAAATGATACAGGAAGTGTGAATAGTCTCTACTACCTTAGCCAGACCATGCTTGGTTGAAAGCATGGCTGATTTTCACCTATCGACTGTTCAAGGTTCTGATTCTCTGCTAATGTGTATAGTATCACTCTGGTCGAAACCTCAGTGATGATATTTTTTAATAGTCGACTATTTTTAGTTGATTATATTTTTATTGGGGGTTTGTTTTCAGATCTTAAATGAAGTGATTAATGGTTGGTGTTTGATTTAAAATTTTGAAAAATATTGGGGTGAGGTCATTATTATGGAGTTAAGCTTGTGATATCATTGAGCTTTGCTTTATATTGCATTAAATTAACACCCACTTCACTGGATGACATTGATTAGAATTACTAAGTGTTATGGCTTTAATCCAAGAATTAACTTAACTTGGATTATAATATCAATCAGTACATGATTGTGGTAGTGTATTTATGGTTCCAATAATCCTTGGAATCCATACATTAAAAAATTACATCATTATTCCCTGACATGTTAAGTCCAACATACAAAATGTTAAATTAAAGAATACTCTAATGTGAAAACTTGATTTTGGAATGTCCTCCCAGGACTTTGGCAGAGCCTTGGTCGTGCCAATTGAACCTCCTCTATTCTGAAATTCCAACCTCTTGCAAGGAGAGGAGGGGGACGTATTTATAGCCCAATGTTGTGGGTTATTTGCATTCTAAAATTTCCGCTCCATTTTAATAAACAATTTGATAAATTCTACATCCAAATATCAAGATACTCTCTTATTAAAAGTTTTATATATTTATCCCGTCTCTCTACTTTGAAAATATGGTGGATATTGTACTTAAGGAGCCATATTTATGGTGGTTTGATTAAACAATTTTAATCTTTTCATTTCAATCAAAACCTTTTTAAGGAAAAAATATGAATGGGTTTTTGAATAGGAATATGATCTCAAATTAGAAAAATTTCTTCAACAAATTCTGCCGCCAATATCTCCTCTTTCACAATAGAAAAATTCATCTTGAATGGAAGTCACTATTATGAGAAAAATCAATAATGATGTGAAACTTTCATTTCCTAAATAGAATGGTGGGATGGGTTTAAATTAATCAGTTGGGCCCCTTGTCATTGGAGTTGGTCCTTGAAATTATTTCCAAGAAGAATTGAATTTTTCCCCAATCATTTCAGAATAATTAAAGTATTTTTACATCTAGAGTGAGCCATGTAATTCTATCTTCATGGATGGTCCAATTTCTTTACATATTATTTGGTGTTTTTTGTGTGGACCATATGACCCTCCAAATGGTAGATTTGGTCCAAGATCCCTTCTAATTAAATATTTTATATTGAATTGGGAACCTACAAAACAAAAACCATGAAATTTGGATAAGTAGGGTGAGAGTTATAATTAAAATAGTAAACTGACTTGAATCTGGATAAATTCAAATAGTGCTCAAAATTATATTTAATATTTAAACATTCATATTTCACACAAATTATGAAAATTCATATAAAAAAAGTAAATGAATTATATAAAAAGTTTTGAAAATATTAATAACATCAATTCCCCTACACTTAGTCTTGTGCATGTCCTCATTTACAACAAATATAAAACCAGGAAAAAATCATTTTCACTCACCCAAAAATATTAAAAAAAATCCCCAATCGGGGGAGATTTAGATCATTTCACTCATCCAAATTGAATTCGATCACAAATTGTTATAGAAATGATGTTCCAAAAACAACTCTTTTTTCATGCTCAAATTTAGAAATAGAAAATACGGGAACTAAAAACTCACTACTCTCAATATGATAAAATTTTATTTCTGGAGGTTCACTCATTCACCAACCCAAAGTGAAAATCTTATATTTTGAAAGATCTCCCAGCTTCCATTCCCTATCCTAAAGTGAAAAAGAATCTAGAGCTCTTTTTTATGGGTTTTTCTATGGCTATGGGATGGTAGGAATATAATGTACAAGAGAGATGAGAAGAGGGATAAAACACCAACATGGAAAAATCAATGCACAATATTTTGGAAATAAAACAAGGAAAGAAATGGAAATACATATTTACAAGGGAACAATTGTGTGAATCAAGATACACAAGTGGAAGAAAATGAGAAGACGAAATATTTACAACACACAAAACTTCTCCCAGTGACATAAGAATATATAATGCAATTGTTCTTTTTTTATTTTTATTTTTTTGATTTTTTAGAAAGTTGAACTTGAAAAAAATCTCACACTCATCTCCCAACCCATGTTTGATATCCTCATGACACTATTTTTAATAGTTATAACAAGATAAAAGGTTGATAAAGAGTAATTTTTGACCCACTAATGAAATAACCCTTTTTTATTTTTTTGAACACTTTTGTATAACATTTACAAGAATACATAATTGAAAATAAATTCCCCAAAACTCACTGAATGAAAACCTCCCCCCACACTAAAATTGATGCTTTACCTCAAGCATATGATAACACATTGAAAATCAATAAAAGGGAACCCAAAAATGAAATCCATTCCCCCCACACATAAATTTCAATAAATAATGCAATGTTATCCATGTTGATGTTGTGTGGGATAAGGTATCTGGCTCATAATGTGGCTATTAAGAAAAGGTTTTCATAGAATCAAATGGTCATTCAAAAGTAAGATTAATGTAAGGGTAATGGGAGGCTATTTGGCTATTGTGATTCTCATGAGGTTCATAAAATTCCTCTATCATTTTAATTCACATCAAAGTAGGAAATTCAACTTGAAGGTCCACAAACTCAAGACTCACAAATGGGGGTAAAAAACACATTTTGAAAAGATGGACATATGTGGCCTTTCCATGAAAGCTAATTTTTTTCCTCATGGTTGGGGAAAATAATTTTCCAAATCAAAAATTTAGCATTCAAATTTTTTGGTTTTGAAAAAATATTATGTATCCAAATATATAATGAAAACATAGTATTTTTTAGATGAAACCATTTCTTTTGACTACCCGAAATGGTTAGACAAAATTTTGAAAGTTTAAGGTAAGTAATCATGACTCTTGCTTTTCCATATTTTTTTAAGAGATTTTTATTATTGTTTTTTAGTTTTTTTTAGTTTTTTAGTCTATTTAAAATACACACCCACACAGAAGAGAAAGATAAAAAAAGGGTTTGATGAAGAAAGTGGTAAAAATGAAGGAGAGGGGAAGAAGAAGAAATAGAGAGAGAGGAAGAGATAGATAGAGAGTTAAAGGGAAAGAGGTGCCCCATGGTTCGGATTTAGTGTGTCATCATCTCTCTTTAGTGGTGGGTCTACTATGGATCCAATGGAAGTTGATGTAATTTCAGGATTGTGTGTCCTCTCATAGTTATTCTTTAACCTATGTCCATTAACTATGAATGTCCTTTTTGAAGAGGGGTCATGGACTTACACTGCACTAAATGGGTAGACATTATTAAAAACAAAAGGACCTTACCAATGAGAATTAAGAGTACCAGGGTGAATTTGAAATCAATAATTGAAGAGAATTACCTTTTCTCCTTCATTAAATACCATTCTAAGGATGTATTTATCATGAAGTGCCTTGGATTTTTCTTTGTATAGATTAGAACTCTCATATGAATCAAGTCGAAGCTTCTCCAGTTCATCCAATTGAAAAAATCTTTCTTCACCAGATTTCTCAAGATCAAAATTACAAATTTTCAAACCCCAAAATGGATTATGTTGGATTTCAACTAGCTAATGACATGATTTTCCAAAAACTTGCTTAAAAGGAGACATCCCAATGGGTATTTTATAGGTAGTTCGATAAGCCCAAAGTGATTCACCAAGTCTCTCAGTCGAGCCTTTTCGAGTGGGTTTTACAATTCAATCAAGAACTATTTTCACTTTTCTATTAGAAATTTCATCCACTCCATTGGTTTGGGGGTGATATGCAGTTGAATTTTTATGTACAACATCATTCTTTTTCAAAATATATTTCATGGTTCTATTACAAAAATGGGTTCCTAAGTCACTTATCAAGGCATGTGGTGTTCCAAATTGGCGGAAGATGTGTTTCATTATGAAAACACTAACATTATGTGAATCATAATTTTTAGTGGGTTTAGCCTTGACCCACCTAGAAACATAATCATATAAAAGAATAATGTATGAGAATCCATTGAAAGCAGGAATATTCCCATGAAATCAATTCCCCAAACATAGATTATCTCATAGAAAATTAAAGGCTTTTGGGTCTTTTCATTTCTCTTTGAAATTATTCCAAACTTTTAGAAAGTGGGACGTGATTGACTAAACTCTTCTGAGTCCTTGAAGAGTGAAGGACAGATGAATCCAGAGTCTAGGACCTTCCAAGAGGTCCTTTGTGGTCCAAATTGGCCACCACCAGGCATTGAGTGACAAAATTATAAGATGGAAGAATGATCATTTTCATCAAAACATCTCCTAATTACCATGTCTACACAAGTTTTCCAAATATTATTTTCTTCCAAAAAATAGTATTTTGAATCACCTTTCAACTTCATTTTTTTTTCTTTTGAAAAAAAATTCAAGAAAAATACCGTAAACTAAATAATTTACAACTGGGGCATACCGTGGTATTTTTGGAGTGAGAGATGAAAGGTTATTAATGGGGAATTTAGGATCAATGATATATAAATGAGTATAATAAGAAATTATACTTGGGTGATCAGCCATAGGGTTTTCTTTTCATGATATATCTTTGATTTCAAGGTCAAACTCTTAGAGCATTAGGATCCATCTTGTTATCCTCGGTTTGGAATCACTTTTCTTGAGAAAAAACTTTATAGCAAAATCATCTGTGAAGATGATTATTTTTTAACCTAAGAGATAGGTCCAAAATTTTTCTAAAGCTAAAACCACTGCTAAAAGTTCCTTTCCAGTGATAGTGTAATGATATTGAGTTTCGTCAAAAAAAATTAGGTATTATAGATGACATGAGGAATTTTTGCACTTCTTTGACCAAGCATAGCACTAATAGATCTATCAGAAGCATCACACATCAACTCAAAGGGTAAGGATCGATATGGGGATTGGATTATCGGGGTATATGTAAGATCAATTTTTATTTCAATGAAGGCTCTCTTGCAAACCTCTTCGAAATGGAAAGTAACATCATTTTGGAGCAACCGAGTGAGTGGGAGGGAAATCCTACTAAATTTATGGATGAATCGCTGATACAAACTAGAATGACTGAGGAATTAATGGATGTATCGTACAAAAGTTGGATTAGGAAGTGATTGGATCACTTCAGTTTTGGTAGGATTGACTTCAATACCCTCTTTTAAAACAATGTGCCCTATAACAATCCCATTTGCAACCATGAATTGACATTTTTCAAAATTTAACACAAGGTTACACTTTTGAAGGACTAGAAAGATTGAATTCAAGAAAGATTAAAATAACTCATCATAAATGGTAAAGTTATCCATGAATACATACATGAAATGCTCAATGAATTCAGAAAAGATACTCATGATACACTTTTGAAATGTTTCAGGAGCATTAAAACGGAAAAATGCATTCTTCTATATGCATAGGTTCCAAAGGGGCAAGTGAAAGTAGTCTTTTTTTGGTCCTAAAGTGAGATTGGTATTTGGAAATACCTATTGTATCCATCTAGAAAGTAATATTGTGACTTTTTGGATAATTGTTCTATAATTTGATCAAATAATAGAAGAGTGTAGTGATATTTTATTGTTTCAAAATTCAATTTCCTTTCGTCTATGCACACACACAATTTGTTCTTCACTTGACTTGTGAGTACCTCCCCATGGTCATTTGTGACAATATTTATCCCACCCTTCTTAGTTAAAACTTTAATTGGACTAACACATTCACCATCAGAAATTGGGTAGATAACACCAGCTTGAAGAAGCTTGGTGATCTCTTCCCTAGCTACCTCAAGTATGACTGGATTGAGTCTTCTTTGTGGTTGTCTAATTGGTTTGGATGATTCTTCAAGATGGATGTGATGCATGAAAATAGCAGGGTTGATTACTATTGTGTCGTCTAGGGTCCGACCTAAGGCCTTTTTGTTTTCCTCTAACACGTGAAAAAGTTATGAATCCTCAGTTTTAGTATGTGAAGTGGAGATAATGATAGGATAGGAGTGATCATGGAAAAGGAATGCCTATTTTAGGTGTTTGGGAAGAGCTTTTTTATCACTATCATCTCTCATTTGTGGGTTAGACAACTCTGGAATGGAGGAAGGTCTTTTAGTTTCTTCAGCTTCATTTTCCTTAATAATGTCCTAGGTGGAGCAGTAGAAATCAGAGTTAATGTGAGATTCAAGAGAGTTTTCAAGATCCTCTATATTGATATAGTCTACGAATGAGAGGTCCACATCAACTTCGTCATTTATGACATTGTTAATCATGGAACATATTTCACAAGATCCTTTATCACTATAACATGATGAACCTGATGTATTGGGGTTCAATTGACACTTATAAGTGTCCTAAAAAGCATGGATAGAGAATTTATAATGATCCTTGTATAGGTATCGCATGGCTTGGAAAATGTCGAACCTGACTAGATGGTCACCAAATTCCATGGATAATATGATTCAATGGACATAAATCTTAGTTCTCACTGTCATTAGGAATGGTCTTCTTAGAATTAGGGGAGATCGAGAAGATTTCATCTCACCTTCCATGTCAAGGACATAGAAATCAGCAGGGAAGATAATATCATTCACACGAATAAGGAAATCAACGATTATACCCTTAGGACCAGTAGTGCTTCGATTTTCAAATTGAATGACAACATCCGTTGGATGTAAGGGACCAATACCAAGTTTGGAGAAGTTGGATTTGGGCATGAGATTAATTGAGGATCCTAGGTCTATGAGTGCATCATTGAAGTTAGAACTTCCAATTTGGCATGGAACCATAAAGGTCCTTAGATCTTTGCACTTTATGGGAATAGACAGCTGGGTGGAAAACTTTTTTAAGGTCCTAAATTTTCTCTTATGGGTTCAAAATTCCTTAAGAAACTTTGCATACTTTTGTATTTGTTTTATGGCATATAATAGGGTTACGTTGACTTCAACATTTCTAAATATGTCAATCATTTTAGGATCGGGTTCAAAGGACTTCCTTGGTTTAGAAACAGGTTGAGTAAAAGGAATTGGATTCCTAAGTGGAATGGATGGAGGAGAGGGAATGGCTTTAGGTTCCTTTTTATGTTTCATTTTCTTTTCATTTTCTAGGTCAACATTCAAATGGGGTTGGAGGACATATCTTGAGGCATATAAATTTTCTTCCTCGATCTAAGTTTAATTCCACTTACATTACACTTGGGGTTAGGTAATGGTTGAGTTGGGAGTTGGGAAGAATTTGATTGTTGTTTCTGGCTCATGTGGGATTCAAGTTGACCAATTTGGGTTTCAATATTTTTAAGGCTGGAACAGGTGAAGGAGGAAAGATCTTCCACTGCACTTTCCCATGGTTGTTCGAAAGAAGAGTCTTGTCTCAGATTGGTATTTCCTTGATTTTTCTTCTTGGGAAAGTGATTGTGTTAGTTTTGGAATTTGTAAGGCTCACTATGATAGTGGAATCCAAGAGGAGGATTTTTCTTTTGAGGTTGAGAAGAAAAAAAGATAAGGTTGATGAAAGTTACCACCACCTTGAACATGTTGGAATTGGTTTGTATTTTGAGGAGGGAATTGAGGGGGAAGAGAAATGGTATTATCATACCTCAATACTTAGCTGAAGTTAGAAGAGAAGAGCTTATAATGGGGTTGGTTGAAGTTTCTAACAAGCTGGCCTGATTTTTGAGGATTGGTGTTCTGCTGAGCATATGATGCACTGAGCTCCATTGGTCCGAATGAATTGGATTGATCCTACTGAGGTTATGAAAATGTGTCCGTTGGATTAGATGGGGAGTGGTAGATTCCACATTTCTTGATAGTTCTAGGGAACATAGATTGTAGAGAAGATGAGGTTGGGGATTTGGAAGCAACAGCTATTTATCACACAATTCCTGTGAGTTTACTCATCCACTATGTCATCTTGTTCAGCTCTATCTATTGACTGTATTGGGATTTCTGGACTTTAGCATGTGCTCAAGTATGTAATTATTGTGTGTTTGTATCCATGTTGCTTATGAGATCACTTGCAGCAGCAAGACTTTTATCTAAAAGAGCATAGCTACTTGTGGAATCAAGGAGGGTTCTCTTCATAGCCAATAACCCCACATAGAAGTATTGGATCAAGATTTAGTCAGGTATTTGGTGGTGTGGGCTGGTTGAAACAAACTTTTTCAACCTCTCCCAATACTCATGGAGTGATTCATTTGGGAATTGATGGATACCACTTCTTTCCTTTCAGATAGAATCAGTACGAGAAGCTAGAAATAATATCTCTAAGAAGAGTCACTTCATGTCATTCCATGTGGTTATGGAACCAGGAGGGATGTAGTAGAGCCATGACTTTCCAGTGTCATCTAGGGAGAAAGGGAATTCTCATATATTTATTTGTTCCTTAGAAGCCACATGAGGCTTCATGGTAGATCACACCACTTGGAACTCTTTAAGGTGGAGATTTGGATACTCACCGGATAGTTCGTGGAAACAAAGGAGAAGATGAATCAACCCCGATTTGAGTTCGAAATCAGACTCTACGGTTGGATATTTAATACCAAGAGGTTGGGAATTCATATTAGGGGTAGAAATTTATTTTAAGTGTTTTTTCCCTAGCATTGGTCATATCTAATTCAATTGGTTAGACACAAACTAGTTCTTAAATGATATTATTATCCCTAATGTTCCTCCTATGTTGGTGAAGTGTTCACTCAATTATAGGGTCAAACAAATCCAAGGTATTGTTTGGGAGGCTACGTAGAATTTAGAGGGATTTTGGAAGAAATCAGAAGATGATTTTTTTTGTGTTTTTTCCGTTTATGATTTTTTAAGAAGGTGGGTTTTTCTTTGTGTTTTTTTACAATTTTTTACAATTTTTTTAAATTTTTTAATTTTTTAACAATAACTAGAAACTAATGACCACTTAATTTTACCATACCAGGCAACGGTGAAATTTGAAATTGCAGAATATTTTTTCCTATTGACCGTTCAAGATTCCTCTGCTCTGCTAATGTGTATAGCAGCACTGGGGTCAAATCCTCGGTGATAATACTTTTTAATAGTTGATTGTTTTTAGTTGATTGTATTTTGATTGGGGGGTTTGTTTGCCGAGTGTAAATGATGTGATTAATAGTTTGTGTTTGATTTAAAAATTTGATAAACATTGGGGTGAGTTCATTATTATAGTGTTAAGCTAGTGACATCGTTGAGTTTTGCTTTATATTGCATTAAATTGACACCAACTTCACAACATGACGTTGATTGGAATTTATAAGTGTTAAGGATATAATTCAATTCCTAACTTAACTAGTATTCTAATCTCAATTAGTAATTGATTATGGTAGTGTATTTGGGGTTCAAATAATCCACTTAATCCATATGTTAAACAAAATATGTCATTAATCCATGACATGTTAAGTCCAACATACACAATGTTAAATTTAAGAATACCCATCAAGAAAATACTATCAATCAATTAACATCTCTAAATGTTGACCCGCCACAATGGTAGATTTACTCAGCCATTAAGATGATTATAAATATGGTTTATTATGTTTACAATGATGAGTCAATAAGAGATGAAAAATAATGGGATAACAAAAGAGTTGTGCACTGAATACACACACATAAACGGTGAAGAGAATTAAAAAAATAGAATTTTGATTGAGTGAGGAAGCAATATAAGGGAAGGGGTTTCAACTTGATTTTAAATATTTTAAGAGAATTAATATTTAAGAACATATGGTGGATGATTAAAACAGAATGTGAAGAATAAACTTTCACTAAAAGAGAATTATAAAAACAAAACCTTAGAAGATTACAAATGAGAAAAATTCAAAAGTAAATGAAGTCAAAGAGACTAAGAAGGGTATATCAAGTGAAAACATGATTTTGGATGTCCTCCCAGGCCTTTTTTAGAGCCTTGGTCATGACAGTTGATCCTCCTCTATTTAGAAATAACAACCTCTTTCAAGGAGAGGAGGGTGATATATTTATAGCCCAATGTTGTGGGCTATTTGCATTCCAAAATTGTCTCTCTACTTTAATCGCCAATTTGATAAATTAGATAGATGAATATTGAGATATTCTCTTCTTACAAGTTGTATATATTTATTCCCTCTATCTACTATGAAATTTTTTTGGATATTGGACATAAGGAGCCAAAGTTATGGTGGTTTGATTAAAAAAATTTAATCTGCCCATTTCAATCCAAATGTTTTAAAGGGCCAAATGTGAATGGGTTGTTTAATAGGAATATGATCTCAAATTAGAACACTTTATTCAAAAAAAATCCACCTATATCTCCTATTTCACACTAAAAAATATAATCTTTAATTAATGTTTCTATCAAGATAAAAATCAATAATTATGTGCTAATTTCATTTCCCGGACAGAATGGGGGACTGGGTTTAAATTCATCAGTTGGGATTCTTGTCTTTGGATTTGGGCCTTGAAATACTTATCCAAGATGAATTGAATTTTTCAATGAAATTTGTAGGATAATTAAAGGATTTTTACTTCTAGAGTGATCCCAGTAATTTTGTCTTCATGGATGGTCCAGTTTTTTCACCGATTATTTGGGCCTTTTGGTGTGGACCATATGACCCTCCAAATGGAAGAATTGGTCCAAGATCCCTTATAATGAAATATTTTTTATTGAATGAGTACTCCTACAAAAAACCATCTAATTTGGATATGCAGGGTGAGGGTAATAGCTAAAATAGTAAACTGACTTGAATTTGGATGAATTCTAATAGTGCTCAAAAATTATATTTTATATTTAAACATTAAATTTTCACACAAATTATGCACATTTCAAATAAAATCAGTAAATGGAGTATATAAGAAGTTATGAAAGTATTAATTACATCATAGTTAATGAGACACGATATTATGATGTCCAAAAGAACTGTCTTGTACTCTTTTTTTTAGTAAAAAAGATGAGTCATTACATATAACACCATGAAGTCCACTTGGTATATAGTATTTCCCCACTAAAGTAAATCCTTGTCCGCCCCATATTGACTAGGAATTTGGCCATATGTGTTATAATTCTACAAAAAATATGGAATTTATTTCATATCTAAGAATTCAATGAAAGGACAAGCCTGGATGATTTCCTCACAGGACATACTACTCCGAAAAACACGTCGGAAGACACCGAGTTCCAAGATGAAAATGTATTCTATTCTCATGAAACTCCAAGGATTTGGAATATGTACTTTGATGGAACCCCCCAGAGTCATGTCGGCATAATAATAGAAAATATGAATCTCAATCGGGCTGGTCTAGTGATTGTTTTTATCTCACCAGATAAAGAAGTTTTCCACTACTCTTTCTCATTGTACGATGGTTGGAGAAATAATGAGGCTAAGTACCAAGCACTCATCTTGGGATTGGAACTAGATCTACATGTCATGAACCGTCCCATGGGGCCCAAACATGACTACCCAAAGCCCACCTTCCATAGGCCAAAGGTTGGTGACTATCACTTGAAGGATTTTATCGAACAGGGAAGGCATTGGCTTAGAGATCTGTACAACCTCAAAAGGACAAACTGAAGTAAACAACCAAAAAAGTAAGGTATAACCACAAGTGAAAAGTACAACCACAAGTACATGTGTAAATTACAACCACAAATAAAACTGTAAACTGAAAACAGTGGCCCATAATATTATCCCTAGAAACTTAAAAAAAAATAAACAGTTGTCACGTCTTCCCTGGAGCTCTTCCTGGAAGGTAGTAGCTTTAATTCTGAAGTAGAAGAAGAGGAACTTGACTGCTCCCATTTCACCAAGATCCACCAAGTCCTGAACCTCAAAAGTCTTCTTCAGAGTGTTAGTAGTCTACACCAAACAAACATGTGTCGGTGATGCCTGTGTAGGGATGAGCCTAACAAATCTGTTAGGGACCTCGAGACCTCCAAAGGTCTCTCAATAATCCAAAAAGGAAAACATAACTCTAAATACCACAAATCTAATATCATAAGGATTATCTAAATCATTAATCACAAAGAAAAAGAGACAACTCACTCTAACGGTATAATTTCAAGGTTACTAGGACAGGGATGACTAGTCATAAATCCAGATCATCAAATCCGTAGTAACTCTACTGCTGACCCGTATAGGTTACTGTATGCTAACCTGTATTAGTTTCTAGATGATGACCTGTATTTGTGGCTAGATGATGACCCATATTTTTCACTAGTGCTGACCCATATTGATCGTTGTTGCTGACCTGTATTGGTCACTAGTGCTGACCCGTATTGGTCACTGGTGCTGACCTGTATTGGTCGCTGGTGCTGACCCTTATTGGTTGTTGGTACAGATGTAGGAATGATTTTTCATACAGCTAGAGCATCCCACTCTAGATTTTCTAATTCCGACCCGTATTGGTTGCTCTTCTTCTTCATGTCACTCCCAGCCATTGGATTCCTACACGAAGCATGCCTGATATTCGGGAGACTCTGCTCCTCAAGTCATCGGTCATATTTCAACTAGTACAAACTCCCGCAAAAACCATACCCAAGGTAGATCCTCGTCATAGGGGTCCAAACATGACAGACAGTATGTCGATTGGATGCCCGGTCTGTGAGATATGGGCACTTTTGTAAAAAGGGACAAGTTGGATTCAAGTCTAATCCAACCCAGATCGCATGCCAAACTACTTCAAAACTCACATATAGAATCTCCAAAGGAATTCCTTTTCTCAAGGGTCTTTATGCCACAAACAGAACGTCGATCGGATGCTTGGTCTATTAGTTACACCCCTTTCCGTGAAATGGGGGTGATCACACCTCAGTCCAGCCCAGCTTGGTCGGGCCTACCAGAATATGCCAATGAGACTACTTCTGAAAAGGGGCCTCAACGCCACTAACAGCATGTCAAGTAGACACTCGGTTCTCTAGTTAAAGGTGTTTCTTTATTCTGGGGCTCGTTGGGTCTCGTCTAGGTCCGACTTGGTCAGGGTGGCCCAACAAAACCAGTCATGGGGTCTACTTGACCCCACCCGGGTCCGACCCAATAAGGGTCAGCCCGGTTCACTAGGTCCGACCCATTGGGGTCAGCCTGGCTGGTTCGTAGGCCCGAGTCGTGGTTGGCTCGGCAAGCCGGGTGCGTGTCGGCCCACCCGCGTTGGCCTGCTGGGCCATAGGTCCAGCCCAGCCCATTGGGCTGGTCCGGCCCACATCCATCCCGGTCTGCCTAAAGGCGGACTGCTTCACCCAGCTAGCCCTATGGATGCGGCGCCGTTTGGTCTGGCATGACACTACACAACATGGGGTCGCGGAGTCCCCTCCTGTCGTGGCCCACTAGTCGTGGCTACTACCGCCAGTGGTGCCTACAGGCGTCACCCTTCTCCCACACTGCCAGCTCGGGCCAGCCACCTCTGGCCACCGTGGCACGCAACGGTGCACCGCCTTTCCACTGCCTTCGGCCGGTTTCTACGGCACTCCTACGGCCACCACCAGTCGCCGTAGTCCTGGCACACTGGTGATTCTTCTAGAAGGCCACTAGACATGATCTGGTAGTATGTTCTTGGTGTAGTCTACACCTACAAGTCTCCCGCACTTCCATTGTCACAGTGTTACCCTCTATCTAGTGTTTCCATCAAAATTGAGGAAATTCGTCCTCAAATAACGTAACATGAACGAAGCGGTGGAGGGTCCGAGCCTTATTCATTTGCCCCACGCCCACCACATTAACATGATAAAAAGAGATAGTTTATTAACCTGACATTAATGATTAAAAAAACTCATTTCAATAATGTTAAACCAAAACCAAACATAAACACCCTACCCTGTGATTTGTTGGGGACGTTGCAGATGGTGGTTCATCCATGTTCAAGGGTATTTCAGATGAAGGAGAAGGTTTATGTGTGTTGGTGTTCATCGCCCATTGACCTTTGGATCGATCCTATAATGGGTGTCGTCAATCCTATGTTCTCCGTCGGTGGAAGGCGTGGCATCACTTCATTAGGGGTTCCTCGCTTGATGAAGTCATGCAAAAACCCAACCCCAAACTCCATTTAAATAGTATTGGGAAAGGAAAGAAACACCTTGAGGAATTAATGATGTTCATTAATTGACGTAATTAATGTGCCTCATTAATTGATGTAATTAATGTGCATCATTAATTGACATAATTAAAGTGTCTCATTAATTACACAAGGGGAGGTTATGCAACCAAAGTGTAATCATGCAATTAACACCCCATAATTAAAGGTCTGAATACCTCTGTGGTCTTAACCACAACCACTCAACAAGTGTTAGGCGAAAGAAAAAGAAATAAAATAACAATTTATGTAACTTTTAAATTCATTTAAAAGTCCCAAAAACTAATTTTTTTCCCTGACCAACTTCAGTCGAAGTGACAATTCCCTGAAAAGAATTCTAGCACTATGGATTCAAAGGTTCCCTTGGATTTTTAATCCGAGCACCAATTCAAAAGATAGAAAATTTCTCTCATGCATTTACTAAATGTACCCAAATAAAAGTTCAGAAATTCAACCCGGGCACACCGAGCCTCGAGAATTTTCGTAGACTCTTAAAAATCCCAAATAATTAAAAAGAAAATTTAATTTAATTTTTTGATTCATTAAATTCTCCACATATTATGGCTTTACATCCTTTAATGGAAAACAAAGCTATACAAACAAAGAGGAGTACTGGGCATGCATATGAGCCTCTCTCCCCCATGTTCTCTCCTAGAGATTCTAGTGCTGCTAAGAAACATTCACCAGAGGAATCGATCACCCATGAAGTACCTTCTCCTGTCGATATTCAATCTCCACTGGGAACTATCCAAAATTCGTCATGTCGATAATCTTCATCTCACCATGGTCGATGACGTGAGATGGGTTGTGCACATATCTCCTCATCTGGGATAGGTTGAAGATGTCATGCATCCTCTCCAACTACAGTGGCAGTGCCAAGAGGCATGCCACCTTGCCAATCCTCTGATGTATCAGGAATGGTCTGATAAACCTCGGTGAGAGTTTTCCACCTTAGCCAAATCTTTGTAGTCTCCATTGAGGGGAAACTCACAAGAATATGTGGTCCCCCTCCTAGAACAATAGTGGACTTCATCACCCATTAGCATAGGACTTCTGTCAGCTCTGTGCCATCTTCATCTACTCTCTGATGACTTGCACCTTCTCAGTGGTAGCGAATACCATCTCTGGGCCTGTGAGTGTTGGCTCTCCTGGATCCGTCTATCATAAGGATGATCTTCACGGTCTTCCATAAAACACCTCAAAAGGGGCCATACCAAAGGTGGAGTGATAGTTTTTATTGTACGAGAACTCCCCCAAGGGTAGGTAGTCCTCCCAATAACGACCAAAATCAAGGTCACATGCACGAAGCATGTCCTCCATGGTCTGGATAGTCCGATCAGTCTAGCCATTTTTCTGTGGGTGAAAATATGTGCTCAAGCGAAGTTGAGTCTTGAAAGCCTCCTAAAATCCTTTCCACAATAGAGATATGAAGCATGCATCACGTTCTGAGACTATCGTTAATGTAACCTCGTGAATTCACACAATATCCTGAACATAGAGACATCCCATGCTCTCTACCGAACCCTTCTCTCGAATAGCAAGGAAGTGGGCTGACTTGGTGAGTTGGTCAACGATCACCCTGGTGGTATCGTTCCCTCTGGACGTATGTCGTAACCTCATCATGAAGTCCATCGATATCCCTTTCCACTTCCACTCTGGTATCTTGATGGTTTGGGTAAAGCCTGCTAGTACCTGGTGCTTGTCCTTCACTTACTGAAAAGTGAGGAATCTATAAACAAACTCCACCCCAGCGTTCCCCATCCCTGGCCACCAGTACTAACACTGGAGGTCATGATACATCTTCATCACGCCTGTATGTACTACCAAGGGAGATGTATGGAACTCCCTTAGTACCTCCTCTTGTATCACCACCGGTACAACTATACGTCCTCTGAAAAGGATAGCATGCTTCCAACCTTTGGAATATCTGTCAGGTGCATGGCCTAAGGCTATCTGAGCACGTGCAATCTCACAACTGCTACATCTGAGTTGCACCTTCCTGAATTGCTGAAGGAGTAGAGGGGCAACAACCATTGACTGGAGATAGACTATCTCATTTCTATCCATGTAGGATATCTGAAATGAGGCTAACTACTCTGATGCCTCAATCAATAGCTACAAACTCGATCGTCGGCTAAGTGAATCTACCACTATGTTCCCCTTCCAAAGAGTATAGACTATCACAAATTCATAGTCTTGGAAGAACCCTAGCCAACATCATTGTCTCAGATTCAGATATTTATATGTGAAGATATATCTGAGACTCTTTTTCTCTGAGTAAACAATGATCCACTCCCCAATCAAGTAGTGTCACCACATCTTTATAGAGAAAACTAATGTTGCCAACTCTAAGTTGTGGGTCACATAATTCTGCTCAGGAGGTCTCAGCTGTTGTGATCCATAAGCAATCACTGCATCATCCTGCATCAGGACGCAACCGAGTCTCGTCCATAATGCATCATTTTAAACCACGTAGTCAGTGCCCTCCTCTAAAAACCATATAATGGGAGCATTAGTCAAGCTCTGCCTCAGCAGTTGAATGCTCTACTGGCATCTTTCTGAACACAGTAAGGGTTTCAAATTCTTCCTCAAGGCAGTAATAGGTGATTCTACTATAGAGAAATCAGGTACGAACCTCTGATAGTAGCCTGCTAATCCAAGGAAACTCTACACATCAGTAACACTCTTGGGTGGCTCCCAAGCAAGTACTGCCTAGATCTTTTCTGGACCCACTACAACTCCAGCCTCTGAGATGATTTTTCCCAAGAAGTGGACCTTCCATATCCATAACTCACACATTGAGAGCTTCCCATATAACTGGTGCTCCCAGAGTGTGTCTAGAACTATCCTCAAGTGTACAGCATGATCTTCCTTAGACGTTGCATACACCAAGATTTCATCGATGAATACCACCACAAAGCGATTGAGGTATGGCTGAAAGATCCTGTTCATGAGCCCCATGAACACTGTTGGATCATTGGTCATGCCAAAAGGCATTACCAAGAACTCTTAATGGACATAATGATATCTGAAGGTTGTCTTCTTGTACATCCTCATCCCCTATCCTGAGCTGATAATAGCCTAATCTGAGGAATATCTTTGAGAATCACTTTGAACCTTCCAACTAATCAAACAGATCATCAATCCTTGTTAGAGGATACTTGTTCTTCACAGTCAACTGGTTTAGGCGCTGGAATTCCACATATAGCCTCAAAATTCTATTTGCCTTCTTGGAAAATAGCATTGGGAATGCCCAAAGAGAAACATTGGACCTTACGAATCCCTTCCACTGTAAGTCCTCCAACTTTACCCTCAACTCCTAGAGCTCTATAGGGGCCATCCGATATGGTGGTGTATATATCAGTGATGTTCCTGGGTATAATTCAATGCGGAAGTCTACCTCTTTATGACGAGGTAGTCCTAGGACATCTTCGGGAAAGTCATCCTTATACTCATCCCCCACCGCTAGAAACTGTCGACTCGCCTCATCTATCATGTCTAAGGTCATGCACGCTAGCTAATATGTAATCTGTTGCACCCTCCTGAGGGTAAGTCCATCTCATACCGCTCTGTTTTCATTCTCACCAACAAAAGAAAACTAGCCTTCATCTCCGTACATACATCGTACTGTACATCTCAAGCAGTCATTTTGTGCATGAACTATAGATAGCCATTCCATGCCTAGAATGATGTCATAGGGCTCCAACACAACTACAAGAAGATTCCATATGAAACATTCTCCTCCAAGAGTAATATCACACTGTCGGTACCAGTTTGTGACTACTGAATCTCCTCCCATAGGAGTATCCAAATGCAAAGATCGAGCTAAAAGCTCAGTTAGAATCTCAATGTCTTGAAATATGTCCATGATACAGAAAGAATGGATAGCACTTGTGTCGATAATCACTACTGCTAAAGCAGTGAAGATACAAATTTTACCTCGTATCATCTCAGGGATGTGAGGATCGTGAGCCTCTGCTTCATGTAGTTGGACCTACCCCATCCACCTGCTCCCTCAGCTCGTGGTGGACCACCTGGGGTTAGTGGTGGTAGTGCCTGGTGACCCTAACCACCTCCCATTGCACATCCTACTCCCCCTCCTTGTCCACCGCCTGGCTGATGCTCATGCTCCTTCCGCTGCCACTGCCTCAGTGGCCCCTCCACCATCTTCCAATCATCTATGCGGGGAGTCAGATAGTTACAAGCTCTAGGACCATGTCTCCTACAAGAAAAATATATCATACCTCGCTGGTGGCTTCCTCGGACTCTCGAGCCTCGCACCTATGACCATGCATCCTGGGGGCGTCGTCCAAAAGGTCTATCCAACTTGGGTTTCTATGTCATCTGTCTACTGCCAGCTGCAGAATACTCTGCCACCTATTGTCCAGTACGGGGTCTCACTATCGGTGCTTTATCATAAAGGAATCTCTCCATCAGCAAAGCTTGCTCTAGCACCCAACTTGGGTCGGGATTCTGAGAGAAAATATTGAAACTCTTGTCTTTTATCGATTCCCCTACTCAAAGCTTTGGTCCCTGAAGTAAGGGTCTCGTACCTTGTCGGTGGAGTATCAGGAGAGTTTATTAAATATCACCGAGTACCGAGCCATGATCTAGCTGTCCTGATGCAGATACAGCAGCTATTGAATATGCATAGAGCGTAACATCGCTGGCACAAACTCTGACTTGAAAATGCTCTCAAATTCTGGCTAGGTGAGGGTCGTCACCTCATGCACCTGGAGCATTGAGCTCCACCATCATCCAATCGATCCCTAAAGAAGGCTTGCAGTCAAGATCTCCATCTTCTTGGCGGGTGTCTATAATAAGCGAAAGACCCACAAAACCGCATCAAACAAGTCCTCTGCTAACTAGGGGGTTGTCTCACCTTGAAACCTCAGAGGCCTTTGTCTCTAGAACTCACGCAATGTGCTCAGACGATGTGCATGATCCATTGGTAGAATCTTCTTCTCAACGGGTGGTGCTGCTTTTGGTATACCACCCAAAGGTTCTATCACTGTGAGTGGTCCCTGTACTGATGCTACGTCGCTCAGTGGTCCACTGTCATAATATCTACCTGAAATCCTGGTTGTGTGTCTTCATGTAGGTATCTTATAAGAAACAGATGTTCCATGGTCAATAAGTTATATCTGGTGATATGACACAAGAATGATCAAAAAAACTTTTCAAAACACTAGCAACCGGTGTTTTCATGTACCGGGTCGGAAAACAAAATTCAGGGTATTGGTGTATGGATACATCGGTCGCCGCACCAACACTGGGAACCCTATACTAAAAACCAAACACAAGACACTTTATACCATTTCGTCTTTAAAATTAGACTCTTAGTTCTTCTAGTAGAACCTATTTCCCTCTAATACCACTTTGACATGACCTATCCCACAGGCCCCAGACGTGACTACCCCAAGCCCGCTTTCCATCGGCCAGGGGTTTGTGACTTGTACCTAAAGGCTTTTACTAAATAGGGAAGGCATTGCCTTAAATAACTATACACCCTCAAAAAGGACAACTGAAGTAAACAACCAACAAAAGTAAGGTATAACCACGAGTGAAAAGTATAACCACAAGTAAAACTATAAACTGAAAACAGTGGGCCAAAATACCATCCCTAGAAACTAAAAAGAAAGTAAACAACTATCGCGTCTACCATCGATCTCTACCTCAAGGGTAGTAGCTATATGTATGAAGTCAAAGAAGAGGATCACAACCACTCCCATCACACCAAAATCCACCAAGTCCTGAACCTCCAAAGTCTGCCTCAGTGTGTCAGTAGTCTACACCAAAATCACATGTGTGGGTGAAGCCTGTGCAGGGGTGAGTATAAAAACTCAGTAGGGGACCCTGAGGCCCCTAAAGTTCTCTCAGTAATCCACAAAAGAAAACATCACAAGAAAGACTACAAAGGTAATATTACAGGCATGATCTAAATCATGAAGCACAAATAAAAAGAGACAGCTCACTCTAACGGTATAAATTCAAGGTTACTGGGATAGGGATGTCTATTCATAAAGCCAGATCATACTATTCGTAGTAACTCTACTGATAACATGTATAGGTTACTATATGCTAACCTGTATTGGTCATTAGATGATGACCCATATTTTTTCCTAGATGCTGACCGATATTGGTCGCTGGTGCTGACCCATATTGGTCACCAATGCTAACCCGTATTGGTCGCTGGTGTTGACCCGTATTGGTTACTGGTATAGAGGTAGGAATTATTATTCATACATATATATCATCCCACTCTAGAGTTTCTGATGCTGACTCATATTTGTTTCTCTTCTTCTTCATGTCACATCCTGCCACTGGATTCCTGCATGAAGCCTGCCTGATCTTTGGGAGACTCTGATCCTAAAGTCCATGGTCATATATCAAATGGTACAAACTCCCAAAAAAACCATACCCAAGGGTGCTCCCCATCATAGGGGTCCAAACGTGACAGACATTGTGTCGATCAGATGCTCGGTCTGTGATATATGGGCACTTTAGTAAAAAGCGCCTGGATGGATTCAAGTCTGATTCAACCCAGATCGCATGTCAAACTTCTTCAAAGAATGGTCTCATAGATCATCATATGTGATATGGAAGAGATCAATCAGTTCAACACTGCCCTAGGTCTTGATGAACCAATGACCACCCCAAGATGGATGAATCCTATAATCGGTTATCATCGATATGGGAATCTCTATATGGATCATGGAAGTAGGGAAAAGATTTGGCCCTAGCATAAACCTTCACTCTTTATTGTCCGAACGAGTCAAAAGTACTCTATA
Organism: Viscum album; assembly: GCA_963277665.1. NCBI lineage: Eukaryota > Viridiplantae > Streptophyta > Magnoliopsida > Santalales > Viscaceae > Viscum > Viscum album. The sequence continues at coordinate 275,454,299 of OY728137.1, forward strand.
AACATAGCTTTGATTGAATTCACCTCATTTGAATAACATAACAAGAGGTTCTCACCATCATGGAGGATGTCCATTCAGGCTCTTGTGGTGCCCATCAATCTACAACCCATCTCTCCCACCAAATCTGGAGGCTGCGATACTACTATAAAACCATGATACATGACTATGTGGAATAAAGCATAAAATATCATGTGTGAAATATTCATTAAAACCTCATCCATCATCCAATCAATTTTCTACACATGGACAAATATTCTCCGCTATTTTTTGTTTGGGTGGTCGACATTGTGGGGCCACATCCCCTAGCCATAACTAATATGTTCAAGTACATCCACACTACTACCGACTTTTTTTCCAAATGGGATAAGGAAATACCCCTCAATGAAGTCAGGATGAAGAAAATAATGAACTTCATGAAGTCCCATATCATCACGAAGTTATTAGTCCCTCACACAATATTGACGGACAATGGTACCAACTTCTCTTCCACAAAGTTGAAGAAGCCTTACCAAGGGTACAACATCGAGTCCAATCACTCATATAAAAATCATGCAGTGGAAAAAGGAAAGATAGAGTCCTTTAATAAGACTCTATAAAATATACTCTAGAAGATGTTGAATAGGGATAAGAAGTCCTGGCCAGAAAAACATATCCATGCTTTATGGGCCTACCATACCACCACATGTATTTCTACACAAGCAATGCCAGACTCATTTGTGTACGGGACCAAGGTGGTGCTACCCATAGAAGTCCAGCTTCCCTCACTCCGAATAGACATTTTTAGACAACTCCCAGATGATGAAGAATCTAAAAAGAAGATAGATGAGTTAGAACAACTAGATGAGAAGAGATTGCTCACATTTCAAAATCTATAAATTAATCAGAACCAGATTTCACAAGCCTTAAATAAAAAGGTTCACCTCCATTCATTACATCAAGTAAATATGGTGTTATCTCTCAAAAGCCCAATGATACTGAGAATGAAGCCCTCAATATTTGAGCCTAAATGGGAGGTACCTTACATCATACATATGGTCTATCAGAATGGAGCCTACTCATTGGCCACAATGGATGGGGAGCGTCTCACACCACCCACCAACGTAAGATTTCTCATGAAATACTTAGCATAGCTAATGATAGTAGGAAATCCACATCATTATAAGTCCCAGCATTCATCCTAGGTACATAATGTTAAATTTCTCATGTTCTTCTTGGAAGTAAGATGTTAAACTGCGTAGCGTTATTCATCCTGACCACATGAAGCTAAACTGTATAGAGTCTATCCCTGTTGCAAGATTTTAAACTGTATTGTTCCCTATGAAATATGTGTGGATTGATTCTTTTCATCACTAGATATATAGTGAAACGTGAACTTCTATTTTCAGGTCCAGTTGTAGGATTATTTTCGTTTCATGATGGGTGATCCAGTGTCCTTTTTGTATGAAATTAAACCGCATGGACCCAAAACTTCCTCCTTCATGACTGGTGGCCCAATGTCCTCATCGCACGACATGAAACTGCATGGATCATTGATATTAATCCCCATTCTCATCAAGTCAAAAATGTCCTTTCTACATGTTGTTAAACTATAAGGTTTTTATAGAACTACACATGGATTGATTCTCATTTTCAAATGAGAAAATTATAGATGCCTAGATCCTTATTTTGGTCCACCAACTACATGATGCACAATACCTTGTCCTTTATAGTTCCCTTATTATTCCTTCTTTCTCACACTAAGCATGACTAGTGTGGGCTTAGGAATTACGAAAATTGCTTCCATGAATAGGCAAGTCGAGACGTATAATACTTGGCATGTCTTCATCCTCATCGCATGATGTCAAACTGCCTGGAATTTCTAGAACTATATGTGGTTTGATTCTCAATTTAATGAGATACATAGTGACACCCAAACCTCTATCCATCGACCTAACTGAAATGTTCCCATCAATTCACGATGTCTCGCATTATTCATTTCTTTATGACATCAAACTATATGGAACATCAATAACTACATGTAACTTGATTCTTATCATCTTAGGATATGTATTGATGCATTGGTCTCCAATACTAGGACCAGCTACAACAGTCAATGGAAATAATTCCCACCTCTACATATGGTTAAAACCTAATTAGAGTATTTCCCATTCTAGAACTATATTTGTATTCATTATCATCCTCATGATATGTGTTGTGATGACCAATATCCATCTTTAGGCCCAGTCAAAACATTACCAATTTTCATGTCGGTCTGCATCAATCCTCACTGTAAGATGTTAAACTATATGAATTTCCAAAACTATTAGTGGCTTGATTGTTGTCTGTATGGGATACATAGTGATTCCAAAGCCTCCATTTTTAGGCCCAGCCACAACATTCCTACAAATTCATGTATGCTCTAATGTCCATATAGCATGATGTTAAGACGCACAAGAAAACACCCCCTCTATATGAAAATAAACTATGCAGAAAATCTCCCATTTTCCATCCTTTATCAAAGGGTCACGAGATACTTACCTCAGTCAACCATAGTATGGGGTGCTTCCACTGTCTATAAAGATCATCTCAAATCCATATACCAAACTTTATGCCACATGCGCCACAGGTCACTGCATTCTTTGATGGACATTGGAAATGATATCCAGCTTCAAGGACCCTTTTCTTAACTCTGCATACATTCCCATCGCTCCTTAAAATGCACATATGGTCATCAACCAAAAGCATCACTCTGAGAAAGGATATTCCAATTCTTGTGAGACATGACACTACTGCAGTAACACTCAACACCTCAGTGTGTCTAAACTAATCCTAATATGTTTGTCCCAAATCATTACTCCTAACCTGAGAAACTCATGTTGTGAATTAAAATATTTCCATCCCATTCTAGGGAATAGGTTGTAGTAATATTGACCTTGGATAGCCTAATTAAGCTCTTATGTATCATCCCCCAAATTAGGTCTATGTCAGTAATGACCTTAGAATAATTAAATTTTGGCCAAAGTTGTATAACCCTAAACTCTAGAAAATAATGGTCCAAATATCAAGACCTTAAACTGGTAATGAAAGAGAGACAAAACTTGTCAGGTCAAAAACATGCAAAGCACGGCCTGGGAAAAATTCAAGTATCTGCCTACAAAAATATCCATTATTAGATTTTAGGAATATATTGGGGTGAAAAAATAAAATTCATAAAGCTCATAGGGTCTACCTTGTAGCCCTAGTAAAATACATGCTATGTTTACTGGACCAACTCATCTTTGAAAAAGTTAGAGAAACATTTCTCGCATCTCATCACCATGAGAATGTGTTTGCTGGGTAGTGACACAACTTTTAGGGTACTCGAACCCTCCATGGATTTTAAACATTACAAAAATCACACTTCATGTGCTGGGGTGTCTCAAATCACCATAACCTTCCACATCCATTGAAAATGATATCCAAAATCAAGGACCCTTTTCTTGAAAATAAATACATGCCCATTTATCCTGTATATGCACCTATAGACATCAACCAAATCTGTCACTCTAAGAAATGAAATTCCAATTATCATGATCCCTAACATCATCATGGAAGCACTCAACCACCTAGTGTGCCTGAACCACTCCCTTTATGACTATATCATATCTTTATCCTAAATCGAGCACTTCGTATCATGATTTAAAATCCCCATACCAAACTATCCAATAGAATTTTATATCCTCATCTTTACATCACTTTGTTTCTAACCCTTTCTCAAGGACAGACAACAACACATTGTTTCCTAACCTTTGATGGCCCACACATCATGATTTGAAATAATAGGTTGTAGGGATTGAGCTTCTCAATAATAGATAAATTGTCCTATGATGCAAGAATCCTTTCGGGATACCTTTCTTCTCATACCCAACTTCATCATCTAGATGTTTGAGTCTTCTCGAATAATTTATATCCCTAGAAAAAAGTGAAGATCATCCTTTTCTAGGCATACTACGGAAGCATAAGGTCCTTGACCGACAAACTGAAGGCATATCTTTCTTACCATAAAGGAACTTCAATCCTTGTGAGCCTTAGCAACACCCAAGAGGAACCTGGAATTCCAAAATGTAATGGGGAATACCTGAAATGTCTACGCCATATCATATTCATGGAAAAAAACTTTTGGTTTGTGGTTTACATCATCCACGCTTCAACAACCAAGGTGGGCCAAGAATCCCTAGTATTCCAACTCCACCAATGTTATCTCCATGAATCATCTATAGAACTTGGAAAAGATACAAGGCTTGAAAGACCCTTTCCTTGAATATGCATACATGCCTATGGATTATGCATATGTGCCTATGGCCATCTAGAATATGCATCACTCTGAAAAAGAACATTTAGATCCCCATGAGCCTTAGTAACAACATGGTAGAACCCATCACCTAATAGTTTTTAAGTCATTCCTAGAATGTCTACATCATATTCCATGATCATATATAAGTTTCAAGATTAAAGAACCTAAACTAAAGAAATATAGGATCTGAGCTAAAAGAACCTAAACTAAAGAAATATTATGCCTAAGCTAAAAGACCCTAAACAAAAGTAATATAAGGTTTAAGTTGAAAGGACATAAACTAAATCAATATAAGGTATGAGCTAAATGATACGAAACTAAATCAATATGATATCCAAGATAAAAGACCCAAAACTAAAGAAATATTAGGTTTGAGTTAAAAGTCCATAATATAAGGTAATATAAGGTCTGATCTTAAAGACCCTAATTTAAAGCAACACAAAGTCCGAGCTAAAAGACTGTAAACTAAAGAAATATTAATTCTGAGATAAAAGACCTTAAACTAAATCTATATGAGGTCCAAACTAAAATACCCAAATCTAAAAAAAATATTAGGTACGAGATAAAAGAACTTAAACTAAATAAATATGAGTTCTGAGCTAAAAGACCATAAACTAAAGAATTATCAGGTCTGAACTAAATATACCAAAAACTAAATCACGATATCAGTTTAGTATACATAATCTTGAAATTCCCGCCATATGACCTTGAATGTAAAACTATGATTTCCCAGCCTATCATCTTCAAAAAAAGATAAATAATTCACCCTAAAGAACAAATCTTCTAACCGTTTTATCCCTCTTAAAATCAAGTGATCTCTAGATAACATGAATAGATTCACCAGAAAGGGACATCATGTTAGTGGGAATTCATGAGCGCTTCGGGAAAAAAATCTACAGATCCAAACATTCAAGTCTTCTTGAATTTATTATAATGATGGGTAGTGTTGGTTATTCTCAAAATATCAGTGCAACAAGATATCATGCACATCATGAATGAAAGAAAATGGTATTATATCATATAAAGTTCAACAAACTTATTTAGTGATTCCATATAAAATAAGGTATCTCTACATACTAGAGCCTCTTTTATAAATGTATGATAGAAAACATGAACAAAATGTTTTTCATCCATCATAGCATCTATTCATAAGAGTCTTTAATATTAGGAATCATTTTCTTCAATAAGTCCATAGATTGGCACAGTTGATCTGTATGTTCAGTCTCTACCTCCGCAACACATTGAAACTTCTCCACTTCGGCAACAACATCAAGTATAGATTTCTATAAAATTTCCATGAGTCCTTATTTCTCAAGCAAGGTCTTCCCTAGTATTTGAAATGTATACTGAAACTGTGATAGTTTTTTCCTAAGATGTAAATCTCATACTGAAGGCGATTAATTTTAGACTAGAGATGATCAGTCTAAGCCTTCCCAACATCAATCTCATTCTGGTGATCAACAACCACCATCGTGCATTTGGTAGGTTTATTCACTGCTCCCCTCCAATTATACTATGCTAAAGAGGTTTCCACAAGAGCAACTAACCTCAACTCTAGGGCCCAATTCTTTTCTTGCATTAATATTACCTGTTTTACCCAAGAATAAAGGGTATAATAATCAAAACCTTCATATCTGAGGGGTGGAAACCTGAATCGAAGATGACTTATTGATATTTTCTACTCATACAATGATGTTTCTAACACTTTAATCTAGATCTACATCCAAATATTCCACTACATTCATTTACATTGTGCTATAGACTCGGGATAATGGTCTTGGTTTATCATGGGGATGAGAACATACTCTCAAACAAGATCAATCAGATATAGGTTAGTGCACATTATCTTTGATGATGAGGGGAGATAACTAGCCTAGGCATTGGTAAACCCAGTTGGAGGAACTCTCTGAGGGGTAGGAACCCAAGACTCTGAACTTCAGGGTGAGGTCACTATAGTAAGGAGTATAAGAATATGTCAATTATAAGATGAATTGCGTGGTATTTCCAAATATCAATAGATGCAATTAAGGTTGGTAACATACCTTTTTTGGTCACATCACTGGCATCATCCACCACCTCTACCCCATTATCAAGAGAAGAAGCAACTCATTCTTGTGATGAATGGTTTCACGGAACCTCTGGTGGTTTTCCCACTAAATTAAATTTCTCACCACCCTTAATAACTACGGGAATATGATATAATATTTTGGGGTATGACACAAGTAAAAAATGGTCCAACTATTAATAAACATTTACCTTTTTTAATACTAGCCTCAATACAAGACAATGCATCCAAATAATAGATACCTACATCATCACTCTCCATAAATGCTTCCATATGTGCCAGATCAGATGGTACGCTTATTAAAACATTTACGAAAGGTAATGAATGTGATTGAATGGGAACCACGGCCACAACTGTTGCTTAATGGATTGGTTCTAGTAGTAGATGATCTACTTGAGCCAAAAATTTCTCATCTTTATCCTCCGAAACAGACATGTTCTATTCTAAACAAGCCCAATAGGTACCTCCGCATCCCAACAAATCTTGAATGAACTGGTAAAATAAAAATTGAGAAAGAGGGGAATCCAATACCCTGGTTACATGGGGTTCTAGAGAAGAAGGATCTAATAATGAAGATTGATTCCTTTTCTTTTTCTTCTTGATTTTTGAAGAAGGGCCTCTAGAGGGTGTTGAAGTTGGATTCATCACCTCAAACATGGAAATTTTCACCCTCATCTGAGACTATAGATCTAGGGACCCTTCATCATTATCTCCCTAGTCACTTCCAAATTCATCCCCCACAATTGTACCATGGGGAGTATATTCAAGAGATGTTAGGGCCGAATGATCTTCAACAGCCTCTTCCAGAAACCATACAAATAAAATATTTCAATATTATCGTAAAGGTACTACGAGACCTTAAGAGTAAAAATAAACCAGGATTCATCGCTTCCTTAGTAATAGGGAAACCCTATTCATCCATAGAAATCTGAAGCATGTCCAGGAGGACCATTTGGTGGACTCATGGAGAATAAAATATATGACATTGGGGACTCACCAGGATTATGTAAATACCTCCAAGGAGGGCCCTCACTTCATCAGGATGTTCTTCAAAGGTAATGTCGTGAAGTGTGGTGATATGAACAAAACCATCCAAAAGCACCTCTAAGAGGACTAGTATGTCCCATAGGGAGTCTTCAAAATACTTTTCCTTCTATATCACCAACTTTTGAGACAAGTTAAGAAATATCAACTAGCGCACATCCCTTATATTCATGGTAGTAGATGTCTCTACCCGTAATTGTAAATGTTTGATTTTCTTGAGAGGATCTATGGGATCTTTTGACCTTTTAGTAGCCAAATAATTTCCAATCACAGGATTTTATTCATCTATCGAGGGTCTGAAGGCCTCACTCACCAAATTAGATAATTTCCCATTGGGATATGATCGAATCCAAGCATCTTCATAACCTTGAGATAGTATGATTCCTGCATCATAAGGAGGAAGGAGTATTTCTTCAGCATTTTATCCTTTGGTAAACACCACCCAAGATTGGTGAGCTACCATTGGGTGATCCTCATCTCAAAAATGGATAGAGATATGACTCTTGGATTGGATTCACAAAAATTGGTGGCTTAACTGGCATAGAGTGTACCACTCACAAATGAGATCCCAATCAACAAGGGTAGAACGAACCCCCACACAAAGTTACACCATATAAGCACATTCTTCAGGGATAGCCTAGTCGTTGAAAACAAAACTACCTATTGTCACAAGCCCATATGATTTAAAGGAGAAATTTTTATAATGTTTCATGAAATCCCTGAATTCCCAATGTTTCAATGAGATGGGTCTCACCCCATTAATGCATTTTTGGTATGGTGCAAAGACTATATCAGGGATTTCCCAAATGTTTAGGTACTCATTAAATCCCAAGAGATCCCCCATCAAACCCCATAGTACTTTGATTGGTCTAGAGAATCTGTAAGGAGCTTCACCCTTATAAATATGGTGCAGGAGCCGATAGAGCTTTTCTAGTAATGGGGATCGCCAATATAACGTGCTCCTCCCAAGAAATTATATTTTTTATCTTGAAAGTAGAGTCTCAAACTCCCAATTTCTCTTTCATTAGAAGTAAGTACCCTCTTAGGTACATGTTAAGGAAACCATCCAGTTGGACCAACCGATCAACGTTGGAGACAACCTCCCATCCCCAATCCCTAAAATTTCCTCCTTCAACTATGGTCCAATATTCACCTAGTGTATTATGAGAATATATCATGAGAAAAACCATTAGCTTTCTAAACTCCATATGGGTGTTGGTGTTCTTAATGAAGTAATCTACCCATATTTTGAAAGGTATGTCCTCCCTAGGAAGCACCCCCTTTGGATGGTTCTTCTCATCTTTCTTAATCAGCTCTCAGGTTAAAGGATAAGTCTTGGTCACATCATCATAAGAGGATTGAGGAGGAAATAATTTCTTGAACGTACTACTGAGTATAGTTACACCACAAATGTTTTACATGTACTGAATATTGATGCCAGCCTCACCATGCATAATATGTAAAGTGTTTGTATCTGGGATCTAATGACTGGGAAGCTCCTCCATCAAATTATTTTTTCAATAGGTCAATGTTTGTGATGTACAAGCATCCTCAAACATTATTATTTTCTTCAACTCATAAAGAAATTCAGAAATGATATATTGGACCCATAAGGTCTATCCCCATTCTAGGACATAGCTTCCCCCGATCAAAATTCCAAGCTAGAGGTCCATCCATATGTTTGATTGGAGGTGGATAGCCATAATATTGAATGGTATATATGGGAATCCTTATCAGATGTATAATTATTCCCATCAATGTATGTTGGCATAAATTTTAGTAGATGACCATCCAAACAATCCTATTTAGAAATGAAGTAACCCCTAGAGAAATGTTCACTCGAAGAGTGTTTTGGGCCCTTAGGATCCAGGAAGATGGTATAAATGATGAATTCAATGGAGGAATGGGAGAATAATTGGTGATACCAGAATTTTAAAGAGGCAATAAGTATGAAAGGTAAGAGTTTGAGATTTTTTATCACATCAACTTAAACAAACCCTATTGATACAACCGAACTGAATGATGGAAAGAGGGATCCACACTAGCCACCATAGCATCACGGTGGGAAATTTCTTCCCTTTACTGCCTCTTTGAGGTATTGTGAGTAGATTGATGGGAATGAGAATCCATTTGAAAATAATTATGTGGAAAAAATAAGACAAAGAGAACATAATATCTTTTCAAAATTGAGGCATGAAAGTTCTGATGGTATTATGGGCATCGCATGATTTGGAAAAGGATTCATCAACCGTATAAAGGGTTCACGAGTCGTTTAATCTCTAGAAGACTTATGGGGTGAACAATCTCCATAGACAATCACGTGACCCTCCTAAATACTTGTGATTATGTGACCTAAACATGGACATATGAGTCTCAAGTGATTAACTGATCAAAATGATGGATCTTGCAAATAACTAGAGACAACCATAGCCCCCATAGGCGAAGTCTATGAAATTACTAAAGAATAGTTCATGACTGGGTATACAATCACCTGAGAAAGAAGCGGTATTTTGGGAGATCTCTAATTGAATGAACTCATAGAAAAGGATTACGAACAGGTATGGTGGTAATGGTTCATGGTAGGATCTTACAATGGAATTATAAGAGGGTGTTCCCTTGAGGAAGGAGGTGGTTAGTGGAATGAATTTCTCTCCACCCCCAACCCCTAAATATATTGGTCATATAATAGAATACAAAGTTATTCCCAGTAGACCAAATGTAACTCAAAGCACTAGTTTACCACATAGCCAAAGACTCTGGAGGGAATTAGTTTTCCTCAAAATGAAGTCCTCATCCCCTCAAGCATCTTTCCTAAGGGGGGGTTTGTTGACGCCCACCCGATGGAAATTGGAAACATCATAAAGAAATAAATACTTGAATATGGATATTAATTCCCTTTCAAAGGAAAATGAAGAAGAGGATGACCAAGATCAGTGGATTTCATGAGCCTATGAAGGACTCATGATCACATGACCATTTCAAGGTCATGTGAAGGCTCCACACATGGTACATAACCCATAAGAAGTAGAAACCCACCAAAATGTGGACAGGCTGTGTGGTTTTTTATTGGAATGTTCCTGACAAACCAGCCAAAATCCTTAAAAAATAAGGAGTGATGATATTCAAAGGTAGAGACCCCCCATTATCCATGATATTCTCAGCCTTTGAAAGACCTCTGAATATTTGTAAAATAAAAAAAATGAGATAGAAAGGGAGGATGTGAGAGGTGTTCTTGGTTTCTGAAGGACATGTGGTGTGCCACTGAAGATCTGAAAGAATCAGCAAGTCCTTGGCGACGCATACACCTCACCTTAAGAGATCCCTTTGGCTTTTCATCCTCTCCATGCAATGTTCCCTAGGTAACTCTATAACATTATAAGGATGAATGAATATATTTTTATATGTAATGGTCACACAACCTAATGTGAGCCATATCAATCACGCGATGCATCACAAAAACATAGAGTAAATCTTCTTAACATTACACATGAAATATCACATGAATCCTAACATTTGTCACATAAAAACGGGGATCAAAATGGAGGAGGTGTGAGGTGTTTTTGGTCACTTAAAGGCATGTGACCTGACCAGAGCATCAATAGCGTGGTCTCTTGAGACCCCTAGACAAATCATCCTTGTCCTGCAAGACTCCGAGACAAGTCACCTGAACTCTTGTGAATTACTTTCGACAGACCCTTGGATCTGGAGAAGGCTATTTGACATGTCAATGTGAAAACATTGAAGTCATTCAATACATCTGCATGGCCAAAAAAGTCCATATTAATTGGATATAATCCAATGAAGGAAGAACTACTGGAAGAGACTCATGATCACTAAATGTGAGGAAACTCACTCAGAGCGGTTCGTCAAAGAGACTCGCGAAGATGCATAGTACAAAACACCTTCTCCACCTCTAGCCTTGACTCACAACAGATACACTGAACAAAGCATCAAAGAATCTGGGTGGATATTCCAATAAATTCACCACTCCATAATTAAAATGGATGGAGACTACAAAGGTAGAAATCTGAGGCTCTAGACACGTGGACTCTAGATTATTCAACTCTCATCCTCTACAGATTTCTCAGAGCAAATGATCACATGATCAGAAACTTTCCACTATAAAATACTCCAGTGTAAAACTAGAGCAATCATGTGCCACACATAAGGTGATTCGTATGATCATTCATAGACCACACAAATAAAGTCTATAAAGACTTGCGAAGAACATACTGCATGTCTTCCAGATCATACGAGACTCAAAAGAACTGATACTAAATAAACCTAAGGCCTTCACAACGAAAAGGATAAAAATTAGATTAAAAGTGGAAGAATTAAGTGAAATATCTGCTCACTGACCCTCATTCAATCCACATGAGTAACCCAAATACATGCGACAACATGAGGACATGTCACCTCAATCTCGCAAAACTCTTCCAGCATGCTATCTCGGACACACAAAATACTCCAGACATGTCAGAGTGAGTCACATGGTCCCCCCTACGGACACCACTTTGATCTCATGAAACCCTTTGGTCTTGTCAACCATAAATTATAACACCCATCGTACACATCTCCACACTCATATAACGGTGTTTTCTCATGACATCAAAGTTTCATGAAATAATTTTGACATAATAACCAAGGTCTCATGACACCCTCCATATGTTTCAAGCCTGGTCATGTGATGTCCCCAAGGACATGCCAAATGGGTCATATGATTCCCTCCAGATAAGAAGTCCATGTTAATAGGACTTCCTAGGAATTGATATCATTTTCTGTCCTCGGTGTCTAATCTATTAATATAGGGAAACCTCAGGGTGTCAGTCACGATATAAAGGGAACTACAATAACTCTAAGTCCTACCGCATCAAGAATACGTAGGCTACCTCTCCCTGAGTTTTGATCCCTATATTGGTCATCTAGGGAAATCCTATCATCTAAGCCACTTAGTCATATCAATTACATTTATTACTTTATATCCCTTATTTCCCACTACAAGCATGTCTCACATAGCCTTAGGGAAATGTAACAATCACAACAACTTCAATATCAACCCCCAAAATGGCATAGGGCATCCTTAGTATGTAAGCCCCAACATAAACCAAACTACAATGACTCTGATTCCTACCATAACCAAGATAGGTAGGATTCCTTCCTATGGCACGAGCTCAAATAAACACCCCCTGTCAGTATAAGTCCTTCCACGAATCTGATGTCTCAACCAGCATGACTCTATTAGTATTAGGAGATAATCACCATATCCCATCCATCATTGGACATAGAAACCCACCAAGCTATAATGAATTTGATTCCTTCCATAATAGGGATATGTAATACATCTCCCCGAGACCCAAGTCCTATGACAAATCATTTAAAGGCAGTCTTAGTGCATAAGTCCTGCATCATGAGCAATTAAATGGTCATTCACCATCCCTTGTTTCTCACATCAAGCATAGATCATGTGAGATCGGGGAGTTGAGATAATCATATCATATGCACTATGAGTCTCTATAATGACATGGTAAACCCCAATATATAAGCCCTACAATAATCATAACTTTGAAAAGTCTAATTCTCGCTATACGTGGGATATGTAGGACACCCCCTTAGGGTTCGAACTCAAATATTTGGTGTCTCAGTACCAAAACATATTTCCTCCCTGTGTGACATTAAACAACATGAGTCGAATGAACTATATTGGTTTTGATTCTTGAAATAATTAAGACACGTAGGACACCTCGTAATGGATTAATCCCATCCTTGGAATATTAACTGCTTCCTTACATAGAAGAATGGTCTAAATAACATAGTTATATGGCTTCAGTATATAAGCAACTTCTCGTTACCAGAAAATGATGAAGAACCTCATCCAGATACAGATGGATTCACTAAATAGATCCCATTCCTTTACATATGAAATTTAATTAACCTATAGTTATTTCATTAGGGTAACTTGTCTCGTATAAATATTAGGTAGAGATTCGCAAGCATATCATAAATCTATAAGAGAGTCCTAGAGTATGTAATAATTCTCCCCCAAAAGGGTGTGATGAGCCCGACCAACCATCCTCTCGACCAATGTGATTCCCCAAGAGTCGATGGTCTAGAAAACCTAGATGACCAATGGCCTTTGGAAAGCATGTCCATACCCATCTATGGATAAGGGAACCATTGTTAGTTTCTAGTGAATATTGAAAAGATGCTAAACTCTATGTATGCAATTGAGTGAGTCCTCAAAATATCCCTCAATCAAATAATCAAGGGGATCTCATCCAACTTCTACATCGAATCCCAATGAAACAATAATGATATAATATATTATGGTTCATTTAGACTTGGGGTTGCATGTTCTAGAATCAATTAAAGAGATTAAATTTAAATAAATATATTTCATGGGTTGTATTAGCTTAGTGTTGCATGTAGCATACACTATTGAATATAATGTTCTAATTTTATAATTTCAAGGTGTTACATTCTCCCGAACATAAATAAATTTAAAACTCATGATTTTAAGAATATCTTGGTAATCAGGGGTTTGATATTTGAAAAATCCATTGAACAAAACCCATATCATAAGAGTGTTAATAAAATATCCCCTTAATAAGAGAGAATGGGAAGTAAAAAAGTTGATATGTACTAAGTCATAACAAGGTTTACATTTATGATAACATTGGTAAAATTTTAAGATGAGTACACAGAAGAAAAGTATAAATTACTATAAAGATTCTTTGAGGTGGTTATTCACAAGAAAGTGAATGATCAATGAAAAGTTAAGGGCCTCAAAACCAAAAAGATGTTATGATTTAAAATACCATTTTAATTATCAGATATGATGTAATAGGATAAATGTTTTGATCCAATATCCTTTATCCTAAATTTGAGGAATTTTTTTTCTATATAACAATATAAGGAAATATACATACTTGATAAATTTATATTTCAAAAGAACAAATTATTACTTTGGTTGTTCTTAGATCAATTTCTAATTTATCACTTACTCCAAGAAATAAATAAACAAAAAATAATTTTTTTCCCAAGCACTAAAATTCACTTTTAACATATCACAATATCCATAAATTTGTGACCAGTAATTCTGTATGTCTCTAACTATTTTCCAAAACCAATATAGTTAGATAAAGTCATCCAACATAAAAAATTCATCTATGAAACTAAAAAGTAACACCATTGGTTAATTGTTAATATTTATTTATTTAAAAAATTTACAAAAAAATGACATATTAATCTATACATCTTGTAGTCTAGTGATAGGCACTAAACCTTAATTGTCCTTCGTCCATGGGCTAATGTTTTACAGTCTTTTCAGATGTGATGGGTTGTCACCCATCATGAAGTTTTTCATTTTTCTAAACTATATTAATATACTTCTTATAACTCTCTTAAATAAATTTTATTTTCACCCATTAAATAAAAAAAATCATTAAATAACAATTTTAAATACACATTTTTTCACAAATAATAATATTATTATTTGACTATTAAAATAATTTATTTAAATATCATATTAACCCTAAAGTTTATCAGTAACGTTATTATTATGTCAATAAAATATAAAGGTTTTATTCCTCAAAAAATATATTAAAATGAAATCTTATCATAATGTTCTCTAAAAATATCCTTAATCTTAGTAGAATCCCCTTAGAAAAAACCAAAAAAGGTTCTTAAGACAAAAAAAGATCAATTATAAAATTAAAACCCATGATGGTATCCATTACTCATATATTAATGAAGACATATATTCTTATCAAATATTAAAAAATTCTTAGATGTTTCATTATTGTTATAACAAAAATACCATTCTTAAAAATACTTCCAAATTTTAATTCTTGAATACTACTACATAAACATGTTAACCATTTTATTTCAACATAAATCCTTCCTTAGTATAGAGATGGACATTTAGAGGTGAGTGGTGACTTGTATAATTCCAACGTTCTCCATATTTAATTAAAAACTGAAAATGGGTCCCTAGAAAGATATTTATTTCCTTCCATAGTACTCTTTATTTTTCCTTGAACATGTTTGGATTTATGACCTTCTTTTCCACACATAAATACATTTTCACATTCCTTTGTGACGCCTTTTTTTAAATCAATGATGCCTTAGGATTATGTTATGTCATTATTTTTTCTCATCTATTTATATCATTCATAATGGTTTGAAAATAAAATTTCAATTATCCTAAGCATATCCATCAAGAGTGTTAAACTTGGTTTGCAATAAGGCTCGTTGTTGTGCACTAGGTGATGATCTTGTCATGGCCAATACATATTTTTTAGAGTAACTACCACTCAGTACATTTTTTCTAGAGACAGGTCCACTTTTATTATCCATATAGGAATGTATTTCTAAAAAACCCACATAATATCTTACTTACCAATACAGTATAATGTTATTCTATACATATCATCAATTTCTATCATAGGGTTATGATCTCAAATATATCTTTTCTTAATATATGTTATAAAGAATATACTAAACTTCCTATGATACCAATTATAGTGACCCTAAACCCAGTAGACCAAAGTTGGTCCATGATTTATTACATTGGCATAAGATACAACGAATCAAATCCCAAAATATCGAATAGTTTTGTACTCTTGGAAAACTAGATATACAGGTGAGTCATACATTACATTTGAATACACAAATTACAACATATTTTTTTAGAATAAAATTATTACATACATTACATCATTCTAAATCAACCATAGTACATGTCATGGATTCCATAAAGAATTAAAAATAAGGGTAAAATGAAATTCTCAGTAAGAGTTAAGTTAAATATAAGAAATAATTAATTAGTAATAAAAATAAATATAGAAAGGTAAATAACATAACCCACATACCGTGTAACCAATAAAATGAGAAGGAATCGCATCGGGAGATAATATTAATGAAAAAATTTCGTGGATAATAACCAATACATAAATGTAAATAACTAAAGAATAATATATATAATCAATAACATGAGGATTATAAGTGGACAAGGCATTGTCAATATTTTAATGTAAATAAATGAAAACGCATTCCATTTAAACAATAATTGAGAATAATATTCATACATTGACTATATCATTGAGAAAAAAGAAACGATAAAAATAACTTAATTATAAGTAATGGAAACGATTAATCAAAGGATTTTTGGATCTCATAATCATGATACCTCTACCATCAATCTAATTCACAAGGCAATTTAACATTATCGGGTACAAAATCATCTCGTTTTGAAAAAAAAAATATTTCAGATTACTAGTTCACCTCATGAAACTAAAGATACATCAAGGATAAATATATATCTAGGCCCCACCCATGTCTCTATATCCATAGCATTCCTCACATATATGATAATCGATTTAATTCATGAACCACATTAATTACCATTAAATATATATGTATATTGAAGAAATGATACATATTCTCAATATTTCCATAGTCAATCAAATAACATTAAATGTTAATCAATGTAATAAAAAATTTGATTTCTAATAAGAAATTAGCATATCCATGATGTATAATATGGATATTTAGGGAAAATTTAAGGTACAGTGATCATAGGTGTAATGTCCCCCAATTCTAACACTCTCTCACGTGGTCAAATTATGTTGGTTATGTTACCTCAGGCATGACTCCCCATATACCAGAGGATAAGGACTAACAATGAGTTTTTTATATGTATAGTGGGGAGACTATAACCCATGGTACAGAGTTACAACAAAGCAGAAGTAAATATTATAAATAACTATTAAAGTGAGGAAGTATTGTAAAAAATATAATATATTAGAAAATCAAATTATAAAATCCAATTGAATAATAAAATAAATAATAAATGAATAATTCAATGTCTTTTTGGAATGTAACTAGATTTAAAGCTAAAATTAATACAATAAAATAACCATCTAACATAAATAAACTCAAAGACCCTAGTCCTAAATCCCATGTTGGTCCCATATTCAAACTCTTTCCCATCCAAGAATCAACAATCACCAACAAGGTTCCCTTCCTACATCTAATCCTATATCCATGTAATATTCTATTGTTCCAAAAATATTTTTGAGTAGGGTGTGAGTATAACTCACTAGGTCGATACTACCATGTATAAACATAACTACTCAAATAATAACTATAAGAAATAATGAAATAAATAGGTGTAATAATTAATTAAACAACAAAATTAATAATACATAAACATACTTTGGAACCATTGTGAAATATTTCTAATCCTGCCTCAAAATCATGGAATCATAACCCTATAACCATGGTAATACATTACCTTCCTTGGTGCATTCTAGAATTCCTATGATCATGCCTCGCAACTATTCCAACCATAACCATATAAACATGGTATAAATTATCAAAATTTGGGTCAAGCCCTATGTATAATATTTTATACAATAAATCAGGTATGATCCTAGTATATAATAATTATAACATGTATCAAGTCCAAGAAGGGAATATAAGAATTACATCATGTATTCAGTTTAATCTCGGTATATAATCATTACAACATGTACCAGGGAAAAGCTCTTTATATAACCATTTCAACATAAATCACCAGCCATAACTTGGTATAAAAGTATTACATCATAAATCACTATGCATAGCCAACTATATGTGTATTAAATCATAAATAATTGGGCATATATCACTAAAATAACAATTCAATATTTTACAAAATGAGTCATAATAGAAAGGATATCACAATATCGCATTATAAGGTTCAATGGTAATTTTGTAAATTACAATAAATATTTCAATTACACATTTTTTTATCATTTGGTCATAAGGTAATGACATGCTAGCCATTACAATAATCAATCTAATCCACTATATATCTATATAATGTAATCATGAAAAACACATGTCTTGATAAATAAAAATTAATCCATTAATCAAAAAAATTAAAATCAAGGGTTCTCAAACCCAAACAGAAACGATAATCTAGGTCAATTGCAACAAAATAAAATGGGATTCCAAGAAATAAATCAAATTCATCATTTAATTATTTTAATTTCATGTTAAATTTGTTTAATTTCAATATTGTACAATTTTTGAAATTAAACAGACCATAGGGTTATGGTTTAGACCACCTATATTTAAACGGTGATTACGGAAATTTTTCCAAAGGGTAAAACCAAAAAGGAAGTAGGTGAAGAAGAGAGAAAAATAAACACTATCAAACCCAAGTAAGGATCACAACAAAAATTGGTATAATGATTCCATATCCCTAATAGAGAACAATAAAAGAGGAAGGGTAAATCAAATCCAAATAATTATCAGGGTTATTTCTCACTAATAGGATATAAAAAATGGAGGAAGATCCTTTAAAATATCTTAGAGAACTATCCCAGATCAATAGAAGGATGGATACTGTGGATCTAATGAAAATATCACATGCACAACACCATTAAAATAGATGATCTGGAAATTACATGGCATGTAACTCTTATACACATTGTGTATTTATTTTTAGAGGGATACACTAAAAACCTGTTATATCGGATGAATTATTAATCTTCCCACAAATTACATGAAGTGAAATTATTACATGATTTCTAACCACTTCATATCTGGTATTGGTTCATGAAATATTTTATAAAATTCTATACATTGTTTAATACCACAACATGGAGTGTAAATACCCTATAGATAGTCGTCATCCCAATTTCCTCCATAAGGATCCAAAACACCTCCAAATACTTCCCATGTTTGGAAGTACCCACAAAAATCATTTATCAAAATTATAACCAAACTCTATTAATTAAAATTAACATACATACCAGAACATTAGATCAATTTCTCCAACAAATTCTCTATGTCTCTGAACAAGAAACATCCAAAAAGATTAAATACAAAGTAAATATCAATGAAATAAAGTTATCACAAAAATTAAATGAGGTGCATAACAAGAAAAAGATGAGATCTTAAAAATTACACACCATATAATAGAACTTCCTCGAGCTACTCCAAGTAACATTGTGGGGTCTTATCCAAAAAGTATGGACACTGTGATTTCATATCAGACTCCCTCTCCCCACTCTCCTTTTGAACTCTCCCATGCTACCATTGTACTCAAAGAAAAAGAATCACCCTCCCCTAGACGTACTTATCACTATGATCCACAATCCATATCATATTCCCCTTAAAAGATGAATCTATACTAATATAGATTTCTTCTATTTCAATCACATGATAATAGTCTAGATGATCTATCCAAAGCTACAACACCTGAAAAACTTAATTCATGTCTCAATAGCACTATTGAAGGGATAATTAGTACACCACTGGACCATCCCAATCCACTATCTTAGATGTCCTAAAACCTTGGTCACTAGCTTTACCAATTTCCTGATATAGATTTCTCCCAACCATTGAAACACCTAAAGAAAAAAATTATGAGCAGCTTAAAAATCCAAAGGTCGTCTATGATGGTAGGTGTGGGATTTACACATGATTTTCTTGATCAACAACCACATCCTAGTCAACTAACCCTATTCAGATCTCTCCTACATGAGACTAGACACCAAAATAAATGACTCACCAACCTATAACCAAAAACTAGGTGAATAGAATGAACTATCATAAAAAGCCTCAAAATGAGCCATGTGGATTTATTCCTAGAAGATGTTTTTCTATGGAAACTCCCTGATCATGATATGTTTCTCCCACAAACCACTAGAATCTGAAAATTAATCTCGAAACATATCATTTAGAACTTAAACAGTACTCTAAAAATGACCTTAAATATAAGGATGATATGTAAAGACCCGTAAAATTCAAGGGAATTTTTTTTTTCTTAATTTTCTTTAGAATTTTACAAGAGCGCGGTTTCAGACAGCACCTGATTCCGAGGCCCGGAGTGCCCGGAATTAATTTCCGAAGTTTGGCTCGGGTACGTTCAGTGAACGAACGAGCGGGAATTCCTAACTTTTGATCCGGTGCTCGGAATTGAAATCCGAGGGCACCGATGAACTCGCAGCGCCGATATTCGCTTAAAGAGACCTTTTCGGGAGTTGAGTTTGTTGCGGGTTGAAAGTTAAGTTTTGGGTTTTTTTTAGTTTGAGTTAAATAAAATTGTGAAGAACAATTTTATTATAACTAGTTAAAACCTATCAAAGGAGGTTGGAAGTGGGACCCACACCCACTTAACCTCCCTTGGGAGGATTAAGCGTGGTGGGGCCCACATGAACCCCTAATCTTTTCAAATTCTCTCAACATACTTAAGCCCTAATTAATTGACTTAAGTTACTTAATTAATTTTGGGAGTTAAGCCTTTTTGAATTTCAACTTTTGAAATTCTTGTGTGTTTTGTAATAATAAAATAAGATGTTATCTTATTTTATTATGGGTTGTTTGTTTATCTCCTGGAGAGCTTTTGGAGAGCTTCTTCTTCATCTTCAAGCTCTGACGAAGAACGAAGAACGCCCAAACTCCGACGAAGAACGACGCCTCTCTTCTTCGTCCTCGGTGTCAACAAGAGGGAACGCCGCACCCTCCTCGGGCCTTCTTCGTCGGCATACGAAGATTCTCCAACGACGTATCTCTTCGGGCATAACTCTTCGTCAACGGATTTGACGAACGACGACCGCGACGCCCGACCTCCGCGACGTCGTCTCCCGCGGAACGTTCTCAATCTTCGAACCTTATATCAAGGTAGGGGTTGTTGTTTAATTCTTTAATTATTCCATTTCTTGCTCGTGGATCGCATGTCTACGTGAGGCTTTGAAATAATTTATTTAAGTGTTATAGTTAACGCGAGGGGGGCCGGACCGCACGAACACGGCCGAACCCCCCCTCCATCGTTCTTGTTTAATTCTTGCGGTGGAAGCAAAGTGGCGTGGTGCCGTCGCACCACGCGGATTACCATACGTTTATTTTTACGCGGCACCGTCGCGCCACGCCGGGGTAGAAACTTCAAGAACGCGACGCCGTCGCGCCGCGTTGAAAAGAATCAAAGCACGGCGAAGGGGCGCGGTGCCGTCGCACCGCGCCGGATGACGAACGCCGCGGCCGGTTCCGGGCCGCGGCGGGACGAGGAGACCGCGGCCGGTTCCGGGCCGCGGCGGAAGAGAAGACCGGCGGCCGGGCCGCCGGCGTCGGAAGCCGAAGGGGGGACCGGAATTTCCGGTCCCGTTTGAGAAAACCGGCCGGCCAGCTGGCCGGCCGGAAGGCTTTAAAACCGGGGGAAATTAATCCCCCGGCCACCTAATAAAAACCCCCCTCTTTAAGAGGGGGGGGGGGGTTTGAAGGAGGGGGGGCAGCCGGCCCCCCGGTTCCGTTCCAGCAAGCCCCCCCACGTGGCGGGGGGAGTTTTTTTTAAAAAAAACGGCGCGGCTATGTCGCGCCGCCAGATGAAAAGCGGGGGCTTAGCCCCCCGCGTGCGCAGCCTCCTCGCGGCGCCCGGCCGCCGCGGCTCCCCGCGCTGCCGCGCCGCCGCGCCGCCGCGCCGCCGCCCGCCGCCGCCGCCCTCCGCCGTCGCCCGCCGCCGCCGCTCGCCGCCGCCGGCCGCCGCGCCGCCCCAGGGGGGGTCGGGCCGGGTCGGCCCGGACCCGGACCCCCCCGTTTCGAACCAGAATTGGTTTTTGGCCCATAACTTGAGCCTCGGACCTCCGATCGACGAACCGTCAGCGGCAACGCGATCCTTGGATCGAGACGGTCGTTTCGGTATATCGCACTCAAGGTTTCGGATTACTTTGAGTTCGGCCGGGTTGGTTCGTTCACGAAACCAACCGGGCCTTCGGAGCGGAAACGCTCATACCTTGAGCTACGAACGTCCGATTGACGCGCCGTCAGTCGCGTTGTGTTCCTCTTAGTGAGACGGATCTTTTGGCATACTCCGCCCGAGGTTTGGACGCAGGTGGAGTACGGTCGGGTTGGTTTTGCCTTAAAAACCAACCGGGCCCCGGAGACGAAAATGCCAATAACTCTCAGACCGGGCGTCCGATCGACGCGCCGTCTGTTGCGTTGAGTTCCTGTTGACGATACGGAACTTTTGGATACATCAACTCTGGTCTTCGTGACAGTTGATGTATCAGCCTCTCGGCTCGTGGAGCGGACCCTCCGAACGAGCTTGCTATGTGCGGGAACCCTAGTGCTGGCTGCGACTGTTCTACTGCTACTACTGCTACTGTGACTGCGACGACGACAGTACAGAGATCCTGTGTGGATTCGACGACGACGACTTCAGCACTCAGCGATCCTACGTGGATCAGTGCTACAGGTCCTGTGTGGGCCCGATCCTGTGTGGGTCCTTGCGCTCAGCGGTTCTGTGTGAGCCAGCGCCTACAGGTTCTGTGTGAGCTCGATCCTGTGTGGGTCTTCTACGGGGGTTAGTTACCTATCGATCCTTCGTGGGTCCGACGACTTAGATGGATCAGTGATCATCTTTATCGTCCTTGAAGAAGTATACCTATGTGAGCTGAATCCTGTTGCTTTCCTGTGTGGATTGTGTTGTGCAATCCTGTGTGGATTATGTTTTGCTTTCCTATGTGGAATACGTATACTTTCTTGCGTGGACTGAGTTGTACTTGGGCTCGGAGGTTGGAGCATATTTTTAATTGATGACTTAGGTATATGTATGGGCATATACCTAAGCAGTGTCGGTTATTACTTCGTGATTGTACTTTTCTTCGTGGTTTATCCTTTGTGGATTTGAGAGACCTTCAGGGGTCTCGGGGTCCCTACTGAGTAGCTTATACTCACCCCTGCACGGGCTTCGCCCGCACTACGTTGTGTTGGTTGCAGACGACGGACAGCGTTGACTTAGCTGAGGCTTGTAGAGCGGGACGGTACCCGGAGGTGGACCACTAGGCGGGACGTGCACGGAGCGGACGGCGGGACCCGTGGAGCAGAGGAGCTATCTGTACCCACCCTTCAGGTGGGATTTCCGGTGGACAGCTCGGAGTAGCGGCTTTTACTTTACAGTTGCTGTTTTTCCCTTTTTGAGTTGTACTTTACTTTCAGTTTGGGTTTGTATTCTGGCCCATTTACCTTTCCGCACTTTCAGTCGTACTCTGCTTTCTTAGTGTTTACTTTCCGCTTGTTTACTCTGTGGTGTGTGTTTACTTATCAAAGGCAATGCCTTCCCTTTTTACCGGGATTTACGCCTTGGTGCTAGTCGCCAGCCCCTGGCCTATGGAAGGCGGGCTTGGGGTAGTCACGGCACGGACCCCGAGGGCGGGTCGTGACAAATTGGTATCAGAGGAGTTCGGTTCTACCGCGAACTCTGATCTTTTCTTTGTGAAGCAATAATGTTTAGCGTATTGAGTGTGGATATCAGTCCAGGGAGTCCAGTGTTGGTGCGGCGGCCGACGTATCCGTACACCAGGACCCTGAC
Source organism: Viscum album (assembly GCA_963277665.1). Lineage (NCBI taxonomy): Eukaryota > Viridiplantae > Streptophyta > Magnoliopsida > Santalales > Viscaceae > Viscum > Viscum album. The sequence goes on from OY728137.1 coordinate 275,478,077, forward strand.
TTCTGATTTCTGACTTAATGCACGAAAACATTGATTGCGTGTGTGTTTCAAAGTTTTCTTTGTGATTACTTATATCAGCTCACCAGGTATACTGTTCTGACCGTGGCGCACCTGTTTCCTTTTCAGGATGGCCCCACGACGGCAGCCAGCTAGGGTTCCGAGAGTCGAGCGAGACGACAGCCCACCGAGCGACGAGGCTTCGGTGCAGGGCCCTTTGCCAGTAGTGGCACCGGCGGTAGCTTTACCCGCCGAGCCCCCGATGCTTCCAGCAGCAGCCGCTGACGATGCACGTCGCCTCAGTGCACTGCATGAGTTTCAGCGCCAGCGACCACCCAGGTTTCGTGGGGAGACGGATCCCCAGGCAGCAGAGGACTGGCTGGAGGCAGTGGTTCGAGTGTTTAGGCTAGTGAGGAAACCAGCAGACCTCATGGTGATCCTCGCTGCGAGCCTACTACACGCAGCAGCAGGACGATGGTGGAGCCTGATGCTCCAGGTGCACGATGAGGCATCCCTACTTTGGACGGACTTTGAGAGCCTCTTCCGCTCGGAGTTCGTCCCAGCCACCCTTCGTGCGGTGCGTATCCAGGAGCTTCTACAGCTGCGGCAGGGCAGCATGACGGTCGCTCAGTACTCGGCGAGATTTACCGATCTCTCGCGCTACTCGACCGACATGGTACGAGACCCATTCTTCCGGGCCCGGACCTTCGAGCAGGGTTTGAGACACGAGATCAGGGCATCGCTGATCTCCCTCAGCATACCGACTCAGACAGGAGTACTGGAGCGGGCCCTTCTGATCGAGAGCTTCCTTGCTGAGTCTACACCAGCACAGAGACCCACCGCAGGGCGGCACGTGGCAGAGTCATCCGCAGCAGGCAGTCGACGGATGACTCAGGGGTCTAGACAGACCAGACCTTCGGGCAGACGACCTCAGGGCACTGGCTCAGCAGTGTAGGGCACACAGCGCGGAGCCAGTCTTCCGAGAGGCAGACAGTGCTACTCGTGCGGCGGGCAGGGCCACATGGCTCGTGACTGCCCGACCCACCGTGCCGAGGAGCAGCAGACGGTTGAGGGACCACCGAGGCAGAGGCAGAGGGTCGACCGTGGCGGTCCGCAGGGAGGAGGCAGACGAGGCAGAGGAGCTGGACGAGCAGCTGGTGGTGGCCGACGTTTTGAGGCTCTACCACCACCCCCACCAGGAGGTCCACTTTTTGGGACACGTTATCTCTCAGGCAGGAGTTGCAGTAGATCCCGCGAAGATTGAGGCTGTGTTAGCATGGGAGCCACCCAGGAGCGTGACTGAGGTTCGGAGTTTCTTGGGACTAGCTGGATACTATCGGAGATTTGTGTCGAACTTCTCCAGAGTTGCGGCATCACTCACAGCTTTGACGAAGAAGGGAAAACCCTTCGTGTGGTCAGACAGATGTCAGCAGAGCTTCTAGGAGCTGAGACAGAGATTGACTAGCGCACCTATCTTGAGGTTGCCTGAGGAGGGAGTAGGGTACGTAGTCTACTGCGATGCATCAGGGACCGGACTCGGATGTGTTCTGATGCAGGAGCGGGCAGTGATCGCCTATGGATCACGACAGTTGAGGCCGCATGAGCAGAACTACGCTACCCATGACCTGGAGTTAGCAGCAGTGGTCTTCGCTCTGAAGACATGGCGACACTATCTGATGGGCGAGCGCTTTACAGTCTTTTCCGATCATCAGAGTCTAAGGTATATCTTCTCGCAGAAGGACCTGAACCCGAGACAGCGACGATGGCTCGAGTTCCTCCAGGACTATGACTTTGAGATAGTCTATACTCCTGGGAAGGGGAACGTAGTAGCCGATGCCCTCAGCAGGAGGACGGGCATTCAGCTACTTGAGGAGGCAACGGAGCAGCTAGCCTCTTTGCAGATATCCTTCGTGGATAGAGATGGAGCAGCCATTCTTCAGTCTCTCACAGTCACTCCTCCACTACTGCAGCGAGTCAGGGAGGCACAGCATGGGGACGCTGACTGTGAGACACGGCGTGCATAGATATCCTCGGGACAGGCACCTAATGGTTTCTTCCTTGGGGCAGAGCACGACATCCTTTTCAGAGGACGTACCATGGTACCAGTAGCTTTGCGAGAGGAAGTGCTGAGAGAGTTTCACACTTCTCCTTTGGCGGTACATCCTGGAGTGGCGAAGATGTACCAGGACCTCAGACGACAGCACTGGTGGCCGGGCATGAAGAAGGCTGTAGCAGAGTTCGTTTCTCGATGCCTCACCTGTCAGCAGGTGAAGGCAGAGCATCAGGTACCAGCAGGCTTGGTACAACCCTTGGAGGTTCCGGAGTGGAAGTGGGACGACATATCTATGGACTTCGTGACTGGACTTCCACGCACTTCCAGAGGTCAGGACTCCATCTGGGTGATTGTTGACCGACTCACCAAGTCGGCACACTTCTTACCCATCAGAGAGCAGGGCTCAGTGGAGAGCTTGGGACGTCTCTACGTTCAGGAGATTGTGCGGCTCCACGGCGTGCCATCATCTATCGTTTCCGATCGAGATGCCCGCTTTACTTCCCGGCTTTGGAAGGGGTTACAGGAGGCGTTCGGTACGCAGCTACGTCTTAGCACAGCTTTTCACCCTCAGACGGATGGTCAGACGGAGAGGACCATTCAGACTCTCGAGGACATGCTCCGCGCATGTGTCCTCGACTTTGGTCGTAGCTGGGAGGACCACCTACCCTTGGTGGAGTTCGCGTACAACAACAGCTACCACTCCACCATCGGGATGGCACCGTACGAGGCATTGTACGGCCGACCTTGTAGATCTCCTTTGTGCTGGACAGACCCCGGAGAGTCAGCACTGGTGGGACCGGAGATGGTCCAGGCCACAACAGAGAAGGTCCAGGTCATCCAGGAGCGGATGAGGACAGCTCAGAGCCGGCAGAAGTCATACGCTGACAGGAGGCGGAGGCCACTGGAGTTCGAGGATGGCGACCACGTCTTCTTGCGGGTCTCACCTCGACGTGGTATTCGGAGATTTGGCCGAGGCGGCAAGTTATCTCCGCGCTTCATCGGACCTTTCCAGATTCTCAGCAGGATTGGCGAGGTGGCTTATCGCCTGGCTCTACCACCTCAGTTGCACCGGGTGCACGACGTCTTCCACGTATCCCAGCTGAGGAGATACGTGCACGACCCGACGCACATCATTGACCATGGGGAGCTTGACGTTGACGATGGGGCGACTTTTACGGAGGTCCCGGTGGAGATAGAGGATCGACAGGAGCGGGTCCTGCATGGGCAATCGATTCCTCTTGTGCGCATCAGATGGCAGCACGGGAATCTCCAGGAGAGCACATGGGAGCGGGAGGCTCAAATGCGTGCTCAGTACCCTCATTTGTTTCCCTAGTTTTTGATGTATCTTTACGGGGACGTAAAGCCCTGAGGTGGGAGTAATGTAAAGACCCGTAAAATTCAAGGGAATTTTTTTTTTCTTAATTTTCTTTAGAATTTTACAAGAGCGCGGTTTCAGACGGCACCTGATTCCGAGGCCCGGAGTGCCCGGAATTAATTTCCGAAGTTTGGCTCGGGTACGTTCAGTGAACGAACGAGCGGGAATTCCTAACTTTTGATCCGGTGCTCGGAATTGAAATCTGAGGGCACCGATGAACTCGCAGTGCCGATATTCGCTTAAAGAGACCTTTTCGGGAGTTGCGTTTGTTGCGGGTTGAAAGTTAAGTTTTGGGTTTTTTTTAGTTTGAGTTAAATAAAATTGTGAAGAACAATTTTATTATAACTAGTTAAAACCTATCAAAGGAGGTTGGAAGTGGGACCCACACCCACTTAACCTCCCTTGGGAGGATTAAGTGTGGTGGGGCCCACACGAACCCCTAATCTTTTCAAATTCTCTCAACATACTTAACCCCTAATTAATTGACTTAAGTTACTTAATTAATTTTGGGAGTTAAGCCTTTTTGAATTTCAACTTTTGAAATTCTTGTGTGTTTTGTAATAATAAAATAAGATGTTATCTTATTTTATTATGGGTTGTTTGTTTGTCTCCTGGAGAGCTTTTGGAGAGCTTCTTCTTCATCTTCAAGCTCTGACGAATAACGAAGAACGCCCAAACTCCGACGAAGAACGACGCCTCTCTTCTTCGTCCTCGGTGTCAACAAGAGGGAACGCCGCACCCTCCTCGGACCTTCTTCGTCGGCATACGAAGATTCGCCAACGACGTATCTCTTTGGGCATAACTCTTCGTCAACGGATTTGACGAACGACGACCGCGACGCCCGACCTCCGCGACGTCGTCTTCCGCGGAACGTTCTCAATCTTCGAACCTTATATCAAGGTAGGGGTTGTTGTTTAATTCTTTAATTATTCCATTTCTTTCTCGTGGATCGCATGTCTACGTGAGGCTTTGAAATAATTTATTTAAGTGTTATAGTTAACGTGAGGGGGGCCGGACCGCACGAACACGGCCGAACCCCCCCTCCATCGTTCTTGTTTAATTCTTGCGGTGGAAGCAAAGTGGCGTGGTGCCGTCGCACCACGCGGATTACCGTACGTTTATTTTTACGCGGCACCGTCGCGCCACGCCGGGGTAGAAACTTCAAGAACGCGACGCCGTCGCGCCGCGTTGAAAAGAATAAAAGCACGGCGAAGGGGCGCAGTGCCGTCGCACCACGCCGGATGACGAACGCCGCGGCCGGTTCCGGGCCGCGGCGGGACGAGGAGACCGCGGCCGGTTCCGGGCCGCGGCGGAAGAGAAGACCGGCGGCCGGGCCGCCGGCGTCGGAAGCCGAAGGGGGGACCAGAATTTCCGGTCCCGTTTGAGAAAACCGGCCGGCCAGCTGGCCGGCCGGAAGGCTTTAAAACCGGGGGAAATTAATCCCCCGGCCACCTAATAAAAACCCCCCTCTTTAAGAGGGGGGCGGGTTTTTTTTGAAGGAGGGGGGGGAAGCCGGCCCCCCGGTTCCATTCCAGCAAGCCCCCCCACGTGGTGGGGGGCGTTTTTTTTTAAAAAAACGGCGCGGCTATGCCGCGCCGCCAGATGAAAAGCGGGGGCTTAGCCCCCCGCGTGCGCAGCCTCCTCGCGGCGCCAGGCCGCCGCGGCTCCCCGCGCCGCCGCGCCGCCGCGCCGCCGCGCCGCCGCCCGCCGCCGCCGCCCGCCACCGTCGCCCGCCGCCGCCGCCCGCCTCCGCCGGCCACCGCGCCGCCGCCGCGCCGCCCCAGGGGGGGTCGGGCCGGGTCGGCCCGGACCCGGACCCCCCCGTTTCGAACCAGAATTGGTTTTTGTCCCATAACTTGATCCTCGGACCTCCGATCGACGAACCGTCAGCGGCAACGCGATCCTTGGATCGAGACGGTCGTTTCGGTATATCGCACTCAAAGTTTCGGATTACTTTGAGTTCGGCCGGGTTGGTTCGTTCACGAAACCAACCGGGCCTTCGGAGCGGAAACGCTCATATCTTGAGCTACGAACGTCCGATTGACGCGCCGTCAGTCGCGTTGTGTTCCTCTTAGTGAGGCGGATCTTTTGGCATACTCCGCCCGAGGTTTGGACGCAGGTGGAGTACGGTCGGGTTGGTTTTGCCTTAAAAACCAACCGGGCCCCGGAGACGAAAATGCCAATAACTCTCAGACCGGGCATCCGATCGACGCGCCGTCTGTTGCGTTGAGTTCCTGTTGACGATACGGAACTTTTGGATACATCAACTCTGGTCTTCGTGACAGTTGATGTATCAGCCTCTCGGCTCGTGGAGCGGACCCTCCGAACGAGCTTGTTATGTGCGGGAACCCTAGTGCTGGCTGCGACTGTTCTACTGCTACTACTGCTACTGTGACTGCGACGACGACAGTACAGAGATCCTGTGTGGATTCGACGACGACGACTTCAGCACTCAGCGATCCTACGTGGATCAGTGCTACAGGTCCTGTGTGGGCCCGATCCTGTGTGGGTCCTTGCGCTCAGCGGTTCTGTGTGAGCCAGCGCCTACAGGTTCTGTGTGAGCTCGATCCTGTGTGGGTCTTCTGCGGGGGTTAGTTACCTATCGATCCTTCGTGGGTCCGACGACTTAGATGGATCAGTGATCATCTTTATCGTCCTTGAAGAAGTATACCTGTGTGAGCTGAATCCTGTTGCTTTCCTGTGTGGATTGTGTTGTGCAATCCTGGGTGGATTATGTTTTGCTTTCCTATGTGGAATACGTATACTTTCCTGCGTGGACTGAGTTGTACTTGGGCTCGGAGGTTGGAGCGTATTTTTAATTGATGACTTAGGTATATGTATGGGAATATACCTAAGCAGTGTCGGTTATTACTTCGTGATTGTACTTTTCTTCGTGGTTTATCCTTTGTGGATTTGAGAGACCATCAGGGGTCTCGGGGTCCCTACTGAGTAGCTTATACTCACCCCTGCACGGGCTTCGCCCGCACTACGTTGTGTTGGTTGCAGACGACGGACAACGTTGACTTAGCTGAGGCTTGTAGAGCGGGACGGTACCCGGAGGTGGACCACTGGGCGGGCCGTGCACGGAGCGGACGGCGGGACCCGTGGGGCAGAGGAGCTATCTGTACCCACCCTTCAGGTGGGATTTCCGGTGGACAGCTCGGAGTAGCGGCTTTTACTTTAAAGTTGCTATTTTTCCCTTTTTGAGTTGTACTTTACTTTCAGTTTGGGTTTGTATTCTGGCCCATTTACCTTTCCGCACTTTCAGTCGTACTCTGCTTGCTTAGTGTTTACTTTCCGCTTGTTTACTCTGTGGTGTGTGTTTACTTATCAAAGGCAATGCCTTCCCTTTTTACCGGGATTTACGCCTTGGTGCTAGTCGCCAGCCCCTGGCCTATGGAAGGCGGGCTTGGGGTAGTCACGGCACGGACCCCGAGGGCGGGTCGTGACATGATAGGTCATAGTTAAAGGAACCAATGATCCTAGAGAATTCAGAAGAGCCTAACTGAATCATGATGTGAAAAAAGGATCTCTATCTAAAACAATAATCCTGAGAACATCATGCAGCTGAAGTACCTCACACATATAAAGTCTACCCAGATCATCATCTAAGAATGTCTCCCTTATATGAATGAAGTGGGATCATATCGTCAATAGATTCATGATCACCCATACAACATTATTCAAATGGGTTTTCCAGGGTAATCCTATTAAAATATCAAACCCATTTCCACCTAGTAATGAGAAAATGCTAAAAAAGCCTAGCTGACTACTGATGCTCGAAATTCACATTTTGAAAAGTGAAGCATCTCCCTAAAAAACATGCTACCACCTTCTTCATTCATGACCACCAATATTTTCTATGGAGATCATAACACATATTTTTCAAAACAAGATGTACAACTCATCTATAAGAATGGAACTCTCACATAAGCTCTGAATTCAAACCAGCATGAACCCATACTCAGCCAATGAAAAGTAGATAATTTCCATGGCCAAGAGACCATGATGATGGTGTATCTCAACCATATAAGCAATTATCATAACTAAGAACTCTAAATCAGATAACTACTATTTCTTGATTTGATCCGAAATAAGGGGTATAACATGTGTAGAAGTCACATCTACACATCTGTAGGACTCCTAAACATCGAGATGAATGTTTAAAAATAGTTTCATCATACTATACTATTCATAAGACTCTTATTCTTTATATTTCTATATATTATGAATCAAAGAAACTTCAATGATGCTAACATTTCCTAGTATATAGTTTAAATCGATGTTGAAAAACTTTAGATACTTTTCCCAAATCCACTGCAGAAGGTTTAGGTCCCACTAAGAAAATAAGTACATGAGGTTTTTTTGATCCTTGTATACCAAAAACCTCTCACAGAGAAGATTATGTATCTAGTATCTTAGGACATGTATCACAGTTTCTAAATCCAAATTGTGAGTAGGGTAACTCTTGTCGTGTGTTCTCAACTGTATAGAACCATAATCAACCACTCAATCCTCCTTCATCAGAACTTCACCAAGTCTAACTCTAGATGCTTTATAGTATATTGTATATGCTTTTCCCATCATATATAAAGTGAGGATAGGTGCTGAGTTCAGCCTTACTTTATGCTCCTAAAAATCACTCCATGAGCATTTGAACAAAAAAAACTTCACCCCCTTATTGGTTAGCCCTGACATTAGTGTTTTCAAATTGGAGGAGTCTAAGATAAATCATAGATAATAACCAATTAATCCTAGAAAGATGTGAATCTGAAAAAATTATTGGGTTTTACCAAAGATACCATAAATTAAAACATCTCAAGGTCTACTGAAACTCTATCCTCTAATATGACATTGCCCAAAAAGTGAACTTTGTCAATCTAGAAACTGCCTTTGGTTAGCTTGTTGTAAATATGATACACTATCAATGTACACAAGACAATGTTTAGATTTTGGGCATGATCGTCTTATGAGTGTGGGTATACTAATATTTCATCAACAAAAACCACTAAAAACTGGTCTATAAAAGGATGAAAGATTTAATTCATCATGACCACGAATACTTCTGGAGTGTTAGTCAACCCTATTGGAATCTCTATGAATTCATACAAGCCATACCTTCTCCTAAAAGTAGTATGATATATGTTTTAAGGGATCACACTCAACTATTAGTATCTATATCTCAGGTTGATTTTGGAAAAGATCCTATCAGCTTTGAACTAATCAAAATGATCATCAATACATTGACTGAAATATCAGTTCTTGACCATCATATGGTTCAATCTTTGATAATCCACGCCTAAGTTCAATGTTCCTTTATTTTTATTAGTGAAAATAAATGGAGAACCCCATGGAGATGTACAAGGGTTTATGAAACCATTATCTTTCATATAATCCAACTAAACATTCAAATCTCCAAACTCTATTAGTTCCATTACATATAGCAAGATAAAAACAGATCTTCTTTAGGAACTAACTCGATCATGAACTCAAACTCTCGCTCGGGTGATAAGACATAGAAATCATTAGGAAAGACATCCATAAAATGGTCTAACACTAGAGGAAAATAATTGTGATGCATCCAACCATCATAAAGATAAATATTGGTTATCTTAGATGTGATAAAATCCAATCTACACTGAAATGGTCATTTACAACCTGCCTAAAGATCCCACTCACCCTTAAAAAAATAGATTCCTCCTTGTGATGATAGAAAGGTGAGTATCTACTGGTAATAGTCATTATGTGTCTGGAATAGAAACCATTCATTTTCTAATCAAATATCTCCCAAAATAAATGAAAACCCACTAATCTCTATGGAAAACACCATGCAATGTTGGATAATCTCTAACCGTGCTCCCAAAGGTTCATCAATAGTCAAAAAACCACAAAATATTTCCATATCCAACACCAAACCACATACAAAAATAACTGATATATGGAATGTGATTCTCAATTATTAGAAAAAAAACACATTAAAAGGTACAAGATATAGTAATCGTACCTATATCAATATAAATTCGTGCACCCAAAATAGTGAGAGCAGTCTGCATAGCGTGCAGCTGACTAGATCCTTTGCCCCGGTCTCCAATAAAACTCCCCTAAGCTATGCCCACAACTTGGTATTTATGTTCCTATACTGGGGTACCACATCCCCTTCTCAACTAGAAAATCATACGAAACACATACTAATTGTATGTTGATGAGTCATTGAGACCTTACCATACTCTGGAACATGTCATGATCCCCTAACACTACACTAATACTACACACTCATAAAAAATCCATATAGGTGTCTCATCCTTCCACAATAATGGCACTGTAAAGTAGTGTACATATAATGAGGATTCTTGTAGACCATCTTTCCACACTGATATCACTGTAACATAACATAATACTCATATGGAATCCCACTACATTGACTACTATGACTGCAATTTCCTTAGATAAAACAATCATAATGATGCTTCTTTCCACTTAAAGAAGAGTTCATAGTTTTCCATGCTGAAATATCTTATCCACTGCTCAGGTCCAATCTCATATTCCTTTCCCTGATGCATTCCTAATTTATTACATCCACAAAACAACTAAGATGGTACATGTTTACTTGTGACCTAATCTCATATTGAAAACCATCCTGAAAACATCTCTCCCTTAAGATATCATCATTTTCTAAAGATCACGTGATATGTTAAAGGTCATTGAAGTGTCAAACATATTCCTGCCTCGAAATTCCCTCCATTATCAAGTAAATGAACTCATGAGCCTTCGAATCCATCAACTCTAAGATGAAAAGGAGGTATTTTATTTTCAAGACAAACACACTCCTTTGAATAGTGGTAATCAACAAGTATAACCTCAAAAGGTGAAATCAACAAAGAACCACTAACTCCCAGTCCCTCTAAACATTTATTAAAAAACATTTATCATGAAATATCATTTTATTTAACTTATTTTATATATATAATAGGTATTTTATATCGAATTAAATTTGGAAAGTATATATCACATGAAAAAAAATATGTCCCTATCATGAACAATGAATGTCAATATATATCCTGATGTGCTTATCATGATTCATTCTTAATCATATTTCTCCATACCTGCCCATGAGTATAAATCTTAAGAACCAATAACAACACAAAATAATAACCTCACACAACATGTGATTCAACCTAGGTTAAATAACAATAAATATAATAAGAAAATGTTATAAACAGTAATCCATCCCATGGAACTCAGATTTCCCCCCTTACGTGGGTTAACTAATCTCATGAAAAAATACCATTATGAAGTCCAAACACATCCTAGTATCATTTATACCTTTCAAAAATAGTAAATATATAGAAAAACCATATTGTTATTTAATTACACTTTGTAACATCCCCTGATTCTGGAACCCTCTCACATGACCAAATCAGGTTGGTTACATGACATAAAGCAGGCCTCCCTATACACTAGAGGTTTCTGAATTACAGTAGGGGTGTTATATATATAGTGGAGTGAATATACACTTAGGTATATATTTATAACAATTTTAAGTAAAAAAATATAAACAGATATCATAAAAAATAATATAGGAAACAATACCATACAGTGGAAAAACAAAACAATAAAACTCATCTAAATAATACAATAAATAATAAATTAAATTTGACATGTTACAAAAGAATTTAAATAGATGTAATACTACATGTAATGAAATAAAAAAATCATCTGACAAAAATAAACTCAAAGGCCTCAATACTGAACCCCATGTTGGTCCCATCACAAAACTACTACCCATCTGGAAAACTATAATCAACTATAAGTCCCATTTACCTTGTCTAATCTTGAATCCATGTAACATATTTTAGTGCCAATTAGTGACATGATTAGTGCATTAGTAATAAATCAATAAGTCGACACAGACATATCTGAACATAACCGGTCTAATAATAAGCGCATTAAATAATGCAATAAACCAGTGTATTAACTAACTAATCAATTAAATTAACATCACATCAACCTACATCAGCACTATGCTCAAAAATCATTGGCTATGTCTCAAAATCATGCCAAATAAAACCATATAACCATGGATAACATAACCTTCCTCGGTTCCAGGTCGCAATGTCACTAAGAATGTCTCACAACCATGAAAATAATACTGTATAACTATGAAATAATCTATCCAAATTTGGGTCAAGCTCACTATATTAGTATTTAAGCAATAATTTAGTACTAAGGCTAGTATAAAATAATTACAACATGTCTTAGAGCCAAGACTAATATATAATAATTTCAATATTTATCATGGATAGTCCTAGTATATAATAATTTCAACATATATGAGGGCCAAGCCCAATATAAAATCATTTTAGCATAAATAATGAGGCATATCCCACTATATTAGATTTAGAGAGTAAATAACGTGTCATATTCTACTATATAAGAATTATATCATAAATCACTTGGTATAGAATGCTATATAATAACATCATAATTTTATACAATGAGTTATAATAGTAAGGGTATCACAATATCACATCATAAGGATCAATGGTTAAATATGAAAATCACAATTTTTCACTCAATTTTACATTTCGATTATCATTTGGTCTTGAACCTATGACATTATAATCATTTTAATAATCATTTCAGGCCACTGTGAATCTATATAATGAAATCACCAAAAACCTAGATCATTATAAACACAATTTAATCCATCATTCAAATCATTTGCAATCAAGGGATTCCACACCCTAATGGTAGCCATAATCTAAGTCAATAACAGTCAAAACAAAATGGATTTCAGGGAATAAATAAAATTAAATTTTTAATTAATTTAAGAATACATTAAATTATGGAAATTACAATATTTCATATACTTTTCAATTAAAATTACCATTGGGTTAGGGATTAGACACCCTACCTTTAACTGGTGATTAACACAGCACTTCCAAAGGGTAACACCAATGAGGAAGAAGGTATAGAAGATCAAAAAACAACCTAGAACAAACATAAGTCAAGATCACAACCAAAATCTATCCCAGGACTACACCAACCTAATAGAGAATAATGGTATTGGAAGGGAAAACCAAATCAAAAGACTTTCCAGGGATCGATCACACAAAAAGGATATCCAAAATAGATGAAAGGCCTAAAAAATCACCCTGATAACTATTATAGGTTGATATGAGGAAGGATTCAATGGATATAATGAAAAAAATCAACCACAAAACACCATTAAAATTTATTCTTGGGAAATTACATGGAATGTAACTTATTTACATGTCATGTTTTTATATTTAGCGGGTTATTCAAAAAAAAACCAATTGTAATAGTTGAGTTATTAGAATGTATGAACATTACATAACATGAAATTTTTGCTTGATATGTAACTACTTCACAGCCTATATTGGTTCATGAAATGCTTTTGGAAGAATTTACACATCCTGTAATACATTGTCAGGGTATTTAAATATATTGGATATATAATTCATTTAATTTTCTTATATAATGATTTGAATCGCCTCTAAATCCTTCCAATTCATGAAAAACCCCTCATAAAAATTTTATCATGTTTATATCCAAACTCTATTAATTCAAATAAACATAAAACACTGATATTTAGTTCATTTTTATCAATAAAGGTTCTATTTATGTGAAGAAGTCTCATCCACCAAAGAATAATGGTAATGAAAAACAAATAGAATAGATTTATTGTAAAAATTGAAGGAGGTATATTTCTATTAAAAGAAAAGATCTTTTAATAGTAAAGTGAATATTTCAAGGTAATGTTAATTAATAAAAAAAATGAATCAAGAAAGTGATTTTTTTTTCAAAAGGTGGTTAATTGGTCAAAAAATACAAGGTACACTTATTATAAGAATAAAATAAGTCTATAAAATATGAAATGATGGAATTATATTACAATATTTTCCAAAAAAAAGAAATTAACTCCAGAGGAAGGTCATTTGAGCAGCTGATGATAGTATAGACTCCTTTACTGGAAATCCCACCAGCCATATATTTTTCATCTTTTAAAGAATGAGTGGTGATATTATTGATAATTGATAGCTAAAACAAATAGTCCATCCACTTATCTATGAGGGAACATGAATGATGATTAACACCATTCTAGACCATTTGTTCAATTGTGGTAGAGTCACTTTCTTTCTAAATTTTGGTATATTGTTTTTTACTTAAAAAAAGAGACCATAAAGATGACACTAATAATTTTATCTTCTAATAAAGGTTCAATTCAATAGTTTCCACAAAAAAATCCAAGAATCTCTCCGTTATAGTCTCTGTAGATAGCTCTGTAACCCGAAGGACCCTGGTTCCCTTTTGAGGCACCATCAATATTTACTTTGATCCATCCTGGGAGTGGGGATTTCAAAAAGACATAAAATGTACCTCTAGGTTATTTTTAGTTTCTAGAGATACCCAATAAGTGAAAGATAGTAAAATCTAAAATGGAATTTTGGCATGATTTGGGCTATAGTGAGAATTCCTCATTGACTATAGTGTGTTTTCTCACATGCGCTGCATGGATGTGGAAAATGCTATTACATTGAATAAAGTAATTTCAATCATACTAGTTAATGTGTATAAGATCATCCATTGCACCAAATGAAATATCCCTTATTTTTTGAGAGGTATTAGTAGTTATACACTATTGGATATGATTTCGGTTAGAACCAATCTCCATCCACTTGATTTCTAAAAGTTCAAATATATACTTCCATAATGCAGCAATAGTGGCACAACACAAGAAAAAGGTTTACAACATATTAATAATGTTGGTTGTGAAAACCAAATTTAGAAAATAATTGGATACAAAAATATTTTAGACATATATCAGTTGGAATTCAATTATGAGAAATCATCTAGATAATATTAAATCGAGAAGGATAAATACAAGGATTATTAAATTTTTTCATACAAGTAAAATAATCATTTGTAATATGGGCTTTGTGACTATATAAAATTCTATAATCAAGAATACCATTATAAGGAGGCTTAGAAATCAAAAAGTCGTCATTGGGAGAAAAAAATAATTGTTGAGTCGGTTGTTAATAAAATTAGGCACATAAAGTTTTGGAGAGTATCAAAAAAACCTTTATATAAATGTGAGTATCAGTGTATAAATACAGGAGATAAAAAAAATTTAAATAAGTGTAGAACTAGTCTAATTATCCATATAAATGTTAATAGAAAACTCCATGTTCACAATCCATCTAAAAAGAGACATGCTGTTGGAAAATAATATTTTATGGCTGAAAAAATACTAGAATCCATAGAGTAAAGGTGTCCTTTATTCTATATATCAATATTTTTAGCTCCATGAAAGTTGATAACCATGTTATTATTATTAAAAATATTCCATGTAAACCTATCCTCTAAAGCATCCTTAAATAATTTTAGATTCCTAATTAAAAGGCCACCATTGGAAAGAGGATTACAATAATTAGTCCAAGAGATGGTAATTTATTTCACTTCAAGATTTATTCCCCTCCGAACATAATTTTTCATATAGACATTGAGAATTATAAGAATCTGAGTATTCTATTCATAAAACACTAGGGAATAAACCATTTTAGTTATAATGGGGTAATAAACAAAGAAAAACATTTTATCCATAGATAGTGATTTTCCTTTCCAAGAATAAAGTTGGTTCTTCATTTGATCAATAATTATTTGGATTTAAATAATTCTAGTCCTTCTTCAAAATAAACGGACACCAAGAGATGTGTATAGAAAGTACCCCTCTTTTATGAACAAGTCATTTATAATACAAATTTTTATAGAATCCAAAAACCTTTTCAGGACAACATGAAGGTTCATTTAAAAACATTTTTTAAAATTTTGAAAATAGCTAAAAGTTTATATAATAACTAATTTCTAAAAGGATAAAAAAAATTGAAAACATTCATAAAAAACATGGTTTTGGATGAAAATATATTTTTGACTGGAGAGAGAGATGAAATCGAGTTTCATTAAAAACATATTCTAAAAAATTATGTATACCAATGCGTGATAAAATGATAATATTACATGAAAATATCATAAAAATCATAGGGTTATAAAATTATATCAGTTTATTATAAAATAAGGAAATTATTTCATTCAACATAAATTCAAGAATAAATAATCAAGAATAGAACTAAATTATGAAACAAATCCTTAAAATTTTCATAACAATCAAGTGAGAGTTAATAAATGAATCGTTTTTATATATAAAATGAAAATACATAAAAAATAAGTGTAAATAAAATATAATATAATTATAACTCATTACACAAAATCATATAATATCAAATTTTACAATGAATTAATATAACCCAGTGAAAAGAAATTGAGTTTTTATATTCTTTACCCATTGGTAACTCATAATTAAAATCCCCATGGATGAAATAAAAAATTAAAATTTAAAATACATTGAATTATTACAAAAAAATATATTACATGACAACAGGGATGTATAAACACCATATAAATTAACTTATGTTCATAACATTACTGTATGCCTTAATGAAGAATAATTGATACAATGTCCCTTACCTCACGTTTCCTTTTCATTTAACATTATTTAAACTCATTAATAGTGGAATTAAACACATTTTTAACTTATGCAAGAACCGTATTAACATTTATAATATCATATATTTTCATTTTATGACATCTTATAACCTTTTATTTAATAATATTTCATTATTTACATTGTTTCGGGTATTAATTGCTGTGTTTTGACATACATGTTTCATCATGAATGATCTAGTTCTTTCACATATTATATAGTTACATATTCTCAAAAATAATAATAATGAAATAATAATCATATATTTACATTGTTTTTTATTTTAAAACCATTAATGAAATTTGGTTTTTGAGAAATGAATTATGTTAGGATCCTGGAGACGGTAGTTCAAACATAAGCATGAGTAACATTTCCATTTTTCAACAATAATTATAAAAATGAGGTAAGGGGTGTTTTTTATTTACATAATGATCATAATATCATAAATTAGATATTATTTTTTAAAATATACTTATATATATCATCTATGTGGTGTGGGGATGAAAATAGAGTTACGCCACTTCATGAATGTGGCATTCCACATGTACACGGATGATGTTATCAAGATTAAAATACTGAAATGGAAAGAAAATACTAATTTATTATCTTTAAAAAATGAAAAATATTCCATTAATATCATAATGATTATATTTATATCACAAATATTTATCAAATTAATCTTTATTCCCTTCCATGTAAAGCATTAGTGAAAAAATAACATCACATCATGATGTGGTAGTATATCGTGCATACAAGAGATATTATCATATAACCTATAAAATGGAAAATAAAATAGTATATGTTATATAATGAATATGTATGTATAATTATGTTATAAATATTATATATATTTTATATCCATCATTATAACCAACAATAAGAGCTAGTAATGAAAAAATAAACGATATCGGTTTGGAGGGTTGTATTCCTCTGTACACAGGAATGATGATTTCATAACCCATTTTATGGAAAAAGAGATGGTTTTAATTCATGAAATTAAGAAAAAAACATCTCATTATATGAAATATACTTATGTTATTATACCATAATGGTATAATAATAATATTATTTTGTGGATGATGAAATAAAATAAAAACCCTCATTGAAAAACAATACCTCTTCTTCGAGTAAATTACTTATGTTAGCACCAAAATACTTCCTAGGATGGATTTCTACTTAATATAAAGATTCTAATTTGAGTAGAAGGAAGTTTAGAAGTAATTTTGTTAGGTATTGGTTGATTAAAAATGGTTTGAATTTGTAATTAAGAATGAATAATATGTGGCCCTCTATAAGTGTGGTGAGTGGCACACTTATAATTTTTGGCAAAAAAGGTGTCCCATGTTTTTCACATTAATAAGGGTCCAAAATGGTGTATTATTGATCCTTATAAATGATATGTTCAAAATATTATTAGAAAATATATTTTAAACATGATTTTGGACAATTCAAAACTAATCATTCTAGTTTAACCCCAGGTAAATCTATTTTTACCCTAACCGTGGTAAATAATATTTACTATTTTTACTATTGATTTTTGTCATAAATTATGTTTACATTATTATAAAATATAAATAATTATTATTTTAAATATTTAATACATTTTTCAAAATTAAGTTTATAAAAGTAGAAGATTTTAATTTAAAATTAATCCTGTAGAAGCGAAGAGAAAGTCGGTTTTTAAAAAGTAAATTTTCTAAATTTTACAATATTTATATATTAAAATTCATTATTGAAATGATTCCAATTACCTAAATTAGATAAATTGATATATAAATGAACTAAATTTACTTTAAAATCAATAAAAAATAAATTTAACTTTAATGATTATTAAAATGAAAGGGTATTTTTTAATTAAAATTCATTATTTTTCATTATTTATAAAAATTAAACATTTCAAGAAAATAAAAGAATAAGCTAATTTTCATGCTAAAAATTCAAAAAATATTTTCATTTAATAAAAAAATTAAAAAATTGTTAAAAACTAATTTTCAATTATATGCGAAAATTGTGGCTAACTCATCTTTTAGAAAAAATGTAGTTTTTAGGAAAGAATTATTGTTATTTTAAATGATTCTTTTTTAATTTCTAATCAATAGATAAACATTATTCTAACAATTAAGTTAGAAAATTTTATATCCTAGAATTGGAAGACAAGTTTTTAATGGTATACTATATTATGGTTAATTTAAAATTGAGTTTATCTATTCTGCAAACTATCCAAGAGATTAAATTTTAAGAAATATATTTCATGGGTTATTTAATATTATTGTTTAATATAGCATATTTTATCGAACATAATGTTTTTATTTTATATTTTTTGGGCTGTTAGAGTCTTGATATCTTTCCTGTTTTTGTGGACCAATTTATGAATGTATATTCAAATGGTTTTTCTGAAATACCACTTGATAGAGAGATTGAATTAACTATTGAGCTAATTCAATGAGTATAATCATACATATTCATCAATTCATGATGAATCATACTAAGCTCTAGGAAATCAAGAGGTAGTCAGAGGTCTTATAATACAATGGGATTATTTGACCCAATACTTCTCCTTGGGGTCCACCAATACTTTTTACCAAGAAGGTGGATAGTAAATTATGTTTATGTGCTATTTTATGGTGGTTGAATAGGATTATAATTAAAAACCATTACCAGCTTCCTTGTATAGATAATCTATTTGACTAGATCTGTAGAGTTATTGCCTTCTTAAAAATTAATTTTAGATCAAGCTATCATCATGTGAGAGTAAGACCTTCAGATATTTTAAAACATAATTCTGAAGAAGGTATGATTTATATGAATATTTGGTAAGGTCATTTAGTCTAATAAAAACACCTAATAAATTTATGGACTTAATAAATTAGGTATTCTACCAATATATAGATGACTTCATGGTCATTTTAATTTATTATAACTAGATTCACTTTCCCTAATGGGAGGATCACATGAGGTATCTATATATACTATTTACTATTTTATGGGAGTAACATCATTATGTCAAACACTTGAAGTGAAATTTTTGGATAAAAACATCCACTTCCTAGGTCACGTCATATTGAAAGCATGGATATTTATGGATCCAAAGGTCAGAGTAATACTTTTCTATGAGAATCCCCATAATGAATTTAATATAATAATATTTTTGGGTAAGATGGTTTCTAACATTGATCTATTATTAACATTTAATGCTATAAAACATCATTTATAGGCTTGATGAAGATGGGTGCCATTTTTGTATGGTTTGAATCATGTGAAACATCCTCTTACAATTTTAATAGAAGGAAAACTTTTTTATGGTCTTGAATATTCATGTTCCATGTAGTGGGTACCTATTTTATTATGGCACATAAAATGTCCAGCTTGGATCTATATAGATTTAAGGGGAGTGAATCATGGTGTATGGGTCTTCTATTTTCAGGTCTCACATGCATAATTACCGAAGAAATCCTTGAGTTAGTATATGTTGTTGATATTCTATGTTTCTAGAGATATTACCTCTAGAGTGAGAAGTTCTTGTTATATATATATATATATCATAAGAGAAAAAAATATACATTTTATTAGTGGAAAATAAACCTTCAATAGTGGAAGCGGGTTGAATATTTTATGTTCTTTGACTTTGATTTTGCATATATTGCAACTAAATTTTCTATTGTCATTTTGGGTGTGAGTCTAAAGACTCAGGATAAAGTGGTTCAAGAATCTCATAGAGAGTGGTATATGATGACTCTATTTGATGAAATTTATATTTATGTTCAGGATTATCAAGGGAAACCTATTGTCATTATATTATTAGTGGTTCCATCAATTTTGAGTAGAATAAAGAGGAGGAATATTTTTTATCCAGATGGGTTGGGCCTGAGGGATAATATTTATTGTATGGAGCCAATTATTAGTTGGGTTATCAATTTTAATGATATTATATATTTTCATGACAATTCATAGGTTCTTACAAGAATTTAGTGATAAATTATTTGAGAATATCATGATTTGTATGGTAGTGAATCCTAGAATAACAAAGATGTATCCAGATGTTCACTTCCAATATTGGTGGCTAGGAATAAGGAAATAAATTACTATCATTTCCACTCGAAGTTCCACCCTTCAGTAGGTGAAGTAGAAACACCAAAAACCTATGTAAAGTTTTCAAACACTACCCTTGTTAGATTTTAAATGGGAAAATAGCACCATGGAATCCATAATAGGGTTAAAAAGGTCGCATCGGGTTAATGATGCATAATAGGTGATTATGGATTTATTGATGAATGTAACCCATTTCATGCCTATCATGTAGAAATTATAAATGGAAAATATTTTGATATTTTTATACCTAAGAGATTATAAATTTTCGTTGGTTCATAGGAACTTCTAAGTGTATATTATCTACACCAGACTGATGACTGGCCTGACTATACTATACAGGTACTAAAGGAAATTCTTCATATAAGTGTACTTAATTTTGGAGGTTCATTTGATAAATATTTTCCTATTTCTATGTTTTCTTATAAAAATATCTTCCAAAAACCTATTCAGATATATCCTTATGAGACACTATATGGTAGGTTGTGTTATTCGCCTCAATTCCAATTAGAGGAATGTGATATACAACTTTTGGGACTAGTTCCAAATCAAGAGACATCAGAGCAGATGTAGCTAATCATGAAAAATATAACAGTGCAATAGTCTATTTAGGAGTCATATATTGATTGATATCTTGGACATCTGTAGTTTGTGGTGGGAGATCAATTCTTGTTACGTGTATCACCTAGACTGTGTCAATGATTGTTTTAGAGACAAAGTAATATGGATCCTATATTTTTCAGGCCATTCATGATCTTGGAGAGGTTTGGGATGATATTTTACCATTTAGTTATTAAATAGTGGTCCAGTTCAATGAACGATATTTCCCATAAACTTAATATCTTAGAGTAATATCACAAATTATCTCCTTATTTTGATCTACATGATATTTAGTTAGATTATGATGCATCTTTTTAGGAGTATCTGTCTCGTATAATCGACCATATAATTAATTCATTCTGAGTAAGAGTAGTTTATATGGATCGGGAGTTATGAAAAAAATGGTTGTTTCTAGGAGGAAATGTCAGAATTGGGGTCTGATATACATGCTCAATGGCCTAAATTATTCTCAGATGAAGCTCAAAACCCATCAGATGTACAAATTAGTGATGATTTGTATTAAAAATTTGAGGTTGTGTGATTCAAGTCATTAAACAAGGTATTAAAAAAATTTATTTTAATTTACTTAATTTTCATTAATAAATGTTCCTAATGTAGTTTGGAAGGTTCCAAGAGCTTTTGGAAGGTTTGGGAATTAATAATTCAGTTTTAGGGAAGGTAGATTTGGTTTCATGGTTAGAACATGGTTTTTGATAATTTTGAGCCTCAGTAAAAGGGATTTAAAAGTGGATTATAAGGTTCGGTAAACCTTGAAAATTGGTCTTGTAAATTATTAAAGATATTCAAATTATTTAAGGTTCACTTAACTTGGTTTGGAAATAGTTTTCATAACCATGGACCTAAAAATGTGAGTTTTGGGCTTCTAGATAGTCCAATTTTCATGGTATGTATATGGTTTGACAAACCATACCACCAAACCATGTTCCCAATAAAAATGTGAAAAAATAAATTTTTCCCTAATTTTCCCCTTTCTATGATCCTCCCTTTCTCCCCTCATTTTTTGAAGAATAGCCCCTCTATGAATTTCATGTCTTCCACTCCTCAAAAATCGGTGGATTTACCTCATCTAACCTCTAATTTCATTACTGGATATCACATTGGATGTTTTATCAATATGGTTATTAATTTTTTACCTTTAAATATTTATTTTACTTTCTATATAAACCTTTATTTTTAGGTTTGACATAAATAACATACTTTTATACCTTTTATTTGTTTCTTCATTTTATAATGATCCAGCTCAAAATAAGGTTGATACTAGATTAAGAGTATTACATGATACCAATGTTGGTTGTCAATTTAGTTTTCCCAAAATATATTTATGTTTATAAAATGTTTCATTATTTAAAAAACTAATAATTCAAAGAATTTTAAAAAAATTAATATTCCTTTAATGTCTCACCTAATTCCTGAAAAAGTTATATGATGGGCCTCCCAATCTTCATTGGAGTGTATCAACCTCAACCCAAAACATCTCTTTGTTTATTTTTTCCATGATCCCAGGAATTATATACTTTATATGTAATCAAAACACCCCTTAGGGTGTTTTTTTTTGTTTTTTAGAAAATATTAATTAATAATTCATGTAACCAAACAACCTCTTGTTTTGTTCTATTTTTCAAATAAATTGAAAATTATTGATATCGACATTGAGTATCTCTATGTTTTTTAAGAAAACTATTATAAATAGTGCTTTTTGGTAAAATAGTAGATCCCAAAAATAGTTAATGTATTCACTTCTAAATTTTTTATTTAATTTTGATAAAATAATTGAAATAATAAAAAACTTTAAATGTTCTGGATTACATATATTGAATACATTGTAACTTATGATTAATTTCTATGGATTTTTTTGTTACTAATTATAGAACATGGGCACACCTTCAAAAGTGTGGCATGCCTCAAGCAAGGCTTGAATTCTCTTCAAAAATTCTTAGAGAAAACTCAAAAGATGACACTTGATTTAGAGATGTGAATGAAAATTTGTGAACCTACCTTTGATTAAGTCAGTGTCTTACACTCATAAAGTCCATTCATGTAACATTGGATCCATATAATACACTAAAAAAATTTAACAGTTGGGATGTTCTTCCATGATCAACTTGATATCATTGGACAAGTAACTCATTGGTTTTTCCCCTTATATACTAATTGAGACCTAAAATGAAAAGGCATATATTACCATTTTTTGTTAGAAATACTTTGGAATTTAATAAAAATGGTTTATCCTTTATATTTAGCTCAAATCCTAGTAGATAAAGATTACAGTTTGATCATTATCAGTTGTATTGAAGGAAACTTGAAAATAATAATAGTGGTCCTCAAAGGATTTGATTATGGTGTGTTGCATAGGAATTCTTGGAGCAGTTATATAGATTCCTTGAAATTATTTATTATTAGATTCCTTAGATATATTCCTTGGGTATATTTTCCAATTGAAATTTCATATACCATATATATCTAGATTAATATAAAGTAGTTAAGGTCAACAATGTATCACATGAAGATCCTGAGCTTGATAGGGTTTAAATTACTTCACTTGTTCACATTATTATACCTAAAAATTCGTAAATTTTATACTCATATACTGGATTTTCATTAAATAATATTTGTGGTGTACTACGTAGTTTTACACACACTATATTCGTCCCACCTCTTGGAACTTGAGAATATTTCATGGATATACAGAAGGGGAAAGGAATACATTCTACCATAAATTATAGATTCTATCAATGTATAGGATCATGAGAGGAGAGGATTAAGTTGAAAATTGAAAACTATATGTATTTTAAAATTTTATGGTCTTTTGTTTACATTTTCATAGAAACATTTTCATAGAAACATTTTCATTGTATGAATTTTACTATGAAAAGGTTGATTTACATTTTTCATCACCTTAAAATCATCCATATGTAGTATTGTTTACTAAGTTTTTCTATTTAATTCAATATCTAGCAGGATTATGCTTCCATTATTTCTACCAAGCTAAACTCTTATAAAGAGATTATAGTCTCCAAACTATATTGAAACACATCCTTACTATTATTTTCTTGGATCTAGTGTATACGGAGGTGTACTAGAGACCCTATGGCCCACTAGACCAGTTACTTATCAGTTAACCATGTTGGGAGAATCACATAGGTTATCTATATAACCATATTATTTTACAAAACAATGAACATTTCTCCATAATGTAACCACACAAGAAAAAAAACAATACATATAATATATTATAATATTCATCACAACCTAGGGAATATGATCATAAGAAATGGATGAGTTTAAATTCCTATTTAGGAAATAATAATTAATTCATAACTAAAAATTATCAAGTATAAATAATGTAAATAGATTTATAATAAGTTTGTGCTTTCAAATTTTTGTAGCTAATTCAAAGGAAGAGTTGTTATTGTTCAATCCTTTTAATGATATTTTATTTTCATCAAAAAAACATATACAAGGTAATATGGATAATGAAACATGAAATTATATCATCATTATTAATACTTTTTAATAGTATATAAGGATATGAGATATAAAGAAAATGTATTTTTCATTAATGTTTGATTATTTAAAATAAGTATATATATTTTAAAAATATTGTTACAAGTACAATCACAAATTTTTTAAAAAATTCTAATACAACCAAATGTTTTGAATGAACTTTATAAAATACACATTTATTTAAATATCATAAAGATGTCAATATTTCAAAAATTGGATTTTTAATATAACAAAAATAATTTGATTGAAAATGAATCATTTATTTTTATGAGAGAAATATGAATGAAAATCCTGAGATAAAATTTCATTATTTTTTAGAAATTTTTTCATAAAATATATGAAATATAAAACCTTAAAATATAATTTTACATGAGATGAAAACTATCTTTTCTTAAAAAAATTAATAATAATAATACTAATAAAGGGTCAATGGAATTAAATAATGGTTATATTGAGGAAATGTGTAGTTGAATACATAAAACATTTGGATATTGAAATAAATATGGTATTATTATTATTTAATAGTTTTAAAAACCCCACATCAATAAAATAGTTTTAATATTTATTTATAAATAGTTTTAAATAGAAATATTAAGGAAAAATATAATTCAATACATATTTTAATTTAAAATAAGTGAATAAAAAATTTGTTATAGAAAATTTATTTTACATGGAGGAGAAATTGTCAACATAGTGTATGGGAAATCATTCTTATCAATGTTTTATTTTTATGAAGTATGAAATAAATAAAGGAAAAATATTATGAAATTTAAAAGTAATTTCCCTAGGGGAAATAAAATATTGAATATGATATACGGAGGAGTATAATATATATCATATATAAGAGCATAGTCACAAAATAAATTGGATAGCTCAACAATATGGAGATGGAGTAAAGAAAAAACTATATGACATTGGAAATAATTGAACTAAAAGAAAAATAATAATATAAGGGAATGTAATTTTAAATAAAATTACACAAATGTAATTTCAAATAAATCAATTCCTTAGGGTATTATATACATTATTTCAGACAAGAATAGTTGTATAATTTGACATATTTCTCAAGTAATTAAAATAGAAAATGAACCCTTACAGTGGATTACATATTTTCAAACATCCTTTAACACCCTATACAACCACATTAAAACTATTATAAATTTATTTAATATAAAAAATTTAATTTATTTTATTCAATATTTTTATTTTATAATTTCCTATTCCCTAATTATTACTCATCCATAGTTAAAATCAAATGTCTAGTGTCAAATGATCCATTTATTATATAATATATTCAAAATAGATCTTCCAATTATTTATCTTCGATTATCTATTCGTGACCTAAATAATTCTCAGGGTGATTATATAAATTTCCTATAAAAATTTCATGGAATTCCAAGGTTATTTCATCTAAATTAATGTTATGGTTTTAATAGAGCATTTGGAAGTGGGTTAAACAATATAATTTAAGTATTATTATTTATTTAAGATGTTAGTGTTATGGAATTATTTATGTAGGTGGTAGAACTAGGTCAAACAATAATGTGTTATAAATAATGTAAAATAGTGAAAATGAACCTACATTGTTTTAATATCATTTTAAAATAATAATAATGATGTTAATACTTCAAAATAATACTATTGAGTGATATTTTAGAATATTGGAGATGATAAGATAAAATAATGAAATAAATCATTATTTATTACTTACTTTCAAGGAATAGCACCTTCTTGTTTTTAATTCTATTAAAATGAATTATTTAGGCCTCCTTTAATGCACTAAAATCCACTAAACATGGGTGATAAATTTAAAAAATGGATATTTTAAATGGAATTTAGTGAAAAAAAACTTATAACTATTGTGGTCTTAATGGATGTGAGGTCCATTTATAGATGTAAATGAGGGGAATTTCATATTAGAATTATCTTCTATGAAGGGTAGTGATGAAATGACAAGGGAGTTAGGAATTATAGGTAAATAATTTTTTTTTTGATTTGTAAAAAATTATTTAAAAACAATCAAATTTTTTATAGAAATATTTTGTATCTATATAATTGTAAATAATTAATTTCATGTTATTTTACCCCCTTTTACCTCATTTTATTTTTTTAGAATTTTTATTCTAGAATTATGAAAAAAATAACATGAACCATCAAACTTAATGTCAACCATATGGTTAAAAAAATTTACTCAATTCATTTTAATTAAATTTCAAACAAAGTCAAATATATATTTAATAGGTAAATATATAATATATAGATATTTATTTGTATTAAAATAAGTATAAAAACATTATTTGTTATTTTATTATTTCATATTAATTACTAAGAAATAGATAAGTGTTTATTAATTCATTTATATACATATATAATATTTAAACTAATTTTATATTCCAATTATGAAAAATTTATCTATAACAACTCTAGAATTTATGAATAAAATTCCCTATCATTTTAATGTCTTATAGATATAGAAAAAGATGTACTCTTTTTTTATTGGGTTTAAATTACCGTTATGTATCATTAACATTTACGATACAGTCCTTGAACACTGATCGCAAAACTAATATAAATACAAGATTTTAACAAATCCTTTTAACACAGACAAAGGATATGATGGCCTAAACCAATAGGATCGTACCTTATGAAGCGCATTTATCAGATCTTATGAGGGAGATAGCATTTCTAAGGTTTTCCCTAGACTAATCTCAAGATGAGATCCATCATCTTAAGTATAAGTGAAACCGTTTACGGGAGAAGTTCAAGCTCATCGAGATCATGACCCAAACCATGTACACCAAACGGCCCCATGAAAGCCTCACCATCACTCACCTTACACGTAGGGATTATACTGGTGTAATAAATGGATATGTATCAATACCCTAAAATTTTGATTATATACATTATTTTTGTATATAATAATGAATATACTTTCATTCTATTAATAATACTTTGTAAATGATTTTTAAAGCATAAATAGTATTTTTGGTTAATATTAAATTCAATTAAGAAATATATTTTGATCAATTAATTTATTTTTTAAATAAATAGTATTTTAATAAAATATTATCATCAATTTGATTTTATTAAATATAAATTATCATATAATTTTTATGAAATAAAGTGTACTTTTTATTAAGGATTTAAAACTGTTTTGTCAAAAACCCATCAATTTTCAATAAATGTTGTTTTTTATTTTAAATATTAAAATTTTCATATATATAAAATTATTTAGATAAAATTAATACTATATTTGGAATCAGGGTGTCAAAATTATTCAATGGTGAAGTTTTCATAATTTTTGTACACAGTCGTGTTTTTTGGTAAAAATTAAATGTCGAAAAAATTTATAGTGTGATTTATGACATCATAATGACCCGATATTGATATAATAAATAATATAAAAGGGTATATACATACAATATATGTCTTACCTAAAATAATGAGATTTTATATTTGTTTTATTTATTTTATAAAGCCTTATAGAATCCTCCAAAACATATTAAATATTTTATTATTCTAAAACAATTTCCTTGAGAGTGTGACTCACCTACACAAAAGCAAGACCATTTTCTTAATTACATCTTACCTTTAACTTATAAAATAATTAAATCCACTAACCTTTTCTATAAAATACAGGAAAAACTATGGGATGGTTTGTGGTTTTGAATATTTTATTGTGAAGTGTTCAAAACCAAAATAATAAAGAATTTTCCCTCTATTACTAAATAAAATCACCCAACCTCCCATTTCTCTTCAATAAAACCATTTTGAGCCTGAATAACCTATTCCCTATAATACCTAGAGTCCTCCCAATGAGCCCAAATCTCCCACGAAGCCTCTCCCAAGCCTTTGGGATCACAATCCAAGTAAGGGATCCCCTTCTTCCTATCTTGCTTTCAATTCAAGAACCTTGTTGGAAATCAGTCTTTTTAATTTTAATTGGTTATATTTTCATCTTATTATAACCAATTATCTACTATAAATTTTATTTTATTTCAATTATGTATCATTTATCCTCACCCATTTCGACCCATACCTAAATCGTTAACATGCCTAAATTCTGTAAGGGATTTCACTCTTTTCATTTTCAATCAAGCTACTCTTTTACATTATGCTTATTAAGTTTCATATTTATATGTTGGGTTATGATGTTCCAAAACCAGCATACTATACATTTTATTTATAGATTATGATAACTTCATTTCACTATCATGAATCCCTCTATGATTCTTTAATCACACTCGTTACTATGCTGAAATTCGGTAAGGGATCTTCCACCCTCCTCTTTTATCAAGCACTCTCTTCACGTTATGTATTTTAATTTTATTTATTCCTTTGTTGGGATATGTTATTAAATATAATACTTACTCAAAATTTTATGAATGATTGTTATATTCTATTTCAATCTCATTTATCCCTCTCATTAACCCTTATGTACACCTGTTACCATGCTGAATTTCTGTAAGGGGTCCTCACTTTCCTCTCCTCCTTTCAAGTTCAAGCATATAATTTGATTGTAGTTCTTTTAATTTAAAATGGTTGTAATGTAATTCATTTATAATCATTCCATTACTGTTAATTTTATGTGATTTCAATGAGTAATCATTTATCGTCATCCATTTGGACTCTTACCTAAGCTGTTACTATGCCGAAATTCTGTAAGGGATCTCCCTCTCTCCTTTTCCATCAAGCACCTCTTTCATGTCATGCCTTTTAATTTACATTTGATTGATTTGGGATATTTTCTTCCATATATCCTTATTTTCCATTTGATTTATACATGATGGGATCTTTCTTCCACTCCCATTAATCCCCCTTATGATCCTTTAAACCCACCTGTTACTATGCCAAAATTCCGTAAGGGATTTCTCTATTCTCATTTCCATTCAAAAATTTATTTTATAATATGAATCTAAATTCCATTTCACATTTTGGGAAATTATGTTTCATGATCCCATTAATTTACAACCCATATTTAAATTTTTATAGACTCATTTATCTCTCATAAACCCATTTTATAAATTTAAATATGAAGTCCTTATGCTACCAAAATTGCACTGCAATTTTCCATGCCAAAATCATCATTTAGTGAATACCATACCCATTCCTATATAAAGGTTATTCACCTTTATACGCATATAATTATTTAATGGTACTTAAATTTAGGTAATCCACATTATTTAATTGTTGAAGAACTTATGTTGTTGAATGATTCCATTTTGTATGATCCATGTGGCACACTTATGCGTGAAGTGAAATGTTTATGAAGGGTAAGACCTGATAGTGCTCCAATGTATTGGGTAATGTTTTTTATCAGGATACACCATTTTCAATTAGGGTTTACTCATGATAATTAATGTGAAATTAGGGTTTACTCAAGCTAATCCATGTGCAATGATCCTTGGCTCATTCTAATATCATGTTGTATGTTGTTTCCACATTTCCATGTTATGAAAATCATGATATATCATGCCTTTATGTTCAAGTTTCTATTATGATACATTGATATTCCTATTGCCTAACATGTATTGTATTCTTCATGTTATGCCATGTTTACTCCCTTACTGAGATTTATAGCTTATCCTTTTCTTATGTATGCCTTCAGTTTATCCCATGCAATGCTAAGTATGAACGAATGTTGTGGTCATGTAAAAGAAGTTTTCAGTAAAGATATTATATTTTATGTCTTAACTCAACATGTAATGTTCTTAAGACCCAAAGACACTAGAAATCTCGATCATATGGGTTTTATTAAGTAAAAATTTATGTAATAAATCATTTTTAATTGTGTAATGAATTGAAGGGTTTTTATATTATCCTTTAAAAAAATATTTAATATATAGAAAAAATTAGGTTTTTGAATAAATATTACTTCTTCAACCATTAACGATGATGTTTTTATTCCTTATTTTTGGGAAATTATTAATTGGATGTTATTTACTTGTTATATCAATCATTTATTCAATAATGTTCTATAAAAGTAAAAATTTCAAATAAAATACATTATAAAAAATCAGGATTATATATATTTTATATGAATGAACTATTTTATTTTTATTCCATTAAAAATAATTTATTTTATGCTAATTACATGTCACATATATTATTTTTAGTAAAATAGTATATTCAAATGTTAAAATATTTTATGTATTGATTTAATACATTCATAAAAATTACTATATATCAAATTATCATATTTTAAATTTCAATATTCTAAAAAATATTATAAAATTCATATTAACCATTTACAAAATATATTACCCCATACAATAATTTGATATATAGTAATTTTTATGAATGTATTAAATCAATACATAAAATATTTTAAAACCTTTTATTTATCTCCCAAAATATTGATTACATTTATAATTTTTTCCTTGTTTACCTTATTAAAATTGGTTAGACAATCATTTGGGTAAACCATATGGACAAGGATCTCACATTATAGATATTTTTACTTACTTTTTATTTTATGAATTTTAACATTTAGATAAGGATGATTCATGGAAGGTATTATTTCTCTAGTTTCAATTAGGTTGCTGCTCATATGAGTTGTAATGTTGGTACTAAATAGGGTACAATTTTTGTTGATATGGAGAAATTTTTTTCCTAAAAGAAGGCATACTAAAAAGGGTTCTAAGGATCTTGAAACAACATATAACATGGGATAGGTTCTTCTATGTGGAAATTATTGTTTGACGGTCTTGTATTTTTTTAGGTATTTCTGAATGGTCCCTTAGAGAGGAAGGTTTTTATGTTCAACCTACTGATTTTTTAAAGATTCCACTGTCACAAGTCCTCAAATCATGGAGGAATGCAACCAGTAATCTTGATTAATCAATATCGTAGAAAAATGGGATGATATATCGGATGAAGATTCATCATAAAATAACCCTCGTATAGATATTATTTATATAGATACAAATAAGTATTATAAATATTTTTCATAGGTTAATAAGAAGAATTCAATTTCAATGAATTATTACTAAAATATTAGGCCAACCATGACAGAAAGATTTTCCACTTTTAAAAATTCATAGAAACCTCATGAAAAATAATTTAGTTCACTTGGATAATATTTTAATAGGTATGGGTACTATGATGATTGTAACTATCTAGATTATTGTCATTATTGTTTTTTATTATTACCTCTAGTTATTGAATGACTAGAGGTAATTTCATGTCTCAATCCATTCTCACCCTTTATGTTTCTACTTTTTTTAAATAAAATGTATTAACCTCGTCTATTCTGAATGATAATGATGATTCATATTACTTTCTCATAATATAATAATGATTATCTAACATGAAAATTCTTTTCCTTATAATATATATAATCAATTCATTTCATTTTTGTGTTTCATGTTTGAATTTTATGAAACAAACTAATTTTTTCTTTCATTCTCATTTATTTATCTATATCATTATTATATCATAAAATTCATTATAAATAAAATGAAAAGTAACTTAAAATATATCTTAACACACTTGTATTCTAAAGGAATGTATACATAAAAATATAGATTTTGATAGAGGTCATATTGTTGAATGTGATTAAATTCTTGATTTCTATTAATCAAGATGTTTGATTTAATAAGAAATTATAATATTTCAACATGAGATTAATATATGTTCATTAATAAGATTTAAATTTTATATTGATAAGTACAATGATTGGAACTATTTGGTACTATATAATACAATAGAATAATTATTGATTTAATTTTTTTAATAATCTTATCATATGCTCTTATAGTGTATTTATGAATATGGATATGAAAAAAAAATAATCAACAGTGTTTGTAGGATAATATGAAGTTGAATAATACTAGGTAAGAAACCTAAATTAAGTTATTATAGTTGATAATAAACCAATAAATCAAATGTTCTATGATTCTTTGATTTCTGTATTGGGTATAAATAAAATAACATTATTAAAAGATGTGTTTTTGATATGAAAAGATGTTCTCTATGTATTATATTAATGAAAAATCACATCACAATTCTATTATGTGATAATTTTAAATTATATAACCCTCATTCATGGTCCTTGGTAATTGGATTAGTGATATTTTCGTAAATGGTAGTGTAAAATGGGGACCAATTTTTTTGTAGTTATCACTCATTATTGTATTTTTTTAGGAATAAATACGTTTTTTGATTTCATAATTTTATATCTAAAATCCATGTTAGAAATGAAATAGGTTACCATTATAATTTTTCTCCCACATAAATTTCATTGGATTAATTGGTATCATTAATGGTTGAATATTTTTTCTATATGGTTAAAATATGATATTTCGATGTTTGAATTGAGAAAATTAATAATCAAAATTTTAGAAACAAAATCACAAATAAGGAAAATATAAAAATCTCACTAAAAAGACCTCATATTGAAATGACATAAAAAATAATGTTCCATTAGAAAAAAAAATTCACATATGGTTTCGATATGGTATTTTAGCGGTTTCAACATATTGGTGGATATGATTTCTACAAATAGATACCCTTAATTCTATAAACATTATTTATAAGATAATTCAATGAAATATAAATCAAATGATTCTAGATTTGGTGATGGTTAACCCTATATATAATTTTTATGAAACACCATCAAAATTATTTATGCATAATAACTATTTATCTGTAGCAACTGAGACCCAAAAAACCTAAAGTCAGTGTCTACTATCAATTATATCAGAATGATTACAAGGAATTATTCCAAGAAGGACCGATCAGTTTAGTAATCTTGGAAAACTATACAGATAAATTATAATTGTATTACAAATGGATACACTGATTACAACATATATTTTTTTTCTTCTAAAAAAATAAACTTCAAGCATAACAGTAATCCATCTAGTATATTTCTGAATATATTTCATAGTATACTTCTTGGATTCATGGGGAATGAAACATAATAAGGGTGAGCTCAAATTCTCAGTAAGGGAAAAGTATAGCGGAAGTAATAATGATTCAAGGAGAATAGTCAATATGGCAAGGTAAATAACTGAACCCACATGCCAGGTAAGTAATAAACTGAATGGAAGTACATAAGAAATATGGAAAATTAATAACTAAAAATATATGCCATTAATATAACTAAAATAGGAAAAATAAATTTGTCAAGGTAAAAAATGGAAAAACATACCATTTAATACATGAACATATATTAAATGTATCCATAGATATGTCGACGTAGTATCTCTTGGATTAATAATAAATCAAACTATTATCAAAAAAATTCTTAATTATTAGATGCCATGTTTCCTAGGTACATATAACCCACACCATCAAGACCTTTCATAAGATAGTTTAGTTATAAGATAAAATCCATCTAAAATGGCAATACAACTCTTTCATATCATGATCCTACCGATGCGTCTAAGGGATTTCATTTACCAGTCCCCAAACCATGTCTACCAATCCAGAGAATTATTTATATTGAATAATAAAATAAATAATATGCCTTATCAAATAACCATAATAAATGACAAACAATAATTTATCTATAATTCCCCAATTAATAAAATTACTTCCAAATTAGGAACCATATGTAAAATGGTATACTGTTTAGGCAATATAAATATCTATAAAAATGAAATGGATAATAGGGGGAGATTCAATGTTCAATGATAATAGGATATTCAATACTTCAAGGTGACTAACAATTAAATCATGGATACAAATATGAATACTATCCTTGGCCAAATAAATGATAATCCATCCAGAGGATGAATAAGGATGGTATCAACACAATAAATCCCTCGTTGGGGTAAAATAGAGGGTTGTTATTTTTGATGAAATAAAAAAAATTCTTGAGCAAAATATCCATTTCTTTTGAAAAACCTTTTGAAAATATTTTTCATTGAAAACCCCTTTTAATTTTTTTTAAATATTCCTTTTAAACTTGATAAAGAGGCTTTAAATAAATGACAATGGATTAATTCACACATTTCATATGAGGTAAAAAGAATATTCCTTTTGTATGGTAAAATGGTAGAAAATGGATCATTTGGAAAGTTGCAATAAAATTCCTTATAAGATATTGGTAGAAGACAAAAGGGGTAAAAATGTATTTTAAATATTATAGAGGAATAGAATAATATTCATATAAACCCTTTCAAGGAAACATGGTTTTGAATATATTTCTGATCGAAGAGAGGGTAAACTCAGGGTTTATTAGAAAAACTTTCTTAAATATCTTCTTTACCGAAGAGAATAATATGTTACCAATGCATTATTATATCATGAAATAAATTATGATAATGAAACTCGTGAGTGTTCTTGAGAGATGTATCATAATATTTCATCAAAGAAAGCATAAACATAAACAATATCGAGAGAGCGATGATATTGTCTCAATAAAAACTTATAAATTGTTACTGGGGTCATACTATCCATGTAATAAAGGAAAATTAAATGAAGCATAAAATATCATGAAAATATTTAGATTCTTGATATATCATTTAAAATTGAAATATTTGCACCTCGAAAAAGATTTTAATTGCATAATAAAAGATGAGTTCAAAAATAAATATGTCTTTGATTTAATTATAATATACATAGAACACAATCATTATAGTTTCATACACCGCACAAAATGAAATAGTGGCAAACATAACATGCATCTCATGGAAATTTAAAGTGATATGAAATCGCATTACTGTGAGTTTCCTTTCAGGTGAATGTCCTCAAACTTCATATATAAAAAAATTATGTTAATTTTCTACTTTCTTTGGAATATTTTTCATTTTTATAATTACTTTTGTTTCACTTATTAACATGTTATTAACACAACTTAAGCAATTAAGTTTACATCGGGTGTTTTTAACAAAATTTGGCTTATGTGACAAAAAAACTATTGTTGGTAAACTATGTTCATAGGGTTCATTATATAGTATATCCAGAAAAATAAACATGAAATAATTATATTATTTTTAAATCAATTATAATTATAAAATAAATCATTATATATGGTTATGAAAATGAAAATATGTTATAATCCTGGAGATGGTAGGCCATACATACGCATGAGTAACATTCCCATTTATAAAATGATTACTGTGGAAATAAGGTAAGTAACTAAAATATTACCATAATGATAATTATATAATAAATATAATATTATTTAATCATATATAATTATATATATAATTATATTATGTAAAAGTAATCATGTCATGTCAAGGAGGCGGTAGT
The DNA here is from genome assembly GCA_963277665.1 of Viscum album. Taxonomy (NCBI): domain Eukaryota; kingdom Viridiplantae; phylum Streptophyta; class Magnoliopsida; order Santalales; family Viscaceae; genus Viscum; species Viscum album. The sequence goes on from OY728137.1 coordinate 275,513,483, forward strand.
CCACATTTCCACGAACGACGTTATCTCCTTTAAAGTGTGTGAAGGGGTAGTAAAAATGATGATATATATATATATATATATTATTTATATAAATATAATTATGTAATTATTATATTATGTATGTTTTTCATGTCACTTTTTTTAAATTATAACCATCCATTTATACATTCCATGTATCGCGTGAACGAATCACATCGCTTTGAGGGGGCGGTAGTCCACACTTCCTCAAATGATGTTATCATATTAATATAAAATGGAAAGTATTAAATGTATATACTATAAAAGTTTTAAATAATTATAAATACATAATAAATATCATATATAACATATATAAACAAATTTTTCATCATAATGGCCACCATGATAGGCGATAAGGGAGAATTGAACAATCATCATTTCATGAAGCAGTAGTTTTTCATACACAAAAACCATATATTCACTTCCATTAGAGAGAGGTGTGTGTAAGTGTAGGTCAGGAACATACAATAAAAACATACTATTATCTCTAGGATGCTGTTGTTTTTGTATAGTAATAGTAAAAAAAATATTTTAGGAGGTGGAGAATGGAAATAAAACTAAAAGACATGAGAGAAGGTATTACCTCCTAATCAGGAAACTTCTTTTGGTTTGAACCAAAAGGATTTTTTGGAGGGTTTTCTGAACAAATGGATTCTTATAGGTAAAGGATAGGAATTATGGGAAAGTATTTTGGTAGGTATTCTCCGAACTTAAGAGTTTTTATAGTTGTGATGAAAGGGTATATGTGGTGGTCTTTTATAGGAAAGGAAAAGTACGGACATGGTATTTCTAAAAAGAAGTTAGGTTTGAATGTGTTACTACCTAAAAAAAGTCATACCAAACCAATAAAAATAAATATTTTAAGGTTAATTTATGATATATTTCCATAAAATGTGTGTTGTACAAGTGTATAGGTCATTTTCTCCCTTATGTTAAATGTTTATTCCTTTATTAAGCTTAGTTTTACCTTAATAATTGTAATTAATGTAAATCAATTTCTGTAATCCTTTTGGTCAAAAAAATTGGTATTATTAGAAATTATAAATTTTGATTATTCCAAATATGGAATCCATTTTTCAAAATTCCAATCACATAATTGGCATAAATTAAATTAAAATTAATCCCGTCTACGGGACAACAATGTGAGTTTTTAAAGTGAAAACGTCTCAAAGTTGGCTATGTTTTTATAATCAGTTTCAAAGTGAAATTATTCCAATTAACTAAATTGTATTAATTGATAAAAATATTATATAGTTAAAATTTAAAATAAATTATAATTACAATTTAATCTTATAAATAAATTAGATTAAAAAGTTGTTTTGAACTAAAATTCAGTATTTTCAACTATTCGTTAAAAAATGAAATGTCTCAGAAAAATATCAAAAATTCACCCTAACCTAATTATTATGTTTTTATTTCATATAAGATATTTATTTGAATATATTAAATTGATTAAGTTATAAAAATTCAAATTTAAAATGGGTTTTCCATTAAAAGGTGGTAAAATTGCCTATATAAAAATATAGGTTTTTATGTGTAAAATATGGTTTGTTATTATATTATGCATATCAAACCTAATGCATGAATATAAAAAATATTTGAGGGAATATATACCATATATATTTTATTATAATAATTAAATAATTTAAATTACTTTAATTTATTAGGATATAACAGCTTCGTGAGAAAAAAATGGTTTTATATTAGAACGTTTTGTTTATATTCAATTAGTTCCTATATTCGTTACTAATTAATATTTAACCTATGAATTAATAAAAAATTATTATAAACCATATATTTTATAAGTTAGTTAACACTATTCAAAATCACTAACGTAACAGCCTGGTTATATCATATTAAATAATAATATTTTAATAATACATTGTCATTTGTTGAAACTCGGTCCTGCGTGTAACAAAAGCTTTCGAAGAAGGTTGCTCTTGCGTGTAACATACACTAACTTTGTGTTTCATGCATTTATTATATTTTTAGTACTAAAATATTATAAATCATATAGATATTATATAACCTTAGGCACTTGATGTCACGTTTTATACACGCAATCAAACAGAGGGTTCTTACTTTTATTTTTTGGGGCATCACATTCTCCCCACCATATTTAAATTGTGTTCTCGCAATTTAAACTCAATTATGGTGAAATTTTATTTAAAACTTCTTATGTTTGAAATCCTACATCTTGATATGGGTTCATAAGTAATCCTCTATAAAAGATAGAATTGAAGGTACAGAGGTCACATGGAATACCATGTAACTAGGTCTCTAAGTAGGAGAACATCAGTGGCATGTAGAGATACATACATGGAGAAAAGTCATAAATATTTACAGGGATTGAATAAGGTCATAAATCATAAACAATTTAATGATAAATAAAAAGTTGAGGGCCTCAAATCCAGAAATTTTGCCATCGGTTCAACATAAATTTAGGTATTAGGAAAAAAATTATTTATAAGTCATTTTACTAATATTGGGAAATCCTTTTACTGACCAACAAAATAACAAAATATTATTAAATTATAGGTTTAAATCTCATATGAAAAATCATAAATTTTGGTTTTTCTTAAACTAAATAATAATTTTTTCCTTTACTCTCAAAAATTAATTACCAACAATGAATTTTTTTTATTCTTGAAACACTAAAAGAAACATTTAAAGGATAATAAAGCCTATAAAAGAATGAAAAGGTTTATTATTTGTCTTTAAATATCTCTCCAAATAAATATGGTTACTATAATAATTTCTAATCCTAAAAGGGTGTTACTACTGGTTCATCATTAATATTTTTTCATTAAATTTTTAAACTAAAATAAATCAAAATTAACAAGGGCATTATGTAGGATAGTGGTTAGCATGAAACCCTCATCGTCCTTTGGCCATGAGTTCAAGACCCAGAGCCTTTCTGTATTTTATTGGTTTTTACCCTGCTTATTGGTTTTCCATTTCTAAAATCATATTAATATAATTTCCAAAATATATATGATGGAAATTCTTTAAATTATGTTAATCAAAAAATAGAATTTTAAATATGGTTTTCAATACAACCTCAATACATAAATACTTCATCCACTTATTTCAACATAAATCCTTCCATGGTAAAGAGTTTATACTCTATGAGAGGTAATTTAATTGGGTAATGTCAAGGTTCCCTACACTTATAATAAATATATACAAAGGATTTCTTAGGATGAGCGTCATTTACTTCCATCGTACTCTCCCTTTCTCCTCGGCAATCCTTTGCTTTATTTCCTTATTTTCCATAGGTAAATCATTTACATATTCCATTGATAAACTTTCTTGGGTGTCTCCTTCCACATTTCTCATGTGTTGAAAATCAATCCTTATTTTCTTTATGGTTTAAACCACTAAATCTCTTGTCAACCTCCATCCTTCTCTTCTATGGTGCGCTCGGGAGTGGTTAAAGGTATATATTGTTAATCATATTTTGGGAAAAATGATTCGGCCTAAACATGATATCATTCACTCCTATGAACACATCATTTGGTTTATCATTTTCACCACCTTGACCTTCATGTTTGATGTTATATTGAATCCTTTAGGTTTCATCCATTTACTAAACTAGAAAGAAGAGTGTGAGAAATAAAAATCATAGTAAGAAAAGTTTATAATCATCTATAAGATCTCTAAATCATGAAACCTTATTTATAAATATAAAAACCTTTAGTTTAACATTTATTATTAATTTTCCATATCTATTAAAATCCTTATTAATGTTTTGTAAGAAAAAAGTTGGTTATCCTAAGAATATCCCCCAGGAGTTTCAAACTAGGTGCATAGTAAGGCTCATCGTTGTGTACCGGGTTACCCCGAGTCAGGCTAGGAACACCTTATCAGAGTATTTAATCCTAGATATATCTATTCTAGAACCAGGTCCACATGTAGTATCTAGATAGGGATGTATTTCTAGGAAGACCCATATAATCTAAACTTTACCAAAATTATAGGGTTTTCGTCTATACTTCTTCAAATTCTACCTTAAGGTTATGTTCTCTATTCTAGGTTTTCCTAAATCTAGTTCCAAAGGTTGATAATAAACTTCCTATAATATAAATTATAGGGACATAGACGCTAGAAGCCCAGATTCAGTGTCTGATATCTATTAAAATAGAATGATTTCAAGAAATAAATCCCCAAAGGACTGATTTCTTCAGTAGTCTTGGAAAACTAGATACATAAATGAGAATTGTATTAAAAATTGATACACTAATTATAACATATATTTTTTCTTCTAAAAAATAAAAAAAAATTAGGATATCCCTAATCCATAAAGTATATTCCTACATACCTTTTATAGTACTCTTATTGTGTTCTTAGGTAAAAAAACATAATACGGGTGAGTTTAAATGCTCAGTAATGGAAAAGTATAGAAAAATAAATAATGAATAAATGAGAATATTCAATATAGAAAAGAAAATAACCAAACACACATGCCATGTAAAAAATAAACTTAATGGAAGTACATAACTAATATAGAGATGTATTAATAGAAAATATATGTCATTCAAATAACTAGATAAGGAAAAATAAATATGGCACGGTAATAAACTAAAACTCATTCAATTTAATTCATGAACTGAAATTAAATATATCCATAGATATGTGGATCAAAAACCTCAAGGATGAATAATAATTGAATCTATTATGAAAAAAATTCTTAATTATTGGGATCCATGTTTCTTAGGTACTTGGAACTAGTACTGTAAATAACTTTCACAAGACAGTTTAGATATAAGGTAAAAACCCATCTAAGGAGGCTAGAAAATTATTTCATCTCATGAAACTATTGATGCATCGAGGGGATCTCATTAACTATTCCCCAAACCGTGTCTACCGGTCGAGATAATTATTTATACTGAATAATAAAATAAATAATATTCCTTATCAAATAACCATATTTAATGAGAAATATGGATTTATCAATAATTTCCCAATTAATATAATAATATTTTTGTAATATCCATGAAAAAATAAAATGGATAATAAGGGGAGATTCGGTGTTCAATGATCATAGGATATTTAATACATCAAGGTGACTAACAAAAAAATCAAGGAAGTGAATTTGAAAACTATCCCTTAGAAAATAAATGATAAAACATCCATAGGAATAATAAGGATGGTATCAATAAAAAAAATCCCAAGTGGGGTAAAATAGAGGGTCGTTATCATTGATGAAATTAAAAAGAATATTCTTGAGGAAAATAACATTTTATTTTGAAAAACCTGTTGAAAATATTATTCATTGAAAATCCATTATAAAAACATTTTAAAAAAAATATTTTAAACTTGAGAATTAGTCTTAAAATAAATTATGGCAGATGAATCCATACATGTCACAAAAGGTAAAAATAATATTCCTTTTGGACGGAAAAAACGGTAGAAAATGCCTCATTTGGAAGGAGACAACAAATATTCCTTCAAATATATTCATAGAATAAAAAAAGTGAATAAATTTATTTTAAATATTATAGGGGAATGGAATAATATTTTTTTAAACCCTTTCTGGGAAATATGGATTTGAATAAATTTCCGAACTAAGAGAGGGTAAAGTCGGGCTTTCAAAATACTTTCTCAACTATCATATGTTCCAAAGAGTAGAAAATGGTACCAATACATGATTATATCATGAAATAACAAATGATAACGAAACTCATTAGTTTTATTTATAGATATATCATAAGATTTCATCAAAGGAAGCATAAACATAAACAATTATGAGAAAGCAATGAGATTGTATCAATAAACAATGATAACTCGGTATTAGGATCATACTCTGTATATAATAAATAGAAATTAAATGAAGCATTGAATATTAAGAAAATATTTATATTTATGATATATAATTTAAAAAGAAAATACATGAACCTCCAAAAATAGTTTTAGTGCATAATAAAATAGAGGTTCAAAAAGAAAAATTGAGAAAAAACATTTTATCAATTTGGTAAATTTTGAATCTTAAACCACATGAAAGAAGAATAATAAAATGGATATGTGGATACCATTAAATTTAATTATAATATAAATAGAATACAATCATGTTAGTACATTCACCACACAAAAGGAAAGAGTGGATAAAATAACATGTATCTCACAGAAATTAAAAGTGAGATGAAATCCGCTTACCCAGAGTTTCTGTTTGGGTGGACGTCCTTCAACGTCATGTATAATAAATTTATATTAATTTTATACATTATTAAGAAAAATTTTCATGTTTATAATAACATTTATTTCACTTATTATCATGTTTTTTACACTACTTAAACAATTAAGTTTACATCGGGGATTTTTAACAAAATTTGTTTTATGTGTCAAAACAACTACTATTGGCCAACTATGGTCATAGGGTTCATTATATAACATCTCCAGAATAATAACCATTAAATAATTATCATATTTTTACATCAATTATACTTTTAAAATCAATCACTAAATATGGTTATGAAAATGAGAATATGTTACAATCATGGAGATGGTAGGTTGTACGTTGGTATGAATAACATTCCCATTTTTAAATGATCATTGTGAAAAGAATGTAAGTAACAAAAATCTTTCCAGAATTATAATTATATAAAACTTATAAAAAAAATTAATGATATATACATATATATATATATAGTTATGTGATGTTAAAGTAATCACATTATGTTGAGGAGGCAGTAGTCCACACGTCTACGAACAACGTTACCTCTTTTAAAGTGTGTGAAGGGGTAATAAATGAGATGATATATATATATATATATGTATATATTATATTTACAGAAAATAATTATTTCATTAATATCTCATTTATTTTTTTCATTTAACTTATTTTTAATTATAACCATTCATTTATACTTTCCTTGTATCATGTGAATGAATCACATCGCTTTGAAGGGGCAGTAGTCCACACTTCCTCAAATGATGTTATCACATTAACGTAAAATAAAAAGTATTAAATTTATTTATAATAAATGTTTTATTTAAGTATAAAGACATAAAAAATATAATATATAAAATATATAAACAATTTTTCCCAACATAATGTCCGCCATGAGAGGTGGTAAGGGAACATTGAACAACCATCATTTCCTAAGGTAGTAGTACGCGGTACACAGAAACACTATGTTCTCTTCCACTAGATGGAGATATGTGTAAATTTAGTTCAAACTCATATAATAAAAACATACTAGTATCTTTAGTATACCTCATCTTATATAAATAGAAAAAAATATATTTTAGTAGGATGAGAATGGAAATGAAACTAAAAAGCATGAGAGAAGCTGTTACCTCTTAATTAGGTAACTTCTTTTGGTTTGAACCAAGAGTATTTTTTGTAATGGTTTCTTCCCAAAGGGATTCTTCTAGTTTGAGGAGTGTAATTATGGAAGACTAATTTTTAAGGTATTGGCTTAACGTAAGAGTTTTGAGAGATGTGAGGAATGGGTATTGGTGGTGGTCTTCTATAGGAAAGGAAACGGACTCACTTGGTATTTTTGAAAAGAAGATTGGTTTGCTCATGTTATTACCTAAAAAAGGCATAAAATTTTATAAGACTAAATAATGGAAAGATATTTGTCTATATATTTCTAGTAAATGTGTGTTGGACAATTGGATAGGTCATTTGGTCCCTTATTTTAAAGGTTTAGTCTGTTATTAAGCTTAGTTTTACCTTGATAATTATAATTAATGTTAATCAATTTCACTAATCCTTTTTGTAAAATAATTGTTATTATTATAAATTATAAATTATTTTGATTCCAAATATACAATCCATTTTTATAAATTCCAATCACATAAGTGGAATAAATTTAATTAAAATTAATCCCGCAGACGGGACGACAATACGGGTTTTTAAAGTAAAAATGTCTGAAAGTTGTCTATGTTTTTATATTAACTTTCAAAGTAAAATTGGTACCAATAACCTAAATTTTATTAATTAATAAAAATATTTTATAATTAAATTTTAAAAAAATTATAATTATAATTTAACCTCACATATAAATTAGATTTAAAAGCAGCTTTGATCTAAAATTCAGAATTTTTAATTATTGATTAAAAAATGAAATGTCTCAAAAAATATAAACAATTTACCCTAAAAAAATTATTATGTTTCTATTTTTGCGAATAATTTTATTTTCACATAGAAAATTTATAAATTTATCAAAACTCAATTTTAAAATGTGTTCGCCATTAAAAAGCATTAAAATTTCCTTTATAAAAATATAAGTTTTTATGTATAAAATAGGGTTTGTTATTATCTTATACAAATAAAACATAATGGATTAATATAAGAAATATTTGATTGAATATATACCATATATATTTCATTAGAATAGTTATCTAGTTGTAATTACTTTAATTTATTAGGATAAAACAACTTTGTGAGCATAAAAATAGATTTATATAAAAACATTTCACTAATATTAAATTTGTTCCTACATTCATTTATAATTAATTAATTACCTATGAATTGATATAATATTATTATAAACCATATATTTTCATAAGATATTTAATACTATTCATAACTGCTAACATAACTATAACGACCCGAAGTTTCATTAATGGAAAATTCATCTTGATCTTATTAAATGTCTCTTTATATAAAATGTTTTTATAAAATGTCAACTTCTTTGGTTTTATGTTAAGAATTTTGACCATTTTTAATATAGCCGTTGAATAGTGATCACATGATTAGTATAAATATTGGGATTTAACACATCCAATTTTACTTAGACAAAAGAAGCGATGGCCTTGTCTAGTAGAATTGCTCCGTACGAAGCCCATTTGTCAGAGCTCGGAAAAGAGGTAGTGTCTTTGGGCTTCGCCCTTGACCAAACCCAAGCTGAGCTTCATCTTGTCAAGCTCGAACGTGACCGTCTACGGGAAAAGTGGAAGTTGATTGAAATTACCACTCGAGCGATGCTATCTGAGCAACCCCAAGAGTCTGTCACCATCGCACATCTTACCCTTAGGTCTTATGCAGCTGTTTTAAGGGGTTATTTAACAAATAAGTAGTACTATGTTCATGTACATTATTTTTTTATATAATAATGAATATAATTTCTCATCATTTTTGATACATTGTAAATAGTTTTTAAAGTAAAAATGGTGTATTTAGTTATTATTTAATTAAGAAATCTATTTTATTAAATTAAAGGATTTTTTAATTAAATAATATTTTAATAAAATATTATTAATATTATTAAATTAATTTTTATTAAATATAAATGATCTTATAATTTTATGAATTCAATTAAAATTTTTATTAAGGTTTGAAAGCCACTTCTGTCAAAACCAGTGAATTTTCGATAAATGCCGGTTTTTATTTTAAAAGTGAAAATTCACATATTCAGAAAATTATTTAGATAAAATAAATTTTATTTCTAGAATCAGGACGTCAAAATTATCCAACGGTGAATTTTTCATAATTTTCTGAGACATTCAACGTTTTGGATAAAAATTAAATACTGTTTAAATATATAATGTATTTTATGACATCATAATGACCCAATAGTGATATAATAAAATACTACGATCCTTATGTTCGGCCAATATATGTTTTACCATTAAAATAATGTGATTTTGGGTTTGTTTGAATTACTTTTCAAAACATTAATGGACCCCTCAAGACTTATTCAATACCTTGCCTTTTTAAATTAATTTCCATGGGAGTGTGACTCACCTCCACATAAGCAACCCTAATATTTTAAGCAGTTAGGAATTTGGAATTATAAAATACTTTTTTCCTATTCCCTTTTCCAAAAACCATGGGCAAAAACCATGGGATGGTTTGTGGTTTGGATTAATTTAATATTAGGGGTCCCAAACCTAAATAATAAAGAATTCTCTCACATTTCCTATATAACCCCACCCAAGATCCCACTTCCTCCTCACTCAAAACCTTTGGATTTCGTCCAACCTCTGCCATAATCTCTCTAGAATCCTCCAAAGGTCCCCTAATCTCCCAAGAAGCCTCTCACAAGCCTCTCTCTAGCCTTTGGAAGCACACTTCCAAGTAAGGGTTTTTTCTTCCTTTCTCATTTTTGTCCAATTTTTTTTAAGTTGTTTTTCCCTTTTAATTTCAATTATGAATGTTGGTGTATGGTTTAGCACGTCCCCCATACTTCCCTATTATTGTTTGAATGATGGGATACCCCTTTCTCTATCATTAAATGCCTCCCATGTACACCTGTTACTATGCTGAAATTCCGAAAGGAACTTCTCTCTCTTCTTTTACATTCAAGCAATAATTTTGTATCATGAATCTAAATTCAATTAAAATTGTCGGGACATGTATATATATGACCTACTTACTTTCCATTACTTGTAAATATTATGAGGAACCCCTTTCTCTCTCATTAACCTTTTTTATGAATTCTTATGTCACGTCGTTACACTACCGAAATCGCACTGATTTTCTAAGCCAATCCCATTGTGTAGTGGATACCATGCCCATTTCTCCATCAAGGGTATCCAACTTTATAAACCTTTACTTATTGATTACAAATTTTCATGTATTAATTCCACATTCCTTTATTGTGGAATAAATTATTAGGTTTTATGAATCCATGTTTTATGATCCATGTGGCACACTTATAGCTCACCCTTTTCTTATGCATGTCCTCAGGTTAGCCCATGCAATGCTAAGTACGAGGTAATGTAGTGGTCATGTAAAGGAATTTTTCAATAAAGATGTTGTATTTCATGTTTTAATTTTTTATGTAATGGTCCTAATCCCCAAAGACACTAAACCTCCCGATCTTCTTTGTTGTATCAAGTGAAGTTTTATGTTATAAATCATGTTTAAGTTTGTAAAAAAAGCAGGGTTGTCATAATAAAGGATGGATTATGTCATATTAAATAATAATATTTTAATAATACATAGTTATTTGGTGAAACTTGATCCGGTGTGTAACTCAAGCTGTCAATGAAGTTCGATCTTACATGTAACACATACTAAATTGGTGTTTCATGCATGTAATATATTGTAAATTTTAAACATATTATAAAGTATCCATATATTATATTACCTTATGCAGTTGATGTCATGTGTCATACATTCTATCGAATACAAGGTTCTTACTTTAGTTTTTCAGGATGTCACATTTTCTATGATTTTATAATTATTTATATAAAGTTATTAATATAATGTTAAATGAAATTTAACTAAAAGTGAATTTTACATTATTATTCTAGAAATTTTTCAACCATAATTTTGTTCCATTCAAACTATAGATTTTTGAATAATGGAAGTCATTTTTAGTGATAGTAAATTGAATTGAACTAATTATGTGTATTCAATTTAATGATAACATAAAAAATATTTGTTTCCAAATATTCCTTGGTTTATATGAGAATGGGATATATATATTTATTCATTCTCATATTGGGGAACTTTATATTGTCATATTTTATATTTTGATCAATGATATGTAATGGTATAAAGTGGTCTAAAAGTAGTCATGAATATATGAAACAGTGAGGAAGTGGTGGTTATATTAACAATTTTATTATTATAATAGTCAGGTTTTATAAGTGACAATAATTGGATAATGGTTTTGGATATATTTCAATTCTATTATTCCGGTAAAACTGATTCACAATAATTAATGTTTAAGTTAGGAGACAAGGTCCATGTCCATGTGGGTTATTGTAATGGGATAAACCAATCATTTATTAATGTTGTATGGAGTAAAATATACTAAAAAATAGTATAGAGAGAGTATATAATATGATGGAATTTCTCAAACTATTTTATGAATGTGTGGGTAATATGTGTGACGGATATGATTATGGGGTCTCCCACTAACAGGCACATTGAAATTATTAATTTGTTTTAAATTGTGAATATTATTTATTTTTTTCCCAATGTTGATTTTGGAAAATATATTTTCTAATTTTCAAAAAAAAACTATATTATTATTATGTTTACATTAGTGTCATTTTAGAATGTTTAAAAGTGTTTTGGACTATAAAAATTTTAGTAACATAATTTGATAAGTTATCAACTGAAAAAAATGTCATATATTTTCATTATTTCTATAAATTTAAATATACTAATATAATATATTTAATCATTTTAATATTAATATATTGATATATTTTTCATAAATATGTTTTGATCATTTTCCTTTGCATACATAATCCAATAATAATTATGATTATTATATTGAATATGTGAATCTTAGTCTAACCCAATTAACATAGCAAGGATATGATTAAATAGGGATAAAAATAATTTTTAATAATTATATCATTTCATTAAATTATTATTAAAGATGATTTTTGAATAATATTCTACAGTTTATTTTATCTTGAAAACTTCTACAAGTGCTATGATCGTAAAGATATCATTGAAAACATTTGAGTCGGGAATCATGGTTGGATATGATGTTTCATGTTATGATACATGAATTTTTATTAGTCTTACCAACAACATCATATTGTGAAAAATTGGATGTTCCATGAAATTCTAGTTGTGCATAAATTGGTTTATATGTGACCATAATATGATGGTTTACATGCGATGAATATTTCATCTACATTTGAAATTTTTATCATGATTGAAAATTATGGTTTTACACACATATATAAAAATCATTATTTTAAAAATCATGTTGAAGGAATGTGTTTATTTTGATTATTTTCATTATCTATATAGATTATTCTTATACACTAGAAAAAATTCAATTATTATAGGGATTATTACATGTTATAATGTCTTGTAACATGTTTTTGTGAGTTGAAATTTCAAACTTTCTTATCATGGATTTTACATCAAGAATGGGATGATTATTTTTTCTAAGAAAATACTTTTATTTCCTTTGAAATAATTTATTATATTTCCCCAATTAATATAAGAGTATTTGTGTAACACTAAAAATGTTGTGGGGGATCATTGTAGTAATAAGTTGAAATATGAAAAAATATATTATTTTAAGTACTCAATTTATTAACACTTTAATTTTCAATATCAAGGGTTCCCAACAAAATAGATGTGTTCAAATAATCCCACAATAAAAATTTTCATTGATAGGTTATGTTCTAGAATTACTTCATTGATGGATTTAGGTACTCACCAATTCAACACATATAATAAAATTATTGTTCATCATATAATAAGGAATAAAAATATCTTAAAGGATTTATAGTTTTAATGTGAGAGATTATCCCTTATGGAAAAAGGCATGGTAAATTTTAAGAATTATTTTTTCAAAATTTTATCAATAGATTTTTCATTCAAGGATTGATGTTTAAGGTTAGATTGGAATTAAAACTATTTCATGATATAAATTTATTGATAATGACTTTTAAACATTTTGGATAAAATTGGATCATATATAGTATATTAGGAGATAAAATGTAATATCCCCTCTCTCTTAGGTATTTACCTCTTTTCATTTATTTTAAACCTATTTTTTTGTTTCTCCATCATCTGTGAACCTAGGTGGTTAAGTTCCTTTTACGAATGGTGTGAATTTTCTAGGGATAATGACCTAATGTTCGGGGGAGTTTGTTTTTTTGAATAAAAGGGATCTAGTTATAAATGTGAAAAAGGGATTATTAGGGTTTCCCATGAGTTTAGAAATCCCCATAGGTTGTTGGGATCCTTTTATATAGAAGAGATTAAATCTGTATGCATAGTATTTACATGAAATTTAAATGATAAACGATGTGTAAATATTTCCAAGAATATACTATGAAATGGTTCAGAGTGTGAAGTGATTACATGCTTTGAAACTAGATCACGACATGTAACTATGGTGAGGATGACATTGTGAACTGTTTCATGATTTAAAATCTTTAAATTTCAGGAAATAGGTACTCAATGTTAAATTTTTTATCTATGTAATTTAAACCTTCAGTGAGTAATTTTTCAGTGTGACTTATAATTTTAGAAATAAATAATGTGAAAGAATTACATATCATATATTTCTTGGTCTTAGTGGTTTTAATACCATGATTAATGTATTATTCATTCTTAATTCACACGCAGCCCTACTTTCCTGATCCCTAGTTTATTTCCAGGAAATTTTGGTTTCCCTTAAACCTTTCCAAACATTTTGATCAAGAATATAATCCCCCAAAAAGTTGTTTTTCTTTGGTTTTCCACTCTCTTCCATTTTTATCCACTGTAGTGGGGGAATATGTTAACCATATTTAATTTGGGTGATTATATTTTATGGACTATATTCTTCTTTTTATCTTATTTGACATCATATTTTTTCGGTGTGACATATATTATTCATTTCTTTGATCACCAGTTAAAGTTAGGATGTCTAAAACCAAACCCTACAGTCTCTTTCTATTATTCATTTTTTCTCAATAATATGTGATTTCACCGATATAATATGATAAATAATTAATAAAATAAAGTATATTGATAAATATTGTGTTATATTATTTTTTTGATCCCTTGGATCCAATAGTTTTGTGCCCAAGTTTGTGGCTACCTGTTAGGTGATCCTACCATTGAATAATTAAGAACATGCTAATAGCTTATAGTATATTTTATCCTGACATGAGACCATAATATATTTCATATGATATACTCAACTTTTAAAATTTATTAACTGATTATTTAAATGTCTATAGATGATTTGATATAATTGAATGTGAAAACGGGCATCAAAATGACTTAAGAGGTAATTTCGTAAATGAATAGGTAATTTAAAGACAATTGGAAATTGGAAAAAAATAACCATTTATACATATGATATGATGTTATGTTATGAAATTATTTCCGTTATTAATTCTGAAGTTATGGATGGTAAAAATATTATATAGAGGGTTTGGCCCTGTATGATTAAATAATTATATAGAGGGTCTGGTCTAGATGTTGAAATGCAAATATAGCGGGCTTATCTTGGTTATTCTGTAATACTTATAGGAATTTTCTTGGTTATATTGTAATGCATATAAGTATTGCTTTGATTATTCTATAATGATTATAGAGAGGGAGTTCCCTAACTTTTTGATTATGCCATGTACATATGGTAATGGTTTTCATGGTTGTCCTATATTCTCATAGACATTACCTCATGGTATAAAAGTAGGTTGATAGTCATATTATATTATATTTACTAATTAATTAACCTATTTATCAATTTATTTATTGAACCTTTTAGAAAACTATATTTTTTGACATTGTGGTGTAGACCTAAAAGGTTTTACTCAGACCGTATTAAAGTTAGTGTCTAGTACCCCAGCAGATTACATAGATGCATATTTGGACAAGGGAGAGGGACCTTGTCATTCATTGTTTCTTGGTGGGTGGATTGAAGCATGAAGGTGGGAATGGCATGGGGTTCAGCATTGGGGTCTTTAAGTTATTAATGTCATAATTTTCTTTTATTATTTTGAATTTCATCATGAAATTTACTTACATTTCAGCCTAACATTACATGGTACCCTATTATATGGTTTATTTTTACTTCCTTTACCTTTTAATTATATATTGTAATATTTTACTTACTTCTATTATAATTAAATTCATTATTAGTTTTTGTTTCCAATGTATTATAACTTTATAAATATGGGTATATTATAACCCATGTATTCTTTACACCCCCACTGATAGTCTGTATCCTTTAGCGTACAAGGAGGTGAGATTGAGGTTAAATAACCAACTAGATTTGGTCATGTGAAAGAGTTTTGAACTAGGGGATATTACAAAGTGGAATCAGAGGAGGAGTATATTTTTTAATATTGATTTATTATTTGGGAAATATATATAAAAGACTAGGATATGTTGGGACTTAGTAGGGAGCTTGTGCATGGTAGTATCTAACCCATGTAGGGTGGAAAATCTGAGTTTCTAAGGATGAGATTTTTATTCATGTTGTTTTCTTATTATGGCTGATATTATTTCACCTTGGGTGAATCACATGTTTTTTGATGTTATTGTTTCCTGAAATTTATTCTTGTGGATCAGTATGGTGTGAGATGAATATTAATGTAGTATGATTAAAACATAATAATATATCTTGACATGAATTGTTCATGATTAAGACATATTTATTTCATGTGATATATTTTTTAGTATGAACTTTGAAATGAGATACCTAATATATCTGATAAATAAAATGAAATAAATGTAATGACTTAATAAATCACCTTTGAATCCATGGTTAGATATACCATAAGATAGTGCTTCTCTATTGTGGTCAACTTTTTTTTGGCCTTGTTATTATACATTGTTCATAGGAGTTTGTTTATCTTGTAGATAAAATTCCTCATTGCCATCTTTAAATTGATTTTCAAGAGAGAATTAATTAGAACACTCCTAACTTAACTAAAGAAAAACTTCCTATATATCCCAAGGATCATATGCATTTTTTACTTTGCGACAACTTCCTAAGGGTCATGTGATCCATAGAAAGGGAGACTATTCACATCGTGCCTTCGATGACTGTGATGATGAGATATTTTCATCTGCAGCATATACCTATATTCACTATGGTGGGAGGCCCCAAGATAGTAAATTTATGGATCAATTCAGTCTATAAGATCACCAATAACCTTAATACACCCGATGATAGTAGGTTAAATCTTACTTAATACATGATTCATGGACCTACCGAGCATTGGTGGGACACTTTAGAGAAATCTTGGTAGTAAGAGGACCTACTTCAGTGATGGACTATGCTAGACATTTCACTGAGATATAATGATTTTCACCATCTACAGTTGTTGATGAGATATATTGGGAAGTAGGTTACAAGGATGGGATTTACTATGGGATTATATCATATGGGAATATTTTATGATTGAGTATCCTTTCATATTTGATGCATCATAAAATAATCATATAAAGGACTCTAAAGATTCCATGAATAGAGTTCATACTTTTTTAGTAGGTAAAACTATGAGTTTTTCAACTGGTGGTATAAAGTGATGTTATAATAGTTATCTATAATGAAATAATGGGAATATAATCCAATGTAGTAGGAATCCATATTAAAATTATGTTCTACTATATTTCTACTAGTGTGGGATGTTTATCCAAAAGTGGCCTTAATGACCATAACTTTCTTAGGACTGATGAGCTAGTGGTAGGATGGACCACTTGCAAAGGTTTTGAAGGGTTGTGTAGTAACTGAGAAATGGAAGAAGATCAAGATAGGTACCAAAGTCCTAGAAGGACTTATCCTCACCTTAGA
The DNA here is from genome assembly GCA_963277665.1 of Viscum album. NCBI lineage: Eukaryota > Viridiplantae > Streptophyta > Magnoliopsida > Santalales > Viscaceae > Viscum > Viscum album. The sequence goes on from OY728137.1 coordinate 275,530,678, forward strand.
AAAATGGTAGCTACTGTTCAACTAGATTTTGAGGTTAAGGTAGGGGATGTGGTACCCCAATACAAGAGTGGAAGATCTGGGTAGAGGGAATAGAATTGTGAAGTCAGAATAAAGCTCATGTACATAGGGAATGTAATCTACAAGATATGTAATCCACCAAAATTAGTGTAGATGATAGATCTTCTACTACTAGAGGTATGGTTCTAAAATCATTAACAGATACCATCATTTTCTTCATATAAGAACATCACATTCCATTCTATCTTATATTTGTGAAAATTATTTTGTCTTGGTTTTGGAAAGATTGGATGGTGTTTTGAACATCTACACACTATTGGGTGTCTGGTAAGAGAATATCAAATTTTTTTAGGTGTGTTCTATAAAAATTAGTGGTAACCATTTCTTTTAGGAACAGTTTTTGCTAAAAATGATTGTTTTCAATTTGATTCATTCTATTTATTTGATATTTTTTCACTTGGATCATATCAACAATTACTATAGGAGACTTACCTTCCTATGTCTATATTTAGGAATATATTCTCACTAGGGTTTGCAGGATCATTAGTCTTGTCATAATGGGACAACTAAGGTAAGATTCAATTCTCTCATGGCTCAAATAGAGATCCTTTCACTATATTATAGTGGAATATAGAAGGATACTCTTCCTCAAGTGGTATTACATTTTCAGGATATCATTCCTGAATAGTTATACAACTTTCCACCAGTGAGAGAGATAGAGTTCATGATTTAGCTGGTTCCAAGAGCAGAGCCAGTTTCTATTATTCCCTAGAGGATAGAACCAACAAAGATTATAGAATTGAAGGTTCAATAGGATGATCTGGATACCAAATGTTTCATATAACCTAGTACATCTCCATATATTTCTCTTATTCTTTTCACCAATATGGAAGATGACACTTTGTGATTATGTGTGGAATATCAGAGACTCAATCATATGACAGTGAAGAAACAATATACCATTTCATGTATTGATGATCTCTTTGACTATAAGAGTGGTTTTAAGATTGTATCCCTACCCATTTTAAGATTATTGTACCATCAGCTGAGGGTGAGACTATAAAACATACCTAAGAATTACTCAATAAGTAGTTATTGATTGTATAAGATTGTGTTGATGTCGTTTGGACTGATGAATTCTCCAATGATATTCATATACTTGATGAATCAAATATTTCATCCTTTTCAGACTAGTTTATTGGGTTTTTTTAATGAAATATTATTCTAATCACAATCAACAGATGATCATTCCCATTATCTTTACATTATCTTGATTACATTGAGATATTATTGTCTTTACACCTTTTAATCCAAATACAATTTCAAGTTTAATAAAGTGAACTTCTTGGGCCATGTTATCAAATATTATGGAGTTTTAGTGGACCATATAAAGGGTCAAACTAGGGTATATTTGTTGAATACCAAGTCTATCATCAATATTCATAGATTTTTGGGTTCATCAGGTTACCATTGGTGATTCATCCTAGAATTATCTCATATATAAACACCAATATATGATCTGACCAAGAATGGGGTGATGCTTTTTGGTCTGATACTTATAAAAAATATTTTTAGGATCCAATGGGAAGAATTTCCTTCACATTGAACATAACTTTAACTTTAATGTGTAAATTATATACCTTCAACTATAATTCATCCATATTAAGTCCTAGAATAATTCTAATGCTGGAGGAACAAGTGGTTGTTTATGGGTATAGAGAGATGGGACCCCATGAGAGGAATTATCCTACTCATGATATGGATTTAGTTTTAGTGGTGAATTACCTGACATTTTAGGGAAATTATATCATGGGAGATAGTTTTTTCATAAACACAATCTATAAAAACCTAAAGTAAATCTTTTCACGATGGTACTTCAAACTTCAATAGAATATGTGGTTTGAGTGTCTTTAGTCTTTCAGCTTCGAACTAGCTTATACACCAGGAAAGGGAAACATCATTTTCAATGATTTAAGTTGTAATATTTAGAAAAGTGTATTATGGGAGTATTTTTATTAGTGAAATATGATGGATTTTTTAGAAGGAATGCATCTAGATGTTAAAGAGTCCCAAAGACTAGTAACTATGTCATTGTCATCTGTTATACCTATGCTTTTTTAATAGATCAACATAGGCTAGTAATCTGACCAAGAGGTATTAACACTAAGAGATATCTTATATAGTGGAGAGATAACATTAGTATAGTTTCATGGAAGTGATGATGTTATTCTTTTCCATTGATGAATATGGATTCCTAAAGGTTTGCACAAGGATATGATGATAAAGTTTCATACATCTAGATGGGTGGTATATCTGGGTTAGATAATATGTATTGTGATCTCCATGGGTAGTATTGGTGTCCAGTAATGAATAAGGATGTAGTAAACTTTGTGGTGATATATTTCACCCATCAACAGTTGAAATTCAACCATTAGAGGCCAGCTGGGATTGTTCAACCTCTGATTATTTCATAATGGAAATGTGATGATGTCACAATGAATTTTTCAATTGAACTACCCAATACACATCACAAGAATGATGTATTGTGGTTGATCTTGGATGGATTGATATAGGCATCCCACTTCTTAACTTTGAGTGAGATAATCACTATGGATTATATGGGTAGTCTTTACATATGAGAGATAGTTAGGTTCCATAGTGTTTCATGGAGAATCCTCTCTGATCGAGATCCTTATTTCAAGTATCATCTCCAGAAGGGTCTTCATTAGTCTCTTTTATCAATGTTCAATCTGAGAAAACCATATCATAATTAGACTAATGCCTAATATGAGTGGAAAATTTAGATTCTGGAGGATAGTTTATGGGATTGTATTTTGGATTTAGGTGGTTCGTGTCAAATGAATATAGAACTTGTGGATTTGTGTATAATAAAAGCTTCCATAAAATTATTAAGATAAAATACTTCAAGGATTTTTATGGTATTCTATTTTGTTTGAATCCATTTTTTGGATAAAGGTGATTCGGTGTGGGTTATAACTAGTCGCATATAGTAGATTCATAAGCATGTTTAGTTGATCAAGATGTGGTTGGTGACTATGTAGATTAGGCATAAATCTTACACCATCCATCAGAGACAACCTCTTGAGTTTGAGGTTGGACATCATGTTTTTTATCAGGTGTCAAAAAGTGTGGGGAAATTTCATATAAAGAAATAGGAAAATATAGATCCCATGAGAGGGAATTTGATATGTGAGAATAGTGATCAGTCTTGTTCACTATGACCTCACAATGATACATGGAGTAGATCTAGGATTAGTTATTATATAGTGGGTAGTATGTAAGGTCTCGTCTTTTCCAGGTATTTCCCTCTCCAATATTTTAACTAAAACTATTTTCTTGGTTTTCCTTTATATTTTAATCTTTTTGGTTGAGTTACTTTTAAGGATAAAGATAATTTACTAGGGAAAATGACTTCAATTTTGGTGATGTAGGATTTTTTGAATTAATTGAATCATGGTATAAATATTTTTAAGAAAATTATGATGGTTTCTTGTGAGTTTGGAAGGATTTAGATTTGGGGTGTTTCATAGAATTTAGGATTAATGTTATCCATAGGGAATTTATATGTTGTGTAAATTATACATAATGCTTAATTATCCATATAAAAATTCCATCAAATGGTTAAGGGAGTAAAATGGTTAAATGTAGTGTAAATGGTGAACGATGTGTATGTTTGGCCAGGAATACATAATGAAATAGTCTATCATGTTAAATATTTACATTCCTTGAAACTATTAAATGAAATGAAATGGTTTCTTGTGGTTATTTTAACCTGAGGTAATACATTTTTCTGCATGACTTGTTATTTTTTAAATACATTACATAAAATTATTAAACTCCATGTATTTCTTGGGATCCCACTCGAATGGCCCGAAGGATTTCATTTTTATTGATTTTTGATAACTCCCCTTTCAAGGGATGAGGGGAACCCTTATAAGGCCCATAGGCTCAGAGATTACATGGCTCGTAGGCTTAGGATATTACATGACCCAAAGGTATTAGGGAATTAAACCAAACTATCTACAAGGAACTGCCCCTCCCCAACATCTGTATCAAGATAGTAGCACTCGACCTTCGCATGGCCATTTGGATAGGCTTCTCGTGCAATCACAGGCTAGTCCCATTGGTATATCCATACCCTCTCATTCAAACAAATCCATTAAGCACTGCCCTGGTGAGTGCACCTGCTCTGATTCCTCTTCTCAGGCTGCTCCTTTTTTTGTAGTGTGTCTAGGGAAACTGCATGTGGCCTGAAGGCCTTGAGGTGGTCCGAAGGCCTTAAAGGTGGCCCAAAATCCCTACTGACCCGATGGCCTAGGTGGCACAAAAGCCTTAATGACTCCAAACCCAAACTGGCGGTCCAAGGTGAATAGTTCTAGTTGCTACAGTACCGAACAGTACCTACTACTGTGCCTGCTACAGCACTCGCACAGTGTAGAGTTCTTCTACAGTACCTGTCCAGTGTAAAGTTCTTATACAGTGCCTACTACAGTGCCTCCTCTCTAGATCCACTAGAAATTTCTTGGTGATTTCGGAGTTCCTTATTCATTTATAGATGTCTCAATCATGCATTTAATACTCAATAATCTGTTTTTCATTGGTTTTCCCCTCTCAACCATTTCTCATCATTATAGTAGTGGAATCTATTAACCATAGTTTTTTTAGGGTATGACCTTGATATTGTGTGATCTGGGTTCTTCTTGTTGTCATCTTCACCTTAATCCTTTTTATCATTACATGTTTTAAGTGTTTTTTTGATCATCGATTAATTGTAGGTGGCCTAAAAACAAACCAATGGTCTATTTATAATGTTCAAGTATATGAAATATTATGTGAATCTGATGAAAAAACATGTATATTGATTTATTAAATAATGGATAATCATAATTCTTTTTTTTAATTATTCATTGGATCCATTGGATCCAAATTTGTTTTACCTGGATTGTGTGTATGAGAAGGGTGATCCACCCCTTGAATAATTAAGAACCAGCTAATCGATTAAAGTATGTTTTAGCATGACATGGGACCTCGGGTGGCTACATATGATAGAATCAACTTAGAAAATGCCTTAATAGATTATTTTAATGGATGATGATGATTTTATATAATTGAATGGGAAAACTAGCATGTCAACAAATTAATATATAATTTAATGAATGAATGGGAAATTGAATGAAGAATGGTTATTAGAATAATTAACCATTATGAATTAATATATGTAATTATGTTGTAATATTATTTATGTTATTCCTTATGTTGTTTTGGATGTTGAAATTATTATATAGAGGGATTTTCTTGGTATATTTAAATGCTTATATAGTGGGAATGACCCAGATACTAAAATGTGTATATATAAGGCTTGGCCCAATTGTGTTGTAATTCTTATAGGGATTGTCCTAGTTATGATTAAATTCATATATGGGATAGCCTTTTATGATGTAATGTTTATAAATAGGGTTTTTTATAGTTATGTGATTATGTAGTGGACATGGGGTTTGGATCTTGGGTGTTAGAGTTATTAGTGTAGGAAGGTTCATTTATTCGTTTTGACTTCTTGTGTTTCATTTAGTAAAATTTCATCCATACATTACATTGTTCACTATTATTTGGTTTTTTGGATATTCTTTTACCATCCAGTTGTATATTGTATTATTTCTACTACATCAATTACTCTAATATTTATGGTTATTGTTTATTTATGTTATATTGTAACTCTATAATAGGGGGTACAGTTTTCCCAATTTATTCTTTAAACCCCCACTAGTAGTTAGTATCCTCTTACATACGGGGAGGTGCGTTGGAGGTCTAACAACTAACCAGATTTGGCAATGTGGGAGATTGTCAGGTTGGGGGATGTTACAGAGAAAAAATAATATAATTAGATAAATTTTGATCCCCTCTGATTGCTTATATGTGGTATTTAGAAGTGATTTATGACTATATTCTATGATATCATATTCATTAAATCATCTTAATTAAATATCTCATCCCCATTGTTACTTTTCTCCAAGTATTTCTTATGGGGTTACAATTGTAATTTCCCTCACTATAGTATCCTAGAGTCGGTGGTTACTTTATCACATTGGTGCTAGAAATAAGTGATCATATTCTAAAGGGCTAAATATTTTATTAGTATTGGAAAATTTTATACATAATTTAATTTCACATTAAATTTGAATGTTTAAAACAAATATTTTATTTTCATTAATTATCAAATAGTCCCATAAAAATATTCACATGATATTGAAACATATCTATAAATATTGTAACTAATCAAAAAATAAAATGGATATAAATAACTAAACGCATAATTATGTAATTCATAATTTAAAACATTATAAATTTCTTATCAAGTCTTTATGCCAATACATCTTACATAAATGGGTAAGGCCTTACCAAAATACAAAATCTAGTTTGTCCCATGAGACATACTAATGCATTGAGGGGCTATATTGAGAATCAATCATAACATATTAATTCCAATACACTCTAGATATGAATGGGGTGAAACATAATCATTCGTATTGAAAAATTATGATATAAAATGTGAATAATTTCTCCAATCAATAAACATAATCATAAACCATCTAGAGTAATATGGGGAATGGTATCAAAGTAGTAAATCTCTAGTAAAATAGATCAAAAACCATCAACACTAGTAATATGTATTATATCATTTCAACATATCCATAGTGTATCATAATAAAAATAAGGGTTGTTTTTATTTATTAATAGAAACACCATAAAATGGAATTAAAAAAAATTCTTGGGAAAAATAAACCTAAAATGTGAACATCACTTTTTTTAAACAAAAAAATTCCAAAATATTAGGAACATTTTTTTAAACAGTCATGAAAATATATAAATTAAGCATTAATGTAATGAGTTAACATAGTGGTGGCTAATTTCATACATTCCATATAAGTTAAAAAAACATTCCTTTCATACTGTTATAAAAACATCAACTAGTACCTCATTCAGAAAGTTACATGAATATTCCTTTCAAAACATTTTTTAAAATGTAAAATATGTGAAAAATTTATGTAATAATTTATTGAAGAATTTTGGAAACTTTCTACAAAATTTTTTTCGAAAACACGGATCTATATTAAAAAATAATTTCTATCGAAGACAGAAATAAAGTCAAATTTTCTTAAAAACAATTTATCAATCATTTTAAGTAAAAAAAGAGAGGAAAATGGTACTATTACATGAAAAGTTAATGAAAAAAATGATAAAAATAAAATATATTGGTTTAAATAAAGAAATATCAAATAATTCTTCCTAGAAAGATAGATAAAAAATTAATCTTGAATAATAATGAGATTGTGAAATAAACCCTTACAGATTTGGTAACTTTTGAATCATAATACAAATGAAAGAAATAACAAAAAATTAAATTTTAAATAGTGTTTATAAAATTTTATTCATTATATAAGTTATAAATGGTTCATTATATACACCATATTAAATTAACAAGTGTTTAATATTAGTTATGTATCCCATGAGTAAAAGTGAGATGAGAAAACCCTTACCACAAGTTAAACATCCATCATATGTCTCCAAAATTCATGAATTAAATATATATATTGATTAAATATATATATTTCATAACCATAAATATGTATATTATACCATTTATTTTTTATTTTTTTATTTATAACATGTTTATTTCGAATTCTTCATTAAAATCATTATTGTGGGTAATAACTGTTTCATTTTCATGTATGTTTTGGTTCAGTAGTGTTGGTCCTTGTACTTTTAGCGTAGATAAATCCTATGAAAAAATTTAATAATGAAATAAATATCATATATATTCATTATATAAATATTTATTTTCATCCATAAATGTCATATATCAAAATAAAATTACACCGATTAAGGAAACAGTATGTCGTATGTGCAAATGAACCTTGTTATCATTTTTAGATGGATGGAAAAAAATAGAGGTAAATAAAAATGAACCTTTTAATAATTATTATCATAAAATATGAAATATATTTATTCAATAAATCTATCCTTATTCTCATTCATTCAAAACAAATATGAAAAACAGGTCACAAAGCTTCGTAGAGGTGGTAGTCAACGCATACACAAGAGAGATGTTATCATTCTTCAACAGATTGGAAGGTATGATTTTAGATATGATATAATAATTAAATAAAAATATTAATTTCATAAATATCATATATATTTATTATTTCATTATTTATATTCATCCAAGTGAAATTGTGACGGAAAAAGAATTGTACAACTATGTGGATACGGTAAGCTATACGTATGCTGGAGCAATGGTTTTTCTTTTCTTAGGATATAAAAGAGATCGAAAATGGTTGTACCAAACTTATAATAAAATTTCATTATATTAATGATACTATATTTATTATATTAATATGGGTAAAAAACTTTAATAGAATGTATAAGAATAAATAAACTTGGTGGACTCAGTAATGATGATTACCTATTCTTCATTTGAATTCATTTAGATCTATTGTTAAGGGACCTAGGGTAAGTCATTTGGAATGGACAGAAAGTATAGAACTTGTATAAGGATTTTTAAAATATAGTTGGGTATGGTTTTTTGAGAAATATGTCTCAATGTGGTGTGAATAACTGAGGGAGGTGGTGTCCTTTAATAAGTCTAAGGAGGGGCGTTCTTGGAATTTACTAACGTATAAAATAAATATAAATTATTTTTAAATTCAAATGATTCCAAATTTATATAATTATAATTTATATATAGTTCAAGTCAAAATCAAATTATAAAAAAAAAATTGACATGTTTTGGGTATGTCTCCAACCTTATCATTTAATTTTAACCCCCTTATCAACTCTTTCGATAAATACCATAATATTAATGTTTTATACACTTTAAGGGATAATAATGTTTCTATAAAAAGAAAAATAACCCATAAATGGACCTTGGTTTATGTTTAATGTAATATAAAATTCATTTCATTGAATCTAATATTTTTATGAATTTTAAATATTTTAATAAATTATTATTTGTTATAAAATATCATTAATGTCATTTTTTACAATATTAATTTAATTTTTATTTAAATGCATCAATAAAAAAGGGGGAATTTTAATATAATAATTTAATACTTCCAAAAAATGTAAAATTTATCTATAAAATTCATGGGAATCATTAATTAATTCAAATTATTTTAGTTATATTATTCTTAAAACTATAAATTTTAATTTTCAACTAATTAAATCTTTGTTCTGTCAGTACTGCACACACATTTAAGGTAATTATTTTTTCCCTAAAAACTAAAAATAAACTAACATGATTAATAAAATATATATATTTCAAATTATAATTTATAACCATACATGTACTTTTTTATCCCAATGACAATAATTTAAAGTTGATAAAACAAAGAGAATGTAATTTTTGACATTTCGTTATATAAAAAAATATTACAGTCAAAATCATGTAAAAATGGATGGATGGACAGATATCTCACTTTTTGATGATTATGGATGATATATAATCAAAAAAATAAAAACAGTTTTGGGGACATTATTTAGTTCTTATCATTTTATTTGTAACCTTAATTACTATATTTACCCTTTACCATGGTAACAAAATCACTAATGTTACTCATCATAATGCCCCCCCCCCAAATAAAAGAAACCTAATTACCAAATATGGAACTATTTATCCCAAATATGTAATCCAATATTAATGATTCTATTTTTAAGGGTGATAGAATATACGTTTAATATAAATGTATAAAATACAATGAACTTTTTTTTAGAAAAATTACCTTATAAGCCAAAAAATGTACTTATATCAAAATCAATTATTATATTAATTCAAATAAATATAATTAGATAACATATAATTAAATATTACTTATGAAACTTCTATATCAAAATAAATGAATAATGATAGTTTTTATTGAGAAAAGTACATTTTTAAAAAACTCATTACTTTTCACTATTTGCTAAAAAATCAATCTCTTAAAAAAATGAAAAATATCATTTTAATTAAAATTGGATATAATAATTTCATAAAGAATATTTAAAGAATAAAAATTATATATGTTCCAAAAATAATTATAATATTTTCTAAAAATAATAAATAATAATAATTTTCTTTTAAGGGAAATATATTTCTTAATCGAAAATAACTTTACAAAAAATTTGAGTACATTTTTTATAAAAAATTAAATTACGAATTTAAATTAATTGTGTCCTTTATATAATTTTTTATTGTTTTAATACAATTATTTCCCTCCAATTAAAAACTTATGTTGTAACATTAATATTTAAATAATAATATTTTTTTGAATCATTTAGGCTTTGTGTTTCATGTCTTATTAACTATCAAACATAGTGTAATTTTAAAATACCACGATGTTACATTTCCCCCCTATAATAAATTGAATTCTCACAATTTTAAATTGTTCTCGATAATTAAGGGTTTTTAATTTTAAAAATATTTTTTAAAAAACGCACATAGTAAAAAGGGTTAATAAAACATTCCCATAAAATAGGGATTGGAAATTATGAAGGTCACTACAAAACTAAGTTATCAAATATGAGAACATTAGTGTGAAGTGAAAATATATACACAGAAGAGAAAACTAAAAAATAAGGATTAATATATAGTGATAGATATGTGGTAATGAGAAAGTTATCCACCACAATACCACAAATATATGATGGGTAAAAAGTTCATCAATTCATTGGGAATAAATTTAATAGGAGTATTTTTTTATTTCAAAAAACTTTTCATAAACTTTAAGAATTACTTTATCATCTAGAATAAGAACATGAGGAAATATTCATACTTTAAAAATATAATTTTACACTTTAATAAATTTCCACAAAAACCTCACCTTTTTTACCAAGGGATGATAATTATAGATGGTTTTTTCAATAATGAATTAATAAAACAAACATTTAATGGATCGCAAAACTCAGAAAATATTAATACTATAATACTCCGATATTTAATGAATCCAAATTGGTTATAATAATTTTATATAGTAATAAAAAATCAGTAAACCTTTATATGAATAAATAATACACTAATATGTATAATTAAATACAAAACCAAAGGTTGAACAAAGATCGTTCCTTAAATAAATAACCCTATAACCCAAATAAAATTAATAACCTCAACATGAAAGAAGGTTTTAACCTCAAATTTTTCTCACACCCTTCATATTACATATTAAAAAACATAATAACTTTATTTATAAATAATCCTTTTCCTTAAACCTAAATCATATATACACCTTAACATACTAAAATGTCATCTTAAATATCATTAATCGCCTCAAAATCATAAAAATTCAAAAAATAACCCTACAATATGTTTCCAAAATTCAATTTAATATGTGTCCTTCAATTTTTTTAAGTTAACATAATTTCATATTAATATTGACATCATGTAGGCCAGTGTTATGCGCCACAAAATTATCAACCTTTTGTTGTGGGTTCATTATAGAGGCATTCTGAAATGAAATAAGTTGTTTCCTAGAGTGCAGTTTGTCCTTTTTCTAAAATTATAACATTAACATGAATATAATAAACATTCTAAAAAATAAAATTAATTATAAAATCATTTTTTTAACCACCATGGTTTTATTTATGATATATTCAAAAAATGTACTAACTCTTTTATACTAGTAAACCATAAATAAATCATCTAGAAATATCAAATTAACCCAAAATATTATTAATATCTTTGAATTTATGTTGAAAAAAATTAAAAGCATTATTCCCCAAATAAACTTTTATTTAAAACATATACTAAACCAAATGGGTATGTTTCAAAAACAATCTCCCAAAATATTCTTAACAATGTTAAAATCCCATCATATAAAACATCAAAAGGGGTTTATCTACCGTTAAAATTACGGTCAACCTTAAGCATATCATCCCAATACACTTTATGTATATCCAAAAATCAATTTCATATCAAGGGAAATTAGTGTCTCAATAAAGTATTTTCCAAAAATACCATATCATAACTAAATATTTTTTATATGTTATTTGTACCATTCAACATATGTTTTAAAATCCTTAAATAAAAAATATTTTGGAAAAATAATTAGATGTTTTATGATTCTTATATCAAGAATATAATAATACGACAATAATATAATTCTAAAATAGAAATAGATAAACACTTTAATCCCTAAAATTGAATGATTCCCATAGCTTAGATCCTCCATTGGCCTAGAAGTTAAACCTTAGATTAGGAAATTGAATCATATAATTCAAATATTCACCACATATAAAACATTGAACTATAAATGGTTTTTTATGATTTAATTTATTGTCTTTTATTACACTATTCATTTTTAATCAAAAATTAATTGAATTATTCCCTTATTTTCCATACATAAAAATTTTATTATTCCATTATGGAAACCTCCACGGTGTCTCTTTACACATTTCTAACATGAAAAAATTCTGCCTTTATTCCTCCTTGGTCTACACTTTCTGTGATCTTAGTGAACATTTTCCTTTATTAATTTGGGGAGAATTATAGTTGGATAAGATTTAATTGTTTTATAACATATCATGATAAATGATTATTTATATTCTAAATAACATTAACTCATATCACCCTTCAATTTAGTTGCTCATAATTACCTCATTGTCCAACACATTTGGTGTTAGCATGACCCCTCATAGTTCCAACCATTTTCTAAAACCGAAAAGAAAGTATGGGAAAGAATAATCAAAGTTGGAAACCACATAATCTATAACTTAATAAATTTTAGGATGTTATCATATACATATACTTATCCTCAAGGTCAACCATAGGGCTCTGATATGAAATATATGTTTTTTTCTAAATCTTTTTCCAAGGTTGCTTCTAAATGTACTATGATACCAACTTTAAAGACCCCATACCTAGTATCCCAGAGTCAGTGGTTACACGATAACATTTATTGTAGATAAAAGTGACCACATCTTAAAAGAAATAATAGTTTATCAGTATTTGAAAACTAGATGCATACTTTAATTTCTCATTAGATTTTAAAACACAAAATATAACATCGATTTTCTTAGAGAACAACACTATTCCCTTTTTTATATCAAATAAATTCAATCATAATAAATTTCAGGGAGTATTGTGGAAAGAGAACACAAGAAAGGTATAATATGATATTATTAATAAGGTTAATCTTACAATGTATTGTATCATTAATAAATAATTCATAATCAATATGATAACGTAAAAATCTAAAAGCACATTCCATTTAATCGTAACATGAGCCTGAAAAATAATATGGAATGAATAAATGATGCGAATGTTGTTCCATATAAGTTATCACAAAAGCACGAAACTTATCAATGTATATAATAACTAATTGAATAATCTCATACATATCAATAAATAATATCATAACGTGGGAATTCATAATACCATGCATTATAAACATTTCTTCAATATGACAACCACTCCCTTTAATATGGAAACAACACTAAACATGACATCATAAAAAAAGGTCAATGATAACCTCCAAGACATCATAACATGGTATAAAATTTCCCATAATAGAATAGTTTTACTCCCTAATCCAATAAAATATGTCTCACCATGATACAATAATACCCAATGCATTTTAACTCTATATTATTTAGGGTGCACCTATTGCTTTCATTTTATGTAGATGTATAACTATGACACATAGATCATTAAAAATTGTATTGTATATCATAACATTTAATCCAAAAAGTAAGAATTATGGAATAAATACATTAATCCCAATAATATTTAAAGTATGGGCATGTTTAGATGAAAACTCTTGAGTGGAAATGGTGATGGTAACGATAGTAAAATGGATAAGGATTGAAAAATCAATAAGAAATTTTGGAAACAAATGTATGGTACATAATGAATTATGGGAGTGATTAATGAGAGTTAAATGCGTCTATAATCACTTTATAATAATGAGGGTGGTAAGTGTGATGTGTAAAAGTGTATCTCATCAATAGATTTTGGAAGAACATAAGAATTAAAGAAATAAGGTTCTTGAAAAAATAGGAGAATGAGAGGATACCTTACCTTTAGAGGGTATTTCAAAAACCTTTAGAAGAGATTTATGAGATCTTGGGAGAAAATTTAGAGGGATATAAGGATTAATTGGTATAGTAATTTCATTCTTCAAATATTTTTGGTGAGGTGAAATGGGTGATTGGGTGGGTTCATATAGGAAAAGAGAGGGGAGTTCTTTATTATTTTCCAAATTTAGGTTCTTGACTTTATATAATAAATTAGAAAAAACCACGAACTATACCATGATTTTTTACACCAATTTGTTCAAAATAAGATAGGTTTTAATTATTTTATAATTTTATGAATTTTTCACCTTAAATTAAGACACTTAGTGATGTGGAAGTGAGTTGTTTTTATGAAGAATTAGTTTTAAAATATAAAATAAAATAGTGGATTTGTAGGATTCATAATGGTTTTATAATATTAATTAAATAAACTCAAAAAAATAATTTTAAAGTTTAAGTATATATTTTATCTTGTAATAATTTTATGAAACATATTACATCACTTTTAGGTCATTATAATGTCACAATACACACCATATATTTATAATGTATTTAATTTTTCCTTGAAAATTTAACTATCTTTCAAAATTATGAAAAACTATCCATTGGGTAATTTTTATGAGATTATTAGAAAAACAATATTTATTTAAATAAAATAATTCAATAAATATGGTAAATTAAAGTTTTTAATTTAAAATATTTTTTATTGAAAAATTATGATCTTTTTTACAATAACAGTTTTTAAAAACTAATAAAAAATAAAATTTCACTTTATAAAATTGTATTATAATTTATATATAATATATAATAATTTTCAATAAAATTTTATTAAAATATCATTTAATTCATGAATTAATCAAAATGAATATATTAATTAAAATTCTATATTATTGAAAAAATAAAATTCTAGTTTTGTCATAAAAAATGGAATTTTTATCAAAGTGATTAAACAATCTTTTATAAAGAAAAAAATAATAAGGAAAAAATTTAATCATCAATTAATTATAAATAAAATAAAACTATATATTATTATTATTATTTAGATAAAAAACCATTTATCATAAAATAGAATTCTCTCTAGGTATGTTTTGTGTCGGTGATATTTTCATAGTATAGTTCGAAGAACATGGTTTTGGTTGTGATCTCGATGAGCTTAAACTTCTCCCACAAATGGTGTCACTCATGATTTAGTGATTAAGTCTCGGCTTGGGATTGGTAATGGTAAAATCCCAAAGATTTTATCTCCCTCATAAGCTATGATAAATGGTCTTGAAAGGGTACGTTTCTATGGGGAGAGGCAATTTCTTATTTTAACAGTGTTAATTGGATTTATCATATCGATTAATATATACTAATCATAATATTATTATTAAACTGATATGTTATCAAAGATAATTATGTTTAACAATCATTTGAATCTGATATGATATAAATAAGTAAGTGAATATGTTTTTTTATATAAATTACATAAATATGGTATTTATTCATTTGAAAAGGTAATTTTATTTATAAAATTATGATTTATTACTTTATTAGCTAGTTAATAAATTTAACCCTCGTGATTTTCATTTAATATACTAAAATAAATAAGGTTACTTATATTTCATCATGTCTTTTAGTGCTCATGTCACTTCCTCAAACATGGGGTTCTTCCACAAGACATTGATCAAGTTAGTTGTCTTGTTTCATGGAATATTTTCTCTACAATGTAAGGTATTCACAAATTTTTCCTTATATGTAAGATAATTCTTGAATGGTACCACCTATATATTTAGTAAATGTGGTGGAAATAGTATGTTCTTTCTCAAGAGGGATACATAGAACACATCATGTACTTGAGTTAGGTTAGGTGCATTTTATAATTGACATGCCAAAACTCTGATTTGATAGAGGAATTCAAAAGGTCATATATACCTTTAACTTAGCTTTCCCATATTCCATAACCCCATAAAATTATTCCATGGAAATATATGAATGAAATCTTTGTCTCTAACATCAAAATCTTGATCACATCAGTGATTTCATTCATATATTTTTTATGAAATTTCACGTATTTCATATGATGTTGAATAGATTGAACCTTTTTCATTATTTCATAGAAAATATCAAGCCCCGTAATATTAAACTCTCCAAATTTATCCTAGCATGTCAAAGTCCGATGCCTCTATCCATAAAGATCATCCTAAGAAACCACTTTATTTCTAGAATGTAAAATGTTTTTATATGAGAATTTCACTAGGGGAAGGTGGTAATCAAAACATCCTTGGAATTTTTTTGTAAACAATATCACAATATCTTAAAGAATTTGAGTCATAATTTCAGAATAATCATCCATGTGAGGGTGAAAAGTATTGATGAATCTCAGCTCTATTACATTATTGTAGAAGAATTGTTCAAAACCTTGAGGTAAACATTATACCTAAATAAAATTTAATGAAGAGTGGAATGCAGTTAAGTCTTACCACTTACCTTATTTATATATTAGAGAGTGGGTAAAGAAATAAAAATTCATGATAAAAAATAAATGTGTTGAAATTTTAAGGAGATTGACTACCACCTAGATAGTGTTATTAACTTTAGGTGTCTTAGGGAGTCCAATGATGAAATATATGGTTATTCCTTAATATTTTATAAATTTCATGGGAAAATGTTTATTCATACAATAATAGATCTTTAATTCCGCCTTAAAATACTTTAATACCAAATATTTAGAAATAAACTATATATTAATCTCTTCATGTTATCCAAAAAAAAATTGTTCTTTAAATCGATGAACATCTTAGTGGTTCCTGGATGAATAGAGAAGGGCGAGCTATGTGCCTTATCCAATATTTACCTCGACAATTTTGGATTTTGTGGTACATATATATATGTTCCAAACATATAACTCCATCTTAAACAAAGTTTAACTCAATAATATTCACTACCTTCTTCTATATTGACTCATCATCATTATGAACCTCTAAGATTTCCTCAAGAATATATGGTTGAAATATTATTTGAGAAAGGTATGGTGAACATCCTTTTAATATTCTTATATACATCTGGTGCATGTCCAAGAATATTGAATCCCTTATAATACTCATTAAGGATACTATTTTTATATACTTTCTACTCAGATCATATTCCAATTTGATTTATTTTGGATAATGGTAATGGATTAAACAATCATAATCCTTCACCGTCACTAACCACCTCCATTTGTGCATATTATGATTATTTTGTGTGAGCATACACTTGAGTCTTTTATGGTCTATATATATATCAAACTTCTCACCATATTGATACTCTCACTAAATCATTAATGAAAATATTACTGTAACCAATTCTACATCATATTTTTTGGTAATTTTTCTCATGTATCCTTAGTTGTTGTGAGGCATAGGCTATCACTTTTTAATATTTCTTGAGTACAAAACACAACCCCCTTTCGGATTCATCACAATAGATTATAGATATATCATCAATGGAGGGAAATGTTAGTAAAGGTGTAATTATTAACCTCTTATTCATCTATTTAAAACTTTCCTCACATTCATCATTCCAAAAAAATTAACTCGCTCATAAGTTATCTAGATTAGTGGGATTAAAATGGTGATATTTTCATCACAAAATGATGACCACACCCTACTAATCCAAAGAAAGTATGGATACCCATCATATATTTTATTCAAGTATATCATTAAATTGCCTATAATTTTTAAGGGTCCATAGATACCCCATTTTTTGTGATGGCATGCCAAAAGAATGTCACTTTATCTAACCAAAACACAAGTTTAATGTAAATTTCATACAACTTTTCTTTCTGTATGTTCCTCAGTATAGTATTAAAAGGCACATCATGCTCCTTATTTTTTGGAGTATAAAATAATATCATCCATTAATACTAACAAAAATTTAAAAAGTAATCCTTAAAGAATATATTCCTCAAATCCCTAAATATTTATAGCGAATTAGAGAGCCCAAATTGCATCAATATAATTGTTCCCATTCCATGTACAAAATATTGTCTTGGGGATATACTCCTTCTTCTCCTCTAAATGATAATTTCTCAAATGAAGATATATCTTATAGAAATATTGGTCTCCTCATAGATTATTAAACAAGTCATAAATCCATGGTAGATTATACTTTTTCTTTATCTTTATCATATTGATATCATTATAAAATATGAAGAGAGAAATTTACCTACCCTTACTCTTGATGAAGAAGACCATTTCACCACATGGTGAAGTAGTTGGGTGTATATACCAATTATCCATATTCTCCTAGAGTTTCTTCTTTAGTACCAAAAGTTAAAAAACAAAAATTCTTTATAGAGTCCAAGATATTGGTAAATCCTTTGGTATATGCTTGATTGAAAATTCAATGTCTTGACTGGGTGGAAGACCATAAAATTATCTAGGAAAGTCATTTTTTTATTACATCACAATGGGCATGTATTTAAGAATGATATTTTCTTTAATTTCCATAATTCTGGATAAATAATACTTATCAAAATGAAAGATATCAATTCATGATATCTTGTTACTAATGAATATTCATCCTCCTTCATGCACTTTTCTAGAATTGGTGGGTGATTCATGATACAGAGCGTGATTTCCTTCTCCCAGCAATTTATGACAGCTCTATATAAGAAAAGAAAATTCATAACCTTAATTACTAAATTAGGAAAAAAATAATGTCACAGGGTTAATTAAAAAATTTTCCTCCAAAATATTAATAGGGTAATTATATACATGGGATGAAATAATCTCCCCATTTTTTGTATTTACAAATAGAAATACTTAAATGATTTTTTGTAGGGTTTGAATAATTCAACAAAATATGTGATATATGATAGAATGCATAGAACCATATGTGATATGTGTACCATTCACTATTTGATTTCATTTTTTAAAATTTACCTCACTAAAATAGACAAAGGTACGTGAATTTTAAATTTATATAACACATAAAAGGACAATACTTAATATATAAGGGGTAACTCATAAATTAAATATATTTCGTATCCTGTGAATTTATAGAATTCAATATAATTTATCCATGATATATTTTCTAAAAAAATATTTTGGTCATTTTTCACCCTTAACAGTGGTTCAAAAAAAACTCTGTATTTACCAAATCATATCCATAGAGAGTGTTAAACCATGTGTGAAACAAGGCCTATTATTGTACACTTGTTGAGGATCAAGTCTAGATAAATTCACTATTTTTTGTTTTGTAACCCCTATGAAACTCTATTCTAGAGTCAAAGCCATATTCAGTATCCATAAGGTGATATATTTTTTAAGAAACCACTTACTCTATGCATTAGCAAAATATAGGCTATTTTCATATGTTATGCCTTATTCCAAAGGCTTTAAATAGTGTATTTTAAACCTAATACCAAAAAATATACCTTTAATTGATACCAACTATGAGAACACCTTTATTTAATAAAAATTATTTCATGATTAATTACTTAAAGTCACAATTAGTACAATCGAGAAGATTCAAATTGTAACACCATGAGTTTTTAGGAACTAACTTTATTCGAATAAACTAAAATTCTTTAATGGATAGCATTACACACTAGAAAAAGTAAAGATTTTGATATGTGGAAATATGAGTTTAAAATGATGTATATGAAACAATATTATTGGAATTTTTTACACACAATAATGAGTTTGTCTTACATTTCACACACCACAAGGTTTTATAAGAAAAGTTTCACACTATTAAAATATTAATATTTAATATAATAGTTATCAACTGGATATTGGAATAGATTATATGAATAGGATTAAATAAATTATTAAAATATGGTCTACACATGTATAAAAAAATAAATTATTTTATAACTAATTAATTAGAAATAAATATAAATCCCTTTTTTAAAAGAAATGTAACTTTTTTCTGAAAAACTATTTTTATACATGCAAGTGTGTTTTATATCAATAAATTAACCAAATCAATTTTATTTAATGATTTTAATGAAATAGATTTATATTAAATTAAATCTTATTTTTAACATTCATCTTATATTTTTTTCCACACAAGAGATAAGAATATCCAATTATATGCTTAAAAACTCTATTTTTCTAAAAATTAATTTTGTTAACATTTTATGGCACACCTATTTTAAAAGCTAAATTTTTAAAAAATTTAAAAACTAATTTAGTAAAATAGAAATAATTATTGAAATAGTACAATAAAAATTATATTAGGGTCAATTTTTGGGATTTTTAGGAAAGTTTTCATTTTTTAATGAATATTGAGAAAAAACCAAATTTTAATTGAAAACTAACAATATTTTAATTTATTTGCAATGTTAAATTATATTTTAAATTTAAATAATGTATATTTAGTTCAAGAATACATTTATTAATAAATATTTTGAAATTATATTAATTTTTATATTGAATTTATTTATAAAAACATTGTAAGCTTTTGAAATTTTAAATATTAAAAACCAGGTATCTCTTCACGTCTATGGGATTACTTTAAAATAAATTATTTCTAGTTCCATGGTCTGAATTTGAAAAAATGGATTAAATATTTTTAATAATATAAATTTATAACATCTAGTAACATAAACTTATGTTTTGACCAAAATGAATAGTGGATATAGTAAATTTAATTATTTTGGTTAAAGTAAAAATTGGTTTACCGGTGGGGGTGAAATTAGAATAATAAGTGTGAAAATATCCTAAAATCTTATATTAATTTTATTAAAAGATTTTATTTTTATTATTTTCTATAAAAAAATATTAAATATTACAATTCTTGGAAAATTTTCTTTAATTATGACAAATATAATAAGTTTAGTAAAGAAGAAGACCAAAAATATACTTTCCTTACAGAACATTTCAAAAAAGATTTAGGATAGGGAAAAAAATATTTTTTTGGAAAAAAATATTATTTGGATATATAAATAATTTATTTATATCATTAAATGTTATTTAAAAATTTTATGGGTAAACTAGTTATATAAAATATTTAAGAAACTCCAACACAATATTTATTTAGTTAATAATTAACCAAAATTAATGATATTAAAAATATTTAAAGTGAAGTAAAGTGAATATATTATTTTGTTCCATTAATTTTGTAAATTAATATATCATTTTAACTATGTTTTTGTATTATATATTTTATTTTTATCCTTATATTTCTATTTTTAAAATTGAAATTAAATAAATAATGATAAAATTGGCGTTATTGCAATTTTACAATAAATGATATTTTCTTAAATGATTTAAAATTAATGAAAACATATCATCTTACAAGTGATTTTTAAATTTTAATAAAAATCCAATAATTTTCATTAATGGACCAATTATTATTTTATAATGAATATATTTCTTGGTAAATAGTAAAAACATAGTTTTCACGGTTACGGTTAAAGTGGATTATTTTCAACATACTTGAAACTATATTAAAATCAATGTATAAAAAACATGGGATTTTTATTTTTTAAAGTATATATAATATTTATAATCATTGAGTCTACAATTTATAATACGGATTAATCTAATTTAGTCTTGAATGATAAATTTCTAGGGTAGGGAATCTATTTATCGAAGTGAAAACCCCAAAATGGTAATAAAATGGGAAGCATTGATATAAATGCATTAAATGTTTAAAAATGAGTTTTAATGAGTGTTTTAGGTTTTTATAGACCATATAATCCATATAAAAACATTATTTATCTTTGTTAGTTCAACTTAAGGTAAGTTTGACCACCCAATATTGAATACTTTAGGGTATTTACTAGAATGTACTCCTCCTCAACTAATAAAAGGCACACAATCCCTAACTTATTCACACATATCAATCCATTTGGATCAACCAAGATATACCAAAATAACTTCCAAAACTCTATCACCCCTTCCTATATTCCTTATTTTTTACCTAAATCTTACCAAGCAAGGATTTAGTGAAACGATAATGCGGATACCCAGAGAAGAGGAAACATTCATTAGTAAGGGTTTTTGTTTTATTTCTCCCTCCACCCATTTTAATTATTATTATAACATGATTATATAATAACCTCAGTATCTCAAATATAATGAGATGTTTTTATATTAAATTTATGACATAAATTAAAACACACTTCTATCAAATGGGTCACTAAATCATCAATCATGTGTAATGTAGATAGTCTCCTTGTGAACTGGTGTAATTCGTTTCTCTATTACCACCTTTCATGATTGGGTATAATGATAGATTTATTGATTATATATGATATTCCTATTTTTTATGATTTTACCACCATTCTAAAATTAATATATCACACAAACAATCAGGATTTCCATTTTATGGGAATATAATAACATCATTCGTGTGTGCGGAAGACTACCACCTTGAGAAGCAATGTGATTCATTAAAGTTTTAAATGAAATTTATTAAGGATGTTATTAATAAAAATATGTGATATATATGAAATAAAAATGACTCTGGTATTATAATATATTTTTTACATTTATTTTTTTCAAACCAATAAGAAAATGAAAAACAATGTTCAAGCGTACATACGACCTACCATCTCCAGAAACGTTTTACTTTATTTCCTATCACTAAATTTAATGGATTAATATATATTAATATATATTAAATATATAATATATTTATATAATTTTTAACATTCTATAGATTATAAAATCATTATATAATTAATAGAAACAAAAATATCAAGTCAAAACACATACAGAAAACAAAGCAGTTATTACGTGAAATATAACTTTGGCATGGATTTGTTAATAAACATATAATATAAGGTTATAAGAAAATAATACATGGTATGATATATATATATGAATATTTTTATATGATAGTTATATAATAAACAAATATTTACAATACAGGATTCTTGAATGAGTATAACGGAACTCATGACTTAAGGTAAGGGGGTTTATAGTCTCACATTTAAATATGAAAAACTTATTCCATATCCACCAATAATTATTTTGTGGGTTTTATATACTACCCTATGATATGATATATCATGAATCTACCTCATTTAATGATAATTAATGTTTCCATTTATGTTATTTTTTCATGTTTATTAATATTCCAATGTTAGTCAAGCAGTAATGGATTCTTGTCCCAATTTTTCTCCTTTGAGACATATAGTGTGTTATGTACCTATATTCCTGCATGAGGTGTATGTATGACCCATTTGACATGTAATATCATGAGTTCATCCATCCTCATGTTATATAGAGTTTCATTTTATTTTATTTTTTAATAGTGATTATGAATCAATGTGACCATTATGGTAAAGATTTCATGTTACAATTTTGTCAATTATCATATTTTTCTATGATTATACTTCTCATAACAAAATTTAATGATCCATATCTTAAGATTTATCATAAATTATCTTATAAAATATTTTTTAAAGATATATTAATGTTATTTAAAAAAATTTCCAATATTTTTTAATTTGTACAAATTAATATTCATTCAAGAGAACATGACATTATTACTCTTTTCTGTCAAAAAAATATTCTATTCAAAAACCATGTTTTCTAGAAAAATGTTCTCAAATTATTTTGAAATTATCCTTTAACCTTATTTTTTAGAAAATATATTTAGAAGGTTTTTTATGTTTTAATAAGTGTTTTAAAATATTATCAAAGATTCCATTATAAATTTTAAGGGTTTTTTCAAACAAAAAGGTTTTCAAAATGTTGTATGCATTAAAAAATTATAAATTAGAATGGTTATTTTTACAAGAAATTTTTTTATTGATTTTAAAAAAATTATTTAAATGTTATTAAAGTGTTTTTCAATGAAATTGATTATGAAAATTTTTTATGTTTAAAATTTTTATTTTAAAATAAAGGTTACTTTCCATAAGAAATATTACAAGTGATCATTAAAAATACCTCTCCATCTAAGAATAAATCATTTGATATAGTTTATACTTTATTAGGGACCTAATCTAGTGACACCATTCTGATTCATTCATTGAATTTTTTATGTTAATGATGAAAAAATATGTTTGAAACATATTCTTATTTCATGTGTTGTTCCATTATAAAATGATTATGAAATCTTCTTCTTTTCATTAGTAATGCTTTGATGAAATGATTATGAAACCTGTCTCTTTTCATAGGTTATGATATGATGAAATTTTTATAATACGCATTTCATTTTAGGGGTTATTATATGATTAAATTGTATGATCCTATGGAACATGTAAATATGCTTTTCATTATGCAATGGGTGGGACCTATATCTCCATCCAATGCAATTGGTAATGGTTTATATCTCATGTGATAGACATGACCTAAATGGGAAGTGAACCTAGTTTAGTAATATAAGGATGGAATGAGAAGTAAAACTATTTTAGTAATACAGGTCTGGAATGTGGATTGAACTCGATTTAGTAAAGTATTGTGTCCACTATGATGGTCATGGAAGTGATCCCAGAATAATATGGAAATGGTTTTCTATGATTATGTGTATTCCACAAATTCCATGTCTTATGGAAATGTTATGATTTCGTGGCTCATGATCTTTGATAATATTATGATTCCTGGGTTTTTAAGTACCAATAATAATTCAATTAATAAGTATTTATGATCATTGATATGAAGGGTATGGTTTTGAAATTCTATACTCATGTTCAAATACCCTTATACTCATGTTATGATTATGTTTCTCATAATTTTACCCATATTGATAATTGGAGCTCACCCATTCTTATGATTCCTTTCCTTAGGTTATAAATAAATTTTTTATAAAGGGTATGTCTATGAATATTACCAAATGGAAAGATAGTTATGGGAAATAGTGAAGATATTTCACTAGATTATATGATTTTGTTTCATTTTTTCAAAGGCACTAACCTATTACAATCCTCAGAAATGTGTTTGTGTTATATAATGAATATTGATAAAATGTTCTATAATATCCATGTATTTTTATCCCTAGGTTGTTATAGATAAGCCTAGTTTATTTGGGAGATTAGTTACATAGCACATTAATAAGATACAAAGATAGAAAACAAATTGGTAACTTTCATAAGAGGCATCTAATATTTTATTTCTCATTTAGAACTATACAGGAAATTGTGGGGATATATATAAGAAAGTGTTGAGCTATAAATCCTAGTAATGGAATAAAAAAATCATGAAAATGTGAAATTATTACACATTAGTCCATAATAATTTTAATGGAACATACAAGGAATGTGATTCATAATCTTTTACAATGAGTAATGATACAGCATGATATCATAAAGGTAACATGCGAATGAGGGAACAACATTAAACATGAAATCATAAACATAGATCATACATAACATCCAAGTCATTACAAAATGGTGGAAAAATTCCCATTATGGAATATATTTACCCCTTAATACCAAATATGGAATCTAACCTGACTCAAACATTAACCAATGCATTGTAGCATTGTATAATTTTGGGTTCACCCATCGATTTCATATAATGTACATGCATAACTTTACCACATAGATCATTCAATATAGGAATCATATTTCATCAAATTTAGTCCCATGAATAAGAACTGTTGAATAAACACATGTAATTCCTTAATTAATGAAGGAATATTATGCTTAGGTGAATACCCTTGAGTGGAAAAGTTAATGGTATTAACTATAAAATGGTTTGGAATGGTTAAATAAATGGATAATTTTGGTGGAATTACTCGGGTACATAATGAATCATGGGAGGGATTAATGAGATATAATGTTGTCTAAAATAAATTTGACATCATATGGTTATTAATAGGTATTTGTAAAATCATATTACATTAATAATATTTTTAAGTAAAAAATGAAATACATAAATAAGGTTCATGATTAAAAGGGATAAGGAGAGGATTAGTAATCATGAGTGGATGTTTATAAAAATGTCGGAGGAGCTTAATGAGATATTTTTGGAACCATGTGAGGACTGTAGAGAATAATTTCTAGAGTAATGTCATGATCCATGGATTTTTAGTGAATATAAATGGGATATTTGGTGGGTTTATATAAGAAAAAAGTGGGAAGTTATTTATTATTTTCTAAATTTATGTTTTAAAATATTTAAAATAAAATAACCCAAACCAAAAAACATACCATGATTTTTTCCAATGCTTTCTAAAAATGGATTCATAATAATTATTTCATAATTCTGTGAATTGAGAAGGTTAAAATAGTACAATTTGTGATGTTAATGTGAGTTAGGTTTGAAAAAAAATGATTTTAAAACCCTAAAATAAAAGATAGGTTTTTGGAGGACTTGAATGGTTTATAAAAATAACTAAATACCCTAAAAACAAATTATATTAAAGTATAAATATTTATATTTAGTCTTAGATAGATTTTATGGAATATATTAAATCACTTTTAGGTCATTATGATGTAATAATAAACACCATATATTTATACCATATATAATTTTTACCTGAAAAGTTGACTATATCTAAAAATGATGAAACATTTACCATTGAATTCTAATTCCCAAAAATAATATATTTTTTAAAATAATTCACTATATATGATGAATTAATCTATTAATTAAAATCCACATTTATTGAAAATTCTATTTTTTATAATGAATTTTTGGTGAACATTGTAAAACTTAGATTTTCACTTCATAAAATTATATTTTCATATATATTTAATATATACTATTTAATAATAATATTTTATTAAAATATAATTTAATTTATGAATTCATCAATATGAATATCTTGATTGAGATTTTATATTACCCAAAAATACAATTTGTGTTTTTTTGTATTAAAATATAATTTTTTTATTAAACTCATTACTTAATAATTTATAAATTCAAATATATAAAGAAATATACTCATTAATTTATTGGAAATAAAATATATATATTTAGTCTACTGGGTTTGAGACCCAAATCCTATTATCACACCAGAAAATTCTCTATGGGTAAGGTGTGCGAAAGTGAGATTTTCTTATTATGGTTCATCGAATATGGTCTTTTCAATGATATAAATGAGCTTTAGTTTCTCCTATAAATGGTTTGTCTCATGATTTAGTTCTTTAATCTCATATTGGTTTTGGTAATGGGAATATACTAGTGATACTTTCTACCTAGGATGTGTCGATAAATGGGATTCATAGGGAATAATTGAACAAGAAAATTCAAATGATCCTTTTATCTATGAAAATCACATTTTTCGTAACCCTTAATATATACTAATTATATGTTCACTATTGAACAAATATATTATCATTGGTCATGATTCTTAAAAAAATTAAATATGACATGATAGAACCAAATAAGTTCATGTGTTTTCTATATATACAATTCATAAATATGGGATTTATTAATTTAAAAATGTAATTTCATTTATAAATGAATCTGTCATTATGTTAAGACCACATTCCAAGACATCTGTCATAAATGGTTAAGGCCTTATAAAAATACTCAAGCTAATTTTTCTCATGATACATACCAATTCTTCATGTGGATATATTAGGCACCAACCAACAATTAATAACTCTTATGAATTACACATATGAATGGGGTGAAACACAATCATTCATATTTAAAAACTATGAATTTAAATGTTAATAATTCCCCTAAAAAATAAACATAATCATAAAAAATATATAGGAATATAGAGAATAAAATCAAAGTATTATATCCCCATTAAAATTGATCATAAACTATCTAAATTAATAACAATTATTATATCATTACAAAAAATACCCAGTGGAGCATAATTCAAATATTTATTTATGTTGTTGATGAATTTAAATACAATAAAAATTTCCTTAAAAACATTCAAGAGAAAAATACTCTTTACACATTTAAAATAAATTTTTTTCTAAAAACCATAATATTAAAAAAGTTATTTTATTTTAATCATATAATATTTTAATGGAATATTAAATGAAATTAGTGATTATAATGGATGATAATTATGAGAATATCATATAAGTTAAAAATATTTATTTTCACATTATTGTAAAAAGGTCATAAAGTGACTCATTCAGATAAAGCAACAGGATTATTTTTTTAAATAGTTTTATAAAAATTAAAAAGAAAAAAATAATAATTAATAAAACATTTGGTGAATGCTGAAAATATTCTTTAATTTTTTTTAGAAAACATTAATTGGATGAAAAAATATTTCTAATCGAATAAATGAATAGAGTTAGTTTTTCTGAAAAACATTTTATCAATAATTTTTTGTACCAAATAGTTTAAAGTAGGAAAGTTAATTGAAATTTTCATGACTAAAAAGAGTATAATAACTTATTTAGGGCATAATATACAAATATGAAATAATTTCCTCATATGATAATTATTTATAAACACTCTATAATAATAATGAGATTACAAAATTAACCCTTGAAAAATAGGAAACTTTTGTATCATAATCCTTATAAAAGAAATATAATCAAATGAAATTTTAAAAAATGTGAATAAAAATGTATTAATGATATAAAATATCAATGTAAATGTATATAAACGACAAAAAAATAAACAAGTAATGAATATGCCATATGTCTCACATGAGTAAAATTAGTTGGAGAAAACTCGTACAGTAGGTTTCAAATCCTTCATATGTATATAAACCTACAATATATTAAATAGAGATTTTTATATATCTATTTCAGAAACAAAAATATACATATCATACATTATATTATCTAATTATAATCTTTTATCACCACTTCATTTAAAATTCATCATTAAAATAAATGTTATGGGTAATAACTGCTTTATTCGTCATGTATGTTTTGATCCAGAAGTTGTAGACCTATTACTTCGATCATGGTTCCATAAAATAAATAACTATAATAATGATATTAATATCATATATATTCATTATCTACCAATTTTGAGTCATCTATAAAAGTTATTGATATTAAAATATATTAAAATATTCATAAAGACGGAAGGTTGTACATATTCATGGTCGCGGATTTCGTTTTTTGATGGATGGTGTCACGAACTAGATCTGGTCGTCAACCAAACTAGTGCCCTACCAATTCCATGGAATGTATTAAAGGGAATTACCTATCCCCATGGTCTGGAACAAGTTCCCATGTATCATAAATAAATGTTCAGTAATGATTTACTGAAGTTTATAAATATTAAACAACCAACAATAACAAATAAACTGAATATGATAAATTTACACCAAACAAGTCTTAAAAAATTAATATTTCAATTAAATAGTTTTAAACAAAAACCAATAGGGAAAAAACTAAAAATTATCAAAAAAATTAACTCAAAAACCACCACACGGCAAGGGGGCATCTCCCTCAAGCCATCTCCACAACACTACACCAAGGAAGGAAGCTAACAACCTAAACGACCATCTCCAAGGATCTTTCCTTTACTTGGGTCAAACATTAACAAGTCCAATTACATCCAAAGGTGTAAGTAGGTTGTGATCCTAATCGCAATATTATACCACCCAAAAATATTTTATGAGATAAACATTTTAAGAAAAAAACCTTGCAAGTTTTCATAAACAGGTAATTCTAGTAACAATTTTTAAGAGTTGAAACTTCAAATGAAAACATTTTTCAAGAGGGAAACTTTACAGAATTAATCATTTTAAATAAAGAATACACGCTTATGAAATTACCATCCAAACACATTGTATGATGATGGAAGTCATAATACAATCAATGAGTACAAGTCATGGGAACACCCCTAGACACTAGCTTGTTGTGGGGAACTAGGTACATCGTATCTCAGTGTAAAAGTAACCACATCCAATAAGCTTCTCACACATGAGCCATTGGGAGGGGAGACCCCAAAGTCCAGTGGTCCCCAAAAATCATCATAGTTTAGTCAGTTTTTTCATCGTCAATATTGCTATGTGAAATAAGGATGAGGCCACTACCCGATCACTAACATACTAGTCCTAGTCCTCTCACCTAGATAACTGAACTTCCCCATTTGTGTTAAAAAAAGTTCCAGATGTTAGAAAATACTATTGACACATAAATATAACATTTATAAATCATGCATACACCAAACATAACCCAACCATGTTTCTCACAGTTTATGTATTTCAATAAACTATTTAAAATTTTCCTAAAACAATTTCAATAAGTATGACAAGGCTTTGCACATAAAATCCATTAAAACCACTATTTTACATAAATATTCACACCAATACCATACCAAAACTGAAATGGATTCCCTAGAATCGTTTAATAAACCAATTCCATTAATCACAAAATGATCTCAAATGTTAGGACATGGACTTCACATGGAAAACACATGTTTCCATACAAAAATGAAAATTTAAAATTAAACACTTAATCAATGCTATCAAAAAAAGGTTTTATCACCACTCAAAATGGGTGATTAATATTCTAAATAGGTCAATAAATTGAGATAAATTTATTAAATAATGTTTAAACATGGAACCACTAACCTTGAATATCAAAAACCCCAAAAATTAGTGTGAAACTTCAACTGCACTACAAGCGATTGAAAACGAACCCAAATCAAGATGATTAAGCCATGAAACTCAATATTAAACCCTAGGAACAAAACCCTAGCTACTAGAATTTTAGAACATCAAAAAGAAGGGAATAAACCCTAGAGAGAAAGAAGATAACAAGGAAAGACTCACCTACTTGAGGAATCTTGAAATTTCCCCACCAAAAAACCCTTCAAAAATGGGTTCCAAGAGAGATTGAGGGATCTTAAAATCCTTATAAGGATAAAATGGTATAATGGGGGAATAAAAATTCGAATTATGTTTATTTATAGAAATGAAAACAGGTAAAATCCATTTTTTAACACCTGGATATTGTGCACGTTTTGTCCGCACGGTTTAGTAAACTGTTCAGCCAAACCGTGCAGCCTGTTCGGCCCACCCAAAAAATGCCATTTCACTCCGAAATTCATGGGGGGATAGGGGTAAAATATAAGATAATAATAGTATAGAAAATACCTAAAAATAGGTACATGGATGTGATAATTCTCCCAACCGTGAAAACTTTCTACCCTGAAAATTCAACCCGAAGCTTGATCAAAAAACAAGAATGGGTACTCTTTCTTAACCTACAAATTTCGCTCCCAAGTCTCGTGTACAGTATTACCATGCTACCAAAAGACCGGGACCAGTAGAATATGTTAAGTTAATAAGGTTTCCTTATGAATTTCCCATTTTTTATGTTTTGAAAATCACAAACACGTTATCTTAAGGAGAATTGTTTTTTCCTAAGGATTGTTTTCAGAAGGAAAATTTCCCTTCTATAAGGAAATATTTATCCTTACCATTTTTTCATTGTTTCATTTTATAATCTCTCTAAATCAAACTAATTTTATTACTAAGTCTAAAATTCAGATTCTTCTGTAAAACCTCAGAATCTTATAATTCCTTGGAAACAGAGTTTTCTATTTTCATATTCTGAATATTATGAAAGTCAAACTCCGAATTCTATGAAATACAGACTATGAATCCTCTAAAATTTAGACTCTAGATTCTATAAAATTCAAACTCATAATTCTATGAAATTTGGACTCTAAATTCTCAGAAATTGAGACTCTGAATTCTATGAAATTATGACTCTAAATTCCCAAAAATTCAAAATCTTAATTCCTCAAAATTAAGACTTAAAATTCCTCAAAATTAAGACTCTGAATTCCTTAAAATTCAGACTCTTAATTCCACATAATTTAGACTACAAATTCCTCATAATTCAGACTCAAAAATCCTTATAATTATGACTCTTAATTCCTTGGAATTTAGACTCTGAATTCCTCATAATTCAGACTCCGAATTCTTCACAATTTAGACTTGAATTCCATAGAATTCATATTCGGAATTCATTGGAATTCAGACTCACGAATCTATAGAATTTAGATTCTGAATTCTTTTTAAAATATAATCTAAATTTCCATGTCATATAAAATCTAAATTGTTATATGGTTAGACTCTAAATTTTATTTTTACTTGGACTCCAAAAAATATATTTTGTTAAGAAAATTCATTTTCCTAACACATTTTATTATTATGAAATGATGTCATGTAATCTATTTCTAACCGTTGGTTGAGTGGCATGTGTATAGATCCCTCTGAAATTCAAGTTAAAATATGATTGTTATTGGAGAGATTCGGTTGTTGGAGTTGTGCCTATAAATAGGATCTCATTTGAATGAGCTCACAATCGAAAAACCATTCCATCACTCTAGATATTACATGTTGTTGAAGTGATTTATAGATAGATACTATCATGCCTAGTGCATATTGAACATCTTATTCATCTTGGTTCGTCTGACTCCAATTTTTCCTGAGTACAATTGAGGGCTTTCGGGGAAAGGAAGACAGAGGTGTTTACTACCTTAAAGTTCGAGGACTTATGAGGATAGAAAGACATAGGTTCCGACTACATTAAATATTGAGGGCTTGTAGTGGTAGAAAGACAGATTCTAATATTCCTATAGAGGGATTACTCTGGTGTGGTTAAGACAGACTTTCTTGAAATTATAAATCAAGATACCATTATCCAAGGTTTTTGGATACCCTACTCTTTCGGTTAAATGATTTAATACTTGTTACTTGTTTTATTTCAAGTTTATTTCTGTTGTATTTTGATAAAGGATGAAAGTATAACCTTCTTATACTTTCTTATTCTTTTATGTACTCTGATAAATAGGATTATATATGCTTTAAGGTAGAATATTTACCTAAGTAAAATTTCCTTAAAATTCCTTTCCAGATCCATATTTCTCAAACCAAGAATGTTTGTCTTATAAAACTATTTTAGGGTTTGTGAATTTACTTTGTTTAACTTTGATAAACATAGTTTTCATTAAGGTTAAAATTAAAAAAATTTAACTTAAAATTCACCCCCCCTCATGTAATTGAGCATCTACAATTGTATTTTGATCAGGCAATTGGTATCAGAGGAGGTCTCTGAAATACTTATACTCACATATAAGTTTTCTTGCTCAAGTTTTCCATGTTCTAAATTTCTTCATGCTTAAATTTTCTTGCTTAAGTTTTTCTTAGATATTTTTACCTTTATTTACAAAACATTTTTATTAACAAGTTTTTTGGAAAGATATTTTCCTATAGAATGGAAGGAATGAATATTAGTTCTATTGAAAATCTAAATTCTACTAGACTACCTATTTTTTATGGTAATGATTATGATTATTAGAGAGATAAAATAAAAACTTTTGTTATTAAAACTGGAGAAGACAATTTTTTCATGCTTACTAGAGATTAAAAAATTCCTAACAAGGAATTCAAAACATTTACCAACAAATAAAAGTAATAATATCAACTAATTTACAAGGTACGCAATACTTTTTTGTGTTCTATGACTAGGAATATATATTGTAAAATTTCTTCTTTTGAAGCTGCTAACTGCATCTAGAAGAAAATTGAGTTTACTCTTTTTGGTACTTCAAAAGTGATGGAAACTAGAAGAGCTATGCTTAGAGAAGAATATCATGGATTTCTATTTCCTTATAGATAACCGGTTTGCAAAGTGGAAAAAATATTTATGACCATTTTCAATAGTCTAAAATTTATGGGAGGGAAAGGTCTTGATGATGAAGCTCATGTGGACAAGATAATTTATATTATGCCAACTATGTGGGAATCAAAAAGGACGAATATTGATGAGAATATAAAAGTATCTCAAATTAATCTTGATGAGATTTTTGGAACTCTTCTTCAACATGAGACATGAATGAAAAGAGATGTTGGCATGAATAAAAAGAATAATGGAAATGGAAGTGTAGCCTTTACTACTTCTAAATTCAAGACTCTGGAAAGTGTTACATGATCCAAGTAAAAGAATGTCATTATTCTATTTGAATCTAGTGAAAGTGAACATTCTGAAAATGAGCTAGCTAATATTTCTAGAAGGATGAACAAGATAGTGGGAAAGAAAGACTTTAATTATAAATATAATAAGAAAGAAAGAAAATACAAGAAAGACTTAGAAGTCACTTGCTATGAATGTAAAAGGGATGGACACAATAGGCTAGATTGTCCCATGATCAAAAGAAAAGATAGAAAGGAAAATCATTTTGAGAGAAATAGGAAGAAGTATTGCAACGCTAAGGCTAAGAAATTTTTGAAAGAAAATGACACCTAGAGTGCCAGTGGTGGTGACTCATCTGATGAATCCTCATATTTTGAATCTTCTGGAAAGAAGAATCTTGGTATACTAGACAAACTACCTATTTAAAATCATTGTATAATGGCTAAGGTACACAATGCCAAATCTATCACTAATGTATCTCTGAATGAAAATTAAACTAAAGATAAATATTATAAATCTTCATATCATGAATCTTCCAAATTAGAAGATAATACTTTACCTTCTTCTGAATAAGTTTCTTGGTTTTCTAAACTTCTTGAAAATTAAAATTGTAAAATAAAAAATAAGTTAGAGATGGAAAACATTAGAATATCTATTTTAACAAAATACGTATCAGATCATTGTAAATATCTTGATAAGAAAACTTTTAATTCCAAAATTGTTTCAAAAAACCTTGAGGAAGTTAATTTAGAGAAGGATAAACCTTAAAAGGATCTTGAAAATGTAATTTATAAGAAAAATATTTTAGAGGATAACTCTAGTTATAAAACTAATGTTTTTTAGGATAAACATATGGTTATTAAACTAAATTCATAAATATTATCCTTAAGAAAATGCTTTTCAAAATTTACCTCTCGTAAAGAAATTTTTTACAAGATGTATTCCCAAATTCATTCTTTAAGGAATCATTCTATATTTGGTTAAACCTATTCTAAACCAGATTTTAGTAATAACTATTTTCTTCCCCAAAGTGATCCATTTTTAACTAAATGATAATGAGGTGGACATTGGGAGAAAAATTGTTCTTTAAAAAAAACCCAGTCTTTAGGTTTTCATAAAGCTTATTTTTCTAAGAAAATGAGGATTCCTAATAACTTACTTTCTGAAATTTCCAGATCCAAGAACGTTTGTATTCCACAAGTCTAACTCTTTTATTTTCAAGAAAATAAATATAGTACCAACAACAATACATGGTACATGGATAGTGTTTGTTCTCAGTATATGACTGGTAACAAAAACTTCTTTGAAATATTATCAAGACGAAAGAAGGAATATTAACTTACAGATATAATACTCAAGGAGAAATGTTTTGTATAGGTAACATTGTTATTCTTGAAAAAACATTGATTTTAAATGTTTTATTTTTTGAGGGTCTTAAGCACAACCTCATTAGAATGATTCAGTTGTGTGATGAAGGATACCTTGTGAATTTTAGTAATTATAAATGCTTAGTACACAATTCCAAGGAAAAATTTATTCTTTCTGCTAATAGGAAACATAATGTATACACATTAAAAAAAGAAGAATTTAGGATCCAAGATATAATTTTCCTTAGTGAAATGGAAGATCAATATTGGTTATTATATAGAAGTTTGGGATATTGTAACCTTAGGAACCTATTTAAAGTCACAATGAAAAGACTTGTTAAGGATCTACTAGATCATAGATTTTATTATTAAAAAGTTTTTGATCCTTGTCAATTTAGCAATCAACATAAATTGAGTTTTAAATAAATCGATGAAGTCTCAATTTCTGATGCATTATAGTTAGTGTATATGGTTCTTTTTGGTCTAACACAAACTGGAAGTATTAGAGGAAGATATTATGTATTTTTATTATTTGATGATTAAACTAGATTTATGTGGGTCTATTTTCTAGAAAAGAAATCGGAAGCTTTTTCTTATTTCAAATTTTTTAGAGCCCAAGTTAAAAATGAGAAAAACCTTCCTCTGATTACTATTCATAGTGATCATGGAGGAGAATTTCAAAATTCATATTTTGATAATTTTTTCAGTAAGAAAGGAATTACTCATAACTTCTTAGCACCAAGAACTCCTCAACATAATGGTGTTGTTGAAAAAAGAAATAAAATTCTTCAAGAGATAACTAGAACCATGTTGAGTGAATACTCAATTGCTAAGAAATTTTGGGCTGAAGTTGTCAGTACTTCTTTTTATACTATTAATCAAGTTTTAATCAGACCTTTTATTAAAAAAACTCCTTATGAATTGTGGAATGGTACAAAACCTAGACTTTCTTACTTTAAAGTTTTTAGCTGCTAAGCATTCATCTTGAATACTAGAGATAACTTACATAAGTTTCCACCCAAATCTGATGAAGGAATTTTCCTAGGATACTGCACAACTTCTAAGGCTTATAAATTTTTTAATAAAAACACTTGTACTGTTGAAGAAACAATGCTTATTAAATTTTATGAAATTGATCCTTTTGTTTTTAAATAACCCCAACCTATATCTTCGGATGTGTTTTCAAAATTTTATTTTCATCCAATGATAGAATATCCTTCTGATAAAGAAAATTTTCATGGAATTTTTTTTAAAGCATTTACCCCCAAATATTTCTTATAATATGTTGATGAACAGGTTTTACAAAATCCAAATCAGTTGTTTCTTACGAATCTTTCTAGTGACAGTATCATTGGGGATGAAAATCAACTTTTAAGGACTAGATGTTCCTCAAGAAATAAAGTAAAACATCTATAATTCCTTTACCAATTAGAACCAAAAAATCACTGATGAAGCTTTAGGTAATGATGATTAGATTAAATCCATGCAATATGAGCTAAATTAATTTGAAAGGAATAAAGTCTAGACCTTGGTTGAAAGACCACCGGAAACTTCTATAATTAGAGTAAAATGGGTCTTCATAAATAAATGTGATGAAAATGTAATCATAATAAGAAATAAATCTAGATTATTTTCTAAAGGCTATAATCAACAAGAAGGAATATACTATGAAGAAAACCTCTTCTCTAGTAACTAGACTTGAATATATTCGCATTCTACTTGCCTTTACAGCATTCATTAATTTCAAACTTTTTCAAATAGATGTAAAATGTGTTCTCCTTAATTTATATGTTCAAGAGTAAGTTTATGTTGAACAAACTCTAGTTTTTGATGACATAAAACATCCTAATGATATTTTCAAACTTACCAAAGATTTGTATGGACATAAACAATCCCCTATAGCCTGGTATGATAGAATTACAGGATTTTTTCTACAAAACAATTATGTTAAGGGAATTTTTGATCCAAACCTTTTATAAATAAAGCTAAAAAAATTTATTGATCAAATTTATGTTCATGACACCATATTTGGTACAACTCAGCAATCTTTAACTAATTCTTTTGAAATTTTAATGAAATATTAGTTTGAAATTAGTATGATGGGTGAGTTAACATTTTTCCTCGGTTTTCAAATTTCTCAAAAATCGGAACCAACATATATATATCAACATTAGTTTTAGGTCCACTAGGTTAGATACCCTGAGAGGGAGTGAATCATGATATGACATATTAAAACAATTTCCCCAATTGATCTTGTTACTTTATTAAGAAAAACTATCTTCTCACTTTTTTCTGTATCAAAGCATAAATAAAAATTAAATCATTTATAGGACACAATAATTTTTACTTGGTTCACCCGCACTAGGCTAATTTTTACAACTTTCACCTACAGATGAATCTCACTTTGCCACAGAATTGAACTGCGCAACCACAAATTTTATGCGCAGCATTTACTGCACCTTGTGTGTAATTCCCTTGCGTTGTGTGAAAAATATCACCTTTTAAATTCAATCCCAAATCCACTTTTCACGCAACCTCGATAATTCTTCACAAACTTCATTTTCTGCACAATGTAAACTTCTACGTGCAACACCAATTTTTACGCGCAACATCGAAATTTGCACACAACTTCCTTTGCATATTTTTTATGTGCACTAAAGCTTAGATCTTATCTAAGTATTGAGATACACATAATGAGGGGGGTCACCTCATATTTATTAGAAAACATGTCCCTTATACAAAAATTCCTCCTTGAGAGCGTAATCCTCTTCCAGTGAGGAAAACACATCTTCCATACAACACCGTATTTCACGCACGGCTCCAATTTTTCGTGCACCTCACACTTTTTCCAATTTTTGAGCTTCTGATATCAAAACACCTCTTGTGTGAAAAAAATCAATTCCTCTATTTCACGCATCACTCTAAAATTTCATGCACCATCCTTAAATTTTCTCTTTTTGTACCACCTCCAAATCATCCATTCCATTTTCGAGGTTCTTCTATCAATAATGGATTGTCAACAACATCCCTTAAAACTGGGAAATCACTATAGATGCCCCCTTTTTCAAAAAACTGAACTTAGAAACCCACCTTGTCAACAAACAAAACATCGAGGCCCGCTTTGCCAACTAACACAACCAACCTAAAAATTGTTTAATGATGCCTCGAGGGATTTTTTCCCAACAATAATTATATTAAATATCTTCTCAAAAATTATGCATTTAACAACACTAAAGTATAATCACCCCAATCGATACCTCAAATTCTCTTGATCTTGATGAAGCTGGGAAATGAGTAGATCAAACATCATTTAGAGGTTTGATAGAAAGTTTATTATACTTGACAGCTAGTCATCCAAACTTAATGTTTTTAGTATGATTATGTGCCAAATATCAATCTAATCCAAAGGAATCTCATTTAAAATCAGTGAAAATAATTTTTCTTTATTTAATGGGAACCATGGATTTAGGACTTTTTTATACTTATGGAAATGATTTTTTTTAAAGCTTTTCAGATGCTGATTTTGGTGGATGTAAAATGAATAGGAAAATTAAATCAGGATTATTTCATTTCTAAAGAGATTCATTAGTTTCTTGGTCATGCAAAAAAGAAACACTCAGTAGCACTCTCCACTACAGAAGTTGAATATGTAGAAGCTAGAAGTTATTGTGCTAAAGTATTGTGGATGCAACACACACTCACAGACTATGGTATGAGTTTTACCTAAACACAGATATAGTGTGATAATACTAGTGAAATTACCCTAAGTAAAAACCCTACACATCACACCCAAGAAAAACACATAGATATTAGGAATCACTTTCTTAGGGATCACACACTTAAATGAGCTATCATTCTTCAGTTTATCAGAACACAATATCAACTTGCTGATATATTTACAAAATATTTACCCAATAATAGATTTCAATATATTAACCAAAAGTTAGAAATGATCACTATAAGGTAATATTCCATATTAACTTTTTGTTGAAACATATCTCATTACATTAAGAAACTTCTTTATGTAGGGGGTACATTTGATTTGTTAATCAAATTTTTTATAATCAAAATTTTTCTAAATAAAATTTTTCATAATCAAAATTTATTTTATTCAAATTTTTTTCATAATTAAATTTTTTTGTAATAAATTTTTTTTCCCTTCAAAAAATTAAGAATCAAAATTTTTCTTTCCAAAATCAAAAAAAAAAATTCTCTCTTAAGAAAATTTTCCAAAAATATAAAGTTCTTCAAGAAGAATTTTTCTCATTTCTGATAATTTTCCTTCCAACCTGGAAGGAATGTTTCCATACTCAAGTTTTCATAATTGAACATTTTAATTATAGGTATTTTCATATTGTTTAATAAAATTTTTCAGATTCACTTTCCTTAAATCCAAATTTTTAATTAAAAACCTCAAAATAACAAAACCTATCAAATCCTTCTTCAGCATTCATATAAACCATCAGATCATATCAAGATTGTTTCAATCAATGGATCAATCTGGGAATATGAACTGTCACTTCAACGCCTATATAAAGTCCCCCCTATTCTTTGTCCCACATCATTTTTAAATCTTTTGCGTGTCGAAGCTCTACCTCTCTTCTTAAGGGTCGTTTCTCTTTCCTATTTTTGCTTAAATCTAGATGTCTTTGGAAGCGTCTCCCCAGAAGAAAATGTTGTCAGTTACGGAAAATTCATAATAGAATATTTATAGAGAGAGTTTATTAGATCCGAATTTCATTTACAATTATGATTCCCTCGTTACAAAAAATATCAAACTGAATGGATGGGAAAGCTTGTTCGTAGCCAAACTGAAACGACAAGATCCGGTTTATCCGGAGTTTCTTGTAGAATTTTATGAGCCAGTAATTTTTTTAATGAATGTGTAATAGATAAATTCTCATTAAAAAGTTATTGGAAAACCTATTCCCTTTCTTTTAACATGCCAGATAATATCATTGGAATTCCGTATGAAGGTGAAGCATATTTCTGTACCCATAAATTACCTAATGAATCAGGAAGTTTTCACAATGAGAAGCCTTTAGAGTTCCTTGGTTTGAAATAATTAAAGACACCAAAAACTAAACCATATTTATATGAATCTCAAGATCCTAGAATTATGGGATCAGTGATATCTCATTCCTAGAAAAGGTGATATGGATACTTTTAAGAAGAGTGATATCTACGTTCTGAATTTTCTGGTGAACTTGAGGAACATAAATTCGGTGCATTATATCTTGTTTACTATCTCCAAGGCCAAGAATGGGACCCCTAAAATCTTAAATCATCAAGTATCTGGCAGTACTTTCCAAAATCATTGTCCTCTATCTAGATTTGTTTAAAATACCATGCAGTACTAATCCAAGAAATTTCAAGGTTATGTTGCTAAGTGATGATACCCTAAGGAGGATTAAGGTTGGATTTAATAGAAAATCGAGAGATTTCTATGACTTATCAGAAAGGGAAATATAATCCTTATCTAACAAAATAAGAAGGAGTTGAGACTTCCAAGAAATTTGCGAACAAGAGAAAGAAGAAGGAGCTAGAAGTCAAAGGAAAAACTTCTATAGTTCAAGAAACTCAATAAACACCACCAAAGTCTAAAAAGCAAAAAACCTACCCAAATGAATTGGTTTCTAAGTGGAGACCAGAGAATAAGAATAGGAAAGAAGGAGATCCTAGATTTGTCTTGGATCCTGCTAAATCAAAATCTTTGAATATTAAGGTTTTGGAGGAATATAAGAAGCAAGAAAATAAAAATAAGATAAAGGAGAAGATGTTCGAGGTTGAAATACTTCAAGATCTTCTCAAAGATACTGAGAAAGAATTAGAACAAATATAGGTACCATAATACATTCTAAAAGAATTAGTACATGTGACTCCAAAAATTTTGGAACAAAAAGAAGAGGAATATATTATTTAGGAAGAGGAAGTGGAAGAAGAATATGAGGAAGAAACTGATGACACTGATGATATGATAAGGCAAGTTGAATAATATCATGAGAAATAAATCCCTTCTAAAAAGTTGTAGATTTGGACTTCTCAGGAAAAATCAACAAAACTTTCTTCCCCAGGAAAATGTAATAAAGGTCAGGAAGAAGTAAATAAACCATCTGATAATGAAAGCAGAAATCATGATTTTGTTCAACCAGATGATCTTGTGGAAAATGATGAGGAGGAAAAGTTTGATGAAGAAAAATTGTTCAAGTATCAGATAGTTAACATGAATCCCCAAAAGCTACAGAGACCATTTCTAAAGCTAATAAAGAAAAATAGTTGATATTTGATACACCTATAAAAGTTTTGGTAGCTAAGAAAGTTGTTGGTGGTTCTTCAAAAAGAAAGGATATTGAGATAAATAAATAATCCTCACCAACAAGGGAATCTGATTCAGAATCATCCTCTTTGGGTTTGGACTTTATGGTTCAATCATCGAAGAAATTAGATGACACCATTCCCTTGATTCCGAGTATTGACTTGAGATGTCAAATGATTCAGCATTCATTAGATCAGAAATCGTATTCTGTTAGCATGCTTATGGAAAACTTTATTAAGATTGAGGCTGATTTCAAAACATTTTATATCGAGTATGATGCTTACAGAGGGTCTTGTATAAAAATCACTAAGTGTTCCAAGAAGATGGTTGGAGATCTAAGACTTATTTATAACTTTCAAGACTCTGTGAAAGATGCCTTTGATAGAGCAGATGTGAGGATAAATTATCTTAAGAAAAGTTTTTCAGAAAAGTTGAATCTAGATCAAGCATCCTGGAAGTAAGAGGTAAAAGTTCTGAATGGGAAACTGAACTCAGTTGCGATGAATTTAAAGAGGGAAATATATCTTAGAACCATTTTTGAAGAAAATTTTAGTAATCAAGAATATCTTTTGAAGTCTCAGGTAGAGATATTAAAGTCTCAGGTAGAGATATTAAAGTCTCAGGATGAAAAGATCAAAGCTCTCGAGAAGAAAAATGAGGATCAGGAACAGCTTCTCAAACACTTTGAAGAAGATCATAAGAATCTTAAGAAGCTAAAACCCATTGTGAATAAGTTCATTCCGAAGGAAAACAAAGATGATTTTTCTTTTCAAATCCAATTTTTTGTTGTTTCTTCCTTATATTAATATTTCAATTCATATTGAAAATTATTATTGTGTTTCATTTTGGATGTTGTATATAGTTCTAATCTTTCAGGTACCATATTTTTTTCTGTTCTCTCTATTCCTTTTTGAAAATCATAAAGGGGGAGAAAGGAATCATAAAAAGAATACTAAGTAAAGAAGAGAATGCCTTATGTAAGGGGAAGTCTATCTAAGGGGGGGTTTTCTCAAAGAAGATTTCAAAATGCAAGAAAAAGTAAACTATCCTTAAGCAAGTCAAGAATATGATACATAGGGATTTTAAAACCTAAGGGGAGATTAGTCGTATTCACCATGATTCATAATTAAAGGGAGATAATTTTTTATTTTAAGTTCATAAAGAAAAATTCTTAGTCCTTATATTCTTTTTTGTAATGATGTTTGTGCATTCCAAAAAGGGGGAGATTTTTAAGTTAATAAGGTTTCCTTATGACTCTTCTATTCCTCTATGTTTTGAAAATCACACACTTTATATTAAGGAGAATGTTTTTCCCTAAGGATTATTTTCATAAGGAAAATTTCCCTTCTCTAAGTAAATTTTTATCCTTACCTTTGTTTTCATTTTTTTATTTTATAATCTCTCTAAATCAAACTCATTTTATTACTAAGTTTAAAATTTGGATTATTATGTAAAACTTGAGAATATTATAATTCC
This sequence comes from Viscum album, assembly GCA_963277665.1. Taxonomy (NCBI): domain Eukaryota; kingdom Viridiplantae; phylum Streptophyta; class Magnoliopsida; order Santalales; family Viscaceae; genus Viscum; species Viscum album. Next base: position 275,573,657 of record OY728137.1, read on the forward strand.
TTGGATATAGAGTGTTCTATTTTCAGATTATAATTTTTTTGAAATTCAGACTCAAGATTCTATGAAATTCAGACTCTGAATTCTCTAAAATTAAGACTCGGAATTCTCTAAAATTCAGACTCTGAATTCTCTGAAATTCAGACTCTGAATTCTCTATAATTAAGACTCTGAATTCTTGGAATTCGGACTAGTAAATCTATAGAATTCATAATCCAAATTATTTGTAAAACAGAATCTGAATGTCCATGTCTTATACACTCTGAATGTTTATATAGATGGACATTGAATTCTATTTTTACTTAAACTTCAAAAAATAGATTTGGTTAAGCAACTTTATTATCCTAAGACATGTTATTGTTATGAAACGATGTCCTGTAATCTATTTCTAATGAACCATTGGTTGAGTGACACATATACAGGTCCCTTTGAAATTCACAGAAAAATGTGACTATTGGAGAAGGGATCCAACCATTTGAGTTGTACCTATAAATAGGAGCTCATTTGAACAAGATCACAATCGAAATACTTTTCCATCACTCTAGATATTACATATTGTTGAAGTGATTTCTAGAGATAGAGACTCTCATTCCTTGTGCATACTGTACATATTTTTCATCTTTATTCGTGCAACTCTGATTGTTGCTGAGTAAAATTGAGGGTTTTCCGTCATGGGAAAATAGAGGTTCCAACTACCTTAAAGTTCGAGGACTTCTGGGTATTGGAAGATACAGGTGCCAACTACCTTAAATATCGAGGTATTGCGGGGATAGAAAGATATATTTCTATATTCCTTTTGAGGGATTACCATGGTGTTGTTAAGATAGAGTTTCTTGAAATTATAAATCGAGGAACTTTATCCAAGGTTGTTGGATACCCTACTCTTTGAGTTAAACAATTTCATACTTGTCACTTGTTTTGTTTCAAGTTTATTTCCATTGTATTTTGATAAACGAAGAAAGTATAACCTTCTTATAATTTCTTATTATTTTATGTACTCTGATAAATAAGATTCTATACGTTCTAAGGTAGAATCTTTACCTGAGTAAACTTTCCTTAAGTTTTCTTTCCGAAACAATATTTCTGGAACTTAGAAATTTTGTCTTATAAAACTATTTTAGGGTTTGTGAATTTACCTTGTTTAACTTTGTTAAACATAGATTTCATTAAGGTTAAAAACAAAATTTTTTAAACTTAAAATTCAAATCCCTTTTGTAATTGATCATCTATATTCGTATTTCGATCCTACATAATAGACTTTCCCCAAAGCACCTTCTCTTGGGAATCCACTATTCACACCAGTAATTCAAAACTTGATAAATCAGGCTCAATCTCCAACTCTTCACGATTCAACACAAGAGACGGATCCAGATTGTACTTATTTTATTGGAAGACATGGAATATGTCATTAATTTATGTCAAAATATAAGTAATATCTAACATGTATTCCACCCTTCCAATTCACTCAATTATTGCAAAATGGTTGACAGACCATGGCATCAGTTTTCCCTACTTTTCCAAATGACGATGGCCCAAATGAGGGGCCACCTTAAAGAATACCAAATCAGTCATATAGAAATCAGGATCCCAACACCTCTATTCAATATAATATTTGTGGTGACTCTAAGCTATCAATAATTGTTACCTGATTAACTCGACCTTCTCAGACATCTCTTGCACAAGGCTCAGTCCCAACAGTGATGTCTCACCTGCCTCGTCCCAACACAGAGGGGACCGACAAGTCTGATCATAGAGCACCTCAAAAGGATTCATTAAAATAGATGACTTATAACTATTATTATAAGATAACTCTTCCAATCCAAAATGGTTATCCCATGACACTCTGAAATCCAAAACACATGCACAAAGCATGCCCTCCAGAACTGGATTTTCTGGCTCTATTTGAAAATCCATATTAGGATGGTATTCAATGATCATCTTAATATACAACCATGAAGCCTTTTTAAGGCCTTCCCAAACTTGATAGGTAAAGTGGTGGTCGCTATCTAAGACAACAGAAAATGACACACCATTAATCCTTACCACCTTCTGAATATACAATCACCCTAACTCATCCACTTTAGTTGTATCTATTATCAAAATTAAGTGGGATGATTTGGTTAGATGATCAATCACTATCCAAATATATTTCTTACCCTGAGGTGTACTAGGTAATCTGATAATGAAATCCATAGAAACCTCATCCCACTTCCTAGTAGGAATGGGTAATGGTTAAAGAAAACTAAAGGGAGTTTGATGCTTTTCTTTTACCTGATAACATGTATAGCATCTCAACATGAAGTCATATTTGTCTCATATCATACCTGGACACTAGAACTACTAAGAGACATCATAATACATTTTTGTAGATTCATGATGAATGGGACACAGAGATTGGTGACTATCTTGCATCACCACCTTCCCCAGAGACAACAGTACCACTGAACATACCTTGAAGAGCAAGATGCCCTTGGGAGATGAAGACCAATCAGAAAACATCCCCCCACCATGAAGAGACTTCATAGACCGCTGAATCATCTCATCATTGAGTTGCTCCCACTGAATCAAATCTAAAAGAGAAAGAGCCAACTAAATGTTCTCCAAGAACAAAACTCCATTTTGCTCCTTGGTATCCATGTGCATCTGAGCAAAGAGACCAATCAAAGTCCACTCATCACTGGACTTCATCAAAGCATGCACTAATACTTTTTTTCACAAGGTATCATCCACCAAATTACCCTTTCCTGGGGTATATACAATATCAAAGTCGAACCCCTGAAAATACTTGATCCAACAACACTGCCACAAATTATTATTTTTCTCTAAGAACATGTAGGCTAAGATCTTATGATCAGATTAGAAAACAAAATTCTCCCCAAAGAGGTAGGGATGCCAAGTTTTCAAATCATGCATCACAAATGCTAACTCCAAGTCGTGGGTCGAGTAATTCTTTTCATGTGGTCAGAGTTAGCAAGTTTCATACACCACCACATGATCATCTTGAGTAAGCATGCAACCAAGACCAATACCTGAAGCATAGAAATACACCAAAAACCCTTTCTAGATTCTATAAATATTAATGGAGTTGTGGTAATAAACATATACTTAAACTTATCAAATGATACTAGACACTTTGGGGCCCATTAAATCTTCACCCCTTTCTGATTGAGCGCAGTTATGGGGGAAGAAATCCAAAATAAATCCTGAAAAACCCAACTATAGTAACCTTCCACGCTAAGGAATCTCCTAATCTCAAAAACATTCTTCAGCTGCTCCAATGACATAGCTTCACTGATCTTCTTGGGGTCCGCAAAAACCCCATGTTTGGAGATGACATGACCTAGAATCTTCACCTCCCTAATCTAAAAAGTTCCCAGGGAAAACTTTTCAAAAATGTGATGATCCTACAGAGTGCCCAACATAATCTGAAAATAATCCTCATGCTCTTCCTCATATCCAGAGTAAATAAGGATGTAATCCACGAATACCATAATGAAAGAGTCAAGATATCGGTGGAACACCCTATTCATGAGATCCATAAATACCATTGGATCATTGGTAAATCATAAGGTCATGACCAAGTACTCAAAGTGGTTTTATCTACTTTGAAAGGATGTCTTTGTGATATCCACCTATCTCACCGTGACTTTCCAGTAAACCAAATGCAAGTCTATCTTAGAAAACCACTTTTACCCCAATAAATGATCAAAAAAATCACCTATTTGGGGCAAGGGATATTTTTTATTTATGGTTACCTTATTCATATGTTGGTAGTCATTGTACAATCAAAGGGACTCATTGGCCTTCTTAGAAAAAAGAATAAGAACGGCTTAAGGAGAGATGCTCGGGTGAATGAATCCTTTGAATTCCAAATCGTCCAGTTGTATCTTTAATTATCTCAACTCATTGGGGGTTATATAATATTAGGTAAGAGATATCCTCTCTGTTCTAGGTTCCAAATAAATTGAGAACTCCATGTCACACTCTGGGGGTAATCATGAAAAATCATCTAGAAATACCTCCGAGAAATCATCTACTATATGAGGTAATCCACCCCAAGACCAAAACCATATTTCACTAGAATGAGTGATGATAATTGGAAGATAAGTCTTCTCATTTATGGGAGTGGAGGTACTACATGACCTGACCATGGATCTCATTCCCCAAGAAAACCCTGAGGACTCCCATCAGGTGTCATGAAACTCACTCGCCGCCTATATCAATCGATATGTGCTTGAAAGTTCACCAGCCAATACATGTCAAGGATTACATTGAAAATTTTCATATCCAAGACTAGGATATCACATTACATATCAAAAATTGAAATGGAAAGTACACATGATGGGAACATGAAACCTTTTTCCTTCTTATTACCCAACGGTGTCACCAACTCCATCGTGAAAGACAACAACTCGGTTGGAAAATTCAGCAGATTCATAAGATGGGAAAAGATAAAAGAAATAGAATCACCAGTATCAAATAAAACGGTAGCTATAGAAGATGCAATCAAAGTGGTACCTAGAACTATCGATGGTATTGCATCTGATCCTACCGGTGCCTAATCCACATCAGGAAGATTCCTTGTCTCTACCTGAGAAAGGCTGCACATATGTGGCTCTACCTTGAACTGGATCGGCCCAGAAACATTTAGACCCAACCGCCATAGCCACTAAATCGAGATCCCACCATCCTAGAAAGATCTGAATGATCAAACACTCCCCTAGAATTCTTGCATCCTTCCCCACTCTAAAGGGGACATGTCACCCTAAAAAAGCGCAGCATTTCCCCAAAGTACCACACTAATAATTAGGCCTTATAGGATATGTACATGCAGTTTGGATGTTCTTTGGACTCCTACACCAGTGGCACACTATAGACCATTCATCAGAAGCCACTGATGAAAACTTTCTAGGAGGATGTCCAGAACTGCCACCTCCCTTATTTCTCTACTCATCTTGCTTCCTTTTCTTCTCCGATGAACTATCACTGCCCATAACTGATACTATCCTAGAGAAACTATACATCCCCTTTTGGTCAATCTCCAAAATACAATCCTAATCTACAACCTTCACATAGGTATTTAACTTAAATAGTAAGACCTTAGAATAGATGGTCATAATCCCTTTTCAAACCTCTAAGCCTTCATTTTTTCATTAGAGACTATCTCGAGGGCATATCAAACTATCTCGGCAAAGAGGTTGGCATACTCCATCATTCAATGGTCCCCTTGGATGACATCCATAAACTCCTAGGACCTAGAATAATCCAATACTTCATAACAGTACTGGTCATTGAAGATATCCTTGAAGTCCTTCCAGCTCATCTTCTCATGCTTCCCATATTGAAGCACTGATTCCCACCAGCTTTGGATAGGACCTTCTAGTAGAATGTCACGACCCGAAGGCACAACAACTCGGGGAGGCCTTTGCCTAAGTACCTGTACACACACACGCAGCACACACAATTCAAAAGTGGAGAGTAGAAGAAAAGACAAGAAGAGTAAAGTACAGCTGCTATATATAAACCACATTAAGTGCATCGACCTCTAATCATTACAAAGAAAGTGCTGAAAGTAAACTAAAAAATAAAAGGGTAAAAACACGCGCCCAACCAGAAAAGTGCCATGACCCGGCAACAGGTAAACAAAATAAAGACAGATGGAAGGGTCCCCCACCTGGAACCCATCTACGACCACCGCACGTGGTCCAAGCTCCCGAACTCCTAAGCTCTACTGAAGTCACGACCAACCTCTTTGTCGTATTCAAGGGAACACCAAGTGCGGGAAAAGACCAAGCAGGGGTGAGTATAAAAATACTCAGTAAGATACCGTGAAGGCTTGAGGGAGCAACAAAGGAGGTACCGACGGGTGAGCAGTAGATCAAATAGGAAAGTAGAGAGGTGCAACTGAGAGTGCAGTAAAGAGTACAGTAAAGATTCCAGCTCAAACCAACAAGAGGAAAGAAGGTAGACTCGTCCAGACACAAGGAGCTGGAAATGGTGAGAAGGTGAACTTCCCGTCGAGTCTTCGCTACCTATAGCAGGAGAGTAGACTCATCCAACCATGAGAATCTAGACACGGAAAGCACGTGGCATCCCATGCACGTCTTCGCCTCTCCTGGAAGGAGAGTAACCAAACCCATGAAGTGGGTACTAGAACAAGGTATATACATATACATATGCTCAATAAGAAGCCCTAACAAGGTCGTAAGGGTATCTCCATCCCATATCTCATCCCAGGAAAGTGAGTTGTCAACAGTCCCAGAAGTAAACACAATCGATGCCTAGCATCCCGCACGTCTGCCCCGAACTGCAAGTCAAGGGTTCAAATCACCGCACCTCGAAACTATCCGCTTTGGGCGGCAATGACTCGCCCGCACGATTTTAGGTCTCATCGCAAGGACGCGTCTCAGTGGGGAAAGCGCCCCTCGTACATGAGAGTTCTGGGGTTACGTTAAACCACACCTCGTCACTACCCCGCAGTCGAGAGGTCTTCTCAAAGCCGACAGGCGACCCCCTGCCCAGCCCCGCTGGAGGGTCCCTGGAAGTCGAAGGGTTACCACTATAGGGAGACACAGTAAGAGTCGACGGGTGCCACACTACCCAGTCCCGTAACTGGGTAATCCACTAAAGGGTGACCTGGATAAAGTCTTCAACGAGTCCCAATTCCCAGTCCCGTAAAAGGGTACTCCATTGGAGGGAGGCTCGGAACCGTCATCGGGGACCACTTCCCAGCATAGCTGGAGGTAAACCCGGAATCGGGGACCACTTACCAGCCTCTCTAGAGGTAAGACCGGCATCGAGGACCACTTCCTAGCCCCACTGGAGGTAAACCCAGAACTGCTCTGGACATCCCTGCTGGATGGTACTACTCGGTCAACACCACTGTATTGGCCATCCCTGTTGGATGGTAACCCACTGACCATCCCTGCTGGATGGTACAACTGGCGATCCCGGCTTGAAACAACATCATCCCTACTGGAAACAACCTCTTGGGTAGAGTATCGGTGCCCGCATAAATCGGATAGTTTCGAGGTGCGGTGATTTGAGCCATTGACTTGCAGTTTAGGGCAGATGTGCGGGATGTTGGGCATCGATGGTGTTTACTTCTGGGACTATTAGAAAATCACTTTCTTGGGCTGAGCTACGGGATGGAGATCCTATTAGGACATTTTTCGGGCTTCTTATTGAGAATATGTATATGTATATACCATTTTCTAGTACCCACTTCCAGGGTTTGGTTACTCTCCTTCCAGGAGAGGCGAAGACGTGCGGGGTATGCCACGTGCGTTCCGTATCTAGCTTCTCGTGGATGGATGAGTCTACTCTCCTGCTATAGGTAGCGAATACTCGATGGGAAGTTCATCTTCTCATCATTTCCAGCTCCTTGTGTCTGGACGAGTCTACCTTCTTTCCTCTCGTTGGGTTGAGCTGGACTCTTTACTGTACTATTTACTGCACTCTCACTTGTACCTCTTTACTTTCCTGTTAGATCTACTGCTCACCCTTCGGTACCTTCTTTTTTGCTCCCTCGATCCTTCGGGGTATCCTACTAAGTAATTTTATACTCACCCCTGCTTGGCCTTTGCACGCACTTGGTGTGCCCTTGCAGACGACGGACAAGTTGGTCGTGACTTTAGTGGAGCTTAGGAGTTCGGGAGCTTGGACCACGTACGGTGTTCGTAGACAGGTTCCAGGTGGGGACCCTTCCATCTGTCTTTCTTTTGTTTACATGTTTCCGGGTTGTGGCACTTTTCTGGTTGGGCGCCTTTTTTTCCTTTTCTTTTCAGTTTACTTTCAGCACTTGCTTTGTACTGATTAGAGGTCGATTCACTTTTGGTGTTTTATATATAGCAGTCACACTTTACTCTTCTTGTCTTTTCTTTTAATCTGCACTTTTGCATTGAGTGTGTTTCATGTTTGTGTACAGGTACTTAGGAAAGGCCTCCCCGAGTTGTTGGGCCTTCGGCGCTGGTCGCCAGCCCTTGGCCTATGGAGGCAGGCTTGGGGTAGTTGTGGCTTGAGCACGGGTAGGGTCGGGTCATGACAAAGTGGTATCAGAGGTGGTTCGTTCCTTGGGACAGTGTGCAGATATCCCTAAAAAGGAATTGGTTGGGATTTAGGGAAAAAATGTTAACGTGTCTCGAGAGTGGCTCTCAGGCCAGGGAGTCCAGTGATGGTGTGGCGGCCGACGTATCCATTCACCAGGACCATGATAACCCACTTATCGACTCGGCATGCTGAGACACTCATGGCAAGAAAAATTTGGTTTGTGCATCACATAGGATTGAGTCTTTACTGTCCTTCTTGAGTCAGCTCCCCATCGTTTTTGTTGTTGTTGTGACTGTTATATACATATATGATCATCTGACCGCGGCACTCCTTGATAAAATTCAGGATGTCTCCACGAAGACAGCAAGCCAAGATACTAGCTTTGGTTTATGACGACGACCCTATGAGCTATGAGGCCACAGTCTAGGACCCATCATACGAGCCCCTCTCTTCGGGTGGGCCGGTAGCAGCACCCCCACCTGTTGAGAAGCATACAGCTTCAATAGATTAGGCTAAGCTTGAGCACAGGTTGAGCGTGTTCTGTGAGTTCCAGTGGCAGAGACCGCTGAGGTTCAATGGTGAGCCAGACCCTCAGGCAGCAGGGGTTTGGCTGGAGATAGTGGTTTGTCTTTTCAGGCTTGTGTAGACATCGACAGATCAGAGAGTGGCTTTGGCAGCCAACCTTTTTTGTGGAGCAGCTTGGCGTTGGTGGAGTCTAGTGACTCAGTTTCTTGATGAGTCTTCGATTTCATGGGGTGACTTCCAGTTGTTGTCTCGTGAGGAGTTTTGCCCCTCCTGCTTACGCTCTATTGAGATTCAGGAGCTCCTGCTGTTTCGGGAGGGAGGGATGACAGTGGCCAAGTACGCGGCTAGTTTCGCAGACCGTGCATGCTTTTACCCAGACTTGGTCCATGATGGAAACTTCCGAGCGTGGAAGTTTGAGAAGGGTCTCCATCGAGAGATTCATGTTGTCCTAGTACCCTTGGGCATTTCCATATATGTCGGGGTTCTAGAGTAGGTGCTGGTGACAGAGAGCTTCCTGTCACGTTCTAGAGTTGGTGATGGAAGCAGGCACGTTGGAGTCGAGACGTCTGTCATAGCTTGCAGGCTTCGACAAGTAGAACCTCGACGCAGGTGGATTTTTGACAACCGGACTCAGGAGCGTGGACCGCGTGCGGTGGTCAGAGTCGGGTTCTAGGTGGGGGACCATTCCAGCTGTTTAATTTTGTTCACCTTTTGCCGGGTTGTGGCACTTTTCGGGTTGGGCGCGTGTTTTTCCCCTTTGATTTTTAGTTTACTTTCATCACTTGCTTTGTACTTTTAGAGGTCGATGCACTTTGTGGTTTATTTATAAGAGTTACCCTTTTACTCTACTTGTCTTTTCTTTTACTCTATACTTTTGCATTGAGTGTGCTATGTGTGTGTGTATAGGTACTTAGGCAAAGGCCTCCCCAAGTAGTTGTGCCATCAGTGCTGGTCGCCAGCCCCTGGCCAATGGAGGCGGGCTTGGGGTAATTGCGGCTCGAGCCTGGGTAGGGTCGGTTTGTGACATAGAAATGGGGCACATTTCACCCTAACTTCCTCAGGTGTGTCAAAGATATCAAACATGTGTCATATATTTTCAAGACACTCCTCTAATTACTTAGGATCCATGCTAAATTGAAATGTATGAGGCTTGTTCTTCAGAAAATTTTGTGCTTTTTCATTTCTAAGACCAGGTTCATCTTCTCTAATTGGATCAGAAGCAGGACCCGGTCCCTGCCCCAGAGCATGGACAGCCCAAACCATAGGTTCTACCAACCTCTTACCAAGTGGTGGGGGATATGTCTCCCCTTCTTCTTCCTGTGGGTGAATGGGAGCTTTATGAGAAGGTATGTTTCTACAAAAAAAACAGTCACAAGACAAATCATTTGAAAAATAGTTTTGAAAAATTTCAGCAATAACATCAAATATAAATAAATCAAACTCATCACAACAATGACATAAAAACAACTTCACCCCCAACCAATGTCCACATGCAGTCTGTATCCCGCACATCACACCTAGAAGAGAATTTAAACCAGAATTACAAACATCCCAGGGTGTGGGCCAGGCAACCTACTCGCATCTAGAACTCTAATCCCTAAAATTCCTTGCTCCTATCAAACCAAAATCATCCAAAATAATATAACCAAAAGAACTTAATCATGGCTCTAATAACATTTTTTCATGAACCAGATCTGGTCATCAACCAAACTAGTGCCCAACCCAGTCCATGGTAAGGTCGGAAGGGAATTCCCTATCTCCATGGGCTGGTGCAAGTTCTCGGGTATCATAAATAAAGGTTTGGTAATGATTTATCTAAGTTTAGAGACATAAAACAACCAACAATAATAAATAAACCGAATCTAAAAAATTCACCAAAAAAGTCTTAACAAAAATTCAGAATTGTATTATATAGTTCTAAACAAAAAAAAAGAGTTATACAACTACAAATGAGCAGTAATTATAACTCAAAAACCACCACACGGCAAGAGAGAATCACCCTAAATCCATCTCCACAACACTGCACAAAGGAAGGAAGCTAACAACCTGAACCGCCATCTCCAAGGACCTTGCCCTTACCTATGTCAAACATTACCAAGTATACATACACCTAAAGGTGTAATTAGGGTATAATCAAAATCCTAATAGGATTACACCCAAAAATATTCCATTTGATAAACATTTTCAGACAAAAAAATTGCATGTTTTTATAAACAAGAAATGCTAGTAACAATTTCTAAGAGATGAAAATTTAAATGAAAAATGTTTTTACGAGGGAAACTTTAAAGAATAAAAAAATTTAAATAAAACACACATGCTACTGAAATTTTCATCCAAATAGATTGTATTCCCATGTTAAGTACATTATAATAAATGATAACTAGTGAAGGGAAAACCCCAAGGCACAAGCTAGTTGTGGGGCCCTAGGTACATAAAATCTTGCTGTAAAGGTAACCATTTACAATAACCTTATCGTGCATGACCACTATGTGGGGAGATCCCAATTGCCTAGTGTCCTCTAAACATCATCATAGTTTAGTTAGAGTTCTCATCGTCAATCTTACTAAGTGAAACAGGGATGAGGCCACTAGAGGATCACTAGCATACTTTTCCTAGTCCACCCACCTAGATATTTGGGCTTCCTTATTTATGATCAAATAAGTTCCATGTGTTATAAAATAATATTTTCACATAAAAATACCATTTCTAAATAATAAACACACAAAACATCACCCAAGAATGTTTTTCACCCTTTATTTTTTTCAATAAGTTATTTAAAATTTTTATAAAACAATTTCAAGAAGTATAACAATGCTTTGCACATAAAATCTGTTCAAAAACCGTCTTTTAAGGGAAACTTTACACCAATACCATACCAAAATAGAAATGGAAGTCCTAGAATAATATAATAAACCAATTCCATGAATCAAAAAATGACCTCAAATGTTATGACAAGGATTTCACAAGGAAAACACTCATTTTCATAAAAAAATGCTACTTTAAAATTAAACCCTTAATCAATTCTACCAAAAATTATTTTTTTCACTACAAAAAATGGATTAGAAACATGTTAAATAGGTCAATCATGCAAGATAAATTCATCAAATAATTTGTACACATGGAGCCACAAACCTAGGATATCAAAAACCCCAAAATTTTATGTGAAAATTCACCCCCACCACAACTACACCATAATCAAGTGAAAATGAACCCTAATTTAAAATATTTAACCAATAAACACAATATTAAATCTTATGGATGAAACCCTATCTTCTGAAATTTTATAACCTCAAGAAAAAGTGAAGAAACCCTAGAGAGAATGAAGAAAACAAGGAAAGACTCACTTACTTGAAGAATCCAAAAGTTTATCCACTAAAACTCCCTTTAAAAATGGGTTCCAAGAGAGCTTGAGAGAGTTTTGAAGCCTTATATGGATTAAATGATCTAATTGGGGAAGAAAGAGGCGTATTAGGTTTATTTTCGAAAGGTAAAATGGTAAAAATCCATTTTTTAACACCTAGACACTATGTATGATTTGTCCGCACTATTTAGTAAACCGTGCAGTCTATTCTTCCAACCCAAAAAATGACATTTCACTCCAAAATTCAAGGGGGATCCTAGGGGAAAAGATAGGCTAATAATATAAGAGAAAATACCTGAAAATAAGGACACTGATGTGACCGATGGGATTTAAGAACAGTAAATAATATTTCAATGTTCCCAAATCATAATCAAAACATATAAATAAAATATATTAATTTAATCTATCCTTATTACCATTCATATAAAATGAAAATAGAAAAAAAAATATCACATCTCTTTATGGCGATGGCTGTCCACACATACACACGAGTGACGTTATCATTTTCCAATGTATTGATAGGTAATGAGATATATGTGATTTTATAATAAAAGAGAAAAATTTGTGTCATATATTTCATATATATTCATTTTTTAATCTTTATAACCATCCATGTGAAATTGGGGTGAAAATGAATTGCACTACTATGTAGATATAGTAAGTTATATATACGCACGGGTGATGTTTTTTTTCTTTTTAAAGGATAAAAGTTATTTGGAATATGGTTTTCCAATAATAAAAATATAATATAATAATATTGAATATACTGGATTTATTATATTAGGTTGGGTATAACACTTTAAGATGAAGTAGAATAAGAAATAAACATGAAGGACTCGGTAAAGATGATTACCTCTTCTTTGAAAGAATTCTATTAGATATTTTCTTAAGGGACCTAGGGTGGGTATTTTGGAATTAAATGAGCCTATAGAAATTTAATAAGGGAGTTCATAAGATAATTATTCATGGGTTTATTGATCTATATGGATTAAAGTTTTGTGAATATTTCAGATAAGGGTATCCATTTGGAAGTGTCGGGAGGGGCATTCTTGGAATTTCTTAAAGTATTAAATTTATGTAAATTATTTTTCATGATAAAATGGATTAAAATTGATAAAATTATAAGATATCTTGAGGATAAGTCAAAAAAATATCATGCAAAAAAAATTACAAGTTTATGGTTTTTTAATCCTTATATTTTATTTTTAACCCCCATTAATCATTTTGACAATTATAGTAATATTAATGTTTCATCAATAGAAGGGTGAATAGTGTACTATCAAATAAAAAAAGACTAATAAATAGAGCATGAATGATTTTTAAAATCATAAACCATTCGTTTTTTCCTAATATAATATTTTTTTTAATTTTAAAACATTTAATAAAATATTATTTACTAAAAAAGATCATCAAATTCATTTTTCCAACACTTATTTAATTTGAAATTATATGGATCAAGAAAAAGGAAAAATTAGAAAATAATACTTAAATACTTCAATAAAATTTCATATATATCTATAAAATTCATGGTACAAATTAAATAATTAAAATCATATTAGTTTTAGTATTTTTAAAATCATTAAAATTAATTTTCTTGAAATTGCATAAATGGTGTGTCAATGTTGCACAAGAATTTAAGGTAATTATTTATACTATAAAAATTAGAAATAAATTAACATGGTGAAATAAGATCATTTATATTTCAAATAATTATTTATAACATAACAAACCTCTTTTCCACTATGTAATAATTTTAAATATAATAAAAAATATAATGGAATTTATTATTTTTCATTATATAAAATAATATAGAGTCAAAATCATAAAAGAAATAGAAAAAGGAAATAAAATAAACTTTTGAATGATTTCAGATTAGATATACTCTTAAATTAAAATTAATGTAAGTGTTAGGGTTATTATTTAGTGCTTACCATTTTATTTTTAACCTTAATTATTTGATTTACCTTTTACTGTGGTAACCAAATTATTAAAGTTACTATTAATAAGGTACAAAAATAAAATATGACTATTTAAAAAATTTGGAACAACTTATTACAAATATTGAACTCATTTTTTATTATTCAATTTCTAGAAGTGGTAGTAATTTCTTTTAATATAAATGTATAAAACGCAATTACAAACAACTTTTAGAAAAATACTTTTTAAACTTAAAGATATACTTATAAAAAATAATTTACAATAAATATTCAAATGAAGTTAATTATATTATATATAATTAAGTTATACTAATGTTAATTCAAAGTCAAATTTAGGAATAATCCAAATTTTTAAAGATAAAATGATAGTTTTACAAAAATCATTATTTTTCTCTATTCAATTTAAAATCAACCTTTTTAGAAAAAATAAAAAAATATCCCTAAGATAATATTTACATATTGATTGAAAATTATATTATTTTAAAAAAATAAAATTAATTGATCTTATAGAAATTAATTATAATATTTTTTCATAAAATTAATTAAAATTATTTTTTATGTGAATATATTTCTAAAGCATAAAATAAATTTTTTGAAAAACTGAGTATTTATTTTATAATAATTATTCAATGAATTTTTATTGAGTAGTTTATTTATATATATTTCATAAGTTCCTTAATACTATCCGTACCCTCCAATTAAATAACTACTTATAATTATCTTAGTTAAATAATAATATTTTATAGTTTATTTTGGATTGGTGTTACATACCATATATTGTATCAAACAAAGTGTTATTTTAAAATACTGGGGGTGTTAAAACTATTTTCAACCCATTATAGAAATTTATATTGTGATACCCTTAGGTATGTTCAGACATTTATCATTTTATAAGAGTACATGGATATATGGAAATGATGGTTTTAATCTATAGATGTTAAACAACTAAAGATCATCATTAGTATATTATAAGAGAATATAAAATATTTTATTCAATTTGTTTAATTTGAAATTGCATTTATATATTGGTTATCATGATCTTATTTTATCATTATTTTTTTATTTGATACCATTTATTGTATATCAATATATTTGTTAATAGTTTAATTTTATATATAGTATTATGAATTTCATCATACACCAGGTTCCTTATTCTTTATTATTCAATAAAGTGTAGTGTTTCTTATTTTTCATTATAGGTTTCATAGGAGTATGACTCTAATTTTATATAAACTCACTATTATTCTATCCCAAATTGTTCGAATTGTTATATTAGTTATTTGGTGACACAATCGTCATTTTCAATAACTATAGAAGGGTTGGATCATATTACCCTTGACCAAGATCATCATAAACATTGCCAATAAAAGAATTATCATTCAGAAAACAAGGATTATATTTTCTTAGATGACTATAAACTTGGAATCTATAATTGATTTGGATTTTAAGGATTAATATTAGTTAATTATATAAAAAATAAAATAATATTCTAAAGGAAAACTGACAAAATAGTACATTGTCTATTATGAAGTTGGAAATTTTAATAAATAATATACTCTGTATAATTATAAACTTATTTCATATAAATATTCCCTACTAAAGATAATAAGAAAAATCAACAAGATAAATTTTAGTTTTTTATTTTAAAATATTGAATCTCATAAGAAATTTCTAATAGTAAATTTTTTGTTGAGGGCTATAATGAATGTGAATTTTTATTAAAACCCATGAATATTATACCTAAGAGTTTTTTAACCATTACTATACATTATATCATTTCAAAAAATCACAAAAAACGTTATAGATTAGTTGACTAATGTGGTTAATATATTAATGTTGTTATATTATGAATTCGAGTTCATAGAGAATTTACATTATTTTTATAGATAACACTATACTGATAATATAGTTAATATTCATCCAATAATGTAGTACTTAATCATCTAGAAAAATTGAGAAGAATAAATAAAAGAATACACTCATAAAATTTGTATGTATTATTATATAAATTAAATTAAACATTAATAATGGTATGAGTATCCAATACATAATTTAAAAAAGAAAATTTATTAAATATAATATTGTTAAAATATATAATGGGGAATAACATAATGTTGAAGGGAAATATTCTTGAATTTATGAACATATATATATACCTGATCATTTCACAATGTAATGTACTTATAAGGTCATAATTATTCAACAATCCTACAATAATTATATTATCATACCTAAAAATGTATTAGGTTCTATAAAATTTTTAGAATCGCCTATGACTTACCCTATTTATCTCATTTCAAAAAATCGAAACAATGAACTAAAAAAGGATGATTAGACATGACTAACATATAATTATTATAGTTGTGGTAAATCATATCTAATCTATATATTTGAAATAAAATATAGTAAATAGTAATCAATGGTACCTGGTATTTGTAAATACCTGAATCTTAACCCTATTAAATCAATTATTTTATCAATTCAATGTTATTATAAATGATTATATACGGTTTAATAATCTCGAGGATAAGTGTAATGATTTTAAATTCGGATATAACCCGTCTATTAAATCAATATAATAAATTTTCAATGGAATGATAATGTAATAAAAAATCAAATGGATGGTTCTCTTATATCCATGTTTTTAAATTGTTCAATGAAAGGGTAATGCTGCAAAAAGACCCCTTAAAATAAATGATTATATATCCAATAATTTTTCTATAATTTGATACAATACAAAAGATGGAAAATATGATTAGATAATCAAAATAGATTATGAGGCTTCAGTTATTCTCATATTAGAGAAATAGTCCCAATGAACGAATTAATGGATAACCTACAAATATATAAAATATATATTATTAAAATTCACCCATTATTGATCAATACATTTAAATAAAAATTTATATTTATTCCTATATATATCATTTTTTTACCATTGACACCAACCATAAAATGATTGTTTGTTAAATTATTTTTAATCATCTTATACTATATGCTGAGTCAATTCTTCCCCAATCATAAATATGTTGTTTATATTTTTTGCAATGTTTTTGAGTAAATAATATTTTTTAATCTAAGGATTATATTTTTTATTCTTTGATGAAATTTCATGGGATAGTAATGTTTGTTATTTGATTGAACATTTTGAGTAAAATTATATTGCTATCTAAAAAGGTTATATAAGGGTTTTATATATGATCCTAGTAAAACTATTTTAAAGTGATTATTTATAAATAGAATGGAAACTCAAAATTAGTTCTTTTTATTTCCTTAAATAACTTTTTCAATTTGTCAAAATTTAATAATTATTTATATATTTTTTTATTGATAAAATTAATTATTTAACACCCATTCATTTTTGTTATATTATACTTTCTAAACTAGTGTCCATTGAATGTATAACTAATAATTGGTTGGATACCTACAAATATAGATATGGTATTTTTCTATGTAATTATAACTATATTTTTTTATATTAGTAAGTATTAAATAACATAAATTATTTAATTTAAAGTTCTCTTAATTTATAAAATTAAGTGTCATAATTAATTTAATAATCGTATTTTAGAATATGTATATTAAATTATGATAATATAATATAAATAAATAATATTTACCTGGAAAAAATATATATATTATCTATTAAACAAAAAATAAATATCATATAATAAAAAAATTACATATTTCTTTGAAATTAATATTAGAAGAAACCAGATAAACAACATGAATTAATGTAAAAAATTGAAATATGATCTCTCAAAAATATCATACATGATGTATCACTATAAGAAAATTTTAAATATAAATAACACAATAGATATTTTATAGAATAATATATAAAATTTTAATAGACTTTTTTGAATGAAATGATTAAGTTGGAATTCTCCCCTTTCTTGCAATGCCAATGCCCTAGGTGGTGGAAATGGATGTTTTACTTGACTATTCTCCTTTATTAGGAGTGTATCCTACTACTTATTGTGTAGAAAGGTAGTTATACATATCCCCCTTCATTAATCCACCCATTCACCCTACCATTCTATGCAAATCTCTTTGTCTATAAGTCCCTCCTCTCCATGAGGGGGCTCCAAATATTTCATTGTCTCTTTAGGAATTTACTAAGGCATCAGCTCTCAAAGATCTATTATTGGTCCCCAAATTGTTCAATATTATCCATTGGTCAAATATTTTGATCAATTAATTATAATAAACCAACAAGGGTGAACCTAACACATCACCTTGGATGGTTTTCAACAAGGTGAATATCAAAAAAATAACTACCCAATTCTCATTAAGAAACAAAAATAATATAAACAACTAGAGTGTATAAATAAGAAGAGTATGGATCCTTGAGGAATAAAGTCCAAATAAAATAGGGATTAAAATAAAAAATAGACCATGGAAACAAAAAATCAAAGTATCCATGTTAACATCTATAATCACTAATCTGCCTCAAAGGAAAGGTGGTGAAAACAACGACAAGTCAAGGAACTACATGAAAACATCCACTTTCCATGAGTTCTAAAATACCACATCTAAAAAATCATTACTGAAAAATTATTGTGTGAGAAAAATTTCTAGTAGGATACTAGCAAAGAATCTATAAAAATTTTAATTCCAAAGGACCATTAGTTCTAACATTAAAATAAAATCAGTTTCAAAATGAAATATTCAACTAGAACCTATTTAATTAAAGAAACATTTTTTAATTTTATAATAATTTCATATTCTCAAAAAATAAAAATATAAAATAAACATTAATGAAAATATAAATGCATTAGTTGTATTTTTTATTGTAATATATTAATATAGAAACATGATCTATAAAACATAAATCAATACCATCATGTACACAACCAAGAAGAAGTGGAATCTATCCTATGGGAATACATATCAACAGAATTGAATGAACACTAGACATGAATAATGTAAATCTTACCAATATTGATTCCTTACATAGTTCTTATATATCACTAAAGTACCCCTAGTGGTGTCACACACACTATGGCTGAATATGTCAATTTACTAAAACACCCAATTTTCCCCGAGTTTTATTTTTTCCAATGCAATTGATTAAATCATCCTTAAATTTTATAAAACATTTTCTTAATAGATAATCCTCAGTTCCATTCATGAAAATCCATTTTAATATAAAATCCATCATAGAGGTTTTTCATCAAACACATAATGTTCATAAAATGTTTTTATAGAAAAATCAATTTAAAAATAATTTTTCAAGCAATGATATAGTCAATAAATAATATTATCAAATAAAACCAAAGTAATTTTAATGTAACATTATGGAATTAATTGGTTTGTGCCATTTTATAGATCCTTTAATCCCATTAATGGTGGAAAGGTAGTCTTATTTAAGAATGGAGGTAGGAAAAATGGAGATCTGGTATTGACAAGACTAGATCCTAAATAGTCAACATAAATTTCCCATCACCCCCTCAAGATTCAAGAATCATATCCCTATTGTATCCTAAAAGAACATCAGTATAATAGATCGAGCAATGACCTAAGTATAAGAGAGAAAACCTAATAAAAATAGAACATACCATGAATATATCCATAAATAATGAACTCAAATTTCCAATGAAGTAAGGGGAGAAGCATGTAGAGTACTAGGGGAAGTTTAGTTTCATCCTAATGGGAATTGAGAGGTGATTATATATAATAATGATCTAGTTCAAAGAGATAAATTCTATCATTTTATATTATTATATTGGGGTGCGTGATTATGTTTTAGGGTTTAAAAAACTTTTTTCCAATCATGCATTGCCTATATCCATTTAAAAGTGGATGTGCACTGGTTAGAGCATCATAGTTTGTGAAAACTATGATCATTCCATGAAACACATCTAGACAACCACATATACAATTGCATAGTTCTCTTGGTGAGTTTCATGATTTTACTAACTATGATCAAAGAGTGAAAAATTACCCTAAATCCTCATAGTTAAATTCCTCTTGATTATCAAATGGTCATTTATAAAGATAAAACTAGATTCATTTATGAAACAATTGTTATTTTTATCCTCTGACTTCAGAAAACCTCTGAAACAACCTATATAATAAATAATTCTAAAACCATAGAATATATGTGACACGAAGGGTGTCATATTCATCATCATATTTTGGGACCTAAAGTAAGGTTATATTATGAGTTTTATTAATCCATTCCATTTGGTCATTAAATTTAGATCTAAAGATGTTCTCATGGTTACCTTGTCTAAAGGTAAGAATATTATTGATGGGATTCAAATTTATTTTATTTATTGGAAATATGGTTTTCATATTAATGGAAATACCTCTTTTAAAATTATTTACATTATTTTATCATGATTTCTTCTTCTATTTCAAAATTCTAAAATCCTCTAAATGTTAAAGAATCTGGTGGGTGGAATCTTAATCATTTATAGCTAGTTAGAGGCTATTTGTCATTGAATTTCTTATATTATTATTGTGGAGGATGATGAATCCATGGATATGATTAATGCAGTGTTAGTTTAATTCATATAAGAGTTTTGATTCTTTCTTTGGATTTATTTCATATCTTGTTGTGAGTAATTTCTTCCTATAATATATTGTTTCATCTCTAATTGAAATTTCATCTAGGTTATTCTAATAAAGTGGTATTATTTTATGATTCTCTAAAGGAGAGGCATTTTGAAAAGTTATCCAATATCCCGATGAATGGGTATTATGTCTGGGGTTAATTTTTTTTCTTGAATTTAGTAGGCCAAATAAATATCACTATAATTCACCTCCAATTATTTATTTAAGGATGAATGAGGAACTCCCAAGATATACTATAGAATTATAATCCTTTTCTTTTGTATTAAGGATATCCTCACGAGTAGTGAGAAATGATCCTAAGTATAAAAGGTTTAGTATTTCACCTAATAATTCTACAAAAATTAATTCTAAATGACCTAGAATCCATGGGACTAGATGTTTCAGTATCTATCTAGTATAAGTAGGGAATTTAGAATAGTCTCTCTATGGATAGGTTTATCATAGATCTTCTCCTAACAATGATGTAGTATGAGTAATTTCATCACACATTAATGAATGTGAGTATATACAAGAGGGAAATAGTAATGGTATAAACCAAAATAGATTTGATAATGTAGGATGTGTTTTATTTGAAAAATATTATAATAAGTTATGTGAAAAATAGAATTTTAAGAGGATAAGGATATAGCACCTTAACCCCAGTAAGACTGGAGCTCTTGCCTTATAAAATTACATTGGTATAAGAAACAAGTAAATTCATCCCAAAGGACCAATCTGTTTACTAGTCTTGGTAAATTAGATATAAACTTGAGTCCTATATTACATTTGAAAATGCATATTACAACATATTTTTATTTGAGAATAAATTTCTTCCACCTAGTGTATCCCTACATATTAGTCACAGTAAAACTCATGGAATCCTAGGGAAATGAAAAAAATAACAGTGAGATAAAATTCAAATAAATAACTAAATACAATGGAATAAATATTGAATCAATAAGAATAATTAATAAAGAATGGTAATAACTAATCACACATGCCATATTATAAATAAACTAAGAAGGAACTAGTTAAACTATATGACAAGGTAAATAATCAAAACACATGAAATTCAATCACTAAAATAAGAACAAAATGAATCTATATATTTTGACATAGTGAAAATATCATAGATAATTATAACTAAATCTGAGTAAAGGAAATTATTAATTATTGTATTTTAAGTTTCATAGGTACATGATACCTTTATTGTAAAGATCTTTCACAAGATACTTTAAAACTGATTTGGTAAAAACAACACTAAGGATAACCTACTAACTCGTCCAATGAGACTAATGATACATTGAGGGTCTATCCTTCGTCAGGCCCCATCCATGTTATACCACCCCAAATAATTTCTTATATATTGAGTAATCATTTTTATTCATGAAAAATGTGTCTTATTAAATATCTCTACAGATTAAAAGACACATATTTATCAATATTACTCAATTAAATATTATAACTTTCATGTATGCACCATATGTATAAATGGTATATGGTATTGTAAAGAAGCATATCTATGATAAATAATATTTATATTAAGGTGAAATTTAAAATTCAATAATCACTGAGAAGTGAAAAAATTTATAGGAAGTTAATGAAAACCAAATTGATTCAATGTAGTGAATTTAAATACTATATTTGTTCAACATAATCATAATCCATCCATAGAAATAATAATGATTCTATCAATATGACTTATACCTATTGGTGGAAGAATAAGGGTTATTGTGATTGATGAAATAAGAATACCATAAAATGATATCTAAAAATCTTCTGGATGAAAATACCTTTTTAATTTTAAAACAAACTTTAAAAATAATTTTCATTGAAAATCAATTTCTTTGAAAATAAATTTTAAAAAAAACCTTTAAAAAAAACTCATAAAAATTAAATGTATGTTTCAATGAAATTATGGTCATGATGGTGGTAAATTCTATATATATCCTAAAGATAATTCCTTTTATATGGTTAAAAAGTTAGAAAACTATCTTATTCAAAAAGGGACAAGAATATTACATTGAAAATATTTTGAAAAAAAATTGATAAAAAATTATTTAATAAATTATTTTGAAATCGTTAATGAAAAAAATTTAAAAACACTTTTAGAATATATGGTTTGGTAATAAAACAAATTTCTGATTGGAGAGAGAAATGATGTAAGATTTTTTAAAAACATTTTCTCGAAAATATTATGGACCAAAGTGTGGTAAAATGGTACTATCACTAGAAAAATATCATGAATAAAATATTATAATAAAATAAATGGTGTTATTAAATAATTATAATATAATTTCCTTTAAAGTAAATTTAATAATAAACAATCTTAATTAGAATGAGATTGTGAAACAAACCCTTAAATGGTTATAATGTTGATGTGAGTATTAATCAATAAATTGATTATGTGTATCAACATAAAATCCAAATAAAATAATTTTAAATAAACTAATAGATGTTCAAAAGTCACTATACACATAATCATATAATATTAACAATAATAATAAAGTAACATAACCTAATGAAAATGAATTGATTTATGAAATTATATACCACATGGTAACTTTTGATTCATGTACCCTCAGATAAAATAAATCAAATTGAATCTTATAATACCACTAATAATGAATTATTCATGTTATTACACTTCAATGGATTTATATACACTATATGAAAGTAATTATTTGCATAAGAGTACAATATTCCTCAATAAAAGGAAATTGAGATGAAATACCATAACTTACACTTAATTTTGGTTAAGTTATATTTAACCTCATATATAATGGTTTTGGTAATTTTATTTACCTAAAACAGAATAATATGAATTTTTATAATATCATATATGATACCTTTATAACATCTTATTACTTGTTTTTTAATTATCATTCATTATTTTCATTATTTTGGGTGATAATTTCCTTGTTTTACTCGTATGTTTTGAATTTTTATTTTTTAATACCTATCTCATTGATCGTGAATTAATCATATAAATAATTTAAAATATTATTTAAATATCATATATATTCATTATATATTTATTTAGAGTAATCCATAAAATTTTGTGATAGGAACTGGAAGACATTGTTCATGAAGTTGGTAGGTCGCATGTACACAAGAACGTTGTTTCCATTTTTTATCATATTGAAATAAAGAAAAGTAAGTGATATATATATATATTATTCTTAAAATATCATATTTATGTTACATATATATATCACATATATTCATTAAAATCCATCTATAATACACTCAATTTATTGTGTGAATGAATCACAACACATTGTAATGCAGAAGTCCAGAGTACGCATGAATGACGTTATCATATTCCACAAAATAGAAATAAAGAATTTATGTGTGGTATAATAAATAAAAAATAATAATTTAATTATATATATCATATATATCATATATAAACAATGAATCCATCATTCTTCAAAACCTTGAATGGTGGTAATGGAAGAATGAAAGACATTGGCTCGTTAAGTGGTAGTCTTCCGTACACAAATAAATATGATTGCATATCCCATTTTATGGAAGTGTGTAAATTTTCATGTCATAAAGTTAAAATTAAAACAACCTATAATACTTAATATACATTAATATATAATAACAATATACAAAGAATTTATAGAGGTGTATAAGGAAACAAAAGACAAATGCTTTAAGAAAAACATTATCTATTCTTCTGGTATCCTCATTAGGTTTCCACTAATGCCTTCCTAATTTGGATTTATAACCAAAATAATCATTATAGGGTAAGGGTATGTAATTATATAATATAATGTTTTATGTTTTGGAGGAAAATAATGGAATGGGTTGTGTGAATAAGTGACGGGAGTGAGTTCCCTTTTATAGTCGAGGTGGAGTGGCGTTCTTGTAAATACAAAAACATACACTCGTGGGCGGTCTATCTTACTAAATGTGCCTCCAATAATGAAATATATAAAATAAAATATGGTAATTGGTGGAAATATTTCCATAAAATGGTCTTTGGTAAAGTTTATATATCATTTTCCACCTTAAGTTTAAGGTTTAGCCTATTGATAAACTCATTTTTTCACATAATCACTATAATTATTTTTTATATTTTCATTAATAACTTTGATAAAAAAAATCATACTAACTAAATTATAAACAATATATTATTATTATTAAAAAAATTAATATAATTTTCTAATTAAAAATCACATAAATGGCATAAATTAATTTAATATTAATCCCACATATGGAATGAGAAAACCGGTTTTCTAAGTGAAAATGTTCAAAGGTTTACTAAGTTTTTTATCTAAATTCAATATCAAAATGATTATAATGAAATATATTGTATTTATAAACTTATAATTGAACTCGTGTGACTCTAAATATAATTAAAAATAAAATTTTAACATATAAATTATTTAAATAAAAAGTCAATTTTCAAATAAAATTTAGTATTTTTCTAAATTCATCAACAAATGAGACTTCTCGGAAAAATATAAAACATTACACATCATATTTGTTGAAATTAAACTTTATAAAATGAAGTTTATTATTTATATAAAATTTATAAATATTTCAATTTTTTTAAAACAAGTGTGCCATCAAAATGCAGCAAAACCACCCTTAGAAAAATACAACTTTTTATGCATAAAATTGGATTTGTACTTAAATTATTCCAATAAAATATATTGGATTAATATCCAAAAAAAAGTTATTCAGTAAATAATATATAAATTTCAATAATATTATTAATTTATATTAATTAATTTAATTTATTAAGATAATAATCCTTCAGCTCATTAAAATAGTTTTTTTATGAAAATATTTCATTTATATTAAATTGGTTTTCATATTCATATCTAATTAATTGGTAACCAATGAATTAAACCATATATTTTCATATGATATTTTATCCAATTCTTTACCAACAATTTATAGGATAAGATATTATTTTCCTTTTAATTAATAATATAAATAGTATTTGGAAAATTCTGATCTTACATTTAACACAAGCTATTGAAAAAACTCATTATTGCATGAAATTAAATCTAACTCATTATTGTATTCAATGAAATCTATATAAAAGATTGAATTTATTTAAAATTGAAAATATATCTTAAAGTATAGGGAGGCTATATATCAATATTTTCCCAAGTTAATCAAAAAACATTCAACTACAAACCATATGTAACAGTGGTATGTGATTTAGAAGATAATCTTATCCATGATAAATGATATAGATATTTATGGTAGATTTAATGTTCGTTGTTCATCGGGAAGTGAATAATGTAAGGGGAAGTTAATGACTAAAAAATGAAGTAAGGAAGTAAATATCAATACTCTCCTTAATCAAAATAATAATAAAACTTATAGATAAAGAATAAGGATAGTATCAATATGACATACACTAATTATTGTAATAACAATATTTTTTGTCATTGATAAAATAAAAATTAAATAACAATATCATTAAAAATTGTCTTGAGGAAAATATATATTTCAGTTTAAAAAAAATAAATTTCCAAATCCTTTTCATTGAATATAAATTTTAAAATCATTTTATTTTAACAAATATCATAAAATTGTAACGTGATCTCTAATTAAATGATATTTATAATGGTGGTTAATTCCATACCTATCGTAAATAACATTCCTCCTAAATGGTAAAAAAATTATAGAAGTGTCATGTTCAGAAAGATAACTGAAGATTCCCTTAAATAAAAATTATAAAAAGAAAAATGGATAAAATTTTTATTTTAATAATTAATTTTTAAATGGTTAAATAAAAAATCATATTTTTTTAGAATATAGGGTTTTTTAAAAAAAATCCATCCAAAGGGAGAAATAAAATCAAATTTTATTAAAAAATTTTCTAAGTAATTTTACGTACCAAAGAGTGGGAAAATGGAACTATCACTTGAAAAAGATCATGAATAACCACACAAGAATAAAATTAAATTTTTTATTAAATAATGTTAATATTATTTCCTTTAACTGAAATCCAATAATAAACAATCTTTATTAGAATGAGATTGTGAAATAAACCCTTTAAATGGTAATAACATTGATATGAGCATTAATCAATGAATCGATTATCTATATCCACAATATATACATATATCAAAATTGGGAATAAAACAATATATTATAAAAATACATTATACACATAATCATATAATATTAAGGATAATGAGGAAGTAATATAACCCAATGTAAATGAAATGAGTTATGAAATTCTATACCACGCAGTAACTTTTAATTCATGTACCCTTAATTGAAATAAATCAAATTAAATCTTAAAAACCATAAATAATGTATTATTCATAATATTAAATATCACATGTAAGTATATACACCATATACACATAATTAGGTTCATAAGATTACAATATTCCTCAATGAAATGAAATCGATACGAAATCACCAATAAGCCAGTTTCTAAGGGATAGAAGCTCCTGCTTAGTATCTGAGAGACCTATGATCAAATCCATCCATGGTAGATTTCTAGTTTCAATGTAGTAGTTATATAGTGGTGTAGGATCTATAGTAGTTTGGGCACTTTAGCAGTGGTGGTACTGTATCGGGAGTTATAGCAGACCTTTTACTGTAGCAGTACTATTCATCAGAGGGTCATTTAGGCTAATAAATGGGCTTTCAAGCGTTGAATTAGGGCTTAATTATACTAAGACATCGGGCCACAAAAAATCAGCCTCTGGGTCATGGGAATTTAGGCTATGTAATCGGTTTCCCTCTACCCAAAAAAGAATGAGTTTCCTTTCTTTAAGAATAAAAAGAGGTTTTGGCCCCAACAATAAAAAACAAATTGATATGAAATCCCTTACCTTATGCTTTCTTTTGGTTGAATACTCTTTATAATTATGTATAATTATTTTGATCATATTATTAAATTATAATATAACCTTATTTATATCTATAATATCATATATGATTCTTTTATAACATCTTATCACTTTTTTGTTAATAAACATTCATTATTTTCAATGTTTCGAGTGTTTATTGCCTTATTTTATGAGTATGTTTTGACATGGTATTTTTTGTTTGTCTTATATAGATCATGATTTAATCAACTCTATAATATAAAAAAATATTTAAATATCATATATATTTAATATATATTTCTCTATATTAATTCATAAAATTAAGTTATAGGAAACTGAATACATCATTCACAGGGATGGTAGGTTGTACATATGCATTAACACAATTTCCATTTTATTTTAGTTTTGAAAGAACTGAAATTAAAATACAAATATGTATATTATAATTATAATATTATATTTATGTCATATATATCAAATATTTTCATTAAAACTCATCCTTAACACATTTTAGGTATAGTGTGAATAAATCATATCACTTAGCGAGGTAGTAGTCCATCAAACACACGAACAACGTTATCATATTCCCAAAAAATGTAAACCATGAATATATATTTGATATAACAAATTAAAATGAATAATTACATTATAAATATTATATATATCATATATAAATTATAAATCCATCATTATTCCCAACGTTGAATAGTGGTAATGGAAAAAAGAATGACATCATCTCATTAGGTGGTAGTCTGTCATACAAATGAACGATGAATGTGTATCATATTTGATGGAAGGGTGTGAATTTTTAGAGCATACACATAGCCTAAACACATCACATTATATTATAAATACTGAGGTTATTATATAATCATGTTACAATAATAATTGAGTGAAGTGGAGATGGAAACTAAATAAAAAATGTTCTAGAAAAACATTACCAATTCTTCATGTATCCTCTTTAGTTTTAAACTAATTACTTCATAAGTTGGATCTCTGGTCATGAAATCTATAAGTGCACTAAAATTTTTGATTAGGGTGTGGGTACAAGACTCGTTAATACACAACCTATGTTTCCTTGCCATAAGTGCACAAAATATATATATAATAGTGTATATAATGACATAAGTAAATGCTAAATAAACATACATGTGTTGAGTCATCGTGTGCTGACCAATCTACAACGAATCCCGGCCCCACATACTTCGGTTCATTACCGGTAAGAAATTCAAGAACACATATACCAAAATCAATTTCAAGTAGATCACTCCACCCATCGGTGGTTGTTACAAGAACTTTGTAAATTCCATTGGGTATATCTTTGGCCCACTAATCCTTTCAATCACCCACAACCCAAGTTCGTAGGAAGCCCAGACCAGCATCTTCCAGCAAGACACTTTGTTTTCCCCTCTACGGAGGTATCCACATCTACCATTAAGGATGTTAAGATTGCATCAGGATGTGTAACAATCCATTGGACCATGTAACTCTCACCCTCAAGGATACACCTCGGTATATCAGTATTCATCAATTAGTCACTATGCTTTCCCCTCTACAGGGGTAGACACTCCCACCTTTAAGGGCGTTAGGACCGGATTTGGTTAGGTAACCTCATACACCCAACCTTAAGTCTCCAACTAAGTATCTTGGTACCAAAAAAATAATTCCACAGGCTATGCAACACACACAAAAAATGTGTCATAGCAAGGAATGATAAGTCACACCAAGATCAAAGCTAGAATAATCACACATAAACGAGTACATTCATTACTACTCACACACTCACATGAAATTCCAAAAAAGAATGGGTTAGTTCAACCTAAACATCACATCATGATAACAACATATACATATATATATATATATGGACCAAAATGGGAAGGAACCTCCTACCTCCAAATTCAGGAAGGCATTTAAACGGTTTTATTATTGTCAAAGGCGACACGTCAAAGTCTCAAGTTGTCGGTGCATCGATGCTCAAGATAAGTTAAGGGTCCCGAAAACCAAAACCAACTATTTTATTTTAAAAATTAATAAAATATCACATCCACTGATAAGTTCCCTTTCCTGGATAATTTTCAAATTATTGATTAAAATATTACTTGTGATAATATTTTTTCCCTCATGGATAATTTAAAATTATCAATTAATATATTACATACGATAATATTTTAACTCTCATGAATAATTTTAAACTATAATTGAAAATATTAAATGAAATAATATTTTTTCTCTCTTGGATAATTTTCAAATTATCAATTAAAATATTACATGCAACAATATTTTATCTCTCTCAACTCTATTAAATCATCCCGCACTGAAGCTAAAACGATTCAGATATTTAAAAACCTAAAATGTGTAAAGTTTTATAAAAAACAATACCCTAATTTAACATATCATTTTACCCAAAAATTGATGATGGAGTCATTAATTTCATCCCATTAAGATGTCACAATTGAAACAGGTCAAAACCGTGTCCAAATCAACAATTTTCAAACACCCAAAGCGTTAACAATGGCGTGGCGCATGATGTGTAGGGATGAAAAATGGTGTTTTACCTTTTCTTAATTAATTAAAAAAATTAAATATTTAACCCAAATATTATAATATAACAAACACCCATTATGCATAACGGTTATATCACAACAAGGCTAAACACCATCTTCTAGACCCAATGGTGGTCTCATATTTCTCAAACGATGCACAAATTGAAAGATATTAATTATTTAATATTCAAAAAATGATTAAATATTGATTAAATGTAAAAAAAATTATTTTCTTGAGTGAGACATCCAAATTTACTAAGCTTACAAATTTTATACCCTACTTAGGGTAAAACCCAAATCTTATATCTATCAATGTTCTCATATTTCCCATACAACACACCGTTTTGGAGAAATTAAATTATTTTCACAAATGAGGCATCCAAACCTCCAACACATAAAAATTTTATACCCTTCATAGGGTAAAAACCATGTCCCATATCTATGGATGGTCTCAAATATCTCATATGATACACCATTTTTGAGTTGTCTTTTTTTTTTAAATTGTGCGCACTTAATATAATATATTTAATATTTTTATTCTATCTTCACTGAGGCTTTACATTCCTTGGAATATCACACTAACTCAGTGTATGCATCCGAAAATATTCCATTTAATATTTTAAAGTGTTAATCGGGATTTTTATATTATGCATAGCCTTTAACACATTATTAAGTTATTTCATTGATAAATCATTTTTTCCCAATTAAGATATGAAAAATTTATCACAAGAAGGTTTTTATTATCATTATAAAAATAAGGTTATTCAAGTTCTCCCCCTCTATAGACTTATTATCCTTTATAATAATCTCTTGTGATATTTCTCAAACAACTCATACAACTAAGCTCGAACATTAGACTCACGTTTCCACATCTCTTCCTAACTTTTTACATTATTCCACTGAAATCAGACTAGTAGTATCATTTTTCGAAAGAGTTCATTATCACTCTGATCTGTAGTCCTCATAGGATACTCATCATAAAATGCAATAGGTTCCAACTCAACATCCTTGTTGTCTATAATACGCATAGGATTGGGCATGTACCACTGAAGCTGAGAAACATGGAACACATCATGCTTACCTATCTCAAATGTCAAGGCCTTGCAAAGCACCTTAGAGTATGCCATCAGGTAAAAACCCCTAACCATATGTCTTAACTCTGGTCGTAAACCTATCTCAAACATCCAAGATTTTTTTGCCTCATTCCCAGCTAATAAAGGATAAAAGCAAATCAACTCCATAAAACATGTAGAGTAATCATGGATAGTAATAGAATTTTGTCATAATTCCATGAACTCCTTGGCACAGTCCAACTTCATCATGTCATGAAAGTACTATTCAAGGAAAAACTCTTTAAAGTTTATCCATGCAAGACCTTCTCATATCCTATCTTGATTCATGGTAGTCCACCATCTTCGGGTGGGCCCTAAGAACATAAAGGTTTCTAGAATTACTCACCCTTCCTTAGGTATCTAGAATAGATCAATAATTCTCTCAATGTAGTCTATCCAATCATCTGCATCATGTGGGCCACCAATACCCTAGAATTTCAGAGGATGCTGAAGTTGAAAATCTCTAACATGTTCATTCATAGTCATTTGAATAGATCCACCCTAAATAGGAAATAATTGAAAAAATTCTCAGTTGAGAAGTCCCTTCATCCATTATTACTTGTGTCGGTACAAGATCAGGCTAGAGTATGTCCCCTTATGCCACAGTTGGTGGAATTGGAGCATCCAGGGTTTCCACAACTGGTGGTTCCATTAAACGTCTCTAAGGTGGAATCTCTCCAACAAATAGAGAATTAGAAGCACAAAAAGTCCTAACAGACTATTAAATCAAACAAGGTATCTCTAAACCAGTCTATGGGATCAAACAAGGTTTTCCTAGGACTCTACCCTTAACCCAAGGTATACACCTCTTATCACTAACCCTTGTTTATGTCCCTACACATTATTCATCGTCATCATATATATACCAACACAACACCATTCTATATTCAACTAATTAATTCCAATAAAGATATATCACACAACATGGAAAAACAGATATATCCTATAGAGAAATTATCCCAAATAGATAGAATAAATCAAGGAATTTAATAAATTAACTATTAAGAAGCACAGAAATAGGTATATATATGGAATGTGAGCCTATGTTCCTAGTCATGATGCATGAACATACCTGAAATCTAATAAATCACATATAATATCTTGTGTGTTGCCCAAGGTGAATCAATAGTAACAACATAACATAAATTCCCCACTTTATGACAAATTAAAGATCTACAATTCATTGTTGGATAGGAACTTTCATAGTTCCCCTAACCAAATCCCAATTTCCTATCTCCTGCATAACATGTCCCAACACAGTATAAGAGAACAAAAAAGTTAATGGGTCCTGATCCTCTGATACCATTTTGTAACATCCCGATTCGAACCACCGAGTCTAAGATAGAATGCTACATGACCTCGTGTAAACCTCTCTGTACACAAGATGGTGTCGACTAGCATCGAGGGTCTTAAGTGAAACCTAGGGGCAGCTATACCCTCTATGTCATGTTAAGGGATCAATAATAATTAATAAACCAAATAATAAACAATCATAGTAAATGTGGATATATAATAATGATATACATATAAGAGATCCAAAAGTGGTACTCTTGTCAAGAGTATAAAGTAGATGAAAATACAAGATAAATATAAATAAGAAATAATCTATAGGGTACTCTGGTGCCTATCTCGGCCCACTTCAGCTCCAAGATCTACCACTCAATTGTCTACCATAGGGCCCATGCCCTTCACTAGATTATTGGTCGGGAAATCTACAAGAACACTGAAATGCTTGAGTAGGGTGTGAGTACAAGACTTGGTAGGACACTACCAATACATCCTCACCATAAATGCACAAAATATATATAACAGTGTATATCAGGACATAGGTAAATTCTCAATAAACATACATGTGTGGAGTCATTGTGTGCTAACTATGTCGTCGTGAATCCAAACCTTGCCTACTTTGGCTCATTGCTAGTAAAAAATTAAAGAACACACATACCTCCATCAAGGTCACATAGCTCACCCAAACCGTATTATGGTTGTTACAGCAAGGTTGTACATTCTGTAAGGTATTTATTTGGTCCTCTTATCCTTTTAATCGCCCACAACTCAAGTTCATAGGAATCTATGACCAGTATCCTTCAGTAATCCACTATGCTTTCCCCTCAACAGGGGTATTCAAGTCCGCCTTTAAGGACGTTGGGACTATGTTAGAATGGGTAACCAGCCACTGGATCATATAACTCCTACCCGCAAGGCTCCACCTATGTATCTCAGAATCTTGCAGCTAGCCAATATGATTTTCCCTTTATAGGGGTAGCCACTCCCTCCTTTAAGGATGTTAGGACTTCTTCAGGTTGGGTAACCTCATATGCCCTACCTCAAGGATCCACCTAATAATCTTGGTACCTAGAACAAAATTACATAGGCTATGAAACATACACAAAATATATGTCCTGGTAAGGAATGATAAGTCACACCAAAGTGAGGATAATCACACATAAAAAAGTACGTCCATGGCTACTCACACACTCACATACAATTCACCATAAACATGGGTTAGTTCAATATAAACATCACACCATTATAAAAACATATATATAAATATATGGCCCAAAATGGGAGAAACCACATACCTCCAATGTCTAAAGGCCTCTTCGTGGCTTTATTATTATCAAATGCAACACATCAAAGTCTCAAGTTGTCGGCGCATCGATGATAGAGGTATGTCAAGGGTCCCTAAAATCAAAACCATCTATTTTATTTCAAAAGGAAATAAATTATCACATGTGATTATAGGTTTGATATCATGGATAATCTTCAAATTATTGATTAAAATATTACAAGCGGTAATATTTTATCTCTCATAGATAATTTTTAATTATAGATTAAAATATTTCTTGTTATAATATTTTAACTCTCATAAATAATATAAAACTATCATTTAAAATATTACATGTGATAATATTTTATCTCCCTTGGATAAATATTGATTTATCGATTAAAATATTACATGTGATAATATTTTATCTCACTTGTATTATTTTTAAATTATCATTTTATAATTATAATAATTATCCGTTGAAAATACACATAATTATCCTATGATAATATAATAATTGCCATATAATTATCCTTAGATAATTTTTCTAATAATTATTCCATACAAATTATTATTTTAAAATTATCTTTTGATGATCTATTTCTCCAATTATCCTATGATAATTTGGATAAATTATCCTTTTAAAGAATTAAATTATCCTTTAATAATAACACATGATATTTATTCAATAAGGAATAATTATTCTCTGATAATTTATTTTCATAATTTATCAATCGATAATCCCTAAATTATGACAATCCGTTGAAATTATCAATCTATAATTTGTATAAAATCATCTTCGATAAAATCAACCAATTAATATTTGATAATTCATTGAAAATATCACTTGATAACTCATCATTATTATACTCTCATATTTCCTTGAAATTATATTATAACAATTCATATTTTGATAAATTGTATAATATTATAATTGATTGTAATTTTTTTAAAAGAATATCCTTTGATAATTTATTTTTAAATATCCATTTAAAAATAAAAATATTAGATTGAAAATACCTCACAACCTTAAAAATCAATGATATGGTCTATGTTCTGCTCATCTATAAAAATCCAACGACAACGACGGTGCGTAATTCCGATCAAGAACGTAAAAGATATTGAAATTAAAATATTGAGAGAATAATAAAAAAAATTAATTAATTAATTAATTAAAACAAACCCCATTCTTAGGTGGTGTGCATAGAAGACTCAAACAGGGAAGGGTCGACGTGCCAAAGAGGAATATGAAGATCAGTCACCCACCATGAAAGATCGTCGGATCTTCACCGACCATGTTAAGAGGAGATCTGGGGTCTTTTCAACTCTACGAAATCATCCAACACTGAATCTGAAATGATTCGTATATTTAAGACCCTAAAATGTGTAAATGGTCAGGAAAAAATAATACCCTGATTTAATATACCATTTCACCCAAAAAATTGATGAAGGAGTCATTAATTTCATCCCATTAGGACATCATAATTGAAACGAGCTAAAACTATGTCCAAACTAGCGGTTTTAAAACACCACAAGAGTTAATAATGAAATGTTGTGGGATGTGTAGGGATGAAGAATTGTGTTTTCACTTTTATTAATTAATTAATAAATTTAATTATTTAACCCAAATATTAAAATATACCAAATGCCCATTGTGCATAATGGTTATACACCACCTAGGGTAAAAACCATGTTTAGAACCCAACGGTAGTTTCCGATTTCTCATACGATGAAACGATTGAGAGATATTAATTATTTACTATTCATAAAATTGATTATAAATTGATTAAATATAAAAAAAGTTTATTTTCATGAGTGAGGCATCCAAACGTCTGACGCCTACAAATGTTATATCCTGCCTAGGGTAAACACCACATCCCGAACCTATTGGTGTTCTCAGATTTCCCATATGATGCTCTATTTTGGAGATATTAAATTATTTTAAAAATTTATATAATAAAAAATATTAAATAAATTATTTCCTTGAGCGTGGCATCCAAACATCCAACATATACAAATTTTACACCCTTATTTGGGTAAAAACCACGTCTCGGACCTATTTTTGGTATTATATTTTTCATACAATGAACCGTTTTGGAGATATCCTTTTTTTTAACAATTTCACACACTTAATATAATATATTTAATATTTTTGTTCATTCTTTGTCGAGGCTTTATGAGTCTTGGAATCTCACACTAACTAAGTTTCTAAGTCCGAAAATATTTCATTGATTATTTCAAAGTGTTAAGTGGGATTTTTCTCCTATGCACAACCTTTAACACATTATTAAGTTATTTCACTAATAAATCATTTCTTAACAATTAAAATATTAATAATTTTTCACAAGAGGGTATTTACTGTCATTTTAAAAATTATGATATTAAATTATAATTCCTACAAACTCTAATCAGAAGTCTACTAGTTTCCCATCTTCAAGGGTTCTACCACAATGAGCTAACCCATCACTATTAAAAGAAATTATCTATAAACTATAGTCACACCTAAAAGGTCACTAGGATCTAAGGACTAACCCCTATTTTAAATATAATATAAAAAGTAAACTGAAATCCATGGGAAACATACATGGTCCCATCCAATGAAACTCTAAGTAGTAGTCAAACTAACCCTCTCACCAGGTCCTTTCTAGTACCTAAAAAGGTTTTGATTAATTCATTACATAACTTCCCATTATTTTCAATGGTATGTTGGCTCATATATAAGCAATTTAAAGTTCCAAAAATAGAGGAAATTTCACTTGGTACTTTATTTAGATAACGTCTTGTAGAAACTGAAACAAATTACCTCAAAATTTCCTTTTAAACCATTTATTTATCCATATGTTTTCAAAACTGGGATCAGTTAAAGAAAATTTCAATTGAAAACTAAATAGGAAAACACCCTTTAGATTGCAACTAGAATTTTAATTAATTGATTAGTCATATCAATAAATATAAAAAAGTTGACAAAATTTCTTTTACCAATTAAAGGGGACCGTTAAAGTAAGATTCCACCATACAATTATATGAAATATTGTATTAGTGGATGATGGAACTTTTAATAACCATCATATTTATCATAAACATACCCTAAAGTGGTTAAGCACTAAGGTTCCTAATAAGTAAAGGTGAACTATGAGGGCCACATCATTCCAATTTAGGTTTGGTTATATAGGAATTCATTCCCAATTTATGGAATCAGTGCTCTATAAATTACAATTGGCATCCCATTTAAGTGAAATCCATAATTTTTAAATTTATCAATATTTTAACACATCCTTAAGGGGTCTATGTCATAATAATGAAACCCAAAGAATATCCTACTTGGGTTGAGTTAATTTTACCCCTATCATCATTACAATCCAATACCAACCTACTTAGGTCAAGTTAAACATAAGGATTTAGTTATATAGGACATCATTCCCAATTTATGAAGGCACGAGCCTTTATATGTTAAAATTGATACATCATTTAAAAAACATCCATAATATATAACTTGAATTTATTAAAACAAGCCAATTTCCTTAAATTTTAAAGTTTCCATCCAATTTAATTCCTTTATTAATTTTAAACCATTTCACTTATTTAATCAATTCCAGGTTGATTAAATAGAATTGCACCATAAAGATATATAGAAAAACAATATTTATGTCGATGAAAACACTTTATTCAACCAACCCATAGCTATAATAGAGAAGGCTCTGTAATAATAAAGGAATACAATAATGTAATGAGGAAAACACACAAGAATGGTATAAATAAAAGTATGTTAATGGCATGTGAATCCTATATGCGTGAAATGACGCATGAACACACCCAATCTCTTATCATATCAGGACAAGAGGTAAATATCATAAATATGTAACTATTTGAAATAAAATAGTAACTCAAGGTTAAATAATAATTATATATAATAATAAATAGAATCAAAAATATTCCCATCCCTAGAAACTTGATTTTTTCTTCGATGAGTGGGTTTCCAAACCCCAAAAATGAGTTATTTACCAAGAGATGACACATTACTAGTCTTTTGTCGACCATACCAAAAGAAAAGGGAAGAAAAAGAAACTTGTGATACAAATATTTTACATCATGACTTTGTTCACTCTATAAATAGTAACCATATCAGTTAGAGATAAGGCCTAAATCATTTCTCCAAGTACGTTAGAGGATGTCGACTAGAAGAGTGTGTCTAAAGGTATTATAGTGGACATATTATACCCTCAATATCAATACTAATTACAACTAAGGAAATAAATAAATGAAATAAAAAATGGAATATAAATCAATCCTTGATGGAAAATAAAAATAGATGACCAGACCAGTGCCAAATAATGCAACCATGTGTAAAATTAATAATCCATAAATAAAAGATCATTCAACATATAACTAGTAATGCATGCAATAGGGATAGATAAACAAAAGAAATAATAATAATAAAATAATCAAACTCTAGAAGGCAGACTAAGTATACGCTTAGCCTTTACTCCCATTCCAAGTCACAACCTAGAAGATACAATATAAAATAAGAAAAATCCAAGTTCTAACCTATAGTGAGGATATTTATTTATGTAATAATCAATTTCCTGAATAAGGTGTGAGTAAAAATCAATAAGTCACCACCAACTGTGTCTAATAAAAATCCATTTTTAAAATAAAAAATATGATGGTGTATAGGTATAATAAATAATGATAGAAAATTAATGTTTTAGGAACTACCAAGTAAGGATCAGGTACCTCATGGAATATAGGTCCAACCATACCTACTTCATCCTAATCCAAAATGTATTAAAGAATTTTACATTTTAAATAAAATAACCCAAGACCCAAGGTATATAACCAAGAAATCCATGTATAATAATAATCATATAATGATACATATATAAATAAATAGTATCAATCCAAGCATCTAAATCAAGGGGGTGTTGAGAAATTTTTGTTTTCAATAACACTCTATTTTATTATTATTAGGGGGAGATTGTTGAGAACAATAATCTATCTTTTTATGGTGATTTTGATGCTCCCAAATAGTCTTGTTTGTTATTATAATTATTTTAACTTGAGTATATTTCAGGAAATTAATATTCATTATATTATCATTTTATAATAATATTAAAGCTTTTAATCCACATGGAATATTTGACAAAGTGTTCATAAATCTTTTTAGCATGTTCTGGAAACACTGTTCATATTCTACGTGTTCGGAATTCATTTTATCATATTAGAATATTCTAAAAACAATGTTCATATCCTATGTTGAAGAGCCTAGAGTAAGGATAAAAATATTTGTTTAATTTATTGGAAAAGTATGGTTAATAAAACATATGTTATCAAAAAGGTATGGTAAAGGAACCCTTCGTTTGGAAGTAACCTTACTTTTGTAATATCAGAAAAGTATGGAAGAATAACCCTACGTAATTATAGAAAGTTTCATTTGTTTCTGAAAAGTATGGTTCATAAACCTAAATTTTATAATAAACCTTATGTTTCATCAAAAAGTATGGATCATGTATCTTATATTTTTCTAAAGAGGAAATTATGGATAATATACCATACGTTTGAAAGCAGAAGATAAAAGAATGAATGATCAACCTTACGTTTGAGATCAACCTTACGTTTGAGATTAACATTATGATGCAAACCTTACATTCTGATAAAATAATGATATGCAGTTCAACCCTACATTTAGTGTCGGAATTTAAATTTTTAATTTATTGAGCAATGGTCTTTATGCGGATTATCAGGATAATTTCAAGTCAGAATAAAAGCCCGATTTTAAGTCATGTCTTTGACTGATTCAAAGCCGTTTATTTATGATTTAAAGGATCGATCTAAGAGGAGATTTTCATGATGAATATTTAGGGGAATTACAACTTCTCTATTATACAAACATTTGAATATCGCGATTCTAAAGGCAACATTTTTGGATCTAAGTTTGAAAGGAAAACATTCTTTTTTGTTCTATATATCTGTGATATTTTTGTATTATACAGAAGTGTAGAATCCTAAAAAAAAGGATCATAAGTATAAGCTCTTGAATTTTTTACGACTATAATTTTTACAGATATATACGAGTCGCCCAGATCTGTTGCTACCAAGATCTATCAGACTCTATTTTTATGAAGAAGAGTAAAAGCTTTAAAAATTATTATTCTACAGGAAAGATCTATCATGAATCCAATGTCATTGGTTTTGGTGGATTTATTTCTATATCTATTGCAAATGGATTGACTGAGAACTGCACTTACCTGAAGAACATATTTTCTGAAGATAAAGATTCATCTACTGTCAGTTGGGTGCTGTTTCAACTATGAAGAAAAACTGGAAAGTATTTTTAACAAATAATATTTTTTTTGAGTAACCAGATTCTTGTACTAAGTTGTGTATTTGGTTCTATGTATGAACCAGAAGGATCTATTTTAGCCTTAACATGTAAAGGTGTCAACTTCTTGCACTCAGTTGTGGACGGTCTATTGATAAGAGGACCAGATAGTGAAAATCACCAAGTTCATGGAGTAGAGTGTTGGTGGAGTGGACTAGGGGCCTTCTATTCCCCGAACCACTATACATTTGTGTGTCTTTCAATCTGTTTATTTTCCACTACATAAATTTTCTGATAAAGTTAAACGATAAATTTGGAAATCATCATGATTCGAGAGGAATTTTTAAAAGACATAATTCACCCCCCCCCCCTCTTGTGAATATTTGGTATAAATAGATCCAACAATTGGTATCAAAGGATGGTTCTTTTGTCAAAGTTATAACAAGCTGAAAGTTTTATAGAATTATACTCAAAACATAATGGATGATACCCGAGAGGTAATTTCAATGGTTTGAGCTCCCTATTTCAATGGTGAAAATTATAGATGCTGGGAATAAATGATGATCATGTACTTAAAGAACCTTGGATACAGAGTCTACTCGAAAATTCTAACTCCCTATGTGATTCCAAAGAAACTTGGAACATGGAGTACTGATACAGAAGAAGAGTACGACATAAATTCAAAAGCTATAAATGATATCATATGTGTTCTAGGAACAAATGAATTCAACAGAGTATCTCAGTGTCGGACTGCTAAGGAAATGTGTCAGACAATTATAGTTTCTTATGAAGGAACTGGCAATGTTAGAAAAATGAGGTATGCCATAGCTAAATTAAAATTTTACACATTCAGAATGTTTGAAGGAGAAAGCATCACCCATATAAATGGAAGGCTTACAGAAATTGTTGACAATATCTCTACCTTAAGAGATCCTATGAAACAAGAAGATCAAGCCCAGAAAGTACTGAGAGTAATACCACCTAGATGGAATGTAATTTCAGTAGCTATTAGAAAATCATCACCAGTCAAAGATCTTACTATGAGAGAATTAATTGGAACCCTGATGATGTATGAAGCTAAGATGAAAGATTAAGAAAATGAGTATAAAGTATTGATCAAAAGTGAAAATACTGATTTGAAGGTAACATCCCAAAAGAAGAGACAAAAGATGATGAATGAAATAAAATTAATATCAGAGAGTTCTGATTCATCTAATTTAGACGTGAAACTGGATCAGATAGGCAGAATATTTAGTAAATTCTATAGAAAGAATAAAGGATTCTAAAAATCCTTCAAAAAGAATGAAAAAGAACCAAAGGAAGTCAGATATTATGAATGCAAAAAAGATGGGTCACATAAGACCTGAATTTCCTCAATCAAAAAGAGAAAAGAAAAAGAAATCTTTAAAAACTATGATTATGATCAAAATAACAAAAGAGAAATGAAAGATACTTGGAGTGTTTCTGAAGACTCTAGAATCTCATTAAAATCTAAATCATAAAAGGAAGAATCGAATATAAAATCAAATATGTTATTTTTGGTAGAAGATAATTAGGTACAATATTATTACTTGTTTGATTCTAATACTAGTTCTAGTTGTTCAAATAATAAACATGTAGCCTACTGCAATATGCTGGAAGAGAAATATGATTCCTTATTTAAGAAACATAAATCACTAAAAAATATTCACGTTGTTGTTTTAGAATAAAGAGAAACTCTGCTAAAACAACATCAAGAGTTAATTGAAAAATATAACCCATCAAACACAGACTATACTGATAATGAAACTAAAATAAAAAAACTATAAATATAAGTATAAACATACAAAATTTCAGATCTTATTTTTACAAAAGAAGAAAGTACACTAAATGAAATTCTTAGAATGAATTTGACTAAAAAGGAAACATATTGAATAGGTAGTAAAGGTGAGAAACCCAAATTGTATAAGAACTACTTTATTCCAAGTACAAAAGGTATAATTTACAACTACTGTGGAACAAAAGGTCACATATCTAAAAACTGTTATTTAAGGAAACCTCAAATAATTGGCATTAAGAAATCCTTTATTACAATCAGTTTATATAATTCTATTGATTATAGAAAAAAAAAAGCAAGTCTTGATTCCCAGGTCTTTGCTAGATAATAATACTATACCCTACAGAATATGGGTACCAAAACTAACTTTTTTTTTATTATATTTGCAGGAAGCAGGTCACTGAAGTCGAATTGAAATATGGTATATGTAGAGTGGATGCTCCAGTTATATGAGGGGAAACTCATCAAACTTTAGAACACTAACTCAAAAGGATGGTGGATTAGTCACATTTGGTGACAATGCCAAAGGAAAAATTATTGGCATTGGAACTATTGGAAATCCAGACGTTGCATCAATCAATAAAGTACTCTATGTGCAAGGATTGAAAAAAAACTAGATAATTATCTCTCAAATTTAAGATTATGGATATTTTGTTTATTTTTTTCTAACAAATATTGTTCTATTTATAAATATAAGTTGCTTAAATTTAGAGCACCTAGAACTGATAATATTTATACCATAGACTTAAATTCCTTGTGTAATGAAAAATTAAACTGCTTAACAAGTAAGAAAAATAAATTGTGGATCGGGCATAGAAGACTTGGACATTACAATATATATGATTTACATAAGTTATCTAAGAAACAACTAGTTTCTTATTTTCCTAGTCTCAAATTTTAAAGTGATATATTATGTGATGCATGTCAACTTGGAAATCAGCACAAATCATCCTTCAAATCCGTTAACAAAATTTCTACATCTAAACCTCTAGAACTTTTCCATATGTATTTTTTTGGACCCTCAAGAATAGAAAGTTTGGTAGGTAAATTATATGTATATGTATTAGTTTATGACTATTCTATATTTACTTGGATTTTCTTTCTAAAACATAAAAATGAAGATTTTACTATATTTGAAAGTTTTTGCAGAGATATTCAAAATGAAAAAGGTTTTAAAATAATTTCATTAAGAACTGATCATGGTGGAGAATTTGAGAATCTGAAATTCAATTCCTTTTGCTCAAATATGGGTATTAAACACACCTTCTCTACACCAAGAACACCTCAACAAAATGGAATTGTTGAAAGGAGAAATAGAACTATTCTGGAAATTGCTAGGATTGTAC
The DNA here is from genome assembly GCA_963277665.1 of Viscum album. Classification (NCBI taxonomy): domain Eukaryota; kingdom Viridiplantae; phylum Streptophyta; class Magnoliopsida; order Santalales; family Viscaceae; genus Viscum; species Viscum album. Next base: position 275,616,592 of record OY728137.1, read on the forward strand.
TAAATGAATACATTCTTCCGACCTATTTCTGAGTATAAGTTATAAGTACAAACTATTATATAATTCATAGAGTTTTAATTAGACCTATTTTCATAAGGACACCCTTTGAATTCTTAAATAACATAAAACCAAAAGTCAAGTACTTTAAAGTTTTTGGATGTAATGTTTATATATTAGACACCAAGTAAAACTTGGTAAGTTTGATCCAAAATATGATGAAGGCATTTTCTTAGTATATTCTGCTACTTTCAAAACTTATAGAGTTTTTAATAAAAATTCAAGGATTATTGAAGAATCAGTTCATGTGAAATTTTATTAATCTGGTCCCTTTGAGAAAATAAAAGGCCAATTTGACAAATCTGACTCTAATGATAACATGACACTTGAGAACTTGAAAGATGATTTTGAAAAATATATAAATAAAATTCAGTCAAGTTCAAAAAAACGTGACACCGATGAACCTAACAGTGTTTTACCTAGACAGTCTAGAACTCTAAAGAATCACCCTTTAGAAACTATAATAGGAGACTTTCACACAGGAATAAAAACAAGAAGGAACATAGGAAACCTTGTTGACTTTTCTTCTTTTATATCCCAATTAGAACCTAAGACATTATAATAAGCCTTAGTTGATGAAAGTTGGATGATAGAAATGAAAGAATAACTAAACCATTTCAAGAGAAATGAAGTTTGGAAATTAGTTGAAATACCACATAACTGTCTAGTTATAGGAACTAAATGGGTCTTTAGAAATAAAAAAGATGATCAAAGAATAATAACTATAAATAAAGAAAGACTAGTAGGTAAAAGATATAATCAGGAAGAAGGTATAGATTACGATGAGACCTTTTCCCATGTAGCAATATTAGAAGCCATTTGAATTCTTTTGTCCTATGCATCTCATATGAAATTTAAATTGTTTCAAATGGATGTTAAGTCTGCATTGTTAAATGGTTATTTAATGAAGTTTATATTGAGAAACCTCCTGGTTTTGAAAATTCTCAAAAACCAGATTCTGTTTCTGAACTTACTAAAGCTTATTATGGCCTTAAACAAGCACCTAGATCTTGGTATACAAGATTAAGTTCTTTTATTCTGACAAATTAGTTTACTGTTGGAATGGAAGATCCAACATTATTTAAGAAACCTGAAAAATCTAATATTTTATTGGTTCAAATTTCTATTGATGATGTAATTTATGATTAAACAAACAAAAAACTTTGTCATGATTTTTCAAATTTAATGCAAAAAGAATTTGAAATGATTATGATGGGAAAATTAAATTTCCTTCTAGGACTTTAAATCTATCGAGAAGATTTTGGAAATTTTTTGAATCAATACATTACTGATTTACTAAAGAAATTTTTACTTGAAAACAGAAATACATATACAAATTCTATGTATACAAATATAAAACTTGATATGGATGAAACTAGAAAATTAGTTAAAAATAAGTTATATAGAGGTTTGATTGGAAGTTCATTATATCTTACTGTTAGTAGGCCATATATAAAGTATTCAGCATGTCTTTGTGATAGATTTTCATCAAATTCCAAAGAATCTCATCTAAGTGCCGTTAAAATAGTTTTTAGATATTTAAATGGAACAGTTTTTCAATCTCTTATCTATCCAAAAACTTTTCATTTTAATTTAATTTTATATTCAGATGATGAATTTGGAATCTATATATTAGATAGAAAAAGCAATATAGGGACTTGTCTCTTTTTAGGAAAATCTTTAGTATCAGAGTCTTTTAAGAAACAACACTCAGTTGCCTTGTCAATAGTCGAGGGAGAATATGTGTCTTCAGGCAGTTGATGTGCAAAGGTTTTGTGGATGAAAAACACTCTTATGGAATTTGAACTAAATTTTAATAATACACATATTTTATGTGATAATACAAGTGAAATAAATATTTCTAAAAATCCTATTAATCATTCTAAGACTAAGAATATTGATATCAGACATCATTTTCTAAGAGATCATGTTCTTAAAAAGGATATATTATTAGAAATTGTAAGTACTGAAATTCAATTACCTAATATTTTTACTAAACCACTTCCCACTACAAGGTTTGATTTTATTAAGGTGGTCTTAGTTTATTTAATTTTAAATGAAATTTTAATTTTAATTTTTACGTGATTATATTAATTCTTATTTAATTTTAATCTTCACTATTTTAAATAATTTACTAATTTGTACTGCTATTTTTTTTCCACATAAATTTTATTTTATTTTAAATAATGTAATGACTATTATGTACGTAAATGACATGGGAATCAAGGTTGTCATAGCCATTTCAAATTATAAACCTGTTCATTTCTCTCAAAACCTTTCGAAACCGAAAAATCCTTACTGCTCTTTTCTATTCAAACCTGAACCTACAAAACCCTAGCTCTTCAAACATTCAGAAATATGCGACAGAAATATCCAATACAAAGAGTGTCGAGGAAGGAGAAACCAAAAACACTAAACATCAACGCTCAACAGTGAGGAAATTTTTACAAGGTAAAGTGATTAACTTGGAATGGTTGCACCAAACCGATCTGTTGTTGAGGAAAGCTCTCTCCATTTATAATCTAGAACATACATTCTGTGATGAAAACATATAATTTTTATATGAGGTAGAACTATGTTATTTCTTCAAATATGTTCAATTTAGAATGGGAGTAGAAGAAGATATGGTAAATCTACAAATCGAAGATTGAGATTTTTCTATCTCTACTGTGGAAATTGCTAAGATATTAAACCGTCCTGATGAGGGAGTTTATCATTTTGACCTAAAGAATATTGATAATAATGTTCATAAGTTAGAGGAAATTATGTCATTTCTTTTTGGTTCTACAAATGTAAGAAAAATGTTTGTCAAGGATTTTGAACCTGATCAAAAAATTATTGTGAAGTTTGTGCAAAAAGGGATTGCACCAAGAATGTTAGAAATGGAAAAGATTTTATTTCTACATATGTATTTGATGGTTTTACTTATTAGTGACATCAAACTAAATTTCCCTATATATATAGTGAGATATCTGAATTATTGTTTCCAACCTAAAGCAAGAATAAACTTTTTCTCTTTTGGAAGATTCATTTCTAAATTGTTATTTATGAAGGATATGATCAGATTGGTGGATTATAGAGTAAGATTTCACCACAGTAATGTTTTCAATGCAGGAACTCTAAGGGAGATTGGATTCTTCTAGAGTACTATGAAAGGAAATTTTATGCATGTTGGAGTTGAGGAAGACTAGGAATTAGCTAGGGGGGCAACCTGGAAACTCTAAAGAAGGCATGGCTGAATCAAAAGTATGTGAAGCTTCAAAAACATCAAAAATATGGGTATTTGAAGCAATTGATGTACCTACTATTTAGGAAATTCAAGAGAGTCTTTGGAGGAAAAGGTAGAGTGGCTCAAGCTGGTGAGGATCCTACTTAAGCAACTACTTATGAAACTTTACCTCTTTTAAGCTATAGATTTATCAGAGAAACTATTTCTTATATTGAGGTGACACCTCAAGAAAAGGAAGTTGTACCTCAGGTAGGGGCAGATCCTAGAGAAGTTGAAGTGGCTCGAACAGAATTGGTCAAGAACAGTCTGCACAACAAACTGAATTTGTTCAAGAGGATCCTGTTTTAAAAGAAATAATTGAAAAATATTCTCATAAGGAGCACCATACTACTGATGTGAATCTAGAATAGAATCCTTCTGATATTCATCTAAAGTTTTAAATGAAAATTTTTTTATGGATAAGTTAGTTCATGACTCTGAGAAAAATATGTTGAGAAACCAATGGATAAGGCTACAGATGAGAGATCTGATGCACAATCATTGCCTTTAGTTCTGAAAAATCAAGTTGAAGCTCAGACTAGAAATCAAGCACAAGGTGCCTCTTATTCTGAGAATGATCATTTGGAGGAGTTAATCCAAAAATTTAACAAATTTCATGCTGAAAATTCTTTTTTGAGAAGGGAATTAGAGAAGGAGAGATAGAAATTTCAGAACATGAAAGATAGTTGAGTTTCAAAAATGGAATTGGAAGTTTTTAAGAATGAGGGTCTTGATGAAGTATGAAAAATAGAATCTGAAATTTTACTGAAGTCAGATTTAGAAGATTTTAAAATTTTCATGGAGAAATAGTTCACAACTTTTAGGATAAATCAAGTAAGTACATCACGTACATCACCTAATCTGATAAATATATTTTAGGCCATTACAACTCTAATGAGAAATATAAATAACATATTGTAGGACTTATAGTGTAATAGTGCTCCACTATCTGTTTTGTTGAATAATCAAAAGTATCTTGTTGATCAGAGTTTTGTTGAATAGATTAACAGAGAATCTTAATCAGTTTATTTAGAAGGAAGAGAGGTTACCTGAGTTTTTCAGAGTCAATTTTGTTGAAGATCTTCATCTGACTCGGGAAGGAAGAGATCTCATAGTTCAGTTAAGAGATGTACTAATGAAAAGGATGAGGATGCAGCTGACAGAACTCAATGAAGTAATTCAGAGGCACTAACACCTATTTCACAAACCTTTTAGCCCAACCATGATTATTATTTTCATTTTTGAACTTGTGTATATATTTTTAATAAAATATATTTTCATCTCATTTTTATAAGTTTTGATTTGTTTCCTGTACAGTCTTTATTAAAATTCCAGCAATCCAAATTCAAATATTGATAAATAGTTTGTCAAAATATTTACTTTAGTTAAGTGCTACATTAAAATGTGATATATTCCTTATTTTATCATTCTTTTTTATATCACAAAAAGGGGGAGAAATATGGATAAAAACAACATTTTATTTTAAGTTTTTTTATACACATCTTTTACTGAGAGTTCATTTCATTTAAAGAGGAAAAATATTAAAAAAATTATTTTCTTAAAGGTTTGAAATACGGATAAACACCAAGGTGCAGAAATTTGGATAAACATAAAATATTATTTTATTTTACTTTAAAAAGAAGGATAAATTTTTAAAATTGAATGTTTATTTTTTGTATATAAAAAATTTGGATAACACGATGTCTATTTCTTATTGAAATAATTTTGTTAAAATTAAATACTATTTTTATACATTATAAAATCTAAATTATATGCAATTAATTTTGTAGGTTAATTTCTTGGGTTTTGTGATCATAAAAACAAGGAATATTGTTGAGAAAGTGTTGTTTTCCACAACACTATATTTTATTATTATTATGGGGATATTTTTTAGAATAATACTCTATACTTTTATGGTGATTTTGATGCTCACAAATACTCTTGTTTGTTATTCTAATGATTTTTCCTTGAGTGTATTTGAAGAAATTAATATTCTTTATATTCTTATTTTGGAATAATATTAAAGCGTTTAATTTGTGTGGAATATTTGACAAAGTGTTCGGAAATATTTTTAGCATGTTCTAGAAACACTGTTCTTGCTCTACATGTTTGGAAATCATTTTAGCATATTAGCATGTTCTGGAAACACAGTTCATACCCTGTATTGAAGAGCGTAGGGTAAGGATAAAAATCTTTGTTTAATTTATTGAAAAAGTTTGGTTAATCAACCATACATTATCAAAAAGGTATGGTAAAGGAACCTTAAATTTTGAAGGAAACTTACTTTTGTAATATCAGGAAAGTATGGAAGAAGTATCCTATGTAAGTAGGGAATGTTACAATGGTTTCTGAAAAGTATGGTTCATCAACATTAATTTTTTAATGAACCTTACGTTCTATCAAAAATTATGGACCATGTATCTTAAATTTTTCTAAAGAGGAAAGTATAGATAATATACCATATGTTTGAAAGCAGAAGAGAAAAGTATGGATGATCGAACTTATGTTTGAGATTAACCTTACATTTGAGATCAACCAAATATTATCAACCTTATTTTCTTAGAAAATAATGATATGAATTTTAACCCTATGTTTGGCATCGAAATTAAAATTTCGAATTTTTTAAGCAATTTTCTTTAAGTGGTTTATCAGGCTAATTTCAAGCCAGATTAAAAAGACATATTTTAAAGTGTGTCTTTGACTGATTCAAAGCAATTTATTTATGATTCAAAGTATAAATTTAAGAGGATCTTTTCATGCCAAATATTCAGGGGAGTTACAACTACTCTATTTTTAAAACATTTAAATATCGCAATTCTAAAGGTGATATTTATGGATCTAATTCTGAAAAGAAAACATTCTTTTTTTGTTCTATATATCTATGATATTTTTTGTATTACACAGAAGAGTTGAATCATCATAAAAAGGATCATAAGTATAAGCTCTAGAATTTTTCATGACTACAATTTTTACAGAGATATATGAGTCACACAGATCTACTAGTACCAAGATCTATCAGAATGTATTTTTCTGAAGAAGAGGAAAATCGTTAAAAATTCTTATTCTACATAGAAGATCTATCGTGAATCCATTGTTGTTTGAGTTTATGGATTTATTTCTATATCTATTGCAACTGGATCAACTCAGAACTACACTTACCTAAAGAACATCTTTTCTGAAGACAACGATTCATCTACTGTCAGTTGTGTGGTGCTGCAACTGTGAAGAAAAACTGGAAAGTATTTTTTAAAAAATAGCCTTTTTATTTTGAGTAACTGGATTCTTGTTTTAATCTATGTATTCAGTTCTGTGTATGAACGAGAAGGCTCTGTTTTAGCATTAACTTGTAAAGGTGTCAACTGCCTGTACTCAATTGTGGATGGTCTGTTGATAAGAGGACCAGATAGTAAAAATCACCAAGCTCATGGAGTAGAGCTTTGGTGGAGGGGACTAGGGGCCTTCTATACCCTGAACCACTATACATTCATGCGTCTTTCAATCTTTTTATTTTTTGATGCATAAACTTTCTGATAAAGTTAGAGGAAAGATTTGGAAATTATTATGATTCCAGAAGAATTTATAAAGACACAATTCACCCCCCCCCCCTCCCCTCTTGTGCATATTTGGTATAACTTGATCCAACAAGCGGCGCATGAGGCATCATGTCCAATAAATCTAAATAAATAATAAAAGGTGAGAAGTACCATTTCCAACAATTCAATAAATAATTAGGAACTCCATTTCCAATGATCTTAATAAATAATGAGAAATTCCATGTCTAATGATTTCAATAAATAATGGGGAACCCCAAATACAATGATTTCAAAAAATAATGAGGAACACCATATCCAATGATTTCAATAAAGTAATAAGGAATTCTATTTACAATAATTTCAAATAAATGATGCAATGTATCATGTCCAACATCACTTAATCATTCACAATTCACCCAATCAGTATTCCTTATGATCCCATCCATTGAATTCAATATCGCAATCCAAGTATCTCTCAATGCATAACTAGTAAGCAGGATCATTGAATTTAATAATTAAATACAGGCCATAATAAAACATCCATTTCAATTTATAATTAAAACATTCCTTTTAATCATTTCATTTATAATTTACTAAAAAGGTCAGGTGACATGGTCTCCCTCAAAGGGTTCGATGTTAAAATGAATTTTCTTTACCATTTACAATTTATTTGCTTTTTTTATTCATTCAATCATTTGAGATAAACCAACACACTTTAAGAGGATGTTTTGTCACATAAGCAAGGACTAGTCACACAAAACACTTGGTATCACACACTCTAAGGAGCGGTTCAAAACAAGTCCAACAACCACCAATGGCATCAAGGGACTCATCGTCATGGTCAACTAAATTTAATCATAGGGGTCTCGCATCTCATTTATATTCCTTTAATCCAAAGAAAACATCATAATTTAATATGGACTAAATAATTATTCATTCCCTATTGTAATTCAATCAATTGATTTATTATCATTTAATCAATCCCTCTTTAGAAGTCAACCTAAACACATATAAGTGGTGTTTTAGTAAATTACATACAATTGAAAATGAATTTACATAATAGTGAACACCCAATGGCGTAGCCCAAGTTGAGTTCACAACCCTATGATGATTTCAATGAGTCTAAGAAGGATCTAATTCTTGGTATAGATCATCAATTCAATGTATTTGGAAATTTAAGAGAAATATGAGTAAATTCAATTATAAGTCACAATAGAAACATATTATAAACAACAATACATTAAGTTAAAAGCATATAGACCACCTATCTCAGGCTTAGAAAGCATAAATTGTCTGATATTGGCATTCTATTCGAACCAAAATGATAGAAATCTAAGAAATCAACAAACTCCCAAAAAATAGGTCATAATATCTTCGATGAAGATAATATAAAAAGTGGTGAGAGAAATAGAATATTGTGAATCATAGACTTTTTGAGAGGATTTCAACATTGTGAATGGAATTTGATTTGGATCCCAAGTGAAGGAGGGATCTGAAATCCTCGATGATATAAGGAGGGGTCTTAAGCATCCTATTGTGTATAAGAAATGAGGGATAAATAGGGAGGAAATAAACATAAAGGTTTCATGGGGAAATGGTAAAATCTCTAATTGAAAAGGGCCACAGATTTTTGCTACCAAGTTTCCCAAACCATGATCCAATTGTGTGGATCTCGCTAACTAAGATCCACACCAAACACAGTTCATGTGCATTGTTAAGTAAAGTGTGTGCTAACTGTTCCTCTAGCACTATCTCACCACCCTAACTAGGTTCATGTTTAGAAAAAACATGCGCAAGTTGTGTGGTTCACATATGCAATTTACTATAAACCACTTCACAACCGTGAGGCCTCAGGTGAATGGTTTAAAAAATTGTGTGACACCCTTACAAGGTCACATCATTTAGATACAGGTTATCACAAACTATTATCTAACCATGTGCCTCCCTTGTCTTTTCAAAAATTGGTATTTAGAATCTTGAAAGTTATGAAACTCATATAGACTTTTAATCAACCTATCAAGAATTAACCCCCATACAAAAACAAAATGTTAAAGTAATACAACTATCTAAATTACCTTATGAATCTAAGTTTTTAATTCGGATTATCCACTAAAAAAACTTTTAAATTACTTTAGAATTTCCAAATCATTTTTAAACATAGGATCTTATAATGGGTATAATGCGAATCTTAAGAGATATGATGAAGAATTTACCTAAATAATATGTTTATGTATCTATTCTCTAATTATAATGATATTTTTTATGTGGGTTGAAATTTTTTCTATTGAATATTCATATAAAATTATTAATTATTTATGTTTTAAAATATTGGGTTACCTCGGAGATAATGACCTGATATGCTTCTATATTGAAGGTAGAAAAGAAAAATTTAGAATAGGGGTTAGATATTTATATACAACGAGGAAGATCATCATATAGAGTTTTTTTGGATCATCATATTCTCATTTATGATCAATCTTCAGAAGGAGTGATCTATGATCTTTTAAAATGATATTGTAATTTGTTAGTTCCAGTAGATTATATGAGTTCAAGGTCAGACCCTTTCTCGAGTTCCCATTGATAATAATAAGGGGATTGTGTTCATGGCAAAATAATCACATCTCACTAGAGAAATAGTAATCTTCAAGGAGAAGAAACTATTTAACAAAAAAATTTCATGGTTTCATATTCCTTGATAGTGAGTATCTTAGGATAGGTAGTGAGAAGGATCTATATAATAATGGATTTTAAATCAGCATACACACTGATTCACCCCCACCCCCCCCCCCCACTTAGTGTGTATTTCCCATCCTTTTATCTTAAAACACTTGATATTTATCTCCTCTAAAGCCCTAGTTGTTGAATCTTCTAAAATAAATGGTGTGTGTTCTTTCAAACTACATGCCTTGTAGTCAGAACAATTATAAATAATAAATTTTTTCCTCATAATTCATTGTAGCCATGGATACCTCCCAAATATCACTCAAATATTAATTTAATACATCATTCATGGATGCACCACTACCGGAGCTCTATTTTAATCCATCGCTTACTAGAAACATGTTATTCCATCAGGTCCCTATCACCTATGCACAGCGCCACTTGGGAAGAAATTGAATCCATCTATCTTCTATGTGTTACCCATGATATTTTATCCTCCCTTTTACCATGATCTTGGTGTCATAAATTAAATAACATTCATGAAACCATTAGTAAATCATGCATTGAATCATTCCACAAATGGACAAACCACCAACCAAATTGAAGGTTGGCGATGAATGCACCATGAATGGGGGATATCCCAGAAACCAAAAAGATGAATAATCTTAATGGATGATGCAAACATTATCATTAATAATGGGTGTCAAAACCAATGCTAATGGATTGAGAAATGTAATATCTTGATCAATAAACCAAAATTACAGCCAAGAAAATAAATAAATTCATAGGGCCGTGATCAAGATAAATAATCGTGGGAAAATCAACCAATGTTGATTATAAAGTCATGTAAAATGTTTTAATTCCAAAATAATGGTGCCCAATATAATAAATGAATCAATGTTTTTCTAATAATGAATCTTTCTCAATATTGGGGTTGTATTCAGGAAAATCCATCATCAATCCCTTGAATTTCATTTGATATTGCACTAAATATTCTCTAATGATGGATCCTCTCAAATATATCATGGTTATGTGACTATCCCTATATATTTTATTAAACATAGAAAAATTGATGATTTGTTTGGTTAAAACATTAGCTAAGCAATTTATATTAATCATATAATTAATATTATTTAAAAATACACCTAAAATGGTGAACCATGATGTAAAATGATGAGAATGGAACTTATATCATTCCTAGAGTATAAACCATATCCAAGAATCAAAAATGATCTCTGTTTTCATTCCCAAGACACTATTTAGGAGGAAAATCATAATTACTGAATATGCATGTGCACTGGATAAAATAATATATTATTTTTAATATATTAATTTTTGGACTCCATAAAGTCCATAACTCCAAATCAGCATTGCAACTAAACTCAGAAATTTAATTATAAATATTCTAAGATTCAAAAACAAAAAACAATATTCATTACAAAAATATCTAAAGAATATTTTTCCTATATGTATCTTACAAATTTCTCATTCAAGAATATAGACTAGAAAAAATTAAATATCACAACACCATTATAAAAAGGATGATTTTGAGCAGACATAAATTCTCCCACAAATTAGGTGAAGTGTTATGTAACCAAATCACCAAAACCTCATCTAAAAAATTTATTCCCATGTAATATAACTAATTTATGTATCCCAAAAATTCAACCAAATAACCATAAATATAAACACATTATTTGTATAAAAAATTTAATATTTTTTAAATAAAATAATTTATTATTTCCTTCCTTGGAAGTATAGGTGGCATCAATCATCTCCTATAATGTTTTAGCATGATTTTTGTTGACAATATGATTCAAAAAAATCATTCACTCCTGAATGAAACCATAAACCATTTTATTATAAAATTCCCAATATTCATCAAAATTTCCTTTTATCTTATGGTTATAAAACACTAGTAGATTCATTTTTTTAAAAATAATAGATCCACCATTTTTAATCTCTAAATATAATAATTCGGAATATTTAGTAAGATAATTTGATTAGAATCTTCCTCCATTATTAATTAGAATAAAAAAAAGATATGATATCATATGTTTGGAAGGACTATGAGTGATGAATAAGAAAATTAATGAAAAACAAGAATGCATTGTGGGAAAAAATTCTTTTTGTCTTGAGTGAGCTTGAAAATTTAATCATATGTTTAGTAGTATAAAAATATTTCTACAAAAAATTTAATATAAACACATGGAATTTTTTAACATGCAAAACCTTAAAAGGAAAAAACCACAAGACCTAGTATAGAAATTAGATCCACTAAAATAAAATAGCACGTGATAGAGACCCCCCAAAAAAATATAGGGATCTCAAAAATAATACTTTCAAAAAAAGTATCAAGATCATAAATTATATCAGTCCAAAAGAATTATAAAATGAATAATATTTCCCAATAAAGAAGTCCAAATTAAAAATATGATTTTATTGATCTAAATATTAGTGTGTAAAAAATTAGGTTCCAAAAAATCACTAAAATCATATCTAAAATAGTCATTAATGGAAAAAGATCAAAAATATGAAATTGTTTCTCATCTTTGAACATCGCACACCCCAAAGACTATACAAGCTAGTGTGTTTTCAATAAAAACGTCTTACCTGTACAAATCCCATAAAAATGGTTATCTTAATATTAGTAAAAAATGATATCATTTTTTATTTTAAAAATATATATAAAAAAGAATAAAATGTAACAAAAAACAAGTCATTGCACCAAAAAATATTATCCCTAGGGGGGATGGAATACATAAAGTCTCTTACAATCATTGTAGTCATCATGATCAACACTAAAATTCAAAACCATATAACTCATTCAAGAAATATGGTCCACACTTTTATAGATAGAATATGAATTCCAAATTTTTCCATTAACTAATATACCTTTAAAAACCAAGAAATATATATGTTCAACTAGGGGACATAACTTTTGTCTTATTAGTGTGAGGATGGTGATTAAGTTCCTTAAATCAAACCCCTCCTAGATTTTACTTTTTATTCATGTTCATGTTTCTTTATAACTAATTTTTTATTCATAACACTTAACCAAGAAATATCAACATCTTCTAATGATGTTTTTTATCTTCAATATAGACTTTTAAGTATCATTCACAATGGGTGTGTTATATACTACACAATTATTGTATACTTATTTTCTTATGGATTCTTTGTTATCCTAAATAAATGTAATAATGAATAATTCTTATTTTATTGTAATGAAACTTTTAATTCACAAATTATTTTCTTTGTACAATATAATTGAGGTGCCTTCATCCCACTTATATATATTTTTTCTATAAATCATGAAACATTGTTTTCTATGAAATTTTAGTTTCAATACTATTTCAACATTCACTATATTGTTATTCTTTAGTTTCTTTGGATTTATGTAATCTATTGTTATAACATCCCAAGATTTTAGTTTAAAAATAATACAATTTTTGATTGCATGTTCCACGCATAATACTAAGCATAAAATGACTTGTGATATACAATTATAATATTATTATTATAATGTAACTATTATAACCTAATAATTTAATTGACGAGTATAAATGATAGTAAATTCCTTATGAAATATATGTATACAATTTTTCCTTAATAAAAATGTACTGATAAATTACAAATAAAGAGAAACTCAATTTTAAATAACATCATATAATATTAAAGAATATATTTTTATGAAAGAAGATTTATATACAAAAAATATTTTATAAAATAAATAAAGTTTATAATTATAAATAAATGATTTTAATTAAATGTATAGATCATATTTCTAATAAAATAAATTAACATTCTACTGATTTTGGTTACTTTATAAGGAATGAGTATAAATTCATTTTATATTTAAAGAAACATTTTCTTCAAAAAATGGTTTTTATTGAATTTTGTGTGTGAATATTATGATTAATTTCTACTAATTTTAGAAATTTTATTTAATATAATGGAAAAAAAATTTAAAATCATCATGCCAAAATAATCTTAAGGTAAACTTTTTGTATTTTATGAAAAGATTGATTTTGTGGTGAATTGTTAAAGATACTTATTTTTTAAGAACATTCATTTATTTTCTTTAAATAAAGTAATTTAAAAGTTCCATTATATTTTGGATTTGTTTGAAATTAAAATTAGTTTAATTTTATTAAAAAAATAAAATCAACATTTTATATGATTTTCGTATAAAACAATTATGCTTAAATTGTGTATTTTTTTTAAAAATATTTTTTATTGCATTTCATGAAATTATATTATAATTTATTTTTACCACATTTAGAAATTGGAATACCCAATATATAATGTTTTCACACAAAGTGGGGTTGAATCAGGTGTGAATTTTTTTCTAAATTATTTTCTTTTTCTTTTACCCCATTTTAATTCAAAACTCTTTCACTAGCTAGGATTAGTGGATCCTGTATATTCTCATACAACATGCAATATGAAAAGTAAATGAAACTCAGAAAACATTATTTATAAGGTTTTATGCTAAGATATACTTCTTTCCATGTTGGATTATCCCCCTAACATGTATTCGTCACTATATCCATAATTGATTACACCATTACTTGGTTAGACATCAAAACTACAATTCCCCAACAGTTGGTTATACACCCCAACTACAATATCTTCTTTAGAGAATTATTCGACACCTCGATCACAAAAACTTTTGTATGATTTTAATCTAATTATAATAACATTTGTTTCTAGCCCTAGTTTCTTCTACACCATGTAAAATGTATCTTCCTCCACAAGATCTCTTGATCAATGGGCATTCTCATGTACACTTATTCAAGAACTTCAACATCCATTGATTAGGACTGTTGATCTTACTAAAAAATTATGATCACTTTTATATAATCATCTTCCTTATTAAATCAATGATTGGGAAAATATTCCTTCTCCATATGAATTCAAAGCCTCACTAGAATGTGTGTAAGTGATGCAACAAATTTCTTCAGTATTATTTTTTGTAAGATAAATATTGCACAATCTCAAATAATTCTATTTGAATTATAAACTTTGTTTATGAAGGATCATAAAATACGATGTGTGTTTTATGAATAACCCTTATCATGTATATAAATTCTTATTATAATTTTATATGCTTCTCAATTCAATTTATTCAAGGTTCCTTTTATCATTTAATATTGGTGATTGGAATGCAAGTATTTTTTTAATTTAATTAACCCAAATAGATATAAAGGTATCAACTTATCCTTTGTGAAACTAATTCATGTGATCTTGCTCCTTCCTCTCCATATAGCAGAGTATGTAGTATCTTAGTTCTTCACAGAAACATGGAGAGATTTTTAGAACTCTATTATAATATCATATCCATTTATATACAATGAGATGATGTTTTTATTATTTTCTTAACCCTCAACTATTATTAAAGAAATAAATATTACATATAAAATCTATCCTTTGTGTAACATATTATGTATGTGGGATCTCTTTGATTATCTATATAACCAAGAGTGGATCATGGGTTTCTTCCCCTTCATGTGAACAAAACCATGGGATCTTATTATTCTTCATTAAACTATCAAGTTCATGGTGCTCTATTTCATTTGATGAAAATGAGGTCCACTCAAAAATATCGAATGGTAGTAGAAATCTCTCTCAACTTGGATGCTTGGTATTTATACAATTTTTTCACTACCTCTCCTTCATTAATTAATTAACTAAGTCCTTTAATTTTTATATTGAGTTTAAGGATGTTTTTAAATTCCTAAAGATCTCTATATATTAGTTATTTTTTGAATATTGAAACTCTTGATGATGAGTATCATGGTGTCTCTTCAGCTTTGTGGTAGATCTCACTTGTTTGAGTACTCAAATTTAAATGTTCATATTAATCTTTATGCATTTCCTTGGTGTAATGATGATCAAAAAATATGTATGTCTTCACATAATAGAAGTTTTACATGATGGTATAATCTTGCATATGATGTTCCTCACATGATGCCATGGAGATATGTGATGGATTCATGCAATTTATGCTTATTCATGCGACTTCATCACCCAAATACATTTGAAACTATATATAATTCTTCAAAACAATTATATTATTTAAATTTTCACATTCACTAAATACAGAGATTTCATTCATGGCTTTTGGATGATTGATCATATCTCGTTCTCGATATGTTCACTGGAGATGACTAGAGTGATTCTTGTCAGACAATGTAATATTGGCATCAATTGAATCAAACTCACATGCAGATAAATTTTTATGGCCAAATGTTGAAGGTGAAGGATCCTTCAAATTTATTTAGTGTGGGATCAACCATATGGTGTGTATCCATGTGATTGGATGGGAGATGTTATTTGTGTATCATTTTAATTCAGAGATGCAGTAACACGCATGGTCGAATCCCACATTGTTCTTGTGATTGGATGGCCTCTCATTAATAATATAATCCATACCCTTCAGCATTAATCTATGAGATATTGGGTCCACTCCCAACCATTTATGGTACTGACTCATGTCGGAACCCCTCCTTTATCATTCTTCCCCACATAGTGGATCCATTTTCTCATGTGTTCTCTCTATGGGTGTTATCTATGAATTTTGTATAGGATATCACCTTCGCTTCCCTATTTTTACCATATCAACTGGCCTCCCACATGGTCAACCACCTATGTCCTATATATGGTTGAGGTGGGTCCTTGGTTGGCCAAGGACTAGCCTATTTTCTATATAACTCTATGTAAATGTCTTTTTCAATTATTTAGCATTATATTAATTCAAAATACTAAAATATATATTTTCCCATTTCACAATTTATCTACAATAAATATTTTCTCCCCGTGCAATCAATTTATTTTTCATGATCATTAACAAATTCAATGCAGTTCAAGAAGCCTTCAGTACAAGTTTTCCTTCCTAAAAATAAAAAATATTTCTATGGAATTCAAATAAACTCTATATGAAATAATAGAATATTATATGGACTTATTAAAAACATTTATCCATCCAGTTAAGGGATCAATTATTCACTTATTGTGAACATTATAAAAACTCCAAACATAATTGGCACATGGATTTGGGATCATGAATAGTCTGAAAATCCTAAAAATTAAAATTTACACTATGTGCTAATCTTCTTCTCTTTAATTATTCAAGTTAGTATCCTCAAAATTCATTTTCCATAGACCATGGAAGAAACTCAGACAATAGGTGGAATTATATGGATTTTTTATCAAGTATTATGTTTAATGCCTCAAGAATCATTAGCTCCTCATTTAATTCTTCATTTTTTATTGACTTTATAGTATAGTAACAAAAAAATCAACATTCATTATTCAACCATGAATGTGTACTCTTCAATCACCCCCTTTTAATTTTTTTCAAAAGTTATTCACTTTATAAAGTCAATATTTTTCCCCCTTATTGATAATAAATGCAAAGATGCAATAGGGATTTTCTCATCACATCAACCTTCTTCTCATGTCACCATGACACCCTCTACTCTTTCAATATTTTAAATTCTAAAGCTTAACCACTTATGAGAGAAGTAATAAATCACATGAATTTCCTTGGTAAAGATATTTTATATAGACAACTCTATGTCTACATTGGAAAACCTGGTGTATAAAAAGAGTGTGTAACCAAAGTGATCAATTCTAACCATTAATTATACCACATGTGATATCAAACTTAGATAAATTTATTGTCATGTTTTATGGTTTGTCAAGAGAGCTATATAATGGAATAAATTTTAGCCTTCACACATCTCAACAAAAACATCAAAATATTCAAGTGAAAAATAAAGATATAACTCCCCCTTATTAGATTAATATCAAATCCCCCTTTTTAATAACTATCAATTAATTCTGAGTAGGGATATATGGGTGATTTATATAACTCAACTTATAATTTTACAATGTTTTTTAGAAGATCCACATTCAATGTGTAGTGAATATTTAATATCTTTTACTCATCAATTATCTCATTCAAAGGATACATCAATCTCGTTCAATAATCTATGTTTCAGTATAAATTCATATTTATAAGGGAATATGGTGGGGCCATTTTTTCTTCAGTATTAGAATTCAATATAAGAGCTCCCTTTTAACTTAGGTCATTATTTTCCTCCAACCACTATTTGGGAATACTTCTTGGTACCCTTATTTCTATTTTGAGTCTCATTTGTTTGATAATATACTTTCTTCCCATGAACATTTTATTTATGTGGAATAACTTTTTCCACCTCAGTAGACAAGGAAATTACATTTTTTGTGATTGATCCATTTTCTTTGTCTCTTACAAACATTATAGACATGTAATAAATAATTATTTAAGAACATGCTCATCCTTCATTTTGTGTATAGATTTCTTCTTCGCAATAATATTTTTAGCATAAGAAGTCACGGGTGATTTCCCTTTCTTCTTTATGATTTCTTCTTGTGTAAAAACAAAATCAAGTATTTTTTCTATTTGAACGCTCATAAATAATACAAATTTCACTTTCATCTATAGCATTCATCAAGTTACCCTTTTTAGGAAACTTTTTATATTCTTCATCAGATATTTCTTTCACAAAATCAATCAAGTTCTTTTCTGGAATTATTCTTTATTTTATTTCATATTTCTTAAATTAGTACTGATATTAGTGGAATTTTTATAATGGTTTATGATATAACCATTCTTACCATAATAGAATCGTCTTTTCTTTGGTGTGACACCCCTTACATCAGTCTTCACTAAATTCTCAGGAGTTGTTTGTTTAAGAGTCTTCTTCTTTTGTTCACATCCAAAGGCTAATTTATTATCTTCTTTTTTTACCTACTTCCCATTTTTTGTTTTCTTCTCTTAATATCAACCAATGATTTGAAATAATATATATATACCAGTACTCATCATAACAGTGACTAATTTTTTTGAAGTACTCTCGAAAATCATTCAATAATTCAAATCTATTCTTTTAAAATAGATTTATTTTATTTAATTTGTTTTATCTGGTGTTTTTATTATATTTTCATAAAATTTAATCCCACTAAATTAATGTCTTCTATAATTATCATATAATGAAAAATTATACCAATATTATATGTATTAATTCCCAAACTTCCAAGATCCCCAACAATAGCCAACAAATATTTATTTCTTCTTCTCTAACACATTCTAACTTTCATTAACCCTTTGTAGATTCTAGATAGAACATTTATTCTTTTATTATCTCATTACAAAACAATATTTTATTGACTTATTTAAATCCTTCATTGAATATATGGTGTATTCCTTATAATTTTTCTTCATACATTTTTCCATATTTTATAGTTGAATTTTCACTAGTTATAAAAACAATATAAGTACTCACAAATTTATAAGGAAAATGGGTTACCTTCTTTAATGATCTTTTATTAGATTTTTCAATTGATAATATCAATATATTAATTCCACTAGGTTGATTATTTTCAAAAATATGACTCTTATCAAAAGTATCACTCAATTTCATAGCATCTTGAGAAGTCTTAGCTTGTGTCTCTTCAATATTTCTCAATATTACTTCAAGTTCAATATACTTTAAATTGATATCAATATCATTATATTAAATAGATTTCTACATTTCTCCCTACTAAATCTTCATCTTATGAATCTCATCTCCATGCACTTAATTGGTATTCAACAAAAAAATTGAAGATCCTTAATTATTTTTTATTTAAAATCCAATTGAGCATATTTAAAAATTATAAATGTACTTTGTATCTTTTGTAATGTATGTATAACTCAAAAAACCCCATTTATATCACAGACTTCTCACAAAAAATCCATTAAACTCTTATTTAATTTGAGAAATAAATTCATTAAAGATAATATATTTTCTTCTTTGGATTCAACTATTCATTGAGAGTGTTGTAATTTTGAACCCTCTTAGCTAATGTTAATTACATTGCATCAGCTTCTTCTTCTAGATGTGATTTTTCATCAATAAGTTCTCTGTAAATTTTGAAAATACAAGAAAATAATTCTTTGTGAATTTTATTTAAAAAAATTATTTGATTTTATACATGAAAAATTCATCATCACGCCTTGATCATGATTCAATAAAGTCATAATCAATTAATTTTACTGATCAATTTCCATACTAAGAACCTTCATCTAGTGGCTAATCATACTTCACATTTGAATTCCTATTTAGATAATTTTCCTCTCTTTTATTCTAGTTTTTTAGAGTTTTAACAAAAAATTCAACATTATGTGCATCAAGAGTAGAAGTAGAATTTTCCATCTGAATCTATTTTGAATCATCTTTAAATTCAAATATAAACTTCATGTATTTCTAATATAAAAAAATAGTCTAGTAAAGTAGATCTGAACATAGGTCTAACCTTATCTTTGTTCCCAATTGAAGTGACTAATGGATTATTTAATCACACTAAGAGGGCGTGAATCATTAAGGAATTATTTTACCGAATTATTTTCTTTTTATTTAACCCCGTTATTATTTAAACCTTTGTCACATATTGGGATGAGTGGATCCTATAAATCCCCATGCCACATGTAATTTATAAAGTAAATGAATCTCAACCCACATTATTTAAAAGGTTTGGTACTAAGACATACTCCTTTCCCAGTTTGTTGGGGCCCTCAACATGTATTCAACACTATTTCCATAACTTATTACAATACTAGTTGATTAAATACCCCAAATAGAATTCCCTATCAATTGGTTTTTCACCCTAACTATAATATCTTCTTTAGTGAATAATTAGATACCTCAATCATAAACTATTTTATTTACTTTAGATCTAATGATAGTAAGATCTATGTATTCTTCCAATTTCTTCTACACCACTTGAAATAGATCTTCTTATATCAGCTTACTAGATCAACTAGAATTCTCATGTACACTTTTTAAAAAAATTAAATAGTTACTAATTAGGTCTGTCAATATTTCTCAATAATTTTGGTTACTTGTATGATCAGTTTCCTTAGTGAATCAATCTCGGGAAATTCTTCCTTCTATTTATGAAGTCCTAGCCTCACTAGAATATGTGAAAGTGATATACACAATTTATTCAGTATTATTTTATGCAATAAAAATATTGCACAATATCAAATAATTCTTTTATAATTATAAAATTTTCTTATTCAATATCATAAATCGTGATATATGTTTTATGAATAAGGTTTAGCACATATATAAATTCTTATTATTATTCCATGTGCTTCTCATGTATGTTTATTCATGGTGCCTTATATCATTCAATATTAGTGCATATAATGCATGTATTCTCTTCCTTAAACTAACCTGAATAGGTATAGATGTTTCAGCTTATCCTTCATACAATTAATTCATGTGATATTACTCCTTAATTTTTATGTTATAGAGTGCATAGTATATCAATAATCTTTTAAAACCTAGAGGTCATTACAAAACTCTTATATAATATTGTCTCCATGAATATACATCGAGATAATTCTTTCCTTCTTCACATAAACCTCAAGTGTTCTCAAATAAGAAAACATACATAGAAACTCTATCCTTCACATAACATAGAGTTTACATGGAATCTCATTTCTTTTTCGCATAACCAAGTCAGGATTGTGGGTTTATTCCCCATTACATAAACAAATAATGCGGTGTATTCATCTTCACATTAAAATTTAGAGTTCATGATGCTATTTTTTTCAGGGAAAACAATATCCTATGAAAAATATTGAATAAAAGTATCACTCTCTCTCTACTTGGATGCACAGTAATTATAAAGATGGTTCATTATCTCTCTTTTATTCCTTCATTGACATAGTCCTCTCATTTTTATTGGGAGTCACTGATGATTTTAAATTCCAAACGTTCTTGGGATCTCAATTATTTTTTGAATGTTGAAACTCTCAAAGGGTATCATTGAGTCTCTTCAGATTTATGGTGGAGACCTCTTGTTCATGTACTCATCTTCACTTGATTAGATTCATATTCATGAAACACATTAGTGGAGATAAAACTAGAAAATACTATTGGATTCATGTGATAGAAGTTTTCCATGATGGGATATTCTTATTCACGATGTTATTCACATGATTCCATAGATAAAAGTGATAGATTCAGGAAATAAAAACTTGTTCTTGTGATTTCTTCTCTCAAACTCATGTAAAAATTCATATCATACTTCAATGGAATTATATTCTTTGAATTATTGTATACATGCAAGATAGAGATTTCATGCATGTATTTGAGATAATCTATCATGTCTCAGTATCTATTTGATCACTGGAGACAATCATACTAATTCTCTTAAAACTCTGGAATGTCAAAATTGATTAACATAAGCTAATGTAAAGACACATTTAAAGGATGAAGGTTGAAGAAAAAGGATACTTAAAATATAAAGAGTGGGGTATGAATTAGAAGTAAAGGATTCACATGATTGAACGGCTGATATTATTTTCATATCTTTTTAAGATAGAGGAATAGTAACATGAATGAAAAAGACCAACATCGATCTTGTACCTTTCTGGACTATAGTTAATAATAAAATATACTACCTTCACCAGTAATTTGTGAGTAATAGGGTCCACACCTAGCCTCTATTGGCACCGACCAACGTTAGCACCCCTCCTCTTCCACGTCGCCCTACAAGGTGGTTCCACTTTCTCATGTAAACTCCCTATAGGAACTATGCATGTATTCCATGCAAGAAATCATCCCTACCACCCCAAGCTACCCATGTAAACATTAATATCACATGTTAAATCACTTAGATCCCATATAAGGTTGAGTTGGTTCCTTGGTTGGCTAAAGGCTATCCTATTTATCAGATAACTCTTTATAAATGAGTTTTTCAATTCTTCTTTATAATATCAATGCCAAATACTCAAATATATATTTCTCCATTCAAAAAACTATATCCAATAAATATTAGATTCTCTAGTTTTCAATTTATTATTCATTATATTTAAATAATTTCATGTAAACTCAAGAAATCTTCAACCCATGTTACCATCATTTAAAGAAAAAATATTTTCATGGCCTTAAAATATACTCCTCATCCAATAAAATAGTATTGCATGGGCTTATTCAAAAAAAATCTACACAAAATTAAGTGATGAATTCCTCAATTTTTGTAAACATTGGGTAAATTGAAAACACATATGTCTTGAGAATTAAGAATAGTTAAATAATTATTAGAATTAATATTTATGTCATTTCTTGATCTTATTTTCTTGAATTATTTAAGCTAGTAGCCTCAATAATCCTTTGAAATAGACAATGGTAGAAACTAAATAAACAAATGGACTTACATGTATGCTTTATCAAGAATTTTATATGATGATTTAAGCATCATCAACTCCTCATTTAATTCTTCCTCATATATTTACTTTAAAATATACTGAAAACAAATACAGCATTCATTCTTCAACCATAAATTTATGATCATCAGAAATTTAATCATATAAAAAAGATTCCATATATGGAATCAGAATATTTAAATTATCTAATGAGGTCTATTTAATTTTTAGTTATAATTAATATTAACTATGGTAAAAGTTTATCACTGTAGTAAAGGGTAAAATGAGTTAATCAAGGTTAAAATTATATAATAAGGCATTAAAATATCATAAAATATTGAATTAATCACATTAAATGTCTTTATTTCCTCAATTATTATAATAAATTCAAAAATATGGAAAAAAATTCTACTTTGTTAAGATTATGACCTTTAAATTATTTCTTTTAAAGGGTAATTACAAAATATCACTCTCTCTCACTTATTATGTTATCATGATAAAGATATATGAAAATTATATACGAATGAATATAAATGATACAATTTATGAAAAACAAACTATATTTATGATATTAATTTCTTTTTAATTTTTATTTTTCATATAATTACTTAGAACGTTTATGTAACATTGATGAAGCACTTGTGCAAGTATAAGAAAAATAAAGTAAATGAATTTAAAAACATTAAAAGTAACAATTTTTTTTGAATTGTGATATCCCTCTAATTTTATGTATAATTATAAAGGTTAAGTGTTGGTTAATTTTTTTATATTTCAATTATATTTTTATCTTGATATCTTTAAAGTTATATTTTTTGAATAGTTTAAAAAATGGCATTAAATGGTATTTAATGATTAAAAATTATTTTTAAATCATTATAAAATCATCAAAATACTATCATAATTAAATTGTGGGGTAAATTGAAAATTTAATAATGAATGTTCCATGTAAGTTCTAGTTTTCATTTTTAAAATTACTTTTGTGACTCTCAGAGATTAACAAATTTGTTAACACGTTTAAAATTAAAAGGGTTAATGAGAGTGTTAAACTAAGAGATAAGGATAAAAATTGCAATTAAACTTGTATAAATTTTATTGGTTAAATTTATCTTGACCTTATCCTTATTATATTTAAATATATGTCACTTTTAATCCATTTTACATGAATTAGATGCATGGTATATAATAATATTTAATGTATTTACAAGATTTCCACCCACTACACTTATAAAATTTCATTACCTCTCGTCTCTTACTCGCACATATTGAAACATTTATCAAAAGAAATATATACTAAAATAACTTAAAAACATTTCTATCTATATTATATAGGTTATATTATTATCAAAAGACCAACATATAAGGATTAAGGTGTAACTCAAAGAAATTTTTCCAAAGAAGAGGTATAACTCTTAACCGAGTGTTTTCATGGTTATTTCTTTTTTCACATCCTTAAAATATTATACAACCATAATGATATGATAAAATAAATATCCTAAATATATTTAAATTTTATTAACTTTATGGAACAATCAACTATCAACTCATTTTTCATCCTATTGTAAATAAAAACATTGTTCATGTGTACATATGGATTACCACCTCCAAAATGCGATGTGTTTTATTTTTATTCACCTCCACACAAGGATGGTTATTATGATGAATTTAATGAATATATATTATATTTATGATATAATTTTTATTTTAAAAAATATAATATATTACTTACCGTCTTACCCTTCCATCCATTCAAAAATTATAATGTCACTCATGATTGCATGTGGACTACCACCTCCACAAAGCCATACGAATTATTTTTAATGTTTTTATTTAATATATGGATATAAAATTATATTTAATGTTTAAAAATAATAAATATTTAATGACTAAAATTATATAGATGATTAAACCACAACCCCTTTTACCATGTTCATCTTACCGATGTTGTTTTGGGATTATGAATCGAACCTCCTCAAAATGAACAACAAGACCATAATTGATTTAGTAACTATATAATACATGTTAATAAATGAAATAAAATGAATTATTATAAGGTAGTAAATACGAAAAAAGTTGACTAATTGTTAAAATAATTAATATAAATTTATCATATTGGATGTAAAGAACGTGTGTGAGGAGTCTGGCTTGAGGTAAGGGATTTCTATTCACAATGTCCCTTTATTGAGACTTATTCCATGTTCATCAAATGTTTCATTTTTTAGGGTATATATATATGTATATGGATGTACTTTATCATTAATTTATTTAACTTAAAGGGTTTTTAAAATCATTTTAATGTTATATCCTTTTATTATCTTTTGATTTAAAATTTACACAAGTGGTAAGGGATTTTTCTTTAAAATGTTATTTTAAATGTTTTAAACTCTTTTCCCTCTATGTATATGTTATATTGAATGTTTCAAGAACATTATTATAAATGATTAAAATATTGTTAAATTTTATTTTCAAACTACATTTTATTTCATTTTCTTGGGTTTAAAAAGTAATCTTTTCAAATTTTCTTATATGGGTTGTTTTGACTTTTTTTAAAGTACAAAAAATAATGTTCTATTTTAACATATACTGCATTAATGGATTTTACTACCATCATGAATATTATTTTCTTTGAATGTTAAATTAAAATATTATGTCATTATTTTCAAAGAAACCTTTTTCTCAATATTATAGTAATTTTCATAATATACTGAAAGAAAAATATTTTTTCACTTGTTTTTTAAAGCATAATTATATTGATTTTATAAAGGTATTTTTCATATATTTCAATGTTATTTAATTTATTTTATGAATAAATGGGGATATTATATAAATTAAAAAAACAACATTATTTCTCTAGATAGATTATGATCATGTTATTTTATTATATTAATTAGGTAAAATATATACAATTTTTATGCTAATTTTCAAATATAAATTTTTAATATCAAGGAATGATGACTATATATTATATTATGGAATAAATATATGAGGAATACATTTTAAATACGTAACTGATGGGTGGAAACCAGTTATGGATAGCCCTTTAATTCATCAATAGGTATCAGGAGACAAAACAGAATGGGTATTTCTTGATGTATGTTGGCCCATATAATGATAATGTATTCACACAAGGCCTTCATAGTATGTAAAATATCTTGGAAAAAGTAATTGATGGTATGCATTATTTCTAAGAATAAGGACATAA
The DNA here is from genome assembly GCA_963277665.1 of Viscum album. NCBI lineage: Eukaryota > Viridiplantae > Streptophyta > Magnoliopsida > Santalales > Viscaceae > Viscum > Viscum album. Next base: position 275,642,559 of record OY728137.1, read on the forward strand.
TAGTAAGGTATATGAGGACTGGGATTGAGGCCTCAATGGAAATATCATTATGTTCGACAATTTGAATTCAATCATTATGAAATTAATTATTGTTATCCATGTGATTATTTATAATTTTATCCTTGAATATATTTCGTGTTTAGGTATTTTAGGGGGTTTTGTGGAAATATTTTGATTTTATGGGGTAAGAAAATTATATTATTATTTCCAAATATTTAGAGGTGAAATGTTTTTTTAAGTAAATTTTTTCATGCTTTTCAAGAAATACTTATGTATTAGGATTTTTCTCGTATTATTTTTTATGAAACGCTTTATGAATAACATTTGGAAAAGAATTTTATTTCAAGAGTAAGTAAGTGATTTTCATTGGGGAGTTATACTAACCCCTTTCTGTATTTTAAAAATAATAATACAATTCATAAGAAAATGAACTAACATAATTTTCTTTAATTTGTTAAGTTTTTTAGAATGAAATTATGATAAATTATTTTTAAAATATTGTAAATACATATAATTTAAAAAAAATCGGTTGGTGAGAATTTCCAAAAAAAATGTTACTTAAATTGTATTTATAAATCATAGTAGTTATGCTGAATTAATCCATTGGTGGATGAATCAACGTTTTGATATAAAGAAGTTAATATAGATGTCATGAAAACTAATCCTAAGTTTTTAGAAATTCAACCATTTTAGTTTGTCACAATGTATCTAATAAATAGAGTTGTAACAAGAACATTAGACATATATATAACATAATAATCAATCATTCTAAAAGTTTCTATTAATTTTTAATCTCATTGATTTATTATTAATTTGAGTGATTCCAATCATTGTAATTTTCTTTTTATGTATTTATGTTAAGGGATACCATTATGTTAGGTTTTCCTTATAAAACTCTTAATATTTCTATGGTATTCAACCATATTACAATAATGCATGATTAAGTGCTTCCGGGGAAAGTAAGACTGAAAATGTTATCATCTGATCAAAGAATTATAAGGCTAAGAAGACATAGATCAAGAACTTTCTAGTGTTTGGAAATTAAGCTATGGGTTGTTACCAATAGGTATAGTTGAGTTCTTTTGACGATACTAAGACATGCCTTCTAATAAGTGTAAAATTTTGATACCTTATGATATTTTTTAAGTCATGGATACCTCATATTAGGTTTATAGATATACCTTTCACTATGGTTTAAAATGATTTTTTAATAAATATCATCTTAAAAGAGTATTTTCTTTTCCAACAAATACTTTATGGTTAGTTTTTTGAACTTCAGTTGCATTTTTATCTAAAATGAAATTAATTTTTTTTAGTTCATATAGTTTTAAGGTTCCATTGCTTCAACTCTTTCATTGGTAGTCTAAACTATATCCTATTGAATTTTTTTCACCATCACACCTAAAAAAAATTAGTATCATAGTAATTCTTTTTACTGATTTTGAGATTTACTTTTTGAAAAACTACATTTTCTATTTATATTAAATTTACCATAATATCAACTCAATTTCCTTACACTAACAATGTTACTAGAGGATAGATATTATATAATGGTTGGAGTATCAGTTAGAACACTAAAATATTTTAATTAGACCTAAACACCTATTTTTAATAGAGTAGATTATTATTATCAGCGATATTGTATGAAATTATATATCATTAATACAGGAGTCGACAACTTTATCATACTAACTGGAAATTGAAAATTTCATGAGAAGAAAAGGGTTCAATTATCTCATGAGGAAAAATATAAATATCAAGTAAATTATAAAGTTTTTAATACATTATTATGTTATATGACCAATAACATATAGATACGGATACCTTCATGTGAAATATAAAGTTGAATTTGGAAAAAACTGTAGATAATACATTTTGGAATTAAAACTTTCTTAAAAACTTTAAGAGCTGTGATTAAATCTAGCTATTAAGTGTTTAATTTTATACTTGGAGGAACTGTAACACAGATGCATCAACACTTTATGAAAATAATAAAAAGTTTAAAATACTTGGGTGAAAAGGAGTTATCTTAAAATCAACTCAATGAAAATATTACCTATATCATGATTAAAGAGTGAGAGTCTAATAGGAAGGATATTTTTGACACTAATCATTTGAAAAAGTTAAGTCTATATTACTTAATTGGAACATTGATGTAACATCATGAGAGATTAAAATGAGATACTAAAAATGAGAAAAGAAAACGTGGAGTAGCCTTTACTTATAATTCTAGTAATCCAAATTCTATTACTTTTAATGTTTATACTAACAATTTTAAATATCTTGTATTAGAGAAAAAATTAAATAATTTAGATCCAAGTTATTTAGAAAAAATAAATAGAGAACTTGTTCAAATTGAAAGAAGGTTGAATAAGGTTGTTAAAAATTAAAACTTATGAAATGATCATTACAAAGGAAAGAAATACAATAAATACAGGAAAGAAAAGTATTCTTTAGAATTTATATGTTATTAATTTAATAATAAAGGTCACATAAGACCAGATTATCCTAAAATGAAAAAGAAAAATGGAAAGACAAAAAAAGTATTCTAAAACCAAATAGAAGAAGTGCTTAAAAAACTTATATACTTAGAGATCTAGTGAAATTGACACAGCTTTAGATAGTTCATTAGAATATAGAAGAAAAAAAGTCAAAAAAATATTAAATACTTTTCAAAAATTCCAAGGAATGAAAAATGATTCATAGGAAAGGTAACTATTTAATATTTTACAAATATAAGACTTGATTCAAAATTTAATTATAATAAGAAAATTTTATTATTCATATTCATTTAAAGATAAAATATATGATCCATATAACAATAAAATAAATTATTCATCAGAAGATGATGAAACTTTACCATCTGTAGCATAAATCACAAGATATATTACTCTTATGAATCAAGAAAATACTAAGTTGATAAAAACTTGTGAATTTTCTTAATAATATATTATTAAAATTAATAAATTAATTTAAAAACTAATTTATTAAATTTAAAAACATTCAAATTAATTTTATTCAAAAATAAATTCAGCATTAAAATATTGAAATCCAGTTTATCATAATTTGGTTGATTGGAGATTCAATGAAAAAATAACAATTTGATTGTTCAACTTAAATTTTAAGTTTTTTATAAATAAAATTTTATCTATCTTTACTTCTATAAAATTAAAATTTGATAAAATGTTTATATAAATAAGATCCTCTAGAACATAAAATGGAATAGGTTTTACTTTCGATAAAACTTATTTTTAATCAAATTATTTTGTGCCTAAAAGTACACATTTTCTTAATAAATGTTAAAGTGGAGGTCACTAGATTAAATATTGTTCTTTAAATAAAGTTAAACCTTTTTTATAAATATATTATTTCAGAAGAACTAAAATTTTTATAACATTAAAGATTTGGATATATATGGGTTCTTAAAATTTTATTTTCTAACGTAACTAGAACCAAACATGTGTGGGTACTAAGAACGTTATTTTATCTATATATAGAAATTATTTTGAGTATAAAAATTAGAAAAAATGGAACACGGATGGTGGTTCTCAGTATATGCATGGAGAAAAGTCAAAATTTTGGAATTTAAAAAAAAAATAAATGTGGAAAAGTTACTTTTGGATACAATTCACAAAAGTGAAAATATCAAAATCAGTGATATTTATTCGCTTGTAAAATATCATATTTCAAATGTTTTATATGTTTTAGGTATTTGTCACAACCTTATCAATGTAATTTATTTACCTAATAAGGGATATCTTTTGAACTTCATGTTTAACAAATGTACTATTCAAATCTTATATGGTAATTTCATTTTATATTTCAAAGGACATGAAAATCTGTACACACTTAACCTAAAAGAATTAAGTGATTGTAATTTACCTTATTTCAATACAACAAAAGACATATCTTTATTATGGAATAGGAGGCTATGAAATTGTAACTTCTAGAATTTAACTAAACACTCTTGAAATGGATATGTTAGGGATGTACCACAACTTAATTTTAACTCAACCATAATCATTAATCCTTGTCAACGTGGAAAAGAAACATGATTTAAGTGAATTATCAACTCTATAATATTTATAGTTAGTTCACATAGATATTTTTTTCCTACATAAACTATAAGTATTTGAGGAAAATATTATGTATATTTCTTTGTTGATGATTATATTAGATTTAATTGGGATTAATTTCTCACGAAAAATATATATATTTTAAACATTTTAAAGTTTTTCATTATTATGTTAAAAATATATAAAAACTAACTTTTCTTACTACAAAAACTTATCATAGTGGGGAGTTTGTTCATTCTTATTTTGAAACATTTTGCAGTAAAAATGATATTACTAATAAGTTTTATTCACTAAAAACACCATAGAAAAATATTACAGCTGAAAGAAGAAATATAATTATTTAATAAATTACTCAAACATTGATAAGTGAGTGTTCTACTTCTAATAATTTTTAGGCTGAGGTTGTGGGTACTTCTAGTTATACTATAAATTGACTTTTACTCTAACATTTTATAAATAAACCCCCTATGAGTTATGGACCAGATTAAATCCAAAACTTTCTTACTTTGGATATTTTGGATTTAAATTGTTCATTCAGAATAATAAAGATTAGTTACATAAATATGACCTAAAAATTGATGAATTAATTTTTATAAATTATACTAGAACTATTCAGGATTATAGTTTTTTCAATAAAAAAAATATTGTTGAGGAAACCTTTCATCTAAAATTTGATGAAATTGATCATTTTTTTATAAAATCATAAAAATTTCATACTAATGATGATATTTTAGAAAGATATGTTTTCTTAATAGAATATAATATACTAATATCATTTCTAAATCCTATAAAAGTAATTCTAACATATTTTCAATATCCAAAAAAATTTAATAGAAAATATAAATATGATATTTGAAGATCATATTATCACTTTTCCAAAAAATCAGTCAATTTTGTGGAATTATCCTCTCAATTACATTATTAGAGATATAAGTCAACCAATTAAAACTATAATTTCCTTAATAAATCATTTTGGTCACCAATCATTCTTATCATGATTTGAACCTAAAATAGAAGATGATGGTTCAGTTGATGAAATTTGTACAAGTGTTATAGAATAAGAGCTTAATCAGTTTGAATGGAACCAAGTTTTGACCTTAGTTAGAAATCCTAAATATCTACTAATAATTGAAGTAAAATGGGATTTCAGAAAAAAGTGTGGTGGAAATGGAATCATTATTATAAATAAATATAAACTTTTTTATAAATGTTATTGTCATTGAGATGGAAAAGATTATTGTGCAACTTTTACATTAGTAGATATATTAGAATATCTTGTAATATTATTAGCATTTGAAACACATATGGATTTAACATTAATTAAAATATATCTAAAAATTTATTTCCTTAAAATATATTTTTAAGAAAAAAATTATGTTGAATAACCTCATGGTTTTTAATATACATATTTTCTGAAAAAAAGTTTACAGACTTACTAAATCACCCTATGGACTTAATCAAGCCCAAGAGACTGATATAAAGGCCTTTCTGGATATTTAATTCAAAATAATTTTGTTAAATTAAGTTTTCGTCTAAAAATTTTTGTAAATAAAATTTTCAGAGATAAAATTTCATTCAAACAAATATCGGGGAAATCATTTTTTGTTCAACTCATAAATCTCTTTCAGAACAAAAAAGTTGAACTTATGAAAAATGAGTTTGAAATAACTGTGATAGAAGAAATCAATTTTTTCCTTGGTTTTCCAATTCTATAATATTCAGAATAAAATATTTTAACTCATTATAAATATATTAATGATTTAATAAAATATTTTGGTTTTGAAAATTCAACAAATATTACTACTCTTGTTTCAACCTCTATCAAACTAGATATTGATAAAATTGAAAAATCAGTAGACCAGAAACATTATTCAAGTGTGATTGGAAGTTTACTATAACTTATTGTAAATTTACCAGAAATAATATTTTTAGTATTTTTTTGTGATATATTTAAAGCTAATCCAAAATTATCTCACTTAAAATAGGTAAAAATCATTTTTAGATGCCTTAAAGGTATTTGAAAACTTGAATTATTCTACTCCTTTGTAAATGATTTTATTTTAAAATGTAATGCAGATACTGAATTTAGAGTTTTTAGATTAGATATAAAATATACTTCAAGAAAATGTCATTTCTTAGGAGAATATTTAGTCTCTTTCTCTAGTAAGAAAAAACATTCTATAGCACTTCTCACTACTCAACCAGAATATGTAGCAGTTGGAAGTTATTACACTCAAGAGTTGTGGATTCAATTCACACTCACAGATTTTGGATTGTGTTTTACTCAAACTCTAATTTTTTTTAATAATAATATTTCTATTTCCTTATCTATGAAACTATATCATCAATAAAATTCTAATTACATAGATATAAGAAACTATTTCCTTAGGGATCATATAGTAAAATGAGTTATATTTCTTAACTTTAAAATAATAGAAAATCAGTTTTATGATATTTTTACCTAACCTCTTACTTATGATAGATTCTAATTTATCAAAAATTAGTTGAGAATGATCGATTTTAGGTTATCCTCAATCCACTACATGCCGCATCTATCTCCTTACGTTTAAAACCCATATTGAAAAAATATTATTATTTTTTTCAATTTTGAAATTTATCTATTTTTCAACCTTTAGTTACTCAAAATTTATATATTTTTCAAAATTCATTTAATTTCAAAACTTTTCTAAATTTAAAAACATTTCTAAATTTCAAAAAATAAATATTAATTTCAAAACTTTTATAAATTTAAAACTTAATTGGTTCAAATTTTATCATTTGCCATTAATTTTATATAAAAGATTTATATATATTTTCGGAACTATCCTTGAACCATCCTTGAAAGAGGAAGATCACCCAGTATTTCTAGAATATAAATTCAAGAAGTATTAACCTCTTTACCTATATCTTTTACTGTTTAATTGAAAAAAAATTAATTTATAGGGACATTTTTTTAAGGGAAGTTGCTTTTAATTTTTCAGAATGTAACTTTTTTTATATTCATATAATTTATAAAACTTAATTCATAAGATAACCAATATGATATATATTTTTTCCCTTTAATTACCTAAGTTATACTTTTGAACCACTCATACATTAATGAAAAATATTTATATTTTATCAATCTCAAATTAATATACAAGGATTTCAATCCCAATATTTTTTATTCAAAATATATTTATACCATTGTCTTTCTATTGAAATGTTTCTTATCTAAAGAATATTTCTGAAGATGATATCAAAAGTATCATTCTTTTCTATAGTAAAAGTATCAAATATAGCTAAAGCATTTTCTTTTCTTATTAGATAATAAGGTGAAGCTCAAATTATGATAATTAATATTCATATATTTTATTATATATAGATTCATGATAAGATCTATAAGACCAGTGCAGAAAGTGAAGTTCAACTTGAACTCCCGTTATAATCAAATATTGTTAGATAGGAAGTCATGGTTGAAATGAGATTGATGTAGAAAAATTTGATTATTACAACCATTATGAAATGAATTTTCCTGAGGGTATTAAGAGCTTCAAAATTTTCAAAGGCATCCAAAAAAAGATCATAAAAATTCTCAAACTTAACTGAATTTCTAATTTCTGATTGTAACCCTTTTTCTTTTTCTTTTTCTTTTTCTTTTTCTTTTTCTTTTTCTTTTTCTTTTTCTTTTTATTTTTATTTTTGTTTTTATTATTTATTTCATGTTTCCTTTTGAAGATTACAAAGTGGGATAAATTTAAATAAAATTTTCTTTCATATTGCATTAAATTCATTTCTTGTTTCTTTGGTTTCTTGCTTTTTCTTTTTATATTTTTTAAAAGTAACATAAATGAAAAAAAAATAGGATAAATTTTAAGAAAATTTTGTTCAATTTTTAATTCTCTATTAAAGGGGGATGTTTTTTTAAAGGGGGACAAGTTGTTTTATTTATAAATATTTTTTTATCTTATTTATATATATATATATATATATATATTAGATTTTTTGGGAGTATTATTTCTCACTAACAAAGCATGTTCAGTCATTATTCCAAAATAAAGAGAAACTAATGAAGAAAATTTTCATTTCATAAATATTATGGGGATATTTATTTTTAAATTCAGTTCCTTCATTCAAATTTCCATGTGAGTTTTGTGATTTCTAATAAGGGGGTATTTTTTTGGAGTTTTACTCACCTCTTTATTTATTTCATAAATCACAGTACACTTTATATGAAAATTATATGACTTAAGTTTCTTTAAGTTATTATATTCTTATAGAATGAACTTCTCATAACTTATTTATGAAATGTTAGAACTCCGTCTGATTTATGAAAGTATAGGGATATGAAGTTCCAAATAAAATTTAATTCCATCAGATTTAAAAATAATTATAGCAGTGTTGAACTAACATATTGGTCGATAAATCAACATGTTGATCTGAATAAGTTACTATTAATTCCATTTCAACTGATCTTGTGTTTTCTAGAATGTGATTATTGGAGTTTTTTTCAATGTGTTCTATAAATAAATTCACCCCTTGAGAATCATAAGTATTTATCAAAAAATCATTATGTATTTTGAAATTTATTGTTCGTTTTAAAGATTTGAAATTTCTCGTGGCTTTAAGAACTTCTTAATAGTGAAATTTTATTTCTGAGTGTTTTTGCTAAGAGTTACTTTTGTGTGAGGTTCTCCTTATAAGGCTCTTAGTATTTCTATTGTATTTTAACATCATTTAATCCAATGTAATCGAGGGATTCTATGGATAGTAAGACTAAAAATCTTATTATAGGGACCTAGTCTTGACACACATTAAAATTATAAAACATTGATGGAATATATAAAACATTACACAAAAAGATACATAAATACCATAATAGTCTAGTGACTTGGGAAACATGGAAACATAAACACTAATACAAAAGCGAGCTACATTATCTCCCATTATGTTCTTCTTAACTATCACCCTTATTAGACACATCAAACATAATACAAATCTTCATAACCTGAGGAAGGAAACAAACAATGTGTGAGCTCAAATTCTCAGTAAGGATAAATAATAGAGATATGTAAGTATAATCCTGAACATAAGGGTATGAGAGAATGATTATGAAAATATAATATCACACCCTTCATATCAAAGATAATACACATGAATCATGGCATAAATCTTGGGAGTTCATAAGACATGAATCATAAGGAGATAAATAACATAAGCCATAAAAGCATAACATATAAATAAATCATGGAATTGTGTAAGACACATAATCATATAAAATGATTTATATTTTATCCAAGGCATCACTTCCAAGACCATCTTGGTGGTATAGGTTCACTCCTCATACCATCATGGTAGTCATGATTCACTCCCATGGCTATCTTAATAGCATGAGTTCACTCATCATACCATATTGGTAGTCATGGTTCACTCCCATGTCCATCTTAGTAGTCAAGTTTCATTCCCAATACCATCTTAGTCTATCTCTTGAGATATAAATATTTTCAAAATGCTGGATAGAGATATAGGTCCCACCCATATCATAATGAAATAATACATACATGTTCCACAAGATCATAAATAATCATATCATAACCCATGAAATCAAATGGGTATCATAAACATATAATAATATCATAACATGGTAAATAGATATAGGTTTCTAATCATTTTATCAAAGTCATAACCTATGAAAAGTAGAGGGTTTCAAAAGCATATAACCCATGAAAGAGAAATGGGTTTCATAAGCATCATTTCATCAAAAAATAATCCATTTAGAGGAATAATATGAATGGAAACACTGAATAATTTCACAATAAAGGTATGAGTAACGCCAAGGGATGTTATCTTAAATGGGAAATAGTTTTTAAATATCTTTAAAAGGCATTTCTTGAGGAAAATATCCTTTCTTAATTAAAACTAATTATTTAAAAAATAAAACATTTTTAAAACAATTTTCTTGGAAAATAGCTTTGTAAAATTATAAAGGAAGCATCGAAACCCATAAAAAAAATTAAAATCCTTTTTTCTTGAAAATTTCTTTTAAAGGCCTTTTGAAAAAAATTTGGAAAACATGGTTTTTGAATACAATAGATTTCCGACCAGATAGAGAGATGGTCAGATTTTACTTAAAAATGTTATCTTAAGTACCAAAGAGTGGTAAAATGATACTAATACATAGATATATCTTGAATAAATAGAGGATAAGGAAACTATTGAGTTTTATTGAGATATGGAACATAATCTTTCATCGATGGAAGTATAATTGTAAACAATCTTGAAAATCGATGAGATGGTTTCAATAAACTCTTATAACATGGTAACTTGGGATCATATTCTCCATGTAATAAAAAAGAAAATAAATGAAGCTTAAAATATCAGGAAAATAATTAAATTCATGATATAAAATTTAAAACGGAAGTATATACACCTTGAAAAATAATTTATCTACATAACAAAACATGAGTCTCCAAAAAGGAAAATTAAGACAAAACATTTTTACTGGTTTAGTAACTTTTGAAACATAGACCCATGAAATAAAGGTCATAAAATGTAAATGTGAATACTCATAAGATCCATATAATACAATCATGGAAATTACATACACCACATAAAAATAAATATTGGAAAACATAGAATGTATCTCACATAAACCAAAAGTGAGATGAAATCCTCTTACCTTGTATCTTGACTTCCATCGTACTCATTCAAAACACTGGTATAATGAATATAAATTTATTATAATTATTTTAAATAAACATATTATTATATATAATATCATATATTGTTTTATTTCAACATTATATTACCCTCTTTTTAACCATCTTATGTTAAGGTTTCACTTCGGATAATATTCGCTTTGTTCTTCACATTTGTCTTAATTTGTTATATCTTGGGTCCTAATACTTATATCATGTATCCATAATGTAAACCATGATATAAATATAATTAATAATCATTATATGTTCATTATAATAATATATATAATATAGAATTATGAAATGGAATACACTATTTATGTAGATGGTGAGTTGTACGTCCACATGAACAATGTTTCTGTTTTTATTTTCATATTGAAAGAAAGATGGTAAATGGAATATGTATATGTATATATATATATATATCATTATTACAGTAACATTTTTATTTCATATATATCATATAAGTTCAGTAAACCCATCCTAAATACATTCCATGTAGTGTGTGAATGAATCAGATCTCTTTGAGGGGGTGGTTGTCCATACTTCCTCAAACGAAATTATCATATAAACACCAAATGGAAAGTAAAAAACATATATGCTTAAAAAAATGCATAATCTTAAAGTCATAATAAATATAATATAATATATATATATATAAATAGATTGTCCATCATAATTTCTACCATGAGAGGGAGTAAGAAATATTGAACAATCATCGTTTAGTGATGCGGTAGTTCACTGTACACATAAATAGTATGTTTTTTACCCATTAGATGGAGGTGTGTGTAAGTTTAGGTAAAACTATTATAATAAATATATCCTAGTATACTGAGGATACTGTTTTTTTATACAAGAATGTAAAAAAAGAAATTTTTTGGGTGGCGAAAGAAAATAAAAGAAAGGACTTAAGAGAAGATGTTACCTCTTAATCGGGTTACTCCTTTTGGTTTTTGCCAAAAGGATTCCTTGGATAGATTTATACCAAAAGGAAGGATCCTAAGAGTAAGGGAGGAAATTTGGGAGATAATTTAATTAGATTTTGGGTTATCCAAGGGGCTTGAGAGGTGTGAGGAATTGGGAGGAAAGGATCTCGTTTTATAGTGGAGGAGGAGTGGCGCTCTTGTAAATTTTTGAGGAGAGAATTCCACCCACATTATTCAGGTTGAAAGTGGATCCAATAATGGTAAATATTATATAAAATAGATTATATAGTTTAAATATGGATATAAAATGGGTGTTTTATAATTTTCTAGGTCATTTTGGGTCTTAAATTTAAGGTTTATTCTTTAGTTAAGCTTAATGTTTCCTTAATCGAGGTAATTAATTTTAATTACACTCGCTAATATTTTTATCAAAAACAAAGTTGAACTTATTATAAATTATAAATTATGATTATTCCAAATATTGATTCCATTTTTCATAATTCAAAACACAAAATTGGCATAAATTGATTTAAAATTAATCCCGCAGTTGGGTTGACAATGCGGATTTTTAAAATAAAAATGATCAAAAGTTTGCTAAATTTTTATATCCAATTTCAATGTAAAATTAGTTACAATTAACCAAATTGGATTAATTGATAAAAATATTATCTAATTATACTTTCAAATCATTTTATAATATAATTTAGCATTATAAATAAACTAGATGAAAAAGTAGTTTTGAATTAAAATCTGATATTTCCATTATTCATACAAAAATGAATTTTCTCAAAAAAATAGAAAAAAAAATCTTGAAATCATTTTGAAATTATAAATTCAAAAATGAATTTTATTTTATCAAATTAAATTTCAAAAATTTTCTAAAATTAATTTTATTATTTTTCATAAAAGGACATTAAAAGCAGTTTATTCGAGAAAATCATATTTTTAAACATATAAGGACTTTACCAAAAAATTATATCTTTAATTATAAATATATTTAATCTATATAAAAAAATTATAAAAAATATTTGAAAATTAGTTATTATTATTCATATTAGTAATATTAATAGCTAGGTTATAATTATCTCATTTAAATAATTATAAAAAAAATGATGTTTTGTAGAAACATCAGTGTTGTGTGTAACATACACCAAGTCAGTATTGAGTGTAATTTATGCCAAGTAGATATTTCATATAATTTATGCCAATTTGGTTCCATGTGAAATTAATGTTTTACTTGGTTCATTTCAGGACATAAATGAAAATTTAATTTATTCGAACAAAAAAGTCTAGAAAAATATGGGTTGTTACATTATACCCCCTTTAAAATAAATTTTTCTTTCAAAATTCATTACTCGATTAAAAAAAATAGGATTATTATTCTTCATAATATCCTCAAGTTCCCGCATATCTTCCTCTAATATGTGATTTCTCTATAAGACTTTGACCAGCTGAGTGTTCTTGTTTTATATAACTTTATATGTACGGTTCATAATTTTAAAGGGTTTCTCCTCGTAATAAAGAGCTCCCTCCATTAGTATGACCACTGAGTTCATTACATGTGAATGGTCCGGTATGTACTTCCTCAGGGGAGATACATGGAACACATCATGTACTTGAGAGAGATTTGGAGGAAGTGTTAAGCGATAGGCTACCATCTTGATACTTTCAAGAATCTCAAAGGGATCGATATACCTAGGGATTAGTTTCTATTTCTTTATGAATATCATAACCTTATTCCATGGGGAGATTCATAGAGACACCTTTTCACTAACTTATAATTCTAGATTTTACCAATGGTTATCAGCATAACTTTTCTACCGAATTTGAGCTACATTGATATGCTTATGAACGGTTCTAACCATGTCAACCATTTCTTCAGCAAACTCAGACCCTAATAGAATTATCTCTCTAACTTCATCCTAGCATGTTGGAGATCTACATTTCTTCTTATATAGGGATTCATATGGTGCTATATGAATCCTTTAGTGAAATATATTATTTAATGATAACTCAACTAGAGGAAGGGGTTGATCTCTACCCCCTTTTAAATCCAAAGAACAAGATCTCGACATATCCCCTAGGGTTTTAATTGTTCTTTCAGACTGAATATCTATCTAAGGATGATAAGAAGTGCTAAAACTCAATTTTGTATCTAGTTCCTATTGAATACTTCACTATAACTTTGAGGCAAACCTTAGATCTTGATTTGATACAATGGAATGTGGTACTCCATACAACCTTACCACTTCCTTAATGTATATCCTAGAAAGATGGTCCAGAGAGAAGTATTCTCTGATAGAAATGAAGTGTGCTGACATAGTAAGGTGATCTACTATCACCCATATAGAATAGAGGTATTGGGTAGTCTAATAACAAAATCTATAGTGATATTCTCCCATTTCCATTCTATTATGGGTAATGTTTGCAACATTTATTTAGACTCTTGTTTTTATATTTAACATATTAGCATACCAAGCACCGAGATACAAAATCTATGATATCTATCTTCATTCCATCCCACCAAAAGTATTCTTTCAATTACCTATACATCTTCACACATCCAGGATGAATATAGAATGAAGAACTATGAGCTTCCTCTAACATCTCCTTCTTCAAATCGGGTATGAAAGGAACATATACATGGTTCTTGAACCTTATCAGTCTATCCTGATCAAGGTTAAACTCAAGAACATTCCTAAATTTCTTTTGTAGATTATAATATTCCTTTTTTTACTCCTTAATCTTCACATGGATAGAGGGATGAGCATTCATTTGATAAAGATAAGGTTTTTTCCCTTCCTTTAGGATTTCGAAATCCATTATTTGAAAATCAATAAATATTGGATCTTTTTTATCCTTATTGTAGATAAGCTAGCATGATCCCTTAGACTCAAAGCATTGTCTACCTTTTTCTCTTTCCCAGGGTGGTAATTTATTAAGAAATCATAATACTTCATCAGTTCTAACCATCTTCTCTAATAATTGTTCAACTCTTTCTATGTGAATATATATTTAAAACTTTTATGATTGGTATATATATCACACTTTTCTCCATAAAGATAAAACTTCCATATCATTAATGAAAAAATTATCACTGCTAACTCCAAATCATGAGTTGAGTAATTTTTCTCAGGAATCTTCAACTATCGTGAGGTATAAACGGTAACCATGTTTTCCTTTATAAGAATACTTACCAATCCCTTCTCGGATGCATCTATAAAGATTAAAAACCCTTCTCCACTATAGGGTAATGTAAGTATAGATTCACTGACTAACATCCTCTACAGTTCCTTGAAATTTTTTTCACATTCATCTGTCAAGAGAAACTTGACACCCTTCCAGGTTAACTTGGTTAGAGGATTAGATTGTGAGGATAAATTCTACACAAACCATTGATAATATCTTGATAAACCAAGAAATATATGGATCTGAGCCACTCTGTTTGGTATAGTCCATCATCCAATAGCCCACTTCTTTGACGGATATACTGCTATACCATATCTTGATATTATGTAAACCAAAAATAGAACCTTTAGTATCAAAAATTCACAATTTTTAAATTTTTCATACAGCTTCTCCTTCCTTAGGGTTTTTAGCACAACTCTTAAGTGATCTTCATGATCTTACTTTATCATTGAATAGATAATAATATCACCTATAAAA
Source organism: Viscum album (assembly GCA_963277665.1). Classification (NCBI taxonomy): domain Eukaryota; kingdom Viridiplantae; phylum Streptophyta; class Magnoliopsida; order Santalales; family Viscaceae; genus Viscum; species Viscum album. Next base: position 275,657,904 of record OY728137.1, read on the forward strand.
AATACCAAAAAGTGATCGAGATAATCTTTAAAGACTCTATTCTTTCAATCAATGAAGATAGAAGGGGCATTAGTAAGACCAAAAGGCATCACTATATATTCATAGTGTCCATACCTTGTATGGAATGTAGTCTTGGGTATATCCTCTTTCCTGACCCTCAATTGATGATATACAGAATAAAGGACCTTCTTGTAAAAGTATAGAGCTCTACAAAGTTGATCAAATAATTCATCAATACGGGAAACAAGATACTTTTTATTGACTGTGATCTTATTAAAATCCCAATAATAAATGCATATTCTCATCGATCCATCTTTCTTTATCACAAAACAAAGGGTTCACCCCAATATTATACACTTGGCTGAATGAATCCCTTATCAATATTTTCCTAGAGTTTCTTTTTCAATTCTTGCAACTCAATTGGGATCATTCTATAAGAAGTCTTTGAAATTGGTGTGGAACCAAGTATGAGTTCTATTGAGAAATCAAATTTTCATTTTTGTGGAAGACTAGGAAACTCTTCTAGAAATACATACACAAATTCTTGGATAATAGGAAAATAAATTGTGTCAATTCTCTCCCCAACCATTAGAGATAAATAATACTTTTAAATAGGAATTAAGACCCATACATTAGATGTAATCTCCAAACTAAGTTCATACTTATCATCACATTGATGGATGATCATAGGATTGTTTGAAATATAAAAAGTAGCTTCCCTTCCTTGAAAATTTATGTGGTATCTATGTAGATAAATCCAATCCATGCCTAATATGACATCAAATTCAACCAAAAAAATAATGATAATATTTACAAGAACTATATTTTCACAAACTTCAACCGAAAAGGAATCATAGAATTGAGATGAAATCATCATACCATTAAATTTTACACTATTAATTCCACATCTAATTATTTTGGGGGAATATTAACACCCTTATAAAATTATTTAGATATGAAATAGTGGGTATATCTAGAATCAAATATGAAATTATAAGTTCCATAGTGGATGGTAAGTGTACCTTTCATCAGCTTGTTATCTCACCCCTCATAAAAAATAGTGATTACATGATATTTCCCCCTTCCCCTTAGCTTAAGATATTGATGACTTTGATCATAATAACCATCCCTTGGATTAGGGTAGTGGTTAGTATAATGCTCGATCTCTTTACCCTTGTAGTATAGAATCGTGGGAGGTGCATTCTATGCCACTTTTTCCCCATTCGCAACATTAGCTAACTTATTCCCATCAATTTAGAAATAAAATTCAGGATGGCCTTCCCTTATACACTTAAAATATTCATTAGACCCCTTAAGTAAATTTACTTCATGCTTCTTCCCACACTTATAGCATAAAGGGAAGATCATCTTATTCTCTTCATGGTTTTTATATTTTCCTTTAAACTCCATCTTCCTCTTATTTTCAAAACCATGAGATTGATACATGACTCCAATCCCCATTAAAACATTTATTTCACAACACACAATCTCTTCATAGATACTAAATTATCTTATGGACAACACCCTTCTGAGACTTTTCTTTAAGCCACTAAAGAACCAATAAAATTTAATTTTGGCTTGGATGATAATCCCTAAAATGTACCTCACAAGTCTCCTGAAATTAGCCTCGTAGGTACCAACTGATTCACTATCCTTTTTCTTCAACACAATGAACAATTTCTCTATCTTGGTACAAAGTATCCAAGAAAAGTACTTATTTAAAAATAAATTCTTGAATTCATCCCAATCCATGGATTCAATCTCATCTTTCTGCCTCGGATTCTTGATTAGATTCCACCACTAGTCCACTTCTCCTTCTAACTGATAGATAGCCAGAATAAATTTATCATACTCCGAACACTGGAGAATAAAGAATATAATTTTAGTAGTATTTATCCACTATTTAGAAATTAGTGTATTAGAATATCCTCTAAAATAATGTGTATGTTTCCTCATGAAATACTCAGTAGAATTTTGTTCTCTCCTTTTCTAATTCACAATTCCACCATGATTCATAGTTTGAGAAAGTTGTGTGAGCATAGCAAAGAAGTTTTTTCAATCCATCTCCCATGGAATTCTGTTTATTAGGAGGAAAATAATTTCATTGTTCATTGCAATCACCATTAACAAAATTCCTTTGGGCTCTATCCATTGACTAAAACTTAAATCATAGAATAATAAATAGTTATCATAATGAAGAGCCACATAATCATGAAAATTTTCCTATAGGATGTCTAAGTTATGAAACCTTCCTTAATCTATGACACCTTAGGTTTGTCATAGGTTATTCTAGACAACTTATTTCTAAATCCTTTATGATGGTTTATGAAGATTTTGTCAATTTCCAAAGCATATCCCCTGAAAGTTTCAAACTAGGTGTGTAGTAAGACCTGTTATCGTGTATCAGATTACCCTGAGTTAGGCTCGGAACATCTTGTGGGTGTTGTTACCCTAATGTATATCTATACCAGTTCCACATCCATTTTTAGTATCTTGATAGGGATGTATTTCTATGAAACCACTCACTTTATCCTTCACCAAAATTCTAGTACATTTTTCTATACTTTTTTTTATCATTAGAATTATCCCTATACATGTCCTTAAGGTTCTCACTAAGGTTTTCTCATACTAGATTACAAAGTTTAAATAAAACTTTACAATTATACCAACTATAGAGACCCATTCCTGAGATATATTAACATTACGTAACATTTACAAAATACATAAAATATTACACAAATAGACATGTGAAGATCGTACTAGTATAGTGCCTTTAGAAACATGGAAACACAAACACTAGTATAAAATAGAGATACATTATATCCCACTAGGTTCTGCTTCACTACAACCTTTCTGATACACATCAAACATAATACATATATTCATAACCTGGGAAAGGAAATATAAAAAGGGGAGACCTCATAATATTAGTAAAGGTAAAAAAGGGAGATATATAAGCATAATCATGATCATAAGGGTATGAGAACATGATCCCGATAATATAGGATCATACCCTCCAAATAAAATATCATATATATTAATCATGGAATAAATATTTGTAGTTCATAAGATATGATTCATAAGGGGATAAAGAACATAATCCATGAAATCATAACATAGGAATAAAACATGGAATTGCAGGAGACACATAAGCATATAATATTATTTTTATAGTATCCAAGGCATCACTACCAAGACCATATTGGTAGTATAGGTTTACTCCCTATATCATTTTGGTACTGATGGTTCACTCCCATAGCCATCTTGGTAGCATAAGTTCACTCCTCATACAATCTTGGTAGTCATGGTTCACTCCCATGGCCATATTAGTAGTCAAGGTTCATTCCAAAGATCATATTAGTCTACATAATGAGATATAAATCTTTACCCAATGCATTTTAGGGAGATATAAGTCCCAATCATCTCATAATGAAATCATACATACACGTGCCACAAGATCATAAATAATCATATCATAACCCATGAAATGAAATGGGTATCATAAATGTGTAATCATATCATAACCTGTGAAAAAGGATATAGGTTTCATAATCATTATATCAAAATCATAACCTGGGAAAATAATCAGGTTACAAAAGCAAATAACCTGTGAAAGAGAAACAGGTTTCATAAGCATTATTACATCAAAACATAATCCATTCAGAGGAAGACTATGAATATAAACACTGAATAATTTTCCCAGAAAGGGATGAATAACACCAATTGATATTATCTTAGATGGAAAATAATTTTGAAATGTATTTTAAAGACATTTCTTGATTAAAATGTCCTTTTTATATTGAAACGTCTTTTTAAAACATAAAACCTTTTTCTTTGAAAATAGATTTAAAAATTTATAAAGGAATAATTTAAAACCATAAAACGTTTTTAAAATTCTTTTTCTTTGAAAATGGGCTTCAAAGATCTTTTGAAAACATTTTTGAAAATATTTTTGAAAACATATATTTTGAATTCAATAGATTTTGGATCAGAGGGAGAGACGGTCAGATTTTACTTACAAATGTTATCTTAAGTACCAACGATGGAAAAATGGTACTAGTACATGTATATATATTGAATAAATAGAGGATAATTAAAATAATGAGTTTTATTAAGATATGTATTTTAATTTTCATCAAAGTAATCATAAACATAAACAATATTGAAAATTGATGATATTGTTACAATAAACTCTTATAACATTGTAACCTGGGATCATATTCTCCATGTAAGAAAAGAAAATTACATGAAGCTTAAATTATAATAAAAATAAGTAAATTCATGATATAAAATATAAAATGGAATTATATACACCTTGAAAATTAGTTTAGGTGAATAATAAAACATGAGTCTCAAAAAAGGAAAATTTAGACAAAACATTTTTACTGATTTGGTAACTTTTGAAACTTAGACCCCATGAAATAAAGGTCATAAAATGGATATGTGAATACCCATAAATTTAATTATAATATACATAAAATAAAATCATGTTCAGTATATACACCTCAAAAAAATAAAGAGTGGTGAACATAGCATGTATCTCACAGAAATAAAAGGTGAGATAAATCCCCTTACTTTGTGTCTTGACTTTCGTCATACTCATTCAAACCACCTGTATAATAAATATAAATTTATTATAAATATTTTAAAGAACCATATTATTCTATCAAATACTATATATGGTTTTATTGTGACCATATATTATCCATTTGTTAACCATCTTATGTTAAGATTTCACTTCAGATAATATTCGCTTTTTTCTTCACATGTGTCTCAATTTGTTATATCTTTGGTCTTTATAATTATATCATGTTTCCAGAATGTAAAACATGATATAAATATAATTTATAATCAGCATATGTTTATTATAATAATTTATATAATATAGAATTATGAAATGGAATACACTATCCATGGAGACGGTAAGTCGTGCGTACACATGAACGTTGTTTCCATTTTTATTATCGTATTAAAATAAAGAAGGTAAATGAAATATGTATGTATATATATATATGTATATGTATATATATATATGTATATATATAAAAAATAGTTCAATAGAATTATTATATCATATAAATCGTATAATTTCACTAAATTCATCCTTAATACATTCTATGTAGTGTGTGAACGAATCACATCGCTTTGAGGGGGTGGTAGTTCACACTTCCTCAAACGAAATTATCGTATTAACACCAAATGGAAAGTAAAAAAATAGATGTGTTATAAAAGTAATAAATAAGATTAAATAAATAATATATATAACATATAATATATATAAATATATTTTCCTTCATAATATCCTCCATGAGAGATGGTAAGGAAAATTGAACAGTCATTATTTAGTGAGGCAGTAGTTCGTCATATAGGTAAACAGTATGTTCATTACCCATTAGATGGAGGTGTGGGTAAGTGTATATAAAACCATTAGCATAAAAATATCCTATTATATTTATGATACCAGTTTTTTATACAAGCTTGGAAAAAAATAAAGTGCAGGGGTGGTGAAATAAAATAAAAGAAAGGACTTGAGAGAAGATGTTACCCCTTAATCAGGTAACTGCTCTTAGTTTATGCCAAAAGGATTACTTGGATAGATTTATCCACAATAGGAAGCTTCTAAGAGGAAGTAATGAAAGTTTTTATCTTATTTAAGTGGATTTTGGGTGATATGACGAGCTTGAGAGGTGTGAGGCATTGGGAGGAAAGGATCCCTTTTTATAGTGGAGGAGAAGTGGCACTCTTGTAAATTTCTGAAGAGAGAATTCCACCCACGTTTTTCAGGTTGAATGTGGATAAAATAATATTCCATAGTAGAGACAAGTTATTATAGGGTTGAAATATGGACATGGAATGTGTATTGAAAAAGTGTTTAGGTCTTTTTTGGTCTTAAATTTAAGGTTTAGTCCATAGTTAAGCTTAATTTTACCTTAATCGGTGTAATTAATTTTAATTACATCCACTAATATTTTTGGTGAAAAACAAAGTTGACCATATTAGACATTATAAATTATGATGATTTAAAATATTGAATCCATTTTTCCTAATTCAGAACACTAAAATGGCATAAATTAATTTAAAATTAATCTCGTAGTCGGGTCGATAATGCGGGTTTTTAAAATACAAATTATCAAAAGTTTGCTAAGTTTTTATATCAAATTTCAAAGTGAAAGTGTTTACAATTACCCAAATTGGGTTAATTGATAAAAATTTTGTCTAATTAAACTTTCTAACCATTTTAAAATATATTTTAACCTTATAAATATATTATATGAAAAATCAATTTTGAATTAAAATCTGGTATTTTTCACTATTCATCAAAATTTGAAGTTTCTCAGAAAAATCCCAAATATTCACCCTAAGATAATTTTGAAATTATAAATTAAAAAATTAAGTTTAATTCGTAAAATTAAATTTCTAAATTTTTCAAAAATTAATATTATTATTTTTCACACAAGGACATTAAAAGCAGTTTATTCGAGAAAATTGTATTTTTAAACATATAAGGACTTTACAAAAAATTATATATTTCATTGTCAATATGTATTATTTATATAAAACAATTATAAATTTTTTTTAAAAATTATGTATTACTATTCATGTTTCTAATTTTAACGGCTAGGTTATAATTATCTCATTTAAATAATTATAACAACAAAATGATGTTTCATAGAAACATCAGTGTTGCGTGTAATGCATGCCAAGTCGGTGTTGGGTGTAACATATGCCAATTAGTTGTTACATGTAACATATGTAGAGTTGGTTCTATTTTAAAGGAATTTTTTACTTATTCCATTTCAATACATAAATTAAAATTTAATTTATTTGGAAAAAAGGTGCATAAAAAACTCGAGGTGTTGCACTGATCATATGATCGAGGGATTGCGATGATAGGAAGATAAAGATCAAGAACTTTCTTGTGATTCTATGTATAGTTGTGAGTTAATAATAATATTTATAGTTAGGGGCTTCTAGATAAAGTAATAGATACCTTCCAGTAGGTATAAACTCAGGGATACCTTATGACAGGTTGAAATTTATGGATACCTTAGATTAGGTCTACAAATATTCCTTTCACTTTGTTTTAAAAATAGTAGTTTTAATAAATATCCTCTTAAAAGAGTATTTGGTTTTATAACCAATACTTCAAGTTTAGTTTCATAAATTTCATCCACATTATTTTATAATCTTAATTTCAATTTCTGTAGTTAATATACTTTTAAATTTTCACTACTTTAACTCCTTCATCAATGGTTTAAAATTCCGATCATTTAATTTACATTATGTAATCTTTATTTTGGTATAATGTTTTTTTCTTACTTTTATATTTGATCTCATTGGTAATTTGAAAATATTATTAACATTTAATTCCATCAGAAAAATGAAAATATGATTATCTTGATACTTTAAGAGGATAAAAATTATAAGTTTGTTCTAAAACTATAATGCACCCCCCTCTTTTATTTTGTTCACCATTACACTCACAATAAATTATTTTATTTTCAAATATTGTTATGATAAAATGAAAACATTTATATGAGTTTTCATATTTTTCAAAGGACTAATGTTTTTTCCTTTCTTTTTATATCCCTTACTGAGCTTGTTATACTCATCCCATGTTTTAAAATGTTTTTCTCAGACATTAATAGTGAGTAGTAAATATAGAAAAGTAAAACTTTCTACTATAGGGATACATATTAAAATAAGTTAATGTGTTTTTAATGAAATAGAAGTTTAAATTTAAGAATCCTATTTTTATGGTAAAATGAAAATTTCATTGGAAGTGTTCACTTTATATTGTAAGATCTTGATGCGTGAGAGTTTTTTCTAATGCTCTAAAATTATAAACTAAAAATTTCCTAAAATTATAAGTGAAACCCTTTTATAGATCATGTAATTATGTGTTTTTTAGGTTATGGGGTGTTATATTTGTTATTAAATGAAATATTTAGATAACTTTATTGGTTAATATATTGTTTGAGAATATGTTATAATTATTATATAACTTTAAAGGTTAATATGTTATAGAGAATTATTGTTATTGAACAGAATATGACATATTTAAGGATACATTAGTATATATACACCTCATAAGACAAACAATTATGATTTTATTTGATATAATAACACTAATTTTTTTGGTTTTAGCAAAGAGCTGGAACCAAGTAAACAATCGATGTAAAACAAAATACTATGGTTATGCAAATGAGTCACCAAATGAGATAAGAGCTGGAGTAAAAAATAGCTTGGTTATACCTAGAAATATATATCGATTTATTATTAACAACCTAAACCTATGTGGGTTTCCTAATGAACCAAATAAGAGAAAAATAGTGTTTCATAGAAGCTCAAGTGATAAAAACTATGAAGGTAAAAAGATTCTACTTCCTACGTGTCGAGAATGTGGCAATAATCACGTAGGGAAATGTCTCAATGGAAAGGTAAGATGCTTTAGAATGAGTAAATAATGGAATAAAGTAAAAAAATACCAAGTAAATATGAGTAAGGATTGATAAGAGAATTAGAAATTTTTTATGAATAAATTTTTTACAAGGAAATATAATATTATATTGAAAAAAATAATGAATAACATATAGAAGGTTTGACTTATTTTAACAGTTTTTCAAATGTTTAAAGCGGTAAACTTGATTGTATTGAGATTAATGAATATTGGGACATGATTAATTTTTTTATTGTAGGAAGGAAATATTAATAAATAAGATATAAAACTTATTTAAAGGTTTATAAAGGATATTTAATGATTAAAGTTTATATATATATATATATATATATATGTATTCAACAGTTATGAAGTGGTGGTATTTTATTTAAGGTTTGATAAATTTAAGGATGATTATAAGTAAAGAATTAATACTATTTTGATTTTTTATGTGATGGGAGTACTTTGGTTAATATTTTTTGAGTTTTAATGTATATTTTAGTTATATGTAACCCTTTAGTTTAAATTGTGTTTTAGTGAAAGGTTATTTTGGGAAAAATGATTTTATATTTTTCAGACATAAATTGAAAGATATTGACAACCCTTAAGGTTGATATTATAACGACCCGAGTATTTATAGAATAATACTTTTTGATTTATATTAATACTTGTGAATAAGATATTAATTTTAAATTAAAGGGGATTCTTTTTCTGATGGCTTACTTCACACTCAAGAATGGGTTTGTCTACAATTTTACGTTGCACAATACATTGAGTTATACTAAAAAATAATACAACAATATTATTATTATTTTAAATAGTAGTTAACACCTAGAAGTTGGAATAGTGGGAATGAAAAGTATCAACTGAATTATGAAATATGGTTTACACATGTTTAAATAATGATTCATTGGTTACCAACCTTATTATAAATAGAAACAAAAACCAATTGAATATAAAGGATGTGTTTTTATGAAATCCTATTTAAAAGAGAATAATTGTGTTTATAAAATCAAAACACTCTATATGGATTTTATTTAATTAAAATTTTATGTTATATAATTAATTTAATTTTTTAAATTCATCTTATATATTTTACAGATATGATATAAAAACAAATTCAATTTTTTGGATAAAAGAAGTATTTTTCTAAAAATGCAGTTTTACCGCCTTTTGATGGAGAACCCTTTTAAAATTTTTTTTTTGTAAATTTTATATATTTTATTAGAAAATAAACTTTTTATTTATAATCAGGACATTAAAATTTACTTTTGATGAAATTTTGGTATTTTTCTGATAAAATTCATTTTTTTAATGAATAGTGAAAAAATACAGCATTTTAATTCAAAAATGTATTTTCATATAATTTATTTGTATAGATAGATTATTATTTTAATTTTTTTTCAAGTATAATTAGATTATATTTTTATCATTTAATCCAATTCTGATCATTTAAGTAATTTCACTTTGAAATTAGACATAAACAGATCTCAATCGTTTGATAGTTATTACTTCTTAAAAACTCACTTTTTGTTTTTGACAATGAGAATTAATTTTAAATTAATTAATAAAACGTATATGTTTTGAATTTAAAAAAATAGATTCTATATTTTTAATGAGTATATCTAAATTCTTTAATAGGTATCTTTTATTTTTAGATATAATGAATAGTAACTTCATTAATTATTTTATTTACCATGGTTAAAGGGTAAATCTCGTAAATAAGGGTAAACAATTAATATTATAAAAATATTAAACTACCCAAAAATGTGTTAAAATCCTATTTGATGATACATGTTCGACCATTTTTGTCCTTGGGTCTATTTTGGAACCCCATGGAGCCACTTGGATGTGAACATGACATTTTATAAAAATTAATTTAAAGTAAAGAAAAATGTAACATAAACATGTATCTTTTAGTAAAATAATTTGTATATGGGGTTATATAAGTGATATATTCGACTATAAATATTAATTATAAATATAAAAATATTTCATACATCATGGTATTTTATTTCTAATTTTTATACATCAAATAAATTAATCTATTTATGACACAATGGTGATGTAGTGATTACCTTATTAATGAATGATTTAAATAAATAAGATTATAAATATTAAAATAAATTTATTTTGAAACTTTTTATGTCAAACATGAATTTTATAGATGATTATAACTTGTTATATTTGAATTAATGAATATTTTTTGAAATAATAAATTTGTTATGGATTTTTTAAAAAGTCATGATATGAATAGTATAAAAATTGACTTAAATGAGTTTTGAAAACAAATACTATTTTATTGAATGATATAATAGTCCTAAAAATATAATATTCTCACAAATTAATTATATAATGTTTAAAATGTAATTACTGATCCACTTTATGTTATATTGATATTTTATAGTTATTATATTAATCATATAGTGTGAATATACATGAAGACATGGTAAGACATAAATTAGTTAACTAAGGGTTGAAGATAAATGATAAGGTTATATTTATGACCTAAACTTATATAAAACCTATTTTTTGAGTGTTTTTAGGCCCAAAATAATCTTATATTTGAAATAAATGACTTTGGGACCATTTTAAAATTGAAAATAATTTTATAATAAAATAATATTTCAATACCTTCCTAAAGTGTCCCTCATGCCTCTTATAAAGGGAATCAACTCTAACCCTTAACTGCCCCTCTCAAGAACCTTGGATCATGCAAACTCTACCAAAATAAGCTTCCAATATTAATATCTTCCTCCTAGAAGCCTCACCTTGGGAACAAGGAAATTTAATAAAGCCTTTTAGCTTAAATCAAAAGGAGTAACCCGATTTGAGATAATGTCTTCTCTCAGACTTCTTCCATTTATTTTCCTTCTCCAAACCCTTAAACTCTCTTTATTGCATTATTTTATAATAACACCAGTATTTTAAATATACTAGGATGTTGTTATTAGAATTATTCAAACTAAACTTACAAACACTTCTATCTAATGGATACGAACATATTGTTTCTGTGTACGACGAACTACAGCCTCAAGAAACAATGATTGTTTAATTTTCCCCTACCACCTCACATGGTGGCCACTATGATGGCACTATATTTATATAAGATATATATATTTTTTATATTTTCTCTATGACACTATAATTTTTATTTAAAAACATACCTTTATGCTTTTCATGATGTGTAAATACGATAATTTAATTTGAGGAAGTGCGGACTACAGCCTCCTCAAAGTGATATGACTCATTCATGCCATAAATGGAACATATAAAGGATGGAATTACTGAATTTATATAATTTATATAAAATATAAAATTATACTATAATTATAGTATGGATATTTATCATTTAGTTTTAATTCATTTAAATATGAAAAATAATGAAAGTAGTGTTCATGCATACGTAAGGCTTACTGACTCCATGAGCGGTGCATTTCATTTATTATCTCAAAATGTTATGAACTATTATAAATACATATATACTGGATCTAAATACTAATATACTAGATATATATGATATTTAAATCAATAATATGATTTTTTAGATAATGGACTTTTGACCACATGGACAACTTGTAATTATAACAAGTTCATTTTTGACTCAAGTATCGAATATCGACAAAACGTCTGATATGAACATAAATAATTATGTAATTTTTATAAAAAGGTAATAAGTAATATAAAAGGAATAATAAAATTGAAAAGTTTATGAATCCAACATAAATCAACTTAAGTTTATTATTCAGGAAAAATAAAGAACATATGTGACGAGTTAGACTCAAGGCAAGAGAATCTTTCACCCTACACTTCTAGTCAAAGACTTATTTTATGTAATTTTACATTTTCTTATGTTGGGATATTTTCTTATATATCCTTATTACTATAAATTTTAAGTCCACATTATGAGATACCATTTTCTCTTCCATAAACTCATTTTATGAATTTTAAAGTGATGATGTTTGGCTGCTGAATTTTTGTAAGGAACTTCATCCCAATATCCTTTCATTGAGGCATATATTGATGTTTTGAACCTTTATTAAACTATAAGGTGTATCTAAAACCCTTTTTAAAACCAAATTGAGACTAGGATTTATTGCATAACACTATACTATGTGAAGTCCCTAGTTAGTATGACTTATTCTTTATAGTTAAATAGTTTTATGTATCAATAATAAGTTGATTTTGGAACTTATGTATCATCAAATGGATAACCTTAGTATAGGAAAATGATTTGGTGATTAAGTGATAAAATTTATTTTGGAAGACATTATCTCTTTTGGGAACACTATATGCCTAATGAAAATAGAATACTCTGGGATTTCATTTTAGGAGTAATGGTTTAACTTTATTTTGGAAGAATCTATGTTTTTATTGTGGACTTATAAAAATTCAGTTTATTTATGGAAATGATTAACCTATATTAGAGAATATGTGATTAGGTTAATTTCTTTTCAGTATGATACTTTAAGAGTAGTTGATATTGTTTGGAGATAAATATTAAGATTCATCATGGAAGACTACGTAATCAAATCCTTCTGAGTTTAGGGTTTCAATATTAGTTTGGATTATATTGAATAATTTATGGAAAATTGTGTATTGAATGGTATTTGTTGAAATTTGGATATTGTTTGTCGAATTTTGGAGATTAAGAGTAGTATTTTTTATAAAGGATTATCCTTTTTGGGGATTATCTGATCTCATACTAACCATTTTGGTTTTTATTAATGTCTAAAGAAAGGGTAAATATATATTTCATCTTTTTTGGATTATGTCATTCTATAGAAGTTGATTCTAGCACTTTATATGTGACCAAGTCATTTTGAATACTCATCATTTGGAGAAAATATGAGTTTGTGGTGGAAATTTATTAAAGGATGAAACTCTACTAGAAAGGTAAGTATATTTACTTATATTCTTATTCAATATCATAAATAAATTCCTCAACTATATGAAAAGGAAATTAAAACAAATACGTTGTCCCTTCAATTTTCCTACTAGTGGACCAAAGACCGTTTAACCCATCACAAGTTTATGGTTTTCAAATAGTTAACTTTCTCCAGATCATGTTTTCTATCACTCTCTATCAGAAATTGATGGTCAGTTTTCTCTTTCATATCAATGTTTTCAGGGAATACTAGTATGTGTTATATTAGGTGACATTTATAATTATTTTTATTTCTTTTAAAGTGATAGTTTTATTGACTCTTTTTCCGATGTGGGACTTTCAATGATGTTTCTGAGCCCAATTTTAAAATTTTGAGGACACAATTTCCAAAAGGGGTGAAGGATTCAATGATCCAATTATATATAGAATAATACTTTTAGATTTCTATTAAAACTTATTAATAAGATATTAATTTTAAATTAAAGGGGATTCTTTTTTCGATAGCGTACTCGAAACACAACAACAGGTTTCTATAAAATCTTATGTTGCACACAACATTGAGTTATACTGAAAAATAATACAATAATATTATTATTATTTTAAATGGTAGTTAACGCCTAGCCTTTAGAATAGTTGGAATGAATAGTATCAACATAATTCTGAAATATTGTTTACATATATTTAAATAATAATTCATTGGTTACCAAACTTATTATAAATGGAAATAAAAACCAATTGAATATAAAGGATGTGGTTTTTTTGAAAACCAATTTAAAAGAGAATAATTATGTTTATAAAATCATAACACTCTTTATGGATTTTTTTAATGAAAAATATATGTTTAATATTAAATGTAATTTTCTAAATTAATCTTATATTTTTTCTAGATATGATATAAGAACCAATTCAATTTTTTCTTTTAAAAGAAGTATTTTTCTAAAAATGTAGTTTTATCACCTTTTGATGGAGAACCCTTTTTAAATTTAATTTTTTTCACTTTTATATGCTATATTTGAAAAAATAAACTTATTATTTTGAATTGGGACAAAAAAATTTACTTTGGATGAAATTTTGGTTTTTTTCTGATAAAGTTCATTTTTTATGAATAGTGAAAAAATATTGCATTTTAATTCAAAACTGTCTTTTCATGTAATTTATTTGTATAGTTAGATTATAATTTTTATTGGTTTAAAAGTATAATTGGATTATATTTTTTCAATTTAATCTAATTATGATAATTTGAAGTAATTTCACATTGAAATTGGATATAAACAGATGTCATTCTTTTGATGGTAATTACTTCTTAAAAACTCGCTTTTTGGTTTTGACAACAGGAATTTATTTTAAATTAATTTTTGTAAATTCTATGTTTTGAATCTATAAAAATGGATTAAATATTTTTAATTAATATTTATAAATTGTGTAAATATGTACCTTTTATTTTTAAACAATATGAATAGTAACATCAGTAATTATTTTATTTGCTATTGTTAAAGGGTAAATTTGGTAAATAAGAGTAAAAAATAATATTATAATAATATTAAACAAAAATAAAATGTGTCCAAATTACATTTTATGATAAATTTATACCATGGGAATCCTTGGGTAAATTTTGGGACCCCATAGAGCCACTTGGATGTGAAAATGACATTTTATAAGAATTAATTTAATGTAAAACAAATATAACATAAACATGTATCTTTTAGTAAAACAATTTTTATATGGGATTATATAAGTGATCCATTAGAATATAAATATTCATTAGAAACATAGAAAATATTTATTATATCATGGTATTTTATTTATAATTTTTATACATCAAATAAATAAATATATTTATGACACAATAATGATGTAGTGATTACCATATTAATGAATGATTTAAATAAATGAGATTATAAATACTAAAATAAATTTATTTTGAAACTTTTTATTCCATACAAAAATTTTATGTATTATTATGGATTTTTATCTTTTATTAATGAGTATTTTTTGAAATAATCAATTTGTTATGAATTTTTAAAAAAGTCGTGATATGAATAGTATAAAAATTGACATAAATGAGTTTTTAAAACAAATTCTATTTTATTAAATGATATAATTGTCCTAAAAATATAATAATAGTCCAAATTAATTATATAATGTTTAAAATTTCATTAATGAACCACTTTAGGTTCTATTGGAATTTTATAGAAACTATATTAACCATATAGTATGAATATACAAGAAGACATTGTAAGAGTTAAATAAGTTAACTAAGGGTTAAAGCTAAATGATAAGGCTACATTTGTGATATATACTTCTATAAAACCTATTGGTTGAGAGGTTTTAGACCCAATATAATTTTAACTTTTAAATAAACTAATTTTGTACCATTTGAAACCGAAAATCATTTTATAATAAAATAATATTTCAGTACCTTCTTAAAGTGCCCCTCCACCCTCTTATAAAAGAACATCAACTCTAACCCTTATCCACACCTCTCAAGCCCCTTGTATCATCAAAACTATACCCCAATAAGATCTAAATATCCCTCTATTCCTCCTAGAAGCCTCACCTTGGGAAAAAAGAAATTTAAGAAATCCTATTAGCTTAAATCAATAGGAGGTGCCCAATTTGAGGTAATGTCTTCTCTCAAGCTTCTTTCATTTATTTTCCTTCTATAGACCCCTAAAATATCTTTATTCCATTATTTTATAACAAAACCAGTGAATTAAATACACTATAATGTTTTTATGAGAATTATTTTTACTACACTTACACACACCTTCATCTAATGGATATAAACATAATGTTTTTATGTACAACGAACTAATTCCTCACGAAACGATGATTGTTCAATTTTCCCCCACCACCTCTCATGGTGGCCATTATGATGGCACTATATTTATATATGATATATATTATATTTATATTTTTTTATGATACTATAATTTTTATTTACAAACTTACGATTATGCTTTTCATGATGTGTAAATACGATAATTTCATTTGAGGAAGTGCGGACTACCGCCCCCTCAAAGTGACATGACTCGTTCAGGACATATATAAAACATATAAAATTTGGAATTAATGAAATTATGTAACTTATAAAAATATTATATTATAATGGAATTATAATATACCTATGTATCATTTAGTTTTAATACCTTTAAGTATGAAAAATAAATGAAAGTAGTGTTCATATGTACGTACGGCTTACCGTCTCCAAGAACTGTGCATTACATTTCTTATCTCCAAATTATATGGAATATTATAAATACATATATAATGGATCTAAATACATAAATAACAGATATATATGATATTTTAATCATGAATATGATTCTGGATATAATGGAATTTTGACCACATGGACAATTTGTAATTATAAAAAGTTCTTTTTTTACTCAAGTAACAAATATCAAAAAAATGTCTGATATGAACATAAATAATTATGTAACTTTTATAAAGTGGAAATAAGTGGTATAAAAAATATAATAAACTTGAAAAGTTTTTTAATCAAGTTTAAATTAACATAAGTTTATTATTCAGGAAGAACAAGGAACATAAGTGACGAGTCGGACTCAAGGTAAGGGAATCTTTCACCCTCCTCTTTTAGTCAAAGACTTATTTTATGTTATTTTACATTTTCTTAGGTTGGGATATTTTAATATATATCCTTATTACTTTAAATTTTATTTCCAAGGGATGATATACCCTTTTTTCTCCCATCAACTCATTTTCTGAATTTTAAAGTGACGTTGTTAGCCTGCCGAATTTTTGTAAGGGAGTTCATCCCAATCTCATTTCATTGAGGAATATATTGATATTTCTAACCTTTATTAACCTATAAGGTGTATCTAAAACCCTTTTAAAATGTTATATCATTAATTAGTATGTTCTCATGATATTTAAAGTTTTATTTAATATTATTTCTTAATTATTTTAATTCATGTGTTTCTCAAGTGGCAAGGGACTCTTTAACTAAAACATCATTCTAAATGTTTTATATATTTATTATTATAAAACCTTATATTTTATGTCCATGTTTTAAAAATAGGTTTTATGAATTTATTTAATGGATACGAACATATTATTTCTTTGTACGACAAACTACTGTCTCACGAAATGATGATTGTTCGATTTTCCCATACCACCTCTCATGGTGGCCATTATGATGGCACTGTATTTATATATGATATGTATTATATTTATATTTTCTCTATGATACTTTAATTATTATTTAAAAACATACCTTTATGAATTTAATTATGTATAAATATGATAATTTCATTTGAGGAAGTGCAGACTACCACCCCCTCAAAGTGATATGACTCGTTCCTGCCATACATGCAACGTATAAAGGATGGAATTAACAAACTAATGTAGATTATATAAAATATGCTATTATACTAGAATTATAATATACCTATGTATTATTTAGTTTTAATTCCTTTAAATATGAAGAAGAAATGAAAGTAGCGTCCGATGCTTACGTACGGCTTACCGTCTCCATAAACGGTGCATTTAATTTCTTATCTCCAAATGTTATGGACTATTATAAATACATATATACTAGATATAAGTACATGTATACCAGATATATATGATATTTATATCATGAATAAGATTCTGTAGATAATGGACTTTTGACCACATGGACTATTTGTAATTATAACAAGTTCATTTTTTACTCAAGTACCGAATATTGAAAAAACGCCTGATATTAAAATAAATAATGATGTAATTTTTATAACGTGGTAATAAGTGATATAAAAGAAATAATAAAATTTAAGTGGTTCTGAAGTAAGTATAAATTAACTTAAGTTAATTGTTCAGGAAGAACAAGGAACATAAGTGACGACTTGGACTCAAGGTAAGGGAATCTTTCACCCTCCTCTTTTAGTCAAAGACTTATTTTATGTTATTTTCAATTTTATTATGTTGGTATATATTATTATATATAATTATTACTTTAAAGTTTATTTTTATGTAATTAGAGACCCTTTTCTTTCCCATCATCTCATTTTCGTAATTTTTAAGTGATGTCGTTAGGTTGCCAAATTTTTGTAAGGGACTTCATCCCAATATCCTTTCATTGAGGAATATAATGATGTTTTCACCTTTATTAACCTATAAGGTGTATCTAAAACCATTTTGATATGTTATATCATTAATTATTATGTTCTCATGATATTTAAAGTTTTATTTAATGTTATTCCTTAATGATTTGTATTCATGTGTTTCTCAAGTGGAAAGGGACTCTTTAACTAAAACATTGTTTTGTATGTTTTACAGATTTATTATTACAAAACCTTATATTTCATGACCATGTTTTAAAAATTGGTTTTATGTATTTATTTATATGGACATCAAGTTTTTAAAATGTTAAAAGTTTCAAAGTTTTTTTGGAAACTTTGATTTATATGCCTTTTTATTAAATGTTTTAAATGGTTTTTGAAATAGATTGAGTATTTCAATATCGTGAAATGAATTCTTGTAATTGAAAATGAAATATTATTAGTGAAATGATGATATTTTCAATATTTTATTTTTTTTATTATTATATAATGGTACTTGAACATTTGACGGGTGGTTACGTGATAAACCAATGATGGGTGGTTAGTGATAAACCAAATGATGGGTGGTTCCCTGATAAACAAAAGATGGGTGGTTATATTATAACCTATAAATGCATTAGGTATGGAAGTCGTCCATATGGCTATTATATTTATGATATGTGTCGAAGTCGACCATATGGTTATTCCATTTAAGTATGCTTATGTACCAAGTTACCTTTATATGCTATATGTTTCTTCCTATGGGATTTATGGTAAACTTTTTATTACAAAAAAATGTAATCATTGAGATTATATTTAGTGAAGTATATTTACTACTTCTTAAAGGTGAAAATTATTACTTTATGATAAAGTATTCATGGTTTTCATGTTATCCCAAGACTAACAGTTTTCTTTATTTATGTATTCCCTTACTAATATTTTTATGCTCATCCCTAGTTTTGAAATGTTTTTCACTGGAATTAAAGATGAATAGGGTCAAGGATGTGATTAAAGAAAAGTTATGTTGTTAAAACATGAAACGATGTCATGTTTATTTTTTAAAGTGTTTTTGGTTTTAAGAAAAAATGGATAGTGAGTATAAGTGTATACATGTAATATTCAAGTTGTTGTGTATAAGTTATGACCTAATTATCTAAAGCTCTAAACCTGAAAAGATCCTCAATGTCAAATTCTTCACATAACTCAAGATTATGTGATGTTTAAGTTTGGGGCCATACAGTTTCTATCAGATGTCTATTTAGATACCTTTAGATGTTAGGGTGTTATTTAAGCATAAGTTACATGTTTTATATAACCATATTGGTTATCATATTATACATATACATAGTTATTTTAGATAAATTAAATGAGTTTAAGATAACATGAATAATTATATCCTACTGTTTATCGTCCTCATAAGATAGTATATGATGATTTTACAGATATATTCACACTGACCATTTTGGTTTTAGTAAATGGTTGGCTCTATCAGACACCAAAGTAACAATGGATGTGAAGGAAACTCTGGTGGTTTTCTGAATGAGAAACCAAATTAAATGGTAGCTAGAATTATAAATCTTGTGGTTATTCTTAACCAATTATCTGGAGTCATTATAGACCACTTAAACCTTGGTGATTTTTATAAGTCATAATACATTTTAGAAACTAATCCCAATGAAAGTTCAGGTAATAATAATAAATTTAAGTGTATTAAAAAACATATGTGTAAAGGATATGTAAATAAACACCTAGGAAAATGCTTGAAACGAACTGGAAGATGTTCCAGATGTAGTAATGAAGTTCATAAAGCAATAAGATATCATACAAAGAAGGTTGGGGAATGGGATCAGCAGGATCGTACAAATATATGTTTACCAATTCCTAATTCCATTCCAAATGAAGATGAGGAAACACAAAATGACCTATGAAAGGTATGGATTATTTCTTACCTCATGTTTTGAAATTACCGAAATCTTAGGACATTATGAATGAATTTTTCTATAGTGAATAAGTATAAAATAATAAGATGGAAAAAATGTTAAGGGGTCATAAAAAATTATGGACGATTAAGATGTCTACATTTTAGAAATTTGAGATTTATGTTAGAAATATGGGTGATGAAATGTTTAAAAGTATTAATGCTCTTTTGTTGATGGGGTTACTTTGGAATACTTTTTTCTTGTATGTTTAACCTTGAAATTTTTCATGTGAAAATTCTATTTGAGGAAGAATTATATTTTCTTTTTTGGATATACTTATAAAAAACATTTGGGTTTATATGATCCTTGAATTTGAGGCAATTATGGGTTATTAGTTTTTGGGATGAAAAATATGAGGTATGAAATAAACTTTGAGGTTAAAACATGTGATGTATATTTTTAAGGATTTTATCTAATTTTTTTAAAGTTATTATAAATATACAGCTTTTTGAAAAAGGAAAACATACAGACCATATGATGACCAGTCATGTCGGACAAAGCAGTGGGAATTGAACCCACAACCAAACTGCGACTAGGATTTATCACCTACCACTGGATTATGTGAAGTCCCTAGTTGGTATAACTTATTATTTTTAGTTAAATGGTTTTATATATCAAGAATAAGTTGATTTTGGAACTTATTTTTTATTTAATGGATAACCTTAGTATAGAAACATGATTTGGTGATTAAGTGATAAAGGTTATTTTGGAAGATTTTGTCTCTTTTGGGAACACTATATGCCTAAGAAAAATGTAATACTATAGGATTTAATTTGATGAGTAATGGTTGAAATATATTTAGGAAGATTATATGTTTTTATTTGGAACTTATAGAGATTCAGTTTATTTATGTAAATGACTAACCTATCTTGGAGAATATGTGATTAGGTTAATTGCTTTTCAGTATGAGACTTTAAGAGTAGTTGATGTTATTTGGACATAAATGCTAAGATTTATCGTGGAAGACTACATGATCAAATCCTTATGAGTTTTGGGTTTCAACCTTAGTTTGTATTATATTGAATAATTTTAAGGACAATAGTTTATTTAATGGTCTTCATTGAACTTTGGGTATTATTTTTAGAATTTAGAGATTAAGAGTAGTATTTCTTTTTGTAAAGGATTATTCTTTTTGGGGATTATCTGATCTCGTACTAACCATTTTGGTTTTGTTTAATGTATAAAAATAGGGGAAATATATATTTTATCTTTTCTAGATTATGTGATTCTATATAATTTGATTCTAGCACTTCATATGTGACCAAGTCATCTTGGATACTCATCGTTTAGAGAAAAGATGAGTTTGTGGCAGAAATTTATTAAAGGATTAAACTCTACTTGAAAGGTAAGTATATTTACTTATGTTCTTAGTGAATATCATAAATAAATTCCTTAAATTTATGAAAAGGAAGTTAAAACTAAAATGTTGTCTGTTAAATTTTCCTACCGGGGAATCAAAGATCGTTTAACCTATCACAAGTTTATGGTTTTCTGGTAGTTAACTTTCTCCTAATCATGTTTTCTATCACTCTCTATCAGAACCTAATTGTTAGTTTTATCTTCCATTTCCATGTTTTTCTGGAATCCTAGTATGTATTATCTCAGGTGACCTTTATACATCTCTTTCTTTTAAAGTGATAGTTTTATTGATTCTTTTTCTGATGTGGGACTTTCAATGATGTTTCTGAGCCCAATTTTAAAATTGTGAGGACGCAATTTCCCAAAGGGGTGAAGGATGTAACGACCTATGTATTTATAGAATAATACTTTTTGATTTCTATTAACACTTATGAATAAGATATTAATTTTATGTTAAAGGGGACACTTTTTCCGATATTGTACTCAACACGCAACAATGGGTTTCTCTGAAATCTTACGTTGCACACAACATTGAGTTATACTGAAAAATAATATATTATTATTATTATTATTTTAAAAGGTAGTTAAATCTTAGTTGTTGGAATGGAAGAAATGAATAGTATCAACTGAATTCTGAAATATTGTTTACACATGTTTAAATA
Source organism: Viscum album (assembly GCA_963277665.1). Classification (NCBI taxonomy): domain Eukaryota; kingdom Viridiplantae; phylum Streptophyta; class Magnoliopsida; order Santalales; family Viscaceae; genus Viscum; species Viscum album. The sequence goes on from OY728137.1 coordinate 275,680,274, forward strand.
ATTACTCATTGGTTACCAAACTTATTATAAATGGAAATAAAAACCAATTGAATATAAAGGATGTGTGTTTATGAAACCCTATTTAAAAGAGAATAATTGTGTTTATAAAATCATAACACTCTTTATGGATTTTTAGTTAATGAAAAATGTATGGTATATATTAAATTTAATTTTTTAAATTCATCTTATATGTTTTATATATATGATATATGAACAAATTCAATTTTTTGTATAAAAGAAGTATTTTTCTAAAAATGCAATTTTACCGCCTTTTGATGGAAAACCCTTTTTAAATTTAGTTTTTGTCACTTTTATATGTTCTATTTGATAATATAAACTTATTCTTTATAATCAAGACATAAAAATTTACTTTGGATGAAATTTTGGTATTTTTTAGATAAAGTTCATTTTTTAATGAATAGTGAAAAAATACTGTATTTTAATTCAAAACTAACTTTTCATATAATTTATTTGTGTAGTTAGATTATTATTTTAATTTATTTTAAATTATAATTGGATTTTATTTTTATCATTTAATCCAATTCAGTTCATTGGAAGTAATTTTACTTTGAAATTAGACATAAATAAATGTCAATCATTTGATAGTTATTACATCTTGAAAACCTGCTTTTTGGTTTTGACAACAGGAATTAATTTTTAATTAATTAATGAAACTTATGTGTTTTGAATTTGTAAAAATTAATTCCATATTTGGAATCATGAGGTCAAAATTTTTTAAATAGGTACCTTTCATTTTTAGACATTATGAATAGTAATTTCAGTAATTAATTTATTTACCATGGTTAAAGGGTACATCTGGTAAATAAGGGTAAAAAATAATATTATAATAATATTAAACTACCCTAAAACGTATCTAAATCCTCTTGGATGATATATTTCCGACCATGGGCATCCTTGGGTCGATTTTGGGGCCCTATGGAGCCACTTGGATGTGAAAATGACATTTTATAAGAATAAATTTAAAGTAAAGAAAATGTAACATAAACATCTATCTTTTAGTAAAAAATTATATGGGGTTATATAAGTGATATATTAGGATATAAATATTCATTATAAAGATATAAAATATTTACTACATCATGGTATTTTATTTACAACTTTTATACATCAAATAAATAAATAAATTTATGACACAATGATGATGTAATGATTTCCTTATTAATGGATGATTTAAATAAATAAGATTATAAAAATTAAAATAAATTTATTTTGAAACTTTTCATGCCATAAAATAATTTTATGTATTTTTATGACTTTTAATATTTTAATTAATGAATATTGTTCGAAATAATCAAGTTTTTATGTATTTTTAAAAAAATCATGGTATGAACAGTATAAAAATTTACAAAAATGGGTTTTTAAAAAAATATTATTTAATTAAATGTTATAATAGTCCTAAAAATATAATATTCAGCCAAATTAATTATATAATGTTGAAAATATCATTAATGAACCACTTAGGTTTGATTTTAATTTTATAGTAACTCTATTAACCATATAGTATGAATATATAGTAAGACATGGTAAGAGTTAAATTAGTTAACTAAGGGTTAAAGTGAAATGATAAGGTTAAATTTGTGACCTAGATTTTTCTAAAACCTATTAGTTAAGATTTGTTCTAACCAAAAACATCTTCTCTTAGAAATAATTTACTTTTTAAACATTTGAAACAAAAAATCGATTTATAATATAATAATATTTCAATACCTTCCTAAAGTACCCCTCCTCCCTCTTATAAAAGGGCATCAACTCTAACCCTTACCCACACCTCTCAAGACCCTTTCCTCATCTAACCTATTCACAAATAAGCTCACAATATCCCTCTATTCCTACTAAAATCTTCACCTTGGGAAGAAGGAAATTCCAGAAAGCCTCTAAACTTAAATCAAAAGATGTTACCCGGTTATAGGTAATGTATTCCCTCAAGCTTCTTTCATTTATTTTCCTTCTCCAAACCCCTAAACTCTCTTTATTCCATTATTTTATAATAAAACTAGTGTATTAAATATACTATTATGTTATTATGAGAATTATTTTAACTACACTTACACACACCTCCATCTAATGGATATGAACATATTGTTTCTGTGTACAGCGAACTACTGCCTCACGAAACTAATATTATTCGATTTTCCCCTACCACCTCTCATGGACACCATTATGTTGTAACTTTATTTCTATATGATATAAATTATATTTATATTGTCCTTATGATACTGTAATTTTTATTTAAAAACATACCTTTATGCTTTTCATGATGTGTAAATATGATAAGTTCATTTGAGGAAGTGCAGACTACCGCCCCTCAAAGTAATATGACTCATTCATGCCATATATGGAATGTATAATGGGTGGAATTAATGAAATTATGTAATGTATATAAAATATGATGTTATATTGAAATTATAATATACCAATTTATCATTTAGTTTTAATTCATTTTAATATGAAAAAGAAATGAAAGTATCGTTCATGCGTACGTACAGATTACCATCTCAATGAACGGTGCTTTTCATTTCTTATCTTCAAATGTTATGAAATATTATAAATACATATATATTGGATCTAAATAAATATATACCAGATATATATGATACTTAAATCATGAATACGATTCTGGAGATAATGGACTCTTGACCACATAAACAATTTTTAATTATAACATGTTCATTTTTTACTCAAGTACCGAATATCGACAAAACGTCTGATATGAATATAAAAAAATATGTAATTTTTATAATATGGATACAAGTGATAAAAAAGGAATAATAAACATTAAAATTTTATAAAGCAAGTATAAATTAATTTAATTTTATTATTCAGGAAGAACAAGGAACAAACGTGACAAGTCGGACTCAAGGTAAGGGAAGCCTTCACCCTCTTCTTTTAGTTAATGACTTCTTTTATGTTATTTCCCATATTATTATATTGGGATATGTTATTATATATCTTTATTACTGTAAATTTTATGTCCAAGTGATGATAGACCCTTTTCTCTCCCATCAACTCATTTTCTGAATTTTAAAGTGACGCTGTTAGACTGCCGAATTTTTGTAAGGGGCTTCATCCCAATATCTTTTTATTGAGCCATATATTGATGTTTTGCACCTTTATTAACCTATAAGTGATATATAAAACCATTTTGAGATTTTATATCATGAATTAGTATGTTATAATTATATTTAAAGTTTTATTTAATGTTATTACTTAATTATTTTTATTCATGTGTTTCTCAAGTGGCAAGGGACTCTTTAACTAAAACATTGTTTTAAATTTTTTACAGATTTATTCTTCTAAAACCTTATATTTGATGTCTATGTTTTAAAAATGGGTTTTATAAATTTATTTATATGTACATCAATGTTTTAAAATGTTAAAATTTTCAAAGTCATATGGGATACTTTGATTCATAAGTCTTTTTATTAAATGTTTTAAGTAGTTTTTGAAATGGATTGAGTATTTCAATATCTTGAAATGATTTCTTGTTATTGTAAATGAAATTTTATAAATGAAATGATGATATTTGAAATATTTTATGTGTTATGATTATATAATGGTACTTGGACATTTTACGGGTGGTAACATGATAAACCAATGACAGGTGGTTACATGATAAACCAAATGACGAGTGGTTCCATGATAAACCAAGGATGGGAGGTAACGTTATAACAACCAATGCATTAGGTATGGAAGTCGTTCGTATGGCTATTCCATTTAGTGATATGTGTGGAAGTAGAATGTATGGTTTTCCTATTTAATTATGTTTGTTTCCCAAGTTACCTTTATATTCTATATGTTGCTTTCGATGGGATTTATGGTAAAATTTTGGTTACAAAAAAGGTAAGCATTGAGCTTATATTCAGTGAAGTATATTTACTACTTATTAAAGGTGAAAAGTGTTACTTTATGATAAAGTATTCATGGTTTTCATGTTATCTCAAGACTAAAAGTTTTTTTTTTCTTTATGTATTCCCTTACTGAGCTTTTTATTCTCATCCCAAGTTTTGAGATGTTTTTCACAGGACTTAAAAATTAATAGGGTCAAGGATGTGATCATGTAAATGTTATGTTGTTAAAACATGCCACAATTTCATTTTTCTTTTTAAAGTGTTTTTGGTTTTATGAAAAAATTGATAGTGGGTAAAAGTGTCTACTTGTAATATTCAAGTTTTTATGTATAAGTTATGACCTAATTCTCTAAATTTCTAAACCTGAAAAGATCCTCAATGTTGAATTCTTGACTTAACTCAAGATTATGTAATTTTTAAGGACGGTTCCTTATAGATATGATCTATGATGATGAGGTTATTATGGCTAATTGGAATAAAAGGATTATTTTTTTTTTGGAATATATGTTTTACCATATAGATTAGCATGGGAATGAAAAATGATTTGGTGACTAAGTGATTAAAGATATTTTTAAGGAATTTCACTATATTGGGAACACATATGATTAAGGTGATTGTAACAAAATTTGGCTAATATGGAATTTTATTTGACGAATAATGATTGAGTAAAATTTTAATATAATATATGATTTTGTTATGGTTTTATGGTGATTTATGAAAATTATAATATTTAAAATATTATATTATTTGGGAATATACATTTTTGGTATGTGACTTTATAAGTGATTGATATTTCCTGGATGTAAATTTTTTTGAAAGAACATGTTACCAAATATTTCTAATTTATGGTTTTTAAACTTAGTAAGGCATATTTTTAAGAGTTTTAAGTTTAGTTATGTATGGAATGATTTATATTGAAAATTGGGTGTTATTATTTAGTATTTGGAAATTAACTTAGTATTTATTAATATGAAGGTATATTCATATTATATATTATCTTAACTTATCCTCACCAAAAAAATTTATTAATGGATAGAAATAGGATAAATAAATTTTCATCCTTTTTTAGATATTATGAGCCATTGGAAGTTCAATTTAGTGCTTCATCGATTAAAATTCATCATGAATATTAATTTATTGGAATAATATATGAGATAAAAATGGAAACTGATCAAATCACAAACAAATGATGAAATCCCATTTATGAAGTTGAATAAAATAAAGTATATATATTTTCTTAAAATCTCTACCTCGAAGGAAAAAATAATTTCTCAAATCTATCAGTTCTTATAAAAAAATTAACACTCAACTATCAAGGTTCCCTTTTATAAAATCATCTACAAGTATGATACTTTATAGGTACATAAATTTATGAAATAATATGTTTTCTATCCTTGACCTAGAAATTAAAGTTCATGATTAAATCTATATCAAATTTTATTACTATGCTCTGATAAATTCATTTAGATAGAATCAAATTAAAATTGGGAGAAAATGATTTATTTTAGGTAGGATAATGTAACATCCTGATATTTTAGATTTAAAATAATACTTTGTTTGATTTCATATACTACATGCAATACTGAGCTTAAAATGAACTAAAGTATACTATTATAATATTATTAGTAAAATATAGCAGTTATAACTTAGCCATTGAAATGGAAGGTATGAATAGAAATAACCATATTTTAAAATATATTTATAGAAATTTTACTTACTACAAATTTATAGATTAATTCCTAGGAAATAACAACTCAATTTTAAATTAGAACATAAAATATTAAATGTGATATTTTTCAGAAAACTGATTTATATGTGTAAAGTATTTTTATCAAAATAAATTAAGTTAATCACTATAGATTAATGATTTTAATGAAATTTATAGATTATATTTTTAATAAAATAAATTAAAATTCATCTAAATATGGTTATTAAATAAGTAATGAGTATAAATTTATTTTATGCTTCAAAATACATTTTTTTAAAAATGCTCTTATTACAATTTGTGTGTGGATATTTTGATTAATTTTTTAAACTTTTATAAATTTTATTCGACAAAATTGAAATAATTTTTAAAATAATCATTCCAAGACAATCTTAATATAAATTTTTGGGACTTTTTTGAAAAGATTGATTTTTGGGTGAATAGTGAAAAATTATAATTTTGCAAAAATTTTCATTTCCTTTATTTAAATATAGTAATTAAAAAGTATCATTATATTTTGGATTTTTTATAAATTCAAAAAAAATGAATATATTATAAATCTAATAAATTAAATGGTAATCAACCTTATACTTGATTTTGGTATAAAATCATTTTTATGCGTAAAATGGGTATTTTTCTGAAAACTATTTTTCTTTGTGTTTCACACACTTATATTAGAATTAATTTTTACATATTATATAAATTAAATAATGAAAAATTGTTTCCATATTTTTAATTATAATATTCAAATTATGTTAAAAAATTATTTCTTTTTTATTCATAATGAATAGTTACCATGGTAAAAGTTTACCACTCTGATAAATGGTAAAATGAGTTAATAGAGGTTGAAATTATGGGATAAAGCTTGAATATCTCTCAAAAACATCAATGAATCTCATTTTAAGTCTATATTTAATCTATCATCATCATAAAATTGAAAATATAGAAAAAAACCTCTTGTTTTGTGATTATGGCCTTTATATTATTTCAAGTAAAAAGTTATAACAAAATGTCACTCTCTCACTTATTATGTTATCATGATATGGATATAGAAAAAAATGGTATATAAATGAATAAATAGTATTAAATTTATAGATAATAAACTACATATACGATGGCAATTTATTTTTAATTTTTAGTGGTGGTGTAATTGCTTATAACTTTTATGCAACATGAATGCAATGCCTATGTAAGTAGTAGAAAAGACAATGGAATTATTTTAAAATTCTTAAAAAGTAATAATTTTTTTTGAATTTTGTTTTAACAATATTTTTATGGATAATTATAAATGGTAAGTATTTATTAAAGTGTTTATATTTTAATTATATGGTTATATTGATATAGTTAATGTAAAATTTTGTGACTAGTCCCAAAAATGAAATTAAATGGTATTTAATGTTTTAAAATTATTTTTAAATAGTTATAGAATCATAAAAAATCTATAATAATTAAATTATATGTGAAATTATCTATTATATCATAAATGGTCTATTTATTTACCACTTTTCATTTTTAAAATTACTTTCATGTCCCTTATAGAATGAAAAATGTGTTATCATGGTTAAGGTTAAAAGGATTAAGAAAGGTGGTTAACTAAAAGATAAGGTTAAAAATTAAAATTAAAAATATATAAATTTTATAGGTTTAATTTATATATACCATATATATTAGAATCTATTTCACTTTGGTTCCATTTAACATGATTTAGACACATATTATATATTAATATTTCAGGTATTTACAAGATTTACACCCACCTCACTTATAAAAGGGAACCTCCTCTCCTCTCTTAATCACACATATTAAGAAATTTACCTCAACCAATATATACTAAAATATATTCCAATCCATTCTACCCATTTATTATAGGTTATATTATAACCAAAATATCATTCTATAAGGCCTAATGTATAAGTCAAGGGAGGGTTTCAAAAGAAGTGATATAACTCTTAGCCGAGAGTTTTCAGGTTTATTTCTTCATCCACCACCTTAAAATATATTATAATTATGTCGATATGATAACATAATTATATTACATATACATTAATTTTATTATTTTAATTCCACGAACCTTTATAATCTCCTTTTACATCTTATGGAAAATTAAAACATCACTCGTGTGTAGGTGTGGACTACTACTTCTATGAAGCGATGTGTTTTTTTTCATCACCGCCTCATAAGGTTGGTTATTGTAATGTATTATATGAGTACATATAATATTTATGTCATATTTTTTATTCTATAAATATAATATATTACTTATCTTCTTATTCTTCTATCTGTTGAAAAATGAAAACGCCGATCGTGCGTACATGTGGACTACCACATCCACAAAGCGATGTGAATCATTTTTCATGTACACCTTTCATATTTGATTATAAATTAATATTTAATTAATATATGATAATTAATTAATGGTTAATATTTTTTATATAATTAAAACATAACCCCTTGGACCATGGTCAACCTACTAAATGTTTTTTGGGATTATAAATTGAACGTCCAAAAAATGTCTCACATGAACTTAATCAATATAAAAACTATAAAATACAAGGTAATGAGGGAAATAAAAGTGATTATGATAAGTTAATAAAACATTAAAATGTTATAAAGTAAGTAAATAATCAATATAAGTTTATTGTACTTTATTTAAAGAATGTACATGGTGATTTTTATTCAGGGTAAAGATTTATCATCTCAGTTCCCCCTTATTGAGGCCCATGCCACATTCACCACATGTTTTTTTTATTTGGTGTATATACTAAAATACGGATGTAATTTATCAATAAGTTATTGAAATTAAAGATTTTTATAAGTCCTTTTTAAGTCCACTCCTTAAATTATCTTTTGATTCAAAATTTACCCAAGTGGTAAGGGGTTTTTCTTTAAAATGTTGTTTTAAATGTTTTAAGATATTTTTCTTCCATGTTCATGTTCTTTTTAATGTTTTAAAAATGTTATTATTATTGATTCAATGGTTATTAAAGTTAATTTTTAAAATAATTTTTAATTTATTTAAAAAGGTTTAAAAATCAATCTTTTTAATGTTTCTCATATGTATTATTTTTGACTTTTTTTAAAGAATAAAAATAATTCTCTCTTTTAATGTATATGGCATGAATGAATTTTCCCACCATCATGACTATTATTTTCTTTGAAGCTTACCTTAAAATTTTTCATGTTTATTTTCAAATAAAATATTTTTCTCAGTATTTTGTTAATTTTTAAAATATTCTAAAAGAAAAGGATGGTTTATTTTGTTTTTCAAAACATAAACCTAATGCTTTTATAAAGGTATTTTTAATCTATGATAATATACTTTAAAATATTTTATGTCTAATTTGGGATATTATATAAATGATACCATCCACCTTATTTATCTTTATGGATTACGATCTTCTTTTTTTGTTTTATTGAATATGGAAAATATTAACAATTTGTATGCTAGTTTTCCAATACAAATGTTTTTTGTCAAGGAATATTGATTATGTATTATACTTTTGAATCAACTTATAAGGAATGAATTGGAAATATGTAAGTAATAGTTTGGTATCAGTTATATGTTTCCCCTCTATGCATCTATAGGTCTCATTATATAAGACATAATGGGTATTTCTCAGTGTATGCCATCCCTTGCAATAAAAATGTCCTGCCATAATGCATTTATGATACATAAAATTACTTATCCCAAGGCCTTGATGGTATATAAAATTTATGGTTACAAATCCATGATGGTAAGGTTCATGATGTCTTGTCATGAGGCCTTGGTGACAAGTTCATGACATATGTCATTATGAATTCCATCATTATAAAATTAGTTATTATTATCCATGTGATTATTTATAATTTTATCCTTGTATATATTTTATGTTAAAGTTTTTTATAAAATTTTATGAAAATATTTTGATTTCATAATATAAGAAGATGAGATTATATTTTAATATATTTAGTAGTGAAAGGTTTTTTTCAAGGAAATTTTTTCAAGTTTTTCAAAAAACTCTTGGGAATTATGGTTTTCACCTTATGATTGTTTATGAAATGTTTTATGAAAAACTTTGTGAAAAGAAGTTTTTTTTAAGATTAAGTAAGTGATTAATTGAGATAAAATATTATTATGATAAAATAAAAAAAATTATATGGGTTTTCATGTTTTTAAAAGTAATAATGGTTTTCCTTTATTTTTTCAATCCCTTACTAAGATTTTTGTGATCATACTATATTTTCAAATGTTTTTCACATGTCTTAAGAATGATTGAGAACTATATAAAGGTCTATATTTAAAATATAGTGATCAATATAAAAAATGTGAATGTTTTTTTAATGAAACATGTGTTTAAATTTAAGAACCGTGTTTTGTGGGAAAAGGGACATTGAGTAGAATAGTATATTTTTTTGCAAGGGTTTGATATGTAAGAGTTTTTCCATATCTTCTAAAACTATAAACCGGAAGTATTTTCTAAATGTAAGAAAGTGTAACCCCTATTATAAATCATTTAATTATGGGTTTTTTAAGTTATAAATCATTATATTTAAGACCCCATCTCTCCTTTTATACTTCCATAATTTTCACTTTCCTATCCATAAATTTTTTTAGTGAATAAATTTATTCAAAAATATCTATCGAACTCATACTTGTATCCAGTTAATATAAGGAATCTATTTTTAATTCGTATAGGTTCACTATTAACTCTACTCTGGTAATTTCTCTATGTCATATTTTAATTTCTATTATCATTATACCAGATTATAACTCCCTTATTTCCCTAGGTCAAATGTCTTCTATGTAAAGTTTATATTTCAAAAATAGGATTATAATTTTTTATAATGTGTTCAAATGATTTACTTAAGAAAAATATTCATAAAAACCATATCCTTTTATATTTATATAATATAACCAATTGATTCCTACTTTAAGACATCACTTATCTACTTGGATCACACCTGCTAAGTTTATCAAAAAAACTAATTAGTACAACTAAAATAATTTAGATCATAATTGTGTCTCCTTTATATTAGATGAAAATATAATCTTTGTATAATTTTTTTTAGATATTTACAACTCTTGATAATGCATTATTGAGAAAATATTTCTATATATCGATAAACTTCATGATAAAAAACATATTTCCATAACTCTTTAATTGATTATATCTTCCAAATTTAATAGATGTTTGGATTTTTGATTTTTTGTAACACTATGTATCTCTCTTTATATCATGATTTTATTCAAATAAATTCTCATAATTCTTACTCATATTATTTTCAAAGATTATACTGGACTTCTTTTTTATCTATGTAGGTGTATAACATAACCGAGTCTATAATTAACAATACAATGATGCCTCTAATTTGAAATTCATTTCGTTGGTCTCTTTTAAGAATAAAAAAACTTTACTTTTCTTTTCTTATTTACTTACATTTCTCATTTTATATATTTTAATTTCAATTCCAAATCCAAACATCTCATTTATAGAAAAATGTGTCACTTTTAATTATTTTGGTATTGACTTCACATTATCTTTTAATAATAGTAATATGAGCTTCACAAAATCCTGTAATAACTTTTCCCCTTCCAGTTGGAAAAAAAATTAATTATATTATCTTAAATTTCCAGTTGATCAATATCCATTACTATAGAATATTTTTTTGTTTCTTCTGATTTATATACCTTTTTAAAATGCCTTGGTTTTCTCACTTTCTTAAACAAGAATTTATTTCATCAAATTTTTCATCACTATTTAGTGTTTTATCACATTCTCATTACTCTTATCAATTTTTCATAACGATTTGATCAATGGTTTTCCCCAACCCATCTTCATTTACATTTTCATTGTATTTTAGTGAACCTTCAAGTTAAGAGTTCAGGAGAGTGAGACTCTCACATTCAAATGAGTGACTAATAACATTTTATAATTGATTAATCATGATAGTTTCCTCTTTAAAAAAAATTTATAAAGCATGAAAACTTACTTATTCAATATTAAATTTTAACTTTTCATAAAAATACACCATAATTGAAGCATTTATTGATGATATTTTTTTAAAAATTTTATCTCATGGTATTCCATTCACAAATTTATTAGTTTTAAAATTCCTAAATACAATTTCCTCAATTAAATTTCATAAAAAATCTATTTTATTTTTCAATTTCATTCTATAATGATTTGACATGAGGCACATGTGGTCTAAAAAATAATCCTTTGAATTTCCACCATTCAACTCAACAAGATTCATCCATGTGTAATTAGAAATTTAATAGTTTATAACCTATTTAAATATAATGTTAAATAGAAAATAAAATAATACTCTGTTATTTTCAATTGATTTGTATTCCTTTTATATCTTTATGTTTGTATCATATAAAATATAGATAAAAGTATTATCTCTATAAATATATCGATTTAAACACGTGATTTTTTTCTATTTTTCATATCCAAGACCATCAAACACAAGAATATCTATCCACAAAGAATAAAGTTTTATTTAGTTCTTCAAATCAATAAATTAGTCAAATCAAAACATAATCAGATCAATAGATATATTTAATAACATCACAAATGAATTAAAATATGTAAAAAATAAGTTGTGATGACAATTGTTAAACCAACTAGGCACTCTAAGGCACCCATAGTGGGGTGGGGGTGAATTAGGGTGTAAATACTTTAAGATTATTTGTTAAAATTTATCTCTATTTTTCATTAATATCATGACTTGTGTATTCATAGGGTCACTTTTATATCTCTTATATATGATTTGATTTATTTGTTTATTTAGATGTGTGCATTCACATCCCAACTCACCCACACAAAATGATATGTAAATGGATCACACATGAGATTACTTTGTCCACTCAATATGGGATAAACTAAGGGGTTTAGAAAGATCATTTCAACTCTATATATGTAATACTTCACCTCATTGGTCAAGTACATGTTTATAGAGGTCTATCATCTCCCAAAAACACTACCCTACAAGGTTCTTATTCATATTATTGATTCATCAAGTGTTACTTTCAATTTGGATTGCTCCTACTTTATAATGTGTAGCTCATGGTTACACACACTCATATAGATACAAGGTAAGTGTGATAAAGATTTCACCCTCTTATAGTACTCCTTTGTAAATCCTCTTGGATTCCTCCTTCACTAGGTCAACTTCATTATCATAATTCACTATTTTTTAGATTCTATAATATGTACTATACTCCTATTATTTCTCTTATTTCACTTATATAATGAGGTAGATCAAATATTCATAATAAATCACCTTCATCGCCTTCATGGGACACTCAAATATTTAAGATAAAATATATCACTTCTTTCTTATATATATATATATATATATAGATATTGTTAATCGCCATCTTCATCCTTATATAATGTATCATATATCTATATATATCACTCAAACTCCATATTTATATTAATATTATATTTATTTTAAGCTCATTACATATGGATTTATCAACCTTTCATGACATCCAAGTGTCATGTAATCTTCTGGAATCCCACCCCATCCGACTCAACTTGTAACAGCTTGATATTCCTCTTATAAAGGAAAAAATTTCATTATCTTCTTTTAATTGGATCTTCACCTTTATGATTCTCTCATTCTTTATATATTTTATGTGTCCCATGAAATTTATTTATTTTCATTTTCATACAAACTAATTTATAAAAATATTCTCCACACTTCTTTTTAATTTATCTCAACATGCATGTGGTACATCTATCCCATGACCTTCAGTGTTCTTGATAAAAAACTGCAACTCAAAGAAATTAAATTATCTTATAATATTAGTAACTTCATTAATTAATTTCATATATAAACCTTCTAACAAAACTCAGAAGAAATACTAAACAATAATTTCACTTAAAAATAGACTCGATTGACTTCCTTGAACTATATTATTGATCGATCTTTGATAATTGTAGTTACTTTAAATACATTGTATGTTCAATTAAAATACTTGTAAAAGTATTATTTGTAAAACTACTTTGTAAACCATATATAAAAACATATACATACATGGTTACTTCATGACTATAATATTTCACTTCTGTATCAAAAATTGTGTAATCCAATCACTGTAAATCATCTTCAAAAATTTCCAAGATTCCAAAAAAAATTAACATGACCTCTTGATAAAAAATCCAATCAAACATAAAATATGGGTTTATTATCTTTTATGATCGTTTTTTGTTTCATATGATATGTCCAATGTTAAATTGTGGAAATATTAGGTGTTTATTTTTCTAACTATAAGATATTTTATATAAATTTTTTTTCATGAATGATCTATATTTCTAAGTACATGATCAATTTATATAAAAATATATAATTAGGGAAAGAATTTGTATCATGATTTATAGATATTAAATAACTAAAACTTAATAGAATGAGTGTAATAATTGTAAAATATTCATAACTATTATATAATTTTGTTAAATTTTGAATTCATTGTAAAATTTCTTCATAAGAATGGAATCCTTCTTAAATGTAATGATCCTTCATAAGATTATTTAGTTGTTTGATTTATAAGGGAAATTATTCAAGTAATCCATTCATTGGTAATATGGCATAGGATAGTTTACAAAGTTATTTTTGAGGAACCCTATAAATAGATTTACTTTTAAAACCATTATATGTTATTATTTTTATAAAACCATACATGTGCCTTCTGGAGATATTATGTGACAGATAGTTTCACAAGGGAATCGTAGAATGGGGATAGTTTCTCATCTATAAATTTCTTAGTTTCCCATGGTGGAAACATCCTATGAGGATAAATGAAACCATGTCCTAGGGAGGGGCTTAATATTAGAGAATGTAAGATTGAGATTTGGTAAGATAACATCTATAGGTTATTCATCGGAATTTTTGTTTGCAGATTGCTATGGTTACCCTATTTCATGAATTATTCCTTTAGATATTATTTTGTGTGATTATGATGTTGTGATATGTACCTTCCATTAAAATTGGTTGTTTAAGGACTTTAGTTACATATTCTTTATTTTATTTTCAATTTTTTTATCATCATGATTAGTTTCCATATAGGATGTCTAGGGGTTATTATAGTATTGAATATCATGTTCATTGGAACAAACATCTATTATGAGAGAGTTGTCATATATATTCAGGTATATGAGAGAGATCCTACTAAGTGTGGTATAATCACCTCATGCATGTGCACTTCAAGTGAATATATATACTTATATTCTTAGGTTCAAGGTATAAAATGGTGTGCGGAAATAAGGATTGGGATAGTGGATAATTCTATTTGATCTTAGAGACAATTGGTACATGTTAAGTCATTCAAGCATGTTCCTATAATGGCCAATATAGAAGATACATGTTTCATATCTCGTTGACCAATTTTATGTATTTTTTGCAGTGCATTTTTCTATCATAACATAGAGGTGAATTATAAATAGATTTTTTTATTTAGGTTTATTTTTTAATTTGAATTATGAATAATTTTTTTATATTATAATAGTGAGGTTTTAAGGATGAAAAAGGGAAATGTTTTGTTTGTTATCATGTTGGGATTGTTTGATTTAAAGGTTCATGACCCCACCCCCCCCCCCCCCCCCCACCCCTCCACTAGTTACCCACATAGACTGGTAGCAAAGACAAGGATAACCCTTGAATATTTCCTTCAATCATCCTCAAGTTGGAAACTAGAATTGAGGGTATCTTCCATGTGTATGGGTGGAATTACCACATTTTATGAACCAAGAAGAGAGAGGTAAATACCCCAATAAAATCGTCTTAATAAAAAAATTGAAGGGGTAATAAATTAATCCCGGACAACAATACATGGAACAAAATACAATACAACCAAGTAAATGAAATATGCGATCTACTCTTCACTACAGCTCCTAAACTCCACCTTAACTACACAAACAATAGAATTCCCATTCTTCCTTTGAGTTATCCAACAAAACAAATCAAGAAATACTACAGTGTTGTGATAATTTAGGATTAATTATTAAGATCATATTTCAAATATAGACAATATCCATTTCAAATAAATTATCTAGGATAGATAAATGTGGAAACACTAAGTAAGACAATGGTAGTAAATAATAATATAGATAAACAACCCTAGTCGATAAATATCACAAACCACTTTATATCAACTTCACACATAATCTCCCAAATAATAAATATTTCAATGCTATAAAAAAATTCTCAATTGGAATGTCATAAATAAGAGAGATACCCAACATCTTGAATTACCATAATTATTCCACCTTCATTACAATCATGTTGTTTCCTTAATAACATAATCATTTATAAAACGTGGTAAATAATAGCAAAATAAATATTAATAAACTAGGGAACCATAATAATAACTTTATATACTATTATCCATAAATTAAGGCCTTTCTATATCAAATTAGTAGCTAGTTGTTAGGATTTCACCTCACCAATTGAACTGAAAGTAACGAATATCAAGCATGTGAGAATTATCTATTTCTCATTACCTCAAACGCAGATCCTATAGTATGATGGAAAATAAAATAGAAGCATAGTTATATCCATAATAAACATAGTAGGGAATATCCCTTAGTATAAGGGGGATCTCTCACATATTTCATTGTTTACTCTCATTATCATTAATTCATTTTTTATCTTACTTTTCAATTATTGCCTCATTAGTTTTTATATAAATGTCATCCAATAAATTCATCACAATTCCTTAATTTATATATAATTCCACCCATATTTATTCTTAATACTTTAATATTTTAACATACCATAAAGTAAAGGAGAAAAATGACTATAATAGTAGGAAAACCATAAGGAAGACTGGTTGCAAAGAAAATAAGGGGCTATATGAACAACCATCCAACCACAACGCAATCAACTATAAGGATGTGGATCGACTATAAGAACAACCAATTGACCACATGAACAACTAAATGACAATAAGTATTAAAATCAAGACAAACCAATCAATAGTGAAGGATTGATCGTGTTGACTGATAGTCCCCATGGATTGACCACATCTAAAAACTACTAACTGTGAGACAATTGACTGTAAAGGGGTGGATTAGCTGCACGTAAAAACTAAAAACCATGAGGAAATAAAATCACATCATGGGAACACCCACCTCATGAGGACTCCCTCCTTCTGGTGATTCCCTAACTATGATGGTCTTGGATCTGATCTCCCCCTCCCCATTTGATAGGGGGGATCTTCTTTTACCTGCCTCAAAACCTCGGCCAAGGCCCTTTATCACTTTTTATAACCCGGATTTTCTCTCGATTTTCCCAGCTATTTCAATTTGTCCAAAAGCTTTAAAACTACATGATGTCTCACCTTATCTTGATCTCTCAACTTCAGAGTTAATAAAATATTTGGGACTACTAAATTTAACACCAGTGGATCAGTTCAGAAAGATTCGTCCTCTGATTGATACTTTTTACAGGTTCATTTTCAATTTTTGGAACTTGTAAGACTAGGAGACCATGGGGATTGTAGACAAACAAAACATTATGATTCACTTTTATTCTAAGGAAAAATTCATTATAGATTGGTTCAGAGCTCTCCAAACATGAAATCGATGTTAGTTCTTACTTTCTGATAGACCATCAATTTTTACATGAAATAGGATACCCCTTTTTCAGTGTTACGGGTAAGTTTCACAGAACTCCCTCTACCCTTCCAAAACCCCACTATTCTTCGTATTCTATGTAATCTTGAAGGCTGATACCTACTTTCTGATATAAGAAATAATTTCGTCTATCATATGTTATTATCGTGTAATTGTGTTGAGGTGGATGTTACTAAACGGATGGTGGAGTGGGTATGGATTGCAGTTGGGGATAAATTCCACTAGAAATAGGCCATGGTTTTTTATTTGTGGATAGAACACTATTTGTATTGTAAATTTCTAGGTCACCTGGGTTATTTCTGCCTTCATACTTGTAGGTATAGACATGGGGTTCATGTCCCGATAAATCATTTGGAGTTAGTGTCTGAGATTGTTTACGCTCATGCAATGGTTTAGATGGGTACTAAGGATGCAACAAATACTGGATTTATTCAAAAAGAGGCAAGGCCACTAAATGCAGATATGAAGGTGGTTGACATTTTTGATCGGTTGAAATGTAGTTTGGCTGGTAATTCATCGATAGTGCAATCCATGTCTAAGACAGGGGGGATGAGGAGGTGTGCACAACAGAATCACTAGAACCTAACACCATCTAACCTAATCCTACTTCATATATAGAGGTTGTTTTTTTGCGACCAATTGACACAAGAAGTGGTGATGTGTTCAACTAGAGAAGGATCCCATGATAATTCATTACATATAAATTTAGCTATATAGATGGGTTGGTGAATGCAAGGAGTGGGCTAATTCATAGAAGGAACATGCCGATTATTAATATTAGTGACCACTTTGAAGGTCTGGGAATCGAAGTCTTGGAAAAAGATCCAAGGGACCCTGAACGGGAAGTGTACCCCACTAAAGATCAAGGATTAAATGGGGTAGAGATAGAAAATGAGACTTCTAGCCAGTCTTCAGTTGTCATTATAGATGAAAGGCAATGGAAGGGGACATCATAGTCTAATAAGAAAGAAAGGGAAGAAGGGAGATAGGGATGTGGGGAATTGCAACGTGCTCAAGGGGAAATCTAAGGGGTCCAAGGATTACTCGCACCTTCCAAAACCAAAGGATACATGGTCTACAAAAAAGGATAGGTCCAAGCCATTGGATTGTGAGGCCTCTAATAAATTCTATGGAAAGAGGAAGAGTTTGAGTCCTCAAGGTGAAAACTAGATGAATGAATGTAGAGACTCAAAGGATCATGAGCAGGTCGGTGATATGGTTGATACAATATATTAGATGTAGGAAGATCCTATAGTTTTGGATGTAATTTTTAGTGATTCCAACATTGTTATGGATGAATCCATTAAGGATGTGTCAAATGTCCTATATATTCAGGTAGGAAAGTAGTATAGGATAAAAGAAAACTCATTGGAACTTATTATCCACTCTCATGAAGAAATGGAGGAGGAGTTTCTCCAAATTATAGCCCCTCATAGGGAGGATTCCATAATGACTAAGATAATTATTCTTTTGGATACCAACAAAGATTAGTGTGAGTGGATCAATAATAAAGATCTTATTCTAATAAGAGGATTAAATAAAAGGAATATAACTTGGAGGAGTACATTAAAACCTGGGAAAATATGGCTTATAGTTTTGAATACCTCCTCAAGGATGATCTCGATACCAAGGTACACTCCCTTCACTAGAAATTATTTAGGAATAATGATTCTAATAATATAAAACTCAATTTCAATGATTTTTTTAATTTTTTTGTGTTTAATGCTCTCTGCTTGATCCTATGAGCTTTCCCACTTTTCCCTTAAAATTTATTCTTAATAAAAAATTAATTTTTAGTTAGTCATGAAGAAATCAACTGTAAAAGGTGGATCGACTGCACATAAAAACTACTGACCATGAGGCAATCGATCGTGAGGGGGTGGATCGAACACGCATGCAAAATACTAACTTAGAGGTAATTGACCATAAGGGGTGGATTTACCACACGTACAAACAACTGAATGTGAGACAATCGAATGTAACTAGTGGATTGAAAACATATAAAAACTATTAACCATGAAGTAGATTCAACCAAACTAACACTATAGAGAATCCTGATACCAGTCTTACCTTTAAACCCTCCTAGTATATATTCTCTCAAAACAAAATTACAATCCTAGAATGGAGAACCAAACCACCCTTTATAATGGTTCTCTAAATACTCACTTTAAGTACCCAAGTTTTAAAAAAACTTATTGTAGGAATAGGAAACTCTTGAGATGGTAACAACACTAAAAATGACCAGTAGCAGCACTTCCCATCTTAGCTTCATATTGAGACCAGTCCTATTAGACCTATAAGAATAAGGATTAATTATACCACTTTAATATTTAAGTCTTAACAATTCCTAAAAATACATGGGTACCCATCATAACCTGACATCATAAGTACTGATTACTTTACATAACACCATTTAATATTAATTACAAGTTACATTCTATTAATAGTTCCAGTTTTCAAACCCTTTCATCATTTAAATTATAAATTCATATTATCCTTATTTCATTTCAAGTTTCAATTTGTCCGTGTTTTTTATTCTAGATTAACATCTAGTTTCAATAGTTAATACATTACATGACTACATCCCTTTTTTTATATTCTATTTATATTTTTCCCAATTTTCAAGTCAATATGGCAGTATTTAATAAAAAAAATTTATAATCATATCTCATGTGATTAAATAGGGTCAATTAACCAGATCACCATTTCATTCCTAGGTTTCTAAATCATTTCATGCCACCTAAAAGTTATCTTTCACCACTAAATATATAATAACATATATTGAAGTATAATATAATAGATATTAAAACAAGAAGAAGAATCGCAATAAGGAAGGGTATAGTTGATCATAAGAACTACAAAACTGAATCACACACATCCCCATACCATAGACTGAATCATATACATTGATCATGAGAGAAGATTTGGATTAAGATATACTTATTATTTCATACAATAACGCTACCCCCAGACTATATCTCCACAATACTAATCCCAAAGAGAGAGTTAATAAATGAAATGTATAAGTCTAAGAAACCCCTTTCCCGAACCATATATCCACAAAACCAAGACTGGGGAATGAGTTTTACTTATCATATTTGAAATAAATTCAAGTATCGAGGGATTTCTAAATGTTGAATCTATAAAAATAATTTGATCATGGGTTTAATGAGTGGGTGTCAAACAATAGAATGCTGAAAACACCAAGAATTACAATGAAGAGGTTTACCAATTGAAGGATAATGACAAAAATAGGTTATTATATTCAAGGGGATATAAAATGAAGGATTTTTAGTTCACCAGGTAACTTAGATGAATCCATAACATATCAAGAAAAAAAATAGAAGACAAAGTGAGCTCATAAATACCCTAACTTAAATAGGTCAAGAAACTCCCACAAAAAAATATGATTCAAGTTTCATGATTTCATAAAGGCTTCCACCAACCTGAAACATTATATATGGGACCAAATTTGTGAATTTTGTGTCTTAAGACCAATTTTTTTTACTTTTATTACATGTATATTATATTTTTTGAATATTAATAAAACATATTGTTATATATTGGTCATTGTTATGCATGAATTTAATGTAATAATGTCTTAGAGTATCTATCATGTTCATAAGGTCATAGAAGATCTATTTTATGATGAGAACCTTCAAATGATATGGTGATATTCTTAAATATAGTTATGTGGTTGAATAATGTATTATGATAGGGAACATAGTATGTAGACAGTCGGGTATGAGTACTCATAAGAGGATGAGGCTTCTTCTCATGAAGTTAACACTTGTTAATCTTTAATAAGAGATATTTTGAGAAGAGGCCCACTAGTAGGAATTCTACTTGTTTGGGTTTCATCAGATATTCCTATTTACGAGCATGTGTAATGGTTCTTAGACTTTAAGATTATTATTAATGCATGTTAAGACTCGCGCACTTAGATATATTTTGTAACCATGATTATAATTGTTCATAGAGAAGTTAGATATATTGGGCATGTCATGAGTGGCATATTATTAATGAATAGGTAAAGGAATAAATTTTTTTCCTTCCATCATTATATAATTTGATATCTCATCCCTTTGATTGGAATAGATCCACCGCATTAAATTCCATGGTTAAGGTATAATGATGTGTTTATTTTAGAGAGTCAAAGAAAGATGTATTGAGCATATAGGTTGATGAAACATATATACAACTTGATTGATAATATATTGATAAAGATAGATTATATTTCACAGTGATCATTTGTATGTGGTTATCGATGTTGAGATGTTAATTTATTTCTATTGGGTTCCTTAATCTGTTGGTAGATAGTAATCTTGGACTTTATGCAAGATCGCATAATGCCAATGAGAAAGAATCCAAGAGGGTCACACACTAAGTGTTTCTGTTGATCTCAATTAAATTATATTTGAATTTAATTAATAGATTACAAATTATTCTCATGACTGAGGAATAATTTTATTCAAGTTTTATTCATCACTCATATTTTCACGGTAAAAAATAACTATTTATTCATTAATAAATAATTTATTTGATTACCTAAATATTTAATAAATATTTATTTATAGGATTTTGAATAAAATGTTTATTTTATTTATTGATGAATGAAATATTTAATAAAATATTTATTCAGGTTTTCAATAAATACTAAGTAGTTGGAGTGAAGCAAGATTGTGTTCGGTGATGAATATTTATTTACAAGATAATAAATAATATTTATCGTTGTGTGTGTTAGTGTATACTGTAAAATAATATTATTATTATTATTATTATTATTATTATATTTCATGGGGTTGTCTAATGATTGTTTTTTTTATTTAAGGGTAAGTACATAATTAAATAATATTTTAACCTAAACCCTATATCTATAAATAGATGGTTATGTTTATTATATAAGGTTAATTGAGATTTGAGAATCATTGCACACAATGGAATTCTCTCTTCCTTCCTCCTCCTATCTTCCTTTGAAGTACAAGAAGTTTTACAGATATTCCTTCAATATTGAAGGAACTAGAAGCAATCAACATGAACAACACAAGAAAATTGATTCGCCATGCTTGCATTTAGAAATCAATTATCATCGCTCGGAGATCAAAGGAGCACATGTGGATCATCACTAGAGTAATTCTACACTTGTATCCTTACAATGCAATAAAGGTAATCTGGAAAATGGTTTCCGGACAATCAATAGATTCATCATATAAATTTCCTTGATGAGGTAAGGGTTTATTTTGGTCAAAAATAAATTAATTATAAATCTAACATGAAAATATCTTATTCAATTATGGGTTTTTATTTGTCTCAACATTCAGTGGAAAAATTTAATTGGTCATGGTGTTCATGTCATGTACAATATTTCAAATGATCCACTGAATCAACAAAACCTTTATGGTTATTTCCCACACCAAGGTGATTTGGTTGTGCCTAGAACCTTCACAAAGCATAAACAAAAATCCATCATAAAAGAACATTACTTATGGTGACTATATTTTAAATATTATTATTTACTATATTCCTATAAAATAAAAAAAAATAGATTGGAAATACCCCTACCTATCACACTGGAATAATAGAAAGAGAGGGATAGGGGGTCGTGGCCTAGAACTCACATGGAAGGGGGTTTGGGTGCTCATGGGTGACTTACGAAATAAATCTAGGATCATCCAATCTTGAGAGGAAATGATATTACCTAAAAGGAAGGAACACACCTTATTTCAAACATGGGTAGTGATTCTCTATGATATTCCATTATGACTCGCTCAATCTCCCTATTAAATTAAATGACCCAAATAAAAACCAAATATGTAGGAGAAAACATAACTAGTCAAAGTTTCCCTTTATTTTTGTAACATGTGATTCATAATTGAATCAAGAAAAAAATCAAAAATCTTCATATATTTGTATACCTCCATGCGAAATATATATTTTTAATAAAATATATATTTAACTTTTTTAAATAAGATTAATTATAGAATTATAAATTCATTAGAAATATATATTTTTAAATCACTTTAAAAATCATTTAATAAATTATGGATTTATAAAAATAAAATTTTAAAACATAAAATTACTTTTATTAATTTGAAAACTATTTAAAAAACATTTTAAAATTGTGAAAAAACTCTTGAACCACCCAACTCCCTAGAAAGTCAAAGGAAGGGATCAAGAAAATATGGGTCTTTGCATCAGATACCTCTTAAAAAATTTTAATCCTCTATAATTTAAAACAAAATCTAAAGAAGGAAAAATATTCCCATAAGAGTAAATAAGTAGCTCAACTAACACAGATAATTCAACTCATAGGTCTACCTTTTAAGAATATTAACAAAGTCATGATAGGGAATAAAAAAGATAATAGCCACAGAGAGATACCTCTCAAATAGGACTGATACACTACCCCAAAATAAACTTCACTTCCTAAACCAAACTTAACTACACACCAAGGACTAAGAGGCATGTTTTCTCTTAGTTTAATCATACTGGTGATTCCCCATAGCATTACAATGTAAATAGATAAAATCACCTGACATAGGAAACCTCAAACTACTTAAACATAGGGCTCATAATCTTTCTCTAACTCTATATAATTACCTCACCCTTTTCTTCTGTGAAACTTGAGGTTCGCAACTCAAAACATTCACCTCAACCCCTCCAAAATCTTGAGAATTATATTTTCTAAAACATTCCCTCAAGGAAAAGTTCTTCTAAATGAAATTTTTTGATCTTTTTCCACTTCCCAAGACATCAACTAAAGGGTAATGACAGATCACTGAATCTTTTGACTCAAAGAGAACCTGAAATATTGTGCCTTATCTGCTCCACTAGCTAGGAAATGTGAAAACTTATTGATCGGGTATCTATAACAATTCAAAAATCCACACACACTATCCCCCTACAAGGTCTCCTGAATCTCCTTCATGTGGACACTTTTCTACAGGTGAGAAATAGAAAAACTCTTATATATTTCAATAAAATCTGCTTATGAAATCCCATTAGGATCACCATGATTCATTTCCCACCATATTTAAGCCACCTTTTGAAATAATCCAAATTCTAGTGCAACCTGGAAATGATCCGTATTCATCACCGATTCAGAGTCTACCAATACCTCTTTTATACACTCCTCAGACTCCTAGATAGAATCTCTATTAAAGAACTACGCTACCTCCTTCCATTGAAAATTCAATAAGTCAAAATCTGAAGATTACTTTTTCTTCTTGACTCATGCAATGTCATAATGATGTTTTGATAGAACACATTTTTTTTTACATCCAAAACCCAGGTTATCACATATCACAAAGGTTATAACATCATTACAAGGGATAAAATATCAAGAAGGGAAAACATAAACACTGGCCACACATCCATTATTTTAAATATTCCCATCATCATAAGTAGTAAACACAAGTAACCCAAATTTCTCAATTTATTCCAATCAATCTACTATCATCCCTGACACCATTTCACACAGCACATTCCATCTGGGCATCACCAGCATCAATCCACCACTAGAACCCCAGAAAAACCATCCCATTGTTCACCAAGGCTTGATCAATTAATTTATTAACTATTCAAATAACCAGTAAAATGGAACACATCATCCAGACACATTTAATCAAATTTAAAGTAAGTATTAATAATTTAATAAATGAATAGTGTCCTATGGGGAGCACATAAATATTCAAATTTATATTTTAAAGGGAGGAATGTCATTGGAAATATATTACCATGTTTCATTACCAATTTTATAATTTTAACAAGCTTTTATTTTATGTCCCACTTCTAAATTAAACATAGAAAAATTATTAAATTAATTAACTTATTCACATCATAAGTAAGAAATTCAAACACATAATTGATGAGAGTAATGATTTTCAATCCAAAATAAGATGTTAAACTGGCATAATATGCATTATTTCATAGGGATTTACTCATGGAATATTCATTTTCATATTCTTCTATCATGAGGGATTTTAAATACATGCATTGCATTTATTAATACTAACACCATTTTAACATGATTCTATAATTATCTTAATGTGATATTTATGTCAAATAATTATATTTCAATAATAGTTAGAATATTCTTATCATGGATTAAATGATAATTAATATAAAATTCAGTAGTAGACATTTTTTCAACACTTGATTAAATCATGAGGTAATAACTTTAAGGCCTTAGCATGATTTTTAAATACAATCATGTATATAAATTGAATTTAAGTAAAATAAATTCAAAAATCATGAGTTTGAATTATCACATGAAATGAAATTTGTTATCAAAATTTTAAATCTAAAACCTGATGCAAAAACATTATTTTAAAGGTGCCATAATTCAAAACTTACTTCTAAAACTTCTCATTTAAATATCTTTAAACTAATAAATGGAAGCATGATTAATTAATGATTGGACAATCCTTAAACAGTTTAATGAAAAAAAAAATACTTTCAAATTCATAGCATAACTTTTTAAAATAAGGGAACCATACATATAGTTTACATTTAATTCTTATCATTCTTTTATGGGTCTATTAATATGTATCAAAATTTTAAGCTATAACTATACATGGTAGGCTTAAATGGGAAATCTTTAAAAGAATACCAATGGAAAATAAATTTCCCCAATCACACTTTTATCATTAGTGAAAACATATTATAATTTTATTTACAATATAAAATAATAACTTTAATTTCTATAATACACTTATAGATTTATCATGCATAAAATTTTAAGTAACAATTAAACATGAAATGATAGCGAAAGAAATTATCAAGTCATGTTATAAATTTATAAGAATGAATTTTTAAACCTAGCATGAAAAAATTAATAAAATGGTATATAACAATATTATAATATTTGGAACACATCAGTATAAATAAATAAACTAATCAAAAACATAAATCAAAATCCTAACTTAGAATAAAATCTATGAGAATGATTCTTAGACCCTTCTTAAATTTTATACCCTATAATTAGTGAATTTCCACCTAAACATATTTAGTAGACTAACAAGGTCCTTATTCTAGATCACAAATGTCCCTAACTACCCGTTTCCTAGTCGGTATCTTTTTCCTACATCACATGCAAGGTTTAGATGACATTTTTTCCCTACCAAACCCATGAAAACCTCACTTGTTCCTAACTTAAAACTTTATCATATCTCACAACCATCAGCATTGATACCATTATATCATGACCCCACCAATACCCCACCTAGACTGGTATTGAAGATGAGGATAACCCCTAAATACAACCTTAAATATACACCGAGTTGGAAACTAGAAATGAGGGTATTTTTCAAAATTATGGAAGGTATTACCCTTATTTTATAAACCAATAAGAAAGAGATAAGATCCCCTAGTAAACTCCACATAAGAAAAACTAAAAGTGTATAAATTTAATATTATCCATGACTATATTAAATATAATTCAATACAACCAAGTAAAAGAAATATTGAGCTCATAAGCTCCACTCTATCTCCTATGCTCCACCTCGGTTACCTAAATAGTAGTGTTCTCATTCTTACTTTGAGTTATCTTGTAAAAAAACTCAAGAAATGCTATGAAGGTATGAGCACTTTTGAGTAACTAGTGGGGTCATATTTCAAATCTAAACAAAATTCATGTGAAATTATTGTATTGGGATAGATATGTGTGGAAACACTAAGTAAGAAAAATCTAAAAAACAAGAATATAGATAAACAAACCTAGTTGAAAAATATAACAGACCACTTTTTGTCAGTTTCACCTATAACCCTAAAAATCATAAATATTCCCATCTCATAAATAAGAGTCCTCAACCAAACTATTATAAAAAAAGATATTCCAATATCTCAAATTACCATAATTGTTACACCTTCCCAGAAACCATCATGTTTCCTATATAATATAACTATTAATAAAACATGGTAAATAACAACATAATAAATATTAAGAAACTATGACCTTGAAATCATAAAACCATATTCTATTACCTATAAAATAAGGCCCTTTCATCTCAAATAGGTTTTATTTATTATTAGATAACCTCACCAATTGAATAGGAACTAAAGAATATCAAGTACATAAACATCGTCTATTTTTTATTACCTCAACCTCCTATCAAGTACCCCATGTATCCATCAAAACCACCTTTATTTTCCCACATAAGAATGGTCTTTATCTAGGTACATCCCATTACTAGTTTACACCAATACACAATATCCCAACATCATATCATATAAAATATCATACAACAAAATCATCACAATATGCAAAAGTAGTATTTAATGATAGTGTAGTATGATAGAAATTAAAGAAGAAGTATATTTATATCAATAAGAATCACAGAAAAAGGGAATCTCCCATTTATCACTTTATTTACTCTCATCATAATTTATTTATATTTCATTATAATTGATAATTATTTCCTCATTAGTGTTCATATAATTTCCATCTAAAAAATTCATCACAATTCCTTAGTTTATATATAAGTTTTTACCATATTTATCCTTAACATTTTAATATTTTAACATACCATAATAAGAATAAGGAAAGTGACTGTAATAGCAAGCTGACCATGAGGCAGAATATCCATAAAAATAAAGTGACTACACAAAAAAGCATTCGACCATGAGGAAATTGGCTATAACAATGTGAATCGACTAAGAGAATAACTAACCAACTAAATGAAAAACTAATTAACAGTAAGGACTGACCATAAGAATAACCTATTGACTATGAAGGATCGACTGTATAAAGAAACTACTAACAATGAAGGATCGACGATGTTGAATAACTGACTGCATGAATTGGCCACATGTACATACTACTAAACATGTGTAAATTGAATTTAAATGGGTGGATTTTCTGTAGGTAAAAACTAATTAACATGAGGAAATCAACCATAAGGGGTGCGTCGATTGCATGTACAAACTACCAATGAGGAAATCAACCATAAAGGGGTGGATCAACCACATGTAAAAACTATTGGACATGAGGTAGTCGACTATAAGGGGTATATTAACAAAAATTCCCCAATCTGGGAGCCACTAAATGGTGCCTCAATCTTGTGGGTCACATGGCCTCAAGCACGCATTATCGTATGCTGGAGGATACCAATAACAACCCAGGTATGTATAGAATAATAATTTTTGATTTCTATTAATATTTATGAATAATATATTATTTTTACACTAAAGGGGACTCTTTTTATGATAGCGTACTCAATACGCAACAACGGGTTTCTTTGAAATCTTACGTTGCACACAACTTTGAGTTATACCGAAAAATAATATAAAAATATTATTATTTTAAATAGTAGTTAACGCCTAGTCGATGTATTGTTGAGAGTGGACATAACTAACTAACTAAAATATGATTATACATGTTTTTTAAATGTCTTTACATTTATCCAAAAAAAATAATTGATTAAAATAAGAATGAATCCAATTTTAAGTATAAAATACTCTAATATTTTTAAAAGGTCATTTTACAGCCTTTTGATGCAGAACCCTTTTTAAATATATTTTTTGTTGCATTTATATGTTTAATTTGATAAAATAAAATTATCCTTTATAATAGGGACATAAAAATTTACTTTTTATTAAATTTTGGTATTTTTCTAATACAATTCATTTTTTAAATGAATAGTGAAAATACAGCATCTTAATTCAAAACTACCTTTTGTTCTAATTTATTTATATAGTTATATTGTAATTTTAATTGGTTTCAAAGTGTAATTGGATTATATTTCTATCATTTAATCCAATTATAATCATTATAAGTAATTTTACTTTTAAATTGGATATAAACCATGTCAATCTTTTGATAGTTATAACTTCTTAAAAACCCACTTTTTGGTTTTGACAACGGGAATTAATTTTAAATTTATTTTTGAAACTTCTGTGTTTTTAATTTGGAAAAATTGATTCCATATTTGGAATCAGGAGATCCAAATTATTTAAATAGGTACCTTTTATTTTTGGACATTATGAATCGTAACTTCAGTAATTATTTTATTTACCGTTGTTAAAGGGAAAATCTGATAAATAAGGGTAAAACATAATACTATAAAAATATAAAATTACCCTAACACATGTTATAATCCTATTTTATGAGATATTTTAGACCACAGTCATCCTTGGGTTGATTTTGGGACCCCATGGATCCACTTGGGAGTGATAATGACACATTATAGTAATTAATTTAAAGTAAAGACAAAAATAACATAAACATGTATCTTTTAATAAAACAATTTTTGTATGGGGTTATATAAGTGATCTATTCATCTATAAATATTAATTATAAAGATAAAACTATTTCCAACATCTTGATATTTTATTTAAAATTTTTATACATTAAATAAACAAATTTAATTTTGACATAATGATGATGTAGTGATTACTTCGTTAATAAAGGATTCAAATAAATGATATTATATATAATAAAATAAATGAAATTTGATAATTATTAGGAAATATAAAAATTTTATATATTATATTTACATATTATCTTTTATTTAATTATTTTTTTAAGGAATAAAGTTTTTATGACTTTAAAAAAAATCAATCACTTGATAGTGTCAAAATTGATATAAATGAGTTTTTATAAAAATACTATTTTATTAAATGGTATAATAGTCCTAAAAATATAAGATTAATCTAAATTAATTATATAATATTAAAAAATTCATTAATGATCCACTTATTGTTCTCTTGGCATTTTATAGTAACTATAGTTACCATATATTTTGAAAATGCAAGAATACATGGTAAGAGTTAATGTTTTTAACTAAGGGTTAAAGCTAAAAGATAAGGTTAATTTTGTAAACTAAACTTGTATAAAACGACTTTTTTTGATATTTTTTTGACCCAAAAGCATATTATCTTTGAAAATAATGATTTTGGGATCATTTGAAACTGAAAATCATTTTATAATAAAATAATGCTTTAAAATTTTCCTAGAGTGCCCCTCCTCCCTCTTATAAAAGGGAATAACCTATACCCATTTATACACACCTCTAAATCCCCTTGGATCATCCAAATTCTACTCAAATAATCTCCCAACATCCTTCTATTACTCCTAGAAGCCTTACCTTGTGCAGAAGGCTATTCAAGAAAGCCTTTCAGCTCAAATCAAAAGAAGTTACTCAATTTTGAGGTAATGTCTTCTCTCAAGTTCTTTTATTTTATTTTCCTTATCCACTTCCTATGCTCTTATTATTCTTTGATTACATAGAAACACTAGTATACTCAATATACAAGGATGTTTTTATGAGAAGTATTCATACTACACTTACAGACACCTCCATCTAATGGATATGAACATAGTGTTTATGTGTACGGTGAACTACTGCGTCATGAAACAATGATTGTTTAATTTTCCCCAACCACCTATCGTGGTGACCATTATTATGGAACTGTATTTATATATGATATATATTATATTTATATTTTCTCTATGCTTCTTTATTTTTAATTTATAACATACCTTTTTTCATAATGTGTAAATATGATAATTTCATTTGAGGAAGTGCGGACTACCTCCCCCTAAAAGTGATATGACTCGTTCATGCCATACATGGAATGTATAAAGGTTGGAATTAATGAAATTATGTAATTTATATAAAATATGATACTATACTGAAATTATAATATACCTATGTATCATTTATTTTTCATTTCTTTAAATATGAAAAAGAAATGAAAGTAGCGTTCATGTGTACGTACGACTTACCATCTCCATGAACGGTGCATTTCATTTCTTATATAAAAATATTATGGACTATTATAAATACATATATACTAGATATATATGATATAAATTATATCTAAATCATGAATAATATTCTAGATATGATGAACTCCTGACCACATGGACAATTTTCATCAAACAAGTTCATTTTTGACTCAAGTACTAAATATCGACAAAAGGAGTGATATGAACTTAAATAATTATGTAATTTTTATAACATGATTATAAGTAATATAAAATGAATAATAAACTTGAAAAATGTTATGATGTAATTATAAATTAACCTAAGTTTATTATTAAGTAATATAAATAACAAACGAGACAAGTCGGGCTAAAGGTAAGGGGCTTCGTCCCAATCTCCTTTCATTGAGGCATATTTTGGTTTATACTATACCTTATTTTATAGAGTGTATAATTATAAAATTTTTCTTTTAATTTAATTCAATGGTTTTCAAAAGTAATATTTTTCTACAAATCATTTTACTAAATAACAAAATGAATGTTTCTTTTTAGAAAACTTAGTGACAACGACCTTTCCGCCGACATGAGCATTATTTGATATTTGGCTTCCTTAACAAGATGTAATGTTTTTAAAAGTAAAATAAATACCATATACCCTTATTATGTATTTTGGTATTGAAAATGGTTTTGATAGAGCATTTATTATGTCAATATCTTGAAATCATATATTTTTATTTTAATATGGAAATGTTATCTTTCCTTTATAATAGTTTTATGTGTTATGATTATGTTATATTTCTTGTTTTATTTAAGGATTTTTATTTTTGTGAAAAATATTAGATAAAATAGAAGTGTATCCTTTTTAATATTTGAGATTTAATGTAATAGTTATGTCCTAATTCTCTACAACTCTAAACCTAAAAATATCCTAAATGTGAATTCTTGACTTAACTCAAGATTATGTAATGTTTAAGGCTGGGGCCTTATAGTTGGTATTAGAGGTCTGTTTCGAAAACCTTAAGATTTGGGATATTGTTAAATTAATATCCATAAATTATTTTTACTTTATGGTAAGATTGAAATGATATAGCATTTGATGATTACCATGTTGCTTTGTCTAAGATATGTTTCTTCAGAATGGTTTTTCATAGAGGAAACAGGGTAGCTATGGTGGGAAGGCATATATAAGGAAATGATCTTCCAGATCAGCATCCTGAGATGGTCAGAATCAGAATTGAAAAGTTTTTTGTAGTGATGGATTATTTGACTCAGGTGATAAATGGTGGTTGTTTTTATTAATGATATTTTGGTATATTATAAAAGTAAATAGGATCATGAAATTCATTTAAGGGTTTCTTTCAAACTTTAAAATAAAATAAACTGTATGGTAAATTCAGAAAATGTGAGTTTTGGTTACAAAAAATTCCATTCTTTGGTCACATTATTTCTAAATATGGCATAAAAGTTGATCCTGTTAAAACAAAAGTTGTTGAAGAACGGCCAAGACCCAAAAATATAACTAAGATTTATAGTTTTCTCATTTTAGCAGGTTATTACCAAAGTTTTGTTGAAAATTTTTCATGGTTATCTACTCTACTGATTAAGTTAACTTGAAAAGGTGTTAAGTTCATCTGGACAAAAGAATGTGATGAATGTTTTCAGGAATCCAAAGTAAGATTGGTGAATACTCCAATTTCAGAACTTCCTTCCAGAAATGGTGAATTTTTTATCTATAGTGATGCTTTGTTGATAGGAATTGGTTGTGTCCTAATGCACAATGATCGGGTAATTTATTTTTCATCACTTTAGTTGAAATCACATGAGTTAAATTAACCTACACATGATTTTGAATTATCTACTATTATTTTTTATTTAAAATTTTGGAGGAATCGTCTGTATAGAGAAAAATGTGAAATATATACTAACCATAAAAATTTTAAGTATATATTCACTCAAAAATATTTAAACATGAGACAAAGGGGATTGGTGTACTTAATCAAGGATTATGATTGCACGATTCATTACCATCCATGAAAATAAAATAAGGTGGCTGACACTTTGAGTCGAAAAAGTAATTCTACATTAACCATGTTAATTTTGGAACATGGCCATTTGATTAATGATTTGATAAACTATGGCATGGAATTTGTTGGTGAAATAAATTCTTCTAATTCATTTCAGGTTTCAATATAATTGTCTTTAGTAGATAGAATAAAGCAAGCACAGAAAGAGGATAGTGAGTTACAGAAAAATGTAAAATTAGTTTAGAAGGGTAAGTTACATGAATTTAACATTAATAGAGATTGTGTTTTGAGTTTGAAAAGAGATTATGTGTGCCTTGTGATTCATAGTTAAATAAAGAGATGTTATGTGAAGCTCAAAGTTATCCTTTTTTAGTTCATCCTGAGAGTACTAATATATATAGAGATCTTCGGAAGCACTACTGGAAATAAGATATATACCAACGGTTTTGGGAAAACTGTTGGTATCGTTCACTTATATGGACCTATATGAACGGTTTGGCCAAAACTGTTGGTATAGGTCACTAATTTGGACATATACCAATGGTTTTGGACAAACCGTTGGTATAGGTCCTAAAATCAAAAAAACTATACCAAGGGTTCTCAAAACCATTGGTATAGGTCTATACCAATGGATTTGAGAACCATTGGTATAGTTACATGTATTTTTTAAGAAATATTCTTACAAAGAACATTAAATAAATCAAAATTTAAAATATTTATGATAATAAATATATATATTTATGAAATTATGTTCACAAAAGTCAAGTTATGTTAGTGTTTAGGTCATTCAATCATAATCTGCAGGTACTGGGATCAAAAACAACCGAATGCTTCTTTTCTGAAATACATATACCAATGATTTTATGGAACCGTTGGTATAGATTTTTCATATTACTTATACCAATGGTTTTAAAAACTGTTGGTATAGGTTTATACTAACGGTTTTGGGAAAACTGTTGGTATAGAACTATCCCCATGGTTTACTTGGCCACGGTTCTCCAAAAAGTTGGTATAGGATATACCAACAGTTTGGAGGACTATACCAATGGTTTCAAACTGTTTGTATAGGGTATTTTTCTACTAGTGAAGTATTTCAGGTGGGATGGAATGAAAAGAGATATTACTGACTTTACTATGAAGTGTTTGTTTTGTCAGCAGGTTAAAGTAGAGCGGCAGTTACTGAAAGGGATGTTTCAGCCTTTTCCAGTGCTAGAGTGGAAATGGGAAAATATATCCATGGATTTCTAGTGGGATTACAAAATACTTCTTGAGGTAAAAATGAAATTTGTTTTATTGTTGATCGATTGACTAAATATGATCATCTTCTTCCTATTCGAGATACTCTATCTCTAGATCAACTTTCTAAATTGTATACTAAGGATATGGTCAGGTTATATAGAGTTTACCTCTCCATTGTATTTGATCATGATCCTAGGTTCACTTCTAACTTTTGGAAGGGCCTTCATAAGTCATTGGGAACTGAATTAAATTTCAGTATAGATTTTCATCCTCAATCAAATGGGAAGTCATCATGAACAATTAAGAACTTGGAAGATATGCTATATGCTTGTTCAATGGATTACTAGGAAAGTTGGGACCAACATCTTTCTTTGGATGAGTTTTCATATAATAAAAATTTTCATTCTAATATATAAATGGCACCATTTTAAGCATTATATGGAAAGAGGTGTTGAACTCAATATTTTTGGGATGAAGTAGGTGAAAGGAAGTTGATAGGACTAGAATTTGTAGAAGAGATGGAAAAAAAAGTTTAGTTGATTTAGAATCACATGAGAACATCTCAGAGTAGGAAAAATATTTATGCGGATAATCAGAGGATGGATCTTTCTTTCGAGGTAGGTGATCATATTTTCTCAATGTTTCTCCATGGAAAAGTGTGATTTATTTTAGTAAGAAGGGAAAGTTGATTCCGAGGTTCATTGGACCCTATGAAATCCTGGAGAAAGTTGGATCAGTTACCTAGAGAGTAGATTTACCTCCATGTTTATCCCAGGTACACAATGCTTTTTAGGTTTCAATGTTAAAAAAATTATATGTCAGATCCAGGTCATGTTTTGAGACCAGAGGTAGTTCAGTTAGAAGAGAATCTTTCTTATGAGGAACAACCAATCCAAATTCTTGACCATAGAGAGAAAGTGCTACAGAATAAGTTAATTCATCAGGTAAAGGTTTGGTGGAAAAACCATATGGTTTAAGAGAAAACATGGGAATCTTAAAATTAAATGAGGGATAAATACCCCCACTTATTTGATAAGTGAGTAGAATTTCGAGGACTCAATTCCCAAAGGGGGGAATAATGTAAGAACCCAGGTATTTGTAGAATAATACTTTTTCATTTCTATTAATATTTATGAATAAGATATCATTTTTACACTAAAGGGGACTCTTTGACTGATAGCGTACTCAACACGCAACAAAGGGTTTCTTGGAAATCTTACATTGCACACAACTTTGAGTTGTATTGAAAAATAATATAATATTATTATTATTCTAAATGGTAGTTAACAGCTAGTCGTTGTATTGGTGGGAGTGAATATAACTAACTACAATATGATTATACATGTTTTTTAAATGTCTTTACATTTATCTAATAAATTTTAGTGGCTTAAAATAATAATGAATCTGATTTTAAGCATGAAATACTCTAATATTTTTAAAAGGTTGTTTTACTACCTTTTGATGGTGTATCCTTTCTAAATATAGTTTTTGTCACCTTTATATGCTCTATTTGACAAAACCAAATTCTTCTTTAGATTATTTAAATAAAAATTTACTTTGGATGAAATTTTGGTATTTTTCTGATCAGGTTCATTTTTTAATGAATAATGAAAAATACTATATTTTAATTCAAAATTGTCTTTTAATCTAATTTATTTATATAGTTATATTGTACTTTTAATTGGTTTTAAAGTTTAATTAGATTATATTTTTAATATTTAATCCAATTATGATCATTTTAAGTAATTTAAATATTAAATTGGACATAAAAACAAGTCAATCTTTTAATAGTTATTACTTTTTAAAAACCCGCTTTTTGGTTTTGACAATGGAAATTAATTTTAAATTAATTTTTGAAACTTCTATGTTTTGAATTTTGAAAAATGGATTTTTTATTTTCAATCATGAGGTCTAAATTTTGTAAATAGGTACCTTTTATTTTCTCACATTATGAATAGTAACTTCTGTAATTATTTTATTTACCATGGTTAAAGGGAAAATCCGGTAAATAAGGGTAACAAATAATATTATAATAATATAAAACTACCTTAACACATGTCCTAATCCAATTTTATAAGATATTTCCAACTATGGGAATCCTTGGGTCAATTTTGGGACCCCATGGATCCACTTGGGAGTGATAATGGTATTTTATAATAATTAATTTAAAGTAAAGACAAAAATAACATAAACATGTATCTTTTAATAAAAAAATTCTTATATGGGGTTATATAATTGATATATTCAACTATAAATAGTCATTATAAATATAAAAATATTTCCTACATCGTGATATTTTATTTATAATTTTTAGATATTAAATAAATAAATTTAATTATGACACAATGTTGATGTAGTGATTGCTTCATTAATAAAGGATTCAAATAAATGATATTATAAATATTAAAATAAATGAAATTTTGTTATTTTGATCTCATACACAAATTTTATGGATTATATTGACATTTTATATTTAAATTAATGGCATTTTTTAAATGAATCCAGTTTTTATGACTAACAAAAATCAATTACTTATTAGTGCCAAAATTGACAAAAATGAGTTTTAAAAAAAATATTATTTTATTAAATGATATAATAGTCCTAAGAATATAAGATCAGTACAAATAAATTATATAATGTTACGAATTTAATTAATGATCCACTTATGGTTCTCTTGTCATTTTATAGTAATTATAGTTACCCTATATTCTGAAAATGAAAGAAGGCATGGAAAGAGTTAATGTTTTTAACCAAGGGTTAAAGCTAAAAGATAAGGTTAATTTTGTGACCTAAACCTGTCTAAAACCTATAGGTTGAGAGTTTTTTGACATAAAATCATCTTATCTATTAAATAAATGAGTCTAGGACAATTTAAAACTAAAAATCATTTTATAATAAAATAATACTTCAAATTTTCCTAAAGTCCCTCTCCTCCCTCTTATAAAAGGGAATCACATCTACCCATTTATAAAAAACTCTCAAGCACCATGGATCATCAAAGTTATACTAAAATAATCTCCCAACATCCCTCTCTTACTCTTATAATCCTTACCTAGTGAAGAAGGTAATTCAAGAAAGCCTTTTGGCTCAAATCAAAAAAAAAATTACCCAATTTAGAGGTAACGTCTTCTCTCAAGTTCTTTTTTTTATTTTCCTTCTCCACTCCCTATTATATTCTGATTATTTGATTAAATAACAATACCAGTATTATAAATATACTAGTATGTTTTTATGAGAAGTATTAAAACTACACTTACACACACCTCCATCTAATGGATATGAATATATTGTTTCTGTGTACGACGAACTACAACCTCGCGAAACGATGATTGTTCAATTCTCCCATACCACCACTCATGGTGGTCATTATGATGGAACTGTATTTATATATGATATATATTATATTTATATTGTCTCTATTATTCCCTATTTTTCATTTATATCATACCTTTATGCTTTCCATAATGTGTAAATGCGGTAATTTCTTTGAGGAAGTTCGGACTACCGCCCCCTCAAAGGGATATGACTCGTTCATAAAATACATGGAATATATAAAGGATGGAATTAATGAACTTATATAACATATATAAAATATTATATTATAATTTAATTATAATATACTTATTTATCATTTATTTTTTATTCCTTTAAATATGAAAAAAATGAAATATGTGTTCATGCGTACGTACGGCTTACCGTCTCCATGAATGGTGCAATTAATTTATTATCTTAAAATGTTATGGACTATTATAAATACATATATAAGTCATATATATTATATATATGATATCAAATAATTAATAATATTTTTGATATGATGAACTCTTGACCACAGAGACAATTTACATCAAACAAGTTCATTTTCGACTTAAGTACTGAATATCTACAAAATGACCGATATGAACTTAAATAATTATGTAATTTTTATAACATGACGATAAGTAATATAAAATGAATAATAAACTCGAAAAGGTTCTGAAGTAATTAGAAATTAACCTAATTTTATTATTCAATAATATAAATAACAAACGAGATAAGCCAGACTCGGGATAAGGGACTTCGTCTCAATATCCCTTCATTGAGGCATATTTTGGTTTATACTCTACCTGATTTTATAGGTGTAAAATTATACACTTTTTATTTTAATTTAATTAAATGGTCTTCAAAATTAATCTTTTTCTACTAAGCATTTTACTAAATGACAAAATCAGTGCTTTTGTTTAACATACGCGGTGACAATGACCTTTCCGCCGCTGCGAGCATTATTTGATATTTGGATTTCTTAACAAGACTTAATGTTTTTTAAAGTAAAATAAATACCATAAACCCTTCTTACATATTTTGGTATTGAAAATGGTTTTTATAGAGCATTTATTATGTCAATATCTTGAAATGATATATTTTGATTGCAATGTGGAAATGTTACCTTTCCTCTTTTGTTTTTTATATGTTATGATTATGTTACAGTTCTTGGGAATTATTTACATATACGGGTGGTTCTAAGATAAACTGAGGGTAGGTGGGCCCCAGATATCTTTCCAATGCATTGGGTAATGTAAAGGAGGTAAACGTTAATTTTTCTCCTAAGAGATTTATGGAATATACCGTCATGGGTATTCCAAACGTAACTCCCTACATAGTTGTGAAAGCTACAATGTAAGTATGTTATGGATGAAAAAAATTTACCTTTATGATTTATGATTTCTATGTGTTATTCATATATATTATGATTTCATGAGGTATGTTAAATAGTTTATGATTTATGAGTGAAATGTATGTTTTCATTTATTTGTATATATTCATGGATTAATGTTTTCATTCCTTATTTAATAACCCTTACTGAGTATTTTAAGCTCATCCCAAGTTTTTGAAAAGATTTCCACAGGGTATGAGTAAGGGTAGGAGAAAGGAAGAATTCAACAAGATTTATATCAAGAAAATAATTCTTATTTTATTTAAGGAGTTTTATTTTTGTGAAAAAATAGATAGAGTATAAGAGTCTACTTTGTAATATTTTAGATGTAATGTAATAGTTATGGCCTAATTCTCTAAAACTATAAACCTGAAAAGATCCTCAATGTGAAATCTTGACTTAACTAAATAATATGTAATGTTTAAGGTTGGGGCCTTATAGTTGGTATCAAAGGTCATTTTATAAAATTTTCGGAGTTAGGATATTTTTAAATTAATATCCATAAATTATTTTTAATTTATTTTAAGATTAAAATGATATAGAATTTGATGATTACAATGTTGATTCGTCTAATATATGTTTGTTTTGAATGGTTTTTCATAGAGGAAACAGGGCAGATGTGGTGGGATGGCATACAGAGAGAAATGATCTTCCTGATCACCATCCTGAGTTGGTTAGAATCAGAATTGAACAGCTTTTTACAGTGATGGATTAGTTAACTCAGGTGATAAATAGTTGTTGTTTTTATTGATTATATTTTGGTATATTCTAAAAGTAAATAGGATCATTAAATTAATTTAAGGGTTGTATTGAAAATGTTAAAATAAAAGAAATTTTATGGTAAATTCATTAAGTGTGAGTTTTGGTACAACAAATTTCATTCCTTGGTCACACTGTTTCTAAAGATGGAATAACAGTAGATCCTGCTAAAATAAAAGTTGTTGAAGAATGGACAAGACCCACAAATATAACCGAGAATCACAGTTTTCTTGGTTTATCAGGTCATTACCAGAGGTTTGTTCAAAAATTTACATGGTTATCTACTTCACTAACTAAATTAACTCGAAAAGGTGTTAAGTTCATCTTGAAAAGATAATGTGATGAATTTTTTTAGTAATTAAAAATAATATTGGTGAATACTCCAATTTTGGAACTACCTTCTAGAAATGGTGAATTTGTTATCTATAATGATACTTTTTTGAAAGGACTTGGTTGTGTACTAATGCAGAATGATTAGGTAATTTTTTATGCTTTATGTCAGTTGAAATCTCATGAGTTAAATTACCCTACACATGATTTAAAATTAGCTACAGTTTTTTTTTCTTTAAAATTTGGAGGCATCATCTTTATGGAGAAAAATGTGAAATATATATTGACCATAAAAGTTTCAAGTATATATTCACTCAAAAG
This sequence comes from Viscum album, assembly GCA_963277665.1. NCBI lineage: Eukaryota > Viridiplantae > Streptophyta > Magnoliopsida > Santalales > Viscaceae > Viscum > Viscum album. The sequence goes on from OY728137.1 coordinate 275,720,543, forward strand.
GAATTAAACATGAGACAAAGGATATAGATAGAATTAATCAAGGATTTTGATTTCATGATTCATTACCATCCAGAAAAATAAAATAAGGTAGTTTATGCCTTGAGTCACAAAAGTAATTCTACATTAACCATGTTACATTTGTAATGTGACCCTTTGATTAATAATTTTATGAACTTTTTCATAGAAGTTATTATTGTAGGAAATTACTCTATTTTGTTTTAGGATTCAGTACAATCGTCTCAAGTAGAGAGAATAAATCAACCACAGAAAGAAGACAGTGAGTTGAAGAAAAAGTTATAATTAGTTCATAAGGGTAAGTTACTTGAATTTAATATTGAAAAAGATTGTGTTTTGAGGTTTGGAAAGAGATTATGTGTGCCTTGTGATTCATAATTGAATAAATAGTTCTTATGTTAATCTCATAGTTCTTTGTCTTTAGTTTGTCCTGGAAATACTAAGATGTACAGAGATCTCTGGGAGTATTTCTGGTGGGATGGAATTAAAAGAGATATTGCTAACTTTATAGTAAAGTGTTTGATTTTTCAGTAGATTAGAGTAGAGTGGCTGTTACTAAAAGGGATTATTTAGCCTTTGCTGGTTCTAGAGTGTAAATTAAAAAATATATCCATGGATTCCATAGTGGGATTGCCAAATACTTCTTAAGGTAGTAATGCAATCTGGGTTATTGTTGATCGATTGAAAAAAGATGCTCATTATCTTCCTATCCGAGATACTCTATCTCTAGATCAATTTTCTCGATTGTATATTAAGGTGATAGTCAGGTTACATGGATTTTCCCTCTCTATTGTATCAAATCATAATCCTAGGTTCACTTATAACTTTTTGAAGGGCCTTTCAGAATTCATAGGGAACTGAATTAAATTTCATTACAGCTTTTTATCCTCACTCAGATGGGCAGTTAGAACGAACAATTCAGACCTTAGAAGATATACTATGTGCTTGTTTAATGGATTACTAGGAAATTTGGGACAAACATATTTCTTTGGTTAAGTTTTCTTATAATAACAGTTTTCATTCCAGCATACAAATGGCTCCATTTGAATCATTATATTGAAAGAGGTGTCGAACTCTTGATTTTTGGGATGAAGTAGGTGAAAGGAAGTTGATGGGACTAGATTTGGTAGAAGAGATGGCAGAAAAGGTTCAGTTGATTTAGAATCACATGAGAAAATCTTAGAGCAGGTAGAAAATTTATGAGGATAACCGAAGGAAGGATATTTCTTTTGAGGTAGGTGATTATGTCTTTCTCAAAGTTTCTACATGGAAAGGTGTGATGCGTCTTTGTAAGAATGGAAAGGTGAGTCTGAGGTTCATTGGACCCTGTGAAATCCTGGATAAAGTGGGATAAGTTTCCTATAGAGTGGATTTACCTCCATGTTTATACCATGTACACAATGTTTTTCATGTTTCAATGTTAAGAAATTATATTATGGATCCATACCATGTTTTGAGTCTAGAGGTTGTTCAGTTGGAAGAGAATCTTTATTATGAGAATAACCAGTCCAGATTCTTGACTGTAGAGAGAAAGTGCTATGGAATAAGGTAATTCATCAGGTAAAGGTTTTGTGGAAAAACCATATGGTTTAAGAGGAAACACTGTAATCAAAAAATATTATGAGGGAAAAATACCCCCACTTATTTGATAAGTGAATATAATTTTGAGGATGCAATTCTCAAAAGGAGGGAATGATGTAACAACCGAGGTAAATAGTTACCTTTTATTTTTTCACATTATGAATAGAAACTTCATTAATTATTTTATTTACCATGGTTAAAGGGAAAAACTAGTAAATAAGGGTAACAAATAATATTATAATTATATAAAAATTCCCTAACACATGTCCTAATCCAATTGGATAAGATATTCACGACTAGGGGCATCCTTGGGTCTATTTTTGGACCCCTTGGATCCACTTGGGAGTGATAATGGCATTTTATAATAATTAATTTAAAGTAAAGACAAAAATAACATAAACATGTATCTTTTAATAAAACAATTTTTATATGGAGTTATATAATTGATCTATTTGACTATAAATATTCCTTATAAATATAAAAATATTTCCTATATCATTATATTTTATTTATAATTTTTAGATATTAAATAAATAAATTTAATTATGACACAATGTTGATGTAGTGATTGTTCATTAATAATGGATTCAAATAAATGATATTATAAATATTAAAATAAATTAAATTTGATTATTTTTATGTAATACATGAATTTTATGGATTATATTGACATTTTATGTTTAATTTAATGCCTTTTTTCGAAGGAATCAAGTTTTTATGACTTTAACAAAAATCAATTACTTAATAGTGTCAAAATAGATATAAATGAGTTTTTAAAAAATACTATTATTTTAAATGATATAATTGTTCTAAAAATATAATATTATTCCAAATGACTTATATAATATTTAAAAATTAATTAATGATCCAATTATGGTTCTATTGGAATTTTATAGTAAATATAGTTACCATATATTGTGAAAATGAAAGAAGACATGGTAAGAGTTAATGTTTTTAACTAAGGATTAAAGCTAAAAGATAAGGTTAATGTTATGACCTAAACTTGTCCAAAACCTATCGGTTGAGATTTTTTCAACCCAAAATCCTCTTATATTTGAAATAAATGAGTTTGGGAACATTTTAAATGGAAAAACATTTTATAATAAAATAATACTTCAAAATGTTCCAAAATTGCCCCTCCTCCCTCTTATAAAAGGGAATCACCTCTACCCATTTATACACACCTATCAAGACCCTTGGATCATCAAAATTATACTCAAATAATTTTCCAACATCCCTCCATTACTCCTAGAATCCTTACCATGGGAATAAGGCAATTAAAGAAAGCCTTTTGGCTCAAATCAAAAGAAGTTACCCGATTTAGAGGTAACATCTTCTCTCAAGTTATTTTCTATTATTTTCCTTTTCCACTCCCAATTCTCTTATTATTATTTGAGTATATAACAAAAAAATTATCCTCAATATACTAGTATTTTATTATTAGAAGGATTCAAACTACACTTACATGCACCTCATCTAATGGATACGAACATATTGTTTCTGTGTACGGCAAACTACTGCCTCACGGAACAATGATTGTTCAATTTTCCCCAACCACCTCTCATGGTGGCCATTATGATAGAAATTATTTTATATATGATATATATTATATTTATATTTTATCTGTGTTTCTATATTTTTCATTTACAGTATACCTTTATGATTTTAATAATGTGTAAATATGATAATTTCGTTTGAGGAAGTGCGGACTACCGCCCCCTCAAAGTGATATGACTCGTTCATGCCATACATGGAACGTATAAAGGATAGAATTAATGAACTTGTGTAATGTATATAAAATATGATATTATGTTGGAATTATAATATATCTGTGTGTCATTTAGTTTTCATTCCATTAAATATGAAAAAGAAATGAAAGTAGCGTTCATGCATACATACGGCTTACCGTCTCCATGAACGGTGAATTTAATTTCTTATATCCAAATGTTATGGACTATTATAAATATATATATACTGGATATATATGATATATATAATATCTAAATCATGAATAATATTCTGTATATGATGAACTCTTGACCACATGGACAATTTACCTCAATAAGTTCATTTTCAACTCAAGTACTGAATATCGAACAAATGACCAATATGAACTTAAATAATTATGTAATTGTTATAACGTGATGATAAGTAATATAAAATTAATAATAAACTTGAAAAAGGTTCTAAAGTAAGTAGAAATTAACCTAGGTTTATTATTCAGGAATATAAAGAACGAACGAGATAAGTCGGACTCAAGGTAATAGACTTCGACTCAACCTCCTTTCATTGAGGTATATTTCGGTTTATACTCTACATTATTTTATACAGTGTATAATTATGCCCTTTTATTTTAATTTAATTCATAGGTTTTCAAAAGTAATATTTTTCTACGAAGCTTTTTACTAAATGACTAAATGAATGTTTCATTTTAACGTACACGGTGACAACAACCTCTCTGCAGCCGCAAGCATTATTTGATATTTGGATTTATTAACAAGCTGTAATGTTTTGAAAAGAAAAATAAATACCATATACTCTTTTTACATATTTTTGTATTAAAAATGGTTTTGAGAGATCATTTACTATGTAAATATCTTGAAATGATATATTGTGATTTTAATGTAGAAATGTTATCTTTCCTTTATGTTTGTTTTATATGTTATGATTATGTTATGGTTCTTGGGAATTATTGACGAATATGGGTGGTTCCATGATAAACCGAGGGAGGGTGAGCCCGAGACAGATATCCAATGCATTGGGTAATGTGACGGAGGTAGATGTTAATGTTTCTCTTAATAGATTTAGGTAATATACGGTGATGTGTATTCCAAACGTAACACCTTATGTAGATGTGAAAGCTACAATGTAAGTATGTTATGGATGCCAAAAGTTACCTTTATGGTTTATGATTTCTATGTTTTATTCATAAATATTATGATTTCGTGAAATATATTAAATATCTTATGTTTTATGAGTGAAAAGTATGGTTTTATTGATTTTTATATATTCATGGACTAATGTTTTCATTCCTTATTTTATAACCTTTACTGAGATTTTTCAACTCATACCAAGTTTTTGAAATTTTTTCACAGGGTATAAGGAAGGGTAATAAAAAAGAAAAATTCAAGAAGATTTATATCAAGAAAATAATTCTTGTTTTATTTTAGGATTTTTTATTTTTGTGAAAAAAAAATTGGATAGAGTAGAAGTGTCTACTTTGTAATGTTTGAGATGTAATGTAATTGTTATAGCCTAATTCTCTAAAACTCTAAACCTAAAAAGATCCTCAATGTGAATTCTTGACTTAACTCAAGATTATGTAATGTTTAAGGCTAGGGCCTTATAATAACAACTAGTGGTGAGGGTCTGTGGGTGTACGGTGAGGAGATTATACACTATTTTATCATATTGGTGCAGTGGTAACAAAAAATAACAAAGATTAGCAGAAGCGTAATATAACTAAAATAATAGATAAAGAATGGAAAATAATCAAAAGTGGAAATAAACATATAAATAATAATAATAATCAAGCCACATGCTAAGTCATATACCAAATTATTTCATGTCATGTTGATGTATGAAATGGGGAAATAGGGGATACATAGAATAGTAATATAAAACACACTATACAAAAGTTCAAAAGACTAAAAGACATATCCACCAGCATGGTCAGTCAGAAATGGTGAGTCAGAAACTATGACTCAGAAATGGTGAGTACGGTGAGTCAGAAACAGTGAGTCAGAAACGGTGAGTCGGAAACGGTGAATCGGAAATAGTGAGTCAGAAACAGTGAGTCAGAAATGGTGAGTCAGAAACGGTGAGTCATAAATGGTGAGTTAGAAACAGTGAGTCTGAAACGATGAGTTAAAAACAGTGAGTCAGAAACGGTGAGTCAGAAACGGTGAGTTAGAAACGATGAGTCAGAAACAGTGAGTCAGAAATGGTGAGTTATAAATGGTGAGTCTGAAATAGTGAGTCAGAAATGGTGAGTCAGAAATGCTGAGTCAGAAACGGTGAGTCAGAAATGGTGAGAAAGCTCATGAACAGTGTTTTTAGAGCTATTTTATATTTCCTTCGCCAAATTTCCATATTTTTTTCTAGTTTCTCCAATTTAACGTTTTATTTGACGTAAAACGCATTTATGGCATTATTTTAAGTGATTTAAGGCTGAATCAATCCCATAACTCCTATATTAATTTTTCTAAGGCATGGGATACATTTACTTGGTCAAACAGCGTGGTTTAATGTGATCTGATTTTAATGGAAAATCTACAGTATCTTAAACCAATGTTCCATTAAATATTCTAAAGGGACAAGATATCATCCTCCCTTGATCTTTATACTTATTCTTTGGTGCGAGATGCTCAAAAATTCCCTTCCTTCTTGAAGGAATCATGAGATTAAACTTTTCCCAGTGGATTGGGTTCCCTTGACATTCTTCTTTCTGCAAGTGCACCCCCTGTTTTGGTGCAACCAAACAGTATCCATCAATCTTCTATATAAGGTATGATTTATCATCATTATTTTGGGTTCACCTTCTCCTATTTCCCCTTTCCATATTATGGCATGTAATCTCTATGCTTTTAATAGAGTTTCTTGAGTTTCGGTTGGTGCGGTCGTGTCGTGACATCCTCGGGTGGATGTAATTGTCACGGGAGGAGGCGATCGTGATCCGTTTTGTGGATCATTCTAATATAAAGATCCTTAAGAACCTTTTTAAGGTATGGGATTCATTTCTTCCCTTTTATTTTTATGTGAAACTGTAGAGTTGGCATGTTTTAGCCACTGGATCACAATGGAATTGACATAATAAATATTTGAACCAGATAAATAAATTGATATCAATCATATGGTATTGCCTCTTGTTTTTTCTAAATAGTTTGATATCTATTATTTCATTCTATAGCTATTAATTCTTGATGAAAATTGTTAAATAACGTAAACCTGAACTAATTGGTAATTGTTCGGCTAAATATAAAGAGGCATGTAAATGAATCTGGTTCTTATGGATGTATTTTTTTTATGTTAGTCAAATTGGAGCAGTAAGCATGTTTAATTTATTTGTGATAGCTTACTATTTAGGATTCCCAAATACGGAACCTATGAATAATAAATTGGTTAATTCAAGATGGATTAAATAACTTATTGTTTGATAATTTATTAAAGGGTTCTGAGTTACCCTCTTGCTTGTTCAGGGGCCAAGATCCCAACCGATATGATTTTTTGTTTTCCTGATGCTTGGGTTGTGATGTGTGCCAGGATGGCTGTTGTGATATGTGTGGGATTGGAGGCCTACTGGTTGTTGTATCAGTTGACACCTTGAGTGGCAAGATGCATCGGTTTAAGCATATGGGTGTTAGGGAGGACACTAGGGATGATGAAATGGGTTGGATGTGAATATTTGGTTTTTTGCTGATTCTTCTTTGTTTTTATCTATTTTACTTTCCCCACTGCTCAAGGTAGCTATTCTTGCTTACCCTTCTTCTGAAAGGGGTGAAGATGCATGGGGTATGCCACGTGCTTTCTGTGTTTAGCTTCTCAAGGGAGGATGGGTCTACACTTTGGTTATAAGCGGCAAAGACTCGATGGGTAGTTCATCTACTCACCATGTTGATCCCCTTGTGTTTAGAAGCATAGACTGATTTTCTAGAATGCCTGGGAATATGGGAAAGTAATGATGTAAATAAAAAATTGATTAAATGATGTTAACCCATGGGGTTTGTAGCTTGCTGGGGCGCAATGTTGAGGTTGTGATTTGAAGGAACAATGTACTTTGGGTGTGATGCTAATGAAATTTAATGTGGAATCATTATTGGTTAATTAATGTTTAAATAATTAATTAACATAAAGTACAAATGATAAAAAGGGAATGAAGTAATCTATTAAAGCTCTTTAAATGGTTGTGTTCTTATAGGATACCTAGTCTTATAAGTAGTATCCCGGAGTCCGAGAGACGTTAGCTGCAGTTGAGTCTAAGACTAGGTTATGCCCATAGTGTGGTCATGAGATATAGTATATTCTGTACTTTTTATGTTTCTATAAGCTACTCCACCCTGTCAGTAAGAAAAACTGACACCCCGTGGATTCTGAACCCTAGGGGGTGTTTCCCCAGCATTCTGGTGGGAGGATGGATGGCTGACTACCCCCTTTGTCCCCACTCTCTTCTCTTGGTAGTTACTTGCGCTGGCAGGCACATTGGTTAGTTTTCCCCATATATGTGTGTAGAGGGATGTAATGGCTTGTGGTTATTCACACACATATATTCTAGATATAGTTTTCTATGGACTACTATAGGTGTAACGTGTACAGGATCTGATGGCTTGAGGATCCTTACTCGGTGTATGGGCTGTAATGGATTGAGGTATAATACCCGATGTATGATACATGTTATGCGAGCTGTGTTGGATCCTAGAAAATACCTAGTTACTTTGCTTACGTGGACGTGGTGGTTTTATTGCATGAGGTGCATATTATGGTGCTTCACCCAGGTGTCTGCAGGCAAGCCTTTTTGGAGAGAGATGCTTAGGACGTGCGACGTTGGGGCAAAGCGGAAAACCAGTGGGGAAGTAGTATCAGGGTACCCTTGATATTATTTATAATATTATATACTCTTGTATGCATTACATGGTGAGAGTGTCCATAGTGAGGCTAGGAACATAGTATACCTCTTTAGGTAACGTTTTAGTTTCACTTGTTTTTCACTGTTCTTTAGCATGTTTTATTTACTTTTACATGATCGGATTCAGGAAGGATCCTACTGAGTATAATGTTATACTCACCCAATGTATATATAAGCGTCTTTTCAGGACACTTGGAGCAGCTTGGAGATCAGGCTGGTTACTACTAGCTTTCGGTTGTAGGAGCTATTCGAGCTTGTGGTTGCTACTGTTTTTCTTTCTTTTGGGTACTTGTAGTTTTTCCCCTTTCAGTTGTAGTAGTTTTATATGAAATTTCATTTGTGTACTTGGAATTTCTTTTATCTTATTGGTTGAGTTGGAGTTGGTTGGTTTCTATCTTATCTCTCTCTTCTGCATGTGTTCTCTTAAAGGGTAATGCCTCCCATTTGTGTGTTCTCTATACCCTCAGTGCTAGTCTCCAACCCGGGGCCTACTGGAGGTGGGACTCTGGGGGTCATTATCTCCCTTCTCACATTGCCAACCCAGGAGGGTTACACTTTGTGGGGAGAGGGTCTTGACAGAGTGGTGTCAAAGGTCAGGTTGAGAGAAAGTATGGAGTTTAGAGTTAGGAACAGGTGATGTTGCATGGGTTGGTAGGGCAACGGTGTCATTCATGTTTATCAAGTGATGTAAACACTAGAGACTGGCTGAGACATAGCCGTTTAGGTCCCCCTATGATCTTACATATGGGCCTTTAAGTTTACAATGGCTACTAAATAAGGTGATACTAGTTTCGGGGTAGAGACCTAAGAAAGGGTCATGCATCATTCTTCCTTGTGCCTATTTTTTAATGGGTAGACCTTGGGATAGGTTAAACTAAAATTAATAAAAGAAAAAAATTAAATAATTAATTAATGATGAGTCTCCCATATTCCAGGTTTAGGAGCTCTAACTTTTTGTTATTTTACAGGTATGGCTTCAGGTTGACGTCCTCTTCAGGATCACATAGAAGATGTCCAGCAGGATGTGCCAGCAGATCGTCGCCGGGTAGAGGTCAACGATGATGACACTTGGAGGAGGACACTTTGAGAGTTTCAGCACCAGAGTATACAGAAGTATGAGGGCTCTGTTTCAGATGCAGTCACAGAATACTGGTTGGAGGAGGTCGAGATAGGCTTCAGTTCGATCTGTGCTCAGAAGGAGCAATGGGTGTCCTTGGTTGTGACGATGCTGCATGGGGCAGCGAGGTAGTGGTGGTTCTCATTCCTCAGGGATTATGAGGAGTCAGCGATCTCATGGGAGGAGTTCCGAGAAAAATTTAGAGTCGAATTTCTTTATTCGACTGTGAAGGTGTCCAGTCGCTAGGAGCTTCTTACCCTTCGACAAGGGAGCTCTAATGTGAGAGAGTTTGGAATCCATTATAGAAACCTTTTGCGATATGATTCGGACCTATTTCCAGATGAGGAGGCCAGGGTGAGGCATTTCGAGGAGGCTTTGCATCTAGAGATCCATCGCTCGGTCACCCCATTTATGCTGAAGACATATATTTAGGTGTCGGAAAGGGCAGAGGACGTCGAGAGGACTTTGGCCAGAAACAAATCATCACGAGAGGGGAGTCTTCATGATTCCTCACAAATCAGAGCGGTGGTCTGCGATTCTCAGTTTTCAGGGCAGAAGAGTTTATGTTCGGCTGGTGGTAGGTCCTAGCCCTTAGCATCTCATTTCTCCAGGGGCAGCATCTCTAAGGCCAATTCCAAGGGATCAGACACTTTTTTTTCTTGTGGTGGTCGATGTCATTAGTAGCGAGAGTGCTCGACCTTTCAGAGTAGTCATCATACACCAGTTTTTCTGCTCCAGCTTCCTCCATTGATGCAGTTCTATCCGAGGCAGCAACAATAGGTTGCACCAGCTTTAGATTAGCAGAGGGTAGATAGGGCAGGCAGAGGACAGCCCCGTGACGCTCCCCGTCCTCAGAGAGAAGAGCAAGACCATGGTGGTGGTCTTCATCAGGGTCATAGAGGTCATGGAGGAGGTCATGATCAGCTTCATGCTTTAGCATTTCCAGCACTAGGAGATCCAGACATCGTTCAAGGTACCCTTTGCTTCTTTTCTACCTTGGTGTATGCCTTGTTTGATTCAGAAGTGACACAATCCTTCATATCACCTACCCTTGTCTATGCTTTGGGACATGAGGTAGAGAGTCATCCAGTGCCCTTGGCATTGACTATGCCAGTTGGAGGTCGAGCTGACTTGTTTGAAGTATGTAGAAACTGTGAGCTAGTGTTGGGGTAGCACCGCTCTTGGGGATATTTCCTATGTTTATGAATATAACTATATGATGTCATCCTCTTCATGGATTGGTTGTATTCGGTGAAGACTATCGTGGATTTATTCAGGAGGCAGGTTGTGTTCTTCGATGTGAATGAAGAGTTGGTGTTATTAGTTGGCAAGAGAGACCCTCGGATGGGTCATAGGCGTGTTCCATCCTTATCATCCATGATAGTTGAGATGATTTTGAGTTCTTCAGAGGTTCATCATTTGGAATTTCCTAGGGTCATAGAAGAGTACCCTAATGTCTTTCCCGAAGAGGTTTTATCATTACCCCCTTGAAGAGATATTGAGTTTGGGATCAAGCTACAACCATGAGTTTCTCTTATCTCTATATCCTCATATAGGATGGACCCTTCTGAGTTGCAAGAGTTATGTATACAGATTGATGGTCTTTTATAGTGTGGTTTTGTTCGGCTGAGTGTGTCACCATGGGGTGCACCAGTTTTGTTTGTGAAGAAGGTTGATGGCAGCTTGCGGTTGTGTGTTGATTATCATCGCTTAAACAAGGTGACAGTAAAGAATCACTACCCTATTCCGTGGATTGATGATTTATTCGATCAACTAAAGGGTCCGAGTTGGTTCTCAAAGATCTATTTATGGTCAGGATATCATCAAATGCGTGTGAAAGATGAGGATATCCCGAAGACTGCTTTCCATTGTCACCATGGGCATTATGAGTTTTCTGTAATTCCGTTCAGTGTGACGAATGCTCCAATTATGTTCATGGTATTGATGAAAGATGTGTTCTATAAGTTCCTGGACAAGTTTTTGGTGGTTTTCATCGATGAAATCCTTGTTTAATCCACATCTGAGGAGGAGAATGCGGAGCATCTACACGCCGTTTTGGGAGTTCTACGTCAACATCATCTATTTGGGAAGTTGTCAAAGTGTGAGTTTTGGGCTTGAGAAGTCTGTTTCTTGGGGAATGTTGTGTCCAGTGGAGGGTAGTTGTGGATCCATAGAAGATAGAAGTAGTTGTGTCTTGGGAAGCCCCCAAGACAGTGTTAGAGGTGCAAAGTTTCCTTGGTCTCACAGGATACTACAAGAGGTTCATAGTCAATTTCTCTAAAGTTGTGACTCCTCTAATAGCTTTGACTAGGAAGGATCAGGCATTCATATGGACCGATCAGTGTCAGGTAGATTTCGTGTATCTAAAGAAGAAGTTAATAAGTGCTTTAGTTCTTTTTCAACCAGCAGAGGGAGTTCAGTTTGATGTTTTCTATGATGATTCGCATCTGGGGTTAGGCTGTGTTCTGATGCAGCAAAGATCAGTTGTTTCTTATGGGTCTCGGCAGTTGTGTCCTCATGAACGTAACTATGCCACCCATGATCTTGAGCTAGCAGCCGTGGTGTTTTCTCTGAAGTTGTGGAGACAATACCTCATTGGAGAGCGCTTTGTGGTTTTCACCGATCATAAGAGTTTGAGGTATATTTTCTCCCAGTGTGACTTGAACTTACAACAGCATCAGTGGATGGAGTTCTTACAGGAATAAGACTTCGAAATATCGTATACTCCCAGAAAGGTGGATTTTGTAGCTGATGTGCTGAGTCAAAAGTCACGTAGTGATACTGTGCATGAATCCGGTGATTCCTGAAGAGCGATGTAAGAACTATCAACATTACATATTGATATGGAAGAATTTGGGGGTAGAGGTTTTCTTTTCTAGATGATGGTGAAATCATCTCTATTGCATCAGGTGGAAGAGTCCCAGTTGGAGGATCTTGAGGTGGAGGTCTGGAGAGACCGAGTTGTTTGTAGTGAGGCCCCTGATGGTTGGACTGAGGAAGAATAACACCGAGTGTTGTATCATGGAAGGATTTTTGTTCCTTTGGCGATGTGCGAGACGGTTCTCAGAGAGTTCCATAGTTCACCTCTAGAGTTGCATCTTGGCGTGAAAAAGATGTACCGAGCCTTAAGGAGTCATTTTTGGTGGCATGTTCTAAAGCATGCGGTTATAGAGTTTGTGTATTAATTTTTAGTCTACCAAAAGTTCAAGGCTGAGCACCATGTCCCCGGTGGTTTGCTCCAGACATTAGATGTTCCTCAGTGGAAGTGGGAGGACATCTCAATGGACTTTGTTACTGGTTTAACTCGAGCTCTAGGAGGACATGATGCTATTTGAGTGGAAGTTGATTGTCTAACAAAATCATCCAACTTCATAGCGATCAAGGAGTCGAGCTCAGTGGAAGTTTTGTCGAGGCAGTATATGGAGGAGGTGGTGAGACTTCATGGAGTCCCAAGGAAGATCATTTTTGACTGAGATCCTCACTTTACTTCTAGGGTGTGGAGAGGTCTCTATCATTCTTTCAGTTCTTAGTTATGTATTAGCACTGCTTTTCATCCTCAAATGGATGTTCAGATAAAGAGAACCATCCAGACTCTTTAATACATGTTACGCTCTTGTGTTATTGATTTTGGAGGTTCGTGGATGTGGCAATTACCCTTGGTGGAGTTCTATTACAATAACAGTTTTCAATCCACCATTGGTATGGAACCATTTGAAGACCTATATGGTTGGCCTCGTCGTTCTCTATTATGCTGGACTGGGGTCGGAAAGTCAGAAATTCTCGGACCAGAACTAGTGCAGAATACAACAGAGATGCTTCAGGTGATTCATGAGAGGATGAAGACAGCACAGGATCATCAGAAATCATATACCGATCAAATGAGGAGACCTTTGGAGTTTGATTTTGGGGATCACGTGTTTCTGAAGGTGACTCCCTATCATGTTCAGTGAAGGTCTGGTCATGGGAGTAAGCTTTCTTCTTAGATTGTTGGTCCTTTCAAGGTTTTGGCTCGTTTTGGAGCTATGGTGTATAAGATTGCACTTCCCCTATGGATGATCCAGATACACGATGTTTTTCATGTGTCACATCTCCTTCGTTATCTTCATGATGACTCTCACGTCATTGATTGGGGAGAGATCAATTTTGATGATGATACGACCTTCGAGGAGCGACCTTTGGAGATCCAAGACTGCAAAGAGAAGGTGTTGTGCAGGTGTTCTATTCCCTTGGTTTGTGTCTTGTGGCAACACGGTGGCATAGAGAAGAGTACCTGGAAACGTGATTCAAAAATACGTGCTCAGTACCCAGAGTTCTTTGATATTTAAACTCTTTTCATATAACGGTGTCCCCTTTGTGGTTATAGACCTTTCATTTTTATAAGATGAATTTATTTTGTTGATTATTATGGCTTTCTCTCTTTTGAGAGGTATCTTGAGGAGTGGTTGTTCGGACCCCTTTTCAGTTTTTTTTTGGGTTGGTTTTGGATTATCGAGGATGAGAATGTTTTGATAGGTATCTGATGTAATGGCTCGGACCTCTCTGGTCCATCCCTTTGTTGAAATCTAGTGTTTGAGGTGTTTTGGGAGGTCAAGGTGACTCATCCCTAAAACTTTTCAAAATTTCCAGTTCTGTGAACAGTGTTTCCAGTTTTATAAATAGTGTCACAGTGAGTCAAAAACGGTGAGTCCGAAAGGGTGAGTCAGAAATGGTGAGTCAGAAATGGTGAGTTAGAAACAGTGAGTCAGAAATGGTGAGTCAGAAACGGTGAGTCAGAAACGGTGATTCAGAAATGGTGATTCAGAAACGGTGAGTTAGAAATGGTGAGTAAGAAACGGTGAGTAAGAAACGGTGAGTCAGAAACGGTGAGTTAGAAATGGTGAGTCAAAAATGGTGATTCAGAAACGGTGATTCAGAAATGGTGAGTTGGAAACGGTGAGTCGGAAACGGTGAGTAAGAAACGGTGAGTAAGAAATGGTGAGTCAGAAACGGTGAGTCAGAAATGGTGAGTCAGAAATGGTGAGTCAGAAACGGTGAGTCAGAAACGGTGATTCACAAATGGTGAGTCAGAAATGGTGAGTCAGAAACGGTGATTCAGAAATGGTGAGTCAGAAATGGTGAGTCATAAATGGTGAGTCAGAAACGGTGATTCAGAAATGATGAGTCAGAAACAGTGAGTCAGAAATGGTGATTCAGAAATGGTGAGTCATAAACGGTGATTCAGAAATGGTGAGTCAGAAATGGTGAGTCAGAAATAGTGAGATAGCTCATGAACAGTGTTTCTAGAACTGTTTCATATTTCCTTTTCCAAATTTCCATATTTTTTTCTAGTTTCGCCAATTTAACATTTTCTTTGACATAAAATGCATTTTTGGCCTTTTTTAAGGGATTTAAGGCCGAATAAAATCCAATAACTCCCATATTAATTTTCCTAAGGCCCGGAATACATTCACTTGGTCAAGCCATGTGGTTTAATGTGATCGAATTTCAATGGAAAATCCATTGTATCTTAAACCACTGCTCTGTTAAATCTTTTAAAGGGATAAGATATCTTCCTCCCATGTTCTCTCTCGTTGTTCTCTAGTGCGATACGCTCGAACCTTTCCTTCCTTCTTGTAGGAATCGTGAGAGTAAACTTTTCTTGGTGGATTGGGTTCCCTCGATGTTCTTATTACTGCAAGTGCACCCCTTGTTTTGGTCCAACCAAGTAGTATCCATCAATCTTCGATATAAGGTATGATTTATCATTGTTTTTTTTTGGTTCACCTTCTCCTTTTTCTACTTAACATATTATGGTATGTTATCTCCATGCTTTTAATGGAGTTTCTTTGGTTTTTGGTTGGTGCAGTCGTGCCACGACATCCTCGGGTGGATGCAGTTGTCACGGGAGGAGGCGATCGTGATCCGTTGTGTGGATCCTTCTCATATAAAGATCCTTAAGAACCTTTTTAAATTAGGGGATTCTTTGCTTCTTTTTTTTTATATGCAACTGTAGAGTTGGCATGTTTTAGCCGCTAAATCACAATGGAATTGACATAATAAATATTTAAACCGGATAAATAAATTGATATCAATCGTATGGTATTGCCTCTTGTTTTTGCTAGATAGTGTGATATATATGCTTTCATTTTTTAGTTTTTTGTTATTGATGGAAATTGGTAAATAATTTAAACCGGAACTAATTGGTAATAGTTTGGATAAAGATAAAGTGGCATATAAATGAATCTGGTTTTTATTTTAGTATTTTTTTATGTTAGTCAAATTGGTCCAGTAAGCATGTTTAATTTATTTTTGATAGCTTACTATTTAGGTTTCCTGAATATGGAACCTATGAATAATAAATTGGTTAATTCAAGATGGATTAAAGAACTTATTGTTTGATAATTCCTTGAAGGGTTCTGAGTTACCCTATTTCTTGTTCAAGGGCCAAGAGCCCAACTGATATGATTGTTGTTTTCCTGCTTCTTATGTTGTGATGTGTGCCTGAATGGCTGTTGTGATATGTGGGGGCATAGAGGCATACTAGTTGTTGTAGCAGTTGACACCTATAGTGGCGAGATTCATCAGTTTAATCATGTGGGTGTTAGGGAGGACACTAGGGATGATAAAATGGGTTGGATGTGAATGTTTGGTTTTCTGCTGATTATTCTTGGTAGTTTATCTGTTTTAATTTCCCCACTGCTCAAGGCAGTTGGTCTTGCTTACCCTTATTCTAAAAGGGGAGAAGACACATGGGGTATGCCACGTGTTTTCTGTGTTTAGATTCTCAAGGGAGAATGGGTCTACACTCTGGATATAGGTGGAAAAGACTCGACGGGTAGTTCATCTACTCACCGGGTTGATCCCCTTGTGTTTAGAAGCATAGATTGTTTTTCTAGACTGCCTGGGAATATGGGAAATTAATTCTGTAAATAAATAATTGAATAAATGATGTTAACCCATGGGGTTTGGAGCTTGATGGGGCGCAATGCTGAGGTTGTGATTTAAAATAATAGTGTACTTTGGGTGTGATGCTAATGAAATTTAATGTGGAATTGTTATTGGTTAATTAATGTTTAAATAATTAATTAACATAAAGTGAAACTGATAAAAATGGAATGAATTAATCTATTAAATCTCTTAAAATGGTTGTGTTCTTATAGGATACCTAGTCTTATAAGTAGCAGCCCGGAGTCCAAGAGGCGTTAGCTGCAGTCGAGTATAATACTAGGTTATGCCCATAGTGTGGTCGTGAGCTATAGTATATTCTATACTTTTTATGTTTCTATATGCTACTCCACCCTGTCAGTAAGGGAAACTGACACCCCGGGGATTCTGAGCCCTAGGGGGTGTTTTCCCCAACATTCTGGTGGGAGGATGGATGGTTGACTACCCTCTTTGGCCCCACTCTCTTCTATTGGTAGTTACTTGTGCTGGAAGGCACATTGGTTAGTTTTTCCCATATATGTGTGTATAGGGATGTAATGGCTTGTGGTTATTCACACACATATATTCTAGATATAGTTTTCTATGGACTACTATAGGTGTAATGTGTATAGGATCTCATGGCTTGAGGATCCTTACTTGTTGTATGGGTTATAATGGCTTGAGTTATAATACCTGATGTATGATACACGTTATGTGAGCTCTGGTAGATCCCAAAAACTACTTGGTTACTTTGCTTATGTCGATGTGGTGGTTTTTTTGCACGAGTTGCATATTGTGGTGCTTCTCCCAGGTGTCTGCGGGCAAGCCTTTTTAGAGAGAGATTCTTAGGACGTGCTACATTGGGGAAAAGCAGAAAACTAGTGGGGTACCCTTGATATTCTTTATTATATTATATACTATTGTATGTGTTACTTAGTGATAGTGGCCATGGTGAGGCTGGGAACATAGTATACCTGTTTGGGTAACGAGTTAGTTTCACTTGTTGTTCATTGTGCCTTATCATGTTTTCTTTACTTTTTCACAAGAGGATTCAGGGAGGATCCTACTGAGTATATTGTTATACTCACCCTATGTATATATGAACTGATTTTTAGGTCACTTGGAGCAGGTTGGAGATCAGGCTGGTTACTACTAGATTGCGGTTGCAGGAGCTGTTTGGGCTTGTGGTTGCTGCTATTTTACTTTCTTTTGGGTACTTGTAGTTTTTCCCCTTTCAGTTGTAGTAGTATTGCATGACATTTTATATGTGTACTTGGGATTTCTTTTATCTTACTGGTTGAGTTATATTTGGTTGGTGTCTATCTTATCTCTCTCTTCTGCATGTGTTCTCTTAGAGAGTAATGCCTCCCATTTTTGTGTTCGTTATACCCTCAGTGCTAGTCTCCAACTCAGGGCCTACTGGAGGCAGGACTCGGGGGGTCATTATCTCCCTTCTCACATTGCTGGCCCAGGAGGGGTACACTTTGTGGGGAGGGGGTCATGATATATACACTATATATGGGAGAACATATATAGAAATATACAAAGATTCTAGATACTATATGGAATATGAGTGTAACATAGGCATCCAAGCATAGTAAAATGAGATATAGGGTCCAATAAGAATACTAGACATGAATCTCATAGAAATGAAGACATAATGCCCATCACTGAAGATAGTGGGGTGAGTCATCATGCCCAACACCTGATATGTAATGACCTGGATTTTCATGAAGGTATAGATCATTATTTTTCCAGTTTAAGTTCCTTTTTTTATCTTGGTAAATGTTACCTAAGGCCTAAGGAAGGTCCTAGGAGCATATGGGGCTTGTTTGAAGCCCAGAGCTTTAGAAATTAGATAGGAAAACTAAGCTTCATAGTTAGCACACAATTAGTGTGAACCGTGCAACTCAACCATGAGGGGCCTTTAGTTCAAAATAGTAGGCTGCATGGTTTTCACTAACCATGTGAGCTAGGCCACATGATCATGTGATTTTTCTCAGATTCGTTTCACACGGGCTAGGCACGGTTAATCAAACCATGTTCCTAGCCCATGTGGGGGGGTCTTGGATAGCATTGGGTTCATGGTTGGCACATGGTTTTTCCAACCATGCGGACAAACCATGTGACCCCTTTTTTGAAGATTAATTTACCATTTTTCCTTGAAATGTTTTTAACCCTCCTACCCTTTTTCTTTCTTTCCTCCAGTGGAAAGCACCCCTTATCCTCTCCTGTGGAGTTCTCCTAATCCTAAGTTAGTCTTTTTGATAACTTATCTATCTTATCTCTGTTTTTATCGTCATTGGTTACCTTGGATCCACGATAATAATCTCTATAATCCTCTTTCTTATCTTCTTCATTTATCTTTCCATCTCTTATGCAATTTTTGTGTAAGATCATATTCCCTATTTTCAAGGCATTAGTCCATTCCTCTAATTTCTTATGTTCTACTTCAAACAGAAAGTCTATATTGGATGAGGAGTCATCTACGAGAAAAGGGTAGCTGGTATATTAATTTTCACTAAAATTTTAGGTGTTTTTTTAGCTTCTCAATTATGCTTCATGCTGAACATTTTCACACATTTCCTTAAATGAGATTTCAATTTTATATTAATTGAACCATGTCATAATACACCCTTATATACTTAATAAATTATTTAGAGGATTTATACCACATTTATTTCCACCCCTTTGAGTGTGTTAAATTAAATTCACTCTTTAAAAAAAATATAGAAAACCTAAACACCTCCTAAGTGGGTTTTCTTGAACTTGATTTTTATTTTCATTCCAATATAATTAAATGGATTAATTTAATTGAATTTAAGTGTTCAAAAATCCCATTCCACATTTTATATATTTATATATATAAATTATATAAATTTTCACACCCAAGGTTAAATTGGGTTAGATGATTATAAATGATTTAGAGGTAATCCCTCATGATTAATATTATTAGACCATGGATAATGGTTGTTGAACAATGTTTAATGGGATTGTTGAGTATGGCATTTGATGCTCCCTTACATTGGGAGATGGGCATGGATTCTCACACTATTTAGGTTTATCTGTACTATGGGAATGATGTTCCATATTCCCCTTCATTGGGTGTTATCCATGATGACTCACCACACTATTTTGATTGATGAGCATAATGTCTCACATTAATATGATATTTATGGATTGTACCCTTTTTTGGAGCCTATAACTTATTAGACTAGTCATTGACACCTGAGTTGTGCCCCGGGTCTAGCAAGCAACTTGCATCCATGTATATGACTATATATTTCTTCATGTATATATTGTATATACATGTATACATATTATATATACATACTTATATATATATGTATATGTATATGGTAATTTGATCAGACTTATCTCAGCCTATGCCGAATCAAGTAGAGTCGGCCAAGTGTCTTATGGGATCCTGAGCCAACCTGTATTTACTTTTTATCATTTTTTTATTACTCGTTATACCTTTACACTACTATGATATATACATTTTTATGATTATTATAGACACCACCGGTGATGTCCTATTGAGATTATCTCACACCCTACTTGGGTTTCCCTTGGTATCCAAGTAGACTTTATAGTTACGGGTGTTGACAAGGGAAAGCGCTATGTCACAGATGCTTGATTAATTTTTCCTATAGCATGGAGCATGGGAGAAAAGGACTGAGAATATTCTCATGATTCTAGCGGATCTATTTTTAGTCTTGTAATTTTTTTATATAATGTTGGATATTCATATGCCATGTATCCTCTATTTCCCCATTTTTTATCATCATACCATGACATTATTTTGTATATGACTAAGCCTATGGATTCATTATTTTTACTACTTGGATTTTTTTCCTTTTCCATTATTCTACTCTTATAAGAGGGTATAGTCTCCCCATCATACCACATTTGACCCTCACTACTAGTCAGAAACCTCTGGCATACGAAGAAGCACACCTGGGGAAATGTGACCCACCGGCTCGGGGCACCGTTTTAGTGACTCTTAGGTTGGGATCTTACAAAGTGGTATCAAAGTATATATTTCCCTTTGTATTAATATTTGGGTATTTATACAATATACTAGGAAGTAATGGAATTTGGTAATGTGCTTGTGCTTGGGAGTAGATAACCCACGTACATGGGAAACCCAAATTACCTGGGATGGGTAATTGTTGTTCTAATATATGCCTGTTATAGTTAAAATGATTTCACCATTGGGGGGTGCAAATTTTTGTGATGTTGTTAATATTTATAATATTACTTTAATGGATTTCCTTTTTATTCTTTCTACTAAGGTAAGGAGTTATCATCTCATGCATCATCATAGGTACTTTAGGACTTTTATGCTATGCATTTTTCCTTACTGTGTTTACTTACTGCATGAATTTCATAGTATATTTATATTTTGGTTCCATGTTATTTATTTGAATTATGATAATGCTTTTTGTAGGAATATGATAATTGGATTAATTAAAGTGTCTACATCAATCTAAACAGAATTTTCCCACATGGATTGATGATGGAACCTTAATTTTCCAATTATACCATGTTGTGGGTTCTGGACCTACTAGTTCCATAGACCAAAACAATGTTAATTGATTTGGTTATGTGAATTCCAATTGAAATTTATGAACTAAATACTTATATAAATTTGGAATGGTGATTCATTTAATCAAATAATTTTATATGACCTATTGCATTTTGATATCATATGTAAAGTCTAGGTCACAGTTACATGATGTTCCAATTTCAATTTATGAGTATGAATTTTATAAATTTGAAATAGTGAAACATTTAACTAGACTATGAAATATATCTATATATAAGAGTATGAAATTAAATTAATTTAAACCTTTAAATGAATTGGTTTTCATCAAGTAGTGATGACAATTACAAAGTAAATGGTTTTTTCTTCTATATCTTATAATTGAAATTTCATATACTAGAACCTTTTCTGTGTGATATGAGACCTGGAACCAAAACCTGGCCTTATTAGTAGGTAGTTGGGGGGTTTTCTATGAATATTATATCCTATTATGGTCTCCATTATCACCTAGACCTAGATTTTAGAGAAAGCAGATAGGTGTGATATTTTTCATAGGAAGATTATGTACTTATCATATTATGTATCTACAATATTTCAACTTCTAAATTTATCTTCTGAGGCATGATTTTGTAATTGTATAATCATGACACCATGATATCCTCAAGTCGTACATAGGAGAGTGGGGATGAGTATTATTCATAGGTGGTGGGGCCTAAGCCACCAGTTATACCTCCAATAGTGCCACTTATGGAACCTCCATCTATTCCTGATTTGGTAACTAATGCCTAGTTTTGAGAGGGTTTTCTTCATATAATGAATTTTATACAAGGAGTTTCTAGACCTTCCATGAATATAGAAGAGTTGACTCGGGAATTCTAGGAGCAGAATCCCCCCACCTTCTCAGAGGATGGAGGACCACATACTATTGAGTCATGGATGGAGGTCATGCTTTATATATTTGAGCATTATGAGATGCCTCTATAGTGTATCATTAAGCTCACTACCTATATGCTATGTGGTATACCGACAATAGGGTATGATCTAGATATATTTCCAGATAATCTTCTATGATTAATTATTTCCATAGACTTTAAGGAATGACCAAGATAGAGAGTTTATGAACTTATAACAGGGATCTATGTTTGTAATAAAATGTTTTACCCATTTCACTGAGTTGTAGAGATTCTCTCTGACCTTATATGGTGATGAGATCAGAATTGAAAAGAGATTTGAGGATGGGATTGTATACTCCATCCAATTGTAGGTTAACTTTTTCCAATTAACTATTTTTTCTAAGATCATCAACCAGGACCTCATTACTAATTGGGATTTGATGGAATCTGACATTTTGAGCCAGGGTGGTTCAAAACCTAGATTGAGCAGTGGTTCTTCTAGAAGACGAAAGTGTCTCATAGATGTTTCTCATGAGGGTATCAATAATCACACACCTCATACTAACATATTTATTATATTTCATTGGTGTGGGAAACCAAGACACACAAAACCCTAGTGTATGTAAGGCCCAATTGAGTGTAGTGGTTGTGGTAGGATGGGCCACATTCATTGTTTATTAAATAATTTCCCACTAATTCCTAGATATAGGGGATCTACACTGATTCCATATTCTCTAGTAGGGCCATTAATACCTCATCATGAAGGCAGCTTGAATACCACTAAACAATTAGGTCTAGGATCCAGTCGAGGCAAAGGAAATCAGAATCAGGATTCACATCAACATCAAAGCAGGCCTGTTCAGGGCAGTCAGGATGTAACTCTGGGTCATGGTATGGGCCATTTACATGTAGTACAACCTGTGTCTAAGGAGAAGAGCATTGGACCTTTTACTATTTAAGGTATTATTCCAGTAGCCTCTACTTTAGTATCTGATTTATTTTACATAGGTGTGTCACACTCTTTTATATCTATGGAAATTATAGAGAGTTTAGGCCTTACGATAGAGTAATTCTATTGTGTGATGACACTCGATACCCTATTAGGTATCTGATTAAAGTGTGATCATCGGTGTGAGGATTGTACCCCTGAGTTTAGTGGTTATTTGTTCATGTGTAATCTTTTTATCCTAAACATGATAGATATTTATATAATCCTTAGGATTGATTGTTTGATTACCTATCAATACCATATCGATTTTTATCATCGTAGGGTGACATTTACATCACTAGAGGGTGGTATACATTTTCACAAGGGAGAATGGGATGTCCATGTGTCTCGAGATAGACCTAAACATCATGGGATGGGTAGATTGATATCCCAAGTTGCTAGTATTTTCTTGTATGATCAAGGTATATGACCTACTATTTTCCATCCTATGGTGGATATTTTCAGGGAATTATTCCCTGATGACTTTTCTAGGCTTCCACCGGTGAGAGGTATAATCCACCATAGATATAGTTCTAGGAGTGGCACTAATGTCCACTCCTCCTTATAGGATGGAACCTGTGGAGCTTATGGATCTCAAGAAGAAGTTAGAGGACCTTGAAACTAAAGGTTTTATCTAACCTAGTACCTTAGCATGCAGGTTCACTGATCCTTTTTTCCAAGAAGGTGGATAAAACCCTTAGGAATTGTGTGAATTACCGATGGATAAACCAACTCATGTTTAAGAATCGGTATCCACTACCATGAACTGATGGTCTCTTCGATCATCTTTGAGGAGTGAAGGTTTTTTTAAATATTGATTTGAGTTCAATCTATCAGCAGGTATGTGTAAAGACTTTAGATATACATATCACATCCTTTAAGAGTAGGTATGGTATTTATGTGTACTTGGTAATGTCGTTCGGTCTCATGAATGCACCAGTTGTTTTTATGGATCTAATGAATAGGGATTTCCACCCATATTTGGATTCATTTGTGGTGGTATTTATGGAAAACATATTGGGGTATTCTCATTTTCTACATGATCATGACAAACATCTTGAAATCATGATGAATACAGTGAGATAGCACTAGTTTTATGAAAATATCACCAAATGCCACTTCTAGATCGATTAATTCTACTTCCTGAGTCATATCATCTTAAAGATATGAGTATCAGTAAACCCATAAAAGGTGAGAGTTGTAGTTTCCTAGGATCATACCAATAATTTCTTTGATATAAGGAGTTTATTGGGACTATCTAGGTATTACATACACTTAATATAGGATTTCTCATGCCTAGAATCACCTCTTATGGGATTGAATAAGAAGGGTGTGAAATTTTTATGGTTAGAAAATTTTGAAAGATCCTTTAAATAATTAAAAGGTAGGTTGAATTTAGTTCCAATATTGATTAGGATAAAGACAAGTAGAAGATATATAGTTAATTGTGATGCATTATGTATTGGGATGGGAAAATTTTGATGGAGAGTAAGTGAGACATAGTGTATGGGTCTCTTCAGCAGAGGCCACACGAACAGAATTACCCGAAACATGATCTTGAGCTATCAATTGTTGTTCATTATTTACTATGTTGGAGAAATTATTTACTTGGGAAGAATTTTATGGTATTCACAAATCAAAAAAAATAATTAAGTAAATCTTTATGCTGTGTGATCTGAATCTGAGACGATACAGGTGAGTTGAATACCTATAGTCCTTCAATTTCAAACTTTTCTATATAACTGGAAAAGGTAATGCAGTATATGATTCTCTTAGCTAGAAGACTCATACACCAGTGGTTTAGGAGTCTAGTGGTGAGTGTCATCTTATGGCCTTGTTTTAAAATATACATGTTGAGGCTTAGTAGAATCAAGGTCAAGCAGCCCTATAGACTTTATCAGTGACCTATACTCTTCTAGAATGGGTAAAGATGAGTAAATTTTCCAACCCTAGGGGCCAAGTCCTGAGAGAGGGTATCTCATATGAGGATTCATCACTAGGTTGAACCATCGATGGGGATGATACCTTACACATAAATGGGTGTGTGTGGGTCCTAGTAGAAATCTGAGAGGAACTGATGTAGGAATATCATGCCTCAAATTTCGTAGTACATCTCAGTGTCACCAAGATGTATCAATACTTACATCGCTAGTAATGGTGTCCCGGCATGAAATGGGAGATAGCTGGATTTATTACTCAGTGTTCCACCTGTCAGCAAGTGAAGGAGTAACATTAGTGACCAACCAAACTCTTACAACCATTATCCATTCTCAAGTGTAAATGGGATTGCGTCACCATAAACTTTATGACAGGTGTTCACATATCACTTTATGGAAACAATATACTTTGGGTTTTCATTGATTGGTTGAAGAAGTCGCACATTCCTTACCTATTCAGGATACCTTCTTGGTAGATGGGTAAGGGAGGCTATATGTTAGGGAGGTCATATTCCTTCATGGATTTCCACATTCATTCATATCTGACAAGGATTCTTATTTCACGTTGCATTTCTGGTAAGGGTTACAGAAGGCCTTAGGTACATAGTTGCTTCTGAGCATGGCCTATCACCCACAGACCGACATATGGACCATAATTTAGGTGTTAGAGGAGATTCTTCATGCATGTTTCCTTGAATTTGGGGGTTATTTGGAGAAACATATACTCCTAGATGAGATCTCTTAAAATAATAACTTTTAGGATTCCATACAAATGGCTCCTTACGTGGCCTTATATGGTAGGACATGTTGTTCACCTTTACGATGGTTAGAGGTAGGGGAGCCAACACTTCTTAGACCACATCTCGTCCAGGAGACTTCAGAGTAGGTCCACCTGATCAGGAATTTCATGTTGAAAGATTATTCTAGGTATTAGTATTATATCCACCATCATCAACGAACTCTTGAGTTTGACTTTGGGGATTACATTTTCTTGTGTGTTTTTTCCAAGGTGGGCCATCGGTAGATTCTGAAGCAGGGTAATATTTTACCTTGATTCATTGGACCTTTGAGATCTTAGAGAGAATCAAGATAGTGGATTATAGTATAGAACTTCCTCAATGATACTGGTCTATGCATGATTTTTTTCACATGTTTCAACTCTATTATAATTATACAGACTCGTTTCATCTTTTATAGTCTGAAGAGGTTGAGTTAGATGTGGATTCTTCCTTTGAGGAGTACCTAATGCGTATCCTGGATCGGAGCATGAAGACTCTACAAGGTAGGTTAGTTCCTTTAGTTTGGGTGCTATGGAAACATGACTGATTATGTGATAAGACCTGGGAGCAAGAAGATTAATTATGTACCCAGTGGATGGATTTTTTTCTCAATTTACTTCTCTTTACCCTCAGAAGGAAAACTTGGTGATGGGTTTCTTTAAAAAGGGTAGGTTGTAATGACCTGGATTTTCAAAAATTTATGGATCATGGTTTTTATATTTTAAGTTCTTTTTTATCTTGTTAAACATTACCTTAGGCCTAAGGAAGGTCTCAAGATAGTCTGGGGATTATTTGGAGCCTAGAGCTTCAGAAATTTGAGAGGCAGACTGAGCCACACTGTTAGTACTAACTGTAAGAACCCATTTTTTGCTTCAGAAGACTTTGGAATATTCTTGATGATATTCCAGAGCAGTGCCTTCAGACGGAATGTGATTCCAAGCCCCGGAGTGGCTGGAATTAAATTTTCAGTGCGTTCACACTGGAAACGCCAAATAAATGGGATAACTCCTAAATGGTGCTTCAGATCAGATATCAGAGTGTACGGATGGGTTCGGAATGGGTTTTTTACCCTATGAACTACATAAAGCATGTCAGCGCGGGACGTTTGGACCCCTCGCCCGCTTCCGGAACGTTAAACGGATAAGATAATTAATAAATTTATTCGTTTAATGGTGAAAATCAATTATCTCTTAAACGGTGTCTCGGATTGGAAAACCGAGGGCACCGTTGAGTCCAAAACGTGCTGTTTACCCTAGGAGGGGTGTAAGTTTTGCGGGCGCGGCTTGTCTGTGAAAAATGGCCCCAGGGGCATTTTCGTAATTTGGCAAATTTGGGCGTTCAGCTTTATAACATTCAAACGGGGGCTCGGATTAAAATTTCGAGACCACCGTTGTGCTCAGGGGGGTGTTGTTTACCCTAGGGGAGGCCTAACCTCGACCGCGTCAGGAGTTTTGGTTACGGGTTAATTTGGGGTGTTTTGAAATTAATTAATTAAAATTAATTTTTTTTTCTATTTAAGTAAACCCCTTCCCTCCTCCCTTGTTTCTTCATCCTAGCGGAATGAGTCTCAACCAAGGCCTCCTCCATCCTCTCCCCCTCAAGGTGGTGCGTTGCGGTGGCGGCAGATCACGCGGGAAGCGTCGGGCGAAGCACCTCGAGGTAGGCGGTGTTCGTTTGAGTTTTAAATCTCGAACCCTTCTTTGGGTTTGATTATTTGCATAAAATTGTTGTTATTTCTTCGAAAAAATCCCATAATCATGTAGTATAATTTATGAGCTTTCCATCGCCCTTTTTGTAATTTAAATCGGAGTTCAGAGGCGATCTCCGACGTCCGGCGAAAGTTGCGGGTTTTTGTTTTGTTTATGGCTGGTTTTGTGTTTTTCCGGTGGGTTCGAGCGGCTAAGCACAGTGGCCGGGTGAGCAGCGAGGAACGGCGGTGGGGTGTTCGGCCTCGGTCTGCTGAGGCTATCGGCCAGGGCTTGCAGACGGTGAGAGGAGGACGACGGAGGCGGCTTCCGGCAGGTGACGTGGCGGCGAGGGTCTCCTCAGCCGGAGCAGCTCCCTTCTGCGATGGAGGTCCACTGGGGCTGCAGGCGGCGTCGGTCGGGCGAGGGAACAGGCGTGCGCCGGCCTGGCATAGACAGCGGGGGAGCCCGAGGTGTCGACCTTGGGAGTGCGCATGAGGACCGGCCGCATGGCCGGTGCTGGGGTCACCGGAACACCAGGGTCGCGCGACCCTGGTGAAGAAGAAGAGACCCGCAACAGCGGGTCTCTGTCGGGGGTGACCTGCAAAAGCAGGCGACAAGGGAAAAAAAGAGAGAGAGAAAAATAATGAAAAAAGGGGGGCCGTGGGTTTGAAAAAAAAATAAAGAAAAGAAAATTAAAAATAAAATATAAGTTTAAAATAATAATAATAATTTTATTATTATTATTATTATATAAATCATAGACCGGGCGTCAGTCTCGTGTGCCGTCAGTGGCGACGCGTCCCTTAAAATGAGAGGAATGTTTTGAGATGGTTTCATGAATTTTTAATTCCCAAAATGAGGGGCCTCGGAGGCATGACGTGTCTTTAAGTGAATTTCCGTTTTTCCGGTGATCTTGTTTTGGACGGCGCGGATGCGTCTGACATCCGTTTTAAGCGCCGTCAGGGGCGTTGGGACCCTAGCGTCGAGGAGAAGCTTTCCAGGGTATTTTCGGGTGTTGAGGCCGAAGTTGAGGCACGGGCCCCACGGCCCGTCTTTTGAGCTGCCTGCAGCATTTCACGAATTTTTCATCGGACGTCCATTCGGGGCGTGCCAGCAGTCGATGTTGGGTGTTTTTTCAAGGGCATCGCATTGGCGCAGTCTGCCCGCTCTAATTCCGCACGATGGTGCGGGCCCTGCGATGGCCGCTTCGGGAGTTGACAGTGATTTCCAGCTTTATCACCGGGTGTCCGTTTTGGACAAGTGATTAGTTGAACTTGTGTACTTTTTCAAGAGGATCACAACAGTGCGATCCGTCCGTTGAGTTTCTGGACCGGGATGCGGGTTCCACATGGCACCGCTCGTGTGCGGTGCACCGGAATGCCTATTTTTCTCTGGATGTCCGTTGCACTCAAGTGAGTAGTGCTTTTGTCGTGTTTTCCTGAGGGGATCGCAATGGTGCGATGCACCTGACTGTTTTCAGGGCCGAGGCTCGGGACCACGGGACGTCGTTCGGGCGTAAGGCGGTATTGGCGACTTTTACGTCGGATACCCATTTGGGGCGAGTAAGTAGTCGATCTCGCGTGTTTTTATGCGAGGATTACAACGGTGTAATCTGTTCAGGAGAGAGGATCCTCATACGCGATCTTATTAAGTGTGGAAATATGAAAGGTGCCCCGGCGGTGGTTCCTCTACCGTGTTCATAGCGAACCCTTGGCATGTGATTGTGTGCACTCCTGGGAGAGTGATGTTGGTGGTTAAAGAGATGTGGTTGGCTGTTCCCTAGTCGTTGAGGCGGCAAGTTGGAGATGTTACGTCATGCCTTCGCGTTGACGTTGGGTTCCATGTGCACGTTAGCCTTTGGGCTGGAGACGAGGTATACTCTGGGAGTATACGGGAGTGCTTGGAGGTACGTGTGGTTGTTTATACCTGAGAACATTTGTGCATTCGGTTGGGGTTGACTTGGGGCCACACGTCGTGTGATCCCCATGTGCGTGTCATGCTCTGCTTTACGTACTTTGACCTCTCGCGACGTAGAGGGTCCCTCTGTGCTCATTTGTTTGACTATAAGGGTTCAGCAGTGGGTTGCTCATTGACTTCTCAGGGTTTACCCTCTAGTAGAGACTAGGCAGTGGGTCACCCGACGACTCTTGAGGGTCTACCCTTTAGCATGGTGGGCAGTGGGTCTCCCGTCGCCTTGTTTCAGGTCAACCCTCCAGCAGGGCTGGGCAGTGGGTCACCTGTCGACTTGTTCATGGTTTTCCCTCTAGAAGAGACTAGGCAGTGGGTCACCCGATGACTTTTCAGGGTCTACCCTCCAGCAGGGCTGGGCAGTGGGTTGCTCGTCGTCTTGTTCTGGGTTTACCCTCCAGCAGGGCTGGGCAGTGGGTCACCCATCGACTTCTTCCAGGTCTACCCTCCAGAAAGGCTGGGCAGTGGGTCACCTGACAACTTATTCCAGGTTTACCCTCCAGCAGGGCTGGGCAGTGGGTCGCTTGATGGTGTACTATGGTTTACCCTCCTGCAGGGCTGGGCAGTGGGTTTCCTGATGATGTATTATGGTTTACCCTCCAGCAGGGCTGGGCAGTGGGTCACCCGGTATCATATTATAAATTACCCTCCAGCAGGGTTGGGCAGTGGGGCACCCGTTGATATTCCAGACTCATTCCTTTCTACTAGGATAGTCTGTGGCTTTCCTCCGTGGCTACCGGAGCGGAAGCCTTGTTTGTACGGGTCAGTGATGTGACAGCCTTGGATTTCAGGAGAGCTCTCGACTATGGGGTAGTGACGAGGCGTGGTTTGACATAACCCGGAACTCTCAAGTACGAGGGGCACTTTCCCCCACCGAGACGCGCCCTTGTGGCGCGACCTAAAACCATGCAGGCGAGTCAGTGTCGCCCAAAGAGGATAGTGTCGAGGTGCGGTCGTTTGAGCCCCTTGACTTGTAGTTCGGGGCAGACGTGCGGGATACTGGGCATCGATGATGGTGTTACATCTAGGACTGTTGGCGACTCACTTTTCTTGGGATGAGCTACGGGACGGAGATCCCCTTACAACATTGGTCAGGCTTCTTGTTGAGTA
Source organism: Viscum album (assembly GCA_963277665.1). Lineage (NCBI taxonomy): Eukaryota > Viridiplantae > Streptophyta > Magnoliopsida > Santalales > Viscaceae > Viscum > Viscum album. The sequence continues at coordinate 275,750,693 of OY728137.1, forward strand.
TATTCATATGTATATAGCTCATTCTAGTACCCAATTCTTGGGTTTTGGATACTCTCCCTCCAGGAGAGGCGAAGTCGCATGGGGTATGCCACGTGCTTTCTGTGTCTAGCTTCTCGTGGTTGGATGAGTCTACTCTCCTGTTATAGGTAGCGAAGACTCGACGATAAGTTCATCTTCTCACCATTTCCAGCTCCTTGTGTCTGGACGAGTCTACTTCCTTTCTCTTGTTGGGTTGAGCTGGACTCTTTACTGTTACTCTTTACTGCACTCTCGGTTGTACTCCTTTACTCTTCCCTATTCTCTCTACTTCTCACCCTTCGGTACCTCCTTTGTTACTCCCTCGAGCCTTCGGGGTATCCTATTGAGTATTTTTATACTCACCCCTACTTGGGCTTTTCTCGCACTTGGTGTGCCCTTGCAGACGACGGAAAAGTTGGTCGTGACGTCAGAGGAGCTTCAGAGCCAGAATCTTGAACCGCGTGCGGTGGTCGGAGTCGGGTTCCAGGTGGGGGAACCTACCAGCTGTTTTCTTTTGTTTACTTATTTCTAGGTTGTGGCACTTTTTTGATTGGGCGCGTGTTTTCCCCCTTTACTTTTTAGTGTACCTTCAGCTTTCTTTGTACTTATAGAGGTCGATGCACTTTGTGGTTTATATATAGCAGTTGCCCTTTTTCTTTAATTGTCTTTTCTTTTACTCTGCACTTTTTCATTGAGTTTGCTGTTTGTGTGCATGTAAAGGTACTTAGGCAAAGGCCTCCCCGAGTTTTTGTGCCTTCGGCGCTAGTCGCCAGCCCCTGTCCTATGGAGGCGGGCTTGGGGTAGTTGCGGCTCGAGCCCGGGTAGGTTAGGGTCGTGAAAAAGTGGTATCAGAGGAGGTTCATTCCTTGGGAAGCTATTCGGACGTCCCTAAAAGAGGAATTGGTTGGGATTTAGGGCAACAGTGTTAACGTGTCTTGAGAGCGGATCTCAGGCCAGGGAGTCCAGTGATGGTGCAGCGGCCGACGTATTCATTCACCATGACCTTGATAACCCGCTTGTCGACTCGGCATGCTGAGACACTTGTTGCAGGGAAAATTGGTTTTTGCATCACATAGGATTGAGTCTTTGACTTTCCTTCTTGAGTCAGCTCCCCATCATTGTTGTTGGTATATACATTATGCTCATCTGACCGCGGCACTCCTTGATAATATCCAGGATGTCTCTGCGAAGACATCCAGCCAAGATACCAGCTTTGGTACGTGAGGATGACCCTGTGAGCTATGAGGCCACAGTTCATGACCAATCATGCGAGCCCCTTTATCTGGGTGGGTCGGTAGCAGCGCCCCCACCTCTTGGGCAGTAGACAGCTTCAGCAGAGCAGGCTGAGCTTGAGCGCAGGTTGAGCGCGGTCCATGAGTTCCAGTGCCAAAGACTGTTGAGGTTCAGTGGTGAGCCAGACCCTCAGGCAGTAGAGGTTTGGCTCGAGGCAGTGGTTCGCCTTTTCAGTCTTGTGCAGACGCCGACAGATCAAAGAGTGGATTTGGTAGCCACCCCTTTTTGTGGAGTAGCTTGGCGTTGGTGGAGTCTGGTGACTCAGCTTCTTGACGAGTTGTCGCATTCATGGGGCGAATTTCAGTTGTTGTTTTATGAGGATTTTTTCCCCTCCTACTTGCGCTCCGTTAGGATTTAGGAGATCCTGTAGTTTCAGTAGGGAGGGATGAAAATGGCCGAGTACGCGGATAGTTTCACAGACCGTGCACGCTTTTACCCAGACTTAGTCCATGACGACAACCCTCGAGCGTGGAAGTTTGAGCAGGGTCTCCGCTGAGAGATTCGTGTTGTCGTAGTACCCTTGGGAATTTCCACATATGTCGGGGTGCTAGAGCAGGCGCTGGTGACAGAGGGCTTCCTGTCACGTTCTAGAGTTGGTGGTGGCAGCAAGCACGTCGAAGCCGAGACGTCTGTCGCAGCTAGCGGGCGTCAGAAAGCAGAACCTCGACGCAGGTGGATTTCTGAAAACAGGACTCAGGGGCGTGGTCGTATGCCACAGTGGTTCCAGAGGGCACCAGTGCAGCCCGAAGAGAGTCGATGCTATGCTTGTAACGGGAGATCTCACTTGGCATGAGATGGCCCGACCAGGCATGCGGAGAGCTTCGGGAAGGCAGCAGGTGTACCACCACGACGGAGGCAGTGCCATGATTGTAGTAGTACCCAGAGAGGTGGTGCTAGCAGAGGAGCGGGAGGATCTGGTAGTAAGGGACGGCTTTACGAGGTCTTCTCATCACCACTAGGTGGTCCACGTCAGGCTCCGGGAGTTGACAGTTGGGACCGTGGACAGTCGTGAGTTTGGATGTCTACGATCCTGCAGAGCACGGGATGATGAGAGGTACCCCTTGCGACTCTTCTACTTCTTGCAGTAGAATTGTTAGACTGTGTGTGAAGTTTTTTTTTCTCCCCACTCCTTTCTTGAGTTGATACCAGGGTGACACAGGGCGTCGGGTGTAACCCTGTTTTGGTAAAGTAAAAGGTGTGAGACCCTTCTCTTTAGTCGATGGTGGTGACTCCTTCACCTTTCGAGCATGTAAAAGAGTCTTGGTCGTGGGAGATCGACTGTGAATCTTGCGTGACCAGATGTCCTTGGGTGCTTCACCATATGGATATTCTGAAGGAGGGAATCACCGGGCCTTGTCCCATGTCCAAGCGGTGATTCTTGTCGCAGTGTGTGACCTAGAGTTTTGACCGGGGAGATGATCTACCCCTGAGGTCCATCGGACCGTTTTGAGACCGTGCAGAGGGTTGGTGAGGTTCCCTACCACCTTTCCCTAACCCCAAAGGCTGGAGTGGGTGCACGACGTCTCCCACGTGACTCACCCGAGAAGAAGTGTGCATGCTTATGCACGTCATCGGCGAGGGCAGACCTCATGTAAAACAGATCAATCCTTTGGTCTGTGTGCGGTCGTGCAGAGCTGTGCATGAGTTCTTCTAGGTACGGGAGATCCAGGTGTGGGCTTAGTACCCTGAGTTGTTCCCTGGTTTTTCTTTTCGGGGACTAAAATCTTGAAGGAGGGAATGATATAAGAACCTATTCTTTGCTTCAGAAGACTTTGGAATATTCTTGATGATATTCCAGAGCATTGCCTTCATACGGCGTGCGATTCCGAGCCCCGGAGTGGCCGAAATTAAATTTTCAGTGCGTTCACACTGGAAACGCCAAATAAATGGGATAACTCCTAAACGGTGCTTCATATCAGAGATCTGAGTGTATAGATGGGTCCGAAATGGGGTGTTTACCCTAGGAACTACATAAATCGTGTCGGCGCGGGACGTTTGGACCCCTCGCTCGCTTCTAGAACGTTAAACGGATAAATTAATTAATAAATTTATTATTTTAATGGTGAAAATCAAGTATCTCTTAAACGGTGGCTCGGATTGGAAAAAAGAGGGCACCATTGAGTCTGTAACGTGCTGTTTACCCTAGGAGGGGTGTAAGTTTTGCGGGCGCGGCCCGTCTGTGAAAAATGGCCCTAGGGGCGCTTTCGTAATTTGGAAACTTTGGGCGTTCAGCTTTATAACTTTTAAACGGGAGATCGGATTAAAATTATTAGACCGCCTTTGTGCTCAGGGGGGTGGTTTTTACCCTAGGGGAGGCCTAACCTCGACCCCGTCGAGAGTTTTGGTTACGGGTTAATTTGGGGTGTTTTGAAATTAATTAATTAAAATTAATTTTTTTTCTATTTTAGTAAACCCCTTCCCTCATCCCTTGTTTCTTCCTCCTGGAGGAAGGATTCTCAACCAAGGCCTCCTCCATCCTCTCCTCCTCAAGGTGGTGTATTGTGGTGGCAGCGGATCACGCGGGAAGCGTCGGGCGATGCCCATCGAGGTAGGCGGTGTTCGTTTGAGTTTTAAATCCCGAACCCCTCTTTGAGTTTGATTATTTTCATCAAATTGTTTCTATTTCTTCGAACAAATCTCATAATAATGTATTATAATTTATGATCTTTCCATCGCCCTTTTCGGAATTTAAATCGGAGTTCGGAGGCGATCTCCGACATCCGGCGAAAGTTGCGGGTTTTTGTTTTGTTTCCGGCTGGTTTTGGGTTTTTCCGACGGGTTTGAGCGGCCGAGCGTGGTAGCTGGGTGAGCAGGGAGGTGCGGCGGTGGGGTGTTTGGCCTCGGTCTGCTGAGGCTGTCAGCTGGGGCTCACAGACGGCGAGAGGAGGACGGCGGAGGCGGCTTCCGGCAGGTGACGCGGCGGCGGGGGTCTCCTCAGCCGGAGCGGCTCCCTTCTGCGGTGGCGGTCCGCTGGGGCTGCAGGCGGCGTCGGTCGGGCGAGGGAGCAGGCGTGCGCCGGCCTTCCGTGGAAAGTAGGGGAGCCCGAGGCATCGACCTCGAGAGTGCGCAGGAGGACTTGCCGCATGGCCGGTGCTGGGGTCGCCGGAACACCAGGATCGCGCGACCCTGGTGAAGAAGAAGAGACCCGCAACAGCGGGTCTCTGTCGGGGGCGACCTGCAAAAGCAGGCGACAAGGGAAAAAAGAGAGAGAAATAATTAAAAAAACGGGGGGCCACAGGTTTGAAAAAAAAAAGAAGAGAAAATTAAAAATAAAATATATGTTTAAAATAATAATAATATTATTATTATTATTATTATTATATAAATCATAGACCGGGCGTCAGTCTCGTGTGTCGTCAGCGGCGACGCGTCCCTTAAAATGAGAGGAATGTTTTGATATGGTTTCAGGAATTTTTAATTCCCGAAACGAGGGGCCTCGGAGGCGCAACGCGTCTTTAAGCGAATTATTGTTTTTTTGGGGATCTTGTTTTGGATGGCGCAGACGCATCCGACGTCCATTTTAAGCGCTGTCAGCGGCGTTGGGACCATGGCGCCGGGGCCAAGCTTTCCAGGGTGGTTTCGGGCGTTGAGGCCGAAGTTGAGGCACGGGCCCCACGGCCCATCTTTTGAGTTGCGTGCAGCGTTTCACGACTTTTTCATCGGACGTCCGTTCAGGGCGTACGAGCCGTTGATGTTGGGTGTTTTTCTGAGGGCATCGCATTGGCGCAGTCTGCCTGCTCTAATTCCACACGATGGTGAGGGCCGCTTCGGGAGTTGACAGTGATTTCCAGCTTTATCACCGGGTGTCCGTTTTAGACAAGTGATTAGTCGAACTTGTGTACTTTTTCGAGAGGATCGCAATGGTGCAATCCGTCCGTTGAGTTTTGGGACCAAGATGCGGGTCCCACGTGGAACTGCTCGTGTGTGGTGCGCCGGAATGCATCTTTTTTTCCGGATGTCTGTTGCACTCAAGTGGGTAGTGCTTTTGTTGTGTTTTTCCGAGGGGATCGCAATGGTGCGATGCGCCTGACTGTTTTCGTGGCTGAGGCTCGGGACCACGGGATGTCGTTCGGGCGTAAGGCGATATTGACGACTTTTACGTCGGATACCCATTTGGGGCGAGTAAGTAGTCGATCTCGCATGTTTTTACACGAGGATTATAACGGTGTATTCTATTCAGGCGAGCGGAGCCTCATACACAATCTTATTAAGTGTGGAAATATGAAAGGTGACCCGGCGGCGGTTCCTCTACCGTGTTGATAGAGGACCCTTGGCATGTGATTGCGTTCAATCCTAGGAGAGTGATGTTGGTGTTTAAAGAGATGTGGTTGGTTGTACCCCATTCGTTGAGGCGGCAAGTTAAAGACGTTACATCATGCCTTCACTTTGACATTGGGTGCCATGTGCACGTTAGCCTTTGGGCTGGAGATGAGGTATACTCTGGGATTATATGGGTGCGCTTTGAGGTATGTGTGGTTGTTTGTACCTAAGAACATTTGTGTGTTCGTTTGGGGTTGACTTGGGTCCACACGTCGTGTGATCCCCATGCGCGTGTCATGCTCTACTTTACGTACTTTGACCTCTCGTGACGTAGAGGGTCCCTCTATGCTCGTTTGTTTGACTAGCAGGGATGGGCAGTGGGTTGCTCATTGACTTCTCAGGGTTTACCCTCTAGCAGAGACTAGGCAGTGGGTCACCCGACGACTCTTGAGGGTCTACCCTCCAGCAGGGCTGGGCAGTGGGTCGTTCGTCGTCTTGTTTCAGGTCTACCCTCCAGCATGGCTGGGTAGTGCGTCGCCTGTCGACTTGTTCAGGGTTTTCCCTCTAGCAGAGACTAGGCAGTGGGTCACCCGACGACTCTTTAGGGTCTACCCTCCAGTAGGGCTGGGCAGTGGGTCGCCCGTCGTCTTGTTCCAGGTTTACCCTCCAGTAGGGTTGGGCAGTGGGTCACTCGTCGACTTCTTCCAGGTCTACCCTCCAGCAAGGCTGGGCAGTGGGTTGCCTGATGACTTATTCCAGGTTTACCCTCCAGTAGGGTTGTTCAGTGGGTCGCTTGATGATGTACTATGGTTTACCCTCCTGCAGGGCTGGGCAGTGGGTAGCCTGATGTTGTATTATGGTTTACCCTCCAGCAGGGCTGGGAAGTGGGTCACCCGGTATCATATTATGAATTACCCTCCATCAGGGCTGGGCAGTGGGGCACCCGTTGATATTCCAAACTCAGTCCTTTCTACTAGGCTAGTTTGTGGCTTTCCTCCATGGTTATCGGAGCGGGACCCTTGTTTGTACGGGTCAGTGATGTGAAAACCTTGTCTTTGAGGAGACCTCTTGACTGTGGGGTAGTGACGAGGTGTGGTTTGACATAACCCGGAACTCTCAAGTACGAGGGGAACTTTCCCCCACCAAGACGCGTCCTTGTGACAGGACCTAAAACTGTGCAGGCGAGTCAGTGCCACCCAAAGCGGATAGTGTCGAGGTGCGGTAGTTTTAGCCCCTTGACTTGTAGTTTGGGGCAGACGTGCCGGATGCTGGGCATCAATGATGGTGTTACTACTAGGACTGTTGGCAACTCACTTTTCTTGGGCTGGGCTACGGGACGGAGATCCCCTTACGACGTTGTTCGGGCTTCTTGTTGAGCATATACATATGTATATACCTCATTCTAGAACCCACTTCTTGGGTTTTGGATACTCTCCCTACAGGAGAGGCGAAGACGCGCGGGGTATGCCACGTGCTTTCTGTGTCTAGCTTCTCGTGGTTGGAGGAGTCTACTCTCCTGCTATAGGTAGCAAAGACTCAACGAGAAGTTCATCTTCTCACCGTTTCCAGCTCCTTGTGTCTGGACGAGTCTACTTCCTTTGTCTTGTTGGGTTGAGCTGGACTCTTTACTGTTACTCTTTATTGCACTCTCGGTTGTACTCCTTTACTCTTCCCTATTCTCTCTACTGCTCTTTGGTACCTCCTTTGTTACTCCCTCGAGCCTTTGGGGTATCCTACTGAGTATTTTTATACTCACCCCTGCTTGGGCTTTTCTCGCACTTGGTGTGCCCTTTTAGACGACTGACAGGTCGTGACATCAGAGGAGCTTAAAAGTCGGGAGCTTGGACCGCGTGTGGTGTTCGGAGTCGGGTTCCAGGTGGGGGACCCTACCAGCTGTTTTCTTTTGTTTACCTATTGCCAGGTTGTGGCACTTTTCTGATTGGGCGTGTGTTTTTCCCCTTTACTTTTCAGTGTACCTTTAGCTTTCTTTGTACTTGTAGAGGTCGATGCACTTTGTGGTTTATATATAGCAGTTTCTCTTTTTCTTTACTTGTATTTTCTTTTACTCTGCACTTTTTTATTGAGTGTGTTGTGTGTGTGCGTGTACAGGTACTTAGGCAAAGGCCTCCCCGAGTTTTTGTGCCTTCGACGCTAGTCTCCAGCTCCTGGCCTATGGAGGCGGGCTTGGGGTAGTTGCGGCTCGAGCCCGAGTAGGGTCGAGTCATGACACTAACTGTGTGACTCAACCATGTAGGTAATTCATTTCATAGTAAGATTCTGAATTGTTTTCCCTAACTATGTGAGTTGGGCCAAACAACCATGTGATTTGTCTCAGAAAAATTTCAAATCCCTTTTGAATGAGCTGCACACGGTTAGTCAAACCCTGTGCATAGACCATACGAGGGTGGGTTATTAAACAGTGTTGGGTGAACATTTAGTGCATGGTTTGGATAGTCGTGAAACCAAACCATGTGACCCCATTTTCTAAAGGAGAATTTACCATTTTTTCCCTGAAATTTTTTCAACCCTCCAACTCTTTTTCTTTCTTTCCTTTAGTGGACAGCACCCCTTCTCCTTTCCAATGCAGTTCTCCCAAGCCTAAGCTGGGATTCTTGATAATCTATCCTTATGATCTCTATTTTCACCATCATTAAGCACGTTATATCCATAATTTTAATCTCTCTGATCCTCTTGATTTCTTTCTTCATTTATATTTCCATCTCTTGCACTATTTTGGTGCAAGATCATATGCCCTATTTTCAGGGCATTGGTTCATTCTTATGATTTATTCCATTCTACTTCAAACATGAAGTCGATAAAGGATAAGGATTCATATATGTTCCTAAGGTAGTTGGTCTAGTAATTTTCCCTAAAATTTTAGGTGTTTTTATAGCTTCATCATTTTTCCGCATGCCAAAATTTTCTACACATTTCTTTAAAATGATTTTTTCTTTTTAGATTAATTAAACCATGTCATAATACACCCTTAGAGCCTTAATAAATTATTTAGAGGATTTATACCTTGTTTATTTCCACCAATTTGGGTGTGTTAAATTAAATTCCCTCTTAAAAGAAAATTTACACATGCCCAACCACCTCTTAATTGGGTTATATTGACCTTGATTTTTATTTTCATTAGGTTATAATTAAATTGATTAATTTAATTGATTTGAAATGGGTGGAAAGGCCACGCCACATGTTTTATATTTATATATATATTATATGAAATGTGACACCCAATGTTATATTGGGTTCAATGATTATGAATGATTTGTAGGTAATCCCTCGTGATTAATATTATTAGAACATGGATAGTGGACATTGAACAATAATTAAGGGACTTGTTGAGCATAGAATTTCACACTCCCTTACATTGGGTGATGGGAATGGCTTCTCACACCATTTACATTTATTGTAATGATGGGCATGATGTTATACATTCCCTTTCACTGGGTGTTCGTCATGATGACTCACCACACTATATCAAGTGATGAGCATAAATTCTCACATTTATATGAGATTTAGAGATTGTACCCTTTTCAAGAGTCTAAGCTCGTTAGACTGGTCATGGACACCTAAGTTACATCCTGGGTCCAGCTAGCACCTAGTATACATGTATATTCCTATATATGTTCTCATGTATATAGTGTATATGCATGTATATATATTATATATGATTAATTTTATATATATTTGTGTGTGTGTGTGTGGTAAACTAATCAGACTTGTCCCAGCCTATGTTAGAGTAGGTGGAGTTTTTCAGGTGTCCTATAGGAACCTGAGCAGACTCGTATTTACTTTTCACCATCTTTTATTACCCATTATACATGTATACTACTATGCTATATACTTTGGTTGGATTATTCTAGACACCTTTGGTAGTGTGCTACTAAGTTTATCTTACACCCAACTCGGGCTTCCATTGGTACCCAAGTAGACTTTATGGTTTCATGTGTTGGAAAGGGAAATCACCCTATCACGGATGCTTGATTTATTTTTCCTATAGAATGGAGCATGTTAGAATAGGACCAAGAATTTTCTTATGATAATAATCGAGCTGTCTTTTGGTATTTTACTTTTTTTATAGCATGTTTCATGCACATGTGCCTTGTATCCCTTATTTACCCTTTTTTGTATATCATCATGCCATGAAATCATTTTATAAATAACCCAACTTATGGATTTATTATTATTAATTCTTGTATGTTTTTTATTTTCCTCTTTTCTACTCTGATATGAGGGTATATTCTACCCACCGTACCATCTTATACCCTCTCTACTATTTGAAAACCTTTGCATATGGGGAGTCATGCTTGAGGCTATGTGACTCATCGGATCGGGGCATAGTTTTAGTGTCTCATGGATCGGGAAGTTACATGATGAAAGGGAACATGGATCATCATGCCCATAATCTATGTAAATAGTTTGAGACATCATGCCCAACACCCAATATAAGGGAGTGTGAAACACCATTCTCAGTAAGTCCCTTAACCATTGTCCAACGACCAATATCCATGGTCTAATTATAATAATCATATGGAATAACCTTTTAATAGTTTACATTCACCAAACCCAAACTAACCATGGGTGTCACAAATTATATAATTCATTATATCTCTATAACATGTGATGTGGTCTTACCACTCACTTCTATTTAATTAAATTAAACCATTTAATTTAGAAATCAAGTCAAACCCAATTTAAAGTCTAGAAAAACCACTTAGGAGGTGGTATAGTCAATTAAACATTTATATCAAGGAGTTTATTTAATTAAACACACCCAAAGGGGTCTAAACCAAGAAGGTAGACATCCTCTAATGTATTAACATGGTTCTATGGGAGTATCTTAACACAGATCAATTAATTTAAAAAGTTAAACACATTTTTTGGCATCTTGCATAGGAGTCTGGCATGCAGCACAATGGTGAGTGAAATAAAAACACCTAAACTTTTAGGTAAAATTATTATACCACCTACCTTAGGCCTATGGAAGACTCCTCATTCAGTATCAGCTACATATTTAAAGTATAACAAAAGAAAAAGAAATAATAAATTAAAACCCTAAAAATAGGGAATATTAGCTCGCACCAAAATAGAGTATAATATGGAAAGATAAATGAAAAAATGAATGAATATGAGTGTAGCTCTTACTGTTAGCTATCCAATTCAAACAATGGTGAAAGAAAAAGAGGTTAGATGAAGAATCTATTTTGAATCCTATCTTAGAAGATGAGGGGGAGCTCCCTGGCATATGATCCATTGGAAACAAGAGGGAGGATAGAAAAGGAGAGGGTGAGTTAAATAGAATGAGGGAAAAATTGTAATCTACCCACTTTTTAAGAGGTGCACATTTTGGCCATATGGTTGGCTAAACCGTGTGCCACTATACACCTAGAATTATCATATGACACCCCTTGCACAGGCTAGGCACATGGTTTGACTAACCATGTGCATCTTGTGAAAAAACCCTATGTATCTTGACTGAGATAAGTTACATAGCCATGCATCCTGGGTTTCATGGTTTAGTCTAATTGTGCTCCCCTCTATAGTCATCTGCACTACCCCGCATGGTTTGGACAAACCGTATGCCAGGGATTTTTCCTCCCAAACTTGGAGCACTGGGATTCAAATAAGTTCAGATGCTTCACAGACCTTCCTTAGGCCATAGGGAACATTTTAAAAGATAAAAAAAATTAAATTGGAAAAAATTGATATGTACCTTCTTGAAAAGTTTGGGCATTACAACCTCCCCTTCTTAAAGCAACTTGTCCTCAAGTTTCCCTTCTAAGGGTAGTAAGGGTTCATCTAAGAAAAACTCCATCCACTGAGCATGTGCATCGTCCACTCACTCCTAGATCTCATCCTATACTTAGTCATTATACCATAGCACCCACACTAGAGGAACTAACCTACTTCAGAGAGCCTCCATACTCCCATCCATGATATGAATAGGATACTCCTCAAAGGATTCATCTACATTGAGTTCAACCTCCTAAGGCTATAAAATATTTGATGGATCAAGATAATACCAACTAATATGAGACATGTGAAAAATTTCATGCATGTAATAGTATCTCTGAGGAAGTTATATCATGTAATCCAGTGGTTTGATCCTCTATAAGATCTCAAAAGTTTTGACGAATCTATGAGCTAACTTACCCTACCTTCTGATTTTTTATTGGCCTAGTCTAGATAAAACATGCAAGGGAACCCAATCTCTAACCTCAAACTCAAGTTTTCATTGATAGAAGTTAGCATATGACTATTACCTATATTGAGATTCCATTATTCACTTCTTGTTCAGCTGAACCTACTCTGAAGACTCATGAATGGAAAGTGGTCCAAGCATTGTTTCCTCCCTTGCCTCTAACTAGAACAGAGGTGAATGGAAGGGATTATCATACAAGGCCTCATAAGGATCCATATGAATGGTATCTGGAAATATATTATTATAATTGAACTAAACTAGGGGTATTTTTTTCTCCCAATAACCCCCAAATTCAAGGACACGTGTATGGAGCATATTCTCTAACACCTGAATCATGTGCACTATCTATATATAGATCTGAGGGTGATAGGTCGTGTTGAGAAGAACCTGTGTACCCAAGGCCATCTGCAACCCCTTCCAAAACTGTGATGTGAAATGAGTGTCCCTATCATGTATGATAGAATGCGAAGCTCCATGAAGGAATAAAATCTCCCTAATGTATAGCCTCCCTAGATCATCTAATTAAAAGGTCTCTTGAATAGGTAATAAATGGGTGACCTTAGTCAACCGATCAATGAATACCTGAACTATATTGTTTCCTTGGATATATCTAGGAAAACATGTCACAAAATATATAGTGACATCATCCCACTTCCAATCGAGAATGAACAATGACTATAAAAGCCTTGTCATTCACCGATGTTCCACCTTTACCTACTTACAGATGGAACATCGAGTAATAAAGTCAGTTATCTCCCATTTTTTATTGATCCACCAATACTAGAGATGTATGTCTTGATACATCTTGGTGACGCCAGGATGCACTGTCTATACTGAGGCATGATATTCCCACATAAACTCCTCTCGGATGTCTACTAGAAATCATATATTCCCATGCATGAATAAGGTATCATTGTCATCCATGGTCCAACCAGGAAATGAATCCTCATCTGAAACACTCTCCCTCAGGACTAGGCCTTGAGACTTGAAAGTTTCCTCATATTTATCCATTTCAAAAGGGTGTAGGTCACTATTAAAGTTGTGAAGACTATCTATGTGTGATTCTCCTAAACCTAAAAATGCATCTTAGAAAACAAGTCCATAAGCTGCCACTCACCACTGGCCTCCTTAACTGCCTGTGTCTAGGTCTTATGGCTTAGATCACTTGCTTTCGCATTTCCTTTTTCAGGAATATAGGAAAGATCAAAGTAAAATGAATATAGGTATTCAACCCATCAATGCTACCTAAGATTAATATCACACTGTATAAAGATATACTTGAGGATTTTATGATCTGTATACACCAAAAAATTATCTCCAAGAAAATAATTTCTCTAACAGCGTAAAGCATACGCCACTACTACCAACTTGAGGTCATTCATTAGGTAATTCCACTCACCATCCCTCAGCTTATGAGACTCGTACACAAAAAATTGATATTCTTTAATCATAATTGCTCCTAGCCCGATGCCTAATTCTTCATAATAAATTTTTATCTCCTTCTTAGATCCAGAAAAATCAGGATTTGTGCTAAAGTAAACCTATATTTTAATTTCTAAAAGTATTCCTCACAATGTTATGACCATATAAATTTCACACCCCTTATATTCAAGCTCATAATAGTAACTTCTATACATGAAAAAACCTAGGTTAAGCATCTTTAATTCTCAGTTATCCCCAAGAAACTTCATATGTAAAAGAATTTCTTGGGATACTTCCAAGAAACTACTACTCTCACCTTATTTGGATCAACTGATACTCCCAACTCTAAGATGATATGACCCATGTAGTGGAATTTTACAAAAAAAAGTTGAATTTAGTGAGATTTTAATAAATCTAGTTCTCTCTCAATGTATTCATCATTATCTCAATATGTTGGGAATGGTCATGTCAAGTGTGAGAGTACACCCAGATTTCACCCAAAAATACTACCACGAATGAATCTAGATGCAGCTAGAAAAATCGATTCATCAGGTCCATGACAACAGCTGGTGTTTTTGTGAGACAAAAATAAATTACTAGATACTCATAAATACTATACCTATTTCAAAAATCTGTACGAGGTATGTCAAAAGACCTGACACACACATGATGGTATCCCAACCAAAAATCAATCTTTAAAAACACCCTCACTCCTCGAAGCTGATCTAAGAGGTCATCTATTCAAGGTAGTGGATATTAATTATGATCTGGTTTAGCTATCAGTAATCCACACAAAGCCAAAGGGTACCATCCACCTTCTTAGAAAAAGGGATTGGAGAACCCCATAATAAGGTACTAGGTTGAATAAAACCCTTATTTTGTAAGTCTTACAACTACTTCATTAGTTCCAAATTCTCTATTGGTGCCTCTTATAAGGAGGAATGGACAGTATTTCCACTCTAGGAACTAGCTCAATTGTGAATTATACCTCTGTTATTGAAGGTATCCTAGAAAAGTATTCAGGGAATACATCCCTAAACCTATCCACCATAGGATGGAAATCAGTAGGTTGAATTCCCTATTTATACAAGAAAACACTAGTGGTTTGGGTTTTCACTCTTCCCATCCCATGATGATCGGGTCCAGATCGAGTCATATGAATATCTCATTCTCCCTTGTAAATATGTCTACTTCCCTATGGTGATGTAAATTTTAGCTTCCAGTGATAACAATAAAAATTAAAAAAAACCCTTTCATGTCAAGGATGAAAAGATTCCACATAAACATATAACTTCCCATCTCAAGGAGACATTCCTTATATCATCAAACACTCTCTGATCAGATACCCAATGGGGTATCAAGTTTTATTATGCCACAGAATTACTCTATATCAAGGCTTAGACTCTCCATAATTATCATAAATATAAAAGAGTTTGATTCACTTATGTCAAACAAAGTATACATTAAGGTAGATGCCACTAGAATAGTATCTCTAACTATAGAAGGCCCTATGTTTTTCTTCTCTAAAACAAGTTACACTACATGTAATTAGACTATAAAATAGACCTGAGTCTCAACCTAACTTCCTTGAGTAGGCTTGCTATGTTGGTGCTATGAATCCTGAGTCGGGTTCCCTCTATCTCAACCACTACCTTGGCCTGAGCGGCTGGAGGTACTCCAATTTCTTTCCTAGAGGGGTAATACTAACCTTTCTCTGGATTGTGGAGTCAGTGTAGATCCTCTCTCACTAGGCACTAGTGTAAAGGTCCTACAAAAGCGATAAATATGACCCATCCTACCATATCATTTTAACTCAATTGGGTCACTCATGCACTGGGGTTTCATGTGCCTAGGCTTCCTACATCAGTGACATAAAACAAAACTATCAGCACGAGTTGTATGACTACCACTTCCCCTATGATAAAACTCAAATAAAAACTTCCTTCTGCTGGAAGAACTATTTCCTAGTCTGGGTGTTGAACCTCCCTAGCCCACACCTTCATCTTCCCTCTAATTCCTCTAAGTAATGAGGGCTTGGTTGACTATATTAGAAATAATGGTCAACCAAAAAACATTAACCTGTGATCAGATGGCGTATACAATACCATCTTCAAATCACCTCACATTTATGAACCCATCCCCAACTATAGTGAGTGTTAATCTATAAATATAGGTAAATTAGTGATAATATCCATTACATACATAGCTCCCTATTTCAAGTTACATGAACTCTCTAGCTTGGTCATCCCTCAATGTATTCAGAAATAAATAATCATAAAAGACTGTCTGGAAGTCCCTCCAGATCATATCTCGATATCGGTATGCCTATGTAATGACATCCCACCATATCTTGGTATAACCGAATAACATATAAATAGTAACATTGATCCTCCTTTTGTATAAATCTCTAGATGCTCGAATATATAAATCATGGCCTTCTTCCATGTCTCAGAAGCTTGATGAACACTTTCACCCAAAAATGTAGGTGGGTGCAGCTGTTGGAATCCCACATCAACTTTTCCATAGTCAGGGCTAGTCGAGCTACTCCTTCTATAGATTTCATCATATGAAGGAAACCCTCTCAAAACTAGATGTTAGTTCCCAAGTTATGAATTTTATTTTGCGTTATAGATGGAACTTTGGGAGGTAACACTGGTGGCTCAAGGCCCAACATCTCCAAAGCATGGTCATCACTGCCCTATGGTGTATGAATTGAGGCCTTCATGGTTGCATGATTCTACAATGTAAAACACACACCTTATAATATAATTCAATAGTTGAAAGGACCGTAGATCAATGATTAGGATAGGTATAAGCCTTCCCATTTATAGACTAACACCTCTCTACCTACTCCTATAGTTAGGTCTGGGTGATAAAGGGGGGCCATAACAGGCTATAAGAAATATAAGAGACACTCCCAACTACCCACTATTAATCCTAGTTTTGGGTGTAGGTCTTGTATCACACGTCTAAGGTCTAATATCACACTTCTAAGGTCTCAATATATGGAGTTTCAGTTGCAAGTAATATATAAAAACATCCTTTAATTTGAAATTGGAATCACCATTTAATGATAACCATTTCATTTATAATTTTAGATTCATTTAAGTTCATACTCTTTTATATATATATATATATATCATGGTCTAGTTAGATGTGTCACCATTCCTAATCTATAAAATCCATACTCCTTATAAATTTCAATTGGTGCATCATGTAACTGTAACCTAACCCTTATATATGGTATCCAGATGTAGCAGTTCATATAAAATGATTTTATTAAATTAATTACCATTATAAATTTATAGAAATACTTACTTCATAAATTATCATTCGCATTCAAGCAATCAAATCAACTATTGTTTCAACCCATGTAATCAGGGGTTCATGGCTCAAACATGGTATAATTAGTAGATTAAGGTACCATCATTAATCTATATGGGAAAAACCATTTATATTGATGCATGAACTTTAGTTAATTCAATTATTTTACCCCTATAAGAAGCATTAGCACATTTCCAAATATATAACAATCAAGGAACCAGTAATATATATAGCAGGTAATGAATGCAATAGTAAAACATGGCATGGAAATATGCATGGAATATAAGTCCTAAGGTTTCAATGATGATTCATGATAAATTAACTCCTTGACATACTAGGTCAAGGGTAAAAGAATTCTATAACAACAATAAAGATCACAAGTCATGTGTGTCATCCAATAGTGAAATCAGTACAAATGTAACAAATGTAATCCAATAACAATAATATCCCAACCTAGGTAATTTAGGTTCCCCCTATATGTGGGTTAGATACTCCCAGGCATAGGATCATTACCAAATTATGACACACTCCTAGTCTCTGGTTGAATACCCAAACAATAAGAAGAAAGGAAAAAATGACCCCTTGATACCACTTTGTAACATTCCAACCCAGGAACAACTAAACGGTGCCCCGATCCATTAGGTCACATGGACTCAAGCACTCCTCTCTTTAATCCAAAGGCTACCAACTAGTAGTGAGATTATATGGTGTTATAGTGGGAAGACTATACCTTTTGTTATTAGAGTGGAATAGTGGTAATAATAAGTAACATAGAATAGAGGAAGCATAATATAACTAACAGCGCTACGGAAGCAAGGACAATAATCAATAGTGAAAATAAAAATCCAAGAAAAATAATAATAATAAATCCATAGGCTGAGTCATATACCAAATGATTTCATTCCATAATGATGTAAAAAAATGGGGATACAGGGGATACAGAGCATAGGAATATACAACACGTTATATAAAAGCAAAAAATACCAAAAGACATATCCACTAGTATCGAGACCATACTCTTGATCCTCTATTACCATTATCCCATACTATAAGAAAATTAGATCAAGTATCCATGATTGGGTGCTTACCTTATCCCTACCTGTATCCATAAGGTATGTTCCGGTACCAATCGGTGGCCCGAACAGGGTGTGAGATAGACTCAGTAGGCCACCATAAATGGTATATAGAATAATTAAGTTGGTGTGTATAGAATAACATCATGTAGGTATAACAAATAATAAACAATGTTGAAATCCATAAACTAGTCAAATCAGGCTCCAAGAGGACACCTGGCTAACACTACCTGCTTCAGAATAGGCTAGAATAACTCTGATCTCAATTTACCTAGTACATGGATTGATAAGTAATTGTACATAATATGTATATATGTCTATACACTATATATAGGAGGAAATATATATGAATATACATAAATTCTAAATGCTACATGGACTTGGGTGTAACTCGGGCGTCTAAGCATAGTCAGATGAGTTATAGGCTCCAACAAGGGCACTAGCTCTAAATCTCATGGGAATGTAAGGCATCATGCCCATCACTTGAAAATAGTGGGGTGATTCATCATGACCAACACCCAATATAACGGAACATGGATCGTCATGCCCATAGTCCAAGTAAATAGTGTGAGATTCCATACCCAATACCCAATATGAAGGATCATGAAATGCCATGCTCAGCAAGTCCATTGACTATTTTCCAGTGACCAATATCCATGGTATAATTATAATAATCATAGGGAATCACATTTTAAGCATTTAAATTTATCTAACCCAAACAAACCATGGGTGTCACAAATTATATAATTATTTATATATCTATAACACATGGTGTGGTGTCATGACTCCCTCCCAAAAAAGATGCCCCTCCTGAGCTGGCAATGGTGAAAGGGAGATAATGACCCCCGATCCCCACCTCCAGTAGGCCCCGGAGTGGCGACGAGCACCAAGGGTATGATTTTTCACAATATGGGAGGCATTACCCTTTTTATTATTTAAGATCGGGAAATAGGATGAGTCAGACACCAAAGTAAAAAAAAGGAACAAGTAAATAAACCCAAACCAATCCCACATGCATGTTTAAACAGTTCTGAAACAAAGTACAAGTACAAGAAAGCTCAAAAGTACAATACCAAAAGAAACGAGAGTAAAGAAAACTGCAACAACTCCAACTATCCTGACTAGTCAGGTCCTGTACGGCCCTAGTAGTCCTCCTGAAAACCTGAAAGTAAACATAGGGTGAGCATAAAATTATACTCAGTAGGGAAACCTAAATCTCTCGTGCACAAGTGGGGAGACATCCTAATGTCCCATGAGAACAATAGAAGAAACCAAAACATACCAATGAATTCTATCCACCCAACCTCACCAGCCACGCTCACCAAAACACAAAACAACAGGTAGTGGTATATAAGAACAAGAGTATTGGGTACCCCGCACCACTTTCCCACTAGTTAGCTGCTCTTCCTAACGGCGAACGTCCTGACGCTACCATACTCTTTTTTCCCATACACACCTGGGCCTCACAACCACATATCCCGCCCGCACACACCTAGACCTCTCAACCACATATCCCGCCCGCACACACCTGGGCCTCTCAACCACATATCCCACCCGCACACACCTGGGCCTCATCCTGGAGATTCTTGGGAAAAAGTAAACCTACTCGAAGAGACTTGGGATAATACCACCCCAATCGAAACCTACCTGAAGAGTCTTAGGTGTAATGTTGCCTCAAGCCATCACAGCCTATGGAAGAAGGAGCAGAAAGGAGATAGTAACTAAGGGGAAAACACCATCTCCCATGAAATGGGAGTGTTAGGCACTAAGTGATCAACATGGGTGGGGTGCGACAAAACACAAAGATACAGATATATATATGTATACCAACACACAGCCCAACCTATGGCTTCTAAACAGAGAAACTGAGCACGTGAATCGGCACTGATATATCGAAGCATGAATACAACAAACAACCCCAACCCCATTTAGGTTTTCATGTTTCAATAGAATTAGTTTATTAGTTCCTTAACTACTGGGAAATTATCCACAACCAACCATATCAATCGTTTATAAAACATATTCCTTCTATCCACAAATCAAGTTAGGAAAACACAAGCAACACAACAAGTCCCTTATTATTAACCAACCAGCCCCATTGATTATTATTCTCGTTCCATCACCATGCTCCACCATTCATTAACTCTACCATTTTTATTTATTATTCACAACCCATAGTTCATTCACATTCAACCCATCCCTACAACCCCACTTCCAACCACCATAACCACAAACACACCGAAAACCATACATAATCATCCCTTGATACCATTTATCATAGCCACACTGCCCATCACTAACATAGCATTCACACCAACCCACAACCAAACCAACCGCAGTCCCGCTGCTCACCTGATCCACAGAAACCCACAAAACACTCCCTTCACATAAATAAACCCTAACTAGCACCCACATGTTTATTATTTCAGTTTTTTTTAACCGGGGTGATCACACAAGGGTTCTGGTTATTCATTAAATCAGCCAACTTTACGTGATTAACCAATTCCCACATTCCACAAAGTTTCCATCCATAAACAGTCTAGAAAGATAGGGCAGCATTTAATTTCACAAGCAAAGGCCCCCAACGACCGTGATTTTCAGTAGGCATAAGCCTATTCAATTCACAACATAATATCACAGGATATAAATAATGTAACTACATTCACAAACTTCCCATCCCTGTTATATAAGCCAGTTATTATCTTTATTAAACCGGTTCAAATGTGTTTCACGTAAACAAGAGGACACCCACCCCGCATGATACACAATTTAGAGAGACGAAGGTAAGATCCATACCTCCACAGGTTCTGATCACAACGCTCCCCTGGGTCAACTTTAGAAGACGTTCGACGGCATTCGTCGCTTCTGTCAAATCCCGGAAAAACCTCCTCGGGTGGAAGTTGGGAAGGAAAGGACAAAGGGAAGATAACAGATCCAAGCTCAGAAGTTTGGCCTCGTCGTTACGATCTCGTGGCCGTTGAAGGATCGTAAATCGGAGCTCGGACGAAGAAGTTATGGAAGAAAAGAGCCTTGGAGTCTCTTGGGAGAGCTCTGCTCAAAGGAATGGGGAGGAGAGGAGTGATTTGAAAAGGATGAGAGTCCCCCTCCTTTTATAGGAGAGAAAAACTAAAGTACACGGTCTGTACTTTCTAGTACACGGCGTGTACTCGGCCATTTCACACGGTCACCACGGGGCTTCCAACACGGCCTTCAATGTAGAACGTGGCCGTTGACTGGTCAACACATCGTTTGAGGGTAACACGTACGCGGGGAGGGACTACACAGTGTGTATTATGGGCTACACGGCGTGTACTCATTTATTTCACATGGCAAGGACACGGCATCAACACGGCACACGGCCGTTGACTGGTCAACACACGGTTTGAGGGTAACGTGTACATGGGGAGGGACTACACAGCGTGTAGTATGGGCTACACAGAGTGTACTCATTTATTTCACACGGCAAGGAAACAGCTTCAACATGGGGTATACCCGGTGAGGTGGTACACGGCGTGTACTCACACTACACGGCGTGTAGTTACAAAATTCTGAAAAGTGTGGGAAAAGTCCATTTTACCCTCCAGAACACTTCATGACCTTCTTTTTGACAAGGGAATGGGTCGGAGAGGTCCGGGCCATTACATCAGATACCTCTTAAAACATTCTCATCCTCGAGAATTCAAAATCCACCCCAGAGGAACCCAACAAGATACCTCTTAGGGCTCTCGTTATAACAGGAACCCATCCAACAACCCTAATCATATATGTTAGGAATTCCTTCTCCTATGTCAAGATATTATCTGCTTTAGGCGGAACTAACTCACCTGCATGGGTTTAATCGCATCCTCATTAATGCGTCTCGATTAAGAATTGGGTCTTCCCACTTCCATACATTAGGATTTTTCAACTTGCACTACCCCCAACACCGTACAACCAACACACTGCCCGAACACGTGGTTTGGGGAAATTCCTTCTCCTATGTCGAGATATTATCCGCTTTAGGCGGCCCTGAATCACCCGCATGGGTTCAATTGCATCCTCATTAATGCATCTCGATTAAGGATCTGGTTTTTTTTCCTTTCCCCACACATCCGGACATGCTACACACTTCCATAGAATAAGGAAACAAAATTCTCACAACCGACAAGCCAAGAATTCTATATATCAAAGGTACAGAGTATAACATCAAAACAAAGCTCATAGGAATAAAGAAAACACAAGTCAAAACAACTCCGGGTAATGAGCGTGCATCTCAGCCTCCCGCTCCCAAGTGCTCTCCTCGAGGCCTCCATGCCTCCACAACACACGAACCAAGGCGATGGTTTGTCCATGGAGCACCTTCTCTTTACGATCCTCGATTCTGACTGGTCGCTCCTCGAAGGTCTCGTTGTCTCCCATATCTAACTCTCCCCAGTCGATAACTTGAGAGTCATCATGTAAGTACCGATGAAGCTGGGAGACGTAGAAGACGTCATGAACCTTCTCCAACTGAGGTGGAAGGTCTAGCTGATATGCCACCTCACCGACTCGCCTCAGCACCTCTAAAGGTCCGATGAACCTAGGGGAGAGCTTACTCCCTTTCCCAAACCTTCGCTGCCCCCGTCGAGGGGAAACCTTCAAGAACACATGATCTCCTACCTCGAACTGCAAGGGACTCCTCCGACGATCAGCATAAGACTTTTGTCGGTCCTGACCTGCTTTCATCCTCTCACACACAAGCTGGACATTCTCTGTGGTTCTCTGTACTACCTCTGGCCCAAGAGCACCTGTCTCACCAACCTCTACCCAGAAAATGGGTGAACGACATGGTCTTCCTTAGAAATCCTCAAATGGTGCCATGCCAATAGTAGAGTGGAAGTTGTTGTTGTAGGAAAACTCTACTAAAGGAAAGTGTCACACCCATGATCCTTTGAAATCTAGAACACATGCTCGTAGCATGTCCTCCAACATCTGGATAGTTCGCTCTATCTACCCATCGGTCTGGGGGTGGAAAGCAGTGCTAAGGCGTAGCTGGGTGCCAAAAGAATGTTATAACCCCCTCCAGACTTGTGAGGTAAACCGAGTATCCCGATCTGAGATGATAGTATTCGGAAATCCATGAAAACGCACCACCTCATCTACGTACCTCTGTGCTAAGGTACTCACCGGGCCTGACTCCTTAATTACTAAGAAGTGAGCTGATTTCGTCAGTCGATCCACCACTACCCAGATAGCATCATAACCACCCAGAGCTCTGGGTAGTCCTGTGACAAATTCCATTGATATGTCATCCCATTTCCACTCAGGGACATCTAAAGGATGCAAAAAACCACTAGGAACATGGTGTTCAACCTTTACTTTCTGAAACACTATGCACTTATCCACAAACTCTGCCGCTGCCCGTTTCACCCCCGGCCACCAAAACTGTTCTCTCAGGCCTCGATGCATTTTTTAAACCCCTGGATGTACCACCAAGGTTGAGCTATGGAACTCACAGAGAACTCCACTCACACATCGCCTCTAGGAAAAACATACTTCCCTAAAAAAGCATATGATGTAGGCTGTCCTTTGACCATCCTTCTAGAGAGTTTCCATGATCGATACAATCCTGCATTACTTCTTCCTCGGAGTCTCCCCACTGAGACTCTTCCACCTGCTGTAACAAGGAGTATTGCACCGTCATCTGAAACAAACATCCTCTAACACCCTCTACCCTTGAATCCAAGTGCAAGGAATCCAACTCTCCCATCGCTCTCCAAGCATCAGCGGATTCTTGAACCACTTCCTTATGCGACTTCTTTCTTAGGGCATCAGCCACAACATTTCCCTTACCTTCAGTGTAAGAGATCTCGAAGTCATAGTCTTGGAGAAACTCGACCCATATTCGCTGCTGTAAGTTCAGGTCACGCTAGGAGAAGATATAACGTAAGCTCTTGTGATCTGAGAAGACCAAAAAGCGCTCCCCAAAGAGCTAATGTCGCCACAATTTTAGTGAAAACACTACTGCTGCAAGCTCTAGGTCATGGGTGTCATAGTTAGGCTCTTGAGGGCGCAACTGCCTAGACCCATAACAGATCACACCCTTCTTCTGCATCATTACGCACCCCAAACTAAGGCCAGAAGCATCACAAAACACCTCGTACAACAACCCTTCCTATGGAAACCTGAGTACGGGAGCACTAACCAACTTATCCTTCAGGTAGTAGAAAGCTTTCCAGCACTGCTCGCTCTATAGGAAGACCTAGTTCTTCCTAGTCAAAGCTGTCAATGGAGTAGCAACTCAAGAGAAGTCCGAAACGAACCTCTGATAATAACCTGCCAACCCCGGGAATCTACGAACTTCTGTCACGCTCTTGGGTTCCGCCCAAGAAACAACTGACTCCACCTTCGACGGGTCCATTGACACTCCATGCTGAGACACTACGTGCCCAAAGAAGTGTACTTATTGTGTCAAGAACTTACACTTAGACAATTTCCCATAAATTTGGTGGTGTCGAAGGACTTCCAAGACTTCCCTGAGATGCTCAACGTGCTCCTCCTCTGATCTTGAGTAGATCAGGATGTCATCGATAAACACAATGATGAACTGATCCAGAAACTCTCAGAAGACAAGGTTCATAAGTCCCATGAACACAGTTGGTTCATTTGTAACTCCAAACGGCATCACTACAAACTCGAAGTGTCCATACCTGCACCTGAAATCCGTCTTCGATATGTCACTATATTTTACCCACAGCTGATGATATCCAGATCGTAGATCAGTCTTAGAAAACCAACATGCTCCCCTCAGCTGGTCGAAGAGATAATCTATGCTTGGAAGGGGGTAACGGTTCTTGATTGTTACCTGATTCAACCTTCGGTAGTCTATGCATAACCTGATACCACCATCTACCTTTTTTACGAACAAAACTGAAGCACCCCATGACGACACGCTGGGTCGAACAAAATTCTTCTCCATCAGGTTGTTAATCTGAATCCGCAACTCCCGAAACTCCGAAGGTGCCATCCGATAAGGGACCATCGAAATCGGACAGGCACCAGGATGTAAGTCTATCCCAAACTCAACGTTGCGTCGGGGGGGTAGAGTCACAACCTCCTCAGGAAAAACATCGAGGAACTCCCCAATAACCTCTGGGACATCCATCATCTCTGCATCAACTGAAACCACTGATAACCCGCCTAACAAGGAAAGGAGAGGCTTCACATGCCATCTTCCCACCTGATAGCTCCTCTCACCAACAAAAGATACATGCTGCCCATCCACATCAGAGAACACGACCCTTCTTCGGAAGCAGTAGATAACGGAACTAACAGAAAACAACCAGTCGATGCCTAGGATGACATCGTATGGTTTAATCTTTAGCAAAATAAGGTCCCCACTAGATCGATGTGGTCCCAACGTCATCCCACATCCCCGGAAAACAAAAGATACGCTGGTCTGGCCTCCAACTGGTGTACTCAACACCAGGGGTACAGAAAGTCTCTCTACGTCTAGACCCAAATCATGGTCTAGAATGGGTGAAATAAAGGAGTGCGAAGCTCCTGAATCAAACAAAGCAGAAAAGAGAGTGCTGAACAAACAAATCGTACCTCACACCACCTCTGGTCCTACCGGAGCTATCAACTCTGCTGCGTGCAACTGTCCACGCCCAGCTCCTCTACCTCTCTGATGTCGACCACCTCCCTGACCACATCCTGGTCAAGGTCCCTGAGAAGCACCCTGAGATCAGCCTCCTCCTAAAAAGTTTTCCCTCGGTGGAGCAGGGTCCTGCTGCTACTGGAAGGGCCTTGCTGACAACTGGTTCTGCTGAGGCGGGCGCTGAACCTGCCCACCTCCACCGTACTGAGCTCGGGTCGGGCACCGACTCTGAATGTGCCCGAAACCTCCACAATAGAAACACTTCGGTCCTGGTCTCATGAAAAATGGACGAGGACTCGAAGATCTGAACTGGAACTGCTGGGGCCTGCTCCCTACTGGCCTGAATCTAGAAGGTCCTGTCACAGGAGACCTGCTGCTGACTGTCTTCCCCTTCGAGGAACCCGGCTGTATCCCCTCTTGTGGTGCACCTCCCTGTGATTTCATCCTCTCTACAACCTCTTCCTTCTTCTGTACTTCCAATTAAGTCAGAAGAGTGAAGGGGGTGACAACATACTGGAGCGAAGGACGAAGCGCCTCCTCCAAACGTCTCGCCTGAGACTCCCCATCCGAAAAGAGATCCGGAGCAAAGCGTAGGATATCCTTGAACTTGATCCCAAACTCTCGTACTGATATACTCCCCTGCTGAAGGGAGAGTAACTCCTACCGCTTCTCCGCTTTGATCATGGAAGAAAGGAATTCCACTCATAATTACTTCTCAAATTCAGCCCATGGAACCTCTGTCTCTGTCCTCTATCCGAGGTAGAGAGTCCACCACTGATGTGCCGCACCTCTCAGTTGACTGACTGCTAGGGGAACCCAGTACTCCCTCAGAGCACGGATCAAACTAAAAGAAATCCCTAGCTCCTCAAGCCACCCCTCCGTCTCCATATCTTAAGTACTACCCTCGTACTTCTTGAGGGTTTGTCACTGGAAAGAACGGAGAGTCTTCTTCCACTGGCTATCTTCCTCCCCTCGGTCAATCCTCAACTGATCGACCGCCTAAATCTGCTGGGCATTAGCTGTCTGAGCCACTTGGGGACATCATCCAGGTGCCATAGCTGTATGGTAAACAAAGATCACCTAAGCCCAAGTAGTAAGGAAATTTCTCAAGGTTTTATTTTATGATTTTTATTTCAATTTCTTTCCCAGAACACCCAAATCAAGTAAAGCACAATCATGATGATGCATGTACCTTCCCTAGGGTCTCTACCCTGTAATCAATATAGTCTCACTTGGTCGTTCGGTAGGCTCAGAGTCCTTGCATCGGATAATGGGGGGCACTAAAATCCCGTTTCCTAGCCGGTCTTCTAGGCCTATGTCACGCACCAAGATCAGCCAACACTTTTGCTCTACCATCCCATGCAATCCTCATTATGACTAACTCTAGACTCCATCCTATCTCTCAACCTGCCTCTGATACCATTCTTTCACGACCCCCTCCCACCAAAGATGCCCCTCCTGAGCTGGCAATGGTGAAAAGGAGATAATGACCCCCGAGTCCCGCCTCCAGTAGGCCCTGGAGTGGTGACTAGCACCAAGGGTGTGAGTTTTCACAATATGGGAGGCATTACCCTTTTATTATTTAAGATCGGTAAATAGGATGAGTAAAACAACAAAGGAAAAAGGAACAAGTAAATAAACCCAAACCAATCCCACATGCATGTTTAAACTATTCTGAAATGAAGTACAAGTACAAGAAAGCTCAAAAGTACAATACCAAAAGAAACAAGAGTACATAAAACTGCAACAACTCCAACTGTCCCAACTAGTAGGGTCCCGCACGGACCTGGTAGTCCTCCTGGAAACCTAAAAGTAAACGTAGGATGAGCATACAAGTATACTCAAGAGGGAAACCTAAAGCTCTCGTGCACAAGTGGGGAGACATCCTAATGTCCCGTGAGAACAACAGAAGAAACCAAAACATATCAAGGAATTATATCCACCCAACCTCACCAGCCACGCTCACCAAAACACAAAAAAACAGTTAGTAGTATATAAGAACAAGAGTATTGGGTACCCCGCACCACTTTCCCACTTGTTAGCTGCTCTTCCTAACGGCGAACGTCCTGACGCTACCACACTCTTCCCGCCCATACACACCTAGGCCTCACAACCACATATCCCTCCCGCACACACCTAGGCCTCTCAACCACATATCCCGCCCGCACACACCTGGGCCTCTCAACCACATATCCCGCCCGCACACACCTGTGCCTCATCCTGAAGATTATTGGGAAAAAGTAAATCTTCCCGAAGAGACTTGGGCTAATACCACCCCAATCGAAACCTACCTGAAGAGTCTTAGGTGTAAGGTTGACTCAAGCAATCACAGCCTATGGAAGAAGAAGCAGGAAGGAGCTAGTAACTAAGGGGAAAACACCCTCTCCCATGAAATGGGAGTGTTCGGCACTAAGTGCTCAACATGGTTGGGGTGCGACAAAACACAAAGATACAGATATATATATTTATACCAACACACAACCCAACCTATGGATTCTAAACATAGAAGCTGAGCACGTGCCCCGGCACTGCTATATCGAAGCATGCATACAAGAAACAACCCCAACCCCATTTAGGTTTTTCATGTTTCAACAGAATTAGTTTATTAGTTCATTAACTACTGGGCAATTATCCATAACCAACCATATCAATCATTCGTAAAACATATTCCTGCCATCCACAAATCAAGTTAGGAAAACACAAGCAACACAACAAGTCCCTTCTTATTAACCAACCATCCCCATTGATTATTATTCTCGTTCCATTACCATGATCCACCATTCATTAACTCTACCACTTTTATTTATTATTCACAACCCATAGTTCATTCATATTCAACCCATCCCTGCAGCCCCACTACCAACCACCATAACCACAAACACACCGAAACTCGTACATCATCATCCCTTGATAGCATTTACCGCAGCCTCGCTGCCCATCACCAACATAACATTCACACCAACCAACAACCAAGCCAACCGCAGCCCCACTGCTCACCCGATCCACAGCAACCCACAAAACACTCCCTTCACATAAATAAACCCTAACCAGCACCCACATGTTTATTATTTTGGTTTTGTTCAACCGGGGTGATCACACAAGGGTTCTGGTTATTCATTAAATCAGCCAACTTTACGTGATTAACCAATTCCCACATTCCACAAAGTTTCCATCCATAAATGGTCTAAAAAGATAGGACGGCATTTAATTGTGCAAGCAAAGGCCCCCGACAACTGTGATTTTTAGTAAGCATAAGCCTATTTAATTCCCAACATAATATCACAGAATATAAATAATGTAACTGTATTCACAAACTTCTGATCCTCGTTATATAATCCAGTTATTATCTTTATTAAACCGGTTCAAATGTGTTTCACGTAAACAAGAGGACACCCACCCCGCATGATACACAATTTAGAGAGATGAAGGTAAGATCCCTACCTCCACTGGTTCTGATCACAACGCTCCCCCGGATCAACTTTAGAAGATGTTCGTCGGCGTCCGTCACTTCTGTCAAATCCCAGAAAAACCTCCTCGAGTGGAAGCTGGGAAGGAAATGCGGAATGGAAGACAACAGATCCAAGCTCAGAAGTTTCGCCTCGTTGTTACGATCTCGTTGCCGTTGATGGATCGTAAATCGGAGCTCGGGCGAAGAAGTTGTGGAAGAAAAGAGCCTTGGAGTCTCTTGGGAGATCTCTTCCCAAAGGAATGGGGAGGAGAGGAGTGATTTGAAAAGGAGGAGAGGCCCCCTCCTTTTATAGGCCAGAAAAACTAAAGTACACGGCATGTACTTTCTAGTTCACGGCGTGTACTCGGCCATTTCACACAGTCACCACGAGGCTTCCAACATGGCCTTCAATGCAGAACATGGTTGTTGACTGGTCAACACACGGTTTGAGGGTAACACGTATGTGGGGAGGGACTACACGGCGTTTATTATGGGCTACACGGCGTGTACTCATTTATTTCACACGGCAAGGACACGGCACACGGCCGTTGACTGGTCAACACACGGTTTGAGGGTAACGCGTACGCGGGGAGGGACTACACGGCGTGTAGTATGGGTAACACGGCGTGTACTCATTTATTTCACACGGCAAGGAAATAGCTTCAACATGGGGTATACCCGACGAGGTGGTACATGGCGTGTAGTTACAAAATTCTGAAAAGTGTGGTAAAAGTCCATTTTACCCTCCAGAACACTTCATGACCTTCTTTTTGACAAGGGAATGGTCCAGAGAGGTCCGGGCCATTACATTTGGCCTTGACACTCACTTATATTTAATTAAATTAAACCATTTAATTTAGAAATCAATGTAAAACTAATTTAAAGTCTAGAAAAATCACTTAGTAAGTGGTTTGTTCAATTAAACATTTATATCAAGGAGGTTATTTAATTAAACACGCCCAAAGGTGTGGAAACCAATGAGGTAGTCATCCTCTAAGGGACTAACATGGGTCTACATGAGTATCTTAACATGGTTCAATTATTTTAAAAAGGTAAACATATTTTTAGGCATCACATAGAAGAGTATGGAATGCGGTATAATGAATAGTTCTATATAAACACATAAATTTTTAGAAAAAATTACTATACCACCTACCTTAGGCCTATGGATAACTCCTCATCTGGTATTGGCTTTGGATTTGAAGTAAAATGGAATAAAATGAAAGAATAGAAAAATTACCTAAAAATAGGGCATATTATCTCACACCAAAATAGCTCATAAGATGGTGAGATAAATGAAGAAATGAAGGAAGATGATTAGAGATATTACCATTATTTATTCAACACAACTAATGGTGAAAGAAACAAAGGTCGGATGA
The DNA here is from genome assembly GCA_963277665.1 of Viscum album. Classification (NCBI taxonomy): domain Eukaryota; kingdom Viridiplantae; phylum Streptophyta; class Magnoliopsida; order Santalales; family Viscaceae; genus Viscum; species Viscum album. The sequence continues at coordinate 275,780,736 of OY728137.1, forward strand.
AGAAGCTAGCTTGAATCATGTCTTAGAAGAGGAGGGTGAGATCCCTAGTTTGAGGTCCAATGGAAATAAGAGTAAGGAGGAAAAATAGGGGTGAGTTAAATAGAATATGGGGGAAATCATAATTTGACAACTTTTTAAGAGGCGCATGGTTTGGCCGCACGGTAGGCCAAACCGTGCACCAATCATGCACTGAGAAATGTCCCAAGACACCCCTCACATGGTCTAGGTGCATGGTTTGAATAACCATCACCAGCCTATGAAAATACATCTATCTCTTATTTGAGACAGGTCACTTGGCTATGCATCCTAGATCATGTGGTTTAGTCTAACCATGTTCCCCTCTGCAACCATCTGGAGCACCCCACACGGTTAGGACAAACCATGCACATGGCCTTTTCCTTCCATAACTCTAAGCTCTAAGCTCCAAACAAGCCCCAGTCAAATTCTAGGTCACTACAAACCACACATAAAAACCACTAAACATGAGGCAATCAACCCTAATGGGTGCATCAACCACACGTAGAAACTATTAACTATGAAGAAGACTTCACCAAACTAAGTGTGTATAAAATCCTTGTACTGGTTCTATCTTTAAACCATCTTGGTACCCATTCCCTCAAAACATAAGCACACTCCAAAAAGGGAGAACCATACCACTCTTTATAAAGTTTCATTAAACCCTTACTTTAAAACCCCAAGGTTCAAGGCAACTTGCTACGGGAAGGGGGAAACTCTTGAGATAGTAACATCACTAAAGGAAACTAGCACCGCCACTTCCCATCTTAAATTTAGATTGAGATCAGCCCTATCAAACCTATAAGAACATAGATAAAGGATAACCCATTGATCTTTAAACCATCCCAAATCCTATAAAGTGACAACAACCCATTAAAACCCAGCATAAAAAGTACTTAGTACTTTACTCAACACTATTTAATATTAATTTCATTTTATATTCCATTCATAATTCCAAATTTCGAACCCTTTTATAATTTAAATTCTAACTTCAAATTCTCATTTTTTCATTCTAGGTTTCATTTTTTTTTCATGCTTTTAATTATATATTAACATCCAATTTCAATAGTTAATTTTGAGATTTACATGCCCATATCCCGTTTTTATATTCTATTTATATTTCATCCCAACTTTCAAGTCAATGAAACATCGTTTAATAACAGAAATTTTACAATCATGTCTTATAGAATTATGGAGGGCCAACCAAATTGAACACCTTTACACTCCCAGGTTCATAATCCATTTCATTCCACCTAAAATTTATATTTCATCATAGCATATATAATAACATATATTGAAGCAAACTATATCAGAAATTAAAACAACAAGAAAAATATAACAACCCTTATCTTTATTAAACATTAATACATGATTTAATTAAATAAAAGTACACTTAATACAAGCTGAAATATCGATAAGTCTAGTTTATTTTTGAATTAGGTATATTACATTACAACCTTAAACATTAATTACAACATCTTTATTGAAAAATTATTTAACATGCTTGAGCTTAAAACTGTATTGGATAACCTGGGGAAATACATAAGAAATGGGTGATCCATAAATCCCGGTAAGGGAATAAAAATGGAATAAGGTAAAACATGTTATAAAATAGGCATATAAAGGGGAATAAAAAGAGAAAGAATCATAAACATGAATGATAAGATGTGATATAGCATGATAACATAAATGAAACATGGGAATGTGGCAACAACTTAAAACACTGCATCATAGCTCAAGGCTAACTGCCAAGACATCATAATGGAAAAAGTATCATAAAGTAATTAGGTTCAATCCTTTTCCCAACATGAAGTATCAGGATACTAAACATTACCCAATGCATTGGAGTTCTATATAATTTTAGGTTCACCCATCACTTTCATTTCATTCTCATGCTTAAGTGTGCCACATAGATCATAAAACAGGGATTCATTCATCCTCATAATTGTTTTCACGATCAAAAAGTGTGGAATAAATACATGTAAGTCCCTGATAAAAATTTATATGTGAATAAAAGTGAACTCCCTTGATAGTAAATGGGTATTGTATTCACTACATAATTGGTTTGGCATGGAAAAGCACGGTGAAAATTCAGCAGCATAACGGCGTCAATTATAATTTCATAAAATGGGTTGATGAGAGTGAAATGGGTATCTCGTCATTTGGAAACTAAATTGACAGTAATAGGTAAATGTAATTATATTTCCACACATATAGAATTAGAAAAATAAGGCATATGATAATAAATAATCTTGAATAAAAGAGAAATGAAATGATGCTTATGAAATTTTGGCATGGTGAGGGGTGTACATGGGATGGATTAATGAGAGATAAAAGGGTATCTCATCATTTAGACGTAATAAGGGAAGTATGGTGGAGGTTTGAAAACATACCCCATCATTAGTAATTGAAAATAAAAGGATATAACAATATAAAGAAATTTGGATAAAGATGAGGAAGGAAAGAACCCTTACTTGAGTGTGTGGCTCCAAAATCTTGAAAAGGGGCTCCTTGGGAGGATTATAGAGAGGGGAGGTAAGAGTAAGTAAATGATCCAAGGACTTTTAGTTAAGATAAGTGGAATATTGGGTGTGTTTATATAGTAAAAGAGAGTGTCGGTGGTGCGTCTGAGCACCGTTTTCTCCTTCTATCCTCCTTTTCTTCCCCTCTTGTCGCCTCATTCATCTTTCATCCTTCATAGCAGTGTGTTTTTCTTGGTTTTTGTCTCACAAGTTAGATCTGTTGGTTCCGTTGAAGGTTGTTGCTATAGAAGGCTTCAGCTTCTTCTACCCTACTCTGACCTCATTTTCCACCACGCCTCTCCAGGTTGGATCAGAAGTGTTGGATTCACGATGGTTTTGGGTTAAGCAGTTTGGCGGTCTTGGGTTTTTTTGGCGCTCCTTTGCTGGTTCTTTCTTGTCTTTGGTTGATGGTTTCAGCCCCGCCATGATGTCGTTGTTCGAAGCCTTAGGCCATTTAAATATCTACCCTAACCTCAAGTCCCTCCTCTCTTCTCCGATTCGGATTGGGAGCGGCGGTCACATAGAGGTTTTGGGAGGTGGGATGTTGTGGCTGACGGTTCTCTCAGCACAGTTTGTTTTTCTATGTTTCCTATTCTATGGTGATAGTTATGTTTTCTTGGTGGCTATGACAATTTCTGACGGTCTCCGGTGATTGGTTTGGGTTTAGGACGGTGACGACGGCGACGGCAGCTACGACGATGACTGTGGTTTTTCTTGTGAAGATGGTTTCTATTTTTTTTATGTTTATGGATTCGGTGATTTTATCTGGTGTGGTGTGATTGTCAACGAGGGTCAGCGACGACGATGTGGGTTCTTCTTTGATGGTAACTAGGTTTGGATGATCTCTGGCGGTGGCTCCGGTGGGGAAGGACGATGACAACGACGATTTGATTTTCCTAATGATGATGGAGGATGGAGACGAAGGGATGGTCGAAACGGTGCCTTGTGGTTCGGGCCACCTCAATGTTTTCATTTTTTTTTTTTTTGAATTTCAAATTATAGCTCTGGTTTTTTGTTTGGTGCTGGAGTCGTTCAAAGTAGGTGGGGTGCTTTTGACTTTTTTTGATGTTTTGAAGTGGGTTTGATTTTGAAACTTGAACCAGGATAGTGTTTTTTGTGTGGAAGTTTTAGGGTTCACACTAAGCCTTTAAAAGTGTTTTAGAAAAATACAAAAAAATGGATTTGGATATAGTAAAAGATAGGGGAATTCTTTAATATTTCACAAACTTAGGTTTTGGACTCCATATAATAAAATATTCAAAACCACAAACCTTCCCATGGTTTTTACCCATATTTTTTTCCAAAGTGGGTAGGTTTTCATTATTTTATTAGGAAAATGGATTAATGTATTAAAATAATACCCTTTCTTATGTGTATGTGAGTCACTCTTTTAAATAAATGAATTTAATATCATAAAATATATTATATATTTTGGAGGATTCATAGAGGCTTAATAAAATTAATCAAATAAACATAAAATCACATTATTTTAAGGTTAAAACATATATTTGGACTAGGGTACCCATTATATTATTTATTACATCATTTCTGGGTCATTATGATGTCATAAAATACATATTATATTTATATGGTATTTAATTTTTACCCAAAAATTCGACTGGCTCGGAAAATTATGAAAAATTCACCATTGGATAATTTCAAAGTTATGATTACAAAAATAATATTTATTTTATATAAATATTTTTATAAATATTTTTATTTTTACTTTTAAAATAAGATTCTACATTTATTGAAAAATGTTGGGTTTTTTGACAATAATAGTTTTTGAACCCTTATAAAAAGTACATTTCACTTCATAAAAAATATATAATCATTTATAATTAATAAAACTTTATTTAATAATAAAATTTTATTATTATAAAAATATTATTTCAAAAATCCATTAATTAATCAAAATAAATCCCTTAATTGAATTTGAATATTACCCGAACATACAATTTGTGTTTAATTGAATCAAAATAATTTATAAAGTAATAATAAAAATGAAAATAAATTCATCATTATATACTATATACATATTCATATTATTAAGGTCTTGATACATATCCCTTTATTACATTGGTGTACACCCTAATAGTAAGGTGTGTGACGATGATACTTTCATGGGGTTGTTCGGCGAACATGGTTTAGGCCATGATCTTGATGATCTTGAACTTCTATCGTAAACAGTTTCATTCTTGCTTAATTTGTTGGATCTTGGATTAGAATTGGTCAAGGTCAAATATGATTGATTTTATTTCCCTCTAAAGCACTGATAAATGGGATTTATAGGGTACAATCCTACTGGATGAGGTCATCACTTCCTTTGTCTATGTCAATTGGATTTGTTAAATCCCTATATTTATACTAATCATTTTATCACTGTTTAATGGATATATTATCAATGATAAATATTCTTAATGGTATTTTGAATACAATTGGATATAATAAAACAAAATAAGTGCATGTGTTTTCTATAACCATATTACATAATAATACATTTAATTAAATCACAAAGGGAGACTTCATTTCTAACAATTTGGGTTGTTACAATATTCCTCCCTTGAGAAATTCCACCCTTGAAATTTTCATTTCACCCCCCCCCCCCTTAAAATAGATTAGGGTAATTTAGTCTCATCACTTCCTATGGTTCCCATGTTTCTTTTTCAAACTTTTGGTTTCTCCACAATACTTTGACAAGGTGCGTTGTCTTATTTCATAGAACTTTGTCTCTATGATCTAAGATCTTCATCAGATTATCCTCATAGGAAATATCATTATCCAATGGTACCACCTATGGATTTAGTACATGTGAGGGTCTAGGTATGTACTTCCTTAAGAGTGATACATGAAATACATCATGAACTCGAGATAGCTTAGGTGGGAGTGCAAGTCGATAGGCCACTACTCCGACGAGAACAAGGATCTCAAAGGGGGTGATGTATCTTGGAATAAGATTTACCTTCTTCTTAAATATCATCACTTTCTTCCAAGTAGATATACGGAGGAATACCATGTCTCCAACATCAAACTCTAGGTCTCGTTGATGATTATTAGCATAGATCTTTTGTCGACTCTGATCATCCTTGATGTGATGTTGAATGGTCTTAAATTTTTCAACCAAATCCTCGACCATTTCAAGACCTAGCAGTTTTCATTCCCCAACTTCATCCCAGCATGCATGTGTTCTACACCTCTTCCAATAAAGGGATTCATAGGGATCTATTTGGATGCTCGGGTGGAAATTTTTGTTGTAAGAGAACTCAACCAAAGGAATATGTTGATCACATCCTCCTTTGAAGTCAATTGATCATTCTATAAACATGTTCTTAAGTGTATGGATAGTCTACTCAGACTAGCCATCAGTTTGAGGGTGATAGGCTATGTTGAAGTTCAACTTAGTATTCAGAGCATGATGGAGAATCTTTTAGAACTTAGAGGTGAATCTTGGATCTCGATCAGATACAATCTATAGTGGTACTCCATGTAACCTAACCACTTTCCTGATGTATATCCATGCAAGTAGATCCAGTGATAATTCCTATTGAATCTGAATTAAGTGTGCAGTCTTTATAAGATGATCCACCACAACCCATATATCATTAATCCATCTTGATGTATTTGGAAGATCAGTGACAAATTACATTGTGATTTTTTCCCATTTCCATGTAGGTGTGGGTAATATTTGCATCATCTCCTTGGATTTTTACCTTTCTGATTTCAATTAATAACATATAATATATGGAATCCCGCCTTTTTATCACATAAACTTTCATCACATTATACAAAACCGGGGATCTTTAAGGTTTAGTGTCTTGGAAACCAGGAACTTAATACATGGAAACATAAAACATTCTTCTTAAACACTTGAAAGGCTTCTACATATGTTCATCCTAGGTTCATTACTGCATCTCATAACCTGGGGACATACATCAAAGGAAAGGGTGAGCATAAGGCCTAGTAAGGGAAACCAGGGGAAACATTTAACATGTGAACTTGAGATACATCAATAAAGTCATGAAAAAGAACTTTAAGGCATGAGAAAGAAATCATGAGGCATATCATAATTAAAATAACGTGTTTCATAACTTGAAGATGTGGCTACAACATTTAACTTAGATAATCATTTCCGTTTCACCAAGGTCCATCTCCAAGGTGTCATTAAAAAAAATTACCAAGGTTATTCACTAAGGTATCGTTAAAATGGTCATCTCTAGAGATTAACTCTTTACCCAATGCATTTGAGTGCTATCAGGTAGAACCCTTAATTTGTATTTATTATCATTTGAGCCACATATATAATCATAAAAATTTCATAAATAACCCATATAGCATAAAATAAATGGGTTTCATTTCATAATCATAACATTTTAAAAACTGCTTTAAAGACATGATCTTTATGTCACTTTAAACCCACGGAAAAGGAAATCAGGTCTCATGTATGTAAATCCAAGAATTTAAAATAGAAAATTTTAATATATATGTGAATACCCCTTTAGAATAAAGATTTTTGAGTATTCACTTAATAAAATAAAATAATTTGAGAAAAAGAGAGAGACATTTTGGGATAAAAATTCGGCAGCATAACGGCTATGTTGCAAGGTTTTAGAAAACATTGAAAAGAGATAGGACATGGGTCACCCACTCATAAATGATCCATAAAATAGTATAGGGACAGAATATAAATGATATAAGAACATGGTAATTAAATTTTAAGGACATACCAAATGAAATGAAAAACTTGAAAGGAAGACAAAAATAAGATTTCTCTTATGAAAAATTCGGCAGCCTAACGGCGTCACTTAAAACTTCAAAAAATGAATTGATGAGATAAAATAGGTTCTCTGATAATATGAACATAAAATAATAGTATTATGGATATAGAGATCATACCCCAACATAATAAAAATGAACTTTAAAGACTTGACATGAAAATAGAACTTGAAAATGAGAAGGGTGAAAGAATCCCATACAAAAATTCGGCAGCCTAACGGCGCCACTTAAACATTCTTAAAATGAATTGATGAGAGAAAGAGGGTGTATTTCATCATATGAACATGAAAAGGATAGTAGGATGAATATAAAAGAACATCCCCAACATAAGAACATGGATCTTAAAATAAATGACATAAAGGAGAATACATGAAAAGAAAAAGAGAGGTAGGATCCCTTACCTTAAAACGCAACTCCTAAAACTCGAAGTTCGGGACCTTGAGGGCTTGAGGAAACCTTCGGAGGACTACTTGGGAGGTAATTATACCATAACTTTGTTGAAGAGTATTTTGGAATGGAAAGGATGAGAGAATGGCTTGGTATTTATAGGGGAAGTGAGGGAACAAGTTATTAATGGCCAAGGGACACCTCATCGGTGGTATTGGCAAAACCATGGGCTTTCCCATGGTATTTGCCCATGGTATTGGCCACTTGGGACACCTCATACCTTATATTACTATTCATAAGTCTACCAGAATTATTTCATAATTATTACATCCTTAATGATGTCATTAAACACTCAAAACTAAAAACTGTATTTTCACTATTCACCAAAAATTCATTTTTTTCAGAAAAAAATCCCCAAAAATCACCATAACCTAATATAGATGCTCTGAATTAAAAAATGAACTCCATTTTATAAAAAAAAAATTCTAAAAAAAATTAATTTAATTTTTAATTAAAAAACACTATTCGCCTGAAAAAACTAATACTTGAATAATAATTTCTGAAACAGTTATTTACCTATTTTATTGAATCACATTACTTAATCAAGGTGCTTAAATTATATTAATACTTTATTTAAGTGAGATTACTAATCCATTTGGTCACATTACTAATCCTAAGCGTAAAATCACTATTCATAATATACTATTCATCAAAAATTAAGTTGATCTTATTAGACTCTAAATTTCATACTGAACACAACTGTAGAAGACCATTTTTTGAAAATCATTACACATTATTAATTATTTAAGGTTTACATAAATATTTTTAAAATATCCTTTTTCCAAAATTCATCAATAATATACATCCTATATTTATCCGGACACTTGAGATTCACAAACTTCACCATAAGAAGAAATGACAATTTTATTTATTTCAAAGGATTACACATAGTAGCTATGGTCTCGTTACATATCCCCTTATAACCTCAGCATAGGACCTAAGTGTAAGGTGTGCTAAGGTGAGAGAATCTGAGGGTGGATCGGACAACATTGCCCGAGTAGTGATTTCTATAAGCTTGAACTTTTCCCAAAGGAGATTCTGCTCCAGCTTCACACGATGAAGTTCGGCTTGGGTTTGGTCTAGAGCACAGCCCAGTGGTTCTACCTCCTTCCCAAGTTCCGTCAGATGGGCTTCGATTGGCCCGAGACTACTGGATGAGGCCATAGAATCTTCTTTCTATATTAATTAACCAAGATCACTTGTATTTATAGACAATAATCGCAACATTTAGTTTCCAACGGTCATACTGACCAACAGTCATATAACAGTCGAAACCCAACAGTCTCATTTTAATTATACTCATTTTATTAAATGAAATTTTTTTGTTGAGTATAAAATAAAATAACACACAAAATTAGGAAAAAAAAATTATTCAAAATTTTGGGTCATTACATATGACATCTTGATGTATATTATGTGATCTCCTTCTTCATATTGTCCCACCAATAGTGTTCTTGAAGATCTCGATACATATTTGTTCTTCCTAGGTGGATGTAGAAGGTTGATCTATGTGCATCATCCAATAGCTCCTTATTTAACTCATGATTTGATGGTACACATATTCTTGACCCAAATCTCACAACACCTTCATCATTAACATTTAACTCTAAGTATTTCCCTTTCCTTATAGATTTCACTTTCTTTAGAATTCCCACATCAACTCTTTGATCATCCTTTAACCTCTCTAGAAGAGATAGTTGAGCAATAATTTGTGAAAGTATTGATGATGTTTCTTCCTTTATGATTATCATTTCCATCCTTTCCAAATCTAAGAAGATTGGCTCCCTCTCAATTCTCATCAATGATATAATTGTATCATTCTTTCTGTTTAGAGCATCTTACACTTTATTCACTTTTCCAAGAGGGTAGTGGATTGAACAGTCATAGTCTTTGATCAACTCTAACTATGTTCATTGGTTCATATTCAACACTTTATATTTGAATATATAATTGAGACTTTTTTTATCCATATATATTTCACACTTCTCCCCAAAGAGATAGTGTTGTCAAATTTTTAAAGTAAAAATCACTACAGCCAACTCTAGATCATGTGTTGGATAGTTCTATTCATAAACTTTCAACTGCCTTGAATCATAGGCAATGACTTTATCATTTTTCATCAACACACAACCTAGGACCTTCTTTGAAACATTTCTAAATACCATGAAAATCTATCCAATTGAGGGGAGTATGAGCACAGGGACAGTGATTATCTTCCATTTCAACTCCTTGAATATATATTCATATTCATCATTCCAAGAAAACTTGGCTCTCTTATGAGTTAGTTTGGTGATAGGGTTTGACAATTGTGATAAATTTCTCACAAATCGGTGATAATACCCAATTAACCCAAGTAAACTATAAATATATGTCATAGATATTGGCCTCTTCCATCCTTTAATTGATTCTATTTTTGAAGGGTCTATAGATATATCATTGCTTGTGATGATATGACCTAAGAAAGATACTTCCTTTAACTATAACTCACATTTTTTGTACTTGGAATAAATATTTTTCTTTCGCAAGTTCTTTATCATAGTATTAAAATGCTCCTCGTGATCTTATTTAATTTTGAAGTATATTATAATATCATCTATAAATACTAACACAATTTTTTTAAGGTAATCTTTAAAGAATCTATTCATCAAGTCCATGAATATTGTTGAATCATTAGTGATTCTGAAAGGCATTACTGTGAATTTACAGTGCTCGTACCTTGTATGAAAAGAAGTATCGGGAAACACATCATCATATTCCCTCACAATGTGAATGTCTTCATGGATGATTCTTTCACTAGACTCAATTATTTTATCTAGATACGCTTGCTCATAGGAAAATAATATTCATGCTTGAGATGATTGTGCTAAATAAGATTCATCCTTCTCCTTACATTTGTATAGAATATGAGGATGATTCACAATATAGAGAGTGGTTTTCTTCTCACAGAAATTTATGTTAGATCTATATAGGGAAAGCCAATCCATACCCAGAATTGTATCAAATTATAGAAAAGAGAGTATGACATGGTTATTTGAGAAATTCAACCCACATAATTTGACAGTGGAGGAGTTATATACTTGGGATGAAATAATTTCTTCATTTCCCATTTTCACTGACAACTCTACTTCCATGATTTTTTGTGGTGTTTGAATAGTTATACTAAACTTTCATGATATTAAGGAATGCATAGAACCAGAATAAAAAAGTACATTTTCTATTCTTTAATTAATAACTAGATTACCTATCACTACTTTGTTTTTGGGATTCACTTCGGTGGTTGTGATGGAAATATATCACCCTTTCTGCCTTGGAGGTTGTTGGTTGTCTTCGAAAACCCTTGTCTTAGTGCATTGATTTTCAAAATTCCATGGTTCCTTTTAGTTTTAGTAATGAACAATATACTAAGTGTTGATTGGATAATTCCTTTACTCCATTGTAGTAGCGGGTTTTTCTTTCCAGCAATCATTGGCTAGGTGCCCTTCCTTCCCACACCTAAAGCATTTCCTCCTCCCCTTCAAGAAATTTCTAGGGTTCTTCTTTTTTCACCTTTGGTAAGTGGGATGTTGAAATTTCTTGGTACCGTTAAGTCTCTCAACTGGAACTCTAGAATTGATCTCCAATTTTCTCTTCTTATCCCCATGATACCCCTGTGATTCGTTGATCTCCATTTCTACTTTGAGGGAACATTAAACAATTTTTTCATAGCTATCAAATTCAGAGATCACCAGGGATTTCCATAGGCTAGGTTTTAGCACACCAAAGAAGCAGTCAACCTTGCATTCGGGGGTAATGAAAAGGTAGAAGGCGTAACATGCAAGTATTATGAAGTTTTCCTCATACGACCCAATATATTCATTGTCTTTGTTATTTAGATCAAGGAAATCCATTTCCATTTTAAGATGGTGAGTGGAAGGAAAATATTTATCTAAAAAATTTTTTTGGAAATCATTCCACACCATTGCTTCAATCTATTCCTTAGGATTTGTATTTTTTATCAATTTCCACCATTGATTAGATTCACCCTCCATATAATAAATAGCCAAAAGAACCTTCACTTATTCAGATCATTGAAGGATGGATAAGATCTTCTCAATGGAGTTGATCCATTGTTCCGTTGTTAAGGGATCTAATGACCCATTGAAAGTAGGAGGCCTTTGATGCATGAAACTCTTGATTGTGTATTGTTCTCTTTTAGTGGGATTTGGACGCTCTTCATAATCTAGGTTTCTATTCAAAACCCAGGTTTGCTGAGAGAATATCGTCATGAAGTGTGTGACTCCTGCTCCCATCATTTTGGGCATATCATTGGGGTAGTCATCACATTGCTCTTCACATTGATTGTTTACTTGATTCCTCCTATTTTCGGCCATTGGATGTAATAAAAGGAAAATTAAGGATGAGTATATTTAACTTTTAAATGCATAAATGGAAATTTAATGACATTAAAGGGATAACTTATAACTTACATATATTTCCTTAACTTATGGATTTCTAGGCTTCAGTCTTGGTTATCCATGATCTATTTCCTAACATATACTCTTATGGTAATTTTTTTTACTCCCTTAATAATAGATCGTAATGATCTTGTGAATTAACAAAGAATATCCCTTGGTAGTGTAAAACTAGGTGTGCATTAAGAACTATTATTGTGTACCAGGTTACCCTGAGTCAGGCCCGGACACCTTGTCAAAGATTTACTCCTAGGTACATCTGTGTCAGAACCACATCCATCCACCTGTAGTATCTAGACAAGGATTTATTTTCTTGATAAAACACTTACTCTATACTCACAAAAACATTATTGATGTATTTTTATAATTAGTGTTATCTCTAAGAATTTTTCTAGAGTTTTCTAATCCTAATCCCAAAAATAACTAAACTTTTCCTTCAATGCCAACTATAACAACCCTTGTATTTATTAAACATAAATACATGATTTTATTGCATAAAATTACACTTCATACAACCAGAAATATCGATAAGTCTAGTGTCTTTGAGAATTAGGTACATTAAATTAAAAATGTAAAGATGAATTATAATATCTTTATTCAAAACTTCTTTAACATACTTGAGCTTAAAACTACATTGGATAACCTGGGGAAATACATAAGAAAGGGGTGAGCCATAAATCACATTAAGGGAATAAAAATGGCATCAACGCTAACTGACAAGACGTCATAATGGATAAAGTCCCATAAATGAATCAAGTTAACTCCCTATCCCAAAATGATATATCATGATACTAAATATTACCCAATGAATTGGAGCGCTATATAATTTGGGGAGCACTCATCACTTTCATTTCATTCTCATGCTTAAGTGTTCTACATAGATCATAAAACATGGATTCATTCATCATCATGATTTATTCCACGATAAAGGAGTGTGAAATAAATATATGTAATTTCCCAATAAAAATTTATATGGGCATAAAATTTAACACCCTTGATAGGAAATGGGTATGGTATTCACTACACAATTGGTTTGGCATGGAAATTGCAGTAAAAATTCGGCAGCATAATGACGTCACTTAAAAATTTATAAAATGGATCGATGAGAGTGAAATGGGTCTCTAATAATTTTTACATGAAATGGAAAGTAATAGGTATATGGAAGGACATTTCCACTAATGTATAATTATAAAAAGAAGGCATACGATAATAAATAAGCTTGAATAAAAGATAAAGGAAAGGATGCTTATGAAATTTCATCATGGTAATGGGTGTACATGGGAGGGATTAATGAGAGATAAATGGGTCTATCATAATTTATACATAATAAGGGATGTATGGGGGAGGTGATAAAACATACCCCATCATTATTAATTCAAAAATAAAATGGCATAACAATATAAAGAAACTTAGATAAAGATGAGAAAGGAAAGAACCCTTACTTGAGTGTGTGGATCCAAAAGCTTGAAAATGGGCTTATTGAGTGCTTAGGGAACCTTGGTAAGATTATAGAGAGGGGAGGTAATAGTAAGGATGTGCTACAAAGATTTTTAGTGAAGATAATCAGGATCTTGGGTGGGTTTATATAGGAAAAGAGAGGAAAAATCTTTAATATTTCACAAACTTAGGTTTTGGACTCTATATAATAAAATATTCAAAACCAAAAACCTTATCATGGTTTTTTCCAAATTGGGGAGGTTTTAATTATTTTATAAGGAAAAGGGATGAAAATATTAAAATATTATCCTTTCTTATGTGGAGGTGAGTCACTCTTTTAAAGAAATGAATTTAAAATCATAAAATATATTATATGTTTTGGAAGATTCATAAAGGTTTAATAAAAATAATCAAATAAACATAAAATCACATTATTTTAAGGTTAAAACATATATTTTTCTGTGGATTCCCATTATATTATTTATTACATTTTTTTGGGTCATTATGATGTCATAAAACACACTGTATATTCATACGGTATTTAATTTTTACCTGAAAATATCATCTTAGAAGATTATGAAAAAATCACCATTAGATAATTTCGACATTCTGATTCCAAAAATAATATTTATTTTATCTAAATAATTTTATAAATATTTTGATTTTTATTTTTAAAATAATATTCGACATTTATTGAAAAATGTTGGGTTTTTGACAATAACAGTTTTTGAACCCTTAAAAAAAGTAAATTTCACTTCATAAATATTATATAACCATTTATAATTAATAAAAAATTATTTAATAATTAAATTTTATTATTAAAAAAATATTTATTTCAAAAATACATTAATTCATCAAAATAAATCCCTTGATTGAATTTGAATATTACCTGAAAATATAATTTGTATTTAATTGAATCAAAATCAAAATCATTTATAAAGTAACAATAAAAATGAAAATAAATTCATCATTATATACAATATATATATTCATATTATTAAGGTATTAATACATATCCCTTTATTATACCATCATATAGCCAAAGAGTAAGGTGTGCGAGAGTGAGACTTTCAGGGGACTGTTCGGCGAACATGGTTTGGGTCGTGATCTCGAGGAGCTTGAACTTCTCCTGTAAATGGTTTTGCTCATGATTAATTTTTTGGATCTGATCTTGAACTTGGTTAAGAGAAAATCCTAATGATTATTTCTCCCTTTTTATCTCTGATAAATGGGCTTCATAGGGTACAATCCTATTGGATGAGGCTATCACTTCCTTTGTCTGTGTCAATTGGATGTGTTAAAGCCTTATATTTATACTAATCATGTGATCACTATTTAATGGCTATATCATCAATGGTAAAATTATTAATGATCTTTTGAATCCAATTGGATATAATAAAACAAAATAAGTGCATGTTTTTTCTATAACCATATGACATAATAAGACATTTAATTAAATCACAAAGGAAAACTTCATTTATAATAGTTTGGGTCATTACAAAAAATCGCAACAAGGAAGGGAATAGTTCATTACAAACATTACAAAGAGGAAGCACACACATACCATTCCCCGAACTGAAGCTCATAATATCAAGCATAGAAGAATGGTTAGATGAATAGATGCATATGATAGCATACAAAAACCCCTCCCCTTGAACCATATCTCTACAACACTAAGCCTGATGAGAGAATTAATAAATTAAAGGCATAAGTCAGAGTAACTTCTTCTCTGAACCATATCTCCATAACACTAAGCCCGATGAATGAGTTATAATTACCATCATTTAAATTAATTCAGGTATGGTGGTATTTCTAAATATTTAATCCATACAAAGAAATGTCTCATGGGTTTAATGTGTAGGTGTAAAATAATATAATGTTGGAAACGCAAGGAATTACGGTTAATGGGGTTAGCAATTAAAGGAGAATGAAAATAATAAGTCATTGAATTAAATGGGATATAATACAAAGTATTAGTTCACTAGGTAAATTATATGGAACTAAAACATATCAAGAAAAATAATTTCATAATATAATGTAAGCACTAAATTCCCCTGCCTCAAGCAAGTCAAGCAACTCCCTTCAAAGAAGTATAATTCAAGCACCATGATTTCACAAAGGCTTCCACCAACCTACATCATTAAATACAAGAGTAAAACATAAAACATAAATCATCATAACAAAACATTAGATTTTTTACTATCATTATTATTATTATTATTTTCTCCATTCCTATAAAAGAAAAAAAGAAAAATAATAGAAATCCCCCTACCTGTCGCACTACATAGACAAAGAGAGGAGGTTTGGGTGCTCGCAGGTGACTTCCAAAACAAATATTGGATAATCTAGGCTTTATAGGAAATGATTGAACTCAAAATAATGGAAGATCTATGATTTAAAACATAGGTATCAATTCTTCTAGATCGTCCCCAAAGACTAGCTCAATCTGCCCCCATTAAATTTCACTACCACAAATCCCCCTTTTATCAGTGCTAGAAATTTATTTTACTAGTGATAGAAAAACATTGATAATATAAGCATCATTAAAAGTGGAGACTATTTTATCACCACTAAAAAAATCGCCGATAAAGTCCTTTTTTATCAGTGAAAAAAATCATTGATAAAAGTCTAATAAGAATTTTTTAAAAACAAATTTTTTCTACAAATTAAAAATTCAAATATGGAGACCACCCCCCTCCCCCCCCCATTTATTAGATCTCAAAGCACCTCAAACCACCTTTTAATAGTTATTTCCTATCCCCTAACCCCACCCCATTATTAGCGCTCAAAGCCACCCCTTAAACAATGCTAGACCACCTGATTCACTGGGTTTCAAACCTGAGACCTACCCCTCATGGATTTGCACCTTTAACACCCCTCTAAATTTTTTTGTTATGTATTTTATGATATATCTATTTATTTATATATATTTCATTGAATTTTTTATCCATATATTTTTATATATTTTTATATATTTATTTTTTAATATATATATAAAATATGGTTTGTGTGTGTGTTTATAAATACAGACATACATATATATATTTATATATGTGTGTGTGCCCATAAATATAATTATATGTATTTATATTTATTTACATATATTATATATTAATATTTGTATACATTTATTGGAATGTATAAATAAATATATATCTATTTTTTAATACACATGCACACATATTTATATATATATATATATATATTATATATACAGTAATTGTATAGGTATATAAATATTCATACATTTTTATTTTAAATAAAATGGATATTATTTTTTATTTATATGTAGTTTATATATATATAAATATATTTTATATGTAAATATTTTTACATATTTATTTATAAAATTAAATCTTTATGTGCGAATATATACAAATATGTATTATATGCTTATATATTTAATTATAAATAATAGTAAAATATGAAAAATGATAAAATTTGAACATCATAATGTCCATATGAGGGTAAGACTTGATAATAAATTGAGTCTCCCCCAAAAAAAGATAATAAGACTCCCTTAAACGAGGATGAAATTCCATCAAATGTTAAAAAATGGGGATACCCCGATAAAAAAAACTCATTTTTGGAGGCCTTTTGTGCTTTTTGTGTCCCAAAAAAAGATGATTGGGGTTTCTCTGATCACCATGGTGTAGATATTTTCGTAATATTTGATTTGATATGTGGTTGGGATCAAATGTATACCCGATATGACCGAACTACCACATACTTGACTTTATCCAACACTACCCTTTATCAGCGCTAAAAAAAGCACTAATGAAGGGTTGCTTTTATCTTCACTTTTTTTTTATCAATGATAAAAGTATGTCTTTTATTGGCATAGAATGATTGTTTTTAGTGCTGATAAAAGGTATATTTTATAAATATATATATATTTATTGATTTATTTATTTATTTATTTATATTGATATAAATATAATATATTTCATAAAATATGATTCATATAATACGAAATATGTAATAACACTTATTATATAAGATATTTAGTGGAAAATGATTTATAAAATAATATTAATTAAAAAAATATTAATTAAAAAAATCTAATTATTATTGAGTAGTAGTCATTTAATAACAATTTAAAGATAGAAAATTTTAATAAATTAATTAACAATCTAAAATAACTTGAAAACATGATTAGAATTTCAAACAACCATAACTTTTGATATAGTTGTTCATTTGAGCTCTACCACATATCAAATTAAAGCTTGTGAAAATATCTACATCATGGTGACTTTATAGAAGCCCCAATAATCTTTTTTTGTCAAAAAAAGGCCTGGAAGGCCTCTAAAACCATGTTTTTTGGTTGGGGTACCCCATTTTTTAAAAAAAATATGGAATTTCATCCTCATTATATGAAGTCTTCTTATATTTTTTGGTGAGGTATTAATTTATTCTCAAGGCTTACCCTCATATAGATATTATGATGTTCAACATTTATCATTTTTCATATTTTGCGGTTATTTATAATTAAATATATAAACATATATACATATTTGTATATATTCACACATAAAAATTTAATATTATAAATAAATATGTAAACATATTTACATATAAAATATCTTTCTATATATATAAACTATATCTAAATAAAAAATGATATCCATTTTATTTAAAATAAAAATGTATGAATACTTATATACCTATACAATTAATATATATATATAATGTATTTATATATATGTAAATATATTTGTGTGTGTGTTGACAAAAGGATATATATATATATATATATATATATATATATATTCTAATATATGTATATAAATATTAATATATAGTATATGTAAATAAATATAAATATGTATAATTATATTTATAGACACACACACACCCACACACACATATATATGTATGTATGTATGTATGTATGTATGTATTTATAAAAACACACAAAAAAAATATTTTATATATGTATTTAAAAATAATTATATAAATATATATATAAATAAATATATGGATAAAAAATGTAATTAAATATATATAAATAATTAGATATATCATAAAATATAGAAAAAAACAATATAAAAGAGTGGTAAAGGTGCGGATCAGTGAAGGGGAGAGGTCTCATGTTCAAAAATTAGTGAAAATGGGGGGGCGCAGACATGTGAAGTAGGTGTCCTAGCACTGTTAAAGGGGGGAAAGGCAATTAATGATAAAAGAGGTGGTCCTCTACCTCTGAATTTTTTATTTTTAGAAAAAAATATTTTAAAAAAAATATTTTTTTTACTTCTATCAACATTTTTTTAATGCTGATAAAAGGAACCCTTATCAATGATTTTTTTATCATTGATAAAAGGGATCCCTTTTAATGATACTTAGATTATCAATGTTTTTCTAGCACTGATAAAAGCAATTTCTAGCACTGTTAAAAGGGGGATTTATAGTAGTGTCATTTGAAGTTCGGGTCATGTTTTCAACTTATTTTAGATTTTTTATTAATTTATTGAATTTTTATATCTTAAAATTGTTATTAAAAGACTGTTACTCAATAATAATTATCAAATATTTAATTAATATTATTTTTAAATTATTTTATAAACCATTTTCCACTAAACATCTTATATATTAAGTGTGATTATATATTTCATATTATATAAAATCATATTTTATAAAATATATTATATTTATATAAATATATTTATATTTATATATTAATATACTTTTTTAATTATATATATCTTTTTTTAGGAAGTATGCCTTTTATCTTCACTAAAAATAATCGTTCTAGTGCTGATAAAAGACATACTTTTATTAGCACTAATAAAAGCACTGATAAAAGTATCCTTTATCAGTGCTAAAAAAACGCTAATAATGGGGGTACTTTTTAGGGGTGTCCAGACCTGACCCGGCCCAACGAGTTTGACCCAACCTGACCGGGTCAGGTCGGGTTGGATCAAGTTATGTGAAAAAATACTCTGAATGGGTTCTATTGGGTTGATATGTGCATGGGTTGGGTCGGGTCTCAGGTTTGGTAAATACAGACCCAACTAACCCAATGACCTGATGGGTGTATGAAAAAAATCCCCAATCGCCATACCACCCCCCCCCCCATCCAAGACAGCAGTGGCCTCCTCTCCTCTTCATTCCCTCATGCTCAGCTCATCCTCCTCCACCTCCCCCGACCCTAACCTAACCTTGTGACTGGAAAACCCCTACTCCCTCCTTGATTCACCTCCTCTAATACTCACCTTCTCTTCTCTTCCTTCCTCCTCCTTCACCAAACTTCCCTCATGAGAAAACCCTAACTCTCCTTCTCTCTTCTCCTTCCCTCATGAGAAAACCCTACTCCCTGATTCTCCTCCTTCCTTCCACCTATCTCGCCTCCTTTATCACCTCCATTAATTCACCCACCCAGCTAGAAAATACCTCCTTGCTCACCTCCTCCCCCCGACCTTCCCTTGTGAGCAATCAAAAGAAACCCTAATCTCCTAATTTGCCTCCTTCTAGTGTCGCGTGCGCTCTGGTACGTAGCTCTTTTTTATCATGTTTTTTCTTCTTATCTTCCCCACTTCATTTTTTTTGGTATTGATAACCCCAAATATCAATAAAAACCTATTTCTTCTTCTTCTTCCAGGGGTGTGTCACAGCCAGAGACACATCAGTAGGTCGTGGGTGGGATTATTTTGTAGATAGATAGCTAGATAGCTATCCATTCATGGAAGGTGGTGCAACAAGTGGTTCTAATCCTACAGTTGTCACAAGTACTAAAATTTGGATGGGGTATACTCCAACTTCCCATTCAATTACACAAATATTAGGGGTATTAGTATTAGTAAACTAGTTGAAGAAACTGAGGGTAAGCGGTCTCCTAAAAAGGTACCAATTCCTAAAGTTCTTGTTGATTCTAAATTTTATCAAGCTTCAGATCATTTTCATAAGAAAAATGGAAAGGTTGTTTGTAATTATTGTTATAAATATTATGCTTGAACATCTATGTAGAATGGAAATAGTAATTTGAATAGACATTTGAAAAGGTTCAACAAAAATCCTCACAAAAATCTTGAGAAAAGTCAAAACACTATTGGTCTTATAAATAAGTGTGAATATGATGATGATGGGATGGTTAAAATTTTGGTATCTCATTTTAACTAATAAGAGAGCAGAATAGAACTTTATAAAATGATAATAATTGATGAGTTATCCTTTAAATATGTTAAGAATCAAGGCTTTAGAAAATTTATTGAAGTTTTTCAACCTCAATTTCAAGTTCCATATAGAAAAATAGTTGTTAGAGATTTCTTGTAGTTATATTTGACTGAGAAAGAAAAATTAAATTCAATGTTTGATATGTTCTCTCATATGGTATGTCTTACCACCAACACATGGACTTTAATTCAGAATCCGAATTATATGTGTGTGGTTTCACGTTTTACTTATGATAATTTGTTCTTAAATAAAAATAATAATCAAGTTTTGTCTTGTTGAGAATCATAAAGGGGGAATAATTTTCCAAGTATTAATACAAATAGTGAAAAAATGGGGGATTGAAAGGCTTGATACTGTTACCATGGACAATGATAGTTCTAATAGCACAATAATCATTTATTTGGTGAGGAGGGTTAATGATTGGAATGGGTTTATTATTAAAGGAGAGTATATGTATATGAGATGTTGTTCACATATTTTAAACTTTATTTTTAGTGATGGACTAAAATAAATATCGACATCAATTTCTAGAATCAGAGTTTCCTGTAAGTTTGTGATAAGTTCACCTTCTAGATTGGCTCATTTCAAGAGAATTGCCGAGGAGTTAAAAATTACTAGTAAACGGTCCATAATTATTGATGTGCCTACTAAGCGGAATTATTGTTAATTTATGTTGGATGTTGTAGATAATTATGAGAAATTATTTATTCATCTTGATAAGGATTAAAGTTTTAGGATTTCTCTTATCTGTGTAGATGGGGATCCTATAGCATATGATTGGGAGCGTGCACGTGTATTTGTCAAGTTTTTTAAAATATTTTATGATAGCATTGTTGAATTTTCCAGTTCTATACATGTGACATGTCACGCTTTATTTCATACTCTTTGTGACATATATAGAAAAATCAAGAAATGGATGAAGGGTAATGATATTACTGTGAGTGAAATGGCTATTGCAATGAAGGTGAAGTTAGACAAGTATCAGGGTATTGGTTCTAATTTTAATTCTATCTTACCTGTGGTAATTTTTCTTGATTCTCGATATAAATTAGAATATGTTTGGGATATTTTTGAAATGATTTTTGATGATGAAGATAAGAATTATTTGATTAATAAATTAATAGAGTTTATTAATAATCTCTTTGAGTTTTAAAAATGAAAATACCCCATCCATCCTGATCAATGTGAGCCAAGTTCTCATCAAGATTCGCATATTCATGATGCTAGTAGTGGTAGTGAGGATGATGAGAAATGGAAAGGTGTATATAGATCAAAGAAAAGGAAAATTAAATTGACACAACAAAGGAATGAATTATAAATACATCTATAGATTGATGATTGTGAGGATGATTTTGATGGATTTTATATTTTAAGCTGGTGGAAAGGAAATATAATTAAGCGTCATGTTCTCTCATGCATTTCCAGAGATATTCTAGAAATTCCATTAACTAAAGTATCTTTGGAGTCAACATTTAGTATAGGAGGATGATTCCTTGATCCTTTTCATAGTTGTTTGAATCCCAATACCATTGAGGCATTAATTTCCTCCCAAAATTGGTTTCAAGAGTCTAAATCAATTGACATTTGAAATCAACTCGAAGAAGTTGAACTGATTGAATCAGGTACCATTAAAAATATTATGATTTTTTATTATTTGACATTTATCAGTTATAAAACCCTGTTTTAAAAAGAAAAATATTGACTTTTTCTTTCTTCTGTTTTGTTTTTAATATATGCCGTCATCCATGATTTGTAATCAAAGTTTCACTGACTAAAATAGAATAAGTAAGGATGATGGAGAACTCTTCATTAAGGTATAAATTTCTTATTGTGTTATAAATTCTTTGGGGCATAAATTTACTGTGGTATATTTTTAATGGATCACAGTAGCTCACCAATTGATATATTTTGTGCACTGGGAATTTCCTTGGAAAGGTATAATTTTCCCTTCATTTTTTTTATTGATCACTATTATAATTATAATTACTTTAGATACTAAAAATAAAGCCAGTGAATTGAAATTTTTGGTGAGGTTTTATTTCTAAATTTATAGGAGCACGAGCTCTCAATAAAAATGTGATTGTTTACAATATAAAAAGAATGTCTATGAATTTTCAATCTATACTATTTTTTGAATTCATTGAATCATTTACAGCATGCAACGAATCTGATTGAGTTGTGATGGTCATCCTTTCAAGATATTTGGCTAAATCCATGTGATTTTTCTACAAGGGACTTTTGATTTTAAATTAGACTAAAACATTTTATGTTTTATGTTATGACTGATGAACCAATTAGTCTTCCAACTAGTTCATGATATTTTTTCTCATTGATGCTTATCAGATGTGTATTTAATTAGGTTATTTACCTGATGAATTTAGTTAATCATTGAATATTGATTTGAACTTTAATTCAGATACTTTCATGTGAACTCTGAGTTTTTATTCTGAGTTGTTTGATGAAAAATTTCATGATATTTTAAGATGATCATGACCCTACTGCATGCACCTATTAATTGAATCTGGTTTATTTTAAAGAATTGAAATCATGCTAACTGGTTCATTATATTTTTATTTTAAATTGAATCTAGATTTCATTTTTAAAATTTTAAATTTAATTTAGATTTATTTTTTCAATTCCTTTTAAAAATTCAATATTTCGTCATCTTTTACTAACATGCTCTCTTTTCCAATTATCAACAAGAAGTGGGGGGTTACCAAGTTTAACTGTACCAATTACTTGAAGTGGAAGGGAGAGAATAGTATTTTTTCCAATGGTGTTTATGTAAAGTTGTTGGGGTCACATGAACCCCTTGTGAATAGGAAACCCGAAAGTGAATTTCTGAATGTTGTTACTTAGGTTGGATGCCCTTCCCCACATTATTATGCACCTTTACCTATTTGGTCCCCCTACTTTGTTGTGTTTGGAATTGGATTCCATTATTTCTTTGTTTGGTTATTGGATTTTTTTTAATATTTTATGTGCATATTTATGGAGTTTTGGCCTTCCTACTTATTTACATTTTACTACTGCTACATTTCCATTGTTGTTGGGATATTATATTTTGATTTTTATATTGTGTTGTTACATTTTGATTTTTTTTTTGTTGTGTTGTTTACAGCGATTAGGTTGGAGTTGGGGCTGGAGATGGTGGTGATTACAATATAGTGTAATTAGTTCCATGGGTTGATGAGTTTGAGTAGATCCTAGATAGAATGGGTGAAGATTAACCATGTCTCTTCAGTGTATGAGTGTTGATGGGTTAGATGTAGGATGATTAATTTTTCTGATAGTGGTGATCATAAATATATTGGATACAAGATGAGATAATTTTTTGATTATGGGGGTCATAGGCATGTTGGATGTAGGTGGATCTATCCTCTTCGACGTGAGTCCTAGATGGTAACAAACACAGACTAGGAGTTGAGTGAAAAATACTAGGATATAGGGTTAGTCTTGGAAACACTTTTTTGGTATCTCATTTAATTTTTTATTTTTCTTATACCATCTACATGATTGACCATCATGTATTACTATATTTTTCATTTTATGTAAAACTTATATGATATTAAATGGGTATCGTATTTATTTATTTCAAGTGATATTTTTAATTATGTTTATTTTATCGCTCTAATTTCTGGGGATAGAGGATGGGGATGGGGATTGGACTACTGGGGGCTAGGGATGGGGCTGTTGGGGGCAAGGGAATAGTTAGGGCTGGGGATACTGGGGGTTGGGGATACTGGGGGCTAGGGCTGGGTCTAGGTCTAGATCCATCTATTTGGATCTAGATCCATCAGATTGGGTTGGTTTTTACACATATAACTTGTTTAACCCAACCCACAATGAGTCAGGTTGGGTCATGCATCACTTAATCTGACCCCAAATGGTGGGTTGGTTTGGGTCAACTACTCATGAAGCATGTGACCCAACCCGACCCGACCTGATCTTTTTTGGTCGGGTCGAGCCCAAAAACACCCTCAAACTGGACCAACCCATGGAAACCCCTATTACTTTTATCGGTGCTAAAAAACGGTGATAAAGGAATAATTTTATCATCGCTTTTTTTAGCATTGTTAAAAGTATCATCTTTATCGGTGCTTTTATTTAGCGCTAATAAAAGGTAACACTGGATAAATCCAAATATGCGGTAGTGTTCAATGAACCAAATAAAACCCAAATACTTATGAAAAAACTTATCAAGTCAAATATTCCCTTAAAAATAATTATTATGAAAACAAAAACCTCAAATTTTCATATTTTTATTAGGGGTGTCCAGACTCGACTCAACCCGACAGGTTCGACCAGACCCAAATGTGTCGAGTCGAGTTGGGATCTATTGGGTTGACCCATGCATAGGTCAGCTCAGCTCTCTAGTTGGCTAAATATAGACCTAACTGACCCTATGACTCAATGGGTGTATAAAAAAAATCCTCGATCACCATACCCCCAGCCGAACCAGAATTGGCCTCCTCTCCTCTTTATTCCCTTATGCTCACCTCATCCTCCTCCTCCTCCCCTGACCTTGACCAACCCTTGTGACTGGAGAAACCCTACTCCCTCCCTGATTCACCTCCTCTCCCACTAGATTTCTCTTCTCCTCTTTCCTCCTCCTTCCACAAACTTACCTCTCTAGAAAATCCTCACTTTCCTTCTCTCTTATCCTTCCCTCATAAGAAAACCCTACTCCCTAATTCTCCTTGTTTCCTCCTCTCCTGCCTCCTTTCACACCTCTATTAATTCACCCACCCAGATAGAAAATTCCTACTCACTTACCTCCTCCCCCTAACCTTCCCTCACAATCAATCAGAAGAAAACCTAATTGTCTAATTCGCCTCCTCCTGGTGTTGTGTGTACTCTGGTATGTAGCTCTTTTTTATCATGTTCTTTCTTCTTATCTCCCCCTTCATTTTTTTATATTGTTGATAACCCACCTATCACTAAAACCCTATTTTTTCTTCTTATTCCAGGGGTGTGCTGCAGCCAAAGACTTATTAGTGGGTCATGGGTGGGAGTATTTTTCATACAACCAACCTAGCTAGTGAGCCATTCATGGAAGGTGGTACAAAAAGTGGTTCTAATCCTCTAGTTTCTATAGAAACTCAAAGTAATATGGGGTTTACTCCAACTTCCCATACAATTATATAAATATGAGGGGGTATTATTAGAAAAGGAGTTAAAGAAATTGAGGGTAAGCGGTCTCCTAAAAAGGTAACAATTCCTAAAGATTCTGTTTCTTCTAGAGTTCCTCAAGCTTGGGATCATTTTCATAAGAAAAATTGAAGGGTTTTTTATAATTATTAAAATAAAGATAATGCTTGCACATTTTTCCAGAATGGAACTAGTAATTTGAATAGAAATTTGACAAGGTGCAAAAAATATCCTCAAAAAATATTGAGAAAATTTGAACCATTATTGGTCTTAGAAAGAAGTGTGAAGATGAGGATGATGGGATGGTTAAAATTTTAGTAGCTAGTTTTAACCAAGAAGAGTGTAGAATATCTCTTGTTAAAATGATATTCATTGATGAGTTATCCTTTAAATATATTGAGAATCAAATCTTTAGAAAATTTATTGAATTTTTTCAATATCAATTTCAAGTTCCATCTAGACAAACAGTTTCTAGAGATTTCTAGAAATTATATTTGACCAATAAAGAAAAATTAAATCTATGTTTGATATGCTCTCTCATATGGTATGTCTTTCCACCAACAGATGGACTTCAATTTAGAATTTGAATTATATGTGTGTGATTGTACATTTTATTGATGATAATTGGATCTTAAAAAAATAATCAGGCTTTGTCTTGTTGATGAACATGATTTGGGAAACAATTGTCCAAGTATTAGAACAAGCACTGAAATAATGTGGGTTGAAAGGATTAATATTGTTACCATGGATAATGAAATTTCTAATAATACAGTGATCAGTTATTTGGTGAGGAGGTTTAATGATTGGAATGGGTCTATTCTTAAAGGAGAGTATATACATATGAGAAGTTGTGCACATATTTTAAACCTTATTATTAGTGATGGGATAAAATAAATATCGACATCAATTTCTAGAATCAAAGTTTCCTGCAATTTTGTGAGAATTTCACCTTCTAGATTGGCTCATTTCAAGAGCATTTCCGAGGAGTTAAAAATTCCTAGTAAAGAGGCCATAATTCTTGATGTGCCCACTAGGTGGAATTCTTGCTACTTTATGTTGGGTATTTTAGAGAAGTATGATAAATTATTTATTCTCCTTAAGGAGGATTCAAGTTTTAGTAGTTCTCTTATCTATGAAGTTGGGAATCCTACAGCATATGATTGGGATCATGCTCATGTATTTTTCAAGTTTTTAAAAATATTTTATGCTAGCACTGTTGAATTTTCTGGTTTTATGCATGTGACATGTCACACTTTATTTCATACTCTTTGTGTCATATATAGAAAAATCATGAAATGGATGAAGAGTAATGACATTACTATGAGTGAAATGACTATTTCAATGAAGGTGATTTTGGACAAGTATTAGGGTATTGGTTACAATTTTAATTCTCCCTTACTTGTGGCAGTTGTTCTTGATCCATGATATAAATTATAATATGTTCAGGATAGTTTTGAAATGATGTTTGATAATTAAGACAAGAATGATTTGATCAATAAATAAATAGAGGTTTTGAATAATCTCTTTGAGTTTTATAAATGAAAATATCTCATCCATGTTGATCAATGTGAGTTAAGTTCTCATCAAGATTCACATCTTCATGATTCTAATAGTGGTAGTGAGGATGATGATAAATGGAAAGATGTATATAGATTAAAGAAAAAGAAAATATAATTGAGACAATAAAGGAATGAATTAGAAAGATATCTAGATATTGATGATCATGAGGATAGTTTTGATGGATTTGATATTTTAAGCTGGTGGAAAGGAAAGGAAACCAAGTATCATGTTCTCTCATGCATTTTCAGAGATATTCTAGCAATTCCATTCACTACAGTATATTCGGTGTCAACATTTAGTACAGAAGGATGATTCCTTGATCCCTTTCATAGTTGTTTGAATCCCAATACTGTTGAGGCATTAATTTTCTCCCAAAATTGGTTTATAAGATCTAAACCAATTGAAATTCAAAAGAAACTAGAATAATTTGAACTGATTGAATTAGGTACCATTAAAAATATTATGATTTTTTATCATTTGACATTTCTCAATTATAAACCCCAGTTTTATAAAGAAAAATATTGACTTGTTCTTTATTCAATTATGTTTTTAGGATATTACATCATCCAAAATTCATGATAAAAGTTTCAATATCTAAAATATAATAATCAAGGATGATAGATCGCTCTTCATAAATGTATAAATTTATTATTGTTTTATAAATTCTTTGTAGCATAAATTTCTTGTGGCGGATTTTTAATGGGTCGTAGTTGTTGGAGTTAGTTTCCTAGACCCAACTATTTGTACATTGATTACATGAGTATTTAATGTATTTAAATATTTAACATCTTATTACATATTTTTCATTGTTCTGCATGTCTATAATTTAATAATGTCCTAGAGTATTTATCGCATTAATAAGGTCATAGGAGTTTCCCGCTATGATGAGAATATTGAAGTGCTATGAAAATATTCATAAATATAGTTATGTGATTGGATGACATACTATGATATGAAACTTAGTATACAGATCATCAGGTGTGATTAATCATAAGCATATGAGACTTCTTCTCATGAAGTTCTCACTTAGTAATCTCCAAGATGGGAAATTATGAGAATAGACCCACTAGTATGAATTCTATATGTTTTGGTGTCATTATATATTCCTATCCACGATCATGTGTAATGGTCCTTAAACTTTAATATTATCATTAATACATGTCATGGCTCGTGCACTTAGATTTTCTGACAAAAAAGGTCACTCCATATATTGGTAGGAAGTAGGGTACGTTGGGTACGTCGTGAATGACATGTTATTGATGGATAAATTGAGGAAGGATGTTTCCCTTCCATTTATGGAAGTTAATATCTCATCCCTTTGATTGAAA
Organism: Viscum album; assembly: GCA_963277665.1. Taxonomy (NCBI): domain Eukaryota; kingdom Viridiplantae; phylum Streptophyta; class Magnoliopsida; order Santalales; family Viscaceae; genus Viscum; species Viscum album. The sequence goes on from OY728137.1 coordinate 275,809,590, forward strand.
TATAATTGTCACCCTAAATTCCATCGTCATGGTGTAACAACGAGTTTATTTCAGGTATTCAAAGAACGACGTATCAAGCATATAGGTTGATGACACTATCATGAAACCTACTTGATGAGATATTGTGACAAAGGGATTATATTACATAGTGATCATTTGTATATGGATGTCATCATTATAAATTTAAGTTCTTTCTCTTGGGTGTCTTGACTCATTTCTAGACAATAATTTTGGAATTTAGAAAAGCTCACCTAATTCCAATGAGAAAGAATCCTAGATGGTCACACAATAAGTGTTTCTAGTGGCCTAAATTAAATTTTATTTGAATTTAATTAATGAAATAAATATTATTATCAAGACCAAGGAATAATTTTATTCGATTTAAAATGGTCACATAAATTATATAAATATTTATTCATTGGATTGTGAATAAAATTTATTTGTTTATTTTATTGAACATTTAATAAATATTTATTTACTAGTTTGTAAATAAAAATATTTATTTAAGAGAATAAAATATTTTATTCGAGTGTTCAATAAATGGAAGAGAAGTTTGAATGGACCAAGACTGTGTCTATTGATTAATTAATTATTTACAAGTAGGTAAATAATTTCTATCTAGTTGGTGCATGAAATAATAATAATACTAGTATCATTATGTGGCATAGGATTTCATTTATGGTTCCATTTTGTGCAAGTTGGCACACCAAAAATAATGGTATTGTTATTATCATTATGTGTCATAGGTTTTCTCTAATAGTTATAATTGCATTTAAATGTTGTTTAAAAATTAAATATTGTAACTAAAACCCCATGTCGATTAGTTGGTAGGTACATCTATTATGCCAAAAACTGGTGAATTGAAAATTGTTGAGCCAAATGTTTTCTCTCTTGACCCCTCTCATCTCTCCCTCTCAAGAATGAGAGAAGTTCTTCAAGACTGAAGAATGAGTGATCAAGAACAATCAATGCAATACATTATCTTTTTCACACTTGCACCCGGAGAACGAGTGGTGTTGATTAGAGACTATTGGAGCATGTGTGGATCACCACTAGAGGGATTCTACTTTGGATCCTTACAAGCACAATGAAGTAAATACAGAAGGGTCATTCCGGATGATCAATGATCGTCAACAAAGAAAGTACCAAAGACCCAAGTATTTAATTTCTTCAAATATTATTAAATTAATTATAAACATGATGTGAAAGATCCTCTTTCTTGGATCTTGTTTTATTCTTCTCTTTGTCTAAATATTTTATTTCAATCCATGGATATTAGTGTTCATCGTCGTATTGATCCCAGATTGGTCATCGATTACAGAAAAAGAAACGTTAGGCCCTCCCAACTGCCATACTTCCGCTGCGTCTGGATCCTTCAAGTGGTATCAGAGCGGGGCTCATCATCATTTATAATTATTTAAATAATTCTTTGATGATTTACGCTATAATAATTTAGTTTTTCAATTCATGTTTAATTGTTCTTATAATCTGAATTTCGAGATTTTTTATTCCTCTTTTCATTTCTCACAAATCTAACATAAATGAATAATTTTTTGATTAAAATTAAATCAAGGATCTCGTTAGGAGGCACCAAAAATTCTATCCAGGTAACATGACAGTACATATCGTGTATTCGGAGTTACACGTCATGTAATCTGCCATACACGTCGTGTAATCCGGATTACACACTGTGTAGTTGTGATCAGTGCATTGAGAGTAATTTGGAAATTACTCAAGTCGTGTGCATTAATGACACACAGTGTCGTTAATTCTTACACTGCATGTTGACCAAGACAAACTAGCACACAGTCATCCAGATTACACGACGTGCGACCCCCTGGACATGTTGTGTAGTCCCTTTGAGTCAAGTGCCAAACCATGTATCCCATACATGGCTAAGATTACTGGTAACCGTGTAACCTATATACAACACGGTGTGTGGACCATTGGACACACCATGTACTCTAAGATTTCTGAATTATTCCTCGCACGACGAGTCCCTAGGCATGTACTTAGGATAAGACGGTGAATGAAGTACATGCCATGTAGTTGGAACTACACACTGTGTACTTTACCAAATTACATAGAATTAAAATTTTAATGTTTGTGTAATGTTCAGAATTACATATCATGTAGATTCGAATGGTTGTTCACTTTGTTACCTCCAAGGTTATAGATGAGAATCTTAGGGAAATTCAGAAAAGGATTAAGATAAAAGGATTGATTAATTAAATATAATAATTAATCAATTCAAGCGTGATTTATCTTAATAATAATGATTAAATAATTTAATTCTATTTGTATTAAATGCATAATTTGTTGCATGTATGTGGATGATCATGAGATAGACCAGACCTTTGTATGTGATTGGTTTCCTTTTAATTTATTTTAAATTAAATTGTTGGTTTTCATGCCATCTCTTTTCATTAATATGTAGGGTCTTCATGCCCATGGTTTCTTTTATGTAAACCCCCTTTTTACCCCTCACCAATGTGTGAGTTAAAAAGCATATGTAATGGATAGAGATCCCAAGCTTGTGGAGGTGGTTCAAGTAAAGAGCCGAGGTGAAACCAATCTAAGGAGATACAAAGGTGGACAGGTGTAAATCTGTACACACAAACCATAAATGGTTCAAGGTGTTTCTCCCCTAGGTCAGTGGTTAGTTTATCAACCTCTAGATAAACTAACCATTCGAAGATCTCATGATCATTCCCTTTACTTTATTTTTTTTTCAGTTGAATGATTTTTCATTATGGATGTATTGTCGTGACTACATAATTAATGAATTAATAAGCATGAAAGATGGAACTAAAATAAACTAGGCTTATGTGTAAATATTATCAAGACATAGTTAATCACTTAAGTAAGTTCCACTTAATATTAACGAGCATGTGATAAAGATAATAAGGCAATTTACGTATAAGATATAAAAATCACTCAATAAAATATTAAGTCAGACTAATCCTTCCATTGCTTGATTAAGGGAAAGACTCAATAAAACTATGTGTTTGACCAACCCTTGTTGAAACACTTACTTTTATAAAGGAAGCTTTTATGAAAGTGTCAGTTTGACTTAACCATTTTACATCAAGATGAGTATCCCTTGCTAGACTTGGTGTAAATTTGGAGGCAAGTGTTGAGGAAATCCAAGTTAGGATTTTAGGATTGGGAAGCCCACTCAATGGATCAAGTATCTTCAAGCCTACAGTTGGAAAAGACCTACCTACCTAAATACCTTCAAATAGCATGACTAACCCTTGTTGGGGTTATGCGAAGGGGAATATGGATCCTTTCTACTAGAATTTCCTAGAAACTAGACATTCCGAATTCAATGGTGAGGGTCATTGGGACTAGATAAAATAGTGGGAGTCTTAATAAAATTAATTTATTATTTCTCATAAAATGTAATCAAGAAAGTACTAATTATCTTCTCTTTTAATTTTAGAATAAAAATGAAAAACTTTTCAACCACACTATCCATGTTATCAAAATTGGATAAAGACAACATCTTCATTGGAAGTAACTTCCAAGAATGGTTTAAACGCCTTCGGGTCATTCTACGCCATGAATGGAAATCTTACATTCTGGAGTCCTCATTACCTGATCTGCCTACCCAAGATGCAAGTGATAAAGAGTTCCTGGTCTACAAAAAACATATGAACGATGTGGTCGACATCCAATGTTTGATGTTATCATCAATGTCTAGTGAACTCATGAAGTCTCACAAAAACATGGATGCCTATAGCATGCTTGAGCACCTCTGTGGTCTTTACCATAAGAGAGAAAGATAGGAATAGTTTAAGATCTCCAAGGCACTCTTTCAGAGTAATCTTGGAGAGGTTTCCTCATCTGGGCCTCACGTAGTCAATCTCAATGGCTACATTGAGTGTCTAGAGAAACTAGGGTTTAAAATCCTCAAAGAACTGGGTACCGGTCTCATTCTCGCATCACTCCATCATAGCTTCTCTAGTTTTGTTGTGAATTTCAATATAAGAAACATTGATAAGTCTCTACCACATCTTCTTATCCTCCTTCACTAAGTGGACAAAGACATAAAGTGTGAAAAGCCTTTTGTCCTTATGGTGAATAAGAGGAAAGGGAAAGAGAAGAGCATTAAGCCCAAATCTTCTTCATGCCCTTCCAATAAAAGGAAGATCAAGTTGGAAGAAAGGGAATGAGAAGTTGTTTGTTTCATATGTGGCTAGAAGCGTCACTGGAAGAAAAATTGCACCCAACTAAAGAAGTAAGGTGAATCTTTAGGTGCATTTGTTATCGAGTGCAATTTATCTGTTTCTACAAATTAGGTATTAGATACAGCCTGTGGTGCTCACATATGTGTCCAAATATAGGAACCAAGTAGATTCAAGAAAATTGACTAAGGGGGGTATATCTACGGGCATCCAATAGATCTAGAATTTTTGTAGCTTTCGAGGACTACCACCTCACATTGCCGACTAGGATGATCTTGGTATTAAAAGGTTGTTATTATGTGCCTTATGTAACAAAAAACATTATTTTTGTATCTAGACTAGATATATATGGATTTATTTTCAAGTTATCAAATAAATTTTTCTTCTTTTATAAAGATAGTATTTTATTTGTTAAGGTACATTTATATAATGGTCTTTACGTGTTGGACTACACAAACCAAGTAATGGAAATCGGTAACGAAACTACTTCACATGACTCATACCACACCCAACTTTGGCATGAGCAGCTAGATCATGTAAATGAGAAATTCTTGATAAAGTTACATCAAGATGGATATTTATATTATTTCAAACTAAAACCACTTGATGTATGTCACACATGTTTACAAGACAAAATGAACAAAGCCCCGTTTAGTGGGAAAGGTGAAAGAGTCAAAGATCTTCTTGAATTGGTTCATACTAATGTGTGTGGACCATATCCAGTTGAAGCAAGGGGTCGATACTCATACTTCATAACTCTTACTGATGATTTTAGTAGATATGGATATATTTAATTAATGAGGTATAATTTGGATTCTTTTGATAAGTTCAAGGGATACAAGAATGAATTTGAGAACCAACTTGACAAGAAGATTAAGAAACTTTTCTTAGTATAGGGTGGATAATATCTTAATCAAGACTTCATTGATTACTTATGGGAGTTTGGGATCCTATCCTAACTCACTCCTCCATACACACCCCAGTGGAATGGTGTCATAAAAAGGAGGAACCGCACCTTGTTGGACATGGTGAGATCAATGATGAGTCATGTATGTCTTCCATTATCCTTTTGGGGATATGCGTTACAAACAGAGGCACGCGTACTAAACCAAGTACCAACTAAATCTATAAATGGTATTCCATATGATCTTTGGATTTGAAGAAAATCCATGTTATTGAATTTACATGTGTGGGGAAGCGAAGAATTTTTTAAGGCCTCTACAGGTAACAAACTCACGCCCTAAGGCACAAAGTTTACCTTTATAAGATACCCCAAGGAAACAAGAGTATATTACCTATACGACCCTTTAGAAAAAAATTTATAGTGGCAAGACATGTCGTATTCCTTGAGAGGGTTCACATCTTCAAGAGTGATAGTGGGAGAGAGATAGACTTCGATGAAGTTGAGGCTTAAGGGACACAAGATTTGATACAAGAGCAGATTCCACAAAGCCCTGTGGAAGAAAGATTTGTTATAGAGACACAAGTACTGCGTAGGAGTACAAGAGAGGTTAGAGAACTAGAACAGTATGGTTTTATAGTTACCAATAATGGTGACTCATTATTAGTTGATAATAATGATCCTATAACCTACAAGGAAGTAGTAAGTGGCATAGACTTTTCCAAGTGGAATGAATTCATGAATTCTGAAATGGATTCCATGCACCAAAAACAAGTCTGGATTTTTGTAGATCCTCTAGTAGATGTAAAGCCTTTTGGTTGCAAATGGGTATTCAAGAAGAAACTATACATGGAAGGACAATTTAGTACCTATAATGAACGACTGGTTGCAAAAGGGTTTAAACAGCATCAAGGCATTGACTACGATGAACATTTTCACCAGTTGCAATGCTAAAATAAATTATAATTCTATTATCCATTTCCACTTACCATGACTATGAGATTTGGAAAATGGATGTCAAAATAGGTTTCCTTAATGGGAACCTTTGGGATGATGTCTATATGACACAACCTGATGGGTTTGTGACTCCAAAGGATTCCAATAAGATATGAAAGTTGCAAAAAATCCATTTATGGATTAAATAATTCATCCAAGTCATGGAACATTCATTTTGATGAAACCATAATGAAATTTGGTTTTATAAAGAATGAATGTGAGCCTTGTGTATACAAATAGTTTAGTGGGAGTGTAGTTGTTTTCCTAATAGTATATGTTGATGACATATTACTTATTGGAAACGAAATACTAGTCTTATAGTTTGTTAAGGCATGGTTGAATAAATGCTTCTCCATGAAGGACTTGGGCAAGGAAGCATATATTCTTGGGATCAAGATCCGTCGTTATATATCTAAGATATTTCTGGGCCTAAGTCAAAGTACATACATTGATAAGATACTAAAGATATTCAATATGAAACAATACAAGAGGGTATTGTTTCCAGTGTCACATGGCATTTATCTTTCCAAGAAAATGTGTCCTCAGACGCATGAGGAAAGAAAGAAAATGGAAAGGATTCCATACGCATCAGTGATTGGGTCAATCATGTATGTTATGTTATGTACTATGATAGATGTCACCTATGCATTGATTGCGGTAGGAAGATATCAAGTTGATCCAGGTGACTGCCATTAGATGTCAATCAATACTATCCTTAAGTATCTAAGGCGTACTAAGGATATGTTCCTGGTTTATGGAAGAGATGAGGAACTAGTCATTAGAGGATATGCAGATGCTAGTTTCTAGACTAATCAAGATGACATGAAGTTGAAAACAGGATACATCTTCACTTTGAATAGAGGTGTTGTGAGCTGAAAGAGCTCAAAGTAAGGTGTGGTCACATATTCTACAGTAGAGTCTAAGTATATCGTAGCTTTTGAGGTAGCTAAAGAAGCAGTTTGTATGTTGAGCTTCATCCAAGAGATAGATGTGGTAACTAGTAATAAATATCCCATCACAATTTATTGTGATAATACTACAGTGGTGGATCTCGTAAAAGAGTCAAGGTTACATCAGCGGACAATGCACATACTACAGAAGTATCATCTCTTGAAGAATTTTTATCATAGAGGTGAAGTTGCAGTGAGAAATATTTCCATGGAAGACAGTGTGGCAGACCCCTTGACTAATGCCTTGACTCAGCAGAAATGTGATCATCACGTGAGGTCTAGCAGACAAAAATTCGTAGGCAGTTTGCTCTAGTCTAAGTGGGGGTTTGTTGGATTTAGTGTCCTAGAACCAACTATTTGTACATTGATTACATGAATATTTAATGTATTCAAATATTAAACATCTTATTACATAATGTTCATTGTTCTACATGAATATAATGTAATAATGTCCTGGAGTATTTGTCACATTAATAAGGTCATAACAGTTCCCTGCTATGATGAGAACCTTGAAGTGGTATGACAATATTCTTAAATATAGTTCTTCAGTTGGATGATATACTATGATGGTATTGTTGGAGTTGGTGGCCTAGAACCAACTACTTTGTACTTTATGATAAACTTGTATTCATGGATTTGAATATTAATAAATACCTTATCACGTCTTGATTTTTCTTCTGTGTGACAATGCATGTGATAATTTCCTAAGGATAGTTGTTGCACTAAAGGGTCATAGCGGACCCCTACTATAATGAGAACCCGAAAGTTCCATAACACTATTCTTGAATATATGTTCTATGGCCAAATGATGTTATTTGTGGGACACAAATAATATAGGCCATTAGGGGTGAGGACTCATAAAACTTTGAGGCATATTCTCATGGTGTGTGCCCTTAGTAATATCCAGGAGGATATTATGAGAACGTGACCCGCGAGTAGGAAATCCACATTTCATAGTGTCATTGGATGTTCATATCTGTGAGCTTGTGTATTGGTCCTTAGAATTTAAGATTATTATTAATGGATATTACAAATCATGCACTTAGATGTATTGACGAAAGTTGTGACGACACACTGTTTGTGATAAGGTAGGATATGTTGGGTGCGTCACGAGTAATACTGCATTAATATATAATGCGAGAAAGGATTTCTACCTTCTGTTCCTTAATGAAAGTTAATATCTGAGTCCCTTTAATAGGATTGAGATAGCCTAAATAAATCCATGGTCATAGTGAGGAATGGAAAAGTTCAATTCTGAGAGGTCGAGGAAAGAGTAATCTAGTGCATGGGTTGATGACACTAGCATGAAACCCGCTTGATTATAGATATTGAGACAAGGGGATTAAATTACATGGTAAGCGTTCGTATGAGGTGACACGTCATTGCGGCATTAACTTCTTTCTATATGGGTGCCTTGTCATGTTGCTAGATGCCAACTTTGGAATTTAGGCAGGCTTCACCTAATGCCACTGAGAAAGAGGCCTAGAGGGTCACACGCTAAGTGTATCCAAGTATCTCAGTTAAATATTCATTTAACAAGTTGAATATAGATTTTTCATGATTGTTGTTTAATAATTATTCAAGGATGTCTGATCGCATTTATTTCAACACTAATTATTTGAGAGAATATATTGTGGGTGAAATAATATATTTATTTACTAATAATGTAGTGATATTTATTTAAGAAATAAATAGTCATTATTCAAGGAATAATAAATGTGGTGGAGGAAATAAAGAAAATGGAAAAAAAGTAGACGTTGTGTATATTAATATACATGTCGTGTAGTTTTTCTAGGGATTTGTGAGAAATAATATTATTTATTTAATTAAATAATATTAGGTGTAATTTACTGGGTGAATGTCAAGTGATAACAATAGTCAAATGTTATTATTAGACATGGGGTCTTACTAAGAATTAAATGAAATGAATAAATTCATTTGGGTAATTAATTAATTTTATTATTATAAGTAATATAAATCCAAATTACATTATTCACATTAGATCTAGCGATTCTCTTTGGTTTTTCATAGCAGATCTAGAAAAATCTATCAAGCCAAGAGAGAATTCATTTCCTCCAAGAACGCTCTCAAGTTACAAGAGAGATCCTCCTCCACCGGATCAAGGAGAGCGCTTTGGAAGTGGCTCTCAAGGTGATTGAAAATGAACATTGAAAGTGAAGGATCTTCCACACTAGTATCTGGGGATCCCTTCGGCAATGTCCAGAGATATGTGGAGCATGTGTGGATCACCGCTAGAGGAAGAAGCCTACACTTGGCTTTTGCGATGTAGTGACGGATCACATTGGATCGTGACCGGAAGCATCAATGAAGAGAGAATTCCATCAAAGTAATTATTTTCTTTTAATTAAATTAATTATAACTAACATATGATGATCCTCTCTATGATTCCATGACTTCCCTATTTTTTTCATTATTCGTTCTATTCTGAAGATCTGGAGTTTTATCATCATGATGGATCTTTGATTGATCGTTGTTAACGGTAAAATTAAAGTTGGGTACACTCGTCCACGTGTTTACGCTACGCCCGAAACTTGCAAGTGGTATCAGAGGGGTCATATTCTTGATTATAATTATTTAGTTTTTTTGTTGATGATTTATGCATTGAATAATTTAGTTGTTTCCATTCAAGTTAATCGTTCTGTAAATCTGAATCTCAAGATCTGTTTTTTCTATTTCGTTTCTCGTTCACCTTACAGAAACGATTTTTTTTTAATTTTGATTAAAATAAAAACAAAGGATCTCATCCGAAAGTGCCAAAGGTTCTTGTCCATACAACACCAGAACATATGGAGTGTATTCTACCTCAAATACCGTGTAGTCGAGGTTCAATGCATCGAGACTGGTCCGCCAAACCAAGCCATGTGTTGGAGTTTATCTGAGTCTTTATGACTCCATGTGTTGACCAAGAATAGGTGGCACACGGTTTTCGGATTACACATCGTGTGGCCCACTGGACACGACGTGTAGTCCCTTCATGTTAGGGTTGGACAATGTACCTCGTACATGGCTTCCCTGGCTGGAGACCGTGTAACGCGGATACTACACCATGTGTGGCCCACTGGACACTTCATGTACTCTGAAGAATTCTGAAGTACATCTACACGTCGACACCCCGAGCATGTACTTCGGATGGACGGTGAACGATATTACACGTCGTGTAGTAGGAGCTATATGCCATGTACTCATCCAAATTACACAGATTTATTAAAATTTATTATTATATTATACAAACCCTTGAGACGTGTACCATGGTGTGGGCGTAAAGCTGGGTCACAACACGTGATAGGTGTTTTATACATATGTGTTTAATTTAAAATCTGTGTAATTTTCATTTATACTCATTGGGTAGTTATGAATGGGAATTCACCGGGTTGCCTCCAATGTACAAAATACATACAACGATAATTTCAAATGAATTTATTTGTTTAAAATTATGATGGATGAGAATCTCAAGAAAATTTAGAAAAGGGTTTAAGATAAAATGATTAATTAATTAAAGATGATAATTAATTTATTCGAGCGTGATTTATCTTAAACAAGAACGATTAAGTAATTGAATGCTAAATTTTTTTATGCATAAATATCGTTGCATGTATGGATGATCATGAGCTAGACCATGACCTTTTGTATGTGGATGGTTTCTTTTAATTTATTTATTTAAATTAAAATTATTGGCATGTGAGCCTTCTTCTCATTAATATATAGGTCATGCGTGTTCAAGGCTTCTTTTATGTAAAACCCCGTTTTACCCCTCACCTGCGTGTGAGATAAAAGCATATGTAATGGATGGAGCTCCCAAGCTAGTGGAGGCAGCTCAAGTTAGGAGCTAAGGTGAAACCAATCCAAGGAGATACGAAGGTGGATAGGTAGAAAGTTATAAACACAAACCCAAAAGGTTCAAGGTGTTTTCTCCCCTAGGTCTTGGGTTAGTTTATCAGCCGCTAGATAAACTATCTAATAGAACAAGCTCATGATCATGCCATTTATTTTATTTCTGTTAGTTTTATGGTTTATTTATTGTGGGTGTATTGTCACGATCACACAATTAATGAATTAAACAGACATGCAAGATGAAACTAAAATAAGTTCGGCTGATGCGTAAATATTATCTTATACAATTTTAATCACTAAAGTATATCCCACTTAATATTAATAAGAATGTAAGAAAGATAATAAAATAGAAATTTATGTATAAGGATAAAATCCCTCAAGGAAATATTAAGTCTTTATAGCCTTCTATAATCTTGGTTAGAATCGAACCATAGTTCAAAGTGCATAACCAACCCTAGTTGGGATGCTTTCAATTATTGAGGAATTCTAATTTGAGGTTTTTGGTTGATTTGACTTGGTTCACATCAAGGGTTGACTTCCACAACAAGACTTGGTGTGACAAAGAGGCAAATGTTGAGGAAATCCAAAATAAAAGGATTTCATGATTGGGGAGTCCACTCAGCGGATCAAGGAGCTGTAAGTTAATGAAGTTGGCATTTGGAATGCCTACCTAAAACCTTTCAATTTTCTTGACCAACCCTATTTGGGATAATGAGAAGGGAAATATGGATCATTTCCACTAGAATATTCAGGCAACAGAATATTCTGAAGTCAATGATGAGGGCTATTAGAGTTCAATAAAATAGTGGGACACTGATAAGTATTAATTTATGTATTTATCTTAGTTTTTTATCATGATAAAGTACTAAATCTTTGATCATCTTAATTTTTAGAAATGGAAAGAAAAATGACATCAAATCTATCATTGTTAACCATACTCAAGAAGGAAAACCTTCTCACCAACACCAATTTCCAAGAGTGGGAGTGGCGTTTACGCATTATCCTTCGCCACGAGAGGAAATTGTATGTGCTGGAGGAGCTTGTTCCAGTTGCACCAAGAAATGAGGATAATGATGAGGAAATATCTCTCTATATAAAACATTTGGATGATACCACAGATTTCCAATGTTTCATGCTATCAGTCATGTCTAATGAGCTCTTGAAGCAACATGAAAACATGGATGCATATAGCATGATGTCTCACCTTAAGGATCTCTATCAAGAGAAGACAAGATAGGAGAAATATGAGATCTCCAACACTTTGTTCACAACTAAGATTAGAGAGTCTACGCTAGCTGGGCCTCATGCAGTCAAGCTTATTGGATACATTGAACGCCTAGACATCTTAAGGATTAAGTTCTCGGATGAGTTGCGTACATATCTCATCCTATCATCACTGCCCAAGACCTTCTCTAGCTTTATTGTAAACTACAACATGAGCAATAATGAGAAGATTATATCAAAAATTCTTACCTTGATTCTCTAGGTAGATAAGGATATAGGGCGTGACAAACCCGCAGTCCTTATGGTGAATAAGAAGAGGAAGGACAAGGCAAAGGGGCCAAGGATTTATAAACAGTATTAAGCTCCCAAGCACCGTCCCTCCAAGAAGGGGAAGATCCAGAGGCAGGGAAAGGAACAGGAGGCGGTATGTTTTTCATGTGGCAAGTCAGGCCACTGGAAGAGGAACTGCACCCAGAAGTGTAGGGAGGCTAAAGGTGCATTTGTTATCAAGTGTAATATTTCCATTTCTACACATTGGGTATTAGATACATCATGTGGGGATCGCATATGTATTCAAATGCATGAACCAAGTAGATTTATAAATATTTCTAGAGGAGAGGTGGATCTTTGAGCTGCCAATATCATGAGGCTAGCTGCATTGGCCATTGGCAATTACCATCTCTCATTGCCAACTGGGATGCTTTTGGTTTTACATAACTGTTATTATGTACCTAGTGTTACCAAGAACATAATTTATGTATCATGTTTAGATATGGATGGATTTATTTTCAAGTTTGGAAATAAGGGTTGTTTCTTTTATAAGAACAACGTATATTATGGTATGGTGCATTTAAATAATGGTTTGTGTGTATTAAATTACGAAAACCAAGTGTTGGCAATCGATAACAAAACAAATTCACATGACTCATACAACACCCAGTTGTGGCATCACCATCCCGGTCATGTGAACGAGAAGCACTTAACAAAGCTATGTCAAGATGGTTATTTAGACTCTACTGAGCTAAAACCACTTGATAGATGTCATGATTGTTTACAAGGGAAAATGACCAAGTCACCTTTTGGTGGAAAGGGTGAAAGGGCCACAAAGATTCTAGGATTGGTACGCATAGATGTATGTGGAGCATTTCCAGTATAAGCTAAAGATGGATATTCATACTTCATTACTTTTACTGATGATTTGAGTAGATGTGGCTATATCTACTTAATGAAGTATAAGTCAGAGTCCTTGGAGAAATTTAAGGAATTCAAGAATGAAGTAGAGAATCATATTGGTAAGAAGATAAAGAAGCTTCAATCGGATCGAGGTGGAGAATACTTGAACCAAGAGTTCATCGACCTTTTACGAGAATCTAGGATTCTATCTCAACTCACTCCTCCTTATACACCACAGTGGAATGGTGTTAGTAAAAGGATGAACCACGCATTGTTGGACATGGTGAGGTCGATGATGAGTCATGCAGATCTTCCATTATCCTTTTGGGGATATGCATTACAAACTGCAGCATACACATTAAACTGAGTACCAACTAAGGCGGAAAATGGAATTCCCTCCGAGTTATGGAATGGAAAGAAACCCATTTTGTTGCACACGCATGTATAGGGATGCGAGGTGTTTGTTAAGGCCTTCTTAGGCAACAAACTAGCACCTCGGGGCACAAGGTGTATCTTTATAGGATATCCCAAGGAAACGAAAGGATGTTACCTATATAGCCCTTCAGACAAGAAAGTGATTGTCGCCAGACAAGCCGTATTTCTTGAGACGGAACACATCATGTATATTAATATACATGCCATGTAGTTTTTCTAGGGATTTGTGAGAAATAATATTATTTATTTAATTAAATAATATTTGGTGTAATTTGTTGGGTGCATGTCAAGTGATAATAATAGTCAAATGTTATTATTAGACATGGGGTCTTACTAAGAATTAAATGAAATGAATAAATATCTATGGATAATTAATTCATTTTATTATTCTAAGTAATATAAATCTCAATTACATTATTCTCATTAGATCTAGTCATTCTTTGTGGTTGTGCACAATGGATTTGAAAAAAGATCTCAAGCTAACAGAGAATTCCTTTCCTCCAAGAACGCTCTCAAGTTATGAGAGAGATCATCCTCCACCGGATCAAGGAGGGTGCTTTGGAAGTGGCTCTCAAGGCAATCGTAGGCGGACATCGCAAGTGAAGGCTCTTTTACACTAGCACCTGGGGATCCCTTCGGCGATGTCCATAGATACGTAGAGAATGTGTGGATCACCGCTAGAGGAAGCCTATACTTGGCTTCCGTGACACACTGACAGATCACATTGGATCGTGACCAAAATCATCAACGGAGAGAGAATTTCATCAAGGTAATTCTTGTCTTTTAATTAAATTAATTATAACCAACATATGATGATCCTCTCTATGGTTTTGGGAATTTTCTCTTTCATTTTCGTTCTTCGTTCTATTCTGAAGATCCGGCGTTTTATCATCGTGACAGGTCTCAGATTGATTGTTGTTAACAGTAAAATTAAATTTGAGGACACCCATCCACGCACTTCCACTACGCATGAAACCTACAGAGACACATAGTATACAAACCATCAGGTGAGAGTACTCGTAAGCAGATGAGACTTTTTCTCATGAAGTTCACACTTGGTAAACTCCAAGACAGGAGATTATGAGAACAGACCCGCCAGTAAGAATTCTGCATGTTTTGGTGTCATCGGATATTCCTATCTACGAGCGTGTTTAATGGTCCTTAGACTTTAGGATTATCATTAATGTGTGTCATGACTCACGCACTTAGATTTGCTGACAAAAATTGTCACACCATATATTGGCGAGAAGTAGGGTACGTTGGGTGCGTCACAAATGACATGTTATTAATGGATAAGTTGAGGAATGATTTGTCTCTTCTATTTATGGAAGTTGATATCTTGGCCCTTTCATTGAAATAGAACTATCGTCCTAAATTCCATGGTCATGGTGTAACAACGAGTTTATTTCAGGTAGTCAAAGAATGACGTATCAAGCATATAGGTTGATGATACTATCATGAAACCCATTTGATGAGATATTGTGACAAAGGGATTATATTACACAGTGAGTGTTTGTATGTAGATGTTGTCATTATGACTTTAAGTTATTTATCTTAGGTGTCTTAACCCGTTGCTAGACAGTAATCTTGAACTTTAGGCAAATTCGCCTAATGTCAACGAGAAAGAATCCTAGAGGGTCGCATACTAAGTGTTTCTGGTGGTCTCGATTAAATTCTATTTGAATTTAATTAATGGAATAAATATTACTTTCAAGATCGAGAAATAATTCTATTCAAGTTAAAATGATCGCATAAATTAAATAAATATTTATTTATTGGATTGTGAATAAAATTTATTTATTTATTTTATTGAACACTTAATAAATATTTATTTATTAGTTTGTAAATAAAAATATTTATTTAAGAGAATAAAATATTTTATTTGGGTGTTCAATAAATGGAAGAGTTCGAACGGATCAAGAATGTGTCCATTGATAAATTAATTATTTACAGGTCGGTAAACAATGTTTATCCAGTCAGCGCAAGAAATAATAATAATACTGTTATCATTATGTGGAACGAGATTTCATTTATGGTTCCATTTTGTGCAAGTTGGCGCACCACAAATAATGGTGATGTTATTGTCATTATGTAGCATGGGTTTTCTATCATAGTTATGATTGCATTTAATTGTTGTTTCGCAATTAAATATTGTAACTGAAACCCCATGTCGATAAATAGAAAGGTATGTCTATTGTGTCAAATCTCAGTGAATTGCGAATTGTTGAGCTCAACTTTTTCTCTCTCGACTCATCTCATCTCTCCCTCTCAAGAACGAGAGAATTTCTTCAAGAACGAAGAACGCGTGATCAAGAACGATCGACGCAAGATATTTTTTCCGTTGTGCTAGCATCCGGAGAACGAGTGGTGTTGATCGGAGGCTATTAGAGCATGTGTGGATCGACACTAGAGGGATTCTACTTTGGATCCTTACAAGCGCAACGAAGGCAATCTGGAAGGGTCATTCCGGACGATCAACGACCGTCGACGAAAAAAGTACCGAAGACCGAGGTATTTAATTTTTTTCAGACATTATTAAATTAATTATAAACATGATGTGCAATATCCTCTTTCTCGGATCCGACACTGTTCTTTTCTTTGTCTAAATCTTTGATTTCAATCCATGGATACTGGCGTTCATTATCGTATTGATCCCAAATTGATCATTGATTGCGGCAGAAGCAAAGTTGGGTCATCCCAACTGCCACGCTTCCGCTGCATCCAAATCCTTCAACAGTAACTCACCAATTGATTGTTTCTGTGCACTAGACATTTCCTTGGGAAGGCATAATTTTCCCTTCATTTTTTTCATTGATCAGAGTTATAATTATAATTACTTTTGATCCTGAAAATAAAGTTTGTGAATTCAAATGTTTGGTGGGGTTTTATTGATAAATTTATTGATGAATGAGTTCTCAAGATAAATGTGATTAATTGCAACATAAAGAGAATGTCCATGCATGTTCAATCTATATTATTTCTAGAATTCACAAAATCATTTCTTGCATGCAACGATTTTGATTGAGTTGTGATGCTCGACCTCTCAAGATATTTGATTGAGTTGTGATCCTTCAAAGTCTTGCATGTGCGGAGTTTTTATTCTAAACTGTTTGGTTAGAACTTTCATGATATTTTAAGCTGATTATGACCTTGTTGCTTTCTTTTAAATAATTGAGATCATGCTATTTATTTTAAATTGAATATGGATTTCATTTTAAACTTTTAAATTGAATCTGGATTTATTATTTCAATTCTTTTTAAAAAATCCATATTGTGTCATCTTTTACTAACATGTTCTCATTTCCAATTGTCTACATGAAGTTCGGGTTTAACAAGTTCAACCGCATCTATTACTTGAAGTGGAAGGGAGAGAACAGGATCGTTCCTGATGGTGTTGGTTGAAAGATTTTTTCGAATTGTTTAAAATTTATTTTATAAATTATTTATTTTTATCGATGGAGGTTTATTATAATCTTTATAGTACATTTTAAAAAAATAGTCACCATTCGCTGGGAGGATCGCACAATTGCAATGTTGCTTGGGGATTAAAAAATACAAAAAAGGAATCTTCTAGTGGGCCCGCACGCCCAAATAGGATGATGAAGCGTGCATCGTGCCGTGGTGCGCTCGTCAGGCCCACTTCGACCAACCTTTGGGCCCATGGCCCAATGCGATGGATTTAGATGTCGTCCATCCTAACATGCCCCAATAATACAAAAAAATCATGGATTTGTAAAGGAAATTTTTCCGATAAAACCCATCAAAACCATGAATTTTTTACTATTTCCAGTGTATGTAGCAAAAGCATCGGATCCACCCAAAGGGTGAAAATGACAAATGAAAGAGCGGAAAGAGCGGCGACAGGCACTGTTGAGGGAGGTGAATAGGAGGAACAGCGTCACTTGAAAGTCTTGCCGGCCATGGAAACGGCGAGCTCCGGCCACGCGTACGAGCAGTCCCCTTCAGAGAACCCGCCCTGTCCCCGCCCTTCCCCGCCGCCGCCGAACTGCCACCCGGGGGAGGCGCCATCCGGAGAGCCGCCGTCAACGGCGGCGACTCCGGGGTAGGACCAGATCCCGCCGCCCATCCCGTATCCCATCTCCTCGAGCTGGCCGGCGCCGCCCAGGGCTAGAAACCCCGACGACCCCCCCTGGGAGTTCAGCAGCGACGTGAAGCTCCCCGCGGAGGCGCCTCCCATCGCCGCCGCGTGCTGGTGCTGGTGCTGCAGCTGGATCCTGAGCTCCGCCGCCGGGAGCACCGCTGCGGGCGGCGGGGGAACGCTTCCGGGGTGGGTCGGGATGCCGGCGGAGGAGGGCGGCGGGCGCGAGCGCTTGGAGTTCTTTCGAGAGCTTCCTCCGACGGGGACGTTGCGGAGGGTGCCGCCGTGGGTCCAGTAGCGGCGGCAGGACTTGCAGAAGTGGCGGGGCTGGGAGAGGTTGTAGTTGTTGTAGTAGCAGAACTTGGTGTTGGTGGAGTCGCAGCGAGGGCACGCCAGGTGCTGCTCCGGCTCCGGCAGCCTCCCTGCTCGCCGATCGCCGCCCTCCGCCGCCGCGACCGGATCCATGATCGTCGGCGCACGGCGGTGTTTCTGAGCGCTGCAACTTCCGATGACGGCCGCCGGGATGGAGTTCAGAACTTCGTAGTGCGTGAAGAGAATGTGGTGGGGCGTGCGGGTGGCGCATTTATGAAGGAATTCTGGATGGGGACGGCCACGTAATTATGTGCATGTTCTTATTAAAAAATATAATTGTTTTTTTAAATGGATTTTTACTTGGAGGAAAATAAAGCTTAGTCAACATAATGGATGGACATAATTACCCCGCCAGGAGTCGGCATCATTGGGTTTTTATTTATTTTTCTACAATTAAAAAACAAATTATTTAAAAATCAAAATATCTATCTGAATTAATTTCAAATTATTTAGTTTTTTACTTGCTATCATTACCGGGAACATGATTTTGTAGAAATTTCTGCTCAATCTTCGGCGAAAATATCCAATTCTATTGAAATTATTTATCAATCAAATTAATTAATTCATTCATTTGTTTATTTATTTATTTATATTTCTTTACCAGTGATATACACCGTAGATGGATGTTCTGTTGGTAAACTGACTCATCGGGATTGTAAGGTGTAATAATATTGTTAATATAATAATGAAATTTAATTGACCCGTACTGGAATTAAATGATATAAAAAGACTCCAATAAGATGGAACTAATCGAAGATATCGTGGGATAAATTATATCTCTAATTGTGGATCAAATCTAAAATGAATCATTTTATTTATTTGGATTAAAAAAATGCAAAATTTGGGATAAGTGGGGCCGTGAGGGACAAAGTGATGAGGGTGTGGCGGACCGAATCCAAGGCTTCCTTTTCCAGTTGGGGCATTGAAATGTGCTGTCCGGAATAAACTTACCTGGAATAATAATTATAAAAATAAATAATCATATATCATCATTTATTGAAAATCATCTCTCACTTTACCTTCAAAAAGAAGGGGGTGGGGGTGGATTTTGTGAGTCCAATATGTGTATTGTTATTGTGTTTTTGTTTTGATTATTTTAGGAAAAAATTAGGTACAACCGCGAAATCAGTGCAATTACATTAAATTAAAATCTGAGGAAGTTGACCTCACGACCTGCGTGAGGATGTGTCTTAGTTCTTTTAGGTTTGTCACAATGTTCAAATATAAAATACAATTTCCCACTTGTTGGTGATGTTTAATTTGTTATAATACAAAATAATTTAATACATTTGTTTTATTCAGTCACTCAGGACAATTGGTTTTCAATTATATCATACAGTCCACTATCACTACAAAAAACATAGGTATTAGCGGTCACGAAAACCACCCCTTATTTCACAGTTGACAATCATCAAGTGACTTTTTTCCTTCTTGGTATCGGTTTTTGTATGTGTCGTTTTTGAACCATTTAGCGGCGAGTTTTTTTTTTAAATTCAACTGAAAATGAATGAGAGAAAAATAACATCACCGCCACTGATACATGTAGCGGCGGCGGTTATCATAAACCGCCGCTAAATATATTTCAAAATTCCTTATTTCTTTAATATTTAATAAAAAAATATAAAAATAAAAATCATGACGTACAATAAAGTGTATCATAAATGCACAATAAATCCATCATACATACACCATCATACTCCCACATTCATATATACAACATCACTCACCATAACCTCAATCAACTTATAACCTCAGTCAACTCATAACCTCAATCAACTTATAACCTCAATCAACTCATAACCTCAGTCATCGATATATACATATAAAATGTGTCCACCACCACCAACAACTCATGACCAATATACAATCATCTCACGACCTTCGCTGCATCCATCTGTCTCCACATCATGTCATCAACAGAAACCTACCACATCATGTCATCAACTCCAACAAAAAGAAGAAGATAAAAATTATAATTGAACAAATAAATTTGAATTATGGTAGAGCCATTGATAATATTTAAGCATAGCACAAAAACTAAGAACTCCCACGACTACCTTCTGAAGAACGCCGTGGATCAAAAAGATCATGATCCTGCCCACCATCGGTATTTGTCACCTACAATAAAAACCAAAACATTTAAGAAATGAAATACTAAAAAAAATATTCAAAATGTTACACGTAACATTTGTTATTTTGTTAATCAAACAAAAAACATTTCAACGTAAAAAAAAAATATCTTACACCACACTTTAAAAACATAAACTTGGCTATTTAAGATATAATTCAATATTTGAACTGAAAGGGGATAAGTATACAACAGTCTAATCAATTTTAAAATTGATGTGCGATATGCTTCAAATTTACTTAATAAACAAATTTTAAAAACTTTTATACGAAAACATGTCTTATATTTAAAAAAAAATCAACGATAGTGGTATCGTGATTACACATCAATCTGATATCATTTTCTATGACTTTAACCGTTACACACACATTTTAGTGTTTTAAAACACTAAAAACTTGTTTATGGGCATCCCGGACAAACCATAACTCGAAATGACATGTCATCGGTTCCTACATTTTATAAATCAATCTACAATCATTGTCCTATGATTTCACAACCATCTGACATTGTTTGGTTTTGACCATCTGACACGTGTTTTAAAAGACGTTGACATATTAAAAAACTGCTCATTGAGTCATTTTGAGCACACCACACGTCGAATGAAAGTGTTGTCTACGCGTACACATCACAAATAATTCAACAGTGGTTTTCTCATTATTTCACGTCAATCTGAGATCGTTTGATATGGTTTTGAAATTTACACGCACATTTTAGTGTTATCAAAAACTCAAAACATGTTTAAGGGCATCCCAAACAAAACGTAACCCGGAATGATGTTTTTCCAGTTCCTAAATTTCGAAAATTAATATATGGTCGTTGTCCTCTGATTTCACAGTCATCCGACATCATTTGCGTAGTTTTGATCCCCTGACACACGTTTTTAATGACTTTAGTGTTTTTAAAAATCGCTTATTGAGTCATTCGGAGCACACCGCACATCGTATGAACGCGTTGTATATACACACACATAAACAATAATTCAACGGTGGTTTCCCATGATCTGACATCAATATGAGGTCGTTTGTTATGGTTTTGATCGTTACACGCACATTTTAGTGTTTTAAAACAGTGAAAACACGTTTACGGTATTGGAGTTGGTGGTCTAGAACCAACTACTTTGTACTTTATTCATTAATAAAAGCCTTATAACATCTTGATTGTTTTTCTGCGTGACAATGCATGTGATAATGTCCTAAGGACAGCTGTTGCATTAAAAGGTCATAGCGGATCCCTGCTATGATGAGAACCCAAAATTGTCATAACACTGTTCTTGAATATATGTTATATGACCGGATGATATTATTTGAGAGACACAAATAATACAGGTCATTAGGGGTGATGACTCATAAAACATTGAGGCACTTTCTCATGGTGCGTGCCCTTGGTAATATCCAGGAGGATATTACGAGAACGAGACCCGCCGGTAGGAAATCCACATTTCATAGTGTCATTGGATGTTCCTATCTGCGGACGTGTGTATTGGTCCTTAGACTTTAAGATTATTATTAATGAGTATTACAACTCGCACACTTAGATGTATTGACGAAAACTGTGACGACACACTGTTCGCAGCGAGGTAGGATACGTTGGGTGCGTCACGAGTAATACTGCATTAATAGATAATGCGAGAAATGATTTGTCTCTTCTGTTCCATAACAGAAATAGATATCTCAGGCCCTTTGATGGAATTGATATTGCCTAAATAAATCCATGATCATAAGGTATGAGCGAGTTCAATTTCAGGAATTCAAAGAAAAAATAATCGAGTACATGGGTTGATGACACTAGCATGCAACCCGCTTGATTAGAGATATTGAGACAAAGAGATTATATTACACGGTAAACGTTCGTAGGAGGTGACACGTCATTGCGGCGTTAACTTCTTTCTCTATGGGTGCCTTGGCGTGTTGCTAGACGCTAACTTTGGACTTTAGGCAGGCTCCACCTAATGCCACTGAGAAAGAGGCCTAGAGGGTCACACACTAAGTGTGTCCATGTATATCAGTTAAATATTAATTTAACAAGTTAAATAAATATTATTCCCGACTGTGGTTTAATAATTATTTAAGGATGCCTGATCGCATTTATTTCGACACTAGTTATTCGAGAGAATATATTGTGGGCAAAATAATATATTTATCAGCGAGTAACGCAGTTACATTTATTTAAGAAATAAATAGCCATTACTCAAGGTTTAATAAATGTGGTGGAGAAAAATGGAAAATAAAAGTACACGCCGTGTATATTAAATATACACGCCGTGTAGTTTTATGGAAAACAAGCACACGCCTTGTATTAATTATTACACGCCGTGTAGTTTTCCAGTCGGAAATTTGAGGATATAATATTGTTTTATTAAATGATATTTATTATAATCAGCGTGGGTGCATGTCAAGAAATTAATGATTCGACATGAGAGTTTTCAATAAGAGTTAATGAAATAAATAAAAACACGTAACACGTTTATTTATTGTCATAACTCTATTAACCTCAAACCCGATTATAAATATCATCACAACCCCAACACTTTTAAAAGAGTCATTGTTGTGCACAACAGATTTGGAAATACTCTCAAGCCAAGAGAGAATTCCCTTTCTACCAATAACGCCCTCAAGTTATGAGAGCGAGATCCTCCATCGGATCAAGGCGGTCGAAGGCGGACATCGCAAGCGAAGGTTCTTCCGCGCTAGCACCCGGAGATCTCTTCGGCGACGTCCAGAGATACGTGGAGCACGTGTGGATCACCACTAGAGGAATCCTATACTTGGATTCTACGACGCAACAACGGATCACAAGACGTGACCGGAGACATCGACGAAGAAGGAATTCCACCGAGGTAATTCTTGTGAATTAATTAAATTAATTATAACCAACATATGATGATCCTATCTCAATGGTTCCGTGACTCTTCTTTTCTTTTTCGTTCTTCGTTCCATTTCGAAGATCCGACATTTTATATCGTGACAGATATCGGAATGAACGTTGTTTAACGCTAAAATTAAAGTTGGGCAAACCCACCAACGCGCTTCTGTTGCGCTCGGAACCTGCAAGTGGTATCAGAGCGGTCATATCGTTGATTATAATTATTTAGTTCTTCGTTGATGTTTTACGCATTTAATAATTTAGTTGTTTCAATTCAAGTTAATCGTTCTTTAAATCTGAATCTCGAGATCTGTTCCTCCTCCCTCGTTTCTCGTTCACCTCACAGAAGCAAATTTTTCTTTTAATTTTGATTAAAATAAAATAGAGAAACTCATCCGGAGGAGCCAAACGTTTCTGGCCGTACGACACCAGAATACACGGCGTGTATTCGGAAGTACACGCCGTGTAGTCTAGGTTAAATGCATTGACTGATCCGCCAAATCAGGTCGTGTATTGGATTCTTTCTAAGAATTTAAGACACCGTGTGTTGACCAGAAACAGGTGGCACACGGTTTCCGGATTACACGCCGTGTGGTCCAATGAACACAACCTGTAGTCCCTTCGGGTTAGGGTTGGGCCGTGTACCCCGTACACGGCTTGCCAGGCTGGAAACCGTGTAATGTGAAAACTACACGGCGTATGTCCCACAGAACACGTCGTGTACTCTGAAAATTTCCGAAGTACATTAACACGCCATGTCCCCGGGCATGTACTTCGGATGGACGGTGAAGAAAAGTACACGTCGTGTAGTCGGAACTACACGCCGTGTACTCACCCAAATTACGCAGATTTATTAAAATTTATTATTATATTATACAAACCCTTGAGACGTGTACCATAATGCAGACGTAAAGCTGAGGCACAACACGTGATAGGTGTTTTATATATATGTGTTTAATTTAACATCTGTGTAATAAATGGGAATTCACCGGGTTGCCTCCAAGGTACAAGTTACGTACAAGGATAATTTTAAATGAATTTATTTGTTTAAAATTATGATGGACGAGAATCTCAAGGAAGTTCAGAAAAGGGTTTAAGATAAAAGGATTGATTAATTAAAGATAATTAATTGATTCGAGCGTGATTTATCTTAAATAAGAACGATTAAAGAATTGAATGCTAGTTTTATTTATGCGTAAATATCGTTGCATGTATGGATGATCATGAGTTAGACCGAGACCTTTGTATGTGAATGGTTTCTTTTAATTTATTTATTTAAATTAAATTTGTTGGTCTGCGAGCCATCTCCTCATTAATATGTAGGGCCTGCACGCCCAATGATTCTTTTATGTAAAAACCCCTTTTACCCCTCACTTACGTGTGAGATAAATGCATATGTAATGGATGGAGCTCCCAAGCTAGTGGAGGCGGCTCAAGTCAGGAGGCAAGGTGAAACCAATCCAAGGAGATACAAAGGTGGACAGGTGGAAAGCTGTAAACACGAACCCGAAAGGTTCAAGGTGTTTCTCCCATAGGTCTTGGGTTAGTTTATCAACCGCTAGATAAACTAACCAATAGAAAAGCTCATGATCATACCATTTATTTTATTTCTGCCAGTTGCATGGTTTATTTATTGTGGGTGTGTTGTCACGATCACACAATTAATAAATTAAACGAGCATGCAAGATGGAACTAAAATAAAACCGGCTTATACATGAATATTATCTTTGACATGGTTAATCACTTAAGTAAATCCCACTTAATATTAAAAAACATGTAATAAAAGATAATAAATTGGAAATTTACGTATAAGGATAAAATCCCTCAAAAGAAATATTAAGTCGGTATAGCCTTCCATAATCTTGGTTAGAATCGAACCATAGTTCAAAGTGCTTGACCAACCCTAGTTGGGGTGCTTTCAATTATCGGGGAATTCTAATTCAAGGTTTTGAGTTGACTTGACTTGGTTTGCATCAAGGGTTGACTGCCACAGTAGGACTTGGTGTGACCAAGAGGCAAAGGTTGAGGAAATCCAAAATAAAAGGATTTCAGGATTGGGGAGTCCACTCAGCGGATCAAGGAGCTGCGAGTTAATGCAGTTGACATTTGGAATGCCTACCTAAAACCCTTCAAGTTGCTTGGCCAACCCTAGTTAGGGTAATGCAAATGACAATATGGATCCTTGCCACTAGAATATTCAGGCAAAAGAATATTCCGAAGTCAATGGTGAGGGCTATTGGATTTCGATAAAATAGTGGGAGACTAATAAGTATTAATTAATTTATTTGTCTCAGTTTTGTAATAAAGTACTAAACCTTTGCTCATCTTAATTTGTAGAAACGACAATAAAATGACTTCAAAAATATCATTGCGAACCATACTCGAGAAGGAAAACCTTCTCACTGGCACCAATTTCCAAGAGTGGCAGAGGCGTTTACGCGTCATCCTTCGCCACGAAAGGAAATTGTATGTGCTGGAAGAGCCTATTCTAGTTGCGCCTGGGAAAGAGGCCAGTGATGAGGAATTATCTCTCTATATGAAACACATGGATGATGCCACAGATGTCCAGTGTTTCATGCTATCAGCCATGTCCAATGAGCTCTTGAAGCAACATGAAAACATGGACGCGTATAGCATGATGTCTCACCTTAAGGATCTCTACCAAGAGAAGGCGAGACAGGAGAGGTATGAGATCTCCAATGCTTTGTTTACAACTAAGCCCGGAGAGTCTGCGCCAGCTGGGCCTCATGTAGTCAAGCTTATTGGCTACATTGAACGCATGGACATCTTAGGGATTAAATTCCCAGATGAGTTGCGTACAGATCTCATCCTATCATCACTGCCCAAGACCTTCTCTAGCTTTATTGTCAACTACAACATGAGCAAAAATGAGAAGAGTCTATCAAAAATTTTGACCTTGATTCGCCAGGTAGATAAGGATATGGGGCGTGATAAACCCGCAATCCTTATGGTGAATAGGAAAAGGAAGGACAAGGCAAAGGGGCCAAAGACTTATAAACGGTCTGAAGCCTCTGAGCACCGTCCCTCCAAGAAGGGGAAGATCCAGAGGCAGGGCAAGGAACGAGAGGCGGTGTGTTTTGCATGTGGCAAGCAAGGCCACTGGAAGAGGAACTGCACCCAGAAGCGTGGGGACGCTAAAGGTGCATTTGTTATCGAGTGTAATCTTTCTATTTCTACACATTGGGTATTAGATACAACTTGTGGGGCTCATATCTGTATTCAAATGCAAGAACCAAGTAGATTTAGAAATATTGCCAGAGGAGAGGTGGATATTCGAGCTGCCAATGGCGTAAGGCTGACTGTGTTGGCTATTGGTGATTACCACCTCTCATTGCCGACTGAAATGATTTTGGTTTTACATAACTTTTATTATGTGCCTAGTGTTACCAAGAACATAATTTTTGTATCTTGTTTGGATATGGATGGATTTATTTTCAAGTTTGGAAAAAAGGGTTGCCTCTTTTATAAGAACAACATATGTTATGGTATGGCACATTTAAATAATGGTTTGTATGTATTAAATTACAAAAACCAAGTGTTGGCAATCGATAACGAAACAAACTCACATGACTCATACATCACCCAATTGTGGCATCACCATCTCGGTCATGTGAACGAGAAGCACTTGACAAAGCTCTTCCAAGATGGCTATTTAGACTCTACTAAGCTAAAACCACTTGATAGATGTCACGCTTGTTTACAAGGAAAAATGACCATGCCACCTTTTGGTGGACATGGTGAAAGGGCCAGAGAGCTTCTAGGATTGGTACACATGGATGTGTGTGGACCATTTTCAGTAGAAGCTAGAGGTGGATATTCTTACTTCATTACTTTTACTGATGATTTGAGTAGATATGGCTATGTCTACTTAATGAGGTCTAAGTCAGAGGCCTTAGAGAAATTTAAGGAATTTAAGAATGAAGAAGAGAATCAGCTTGGTAAGAAGATAAAGAAACTTCGATCGGATCGAGGTGGAGAATATCTGAACCAAGAGTTCATCGATCTTCTACGGGAGTCTGGGATTCTATCTCAGCTCACTCCTCTTTATACACCACAGTGGAATGGTGTTAGTGAAAGGAGGAACCACACCTTATTGGACATGGTGAGGTCGATGATGAGTCATGCGGATCTTCCGTTATCCTTTTGGGGATATGCATTACAAACTTCAGTATACACATTAAACTGAGTACCAACTAAGGCGGCAAATGGAATTCCATCCGAGTTATAGAGTGGAAGGAAACCCACTATGTCGCACACACGTGTATAGGGATGCGTGGCGTTTGTTAAGGCCTTCTTAGGCAACAAACTAGCACCCCGGGGCACGAGGTGTATCTTTATAGGATATCCCAAGGAAACGAAAGGATATTACCTATATAACCCTTCAGAAAAGAAAGTGGCTGTCGCCAGACAAGCCGTTTTTATTGAGAGGGAGCACATCCTCAAGAAGGATAGTGGGAGCAAGATTGAATTCGATGAAGTTGATGCTCAAGATACACAGGATTTGGTACAGGAACAAGTTTCACAGGTCCCCGTAGAAGAGGTTCTAGAAACACAAGTACTGCGTAGGAGCTCAAGAAAGGTAAGGGAACCAGAGAGATTTGGTTTCCTAGTCACCGAGGATGGTGAATCATTATTGTTGGACAATT
Organism: Viscum album; assembly: GCA_963277665.1. Taxonomy (NCBI): domain Eukaryota; kingdom Viridiplantae; phylum Streptophyta; class Magnoliopsida; order Santalales; family Viscaceae; genus Viscum; species Viscum album. Next base: position 275,837,439 of record OY728137.1, read on the forward strand.
ATGAACCTCTCTCCTACAAGGAATCGGTAGAAAGCTCAGAAGCTGCAAGATGGCTAGAAGCTATGAATTCTGAGATGGATTCCATGTATCAGAACAAAGTCTGGGTTCTTGTCGATGAGCCAGTTGATGTAAATCCTGTTGGATGCAAATGAGTATTCAAGAGAAAGATGGACATGTAAGGTCAAGTTAGCACCTATAAAGCAAGGCTAGTGGCTAAAGGGTTCAGAAAACGTCATGAAATTGACTATGATGAAACCTTCTCGCCAATTGCCATGTTTAAATCCATAAGAATCATACTTGCCATAACAGCTTACCATGACTACGAGGTTTGGAAGATGGATGTCAAAACAACATTCCTTAATGGGAACCTTAAGGAAGATGTCTATATGACACAACCAGAAGGTTTTGTGACACCAGGTGAAGCCAAACGGGTTTCCAAGTTGCAAAAATCTATTTATGGATTAAAGCAAGTATCCAGGTCATGGAATATTCGATTTGATGAATCCATAAAGGAATTTGGGTTCATTAAAAATGAATGCGAGCCATGTGTTTATAAATGGTTTAATGGGAATGCGATCGTTATCCTAGTAGTATATGTTGATGAAATATTGCTTATTGGAAACGATGTACCAGTCTTACAGTCAGTTAAGGACTGGTTGAACAAGTGTTTCTCCATGAAGGACTTGGGTGAAGCAGCCTACATTCTAGGGATCAAGATTATTCGTGATAGATCCAAGAGGCTGCTTGGACTAAGTCAGAGTACATATATTGAACAGATACTAAAGAGATTTAGTATGGAACAATCCAAGAGGGGATTGGTTCCAGTGTCACATGGCCTACATCTTTCTAAGAAAATGTGTCCTCAAACACAACAAGAGAAAGATAGAATGAGTAAGATCCCATACGCTTCGGCTATAGGATCCATCATGTATGTCATGTTATGTACTAGGCTTGATGTTGCCTATGCACTGAGCATGGTAGGAAGATATCAAGCAGATCCAGGAGAAAAACATTGGACTGCTGTTAAGACTATCCTTAAGTATCTGAGAAGAACTACGGATATGTTCCTGGTGTACGGAGGAGATGAGGAGCTTGTCATCAGAGGGTATGCTGATGCTGGTTTTCAAATAGATCATAATGATCTGATGTCGCAATTTGGATATGTTTTCTGTCTCAATGGAGGAGCTGTGAGCTGGAAGAGTTCAAAACAGCCAGTTGTCGCTGAATCTACAGTGGATTCTGAGTATATAGAAGCTTCTGATGCAACCAAGGAAGCTGTCTGGATTCAGAACTTTGTCCAGGATCTTGATGTGGTGCCTAACAGTAAAGATCCCATTACATTGTATTGTGATAATACTGCAGCGGTGACTATTGCAAAAGAACCAAGGTCACATCAACAGACAAAGCACATACTCCAGAAGTATTACCTCTTGAGGGATTTCCATCAGAGGGGTGAAGTTGTAGTGAGAAGAGTTTCCACGGAAGAGAACGTGACAGACCCCATGACTAAAGGCCTATCTCAATAGAATCATGAATATCATGTGAGAGCTAGCGGATTAAAGGTTGTTAGAAGTTGGCTCTAGTCCAAGTGGGAGTCTGTTGGAGTTGGTGGTCTAGAACCAACTACTTTGTACTTTATTCATTAATGAAAGCCTTATCACATCTTGATTGTTCTTCTGCGTGACAATGCATGTGATAATATCCTAAGGACAACTGTTGCATTAAAGGGTCATAGCGGATCCCTACTATGATGAGAATCCAGAAGTGCCATAACACTGTTCTTGAATATATGTTCTATGACCGGATGATATTATTTGAGGGACACAAATAATACAGGTCATTATGGGTGAGGACTCATAAAACTTTGAGGTACCTTCTCATGCTGTGCACCCTTGGTAATATTCAGGAGGATATTATGAGAACGAGACCCGCCAGTAGGAAACCACATTTCATAGTGTCATTGGATGTTCCTATCTGTGGATGTGTGTATTGGTCCTTAGACTTTAATATTATTATTAATGGTTATTATAACTCATACACTTAGATGTATTGATGAAAACTGTGACGACACACTATTCGCAGTGAGGTAGGATACGTTGGGTGCGTCACGAGTAATACTGCATTAATAGATAATGCGAGAAAGGATTTGTCCCTTCTGCTCAATAACAGAAGTAGATATCTCAGGCCCTTTGATGGAATTGATATAGCCTAAATAAATCTATGGCCATGGTAAGGTATGAGCGAGTTCATTTCCGGGAAGTCAAAGAAAGAATAATCGAGCACATGAGTTAATGGCACTAGCATGCAACCTGCTTGATTAGAGATATTGAGACAAAGAGATTATATTACACGGTAAGAATTTATAGGAGGTGACACGTCATTGTGGCGTTAACTTCTTTCTCTATGGATGCCTTGGCGTGTAGCTAGACGCTAACCTTGGACTTTAGGCAGGCTCCGCCTAATGCCACTGAGAAAGAGGCCTAGAGGGTCACACACTAAGTGTGTCCATGTATCTCAGTTAAATATTAATTTAACAAGTTAAATAAATATTATTCTCGACTGTGGTTTAATAATTATTTAAGGATGCCTGATCGCATTTATTTCGACACTAGTTATTCGAGAGAATATATTGTGGGAAAAATAATATATTTATTAGCGAGTAATGCAGTTACATTTATTTAAGAAATAAATATCCATTACTCATGGTCTAATAAATGTGGTGGAGAAAAATGGAAAATAAAAGTACACACCATGTATATTAAATATACACGCCATGTAGTTTTATAGAAAACAAGTACACACCGTGTATTAATTATTACACGCCGTGCAGTTTTCCAGTCTGGATTTTGAGGATATAATATTGTTTTATTAAATGATATTTATTATAATCAGCGTGGACGCATGTCAAGGAATTAATGATTCAACATGGGGTTTTTCAATAAGAGTTAATGAAATAAATAAAAATGCGTAACGCGTTTATTTATTGTCATAACTCTATTAACCTCAAACCTGATTATAAATATCCTCACAACCCCAACACTTTTAAAAGAGCCATTGTTGTGCACAACAAATTTGGAAATACTCTCAAGCCAAGAGAGAATTCCCTTTCTACCAAGAACACCCTCAAGTTACGAGAGCGAGATCCTCCATCGGATCAAGGCTGTCAAAGGCGGACATTGCAAGCGAAGGTTTTTCCGCGCTAGCACCTGGAGATCTCTTCGACGACGTCCAGAGATACGTGGAGCACGTGTGGATCACCACTAGAGGAATCCTATACTTGGATTCTATGATGAAACAACGGATCACAAGATCTTGACTAGAGACATCGACGAAGAAATGATTCCACCGAGGTAATTCTTGTGAATTAATTAAATTAATTATAACCAACATATGATGCTCCTATCTCAATGGCTTCAGGACTCTTCTTTTCTTTTTCGTTATTCGTTCCATTCCGAAGATCCGGCGTTTTATATCGTGACGGATCTCAGATTGAATGTTGTTTAACGCTAAAATTAAAGTTGGGCAAACCCAACAACGCGCTTCCGCTGCGCCCGGAACCTACATACGGGCATCCCAGACAATATATAACTCGGAATGACGTGTAGTCAGTTCCTATATTTTACAAATTAATATACAATCACTGTCCTTTGATTTTACATTAATCTGACATCATTTGTGTAGTTTTAACCCCCTAACACACATTTTTATAGAGTTTGGTATCTTTAAAAACTATTTATTGAGTCATTTGAAGCACATCACATGTTGGATGGACGTGTTGTCTGCGCGTACACATCACAATTAATTCAACAGTAGTTTTTTCATGATTTAATGTCAATCTTAGGTCGTTTGCTATAGTTTTTACCGTTAAACGCACATTTTAGTATTTTAAAACACTGAAAAAGTGTTTACAGACATCCCAAACAAACCATAACTCAGAATGGCGTACCGTCGATTACTATATTTCAAAAATCAATCTATAGTTGTTTACCTATGATTTCATAGCCATCCAACATCATTGTCATATTTTGACCCCATAACATGCATTTTTAAAGACTTTAGTATCTTTAAAAACTCATTATTGAGTCATTTAGAGCACACTGCATGTTAGTTGAATGTGTTGTTTACACATACACATCAAAATTAATTAAACGGTGGTTTTACCATGATTTCACATCAATATGTGGTCGTTTGTTATGGTTTTGATAGCTACACGTGCGTTTTAGTGTTTTAAAATACTGAAAAAGCGTTTACAGATATCCCGAGAAAACCGTAATCCAGAATGACATGTTGTCGGTTCCTACATTTCAAAAATCAATCAATGACCAATTTCCTCTGATTTCACATCCATTCGACATTGTTTTCATAGTTTTGACTGTAATGACCTCGACTCCTGTAGTCCGGAGTTGGTGCTTGTTTTATTATATCGACATAGATACAATGGGTCAAATCCTAAAGGACTGATCAGTTTTGTAGTTTTAGAGAACCATATACATACTTAATACTCATTTTACATTGGGAATTGAAAATAAAATATAACAAAAGAAAATGCTCAACATCCTTGAAAATCATTCAAATAATTCATCTTCATAACCTGAGGAAAGGAAACAAAGTAATAGTGAGCTCAAATGTTTAGTAATAGTTAAGTACAACGAAAGCTATCATAAACCAAGAAGTATAAACAATATGAAAAGGTAAATAACTGAACACACATTCCATTTAAATAACTTGACAATCACGATAAAACAATGCAAAATCAATAAACTAATAATAAAATGCTTCTAGAGATAATATAATGGCCTCATGGATAATAAGAAAACTGATTTTTCAATGAATAAAATGATTCATTATTGGATGTCATGTCTCAGACACATGATACCTCCACCGTCAATATTTATCCTCAAAATAGTTTAAAACTACTGGGTAAAAAACCATCTCATTTGGCCAAATGGTTTGTCTCATGAGACCTTTTTATGCATTGAGGGGCTTGTAATGACTCAGATTATGTAACACCCCAAGCTTCCACGATACGATTCCTTTTAAATAATTCAATAGCTTGCGCTACACGCAACATCGAGTTTGAGCGCACTACGACCTTTCAAACTAGCCGTTTAAAAAGTGGTTATGAATAGTATTAACCAAATTATAAAATTATAAAATTTTATTTTTCAAAATAGACTTTATTTTTTAATTCGGAATATCAAAATTAGCTTATGGTGAAATTTTGGTAATTTTCTAAAAAGTTTTAATTTTTGATTAATAGTGAAAAATACTACATTATTGTTAAAAACCAACTATTTCATTTAAATAACTATTTTACTGTAAATTGTTTTTTAAAGTTAAAATAGATAAATATTACTTATATTAATCCAATATAGTTCATTGGAATCATTTTATAATAGAATTATATATAAAAATTTATTAAACTTTTGAACGTCTCTTTTACCTACCTTCTAGCCACATCTACGAGATTTGCATTAAATGTAATTTTACTACTTCTGTGAATTGAATTTCAAAAAACGGGTATACATGGTTGTAATCAATATGAAAAATGTGGTCTAATAAGCTCGAAATAATTTTTGGTGAATAGCAACTTTTGGATTTTATTTACCACGGTTAAAGGTAAATAGGGTAATTAAAGGTAAAATTAATATTATAATAATATAATATTACCCTAACACTTTCCCTAATTTCATTGGATAAGTGTGTTTCGACCAAAATCAACCTTAGGTCGAAATTATGATTTTTAAGCCACTGGTGTTAGATTAAGCATTTATTATATTTTATTTAAAGAAGAGTTAAAAATGTCATATTCAAATTTTAATAACCAAACTATTTTCAATATAGGGATATACATAAGATAAATTCGACTATAAATAATATTTAGAAAGATAAAATGATTATCAACATAATGGTATTTTTTTTATAATTTTAGGAAACAATTAATTAAATTAAATGGTAACACAATAATGATGCATTAATTGAATTATTAAAGGAAGAATCAATTAAATGATATTAACAATACTAAAATAAATATAATTTGACTTAATTAATGATATCCACTAATTTTATAGACAATATAGACATGTTAGTGACATATTAGAAGTAATGGTTTGATGTTATAATGTTGGTTTGATATTTTTAAAAATGAAATTTTTGAATGGTATCAAAATTGACATAAATGATTCTTTAAAATAAATAATATTTAATTAAATTTTAAAATATTCATAAAAAACTCAGGTTCGTCCAACTAACTAGGAGAGTTTTAAATATTTCATAAATGATACAATTGTGGTTAGTTTGACATTTTATAGTAACTATATTAACCCTATAGTGTAAAAATACAAGAAGACACGGTAAGAGTTAAACTGTTTAACTAAGGGTTGAACCCAAAAGATAAGGTTAATTTTGTGACATAAAATTGTATAAAAATAATTGGATGATATGATTTTGACCCATACTCATCTTATCCTACAAATAAATTACTTTGGAGCTATTTGAAACCGAAAATAAATTTATAATAAATTAATATTTTAAGATCTTCTAAAAGTTCCTCACACCTCTCTTATAAAAGGCACTTCTCTTTTTCTTTAATTCACACCTCCAAATCCATTTAGATCAGCCAAACCCTAACCAATTATTCTCCCAACTTCCCTAAATTCATTCTAGAGGCCACACTTTGGGAAGAAAGCCATCTTAAGGAGTCATTTTTTACAAACCAAAAGGAGACACCCGAAAAAGAGGTAATTGTTTTATCACATCTTTCAAAGTTATTTTCTTCTTATGCTTCCTCTTTCTATGTCGTTTCCATATAAAAATAATAAATCCATTATCATCCATATACTGAGATGTTATTATAATCATTTTACAACTATATTACTCATTTTATTCATCATACGAATTACAATATCACCATGTGTGCGTACGTATGACTTACCGTCTCCACGCAGTGGTGTAATTTATTATTCAACACTACTTTATTTGGATGGGTATAATGATGAGTATAATGGATATAAATAATGAATATAACATGATAATTATTCTGTATAATTAATATACCATCCAATTCCATACCATTTAACCATTAAGGGAACGATACCGTCGTTCGTGCGTACGTACGACCTACCGTCTCCACGACGCGATGATATTCATTATCCACATTAACCATTAAAGAATGATTATAAAATTTATATGATGAGTAAAAATAATAATTATGAACTTAATTCCATTATAAATATTAATAAAATATATCCTATGCATAAAAAACATGACTTACATGGCGAAACAATAATGAGAAAACAAAACAGTTAATACCCAAAACAACGGTAATACTGAAATTTTATTACCAAAATGATATAAAAGGATAATATATGATATCATGAATATAAATATGGTCCTGGTATAATTTAATAACATGTTTTAACCATTATACATGAGGCTAACTCACCCCCGACTAAAGGAAAGTATAAGGTAAGAGTTAATTTCTCAATCTCATTTTTTATCTGAGATTGTTTATACGCAAGTATCTACCAGGATATCTTTATCATCCATATCCATGTTTATTAAAATGTACTTCAAAATATTATCAACAATTGTTTAAAGTCATTTTTACCCATGTTTGACTTTTTATAAAACATTTTGAAAGTAATCTTTCCATCGTTTTCCAAACAAGGCACTCTATAACATTTTTGACAAATTAAGGAAAGAATGTTTTTTTAACTTATACGGTGCAAGTGGCTATTTTCCGCCATTACGACGCCTTAATATTTTAAAGATTTACTTAAAATATTACATGGATATTTTAAAAATAAATGTTTTCTTTTATAATTGTGTGGCTTCTAAATGATTTCAAAGTAAAAAATGGTATTTCCCTCAAAGAGTTTTAATAAATTTATTAAATTATTTTCATCTATGTCAACATCCTTTGTTGGATTTTATGCTTATTTGAGGTTGACTTATTATGATATAATCTTTCATATTGTATTTAAGGTTTTATGATATATTTTATTGTGGATGTTATATGCTTATACCATTCATTCTTTATGGTTAAAGTATTAACATTTCGCATGCTAGTTTTAATATGAATGTTTATGTTATGTTTTACCCTTTTCATAAGAGGAATGCATTGGACTTAGTAAGTGATGGGTGATGCCCGATATATCCCCTCGATGCATTGGTAAGTCTCATGAGACAAACTAGTGTCTTGAAAAAAGGTCTTGATGGTATGATAATAGTCTTGGCACGATCCCTTAATGGTTTGGTTATGATGTCCGACTTTATTCATTTCCTTATTATGAGATTAGTTATTGATATTTCATGTGATTATTAGACTAGTAGAATATACACGTGGAAGTTTAAACGACATTATTTAATTTATTATTATCATATCATGCTTAAGATTATGTTTAAAAGGCTTGTGTTTCATCTTTATACCTTCCCTTAAAGGTTTATGGTTATTTATGATAGCTTCCACTATATTTTTTATCTTTATTGAGTATCTGAGCTCACCCCTTTCTTATGTTTCATTTTACTCCAATATGTGAAAAGTATATTATGATTTACATGCAGTGATAGTCTAAGGTATATGAGAGTTTTCAAAGGGGATAATATTTTGTTTTTTAATTTCAAGATGTAATATAAAACTCATGTTTGTATCTAGTATTTCTAAGGCTACTAAACCGATTGGTCCTTCGGGATTTGATTATCTTGTGATCATGCTAATGTAATAAAATAATTCACCGACTCTGGGCAACTAGGGTCAGGGTGTTATAGTTGGTATCAGAGGAAGTTCAGTACAAACCTTGGAAACTGGATTTAGAAAACAACCTTGATTAGGTAACATTACCCTAAGATAGACTTTGAGGATAAGTATAGAAAAAACATCCTAGAATTTTGGTAATATAGAGATTATGTGGGTATTACTAGCAAATACATCCCTATTTGGATACTACAAGTGGACGTGGTTTGGGAACAGATGTACCTAGGGGTGAAAACTCCGATAAGGTGTTCCGAGCTTGACTCGGGGTAACCTGGTACATGAAAACAGGCCTTACCGCTTACCTAGTTTTACACTCCTAGGGGATATGCTTAGGATAATTCATATTTTATTTACAAACCATTATAAAGAATTTATGATTAACTATGTACTCAAAGAAACTAAGTTTATGATTATGGATTAGATATGCATAAAATTTTCGATTTATGTTAAGTATTTTACTAGTTTGGAATTATTAATTAGGATTGATAACCTAATCTAGTGTATTCAATTTTTTAGAAATGACACCTAGTGGAAGAAATGAAAATCATATCAATTCACATAATCCCTATAGGGATTTACCTCTTATACAAAATAATGATAGTGGAGCTGGTGATATAATTGGTGCTGAACAACTTATAACCATACTGGGACAACTGAATCAAGTTATAAATAATAACCTTACATGTATGGAGCACCCTGATCCACAACGCGGAGGATCAATGTTAGACCGCTTCACGAGACAACAACCTCCAACATTCAATGGGACTACAAATCCATTTGTATCTAAGCAATGAATAAGTTACTTAGAGAAAATATTTCTTGCTTTAAGGAGCAATGAAAGGGAAAAGGTTTTCATGATAGTTTATCATCTCTTAGGAGTTGCAGATCAATGGTGGTCATTAATAAAAAACATAAAGGAGGATGAAGAAGTACAAAACATGGAATGGAGGGAGTTTAAAGAACTTTTCCTAGAAAAATAATTTCCTCATGAATAGTGAGATGATATGAAAATGCAATTTCTAAGTCTGAGGTAAAAAGAGGACGAGAATGTTGTAATGTATGAGGATAACTTCACAAGGTTAGCATGACATGCTGTAGACTACATACATAACCCAAGAAGTAAGATTGATCGATTATTTGATGGGTTAAAACCATTCCTCCAATGAGCATTGGTCTCATAATCTTTCTCATCATACAAAGATATAATCTTATGTTCTATCAAGAAAGGAAAGGAATTATCTAAGTCTTATGAATTTAAAGGTAATAAATAGAATAAGAGGGCCATTTAACACTCTGGTAAAGAAAATAAGGGGAAGAATGAAAAAGCTAACTTTTCACCCAGCAGTAATTGTGGGAAGAAACACCCTGGTACTTGTCTAAAGGGGATGAGAGTTTGTTATAAGTGTGGAGAAAAAGGCCCCCAAGTTTGTGATTGCAAAAGGAAGAAAGAAGCTGTCAATGTTCAATGCTACAATTGTAAAGAAATGATACATTATGCAAATAATTTTCCTAACCGTCAAGTAAACTTACCTCAGAAAAGGCCAAGCGAGCAAGACCAAGCTTTTTCAATCACAACTACTGAGGTTGAAACTCCTAATAACATTGTGGAAGGTACTATAATCATATCCTTAAATTTAGGAAAAGCTTTATTTGATTCTTGATTCACTCATTCCTTTATATCTTTCTATTTTTCTTTAAAAATTAGATATTTATGATTCACTTTAATAAGTGATTTGTCAATTGAAACCCCTAAGGGAAGTCTCATTGTAACAAAGATGTGTTAGGAAATTCCCATGATGGAATATAACATACATTATCTACTGACTTTATTATCATACCTATGGGATGCTTTGATATAATCCTCAGTATGGATTGGCTATCAAAATATGATGTGAAAATTTATTGTAAGAAGAAGGAAGTTATGCTTTGTGAGAATGATGTATAATCTATTATCTTTAGAGCAGAAACTTCATCACCTGATTCTTATCAAAATCCACCCTTAGTAGCTTTACTGAATGAGAATCTTGGGGAGGTAGAGGAAATAACGTATAGGTATGAAGAAATAAATATTAAAATTGAGGATGTACCTATTGTAAAGGAATACATTGATGTTTTCCCTGAAGATTTATCTGGACACCCCCAGAGCGTGAAGTTGAGTTTTCTATTGATTTAATCCATGACACAAGACCAATATTAAAGACTCCTTATAGAATGGACACTGTGGAATTAGTAGAGCTAAAGAAACAACTAGAGGACTTGAGTAATAAGGGGTTTATTCACCCTAGTGTTTCTCCATGGGGAGCCCCAGTTCTTTTTGTTAAAAATAAAGATGGATCAATGAGGCTATGCATTGAATATAAATAAATCAATGCTATTATAATAAATAACAAGTATCCTCTGTCTCGCATTGATTATTTATTTGATCAACTTCATGGAGATTAATATTTTTCAAAAATTGACCCTCATTCTGGATATCATCAAGTGTGTGTAAAAAAGGAAGATATTCTAAAGACAAAATTCCGAACAAGGTATGGTCATTGCGAATTTATGGTAATGCTATTTGGATTGACTAATGAACCCTCTATTTTCATGGATCTAATGAACAGAGCGTTCAAATAATATCTTGAAGATTTTATCGTAGTATTTATTAATGATATCTTGGTATAATCCAAAAGCTACGAAGACCATAAGAACCACTTGCGGATTGTTCTGAAGACTCTTAAAAGAAATGAACTATATGGGAAGCTTAGAAAGTGTGAATTCTAGATTCAAGAAATTTCTTTTCTTAGCCATATTATCTCTAAGGATGAAATCTCTGTTGATCCTACAAAGACAAAGGCAATCCAAGAATGACCATCACCGACGAGTATAATCAAGGTACACAGTTTTATTGGTTTAGTAGGTTACTATTGGCGTTTTGTCCATAATATTGCCTGATTGGAAAACCCATTAACCAAGATCACACATAAAAGGGTTAAATTTGTTTGGAAAAAAGAGTGTGAATAATGTTTTGAATAATTGAAGAGAATATTAGTCAATGCTCCTATCTTGACTCTACCACCTGGGAATGACGGGTTTGCAATTTATAGTGATGCATCAAGGAAAGGACTTGGTTGTGTCCTTATACAGAATGATAGGGTTACTAATTATGTATCAAGGTAATTAAAAATTCATGAACAAAACTACCAAACTCATGATCTAGAGTTAGCAGTACTAATATTTTTTCTAAAGATATGGAGGCACTATCACTACGGTAAAATATGTGACATATATATTGATCATAAGAGTTTGAAATATATTTTCTCACAGAGAGAACTCAACATGAGACAAATGATATGACTTAAGCTACTCAAGGATTATTATTTCACAATACACTACCACCCAGGGAAGGCAAATAAGGCGACAAATGATTTGAGTAGAAAATACCATGGAGTTATAAACAAAATGAGAGTTGAAATGGATCCTATGTTTATGGATATAGTAAAAATGGATATGAGAATTATCATGGAAGGTGAAATGTAAAGACCCCGATTTTTCTATGTAATTTTTTTTAATTATATGGGAATATTACAAGTCCACGAAAATTGACAGCGCGTGATTCCGAGGCCTGGAGTGTCCGGAATGAATTTTTGAACTTTTTTCGGGTACATTCAGAAAAAGTGCGAGCGAGTTTTTGTAACTTTTGAACCAGTGCTTGGAATTGAAATCTGAGGGCACTGTTGAACTCATAACACCGATATTCACTTAAGGAGACCTTCACCTCGACCATAGTAGGTCGAGGGTGGAAGTTAGTTTTTTAGTTTTTCATGGAAAAATAAAAATAAAATAACTAACATTTTATTTTTCTTTTTGAAACCTCCTTTTTAAATTATGGAGGTGGGGACCACCTGAGCTTGAAACCTCCTTTTTGAATTCTAGTGGTGGGGACCACCCGAACCCTTATTTAATGTGGGGAAATATCTTAAAATCATCCCATTCAATTTTTCCAATGCAATACAATTTATTGCAACTTTTAATTGTGCCAACCTTGATGTGCCAACATTAATTAACCTATCTTGATTAATATTGGCTCCTCATTTCCTTGTTGGAAATCGTTGGCAAAGGAGAATTGTGAGAGAGCCTTGAAGAACCTAGAAGAAGATTCTCCAATGAAGAACCCCCACAATGAAGAATGAGGATGACGCACGAGCCCGGATCAGAAGCGTCTTGCGGAAGCGACGAATGCCGACATCCTCCTCATCGACTATGTTTTCTTCCTCGCGCCACCTCCAATGGAAAAATCGAGGTAGAGGTTTGTTTTTAATAAGATTGATTTTTTGATTCTTCATATCCTAAATTCATGATGACGATGACCAAACGAACATGGCCATCATCCTGCACATAAACCTTGCTCCTCTTTATTTTTATTCTTCGCGTGTTCTTCGTGTGTTCTTCAACACTTAATATTTATTGATGCTGGAAACACGGAGTTTTGCTGAGCGCGATATATGGACACAGAGCACTCTATACAAGGATCACGACTATGTGATCGTTTAATTTTTTGGGCTTAGAATGAAGCCGTAACGGCTCACGGAAGAAGGTGGTGGCCGACACCCGATCGACCGCAAGGGAGGAAGGGTAGCATGTGTCCGCGCCACTAGTTGTGAAGGAGGCTGCGGCCCGTCGGCCGCGGCGGAGCAGGGTGGTGGCCGACATCTGGCCGGACGCATGGCAGAGCGGCGACGCACGTCTGTGCCACTGGTGGAGAAGGAGGCCGCAGCTGCTGGGCCGCGGTGGAGGCCGGAGGGCGGCCTACACCTGGTCAGATGTAGGTGGATAGCGGCGTCGTCACGCTGTTGGAAGAAGAACCGGTCGGCCATTCTGGCCAACCGAGGCGCACTCTACGGGACTATCGAGCGGTCCCGCATGCCAGTAGGGCGACTGAACACCAATGGGCTGTTCAGATTACCAGGGGGTGCCTCCCCCCCGGGTTGCGATTAGGGCGAACCGCCTGCCCACCGCAGGCTGCCCAGCGGGCCGCGCCCTTCGCGGGTCAAACTGGGATGCCCCCTTTGTGGGCCGGTCCGGAACCTCCATGGCCCAAGACATCTGGGCTAGACCTGGACCAGGTCGGGCCGGGTGGACCTAACCGGGCTGGACCGGACCCGGGCCCATCCGAACCCAGTTTCACAATTTTGGTTGTAACTTGAGAATCAGACGTTCGTTTAATGAACAGTCTACGACACCTGTATCCTTGGATAAAGATGGTCCATTTGGTATACTCCACTTGAGTTTTGGATAAAGTTGGAGTATGACCGGGTTGGATCGGACCTCGAATCCAACCGGACCCTCAGAGCGGAAAGGCAAATAACTTACAGATCAGGCGTCCGATTGACGATCCGTCTGTTGCATTGGGTCCCTTAAGACATAAAAGGCCTTTGTGATACTTTTTATTGTAACTTTGATATGGTTGAGGTATGAAAGATGTCTTGGGGAGCGGTTCTCCCAAGCGTGATGCGTGCAGAACCCTACGACTGGCTGAGATCTGACGACTGCTGACCATTACAACTCAGAGTGACTCGACATGCCTAGTCGAGAGCACCTCTGTGTGACGCAGAAGACCCATAGTGGGGAGTGCCTCTGTGTGACGCGGTAGAACCATGGTACTCTACAGGAGGATTACCTCAACAGGCCACGAGGGGGAGCACCTCTGTGTGACGTGACAGACCCATGGTGGGGAGTGCCTCTGTGTGATGCGACAGACCCACGATACTTGACAGGAGGAGTACCTCAGCAGTCCAAGATTAGTGGGAAGCACCTCTATGTGATGTGGCAGGCCCACTGTACTCGATAGAGGAGGAGTTCTTCAGCAGCCGAGGTGTTCGACGATGTGACTGGGGATGTTACTTGTTACTACCCCTAGAATAAATCCTGGTGTGAGCTGTCTTTACTTTGTGCTTGTGATTGCAGTTATGCTATGTGATACTTTACCTTCATGGTATAATTCCCACATGTTTGAGATGAATACAGCTTTATAACTTAGGTATATGTATGGACATATACCTAAGTAGAGTTGGGTTCTTGCTTTGTGGTCTTTCCTTGTGAAACTTTAGGAGACCTATGAGGTCTTTGGGTCCCTAACGAGTATCGTTATACTCACTCTTGCATGAGCTACGCCTGCAGTTTGTTGTGTTTGGTGTAGAAGACGAACAATGTTGACTGAGGATGAGGGTACCAAGACTAGAGGTAGCTTGGAGGTGGACTTTAGATGAGGCATACCACAAAGACGACTGTTTGAGAGATGTACCTACCCTTCAGGTAGGATCCTTGGCAGATATTCACATGAGCTGTTTTCAATTTACTTGTACTTTCCAGTTTACTTTTACTTTACAGTTGGGATGGTATTATGGCCCCTTTTTTACTTTCTGTACACACCTTGTGTACTATATATAGTTTTACTTTATGCTTGTATCCTGTTTTGTGCTTAGTTGTGTGAGTTTACAGGTTATAAAGGCAATGCATTCCCATTTTTAGGGAATACGCCTTTTGATGCTAGTCGCCAGCCCCTGGCCTATGGAAGGCGGGCTTGGGGTAGTCACGGCACGGACCCTGAGTGATGGGTCGTGACAAATTGGTATTAGAGGAGTTCAGTTCTACCAAAGAACTAGAAATCTGATATTTTTTTATGTTGCAATAGTGTTAAGTGTGATGAGTGTGGTTTTTAGTTCATAGAGTCCAGTGTTAGTACAGAGGCTGGCGTATCCATACACCAGGACCCTAAATTCTGATTTCTGACCCAGTGCATGAAAACACTAATTGCATGTATTTTTAAAAGTTTTCTTTGTAATCTTTTTGAGTCAGATCACCAGGTATAAAATTAATGGCCGTGGAACACCTGTTTCTTTTTAGGATGCCTCCACGTAAAGATCCAGCCAAGATCCCAGTTAGAGTACGTGATGACAGCCCACTGAGCGACGAGGCTTCGGTGCAGGTCCCCCTTACGACTGTTGTACCATCAGGTGGTGTACCAGCGGTACCAATACCTGTTGGGCAGCCGATGCCACCATCCCCAGCAGCAGAGGGTGTATGCCGCTTGAGCGCGTTGCATGAGTTCCAGCGCCAGTGGCCACCAAGGTTCCGGGGAGAGACAAAGTTCATCCCAATGAACTTACTCTCAGTGCATATATAGGAGCTTCTCCACTTGCAGTAGGGTAGCACGACTGTGGTTCAGTATTCAGTGAGGTTCACCAAACTCTCACGCTACTCCACTGACATGGTGCATGACCCTTTCTTCAGGGCCGAGACCTTCAAGTAGGGGATCATATAGAAGATTAGAGCTTCGATGGTTTCTCTCAGCATCTTGACGCAGGTGGGGTTTTTAGAGAGAGCACTTTTAGTGGAGAGTTTCCTTGCTGAGCAGTCCCCGGTAGCGAGACCCACCACCGGACGACATGTAGCAGAGTCATCGGTAGCTGGCAGCAGAAAGATGACACAAATGTCCAAGAGAACTAGACTTATAGGTGGATGACTGCAGGTACAGGGTCGATGATGCAGGTCTCTTGAGGCAGATCAGGACATGTGAGGATCATGCAGTGTTACTCGTGTGGTGGGCAGGGTCACATGGCTCGTGACTGCCTGACCTTCCGTACTGACGACCATCAGATGGTCGAGGGACCACCAATACAGAGATAGAGATTTGATCAAGGAGGTCCATAGGCTAGAGGCGAATGTGGAAGAGGAGAAATCCGTGCGGTAGGTGATGGGCGACGTTTTGAGATTCTACAGCCACCACTACCAAGAGGTCCACCCCGACCACAAGGAGCAGGTGGACAGGGACGAGCTCAGCTCCAGGCAGTTGAGGCCTATGACCATGGTGCTCCGAAGATGATATGAGGTACAATATGTGTTTACTCTACCTTAACTTCAGTACTTATAGACACAGGTTTTAGTCATTATTTTATTTCCATGGCCCTCGTTCAGAGCTTGGAGATTCTGACGGAGCCGTTGGCTCGATCCTTACGGCTAGAGACTCCTATGGGAGCAGATTCGATGATTACGCACTATTTCCAACAGTGTGATCTTACTCTAGGAGGTGAGAGCTTTGGCTGAGATCTCCTAGTAGTGGCGTTGAGGCCTTACAATGACATCTTGGGTATGGACTGGTTATCTACTGTCCATGATCAGATTGACTGTATTAGGCGCAAAGTATGGCGTGTCCACATGGATGGGATCAGGTTTTCCTTCACCTTCGAGAAGGGAAACTTTGCATCACATTATAGACTTATCCTAAGAAGGGTGAAAACGATCACATATCAGTTGGCTAGCCTTACCCTCAGAGTGGTTGATGTTGAGAGTCTGAGCTATCCTGTAGTGGTGGACCAGTATGCTGATGTTTTCCCTGATGACGTTCCAGGTCTACCTCCTCACAGATAGGTGGACTTTTACATTGAATTGTACCCTAGGATGACACCGATATCTACCCTAGAATATATAATGGCTCCCGCAGAGCTTCAAGAGCAACGAGTACATCTAGAGGACTTGCAGAGCAAGGGGTTCATTAGGCCCAGTGTTTCTCCTTGGGCAACCCCAATTTTGTTCGCCAAGAAGGCGGATGAGAGTTTGAGACTCTATGTGGACTATAGACGCCTGAACCAAGTGACCGTGAAGAACAAGTATACACTCCCGAGGATTGAAGATCTCTTTGATTAGATGAAGAGAGCCCGATGGTTTTCGAAGATAGACCTCAGATCAGGCTATCACCAGCTTAGAGTACGAGACAAGGATGTGTATAAGACAACCTTCAGATGTCGGTATAGACACTATGAGTTCTTGGTTATGCCATTCGGAAAGATCAATGCCCCGACAATGTTCATGGGACTCATGAAAATGATATTCCAGCCATACCTTGATCACTTTGTAGTAGTCTTCATCGATGACATCCTGATATACTCAGCGACGGAGGAGGAACATGCCTATCATTTGCAGATAGTTTTGGACACACTCTGAGAGCACCATCTTTATGGTAAGCTCTCGAAGTGCCAGTTTTGGATATGAGAGGTCCAATTTTTGGGACACGTCATCTTGGAGGCTGGAGTTGCGGTGGATCCAGTGAAGATTGAGGTTGTACAAGCTTGGGAGCCACCCAAGAGCGTGATTGAGGTGTAGAGTTTTCTAGGTTTGGTCGGTTACTACCGGAGGTTTTTGCTTGACTTTTCCAAAGTTGCGGCACCCTTATCAGTGTTGATGAAGAAGGGGCAACCCTTTGTGTGGTCGGACAGATGCCAGCGGAGTTTCCAAGAGCTGAGGCAGAGACCGATGAGTTCCCCCATCTTGAGGCTACCAGAGGAGGGCGTTGGGTACGTAGTCTACTGTGACGCATCAGGGACCAGGCTTGGATGTGTTTTGATGCAGGAGTGAGCAGTGATCGCATATGGTTCTTGACAGCTGAGACAACATGATCAGAACTACGCTACCCATGACCTGGAGTTAGCAGTAGTGGTCTTTGCCTTAAAGATGTGGAAACATTACTTGATGGGCGAACTTTTTACAGTCTACTCTGTGTAAGGGTTGGTGTCCTGAGAACCAATTGTTTTGTACTTTGATTACATGAATGTACACTTATTATATATTGTTCATTGTTCTGCATGACTATAATATAATAATGTCCTGGAATATTTATTGCATTGATAAGGTAATGGCAGATCCCCGCTATGATGAGAACCTTGAAATGCTATAACAATATTCTTAAATAAAGTTCTATGATTGGATGAAATACTATGATAGGAAACATAGTATACAAACCATCATGTGCGAGTACTCGTAAGAAGACGAGACTCTCTCTCATGGAGTTCGCACTTAGTAATCTCTAATATGGGAGATTATGAGAACAAACCCACCAGTAGCAATTCTGCATGTCTCGGTGTCATCGGACATTGCTATCTATGAGCGTGTGTAATGGTCCTTAGACCGGAAGATTATCATTAGCTCATGTCATGACTCGCGCACTTAGATTTGCTGATGAAAACCGTCATGAAGAGAGTTGGTGGGAAGTAGGGTACGTTGGGTGTGTCACAAATGGCATGTTGTTAATGGATAAGTCGAGGAAGGATTTGTCCCTTCTATATTTATGGAATTAGATATCTCGGGCCCTTTGATTAAAATAGAACTATCGAACAAATTTCATGGCCATGGTGACATGACGAGTTTATTTCTGGAAGTCAAAGAATGATAGATCAATCATATAGGTTTATGACACTACCATGAAACCTGATTGATGATATATTGAGACAAAGGGATTAAATTACACAGTAAGTGTTCGTATGAGGTGACATGTCAATGCAGCGTCAACTTCTTTCTCTTGGGCGCCTTGACCCGTTGCTAGACAGTAATCTTGGACTTTAGGCAGGCCTGCCTAATGTCAATGAGAAAGAGGCATAGAGGGTCACACACTAAGTGTATCCAAGTATCTAAAGTAGAATAAAGATTATTTCCATACATGGTTTAATAATTATTCAAGGAATCCTAAACCATTTTAATGTTGGAGGAAGAATAAAATAAAAACAAGTACACGCTGTGTATTAATGATTACACGTCGTGTAGTTTTTATTTTGAAAACAAGTACACACTGTGTATTATTGAATGTACACACCGTGTAGTTTTCATTTTGGAAAGGAAATGAATAAATGAAAACAATATATACACGTCGTGTACATTGAATATACACGCCATGTATTTTTCAATGAAAAACAAGTACACGTCGTGTATTTATGCCATGTAGTTTTTCCAGTAAAGATTTTGATAAAAAAAAATATGATATTTATTATAATCAGTGTGGGGGAATGTCAAGGAATTAATGACTCGACATAGGGTTTTTAAAAGAGTCAATAAAATAAATAAAACGCGTAACATGTTTATTTATTGTCATAACTTTACAACCTCAAACCCGATTATAAATATCCTCACAACCCCAAATCTTTTCCCATGAGAATCGTTGTGCACAAAAATTCTAGAGAATTCTCTCAACACCAAAAGAAATCCATCCTCCAAGAATGCTCTTGAAGTGCCCAGATCAGTGTGAATCACTGAGAGGGGGAGGGGGTGAATCAGTGATCCCTTAAAACTTTTTACTAATTGATTCTTTATCAATTAAACCTCTATGACTGGTTAAAGCCTCGATCCACTCTTCTTGTATCTCTCAACCTTTCCCGAATGATGCAGTAATGAAAAGGCACAGGACACAAGGATTTACAAGGTTCGGCACCAAAGGCCTACATCCTTGCCATGCTCTCCCAGCATGGATTCTCCCATTATAATCTGTTAGTATTACAATGGTCGATACAGCTTCCCACCATATCTCTCCTGAGTCCCACAGGAGGGTCTTTATACTGCGTCCCACAGTGTTACCAGAGTCCCACTGGCCTGCTCCAGAATCCCACTGAAGACTTCTTCTCCCTGAGTCCCACAGGGTCTTCTCTTGGCTCCTCGAGTCACACGAGTAGCACTTCTTCACTTTAAGTTCTTCAAGTAACTTCAACAGCCTGGGATAAAGGCTGCTGTCCTTGCTCGGTACCTCTGATCACTTCAGTTGATCAGGTCTTCTCGTCTTGCTCAGGATTTATCTCCTTCTTCTGAGGATGACCTGGCTTCTCTCCAACTACTGAATACTCAGACAAATGATGTCTTTAACTTCAGTCTGGTCCAGTCTCAGATGCACACCACTGATTTGGCTTTCTTCACGTGTGCACGTGCATGCATGCATGCATGCACTCTCCTCTTTCTCTTGGTGCAATAAACCCACAAAGGGTGTAATCAAATATAGCACACACACCTTCTTTCTCCTTCACACACTTTAACCAATTTGTTTACACACTTAGAGTGTGTTTTACTTTAGTGTGGGTCACTCCTTATTTTACTTCTAGGTGTTTACACTTTTAGTGCACACACTAGGTTCGGCCTTTTAGTTCTTTTGCACACACAAATGCCTATGGCCTTCTTCCTTATGCACACACACGACCACGACCTTCCTTCTTGTTTAGCACAAGGCAATGCCTTGGCCTTCCACTTGCACACACTGCCCGAACTCTTTTATTCTTCAAGTGTGCACACCCACAAGGGCTACGGCCTCTTCTTCAAATCCACACACAAAGTGTGTTCTTCAATTTTGGCACTCACACAAGGTGTGGTCTCGGCCTCTACTTGCACACACCTGAACAAGTGTGCTTTTCCTCTTCACTTAGCACACACAAATACACTTAGGCCTTGGGTTTTCTTTGGTTGCACAAGGCTACGGCCTTTCTCTCCTTTTTTCACACACACTGCCCACGACCCCTTCTTTGTTCTTGTTTGCACATACACCCAAAGGGTGTGTTCTTTCACTTCACACAAGGTATGGCCTCGGGTTCTCTTGCTTTGCACACCTACTGCCCATAGAGTGTCTTCTTCTTCACTTGGCACTCAAAGGGTGCAAGGGCTCGGCCTTCCTCCACTATTCCACCCGAACACTAAAGAAGTCGCGCAAGGGGTGCGACCAACCTCTCTTTAATCGCGCAAGTACTTGGGTGCACAAGGCAGCACACAAGTCCTCGGGTGTGCAAGCCTCAAGAGTGCAAGAGCACCTTGGGTGCAAGGCACCTCAACCACGGGGCGCGCAAGAGCTACTGCCCCGGGTTCTTCCTGCCGCGCAAAGGGATAGCGCGCAGGGGACTCCTTCCCTTCACCTCTTTCGCGCAAGGGGTGCGCGAAAGGAACTCTTTCGGCCCTTGGGTGGCACCGAGAACAACAGCCGCGCAAATACCTTGCGCGGGGCTTCAACTTCGCGAGGCAGAGGCTTCGCGGGACACAAATCTTCAATAAGAACTTCAGAAAAAATTACCGTGCTTCGGGTTCTCTTTTTATAGGCAGAGGAGAGGCGGTTCAATCCGCGTGATAAATCTCAAAATCCCGAGATCTTCGGATCTTTAAAAACTTTCCAAATCTTTATTTTCTTTCCTCTGTTTCACGCGGAATCTTCTTCTTTAATTTCCTCTACGTGCATGCGACTTAGAACGCATGCACGGCCTTCTTCTGATCCATGACATGCACGCATAAACACCCCACGTCCTTCGGCAGCTTTGCTTGCCTCGGCCTCGACCGAAATTCCTCATTTCTTGCATGCAAGGCAATTTTAAGGCATGGATGAATTCAGTGTGGCCAGACGATCTCAATGGACGTTTTACTTCCTTCAGAGGTGGCCGGGAACTCGAAATCCATCTTCGGGAAGCCTCTGGTTCGAAGGAGGTACGCGGGAGGCTTCGGTCGAGCTCGAGGGAGGAGACGATGCGGCAGCCGTCGGATCAGGTGATCGAAAGACATCAGACGGCTGGATCGATCGCGGCGCGCGGCAGATTAGATGAGCGGTCCAGATCGAGCGCGTGATTGCTCGGACGGCCAGGATTCGCTCCGGGTGAAAAATGCGCGTCCCACATCGAATTCTCTCGCGGAATTTCCGCGGTTTATTACCCTGCCGCTGCCGCCATATGCTCAGTTGAACTTCTCCCTCCACGGTGCCGCCCCGCACCGTGTTCTCCCTGCGGGCGCGCTCTGCGCCCACTCTCTGCTCCTGCGGGCGCGCTCCTAGCGCCCACTATGCTCCTCCGGCGCGCGGATTTCACCACCGCGTGCCCTCGGGGGCTTATACACGGCCCCCTGCGCTCCTCCGGGCGTGCCCCAGCGCCTCTGTGGTGTCTGCGGGTGCGCCCCTGCCGCCCTGAGCTCGCCCCACGGGTTCCCCCTTGGGCGTGGCGCCTTAGGCCCACATGAGCCTTGGGGTTGAACCCACAAGGTGCTCACGGGCTGGCCATATTTTTTGGCAAAGTAACAAATAGGACTTTGTCAAAAACAAAGTCCTCCATGAACAAATACCAATTCTAAATGCCAAATGCCTCCTCCTCTTCTTCTAATCCATTCTTTCCATTTCTTCTTCATCCTTCTTCCACAAACATCCTCAACTCCTTTCAATCATGTATTCTAGACTTATGAGACATTTGTAGAAGGTTCTTCATCAGCCGAATCACTTGATCAATTATTTCTTCTTCATTAGAATTCCTTCATTCTTCTTCAACATTTATTCATCACTTTGTAATGGAATTCACGAAGGGTCTTCATCTTCAACTGAGCTCCTGAATCACTTAAATTCTTCAATGTGCTTCATTGATCTAATCAGAGATCAATTGGATCAACTTCAAATTCACATGCACTAAGTGAAAGTGCATGGACTCCATTAATGCACATCATCCACTTAGTAGTTGTGGATGGAACTCTTGCTTCTCCTCATGCATTGTCAGTACAATGCATGGTCTTCAAACAATGTTGTGACATTGTATCATCATGATACAAGTTCTATGAACTTAATGATCAGCTCAACAATCGTCAGATTTCCATGGAGAATGTTTCAACCATATTCTCCAATGCCACTTAGTGAATCTCCTAAGTGACATGCATCTTAGTACCATGGCCATTCTCCTTCATCACCAGCACCATCACAACCTTTGGCATTCACATCTTGACAATTCTTGACATCCATTCATTCTAAGACAACTTCATGCCTCATTGACAACAAATGCAACACAATGCACTTCAATCTCCCCCTTTGTATTTGTTGTCAATACACTCCTTTAGCACATATGAATGGGTCAATATGTGTGCCAATATTTTCTACCCCTTATTGGCAATCAAATGCAAAGGTGTGGTGTGGTTCACTTTCAAAAATCTCTTCCTCCCTTTGAAAAGTATTTTCTTGAAAAACACTGAGAGAGGGATGATGTCACATGTTCTTCTTTAGCAAAGAACCTTTAGTAAATCAGCTCTAAGTCTACTTGGGCTAACCCGGTGTAGAAAACAAGAGTGATATGACCAAGGAATTCAAAGCTGTCCAAAATTCACTGTACATGTGAGATCATGCTTCAGGGGTTTGAAATTTTTCAGATATATCAATGAATTGCTAAATCCTGCACACACTTCACAAAACTTATTAGAAAGTTCAGTGCAAAGATAAAGCTCCCCCTTTCATCCATTTGTCTTCAATCCATACTCCCCCTTAATTGACAAGATAAACTCAATTAAGAATCAAGGGATGAAAGTATGATTGGAATACCTTCACTTTTCTCAAGATGGTATTAATCTAAGAATGCCATCTTCTTCAGATTGGATCCCCCTCAAGGGGTGCACTCCATTCTTTCCAAACCATCCTCCAGTTGAGAATGATCATCATCTTCAATTCCCTGCATTGTTAGCACATGTAAATACCAATGCATAAGGGAATAAGATGGAACCTCCTTGGTTCATCAATGTGAACAACAAGGTTGAGAAGATTCTCTCAACCGAGATGTCCCATTTTCACCAGTCTTCACACTTGCACATTTGATCTTCATTGATGATTGTGCTGGTGTGGATCTCAATACATCTTCATGTGAAATATTCTTCTTCCCTTTTGCCTTAGCAATTGCCAGAACTTCATCTTCAGCTCTTTGTAAATCTCTGGCAAGTTGCAACTGATGTGGCCATATGACAAGTATATCATTTGGAAGAGTGGCCCCAGTTCTGGAAGTTTCACATGGTTTCTTAGATGCTGTCAAGCTACCTTTCTTAGGCAACTTGTTTTCAATCAATCCCTTCATGGATTCTTTACAAAGATCCATGATATGCCCTTTCTTTCCACAGTAGAAGCATTTCTTGGTGGTCCTTCTGGATGCATCACCCTTCTTGGACTCAGACTCCAAGGACTTCTCTTCATTTCTAAAACACTTCTTGGGAGCATTTTCTACTTTATTCTTGCTTCCCAAGGAATCTCTCTTAGCCAGGTTCTGTGATCTTTTCTTCTTTTGAGCTCTGGATACAGTTGGAGATTGACATGTATCTATTTGACCACTTTTGCAATCATCCCAGATGTTGTCAAGTAATCCAGATCTATTTGCAGTAAACAGATGTCTCTGGACCTGTGGATGTTGCTTCTTTCCTTCTGGCTTGCTCCCCCTAGGCATGGGCTTCCTCTGTGCTTTGGCATTCAGTGGATTGTACCAACAATCCTTTGCACAATGCCCATACTTGTTACAACACCAACATTGACCCACAAATCTTGACCTCTTGATTCCTTCTGATTGTTGGGTACCTGTCTTGAATTGTTGTGCTGCTTCAGGAGAGCTTTCTTTCTTCATTGTCTTCATCCATACTTGTTTGGAATTATTTTTCCATCCTGCACTTTTTGTGGAAACACAATTAGAAGCATCAGTACAAGATGGTATGGATGGTACCTTCTTTCTAGAAGTTGTTGCACTTTCACTAGAGGATGTCTTGCTTTTAGAATCATCCTTCTCAAAGCTCACTTGAGTAGCAACATTTCTTCTTTCAGTTGACTGGGAGGCTTTGGCTTTAGGTGATTGCTGATTTGTCAATATCACCTCTAGTTCTAAGCATTTCATGTTAAGGGAGTTCTTCTCATCCTCAACAGTTCTTAGCCTTCCTTCCCAATTCTCCACCAGTTGTTTCATCTGGTCTTCATGCACCTTCTTTAATTCTTGAAATGAATTGTTCAGCTCCTTCACCAATTTTACTTTGTCTTCAAGTTGAGCATCTTTAACAACCATTGATACTCTATGTCTCTTCTCCAGTGCATGGTAAACATCTTTGATTATAACTTTAAAGATTTCTTTCTCAGAAAGGATTCTTTGAAATTCTTCAGCAGTGTCTTCATATCTTTCATTGCAAAGAGATACTGTTTCATCTTTGGCATTTACCAGCTTTCTGAGAGTGTTGGTTATGCCAACCCTTTTAGCCAGCTGATCTTCCATAGCGTTGGCTTCTTCTTCTAACTGTGATTTTTCTTCTTGAAGATCATGGATGCCTGTAGCTATACACTTTGCCACTTCCATGGGGACAGTCTTCTGAAGATATTTGAGTGCATTCTGAAGATCATGAATTGTTCCATCAGCATCACAGCTAGGACAGGCTTTCTTCATCTTCTTGGCCTGTTTCTTCTTTCTATTTTTCTGAGTCTTGGCAGATATCTCCATTTGAGGCTGGTCACTCATTTCCTCAAATCTGCACTTCATAAAGACTCCCTTGGATATTTTAGAGGTAACCTGGCTCTGATACCAATTGAAGTGCCCAGATCAGTGTGAATCACTGAGAGGGGGAGGGGGTGAATCAGTGATCCCTTAAAACTTTTTACTAATTGATTCTTTATCAATTAAACCTCTATGGCTGGTTAAAGTCTCGATCCACTCTTCTTGTATCTCTCAACCTTTCCCGAATGATGCAGTAATGAAAAGGCACAGGACACAAGGATTTACAAGGTTCGGCACCAAAGGCCTACATCCTTGCCATGCTCTCCCAGCATGGATTCTCCCATTATAATCTGTTAGTATTACAATGGTCGATACAGCTTCCCACCATATCTCTCCTGAGTCCCACAGGAGGGTCTTTATACTGCGTCCCACAGTGTTACCAGAGTCCCACTGGCCTGCTCCAGAATCCCACTGAAGACTTCTTCTCCCTGAGTCCCACAGGGTCTTCTCTTGGCTCCTCGAGTCACACGAGTAGCACTTCTTCACTTTAAGTTCTTCAAGTAACTTCAACAGCCTGGGATAAAGGCTGCTGGCCTTGCTCGGTACCTCTGATCACTTCAGTTGATCAGGTCTTCTCGTCTTGCTCAGGATTTATCTCCTTCTTCTGAGGATGACCTGGCTTCTCTCCAACTACTGAATACTCAGACAAATGATGTCTTTAACTTCAGTCTGGTCCAGTCTCAGATGCACACCACTGATTTGGCTTTCTTCACGTGTGCACGTGCATGCATGCATGCATGCACTCTCCTCTTTCTCTTGGTGCAATAAACCCACAAAGGGTGTAATCAAATATAGCACACACACCTTCTTTCTCCTTCACACACTTTAACCAATTTGTTTACACACTTAGAGTGTGTTCTACTTTAGTGTGGGTCACTCCTTATTTTACTTCTAGGTGTTTACACTTTTAGTGCACACACTAGGTTCGGCCTTTTAGTTCTTTTGCACACACAAATGCCTATGGCCTTCTTCCTTATGCACACACACGGCCACGGCCTTCCTTCTTGTTTAGCACAAGGCAATGCCTTGGCCTTCCACTTGCACACACTGCCCGAACTCTTTTATTCTTCAAGTGTGCACACCCACAAGGGCTACGGCCTCTTCTTCAAATCCACACACAAAGTGTGTTCTTCAATTTTGGCACTCACACAAGGTGTGGTCTCGGCCTCTACTTGCACACACCTGAACAAGTGTGCTTTTCCTCTTCACTTAGCACACACAAATACACTTAGGCCTTGGGTTTTCTTTGGTTGCACAAGGCTACGGCCTTTCTCTCCTTTTTGCACACACACTGCCCACGGCCCCTTCTTTGTTCTTGTTTGCACATACACCCAAAGGGTGTGTTCTTTCACTTCACACAAGGTATGGCCTCGGGTTCTCTTGCTTTGCACACCTACTGCCCATAGAGTGTCTTCTTCTTCACTTGGCACTCAAAGGGTGCAAGGGCTCGGCCTTCCTCCACTATTCCACCCGAACACTAAAGAAGTCGCGCAAGGGGTGCGGCCAACCTCTCTTTAATCGCGCAAGTACTTGGGTGCACAAGGCAGCACACAAGTCCTCGGGTGTGCAAGCCTCAAGAGTGCAAGAGCACCTTGGGTGCAAGGCACCTCAACCACGGGGCGCGCAAGAGCTGCTGCCCCGGGTTCTTCCTGCCGCGCAAAGGGATAGCGCGCAGGGGACTCCTTCCCTTCACCTCTTTCGCGCAAGGGGTGCGCGAAAGGAACTCTTTCGGGCCTTGGGTGGCACCGAGAACAACAGCCGCGCAAATACCTTGCGCGGGGCTTCAACTTCGCGAGGCAGAGGCTTCGCGGGACACAAATCTTCAGTAAGAACTTCAGCAAAAATTACCGTGCTTCGGGTTCTCTTTTTATAGGCAGAGGAGAGGCGGTTCAATCCGCGTGATAAATCTCAAAATCCCGAGATCTTCGGATCTTTAAAAACTTTCCAAATCTTTATTTTCTTTCCTCTGTTTCACGCGGAATCTTATTCTTTAATTTCCTCTACGTGCATGCGACTTAGAACGCATGCACGGCCTTCTTCTGATCCATGACATGCACGCATAAACACCCCACGTCCTTCGGCAGCTTTGCTTGCCTCGGCCTCGACCGAAATTCCTCATTTCTTGCATGCAAGGCAATTTTAAGGCATGGATGAATTCAGTGTGGCCAGACGATCTCAATGGACGTTTTACTTCCTTCAGAGGTGGCCGGGAACTCGAAATCCATCTTCGGGAAGCCTCTGGTTCGAAGGAGGTACGCGGGAGGCTTCGGTCGAGCTCGAGGGAGGAGACGATGCGGCAGCCGTCGGATCAGGTGATCGAAAGACATCAGACGGCTGGATCAATCGCGGCACGCGGCAGATTAGATGAGCGGTCCAGATCGAGCGCGCGATTGCTCGGACGGCCAGGATTCGCTCCGGGTGAAAAATGCGCGTCCCACATCGAATTCTCTCGCGGAATTTCCGCGGTTTATTACCCTGCCGCTGCCGCCATATGCTCAGTTGAACTTCTCCCTCCACGGTGCCGCCCCGCACCGTGTTCTCCCTGCGGGCACGCTCTGCGCCCACTCTCTGCTCCTGCGGGCGCGCTCCTAGCGCCCACTATGCTCCTCCGGCGCGCGGATTTCACCACCGCGTGCCCTCAGGGGCTTATACACGGCCCCCTGCGCTCCTCCGGGCGTGCCCCAGCGCCTCTGTGGTGTCTGCGGGTGCGCCCCTGCCGCCCTGAGCTCGCCCCACGGGTTCCCCCTTGGGCGTGGCGCCTTAGGCCCACATGAGCCTTGGGGTTGAACCCACAAGGTGCTCACGGGCTGGCCATATTTTTTGGCAAAGTAACAAATAGGACTTTGTCAAAAACAAAGTCCTCCATGAACAAATACCAATTCTAAATGCCAAATGCCTCCTCCTCTTCTTCTAAGCCATTCTTTCCATTTCTTCTTCATCCTTCTTCCACAAACATCCTCAACTCCTTTCAATCATGTATTCTAGACTTATGAGACATTTGTAGAAGGTTCTTCATCAGCCGAATCACTTGATCAATTATTTCTTCTTCATTAGAATTCCTTCATTCTTCTTCAACATTTATTCATCACTTTGTAATGGAATTCACGAAGGGTCTTCATCTTCAACTGAGCTCCTGAATCACTTAAATTCTTCAATGTGCTTCATTGATCTAATCAGAGATCAATTGGATCAACTTCAAATTCACATGCACTAAGTGAAAGTGCATGGACTCCATTAATGCACATCATCCACTTAGTAGTTGTGGATGGAACTCTTGCTTCTCCTCATGCATTGTCAGTACAATGCATGGTCTTCAAACAATGTTGTGACATTGTATCATCATGATACAAGTTCTATGAACTTAATGATCAGCTCAACAATCGTCAGATTTCCATGGAGAATGTTTCAACCATATTCTCCAATGCCACTTAGTGAATCTCCTAAGTGACATGCATCTTAGTACCATGGCCATTCTCCTTCATCACCAGCACCATCACAACCTTTGGCATTCACATCTTGACAATTCTTGACATCCATTCATTCTAAGACAACTTCATGCCTCATTGAAAACAAATGCAACACAATGCACTTCAGCTCTCAAGACTGAGAGAGATCCACATCCATCAGATCAAGGTGACCTAAGGCGGACAATGCAAGCAAAGGCTTCTCCACGCTAGCACTCAGATATTCCTTTGGTGACGTCTAGAGATACGTGATGCACGTGTGGATCACCGCTAGAGAAAGTCTACACTTGGATTCTGTGACGCAATGACGAATCAACTCGGAACGTGATCAGAAATATCAACGAATAAAGAACGCCATAAAAGGTACTTCTTGAAAATTAATTAAATTAATTATAATCAACCTGTTATGATCTTTCCTTTGTGGTTTCATGACTTTTCTTCTTCTTTTTCTATTTCTACGATTCGATCTGTGGAGACTAGCATTTATCGTCATATTGATCCCGAATTGATCATTGAAAATGACAAAAATCCAAGCAAGAACATCCACCCACGAGCTTCCTCTATGCCCGTAACCTTCAAATGGTATCATAGGGAGTCACAATGTTGATTATAGTTATTTAATTTTAGTTGATAATTTACACATTTATATTTGATTCAATTCAAGATAAATCATTCTATAAAATTGTATGAAAGAGATATGTTCTTCCTCCTTTGTTTCTCGATTCACATCATAGAAAATACCTTTTAATTTTAATTTTGATTAAATTAAAAACGAGGAACTCATCCAGAGGAGCCGCTCTTTCTGTCCGTACAACACAAGAATACACCGTGTGTAGTGAAAACTACACACTATGTACTTAGGTTCAACGAACCGGTACTGGTCCGCCAAACCACGCCACGTGAATTGAGTATACCTGAGTTTTATTACACCGTGTTGACCAGAATTGAACGACGTGTGGAAACCGGAATGCACAGCGTGTATGTTGAATCAATACACCGTGTAGTCCGATCCGGTCCAGGTGAAACCGTGTACAAGGAGAATCTGTGTTCCGCATACATGGGATTTCCAGGCCGGTAATCGTGTAACAAGGAAGTACATGCCGTGTTATATTAATCTACACGTTGTGTACTCCAAAATTTATAAAGTACAAAAAGCACACCAAGGCCCCGATGTTTACTTTGGATAAAGGGTGAAAAATACACGGCGTGTAGGCTATATTACACGTCGTGTACTTTCCAGAAATGTAATTTCACTAGGTTTCCTCCAAAAGTAAAAAGACCTGTACAAGAAATATGGATGAGAAGAATCTCAAGGAAATTTAGAATGGAATTTAAGATAAATAATTGATTAATTATAAGATCATAATTAATTGAATTAAAGCGCGACTTATCTTAAATAAATAGAATGATTAAAAGAATTTGAATGCTAAATATTCGTAAATGTCGTTGCATGCTATGGATGATCATGATCTAAACCAAAGACCCTTTGTATGTGTGTATAGTTTCATTTAAATTAATTTAATTTAAATTCATTGGCCTGTGAGCCTTCTTCCAATAAAATTTAGGGCCTACGTGCCCATGGTTTCTTTAATCTAAACCCCATGTAATGTAGGATATCCCAAGCCAGTGGAGACGGTTCAAAAATCCAAAGCTAAGGCGAAACCAACCCAAGAAGATGCAAAAGTGGATAGATGGGAGCTGCAAAACATGAACCATCGGGTTCAAGGTGTTTTCCCTAGGTCAGGGTTATCTTATCAAAACCGCTAGATAAGCTAACCAATAGAAGATCATGATCATGCCATCTTATTTTATTTCTATCTTATTGCATGGTTTATTTATTATGTATGTGTTGTTGCGTTCACATAATTAATGAAATAAACAAATATGCAAAGATGGAATAAAATAAAAATCGGACTATGCATAAACATTATCAAAACATGGTTAATCACTTAAGAAAGCATCACTTAATATTAACAAGCATGTGATAATGAAAAACTATTCATAAAGAATAAAATCCCTCAAATACCATATTAAGTCAGACTAAGCCTTCTGTTACTTGATTAAGGGAAAGACTCAATAAAACTATGTGTTTGACCAACCCTTGTTGGGACACTTACTTTTATAAAGGAAGCTCTTATGAAAGTTTCAAGTTGACTTAAACATTTTATATAAAGAGGAGTAGCCCTTGATAGACTTGTTGTAAAATGGAGGCAAGTGTTGAGGAAATCCAAGTCAGGATTTCTGGATTGGGGAGTCCACTCAATAGATCAAGGAACAATAAGCTCATAGTTGGAAAAGACCTGCCTACCTAAATACCTTCAAATAGCTTGACCAACCCTTATTGGGGTTATGCGAAGGGGAATATGGATCCTTGACACTATAATGTCAAAGCAACTAGACATTCCGGGTTCAATGGTGAGGGCCATTGGGACTTGATAAAATAGTGGGAGTCTTAATAAAATTTATTATTTCTCATGAAATGTAATCAAGAAAGTACTGATAAATCTTCTCTTTTAATTTGTAGAATCAATATGAAAAGCTCATCAACCACATTTTCTCTGTGATCAATTATTGATAAAGATAATATCCTCACTGGTAGTAACTTTCATGAATGGTTTAGTCACCTTCGGGTTATCCTACGCCATGAACGAAAGTTTTACATGCTAGAGTCCTCACTTCCTGATTCGCCTGCCAAAGGGGTGAGTGAGGAATATTTCCCAGTCTATGATCAACATTTGAGCGATGCACTCGATGTTAAATGTTTGATGCTGTCATCAATGTCTAGTGATATCATGTAGTCTCATGAAGACATGGATGCCTACAGCATGCTCGAGCACCTTCGTGGTCTATACCAGGAGAGAGAAAGACTAGAAAGGTTTGAGATCTCCAAAGATCTATTTCAGAGCAAGATTGGAGAGGGTGCCCCAACTGGGCCTCATGTAGTCAAGCTCATTGGCTACATTGATCACTTGGAAGTTCTAGGGTTTAAACTCCTAGAAGAACTGGGTACCGATCTCATTCTTGCATCACTTCCCCAGAGCTTCTCTAACTTTGTTGTAAATTTCAACATTAACAACATTGAGAAGTCTCTATATGATCTTCTTATCCTCATTCTCTAAGTGGAAAATGATATGAAGCGTGAAAATCCTTATGTCCTTATAGTGAATAAAAGGAAAGGGAAGATGAAGAGCTTTAAGCCCAAAGCTTATTCAAGGCCTTCCAAGAAAAGGAAGATCAAAGGGGAGGCAAGAGAACATGTTGCTGTTTGTTTCGCATGTGGCGAGAAGGGCCATTGGAAGAAAAACTACACCCATACAAGGAAGAAAGGGGAAGTTTCAGGTGTGTTTGTCATCGAATGCAATCTATTTTTTTCTACAAATTGGGTATTAGATACATCTTGTGGTTATCACATATGTATCCAAATATAGAAACCAAGTGGATTCAGGAAGATTGATCAAGGGGAGGTAGATCTACGAGCAGCCAATGAAGCCAGACTTGCTGCTGTAGCTGTTAGGGACTACCACCTCACATTTCCCACTAGAATGATCTTGGTGTTAAAGGGTTTTTATTATTTTCCTTATGTTACTAAAAAAATTATTTCAGTATCCATATTAGATATTTATGGATTCATCTTCAAGTTTGGAAATGAATGTTGCTACTTTTATAAAGATAGCATTTGTTTTGGTAGGGCACATTTATATAATGAACTTTATGTGTTAGACTACACAAAACAAGTAATGGAAATCGATGACAAAGTTAATTCACACGACTCATACCACACCCAACTTTGGCATCACTGGCTAGGTCATGTCAATGAGAAATGTTTGACAAAATTACATCAAGATGGGTATTTATATTCTTTTGAACTAAAACCACTTGGTGTATGTCATGCACATCTACAAGGAAAAATGACCAAAGACTTATTTAGTGGGAAAGGTTAAAGGGCTAAAGAGCTTCTATAATTAGTTCACAAAAATGTGTGTGGACCATTTCTAGTTGAATCAAGGGGTGGGTTATTGTACTTCATAACTTTTACGAGTGATTTTAGTAGATATGGATATATTTACTTAATGAGGTATAAGTCATATTCTTTTGATCAGTTCAAAGAATACAAGAATGAAGTTGAGAGCCATCTTGGTAAGAATATTAAGAAACTCCGCTCAGACAGAGGAGGAGAATATCTTAATCAGGACTTCATTGATTTCTTATGGGAGTTTGGGATTCTATCTCAACTCACTCCTCCTTACACACCTCAGTGGAATGGCGTAAGTGAAAGGAGGAACCTCACCCTGTTGGAAATGGTGAGATCAATGAAGAGTCATGCGAGTCTTCCATTATCCTTTTAGGGATATTCATTACAAACAATAGCACACATACTAAACCAAGTACCAACTAAATCGATAAATGGTATTCCATATGAATTATGGAGTAGACGCAAAGCCAAGTTATCAAATTTACATGTGTGGGGTAGCGAAGAATTTGTTAAGGCCTCTTCAGGTAACAAGCTTGTACCTCGAGGCACAAAGTGTATCTTTATAGGATATCCTAAGGAAACAAGGGGATATTACCTATACAAACCCTCAGATAAAAAGGTAACAATGGAAAGACATGCCATATTCCTTGAGAGGGAGAACATCTCCAAAAGAGATAGTGGGAGCGAGATAGACTTCGATGAAGTCGAGGATCAAGATACACAGGAGTTGGTACAAGAATAGATTCCATAAAGCCCCATGGAAGAACAATCTGTTCCAGAGACACAAGAACTGCGTAGGAGCACGAGAGAGGTGAGAGAACCAGAATGATATGGTTTTCTTGTTTCCGAGGATGGTGGCTCATTATTGGTTGACAATGATGATCCTCTTACCTACAAGGAAGCAGTTGAAGGCACAAACGTTTCCAAGTGGCAAGAAGCCATGAATTCTGAAATGGATTCCATGTACCAAAACCAAGTTTGGATTTTGGTAGATCCTTCATTTTATGTAAATCCTATTGGTAATAAATGTGTATTAAAGAAGCAACTGGACATGGAGGGGAAAGTCAGCACCTATAAGGCATGACTGGTTGCAAAAGGTTTTAGACAATGTCAAGGAATTGACTATGATGAAACCTTTTCACTGGTTGCGATGCTGAAATACATTAGAATCCTATTGTCCATTGCCACTTACCATGACTATGAAATTTGGAAAATGGATGTAAAAATATAATTTCTTAATGGGAACCTCCAGGAAGATGTCTACATGACACAACCTGAAGGGTTTGTGACTCCAAAGGATGCCAACAAGGTATGAAAGTTGTAGAATTCCATTTATAGATTAAATCAAGCATCAAGGTCATGGAACATTTGTTTTGATGAAGCCATAATGGAATTTGGATTTATTAAGAACGAATGTGAGCCTTGTGTCTATAAAAGGTTTAGTGGAAGTTCAGTTGTTTTCCTAATAGTATATGTTGATGACATATTAATAATTGGAAATGAAGTACCTGTCTTACAGTCAGTTAAGGCATGGTTGGATAAATTATTCTATATGAAAGACTTGGGCGATGCAACATATATTCTTGGGATCAAGATCCATCATGATAGATCCAAGAGAATGCTGGGCCTAAGTCAAATTACACACATTGACAAGATACAGAAGAGATTCAGTATGGAAAAATCCAAGAGGGGATTGTTGCTAGTGTCACATGGCATTCATCTTTCCAAGAAAATATGTCCTCAGACACATGGGGAAAAAATGGCAAGGATCCCTTACACATATGTAATTGGATCAGTCATGTATGATATGATATGTACAAGGCTAGATATTTCTTATGCATTGAGTACGTTAGGTAGATATCAAGCTGACCTAGGAGACCGCCATTGGATGACAATCAATACTATCCTTAAGTATTTGAGGTGTACTAAGGATATATTCCTAGTTTATGGAGGAGATGAGTAACTAGTCATCAAATGACATGTAGATGCTAGTTTCCAGAATGATCAAGATGACATGAAGTCACAGACTGGATATATATTCAGTTTGAATGGAGGTGCAATGAGTTGGAAGAGCTCAACGAAAAGTGTGGTCGCAGATTCTACAGAAAATTCTAAGTATATCGCAGCTTCTAAGGCAGCTAAAGAAGCAGTATGGATGTGAAGCTTCGTCCAAGAGTTGGATGTAGTACCTAGTAGTAAAGATCCTATCACAATCTATTGTGATAATTGTAACAACCCAAACTTTCATTAATGGAAATCCCTCTTGATATAATTAAATGTCTCTTTATGTAAAATGTTTATATAAAATGTCAACTTCTTTGGTTTTATGTTTTTGGATTTTAAAATACTTTCAAGAATTGTGATTGCTGTTTATATAGCCGTTGAACAGTGATCACATTATTAGTATAAATATAGGGCTTTAACAAATCCAATTTACTCAGACAAAGGAAGCGATGGCCTCATCCAGTAAACGTGCCCCATACGAAGCCCATTTGTCAGATCTTGGAAAGGAGGTTGCGTCTTTGGAATTTTCTCTTGACCAAGCCCAATCTGAGCTTGAATATGTTAAGCTCAAGTGGAACTGCCTACGAGAGAAGTGGAAGTTGATAGATATTACCACCCGAGCAATGTTATCCGAGCCACCCCAAGAGTCGGTCACCATCGCACACCTTACCCTTTGGTCTTATGAGGGTGTTATAAGGGGTTATGTAACAAGAAATTAGCACTATGGTCATGTACATTATTTTTGTATATATAATAATGAATATACTTTCATTTTATTATTGTTACCTTGTAAATAGTTTTTAAAGCACAAATAGTATTTTTAGTTAATGTTCAATTAAGAAATCTATTTTGATGAATTAATGGATTTTTGAATTAAATAATATTTTAATAAAATAATAATATTATTAAATTATTTTTTATTAAATATAAATGATCGTATAATTTTATGAATGCAATTGTAATTTTTATTAATGTTTGAAATCCATTTTTGTCAAAACCCATGATTTTTTGATAAATGTCAGTTTTTATTTTAAAAGTGAAAATTAGCATGTTTAGAAAATTATTTAGATAAAATGAATATTATTTCTGGAATCTGGACGTCGAAATTATCCAACGGTTAATTTTTCATAATTGTTTGAGACAATCAAATTTTTGGGTAAAAATTAAATACTGTTTAAATATATAACGTGTTTTATGACATCATAATGAACAAATAGTGATGTAATAAAATACTATAAGCTTTATGTTCGGCCAATATATGTTTTACCATTAAAATAATTTATTTTTGGGTTTGTTTGACCTATTTTACAAAGCATTAATGGACCCGTCAAGACTTATTAAACATCTTGTCTTTTTAAATTGTTTTCCTTGGGAAAGTGAATCACCTCCACATAAGCAACCCCATTATTTTAAGAAGTTCAGAATTTGGCCTTATAAAATATTGTTTTCCACTTCCATTTTCCAAAAACTATGGGCAAAAACCATGGGCTGGTTTGTGGTTTGGATTAGTTTAATGTGAGGTGTCCCGAACCTAAATAATAAATAATTCCCTCACCTTTCCTATATAAACCCACCCAAGCCCCCACTTCCTCATCACTCAAAGCCTTTTGAGTTCATCAAACCTCTGCCCTAATCTATCTAGAATCCTCCTAAGGTTCCCCAAGCTCCCAAGAATCCTGTCTCAAACCTCTCCCAAGCCTTTGGAAGCACACTTCCAAGTAAGGGTTTTTTCTTCCTTTCTTATTTTTGTCCAATTTTCTTTAAATTGATATGACTTTTAATTTCAATTATAAATGTTGGGGTATGGTTTAAAACCTCCCCCATACTGTCCTATTTATGTTTTAATGATGGTATACCCCTTTCTCTCTCACTAAATGCCTCCCATGTACACCTGTTACTATGCTGAAATTCCGAAAGGAATTTCTCTCTCCTCTTTTACATTCAAGCAATTCTTTTATATCATGAATCTAAATTCCATTACAATTTTTGGGACATGTATCTATATGACCCCCTTACTATCCATTTCTTGTACATATTATGAGACACTCTTTTCTCTCTCATCAACCATTTTTACGAATTCTTACGTCATGCCGTTACGCTGCCGAAATCGCATATATTTTCCAAGCCAATGTCATTGTGTAGTGAATATCATGCCCATTTCTCTATCAAGGGTATTAAAATTTATGCACATTTACTTATTGATTATAAAGTTTCATGTTTTAATTCCACATTCCTTTATCGTGGAATAAATAATTATGTTTTATGAATCCATGTTATATGATCCATGTGCCACACTTATGCGTGAAATGAAATGTTTAAGAAGGGTGCGCCCTTATAGCGCTCCAATGCATTAGGTTAAGAATAGTATCATGATACGTCATGTGCAATGGGTGTTTACTCATGCCAATTCAAGTGCAACGAGGTTTTACTCGTGCTTCACGTGCAATGAGGAATTACTCATGCTCCATGTGCAATGAGCCTTGGCTCATGCTAATTCCATGTCAAGTGTTGTTGCCACATTTCCATGTTATGATTATCATGCTTTATCATGAATTTATGTTTATTCTTCTATTGTGATCTAATTATATGCCTATTGTCTAACATGTATTATATTCCTCATGTTACTCAATGTTTATTCCCTTACTGGGCTTTATAGCTCACCCTTTTCTTATGCATGTCCTCCGGTTATCCCATGCAATGCTAAGTATGAGGGAATGTAGTGGTCATGTAAAGGAAGTTTTGAATAAAGATGTTGTTTTTCATGTTTTAAGTTGTTATGTAATGATCCTAAGCCCCAAATACACTATACCTATCGATATTCTATGTTGTATCAAATGAACTTTATGTAATAAATTATGTTTAATTGTGTAATAAAAAGCAGGTTTGTCATAGTTGGTATCAAAGGATAGGTTTAGTTATTTTTGGGATTAGGATTAGAAAACCCTATTAAAGCCTTAGAGACAAGACTAAGTATAATAAAAACATCCCTAAGTTTTGGTGAGTATTGATTAAGTGGTTTATTAAGCGAATACATCCCTATCTGGATACAAGCAGGTAGATGCGGCTCTAGCACAGATGTATCCTAGGGGTAAAAACCGAAAATATCGCTTTGAGCTAGACTCGAACAGGAACTGGTGCACAAAAACAGTCCTTGATGCACTCTTGGTTACGACACTCCAGGGGGATATGCTTTGGTAAATTCACAAGCTTGTGGTTTCAGGACATTTCTTCTTCTTTGTCTATTTCTGTGATTCGATCCATGGAGACTGACATTTATCATCGTATTGATCCTGGATTGATCATTGAAAATGAAAAAAAGCCAAGTGGACACATCCACCCACGAGCTTCCGCTGTGATCGGAACCTTCACTATGATCACAAGAGTCTCAGGTATATCTTCTCTTAGAAGGACTTAAACCTGATACAGTGGCGTTGGCTTGAGTTCCTTCAGGACTATGACTTCGAGATAGTCTATTATCCTAGGAAGGGGAATGTAGTAGTAGATGCACTCAATAGGAGATCTGGTATACAGCTGCTGAGTGAGGCGATGGAGAAGCTAGACACTTCCTGGATATCCTATGTGGATTGAGAAGGAGTGGCTTATCTCCAGTCACTGAAATTCACTCCCCCACTCCTTCCTCAAGTCCGGGAGGCACAACTTGGGGACACTGACTATGAGGCTCGACATGCTCATATATCCATAGGACAAGCACCTGATGGATTTTCTGAAGGTTGGGAGCACATTATCCTCTTTAGGGGGCGTACTATGGTACCAGTGATTCTTAGGGAGGAAGTGTTGAGGGAGTTCCATACATCCCCTCTATCAGTACATACAGAAGTGGAAAAGATGTACCAAGACCTTCGACGTCAACAATAGTGGCCGAGAATGAAGAAAGCAGTGGCATAGTTTTTCTCTCGGTGCCTCACTTGTCAGCAAGTGAAAGCAGAGCATCAGGTTCTAGCAGGCTTAGTTCAGCCTTTAGAGGTGCCAGAGTGGAAGTGGGATGAAATTTCCATGGACTTAGTGACGAGTATTCCATGCACATCCAGGGGACATGATTCCATATGGGTGATCGTAGACTGACTCACCAAGTCGGCCTACTTCCTACCTATCAGAGAGAAGGGTTCAGTAGAGGGACTGAGATGACTCTACGTGCAAGAGATTGTACGGATTCATGGAGTGCCAACTACGATTGTCTCCAATCGTGATGCACGTTTTACTTCCCAGTTATGGAAGGGGTTGCAGGAGGCATTCGGGACACAACTTCGGTTGAGCACCACCTTCCATCCTCAGACTGATGGTCAGACAGAGCAGAACATTCATACCCTTGAGGACATGCTACGTGCTTGCATCCTTGATTTTGGCCATAACTGGGAGGATCAATTGACCCTAGTGGAGTTTTCATACAACAACAGTTATCACTCCACTATCGGCATGACACCATTTGAGGCGTTGTACGTATGACCTTGCAGATCACCTTTGTGCTGGATAGACCTAGGGGAGTCAGTACTCATGGGACCAGAGATGGTGCGAGCTACCATAGAGAAGGTGCAAATTATCTAGGAGTGGATGAAGACTGCACAGAGTAGGAATAAATCCTATGATGACAGGAGGCAGAGACCTCTGGAGTTCGAGGATGGTGACTACACCTTTCTACGGGTCTCACCTCGACGAGGTTTGAGGAGATTTGGACGGGGCGACAAGTTATCTCCAAGGTTCATCGGACCTTTTCAGGTCCTCAGCAGAGTTGGAAAGGTGGCTTGCTGCTTAACTCT
Source organism: Viscum album (assembly GCA_963277665.1). Taxonomy (NCBI): domain Eukaryota; kingdom Viridiplantae; phylum Streptophyta; class Magnoliopsida; order Santalales; family Viscaceae; genus Viscum; species Viscum album. The sequence goes on from OY728137.1 coordinate 275,877,488, forward strand.
TCCACCTTAGTTACATAGGGTTCATGACCTTTTCCACATATATCAGCTGAGGAGATATGTGCATGGCCCATCTCATGTCATCGACCACGGCGAGCTAGACATCGACGATGGGGCGACGTTTATGGAGGTTCCAGTATAGATTGAGGATTGATAGGAGCATATCCTTCATGGGCGGTCGATACCTCCGGTGCAAATTCACTGGAATCACGGGAACCTCCAGGAGAGCACATGGGAGCGGGAGGCTCAGATACATGCTTAGTACCCCCACTGGTTCCCTTAGTTTGAGTTGTGGCTTAAGGGGATGCAAAGCCCTGAGGTGGGGAGAATGTACAAACCCAGATTTTTCCATGTATTTTTTTTAATTATATGGGAATTTTATGAGTCCACGAAAATTAATGGTGCATGATTCGGTGGCCCGGAGTGCCTGAAATGAATTTCTAAACTTTTTTTCGGGTATGTTCAGTAAACGTGCAAGCGGGTTTTTGTAACTTTTGAATCGGTGCTCGGAATTTAAATCCGAGGACACCGTTGAACTCACAACACCAGTATTCACTTAAGGAGACCTTCACCTCGACCATATTAGGTTACGGGTGCAAGTTAGTTTTTCAGTTTTTTGTGGAAGAAGAAAAATAAAATAATTAACATTTTAATTTTCATTTTGAAACCTCCTTTTTTAATTATGGAGGTGGGGACCACCCGAGATTGAAACATCCTTTTTTAATTCTAGTGGTGGGGACCACCTAAACCCTTCTTTAGTGTGGGAAAATCTCTTGGAATACTCCCATTCAATTGTGCCAACGCAATACAATTTATTGAAACTTTTAATTGTGCCAACTTTGATGTGCCAACATTAATTAACCTATCTTAATTGATATTGGATCCTCATTTCCTTGTTGGAAATCGTTGGAAAAGAAGAATTGGGAGAGAGCCTTGGAGAACCTAGAATAACATTCTCCAATGAAGACCCCACCAAAGAAGAACGAGGATGACGCACGAGCCTGGATCGGAAGCGTCTTGCGGAAACGACGAACGTTGGCGTCCTCTTCATTGACTATGTCTTCTTCCTCATGCCACCTCCAACGAAAAAATCAAGGTAGGGGTTTATTTTTAATAAGATTGATTTTTTTGATTCTTCATATCCTAAATTCACGATGACGATGGCCAAACAAACATGGCCATCATCCCATATATAAACCTTGCTCCTCTTTCTTTTTATTCTTCGTGCGTTCTTTGTGCATTCTTCAATGCCTAATATTTATTGACGCTAGAAAAACAAAGTTTCTCTAACAGTGATATATGGACATGGATCCCTCGATGCAAGGATCACCAATATGCAATTGTTTAATTTTTAGGTCTTGGAATGAAGCCGCAGCAGCTCACAAAAGAAGGCGGCAACTGGCACCCGGCCGACCGTAAGGGGGGAAGGGCGACGCACGTCTGCACCGCCGGTTGTGAAGGATGCCGTGACCCATCGGCCGTGACAGATCAGGGGACGACCGACATCCGGCTGGATGCATGGCGGAGCGGCGGAGCGCGTCTGTGCCGTCAGTGGAGCAAGAGGCTGCAGCCGCTTGGCCGCGGCAGAGGCCAGAGGGCAGCCGACACCCGGAAAACCATAGCTGGATAGCGGCGCCATCATGCCGTTGGAAGAATAACCGACCGGTCGTTCCAGCTGGCCAAGGCGCACCGTACGGGACCACCGAGTGGTCCTGCGTGCCAGCAGGGCGACCAAACGACCAACAAGACGTTCGGATTACCGGTGGTACCTCCCCCTGGGTTGCGGCTAGGGCGGACTGCCAGCCCACCGTGGGCCGCAGCGAGGGCTGCACCGCAGGCCACCCAGCAGGCCGCGCCAATAGGCCGCACCCTTCGAGGGCTAGGTCTGCCGAGGCCCAGGCTATCCGGGCTGGGTCGGTCCGACCGGGTTGGACCGGACCCGGGCCCATCCGAACCCAGTTTCTCCTTTTTGGCCGTAACTTGAGAACCAGGCGTCCCTTTGACGAATCGTCTGCGACACCGGTATCATTGGATAGAGAAGGTCCATTTGATATACTATACTTGAGTTTTGGATAAAGTTTTAGTACAACCTGGTTGGATTGGACCTCGAATCCAACCGGCTCCTCAGAGCGGAAATGCTAATAACTTACAGACCGGGCGTCTGATTGACGCGCTGTCTGTTACGTTGGGTCTCTTAAGATGTGACAGAACTTTGGGATACTTCTTCGTGGAACTCCAGGATGGTTGATGTATGAAAGATGGATTGGGGAGCGGTTCTCCCAAGCGCGCTGTGTGCAGAACCCTGCGACTGGCTGAGATCTGACGACTGTTGACCATTACGACTTAGAGTGACTCGACAGGCTCAGTGGGGAGCACCTATGTGTGACGTGACAAACCCACAGTGGGGAGAGCCTCTGTGTGACGCGGAAGACCCATGGTGGGGAGAGCCTCTGTGTGATGTGACAGACCCACGATACTCGACAGGAGGAGTACCTCAGCAGTCCATGATTAGTGGGAAGCACCTTTGTGTGATGTGGCGGGCCCATTGTACTCGATAGAGGAGGAGTTCTCCAGCAGCCGAGGTGTTCGACGATGTGACTAGGTATGTTACTTGTTATTACCCCTATAATAAATCCTAGTTTGAGCTGTCTTTACTTTGTGCTTGTGATTGAGGTTATGTTATGTGATAGTTTACCTTCATGGAATACTTCCCACATGTGTGAGATGAGTATATCTTGATAACTTAGGTATATGTATGGGCATATACCTAAGTAGAGTTGGGTTCTTGATTTTTGGTCTTTCCTTTTGGAACTCTAGGAGACCTACAGGGTCTCAGGGTCCCTACTGAGTATCGTTATACTCACCTCTGCACAGGCTACGCCCGCACCTTGTTGTGTTTGGTGTAGACGATGGACAATGTTGACTGAGGACGAGGGTACCAGGACTGGAGGTAGCTCGAAGGTGGAATTTAGACGAGGTGTATCGCAGAGACGACCGTTCGAGAGCTGTACCTACCCTTCAGGTAGGATCCTTGGCGGGTGTTCACAGTATCTATTTTCAGTTTACTTGTACTTTATAATTCGGCTTATATTTTGGCCACCTTTTACTTTCTGTACACACCCTGTCTAATATATATAGTTTTACTTTGTGCTTGTATCCTTATTTGTGCTTAGTTGTGTGAGTTTACAGGTTATAAAGAAAATGCCTTCCTGTTTTTAGGGAATACACCTTTTGGTGCTAGTCGCCAGCCCCTGACCTATGGAAGGTGGGCTTGGGGTAGTCACAACACGGGCCCCGAGGGATGGGTCATGACATAAAACATCACAACTTTTTCAAATGGTTTCAAAACCTTATTTACTAGAAAGGATAAAAAGTTCTCAGTCTGATGATGAGAAGTTTCAAAAGAAAATTAAAGCTGTGAATGATGGGAGACTTATTGATTTCATATTTGAAGATGGCGTTTTGAAATTTGGGAAGAGGCTTTGTCTTCCTACTATACCTAATCTAAAAAGGGAATTATTGGATGATGATCATAACTCCAATTTCTCTATACACCCTAGTTTCACTAATATGTATAGATATTTGAAGGAACATTTTTGGTGGGACACTATAAAGAGAGAGATTGCTGATTATGTGTCGAGATGTTTGGTTTGTCAATAGGTGAAGGCTGAAAGACAATATACTAGAGGATTTATGCAACCTCTTCCTATACTTGTGTGGAAATGGGATAATATTACGATGGAATTTTTCATGGGTCTACCAAAAACTCCCAGAAGAAATGATGCTATATGGGTTATTGTTGATCATCTTACCAAATCAGCACATTTTCTTTCTATAAGAGAAGATTTACCACTTAAACGTTTAGCAAGGTTATATATTAATTAAATTCTAAGACTTCATTTTGTACCCATATTGATTGTTTCTGACCATGATCCTCATTTTATAGCACAATTCTGGAAAAGTATTCAGAAGGCCTTAGATACCGAGCTTCGTTTGAGAACTGCATACCACCCTTAGACTGATGGAAAATCAGAAAGGACTATTCAAGCCTTATAAGACATGTTGAGATCTTTCTCTCTTGACTTTCCAGGTATGTGGGATCAGTATTTACCTATAGTGTAATTTTACTATAACAATAGCTTCTATTCAAGTATATAGATGGCACCATATAAAGCGTTATATGGAAAGAGATTTCATACACCAACTTGTTGGGATGATGTTGGTGAAAGAAAACTCATAGGCCCAGAACTTGTTGAGGAAATGACAGAAAAGGTAAAAACTATTCAGGCCCATATCAAAATATCTCAAAGTAGGCAAAAGAGTATGTTGATAACTGAAGGAAGGATTTGGAATTTCAAGTGGTAGATCATGTCTTCTTGAAGGTATCTCCATGGAAGGGTGTTATACGATCCAGTAAGAACGATAAATTAAGTCCCAGGTATATGAGGACTTTTAAGATTCTGGAATGAATTGGAGATGTAGCTTACCGTTTGGAAATGCCTCAAAGTATCTCCAAAATTCTTGATGTGTTCCACGTATCGATGTTAAGGAAATACATGCCAGAACCAACAGATGTAATCACCTATAAAGAAATAGAACTGGAACCTGATATATCTTATTGTAAAGATCCTATCAAGATTCTTGATACTAGATAACAAGTGTTGAGAAATTAGACAACTCCTCTGGTAAAAGTTCTTTAGAGAAACTATAAAATGGAAGATACGACGTGGGAACCTGAATAAATTATAATGAAGAACCACCGAAATTTTTTTATGAAGTGATATTATAGAAATTTCAAGGAAAATATTATTTGAAGGAGGGAAGAATTTAACACCCCAATATTCCATGGTACACTTCCTTTTAAATAATTCACTAGCTTGCACTACACGCAACATCAAATTTGAGCACACCATGACATTTCAAACTACCCGTTTAAAAAGCAGTTATGAATAGTATTAACCAAACTATGAAATTTATGAAATTTATTTTTTAAAATAGACTTCATTTTTGAATTCAGAATATTAAAATTAGCTTATGTTGAAATTTTGGTAATTTTCTAAAATGTTTTAATTTTTGATGAATAGTGAAAAATATTACATTGTTGTTAAAAACCGACTATTTAATTTAAATAATTATTTTACTATTAATTGATTTTAAAGTTATAATAGATAAATAATACATATATTAATCTAATATAGTTTATTGGAATCATTTTATAATAGAATTAAATATAAAAATTTATTAAACTTTTTAACGTCTCTTTTACCCACCTTCTAGCCATATCTACGAGATTTGCATTAAACATAATTTTACCACTTTTATGAAATGAATTTTGAAAAATGGACATACATGATTGTAATCAGTATGAAAAATGGGGTCTAACATGATCAAAATATTTTTTTTTGAATAGTAACTTTTGGATTTTATTTACCACGGTTAAAGGTAAATAAGGTAATTAAAGGTAAAATTAATATTATAATAATATAATATTTTCCTAAAACTTTTCCTAATTTCATTGGATAAGTGTTTTTAGACCAAAATCAACCTTATTTTGAAATTATGATCTTTTTTAACCCACTTGTGTTAGATTAAGACATTTATTATATTTTATTTAAAGAAGAGTTAAAAATGTCACATACAAATTTTAATAACTAAACCATTTTTAATATAGGGTTATACATAAGATAAATTCGACTATAAATATTATTTATAAAGATAAAATTATTATATACGTAATGGTATTTTTTTTATTATTTTATGAAATAATTAATTAAATTAAATAGTGACATAATAATGATGTAGTAATTGAATTATTTAAGGAAGAATCAATTAAATGATATTAAAAATATTAAAATAAATATAATTTCAATTAATTAATAACATCCACTAATTTTATAAATAAAATATACATGTTAGTTACATATTAGAAGTATTGGTTCAAAGTTATCATTTTTTTTTGATGTTTTTAAAAATAATTTTTTTGAATAGTATCAAAATTGACATAAATGATACTTTAAAATAAATTATATTTAATTAAATGTTATATAAAATTCATAAAAATCTAATTTTTGAAAAAATAACTAGGATAGTGTTAAATATTTCATAAATAACCTAATTGGGGTTCTTTTGGCATTTTATAGTAACTATATTAACCCTAGTGTAAAAATACAAGAAGACACAGTAAGAGTTAAACTATTTAACTAAGGGTTAAACCCAAAATATAAGGTTAATTTCGTGACCTAAACTTGTCTAAAAATAATTTTATGTGAGGATTTATACCCATACTCATCTTATACTATAAATAAATCACTTTGAAACTATTTAAAACTGAAAACCAATTTATAATAAATTAATATTTTAAGATCTTCCAAAAGTGCCCCTCACCTCTCTTATAAAAGAGCACTTCTCCTTCTCTTTAATTCACACCTACAAATACATTTGGATCATTTTGAAATCATTTAGAAGTCTCACAATTTATAATCATGGTACAACCATATTACTCATTTTATCCATCATACGAATAACAATATTGCCATGCGTGCGTGCATATGACTTACTGTCTCCACGCCGTGATATAATTTATTATTCAACACTAATTTATTTAGATGGGTATAATGATGAGTATAATGGATATAAATAATGAATATAATATGATAATTATTCTATATAATTAATATACCATCCAATTTCATACCATTTAACCATTAAGGGAATGATACCGCCACTCGTGCATACGTACGACCTGCCGTCTCCACGACGCGATGAGATTCATTCTCCACGTTAACCATTAAAGAATGATTATAAAATTTATATGATGAGTAAAAATAATAATTATGAACTTAATGTCATTCTGTATATAAATAAAATATATCCTATGCATAACAAACATGACTTACTTGAAAAAACAAGAATGGGAAAACAAAGTAGTTAATACCCGAAACAATGGTAATATTGAAATATTATTACCAAAAATGGTATAAGAGGATAATATATGATATAATAAATATAAATATGGTCCTGGTATAATTTAATAACATGTTTTAACCATTATACAGGAGGCTAACTCACCCTCTAATAAAGGAAAGTATAAGGTAAGTGTTAATTTCACAATCTCATTTTTTTATCCGAGATTGTTTATATGTAAGTATCTACTGGGTCATCTTTATCATCCATATCCATTTTTATTAAAATGTGTTTCAAAATATTATCGAAATTTTTTTAAAGTCATTTTTATCCATGTTTTACTTTTTATAAAATGCTTTGAAAATAATCTTTCCATCATTTTCCAAATGAGGTACTTTATAAACTTTTTGATAAATTAAGGAAAGAATGTTTTTTTAACTTATACAGTGCAAGCAGCTATTTTTCACCATTTTGACACCTTAACATTTTTAAGATTTCCTTACAAGCTTACATGGTTATTTTAAAAAAGAAAATTTTTTCTTTTATAATTGTGCGACTTCTAAATGATTTCAAAGTAAAAAAGGGTATTTCTCTCAAAGAGTTTAATGAATTTATTAAATTATTTTCATCTATGTCAACATCCTTTATTGGATTTTATACTTATTTGAGGCTGAATTATTATGATACAATATTCCATATTGTATTGAAGAGTTTATGATATATTTGACTGTAGATATGTTATGTTTATACCATTCATGGTTTATAGTTAAAGTATTAACAATTTATATGCTAGTTTTAATATGAATGTTTATTTTTTTGTTTCACCCTTTTCATAAGAGGAATGCATTGGACTTGGTAAGTGATGGGCGGGGCCCACTATAGCCCCTCAATGCATCAGTAGGTCTTATGAGACAAACTAGTGTCTTGGAATAAGGCCTTGAAGGTATGGTAATGATTTTGGCACGAGGCCTTGATGGTTTAGTTATGATGTCCGATACTATGAATTTCCTCGTTATGAGATTAGTTATTGATATTGTATGTGATTATTCGACTAGTAGAATATCCATGTGAAAGTTTAAATGACATTATTTGATTTATTATTTCTATATTATAGTGAATATTATGTTTAAAATCCTTTTGTTTCATCTTTATACTTTTCCTTTAAAGTTTATGGTTATTTATGACAACTTCCGCTATATTGTTTATCCTTACTGAGCATTTTAGATCACCCCTTTCTTATGTTTCATTTTTTCCTAGGATGTGAAGAAGTATATTATGATTTAAATTTAGTGATAGTATAAGGGATATGAGAGTTTTCAAAGGGGATAATATGTTGTTTTTTCATTTCAAGATGTACTGTAAAACTTATGTTTGTATCTAGTATTTCCAAGGCTACTAAATCGATCGGTCCTTCGGGATTTTATTTTATTGTGATCATGTAAATATAATAAAATAATGCACCAAATCTAAGCAACTGGGGTCAGGGTGTTACAAATTTTCTGTATGTTGTTTTTGGATATTATATGAATTATTTTCAAGGCCATGTGTTGAGACAGCGTGTGATTTCGAGACCTGGTGTGCCCATAATAAATGTTTAAAATATATTAAATAACGTGCACATGTAGTTTTTCTTGAAAAAGTACAATAAATCCCAAAAAAGGATTTGGATCATAAATCTGAGAGCACCAATGATTTTAGAACATGAATTTTACCCTAGGCATGACTTAAACTTTATTGGCGCCAGACATTTGTGGAAAAGTTGTTGCGGATGTGGAATTAATAAAATAAATTAATAAATTGTATTAATTTATTTTTTTCATTGCAGTGAATGATTTTTTTTATAAATATGTGGTTATGGGTTTTGGATTAGGGTTGACCACTAAACCCTGGATACCTAGAAACCATGGAGGAGAGCGTCCTTGGAAAATGATGACAGATCAGGACCAGATAGAGGATCGTTGCATCAACGGAGTTTGTGGATTTCATCAATGAAGACAATGCAACCATTCTTCATTAATGAATGATCCAAACTCTGGGTAGAATGTATGATTATGTGTTTTCCATCTCGTTATTTAATCCTGGATGAACGCAGATTAATTCCATGAACAGAATTGATAAGCGCATCATCAGTAGATTTAAATTGATGGAATATATATATATATTTTTTGTGATTATCTATTTTTATTTTTCAATTATATGACAACGAATCAAGGCCGAATTGGAAAAGGTTGATAATCTTTGTTCACATCTTGCGGATTTTGGTTTTCTCCCCTGTTTCTTTGCATGTTCATCATGGGTATATATTTTGGCTTGTGGTTCATTGATCACCTGGTATTTGATCATTGCCCAACCATTCTTTGACACAATGGATCAATACCGTGAGCATGGCTTGTGAGTCCAATATGTTTCTTGTTATGGTGTTTTTGTCTTTAGTTCTTTTAGGTTTTTCACAATGTTCAAATATAAAATACAATTTCCCTCTTGTTGCTCATGTTTAAAATGTTATAATACAAAATAATTTAATGAATTTGTTATAGTAAATTCAATCACTCAGGGCAATTGGTTTTCAATCATATCATACAATCCACCATCACTACAAAAAATAATGGTATTATCAGTAGTTATGAAAATCGCTGCTTATTTCATGGTTGACAATCATTAACTGGCATTTTCCCTTTTTAGTATTATCTTTTGTATGTGTTGTTTTTGAACTATTTAGCAGTGTTTTTTTTTAAATTCAACTAAAAAAATAAATTAGAGAAAAATAACATAACAACCGCTAATATATGTAGCAGTGGTTATCATAAACCACACTAAATATATTTCATTTTTTTAAAATATTTAATAAATAAATATAAATATAAAAACTCTCACATACAATAAAATTAAACATAAATGCACAATAAATTCATCATGCATACACCATCATACTTCCAGAGTCATATATATACAACCCCAATCACCATAACCTCAATCAACTCATAACCTCATTCACCAATATATACATATAAAAATCAAAACATTTAATAAATGAAATGCGGAAGAGAATAAAAAAATATATTCAGAATGTTACACATATAACATTTGTTATTTTGTTAATTAAAAAAAACATAAAACAAATAATATATTTTACACCACACTTTGAAAACATAAACTTACATATTTAAGATATAATTCTACACTTAGAAACTGAAAAAGGGATAGGTATATAATAATCTAATCAATTTTTAAATCAACGTACGATGTGTTTAAAATTTACTTCATAAATTTTATTAAAGACTTTGATATGGAAACATGTCTTATATTTCAAAAATAATTCAACAGTGGTTCACTATCACATATTGGGGCAAGGGATGCACCTGCTTTTATCAACATTGAGCAGAAAGCACTGATAAACGCTTCACAATTATCAGCCCTAACTAAAAGTGTTGATAAAAGTAATGTTTATTAGTGCTAAAAAAATGCTCATAAAGATATATCATTTATTATCATTTTTTTAACGTCGATAAATGTTAAATTTATCAACGCTAATCCTAGCTCCGATTAAATATTTTAATAAAAAATATTATTAATATATTTAAAATTATTATATTTATATTAAAAATTAATGTTTACTTGTATACATTAATTAAAAAATGCATGTTTATAATTATTATAAATAAGATATAATAATATATATTTTTTAATAATTCAAATATATGTATATATATAATGTTTAAAAAAAGAATTTATATGATTATAAATAAATATATTTATATTTATATTTAAATAGTTATAAAATTATAATAATTTTTTTGAAATAATAAATTTATTTATTGTATTTATAATTATATATTTATAATTATATATATAAATACTTTTTAAATATATTTATTTATAATTATATATATAAATACTTTTTAAATATATTTATTTATAATTATAAATATAACTATATATATATTTAAATAAATATTTTTATTTAATGAATAGAGTCAATAAATAAATAAATAAATATATATATACACATACATACATATATATCATGAGATAATGATGATATTCATGGACATATTTATGTTCATCTATTGATTAGCGTGAGTATAATTGACATTAGCTATAATCATATGTTTATTTGTGAACATGATTGAGTTGCTATATATGTTCTAAATATTGTTAGATAACCTATTCTTATGATGACACATGCATATGTTATGTATTAATGACACATCAGACCCGAATTCAAATTCAGGTGGGAGCGAATTTCCCTAGGCATGCGATGACGCATGCATGCAGGCAGACAGTGACGCAGACATGATGTAGGTAAGCGGTGATGCAGGCATGATGTTGATAGATGGTGACACAGGCATGATGCAGACATAGCGTTTCACTAGGCCTTCAGGTCAGTTTGTGGGCCTTTGGGTCATGTAATGGGCTTCATGCCCATTGGGTTTTCAGGCCATGTACTAAATAAATAAGGCTTGATCGGTGGGCTATCCCTTGCCCTACCATAAATATGGGAAAGGGATGCATCATATTTTATTAGTGCTAAGAAGAAATCGCTCATAAAAGGAGAACCTTTATTAACGCTAGCTAAAAGTGCTGATAAAGCTACCATTTATCAATGCTAAAAAAATGCTGATAAAAGTTTTTAATAAAAAATATTATTAATTTATATAAAATTATTATATTTATATTAAAAAATAATTTTTATTTGTATACATTAAATAAAAAACATATGTTTATAATTAATATATATTTTTTAATAATTCAAATATATATATATATATATAATAAATTTCATTAAATAATAAATATATTTATTATATTTATATATTTATATGTTTATTATTATATATAAGTACTTTTTAAATATATATATATATAAATAATTTTTAAATATGCATATTTATAACTATATTTATTGTATTTATATGTTTATAAAATAAATTAATATTTATATTTAAATAAATATATGTTTCTAAGGAATTGGTCAATTAATGCATGAATATAATTGATGTTCATATATATGGTATACATTCATCATGAACGTTCATTTATACATTACACCCTCATTACTATTCATGTTGTCCATATATACGATGACCCGTTTCTTATGATCTATACTTTACTCGGTGTATATGATTCATGTTCCCATGAAGCTATTATGTTCTCATAAATACTTAAAATTATGATAAATATATTTAAATAATAAATGTATTTATTATATTTATAATTATAAATATTTAGTTATATATAAATACTTTTTAAAATATATTTATATATATAACTAAATATATATATTTAAATGATTATAAAATTACAATATTTTTTAATTAAATGATAAAAATATATATTTATTATATTTATAATTATATATGAATACCTTTTAAATATATATATTTTTTATAATTATATATATATATATATATATATATTTAAATAAATATATGTATTTAACGAATATATACACATATATACATATATACAAATATTTATATTTATAATTATAAATAATATATATATATAAATAATTATAAAATTATAATGAATATATTTATTATATTTATAAGTATAATTATAGATAAATAAATATTTATTTATAGTCATAAATGTAAATATATATCTATTTAAATACTTATGAAATTAAAATGAATATATTAATTATATATATATTTTTATAATTTCATAATTATTTAAATAAATATATATTTATATTGAAATAAATTTAAAATTATAATTAATATATTTATTTTAGTTTCATTATTTTATATATATATATATATATATTTATGACTATAAATAAATAAATATATATTTATAATTATAATTATAAATATAATAAATATGTTTTTTTAAATATATTTATTATAATTTTATAATTATTTAAATATAAATATATATTTATTTAAATAATCATGAAATTATAAAAAAATATATAATTAATATATTTATTTTAATTTCATCAGAATTTAAAAAAATAAGTATTTATTTATATTTATGACTATATATAATTAATATATTTATTTATAAATATTTGTATATATTTAAAAAATATATTTATTTAATTATATATATATATTTAATAAATATATTTATTATAATTTTATAATTATTTAAATATAAATATATATTTATTTAAATAATTATGAAATACTTATGATATATATATATATTTTATAAATATATATTTATTATATATATATTTTAATTATAAAGAAATACATATTTATTATATAAAGAAATATATATTTATTTATATTTATTATTATAAATAAATAAATTTGTATTTATTATACATATAATTTTACAAATATATATAAAAATATAATTAATTTATTATCATTATAGTTTTATCAGCGCTTTTTTAGCATTGATAAAGGGTGTCTTTATTAGTGCTTTCTAATTTAGTGATGATAAAACCTTCCTTTATCAGTGCTTTTTAGCTAGCGCTCATAAATGCTTCCCCTGATTTATAAAAAATCCTAACAGTCTCCTCGTTCCTTCGCACGCCTCAAGCTCTCATGGGAGCCTTACCCTACCGCTGCAAATCCTCCTCCTCCTCGCTACTGGTGCTCCTCCTCCTCCTCCTAGCTACCACCATGAATCCTCCTCCTCCTCCTCCTTCGCTGTCGCCTCCTCCTCCTCCTTCTCCTCTGATACTATTGCCGTCTGCTTGTCATACTCACCACTGTGAATCCGTCATCCGCCACCACCGTGAAGCCCTGATCCGCCTCCACGTGAGCCCTCCTCCGCCCTGCCACCGCGAAGCTCTACTCCACCACCGCGCGAAGCTTGGGTATTTTTTTAAATCTCTCTACGTTTGAGTTCCCTTACACATTACCTTCTGAGTACCCTTACACATTTCCTTCTTAGTTCCCTTAGTGACAACCCATGAAATTTAGAGGACTTTTACATGAATGAACTTGTTTCATCCCCTTATCAATTATATAGATGGTTTTGGGATACTAAAATGTTTATGTGTTAACTGTTGAATTATAAATTCTGTTATAAGCGTAGTTTAATTGAAATGTTAATGAGTAGGTGACATAAAAAGGGTAAGATATAGATTATATGTTTCAGAATAATGTCTAAAGTTAAGATGTTTTCATGAATTATTATGAAACCACTAGTGTATATTTTTTCAATCATGTTTATGTGTTGAGCATGTTGCACCTAAGTATGAAAGAATGTGCATGTCACCCTTTAAGTAATATGGTGATATGTCTCCATGGTAGTGAAATGTTTAATTCATGTTATTTCAAGCATGTCAAGCAAAAAGCATGAAATTTAAGCATGTGAATTTTTCATTTTATAATCTAGAAGCATGATGTAGTGATATTATTGAATTATAAAGTATGTTATTTTAAAGAATTTGGGGTATTTATTTTAATGTTCCATTTTATTATTTTTTTTCACAAGGTGTTGATACATTTTTTTGGTAACCTATTTTCTTAAAACTATAATTTGATAATCTAAAGGATAGTTAATATGTATTTTACTCTTTATTGAGTGTATGCATATAATTTCTATGATGATTCATTGAAATATGCGTGAAGTGATCAATTTTAGTGATATTTCCTCCTATCTTGATTATGTGCTATTTATCTGATTAAATTGATATAGTCACTTTCCATAAAAGGTTAATCTTTTAAATAAGGTATTGAGAAAGCTATTTATAAATATAGAATTTTGTGATGATTTTGTATTGAACACACTTAATGCTTATGAAAATAACGATGAAAGGGGGATTGGTTGCTGTGTTTTGTTATTGGGTTTGTTTTGGTTTGTTGTGTTACCTTTTTTGTGGGTTGTGTAGTCTCAGTTGGTAATTATTGTGGTTGGTTTTGGTGTTGGAATGTGTTATGAAGTAGGTGTCGTGGTTGGTTTCCTTAATAATCCTAATAAGTTGTGATTGTTGATGTGGAAGTGGTGAATAGATTATTTTTTGGCTAGAGTGATGGATAAACTATTGTGTTTTTTAGATTGGGGTGTTATTGTTGGTGGTATAGGAAGGAGATGATTTTTTTGGTTGTTGTAGATAATTTTAAGTGGCGATGCGTTTTGGTGTTTCATTTAGTTTGTTATGGTTGGCATGAGGTGATGTTGTTTAAATAAAAGAGCTGGTATGATGCTGTGATTAATTCAGAGTGGTGAAGTGGTTATGTGAGATGTTGTGTGGATGAGATGAATAGGAATAGTGGAAGGATCAAGCTTAGGTAGTACATGATTCAAGAATCAAGTGGAATATGGTTTTCCCCTTTGAAGATATGTGACTTTATGTTCAAAAGTATCATGGACAAGTGAAACTTATGCCTTTATCTATCTATTTTTAGAAATGGAATCCCCTAGGAGTGGCCTTTTCAAACCCTCCACCCCAAGGAACCCCCTTCCCCATGAAGAGGTCATAATACCCCAGCCGGGAAGGAGCCGTTTCCATTCGAAATGAAAAAGCATCACTTATGTCTTTATCTATCACTTATTCACTCCTCAGTAGTATTATGAGAGTAAACTATAGTATTCATACTATTTATTCATGAGAGACATGATAAACCTTTTATAACATTATATTTTATAAAATGTTGGTTATTTTTGATTCATGTATCCTTTATAAAGTGTCTCTCTTGGGATTTATGTCTTTGTGAAAATGCCTAAGTGGCTCTTTTAAAATGGTAAGTGTTTTGAAAATTTTCTTAAAAAATTTTATGTGTTCAACATACCTTGTTTTTGGTTTTAAATATATTTAAAATGATTTAAACACTTTGCATGGACATAGGTTTCATAACAAGTGTTTGTTAACTCACCTGATTGGCTTTCATAAAGGGATGTGAATGTTTTGAAAGTTTATGTAATGCTGGTTTCATTTTAACAAGGGGTGTATGAAGTTTTAAATGAAAATATGTAAAATATATAGGGTTGTCTCTCATTTTAAGTCATGAAGTTTCCTTGAATTCTTTATAAAAAAGGAATTGGTGTTTTGAGAAAGAGTGTTTGAAACTAATTGGTTTATTTTAAAAAGTGCATGTTATTTTAAAGAGGAATTTGTGTAAATGGTTGGTTTTTTAAAGGGATTTCAATTATGATTTTATAAATAGTTTTCAAAGGCGACTTAAAGCCTATAACTTTTTTTAGCCTTGGTTAATTTTTATATCAACATTTTTTTATTTATTTTGTTAAATATTAATATTAGCGAATCATATAGGATGGATATGAATAAAGAATGTATGGATGAAAATCATTTGACAAAAGAGTATGAAGATGGAGTGAAAGAGTTTATCAAGTTTGCAAAAGACCATGCATATGATCCTTCTCAAATCCTTTATCCATGTTTACACTGTTTTTATTCAAAACAAGTTAGACCAGAGGAGTGGGTGAACACTTTAACTGTCACAGAATAGATCGAAGTTATAAATGTTATAATAAACATGGGGAAAAAAGAAATATAGCTAGTGGATGGGATATAAATACGTTTTATGGATCATCTGATATGATTACAAGTGTGGACAATGAAGAATACCATATCAAGGACATGATTACATATGTGAATGATGATGAAGATCGTATTAAAAAAATGATAAGGAAAGTTGAAGATGAACTTATTTATTGTCCAAAATTGTTTGAGTAGTTAAAGAGTTTTGAAGAAACACTGTTGTATGGTGGTTGCACTAAATATACAGCATTGTCAGCTATAATGAAGCTGTATAATTTGAAAGTAGGAAATAGATGGAATGACACTAGTTTTATGAAATTACTTTCTCTCTTGAATGACATGCTCCCATAATATAATGAGCTCCCGATCCAAACATATAATGCCAAACGAATGCTACGCTCGATGAGTATGATCTCTAAAAGAATACACGCCTACCCAAATGACTGCATACTATTTCATAAGTACAAAAAATCACTTAGAGAATGCCCAAAGTGTGGTGCTTCTCGATACAAGAAAGATGAATCTGACCCTACAAAAGTTTTATGGTACTTTCCAATCATTACAAGGTCTAGTCGCCTATATGGAAGTGAGGAGACTATAGGGAAATTGACATGGCATGCATACAGAAGAAATAAATATGGAAAACTATGTCACCTGGAAGACTCTCCTTAGTGGAATAGAATCGATTATGAGTATCCTGATTTTGGAAACGATCTGAGAAACCTTCATATTATGTTATCTAAAGATAAAGTGAATCCTTTTGGTTTTCAAAGTATCACTCACAGTACATGGATGATTATGTTGGTAAATTATAACTTGCCACTGTGGTTATGCATGAAAAGAAAACACATAATGCTATCTATGATTATATTAGGACTGAAACAACCAGGTAATGATATTGATGTTTATTTGGATCCATTGATTGAGGATTTGAAATTATCATGGGATTCAATTGTTACATTGTATAATACTTACAGAAATGAAGATTTCACATTGAGATCCATATTGTATTGGATGATAAATGACTTTCCTACTTATGAAAATTTTTCAGGATATAGAATTAAAGGAACTCATGGGTGTCTCGTCTGTGAACAAGGTACATAGTCAATTTGGTTTAAACATTCATCTAAGACCATGTTTCTAGGACATTGCAGATTTTTACCCTGATGAAATAAGTACCAATCTTGGATGACATCATTCTATGGAAGTTCAGAAGAACGTACAACACCATCTCCACTAATAGGTGATAAACTATTTGAGAAAGTAAAATATGTGGACACTGCTTTTGGTAAACTATTTTTGAAAAACTTTACAAAAACCAGTTGGAAAAAGAGATCAGTTTTTTTGAATTACCATACTGGAATTGTTTGTATGTCAGACACTTTATTCATTTTATTCATGTTGAAAAAAATGTATGTGATGGTGTCATCGACACGTTTCTAAATGAACGTGGCAAAAAAAAAATTATGGAATTAAGGATAGGTTGGAAATGGTTGACATTATAATATGAGAAGAGTTGGTGCTATTGAAGGGTGAAAAACAAACTTTTCTTCCTCCAGCTGCTTACACTCTTTCCAGGCATGAGAGATATTAGTTTTTCAACTACTAGAATGATGTAAATGTTCCAAAGGGGTATTCATCGAATATCAAGAACACCGTATCAATGATCGATTTAAAGTTAAAAGGTCTGAAATCATATGACTTATATATTTTGATGCAAGTTCTAATGACTATAGATTTACATTGGATTTTTCACAAGAATGTCCTTCATACATTAACCAAGATCTGTCTCTTCTTCAAATCCATATACAACAAAGTTATAGACTTGGCGAAATTGAAGAGCATGGAAAGAGAAATTTTTATCATATTATGTGAATTGAAAATGTTATTCCTGCTAAAATTCTTTAATATAACGGTTCATTTTATGGTTCACTTGGTGAGAGAGATTTGACTATGTGGTCCTATACAATATAGATGTATGTACCCCATTAAACAGTATATGAAGATTTTGAATGGGTATGTCAAAAATCAAAGTCTTCCAGAGGGTTGTATTGTGGAGCGATATATTTTTTAGGAAGTCATTGAATTATATACCAAATACCTGTCCAGTGTGGAAAGCACTGGTCTACCGGAATCTCATCACACCGGGCGGCTTGCAGGTGAAGGAATTTTTGGAAGATATATTGTCATAATCAATATTACAGATTGGGAGTAGGACCACATTTATGTTTTGAATAATAGTTTGGAGGTTTCCCCATATGTTGAAACACATAAGAAAATTATTAGGCATTTGAATACATCAAGGGATAAAATATGGATATCAAATACTCATAATAAATAGTTTATAGGATGGTTTTAGGACCATTTTTAAAGGAGTTAGATGAAAATATGGATTCAATTTCAGAATGGCTTTAATGGCTAGCCGGAGGACCCAGTGTATATGTATTATCTTAAAATTATTATGTAATTAATGGTTATACATTCTATAAAAATGAGCATGATGAAGACAATAACATGAAAAATAATGGAGTTACACTCATGGATGAAGCAATGCATGTTTCTGGTATTAAGAAAAGAAATCTAATTTACGTGAATATGTCATGCTTTGGCATCATCAAAAAAATACGAGAGTTAGATTATATAACATTCCAAGTGATGATTTTTCAATGAAAGTGGGTTGATAACAGAAGTCATATTAAAACAAATGAATTGGGATTTGTGAATGTTGATTTTAGTAAGGAAGGGTACAAAGATAAATTTTTTATAATGGCATCACAGATAGTACTAGTATTTTATGTTATAGATCTCGCAAACCTAAAGTGGTCAATTGTTCTGTTATTGACCAAAACCACTGAAGAGTTAGATGAAAATTCAACTGAGGATGACCCTTTCATTGAGACAACGCAATCATTTCATAATAGTCCCAATGTAGATGGAGTTTTGTATGTTAGTGGATACCTTAATGAAGGGATTTAGATCATCCATAGAGGGGTCAAATCCCTTCAGCCTTTAAAAAATAAATAGAGAGTTCAATAATCAGGATAATTTTTTTTGTAATATACATAGTGTTACCTCATGTTATTATCTATTTACTACTGCATTTATGTACTCTAAATTAAATGTTAAACCACTTCTGTAGATAATGATTTCCACACGTGATGGTGCTCCCAATCCCGAGGAACAATAGGTCTCTCAATATGCTGCTACTCACAGTGCAGAGGAGAGACCTTCTACATGTGTTGGTGATTCCATTCCTAAGGAATATGAGGTATCTTAACCTACTGATTATTATAGTGCATAGGAGTGACCTTCTTCTTGTGCTGGTGCTCCCATTCCAGAGGAACAGTAGGTCTCTCAACCTGCTGCTGCTCGTAGTGCAGAGGAGTGACCTTCTACACATTCCAGTGCTCCCAATCCTAAGGAACAACAGGTATCTCAACCTGATGCTTCTTGAAGTGCAAAGGAGAAACCTTCTACACATGTTGGTGATCCCATTCTTGAAGAACAACAGGTTTCTCAACCTGGTGCTGCTCCCAGTGCAGAGGTACAACAACCATCTGCACATATTGATACTACCACTTTAGAGGAACATATTGACAATGTTGATTATGAGTAAATGGTAGGTGATGAAGGACTGACATCGCAGAAAAAATTGGAGTGCTGTAGTTTTACGGTGTTAGTAAAAATAATTAAGAAGAAAGTCAAACACATCAAATCAAAGGTGGGATGGAATGCGAGGGGTCATCATGTTAACCCCAAGAAGGCCATGTTTAGTAGTTATATTGGAACCTTACCTTATCAAAGCATGCCAATTGACATAGATTCATGGCACCATATAGTGTCCGGGCTGAATACACTGATATGGGAAGAGATTATGATAACATCATGACATCGTTTCTTTATTTTACTAAAAAATAAAATAATAAAACATTGAATTACTCTTCATCATCCATTACTAGGTGAATTTATAATAGATGACTCCTACAATAAGTATGTATTAATGATTTCTGAAAGGATTCACAAAGGATATAACACAATTCTAACAAGACATTATCTTAAAGATTCTAAAGGGAAAATAAACCTGCACCCACCAGTTATATATGCACACCTAGTAACCCAATAAGAGTGGGATGTGTTTATGGGACTTCGTGTGGATGCGTCTTTTCTGGTACATTGTGTCTAGTAATACGTTGTTTGATGATACATGTATTCATCACTTTGATTGAGAATTTTTTTATTTATTAAATAGAAACTGAGTGATGGAAATAAGGAATGAGTATCAAAACCAGCGTACCCCTACTGTAAAGCAAGGATGGGGTACGCTTCACTTGAAAAAAAAAATTGTACGTATTTTAAATTGATTTTAATACTTTTATGTGACATGAAATGACACCATAATTATGTTTCTCTATTTATATATAAATTGATGACTCAAAATACAAATCCACTTCCATCCCATGCCATGTGCTATGGAAGGAGGAACGTGTAATGAAATACAAGATTCTAATAGGTGAAAACACACAAAAAGTGTGGGAAACATATCTAAGTATTACATAATAAAAATTTATTTTGCTTTAAATTGCTATTACTTAACAACAATAAATTATTTTCCTATATTTTCTCTCCGATATAGTCATAGGGATCAACCGCACCTATACCAGATGAACACATACTATCAGCAGCATTGAAGTGTCCCGAACAGTATGGATGCGTCAGAGGTTTGGGTTTTGGGGTGACACCCAAAAACATATTTTGAGAAAAAAACAAGAGGATGATCAAAGTGAATTAATAAAATAGATGAGAGCAAGAATATATAACCTTGAAGGATAATTACAATGGTAGAGAGAGATAATGGAAAATTTAATGAGGGATAGGCAAAGAGAAGAAAAAACTCAAGAACATCCACCATGTGGAGATCCCACACCACTCCCACCAGCTACGAGGCTAGAAATTCCCCTTAAAGAGATGTCATAGCAGAGGTAATCAATGTTCTAATAAATGTTTCTATGAAATATGAATCAGAAAAACACTAATACCTTTCCTGTACTGATATTCTACAGGGTGATAATGACTGTAATTTATATCTAGCAACACCCACCCATCGCCTTGTGGTGAGGGATACAATGTTAAAAATTCAAAATGGCATGCTACACACCAGACCACTTACAATAGGGCATATACGATTTTTGATCAGCATATCCCATGAGTTGAGAAGCTAAGCTACCTGTTCCAATTCAGGAGGATGATATTAAT
This sequence comes from Viscum album, assembly GCA_963277665.1. Taxonomy (NCBI): domain Eukaryota; kingdom Viridiplantae; phylum Streptophyta; class Magnoliopsida; order Santalales; family Viscaceae; genus Viscum; species Viscum album. Next base: position 275,899,050 of record OY728137.1, read on the forward strand.
ATGGTCGAAAAAACTATTGGAACATTCATCACATGGTCATCATATCTTGTAAAAAAACATGTCAATAAAGAGGTATTCATTTCCAATTTATTTTTCAAGCTAAAACTTTAACAATTAAAGAAAAAAATTATAAACCGATGAATGTTATTACAGATGGAAAATGAGAAGGGGATGAAATAAAAGACCATCTCAAGACCATCTAAAGGATTGAACAACCAATACAAAATATCTATTGGAAACACCATTACCCCACCCGTTCTATATACACATTTAATATCATTTAAGGATCATGTGGATAAAAATTTAAAAGATGGTGATAACCACTTAGTTGAATTTGAAGAAAATATGTATGGAGAGGAAGATAAATACTTCATTGGTCTTTAGAGTGAAACTAAAATCCTCGATTATGATTGGCTAGGTGCCTCAATTATCATTGGTCTTTAGAGTGAAACTAGTTCTTTATGTTTTCATGTTTCCAAAAGCACTAGACCTAAACTATTCTGGCATGGATCATTATGTTATATAATAAATATTAATCAACTAATATTTGATATCTATGTATGAATTTTTTGGGACAATATAGTTGGTGTCATAATAACTAAACTACTAAAAATTGAGCCAAAATAACAAGTGAACGGTATCACACAAAGTGTCTTATTTAAAATCTGCATTACTTTTAGTAAAAAGAACAAGTGAAATACTAAAAACTGAGAAAAAACATTCATATTATTTTGATACTTTATGAAAATGATCCATGAGTCATTTATGACGTGTATGAATCAACCACACCTCAATCTGATGTACGATGTGGCCGATATGACTTTAAGTGTGTATTTATATTAAATTAATATTAAATTGAGAAAAAAGAACAAGTGAAATACTGAAAACTGAGCAAAAACATTCCTATTATTTTGATACTTTAGAAAAATTAACCATGAGTTATTTATTACGTGTAGGAGTCAACCGCACCTCAATCCGATGCATAGTGTGACCGGTATGACTAAAAGTGTTCGTTATCAGTTTAAAATTGACATTTTAGTTCAAAATGTGTCACTCACTAAAAACTAAGAAAACATAGTCCAATCTTCTCGATAATTTAGGACAAATATCTATAAGTCATTTGTGATGTGCATAAAGTAGTCTCATGTTAAACTGACTCACGGTGCGACCGATATGACTCAGAATGAATGTTTCCAGTTTGAAATGATATTTTAGTAAAAAAACACAATTGACATATAGAAAACCAAAAAAACATATTAATATTGTTTTTATACTTTAGAAAAATGATCTATAAGTCATTTTTGACATGTAGGAATTAACCACACCCCAATACGATGAATGGTGTGGCCGTTATAACTCAAAGTGTCTCTTTTTATTTAAAACGAACATTAATTTAAGTAAAAAAAGAGACTTATTGAAAACTAAAAAAATGAATTTGTATTGTTTTGATACTTTATGAAAACAATACATGAGTTATTTTTGACATGTAGGAGTCAGCATCACCTCAATTCGATGCACAGTGTGACCGGTATGACTAAAAGTGTCTCTTTTAATTTAAAATTGACATTAATTTAAGTAAAAACAACAAGTGACATACTGAAAACTGAACAAAAACATTAGTATTGTTTTGATATTTTAGAAAAATGATATATTAGTGATTTTTGATGTTTAGGGATTTTCCTCAACTCAATACGATGTATGGTGTGACTAGTATTACTCAAAGTGTCTCTTTTTTATTTAAAACTGACATTAATTTAAGTAAAAACAAGTGACTTACTGAAAACCAAGAAAACACATTTAGATTATTTTGATACTTTAGGAAAATGATCCATGAGTCATTTGTGATGTTTAGAAGTCTACTACACCTCAATCTGATGCATGGTGTGACTAGTATCACTAAAAGTATGTCTTTTTATTTAAAATTGACATTAATTTAAGTAAAGACAAAAAGTGACATACTGAAAACTGAGCAAACACATTCGTATTATTTTGATATTTTAGTAAAATGATCTATTAGTTATTTTTTAAATTTAGGGATTATCCGCACCTCAATACGACACACAGTGTGGCCAGTATTACTAAAAGTGTCTCTTTTTATTTTAAACAGACATTAATTTAAGTAAAAACAAGTGACATAATGAAAACCAAGAAAACACATTCATATTGTTTTGATAATTTATAAAAATGATCCATGATTCAATTTTGATCTGTATAAGTCAACATCACATAAATCTGATGCATGATGTGACCAGTATAACAAAAAATGTCACTTTTTATTTAAAATTGACATTAATTTTAGTAAAAACAACAAGTGACACACTGAAAACCGAGCAAACACATTCATATTGTTTTGATATTTTAGGAAAACAATATATTAGAGATTTTTAACATATAGGGATCAAACAAACCTCAATACGGCACATAGTGTGAACGGTATAACTCCAAGTGTCTCTTTTTATTTAAAACTGACATTAATTTAAGTAAAAAAAGTGACATATGGAAAGCCAAGAAAACACATTCAGATTATTTTTATACTTTAGTAAAATGATATTTGAGTCATTTGTGATGTGTATGAGTAAACCTCCCCTCAATATAACACATGATGTGACCAGTATGACTAAAATTGTCTATTTTTATTTAAAATTGACATTAATTTAAGTAAAAACAACAAGTGACATACTAAAAACTGAGAAAATGAATTCAGATTATTTTGATATGTTAGAAAAATGATCTATTAGTGATCTTTGATGTGTAGGGATCAGCCGTACCTCATCATGGTGTGGTCAGTATTACTCAAAGTGTTTCTTTTTATTTAAAACTAACATTGATTTAAGTAAAAACAAGTGACATAATGAAAATCAAGAAAACACATTCAGATTATTTTGATACTTTAGGAAAACAATCCATGAGTCATTTGTGACATGCAGGCATCAACCACACCTCAATATGATGCACTATGTGACCAGTATGACTAAAAGTGTCTCTTTTATTTAAAATTGACAGTAATTTAAGTAAAATCAACAAGTTACATACTGAAAACCGAGAAAACACATTCATATTTTTTTGATATTTTCAGACAATGATCTATTATTGATTTTTGATGTGTAGGGATCAGCCACACCTCAATATGGATCAATATGTGGCTGTTATTACTCAAAGTGTATCTTTTTATTTAAAACTTACATTAATTTAAGTAAAAAAAAGTGACATATTGAAAACTGAGAAAATGCATTCGGATTGTTTTGATACTTTAGGACAATAATCCATGAGTCATTTTTGATGTGTAGGAGTCAAACACACCTCAATCCGACACATGGTGTGACCTATATGACTAAAAGTGTCCATTATCAGTTTAAAATTGGCATTTTAGTTCAAAACGTGTCACTCACTGAAAACCAAGAAAACACACTCTGATTGTCTTGGTAATTTAGGATAGTGATTAATAATTCATTTGTGATGTGTATGAAGTAGTATCACAAAAAACTGACCCACACTATGACTGGTATGAATCATAATGCGTGTTTCCAGTTTGAAATTACATTTTAGTAAAAAAACACAACTGATATACTGAAAACTGAGCAAACATGTTCGGATTATTTTTATACTCTAGGACAATGATTTATAAGTTATATGTGACATGTAGGAACCAACCACACCTCAATACGATACAAAATGTGTCCAGTATAACTCCAAATGCGTCATTATTTAAAATTGACATTAATTTTAGTAAAAGAACAAGTGACATACTCAAAACCGAGCAAACACATTCATATTGTTTTGATATTTTAGGTCAATGATCCATGACTCATTTGTAACATTTAGGAATTAACCCCACCTCAATAAGATGCATGGTGTGATCGGTATAACTCCAAATGTGAATTTTTATTAAATATTGATATTTTATTAATGTGTTCTTCAATATTAATGTTTAATTTATTTCTTTATGGTTTTACTAAAATAATATTTGTTTTATTATATAGATGGAATATTTTACTCAGGTTGATATGATTTGTTCAACAATTGATACCATGGGCAGATATTTTTGAGAGGGGATCACGGACGTCAAAAGATGAAATATTAATGTTTTAGAATATTTGTTGGACAATTATAAATGTAATTATAAAAAACATTTTTTTTGAAATGTAAATAGAATGAGTGTTTATTTTTGTATATACCATGGGCAGATAGTTTTGTATTCATGATGTCAATTAAATGTATATAATAGGTTTTCTTTTGGTGTTCTCTTTAAATTAAAGTTTGATTATGGGTGTGCTGTGTTTAAATTGCAGGTTTGCTTCTGCTGGGTGTGCTGTTATATAAATAGCACACTATAGGCGGGTAGCCCTTTATTTATGCTACAAAAGTGCTAATAAAGGGGACTCCCCCTTTATCATCACTGTGATTAACAACACTTTTTAGCACCGTTAAAATTCTTTTTGTGTGCTGTTAAAGGCCATATGTTTAGTAGTGTTGGGGGGCTATGGCCCGCCTTTTCAGTCTGTGTGCGTGGCATGTGTGTGTTTAATGTAATTTTATCCCCAAACACCATATATATATATATATTATATTTATAATTTTATAAATACATATAATTATATAAATATAATTATATAAATATATATTTATAAATATATACAAATATTTATAAATATATACAAATATTTATAAATATATTTATTATATATATAATTATAAATAAATAAATATATATCTAAATAATTATAAAATTACAATAAACAAATTTTTATAATTTTATAAATATATATATTTATTAATAAATAAATAAATAAATAAATATAAATATATTTATAATTATATACATATATTTATAAATATATTTATTTATAATTATAATTATAAATAAATAAATATATAAATATCTATATAAATAGTTATAAAATAATAATAAAAATATTTATTATATTTATAATTATATAAATTTATATAATTATATAAATATATTTATAAATATATATATATATACAAATATTTATATATATAGAAATATTTATATATATATATATATATATAATTATAAATATATTTAAATTTAAATAATTATAAAATTACAATAAATACATTTATTATAATTTTATAAATATATAAAAATATTTTTTATAATTTTATAAATATATATAATTATATAAATATATTTATAAATATATAAAAAATATTTATAAATATATACAAATATTTATATATATATACAAATATTTATAAGTATATAAAAATATTTATATTTATATATAGAAATATTAATAAATATATTTATTATATATATAATTATAAATATATATATATTTATTTAAATAATTATAAAATTACAATAAATACATTTATTATAATTTTATAAATATATATATTTATATATTAATAAATAAATATATATATATAACTGTATTTATAATTATATACAAATATTTATAAATATATTTATTTATAGTCATAATTATAAATAAATAAATATATATTTATTATATATATAATTTTATGAATATATATAATAATATAAATAAATTATTAAGATTATACTTTTATCAATGCTTTTTTAACGGTGATAAAGGCATGCTTTTATCAGTGCTAAAGAAGTACTGATAAAATGTGTCTTTATCAGCACTATAATTTTAGCGCTGATAAAGACAAGTTTTGTGAGCGCTTTTTTAGTGCTGATAAAAGTCTGTTTTATTAGTGTATTCTATTTTTGTACTGATAAAACTGACCTTTATCAGTGTTTTTTGGATAGCGCTGATAAAAACATTACCATATTTTATAAAAGAATCCTAACATGAGGCTTCTCTTTCACACACCTTCAAGATTTTACAGAACCCTATTTATACCGTGCCACTACTCTCGCCACCATTTCCGTCGCTTCTCTCACCACCACTCTCACCGCCTATCCCACCACCGCCGCTCTCACCGCTGCCTTTGAACTCGCTTCTCTCACCACCGCCGCTCTTGCCACCTCTCTCACTATTGCCTCTCTCGCCGCCCCTCTCACCATCGCCTCTCTCGCCGCTGCTCTTTCCACCACCGCTCTCACCACCGTCTGTCTCCAAATATAACGTATGTGATGAGAGTAATTTCCAGAGATGGGTGGTTTGTCATTTTTATTTTTTGGTATTGTATCAAATTGATGATTCTTTTTGGATGGGTATGATCTAAGTTTGAATTATTATTGATTGAATTTTCTGTTTTCATTTTTCATAGTATGCCTAAAAAAACTGGATCTTAGATAGTATTTATATTTGATTCCTCTCTAAATTAGCATCACTTGTAGTTTTAGTGACATCCTTCCAGTTTTGAAATCTACCAAGACTTTATACAGTATGGTAGTGATAGGTTCTTCTTGGTGTTTATCTATCTTTCATGTTGGGAATTCATCCATATCTCTATTATATAATGCTTTCAAACTAACTTGGTCATTTTCAAGGATCTAGATGATTGGGAATTGATAGTTGAGATAGTTTTTATAGGTAGAGCGTGATTGGTGGAAAATTGGATTCATTTAAAATTAGTGGGGGTTTATAGTTTGGTGAGAAAAAATACCTAGATGTTTTTTTGGAGAGTTTTTCTATCATGCACCTATTTTTTAGAAGGATTTTATATATATAATGTTTCTAGTGTAGTCATATCAGACACTTCAATCTCTCTTTCTTCAATTCCCCAAATACCTATCATCATTTTGGTTAGTTTGAAAATATTCACATATTTTATAAGTTTAAGAATCTATGGGGGAAGAAGTCCCTTTATTATCACACTATTGATCTATGGATTGTATTTTGGGAAATTTGATACCTTGTTCTTGTTTGGAGGTTGAATGATTGATTTTATGGAAATTTTGAATGTTCCCTTTTTTGGATGTTCAACTTGAGTTATCAAAATATTTCAAGTCACGTTCTATAGTGTTCCTTTTTGATTTTCCTTGCTTTATTAATACATGATATCATTTTAATATTTTTATGGTGTATAGACCCACTATAATCATAGTTTCATGACCATTCCTTGGAATTATCAGGTGTGGGTGATGGATTTGGAAATTTTATTAGAGGTACTAATATTAAATTCAAATGCAGGATAGTTAAATTGATATATCTTGGGAAGTTCCTCATTTTTATTGAGATTCCCTGTTGTGTCCTTCCTGTTTAATACATGGTTTGCACATGATTCACACTTTTGGTTTTAGTAAGGGTAGGATCCAGGATGAACCGATATAACATTGGGTGTGATGGATAATGAGATGACTATCCCAATAGGAAACAAAATGGGAAGAGAGTTGGAGTGAAAAATATCTTGATAATACTTACTCAACATTCTCAAGAAATAAATAATATCATGAACCATTTCAAACTCCCAAACATGCTAAGGATGAAACAAATCACAACAGATTCATTCATATGACAATTCCCTTTAACCATTTGGGTTCCTCTGATCAACTAGTTTTGAAGAAATGGATAACCATTTAGAATTTAAAAGGTGAATTAGATAGATGGTGGGTGCTGATTATGAATATGAGGAAAAATGAAAAATTTCATAGCATGAAATGGGTGGTGTTTAAGGAAATATTCTCCCCCAAATATTTTCCTCTAACTACTCACAACAAAATAGAGAGAGTTTTATTTAAAATATATATTCTTTTATAAATTATATATAATTTTATACTTCTATATATGCCTATAGCACAAGAGACTCAACCTAGTTGGTGAGGACTCAACAAGTGCATCCAAGAGACCCGAGTTCAAAACTGGGTGGAGAGATAATTTCCGAGCCACTATAGTAGCACTACAGTAGCTACTGTAGCAAGAAATATAGAAGGAACTATTTAGTACTGCAGTAGCCAGAACTATTCATCTGTTTGGGCTTTCAGGCCACCGGTTTGGCCCTTGTGTCCTTCAAGGCATTCGGGTCACCCATAGCCTTCGGGCCAGTAAGGCTTTCAGGCCACCTTAAGGCCTTCAGGCCACCTCAAGACCTTCAGGCCACCTCAAGGCCTTCAAGCCACCTCAAGGTCTTCAGGACACCTGAAATTGGTCTTAATGACCAGGGAGACTCTATAAGGATCAGACTCCAGATGAGGATTCAGAGCAGACACATTCACCAGAGCAGAAGCTTAAACGATTTTTTCAGAAAGAGATGGTATGAAATTTTCCATCGGGACCAGCCTGTGCTTGCACATGAAGCCTAGCCGAACTAGCCATGCGAAGGTGGAGAGATGACATCATGATGAAGAAGCTAGGGAGGAGCAGTTCCATGTCATTATAGTCTGTATATTTCTTAAGACCCATGGGTCATGTAATCTCTGTGTCTACGAGCCATGTAAGGGTTCCCCCTCACCCCTTGAAAGGGGGGTTATCAAAAATAAATAAAAATATGGCCTTCGATCTATTCAGGATAATATATGCCTATAATTTTATATACTAATATATAAATATATATACATTTTTAATTTATAATTTTATACCTGTATACTTTTTTCAATTTATCAACAGTTTAATACTTTTAGACTTTCATAAATTTATTGTCAGTGTTGAAAATATTTTAAAAAATATAATATTTTTTTTATTTGTGAAACCACTATTTTATTAAATAACCATATTTTTTATTATGAAAATGGTTTTCAAATAATATTTTTTTTATATTTCAATTATTACATTAAATAGCCGTATTTCATTGGTTTTTTATATTGTAAATGTGATTTTATACTCCATTTATACTCATACAAAAAGGATTTTCTTTAAATAAATTCATGATATCTATCTTCAATTGACCATCTTTTGTGTATTTATTTTGTTAATTATTAATATTATTGAATCAAATATGATGGATATGAATATAGAATGTATGAATTATAATCGTATGAAAAAATAGTATGAAGATGGGGCGAAATAGTTCATCAAGTTTGAAAAAGATCATGCATATAAACCTTCTAAAATCTTTTTTCCATGTTTATGCTATTTTTATTCAAGAATAATTAGTATATAGGAGTTGGTAGAACACTTGATATGTCACAAAATTGATCAAAGTTCTAAATGTTAGAATAGACATGGGGAAAAAGTGATTGTGGCTAGTGATTGGGATAACAATACGTTTTATGGATAATCTTATATGATTGCAAGTGCGGAAAATAAATAAGACCATATCAAGGGTATGATTATAGGTGTGAATGATGGTGAATATTGTATTGAGTAAATGACAATGATAGTTGAAGATGAACCTTTTGATTATTCAAAATTGTTTGAGAAGTTAAATATTTGTTTAAAGATTCCATTTTAATCTAGTTGCAATAAATATACAACATTGTCAGTTATACTAAATCTTTATAATTTAAAAGTTTACAACAGATAGAGTGATGCTAGTTTTACTGAACTACTTGGTCTCTTGAATAATATGCTCTTAGAAGATAATGCGTTCTCTATCCAAACATATGATGCAAAATGAATGTTATGTTCGGTGGGTATGATCTATGAAAGAATACATGTTTTTCCAAATGATTATATACTATTTTTCAAGGACCAAAAATCACTTAAACAATTCCCAAAGTTTGGTGCTTCTCGATAAAAGAAAGATGAGTTGGGTCCTATGAATTTTTTATGGTACTTTCCAATCATTCCAAGGTCTAGGTACCTATATGGAAGTGAGGAGACTGTAAGTCAATTGACATGGCACACAGATACAATAAAAAAAGATCAGAAACTTTTTCACCCAATAGACTCTCCTCAGTGGAAGAGAATTGATCATGAGTATCCTCAATTTTTAAATGACATGAGAAACCTTCATCTTGTGTTATCTATAGATAGAGTTAATCCTTTTGGTTTTCAAAGCATCACTCGTAGTACATGGTCGGTTATACTGGTAAATTATAACTAGTCGCCATGGTTATATATAAAATGAAAATACATTATGTTATCTATGCTTATATCAGAACCAAAACAACTGGGTAATGATATTGATATTTATTTGGCTCCATTGATCGAAGATTTGAAATTATTATGGGATTTAGGTGTAACATTGTATGATGCTTACAAAAAGTAATATTTCATGTTTAGATCCATGTTGTATGAGATGATAAATGAATTTCTTACTAATGAAAATTTATCAAGATATAGCATTAAAGGAACTCAAGGGTGTCCCATTTGCGAACAAGTTACATAGTCAATTTGGTTGAAAAATTCATCAAAGACTATGTTTCTAGGACATTGTAGATTTCTACCTCAATGACATAACTACCAATCTTAGACGACATCATTATATAGAAGTTCAGAAGAATGTACAACACCATATCAACTAACATGTGATCAAATATTTGATAAATTAAAATATTTGGACACTGATTTTGGTAAAAAAAATTCAATAAACCTTACAAAAACCGGTTGAAAAAAGAGATAAGTTTTTTTAAAATTGTCATACTGGAATTGTATGTACGTCATACATTTTCTTGATGTTATGAATGTTGAGAAAAATGTATGTGATAGTTTAATTGGAACATTGCTAAATTCATTTGGTAAAACAAAGGGTGAAATTAAGGCTAGGTTGGATATGGTTGACATGGGAATATAGGAAGAGTTGGCACCATTAAAGGGTGAAAAATGAACCTTTTTTCCTCTATCTACTTACACTTTTCCAGATAGGATAGATATTAGTTTTTCAACTTCTTTAATGATGTAAAGGTTATAGAGGTATATTCATAGAATATCAAGAATATCGTGTCAATGAATGATTTAAAGTTAAAGGGTCTGAAATCATATGGCTGTCATGTTTTTATGCAAGATCTAATTCCTATATCTTTACATTTAATTTTCCCAAGAATATATGTTATAAAATATCCAAGGTCTATTTATTTTTCAAAGTTATATGGAGAAAAGTTATAGACCCGATGAAATTTACAACTATTGAAAATTAAATTTCCATAATATTATGTGAATTAGAAATGTTCTTCCCCCCAACATTATTTGATATAATGTTAAAATTTATGGTTCACTTGGTGTGGGAGATTCAACTATGTGTTCCTATACATTATAGATGGATATACCCCATTTAATGGTATATAAATATTTTGAAAGGGTATGTAAAAATCAAATTCATCTAGACCGTTGTATTGCAGAGTTATATATTATTGAGGAAGCTATTAAATTATGTTCTGACTACCTGTCTAGTGTGGAAAGCATTGGTCTACCAAAATCTCATCACACTGTGTGACTTTTGGGTGAAGGAATTTCTATAAGATATGTTGTCACAATCAATATTACATATTGGGAGCAAGACCACATTTATATTTTTCATAACAGTTTGGAGGTTTTACCATATGTTGAAACCCATAAAGAAATTCATAGGCATTTGAATCCATTAAGGGATAAAATATTGATATCAAATACACATAATCAATAGTTTATAGGATGGTTTCAAGACCATATTTTTAAGAAATCAGATGAAAATATAGATTCATTTTTAGAATTAATTCGATGGCTATCCAGAGGGCCAAGTGTGTATGTATTATCTTATAATGGTTATATAATTAATGGTTATAAGTTCTATAAAAATGAACATGATGAAGGAAGTACCATGAAAAACAGCGGAGTTACACTTTTGGCTATAGCGATGCATGTTTCTAGGACTAAGGAAAAAATACAATTTATGTGAATATGTTATAGTTTGGAAACATAAAACAAATATGAGATTTGTAATATACAACATTCCAAGTGCCAATTCTTCAATGAAAGTGGGTTGATAGCAGGAGTGATTTTCAAATAAATGAATTGGGATTCATGAAAGTGGATTTCAGTAAGTAAGGGTATAAAAACGAATCGCTTATAATGGAATCATAGGAAGTAAAAGTATTTTATATTCTAGATCCCGCAAACTGAAAGTGGTCAATTATTCTGTTATCGACCAAAACCATTGAAGGGTCATATGAAAATTCAATTGAGGACAACCCTTTCATTGGGACATTGCAATAATTTCACAATGTTCCTAATGTAGATGGGGTTTTTTATGTCAAAGGATACCGTAATGAATGGATTTGGATACTCGATAGAGGGGTCAAATCTATTCATCCTTTAAAAAAAGAGTTCAATAACCAGGTTATATTTTTTTGTAATATGAATTGCTTTATATCATGTTATTATCTATTCACTACTACATTTATGTAATATAAATTAAATTTTAAACCAATTTTGTAGAGAATGAATTTTTCATGTGATGGTGTTTATAATCCTGAGGAACAATAGGTTTCTTGACCTGCTACTGCTCCCAGTGTAGAGGAACAACGACCTTCTACATGTGATATTTCTCCCAATCCCGAGGAACAACATGTTTCTCAACCTACTATTGGTCCCAGTACAGAGGTATAATGACCTTATTCACATGAAAATTCTACCAATATAGAGGAAAAAAATATTTACGATGTCGAATATGAGAAAATGGTAGGCAGCTAAGAACCGATGATGTATAAAAAATAGGAACACCATAGTGTAATGGTGTTAGAAAAAATTATTAAGGTAAAAAAAGGCATTAAATTCAAGATTTGATGGAATGAGAGAGTCCAGACTGTTAACCCCAATAAGGCCATGTTTAGTAGTTACATTGGGATCATCACTCAGAAGTGCATAATGACTGATGTAGCTTTGTGGCACTATGTTGTACCCACACTTAATACAATCATTTGAGAAGAGATTATTGTAACATTATGATATTATTTCTTTATTTTACTAAAAAATAAAATAATGAAACATTGAGTTAATATTTATCATCCTTTGTAGAGTGAATTTATAATAGATGAATCCGATAATAAATTTGTATTAATGATTTCTAAAAGGATTCATAGAGTATTATGCACAATTCTAACGAGATTTCATCTTAAAGATGTTGAAGGGAAAATAAAACCGCATCCACCACTTATGTATGCACACCTGATAACCTAAGAATCATGGGATGGGTTTACTAACTGTCATGAAAAGATATATTTTTAGGTAAATTATGGTTGGTAATAAATTATTTGACAATGTGTGTATCCATCACTTTGATTGAGAATTTTTTATTTATGAAATATCAATTTTATACTGAAAATAAGGAATGGGTAGAAAAACCAATGTACACCTACCTTAAAGTAAGGATGGGTTCCGTTTTAATTGAAAAAAAATTGGTTTGTATTTTAAATCTACCATAATAATTTTATGTGACATGAAACAACAACATAATTATTTTCCTTTGTTTATATGTAGATTGATGAATCCAAATCCAATGCGACTTCCATCCAACATCATGTTCTATAGAAGGAGGCACATGTACATAAATATGAGATACTAATATATGAAAACACACAAAAGGTGTGACACAATAATTTTTTTGATTTAAATTTCTATTATATAAAAATGATTACTTATTTTCCTATGTTTTCTATCTGACATAGTCACATGAATCATTAACACATATATAAGATGAAAACCTATAAAAAGTCTCCTTGAAGTGGCCAGAATAGTATGGTCACATCAAAGGTGTAGGTTTTGGGGTGACACTCCAACATATTTTGAGAAAACAACAACAACAGGAGGATAAAGACAAAGAAATGAAAGGGATAAAAGTAATATTAGCTTCCCTTGAAGAATAATTTCATTAGAAGAATGAGTTGTTAAAAAATGTTATGATGAGGAAGAAAAGATAAGAAAAAACTCAAGAACAACCATTTCATGAGGATCCCACCCCACCCCCAACAACTTTGAGGCAATTCATTCCCATAAAATATCTTTATTATTTGAGGTAATAAATGTTATAATAATTGTTTCTATGAAATGTGAATTAGATAGACACTGATACCTTTCTTGTACTGATATTCTAGAGGGTATAAATGATTTTAATTTATATTTATCAATACCAAATAATGGAATTGTAGTGAGGGATAAAATATTCAATACCAAAGAATACACTCTACACAACATACCACTTCCAACAGATCATTGGGAGTGGTGATTATCATAGCTCATGAGACGATCCCTGAGCTACTTATTTCGCTTGATGATGAAGATATTCATATGTCCGACCAAGCTATTGGAAAATTCATCGAATGAATGCTAGATATTGTAAAAAAACATTTTGATAAGGAGGTGTTCCTTTCTAATTTATTTTTCATGCTAAAACTTTAACAATTAATGAAAAAGTTCCGAACCGATGAATGTTATTATAGAAGGAAAAAGGGAAGGGGGTGAAATGAAAGGTAGAATCAAAACCATATAAATGATCAACTAACCAATTAAAAATATCTTCATAAAGAACCTTTAACCCACCCATTCAATATCCACATTTACTAACATTTAAGGTTCACAAAGATACAAAGCTACAAAAAGGCCGCATTCACATAGTTGATTTTGAACAATAAATGTACAAAGAGGAAGTTATAGACTATATTGCTCTTGAGAATGTAAATGAAATCCAAAATTATGAATGACTAGGAGGCTTAGTTGTAAATTTATACATGAGGTATGTTTTCATGACTTGTTTTATAAAATGCTGATATACTATGTTAATTATGACTAAAAATTTCAGATTTTTTGTAGGAATATATATCGATACCAATTTAAGGGATTACCCCACGAACATAAATTTGGAATCATTAGTCCTCATGTCACATCTATAGAAAAAATAGAAATATATTAAAAAAAATGGATGAAATAATGACAAAACTAACCAAATTGTTTGAAAGAAAACCTGAAGATGACAGACTCTATTTAATACCAATGATACAGGGTTAAAAATATATAATTTAATCATATCAAATATATTTTTATTTATTTCATTACTTATTCCTTTTTTTAATTTTATCCAACATTGGATGCTCATTGCGGTCTATTTGGATACTCCAAAGATTTATTCCCTGGATTCACTACATGGATACCCAACAAACTGACCATACATGATGAAAATTTTCAATTTGTAATATAATAAATCTAAGGTTTTAGAAATAAACTTCAAGTTATATATTTTATATTATGTTTTAATGATAATTATTTTATGATAGGGTGGTGTATAAATATCATAAAAATCATGGCATGAGAATAAGCAATGCACACAAGGAGCCTGAAAAGTTTTACAACTAGACAAGTATCAGGGTATATTTATTAAGATTTCACTATCAAAAAAAATATCAAGAAAAAATAAATATTTTTATTAATGTTTTTACAGTTTACAAAACAAAAAAATGGAATGGATTATGGTTATTATGTTTATAAATTTGTGAGAGATATCATATTCTATCAATAAACTATCATCCCTAAAGAGTTATTTTCGACAATAATTACTATTTAATTTAAATTATTTATTAATACTTTGTGTATTTATATTATTCTAGTACTACTATGACTGATAAAAAAAATCATATTCACAATATGATAGAGATTTGTTTAGAAATGAATGAGAAAAATAACTGATTCCAAAATGTAAAAAAATAGCATGAAGAAGGTTAAAGTAATTTTTAATATATTATGTTTTCCTCATAATATTATCTGTTCTCTACTATATTAAAATAATCTAAATTAAATGTTTGATTAATCATGAAAACAATTTATTCTACACATGGTGATGTTAACAATCCCATGAAAAAAAAACTATAATGAAGGAAACCCTTTGGGAAGATATAAAGGTAATGCTATAATATAATTTCTCTATTTTGCTAAAAAATTATATAATGAAAAGTTAATTTAATTTTCATTATTCATTAAAGAGTTCATTTATTTTAGAATATTTCTGTCCATATTTCATACCTTTCTAGACCAAAACATCCACAAACTTCTTCTCCCTCAAAACCTTTTCACCCCTGTAGTGTTGGAATTTATCACTTTCCTTCAAATTTCATCCACTACTCAATCACATAGGTAATCTTGATGTTTTAACAATAAAATCATTTTACATAGAATTAATTATTGTTTTATATTTATGTTTAATTTTTTTAGTATTACTCACATAAGAATTATTTTCTTATATAGGTGGATTATTTTTTTCGAGTTGGGGTTGCTTGTTCGAAGTTTCTCATACTCATGAGAGATTGGACTTCGAGGCTATAACTAAGATAATGAAAATAAATAAATGGGTCAAGAATGAATACAACCATTATGAAAAGGGAAATTCCTACTAATTATTTAATTAATTTTGTTATAGTTTTATCTATTATTTATAAGTTAATTTCCTTATCATTTTAATCAAATTCTTATTTATTTTTTCACACATCTTTTGGGAAGTTATATTTTTATTTCAAATATATGAAGCAAGCCACAAAATAGATAATTTTTTTCTTTTTTCCAAGGTTACTACACTTTCCATTGGATTTATTTATCGAACTACCAATAGTACATATTGACTTGACATTCTTAGCTTAAAATCATGGTAGAATTTGAAGTTAGGATTTTTTTGAGACTTTGTATTGTATAGGAATCAACTAAACTTCAATCTGACACATAATGTGACTGGTATGAATCCCAATTATTCTTTTTATTTAAATTTGACATTAATTTTAGTGTAAAAGGCAACTGTCATACTCAAAACTAAGAAAAAATATTCAGGTTGTTTTGATACATTATAAAAATGATCCATAAATCATTTGTGATGTATAGGAATTAGCATCACCTAAATTTGATGCACAGTGTGACCCATATAATTCCAAGTGTGTCTATTTAGTTAAAATGGCATTAATTTCAGTAAAAAGGACAAGTGACATACTGAAAATCATGTAAATGCATTCATATTGTTTTTATACTTTAGTAAAATTATTCATAAGTCATTTTTGATGCATAGGAATCAACCAAAACTCAATATAATGCACGATGTCACTGGTATAACTCCAAATGTGTCTTTTTTATTTTAAA
This sequence comes from Viscum album, assembly GCA_963277665.1. Lineage (NCBI taxonomy): Eukaryota > Viridiplantae > Streptophyta > Magnoliopsida > Santalales > Viscaceae > Viscum > Viscum album. The sequence goes on from OY728137.1 coordinate 275,915,894, forward strand.
CTGACATTAATTTTTGTAAAATGAACAAGTGACATACTAAAAACAACGAAAATTCATTCATATTATTTTGATACTTTAGGAAAATTATTCATAAGTCATTTCTAATATGTAGGAATCATCCATAACTCAATATGATGCACAATGTGACTGGTATGAATCTAAGTGTGTCTTTATATTTAAAATTGACATCAATTTTAGTAAAAATAACATGTGAAATACTAAAAACAAAGAAAAAACATTTGTATTATTTTTATACTTTAGGAAAAATACCCATAAGTCATTTTTGATGTGTAAAAATCAACCTCACCTCAATCCAATGCACGGTGTGACCGTTATGACTCAAAGTGTCCATTATTAGTTTAAAATTGACATTTTAGTTCAAAATGAACCACTCACTAAAAACCAAGACAAAAAACTCTAATTGTCTTAATAATTTAGGGAAACAATTTATAAGTCATTTGTGATGTGTAATAAGTATTCTTATGTCAAATAGACACACGATGTGACTAGTATTACTCAAAGTATGTGTTTCCTATTTCAAATGAAATTTAAAAAAAAATACAAGTGACATTCTCAAAATAGATAAAACACATTCTTATTGTTTTGATACTTCAGTAAAACAATCCCTAAGTCATTTGTGATTTGTATGAATCACCCTCAACTCAATCTGATGCACGATGTGATTGGTATGAATCCAAGTGTGTCTTTTTATTTAAATTTGACATTAATTTCAGTAAAAATAATAAGTGACATAATGAAAACCAATAAAACACATTCGTATTATTTTGATACTCTAGTAAAAAGACCCATGAGTCATTTTTGATGTGAAAAAATCACCCTAACCTCAATTTGATGCACGGTGTGACCGATATGACTCAAAGATTCCATTATCAATTTAAAATCAACATTTTAGTTCAAAAGGCATGTCACCCAATAAAAACTAAGAAAATGCATTCTAATTACCTTAATAATTTAGTAAAATGATTTATAAGTCATTTGTGACATGTAGTGTAAAGACCCGTAAATTTCAAGGAATTTTTTTTCTTAATTTTCTTTGGAATTTTACAAGAGCGCAGTTTCTGACGGCACCTGATTCCGAGGCCCGGTGTGTCCGGAATCATTTTTCCGAAGATTGGCTCGGGTATGTTCAGTGAACGGACGAGCGAGATTTTCTAACTTTTGAGCCGGTTCCTGGAATCGAATTCTGAGGGCACCGATGAAATCGCAGCGCCGGTATTCGCTTAGAAACGCCTCTTCCGGAGTTGCGTTTGCTCGGGTGTGGTTTTTAATTTTCGGGCTTAAGGTTGAGAAATAAAATAATTTTTGTGACAACTTTATTTTTTTTCGCTTAAGCCACTTGGAAGCCACTTGAAGCCACTTAAAGGCGGTTTGAACTGAGTTAAACCGGATAGGATGCTATCCAGAAATATCCTACCCCCTTGGTAGGATATTTGTGAGGTGGGGCCCGCACGAGCCCCGCCGTTTCTTTCTGCTAAGAAACGCACCCGCGAAAACCCGTCTTAATGAAAGTCAACTGACGCGTTTCTTAAAATCTTAACAGACCATTTAATTGGGAGGTTTATTTCGTGAATTAAATGGGCTGTTTCTTTCGTTGAATTAATTCAACGAATTGTTGGATCGTTTCTTAACCAGTTTTCAAATTCGTTGGCGTAATAATAAAATAAGGCCAACGCTCGACCTCTGGTTATTTGCGCTTTGAGAAGACTTGAGAGGACCCTCGTATCTTCTTCTCCCTTGCGAAGAACGCGAAGAACGCGAAGAACGCGAAGAACGTGAAGAACGCGAAGAACGCGAAGAACGCGAAGAACGCCGAACCCGGAAATCGACGATGCTTCCGTCCGAGACGTTCTTCCACGCTCCGATCTCCGATCACCGACCGTTTGAGGTGAGTGTTTTCAGATTTCCTCTCAAGGTTCTTTTATTTTGGTTTTAAACACAGATTTAATTATTTATGATTTAAATCTTTTGTTCTTGGTCTGTTGAGCTCTCCGACTCAACGCCGGATTCCGCGACGACGCGACGCCTCCCCGCAACGACGCGACGATCCCTCTCTTCCGCGACGAGCTTTCCCGCGAAGAACGCCCGTGCGCGACGATCAGCGAGGTAGGGATTTATTTTGGGATTTACCCTTTTTTTTTAATTATTACCGTATGTGTTTCTTTAAAAAGTTAAAGAATAGGTTTCAAACGAACAATTTTATTTAATTAAAATTTTCGGTTCATGTGTTGAACAAAATTCTCCCGTTGTTTATCTCTAACGCGGAGGGTGCGGGCCAAACGAACACGGCCCGACGACCCTCCGCCATTCTTCATTTTGTGCGGATTTGACGGGCGGTGACGGAACGTACCGCAACGGATGTTTGACGATCCCGCAGTGAAGAATGAGTCCCGGGAGGATCAATGGCGCAGACGGGAGGAGAATCGGACCACCGGAGCGATCCCGGTGACCCGCGGAACTCGCCGGCGGCGCCGGCAGCCGGGAGCGACGGCGCCCCAGCGCGCCCCCGGACAGGCCGCCGTGGCTAAAGCCGTGGCGGCGGCGGCATCCGCGGACCCGCGTCCGCGCGGGTCCGGTGCCCTCGGACGCGGCTGAAGCCGCGTCCCGACTCAGCGCGGCCCCACGCGGGGGGGCCGCGGCACCACCAGGCCGCGGGGGCGGCGCCCCGCGTGCCTCGGCCGTTCGGCCGCTCGGCCGAACCGGGTCAGACCGGGTCGGGTCGACCCGGTTCGGCCGACTCCCGGGGGGGGGGGGGGGGGTCGGGCCGGGTCGGCCCGGGCCCGTACCCCCCGTCTTCGGACGGTCTTCGTTCAAACGCCCGTAACTTGAGATACGGGCCTCCAAACGACTCGCCGTCAGCGGCAACGTGATCCTTGGATCGAGACGGGCGTTTCGATATATCGCACTCAAGGTTTCGGAGTACTTTGAGTTCGGCCGGGTTGGTTCGTACACGAAACCAACCGGGCCCTCGGAGCGGAAACGCTCATATCTTGATCTACGGACGTCCGATTGACGTGCCATCAGCTTTGTTGTTTTCCTTTAAGTGAGACAGATCATTTGGCATACTCCTCCCGAGGTTTGGACACTGGTGGAGTGCGGTCGGGTTGGTTTTTCCTTAAAAACCACCCGGGCCCCTGGGACGAAAATGCCAATAACTCTCAGACCGGGCGTCCGATTGACGCGCCGTCTGCGACGTTGAGTTCCTGTTGACGATACAGAACTTTTGGATACATCAACTTCGGACTTTGTGTCAGTTGATGTATCAGCCTCTCGGCTCGTGGAGCGGACCCTCCCGAACGAGCTTGCTGTGTGCGGGAACCCTAGGCTGGCTGCGACTGCTACTTCGACAGCGACGACCGTGCAGAGATCCTCAGTGGACTGCAGCAACGACTGTGCAGAGATCCTCCGTGGACTCCGACGACGACCGTGCAGAGATCCTCAGTGGACTGCGGCGACGACTGTGCAGAGATCCTCACTGGACTGCGACGACTACTGCACTCAGCGATCCTCCGTGGATCAGTGCTACAGGTCCTGTGTGGGCCCGGTCCTATGTGGACCCGATCCTGTGTCGGTCCGATCCTGTGTGGGTCCGCGCTCAGCGGTTCTGTGTGAGCTAGCGCCTACAGGTCCTGTGTGGGCCCGATCCTGTGTGGGTCATTGCGGGGGTTAGTTACCTATCGATCCTTCATGGGTCCGACGACTTAGATGGATCAGTGATCATCTTTATCGTCATCCGAAGAAGTATACCTGTGTGAGCTGAATCTTGCGTTACTCTCCTTTGTGGATTGTGTTGAGCTATCCTGTGTGGATTTACTGTTTACTCTCCTTTGTGGATTGTGTTGAGCTATCCTGTGTGGATTTACTGTTTACTCTCCTTTGTGGATTGTGTTGAGCTATCCTGTGTGGGTGTACGTTTTGCTTTCCTGTGTGGACTGGGTTGTGCTTGGGCTCGGACTTTGGAGCCGAACGGGAATTGATGACTTATGTATATGTATGGGCATATACCTAAGCCGTGTCAGATGTTACTTCATGACTGTATCCTTCCTTTGTGGATTATCCTTTGTGGATTTCAGGAGACCTTCGGGGGTCTCGGGGTCCCTACTGAGTAGCTTATACTCACCCCTGCACGGGCTTTGCCCGTACTACGTTGTGTTGGTTGCAGACGACGGACAACGCTGATCGTGGTGGAGGCGTGTGGAGCAAGACGGTACCTGGAGGTGGACCACTGAGCGGGACGTACTCGGAGCGGTCAGGTGGACCCGAGGAGCAGTGGAGGCTATCTGTACCCACCCTTCAGGTGGGATTTCTAGAGGATGGCTCGACGCTACAGTTTTCCCTTTCAGTTGCTGTTTTTCCTTTCAGTTGTACTTTACTGTTGGGCTTGTATTTCCGGCCCCTTTTTCTTTCAGCACAGCTTGTACAGTTTTTACTTAGTGTTTACTTTTCCGCTTGCTTACTCTGTGGTGCTTGTTTACTTTTCAAAGGCAATGCCTTCCCTTTTTGTTGGGATTTACGCCTTGGTGCTAGTCGCCAGCCCCTGGCCTATGGAAGGTGGGCTTGGGGTAATCACGACAAGGGACCCGAGGGCGGGTCGTGACAAATTAATATCAGAGGTGGTCAGTTCTACCGCAGACTCTGATCTTTCTTCTATGTGAAGCAATAGTGTTTAGCGTATTGAGTGTGGTTATCAGTCCAGGGAGTCCAGTGTTGGTGCGGCGGCCGACGTATCCATACACCAGGACCCTGACTTCTGATTTCCGACTTAATGCACGAAAACATTGATTGCATGTGTGTTTCAAGTTTTCTCTGTGATTACTTGTGTCAGCTCACCAGGTATACTGTTCTGACCGTGGTGCACTTGTTTCTTTTTCAGGATGGCACGACGATAGCAGCCAGCTAGGGTTCCTAGAGTAGAGCGCGACGACAGCCCGCCGAGCGACGGGGCCTCGGTACAGGGCCCGTTGATAGTAGAGGCACCGACGATACCTTTACCCGCCGAGCCCCCGATGCTTCCAGCACTGGCAGCTGACGATGCATGACACCTCGGAGCTCTGCACGAGTTCCAACACCAGCGACCACCCAGGTTCCTTGGGGAGTCGGACCCCCAGGCAGCCGAGGACTGGCTGGAGGCGGTCGTCCGAGTTTTTAGGCTAGCGAGGACACCAACAGACCTCATGGTGATCCTCGCGGCGAGCCTACTGCACGCAGCAACAGGGCGATGGTGGAGCCTGATGCTCCAAGTACATGATGAGGCCTCCCTCATCTGGATGGACTTCGAGAGCCTCTTCTGCTCAGAGTTCGTCCCGGCCACCCTCCGTGCGGTGCGCATCCAGGAGCTTCTTCAGCTGCGGCAGGGCAGCTTGACGGTCGCTCAGTACGCGGCGAGGTTCACCGATCTTTCTCGCTACTCGACAGACATGGTACGGGACCCCTTCTTCCAGGCCCGGACCTTCGAGAAGGGATTGAGACATGAGATCAGGGCATCATTGATCTCCCTCAGCATCCTGACCCAGGCAGGAGTGCTAGAGCGAGCCCTTCTAATCGAGAGCTTCCTGGCTGAGTCCACAGCGAGACCTGCCGCAGGGCGGCAGATAGCGGAGTCTTCGGAAGCAGGTAGCCGACGGATGACTCAGGATTCCAGGAAGACCAGGCCTTCCGGAAGACGACCCCGGGACACTGGCTCAGCGGTGCGGGGCACACAGCGCAGAGCCAGCCTTTCGAGAGGCAGACAGTGCTACGAGTGCGGCGGGCAGGGCCACATGGCTCGTGACTACCCGACCCGTCGTACCGAGGGGCAGCAGACGGTGGAGGGACCACCCAGGCAGAGGCAGAGGGTCGAACGTGGTGGTCCGTAGGGAGGAGGCGGACGAGGCAGAGGATCTGGCCGAGTAGCAGGTGGTGGGCGACGCTTTGAGGCTCTGCCACCACCACCACCAGGAGGCCTGCCCCGACCACAGGGAGCTGGCGGGCAGAGACAGGCGCAGCTCCAGGCAGCTGAGGCCTACGACCACGGCGCGCCATAGATGATTTGAGGTACGATCTGTGTCTATTCCACCCTTGCTGCAGTTCTGATAGACACAGGAGCGAGTCACTCTTTCATAGTCACTGCCCTTGTTCGGAGCTCGGAGATTCCGACGGATCCGTTGGCTCGATCCTTACGGCTAGAGACTCCTACGGGAGCAGACTCGACGATTACGCACTGGTGCCGGCAGTGTGAGCTTACTCTAGGAGGCGAGAGCTTCGGCTGGGATCTTCTTGTAGCGGCGTCGAGGCCTTACGACGTCATCTTGGGCATGGATTGGTTATCTACAGTCCATGCTCAGATTGACTGCATTAGGCGCAAGGTGCGATGTGTGCGCACCGACGGGAGCAGGTTCACCTTCACCGACGAGAAGGGAGCCTTAGCAGCACAGGATGGACTCACGCAGAGGAGAGGTCAGCCCATCACTCATCAGTTGGCTAGCCTCATCCTGGGAGCAGTTGACGTGCGGAGTCCCAGTTTTCCTGCAGTGGTGGATCACTACGCGGACATCTTTCTCAACGACGTTCCGGGACTACCTCCTCGCAGAGAGATAGACTTTTATATTGACCTGTACCCCGGGAAAACCCCGATATCCACTCCAGCATATCGGATGGCCCCCGCTGAGCTTCGAGAGCTGCAGGTACAGTTGGAGGACTTGCAGGGCAAGGGGTTCATCCGACCCAGTGTTTCACCCTGGGCTTCCTCGATATTGTTCGCCAAGAAGGCGGACGGGAGCTTGCGACTGTGTGTCGATTATCGTTGCCTGAACTAGGTGACAGTGAGGAACAAGTATCCGCTACCCAGGATTGATGACCTCTTCGATCAGCTCAAGGGAGCACGGTGGTTCTCGAAGATAGACCTCAGGTCAGGCTATCATCAGCTCAGAGTTCGAGACGAGGATGTGCAGAAGACGGCCTTCAGATGTCGGTATGGCCACTATGAGTTCTTGGTTATGCATTTTGGCGTGACCAACGCTCCAGCAGTGTTCATGAGCCTCATGAACAGGTTCTTCCAGCCATACCTCGATCAATTTGTCTTAGTCTTCATCGACGACATCTTGGTGTACTCGACCACCGAGGAGGAGCACGCCTACCACTTGCGTGTTGTACTAGACACACTCCGAGAGAACCAGCTTTATGGAAAGCTCTCGGAGTGCCAGTTCTGGTTATGTGAGGTCCACTTCTTGGGGCACGTCATTTCTGAGGCGGGAGTTGCAGTGGATCCCGCGAAGATCGAGGCAGTGCTAGCTTGGGAGCCACCCAAGAGCGTGACAGAGGTGCGAAGTTTCTTGGGCCTAGACGGATACTATCGGAGGTTTGTGCCAGACTTCTCCAGAGTTTCGGCCCCACTCTCAGCGTTGACGAAGAAGGGGAAACCCTTCGTGTGGTCAGACAGATGTCAGCAGAGCTTCCAGGAGCTGAGGCAGAGGTTGACCAGCGCACCTATCTTGAGGTTGCCTGAGGAGGGAGTTGGATACGTAGTCTACTGCGATGCATCAGGGACCGGACTCGGGTGTGTCCTGATGCAGGAGCGGACCGTGATTGCCTACGGATCACGTCAGTTGAGTCCGCATGAGCAGAACTACGCTACCCATGACTTGGAGTTGGCAGCAGTGGTCTTCGCCCTGAAGACATGGCGGCACTATCTGATGGGCGAGCGCTTCACAGTCTTTTCTGACCACCAGAGTCTCAGGTACATCTTCTCAAAAAAGGACCTGAACCAGAGACAGTGGCGATGGATCAAGTTCCTCTAGGACTATGAATTTTAGATAGTCTATACTCCTGGAAAGGGGAACGTGGTAGCTGATGCCCTCACCAGGAGGACGGGCATCCAGCTGCTTGAGGAGGTGGCAGAGCAGCTAGCCACCTTGCAGATATCCTTCGTGGATAGAGACGGAGCAGCCTTCCTTCAGTCTCTCATAGTCTCTCCTCCACTTCTACAGCGGGTCAGAGAGGCACAGCGTGGGGACGCTGACTGTGAGACACGGCGTGCACAGATATCCTCGGGACAGGCACCTGATGGTTTCTCCCTTGGAGCAGAGCACGATGTCCTTTTCAGAGGATGTACCTTGGTACCAGTTGCTTTACGAGAGGAGGTGCTGAGAGAGCTCCACACTTCTCCTTTGGCGGTACATCCTGGAGTGGCAAAGATGTACCAGGATCTCAGACGTCAGCACTGGTGGCCGGGCATGAAGAAGGCTGTGGCAGAGTTCGTTTCGCGGTGCCTCACCTGCCAGCAGGTGAAGGTAGAGCACCAGGTACCAGCAGGCTTGGTACAACCCTTGGAGGTCCCAGAGTGGAAGTGGTATGGCATATCTATGGACTTCGTGACTGGACTTACACGCACTTCCAGAGGTCACGACTCCATTTGGGTGATTGTTGACCGACTCACCAAGTCGGCACACTTCTTACCCATCCGAGAGCAGGGCTCAGTGGAGATCTTGGGACGTCTCTACGTTCAGGATATTGTACGGCTTCACGATGTGCCATCGACTATCGTCTCCGATCGGGACGCTCGCTTTACATCCCGGCTTTGGAAGGGGTTGTAGGAGGCGTTCGGGATGCGACTACGTCTGAGCACCGCCTTTCACCCACAGACGGATGGTCAGACGGAGAGGACCATTCAGACCCTCGAGGACATGCTCCGTGCATGTGTCCTCGACTTTGGTCACAGCTAGGAGGACCACCTACCCTTGGTGGAGTTCGCATACAACAACAGCTACCACTCCACCATCGGGATGGCACCCTACGAGGCGTTGTACGTCAGGCCTTGCAGATCTCCTTTGTGCTGGACAGACCCTGGGGAGTCAGCACTTGTGGGACCAGAGACGGTCCGGGCCATGACAGAGAAGGTCCAGGTCATCCAGGAGCGGATGAGGACAGCACAGAGCCGACAGAAGTCATATGCTGGCAGGAGGCGGAGGCCACTAGAGTTCGAGGATGGCGACCACGTCTTCTTGCGTGTCTCACCTCGACGTGGTTTGCGGAGATTTGGCCGAGGCGGCAAGTTGTCTCCACGCTTCATCGGGCCTTTCCAGGTCCTCAGTAGGATTGGCGAGGTGGCTTATCGCCTGGCTCTACCACCTCAGTTGCACCGGGTGCACGACGTCTTCCACGTATCTCAGCTGAGGAGATACGTGCACGACCCGACGCACATCATTGACTATGGGGAGCTAGACGTGGATGATGGGGTGAATTTTGCGGAGGTCCCGGTGGAGATAGAGGATCGACAGGAGCGGGTCCTACGTGGGCGATCGATTCCTCTTGTGCGCATCAGATGACAGCACGGGAACCTCCAGGAGAGCACTTGGGAGCGGGAGGCTCAGATGCGTGCTCAGTACCCACATTTGTTTCCCTAGTTTTGATGTATCTTTATGGGGACGTAAAGTCCTGAGGTGGGAGTAATGTAAAGACCCGTAAATTTCAAGGAAATTTTTTTCTTAATTTTCTTTGGAGTTTTAAAAGAGCGCAGTTTCTGACGGCACCTGATTCCGAGGCCCGGTGTGCCCGGAATCATTTTTCCGAAGATTGGATCGGGTACGTTCAGTGAACGGACGAGCGGGTTTTTCTAACTTTTGAACCGGTGTCCGGAATCGAATTTTGAGGGAACTGATGAAATCGCAGCACCGGTATTCGCTTAGAAATGCCTCTTCCGGAGTTGCGTTTGCTCGGGTGTGGTTTTTAATTTTCGGGCTTAAGGTTGAGAAATAAAATAATTTTTGCGACAACTTTATTTTTTTTCCGCTTAAGCCACTTGGAAGCCACTTGAATCCACTTAAAGGCATCTTGAACTGAGTTAAACCAGATAGGATGCTATCCAGAAATATCCTACCCCCTTGGTAGGATATTTGTGAGGTGGGGCCCGCACGAGCCCCGCCGTTTCTTTTCGCTAAGAAACGCACCCGCGAAAACCCGTCTTAATGAAAGTCAACTGACGCGTTTCTTAAAATCTTAACAGACCATTTAATTGGGCGGTTTATTTCGTGAATTAAATGGGCTGTTTCTTTCGTTGAATTAATTCAACGAATTGTTGGATCGTTTCTTAACCAGTTTTCAAATTCGTTGGCGTAATAATAAAATAAGGCCAACGCTCGACCTCTGGTTATTTGCGCTTTGAGAAGATTTGAGAGGAACCTCGTATCTTCCTCTCCCTTGCGAAGAACGCGAAGAACGCGAAGAACGCGAAGAACGCGAAGAACGCGAAGAACGCGAAGAACGCGAAGAACGCGAAGAACGCCGAACCTGGAAATCGACGACGCTTCCGTCCGAGACGTTCTTCCACGCTCCGATCTCCGATCACCGACCGTTTGAGGTGATTGATTTCGGATTTCCTCTCAAGGTTCTTTTCTTTTGGTTTTAAACACATATTTAATTATTCATGATTTAAATCTGTTGTTCTTGGTCTGTTGAGCTTGCCGACTCAACGCCGGATTCCGTGACGACGCGACGCCTCCCCGCGACGACGCGACGATCCCTCTCTTCCGAGACGAGCTTTCCCGCGAAGAACGCCCGCGCGCGACGATCAGCGAGGTAGGGATTTATTTTGGGATTTACCCCTTTTTTTTAAATATTCCCGTATGTGTTTCTTTAAAAAGTTAAAGAACCGGTTTCAAACGAACAATTTTATTTATTTAAAATTGTCAGTTCATGTGTTGAACAAAATTCTCCCATTGTTTATCTCTAACGCGGAGGGTGCGGGCCAAACGAACACGGCCCGACGACCCTCCGCCGTTCTTCATTTTGTGCGGATTTGACGGGCGATGACGGAACGTACCGCAACGGATGTTTGACGATCCCGCAGTGAAGAACGAGTCCCGGGAGGATCAATGGCGCAGACGGGAATAGAATCGGACCACCGGAGCGATCCCGGTGGCCCGCGGAACTCGCCGGCGGCGCGGGCCGCCGGGAGCGGCGAGCCCCAGCGCGCCAACGGACAGGCCGCGGTGGCGGCGGCATCCGCGGACCCGCGTCCGCGCGGGTCCGGTGCACTCGGACGTGGCTGAAGCCGCGTCCCGACTCAGTGCGGCCCCACGCGGGGGGGGGGGGGGGGCACGACACCACCAGGCCGCGGGGGCGGCGCCCCGTGTGCCTCGGCCGTTCGGCCGCTCGGCCGAACCGGGCCAGGCCGGTCCGACCGGCCGGGCCGTGCCCTGGCCGGACCGGACCGGTTCGGACCTGGTCGGGTCGAACCGGTTCGGCCGACTCCCGGGGGGGGGGGGGGGGGGGTCGGGCTGTGTCAGCCCGGGCCCGTACCCCCCGTCTTCGGACGGTCTTCGTTCAAACGCCCGTAACTTGAGCTACGAGACTCCAAACGACTCTCCGTCAGCGGAAATGCGATCCTTGGATCGAGACGGTCGTTTCGGTATATTGCACTCAAGGTTTCGGAGTACTTTGAGTTCGACCGGGTTGGTTCGTACACGAAACCAACCGGGCCCTCGGAGCAGAAACGCTCATATCTTGAGCTACGAACGTCCGATTGATGTGCCGTCAGCTTTGTTGTTTTCCTCTAAGTGAGACAAATCATTTGGAATACTCCGCCCGAGGTTTGGACGCAGGTGGAGTGCGGTCGGGTTGGTTTTTCATTAAAAACTAACCGGGCCCCTGGGACGAAAATGCCAATAACTCTCAGACCGGGCGTCCGATTGACGCGCCGTCTGCGACGTTGAGTTCCTGTTGATGATACAGAACTTTTGGATACATCAACTTCGGAATTTGTGTCAGTTGATGTATCAGCCTCTCAGCTCGTGGAGCGGACCCTCCCGAACGAGCTTGCTGTGTGCGGGAACCCTAGGCTGGCTGCGACTGCTACTTCGACAGCGACGACCGTGCAGAGATCCTCAATGGACTGCAGCGACGACTGTGCAGAGATCCTCCGTGGACTCCGACAACGACCGTGCAGAGATCCTCAGTGGACTGCAGCGATGACTGTGTAGAGATCTTCAGTGGACTGCGACGACTACTGCACTCAGTGATCCTCCGTGGATCAGTGCTACAAGTCCTATGTGGGCCCGGTCCTGTGTGGGCCCGATCCTGTGTGGGTCCGATCCTGTGTGGGTCCGCGCTCAGCGGTTCTGTGTGAGCCAGCGCCTCCAGGTCCTGTGTGGGCCCGATCCTGTGTGGGTCATTGCGGGGGTTAGTTACCTATCGATCCTTCGTGGGTCCGACGACTTAGATGGATCAATGATCATCTTTATCGTCATCCGAAGAAGTATACCTGTGTGAGCTGAATCTTGCGTTACTCTCCTTTGTGGATTGTGTTGATCTATCCTATGTGGATTTACTGTTTACTCTCCTTTGTGGATTGTGTTGAGCTATCATGTGTGGATTTACTGTTTACTCTCCTTTGTGGATTGTGTTGAGCTATCCTGTGTGGGTGTACGTTTTGCTTTCCTGTGTGGACTGGGTTGTGCTTGGGCTCGAACGTTGGAGCCGAACGGGAATTGATGACTTAGGTATATGTATGGGCATATACCTAAGCCGTGTCAGATGTTACTTCGTGACTGTATCCTTCCTTTGTGGATTATCCTTTTTGGATTTCGGGAGACCTTCGGGGGTCTCGGGGTCCCTACTGAGTAGCTTATACTCACCCCTACACGGGCTTTGCCCGCACTAAGTTGTATTGGTTGCAGACGACGGACAGCGCTGATCGTGGTGGAGGCGTGTGGAGCAGGACGATACCTGGAGGTGGACCACTGAGCGGGACATACTCGGAGCGGTCAGGTGGACCCGAGGAGCAGTGGAGGCTATCTGTACCGACCCTTCAGGTGGGATTTCCAGAGGACGGTTCGACGCTACAGTTTTCCCTTTCAGTTGCTGTTTTTTCCTTTCAGTTGTACTTTACTGTTGGGCTTGTATTTCTTGCCCCTTTTTCTTTCAGCACAGCTTGTACAGTTTTTACTTAGTGTTTAATTTTCCGCTTGCTTACTCTGTGGTGTTTGTTTACTTTTCAAAGGCAATGCCTTCCCTTTTTGTTGGGATTTACGCCTTGGTGCTAGTCGCCAGCCCCTGGCCTATGGAAGGCGGGCTTGGGGTAGTCACGGCACGGGCCCCGAGGGTGGGTCGTGACATGTAGGAAGCAATCTCATATCAAACCATCAAATTATGTGACCAGTTCGACTCAAAATGCGTGTTTCCAATTTGAAATGACATTTTACTAAAAAGTCCAAGTGACATACTAAAAACTGAGAAAATGAATTTGAATTGTTTTTATACTTTAGGAAAATGATCTATAAGTAATTTTTGACATGTAAAAATCATCCAAACCTCAATCTGATGCATAGTGTGACCTATATAATTCCAAGTGTGTCTATTTATTTAAAATTGACATTAATTTTAGTAAAAAGAATAAGTGACATACTGGAAAATAAGTAAACACATTCATATTATTTTGAAACTTTAGAAAAATGACTAATGAGTCATTTTTAATGTTTAGAAATCAATCACACATCAATATAACACACGATGTGACCAGTATAACTTGAAGTGTGTCTTTTTATTGAAATTTAACATTTTTTAGTTAAAAGAAAAAGTGACATACTAAAAACCAAACAAATGAATTTAGATTGTTTTGACACATTAGGAAAACAATCCATAATTCATTTTTTATGTGTAAGAATCTGCCTAGCCTCAATCCAACGCATGATGTGACCATTATGATTCCATGTGTGTCTATTTATTTAAAATTGATATTAATTTTAGTAAAAATAAAAAGTGACATATTGAAAACTGAGAAAACACATTTATATTGTTTTGATACTTTATGAAAATGATTCATAAGTAATTATATTGTTTAGGAATCAAACAAACCTCAATCAGATTTATGGTGTGACTGGTATAACTCAAAGTTTGTCTTTTTATTTAAAATTGAATTTAATTTTAGCAAAAAGAACAAGTGACATACTAAAAACCAAGAAAACACATTATGAATATTTTGATACTTTAAGAAAACAATCCATAAGTCATTTTTGACATGTAGGAATCATCTAAACCTCAATACGATGCATAGTGGGACTGGTATAACTCCAAGTGCATCTCTTTATTTAAAATTAACATTAATTTTAATAAAATAAACAAGTGACATACTAAAAACTGAGTAAGAACATTAATATTGTTTTTATATTTTATTAAAATGACCCATGAGTCATTTGTGACATGTAGGAATCAAATACACCTCAATCTGATGCATAGCATGACTGGTATGACTCAAAGTGTCTGCTATCAATTTAAAACTGATATTTTAGTTCAAAACATGTTTCATTCATTGAAAACCAAGAAAATGTTCTCAAATTTCTTTGATAATTTTGGAAAGTGATTCATAAGTCATTTTTGATGTGTAGGAAGTAGTTTCATGTCAAAATGACAAATTATGTTATTGGTTTGACTCAAAATACATGTTTCTAGTTTGAAATGAAATTTTAGTAAAAAACACAAGTGACATACTGAAAAAAAATAAAACAAATTTGGATTGTTTTGATACATTATTAAAATGATCCATAAGTCATTTATGACATGTATGAATTAGTCAAACATCAATATGATGCATGGTGTGACTGGTGTAACTCCAAGTGTGTCTATTTATTTAAAATTGACATTAATTTTAGTAAAAAGAACAAGTGACATACTAGAAAATGTGCAAGAACATTTGTATTATTTTAATACTTTGTTATAATGAACCATGAGTCATTTTTGATATGTAGGAATCAACTGCACCTAAATCCAACACACAATGTGATCGGTATAACTCAAAGTGTATTTTTTATTTAAAATTGTCATTAATTTTAGTAAAAATAATAATCAACATACTGAAAACTGAGAAAACACATTCAAAATACTTTGATACTTTATTAAAACAATACATAAGTAATTTATGATGTTTTTGAATCATCATCACCTCAATATGATGAATAGTGTGACTGGTATGATTCCAAGTGTGTCTATTTATTTAAAATTGACATTAATTTTAGTAAAAAAAAACAAGTGACATACTGAAAACTGAGAAAAGAGATTCAGATTGTTGATAATTGAGGAAAACTATTCATAATTCATTTCTCACAAGTATGAATCAACTTAACCTCAATATAATTCATGGCATAACCAGTATAATTTGAAGTATGTATTTTTATTTAAAATTGACATTAATTTTAGTAAAAAACAAGTGACATATTTAAAATCATTAAAATGCATTCTGATTATTTTTTTAACCTTAGGAGAATGATCCATAAGTCATTTGTGATGTGTAAGAATCACCCTAACCTCAATCTAAAGCACGTTGTGATCGGTATTGCTCCAAGTGTGTCTTTTTATTTAAAATCGATATCAATTTTAGTAAAAGAAACAAGTGGCGTACTAAAAACCAATAAAACACATTCGTATTATTTTGATACTTTTGGACAACGAACCATGAGTCATTTTTGATGTTTAGGAATCACATTCACCTCAATATGATTCATTGTATAACCAATGCGACTCAAAGTGTCCATTATCAATTTAAAATTGACATTTTAGTTCAAAACTTATGTCACTCACTGAAAAAAACACTCCAATTGACTTGATAATTTAGGACAACAATTCATAAGTCATTTGTGATGTGTAGGAAGTAGTCTTATATCAAATAAATAAATGATTTGATCAGTTTGACTCAAAATGCGTTTTTTTCAGTTTGAAATGAAATTTTAGTAAAAAACACATGTGACATACTAAAAGCTAATAAAATACATTCAGAATGTTTTGATACTTTAGGAAAATGATCCATAAGTAATTTTTGAAATATAAGAATCATCCACACCTCAATCTGATGCACGATGTAATTGGTATAACTCCAAGTGTATCTTTATTTAAAATTTAAATTAATTTTAATAAAATGAACAAGTGACATACTGAAAATTGAGCAAACACATTCAGATTGTTTTGATACTTTAGGAAAATGATCCATATCTCATTTTTAATGTGTAGGAATTAAATCCATGTCAATACGATGCACGATGTGACTGGTATAACTCAAATTGCATATTTTTATTTAAATATGACATTTTCTTAATGTATTATTTTATATTAATGTATAATTTATTTCTTTATAGTGTTACTAACATAAGATTTGTTTTCTTGTATAGTTGGATTATTTTTCTTAGGTTGAGGTGATTTGTTTGGAAAATGATACCATGAGAATAATTTTTTGATAAGGGATCATGAGCACCAATATTTGAAACATTAATGTTTTTAAATGTTTGGATAATTATAATTGTAATTATACAAAAAAATTGTTTGAAATGTATATATTAGTGATTTTTTTGTATTCATGATGTCAAATTTATTTCAATTAAATTATATAATTCAGATAAATATGTTACATGTTTTTTCTGGGTTTATTTTTATACAAAAAGCACACTACAACATACTGGGCCTTTATCAACGCTATTGAAAGCACTGATAAAGGGAACCTCCCCTTTAACGACGCTGAGGACAAAAACACTTTTTAGTGATATTAAAGACCTTTTTGTATTCTTTTAAAGATCATATTTATATTATTGGTTGTATCATGATTACATATCAATCTTTGGTTGTTTTATATGGCTTTGACCATTACACGGACGTTTTAGTGTTTTAAAACACTAAAAATGAATTTATGGGCATCCTAGTAAAATTACAACCTAAAATGACACATATTCAGTTCCTACATTTCATAAATCAATCTATGATCATTTTATTATGATTTCACAACCATCCAACTTTTTTCCCTAGTTTTGACCCTCTTCCATGCATTTTAAAGGACTTTGGCATCTTTAAAAACTGATTATTGAGTCATTCTGAGCACACCACACATCATATGGATGTGTTGACTATGGTTACATGTCAAAAATAATTTATCAGTGGTTTTCCCATTATTTAACATCAATCTAAGTTTTTTTTTGTGGTTTTTACTATTACATGCACATTTTAGTGTTTTAAAACACTGAAAACGCATTTATGGGAGTCTCAAGAAAACCATAACTCAGAATGATGTGTTGTTAGTTCCTAAACATGAAAAATAAATATATTGTATTTTTACTTATATTTCATATCCATATGACATTTTTTTGTAGTTTTTACCCCCTCACACATGTTTTTAGAGACTTTGGTATCTTTAAAAACCGCTTAATGAGTCATTCGAAGTACACCACACATCATATGGATGTGTTGTTTGTGAATACAAATAAAAAATAATTTAACCATGGATTTACCATGATTTCATGTCAATATGAGATCATTTTCTTTGTTTTTTACAATTACACACACATTTTAGTGTTTTAAATGACCGAAAACACATTTACAGGAATCCCGCACAATCCATAACTTAGAATGATGTGTTATCAGTTCATATATTTTAAAAATAAATATATTGTCATTTTACTCTTATTTTACATCCATCCAACATCATTTCATAGTTTTGACCCCCTGAAACATGTTTTTAAAGAGTTTGATATCTTTAAACACTATTTATTGAGTCATTCAGAGCACATCGCAAATATGATGGACGTGTTCACTGTGCATACACAAAACAAATAATTCAATAGTGAATTTCCAAGATTTCATGTTAATATTAGGTTGTTTTGTATGGTTTTTACCATTACAGGAACATTTTAGTGTTTTAAAACACTGAAAATGATTTTACAGGCATCCTAGGAAAACCATAACTCAGAATGACGTACCATTGGTTCTTACATTTCAAAAATTAAATATATGTTCATTTTCCTATTATTTTATATCCATCCAAAATAATTTTTATAGTTTGACCCCCTAACACATGTTTTAAAGACTTTGATATCTTTAAAAACTCCTTATCGAGTCATTTGGTGCACACTGTATGTTAGATGGACATGTTGTCTACGCGGGAACATTAAAAATAATTCAATGATGGTTTTCCCATGATTTTACATAGATCTATGGCCATTTTTATGGTTTTAAACACCACATAAACATTTTATTGTTTTAAAACATTGAAAACACATTTACGAGCATCTTGAAGAAACCATAACTCAGAATGACTTGTTTTCAGTTCCTACATTTCAATAATCAATCTACACATGTTTCCTCTAATTTCATAGCCATTCGACATCATTTTCATAGTTTTTATTGTAACAACCCTGACTCCTGTAGTCCAAATTCAGTGCTTTTTGTATTAAATTGATATAAATACAACATGTGAAATCTCAAAGTACCAACTGGTTATTATTTTTTGTGAACTAGATTCATACATGATACCCATTGTACATTGGGAATACAAAATAAAACACAACAAAATCAAATTATGAGTATCCTTGAATCTCATTCAAATGATTCATCTTCATAACCCGGGGAAAGGAAACAAAGTAAGGGTGATGTCAAATGATCAGTAAGGGTTAAGTATAGTGGAATATATCATGAACCAATAATCATAATCAACACGTAAAATTAAATACTAAATACACATTCCATTTAAATAACTTGACAATCCTGATAATATAAGGAAAAACCAATAAAATGAGAATTAAATGCATCTAGAGTTAATATCATGATGAAAATATAATGGATAATAAGATAACTGAATTCTCAATTAATAAAATGTTTAATTATTGGACATCATGTCTCAGGCACATGATACCTCTACCATCAAGATCTATCCTCAAGAAATCTTAAAACTACTAGGTAAAAACCCATCTAATTTTTCCAACTAGCTTATCTCATGAGACCTATCAATGCATCGATGGGATTCTAATGACTCATATTTTCTGTTTATTATTTTTGGATATTATATAGATTATTTTGGAGTCTAGGAACTGAGAATAGGTGTGATTTTGAGGCCCGGTTCTCTTGAAATAAAGTTTTTGAATATATTAAATATATTAGATAACATGTGCACATATTTTTCATGAAAAAGTATAATAAATCATGAATGGGGGACCAAATCAAAAATATAAGAGAATTGATGAGTTTAGAATGTGAGTTTTATCCAAGGTGTAAAATAACCGTTATTGGCATGTGGATTTTGTGTAAAATCCATCACCGACATAGATTTAATTAAAATAAAATGAATTAATTTATTTGATTCCATGCTACGACTGATTATTTTTTATAAATATGTGGTTATGGGTTTTGTATTAGGGTTAGACTCTAAACCTTGGAGACCTAGAAACTGTTGGAGGAGAGCGTCCTTGGAAAATGATGATGGATCATTACCGGATCTAGGATCGTTACACCAACAGAGTTCATGTATTTCATCAATGATAGAAACACGACCATTCTTTATCAAAAAAATGATCCAAACTCATGGTAGGATTTTTTATTTCATATTTTCCATCCCATTATTTAATCCCAGATGAATGTAGATCAATTCCATGAAAAAAATTTATATCTGCATCATCGGTAGAATTAAATTGATGTTATTTATATTTTTTTTCATTGTGATTATCTTTTTTTTTGTTTTTCAATTCTATAAAAATGGATCATGACTGAACTAAAAAAGGCTGAGAATCATTGATCACGTCTTGTGTCTTTGGAGTTTATCTTCCATTTCTTTGCACGTTCATCACAAGTTTTTCTTTTGGATCTTGTTCATTGATTACTTAGTATTTGATTGTTGTGTGGCCATTAGTTAGTGAAATGGATCAATACCATGGATAAAAATTATGATGAAGGTTGATATTAGAGGATCAATAATGACAGTAGACGAATCAAGGATGAATGAGACCAGACTGGTGGGATTCATTTTTTCTAAGAGACATATGATAAAACTACAGATGGATCGAGCATATGTTTTCTGAGAATATTTGAAGCTTGGATCTATGATCTATAGTGATAAATGGCTCGACTGATCTGAGATATGCAGATTCTAGTGAGGATGGTGGCTTTAGCAATGTGGAAAAGAAACTATGGATTTGGGAAAATCTTGATCAATGCGGCGTGTAATATGGTATTACACACCATATGGGACCCCCTAGATACAATGCTAAGGTTTCATCCGGATTTACATATCACACACCGTGTGACATGGTCACATGCCATGTGAGCCATCTGTGATGGATCGATGTGTAATTCAGAAATTTCACAGGAATGAACAGAAGTACACATCTAGTAGAACACCATGTACTCAAACACGAACACTACCAATCGTGCACAAACACGACCAGCGACACACTAGTAGGTTCTAAGGGATCTCTAAATTCTATGTACTATTCCTACACATCGTGTATTTGGATATTTACATCCAGTGTAAGGATTTACCACATGGGTAGACCTGGGGATAACTGGACACATTATGTACCCCTAGTACACACCGTGTACTCCATTTGAGGGTGTTTATAACCCTTCATTTCTTTAGTCTGGACCAATCTTGGTTGAGCGTGTTCCCATGGTCCATTACCTCAAGGGTATAGTGTGGAATTACATCCACATCACATGATTGTGACCCCCTATAGAGGATGATTCTTGGATAGAGTTTGTGGTGTCCCTCTGTGAGACTAGAGAGTGATCCTCTATCATCTTTATACCCTATATGTGGTTTGTGGAATTAGTGTGACCTTTTTAAGTAAGGACTTAATCCTCCATCAAGAATTATGTATTAGTAGGTTTCATGGTATTGTTGGAATATAATCCCATATATAGTGGGTTGATACAGATTGGGTTTTTAGCATCCCTTAGCAGTTCTGGGAATGACCCCTATCTGAGTATTAGGGTCTTTTGAGATCAGTGATATTTCTTGGGTGGGGACTAATGATCTTGACCTCTAGATTGAGAATCCTAAAGGAAAAAATGACTAGTGGAGTGTATTCTCTCAAAATGAGAATTGCTTTGAGAAGAATCCGGTGGCTAGAAATTGGTTGTAACTTCTTGGTGGTTAAGTGTCCTTCCTGAGTATATCTTGGTGTTTCTGTTATACATTGATTATTATATCTTATATTGAGATGACTGTACTTGTTGCTTCATGTTTATTATTTTTAGAGTGTTCTACTGGGTATTGTTATACTCACCCCTACATGGGATTTGTCAACATGTGTCATGTCTTTTGTAGATGATGACCCTTTTAACGGTGTCTTAAGAGAAGGTGGAGCATATCTTGAGCTAGACTGACTGATGTGTTTTTTGTGAGTTTTCATTTGATTGTAGTTCTCACCCTTGGAGTATGTTGGAATCTTTAAATTTTATGGTTGGGCTTATATTTGGATGATTTTTCACTTTCATTACATTACTGATGTACTCTGGTTATGGGATTATATATGTATGAATGCATTGGTTTCAGTCTGTTTTACAGTTCATCATTGTGTAGGCTTGGAGATATGTGTGTGTGTGTATAGGTAATTTAGGATAATGCCTCATATTTGTGGGATATGCCTACTCAAAACTAGTCACTATCCCTTGGCCTATTGAAGGTGGGATTGGGGAGTCATCGGTCAGATCTCAGTGAGTCAGGTCATGATAGAGTGGTGTCAAAGGAGTCAGTTCTACCTTAGGACCGGAGTTAGTGAATTTAGATTGGGGAAACATTGTTTAGTGTTTCGAGTTCATCTTTTTGGCCAAAGACTCCAGTGTTGGTGTGGCGGTCAATGTATCCGTACACTAGAACTCTAATCGCATTCCTTTTGGCTTGGTACATATAGACATTGGTTATAGGAAAAAATTTGGAACATTCATCATACAGGAATGATTTTTGTTTTCCATGTCCTTTCAGATCCCCAGATATACTCTTTGACTATGGTACATCTTATTTTATTTCAGGATTCCTCCACATAGACAACCATCCAGGATACCACTATGTGATCATGAGTATGATCCAATGAGTGATGAGGAATTGGTATAGGGTCCTTTACTAGAAATAACACCCCCAGGTGTTTTACCAGCTATACCAACACCTATTGAGCAGTAGCTGGAACTGGTAGTGCCAACAGAGGATGCACACAGGCTGAGTGCACTACATAAGTTTCAGAGTTAGAAACCTCCTAGGTTTTGAGGTGGGCCAAACCCCCAGGTGGATAAGGGCTAGATATAGGTAGTCACTCACATTTTATACCTTATGAGGACACTTGCAGATCAGATAGTAGTCCTCACAGTGAGTCTTCTTCGGGGATCTATTGGGTAATGGTGGAGCTTAGGGATTCAATCACATGACAAGATAGTTCTATCCTAGTAAAAATTTGAGCATCTCTTTATGGAGGAGTTCTATCCAACCATGTTACAATCATCCCACATTCAAGATATTCTGCATCTGTAGCAGGGCAGTTTGACCATGGTAGAGTACTCATCGATATTTACTGATCTCTCATGATACTCCATGGATATGGTTTGGAATCCTTTCTTTAAAGAAAAAACCTTCAAGTAGGGATTATTTCGAGACATTATGGATTCAATGGTATCCATTTTCATTACCACCTATGATGGGTTTCTTTAGTGGGCCTTGGTGGTGGAGAACTTCCTAGAAAATTAGACACCGATAGTGGGTGTTGGTAGCGACCACCTGGAGCTAATACCTCGGCAGTAGGTAGGCAACAGTAGTTGCAGGGATCCAATAATTTTAGATGCTTAAGGAGGAGATATCAGGATACAAGGTTAGTTATGAAAGGCTCTCAGGATGGCTCGAATCAGCCGAGAGATAGGTGGTGTTTCTCTTGAGATAGTTGGGGGAATCTAGATCGGGATTGTCTGATCCATCATACAGATGATCGAGAGATGGTCAAGGGACCAATAAGATAGAGATATAGGCAGGATCAGAGTGTTAAATATGGTGGTTGATGTGGCATAAGGTCCAGGAGAGTAGTAGGAGGTGGTTGAAGGTTCAACCTATTACCACCACCATCCCTTGTGATCTATGCTAGGCTCAGGGAGCTGGTGCTCTGAGACAAGGTCATTTTCAGGTTGTGGAGGCCTATGAACCTGAGTCTCTAGGGATGATATGAGGTATGATCCATGACTTTTATACTTTATATTCAATATTTATAGACACACGTGCAATTCATTCCTTCCTTGACACTTCTTTTGTTTGATACTTAGAGATTCTGTTTGATCATCATCTCGACCATTATGGTTAGAGACTCTGAAAGGTGGTGACTTAGTGAATGTATACTTGTGCTAACAGTGTGACCTGATTCTTGGAGGTGAGAGTTTTTTATGGTATCTATTTGTACAAGTGATGATGACTTATGAAATCATCTTAGGTATGGACCTACTATCCATAATTTATTCCCAAATCGACTATTTTAGACAGAGGATGCAGAGTGTTAATAGTGATGGGATGGGGTTTTCCTTTTTGGGTGAAAAGGAAACCTTGGTAAAGCTGGATGGGCTTAGGCATAAGAGAATATAGCTTATTACATACTAGTTGGAAATCATGACTCATGTAGCAGTGGATGCTATGAGATTTTAGTTTCCTGCTATGGTGGCAGAGTATGAGGATGTTTTTCCTAATGACGTTCCAGGATTACCTCCCCACCAAGAGCTAGAATTCTACATTTAATTACACCCTGGGACTACCCTGATATCTACACCAGTATATTTGATGGATTTTTCAGAGCTTCGTGAGCTAAGGGTATAGTTGGAGGACTTTCAAGATAAAGGATTTGTGAGACCCAATGTTTCCCCCTAAGAAGCCCCAATGTAGTTTTCCAAGGAGTACAGGAGCTTGAGGTTATGTTTAGATTAATAATGCTTGAAATAGGTAAGAATAAGTATCCAATATTTAGGATTTATGACCTCTTTGATTATTTAAGCGGGGCAGATTGGTTCTCGAAGATTAACTACAGATCATGCTATCACCACCTGCGAGTACAGGAAAAGGATATACCAAAGATGACATTACAATGTTGTTATGATCACTATGAGTACTTGGTGATATCATTCGGCCTGATGAATGCACAAAAAGTGTTCATGATACTCTTTAACTTGATATTCCATCCCTTCTTATACTGGTTTATAATGGTCTTTATCTATGAAATACTAGTGTACTCAACGTCCGATGAGGAGCATGCGCGGCACTTGAGGATGGTCCTAGACACACTCTAAGAGAACCAGATTTATGGGAATCTCTTGAAGTGTTAGTTTTGGATTCGAGAGGTCCACTTCCTATAACATGTCATCTATGAGATAGGATTAGTAGTGGACCTAATGAAGGTTGAGGCAGTGTTTGCTTGTGATCCATCTAAGAATGTTACCAAGGTGTGGAGTTTCCTTAGGTTGGAAGGGTACTATAAGAGGGTTTTAACTGATTTTTCTAGATTGGAAGCACCCTTGATAACTTTAAACAGTAAGATGTATCCTTTTGTGTAGATAGAATGGTGACTAAAGTTCTTTTAGGAGTAAAGGAAGAGGTTGAAAAGTGCTCCCATCTTGATATTTCCAGAGGAGGGTGTCGAGTATGTAGTGTTTTATGATGCATCGAGGGATGGTCTTGGTTGTGTTCTGATTCACATGTAGGCGGTAATTTCCTATCACTCACTTCAGTTTAGGCCACATGAGTAGAACTATATGACCCAAGATCTTGATCTTGAAATGGTAGTATTGACAACGAATATGTGGCAACAATACCTGATGGGCCAATGATTTATTGTTTACTCTGAACACAAGAGTCTCAAGTATATATTCTCATAGTAGGATCTTAACTCAAGGAAGTGGTGATGGATAGAGTTCTTCCAGGACCATGAATTTGATATTTTCTATAATTATGGGAGGGGTAATGTGGTGGTATACGCTCTTAGCAGGAGATCTTGTTCTCAGTTGTTGGCCGAGGCATTAGAGTAGTTATCCTCATTGCAGTTTTCCTTAGTGGACAAGGATAGTACTTTATATCTTTAGTCTATGGTTATTTCCCCACCTATATTACAACATGTGAGGGATTATCAACATAGTTATATTTACTATGATACCTTATGTACTTAGATATCCACTGGATTTTCTCTTGATCGATATTTTGAAGATGGGGAGTATGTTGTCCTTTTTAGAGGATGGTCGATGTTGACTTTGATGTTGAGGGAGGAGGTGATGTGGGAGTTTCATACGTCCCCTTTTTCAATACATCCAGGTGTGGAAAATATATACCAATACCTTCGATTTTAGTATTTGTGGCCATAATTGAAGAAAGGAGTTGCATAGTTTTTCTCTTGATTCCATACTTTTCAGCAACTGAAGGCTAAGCACCAGGCTCTAGTAGGATTAGATCAACCCATTATGGTTCCAGAATGGAAGTGGGATGAGATATACATGGAATTTATGATGGTATTACCACATATTTCCAGGGGACACGATGCTATCTGGGTGATCATAGACCGAATCACCAACTCGGTCCACTTCTTAGCTATTCAAGAGCATAGTTTATTATAGAGCTTGGGATGCCTCTATGTGTAGGCAATAGTATGACTCCATGGTGTTCCCTTGATGATAATTTTAGAAAATGATGATTGCTTCACATCATGATTATGAAGAGTATTATAGGAGGCCTTCAGGACCTAGTTAAACTTGAGCACAAAATTTCACCCCTAGACCGATGGCCATACTGAGCAGACCATTTAGGTTTCAGAGGACATGTTGTGGGATTACATGTTGAACTTTTTCCATAGTTAGGAGGATCATCTAACCTTGGTGGATTTTTTTTAAAACAAAAACTACCATTCCACCATTTTTATGACACCATTAGATGTTTTTTATGGGCGACCTTATAGGTCACCACTCTATTGGACTGATCTAGGCGAGTCAACACTCATAGGCCCAAAGTTGGTGAGAGCTACTACAAAGAAGGTAAAAATCATCCATGAGAAGATGAGGACTACACATAGATATCATAAGGATTATGTGGATCAACGAAGGAGACATATGAAGTTATAAGAGGGAAACCATCTATTCCTGAGGGTCTCATCTTGAAATAGGTTGCATGGATTTGGCTGGGGTGACAAGTTATCTATGAGATTCATTGGTCCCTTCCGTATGTTGCATAGAGTTGGTGAGGTGGTGTACTTCTTAGATCAATCACCGCAGTTGGACTGGGTACATGATGTCTTTCATGTGTCACAACTAAGGAGGTACGTGTATGACCCATCACATGTTATCGACTGGGGTGAGCTTGGAATAGAGGATAAAGATACCTTTTCTGAGTACCCAATGGAGATTGAGGATTGACAGGAGAAGATCCTTTATGGGTGATTGATTCCCTTAGTACATGTTCAGTTTCAGCACATGAATCTTAAGGAGATCACCTCAGAGTGGGACACCCATATGCGAGCCCAATAACCTCATCTTTTTGAGTATATTTTTCTCTTTTCGATACAAAAATCCATAAGGTGGGGAGAATGTAATGAATCATATTTTCAGTGTATTATTTTTGGATAGTATATTGACTATTTTCAAGGATAGTAACTAAAAAGACATATGATTACGAGGCCCAATGTGCCAAAAATAAATGTTTAAAATATATTAAATATATTAAATAACATGTGCACACAATTTTCTTGAAAAAGTGGAATAACTCCCAAATAGGGACCTAGATCAAAAATCCAAGGGAACCAATGAGTTCAGAATGAAAGTTTTACCCTAGGTGCAATATAACCTTTGTCGGATTGGGGTGTTTGTGGAAAATTCACCGTGGGCGTGAAATTAATAGATTGAATCAATTTATACGATTGATTTTTTTATAAATAAATGGTTATGGGTTTTGGCCTAGGGTTGGATGATAATCCATAGAGACCTAGAAACCATTGGAGGATAATGTCCTAGGAAAATGACGATGGATCAAGACTGGATCAAGGATCGTTGCGCCAATAGAGTTATTTGATTTCATCAACAACAAAAACACAACCGTTCTTCACCAACGAATGATCCAAACTCTAGGTAGGATGTTTGATTATATATTTTTTCATCCCGTTCTTTAATCCCAGACAAACAAAGATCCATTTAACGAAAATAATTTATATGCACATCGTTAGTAGATTTAAATTTATGGAATTTATATTTTGTTTGTTGTGATTATCTCTCTTTGTTTTTCAATTATTTCACAATGGATTGAGGTCAAATTAACAAAGGCTAAGAATCATTGCTCACATATTGTGGATTTTGGTTTTCTCCCCCACTTTTTCATGCATTAATCTTAGATATTTTTCCCATGATTTGATGATTAGTCGGTATTTGATTGTTGCACGAATGTTCTTCGATGCAAATAATCAATACCATGGGTATGACTTGTGATGGATGTTGTAATTGGAGGATTGTAAATGATGGTGAATTGAGGAAGAATGAGATTGGACCAGTGGTATTATTTTTTCTCAAACAGCATATGGTGAGACTATGTATGGATTGAGTTGATGTTTTCCAAGTAGATTCAAATCCCAGATCTATGATCTCTAGTGATGAGAGGCTTTCCCGACCCTAAATTTGAAAATTCCAGAAAAAACGGTGGATCTGATGGATGATGAAAAAGTGGAACTTGGGATTCTGGAAAATCCTGATCAACATGGTGTGTAATATGGTGTTACACACTATGTGGGACCCCTTGAATTCAATTCCAGGGTTTCAAATGGAGTTAAGTATCACACACTATGTGACATGGTCACATGCTGTGTGAACACTTCGTGATGGCTCAACATGTACTTATAAAAGTACATGGACATGGCCAGAAGTACATGGCCAGTGGAATGCCATGTACTCAAACACGAACACAACCAATGGTTCACGAACATGGATAGTGGCACAAAACTAGGCGTCATCTAATATATACATGATTTATTTGGAGATTTACATGCCTTGTAAGTCTTTACCACATGGGAAAACCTATGAATAGTTGTACATGCCATGTAACCCTAGTACACATCATGTACCCAATTTGATGGTATTTTTAACCCTTCATTTTTTTAGTATGGTCCGGTATTGGTTTAGTGTATTCCCTTATCCCATTCCCTCAAGAGTATAGTGTGACATTGCGTCCACATCATAGGATTGCGATCTCCTCTAGAGGATGAGTCTCTGATAGAGTTCATGGCGTCCCTCTCTGAGACTAGAGAGCAATCCTCTACTATCTTTATACCCTAGGTGGGGTTTGTGGAATCTGTATGACCTACTTGAGTAGGACATTGATCCTTCATCTTGAAGTCCATATTAGTAGGGTTTGTGGTATTGTTGTCATACGACCCCCTACGTAGAAGCTTGATCTAGATTAGGTTCTTAGTATTCCCCAAACAGTTCTAGGCATGACCCCCTATATGAGTATCAGGCTCTTATGTGAACCGTGAGATTTATTAGATGGGGACCAATGATATTGACCTCTTGATTGAGTGTCTCCTTTGATAACATGACTCGTGGAGTTGATTCTACTGAAGGAAGTGATGCTTCAAAAATAATCCTGTGGTTGGTAGTTGGTTCTGACTGCCTAGTGGAGTGGTGTCCTTCTGAAGTATTCCTGGGTGATTTTATTATACATTGTTTTTTATATCTTGTATTATGATGATTTTACTTGGTTCTTCATGTTTAATGTTTTCGGGGTGTCCTACTAGGTATTTTTATACTCACCCTACATGGGATTTGTCCGCACATGCCATGTCTTATATAGATGATGACCATTTTGATGGTATCCAAGGAGGAAACAAAGTAGGTGGAGCATATCTTGATCTAGATAGTCTGATTTGTTTTTTGGAGTTTTCAATTGATCGTATTCATCACCCTTAGATCATATTGGACTCTTTATAGTTTTTTTGGGCTTGTATTTGGCCCTCTTTTTGCTTTCAATACTTTACTGTAATACTCTAGTTATGGGATTATAGTTGTTTTTATGCATTGGTTTTAATTTTTTTTATATTTCAGAATTGTGTGGGCTTAGAGATGTGTGCATATATACATGTAGTTTAGGCTAATTCCTCCCATTTATGGGTAATGCCTACTCGGTGCTGGTCACCAACCCCTGACCTATTGGAGGTGGTCTTGTAGAGTTACGGGTCAAACCCCGGTGGGTTGGGTCATGACATGGCTATCTATAACCGGAACCTACCCATACCTTCATGTAAAAATCATTCATCATACACTGAATGATCTATTTAATTCATGAGCAATATTACTTATCAATAATTATTCATATTGAGTAAATATATAGATTTATTGATGTTTCCCCAGTTAATAAAATAAAATTCAAAGTAAACATCATATGTAAAAATGTTATATAGTTCAGGAAACAATCATATAAATCATGAAATAATATGTATATTTAATAGAAATATAATTTAAAATGGAAAATTATTTCTATAAAGTGATTGTTTCATGATAAAGTTAAAAATTACAAAATAATTTGAGATTGTACAATAACTTTTACCACTAGGTAATTTTCAAGTCAAATCACCTTGGATAAAATGATTCAAAGTGAAACATAAAATACCACAAATTATGAATGATTCCTGATATTTCATGTTAAATAGGAAATATATACACCAAATAAAAGTTAAATGGTGCATAATAACAAATAATTCTCAATAGAATGTAAATTGAGAGGAAATCCCTTACCCCATGCATCCTTTTGGTTGAACGTGATTTAACCTCATGTTTTGTGGTATTAAACTTTTAATTAACTTAAAACATAGCAATATTAATATTTATAATATAATATATGATCCCTTTATAATATCTTATCACCAATTCATTAATAATATTTCATTATTTTCATTGTTTTGGGTGTTAATTACCTTGTTTTCTCATTCATGATTTCTTTTGGAAGTTCCTATTCTTGTGAATATTATATAGTTTCATCATCTCTAGAATAATAATCATGAAATAATTATCATATTTATATACAAATTATATTTTTAAAAAAATCTTTAAATATGGTTATGAAAAATTAAGTACATTATAATCATGGAGATGGTAGGCCGTACATATGCATGGGCAACGTTTCCATTTTTCAATCATCGTTATAAAATAGTGGTAATTAATGTTTTATTTTCATATAATGATAATAATATCATAATTACCATATAATTTATTTAAATATACTTATATATTTCATCCATGTGGTGTGATGATGAAAAGAGAGTCACATCACTTCGTGAAGGTGGTAGTCCACACATACACAAATGATGTTATCATTTTTCTGTGTAAAAAAAGAAAATGATATATTATCTTTTGAAAATGATAAATATATCATGAATATCATAATTATGTCTTTTATATCACATATATTAATTTAATTTATCCTTATTACATTCCATATAATGCGTTAATGAAAAACAAATCACATCGCTTCGTGAGACAATAGTCTGCCATACCCACGAGCGATGCTATTGTATCCCCTACAGAATGGAAAGTAAAAAATTATATATGATATAATGAATCTATAGGTATAATTATCTTATAAATATAATATATATACTTTATTTTCATCATCATACTCAACTG
This sequence comes from Viscum album, assembly GCA_963277665.1. Lineage (NCBI taxonomy): Eukaryota > Viridiplantae > Streptophyta > Magnoliopsida > Santalales > Viscaceae > Viscum > Viscum album. The sequence goes on from OY728137.1 coordinate 275,946,290, forward strand.
TGAGAGGTGGTAATGGAAAAATAAATGATAACAGTTTGTGAGGCGGCATACGACGTGGAAGAGGAACCGAGGTTTCTAGAAAATACTGATCAACACAATGTGTAATCTAGTATTAAATTCCATTTGGGACCCCCTAGATGTGATGATATGGTTTTTTCTAGCGTTAAGTATCACATTCCGTGTGACATGGTCACATAACGTGTGACCCCTCCATGAAGGCTCAACGTGTACTTCAGAAAGTACATGGACATGACCAGAAGTACATGACCAATGACATGCCATGTACTCAGACACAAACATGGACAATAGTGAAAAGAGACAACCATCAACACATGTAAAGGTTCTGGGTGATCTATACATGCCGTTTACTATTCCTACATGCCATGTATTTGGATATTTATAGGCTGCGTAAGGCTTTAACACATGGGTAGACCTGGGGATAACTAAACATGTAGTGTACCTCTTGTACACATCATATACCACATTTAAGGGTGTTTTTAACCCTTCATTTCTTTAGTATGGAATAGTCTTGGATGAGTGTGTTCCCTTGGTCCATTCTCTCAAGGGTACAATGTGACATTATATCCACATCATAGGATTATGATCCCCTCTGGAGGATGAGTCTCATATAGAGTTCGTGGTGTCCCTATATGAGTTTGGAGAGTGATCCTCTATCATATTTATAACCTAGATAGGGTTTGTAGAATCAACATGACCTCCTTGATCAGGGAATTTATCCTCCATATAGAAGGTTGTATCTGTATGGTTCATAGTATTGTTGTTATAGGATCCCCTATGTAGTGGATTGATCCAAATTAGGTTCGTGGTGTCCCCCAGTGGTTTTGGGTGTGACCCCCTATCCGAGTATCAAGGTATTCTAAGAGTAGTGATATTTCTTGGGTGGGGCCCAATGATCTTGACCTCTTGATTGAGTGTCTCCTATAATATCATGACTCATAGAGTGTATCTCCTAGAACAAGCAATGCTTTGAGAGGAATCCTATGGCTGGTAGTTGGTTGTGACTGCTTGGTGGAATGATGTTATTCTTGAGTATATCTGGGTGTTTCTATTATACATTGATTATTATATCTTGTATTGAGATAACTATAATTGGTACTTTATGTTTTTTATTTTTGGAGTGTCCTACTAGGTATTTTTATACTAATGCCTATATGGTATTTTCCTACACATTTCATTTTTTATGCAGATGAAAACCCTTCTAATGGTGTCCCAAGAGGGAACGAAGCAGGTGGAGCGTTGCTTGAGCCAGAAAGATCGAGGTTCTTTTAGGGGGGTTTTCATTTGATTTTAGTCCTTTCCCTTGGAGATGGTTGGACTCTTTAAAATTTTTTTGGGCTTGTATTTGTCCCCTTTTTCATTTTCAGTACTTTACTTTTGTGCTATAGCTGTGGGATTATAGATGTATGCATGCATTGGTTTCAGCTTATTTTAAATTTCAGCATTGTGTGGGCTTAGAGATGTGTTAATGTGTATATGTACTTTAGGATAATTCCTCCCATTTGTGGGATATACCTTCTTAGCACTAGTTGCTAGCCTCTGGCCTATTGGAGGTAGGCTTGGGGAGTCATGGGTTGGACCCCGGTAGGTCGGGTCGTGACATAGTGGTATTAGAAGAGTTTATTCTACCTTAGTACTGAAGTTAGTGAATTTAATTTGGGGCAATAGTGTTTAGTGTTTCAAGTTTTTCTTTCAGGAAAGGGACTCTAGTATTGGTGTGGCAGTCGATGTATCCATACACCAAGACTCTAATCTTCTGCCTTTCAGCTTGGTAAATGTAAACATTGGTTGTAAGGAAAACATTGGTACATGTATCATAAAGTAATGAGTTGTCTTTTACATGTCCTTCTTGGCTCAGCTCTCCAAATATACTCTTTGACTATGATACATATTACTTTATTTCAAGATGCCTCCATGTAGACAACTATCCAATATTCCAATGTGTAATCATAAGGATGATCCATTGAGTGACGAGACATATGTACATGGGACTTTACTAGAGATAACATCTCTGGGTGTTTTACTAGCTATATCACCACCTTTTGAGTAGCATCTAGCACTGGTAATGCCAACAGAGGATACAGACAGGCTAGGTGTGCTACATGAGTTACATAGGCAGTGACCTCCTAGGTTTCAGGATGAGATATTCCCCTAGTTGAGGACTGGCTAGAGGTAGTCACGCACATTTTCTGCCTTATGAGGACGCCTGCAGATTATATAGTGGTCCTTATGGTGAGTCTTATTTAAGGATCTTTTAGGAAATGGTGGAGCCTTGGGACTCAATCACATGATGATATAATTCTCTCTAGGTTAGACTTTGAGCATCTCTTTAAGGAGGAGTTCTATCAGACCGTGTTGCGATCAGTCTACATTCATGAGCTTCTGCATTTATAGTAGGTAAGTTTGACTGTGGTAGAGTACTCAATGAGATTTACTGATCTCTCATGATACTCCATGGATATAGTTCAAGATCCATTATTCAAAGCATTTACCTTTGAGAAAGGCTTATGTTGGGATATCAGGGCTTCGATAGTATCCCTTTTCATTCCCACTTATGTTGGGGTGATTGAGTAGACCTTGGTGGTAGAGAGATTCCTAGTAGAGTAGACACTCATAGTGGGTGTTGGTAGTGGGCACTCGAGAGTTGAAACCTCAGCAGTGGGTATCTGATGACAATCATAGGGATCCTAGTGTTTCATATGATTATGGATGTGATCCTAGGATACAGGTTCAGTGATGCAGGGCTCTTAGGATGGCTCGAATTAGCTAAGGGAGAGGTCATGTTTCTCTTGAAAAGGTTGTGGAAAATTGGATCGAGATTGTTAGATCCATCATACAGTTGTTTAGGAGATGGTCGAGGGACCACTAAGATAGAGGCATAGGTAGGATAAGGGTGGTCTATAGGGAGGAAGATATGGAATATGGTACAACAGAGTAGTAGGAGGTGGTCTAATGTTTGGACTATTACCATCACCACCCCTAGGTCGTCCACACTAGGCTTAGGGTGTTGGGGGTCTAGGATAAGGTCAGATACATACTGTGGAGGCCTATGACCCTAAGCCTCCAGGGATGATATGAGATACAATCCATGTATTTTATAATTTAGCTCTAGTATTGATAGAAATAGGTGTGATTCATTCCTGTCCACTTTTATAGTTCAAGAATTAGAGATTCCAGTTGTAATGGCCCAGACCTCTACGGTCCATTACTTTGTGAAAATGTGGTGTTGAGGTGTTTTGGGAGGTCAAGGTGACTTATCCCCAAGACTTTTCCAAATTTCCAATTCAGTGAACAGTTCTATCAGTGAGGTTCTGTGAACTATTCTAATGGTAGGTGTACAGTAACGGTAGGTGTACAGTGTTTCCAGAATGGTGAGTTATATTGGCAGCTCTATCAGTAGGTGTACAGTATCGATAAGAATACAATAACGGTAGTTTTACAGTGTTTTCAAAATGGTGAGGTCTATCGGTAGCTCTATCGGTAGGTGTACAATATCAGTAGGTGTACAGTAATGGTAGGTGTACAATGTTTCAAGAACGGTGAGGTCTATTGGTAGCTCTATCGGTAGGTGTACAGTAACGTTAGGTGTATAGTAACGATAGGTGTACAGTGTTTCCAGAACGGTGAGGTCTATCAGTAGGTGTACAGTATCGGTAGGTGTACAGTAACGGTAGGTGTACTGTGTTTCCAGAATGGTGAGGTCTATCGGTAGATCTATCGGTAGGTGTACAGTAATGGTAGGTGTACAATGTTCCAGAATGGTGAGGTCTATCGATAGCTCTATTGGTAGGTGTACAGTAACGGTAGGTATACTGTGTTTCCAGAACGGTGATGTCTATCGGTAGATCTATCGTTATGTGTACAGTATCGGTAGGTGTACAGTAAAAGTAGGTGTACAGTGTTTCCAGCTTCCTACAGTTTCACCCCTTTGACGTTTCTTTTGACATAAAATACATTTAAAGCTTTATTTTTAAGGACTCTTAAGGCCGATTAAAAGGCCATAAATCCTATATTAATTATTCCTATGGCTCGGGATGTTTTTACTTGGTCAAAACGTGGGGGTTAATGCAATCCGCTTTTAATGGGTAATTAAGTGTATCTTAAACCATCGCCCCCTTAAATCTTCAAAAGGGATGATATATCTTCCTCACTTTTTCTTCCTCTTTATTCTCAGCTATGAGACACTAGAACCTTTCAATCCTTCCTGTAGGAGTTTCACAATCAAACTTTACTCTGATTGGTTCTGCTCTATTTTGATGCAACCAAGCTGTATCAATCAATCTTCGATATAAGGTATGTTTTATCGTCATTCCTTTGGGGATCATCTTCTCCCGTTTCTCCTTCCTATGTTATATCATGTAATCTCCACGCTTCTAATGGGGTTTTTCTTAGGGTTTGGTTGGTGCGGTCGTACCGTGGCATCCTCGGGTGGATGCAGTTGTCACGAGAGGAGGATCGTGACCCATTGTGTGGATAAAGAACGAGAGGAACTATTTGAGGTAGGGGATTTGTTGCTTCTCTTTTATTTTACATGCAACTGTATTGATAGAATGTTTAATCCCACTGGATGACAATGGAATTAACATAATAAATATTTTAACTGGATAAATAAATTGATATCGACCATATGTTATTGCCCCTTGTTTTGCTAGATAGTGTGATATCTGTGCTTGCTTTGCTTATCTGTTCTTTCTTGATGGAAATCAGTAAAGAACGTAAATTGGGATTAATTAATAATTTTTTGGCTAAATATAAAGAGGCATGTAAAAAAATCTAGTTCTTGTTGTAATTTTATATTAATCAAATTGACGCAGTAAGCATGTTTAATTCTTTGTGATAGCTTACTAATTAGTTTTCCCGAATTTGGAACCTAAGAATAATAAATCTATTAATTCAAGATGGATTAAAAAACTGATTGTTTGATAATTCCTTAAAGTGTTCCGAGTTACCCTCTTGATTGTTAAAGGGACAAGATCCCTATTGATGTGATGCTGTTTTCCTGTTTCTTGTGCTGTGATGTGATCCTGGATGGCCGTTGTGATATGTGGGGGCATGGAGGCTTTTGGTTGTGGCAGCAAATGACGCCTAGAGTGGCGAGATGCACCAGTTTATGCATGTTGGTGCCGGGGAGGACACTAGGGATGTTGGAATGGGATGGAAGTGATTGTTGGATGCTTGCTGTTTCTTTTGGTTGTTTATCTGCATTACTTTTCCCCACTGATCAAGGTATCTGGTCTTACTTATCCTCCTTCTGAAGGAGGCAAAGAAACGCAGGGTATGCCACGTGATTTCCGTGTTTAGCTTCTCAAGGAAGGATGGGTTTAGTCTCTTTCTATAAGCGGAAAAGACTCGAAGGGTAGTACATCTACTCACCGTGTTGAGCCCCCTTGTGTATAGTAGCAAAGTATTTTTTTCTAGAATGCCTAGGAATGTGGGAAAGTAATTCTATAATGAATAATTGAATAAATGGTGTTAACCCATGGGGATGGAGTTGCTGGAACATAATGAAAAAGTTGTAATTTTGAAGGAACAGTTCACTTGGGTGTGATTCTGTTGGAATTTAATTTGGAATTGTTCATGGTTAATTAATATTTAAACAATTAATTAACGTAAAGTTAAAATGATAAAAAGGTAATGAAGTAATCTAATAAATCTCTCTAATTGGTTGTATGCTTATTGGATACCTATTCTTAGAATTAGCATCCCGGAGTCTGAGAGACGTTAGCTGAAATTGTGTCTAAGACTAGGTAATTCCCATAGTGTGGTTGTGAGATATAATATATCCTATAATTTTTGTGTTTCTATACGCTACTCCACCCAGTCAGTAAGGGAAACTGACACCCCTGGGATTCTGAGCCCTGCGGGGTGTTTTCCCCAACATTCTGGTGGGAGGATGGATGACTGACTACCCCATTTTGCCCCGCTCTCTTCTCTTGGTAGTTACTTGTGCTGGCAGGCACATTAGTTAGTTTTCCCCATATATATGTATAGAGGGCTGTAATGGCTTGTGGTTATTCACACACATATATTCTGAATATAGTTTTCTATGGACTACTATAGGTGTAACGTGTATAGGTTGTGATGTCTTGAGAATACTTACTCGGTGTATGGGATATAATGGCTTGAGGTATAATACCCGACGTATGATACATGTTATGTGGGCTGTGGTGGCTCATAGAAACTACCTAGTTACTTTTCTTATGTGCAAGTTGTGGTTTTTTTGCACGAGGTGCACGTTGTGGTGCTTCGGCCAGGTGTTTGCGGGCAAGCCTTTTTGGAGAGAGATGCTTAGGACGCATGACGTTGGGGAAAAGCGGCAAACCCGTGGGGAAGTAGTAGTGATGTGCCCTTGATATTCTTTATTATATTATATATTCTTATATGCATTACTTGGTGAGAGTATCCATGGTGAGGTTGGTAAATTATTACACCTATTTAGGTGACGAGTTAGTTTCACTTGTTGTTCACTGTGCTTTAGCGTGATTTATTTACTTTTGCACGAGAGTCTTCGGGGAGGATCCTATTGAGTATACTGTTATACTCACCCTATGTATATATAAATTGTTTTTCAGGTCACTTGGGGTAGGTTGGAGATCAGGATGGTGTTTACTAGCTTGTGGTTGCAGGAGATGTTCGGGCTTGAGGTTGCTGCTGTTTTTACTTTCTTTTGGGTACTTACAATTTTTTTCCCTACCAGTTATAGTACTTTTTCATGACATTTCATATATGCACTTGGGTTTCTTTTATATTCTAGTTCTGAGTTGGAGTTTATTGGTTTCTATCTTATCTCTCTCTTCTTCATGTGTTCTCTTAGAGGGTAATGCCTCCCATTTGTGTTTTTACTATACCCTCGGTGCTAGTCTCCAATCTGGGGCCTACTGGAGATGGGACTCAGGGGGTCATTATATCCCTTCTCACATTGCAGGCCCCGTAGGGGTACACTTTGTGGGGAGGGGGTCGTGAAAGAGTGGTATCAGAGGTCTGGTTGAGGGATAGGATGAAGTTTGGAGTTAGACACAGGTGAGGTTGCATGGGTTGGTAGGGAAACAGTTTCATTCATGTTTATCAAGTGTGGTAAACACTAAGGATCAGCTAAGACACAGGCGTTTAGGGCCCCCTATGATCTGATGTATGTACCTTTAAGTTTACAATGGCTACTAAACAAGGTGATACTATTTGCAGGGTAGAGACCTAGGAAAGGTTCATGCATCATTTTTCATTGTGCCTGTGTTTGAATGGGTAGACCTTGGTATAGGTTAAACTAAAATGAATAAAAGAAAATAAATAATTAATTAATGTTGAGTCTTCTATATTCCAGGTTTAGAAGCTCTAACGGTTTTTTATTTTACAGGTATTGCTCCAGGTTGACGTCCTCGTAAGGTTTGAGTAGAAAATGTTCAGTAGGATATTCCAGCGGATCGTCGTAGGGTAGAGGTTGACGACGACAACACTTGGAGGAAAACACTCCGAGAGTTTCAGTGCCAGAGTCTACAGAAGTACGAGGGCTCCATTTCAAATGCAGTCACAGAAGACTAGTTAGAGGAGGTCGAGATTAGTTTCAGTTTGATCTGTGCTCGGAAGAAGCACTGGGTGTCCTTAGTTGTGACAATGCTACGTGGAGCAGCAAGGAAGTGGTGGTTCTTATTCCTCAGGGATTTTGAGGAGTTAGCGATCTCATGGGAGGAGTTTCAAGACAAGTTTAGAGTTGAGTTTCTTTCTTTGACTGTGAAGGCGTCCAGTCGCCATGAGCTTCTTACCCTTCGACAGGGGAGCTCCAGTGTTCACGATTTTGGAATCCATTTCCGGAACCTTTTACGATATGCTTCGGAGCTGTTGTCAGATGAGGAGGCTAGGGGAAGCCATTTCGAGGAGGATTTGCATCCAGAGATCCAGTGCCAGGTCACCCCCTTTATGATGAAAACGTATCTTGAGGTACTGGCAAGGGCAAAGGTTGTCGAGAGGAATTTGGCCCGGATTGGATCATCAAGAGAGGGGAATTAGCATGATTCCTCACGAAGTAGAGCTGTGGTCTGGGGTTCCCAGTTTTTAGGGCAGAAGAGTTTTTGTTCAGCTGGGGGTAGGTCCCATCCCTTCACATCTCGTTTCTCCAGAGGCAGAAACTCTCAGGCCTATGCCAAGGGATCATTCACTTGTTTTTCTTGTGGTGGTCACGGACATCAGCAGCAGGAGTGCCCGACCTTTCAGAGTGGTCATCGTGCACTAGGCGCTATGCTCTAGGTTCCTCCGTTGAGGTAGTTCTAGCCGAGGCAGCAGCATCCAGTTTCACCAGCTTTAGATCAGAAGAGGGTAGATGGGGCAGGTAGAGGACAACCCCATGATGCTCCCTATCCTCAGAGAGTAGAGATCGACCGTTGTGGTGGTGGTCATCAGGGTTAGAGAGGCCGTGGATGAGGTCGTGGTCAGCTTCATGCTCTAGAGTTGCCATCTCCAAGCGATCCAGTCGTTGTTCAAGGTACCCTTTTCTTGTTTTCTACCTTTGTGTATGACTTGTTTGATTCACGAGCGAAAAAATCCTTCATATCACCTAACCTTGTCTATGCTTTGGGACTTGAGGTAGAGAGTCTTCCAGTGCCCTTAGCGTTGACTACGCTAGTTGGATGTTGATATGACTTGTTTGAAGTATGTACAGACCGTGAGCTAGTGTTGGGGAAACACTGCTCTTGGGGATATTTCCTATATTTACGAATACAACCATATGATGTCATCCACATCATGGATTGGTTGTATTCGGTGCAAGCTATCATGGATTTCTTCTAGAAGAAGGTCATTTTCATTGGTGTGTATGGAGAGCAAGTGGTGTTTTTTGGTGAGAGAGATCCTCAGATGGGTCATAGGCACGTTCCGTCCTTATCATCCATGATGGCTGAGATTATGCTGATTTCTTCAAAGGTTCAGCAGTTGGCGTTTCCTAGGGTCGTAGAGGAGTACCCTAATGTCTTTCCAAAAGAGGTTGTAGCATTAACCCCTCAATGATAGATCGAGTGTGGGATCAATATACAACTAGGAGCATATCCTATGTCTATGTCTCCATATAGGATGGCCCCTTCTGAGTTATGAGAGCTATGTATACTACTTGATGGTCTGTTATAGTGCAGTTTTGTTCGGCCAAGTGTGTCCTTGTGGGGTGCACCCGTTTTGTTCATGAAGAAGGATGATGGTAGTTTGCAGTTGTGTGTTGATTATAGTCGCTTGAACAAAGTGATAATAAATAATCACTATCCTCTTTCACGGATTGATGAATTATTTGATCAAGATAAGGGTGCAAGTTGGTTATCAAAGATCGACTTGCGGTTAGGATATCATCAGATGCGTGTGAAGGATGAAGATATCCCGAAGACTGCTTTCTGTTGTCTTCATGGACATTATGAGTTCGTTGTAATGCCATTGGGCGTGAAGAATGATCTAGCTATATTCATGGGATTGATGAATGTTGTGTTCGATGAGTTCCTGGACAAGTTCGTGGTAGTTTTCATCGACAACATCCTTGTGTACTCCAAATCTAAAGAGGAGTATGCAGAGTAGCTACAAGACATTTTGGGAGTTCTTCGTCGACATCAACTGTTTGGGAAGTTGTCGAAGTGTGAGTTTTGGGCTCGAGAAGTCTGTTTCTTAGGACATGTTGTGTCTCAACAGGGAGTAGCTGTGGATCCATCGAAGATAGAAGCAGTTGTGTCTTGGGCAGCCCCCAAGACAGTTTCAGAGGTGCAAAGTTTCCTTGGTCTTGCAGGCTACTATAGGAGGTTCGTAACCAATTTATCATGAGTTGGGACTCCTATGAAAGATTTGACTAGGAAGTATCATGCATTCATATGGACTAATCAGTGTCAGTAAACTTTTGAGTATCTAAAGGAGAAGTTATTAATTTCTCTATTCCTTTGTCTTCTAGGTGAGGGAGTTTAGTTTGATGTTTTCTATGATGCTTCACATCTGGGGTTAGGTTGTGTTCTCATGCAGTAGAGGCCAGTTGTTTCTTATGGGTCTCGGCAGTTACGTCCCCATGAACGCAACTATTCCACCCATGATCTTGAGTTGGCAGCCGTGGTGTTTTCTCTAAAGTTGTGGATACATTACCTCATTGGTGAGTGCTTTGTGGTTTTCACCGATCATAAGAGTTTGAGGTATGTTTTCTCCCAGCATGACCTGAACTTACGACAACGACGGTGGATGGAGTTCTTATAGGAAAACAACTTTGAAATATCATATACACTTGGAAAAGGGAATGTTTTAGCTGTTGCGCTGAGCTTAAAGACACGTAGTGATGCTGTGCGTGAATCCAGTGATTCCTAGAGAGTAATAGAAGAACTGTCAGCATTACATATTGATATGGGAGAAGTTGAAGGTAGAGGTTTTCTTTTTCAGATGATGGTATAGTCATCCCTGATGCAGAAGGTGGAAGGGCCCCAGTTGGGAGATCTGGAGGTGGAGGTCTGGAGAGACTGAGTTGTTTGTGGTGAGGCCCCAGATGGTTGGTTGGAGGATGAACAACACTGAGTGTTTTATTATGGAAGGATTTTTGTTCCCTTCATGATGCGTGAGACGGTTCTCAGAGAGTTCCATAGTTAACCTTTAGAAGTACATCCTGGCATGAAAAAGATGTACCGATCCTTGAGGAGTCAGTTTTGGTGGCCGGGGATGAAGCGTGCGGTTGCAGAGTTTCTGTCTTGATGTTTAGTCTTCCAGAAGGTGAAGGCTGAACACCGTGTTCCTAGTGGTCTTCTCTAGCCATTAGAAATTCCTCAGTGGAAGTGGGAAGACATCTCAATGGACTTTTTTACTGGTTTAGCTCGAGCTCTGGGAGGACATGATTCTATTTGGGTGGTAGTGGATCATTTAACAAAATCGGCCCACTTTATAGCGATCAAGGAGTCAAGATCAGTGGAAGTTTTGTCGAGGCAGTATCTAGAGGAGGTGGTGAGTCTTCATGGAGTCCCTTAAACGATCATTTCTGATCGAGATCCTTGTTTTACCTCCAGGGTGTGGAGAGGTATCCAACATGCTTTTGGTTCTCAAATATGCCTTAGCACTGCTTTTCATACTCAAATGGATAGTCATACAGAGCGAACCATCCAGACTCTTGAAGACATGTTACAATCTTGTGTTCTTGATTTTGGAGGTTATTGGATGAGGCACTTACACTTGGTGGAGTTATATTACAATAATAGTTTTCAATCCACCATCGATATGGTGCTGTTTGAAGTCTTGTATGGACGGCCTTTCCATTCTCCGTTGTGCTGGACTGGGGTCGGAGAGTCAGCAATTCTCAGACCGGAACTAGTGCAGAATACAATAGAGATGGTCCAGATGATTCATGAGAGGATAAAGACAGTTCAATATCATCAGAAATAATATGTTGATCAAAGGAGGATACCCTTGGAGTTTAATTTTGGGGATCATGTGTTTCTGAAGGTGACTCCCCATCGTGGGCAATGAAGGTTTGGTCGTGGAAGTAAGCTTTCTCCCCCGTTTGTTGGGACTTTCAAGGTGTTAGCTCGTGTTGGTGATATGGAGTATCGAGTATCACTTCTCCCATAGATGAGTCGGATACATGATGTTTTCCATGTATCACATGGCCGTAGTTATCTTCATGATGACTCTCACATCATCAATTGCGGAGAGATCGATGTTGATGATGATGAAACCTTTGAGGAGCGACCTGTGGAGATCCAAGACCGCAAGGAGAAGGTGTTGTGTGGGCGTTCTATCCCCTTAGTTCATGTCTTGTGGAGACATGGTGGCATGGAGGAGAGTACCTGGGAATGTGAGTCACAGATACGTGCCCAGTACCCCAAGTTGTTTGATGTTTAAATCTTTCATGTAACGATTTTCCATTTGTGGTTAGACCTTTCATGTTTTATTTATGTTTTTTTCTTTTGTTTCTTTTTTGGCTTGCTCTCTTTTGAGAGGTTTCTCGATGGGTGGTTGTTCGGACCCCATTTATTTTTTTCTATCTTTAGGTGGGTTTTGAATTCTTGAGGACGAGAATGTTTGAGAGGTATCTGATGTAATGGGCCGAACCTCTTCGGTACATTACTTTGTGAAAATGTGGTGTTGAGGTGTTTCGGGAGGTCAAAGTGACTTATCCCTAAGACTTTCCCAAATTTACAATTCAGTGAAAAATTCTATTGGTGAGGTTCTGTGAACAGTTCTATTGGTGAGGTTCTATGAACAATTCTATTGGAGAGGTTCTGTGAACTGTTCTAATGGTAGGTGTATAGTAACGGTAGGTGTACAGTGTTTCCAGAACGGTGAGGTCTATCAATAGCTCTATCGGTAGGTGTACAGTATCAGTAGGTGTACAGTAAAAGTAGGTGTACAATGTTTCTAGAATGGTGAGGTCTATCAGTAGCTCTATCGATAGGTGTACAGTATCAGTAGGTGTACAGTAACGTTAGGTGTGCAGTGTTTCCATAACAGTGAGGTCTATCTGTAGCTCTATCGGTAGGTGTACAATAATGGTAGGTGTACAGTAACGGTAGGTGTATAGTGTTTCCCGAGTAGTGAGGTCTATCGGTATCTCTATCTGTAGGTGTAAAGTATCGGTATGTGTACAGTAATGGTAGGTGTACAATGTTTCCAGAATGGTGAGGTCTATCGGTAGCTCTATCGGTAGGTGTACAGTAACAGTAGGTGTAAAGTGTTCCAAAACGGTGAAGTCTATCGGTAGCTCTATCGGTAGGTGTACAGTATTGGTAAGTGTACAGTAATGGTAGGTGTACAGTGTTTCCAGAATGGTGAGGTCTATCAGTAGCTCTATCAGTAGGTGTACAGTATCGGTAGGTGTAAAGTAACAGTAGGTGTATAGTGTTTCCAACTTCCTACAGTTTCGCCCCATTGACATTTATTCTGATGTAAAATACATTCAAAGACTTATTTTTAAGGACTCTTAAGGCCAATTAAAAGGCCATAAATCCTATATTAATTATTCCTATGGCTCAGGATGTTTTTACTTGGTCAAAATACATAGGTTAATTCGATCCTTTTTTAATGGGGAATTAAGCGTATCTTAAACCTTCGCCCCATTAAATCTTCAAAAGGGACGAGATATCTTCCTCCCTTTTTATTCCTCTTTATTCTCAGCTATTAGACGCTAGAACCTTTCAATCCTTCCCATAGAAGTTTCACAATGAAACTTTTATCCTCGAATTGGTTCCGCTCTGTTTTGATGCAACCAAGCTGTATCGATCAATCTTCGATATAAGGTATGTTTTATCGTCTTTTATTTGGGGATAGTCTTCTCCTGTTTCTCCTTCACATGTTATATCATGTAATCTCCATGCTTCTAATGGGGTTTTTCTTGGGGTTTGGTTGGTGCGGTCGTACCGTGGCATCCTCGGGTGGATTTAGTTTTCGCGAGAGGAGGATTGTGACCCATTGTGTGGATAAAGAACGAGAGGAACTGTTTGAGGTAGGGGATTCATTGCTTCTCTTTTATTTTACGTGTTAATATATTAATAGCATGTTTAATCCCACTGGATGACAATGGAATTGAAATAATAAATATTTTAACTGGATAAATAAATTGATATCGATAATATGTTATTGCCACTTGTTTTGATAGATAGTGTGATATCTATGATTGCTTTGCTTAGCTGTTTGTTCTTGATGGAAATCGGTAAAGAACATAAATTGGGATTAATTAATAATTGTTTGGATAAAGATAAAGAGGCATGTAAACGAATCTAGTTCTTGTTTTAATTTTATGTTAATCAAATTGGCGTAGTAAGCATGTTTAATTATTTGTGATAGATTTATGATTAGGTTTCCCGAATTTGGAACCTACGAATAATAAATTTGTTAATTAAAGATGGATTAAAAAACTGATTGTTTTATAATTCCTTAAAGGGTTCTGAGTTACCATCTTGATTATTGAAGGGCCAAGAGCCCTATTGACATGATGCTGTTTTCCTGCTGCTTGTGCTGTGATGTGATCCTGGATGGCCGTTGTGATATGTGGGGGCATGGAGGCTTTTGGTTGTGGCAACATATGACGCCTAGAGTGGTGAGATGCATTGGTTTATGTGTGTGGGTGTTGGGGAGGACACTAGAGATGTTGGAATAGGATGGATGTGATTGTTGGATGCTTGTTGTTTCTTTTGGTTGTTTATCTGCTTTACTTTTCCCCACTACTCAAGGCAGGTGGTCTTACTTATCCTCCTTCCGAAGGAGGAAAAGACACGTGGGGTATGCCACATGCTTTCCGTGTTTAACTTCTCAAGGAAGGATGGGTTTATGCTCTTACTATAAGTGGAAAAGACTCGACAAGTAGTACATCTACTCACCATGTTAACCCCCTTGTGTATAGTAGCATAATATGTTTTTCTAGAATGCCTGGGAATGTGGGAAAGTAATTCTATAATGAATAATTTAATAAATGGTGTTAACCCATGGGGATAGAGTTGCAGGAACATAATGATGAGGTTGTAATTTTGAAGGAACATTTGACTTGGGTGTGATGCTAATGAAATTTAATGTGAAATTTTTCATGGTTAATTAATGTTTAAATAATTAATTAAAGTAAAGTGAAACTGATAAAAAGGAATGAAGTAATCTAATAAATCTCTCTAATTGGTTGTATGATTATAGGATACCTAGTATTAGAAGTAGCAGCCCGGAGTCTGAGAGACGTTAGCTGCAGTTGTGTCTAAGAGTAGGTAATGCCCATAGTGTGGTTGTGAGATATAATATATCCTATAATTTTTGTGTTTCTATACGCTACTCCACCTAGTCGGTAAGGGAAACTGACACACTGGGGATTCTAAGACCTGGGGGGGGGGGGTGTTTTCCCCAACATTCTAGTTGGAGGATAGATGGCTGACTACCCCCTTTGGCCTCGCTCTCTTCTCTTGGTAGTTACTTGTGCTGGCAGGCACATTGGTTAGTTTTCCCCATATATGTGTGTACAGGGCTGTAATGGATTGTGGTTATTCACACACATATATTCTAGATATAGTTTTCTATGGACTACTAAAGGTGTAACGTGTATAGGCTATGATGGCTTGAGGATCCTTACTCGGTGTATGGGCTGTAATGGCTCGAGGTATAATACCCAACGTATGATACACGTTATGCGGGCTGTGGTGGATCCCAGAAACTACCTGGTTACTTTTCTTATGTGGACTTGGTGGTTTTGTTTCATTAGGTGCACGTTGTGGTGCTTTGCCCAGGTGTTTGCGGGCAAACCTTTTTGGAGAGAGATGCTTAGGATGCACGACGTTGGGGAAAAGAGTCAAACCAGTGGGGAAGTAGTAGTGAGGTGCCCTTGATATTATTTATTATATGACATATTATTATATGCGTTACTTGGTGAGAGTATCCATGGTGAGGTTGGGAACTTAGTATACCTGTTTAGGTGACGAGTTAGTTTCACTTTTTATTTACTATGCTTTAGGATGCTTTATTTAATTTTTCCTGAGAGGCTTCGGGGAGGATACTACTGAGTATTCTGTTATACTCACCCTATGTATATATAAACTATTTTTTAGGTAAATTGGAGTAGGTTAGAGATCAGGCTGGTGTTTACTAGAATTTGGTTGCAGGAGCTGTTCGGGCTTGTGGTTGGTGCTGTTTTTACTTTCTTTTGGGTACTTGCAGTTGTTTCCCTTCCAGCTGTAGTACTTTTTCATGAAATTTTATATATGAAATTGAGTTTCTTTTATATTCCAGTTTTGATTTGGAGTTGATTGGTGTCTATCTCATCTTTCTCTTCCACATGTGTTCTCTTAGAGGGTAATGCCTCCCATTTGTGTGTTTACTATACCCTCGGTGCTAGTCTCTAACCTGGGGCCTACTGGAGGCGGGACTCGGGGGGTCATTATCTCCCTTCTCACATTGCAGGTCCAGGAGGGGTACACTTTGTGGGGAGGGGGTCATGACACCAGTTGAGCCATTGGATTAACCCTTGTGGTCAGAGACTCTGAAAGGCGGTGAATCAGTGATTGTGCACTTGTGTTGATAGTGAGACTTGATGATTGGAGGTGAGAGTTTTGTATGGGATCTCTTTTTAGTAGTAATGAGGTGTTATGACGTCACCTTAGGTATAGAGTGACTATCCACAATTCATACCCAGATCAACTATTTTAGGTGGAGGATGTGATGTGTCCATAGTAATGGGATGAGGTTTTCCTTTTTGGGTGAAAGGAAAACCATGGCATAGTTAGAGGGGCTTATGAATGTTGCTGATTAATCACTAGTTGGCGAGCATGAATCTTGGATCAATGAATGCTACGAGCTTTCTGTTTTCTGCAGTGGTGGAGGAGTATGAGGACGTCTTTCTTGAGGACGTTCTAGGCATACCTCCCCACCAAGAGATAGAATTATACATTGAATTACACCATGGGATGACCCAGATATCTACACCATCATATCATATATCCCCTAGAGAGATTTATGAGATGAAAGTGCAATTGTAGGAATTATAGGAGAATTTTTTTTGTGAGACCTAGTGATTCCCCCTGGGTATCCCTGGGGTTGTTCTCTTAGAAGGTAGATGGGATATTGAGGTTATGTGTGGATTAATGAATCCTGAACTAGGTGAATGTGAAGATTAAGTATCCACTATCAAGGACCGATGACCTCTTCAATTAGGTGACAGGGGAACAATGGTTCTTAAAGATTGACATCAGATTAGGATATCAGCAGATACAAGTACGGGATGAGGATATGCCAAAGATGACATTAATATGTTTCTACATTCACTATGAGTAATTGGTGATGCCATTTGGAACTAAGAATTCCCCAAAAGTGTTCATGGGACTCATGGACTGGATCTTCCAGCCCTTCTTAGACTAGTTCATGGTAGATTTCATCGATGACATCCTAGTGTACTTGGCGTCCAAGGAGGAGCATGTGAGACACCTAATGATGGTCCTAGACACACTCCAAGAGGACCGGATTCATGGGAATCTATTAATGTTTCAATTTTGGATTCAGGAGGTCTACTTCTTAGAACAAATCATATCAGAGGTAGGAGTAATAGTGGATCCAGTGAAGGTTGAGGCTATGATTTTTGGGATCCTCCTAAGAATGTTGTCGAGGTGTGGAGTTTCCTTGGGTTAGTATGGAACTATTGAGGTTTGTACCTAATTTAATCAGAGTGACATCACCCTTTATAACTTTAACTTAAAAGGGGAAACCTTTCATGTGGATGGAAACGTGCTAGTAGTTCTTTCAGGAGCCGAGGTAGAGGTTGAAAATTGCTCCCATCTTGAGATTTCTAGTGGAGGGTGTCAAGTACATAGTATTCTACGATGAATCAAGGACCAAGCTTGGTTGTGTTATGATGAAGAGGTAGTAGGTCATTTCCTATGGATCACATCAGTTGAGACCACATGATAAGAACTATGTGACCCATGATCTTGAGATAACAGCGGTAGTATTCACACTGAAGATGTGGAGACATTATTTGATGGGAAACTGGTTTATAATTTACTCTGAACACAAGAGTCTCAAGTATATCTTCTTATAGAAGGATCTTAAATTGAGTCATAGGTGATGACTAGAGTTCCTCCAGGACTATGAATTTGAGATTTTATATACACTTGGGAAGGGTAATGTTGTGGTAGGTGATCTCTGTAAGATATCTTATTCTCATTTGTTGTCTAAGGCATCCGAGTAGTTAGCCTAATTATAGTTTTCCTTAGTGGAAAAGGATAGTGCTTCATATCTTCAATCAATGGTTGTTACTGCATCACTTTTAAAACATGTTAGGGATGCTCTTCATGATGATACCGACTATGAAACCTTACATACTCATATATCCATTGGATGTTCTCATTATGTATATTCTGAAGGTGGTAAGCATGCTATAATTTTCAGAGGATAGATGATGGTACCTTTGATGTTACATGAGGAGGTGATATATGAGTTTTATACGTCCCCTTTAGTGGTACATATGAGTCTAGAAAAGATGTACCAGGACCTCTGACGTTTGTTTTGGTGGTTATGATTGAAGAAAGGATTTGCATATTTTGTCTCTCAATGCCTTACTTGTCAGCAAGTGAAGGCTGAGAACCAGGTTCCAGTGGGTTTAAATTAACCCCTTAAGGTGATAGATTGGAAGTAGTATGGGATATCCATGAACTTCATGGAAGTTTTTCCATGTATGTCTAGGGAACAAGATGCCATATGGGTGATTATAGAACGACCCACCAAGTCATCCCAATTCCTAGCTATTTGAGAGCAGAGTTCATCATAGATCTTATGATGCCTCTACATGTAGGAGATAGTACAAACCCATGTAGTTCCATTGATGATTGTTTTATACCATGAAACTGGCTTCACATCATGATTATGGAGAGGATTTTATGAGTCCTTTGGGACTCATTCATTCTTGAGCACAACATTTCACCCCCAGACTAATTGCCAGACTAAGTGGACCATTCAGGTCTTGGAGGACATGCTATGGTTTTTCATGTTGAACTTTGGTCATAGTTTGGAGGATCATCTACCCTTAGTGGAGTTTTTTACAACAAAATCTAATATTCTACCATTGGTATGACATTATTAAAGCCTTTGTATGGGCGACCCTATAGGTCGCCACTATGTTGTACTGATCTAGGAGGGTCAACACTCATGGTCCCAGAGTTGGTATGAGATACTACAAAAAGGTACATATCATCCAAGAGCAGATGATGAATGAAAAAATCCATAAAAAGTCTTATGAGGACTGATGAAGGAGACCTATAGATTTTGAGGAGGGAGACTATGTGTTCCTGATGGTCTGATATCAATACGGGTTGTAGATATTTTCTTAAGGTAACAAGTTATCTTTGAGATTTATTGGTCCCTTCTAGATACCATATAGATTTGGCAAGGGGGAATACCACTTAGATCTACCACCATAGATGGTCCGGGTAAACGATGTCTTTCACATGTTGCAACTAAGGAGGTATGTGCACAACCCATCACATGTTATCGATTGGGGTGAGAAGGACAATGAGGATGAAGATACCTTTTCTAAGTACCCAGTAGAGATCAAGGTTTGATAGAAGAGGATCCTTTGTTGGTGATAAATTCCCCTAGTGCATATACAATGGTAGTACAAGAATATCCAAGTGAACACTTGGGAGTGGGAGACCTAGATGTGAGCCCAATACCCTCATCTTTTTGAGTAGGTTTTTATCTTTTCAAGAAGAAAATCCTTAAGGTGGGGGGAATGTAATGACTTTTATTTTTCATGTATTTTTCTTGGATATTATATAGATTATTTTTGAGGCAAATAACTAAGACGACATGTGATTATGAGGCCCAGTGTACCCAAAATAAATGTTTAAAATATATTAAATATATTAAATAACACACACAAAGTTTTCCTAAAAAAGAAGAATAACTCCCAAATGGGGGCCCATATCAGAAATTCAAGGGAATCGATGAGTTCAAAACATGATTTTTACCCTAGGAATGATATAACCTTTGTCGATGCATGATGTTTATGAAAAATTCATCATGTTTAAAAAATTAATAAAATAAATTAATAAATTGAATTAATTTATTTTATTTTACGTAGAAACTGATTTTGTTTATAAATACATGGTTATGGGTTTTGACTTAGGGTTGGCTACTAAACCCTGGAGACCTAGAAACTATTGAAGGAGAGTATACTTGGAAAATGACAATAGATCAGGACCATATTGAGGATATTTATGCCAACAGAGTTTATATATTTCATAAACGATGAAAATACAAAAATTCTTCATCAAAAAAATGATCCAAACACTAGGTAGGATATTTGATTCTATTTTTTTCATCATTTTATTTAATCATAGATGAATGCAGATCAATTCCATAAATATAATTGATACACGCATATTCGTTAAATTTTAATTTATGAAATTTATATTTTTTTCATTTTTATTATCGCTCTTAGTTTTTCAATTTTACGACAACGGATTGAGGCCGAATGAACAAATGATGAGAATCGTTCCTCACATCTTGTGTATTTTGGTTTTCTCCCCCATTTCTTCACACTTTTATCATGGGTATTTCTTTTGGCCTGTGATTCAATAATTAATCAGTATTTGATTGTTTCCCAACCATTCTTCGGCACAACGAATCAATACCATGGGTATAGCTTGAAATGGAGGTTGTGATTAGAGGATCGACAAGGACATTGGATGAATCAAGGAGGAATAAGACTAGACTGGTAGGATTAATTTTTCTCAAGCGGCATGCAGTTTAGCTACATATGGATCAAGAAGATGTTTTCTAGGGAATAGAGGCTTGGACAACCTTGAATCTATAGATTCTAGAAAGTAAGATGGCTCCAACGACGTGGAAAAGAAAAAAGGAATTATGGAAATTCCCAATAAACACAGAGTTTAATCTGATATTACATGCTATGTGGGAACCATGGATATGACACTAGGGTTTCAACTAGATTTAAGTATCATATACCATGTGACATGGTCACATGCTATGTGACCCCTTTGTGATGGCTCAGTGTGTACTTCATAAAGTACAAAAAAATGGACATATGTACATGGCTAGTGGAACACCATGTACTCGGACAAGGATGAAACTAATGTCACATGGGCTTGTGTCGAGTGATCTCTACATGTTGTGAACTATTCCTACACACTATATATTTGGAAATTTACATATAGTATAAATATTTACCATCTAGGAAAACCAAGAGATAGCTGGACAGGCTGTGTACCCCTAGTACATGTTGTGTACCCCATTTGAGGGTGTTTGTATCCCTTTGTTTCTTTAGTCTGGACCAGTAATGGTTGAGTGTGTTCCCTTGGTTCATTCCCTCAAGGGTAAAATACCACATTACATCCAAATCATAGGATTGTGATCCCCACTGGAGGATGAGTCTCAGATAGTGTTTTTGGTGTCCCTCTATGAGACTAGAGAGTGATCCTCTATCATCTTTATACCCTATGTGGGGTTTGTGGAATCAGTGTGAAATCCTTGAGTAGGGAGTTGATCCTCCATCTATAATTTTGTATCGGTATGGTTCATGGTATTGTTGGAATATGATCCCCTATGTAGTGGGTTGATCCAAATTGGGTTTGTGGTGTCCCTCAACAATTCAGGATGTGACCCCCTATCTAAGTATTTGGGTATTTTGAGACTATTGAGATTTCTTTAGTGGGTCCCAATGATCTTGACCTCTTTATTGAGTGTCTCTAGTGATAGCATGCCTTGTGGAGTGGATTCTCTCAGAATGCGCATTGCTTCGAGAAGAATCATGTGGTTGGCA
Source organism: Viscum album (assembly GCA_963277665.1). Classification (NCBI taxonomy): domain Eukaryota; kingdom Viridiplantae; phylum Streptophyta; class Magnoliopsida; order Santalales; family Viscaceae; genus Viscum; species Viscum album. The sequence continues at coordinate 275,967,534 of OY728137.1, forward strand.
GTTGGTTGTGACTACCTTGTGGCGCAGTTTCCTTCATGAGTATATCTATATTTTCTATTATGCATTGATTTTTATATCTTGTATTGATATGAATGTACTTGGTGCTTCATGTTTAGTGTTTTTAGGGTGTCATACTAGGTATTGTTATACTCAACCTTGCATGAGATCTACTCGCATGTGCCGTGTCTTATGTAGATGATGACCGTTTTGAAAATGTCCAGGGAGGACAAAGAGATGGTGGATAATAGATTTATCTAGATAAATTGATGTGTTTTACAGAGTTTTCATTTGATCATATTACTCTCCCTTGGAGTAGGTTAAACTCTTTTCAGTTTTTGGTTGGGATCATATTTGGCCACTTTTTCGTTTTCAGTACTTTACCGTCATACTTAGGTTGCTGGATTTTAGATGTATGCATGCATTGGATTCAGTTTGTATTACATTTAAGCATTGTGTGGGAATGGATATGTGTTCGTGTGTACAGGTTATTTTGGATAACAACTCCTATTTGTGGGATATGCCTACTCGGCGCTGGTCGCTAGCCCCTGACCTATTAGAGGCGGGCTTGGGGAGTCACAGGTCAGACCCCAATGGGTCAAGTCTTGATAGAGATATCTATAACCATACCCAACCCATATATTTACGTAAAAATAATTCCTCATATATCAAATTATCCATTTTATTCATGAAAAATATTCCTTATCAATAAATATCCATATTGTGTAAAGGATATAGATTTATCTATATTTACCCAATTAATCAAATAACATTGAAAGTAAACACCATATATAAAAATGTTACATAGTCTATTAAATAATCATATAAACCAGGGAAGAATATTGATATTTAATATAAATATAATTTCCAATGAAAAATGATTAGCAAAAAGTGACTGTTTCATGATAAAGTTAACAATCACAAAAGAATATGAGATTGTACAATAACTTTTAACACTTGGAAATTTTCAAGTCAAATCACCTTGAATGAAATGATTCAAATTGAAACATAAAATATGGTGATTTATTAATTATTCATGATATTATATATCAAAGGTGAAATATATACAACTCATAAAAGTGAAATGGAGCATAATAACAAATTAGTGTCAATGGAATGTAAATTGAGATGAAATCCCTTACCTCATGATTATTTTTAATTGAACGTTATTTAACATCATATTTAGTGGTTTTAAACAGTTTATTAACTTAAACTAGAACCATATTAATATTTATAATATAATATATGATCCTTTTGTAATATATTTTCACTTTTTCATTAATATTCTTTCAATATTTTCACTGTTTTATTTGTTAATTGCCTTGTTTTCTCATTCTTGATTTGTTATAAAAGTTATGTTTCTTGTGAATATTATATAGTTTTATAATATATAGAATAATAATAATGAAATAATTATAATATTTATATTTCAATTATAATTTTAAAACCAATCATGAAATATGGTTATGAAAAATTAAGTACGTTACGATCATGGAAACAGTAGGCCATACGTACACATGGGCAACATTTCCATTTTTCAATGATCATTATAAAAATGTAATAAGTAATGTTTTATCTTTATATAATGATAATAATATCATAATTACCATATTATTTATTTAAATATACTTATATATATCATCCATGTGGTGTTGTGATGAAAAAGAGTCACATCACTTTGTAAATGCGGTAGTCCGCACATAGACGAATAATGTTATCATTTTCAGCGAAAAAATAAAATAAAATGATATATTATTATTTAATAATGATAAATATTTCATGAATATCATAATTATTTCACGTATATCATATATATTTATTAAATTTATCCTTATTATATTCCATGTAAACAGTTAGTGAAAAACAAACCACATCGCTTCACGAGACGGTAGTCCGCCGTACCCAAGGGAGACATTATCATATCCCCTATGGAATAGAAATTAAAAAAAGGTACATATGATATAATAAATATATAGTGATAATTATTTTATAAATATAATATATATTATTTATATCCATCATCACACCCAACCGTGAGAGGTGTAAATAAAAAATGAATGACATCAGTTCACAAGGCGGTTGTCTGCCGTACACATGAATGATGATTTCGTAACACATTTGATAGAAGTGGGAATGGTTTAAGGTAATTAAATTAACATAAAATCATGTAAGTATATGTAATATACTGAGGTTATTATATCATCATGTTTTATTAAGAATTGATTTAGGTGAAGGAAGAAATAAAATAAAAATGCTTGTTGAAAAACATTACCTCTTGTCCGGGTGACCTCATTAGGTTTGCACCAAATCCTTCCAAGGATGGATTTATTCCTAAAATAAGGCTTATATAATTATATAAGAGAATTTGGGAAGTGGTTTGGTTAGGTTTTTGTCGAGAAAAAATGGATTGATAGATGTGATAAAGTGAGGGGAGTGAGTGCCCATTTATAATTGAGGCGGAGTGATATTTTTATAAATTCCAAAAAAACTATTCAATAATGGGAAGTCAATATCACATTAAGTGGCTCCAAAATTAATAATTAAAGGGTTTCAGGGATTATATGGTCGATACAAACCTATAACACATAAAAAACACATATTTTAAACATGCTGTTCCTTAACTTTTAAGTTTCATTACTTTTACCTTTTTTGTTTTTTCACTACAGTAACTAGTATTTTTAACCTAGATAATTTATAATTTAAGTATAAAATAAAATGAGACTTATTATATAATTTGGAAATAATAAATATAAATATTAAATCCAATTTATCAAATTAAAATTCAATGTGTTTTGAAAATTAATTTTAACACAAGCGCATATAATGTGAAAAAACATCGTTTTAACCATAAAAATGTTAATAATTTTTTTACTATTTTGGGGTTAATATAGTCACTATGAAAGAAAAATTGGTCTATTAATGGACCATATTTTATATTTTTAATCATTTACAAATCACCTGGTAGAATTTTGGATTTTAAGAATTTAAATCATTTAATAAAATATCATTTTTTATAAAATAACATTGATTTCATCTTGACATTATTCATTTAATTTGAATTTAATAAAATATCAAGAAAATTAGGGAATTAGATTCTATTATGTTAATACCTATATAACATGATATATTTTTCAAAAAAATTAATGGAACACAATAATTAATTTTTTTAAAGTTGGGGCTGAAGCCTCGTTTTGTTATGAAAGAAAAGACCTCTTTCTATCTGCGTAGAGGGAGTCCCATTACATTTCTCATAGGCCCAATTTAAAGTGGTACTAGAACATGGGCTGATGGCATAGTGTAGCGTCATTCCTGCATCATCCAACCTGCATGACTGCCTGCCTGTATTATGCCAACATCACTGCCTGCTACATAAATCCCCTAATGGGAATGCTAGGATTCCAACCATGGTATTTTGGATACAGGATTACAAAGTTTACCATTAAAGAACCACCCCAATTTCTACACAATAATTTATTCAATTTAGTTTACTTTTAATATTTTTATCTATTATTTTATTTTTCTATTCACTAAATAATTAATGAGTTAGTATTTTATAAGCATTTAAAGTAATTATTTCATCTCAAAAAATTAAAAAAATTTATCATGATAAAAAATAATTTATCTTTAAAAATAATATTTATAACCGAAAATACGTTGTTTTTATCCTATCCCAAATCTTTTTAGATATTTAAATCAAGGAAGCCTCCCTTTTTGTCCTTTTCTTTACTTAACTTATTATATTGGCCACTTTCAAGGATAAGTGTCTCACAAACTCATAAAAATAGATCCTAAGGTGTAAAATGTAGAAATATGGACATACAATTGGTGTTGAAAAAATTGTTAGGTCATTTTAACCCTTATCTTCTTGGTTTAACCGCCAATAAACCCATTTTACCTTAACCGTGGTAAATAATTTAAACTATTTTTACTATTCATTATGGTCAGAAATTAATTTAACCTTATTATATAATATAAATTATTCTAATTTAAAATATGGAATCCATTTTTAAAAATTATACTTATTTTAGTGGAAAAATTTCATTTATAATTAAGCCCATAGATGTGACAAGAAAGTGCGGTTTGAAATAGAAAATGTTCAAAAATTTACTAAGTTTTTATATCAAAATTAAATAAAAAAATTATTCCATTTAAATAAATTGTTTTTATTGATATAAAATTAAACAAATTTTTCTTTAAAACCAATTAAAAATATAATTTAACATTATAAATTATTTAAAAGAAAATACAATTTCCAATTAAAATTTAATATTTTTCACTATTCATCAAAAATGAAACTTTTCAGTAAAATTTAAAAAATTCACCTTAATATTATTTTGATATTTAGATTAAAAAAATGTATTTTATCTTGTTAAATAATTTTTTTATAATTTATAAAAATTAATTTTAAATTATGTGCACAAAGTGTGACTACACCATCTTTTGAACAAATATAGTTTTTTAGAAAAATTTTTTTTAAAATATTCTTATTTTATTTCTAATCAATAGATCACCTTATTTTTTTAATTTAGTTAGTACTATTCAAATGGATAGGTGATAACTATCATATTAAATAATAATATTTTAACAATATGTCAAGTTTCATTTAAACTCGGTATTGTGTGTAAAAGAAACTTAACTATGTATTGTGTGTAATACATGATTAACCCAGTGTTTCATATCATTCAAGATAAACTCAGTGTTTCTTTTAATGAAAGATATTGAATATATTGAATTAAAAAAATATATCATAAATTATTGGGGTGTTATATTTTCTTATAATCATGGTGTTGTGTCATACATGATATCGACTATGATGTTCATATTTTAAAATCTTGGGGAGTTACATTCTCTCCACCATAAATAAATTACATACTCACAGTTTAAAATTGATTTCAAAAATCAAGGGGTTTTCATTTGAAAATACCCTTTTTTAAATCCCACATCATGATAAGGGTTAATAAAACATCCTATTAATAAGAGAGAAATGGAAGTACAAAGTTAATATGGAATAAAACATAATAGGTTTCTAAATAGAAGAACATAGGTGGGAAGTGAAAACAAGGATATAAAAGAGACAACTAACACCCAAATACTGATGGTGAGTGATAGAGAACACAGTCATGAGGAAGTTGACAACCATAAACCTTGAACCAGAGGTGCTTAAAAAGTCATTGATATAATAAAAAATGATGATAATAGGGCAACATTTTTTTTCAAGACCCTTTTCCTAGGGTTGATGCCTGAATGGCCCGAAGGCCTTCATTTTTATTGATTTTTGATAACCCCCCTTTAAAGGGATGAGGGGGAACCCTTATAAGGCCCGTAGGCTCAGAGATTACATGTTCTATAGGCTTAGGAGACTACATGAACTGAAGGTCTTAGATAATTCAACCAGACTATCTACAAGGAACTGCCCCTCCACAGCATCTGCATCCTGATAGTAGCTCTCCACCTTTGCATGACCATCTGGCTAGGCTTCCCGTGCAAGCACAGGCCGGTACCGATGGAATAGCTGTACCCTTTTGTTTTTCTTTGATCAATTTTTTCTTCTTCTCTTACTCCAAGAATGAATATCCCAAAAATTATTATTTTATGCCCGAAGCACTAAAATTCACTTTTAAAAAATCATAATATCCATAATATAATGACAAGTCATTGCTTCAATCTCTATTTATCATTATAAAAAATGGATATCATAGGTTATTCAATATACACAAATCTTCATATGGTGAAGGAATACATTACTTTATAAAAATGAATCCAAATTTAAACTTAAACCATTTAATAAATAGTTAACCTTACAATCCTTCCAAAATATTAAGATCCGTAACTTTAGAAAAGAGGTCACTAAATTTCCAAAACAAACTTATCATTAATCCCTAAAAAACTTGAAGTAGCTCTTAATCTTCATATACCAAACATATGAATGCTTTCATCATGTATTTTCTTCAAACATGGTAATAACTTGAATTACCATAAAACCTCATTGAAAACATGAATGCTTACTTATTCCTTGTATAAAACACAAATTATAGGATATATCCCTTAAATCCAAAAAATGATGTAAACTCCATCATTGATAACATAAACCTATTTTTCCACAAATCATTAATCAATTCCAAGGTAGTTAGTACTATCCAATTTACTTTATCTATATCAATCATCTCTTTATCCCAATATCATTTTCTCAACATCATGAACATATTAAGGGTTATACTTCCCTCACTGATATGTTTTCCAAGAATTTCATCTTTCCAAAATCATTTTTCTTATTCATTAGTACTACTCAACATACGCTTTCAAATCCTTAATGAAAAATTATTATAGTACAATCATTATACATTTAATAGTTCTTACAACCAGGATATAATTGATAAAATACTCAAATTATATAATTCTTGAATCCAAAAACAAGAACATTAATAATCCTAATTTTTTTGTGGCAATGTCATAAGTGTGACCGTGATTCATTAGATTATTTTAAGGTATATTAGTTTGAAGCTTAAGACATTGATTTTTGTAGCACCCCATCTTCTTATAGTTGAAGTATTGTATATTAGAAAACGTTTTATTTCCCTTATGATCATAAGAATGGTGGCCTTTATCTCTAGGCTTGTAGAAAACTACGATTCCTTTTAATCAAGGACAAGGATGTTTCTTTCCACAATCATAACATGTGATAAAACCATTCTTTCCCTTATTCCTTTTAACTATATTTTTACATACAATTATCTTCTTATCTTTATTATCTTTTAATCTATAATACTTATAGAATTATTTATATATCTTTTTAGAACATGATACTATATACTCATATGACGAGAATTTTTGGGAGACTATATCCCTTTAAAATATTGGCTTAATCCCATCAAAGAAATGACCATTCTTACTCTTTGGATTACGTACATTGGTGCAGTTCCCATTGCTTCTGCTAAGCATCATTTATAATTGATAACATTCACTATATTAGATAATATCATATCATTTTTAAATATAACGTATAATTTCAAAACTAGTGAAATACTTAACATAAATTGAAAAATTTATGCATAGCTAATCTCATAATCATAAACATGGTTTCTTTGGGGATATCTCTATTTTCAAATCCTTCATAATTGTTTGTAAATGAAATGTAAATTATCCTAAGTATATCACCTATGAGTATAAAAATAGGTGCACAATAAGGCCCAATTTCAAGAACCAAGTGATGAATAAGTCAATACCAATACACCCTTTTAGAGTTATTAACTCCAAGTACATCTGTTCCATAACCACTTCCAACTGTAGTATCCAAATAGGGATGTATTTCTAGGAAAAACCACATAATCTCTACCTTACCAAAATTTAATAATTTTCTTTTATAGTTATCCTCAAATAATATCATATTTTTTTGATCCCTAAAATATTTTTTTTCTAAATATAGTTCCCAAGGATTCTACTGAACTTCCTCTGATACCAACAGTAATAACTCCAACTCTAGTAGCTTGAAGATGGTGACTATTTTATTAAATTGACATAGATACAATGGGTGAAATCTAAAAGTACCAATCATTTTAGTAGTTTTAGATAACTAGATACTGATTAGCCTCTAAAATAGGATAATATTCATTGTTTACAATATTATATTCATGTTATTTATTAATCATAGACACCATTATTAGTGAATTTAACACCTTGAACATTTTTCCACATTATGATTGTAATTCCTTCTTAAAATGCACTATTACATGGTACATTCTTGAACATATCATAAAACATGAAATGATATTAATTTTATTTTCAGGTATCCCATGATATAAGGAACAATTAATTATTTTGGAGCACTTGGAGATTCAAATTGGAAGACCACCAAAGTGGGCCTTGAACTAACAAGGTTCTGGACGCAGTGAATTGGAGAGCATCCCAATAAAAGTACTGTATAGGACAGGATTAAATTCCAATGATTCTAAAACTTTATATGCAGATAGAGGATATTATGGGGAATATTTTATTAAATAGTGGTCCAAGATAATTCAGACGTTTTAATGGTGTTCCAGGCGGCCCAATTTGATGATGAAATTCTGGTCCAGATTCTGAGGCCCAGAAAAATATCTCACCATTGTAATCATATCTCTCGAACCAAAACTTATTTTGGGCTGAAATGTTACAGGATTTTAGGAGACATCCAGGGATACATTTTATACTTCTATGGTCTGCTATAATTCGTCCATATAGAAGGTCATTTCGGCACGTCGTTTCGGTGGATGCAAGATGGCTGCCACTTCGGGGGAAGAGTGGAAAAGTTTCATCTACATTAATTGTCCACCTACCTAGGCCCACCACAATTAATTAAAGACACATGGGAAGATGGGGGATCAGAAAAAAGCTTCCTAAATATCTATTTAAAGAAGTAGAGGTGTAGGATTTAGGGATCTTGGAGCTTTGTTTTCATTGTAACGTTATTATGCCAAATTGTCTTTGTAACGTTCTTCCTTCTCATGTAAGTTGTTAGAATCACCTTAGTTTTCAATAAAAGTTATTCTTAGTCTCTTATTATGTTCTTTTTCATATCACCTTGATAATGTTTCCTCAAGGTGTGAACTTTTTCACACCAAACCTTGTGATTTTGTTCACACAATGGTGGAGTGATCGTTATTTTGTTGTTTTTACTTCTTCAATTCCACTCTCGTAAGTCTACTTCCCGCTTACATTAAAAAAATGTAATCAATGGATGGATAAATATTTTATGGGTTGATCCAAGGGAGTATAAAGGGGATGCATTGGATTTTATTTATCACTCTATAATTGTTATTAATTTCTTTTATTTGAGTTTCTTTCATTCAATGATTTTTTCTCTTCCTCTTCCTTATTGAAGTTATTCACCCCATTTTTATGAGCTAATTAGATCCTTTACCTTTAAGTGCTCATAAAAATGATCCTAAAAGTTTATAAGTGATTAGAATGTGTTTTTAAAGGTGTTTAATCAGTAAGTGATGAGGTTATATTGAATTCATTGCATGAACCTTTCTCAAGTTAATGAAATTGAAATTATAAAAAAATAATTCATCCAATCCACCCCAAGAAATCACCTAGGATCAAATCATTTTATCATAATTTGAATTTACATAGATCTCTTAGTGATTTTTTAAAACCATATAAAATCAACCCAATATGGAAACTTCATATCCAAAAACCCATCTCTTTTTATTATGTGTCTAAGGATCTTCTTAGGTCTCTGAGGATTCGACAACCCAAACTACACTGTAAGATACCGCTTAACCCTTAGAACTTGGGTAAATTTGAGAAAAACCAGATAACTACATCATACCCATTTTACATTAGGAATAAAAAATAAAACATAATGAAATAAAATGCCGCACATCCTTGAAACTCATTCAAAGGATTAATCTTCATAACCTAGGTAAAAGAAACAAAATAAGGGAGAGCTCAAATTATTAGTAAGGGTTAAGTATAGTGGAATATATCCGGAATAAATAAGAATAATAAATATGGAAAGGTAAATAACTAAATACACATGCCATTTAAATAACTTAAAAATAATGATAAGATAAATTAATATCAATAATTTGAGTATGAAATGCATCCAGAGATAATATCATGGAGAAAATATCATTGATAATAAGATAAATAAATTATCAATGAATTAAATGCTTAATTATTAGATTTCATGTCTCAGACACATGATACAACTAATGTCAAGATTTATCATCAAGATAGTTTAGAAATACTAGGTAAATACCTATCAAATTTGGACAATTGGTTTGTCTCATGAGACCTATTTATGAATTAAGGGGATATCTATAACTGGACCCACTCGTATCTTCATTCCCAAATAATTCCTCATATATAAAATGATAAATTTGATTCAAGAATAATATTCTTTATCAATATGTCATGAACCAACCAGGTTCGACCTTGAACTGGTCACCTGAACTGGACCGTAACAAAGTTCGAGAGGTGTTCCTGATCCTCCCACAATGGAAACTTGTGTCAGGAATCAAGGAAAACTAAAATGGGAATGATTTAGCCTATAAAAAGTAGATAAATAAATAAATAAAAACAAATAAAACTTTAACTAGAATAGGAAAATAAATAAACTAGATGTACCTCCATGCAACCTTGCGGGTTACCATTGACCATAGAATGAAACTCCATGAGTGAACTAGAGTTGGGAATAACCTAAACTAAAAAAATGTTAAATAAAGTAGGCATGAGATTCGAGATGCTCACTAGGTATTCCAAGGATAAAAAATCACCCATGAATTACCATTAAAGTGAAATACTTTTCATGCTAGTTTGAAAAAAAGATGTATAAAAATAAGGTTTTCCATTATTTTAAACAATAATAAAAAAATTCCATTTTAAAGAAAAACCATTTTCCATTATATTTCCAAAAACAATTTCCAAATCCTAATTTTTTTCCAAAAAATTCCTTTAAAATATAATTAGTGTTGGAGTAGTTATTTTAATATGGAATGTAAAGTATGGGTGTCACTTTATAAAGATACTAGAAAATAGATAAATTTAGCGTACATATAAAGTAGGAATCATGGTATCTCAGGTGTTGGTCCATATAGACTATGAAAAAACTATAATACTATATCACAATCAATCTCTACAAGTACCAGTTGTCCAAAAACACTACCCTGACACTTAAAGATACCCTTAATTGTTTGACTGAGGGACACATCTCAAAATTAGTCAAGTTATCTACTCCGGGCCCTATCTAGTGCATAATATTAACTAGTGCATTATGTGCACCTAAGGATACGGCCTAACTACCCAAGGCTACCCATTACAATTAAAAAGGAGGTGATTTTTATCAAGTTATTGTATACATATATATCACCTTCTTTACACAAAACCTTATCTACCTTCTCACCTCAGAACTACCACCTTAAGTGATCCCCTTTTTAAGTCATGATAAAACAAAGAATAAGCCTATCCACTAGGAATATAATACAAATCAAACATTTATCACACACAACACATTTCCAAATCGATGGGGCATGCCTTAAGAGGGGTTTTTCATTTCTATAAAACAAATCAAAGTACCAACCAAGTCTCATTACTTAATTGGGTCGAAACACCAAAATATCTTCAGGCATCACCATTTTTCTTAGTATAAATCATTTTGGAAACCAATTGAATATTAAAAATACCTTACATTTCAAAATAAGGTTGAAATAATAATTTAAAATGAAGATCTCTTGTTGGAATCTTAGGAAAATTATGTAAAAATATATGAAAAACCCTTTTCCATTATCCACACCCAATTTTCATAGCACATACATATTACATAATAATAAAAAATATTTTTAAAATACTCAAGAAATTAAGGAATTAAAAATAAAGGGTCGGACAATGGGAAAGTAATTCAAAAAATACTTCTTTTGATGATGGCAAACTAAAACTGCTTCATACTTAAACGCATATACACCTTCACACACACACATATACTCTGTGAACAAATTTACATATTACCCTCTCCATGAGGGAATATGTACAAGGAGGATATATATATATATATATATATGATTACCCAATAATACACGTTCAAGTCGAATTCTACAATGGTGGTTTGAAGCTATCCCAAACAGGTCCAAGGTATACTAGAAAAAATTTGAGAAAATAAAAAATGTAGAAACTCTAATTAAAATTGGGGAATGAATTAGAATGGAAGAAATATTACTTGAAACTGATGGAGGACTCATAACCTTCAATACGTGAGACCCAATATCATCTCAAATGAGTCCAAGGAAGACCGTAAGAAGAAAGGAACCCTAGACACATGAAAAACCCACAAAAAAACACCATTGGAGTACCCTGGGATTCAACCAATCTCACACAAAATTGAGAGAAAGGAGAAGAAGGGAGAATGAGGTGATAAAGAAGGATAAATGACTACTCTGAGAGATCACACCAATAATTAAGGAATAAATCAACTACTAGAGGGTGAGGAGGAGGAGTTCACATGTGAGGGAGCCCCTCCAGGGTGTAGTGTGTCACACAACACAGAGAGGAGGGGTGAGGGGGGGGGGGGGAGCTTTGGCCGATCAAGAAGGGGGAGTTGGGGGGGGGGGGGTAAAAGATAATAATAATAATAATAATAAAACTAATAATAATAATATTATTATTATTATTATTAAAACATTTCATTTTAAAGGGTTATACACTGCACATGGTTTGGAAAATCTTGAGTCGACCATGTGATTCATCTTTGTCAAAAACTAAAGATGGATCACACGAGTTGTGCACGGTTTCTACTAACCATGCGCCAACGGTGCGCATATACTAAAAACCCAAAATTTTAAAATTTAAACCTAATTTGACCCAAAAATCAATAGAAATCATAAAAATAAATAAATAATTAAAAATTATCAATATTCCAGGGTTGGGGTGTGACAATTATCCCCACCATGAAACTTTATGCCCCCCAAAATCCCCAAAGATTCAGTTGGTCACAACACTAGATGAAAGAAACCCACTACATGAGATGAGGTTCCCAAAAACCGAAGAACAAGATTTAACACTAACCTTTCTTCCAAAACATCAAGCCTTAAAATATAATAAAGAGGTTATATTTAGATAAAGAAAAATATAATTGAGGATGAAACAAGAAATACTAAAGAACTTGAACCATCCAACAAGGGACCCAATGGAAGAGTCTCAAACTTACAATTGTTTTTTCAAAAAATGCAACACCTTGACCCCTAACATAGAAATCACCATGGAAACCCATCATGTTCTATTTGGGATCTCCATGAGAATTAATCACAAGAAATATTATCCAAGCCAGCTAAACCACTATGGTCAGGGTTAGATAATGTGGAATCATAGATCCATACAAGAAATTGGAGTTCAAAATTTCCAAGAAGAAAAGAAAAAGGACTAGAGAGTTAGTCTTACCATGAGATTAATTAGGGTGGTATCCCCATAATTTTAAAAACTTGGTTAAAACTTGGTTTCTCAAACCAGAAAAAGATTAAAAATTCCTAAAGAAAACAAAAAACCTAAAGACACAAAGCCTGGGTCAACAAACACTATCATTACACATAAACAATATTCATAAATTTAAAAATACATCCCCATTTAAATATAGTTTCCAAAATATATACAACATAATTATCCATACCTAAAAAAAAGTTAAACACCATGGGATACATCAAGTTCACAAAATGGAATTTACAAAAAATGAAGCTTCTGATTGAGCTTTCACGAGTTCCACATTCCTCTAACTAGGCTTGAAGGATCTCCAAGGGAATGGATTTGGATCCAAGTCACTTCCTAGCACCACCTTGGAAAAACCTTTGAAAATGACCTAGATGACCATAAGTATGATAGACCTTTTGTTATTTAATGCATTAAAACTTCCTCTTCATGGGATTTCCACACTAGTAACACAACATGAGCTTACTCTTAGATGAATCTATTGAGATGGAACACATTGGCCTTTTCACACCACTTCTTAACTGACCTGATGAAACTAAACCAGATTCATCTTGAATAGTCTGCCACACTACTTATTTATAATTTTTAGAGAATAAAGGAATTTCCTAATGAAATTATGAGCGGAGGACCCTATTAAAGAATTGATCCTTTAAGAATTCATCTTTGATGAGATTTGGAAAATATGAAATCATCTAAAAAAATCTCTTAGAATACTATAATACCATTAACTCACCTTGCTCAAGGTAGTTCAATGTTGAAACCTTTAATATCCTCAAGTCATTAGAGAAGTAATGTTGGATGAACACTGATTTAAAGCATTCCCATGAGAAATTATTCTATGGTTTAGTTGGCATAATGGACTTCCACCACTCCTGGCTTGGGCCTTCCAACTTGAAGGTGGAAAGACCAATCTCGAGAGGTTCTAGAGACCCAAGATAAACAAATATATCCTCAATATTTTGTAGCCATTCCTCAAGTTACCTTGATTCTGGATGCCCAAAGAAACGAGGAGGGGTTGACTCTCTGAACCGTTGGGTCAAATCCTAATATCGAGGACTACTAGGATCCTTATCCAAAATGGATAAATCAAATTTCCAAAGTATAACTTAATCAAATAAAAGACCTGAAATGGAATAACCACATGAAAATTATTTTTCAAAACCTCTTAGAACTCAGTGGGGAAATACATTGAAAATAGGAAGCATGAGACCAAATCAAGACACATTATAAACCAAAATTTCACATATCAATCATAAATCCTTAAAGAAAACTCAAAACACATCTTAAATGACATTTCCAATATACCCAAAACCAAAAATTCCCAAAAAGTAAATCCCCAAATCACAAAAGAAAGCATCACACAACACCCAATTATCAAAACATAAAAATTCCCATTTTGAAAACAATTTAGAAATTAAAAAAATATTGATAAGTTGGGTACTTAGAAATGGTATTCCATGAATCCTCACACATATAAATTCCCATTCCAGATCTAGAACACATCCACACCTACCACCAACCATCCACTTCCATACACACATCCTTATATGTGAGTGTTCATAAGAATACCAAAGGTCCAAACAAGACATTTCCATTTCAAAAAATAGACATTAAACACAAATTAAACTTCTCAACCAATTAAAATCCAATCCTTATCATCCTAAAACAAATAATTTCCAAAATCCAAAAAAATTTTCTAAATAAATTTCTAATTAACTCTTTGTAAAACCTTTTAAAGATACCTAAAAAATTCCCAAAACAATTTCCATTTTCAAAACAAAAAATTTCAATTTAAAGAAACCAATGTTTTAATTATGAAGATACACTTTTTATAAACCAATTACCAATTTAAAACCCAATCAAAACACCAAAAATCAACTCAAACCACTATTAATAACAAATAAAACCAACCCAATAATTAATGAATCAAAATCCCAAAAACTCAAAAGAACCTGTAAAGACCTGACCCCAGTTTCCCAAATCCAGTGCCTTAATTCATTACATTAGCATGGTTACAAGAAATTCGTATCTCATAAGAATGAATATTTTAGTATTTTTGGAAAACTAGATACATATATAAGTTCAACATTAAAACTTGAAAGGAAATACAATATATAAATTCTTTTGATGACATCCATAACTCATAGGTTATCCCTGCATGTCATTAATAATATACCTCTTCATGTCATTGGAAAATGAAACATATGAAATGGGTGAGATCAAGTGCTCAGTAAGGGTAATAAATACCATAGAATATATCATTAGCATAAACATTAGGCATGATGAATAACTAAAAACACATGCCTTTAAAAATAAACTCGAACACATTATGGTAGGAGTAAGAGCTGAATAAATAATGCCATAATAAAGCATAATATTGGGTATTCTACTAGTTTAATAACCACCTGAAATTTAATTTACAAGTTTCATATTTAGGGAACGCATAATTCTAGACATCATAACCATACCTTCAAGGCCTCATGCCAGGACCATAAATAACCATTTTGTTAAGGCCTCGTGCCAAGAATGATGTTTGTCTCATAAGACCCACCGACACATCTAGGGGATGTAGTGGCCCCAAAAAATCACTTTATAAGTCCAATTAATTCCTAATATAAATTGAGATAAACATAAACAACATATACATTCATATTGAAACTAACACATGAAATATAAATAAATTTTCTTGAACATTAATCATAAACACTAACCATTTAGAGTAAATTTGTAAATGGTTTTAAGATAGAACATCCATAGTAAAACTAAGAATAAAACATTTATTTAAATATGGTAGATGATATAATAAAATATTAATCCCTATAATACATAATAATCAACAAGAGTGTTTAAATAGATGAATATACTCTTATAAAACCATAGAGTAATTGTTGAGATAAGTACTATTTTACTTTGAAAAGAAGTTTTATTTTGGAAAAGTATTTATATAAAAAAAAATTGAAGTAAGATAGTATTTTCATAATAAAATGAGTGATTTTATAAAGATAATGGTTGATAAAAATAGATTATAGAGTACCCTTGAAAATAGGTAAGAATTTGATAAATTCCCTTGAACTGGGCTGGTATTTCAGGAAGAATTTTTGAAAGATCCTTATAAAACATATAACTACCTATAAATGAAAGTAGGATTCTAGTTGGTACACATATATAGAAAATTATCATAGAATTTATGAGGAGTAAATATGAATAAATAATAATTTAATTGAGTTAAGTAGAGAATAAGAATAACCTGAATGAAAATGGAGGTTTGGGTAGAAAACCCTTACCTTAAGTTCGATGATGTTTTTCAATTGATCTTAGTGTCTTGGATAACCATATTAAATTCATTAATTAATACTAAAAGAACCTATTATTTATATAATTGATTTATTATAGCCTTATTAAGTTCATTCATGAACTTATTTATGGGTTTAAGAGGTTCAATTTTATTTTTTGGGATCACTTTCTTCCTTGGTATTCATGGACGGTTTACTTATATACATGTAAGGATAAAAATGTAAGATGATAATGGTTTTCCAGAATATAATTTATATTTTATTTTTTAATATACATATTATTAAATGTTATATAATTAATTTTGTTATTGTGAGTGAAGATGAATCATTATATAAAACTTTAATGATAATTGTTCTGGTTAATTGGAAAATTTTCATCACGATGAACTCAATTTTATTTATAATTTAATATCATGTGTAAAAAAAGATTACAAAACCTTAAATAAGTTATAATAAATATATTTTAGATTTTTTAAACCATCAAAATGGTTTCGTGACCAGAATTGAATATGGTAATAGAAATTGAAAACCCATTATCCCTGAATGTGATAAATTAACACATCTCAGATGGTGATTTCATTTATAGTATAAAATAAGGGGAAAGGAGAGATGATGATGAATTATTCCATTATAATAAAATAATTACATTAAATTTAAGGTAATGGAGTTATTATAACATTTTTATTAAATGAGTTTAGGAAATAAAAATAAAATAAAGGAACAAAAAATAAAATAAATGAAAAGAGTAATTTACCGCTTAATGTTTTCTTCCTTGAGAACCTATTTAGGGGATATGTTTTGGTCTTTTTATGAGACTAGGGGATGATAGAAGTGATGGAGGTGATTGGGAGGATATTTTATCAGAATTTATACAAGGAACAAGGTTTGAGAGGAGTGAAGAGAAGAGGGAGTGTAGGGTTTTTTTATAGTTGATTAGAGGGGTGATTTTTGAATATCTTATTCATTATTTTATTATTTCCCTCAAGACAACCAATAGTGTTTATTAATATGACCCACAATATTAATAAGTGCATATGATTTCTAACTAAGTGTTCTTACATCATAAATGATGCTAGTAATAGTTAATTTAACTAATAATGTATATATACGGTAAATTACAGTATTTTACTATTCATAAAAAATTCAAGTATTTTAGAAAAATCCCAAAAATTCACCCAAACCCTTTTTTTGATGTGTAGAATAAAAAAATGAACCCCATTTTTTGAAAATAATTTTTTAAATATGATTAATTTAATTTTTAAATAAAATCATAATTTATTTAAAAAATAATAATTTTAAAACTATAATTCGTTTTATATCACCTTGAAAAATTAATCAAGATGTCATTATTCTATAACCTTAAGAAAATAAAAAATAATATGATTTACTATTCATAATGGTTATATTACTATTCAAAATGATATATTACTATTCACCAAAAATTAAGTTGATCATATCAGAATCTAAATATCTTACTTAATGCAACTGTGTATGTCAGATTTTCGAAATTCAAATCACAGAGGTGAAAAAATTTTGTTTACTAGATAGTTTAGAAAAAGTGGTGTTTTGTAGAGGCTGATTGTTTCATGAATTCAATATTTATTTATAAAACCTTGGGGTGTTACATTCTCCCCCCTTAAAAAAAATTTTTCTTCAAAATTCCAGAATGTTACCACATAAAATAATTTGGGAAGGTATTTATCATAAGCTCCTCACTCTCCCATGTTGCCTCTTCGATTTTATGATTTTGAAAAATTATATTTACTATATGAGTTTTCAAATTCTTCAAAACCTATTCTTTAGTTTCTAGAATCTGAATAGGCTCTTCCCAGTAAGATAGGTCAGGTTCCAATTCTATACCTTCAGAAGTGAGGACATGCATTGGGTCTGGCATGTACTTTCTCAAAAATGAGACATGAAACACATTATATACTTTATATAGGATATGTGGCATATCCAAATGATAAGACACAACTCCAACTCTCTCTAGAATTTCAAATGGTCCAATGTACCTAGGGCTCAGTTTCCCTTTCTTCCTAAATATTATAACACCCTTCAATGGAGATACTTTTAAGAAAACATGATCTCCCACTTGAAATTCCAAATCATTCTTTTGATTTTCAGCATAGATCTTGTCTACTTTGATATGCTTTGATATGGGTTTGAATAGTCTTTTACCTTCACTGTTGTTTCCTCCACAAGCTCTAGACCCACAAGCTTCCTTTTGCCGACTTCATCCCAACATGTTGGTGTATGACATCTCTTTCCGTACAATGCTTCATATGGTGCCATTTGAATGATAGAATGGAAAATATTATTCTAAGAAAACTCCAAAAAAGGTAAATATTGATCCCACATACCTTGAAAATTAATTGATAATGTCTTATAATGTTTGGATCATCTTTTTTGATTTCCCATCAGTTTGAGGGTGATAAACAGTACTCAAATGAAGATCAATATCAAATATTTCTGTAGAATTTTCTAGAATTTCTATTTAAATTGAGGACTGCGATCATAAAATATTGAAAGAGGTTCTCCATAAAGTCTCACAATTTAATTTATATAGATCAGTGCAGGGTGATCTAGTGTAAAGTCCTCCCTTATATTGAGGAAATGTGTAGATTTGGAAAGTCGTTCCATAATTACCCATATTGAATCATTATTTGTTGGAGTTTTGGGTAATCCAATGAAAAAAACCATGGTGATGTTATCCAATTTCCGTGTAGGAATAGGTAGATATTGCATAACTCCTCTAGGATTTTATCTGTTTTCCTTCACCTATTGAAAGACTAAACATATTGATACATAATAAGCAATTTCACGCTTCATGTTATCCCACCAGAAATGTTCCTTTAAATATATATACATTTTAGTACTACCAGGGTGTGTAGAGAAATTAGATCTATGAGAATCATCCAATAACTCCCTTTTTAGCTCAGGTATAGCTTGAACACAAAGACTCTTCCCAAATTTTAGAATTCTATCTTCATATATGAAGTCTTGAAACTTCCCATCATCCATAACACTAATTTTCTTTTGAATATTCTCTTCATCAGGATGAGAACTTTTAATTATTTCTATTAAATATGGTTGGTCAACCAATTAAAAATGTAATGATGTTTCAACTTCTTTGATAATTCCCATATCCATCCTTACTATATCCATGAATATAAGATACCTTTTAATCCTCATTTTGTTAAAATTTCAAGATTCTTCCTGCTCAATGAATCAAATAGCATATTTTCCTTTACCAGGTGGTAGTGTATGAAATAATTATAATACTTTAGTAGCTCGAGTGATATCCTTTTCCTCATGTTGAGTTATTTCTGTGAGAAGATATATTTCAGACATTTTTGATTCATATATATATATATCACATCTTTCACCATAGAGATATCGTCTTCATATTTTTAGAGAAAAGATCACAATAGATAACTGAATATCATGAGTAGGATAATTTTTTTCATTAATTTTAAACTAATTTAATGCATAGAAAAAAACTCTATCATTCTATATAAATACATAACCATGTTTTTTCTTTGATACATTACTATAGATCACATACCCATCATTCCCCGATGGTAGTGTTAGGTTCAGAGTATTCGCTAATATTCTCTTTAATTCTTCAAAACATTACTCAAATTCTTTATCCCATACAAACTTAACCCCTTTATGAGTAAGCTTAGTTAGCGGGTTGGCTAAATAGGGGAATTCCTGAACGAAACACTGATAATAACCTGCTAAACCAATAAAACTATGTACCTTAGTTATGTTCCTTGGTGTAGGAAATTCTTGAATTTCCTTTATATTCACAAGATCAATGGATATTCCATATTTAGAGACAATATGGACAAGAAAATAAACTGATTGAAGCCAAAATTCATACTTGATAAACTTCCCATACATTTCATTTCTTCTAAGAGTATTTGGAATAATGTGTAAGTGATTTTCATGATCTTTGTAGCTTTTGGAGTATACCAAGATATCATCAATAAATTCCACAACAAAGTCATCAAGATATTCCTTGAAAACCCTATTAATTAGATCCATGAAGATATAGTTTTCATTATTTAGTCCAAAATGCATTACTATAAACTTATAATGCCCATACCTGGTTCAAAATACTGTCTTTGGAATGTATTCCTTCCTCACTTGTAACTAATGATATCTAGATCGAAGGTCAATATTTGAAAAATATTGGGCTCTATGAAGTTAATCAAATAAATCATCAATGCGAGGTAGGGGATAATTTTTCTTTATTGTTATAGTATTTATATCCATGTAGTCAATGCAGAACCTCATATATGCATCTTTCTTCTCAACGAAAAGAACAGGGGCTCCCCATGGAGATTTAGTAGGGTGAATAAATACTTTATTACTCAATTCCTCTAGTTTTTTCTTCAGTTATAGTAATTCCACAGTGTTCATTCTATAAGGAGTCTTTGATATAGGCCTTGAACCAATAATTAAATCAATAGAGAACTCAACTTACTGCTCTGGAGGGTGTCCTGGTAAATCATTCAGAAAAACATCTAAATATTCTTTCATAATAGGTACATCCTCAATTTGAATATTCCTTTACCCACTCATAGATATTGATTTTTCATCCTCCCAAAAAATTTAATTCAGTAGAGCTACTGAGGGTGGATCTAGATAGGAATCAGATGGAGACGTTTTTGTTCTAAAGATAAGGAATTCTACATCGTTCTCAAAAATTGTAACCTCCTTCTTCTTACAAATTATTTTCGTATCATGATTTGAAATCCAATCTATACCGAGGATTATATAAAATTCAATCATGGGTATGATAATAAAATCATTAGATAAAGAATGTTTATATTCCATAATGGGGACTGCCTGACACTTCTTTATTGTAGTGATACTTCCCTTAGTAGTCTTGACTGACAACTCCCTTATTAAATCAAATTTAAAATATCTATTTTTTTTGAAAAATGGGAAGATATGAAAGAATGTGGTGATCCAGAATTAAATAAAGCATTGTCTAAGTTTGAGGAAACAATTAAAGTACCTTCTACCACATCATTAGGAACTTCAATATCAACAGTTTTGATTTCATAGGCTTGGACTTTCTCCCTTGGAATTATTTAGGGAACATTTCCTTGATGCCTAGGACAATCATTTGCATATTTTCCCCTCTACTTGAAATTGTAGCATTGAAAATTTGTAGCTTCTTTATTCCCCATACAATCCCAGGATAGGTGGCCTTTTTCTCCACACTTGTAACAAACACCCATACCCTTCAAGTAAGTACCAAGGTGTATCTTCCCATAATTATCACAGGGTGAAAGGTCAGCTCTTACCTTCTTCCCCATTTACTTATTTCCTTTTCTAGAGTTTTCAATAACCCTCTTCTTCTCTTGACTTCCCTTAAAATTATAAAACTTAGAGAATTCCTTCTCCGTATTTATATCACATAAGTCTATATATTCATATGATGAGAAACTTTGGGAGACTAGGGCCCTTCAGAGGAATGGGTTTAAACCATTAAAGAATTGATCAACCTTACTCCTTGGATTATATATGTAGTCCGCAACATGTCTTGCTGACCTTGTGAATTTAGCTTCATACTTTGCAACATTCTCATCCTCTTTTTTCCTCATATTCAAAAACCACATTTTCATATCTGCTCGCTGTTCATAAGGGAAGTATTTTTCAAAGAATATTTCCCTAAAATAACTCCATTACATTTCTTATATTTATTACTCCTCATTTTTGTTTTAAATTAAATACCACCACTGATCTACATCTCCCGATAGACAATAAACCTCCATGAAAACCTTCTATATTTCGTTACATTCCAAAGTAAGAAATATATTCTCTTATGAACTTTTCCACTGCTCCACTATTAATGGGTTTGTAGTCCCATTGAATGATGGAGGATGTTGTCACATAAAGTGGTCAAACATAGATACTCTACATTATGAATTGGGATGCTTCATATGGGTAAGGTTATTGTTCATAACCTGAGTCAGTTGTCCCAACATAGTTATAAGTTGCTTAGCACCAGTCATAGCACCAGAGCCAACATCATTATCTTTCATCAGAGGGAAATCCCTACATGGGACACATGCATTCATAAAGTTTCCATTCCTTTCACTAGGCTCCATTTCTAAATAATGGAATACAATATAATAGGTTATGACTCATAATGTATAATCTCAACATAGAAAAATACTTAGCATAAATTGAAATCCTATATATAGCTAATATCATAATAATAAACATGGTTTCTTTTAGAAAAAATTTACATTTAAATCCTTCATAATGGATTGTAAAGAAAATGTGAATTATCCTAAGCATATTCCTCATGAGTTTTAAGCCATGTGTGTCACACCCGGACTTTTGAGATAATTTTATTTGGCTTTGAAATATTTTGTCAAGGTGTGGGATTAGCCCTGGTTGAATTTTGTGTTTTTGTCGATAAATGAGTTTTTTGAGGCTTGAAAACATACGATGCATAAGAGAAGCATGATTTGCAAACCATGCGACTTCACTTGGGCCACCATGTGAGCTTACCAAATTTGAATTAATTTAATAAAATTAATTAATAAAAAAATTAAATTAAAAGAGTAAAAAAATAAAAAAAAAATAAAAAAATAAAAGTGTGATAAAAATTTAATGAATTGTTTTAATGATAATAATAATAATATTATTTGAGTATAGTATTATTATAATAATTATTATTTTTATAATTTTTATAAATTTTTATTTTATTTTATTACAATCAATTTGTTATTAGTATTATTTTTTTTATCTTTATTATTATTTTTTATTTATGGTTGAGTCACCATATTTGTTTTTGTTTGGGAATCCAACCTGTCACCTCTCCTACCCCATAGACCATGATGCTGCCCCCCACTCCTACCCAGGTTGCGACCCCTCCCCCCCCATGGCCAACAACCTCACCAGCACACCCCCTGCTCTCCTCGGCCAACCACCATCGCGCCCCAAATCCCGCTCCCAGGTTGCGCTGCCCCTGCTTCCCTCATCTGGCCACCCACTGTGCTGCTTCCCCTTCATCCTCCCTATAACATGACCTTCAACCCCTGTGGGGATTGGGAATTCCCTTTGAGTCTTTCTATAGACTGGGTCAGGCACTGGGTTGGATGGAAACCCGGCTTGGTTCGTGACAAAATTATATCAGAGGAGGTAGGATCTTTTGGGTCATGTCCCTTAAGGAAGAGTCAAGATAAACTGAATATAGGATTGTCAAAACTAGATGTTTTAGCTACGAGTATGGTTCCTTAATAGTTCACCTCAAGGAGGGACTCGAGTTACCAGGGGAAGCTAGGGTTTGTCTGAGTCATTGGTCATTATAGTTAATCTTGTTTGGGGGAAATGATAAGGGAGTAGGGTCAATGGTCTCATCGAGCTCGTAGGGCCTGAAAAGACATGTGTTTCCAGAGACATTATCCAAGAATACTCTCTGTGATGGTGGAGTGACGAACATATGGCCTCCAACCATATGTCTAATTTACCCTTCAACACTAGTTTCCTATTGCATTGTCTTATGACTTCTTGGGTTTTTGAAATTCATTTGAAAATCTTTTTTTAAAAATTTATGAAATAAGGATTTTTATACTGAAATGACATGATTTTAGAAGTAGTGGAACATGGGTTTTAACCTTATGAATAACGGTTTTGCAAAGAGGAGCTGTGGGTCTATTTTTTTTAGAAAATGAAAAGAATTTGGTTCTAACCTTTGGTATTTACATGGGTAACCACATGAATGTGTAAGACCCATGAGGTAATATTGGTGAATATGCATACCACCCTACTGGTTTTATTTTTGGAAGAGTTTTTAAAGAAAGGATGGGGTGTTTGATGATCCTTAGATGTGTGGTGTATCTTTTTGTGTATTGGGAATCTTTTAGTAGGGTGTTTTGAGTTTAAGAAACGTGTCTTGTTTGGATAATGTTCCATGTTTGTGTCTTATCGGTAAGTTGATTTATGGTGTTGGTTATTAGTCTTCTTTGAAAAGTGTTTTGGAAGTTATCTATAGTGGTTTTTCCCACACAACAAGTGTTTTCTCATGTTATGATTGACCAATAGACCAGTTTGTTTGGGTATGTAGTTCTTATTTTTGGTTAATGTATACCCCCATCAGGAGCTAATATACTTTTGAGATATGACAACTGTGATTATACATTGAATGGACCTCTAATTGATAAAATAAAGGACTTTACTTTTGAGTGTGAGTGTCATGTTTATCCTTTTTTCTTCTCAGTTAAGAAAATCCTATAGCATTGGCAGAGTGTATGCAAGAGGGTGAATGAAGTTTCGATTTCCTTGAGTCATTTGATGGTCAAAGGGTAAAGTTATACATTGTTAAGTTTGAAGTCCTATTATAAAGCGTCCTAAATTTGTCAGTGTGGGCTACTGTTTTAAATGACCATTGGGTGATTTGTTGGTTTTGTCAAAAAAAGAGGTTTTTATAGGCCACTAGTTTCTGAATCTGGTTATAAGAGTCTATTTTGGCCACTTGTAGAAATATTGTGCCGTTTAAGACTCAATTTAAACTCCCTTTTCATGAAATGTTTATTTCAAAAGTAAGGGTTATGTTTGGTGATGCTTGGTAGTTTTTTTCTCTTGTTCAGTTATAAGGGAGAGGGTTGTGGGACTTTCCATGGGTCTCTATCTTGATAAAAGTGTATTTTACCTCAAAAATTTAAAATTCCTCCATTTTATAGGAATGTTTATTTTATGTTTTATTCCTCTCGATGTTTATCATTCGAAGAAACAAGGGGTGATGTACATGCATCGTCTTAGATTTCGTGTTAGTGATGTTCCATGTCATATTAAGTGGATGTCGGGGTGTGTTGTGCCTGATGGTGTTACCTTGATTGTGGTATGGTTTCTTGTGGTACCATAAAAAAGAGTTTTTTCAGGGGTTTTTACAGCCTAAATATTAGGCAGAAGATGTTTCAATCATCTGAGCTCCAACCGTAGGTCCCAAAGTGAATTTGGCATGTAGTTAGGGAAAACATAGGGTCGTAAAAGGCTTGGGCCTAATTCTTGTTCTTAGGGGGGAAGATGGAGATAGTTTAAACCTACTGCATAATTATCAAATATAATTTATTCTTCTTTAGTAGAGAGTGGGT
Organism: Viscum album; assembly: GCA_963277665.1. NCBI lineage: Eukaryota > Viridiplantae > Streptophyta > Magnoliopsida > Santalales > Viscaceae > Viscum > Viscum album. The sequence goes on from OY728137.1 coordinate 275,992,897, forward strand.
GGAGGACCTTGTTTTAAAATGTGACCTATTTGAGGTTAGGGGTTATCCATTGGGTATGTGGTGGCTTAGTATTTCCACTTCTTGAGACCCTGGTGGTTGTGTCTCACCAGGTGCATTCCTCTAGTTAACTTTCCTTATAAGGTATTTTTGGGTAAATTGGACTTAATATTGTTTTTGGGGTTATTCAAGGATGTGAATAGGTTGGGTTGTCTTCATCCATGTTTTTGAAACTCCGGTAGTTGGGCCCTTCCCTCCCCTCTCCTTGTGGCGGGGGTGTTTGGTAAATACCATGAAATTTTGAATTTTGTGTATCTTCTGTTAGTTCTAATGGCATGGAGACCCAAAGTGGGTCTCATTAAAATGTCTCTAGAATGAATCGATGTTGGCATTTTTCATAATGGTAGGGAGTTTGTTCGGGACTCCTCTTGTCAGTCAGTTGGTTCTTGTCTCAGGGGTTGGTCAGTTTCTAATAGCGGGGAGTCTGTTAGGGCCTCCCCATGTTGATCCTTTGGTTTTATTACTAGAAATGGATTGGTTCTACTTGTTTACTTTGGAAAAGTGGTGCAGTTTCCATTTAGAAGTGCTTGAAGTGTTTTGGTTTGAGAGATTTGATTATGTGGGAGTGAAAATTTTGATCATTGATCGATCAACTAGAGGTGTTATAGATATTTAGGGTGGGTGACACATAGCAGAAAGTCTTTTTACGGGTTTTTTAAGGTTGTTATTTAAGTCAATTTCTCTAAGCATGGTGTGTTTGCCTCTTTTTGCTTGTTTTTCATAGGGGCCTATTTGAACCTTAAATTAGTATCAATTTTGTTTGGTATAAGTCTTGTTATGGATTTTTGTGGGTGAAAAGCTTTATGGTGGGGAGAATTGTCACACCAAGAATTTTGAGCTAATTTTATTTTATTATTTTATTTGGATTCAAAATATTCTATCGAGGTGTGGGATGAGTCTCAGTTGAATTTTTTGTTTTTTTCTATAAATGAGTTTTTTGGGGCTTGACAATGTACGACACATAGGAAAATCTCGATTTGGAAACTATGCGGCTTTGGCTGGACCACCCTGTGACCTGGGAGATGTTCAATTAATTAAATAAAATTAATTAATAATAAATAAATAAAATTAAAACAGTGATAAAATAAAAATAAAATAAAACAAGAAAAGTGTGATAAAAATTTAATGAATTGTTTTAATGATAATAATAATAATATTATTTGATGATATTATTATTATTATTATAATTGTCATAAATTTTTATTTTATTTTTTACTATTAATTTATTATTATTATTATTTTTTATCTTTATTATTTTGTTTCTTTAGGGTTGGGTCACCAACTTTTTTTTTGTTTGGGAATCCAACCCATCACCCCTCATACCCTATATGCCACGACATTGCCCCCCCTCCTACCTAGGTCCCACCCCCTCCCCCCTATGGCCAGCAACCTCACCAGTGAACCCCCCTCCCCCTCGGCCAAATACCGTCGCACCCCAGCTCCCTCTCCCATGTCGCGCCGCCCTTGCTTCCGTTGTCCAGCCATACACCACGGTGCTTACCCCTTCTACTCCTATATCATGAACCGCTACCACTTTGCTGGATGGTCCACTTCTGGTGACTAGACCTCCCAACCGAGCTCCTGTAGTGCCGCTGCTCTCTCTCCCCCGGGTATACGTGTAACACCCCAGGTAAATAAAGAATATGACATCTTTATATTTATCTATATTTGAGAATAAAATATTAATATTACTTTAAAGGGGATTCTATGCTCGATGGCGTACCCAATACGCAACAACGAGTTTTTTTGGGAATCTTACGTTGCACTCTAATAACAAAATAATATTATTTTAAATGGTAGTTAACACATAACCGTTGTAATGGCGGGAATGAACAGAACTAACTACAGAATGATTATATATATTTGTCAAATATTTTTACTCTTTACAATAAATGTTAGAGGATTAAAAATGCAAATGAATCCAGTTTTTAAGCGTAAACATTCTAATATTCTTTAAAAGGTCGATTAACTGCCTTTTGATGGAGAACCCATTTTAAATCCACTTTTTGACAATTTTATAAGCTATATTTTTCAAACTAAAAAACATATAATTTATGATTGGGACATTAAAATTTACCTTGGGTTAATTTTTGGTATTTTTCCAAAATAGTTCAATTTTTAATGAATAGTGAAAAATGTTGTATATTAATTCAAAACCTCTTTTTAATCTATTTTATTTATATGATTAGATTATATTTTGAATTGGTTTTAAAGTGAAATTAGAATATATTTTTACCATTTAATACAATAGTGGTCGTTGGAATTAATTTCACTTTGAAATTGGACTTAAACTAGTGTCAATCTTTTGATACTTATTGTTTCATAAAACACGCTATTTGCTCTGACAACGGGAATTAATTATTAAATTAATTAATGCAACTAATATGTTTTGAATTTTTTAAAATAGAAATCATTTTTGAATTCAGAATATCAAATATATCTTAGGGTGAAGTTTTGGTATTTTTCTGAAAAACTTCAATTTTTGATGAATAGTGAAACCACTAAGTGGTACTTATAAAAACTGATTTTCCGTTTAAATGAAATTTTGCCATATTTGTGTTTTGAATTTAAAAAATCCGACATACATTGTTGTCATTAAGAAGTAAAATGTGGTTCAATGCTATTAAAATATTTTTTTGGTGAATAATAACTTATTAAGTTTTTAATCGCGATTAGAGGTAATTAGTGTAGTTTAAGGTAAAAATAATGTTTTAATAATATGAGATGAGCTTGAAACATGTATTAACCTAATTGGATGTATCATGGCTGACCAAGAAAATCCATGGGTCAACTTTGGGACCCCATGGATCCACTTTGGTTGAGAAATGACATAAATAACTTTTTATTTAATGTTAAAGTAAAAATGACACAAACATGAGATGTTTTACTAAATTTTTTTTTACATGGGGTTATACAAGTTGGATTTTTGACTATAAATAATAAATATAAATATAAAAAGATTTCATACATCATAGTATTTTTTTATATAATTTTTAGACATTAAATAAATTAAATTATTTATGACATCATGATGATGCAGCGATGACCTCATTATTTAACGATTTAAATAAAATGAAAAGATAATGTAAAATATAAGACCTACACATGTCAAAAACCTATTGGATGGGTGGATTTAGAAACCTTATCACCTTATCCTCGAATTATATCAATGTGGGACCCTTTAAATCCGAAACTCATTTTCAAATAAAGTAACATTTCTTTACTTTCTAAAAGTTCCCCTCCTCTCCTCTTATAAAAGGCCCCCACCTCTACCTCCTTACCCACACTTACAAAGCCATTGGATCAGACAAAACCTGACCATTTTGTCTCTCCACATTACTATATTACTTCTTGAAGCCTCACTTTTGGAAGAAGTCTTCCCAAGGAAGCCTTTGAGCTCAAACCAAAGGGAGTTACCCGATTTTAAGGTAATGTCTTCACTTGAGTCCTTTTGTTTTATTTTGCTTCTCCAACCCACTAAACTATTTTTATTCTTTTCTTTTGTAACAACTAAAGTATCTTCAATATACTAGGATGTTTTTATAAGAAGTATTCGAGCTATACTTACACACACATAAATCTAATGGTTAAAGAACATACTGTTTCCGTGGATGGAGAATTTCTGCCTCCCGAAACGATGATTGTTCAACATTATTCTAACACCTTAAAAGGTGGCCATTAAGATGACAATATATTTATATATGATATCTAATATGTTTATGTTTTACTTAATCTTCTGTATTTTTCATTTATGGCATACCTTTATGGTTTCCAATATGGGTAAACGCGATATCTTCATTTTAGGAAGTGCGGACTACCGCCCCCTCAAAATGATTTGATTCGTTAATGCCATATGTGGGACGTAAAAATGATGGAATTGATGGTATTAAATAGGTTATACTACTGGAATTATAATATAACTTTATATATTTATTATTTCATTCAGTTGAATACAAAAAAAAAAGAAATGAAAGTAGTGTTCATGCGTACGTACGGTTTACCGTCTCCATGAACGGTACATTTCATTTCTTATCTCCAAATGTTATGTAATACTATAAGTACATATATATAATGGATATATATGTAATATATTACATATAAATTATGGGTATCATTCTGGAATTATAATATATATATCTATCATTTTGTTTTAATTCCAGTAATATGGAAAAAAAATGAAAGTAGTGTTCATGCGTACGTACGACCTACCATCTACATGAACAGTGCTTTTAATTTTTTATCTTGAAATGCTATGTAATAGTATAAAAGGAATATATACTGGATATATATGATATTTAAAACATAAATACTATTTTGGAGATGATGTAACTATAACTACATGGAAAATTCTTTTCCAACAAGTTCAATTTTTACTCATGTACTGAACATCGACAAAAACGTCTGATACGAACTCACTTTATTAACCAATTATTATAACATTATAATATGTGATATGAACTGAATAATAATATTTAAAGGTGGTCCTTAAGCAATTATAAATTTACCAAATTTTATTATTCAGGAGATTAAAGAACGATCGAGTCATGTCGGACACGAGGTAAGGGATCCTACTCCTCTCTTTCTTTTTAAGTACACTCTTTTATGTCATTAATTTTAAGATCATCTTTATTAATATTTGGATGTTCTTTTATATTACTCATACTGTAATTTTTATGTTCATATGGTGAGAGACCCTATTTTCTCTCATCAATCCATTTTGGAAGTTTTGAGTGGCGCCGTTAGGCTGCCGAATTTGCGTACGGGATCCAACCTCTCTATTTCTTTTTAAGTACTCTCATTTATGTAATTTCTTTTAAGCCCATATCTCTTATGTTTGGGGATGTTCTTTTACATTCCTCATACTTTAATTTTTATGTTCATATTATAGGAGACCCTATTTGATCTCATAAATCCATTTTTGGAAGTTTTAAGTGGCGCCGTTAGGCTGCCGAGTTTTCGTAAGGGATTTTTCATCTCACTCTTATTACCGTGAGATTTATGCTAAATTTGACTCAATTTCCTTTGAGTGGTGTATGTACTACCCATTATTTTACTCATTGTGTATAATACTTTCATTTATGAGTATTTACATCAATGTTGTATTGTCCTTCTTTCACGGGGTGCATGTCTCGAAAGATACCCATGTCGGTAGGGGAACCTTTCACCCTCCTCTTTTTAAAAGACTTCTTTTGTTGGGTATTTTAATTTACATATTGTTATGTTGGAATATGTTCTCATATATCCTTATTGATGTAAATTTTATTTCCAAGTGATGAGATCCCCTTTTTATCTCTCATCAACTCATTTTCTGAATTTTGTAGTAACGCCGTTAGGCTGTCATATTTTTGCAAGGGAACTTCTTAACCCAAATTTGATTCTTTGGGATAATCTTGTACTCCTTGAATATGTCATTATATGAATATGTGTGAATAACCTCTGATTGTTTTACACTTAATATCCACTTATATTGGGTGTATTAATTTGTCACACATAATTATGTAATTGATTTATCCTTAAACCAAGGGTACCGTCTTTATAAGGGACTTCGTCTCAATCTCCATTCATTGAGGCATATTTGGTTTTACACACAACTTTCTTTTATATGGTGTATAAACCCATTTGACTTTTAATTTTATTCAAAAGGAATATTTTTATATGAAGCGTTTTACTAAACGACAAAAAGGAATATTTCTTTTAACGTACGCGGTGACAACGACCTTTTCCTCCACCACGAGTATTATTTGGTCTTTGGCTTCCTCAACAAGACGTAATGTTTTTTAAAATGAAATAAATACCATATACTCTTTTATGTATGTTGGTATTGAAAATGGTTTTTATATAGGATTTGTTATGTCGATATATTTAAGTGATATATTGTGATCGAAATGTGGAAATGTTTTCTTTCCGTTATATTTGTTTATTATCTTATGATTTTATAATGGTACTTGGACATTATGACGGGTGGTGCCGTGAATACCAGGATGGGTGGTTATGTTATAACCTCCAATGTATTGGGTATGGAAGTTGGCCATATGTCTATTCCATTAAGTATGTGTGGAAGTCGGCCGTATGGCTATTCCATTAAGTATGTGTGGAAGTCGACCGTATGGTTATTCCATTTAAGTATGTTTATGTCCCAAGTTACCTTTATATGTTATGTGATATTTTTATGGTTTTTAGGGTAGTCTTTTGGTTACAAAAGGGTAAGTAATGATCTTTTATTCAGTGAAGAGTTTATACTACTTCATAAAGGTGAAAAGTATTACTTTGATAAAGTATACATGGTTTACTTGTTGTTTTGATAAACTAACAGTTTTCATTCTTTGTGTATCCCTTACTGAGCTTTTTATGCTCATCCCAAGTTTTTGAAATGTTTTTTACAAGACGTAACGTGGAATAGGGTCAAGGATGGGATCAAGGGAAAGTCATGCTACCTAAAACATGGAACTAGACATGTTTCTTTTTAAGAGTTTTTATTTTATAGAAACTTAGTAGAAGTTTCTACTTTGTAATCTTTTGAGATGTAATAGTTATGTCCTAATTCTCTAAAACTCTAAACCTGAAAATATCCTCAATGTGAATTATTCATTTAATTCAATATTAAGTAAGTTTTAAGGCTGGGTCCTTATAATACGCTTCTTACCCCTTGTTTTGGTTCTTGTTTTTTTGGGGGTCTTAGGGTTTTCCAGTGGGTATGGAGTTTAATTTTGGGGTTTAATCTTTTTATTTTGGGTTTTATATATTTGGTTAGGGATCCTCCTTGAATATTCATGGTGAGAATAAGGTGCATGTGTGTTTTTGCACCATTTTCCAGAAGGATCTTCATGTGAGGTAGGTAGTTCCATGCTCTAGCATCTTTAGGTGATTAAATTTGCTGCTTAATTAAGTTTTAACATGTTATAATGATAAATTATGTGTTGTGAATTCTATTTTGGATATAATTTGACATGAATACATAGAGAATTTTTATTTTTCTAAAGAAAATTCCTATGTATTCTATATGTGTTTTGTTGTGGAAATTTTTAGACGTGCTTAAAAAATTGGTTAAGGTATAAAAATTGTGTTTTCAAAAAATGATTAAGGTGCGAGTGTGATTAAAGTGGGGTTTTCAAAAGATGATAAAATATTTTAAAATGTTTATTTTTTTAATTATGAACCCTGAAGTATGTTTTAGGGGTTAGAATAGGTTTTTAGAAGTGTTGGGATGTGCAATTGTTTCAAAATGGTTTTTTCACATGAAATTGGCATGTTTTGAAGTGAGGCCTTGGGGTATGCAAGTGAGATGTTTTATAAATTGAGAAATTGTTTATTTAAGTTGTATTTGGAATGAAGAACATGGTTGGAAATGTTTTTGGGGTTGTTTGGTAGGTTCAAAATACATTTTAAAGTTAATTTGAGTTGTCTATGTCTATATGAGTATTTTTAATTGGAAAATGAATCCTTTTGGGGCATGTTAGACTTTTTGTGAATTTGAATATAAATCATGAAATGTTTTGATGGTGGGAAGTATGTTTTCAAGGTCTTTAAGGTGTGTGTATATTTAAATGGATATTTTCAAGGGAAAATGAATCAATTTGGGTGTGTTTTCCTTGTTGTGCATTTTATGTATGATTTGTGAAATGTTTGAGAATGTGAAAAACTTGTTTTTAAAATACTTCAAAGTATGATTTGTTTTATAAAGGTACTTAGTTGTAGTTTTGGTTGGTCTTAATTGGGTTGTTATTATGTTATAAAAAGGGGGAATTGGGATTTATTTATAAGTGATGAAAAAAGTATTGAATTTCGCTTTTCAATGGTTTGTGTGAATGGAAATGAGTTGTTTTGAAAAGAGTGATTTTTTCTTTTAAATGGTGGGTCTTTGATTTGAAATATGTGGCATGTGTGCATGTGGAATTTAACTCAAGAACAAGGGTAAAAATTGGGTATCTAGGTGAGCAGACTAGGACTAGTATGCTAGATGATACATAAGTGGTTTGTCCCATTTTCATCTAGGAGGATTGACGCTACAACATTAACTAAACATTTGTGATGATTGAAGACCACTAGGTTATGGATGTGTTCCCAACTAGTGGATCATGCATGAGAACATAGATAATTGTGGTTTCTATGCCACGTTTACACTGAGATATGATGTCTCTAGGGCCCACTCAAGCTACATGAAACTTAGGGTATTTACCCACTATGATCTACTATTCATGATGTGGTGCCTTTAGTCATTATACAGAGGACCACTTGAGTGTGTGTGTATTCTTTATGAATTTTATATTTCAATTTAAAGGAGTGTTTGCGAATTTTTTTCATCAAGTGTTCCTTTTTAGCTTTTATCTTGTAAATGATATCCATAAAATTGTTTTAAAAGCATGAATTAGAATAATCAAGTTAAATTTTCTCTTGATGTTGTGACATGGAATATTCTTATTGGGTGGAATCCTACTAGGCTCTTGGATCACACCCTACATACAATTTTGGGAGTATGTAGACCTTGTTCTTTGTGTATCCCAGATTGAGGCATCATGATTAACAATGGAGGTTTGGGTTGTTGATGGTCTTCTTGTGTAGGTTGGGGTTGGTAGATTTGGGATGTGGCTTCTCATGTCGCCTGGAGGTTTGTGTTGGATTTTTAGTTTTCTTTATTTTTTTTACTTCCCTTTGGTTTTTAGTTGAGTTAAAAAATTTATATATACCCATATTTTAAGGGACTGTTTGGTTTTTTGTTTTCAGTTTTAGTTTATTTATCTTGTTAGTTTTTTTGTGTTTATTATTTCAGGTAAATAATTCCCTAACTTTACATTTTGATACTCGAGTACTTATTCTAGCTTGTGGGGATCGGGAATGCCCTTCGGGCCTTTCCGTGGACCGGTTCGGGCACCAGGTTGGACAGATACCCAACTTGGTTCGTGAAAAGGTGCACAGTAAGGTCCGTTATCATGTACCAGGATACCCATGGTCAAGCCTAAAACTCTTTGTTAGAGTTTTACTCCTTGATACATCTATACCAGAACCACACCCACTTGTAGTATCTAGACAAGGATGTATTTTCTAGAAATATCCACATAATCTATTTCTTACCCAAATTCAAATATTTTTTTTTATATTTGTCCTCAAAGTCTATCTTAGGGATTTTTCCCTAATATACTTTCTCTAAATCTAGTTTCCAGGTTTTCTACTAAACTTACTCTGATACCAACTGTAAATACCCAACACCAATTGCCCAGATCCAATGCCTTAATTCATCACATTGGCATGGTTATAAGAAATCCATATCCCAAAGTAAGGAATAGTTTAGTAGTTTTGAAAAACCAGATACATACACAAGATAAAAATTACAACTTGAAAGGAAATAAAATATAGAAATTCCTTTGACAATATCCATAACTCCTAGTTTTTTCCTTCATGCCATTCATAATATACCTCTTCATGTCTTGGGAAAATGAAACATAAGAAAGGTGTGAGATCAAATTCTTAATAAGTGTAAGAAATATAGTGGAAGATATCATAAACATAACATTAGGCATAGTGAATAACTAAAAACACATGCCTTTAAAAATAAACTTGAACTCATTATGGAAGGAATAAGAGATGAATAAATAATGTCATAATAAAGCCTAATCATGGGTATTATACTAGTCTAATAACCACATGAAATTTAATTTACTAGTTTCATAATGGGGTAATGAATAATTTCGGACATCATAACCATACCCTCATGGACTCTTTCTAAGACCTTAAATAACCATTTTTTCAAGGCCTCGTGCCAAGACTGTAGTTTGTCTCATGAGACCTACCAATACATCCAGGGGATATAGAGGGACCCACCTATCACTTTATAATTCCAATTAATTCCTCATATGAATGTGGATAAACATAAACAACATATACATTCATATTGAAACTGACATATGAAATGTAAATAACTTTCCCTAAACATTAAGCATAAACACTAACCATTTAGAGTAAATTGGTGAATGGTTTTAAGATAGAATATCCAAAGTAAAACTAATCATAAACCATTTAATTAAATATGTTAGATGATATCATAAAATATTAATCCAAATAATACGTAATAATCAACAAGAGTGTTGAAATAGATGAAGATACTTTTATAAAATCATTGAGTAATTCTTGAGATGAATACTCTTTTACTTTGAAAAGAAGATTTCTTTTGGAAAAGTATTTTTATAAAAAAATAAGTGAATTAATATTTCATTTTAATAATAAAATTATTTATTTTATAAATATAATGGTTTCTAAAAATATATTACCGAGTGCCCTTGAAAATAGGTAAGAATTTGAGAAATTCCTTTGAATTGGGCTTCTATTTTAGGAAGAATTTTTGAAAGATCCTTTTATAGCATATAAGTCCCCATAAATTAAATTAGGATTATGTTTGGGAAAAATATATAGAACATTCACACATAATTTATGAGGAGTAAATATTAATAAATAATAATTTAATTTAGGTAAGTAGAGAATAAGAGTAACCTAATTGAAAATGGAGGTTCAGGTAGAAAACGCTAACCTTAAGTTTGATAGTGTTCTTCACTTGATCTTAGTGTCCTGGATAACCAAATTAAATTCATTAATTAATATTACCAAAACCTATCATTTATTTAATTTATTTATTATAGCCTTATTAAGTTCATTTATTTCTTTTTTATGGGTTCAAGAGGTTTAATTTTATTATTTGGGAGCGTTTTTTTCTTGGTATTCATGACCACTTTACTTATATACATGTAAGGATAAACATGTTGTATGAGAATGGTTTTATAGAATATAAGTTTTATTTTATTTGTTAACATATATAATATTACATGGTTATATAATTCATTTGGTTATTGAGAGTGAAGATGAATCATTATATAAAAGTTTAATGATAATCATTTGGGTTAATTGGCGGTTTTTGATCATGATTAAATCATTTTGATTTATAAATTATTATAATGTGTAAAAAAAGATTCTAGAACCTTAAATAAGTTATAATTCATATATTATAGTCTGGTTCAACCATAAAAATGGTTTCATGACTAGAATTTAAGACAGTAATATAAATTGAATACCCATCATTCTTGAATGTGATAAATTAACACATCTCGGATGGTGCTTTCATTTCTAGCGTAAAAGAAGGGGAAGGGGGTGATGATGATGAATTATTACATAATCATAACAAAATTATATTACATGTAAGTTACTGGAGTTATCATAACATTTTGATGAAATGAGGTGAGAAAAGAAAAATAAAAAAAGGAACTCGAAATAAAAGAAATGAAACGAGGAATTTACCTCTTGAAGTTATCTTCCTTGAGAGCCTATTTAGGGGAGAGGTTTTGTTCTTTTTATATGACCAAGGGTTTATGGACTTGGGGGAGGAGATTGGGAGGATATTTGAGCAGAATTTATACAAGGCACAAGACTTGACAGGAGTGAAGAGAAGTGGGGGTGAGGGGGTTTTTTATAGTAGAGGAGGGGGTGATTTTTGAATACCTTTTTCATTATTTTATTATTTCACTCAAGATAGATAGTAGTGTTGATTCATGTGACCCATAATATTAATAAGTTCATTTTATTTTGAACCAAGTGTGATTACATCAGCCATGATGCTTAGAATAGTTAATTTAACTGATAATGTATATATACGGTAAATTATCGCATTTTACTATTCATCAAAAATTCGAGTATTTCTGAAAAATCCCAAAAAATTCAACCAAACCATTTTTTGATGTGTGTAATTAAAAAAGGAACTTTATTTTTTGAAAATAAGTTTCTAAATATGATTAATTTATTGATTAAATAAAACCATAATTTATTTTAAAAATAACAATTTTAAAACTATAATTCATTTTATATCACCTTGAAAAATTAATCAAGATCTCATTATATTATAACATTAAGACAATAAAATAATAATATTATTTACTATTAATAAGGGTAATATTACTATTAATAAGGGTATGTTACTATTTACCAAAAATTAAGTTGATCCTATCAAGCTCTAAATATCTTAATGAACACAACCGTGTATGTCAATTTTTCAAAATTCAAATCAATGAAGTGGAAAAGTTATGTTTACTGTCTATATTAGAAAAAATTGGTGTTTTTAATAGACTCATTGTTTCTTGCATTCAATATTTATTTATAAAAATTTTGGGTGTTACAGAACCACTCCTACACACATCTTGGTTTCATGCCATGGAAGGTCGTGGACCAACTGAGTGAGTACATTGAAGGTCATAAAAGGTAGTTTCATGGTCAACACATTGTTTTATAGACCATGTAAAACAACCATTCACCCCTTTTAATTACTAAAAAAACTTCCAACCTTGGTGTTTCTCAAAATAATCCAATAATTCTAAAATCCAAACAAATCACACCATCATAAAATAAAACCTCAAAAACATCTAAGAGCCAATCTAGGATTTTGAGGAACAATTATCTTGAACTACAATAGAAATTCTAGCATCCTTTCAAATAGGTGGTGATCAAGAAACTTTCCATGAATAATCACTATAATTTTGAAAATCTTATCTATGAGCTACCGAACATACCCAAATAATAAGGGCTAAAGCTGCTGATACTATTTTTTCACAAACTAACCCAGGTTGACCCCGAACCAATCACCTGATCCTGACTAAAACAAGGCTCAAGAGGTGCTCCCAATCTTCCCAAACTGAAAAATAGTACCGGTAATCAAGTATAACTCAAATGGTAATAATTTATCCCACATAAAATAGATAAATAAATAAACCAAAACAAATAAAACTATAAATGGCAGCGGAAAATAAACAAACTAGACATACCTCCATGAGACCTCATGGGTCACCATCAACCATGGAGAGACACTCACTCCATGAGAAAACTAGAGTTAGGAAGAAGCTAAACTAAAAAAATAATAAATAAAGAAGTCATAAGCATCAAGATTCTAGGTTGGGATTCCAAGGATAAACAACACCCTATGACTTAACTTTAATAAGAAATCTATTTAATGCTAGTTTGGAAATAAGATATAGAAAAATAAGGTTTTCCATTCTTTTAAAAAATAGTAAATAAGATTAAATTTTTAAGAATAACCATTTTCCATTTTATTTAGAAAATAGTTTCTAAAGTATGAATAAAAAAACATTTTAATAAATTCCTTTAAAGTATAATCAGTGTTGGAACATGTATTGTAATATGGAATACAAATCAAGGGTGTCACTTTCTAAATATACTAGAAAATAGAGAAATGTTGCGTACATGTAAAATAGGTGTCATTGGATCTTAGGTGCTAGTTGATATAACCTAGGATAAATCTATAATACTATCTCATAATCAATCTCTACAGGTTTCGGTTATCCAAAAACACTGACGTAACACTCAGCTTCATCCTCACTGCCTCGACTGTGGGGCACATACAAAAGTAGTTAGGTTATCTAATCGGGGCCACTATCTAGTGCACAATCTCAACTAGTGTAACATGTGTAGCTAAGAATCTTTCATAAATACCCAAGGCTACCCATGAAAATTAAAATGTAGGTGAGTTTTTATTCAGGTAAAATATACATATATAACACATTCTTTGTAAAAAATATCATATGCCTTCTCACCTAAGAACTCCCACCTTAAGAACGATCCTTTTTAAGTCTTGCATAAATAGGGAACAAGACTCTTCAATAGGCACATAATATAAACCAAAAATTTATCATACACACCACATTTAAAAATCAATGGGGCATGCCTTAAGAGGGATTTTCCATTTTTATAAAATCAGTCAAAGTGTGAACCAAGTCTCATCGATTAATTAGGTCGAAATACCAAAAAATCTTTGAGCATCACAATTTTTCTTAGTATAAATAATTTAGGAAACCATTTGAATAATTAAAATACATTATATTTCAAAATAGGGTTGAAATAATAATTTAAAACAAAGATCCTATGTTGAAATTTTTGAAAAACTATATAAAATAAATGAAAAACCCTTTCCAAGAGCCACAATCAATTTTAATTGCATATAAATATTCCATAATAATAAAAACCAATTTTAAAATACTCAAGAAATAAATTAATTCAAATTAAAGGCTAAAAAATAAGGAACCTACCTCAAAACACACTTCTTTTGATAATTATTACCCAAAACCTCTTCACACTTACACATATATACACCTTTAGACACACAGAGAGAGAGAGAGAGAGAGAGAGATACCCTTTGACCCAATGTATGTATTCCACTCACCAGGTGGGAATATATACAAGGAGGATATATATATATAAATATATAAATATAGTCTTACTCATTTATACATGAGAAATTCAACTTCAACAAAGATAGTATAAAGATATCCCAAGGAGGTCCTAGGTATACTAGAAAAAATACAAGATTTTTTTTTACAAAAACTATAATTGAAATTTGGAAAGGAATTATAATGGAAGAAAGAATACCCAAAATTGAAAGAGGAATCATTTCATTCAATGCGTGATACCTAATCTCATCTCAAAAAAATCTAATGAAGATCACAAGAAGGAAGAAACCCTATCCATATGAAAAACCCACAAGAATTGGATCATTAGAATACACTAGGGTTTGGAAAACCACATGTTGAAGCAAGGGAAAGGAGAATATGGAAAAATGAGGTGATGGATAAGGAGAAATTATTACTCAAAGAAATTGTACCAAGAATCAAGTAAGAAATCATCCACTGAAGGGAGAGTAGGAGGAGGTTGCACATGAGGGATCCCCTTCTGGGCATGGAATGTTGCATAACACAAAGAGGAAGGGGGATTTAGATGATTTGGTAGGGTGGGGATAACAGTTAGAAGATAATAATAATAATAAAATAAAAATAAAAATAAAAATAAAAATAATATTAATAATAATAAATTTATTATTATTATTAAAACATTTATTTTCTTTGTATTTTCTTTTTTAAAGGGTTGAACACTGTTCATAGTTTGTTAGAACGGTTGTCCAAAATGCGCACCAACTGTGCACCACTTATTAGGACCATGGAGCACCATTCATGGAAAATCCACACAATATTTAAAATTTTACACCATTTGTGTAATTCAGCTCTATAAAAAGCTATAGATAGATCACACGGGTTGCACATGGGTTCTAATAACCGTGTGCCAACTATAAGCCTATACTAAAAACCAAAAATTTTAAAATTTAAACCCAATTCAACCCAAAACTAAAAATAATGGATAAAAATAATTAAATAATTAAAAATAATAAATATTCTAGGGTTGGGGTGTGACACAACAAATTTCCATATAGAGTAAAGGATACAAATTTATCAATATTTCCCCAATTAATCAAATAACTTTCAAAGTAAACACCATATGTAAAAATGGGATATAGTTTAGAAAATAATAATGTCCATCATGTAAGAATATGGATATTGAAGAGAAATAAAATTTCCAATGAAAATTGGTTACTATAAAGTGATTGTGTCAAGAGAAAGTTAACAATCACAAAAAATGTGATATTCTATAATAACTTTTACTACTTACTAATTTTCAAGTCAAATTACCTTGGATGAAATGATTCAATTTGAAACTTAAAATGCCATGATATATTAATGAATCATGATATTATAATTCAAAGGGTTAGTATATAAACCAAATAAAAGTGAATTGGTGCATAATAACAAATAATTCTCATTGGAATGTAAGTTGAGACGAAATCCCTTACCTCATGCTTCCTTTTAGTTGAATGTGATTTATCCTCCTATATAGTTATTTTAAACATGTAATTAACTTAAAAAATAACCATATTAATTTTTATAATATAATATATGATCCCTTTATAATATCTTATTGCCCGTTCATTAATAATCTTTCATTATTTTCATTCTTTTGGGTGCTAATTACCTTGTTTTCTCACTTATGCTTTATTTTGAAAGTTACGATTCTTGTGAATATTATATAGTTTCATAATATATTGAATATTAATCATGAAATAATTATTGTATTTATATATAAATTATAATTTTAAAACCATTCATTAATTATTCTTATGAAAAATGAAGTACGTTACGATCATGGGGATGGTAGGCCATACGTACGCTTGAGCAACGTTTCTATTTTGAAATGATCATTATGAAAAGGAGGTAAGTAATGTTTTTTCCTTAAAAAATTATAATAATATCACAATTAAAATAATATTTACTTAAATATACTTATATTTATATCATCCAAGTGGTGTGGTGATGAAAAGTGAGTCACATTGCTTCGTGAAGGCGGTAGTCCACACATACACGAACGATGTTATCATTTTTCAATGTAAAAAAATAAAATGATATATTAAACTATAATAATTATAAATTTATAATTAATATCATAACTATTTCCTTTATATAACATATATTCATTAACTTTATCCTTATTACGTTCCATGTAAAACATTAGTGAAAAACGAATCACATCGTTTTGCGATGTGGTAGTCTGCCGAACCCACGAGCGACATTATCATATCCCCTACAGAATTTATATTAAATATATATGATATAATAAATCTATAGGTATAATAATGTTATAAATATCATAGATGTACTTTATATCCATCATCATACCCAACCGTGAGAGGTGGTAATAGAAAAAGGAATGACATTGGTTCACGAGGTGGTAGTTCGCCGTACACAAAAATGATGATTTTGTAACCCATTTGATAGAAGTGTGGATGATTTTAGGACATGAAATTAACATAATATAATATTAGTATATTTAAGATAATTAGGTTATTATATCATCTTGTTTTAATAATAATTTAAAGATGTGGAGAAAGAAATAAAATAAAAATTCTTGTTGAAGATCGTTACCTCTTCTTTAGGTAACCTCCTTAAGTTTACATTGATTAATTCCTAGGTTGAATTTATGCCCAAAATAAGGATTATAAGATTATATTAGGTAATTTTTGAAGTTATTTGGGTAGTTTTTGGTTAATCCAAATGTCTTTATAGGTTTGCATAAGTGAGGGGAATGAGTGCCCTTTTATTATTGAGGAGTGACATTTTCATAAATTCCCAAAACCATTCAATAATTGGAAGTCAATATCACCTCATGTGGCTTGAAAATTGATAATTAAATTGTTTTAGGGACTTTATGGTCAATAAATTGCTAAAAAACACAAAAAACACATGTTTTAAACAAAGTGTTCCTTAACTTTTAAGTTTCCTTACTTTTACCATTTTGGTTTTTTCATATGGTAACTAGTCTTTTTAACCTAGGTAATTTATCATTTAATATTAAAATAAAATTAGAATTTTTAGATAATATTCAACTACTAATTATAAATATAAAATAAAATTTATCAATTAAAAATCCTATGTGTGTTGAAATTTAATTTTAACACAAACACATATAATGTGAAAAAACATAGTTTTAACCGTAACAACACCAATAGAGTTTTTACTATTTAGGGGTAGATATAATCATTTTAAAAGAAAAATTGGTCCATAAATAGAAAATAGTTGATATTTTTAAACATTTACAAATAATTTTGAAGAGTATATTATTTTTAGGAATTTAAATCATTTAATAAAATATCATTTTTTATAAAATAACATCAATGTCAATTTTGACATTATTCATTTAATTTGAATTTTAAAAAATATCAATAAAATGATGGAGTTACAATATATCATCTTCACACCAGTATAACTTGATATATTTTTCTAAAAAAATAATGGAACATAATAATTGATTCAATTTACTTTACTTTTAATATTTTTTGGTAACATTTATTTTATTTTTATATTAACTAAATAATTACTGAATTTGTATTTCTTAAGAATTTAAAGAAATTATTTCATCTCTAAAAGGTAAAAATAAATTATCATGACAAATAAATTATTTATATCTCAAAATAATATTTATAACTAAACATATGTTACTTTTTTCCCTATACCAAATCTTTATATATATTAAAAGTAAGAAAGGTTCCTTTTTTGTCTTTTTCTTCACTTACCTTATTATATAGGTCACCTTCATGGAAAAGTGTCCCAAAAACTCATAAAAATCACGAATATGGTAAAAAATGTATAAATATGGATATATAATGGGTTTTGTATAAAGTTTTAGGCCATTTTAACCTTATCTTCTTGGTTTAACCCCCAATAAACCCATTTTTACCTCAATGAGAAATAATTATTACTATTTTTACTATTCATTAATGTAAAAAATTAAGTTAAATTTATTAGATAATATAAATTATTCTAATTAAAAATATGTAATCTATTTTTTAAAATTCCATCCATATAATTAGAAAATTTTAATTTAAAATTAATCCTGATAATGTGATGAAAAAGTCGGTTTTCAAAGAGAAAATGTTCAAAAGTTTATAATGTTTTTTTATCAAAATTCAATATAAAACTTTATTATAATGAAATAAATTGGTTTAATTGACATAAAATTGAACTAATTTTACTTTAAAACCAATTAAAAAAAATAATTTAACATTATAAATTATTTAAATGAAATGGAAATTTTCAATTAAAATTCAATATTTTTTTTTCTATTCATAATAAAATGAAACTTTTAAGAAAAATCCCAAATATTCATTCTAAGATAACTTTGACAGTATGATGTCAAAAATAAATTTTATTTTTTTAAATAAATTTTCTAAAAGTGGAAAAAATTAATTTTACATTACGTGTACAAAGCGTGACTAAACCATCTTTTAGAGAGATACTTTAAAAAAACAATTATTTTTTTCTTTTAAATGATTATTACTTTATTTACAATCAATATATAACCATAATTTTCATAATTTAGTTATTACTATTCATACCCAACTATTCCAACAGTTAGATAAATGCTATAATATTAAATAATAAAATATTAATAATACTTTATGTTTCATTTAATATTGGTTCTATATATAACACAATCTAAACCTAGGGTTGTGTGTAATAAAAGATGAACCCAATGTTGCATGAAACACATGCGAAATTCAGTGTTATGAGTATTTCAAGCTATTAAATATATTTAATTTTAAAAAATAAAAATATTGTAAAGTCTTAGGGTGTTATATCTTCTTCTAAGATTATTATTGAATGTCATACACACTATCGAATATGATGTTCATATTTTCAAATATCAGGGTGTTACATTGATCCCCCATAAATTTTTTTTAAAGACTTTAGTATCTTTAAAAACTAATTACCGAGTCATTTTGAGCACACTACATGTTAGGTGGATGTTTTTTCTGCATGTACAAGTCAAAAATAATTCAACAGTGGCTTTAACATGATCTCATTCCAGTCTGAGGTCATTTTCTATCAGTTTGACCATTACACACATGTTCTATTGTTTTAAAACATTTAAAACACGTTTACGGGAATCTTAGGAAAACCGTAACTTAGAATGGATTTATGTCAGTTACTATATTTGAAAAATTAATATATGATCATTTTCCTCTAATTTAGCATCCATATGATTTTGTTTGCATAGTTTTGACCCCCTGACACATTTTTAAAGTCTTTGGTATCTTTAGAAACTACTTATTGAGTCATTCAGAGAACACTGCACGTTTTATAGATGTGTTGTCTTCACATACACATAAAAAATAATTTAACAGCGGTTTTATCTTGATTTCACATCAATATATGTTTTTTTTCTATAGTTTTTACCATTATATGCACATTTTACTATTTTAAAATACTTAAATTTTTTTATGGACATTATCGGAAAACCTTAACTCAGAATGATATTCCATAAATTCCAACATTTGAAAAATAAATATATGGTGGTTTTCTACTTATTTAATGGTCATAGGACACATTAAGTAGGTGTTATGACTCCAATTTCATGTTTTCAATATAAAAGTGTCATTTTTTACTTTAAAATGCCTTCCATATAGTCAAAACTGATAAAACAAGCTTGAATTGTTTTCAAAACTTAGGATAATGATATATAATTCATTTTTTATGTGTAAAAATTGACAAAATGTTAATATGACATGTGATGTGCTCATTATGAATCAAAGAGTGTGTTTTCAATATAAAAGTGTCATTTTTTTTAAAACATCAATCACATTGTTAAATCCAATAAAAAATATTCGATTGTTTTCTAAATTTAGGAAAATGATCCATAATTCATTTGTGATGTTTAGGAATCAACTGAATATCAATCAGACACATGAAGTGGGCCGTATGAATCGAAGTTATTGTTTCCAATATAAGTGTTATTTTACTTTAAAATGGCCTTTATATAGACAAAATTGAGTAAATGAGCTCATATTGTCCTTGAAAAATTAATAAAATGATCCATAATTCATTTTTGATGTGTATGAATTGACCACACATCAATCTGACACACGATGTCATCAGTTTGACTCGAAGTGCAATTTTTCAATATAAAAGTGTCATTTTAGTTTTATTTATGGTAGTTGTATATGTTCTTTGAAAATTTGTGAATGATTTACTGAGTTTAGAATTTACCCCAACTGAATGAGCTATAAGGTTTGAAATTTCCATGTGGATAATTCCCAACATCCTTTAAAATACATACAGTAAAGTGTTTTCTATTTCCATCTGCCACTAATCCCATGTTTTCCTATAAGAGTCATGTTTTTATACTCTTTCCTTGAACCTTGACATTTCTCTTCGTGATTCCCTATCAATGGAACTACTTAAAACCACACTGGGTGTAGTAGTAAATAGTGATGATTCTGTACCAATGATAGATGATGGAGTAGGCTCAAAACCCATCCCCCGTACTTGTCTGGGATATCCATTCCCTATAATTATTACAACCACTTTGTTCTGATATACCGAAGATGATTGTGAAGTGTTTGTATCCCAATCTTATTGAATTTGAAAATATTAAAAAAATAATATTGATAAGGATTTTTTAAATTATCTGAAATTCATAAAATTATCTAATTTATAATTTTTTCATAACAATTTAATGTTATTTAATTATAATAAAAAAATAATAATGAAAAATAAATTAGAACAACAAACATGCCTTAAAGTAAATTAAATGGTGCCAACTAGATTGATCAAATGACACCAATAGTGCTAATTGGAACTATATGATCCATGTATCCAATCCCATTTAATTGGTTTTAAGGTATGATTTTTTTTGTAATTTATTTTGCACTAATATTTTTTATAGTATCGAAATATAATTAAATAGTAATGAAAAGTACTTTCTCCAACATCTTTGATAGGTTCCTTCATAAAATTTCCTTTAGGTTTTCTATAAAATTTAAGACACATATCTATTTGGATAACAGAGTGACCTAATTCATTAGTCTTTATAAAAAATATATATATACAAGTTAGAAAAAATCATTAACTTATAAAAAAATAATATAAATAGTAGTGGATAAAATAAAACAAAGATTGTTATTTTTTTCAAAAAACTCTAAGACCTAATGATATGAGGAATGATTTTTTCTTATAATTCACAATATTTATTTGATAAATCCTAAAAAAAATAACAACATTAATAAAAATTATAATTTTATTTTGTTTTTTATTAAGATACTGTAAAATATGCAATTACCTCATGAGATGCATCTTTGTTTATATCAATAAATATCTTCCACAACTCATGTGAAACAGCTTCCGGAACTTTCTCATACATTTATCATGAGCTCATATATGTGTCATTAAATTCATTCCATAATCTCTATTTAAAATCTCTCCATTTATTGCCCAAATATTTTAGATCCCATGGGCATGAAATGGAGTTAGGGGAATCAAAATAAAAAAACATCTAGAAAAAAATCCCAACAATTTATAAGTATATTAATTATTTTACTCATGTATTTTAAATTAGCTATCAATGAATATTAAATTAGTATTACCTTTAATCAGTTATCAAAGACTTCATTTTTCTAAAATATGGGAATATGCCTCCAATTTTTATAATTAACGAGAAAAATCACTATCGCGCAAGAAGACTGCCTAAGAATATATCTATAGATTCCATCAACATCACTGGTAAGAACCCCAAACTCATCAAATGGAATGATAATCTTGAATACTTTTAGGTTTAATACATCTTCTATATTCATATTTATATCTATTCTATTGTTTTCTTTATCTATTTGGTAAATGAATTAAACAATCAATAAAACATATAGTTTTTTATACAATGACATACATACCTATAATAGTAACTCACTAAAATCCCCTAGATATAGGCGAGACCAATTGATCTATCACTAGAGGTATATTGGATGGTGGGATACCAACAATATCAGGGTAAACTGTTGGCTCACTATAATTCTATGGTATAGAAGAATCACTTGGATCCACTGAAGCTGATAGTAGTGGTGGTGTGCTCTGAGATATTGATCAGTTAGGATATAATTTTTTTGTTCTTTGAATTCCTATAATTAAAATGGTTCATAATATATTAAATGTATTAAAAAATATTGAATTAAAATATTTTTACCAAAAAGGAAAAAATGGAACAATATATATATGTATGAAATACTT
The DNA here is from genome assembly GCA_963277665.1 of Viscum album. Taxonomy (NCBI): domain Eukaryota; kingdom Viridiplantae; phylum Streptophyta; class Magnoliopsida; order Santalales; family Viscaceae; genus Viscum; species Viscum album. The sequence continues at coordinate 276,015,378 of OY728137.1, forward strand.
ATAAATGATAAATTGTTATATAGTTTTATTAAAAATTTGTACATTCAATTAACTTCATATTCATTGTCTTCATTTTTATCAATATCCATTACAATGAGAAATTTATTTTTATCCTCTCTTTAAAGTTCTATTGTTTAAATATTTATAGGAAAAAACTATTCAATGTTTTTTGGTTGATGAGGTTCATAGTTAAAAAGTACCATTTGATCTTCATCGCCCATATAATACAAGTCACCCTTTTTTAAGTGTACAAAAACACTATAACCTTCATGCACTTAACTATCTACATAATAAACCATATTAACTTGTAAATTTATGATAAATGGATAATGATATTTATTCTCACTAGTATAGATCAACCAAAAAAAGTTGATAGAATTAAAATGTAATGAATCTTTTATTATACCCCTATTAATGTTGTCCCACATGAATTTGTATAATAAAACTAAAAATTGAGAATTCTAGTTTAATTCGATTATATCAATCAACTTTCCATAGTATTCCACATATTAAAGAGCAATCACACCACTATTTTTCGTTTTAAAGTTTTCTTTATGATAAATTTTATGAAACCTGAGATGCTATAAATATTATAGGAATCAAATATCTTATCCTTTCTTAGAGAAAATCATTCTAAAAACTTAAAATCATTTAATATTTCAGATCAATTATCAATATTAATTATCTATATAATAATATATAAGGTTTCAATTTTAACATAGAAAATATTACTATAAATCAACAATATGAATATGAGTATATATTTACACAATGATAGAACCTTTCAACAATCTCTTTATTAATAGGTTTTGTTAATTCCATCTCAGTTCAAGATTGAACCCTTAGTTTCCTCTTTGTTTGAAATCAAAATTCTTCAATAAATGGATCTATAATATGACTATTGATTAGAACATATCTATGTGATTATAGAAACTCTAATTTAGTCAACATAAAATTTTACCCCTTTCTAATTGGTCATCCCATATATAGAAATACTGATGACTAGTTTTCATAATGAAAATTAGTGGAGATGTTTTCAACCTATACAACATGATTGGATCTTGTCTTAATTCTATCCAAATACTTAGAACAAAAGGTTATACACTCTTCATCTATGTAACCTTCAACAATAGATCATTCTGGTTGAGATTTTTTCCTCACACATGATTTCAAATAACCTAAGTATGAGATGAAAAAAATTAAGAAACACATTAATTTTTTTTACACAATGCTTTTTAAAATTAAATTAAATAATGAAATTACAAATAACATCAACATACCTCTCAATTAGATACATCCAATGATAGTGAACCAGTCCACCAATTTTAGATTCTTTAAATAAATTAATAGTGAAATTAATGATGATTGTGATGAATGAAGGGTGAAATTACATCTCAAAATGATAGTTTCAAAAAAATTATTTCTTAAATTTTATCTAGATCTGTTGGATTTATATTTTTTATGCAAAGTTCTCTAAATAAGGTATACAACTCAACTAGAAATTTAGTTAATTTTTTTGGTACATATTACAAAATTCCATTGGTAACAACTAATCCATCAAAATATGTTATTCATGAATTTTTAATCCATGTAACTTTTGATGTTTTAAGTCATCACACCTTGAAAATATTACTTGAATATCCATCTAAAACTTTTACATTATTTAAAATTTGAAGTAATAAGTATTTCTCATGGTTTTTCATTTTAAAATAGTCAAATGATACTTTAAATTATCATTTTCCCACAAACCATGATTTATATTTATTAATTGCAAATTCTTATGAGTATTAAGCTGATACTTTGGTTTACCCTTATTATTAAGCAAAGTAAAAATTACATTATCATAGATTTTATTCTAAATATGCATTATGTCAAGATTATGATGTATCAAATTAAACTTCCAATAATAGAGTATGAAAAATATACTCATTTTCTTCAACTGTTGTGTTCCAACTACTTTGGATATTGTACCTCCTACCCTTTTCCAACCTTCTTTAAACTGATTGCATGTTCTAAATTCTATAATGGAATTAATTAATTTTCCTAATATTTCTAAACTAGATAATAACTTCAGTGGATTTATCAATTCAATATCTCCATTGAATTTTGTGTTTTTAAAACTAAAATTATGAGAAGCATCAATAAATTTATGATGACACATAAAACACCATTTCTAAATTGTGGTAATCTTTGAGGTTCAAAATAAAAATTAAAAACTACACAAGATAAACTAGTATGAATGTTCCAACCAGATAGGTTTCCTAGCCTAGAAAACTCACTAATTATCCACATGAAATCATTATCCATTTTTAATAGTTTTCTCATTGAATTATCATATTTTTCTACACCATCATCCCATAATTATTTCAATTATTTGATTAGAGGGTGAATGTATACATCAATGTCATTTCCAGGAATTTGCTATCTAGTAATAATCATCAAAATAATGAAAGAGTTTTTATTTATACACATACATGGAGGTAGATTATAGGGGATGAAACAAACTATTAAAATTTTAAAATTAGTACTTAAAGAACCAAAAGGGTTAAAACTATTAGAAGCCTATCCCAAGTGTACATTCGTAGCATCCAAAAAAAAAATCTGGATATAATGAATCAAACACCTTCCATGATGTTGAATCTTTTGAATGTCTCATCAATCCATCATTGTTACTATACTACGCATGTCACTTCATGTCGTATGAAGTCTTAGACGACATTAATAACATTTGTAAGCATGGTTTCAGAGGAAGGTAATGAAATACGTTTACTGGATTTTTAATCTTCTATTTCTTCATGGGGTTGAATTGATTTATACTCTCATTGTTGTTAATTGAATTCCATCTACTTGAATGAAATCTTATGAATTTTTATTTATCATAATTTTCTCCCCAGTAAATAATGAAATCAATACGGAATGTATGTATCTTTGTATAATCAAGTCTAAGTTTGTCAAATATTTTCTTCATCTCATAGAATGATGTAGGGAAATCAGCTTCACAAAACGCATCATGAAGCAACTATAAAATCATGGATATTTCTTTGTCAATAATTATATAGAGACACTTGATATGATAAAAATTAATTAGAAAAGGTGAATTATAATACTTGGAAGATACTTTATACAATTCTTATTATCAATCTTCAATTAATTCATAAAACACATTATTTTGGTCACTGAATTTCTGAGCCAGATTGACATGCTCAGGATCAATTGAAGGAAATTTTTATCTATTAAAATCTTGGATATTATATATTACAAATCCAAATGCGTCATTTATCAAATTTTAAATAATATTCTTCTATGGAAGGTTACTTTGTGTTTCATTGATAGGATTGTCATTATTTTTAATTTCCATAACATTCGATCCACCATGCCAAATATAATATACATATAGACTAGGAAACCATTTCTATGAAAAATGATCATATACTTTGTTTCTATTCAACCATCACTTGAATTTACAATCAGTATATAAACATTTTATTCAACCATCCACTGATCGGTTTGTAATTACATAATCTACAAATTATTCCAAAACCTTGGCTTATCAAGGTGTGTTTTGAGGTAAATTAAAACAACTTTTATCCATAGGTATTGGATTTTAATTTTTCTTCTTGTACATTTAGATATAAATATATAAATGTTTAATCAAACAAGTATACTCAATATTAAACATCACCTAACATCGTTATTGACTAGGGTAGGGACTTGATTCTACATAACATAAATTCAACATAAAAGTGATTCAATACAATATAAAGAACATACACAACATAAATGAATAAATATTACTCTTCAAAATATTATGGTTGGATGTCATGGAGTAAGTTTATTGATCCAAAGAGAGATAAAAGACAATATGTTGGTCATGGAAACAATACCAATGAAGTCTAACTCAAATACCGACAGGGGTAGAAGGAATCAGATCAAGATAGAGGTAGGAGGAGGATGGGGTCATGATTAAAAGGGTTTTAGGGATTTTTCTACCTTTAGGGGTTATATTCATCAAGAAAAGTGGAAGAGGGGACACCATTGGGGGTTTCCTTAGAGGAGCAGGGGGTTCACAATGGGGTGGTCATTGTAGAGCAGGGGATTAGGGTCACAATGAACAGAGGGGGTGGGTATGGTTATATTTTAGAGCAGTCATTATCAGGTATTAGAGTTTAGGGAGGGACATTGTTTTTGGGGAGTTGGGGGGATCAGGGAATGGGGATGAGGGAGGGGGTGGGGGTCGAATTAGGTGTTTTTTAAAGATTTAGTGTTAGTTTAAACAAAACCATCTCTAAATTTAGAAATAAAAAATATAGTGGTGTTATATTAAACTGATGATATATTATAAATTATATTTAATATTATTTTTTTAGTGATGTTTATTAGAACCGCCTATAATAAATCTCCACTAACACCTTTTTTTGTAGTGTATATTACAGTTTATGCTCTAAAATCAACTTTATTTTTATAAATTTGATAACAAAATCACATGTATCACATGTTTTATTTTTTATTAAATTTTTTAATCATTTGTGTGCCTTATATATAATGTATTTAGAATATTCATCATGTCGATAGGTTATAGTTGTTCTTACTATAATGATAACATGACAATGTAATGACTATTTTCTTAAATTATGTTATAGGGTCTAGAAACATATGTTAATTAGTAAAGAAATGATATTTGAATATCAAGTGTTGGGTATAACGACCCATACTTTACATACATTGTTAATACTTCAAAATTTAAGCACACTTATTACAACATATGACAAAACCACAAAGGACCGTATAGGTATAGTGTCTTTAGAAACTGGGAAACATAAACAACTGGTTCATAAATCTTCTACAATGTCTCCCATTTATTTCATCATATCTAGGGTCCCTTTTAGCATATTCTACTTAATATCCATATTCCTGACCTGGGGAAAAGAAAACATAAAAGGGTGAGCTCAAATGCTCAGCAAGGGCAAATAAAGGAAATAAAAATCATATCATATCTTTTTGAAAATCAAAACCTGCAAAAGAGATCGTAATATCTTAACATGGAATAAATCATAGAAGTGAAAATGAGATCCCCATAATCATAACATGAAACTTGAAACTTTGTGGCATGCACACATAATCTTGGAAAATCATTTCTTGTTAGTCATGACTCATTTCCAAGACTATCTTAGTGGACAAAGTCCCTTTCTGAATCGAGTAACCCTCGTTTCAGTCCTGTTTCACTGAACCGGTATAACCTACCGTTCCAGCCCTGTCTATATCATGAGATATAAAATCTTTACCCAATGCATTGGAGGGAGATATAGGTCCCACCGATCTCATAATGATACCATTCTTATGTGTGCCACAAAATCATAAATCATACATCATTTCATAACCCATGTAATAAAAATGGGATTCTTAAACAAAATGACATCATAAAAAAATTCATATAAGATAAAGGAATTCATAAAAATATTTCCATCACAACATAATCAAATCCATGTTATAATAGGGATAAAAACAGAACCCTTTTATTATCTTATATGGAAAATAATTTTGATAAAATACTTGAACTCCATTCTTGAAGAAAATATCCTTTCTACTTCAAAAACATTTTTCCTTTCATAACATGTCATACGACTTTAAAACAAAAGAAGATGATTAAAAATAAACTTGAAAACTTGTAAAGGAAGCTTCTTGGAAATAATGTTTTAAAAATCCATTCATGCCGTATAAGTTAAAAAAACATTCTTCATACTTTTGTCGGAAAAGTCAAAAAGTACTTCGTATGAAAAACGACAAAAGATTCCTTTCATTTATTTTACTAAAAACTCACCGAAGGGTAAAAATGGGTTTAAAAAATTGTAGGTGGATGGAAATAATATTATATATTTATGAAACATGGATGTGGATGATAAAATACACCCCATTAAATACTTACGAATAAACAATCTCGGATAAAAATGAGATTGTGATATTTCCCTTACCTTAGGTCCGATTTGCTTTGTACGTGTCCGAAGCTCCTGTATAATGGTTTAAATAATGTTATTGACTTATTCCAGAATCATACATATTGATATGATATCATATATGGTCATATTCTTAGCTTCTTGTTAGTAATATTTCATTGTTACTTGTTACTCGGGTCTTTATTGCCTTTTGTTCTTATGCGTGTTTTGCCGAATACATTCTTATTCTTCTTTTAAGGTTATAGATACCTTATATCCAGAATGGTATTAGTGTAACATATATCATATTTATTCATTCAATTCATTTATATAATTACTATGTAATGATGATCATGTAGAACGAGTCGCATCACATCGTGGAGACGGTATTCCGTACGTACGCACGAGTGATGATATCGTTCCTATGATCGTGGAACTGTATTGGAGTATATATATATTATTTCAGTATCAATATTACTTTATAATAATCATAAATAGTTACTCATTACACCATTATACCCATCCTTGTAAAGTGATGGTGGAAAAATAGATTACACCACGGCGTGGAGACGGTATTCCGTACGTACGCACGCGCAGTGATTTCATTTTTCCGTGGGATGAATAGAAGGTGAATTAGGGTTGTTTCATATTTATAATAACATATCAGTATGTAAGTAATACTGATGTTATTACTTTATCATGAAACAACTAAAGAAGAAGAAGTTGAAAAAGAAAGAAATTGAAAAGATCGGTAATGGATATTACCTCTTCTTTGGAACGCCTCTTTTAATCCTCCACTTAGGGAACTAATATTGGTCTTTGAAGAAGACCAGGACCTCTAGGATTATTCTAGGGAAGTGGAGAGGAGAAAATGGTAGGGGTTGGCCGAGCTTGAGTGCTCAAATTTGTGTGAGGAGGAGGGGGAGGAGGTGCCCTTTTATAAGGGAGGAGAGGGGCACCTTAGGAATACCTCAAAATATTATTTTATATTAAAGTCAAAATCGGTTTATAATGGTTCCAAAGGGTCTTATTTCAAAGCTAAAGTGGGGGAAGGGTCAAAATCCTGTCAACCAATAGGATTTAGACAAGTTTAGGGTATTATTTTAACCTTATCAATTAGATTTAACTCTAAGTTAAATAATTTAACTTTTCCCGTGTCTTTTTGTTTTCTTTCACTATATGGTTAATACACTTACTATAACATGCCAAAAGAACCCCAAATTGTTTATTATTAATATATATATACTTAGCTAAATCATTTGGCCGAACCTTAGATTTTTAGGAATACAATAACAATTAATAATATAATATTTGATTTAAAAACTATTTTGTGTCAATTTTGACACTATTTGATATATGATTTTTGTGAAAGTCATAACAGAATTATATGTTCTAACCAAGTTGATTAAATCAACATTAATATATCATAGTAACCTAGAAAATTATTGTAATTCATAAAAAGTCTCAAATTACATTTATTTTGGTGTTTATAACATCAATTATGTCAATATTTCATTAATAAGATAATTACTGGATCATAATTGTGTCATAAATAAATTAAATTATTTAATGTCTAAAAATTATAAATAAAATACCATCATGTAGGAAATATTTTTAGATTTCTAATTAATATTTATAGTCGAATTTATATTATGTAGAACCCCATATTAAAAATGATTTACTTATTAAACTTTGATTTTAACTATTTTAACCCTTCTTTAAATAAATTAATAATAAATGTCCTAATCTAATCCAAGTGGGCCTAAATGGTCATATTTTATTCCTAATTTTGTTTTTGGTCGAATTACACTTGTCCAATAGAATTAGAACATGTGTTAGGGTAATATTAATATCATATTTACCCTTAGTTACCCTATTTACTATTAACTGCGGTAAAAATAGTAAAAAGTTATTATTCACCAAAAAATTATTTTTATCTCATTGAACCACATTTTTCTTACTGATATCAACCGTGTCTGTCAGATTTTTGAAATTCCATTCACAGAAGAGGTAAAATTAAGTTTTATGCAAAATTCAGTTTTTAACCTACCACTTAGTGGTTTCACTATTCATCAAAAATTGAAAGTTTTCAGAAAAATACCAAAATTTCACCCTAGGCTAATTTCGATATTCTGAGTCCAAAAATGAAGTCCATTTTGAAAAATAAAATTGATAAAATTTCAAAAAGTGGTTATTACTATTCATAACGGCTAGTTTTAATAGCATATTGTTGTTTAGTGAAACTCGGTATTGCGTACGACGCAAGCTATCGAGGAAGGTCGCGATTGCGTGTAAAGCAAGCCAAGCAAGTGTTGTGTAGAAAAATATTCCTTTGATGATTTATATAACATAAAAGTCTCGGGTGTTACATTGGGTGCCCATAAGCATCGATATCCATTGTAATATTGTATTTTTAGTGTGAATTTCTATTTAATAAATCTCATATATTGGATAAGTTCTATTACATGCAACACCAAACTAAAATAAAAAGCATATTATTTTATTAAGATAGAATATTAAAATATAAAATGAAATTAAAAATAATACATGACAAGATATCTAAATTAAAAATAATTATGAAAATGAAAAAATTAATAAAACAATAATTAAATAAAAATTCTTGAAGATTAAAATATTCATGCTCATGATCTCCCATGTAAGTCATACCGCCAATTTTATTAATAGAAAGAACTAATAAGATTAGAAATACGATAATAATTTTGAGAAGAGAATAAATTAATAGGATGAATGAGGTTTTAGATAAGTGTGTAATTTAAATGGACTATATGGTCATTGGAAATATGATTGTTAAACATAAGACTGTTTTAAATATAATAATTGAACATATGATCATTACATATAGCTAGTGGGTACATAAAATTATTATAATCAAAATATAATATTATAATATAAATTAATAATGTTTTAGAATTCATATATTCAACATCTATGATAAAAAGTTAGTTATCATTAAATAAATAAATAATTATAATAAATATAATATAATCATTCATTGCATAAAAAATTGTTTCTATTCGAGGAAAATAGATTTTCCAAAGTGTTATGTATTTAATTTTTTTTTCACATATTTAGATATTGAATTTGAAAAAATATATTTCATATTTGGAATTGGGACATCAAAATTAGATAAGATGATTAATTTTTATGAAAAAATTAGTTACCGGGGAGAATAGTGAATTATATCGAAAAGTTATAAAAATGGTAAAATATTATATTAGGTGAAAACGATGTGTGTGACGGGTTTCATTTAGTCATTATATGACCATTATTATTGGAATAAAAACCAAATATAGAGGGATCTATGTTTATGGAATCAAACATGAAAATATATTTGAAAAATAGATCATAGAAAATGGCATACCTCAAATGCTCGAACATCAGCTTCCATCTTCTTCTTGGTTGAAGCATGTATGATGAAGGTCACAAGGAGCATCATACATGTATCTTTTATCTCAATGGGGGGTCAGAAAAATGAATCCATGAACATTTCTTGAGGAATCCCAAAAATTAAAATGGGTTTTAGATCTTTCATGGAGTAATAAATGAGATTCGAGAAGATAATAGAGCATCAACCGATATCCAAATAGTTTACCACTTCTAGAACGAATGAACACACAACAATAGAAGAAGGATCAAATACTTATATAGGCATCCTTGAAGTTATTCATTGAGTAAAAAGTTTCAATAATAATGTAATGTATCAAGTGTCATCCCATGGAAACCAAAAATTATATTATGTTATTTTACATTCATTTAACATTTCAATGAATGTGGTGAGATAGTAAAAAAATCCATTTAATGCATCATAACTAAAGTAAAATCATGTGGGAAGGAATGTGGAAACCGCATGCATTGTATGCATAAAAATATTGTTGTTAGCTGTAGAAGATGACATCATATGAACCACTACAATATAGTGGTGATCATTTTAGTTCACTTTGAACAATATGCCACTTTTACTAAAATCCCAAGCGACCAAATGAAAAGCTTCACAACTCTTTATGAACACATCCAAAACCAATTTTGGAAATGGTTTCTTTAAACTCTCTACATTTTGGAATAAATAAATTTGTCCAAGAATTTATCCTTATCCAGGGGTATAAACGTGTGACCATAGAGGCTTTAGTATCATTGAAAACAAATATCAAATCATGATTTTATAGATGTAAGCAGAGAGAAGCCTTTTATAAAGAATTATTTCTACTCAAGATAACAAAGGGGTCAGGTGTAATCTCTATCAAAAATACTCATGCTTATATATAAACATGTATAACATAATATATATAATATAAATTTTATTCATGGATATATATTCCTTTTATTTAAGAAATCTAGTGGCCACTAGGCATGGAAAACATCATTATAGTATAGGCCATCTCATATTTTATTGATTCTCTAAAATAGACTGACCATGTTGATAAATACATCATATGTTATTAATCTTTCTGATGAGTACATCATATTTCACTCATCCAAGTAGTTGATCACATCATATATTACACAACTATGCATGGCCTTGCATTTCCTCAATTTAATTCAATTAAGGGATATATTTCATTACTTTTTATATAGATCGACAAATCCTATCTTGGATGTTCTCCATCTGACGAAATAATCAACAATATACCCAACCACCACCTGATCAGCTAAGTTCATGTTTTTTACTTTCATAAGTAGGGTATTGAAGTATAAAGGTTCCCATGATAGGTATCTCACCAACCTCATGTAATAAGGATTGATAATACATATACACCCTAAGTATATCAATGTTTGTATAAAATTACATGATATATAATTTAGTTGATAGGTCGAAGTAACAAGTCTCTACATATTATCTCATTAATCCATTCTTCGTATCTCAAATACAAATATTTGCAATAAGTACAAAATCTATTCAATCTAGCCTTATTATATCATCAAAACCCATGATACTCTGAAATGATCATCGTTTAGGGACAACCCAAAGGCATAATTTGTGGGGATATTATCCCTCAACCATTCATGTAAAAAAATTGAAACACACAAGAATGAATGATAAATAAATATTTACTCTACTATAACAATATGATACATTTATACCCATTATAACTAATCTATCTTATGTCTAACACCCATAGATTCTACATGGCCCTCATGTTGTTGTAGTAGTAATTAATTCATCAATTGATCTAATATGTTATCCTATGAATCCACCCAAATGATCTTTACATCACTCTCTTAATGATCTCTTGTATGAGATGAAATTTTCATAAGATTCATTTGGTTCTTTGGTGAGGCTAAGGTTCCTTATCTTGAGAAACATGCCCAATGTATTCATAATATAGATTAATTGCTCCATAAATTCTTAGTTCCACTCTAATTTTGGTAACAAACTTATTAATCCAAATAGATTCATTTAGAACATATGATTCAATGATGTTATCTACCTCTATTGTAAATTATACTATGATGAATTTTTTGGAACTCTCCCTATTGATATCACCACTATTTAGGAAAAAAATACATATTGAGTTTTCATTCTATCTTTATTGGATTGAAAAATCGATTCAATGTAACCTTTTACACATAGCTTATATTCTCCTCCAAATAACAAAAAATATCCTAACCCCTTATCAAAAAATAAATAATGTTATTCAAAAATATCCTGTGAATATCACTCAGATTTTATTGGTATATAATATTTATTCTCAAAGCATAAGAGACATTGGGTCGAGTACACAACATAGAATACATGATAGATCCTATAGAGGATGAATAAAGAATTTTATCCAGTTAGAGTTAGTTCCCTAGTGAAAAATTCTATGTACTTTTTGATGACCTATTTTCATTATTTTAGATATTAAAAAACTTCTTATCACATTATTATTTTTCTTTTGTATAACAAACCATGCAATAATGATCTATCATAAAAAATCACACTAAAACGTTATATTAGTCCCCCAATATGATGATAACCTAAAAGTGTCATGATATTATTCATAAATATATGTTATATAGATGAATGATATACTTTTATGGGATATAAATGATACAATTTATTAGGGGTGGTTACTTATAGGACTTTGAGATAATTTATCATGGTGTATGCCCTTGGTAATCCTCAGAGTAGGAGATTAGTAGAACATGACCCACCAATAGTAAATCCACATCTATGTGTTATTAGATTTTCTTATCTATAGTCATGTGTATTGATCCTTATAATTTAATAATATCATTACTTTATATCATTAGTAGTTTACTTTATTATATTGATGAAAAACACTGTAACGCCCTGACCCAAGTTTCCCGGAGCTAGTGCATTATTTTAAAACATTGACATGATTACAAGGAATAAAATCCCAAAGGACTGAGTAGTTTAGTAGATTTGGAAACAAGATACATATATAATTTCAACATTACAACTTGAAATTTAATACAACATATAATTTTTTTGGGAACATCCACAACTCTATGTTTATCCCTGCAAATCATTCATAATAAACTTATTCATGTCCTGAGAAAATGAAACATAAGAAAGGGGTGAGATCAGATTCTTAGTAAGTGTAAGAAATACAATAGAATATATCATTAATATAAACATTAATCATGGTGAATAACTAGAAACACATGCCTTTAAAAATAAAATTAAACATAATATGGTAGGAATATTAGCTGAGTAAATATTTTCATTATAAAACATATTCATGGGTATTATAATGGTTGAAAACCACATGAACTTTTAATTACTAGTTTTATAATGAGGTAAATTAATTTTCCATACATTATGAAACATACCATCAAGGCCTCAACAAAGAAATTTAAAAATGATTAAGGCCTCAGTTAAAACCATATCTAAAAATGGGAAAGGCCTCAGCCAAGTCCATATCTATTTGTCTCATGAGACCTACCGATACATCGAGGGGATATATAAGGAACCAATAATCACATACTAAGTTCAATTCATTCTTCATATGAAAGGTGTGAACAAAATCAACATATAAATTCATATTAAAATTAACATATGAAATGTAAATAACTTTCCCCAATCATTGAACATAAACATTAACCATTCTAAATAATATGATGAATGGTATCAAAATAGCACATCCATAGTCAAAATAATAATAAAAACTTAAACAAAATATTATATATTATATCATAATAGATAAACCTAAATGAAGTACAATATTCAATAATTGATGTTGACATAGATGAAGATATTTTTAAATGATACCATTGAAAAATTATTGAGGAAATAATCCTTAAACATTCCAAAGTGTCCCATACCACCTTGAAACATTCAAATCATAATACCTTATAATATCATGAGAATAAGGATACCCTTGATATGATATACAAAATTTAATTACATACACCACATTACTGGAATAATTGTTGAAGAAAGAATATACTTCAAAAAAATTATCATGAGATGAGAAAAATCTGTTTTACTTTTGTAAGAAGAGTTCTTTTGGAAAATCATTTGTATTTTACATGAAATAAGATTGTAAGCATTTATATCCCAAAAAATAAAATTTAAGTACATTGAAATTATATTTTAGGCATAAATAATGTCCTTATTAAGTGAAATCATGTAAAAAGAGTGCTTAAGAATCTTTATAAATGAAACATTTTAGAGCATTTTAAGGAAAATATTAAAGAGAATTTTAAAGTAGAAATTCGTGATTGTTTTCTTAAAAATAGAAATGAAACAAGATAATTTTTAATGATAACATTATTAGTTTTATAAAAATAATTTTGGATTAAAATAGATTCTGGTGTGCACTTGAAAACAAGTAAGAATTCGAGAAGTTCACTTAAATCGGGCTTGATTATCAGGATGAAATTTCGAATGATCCTTTTAAAACATGTAAATTATCATAAAATAAAGAATTATTATAGTTTTTAAAAAACATATATAACATTCATGAAGAATTTATGTGGATTACATAAGAATAAATAATAATTTCATTGAGGTAAGTAGAGAATAAGGGTAACGTGAATGAAAATGGAGGTTTGTGTAGAAATCCCTTACCACTTTATAATCAATCGATCCATATGAACCAATAGTAATAATAATCAAATGATACATTTAATACCATTAAAATAAATAGATTAATGATATTATACATCAATCGGTAGTATATATACACCATACAAAATTAGTAGTATTGAATTAGGAATATCTCACAAAAATGGAAGTGAGATAAGAAAATCCTTACCTTAAGTCCGATGATGTTCTTCACTTGATCTTGATAACCAAATTAAATTAATTAATTAATATTTATAGAACTTATTCTTTAAATAATTGATTTATTATATCCTTATTAATTTCATTCATGTCATTATTTATGGGTTTAAGAAGATCAATTTTATTGATTTGGAGCGTTTTCTTCCTTGGTATTCATGACCGGTTTTATTATATACATGAATGGAAGTTCATTTGAAATGTGGTAAAACATCCAGAATTGTAAATATATACTATTAGTTAAATTAAATATATATAAATTATCTTATAATGATCTTGGTTATATTCCCTGAGGATGACTCATTAGATAAAAATTAATGTTAAATGCTTGGATAAACTTGGTGGTTTTGAGCATAATGAACTTGTTCTGTATTATTATTTTATATAATGAGTGTTTAAGGATTAAAAAACATTAAATAAGATAAAATACATATATTCTGATCTGGTTCAACCATTATAATGATTTCATGACCAGTCTTGAAGATTGTAATGCAAATTGAAAACCCATCTTCCTTGAATGTGATAATTAACACATCTCAGACATTGTTCTCATTTATATTATAAAAGGAGGGAAAAAATAGATGATGATGGAATATTAACTTATCATAAAAACATAATAGTACATATAATGTACTAGATTTTTCATTAATAATTATATAATAGGCAAGGATAAGTTATAAGTGAGAAAGTATTTAAAAGAGAAGAAGTATAAATCTTACCACTTGAATATTTCTATTTTGAAACCACCTTAAGGATCTTCAAAGTGGTATTTTTTTGAGACCAGAAGCCCTAAAATGTTTCAAGAGATGAGGAGGATGGAATTTGGTAGATGTTGGCCAAACAATAAGGCTTATGGTTAGGAAATTTTTGAAGTAAGGAACCTCCTTTTATCAGTGTGGTGCGGGGTAACTTAGGAATCACCGAAATTATTAAAATATAATAAATATATTATAGTGTTTAAGACTCCTAAAAGGCCTAAAAATAAAGGGGTATTAAATTTTCAAAGTAATGTTATCTTTTTTAGACTTTTTCAATAATTTTTGGATTTTTAAATAATTTAATAAAATATTGTATTCATGGAAAACAAGTTTTTCAAGAAAAAACTATTCATATATGTAAATTTAAACACCTAAAAAAAGTTTAAAAATATAATAAAATTTTGTAATATATCATAGAAATGTTATATTCATCTAGATAATTTGTGAATTTTTAAAAAAATATAAAATTATATTTATTTTATTATTTTTAATATCATTTATTCGATTTATTCAATAATTAAATTTATATTGCATTATATTTGTGGAAGCCATTATGGTATTATTTTTGGTCTCAAAATTAAAAATAAAATTCCATGAGAAAGATAATTTTATTATATTTCCAAAGATTATTCTTTTTCAAATAAAAACTCTATAAAATCTCATATAACAATATTATTAAAATTAAAAACTATAATGTGACAACTTGATTTCCATTGGAAATAAAATATTATGAAGGCGTTAAAGTGATTCATGTGGGTCCAAAATGTCCCAAATTAGAATCAAAACTTGATAATATTCTAAAAATTATTAAATAAATTTTTTTATCTAAAATATGAGTTATTTAATAATCTTATAATTTTTGTTAAAAACATTTTATTTATTTTTCAAATGCTTGCACAAGCGCTGCATCAGCGTTGCATAACCATTAATGTTAATTATTTCATATATAAAAATTAAAAATAAAATAATATCATCAATATAAATTAATTAGGTTAAAAATAAAATTATGAATTTATTTATTATGTATATTCACTCTTATACATAACAAGACATCTTCTTAAATTTGTTATTTTGTCTTTTATTTACCTACAGAAGCATTTCCCATACATTTGGATAATACTCATGTTATATAACACTAAAATTAGAAATTAAAAATAAAAGAGATAAATAATACATAAAAATTAATAAATAAGTCATGACAATAATTTTTAGCACTGAATTATTATATAAATTAGCAATTTTGAATTTGTGAGCACTGCGCAGGCACAACATCGACATTGACAATGATTTTTATACTTATCATGAAAAAATATACCTTTTTATATTATAAATTAATTATGTACAATATTTTATTGGTAATATAATTATTTAGTTATTACTTAGTTTAAATAATTTTTTATATCATAATAATTTCATGATGATGTCATAAAAAATACCATATTTTATAAAAAAACTATATTTTTTACTATTCAACAAAAATTAAACTATTTCTTAAAAATTTCAAAAAATCATACAAACCTTTTTTTGACTTGTAGAATCCAAAAAGAACCTCTATTTTAAGAAAATAATTTTCTAAATATGAGAAATTTAATTTTTAATTAAAATCACCATTTACTCAAAAAAATACCAATTTTATAATTATAACTGATTTCATGAAACTTCGAAAAATTAACTTGGGTATTATAAAATTATCTTATAATCATAGGAAAACAAAATATTTATTCATGAATACATTTTATGAAAATGAATTATCTTTTAAAATAATATTTTAATTATAAAATTGTAATTCATTATTTATTGCTCATAAAAATACCAACACTTAATTATTAATTTTTAAAATATTCACTCTCATTTATAAGGTGCTTAGATTCTATTTCTACTTACATTGGTGAGGTTACTATTCATAAGGATACATTACTATTCATAATGGCCAAATTACTATTCATAAAGGTACATTACTATTCAAGTTACTATTTATAAGGGTATAATACTATTTATAAGGGTCAAGTGACTATTCATAAGGGTGGATTACGATTCATATGGGTGGAGTTACTATTCATAAGATTAATTTACTATTCATAAGGGTAGGTTACTATTCACCAAAATTTAAGTTTGCTCTATCAGACTCTAAAAATCACCCGGAATGCAACTGTGTGTGTCAGATTTTCAAAAAATCAAATCACAGAAGTGGAAAAATTATGTTTATTGGCTCAGTTATAACAAATTGTTGTTTTTTAGAAACTCAGTATTTTGTGCATTTAATATTAAATTTAATTGTAAATCCTTGGAGTGTAATATTATCCCCTCACAAAAATTCCATCCTCGGAAATTTTGAAATTGAATTTCAAATATTAATGGTGGAGACTTAAAAATTCCATTGTGGGAAACCCACTTATGGTTAAAATATACTCTTAATAAGAGGGAAATGGAAATGCATCGGTTACTACAAGACTACACATTCTAATTGGATTACATGGTCCTGGAAGAATAATCAAACCATCATGTTCTGATGGAAAGTTATAGAGAAAATTTTAGATGAAAGATCATTTCCACAAAACCATGAACTATAGTTATAAAAAAAATGACAATAGGACAACATTGTTTTATAAGAATATTTTCCTCGAGTTTTGGATTATTCCACTCTATAAGTGTATAAATATACATTTCTATTTTATAAACATAATCATATCCTTTGTTTGTGACTTGAACTATCTATACTTCACCTCTTAACATAGGTTGCATCATGTGGTGACATTAAACTCTAAATCCTCATACAATGATCAACTTAAACCATTTCATAAAAGGTTTAAATTTCCAAAAGATCATGATCTGACACTTATGAATCATTCTCATATCCATCCTTGCATGATCTGTGTGTATAGGGTCCTTGGAAATCCTTATTTTTTTAGACTCCATGATCTATCATACTCAAGGCATATTCTACCTTATTTTCCATTAATCAACATGAAACATCTTTAATTTTCACATTCCAAACATGGGAATATCTTCATCATGTGTCCTCTTGAAATATGGTATTAACTCAAATTACCATAAATCCTTATTTGAAATATTCATTCATACTTACACATGCTGTTGGATATACTACTTATATCCAAAAATGTTGTAACTCCATCAATGATAGTATAAACCACTTGTTGATAAGTCAATAATCATTTTTGAGGTAGTCAGTACTTATCCAAATCAATCATTTCTTTATCATTATCTTAATCATCAAAAATATGTTTAGGGTTAGCTTTCCCTCAACCATATTCTTTCCCAAGGTATTAACTTACTACTGAGTCACTTATACTTGGTACAATTCACCATACGACCTCAAATACTTAATGAAATAGTACTGCAGTACAATCCTCATATATTCCATAATTCTTATAACCAGTACATTACTGATAAAATATTCAAATGAAATGATCCCTATTGAGACATATTAATCCTTCCACTTGATCTAATGCAACATCATAACTTGATCATTATCTAGAATCATCATTTGGGGTATTTTCCTTTAATGCTTGGGACATTGATTCTCATAGTGTCCCATCTCCTTGCAGTTGAGGTATTGTACATCAAAAACCTTTTTCTTACCCTTACAATCACAAAATTGGTGTTTTTTTCTCCGCACTTATATCAAACTCTCATTCCCTTCAAGCATTTACCAGGATGATTCTTTCTACAATTATCAAATGTGGGAAAACCCTTCTTTCCCTTCTTCCTTTTATCCATATTTTTCTCTACCATCTTCTTCTTATTTTGCTTCCCTTCAAATCCATAGTACTCAGAGAATTATTTACATACCTTGTTGACAGACGATATTATTTATTCATATGATGAGGAAACATGGGATAATATCTTTATTTGAAATGATGGCTTAAGACCATAATATATATGATCCATATTACTCTTTTCATCGCATGAATTGGTGAAGTTCTCAATCCTTCTGCTAGGTGCCATTTCTAATCAATTCCATATGCTATATTAGCTCATAAAATTATGAACTTTCTATAACTCTAAAAATGGTATAGCACATATCATAAATTTATGCATCGTAAATACTAGAACCATATACTTTGGTTACTTTGGAAGAAAAAAATCCTTCATAATGGTATATAAGAAAAAAATGTGAATTATCCTAAGCATATCCCTTGAGAGTGTCAAACCAGGTGCACAGTAAGGCCTGTTGTTGTTGTAACATCCTCGACCCGGAAGCCACTAAACTGGTGCCCCGAGCTGGGTAGTTATATGACCTCAAGCATGCCTCCCTATACGATAGCAGTTGATGACTAGAAGAAAGGGTATAATTAGTCACACGGGGAGACTATATCCATAATACCAGAGTAATCCAGAATACATAATAAATGAAATTTTGGAAACAAAAAAGAATAATCAATAACATGCAGAAGTAACCAAATACCAAAGCTGGGTACAATCATAAGAAATAATAAATAATCCATGCCATGATACAATGTCAAGTGAACAAAACAAAAAAGAAATAAAACAGTAGAATCCACAAAATGGTCTGGAATCTAAGTCTAGAAACTCACCCAAACATGTACCATGTCCAACTCATCTCCCTAGCATAGGGCTCTTACCCTTTTCTGAATCTGAACGCATGAAATATTCTCAGGTACCTAACAACATCCCGAGTAGGGTGTGAGTATAACTCAGTATTCCACCACCAACTATGTCTAAAAAAAATCCAGCAAAGGAAGATAGTGCATTCAAGTGATAAGTAATGAAAAGTAAAGATAAATAGTTCAAAATCTATCTTTATTTAGTTTCCCTTAAGTTAAACCACCAAATACCTCAAGTTCATTTCCAAGAAATTTCATTTATCATTTCACACTTTATCAAGTGTTCAATGGATTTGGAATATTCAATGTTCTAAATCATTTGGGAATAAAGACAAGCCCTGTCTCACCAGGCATCAAAATATAACAATTCCCAATATCTTCACTTTGAAGCCTCAGTCCAGGTGTAATGCAATCATTAGGGGAATCGAACTCCATCCAATTCCCTGACCCATGAATTTAGGGGAGGATTTATAACCTTGGTCAAACTCAACCCGTGGGTGTAGAACCTCAAGTCAATATCCCACTCTACCATGCCATGTGCACATGATTATTTATCATTCACCACAAAACTCCATATCACAACAACATATCCAAAATCATTTAAAATCATCACAATAATCTCAATAAATGTGTAAATTAAAATTTTCCTCAATCCATTAACACATTCACCATTTTAATTACATAACCCTTTAGCCCCATTTCCCATTTCCCATGCCTCTCTCACTAATCATATTCAAATAATATGCTAATCTCCTAGCATTTTACCATTAATCCATTTAACCCTTCTTTATGCCAACCAAACAACCCCTTAGGCCATTACCCAACATAAGTGTATTACAAAACACCAATTACACATTCTTCAAACATATTAACGTATTCATCAGGGGATCAATATTCTTTCACAATGACCTACTCTTACTTAGATAACTCTAGGTATGATGAATATCAACATACCCCATAGGTGGAACTAATTTGGTCTAGTCATCCTCCTTGAATCCCATGGGGATCAAGAGGGGTTCAATTAACCATTTAGACACCACTACATCACATCATGTCAAAGGCACCGAGAACTCTTCAAAAAGGGAAATAAATAAAACCCTATATACACAAATCTACTAAAAAACCAAGGGATATAACTTGTAGACCACCTACCATGAATCATTGGTGAACACACTCCCAACCAAATCCTTAGATCCCGATTCAAAACCCCTTTGTATACTCAACCTATATCTCACTGAAAAATGGTGGTTTGAGAGATTCATATGGAAATAACCAAAAATACAAGACCTAAACCCGAAAAGAGAGAGGAGGAGAAGATTAGACTCACTCAGATCTTCAATTCACATCCAATGACACTGAAAACGGCCAAGAATCGAAGGATACTTATCCTTGGGATCTCTTGGTCCCCTTGGTTCATTCTTAGGGCTACAAAGAAGGAGGGGGAGGAAAATCTCGAGTGGGTTTTAAAATCCCAGAGTGGCATTTTTGTAAATTTTTAAAGGGTTCTTGGCCACATGGTTTTTTAAACCCTGCGCAAACCGTGCAGATGATTCTATCCCAAAAGAGACCCTTCGCACGATTTACCCGCATACTTTTCCAAAATGTTCGAAAACTATGTGAAGGCTACTATCTGAAAACCTTCTTCTTTCACAGTTTACCTGGTCTACCTGCACGGTTAGCACTAACCATGCGCAGATCGTGCAACTATCCCAAAAAACTCATTTCTCCATTTTTCATGTCCTGAACCCCCAGAACACCCCTGATCCTCCTTATGGACTTTGTAAAGACGTTTATTGACCAAAATAAATATCCTATACTGAAATTTAAATAAAACATACCTTATGGATAAATCTGGGATCTTACAAACTCCCCACCTTATAATGGATCATCCCCGAGCCACTCTTCTCAAGCATCGTTGAATTTATAAAGAAAATTGATTAGGCCACTGGTCCTGCATATTAGATTCCTGCTCCCAAGTTTCCTGATGAACATTTCCATGTTTCCATAGAACACAAACTAGGGGCTCCACCCTACCCTGAAAAACTTTCTCGCTATGATCTACAATACGAACCGGTTGTTCCTCAAAGGATACATCAACCTCAAGCTCGACATCCTCGACATCCTCGACATTTATTATATGATATGGGTTAGAGTGATACTATAGGAGTTGTGAAACGTGGAAAACATCATGAATTCCACTATAATGCTGTAGAAGATCCAGTCGGTAAGCCACCAGTCCGATTCTATCCACAATCTCAAATGGTCCCACAAATCAAGGTGCCAACTTGCCCTGATTTCGAATTCAATGGTGACCCAACCTTGGAAACACTTGAAGAAACACACTATCACCCACTATCAAATCATGAGTTCTATGATTCTAATCTCCATATGATTTCTTCCTTCTCTGAGCTGTTTCTATATTCTTGTTAATCAAATGAACCTTCTCCGACGTATCTTGCACATGTCTCAGCCCTAATAGCTTAGACTCTCTGACCTCTAACCAACACAACAATGATCTACATGGTCTCCCATAAATTGCCTCAAAAGGATTCACCTAGACTATAGCATGAAAACTATTGTTATAAGAAAAAAAAGAGACAAGTTCTTTTTCCATGAACCACCGAAATCCAGAACACATTCTCTCAACATGTCTTATAATACCTAAATTGTACACTCTAACTTACCATTAGTCTGTGGGTGGTAATCCATAATCAGAAACACATGAGTACCAAGTGCCTTATTTATTCCCTTCTAGAAGCATGGGGTGAAATGAAGATCATGATCTGAAACTATAGTTCTCGACACACCATGAAACCATACTATTTTGTGAACATACAACTCCCCCAACTGGTTGACTGTATAGGTTTCCTGAATCGACAAGAAATTGGATACTTTGGTCAGCCGATCTACCATCACCCAAATGGAATCATTCTTCTAAGGAGTTCTTGGAAGTCCCGCTACGAAAAACATCATGACGTCATTCCACTTCCACTCTAGAATAGGAAATGACTACGATAACCCACTTGGGCACTGATGTTCAGCCTTAACCTACAGACAGGTAAGGAATCATACCACAAAACTCGCCACTTCCTTCTTCATTCCCATCCACCAAAACTTTCTACAAAGATTACGGTACATATTATTCAATCTTGGATGTAATTCCCACTTTGACGCATGGAACTCACACATCAACTCTTCCCGTAAAACTGCCGGCACCACAACACGACCATTAACATAAGAAACTTCATTAGTGATAAAGGTACAACTAGAAGGTGACTCCCCACCTTTAAGACTTTCCTTCACAACCAATCACCCTAGATCTACCAACTGAATCTATTTAACTAGGCTCAAAATTGCAGACTCAACTGCTATAGATGAAAGGGTCATTTTCCCATGCCCCTCCTGTACCTTCAAATGCATCTCCGTAAACAAGGCCATCATCACCCAATCTGAACTGGATTCATAAACTACTTGATTCTGAGTCTTCCATCTCAGAGCATTAGTGACACTATTTCCTTTTCCTATTGTATAAACCAATTAAATATCAACGGACTATAAGTACCCAACCCATTATCATTGTCGATGATTCAAATACCATTGAGAGAAGTTGTATTTGAGAATTTTGTGGTTGGTAAACACCGTAAGGGTTTCTACCAATAAATAATGCCTCCAACACTTTAAGGCATAAACCACAACATTTAGCTCTAGGTCATGAGTAGGATAATTTATTTCATGTGGCCTCAATTGCCTCGACTTGTAAGCTACAACCCGATCATCCTGCATCAACACTGCCCCAAGTCCAGCACCGTATGCATTTCAGAACAAGGTGTACCTCTTGCCTGGTTCATGTAAGATCAAAATCGGTGTGGTGGTCAGTCGCTTCTTTAACTCCTAGAAAGCATTCTCACAATCCTTTGATCAATAGAACTTAACCCCTTATTGGTTTGGACTGTGAGTGATGCTGCGAAATGAGATAAATCTCTAAAAAACCTTCGGTAATAATCATACAAACCCAGAAAACTTGAATATCAGAGATGTTCTTAGGCTATTCCCAAGACACCAAAACTTTCACCTTTTCTAGATCCACTGACACACCTTACTCAGATATGTTATGTCCCAAAAAGTACACCTCATAAATCCAAAACTGACATTTTAATAGCTTAGCGTAAAGTCTATGCTCTCTTAGTGTACTCAAGAGGATGTCAAGATGTTTGGCATGATCGTCATGAGCTCTGGAGTAAACCAATATTTCATCAATGAAGACAAATACAAACTGATCTAGTTACAGGTGGAATATCTGGTTCATCAAGGCCATAAACACATCTGGTTCATTAGTTAAACCAAACGACATTACCGAGAATTCATACAACCCATAACTACTTCAGAAAGCCATATAGGGTATGTCAGAAGGTCTCAACCTCAAATTATGGTATCCTAATCTCAAATCAATCTTGGAAAACAATGAGGCACCTCTGAGATGATCAAACAAGTCATCAATTATAGGAAGAGGGTATTGAATCTTAACTATAATTTGGTTTAGCTTCCTATAATTGACACATAGCCTCAGTGATCCATCAACCTTCTTATAAAAAAACATAGGAGATCCCTAGGGTGATGTACTAGGATGTATAAACCCCTTACTCTCTAATTACTCCAACTGAACCCTTAGTTCTTGGAGCTTTTCTAGAGTCATTTGGTAAGGTGGAATGGAAACTGGCTCTACTCCAGGCAATAATTTGATCATAAACTCAACATATCTATCAGGTGGTAACCCCGAGAAGTCCTTAGGAAACACATCTTGAAATTGGTCCACAATAAAAGGGAAGTATGGATTTTCTTTCTCCCCATCATCTATCATAAGGCATGCCACTTGGGATGTGAACTCCCCCATCCGATGGCATAGCAGCCCTGTGGAGCCCGCCCAAGTATCCCACTCACCATAAAGGACATGAGTTCTCCCATCGAGAAATGTTAATGTTAACAGACGTCGGTAACATTTGATACGGGCTTGATATTACACCAACCAATCATTTACCAAGATTTGGTCAAAACATGACATATCTAGGACAAAAAGATCCAATAGAAAACGACACCCACCAAACTATAGAGCAAAAACCTTACAATGCCTGATGTCCTCGACTTGCACTACTAGCAGAGTATCAGGCAACATTACCCCACATGCAGTCTCTATAGTTAATCCCAACAAAAATAAAAACTGAGAAAAAATAAAGGAATGCGTAGCAACTCTATCGAATAAAGAACTAGAAAATTTGAAAGCTACAAGAATTATACCTAGGATCATAGATGGTTCTACGTCACCACGCTTAGGTGTATCATGAACTGTATAGATATTATCTTACTATTTACCCTAGCCCCAACCTAAGTACCCTGCACTGCACTGCTCTGTTGGTAAGGGTGATCTTTCCCCAGAGTTCCACATCCACTACCCCTACTAGTACAGCCCATGGAGCGTCAACTACCTGCCTGATAAGGGGTAACTGACCCCTTATCTAAACTCATCATCTGCATATGACCTCCATCATTCCCCAACTACCGTGGGTTCTTGAAGAATCTTTGCATGTGGCCTAGCCTTCCGCGCACTCATCACTCAACTGGTGGGTGGGGACACTAGCCACACTTGTGACCTGACCTACCACACTGAAAACAGGAGACCTGGTCACCACCCTTAGAAGCTGACCCCCTCTTTTTACTACTCTGCGTGCTTTTACCTTGTTGGAAGGTTCCAAAGTGTCACTTACTACTATCAGAAGCTGCACCACTTACTCACCCAGTTGGAACCATAAGTTCAATAACTGAATCTACCTTCATGTTTTCTTTTGAGATAAGGAATTTATCCAACACTTTATCAAACCTTTTTAGACGAAATATATTCACCTAAGACCTGATCTTGTGTCTCAGCCCATCCTGGAAGCATTACACCGCAGCTGCCTCATCTCTTGTCAACATCGGAGTGAAGCGCCTTAAATAGGTGAAACATCTAGCATAGTCCATCAATGACACTGTACCCTGAGTCAACCTCATAAAATATGTAGCTTTCTCCTGCCTCAAGGTTTCTGGATATAAGTTCTGAAGAAAATTCTCCTGAAAATCTTCCCACATAATTCCCTTAGCCTTCTCTATATGAACCATAATGTCCCACCAACGTTTTTGTTTCCCCCTTAGCATATAGGGGGATAAATTGACTCAATTATCAAGAGGAGTATCTAGATGGTCATGAATAGTTTGGGTAGAATCTATCTATAACTTTGTTGATTCTAGAACAACCTTTATGGTAAATTTCGGAGTGTGTTGTAGTTGAAACTCCCCGGTCAGCTCAGACATGCTCGACGCAACCCGCCCTGGGTCTCGTTCCATTATCTACACAAAATGAGCAAAGTTCTCATGGAAATTCTCTTTCCTATCTCCTTGTATCACCAATTACTCTTTCTCCACTATTGGAGGAGCATTCTCAACAACGTCCTCATGTCTCCAAACCAACGCACATCTTCATGGTGTCATTTCTCTACAATGACAAACACAATCTTTAGAGTGAAACCATAAAGATTTTATGGGAAGAAAGAGATATAGATAGGATCTTCAGTTATAATAAACAAAATAGTTCACATACACTACCCAAAAGAGCCCACTCGCAACTGGGTCACTACCCTTGGACATCTCCCTAAGTCCATGCCCAACATGGTATCTAATTATCAAGGTTACAAGACTTATCTTTTACTATCATTCGAACCATTTTCATATTCCAATTTACCCTTAGAAAAAATCATTCCAATTTTACTTCTTTATCAAAAACCATTTTCTAATTACTACTAGACATTTTCACTTCCCCTTTTTATTCATTCGTACCATATTATTAGGCATAATTCTTTACTTTTAAGAGAACATATGCATCCTAACCTTTACATCCCGCACACCCATCCCGTGCACATGACTATCATGATGCATGTCACTTTTCTAAATTGGTACCTAGAATGATGTATGAATGCACAACCTCGTACCTTTTCGATCATGAGAGAAATATCACAAAACCGTAAAATCACACAACAAGTACATCACCCAATGGTGAAATATCATCAAATGTAACATCACACAACAAAAATAGCAATCCCCTCCCAGGGTGACTTGGGTTTTCCCCCATCCATGGGTTAGATACTCCCAAGCACGAGCTCATTACCAAGGCCCAAAACATTCCTAATATCTTGTCTACCATATCCAAATATTAAGAAAGAGAAAAGGACTCCTATGATACCACATCGTAACATCCTTGAACCAGAAGCCACTAAACCAGTGCTTTGAGTCGGGTAGTTACATGAACTCAAGAGCACCTCCCCATATTCTATAGGTTGATGAATAACAGCGTGGTTCTAATAAGTCACATGGAGATACTACACCCTCAATACCATAGTAATCCACAACATATAATAATTGAAATAGTGGAAAAAAATGGAACAATCCATAACATGTTTAAGTGAAAAAATCCCAAAGATGGGTACAATCGTAAGCAACAATAAATATTCCATGCCATGCTATAGTGTCAAGTGAACAAAACCCAAAATAAATAAAAATGTAGAATCCCCAAAATGGTTTAGAATCTATGTCTAGAACCTCACCCAAGCATGTCCCATGTCCAACTCATCTCCCTAGCATTGGGCCCTTGCCCTTGTCCTGACCTGAAAGCATGAAATCTGCTCAGGTACCCCACAACGGCCCGAGTAGGGTGTGAGTATAACTCAGTAGGACACCACCAACAGTTTCTACAAAATATAGAACAAAGTAAGATAGTTCATTCAAGTGATAAGTAATGAAAAGTAAAGATAAACCGTTAAAAATCTATCTTTATTTAGGTTCCCTTAAGTTAAACCACCAAATACCCCAAGTTCATTTCCAAGACATTTCATTTATCATTTGAACCTTTATCAAGTGTTCAATGGATAAGGTATATTCAGTGTTCTAAAGAATTTGGAAATACAAACAAGACCTGTCTCACTAGGCATCAAAATATAACAATTCACAATATCCTCACCTTGAAGCCCCAGTCTGGGTGGAATGCAACCGTTAGGGTAATATAACTCCATCACCATTTCTAACCCGTGCATTTAGTGGAGGAGATAAAACCTCGTTCCAACTCAACCCATGGTCGTAGAACCTCAAGTCAGTACCCCACTCTACCAAGGCATGTGCACATGCTTATTTATCATTCAACACAAAACACCATATCATAAAAACATTGAAAACATCATTTAAAATCATCACAATAATCTCAATAAATGGGGAAATTACATTTTTCCTCAATCCATTAACACATCCACCATTTTAATTGATTAACCCTCTATCCCAATTTCCCATTTCCCATTCCTATCTCACTAAGTATTTTCAAATAATAATCTAATCCCCTAGGATTTCCCCATTAATCAATTTTACCCTTTTTCATGCCAACCAAACAACCCCTTAGGCCATTAACCAACCTAAGTGTATTAAAAAACACCAATTAAACATTATTTAATCATATAAACATATTCATAAAGGGAAATATGTTCTCACAAAAGGACCTACACTTAGAAAACTCTTGGTCTAGGGAATATCATCATACCCCAAGGGTGGCCTTAATTTAGTCGAGTCATTCTCCTTTCATACCATGGGGGTCAAGAGGGGTTCAATTAACCACTTAGACACCACTAAATCACATCATGTAAATGGCTCCAAGAAATCTTCAAAAAGGGAAATAAATAAAACCCTATATGCACAAATCTACTAAAAAACCATGGGATATAACTTGTAGACCACCTGCCTTGAATCAATTGGCTAACGCACTCCCACCTAAAGCCTCAGATCCCGATTCAACACCCCTTTGAATCATAAACCTATATCTCACCGAAAAAGAGAGGTTTGAGAGCTTTATATGTAAATCACCCAAAATACATGACCTAAACCAGAAAAGAGAGAGGAGGGGGAGATTAGACTCACCTGAATCTTCAATTCACATCCAACGACACTCCAAAAGGCCAAGAATAGAAGGAGATTGATACTTGGTAGATCTTGGTCCCCTTGGTTTGTTCTTAGGGCTAAAAAAGAGGAAGGGGAGGAAAATCCTGACTGGGTTATAAAATCCCAGAGTGGAATTTTAGTAAATTTTTAATGGTTTCTGGGCCGCACAGTTTTGCTGGACGATTTTCAAACCGTGTGCAAACCGTGCATTTCTTCAATTCCAAAAGAGACCCTTCACACAGTTTACCCACAAGGTTTTCCAAACTACAGACAAGTGTAGAGGATACTATCCTAAAACCTTCCCCTTGCATGGTTTACCTGGGCTTCCCGCATAGTTATCACTAATCATGTGTAGACTTTGCAGATTGTCTAGAAAACTCATTTCCCCCCTTTTCATGTCCCGAACCCCCAGGACACCCCCGAGTCTCCTTAATGACTTTGGGAAACACTTAATTGACCAAAATAAAGGGTCTAAACTGAAATTTAAATAAAATATACCTTTCTATGAAATTTGGGATCTTACAGTTGTATACCAGGTTACTATGGGTCAAGCATGAAACACCTTGTTAAAGTTGTTACTCCTAGGTACATCTGTGCCCGAACCACATCCACTTGTAGTATCCAGACAAGGATTTATTTTCTAGGAAGATCCAAATAATATATTCCTTACCAAAACTCTAGGATGTTATTGTATGTGAATCGTCAAGTCTATCTTAGGGTTTCGTTCCCTAATCTATGTTTTCTAAATCTAACTTCCATGTTTTCTACTAAAATTTCTCTGATACCAATTGTAACACCCCGAACCCAGTTGCCCGGAGCCAGTGAATTATTTTAATACATTATCATGATTACAAGGAATCAAATCATGAAGGACTGAGTAGTTTAGTATATTTGGAAACAAGATACATATATAAGTTCAATATTACAACTTGAAATGAAATACAACATATAAGTTTTATTGGGGACCTCTATAACTCTAAGTTTATCCCTTCAGGTCATTCATAATAAACTTATTCATTTCCTAAGAAAATGAAACATAATAAAGGTGTGATTTTTGGTATTGGTGGTAGTCGCTGGTGAAGTGGTCGACCAAAACGATGTTGTCGACGGTGATGGATCGATGTGACGGAAGTTCGGTGGCATAAGGATAAGGTCGGTGGTGCGATGATTGAAGAGTTTCGGGCGGCGGTTTTCTTTGACAGCAATGAAGATGGATGGAGGTGGCAGTATTGGGGCATGTGAAGTGGGTTGCATTTGGCCTGATATTGGGGATGTTTTCATTTTGAAAGTTAAAATTTGAAATCTGAAAAATTTTGGGCGCGATTTTTTGGGTGATTGCACTGGCGGGTTATGATTTTGTATCTGGTTGTATTTTTGGTGGGTTCACACTTAACCTTTAAAGTGTCACTTGAAAATAAAAAAATATGGATTATGGCATGGAGTTTAATTGGATGATACACAACGTTTGATTACTTAAAAAGAAAGAAAGGGGTGATCTCAGATACTCGGTAAGTGTAAGCAATAAAATTGAATATATCATGAAGATAAACATTAAGCATGGTGAATAACTTAAAACACATGCCTTTAAAAATAAACTTGAACATAATATAGAAGGAATATTATTTGAGTAAATATTTATATAATAAAACACAATCATGGGTATTATTATATTCAAAAAGCCCCATGAAATTTCAATTACAAGTTTCATAATGAGGGAAATTCATATTCCAGACATTATGAAACATACCATCAAGGACTCAGACAAGACATCAAAAAATGATTAAGGCCTAAACTAAAACCATATCTAAATATGGGAAATGCCTCTGCTAAGTCCATATCTATTTGTCTCATGAGACCTACTGATGCATCGAGGAGATATAGCAGGCACCACCCATTAAATAGTAAGTTAAATGCATTCCTCACATGAAAGGAGTGAACATAATCAATATGTACATTCATATTGAAACTAACATATGAAATGTAAATAACTTTCCCCAATCATTGAACACAAACACTAACATTCAGAATAATATGGTGAATGGTATAAAAATAGAAAATACATAGTCAAACTAATTATAAACCCTTCAACAACATGTTGTAGATGATATAATAATAGATAAACCTCAATGAAGTACAATATTCCACAAATGATGATGACATAGATGGAGATATTTTTAATTGAGACTATTAACTAATCCTCAATCATTCCAAAGTGTCCCATACCACCTTGAAACATTCAAATCATAATCCCTTAGAATATCATGAGAATAAGGATCCCCTTGATATGATATACCAAAGGTAAGTACATACACCACATTCATGGAATAAGTGGTGAACATGGAATATACTTCAAAAAAGTTAATTTGAGACGAGAAAAATCCTTTTTACTTTTAAAAGAAGAGTTCTTTTGGAAAATCATTAGTCTTTGCCATGAAATCAGATTGTAAACATGTATATACTAGAAAATAAAATGTAAGGACATTGAAATTATATTTTCATCATAAATGATGTCCTGCATAATTGAAATCATGTAAAAAGAGTTCTTAAGAATCTTTATAAATGAAACATTTTAGAGCATTTTAAGGAAAATATTAAAGAGAATTTTAAAGTAGAAAGGCATGTTTGTTTACTTAAAAACCAAAATTAACCAAGATAATTTTCATGATAAAATTAGTGGTTTTATAAAAACAATTTTGGCTTAAAATAGATTCTTGTGTGCACTTGAAAACAGGTATGATTTCAAGAAGTTCCCTTGAATCAGGCTTGTTTATCAGGATGAAATTTTAAATGTTCTTTTTAAAACATGTAACTTCCCATAAAATAAAGAATTATTATGGTTGTTAAACATATATAAAACATTCAAAAAAAATTTATTTGGAGTACATAAGAATAAATAAGAATTTTATTGAGGTAAGTAGAGAATAAGAGTAAACGGAATTGAAAATGAAGGTTCGAGTAGAAATCCCTTACCACTTTATAATAAATCAATCCGCATGCTCCAAAATTAATAATGTTAAAATAATACATTTAATTCTATAAAAATAAAGAGATTAATTATATGATACATCAATGGGAAGTATACATACATCATACAAAAGTAATAGTAGTGAATTAGAAATATCTCATAAAAATGGAAGTGATATGAGGAAACCCTTACCTTAAGTCCGATGGTGTTATTCACTTGATCTTTATGTCATGGATAACCAAATTAAATTAATTAATTAATATTTACAGAACCTATTATTTATGTAATTGATTTATTATATCCTTATTAAGTTCATTCATGTCCTTATTTATGGGTTTAAGAGGATCAATTTTATTGTTTGGGAGCGTTTTCTTCCTTGGTATTCCTTACTAGTTAACTTATATAAATGAATGGATGTTCATTTGAAATGTGGTTAAAAATCCAGAATTGTTAACATATAATATTAGAAATATTACATATATATATAAATGATCTTATAATGATCTTGGTTATATTATATGAGGATGACTCAGAGATTATCTTGGTCGATCTCATTGATGCTTCTTTCAGAGCTGTGGCAATGCCTCTGCTGTTGATGTAGAAATGATGGCGGTGATTCATGCCATTATTTTTGTCAAGAAAAAAGGATGGAATAAAATCTGGACAGAAAGTTACTCCACCACCATTGTGCATGCTATTTTGAATGGGGTGATCCAACTTGCCTGGCATCCCACTGCTTGCTGGATGAACTACCTTAATTCTCTTCTTGAAATCAGATACATTGCCACCCATACGTATGGAGAAGCAAATATGGTGGCGGATGGACTTGCCATTAAAGGAGTCAAACGAGCTATGAAATGGAGTGATAATTTTTTGGTTGATCTTCTCCCTCACTTTATAAGATATTTTAATAAGATACCATCGTTCCTCTTCATGTAACCCATCTCTCTTTTTTTATAATTTTTTCTTAATGTTTAAAAAAAACTAGGATTAACTTTGCGGTTTTGTGCATAATGAACTTGTTTTGTATTATTATTGTATAAAATGAGTGTGTAAGGATTCCTGAAAATTAAATAATATAAAATAAATATATTATGATCTGTTTCAACCATTATAAGGGTTTCATGACCAGTCTTGAAGATAGTAATGCAAATTGAAAACCGTCTTCCTTGAATGTGATAATTAACACATCTCAGATGGTGTTCTCATTTATAGTATAAAAGGAGGGAAAAGAAGAGATGATGATGGAATATTACATTATAATAAAAAAATTACAGTACATATAAGGTAATTGTCTTTTCATGAATAATTGGATCGTAGGCAAGTATAAGGTATAAGTGGGAAATAATTTAAAATAGAAGAAGAAGAAATCTTACCTCTTGAATATTTCTCTTTTGAAACCACCTTAAGGCTCTTGTAAGTGGTCTTTTTTTGAGAACCAAAGCACTAGAACATATCAAGAGATTGGGAGGATGGAATTTTTCATAGGTTGGATGAACAATAAGGCTTACAGTTATGAAATATGTGAAGGAAGGAACCTCCTTTTATAAGTGAGGTGAGGAGTAACTTTGGAATCACCAAAATTATTAAAATATAATAATTATATTATAATTTTTAAGACTCAAAAAATGCCTAAAGATAAAGGGAGATTAAGTTTTAGAATTAATATTATCAGTTTTGGACTTTTTCAATAATTTTTATATTTTTAAATAATTTAATTAAATATTTTTTCATGAAAAACAAATTTTCCAAGATAAAAACTATTCATATCTATGACTTTAAACACATCAAAATAAAGTTTAAAAATCAAATAAAACAATATATTATATCATAAAAATGTCATATTCTTATTTGGAATCCGTGAATTAGCTTAAAAATATAAAATTATATTTATTTAATTATTTTAATATCATTTATTTGTTCTATTCAATAATTAAATTAATATTGCATCATATTTGTGGAAGCCATTATGGTATTTATTTTTTGTTTAAAAATTAAAAATAAAATTCCCTGAGAAATATAATTTTATTAGATTTCCAAAGAGTATTCTTGTTCAAATAAAACCACTAGAAAATCTCATATAAAAATATTAGTAAAATTAAAAACTATAATGCGACAACTTGATTTTCTTTTGAAATAAAATATTATAAAGTATTTAAAGCGATTCATGTGTGTTCAAAATGTCCCAAATTAGAATCAAAACTTGATAATAGTCTAAAACTGATTATATAAAATTTTTTATCCAAAATATAAGTGATTTAATAATCTTATAATTTTAATTAAAAATATTTTATTTATTTTTCTTATGCTTGCACAAGCACTTCATAAGCGTCACATAAGCATTTATATTAATTATTTAATATATAAAAATTAAAAATAAAATACTATAATAATGATATTTTAATTAGGTTCTAAATAAAATTATTAATTTATTTATTATGTATATTCAATCTTATAAATAACAAGACATGTTCTTAAATTTGTTATTTTGTCTTTTCTTGCCCTGCACAAGTATTGCACAGACATTTGGATAATACTCATGTTATATAACATTAAAATTATAAATTAAAAATAAAAGAGATAAATAATATATAATAATTAACAAATTAGTCATGAAAATAATTTTTAGAACTCAATTATTATATAAATTACTATTTTTGACTTTTTGAGCGCTGCACAGGCACTGCGTCAACATTGACAATGATTTTTAAACTTATCATGAAAATAATATAATTTTTATGTTCTAAATTAATTATTTACAATATTCCACTTGTAATATAATTATTTAGTTAGTACATAGTTTAAATAAATTTTTATATCATAATAATTTCATAATGATATCACGAAAAATTTCATATTTTATAAAAAAACTGTATTTTTTACTATTCAACAAAAATTAAACTATTTCATAAAAGTCCAAAAAAGTCATCCAAACCATTTTTTGACATGTAGAATCCAAAAATGAACTCCATTTTAGGAAAATAATTTTATAAATATGAGAAATTTAATTTTTAATTAAAATTACCATTTACTCAAAAAATACCAATTTTGATATTATAATTGATTTTATAACACTTCAAAATATTAACTAGGGTCCCATAAAATTATATTATAATTTTAGAAAAACAAAATATTGATTCATGAATAAATTTTATGAAAATGAATTATCTTTTAAATTAATCTATTAATTATAAAATTTTAATTCATTATTTATGGCTCATAAAAATACCAACAGTTAATTATTAATTTTTAAAATATTCACTCACATTTATAAGGTGCGTAAATTATATTTTATTTACATTTGTTTGGATACTATTCATAAGGGTACATTACTATTCACAAGGGACAAATTACTATTTATAAGGCACATTACTATTCAAGTTTCTATTCATAAGGGTATATTACTATTCATAAGGGTCAAGTTACTATTCATAAGGGTGCATTTGTATTCATAAGGGTCAAGTAACTTTTCATAAGGGTAAGTTACCATTCATAAGGGTATGTTACTATTCACCAAAAAAATAAGTTTGTTCTATCAGACTCCAAAAATCACCCTGAACACAACCGTGTATGTCAGATTTTCAAAATTTTAATCAAAAAAGTTGAAAAATTATGTTTATTGGCTCAGTTACAACAAATTGTTGTTTTGTAGAGACTCAGTGTTTTACACGTTCAATATTAAATTTATTTGTAAATCCTTGGGGTGTTAAAACCATGATAACATATGTTTAGGGTAAAATAGGATATGTTGGGTGCATTATGAGTGATATTAAATTAATGAATAATGTGACCAAAGATTTGTGCCTTCTATTTTTTAACAGAATTTGATATCTCAAGTTTTTATATGGGAATGAAACAACATACATATATCCATGAACATGATTTTCTATGGGCATGTTCATTTCTAGAAATTCAAAGAAAGAGATATCGAGCACATAGGTTGATGACACCAATATACAACCTTATTGATTAAATATATCTTAATTAATGGATTTTATCACATAGTGAGTATTAATATGAGGCCTTGTGGCATTGAGACATTAAATTATTTCTCTATGGATAACTTTATGTGTTTCTAGTTGCTAACCATATACTTTATGTAGTCCCTCTTAATGATACTAAGGGGCCTAGAGGGTCACACACTAAGTTTATATTGAATCTTAGTTAAATTCTATTTTGAATTTGATAAATTATAATAAATATTATTCCAGATTTATAGTTTAATAATTATTCAGGGTTAGTTGATCACCAAGATTTAATCCTGAGTTATATATAAGAATACATATATGAGTTAAATAATAATAAATAATTATTTGTTTGATTAGTGAACATAATATTTATTATATTTTTTAGAG
Source organism: Viscum album (assembly GCA_963277665.1). Lineage (NCBI taxonomy): Eukaryota > Viridiplantae > Streptophyta > Magnoliopsida > Santalales > Viscaceae > Viscum > Viscum album. The sequence continues at coordinate 276,051,223 of OY728137.1, forward strand.
AATAATTCAGTAATATTTATTTATTAAAGAAATAGTCATTATTCAAGCTCTAGTAAACACCTTTGAGGATAAACGACCTGATCTTAATAGTTCGACTGGAAATGATATATTAAACATAATTTATATGAATATTAATCAATTTATTTATCAAATGATATTTATTTTTCTGAAGGTATTGTTCATGTCAAGAAAATAATGTTATTTTTTATATTATTATTATACATGAGGTTCTGTAAGGAATAAGGAATTGGGTATGGAAATATATGCAATTACCAACCATATTCTAGCTTATAAATAACCAGTTATATAACCTTCTAGGGTTAATCGCTTATTGTACACACTAAACATAGAGAGAATTATCTCAATCCTAAGAGAGAATACTCTCAAGAATGTGCTCAAAATCTAGAGTTCCCATCCTCTTATGTTATCTTAGTACTTTGAGATAACCAAAAAGAATCTTTCATCCATGAAGAGATTCTTTCCATGATCAATGACGAATAACACAAGCAATCAGGATCAACCGTACTATCACATAACAATTCTAGGGTGACATTATGAGATTTTGAAGTATGTGTAGATCATTACTTGAGGTTTCTACTCTTGTATCTTATAATTAAATGATGGTATAATGAGACCACTTAACCAAATATTCTATGAAGAAATAATTACAAGGTAAGGTAATTCTAAATCTATCTATAAATTAATTATAAATTATATGTTATGATCTTTACTTCTTTGTTTTGACATTATTAATTAAATCAATCTTTATTTTAATTCTATTGGTCATGAAGTTCCTTGTAATCTTTATCATGGATTATTAATCAATTAAAATAAAAATATGAGTTGGTGTTACCCAATGAGCACTTTCACTATATCCCAAATCTTCAACTGTTATCAGAGTAGTCACATAATTAATTTATACTTATTCACAAATCATTGATTAATAAGGTGAATTTGTTATTAGTTTTTCTCGTAGTTTATTAATTATTTAAATAAAAATGTATATTTATTCTCCTACATTTTTATTTCTCACTTATATAAACAAGAAAGGGTTAAATTAACATGAAGAATATTTGGAGACTCTATTAGGAGATACAAAGGATTCTGTCCCGATAACACAAGAGTACGCATTGTGTAGCTTGAAGGCACACAACATGTACCTGTTTTCAATACAGCAGGACAAATCATGTTAAAATTGGTCCATTATACATTAAATAAAAATGAAATTATTTTAATTCATAAAAGATATTGACTAATCCAAGACAGAATGAGGTTTGATGGACTGCACACTGTGTAACTCGCTTACACAATATGTTGTCTATGTGTTTTTATAGTGGAAAACATGGGGGTCCAATACATGTCATTTATTTACTACATGAATAAAGGACTGAAAAAATATGAAGATTTAAGGTCACATGATGTGTAGTTGTCATACATGTCATGTACCTTATACACGTTCATGGATGAAAAATATTCCCCATCCCTAGGCGGGCATCACAGACATGGGTATAAGATATTACACATAAAGTAGACAAAGAACACATTGTGTAATATAATGTACCTAGTGTAATTAATTTAATTTAAAGATAAAAATTAATTATATAATTAAACCAATTTATATGTGTTTTGGGTGTCATTTATTGACAACACACACCATGTCATAAGATTATTAATTATATATTAAATTAATTTCCATGTTAAATTCCGAACTGTAAGATATGTATAGTCTTTAATTATAGCATAATTTATGTGTATTAATAGCATCACATGTAAAATAATTTACATATTATTTTGAATCATTTATTAAAAAATTCACACCTTGAAATTACATTCCATGAAATGTATGTTTGGTTCCATGTGAATACATAATACAAGGATTTTGTTAAGTAGTTTTAATGGGTACATGAAATTACCTCAAATTACACTTGTGTACTTTATTAATTTTAAATAAAATTAATTTATTCCATTTGTTTAAAATTTTGGATGATTGGAATTTAAGGATGTTTTGAATGGAATAATGAAAAATATAATTAATTATTAATCGGATCAATTTGTGACATTTTATCTTTATTAAAGAACATATTTAAGTGAATGAAAGCTAAAATTAAAAATGTATATTAATTTCATGTGCGTGGATGATCATGAGATTAGAATAGGGCTATATATTTGATTGGTTTCCTTTTAATATATTTTATTATTAAATTAAATTGATGCCCTATGTGTTTTCACCTCCTCTCATTATGTAAGGGCCTGTATGCCCATAGTTTTTTATGTAAACCACATTAACAATTTTTTTGGTTCACCTCACCTGTGTATGGGTATGTCTTATGTAATGGATAAAGATCCTAGGTAAAAATAGGTTGTTCAATTTATAAGTTGAGGTGAAACCAATCCATGTGATACATATGAGCACATATAGAATACCACAACTTTAATCAAGTTACAATTCATGGTGTTTTCCTTAAGTGTTGAGGGTTTGTTTATCATAAACTAGTTAAAAATAACCTTAGATATGCTCATGATCATACCGTGTTTTTTATTTTATTTTTTTCAAGTTACATGGTTAATTTTTTTTTGGATTTTTTATCATGATCACATAAATTAATGATTTAATAAGTATTCAAGATAGAATTAATATAAATTAGATTATGCATAAAATTTATCTTAGATATGGTTAATCATTGAAGTAAATTCAACTTAATATTAATAGGGATGTAATAAGATAAAATGGTAAATTTACACATAAAAGATAAAATCCATCAAATTAATATATTAAGTCAGTATAATATTTCACTACTTATGTTAAAATCATACTATAGTTATAAATTTCTTGATCGAAAAAATTCAGGGTGTTTTTCAATCATCAGGGAATTTTAGATTTAATTTTTGGTAGTCATAACTTAATTCAAATCAAGGGCTCATTTCTAAAGTATGGATCTATAGATTTCAGGATTGGGGATCCAACTCAATAGATCAAGGAGAAACGATTTAATTCTGTAGGAAAGTTACACCAACATAAAACCCATAAAACATATTCTAAATCCAAATAATGGGTTATAAAAAAGGGAATACGGATCCTTTCCACTTAAATATCAATGTGATGTGATATTCCAAAACAAATGGTGAGGGCTATTGTGTTTTGAAAAAATATTCAGATATTAAATAAATTTAGAAATTTATTAATCTAATTTTGAAATATATAAAATGCAGTAAAGTTATTATCTTACTTATTATAAAAATGGAAATCTAAAAAGATTCAACCATATCACTATGATCCATACTAGATAAGGATAACCTTATCACCATATAAATTTTTAGGAATGTCATAGTATCTTGTGAATTATTTTACATAACTAACAAAAATTATACATGATAGAAACCCCACTTCCTGAGTTGATTGCTAAAGTGGATAGTGAGAAAGAAGTATCTCTTTACCCAAAACACATGGATGATACAAAAATATCTATTTTTTAAGGAGATCATATATTTCTAGTGATATTTTAAAGAAAAATAATATTATGGATGCATATAGAACCATGTATCATCTTTTTGATATTTATCAAGTGAAAGAGAGAAAAGAGAGAAATGAGATCTTAAATGCACTATTTACATTAAAACATAGAGATTATACACTAATTTGTCCTCAAATAGTTAGGGTGTTTATCTATATAGAGTGCTTAGATATATGGGGATTTAATATCCCCAATGAGATGCATACAAATCACATTATATCCACATGACCTAAAATATTATTCAATTTCATTATGAACTATAATATGAGGAATAATGAGAAGACTCTTTTGGAACTTCTTACATTTATTCACCGAGTTGAAAAGGATATAGGGTATGAAAAACACGTGGTACTTATGGAAAATAGGAATAGTAAAAACAAGGAAAAGGACCCCAAGACTCATACCAAATATAAGTATCTTGAGTATCATCCTTCCAAGAATAAGAAGATCTAATATAAAGAAAATAAATAAAACATGGTATGTTTTTTAGGTGGTAAGATAGGATAATGGAATAATAACTACACCCATAATTAAGGGGAATATTATGATTCATTCTTTATTAAGTGCAATATTTTTATATTTACACATTTGGAATTTGATATAGTTTGTAGTAATCACATTTGTATCCAAATACAAGAACCAAGTAGATTCTAGAAATTTTACAAAGTAGAGGTTGATATTTGAGTATATAATAAAGACTGACTTAATAATCTGACTATGGAGACTACAACTTTCCATTCCCAACTAACATGAACTTAGTTTTCAAGAACTATTATCTTATTCCTAGTTTCACTAATAACATCTTCTCTGTTTCTTTCCTTGATACAGATGGAACTATTTTCAAATTTGGAAATAAAGAATTCCAATTTAAAAATATGGAATTTATTACGGTATGACATAGTTGAATAATGGTCTTTGTGTATTAAATTATAAAAAAATATTATTAATTGATAAGAAATACGTTTTTAATTAATAATTTAACACTAAATTATGGAATCACCATCTTGGTCACGTAAATAAGAGGTGTATAAAAAAACTCTATCAAGATGATTATTTTGAATCTTTTGAGCCAAAAAATTAAAAGATGTTTTAATTGTTTATAGGAAAATACGAACAAACCACCATTTGGAATAAAGGGAGAAAGATCCACATAATTTTATAATTGGTACACACTGATGTGTGTGGACCTTTTTTAGTAGAATATAGGGGTGGGTAATATTACTTCATAAATTTTACTGATGAATTGAGTATATATTGTTATATTTACTTGATGAGGAATAAGTATGAATAATTTAATAAATTAAAAGAGTTTGAGAATAAATTAGAGAATAAACTTGGTAAGAAGATAAATAATATTTTATTTGATTGAGTTGGTAAATATCATAACTATGGGTTTATCAATTTTTTTATGGGAGTTAAGGATTCTATCTCAACTTACTACACCTTATAGACCATGGTGAAATGTTATTAGTGGAAAGAGGAACAATACCTTTCTTGACATGGTAAGGTTGATTATGATTAATTCATACCTTCCATTTTCCATTTGGGGATATGCTTATAAACTACTATAAACACACTAAAATGAGTACACACTAAATAGTAAAATGATATTCCCTTCGAGTTATGGAGTGAAAAAATCTATTTTTTCACAAAATCATGTATAAGGATGAGAGAAATTTGTTAAGGCTATATCAAGAAACAAACTATCACCTCCAGACATGAATTTTATCTTTATTGGATATCCTAAGGAAACTATGGGATACTATCTACATAACCCCTCATTCAAGAAAGTAAACATTGAAAGAAAAACCATTTTTTTTGAGAGGGAACACATCCTCAAGATATATTATGGGAGAAAGTTGATGATAAAGATACAAAATATTTGGTACAGGAACATATTCTATAGTTCCCCATGGAAGATATTTTTCTTGAAATATAAGAACCACATATGAGTACCAATGAGGTTGAACCATAATGATATGGTTTTCTAGTCACTGATGATGGTGACTCATTATTGATTGAAATTGATGATCCTATTTTCTATATAGAGGCAATAAAGTGATAAGAAACTGTAATATTTCATGATTCTAGGAATTCTAAGATGGATTCCATCTATTAGAACTAATTTCGAGTTCACATTGATTCATCAATTGATGTAAAGCCTGTTGGGTAAAAACTAGTATTCAATAGAAACATAGACATATAAGGTAAAGTGAATACCTATAAATCATGAATAGTAGATTAGGGGATTAACATCCCCAAAGAATTGACTTTGATTTTTTTCTCTAGCATCCTTGTTTAAAACCATCATAATTATACTTGTTATATTGTCATTAATTCACTATGTGATTTGGAAGATGGATTTCAGGACATCCTTTCATAATGGGAACCTTCCCTAAGATATCTATATAAAACAAAAAGAAGGGGTTGTGACTCCAGAAAATACCATAAAGGTATGAAAGTTGTAGAGATACATTTATCGAGTGAAGAAAGTATCTATGTCATGGAACATTTACTACGATGAAGTTATAAAATAATTTCATTTCATTAAGAACAAATGTGAGCCATATGTTTACTAATGGTTCAGTGTGAATGTAGTTATTATCCTAATAGTATATGTTGATGATATATTACTTATTAGAAATTATATATGAGTATTATGGTAAGTTAAGTACTTATTGAACAATTGTTTCTTTATAAAGGAATTAGTTGAAGTGGCATGAATCTTTGACATCAAGATTATTCAATATAGATCAAAGAGATTGATTAGACAAAGTTAAAGTACATACCCAGAATGGCTCGAACCATGAGTGAAACCCATACTCCCCAAAATTTGTTAAACAAAAATATAATGGTCAGGTGAAGACTAAGTTAAAGTACATATATTGATAGGATAATAAAGTGATTTATTATGGAAAAAGCTAAGAGGGTATTGGTTATAGTTTCACCTAGTATACATATTTTTAAGAAAAATGTGTCCTCACATAAAATATTAAATAGAGAGAATTAGTAATATCTCTTACATTTACATGATAGGATCATTAATGTATGTTATACCATTCACCAATATTGATGTTTCCTATTCCCAAGGAATGCTAGGATGATATCAAGCTGATTTAGTGGAAAAATATTTGTACACTATTTAGTTTATCCTTTATTATTTGAGGTGAAATAAGGATATGTTCTTAGTATATGAAACAGATGAGGATTTAGTCATCAGGGGTTATATAGATACTAGATTTCAAAAATATCATAATAATCTAAAGTTGTAGTTAGGATATGTATTCATTATAAAAGGAGGAGCTGTGAGCTGGAAGAGTTCAAAAAATCTAGTTTTATCTGATCATACAATATAGTATGAGTACATAGAGGCTTTTGATACAAACAAATAATTTATTTGGATATGAAACTTCTTACAAGATCTTGATGTGGTGACTAATAGTAAATATCTCATCATATTATATTGTGATAATACTATAATGGTGGTTATCGCAAAGTATCCAAGTTCACATCAATGAATGAAACACATACTCTATAAGTATTACTACTTGAGGGATTTTTCTCAAAGGTGTGAAGTCACGGTGATAATAGTTTCCATAGAGGAAAAATTTCAAACCCCAAGACTAAATCCTTATCTTATAAGAATAATGGATATCATATGAGATATATAAGACTAAACGTTGTTAGTAGTTGGATCTAGTGAAATTGGAATTTAGTTGGAGTGGGTTCCCTAAAACAAAGTTCTTTGTACTTTATGGTTACATGTATTTAGTTTTATTATTATTATTAAACATATTATCACATAATGATTTTTATTTAGTGTGACATAGGATGTGCTAATGTCCTAAGAGTAACTATCACTGTAAAAGGTCATAATAGTTCCCAACTATGATGAGATCCTACAAGTGTCGTGATGGTATTTTTAGATAAATGTTTTTAGATGGATTATATAATTTTATAGGATAAAAATGATACAATATATTGGGGTTGGTGACTCATAATACTTTGAAACGCTTTCTCATAGTGTACACCCTTGGTAATTTTCAAAGCATAAGATTAAGAGGACATTACAAACCAAAGGAAATACACATTTATATGTGTCATCAGATATTATTATATGTGGAAATGTGTATTTTTCCTCAGATAGTAATATTATAATTAATGGATATCATTATTCATGTAATTTTATATATTGATGAAAACTGTGATGACATATGTTCATGGTGTAGTAGGATACATCAGGTGCACCATGAGTGATATTGCATTAATGAATAATACGAGAAGTATTACCCCCATTTTTTTCTTAATAGAAGTTGATATGTTAGGATATTTGATGGGAATAGAAAAAACTAAATAAATCCATGACCATGGTGTTCTATTGACATGTTCATTTTTGAAAAGTCAATAAAAGAGACATCGAACATATTGGTTTATGAGACCAGCATACAAAATACTTAATTAGATATTTCATGATAAAAGTATTATATTACACAATTGGTATTCATTTGAGGTTTTATGTCACTAAGACATTAAATTTTTTTCTCTATGGTTTCTTTGGTGTTATTCTATATTCTAACCTTATATTTTAGTTGGTTAATACTAATTCCACTGAGAAAGGGGCCTAGAGGGTCACACAATAAGTGTATCTAGAATCTTTGGTGTTATTATATACGCTAACCTTAATAATAGTGAATATAATATTTAATATATATATCATAGAATAATGTAGTGATATTTTTTTATTAAATAAATAGTCATTATTCAAGAATTGATAAATACATATAAGGATATAATATCCAAGTTTAATGGCATGAATGGAAATGATATATTAAATTTCATTTAAATAAATATCAATTTATTTATCTAACAAATGATATTTATTTATTGGAAAATATTTCACTTGTGAGAAAATAATAATTTTATTTTTATTATTATCAAACATGGGGTTCTATAAGTAATAAGGAATTAGATAAGGTTATATGTGCTATTAAAATACCTATACTTTCTCATAAATACCTGTTTATATCACTTTCCAGGGTTATCTAGTTGTTGTGAACCACAAACATAGAGAGAATTATCTCAATACTAAGTGAGAATCCTTTCAAGAACATGCTCATGAACTAAAGCACCCATCCTTATCTCTTCTCGCAAGACTTCGATAGAACCAAAAGAATATTTCATCCATGAAAATATTCTTTCCACCATAAATAATGATCAATGAAATAAATGAGGATCAACTAAGCTAACACCCAATGATTCTCTGATGGTTTTATGAGATTTTAGAGCAAATGTGGATCACCGATATAGTGATTATACCCTTGGATCCCATGGAATAATGATGGTATGATAGAGAATTCAAAAAACTTATAAAAGAGAAATAATTATAAGGCAAGGTAATTCTAAATCTATCTATAAATTAATTATAAATTTTGTTTGATGATCCCATATTCTTAATTCTATTTTTCATGATGTTCTCCATCATTTATATATCATATTATGCATCGATTAAGACAAAAAGATGTGCTGTATATGCCAAATAGTCACTTATGTTACATCAAAATCCTTCATATTAATCCTTTATATCTCTTTATAAGTAACCCAATTATTTATAAGATTCGTTCCATGAAACACTGGTAAATACTCATTCTTGGAGTTCTCCATGCTAAACTAGTTTATCACTTTACCAATACATGTGATCTAACTCAATCCAAGAAAAATCATAGATATATCTCTATAGATATTCATACCTTGTATGTATATAGATTCAACAATGTATTTCATTGAGATAAATTTACCATAGTACATATTTATATAATGAATTATCAGGATGTCATTTATGATAACCAATACACTGTATACAAACAATATTAGTTACAATGCTGTAATTCCACTATAACACCTTGAAATTTTAATATATATAAATATTTTTCTTTTAAATAGGATAAAATTATTGATAAATTTTTATATATGACAAACTGAGTTAAATGATATATTTTAATAAAATTGGATTATAAATATGAAATATGATTGTCAAAAACATAGTCATTGAATTAACATGTACAAATAAGAGAAACCCATTATTAAATTTAGGAAGAAGTAATGAAGATATCTAGTATTTTAATTCTTACTTACATAGATAATTTTTCAAATCTACGGAAGGCGGTATCATCTTTGGTATTTCCCCTAGACCAAACCCTAGATAAACTCCAACAAGTAAAACTTGAGCATGATCGTTTGTGAAAGAAGTTCAAGATCATGGATGTCACTACAACTCCATGATGGTTGAACCACCACCTATGTCTACCACGGTGGATTATAATTCCCTTAGGTTTCATATAGAATTTTTTATGGGAGTTTTTAATATAATTTACGATAATATAAAATTATTACTCAAATTAATTCCTTTAAAATTCATTTTACAATAAAAGTGGTTTTTCCACATTATGTGTACCTATATTATAATTTAACTTTTGTGAAATTTAGGAAATTAATATAGTAAAATTTATTTTAAATTTTTATCCATCATAATCAATTAATGCATTGGGGTTAATTTCAATTTAGGCATAAAATTAAGTTACCAAGGAAAATATTAGTTACCACGATAAAAATGTTATTTTTCAAAGAATGTTATATTTCTAAATATTATGTATTTTTAAATTTAATGGATAAATATTAAATTAATACTCTAATATGATATTTATATATACATAAAATAAATTAACACTTATTTAATTTATAATTATTGTTAAATAATATTAAGAACAGTTAAGGATTAAAAAAACCTTATTCTAGAAAAACAATTTCTATATACATTATATATTGTAATTTTAAAGTTAATTTTATAATATTTAGAAATTTAATTAGATTAATTGGATTAAAAATTAATATTTATCATGTCTAAATTTGGTAACAAGTAACAACCAATATTTTTATTAAAAAAATAATTTCCATGATAAATTTTTAATTAAGACTAATAATTGTTAAAATGGGTAATCTAATATTGATTGAATTTTATTAAATAAACATGAAACTTAGACCATTTAGAATAATTTTTTTTAGGTTGGAAATTTATACCTACATTTCTCACCATTATTTACTTACCTAAACCACCTAAACCACATGTAATTCCATTCTTACTCCTTACCAAACATTTATTTTCTAAGGACTTGTCCCTCTTTTTCACTTGTAAAAGGAGCTCACCTCCACATAATTTATCCACTAATTTTAAAGAATTTGGTTGATCAATAATATTATATATTATCTCCTCCACTCTGTCCACATTTCTTAAAATCATTGGTATTTCAAAAAGGCTAAGCTTAGACACCCTAATGTGTTACCCAAGGGATAACATCCAAAGGATGAGGTAATGTTCTCAACTGAGCACACTTAGTTATTTTATACCCACTAAAATATAATCTATACATGGAATTATGAAAACATTTTTATTCATAAAATTGTGAAATATTATTATACTAATGAAATATACATTTTCTACCTTATAAAACCATTCAAAAAATGAAGATGTCACTATGAGTACGTGCTGACTATCGCCTCCATAAATGAAATGCTTGATTTTTCATCACCAAATTACATGATTTTTTATAAAAATATATTTAATGGATCAATATGATATTTATAAAACTATTAAGATGCTGAAATAAAAAACCATTCCCTATCTTCCTCCTATTCGATGTAAAATGAACATTCCACCCGTGAGTAGATGTGGACTACTACCTCGATGAAAGTGACATATTTCATTTCTCATCAAGTATTTTATTATTTATATAAATTTCATATAATATAATTCAAAAAATTAAATACAAATAAATAATATCATCATGGTTATGTAATAATGATATTATTCCAAAAAAATCACTTTCCTAACCATACACACCCATAGATTTTAGCTTGCTCATGTTTGGGTTGGTTTAACCACCTACATGAACAATGATATAAATTTATATCATGGGTAACAAAGAAAACATAAATATTGGGGATATTAGAAAATAATAATTAAATAATTATTTTTTGGTTTTGTAATGGTAATGGTATAATCAAGCCCGTTATTAAGATACCGGTCCTCATTTATGAAAATCACCAAAATGAGCTCATTGATGACTTCATCATCATGAATAATAACTAAAATAATTATGAAATGAAATTAAAACATTATAAATAATTATAAAAAATATATTCTAGAACCCTTAATGATCTTTTAATGATGAAATTTAAATATTTAAATTTGAATTGACACTTCCCTTATGAATCTAGTACTAAAAAGAACAATTGAAGCTAGTAACATCTGATGATGAAAATAAAATATAACTAGATAATATATTTATAATACATAATTATAATTTTTTATACAGGTTATAAGTATTAATAGGGTTCTAAAATTTGTAATTAATATCTTTATTTTTTTATAGAGGATGTGAGAGCACACTTTTCTAAGTGGGAATAAAAGGTAAGGGTATTTCATCTCACTTTCCTTTCTTTGAGTCATATTTTATTTATGAAAAAAATTTCATTTAGATGCTATTTATACTACGTATTAGATATAAAATATTTTTAATTATCATTTATTCATGGTATTTGAATTTATATTTCAAGCCCTCTCTTTTAATGGGTTTTTATTAAAACATTTCTTAATTCATAAAGGATTTAGATAACTCAAAAATTATTTCTTTGAGTTATAATATTTCTTATTAAACTTATTTATTCCATGATTGGTTTCTAAGAGCATAAAATTATATTATATTTTATTTTCTCTTCCTCTCTAGGAAAAAATAATTCTTAATTCAAATATCATTCCATGATAAATTTCTTTCTCATAAAAGTATAATGTTGTTAAGAATAATTCCAATCATTCCGAAATAGGCCCTTTATCTTCTATATTAATGTTTTATATTCCCTATAATGTTATCCTTTATATTTGGAAACACATTTATGTGTTATATCTTGTGATATTAATATTCCCCTTATTCTATTTTCAATATAAGGTTTTATTTTCATTTTTTATAATGCGAGATTTCAAAAAATTTAATTTAATATATTATAACGGTTTTCCTGAAATGTTATTTTATTTTATATTCCAATAAAAATTTCATTGAGATATTCATTATTTCTTTTCAATAAAACAATATAGGAATTTATTTTTAAAATTAAATGTTTTTAAAAGTTTTTACTTCACTTTTTTTTTTGAAAATAACTTTTGAATGTAAACTATAACTTCATCATTTTTACAATATTATTAAAAAAATGTTGCATAAAATCTCTTTTAATGTTTTTCTTGAGAATAATTTCTTTCAAAATTATGAAAATTATTTTTAATTAATCTTCTTTTCTATATTTTAAAATGGTTTTCAAAATAAATATAATTCATAATGATTAAAAAAGAGGAATTTCCTCTTATTTTTGAAAGTGATTTACCTAATGATCTTGAAAAGATATTTTCCATCTTTTTTAATATCCTATATTCAAACCTATATAATTATATAATGATTCCATCCACCTTATTTCTCTAGATGTATTATTCTCATTTTTTTATCATTATGTAACCAATTTCCTTATCATGTTAATTATTATTGGATGGAATTATGTATGATTTCCTTATGTCTTATACATATGCATATACATGTTATAAATATGAAGGATGTACCCTGATGGCACTATAATTCATTGTATAAATAATTAATCTCTTGATATGAAATGTTTATGATACCTTAGAATTATTACTTGGTAATGTTTTATGATACCATGGTGAACAACCTTGTTAACGTGCTTTTATGACACTATAATGATAAAATTTGGTGACATTATTGTAATTAATAAAGTTTATGTTATAGCTAAACTTCCATTTTATGAATCATTTTATTATTTTCCTATTATTCCTCAGTTTATTAAGTTTACATTCATAGTTATTCCCCATGTTTTACCTGTGATTCCATGATCCTATGATATCTATTTCCTTATGATAAAATCCTCATTTGATGATTATTAGATTATGAATCCATGTCATATTGGGTATTAATCCTTTATTATGTGTTCATGTTCCTTGATTAAATTCTAGTACCCGTATAGCCATATTATTCTCACTTATGATATATGATTATTATTTCATATGCTTACCCTTATTGAGTATTTGATCTCACCGCTTCTTATATTTTCATTTCCCCATGCTATGAAGAAAAATAATACATGTGATATGTCTAGAATATTATATTTTCTAGAGAATTTATGAGATATATTGAAGAATTATTATGGATTAAGTAGCTCTCATTATAGTAGAAAAAATATACACTAGATGATAAATATATGTTCTTTATTAGTCAATGGTTTGTCTTAAATCTATAAAACTCAAAACCTAATAGGTCATGGGAATGTATGTAATGAAATATTTTATATAAATAATATAATATGGGATATTTACATTAGGGATATTATATTTGGTAGAAAAATAAAGTTTTAAATGACTTTATAGATTATGAATTGTACATGATCAAGGTATTGATAGCCTTTAGGGTTGTTATGTGATTCAATGTCAAGTAAATTCAGGTTATTTTGAGAAAATACTAATATATCTTAAAAGTATACATGACTAAGGTATATATTTATTATTATTAAATTTTAAATTATTTTTTGATAATTTTTAAGTTGAATTCTTAGATCATAGGTTTCCATAAATTTTGGGTTTAGAATATGGTAAGAATTATCTTGATCATTATTATATATTTAGACTATAGAAAATTAGTGAAAACCATAAATATAATATTAGATATAATTAAACATCCTAAAATTTTGGGTAAAGAAGAGATTCTATAGTTTATTAGAAATTACATCCCTGTCTAGATACCAAAAATTATATTTGACTATCAAGAATATTTACATGTGGGTAATCATGCTAAAAATTCTAGTTTAGCATCCAACTGATCTTCAATCTGTGTACAATGAGTGGGTCTTTGAATATACACCTATCTAGACACTTAAAGGCGATATGCTTTGGATAATAAATATTCTATTTATAGAACATTTTGAAGGATTTTAATATAATGATATATTAGAAAATATAATTTTAAGTAGTCCATAGAAAACCTATATCGAAACCTAGAAATGAATATATGCGATTTATGAATTCTTTATACTAAGATCATAGTTTTACCTCACTATATTTATTAATTTATATGTTCTGATCCTTAATATTTTCTCAAATTAATGGAAGGAAAAAGGAGGAACAATCCCAACAACGAGTGCTATGGATAATTTGGTGCTTATCCTAATGTAAATACAAAAAAGATAATAACTGGAGTGAGAAATATTTTGATTATGCCTATCTAGATATCTCAAAACATGATTAAGAATTCGAACATATTTTAAGTTCTAAACACAAAAAATAAGAGAAGGATGAAGTTTTAGGGAAGTTCAGGTGATAAATATGATGAGGGAAATAAGTTTGCATTTCTTATATGTCAAAAATGTGGAAAGAAGCATGGAGGAAATCTCCTTAAATGGATGGATAAATGCTAAAAGTGTGGAGATAAAGTCCATCAATCTCACAGGTGTAAAGTAAAGATATAATCCACAAAAAATCTATTGTTCATTTATAATGAAATTGGGAATTAAATAAATCAATTCCCCAATCTAAGGGATAATGGGGGAAATAGGAAACAAAAACCTCATGGAATATAATAATATGGATAATCCTATATAAATATTTCTATTAAAGTGTATAAAAATTTATGAATATATATTTTTGGATGTATCATATAAGTTTTCACCACCTCAACTATTAGATATTTAATTATAAATAAAAATACCTAGTGGATGGATTATTGCATCAAAAGTATATAAATCTTCTTTAGGGATTTAGGGATGTTTATACTTATGAATTTAGCTCTTCCACCCTTAATAGAATTTCAAGTGATCTCCATCATGGATTAGTCCACTTTACAAAGGCCTCAACTCATTTTTTTATTGGGAAATATCATTTGATATCTTAGATCAACCCATGATCATCTACCAGTGAATGGTTAATTATGAGCTCCTTATGGAAATTACTCCCATCATTTGAGTTTTAAAATTGTGAGGATACATCCTATTTAAAGGGGGAGAGAATGTAACACACTGAGATTTTAATATATATAAAAATCATTCCTTTAAAAAGGCTCAATGTGTTCAATAAAATATAATATATGAAACACTCAGTTAAAAAAAAACCATAATATATTTTAATTAGACATTATTATAAGTATTAAATATGTCCATTAAAAACACCTCCATTGAATTAATGATTATAAATAATAGTAACCACGACATAAATTTTAGTAATAAAAAATGATGAAATATAGTTGTTGATATATTCCTTACATAGATCATTTTTCTGAGATTGGGAAGAAGTAATAATCTTTAGGGTTTTCCCAATACAAATCCCAATATTAACATCAAAATGTATGACATGAGAAATGTTGACATGCTTGTCGTAGGGTGATAAAAAATCTCATTTCTTTTTTATAATGAAACACAGAGGTTGACCATGGTCATATCTCTTTAGGATAATATCATTTGATCAATAACTAATTCTTAATTCACATAATCTATTTTTTTGAGTATTTATTATTTTATGAAAGAAATGATTTTTTTTGGGTTTTGTGTTTTTTAAAAATAATGAAATATTGAATTAAAACCTGAATGCAGATGAAAAAATGAAATTAGGGAATAATGGAAGTTATCCCAAGATATTTTTATAGGGACATCTTCATTTTTATGTTTCAAATCTACTTAGTGAACACACTCCACTGTATGTGTACACACCTTAATCTATCCTAGTTTTGAACAAAAAGTGCACTTAACAATTTCTTAGCACACTGAACATCCATCTCCTCAATTTATGGAGAATGGTTTTAGAATAAGAGGTTAAAAATTAGACGACTACAACGATGATTACAACCACTATAAATAATCTTAAGATTAAACCAAATAAAAAAAATACAAAATGGCTTCAAATTCAAGCATTATATTACTTCCCCAGGATATTACTCAAGTCTATTACTAATCATTATGAGTGCAAGTGTTCATGATGGAGAAAGAGGAAAGAGGTAAATAAATGGGATTATAATAATAAAAAACACTTGTATTAAAATTTTGATATGTAATTAAATATAAAATAAAAGAAAAGAAAAAAATAAAGAAAAAAACTAAAGCGGCAGTATCCTTACAGTGAAATGTAGAGGCAGATCCTTGAGATTCTATATATTTTCAATCCACCATACCCTCTTGTTTATAGGTTTTAATCCACCCCGAAGCATCATAAATGTTTTATTAATGGGTTCTAGGTTATAATGGGGCTTCTTGAGTTGTCAAAAGATGTTTTCGCCATTAGTTTTCTTCAAAACTACCATTTTTGTTCCTTACCAAGGGTTTCACACCATGTAATTGATTCAAGACATGTAATGTTTAGGGGATAAACTTACCATGAATTGAATTCAAATCCTGTAAGATTTATAGGACTACATGGGGTGTGCATTGATATGAAAGTTTGTGTCACATCATAAAACATGTTGGTCTGGCCTAGAAATTCATTTTTCCTCCACATCTTATAATTATTCAAGTTATACAACATGAATGATTTACATAATGGTAAAGTTGTTTTCCAACTAGTTTTCTCTTTTTTCACTTGGATCATTAGTTTCAATCCTTGGACTTGGTCTTTGACTTGTCCTTTGTCACTATCCATATTTTTCTTAATCAATTCAACACTCTTAACCTCATTTTCTAACATTTCATGTATCCTGAATTAAAACATAAAAACAACTAAATAATAAAAAATTTAATGTATTAAATTTCCTAAAAATTATGGTTTATATTAAAATATTCATGATAAATATGACTCTGTCAGTTACCACACACTTATAACCTTCTTTTCATTAAGCATGTAATCTCGAAAACATTTTAACGGAATTTTATTCTAACAATATTTAATTTTCAAAATTAACAAAACTAACTACTTGGAAATGGAAAATAAAATTTCAAATTTCACACAAAATAATTCATCAAACTCCTAAATATTTTGATAAATAAAGTTAATCATGCAATTTAATTTTCCTATTTCTAAATAATAACCCTCTTCCTTCTGTTAATTTTTATTTCTCAATTCATTTTTATTACACACACCAATTGAAATCTATCAAACATTGAATTATTATTACTCATATCTCAATGTAATAAATTCAAATAGAAATGTGCTCATACCTCAAGTAAATTTCACTTACCTTAAGCTTGTAATATATCCAATTTATCCACCATGTAAAGAAAAAAAGAAAATTTAATCTAGTGAACTTTTCATTATGGTTCAAATGTAACTAGGGATGATGGGTAGGTAGGTAATGAATGAAATAAAGTTAAAAAAATATATTTGACTCATTAACATACTACATGATATCAAAAGCTGAGATCAATACACAAATTTCATCTACCATCCCCTAAAAATCAAAATAGTAACATGATAAAAATACACATAATAACTGAATTACCCTCTCTTGATATCTTTTCCCCATATTTTTTTTTACTTTCTAAGAATTTTTTTTTAATACAAATATCAAATCGACCGCCTAACCACATACAATCAAAAGTTCATCTGTCTGGAAATGGTTATTTTTGATCCTCAAATGACACAAACCATTTTTTTTAATTTTTAATTTATTTATTTTTTAAAAGATATGTGAATAATAAAGTACAATTAAAATATGTAATCTCCCCAAATATCATTAGAACCCCCAATAAAATTAAGTGCATCCCTATGAACCATGAAAACCACTCCCCCAAAATTAGTCATTTAAATATCATGAAATATATCGAGAGTAGTGTAGGAATAAATAAAATAGTCTTGAAACATGAATTATTTACTAATATGGTTATTCATGACTTCTATAAGAAAAGGTAACATTGAAGTCAAGGTGGTACCAAGGTTAAAATGATCAAAAATAAAAATTCCTCAATCATCTTAAAATGTTTCTATTTAGTCAGGGTTTTGATATTATTCTAGATAAGTTCTAGAAAAAAACAAAACCCTTGTCTCTTAAGAAATATACTATATAAAGAAATGGGAAATGTTGTTTTAGAATTTTTCTTAGGTATTATAACATATGGTTTTGGAAATTTATTTATGGAAATGAAAAAATTAAAAAATAATCAATATCAATTTTATAATTTCAAAACACACCAAATATAAGGATAATTTCATTTAAAAAAACCAACATATTTACAAGCATCATGATTTTTAAAATTCATCCCCTTATACATAACATTACTCATTAATTTCACTGTTTAACTCATCTAATCATGTCAAAATTGAAAATTAAAACATAGAATATAGATTATCCTAAGAATATTATATATCCTAGATCAACACTGAAGTTCAATAGTTCAAAGTGGGGCATGCAATTTTCTTTAAACACTCTCAAAAATATTAAAATATATGGGAATAAAATTCAATAAGGATATAAAAATCATAATTTTCTTTCAAATATTATTTATTTTCAGTTTTATAGTTTCTGGTTGTTTTTTTTCTATGTCAGTTCATGATGTGAATTCATTTCATGACATGGATTTTCATTTCATGGTACAGTTTTTCAGAATTTTCATGATGTGAATTCCTTTCATGATATGAGTTATATCTATGACTTTAATTCTATTTTTTTCTTGAGAACTCTATACAAAAAACATAATCAATTTTCCTCCTTTCACTTCTGTTGTTAGCATGATGGACCTAAAAAATAAAACCACTCTTTCAAGTATAAGGGCCATTTCAAAATATGATTAAAAGGATAGAGGGATTTGTGATGTATCATAATATTTTACTAAAATAAATTAAAAATTAAATTAATATAAATAAATTAAATAAAATAAAGGAGGGGATAATTCTTGGTTTGATCCCCTAAGTGGGCCCTAGGTTTTGACTTCCTCTAAATGGGAAGTACCAACTATCATCTTTAATCTGATGGTGGGTGGAGCTTCTTTAATTTGAATCACCACTTTATTATATCCCCTTCTCAAACTTCTTTGTTCTTATTTTATAGTATTACATGGATATAATATACCATAACCCCTTCAAAATAAGGCATAAATTGCATGTAGTAGGTCAGATGAAGTATGGATCCTACACTTGGTCGGATACTACTTATGAAACCTTTTCTTTACTATCTAATGGTTACGCTATGTGTGCTGCATCAAAAGAATATTCAAATAGAGATTTATAATATAATTTAATTTGGAAAAAAGCAATTTAATTATAATTAATATCAAAATATCCCCCTTTTATGTAGGCATCTTGTGTCTCTGGTTGTCAAAGTAGATCCATAGGGATCTCTAATTGTACCCATTCTAGTAAATATTAAATATATTTGGGGTGCTCATGGTGATCCTCCATAAGTGAATCTTCTTGTTCATCATATTACTCTAAAGTAAAATAAGACTTTTTTGAATCTAAAAATTCAAAATAGGAGGTAGTGATACTCAATTAAGATATAATAAAATTATATGATAATGAATTTAAGAATGGATCAAATCCCTGAGTTCATTCATCTTTAATTATTACTTCGGTGGAAAATGAATCTTGGAGTTTAGTAGTATCATATGGGGTAAGGTAGTCAACTCCTCCATTATTTAATCAAATTTCACCACTTGGGTGTTTTCTACTTCTTCTATGGCTAACAATGGGTAGTCAGGTGCTGATTCTTCTCTCTTAAAGAGGGTATATCTTGTTACAATTTATCATCTACCCATTCAATCCAAAATTGATTGGAATATTTTACCATATTCTTATCAGCACCCGAGTCTTCATCTCAACACTCTATATATTCATGGTATTCATGAATTTGGATGTAAAAATGGTTGGGTTATGGGTAGTCTTTGTGTGTGGCCTAAACTTCTTGAATTTCTTCAGAAAAATTGAGAAAGACTAAAGGTTCTTCCTCTCTTTCAGTTTTGGGTTGGTTCAAGGATGCATGGAATTATTCAATCATATATTTCACTTTTCTTTCCAAGTCATGTATTACACCACCAATCCGTTACAACTAGTCATTGTTTTCATCCAATTTTTCCTAATATTGCACATTATGGATCTCTTCAGAAAGGTTGGGAGGATATAAATATGACTCTACTTGTGTCTTGACCACTTATTGATAAAAATTAGTGAAGTAATCCCAGAGTTTGGTTAGTTCCATATCTAATCCTTCAAATATTGGGTGCTTGAGGGTCTCTTTAATTTTCTAGATGAGGTTATTGAATTGCTACTCTATGGTGATTTGAATTTCGGATCTCTTGATATTTCAAGTAAATAAAGCAATGTCATATTTTGTAGACCAAGATGAGTCAATAATTGGTTCTTTCACCTATGAGTAGTCAGTCCATGTTGAATAATTAGAATATAGAAACATAAATGGATAATATTGTTTTTTATATATTTTAATTATTTTAAAAGAAATACAATTATATAAAAATGTTTGAAAGAGAAATAATGAAATAAAGGCTGCTAGCTCCCTAGAAATGATGCCATTTTTACATGCCCACTATATGGAGATACAAAAGTTTATATTTTTCCTAATGCAAAAAAATTATAAATAGGGTCATCTCACTTGAGGAGAACTATATTTTATCAATCACTAACCACTAATTCACTTAATATAATTATTTTTCTTATTTTTTTTATTTTATAAAAGAAATAATTTTTTTGGGTTTTAGGTTTTGGAAAAGTAGTGAAATACAGATGTAAAATCTAAATAAAGGTGAAAAGGAGAATTAAATTTTAGAAGAAATAATGTTCTCCCAAGGGAGTTTTATAGGTAGAACCTTAACGGTTCTAGAATAATAGGTTATACCTTAGATAACCATAGTTATGATTACACCCACTCTAAATTATCCTCATATTAACCAAAAACAAGAAATCGACATGACCTTGAATTCAAGAATTGGATTACTCCCCTAGGATATTTCTTAGGTTAGATACTCATAACAGTGAGGAGAAGAGTTCATGGTGGAGAAAGTAGGAAGAGATAAAAACATGGTATTGTAATAATAACAAAAACTTGTATTAAAAATGGGATATCTAACTATATGAAAAAAAAGAAAGAAAGAAAAAACCTAAAGTAGTAGCATCCCTACCACATAGCAGAATGATCGATCCTTTATAAATAATCTATTTTTCAATACACCATAGTGTTTTATTTATAGGCTTCAATCCACCCTAAGGAATGATAAATGTTCCATTAATGGGATTCATGTCATAATGGGGCTTCTGTGGTTGTCAAAAGGCATGTGCACCATTAATTTCCTTCAAAACTACCATTTTTGGTCCCACATGAAGGTTTCACATATGTTATTGATTCACGATGTGTAATTTTTGTGATATGAACTTTTTACAACTCGCATTAATGTCCTATAATCATTCTAGACCTACATGGGGTGTGTCATGATGTGACCATATGTGTCACACCGTGACACATGTTGGTTTTTCCCAGAAATTCGTTTTTACTTAACATATTTTCCTCAAATCATGTAATTATTCAAGTTACACATCTTGAATAGTTTACATGATGTTTTTTGTTGTTTTGTACCTATTTTTTCTTTTTTTAACATAGATCATCTGTTTTGAGCCTTAGACTTGGTCCTTGACTCGTCATTTTCCATCATCCATCTTTTGTTTGATGAATCATGGAATTTTTACCTTATTTTTAAACATTTCACATATTATTCATTAAAACATAAAAAAAATTAAATAATAAAAACTTTAATCAATTAAATTTCATAAATATTATGTTTTTTATAAAAATATTCAAGCAAAATATGACTCTCTTAAAGATTATCTAAGGGAGAAGTTCAAGCTCTTAGGCCTCACTACAAAGTCCATGTCAGATGAACCACTTCCCAAGACTATCACCACAACTTATATTTATCTTAGGTCATATAAAATGGTTTTAGGGTTTTTTTAAATAGAAGTTATAATAATATAAAATTATTATTCCAATTAAAATAATGAAAATTCATTTTATACTAAAAGTGGTTTCTTCCCATTACATGTTTCTATATTAAAATTAATTTTTATGATATTTATAAATTTATTGTAATAAAATTTATTTTATATTTTTAATCAGTATTATCAAATTAGGTAATGGGGTCAGTTTCTTTTGTATTAATAAAATAATTTTACCAAGTAAATATTAGTCACCACAACAAAATAATTATTTTTCAGAGAATAACACTTTTCAAAATATTATATATTTTTAAATTAAATGGATATATGTTAAATTAAGACTCTAATATTATGTTTATAAATATATAAAAATTAATTAACACTAATTTAATTTATAATTAATGTTAAATAATATTTAGAACACTTAATGATTAAAATAGTTTTTTTATAATTTTTTTCTAAACATTATATATATTAATTTAAACATTATTTTTCTAATATTTAAGCAATAAATTAGATTGAGTGGAGTAAAAATTCTGTTTCATAATATATAAATTTGGTATGAAGGGTCATATTATATTGTTAATAAAGAAATATTTTCCATGGTTAATTTTTAATCAATATTAATAAGTGTTAAAATGAG
The DNA here is from genome assembly GCA_963277665.1 of Viscum album. Taxonomy (NCBI): domain Eukaryota; kingdom Viridiplantae; phylum Streptophyta; class Magnoliopsida; order Santalales; family Viscaceae; genus Viscum; species Viscum album. The sequence goes on from OY728137.1 coordinate 276,074,339, forward strand.
TAATCTAATGTGGGTTGAATTTTACTGAATCAAATTGAACCTTAGACATTATAAAATGATTTTTTATGTTTAAAATTTATACCTTAAAGTATCATCAACATTTTCTTTCCTAACTCACCTAACCCTCATTTAATCTCATTCTTACCCCTTAACATTATTTTCCAAGGACTTGTCCCTCGTTTTCACCTATAAAAGGAGACCCCTCTACTAATTTTATCCACTAAATATATATAATTATCATAACATAAAATATACCATAGTATTTCCTACACACACGCTATCTATGTCCTATAATCATTTTTTCTTTCCAAAATACCTAACTAAGGAGCCTTAATGTGTTACTCAATGGAGAATATCCAAAGGGCGATGTAATATTCTCAACCGAGCACTCTTAATTCATTTCTAACCTCTAAAACCTAATATATCCATGGAAGTATAAAAAAATAAGTTTTAATAATATTATTAAATGTTAATATACAAATTTAATACCTATTTTCTACCCTCTTCCAAAACCATTTAAAAAATGAAGATGTCATCATGCGTATGTGATGACTACAACTCCGTGAACAACTTGCTTAATTTTTCATTACCACCTTATATGGATGGTTCTAAAAACCCTTTTAATGAATTAATATTATACTTATAACATTATTAATATCCTGAAATTATATACCATTCCCTATATTCATCTCATTCTATGGCAAACGAACGCCTCATTCGTGCGTTTGTCTAGACTACCTGCCTCATGAACGTGTGTATTTTATTTTTCATCTAGTACTTAATTATTTATCTAACTCTCTTATAATATAATTAACCACATTAATAACATCTAAATAGAATCATTATTCTTCTTTAATAATGATATTATTTGAAAAATAATCATTTTCTCAACCATACTCACCCATAGATTATAACTTGTTCTTATTTAGTTCGATTTAACCACATATATGAACAATGATATAAATTTATATCATGTTTAAATAAATAAAAATAAATAATTGTGAAATTTTAATATAATAAGTAAATAAATATTTTTTATTCTATAATGGTAATGATAATATCTAATACATTATTAAGATACCTCCTCGTTTGTGAAAATTACCAAAAAAATCTTGTTATCGACTTAAACATCAAGAATAATAACTATTATACTTATGAATTGAAATTATAACACTATAAATCATTATAAAACATATATTATAGTACCCTTAATTATCTTAGTATGATTAAATTTTAATATTTGAAAAATAATCGACACTTTCATTATGAATCAAGTACCAAACAAAACAATCAAAAATGCTAACATCTGATGTTTAAAATAAATATAAACAGCTAATATATTTTTAACAAATAATTATAAATGATGTTTATAAAGGTTATATGGATGAATAAGTTTTTTAAATAGAAGATTAAGATAGTTACTTTTTTTATAAATGAAGTTAGAGCATGTTTGGCTAAGAGGGAATAAAAGGTAATGGTATTTCATCTCAATTTCCTTTCTGTGATAAATTTTTGTTTATTAACCCGATTTCAATTAAATTTTTAGTATAATTCCTTCTATATATATAATATCATAAATTATCTTTTATCCATTGTATTTTTATTTCAATTTCAATCCCTTTCCTTCATGGGGTTTTTATTAATTTTTTTATAAATCTACAATGGATGTTGATTACTAAAAAATTCTTTATTTGAGTTATAATATTTCTTCTTGAACTTACTTATTTAATTATTGAATTATTACACCATAAATTTTTAATTTATAATACTTTATAGGAAAAATATAATTTTTTTAATTCAAAGCTCATTCCATGATGAATTTATTTCTCATAAAAGTATAATATTGTTAAGAATAATTCTCATCCTTCCCAAGTAATCCATTTTATTTCTATATCCATGTTTTCTATTCCTAACAATGTTATCCTTTATATTTGGGAACCCAATTATATTCTATCTCTTATGATATTCACATTTCCCTTTTCCTCTTTTCAAAATTCAGGTTTATTTCCCATTTTACAACGTGGTATTTTAAAATATATATTTTAATATATTAAAAAGGTTTTCTTTCCATGTTACTTTGTTTTATGTCACACTCTACATTTCCTTGAGATAGTATTTATGTCTTTTTCAATGCTCCACTATTTAAAGTTATTTTTAAAAGTAATTTTTTTTTCACTTTAACTTTTTTGGAAATAAATTTTAAAAGAGACCCATAACTTTCTATTTTTATGATAGTATTAAAAAAAAGTCACCTAAAATATATTTTAAGGATTTTATATATTAAAAATTATTTATCAATTAAAAAAATTCTTTTTAACTAAGATTTATTTCTATTTTTTAAAATGGTTTTCCAAATAAAACTAATTTTTAATGATTGTAAAATGAAGTTTAATTTACACTTATTTTTCAATGTGATTAACTATTAGTTTAAAAAAGGTATTTTACATATATTTAAACATCCTCTATAAATTCCTATGGTATTTTATTATTATACCATAAAACTTATTTCTCTAAATGGATTATTCTCATGTTTTTTATTATCTTGTAACCCATTTTCTTCTAGGGTTAATTCTACGTTGTTAGAATTCTGAATGATTTATTTTTGTTCAACACAAATTAATGTACCAATTTGTAATGTAAAGGGTCTTCTCTAATAACACTAAAATTCATTGGGTAAATAATAAATCTCTTGATATGACATGTTTATTATACCTTGGTATCATTACATTGTCATATTTAATGATACCTTGGTGAATAACCTTGGTAATATGTTTTTAGAAAACTATAGCGTTGTGATTTGGTTATATTATTATTAATGTATCATGATACTTTTTAGGAAGACTTACATGTTAGGCTTCATGTTCTTATGTTTATATTAAAATTAATGTTCTTATGTTCACATTCATATATTATGCCACATGTTTTACCTATGATTATACGATCCTGTAATATCTATTTCTTAATGAAAAACCCCCATTCGATGATTCTTAGCCTATGACTCCATGTTATATCAGGTATGAATATTTTATGAGATGTTAATGTTCCTTTATTATATTATAATTCCCATATTTTCATCTTATTCACACTTATGATCAATGATTTCAATTTTCTATGATTACCTTTATTGAGCATTCGACATCATCCCTTCCAATGTTCCCATTTCCCTAGGTTATGAAGGAAAGTAATACGTATGATATGTTTAGAAGAGTATATTTTGTAGATAATTTACAGAAAATGTTAAATATTTATTATTTATTAATTATATATTGGAATTATATAAAAAATATCCATTAGATGAGGAACACATGAGCTTTATTAGTTAATGATTTGTCTTAACTCTCTAGAACACTATTCCTAGAAGGTCATGAAAATGTATATAATGAAATATTTGTTATAAATCATGTAATTATGGGGTATTTATATAAGAAAAATTAGACCCAATAACCCTCTTGTATACATTAGAATCATCTGTGTTTTTGATGATACAAAACTCATTGATTTCATCATAAAATTGAAAATCCCAACTTTGAGAATCTTGTTTTAGTCTATAAATGGACCATTAAAACTTGAAAAAATTACCAAACTCATTTGGAACTTTAAAACCTTTAGGATGTATCATATATACATCTTCATCTAAATTACCATTAATGAAATACATTTTGAAACCCATTTGATATATCTCATAATCATAATGAGATTCTATGGATAAAAATACCTGTATGGAATTTATCATCACCATTAGAGAAAAAGGTTTATTTATAGTAAATACTGTAAATTTGTTTGTAACCTTTACCCACCAAAAATTATTTATAGGTATAAAATCTGTCATCCATGTCATTCTTCTAATGGAAAAACCTCTTAAAACCTATGGGTCTTACCCATTCATTTGCATCAACCATTTTCTAAACTTGGTTAGTGTACATAGATTCCATTTTAGATTCCATGTATTTTTCCATTTTCTTTGTATTATAACTATAAATGGATTCATGATGAGAATTAGGTTCACATATTATGAACATTAATTCATCATAAATATGCATGATAAATATATATATCTCAAGTTTCCAATGAACCCTACTAGTGATTCATGTTTCTTATCTAAATTGAGTATGTACTTATTCAACAAATCTTTATGAAACTAAATAAAATTTGATCTGATAAAAATTTTCTATTTGATAGTATTGAACTTATCCCAGTTCAACATTCTTCTTAAAAAATACTATACATATATATTACTTCCCAATAAATATACTAGTTTGATCCATAAATAATTTTTATTCAAAGGGATATGTAAATAATATCCTATATTAATTTTTTGATAACAACAAAATAAAAAATTATCTAATTTGGGTATAAACGTATCAAAATACAATCATCATATGAGTTATTAAGGCTTTAAAAACCACATGAATAAATTCTTTTCATGTTCCCCAGTTCAAATCTCCCATGGCGTCTTCATGACTACTTTAGATGGAATTTAATTTATTAAGAATGTAGTAGTTTCTAGAGAATAAACTCAGAATTAAATAAGATGGTCACATAAACTCATAATTTATTGAATCATTTCTAATGTGGTCTGACTATTCCTCTTAAAAAACCTTTAATCTGTGGTATTTCAAGAGAAGTGAGTTTTGAAATAATTCTATAATATCACAGATGATTTATGAATTATTTTCTTAAGTATTCACCACCCTAATCTGATCATAGAATATTTATAATATTACCTAGTTGATTCTATACTTCATTCTAAAACTCTTTGAACTTTTCAAAAAATTTAGACTTGTGTTTCATCAGAAACACATGACCATACTGACTAAAGTCATTGATAAAAGTAATAAAGTACCTAATACCACTCATTTATTATGTGATCATTATCCCATATTCATTACTATATTCGAGATCATATAATCCAATATCCCTTTCACCTTTTTCTACCAAAATATTTCCTTACCATTTTTTTAAATAAATAAAACTCACATGAATCAAATGATTCATAATTGAATGAGTCCAATAATTGATCTCTATGGAGTCTTTGAACATGTTTCTCATTTATATGTCTGAGGTAATAATGAAATAGTTAGGTGGGACTGAAATCAAATCTAACCTCCTTATTATGAATGCTATAAGTAGGATTATCCATATCAATAATTTATAAACCATTCATTGTATTCTCAATTTCATGAAAAATTAATTCTTATATTTAAAACAACTATTGTTCTTGAAAATGAATGAAAATACTATCTTTCACAAACATGATACTGAAATTAAATTACTATTTATAAAGAACACATAATAACAATTATTTAATTATATAAATAACAAACCATATAGATTTAGATCATAATTTTTGTGTTATAATACATCAAATATTTCTCTATTACTAATATTAATACCTAATTTACCCTCCATTAATTCCATCATCTATCCAAGTCCATGTTTGTCAGTGCAAATGTGTGATGCACACCTGATATCCAATACTCATTGGATAGAGTTGGTATAATTACTATCTATTACATTCACATTCAAATGCTCGTAATGATTCTACTTTAGAGCTCTTATAAACCATAGATACTAATATCCAACTATTTTTGGTCAAACCTATCAACGATCAAAATATGATTTTCGTAAAGAATTACATAATCTATAATAGAGACATATCAGTGGTTGAGTATCATGTTTTTTATATTTTCATTAATGACTTTTAACGATATTCCTCCCACTAAAAATGATAATCCCATACATCATAACCATTTTTTGTGCCAAGATCCATATTTCACTATGTTTTAGTATTAATTTGTGTTTGTCCCATTACATAGATATTTAGGCACATAATCATTCCATTCATAATAGTTTTTAATTCTGGATGGATGAGTGGATACATATTTATCCAAATCCATCATATAGATTTAATCAAATTTATTCATTTGGTAACCTAATCCTATTAGTGACTCCCATTTAGTGTAACCCAAAGCTAATGAAAAAACAAGATAACAAAGGAAAATATGGGGAAAAACTTTAATATGACCCATCTAATAGGAAAATATATAATCACTTATTACTTTTCTAATTTATACAAGATAATATTGGGGAACCCAAATTTAGCATGACATACCAGGTTGGATGATCTAGGTCTTGAAAAGTTCTTCATTGAAAATAATATCACACATAGTATTTTAGGGGTTTTCCTTTTTAAATTCACACCAATTTAATATAAATTCTATGCATATAAAATTAATAATTATTACATATTATGTAATTATTATCTTCTTATGTTTTATTCCTTTTTTTGTATGAATTATTCTATAAATTTAGGTTTAAAAATCCCTATTCTAACCACCAAATTAATCTATTCTCACTATATTAATGTACAAGTCTTTAGGTTGTTTGACCCCATATACCTCACCCCTAAGAGACTTTAATCAAGAGGTAATTCAATTAATGATATCTCAAATACCTAATAGACAAATTTTTTTCCCATTAAACAAACTCAAGCTAGTATCTTCAATTTTAAAACAACGTTAATAAATATGAAAACTAAATTTTATGGATTTTTACCTAGCATGTAATTCAAGGATATATATCTTAAAATCAATTTATCTCATAAATAAATAATACAAAATATTCAAAATATAATATATATAAATATAAATATATAAGAAAAGAAAGGAAAAAATTCTAAATAGATTAACATTTCAAATATTTAAACATTATAACAATTGTTGAACCTTTTCATAAATAAATACTATTATAAACATTTTATAATTAAGCTAATCATTAGGTGTATTCCAAATAAAAAATTTTATAAGTATTCTAAAATATATTTTGTATTATTTATAAAAAATTTATAAATAATATAATTCAATTCATAATTCAGTTTTTTAATAAATAAATAGATAATTTATTTATTAAAATATGTGAAAAAATATAAACTTATTCATATTTAATTAAAGAATAAAAATACCATTTTATAAATCATTATAATTATAATTTATTAACCTTTTATAAACTATAATTAAAATTTATAAAAATAAAAATAAAAATTGTTTAAGGATCACCACTACTTACACTACATCATGGTCCTTAAATGGTGACTATTTTGAACAAAACCACATCGTTTAATGGTTGGTGAGATAAAATTTGATTTTACTATGATGTGGTGAAATATTGTTTGGATGTTTTTAAATACCATGAGACTCATATGTAATAGATTCAACCATGGTTCCTAGAAATTTCCAGTGATGAACCACCATGGGTATTTCTATGCCATGGATATGTTCATGTTTTTCAAAAACACGGATTAGACACATTTAATACTTGAAGAAACTAGATCTACTACTATTTATGAGTTTCTTTTAATCATCATAAGACCATTTCTATTCGAAGAGAACCCAAAAACTGAGGGTCCTGTCTCCAAGGAATAAAATATGCAAATTTATTCGTAAAATAGAGTATAAAAATGTCATAGTTCAAACTCTGAAACATCAGCTTCCATATTTTTCTTGTATGGATCACGTATGATGAAAATCAAAGGGAATATATGACGTATATCTCTTACCACTGAGGGGGAAAATCGGATGATGGATCCATGAACATTTTTTGAGGAATCCTGAACACCCTAAAGGGTTCTAGAACCATCTTAGAATGATGAAAAAACTTTAGGAATTGGAAAGAGATTTATATGTAATTCAAATAGTTCACCACTTTTGGAATTAATGAACACATAATAGCTAGAGAAGGATAATATCCTTTTATAGTATCCCACAACTCTCTTCATTGAATGAAGAGTTTTGGACATAACGTACCATATCAGGTTAGATCCCATAGAACCCGAACATTATAGGCTGCTGATGTTTATTCGTTGATAACTTCAATGAATGTGGAGACCTAGCTAAAAATGATCCATTTCATAGATCATAACTTAAGTAAAACAATGTGGAAGGAATATAGGGACCTCATTAAAACGACCCACACTTTACATACATTATTAGTAATTCAAAAATTGAAGCACACTTATTACAAAATATAACAAAACCAGGAAAGGACCGTATAGGTATAAAGTCTTTAGAAACTGGGAAATATAAACAACTGGTTCATAAAGCATCAACTTTGCCTCCCACTTATTTCATCATATCTAGAGTCTCTTTTTGTCATATCCTACTTAATAACCTTCTTCCTGACCTGGGGAAATAAAACATACAAAAGGGTGAGATCAAATGCTCAGTAAGGGTAAACAAAAGAAATATCAATCACATCATATACTTAAGAACACAACTTTTGGAAATCTTAACCTGCAAAAGAGATCATAATTTCATAACATGGGATAAATAATAGTAGTGAAATGTAATCCCAATAATCATAACTTAAAACATGAAACTTTTTGGAACACACATATAATCATAGAGAATCATTTCTTATTAGTCAAGACTCATTGCCAAGACTATCTTAGTGGACAAAGTCCATTTCTGAACCGAGTTCACTCCTCGTTTCGGTCCTGTTTCACTGAACCGGTATAAACTACCATTCCATCCATGTCTATCTCATGAGTATAAAATCTTTACCCAATGCATTGGAGGGAGATATAGGTCCCACCCATCTCATAATGATACCATTCTTATGTGTGCCACAAAATCATAAACCATACATCATAGCATAACCCATGTAATAAAAATGGGAATCTTAAACATCATACCATAATAACATAATCCATATAAGATAAAAGGACATCATAACATAATCAAATCAATGTAAAAATAGGGATAGAAACAGAACCTTATATTATCTTAGATGGAAAATAATTTTGATAAAACACTTGAACTCCATTCTTGAGGAAAATATCCTTTCTACTTCAAATTTTTTTTTCCTTTCTTAACATGTCATACAATTTTAAACTAAAAGATGTTGATTAAAAATAAGCTTGAAAACTTGTAAAGGAATCTTCTTGGAAATAATGTTTTAAAAATCCATTCATGCCGTATAAGTTAAAAAAAACATTCTTCTCGTACTTTTGTCAGAAAAGTCAAAAAGTACCTTGTATGAAAAACGACAAAAGATTCCTTTCATATCTTTTACTAAAAACTCATTGTAGGGGAAAATTGGATTTAAAAAATTGTAGGTGGATGGAAATAATATTACATATTGAGGAAACATGGATGTGGATGATAAAATACACCCCAGTAAATACCAAAGTATAAACAATCTTGGATAAAAATGAGATTGTGATATTTTCCCTTACCTTAGGTCCAATTTGCTTCATAAGTGTCCGAACCTCCTGTATAATGATTTAAATAATGTTATTGACTTATTCCAGAATCATAATTATTGTTATGATATCATATATGGTCATATTCTTAGCTTCTTATTAGTAATATTTCATTACTACTTGTTATTTAGGTGTTTATTACTTTTTGTTCTTATGCGTGTTTTGTCGAATAAATTCTTTTTCTTCTCTTTAGGTTATAGATACCTCATTTCCAGAATGGTATTAGTGTAATATATATCATATTCATTCATTCAATTCATTTATATAATCATTATGCAATGAAGATCATGTAGAACGAGTCACATCACATCGTGGAGACGGTATTCCGTACGTACGCACGAGTGATGATATCGTTCCTATGATCATGGAATTGTATTGGAGTTTATGTATACTATTTCAGAATCAATATCAATTTATAATAGTCATATATATTCATTATTTACACCATTATACCCATCCAAGAAAGGTGGTGGTGGAAAATAGATTACACCACGGCGTGGAGACGGTATTCCGTACGTACGCACCCGCGGTGATTTCTTTTTTCCATAGGATGGATAGATGGTGAAATAGGGTTTTTTCATACTTATAATAACATATCAGTATATGAGTGATACTAATGTTATTACTTCATAATGAAACAACTAAATAAGAAGAAGTGGAAGAAGAAATAAAGATGAAAGAATCGGTAACAGACATTACCTCTTCTTTGAAGTGCTTCTTTGAGACCTCCTTTTAGGGCACTAAAATTGGTCTTTGAAGATAACCATGACCTCTAGGATGTCTCTAGGGAAGTGTAGAGAAGATATTGGCAGGGGTTGGCCGATCTTGAAGGCTCAAAGTGGTGTGAGCAAGAGGGGTAGGAGGTGCCCTTTTATAAGGGAGGAGAGGGGCACCTTTGGAATAACTAAAACTATTATTTTATTATAAAGTCAAATTCGGTTTTAAATAGCTCCAAATTAATTTATTTCGAAGCTAAGGTGGGTATGGGTCGAAATCCTCTCATCCAATAGAATTTAGACAAGTTTAGGTTCCTATTTTAACCTTATCATTTAGATTTAACATTAAGTTAAATAATTTTACTTTTACCGTGTCTTCTTGTGTTCTTATACTATAAGGTTAATAAACTTACTATAAGCAGCCAAACGAATCCAAAGTTGTTTATGAAATGCACTGTGTTGCATTTGTTGTCAATGAGGTATGTTGTTGTCAAGGAATGAATGGATGGATGTCAAGGAGTTTCAATATGTGAATGACAAAGGATGTGATGGTGTTGGTGATGAATGGAGAATGGCCATGGTACTAAGATGTATGTCACCTAGGAGATTCACTAAGTGACATAGGATGTTGTGGTTGAAACATTCTCTATGTGTATCCGACGATTGTAGAACTGCTCTTCATGTTTCAATACTTGTATCAAGGTGATACTAAGTTACAACACTTGAAGAATGAATGATGATGGAGCATCATTACATCTGACGATTGATGAGATGATCTTTAAGTTCTAAGAACTTGTATCAACTGGATACAAAGTCACAACAATGTTAGAAGGCCATGTATTGTATTGACAATGCATGAGGAGATGAAATGGATCCATCCACAAGTTCTAAGTGGATGAAGTGGTTTAATGAAGTCCATGCACTATCACTTAGTGCATGTGAATTTGAAGTTGATCCAATTGATCTCTGATTAGATCAATGAAGCACATTGAAGAAATCTTTGATTCAGGAGTTCGATAGAAGATGAAAAACCTTCGGGAATTCCACTCCAAAGTGATGAATAAATGTTGAAGAGAATTGGAGGAATTCTAATGAAGAAGAAGAATAGGTGAGGGGAATGTCTTAGAAGATGGATTGAATGGAAATTGGAATTTACACTTGTCACTTTGTTTTTCTTAACAAAGCACTTGTGTTTTTAAGTAGAAAAAAATAGCCACCAAGGAAGGCCAGTCGAGGGTCATCACCCAAGGCTCATGTGGGACTCGAGGTCACCACGCCCATGGGGAACCCTCAGGCCAAAGCAGCATATCCCTGAGGCAGAATAGGTCGGGGCCGTGTATTAGCCCCAAGGCCACGCGGTGATGAAGCCCGCGCAGCATGAGCACGAGGAGCGCGCTCGATGATGCATAGTGGTCGCCAGTGGCGCGCCCGAGTGGCAGGGGTGGGTGCTAGAGTGCGCCCGCAGAGAGAACTCGGTGCGGGGCGGCATCGAGAGGGTTGGAAGTTCAATTGCGGTGAAGGGGGGAGCGACTGGTTGATAAAACGCGGAAAATCCGCTCGCCGTTTCGATGTGGGACGCGGAAAAATCACCGGGAGCGCATCCTGGCCGCTCGATTGATCGCGCGCCAGATCTCGGCCGTACATCTAATCCGCCGCGGCCCATTCTGATCGCAGCCATCCAAATCGTTGATCCGACGGCTCCCCGTCCATCCTCAACCTCAAGCCAGGCCGAAGCCTCCCCGCGTGCCTCCGTCAAACTAGGAGCAACCCGAGCACCGATTTTGAGCTCCCGGCTGTATCTCTCGAAACTGAAGGCTCCCTCGTGCTCGTCTGGACAAACCGAACCCATCCATGCATAAAAATATACTTGCATGCAACAAATGAGAAAATTAGATGAAGGCCGAAGGCAAACGAAGTGCCGAGGCCTCGGTGTGTTCGTGTTTTGCATGGGATAGAAGAGACAAAGGCCGTGCATGCGTTTTAAGTCGCATGCACGTGGAGGAGAAAAATATAGAAGGAGAACCCGCGGTGAACCGAGGAGAAAATCAAGATTTGAAAAATCTTTAAATACCTGAAAACTTTGGGGATTCAAATGTTTATCCACGCGGATTGAACAGAGGCCCTCTGCCTATAAAAAGAGAGGCCCGTGCGTCGGTGTTGCTTGCTGATGTGCTGAAACTTTGAAGATCTGTGAGTGTCTTTGCCTCACAAAGAAAGGAGCCACCGCGCAAATTACTTGCGCGGCTGTTGTCCCGAAGCCACCCGAGGCTTTGAAGGTGTTCCTTGCGTTCAACTCCTTTGCGCGACAAGAAGAAGTAGGTGAAGTGTTCCCTGCGCGCCTACTCCTTGCGCGGCAGGAAGTACCCGCGGCAGTAGCACCTGCGCGCTGTTTCACTTGCGCGCCCCGCGGTGTCGCACCGTGCACACCCGAGGCAGTGGCCCTTGCACCAAGATCCTACGCGGCTATTGGAGAAAAGGATTGGCCGCACCCTTGCATGCCTCCTTTGAGCTCAAGTGGAGACGACCACCTACGGACAGTGTGTGTACTAAGTGCAAAGAAGGGCAGTAGGTGTTCGGGTGATGTGAATTACACACCTTGTGTGTGTGTGCTTAAGGATATTACACCCTAGCCAAGTGAGTGCACACCTACGGGTTGTGTGCAAGAAGGAGTGGAAGGCCACCACATTTGTGTGTGTGCAAAACAAGAGGAAGACCCGAGGCCATGTGTGTGCACAAAGAACAACACCAAGTGGTGTGTGCCAAGTGAAGTGGAAGCCCACACTTTGTGTGTGTGTAAGAATTAAATAAGCCATAGCCTTGGTTGTGCATTTGAACAAATAAGAACACACTTTAAGTGTGTGCATTTGAAGAGGCTGAGGGTTGTAACTAGTGTGTACAAAGTGTGTACACACTAAGAAGAAGAGGAGACACCCCACACCAAAGTAGAACATACATTCAAGTGTGTGTATACAAATTGAATTAAGTGTGTGAAGGAAGTTGAGAAGTGGTGTGTGTGATAAAATGAATTACACCCTTTGTGGGTTTATTGCACCAAGAGAAAAGAAAGGGAAGTGCATGCTTGCATGCATGCACCATGCACACGTGAACAAAGCCAAACCAGCTTGTGTGCATTTGAGTTGACCAAGACCAGAGGATCTTGAAGAAATTGAGAAGGTCATGCAGTCAGTGCATGAGGATTCAGAGTTGACATGCATTCAGTGCATGAAGTTGTTTTGAAGTCAGACTGAATCCAGACCGAAGTTAGAGATATCAGTTGTCTGAGTTTTTAGTAATTGAGAAGAGCCTGATCAACAGAAGTAATCAGAAGTGCTGAGCAAGACCTACAGACCTTTTCAGAGGCTGTTGAAGATTCTTGAAGAGATAAGCCAAGTCATCCTTAGAAGAAGGTGATAAAGCTTGAGCAAGACGAGAAGACCTGTTCATCACAAGTGAGCAGAGGTACAGAGCAAGGCCATCAGTCTTTATCCCAGACTGCTGAAGATAATTGAAGAAGCTTAAAGTGAAGAAGAGCTACTCGTGCGACTCGAGGAGCCAAGAGAAGACCCTGTGGGACTCAGGGAGAATAAGTCTTCAGTGGGATTCTGGAGCAGTCCAGTGGGACTCTGGTAACACTGTGGGACGCAGTATAAAGACCCTCCTGTGGGACTCAGGAGAGATACAGTGGGACTCTGTATCGACCATTGTAATACTAACAGATTATAATGGAAGAAACCATGTTGGGGTGTATAACCAACATGGAAAGGACGTAGGACTTTGGTGCCGAACCTTGTAAATCCTTGTGTCCAGTGCCTTTACATTTACTGCATCATTCGTGGAAAGGTGAGAGATACAAGAAGAGTGGATCGAGGCCTTAACAATCCATAGAGGTTTAATTGATTAAGAATCAATTAGTAAAAAGTTTTAAAGGATCACTGATTCACCCCCTCCCCCTCTTAGTGATTCACACTGATCTGGGAACTTCAATTGGTATCAGAGGGAGGCTACCTCTAAAAGATCCAAGAGAGTATTTATGAAGTGCAGATTTGAGGAAGTGAGTGAATACCCTCAAATGGGGATATCTACCAAGACGTAGAAAAACAGGATGAAGAAACAGGCCAAGAAGATGAAGAAGAAGATTGTTGCTGATAGAGAAACACCTGACAATTCCTTTTATCACTCTTCTGGTGAAGCCTGTCCTAGCTGTGATGATGATGGAAGAATCAATGATCTTCTAAATGCAATCGAATATCTTCGGAAGACAGTCCCCAGGGAAGTAGCAATGTGTATTACTACAGGCATCCTTGATCTTCAAGAAGAAAAATTACAGCTAGAAGAAGAAGCCAATGCAATGGAAGATCAATTGGCAAAAAGGGTTGGCATAACCAACACTCTCAGAAAGCTGGTGAAGGCTAAGGATGAAACAGTTTCTCTTTGCAATGAAAGATATGAAGATACTTGTGAAGAATTGCAAAGAAGACTTTCTGAGAAAGAATTATTTAAGACAATGGTCAAAGAAGTTTTCCATACACTGGAAAAGAGGCACAATGTTTCAATGAATGTCAGAGATGGTCAACTTGAAGACAAAGTAAACAGGGTAAAGGATCTTGACAATTCATTACAAGAAATGAAGAAGGTGCATGAAGACCAGTTAGATCACCTGGAAGAGAAATGGGAAGGAAGGCTAAGAACTATTGAGGATGAGAAGAACTCCCTCAATATGAAATGCTTAGAACTGGAGGTGATATTGAAAAATCAGCAATCACCCAAATCCAAAGCCTCCCAGACAGCTGGAAGAAGAAATGTTGCCACTCAAGTGAGCTTTGAGAAGGATTATTCTAAAATAAATACATCCTCTAATGAAAGGGCAACATCTTCTAAAAAGAAGGTACCATCCATACCATCTTGTACTCATGCTTCTAAAAGTGTTTCTACTAAAAGTGTAGGATGGAAGAATGAATCCAAACAAGTATGGATGAAGACAGTGAAGAAAGAATGCTCTCCTGAAACAACACAGCAAGTCAAGAAAAGTACCCAATAATCAGAAGGACTGAAGAGGTCAAGATTTGTGGGTCAGTGTTGGTGTTGTAATAAGTATGGGCACTATGCAAAGGATTGTTGGTACAATCCACTGAATTTCAAATCACAAAGGAAGCCCATGCCAAGGGGGAGCAAGCAAGAAGAAAAGAAACAGCATCCACAGGTCCAGAGACATCTGTTTACTGCAAATAGATTTGGATTACTTGACAACATCTGGGATGATTGCAAAAGTGGTCAAAAAGAGACATGTCAATCTCCAACTGTATCCGGAGCTAAAAAGAAGAAAAGATCACAGAACCTGGCTCAAAAAGAATCCTTGGGAAGCAAGAATAAGAAAATGGAAGATGCTCCCAAGAATATTATGAAAAAGGAAGAGAAGACCTTGGATTTGAAATCTAAGAAGGGTGATGCATCCAGAAGGACCACCAAGAAGAAAACATGCTTCTACTGTGGAAAGAAAGGACACACCATGGATCTTTGTGAACAAGCCATGGAACTGAATAGAAGCAAACTGGACTCAAAAAGACAATCAATCCAGAAGAAGCAGAAGGGATTGATTGAAAATGAGTTTCCTAAGAAAGGTAGCTTAACAGCATCAAAAGAACCACATGGAACTTCCAGAACTGAGGCCACACTTCCAAGTGACTTACTTGTCATATGGCCAAATCAGTTGAAACTTGCCAGAGAACTGCAAAGAGCTGAAGATGAAGTTCTGGAAATTTCTAAGGCAAAAGGGAAGAAGAAGATTTCACATGAAGATCAAGTTCTGTGTGTGAGGTGCAATCAATATGGACATACTAGTGATAAATGCATGATATTCATTCCAGCTCAGAAGGGATTCTTCAAAAGAATGAAGATTGCACCAGGAGACTCTAGTGCTCAGAAGGCACCTAGAAATACAGGAGTCACACACAAAGAAGTTAAAGAGGCGTTGAGATCCACACCAGCACAAACATCATTGAAGATCAAATGTGCAAGTGTGAAGAATGGTGAAAATGGGACATCTCAGTTGAGAGAATCTTCTCAACCTTGTTGTTCACATTGATGAACCAAGGAGGTTCCATCTTATTCCCTAATCACTTGTATGTACATGTGCTAACATTACAGGGAATTGAAGATGATGATCATTCTCAACTGGAGGATGGTTTGGACAGAATGGAGTGCACCCCTTGAGGGGGAGACAATATGAAGAAGATGGGATTCTTAGATTAATACCATCTTGAGAAAGGTGAAGGTATTCCAATCATACTTTCATCCCTTGTTTCTTAATTGTACTCATCATGACAATTTAGGGGGAGTATTGATTGAAGTCAAATGGATGAAAGGGGAAGCTTTATCTTTGCACCTGAACTTTCTAATGAGTTTTGTGAAGTTGTGCAGGATTTAGCAAATTCATTGTTATATCTGAAAAATTTCAAACCCCTGAAGCATGATCTCACATGTACAGTGAATGATGGATAACATTGAGTTCCTTGGTTACATCACTCTTGTTTTCTACACCGGTTAGCCCAAGTAGACTTAGAGATGATTTACTAAAGGTTCTTTGCTAAAGAAGAACATGTGACATCATCCCTCTCTTAGTGATTTTTAAGAAGATGTTATTCAAAGTGAGGAAGAAATATTTTGAACAGAACCACACCACACCTTTGCATTTGATTGCAAATAAGGGGGAGAAAATATTGGCACACATATTGACCCATTCATATGTGCTGAAGAAGTGTATTGACAACAAATACAAAGGGGGAGATTGAAATGCACTGTGTTGCATTTGTTGTCAATGAGGTATGTTGTTGTCAAGGAATGAATGGATGGATGTCAAGGAGTTTCAATATGTGAATGACAAAGGATGTGATGGTGTTGGTGATGAATGGAGAATGGCCATGGTACTAAGATGCATGTCACTTAGGAGATTCACTAAGTGACATAGGATGTTGTGGTTGAAACATTCTCTATGTGTATCAGACGATTGTAGAACTGCTCTTCATGTTTCAATACTTGTATCAAGGTGATACTAAGTTACAACACTTAAAGAATGAATGATGATGGAGCATCATTACATCTGACGATTGATGAGCTGATCTTTAAGTTCTAAGAACTTGTATCAACTGGATACAAAGTCACAACAATGTTAGAAGGCCGTGTATTGTATTGACAATGCATGAGGAGATGAAAGGGATCCATCCACAAGTTCTAAGTGGATGAAGTGGTTTAATGATGTCCATGCACTATCACTTAGTGCATGTGAATTTGAAGTTGATCCAATTGATCTCTGATTAGATCAATGAAGCACATTGAAGAAATCTTTGATTCAGGAGTTCGGTTGAAGATGAAAAACCTTCAGGAATTCCATTCCAAAGTGATGAATAAATGTTGAAGAGAATTGGAGGAATTCTAATGAAGAAGAAGAATAGATGAGGGGAATGTCTTAGAAGATGGCTTGAATGGCAATTGGCATTTACACTTGTCACTTTGTTTTTCTTAACAAAGAACTTGTGTTTTTAAGTAGTAAAAAATAGCCACCAAGGAAGGCCAGCCGAGGGTCATCACCCAAGGCTCATGTGGGACTCGAGGTCACCATGCCCATGGGGAACCCTTAGGCCAAGGCAGCATATCTCTGGGGAAGAAGAGGTCGGGGCCGTGTATTAGCCCCGAGGCCACGCGGTGATGAAGCCCGCGCAGCGTGAGCGCGAGGAGCGCGCTCGATGATGCATAGTGGGCGCCAGTGGCGCGCCCGAGTGGCAGGGGTGGGCGCTAGAGCGCGCCCGCAGAGAGAACTCGGTGCGGGGCGGCACCGAGAGGGTTGGAAGTTCAATTTCGGTGAAGGGGGGAGCGACTGGTTGATAAACCGCGGAAAATCCGCTCGCCGTTTCGATGTGGGACGCGGAAAAATCACCGGGAGCGCATCCTGGCCGCTCGATTGATCGCGCGCCAGATCTCAGCCGCACATCTAATCCACCGTGGCCCATTCTGATCGCAGCCGTCCAAATCGTCGATCCGACGGCTCCCCGTCCATCCTCAACCTCAAGCCAGGCCGAAGCCTCCCCGCGTGCCTCCATTGAACCAGGAGAAACACGAGCACCGATTTTGAGCTCCCGACTGTATCTCTCGAAACTGAAGGCTCCCTCGTGCTCGTCTGGCCAAACAGAACCCATCCATGCATAAAAATATACTTGCATGCAACAAATGAGAAAATTCGATGAAGGCCGAAGGCAAATGAAGTGCCGAGGCCTCGGTGTGTTCGTGTTTTGCATGGGATAGAAGAGACAAAGGCCGTGCATGCGTTCTAAGTTGCATGCACGTGGAGGAGAAAAATATAGAAGGAGAACCCGCGGTGAACCGAGGATAAAATCAAGATTTGAAAAATCTTGAAATACCCGAAAACTTCGGGGATTCAAATGTTTATCCACGCAGATTGAACAGAGGCCCTCTGCCTATAAAAAGAGAGGCCCGTGCATCGGTGTTTCTTGCTGATGTGCTGAAACTTTGAAGATCCGTGAGTGTCTTTGCCTCACGAAGAAAGGAGCCACCACGCAAATTACTTGCACGGATGTTGTCCTGAAGCCACCCGAGGCTTTGAAGGTGTTCCTTGCGTGCAGCTGCTTTGCGCGACAAGAAGAAGGAGGTGAAGTGTTCCCTGCGCGCCTACTCCTTGCGCGTCAGGAAGTACCCGCGGCAGTAGCACCTGCGCGCTGTTGCACTTGCGTGCCCCGCGGTGTTGCACCGTGCACACCCGAGGCAGTGGCCCTTGCACCAAGATCCTACGCGGCTATTGGAGAAAAGGATTGGCCGCACCCTTGCGTGCCTCCTTTGAGCTCAAGTGGAGACGACCACCTACAGACAGTGTGTGTGCTAAGTGCAAAGAAGGGTAGTAGGTGTTCGGGTGATGTGAATTACACACCTTGTGTGTGTGTGCTTAAGGATATTACACCCTAGACAAGTGAGTGCACACCTACGGGTTGTGTGCAAGAAGGAGTGAAAGGCCACCACATTTGTGTGTGTGAAAAACAAGAGGAAGACTCGAGGCCATGTGTGTGCACAAAGAACAACACCAAGTGGTGTGTGCCAAGTGAAGTGGAAGACCACACTTTTTGTGTGTGTAAGAATTAAATAAGCCATAGCCTTGGTTGTGCATTTGAACAAAGAAGAACACACTTTAAGTGCGTGCATTTGAAGAGGCTGAGGGTTGTAACTAGTGTGTGCAAAGTGTGTACACACTAAGAAGAAGAGGAGACACCCCACACCAAATTAGAACATACATTCAAGTGTGTGTATACAAATTGAATTAAGTGTGTGAAGGAAGTTGAGAAGTGGTGTGTGTGATAAAACGAATTACACCCTTTGTGGGTTTATTGCACCAAGAGAAAAGAAAGGGAAGTGCATGCTTGCATGCATGCACATGCACACGTGAACAAAGCCAAACCAGCTTGTGTGCATTTGAGTTGACCAAGACCAGAGGATCTTGAAGAAATTGAGAAGGTCATGCAGTCAGTGCATGAGGATTCAGAGTTGCCATGAATTCAGTGCACGAAGTTGTTTTGAAGTCAGATTGAAGCCAGACCGAAGTTAGAGATATCAGTTGTCTGAGTTTTCAGTAATTGAGAAGAGCATGATCAACAGAAGTAATCAGAAGTGCTGAGCAAGACCTACAGACCTTTTCAGAGGCTGTTGAAGATTCTTGAAGAGAGAAGCCAGGTCATCCTTAGAAGAAGGTGATAAAGCCTGAGCAAGACGAGAAGACCTGTTCATCACAAGTGAGCAGAGGTACAGAGCAAGGCCAGTATTCTTTATCCCAGACTGCTGAAGATACTTGAAGAAGCTTAAAGTGAAGAAGAGCTACTCGTGCGACTCGAGGAGCCAAGAGAAGACCCTGTGGGACTCAGGGAGAAGAAGACTTCAGTGGGATTCTGGAGCAGGCCAGTGGGACTCTGGTAACACTGTGGGACGCAGTATAAAGACCCTCTTGTGGGACTCAGGAGAGATACAGTGGGACTCTGTATCGACCATTGTAATACTAACAGATTATAATGGAAGAAACCATGTTGGGGTGTATAACCAACATGGAAAGGACGAAAGACTTTGGTGCAGAACCTTGTAAATCCTTGTGTCCAGTGACTTTACATTTACTGCATCATTCGTGGAAAGGTGAGAGATACAAGAAGAGTGGATCGAGGCCTTAACAAGCCATATAGGTTTAATTGATTAAGAATCAATTAGTAAAAAGTTTTAAAGGATCACTGATTCACCCCCTCCCCCTCTCAGTGATTCACACTGATCTGGGCACTTCAGTTTATTATTAATATATATAACCTTATATAAGTAATTTGATGAACCTTATATTTTTATGAATAAAATAACAATTACTAATATAATATTTGTTTTAAAAACTATTTTATGTCAATTTTGACACTATTTAGTAATTGATTTTTGTGAAAATCATAAAAGAATGATTAGTTCGAAAAAAGTTAATTAAATCAATACTAACATGTCATATTAACCTATAAAATTGTTGTAATTCATAAAAAGTCTCAAATTACATTTATTTGGGTATTTATAACATCAATTATGTCAATATTTCATTAATAAGATAATTACTGCATCATATTTGTGTCATAAATAAATTAAATTATATAACGTCTAAAAATTAAAAATAAAATATAATTATGTAGGAAATCATTTTAGATTTCTAATTAATATTTATAGTCGATTTTATCTTATGTATAACCATATATTAAAAATGATTTTCTTATTAAACTTTGATTTTAACTATTTTAACCTTTCTTTAAATAAATTAATAATAAATGTCCTAATCTAATCCAAATGGGCCTAAATGGTCATATTTTAGTCCTAAGGTTGTTTTTGGTCGAATTACACTTGTCCAATAGAATTAGGACATGTGTTAGGGTAATAATAATATCATTTTTACCCTTAATTACCCTATTTACTTTTAACCGTGGTAAACAAAAGTAAAAAGTTACTATTCACCAAAAATTATTTTCTACTCATTGAACTACATTTATTTACTAACATCAACCTTGTCTCTCGGATTTTCAAAATTCCACTCATAGAAGTGGTAAAATTAATTTTTATGAAAAATTCAGTTTTTTAACTACCACTTAGTGGTTTCACTATTCATCAAAAATTGAAAGTTTTCAGAAAAATACCAAAATTTCACCCGAGGCTAATTTCGATATTCCGAATCCAAAAATGAAGTCCATTTTAAAAAATAAAATTTATTAAATTTCAAAAAGTGGTTATTACTATTCATAACGGCTAGTTTTAAAAATATTTTAATAGCATATCATTGTTTAGTGAAACTCGGTATTGCGTACGACGCAAGCTATCAAGGAAGGCCGCAGTTGCATGTAAAGCAAGCCAAGCTAGTGTTGTGTGTAGTGAAAGATTCCTTTGATGATTTATATAACATAAAAACAAAATATTTCACATAAAAGTCTCGGGTGTTACATTTTACCCCCCTTAAAATGAATTTCGCCCTCGAAATTCGTCACTTTGTAACAAACAGATGAGGATACCTCTCCCTCATCATATCCTCAAGTTCCCATGTAGCTTATTCTAATTGGTGGTTCCTCCATAAAACTTTCACCAATCGAGTGGTCTTGTTTCGTAGGACTTTTTCGCTACGATCCAGAATCTCTATCGGCTGTTCTTCATAAGAAAGATCTTGCTCCAGTGGTACAACTTCTGAGCTAAGTACATTTGAAGGATCAGATATGTACTTTCTCAGGGGAGATACATGGAACACATCGTGAACTTGAGAGAGATTCGGTGGAAGCGCCAATCGGTAAGCTACCTTCCCAACACGATCCAGTATTTCGAAAGGACCGATATATCTAGGGCTCAACTTCCCCTTCTTTCCAAATCTCATGACCCTCTTCCAGGGAGATATTCGTAAGAACACTTTATCACCCACTTCAAACTCTAGGTCTTTTCTTTGGTTGTCGGCATAACTTTTCTGTCGACTCTGAGCTGCTCTTATGTGTTGTTGAATAGATCTGACCTTTTCGGCCATTTCATCAACGAGATCAGGTCCTAATAGCTTTCTTTCCCCAACTTCATCCCAGCAAGTTGGAGTCCTGCATTTCTTTCCATATAGAGCTTCATAAGGAGCCATCTAAATACTAGAATGAAAGCTATTATTATAAGAAAATTCCACCAAAGGTAGGTGTTAATCCCAACCACCTTTCAAATCCATAGAGCAAGCTCTCAATATATCTTCTAGAGTTTGAATTGTTCTCTCAGACTGACCATTTTTTTAAGGATGATAAGCACTGCTGAAACTCAACTCTGTATCCAGAGTATGCTGAAGACTTCGCCAGAACTTTGAGGTAAACCTTGGATCCTGATCAGATATAATAGAAAGTGGTACTCCATGCAATCTTACCACTTCCTTCACATATATCCTGGCAAGCTGATCCAGAGAGAAATCCTCTCTCATAGCGATGAAGTGTGAAGACTTTGTAAGACGATTAACTATGACCCAGATAACATTATTGCCTTTGGATGTTTTAGGAAGTCCTGTGACAAAGTCCATAGTGATGTTCTCCCATTTCCATTCGGGTATGGGTAATGGTTGTAACATCCCCTTAGACTTCTGTCTCTCAGCTTTAACTTGATGACAAACCAAGTATCGAGAGACATATTTAGCAACATCTCTTTTCATGCCATCCCACCAGAAGTACTCTTTCAGGTCCCTATACATCTTCGTGCTTCTAGGATGAATAGAGAATGAAGAACTATGATCCTCATCCAGCAGCTCCTTTAATTCGGGGATGGGAGGAACACAAACCCAATTCCTGAACTTTATTATCCCATCACAATCAAGGTTGAATTCAGGAACATTTCTCACCTTCTTTTGTAACTCGACATCTTCTTTCTGTGCCTCTTTAATCTTCACATGTATAGATGGTTGACCATTCATTTGAGAAAGATAAGATTTTTCCCCTTCCATTATAATTCCAAGATCCATCCTTTGTAAATCCATAAATATTGGATCTTTTGTGATCCTCATCATGGATAAAATGGCATGGTCTTGTCGACTTAATGCATCTTCCCCCTTGTTTTCTTTCCCAGGGTGGTAATGGATTGAGCAGTCATAATCCTTAATTAGCTCCAACCATCTTCTTTGGCGCATATTCAGCTCCTTTTGTGTGAAAATATACTTTAAACTTTTATGATCAGTATAAATATCACACCTTTAACCATAAAGATAATGCCTCCAAATATTTAATGCAAAGATTACCGCAGCTAACTCCAAATCATGAGTTGGGTAATTTTGCTCATGGATTTTCAACTGTCATGAGGAATAAGCTATCACCATATCATTTAGCATAAGAACACACCCCAATCCCTTCTTGGATGCATCACTATAGATCACAAACCTTTCTCCAATACAAGGCAGTGCGAGAACAGGTGCACTAGATAACCTTCTTTTCAACTCCTTGAAATTCTCTTCACATTCCTCCGTCCAGACAAACTTAACTCCTTTCCGAGTCAACTTGGTGAGTGAATTAGATAATCTTGAAAAATATTTCACAAAACGTCGATAATATCCAGCCAATCAAAGAAAACATCGGATCTCAGTTACTGTTTTTGGTCTCAACCATCTTTCGATAACCTCTGTTTTTGCTGGATCTACAGATATCCCCTCTTTTGAGATTATGTGACCCAAAAATGCAACTTTTTGAAGCCAAAATTCACACTTGGTAAATTTTGCATAAAGATTCTCCTTTCTTAGGGTCTTAAATATAATTCTCAAGTGATCTTCATGTTCTTACTTGCTCTTTGAATATACCAGAATATCGTCTATAAAGACTACCACAAACTGATCAAGATAGTCTCTAATGACTCTATTAATCAGATCCATGAAGATATCAGGGGAATTAGTAAGACCAAATGGCATCACTATAAATTCATAGTGTCCATACCTTGTACGAAAACCCGTCTTTGGTATATCCTCCCTTTTGACCCTTAATTGATGATACCCTGAATGAAGATCAATCTTGGAAAAGTATTGAGCTCCTCGTAGTTGGTCAAATAAGTCATCAATGCGTGGTAGAGGATATTTGTTCTTGATATTGATCTTGTTAAGTTCTCGATAATCAATGCAGAGTCTCATTGATCCATCTTTCTTCTTAACAAATAGAACATGTGCTCCCCAAGGTGATGCACTAGGGCGTATGAACCCCTTATCAAGATTCTCTTGGAGTTGCTTCTTCAATTACTGCAACTCAATTGGGGCCATTCTTTAAGGTGTCTTTGAAATAGGCAAAGCACCCGGTATGAGTTCTATTAAAAACTCAACTTCACGATTTGGTGGAAGACCCGATAATTCCTCCGGAAAGACATCATCAAACTCCCGTACAATGGGAATATTCTTAATTGTGAGTTTCTCACCAACTATTTGAGATAAATAACCTTCATGAAGTGGAATCAAGACCCATAATAAGGAAGAAATTTCCACTGGAAGGTTATGTTCATCCTTGCATTGATAGACAATCATAGATTGATCTGGAATATGAAATGTGACTTCCCTTCTTTGGGAATTGATATGAGATCCATATAATGAAAGCCAATCCATGCCAAGAATCACATCAAATTCTACTATAGGAAGGATCACAAGATTTGTAGGAAGCACTTTCCCACAAACTTCAATCAGAGAAGAATTATAAACTTTTGATGCGACTGTTGTGCCATTAGGGGTTGTCACAACTAACTCAACATCTAATTGTGGAGGTAATACGGTGATATCATTAGAAAATTCTTCAGAAATAATAGAGTGGGTGGATCTAGAATCAAATAAAACATTTGCTACTTTAGAGTGGATGGTAAGTGTACCTTTCACCACATCGCTGATAGAAATTTCATGTGACTTTCCATTATCTTTAGCCTTAAGAGTTTGTTGACGTCGACCATCATCATCAACCCTTGGATTTGGGAATTGATTGGCATAATGCCCCATCTCCTTGCACTTGAAACATTGAAGTGTAGTAGGTTCATTCTGTGTATCCCTTCCTTTGTTTGCATCATTAGACATCTTCCTCCAATCATTGCAGCATTCAAATGCCCTATGACCTTACTTTCCACATTTGAAACATTTACTTGTCCCTTTAAGACAACTCCCTCCATGTTTCCTTCCACACTTTTAACATAAGGGAAATCTCATCTTCTTTTCAGTGTGCTCTTTAGATTTTACTTTGAATTCCATTTTCCTCTTCTTATCAAACCCATATGACTGATGGGTTACTCCAATCTCCATCTCAACTTTGAGAGCACATCGAACGATTTCCTCGTAGCTATTAAAGTCCCTTATGGCTAACGCCCTTCGAAGGCTTGATTTTAAGCCACTAAAGAATCGATCGATCTTAATCTCAGGTTGGATAATAATACCAGAAGCGTACCTTGCAAGTCTTGTAAAATTTTCTTCATAGGTACCACCATATTCATCATCCTTTTTCTTCAGTTCAAGAAACTCTTTCTCTATATTTGTTAGGAGAATACGAGTCAAGTACTTATTGAAAAATAAGTTCTTGACCTTGTCCCATTGCATGGACTCAATTTCATCCCTTTGCCTCGTATTCTTAATAAGATTCCACCATTGATCAGCATCACCTTCCAAACGATACACTGCTAAGATGACTTTATCATGCTCAGAACATTGAAGAACTGAAAATATATTTTCAGTAGTACTAATCCATTGTTCAGCAACTAATGGATCAGTAGACCCGCTGAATGGAGGTGGACGCTGTCTCATGAAGGATTCAAGAGAATGTTGCTCCTTCCTTTTCGAGCTTGGAAGTCATGCAAGATTCATAGCTTGAGAAAGTTGTGTGAGCATGTCTACAAGATTTTGCATTCCAGCTCCCATAACGTTTGGTTTCTCAGGGGGACAATCATTGAATTTCCCATCACATTCCGCATTAACACGATTCCTTCGGGTTCCAGCCATTAACTAAAACCAAGAAGAATAGTGTGAGAAACACTAATTATAATAGGA
The DNA here is from genome assembly GCA_963277665.1 of Viscum album. Classification (NCBI taxonomy): domain Eukaryota; kingdom Viridiplantae; phylum Streptophyta; class Magnoliopsida; order Santalales; family Viscaceae; genus Viscum; species Viscum album. The sequence goes on from OY728137.1 coordinate 276,100,362, forward strand.
AAACAACATAATCAAGAATAAAATTTCACACTTAATGTCTTATCCTAGGTTATTCATGGCCATTTCTAAAACACTAAGATTGTGTTCTATGCTTAGACTTAACCTTAGGGTTCTTACTAAGGCTTTCACATCCTAGTTTCCAAAGGTTGACTATAAATTTCCTCTGATACCAACTATAATGACCCATACTTTACATACATTGTTAGTACTTAAAAAATTGAAGCACACTTATTACAACATATAAAAAAACTAGGAAAGGACCTTATAGGTATAGAGTCTTTAGAAACTGGGAAATATAAACAACTGGTTCATAAAGCATCAACTTTTCCTCCCACTTATTTCATCATATATAGAGTCCCTTTTTGGCATATCCTAATTAATAACCTTCTTCCTGACCTGGGGAAATAAAACATACAAAAGTGTGAGCTCAAATGCTCAGTAAGGGTAAACAAAAGAAATATCAATCACATCATATACTTAAGAACATAACTTTTGGAAATCTTAACCTGCAAAAGAGATCGTAATTTCATAACATGGGATAAATCATAGTAGTGAAATCTAATCCCAATAATCATAACTTAAAACATGAAACTTTGTGGCATACACAAATAATCATAGAGAATCATTTCTTATTAGTCAAGACTCATTTCCAAGACTACCTTAGTGGACAAAGTCCATTTCTGAACCGAGTTCACTCCTCGTTTCAGTCCTGTTTCACTGAACCGGTATAAACTACCATTCCAGCCATGTCTATCTCATGAGATATAAAATATTTACCCAATGAATTGGAGGGAGATATAGGTCCCACCCATATCATAATGATACCATTCTTATGTGTGCCACAAAATCATAAACCATACATCATAGCATAACCCATGTAATAAAAATGGGAATCTTAAACATCATGCCATCATAACATAATCCATATAAGATAAAAGGTCATCATAACATAACCAAATCAAGGTAAAAATAGGGATAGAAACAGAACCTTATATTTTCTTAGATGGAAAATAATTTTGATAAAACACTTGAACTCCATTCTTGAGGAAAATATCCTTTCTAATTCAAAAACATATTTCCTTTCTAAACATGTCATACAATTTTAAACTAAAATATGTTGATTAAAAATAAGCTTGAAAACTTGTAAATGAAGCTTCTTGGAAATAATGTTTTAAAAATCCATTCATGCCGTATAAGTTAAAAAAAACATTCTTCTCGTACTTTTGTCGGAAAAGTAAAAAAGTACCTCGTATGAAAAATGACAAAAGATTCCTTTCATATATTTTACTAAAAACTCACTGAAGAGTAAAATTGGATTTAAACAATTGTAGGTGGATGGAAATAATATTACACATTGAGGAAACATGGATTTGGATGATAAAATACACCCTAGTAAATACCAAAGTATAAACAATCTCGGATAAAAATGAGATTGTGATATTTTTCCTTACCTTAGGTCCGATTTGCTTCGTAAGTGTCCGAACCTCCTGTATAATGATTTAAATAATGTTATTGACTTATTCTAGAATCATAATTATTGTTATGATATCATATATGGTCATATTCTTAGCTTCTTATTAGTAATATTTCATTACTACTTGTTATTTGGGTGTTTATTACTTTTTGTTCTTATGCGTGTTTTGTCGAATAAATTCTTATTATTATGTTTAGGTTATAGATACCTCATTTACAGAATGGTATTAGTGTAATATATATCATATTCATTCATTCAATTCATTTATATAATCATTATGCAATGAAGATCATGTATAATGAGTCGCATCACATCGTGGAGACGGTATTCCGTACGTACGCACGAGTGATGATATCGTTCCTATGATCGTGGAATTGTATTGGAGTGTATGTATACTATTTAAGAATCAATATAACTTTATAATATTCATATATAGTCATTATTTACACCATTATACCCATCCAAGTAAGGTGGTGGTGGAAAATAGATTACACCACGGCGTGGAGACGGTATTCCGTACGTACGCACGCGCGGTGATTTCTTTTTCCGTAGGATGGATAGATGGTGAAATAGGGTTGTTTCATACTTATAATTACATATCAGTATATGAGTGATACTGATGTTATTACTTCATAATTAAACAACTAAATAAGAAGAAGTGTAAGAATAAATAAAGATGAAAGAATCGGTAACGGACATTACCTCTTCTTTGAAGTGCTTCTTTGAGGCCTCCTTTTAGGGAACTAAAATTGGTCTTTGCAGAAGACCAGGACCTCTAGGATGTCTCTAGGGAAGTGGAGAGAAGATATTGGCAGGGTTTTGCCGATCTTGAAGGCTCAAAGTGGTGTGAGAAAGAGGGGGTGGAGGTGCCCTTTTATAAGGGAGGAGAGGGGCACCTTTGGAATAACTAAAACTATTATTTTATTATAAAGTCAAATTCGGTTTTAAATAGCTCCAAATTGATTTATTTATAAGATAAGGTGGGTATGGGTCGAAATAATCTCAGAAAATAGAATTTAGACAAGTTTAGGTTCCTATTTTAACCTTATCATTTAGATTTAACATTAAGTTAAATAATTTTACTTTTACCGTGTCTTCTTGTGTTCTTATACTATAAGGTTAATAAACTTACTATAAACAGCCAAAAGAACCCCAAGTTGTTTATTATTAATATATATAACCTTATCTAAGTCATTTGGCCGAACCTTATATTTTTAGGAATAAAATAACAATTAATAATATAATATTTGTTTTAAAAACTATTTTATGTCAATTTTGACACTATTTAGTAATTGATTTTTGTGAAAATCATAACAGAATGATTAGTTCGAAAAAAGTTAATTAAATCAATAATAACATGTCATTATAATATATAAAATTATTTCAATTCATAAAAAGTCTCAAATTACATTTATTTGGGTATTTATAACATCAATTATGTCAATATTTCATTAATAAGATAATTACTGCATCATATTTGTGTCATAAATAAATTAATATATATAACGTCTAAAAATTACAAATAAAATATCATTATGTAGGAAATATTTTTATCTTTTTTAATGAATATTTATAGTCCATTTTATCTTATGTATAACCATATATTAAAAATGAGTTTCTTATCAAACTTTTATTTTAACTATTTTAACCCTTCTTTAAATAAATTAATAATAAATGTCATAATCTAATCCAAGTGGGCCTAAATCTTCATATGTTATTCCTAAGGTTGTTTTTGGTCGAATTACACTTGTAAAATAGAATTAGGACATGTGTTAGGGTAATAATAATATCATTTTTACCCTTAATTACCATATTTACTTTTAACCGTGGTAAATAAAAGTAAAAAGTTACTATTCACCAAAAATTATTTTCATCTCATTGAACCACATTTTACTTTCTGACATCAACCGTGTCTCTCGGATTTTCTAAATTCCACTCACAGAAGCGGTAAAATTTAGTTTTATGAAAAATTTTGTTTTTTAACTACCACTTAGTGGTTTCACTATTCATCAAAAATTGAATGTTTTTAGAAAAATATCAAAATTTCAACCTAGGCTAATTTCGATATTCCGAATCCAAAAATGAAGTCCATTTTGAAAAATAAAATTTATAAAATTTCAAAAAGTGGGTAGTACTATTCATAACGGCTAGTTTTAATAATATTTTAATAGCATATCATTATTTAGTGAAACTCGGTATTGCGTACGACACAAGCTATCGAGGAAGGCCGTGGTTGCGTGTAAAGCAAGCCAAGCTAGTGTTGTGTGTAGTGAAAGATTCCTTTGATGATTTATATAACATAAAATTAAAATATTTCACATAAAAGTCTTGGGTGTCACACTCATGGATCATATGCATATAAATAGTTATGTGAGATATATACCACGACATCATATACATGACTACGGTGTAGTGGTTCCCACTTAAGTGTACTTTCAACAATTTACTTAGTAACACAAAATTTTCTTTTTGTTATTAATAAAATAATTGATGTTTTAAAATGACTATTTTATTGTGTTTTATAATATAAGTACATAGAATAACAGTTACATTTATTTTCCTATCATGTATTAATATTGATGATAATAACTATGAAGAGTATTGGTAGATAAACACCAAATAATAATGTATACATAATGGTTAACTCCATAAGCTCAAATTCTCCCATGAAGATCCCTCCTACTATAAAAACATTAAAAATAAATAGTATCATTATAAATATGATGGAAATTATCATGATAAGTATAAAACCATTGTAAGTGAAGTAGTGAGTAATAAAGTATGAGAATAGTTGAATATATATTGTGTGTCATAGGAAATAATACTGATATCATTTGACCATTTGACATTATTAACATTAGGAATTATGACCCTTGGGAATTATGACTATATGGAATTATAATCTTTGGGAATTATGACTGTTGTTAATAATTATACCATTATTATTAATGTATATAAAGGGTAATTATGAAATTTAATTTATGAATAAGGGAAAAACGATAGCCTCAACTAGTTGGATTATACCTTATAATTCTCATTTATCAAAGATTAGGATGGAGGTAACTTCAGTAGTGTTTTTACTAGATCAAGACCAAGTAGACATTCAAAAAGTGAGGCTCCAATGGAATTACATATAAGAGAATTTCAAGTTAGTAGAAATCATAACTAGATCAATGTTAGCTAAACCACCCCACGAGAGTACCACCGTCACACATATTACCTAGAGGGCATATGATGGTGCAATAAGGGGATATGTATCCAAGAATTAGTTGTATAATATTGTAAATTTTATCAATATAAATGAAACAATGGCTACTTTGATCCCATTTTCATTATTTAAAATTCACATGAATATAAGATGAATATAATAAATAGTTTTTTGGATACAAAGAGAAAAATATTTTTTTTGGAAAATATATGATTACAATTAAAATATAAATTTATTATAAATTTAATAATTTGAAATAAAATTTATTTCCTTGAAATGGTCTTATAAAAAACTATTTATTTGAATATAAATGTCAATATAACTTTATGAAGTCCTAATTAATTTTTATAATTTTTAGATAGTTGAATATGTCATAAAAACATTCCTTTTTCCATAAATAAAAATTATTATCTAGAAATTAAATTTCTCATGTTTTGAAAATTATCTTGATAAAATAAATCTCATTTTTGAAACCAGCCTATCAAAATTATCCAATGACGATTTTTTCATAATTTTCCCAGACAGTCAATTTTTTGGGTTAAAAAGTAATTACATTATAGATATATAGTAAGTATTATAACATCATAATGAATTAAAAGTAATTTAATAAATTAGATAAATATATTTATTAAAAAACTGTAGTATTTACTAAAAAATTGTATTTTAATGTGATATGATTAATTTTCCAAATCTATAATGAATATTCCAAAACCTAAAGTATATTTTAAGGTTTTTAAAAATAATTATCTATGAAAATGAATCCCTTCCATATCCAAAAAATTAGTAATTAAAAAATTATAGTCTTTAATCTATTAAAATTTTCAAAATCACTCTTCCTTTTCAAATACCACAGTAAAAAAATGTAAATACTAATGGTTTTTAATTTTTTATTAAATAGATTTATCGGATATAAGTTTAGAAATTAATAAATAATCTCCCCTCTTTTTGTATAAATACCCACCCATTCCCCCATTCCTCTTTACTATAAATACTTTGATCAAAAATTCCCTCAATTTATCTCTCTCTAGAGTCTTTAAAAGGATTTATTAAGGTTCTAAAAAACTCCTCTCAAGCTTTAGGAAGCCACTTTACAAGTAATGGATTCTCTTCCTCTTCTATTTTAAAGTACTTTCTTATAATAAGTCTTTTTTATTTTCAATTTATTAAGTTATCAAGTTCTTATAATCATTAATTTAAAATCCATTTAATTCCTTAATAATGAGAGGCTACTATTATCTTTCATTAGTTCCATTCCATAAACCAATTTGTATACCCGTTATACTGCCGAAATCATTATTTGATATTCCATGCCACCCTTTTATATCGTGAATACCCAACCCTATTTTCATTGAAGGTTATTATTATATATGTAATGATACATAATTTATTTTTTATTTATATATTATAATCTAATATTCCCTTATCATTGGTTTAAAAAATGAAAAATCCATTTATTTAAGCACATATGAACTTAATTAGTTTTATATGAAACCCACTTTTTATTTCCCACAGGTTATTTATAAAATTACTTCTTGTGATAATTAATGTATGTGGAAAACATGAATTTATACATATGAATGGTGTTCTCTAATAGTTCTATAATACTTTGGAAAAATAATTAATCTCTATAGACAATATGTTTATGATACCTTAGTGTATAAACTTGGTAATATATTTTATGACACATTAGTGATATTGTTATGAATGTATCATTTTTATATTATATCCACATTTATATGTTATACATCATATAATCCTGATTATGATCTAATTTTATTCCATATGCTTTATCCACGATGATCACTCATACTCTATTTCCTTTATTTATCACTTACTAGGATTTATGCTCACCCATTTCCATTGACGTGTTTCCCTAGGTAATAATTTTTTGTGAGGTGACCAAGGATGGAATAATAAAGGATTTTTTAAGAGTATTAAATAATGTTTATGTTTATTTTTTCTTTAAGTACTTCAAAAATTACGTACTTAGATTCCATGACCCCAAACCTTAAAATATCCTTGGAAGTTATTAATGTAATATTATTAATAAGGAATTATGTTACAAATAATGTATGAAATATATGGGGCATCATAGTTTGTGTTAAATACAAGGTTTAGTTATGTTCAAAAATTATGATAGAAAACATTAGAGAAAACCCTAGGGATAATTTTAAAAAATTAAACATAAAGTTTTAGTAAAGAATTGATTGTGTGTTTTTCTATAAATTTAATCCCTATATAGATATTGGAAAGTGGATGAATCTATAACACTGATGAACCTAGGTATAATCACACTAAAAAGGCTGGTTCGGTATAAACTTGATCCTTAGTTGGAACGTGATTAGTGGTCCTAAGACTAAACACCTAGATTGACACTCTTAGGATATATTATTTGGTTAATCTCATATTTTTTACAAACCATTATGAAGGATATATAGATTATGTAATTAATTTTTAAATATTGAAGTATAAAATTCTAGAAGTGTGTTATTTGAAAATTTTAGTATTTAATTTTATGTTATAATTATTATTAAAATATTTCCAATGGTAAAAAATTTCTCACAAAGGTTTTCATATTTTAGAAACAATAATTAAATAGAACTACTCATGTAAATAAGGTATGTGTCAGACAATTAAATGATAATATTCCTAATATGATAGAATCTAGAGTTAAAAACTTCATGGTGATGATGAATTAGTTATCTTAGGTCATGATTAAAAACCTAAAGGATGTGGATCATCTGAATTTACCAAAGAAAGAACAACTAACAGTTGAATCCTTCATGCGTCAATGAACAACTTTTTTTAGTGGAACCAATGATACATTGATTATAGGATAATGGATCAATACTATAGAATAAATATTTTAGGAACTCCATTATTCCGAAGAAGATAATGTCACATTGGATGTATATCAATTATAGAGATAAACTGATTAGTGGTGAATTCTAATCAGGAACACGAAGCTGATGGATGATGTAGGAGATATAGAGTGGGAAGAATTCAAAAAAAATTTCTTAAAAAAGTATTTTCATCACACCCTTTTAAAAATAATGTTAAGACAATTCCTTGAATTAAAATTAATGGAAAATGATATGGTGGGAAGTTATACGATGAAATTTAACAAGCTTGCATGAAATGATTCAAGATTTTTCATTGATTTTTATTCTATGATAAATCATTTATTTTTTGGTATAAGGGTTCATCTTTATTAATTTCTAGAAATTAGAGACATTAGGAGTTATGAGGAGATAGTGTGGTATTTTGTCAAAGTGGGAATGGAGTTCTTAGATGAACAATGATAATATGGACTGAATGATACAAAGAAGAGTATGGAGCCAAATTTTGGAAATAATTCTGAGCATCAATGAGAAGGGAATAAAGAAAAACTGATTTTGTGAAAAAATGTGGAAAAAATCATTTATGTAATTGTATTTAAGGAAGTAGAAAGTGTTACAAGTGTCAAAAAATGAAAAAATATCTTTAAGCTATAATGGATATGTAAAGACTCAATATCCAAATGGAAAAGAAAAAGGGAAGATGGTGCAAGAATAACCTATAGTATAATGCTTCAAGTATGGGGAGCATGGACATTTTTCAGACCAATGTCCAAATCAAAATATAATGGAGTGAAATAGCTATAAACCCTAAAAAAGGCCAAATGAGAAAGTTCATGTTTTTTAATCAATATAGTTGAAGTTGAGGATACAAATGATATAGGCACACTTATCATACACTCAAATATAAAAAATAAATTTCTTTATTATAGTTATATGCATTTATTTATTTTAATAAAGTTTTGAAAGAACATACATTAAACCTTGAACTGCTAGGGGTAGAGTTATCGATTAAAAATTATGGAGGAACTATTCAAGAATTAAGGATATATAGATATTACCCTCTTAAATTTGGCAAGTTCAATCTCTCAAAAAACCTTGTGGTCATTGCAATGGTGGAATTGTAGATAATACTAAGAAGGGATTAGCTATAAGAATAAAATTTCAAGATAAACAATAAATAGAAGGAAAATTTGGATTATTTAAAGGGAAAACCTATTTTTATTTTAAAAGGACAGATATCCCCGCACAAGTATTGTTAAAAGATACATCCTATATCCTTATTTATGAAAATTATTAGTGAAGAAGTGGAATAAAGTAAAAGAATAAAGATAAAAGATGTACCCATTTTTCAAGAATACATTGATGTATTTCTTGAATAATTACTTATAAATCTACTAGAAATAGAACAATAATTCTCAATTGAACTCACACCTAGATCCAAACCAATATTGAAGACCCCATATAAAATGGAATATGTGGACTTAAAGGAGTTGAAGATGGAACTTCAAGATATTTTGGGGAAGGTTTTATTTGACCAAGTGTGTCTCCATGGGGAACACCTATTCTATTTTCCAAGAAAATGGATAAATAAATGTGAATATACATTGATTATAGAAAACTTAATTGGATCACAGTGATGAAAAAATACCATCTTCTAAGGGTTGATGGTTTATTTGATGATCTTAATGGGGATCAATACCTCTCTAAGATTGACCTATGATCAGGTTATCATCAGTTGAAATTTAAGAAGAAAGATATTTTACATGCTACCTTTTCAAAAATAGAGTTTTAGGATTTTTGAATAGACTCCCTTAACTAAAATTCATGAGCAATGGGATTCCATTTAAAAAACCCCAATGTATTAAATAGAATTTCAAATATACTTATTTACATTAGGCTATAAAAAACTATTCAAGAAGTGTAACATCCTGTTTCTATTTTCAAGTATTCTTAAAACCCTATTTTTAATATTCATTAGTTGGGTTTTGTTTAAGGGTGAATTGGGTAAAATTAATAAAATTTTGAAAGTTTCTGGGCTAGTGCACAGTTTTCACACGGTTTTCCCAAACTGTGTCCCTCTCAAGTAAAACTATGCAAACCTAGGCAGTGGGGTTTTTCATGGTTGGTGCACAGTTTGACAAACCATGCACCCAATTAGGAGAATAATGCATCCCATTTAAAATAGGTCCATGGTTAGGCCTCACTATGTAGCCATACCTAAGAAACCGTGTGTACATGTTTTTTTAAGTTGAACTTATGTTTTAAAATCCCAAAACCCATCATTTGGGTCCTCGATAGACCTTTAAAACCCCAAATATATTTTTCCTTCCAAGAGGGATCCCAAGAAGAGTTTTTAGCCCCTCATCAACCTTATAGAAGTGGATCAATGCTTGGATAATGGTGGAAAATCCTCTCCCAGTTAGTTTCCTCTTCATGTTCTTTATCTCCTGCTCTATTTATTTTCCTCCCTAGGGTTTTTAGTCCTCTATAGTGGTTCGAGGATATAATATCAACTACTTTGGATCTTAAACCTAGGTTTGATTCAGGAATCCCATTATCTTTATTCTTAATTGGATAATACCAATTAGGGTTTGAGGTTTTATGATCTAGTGATCTACGATAGGTGGTTTCGTCATGATGCCCAATTTTTTTAACCCTAATTTGATTGATTTAAATTCGATTGTTAATTCAAATTAAATCGCAGTTAAAAATAAAATTGGTTTCAATTTATTTATTGAAAACCCAATTCCATTGAATTAGGGGTTTTTGAAATTTTAATTTTGCAATGAAATTGGGAAACCCCCAATTCCATTGAATTTGGGTGTGATTATGAAATCGATTGAAAATTATCGAGGTTTAAATTTTTTGAATTTAAATCTTGAAATTGATGGAAATTGTTTCAATTAAAATTTTGAATTTAATTGTGGAAATTTAATTGTGAAATTGAATTGTGAATTTATTTAAAATTCTTATTTGAAAAAAACGTCTTAAAATGTTTTGGATATAAACCTTTGGGTTTTATAAAAAATGCATGTTTTGATTTAAAACCCATTTTAGTTTTTGAATGGAAATTTGAATTTTTGGAATATGGGAATGAGATTTAGTTGTATCTTAAGGTTTCTTAAAATAAATTTCCCATCATTGATTTGTAATACATCCCATGAAAGCCTAGGTAGTTACTGAGTTATTTGGGAAAAACATGCTAGGATGGGAATACCCTAGCATTAGATTGACATTTTAAAACACTAACAAAATAATTTTTAGCACATATTATTTACCAGTAGAAAATATATGAGTCATCTCTTTCTAATGCTGAGGGAGGTGTGTAAAAATTGTAGTTATTACCATATGAGTGTGTGAGGATCCGATAACCTATAACTATCTTACCTCTTGGAAGATGACCATATTGCTTGCTTGTTTATATATGAGATATAAATGTATGACAAGGTTTTTGAATTGTTTTACGTGCTTTTTGAATTTATATAAAATATTTTATATAAAATATTTTATTAATTCATTTGTTTAGAAATATTCCATCACTTAAAATGTGAAACATTTGTTTAAATTATTTACATAATTTTAAATATAAAGCATGATTTGTTTAAATATGCTATTGAAATTCCAAGCTCATTTTTTTTAAAAATTTAAATTTCTTTATTTTTTTAATTAAATTATGGAATATTTTATAGAATAATTGGTGAGACCCAACTGATCATTTATCTCACACCCTACCCGTGGATTCAGGTGTTTGTAGAGTATCTTCTTTTAGGTTCAATTAGGGGTAAAAAACCACATGTATATGGTTCTATATATTGATATGCGGACTTAGTGAGTTGCGTCTATTGTGGTTTGGGAAATTTTATCTTTTTTTTTCAGATAATTTTCTATAGTAGTTTGGGTTTTCATGCTTATTTGACTTCTGGTAAAATTCACCCTGTAGAGTTTCTTTTGAATGTATACTAACCTGTTTATCTTATTTCCAAGATGTTTGTGGAAAAAATTATTCCCACTTTCATTTTGTATGATGCCGGGTGCTAGTTGGAAACCCGTGAGTATTAGAAATTCCCTTTGGACCATGTCAGTACTAGATCAGCTATCAGGTTACCTGGGTACCCAGACTGGTTTGTGACAAAGTGGTATGAAAGGGAGGTTCTCAGATATTGTTCTCATGAAGTCCTTCGATTGAAACCAACAACATTCAAGGGATCAAATGACCCACAAGAGGCTAAGGATTGGTTAAATAGGATAGAGGATTTGTTTTGATTCATGAAGACACCTAACAAAATCAAGGTGAAGTGTGCCAACTTAATTCTTGAAGGACCAATCAGGAGATAGTGGGACACAATGGTAATAGTGAAGAAGCATGCGAGATTAGAGTGGAAAGACTTCAAAGTTATTTTCACTGACCAGTTATATCCAAATTTGATACTATTATCCAACGATATAGAGTTTTTCAAACCTGAGCAAACTAAAAGGACCGTAACATGTATGCAAACTATTTTTATGAGTTTGTGTAGATTTCACCTGAGATAGTATCAAATTATAAGGTGAAAGATTAATGTTCAAGTTGGGACTATGAACAGATATCTAATACCAGGTTTTCTTGATAAAGATGACTTCTTATGATGATGAGTTAGATAGAGCACTAATGGTCAAAATGGACTTGGCTGGGAAGTTAGGGTTAAAGAGTATTTTCACTGAATAACCTAAGATATGTGGTACTTGTGAGCAGTCATGTCAGTTATAGGAATTATTCCATGTTTATTTCACCCTGTGTAGTATCATGGGATCATCAACTTCTTATAAAATTGTGGGGAAATCAGATGCTTCAAATATAAAAGAGTTCTAGCTATATGAATCTGTAATGAAACTTCTTAAAAAATTGTAAGTGTCTCAATATGAAGAAGATATGGGTCCATTGACTGTGAGAGGTACCATTACTATAGCTTCGTCATTAGTGACTACTTTGTTTGATACTAGTTCATATCACTTGTTGATTTAAACACACATTTTTAATTTTCAAAATATTCCTATGAAGCTTTTGTCTTATGTAATAGATATTACTACTCCTCTTAGTACAAAGAGAGAGTAGGGTCTTTATAGCCCTGCTTGTGTTTTCTCTCTCTTTATTGTCGATCTTTCTTAGTGTTTTCTGGTTCTCTACATGAAACTGCTCGACATCATTATCAAGATGGATTAGATCATTACCAATAAAGTACAAATTGATTTTTATCTTCGATGAGTTTCATTAACTATACCCAATGATGTGTTCTGTGTCTTCCCATGAGAATGAGATGCAAGGTTGATTATAGCTAAAACTTCTTATCTAGAGTTGGAGAAGGTGATATCAGTGTTTTATTTTAGTCTAGAGTGGGAATGTTTGAATGGTTATCTCCCTCTAGTTTTTTTCCGAGTTTCTAAAGTGTTTAATTCTAAATTATTTGGTTTTATATTGGTAAGAGAGGTAGTTTTTATATCTACTTAGTTTCTAGTACTCAACTAGTTTCTATTCTTTCTTACCACTGATACCATCTTAAATTAAAGAGCTAAAGAATCAATTAGATGTCCTTCTAGAGAAAGGCCTCATATTCCCAAGGGTGTCTCCTTGGGAGGATACATTTCTCTTTGCTAAGAAAGATGATGGTTAAATCTACCTTTATGTTGATTACTAAAAACTCAGAAGAGTCATAGTAAAGAACAAATATTGATTTCTATAGATTTATGATATTTTTGATCATTTTAAAAAAGAAAAGTTATTCTCGAAGATCGATCTTCGATCTGGTTACCATCAGTTGAGGATAAAATAATCTACCATTCAAAAAACCACCTTTCAGAGAAGGTATACACATTATGAGTACCTTTTCATTCCCTTTAGTCCTACCAATGATCTTGTAGTTTTCATGGATTTAATGAATAAAATTTCCCAGGATTATCTTAATACCTTTGTGATAGTCTTTCTGGATGACATCCCCATTTACTCTATGTTCAATGAGGATCATATACATCATCTGAGTGTATTTATGGAATTGTTAAGAAGTCAAAAACTTTATTCCAATCTTTGAAAATGTGATTTTTGGATTCGGGATGTGAATTTATTGGGACACGTGGTGTCAAAACATGGTATCTCAATTGATCCTGAAGAGGTGAAGGCTGTAATGACATGGGAACAACCATGTAATGTTTTGAGATTCATTACTTCTTGGGTTTCTTGGGGTATTATCTCATGTTCATTAATGAATTATCAAAGTTGGATTCTCAAATGAGTACTCTAAATCGAAAGGGAGTAAAGTTTTCTTGGGATGAAAAATGTTAGATCTATTTTGTCGTGTTGAAATGTATTTTTAATACTTCTCTTATGTTGACTCTTCCATAGGCTAGGTAGGGCTATGTGGTATTCTTTGATGCATCAGGTTTAAGTTTGAGATATGTTCCTATGTAAGGTGATCATGTCGTTGCTTATGGATCTATTCATCTTAGGCTACATGAAAAGAATTATTTGACCCATGAACTTGAAATTATATCTATGACTCATTTTCTTAAGAGTTGGAGACATTAACTTTATGGATAATTATTTTCCATGATTTCAGACCACAAGATATTGGGTTATATCTTCTCTAAAAAAGATTTGAATCTCCACAAGATGAATTGGGTAGAATAACTATAGTCTTTTGATTTTGAAAAAGTTTATACCCTAAGGAGAATGTCATTGAAAATGATTTAAATAGAAAACTTTTAACCCAGGCCTTGAAATAATATTCGAAAGAGTGGAAATTGATGGATCTCTTTGCACAGTTGCATATTGGAGTCCAAGAATCTGGGGATAAAGTTTCTTTGGCTAGTGTTCAGTTGGAATTCTCTCTTTTGAATATGATTCTTTTGTAACAATATCTTGATGATTAGTTTTTTCATATTAGAGACACTCTTTGTGGTGGGGAGAAATTTTCTGAGTGCTCATTATCCAAATAGTTAATTCTATGTTATCATAATTTATTTGTTGTATCGTTAGTAGTAATGAAAATTGTTATTGGGGATTTCTTAAATTCATAGTAGGATATGAACCCAGAAACCACAAAGATGTTTTATGAAATTTGGTTTCAATTATGGTGGATAGGTATGATACATTTAATTGAAATGTTTTTCTCTCATTGCTATACTTTCCAACTGTTCAACCCCAAGCACCAGAAACCTTTAGGTTTGATTTAGACACTATTAGTGCTAACTTGGAAGTGGGATTAGATTTCTATGGACTTTGTGGTTGGGTTTCCATATACCTAGAGAAAGAATAATGTGATATGTGTTGTGATCGATCATTTGACAAAATCATCTCACTTTGTACCCATTCATTATATAACAAAAGTTGAGGAGTTAGGAAATATCTATGTAAAAGTGATTGTTTGTTTGAATAGAGTTCCATCTATTACATTTTTTTATAGATATCATCAGTTTAATTTTCATTTTTGGAGAGGCCTTCAGGAGGTACTGGGATCTCTGGTCTACTTGAGTAAGACATACCATCCAAATTCGGATGGCTAGATTGAAAGAGCAATATATATTCCTTAGGATATGCACCACACTTGTGTTCTTGACTTTGGTGGGGGTGGGGATGATTCTTTGGGAATGGTTGAGTTTTATTACAACAATAGTGACTATTATTTGATCAGAATGGATCCTTTTGAGGCCTTTTATGTTCGACCTTGTAGATCTTCTTTGTGTTGGTCGGAGGTTGGTGAAAGTTCCTTAGTTGGACAAAGCTCGGTTTACTTGATGAAAACCAAGATTTAGTTGATTTGTTAGAGTATTTTGATAGAGTGGAGATGGTATAATTCATATGATGATCATCACTTCTGGCCTTTTATATTCTCAATTTTTGACCAAATGTTATTGATACTTTCACGTCATTTGGTTTATCGAAGGCTTAAGAGGCAAGGGAAACTTGTTCCACATTTTGTGGGACCTTTTGAGGTTTTTGAGAAGGTGGGAAAAGTTTCTTACCATTTAGCACTAACACTTCAGCTGATATCGATACATAACATGTTCCATGTATCTCATGTATGAAAGTATCTATATGATCCATCTCATGATATGAGTTGGATTGATCTTGAGGTTTAACCTAATTTATCCGCGAATGAACATCTAGTCAAGATAGTTGATTCTGAAGCTAAGGTATTCCATGGGGGATGATACCTTTTGTTTGTGTGCTATGGAAGCATGGTTCTGGTTCTCATGAGTCATGGAAGAGGGAGACACTGATGATAGAGAAATGGACTCATATTTTTGGCATATAAGCTTTTGAGTAGGATTTTTAGGGAAATAAAGTTTATATTCTGAGGAGGTTGTAACATAATATTACTATTTCAAGGTATTAATAAACCCCTATTTTTAGAATTATTTAGTTGTTTTTATTTTAATGGTTAATCAGGTGAAATTTTAAGTATTTCGAAAGTTTCTGGGCTAGTGCATGATTTGTGCACAGGTTTCCCAAACTGTGAACCCTATTAAGGAAAACTGTGCAAATCTAGGTAGTGGTGTTTTACATTATTGGTGCACGGTTTGACAAACCATGCTTCTAATTAAGATAAACCATGTAGCCTATTTGAAACAGACACATGAACAAGGATTACGGTTTGGCCTAACCATACGACCCTACCCAAGAAACCATCCATAAAGTTTTCTTTAATTCGAACTTAAGTTTTAAAATACAGAAACCCCTGTTTCAGGTCCCCAACAGACATGTATGACCCCAAACCAATTTCTCCTTCCAAGAGAGATCCCAATAGTAGTTTTTCCCCTTGGAACCCTCCCATAAGTGGACCTAATCTTGGAGAATGGTAGTTGGTTCTCTCCTGGTTAATTTCCTATCCCCTTTCTCTATCTCTCAATCTCTTTGATTTCCTCCCTAGGGTTTTATAGAACTATGTTTTAGTTGGAGGATCTAATACCCACTATTTTGGATCTTAAAACTATGTTTGATTCATGAATCCTATTGTCTTTATTCTTCATTTCCAAACCCCTATTTGGGTTTGAAGTTTCATGATCCATTCGTCTATGGTACATGGTTCCATTACAATGCCCAATTTTTATTAACCCAAAATCACTTAATTTTAAATTTAATTATAAATTTAAATTAAATTGTAGTTATAAATGAAATTGATCTCAATTTATTGATTAAAAATCCAATTCCATTTAATTGGGGTATTTGGAAATTGAATTTTAGAATGGAAAAAGAAAACCCGCAATTCCATTGAATTGGGGTGTGATTGTGAAATTAATGGAAAATTATGGTGTTTTAAATTAAGAAATTTATGGAAATTGTTGTAATTAAAATATTGAATTTAATTGTGAAATTGAATTGTGAATTGATTTCAAATTATTATTTGAAAAAAAAATGTCATAAAATGGATTTGATAGAAACATTTGGGTTTTTTCTTGGAAAAAAGCATGTTTTGATTAAAAACCCATTTTTGTTTTTAAAGGGAAAAATGACATTTTTAAAATGGTAGGATGAGATTTAATTTTATTTTAAGGTTTATTAAAATAAAATTTCCATCATTTATTTGTAGTAGATCACATTTAAGCCTTGGTAGTTAGTGAGTTATTTGGGAGAAACACACTAGGATAGAAATTCCCTTGCACCAGATTAGAATTTTACAACACTAAAAAAACACTTTTAGCGTATATTATTCTTCAGTATTACATAGATACATCCTATCTTGATAGTTCTAAGGTATTTTTGTAAAAATTGAGGTTATTATCACCTGATGCTAGGAGGATCCCATAACCTGGAACTTCGTACCTCTTGGAAGATGACCATGTTGCTCACTTATTTATATATGATATATAAACATATTCCAATTTTTGTGAAATTTTTTATATGCCTTTTGAATTTATATAAATTGGTTTATATATTTTTTAATCTATTTGTTTATAAATATTCCATCACTTGAAATGCGAATCATTTGTTTAAATTATTTCCATTATTTGAAATGTAAAGTAGGATTTGTTTAAATATGAATTTTAAATTCCAAAACTTTTTATTTAAAATTAAAATATATTTATTTGATGAATTAATTATTATAATATTTTATGGAATCATTGGTGAGACCCTACTGAGCTTTTATCTCACACCTTACTCGTGCCTTCAAGTGTTTGCAGATTATCTCCTTCTAGGTTGGTGCAGGGGTAAAGAACCACTTGGAGGTGGTTCTAGAAGTTGATCCATGGAATTGGAGAGGTGTTTCCATTGGAAATTGGGTAGTTTTATCTATTTTATTGTACTTTAATATATTAATTTGGGTTTTCATGCCTATTTGACTTCTAGTACAATTCTTGTTGTGGAGTTTTTTGTATGCATACTAACCTTTTTAGCTTACTTCCATGATGTTTGTGGAAACAATCATTCACAATTTCATTTTATATGATGCCGGGTGATATTTTACAACCCATGGTGATCAAGAACACCCTTTGGACCATGTTGGGATCAGTTCAGTTATCGGGTTACCTGGGTGGATGGAATGGTTTGTGACATGATGGGTCGTGACCTCTATCGTGATTACTACATGATTTTTTAAAAGGAAATTACGAAATTACATCAAA
The DNA here is from genome assembly GCA_963277665.1 of Viscum album. Taxonomy (NCBI): domain Eukaryota; kingdom Viridiplantae; phylum Streptophyta; class Magnoliopsida; order Santalales; family Viscaceae; genus Viscum; species Viscum album. Next base: position 276,118,477 of record OY728137.1, read on the forward strand.
AGAAGACTTATTTTTTTAGATGGTGATTTTCTTCACAAATAAGACTAGAATTATTTTTGAAAATTCATTTTGATGGATTACAAATTCCATCGCAATTACTTAAAAAAATATAAAATTTGAAATAATTTAGAAATAATTTTTTTAAAAAGAAAAAAATTACATATAACAAACATATGCATGACATTATTACACCACACAATATGTTTATCAATCCAAAATACATAACAGTTATAAATAAATATCATTAACTACTATTAAGGGGAGGAGGATCACCCGAAGGGTCAGGGGGAGGAAACACTATCCCAACACTCTGCGCAAGCTATCACATAGACCACAACATCTGCTCATCTCTCTAACACTTTTTTTCACACTCCTCCTCCCTATATTTTTATCCACTATATCTTCTTATCCTGATCTCACAACATTTCTTCATATTATTAGGAGGATGCTGATGATGAAGAATTTTCACGAGCTCCCTTTGAGATGATAGATGAAATAATGGAATCTTCTTCACTCTCATCTTTCCCCTATCATGATTGAAATGTCTCAACCTCATACATTTCCTTCAAATATAATTATAAATTAAAATAACAATAAAATTAATATTTTTTTAAATATACTAACCACAATTTGATGAAAACATTCACATATAAAAATATCCCCTTACTCATAGACATAATCTCTCAAGCTATCATCGATTAGAGATAAAAAATAATGAAATGAAATTTATAAAAAATGTTACTAATTAAATAAATTCAATATAAAATGTATTATTTTTTAATATAAAATTTAGTCTTCAAACATATTATGTCATTCAAAAATAGAAACCTAATACCATGATGCCCATGGTGCAAAAAAATAATTTGGTAGAATTACACCTGCCTGACTAATAGATAAATGTGGAAAATTTTATAAATAAAAACAAATAATCAGAGTATTATTACCAAAATTAATAAAAAAAATTAATATAAAATAAATACCTTAAATAATTCAACTTACCTCTGTAAACAAGGATCAAAATCAATAGATGTGTGTTTTTCTGAAAAATGGTATGAAAACATCAATATAACAAGGACATGACCCTCCTAATAAGAAATGCTATAGTAAAGTCCTACTGGTACGGTGAATTGGGATCATCATTGGGAAGTCTGACATATGTGATTGAATGAAATAGATCATTGGCAAAATCTCTATCTATTAGAAATAAATAATATTACCTGTAAAGAAATGTTAATACTTATATCAAATTGAGAAAACCAAAAAATATCAAAATATAATAATTTTATCTATAAATAATTGTTAATATAGATATAAAATCTAAAAAACTAACAAATACCTGAATATAATAATTACATTTAAATAAATATGAGAATATAATAATCTTACATGTAAATAATTTTTAATATATATATCAAATATAAAAAATTATTAAATACCATGAAAAATATAATATTCTTACATATGAATAATTTTTAATAAATATATTTAATATAAAATACTAATAAATACTTTCATAAGTGAGGGAATGAAATAAATCCTCAATAATATCTCTATCCATCTGAAATAAAAAAACTTACCCATAAATATCTTTTAATATATATATCAAACATAAAAAACTAATAAATACCTAAATATAATACATAATTTGTTTTCTTCATCCTCATATTTGTCGATGATAATATCTCCATCTTCATCTTCAGCATCATAGACTTCCAAATGAATTTCAGTTTAATTATTATTTATTACATCATCGATATTTTCAACATCATCAACCATTAACTGGGAATTTTCATCATTGAGATTTATATATTTTTAGGGAAGATATATATTTGGGGATGTATCTTAAAAAATTTCAATATGTTTCACTTCCATATAACCATTTTTATTTTCAAGAAATTTATTGTCACGATATTTTATTTTTATTACACTCCACCAATCATATTTTTTTGAAATAGAATAGAAATTTACATAATAAAGTTGACGTGCTTGGTTTTGAAACATAAATGGTTTAATTGAGGTAAGAAGATTGTTTTATTTAATGTCAACGACTCCATGTAATGAATGAACTTGTAACCCTCAATCAGTATCAAACCAATAACATTTACACATTGTTACATAATTTGGTCATAGATAACATAACTCAATTATTTCTTCCAAGATACCATACAAGTCAACTTAGATTTCTTTATGATGGGATCCTTTCAAACAGATACCAATATTCATTAATTTCTTTGATTCACCAAAAATGTGTGTATGAAATGAAAATCCATTAACCACATACTCATTATATGATTTTACTAATTTACATGGAGTTTTTTTGATCCAATATTATAAACTATCAATTTTACTTTCACGGTATCTTTCTTACAAAAAATAAAAAATATTAATAATAGATATCATTAAAAAATTGATTCAATGTTCTATCATAAAAAACTTAACTTACCATTTCTTGAAACCAATATGATAAATTTTATTGATGATGTTCTTTAAGAGTAGTGGGGTTAATTTTTAATTTTTTTTGATATGGTCATCATATAGTCTATAAAAATGTAAGTAAATTTATCTATTAAAATTTTTAAAATAATAATAAAAAGTATTACTTTCTAAAAAAATCTTGTAATTTATTTATGATTGAGAAGAACATATTTATGAGCTCTGTGTAGTTTTTCATCTAAAATCCATCATTCACAATAATCAACAAACTAAGATTGGAATGATTAAAAACTAATAATTGATGGTTTGTGACATCATTAACATTTGCCTCATTATGACCCATGTGATTATGTTTCAAGTTATATTCAGATTGAAAATAGTAAGAGGATAAATTTGAAATTTCTTCTTACTAGCATGCTTCTACAATTGACCCTTCAACCGATGGTTTGTTATATAATTTCTTTTTAATTTTTTTTATACATATCTCAAAGTAGTGCATCCATCAGAATTGTACTATCCCTCCATATTTAGATTCTTATAAAAAATTAAATATTAAATGATCTATAAGTCAAAGAAGGATGGTGGGAATATTTTCTCCAATTTATATAAAATTTAAATAATATATTTTTCAGCATACTCAATGAATCATAATCTTATGTCTCTGCATAAATATATTATAATAAGTATAATATTTTGATCATCACATCCCAGATTAAAGAATTTAGTAGCCCTCTAAGACCAACAGGAAGTATTATTTTCATTATAACATGGAAAATATGACTTTTTAACTGGGAAATTTATCCATTTTTAATGAAATAGGACAAATTAGAAGCATAACCTACTGGTAACCTCAAATCTGGAATACATTGAGATCATAAAAAATGAATTTCTCTAGAAAATTCACAGGCTTCTTTTGGAATCTTTAAATTTTTCGACCGTTCATCTTCATATAATTCAAGTTCAGGAAGCCTATAAATTTGGGAAAGATCTAATAGTTCCTTTACATTATCATTTGTCTTTCCTAGTGTGTCTAATACAATATAAAATATATTATGAAAAAAATATTCACAATATGTATTAAAAAAACATGTAACGAAACAAAAAATTAGACTAATATTCTAGGTCCCAAAAATACTCCACTTTATCCAATTATGATCTCTCCCAAAACCATATATTTTTTGTTAATTTATAACTGGTATTATGTTAATAGGAGGTAATAAAGAGATGATAGATTTTACCAGACTACCTAAGAGAACTATAGGAGGTTCATCTTTTTCAATTCTACCTTTGGTGAAATTTTTCCATTCCTTCGAAATGGGTGATCCGCAAGAAGAATTATCTGATAACAGTAAAAATAACTGTTATTTCTTTTATTGAAAAGCATAAAGGCTTTACTCTCATCCATGTAGTAAGGAAATGATTTTAGAACATGTGCACTACATCCAGATAACCTACCTTATGCCTTGAAGTCACTGATTATCCAAATTAATGAAACCTTATGAGTAAAATTCTAACATGAAACTAAATCATATATAGTTACACCATTATTCCATAATGAAATTAACTCATCAATTAGTGGATTCAAATAAACAACATTATTATTATATAGATGTCTTGGACTTAATAACACCAAATATATAAATGATTTCTTTATCAATATCTAAGGAGGCATGTTATATGGAGTTATAAAAACTGAACAAGAACATTGACTTCCATAAGCACTAGATAGTAAAAAACCATCAATATAAAGACTGAACTATATCTTATGAGGTTATAAAGAAAAATAAAGACTCATCTGATAGAAATTTTTCCATGAATTAGCTTCAAATGGATGATTTAAGTATTTAATGATATAAATATTTTATTTATGCCATGTCATCAATGCATCTATATTTCAATTCAAAAATAGACACTGTTAATGGGGGTATAATTGGAAAATACCTCTACAGATTCATAGGAAACTTGGAATTTTCTTGGTTTTCCTTTTTATACCACAATTCTCCATATGTTGAATAAATAACTAGCGATTCATAAAAAACATAATATATGATTAAATAATTTGAACATGCATAAATATTATGATAAATAAGACCCAAATTATGAACCAAATTATTACTTTTATAGAAACTTTCAAGTAATATATTTCCATTAGTCAATAGTGATTCAACCCAATAAAATATTTGATCAAAATAACTTTTTGAAATTCCAAAATCTGATTTAATAGTCATAATTTTTTTAATTGATTTATGTTTTCCTATCCAGTATCCTTGATATATGGCCTCCTTAGTAGATTTCAACAAATTGTGAAATTATGATAGTTTTGATTTAGGATTTCTAATATCATTACGAGTTATCATTTCTAGAATAGATAAAAAAACCCCATTTACTAAATTCTAAAATGAAGGATCTAGATATAAAAAATTTATAGTTTCTACTTAATGTCTTTCACCATGTTGATACAAAAAAATATTATCTTTATGAAAAAAATGTTGTTGATGTAGTCTAACACATTTAAATGCTTTGAATATCTTAAGATCACATTTATTACATGAACATTTAATTGTTCCTTTAGAAAAAAATTCTAAATTTGATGATGAAAATGATATAAATGTCTCAACACCCTCAATGTAGTCCTGATTTATAGGATATCCCTTATGATTTTGAGATGATTTATCAAATAATGATTGTGTAATAGAAACTAGTTTATACTTTCTTAGTCCATAGTTATCTAAAAGAATAACAAAAATAAGAGTAGTTATTAATCATTGTGATGATTTAAAAATTATTATTATATTTTAATTATAGCCTATTATTGATAATATTTAGTAATTAATAATACAAATTACCAATTATTAATAATATTGACTTATTATTTATTAATTATTACAAATTATTTAATGATTATTACTAGTTATATTAATTATCAGTATGTTTTTAATAATTATTCCAATTTTTTAATAGTTAGTTTTTTAATATTTTTTAGAAGGAATTATAGATGTTTTACTAATTTTTAAAAATATTTTTTAATTTTTATTGATTTATACAATTATTTATTAAGTAATACTAATTATTTATTAATTATAATTGAATTTTTAATAAATATTACTACTTTTTAATAACTACTAGCATTTCATATATTTCTTTTACAATTTATTATAAATTATCATAATTTAATCATATTTGAAAATTATTAATTATAACTAATTTTTTAAAATGTTTATATATGTGTATTTACATGTTAATATGTATTTATATGTATATATCTTAACATTTACAAAACTACATTCACATGTTTTACATAAATTTTAACTAATCATAATACATATTTTTATTTAAAAAATTTTCTTCATAAATGTTTTATGAAAATTTTACCCATATATATAATCTCAGAACTTAAATTAGACCTCAGAATTCTTCCTTGAAATAGTCTTAACATTCCAGTTTCATGGAAGCCTCATTTCACTCGTAATATAATAATCAAACATGGTTTATCATCCTGACCACAATTCAAGCATTATCATAATTTGTGAAAAATTATATCAACATAAATATACTTTCAAAATAATTACCCTAAAGCATAACATTCGAGAAGATATTTAAAAAAATTAAAAAAATCAATATGCTTAAATTAAATACTTCATTTTAATATGAATTTTAGTATAATTGTGATTTTTTATATTGATTTTTATAATTCTGTAATCATTTTTTCTTTCATGAAATCTTATATTAAATACCTTTGAGTATTATTTAGTATTATTTAAATAACACACTGTCATTTTATTCAATAACAATAATTAACCAATTAAATAGAGTTATATAACATTTTATAACATTTATATAAATATAAAATAACCCAATAAATTATTTTCCAAATAACCATATTTCAATCAATACAATAAAATAATAAATTCCAAATTATTTTGATGCAATCAAAAATACAACTCCCACCCTATGGTATCATGATTAACATCCCCCACATAAATAATATTTATTTAAAAATTTATATTTTAACCATTAAATATAAACATGCTTTAATCAACCAATAACCAAATCCTTCATGTTCCCATTTAAAATTCTTTCCATGTTTGTCATGATTATGTATATATAAATATACATATGTTACAAAAAACTATATATATATATATATATATAGATCTATTGATTGATCTAAAAAAAATTTAACATTATTTATATATATAACTTGAAATATTTTCCAATTATATATATATGATTATTGACACATGCACACACACACACACACACACACACAGATATATATATATATCTTAAATATAAATGCTAAACATTGAAAAAAATACCTTAAATCAATTAAAATCAACCCTTGAAGATCTAAAACACCTCCTATTCAATGGTGGACACCCAAATAGAGAAGAATGCAATTTAAGTTATTCTAAATATCAAATTAACCATAAAATCAAGTAATTTTTTTGACATAGGGTTGGACCAAACGAATTATAGTGAGAAGGAATGGGAAATATCAAAATGATGATGGAGGATTGTAGAGAAGCCTATACCATGGGTATTTAAACCTCAATCTACCAAAAATTGAGCACAAAAGACAAATCTAGGGGTGGTATGGGTGTGCGTGTAGGGCTGTTGCATGAAAGTGGGGAAAATTTTGGTAAGTGGAAGGGGAATATAAAAGGGGTTACAAGTTTATTTAATAAATTTTTAATGACGGGGCTATAGTGATGGACTCTCCTCGCTAAAAAATTCTACCAGTATGACATTTTTTGATAGATCTTATTATCCGTCGCAAATAATTGTTCCACGAAAACCTTTTGTAACGGATAACATCATCTATCACTATTAAGAATTTTTTGAAGGGGTGATTGTGATATATTGTATTTACTATATATATTACCCATCAAAAAATAATATTTATTATGACATACATTAATATATATTGCAAAAAATTGATATACCCAATTATTTATGATGGCCTCCTATCCATTGAAAATTACCCATAAAAAATATCTACTTTTATAGTAGTGTATAAAAAGATAAGGAAATTTTTAGTTTTTTGTTAAGTCATTTGGATCGACTAATTATCTTGACATATTTATGTATTTGATTAATAGAATCTTTTGGGACAACCTTGATAAAATTACGGTGGACTTTATTTATGATATTTTTGATATATTCCAAACGTCAAATAGAGCATGAGGATCATCTAAGGTTTATATTACAACCTTTGAGAAATGATATTATTTTTGGTAAATTCAATAAATGTGAGAACTAGTTACAAAAAATAGATTTCTTGGGATACATTATGACCAATGAAGTAATCTTAGTAGATCTAGAAATTATTGAGGTCATACAAAAGTGGAATCATCCTATAAAAATGAATGAGATTCATAGTTTCCTTAGTCTATAAGGATACTACAAAAGGTTTTTGAAAACTTTTCATGGAATTTTAATCCACTAACCAGGTTAGCTCAAAAGGGATTTAAGTTCATCTAGATAGAGGAGTGTGAAGAAAATTTCCAAGAACTAAAGAAGTGGTTGGTTAGTAAACCCATGCCAACTTTACCCTCTGATGTAGAAGATTTTATAATTTACAGTGGTGCAAACTTTAAAGGACTTAGATGTGAACTCATGAAAAATAAAACGTTATTTACTTTTCATCTCTATAGTTGAAGGCTCAGGAATTGAATTATCATACCCATGATTTTCTATTAGATGTAGTTATCTATAAATTAAAGTTATATAAACATTATATTTCTGGGCATAGGTGGGATATATACACCGAACACTAGAGTTTGAAGTATATATATAAAAAAAAGTGAACATGTGATAAATGATATGATTTGAAATTATTAAGAAAAATTATTTTTCTATTCATTATCAACCTATAAAAGGATACAAATTCACCAATGCATTGAATAAGAGAGACCTCATATTTCTTGTAATAATGATGATTTAATGAGATCTATTGATCGAGGGATTGGTAAATATGGACATGGAAGTCATAAGGAAAGGAAAAACATCAATCATTTTCAAAAACTGGAACAAATGACCTAATAAACTAATATCTAATCTTTTCCTAACATGTCTTAAAGGGTGTTCCTAATCCCCATTGGTTGGGGACCAGCAGCTAGCATCTTGTCAAGATCAAGAGGGAAATGTTTTTCCATAAGAATAAAAAACAATATATGATAAAAAATACATATTCAGCATACTAAAAACTTCTAAAGGAGAAATTAACACAAGTAGTTAGATAAGGAAAAACTCAAGATGGTACATTATCAAAATACACAACATCTATCAAGTTAAAACTCAGAAAATCCATGTAATAGGAGGATTACATCTTTTCGGGTCACCTCTATCCTTGGAGATCCCATGAATCAAGTACACCTACTACAAGAGGTTCTTTCCTTTTACTTGAACCTATAATATGATAATGTACAAAATTATGAAAGGAAAGTTAGGATATGAGAAAACGACCCTTCCAGGATACCACCAAAATATTCCATAACCAATTTCATAATGATAGACCATTTATTATTTCAATTTAAATAAGAAAAGGCGTGAAATGAAATTTATAGTTTTTAAAAAATCACACTCAAATAAAAAAGATGGTATATATATATATATATATCAAAATTAGCCTAAATTAATATTTTATTTAAATTATTTATATAAATTTTTTGTCAAAAATAAAATAGATTTATAAATAATGAAATTTATAATCAAGTTAAACAAAATAAAACACCATGCTCATAACCACTAAGGTACATTAGTTTCTAGATATATGATCCGAAAACTTCACAATCATCATCATAGCTCAAAGATGTGTGCACACTTCCATAAGGCTCATGAAAAACTTGGTTTAGTTAGTGTTGTCATCATAGATCTATTCTTAGGGAGTCAGAGTCCTAGAATTATTGTTCTAATCACCCATTACCTACCTAAGATCACATGTGATTCAATCAATAAATCAATCAATCAATCATGTGTAGGATCGAAATGATATTGATTGTAGTATCGATATAATGATGTAGATGATCAATATACAAGAGGGGGGGGGGGGTTAAAATGTATACTTTAAAAAAATCCATTGGAACTTTTGAAGTTGGTTAGAAAACTTTCTATTTTTTAACAAAGTTAAACAAAGTAAATTCACAAAACCTCAAAGTTATAAAAAATTTCTTGATTCCAAAAATTTAGTTCCTAAAATGCGATTTCGGAAATGTGGTTTTGGAAATGAAACTAGTTCTACAAACTAACTAGATTCCGGAAATGTAGTTCTAGAAATGAAACTTAACAAAATTTTACAAAACAAAGATTCTACCTTAAAGCGTATAGAACCTTATTTAGTAAGATTTCAAGTGTAAGACAGTATAAGATATTTATACATTCCTCAACAACCAAAATACAATGGAAAACAAACTTAAAACATTACAAGAAACAAGTATAGAAATATTTTAACCCAAAGTGTAGGGTATCCAACAACCTTGTACAACGGTCCCTTGATTTATACCTTCAAGAAAGTCTATCTTACCCAAACCCAAGTAAACCCTCAATCCAAAGATCGATATCTGTCATGCTATCTCCGCAAGCCCTACATTTAGAAGGAAATCAGAACCTCTGTCTTCCAAATCCGGAAGCACACAATCAGCACGATCAGAGTCTACACAAAGAAAGTTTTAACAAGTTGTTCACACCTGAACAAGTTTTTCATAACATCCGCATGAAGCACTGAGAGTTAAAGGAGACTCTATCTCTAGAAATCACTTCATCATGTAAGTTTTACAAAAGTACAAAAGTTCTGAGCTCTTTCAAATGAGCAACTATTTATAGGCATGTCTTCAATGGTATGCTCCCTCCTCCAATGATCATATTTCTCTTCGAATTTCAGAGGGACTTGTATATGTGTCACTTAAACAATGGTTTGTATATAACAGAATGCACAACATCGTTTTATTTCTCAAAAAAGAGTAAGTAAAAATATGGTTGCTTAACCAAAATCATTTTTTGAAGTCTAAGGAAAAATAGAATTCAGATTCTAGGAAATTTAACTTTCGGAGTATATATTACAAGGATATTTGGATTCTATTTCTCAGAAATATAGAATCAGAATTCTATAGAATTCGGTGTCTGAATTATGAATAGTTCGGATTCTGAATTCTAAAGAATTCAGAGTCTGAACTTAGAGAGTTCGAAGTCCGAGATTAGAAAGTTCAGAGTCTTAATTCAGAGAATTCAGAGTCTGATCTTTAGAATGTTTGGATTCTAAACTTAGAAGGTTCAGAGTATGAATTCAGAGAATTTGGAACCAGAATTCAGATCTTGAAAAAAGAATACTCTATATCTAAGTATTTATAGGATTATGTGGTTTTAGATTTGAAACCAAATCTTATACTTAGAAATAAAATGTGTTAGATTAAGACATGAACAATGAAAACATAGTAAGTATAAAATTTCATTGAGGAAGGAAAATATTCCTTACCAAGTAAAATCTTAGGAAAAAAATGATGTTTTCTTTAAGATAGGGTGTTTGTGATTTTCAAAACATAGAGGAATGTTAAATTCATAAGGAAACCTTATTAACTCAACAATCCCCATAAACATGAAGGAATGGAAAAGTCATAAGGAAACTTTATTAACTCAACAATATCCCCCTTTTTGGAAAGCACAAACATACTTACAGAAAAGAATATAAGGAGATAGAAATTTTATGGACTTTTAAATAAAACTTATCTCCCTTGACACATGGGAAATGATTAATATGACTAACTACCCCTTAGGCTTTGGAAACACTAAATATCTTATTCTTTATTTTCAGATTGAGACTAGAAATTTTATTGGATCCATAAATCTTATTGGATAGGAACTCCCCCTTAGATGAACTCCCCCTAACTTTGGGAAATTTATTCTATTACTTTGTATTATTTTTAACATCATTTATCCTCCTTTGTGATTTTCAAAAAGGAATACATGGAATGGAAAAGGAAATATGGTACCTGAAATATTAGTACTAAACAACCAAAAGTATAAAGAGAAGCACAAAATTTCATTACGATTGAAAAAATTTATACAAGGATGGAATACAAAAAAATATCGAAATTGAAAAACATTATACTTTTTTATCCTTCGGCACCAACTTATTTACTACTGTTTTGAGCTTCTTAAGTTCCTTGTGGTATTCCTCTGCACATTTGACAAGCTGATCTTGATCTTTTGTTTTCTTCTCTAAGGCTTTGATTTTTTTTTATCCTTCATAGATTCTGCACGAGTCTTTAAGGCTTCTTCCTACTTAGAAATATTCTCTTCTATATGAATCCTGTGTTCCCTTTCTCTTTTTCAAATTTGATAAACTGAATACAACTTTCCATTCAGATCTTTCACTTCTTGAATATGAGAATTCTGTTCTAGAGTTAGCTTCTCCTAAAAACTATTTGGGAGATCCTTGATCTTCACATCTTCAGTGTCGAATGAATCCTTGACACTTTCTTGAAACTCATCAAGAATTATTAAGTCTTTTATAGTTTTCTTTGACCAGCTGGTCATTTTCTTGCAAGATCTTCTGTGAGCATCATAATTTATTAAAAAGGTTTTGAAATCTGCCTCAATCTTGATAGACTTAACCATCACTATAGATACTGAATCCGATTTTTGATTTAAGGAGTGCTGAAGCATTTGGAATATTGGGTCTATACTAGGAAATATTGGGATAGTTCCAACAAGATTCTTCAAGGACTAGAATACAAAATCATGTTCCAGAGAAGATGATTCTGAATCAGAAATTTTTCTTGGTGAGGATTCTTTTTCTATCTCAGTAGCTTTCCTCTTTGAAGAACCACCAACCTCTTTTTTCTTTACCATAGCCTTGGTAGGTGTATCAATGAATACCTATTTTCCCTTATCATCTTTCATAATGGATTCTTCTTGATCAGGTGATTTATGCTCACTGTCATATGACAATACAATTTTATCTTCCTCTATCTCTTCCTTCTCAGCTCCTGCCCCAACATCTTCTGGATGAATGAAATCTCTATCGAGGCTTTCTTTTTTCTGATGGTTTGTCTAATTTGTCTTCAACCTTCTCCTCATCCTTCCCAGGAGTAGCAAGCTTAGATGATTCAGCATGAGAGGTTCAGAATGATAATTTTTCTGAAGGAATTTCCTTCTCATGAAATTCCTCAACTTGGTTTATCAAATCTTTAGTATCAGCACTACCTTATTATTATTCTTCTTCTACTTCTTTTCCTTCTACTAATTTTTCTTGAACATCATTTATCTTGGAACTTTTGTGGAGTCAAAAACTTTTTCTCGGAGTTTCTGGTAATGATTCTATCTGAAAGGATTCTGGTACTGGAAACTTCTCGGATGCATTCTCAGCAGCCTTCAGAAGTGATTGCACTATTTCGGACTTAGACAACTTCTTATTTTTCTCCTTTTATTTTTCTTTCTTCTCAATCTCCTCAGCTGCCTTTTCTTTCAAAGATTTTTCTTCATCTAGGTCCAAGACAAACTTTGGCTACCCTTCTTTTTGTTTTTTCTTGTCTTCCCTCCACTTAGCTTCAACCTCATCAGGATAAGTTTTTTGTTTCTTTGGTTTTGGTGGTGCGGATTGGGTTTCCTTAGCCATTGTGGTTTTTTCCTTGTCTTACACATCCTTGAACTTCCTCTTCCTTCCTCCATTCTTAGAGGTCTCAACCGCCTCTTGTTTATTTGAAATAACTTCAGCTTCCTCTTTAGGCAAGTCATAAAATTATTCTGTTTCTATAGAAAAGACAAATTTCATTCTTCTCAAAGTATCATCACTTAACAACATAAATTTTAAATTCCCAGACTTATATCTACAAGGGATTTCTAGGGATTCAAGACACCGAACAATTATCTTAGAAAGAACGGATGGATATATAAAAATATGAGCCTTCAAATTTCTATTCTTAATGTTCTCAATCGTGACAAGAATATGATTTAAAAAATTTATTTTCCTTTGGTTTAACAAGAAATCCAGGATGTACATACCACTCTTCTTCAATGTATCATTTTCTCCTTTCCAAGGTATGATAAATCCTTGAACCCACAATTAAATAATCCGATAATTTGTAGTCAAGTGAAGAATCTTTGGAGTATTCACTTCTAAGAGACTAAGGAAAAACATGGCCTTCACCTTATCAAAACTTCCTTGTACATTAAGAAACTTATGAGAACAAAACTCAACTTCCCTTTCAAATGGAATACCAACCAATCTTGAATACTTGGTGTAAGAAAGTGAATATGTCTTTCTATAACACTTGAAAGAAAATTTACTCCTCCCTTTTTACTTAAATAAAGTCACTAACTCATAGAATTCTATTAACAAATCTGGATAAACCAAATCCTGGGCTTTTGGTTTTGAAAGGCAAACACTTTCCCATCCATTCAGCTTTATATTCTTAGAGGTAATAGATTTATACTTCGAAAAAAACTTTAGATCCACTAAGATTTCTCTGTATATCTACCATTCATGGATTGGTTTGACAATTGACATGTCTTTCTTAGAGGAAACTTTGGCAGACATTCAGAATTAAGAAATATTTGAGAAGTTCGGAATGGTCTTAATTAGGAGGTAAGAGCTTCAGCATACAAAGGATTGAGTTTCTATGTGGTAGAACCATTGGGGGGTCCTTTATATAGGCATTTGAGATGAAATTTTAACTTCTATACTCAATCCAATAGTTAAAAAATCTAGTGATTAGATCTAACAGTTGAGATGATATCCGTATGGAAATTTTTTTCGATCTTTTGAGGTTTTTAATAAAAACATTTGCATTTAAGAAAGATATAAGAAAAATTTAGAAATATATGAAAATACCAACAAGTAAAATATTATTATGAAAGTTTAAGAAAGGGAACATACCTTTCAGATTTCTAGGCAGATTATTCATAATGAGGAAAATTATTATTGAAGAACTTTAGATTCTGAAAATTTTGATTACAAAATTTTTTTAAAAAAAAATCTATATTACAAAAATTTTATATAAAAAAATATTTATTACAAATATTTTAAGACTATGAAAAATTTAAGACTACGAAAAAAAATTTAGACTATGAAAAAATTTTAACTAACAAGCAAATATACTCCCCCTATGAAAAGGAGTTCCTTACTGTAAGGAGATTGGTTTTAATAAGAAGTTAATAAGAATGATTAAATTATAGTTATCATTCCTAAATTCTGTTTAATGTATTCAAATTTATCAGAGGGTAATGATTTTGTGAAAATATCAGCAAGTTGATCTTGTGTTCCGATAAATTCAAGAATGGTATCTCCTTTTTGTGTGTGATTCCTAAGAAAGTGATGCCTAATATCTATGTAGTTTGCACGAGATTGATGTACCGGGTTTTTACTTAAGGAAATGGCACTAGTATCATCACAAAAAACTTTTGTTTTGGTAAAACTCATACCATAGTCTGTGAGTGTGTGTTGCATCCACAACACTTGAGCACAACAACTTTCAGCTACTTCATATTCATCTTCAGCAGTGTAAAGTTATACTATGTGTTGCTTTTTGCATGACCAAGAAACTAATGAATATCCCAAGAAATGAAAATTTCCATATATAATTTTCCAATCCATTCTACATCCACCAAAATTAGCATCTGAAAAACTTTTTAAAACAAAATCATTTCCAAAAGTGTAAAATAGTCCTAGATACATGGTTCCCTTTAAGTAGAAAAAAATTCTTTTCGCTGCCATTAAATGAGATTCCTTAGGATTAGATTTATATCTTGCACATAATCATACTGAAAACATTATGTCTAGATGACTAGCTGTCAAGTAAAGTGGGCTTCCTATCATACCTCTAAAATATGTTTGATCTACTGGTTTCCCAGCTTCATCAAGATCAAGTGAATTTGAGGTAACAATAGAAGTACCTATACTTTTAGTGTTTCCATATCTATACTTTTTAAAAAGATATATAATATACTTATGTTGGGATATATATATTCCTTATGGTTTTTGAGAAATCTGAAAACCAATGAAAAATGTTATCTCACCCATCATACTCATTTCAAAATAAGATTTCATTAGATCCGAAAAGGAATCAGTTAAAGATTTCCAAGTTGAAAAAAACATAATTTAATCAACATAAATTAGAACAATCAATACATTTTTATTATATTTCTTTATAAAAAGGGTTGGATCAACATTTCCCTTAACACAATTATTTTCAAGCAAAAATCCTGTAAGTCTATCATACCAAGCTTGAGGGGCTTGCTTAATCCATACAAATATTTGGTAAGTTTGAAAACATGTTCAGGATGTTTTGTATCTTCAAAACCAGGATATTGTTCAACAAAAACTTCCTCTTGAACAAAACCATTAAGGAAAGAACATTTAACATCCATTTGAAAAAGTTTGAAATTGAAGAATGCAGCAAAGGAAAGTAGAATATTAATAGATTCAAGTATAGCTACTGGAGTATATGTTTCTTCATAGTCTATTACTTCTTGTTTATTATAGCCTTTGGCAACCAATCTTGATTTATTTCTAACAATGATTGCATTTTCATCACACTTATTTCCGAAGACCCATTTTACTCCAATAAAAGAAGTTTTCTTAGGTCTTTCAACCAAGGTCCAGGTTTTATTTATTTCAATTTCATTTTGCTTATCTTGCATAGCTTTTATCCAATCATCATCACCTAAAGATTTATCAGTTCTTTTTGGTTATAATTGGGAAAGGAATGCTAGATGTTATACTTCATTTCTTAAGGAACTTATAGTAATTTCTAGTTGATTTACATCACCTATGATACTATCACTAGGATGATTCTTTAGAAACAACTTATTTGGGTTTTGTAAAACCTGTTCATCAAAATAGGGTAGGAAATATTCCAGGGTCAATGTTTCAGAAATACCTTCTTGAATATTTTCCTTATCAGAAGGATCTTCTAACAAAGGTTGATAATCAGTTTTTGAAAACACATCTGAAGATGTAGGTTGAGGTTATTTAAAAACAAAAGTTTTAGTTTCATCAAATTTGACATGTACTGTTTCTTCAATAGTACAAGTGTTTTTATTGAAAACTCTATAAGCCTTAGAAGTTGTGGAGTAGCCTAAGAAAATTCCTTCATCATATTTTGGTGCAAATTTGTGTAGATTATCTTTAGTATTTAGGATGAATACTTAGTAATAAAAAACCTTGAAGTATGAAAGTCAGGTTTTCTACGATTCCATAACTCATAAAGAGTTTTATTAAGAAAAGGTCTAATCAAAACTTGATTTATAGTATAACAAGCAGTACTTAGAGATTTAGCCCAAAAATGTTTGGCTACTGAATATTCACTCAACATGGTTCTTGTTATCTCATGAAGAATTCTATGTCTTCTTTCAACAACACCATTTTGTTGAGGTGTTCTGGGTGCTGAGAAGTTATGAATAATGTATTTTATACAACAAAAATTTTCAATATCATAATTTTGAAATTCTCCTCGATGATCACTATGAATAGTTATAAAAAGAAGGTTTTTCTCATTTTTAAATTGGGCTCTACAGGTTTTGAAATAAGAAAAAGATTCTAGAAAATAGACCCACTTAAATCTAGTGTAATCATCAACTAAGGAAAATACATAATATTTTACTATAATGCTTCTAGTTTGTGTTGGACCAAAAACATCCATATGCACAAACTATAATTCATCAGTGGTTGAGACTTCACCAACTAATTTAAAACTTGATTTATGTTTCTTGCTATATTTACAAGGATCAAAAGCTTTTGAATAATCAAATCTATGATCTGGTAGATCCTTAACTAGTCCTTTATTAGAGAGTTTACATAGGTTCCTAAAGTTAGAATATTCTAACCATCTATTCCACAACCAATAATGATCTTACATTGCACCAAGACAAGGTTGATCTTGGATTCTAAGGCCTTCTAAGTTTATTGTGTAAACATTCTCTTTCCTAAGGGCAGAAAGAATAAACTCTTCCTTGGAATTGTGTACTAAGCACTTTTCATTCCTAAAAATTCACAAGGTAACCTTCATCACATAATTTACTTATGCTAATTAGGTTGTTCTTAAGACCCTTAACAAATAAAACATTTGAAATCAAAGTTTTCCAAGAAGAAATTTTTTGACTATACCAATAATTTCTCCCTTGGCATTATCTCCAAAAGTTATTTTTCCTCCTTTCATCTTGGTAATATTTTCAAAGAAGTTTTTGTTACCAGTCATATGTCGGGAACATCCACTATCCATGTACCAAGTATTTCTATTGGTACTATCTTTATTTTCCTAAAAATAAGAGAGTTAGAATTTTAGAATCCAAACTTTCTTGGATCCGGAATTGTTAGACAATAAAATTTTGGGTATCCACATTTGTTTTGAAAATTAAGCTTTATGAAACCCAAGGGATTGAACTTTATTTAAAGAAAAATTCTTACTCTAATGCCCACCACTTTGGAATTTAGTACAAAAAGGGAATCTAGGAGGAACAAAATAATTGTTTCTAAAAACAGGTTTCTTCATGAGAATTACCTAATCCTTGATTATTACCATGAGGTCGGATCTGAGAATACATGTTGTTAAAATTTTCCTTACCAAAAGTAAAATTTTCAAGAAGTTTCTTCAATGAAAATATTTCAGACTTTAGTTAAAGGACTAAGTTCCTATCCTTTGGAATAATAGACTTAGAGGTAAGTTTATCCTCCAAAACATCTTTTTCTAAAAATAGGGTTTTAAGATTATTAGAATGATTATCCTTCTCAGAATTTTCTTCCTCATGTTTCTTAGAAATATTTTCTAAAACATCATTTTTCTTTTCAAGATATTTGGTAAGATATGAAATTTCTTTTATTAAAATAAATTCTCTAGAATTTTTTTTTCGAGTTTCTTAGAAACTTTACAATTTCCTATCTCTAGAAACTTAGAAAACCTAGAAACTTCCTCATAGGAAGAAAAATCATTATCATTATCTGATGAAAAATATTCTTCATCTGAAGAAAAATCTTTATTAGGAAAAATTTCATTCAAAGAAATATTGGTTAAGGATTCGGAAATTCATACCTTATCCATAAGACATTGATTTTGAACCGAAGATCGAGCTATTAGACCAATATTATTTTGCTTAAAAGATTCATAACATGAAGAATTATCAAAAGAATCTCCACCATTGGAACTCCAAGTGTCATTGGATTTTAGGACTTTATTATGTTTTGATCTATAGAAATTCTTCTTGTTTCTCTTAGAATTATTGTACTTCTTGTCTCTTTTCTTGAGTAAGGGACAATTAGGTTTGATATAACCAGTTCTTCTACATTCATAACATGTCACTTGTCCATATTTATTATCTTTTCCATATTTATTTTTGTATCTATATTGAAAGTTCTTTTACCCAACTATCTTGTTCATCCTTCGAGCAAGATTAGCTAGTTCATTATCTAAATGTTCACTTTCACTAGATTCAGATTGAATAAAAACCTTCTTGGATTTAGATCTTGTCACTCTCTCAGGAGTCTTGGCTTTCATATGTTTAGAATTAGTTGTAAAAGAAACACCTCCATTAGTATTCTTCTTCTTAAAATTATCAACTTCTCTCTTCATTCTAGTCTCATGTTGAAGAAGAGTTCCAAAAAACTCATCAAGGGTAATCTGTGAGACTTTTTTATTCTCATCTATAGCTATTTTATTTGATCCCCAGTTATTTGGCATGATGTCTATAATATTTTTTAAAGTGAATCATCATCCAAACATTTTTTACCCATGGATTGTAAGCTGTTGACAACAATCATGAATCTCTGTTGTACCCTACATATAGGTTCTCCATAGGGAAAGAAAAAACCATGGTACTGAGCTCTAAGCATAGATATTCTAGTTTTAATAACTTTGGAAGTACCAAAATGTGTAACTTCAAGCTTCTTCCAAATAAAATTAGCTGCTTCACAAGAAGAAATATGGATATATATATATTACTGGTCATGGAACACAACAAAGTATTGCAAACCTTATAGTTTAGTTAATATTCTAACTTCTCTTCATTAGTAAAACTTCTGACTTCCTCATCAAGAATCTTGTAATCTCTAGTAAGCACAATAAAGTTGTCTACATCAGTATTAATGACAAAAGTCTTCATATGATCTCTCTAATATTCGTAATCATTCCCATAAAAAATAGGTGGTCAAGTAGGATTAAGATTTTAAATTGAACCAACATTCATTCCTGCCAACTTAAAGAAAATCTTTCCACACAAACTTTTCAGTAATAAAAGTTTATAAACAAGGATAAATATATCTTAAGAAATGAAAATAGAACAATGAAAAACTTGATCAAGAGAACTTATATGTGAATATAAGTATTCAGATACCTCATCTGACACCAATTGTGGGATTGGTTCAGGATATGAGGTAATCATCCTCTGATACCAATTGTATGATCGAAATGATACTAATTGTAGTATCGATATAATGATGTAGATGGTCAATATACAAGAGGGGGTGAATTTTATACTTTAAAAAATTCCTTCAGATCTTTTAAGTTTGGTTAGAAACCTTTCTATTGTTTAACAAATTTAAAAAAGGTAAATTCACAAAACCTCAAAGTTCTACAAACTTGATTGATTCTGGAAATGTAGTTCCCAAAATGAGATTCTGGAAATGTTGTTCCAGAAATGAAACATGTTCTTCAAACTAAATAGATTCTAGAAATGTAGTTCTGGAAATGAAACTTAACAAAAGTTTTCAAAACTAAGATTCTACCTTAAAGCTTATAGAACCTTATTTATTCAGAGTACAGGTGTAAGAAAGTATAAGGTAGCTATACTTTCCTCAACAACCAAAATACAGTGTAAAAAAAACTTGAAACAGTACAAGAAACAAGTATATAAATCTTTTAACCCAAAGAGTAGGTTATCCAACAACCTTGGATAAAGGTCCCTTGATTTATAATTTCAAGAAATTATGTCTTACCCAAACCCTGGTGATCCCTCAATCCAAAGATCGGTATCCGTCTTTCTATCTCTGCAAGCCCTCAATTTAGAAGGAAATCAGAACCTATGTCTTCCAAACCCAGAAGCACACGATCAAAAAAATTGGAGTCTGCACAAAGAAAGTCTAAACAAGTTGTTCACACCTGAACAAGTTTTTCATAACATCCACACGAAGCACTGAGAGTTGAAAGATCATATCTCTCTAGAAATCACTTCAGCATGTAAGTTGTCCAAAATTAAAAAAGTTATGAGCTCTTTCAAATGAGCTCCTATTTATAGGCATGTATTCAACGGTCTGCTCCCTCCTCCAATAGTCATATTTTTTCTTGAATTTCAGAGGGACTTGTATACGTGTCACTTAAACAATGGTTTGTAAATAAAATAATGCACAACAACATTTTATAACTCAAAAAAGAGTAAGTAAAAATACGGTTGCTTAACCAAAATAATTTTTTAGAGTCTAAGGAAAAATATAATTCATATTCTAAGAAATTTAACTTTCGAAGTGTAATTTACAAGGATATTTGGATTCTGTTTCTCAGAAATTCGGAATCATAATTCTATAGACTTCAGAGTCTAAATTATGAATAGTTCAGATTTTGATTTCTAAATAATTCTAAGTCTGAACTTAGAAAGTTTGAAGTCTGAGCTTAGAAAGTTCGGAGTCTGAATTCAGAGAGTTCAGAGTTTGATCTTTAGAAAGTTAGGAGTATGAACTTAGATGGTTCGGAGTCTGAATTCAGAGAATTTGGAACCAGAATTCAGATCTTGAAAATAGAATACTCTATATATAAGTATTTATAGGATTCTGAGGTTTTATATGTGAAACTAAATTTTATACTTAGAAATAAAATGTGTTAGATTAAGACATGAACAATGAAAACATATTAATGATAAAATTTCCTTGAGTAAGGAATATATTTCTTATCAAGTAAAATCTTAGGAAAAAATGAAGCTTGCCTTAGGATAGGGTGTTTGTGATTTTCAAAACATATGAGAATGGTAATGTCATAAGAAAACCTTATTGACTTAATAATCTCTCAAAACATGAAGAAGTGGAAAATTCATAAGGAAACCTTATTGACTCTACAATCTCCCCCTTTTTGAAAGCACAAAAATCCTTACAGAAAAGAATATAAGGACTTAGAAATTTTATGGACTTGTAAATAAATATTTTCTCCCTTAACACATGGTGAATAATGAATACAACTAACTCCCCCTTAGTCTTTAGAAACACTAAAGATCATATTCTTCATTTTCCGATTGAGACTTAGCATTTTATTGGATCCCAAAATCTTCTTGGATAAGAAATCTCCCTTAGATGAACTCCCCCTTAGTTTGGGAAATTTCTTCTATTATTTTGTATTCTTTTTGACATCCTTTATCCCCCTTTGTGATTTTTAAAAAAGAATAAATGGAATTTAAAAGGAAATATAGTACATGAAATATTAGCACTAAACAACCAAAAATATAAAGAGTAGCACAAAATTTCATTACGATTGGAAAAAATTATACAAGGAAAGAATACAACAAAATATAGGAATATAAAAACATTATCCTTCCTTCTACTTCAGTATCAACTTCTTTACTATTGTTTTGATCTTCTTGAGTTCCTTGTGTTCTTCCTCTTCACATTTGAGAAGCTAGTCTTGATCTTTTGTTTTCTTCTCTAAGGATTTAATTTTTTTTAAAACATAGAGGAATTGTAAATTCATAAGGAAACCTTATTGACTCAACAATATCCCTAAACATGAAGGAATTGAAAAGTCATAAGGAAACCTTATTGAATCATCATCATGAAGAATTCAATAATTTTAGTTCAATTCATTATTCACAGTTCAATTGCTGAAAAATACTTTTCAACATGCCTTTTCAATTTCAAAAAAAAAAATCTTTGGTTTTCATCAATTCATAACCCTTTAAAATCATATTTTATTTGAAGATAATTTTCTCAATAATAAATATCAAATTATTTCATGACATCAAATTTCATGTTAATCAATCATTTTTCTCAAATTCTACCCAACAATTTATATTCCATTGAAATTGGAGGTTTCTCCCAATTTCCATTCCCTTATTAAATCAAACATAAAATCATATCAAATATAGGTTTTTAAATAAATTTAAATATCTTTTCAAATAAGTCAAGTAACATAGGGTTTCAATTATAGGGTACAACCTTATGGAACCACCTACTTTTAATCATGTGATCAAATCAACACCTGAAACATGAATGATAATGAAAAAAGTGGCGAAGGAGATCAAGAAGTTAAACCTAGAATCAAGATTCTAAAAAATAGAGATTAGATCTATCAACAACATGATTACAGTTCACACTCCAATAAGTAGAGAAGAGGAGATTGGTAGAAACTACACTAAGGGATATTGACTTACTAGAAGAAGATCAAACACAAACACCAATACTTTGATACACTAGGAGAATGGGTTAGAGGGGTCACAATTGCCTCTTGAGAGCATCCAAATACTAATGAATCATATTAGGGTCGAAATTGGGGTGTTTAGGGGTTAAATTGAGGGTCTTAGTATTTTAAATTAAAATTTTAGTGGCATTAAAAACCACACACATGGTTTGCTATATGGGACACATCGTTAGTAGTAACAATGATCCCTAACTATGCGACCATACTAGGCCTCTGTATAGGGTTTGTAGTTTGGGCACATAGTTTACTTAATCATGTTCTAACCATATAAACCATCAATATGAAAGGGTTCATGGGTTGGTTGCACAGTTTGGAAAAACTATCTGCCCCCTTCTAGTGGCTCATTGTATGGAATATATTTTGCTGGGTAAAACTTCATGGTTTTACCAAACTATGTGCAGACAATTCACAACCCCTTCAAGATCCATAATTTTCAAAAATTCACCCTAAAAATCATGGGAACAACTTCTAACAAAGTATGATCAAAATAAGTGTGTTGAATTACCTGAATGAAGGTAACATGATGTTACAACTACCCCCCCATAAATAATTTTTATCCAAGGAAATCCTTTCAAGAAGATTCCATATCAAAGAGATGAGGCCACTACTTTCTCATTGGTTTCTCAAACTCACAAGTCTTATGTGAATTAGAACCATAATAATATAGTATATCGACCAAATTTATCATATTCCCATGAATAAAAATTACCTCAGAATCAATAATCCTGACTAGATGCTCAATCATAGATAAACCAAGTTCAATATTGAGACCATTCTAGCTCATTAATTGAGAGGGGTCAGAAAGATACTTCATAAGTTATGATACATGAAACATGTCATGGATAAAATTCAAATGTGGTGGAGGTTCTAAATGGTAAGACACATTCCCCACTTGGTCAAAAATATCAAAAGGACCAACAAACTTTGACATAGTCTTTCCTTGTTTCCCAACATGTTAATGACCCAATCAAGGGAAAACTCTAAAAAAAAACTAGTCACCAAAATAAAATTACAACTATCATTGATGATGATCGGAATAGGATTTATACTAAAACTGTACTATCACCATTCTTTGAAGAGTCAACCGAATCCCCACCGTCATCTCTTGGAACAATATTGGTCCAATTAAGGAAGATTCATTAATCTTTGACAAAAAAAGAGGATATATACAAGTCCTAACTTAAAAGGCCTCAAAAGGATCCATTGTAATAACAAACAATAAATTTTTTTTGTAGGAAAACTCAACCATGCCTAAATGGTCATCCCAATCTCCACCAAAGTTAAGAAAATAAGAATGAAACATGTCCCCAAGTATTTGTATAGAGACTATAGCAGTTGGTACTTTGTGAAATTTAAAAATCTCTTTCACATAGATATTTCTGAAGTCCTCAACTTTGGTTGTATCTTGAATGGTTATAGAGTGAGCCAGTTTGTTCAACCTATAAATCACTAGCCATATTTTATTCTTACCTCATGGGGTATAAAGAAAACCAACCATGAAGTCCATATAGATCTCTTCATACTTCCAAGTGTGTACTCTAAGTGACTGTAACAAATAGAAAGGTATTTGTTTATCGGGTTTGACCCGTTGACAAGTATAATAATGATAATAAAAGAAAGTGATGTTATTTATGATACCTGTGCACCAGAATCATCATTGCATGTCATAGAACATATTCATGGTACTAGGGTGCACGGACCAGTGGGAGTTATAGAAATACCCCATCAAAACCATTCTCATAGGAAAAGGTATAACATACTGGTTCTAGAAACACATGATACCCTCAGAAGAGAAAAAATAATCACTAATAGTCTCCTCACCATAAAGGGAATCCCTAATTATATATAATTCATTATCAAGTTACTAATATAGAAGAATTATCTCAATAAGAGAGTATTTCCAATGAAAAATTACCATAAAAAACTCTGTCTCATCCTCCTGGAATCCAAAATGTAACAAACCAAACAAATCTATTAGATTCCATTCTTTTGATGTTTCCTTCAAATATTGGGATTGAAGTTTCTTGCTCAATGCATCAGAAATGACATTCCCCTTATCCGGGGTGTAGGAAATGTTTAAATCAAAAGACTAAAGATAATCTACCCTCATCTCTTTTGGTGATTTATATCTTTTTAGAAAAGATATACCTCAAAATATTTTGGTTGGAATAAATGGTAAAACTTTATTTGAAAATTTAGTGCTGATAACTCTTAAAAGAATGAATCATAGATGAAAGTTTAATGTCATGGGTCAGATAGTACTTCTCATGTGTAATAATATGTTAGGATCCATAGACAACCATTCAATCAAATTTTATAAGAACACATCAAAAACCTAAACCAAATTTGTCATAAAAGACCACGTAGCCATACCTAGCCTCAGGAATAGTTAACACTAGATAAGAAGTGAAAATCCATTTAAAATCATCAAAATAATTTTGAAATATCACATAAAAATTTAAATTCAACCTTTTCCATGTGAGATCATTTAGTTTAGAATCCAAATTTAAGAAATATTTTAGAAATTAGTGGTATTACTCCACTAAACCTGAGTAGATTTGAATCTAGAAAAAATTCTGCAGTTTTTCCCATGTCATACCAACCCTTTCCTTCTCAGTATTAGCTAAAATACCATGTTTTAAGACCTTGTGTCCCAAGAAATTAAATTCTCAAATCCATAAGCCAAATTTAAAAATATTTTTATAAATTCGGCGATCTCTCAAGATTTCAAGATTTTACCCCTAATAATGCACACAGGATTCCTTAGTTTTAGATCAAACCAATATTCTGTCCACAGAAACCATCATGAATGTCTTAAGGTACTCTTGGGATATCCTATTCATCAATGAGATAAAAACTATAGGATCCTTAATTAGAAAAATGGAATAAAAAGATACTCATAATGGCTATACATACCCCTGATGCCAGTCTTCTGAATTTTAGAATATTTAATTCTCAATTGGTGATAAGTAAACCAAAGATCAATCATCGAGAATCACTTCACCGAATTCAACTAATCTAAAAAATCATCAATCAAAGGTAAAATATATTTTTTATTTTTTACAACTCGATTGAATTTTAGATAATGTATAAAAATGTGAAGTGTTCCATCATATCTGTTTGAAAAAATAATAGGTGTCACAGAAGGTGGAACACTTGGGTGAATAAGTCATTTATCCGATAGATCATTCAATTGAGTCTTCAACACTTTTAGTTAAACTAATGCTATGAAATAAAATGAAACTGATATAGGCTATGTAATTGGTACCAATTCGATAGAGAAATATACCTCTATTACTGGTAGTAAGCTTGATAAATCTTATGGAAACACTTCGGGAAACTCGACAACAACTAGAGGGAGATCCCCACTTAATTATTCTTGATCTAGATCAAAATAAAACTCCAATATTACCCGATCAAACTCCATAAAAATTGGTCTATATCTACTCAAATTTGGTCCCATTATCCTTGAAAAACATGAAACACCACATCAGGAACAGTAAAGGATACCATCCAAAGATAATGATCCATTCAGTAATCATGAAAAATCATCCAATCAACCCCAAAAATTATGTTAATAGTTTTCATATTCAGAACCAAAAAATTACTAGTGAGATCAATCTGAAATAGAGATAAGACTTAATAATGGCATCAAAGACTCTGATCTATCTTAATTCCAAGGGGTTTTATAATATCTATCACATAAGAAAAAATCTATATAGTAAGGTTTAGGAAGTTCACAAGATGAGTTGATATAAATGAGTGAGATAAATAGGTATCAGATAAATTAGTAATTAAATATGATGAAATAGTGATTGTACACATCACTATCACTGGAAATGCATCAGATTACTCTGGTACTCTTGCACTCCATGAGGAAACTTCATTCGGATGTGGTGGATAGAATCCCATAGTTCTTAAAGAATATAATTTTAATGTGGCACTTTTTAGAGATAATGAGGCCATTCCACTATACAGTGAAAAAATGATATGAAAGAACTTAATAAGCATACTTGAGTGTCCATATGAACTATAGATATTGGGTGACTCAGTGAAAACTCATGTCGAATTCCCAAACATTCCACACCAAAATAAAGTAATAGGGCCTCTTCTAGGTACTACAATAGATCTCGATGATTCCTAATTTTCTTAACCACTACAAGATTCATCATGATTTCTCTTTCCTTTAAAGGAACTCATAGAAATACAACTGGGAGAAAAAGGAAAACCCATCAACCTTGAATCACCAGTTAGGTTAAGATCATCCATCAATTTTCTATCCAACACCTCAGCATAAAAAGGGACATTCAACATGAATATATGAGATCTTGACATGAAACAACCTTCCTTAGACCATAAACCTGATCAACTAAACCCATGGGTTTCCTGTAATACCTTAGTTTCCTTATCAGCACACCATAAGCTATTACCCACCGGGGTAAGTTATCAGAACAATTAATGTCTTTATAAGCCAACACATGATCTTACAATGTTATTTTTACTCCCTTTCACGCACCCTAGGAAACTTCCTAGGAGATCAACCATTCCGATCACTACACCAACATAAACACACTTTATTGTGGAGTTCTAATTAGGTAGGATCCTGAATGGAATAGTAAAAATTGCTTTCATGAATAAAAATATTTATAATTTTAATTATGAATTTTATAGGGGTGTTATAGACTAAATTTTATAATTAATGTGTATAAAAAATTGAGCCTTTAGTTTTTTATTTTTCACCACCTTATGAGAAAATCGAACAAAGTTAGTAAAATAGTTCACATACGGTGTCATAGTCCTGTCACCCTATTGAAGGCTGAGAAACTCCCTATAATTCACCAAGACCATAGATTCTATATGAAGCTGATGAGTAAAAATAACTCTAAATTATTTACACTATACTTTTTCAGGCTTTTTCTCCCTCACCATATAATTCCACCATCTTCTTCCAGGCCCTTCAAGCTTGAAGGAAGAATATTTCAATTTAAAAGAATAAGATGTTTTTTAGAACTGAAAAACAAGTTTAATATATTTTATTGATTCTTTAACCTATTTGTTATCATTAAAACCTTTGAAAGATAGATTTTTTCTTACAAAGATACTCTTGAGAATGATCTCTAGATTTATCCCTTATAGTTTCCAGAACTTGATCCAGAACAAGAATGAGTGAAGGTACTTGTACTAGAGCTTTGACATCACACACCACTATCTCAAAAAGATTCTAGTCAACTAAAGGGTCTGATTTCCATAGTTCATCAATATATCCTTCCATAGGTCTATTAAAATGTCTTCTCAGAGGCATGATGCTATAAAACATCAATAGAAAACTTGAAAACACCAGTAGGGATACTCAAATTATTAACTCAAATAAGAGAAACAGGAAAATAATTTCCATTGGATAGATTTAAAATCTATAGGATTCTAACACTCAAGTAAAAATAGGAAAAGAGTAGAATTAGATAAAATCATTCTTCAAGGAAACTTATTCCCAAACCCCCATGGTGACTTAAGGCTCATTATGATGGAAAATAGATAATCACTCACTGGTAATTACCTTATATGTCCTAAAAATACTAACCCCTATATACTTAGAAAACCAAACTGTATAAAAAAATTAAGTAAATATGCATAACATCCCTGTTAAACTATTTTATCATGAACTAGATTAGATACCATGGTATAATGATACCCTATATAGTGTTGACATAGGCTAAAGGGAGTTCTCAATCCCCATAGTTTTTTGGCTGTACATGGCCTCATATCAAGATCAAGAGTGAGTAGTTTTTCCAGAAGAATAAAGAATAGTGTAAGATAAAAAATACATAGTTGATCTTTTAGATACTCCTCAAATATAAAAAAACACAAGAATATAGACAATAAAAATCATAATACATTATATCATCAAGATAAAAATCATTTTTCAAGTTAAAATATCATAAACCCATGTAATTGGTGGATCACACCTCCACTAGTCACCTCTATCACTACAAGTCCCATGAATCAAGTACGACCACATCCTCCAAGAAGTTATTCACCTTTACTTGAACCTAGAATAAGGTAATATACAAAATGATAAAGGAAAAGGTAGGGTGCGCGAAAAAGAGACTAGTAGGATACCAAAAAAATATTCCATAATCAATTCCATTAAAATAAATGATCCATGATTTAAATTTAAATTAAACGAGGCATAACATGAAATTTATATTTTTTCAAAAAAACATTACCTAAAATGAAAAATATAGTATATATATTAAAACAATATTAAAGTAAAATTTTATATAAAACATTTATATAAAAAAGTTTACATGAATAAAATATTTCTTAAAATAATGGCATGTGTAATCAAGTCAAAAATAAATTAAAAATAACTATGCTCATAATCCCAGAGGTATGTTAATTTATAGCTATAGGACCCACACACTTGTAATCATCATCATGACCTAAAGATATATGGAAATTTCCCTAAATATCAATACATCAGGATAATAAATCAAAACCCTATTAGGGAACGCATCATAAGAAATCATGCCAAACTTGGTTTAATTAGTGTTGTCATCATAAATGCATTTACAAGGAGTGAGAGACCTAGCATGCTTGTCCTAATCACCCACTAACTACCAAAGATCACATGTTATTTAATCAATTAATCAATCAATAAATAATAGGAAAATAAATCGTTTCAATTCAATTCATCGTTCATAACTGAATTTCCCAAAAATAGCTTTAAAAATTAATTTTTAATTTTAAAACCAAATCATAGGTTCTCATTAATTTTTACCTTTTCAAATAATATTTTATTTTAATTCAATTTTCTCAGGAATTAAAATCAAATTGTTTCATCAAATCAACTTTTAAGTCAAGCCATCTTTTTTTCAAATTCCACCCAATGATTTAAATTCCATTGAAATTGGGTGATTTTTAAAATTTTAATTCAATTTTAAATAAAAATTAAATCATCTAAAATCCAAATTTTTTATTCAATTAAAAAATCATTTCAAATCAATCAATAAAAATAGGGTTTCAATTATATAGTAATTCCTTTTGGAACCACCTAACTTTAATCATGTGATCAAATCAACACCCACAAAAGCAATGCTAATGGGAATGAAGGTTAAATAGATTAAGGAATAAAACCTAGAATAAATATCTATAAAAATAAATATTAGATAAATATACAACATGATAATATATCACCCTCTAAGAATTAGAGAAGAGGATATCAGTAGAAACTAAATGAGCGGATATTCAATGACCAGAAGGAGATCAAACACAATAAATTGTGCTTTGATCCACCAAGAGAAGGGGTTAGAGGATTAAAAATAACCTCTTGAGAGTATCTAAAGACCAATGAATTGTATTAGAGTCAAAAGGGTGTGTTTAGGGTTTAAATTTACAGTCTCTATAATTTTAATTAAAATTTATTTAGAGTTAAAAAATGTGTGCACAGTTTTCTATATGGCACAAAAAATTAGTATTAACTCTTCACCCTAGCTATTTTCCTGTACTAAGCTTATGGATAGGGTGAATATTTTGGATATTAGGTTAGTTTAACTGTGAAGTAACTATCAAAGCCCTCACTATTCAAGGGTGAATGGTTTGGAGGGGCTGGCCACATGATTCAGATATATCATGAACCCCCTTCTAGTGGTTTATCGTATGGTGCATGATTTTATGGGCCAAATCGTATAGCTTTCCCTAAGCATGAATCAACTTTGAATAACCCCTCAAGTCTCTAAAATTTTCTAAACATCACCAAAAACAACCTGGGATAATCCCCATAAAAAGTATGATGAAAACATGGGTGTGGAAGTACCCCAATGAAGGCAATTGGAAGTTATAATCGTATCCCAAATTATTTAACAATAATTATTATTATATAAGATTAACAAATAAAATGGAGGTGATATAAAGTTATAAAACAAGATAAAATATGTGAAAAATGGGATGTTTCTTAATTTCAATATTGATCAAGTGTAAGTTTTTAGGTTTGGAACAAGGATTTATATCCTATCTATTACATAATTAAAGAAAGAGCCGATAGATGAAGGTCACAAATTTATGTTCTCTATACATCCAAGTAGAAGGAAAAATTATAGTGATTTGCGATATCATTATTTGTGGGTACCATTGAAAATACCGATTTATGATTATATTTAATGTTTTTTACTTTTTCATCAAGTGATGGTGAAGTGACCACTACTGAGGTAACCCAAGCATAACATATATAAATATTACATCATTTTATATTAGTATTTAATACATATTATAATTTTACATGCATTAGGACCATAAAGGTTTAGTGTATTTAGAGACTAGATACATAAAAATATTATTTCATAAAGGATCTTCAATATATCCTTTAAAGTTCTCCTATCACAGTGTTATTATTAGATATACCCTACTTAAAACCTTTCTTTATAACCTAGGGAAAATGGAAACATAAGAAACGGTGATCTTAGATGCTCCATAAGGTTAAATACAAGAGATATAAATCAATTATCATAAGTGAGTATAAGGGTTTGAGAACATGATTATAACATACTAAATATATACCAATCAATTAAATATCATTAATCATGAGTCATGTAATAATTATTTGTCATAGAAAGAGTCAAAATCAAAAGAGTATAAAATCATCAACAATAAATCATGATCCATGAGAGCTTATTATAAACATAATAATGTGGAATAAACAAAAGCTTATAACATTGTGAACATGTATAAATTGTAACACGTTTACTCATTATGTTATGGACATGAAATCAGGACCTCACCTAAAATTATGGACAAGAAACCGGACCCACTCCTAAACATATGCTTGTGAAAATAGGTCCATGAATAAAATTATTGACATGAAACCATGTCCATGCATAAACTTGTAGACATGAAACTAGACCCACACATAATGTTGTGAACATGAATTCATGTTCATGTATAACATAATTATCTTATTAATTATACATCTTTACCCAATACATTTGAGGGATATAATAGACTCACTTATCACACAACCTTCAAACATAAATGAACCATAAGATCATAAGAAGTTCATCAATTAATCATATCATAATTCATGTAAATTAAGTAGGTTTCATTTTATCATTTCATCATATCAAAACTCATTTAAAAGAAATGAGTGTCATAAATATTTCATCATTACTTAATTAACCCCTATGAAGGAAATTGGTTTCATTGAACCATCCTCAAATAATCACCATTTTAAGCCATATAGAGGAATAAAATGGATGGTATCATAAAATAATATTCTAATTAACTTTTCATAATATTTAAAATATATTTTCATAGATTAAATATACCTTTAAAACATCATTCAAAACTTTGTTTGAAAACATGAGAAAAAATACATTTATTTTGATAAAATTTTAACTAAAACTACTATAAATATTTAGAAAATCATTTTATTTGAAAATAACAGTGGAAAATAGTAAAGTAATCTTCAAATAAAATAATATTCATGAATGTGGGAAAATATTTTTAGGTTATATACGTTAAAAAATGTCCTCTCATTCTTTTTAAAAAAAGTCATAAATAAAAAGTTTGGAAAATAGTATAAAAATTTATTTTTAAAATCTAGAAAATAAATTAAAATATATTTGGAAATGTCTTTAAACAATAATAAAAAATAACATTCTTGAAATAATTATAATGAATATGGACATGGAAGAAAAATTTCATTGACCAAAGAGTAAATAATGTTGGTTTTTATTAAAATATTTTCTTGAACATTTTAAGTACTAAAGATAAGAAAATGGTACTACTAATTTAAAATTACAGGAATAAATAGAGGAAAATAAAATATATGGGTTTAAAAGGATAAGTATCATATAATTACCCTCAGTGGAAATTTAACACAAATAATCCTAAAAAGAAATTATATTGTAACATAAATCCCTTACGACATTGATAACCATAGTATCAAAATATCATGAGAAATAAAAAATTATATAAATTTTTAAATACTCATAATTTATATTAAAATAATCTTAAAATACATTCACAAAAATTATATATACCACACAAGATAAAAAAGTTTCTAATATAACATATGTCTCACATAAATAAATGTTAGACGAGAAACCCTTACCTTATGTTTTGTCTTAATTAGTATGCATTAAAAAATCAAGTATAATGAATATATATTTATTATAAATATATATTCAATAAAAATATTCATACATAACTTAATTTTTATAATTACTTTATAATTTCCAATTATCCTTTTATTAATAATTTTATCATTAAAATGAACATTCTGGTGAGTATTGGTCCGTTTTCCATGCATGTTTCAGTTCGATGGTTCTCGTACTTTCTCCTTGGTCATGGTTTTATAAAATAAAGAATATTAATCATTAAATAAGTATAATATTTATTAATTTTATACAATTTTATAACCATTCATATAAATTAGTGATGAAAATATAATTACATCACTTCATGGAGATGGTTGTTTGTATGCACGAAGGAGTGATGCTTCCACTTTTCAATTGATGGAATGAAATAAAGTTAAATAAAAATTAAAATTTTAAAAACCATAATAATATCATTAATATCATATATAAACATTAAATCCATAATAATAACCAATTATGAAATATGGTGATGGAAAATGAATCATGTCACTATAAGGAAGTGATAGTCCACACGTAGACAGGAGAGATACTTTCATTTCTCATTTGATGGAAATAAGGAAAAATAGTTGTACCATAATAAAAATAAAGTATAACTACATTTATGATATTAGATTCATAATTTTAGGATGGATAAAACACATTTATTTGTTTTATAAGAATAAATAAACTTTGAAATTACCATTTAAGAAAATTACCTCTTTTTTGAGATATCTCCTTTGGATTACACCTTATTACTTATTAGGATGGAGTTAGGGGAAGAATAAAAGATATAGTATTAAGGCCAATAAAATATGAATGTATTAGGGGTAGGTATTGGATTATTTAGAGTGCTCAAATTTTATGAATAATAGGAGGTCCCCTTTTATAAGTGAGGGAAATGATATACTTGGAATTACTTAAAAGATTTAAACAAGCAATCAAGATGAATATTATTTTAAAGTAATTTTTTGAGTTGTTAGATTCTACCCCCTTAAAAAATATATATCCTAAATTTTTTTACCATAGTAATCAATGGTTATATATTTGAAAATACCATTGTTGAAAACCCACATCTTACAAAGAGATAATAAAATATATTTTGGAAAGTGGAAGTGAGAAACATAATTGTTACATGAGATAACTCTAAATGGGGTTCCCAAATAGGGATACAATTATAGAGAAGTAAAAATATTGATATTGATAAGAAAAATAACATCATAATAATAATAGATAATGATAGCGGGAATGATCCTTATAAATTTAATAACCACAAAATCATAAACTAGTAAGGAATAGAGAATACCATCAATTCCTAAAAAATGAATGTAAAAGGATATTTTTTATTTGAATATAATTTTACTAAATTTTGGGATTGCTTTACTATAAATATAAAGAACATGGTAAAATAAACTTAACTTGGTTTATTTCCATTTCGTAAGTATAATTTCATCATTTGGTTGGGCTTCAATCAATTTTAACTTCTATTTCAAGTCTTACTCCAAGAAATGAATATTATAGATGTTTTTTTCATGATTGAAGCACTGAAATTAAATTTTAATAGATCATAAGATCCATAAAATAATGAAAATTCATTCCTAATATCTCTAGATATTTAACAAAATTGAAATTGTTTGCACTGGTTATTCGATATGGATAAATCTTCATATGATGAACTAATACATTAATCTCTAAAATCTCAGAAATTACACCGAAATATCAACTTAAACAATTCTATAAATAGTTAAACTTAAGGATCCTCTAAAATATGTTTTTCTAAATTCAATACCCAAAAATCTAAAACATTTGATCATATATTTTTTCTAATATCAACTTTAACATTTATCCCCAAAGAACATATAGTAGCTAATAATGTCACATACTAATCATGCTAATAACATGATAATATATTTTCATAGAAAATGATAATACCTTCTTAAAATAACTTGAATCACTACAAAAAATCAATGAAAATATATATTATTCAAAAAATTAACTGTTCCCAAGCTATCCAAAATATCCCACAAATCCAAAAATGTAATAAACTTTAAAATACATCACATTCATTAAATCAACAATCTATTTCATGGAAAAAATAATATACAATTTAATTTACTAATATTAATAATTTATTTTTCCCAAATAAACATTATTTATCATAAATTTGTTTATTCTCTTATACCTCGGATTATCCTAAGGGGTTTTAATAAAATTTTCAAATTCCAATCTCCATAAATAAATAAAACCTACTCTGATACTAGTTGAGGTGACCCAAACATAACATATATAAATATTACATAATTTTAGATGAATATTCAATATATATCACAATTATACACACCTAAAGACCATAAATGTCTAGTGTATTTGGATACTATATATAAAAATATATTATTTCAAAAATTACTTATAACATCTCCCAAAAAGTTCTTCTATGATAGTACTCTTCTTAGACTACCCTACTTAAAAAATTTCTTCATTACTTAAGGAAAATGTAAACATGAGAAAGTATGAGATCAAATTATCAATAATGGTAAATATAAGAGATATCAATCAATGATCAAAAATTCACATAAGGGTATGAAAACATGATTATAATATAAAAAAGTCATACCCAGTCAATTAAATAACATTAATCATGATTCATATCATAAGTATTTTTTATAACTGAAGAATAAATTCACAATAGTATATAATTTTCAATAATAAATAATTATGAAAAAAGAAATGTCATAAAAATTGGAATGTGACACTAGCATAAGATTATAATGTTGTGAAAATGTATAAATAGTAATCAGTTCACTTATTAAGTTAATGATAAAATTAGGTCCTCACATAAAATTATGGACTTGAAAATAGGCCTGTGCATAAAATTAAGGACATGAAACTAGGTCCATGCATAAATAAATGGACATGAAACAAGGTCCAGACATAAACTTATAGATATTAAACCAGTTTCTTGCATAATATTTTGAACATGAAATTATGTTTATATATAATATAGTTATCTCATGAGTTATCCATATTTTCCCAATGCTTTGTAGGTCTATAAAAACCCTCTAATCACATAAACCTTAACCATAAATATTCTAAAATATCATAAAAACATTAATAAATTCATCATATCATTACCCACAAAAAATAAATGGGTTTCATTCTATCAATTCATCATATTGTAATCTATAGAAAAGAAATGTGTTTTATAAAATCTAATCGTAACTTAATTTATCCCTAGGAAAGTAACAAGTTTCATAGAACCATACTTAAATAATAACATTATAAACCATATATATAAATAAATTTGATGGTATCATTAGATCATATCCTCATTAATGCATAAAAATTTGTAAAGTATACTAAAATAGATAAATAATACCTTTAAAATACAATTCAAACCCCTATTTGAAAACATGAGAAAAATGTCCATTTTCTTTGATGAGATTTTAACTAAATTTTTTCATAATATTGAGAAAATTATTTTCTATGAAAATAAACATGGGAAATTTTAATTTAATCTTCATAAAAAAATAATGACTATGAATTTAAGAAAATGGGTTTATGTCTTATATGTTAAAACAAAGATTCTTTTCACACTTTTTTGTAAAAATTCATAATTAAAAAGTTCAAAAAACACTGTAAAAATTTATTTTTAAAAATTTTAAAATAAATTAAAATATAGTTAAAAATAATTTTAAATAATTATTGGACCATTGAAGTAAAATTCTTGATAATATTTTAAAGAACATGGACATGGAAGAAGAAGTTTGTAAACCAAAGAGGAAATAGGGTTAGTTTTTCATAAAAACATTTTCTTGATCATTTTTAGTATAAATGATTGGAATATGGTAATAATATTTGAAAATTTCATGAATAATTAGAAGTGAATAAAATATATGAATACAATCATAAAAGAGAGAGACTTAGATAGATTTATAAATACCCATAATTTACATGAATACAATCATTAAATACAATAATGTGTAGTGTAGATGTAATATCCTGAGAGTTTACATGAAAATTGTGTTTAGTAACATATACGACATGCAACATTGAGCTTAAATAAAACACAAAATATTATTACTTAAATACGACTGTCATAACTTAGCCAATGAATTAGAGGGTACATATTGGAATTAAAATATTATGAAATATATTTATAAAATACCAGCTCAATACAAATTTATTTATTAA
This sequence comes from Viscum album, assembly GCA_963277665.1. Classification (NCBI taxonomy): domain Eukaryota; kingdom Viridiplantae; phylum Streptophyta; class Magnoliopsida; order Santalales; family Viscaceae; genus Viscum; species Viscum album. Next base: position 276,155,612 of record OY728137.1, read on the forward strand.
TTCTTATGAAATAAGCATTACATTATTACTAAATTCATTTTATGCTTCAAAAAATATATTTTCTTCAAAAATGTTTTTAATTATTTTCATGAGTGAATATTATATTTAATTTATGTAAATTTTAGAAATTATATTTTATAAAATTATTTATTTTTTAAATAATCATATAAAAATATCTTAGGGTTAATTTTTCGTATTTTTAGAAAATATTTATTTTCTAATGAGCAGTAAAAAATATCTATTTTTGTAAAAATATTATTTATTTTATTTGAAAATAAAAAATATGATATTAATTTTATATTATAGTTAAATAATTATCATTTAATTATATATAATATAATTAATTAAAATTGAATAATTATTATACTTGATTTTTAATAAGTTTATTTTTGGTGTTAAAAACACATTTTTCTGAAAACCGTATTCATTACGTTTTACACATTTATATTAAAATTGATATCTAAAACTTATAGAAATTGAGAATTGAAAAATGGAATTCATATTTTTAATAATTATTTTCAAATTTTTTGAATATTTTAACTTTATTTTTGGTCATAATTAATAATAACCATTGTATATATTTATCCCCATGATAATGATAAATCAGGTTATTAATGTTAATAATAATGAGGTATGGATTTTAAAATCTATCTAACACCTTAACTATTCCTATTATATGATTTTATTTTGACTACACCCTTTATATATTTTAAAATATTTCATTTTTTCCATTTTTATTTTAAAATGATTTTTTGTATTATTTTAAGTAAAGAAAAATGTCAATATTTTTCTTTTAATTTATCTTATTTATTCAAAAAGTTATATTAAATTGTGATGGAAGAATATAAAATTTTATTTTGAATGTAATTATTTATTTTATTCTGGTAATTTATTTATAATTTTTAGTGATAATATAATTATCTTAAATGCTTACACAACAATATCATCGTGCTTGTGCAAGGAGTAGAATAATCAACGTAAATGATTTTGAAAACATGAAAAGTAATATTTTTTGAGTGATTTATGGTGTAACATGAATTTTATGGTCAATAATAATATTTAATTTATGGTTAGATAGATTATATTTCAATTCCAAAAAATTATTTAGTTTTTTAATGTCAAAATACATGAATAGTTCTTAAAATGGATTAAGTTATATTTTATGTTAAATATTATATTTTAAAATAATTTAAATTTGATAAAAATATTATATTTTTCAAATTTAATGGGATATTGTCGATCAGACAAACTATTTTCCATTTATGGGAAAATTTTCATTTTATAATAAATCTTTTTCCCATAAAGAGTAAATTTTTTTATCCCGGTAATCATCCAAATGGTTAATGGGGGGTTAAAAAAGTTATATAGTTGAAAACATAACGTAAATGTGTCATATTTTTGTTGTATGTGATTATTTCAACTAATAATAGTAATATAACTAATATATATTAATTTATAGAAACTTTAATTTTAAAATTTATTTATATTAATTTAATACTTTATGTAATTCCAAGGGTGCCCCTCTCTTCTCTTATATAATGACACCACCTCTCCACTATTCCCCACACATTGTGGGAACTCTAGCTCAGTTAAGGCCTACCCAAATACCTTCCCAACCATCAAATAAATGAAATAGAGTCCTTTGTATTATCAAAATACCAACCTATATTGCTTAATGTGTAAGTCAAAGGTGTATTTATGAAGAAGTAGAGTTAAAGAACATATTGAGTGAGTCAAGACTGAAGGTAAGGGGTTTCTTAACTCCATTTCCATTAATTATTTTATATTTATTCTTAATTTATTATATTATAAATTATTAGGAGTAAAATAAACTATGATTATATTATGTTGAATTTCCACATGTTTAATGTGGTTTTAAAATTATTACATATAATCACCTCAATGATTAATTATCACTTTAGTGATAGGATCTTTGAACATATTCTTCATATCAATATTGTTTCACTGAGGTATGTTTTATTTTATAAACCAATTTATGTTTATTAGGTGTATACACTTCCCATTTGACATGTTATTTTATTTGTACTCCTTAAATAGTGGTATTTAAAGTTACAATTTAAATTATTTAATCCATGGGGATTTGACTTGAATGTTATAGAGTGGTAAGGATTTATCATGTCAAATTTATTATTTGGGACCTTTATTATATTATACAACTATATTATTTTATGGGGTTTATCTAGTTTCCATTTTATAATTTTTATCATGAATATCCTTATATTCATGGTATTTAATGTTTCATTTGAATTTATTTATTTCATTGAGGCTATGATTTAAAATTTACCAAAGCAGTTAAGATTTATGTTACAATATCATCTTTTTCAGATTATCTATACTAAATTACCCATGAGAGAAATTTTATGGATATTATCCTTCAGAACCCATATATTTTATTTTCCTATGGTTATTATTTAAATTTTCATGTATCAGTACCATTTTCTCTCTTTTTTTACATAAAATGATCAAGAAAATACTTTGAAAGAAAAGATGAACTTATTTCCTCATTGAGTGATATAGTTTTTCTTCCACTTCAATGATCTAAAAAATAATTATCTTAAAGTTATTTAATATACTTGAGATGTTTTTAAAAGATCATTTTCACTACCTTTGAATTTATTTAAAATGGTTTAAAAAGGAATCATTCAATTTTTTTTCCCAAATATGTCTTTTTTATTTTTTTATAAAAGTGTAAAAGGAATGGTTTCTTTTTACATATACTATATAAATGTATTTTCTCACCATCATGAACATTACTTTAATTGAATATTTCTTTAAAAGTTCCCATATTTATTTTCATAGAAAATAATTTTTTCAATATTCTAGGATATTTTTGTTAAAATAGTATCAAAGGAAAATGGTATTTTATTATATTTTTAAAAAAATGTTATAATGATATTTTAAAGGTATTTATCATCTATTATTACTATACTTCACTTGGGATATGATAATATTATACAATTCACTTAATTTATCTGAATTTTTATGCTAATATTTTAAACAGATCTTTAGGAAACTTGTTTCTTTTTTCACATGTAAATCAAGTCATGATAGTTTTGATAAAATGAAAGCATATATGTGTTTTGTTTAATGATATGATAGTTAGAGATTATTGATTAAAGGGACATTGGAGAGTGAACCAAAAAATTTAAGAGACTTTATCTAATATGTGACATGTAGGATCATTATATCCCTATAATTAATTAGGTAATGAGACAAAGTTAACTGGATAGAAGTTACTCCAAAGAGATGACAAAGTTATGTTACTCTTAAGAAATGACTGAGTTTACTGGTAATAAGTAACTTCTAATATTTATGATATATTTAATTTTAGGTGATTCTATGAAGAATGATTGATTTTTTAAGATTCATACACAATTTTCTATTCTTTCTAAGGGTTAGAATGAATACTTTACTCAAGGATTGTTTTCACATGGCTCAAGATTGTCGATTTATATGACTATTTTATTATGTTAAATATTTTTCCATGTATCATGATTTTCGATCGACATTTTGATGTATATGAATTATCTTATGTTATTTTCATTCACTTTGATTATGCTATCGTACCCTCTTTATCATCATATTATCAATAATGACATTCAATTGTTAATGATTGTTTTTACCCTTACTAAGAATTTGAGAAAAACCTTTATTTGTTTTTTATTTCCGTAGGTTGTTAGTAATTATCTTAAATGAATTATTCCTATAAAGTCTTAATTTTTTAATAATTTTATAGTATTTGTTGAAGTTATAATGTAGAATAAGAAAATATGGCCATATTTTGAATAATTATCACTTAAATACATGAGCATTGTTATGTAAGAGTTTTTCATAATTCTAAAAAGATATAAACCTAAAGGGTCCTTGGGAATGTAAGTGATCCAATATTTTCATTTGAAATTATATGTTTTGTATGGTCAAAATTATCCATGTTTATTAGTATAAATCCCGATATTTAAAGAATAAGTTTCTAGAACCGGATCTAGGAGTATGAGTTTTGGGCTATTATCATTATTATCAAAGAAGGGTTTGGATATCTCTAGAGACTGGGATATTTTTATGTGAGGTTCAATTAAGAGTTATGGATACCATAAAAGTTTTATAAATTTAAATTTAATCATAATTTCAAAGTTATAAATAGCCCTTCTGAATTTTTAAGTAATGGCATTTGAAGTTGATTAATGATATTCTAGGAGATATTTTATTGAGTTGTGGTATAATTAACCCTTTGGTTTAAAATAAAGGATTATTTTAGAATAATTATATTACATTTTTGGGGGTTTAATATGAAAGGTATGAGAAAACCTTTGAGGTTAAAACATTTTTAATGCTGAGATTATCATGGTTAATTATGACATATGATCATTTAATTTTATAATTATGAATGTTTAACCTTTTGTGTCATTATTGAGTTTTGGATATATATATATATATATATGTCATATTAAGGTTTATTTTGGTATTAAATCATGAAATTATAACCATTTTAGTTTTATTAAATAATGATCGAAAATATTTTGAACCTTTTATATACCTCATGGTCAATCAGAAGTTGATTATAGTTCTCTAGACATTAAATATTCATACTCATCATTTGAATTAAAAGATGAGATATGGGTGGAAAATAATTGAAACATGAAACAAAATGAAGAAATAGAGTTTATGGATTTAAAGAAAACTAGGTAAGTATATTATCTTATTTTTTTAGTCTATATGATAAATGAATTAATCGATTATAGGAAAAGTATCTTGAAATAAAAATATTATCCTATTACCTTTATTTCTAATGAATTGATGGTCTTCTTAATCCATTATTTATTTAACGTTATTTTTATCACATACTTTATCATGGACACATTATCTATCACTTTCCATAATTTGGAAATTAATTTTCTCCTCCATGTCCATATTTTTACTTTCCACTAATTTTATCCTATTTGGGGACCCTTTTATGTGTTACTCTCGATGACCTTATTATTTCCCGTCCCCTCTTTTCAAAAGGATCTTTTATTAACCCTTTTTATGATGTGTGTTTTCAAAAAATGTGTTTTCTAATTTTAAACCCTTGATTACTAAGATCATGATAATATTGAAAGGATTCAATTTATTAAAGGGGCGGGGGTAATATAAAAACCTAAAATTTTAAAATAACACTATGTTCTATAACATATACGACACACAACCCCAAGCTTAAATGAACCATGAAATATTATTATCTAAATATAACAATTATAACATATCAATTTAATTGGTGGGTATGAATAGGAATAACTAACTTATTTAATATATGTATAAATTTCTTACTTAAAGAAAATTTATTTTTTAATTATTCGGAAATAAGCATTAAATTTTTTGTAAAGTCATTTTATGCTACGAAAAATATTCTTCAAAAATGTTTTTAAATATTTTTTGCGAGAAAATATTATAAAAAATTTATTCAATTTTTTTTAAAAAAATTATACCATTTTTTTAAATCATATTATCAAAATAATCTTAGGGTGAATTTTTTTTTGAAAGATTGATTTTTCATTGAATAGTGAAAAATAATGATTTTTTAAAAACTGTCATTTCTTTTCATTAAAAAGTACCATTATGATATGAATATTATCTTATAGTAACCTTATAATAATTAAATTATATATAATCTAATTAATTATATAGTAATCATTATTATACTTAATTTTGGTGTAAGTTCATTTTTGGGGTTAAGAACTCATCTTTCTAAAAACTCTTTTTCGTAGTATTTTATGCATTTATAATAATATTTATTCTTTCCATTTATAGAAATTAATTATTTAGAAATTTATCCCATATTTATAATAATGAGGTTCAAAATTATTAAATAGGTCAACTTTATTATTGGTCATAATGAATAGAAATCGTGGTAAATATTTGTCACATCGGAAAGGGTAAATCGAGAAATTAAGGTTGAGAAATATTATGAAAATACTTTTAAAATCTATCCAAAACCTTCATTATGATTATTAGATGATTTTAGTTCAACAAAATACTTAATATATTATAAAATATGTCATTTTTGTGCCATTTTAATTTGAAAAAGACCTTTATATTATTTTACGTGAAGGAAAATTCTAAAATGAAACTCTCATGATTTTAATTTATCTTGTATGTTAAAATAGAGATAATTAGATGTTATCAATGAATATAAAATTTTATATTGAAAATAATTATTTTTTGGGTATTTTTTTATGTTTTAGGGATGGTATAATTATCTTATATACTTATAGAAAGTTGGCATAAGTCTTGTGAATGCTGTTGAAAAATCAAAGTGATTTTAAAAACACAAAAAGAAATATTCTCTGAATTAATTATGGAATCACACAAATTTTTTAGTTAATAATTATTTATAATTTTTGTTTAAGGATTCTATTTTATAATTCCGTACATTTATATATGATTTTAAAGTCAAAATATGTAAATTTTTCTTAAAGTGACTTTAAGTAATTTTAAGGGTGCCCCACTCCTCACTTATATAAGGACACCTCCTATCCTCTTTTACTCACACATTGTGAATAGTCTAGATTAACCTAGCCCTACCAAAATCACTTACCAACCTTCTAATACATTACCTATAGGCTTTTTTCTCATCAAAATACTAATCTATAGGATTAATTTGAAAGAAAAAGGTGGTTTTGTAAACCAGAGGTGTTAAAGAATGTATATAGCGAGTCAGGACTCAATGTTAGAGGTTTATTAACAAAAATTTCATTCATTTGGTTATAATTCAACTTGACTATATTATTAAATTATTATGTGCGAAATGAAATATGATTATATCATGTCTTATTTCCATTTTTATGTGGTTTTACAATTTTTATACATAATCAAATCAACTATTAATTCCCATTTTAGTGATGTGATATTTTTAAGGGTTATTCGTATCAACATTATTTCATTGATACATATTTTATTTTATGAACCTATTTATATATATGATATTTATATACTTTTCCATTTACATGTTATATCATGGATCCTTCATAATTCATGTTATTTAATGTTACAATTAAAATTATTTTATCCAAGTGGATTTGACTTGAATGTTACCAATTGTTAAGGGTTTATCATCTCCAATTGTATTCTTTGGGACACATGTTATGTTATGCACCTATATCATTTTATGTGGATTATTTAATACCCATTTCATAATTTTTATGATGAATATCCTTTTGTTCATGGTATCAAAATTTACTTATTTCATGGCGGGTATAATTCAAAAGTTACCAAAGTTGTAAATATTTCTCGTACAATCTCATATAATTTTAGTTTTAACTATGGAAAATTACTATTTAGGAAGATTTTATGAATATTATCCTTTTATACCTATATATTTTCTTCTAATCTAGTTATACTTATAATTTTAAAGTATTAATACATTTTTTCCATTCTTTGTACTTAAAATGATTGAGAAAAGATATTTAATGAAAAACTGACCATATTTCCTCTTTGGTCGATGAACATTTTATTCAATGTTCATACTGTTCAAAATTATTTTTTGAAATTTATTTCATATATATTTTTAAAGGTCATTTTAACTACCTTTTAGTTTATTTACAACGTTTAAAAAAATAATATTTCAAAAAGTTGTGTGAACTAGTAATTTTTGACTTTTTACAAAAGTATGAAAGGAATGTTTTCTTTTAATGTAGATAGTATGAACACATTTTCATAATACCATAACTGGTATTTTATATGAATCATAATTAAAAATTTTCTATGCTTATTTTCAAAGAAACTGATTTTAAGAATATTTTTATAAATTTTAGTTAAAATATTATTAAAGGAAAATGATATTTTCTCATGTTTTAAAGAAATGTTCAAATGGTCTTTTGATTTTATTTTTTATTACTGAGGATATGATCTTATAATAAAATCGAAATTATTTCTCTTAATAGTTTATGATAATGTTTTAAATAGATTTTTTGAGAACCTAATTATCTTTTATGGGTAAATCAAGGTATGATTATTTTGATAAAATGTAAGCATCCATGTGTTTTGTTTCATGATATGTACCTTGAAATTATTGGTGAAAGAGGGATGGGGTGGTAAACCTTAATACTCAAGGTATGTTTTACGATATGTGATGGGTGAGTCCTTTATATCCCATTAATTCATTGGGAAATGATATTGAGTTAACTGGATAGAAGTAACTCTTAAGAGACAATAAAGTTATGTTACAATGGTCGATGGAGTTTACTGGTTATAGGTTACTTTTAAGAGATATGTGTATTATTCAGTTAAGTTATTAAATGATGAATTTTTGATGTTTGAAGTCACCTTTGTAGTTTTTTATTCTTTTTAAGTGTGTTAATAGATCCTTTGTTCAAGGATTTTTTTTTCAAATGGCTCATGATTACCATCTTATATGACTCATATTATGATAAATCTTTATTCCATGTCTCTTGATTTTTGATCCACGTTTTATGGGTATGAATTCTATTATATTATGCTCATGCACTTTCATTACTTCATAATAACCTTGTTCTCATATTATTATTACTAATGAATTTAAATTTTAATGTTTAGATTTTCCTTTACTGAGTGTTTGATCTCACAATTTACTTGTTTTCCATTTATTGAAGTTATGAAGAGTGATGTTAAATGAATTATTCCTAGAATGTTTTCATGTATGAATAATTTTATGGGAGATATTAAAAAAATGTATAATAATAAAATTTTAGTATAGTTTGAAAAATGTTCTCTTAAAGACATGGATACTGTTATGTAAGTGTTTTTTCTAATTCTCTAATTCTATAAACCTAAAAGGTCCTTGGGTATGTAAGTGACATAATATTTTAATTTTATGCTTTAAGTTTTGTATTGTATAAATTAGGTCACATTTATAAGAATAAAATCCATAAATATAAATATTATTTTTTTTGCACTTGATCTGGGAGTGCAGGTTTAGGGCTGTTATAATATACACCACATAAGAGAAATTAGTGGTGAATATGATATAAAAATAAAAGTAAGATGAGAAGCCCCAACCTCAAGTCCCGTCTTCCTCCATATTTATTAAAGAATCCTATATAATAAATATATATTTATTATACTTATATTTATAAACCATATTCATATATAAATTACTATGTAAAATTAATTTATCATTTCCAGTTATCCCTTCATTAATAATTTCATCATTAAAATGAACATTAGGGTGAAAACTGGCCCATTTTCCATATATGCTTTAGTTCAATGATTCTGGTACATGAAACTTGGTCATGGTTTCATCATCTCCATAATTTAATCAGGAAATAAGTATCATATTATTCATTATATAAACAATTATAACTATTCATATAACACAGTGATGAAAAATGAATTGCATCACATTGTTTAGACGGTAGTCCATACGTTCGCATGAGTGACATTTTAAATTTTAAATAGATGAAAAAAAGAAAGTCAAATAATAATTCACCTCTATATAATCGTAAATATATCATATATAAACATTAAATTCATTATAATAACCAACCATGAAATATGGTTATAGAAAATGAATCATATCACTACATGGAGGCGGTAGTAGATATATATGCACGAGCAATACTTTAATTTTCCATTTAATTTAAAGGAGGAAAAAAAGGGTTGTAAAATAATAATTATAAAATATTATTATATTTATGATACTACATTAATCATTTTGTTATAGTTAAAATAGATTTAAGGTATTATATGAAAAAAATAAACTTTGAAAGAGTCGGGTAAGACGATCACCTCTTTTTTGTAAGGCTATATATGGATTAAACCTTAAGACTTCTTAGGATGGTCTTATGGGAAGAAAAAAATATCTATGATGAATTTAATGAATATATAAATGTATTAGGGTAATTATTTTATGATATAGAGTGCTCAAAATTTGTGAATGATGGATAAGGGGAGGCTCCCTTTTATAAGTGAGGGAAAAGACACACTTGGAATTAAATAAAAGATTTAAATATTATATATATAATAATCATACCAAGTAGAAAAAAGAATAAAAAATTATTATATAATGATTTATATATTCTAAATAAATTAAAACAATCAAATTTAGAATTTTTTTAAGACATCGTAATCCATATATCATAGTTAAATCACTTTATTTCCATTTTAACCTTAACTGTGATAACATAACTTTTTACCATGAAAACTTTTCTATATGAAAAAAATAAAAATCCATACTAAAAAAATATTTAAACTGGATTATAAAATTTTAATCAATTTTATAATATTAAATTTATATAGGTGAAAAAAGTATTATTTTAATATAAAAACACAAAATGCATAAAAAATAGTTTTTAGGAAAATGCCGAATTTAAGTGTAAGATAAATCTTAAATTGAAATAATGTAAAAAAGTTGGTTTACATGATTTTTTAGTTATTTAATAAAAATTTGAGGTTTTTATAATTTTTTATCCATCCAAAATTAATGTAAAATTCTAACCATTCCACTAAACAAAAGGACCCAAATTTTTTTATTAATTTTATTAAAATAGGACTTAAGCCCACAAAAGTCAAGAATTGGTTACCTAATTTAAAATATTGTTTTAAAATAACTATTTTACTCAATAAAAATATTTTTTTGATATAAATGTTTTAAAATTTATTAATTCATGATTACATCATAATATTGTCATAAAAGTGACAATATTTGAAAAATTAGTATTTTTCACTATTCTGTCAAAAATAAATATTTTTAGAAAATTCCATAAAATTAATCCTATATATATTATAAAATTTATATTTTAAAAATTATATCCATTTCAAATAAAATTTATAAATGTTTTATAAATTAATTATAATGACTATTCACAAAGTGCAATAAAAACCATTTTTGAAGAAAATATATTTTTAAAGCATAAACAACTTTACTAAAAGTTATATACTTTATTATTATGAATTAATAAATAAATTTTCATTATATAAAACATTTATACATATTTTTTATAGTGGGGATTTTCCTATTCATACCACCAATTCAACTGCTAGGTTATAATGGTCACATTTAAATAATAGTAATTTTATAGTATATCTGAGTTCACTTAGAACTCGGTATTTCATGTTAAAAAATCTGTTGAGAATAATAATATTTTAAACTAAATTTTCTTGGGTTTAAAACAACCCAAAAGGGTGGTATAACCACTTACCATGCCTTTATGCAATTAGGATAACAATACTAGTGACTTTGTTGTTGGCCTTCCTAAGACATCTAGGGAAAACAATGTCATATGGGTATTCATTGATAGATTAACTAAGTCTGCACATTTTTTTACTATATTAGAGGAATTATTCCTTGATATCCTTTCTTATATATGTATTCAATATGAGGTGACACTAAAAGTGGTACCATTGTCAATTTTTTCATCAAATGATCTAATATTTACTTTTAATCTAAAGTGAAGAATTCAAAAGGTATTAAATATTAGATTCAAAGTTAGCACAACCTATATTTTTTAAAATTATGGGAATTCCAAGAATACTATTAAAAGATTATAAATTTTTTTATGGTTTGTATCACATGATTTTCATGGGTGTTTAGATCCACATTTTTCACTTGTTTAATTATCTTATAAAAATAGTTTCTACTTGAGCATTAAAATGGATCCTTATAAAGCAATATATGGGAAAAGGTAAAGAACTCCATTATACAGGGATGAAGTTGGAGAAGGAAAAATATTGAGACTATACATTGTGAATGAAATTACAAAGAAGATACTAGTGATTCCGAGACATATCATGATTTATTAGAGTTTAAAAAAGATTTCTGATGATTACCAAATTAAGTAAAAAGAATTTCATGATGGGGATCATGTATTCCTTAAAATATCATCATGGAAAAAAGTCATGAGATTTAGAAATAAAGGGAAATTGAGCCGATGGTATATCAGACCGTTTCAGATTTTGGATCACGATGGAGTAGTTTCTTATTAGTTATCATTACCTCCAAATTTTTTGAAGATCCACGATATCTTCTATATATCCCTATTAATAAATTATATGTCATACCCAACACATATACTATAATCACGTAGAATGGAATTGGAATCTGATCTATCATATAAATAAGTACCAAAATATATTCTTTATGAAAGGGAGAAAGTGCTGTGGAAAAAGATAACTCAACTCATGAATGTATTCTAGAGAAATTAAAAGTTCTAAGAAGAAACCTAGGAACCAGAAGAAGTAATGAGAAAAAAGTACCATCATTTTTTTCACCTTAGTGTATAAAATGAAATTTTGAGGTTGGAATTTCTTAATAAGGAAAATTTGACAACATTATATTTTATTTATATTATTAATAAATGAACTCATGTTTCACAATAACCATTTAATTATGTTTTACAATATAATTACATTGAAATACAATTACATTTATCTTCACATCATGTAACAATATTTATGATAACAAATAAGAAGACTACAGGTAGATAAACATCAAAGATTAATGTATACATAATAGTAAACTCTATTAAGACAAATTATATCAAGAAGACCACTCTTGATTCACAATTAGTATAAATAAATAAAAAAACTAGGAAGATGATAGACATTATCAACGGACGTATAGAACCTTTATATTTGATGTAGTGAATAGTGAAGTATAAGAACATTGGAGTATATATAGTGTTAAATTGGAAATAAGACTATTATGATATGACCATTATAAATTATTACCATTAGTAAATATGGTCATTGGGAATTATGATTATTGTTCATTATAATCATTGATAATTATTACCATTTTAAATAATTTTATCATTAGAATTTGTTTATATAAAGGGTAATGATGGGAGATAATTGATGAAGATGAGAGAAGAAATGGCCTCGAGTAGAAGGATAAAACCTTATAAAGACCATTTATTAGAGTATGGGAGGGTGGTATAATCATTGTTATTCACACTTTATCAATACTAAATAGAGATTCAATAAGTGAGGCTTGAGTAGAAATATCACGAACCAATTTGGGATTCCATCTCACCTGAAATCCGACCCGATTTGAGACATGGACCAAAGGGAGTTATCAATCCCCACGGGTTTGAAACCTGTTTTGGGTATAAAAGTAACCACAATGGGAATTATTTTTACCCAAAAAAACTAGGATCAAATAAAAAAATTAAACACACAACATAACCAACAATAACTGAATACAAATAAATACAAAACTGATACAGATACATAAAATACTAAAGAAATCAAAAATTGAATGAAAAAATAAAACTAGACCACACCAGCATGATCTCTATGTGACCTATTAGTCACCATGATCCACAAATCCAACCTTATCTAATAGAAACCGAACTAGATACCTATATTGAAAAAATATCTTGGGTCTACCTATGTCCAGTGGCACAAGTAGGGTGTCATCTCAAACAACTCAGTAAGAAATCACCATAGAGTTCATGCATTTCCTTTCCCAAAAATTTCCACAAACACTGGTTTGAAATACATTTAGAAAATAGGATTTTAAATCATTTCTATTAAGTAAGAATAACTATACATCAATCTCATTTTTAAAATAATACATGTATCTTTCCTTTTCAAAAACAGTTTCTCTTTCCACAACCCATTTTACAACCATAACCCAAATACAAATCCAAACCAGATAACCCAAAATGTCCTAAAGAAAGTCAAGGGGGACAAAAAAGTAGGTATAACTAGTAAAGCCAATATGCAATATAGAAAAAATAAATAGAATATATAGTTAGTAATCATGAAGTTTCCTAAAAATATCTAGAGGCTATATCTGGATGTACTCAGTTCGGACTCACCTACTGACATATGATGAAACTTCATAGTCAATAACCAACTGACCTCTCTAAACTAGCCAATCTAGAGATTCGTCCCACCTAGCTCTATCAAGTCAAGGGGGGTACCAACCTATCTAATAAGGGTCGACAAAGAACCTTCACTCGACCCTCTAGATGAAATCCAGAAATCCCATGATAATAATAATAATACTTGGAAACACATGATATAGAAATCATTACCCACTACATCCTCGGGCATGAACCATTAGAGGGGACCCTATGATAAGGTATAATGGACTTAATACCAAAAAGTTTCTGTGTATGATCCACTAGAGGGAAGCATATCCCGAGTTCTAGTGTTTCTTCCAAACCGAATCCAACAATCACAAACACACATGAAAATCCATCTCTTTCACAAGTGAAAATAGGCACATCACATCATTTGATTTTCAAAAAAAAAATTTCCTATTCATTTTTCAAATACCAACCAGGCCTCACTCCACCCATGTTTTTAATCAATTTTTAAAAACTTGTGAGGATACCCACTAGGCACATACATCACATGAGTTTCAAAACCAAATTCATAAAACATCACAAGGTTCCAATCAATCCTTCTCATCACATCGCATTAAAACTATATTTTACAAAAAACAAAAAGTTTCATCAAGACCATTAAACATTTCCAATCCAAATACATTGACAAAGCCATATCGACAAAATTGAACATTAAAAAAAGGTTAACAAACTGCCTTGCATCACACTGATTTGATATTTCTTTCCCAATCATTATAAAATATCAAATGGGATTTTCACATAAGGAATGTTTCAAAACCAAACACCAAAACATCTCACGTTCCAAATATGTATCACATTTACAAACCCAATTCTATTCTAAACACATTTTAAAATCCACACTAAAAAAATACATCATACATAAAGTTTCCAAACAAGCCTTTAAAATAAACCATATTTCAAAGTGACCATTAGGCCAAGTTTCTAAGTACAAATTTGAATTCACATTCATAATTCAATGGAAGAAACCCTTAATGATTATAAAATCAAGGAACCATTTTAGGAAAAATGGATGGGAGAAAAAAGAATAAACCTTTTGAAAACTAAGGATCAAGGAAAAAAATCATTTTTAAAAGCCATCACCATCTGAAAACTTATAAATATGTGCACCTCATGCACCTGTGGATGTGCTAAAATAAAATGGCACACTTAAAGTATCCAAAAAATCACCAAAAAACCGATTTTCAAGGAAAATATCTTGATTTTATGTAAACAGATTAATTATACACAATTATAGAGCGTGAACATGTTTTCCAAAAACCGGAAGAACCTTCCCAATCTTTTTTCCATAAATCATCGAGTTATAAAGATTATTTTGAACCACAAAACATGTCCAATATATAATTTTTACCAAGATAATAAAACACAACCAAGGAAAAAAATACCACAAGTTCTCAATTTGAATTTTTGAAAATAAAGGGGATTTCATCAAACACTTTGTATTCATTCAAATATAGGAAAAACTAAATAAATCCTTTGAAAACTATTTTGAAACAAATTTAAATCATAAAAACACCAAAGTAACCACATAATAATAATGATTATAATATTTTGAAAGAATCCAAGGATAGATCAAGCATCAAAAAAATGTTTCGAAAAGGAAATGGATTGAAACACCTACTTCAATGATGTGTGAACGAAACAAAAATTTGGAAGGAGGAATAATAAAAGCCAATAGACAATCTAAACACCCTAACACAAAAAAAATCAAACGACAAATAAAAAACAAACCTTATGATTTAGCCAAGGGGAAAACCCCACCAATAGAAAGAAATAAAGAGAGAGAGAAGGAAGAGGAGTAGGGGAAATTCACCCAAAACTCAAAGGATATTACATCGGAACCTTTAATAAGCTTTAATGGTGGACATATAATAACGGATGTAGAGATTAAAGTCCCCCATGGTGCGCCAATTTTTAATGAGGGAGGAAAATAATGAATTTTGGTTAAAATATCAGTGGAGAAAGATTATATTTTTACACATTTAATGATATTGGAAACTTTCATGGTTTGGCTACATGGTTTGGAAAACTGTGCACTAACCTTTAACTTTTATGGTTTGGCTACACGGTTTGGGAAACCGTGCACTAACCTTTCAACCCTCACTGTCTAAGAGGGACATGTTAAATGGTTATACCACATGGTTTTTCCAACCATGTGGTCTCCACTGTCTAAAATGGAAAATTTCCACACGATTTTCTTGGTGAAGGGACATGGTTTCAGCTAACCCTGCACTGACCATACACTAGCTTCTGTCAAGACCTAAATCTATATTTCCCACCAAATACTCACTCTAAATGTTTCAAAACTAAAAAAATTCAAAATGGGAACTCAACTCGAACCTCAATCCAAATATCCAAATCTAAGAATAGAATGAAATATTATAATTCCAAGGACATAGTGTGGCAATTATCCCCACTGAAAACATTTTCTGCCCCCAGAATGTCACCCAACTAGATTATAAACAAAACTTGATCCCAAAACTGAATAAATATAAACAAAAACACAAACCTTGGGGTGAAAGTTCACTTAATGAAAAAGTCACACCTAACTATTTCTATGGGAAACCAAAACATAAAGAACAATATTTGAACATGAGAGGGTTCTCCCCACCTCAAGAACCTGACTAACACCGTGGAATGACTTCTGATCATCCCAAAATGGAAACTCCCAACCCACACCCTCAAGGAGGACCATGTGGGAACTCCCAATATAATATAATTAAAACTTTTCCACACAAGTTAAATAACACTTCTACCAGAATTGAGAATTTCCAATCACAAAACAAATCCCCAACATAAGGGGAAACCCATGAAAGGAACCAAAACCAAGAAAAGAACCAAAAAAAACTACAATAATTGATTTCCAAAAGCATGGATATCCCCAAAAAAGAGAAAAATAAAAATAAAAATGATTCATGAAAGGATAATCATTTAAAGTTCCACATTCAAGGAATAAAAATGGGACTATAGGAAAACAAGACCACTGATCCTCTTAAAAGGATATTAGAAACTCATAAAAAGCAAGAAACTACAACATGAACTTAAAATTTCTACACTCCAACATTGGAGACAAGATATAGGACAAAGTTAACCACACCCCAATTGATTCCCTGTCTATGCGCAATATTCAGTCTAGGGCCTATGGATGGAGCCCTGGTGTCTAAAGGAACCACTACCTCATAGTCAGGAGCTGACATCATCTGATGAAGGATTCTTATTTAAGAAATTCGACTTACAAAACTTACATAGATGACCCAAATAGTCACATTGATAATAGGTATTTGGAGGATTATGAAAAGATGACTTTGAATGCACCAACCTATTGAACTAAAAGCACACAAATGACAAATTTGACGAGTGAGAAGTTGGATCTAATGAAAGAGGATTTTCAGAAATAGTTTCCTCTTGCACATAGCTCTAACTTGAAAGGAAACCTTCATGAGAAATAAGGTATATCATATTGGTAACTTTCTATACTCTGGAAACCAACTCAACTAAGAATGATTCATCTGAAAACATATCAAAACATAGATCCTTTGAGGAGAGGAATCACTCCATGATCTTTGGATGAAGAACCCAAATGAAAAGAGGAGCCTTAAAATGATTATCTCCAAATAAAATGAAACAATATACTTAAAGTGGTCAATATAGGAATTCACTATATGCGGACCTTTATAAATACACATGATCTCTTATAATTTATTTTTATTCTACTCCCCACATACAAACCATCAGATGAAGGTGGTTTTAAAAGACTCACATGTCATCCCAACTTACCGGAATGATGGAACAACTACCTTCCATTGATCCCAATATGGACCCTCAAACGAACCCAGAACAGAACACACTATCACAGATTTTGGATTTCCCAATTATTTTAAGACACACTTAACTTCCTCCAGCCACTCAACTACCTCTAATGGATCTCAATCACCACGAAAATTAAGAAATAGTTGAAAAGAACTAGAAACGAGACGAACCTACTAGAGACCTTGTGGGACATTTTAGGGGTATATTATGAACAACACTGAGAACATGAATCCTGAATTAGAATCAATATAAAAAATAATTGAAAATAACATCTCAAGGAATAACAATAGGCTCACAAGACGAACGGTACAATTAGTACAAAAAATCCTCCTTTCAAAAATACTATTTTGATTGAATTTCAAAAAAGACTTCTTCTAACCCCACTATCCAAAAATCAAAATTACTTTTTCATAAGGAAATAATCCAATTTTTAAATAAAAACCCAAACTGAAATAAAATTCCCTTTAAAAACATTTTGGTAAACAAAACTAAGCCGAACCTTTTATTTCAAGTACTCACCAATGGCATCCTGTGAATCCTCCCATACGTGTTCATTCAACTTATGCTTATATCATCTATACACATGTAAAAATATGCACTTTCCACACATACAAAAACATATGAAAACTTTCACAGGGAAAACCAAGGGCCACACATACTAATTTATCATCAAACCTAAGCATTTACCAAATTCTCAATTCACTTCCCCCCCACATTTTCCCAAAATTTTCAAAATTCTGAATCACTTTCTATTTTAAAAACTCATTTCACTTTTCAATTTGAAAACAATTAAAAAAATCATTTTAATTTCAAAAACCATTTTCATTCTAAAGTACCACTCACTCCATAGAAACTAAAATAAAGCACATCTCATATTGAACTACCAGGATGTGGAACTTGTGGCCATGCCAAACCCTATGACATAGTTAGTGGGGCCTGACCCAACTAAGTATTAAATAATAAGAGGACCTTGAACCATGTATTGGGACTCAACATGGGTTAATACTCCATGTGATATTATAACATAACTCTTACTCCCCTCTATTATCATTCCATATCCATACAAAAAAAAACAAAGGCTCAAATCCTAGACTACCCCTAGAAACTCGAGGATCATAATGAGAAAGGGTTTATGAATTTCTTCCCATTCCAACCTCCCAAGTCCTGAAAGTCCTAATATAAAAACACAATTGAAACCCCAAATAATAAGGTCCTCCTTTGATACCATTTTTCATGTACCAAGTTGATATGCCATCCAACCTGACATCTGACCTGATCTGAGATATTTCTCGAAGGGAATTTTCAGATCCCTATGGGCTAGAAACCGGTGCTGAGGATCAATGTAATTACAATGAAAATGATTTTTCCCCAAATAATCTATGATCAAATAAACAAACTAAGAGAAAAAAATAACAAAAAATAAATGCATATAAATAAATATGAAGCTGATCCGGACACAACAACTTCTTAAGAAAACAAAAACTGAATTGAAAAATAAAACTCAATGAAAAACTAAAGTTGGGCCATGCTAATATGATCATCACATAAACTCTTGGTCACCACCATCCAAAAAACTTACTTGATCCAAGATCAATTGAACTAGAAACCAACACCTACAATAAAAATTGAGTCTACTGAGGTGAAGTGAAATATATAGGGCATGATCTTAAATAGATCAGTAGGTAATCACCATAGAGTTAATTCATTTCCTTTTGCGAAACAGTCTAAAAAACTGGTTTGAAATACATTTAGAAAATAATATTTTAAATTATTTTCAATAAGTAAGCATAGATATCCATAAATTTCCTTTTTAGAACAACACAAACAGCTTTCCTTTTCAAAAAACTATTTCAATTTCCACAAACCATTTTAAAATAATGACCCAAATACAAATCCAGACCAGAAAACCGAAAAGGGATTTATAAAAAGTAAATGGGGCTAAACAAGAAGAAAAAACTAGTAAATACAATATACAAAATGTATCATAAATAAAAGGAACATATATATAGTAATCATTAAGTTTCTTATACATCTCAAGAGGTAATCCCTATACGTACTTAGTTCAGACTCACCTATTGGTTTAAGGTGAAACACTATAGTCAATAACTAACTGGCCTCTCTAAACTATCCAATCCAATGACACACCCCTCTAAGTACCTCAAGTCATGGGGGGTACCAAGATATATAATCAGGTTCAACAAGAAGACATCACTCAAATCAATATATAACACCTATAAGTCCGTTGATTATTATAATAATAATTGGAAACACATGGTATAAAAACCACAACCCACAGTGTCATAATGCAATAGCCATTACAGGGGATCCCATCCCCGGGTCTAATGGACTTAACACCAACAAGTTTACCATGAAAGAGCCAAGTATCACAAACACAAATGAAAATCCATATCTTTAACAAGTTCCAATTGGTTCATCACATTAATTGAGTTTCAAAAACCACTTTACCATTTATTTTCCAAATTATAATCATGCCTCAAACTAACCAAGATTTCAATACATTTTTCATAACATACAATAGTTCCCACTAGGCCCATAAATCACATGAGTTCCAAAACCAAATTTATAAAACATCACATGGTGACAATCATGCCTTCTCATCAGATAACATTAAAACAATCCTTTAAAGTCTACAAAAGGTTCCAACGAGGGTTTACACATTTCCAATCCAAATATATTGACAAAGCCATATCGATAACAAACAGTATTCCAAAAATAATTCCAAAAAACCATTGAAACCTAATTATTTGAGATTGCTTTACCAAAAATCTATAAAATACCAAACAATATTTTCACATCATGTGAGTTTTAAAATAAAACTCAAAAACATCTCAAGTTCTATACGAGAATCATATTTCCAAAACCAATTCAATTTCCAACTTCTTTTCAAAACCATAATGAAAACACACATCAAACATAAAGTTTCCAAATAGGCCTTTAAAATCAACCATATTTCAAAGTTCCCATCGAGCCAAGTTTCAAATTAAATAGATGAAGTCACATTCATAATTCACTCAATGTAACACTTCAATATTTGGAAATCAATAAACCATTTTAGGAAAAAGGGAAGCGGGTAGAAAGGAGAAATGTTTTGAAAATTGAGCCTCGGGGAAAATATCATTTTTAAAGACTATCATCATTTAAAGGTCCATCCATGTGTGCACTCTGTGCACCCATGGATGTAATAACATTAAATGAAACTCTTAAAGTATCCATGAAATCACCTAAATAAAATTTTTCAAGAAAAAATAATTTCTTTTATACCAACACATCAATTATACACAATTACATAATACGAATAATTTTTCCAAAAACTGGAAGAACCTTCCCAATTTTTTTTCCATAAATAACTAAGACATAAAGAGGCTTACAAACCCCAAAACATTTCTAATATATAATTTTAACCAAGATAAGAAAAAAATTAACAAGTCCAAAAGTCACCATAGAATCTTAATTTCACTTTCTAAAAACAATGAGAATTTCATCGAACTCTTTTCTTACACTCAAATATAGGAAAACTAAATAATCCCTTTGAAAACCATTTCAAACCAACTTTACATCATAAAAACACCCAAGAAACTCATACTATAACTTCAAATATGTGGTTATAATATTTTGAAAGTATTAAAGGATTGTTTAAGCATCTAAATAATGTTCTAGAAAGGAAATATATGGGAACACCAACCTCAACGACGTGCGAATGAAATCAAACTTTGGAAGGAGAAATAACATACCTCAAGAGATAATACATAGACCCTAACACTATATACATCAAACCACACATCAATTATAATGCTTTGGGTTTGGACCAGGTGAAAAATACACTAAGAGAAACAAAAAACTAATATAGAAGGAATAAGAGAAGGGAAAATCGTCCAAAAACTCAATGTATTTTACCTAGGAACCTTCAATAAGTTTCAATGGCTGAAGGAGAGTAAGGGAGGAGGATCTTAGATACCACCATGGTGTGACTAGGTCAAATGGGGATGGAAAATTTTGAATCCTGATTAAAACATTAAAAGTGAAAGATTAAAATTTTACACTGTTAATGATTTGGGAAACTCACATGGTTTGGCCTCATAGATTTCCAAATCATGTGACCCTCACTATCCAAGAGGGACATGCCAAATTATTTTGCCATATGATTTTCCAAACCGTGCCCCAAAAGTGTGGTCTCCACTTTCAGAAATGTAAATTTTCTATATGGTTTCCTGGGTGAAGGTGCAGAGTTTCCCTTAACCATGCACCTTGAAATATCCACTTTACCCCAAATAATCACATTAAAACTTCTAAAACTGCAAAATTCAATCTAAAAAATCAACCTGAACCTCAACTGAATGATCCAAATACAAGAAAAAATGAAATAAAATAACTCCAATGTCATTGTGTGACATGAACCACTTATAAGACACATTCCCGATAGAATAAATCACCATCAATTCAATGTTAGCTTAATTACCTCATGAGAGTACCACTATCACACAACTTACCCTTATGGTGTATAATGTTGTAATTAGGGGTTATGTATCTAGACCATAAAAGTATAAAATTTTAAATTTTCTTGTTCGAGATGAAATAGTTTCTACTTCGATCCAATTTATTTTTTTTAAAATTTACATCAATATAGGATGATATGATGAATTAATTTTTGGATACAAACAAAACAAAATTGTATTTATTTGGAAAATATATGATTACACTTAAAATAAAATTTTATGATAAATTCAATAATTTGAAATAAAATTTATTACCTTTAAATGGTTTTATAAAATATTAATTTTTTTAATATAAATGATAATATAATTTTATGAAGGACCAAATAATTTTTATAAGGGTGAGAAAGTTCAATTTTTTGAAAAAACTTATATTTTTTCCATAAATAATTATTATTTTTTAAAAATTAAATATCTAATATTTGTAAAATTATTTTGATAAAATTGATTTCATTTTTTAGATAACCACATAAACATTTTTAAGTGAATAATTTTTCATAATTTTTTGAGTGATTTGAATTTTTGAGTAAAATGATAAATACGACATAAATAGATGGAAGGTATTATGACATAATAATGACATAAAATTGATTTAATAAACATTATAACGATATTTATCAACTGAAAATATAATTATTCATTAAAATTAGGTATTTTGATGTGATAATATTAATTTTACTAACCTATAAGGAATCTTCAAAATCCAAAAGTATATTTCAAAAGTTTTAAAAACAATTATTTATGAAATATAACCCCTTACAAATAAAAAAATGTTATTAATTAAATAAGTTTTGTTATTATTATATTAAAATATTAAAAAAGACCCAATGGAAAATACTGTGGTAAAAACCATGGTAATTCCAATGGTTTTTAGTTTTTTGTTAAATAGAAGTCAAAGGCTTATGTTTAGAAATTAATAATGAATTATCCATATTTTGATATAAATACACACCCATTATCCCATTCCTTTTCACTAAAAATACATTTAGATTAAATTTAACATCATTTTATCTCTCTAATACTTTCCAATTAGTTATTAAGGTTCTAAGAATCTCCTCTAATTCTTTAGGAAGCCACTTTACAAGTAAGGGATCCAATTTCTCTTTCCTTGTTTTTTTCAAGTACTTCTTGTAATAAGTCTTTTGATTTTAAATCTATTAAATTCTCATGTGTCTATAATTATTAATTTACCCTATATTTAATTCCATAATAATTATATACTTTCATTATCTCTCATTAATCATATTCTATAAACCACTTTGTTTACCTGTTATATTGTTGAAATCATTATTTGATTTTATATACCATCCTTTAATTTTGTGAATACCCAACCCTATTTTAAGTTAATGGTATTATAATATATTTAATCATTCTTCATGATTAGGTATTTCTATATATGATACCATAATTTCCTTATTTTGGGTTTAAAGGAATGAAAAGTCCATTTATTTAAACATTGATGAACATAAAGATTTGGTATGAAACCCATTCATTATTTCCCATAGGTTATTGACAAAATGATTTCTTATGATAATTTATATATGTGGTACACATGAATTTATTAATATAAAGGGTTATCAATGATAGATATTTGATTCATTATGTTAGTAATTACTGTTTATAGATAACCTTAGTTATGATACCTTAGTGAATAATCTTGGTAATTTGTTTTATGAGACATTTGTGTTGAACCTTAGTGATATTCTTTTGAATGTATAAATTTTATGTTGTATAAAATTTTTAATGTTTTGAATCATAAAAATATGATTGTAATCTCATGTTATTCTTCATGTTTTATCCAGGATGATCCCTAATGTTCCATTTTATTTATTTATCCCTTACTAGGCTTTATTCTCATCCTTTTCCATTGATTTATGTTCCTAGTAATCATTTACAACGAGGTGACCTAGGATGGAATAATTAATTGGTATTTTTAGAGCATTAGATAATTTTTAAGTTTATATTTTGCTTTGTGTAATTATTATAATATATACCTTATTTCCAAGACACTAAACCTCAAAAGATCCTTGGAAGTTATTAATGTAATATTTTGTTAAGGAATTATGTTAAAAAGTTTGTATTAAAATGAGGGATCTCCATAGTTTAAACATTTAAAAATAAATATTCAAGTAAAATATAGATGTAATCAAGAATATATTTTTTTTTACACATTTGATCCACTTTTCTTGTTAAAAATACATTCCTTAATCATTAAGGAATAAAAAATTGTAAATATTCAACCCAAACTTATTTATAAATGGAATCTATTCTATTGATTCTAACCCACACCTCCAGTTTAGTTAAATCTTGAATAACAACCAAAATTATATCATAAAAAGTCTTGTCCTATTTTTTTAGTTTTAAATTTTAATAATGACTCCCACATTTTCTATTATGAAGAAAGTCGTTATGAGAAGGGGTGATTCCCACAAAGTAAGTAACTAGTTATTTTCTACCATTTACAGTTATATTGGGATATTAAATCTTTTTAAATCCCCTAAAACACTATAAAAATATATTATTAACATTATAATACCTCTTTAAAAATTATTTTCAATAATATTAATCTATATATATAGTCAATTATTCATATAACATGTTCCAGTTTGGGTCAGTTTAATCACCTTCATGAATGATGTTATATTATCTTCATAATTTCCATCAAGGATGAGTATAAATACAAAATTAATGATAATATATGTTATGAATGATAATATTATATTATTATGATTAATCTGAAATTATAATACCCTGACATTTTGCGAATTATTATTTTATGAATTAATTTAATCTTTTTGATATTTTCCATTTCAGAAAACACTGAATATAACTTTTTTATATACAAAGAACTAAGTGTATCTTGCATGATATGAAACACTAAGTCAGTATTTCAATACATGAAACACTTATATTAGATTTTGGTATATGAAAAACTATATTTTTCTTACATTACACACAATAACAATTCCATTAGATAGATTGTATTACATTCAAGGTCAAGTTTTACCGAATTACAAGATATTATTAATATTATTATTAAAATACATTTAAAGCAACCACTTAGCCACTTGAATAGAATTTATGAATAATAATAGAAAATATTATTTACACATGTATATAAAATTAATAATTTGGTTATCAATTAATGGAAGTGAATGTAAGAACTATATGAAAATAAAGAAATTACTCTTCTAAGAAAACTATTTTTCTATGCGTAAATAAATATTTTCTCAACAAATTAAAAAAACAAATTTTGAATAATCTTTTAATTAAATTTCTTATATTATATATTCAGTAAATATTTTTTATAATCATATAATATATTTAATAGGTATAAGATAAGAATAAATCCAATTATATGTATAAAAAGATGTATTTTTCTAAAAGGTAATTTTACTGTCTTTTATTGGAGAACCCATTTTAAATTTGATTTTTGACACTTTTAAAAATTTTATTTGGAAAAATAAACTTCAATTTTTGAATTTTAATTTCAAAATTTAATTTGGGTGAATTTTAGTTATTTTTCTGAGAATTTTCTTTTTTGGTTGAATATTGGAAAACACTTAATTTTAATTCAAAAATACTTTTTGTCTAGTTTATTTATATTGTTAAATTGTATTTTAGTTTGGTTTTAGAGTTTAATTAGTTCGATTTTAAATCAATTAATTCAATTTAGTTCATTTGAATAAATTTCACTTTTAAATTTTATTTAAAAATATTTCAAACTTTTGAACATTTTTACTTAAAAATTCAACTTTATCGTCCCATTTATGGGATTAAATTAAAATTAATTTCTTCCAATTATATGATTAGAAATTGGAAAAATGGATTCCATAATTTTAATCATCAATATATTTAATTTATAATAAATTCAACTTAGTTTTTTACTAAAAATATTTCTGATAGTGATTAAATTTAATTATTTGGATTAAGAGAAAAATTAGCTTAAAAAAGGACTAAAGCATAAAATTAACAGTCAAAATGACCTATAAGCTTGTCTAAAATCCATTTTATCTCTATATTTATACCCTATATTTCCTTTTATTGGTTTTTAACATTATTGGATCCACTTTTCAGGGGAATAAGGTGGGTGGGTTCCCTTTTAAAAGAATTACAAGAATGCCACCCCTCCTCCACTTTGAAAAGGAACTCACATCTCCCACTTATTAACACCTCTCAAGACCTATGTATCAAAAAACCTATTCCTAAATATCCTCTTAACATCCCTAAATTAATCCTATAATACTCCCTTTTCTAATAAATCCATCCAACTAATTCCTTTGGTTCAAACCAAAAGGAGTTACCCATAGAAGAGGTAACATACTTCATCAAGCTCGTTTGTTTTATTTTCATTCTCCAAACCCTAAAATATTTTTATGAAATGATTATATAATAGAATAATTATTTTTAATATACTTATTTATTTTATTCTAATGGTTCTAACTGCACTTACAAACACTTCTATCTAATGGGAAACAAACTTACTGTTCTCATGTACGGAAAACTACCGCCTCACTAAACGATGCTATCTGTTTTTACTTTAACACAAATAATGGTTGGTAATTATGATATAAAATATATATTTTATATTATAAATTTGATATTTATGTTATATTTATGCTTATTCAATTATTATATAAAATATACTTTCATTATTTCTATTTTTTTGTGAATATGATAACTTTATTTGTGGATATGTGGACTATCGTATCCTTAAAGAGATGTGACTCATTCACACTCTACAAGAAATGTATTAAGGAAACGCTTAGTAAAATTTTATGATATATATGTATAAAATAATAATTATACTATAATTATTTTATATATAAACATATATTTCATTTAATTTATTTCTTTCAAGATGACAATAAAACAAAAACAATGTTCATACTTACGTACGACCTACTGTCTCCATGAACCGTATATTACATTTCATAATTATATATTTTACATATTGTTATAAATAAATATATACTTAATATATATGATATTTATATCATTATTTAAATTCTAGATATAATTAAATCATGATCTAAGTAAGTGGATCAAGAATAATAGGCCAAAACATATATAAAAGAAAAAGCATATATTATTCAAAACACAATATGGATTTCTTAATAAACTGGAAATATATGGTCATAAAAAAATAATTCATGGTATTATATATAATAATATGGGTTTTTATTAGATTTATAATAAACTTAAATTTATTATAGAATAGTTTTGAATATTTATGATGAAAATAAAGACTTAAGGTAAGGGTTTTCTCATCTCACTTTAATTTTCTGTGAGACACAAGACATGTTCACCTCCTATTTACATATATGTAGTATATAATACACATGAATGTGTTATGTGACTAATATATTTAATTATTTTTTCTATTTTAATATCAAATTTAGGATCTTTCTTTTATGGGTTTTATTGCAAAAAAATTTACCTGATCGGTAAAGTAATTTTGTCTTAATTTTTCTTCTTTGAGATACATGTCATGTTACACAACTATATTTTTATATGGGGTGTATATACTAGAAATTAAAATTTTATATAATTAATATCATTATTTTCATAATGTTTATTCTTTATTTAATTTTATTATTTCTAGGGAATTATGATTCAAAGTTACCAAAGTGGTAGTAGTTTATTTCTACAACTTAATCATTTATCAGAATTATTTATGATTATGATTCCAATGATATATCTCTCAATAAAACTTATGAATTTTATTATCCTATGGTTATCCATTATATATTCCTTTATTATTACTATTTACCACTCTTTGGTACTTAATATAATTAAGAAAATGTTTTTATTAACTTCTGACTTTATTTCACCTTTTGGTTGGAAATCTGTGTTCTTTCAAAACCGTGTTTCCTAAAAATGTTTTCAAAAATATTTAAATATTATAATATGATGTTTAATGTAATTTTTTATCCATGTATTACCTTTTTTAAAAATAGTTTTAAAAGGAAACTTCTTGTCATTTTATGATCAATGCACTTTTCTACACTTTTAATGTGCAGAAGGAATGTTCAACTTGTACAGACTTACCCACTTCTGTGACCATAATTTCCTAATTGATTACTTTTTATGTTTACAAGGTTTTTTTATGGAAAAAGTTTTCATAATATTCTATAATTTTTTTTTAAAATGGTTTTCAAAGAAAAGGGGTTTTTACAAATTATTATATGTTTTAAAAGCTTTTTAAATTATTGTCAAAGTTCAATTTATATGTTTTAAAAAGGTTATTTTGAAGGAAAAGTAATTTAATTATCTCAAAGATTATTTTATAATTTTTCAAATTTTTTTCAAAAAAAAAGTTTTTAAAAATATTTTTGACATTCTTTTAGATTTTTCCAAGGAAAATGGATTTCAAAATTTTTTTAAGCTTCTTTTATAAGTTTCCAAGGAAAAAGGTTTTTAAAAGCTTTAAAGTTTATTTTTTATGTTTTTAAGGAATTTTTTTTTTCAAGGAAAACCTTTTTCAAAATGTTTTCAATATTATTTTAAAACACTTTAAGGGAAAATATTTTTAAAAGGATTTCAGTATGGTTTAAGAATTTTCAAAGTAATTTTTTGGGGAAAATGGTCTGGAAATTGTTTTATGTAAAAAAACGTTTGTTAAAGAATAATGGGTATTTTTCTCATGAAATATTTTTAATAGATATTTAAGAGTTATTTTCCATCTAAGATGAAATCCAGTTTTTGTAACTCAATACTTTATAGGGAAATGATCCAAATGTTCTATTCATATCCTTTTTTTCAATGGTTTATGTTTTGATGAAATGATGTTTATGAAAACCATTTCTATTTAATGACTTATATGTTTAAAAAACATGAATATTTTAATAGGTTTTGATTTGATGGAATGATTATGAGACATGTCTATTTTACAGAGGTTATGATATGATTACATGTTTATGATACCCATTTCATTTCATGGGTTATGTTATGATTTATTATGATCTTGTGCACTTGTATGTATGATTTAATAATTATATGGGTGTGACCTATATCTCCCTTCAATGAATTGGGTAATGATTTTTATATCCAGAGTTATACATAGATGGGATGGGGAGTGAAATCAATTATTTAAATAAATTTTTCCTCTAAGATGGTATTGAGAGTGAATCTTGATTACTAAGATGGTCATAGGAGTGAACCATGACTTCTAAGATGGTATGTGGAGTGAACACATACTACCAAGATAAACTTGGAAGCGATACCTTGGCTACTAAAAATTTAATTTTATATAGTTATGTGTATACTAACAATTCTATGTCTTATTCCTATGTTATATTCTTATGGATTATGATATTGATTCCCTTATTAACCATATCTTATAAGCTAAAAATATTTTTTCCATGACTCATGTATATGATCTTTGATATTTAGGGTATGATATTTAAATTTCATTATCACATTTTCACACCCTTATAATTATGTTATGATTATATATCTAACTTTTTACATTTAATAATAATATGATATTATCCATTTCTTATGTTTCCTTTCTCCAAATTACAAAGAAATGTATTAAGTAAAAGTACTAAAGGGGAAGATCTTTATAGGAAATATTGAACATCTTTCACCGTGTTAGAAGATTTTGTTCCATGTTTTGAAAGATATTAAACTATTATGGTTCTCATGTATGTATTTTTGTAATTTTCCAAATATTCATATAAAATGATGTAATACTGATGTATGTTAATCTTGTATCACTATAAGAATAATATAAACCCAAATTTATGATCATTATAAAAAATTTTTATTTTTGACAAAGCTATAAAAAAGTGAAAGTTTTTAATTTAATCTATATAAATTATATCTTCATGACGCACATCTGTCGTGGGGTGTGGAAAAAACTTATATTTACTAATTTAAAATATAATATAGTGGTTAACCTTGGTTGTCTCCTGATGAGGAGTGCACACAAAATAATTTGTCACTTTTTATTTAGAGAAAAAGTTGGGTGTTTTTGAAATTTTTTGGTTTTAAAATCAAAGAGAGAAACGAAAAAAAGGAAGAAATTAAAGAAGTGATTTAAGACAAATATTGAATTCAAATGATTTAAAAACTATTTTATGAGATGGGTGCTCAAGTCGGGGTTGGTTTTATAATTGAAATACTATCCTTGTTCCATTTAATTCAATCCTCTTCTGCTAAGATGATTTAAGCGAGATTCCATAATTACTTCAACTCACTTCATTGGTTAAATGATTTAACAAAATTATATTTTTTTATACACTTCTTACATTGTGTGATAGAGTTGTAGTGAACACCCCCAATTATATAAGGCAATTCCCAATAAAGTATTGTTTATCCTAAATAATCCTGAATATTCACCACCCCTCCCACACGTAGTAGCGATCGATAGGTACTTCACCACTAAGCCCTGATATTTATTCTATCGAATATAGACTAGAACCTAATGTAGGGATAAAAATGGTAATTTATCAAAGCAATAATAACAACAGAATAGAAAATCTAATACGATCGCATAAGG
The DNA here is from genome assembly GCA_963277665.1 of Viscum album. Lineage (NCBI taxonomy): Eukaryota > Viridiplantae > Streptophyta > Magnoliopsida > Santalales > Viscaceae > Viscum > Viscum album. Next base: position 276,186,283 of record OY728137.1, read on the forward strand.
TAATAAATTCTGTTTTTAGAATTTGAAAACAACTTCGAAGAAGAGAGAGAGATTTTATTCCATAAAATGTAAGAGATCAAAGCATTAAAAATATAAAACCCTCCCTTACCCAATCACCTGATATGTTTACCCCACCATGGTAAAGGTAATTGATATGAAAGGGGAATAAGAAAGCATTATGGAACTTGAAGAACAAAAGAGAGAAATGCAGAACTCAAAAATAAATCCTCTAGAATCTGTTTGCTAGAATTTCGCTTCGGTTATTCCCTCTCTTGGACGAATGAGGCCGAGTTACCTTCTTATAGGAGGTGTGGAATGGAGTTTTCCATCCACCCACGAAGTTTGAATGAATTTGGAGCCGTGTGGAAGAAGTTATGTCCAATTTAGTAGACTTGACTTATTCTGGATGCTGATTACTATTCCACCAACCCAACTTTTACTGGTTTAATGGCGACCTTAATGAACTAATTTCTCCATGAAATTTTATGTGACGATTCCTAGTAAAGTTTTGTTTCTGGCCCAGCTAGAATAACACAATTTTGTTGTCGGTTGGCCGAGATATGATTCTTTGAACGAGTGATGGTCCATTCTACCGGCCAGATAACTTTACACATTGACCGAAATGTTTGGGCATGTAGAAATTCGAATTGGAACTTGGTCCATAAGAATAATATGTAGAAAAGGAACCATGGAAGCCTAAAAAAAGGAATCAGGTGAATTGGATGAATATTTTGGGAGTTTGGATTGAAATACAGAGGACTCATAAAACTGTTAAATGTCCCAGAATTAACCAATTTTCACATTTAAGCTCAAAACTCACCAAAAATAATGAAATGATGAAAATGAGCTCAAATTTATTAATGGGAAGGGATTAAATCATTTAAAAACATATAATTAATTATGAAAATATTATCTTTGTCACTTCACCTTTCAGTAAACTAACATAAGACTCTAAAAATAATTAAAACATTATTATTTTAGCACCAGTGATATCCTAGAGATGATTTAATTTTTAGTATGGTTTCTTTCTATCTCATACCTTCCATGTAAAATAAATTAAACATTATGGGTTCCATTCTAAAAAATGGAGATAATAGGTGTATCTCATCAAAGATTATATGTTTAACGAAAATATTTTCTAAAACTAATGTGGGATTTAGTTTTCACCAAAAAAATCCCCCTAAAATAAAATCCCACACAGCCAAGCCTCCCTTTTAATGATAATTCGCCAAATCCAATCATTTTGCTCTGCTAATTTTCTAATCATCGAGACACACCGCCCTCTCATTGCTACCATTAAGACTTTTGATATAAGGAACCACTATATGTGAACATGCTTCAATTTCACCTCAATTATCATTATCAAACTAATTTAGGGGTATGCTACCCATATCACACTTGGGAAGACCATGAATTTGATACCACTTATCTGGATGATTTCATCCAAGTCCATACCTTCTAGGTCCAACATATAATCCTTTATAGAGATCTATACTAAAACCAATTGGTTATATTATGATTAACCCACCAAGATTATATTTTATCCACTAATATTTATTAAAAAAAATGTTTTATTTTCTATTTTCACCCAAAAATACTTATTAATAAATTACAATGATTAAAATCACCATATAGAAACTAGTATAAAATAATAAAAACTACTAGAATCCAATGATAAAAATAAAATGTAACTATAATATATATATATACATAATAAATGGATATAATTATTCATTCAAAAAGGAAATAGATATTAATAATTTTATAAAATAAGTGATTAATAAGCCTATATTTATTATACATGGAGTTAAAGCACATTCGAGGAAGTTAGGGGTAAGAGTATGATGATGTTTTTTATCTATCTTAATGGTTCAAACATTTATCTTCAATTTAAATGTTTTTATGATATTTACTGATGTATTATATATCATTAACACTAATTATATGATTTCATAAGTTATCTTTTAGATGGTTTAGAATTATTTACCATAGTGTGAATGAAATCTTTCTTTCTCATCCTTTTAGTTTTTTCACTTAGTCATTTTCTATAACTAATTTATTCTACAATATTTATAAATGTAACATACCAAGTAAGTAATGAATAATAGATATTCTTATCTATGTATATTTATGAATTATATAGTGTTTTAAGAGGCTTAAAATGAGAATAAATCCAATCTTAAGAATGAAATTCTCTAATATTTTTAAAAGATTGTTTTACCGCCTTTTGTTGGAGAACCATGTTTAAATTATTCTTTTGAAAATTTTATAAGATATATTTGTCAATAAAAAATTATTATTAAGTATTGGGATATTGAAATTTACTTTGGATAATTTTTTGGTATTTTTCTGACAATGTTCATTTTTTAATGAATAGTGAAAATACTGCAGTTTACATCAAAACTGATTTTTCATCTAATTTAATTATATAGTTAGATTATATTTTTAATTGGTTTTAAAGTATAAATAGAATATATTTTTACCATTTAATCCAATATTGGTCATCATAATTAATTTCACTTTGGAATTGGGCAAAAACAAGTGCCAAACGTTTCATAGATATTGTTTCAAAAAAAACCCGCTATTTGTTTTGAAAACGAGAATTATTTTTAAATTAATTATTGAAATTTCTATGTTTGGAATTTAGTAAAATGGAATCCATATTTTTAATCATAAGATAAAAATTATGTAATTAAGACTCTTGGTTTTGGACATTATGAATAGTAATGACGGTAATTATATTTAATTATCTTGATTAATTAGTAATCGGGTAGTTAAGGATAATAAAATAATATCATAAAAATAACTAGTGACCCTAAAATGTGTCCTAATGCTACTGGTTGTGTCATGTACAACCATGGTATTCCTTGTACCGAACTTTGGGACCCCATGGAATCACTTTTGGGTGAAATTAAAACTTTATCTTTTTATTTTTAAAGAAAGGAGAATATCACTAAAGAATGTATCACCCGAGTAAATCATTTTTAATTTTTGTCTACATAAATGATCTCTTAGACTATAAATTTTCACTGTAAAGATAAAAATATTTCCTATATCATAGTAATTTTTTTATAATTTTTGTAAATTAAATAAATTAAATTATTTATGACATCATGATGATGCAATGATTACCTCATTAATGGACGATTTAAATAAAATGAAAATATAATGTAAACTCTAAGACTTACACTTGTCAAAGACCTATTGGATGAGTATATTTAGAACCCTTATCACCTTATCCTCTAAATATATTAATGTGGGACCTTTAAAATCCGAAACTCATTTTAATATAAAGTAACATTTTATAACTTTCCAAGAGTTCCCCTCCTCTCCTCTTATAAAAGGCCCCCAAATCTACCTCTTTACACACACCTATCAAGCCATTGGCTCGGCCAAAATCTTCTCATTTCATCTCTCCACACCCCTCTCTTCATCCTAGAAGCCTTACCTTAGGAAGAAAGCTCTTCAAGAAACCCTTTTGGTTCAAACCAAGAGGAGTTACCCGATTTAAAGGTAAAGACTTCTCTAATGTTCTTTTGTTTTATTTTGCTTCTCCAACCCCCTAAACTCTTTTTATTCATTTATTTTGTAACAAAAACAGTATATTAAATATACTATGATGTTTTTATAATAAGTATTTGAGCTACACTTATACACACCTACATCTAATGGTTAAAGAGCATACTGTTTCTGTGGAAGGTGAATTTCTGCCTCATGAAATGATGATTGTTCTATATTTTTCTAACACCTTCAAAGGTGACCATTAAGATGTCACTATATATATAAGATATATAATATTTTTATTTTTTCCTTAAGTTTCTGTATTTTTCATTTTGGCGTACCTTTATGGTTTCCATTATGTGTAAACACGATATCTTCATTTTATGAAGTGCGGACTACCACCCCCTCAAAGTGATTTGATTCGTTAATGCCATATGTGGGATGTATAAACGATGAAGTTAATGATATTATATATGATATTATACTTTAATTATAATATAACTTTTTATCATTATGATTCCATTCCATTAAATAAAAAATTGAAATGGAAGTAGCGTTCATGCATACGTATGAGTTACCTTCTCCATGAATGGTGCATTTCATTTATTACCTCTAAATGTTTTGTAATATTATGAATAAATATATATAATAGATATATATGATATATATGATTTCTAAATCATGAATATAATTCGGGATATAATGGATATCTTACCACATGAACAACTTTTAATTACAAGAAGTTTATTTTTGACTCAAGTACCAATGATCGACAAAACGACCATTATTAACTTAAATAATTACATAGTGTTGATGACATGGTAATAAGTTTTATAAAAGGAATAATGAACTTGAAAAAGGTTCTTAATCAAATAGAAATTAACTCAATTTTATTATTCTGGAGGTTAAAGAACGATCGAGGCAAGTCGGACCCGAGGTAAGGGATTTCGTCTCAATCTCCTTTCATTAAGGCATATTCTGTTTTATACACAACTTTATTTTATATGGTGTATAAACACCTTTGACTTTTATGTCTATTCAAAATGAATCTTTTTTATACGAAGCATTTCACTAAACTACAAAAGGAATGTTTCTTTGTCGTACGTATGCAGCGATAACGACTTCTCCGCTGCCGTGACAATTATTTGAGTTTCAGATTCCTCTAGAATCCATCACGTTTTTTTTAAAATGAAAAATAAATACCATGTTTTACTTTTCTTTTATTTTGGTATTGAAAATGATTTTCATAATGTTTTTATTATATCAATGTGTTGTATTGATATCTTGTGATTGAAATGCGGAATGTTATGTTTCCTTTATGCATGTTTAATGTGATATAATTATGTTATGGTTCTTGGGAATTGTTATGAAGATGGGTGGTTCTATGATAAACTAAGGGCGGGTGAGCCCGATATAGTGCTCCAATGAATTGGGTAACGTGAAGGGGTTAAACGTTAAGGTTTCTCCGAAGAGATTTAGGGAATATACTGTGATGGGTATTCCAAACGTAACCATGAGGGTTACTCCCTACGTAAGAATGTTATGAATGCCTCAAGTTACCTTTATGTATTATGATTTCTATGATTTATTCATGATTTGATGAGGTATGTTAAAATGCTTAGGTTTTATGTGTAAATTATGATTTCATACATGGACTAATGTTTTCATTTCATACTTTTATATCCCCTACTGAGCTTTTTATGCTCAACCAAAGTTTTTGAAATGTTTTTCATAGGTCAAGGGAAATGTACATGATGTGATGATAGTGTCAAGGAAGTGTCAAGAAAGAATCCATGTTTTAATTTTAAATATGTTTCCTTTGATGGGAAAAATGAGTACTCTCTTTTATGTAACCACTTTGTTTAAATGTGGAATGTAATGCCTGATTTATGATCTAATTCTCTAAAAATCTAAACCTGAAAAGATCCTCAACGTGTATTCTTGAAATAACTCAAGATTAAGTAATGTTTAAGTATGGAGCCTTATAGTTTGTATCAGAGGTCGGTTTAGATAAATTTAGGAGTAAGAATTCTATTAAATGATTATCCAAAAATATTTTTTTTGGAAAAATTGAAATGATATAGCATTTGAAGATTACGATATTTCTTCATCTAAGTCATGTTTGTTCAGAATGGTTTTCCGCAGAGGAAATAGGGAAGCAGTGACAGGAAGGCATACAGAAGGAAATGACCTTTCGAATCAGCATCCTGAGATGGTCGGAATTGGAACTGAACAGTTTGTTGAAGTAATGGCGCAGTTGACTCAAGCAATAAATGGTGGTGGTATCCATGCACGAGATCAGCCAGATCAACCACAGAGGAACATGTCATTGGTGGAACATTTCACGAGGCAACATCCCCCATCATTCAAAGGATCATCTGACCCGGTGCTAGTTGAAGGGTGGATTAAAGCACTAGATAAGATTTTCGATGTCATGGGGTGTTCGGACAATCAAAAGGTTAGTCAGTAAATTTACCGTTTGGAGGGTGAAGCAGATCAGGGGTTGTCGATGGTTAAAAAATCAAGGATGCTGATGAGATTGATGCTCTCGACTGAGATGAATTCAAAGGTATGTTTCTTGAGAAGTATTTTCCTAAGGCTGTTCGACTTAGGATGGAAAAAAATTCTTGTAATTGAGGCAAGAGGGCGACTCAGGGGCTGCTTATGAAGAAAGGTTCACTCGATTGGAAATGTATGCTCCAAATTTTATCTGAGACCTTGATAGTAAAATCATCCGTTTTTACTCAGGACTAAAGCCAAAATATCAAAGGGCTTTAGCTTCTCCCGAGTTAAAGAGTTATGAAAATCTTGTTCGATGTGATGAGAAGGTGGAAATGGAGTTTGCTGACGATCAAGTGTTCTATAACAACCAACAGAAGAAGAGACCGAGGTGGCATGAGAAAGGGAATAATTCTTCAAAAAGGGATGATGGTAAGAAAACTAAGTTTCTGTTTTGTGATAAATGTGTTAAAAGGCATGCTGGGGAATGTCTTCTAAATTCTAAAAAGTGCTACTGATGTGGTAATATGGGACATAAGGCTCATGATTGCAATGAAAAAGATCAAGGTGATGGTAAAACCAAATTTGATTTACAGTTAGTGAAATGTTTCAAGTGCAATGAGATGGGTCACTATGCAAATGAGTGTTCCACAAAGAGCTCAAATAATAGGAAGCATTCAGACTAGAAGCAGAAAGGTGTGGTGAAATCCTCTGCAACTACTTCAGTAGATATTGTGCCATCAAATGAAGTGGTATCAGGTAGTTTGTTTGTTTTCTCAGATTATTCCAATGTGTTGTTTGATTCGGGGTCTACAGATTCTTTCATCTCTGAAAAATTTTCTAGTAAATTGGGAATTCCATCTCAAGAAATGACTCTTGAACTTTTGGTAAAAACACCTGGGGGAAATGTTGAGGCAAATATAATTTATAAGAGTCTTCTTATCCTTACCCGTGGAAAGAACCTACTTGCAAAACTTATTGTTTTACCTCTAGTAGAGTTTGATGTTATCCTGGGTATGGATTGGCTCTCTATTTACCATGCTAAGATTAAATGTTGAGATAAAGAGGTTTCTTTTCAGAAATACTTTCAGTTTGTGTACGATAATGAACCCTTAGTTTTGATAACATATCAAGAGGCTGAGAAACTTGTAAAAGATGGAAATTAATTTTACCTTGCACCAATTTTTGAAAACAAAGGAACTGTTCAGATTAATGATGTGCCCGAGGTAAATGAGTATCCTAATGTTTTTACTGATGAGTTTCCTAGAATAATACTAGATCAGGAAGTTGAATTTACTATTGACTTAGTTCCTGATGCTAAGCCAATTTCAAAACCCCTTTATCGAATGGCTGAAATTGAACTTTTAGAGTTGAAGGAGTAATTACAAGATTTATTAAGGAAAGGTTTCATTCAACCTAGCACATCACCATGGGGTGCTCCTGTTTTATTTGTTAAAAAGAAAGATGGTTCAATGAGACTTTGAATTGATTATAGATCCTTGAATAAAATCACTGTTAAGAACAAATATCATTTTCCTAATATCGATGATTTGTTTGATCAGCTCCAGGGAGCTCAGTATTTTTCAAAGATTGACCTGAGATCGGGGTACCATCTATTGACGGTAAAGGAAGCAGATGTTCCAAAGACCGCGTTTCGTACAAGATATGGCCATTATGAATATTTAGAAATGCCTTTTGGGCTAACAAATGCACCTGATATATTCATGGACCTTATGAATAGAATTTTACATGAGTTCTTGGATAAGTTTGTGGTTGTTTTCATTGATGATATTTTGGTGTTTTCTAAAAGTAAAAAGGAGAATGAAAGTAATTTAAAGGTTATTTTTCAAATCTTAAAAGAAAAGAAATTGTATGGGAAATTCAGCAAGTGTGAGTTTTGGTTGCAACAAATTTCTTTCCTTGGTCATATTGTTTCTTAAGATGGAATAACTGTGGATCCTGCAAAAACAAAGGTTGTTAAAGAATGGCCAAGACCCACAAATGTAACTGAGATTTGTAGTTTTCTTGGTTTGGTAGGCTATTATCTAAGGTTTGTTAAAATGTTTTTACAGTTATCTAGTCCAATGACTAAGCTAACTCAGAAGGGTGTTAAGTTTATCTGGACAAAATAATGTGATGATTTTTTTCAGAAACTGAAAAGATGATTGGTGAATTCTCCAGTTTTGGCACTACCTTCCAGGAATGGGGAGTTTGTTATCTACAGTGATGCTTCATTGAAAGAACTTGGTTGCGTCCTAATTCATAATGATAAGGCAATTTCTTATGCTTCACATCAGTTGAAAACTCATGAGGTAAATTACCCTACACATGATTTGGAATTAGTTGCTGTTGTTTTCGCTTTAAAAATTTGGAGGCATCATTTGTATGGAGTAAATTATGAAATATATACTGATAAAAAAAGTTTAAAGTATATATTCACTCAAAAATAATTGAACATGAGACAGAGGAGATGTCCAGAATTAATCAAAGATTATGATTGTACAATTCATTACTATCCGAGAAAAGAAACTAAAGTGGCTGATGCTTTGAGTCGAAAAAATAATGCTTCATTAAAAATGTTGTGTTTGGAACGAGATCCCTTGGTTAAGGATTTGATGAACATTGGAATAGAATTTTTTGGTGCAGGATTTTCTTCTGTTTTGTTTCAGGTATCAGTGAAATCTTCTCTATCAGACATAATTAAGAAAGCACAGAAGCAAGACAGTGAGTTGTATAAAAAGGTAGAGCTGGTTCAGAAGGGTAAGTTTCCTGAATTCAACATTGATAATGATTGTGTTTTGAGATTTGGGAAGAGATTGTGTGTGCCTTGTGATTCAAAGTTGAAGAGAGAGTTGTCATGTGAAGCTCATAGTTCTTCGTTTTCAGTTCATCTAGGTAGTACTAAGATGTATAGAGATCTTCGGGAGTATTACTGGTGGGACGGAATGAAAAGAGATATTGCTGATTTTACTGTGAAGTGTTTGACTTTTCAACAGGTTAAATAAGAGAGGCAGTTAACAAAAGGGATGCTTCAACCTTTACCAATGCCAGAGTGGAAATGGGAGAATATATCCATGGACTTTATTATGGGATTGCCGAAGACACCTCAAGGTAATAATTAAATTTGGGTTATTGTTGATCGCTTGACTAAATATGCTCACTTACTTGCTATACAAGATACTTTTTCCCTAGATAAACTTTCCTATTTGTATCTTAAAGAGATAGTCAGGTTACATGGAGTTCCTCTCTCCATTGTATCTAATCGTGATCCTAGGTTCACTTATAACTTTTGGAAAGGCCTTCATAAGTCATTGGGTACTGAATTAAATTTTAGTACAACTTTTCATCCTCAATCAGATGGTCAGTCAGAAAGAACAATTCAGACTTTGGAGGATATTATACATGCTTGTTTGATGGATTATCAGGGAAGTTGGGAGAAAAATCTTTCTTTGGTTGAGTTTTCTTATAATAACAGTTTTCAATCTAGTATACAGATGGCACCATTTGAGGCATTATATGAGAAGCGGTGTCGAACTCCAGCTTTTTGGGATGAAGTGGGTGAAAGGAAGTTGATGGGACCCGAATTGGTAGATGAGTTGGGAGAAAAATTTCACCTGATACAGAAACACATGAGAATAGATCAGAGCAGGCAGAAGAGTTATGCAGACAATAGGAGGAAGGATCTCCCTTTTGAGGTAGGTGATCATGTTTTTCTCAAAGTATCTCCATGGAAAAGTGTGATGCGATCTAGTAAGAAAGGAAAGCTGAGACCAAGGTTCATTAGACCATATGAAATTCTGGAGAGAGTTGGATCAGTTATATATCGAGTGGATTTACCTCCGAGTTTATCTCAGGTACACCATGTTTTTCATGTTTCAATGTTAAGGAAGTACATGCCATATCCATCTCATGTTTTGAGTACATAGGTAGTTCAGCTAGAGGAGAATCTATTGTATGAGGAACAACCCGTCCAGATTCTTGACCACAGAGATCAAGTGTTGTAGAATAAGGTGATTCATCAAGTAAATGTTTAGTGAAAAAACCACATGATTGAAGAGGCAACATGGGAATCAGAAAATGCAATGAGGGATAAATACCCCCACTTATTCGATAAGTAAATAAATTGCAGGGATGAAATTTTCTAAAGGGGGGAAGGATGTAACATCCCATGTAAGTAATGAATAATATATATATTCTTATCTATGTCTATTTATGAATTAGATAGTGTCTTAAGAGCCTTAAAATGAGAATAAATCCAATCTTAAGCATGAAATTCTCTAATATTTTTAAAAGATTGTTTTACCGCCTTTTGATGGAGAACCATTTTTGAATCTATATTTTGATAATTTTATAATCTATATTTTTCAATATAAAATTATTCTTTAGTATTGGGATATTTAAATTTATTTTGGATAAATTTTTGGTATTTTTCTAACAATGTTCATTTTTTAATGAATAGTGAAAAATACTGCATTTTACATCAAAACCGCTTTTTCATCTAATTTAATTATATGGTTAGATTATCTTTTTAATTGGTTTTAAAGTGTAATTATAATATATTGTTACCATTTTATCCAATTTTGGTCATTATAATTAATTTCACTATGGAATTGGGCATAAACAAGTGCCAAACTTTTCATAGATATTGTTTCAAAAAAACCCGCTATTTGTTTTGACAACGGGAATTATTTTTAAATTAATTATTTCAATTTATATGTTTGTAATTTGGTAATTTTGATTCCATATTTGGAATAATATGTTCTAAATTATGTAATTAAGACTCTTTTATTTTTGAACATTATGAATAGTAACAACGGTAATTATCTTTAATTATCTTGATTAATTAGTAATCAGGTAGTTAAAGATAATAAAATAATATCATAATAATAACAAATGACACCAAAATGTGTCCTAATGCTACTGGTTGTTTCATGGCTGACCATGGGATGCCTTGTTCCAAACTTTGGGACCCCAAGGAGTCACTTTGGGGTGAAAGTGACACTTTATCGTTTTATTTTTAAAGAAAGGAGAATATCACTATAGAATGTATCACCTGAGTAAAACATTTTTAATTTTGTCTACATAAATGATATGTTGAATTATAAATAGTCATTGTAAATACAAAAAGATTTCCTACATCATACTATTTTTTTTAATAATTTTTAGATATTAAATAAATTTAATTATTTATGACATCATGATGATGCAGCGATTACCTCATTAATGAAGGATTTAAATAAAATGAAAAGATAATGTAAAATCTAAGACTTAAACTTGTGAAAGACCTATTGTATGAGTATATTTGAACCCTTATCACCTTATCCTTGAAATATATCAATGTGGGACCTTTAAAATCTGAAACTCATTTTAATATAAAGTAACATTTTATAACTTTCCAAGAGTGCCCCTCCTCTCCTCTTATAAAAGGCCCCACCTCTATCTCTTTAGACACACATATCAAGCCATTTTCTCAGCCAAAATCTGCTCATTTCATCTCTCCACATACCTATCTTCATCCTAGAATCCTTACCTTAGGCATAAAGCTCTTCATGAAACCCTTTTGGTTCAAGCCAAGAGGAGTTACCCGATTTAAAGGTAAAGACTTCTCTATTGTTCTTTTGTTTTATTTTGATTATCCAACCCCCTAAACTCTTTTTATTTATTTATTTTGTAACAACACAAGTATATTAAATATACTAGTATGTTTTTATAAGAACTATTTGAGGTACACTTACACACACCTACATCTAATGGTTAAAGAGCATACTGTTTTTGTGGATGGCGAATTTCGGCCTCACGAAACGATGATTGTTCAATATTCTTCTAACACCTTCACAGGTGACCATTAATATGTCACTATATTTATATATGATATATAATATGTTTATGTTTTCCTTAATCTTCTGTATTTTTCATTTATGGCGTACCTTTATGGTTTCCATTATGGGTAAACGCGATATCTTCATTTTAGGAAGTGCAGACTACCGCCCCCTCAAGGTGATTTGATTCGTTAATGCCATATGTGGGACGTATAAAATATGTAGTTAATTATATTATATATGATATTATACTGGAATTATAATATACCTTTATATCATTATGATTCCATTCCATTAAATAGGAAATATAAATGGAAGTAGCGTTCATGCGTGCGTATGAGTTACCATCTCCATGAATGGTGCATTTCATTTCTTACCTCTAAATGTTTTGTAATATTATGAATGCATATATATACTCGATATATATGATATATATGATTTCTAAATCATGAATATAATTCGGGATATAATGGATATCTTATTACATGAACAACTTTTAATTACAAGAAGTTTATTATTGACACATGTACCAATGATCGACAAAATGACCATTATTAACTTAAATAATTACATAGTGTTGATGACATGGTAATAAGTGATATAAAAGGAATAATTTAACTTTAAAAAGGTTCTTAATCAAGTAGAAATTAACTCAAGTTTATTATTCTGGAGGTTAAGGAACGATCAGGTCAAGTCGGACCCGAGGTAAGGGACTTCGTCTCAATCTTCTTTCATTGAGGCATATTTTTTTTATACACAACTTTATTTTATACGGAGTATAAGCACCTTTGACTTTTACATCTATTAAAAAGAAATATTTTTTATATGAATCTTTTTATTAAATGAAAAAATGAATGTTTTTTTGTCGTATGTATGCAACGACAATGACTTCTCCGCCACCGTGACCATTATTTGAGTTTTGGCTTCCTCTAGAAGCCATAACTTTTTTTAAAAAAATGAAAAATAAATACCATGTTTAAATTTTCTTTTATTTTGGCATTGAGAGTGGTTTCCATAATTTTCTTATTATATCAATGTGTTGTATTTATATCTTGGGATTGAAATGTGGAATGTTATGTTTCCTTTATGCATGTTTTATGTGATACAATTATGTTATAGTTCTTGGGCATTGTTATGAAGACGGGTGGTTCTGTGATAAACTAAGGGCGGGTGAGCCCGATATATCTCTCCAATGCATTGGTTAATGCGAAGGGGTTAAACATTAAGGTTTCTCTGAAGAGATTTAGGGAATATACTGTGATGGGTATTCCAAATGTAACCATGAGGGTTACTCCCTACGTAAGAATGTTATGAACACCTCAAGTTACATTTATGTCCTATGATTTCTATGATTTATTCATGATTTGATGAGGTATATTAAAATTATTATGCTTTATGAGTAAAGTATGATTTCATACATGGATTAATGTTTTCATTTCATACTTTTATATCCCTTTCTGAGCTTTTTATACTCAACCCAAGTTTTTGAAATGTTTTTCACAGGTCAAGGGAAAGGTACATGATGTGATGATAGTGTCAAGGAAGTGTCAAGAAGTAATCAATGTTTTAATTTTAAATATGTTTCCATTGATGGGAAAAATTAGTACTATCTTTTATGTAACCACTTGGTTTAAATGTGGAATGTAATGCATGATTTATGATCTAATATTCTAAAACTCTAAACCTGAAAAGATCCTCAACGTGTATTCTTGAAATAACTCAAGATTAAGTAATGTTTAAGGCTGGGGAATTATAATAAATCTCCCATATAAAGTTTTATTTTTAAATATTTGTTTAAAATCTTTTTACTTCTATATTTATCTATTTCCAAACAATTACTTCATAAAATATTTTTTTTCAAAATAAAAATGTCAAAATTCAAAGAATATTTATGCTTACACCCACGTAATATCTTATTTTTCTATGAATATTTTTTCATCTATATAAATTATGTTATTTTTTTATAATAATTTTATTTTTATTATATTTTCACTAAGGATATTCTTTTATAGAATCTCCCACTTTATTCCTATAGATTGTTTATAATTATGTATTTTAAAAATTTCTATGCACCACATTTTATTTTTATAGGCTAATTATTGTACCTTTTGATGGATTATTTTCATTTTCATGAATCACATGTAAGTTATATCATTATATAATGGAAGAGTATGGAATTGTATAATCCAAAAATTCATCAAGTAAAGATTATATCTTATGAGATTCCATGCTATGGTACATTTGAAGTTATCCTTGTCCAATATGTAATGGTACATTTTTTCCAGTATGTGATGCTGGTCTTGGATAAGTGCCTCAATATGTGTTATAAATTTGTATAATTTACTCAATCTTATGTTGTGTCACATCATTATGATACAATTTATAATTACCGAAACATAACTTATATAGATATTTTTTTGAATATTCATTATATATACCAAATAAAAATTCCTGAGAATGGGAAAGGTTTAGTGTACTTAGAGACAAGATACATAAAAAAATTATTCAAGTTTTATCTTCATTATCTCAAGAATATTTATTTACAAAATTTACCCTTATTGACTCATTATAATTAGATCCTTCCACCAAAACCTATGGAAGGAAAACATAATAAAGGGTTGGATAAAATAATCCTTAAGGGAAAACATGGCAGATATCAATCATATGAGTGTATAATATGATTATAAGGGTATTATAATATTATTAAACACATTTTATAAACTTAAAATATTCATATTGAGAAACTTTTAGATCATAAAATATAAAAAATCAAGTCACATCTAAAGAAATGATTAATAAAGGCGTCAAAGTAGTATTCATAATTTAAGAGCCATAATGTAGTAGCATGGAATCATAATTATTTGAAATCAAAATATTGTAAAAAATATCTACATAATCCTTTACAATCATAATATTGTGAGAATGGATAGAATAAATCATATTAAGTCATAAAAATGTTAATATATATATTCATAATAATGTCCACACATATTCTTATGAGAATAACAAGAATAAATCGTACTCACACATAATGATATGGATAAATATATTCAAATTCCTCTCCATGATTATCATAATTATATCATGTGATATAATGTACCCAACCATCACATAATCATAATCCATTCATATATATGCCACATGGTTATGGAAACATTCATCATTTCATCATAGGTTAACCTATAGAAAAGATAACTGGATTTATCAAGAATTTATCAACATAATGAAAAACCATGTAGATAAATAATAGGTATGGAATCACTGAATCATTTCCCAATTAAAAAATAAGTAACATAAAAGGATGTTGTAATAGATGAAAATACCTTTAAAAGATCACCGAAACATTTCTTAAAGAAAATGAAAATTTTATTTTTAAATAAATTATTTAAAATCTAAAAATTTCATGAATTTTATGAAACATATTTCTTTAAAATAATCATGGAATCTTGTGAATTAATATTCAATTAAAAGAGTAGGCATAATGGAAGTAAATTTTATTCATGTGGTATCTATTAAAACAAATATTCTATTCACACATCTGGTAAAAATGCATCATTCAAAAAATGAAAAACATATTCCCTTTAATTTTTTTATAGAAAATAAAATATGGGTAAAAATTAATTTAATAAATATTTTAACAATAGTAAAAAAAATTCTTGAAAACATTTTAAAGATAATATGGTCATGGAAGAAGATGATTCCCAACCAATGAAAAAATAATGTCCGATTTTATAAAAAAACATTCTCTTAATAATTTTATGTACTAAAGTGAGAAAAAATAGTACTATTATTTAAAAATTTCATGAATAACTAGGGGATAAAAAATATAATTTTCTTAAAGTTTATGATCTATATAATTTCCTTCAATATAAATTTAACTTAAACAATCCTGAAAATAAATGATAATGTAATATAAACACCTTACCTCAAGTATTGTATTGATTTTGATGCATTCAAACCTCCTATACAATAAATATAGATTTTTTATAAAACTATTATATAACCATATCCATGGATAACTTAATATATTCCATCCCTTTATAATTTTCAATAATCCTTTTATTAATACGACTTCCTTGAAATGGAAATTCAGGTGAAAACTAGTTTTCTTTCCATGCATGCTTTGGTTTGATGGTTCTGGTCCTTGCACCTTGGTGCTAGTTTCATCATATTTATAATATAAATAATGAAATATGTATCATATTTATTCATTTTGTACACTTTTATAATCATTCATATAAATAAGTGATTAAAAATTAATTACATCACTTTATAGAGACAATAGTCCAAACATCCACACTCGCGATGTTTTCACTTTTTGATAGATGGAATGAAAGAAGGGTAAATTATAATTAACATTTTCAAACTAATTTTTATATAATTAAAATAAAATATATTTATTAAATCTATCATTATTACCATATATGTAAAGTATAAATGAAAAATGAATCTCGTCTCTCTGTGGTGGTGGTTGTCTACACATACACCCGAGCAGCATTATCGTTTTCCAATCGATGGAAAGTTAAGAAGGTAGATAATATATTTCAATTAAATAATAATAATAATTTCATAAATATCATATATAAACCTTAAATCCATTTGAATTAAAAACTATGAAATATTTTGATGGAAAATAAATCATATATCTACGTGGAGGCGGTTGTTCATATGTACACACAAATGAGACTTTCATTTACCATTAGGTGGAAAAGCGGTGGAAAATGGTTGTGGTTATTAGAGTTGGTAACCTAGGGAATTTTTTTTTTAATTTGATTACATGTATATCCAATTTATTGAATATTATTAAAGCTTATTATTATATATTGATTATTCTTATACAAAACACTAATGTAAAAATATCCTAGAGTATATGCCTCATTGACAAGGTCATAACAGTTCCCCGCTATGATGAGAACCTTGATGTTCTATGATGATATTACTATATAATGTTCTATGTTTGATTAACATACTATGATGGGATAATAGTACATATACTGTCAGCTGCGAGTACTTGTAAGTAGATGAGGATTCTTCTCATAAATATCGTAATTTGTAATCTTGAAGAGAGGAGATTATAAGAACAGACCCACCGGCAGGAATTCTATATGTTTCGAGGTCATCAAATATTTCTATTTGTGAGAATGTTTTATAGTCCTCATACTCTATGATTACTATTAATTCATGTCATAATTTGCGTAATTTTATGTATTTCTTTATCCATAATGATAACATTTCATGGAGAAGTTGGATACATTAGGTGCATCCCGAGTAGAATATCATTAATGGTTAATTCAAGGAAGGATTTTTACCTTCCATATTTATGGAAGCTGATATCTTGGCCCTATGATTGTCATATAAATGTCTCCCTAAATTCCATTTCCATGGTGTAATGATTTTTTTTTCAGATAGTCAAAGAAAGATGTATCAAGCATATATGTTGGTGACATGGATGTGGAACCTTCTTGATGAGATATTGTGAAAAGGGATTATATTAAAATGTGAGTATTCATATGTGGTTGTTGTCATTACAATATTTATGTTCAATCTCTTGGTTGCCATGGCCCATTTATAGATAGTATTCTTGGACTTTAGGAAAGCCCTACAAATACTAATAAGAAAGAATCCTTGAGGGTCACACTCTAAGTGTTTCTATTGATCTTAATTGAATTTAATTATTGGAATAGAAATTATTCTCCACGACCAGGAATAAATTTATTCAATTTTTATTGACCATTAATATTCACAAGGTAAAAAAACTATTTTTTATTAATAAATAATTTATTTTATTACATGAATATATTTAAAATATTTATTTCTTGGATTGTGGATAAAATATTTATTTTATTTATTGAATATTTTTAATAAATATTTATTCACTAGATTATAAATAATATAATTATTTATTAACAAAATGTTTATTATGTCAGTAAATTCTAGAGGGGTTCGAATGCACCAAGATTGAGTTCGGTGACAAATATTAATTAACAAGACAATTATATAATATTTTTTACTTCATAAGTTATAACATTCCACAATATAATAATATTTATAATATTATTATGTGCAATGGGGTTTATTAAAGGTTTTAAATGCTATTTAATAGATGACATGAAATTAAATAATATTTTAACATATTCTATAACTCAATAAATAGATATTTATGTATATTATATATTGTATCCAAAAAATTGAGAATATAGAATTGTTGAGAGAAAATGAATTATCACTCAACTCCTCATTTTGTCTATCCCTCTCAATAATAATAAACACAAGAGATATCTCTTCAAGAATGTAAAATGAGGTATAAAGAATGAAAAATGAAAGAAATTCAATTCACCAGGCTATCACCCAGAGGTCTTGTGGCTTTTCTCAATGATCATATGAACACACGTGGATCACTACTAGAGAGATCCTGTCCTTGGATTGTCACATCATAATAAAGGTAATCTGAAACTGTATTTTCAGATGATCAAAATTTATAAAAAAATACCTAATCTCATGTATTTATTTATTTAGATATTAAATAAATTAATTATAATTTTTATTTGCAAGATCATTAATCATGGTTTTAGGTAATGATAGTTAATTTTTTAAACATAAAACCCACCACCACACACTTCCATTATGCTTGGATCCAATAAGTGGTATCAAAGTAGTATCCTTTAAATTTATAATTATTTATTTGATTATTTATCTATACACAATCATGATTAAGTTTTCATTTCTTCTTATTACTTATTTAATCTAATTTGAATTAAAATTCTTCATAATAATAATCATATTCGTTAAGTGTTCCATTTTCTTAATTTTTTAAGAATAAATGAAGAATAACCAGATATTCCATCCAGAAGTTCCAAATTATTTGATGATAAAACTGGGTTGCACGACATGTTGCCACAAAACACACCATGTACCCCTGCGTATTGTACATGGATGCGATGAGAAGTTAATTACATGTGGTTCATTTATTTCACGCCTTATGTTGACGAATACAAGATGGAACATTGAAGGTGGATACATGGCATGTAGCTAGAATGTAGACACCGTGTAGTCTAGTCATGATAACACATCAATACCCTAGGAATATGACTCAGATACATGGTAACTGTGGTACATGGTGTCACAACCCATCCCTCGGGGCCTGTGCCATGACTACGCCAAGCCCGCCTTCAATAGTCCAGGGGCTAGTGACTAGCATCGGAAAGGTGTATCTCTAAAACAGGATGTAATTTCCTTTTTAACATGTACAGACACACAGTCCAAGAACACAACAAGAAGAAACCATGAAGTAAACTTCTATAGTAAAAAGGGTTCTCAAAGTAAAGGGGCCAGAATACAAGCCCAACCGAAAAGTACAAGTACACATGAAAAGTATAAATACAACTGAAAAAGTGAAAAAAACTCCTGGATCATCCACTGAGGATTCTACCTGATGGGTAGGTACATAGCATGATCAGTAGTCCCCACATCATGTCATGCTAAATGCTCCACCTCCATGAATTGTCCAGTTCTGGCTCCATCAGCCTCGATCAACGCTGTACATCATCTACACAAAACACAACAAGTTGCGGGAGTATCCCATGAAGGGTTGAGTAAAATGATACTTAGTAGGGACCCCAAGACCCCCGTAGGTCTACCAAAGTTTCACAAAGTATAAACCACAAAGCAAGACCTCAAACTCAAAGCACGAATTAATAGACATCAACTATACTTAGGTAGATACCCATACATATACCTAAGTTATCAAGATGTACTTATCTTATACGTGAGGAAAGAATACCACAAATGTAGAATTAACACATCGGTAACACCATGAAGGTAACACCACAAAGGTAGATGTACCACACATGTAACACCACAAAGATAGAAGTACCACACAAGTAACACCACGAAGATAACACCATGATGGTAACACCATGAAGGTAACACCATGAAGGTAACACCATGAAGGTAACACCACAAAGGTAGAAGTACCCCATAGGTAACACC
Organism: Viscum album; assembly: GCA_963277665.1. Classification (NCBI taxonomy): domain Eukaryota; kingdom Viridiplantae; phylum Streptophyta; class Magnoliopsida; order Santalales; family Viscaceae; genus Viscum; species Viscum album. The sequence goes on from OY728137.1 coordinate 276,206,091, forward strand.
ATGAAGATAGAAGTACCACATAAGTAACACCACGAAGATAACACCAAGAAGGAAAAAGAATCAGCTCACACTAGTATAACTAAAGTACATAAGTACAGATGATTAGTCGTAAGCTAGATCGTCTTATTCTATTAAGAGGCACTACTGCTAACCCACACATGATCGATAGGTAATAACCCAAACTAACCCACATAGGATATAACCCACAAAGGATCAGTATGAACTTACCCACATAGGATCGCTGAGCACTGAGCTACACAGGACCTGATAGATGTTGTCCCAAACTGGATCGATAGATGCTAACCCACTTAAGATCGACGTTCTTTCATTAAGTTACAGCTGGCCACATGATTCCTCACACCCGGTGCGCTCGAGCTCTGTAGAATCTTCCCCTTGATATATCGGTCCAACATTTACTATAACTAAGCTTTAAAAAGGAGTAAATTAAAGGACCACCATGTCTTAAGGGTTCTAATGCGACAGACGGTGCGTTAATCGGACGCCCGGTCTGTGAGTTGTAAGCGTTTTAGTTCTGAGGGCCCAGTTGGATTCGGGTTTGATCAAAACCGGCCGTACTTCAACTGTCTCCAAAACTTAAGTAGAGCATACCAAAAGGATAGTATTTCTACCAGGGTTTTATCACCATAGATGTTTCATCAAACAGATTCCCGATTCTCAAGTTATGGCCCTTTAAGCGAATCTGGGCCTAGTTGGGTTCGAGTTCGGTCCGACCCGGCCCAACCCGGTCTGGGTCGACCCGACCCAATCTAGGATTGACTCGGCCGGGTGGGGTCACAGTATGGCCTGGCCCATAGGGTTGATAACTATGTAGGCGCGGCCCAGCCCGTAGAGGCACTTCCCATTGGGCCCTCGCAACCCAGCTGTTGGACCCCACCACAACTGAAAAGCCACGCCCTTCTCCACCGACAGCGCGTGACGACGTGCCGCATCACCACCACATCTGGCTAGTGCTGGACACTTTTCTAACCACTGAAACCTCCTTATATGGCATGCAACAATGTTCCACCTCCATCACGGCCGGCCGATGTCTGCTGCCGTGATCTTCTGCCATCCCGGGTCTTTCCTTACCCGAAGATAATGCTTGCGAAGAATGCACCAAAATTTCAACAAGGGAGGAGGGTCCAAGCCTTATTAATTTGTATCGCACCCTCCACATTATCTTAATAGAATGAGGGTAGTAAGATAGATTCATCAAATCTTGGAATAAAAGAACAAGATTAAAACCCTTCCTCGAGATCATTGGAGAACGCCCATGATTGAGGAAGAGTTGGTATTCGTCGCCCATGCAAGAAGCCTCCAACGATGCCGCTCAATCGTTGTTCTTCGGTTCGGGGTTCAGTTTAATTCATCATCGCTCACTAGAATCAGTCCCTTCCTCTAAGTGGTTGGTTTCATGACACTTTATCAGAACTTTGTCGCTTGATGAAGCCATGCCAATACCCCTTCCCAATATCCCTATAAATAGGAGAGCGGGAGGGCGAGTAATGCTTGTGGAATTTATGGGGGTTCATTTAACAGGAACCTTCTTTATTTATAATGAAATTATTATAAAGTATTTGAAGGGTCAATCCATTTAATAGATGGAAACATCGTTGGTCCCACTACTGCCACTTGTCCATTGGAAGAAAAGATATGAGAGAAAATAAAATAACTATGTTATTTTATTATTCTTTTAAAAGTCCCAATAAATATCTTTTTCTCCCAACCTACTACGGTTGAAGAGAAGTCTCCCTTAAGAGAATCCTGACATTGCGGATTCAACGGTGCCTCATATTTTTAATCCGAGCACCGGTTCAAAAGATAGAAAATTCCACTCGTAGGTTTACTGAACGTACCATAAAAAAGTTCAGAATTTTATTTTGGGCACACCGGGCCTCAGAATCATGTGTCGTTAATTTTCAGAAACTCGTAATAATTCCATATAATTAAAAAAAATTACATGGTAAATCTGGGTCTTTACACATGGAATGTATCTGGACTATAAATTTCGTGTATTTTCCCATTAAAGGACATACTTAAAAATTACAAAAAATTAAAAATTTCAGAATTAAAACCTTATTTTATTGAATGGAACAATATTTTGTGTTTTAAAATTCAATAATAGTTTTTAATAACATTAAATGATCAATTAAATTATTGAAATTCATATATCATTATTGGTTCTGCCATTTATTTTCCATGAATGTCATAATTGATGGGCATCTCTAACTATGTTCGGATGGTCATTAAGATGAAAAAGAATTAATTAATGAATAAAAATTCCTTTATATTAATAATAAATAATGAATAATGAAATTAATAGTAGCTGGTTAATTTTGTGTATTCGTTGCATGTATAGCCAATTATGACCTTGAAAAGGAACTAAGTATATGTTTGAATTAATTTAATTTAATTTATTTCATGGGTTTGAAATTATTTGGTATTAAATAAATGATGGATTGTGTGTTTGCCCTCCCTCTATTATTATATAGTAATTTCATTTCCATGGATATTTAGGTAACCCCCCTTAACCTATCCTTTGGGTTCCTTCACCTACATGTGAATAATAAATACTTGTAATTAATGGAGTATCCCAAGGCACATAAAGGTAGTTCAATATAAAACCATAATGATGCCAACTCGTTGGTACACAAATATATAGGGTGAATGATGTAACTCATGTCAAGATTAAAAAATTGATTTATTCCCCTAGTCCAAAAGTTAATATAATGTCCGCCCATTAAATCAATTGTTAGATAATCTTATGATCGAGTCATTTATTTTATTTTATTTATTTCTATCTATACATTATTTATTTTATGTATTCAATACCAAAGTCACATAAAAAAATGGGTTAATGTAAAATTAAGGAATTTAAATAAATAGATTATGCATAAATGTTTTATCCAACATGGTTAATTAATTATGTAAAATCTAATTTACATTAACAAGACATGTAAATGGTAAAAATGGTGAAATTTATGAATAATTATTTAAAATCCCTTAAACTAATATTAAACCAGACTAAGACTTTAATTACTTATTTGGTAATGAAACCATAGAACTAAGTGTTGTACATGAACAATGTTTGGACACTTAATTTTATTGGAGAGTTATCATAAGGGTTTTGGGTTGACTTAGCTGAACTTCTATTGAGTTTAAGGGTCAAAGCATATTCAATAAAAATTTAGTGGAAAGTGTTGAAGAAATAAAAGTTTTGATTTCAGGATAGGGGGATTTATTAAATGGATTAAGAAGCCACAAGTCTACAGTTTGGAATATTTCTTACCTAATTACTTTCTTATGGTTTTCATAAGAAAAGTCTGGATCATTCAGAAAAGTGACGGGGATCCTTACCACTATAATGTTAAATCATCTAGACATTCTAAACTCAATGGTGAGGTATATTTTAACTTGATGAAATAGTAGGCTATTTAATAAAATTAATCATTTAATTTAATATATCTCACCGAATTTGTAATCAAGAAAATGTTCTAATAATATTCTCTTTTAATTGTAGAATAAAATGGAAATATCATCATCCACATAATCCCTACAATCAATAATGGAGAAAGACAACCTCCTAACTGGTAGTAATATCGAGGTGTGGTTTAAATGTCTTTGGTTTGTGCTAATCCCTGAATGGAAATCTTATGTGTAATAATCCTGAATGTCTAATACTACTTTGAAAGAGTTGAGTGATAGATATTTCTTCATCTATGAAAAACATTTGAGTTATGAAGTACATGTTCAATTTTAGATGCTTTTATAAATTTCTAGTGAACTAATGAATTCTCATGAAAACATGGATTCATATAGAATAATAGAGAACCTCCATGGTATATACCAGAAGAGAGATATACAGGAACAATTTTAGATTTATTTGGAACTTTTTTCAGAGCAATATTTGAGAGGTTACCCCAGCTGGGCTTCAGGTAGTCAATCTCATTGGATAAATTAAATGCCTTGAGGTTTTTGGGTTTAAAATCACTAAATACCTATGTATAGATCTCATTATTGAATCACTACATCAAAGTTCCTCTTAATTTATTTTTGAATTTGAATAAGAAAAACATTGAGATGTCGCTTCCATATCTTCTCACTCTTCTTTTCCAAGTTGATTAGGATACAAAGAATGAAGAGCCTTATGTACTTATTGTAAAACAAAATAAATGGGTAAATGAATATCTATAAGTATAAATATTCCTCACACCCTTCCAGGAAGAGGAAGATCAACTGCAAATCATGGGAACATGATTCTGTCTATTTCTCATGTGGGGAGAAGGTCCACTGGAAGAAAGACTGTGCCTAGCCAAATAAGAAAGGGGAAGCTTTAGTTATGTTTTTTATCAAGTGAAATTCATCTATTTATACAAATTGGGTATTAGATACAACTTTTGGTGCTCAAATATGTATTTAAATACAATAATTAACTATATTAAGAATGATATACCGAGGGGAGGTAGATCCCAGAGCATCCAAAAGAGCTAAAATTACTGCTACAGTTATCAGGTACTTCCACCTCACATTTCCAACCAGAATGATATTGGTTTTAATGGGGTTTTATTATGTTTTTTTAGTTACCAAAAACACTATTTCTATATATAGAATAGATATAGATATATTTATTTTCAAAATTGGGAATAAAGTTTGCTTCTTTTATAAAGATAGCATTTTTATGGCAAGGAACATTTAAATAATGGTCTTTATGGGTTGGATTACATAAAAAAGTAATGTAATTTGATAATGAAGTTATTTCACAAGACTCATATTACACCCAAACTTAGAATCATAGGCTAGGTTATGTAAATGAAAAGCGCTTGACTAAATTACATCAATATAGATATTTAGATTCTTTTAAACTAAAACCACTTGGAGTGGGTCAGACATGTTTATAAGGAAAAATAACAAAAGACCCATTTAGTGGGAAAGGTGAAAGGGCTTAATATATTCATTTATTTGTTAAAATTGATGTGTATGGACCATTTCCTATTAAGGAAAGGGGTGGGTACTCATACTTTATTTTTTTTATGATTTTAGTATATATTGATTTCTCTACTTAATGAGGTATAAATCAGATTCTTTTGGTAAATTCAAGGAATAAAATAAGTAAGTTGAGATTTAGTTTAGTAATAATATTAAGAAACTCTGATCAGACCATGGTGGAGAATATCTTAATCAACACTTTATTTATTATTTATGGGATTTTAGGATATTATCTCATCTCACTCCTTATATGCCTCAATGTAATGGTGTAAGGGAAATGAGGAACTACACCTTGTCGGACATGGTGAGATCAGTGAGGAGTCAAGTGAGTCTTCCTTTATCCTTTTGGTGATATGAATTATAGTCAACAACATAGGTACTAAATTGAGTTCCAATTAAATCCAGATATGGTATACCATACCAATTTTAGAATGGAAAGAAACCCATGTTGTCTTATATTTGTGTGATTGTGAAGCATTTTTAGGTCCTCTTCATGTAACAATATTTCACCCTAAGGTACAAAGTATATATTTATAGGATATCCAGAAGAAAAAAGGGATACTACCTATATAATACTTTAGACAATGATTTTGTGGTTGATATACGTACCACATTTCTTAAAGAGAATATTATATCTAAAAGAGATAGTGGGAGATATATAGACTTTGATATAGTACATGATCAAGAGACTCAAGATTTTGAATAAGTACAAATTTTTTAAATCCCCATACAAGAATAAATTGTTCTAGAGAAATAATTACTTTCTAGGAGTAATATAGAGGTTAGATAACCAGAAAAATATGGTTTTATATTCATCTAGGATGGTGACTCATTATTAGTTGATAATAATGATCTTATAACTAAAAATGAATTAGTAAGTGGAATAGATGTTTCTAAGTGGTAAGAGATGATGAATTATAATATGGATTCCATTTACAAAATATAAGTTTTTATTTTGGTAGACACTCCAATAGTTGTGAATTTGGTTGGTTGCAAATGGTTATTCAAGAAGAAAATTGACAAGGAAAGAAAATTTAGTACCTATAAGGGATGAATGGTTGGAAAAAGGGTTTAAACAATATTAAGGCATTGACTAAGATGAAACCTTTTCACCAGTTGCAATGCTAAAATACATCATAATTCTACTTTCCATTATGACTTACCATGAATATGATATTTTGATAATAAATATCAAAATAGGATTCCTATATGAGAACCATTAGAGAAGATTTCTATATGAAACAACCTAATGGTTTTTTTATTCCAAAAGATAATAAGAATATACGAAAATAGAAAAAAAATCCCTTTATGGATTAAAGAAAGTATCTAGGTCATGGAAAATTTATTTTGATTAATCCATAATAGAATTTGGTTTAATAAAGAATGAATGTGATCCTTGTATATATGAATGGTTTAGTGGTATTGAAATAAATTTTTTAATAGTATATTTTGATGATATATTACTCATAGAAAATGAAATACCAATCCTACAGTCTGTTAGCGCGTGGTTAAATAAATGATTCTCTATAAATGACTTGGGTGGGGAAATATATATTATTGGGATAAACATCCATCGTGATATATTACCTAGGTCACTCGACCTAATTCAATATACATACATTCTAAAGATACTGAATAGATTTTGTATGGAATAATCCAAGAGGGGATTTCTGCCAGCATTGCACGACATTCATCTTTCCATGAAAATGTGTCATCTCTCACATGAGGAAATAAAAAATGGAAATGATTCAATACAATTTAGTAATTAGGTCAGTAATATATGCTATTCTGTGTACTATTATATATATAAACTATGAATTAAGTGTGTTAGGAAGATATCAAGCCGATACAAGTGACCTCCATTGGATGGAATTCAAGACTATCCATAAATATATGAGTCTAACTAAGGATATATTCCTTGTTTATGGTGGAGATGAGTAACTAGTCATAATATAATATACAGATGCTAGTTTTTATACAAATAAAGATGAAATGATGTCATAGATGAGATGCATATTCACTTTTAATGGATGTGATGTGAGTAGAAGGAGATCAAATTAGGCTATAGTTGTAGATTCTATAATAGAGTCTGAGTATATTATGAATTCTAACATAACTAAAGAAGAAATATAGATATGCAGTTTCATCAAGGATCTTGATGTGACACATTCCAGAAAAGATCCTATCACACTTTATTGTGATAATACTATAGTGCTGGCTCTTATAAAAGATCCAAGGTAGCATCAGTGAATTAAGAACATACTTTAGAAGTATTATCTCATGGTGTATTTTTCTTAGAGAGGTGAAGTTTTAGTGAGAAGTATTTCTATGGAAGAAAATTTGACAAACCCCTTGACTAAAGCTTTTACTCATTAGAAACATGAATAACAAGTGAGGTCTAGTAGACTAAAGGTCGTAAGTAGTTGGATCTAGTCCAAGTGGGAGTTTTTTTGAAGTTAGTGTCCTAGAACCAATTGTTTTTTACATTGATTACATGTATATTCTATGTATTGAATAATAATATCATTTATTTCAAATTTATCATTGTTTTACATTAATCTAATGTTATAACGACCTAGAGTATACGTCACATTTATAAAGATACAATAGTTCCCCCATATGATGAGAACCTTGATATGCTATGATGATATTATTAAATAATTTGTTGTAGTTGGATACTGTACTATGATGGGACACATTGAACATATACTATCATGTGCGAGTACTCATAAGCATGTGAGGCTTCTTCTCATGAATTTCACCCTTGGTAATTTCGAAGATGATAGATTATGAGAATATAACCAACAATAGTAATTATTCATTTTTTGTTGCATTAGATATTTCTATCTTTGAGCATGTGTGACGGGCCTTAGACTTTAATATTATTTTTAATGCATGTCACAACTCATGTACTTAGATGTATTTTGTAAACCTTGACGATAATATTTCATCGTGAATTGAGATATGTTGGGAGCATCATGAGTGACATGTCATTAATGGATAAGTTGAGGAAGGATTTCCCCTCATCTTCACGAAATCTTATATCTCATCCCTTTGATTGGAATATAATATTCACCCTAAATTCGATGGACATGGTGTAGCTATGTGTTTATTTTACATAGTCCAAGAAATATATATTGAGCATATAGGTTGGTGACATGGATGTGCATCCTACTTGATTAGATTTTATGATAAAGGAAGTATATTATACAGTGAGAATTCATTTGTGGTTTTAGTTTCTATGACAATATATTATTTCTCTTAGGTTCCTTGGCTCGTTTCTAGATAGTAATCTTGGAATTTAGGCAATCCCTCTAGATTCCAATGAGAAATAATCCCAAAGGGCAACACAATATGTGTTTTAGTTGATATTTATTGAAGTCTATTTGAATTTAATTATTGGAATTATTACTATTCTCAAGTCTAAGGAATAATTTTATTCATGTTTTATTGATCAATAATATCCACAAGGTAATAAATAATTATTTTTTTATTAATAAATAATTTATTTGATTATGTTAATATATATATAAAATATTTATTCACTAGATTTTGAATAAAACATATTTTTTATTTATTGAATGTTTTAAATAAATATTTATTTTCTAGATTTGAATAAAATATTTATTTATGGATAAAATATTTATTTGGTTGTTCAATAAATGGTAGAGGAGTTCGAATAGACTAAGACCAAGTCTCATGACAAATATTAATTAACAAGATCATTACATAATATTTGTTATTATGCAAGTTGACACATGCTACCAAATAATAATAATGATATTATTATTATGTAAATAAGTTTATTGATGGTTTTAAATGTTATTTATTAGCTGGTATGAAATTAAATAATATTTTAGCCCAAACACTAACTCAATAAATTTACAGTGATATCTATTGTATATTAAATCTAAAAACACAATAATAGAGAATTGTTGCGCACAAAAAATTCTCTCTCAAATCCCTCTCTCTCTTCCTCTAAAAAAACGATAAATGAAAGTGAGATTTCTTCAAGGCCGAATAATGATCAATTAAGAACCAATAATGCAAGTCATTTGATTCACCATGCTAGCACTCATAGATTGAGTTACACATCTTGGATATCATAGGAGTATGTGTGGATAACTTATAGAGGGATTATATCCTTGGATCCACAAAATGTAATAAAGTAAATTTGAAAGTGTCTTTTTGGATAATAAACATTAACCAATGAATAAATTTACTAAGACCAGTTGTTAATTTCTCTAAATATTAAATAAATTAATTATAAATTTTACATAGAAGATCCTCACTCCTAGTTTTAGGAAACGATAGTTAAAATAAGTTTTAATATATTTCCAACCACCACACACTTCCACTGTATAGAGACCCTCGCTTCACATACATAGACATTAAATGATTTTTTTAGAATACTTTATACATTACAAAAACTGATGTCTATTGACCATATTAGTTTAGTTCCATTATAAACATGTAAACATAAATATTGGTACATAAGTGAGCTATATTATCAACAACATGGTTCTTCATGACCAGAACCCTTCTTAGAAACATCCTACATAATACATATCATCAGAAACTAGGGAAAGGAAATGTAAAATAGGTGACCTTAGATGCTTATTAAGGGTAAAGAAGAGACCTATGTAATCATAAACATGAAAATAAGGGTATGATAACATGATCATAAGATTATAATATCATACCCTACATATTAAATATCGTAAACATGAATCATGGATTAAATATTGGCATTTTATAACACATGAATCATAAATGAATCAAGAGCATTAGCCGTTAGAGCAAAATATAGGAATAAGACCTTCAATTGTGGTAGACACATAATTCTATAAAATAATTTTTGTATTATTCAAGGATTATTTCCAAGTCCATATTAGTATTATGACTTCACTCTGTATACCACCATGGTAGACATGGTTCACTCACTTGACCGTCTTAATAGTCATGGTTCACTCACAAGACCATCTTAGCAGACAAAGTCCTTTACTAAACTAAGGTTACTCACTGTTATATCCATGTCTATCCCATGAGATATAAAACATTACTCAAGGCATAAGAGGGAGATATAGGTCCCACCCATCTCACAATGAAATCATACGTATGTGCACCACTAGATCATAAAAATTTATCATATCATAACCCATGAAATAAAATGGGGTTCATAAAGATGTAATGATATCATAACCTATGGAAAAGATGAATGTTTCATAATAATTTTATTAAATCAGAACCTATGAAAAGAAGCAGGTTTCATAAGAATATAACCCATTAAAGAGAAATGTGTTTCATAAACATCATGACATTAGAACATAAACCATTTCAAGAAAGAATATGAATGGAACCTTTGGATAATTTATCAATAAAGGAAACAGTAACACCAACAGATGTCATCTTATATAGAAAATAATTTGGAAAGTTCCTTTAAAAAAATTTCATAAGGAAAATATCCTTTCTTCTTTGAGAAACAATTTTTAAAAAAGAAAACATTTTTGAAAACATTTTTATTTAAAAATAGCTCTAAAAGCTTATAAATAAAGAATTTAAAACTCTAAAACAATTTTAAAAACCATTTAATTTTAAAATGAGTTTGAAATATCATTTTAAAAACATTTATTGAAAACATTTTTTAAAACATAGTTTTTTTGAATAAAAGAGATTTTCTTCTGAAGGGAGATATAAGGATATATTTTCTTATAAAATCATTCTTAATTATAATAGGTAATAAAGTGTGTAAAAAATATTAATAATACACGAATATTTCATTACTAACTATAGGATAAGAAAATTCATGAGTGTTCTTGAAATATGGATCATAATATTTCATCAATGAAGTCATAATCATTAACAATCCCAATAATCGACGAAATTGTTGCAATAAACTCTTACCATTTGGTAACTTTGAATCATATTACCCATGTAATAAAATGAAATTAAATAAATCTTAAATTATCCTAAAAATAATGATCTTCACTATATAACATTTCAAAGGGTATTTTATACACCTTTTAGAAGAATATAGGTGCATAACATGGCATGTGTTTCAAAGATAGTAAATTGAGACAAAATTACTTTAATGATTTGGTAAATTTTGAAACATAAAATCCATGAAAGAGAGATCATAAAATGAATATGTAAATAACCATAAATTTTTGGATATTAATTATAGAATATATCCATGGGCAGTATATACACCACACAAAAGACATGAGTGGTGAATAAGGCATAAATATCACCAAAATAAAAGTGATACGGTAAAACCCTTATCTTATGTCTTGTATCTCATAATACTTATTAAAACCTACTATATAATAAATATAAGTTTTTTATAAATCTAAAAAAAACTATATTCTTATATCTAATAATATATAATATTATCTTATGATATTATATTACCTGTTTATTTAAAATTTCATGTTAATGTTACGTTTTAGGTAAGATGCACTTTGTTTTTCGTATATATTTTGACTTATTATTATTTATCCTATTACATAGATAAATATTTAATTATTTAAAAAATTTAAACATGATATAAATATCATATATATTTAATATATAAATATTTATTCAAATATTTAAAAGTCATAAAATAGAAAATAAAATACACCATTCATGGAGACGGTAGTCTATACGTACGCTTGAACATTGTTTCTAGTTTATTATAATTTTGAAAGAATGAATGAAAATGATATATATATATATAATATAATTAATACATAATTTTCATTTCATATTTATCATATAATTTTACAAAATACATCTTTAATAAATTCTATGTAAAGTGTGAACGAATCACATTGCTTTGAGGAGGCGGTAATCCACACGTCCACAAACGAAGTTATAAAATTTACAAAAAATGGAAATAATTAAGGTATGTGTTATATAATAATTCAATAATAATTAATAAATCATAAATATATTATATAAAATCTAAATTGTTTTGTCCATTTTAAGTCCCAACAATTAGAGGTGGTAAAGGAAAAACGAACGACATAATTTCGCAAGGCGGTAGTACGTCCTACACATAAATGGTAGCTTTATTACCCATTTGATGGAAGTGTATATAAGTGATGGTATAAAAATTTGAAAAAAAAATTAGTTTACTAAATATACTTAGGTTATTATATAATAATTTAACAATAATATTTTAGGGAGTGAAGAATGAATATAAAACAAAAGAGCTTGTGGAAGGATGTTACTCTTCTATGGGTAACTCCTCTTGGTTTTCACCAAAGGGATTCCTTGGTTAAATTTCTGCCCAAAGGGAGGATCCTAGGATGAATTGGTTTAATTTAAGAGGATATATGAGTAAATTTTGGCTGAGAAAAATGGTTTTAGAGGTGTGAATATATGATGGGGTTCCCTTGTATAGTTCAGGGAGAGTGACATTCTTGTAAATATAAAAAGGAAAAGACTATTAAGATGTCTCCCTTATATCATGTGTCTCAAAAAATATTCCATTTTAAATAAAATACTGTAAACGGTATAAATATGTATATAAAATGTATTTTTTACAGGTTTATTTGTTATTTTTCTTTTTATTATTAATGTTTAACCATTAAGTAAACACATTTTTTTCTTAATCACTATAATTAATTTTAATTACTTTTAATAATTTTTTTTCAAAAGCTAAGTCATCATTATTATAAATTATAAATTATTATTATTCCAAATATGTAATCATTTTTTTCCGAATTATAATCTTATAAGTTGTAAAAATTATTTTAAAAATAATCCCAGTGACGTGTTGCGACAATGGGGTTTTTAAGTGAAAATGTTTAAAAGTATGAAATGTTTTTATATTAAATTTCATTGTCAAATTGGTTCTAATGACATAAATTGTATTAATTTATGTAAAATTTATCTAATAACAATTTAAAACCAAATTTAAATACAATTTAAAAATATAAATAAATTATACAAAAAATTAGTTTTGAATTAAAATTTAGTCTTTTTCACTATTCATCCAAAAAATGAAGTTTTTTTTAGAAAAATAAAAAATCACCCTAAGATAATTTTGACATTATGAATTCCAAAATAAAGTTTATTTTATCAAATTAAATTTCTAAAAGATTCAAAGTTTAATTTTATTATTGTTTATATGAGGACATAAAAAGTAGTTCACTTGAGAGACTATATAAAGACTTGACCAAATATTATATATTTTTTTATAAATATTTTTTTTATATAAAAAAATTATAAATAATATTTGATATATAGTTATTACTATTCATATTACTAATTTTAATGGATATGTTATAACTGTCTCATTTAAATAATTATAATAATAAAATGTTGTTTCAGAGAAACTGAGTGTTGTGTGTAATGAAAGACAATTCGGTTTTGTGTGTAGTGTAAGATTCTATCGGTGTAGAATATGATGATAGATTAACATGGAGTAGTGTGAAATTAATTATTTACAAAATTAATTTATTCGAAAAAAATGTTCATAAAAACTCAAGGTGTTACATTCTACCCCCCTTAAAATGAATTTCGCTATCAAAATTCATCATTTTTCCTCATCATATACTAAAGTCCCCACATAACATCCTATATCTGGTGATTTATATACAAAATTTTGAAAAGGTGAGTGGTGTTTTTTCGTAGTAATTTTACTATACTATCTAGATTTTCAACTAGTTATTTCTCTTATGAATGTTCCTTATCCATAGGTTTGACCTCTGAGTTTAGTATATGTGAAGGGTTATTTATGTACTTCCTTGGGAGAGATAAATGGAAAAAATCATGGAATTGAGAGATATTTAGAGGAAGTTCCAAGTTATAGGCTACCATACTGATACAATCAGAAATTTCAATGGGATCTGTATACCTTGGGATTTGTTTTTATTTCTTCCCAAATATCATAACCTTCCTCTAGGGAGATATTTGTAGAAACACATTATCACAAACTTCAAATTATAGATAAAATTGATGATTATCAACATAATTTTTCTATCGACTCTGAGCAAACTTGATATATTGTTTAATGGTTTGAACCTTCTCAACCATTTGTCCTATGATCTCAGGCCCCGATAGCTTTATTTCTCTAATTTCATCCTAGCACATTGGGGCTCTAAATTTATTCCCATAGAGGGATTCATAAGTTGCCTTATGAATGCTTGACTAAAAGTTGTCATTTTAAGAAAACTTAACTAGATGAAGGTATTGATCGCAACCACCTTTTAAAGACAAGGAAAAATATTTTAACCTATCTTATAGTGTTTGAATTGTTCTTTGAAACTGATTATCCATATGAGGATGATAAGAAGTTATGAAACTCAATTCTATATTAAAGGATTTCTTAAGACTATTTCTAGAACTTTTATGTTAACCTATGATCCTGATCAAATACAACAGAATGTGGTACTCCATGAAATATTTCCACTTCCTTAATGTATATGTTTTAAAGAAGATATTGATATAATTATTCTCTTATATAAGTGAAGTGTGGTTACATAGTAAGGTGATCGAATAACACCCATATAGCATTAAACCCTTTGTATGTTTTGGGGATTCCAATGATAAAATCCATAGTGATGTTCTCCCATTCACATTCAGGTATGGTTATTGGATGCGATATCCCATTATTTTTTTTCTTTCAGCCTTGAATTGCTGGCACACCAAGCATCAAGAAAAAAACTTTGCGATATCTCTCTTCATGCTATCCCACCATAAGTATTATTTTAAGTCTCTATACGTCTTCATACTTCTAGGATGAATAAATAACGAAAAACTATCAGATTCATCTAATTGATCTTTTTCAAAGTCTGGTATGGACATAACACATACACTGTTCCTAAATGTTATCATTCGATCCCAATCAAGGTTAAAATTAGGAACATTTCTAAACTTCTTTTATAGCTTAATATCTTCCTTCTGCACATCCCTAATCTTTACTTGGATAGATGGAATAACATTCAATTAAGAAAGATAATATTTCTCCCCTACCTTTAAGATTTTGAGTTCTATTTTATGGAAATATAAAAATATTGGATATTTTGAGATCCTCATCATAGATGAGCTAGCAAGATCCTTTCGACTCAAAGCATTAGACACCTTGTTTTCTTTCTCAGGGTGGTACGGTATTGAGTATTTATAATCATTTATCCACTCTAACCATATCCTCTAGTGCATATTCAAATCCTTTTGTGTGAATATATTTTTCATAATTTTATGATAAGTATACATATCACACTTTTAGGTATAAAGATAAGGTCTCTATATCTTGAATTAAAAAATTACTGAAGCTAAATACAAATCATGAGTTGGGTATTTTTTCTCATGAATCATCTATTTTTCTGAGGCATAGTTTATAAACATGTTATTATACATAATAATATATCCCAATCTATTATTCGATGCATCACTATATATTAGAAAACCTTTCCCACTATAGAATAATGTAAGTACGAGTGTGGTTACGAAACTTCTCTTTAGTTTCTTGAAATTTTCCTCCCATTCATTTATCCAAATGAACTTATCACCCTTCTAAGTTGACTTGGTCATAAGATTATATATTCACGAGAAATTATCAACAAACCATTGATAGTATTCTTGTATACCAAGAAAACTATGGATATCATTCACCGTGGGTGGTCTATTCTAATATTCAATAGATTTATTCAATGATTTATCTACTGCTATAACCTCTATTGAGATTATACGACACAAAAATAAAACATTTTTCTGCCAAAATTGATACTTTGTAATTTTTTATAGAGTTTCTCCTTCCATAGGGGCTTTAGTACAGTTCTAAATTTGTCTTGTTTCTCTTCCTTTCTATTTTAATGGATAAGAATATCTTATATAAATACTACCTTGAACTGATCGAGGTAATATCTAAAGAAACTATTCCTAAAATCCATGAAGATAATAGGGGAATTAGTAGGACCAAAAGGAATCACTATATATTCATAGTGTCTATACCTTGAACAGAATTCCATATCGGTTATATCCTCATTATTAAACCAAAATTGATGATATCTAGAAAGAAGGTCAATCTTGTAAAAGTATTAGGCTATGTGTAGTTGATCGAACAAGTCATCGATATAGGGAAGATGACACTTGTTCTTGATTGTGATCTTGCTCAACTTCTAATAATCAATGCAGGGTCACATTTATCCATATTTATTTTTTCATAAAGGGAACAGGTTCCCCCCAAGGTGACTCACTTGTGTGAATGAATCCCTTATCAAGGTTTTCTTGTAGTTTCTTCTTCAATTAATGGAACTCAATTGAGGATATTCTATAGGGAGTCTTTGAAATTGTTGTGGAATTAGGAATGAGCTCTATCAAGAACTCAACTTCATGTTTTGGTGGAAGGCTAGTAAAATCTTATGGAATGACATCCACAAATTCCCAAATAATCAAAATATCATCAATTTCAATTTTCTCCCCAACCGTTTGAGATAAAACACCTTTATGAATGGGAATCAAGACCCATACACTGAATGTTATCTCTCTATGAGGTTCATACTTATCATCACATTAATAGACTATCATTGGTTGGTTTGAAATATCAAACACAAATCCTTTTCCTTGATAATTTATGTGGTATTCATAAAGATAAATCTAATTAATGCCTAAGATAACATCAAATTCAATGAGAGGAATAATTAAAAGATTCATAGGTAGTATATTCCCACAAATGTCTTCTAGAGAGGAATCATAGACACGACATGCAATAATTTTACAATTAAGGGTTTTCACTACTAATTGAACATCTAATAATTTTGGTGGAATCTTAATAACCTCAGTAAATTCATTAGATGTGAAAGAGTGATTATATCTAAAATCAAATAAGACATTTGCAGTTCTAGATTGGATGCTAAGTATACCTTTCACCGCGTTGTTATCGCACCCCTCATCAGAAAAGAAGATCAAATGATATTTCTCCTTTTCGCTCATCTTAAGAGGATACTAACATCGATCATTATCATTGAACTTATAGTTTGGGCACTGATTATCAAAAAGACCATTCTTCTTAAACTTGAAGCTCTCAAGTAGGGGAGGTTAATTTTGATTAGATTTATCTCCATTTGTATTTTTAGATAACTTATTCCCATAAATTCATCAATAAAATGCCCTATAACCTTCTATTCTATGATTAAAACATTTATTAGACACCTTATGACAATTTCCTCCATGATTATTCCCACACATAGAGCATAAATTAAATTTCATCTTATTCTCTCCCTAGTTTTTATATTTTCCTTTAAACTCCGTCTTAATTTTTTGTCAAAACCATGAGATTGATACATAACTATAACCTCTATTTAAACCTTTATTATACTAATAATAATATCTTTATAGATACAAAAGTATCTTATGTAAAATTCCCTTTTATGACTTGGATTTAAGCCACTAAAGAAATTATCGACTTTACTTTCAGGATGGATGATAATACCATAAGAGCACCTAGAAATTCTTGAGAAATTGGCCTTGTAGGTACCAACATATTCATCATCCCTTTTATTTAACTGATGTAAATATTTCTCCATATATGTTTGAAGATTACGAGGAATGTAATTATTGAAAAATAATATCTTTATCTTGTTCCAATCCATGGATTCAATTTGATTTTTCTTCCTCATATTCTTGATTAGATGAACCTTTATTCTACTTCTCCCAATAAATGATAAATAACCAAAATGACATTCTCATGTTCTGAACATTAGAGAACATTGAATATCATTTTAGTGGTATTGATCCAGTATTCATCCACAAGTGGATCAGAAGACCCACTAAAGGAAGGGTGATGTTTCCCTATTAAGGACACAACAAAATTTTTTCCCTACTTTTCTCATATTGAAGTCCAAAAAGATTCATAGATTGATATATTTGGCTGAGGATAGAAATGATATTTTTCATTCCATATCAAATTTAATTTGGTTTCTTTGGAGGACACTTTTTTCATTGCCCATTTCAATAACCATTAATACGGTTGCTTCATGTTATAACCATTGACTAATACAAAAAATCATACAGTAAGAGACAATTATCATAGTGAGGAGCCACATAATTATGAAAAACCACCTTTAAGATGTATAAATTATGGAACCTTATTTAATATATGAAACATTAGGTTTATCCTAGGTTATTCATAAATAACTTATATTTAAATCCTTTAAGATGATTCATGAATAGTTTGTGAGTTTCCAAAGAATATTCCTCAGGTGTTTCAAACCAGGTGTTCAGGAAGACCCATTGTCATGCACTAGTTCTTGATCCAGTCAGACTGAATAATTTTTTAGGGGTTTACCCCTACGTACATATGTTCTAGAGCCACATCCACCGGTAGTATCCCAACATGGATGTACTTCTATAAAACCACTCACTATATTATTTACCAAAATTCCATGACATTTTCCCATACATCTATTTACCCTTAGGATTATCCTTAGACATGTACTTGGAGATATATCTAAGGTTTCTTCATCCTATTTTCCAAAGGTTTACTAAAAGTTTTATCTAATGCCAACTATAGTGATCCTCACTTCGCATACATAAAAATTACATCATTTTTAGGAATACTTAATACATTATACAAAAAATGCCTAAATACCATAATAAAATAAAGGATAATGAGGTTATTATATAATCATGGAATAAGAACCCTTAGAATAAAAAAATCTTAGTATATTGAGTATAATGAGGTTATTATATAATCGTATAATAATATTCTATATATTGTATAATGAAAATAAAATTGAAGAGCTTGTGGAAGGATATTAATTCTTCTTTGGGTAACTCATATTAGTTTTCACCAATTGGCTTCCTTGGTTAGATTTATACTCCTAGGGAGGCATCTATGATGAAGGTAAGGAATTTAGGATAAGGTTTTTCTATATTTTGGCTGATAAAACAGGCTTGAGAGGTTTTAATAAGTGAGGGGGGGGGGGGGGTAGGGGCGGGTGCCCCTTTATAGTGAAGGTGGAGTGTCAATCTTGTAAATATAAAAGGGAATACACTTTTGACAGGTATGCCTTAAATCATGTGCCTCTAATAATTGTAAATTTTATATCCAATAGTATAATTGAAAGGAATATGTATATAATATTTCTTCTGAACATGTTTCTAG
This sequence comes from Viscum album, assembly GCA_963277665.1. Classification (NCBI taxonomy): domain Eukaryota; kingdom Viridiplantae; phylum Streptophyta; class Magnoliopsida; order Santalales; family Viscaceae; genus Viscum; species Viscum album. The sequence goes on from OY728137.1 coordinate 276,225,172, forward strand.
GTTATTTTTCCTTTTAAGATTAAAGTTTAACAATTAAGTAAACACATTTTTGCCTTAATCACTATAATTAATTATAATTACTTTCACGAATATTTTTGGTCAAATAAAAGGATTACCTTTTTATAAATTATAAATTATTATTATTAAAAATTTTAAATCCATTTTCAAAAATTATAATAATATATTAGGTAGAAATTAATTTAAAAGTTATCCCGTAGATGTGTCATGAGAACAAGTTTTTTGAGAGAAAATGTTTAAATGTTTAAAATGTTTTAAATCCAATTTCAATGTGAAATTGGTTCCAATAACCTAAATTGGATTAATTTATGTAAAATTGGTCTAATTACACTTTAAAATTAAAAAATAATTTAATAATATAATGAAATTAGGTGATAAATATGTTTTGAATTAAAATTTAGTATTTTTCAATTTTCATCAAAAAATGAAGTTTTTAAAAAAAATCCCAAAAGTTCACCTGGTGATGATTTTGAAATTATAAATTGAAAAATGATTTTTATTTTATCCAATTAAATTTATAATATTTTCTAATATTATCTTTTTATTACTCATAAACGTACATTAAACGGATTATATTTGAGAGAACACACAAGGAGTTTAATAAAAATTATATTTTTATTTATCAGTATTTTTTATTTATATAAAGTATTTTTAAATAATATTTTAAAATTAGTAAATACTATTAATATTACTATGTTTAAATGCTATGTTATATCTATCTTATTTAAATAATTATAGTAATAAAATATTGTTTCATAGAAACCCAATGTTGCCTTTAATGAAAACCAATCCAGTGTTGCATCTTATATTAGTGTATCATATAATTAAATATTTACATGGTTTAGTTTGCAATGAAAGACATAAAAAATTAATTTATCTGAAAAAAAGATTCCTAAAAACTCATGGTGTTACACGTTGTTCTCAGATCTAACAACAACATCATCATAAAGACAGATTAGTATATTTATTATACTAGATACATCATGATATGATGGACACAACTTGTTTATGTAATGTATAAAAGAAGTAAAATTGGAAGTACTAGATTAATATTTATAACTATTCTTTGATAAACCTCCTTTGAATTAACCTTAATATTTGAAAGGATGGTATTATGATCAAACCAGGACCTCTAATACAAGGTTATAGATGCTAAGAAAGGATTTGGGTAGGGATTTTCTTTGATAATAGGATCTTGAAGTGTGTAAAAGAGTGGATATGAGGTTATTTTTTATAAGTGATTGAGAGGAAACAAATGGAATTTTTTAAAAGATTAAAATATATTTTATAATTATTTAGGAAAAATAGATAAAAACTACTCATATTCAAAGAAGAGATGAGATTGGGTTTATATATGGCCATAATATAGGATGTATAATTTTTTTTTTCATTTTTTCCCAAATAATTTTTTGTTTTAATCCTTTTTAATTGTTTTAACTCTTACCATTGTAACTGATTTTTACTAAAGTAACTTTTCATAATGAATAAAATTGAATTTGGAATCATTTAAAAATTTGGATATGATAATTACATATATTTATTTCATTTTATCAAATTAAAAATTTCAATGTGATAGAAATATGTTTAAACAAAACTCACAAATAATGAAGAAAAATGGTTTTCCAAATAGATGCATTTTTAAATATATAATTTTTTTTACAAAGATTAATAATGATAATGATTATAATGAAATTAATTTGACTATTTTTAATAAAATATTACAAATGATAATTTTAAATTAATACAAAAAAATTGTACATCATTAATACTTGAATATAAAAGATTGTTTTTCTAAATTAGTATTTTTACCTATTTGCTAAAAAATTAATCTTTTCAGAAAAATATCAAAATTTCACCCTAACTTTTTTTAAATTATTATTTCAAAAAATGATATACTTTTAATAAAATAATATTTATAAAAGTAGTATAAATTAATTATAATATCCACACAAATGGAAATAAAACCATTTTTTTGAAGGAAACTTATTTTTAAAGCATAAATGACTTTACTAAAAATTGAGTGTTTATTTATTATGAATTGATCAATAAAATTTAATTATATTAAACTTTTGTACATATTTTTTCATAATTTGGTGATTACTATTAATAACACCAATTTAAAAACTATGTTATAATGGTATACCATATAAGTTCATTTAAAGTCGAGGTTATGTATGGAGAAAGCTACCAATGAAATTAAATTTATTGAGGAGGAATATATCATAAAATCTGGGGGTGTTACATTATAACACTTATTATAATTTATACCTCAAAATTAAATCGCTCTAATAAAAAAATTGAGGATACTTATACCTCTTTACATCCTGAGGTACCCACATATGATCCTAAAATTTACGGTTTCACCATAAAAACTTTTTACTATTGAGTGGTATTATTTCAAAGAACTTTCTATATTTGATATAGAATCTTGTTAGGACCAATAGGGGCCTATATACCCTGAGAGGGGGGGTGAATCAGGGTATGGATATTCTTTTTCAAAGTTCTTCCTGCCCCACTGGATCTTGACCTCTTTATTACAAGGGTCACTTTGTTTGCACTTGTGTGGTTTTTATGATCACTTAATTTCTTCTTTGCCTGATGATGATGCTTCAAATGCAATGCAAGGAAGTAAACAAGCAGACACGGAGATTTTTACTTGGTTCACCGCTGAGGGCTACGTCCAAGGAGCATACGCCGACAAGTTGCCGGTTCGTACCAAATTCCACTAGGCTTCACTAGCTGTGGATTACAATGTTCGGGCTAGATCACTTCTATGCCGAGGCTCACTTCCTATACAAGGTTTAGGGTCAGCTCACTGCTTTCCCAAGGGTCACTCCCTGTTTCTCTCTCTCTGGCTCACTGCCGGTGGAGAGGATCACCTTCTTCCTCTTCCTAAGCTCACTGCTCTTGGAAGGGATTCACTCACAGTTTATAGACCTGTAGATCTCCTCATTTCCATTAAGGAATTCATCTTTCTCTGTATGTAGATGCTCTATTGAAGTCCAACTTTCACCCGTAGATGAATCTCACTTTGCACCGGATGTACCGGGCAACCTCAAGTTTTATGCGCAACCCTTACGGTGTCTTGCGTGCAATTTCTATGCTTTGCGCGAAATTCCTTTTTCGCGCAACCTCCAAATTTTACGCGCAGCCTGGAAACTGACTTGCGCGCAATTCACTGCCTTTGCGCGAAATCCACTTTTCGCGCAACCTTCCTTTTACGCGCCAACTCAAACTTTCTGCGCAGCCTTTGCTTTTCGCGCAATCTGACTTTACGCGCAAACTTTAAGTTTACGCGCAACACCCTTTCAAACTTCAATTTCGCGCACCAGAGCTCGGGTATTTTCTATGTCTTGAACTCTACTGAATGGAGGAGGGTCACTTCATATTTATAGGCAAAAACGACCCCAAGCGAAAAACCCTCCTTGAGCGCGTAATCCGCTTTGATCTTCCGCGCACAAACATTTTCCGCGCACTGCTCCATAATTTCGCGCACCTCATGCCTTTTCCATTTTACGAGCTTCGGACCTCGTAACACCTCTTGCGCGAAATACTTCATCCGCTATTTCGCGCGCCACTTCAATTTTCCGCGCACGCCTCCAAAATTTCGCGCGCCTCATGCCTTTACCGATTTTCAAGCTTTCGGCCTTGAAACATCTTTTGCGCGAAATACAATTTCGCGCAACCCGCTGTTTTGCGCGCCACACTTCAAGATTTCGCGCAACCCGCTAGTTTTTCGCGCCACGCTTGATTTTTCCGCACACCTCCTTCATTTCTCTCTCCTCAACCTTCGCCAACAATATATCACTCCATTTTCCATTGGCGATTTTCAGGCCCAAAAATTTGGCAAACACTGGAAAACGGCGCCACCTTGTTCTGCTCTTTTGTACCGCCTCCAGATCGTCCTTTCCTTTGTCAAAGTTCTTTGTCAACATGGAATGTCAACAACTTCTCGGGAACTCGACAATTCTCCATAGAAACCTGCTTTGTCAACAAACACAATCAACCCAAAAATGCTGCAATGTTACCTTGAGGGATTTTTGCCCAACAATCTCCCCCTTTGGGTTTGTTGACAACTCTTCACAACTCTGCTCAGAAATATTTTCTGCACTTTGATACCTCACTGAGTCTTCTTCCAGCTGCTACCACCATTCGCCTCTTGCGATTATGATAGCGTTCAAGGATTCACTTAACATGTACTCTAAGCCCACATGAGCAGTGCTCGGCGTGAGAAACAAGAGTAGTATGAAAAGTTCATCAATGAATCACTTCATGTCAGACCCCAATTGTCGATTCCACCCTGATACCAATTCTTAAAATAAAACCAGTTGTTTAACCACACTAATACCAATTGGTGAATTCTTAAGTTGATACCAATTGTTGATAGCTGGACACCGTCTCACACCATTCCAACACCACTGTGCTGCTTTTATCACGATCATTAGCTGTCGTGATTTCTATGATTTGATCGATCACGTCTAGCATCGTCAGATTTAAAACACTCCCCCTTTCTCATTGCTCCCCCTTTCTGGCTGCTCCACCTGTCAGCTTCTCCCCGTAACAAGTATGATTTATCAAATCTCCGCACTATTTTCTCCCTTGAACAAACACTTTTCTCCCCCTTTGTCAAGCACTATTCAAGCACTTTTCTCCCCCTTTGTCAACGAACCCAAAGGTCACGCCTTTGTAGTCTGTAACATAGTAGAGAACACATATCAGCACATTAGGGAAAAACACACCATACCTCGGGGAGAGGGGGGGTCCCACATCCACACTATTTCAAGTGCGGGGAATCGACTGAACTCCCAGAGCCAGTCGATGCCTCTCAAAAGCTTCCTTGGGTAAGGCCTTTTTCAGAATGTCTGCAACCTGTAGCTCTGTAGGCACGTACTCCAACTTCACGATCCCCTGCTCAACTTTCTCCTTGATAAAATGATACTTTATCTCAATGTGCTTTGTCCTAGAGTGATGGACGTGATTTTTGCTAAGATTGATAGCACATGAGTTATCGCACTGGATTCCGATCGGAGACTTCACTTCAACTCCCATATCTTCAAGCTGCTGCTTCATCCACAATAACTGTGTGCATGCTTGAGGGGCCGCAATATACTCAGCTTCTACGGTGCTCAATGAAATACAATCTTGTTTCTTGCTTAGCCAAGAAATACACAATCCACCAAGATAGAAAGCACCACCTAATGTTGATTTTCTATCATCTGCTGAACCGGCCCAGTCTGCATCAGTATATCCCAATAACTCTGTCTGAGATTTGTCGTTGTATGTCAAGCCGAAGTCCACCATGCCCTTTATATACCGAAGTATTCTTTTCACTGCAAGCATGTGACTTTCCTTGGGATTACTTTGATATCTCGCTGCTTGGCATGTGGCGAAAACAATATCAGGCCTTGTTGCGGTTAAGTACAACAGACTTCCAATGATTTACCTGTATTCTGTGATATTAACTGCCTTGCCATCCTCATCTTTTGATAATTTCATCCGGGTAGAAACCGGAGTCTTCATCTCCTTGGAATTTTCCATTCCAAATCATTCCAAAGCATCCTTGGCATACTCGGATTCAGAAATGAATGTTCCATTCCTGCCTTGTGTAACTATGCTTCATCTGATCTTCCAAATATTATGTCTTCTTCCTTGACCAGCCTCACCATCCTTTGATTACTATTGTTGTTGAAATAAATATTGTAATCAAATCCCCCACACTGAAAACCAATCTTCTTCAAATATTGATATAGCCTTCAGTACCATTCTCTTGGGGTGTATGCATTGCACACCAGTCGTGCTTTGTTTCGAATCATTGTGCCATCTTCGTTCATCTTGTCTAAATAGACCCATTTTTTCCTGATGACGTTTTTATCATCTGGCCTCGAAACAATTTCCCAGGTCTGATTCTTCTCAATTCTGACCAATCTCTTCATTCATGGCATGATCCCAGTTTTCATCTTCAGCTGCATCAGCAAAGCATTTCGACTCAACCTAAGATAGTAATGATGTCTGTTGTAGTGATTTCATTCTCTTTGTCTGAACTGGATCTCACTGATCACTGATGATAGTCTGCCTGTCAATTTCAGCTCGATTCTTTGTATTTTGTGCAGATAAGGATTTTACATCCTTGTACTCGTCATCAGTATCTTATTCTGAGTCACCCTCAGCCACTTCTTCTCCCCCTGTGTTGCTTTCTTCCTCAACACTTTCGTCAGGAAATTGTTCACTGACTCACTTTTCAGTGGCTTCATTTCTTTCAGCTACTTTTCGCAGTTTCTTGGTATCCTGAAAAACAGTCAGCTGATACCACAATGTTAGATCAAAATAAATAAGCATGAAATTCTTGATCACTGCTGCTTCTCTCATAGTATTTCTTCTCTCGATAGACAACTCTTGAGCTGGGTCATCCAATTATTTCCTTGATGGATCTGGCATCTGATTTTGTTGTTGAATTCTCCCCCTATGTTATGCAACACTTCCTAGGGTTAGGCCCAACTGTTTAGACCCATAACACGTATTTTCCTCCTGTATCATTCGTTCTCATCTTCCAATCAGATTTGAGCCACTAACAAAATCTCTAAGCCTACGGAGTTGAAACTCGGTGTAGAAAACAAGAGATAAAGTTAATAACACAATCACTTCCTATTGTGCTCTGTTGCTCTCCTTCTTCTTCAACTCTAGTATCTGATTTGAATCAATTGAAACTCTAGAGCATATCATTTCTCCACTTCGCATCCTTAGATGCCACTTCCCCTTGGATTGTATCTCCCTAAAACCTGAAACACAAGAATCATCAGTTAATAGCATTTATATACATAGGGAGAGGGGTTTATTCCGGACTCCTCAAGATGAGGATTGTGGTTGATCCTGATGGGTCAACACTTTGATTCTTTCTTGAAGGGCATCACACTCCTTTCTTGCTTCCTCCAACTGCCTGACCAACTTCAACTGTTCTGGCCATATGACTAGGCATTCATTGCCTACATTCTGAGACTTTTTCTGATATGTAGATTTGGTAGGCTCGGCCTTTCTCACCGCTTGGGGTATAAACCCGCTAGTACACATTTCCTTCTTTGAGGTTCTACCAAAATTCCATTTTCCTTGATTATTTCTCTGAGTAGGAACCTCTCTATTTGGCATCTTCCATTTCTTCTTCTCCCATCTTAGGGGTCTTCCTCTTTCCTTCACTTCTCGCTGAGAAACATGACATGTGGATTTTTCAAGGCGTTCTTTGCTAATCTGCCTTTTATCAGATTTATGAGTCGCCACCTTTTTTTGCATTGGTGGTGGGTCCTCCACTGAACGTTCATTCTTCTTTATCACAACTGGAGTATATCTTCCCTTAATCTTCCAGGTTTGTTCACATTCTCTCCTTGAGAGCTGTTGTGAGTACGATAAATGAGGTGACTGATACACCTTTCGATCAGCTCCATGTGACTTCCCCGAGGCTCTAAGCCTATTCTTCTCCTTACCACTTTGTCTCCCAGTACAGGCTTCTTTCTTGTACACTTCCTGTGGTGGAGATCCTTTTTCTTGTTCCTTTCCCTTTCCTGCTTTCTTCTTACTGCAATGTCTCGCCATGTGCCCATAGTGAGAACATATAAAACATTTTCCCTCAAAGGCATACCTCATTTCATCATCTCTCAGCTGAGATGTTGATGCACCTTGAGTTCTTCTTTTGATATTGGGCTCTTGAGCTTCCTGACACGTACTCATTGTGTGTCCCATTCTTTCGCAGTAATAGCATCTAACATATGCTTTCCTCTGAGAGACTCTTCTCTCTGATTTGTCATTATACCTCTTCATGTTCTCAGATTTATTGAAGTTTCTATTTTCACAGCCTGAGATGTACTCCAGAGCCTCTGTACAGAAGCTTTATGTGTGGCCATGAACTCCACAGAAATAGCACATATCATCACTCCTTGAAACTACCCTCATAGGCCTATCTCCAGCACCTACAGGATTTTTCTTACCTTTTGAATTTTTCACTACATTTTTCTTATCAGCCATAGGAGTGGGATTATCATATCCAATTCCAGATTTTCCCAAAAAGGATGACCTTTGGGAAGATACAATCCTTTCATGCTTCTCCTCTGATGCAGCATATTTGGACTTCATTTTATCATCACCTGCTGAAGGATAATCAAATAATAGGTGCAAGGCATCCTTCATTCTAGGTTTTCCTTCAGCATTGCCTTTCTCCATTTCCTTCTTCACTGATTTTAGCTCCTCTTCCATCTTTTGAATCTTCATATCCCTTGATTCAAGTTTGACATCATTTTCTTCCTTGAGAAGCTTCCCTCTACTCATCTCATCTTCCAGTTCATGCTTCAACTCATCAACCATGTCATTTTGCTCCTTTACCTTCAATTTTTCTTGAGCAATAGAATCAGAGCAACATGCATTCTCTTGCTGTAGTCTTTGATGCTTCTGAACTAGTTCAGATAGTTGTGTAGCCAAATCATCACTCTTGGCTTTCAGATTCCGAACTTCATCGGACTCTTGATTCTCTTCATAATCACCAGCCTTTTGTTTTCCTTTCATTTTAGACAGCTTTTGTAGTTGCTCACCTTGAGAATCATTCTTCTCTGTTAGGTCAGTAACTATATTAATAAGCCTTTGATTTAAGCCTCTTAGCTTGTTGATCTCAGTTTCCAGATCATGGATCCGAATGCCTTTATATTTAATTTCCTCAGTGGATTTCTAATCCAATTCTTTAGCCTCATGGACAAATTCCACCTTTTTGTTCAGGCCATCAATCTCCCTTTTCTGTTCTTCAACCTTCAGCTTATACTTACTAACTGATTCTGAGTTCTCTAATGTTGATAACTTAAGTTTCTCAATTTCTTCCATCAGCTCAGACTTCTCTTCTTCTTGCTGCTGCATATAGAGTTTGGCATCGCGAACAATTTTGTTAGCTTTCTTGGTTTTGGCCCTCCAAACATCTATCTCTTCAAGAGCAGCCTCCAACTCAGCTCGCATATCAATTCTTCCTTCAATTTCTTCTTCTTCACCGTCAGTGGTTCCAACGTCACTTGGAAAGTCAGGTTCTTCACTCATTCCATCAGCATCATTGACTGAGTAAGTATTTTTGTGGTATGATTTATCCAAATCATTTTTCTGTTCACTGCATGATTCCTTCAGTAAGTTGTTTGATTCTTTTAGTTGAATCACACTTTTTCCAAAAACACTTCCACACTGAGGGATACCACCTGACTTCTGATTCTTCTTTGAAGATTTTCTTTTTCCCATGGTAGACCGAGATAAGCGCAAACAATATCTTCAACTACACAGATCGATACACCAAGTTAAAGCAAACAAATATGATAAAAGAAACCAGTCCCTTTGATACCAATTGTTAGGACCAATAGGGGCCTATATACCCTGAGAGGGGGGGTGAATCAGGGTATGGATATTCTTTTTCAAAGTTCTTCCTGCCCCACTGGATCTTGACCTCTTTATTACAAGGGTCACTTTGTTTGCACTTGTGTGGTTTTTATGATCACTTAATTTCTTCTTTGCCTGATGATGATGCTTCAAATGCAATGCAAGGAAGTAAACAAGCAGACACAGAGATTTTTACTTGGTTCACCGCTGAGGGCTACGTCCAAGGAGCATACGCCGACAAGTTGCCGGTTCGTACCAAATTCCACTAGGCTTCACTAGCTGTGGATTACAATGTTCGGGCTAGATCACTTCTATGCCCAGGCTCACTGCCTATACAAGGTTTAGGGTCAGCTCACTGCTTTCCCAAGGGTCACTCCCTGTTTCTCTCTCTCTGGCTCACTGCCGGTGGAGAGGATCACCTTCTTCCTCTTCCTAAGCTCACTGCTCTTGGAAGGGATTCACTCACAGTTTATAGACCTGTAGGTCTCCTCATTTCCATTAAGGAATGCATCTTTCTCTGTATGTAGATGCTCTATTGAAGTCCAACTTTCACCCGTAGATGAATCTCACTTTGCACCGGATGTACCGGGCAACCTCAAGTTTTATGCGCAACCCTTACGGTGTCTTGCGCGCAATTTCTATGCTTTGCGCGAAATTCCTTTTTCGCGCAACCTCCAAATTTTACGCGCAGCCTGGAAACTGCCTTGCGCGCAATTCACTGCCTTTGCGTGAAATCCACTTTTCGCGCAACCTTCCTTTTACGCGCCAACTCAAACTTTTTGCGCAGCCTTTGCTTTTCGCGCAATCTGACTTTACGCGCAAACTTTAAGTTTACGCGCAACACCCTTTCAAACTTCAATTTCGCGCACCAGAGCTCGGGTATTTTCTATGTCTTGAACTCTACTGAATGGAGGAGGGTCACTTCATATTTATAGGCAAAAACGACCCCGCGCGAAAAACCCTCCTTGAGCGCGTAATCCGCTTTGATCTTCCGCGCACAAACATTTTCCGCGCACTGCTCCATAATTTCGCGCACCTCATGCCTTTGCCATTTTACGAGCTTCGGACCTCGTAACACCTCTTGCGCGAAATACTTCATCCGCTATTTCGCGCGCCACTTCAATTTTCCGCGCACGCCTCCAAAATTTCGCGCGCCTCATGCCTTTACCGATTTTCAAGCTTTCGGCCTTGAAACATCTTTTGCGCGAAATACAATTTCACGCAACCCGCTGTTTTGCGCGCCACACTTCAAGATTTCGCGCAACCCGCTAGTTTTTCGCGCCACGCTTGATTTTTCCGCACACCTCCTTCATTTCTCTCTCCTCAACCTTCGCCAACAACATATCACTCCATTTTCCATTGGCGATTTTCAGGCCCAAAAATTTGGCAAACACTGGAAAACGGCGCCACCTTGTTCTGCTCTTTTGTACCGCCTCCAGATCGTCCTTTCCTTTGTCAAAGTTCTTTGTCAACATGGAATGTCAACAACTTCTCGGGAACTCAACAATTCTCCATAGAAACCTGCTTTGTCAACAAACACAATCAACCCAAAAATGCTGCAATGTTACCTTGAGGGATTTTTTCCCAACAAATCTCCATTAGTTATTACTAATAATAGTGATCATGATCCCATGGTATGACCTCCAAGATAATCACATAAGAAGGATTATATATGTACTTCTTAAAGAGTGATACATGGAACACATCATGAACTTGAGAGAGATTCAGTGGAAGTGGAAAGTGATAAGAAACTATCCCAAAGTGATCAATAGTTTTGAGGTGATCAATATCTATGAGGCGAAAATTTTCCTTAATTAAAAATATGATACCCTACTTCCAAGTAAATATTTATAGTAATAACTTACCACCAAATTTGAACTCTAGATCTCACTGAAAATTGTCAGCTTAATTTTTCTGTTGACCTTCAATTTCCCTGATGTGTTTCTAAATAGTTCTAAAATTATCTATTATTTTATTAACTTTATCAAGTATCAATATATTCCATTTTGTAGCTTAATCCTATAATATTTTAGTTTTCCACTTCCTTCCATAGAGGGATTCATAAGGATCTATCTAAATTCTTGAGTAAAATCTATTGTTGTACAAGAAACTCAACCATGGACAGGTGTTAATCCCAAAAGCCTTTAAAATCCATTAAACATGCTCTCAAAATATATTAAAGGGGTTTAATGGTCCTATAAAATTTAAAATATATCAGGGGATGATATTTAGTGTTATATTTTGACTTTGTATTCAATACTAGTGAAAGTATTTTCTAGAATTTTGAGGTAAACCCTAAATCCAAATCAGATATAATAGAATGTGGTACTTTTTGAAACCTTGACTGTTCCTTAATTTATAACATGGAAAGATAATAAAGAAAAAAATATTATATAATTTTCATTAAATGTTTTAATTTCATAAGGACATCCACTCAAAACCAAATATGTTTTTTTTCCTTTAGATGTTTTTGGTGTCCGATGATGAAATCCATGGTAATGTTTTTCCATTTCCATCCTGGTATAGGTAATGGTTATTACATCCTCTTATAATTTCTCTCTCAGACTTATCTTTTTTGATATACCAAGAACCCTGATACATACATTAATGTATACATTTTCAGGTTATTATAGAAAAAATACTCTTTCAATTATATATATATATTTGTACTTCTACGATGAACAGAGAATGATGAACTTTGAGGTTCATCCAACAACTCCTTCTTCAAGTATAGGGTTGACGAGAAACATACTCAGTTACTTAATTTAGGATCAATATGAAACTAATTTTAGTATCAAAATGATAATGTAGATGATCAATATACAAGGGGGGGGGGGGGTGAATTGTATACTTTAAAAATTCTCTGGGAACTTTTAAAGTTGGTTTAAAACCTTTCTATTGTTTAACAAGGTTAAACAAGGTTAATTCCCAAAACCTCTAGTTCTACAAACTTGCTTGATTATGGAAATGTGACTCTGAGAATGTGATTCCGCATATGTGGTTCTATAAATGAAACTATACAAATGTTTACAAAGATAAAGATTCTACCTTAAATCTTATAGAATATTACTGAATCAGAGTGTACAAGTATAAGGAAGTATAAGATAGTTATACTTTCCTCAACAATCAAAATGCAGTGGAAAACATGAAACAAAATAAGTAAATAGTAGTAAATATTTTAACCCAATGAGTAGGGTATCCAATAACCATGGATAAAGGTCCCTTGATTTATACTTTCAAGAAATTCTGTCTTACCCACACCATGGTAAGCCCTCGATACGAAGATCAGAGTCTGTCTTACTATCCCCACAAGCCCTCAACATCAAGGTAGTTGGCACCTCTCTCTTCATCAAAAAGGATGTCCTAGAGATTTAAGGTAGTTAAAACCTCTCTCTTATTATCCTCTGAAGCCCTCGAATGTACTCAACAACATTTGGAGTTGCAGGAAGCAATTATGAACAAGGTTTTTAGTACGCACTAAGCAATAAAATATCTCTCTCTAGAAATCACTTCAACAACATGTAATCTCTAGATTGATCAACTTGTTGTCACAAAAGTTATGAGCTATTTAAAATGAGCTCCTATTTATAGCACATTCTCAACGGTCGGATCCCTCCTCCAACGATCATATTTTTCTTTGAATTTTGGAGGGACCTATACACATGTCACTCAAACAACAGTTAGTTAGTAACTAAATGCCTGAAATTGTTTTATAACAAAAATACGAGTAAGAAAAAATATGGTTCTTAAATAAAATTATTTTTAGGAGTGTAAGGAAAAATATTTCATAGTCTAACAAAAAATACATTCGGTATCTATAATATAAGGATATTCGGATTCTATTTTTCAGATAATTCGGAACCTGAATTTTATTGAATTGAAGAGTATGAATTTCAATTAAATTTCTAAATTCACAGGAATTCAGAACCTGAACTTACAATGTTAGGAGTATTAATTCATAATAATTCAAAGTCTAAAATCATAAAAGTTTAGAGTCTGAATTCAGAGAAATCGGAGTCATAACTCAAAAAAGTTCGGACTCTGAATTCAGTGGAATTCAGAATCTGAACTTATAAGACTTAGGAGTCTGAATTTAGTGGTATTCGAAGTATAAACTTATAAGAGTTTGGAGTCTGAATTTAGAGAACTAGGAGTCAGAACTCATAAGAGTTTAGAGTCTGAATTAAGTGGAATTCGGAGTCTGAACTTATAAGAGTTCGGATTCTGAATTCAATGGAATTCGGAGTCTGAACTTATAAGAGTTTGGAGTCTAAATTCAGAGAAGTCGGAGTCAAAACTCATAAGATTTCGGAGTCTGAATTAAGTGAACTCAGAGTCAGAACTCATAAGAGTTCAGATTCTGAATTCTATGGAATTCAGATTCTAAACATATAAGAATTCAGAGTATGAATTCAGAGAACTCAGAATCTGAATTTGGATCCTGAAAAAAGAATTCTCTATATATAAGTATTATATAATTCTAAGGTTTTAGATATGAAACCAAATTTTACACTTAGAAAAAATAATGAATATTGAAAAAACATGGTAAGGATAAATTTATTTGGAGAAGGAAAATTTTCCTTATGAGAGTAAAGCATACGGTAAAAGGGATTTTCCTTAAGATAAGGTGTTTGTGATTTTCAAAACAAGAAGGAATGGAAAATTCATGAGGAAATCTTATTGACTCAAAAAACTCCCCCAAACATAAAAGAATGAAAAAGTAATAAAGAAACCTTATTGACTTAACACTTAACCCTATCATTCCATCACTACTATGGTTTAACATAGGAATATTTTTCAGCTTTTTATGAAATTCGAAATCCTTCTTCTAGACGCCTTTAATCCTCACTTGGATGGATGATGTAACATTCATCCGAGAAAGATATCATTTTCCCCTTTCCTCATAATTTCAAGGTTTAAATTTTGAAAATCCATAAATATTGGACCTATTTCAATCCAAATCATAGATAAACATGTGTATTCCTCCCAAATTTGAGAATCATCCAACTTGTTCACTTTCCTAGTGAGGTAATGTATTAAGTATACCTAGTCATTAATCAATTCCTACCATTTACTTTAACACAAATCCAAATATATTCATGTAAATATATAATTCAATATTTTATGATTCATATATATATATATATATGAAATATTTCAATATAAAGATAATGACTCTATATCTTCAATGAAAAAATTGCTACTTCTTGCTCAAAATTTTCTGTCGGTTAATTTTTCTAATGATTTTTCAATTCACATGAGGCGTAAGCTATCACAGTATGATTCATAATGATAACTGATAATGTATCCTAGTACCTTATTTGATGTATCACTATAGATCAAAAAATTTCATGACTTTATACCCCTAAAGGTACCCTTCCTAGGATGGCAATGAGAAAAGCGATATAGTGACAGATCGAAGATTGCCTCTAAGAGGCCATGGGTTGGTGAAATGCACTGAGGGTGTATCATACATATAAATGGGAGGAATTACCCTCTATGAGAATATAAGAAAGAGAGAGATAATAAAAATACACAAATAAAATACTACTCATAAATACAAATGAAAACCTAAGCACATACATTAAATATAGTAAAAAAACTATTACAATTAAAAAGAAAAACAAAAAATACAAAAAGATAAACTCAACAAAGACCAAAAATCCCAAATAGATCTGGAAAACTTATGAGTTAGTAATATCTAAACCGATCCCTAAATTTCTATTAATGACCAAAAAATAGTTAATATATATGTAGGATTATCGTAATAATTATACTTAGAAAGATCCTCCTGTAATCCTCTCATGGAAAAGTAAAATAAATCATACAAAAGCTCTATGAACAAAAAGTGAAGTTAAATCATCACCTAAATAGGTATACTAAGTTCCTAGAAGCATCATGTCTATCTATCACTAATTATAACATAAAATATATGTAATAATATAATATCAAAATCATGGTAACCTCGTGACTGCTTCCCAACTAGTTTTTTACTTTTCCCCAACATTGCACGTTTTGATCCATCTCTCTCCAAAAGAAGATGGTCTGAAAACACATGCATTGATTATCACAACATGAACCTCACCCTTCAAATCATATCATCATCCCAAACTACATCTCTATATGATAAGTGTGTTTTTTCCTATATACACCACAACCAACATTCCATGTATCATACATTGAGTATTTTACTTGATGCCATTACATATCATTCACCAGGAAATGAATATAATGTCATCACAACTCATACACTATGTACCTATAATAATCCTTAGGATATTATTTCAAGAGATACATGTGTGTGAAATAACCACAAGAAATTATATCAATCTATACATATATATGGTAAACTAACCACCATGAATACTTGCATAATAATACTATGAGGAGAAGAGAGTGGGGCCAGAGGGGGTAGTCATCATCCATTCCTCACTAACCTGGATGCTCAGGAAAACACCCACCAAGAGTCAACTGGGTTTCAGTCACCTTACCATCTTGGGTGGGGTACCATATAAAATCATAAAACAAAAAAGATAAATATATATCAAAACCACACTATAGATATGACCTCATCCTAGGCTCAAATGTAACTATCATCATTCAGACACATAGTTACCACTGCTATGGACAAGGTATCCTTTAAATGCACACTCATTTTAAGGAAACTAAATTAAATTACTACTTTTTTTTATAATTTTAACATTTAATAATTAATTTATTATCCATCAATTAACTTTATTATGAAAAAATTTCATTAACAATAAAAAATTAGTCCAATCCCTCCAGGCATAATCCAGCCAAGTATACGGTTTCTCTAGATTAAAAATTTCATTTTAATTATATCATGAACCAATTCCATGGGTTAAAAAAATTATTAAACACTTTCATTATCATTATATAATTAAATTTACTTTGGGAAACATCCTAACATACCATAAAAGTGATGTATAACCAACAACATCACCTGCTTTATGCAGTGGGGAAGGAATGGAGTTAATAAAAAATTCAGCCATCTAGCCTTTCAAAAGATTTAAAAAACAAGAATCCAAATTTAATCACATCAATGTAAAATACCATTTTTAATTAGTTCCATTAATCCTTCTTCCATTCCCAAAAAAATCATGCATATCATTATGAATCTCCCCACTATAGGCATCAATTATTGCCACATCACTCAGGAATCCCCACCCAAATCACATTAGCCATCCCATGCTCACATCACATCATATAAAAATTCTCAAATTCAAAGATCACTTATGGTAAAATTAAAAAACAATTCAATAGGAAAACTGGGCTATAAAAACAAGGAATTTTTCCTCTATATACGAAGGAGCTCACTCAACCCCAAACAGAAGGCATTCAACCTTCATAAGAAAATAGAATATCTCATCCCAAAAAATTTATCATTATCAAATGACCAGTTCTTATTCCATATTAAATTAATAGATTAATTAATTTAGTTTAAAACTATGAAAATATAAGGCATTTGATATCAAAATCTATCAAATTATTTAAAGATGATTTTATAAAGAGGTTTCTAGTTTAGGCAAACTTTAGGATGAATAATTATCATTAACATTAATTTAATTATATTAACCAAAACAAGAATTATAGCTTAAAATTATTTTTCATTTTCATTAACACATGGAAGAACAACTTTAAATAGACACATATTAAGATTCATTCTATTTCTATCAAATTACAAGAATATAAGGATTTATCAAACATGACTCTTGGATTCTTTATCCAACCCAAAAATTAAAGGCCTTATGTTATTAATCCAATTTTAATTAGACAACGTCCTAACCCAAGAAAAAAATCCTAAATAAATCAAAACATCTATAACACATAGTCTAGTAAAATAGGAGGCAAACCATTATCATCATGGAAACGTAAAGGATTACTAACTAGAAACTAATTATTTGTTAATCTAGATTATCATTTAGTATGATTAATTACCCCACCACTAAAAGAAGATAAAAAAATGATAAATTTTTTATTTCATTTATGAAAATGAGAAGTAATTAATCCTCTAGCTCAAAGATTGAATATTATTTACATGAGAACATAACAACACACAGACCTCTAATCACCTCTCCCACAAGAAAAATACCTTCCTCCTAGGAATCCACACCACAATAATTTCTAAAACATCAAGAGAAAATCCATTAGAATGAAAAATATAATCCTCTATAGAATTGAAAGAATAAAGGGAGGAAAAAATAGCTGAATAGAGAAGAAAAATAAAAAAACAAGGTATAAATCACCTTGAACCACCATTTATATAACTCAAGAATCTTAGGATTAATCCTTATTGAATGGGATTTCAAAGGACTTTGAAAAGAACTCAAGTGTGTCTAGGGTTCTAGAGAGAGAATGGGGGATAAAATTGGTTTTGTAATGATTTTGGGTATTTATATACCAAATGAAAAATAAAAGACCATAACATAGCCTCCTAGACCATACCCTATAATTGTATGACATAGGGAGTACTAAAAAATAACCTAAGGTGCCACGCCACAACATAACTAGTAAAATACATGTTTGAAAACCATGGAATAGATCTAATAATAGTGGGAGAGGGTCTATGACAAACCTATTTCACCATGATAAAAAAACCAAAAACCCAATAATTAGGCTATAGTTCATCCCAAATCCTAACCAAAGGGGAACCATGTTTGAAATAACTGACCAAATTCTACATTGATCCCCTTGTGCCGCAGCCACCCTCTCCACACTATAGAGCTAGATTGTCCTATACCATAACCTACTTCCAAGATGAAGCCATTGAACAATTTTAAGTGGATCTAAAAATCCCCCTCTCAGTACGCAACATCATAACAGAAACCTCCACACTGTAATACTAGTCCTTATGACACAACCCGAAGTTCCAAGGTGTAGCATCCTTTATACCTAATATTTTCAGGTCAAGTACCATATTTCCTCCTTTTACCTCCTCAAAACACCTCCAATAAAATCAATGTTCAATTTAAAGGTTTACCAAGACTCAATTACTAACATTATACAAACTATTATCATCCTTGAAAATTTAAAACCAACCTTGAGAGAAAATAAGAAAAAAGGGTCATCTGAATGACCACCCCATGTGATAACTATAAAAAATATCATAAATATAGGAGATCCAACACCCCACTCAAAGGAAAAAATAAGAACACCAGACAATAACAACTACCTACCCCTAAAAATTCTCGCAGGGTAGATACCTCTCTAATGATAACTGGGTACTAATAAAACAACAAGTGAAAACCATATCATAAACAGAAAATTAAAATCCACAAAAGAGAAACATTACATTATAAGAGATAAACAAATAAAATTAGGGTATTCAACACTAATTTGAAACTCCAATTCCCAGGTACTCTCTTCAAGCCACTATTACACCACCTGACACAAACCAAGTGAAAATAATTCCCATGAAATAACTTCTTCGAGCAATCCAAGAACTCTATAGGTCACTCCAAGAAGGTTTCATTATTATCAACATAGATATCTACCCAATTAATGATTTGAGAGTCATCATGAGGGTAACAATGATACTTGTATACAGAAAAGACATCATGTATCTAGTTCATCTAGAAGAGAAGTGCTTTCCGATACACCATGATTCCAACATGAGCTAATACCTTGAAAAGGACAACAAAATCGGGAGAAATCTTACTCCCATGAAAAAAAATTCACTTCCCATAATGAGAATTAATCTTTAGGAACATGTGATCTCCAACATAAAAATACATATGTCACCTCCTATGATCAATATAGGACTTTTGATGGTCATGCATTTCCTTTATGCTCCCATGAATTATAAGAACCATTACCATCATGTTCTGCTCTAGCTCTTTCTTGAGAATTATTGAATATTTGACCTTAATCAAGCACAAAAGAGAATGAAAAGTTTGACTATACATAGAGTCAACTGAAAATATTCCAATGGTGGAGTAAAAACTATTATTGTAAGAAAACACAAATGAAGGAAAGTTCCATATCTACAATCCTCAAAATTTCATGACATAAGAACACAACATGTCTCAAAGAGTCTATATATTCCACTCCATCTGAGCATAAAATTGCATATAGAAAGTAATAATAATTTACAACAAAGATCTAAACATATGATGGACACCTATCCACACCCTGAAGCAAAATCAGGTGGCATGATTAGATATGATTTTCATCGGGACACAATGTCATGTCACAACCACCTCCTTGTACTACCTCGACAAAACATCCACTAATATTGAATACTTGATCACTAGGAATTGGGATTATTTTTTAAAAGGTTATACCATATCCCATATAACATAAAATAATCCCTCATATTGAGGTAAATTGGTAAAAAAGCCTATTTATATGTCCTACAACTTCTACAGGGGAATATCTAATGGATAAAGAAAACCACCAAGAACCCAGTGTTCGACCTTTGACCTCTATCATACCAAAAATTATTACATAATATCTAAAACTGAATAATTCAACATAGGCGAATTAAAACCCCCTCTTAATGCTCGGTACATTTTCATCACACCAGGATACACCACCAAGGGTGATATATGGAACGTATGAAGAACTATCTCATGCATCGTAGAAGGGATGAAAATCATCCCATAGAATAACACTCAGTGTTGTTCACCCTCATACCATCCATTAGGGTCCTTGATAAATAAAACTCGGTCTCTCCAGACCTCCACTAAAGAATCCCCCAAATGGGAATTCAAAACCTGATACACCCAAGATAACTACACTATCATCTAAAAAAGAAAACCTCTACCACTATCCTCTCCCATATAATAATTAATCACTAATATCTATTCTATCACACTCTAAAAATATCAAGATTCATATAAATAATCACTATGTGACTTCCTACACAATGCTTCAGTTATAATATTTCTATTTCCTTGTGTATATGAAATCTTTAAGTTGTAATCCTATAAAATTTTTATCCACTATCACTATTTCAAGTTCAATTCATGCTGAGAAGAGACAAAACTAAGGCTATTTTTATCATTGAAAACCAAAAAATAATCACTAATGAGGTAATACCTCCCCAAATTCAAGGAAAAATTGACCAATACCAACTCTAGATCATTTTTCGTATAGTTACACTCATGGGAGAGTACCTTCAGAGGAAAAAAACAAACAATTGATCTATACTACATCAGAACACACCCCAAACCAATATGCAAAGAATAAAAAAACATATAAATGAACTCCCTCTTCAAGATGAAGAAAAAATTGAGAACTAAACAAATTCTTCTTTAGGTACCCAAAAGATACCTGACACTGATCAGTCTATAAGAATTCTTGATATTTTCTAGAAAAATAAATAAAAGGAGTCAGAAACTAAGAGAAATTATTTAGAAACAACCTATAATAACCTGCAATAGAATGGAAACTCTGTACCTACTCTAAATTCTTCAGTGATACCCAAGAAATGTTTACCTTGATATTGTAAGGATCCATAAATAATAACTATTGCGACCCAAAATTCCCTATGAATAGAACTTCAGGATCATATAACCTCTTAAATAACTTTTCAACTAGATGATGATAGAGAACTACAAAAATGGTGCACAAATGTTCAACATTCTTCTTCTAAAATATATAATACACAAGGTTTTTGTTAATGAAAACCACCAAGAACTTGTTTAAAAATTAAAATAAAATTGTATTCATCAAAACCATAAACATAGCTGGAGAGTTATCCACACCATATAACATCAGAGTGAACTCATAATGCCTATAATTGGATCAGAAAGTAGTCTTCTGAATGTACTCATCATTCCCCAGTATCTGATGACATCCTGTCCACATATCATTCTTTGATAATAAAATTTCCCCTTAAAGCTAATCGAACAAATCATCAATTTGTATAAGAGGATAGTTTTAATTCACTATCATCTGGTTTAAATAATGATCATCAATATAGAGAAGAAAAATTCCACCGGAATTCTTCACGAACAAAACTAGTTCACCATATGGTGACACACTCTGTTGAAAAAAACCTTGCTCCCATAGGTTATAGATATTTACTCATAGCTCTCACAAAATCATAAGGCACCATATTCTATAGAGACATCGATATTAGAGAAGCGTCTGTCTATATATCCATCCCAAAATTGATATCCTAGTGAGGGGCTAATGATGTAGCCTCCTTGGGAAATATATAATTTTAATCATCTATAACTCTGAGAAATATCATTAGCTAAACCTTTAATTAACTCAACATGATTTTAGAAAAAAAATAATACAAGGTCAAAACATCCCTCTAATCCATATAATGGTCTCTCTCATGAATGAACACTACAGGATATCAATAAAAATCATAGAACACAACACTCCAACTGAAGTAATACATAATATCTTGATCTGAATTAACCCACTCCATTCCAAGGATGATGTATTATTGGTATATACATAAACCTCAGAAGTCTTCCCAAGAGAAGTTCTACCCAAAATGCGTTAAAAGTCTATACATATTTCAAACAGATAAGACCGAACCACAACGATCAAAGTATACACCATTGGTATTGGAAGCTGCTCCACCTCATGTCCCAAATAGTTGACTAAGAAAGGTGATATGAGGAGTTTAAAATATCTTGAATCAAACAAAGCATGCACCCATGTAGAAAACAAGAAAATGGTATGTCAAACGATTCCAGACTTACCTAGCACTAGAAATGATAAGGCATTTAGCTGGTCACAGCCTACTCCACAACCTCTCTGACCTTGATGATGACCACCTTCATAGACACACTCAAATATTTAATTATGAAGAGAATATCAAGGATATACTCTATCCATTATATATTTTTTATACTAATCACAAGATGGAATACCCTACTACTACTACCTCAACTAAAACAACCTCAATGAAAGAACCTGAAGTTGAACACTTGGTGCATGCTAAATAATAAGAAATGACAGACACTCTCATCATAGATGACCTCAAAATCTATAATAAAAACTTGCATATGATCCCATTAAAAGGGTATTAGAGACACCGACCATAGAGAAACTAGATGATGAGGATTGGGACTGTAATGGACTATATCTTCCCAATCCATTAATTTTCTAGTCTTGGGTGTTAGATGTGTTTTTGATGTGTCTTGAAGAGTATCCCTAGAGGATGGAGCTGTAGGGGTGTTGCATAATGGAATTAATGTTTACGAAATGCATAAAGGTGGAACATGACTTGTATAACAGGTGAATTCATAGCTTTTAAATTATATAAGGGTGATCTATGAAACAAATACATGCTATAAAAATTCAATTTATGATGTATAATAAATACATAAATGCAAAGGAAACTAATTTTTTGGTGAAACCTATAAATTTTCAAAAATATGAGGATTACCCACCATGTAATGGTTACATTATATGAAATCAGTGGGTTTATAGCTTTTAAGTTGTTTTTTGGGCTAAATTTTCTTCTCATTCAGCCATAGATTCTATCCCCCTTTTTTAGACTAACCATAGGCACCTTGAGAAGGATTCCAAACACTATCCTCCTTGCTTCAATCTGTTGGTTTAGGTGGTTGTTGGTTGACAATCCATAATGAGTGATTTATCATTTTCTTGTGGTTTTATTTCGTTCTTCTCTTGGAGATTCACTGTAGCAATGTTTTTTTGGTTTAGTTTTGTGAGTTGGGATGAGTTTTGACGCATCTTTGGTGAGGTGAAGGTTAATATACTGGTTTCTATGTGAGGTTATGGTTTGTGGGTTTTTCTTCATTTCACATTAGTTCCCAATGAGTCGGAAAAGCTTCTTTGAGGTAAAGAATACCTTATTTATATTTATTATATATAATACAGGAGTGTTTTACTATTGTTCGTTAGAGGTTATTGTTGAGAGATATGATGAAGTTTGGAGTTTAGAATAGTGAGGATTTCATGATTTGGTTTATAAATAGTGTTAGTTGACCTTGGTACATGACATAGGCCATATAGACTAGCTCAGACTGAGATTTTGGGCCCCTTATGATCAAGTGCATAAACTCTAACCTTATTTAAAAACCAAGTTTGGTGGACTTGTTTGTAGGATAGAGACCTAGGAGCGGTACATGGATCATGATGACTTGTGTTCTTGTTTGAGTTGGGTTTTTTTTTGATGGATAAAATGAATAAAGTTAATTAAAATGAATCTATGTGAAATTCCACATTACTAGGAATATGAAATTATTATTTTATTTTAATCTTTGGTTTCTAGATGTCATCCACATGTGGATCTGGTATTTGAGGATTAGAAGGATAATTTGGTTGATTGTTGGAGGGTTTCTCTAGTTAAGGATGATGATCACGACAAAGGACATGTGGCATTGGTCTGTGAGAGCGGAAAATTAGTGTGAAAGTGGTTTAGGGTACCCTTCCATGATATTATTATTATTAATTTATTATAATTGAATTGAATTATTTTTAGAGTGTTCCTTGGTGAGAATGGTACAAATAGTTGGAATGTTTTAGTGCTTCTGGTTTTTTAGTTTTCTCAGGGGTGCATTACTATACTTCTTTTATATGTGCACATGAGACTTTGGTTGTAACACCCGAGACTTTTATGTGATATATTTTGTTTTATATAAATCATCATGGGAATCTTTTACTACTCACAACAGTATCTTGGCTTTCTTTACACGCAATCGCGACCTTCCTCGATAGCTTGCGTCGTACGCAATACCGAGTTTTACTAAACAACGATATGGTATTAAAATATTTTTAAAACTAGCCGTTATGAATAGTAATAACCACTTTTTGAAATTTTATTTTTCAAAATGGACTTCATTTTAGGATTCGGAATGTCGAAATTATCCTTGGGAGAAATTTTGGTATTTTTCTGAAAACTTTCAATTTTTGATGCATAGTGAAACCACTAAGTGGTAGTTAAAAAAACTGAATTTTTCATAAATCTTAATTTTACCGCTTCTGTGAGTGAAATTTCAAAAATCCGAGAGACACGGTTAATATCAAGGACTAAAATGTGGTTCAATGAGATGAAAATAATTTTTGGTGAATAATAACTTTTTTACTTTTATTTACCACGGTTAAAAGTAAATAGGGTAATTAATGGTAACAATGATATTATTATTACCCTAACACATGTCCTAATTCTATTGGACAAGTTTAATTCGACCAAAAACAACCTTAGAAATAAAATATTACCATTTAGGCCCACTTGGATTAGATTAGAACATTTATTATTAATTTATTTAAAGAAGGGTTAAATAGTTAAAATCAAAGTTTAATAAGTAAATTATTTTTAATATGGGGTTATATATAAGATAAATTCGACTATAAATATTCATTAGAAAGCTCAAAATATTTCCTAAATAAATGTATTTTATTTGTAATTTTTATACATTAAATAATTTAATTTATTTATGACACAATGATGATGCAGTAATTATCTTATTAATGAAATATTGACATAATTGATGTTATAAATACCCAAATAAATGTAATTAGAGACTTTTTATGAATTAAAATAATTTTATAGGTTAATATGACATGTTAGTATTGATTTAATTAACATGGTTTGAACTAATCATTCTGTTATGATTTTCATAAAAATCAATTACTAAATAGTTTCAAAATTGACATAAAATAGTTTTTAAAACAAATATTATATTATTAATTATTATTTTATTCCTAAAAATATAAGGTTCGGACAAATGACTTATATAAGGTTATATATATTAATAATAAACAACCTGGGGTTCGTTTGGCTTGATATAGTAAGTTTATTAACCTTATAGTATAAGAAAACAAGAAGACACGGTAAAAGTTAAATTATCTAACTTAAAGTTAAATCTAAATGATAAGGTTAAAATTGATACCTAAACTTGTCTAAATTCTATTGGATTAGAATATTTAGACCCATCCCTACCCAATACTATAAATAAATCAATTTGGAGCTATTTAAAACCGAACTTGACTTTATAATAAAATAATATTTTTAGTTATTCCAAAGGTGCCCCTCTCCTCCCTTATAAAAGGGCACCTCCTCCCTCTCTTCCTCAAACCACTTTGAGCCTTCAAGCTCGGCCAAAACCTGCCAATTTCTTCTCTCCACTTCCCTAGAAACATACTAGAAGTTCTGGTATTCTTAAAAGACCTATTTTAGTTCCCTAAAAGGAGGTCTCAAAGAAGCACTTCAAAGAAGAGGTAATGTCCGTTATCGATTCTTTCATCTATATTTCTTCTTCAACTTCTTCTTATTTAGTTGTTTCATTATGAAGTAATAACATCAGTATCAATCACATACTGATATGTTATTATAAGTATGAAACAACCCTATTTTACCATCTATCCATCCTACGGAAAAAGAAATCACCGCGCGTGCGTACGTACGGAATACCGTCTCCACACCGTGGTGTAATATATTTTCCACCACCACCTTACTTGGATGGGTATAATGGTGTAAATAATGACTAAATATGACTATTATAAAGTTATACTTATTCTGAAATAGTATACATACACTCTAATACAATTCCACGATCATAGGAACGATATCATCACTCGTGCGTATGTACGGAATACCGTCTCCGCGATGTGATGCGACTCGTTCTACATTATTTTCATTGCATAATGATTATATAAATGAATTGAATGAATGAATATGATATATGTTACACTAATACCATTCTGGAAATGAGGTATCTATAACCTAAAGAGAAGAATAATAATTTATTCGACAAAACACGCATAAGAACAAAAAGTTATAAACACCCGAATAACAAGTAGAAATGAAATATTACTACTAAGAAGCTAAGAATATGAACATATATGATATCATAAAAAATAATTATGATTCTGGAATATGTCAATAACATTATTTAAATCATTATACAGGAGATTCGGACACTTACGAAGCAAAACAGACCTAAGGTAAGGGAAATATCACAATCTCATTTTTATCCGAGATTGTTTATACTTTGGTATTTAGTGGGTTGTATTTTATCATCCAATCCATGTTTCCTCAATATGTAATATTATCCATCTACAATTGTTTAAATCCAATTTTACCCTTCGGTGAGTTTTTAGTAAAAGATGTGAAACGAATCTTTTGTCGTTTTTCGTACGAGGTACTTTTTGACTTTTCCGACAAAAGTATGAGAAGAATGTTTTTTTAACTTATACGGCATGAATGGATTTTTAAAAAATTATTTCCAAGAAGATTCCTTTAAAAGTTTTCAAGTTTATTTTTAATCAACTTCTTTTAGTTTATAATTGTATGACATGTTAAGAAAGGAAAAGTGTTTTTGAATCAGAAAGGATATTTTCCTCAAGAATGGAGTTCAAGTGTTTTATCAAAATTTATTTTCCATATAAGATAATAAAGAGTTCTGTTTCTATCCCTATTCTTACATTGATTTGATTATGTTGTGATGAAATTATTTTTATGAATTCCTTTATCTTATATGAATTGTTTTATAATTTCATGATGTTTAGGAATCCCATTTTTATTACATGGGTTATCAAAATGATGTATGATTTATGATTTTGTGGCACACATAAGAATGGTATCATTATGAGATGGGTGGGACCTATATCTCCCTCTAATGCATTGGGTAAAGATTTTATATCTCATGAGATAGACATGGCTGGAACGGTAGGTTATACCGGTTTAGTGAAACAGGATTGAAACGGAGAGTGAACTCGGTTCAGAAAGGGACTTTGTCCACTAAGATAGTCTTGGAAATGAGTCTTGACTAATAAGAAATTATTCTCTATGATTATGTGTGCATGCCACAAAGTTTCATGTTTTAAGTTATGATTATTGGGATTACATTTCACTACTATGATTTATCCCATGTTATGAAATTATGATCTCTTTTGCAGGTTAAGATTTCCAAAAGATATGTTATGAATATGACGTGATTGATATTTATTTTATTTACCCTTACTGAGAAATTGAGCTCACCCTTTTGTATGTTTTATTTCCCTAGGTCAGGAAGAAGGTTATTAAGTAGAATATTCCAAAAAGGGACTCTAGATATGATGAAATAAATGGGAGGCAAAGTAGATGCTTTATGAACCAGTTGTTTATGTTTCCCAGTTTCTAAAGACACTATACCTATACGGTACTTTCATGGTTTTGTTATATGTTGTAATAAGTATGCTTCAATTTTGAAGTATTAACAATGTATGTAAAGTATGGGTTGTTATATTGGTTTTCTTACTAATACTATTTTTATGGTCAACCTATGTATATAAATTGATTTTCAAGTTTTTTAGAGGGTTATGTGGATAATGATGGAAATTACTAGCTTGGAAATTTGGATAGCTACTATGTTACTGATTTAGCTATACTTTTGGGTAGTTTACTTTGTAGACTTTTTTCTCTTTCAATTTTACTTATACAAGCATGTTGGATGGTTTTGGTTTCTTTTTTATTGTGTAAGGTAGTTTCTTGTGGATGTTTCAATTTATCTCCTGATATTATTTTATTATAGTGTAATGCCTTCCATTTCATGGAGAAATCCCTCATGCATCACTAATTGAAAAAGCAGTATTCCCTAAAACATCATATGGTTCTGACCATCCATCATCCATCATCTGACCATCCTTCTAGAGTATCAATATGGACAACACGATAACACATAACCTACGCCTTTGAGTATCCCCATTGAGATTCATCTACCCACCAAATAATATAAGAATTCACTATCTTCAAAAATAAATAACCTTTACCATCATCCAACCTTACATCTAAGCTTAAGGCTGCCAACTCCTCTATTTCTATCCAAGAATCACTAGACTCCCAAACAGTATCCTTCAATGACTTTATTCTCAAAGCCTTAGATGCAACATTTCCTTTTCCTAAGGTGTTAGAGATCTCAAAATAATAATCATGAATAAACTACCCCAACTTATACTACTTAAAATTCAGATAATTCTGAGAAAATATAAACCTCAAGCTCTTATTATCTGTGAATACTATAATGTATCCCCCAATGTGGTAATGCTACCACACATTTAGTGAAAACACAATCACTTATAGCTCCATATCTTGGGTGGAATAGTTATTCTCATTGGTAAAAAACATCATATACCCATAAGAGATCATTCACCTCTACTATATACACATAAATACCAATCCATGCCAGGAAGCATCATAAAAAAACTAAACCATCACACAATCCTTAGGAAATTAAATCACAAGAGAACTAACCAACTTCCCCTTCATGTAACTAAATGACACTTGGTACTGATCAGTCCACACAAATTCCTAGTCTTTCATATTAAATGTTATAAATAAAGATTCAACTCGAGATAAATCTGGCATAAATATCTAATGACATCCCATAATACCAATAAAACTATATACATCTTTTGCGTTCTTGTGTGCTTCCCAAGAAACAACTACTTAGTCCTGTGATTGGTCTACTACCACAATTTTTTGAGATACAACATGCCCAAGGAAATACACAACTTATTCCCAGAACTCACACTTTTAAAATGTAATACCCCAATTTAAAAAAAAATCATGTTCGATAGAGTATACGATACATAACACCAAATCGAAACAAAAAATGATTATTTAAATATGAACGCTATAACATAGCAGTTAAATTTGTGATTATGAATTTGATTAACTATATTATTATTATATATATATATATATATAATCAAAATAAATGTATTGATAAATTCTTAGTAAATAGTCACTCAATTCTTGGTAATGTATTTTTAATCTTTGAAATATGTTTTCTTTAAAAATGATTTTTATTTCATTGTGTGAAAAAATATTATAATTAAATTCTAGATCATTTATAAAATGCATTATATAAAATTAAATTAATTTTTTATATCAACACATAAAATTATCTTAGGGTGATTTTTTTTGATTTTTAAAAAAATATTCATTTTTATTGAATAATGAAAAATACCCATCTATTTTAGTAAAACATGTCATTTAATTTGATAAATTAATTTTTTTGAAAGTAATATTGTTGTTTTAATTTTATTTAAGTGTAAAATTATATTTATTTACTTATATTTAATCTAATTTATTACATTTAAATCATCTTATACCAGATTCTAGAATATGTTTATTTTTATTCTTAAAGAAATATTTATCTGAAAACTATTTTAAAATGAATAATGTTACTTAAATTTAATTAAATAAAAATAAAACATAATGGGAAAGGATTTGAATTAAATTTATAGATTATATATCATTAATTATTAATTAAAATTCATTTAATGAATATCACTAGTTATAGAGTTAAAGTAAAATCATCATTTCTTTTAAAAAACATTTTTTTTGGAAAAAAACTTTTTATTACGATTGGGCGTTTTATTTTAAATTTAATTCTTACAATTATATGAATTTAATTTTATAAAATGGATTTAATATCTATAAGTAAGATAATTAATATTATGTAATAAGGTTAAATTAATTTTTGGACAATATTAATATGACAATAGTAAATATTTATTACAACGATAAAAGAAAAATATGTTAATTAAGGTTACATTTTTTTTACAAAGACTAAGAAAAAATTAACCCTAATAGTATGAATATTTATATTTTCATTTAACTAAAATAATTCATATATTTCTTTGTTTCTTTATAAATAAATAAGAAATTATTTTGATAAAAATTAGATTTTGATATGTTTAGATGATAAATTTTATTTTTGTGAAATTAGAAATTTCGAATAAGATATTCATTTTTGATGAATTCAAGAACATTAATATTTTTTTTTAAAATAACACTATTTAATATTATTTTTCAAATTTAAATTATAATATAATTTTTATGAATTCAAATGTAATTGTTATAAGGGTTTGAAAACTGTTATTGTCAAAAAATAACATTTCTCAGTAAATGTGTATTCTTATTTTAATATTAAAAATTCACATATTTATTTGAAAAAAATAAATATTTATTTTTGGAATCATCATTTATAAATTATCCAATGATGAATTTTTCATAATTTTCTGAGGCAATTGATTTTTTGGTAAAAATTAAATACTGTATAATATTCAGTCTGAATTATAACGTCATAAAATCCCAAAAGTGATGTTATAAATTATATAAATGGATTCCATGACTAAATATATTTTTACCATTTAAAATAATTTTTTAGGCTATTTGATTAATTTTATAATGACATTTTGAATCCTACAAAATCTATATTATATTTTAAGGTTTTAAAATCGGTTCTTTATAAACATGAATAACTTACATAGGATAAAGGGTATTATTTTAATATTATCGGTTCTTTTCCTTATAAAATAATGTAAAACACTCTTCTTTGGAAGAAACCATGGAAAAAAACCATGGTAATGTTTATGGTTTTTATTATTTTATTTTATAGTGTCCTTAACTTCTGTTTTATAAATAATAAATAAATCCCCCATCCTTTCCTATATAATACCACCCAAAAACCCATTAATATTCACTAAAAACCTTTTATCATGTTATTTCTCTTTACTAACCTCTATAGAGACCCCCAATGTTATCCCAAGATCTCAAGAAGATCCTCCAAATCTTTCGGAATCACCCTCTCAAGGCAAGGGACCTCTTTCTCTTTTTTTCTTTTGAAACACCTTTATTGTCATGAGCCTTTTGAATATTTATTGGTTTGGTTTTCATGACTTTAAACATATATCGTACTATAAAATTTATTTCTTAAAAATTAGGGATCATTTATCTTCTCTCATTATTGTAATTACCGAAGTCGTTTCTATGCTGGAATTTAGTAAGAGACATCTTTCTGTTCTTCTCCATTCAAGATCATTCTTCGTAATTATCCTTTTGAATATCAATTTTTTTTCATTACTTTATAAATTTTTATCTACTATTTAAATTTTTTCTTAATAATTATATATCATTTATCCCCTCTCATTATATCATTTACCTAAGATGATACTGTTCCAAAATTTAGGAAGGGATATTTTGTTCTCTTCTTTTCCATTCACACACCTTCATTGTAATTATCCTTTTAAATATTAATTCATTATTTTTTAATGAATTTATAAATATCCATATACTATCCAACTTATTTACTTACAATTATAAATAAATTTTCCATCTTATTATATCACTAACCTAAGCATTTACTATACCAAAATTTAGTAAGGGACATCTCTGTCGCTTCTATTCCATTTGAGCACATTCTTTATTATTATCCTTTTGAGTCTAAATTTATTTAAATATTAATGGATTTATAATGATCCATATAATTTTAAATTTATATCCTAAAAATTAGAGATTATTTATCATATATCATTATAATGTTTAATGAAGCTATTACTATACCAAAATTTAGAAAGAGACCATCTCTTTCTCCTATTTGTTCAAGAACCTAATTGATGTAATGATATGTTTATTCTAATTAATATTTATGGTATATGATATTACACATAAATTTTGTTTATCTTATTATTTTAAAGTGATTAGTTACCACTTTAACTCTCATTATACCCTCCCCTGATTAATATACCCCTGTAACGCTACTCAAAATTATTCTTTGATTTTTCTATGACATGTTTTTATTTAATCACCCTACATGTATTTTTCCTAATAAGTACCAAATTTTCATGTTGTATTATATTATTACATATCTATCATACTTTAATTTTATATTCCAAGTTATCAGAGATCCATTTATTTTTCATTAATCCATTTTGTGAATCATTATGTATTGACATTATGCTATTGAATTTCCCCTGTAATTTTCCATATTGAACTTTTTTGATGTGTATACCAATAAGCATTTAAACTCAAGGGTAAGTATGTAGTTGTACCTATAATATTTTTTTGGGGACTTACTTTTATGTAACCCAAAAACCTTTATAATGGGGTTAAAATTGGTAAAATACATCCTTATATTGTATGATCTATGGGGAACACTTATGTATGCACATGATATGAAAGAAATAGGTGTATGCAGAATTATATAGTGCTCCAATGAAAAGGGTAATGTTTTAGACTCAAGATATTCCATGTATGGTTTATGATAGATTATCCTAAAAACATTATTTTATGATGTCTTTGCGGTTATCCTTGACCTATGTTTAAGATGTCATGTTTAAAGTTGATTCCACTATACCATGTTATCTTTATGTTATCATGCTATACCATGCATCATTGTAATAATCCTAAAAAGGGAATATTGAGCAAGACTCGATCATCACCTGGTGCATGAAAATAGGCCTTTCTGCACACTTTGTTTGACACTCCCTAGGGATATGATTTGGTAAATTCACAATGTCATTATGAACCATTATTAAGTGAAATAAATTACTACAAGAGTCTATGTTATGAGATAGATCATGGATAACCTAGATTAAAGCCTAAAAAAATAGGTTTAGGAAAAAATAAAATTTATAAATTATCCCTTTAATGTTAATGGATCTCCATTTGTGTGTTTAATAGTTTAAAATTACTCATCTCTAATTTCCCATTATTCTAGCTAGTGTCTTGAAATAGGAGGAACCGAGCAAACAACCAATGTGAATGGAAATGTTAGGACTTTCCAAATGTGATGCCTAACATGATGGGTGCTTAGGTAAGACATTTTCGGATTATATGAGACTAATAATAAAAATTCGAAATTAAAAAATGGCACATTGTTGAATGTCCAAAGATATCAAAGAAGAGTAGGATAATGTTTCAAGGAAGTTCATATGATAAATGTGTTAAATAAAAAAATATTTAATTTAATTAGTGTAAAAAATGTGGAATTTGGCAATAAGAAAAATTACACAAAAGAAATATAAGGCATTTTAAGTGTAAAAAAATGGGGCATAAAGTACCCAGTTGTCATAATAAAACAAAGAGTATGATGTATGGGAACAAATTTCATTATAAAGGACAGATTTTTGTTTAATGTCTTATGTGTGGAGAATATGGGAATTATCCAAGTTAATTCCCTAATCCAAGGGTTAAATCCCAGATTAAGGAATGACATATACCATGGAAACCATTGAAGTGTAAGGGTTGAATTTTTATGAATTAGTATTTGAGAATTATGTTATATAAGTAGTATATCAATAAAATTATGGATATAAGAATCATGAAACATATAAGGATTTTTACTCAATAGTTTTTCTTTAAGTATTTTAGTCATATTTTGAATTTTATTAATAACCTATAAAAGTGATTTAAAAATAAAGTGACATTTTGGAGAACACATGATTGAGATATTGATAAACCTTAATATGTATTTGATGTTGGGATAAACCTAAGGTATCTTGGGATGATATGTCTAAGTCTAATCTTATATTTAAAATAATTAATACCACTTTTGTAGTGGTATGGAATCTGAGTTTAGTACATGTGAAGGTTTATGTATTAAATTATTTGGAATGATACACGGAACACATTGTTGACTTGTGATATGTTCAGTGGAAGTCCCAATCTATAGGATACCATCATGATACGATAAATAATTTCAAAGGGACAGATATACCTTGGGATTATTTTCCCTTTCTTCATGAATATCTTAAACTTATTCCATGGAGAGATTGTTAGAAAAAACTTATCACTAAATTCAAATCATAGATCATGTTTTTTATTATTAGCAAAACTTTTGAACAAATTCTGATCTCCCTAGATGAGTTTTTGAATGGATTTAACCTTATCAGCCATATCTTCAACTATATTAGGTCCCAATATATTTCTTTTAGAAAATTCATTCTAGCATGTTAGATCCATCCATTTAATTCCACATAAGTCTTCATAATGAGCCATCTTAATTATTGTGTGAAAAATATTATCATATGAAAACTAAACTAGAGGAAAGAATTGATCCTAACCACTGATGAAATAAAAAGAACAAGATCTCAACATATCATCTTGGGTTTGAATTATCCTTTCAGTCTGACAATCTATTTGGGGATGATACACTATGATGAAACTCAACTTCATATCATGATCTTGCTAAATACTTTTTCAGAACTTTGACATGAACCTAGAATCTCAATCATCCACAATGAAAAATGGTAATCCATGAAACCTTACCACTTTCTTAATGTATATCCCGGTATGAAAATAAATATAGAATAATTATATGATAATAATGAAGTGTGATGAATTAGTAAGGATATTTAATACAACCCATATTCTATTATACTCTTTAGACATTTTGGGGATCCCAATGAAAAAATTCCATGGTGATGTTTTCCCATTTCCATTTTGGTATGGGTAGGGGATGCAACATCTCATTATAATTTTGTCATTCTACCTTAACTTTTTGACATACCTAGAATAGATATACTAAATCTACCATAAATATCTTCACTCCATCCCAATAGAAGTATTCTTTCAAATATCTATACTTATTCATACTTTTAGGATGAGTAGCAAATGAATAAATAAAAGCTTCCTTTGAAAACTCCTCAATGTTTAGTATGGAGGGAACACATACACGTTTCCTAAACCTTATCATTCCATCATGATCAAGGTTTAATATATGAAAATTTATAACCTTCTTTTTCATATATAAATATTCCTTTTCTGCCTCTTTAATATTCACTTTGATAGATTGTTGAAAATTCAATAGAGTAATATAAGATTATTCCCCTTTAGGACTTCCAGATATATCCTTTTAAAATAAAAAAATATAGGTTATTTTATTATCCTCATCATGGATAATCTATCACGATCCTTTCAACTCAAAGAATCGACCACCTTGTTCTCATTCATAGGGTGGTAATTTATTAAGCAGTCATAATATTTAATCATCTCTAACCATCTTATCTAGAACATGTCCAACACCTTTTATGTGAACATATAATTTAAAATTTTATGATTGTTGGTCGGAGTGGTTTACTCAAGAGGGGGGTGAATTGAGTACCAACTAAAATTTCTATATTTAAAAGCAGTGTCTTAAAGACCCCCAAATAAAATAATAAATTAAACTGTAGTGAATTTATATTAATGTAGAGATTCTGTTAGGTTCTCAAGGGATTGATTAATTCCCAGTTAATCAACACAGGAGTGTGTGATTATCTTTTGAAACTAACTTACTAATCTACACTAACATAAACACTTGCTAATTTAATTATCAAAGTAACTTTAAAAACAGTATTGGTTTTAAAGTGATTAGCAGCGGAATAAAACTTTGAAATAGATGGCACAACAATGTAACCAAGAGGTTCAGTCTCAAGCCGAGACTTAGTCCTCTCAAAAGTTTATATAAAAATGATCCACACCCTGGATCGGGGTTCAACAGTTTACAACTGTCCAGGTCCAAGACCTCTACCACTGTTCTTCGTGGGAAACGGTACAACAGCAACCAGCTGTCCAGGTCACACACGACCTCTACCACAGTTCTTCGTGGGAAAGAAAGAATGAAAGAGTTTTTGTAAGGATTTACAGATCCTTCAGTTTGAGTACAGGAGACAGTGTATGTGTTAGATATAGCAGATAACACACACTGCTCGAAATGAATGGTAATAAATCACAGAACAAGAGATGTAGAGTTTAGAGATGGTTCTGGTGATTTCAGTATAGCTCTGGACTCCTTTGGATTCGATTAGAAGTGAGTCTGAGTCCTCTTCTTGTTTCTGTTGAGAAACAGAGTGTCGTATGCTCCAGGTTCACAGGTGGTGAGAATGTAGTCGATGAAGTTCTTCTTGTAAGCACAGAACACTCCTCGAGTATGCTTGATTGTCTATGAACTTCTCTGTGTTCTTCTCTTGCTTTGTGTCGTTTTTGGTATATTGGATGCACCGCACTTTTCTTTTTCTTCGCACGTTTGCGTTCGCATTCACCTTCTCTGGTATGTAGTCTTCTCGTATTTATCTCCCATCAGGGGACAGAAAAGATTTCTTTTCAGCAGGTACGAGGTACGGGTTCCTGACATCCGACAACCTTTATCAGATATTTGACAAATCATTAAAATGTATGATATGACCGTTAGATAGATTAAATATAGGAAATAAAGAAATTCAAACAGTGAGTTGAGTGATCGGTAGGTAAACAACATCGGTAGCTTGAACATCGGTAGCTTGAACATCGGTAGCTTGAACATCGGTAGCTTGATGTCATTAGTTGCTTTGACTCTATCGGTGGCTCTATGCGTCAGTTGGTACATGCATCGGTCGCTCCATGCGTCGGTAGGTACATGCGTGTATCAATGACTGTTTATCGGTAGCTCCATGTATCGGTGGCTGTGAGTCTATCGGTAGCTTCGTCCATCAGTGACTTATTCCATCGGTAGCTATTTATACTTACACCGGTAGCTCTACGTTTGTATCGGTAGCTGTATTTATAAGTACATCGGTAACTCTGTGTTAAGTCTATCGGTAGCTGTCTGTCGGTAGACTAAGTCTATCGGTAGACTGGTTACCGGTAGCTCTTTATCAGTAGCTATAGGCAGATTACTTATCTGTTTTAGGCAGAACACATCCGATTGTGTTAGAATCAATTTATAACTTGTATGAACATGGATAAATGATGATTAACATATTCCAAAGACTATTTAAAAAAGATGTTATTGGTTTGATCACAGATTGGAAAGAATTAAAGTATAGATCAACAATACTTAACAATATCATAGAGGATGAAGACATAATTGGGATTTTCAACACAAATAAATACATGATTGAGATTATCAAAACAGGTGAGGTCAACAATGATATATATATATATATATATCACATTTTTCTCCATAATGATAATTATTCCTTATATTTAATGCAAAAATTAGAGTAGATAACTCAAAATCATGTGTTAGTTAATTTTTCTTTGAAAATTTAAATTTTCATGTGGCCTAATATTTAACCATGTTATTATGCATTAGAAAAAAATACTAATCCCTTGTTGGATACATCAATAAATATTAAAAACCATTCTCTACTGCTAGGTAATGTAATAATAGGTGTAATGACTAATCTTCCCTTTAGTTCCTTGAAATGTTCCTCAAATTTATCTATCTATAGAAACTTGGCTCCCTTCTAAGATATCTTGGTAAGTGGATTAGACAGTTGTGAGAAATTATCCTGAAACCAACTATAATATCTAGCTAATGCAAGAAAATTATGGAAATAAACACCATGGTTAGTCTGATCCAACATTCAATATCCTATTTCTTTGATGGATCCCCTAATGCACCCTCTATTGAGATTATATGACCAAAAAATGCAACCTTTTTCTGAAAAAATTCAAACATTTAAATTTTTTATATAGTTTCTCCTTCATTTTTTTATGATTTAAAATTCTAATGTGGTTTTTATGATCTTATTTACTCTTTCAGATTATAACCATATCGTCTATAAATACTATAAAAAACTGACCAAGGTAATCTCTATATAATCTATTCATTAAATCCATGGATCTAGAAGGGGAATTAGTAAGACTATAATGAATCATTGTATATTAATATTTTCCATACCATGTAAATTTTTTTATCTTTGGTATATCCTCCTTTTTGACCCTCAATTGATGATATCTAAAATAAAGGTCAATCTTGGAAAATTATTGGGTCCTATGTAGTTGATTAAAAAAGTCATCAATAAAGGGAATAAAACACGTGTTATTAACTATGATCTTGTTCATCTCCCGATAATCAATTTAGATTCATATTGATCCAATATTATTTTTCACGAAAAGAATAGATGCACCCCAAGGTGATGCACTTGGGAAAATGAATCCATTTTCATGTTTTTCCCAGAGATCTTCTTTAATTCTTGCAACTCATTTGGGGTAATTATATAGCGAGTATTTAAAGTTAGTGTGGCGCCAAATATGAGATCTATAGAGAACTCATCCCTTTGTTTTGGTGAAAGACTATGAAAATAATTTGGAAATACATAAAAAAATTCATACACAATGGGCATATTATCTATGTCAAGTTTCACCCTAACCATTAGAGATAAAAAACCATTCCGAACGGGAATAAAGACCCATACAGTAGATGTGAATTCCATATAATGTTTTTACTCATCATTATATTGATATAATTTAATTTTTTGGTTTGTAATATCAAATGTGACTTACCTTCCTTGATAATTGATGTGGTATTTGTGTAGATAAACCCAATACTTTCGTAAGATGACATCAAATTCAACTATTGGAAGAATGGGAATATTTTAAGGAAGCACATTCCCACTAACATCAACCAAAGAGGAATCAAACACATGCGTTTGGGTCATTTTACCCTTAGTGATTTTCACTTCCAATTCCACATATAATCATTTGTGTGGCATCTTTATAACCTTCAAAAACTCTTTAGATATGTAATAATTGGTAGATTCAGAGTCCAATAAGAAATTATCAGTTTTATGGTGGATGGTAAGTGTACCCTTCACCATGTATTTATCACACCCCTCATTATAAATAGTGACCTCCTAAGTTTTTCCCTTGTCCCTCAGCTTAATAGGTTGCTGACATCGATCATGATCATTAAACCTCTTGTTTGGGAACTAGTTAACATAATTCCGACACTCCTTACAAATATTTAACAACCAAAATGATTTTTTCATGTTCTAAAAACTGGATAATGGAAGGTAACTTTTCAGTTGTTCTGATCCATTTTATAGTAACTAGTGGATCCGAGGATCCACAAAAGGATGGTGTATATTTCCTATTAAATTATACAATAGAATGTTGTCCCCTCATTTGATCATTTGGAAGTCTATAATTATTCATATCTTGAGAAAGTGATGTTATTACAGGAATGAGAGTTTTTATTCTAGCTCCCATAACATTTGGATTCTTAGGAGGAAAATAATTGTATTTTCTATCACACTAAGCATTAATGTTGTTCCTTTGGGTTCCAACCATTGAATAAAACAAAAAATCATAATTTAAGAAACAAAAATCATTATGGGGAACCAAATAATCATTAAAAATCACATACATGATGTCTAAATCATGACACCTTTTTCTTTAATCTATGCAACATTAGGTTTATCCTAGGATATTCATTATCATATTCCTTTTAAATACTTAAAAACGGTTTGTAAAGAGTTTGGGAATTTATAAAACCTATCCCCTAGGAGTATAAAACTAGGTTTGTAGTAAAGATCATTGTTGTGCACCAGTTCCCACTCAAGTCTAGCACAATATGGTGTTTTTGAAGTTGTTTCCTTTTGGTACATTTGTTCCTGAGACACATCAACTTATAGTATCCAAACATGGATGTATTTATTTTAAAACACCAGATGTTGCCCTTAAAAAAACTCTAGTATGTCCTAATGGAGAGCACTAATATATTATCATCCTAGTTTCCAAAGGTTAACAAAAAAAATCTTCTGATACCAAATATAGAAAACCAATATTAATAGACATAGATATTACATCATTTTTTATGAATATTCATTACACTATAAAAACACACACCAGTAGATTATAAGAGGTTAGTTCGTTTGGAAACATGGAAACATAAACAATGGTCCATAAGTGATCTACATAATCTTCCACTATGCTCATCATAACTATCAACCTTTTTTTGAGATATCATACATAATACATATCTTCATAACCTTTTGAAAGGAAACATATGTAAGGTTGCGATCAGATGGTCAGTAAGGGTAAACAAGGGAGATACATAATCAAAAGATTAACATAAGTGTATGTGAACATGATCATAACATTTGAAAACCATATCCCACAGAACAATGATCATAATAATGAGTCATGACATAAATATTAGTAGTTCATTTGACATGAATAATTTGTTAATAGAATAACACGATCCATGATAGCATATCAGCAGAACTAGACATGAAATTTGTAGCATACACATATGTATATAAAATAATTTCCATATTTGTCCAGGTTTATTACCAAGACCATCATAGTAGGAAAATTCCTTTACTAAAATTCGTTCACTCCCCAATTCCAGACCTGTTTTACTGAAATTGGTTTACTTCTTATTACAACCCTAACTTACTAAACTGAGTTTAGTTCCCATTCAAGTCCTATCATACTAAACCCTGTTCACTCCTTGTTCTATTCCTATAAATTTCATTATATATAAATATTTACTCAATGCATTGGAGGGAGATATAGGTCTAACACATCACATAAAGAAATCATACATATATACGACACAAGATCATAAAAATTCATTATATCATAACTCATGAAATGAAATGTCTTGCCTAAACATTTCATCATATCATAACCTATGTAAAAGAAATAAGTTTCATAATCACCATATCCTAACCTTTGAAAATAGAAACGAGTTTCATAAGAATATTATCATGGTATAACCTGTTGAAGATAAATGGGGTTCATAAATATCCTTACATCATCAAACTAAACCGTTAAGCGAAATAAAAACAATCATGTCATTTTATCACATCACCAGTAAGGAATAAGTAACATCATTAGATGTAAATTTATATGGAAAATGATTTTGATCATTTAAATAATTTCTTAAGGAAAATATACTTTCCCCCTTGATTTTTTTAAAACATAAAACATTTCTAAAACATTTTTATTTGAAAATAAAATTTTAAACTTATAAATTAATCTTCAAATAAATGATTGGTATTGACATCAAAAAATTATTTTCATGTCCTACATGATAAAATAAAGATTCCTATTACATTTTATTTAAAAGTCAAACATGCATTGTTTAGAAAAAGAAATGAAGAGTCATTTCATTTTTTTTAAAAAGTCAAAAAATGGGTAAAAATTTATTTTAAATGTAATAAGAGAGTAATAATTTTTTTAAAAAACCTTTTTTGAAAACATGGATTTGGAAGAAATTATATTTTCTACTGAAGAAAGAAAAATATTCGTATTTTCTTAAAAATATTTTCTTATTAAATTTAACTACAATAGAGTGTGAAATTGGTAAAATTATTTGAAGATATCATGAATAAATAGAGGATAATAAAATGAATGAGAATTAGTTATAGGTATATCATGATATTTTAATATTGGCGTCTTAATGATAAACAATTCTAATAAATGATGAGAATGTAACATAAAATCTATAATACTTTGGTAACATTGGATTATGATACCCATGATGGAATAACATAAAAAGGAAATTAAAATATTAAAAGGATAAATAAACTCATGATATTATAGGACAAAGTGGCTATATATACACCTCATAAATTATTATAGTTGCATAACATAACATACATCTCAAAGAATGAAAATTGAGACAAAATTACCTTACCATAAGTCTTGTATTCTTTCCAACACGTTAAAACCTAATGTATAATAAATATAAGTTTATTTTATGTCTATTATTTAACCATATTCATATATATCATACCATATATTATTTTTCTATGACCTTTTATTACCCTATCTATTAACAATTCAATGTTAAAGTTACGTTTTAGGTAATATCTAATTTGTTTTTCATATATATTTTGATTTATTATAATTTTGGTCCTCTTACTTTGACCAGGGTTCCATAATATATAGAATTATAATAATGATATAAATATCATATCTATTTAGTATATATGTATTTATAATAGTCCATACATTTTTGGGATAGAAAAATACACCGTTTATAGAGAGAGTTAGCCATATGTACGCATGAACAATTTTTTTATTTTATTATTAGTTTAGAAGAAATAAAAGTAAATTATATATACTATCATCCCAAAATTATTTTTATTTAATATATTTCACAAATATTTATTAAACCTATCCTTAATAAATGCAATGTAAAACATGAACGAATCACATCAATTTGTGAGATGGTAGTCCTTCGTACACACGAACGACGTTATCATATTCCCATAGAATGGAGGACATGAAGGTATGTGTGAAATAAAAATTCCAGAACCATAATAAAATCGTAAATTTAATATAAATAATATATAAATAATAAATTAATCATTATTACTAGCCTTTATATTTGGTAATCTAAAAAAATGACATTGGTTTGCAAGGGGTAGTCCGCCGTACACACGAATAGTAATTTCATAACCCATTTGATGGTAGTGGAGGTGGT
Organism: Viscum album; assembly: GCA_963277665.1. Taxonomy (NCBI): domain Eukaryota; kingdom Viridiplantae; phylum Streptophyta; class Magnoliopsida; order Santalales; family Viscaceae; genus Viscum; species Viscum album. Next base: position 276,267,486 of record OY728137.1, read on the forward strand.
TATAGGTCATTATATTAACATAACAAAATATTAGTATATTTAATAAATTAAGGTTATTATATAATCCTAGTATAAAGATAATTGAATGGGGTGGAGGAATAAATAAAACAAAAATTTTATTGACGAATGCTACAACTTCTTAGGGAATCATCCTTAGGGTTTCACTGAAATCCATATATGGATGGATTTATACCCACAAAAAGGGTTATAATATGATTTAAGGGATGCTGGGAAGTGATTTTGGAAGGTGTTGGTTGATCTAAGTGGCTTGAGTGGTGTGAATATGTGAGAGGGATGAGTGCCCTATTATAATTGAGGAGGTGTGACATTTTTCTAAATTCCAAAAGTATTCATTATTGGGAAGTAAATATTACATCATGTGGATATAAACTTTATTAATAATTTATGGAAGGTATTAATTGATAGATAAAAACCTCCACCACACAAAAAAAAACATTTTTATCAAGTTAGTTGTTAGTCTTTATGTTTACTCAATTTTATCCTTATAGTTTTTACCGAGGTAACATATATCATTTTATTTACCTAGGAATGTTATCATTTAAGAAAAATATTAGAAGAGATTTATTAGACAATTTATACCTACATATTCTAAATTATAAAACCAAATCATTATCTAAAATTCATATAGGAGTGTGAAATCAATTTTAAAACAACATAGGTAATGTGTTAAAACTCGTTTTAACCTTAGTCAAATTAATTAATTTTACTTTTTTTTCACTAATAATTATTGGTAAAAATTAAATTTACATTATTAAATTATATGATTTATTATTATTAAAAATAAAGAATCTATTTTTACAAATTCTTTTCGTATAAGTGGTAGAATTTAATTTAAAATTAATCATGTAGATGTGATAAGAAATCGGTGTTTTATGTTGGAAATGATCAAAAGATTACAATGTTTTTACATTAAATTTTAATATTAAATTTATTTAAATAGCCTAAATTGGATTAATAGATTCATTATTAAACTTTAAAACAAATTTAAAATATAATTTTAATTTATAAATAAATGAAACAGAAAGGTAGTTTTTAATTAAAATTCAATATCTGTAATGGTTGAAAAAAAATTAAAACTTTTTTGAAATATCCCATAAATACTACCTAAGATAATTTATAATTTTTGAATTAAAAAAGAAGTTTATTTTATAAAAATAATTTTCTAATATATTTTAAAAAATATTTTACTATTATTCATAGAAAGTCAATTTTTTTTTGAGAAAATAGTATTTTTGAAAAATATAAATACTTCACAAAAAATTATGTATTTTAATAAAAACATGTTTTATTTTTATAAAAAAATTATAAAGAAAACTTAAAAATTGGTTATTATTATTCATATCACTATGTTTAATGGATATTTCATAACAATAATGTTTAAATAACTATATTAATAATATATCTTGGTTTTGTTAAATGTTATTGTTTCATGCTATGTAAGCTAAGACAACGTCGCATATAACACAAACATAACTTTGTGTTGCATATAAAGAAATATTAACCTAGTGTAGCATGAAATGAAGTCCATAAATAAAATTTAATTTAGTCTAAAAATATTAATTCACAAAAATAAGGGGTTTTAAAACTACAAATTTCTATGAACACAATACTCGACCTTTACCAACTTGAAAACCAAACACTTAACGAAAACTCCGCAATTTCCCATTTCATCTCACACCACACAAAATTCATCCTCAAACTGTGGTACATCTTCTATACTCCTAGTTGTACCACCAAAGGTGGTATATTAAACTCATTAAGGACTCCTTTATGCATCACAAAAAAAAACAGTCTCCCCAAAAACATCATATGGTTCCGAATATCCTTGACCGTCCCTCAAAAGCATCACCATCACCAACAAGATCTTGAAACACCTATTCATGTGAGTCTCCCCAATGAGACTCCTCCTCCTGCCACATTAGAGAATATTACATTGTCATATGATACAAATATCTTCCACAGTTATCTAATATGGAATCTAAGTTCAAGGCTGAAAACTATGCCATTGCTCTCCAAGCATCCCCAAACTCCTGAGAAATATCCTTTCATGAACTTATGATCAAATCATTAAAAAAATTCTATTTTACAAAGGTATAAGAGATTTCAAAATAATAATCTTGAATAAACTCCACCCATGTCCACTGCAAAAAATTAAGATCATTCTAAAATAATATATAACTCAAGCTCTTATGATCCACGAAGATCACAAATAACTTCCCAATATGGTAATTACAACACAACATTAGTTCATAAAAAACTGATATTTACTCTAGATCATGGGTGGAATAGTTAAACTCAAGGAGATGAAATTTCCTAGACCTATAAGGGATCACTTCCCTCCACTAAAATAAAATCCATCCAAATGATAGCTAGAAAGAATCAGAAAACTCCTCAAACATCACACCCTCCTCAAGAAACTAAAGCATTGGAGAATTGACAAACTCCACCTTTAGGTAACCGAACACTTCCTGGTATTAATCATTCCATAAAAAATCTTGGAATTTCCTGGTCAAAGCTATCAATAGGGATGAAACTCGAGATTAATCAGGAATAAAGCTATGACAACAGCCAAAAAGACCCAAAAAACCATGAACCTCTACCACATTCTTAGGTGATTACCAAAAAAATTTCTTTGACCATTAACTGGTCTTCTAACACACCCTAAAAAAACCCACATGCTCGAGGAAACACACCTCTTATATAAATAACTCACACTTGGAAAACTTTTTATAAATTTTGTGGTGTGAAAGGACCTGCAAGAAAACTCCAAGATAATTGACGTGCTCCTATTATAAATTCAAGTAGACCATGTAACACCCCTACCAAACATCTCTTTTATTATACTTATTATTAGTCTTAATCTATCCTGTTATTTAGTAGGTTTATGTTCTAGAAGTTTTCTGGTTATAGTTTCTATTTTTGGGGGATTTTAGCTGTTTCATGGTTATCTTGCACGGTTAGGACTAATCTTGTGGTTCCTATGTGGGTGCCTAGGTGAGTCCGTGATGTGGTGCACGACTTGCATTTGTTCAGTTAAACCATTCATAAAGTATGTAGTTTGATTCTATGAGTTGTAAATGATTATTTCCATGGTTTGATCATGGTTTTTACAACCATGTAGTGACTTAGGAAAAACCACATGATTGGTGCCAATATCCATCACCCGATTGGTGCATGGTTTGGAGTATAATGCGGCTAAACCATACAGGTTACCCAGTTTTTAAATTTTGATGGTTTTCTTTTAATTTTTTTATTTTCTATACCTTTTCCCCTAATGTGATTTTAATCTCTCTTCTCCCCACTGTATGACCAGTTATGCTAGCCCCCTATCCTCTTCAGCCATGCGCGCCACTCGCCACTCACCCCTCCAAACTTTTTATTCTTCTAGTGATTTTAGTGGATTTATCCTACTTCTTGGTCAAATCTCTGAGGTAATCCCTCCACTTTCATGCTCCTTTACTATCATAGTTATTTTTCTCTTTTTTTCTACTAGTATTGATCATCTAAACCCTAGGTTAAGGTTTAACCTAGCTCTTTTTATTTTCTTCTATTGTTACGGCTTGCAATGGGTCTCTCAATTTATCTTTGGGTGTGTTTTGGAATTCTCCACTGAAGGTGAGTCATATTGAACAATTTAATTTATCTTTACAATGTTTTGAATTTGGTTTCCTTCTTCAATTTATTTTATCTAAATTTTAATTATGGTTTTTGTAATTTTTGGGCTCCTAGTATAATTTTAGTGCATCTTGGAACTCATTTTAGTGGTTTTGAGCCACGAGAGTTGAAAGTGACTTACCTATGTATTCATAGGTATTCACAATTATATATATAATTTACCCTTTATATATATTTACCCATGGAAATATGAATATATATATTGAGGATAGGTGTGCTTATACATATATGTGAAATATGCTTACATGTGTAAGTTTAAAGGGGTATATGTATGTGTATGCATATATTTAAGGTCTCCATTATAACACCCCTACCCCAGATGCTTGGATATGGTTAATTGTTTTAATATATTGGCATGATTACAAGGAATAAAATCCTAGAGGACAGATCAATTTAGTAGTCTTGAAAATATATTACAATCATGAACTTTACATTACAATTTCAAACATAAAATACAACTTAGATAATCCATTGTGAACAACATTATTATCTCAGATTAAACCTAAATGTCAATCATAATTTACAACTTTGAATCTTAGAAAAATAAAAAATAATAAAGGGGTGACCTCAGATGCTCAGTAAGGTTAAAAAATACAGTAGAATATTTCATAAAAAACCATAAACTTTAAGACAAGTATAAAACCAAAACACAAGCCTTTTAAACATAAAAATAAGCATAATATGGAAATTATAAATCAAATCATTCCATTTAAATATTCACATGGATATTATACTAGTCGAATAATCACATGTAATATCATGAAATAATATCATAATGAGGGAATGCATAATTTCGGACATCATGACAATAATATCCAGGAATCTTGACATGACCACAAAAAAATATACCATCAAGGGGAAATAGCCGGCCCACCCATCACTTACTAAGTCCAATTCCATCCTATTATGAAAGTATTAAAACGTAACATAAATATTTGTTTTAAAAAAATCATACGAAATGATAATAATTTAACCATAAACCATGAATGGTATCAAAATAGAACATCCATAGTCAAATATAACATAATCTCATAAATAAAACATTCAGAATTGTATCATTATAAATAAATCTCAATTAAGACTAAATACAATAGATGATATTGACATAGATGAAAATATTCTACCAAAATAATTAAAAATACCTTGAGTCAAATAACACCTTTTCATTGAAATTATTTATTCAAAATCCGGGCACTTTAAAAAGAAGACATTTAAATAGATATTTTTGAATCAAAGTGTCCCATACAACTTTGAAACTTTTTAAAGTAATTAAAATATTAAAACATTAATTTATATATAAATAAATCCTTAAAACCATTTGAAAACATGTCAATTAATGTGAATGATTTAAAAATTATAAATCCTTAAAACATTTAAAATAATGTTTTAGTTAAAGAGTTCTCTACATAAAATTTTAAAAATATTCCTATTTAAAAACATTTAAATAAACTTAAAAATATCCCTTAAAATTTCCTTTATAATCCTTTTATATCCATATAAAAAGTTATGTAAAATAATACGAATAATATTACAATCAAGAAATGATTAATTATTTAATGATTCAACGCATCCCACACCAAATTGATCATTTAAATCATAGGTCTGATATATTCAAATGAATCATTAAATATAGTTAAGATAAATTTATTCATGATAAAAAATAAAATATGGGTATCACATACACCATGTACAATAAATAGGGGGTGGACATGGCATATATCTCACAAAAATTAAAAGTGAGACAAAATTCCCTTACCTTAGGTCTGATAATCTCTGAACATGTCCAAAACTACTGTATAATAGTTTTATACATATTATAAACATTGAAAAGAATAATAATAATATTTATGATATCATACATGATTCATTTATCACTTTATATTTCTCGTTTATTAATAATTTCCAAGTTAAAGCACCATTTCGGGTAATAATCGCTTTCTTTATCACACTTGTTTTGACATGTTATTCTTGATCATATTTGTTAGATCATTATTTTCTTACTTTTAGGATGTATAACATGATTTATATACCAAAAATATTTAGAATATAAATATATATAATAGATAGATATAGGAAATGGAATACACCTTTCATGGAGATGTTAGGCCGTGCGTACGCATGAACGCTATCCCTGTTTTCTTATCATATTTAAAGTGAATGAAATATATATATATAGTATATTTTAGTACCATTATTATATAATATATTTAAAACTTATTCATAATTTTTATAATAATTCTTGAATTCCGAATTTAGATGATGAATCTGACCACATCATGGATATGGAAAGCCGTACGTATGCATGAGCGATGATATCATTTCCTTAATGGTTAAATGGAATGGAATTGGAGACAATAAGCTATACACACACATGCATAGTGACATAGTTATTTGTAAGATTGATAAAATGAGGAATATTGTTTTCCCATGATTATAATAAAATATTAATATATTAATGATACTGGATTTATTATTTTTATGTTGAAACAATATAGAAAGATGAAGTATACGAAGAAAATAACTTTGAAAGAGGTGATAAAACAATTACATATTTTTTAGGTGTGTCCTTTTGGTTTTCCCAAAATAACCCCTTGGGTTGGCCATCTTCCAAAGTATGACCTCTAGGATTAAGTGAGGGAAGTTTTAAGAAGAAATGGGCAAGGTTTGGTGGAGCCAAAGAGCTTTGGAGGTGCTCATTAAAGAGAAGGATAAGTGCCCTTTTATAAGAGGGATGAGGGTCACTTCAGTAAATCTTGCACTCATAGCAGACAACATCATCTGACTTGTCATTCTTCTTCCAGTCCTTTTTCCATTTGCCTTGGTGATCATACTTACCCTTATAATTTGTTTTTCTGAAGAACTTCTTTTTCCTATAAAATTTCTTAAATCTTCTAGCAATGTGAGCCATCTCAGCATCACTGTCAGAATCACTTCCACTGTCTTCACAGCTTGAACTTTCAACTACAGCTTGAAGCTTTTCCTTGTCCTTATTCTTTGAGGTTGAGGATTTGAAAGCAACAGACTTTCTTGCAGGTTCATTGTCTTCCTCTTTGTTCACTTTAAGCTCTTCTTCATACATCATCAGCTTGCCAATTAGTTCCTTGACAGGTAGAGCAGCTATGTCACAGGATTCTCTGATTGAGACAGACGTGCCTCTCCATCTATCAGGTAGACATCTCAAAATTCTCATAATTTGTTCCTTCGATGAGACATCCTTTCCCAGCGAGATCATTGTATTGACAATTTCGTTGAACCTGAGATACATGTCAGAAATGGGTTCGTCAGGCTTCATTTTAAAATTATCATACTTGATAGTATAAGTGTTCAATCTCATTTCTTTAACATTAGTTGTTCCTTCATGAGAAACAGCTAAGGTATCCCAAATTTCATATGCAGTTTTACATGCAGAAATTCTATTAAACTCTTCATCTCCTAGAGCACAGTATAAGGCATTCATAGCTTTACAGTTGTTATTGTAGGCAGTCTTTGTAGGTTCATCCCAAGTAGATCTAGCAGTAGTAGGAATTTTGTATTCTGATTCAATAGCAGTCCAAATATCAAAACCTATGCTTTCTAGATGGATTTTCATTTTCAGCTTCCACTGAGCATAATTAGTTCCATTGAAGAAAGGTGGCCGGTTAGTAGCAGCACCCTCAAGTCTATTATCCATGATGAGAAAATTTTAAAGAGATAAAAATTTAGAAATAACAGAAATTTTAAGAACTTTAAAATACAACTAAAATCACAGTTCAAAAGCAGAGTACTTTTAGAAAGTATTTTCACCCTCTGATACCAAGTGTTGGTCGGAGTGGTTTACTCAAGAGGGGGGTGAATTGAGTACCAATTAAAATTTCTATATTTAAAAGCAGTGTCTTAAAGACCCCCAAATAAAATAATAAATTAAACTGTAGTGAATTTATATTAATGTAGAGATTCTGTTAGGTTCTCAAGGGATTGATTAATTCCCAGTTAATCAACACAGGAGTGTGTGATTATCTTTTGAAACTAACTTACTAATCTACACTAACATAAACACTTGCTAATTTAATTATCAAAGTAACTTTAAAAACAGTATTGGTTTTAAAGTGATTAGCAGCGGAATAAAACTTTGAAATAGATGGCACAACAATGTAACCAAGAGGTTCAGTCTCAAGCCGAGACTTAGTCCTCTCAAAAGTTTATATAAAAATGATCCACACCCTGGATCGGGGTTCAACAGTTTACAACTGTCCAGGTCCAAGACCTCTACCACTGTTCTTCGTGGGAAACGGTACAACAGTAACCAGCTGTCCAGGTCACACACGACCTCTACCACAGTTCTTCGTGGGAAAGAAAGAATGAAAGAGTTTTTGTAAGGATTTACAGATCCTTCAGTTTGAGTACAGGAGACAGTGTATGTGTTAGATATAGCAGATAACACACACTGCTCGAAATGAATGGTAATAAATCACAGAACAAGAGATGTAGAGTTTAGAGATGTTTCTGGTGATTTCAGTATAGCTCTGGACTCCTTTGGATTCGATTAGAAGTGAGTCTGAGTCCTCTTCTTGTTTCTGTTGAGAAACAGAGTGTCGTATGCTCCAGGTTCACAGGTGGTGAGAATGTAGTCGATGAAGTTCTTCTTGTAAGCACAGAACACTCCTCGAGTATGCTTGATTGTCTATGAACTTCTCTGTGTTCTTCTCTTGCTTTGTGTCGTTTTTGGTATATTGGATGCACCGCACTTTTCTTTTTCTTCGCACGTTTGCGTTCGCATTCACCTTCTCTGGTATGTAGTCTTCTCGTATTTATCTCCCATCAGGGGACAGAAAAGATTTCTTTTCAGCAGGTATGAGGTACGAGTTCCTGACATCCGACAACCTTTATCAGATATTTGACAAATCATTAAAATGTATGATATGACCGTTAGATAGATTAAATATAGGAAATAAAGAAATTCAAACAGTGAGTTGAGTGATCGGTAGGTAAACAGCATCGGTAGCTTGAACATCGGTAGCTTGAACATCGGTAGCTTGAACATCGGTAGCTTGATGTCATTAGTTGCTTTGACTCTATCGGTGGCTCTATGCGTCGGTTGGTACATGCATCGGTCGCTCCATGCGTCGGTAGGTACATGCGTGTATCAATGACTGTTTATCGGTAGCTCCATGTATCGGTGGCTGTGAGTCTATCGGTAGCTTCGTCCATCAGTGACTTATTCCATCGGTAGCTATTTATACTTACACCGGTAGCTCTACGTTTGTATCGGTAGCTGTATTTATAAGTACATCGGTAACTCTGTGTTAAGTCTATCGGTAGCTGTCTGTCGGTAGACTAAGTCTATCGGTAGACTGGTTACCGGTAGCTCTTTATCAGTAGCTATAGGCAGATTACTTATCTGTTTTAGGCAGAACACATCCGATTGTGTTAGAATCAATTTATAACTTGTATGAACATGGATAAATGATGATTAACATATTCCAAAGACTATTTAAAAAAGATGTTATTGGTTTGATCACAGATTGGAAAGAATTAAAGTATAGATCAACAATACTTAACAATATCATAGAGGATGAAGACATAATTGGGATTTTCAACACAAATAAATACATGATTGAGATTATCAAAACAGGTGAGTCAACAATCTCCCCCTTTTTGATAATCACAATTTATGATATGGGCATTTAACATGGTGAAAATATAAGAGTAAAGAGTATAGTATTGAATTCAATTTTCTCAGAGAAAACAGCATCAGAGATAATAGAAATAGTATGATATAGACATAAGTTATCAGAGGTAAAAATAATAAGGTACTATATAGACATAAGGTATCAGAGATAAAAGTGGAAACAAAACAAAGGATAATGTGTTTCCCTTTAAGCCTTATTTTTCTTCATTGAAAATGTTTCTCATTTTGTTCTCCTCCTTATTCTCGCATAAAAAGTTTCTCCCCCTCTCTTATTGTTCTCCCCCTTTGTGATAATCAAAAAGTGGGAAAGCATATAGATATATATATATAGAGGAGAGAAATAAAACAAAGAGAAGTAAAAATTGTTCTGTATTAGAGTAATCAAAAAGTACAACAAAAACAGATTACAAAGGAATTTCTATCAAAAAGCCTAGCCACTGGTTCAATCCGCATCTGCAATGTGAGATTTGCCTTTGGGATCAGAAGGATGCTCGGGTGGTGAGGATTCAGGTGAAGGTTTGGGAATGCCAGAAAAGATCAAAGGAGGCTGGGCCACTGACACAGAGTCAGGCTTGTAAGTTGAAGATTTTTGGGTAATCATTGGTTTGAGGCTTTGAATGGCTTGAACAGGAGTCAGCTGGACTGAGGAAGCAGCTGAGGCAGAAGCAGGCAAAGCAGGAGGGATGATGACTGGTCTAGCATCAACATGCAAGAAGGGCAGCAGCAGATTTCTAAAATCCATAATAATTCCTCCTCCTCTTTCCATAGCAGAGAGGAAATCATCTTTGTTCTCCATGAATTTCTCTAAGGCAGGAGTCAGTTCTCTCAGCTTGCTCACTTGTTCTTTGAAAGCTTGAGTGACTGGAGGGAGCTTCATGTGTTCCAACATTAGCTTGAAGTGGTGTTCGAGTTGATGCTTGGGGAAAATTTTGGAGAAGTAGTAGTCCACTTTGCTTTTTATGGCTTCTTGAGAGGCAGAGGCTTCTCTCATAAAATCTTGAACTATCTTCATGATTTCTCTGGCAGAATCCCTTGTAGAAAGCACCACTCAGCTTAACTCTGATGAGTCCCCAGAGCCACTGGTAGGAATAGAACCAATCTCCTCCTTCAATATTGCTCGAACTGAGTTCATGTCAACTGATGGTTTGGATGTGAGAGGGCCAAGAGAGAAGGAAACAGTTTCTTTAAAACTCTTTGATAAACCACTGATTAGGCTTTGAACTTGAGAGTCTTGTAATTGAACATGATCCTTCACTGAGGTTTTGAAACTTTCAAACACTGAGACAAACTGGCTAACTACACTCTTCACATAGGCTAGATCCTTGTCAGCTTGAGACTTGGAGCTCATATAGGAATCCAAAGCAACCACTGATGTCTTGAGAGCTTCCAGATCAGCTTCGATTCTTGAAGACTGAGTCTGGCATTCTTTCACTTCTTCCATAAGCTCAGACATAAAGGAATATAAATTACAAGCCAGAGATAGCTCGAAGGATCTCTCTAGCACTTTCATTTCTTCATAAAAGCTTTCCTTCATCTCAGCAACTGAAGCACTGAATGATTCTTTTATCTCATCCTTCATGGATTCAAGATCTGATTTGGAGACAAAATCACTTGAGACAACTGCAGCAGATCCCCTTGCTGAGGCCAAATTAACTACAGAAGTAGTCATTATTGAATTAATTGAGGATGCAAGAGAGGTTTCCATTAGCTTCACTTCTTCAACAAAACTGGATTTGAGGTCCTCTTTCAGCTTAGTCAAATCATGAAATCTGACCACATCGTCTGGCAACAACTCAGCAGCAAGATCATAATTGGTCTTTGGTCTATCCACAGACATCTCATTGTCAGAATCTGGATAATCTAATCCACAGACTATAAACCCTGGGTCTTCTACCCAGTCTCCAATCTCAACAGCTACTGTTACATTCCCAAGCACAGACCGATGCTCCCCCTCAATGGGTGCATTCTCATGTATCACAACAGCCTTTTCTGCTGGCCGTTCTTCATCAGAATCTTCTACCACAAGTTCTACAGGTGTAGCATTTAGAAGATCTTCTGATACAGGTACAGCTTCTTCTCTATCTCTTTCTTCTTCAGCAGCAGGTATAGCTGAGTTTCCAATTAAGGGACTCATACTTAACCTACCAGAAGCAGGCGATTCAACTGCATTCTCCTTTTCCTCTTCTTCTTGGTGAGGTACAGACTGGTCTTCCTCATAAGTAGGAAAAACTTCCTCTACTTTTCCTTTCCTAGAATAAACCAGTTCTGCAACAGGACTTGGGGGCAAGTCTGGATCTCCTCCAACATCCATAGGAGTTTCTTCTTCTTCTTCTTCTTCTGTCTCATCACTATAAGCAGGTTCCTCTTCATCAGGTCTTAGACTCGGATCTCTCATATCCTTTGGTCTTGAGGGATAATCCACAGGATTAAACCTATCATAGATTTTCTGATCATCACTGACCCATTCTCCCTTCCATGGGTTCCAGTTAATTTTCATATACTTGCAAACAGTCGAGGTGATGCAGAAATTGTTCTTGACTACAACTGTCTCATCCTGAGACTCAGCTATTTCTTTCACTTTTATCATCACTGAAATTAGCTTGGCAAAGAACAAGGCATTGGTCTTTGACTTTGGTCTAATCATGTCTTCCATTTGAAGCATCAACAATCTGCACAGATTGACTTTTACACCATGTCTTAGCAAATGAAGAAGATAGATATCTTGATATCTCAGATTTGCAAAATCTCCTCTCCTCGGTATCAACACATGCTGGACAAATTTGAAAAGAAGTCGATTCTCTCCATCCATTTCAGCAGCTACCACTTGCCTTTGATTTCCATTCCCAGTCAGCTCTTGTAAGGCGGTCTCATAATCAAAAATGTCACTACTAGGTGGCATTGCTCTTGACACATACCCAGAGACACCTTCATGTGGTACTTTTAAACTCTCAGCCCACTCTACTGAAGAGAAAGACATCTCTTTTCCATTTACAAAAGAGCTTACCCGATTCTCATTCTCAGACTTCTCAAAGGTTACAAACTCATAGAACTGCTTTACCAATTTTGGGTAGTATGGGCCATTGTTATTCGAGAAACAATCCACCCATTTCTGGTCTTCCAGAATCTCGAGCACTAAGGATTTGCTAGGCAGTAGCCATTCCACGCACAGTTCCTTCTCGATTACTATATCTCTATTCTGCAAGTGAGGATTCACTGGTCGCCTTCCCGATCTAGTTTTGACTTCACTAACACTGGCTTTATGCTGTGTCTTTTGCTTCTTGGCATTTGGTTCTGCACTTTCATCTCTGACGATAGGAAGCTTGGTTTTTGCCATCGCGGGTTTAGGGTTCTTGGTCGATTTGGATGCTAAGGTTCGAAGGTGAGAGATTTTGAGCTCGGTGAGGTAAGAAGTGGCTTAGACTTAGTTTTATCATTTAGGAATTCCAAATAAATGATTAAAATAGAGTAATAAAATAAAATAAAACGATTCGTATTCTTGGCGGCAGACAGAAGTTTTAAACTTTGCATCAGTGTGAGTTAATCATCGGTGAGAAATACAAATCGGTGAGAGTTGTACATCGGTGAGAATTTCTACGTCGGTGAGAAGCTTACATCGGTGAGCATTTTCACGTCGGTGAGAATTTCACATCGGTGACCATTTTCACGTCGGTGAGAATTTCTACGTCGGTGAGAAGCTTACATCGGTGAGCATTTTCACATCGGTGAGAATTTCACATCAGTGAGAATTTTACATCAGTGAGAATTTTCACATCGGTGAGAATTTCACATCAGTGAGAATTTTCACACCGGTTGTGATTAAACATTCCTAGTTCATGTCTTATGAAACTTAGCCTATCCGAACTTAAAGGTTTAGTGAAAATATCAGCCAATTGATGTTCAGTGCCAATAAATTCAAGAGAAATATCACCTTTTTGATAGTGATCTCTTAGGAAATGGTGTCTTACATCTATGTGTTTGGTTCTAGAGTGAGATACAGGATTCTTAGAGATGTTTATTGCACTGGTGTTATCACAGTTGATTGAAACATATTTAAAAACATATCCATAGTCCAAAAGAGTGTGTTTCATCCACAGAATTTGTGCACAGCAACTACCAGCAGCTATATATTCTGCTTCAGCAGTAGATAATGCAACCGAGTTCTGTTTCTTACTACACCAAGAGACTAAGGATTTTCCAAGCAAATGACATGTTCCTGATGTGCTTTTTCTATCTAGCTTACAACCAGCAAAGTCAGCATCTGAATAACTTATTAACTCAAAGGATTGTCCTTTTGGGTAAAACAAACCTAAGTTAACCGTGTGTTTGAGATATTTGAAAATTCTTTTAACAGCAAGCAAGTGAGATTCTTTTGGGTTAGCTTGAAATCTAGCACACATACACACACTAAACATAATATCAGGTCGACTAGCAGTAAGATAAAGTAAACTACCAATCATACCTCTGTAATTTGTTTGATCAACTGGTTTCCCAGTTTCATCTGCATCCAATTTACAGGTAGTACTCATAGGAGTTTCACTTTCCTTGATACTATCCAGACCAAAACGTTTTAAAAGATCCTTTGTATATTTACTTTGATTCAAAATAATACCATTTTCATTTTGAAATACTTGAAATCCAAGAAAGTACTTAAGCTCTCCCATTAAGCTCATTTCAAATTCATTTTGCATACTTTTTGAAAAATCAGTACATAAAGAGTGTTTAGAAGATCCAAAAATAATATCATCAACATATATTTGTACAACTAAAACATCTTTAGAAATTCTTTTAATGAAAAGAGTTGGATCAGCAATCCCTTTAGTAAAACCTTTTGAAATAAGGAAATTGCTAAGTCTATCATACCAAGCTCTTGGCGCTTGTTTTAAACCATACAAAGCTTTAGAAAGTTTAAAAACTTGATTTGGAAAATGGGGGTTAGCAAATCCAGGTGGTTGTTCCACAAAAACATCTTCAATAATAAAACCATTTAGAAATGCACTTTTTACATCCATTTGATATAACTTGAAATCCAGATGTGCAGCATATGCAAGTAAGATCCTAATGGCTTCTAGTCTAGCTACAGGTGCAAAAGTTTCCTCATAGTCTATGCCTTCTTCTTGACTATATCCTTGTGCAACTAGTCTAGCTTTATTTCTAACTATATTTCCAGATTCATCTACTTTATTTCTAAAAACCCATTTTGTGCCTATTGTCAAAGTGTCCTTGGGTCTGTCAACTAATTCCCAGACTTTGTTTATTTCAAACTGATTTAATTCTTCCTGCATAGCTATTACCCAGAATTCATCATTGATAGCATCATTGATATTTTTGGGTTCCAGCTGTGAAAGAAAGGCTTGATGTTCAACCTGGTTTCTTAGAGAAGCTCTAGTTTGTGTTCCTCTATCCAGATTACCAACAACAGCTTCTAAAGGATGATTCTTTAGAATCCTAGTTGATCTAGTAAAGGTTGGACTAGAAATTTCAGGTTCATCTATAGGTTCGGGTTCAACAGAAGCAGATTCTGGAGAAAGTCCAGAACTGGATACTTTTATAACAGGTTCTTTAGATTTATCATTAAGGTCCAGAATAGATAAGTCTTCTTCAAGATTTTCAAGAGAGGTTTTAGGCTCATGTGGATCAGTTTCATCAAACTTGATGTGAACAGATTCTTCCACACATTTGGTTTTCTTATTGAATACTCTATAGGCTTTACTTGAAATAGAGTAACCCAGAAAAATTCCTTCGTTACTTTTGGAAGCAAACTTATCCAGATTATCTTTAGTATTCAGAATAAATACTTTGCAACCAAAAACTTTAAAGTAATTAACCTTAGGCTTTCTATTGTTCCACAATTCATAAGGGGTTTTCTTAAGAACAGGTCTAATCAAGACTCTATTAATAACATAACAAGCTGTATTTACAGCTTCAGCCCAAAAATAAATAGGCAGGTCATATTCATTGAGCATGGTTCTAGCAATTTCTTGAAGAGTTCGGTTTCTTCTTTCTACTACACCATTCTGTTGGGGTGTTCTAGGGGCAGAGAAGTTATGAGTATAGCCATTGTGTGAGCAATAAGATTCAAAATCTTGATTTTCAAACTCACGACCATGATCACTTCTCAGGGTCTTAATCTTGAGTCCACTACGATTTTCTACAGACTTGGAGTATTTAACAAAGTAAGAACAAGCTTCACTTTTGTGAGCTAGAAAATATACCCAAGTATATCTAGAAAAGTCATCTACAAGAACATAAACATAGTGCTTCCCATTTAAACTAGAAACTCTTGATGGTCCAAACAAATCCATGTGAACCAATTCAAGTGGTTGAGAAGTTGAAACTTCTTTCTTTGATTTAAAAGAAACTTTGTGTTGTTTTCCCTTTTGACAGGGGTTACACACTCTATCATTTGGGAATTCTAACTTAGGTAGGTCTCTAACTAGGTTTTTCCTAGAAAGTTTTCTAAGTGAGTGAATGTTGCAATGTCCTAATCTTCTGTGCCATAGCCAAGATTCTTTATGAAAAGCATTCAAACAATTAATATTCTGCTTAGCTAAAGAATTCAGATTAACAGCATAAACATTTTCATTTCTTAAGGCAGAAAATACCAAAACATTCTTAGAATCAAAAACTTTGCAAGAATCATTTTCAAATTTAACATGAAAACCATCATCACATAACTGAGAAATACTTAATAAATTGTATTTAAGGCCATCAACAAATAAAACTTTAGAAATCAAAATTGAATCAGTGTTACCAATCTGGCCTAGGCCGATGATTTTCCCTTTTGAGTTATCACCAAAGGTGACAAAGCCTCCATCAACTTTTATTAAACTCTTGAAACAAGAGAAGTCTCCTGACATATGTCTTGAACATCCACTGTCCAAATACCACGTCTCTTTACAGGAGCTCTTTAAGCAAGTTCCCTACAAAACAGATTTAGATGGAAGATGATTTTGGTACCCAGATTTTCTTGGGTCCAGACAGGTTAGCCAATAACACTTTAGGTACCCATATTTGTCTAATGGGTCTCATATAATTTGTAGAATTGACATGCTTTGAAAGATAAACTTTATTAGATCCATAGCTATGTATATAACTGGTTGAAGCATATGAGGTTCCAGAATTACCTTCATTCTGTCCAGATTTAGAAATGAATCTAGTTTTAGCAATTTTCCTTTGTCCAGGTTGGTATCCTATACCAGTAGTATATTTAGGTGCTACTTGCTTTCCTAGCATCTGTGTTAGAGTATTCTTGCCATTGGTGAACTTCTCTAAGTCTTTTCTAAGTTGCTCATTTGACAGTTTCAGTTCTGTATTTTCTTTTAACAGTTGAGCATTTTTCTCTCTTTCAATAGTAAGTTCGGTTTTAACTGTAGTGGTGAGAGCATGCTGTTTCTTTAATGACTTGTATTTATCCTTAAGTTCATTACATGTCTCTTCCAGCATATCACAGTATTCAAACAGTTCAGATTTAGACATGTTATCACCTTCAGAATCATCTCCAGAATAATATGACTTTGAAGCAGGAGTTTCAGCAGTTACCTCAGAAGTGTTTGCCATAAAGCACATGTTGGCTCGATTCCTTTCAGAGTCTGAAGATTCAGCTTCACTTGTGCTGTCTTCTGAAGCACTCCAAGTAGCCTTCATAGCTTTCTTAAACTTATTGTCCTTATATTCATATTTCTTTTTATATTTCATCTTTGGACAGTCGGCTTTAATGTGTCCTTTTCTCTTGCACTCATAGCAGACAACATCATCTGACTTGTCATTCTTCTTCCAGTCCCTTTTCCATTTGCCTTGGTGATCATACTTACCCTTATAATTTGTTTTTCTGAAGAACTTCTTTTTCCTATAAAATTTCTTAAATCTTCTAGCAATGTGAGCCATCTCAGCATCACTGTCAGAATCACTTCCACTGTCTTCACAGCTTGAACTTTCAACTACAGCTTGAAGCTTTTCCTTGTCCTTATTCTTTGAGGTTGAGGATTTGAAAGCAACAGACTTTCTTGCAGGTTCATTGTCTTCCTCTTTGTTCACTTTAAGCTCTTCTTCATACATCATCAGCTTGCCAATTAGTTCCTTGACAGGTAGAGCAGCTATGTCACAGGATTCTCTGATTGAGACAGACGTGCCTCTCCATCTATCAGGTAGACATCTCAAAATTCTCATAATTTGTTCCTTCGATGAGACATCCTTTCCCAGCGAGATCATTGTATTGACAATTTCGTTGAACCTGAGATACATGTCAGAAATGGGTTCGTCAGGCTTCATTTTAAAATTATCATACTTGATAGTATAAGTGTTCAATCTCATTTCTTTAACATTAGTTGTTCCTTCATGAGAAACAGCTAAGGTATCCCAAATTTCATATGCAGTTTTACATGCAGAAATTCTATTAAACTCTTCATCTCCTAGAGCACAGTATAAGGCATTCATAGCTTTACAGTTGTTATTGTAGGCAGTCTTTGTAGGTTCATCCCAAGTAGATCTAGCAGTAGTAGGAATTTTGTATTCTGATTCAATAGCAGTCCAAATATCAAAACCTATGCTTTCTAGATGGATTTTCATTTTCAGCTTCCACTGAGCATAATTAGTTCCATTGAAGAAAGGTGGCCGGTTAGTAGCAGCACCCTCAAGTCTATTATCCATGATGAGAAAATTTTAAAGAGATAAAAATTTAGAAATAACAGAAATTTTAAGAACTTTAAAATACAACTAAAATCACAGTTCAAAAGCAGAGTACTTTTAGAAAGTATTTTCACCCTCTGATACCAAGTGTTGGTCGGAGTGGTTTACTCAAGAGGGGGGTGAATTGAGTACCAATTAAAATTTCTATATTTAAAAGCAGTGTCTTAAAGACCCCCAAATAAAATAATAAATTAAACTGTAGTGAATTTATATTAATGTAGAGATTCTGTTAGGTTCTCAAGGGATTGATTAATTCCCAGTTAATCAACACAGGAGTGTGTGATTATCTTTTGAAACTAACTTACTAATCTACACTAACATAAACACTTGCTAATTTAATTATCAAAGTAACTTTAAAAACAGTATTGGTTTTAAAGTGATTAGCAGCGGAATAAAACTTTGAAATAGATGGCACAACAATGTAACCAAGAGGTTCAGTCTCAAGCCGAGACTTAGTCCTCTCAAAAGTTTATATAAAAATGATCCACACCCTGGATCGGGGTTCAACAGTTTACAACTGTCCAGGTCCAAGACCTCTACCACTGTTCTTCGTGGGAAACGGTACAACAACAACCAGCTGTCCAGGTCACACACGACCTCTACCACAGTTCTTCGTGGGAAAGAAAGAATGAAAGAGTTTTTGTAAGGATTTACAGATCCTTCAGTTTGAGTACAGGAGACAGTGTATGTGTTAGATATAGCAGATAACACACACTGCTCGAAATGAATGGTAATAAATCACAGAACAAGAGATGTAGAGTTTAGAGACGGTTCTGGTGATTTCAGTATAGCTCTGGACTCCTTTGGATTCGATTAGAAGTGAGTCTGAGTCCTCTTCTTGTTTCTGTTGAGAAACAGAGTGTCGTATGCTCCAGGTTCACAGGTGGTGAGAATGTAGTCGATGAAGTTCTTCTTGTAAGCACAGAACACTCCTCGAGTATGCTTGATTGTCTATGAACTTCTCTGTGTTCTTCTCTTGCTTTGTGTCGTTTTTGGTATATTGGATGCACCGCACTTTTCTTTTTCTTCGCACGTTTGCGTTCGCATTCACCTTCTCTGGTATGTAGTCTTCTCGTATTTATCTCCCATCAGGGGACAGAAAAGATTTCTTTTCAGCAGGTACGAGGTACGGGTTCCTGACATCCGACAACCTTTATCAGATATTTGAAAAATCATTAAAATGTATGATATGACCGTTAGATAGATTAAATATAGGAAATAAAGAAATTCAAACAGTGAGTTGAGTGATCGGTAGGTAAACAGCATCGGTAGCTTGAACATCGGTAGCTTGAACATCGGTAGCTTGAACATCGGTAGCTTGATGTCATTAGTTGCTTTGACTCTATCGGTGGCTCTATGCGTCAGTTGGTACATGCATCGGTCGCTCCATGCGTCGGTAGGTACATGCGTGTATCAATGACTGTTTATCGGTAGCTCCATGTATCGGTGGCAGTGAGTCTATCGGTAGCTTCGTCCATCAGTGACTTATTCCATCGGTAGCTATTTATACTTACACCGGTAGCTCTACGTTTGTATCGGTAGCTGTATTTATAAGTACATCGGTAACTCTGTGTTAAGTCTATCGGTAGCTGTCTGTCGGTAGACTAAGTCTATCGGTAGACTGGTTACCGGTAGCTCTTTATCAGTAGCTATAGGCATATAACTTATCTGTTTTAGGCAGAACACATCCGATTGTGTTAGAATCAATTTATAACTTGTATGAACATGGATAAATGATGATTAACATATTCCAAAGACTATTTAAAAAAGATGTTATTGGTTTGATCACAGATTGGAAAGAATTAAAGTATAGATCAACAATACTTAACAATATCATAGAGGATGAAGACATAATTGGGATTTTCAACACAAATAAATACATGATTGAGATTATCAAAACAGGTGAGGTCAACAATGATATATATATATATATCACATTTTTCTCCATAATGATAATTATTCCTTATATTTAATGCAAAAATTAGAGTAGATAACTCAAAATCATGTGTTAGTTAATTTTTCTTTGAAAATTTAAATTTTCATGTGGCCTAATATTTAACCATGTTATTATGCATTAGAAAAAAATACTAATCCCTTGTTGGATACATCAATAAATATTAAAAACCATTCTCTACTGCTAGGTAATGTAATAATAGGTGTAATGACTAATCTTCCCTTTAGTTCCTTGAAATGTTCCTCAAATTTATCTATCTATAGAAACTTGGCTCCCTTCTAAGATATCTTGGTAAGTGGATTAGACAGTTGTGAGAAATTATCCTGAAACCAACTATAATATCTAGCTAATGCAAGAAAATTATGGAAATAAACACCATGGTTAGTCTGATCCAACATTCAATATCCTATTTCTTTGATGGATCCCCTAATGCACCCTCTATTGAGATTATATGACCAAAAAATGCAACCTTTTTCTGAAAAAATTCAAACATTTAAATTTTTTATATAGTTTCTCCTTCATTTTTTTATGATTTAAAATTCTAATGTGGTTTTTATGATCTTATTTACTCTTTCAGATTATAACCATATCTTCTATAAATACTATAAAAAACTGACCAAGGTAATCTCTATATAATCTATTCATTAAATCCATGGATCTAGAAGGGGAATTAGTAAGACTATAATGAATCATTGTATATTAATATTTTCCATACCATGTAAATTTTTTTATCTTTGGTATATCCTCCTTTTTGACCCTCAATTGATGATATCTAAAATAAAGGTCAATCTTGGAAAATTATTGGGTCCTATGTAGTTGATTAAAAAAGTCATCAATAAAGGGAATAAAACACGTGTTATTAACTATGATCTTGTTCATCTCCCGATAATCAATTTAGATTCATATTGATCCAATATTATTTTTCACGAAAAGAATAGATGCACCCCAAGGTGATGCACTTGGGAAAATGAATCCATTTTCATGTTTTTCCCAGAGATCTTCTTTAATTCTTGCAACTCATTTGGGGTAATTATATAGCGAGTATTTACAGTTAGTGTGGCGCCAAATATGAGATCTATAGAGAACTCATCCCTTTGTTTTGGTGAAAGACTATGAAAATAATTTGGAAATACATAAAAAAATTCATACACAATGGGCATATTATCTATGTCAAGTTTCACCCTAACCATTAGAGATAAAAAACCATTCCGAACGGGAATAAAGACCCATACAGTAGATGTGAATTCCATATAATGTTTTTACTCATCATTATATTGATATAATTTAATTTTTTGGTTTGTAATATCAAATGTGACTTACCTTCCTTGATAATTGATGTGGTATTTGTGTAGATAAACCCAATACTTTCGTAAGATGACATCAAATTCAACTATTGGAAGAATGGGAATATTTTAAGGAAGCACATTCCCACTAACATCAACCAAAGAGGAATCAAACACATGCGTTTGGGTCATTTTACCCTTAGTGATTTTCACTTCCAATTCCACATATAATCATTTGTGTGGCATCTTTATAACCTTCAAAAACTCTTTAGATATGTAATAATTGGTAGATTCAGAGTCCAATAAGAAATTATCAGTTTTATGGTGGATGGTAAGTGTACCCTTCACCATGTATTTATCACACCCCTCATTATAAATAGTGACCTCCTAAGTTTTTCCCTTGTCCCTCAGCTTAATAGGTTGCTGACATCGATCATGATCATTAAACCTCTTGTTTGGGAACTAGTTAACATAATTCCGACACTCCTTACAAATATTTAACAACCAAAATGATTTTTTCATGTTCTAAAAACTGGATAATGGAAGGTAACTTTTCAGTTGTTCTGATCCATTTTATAGTAACTAGTGGATCCGAGGATCCACAAAAGGATGGTGTATATTTCCTATTAAATTATACAATAGAATATTGTCCCCTCATTTGATCATTTGGAAGTCTATAATTATTCATATCTTGAGAAAGTGATGTTATTACAGGAATGAGAGTTTTTATTCTAGCTCCCATAACATTTGGATTCTTAGGAGGAAAATAATTGTATTTTCTATCACACTAAGCATTAATGTTGTTCCTTTGGGTTCCAACCATTGAATAAAACAAAAAATCATAATTTAAGAAACAAAAATCATTATGGGGAACCAAATAATCATTAAAAATCACATACATGATGTCTAAATCATGACACCTTTTTCTTTAATCTATGCAACATTAGGTTTATCCTAGGATATTCATTATCATATTCCTTTTAAATACTTAAAAACGGTTTGTAAAGAGTTTGGGAATTTATAAAACCTATCCCCTAGGAGTATAAAACTAGGTTTGTAGTAAAGATCATTGTTGTGCACCAGTTCCCACTCAAGTCTAGCACAATATGGTGTTTTTGAAGTTGTTTCCTTTTGGTACATTTGTTCCTGAGACACATCAACTTATAGTATCCAAACATGGATGCATTTATTTTAAGACACCAGATGTTGCCCTTAAAAAAACTCTAGTATGTCCTAATGGAGAGCACTAATATATTATCATCCTAGTTTCCAAAGGTTAACAAAAAAAATCTTCTGATACCAAATATAGAAAACCAATATTAATAGACATAGATATTACATCATTTTTTATGAATATTAATTACACTATAAAAACACACACCAGTAGATTATAAGAGGTTAGTTCGTTTGGAAACATGGAAACATAAACAATGGTCCATAAGTGATCTACATAATCTTCCACTATGCTCATCATAACTATCAACCTTTTTTTGAGATATCATACATAATACATATCTTCATAACCTTTTGAAAGGAAACATATGTAAGGTTGCGATCAGATGGTCAGTAAGGGTAAACAAGGGAGATACATAATCAAAAGATTAACATAAGTGTATGTGAACATGATCATAACATTTGAAAACCATATCCCACAGAACAATGATCATAATAATGAGTCATGACATAAATATTAGTAGTTCATTTGACATGAATAATTTGTTAATAGAATAACACGATCCATGATAGCATATCAGCAGAACTAGACATGAAATTTGTAGCATACACATAAGTATATAAAATAATTTCCATATTTGTCCAGGTTTATTACCAAGACCATCATAGTAGGAAAATTCCTTTACTAAAATTCGTTCACTCCCCAATTCCAGACCTGTTTTACTGAAATTGGTTTACTTCTTATTACAACCCTAACTTACTAAACTGAGTTTAGTTCCCATTCAAGTCCTATCATACTAAACCCTGTTCACTCCTTGTTCTATTCCTATAAATTTCATTATATATAAATATTTACTCAATGCATTGGAGGGAGATATAGGTCTAACACATCACATAAAGAAATCATACATATATACGACACAAGATCATAAAAATTCATTATATCATAACTCATGAAATGAAATGTCTTGCCTAAACATTTCATCATATCATAACCTATGTAAAAGAAATAAGTTTCATAATCACCATATCCTAACCTTTGAAAATAGAAACGAGTTTCATAAGAATATTATCATGGTATAACCTGTTGAAGATAAATGGGGTTCATAAATATCCTTACATCATCAAACTAAACCGTTAAGCGAAATAAAAACAATCACGTCATTTTATCACATCACCAGTAAGGAATAAGTAACATCATTAGATGTAAATTTATATGGAAAATGATTTTGATCATTTAAATAATTTCTTAAGGAAAATATACTTTCCCCCTTGATTTTTTTAAAACATAAAACATTTCTAAAACATTTTTATTTGAAAATAAAATTTTAAACTTATAAATTAATCTTCAAATAAATGATTGGTATTGACATCAAAAAATTATTTTCATGTCCTACATGATAAAATAAAGATTCCTATTACATTTTATTTAAAAGTCAAACATGCATTGTTTAGAAAAAGAAATGAAGAGTCATTTCATTTTTTTTAAAAAGTCAAAAAATGGGTAAAAATTTATTTTAAATGTAATAAGAGAGTAATAATTTTTTTAAAAAACCTTTTTTGAAAACATGGATTTGGAAGAAATTATATTTTCTACTGAAGAAAGAAAAATATTCGTATTTTCTTAAAAATATTTTCTTATTAAATTTAACTACAATAGAGTGTGAAATTGGTAAAATTATTTGAAGATATCATGAATAAATAGAGGATAATAAAATGAATGAGAATTAGTTATAGGTATATCATGATATTTTAATATTGGCGTCTTAATGATAAACAATTCTAATAAATGATGAGAATGTAACATAAAATCTATAATACTTTGGTAACATTGGATTATGATACCCATGATGGAATAACATAAAAAGGAAATTAAAATATTAAAAGGATAAATAAACTCATGATATTATAGGACAAAGTGGCTA
Source organism: Viscum album (assembly GCA_963277665.1). NCBI lineage: Eukaryota > Viridiplantae > Streptophyta > Magnoliopsida > Santalales > Viscaceae > Viscum > Viscum album. Next base: position 276,291,870 of record OY728137.1, read on the forward strand.
TATATACACCTCATAAATTATTATAGTTGCATAACATAACATACATCTCAAAGAATGAAAATTGAGACAAAATTACCTTACCATAAGTCTTGTATTCTTTCCAACACGTTAAAACCTAATGTATAATAAATATAAGTTTATTTTATGTCTATTATTTAACCATATTCATATATATCATACCATATATTATTTTTCTATGACCTTTTATTACCCTATCTATTAACAATTCAATGTTAAAGTTACGTTTTAGGTAATATCTAATTTGTTTTTCATATATATTTTGATTTATTATAATTTTGGTCCTCTTACTTTGACCAGGGTTCCATAATATATAGAATTATAATAATGATATAAATATCATATCTATTTAGTATATATGTATTTATAATAGTCCATACATTTTTGGGATAGAAAAATACACCGTTTATAGAGAGAGTTAGCCATATGTACGCATGAATAATTTTTTTATTTTATTATTAGTTTAGAAGAAATAAAAGTAAATTATATATACTATCATCCCAAAATTATTTTTATTTAATATATTTCACAAATATTTATTAAACCTATCCTTAATAAATGCAATGTAAAACATGAACGAATCACATCAATTTGTGAGATGGTAGTCCTTCGTACACACGAACGACGTTATCATATTCCCATAGAATGGAGGACATGAAGGTATGTGTGAAATAAAAATTCCAGAACCATAATAAAATCGTAAATTTAATATAAATAATATATAAATAATAAATTAATCATTATTACTAGCCTTTATATTTGGTAATCTAAAAAAATGACATTGGTTTGCAAGGGGTAGTCCGCCGTACACACGAATAGTAATTTCATAACCCATTTGATGGTAGTGGAGGTGGTTATAGGTCATTATATTAACATAACAAAATATTAGTATATTTAATAAATTAAGGTTATTATATAATCCTAGTATAAAGATAATTGAATGGGGTGGAGGAATAAATAAAACAAAAATTTTATTGACGAATGCTACAACTTCTTAGGGAATCATCCTTAGGGTTTCACTGAAATCCATATATGGATGGATTTATACCCACAAAAAGGGTTATAATATGATTTAAGGGATGCTGGGAAGTGATTTTGGAAGGTGTTGGTTGATCTAAGTGGCTTGAGTGGTGTGAATATGTGAGAGGGATGAGTGCCCTATTATAATTGAGGAGGTGTGACATTTTTCTAAATTCCAAAAGTATTCATTATTGGGAAGTAAATATTACATCATGTGGATATAAACTTTATTAATAATTTATGGAAGGTATTAATTGATAGATAAAAACCTCCACCACACAAAAAAAACATTTTTATCAAGTTAGTTGTTAGTCTTTATGTTTACTCAATTTTATCCTTATAGTTTTTACCGAGGTAACATATATCATTTTATTTACCTAGGAATGTTATCATTTAAGAAAAATATTAGAAGAGATTTATTAGACAATTTATACCTACATATTCTAAATTATAAAACCAAATCATTATCTAAAATTCATATAGGAGTGTGAAATCAATTTTAAAACAACATAGGTAATGTGTTAAAACTCGTTTTAACCTTAGTCAAATTAATTAATTTTACTTTTTTTTCACTAATAATTATTGGTAAAAATTAAATTTACATTATTAAATTATATGATTTATTATTATTAAAAATAAAGAATCTATTTTTACAAATTCTTTTCGTATAAGTGGTAGAATTTAATTTAAAATTAATCATGTAGATGTGATAAGAAATCGGTGTTTTATGTTGGAAATGATCAAAAGATTACAATGTTTTTACATTAAATTTTAATATTAAATTTATTTAAATAGCCTAAATTGGATTAATAGATTCATTATTAAACTTTAAAACAAATTTAAAATATAATTTTAATTTATAAATAAATGAAACAGAAAGGTAGTTTTTAATTAAAATTCAATATCTGTAATGGTTGAAAAAAAATTAAAACTTTTTTGAAATATCCCATAAATACTACCTAAGATAATTTATAATTTTTGAATTAAAAAAGAAGTTTATTTTATAAAAATAATTTTCTAATATATTTTAAAAAATATTTTACTATTATTCATAGAAAGTCAATTTTTTTTTGAGAAAATAGTATTTTTGAAAAATATAAATACTTCACAAAAAATTATGTATTTTAATAAAAACATGTTTTATTTTTATAAAAAAATTATAAAGAAAACTTAAAAATTGGTTATTATTATTCATATCACTATGTTTAATGGATATTTCATAACAATAATGTTTAAATAACTATATTAATAATATATCTTGGTTTTGTTAAATGTTATTGTTTCATGCTATGTAAGCTAAGACAACGTCGCATATAACACAAACATAACTTTGTGTTGCATATAAAGAAATATTAACCTAGTGTAGCATGAAATGAAGTCCATAAATAAAATTTAATTTAGTCTAAAAATATTAATTCACAAAAATAAGGGGTTTTAAAACTACAAATTTCTATGAACACAATACTCGACCTTTACCAACTTGAAAACCAAACACTTAACGAAAACTCCGCAATTTCCCATTTCATCTCACACCACACAAAATTCATCCTCAAACTGTGGTACATCTTCTATACTCCTAGTTGTACCACCAAAGGTGGTATATTAAACTCATTAAGGACTCCTTTATGCATCACAAAAAAAAACAGTCTCCCCAAAAACATCATATGGTTCCGAATATCCTTGACCGTCCCTCAAAAGCATCACCATCACCAACAAGATCTTGAAACACCTATTCATGTGAGTCTCCCCAATGAGACTCCTCCTCCTGCCACATTAGAGAATATTACATTGTCATATGATACAAATATCTTCCACAGTTATCTAATATGGAATCTAAGTTCAAGGCTGAAAACTATGCCATTGCTCTCCAAGCATCCCCAAACTCCTGAGAAATATCCTTTCATGAACTTATGATCAAATCATTAAAAAAATTCTATTTTACAAAGGTATAAGAGATTTCAAAATAATAATCTTGAATAAACTCCACCCATGTCCACTGCAAAAAATTAAGATCATTCTAAAATAATATATAACTCAAGCTCTTATGATCCACGAAGATCACAAATAACTTCCCAATATGGTAATTACAACACAACATTAGTTCATAAAAAACTGATATTTACTCTAGATCATGGGTGGAATAGTTAAACTCAAGGAGATGAAATTTCCTAGACCTATAAGGGATCACTTCCCTCCACTAAAATAAAATCCATCCAAATGATAGCTAGAAAGAATCAGAAAACTCCTCAAACATCACACCCTCCTCAAGAAACTAAAGCATTGGAGAATTGACAAACTCCACCTTTAGGTAACCGAACACTTCCTGGTATTAATCATTCCATAAAAAATCTTGGAATTTCCTGGTCAAAGCTATCAATAGGGATGAAACTCGAGATTAATCAGGAATAAAGCTATGACAACAGCCAAAAAGACCCAAAAAACCATGAACCTCTACCACATTCTTAGGTGATTACCAAAAAAATTTCTTTGACCATTAACTGGTCTTCTAACACACCCTAAAAAAACCCACATGCTCGAGGAAACACACCTCTTATATAAATAACTCACACTTGGAAAACTTTTTATAAATTTTGTGGTGTGAAAGGACCTGCAAGAAAACTCCAAGATAATTGACGTGCTCCTATTATAAATTCAAGTAGACCATGTAACACCCCTACCAAACATCTCTTTTATTATACTTATTATTAGTCTTAATCTATCCTGTTATTTAGTAGGTTTATGTTCTAGAAGTTTTCTGGTTATAGTTTCTATTTTTGGGGGATTTTAGCTGTTTCATGGTTATCTTGCACGGTTAGGACTAATATTGTGGTTCCTATGTGGGTGCCTAGGTGAGTCCGTGATGTGGTGCACGACTTGCATTTGTTCAGTTAAACCATTCATAAAGTATGTAGTTTGATTCTATGAGTTGTAAATGATTATTTCCATGGTTTGATCATGGTTTTTACAACCATGTAGTGACTTAGGAAAAACCACATGATTGGTGCCAATATCCATCACCCGATTGGTGCATGGTTTGGAGTATAATGCGGCTAAACCATACAGGTTACCCAGTTTTTAAATTTTGATGGTTTTCTTTTAATTTTTTTATTTTCTATACCTTTTCCCCTAATGTGATTTTAATCTCTCTTCTCCCCACTGTATGACCAGTTATGCTAGCCCCCTATCCTCTTCAGCCATGCGCGCCACTCGCCACTCACCCCTCCAAACTTTTTATTCTTCTAGTGATTTTAGTGGATTTATCCTACTTCTTGGTCAAATCTCTGAGGTAATCCCTCCACTTTCATGCTCCTTTACTATCATAGTTATTTTTCTCTTTTTTTCTACTAGTATTGATCATCTAAACCCTAGGTTAAGGTTTAACCTAGCTCTTTTTATTTTCTTCTATTGTTACGGCTTGCAATGGGTCTCTCAATTTATCTTTGGGTGTGTTTTGGAATTCTCCACTGATGGTGAGTCATATTGAACAATTTAATTTATCTTTACAATGTTTTGAATTTGGTTTCCTTCTTCAATTTATTTTATCTAAATTTTAATTATGGTTTTTGTAATTTTTGGGCTCCTAGTATAATTTTAGTGCATCTTGGAACTCATTTTAGTGGTTTTGAGCCACGAGAGTTGAAAGTGACTTACCTATGTATTCATAGGTATTCACAATTATATATATAATTTACCCTTTATATATATTTACCCATGGAAATATGAATATATATATTGAGGATAGGTGTGCTTATACATATATGTGAAATATGCTTACATGTGTAAGTTTAAAGGGGTATATGTATGTGTATGCATATATTTAAGGTCTCCATTATAACACCCCTACCCCAGATGCTTGGATATGGTTAATTGTTTTAATATATTGGCATGATTACAAGGAATAAAATCCTAGAGGACAGATCAATTTAGTAGTCTTGAAAATATATTACAATCATGAACTTTACATTACAATTTCAAACATAAAATACAACTTAGATAATCCATTGTGAACAACATTATTATCTCAGATTAAACCTAAATGTCAATCATAATTTACAACTTTGAATCTTAGAAAAATAAAAAATAATAAAGGGGTGACCTCAGATGCTCAGTAAGGTTAAAAAATACAGTAGAATATTTCATAAAAAACCATAAACTTTAAGACAAGTATAAAACCAAAACACAAGCCTTTTAAACATAAAAATAAGCATAATATGGAAATTATAAATCAAATCATTCCATTTAAATATTCACATGGATATTATACTAGTCGAATAATCACATGTAATATCATGAAATAATATCATAATGAGGGAATGCATAATTTCGGACATCATGACAATAATATCCAGGAATCTTGACATGACCACAAAAAAATATACCATCAAGGGGAAATAGCCGGCCCACCCATCACTTACTAAGTCCAATGCCATCCTATTATGAAAGTATTAAAACGTAACATAAATATTTGTTTTAAAAAAATCATACGAAATGATAATAATTTAACCATAAACCATGAATGGTATCAAAATAGAACATCCATAGTCAAATATAACATAATCTCATAAATAAAACATTCAGAATTGTATCATTATAAATCAATCTCAATTAAGACTAAATACAATAGATGATATTGACATAGATGAAAATATTCTACCAAAATAATTAAAAATACCTTGAGTCAAATAACACCTTTTCATTGAAATTATTTATTCAAAATCCGGGCACTTTAAAAAGAAGACATTTAAATAGATATTTTTGAATCAAAGTGTCCCATACAACTTTGAAACTTTTTAAAGTAATTAAAATATTAAAACATTAATTTATATATAAATAAATCCTTAAAACCATTTGAAAACATGTCAATTAATGTGAATGATTTAAAAATTATAAATCCTTAAAACATTTAAAATAATGTTTTAGTTAAAGAGTTCTCTACATAAAATTTTAAAAATATTCCTATTTAAAAACATTTAAATAAACTTAAAAATATCCCTTAAAATTTCCTTTATAATCCTTTTATATCCATATAAAAAGTTATGTAAAATAATACGAATAATATTACAATCAAGAAATGATTAATTATTTAATGATTCAACGCATCCCACACCAAATTGATCATTTAAATCATAGGTCTGATATATTCAAATGAATCATTAAATATAGTTAAGATAAATTTATTCATGATAAAAAATAAAATAGGGGTATCACATACACCATGTACAATAAATAGGGGGTGGACATGGCATATATCTCACAAAAATTAAAAGTGAGACAAAATTCCCTTACCTTAGGTCTGATAATCTCTGAACATGTCCAAAACTACTGTATAATAGTTTTATACATATTATAAACATTGAAAAGAATAATAATAATATTTATGATATCATACATGATTCATTTATCACTTTATATTTCTCGTTTATTAATAATTTCCAAGTTAAAGCACCATTTCGGGTAATAATCGCTTTCTTTATCACACTTGTTTTGACATGTTATTCTTGATCATATTTGTTAGATCATTATTTTCTTACTTTTAGGATGTATAACATGATTTATATACCAAAAATATTTAGAATATAAATATATATAATAGATAGATATAGGAAATGGAATACACCTTTCATGGAGATGTTAGGCCGTGCGTACGCATGAACGCTATCCCTGTTTTCTTATCATATTTAAAGTGAATGAAATATATATATATAGTATATTTTAGTACCATTATTATATAATATATTTAAAACTTATTCATAATTTTTATAATAATTCTTGAATTCCGAATTTAGATGATGAATCTGACCACATCATGGATATGGAAAGCCGTACGTATGCATGAGCGATGATATCATTTCCTTAATGGTTAAATGGAATGGAATTGGAGACAATAAGCTATACGCACACATGCATAGTGACATAGTTATTTGTAAGATTGATAAAATGAGGAATATTGTTTTCCCATGATTATAATAAAATATTAATATATTAATGATACTGGATTTATTATTTTTATGTTGAAACAATATAGAAAGATGAAGTATACGAAGAAAATAACTTTGAAAGAGGTGATAAAACAATTACATATTTTTTAGGTGTGTCCTTTTGGTTTTCCCAAAATAACCCCTTGGGTTGGCCATCTTCCAAAGTATGACCTCTAGGATTAAGTGAGGGAAGTTTTAAGAAGAAATGGGCAAGGTTTGGTGGAGCCAAAGAGCTTTGGAGGTGCTCATTAAAGAGAAGGATAAGTGCCCTTTTATAAGAGGGATGAGGGTCACTTCAGTAAATCTTGAAATATAAATTTATTATAAATTTATTTTTTAGTTTATAATAGTTAAAAGGTAATTTATTTCAAGTATAAGATGATGATGGGTCAAAATCCTCTCAACTAATAGGTTTTAGATATGCTTTGGTCATAATATTAACCTTGTCTTTTAGATTTTACCCCAAGTTAAATATTTTAACTCTTACCTTGTCTTCTTGTGTTTTTACACCACATGGTTAGTATAGTTTCTATAAAATGACCAGAAAATGTAAAGAGTATAATTTATGAAATTTTTAACACTATCCAAGTTATTTGAATGAACTTTAGATTTTTAGTATTTTTATATCATTTAATAAAATAGTATTTTTTTTAAAATATCATTTATGTTAATTTTCAAACTATTTAATAATTGATTTTTGTTAAAGTCATAACAACTTCATTATTTCAAAAAAATAAATTAAATCATCCCCAACATGTCAATGTAATCAAAAAAATTCATGGATGGCATAAAATGTTTAAAATTATATTTTTTGTAATATCACTTATAATATTTAATTGATATTTCTATTTATAAATCATTTACGACATCATCATTGTGTCTCAATTAAATTTAATTATTTAATTTATAAAAATTAGAAAAAAATTATTATTATGTAGATAAATTTCTTATATTTATAAAAAATATGCACAGTATAAGAGATCACTTATATAACCCCATATTAAAAATGATATAGTTAATAAAATTGTAATATGAACTTTTTAACTCTTATATAAATAAAATATAATAAATATCCTAATCTGAAACAAGTGGATTAAAAAGGATCATTATTTCAAAATATGGTTCATTTTGGTCAAAACACACTTTCCCAATGAAATTAGGGCTTGTGTTAGTGTAATATTTTTTTTATTATAATATCATTTTTCCCTTTAACTACCCAATTTAACTTTAAGCATGGTAAATAAAATTCATAATTTTCTATTCACCAAAAATTATTTTGATATTATTAAACAATTTCTTTTATTTTGATTACAATAATGTATGTCTATTTTTCAAAATTCAATTCACAGAACTAGTAAAATTACGTTTAATGTAAGTCCTATAAATGTGTCTAGAAGGCGAGTTAAAGAGATATTCAAAAGATTAGTAAATTTTTATAAATAACTATATTATAAAATGATTCCAATGAACCACATTGTTTTAATATATGTATTATTTATCTCTCTTGACTCTAAAATAAATTTAAATTAAAAAAAATTTTTTAAATGAAAAAGTCTTTTTTTAACAGTAATGTAGTATTTTCACTATTCATAAAAAATTGAATGTTTAAGAAAAATACCAAAAAATCACCTTTAGATAATTTTTGTTATTATGAATTCAAAAAAAAATGTCTATTTTAAAAAATTGAATTTCTATGTGCATCTGAATTTAATTTTATTATTGCTCACAAAATGTCATAAAAAGTAATTCCTTTAAGAAAATAGTATTTCTAATCATATAACTATTTTACCAAAACTTATACATTTAATTATAAATTTGTTTTATTTATGTGAAAACGTTATAAATTATATTTTAAATTTTTTTTATTACTTTTTATATTACTATATTTAATGGATATGTTATATAATTTAAATAATTACAACACTAGAGTGTTATTTAATAGAAACTCAATATTGTGTGTTACTTTTGCCAAGTCGGTGTTGCGTGAAACACAAGCTATTGAAGATAACTTACTATGGAGTCATGTGGTGTTAAGTTCTCACCTCCTTCAATAAATTGTGTCCTCGCAATTTGAAATTGTTATTCAAAAATAAAAGGTTTATACTAGAAAATACCTTTGCCGAAAACCCACACCAGAAATAGGGTTATAAAAAAATACTCTTAATAAAATGGAAAGGTAAATAAGAAAGTCACCACCAAATCAGGATTTTGAATAGAAGAAAATTAGTGGCAAGTGGATACATGTACTTTGAAGAAAAATTAAAATACATATATGGAATGATTGATTTCATCAATCACAAACAATTGAACAATCAATAGAAAATTGAGGGCCTCAAATCCATAAATCTATGATGATTTAAAATATCATCATTTTATGGTATTAAGATAACACATTTTTAGATAATTTTTCCTAGATTTGGGGGATTATTTTATTATCTAGATAAGAACTGAAGAACACATACTTTATTTACTCCATGTATCAATGTTATTCTTTTGTTGTGCTTTGATCTATTTTTACTTAATCCCTTACACTTCTATATGAATGTTCAAAATGATTTTTTCATGCCTGAATCCCTTTGGATAAATCATAAGGTCAGAAATTATTTACATAATCCTATAAATGTTTATGTAAGTCAATATTTTTTTCCAAAGTATACAATAAATCACACTTTAACCTCAAACAATAATACCTAGTGTTCAACTTACTCTATTCCATCTTTAAAACTTATCCAAAATACTTCTATATAAATTCACTATCCAATAATTTATAAGGAATGTCATGTAACATAATAAAGTTGTTTTTCATAATACAAGAACTTGAATACCTTCAACATGAATTCTAAAAAAAATTATAATACAAATAATTACAATAAAAACCTATTTAAATACGTGTGTGCTTCCGTATTCCTTTTGTATAACATTGAATATTAGATATAATCCTTAAATAAATAAATGTTATAAAATCAAAAAATGATGGGATAAATAGACCCTTAATAAGTTATAAGGTAGTGAGTAACATCCAATATACTTTATCCAAATCAATCATCTTCATCTGTGGAGTTATCATAATACATATAACTAGTAAATCATTAATACAATACTCAAATGACATAATTCTTCAATAAACAAATAAGAACATTAATCACTCCTCTTCATCTGTGGAATTATAATAACTTGAGTATTACATAATAGAATCATATAAGTTATAATTATACAATTGTGACATTGATTCACATAGTACCCCATCTCTTTGTAGGTGAAGCATTGTACAATGGAAGCCTTTTCTTTCCATTATAATCACAAACTTGGTGTAAATTTTCTCCACAATTATAACAAACTTCCATTCCCTTCAAGTATTTACCAGGTTGATTCTTTCCATAGTTATCACATTTTGGGGAATCCTTCATTCCCTTCTTCTCTTTATCCATATTTTTATTTTTCATCATCTTCTTCTCCAGCTTCCCTTCAAAGCCATAAGACTAGAATAATTCTTTACTTATCTTATTAACACGTGATACTAATTCATCATATTATGAGAATATGTGGTAGAATATTTTCTTTAGAAATGTAATCTTAAGACCATGAAAGATATGATCCTTCTTACTCTTTGTATCATCTATATTAGTGGAGTTGTCATTTCTTCCATTCGGAGCCATTTCTAAATAACGACATACACCATGTTAGATAATATCATATTGTATAATACAAAAACTAGAAAAATGATAAGCATTAATTGAATATTCACACACATTTAGTCTCAGAATCATAAAAATTCTTTCTTTGGGGACATTTTTACTCATAAATCATACATTATGGTTTGTAAAGAAAATGTGAATTATCCTAAGCATATCACCTAGGAGTGTCAAACCTGGTGCACAGTAAGGCACGTTGTCGTATACTAGGTTACCCCGAGTCAAGACCGAAACACCTTCTTGGAGTTGTTACTCCTAGGTACATCTATTCCAGAACCACATCCATTTGTAGTATCTAGAAAGGTATGTATTTCTCGAAAGACCCACACAATATCTATTTTACCAAAATTCTAGAATGCTCTTGTATATTTATCCTCATAGTCTATCTTAGGGTTATGATACATAATCTAAGTTTTCTAAATCTATTTCCAATATTATTGATAAACATCCTTTGATACCAAATATAACACCCCTACCCCAGATGCCTAGAGATGGTGTATTATTTTAACACATTTGGATGATTACCAGGAATCAAATACAAAAGGAACAATTAGTTAAGCAGACTTTGAAAATAAATTATATTCGTTAACTTTACATTAAAATTTCAAACATAAAGTACAACTTAGATAATCCATTAAGAACTCAATTATTATACATGATTAAAACTATATATCAATCACAATTTACTTCTTGTCATCCTGGGAAAACAAAACATAAGAAAGGGGTGAGCTCCGATGCTTAGTAAGGTTAAACAATACAATATAAGATTTCAAAAATAACCATAAACATCAAGGAAAGTATAAAACCAAAACACAAACCTTTTAAACAAAATCATTTGCATAATGTGAAAATAATAAATCAAATAATTCCATTAAAACATTCACATGGATATTTTAATAGTCGATAATCACATGTAATATCTTCAAATATTCTCATAATGAGGGAATACATAATTTCGGGCATCAAAAACACAACATAAATCCCTCATACCAAGAACATAAAAAAATATACCATCAAGGCCTTGTGCCAAGACACTAGTTTGTCTTATACAACCTACTGATCAATTGAGGGGCTATAGCGGGCCCGACCTATAACTTAACAAGTATAATGCATTCCTATTATGAAAGGAGTAAAACATAATTTTTTTTAAAACTAGAATAAAAAATGTTAATACTTTATCCCTAAACCACGAATGGTATCAAAATAGCACATCCATAGTCAAAGATAACATATAGTCATTAATACAATACAAGAAAATTGTATAATTTTAAATCAATATAAATTAAGAATTAAATCCAAAAGAGGATGTTGACATAGATGAAAATAATCTACTATAATTATTAAAAATATCTTTAGATAAATACCACTTTTTCATTGAAATTATTTATTAAAAAGACCAGCACTTTAAAAATAAGACATTTAAAATATATTTTTGATTCAAAGTGTACCATACCACTTTAAAGCTTTTGAAAGTAATAAAAATTTTAAAAAAATTAATTTCTATATAAATAAATCATTAAATCCATTTTAAAAACATTCACATTAATGAGAATGATTTAAAAAGAATAATTATTTTAAAAATTTAAAATAATGTTTTAGTTAATGATTACTCTATATAAAACATTAAAATGTTTCATTTTTGAAAACATTCGATGGAACTTAAAAATAGCCATATTTTTTTAAAATAATTTTATATCCATATAAATAATTTTGTAAAATAATTTCATGAATAATGTAATGGTGAAACGATTAATTCTTTAATCATTCAAAGCGTCCCATACCACATTGAACATTTAAATTTTAGGTCGATATCTTCAAATGAATATTTATATAATATGAAGATATATGTATTCATTATATAAAAAACATTAGGGGAATTACATACACCACCCATAAGAAATAACTGGTGAACCTGGATTATATCTCATGAAAATTAAAAGTGAGATGAAATTCCCTTCTCTTAGGTCTGATACTCTTCGTACGTGTCCGAAAGTCCTTTATAATGGTTTTAAAAATATTATAATATTCTAAATGGATTATAATAATATTTATGATATCATATATGATTTATTTATGACTATATATTAACTGTTTGTAAATAATTTCTAAGTTAAGGCATGATTTTGGTTAATAAACACTTTCTTTATCGCACCTATTTTGACATGTAATTCTTGATCGTATTACTTAGATAATGATTTAATTAATTAAATAATGTAAAAATTATTTATATACCATATATATTCATAATATAACTATATATAATATAATGATATATGAAATGGAATACACTATTCATGGAGATGGTAGGACATACGTACACATGAACGTTGTTTTCATTTTCTTATCTTATTGAATGGGAGTAAGTAAATAACATATATGAAGATATATATATATATAATAATTCATTATAATTATTATATCATATATTTTATACTTATTACAAAATTTTATAATCATTCTTGAATGGTGAACGTGGAAGATGAATCTCGTCGGGTCATGGAGATGGTAAGCCCAATGTATGCACGAGTGATGATATCAATACATTAATAGTTAAATTCTACTGATTTGGATGGAATATTAATTTTACAGAAAAATATAATGTTATATTTATTATTTAATTCCTTTATATTGATCGTTATACCCATATAAATAAAGTGTAGATGAAAAATTGTTTACACCACGACGTGGAGATGGCATGCTGTACGCACGCACACAAAATGATATTGTTTTTCGTATGATGAATAAAATGAGGAATATGATGGTCCCATGATTATAAAAACATATCAGTATATGTATGATACTAGATATATTATTTTTATGTGGAAAAAACAAAGAAAGTTGAAGGAGAAGAAGAAAAGAACTTTGGAAGAGGTGTTAAAAAATTACCTTTTTTAGGTGTCTCCTTTAGGTTTGCAAAAACTGACTCTTTAGGTTAAATTTTTTTCCCTAATTATGGACTCTAGAATGAATTGAGAGAATTTAAGAGAAGAAATAGGTAGGTTTTGGATTATCCAAAGGGATTTTGTGGTGTGAATTAAAGAGAAGGATAATTTTGCCTTTATAAGTGGTTGGGGGGCAGTTAAAAAAAATCATGAACTATTAATTTATTAGAAATTTATTTTTGGTTTATAATAGTACCAAAAGTATTTTTTTTCAATGATAAGTTGAGTATGGGTAGAAATAATATCAACTAATAGGGTTTAGACATGTTTAGTTCATAGTATTAAACTTTTCTTTTAGATTTAAACCTCACTTAAATAGTTTAACTCTTACCACGTCTTCTTGTATTTTTACACGACATGGTTTGTATAGTTCCTATAAAATTCCAATTAAACATAACGTGGAAAATTTATGATATTTATAACACTATCAAAGTTATTTGGAAGAACCTTATATTTTTATCATTTTTATATCATTTAATAAAATAGTATTTATTTTAAAATATCATTTATGTTTATTTTGACACTATTTAATTTTTGATATTTGTTAAAGTAATAAAAACTTTCTTCCTTTAAAAAATGAATTAAATAATCCCAAACATGTCAATTCTTCCAGAAATATTAGTGTATAGAATAATTGTTTTCCAATTATTTTTTTAATTTTATTAATATCATTTAATTGATATTTCTTTTAATATATCATTTAATGCATCATCATTGTGTCACACATAAATTTAATTATATAATGTCTAAAAATTATTAAAAAAATATTATTATTTATATAAATTTCTTATATTTATAATGAATATTTATATCCTAATATATCTCTTATATAACCCCATATTAAAAATGATATAGTTAATAAAATTTGAATATGAAATTTTTAACTCGTCTTTAAATAAAATATAATAAATGTCCAAATCTAACACAAGTGGATTAAAAAGGACCATATTTTTAACCTAAGGTTGATTTTGGTAGTAACAAACTTTTCCCATGAAATTAGAACAAGTGTTAGGGTAATATTTTATTATTATAATATTAATTTTACTATTAATAACTCTATTTACCTTTAACCGTGGAAAATAAATTAAAAAGGATACTATTCACCAAAAAATATTTTGATCTTATTAGAACAAATTTTTCATAGTGATTACAACAATGTATGTCCATTTTTCGAAACTCAATTCATCGATGCGGTAAAATTAAGTGTAATTAAAATCTTGTAGATGCAGCTAGAAAGTGGGTTAAAGAGACGTTCAAAAGTATAAAAAATTTTGATATCTAAATATATTATAAAATGATTCCAATGAACTAAATTGAGTTAAAATATGTATTATTTATATATTGTGGCCTTAAAATTAATTTAAATTAAAATATTTATTTAAATGAATAAGTTATTTTTTAACAATAATATAGTGTTTTCACTATTCATAAAAAATTGAATGTTTTCAAAAAAATACCAAATATTCGTCCTAAGCTAATTTTGATATTCCAAATTCAAAAATGTAGTATATTTTAAAAAAATAAATTTCTAAGAGTGTATAAAATTAATTTTATTATTGTTCATACAAGGACATAAAAATTAGTTCCTTTGAGAAAGTAGTATTACTAAACATATAACTGTTTTACCAAAACTTATAAATTTAACTATAGACATGTTTTATTATGGTAAAAACATTATTTATAACATTTAAAAATAATTTATTACTATTTATATTAATATATTTAATTGAGATTCTATATTATTTAAATAATTAAAACTTTAAAGTTTTATTTCATAGAATCTCAATCTTGCATGTTACGCAAGCCAAGTCAGTGTTGCGTGCAACACAAGCTATTCAAGATAACTTACCATGAACTAGTGGGTTGTTAGATTCTACCCTCTTTCAATAAATTGTGTCCTCAAAATTTGAAATTGTACTTCCAAAATAAAAGGTTGATATTATAAAATACATTTGTGGTAAACCCACATTGAAAACGAGGTTAATAAAATGTACTGTTAAAAAGAGGGAAACAGAAATGAGAAAGTCACCACCAAATTAGGATTTTAAATAGGAGAAATTGAGTGGAAATTTGAGACATGTAATTGAAAGAAAAATGTAAATATTTATAGTGAGTTATTAGGGGTCATCAATCAAAAACATGTGAATAATTAATGGAAAATTGAGGTCCTCAAATCCATAAATCTATGATGATTTAAAATATAATTGTTTTAAGGTATTATTGTAAAACATATTTTTAGATACTTTTTCCAGGAATATTTTTTTATGGTCAAGATAAGAACTCAAGAACACAGAATTTATTTTATTCTATGTATCAATGTTATCCATTGGTTCTTCTTCGATCTATTTTTTACTTCATCCCTTACACTTCAATACGAATGTTTACAATAAATTCTTCACATGTGAAGAACTTTTGATAAATCATAAGGCCCGAAAGTATTTCCTTAATCCTCTAAATTATTACTTAAATAAAAAAGATTAGCCTAAAGTATAAAATAAATCATAATTTACCCTCAAACAATAATACCTAGTGTTTAGCTTACTCCATTCCAACCTCAAAACTTATCCAAAATACTTATGTCCAAACTCATTGTCCAAAAATTTATAAGGGAGATCACATAATATATTGTAGTTATTTTTGTTACAAAACAAGCATGAAAATAATATAATCACGTGTTCTCAAAAAAACCAAGCAATACACTGAATTTCCATAAAACCCTATTTTAATACCCATGTTCTTCCACATTCCTTATGTAATATATAGAATATTAGATATAATTCTTAAATCCATTAATTTTATAAGATCAAAAAATTATGGAATAAATAGACCATTAATCAGTTATAAGATAGTCAATAATATCCAATATACTTTATCAAAATAAATAATATCTTTATTCCAACATCATTATCTCAAATATATTAAGGGTTATCGTTACCTCAATCATATATTATCTAAAAAGATTAACTTGTGATTGTGTCACTTCAATTGGTACCCTACAATCTCAAATACTTAATGAAATAGTACTACAGTACAATCCTAATTTATTTTCATAATTCATATATATGGTACATCATTGATACAATGCTCAAATGAAATAATTCTTCAATAACAACACAAGCACAATAATTACTCCTCATTTTATGTGGAAGTGTCATACCTTGATTATTATCCAATAACATTATCTGGGGTATACTCTGACGATTGGGAAATTGATTTACATAGTGGCACATCTTCTTTAAGAAGAAGAATTGTACATTTGAAACCTGTTTATTACCCTTGAAATCCCGAACTTTGTGTCCTTTTTCTCAACACTTATAACAAAACTCCCATTACCTTCAAGAATTTAATAGGGTGATTCTTTCCACATTTTTCACATGTTGGAAAATCCTTCTTTCCCTTCTCCCATTTATCAATATTTTTCTCTTACATCCTCTTCTTATACTACTTAACTTCAAATCCAAAGGATTTGAATAATTCTTTACCTATATTATTAACACATGATACTGTTTCTTCATTTTAGAAAAATACAGAGGAGACTATTTCCCTTCAAAATGTTGTCTTAAGACCATGAATGATATGATCCTTCTTAATCTTTGGATCTTGTGTATTAGTGGTATTCTCACTACTTCTACTAGGCACTTATTCTAAATGACAACATGCACTAGGTTAGATCATATCGTAATTTATAATCCAAAAACTAGAAAAATGATAAGGATTAATTAAATATTTACACATATCTAGTCTCACAATCATAAAAACTATTTATTTATGGACATATATACTCAAAAATCCTTCATAAAGATTTTTAAAGATAATGTGAATTATCCTTAGAATATCCCTCGGGAGTATTAAATCTTGTGGGTAGTAAGGCACATTTTTGTATACCAAGTTACCCATAGTCAAGCCCGGAACACCTTTTTATATTTGTTACTCCTAGGTAAATCTATTCCAGAACCACATCCACTTGTATTATCCAGATAGGGATGTATTTCTTTGAAGACCTACACAATATCTATTTTAGGAAAATAATAGGGTTTTTTTTCTATACTTATCCTTAGAGTCTATCTTAGGTTTATGATACCTAATATAAGTTTTCTAAATCAATTTCCACAATTGTTGCTAAACATCATTTAGAACCAACTTTAATTCCCCTACCCCAGATGCATAGAGAAAGTGGATTATTCTAATAAATCGGTATGATAGTAAGCAATCAAATCCAAAAAGGCCTATCATTTTAGAAGTCTTGGAAAATATATTACATTCATAAACTATACATTATAATTTCAAGCATAAAATAAAACATAGATAATCCCTTGAGAACACCATTATTATCCTAGATTTAAGCTGTATATCAATCATAAATTACATCTTGGCATCCCGGGAAAATAAACCATAAGAAAGGGGTGAGATTATATTAACATTAAGGTTAAGCAATACAACATAAGCCTTCAAAAATAAACATAAACTTTAAGGTAAGGATAAAACCAAAACATAATCCTTTTAAAAACAATCTTGAGCATGATATGATAAGAATAAATCAAATAATTCCATTTTAACATTCACATGGATATTCTACAAGTTCAATAATCACATGAAATATCATTAAATAATCACATAATGAGGGAATTCATAATTATGGACATCAAAACCACAAATTTTATCCCTTGGGACAAGAACATACACAAATATACCATCGAGGCTTTATGCCAAGACACTATTTTGTCTCATGAGACCTTCTGATTAATTTAGGGGCTATAGCAGGCCCCACTCGTCACATACTATGTCCAATTTATTACCCTTATAAAAGGATTAAAACATTACATAAACATTAACATTAAAGTTGGCATACGAAATGGAACACTTTAACCATAAACCATGAATGGTATCAAAATAGCACATCCATAGTCAAACATAACATAAACTCTTCAATACAATATGGAGGATTTTATCATAATAAATAAATCTCAATTAAGAATAAAATCCAACAGAGGATGTTGAAATAGATGAAAATATTCTTCCAACATAATTAAAAATATTTTGAGATAAATACACCTTTTTTCTTGAAAATTATTTATTCAAAATAAGCACACTTTAAAAAGAAGACATTTAAAAAGATATTTTTGAATAATATTTTTCTATACCTATTTAAAACTTTTGAAAGTAATTAAAATTTTTATATATTCATTTCCATATAAATAAATCCCTAAATATATTTTTAATACATGGACATTAATGAGAATGATTTAACAAGAATAAATCTTTAAAAATTTAATACAATATCGTAGTTAAAGAGTCTTCTACGTAAAACATTAAAAAGATTAATTTTTGAAAACATTTGAATGAAATTAAAAATATCCATAAAATATCCTTTAAAATAATTATATATATATATAAATAGTTATTTAATATAATTTCCAAAATATTATATTAGAGAAAGGACTAATTCTTTAATCATTCAAAGCATCCCATACCATATTGAACATTTAAATCATAGAGCTGATATCTTAAAATGAATCTTTAAATACCATGAAGATAAATGTATTCATGATATGAAATACAATAGGGGCAGTACATACACCACACACAATAAATAGGTGGTGAACATGGCTTATATCTCACGAAAATTAAAAGTGAGACGGAATTCGCTTACCATAGGTTCGATACTCCTCTTACATATCTAAAACTCTTTTATAATGGTTTTAAACATATTATAAACATCTAAAATAATTATAATATTATTTATGATATCATATATGATTCATTTATGACTTTATATTTCTTTTTTATTAATAATTTCCATGTTAAAGAAACATTTTGGGTAATAATCGCTTTCTTTATCGCATGTATTTTGACATGTTATTCTTGATTATATTACATAGATCATGATTTATTTAATTAAATAATTTATAACAAGATTTATATTCCATATATATTCAGAATATAATTATATACAATAGATAGATATATGAAATAGAGTACACCGTTCATGGATATGGTAGACTGTACGTACACATGAGCATTGTTTCCGTTTTCTTATCATATTGAATGAAAGTAAGTGAATGACATATATGTAAATACAAAAATATATATATATATATATATAAATATTATTTAATTATAATTACTACGTCATATATTTAATACTTATTTTTAATTTTTATAATCATTCTTAAAAGGTGAATGTCGAAGATGAATCTCATCATATCATGGAGACGGTAAACCGTATGTATGCAGGAGTGATGATATAATTTAATTAATGGCTAAATGATATATAATTGGATGGAATATGAATTTTTCTGAAAAAATATCAAGTTATATTTATTATTTTCACCATTTATATTTATCTTTATACCCATATAAATAAAGTTTACGTGAAAAGCTATTTACACCACAACGTGGAGACACTAAGCCGTACGTCCTCACACATGGTGATATTATTATTTGTATGATGAATAAATGGGTAATATGGTTGTATAATGATTATAATAACCTCTAATTATATGTATGATACTAGAGTTATTATTTTTATGTGAAAAAACATACAAAAAATAAGTACAAGAATAAAATAACTTTGAAAGAGGTGATAAAACAATTACCTCATTTTCAGTTGTCTCCTTCTGGTATGTATAAAAGGACTCCTTAGGTTGGATTTATTCGAAAAGTGTTAACTCAAGAATGAAGTGATGGATGTTTTAAGAATAAATGGGTGGGGTTTTTCTGATCCAAATATCTTTTTATTTGTTAATTAAAGAGAAGGAGAAGTGCCCTTTTATAAGGGGGGTGAGGGGCATTTTAGAAAAATATTGAAATATTAATTTATTAAAAATTGATTTCTTGTTTATAATAAATCCAAAGTAATTTATTTATAGGATAAGATGAAGATGAATCTAAATCCTCTCAACCAATAGGTTTTATATATATTTAGGTCATAATATAGACCTTATCTATTAGATTTTACCCTCAGTTAAATAGTTTAACTTATACAATGTCTTCTTGTATTTTTACACCACATGGTTAGTATTGTTCCTATAAAATAAAACAAAACCTAAAGTGGATCATTTATAAAATTTGAAACACTATATAAGTTGTTTAGAAGAACCTTATATTTTTATTATTTTTATATCATTTAATAATATAGTATTTATTTTAAAATATCATTTATGTCAATTTTGACACTATTTAGTAATTTATTTCTGTTAGTCATATTAACCTAATTCCTTAAAAAATGAATTTACCAATCCCGAAAATTTTAATTTCATCAAAAAAAATTAGTGGATGGTATAAAATGTTTCAATTTATATATTTTTTAATATTATTAATATAATTTAAATGATATTTCTTTTAATAAATCATTTACTACATCATCATTGTGTCACAATTAAATTTAATTATTTAATGTCTATAAGTTATAAAAAAATTATTATTATGTTGTTAAAATTATTATCTTTCTAATTAATATTTATAGTCTAGGAGATCCATTATATAACCCCATATTTAAAATGTTATAGTTAATAAAATTTTAATATGACATTTTTAACTCATCTTTTAATAAAATATAATAAATTTCCCAGTCTCACACAAGTGGCTTAAAAAGGATCGTAATTTCATCCTATATTTTGTTTTGGTATAAAAACACTTGTACAATGAAATTAGGACATGTTTTAGGGTAATATTTTATTATGATAATTTTAATTTTACTTTTAATTACCCATTTTACCTTTAACCAAGGTAAATAAAATCCAAAAGTTACTATTCACCCAAAATTATTTTGATCTTATTAGACCAAATTTTTCTTATTTATTACAACCATTTATGTCCATTTTTCAATATTCAATTAACAGAAGCGTTAAAATTAAGTTTAATGCAAATCCCGTACATGTGACTAGAAGGTGGGTAAAAGAGGCATTCCAAAGTCTAATAAATATTTATATGTAATTATATTATAAAATGATTCCAACGAACTAAATTGGGTTAATGTATTTATTATTTATCTAATGTGACTTTAAAATAAAATCAATGTAATATAATTATTTAAATGAAAAAGTATGTTTTTTAACAATAATTTAATGTTTTCACTACTCATAAAAAATAGAACGTTTTTAGAAAAATACCGAAAATTTATCCTAAGATAATTTTGATACTCTGAATTCAAAAATGAAGTCCATTTTAGAAAATTAAATTTCTAACAGTGAATAAAATTAATTTTATTATTGTTCACAAAATGATATTAAAAAGTAGTTACTTTAAGAAAATAGTATTTCTAAACATATAACTATTTTACCCAAGCATATACATTTAACTATAAATATGATTTATTAATGTGAAAATGTTATAAATAGAATTTAAAAATTATTTGATTCTATTTATATTACTATATTTAATTAATATGTTATATCATTTAAATAATTACGACACTAATTTTTGGTTTCACAGAAACTCAATATAGCGTGCAAGGAAAGCCAAATTGGTTTAGTGTGAAAAAAAGCTATTGAAGATAACATTCTGTGAAACCATGGGGTGTTATAAACCTTGTACATATTAATGGACATGTGAACATGTACATAGGGGATATGTCATTTTATATATAAGTGAACATGCATATGCATGCAAGTAGAAAAAGAAAATTTCAGGTTGCCGTTTTCAGAGCAGTTTGAGTTTGAGTTTGAGGTTGGTGAGTTTGGTTTTGAGAAGTTATATAAAATGTATTTTTAAAATTTAAATACACATAATTATTGATTTATTTCTTATTGAAGTGAAACTAGAAATTTAAAAATGATTTTTTTCTTCCAGACAGTCGTTATGAAAAGGTTTAAATGACTTGTTTTATTTTATAATGGGTTTTAAAGTGGCTCTCAAAATGGAATATTTGTGTTTTAAAATAATGAGGCCCGATCAGTACCTTTTTTTTTGAAAGATAGGGTTCCTCTATAGATAATCTCTATTTTAGGCAGAATTTTCATGGATGGTTTCAGGAGGTGACATTATAATGAATTATGGATTCCTCGATATAGGCGTCATGCTTTTAGGGCCTCATAACCTCCCACTTTTCTTATGGCCATAAGATCCTAGGTTTCGTAGTGAGATCTGATAGATGGTTTCTATATATGTTCGAATAAGAAGGGCTATATCCCTTTGGTAGAGATATGACTTATGGGACATTCAACTAATGATGCTAGTGTAGAGTATCTGAGTTGGGTTTTGACTATGACGTTGCATCATTTTCCTTGATATGGATCCAAACTGAGTGTGACTATGGTATCTTCACTCACTGTATATGTAAATACCTGGTGGCAATTGGTTATGGATTATAATTTCTTCTTTTTTTAAAATTATTTCAAAAAAATCACTTAAACTATTACTCTTCCCACTGGAATATTTCTTCATTGCATGTCACTTTTCAAAAAGGGATTTTAGAGAGTAATTTTTAATAAAATATTTTTCAAAGAAAAAGGATATTTTTCTTGAAATTATTAAACCATTACTTGTCTTAAAAATAAAATTAAATCCTTATCTTAATATATGTATTTCAGACTAGTAGTATATGACTATTTTA
Source organism: Viscum album (assembly GCA_963277665.1). NCBI lineage: Eukaryota > Viridiplantae > Streptophyta > Magnoliopsida > Santalales > Viscaceae > Viscum > Viscum album. Next base: position 276,315,073 of record OY728137.1, read on the forward strand.
TTTAATGGTAAGGAATAAGAAATAGTTTATTTGGGCATGTGAACTATGTTTTAATACTCATACCTATAGATTTATCTTTGTTTTTACTCTGTATTGATACCACTTTTTTAGACTGATTCACCATAGATAAAAATTGGTTTAGTGGTCTGTGGTTACCCGATGGGTCACATGAAGGCATCTGCCATTTTATTTTCTTTCTTCTACTGTCATTTAATTTTATTGTTCAGTTTGTATTTAGTTATTTTTCTACTATTTTATCGGTTAAATCAATCCGAATGATTTTATATGGATGTTCGACACTAGTTTCCCACCAAGGAGGATCAAGAATGCCCCTCAGAATGTATTGTAGGCCAGCTCGGGTGACAAATTTAGGCTTGAACCCAGTTGGTTCATAGAAAAATAGCATTAGATAAACCCTTATTATTCAGGGGTGTTAGATAGATTAGAGATAGGATTTTATAGTCTCATGAGGTTGGTCATGGGTAAGTTCCTCATCAACGCCACTCATGATGTAACCAGATTCACTAGGGGTAGTTGGGTTTTGAGTCATTTTTTGATTTTTGGGTTCATATAATTTGTGTTTGTTGAGTTTAATGAGATTGTGTATAAGTGAACTACTTCTACCTAGTGGCTTACATGGCGCAGTGAGCAATGTGGTGCCTGTATGCTTGGACTTATTTGCTTCTAGTGGTTGGTTCAAACTCAGTGCATGGTCTTCTAAGCCATGTGGTTGGAGTATGCATAACCCCTAGTTTTCTATTTTAGTTATTTTGGTATGGTTGATGATTTGGTATAATTTTAGTTTGTGTGAGTGGATTTTTAAATGAAAATGATTCTTGAAAAGGGATTTTGGAGTTATAAAATGGGATTTTTTCTAGTCTCAATGTGTGGGTTGAGAATTATTTTAATTTCTATGTGTTTTATAAAATTTGAAACGAGGTGAAATTAAAAAATTCTTTGTTCTGATAGAAAAATGATATGCATGACCCTTGGAATTTCCTATAAACGTTCAAATATATGTGTGTGTAAAGCATATGATAGTATGTATGAATGGTTGATATAAGTAGAAGTGGAATGCACACATATGTGATAGTTCATAGTATTTTGTGGGTGAGTATTTAAAATCAAAGTTTTGAATTGGATTATCCAAAGTTATTTTTTAAAAGGAAAATGGTTTCAGTTAAAAAGGGGGATTCTTTTATTATAGGATTTGTGTTTTTAAAGGAAAAAATGAGGTGTTGTTTTGTATTTTAAATTGTATTTGTTAAAATTATTTCAATTTATAAATGGGTAGTTAGTTTTGAAAATAGGTGAATTTATAAAATAATGGTTTTCATAAGAGTATTTTTGGTTGGTTTTGTTGTATTTTGGATTTTGATATTGGTGTTTTGGTTTGATATTTTTCTTTGGTTAATATTTGATTGAATTTGATATGGTTTTATGTTTCATGTTTTTTAAATAATGCTACCCAGAAATACCCAAAATATTTTTAAGGAGAATCTTCATCCCGTTGGTCCTACTCAAACTCCTAAAGAAGTTGTGCAGCTGAAATATTCTCAATAATTTACTAATTTATATGGTAATAAAATTCCATTATTATCTGTGGTGTTTCTTGATGATGTTGAGAGTGTCTTTGGTGTTTTGGGAACTTCAGATGACATGAATGTGAATGTTTTCTTGGGTATGTTTGAAGGATCAAGACTAAACTTGTGGAAGGGGGTCCATTCTTGTTGAGAGTTGTTATGTATTGGGAGATAGTCAAGACCACTTTCAGCTAGTAGTTTATTCCTAAGGAAGTGTAGGGGAAGAATGTTCTAGAGATCATGGATTCCTAACAAGGTCAATTGATGGTGAAGTGGTTTGTTGAGCATTTTGATGAACTAGTTTCTTTTTCTCTCGAGGTTGTGTTGAGTGATTAGTTATAAGATACTCTTTTTTGTTCGGGGTTTTTATACAGGGTTCAAGGATCACTTTATTTCATTTAGGTTAGTCTAAAAAGGAATCCCATGGTAGCTCATCGTTTTGTTTCATTTGTAGCTTGTAATGTTTTCCCATATGATGAATAGCGTGAATTAGAGAAACCTATTCCTGACAATTCACATTAATTAGTTCTTGAATTTAATTCATTAAACCACTCTCTTTTTTTATTCCACTATAGTTAGTTTGGGAACACCAATACATTCTTTCATAATCATACAAAGGCCTGTAATGGGTGTCACCATTTGTGATACCTAAATAGGTTCTATGTGTTGCGTCATGAGAAGAGATATTTTTGGTATGGAATTTTCTGCTCCAAACTATGGGTAAATGGATGATTCAAGACATTAGGGCTCTATCAATAGGTCTTAGAGTGAATATTTTCATGTATTTGAGATTCCAAGTGTGGGGGATGTAAATTCACCTTATTGTTTCCAATGTTGGTGTATAAAACAGTTACATTTTCCCTCAATGTAGCTTTTATTTTTTTGAAATCGTTTTGCTTCAAAATTCTAGTGGGACCATTTCCATGAAATCTCTTTGGTTATTGTTTATGAATGTTAACACTTGAATGGTATGTCTTATTTTGGAATGGTTTTAGTTTTCTTGTGGTAATCCTATAGAGATGCATGTTTCTTGTGAAATTATGAATTGTGACCTGGATAAGTGCCTAGTTCATTTCTATGTGGTTGAACCCTAATCATATTTGTATGTTGTTTCAATGAGCATTCCTCTTAGATCAACCATTATGACAGTCAGTTACTTAATGGCGGGGTGACCCATAACTTTCCCTAGGTATATCCATGTCATTTCTATAGAGTTGGTATGGTATGACTTGGGGTGTTGAAATATCATAATGAGTTTCACAATTTTGTTTGGCCCTGATTAATTTTGAGTCCTGGGTTTGTTTCACATTTGGTTGGGTGACTTTATGGGGGTAGAAAGTGTTAATAATGGGGATAATTGTCACACCCCGACCTAAAAATTATATTATATTTTATTTTTTGGCCTTAATATATATTATTATTTAGTGGTATTAATCTCTGGTAGTTAGAAGTATAGAGTTTATCCTTTTGGGTTCTTTTAGCTATGTCATGGTTATCCAACATGGTTAGGAGTAATCGTGTGGTGCCTGAATGGGTGCCTAGGTGGGTCAATGATGTGATGCATGACTTTCACATGGTCTATTAAACCATGTGAAAAGCATGTGGTTTGAATCTATATTTTGGAAGTGCTGAGTGGTTTGGTTTGAGAATGGTTTTCTCAACTATATAGTTCCTTAAAGAAAACCTTGTGATGGGAGCCAGTGGCCACCATACGGTTGGCATAAATTTTGAAAAACCATCCGGGTTGCAAAATTTTTAAATTTTAAGGTTTTCCATTTTTTTTATTTTTTTATTTTCTTTCGATTTTTTCCTTAAGGGATTTTAATCCCTCTTCCCCACTATGCGATGTAGGACACTAGCCTCCACTCTCTTCTCACACCACCCGCACCACTAGACCCTCCCATATCACTCTTCTTATAGGTATTTCACCAAATATCCTTCATTTTGTTGGTTGATTATCCAATGTAAGCCTCCCAATCCCCCTCCTTCATTGGTTCTAGGGTTTTCTTCTTCCCATCACCTTATTTTGATTGGCCAAACCCTAGACCAATATTTAACCCCATTATTTTGATTTTCTTCCCCTGTTAGGGAATTCAATGGGTCCCTCAGGTCGTTTTTAGGTGTGTTTTAGAACTCAATACTGAAGAAAAATCATATATGACAATTTCTATTCTGCCACTTCCATTATGATGTTGGGTTACTTATACAATTTCTCTCAATCTAATTTTAATTAGGTTTTTTTTGGGGTTCTAGTATTTTTTAGTTCATCTTGGACCTCATTGAAGTGGTTTTGGGATGTTGGAGTCGAAAGTGATGCACATGTGTTTTCATAGGTATATATATATACATATATATATATATGTATATTAAATCATGGAAGTATGAATATATTTATTTTTTGTTGGAGTGCTAATATATATATGTGAAAAATTCATACATGTGTTGGTGTGAAGGAGTATATATATATGTTTAAACATATATGTAAGGATACCCTTGTAGATATTCATGGACATTAAAACATGTACATATGGGATAGGTGCCCTTATATATATGTGAATTTGAATATGTGTGCAAGATGAAAAAGGGATGATTCTGGATGCTGTTGTCAAAACGCATTGAGTTTGAGGTGGGTTCCCTTATGTTTGGCCTTTAAATTTATAGAATCATTGATTACTTTACCCTCACATCATGATATTATACTATTTATAGATTTATAATTCCTAGAATAATTATTTGATGTGATATCGGGTGAATTAATATTTGAATTGAGTTGTATAAAATGGGTTTTAACCTTCATACACAACCTATTTGTTAAAATGACTTGTTGGACCTATAAATGTGTTTTAGTTTCTCTGTTATAAATTTTAGTTTACGAGAGAGTTTTTAAATGTGATTTGGATTTATAATTGGTGTGATTGGTTTTGTTAATTTTTTTTTGAAAAGTTATATACACATAACACTTGATTTATCTCTTTTTGAAGTGAACACAGAAATTTAAATATGATTTGGCCTTATGATTAGTTATTATAAAATGGTTTAAATATATTTTTTCATTTTATAATAAGATTTATAGTTTCTTTCAAAATTTAAAATTTTTGATTTCAAATAACGAGGCACTGTTGGAGCTTTGTTTTTATTTTCTTGAAAGAGGAATCACCTCCACAAATACTTTCCATTTTAGGAGGAATTCGTATAGATGGTGTAAGAAGGTGGGTTTAGCCTGAATGTTGGCTTCCTTGATATAGGTGGCATGTTTTGATGGCATTATCACCTCTAAATTTTCTAATGGCTATGAGATCCTAGGCATCATAGTGAGAATCGATAGATTATTATTTTCTGTATCCTGATTAGATGGACATGACCCCCTTACTAGAGATAGACCTTCTTGGATGTTCCATCAGTGAGGATTATTTAGGGAAACCCTTTTGGTTATTGACTACGGATTTTCATTATACATTTGTAGATGGATCCTAACTAAGTACGTCTAGGATAACTTCACTTGGTGTCTTGTTACATCCTGTGATGATAGTTACCTATTTATTCAAATTTTATATTATTCTAATTTTTTTCACAAAAATCACATAAACTATTATTCATTCCATTGAAATGTTTGTTCATTACGTGTCATTTTTTCCAAAGGATATTCTGGAAAATCATTTTATTTAAATCTATTTCATAAAGAGTAAGGAAATTGGTTCTTAGAATTATTCATATATTACTTATCTTAACAAGGGAATAAAATACTTATCTTAATATATGTATTTCAAACTAAAAGTAGATGAATTTTTATTTAATGGAAAATTAAGGGTAATTGTTTATTCAATAATTTGTACTAAATTTTAATATTCGGGCCTATAGATTTATCATTATTTTTATCTTGTGTTGTTGATTCTAGCTCAAATTATTTCATCATGGAGTGATGTTGGTTTAGAGATCTATGGGGAACCATAGGGTCGCATAGAGTTATGAAAAACATTATTTTATTTCTATTTCTATCATTTAATATTATTTGGAGTTTATATTCATTTATTTTCCTCTTTTTTTTCTAGGATAATTCATTCCCATTGATTTTATCCAAATTCCTAACACAAGTTTCTAGCCTAAGGGGATTGGGAATGCCACTTGAGCCTTATCACAGGCTGGATCGAGTGACATATTTGGGGTTGACCCTGTTTGGTTCATGAAAAACCAAGATATATTCAATGAACATAATTATGAACCAGTCTAAGAACTCATGGAACATAGATTTCATAATTTCCATGAACACATCTAGTGTGTTCGTAATAACAAACTAAGAAACAACAAAATTGAAGTACATATACCTGCATCTAAAGGAATCTTTTAGAATATCATCCTTCTTCACCTTCAACTATTGATATCCAAACCATATATAGATTTAAGAAAACCAACACTATCCTCTCAGATGGTTGAGAAATTGTATATTTTTAGAATAGGGTAATTGTTCTTGACCATCACCTAATTCAACCTTCAGTAGTCTATAGACAACCTAAGACTAACATCCACCTTCTTAGAGAATAACACTAGAGAACCCCAAGGAAACACACTGGGATAGATAAAACCCTTCTACATCATATCATCTATTTGAATCCTTAAATCCCACAACTCATAAGGTTCCATCTAATAATGAGCCATCATAATCATAGAAACACTAGGATATAAGTCTATCACAAACTCTACATGACATCAAGGGGGTAGAATCACAACCTCCTCAGGGAAAACATCTTGAAATCCACAAAAAACCATTAGAACCTCCACCATCCTAGACTCTACTTATTTAAAAAAAATATTATCTATAAAAGAAGGAAGTGGATCCAAAATTGACTGCCCGCCTAGAAACCCCACTCTCTAATGAAAACCACACAATTTATTTCCACATCTGATAGCATGAATCTACTTTAGAAGAAGTCTATAATTAAATTTAGAGAATACAACCTGTCAATTATGAGGACAACATCATATTCATGTATCTATACTAATAAAATATCCACATGAGACCGATGTGGACCCATCATAAATTTACACCCCATGTACACATAAAACAAGCTAGTCTGGACATTGACTATCATATTCAACACCATAAACATGGGGAGCCTTCATACATATAGTCCCAGAGTACAAAAAATAGTGGGAGAAAAAAAGGAGTGTGAGATCCTAAATCAAACAAAACACAAACCAGGGCACTAAAAAAACTAATTTTATCTCTGATGATCTTTGGACCCTCTAGAATTTTCACCTCCACTACATGAAATTGACTACAAAAAAGCCTCTACCTCTCTACTGATGACCAGCTCTATGCTCACTCTTGGTTTGAGGTCCCTAAACATGAGAAATATCATGTCGTTGGCCTCTACTTCCTCCATATTCCATTGGTTGAGCATAATACTACTTCCCCAGCTTCTGAAATGGTGTTAATGGAAACTTATGCAGTGACTCATGATGATACTATCCAAATCCACCTAACTGATCTCAAGGAAACACTAGAAACTAGTTTTGGTGACGACTAGAAACCCCACAAGCAAAACAAACTGGCCTGATATCTATATTAAAGTCATGGAAACTACTATCCCCAAAAGAATGAAAGGAAAAATGTATAGGTTTACCTATTGGTCATAACCTCAAAATTTATAGTGCCTGAGATCTACCACCGACAACCCTACTCTTTGAGGAACCCTATTGATTACCCTCTTAGGGTAAACATCCTAGAAATTTCAGTAACTCGATCACCCTCACATTCTACTTCCTCGACAAATGGGGACCCCATATCACATCTCTACTCCTCAAGAATCTTGAAAACTCTGATCTCATGAAGATTCGGTTATATACAATGTCCTCTCAACAACCTCTAACTTCACCACCCCTTGAGATATGTCAAAAACATGAACAAGATGACATGACACTAGATCTCTAAATTAATTGCCTCCTCGAATGGCCTATCCTTGGACTAATCATCTATAAAAAGGTCCATTTCGTAATGGATAAGGGTTATAGAATGGATCCTAAACACCTACATGATGGAACACACCTATAGAAGAGTAAGTAGCTTCTGGTGATTGTTCACCTTCAAAGTAAAACAAAGAAACTCATCTCCCAACTAGTATCATAAGTTCTCCCCTGAGACTACCAAATCCTTACGATCCCTAATAAATAAGATCCACCACTAACTCAATAATCTACACAACATTGTTATATCTAGTGAATATAGCATCCCTATCCTCTTACACATAACTTTACATGATTTTAAGAATAATTATATATCAAAGTACAATCCAAAGATCGTTTAGTCTAGTGTCTTGGAAGACTAGGTATATAAAACATAAAACTTGGTGATAAAAAAATTATTTATTTAATCTCCATAAAAATATCCTAACTTCCATTGAGCCCTTAAATCTGCATGGTGTACCCTGGGGAACACATGAACAAAGGGATGAGATAAAAATCCCAGTAAAGGAATGAGCATAAGAATAAAGCTTAAGCACATGAGCTAGGAGGCATGACATAATGATATCAAAATCATGGAACATATGAAATAATAACATATAAACATGGGATCATATACATGTGGCGGAATCATAAAACATGACTTTAGTACAAGTCAAGGTGAATCGCTAATCCTGTTTCCCATAGTAGTATGGGCCAATGATAACTTCCAATCCCATTTCCCATAGTAGTACGGGTCAAGGCTAACTGCCAATTCCGTTTCACATCACATCTCATGATACTGAACATTACCCAATACATTATCATTCTATATAGGAACAACCATCTTAAAATTTTAATGAATATTATTTCCACATAAATAATCATACGTAATCAACCATACGTAAACATAAGGGTACCCATGGAAAGAATTGGGTATCGAAATCATGACATAAAGAATTACCAATGGTTGTATCATGATAGTGTCCATGTAAGAAGGGGATTAGAACATACATGGACATTAATAGGGTAAAACATGGATATAACATAGTAAGTTATTTCAAACAGAAGTGAAAACATATAAGAAATGTATTTGAGAGACATTAGCATTAAATTATTTTTTAGCAGTTTTAAAGAAAATACTGTAAAGCCATCAAAATAGAAAAGTGGAAATCATTTTATATAAAACTAGAATTAAACTAAGAGGGTTTTCATAATAAAATACAGATTTTATAAATAAAATGGTTGTCTAAAATATACGATAGAGTGCACTTGAAATTGGGTAAAAATTTGAGAAGTTCCCTTAAAATAGGTTTTCTTATCGGAAAGTGTTAAGGAGGGAATATTTTAAAAACATGTGTATCTACAAAAGAGAGTGGCGAAAGCATATTAATAAATTAATTTTTTTAAAATACCAAAAATTTATAATATGTACATAAAAAATTAATATAACTCCGTTTTGATATAATGAAATTCAAGGCTACCCGAAAGAATAAAGAAGGTTCGGGTAGAATTTGTTTCAGTTTATCGGCATGGTGTCAGGTGTACCTAAGAGGGATTGATGAGAGAGAAAAGGGTTTTCTAATCACTTATACATCACGAGCTAATTATGGGGGAGGTTCGTAATCATACCACATCATTAGGGATTACAGTTAAAATGGTATATCATGAGGGAAGTATGGTGGAGGTTCGTAATCATACCACATCTAGATCGGAATTTTTATGTTATTAGTGAACATCAAGGACATTTCCTGGCTATAAATTTAATTTGGTTACTTAGAGTCAAGTCAAAATATTATATAAAACCTTAGTGATAACCGTTTTGGTTAATTGGTGGGTTTGATTATAATGAACATGTTTTGATTTATAACTTAACTCCATTTTTTCAAAAGAATTACCCAATGCTAAGTAGGATATATTACATATATAATAATCTGCTTCAACCACATCACAAATGGTTTCATGACAAAAATTGAATATGATAATAGAAACTTATAAACTGTTGTCCTTGAATGTGATTAATTAATACATCTCAAATGGTGTTTTCATTTCTTTCAAATAAAATGTGGGGAATAGAGAGAAGATAAAGAAGTATCCCATTAGCATAATAGACTTCCAATATATGTATTTAACTGGATTTATCAAACAATTTGGGTGAAGGTTGGTCAGGAAGGAAACAAGAATGGAAATGAACTTAAAAGAAATGAAAGAGTTGGATAGAGGAATTTACATATTGAGTCTAACTCCTTTGAGAACCTTTTAAGTGGAGAGGTTTTGGTATTTTAAAGATAATACATGCCTTAGGACATGGGGGAGTATCTTGGAGAGAGATTTGGGCTGAATATTGGCATGGCACAAGGCTTTAGAGTAGTGAAGAGAATGGAGAGTGAGGGGGGGAGTGGAGGAGTGGGGGGTTTTCATAATATTATAATTATTAGTTTGTTATTTTTTCATAAGAAATAAAATAGTGAGTATTAATTGACATAGAATAATAATAAATTCATGTGAGTTCGAACCAATGGTCATTTACATCATCGATGACTCATTCATGATGTCAAAATTCAGGTTTTAGCATTTATCGTGAATTATCATATTTTTCTAAGTTTTTTAGAAATATCCCAAAAATTCACCATAAACTTTTTTAACCTTTAGAATCAAAAAATGAAGTCCATTTTTCAAATATAATTTTCTAAATATGATTAATTTTATATTTATTTAAACTCATAAAATATTATTAAAAAAAATTGTTTTAAAATATTCATTTACTTATTCTAAAATATTGGTACATCATACATTCAAATGAATATTATTTTTATAATATCACAGGTAAGGTTACTATTCATTAGGGTATATCACTATTCATAAGGATATGTTACTACTCTTAATGGTAGGTTACTATTCACCAAAAGTGATGTTTTTCTTATAAAACTCCAAATAATTAACTGATCGCCACCATGTATGCGGGATTTTCAAAATTCGAAGCACGGAAGTGAAAAACTTATTTTTAAGGGTAACATAGAACTTAGTAGTTCATTATGTTGTGATTTCATGACATATTTATAAGAATAGAATTTCCATTTATAAAACATTGGGTCATTTCATTCTTCCCCCATATGAAATTTCACTGTCGAAATTGCATTTTACATTCTAAGAAAAAAACAGGTGTGAGTACTTTTCCATCATTTCCTCCTCAAGTTCCCATGTTGCCTCTTCGTACTAGTGGTTCCACCTCAGTAATTTGAATAAGTATGTAGTCTTGTTATATAGAGATTTATCTCTATGATCTAAGATATTCACTGGCCTCTCCTTGTAAGAATGATCATCCTCCAATTGTAACACCTCTAAAGGGAGTATATGTGAATGGTCTGGTATTTACTTCCATAAGAGGGATACATAAAATACATCATGTACATTCAACATGGTAGGTGGAAGGGCTAATAAATAGGCCATGATTCCCACTTGATCAAAGATCTCGAAGGGGTCGATATACCCGGGAATTATCTTTCCTTTTGTCCCAAATCTCATGACCTTCTTCCATAGAGATATGTGTAGAAATACCATGTCTCCAACTTTGAACTCAAGGTCTCATCGACAGTTATCTGACTAACTCTTCTGTCAACTTTGGGCTGCCTTGATATGCTGCTGAATGGTTTTCACCTTCTCAATCATTTCTTCGACCATTTCAGGTCATAGCAGCTTATGCTCACTGAATTCCTGCCAACATGCCGGTGTTCTACACCTTTTCCCATAAAGGGATTCATATGGTTCCATTCAGATGCTTGAGTGGAAACTGTTTTTATAGGATAATTGAACCATTGGAAGATGTTGGTCCCATCCTCCTTTGAAGTCCATAGAATTTTATTTCAACATATCTTCCAATGTCGGAATAGTTCTCTTAGATTTGGCATTAGTTTGAGGATGATAGGTCATACTGAAGTTCTATTCAGTGCTTAGAGCATGTTGGAGAATTTTCCCAAACATTGAGGTGAATATTGGATAATGACCAGATACAATAGATTGTGAAACTCCATACAGACTTACCACTTCTTTGATATATATCCATGCAAGTTTATCCAATGAGAAGTCCTCTCGAATTGCAATAAAGTGAGATATCTTTGTATGACGATCCACAATAACCTATATAGCATTGTTTCCTCTAGATTTCCTTGGAAGTATAGCGACAAAGTCCATGGTAATGTTCTCCCACTTCAACATTGGTATGATTAGTGGTTTTATATCCCCCTGAGAATTTTTCCTATCAGCCTTCACTTGTTGAAATACTAAGCACTTTTATTTATATTAAACAATATCCCTTTTCATATTGTCCCACCAAAATTTTTCTCAGAGATCCTGATACATCTTTATTCTCCCTGGGTGGATAGAGAAGGTCAAGCTATGCGAATCATTAAAAAGATCATTCTTAATCTCTGTATTGGACGGTATAGACAATCGTGACCCAAATCATACAACTCCTTCCTTATCAATTTTGAAATATGAGGATTTAACATTTCTTATAGTTTCCACCCTTTTCTGAATTTCCATATCTTTTCTTTGAGAATCTTTTAATTTCTCCATGATATATGTTTGAGAAATCATTTTAGAAAGGACTGATCATGTTCCAACCTTAATGACTCCCATGTCTATCCTCTGAAAATCTAATAAGATCAGATCCTTTTCAATTCTCATCAGTCATAAAGATGTGAGATCTTTTTTACATGGAACATCTGCCTCCTTGTTTTCCTTACCCAGGTGATAGTGGATTGAGTAGTCATCATCCCTGATATTCTCTATCCATCTTCACTAGTGCATAATATTCTCTTTCTGTGTGAATATAAATTTGAGACTCTGGTGATTAGTATATATATCACACTTCTCTCTATCGAGATAATGCCGCCAAATTCTCAACGCAAAGATCACAACCAAAAACTACAAATCTTGCGTGGGATAGTTTTGCTCATGGATTTTTAGGTACCCTGAGGCATAGGATATCACTTTCTCATTTTAAATTAGCACACATCCTAAGCCCTTATTTGAAGCATCACTATACCCTACAAAAAGTTATACACTTATTGGGAGTGTGGGTACTAGTGTAGTGATTATCCTCTTTTTCAACTCCTTGAAATAGTCTCCACATTCTTAAGTCTAGACAAAATTTACTCCCTTTTGGGTCAGCTAGGTCATTAGGTTTGACAGTCATGAAAAGTTAGTCAAAAAAATTCGATAATACCCAGCTAGAACAAAAAATCTGTGGATCTCCATTATAGATATTGTCCTGCGACACTCTTCAATTGCCTTTGTATTGGAAGGGTCGACATATATCCCTTTTATGGTGATAACTTTCCATAAAAATGATACTTCCTCCATCCCTAACTCAAATTTAAAGTAATTTTCTTACATATTATCCATTAGAGAAGTTTTTAACACAGTATTCAAATGATCCTCATGTTCCTTCTTTCCCTTGGAGTTTTTTAGAATATCTTTCATAAAGAATACCACATATTTGTTAAGGTAATCTCTAAATACTCTATTCATTAAATCCATGAATATTCCTAGAGAATAAGTGAGTCCTAAGGGAATATCCATGAACTCATAGTTTCCACACCTCATTAGAAAGGTAGCTTTGTGAATATATTCCTTCCTCACCTTTAGTTGGTGATATCCTGACCGAAGGTCCACCTTAGAGAAATAAAAGGCCCCACAAAGTTGATCAAACAAGTCATCCATTTGAGGAAGGGGATACTTGTTCTTTATTGTGATTTTATTGAGCTCATGATAATCATTTTAGAGGCACATTTATCCATCCTTATTCTTGATGAAGAGGACTGGTGCACCCCAAGGTGAAGCACTCAGGCAAATGAAACCCTTATCCATATTCTACTGTAACTGCTTCTTTAGCTCTTCCAGCTCTATGGTGGCCATTATATATGGTTTCTTTGAAATAGGTAGAGATCCAGAAATTAGTTCAATTGTGAACCCAAACACTTAGTCAGGAGGAAGACCAAGCAACATTTTAGATAATACATCATTGTAATCCCTCACGATGGACATGTATTCATGCTTGATTCTCTCCTTTGTCTCAATCATTTGGGATATAAATGCTTGCTCATAAGTAATTAATACCCACACTTGAGACAATGATTATAAAGAAGATTCATCTTTTTTCAAACACTTTTAAAGAATCATAGGACGATTTGGGATGTGAAGAGGTTCTCCCTTTCCCAATAGTTGATGTTGGATTTCAATAAAGATAGCCAATCCATGCCCAATATAGTGTCGATCTCCACTAAAGGAAGTATAACAAGAGTTTATGGGATGTTCGATCCACAAAAATAAACTAGGGAGGAGTTAAAACATTGTATGCAAGGATTTCCACATTTTATATTCTCACAGATAACCTTTCCTCCAAATTTTTAGGTGGTGTTTTAATAGTTCTACTAAAATTGAAAGATATGAAAGAATTAATAGAACCAGATTCAAATAGTACATTATCTATTATTGAATGAATAACTAGGGTACGTTTCACCACATCAGTTTCCAGCTCTACCTCAGTAGTATCGATAACATAAGCCCTTCCTTGTTTCTTGGAGGTTTTTGTTTATTTCCTCTGATGACCCGTGGAATCGGAATTTTTTTTTAATAGTGCCCATGCTTTTTGCAGTTGTAACATTGCACCACTAGCTGAGAATTGATATGAACCTTCCTTTATTCTTCCACATTAGTGTGATTTTTCAAATCCCTTCGGTAGTTCTTGTAAAGATGACCATAATTTCCACGTTTAAAGTAATTATTGGTTCTCTTCAGATAGTTACCAGGATGCATCTTCCCACAAATTTTACAAGGGGAAAAGTCTGGCTTTTTTCCCTCATGGGTTTTGTTTGTTGAACCACCCATGTTTTTGTCCATTTTTTTCTTCTAATCAGTAGGCCGAAAAGACCACTGAGAGTCTCCAATATCATTTTAAACCTTTAGGGAACAATAAAAAATCTCATTATAACTTTTGAAGTCTCGAATTGCCAACTCTTTTCATAGAATTGGCTTTAGTCCGCTAAATAAGTGATCCACCTTGCTTTCGATGTTCAAGAAAAAGCTAGAGGCATACCTTACATACCCAGTAAAGTTTACTTAAAATGACTCGAAGGACTCATCACCCTTTTTGTTGAGTCCAAGTAACTATCTTTACATATGGAAATAGAGGGTTTGAGGAAAATATTTGTTGAAAACATCCTCTTTAATTCCACCCAATCCATGGAATCAATTTCCTCTTATGAATTTGTATTCTTGATCAGTTTCCCCCACTGATCAGCTTCCCCATCAAAATGGTAGATTTCTAATATGACATTATCTTCTTCCGAGCACGAGAGGATGGAAAATATATTTTCAATGGAGTTAATCCATCATTTTGTGATGATGGGATCTGAATATCTGCTAAACAAGGGAGTCATTTTATGCATGAAGGATTCTACAAAAACTTGATCTCTCCACAAAGTAGGAGGGCGTTCTACATGATTCAAGTTATTATTCATAACCTGATCCAGCTGAGAAAGTACTGTCATAACGTTTTGAGCACCCATTCCCATCATATCAGGCATATAAATAAGGAAATATTCACATTTACTATCAAATTTATTGTTGGAATGTGTTCTTCTATTTAACTCTATTAACTACAAAGAATAACATATAATTAGAGGGATTGAATAATTATATATTGATCAAAAAAACAAAACATTTAACATAAAAGGATAAACTTGTAAAGGAGAAGTATATTCTAACCTATGATTCCCTATTTTTTAAACTAGGTTATACTTGATCTTTTTCTTATCATATATTCTTATGGGATTTTCTTATTCCCTTAATAATGGTTTGTTCTACGATCATGAATTTACCAAAGCATATCCCCCAAGATTGTCAATACCAAGAGTGCAACAAGTCCCATTGTCATGTACCAGGATAACCTGTGTCAAGCCCGAAACTCCTTGTTGGAGTTTTCAATCCTAGGTATATTTTTTCTAGATCCACCTCTACCTATTTGTATCTAGACATGGATATATTTTCATGATAAATTATTTACTCTATACTTACTAAAATCTAGGGATTTTTTCTTATACTTTTCCTCATCCTTAAGGTTCACACTAAGGTGCTCTATTCCTAATCTCCAAAAATAACTAGACAATATTATGCTACCAACTATTGAATACCTAGCCTTTTACACATAAAATACATGATTTTAAGCATAATTATAAATCAGAGTACAATCCAAGGATTATTAAGTCTAGTGTATTGTGAGACTAGGTACATAAAACATAAAACATAAAACATAGGCCAAAAAAACTTTTTTATTTAATCTCCATAAAAGCTCCTAACTTCTTTTGAGTCGTTGTATCAGTATAGGGAACCCTAGGGAACACATTAATAAAGGGATGAGCTAAAAATCCTAGTAAGGGAATGAACATAAAAATAAATCTTAAGCACATGATCTTAGAGGATAGAAATAATGATACCAAAATCACGGAACATATGAAATCATAACATAAAAAAATGGGATCATATAAACATGGAATCAAATAAATGTGAAAGAATCAAAAACATGTGTTTAGTATGAGTCAAGGATAACTGAAAATCTCATTTGCCATAGTAGTATGGGTCAAGGCTAACTGCCAATCCTATTTACCATAGTAGTATGGGTCAAGGCTAACCGCCAGTCATGTTTCACATCGCATGTCTTGAGACTTAACTTTACCCAACGCATTGGAGTGCTATTTGTGCACACCCATCTTAATAATTTCATGAATATTCTTGCAAAATAAATAATCATACACATTAAACTATACCTAAACATAAGGGTACCCATGGAAATAATTGGGTACCATAATCATGACATAGAGCATAACCAATGAGCGTAACATGAAAGTGTCCATGAAAGAAAGGGATTTGAACATACATGTATATTAATTGGAAAAAATAGGCATATAACCAGGTAAGTTATGTCAAATATAAGTGACAAAATATAATAAATATATTTGAGAAACATTATCATTAAAACATTTTTGTGCGATTTTAAGGAAAATACTATAGAGTATTCAAAATAGAAAAGAGGAAAATATTTTATATAAAACTAAAATTAAGCCAAGAAGGATTTAATAAACAAATAAGGATTTTATAAAGACAATGGTGACTTAAAATAGAGTATAGAGTCGACATGAAATTGGGTAAAAATTCCAGAAGTTCCCTTAAAACATGTTTTCTTATCAGAAAGTTATACTGATGGAATATTTTAAAAACTTGTTTATCCAGAAAAGAGAGTGGTGAAAGGGTATTCATAAATGAATTTTTTGAAAATATATAGAATTTATAATATGTACATAATTAGATAATATACCTATATTTTGAATCAAATAAAGATAAGAAAACCCGATAGAACAAAGAAGGTTTGGGTAGAATACATTATGGTTTATCAGCATAGTGTCAGGTGTACCAAAGATGGATTGATGAGAGAGAAAATTAGTTTCTCAGAAATTATACATCATTGGGGGAGTATGGGGTAGGTTCTTAATCATATCCCATCATTATGGATTACACATACAATTTCATAGCATAGAGGACATCTTGATTAAGAGGGAAATAGAGAGGATCCCTTCCCTTAAGTCCGATGGTGTTCTCCACTTGTTATTAATGAACTGAATAAAAAAAATTGGTTTATTAATTAATGATTCTAGAACATTTTCGAGAAGTAATTAATTTATTGTATCCATTTTTAGTTCATTAAATACCTTGTTGATTGGTTATAAGGTCCAATTTCATTGTTTAGGTCTGTTTGCTTCCTTGGTTTTAATGATCGATTCGTGTTCGGATAAACACGTATGATGAAAGTGATTATATAGAATTGAATTTGTATATTATTAATGAACATACAAGATATTAAATGTTTAGAAATTTAATTTTTTTTACTTAGAGTGAAGTCAAAATATTCTACGAAACCTTAGCGATAACCATTTTGGTTAATCGATGGGTTTGATTACAATGAATTTGTTTTGTTTTAGAACATACTACCATTAGTACAAATGGATTATAGAACCTTAAATATGATATATTAAATATATAATAATATGTTTCAACCATAAAAAATGGCATCATGACTAGAATTAATTCTTATTATAGAAACTTATAAACTGTTTTCCTTGAATGTGGTAAATTAACACATCTCAAACGATTTTTTCATTTCTTTCAAATAAAATGTAGGGAAAAGATAGAAGATAAATAAGTATCCCATTATAATAATATCATTATAGTAAATTTATGTTACTGGAGTTATCATAACATTTTTGTGAACAATGATGAGGAATGAAACAGGAAAAGAAAAGAACTTAAAAGAAATAAAAGAGTTGAAAAGAGGAATTTACCTCTTGAGTCTACCCCCTTTAAGTACCTCTTAAGGGGAGAGGTTTTGGTATTTTTAAGGGACTATAAGCCTTTAGACGTGGGGGAGGAGCTTGGGGAGATATTTGGATAGAATATTGGAAAGGAACAAGTCTTCATAGTATTGAAGAGAATGGGGAGTGAGGGGGGTTTTTGTAGTGGAGGAGAGGAGGGTTTTCATAATATTATAATCATTAGTTTATTATTTTTTCATAAGACAATAAATATTGAGTATTAATTGACCTATAATATTAATAAATTCATTTTAGTTCTAACCAATGATCATTTACATTATCCATGACTCAAGTATGATGCAGAAATTCAAGTTTTAGCATTTATCATGAATTATCAAATTTTACTATTCATAAAAATTCATGTTCTTTAGAAAAATCCCAAAAATTAAGCCTAACCATTTTTTGATGTGTAAAATCCAAAAATAAATCCCATTTTTCAAAAATAATTTTCTAAATATGGTTAATTTAATATTTAATTAAACTTATAATTTATTATTAAAAAAACAGTTTTAAAACATTCATTTACTTATTCTAAAATATTGGTACATCATAGTTTCACTTAAATATTATTTTTATACTATCATAGGAAATGTTACTATTCATTAGGGTATATCACTATTCATTAGGGTATGTTACTATTTATTAGGGTAGGTTACTATTCACCAAAAATTAATTTTTTTATCAGACTCTAAATAACTAACTGATCGCAACCGTGTTTTTAAGATTTTCGAAATTCCAAATACAAAAGTATAAAAATTATGTTAAACAGTCACATAGAACTTAATAGTTCTTTATGTTATGATTTCATGACATAATTATAAGAAATGAATTTCCTTTTATAAAACATTGGGTCGTTATAGTGAAACCCAGTGTCCTTTTGAGCTTGGGTTGAACTAAAAGCTATCTCAACCTCCTCCTACCAGTATTCTGTCAGCATATATAAAATGGAACCATTATACTTCTATATAATCTATCACCAAAACTCTTAGAGTTTTCTCCCCCAATTTTCATCATCGTAGACCTCAACTCTATGTTGATCTGTTGGCACATCCTATTGAACATCTTCGATGCAAACTTGATGAGGTCATTAACTTGGAGCCATACCCAAAAAATAAAAAACAATTAGATCCCCTAAAAATAGAATATTTCATATGTAATATTAATTAATTAATTCATTACTTTTTTATTTTAGTTTATAATAATCCCAAGGTCTACCCATTTCAAAAATAGGTGAAAATTAGAATCATCCACGATCATTTCCATGGCCTATAACCCTAAACTTGTATTATATCTTTTAGTAGCCTTAATAAAGTTAATGGTATGTGCATCAGATCAAATCATGGCCTAAATTCCCTAGTATTAGTTGATCTCCCTTGTTTACATTGCTCACTAAACATAATTGACACTATTTCCATACCAACAGATGCAATCTTAACCTATGCCTAACCCTAAACTCCATCGCATCCCTTATTCCAGACCTCCGATACCACTCTACCTGGACCCCTCCCCGCAAATATACCCCTATTGGACAATAAATGAGATAAGGGAGATAATCATCACCTAAATCCCACCTTCAATAAGCCATGAGTTTGAGAGAAACAATAAGGTTGTATCATATATACAAATGGAAATAATTTTTCTCTAAGAGATCATACAAAAGAGAGATATAGGAAAGATACACCAAGAGATAGTAAAATCTATTCTGATCCCCAAACTAGTCCAACTGACCTAAATAACAGTTCATATATACATATAATGTGCGTAAAAAGTATAATAAGTAGAATCCACCTCATATCCTCTCATTAAAATGATAAATAAATCCTACTACAGCTTAGTGAACTACAATTTAATCTAACTCCTCACCTAAATACGTATACTATGTTCCCCTGATAACCATAGATATATATAACCAATTAATGTATACAATAGTTCTTATAATATAATATCAAATACAAGGGTACCCATCCACTAATTACCTACTACTGTACCACTCTTCCCAAACACTGCATGTCCTGATCCATATCTCTGTAAAACAATCCAATTAAAAAAAACCATTTAATAAGAACAAAAAAATGCACCTTGTGCATCCCATCATGTAATAATACCTACCAAATCTCCATATAGTAACTAAGTAGTTTGTGTGATCCACCACAACACATATTCCATGTGTAATACATTAGATATTAAACCTCAAGCCATCACAAACCATACACCCTACAACAATCCTCAATCAATCAACGCCTATACACACCATACCTATAATAATCCTTAGTATACTATATCCTAATATATATATTGTTAAAATAACACCTATAAATTACATACCTCTACACACATATATGATAAACTAACTCTCATGAATACCATCCCATAATACTAATGGGAAAAGAGAGCAAGGCTATGTGGGTAGTCAGCCATCCAGTCCTTTCCAACCAAGATGCTGGGGAAAACACACCCCCTAAAGTCCAGTAGGTGTTAGTCTCCCACCAAAATGGGTGGGTTAGTTATTTAAATCATAAAATATATAACATATAATATATATCATATGAACACTATGAGATTAATATAGTACTATGCTGAACTGTAACTATCATCACATAGAAACTCAGTTTCCACTACTATGGACTATGTATCCTATAATCGCATAATAATTTTAAGATGACTACATTAAATTACTCCTGTACTTTTTAGAATTTTAATTTTAATTAATTATTTCATTAACCATCAATTAACTTTATTATGAAAATATTCCATTCACCATCAAATCCAAGTCCATGCCCACCAGGAATAATCCAACCGAGTCCAAAATTTATTTTGATTAACATTTTCATTTTCCTTCCCAAAATAACAAATTCCAAGGTTAAAACCTTTATTAAACATTATAATTATAATTCCATAATTCTAGGTACTGCAAGAAACATCCTCTGCAACTATAAAGTATATTCACTACTAAGCACATCTATTTTCCTCAAGCAATGGGGGAAGGAATATAGATAAAAAGAAATTCATAAATCAATCCTTTTTACAGATTTATAAAATATACATCTATCATTAAGCACAACAATATAAAATCCCAACTTCAATCAATTCCATCTATCCCAGTTCTATCCCCCACTCCATCATGCATATCACTATGTGTCTTTCCATCGTAGGCATCAAATGTTACTACATCAAGTTGGACTCCCCACCCATATCTCATCAATCGTCCTAGAATAACATCACATCCCACAAAAAATATCATATCCATATATCCCAAAAGACTTCATGTAATAATCATTGTTAATAAAGAAAATAGTCCATAAGACTAGGCATTTATCCTCTATATGTAAACGGTCTTACTATACCCCAAACACAAGACATTCATCATTGACAAGAAAACATGATCTAATGTACCCCAAGATTTTTCTTTATAAAAAAACTAGTTAATATTATATCTTGAATTAATAAATTCAATTATTTAGGTTACAACTATGGGAAACCTAAGCCATCATATATCACATGCTATCAAATTATTTAAACATTATTTCAAGAATAAGATTCCAGTTTCAACAAAATTTTGGAAGAAATATTCACATTTATAGACCTTTAGTTATATTACCCAAAAAATTCATTATATATTCAATTTCATTTTCCTTATCCATTTACACATGGAAGAAAAACATTCACTAAAAAAGAGTAATCATCATTTTATTTCCATCAGATTAAAAAAACCTATGGATTCGTTAAACATGCCTCTTTGATCCTTTATCCAACCATAAAATCACTGATTTTATGTTCTTAATATGTTTTATACAAAAACAATTCTAACATAATAATAATAAACATGATAAAAAAATAATTATGGGGATAACTAGTAGAATAAGATGAAAAATTTTAACATAGTGGAACCCCAAATGATCACTAACCATAATACAATTCTTTTTTAATTCAATTTATCATTCATTAGGATTAATTAAAAAACCACTCAAAGAATGTAAAACGTTACAAATTTGTTATTTCATGTAAACCTCCCTATAAGGAAACTATATCCTTCCAAGGACACCACCCTATAACCACCTTAAAAAAATAAATATAAACTACATGAAAATTATGTAGATTATTTATCATATCTTGGAAAGAATAATGGGAGTAGAACTAGATCAATAAATAATAAACCATAAGAAAATGAGGCATACCTAACCTTTGATCACCACTGATTAAACTCCAAAATCTAGTGATTAATCACTATTAAAAGGGGATTCTATGGCCTTTGAAAATAACATTAGGGATCCTTGGGTTCAAGAGAGAGACGTGGGAGAAATGTGGGTTCATAGAAGGTTATGTTATTTTTAGTCTTACTAAAAAACAGAAGACCATGACATAGCCTCCCAAACCACCATGAAAAACAAGCTGTCATAGGGAGTATTACAGGGTAACACACATGAAAACATCATATCCTTCGCTATCAAAGACGCCTCCTAAGACCATGGTGTATCTAATATAAAAGAGGTAGTACGATATTAAGTAGGCCAATTTACCATGACAAATAACCTAGAAAACCGAGAAGTAATCTAAAACATAGCCCATCTCCAGACTATAGTGGTACAAAATCTGGTAGTACTGACCAAAGTCCCCTTAGACCCCTTGCACCCCAGCCACACTCTTCACACCACAAAGCTTGACCGACCTATTCCGCAATGTACCACCATAAGAAAACAATTCAAAAACTGTTAGTGGATCTAAAAATCATCTTCTTTTTAACCAACTCTATATCCCAAACCTCCATACCGCACCTACAAACCTTAAGAAGTTTCCCAGAGTTCTATGGAATAGAATCCATTCAAACTAATATTTTCAGCTTGAGTCCTATGTTTCCTCCTCAAGATTCCTATCAACACCTCAAACACCTCTAACTTGAAAAGGTAATCACTAAAAGGATTTGTAACCTTATACTAACTATTCTCCACTACAGATTAGTGTAAGCATAGGTGCGCTGAAGAACCTTCTTTGCAGCTCCTTCAAATTTTCCTCACATTCATCTGTCCAAAGAAACTTTGATCCCTTCCATTTAAAATGGGTTAGTGGATTATATTGACATGATAAATCCATAAAAAATATCTAATAGTATCAAACCAACAAAATAAAACTAAGTCTTAGTTACTGTGGTTGGTCTTGGTCATTGTTCAACTGAGATTCATTCATTGGTTACAACATTCCCTAAGAATGCATCATGTTGTAACGAGAATTCATATCTTCTAGATTTTTAAAATAGAATATACTTCCTCATAGTTCCCAATATAACCCTTATATTATCCTCATGATCCTCAAAACTTATGGAATATATAAGAATATCATCAATAAAAACTACCATGAATTTTTCAGGGTATTCATTCAAAAATATATTCATCAAATCTATAAATATATCAGGAGCATTAGTCAAGAAAAAGAGTATAAAAAAAATTCATAATTCCCATATCATGTTAATAATGGAGTATTTGGAATATTCTCTTTCTTCACCATTAATTTTTGATACCCATACTTGTGTTTAATCTTGGATAAGAATTTAGACACATAAAAATGACCAAATTAATCATCAATCCTTGGGATAGGGTACTAGTTCATCACTGTCATCCTGTTACATTTTCTATAGTCAAGGCATATCCACATGGATCTATCATTCTTATTTACAAATAGAATATATGCTACCCATGGAGACTCACAAGGTTGGATAAATCCATCTCCAAAATATCTTGAAGTTATTTATTTAATTCATGTAACTTCATATTACAATTCTATAAGGGGTCTTTGATATCTAATTGGATCTATGTATGTGTTCAATAGAGAAGTGTACCTCTATTTATAGGGGAGTTATGGGTAACTCTTCAGGAAATACATCAATGTATTCCAAAATGATAGGTAAGTTCTCTATTTTTATAATTTCATTACCTTCTCCCTCTTCACTGATCACTTACCTAAAAAAGGATATGGGAGGTACTTCTAGAAAAATATCAGGTTAGGAAATATATCATTTCAAAATCAAAATAGGTTTTCCATTCATGAATACTGAAATTTCCTTTATTTTTTAGTTTATCTTAACATTATACTTTAAGATCCACTCAATCCCGAGTATAGTGTCAAATTATACCATGGTAATGACTACTATATTTTTAATGAGATTGTACTAACCAAAGTCATTACTAGAGTTTATATACACTATTGATGCTAGGATAATCCCTCTAAGAGTGTTTACTAATAACCCTAATTCTAGAAGTTTACAGATTAATTCTAAATTCTTTGAAAACTTTGATGAAATAAAGGAATGCATAGAACCTGAATCAAAAAATGTACTTGGTATATTTGAGAGAACAACAAGTATAACATCTGCCACATCATTTAGATCATCCACTTCATTATTTATTATAAAAAATTCTTTACCTTTAACCCTTGGAATGTTTTGAGGTTTATTAATGTTTCCATCCATTATCTTATGATTTTTATATTGATTCTCAAAGTTCCTAATTTTTCCAAACTTGAAGCATTGAACATCCGATTGGGCCTGCACCATCTTTCCTTTGTTATTAATTTTGAGAAGTTGAGGATTCACCACACCATGTATGTTTAATTAAATATAGAAATATCTTCCACACTTGTACCAGTTTCCAGTCCCAAGATCTTAGTTCCCATAACTCTTCTTATCATATTTATTTCACATGGGAAGTTTCACATTCTTTCTTCATCTCCCAGGGTCAAAGTTCTTTGTTGGGTTTGTATCAATTTCTATCTTCTTTTCGTCCAACCTATGTGAATATTTAATTTCTATAAACTCCGATAAAAAATTCACAATACATTACAGTACTCCAAATTATCTCTTTATAGAATTCATATTATCAATTTTCTAGATTTCTCCACAGATGGGGTCTCAGTCCATTAAAGAGTTTGTAAAAATATCCCATAAGATCCGCAATAAAGATAGATGTGTATCAGGGAAGTCTTGTAAATTGTATCTCATAGATTTTCACCAATTAATATTCATTATTATTAAATTCGATAAATTGATTATCTATTTTTTCACATTGAATGAGGAAAATATTTACTAGAAAATATTCCCATGAACTCTTCCCACTATATAGCATCAATCTCCCTTCATCGCTTTTTTGTTTTTAATGAGTGACCACCACTGATCATCTTATACTTCTAAGAGGTATACTGCCAGGGTGAATTTCTATTTTTCTAAGAAATGTAGTATATAAAATATATTTTCAATAGATATTATCCATTTTCATCAATCAATGGGTTAGTATATCAACTGAAATAAAGTGTTCGTTGACTCATAAAATACTCAGTGCAAAGTTATTACCTTTGAGTTTAATCTTATCTCTATAATTGATTCATGTTATTGTTCATAACTCGAGTTTGTTGATTGATCATATTCATGATTTTTTCTATTCCATATTTTATAAAAATTTCAATGGTGCATCATTATTTTTCATCATTATTTATGTGATTCCTCCTATTTCCCTCCAATTTTCTAAAATAAGATAAAATTAGTGAGAAATGTATCAGTTTTAAAAATATTATGATTCTAAAGGTATTTTAAGTCTTAAAGATCACGCCTAAATATGTTATTAATATATTATAATTACAATTTAATTTCCCATATATCCTTACTAATGTATCATAAAATGATTATGATTAAGCAAAAAAATCCCTGGGAGTGTCATACTAGGTTTGAAACAAGGCCCATTACCACACACCAGTTCCTGATTATGTCTATATCAATGAAGTGTTTTAAGGTGTTACACCTAGGTACATCTAGGAAAAATCCAAATTTACTTGTAGTATCTATATTGGGATGTATTTTTTTGGAATCCACTTATTTAATACTTACCAAAATATAAGGATGTTTTCATATATTTAGACTTGTCCCTAGGGTTCATACGAATGTTTTCAAGTCCATATTTAAACCAACAACTAAACCACACTTTGATACCAATTATGATATCCCACATTTTTTATTATATAACTTTTCATTTCCAGATACAAACAGAGGATATTTTAAGGTTTAGTTTCATGGAAATAAGGTAAATAATACAAGAAAATGGGTGAACCTCAATCCTAGTAAGGGAATAAGAAAGAGAGACATATATCATGTGATCATGATACAAATTAATAATAAAATATAAAGAAGTTTAATTTCATAATAATAAGAAAATGAATCATAACATGTAAATGTGACTAACAAATTTAAATGATAAAATTTTAATTATATCACCATGGTTTATCATCGAGGTGTCATAAATAAAAATTACCAAGGTTATTCACCAAGGTATAAAAAAACTTGTCATTTCAAGAGATTAAATTATTTGAGCAATTAATTGGAAATATATTAGGTTAAAACCTTCATATTTATTAATTAATGTGATACACATAGATTATAATAATTCATTTCATGAAAATCCTCTAGATAATAAAGTGTGGGTTTCTTATAAAAATAAATGGGTATAAAAGTGCTTACATGCATGATCATTACTTCATTTTTAAGATAAAAATATTTAATTTGGGTTTAATGTATTTAAACACTATAATAAACAAGTCTTGTTTAAATTTAGTTTAATAACCACTAAAAATAAGGGTGTATTTTGTATTCAAATAAGAAGGAAAGATATTTTTTTCATGTAAAAGAGATAAATTTGAAAAGTGAATTCAGCAGCATGATGGGTATGAAAAAAGTTTTAGAAAAGGTTAAAGTGAGATTAGACAAGGTCCTAACATTAATAAAATATTAATATTATCGTAATAAGATAATATAAAGTGGACAAAATGAGATTGGGTTTGAAATTAGAGGACATACGATAAAGGGAAACATAAATGGAAAATAGAAGTGGAGATTTCCATTACCTTGAAGAGTTAATCCCAAGTCTTGAGTATTGGAACCTTAGGGGATTCAAGAAACCTTTGGGGGACTCCTTGGGTGTAAAAACACCAAAAATTCTTGGATGATGGATTGAGAGTGAAGGGGAATTGTGAAATGGTTGGGTATTTATTGCAAATGTGTAGAAATTTCATAATAATTTCAAAATATAGGTCTTAGAATTATAGTTTGTGGAAACTAAAAATCCATTAGCTTACCCATGATTGGTTCTCATGGTTTTGAAAATTTGTGTCATATTTTATGATATTTTAATCGATCATAATCAAACACCATTTTTAAATACTTCTTTTGGCATGAAAAATTAAATATTCCACAATGTAAGGTTTTTATAAAACAAATATTCCTTTTTAGAGTTTAAAAAGTATATTATAATTTTATAAATTGATTAAAATAAAACAAAATAATTAATATAAATAATATAACATGATTTTGGTCTTATATTGTGTTTAAATAATTATTACATCATTATGAAATAAATATGAAATCATAAAATATATTGAAAACCCAAAACTGTATTTTTTACTATCCACAAAATATAAAGTATTTTATAAAATTCTCATAAATTCCCCACAATCTAATTTATAAGTGGTGATTTCAAATATAATGTTTATTTTTACATAATAATTCCCTAAATATGATAATTTTATCATTTAAATATAAAAATCCTTATTTATTTAAAGATAATTTTTTAAGAACAATCAAATTTATGAAACTTATAAAACATTTCCTGGGATATTATTTTATCAATTATATTTAAATAATAATGTTTTATAATATTATTTTCCTACAAAAATATTATTCAAAAAACCTTTTTTTTATAAAAATGTATATATTTTCTAAAAAAATACAATTATGTTTTATTTATATCCATAAATCATTTTGTCAAATTTATCTCAATTAACATTATATTTTATTAAGGAAAAATATTGTTAAAATTAATTAATGGAATAAATATATTGTTTATACATAGAATATTACACAAAAAACTGAGGCCTAGAAACGTAACCCCTTATTACGCCCTCTACGCCCTAATGGTAAGGTGTGCGATGGTGGTAGTTTATGGGGTGGCCTGGTTGACATCCTGCGAGTGGTAATCTCTACTAACTTTAACATATCCCGTGTGTGGTTTCATTCAAGATTAACTTGTTAAAGCATAAATTGGTATTGATCAAGGTCAAACCCTAGCGATGATACCTCCTTCCCAAGTTCTGATAAATGGGTTTCAAACGACATGAATCTACTAGATGAGGACATAATTTCTACTCTCTATATCAATTATCCTTTATAATTACTACTTATAAACCCTAATTGTAATCGTTAAATTTTCAACCAAGGGTATAGTTTCCTATGGTCATATTGGCCAAAAATCATATTGACCAACGGTCAAATATCAATGGTCGCATTTCCCTTTATACCCTATAAATACTATTTCATTATTTGAATCAAAAATCACTTCAGTACCACTTATGGTTATATTATAATTTTCTTTTGATATTGATTGGTTTAATAATATTTTTCTTATTTCTATAGCATTTTATGTGTGGGAAATTATTCTATCAGATTTGGGTGATCATTATTTTCTGATTTTAGCTATTTAATTTTATACTTTATGTCAAGTTGTAATGTTTAGAAATTAAATTGGATTATTAACTAAATATTTTAATGATCATTATTAAATAGGTAAACATTTATTGGTTTCTATTTAATTTTCACCTGTATAATATTATATAATATGAAACCAACATTTTTTTAGAAAAAAATATCATTTAAAATGTCTTTTTCGTTATAATATCTTCATTATGTCCCATAAATATCTTCCCATTTATAAATATTCACAAAAAACCCTATTTAAGCATTTAGTCATAACACGGGGAAATGAAATATAATATAGGGTGAGCTCATATAAAAAATAAGGGTAAACAAGGGACAAAGCTAAGCATAATATGAGCATAAGAATATGAGAACATGTTTGTAACATTTGATAACCACACCTTGCATATAAATGATAATAATCTTGAGTCATGGGAAAAATATTGGCAGTTCATAAGACATGAATCATAAGGAAATTAAATGAAAATATACATTAGACAATAAAATTGGAATAAGACATAGATTTATGGAATACACACCGGGTTATAACATTGTGAACATGTGTAAATATAAATGTGTTCACTCATTATATTAAGAACATGAAGTCAGACCCCCGTATAAAATTATAGACATGAAACTAGTTCCACACATAACATTAGGATCCTGAAATATATTTCCATGCATAACACTATGAACAATTAATGAGGTTCATGCATAACATTTTGAACATGTTATTAGGTCCACACATAACATTGTGAACATGTAATTAGGTTCATGCATAACATTGTGAACATATTATCTGGTTTATGGATACCGTATTTACCCATGAGTTATCTATATTTATCTAATGAATTGGGGACAAATATAAGACCCACCAATCACATAATGAAAATCATTTATTTTGGTCCCACAGGATCATAAAACAGTCACCATATCATAACCCATGAAATGAAATTAGTTTTATTAACATTTCATGATATCATAACCAATAGAAAAGTTTCGGGTTTTATAGTCATTTCATTATTTCATCATAGCATAACCCATTGAAAAATAATCATTCTTCATAATAATTTTTTCTTGGAATAAAACATGGAATAGAAATGGGTTTTATAAGTATATTTTCACCAAAAACACAAACAATTTAGAGAAATAATGAGAATGGTTTCCTTGAATCCTAAACTAAGTAAAGAATAATTATCATCAACAAATTTCATCTTAGATGAGAAATGATTTTGAAAGATAAATCACTTGTCACATTTCCTGGGGAATTTTTTTTTGAATATCAATTTTTGAAAACTAATCTTTCTTATCAAAATTCTTTAATTTGAAAATAGAATTGAAAACTTATAAAAGAATCGTTGAAAAATAATATAAAACATTTCATAAGAAAAATACCCGTTTTAAAAAAATATTAAAAAAAATAAAACATTTTAATTTTTTTTCATTGAAGATAACCATGTAAATTTATAATGGAATATTCAAAAAAGTAATGGTCATGATGACTGAATATTTTATTCACCCCATACATATTAAAAACAAATGGTACTTTCACATTTTTAGTAAAAGACATATGACAATTGTTGGGAAGGTGACATGAATATTACCTTCAATTTGTTTTGTAAAAATCCCTAAACAGAATGTTTTTTTAAAAACAATAGGGTAATAATGAATTATTTGTAAAAACATTTTTATAAAACAAGATTTTGAAAGAAAACACATTTTCAACCGAAGAGAGAAATAAAGTTAGATGTTCATAAATAATTTTTCTAAAGTATATTTAGTACCAAAGATTGTGAAATTTTTATTATTACTTGAAAATATAATGAATAAACATATGATAATAAATTAATTAGTTTCTTGAGATATGGATTATAATATTTTATCATCGGAAACATTATCATAAATAGTCCAGATAAATGTGGAGATTGTAACATGAAATCAATACTGGTTTGGAAAATTTCAATCAAAATAACCATGAAGGAATGATATAAAATTGAACATAAAATATCATGAAGATAAATAAATAAATTATATTACATGTCAAATGGGATTTTTATACACCACATTAATGAATATTGGTTCATAAAATATGTCCCAAAGAATGCAACTTGAGAACAGAAAATCCCTTACTTCTTAAGTAATCTTTTGAATCGTAATCCAAAATAAAGAATAAAATCAAATTAAACCTTTAATATATCATGAAAATAAGGTAATTAAAGATATAAAATTTCAAATGTGTAGTATATACACCACATAAAAGTGAATTGGTGCATAATAACATATAATTTTCACCGAAATGTAAATTGAGACAATATCCCTTAACATAAGCCTTGATTTCCATTATACACATTGAAAAATATTGTAAAATAAATATAACTTTATTTATTATATATTATAGAAAAATAGTTTTATATATCACACTATATATTATTTTCTTATGAACTTTTATTACCCATTTATTAATAATTCCATATTAATTTTACAGTTGGGTTAATAATAGCTTTGTTTTTTGTATATATTTTGATTTGTAATTTTTTAGTCCTCTTAAATGGATCATGATTGCTAGATATATATAATGTTAAACCTGATATAAATATCATATATATTCAGTATATATGTATTTTGAGTAATACCTAAATTTTAGTGATATAAAGTGAAATGCACTTTTCATGGAGACGATAGGTCGTACATACGAATCAACGTTGTTGCTACATTCCCATTTTATTGAAATAATGAATGTAAAATGACATATTATCATTAAAAAATAATTTTTATATCTTATATGTCACATATTTTTATTAAAACTATCATTATTACCTTCTATGTAAGGTGTGAATAAATAACATCGCTTTGCGAGATGGTAGTCCACCATACACACAAACGACATTATTGTATTTTAATTAAATTGAAATCATGAATCTATGTATGATATAATAATTATGGAAGAATAATAGTATCCTAAAAATAATATATTAAAAATAAAAACATCATCATGTCCAACATTAATTGGAGGAAATGGAAAAACGAATTACATTAGTTCGTGGGACGACATTCCACTGTACACAAGAATGATGACTTAATATCCCATTTCACTGAAGTGTAGATGGTTATAGGGAATGAACTTAAATAAAATATTAGTATATATAAAATACTGAGATTATTATATCATAATGGTATCATAAAAATTTAAGGAGGTGTAGGAAGAAAAAATTAAAACAAAACTCCCAAGCGTGAAAAAAAGTTTGTTTTTGAGAAGAGTATTATTTTTATGTGTAAGATGATTTATATTAACTCTATGGATAATAATAATAATAATAATTGTATGAATAAAATTATAATTCATTGATATATAATATATAAATTTAATTCAAAATATTAATTATTAATTATTATTTTAATTAATTGATACAGAGAAAGACTATTCACTTTAAAAGAGTTTTCAGAAAAAGCCCTTTTTAAACCCAAAAATAAACTTATACAAAAATCCAATATAAATTTGATTCAAAATTAATTAAGTGGATTAAATATAAATTAAAAATAATTATGTTACTTTAAACATAATGGTAAATATAAATTACTTAATTTATTCAAAACAATTGGTAGTTTTACAAAAATGGACATTTCTCACCATTTATGGAAAAATCAACATTTTCCCAAAAATCCCAAAACCTCACAATAAATTTACATTTATATAATGATATAAAAATGAAGTTAATTTTATCAAATAAATTTTATAAAATCTCTATAATTTTCTTATAATATTTTTTTCATAAAAATCAATAATTGTTTTTTTCAAGAAATCATATTTTTGAAGAATATAATTACATTTTTGAAAAATAATTGATTTTTTAATATGAATTTATAAATAAATTAATATTTATTTTTAAATTTATATTTATTTTTCATAAATTATTTTATAATATTAATAATATCTCATTTAATAGACATGTTATAATGGTCATTTTTAAAATGATACTATTTCGTGATTCACTGAAGCTCGGTGTTGCATGTCATACACAATATCGTTTCTATGTATAATACAAGAAATACTTACTATTTCATATGACATAATATATAATAAATATTTCATATTACACAAGATAAAATCGTTGTTTTTTGTAATGAAAAATATCAAAAATATTAAATTTATTTATTTTTTCACAAAATATCAGGGTGTTAAATTCTACCCCCTTAAAATGATTTTCCCTTGAAATTAGTCTCAGTCATCAAATGTTTACCATTTGAAAATTTCTTCATAGAAAACATCGTTGTAATTGGTTTAATAAAACATCCTATTGAAAAAGAGAAAGGGATATTTTGAGGTCATTTGGAATAACACATATTAGGCTTTCAAATAGGAGGATATATTTGGGAAGTAAAAACATATACATAGAAGCGAAAATTATCATCCCAATAAGGATAAAGAGTGATATAGAACATTGATCAAAACAATATGGGTGAACCATATAATGTTAATGACCATAATTCCATAAATCAAAGAGTATTGAAAAAAGACATTGATATCTTCAAAAATGTTGACGACATGAAAATATTTTATCTCAAGATTATTATTATAATGTTGAATAATTTTAAAGATAATATATACTTATTTGATTTAATTCCATTTCATATGAAAAATCTTATCAATTGGATATTCCTTTATCAATTTCCACTTCATGTATTACTCTTAGAAATAAAGGTGAATCTACTGTGATTGCAGAACTAGTGGATCATAGGATCCATAAATAGAATGATAAGTCATTCTGTCTATAATTTTTTTTAAAAGTAAGAACTAGTTATCCAATATGCATTAATCTTTATATGGTTAATTAATACGTTAATATATAAAAACTTATATAATTTTCAACTTAAACCACTCTATAAATGGTTAACCATATAACCCTTCCAAAGTTAAAATTTTATACAGATGTTTAATAAATTTCTCAGAATTATATTTACATTAATCATAAAAATATTATTAAGAAAATATTACTGGTCACATGCCAATTAGGGGAATACCTTAGTCATATATTCTTATGAATCGTGTTAACAACCAGAATTACTATATAACATCAATGAAAACATGCATTATTTTTCATTCATTGAATAAAACCATTGACTATTGAACATATTCTATAGATTTAATAATATATTAAACTCCATCAATAATAAACTAAACCACTTTGTTAGCAAATCTGTTATCAGTTATGAGGTCATCAATACCATCCAACATTATTTTTCCATGTCAATCCTCTTTTTATCCAAACCAAACACTATTTTCTTTACCTCAGGATCATATTAAAACTTATGTTACCTTAATCAAAATATTACCTTTATGTTAAATAACTTTTCTAGTCCATCAGTACCATTTAAAATAATATTGAATCTTCTTAATGGAGAACTACTATAGGACAATAAATTGATGTTTCGTGATTTTAAAAACCAAAATACCACTAATAAAAACATAATTATTTGAATCCAAATACAAAAGTACATCAATCATTCCACATTTTTCATACAACATTAACCAAACTTCGTCATCTTATTCCATAACACTTCTTCCTTTCATATGTCATTTGTAGTCTCTTCATCATACAAAATATAATCATTACTCATACAACCTTGAGGATTTTCTTCATGATATTTCCATTTTGGTCATGAATTTTCATAATTATCATACTTTACACATTTTAAACATTCCACCATTAATGATACCTTAGAGAGGCCATTATTTTCATCCATTGGATGAACTAAACTTTTGAATTTTTCTTTGCAGTTACTTTTTTGTGTCCATCATTTCCACACAAAAAACATTTTCTAATCCCTCTGAGACATTTCCTTCTGTGCTTACTCCCACATTACTGACATATGATAAATTTAATCTTCTTTCCTGCATGGTATACTCTACCAGAACTATCATCAAAATCCTTCTATTATTTGGTCAGTTCGAGAGTTGGATAAGTTGAACACTGTTAATCATGTTTTATGACAAATTATTATGAATAATCACAATATACTTCACTCCAGTCATCATCCATTTTAAGTATCATTAGAAAATGGTCTATCACATTCAATGTTAACCCAGTTCATTATGGTTACCTCTATTGACTAAAACCAAAAAAGTATAGTATAAGAAACACTAACCATATTGTAAAACCACATAATCATGAAATAAACTTATTGGATGTCTATATAATGAAAAATTATTATTAATATATGAAACCTTAGGTTTATCCTAGGTTATTAATAGTTATCATATCTTTAAATCCTTTATGGTGGTTTATAAAAAGTTTGTGAATTTTAAAATCATATCCCCCAGTAGTGTCAAACCATCAGTGAAACAATTACCATTATTATGCACTAGATAATGATCAAGTCTAGATAAATGCTCCTTTTGTTGTTGTTATTACCACAAGGTACCTTTGTTCTAGAGCCACATATATTTTTAGTATCCAGATAGGGATGTAATTTATTGGAAATCGCATTCACTATCCTTTACTAAAATTCAAGGAGATTTTCTGTTACTTTGATTCATCCTTAGATTTATCTTCAGAGATATATCTAGACATACCGTTAGAAATATCATTAGGGATCTCACTAAATTTTTCTAATCATAGTTTCTAATGATTAACTAAAGATTTCCTATGATACTAACCACAGAGACCCAGAATTATCATATATGGATATTATGTCTTTTTAGATAAACATTCCATGCATTACACAAACACATGCTTGGGAACCAAAATAGTTTAGTGCTTTTGGAAACATGGAACACAATCTTCTTAATTCATGAAAGATATTAAATTTCTCCCTAAAACATCTTCCCATTTAGTACTCTTCCAAAGTATACTTGATGTACATGGATTTCGCATGTATTTGTATAATTTTCCAACTTAGTTTTAATTAATTAGTTTAACCATTTTTGATATTTTTAGTTTGTTTTTGTAGTTTTGTAGTTTTTTAGATATATTGATAATTTTTAGTTAATTTATATTCTTATATTAGTGATTTATTATTAGTTATAATAACATTATATATTATATTTAACACTATATTATTATTATTAGGTTCTCTAATTTTAGTTTAGTTTATTTTATTAATTTTTATTAGTATGTATATTTTAATTTTAATTTTATTTTATTTCATTATGTTTTTGCATTAATAAAATAGTGTTTGTTCTTAATTTATTATTATATTTAATATTAATATTATATTTAATTACATGTGCATTAATATATTATTATTATTATTATTTTATTTTAATTAGATAATTAGATTTTTTTATTAGAAATTAATTTTTTTTGTTTTATTTTTTTATTCCCCCCTAACTACTGACGACTACCCTTGACCCATTCCTTCCCCCTACCCATGCCACCCTCCCCACCCCGTACTTCCTCTCTCCAATCACATCCCCCTTTTGACCCGCTCCCCTATCCCCTATTCCCTCACCAACCTCCCCCTCTCCCCAATCCCAATCCCCTTATTCCAGTGCCTCCCTATCCCTACCCGCTTCCCGCCACCTCCCCTCTCCATCCCGCCTACCCGCTACCCCCGCCCCCCTTCTCACCCATCAGACACCCCTCTTATTCCCCTGCATCCCCACTCCGCTCAGCCAACACCCACCCTTCCCCCTCTCACCCGGCTTCCATCTTCTCCCAAATACCCACCGGCCTCCAGAATTACACAACCGGCTGCCCCTGCTCCCTCGGCTCTCCCCTCACCCGCCACTCCGTCCTATATCCCCTATTCCCTACTACCCAGCCGCCACACCCCCTTTCCCTTAGCCCCATCCTTCCCTCTCCTCACCCGCTTCCCAACCCAGCCACCTCAACCCTACCCCACTCTCGGCTGTTTCAGCACGCATCAACCAGCAACAAACCATCAACAAGAGCACATCGGAGGTTCGGATACGTCATCGACATTCTCTTGGTTTCCGGAGAATCACGTCGCACGGTGAGTGAAAATATAGATCAGAGCATCTTTTCAGCGGCGTGGTGGTTTGATATGGGTGTGGCGTCAGTGACTGCACAGAGTGAAGCGATGATTATTATTTTGCGATAATTGATGGCATCTCACACTGACCACAACAATGACACGAGCATGGTGATATCTTCTATTTATTATTTTATGTGTCGTGTCGTCATGATAGTTGGGTAATTTAATTTGTGTTGGATTTGTGACAAATGTGACGGTGAATGCATGTCTTAAATATATTCCTATGTTTGATTGCCTTTTGAATTAATTTCATATGGATGTTTATTTCATTAATTATATCTGCGTTTAAATTAATTGTCATTCGAGATCTACACACATTCTTTGGTTCCCGTTAGTGTGATACCTAATAAGTAATCATGAACAAGAGTTCATCAGAGAATTTATTTATCCGGAATTCGATCAAACGCACGAGCGAATTCTGAATAAATAAATATATTAATTGAAAATTGATATTTTGTGTCTTCCCTCCTTCAAACTTGTGTGAGTGATACTGAATAAGTTGTCTCATGTGAGAGAACCCGATGCAGGTAGATACTTCGACTTTGTGAGAAATGGGTCGTCGTATTTCACCAAGTGATTCTGTGCTATAATGACGTGCAAATTATTCATCAAGACAAAGAATAAAATGACAGATAATTTGTGTAAACATTAGAATACTGTCTAACATCAGAGAATGAGACTAGATAGTATTTTGATTAAATTTTGAATCAGTGATAATTGAATAAATAAATATTAAAATGCGGGAATTAAATAATTGACATTGCAAGCACTTGGAACGGATGCCATGACTCTGACACTTCAATCTTTTCCAATTTCTTTCATAGATTAATTCACTTAGATATTTTTTGTAAATTTAAATAATCATTTTTAAAATAGTCATTTAGTTTTTAGATCATTGTTTTTAAACACATAATTAAACCCCATCTGCCAGAACATTCCTCCAAAAGGATATTTATAGTGTCTACTCACATTCTCTATGTGGTTCGACTCTACTTTCTGTTTCTACAGTAGTTGGCAGGATAATAAATATATCAAATTTTCATGTGTTGTGATGCGCATGCCTAAATTTCTGGTGCCATTTCTAGGGAGAATAGTAGCATTATGAGTTCCTTTAAAATAGTGATTTAGGTAAAAAAAAACAAAAACCAAACCGATAAAAAAAAAACAGTTTTCTAGTCTGGGAATTTTTCATTGCAGGGATTTTCATGACACCTAGAATTTCAAAATGATGTCGGCCACACAACACAATTACTACCAGTACCTGCCCTACACAACCCCAACTCAAGGTATGACGTATAATGATTCACCTCACATGAGCTATCCAGGTAATCCCCTTTATTTCAATGATCTTTATTCATGTCAATGCTATGATCCATATGAGAATATTTCGCCATGCTATGAAACAAGTACTTATACATCTTTTGATCATTTTTAAAGTCAATTTATTCTTGAAAATTTAGAACATGATAATTCATGTCAAACAAATGATTCAATAATTGATCGCATGTTGCAATGTGCTATCACTGAGACAAATTGGAGTTTTGAACTTCAAGATGAATGCAATGCAAAGTTTATTTCCTAAAAAAAAGATCTATAAAATCAATTGAATAATTTAATAAATCAAATGAATCATATATCCAATCTAGATGTGTTATTACCACTTGATGATCTAATTCAAAACAATGCTTTTAAGGAGAGTGAAATAGAGGTTCCATTTGAACAACATCTATGTACCGCGTCTAAAAATGAGATTGATCTACCTTCTTTTCATCCAAGTGATGACTCAAATATTTCACAATATAATTCTTCCAATCTAATCACATATGAAAAATATGAGAGTTTGGTCTTCCTCCCTGTTGAACATAATGGTCCCTCGAAAAATGTGATTTCATGTCCTTCTTCTATGAATTCACAGCAGGGCCATCCCAAAGTAAAAAAGTACTCGATCAATGTCTATCAAATCACTCCTTTTGAGGATGAAGAGGATATTGAACTAGGACCATTATTTACCATGATATATTTAGAATTAAACCAAGAGACAATATATTTCCACAATCAAGATTACATCACTTCAAATGACATCGAATCACCTCTTTTTGAAAATCTATGTGAGTACAAAACTTTTTCTAAAATGGAGATATCTGAAAATTTTTTGGAGTCGAAGAATCAATCAGAATTGGTGGTAATGAACACTCATAATTTTCTAGAAACAATGTAAGAATGGGATTGCTTGGAGGATCCTAAGTTCGTGGTGTCACATGTGCCTATAAAGAATTATGATAAGGGCGGTATAGATTAAAATTTTAAAAAAAGATGTCTTTCTTGAAAAAATGGAGTCATCTGCTATAATTGATCCCACACCACTTTCTCCATGCATCGAGGCTAAAAACACTTCACTTGAAATACCCACATGTGTGAACAATATTGTTGACCTTAGAAAATCCAATGAAACCATCAAGCATGAATTGAGTTGGAAACCTATAGATTTCCTTATGCTAGTGGTTGGGTGTGAAAATGAATAGGGATACATCATCAACCCAGATGATGCATTCAAGGATGTGATGGATATAATCCGACCACTGAAGGAGCCTGGTAAAGGTATTTTTTCACCTGTGAGCATTCAAAGAGGTAATCTTTTTGATCTTTCCATTGATGAAATTTTCCCAAAATTCAATTAATCGATGAGTCTTTCTTCAGGAAAGTTATATTAATTCCCTTGTGATTTGGAATATTTTCATCTAATTCCACACATCCATTTTTCTAACAAGATTCCGTTGAGATATTTTGCATCTTGTAGGATAAACACATCTCCAATGAATGGATTCCACACTTTTACTAATAAAGAAGCAAATGCATGGTTTACATTTCCATTCGACCCTGGTGGACTTTTAACAACGTCTGGCTGAAGACGAAGTAAACTTAGTGCTCAATGTGAGGAAACCCATCATTTGTTTGTTTTCTTTTCACTGCATTTAATTTCATTTCATTTAGTTTTATTTTAAATAAAATGGCATACATTTACCACAATCTGTTTTCTCATGGAACAATATTGGATTTAAATTCATCATAAATATTTTTTTCATCCACATTATTTTGATTATGGTGTGACTTCTTTCATATGATGTGATTATGTGTTATCAATGTGTAGGTTTTACAAGTATACCATTTTTGGAGCTTCATTGGATAAAAACAGCCTCTCCGTGTCTAGCTGCACCTACACAGAGAAGTGTTTTTTTTTTCATATTTTATGCTTCCAAAAACACCATGTAAACTAGCAAAAACAAACCAAAAAAAAACAAAAAAAAATGAAAATTTTGAAAAATGAAAAAAAACTAACATTCTTGTCATTGATGAACCCACATAAAATCCACTTAATTTTTGTCGCAACACATTCAGGAACAAACCACTTGTGTCCCTAGGAAGTATATCACCTGATAATTGTTTGGAATTCATTGATCATTGATCTCATGATTTAGATTATTGTTGATATTATTTCATTATTTGAAAATGTTTTTCAAAAACTTGTATATTTTTAAGACAATTATTTGCACAGATGATCATATGTGCAGTCCAAAATTATATTTACAAACCTGTGAGCATTCTGAGCCATTTTAAATCATCTATTATTTATCTTTTTCTTGATGGAATCTCAGCCATGTTATTTCTTCTAGAACTTGCCGTGTTTTTCCATCAAAGCGACATGAATTTTTAAAGTTTCACAAAAATGATTGAGGAATCTGTTTGATATTTTAGCCCCATTGACCCACTGATCCACCCATACATTTTCTCCATCGTGTAGCCCCTAGAATCCATGAAGATTCCTTTTTAGGATAATCCCAAAACCAATACCCTACCCTACCAATTTCTTGATTTTTTGCATGATAATTTTCAATCTAAGTGTTGGAGATAGATTTACTCATGGAGAGGGTTCTTCGAGGGGTAGTGAGTCATTTGATGTACATGGATTGAAATTATCCCATCCTGATTATATGAGTTATTTTTCAATGTTTCCACATTCATTACATATATTTTGATATAGGATTACAGAATCCTTTTGGTTCCAACAATGAGTACATTGGTGATCATTACACAGTAACCCTCCCTTTTGGTGATACCTATAAAAGTGATGATTTATTACTCTAGGAACTAGAGAGTTTTCTATATAACCTAACTTAATTGAGATGTTACAACATATATGCAACTTGTGTACCATTTTTTGGATTATTTTCTGACATTTATTTCATGGGGTTTTTGAGTTGATACTCGCTAGTTTTTCCTGACCATATTATTTGAGTGAGTTGTGTCTTAAAAAAGAGAGAGAAAAAAAGCGAAACATTATATTATCAAATGCTTGGGGAGAAGAAGTATTTTAAGTGTGGGATAGAGTGAGTTTGAAGGAGACATTTGGATTGACATTTATCATGCATTTATTTCCAGATTCAACCCTCATTTTTTGCCAAAAAAAAAAACTGTCACAATTTGTTTTATGACCCACCACCCCACAATCTCAGTGACATTTGAACCTCATGTAGAGTCCTTGAGATTGGTTCATTCTTTTGATTTTTACTAGTAGAGATGTGAAATTCATGGCAAGCCTATGGTAAGCATGCATGTGTATGAGAATTGAGCTTGAATTTGATCAAATATTTTGAAAGATGAGAGTGATGGAAAGGTAGGTCACATGATACATGAGTGTATCTACTTGTTTTGAAAAGAATGCAAGTGAAAGAAAAATTGGTATTGAACATTAAAGTTTTAAATGAAGCATGATATTTTATTATTAAAAGAGATTGAAAAATGTTGAACTTGTAATTTTGATGTTTTTATTTTTCTATGGGTCCACTTGTATTTTCTTTCTAATTGTTTTGCCTAAGAGTGCAAAAGTTTAAGAGTGGGGGATTTTATGTACATGGATTTTGCATGTATTTTTATAATTTTCTAAAATAGTTTTAATTAATTAGTTTAACAATTTTTATATTTTTATTTTGTTTTTTAGTTTTGTAGTATTTTAGATATATTGATAATTTTTAGTCAATTTATATACTTATATTAGTGATTTAGTATTTTTATTAGTTATATTAATTTTATATATTATATCTAACACTACATTATTATTATTAGTTTCTGTAATTTTAGTTTATTTTAGTTTATTAATTTTTATTAGTATGTATATTTTAATTTATTACATTATGTCGTTTTATTAATAAAATTGTATTTTTTGTTAGTTTATTGTTATATTTAATAGAAATATTATATTTAATTACATGTGCATTAATATATTATTATTATTATCATTTTTTTATTTTAATTATATAATTAGATTATTTTTATTTGAAATTAACATTTTTTGTTTTATTTTTTTATTCCCCCTAACTACCCACGCCTACCCTTGAACCATTACTTCCCCCTACCCACATCACCCCTCCCCACCCGAAAATTCCTCCCTCCAATCCCATCCCCCCTTTTGACCCAATCCCCTTTCCCCTATTCCCTTGCCAACCTCCCCCTCTCTCCAATCCCAATCCCCTTATTCCAGCGCCCTCTCTCCCTACCCGCTACCCGCCGCCTTCCCTCCCCATCCCTCCTACCCACTAACCCCACCCCCCTTATTACCCCTCGACCGCCCCTCCTATTCCCATGCACCCCCACTCCGCTCAGCCAACACCTGCCCGCCCCACTCTCACCCGACTTTCATATTTTCCCCAAGACCCACCGGCCTCCCGAATTACACAACCGACTGCCTCTGCTCCCTCGGCTCGCCCCTCACCCGCCGCTCCATCCTCTCACCCCTAATTCCTACTACCCAGCCACCACACCCCATTTATCTTAGCCCCAAACTTCCCTCTCCTCACCCGCTTCCCAACCTAGCCACCTCAAACCCACCCCGCTGTCGTCTATTTCAGCACACATCAACCAACGGAAAACCATCCCCAAGAGTGCAACGAAGGTTGAAATACGTCATCGAAGTTCGCTTAGATTTTGGAGATTCACGTCACATGGCGAGTGCAAGCGCATATCAGAGCATATTTTTAGTGGCGCGGTGGTTTGATTCGGGTGCGGTGTCAGTGACTGCACGGAGCGAAGCGATGATTATTATTTTGATATCGTTGACGACATCTCGCGGTGACCACAACAACGACATGAGCATGGTGATATATTCTATTTATAATTTTATGTTTCATGTCATCATGATAGTTGTGTAATTTAATTTCTGTTGGAGTTGTGACAAATGTGATGGTGAATGTATATCTTTAATTTATTCCTATGTTTGATTTCCTTTTGAATTAATTTCAATTGGATGTTTATTTAATTAATTGTATCTGTGTTTAAATTAATTTTCATTTGGGCTCTACACACATTCTTTGGTTCCTAGTTGTGTGATAACTAATAAGTAATCACAAACATGAGTTCATCAGAGAATTTATTTATTCGAAATTTGATCAAGCGTGTGAGAGAATTCTGAATATATAAATATATTAATTGAAAAATTAATATTCTGTGTGTGTGCTTCTTCAAACTTGTTTGACTGATACTGAATAAGTGATCTCATGTGAGTGAACCCGACGCAGGTAGATACTTTGACTTTGTGAGAAACAGGTCATCGTATTTCACCAAGTGATTCAGTGCTATAATGACGCACAAATTATTCATCAAGATAGAGAATGAAATGATGCATAATTTGTGTAAACATTAGAATGCTGTCTAACATCAGAGAACGAGACCAGATAGTATTTTGATTAAATTTTTAATTAGTGATAATTGAATAAATAAATATTCAAATGTGGGAATTAAATAATTGACATTTCTTGTACTTGAACGAACGCAATGACTCAGACACTTCCATCTATAATAATTTATTTCATAGCACAATTCACTTGGATAATTATAGTCAAATTAAATAATCATTTTTAAAATAGTCATTTAGTTTTTTGAACTTAGTTCTTAATCACACAATTAAAGCCCGTCCGTCTGAACATTCCTCCAAAAGGTCATTTCTAGTGTCTACTCACATTCTCTATATTGTTCGACCATACTCTCCAATTCTACCGTAGTTGGTAGGATAATAAATATTGAAAATTTGCACGTGTTACGACGTGCTTTCCAATAATTGACATAAAAATTTCTTCATAACATGGGGAAAGGAAAAATAAGAAATGGTGATATCAGATTCTCAGTATGGGTAGAAAAGGGAGAAATGTAACAATGACATGAGAATTAGGGTATGAGAATACAATAATAACATTTTACAACAACAACCTACATATCATGGATAATAAAATTGAGTCAAG
The DNA here is from genome assembly GCA_963277665.1 of Viscum album. Taxonomy (NCBI): domain Eukaryota; kingdom Viridiplantae; phylum Streptophyta; class Magnoliopsida; order Santalales; family Viscaceae; genus Viscum; species Viscum album. The sequence goes on from OY728137.1 coordinate 276,358,805, forward strand.
GAATAAATATTGGCATTTCATAAGTCATGAATCATAAGGGAATCAAAGAACATGGTCTATGGGAAAAATACATTGGTAAAAGACATATATTTTTGGCATACACATAATCTTATAACATTGTGAACATTTGTAAGTAGAAATACGTTAAATTATTAAATTAAGGACACGATATCCAGTCCTTTTATAATCCTATGGACATGAAAACTGTAATGACACAAACTTTTTAATTATATTTATTTCCTAATTTTGTGTGTTATTTTATTTTATACTCAAAAAAACTATATCATTTAGTTAATGAAGTGGGTATACTTAAAATGATACCATTGGGTTTAGACTCTTATATGACCATTGGAAACTATAATCTTAAACATTTTGTTTTTATAAATATGGTTATCTTGGTAAATTAATACAGAAAGAATATTGAATGGCCTTATCCAGTAGACTCGATCCATATGAATCCCATCTGTTGGAGCTTGGGAAGGAGGTAGAATAACTGGGCTTTGCTCAGTTTTATCCCAATATGAACTTCAACATATGAAGCTTGAACGAAATCTTCTAAAGGAGAAGTTCAAGATGTTTGAAATCACCACTCAGGAAATGTTGGTCAGGCCGTCCAAAGATTCTAACACTATTGCACACCTTACTCTTAGATCCTATACTGGTGTTATAAGGGGCTATGTAATGAGACCTTAGCTTCTTTGTGTAATACTTTTATATAAATAAATTGTTATTTCTTATTATAGCCATGTTCGTGAATTTCAAATATCTGGATAAATATAGTATGTGTATTGTTGATGAATTTAAGAAAAAGGGTATTTTAAACTATTTTTTTGTATTCATTAGATAATTAATAATGTGAAATGATTTTTAAGAAATGGTCTTCTATAGTTGTGTTCAATAAGAAATTTAGAGTCTAATAAGATCAACTTGGTTTTTAGTGAATAATAAATTAGGAATAATAACATACCCATATGAATATTAAGGAAAAGGAATTTGACAAAAAAATAGAAACTTCACCCATGAATGTATAAATATATTTTATACATCTTAAAACTGAAAAATGGTCATACTTTATGTTTTAGTATTTTTTTATGCCATAAATATTTTATTTACAGTTTTATAATTAATTTAATAATTTAAAATTGAAATTTATTTTCATTAAATTTAATCATAAATTGTTATTTTATTGTCTTATTGTTATAGGATAATTTTATGGTACCTTGATTACTTTTTTAAGGTGTTACAAAATAAGTTATATTTTTAAAGTTGTATATTTGTAATAAAAAAGTATTTTATCTAAAAATTAAATTAAAAGTATTTAGAAAATTATTTTCCAAAAATGGAGTTCATTTTTGAATTCAGATATACAATGTTAGGTAAAGACTAATTTTTGGGATTTTTCTGAAAGAGTTGAATTTTCAGGGAATTGTGAAAATGAAGTTTTGAGTTTCGTGTGTTTAATGACATCATTAATGATGTAATAATTATGTAATATTACTGGTCGACTTATGAATAGTGAGATATTCTATGAGGTGTCCCATGTTTCCAAAACCATGGGCAAGCCCATGGTTTTGCAAATACCACCGATGAGGTGTCCCTTGGAAATCAATAATTTATTCACTCACTTTTCTTATAAATACCAAGACATTTCCCTCATTCATTTCATTCAAAAATAATCCTCAATGAAGTTATGGTCTTGTTACCTCCCATGTAGTCCTCCCAAGGTTCCCTCAAGCCTTCCAGGGTCCCATCCTTCATGATTTGGAAGTCACTCTTCAAGGTAAGGGATCCTTTGACCCTCCTCTTTTAAGTCATGACTTCCTTTATGTTGTGTATTATAATTTACATCTATATGTTGAGAGTATGTTCTTATATGTTCTATTTATTATCCATTTCATGTATAATTGTTGAGTTACCCTTTACTCTCTCATCAATTTGTTTTCTGAATTTTTAAGTGACACCATTAAGCTGCCGAATTTTTCATAAAAGGAATCTCATCTTCTATTTTCTTTCATGTTTCCTTTTCATGTGGTATGTCATTCAAATTTACATACCATGTTCTTGTATCCATGTTATTTTGAATTTATACTTTATTATGAATTATTTATGAGTTCTTGAACCTTGTCCCCTCTCTTTTCAATGTTTTCTAAAACCATATTATATAGCCGTTATGCTGCAGAAATTTCGTCTCAAAATTTCTATCTCTTTCTCTATAGATATTATATTGTTTTATTCATGTGTATACCCAGACACATTTCATTTCTATGGGTGTTCATAAATATATAAATATGATATATTTGATCCTGGAATTTATATACATATAACCCTCACTCCCTTCCATGGGTTATAAATGATATAATGATCTTATTTTTAAGCACTCTTAAAACGTTACAATTTTGAAATGAAACCCATTTATTGTATTCTCTATTGGTTATTTTTGAAATTTTTGATCGTGATCTATGTGGATAAAATTAAAGTAAATAAATATTAGGGTCTCACCCTGATATCACTCCAATGCATTGGGTAAAGAATTAATCTCTAGAGATGACAAGTTTCACGATACCTTGGTGAATAACCTAGGTAATTTTTATGACACCTCGGGGTTAAAACTTGGTGATATTTTCATGAATGTATAAATGAAATGTTTTAGCCACATATTCAAGTTATTATTCATGTTATTTTTTATAAAATTCTTATTATTCTGTTTCTCATGCCTTTATGAATTTTATCATGTTCTTATTAATATTGCCCAAGATCACATGTCAACTGTTTCACTTGTTTTCCTTACTGAGGATTTTGCTCACCCGTTCCATTGATGTATGTCTCCAGGTTATGATATGCAGTAATTGAACTTAGGAAGAACTTATGATAAAGACTTTAGAGTAGTTTAGAAGAATGTTTTATGTTGGTTTCATGTTTTATGTTACTGATTTCCAAGACACTAGACTTTAAAGATCCTCTATTTGTAAAATGTAATGAAAATTTATGTAATAAAAAGGAGGGATGAAATTGATGGTATCAGAGGATAGTTTAGTTATTTATTGAAATTAGTCTATGAAAAATTTATGAATAATCCTACAAAAAATATTAATTGTAGGAAAAATTCCTAGTATTTTGGTGAGTATTAAGTAAGTGGTTTATCAAGAAAATACATCCCTGTCTAGATTCTAGCAGGTAGAGGCAGCTCTAGCACAGTGGTACCTAGGAGTGAAAACTCTGACAAGGAGTTTTGGGCTTGACCCATGGTATCCTGGTACATGACGATGGGTCATTCTGCACTCTTGGTTACGACACTCCCGAGGTTTATGTTTGGTTAATCATTATATTTTTATGAATCACTATAAATGATTTATAGAGAAATGAAATTGTTTAAAGAAGTTTTAAGACATAAATACATTATAGTTAAAATATTTTTCAATGAAATAAGTTTCTCATTAAGGTTTTATTCTTTTAGAAATGGTGGAAAATAGGTGGAACCGTGAAAATGGTGACTACAATGGACCATGCACTAAAGACCCTCCGATGGAAGCTGGAATGGAAACATTCATGCGAATGATGAACCAACTGAATCAAGTCATGGGAAATAAGTTGAATCAAGATGAGACACTGATCTCAATGTGAATGTAACAAAATTATATTGAGTCCTTTATGCTTCAACAACCACCAACATTCAGTGGATCGACTGCCCCTTTGATTGCTGAGAAATGGATCAGCTCTATCAAGAAGATCTTTTCTGTGCTCCGCTGTTCAGAGAAAGATAAGGTCACCCTGGCTGTCTATCGATTAGAAGGAGAAAATGATCAGTGGTGTGATTGGACAAGAAACACGAGGAAAAGAGTGGAAGTTGATGATATGGAGTGGGAAGAGTTCAGAGGGATCTTATTGAGTAAGTATTTCCCTCATTCCTTGAGAACAAGAATGGAGAAGGAGTTTTTGGAGCTGAAGCAGAAGGAGAATGAATCTTTGGGAAGCTACGAGATGAACTTCACAAGGCTTTCACAATATACATCTAGATTTTTCATGGATACAAATGGAAAGGTTGATCGATTCTTTGGTGGACTGAGACCTCATCTACAGAATAATCCTGCCAACCGTGATTATGACAGCTATGAGGAGATTGTGATAAGTACAATGAAAGTCAAACTAGAGTTTGGTGAGACGCAGTGGTCTAAAAAATCCAACAACAAAAAGATATCAATGGATCCAAGATTAGGGAGGAGATTTGATCATGGAAGAGGATGCAAGCGAGTGCAACGTCCCACGTGTAATAAATGTGGGAAGAAGCATTCGAGGAATAGACTGCTCAGGAGCGGTAAACGCTACAACTGTGGAAGAGATGGCTATACTGTGAGGAATTATTGTAGTGAGGTGAAACCTCAACTTCCAAACACTAACGACAAGGGGAAGATGGCACAGGACCGACATGATGTCTAGTGATTTAAGTTTGGACAACTTGGTCACTTTTCCAATCACTGTCTAAATTCGAGGGTAGTGGAGGGGAACCACCAACAGCCTCAACAAAGGCCAAGCGAGAAAGGTCGTGCTTTTTCTATCACGACAACTGAAGTTGAAGCTCTAAATGATCTTGTAGCTGGTACTATTATTTCTTTCTCAAATCTAGCAAGTACTTAGTTGGATTTGGGTTCTACGCATTCCTTTATTTCCTCCATGTTTGCAAAGAATTTAGAATCAACACCTGATTTTTTAAAAGTAGAGTTATCAGTAAAGACTCATAGTGGGATTATCCAAGCATCATCAGTATTTAAAAACTCTAGTATTTACTTTTGTGAGCGCAATCTTATCGCAAATCTAGTAGTCATTCCCATGATATAATTTGACATTATACTAGGGATGGACTGACTCTAAAATTATATTTCTAATATCAAATGAAAAAGTAAAGAAATCTCAGTAGTCTTGAATGGAAAAACCTATAGTTATATTCCAATAAGAGATATCTCAACCTGATATTTGTCTAGAAGAAGCTTCTATATCCTTTTTTGTAGAATTGAGCGGTGAAGAAGATGAAGGAAATGGGATTTTGAGGATAGAAAATGTCCCCATCGTCCAGGAATACATTGATGTATTTTTTGACGAGTTGCCTGAACCACCCCCAAAAAGGGTGGTAGAGTTATCCATTGAACTCGTACCTAGATCTCACCTAATATCAAAGACCCCATATAGGATGGAAAATGTGGACCTGGAGGAATTAAATTAACAAATCCAATATCTTTTGGAGAAGGGGTTTATCCGACCGCATGTGTCTCATAAGGGATAAACTATTCTATTTGTGAAGAAGAAGGATGGATCGATGTAGCTATGCATTGATTATAGAGAACTGAATTGGATCAATGTAAAGAACAAATACCCTCTTCCAAGAATTGATGACTTATTTGACCAACTTCGTGGGGCTCAATTCTTCTCTAAGATTGATCTTCGATCTAATTATCATCAATTGAGGGTAAAGAAAGAAGATATTCCAAAAACTGCCTTCCAATCCGGATATGGGAATTATGAGTTTGTTGTTATGCCCTTCAGACTGACTAATCCACCTTCCAGTTTTATGTATTTGATGAATACAGTCTTTAAGGACTACCTAGATAACTTTTTGTTAGTTTTTATTTGTCATATTCTGATATATTTGAAAACTCATGAGGAAAATGCTGATTATCTAAGGGTTATTTTGAAAACACTATGGAAGGAGAGGCTTTTTGGAATGTTCAGAAAATGTGAATTCTGGTTACAAAAAATTACTTTCTTGGGGAACATTATTACCAATGAAGGAATCACAGTTGACCCTACGAAGACAAATGTTGTGGAGGAGTGGCCTCACCCTACAACAATAACTAAGATTTGAAGTTTCCTTGGATTAGCGTGATATTATAGGAGGATTTTCATAAACTTTTCAGAACTTTCTAATCCATTAACTAAGTTAACTCGAAAAGGGGTCAAGTTTATCTGGACAAAGAAGTGTGAGGAAAGTTTCCAAGAGCTGAAGAAGAGATTGGTTACTACACCTATGTTAACTCTACCGTCAAGTGGAGAAGGATTAATTTTTTTTACCTATGCATCTCTAAAAGGGATTGGGTGTGTCCTCATGAAAAATGACAAGGTCATTTCTTATGTATCTCGAATGTTGAAGACTAATGAGAAGAACAATCCTACACATGATCTCGAGCTGGCTGTGGTAATTTTTTCTCTGAAGATATGGAGGCACTATCTTTATGGGGATAAATGTGATATATAGATAGACCATCAAAGTTTGAAATATATTTTCACACAAAAGGAATTGATCATGAGACAAATGAGATGGTTGGAACTTCATAAAGACTATGATTGTTCATTTCATTATCTTTCTAGAAGAGCAAACAAAATCGCATATGCATTAAGCCGGAAAGACCCAATTGTTCTTTGCATGATGAGGATTCAAAGATATCCTTTGATCAATGACCTAGTAAAGCTAGACATGGAAATTATAAGCGAAGGGGCATCATCAACCCTAACCCAAATGATTTCTCAATCGTCACTACTAGAGAAGATAAAAAAATCTAAGAAAGAAGATCCTTTATTACAGAAGAAGTTTGATTCTATGAGGGATGGGTAGTTTCTTGAGTTCAATACTGATCAAGAAGGTGTACTGAAATTTCTAACAAGACTATGTGTTCCATCTATTACAGAAATAAAGAAGGATCCGATGGTTGAAGCTCATGGATCTACTTTATCTATACATCTTAGTTGCACGAAAATGTATAGGGACCTTCATGATCATTACTGGTGGTATATTATGAAAATGGAGATTGTTGACCTTATATCAAGGTTCCTAGAATGTCAGCAAGTGAAGGCAGAGCGACAACTTCTTAACGGGGTATTGAAACCACTACCCATACCAGTATGGAAGTGGGACAATATCACTATGGACTTTGTCACCAGTCTCCTAAGAACTTCCAAAGGAAATAATGCGATATGGGTTATTATGTACCATCTCACCAAGAATGACCATTTTATCTCCATTCAGGGAGATTTATCTCTTGATCAACATTCCAGGATCTACTTGAAGGAAGTTGTAAGGCTATATGGAGTTCCACTTTCTATCATATCTGATCATGATCCAAGGTTCAAATAAAAATTCTGGAGAAGTATTTGACAAGATCTAAGCACTAAATTATATTTCAGTACAACATATCACCCCCAAATTGATGGAAAATCTAAAAAGATTTTTCAAACACTCGGGGACATGTTGAGAACATGCTCAATGGAATTTAAAGGTGGGTGGGATCAACATCTCTCTTTAGTTGAGTTCTCATACAACAACAGCTTCCACTCGAGCATTCAAATGGCACTCTATGAAGCTCTTTATGGGAAGTGATGTAGAACTACTACTTGTTGGGATGAAGCTAGTGAGAGAAAGCTTCTTGGGCCTGATCTTGTGCAAGAAATGACAGAAAAGGTCCATGCCATCCAAAAACACATTAAGTCTGCTCAGATTAGGAAAAATAGCTATGCTGACAACTGTCGAAGGGACTTGGAGTTTGATATTGGTGAAAAAGTCTTTCTATGGATTTCACCTTATAAGAGAGTCATGAGGTTTGGCAAGAAAGGGAAGCTCAGCCCTAGGTACATTGGCCCCTATGAAATTATTGATCGTGTGGGAGCTGTGGACTATCGACTTGCACTTCCAAGAAATCTAGCACAAGTTCATGATTTCTTCAACATATACCTCTTGAGGAAGTACATACCTCACCCTTCGCATTTACTAAACCCAGAGGTGGTAGAACTGGAACATGACCTCTCTTATGAGGAGCATCTGGTGGAGATCTTGGATTGTAGAGATAAGGTTCTATACAAAAAGACTACCCACCTTGTTAAGGTGTTGGGGAGGAACCAAAAATATGAAGAAGCCACGTGGGAACCAGAGAAGTCTTCGAGGGAGAAGTACCCTCACCTTTTCTCTTCAGAGTTTACAAGTTAAAAATTTCCGGGATGAAATTTCTTAAGGGGAGAAGAATGTAACAACCTGAACTTTTTAATTATATTTGTTTCCTAATTTTGTGTGTTATTTTATTTTATATTCAACAAAACTATATCCTTTAATTAATTAAGTGGGTATAATTAAAATGAGACCGTTGGGTTTCGACTGTTATATGGCCTTTGGTCAATTTGACCATTGGAAACTATAATACTAGATGTTGTGTTTTTATAAATATGGTTATCATGATCAATTAATATAGAGAGAAGATTGAATGGCCTCATCCAATAGACTCGAGCCATATGAAGCCCATCTGTTAGAGCTTGGGATGGATGTAGCATCACTGGGCTTTTCTCTTGACCAATCCCAAGATAAACTTCAATATATGAAGCTTGAACAGAATCGCCTAAGGGAGAAGTTCAAGCTATTTGAAATCACCACTCAGGAAATGTTGGCCGATCCACCCTAAGATTCTATCACCATAGCACACCTTACACTTAGTACCTATGCTGGTGTTATAAGGGGCTATGTAAATAGACCTTAGCTACTTTGTGTAATCCTTTTATATAAATAAATTGTTATTTCTTATTATGGCTAAGTTTGTGAATTTCAAATATCTGGATAAATATAGGATGTGTATTATTAATGAATTTAGGAAAGAAATGGCATTTTAAACTATTTTTTTTGTATTCATTAAATAATTAATAATGTGAAATTATTTTCAATAAATGGTCTTATATAGTTGTGTTCAGTAAGAAATTTAGAGTCTAATAAGATCAACTTGGTTTTTAGTGAATAGTAATGTAGGAATAGTAAGATACCCATATGAATAGTAATGAATAGTAATTTTACAAAAAATAGAAACTTCACCCATGAATGTATAGATACATTTTAGACATCTTAAAAGTTAAAAAACGACGATCATAGTTTATGTTTTGGTATTTTTGTATGGCATAAATATTTTATTTACAATTTTATAATTATTTTTATAATTTAAAATGGAAAATTATTTTCATAAAATTTAATCATAAATTTTTATTTTATTGTCTTTTAGTTATACGATAATTTTATGGGACCCTGATTACTTTTTTAAGGTGTTACAGAATAAGTTATAGTTTCAAATTTGTATTTTTGGAATAAATAATGATTTTGTTTAAAAATTAAATTAAAAATATTTAGAAAATAATTTTCATAAAATGAAGTTCATTTTTGAATTCATACATTCAATGTTATGTTAAGACAAAATTTTGGGATTTTTATGAAAGAGTTGAATTTTCAGGGAATAGTAAAAATGCAGTTTTGAGTTTCAGGTGTTTAATGACATCAATAATGATGTAATAATGTTTTAAGCTTTCTGGTGGAATTATTAATAGGGAGATATGCTATTATTTTTCCCAAGTGGCCAATACCATGGGAAAGCACATGGTTTTGCAAATACCACCGATGAGGTGTCCCATGGAAATTAATAATTTATTCACTCACTTTTCCTACAAATACCAATCCATTTCCCTCCTTAATTTCATTAAAAAATCATCCTCAATGAAATTATTGTCTCAATACCTCCCAAGGAGTCCTCTTAAGGTTCCCTCAATCCTTCCAAGGTCCCGAACTTCAAGCTTTAGAATTCACTCTTCAAGGTAAGGGATCCTTTCACCCTCCTCTTTTAAGTCGTGGCTTCCTTTATGTTGTGTCTTCTAATTTCCATCTCTATGTTGAGGGTATGTTCTTATATGTTCTCTTTATTTTACATTTCATGTCTAATTTATGAGAGACCCTTTATAATCTCATAAATTTGTTTTCTTAATTTTTAAGTGATGCCGTTAGGCTACCAAATTATTCATAAAAGGAATCACATCTTCTCTTTTCTTTCATGGTTCGTTTTCATGTGGTATGTCATTAAAATTTCCATACCATGTTCTTATCTCTATGTTATTATGAATTTATACTGTATTATGAATTATTTATGAGTGGGTGACCCTTGTACCCTCACTTTTAAATGTTTTCTAAAACCATATTATATAGCCGTTATACTATAGAAATTTTGTCTCAAAATTTTTATCTCTTTCTCTCTAGAAATTATCTTGTTTTATTTATGTGAATACCTAAACCTATTTTGTTTCTGTGGGTGTTCATGAATATATAAATATGATATATTTGATTCAGTAATTTACATACATATAACCCTCACTCCCTTTCATGGGTTATAAATGATATAATTATCTTATTTTTAAGCACTCTTAAAACGTTACAATTTTGAAATGAAACCCATTTCTTTTATTCTCTATGGGTTATTTATGAAAATTTTGATTATGATATATGTGGCTCACATGAAATTAAATACATATTAAGGTTTCTCCCTGAGATCTCTCCAATGCATTGGGTAATGAATTAATCTCTAGAGATGACAAGTTTCACGATACCTTGGTGAATAACCTTGAAATTTTTTATGACACCTCGGGGTTAATCCTTGCTGATATGTTCATGAATGTCTAAATGAAATGTTGTATCCACATATTCAAGTTATTATTCATGTTATTTTTTTTATTAAATTCCTATTATTCCGTTGCTCATGCCTTTATTACTTTTATCATGTTCTTATTAATATTGCTCAAGATCACTTGTCAACTATTTCAATTGTTTTACTCACTGAGCCTTTTGCTCACACTTTCCTTTGATGTATTTCTCTAGGTCTGAGATGTAGTAATTTTACTTTGGAAGAACTTATTATGAATCCTATATAGTTTTTTAGAATAATTTCTTAAGTTGTTTTCATGTTTTATGTTCCTTATTTCTAAGACACTAGACTTTAAAGATCCTCTGTTTGTAAAATGTAATGAAAAGTTATGTAATAAAAAGGCGGGATTCCATACAAAAAGGTCCACACATACCATTTTGAAAATTAAATATAAGTCCATTCATAAAACATTGAACATGTAATATGGTTCAAATATTACATTGAGAATATATAATCAAGTTCACCCATAACATTGTGAACATGTAATCAGGTTCACACATAAAATTCTGAACATATAGTTTGGTTCATGAATAACATATTTACTCATGAGTTATCAATATTTACCCAATTCATTGCAGGGAGATACTGGTCCCACCCATCAAATAATAAAAATCATAAATATGAATTCCACAAGATTATAAAACATTAATTACATAATAAACCCTGAAATAAAATGGGTTTTAAAAACATTTAATCATATCATAACCTGTGGAAAAGATACAAGTTTCATAACTAGTTCATCAGAGAATAACTCAAGGTTAAACAAGTAGGTTTTAGAATAATTTTTTCATGGTATAACCCATGTAATAGAAATGGGTTTCATAAATATCTTTTTCATAATTTACAAAAACTATATATATAAATATTAAGGATGATATCCTTGGATCATAACCTTAATAACGTATAAGTATCATCAAAGGATGTCATATTTATTGGAAATTGATTTTGAAATATCAATCACCGGAAACATTTTTTGAGAAATATAATAATTATTTGAAAAAATAAATTTTAAAAATAAAAACATTTCAAAATTATTTTCTTGAAAATAATATTAAATACCTATAAAGGAATTTCAAAACTATTTAAAACATTCTTAAGGAAAATATCCTTTCTGATTTGAAATAAAATTAAAACATAAAAAATTTTGAAAATATTTTCCTTGGAAGATAGAATTGAAAACTTATTAAGGAATCTCTAAAGAAAATTATTTTCCTAACATTGAGAATTTTTTTTCTTATATTATATATTTAAAACACATATTCCTTGAATATTTTCAAAAAAATCCAAACAATAATTATATGGAAAATGAAATGAATATTCCTATAAAATTATTTTATAAAAATTAAAAAATGAGTAAAAATACATTTTAAAAACCACAATAAAATAATAAAAAAATAAAAAAATATTTTTCGAAAACATTGTTTTTAAAAAAAATGGAATTCTAATTGATGAGAGAAATAAAGTTTGATTTTTTAAAAATATTTTCTCAATTATCTCAGGTACAAAAGAGTGGTTAAAGGGTACTATTACCTGAAAATATCATTGATAAATTGAGGACAAATAAATTCAAGAGTTTCATGAGTGATGGATTATAAGATTTTCTCATTTAAACAAAATCATAAACAATCATGATAAATAATGATATTTTAGCATAAAATATTTACCACATTGGTAACTTTCAATTATAAGACCCAAGAAGGAATAACATAAAATGAAACTTAAAATATCATGAGGATAAATAAATTAATTATAATAAATTCCAAAGTGGATGTATATACACCTAAAGAAAGAATATATGTTCATAACACATGTCTCCAAGAAATCAAATTGTGGAGAAAATCCCTTACCGCTTAAGTATTATTTTGAATCTTATTCCCAAATAGGTAATAAAATAAAATTAAATATTGTATATATATCATTTAAATAAAGGGATTCATGAAATAACATTCTAAATAGGTACTATATACACCACATAAATTTTAATTGGTTCATAATAATAAATAAGTCTCAATGGAATGTAAATTAAGATGAAATCCACTACCTTAGGTATCGACTTCCATTGTACACTTCAAAATATCATTTATAATAAATATATGATTATTATATATCTATTACATAATTTTATTTATATATATCATACATATTTTATTTTCTTATGTCCTTTTATTACCCGTTTATTAATAATTCTATATTAAAGTTATATTTTGGGTAATAATTGATTTGTTTTCTGTATATGTTTTGATATGTTATTTATTTCCTATTAATTTGATGATAATTTTATCATATTAATAATTTTATCCATAATATAAATATCATTTATATATTTTTATATATATATATTATGAGTAATCTGTAAAATTCAGTTTAAGAAAGTGAAATACACCATTTATGGAGTAGGTTGGTCATTTGTATGCATGAATGTTGTTTCCATTTTATTTTTAGAATGAAATAAAAACCATTTAAATTAAATATTATCATTTTATTTAATATATATCACATATTTTAAATAATCCCATCCTTATTACCCTCCATGTAAAGCATGAATGATTTACATCACTTCACAAGGTTGTAGTCCGCTATCTACATGAGCGATGTTATCATATTCCAAAAAATAAAAATCATGATGGTTTGTGTGATATAATTATATAAGAAGAATATTAACATCATAAATATAATACATAAAGAATAAATCTATCATTATTTCCATTATTTATATGGGGAAATGAAAAAATGAATGAAATTAGTTCGTGTGGTGATATTCCGCTATACACATGAACAATGATTTCATAACCCATTTAATGGAAGTGGAGATGTCTGTTGGTAATTATCTTAACATAATAAAATATGAGTATATATAAGACACTGAGGTTATTATGTAATCATGGTATAATAAAATTATTTGGATCCTCAAGTCCCTTAACAAAATATTTTTGAATTAAAAATATGGTATGCCAATTAATATAGGCTCTTAGAGATTGCTTATTTCCATAAAGATCTTTAGTAAGTTTAAAAACTTGATCCAAAGAATTTTAATTTTCAAAACCTGGTAGTTTTTGTAACATCCCTGAAACTAGTATCTTTGAGCCGATGTTTACTGTATTACAATGACATAATATACAAGGAATCTCATCCTAAAGGACCATATAGTTTAATAGTGATTGTAAAATATATAGATATATTATTACAATATTAAATTCTGAAAAAAATAAAAAATAAATTAATTTTAGAATATTTGTAATCCTTATATAATAACCTTACCTAAATTTCATAAAAACCTTCCTAGATTCCCAGAAAAGGGGAAAAAATAAGGGTGAGCTCAAATACTTAGTATGCTTTATGTGAAAAATAATATATAATGAGTAAATAAAGAATAATAAATAAGAAATAGTCAATATGTCAACATAAAAGTTTTATCACACATTCCATTTAATCTATATATTGTCAATCATGATTAGATAAGGCATAATCAATATGTTAAGATAAATAACTGAATAAATACTCCATTTAATCTATTAGCTAAAATGAAATGAATATAGAGATAATTTAATTATTAAAATATCATGGATAGTTAAAAATAAATTATTTATGAAGTAAATTCTAGATTATTATACTTTATGATCTTTTCAATCCTGATACCTCTAATCTTTTGAATTTTCAAAAGACAGTTTAAAATTTATTGGTAGGTATAAACCCAAAAACCATTTAACTAAGCTATCCAAATGATTCATATCATGATACCATAGATGCATTGATGGGGTATCTATAATTAGGACCTAGCCATATCTTAATTTCCCATACGTTCTTCATATATCAAAGGATTGTTTTAATTCATGAACAACATACCTTATTAAAAAATTTCCATATCGAGTATGGAATACACATTAATAATAATATTTCCAATCAATAATATAACCTTAAAAGTAAAATACCATATTTTTGAATGAAATGTGGTTTACATAATAATTATATTCATGAAAAATATTTTTTATATTTAGTTGAAATGTAATGTCCAATGATAACAACAAAGTCAATATTTCATGGGAATGTTAATGATTAAAGAAATTAATCAAGAATGAGAATGTAAATAGTTTACTTGGTCAAACTGATCATATATAATCTCGAAAAATAAAAAGTATGGTATAAATATAATATCTCCCTAGAGGATAATAAGTAAAATAAAGGGTTTATCTAATTTATGACTTGAAATATCAATAAAATGTCATTAAAAACAATCTTGAGGAAAACAACCTTCTCTCTTTGATTTTTTTTAAAATAAAAGTTCATTTTTTTTGAAAATACTATTTTTTAAAAGTAACATTTGAAAACTTTAATTTGATATTTGAAAAATATAGTGTTAAAGATGGTTAGAAATTATTTTCATTTAGTAGAAAATAAAAAATATTCCTTGTACTTTTTCAGTAAAATCCAAACGATCATAATTTGGAAAAAGGTATGAAGATTACTTTCAATTTTTGTTGTGAAAAATAAAAAATGGGAAAATTTTGTTTAAAAAATCAGTTTCGTAATGATAAAAAAAATTTTGAAACCATTTTTATAAGACATATATTTTGATGAAAATGGATTTTTAACCAAAGAGATAAATAAAGTCAGATTTTATTACAAAATTTCCTCAATAATTTTAAGTACCAAAGAGTGATAAATTGTACTATTACTTAGCAATTTTATTAATAACCGAAGAATAGTAATATAAAAATGGTTTGTTAAAAAATTATCAAATAATTTCTTTCCATAGGAATTCATATATAAATAATCTCGATTAATATAATATTGTCAAATAAACCACTACGATTTTCATAACATTGAAGTGATAATTAATCAATGAATAAATTATGTGTATAAAATTAAAATCCAAATAAAACAAGTGGAAATATAAAATAATACAGTCAAAGTTATTTACACTCATAATCTTGAAATGTTCAAGGTGATGAAGAAGTAATATAACCCAATAATGTGAAATTGTGTTTTGAAAATCTTTAGCACATGATAATTTTTAATCCAATCCCCTTGGATGAAATAATTAAAAATTAAAAGTTAAAATTCCATTAAGTATGAATTTTTCATGATATTAAATGAAATGGTTAAGTATTTACACCATATAAAATAAATTATGTGCATAACATTACAATATGCGTTATTGAAGGGAAATTGAGACGTAGTGCCTTACCTCACACATCCTTTGGTTTAAAAATTATTTAACCTCATGTATAATGGTTTTAATATTTTTATAAATTTATAAAAGAGTCATATTTATATTTATGATATCATAAATTATCTCATTATAAAATTTTACCACATGTTTGTTAATAATATTTCATTATTTTAATTGTTTTGTGTGTTAACTGCCTTGTTTTCTTATGTGTGTTTTATCATGAAAATTACTGTTATTGCACATAATATATAGTTAAATCCCGCCAATAACTATATTAATGTTATAAATACCACATTTACTTATTATATTCATTTTTTATTATCATTATTGAAGGTTGTACATGAAAAATGATTCACATCGCTTAGTAGAGGTGATAGGTCGTACCCATTTACGATCGACAATATCATTCCATTAAAGAGTAAAAGAGTAAGAAAGTGGGTGATATATTAATTTTTTAAAATAAATATAATATCATATATATTAAATATATTAATTAAATTTGTCTTTATTACATTCTTTGTAAATCATTTGTGAAAAACAAATCACATTGTTTCGAGAGACGGTTGTTTACCATACACATGAGGGGCAATTTCTTATTCTAAATAGAATGGAACCTAAGAAGGTATATGTGAAATTAAAATTAAATAATTATAATAATATAATAAATATAATATAAATGTTTTAATTAAATAAATATATCCTCACCTTAAAGGTGGTTATGGAAAATTAATTACTTCGGTTTGTGAGGCGGTATTTTGTCAAACACACAATCGACTGTTGGATTTTCCTTTTAATGGAAGAGGAGATATATATAGTTCATGAACTTTAAATAATAAAATAAAATTATATTTAATAAACTTAGGTTATTATAAACGCATGGTTTAATAATATTGTATGTTTCTGAAAGAGTAAACAAAATAAAAATGGTTGTTTAAGGACGTTACATATTATTTTAATAATTTCTTTTGGTTTTCACAAAAATGCCAAATACGTTGGATTTTTTATCTAAAAAATGGATATAAGATGTTTTAATTGGATATATAATGTAATTTTGTTAGGGATATTATGATCCAAATGGATTTGGGTTTGTGAATAACATAGGTGAGGGAGTCACCTTTTATAAGTGGGGGAGAGGTCACACATGGATTTTTTGAAAAGAATCAATAACACCCACGTTTTTATCATTCCTTAATCATAAAAATGGTTAATTTTATAATATAATAGGTGATAAGGTATAAATATGTCCATAAAAAGGGTTTTGGTTATGTTTGAGGCCATTTTTACCCCTTAACTTATTAGTTTAACCCATCGGTGAACTTGTTTTTACCTTCACCACGGTAATTAATTTTTATAATGTTCACTATTAATTATTGTAAAAAATTCAATAGAACTTATTATATAATATAATTTTTTTATAATTAAAAATATAGAATCCATTTTTTCTAATTAAATTTATAGATGTGTTATAATCCAATTTAAAATTGTACACACAAACGCGACGAAAAAATGAGTTTCCAAAGAGAAAATTATCATTAGTATATAATGTCTTAATAAAAAAATTAAATATTATTTTTTTAAATTATCTCAATTAGTTACACTTACATAAAATTTATATTATTTTAATTTAAAACTAATTTAAAATATAATTTAATCTTTAAATTTTTTAAATGGAAAGGTATTTTTCAATAAAAATTAGTATTTTCACTATTCTTTGAAAAAAATGAAACATTTCAGATAAATAATTAAATTAATACTAGTATAATTATGATATTAAAATTTTAAAAAATGAACTCAATTTTGTGAAATTAATATTGTAAAATTGATAAAAATTAAAGTTAAATTATATGAACAAATCTTGACTAAACCCCCTTTTAAAAAAGTATAGTTTTTTAGAAAGCATTTATTTTTCTTTCAAATGTTTTTTAATTATTATTTATTGATAATAAATAATAAATTAACATTTTGAATCCATATAATTTTCATAATTTTTTTACTATTAATACCCACTAATTTAATGACTATGTTATAATAACATACTATATTACTTTTCATTTAGAATCATGGTTGTGTGTTCTACAATCTATCGAAGAGATCAAATTTATTTAAAAATAAATATATCATGAGGTCTCAAGGTGTTACATTATCTTCTAATATTGGTATTACATTTCATATAAGATTTAAAAAATTATATACCACTATTAAAATATTGGGGTGTCACATTCTCCCCACCTTTAATAGATTACATTACAATAATTTTAACATGCAATTTAAAATCAGGGGTTTGAAATTGGGAAATTACTTCATTGAAAACCCACATAAAAATGGGGTAATAAAACATCACATTAAAAAAAGGGAAATATTAATATGAAATTTCATCTATAATAAAACATAACTAGGTTTCCATGTTGTATAACATAATTGGTAAGTGATGATATGGACATGGAAGAAATGCGTGACACCAAAATAACGATGGAGGGTGATAGAGTTCATTGATCACAAGAGTGTGGATGATCAAGTGAAAGTAAAAAAACCATAAATCTATGATGATTCAAAATACCATTTATTCATTGAATATGAAGCTAATAGGATATCATTTTTGATTTCAAAATCCTTTTCTTAATGTTGAGGAAGTATTTTTCTTTCTATGAATATATGGAAATATAAAAACTTAATATCACTCTATTTCATAAGAACTATTTCATCCTTTGGATTTGATTTAATAAATTTCTACATCATATCTTACACCAAGAAATTAATATACAAAATTAATTTTTATGTCTTAAGAACTAAAATTTACTTTTAAGAGATCATAATATCAATAAAATAGTAATAAGTCTTTCAAAATATTTCTAAATATTTTACAAATCAAATATGGATTGAACAAGTTATAAAATATAATAAATTAATTATAAACCTCAATAGTAACACTAGTGGTTCATTTTTACTATTTATTCATCAAATCATTTAAGGAAGAATAATTACATTTGGACCAATACATCACATAGGACAATGGTAGATGCTAATCCTTTATCATCCATCAATGGTGGGTTTAAGCCCTATGATATTTCCAGTTGATAAAAGTAGTCACCTTGTATATGGGTTATCCTTTTTATAAAAATATATTAATATATTTCTAATAGAATTACCAAATTGTGATGACCCATAATTACCAAAACATAAACGATATAATAATCCCTAAAGGCTACCAATCTTAAGTACACTAAAAAGTAAGGTAATTATTTCACAAATATCTTTTTAAAATACTAAACTAATTGGTTGTTTCCCCAAAAATGATTTTGAAAAATATCATTAATAAGATTATATTTCTTCCACTTAAATTATCATAATTTATGTTTAAGACTTGGAACTTATGATCAAAATTAAACTGATAAACCCATGATGGTATCAAAAAATATTTAGTTAATGAAGAAATATATTCTTCTAAAATGTAATACAATCATTTTATGTTTCATGATTGTTATAACCAATATACAATTGGTAAAAAAATACTTATACAATATAATTCATGAATCCCGATTTATAAATATTTCATCTTATTTATTTCATTATAGGTGCTTTATTAATCTTGGGGTTGGCCACTAGAAGAGGAAATAGAAATGGATAATTCATAGGTTACCCAAATTTAAGAAAAATAAATATAAATAGATACTTAGGATAAACTTTATTTCCTTCCATCATACTCCTCATTTTTCATCGGAAAATAATTACTTTATACCCTTATTTTCCAGACATAAAACATTTTATTGATCCTTTGAGGAACTTTCTAGGGTGTATTTTTCTACATTTTATACATCAAGTAAATCAAGCCTTCTTTCCTCCATGGTCTCCACCACATATTCTCTTGGGGAACTGGATCCTTCTTTTTTTAGTGCATTTCAGTGTTGGTTAAGGTATGTATTTTTAGTTTTATTTTGGGATTATAAATTAAAAATAACGATGATATATTTCACTCCAATCATTATAAAATTTTTTTTCTCATTATCACTACATTTTCCTTTATATTCAATGTTAACATGATTCTTTGGGTTCTAGAAATTAAATAAAGTAAACAATCATAGTGTGAGAAACAATAATCGTAATGATAAAACCATATAATCATTTATATGTTTTCAAAATCATGAAACCTTATTTTAAATCTAATACCCATTAAGCTAAAATTATGTCGTTCATTATCGTCATCTATTCAAATATTTTTAATTTGTTTACAATGAAATATTTAATTATCAAAAAATATCCATCAGGATTTTCAAACTAGGTACTCAGTAAGGGCTATTTTGTTTACTCTGTAACGCCCGATTCACGGTTGAAATGCCTTTTTCAGAGTTATTACCCATAAGTATATTTTTTTAGAACTGCATCCACTTATAGTATCCATATATAGGTGAATTTATTAGGAAAACCACATAGTATTTACCTCAAAATACATTAGTATGTTATTTTATATTTATCCTCAAAGTCTATCATAGGTATATGATTCCAAATCTAGGTTTTCCAAAATATTGTCCCAAAAATTTCTACTAAACCTTCCTATGATAGAAAACATAATGACCCCAACCCCAGTAGCCCAGATCTATTGTTTATTTTCTTACATTGACATTAGATACAAGGAATTACATCCTAAAGGGCTGTATAATTTTGTATTCTAAGTAAACTCTGTATATAGATAACTCTCATATTATATCTTATTTCAAATTTTTTTATATTTTCAATAATATCATTATTACCTCAATAATATCCTTGCATATCTTTCATTGTACATTTCATGGATCCATGGGAATTGAAATAATATAAGGGTGAGCTCAAATTCTTAGTAAGGGTCAAGTAAAGAAAAGCTATCATATGTAAATGAATAATAATAAAAAAGGTATAACCAATAATGAAAGGTAAATATATGAACACACATTATATTTAATCAAAAAGACTACTATTGTGATAATATATTGCATAATTAGTATGGAAAGATAAATAAAAAAACATATGACATTTAACCAATAAACTAAGAATGAAATTCATCCCGAGATAATATCATTGAAAAAAATATCATAGATAATTAAAACTAAATTCTTGACGAAGTAATTATCAATTTTTATACATCATGATCTTGGACACCAAGATGCCTCTACTATCAAGACCTTTTGTAAGACATTTTAAAACTGATGGGTAGGTATATACTGGAAACCCATTTAAATAAGGATATATAACTGGTTCATATCATGATACTTCTAATAAATCAAGGGTATATCTATAACCAAGGACCACCTGAATCTTCATGTTAAAATTAATCCTCATATATCAAATGACCAATTTAATTCATGAACAATATGACTTATCACCAAATTTATCGGTCGTGTAAGGAATACATTTTAACAATAATTTCCCCATCTAATCATATAACCTTCAATGTAAAATTACACATGTATAAATATAAAATATTTTATGTAATAAGTATATCTATGGAAAATAATATAGATATTTAGGGGATATATAATGGAAAATGATAATAAGAAAGTGTATATTTCAAGAGAAAGTTAATGATTACAAAAATTAATGAGGAAAGAGATGGTCAATTCTTTCCCTAGTCAAAATAATCTTAAACCATCAAGGAAAAAATAAGAATTATATCAATATAACATTTCTCTAGTGAATCATAAGTATAATAACAGGTTGATGTCGCTGATGAATAGAAATACCATAAAAATTTCATAATTTGTTTTGAGGAAAATAAAATTTTCACTTTAAAAATATATTTAAAACAGAAAGTTCACAATATATTTAAAAAATGATTTTCTTGAATTTTTTTTGAAATGTATAATGTATTCTTGAAAACATTGAGTGGTCATGGAGACTGAAAATTTCATTCATGGTGTACAAATTAAAATAAATATTCCTTTCACTTTTTCATTAAAATCAACACATGATTTGTTTGGAAAATGTTATAAAGATTACATTCAATTTTTTTCATTCAAATTAAAACTTGGTTAAAAATTTATTTCATAATTCAATTTACTTATTTGATATAAATTTAATAAAAAATTTATTGAAAACATATATTTCAATGAAAAAAAAAATTCAACAGAAGAGAGAAATAAATATTAGATTCTATTATAAACTTTTTATCAACAATTTGATGTACCGAAGATTGTAATTGGTAATATTATTTTCAAATTTAATGAATCACAAGAGAATAATAAAATCAAATATTTTTATTGTATAGTGATCAAATAGATTCCGTCAATATAAATTAAATCATAAACAATCCTTATTAAAATGTGATTAAGAAATAATCCCTTATGATGATCAAAACATGGATGTGAGAATTAATAAATGAATAAATTATGTGCATGAAATTAAAATCCAAAAAATTAATTAAAAAACAATTTAATATTGCCCAGTATATTTAAAAACGTAATCTTATAATGTCAAATACAATGAATAAGTAATAAAACACAATGAAAAGAAACTATGTTATGAAATTCTTTACTAATTGGTAATTTTCAAGTCAAATCCCCTTAGATTAATTATTTTAAATTAAAACTAAAAATACAATGAATTATGATGTTTTCACGATATTATATAAAAAATAATAAGTATATACCTAATATAAAATTAATTGGGTTCATAGAATTACAATATGCCTAATGAAGTGAAATTTAGATGATGTCCCTTACCCTGAGTTGTATTTTGGTTAAAATTGAATTAAACTATTGTATAATGGTTTTAATAATTTTATTAATTTTTTTAAAAAACATATTAATATCTAAAATATCATATATTATGCACTTATAAAATTTTACCACCTATTTGTTTATAAAATTTCATTATTTTTATTATTTTAGGGGTTAATTTCCTTATTTTTTCATGTATGTTTTGTCCTGAAAGTTCCAGTTATTGAACATCTTATATAGTTCAATTATATAAAAAATTATATTAATTTTATAAATATTATATTGACTCATTATATGCATTTTTTATAATCATTATTAATGTTTTTTCTTGGAAAATGAATCACATTTATTTTTAGAGACAATATTCCCTAAAAATGCACGAGCCAAGATATCATTCCATTAATGAGTGTAAGGGTATGTAAGTGAGAGATATATTAATATTAAACAATTAAAATCATGTTATATATATCACATGTATTTAATACTTGTATCTTTATTACTTTCTATGTAAATATTTAGTGAAAAACGAATCACATAACTTCCCGTGGCCATAGTTTGACGTACCCATGAGTGACATTATCTTAGTTCAAATGTTATGGAATGTAAGAAGGTATATGTGAAATTCAAAATAATTAAGTATTAAAATATCAGAAATATAATATAAATGCATTCAGTCCATATTTATATCCATCCTTTAAAGGTGGTTATGGAAAAAAATTACATTAGTTTGTGAGGTGGTAGTCCATCGTACACACGATTGACAGGTTTGTTTCCCACTTGATGAAAGTGGATATGGACATATGTAATGATTATAAGATAATAAAATCTTAGTATATTTAATATAATGATGATATTATATAATCATGATTTAATAATATTTTAAGGAGTTGGATGATGAATCAAAATAAAAATGCTTGAGTAAGAACATTACCTCTTCTTAGAACAAGTTCTTTTGGTTTTCACCCAAATCATTCTTATTTAGGATTTTTGAAAAACCAAAGGATCCAGGATGTTGGTTGGGGAGTAAGTAATTTATTTGGGTAGTAATTGTGGGAATAAAATTTCGTTTGAAGTTTTAATAGGGGATGATATTTGGTGGCTTTTTATATGTGTGGGAGGGGACAAACATTGATTTTTTTTAAAATAATCATTTACACCCACATTTTTACCATTTTAGAAGCCTACAAAATTTGGTAATTCTAGAAAATTAGTGGTTATGGTGTCTATATATGGCCA
This sequence comes from Viscum album, assembly GCA_963277665.1. NCBI lineage: Eukaryota > Viridiplantae > Streptophyta > Magnoliopsida > Santalales > Viscaceae > Viscum > Viscum album. Next base: position 276,382,375 of record OY728137.1, read on the forward strand.
TAAAATGGGGTTTTTACAGGTTTTTGGCCATTTTTAACCCTTACATTTTTGTTTTACCCTCAGTAAACCTATATTTACCTTAACTATGACTATTAATTATTTCTATTTTAATTATTCATTATAGTCAGAAAATAAGTTGAAATTATTAGATAATAGAAATTATACAGATTATAAATATGAAATCCATTTTTTCAAATTAAATTCTCATAATTTAAAGAATATAATTTAAATTTATACCCACATACATGAGGAAAAAGAAGGTTTCTAAAGGAAAATTTCTCATAAGTATATAATTTTTTAATATCAAAATTAAATATAAAATTGATTTCAATGACCTAAATTAGTTAAATTTCAATTTATTTTAAATAATTATATTTTAAAACAAATTTAAAATATAATTTAACCTTTTAAATTAATTAAATGAAAATATAGTTTGCAATAAAAATTAGTATTTTTCACTATTCATAAAAAATGAAACTTTTCAGAACAATACAAAAAAATAACCATAAGATAATTTTGATATTATTATATCAAAAATAAATCCTATTTTTTAAAATAAATTTTCTAAAACAAGTAAAAATTTATTTTAGATTATGTGTGTAATGTGAGACTATGTATTTCATAAATCATTTCTTTTTTATTTCAAATGTTTTTTATTTTTTATTTATATTCAATAGCTAATAAATGTCACTGTCTAAACCATATAATTTTCATATTATTGTTAGTACTATTAATTTACTCATATTTAATGGATAGTTTATAATGGTATATTATATTACCATTCATTTTCACTCAGGGTTTCATATTTCGTATGCTATGGAAGAGATTGAATTTATTAAAAAATAAATATATCATTAAATTTTTAGTGTGTGACATTATCTTATAATACTGGTGTTGCAGGACATATATACTATCGAACATGATTTTCCACTTTTAAAATATTGGCATGTTGAAATTTTTCTATATAAACATTCTCCTATACAATTTCACCTTGACCATTATCTCTAAAAGTAACATCTCCACCATTCATCTTTATTAGTTTTTGTAAAATATTTTGGTTTCCAATCATATTTCAAGAGAAACCACAATCCGTGTACCATATTTTTGTCATGTTAGTACTCATACATTCACTATTAAATTGAAATCACTAAGATCATGATACCTAAATTTTCTAGGGTGAAAAATTATGAGAAAAAGGTGGTTTTACTAATGTAAAGCCTATACGAGAAGTTTTTTAATATGGTTTCAACAAGTAGTAATGATTATCAGAAATTTTATTCCAAGACATGAAATTTGAATGAATTTTTTTAGACTTAATATATTATAATTTAGTTTTATATCTAGATAATTATGATTTTGAGTTGAAGTAGAAATATATTTTTTTATCTAACTCTGTAGAAAGTTAAGAAATATCTGTAGTATGTTTTGATATTCTAGAATTTTATTTAGCAAGTATTTATTTAGAAAATTTATAGTCATTACTCACATTATTATTTTATTTTTCCAGAAAACTAGCACATCTAGTTACTTCTTAAAAACTAGGCAAGTTATCCTCACCATCCGATGTAATTAATTTAATTTTTATAAAGAAGTAAAAATATATTCATCATCAAATTTAGGATAATTAGAATTTAAATTCATATTTTTAAGGGATTCATTAGATTCATTTTCCATGAATAATTGATTGGAATTTGGATTTACAGAATATAAACCCAAAACATTTTTCCATTCCTATAGTTATTTGAAGAAATTTATAAATAGGAATCACCACCACTCTCACTCTACGTATCTAAACCTTTCAAAATTTTCATAAAGTTGTTCTTATATATATTAATTTAATTTTTATCTATATTCTTTAACCTGTGACAATATGGCCAAATATTCCTAGGTTTCTTCAATTCTTAAAATATCATTTTTGATGAATCATTCTTATCACTTATATCTTTCTAACATATCATCTACTTATATATAAGTATTTGTTCCCAAAAATTATATTCATCATATTAAGAAGACGAGAAAGATAATTCTCACTTTACTCAGAGGAAATCATTTCTCATTCAACCTTTTATTTCTTCAAGAATATATAATTTTTAGAAACTTTTTTACTAGACTTATCTTACTTATCCATGTAATTTGAAGTTGAAGTAAAAGAAAACTAATTCATATTATCTTCTTTATTAGTATATCTTTTTATCCACACCATCATACATAATCTAACTTTCCAATATTGGTTTACACGTAAATTACATAACTTTTACGGAATACTTAAACATTATATAGAAAGACACCCAAATTATTTAATAGTTCAATGCCTTTGGAAACTTGGAATCATAAAAACTAGTTCACAAAACATCTGTATCATCTCTTTTGTTTATCCTTAATAAATGGAACCCCTTTTGACACCTCTTACTTTATACCCTTCTTCCAATCCTAGAGAAAAGAAACAAAAAAAGTGGTGATCTAAAATGCTCATTAAGGGTAAACAAGGGTGATATGTAAACATAAACACGAGAATAAAGGTTATGAGAATGTGATCATAAAATTAGATGACCATTCCCTGCATATCAATGCAAAAATTTAATCCTAAGGAAAAATAATAGACCATAATACATAATATCATAACAAAAAAATAAGTCATGAAATTTTGGCATACACATAAACATATAACTTTGAGAAATGTATAAAAAGTAATTGGTTCACCCATTAAATTAAGGACATGAAATCAGGCCCTTGAAGAAATATATGGACATAGAAACCAGGTCCACTAATAAAAATATTGACATGAAAACCAAGCCCACACATTGAATTGTGAACATGAAATTAGGTTCATCCATAACATACACACCTCATGAGTTATCCGTCTTTACCCAATACATTTGAGGGAGATATTGGTCCCACCCATATCATAATGAAATCATTCTTATGTGTGCTACAAAAATATAAATCATTCATCATAACATATCCTAAGAAATGAAATGGGTTTCTTAAACATCTTTACATCATAAAATATACCATATAAAATATCATTCCATTATTAACATAATCAAATAATAATAATAATAAGGATTGAAAAATAACTCTATTTAAAGAGCTTCATCTTAGATGGAAAATAATTTTGATAAAACACATGAAATTAATTTTTGAGGAAAATATACTTTCTTCTTCAAAAACATTTTTTTTAGAACAACATGAAATTTTAAAAGAAAATAATTTCCTTTAAACTTGTGATAAATATTCACGTACATCAGGAATTATGAATGAGTAAAAATACATTGATTCCAAATAAGTTAAAATATATTTTCTTTATACTTTTTCTGGAAAAGTAAAAAAAGTACCTCCCACCAAAAATGAAAAAATATTGTCTTTACAATTTAGTAAAAATTAACAAATAGGTAAAATAAAAATTAAAAAATTCTAAAAGGATAGAAATAATATTTTGGAATAAATATTTAGGAAACATGGATGTGGATGATAAATATATCCCAGTAAATACTTATGAATAAAAAATATCAGATAAAAATGATATTGCAAAATTATCCATTATGAATTATAATCAGTAAAATCATCTTCGTTATAAAATAAATAAAATTATACAAATAATTAAATATCATAACCTTCATAATAATAATCATAAAACATTTATGTGAATCATAAACATCAGGAAAAATAAATAGGTGTGTATAAGTCATATGTCCCACAAGAATAAAAGTGAGACAAAATAATTCCTTACCTTAGGTCCGATATTCTTTGTTTGTATATAATGCTCAATAATAATTATTTAAACAATTTTATTTACTTGTTAAAGAATTATAATAATTTTTATTATATCATATATGATTATATTCTCATCTGTTTGTTAGTAACATTTCATTGTTACTTATTATTCGAGTATTAACTCTCTTATGTTCTTATGCATGTTTTTCCAAATAACTTATCATTTATCATTTTAGGTTTTTTTTAAATAATTTAAATAATTATATTAGAATAATATATATAATATTTATTAATAAAATTCATTTATATAATCATTCTTTAATTAAGATCTTGGATAACGAATGACATCATATTGTAGAGACGGTAGGTGCTACATTTTCCCGAGCGAAGATATCATTCCCATAATTGTTGAATGGTATTGAAATTGATGGTGTATAATATTTTATAATTGATATAATTTTATAATAATAATATGTACTTATTACTTCCATCATTAAACCCATCCTAGTATGTTGGTGATGAAAAACATATTACACCATAGCGTGGAGATGGTAAGTCGTACGTACGCACGCGTGGTGATTTCGTTCTTCATAAGTTGGATAGAAGATAAAATATGGATGTTTTATATGTGATACTTGAGTTATTACATAACAATGAAACAAATAATGAATATGAAGTATAAAAATAAAGATGTTTGATAGAATTTTTAGAGGATATTACCTCTTATTTGACGTGCTTCCTCTAAATGTCCTCTTAGAGCACTAGAGTTTTTATTTAAAGAAGCAAAAAACCTCTAAATTGTTACGAGGGAAGTTGATAAGGGAAATGGGAAAGGTATGGGTGAGATTTAAGGCTCAAAGTTAAGTGAAGAAGTGAGGGAGGAGGTTCCTTTTAATAATTTAGATGAGGGTCACTTTAGGAAATTTTTGAAATATTAATTTATTATAAATAGATTTTCAGTTTCTAATGGTACGAAACTCTTTTTTTCAAAGATAACACAATTGTTTTTTGTATCTATATAATCAAATTAAAATTAGACATGTTTTTAATATTTTTAACCATTATCCTTTTGGTTTAACCCTTATTTGACCATTTTTAATCTTACCATGATATTTTATTTTTTACACTTTGTGGGTTAATTTATTTTCCATACCTCATAAAAAAACCCAATAAAGTACCATTTTTGAAATATTTTTACTTATCCTAACCATTTGAAAGATTATTAGATTTTTAGGAATTTTATAACATTTAAAAAACTATTTTATATTTTAAAATACCAATAGTGTCAATTTTTATACTATTTATTTGTTACTTTTTAAAAATATCAAAACAACAAGATAAGTTCGAACCAAATTATTCAAATTATCACCAACATGTAACAATAATCCAGAAAAATTGTAGATTACATAAATTATATCAAATTATATTTATTTTAGTATTATTAATATCATTTATTTGATATTTCTCTTAATAAAATAATTACTATATCACTATTGTGTCAATATTTATGGTAATTATTTAACCTATAAAAATTATCAATAAATTAAAATGTTTTAGATAATTTCAAATAATATTTGGAGAATATTTAGGTTATAAGTATTATGATGTTTATAACTACATTAAAATTATTGTACTTAAAGAGATAATAGAATGACAAGTTGTCACTTTCTTTTGTCTTAATTATAATTACATCACTTTCATCGACAAAAGTCCATTTAATGAATACATTTTAACCCTTTGGTTATATTGATAAAATTTAATTAATCTAATAGTATTTTTTCAAATGTTAATATAATTTTATTATTTTTATCACATTGTTTGTTACCTTAATTTACCTGATTTACCTTTAACAATAGTAAATAAAAATTAATGTAGTTTAATATTCATAAAATCAAATAAAATAAAATTATCATATTAAAATAATTTGGATCCACTCATACCAAATATTTTATCCAATTTTCAAAATTCAAAATCGATAACTTTCAAAAATTAATTTAAAACTAATTCTCGTTTTCAAATTGATTAAAATAGTTTTTTTAAAGTAAAAACCATCAAAAGATTGATGTGCATTTATATCTAATTTCAATTTTAAATTATGTCAAATTAACAATATTATAATAAATGAAAAATAATTAATCTAATTATACTTTAAAACCAATTAGAAGGATAACCTTACTATATAAATATATTAGACAAAAAAGCAGTTTTGAATTAAAATTCAGTATTTTTTACTATTCATAAAAAAATGAATTTTAACAGAAAAATAACAAAAACTAAACTAGAGAAAATTTTGATATAACAATTCCAAATAATAAGTTTATTTTGACAAATATAACATATTAATGTTTCAAAAACTAAATTTAAAATGGGTACGCCATCAAAATGTGGTAAATCTATATTTGTAGAAAAAAACTTATTTTGTCTGTAAAATTGTATTTATTGCTATATCATGTCTAAAAACATATAATATGAACTTCGAAAAATGAATTTAATATATTAAATATATATTTCACTAATAAAATCCATAAATAATGATTTTATTATTTTATGGACTCACTTATTTTCATTTAAATATTTTTTTATAAAGAAGTTAATATTATTCATATAAACCATTATATTGACTAGGTTGTAATACATAGTTATAAATTATACTTGGTCTTGATAGAAATGAATTATATCAAAAGAATATGAGATTTTTTGTAACATAAACCATGAATTGTGTTGCGTATAGTGCAAGCTAATCTTGGTGTAGCGTACAACACATGACATCAAAGAAATTAAAAATAATCTATCTCATAAAATATCAGGGTGTTACATTCTACCCCACTTAAAATTATTTTATCCCTATAAATTAATTTGGGATTTAAATGGTCATAAACCCACATTGTAAATACTAAAACTTCATTTAAAAAAATAGTCTGGAAATAACAGTTATCCAAAGTAAGTCATAACTAAGTCTCTACATAAGAGAACATACGCATCGATTGGGGCATGGGGGAAAATCATAAATAATCATAGTGATGGAAAAACATCTCTAATAAAAATAAATTTAATTATATAGTGAATTTTATCAATCAAAAAACCATATACTAATGAATCCTAAAAGAGGTTATTAATATCATAAAAAATGATGAAAATAAGATACCCATTTATATCACAATCTCTTTTCTTAATGTTGAGGAGTTTACATAAGAAGATATAATCAACTTATTTCAGTACAATCTCACCATTGGTCACGATTTGAACAATTTCAACTTTATATCTTATTCAAATTAATGAATATTAATTTTTCATTCCTAAATTTTTATCATATCATGCTGTCCACAAATTGAATGATAGGTTATTCCATCTATTTTTATCTCAACAAAAAGGTCAGAACAAGTTATAAAATATTCATAAACCCACCTATAGTTAGATAATACATTAATCTCACAATCTTATCTATAATATAACTTAATATTTTCATAAATGGGAACCTCAAAAATCCTTTTGATGTATGAAAATCAAAAACATTAGGAAAAAAGTCCACTAAATTTTCTTAACATTTATCTCCCATATATCATAAGGTAGTTCTTGTTTGTCGCATTTCAAACATGTGAATACCTTAATCATGTATTCTATTGAGCCACATTAACTACCTAAACTATTAGATTTCCCTATTGATAAAAAGTATGTTTCCATGTTCCAAAACTTATTTAATACCATCCTTGTGTCCCAAAAAGTTGTATACTTCTTCCACGATAGCATAAAACTCTTATCAAAAAATCCATAATTATTTATAAAGAAACTAAAATCATCCAAATAACTTATTCAAATCCCATATATATTTATCAAAACACCATTATCTTAACCTAAAGAACATATTAAGGGTTATATTTCCCTTAATCACGTGTTCTCCAATTATATCACCTTACCCTTAAATCACTTTTTTGGACACTTAGAACTATTAAAAATATCCTTTACAATCCTTAATGAAAAAATTATACTAAAAACACTTATATATTTCTTGATTCTTATAACATAGTTTTTTAATTCTGAAACATAAACACCTCAATCATCCAACTTTTTCTTAAACCATTACTTAGTATCCTCTATATTAATCTTTCCTAAAATATGAATCATGTATTAAGGTTTATGAATCTTAATATTTTTAGGTTTAATGTAAAAAATACTGTTAGAACATCACATATATTTCACATTTCATTTACAATATCTTTATCCTTAGTAGTATGACCAATACTCTGTCCATAGTCATGATTCTCTTCATTATATTTCTACTTAGGAAATCTATATACAAAATTACCATACATTCCACATCTGAAGCATTCAATGGTTAACCTTGTTCTATGTAGTTCTGGTTATTGACTACGATCAGAAAAAATAGTATGAGAAATATATATCAGAGATTAGAAACACATAAGTAAGGTAAATTACTTATAATATTTCAATCTATGATATATTTGGTTTAACCCGAGGTTAGTCATGATTATCAAAAAAACCCTAAGATTCTAACCTATAATTGAATCATCTTTATAACATCCCTAGACATATCCTAAGAATTATCTCTAGGGATCTTTCTAAATTTTTCGCATCCTAGTTTCCAAAGGTTGACTAAACCTTTGCTCTGATACCAACTCTAATGACCCAAACTTGATGTACTTGGACATTATATAACTTTTTCAAAATACTTAAACCTTATACAAAAATCCACCAAAATACCATAATAGTTTAGTGCCTTGTAAATTTGGAAACTTAAATAACTGGTTCAAAAAGCATATACATCATCTCCTTCTTTATCCTTCATAAAAAGAACCCCTTTTGACACATCTTAATTAATACCCTTCTTCAAATCCTGGGGAAAAGAAACATAAAAAGGGGTGAGTTCAGATACTCAGTAAGGTTAATCAAGGGTGATATGTAAACATGAACATGAGAATACAAGTTATGAGAACATGATCATAACAGTATAAGATCATGCCCTGCATATAAATGTAATACTTGAATCATAAAGAAATATCAAAGATAATAATAAATAATATCATAACTATAACTAAGTCATGAAATTATTTGATACATGAAAACTTATAGCATTGTGAACATGTATAAATAGTAACATGATCACTCATTACCTTAAAGACATGATATCGGGCCCTTGCATATACACTTGGACATGGAAAATGGGTCCACTCATTAAATTATAGAAATTAAAAGCAAGTCCACACATAGAATTGTAAACATGAAATCAGGTTCAGGCATAAAATACTTAAATCATGAGTTATCCATACTTACAAAATGCTTTATAAAGAGATATAGGTCCCACCCATCTTATAATGAAATCATTCTTACATGTGCCAAAAAAATATAAATCATTCATCATAGCATCTCCCAAGAAATAAAATGTGTTTCTTAATAATAATTCCATCATAACATAATCCATATAAAAAATCATTACATTATTAAAACAATCAAATAATAATAATAATAGGTATAGAAACATAACTCTATTTAAAAAGAATCTTCTTAGATGGAAAATAATTTTGATAAAACACTTGAGATTAATTCTTGATGAAAAAATCCTCTCTTCTTCAAAAACATTTTTTTAAATTTCATATAATTTTAAAAGATAATAATTTCATTAAAATTTTTAAGATATTTTTCATGGAAATTTTGAATTATTCAAGTGTAAAAATCCATTCATGTCTTATAAGTTAAAAAAATATTCTCCACATACTTTTTTTAGAAAATTCAATAAAGTACCTCGTACAAAAAATGAAAAAAGATTCCTTTTATACCATTTTGTAAAAATTAACCAACGGATAAAAAAATTAGAAAATTTTATAATGATATAAGGAATAATTTGGAATATATATTTTGGGAACATGGATTTGGATGATAAATATACCCTAGTAAACACTTACGAATAAACAATTTCAAATAAAAAGAAGATTTCAAAATTATTCCTTACCATTTACAATCAATAAAATAATATTCTTCATAAAATAAAGAAAATTATATAAATAATTAATTATCTTACAATTCATAATAATAATCAGAAAACATTAATGGTAAGCATAAACACCACACAAAAGAAATAGGTGGTGTGTAAGTCTTATATCCCACAGGAATAAAAGTGAGACAAAATAATCCCTTACCTTAGGTTTGATATGCTTCATATATATCCAAAAATCCTGAATAATGATTTAAATAATGTTATTTACTTATTATATAAGCATATATATTTTTATTATACCTTATATGATTATATTTTCATCCTTTTGTTAGTAACATTTCATTGTTATTCGGTATTTGGGTATTAACTAATTTATGTTCTTATGTATGTTTTGTCGAATAAGATCTTGTTTAAATTATTAGGATATAGTTATATCATTTAAATAATTATATTATTATAATATATGTCATATTTATTCATTAAATTCATTTATATAATCATTATTTAATGAATATCATGTAGAAAGAATCCCATCGTATCGTGGAGATGGTAGGTCGTACGCACGCACGAACAACAATATCGTTCTTATAATTGTTGAACGATATTGACATGGAGGGTGTATAATATTAAAGAATAAATATTATTTTATAAAAATAACATACATTTATCACTTACACCATTATACCCATCCGTGTTAGTTGGTGATGAAAATCATATTACACCATAGTGTGGAGATGGTAAGCCGTAAGTACGCACATGTGGTGATTTCGTTTTTGATAGGATGGATATAAGATGAAATATGGTTGGTTCATATTCATAATAAAATATAAGTATACAAGTTATAATAGATTTATTGCATAATAATTAAACAACTCGTGAATAGAAAGTAGAAGAAGAAATAATTTTGAAAGATTCGGTAGAATAGATTACCTCTTCTTTGACATGCTTCCTCTAAATCTCCTCTTAGAGCACTAGATATGGTCTTTAAAAGAGTAAAGAACCTCTAAAACGTAACTAGGGAAGTTTATAAGGTAAATGAGAAAGTTATGTCTGATCTTGAAAGCTCAAAGTGAATTGAAGAGGTGAGGGAGGAGGTACCCTTTTATAATTGGGGTGAGGGACACTTTAGGAAAGTATTGAAATATTAATTTATTATAAATTTATTTAAGATTTATAATGGTTATAAACTAGTTTATTTAAAATATAATATGATTTTGGATCGTATAACCATAATAAAAAAAGTTATATATGTTTTGTATATTTTTTTACCCCTTATTGTTTTGGTTTAACCCTTATTTCAAACATTTTAATCATACCATGATATTTTATTATTTACACTTTGTGGGTTTTCTTAATTACCATTACATGTAAAACGACCCAAAAAAGTTCCATTTATGACATATTTGTACTTATAATAACCATTTGGAATAATAGAATATTTTTTTTGTAGTTTTATAACATTTGATAAACTATTTTATATTTTAAAATACCAATAGTGTCATTTTGACACTATTTATTTATTGAATTTTTAAAAATATAATATCAAAAAGACAATTTCAAAAAAAAAATAATCACCAACATGTCACATTATTCCATAAATTTTTGGATGCCAACAACTCTCTAAAATTAAATTTCTTTTTGTATTTATTATATCATTTATTTGATATTTATATTAATAAAATAATTATTATATCACTACTCTATCAATATTTATGGTATGTATTTAACCATTAAAAATTAAAAATAAATTAATTTTTTTTAGATAATTTAATTATATTTATGGAGAATATTTATGTTCTATGTTTTATCATTTTTATCAATACATTAATATTATTCAACTTATAAGAGATAAGAGAGTGACATGTTGTCACTTTCCTTTGTTTTAATTTTAATTACATCACTTTCATGGAGAATAGTCTATTTAATGAATTAATTATGACCCTAAGGTGATATTTTAATACAATCTATAATTTAATAGAATTTTTTCTAGTGTTAGGGTAATTTTATTATTTTTATCATATTGTTTGTTACCTTAATTTACCCAATTTACCATTAATTGTGGTAAATAAAAATTACTGTAGTTATTATTCATAATATCAAAAAAATAAAAGCAACCTGTTAAAATAATTTGGACCCACTGATTCCAAATATGGAATCCATTTTTCAATATTGATAACACATATGTTATAGTAATTAATTTAAAATTAATTCCCCTTGTCAAGTCTAGAAAAATAGTTTTTTAAATTAAAACCCATAAAAAGATTGATGTGTGTTTATATCTAATTTGAATGTGAAATTACTTCCAATTTCCAAAATTTGATTAAACAACTAAAAAAAATCTAATTATATTTTAAAACCAATTAAAATTATAACCTTATAATATACATAAATTAGAAGAAAAAGTAGTTTTGAATTAAAATGCAGTATTTTTTCTTATTTATTAAAAAACAATTTTTTATCAGAAAAATAAAAGAATTCAACCAAAGTAAATTTTGGAATCCTGATTCCAAATAATATGTCTATTTTGTTAAATATAACATATAATGGCCTCAATAACTAAATTTAACATGGGTATGCCATCAAAAGGTAGTAAAATTGCCTTTTTAGAAAAATGCTCATTTTATCTGAAAAATTGAATTTGTTTTTATATCAGGTCTAGAAAATATATAAGATGAATTTTTATCATTAAATTTAATTTATTACATATATATTTCACCAATAAAATCCATAAAGAGTGATTTTATTATTTTATAGACTCACTTATTCTCATTAAAATAGTTTTTTACAAGGAAGTTAATACTATTAATATCTGCCATTATAATGGATCAGTTATAATATTTAGTTATCACTTATAATTTTTATTATGTGAAATGAATTCTATAAAAATAACTTTAAATTATGTGTAACACGATCCGATAATATTGTTGCGTATATTGCAATCTAATCTTGGTTTAGTGTACAACATAAGACATCAATGAAATAAAAAAGAATCTATCTTAGAAAATCTCAGGGTGTTACACGGAATAAGAGTTACGATCATATCATCTAAACAAAGATTTATAATATGTTTATTATAAAAAATTAATATAAATTTTTATTCCCATTCCTTAATAATAATATCAATACCTTTCCTTATCAATTGTCCGTCTTTTAGTTCTTTCTTACCAAGAGATTGAAAACCATTATCTAAAGTCATAGAACACTAAGGAATATAAGAAGGAGATTTACCTAGTAAGAAGTTAAATTCCTAATAATCTACACACACAATTTCTCACCTCGTTTCCAAAACCTTTTAGCCCCCAAATTAAGTAACTTAAATTTTTATTAAAATGATTTTGGTAGTTTAACACGAATAAATATGACTATATATGGTTATATTTATGGAAAAAACATAGTTTTTATTTCATTATAATTCAACTGATTTTTTTTGTTCTCAACTCTTGTAAAAGTAGTATCTTATTTATCAAGATTCTTGTATCCTCCAATTATCAAAACACATTTTTTGATACATATATTGATAAAAAAAATACTGCATTCTATCTTTCTAGTATTCATAGTAACCACCGTCAAATACTTGTGTCATTCCAGAAATTAGGTTCTCAATTGTCTCAACAGACAAACATTCAATATAAAAAAATAGATTATTTTCTATAAATACAGTTCGTGTAAACAATATATATGCATTGAAAACTATTCTTATTCCAAATATAGGATCTCAAGAGTATACAATATAATAAAATAGGGGTCGGGTATGAATTTTTGTTTATAAAAACTAAAATTACAATTTTTTCAACCTATTTATGATATTTTATCAGAAAAAGTTTTGTAGGGATATATTTTTTAAACATAGTTTGAAATGATTTATGAAAAATAATAATAAAATTTATATAAATTCACTGTGGAAAGATATAAATCTTGTAATAAAAAAGATAAAATTTGAATAAATGTTTTATCAAATAATGTAATACAAATATTTTCTAATAAATTTATACTCTTTTACCAAATATTCTAAGGAAGTCACTAAACCCAAATTTGAGTATCCATGAATTAAACCATTGTGTGGGTTGTTTTAAAAGGCTAAGAAGCCCTATATCATAATGATCAGACAAAACATGTTTCTATATCCATGATAAACCTCGATAGAGATGATCATAGAAAATTCTATCTATCCATCCATGAGAATCCTCGATCAATGTGATTAGCTTATAAACAATATAATAAAAGTTTATAAGGAAATTATAATAAATCCTCACAAATTCCACCTTAATAAAAACCCTCTAAAGATTATAATGGAAGCACCCTTAATAACAATATATTAAAAAAACATCACAAGAAAAATTATATAGTTATTAATCATTTCATTGTCATTTAAGGATAATCCAATATTTATATATGATCCCATATTGATGAATTTTTTATTTTATAGGAGTAGTTGCAATGATATAAAATGAACTCCATATTAACTCAAAAGGTTCAATATGACATCTTCTTCTTATTTTCGTTATAATTTTCACCCCTATAGTACATAAAATATTATATTAAGTAGAATTATAGAAATTAATTCAATAAAATGTATATGTCTTTGTTTGGTAGAATTGATAAAATTTTGTTTGGTAGAAATATATGTCTCCATTGAATAATGTATGTATGCCAAACTTTGTATTGCAACATTAGATGGAATTTATAGTACTCTATAAAACATACATATGATTACTTTGTAAATATCCAAAAAATGTTCATTATAAATTAATTTTTGGTATAGCTTGTACTGGAGTCCATCTGATAGAACTAATATTGTTTATCTGGTAAAACTACATAGTGTCCTACAAAAAAACATAACAAATTTGAAATCATAATAGTTTGGAACATGTGTATATTTAAATAGTGAATTGTGATTTTAAAATGGTTTCAAAGTGGTATTTTTTCTCAATAAATTCATTCATAAAATAAAATGTATCATTCTTTTATAATTTAAAATTATCCAATTTTTTACAATTATTTTTCAAAATAGACATTCGGGTGAAGACTAATCTGTTCTCCTTGCATGTTTTGGTTCAGTTGTTCTTGTACTTACACCTTGTTCATGCTTTCATTATATAAAAAATCAAAATCTTGAAAAATATATAATATTTATTCAGTGTATACATTTATTATCATTCTTATAAATAGTGATGAAAAATGAATTACATCAGTTTGTGGAGATGGTAGTCCACACTCATACACAAGTGATATTTTTTACTTTTTGATTGATGGAATGAATGAAAGGTAACCTATAATTAACCTTTATATAATAATTATTATATCATTGAAATCATATATATTCATTAAAATTATCCTTATTAAAATTCATGTAAATAGGAAATGAAAAATGAATTACATTGTTTTGTGGACGTTGTAGTCCACAATTATATACAAGTGACCTTATGGATTTCCAATAGATGGAAAGGTAAAATTATAGATAAGATGCTATAATTATAGAAGAATAATTATTTAATAAAAAATTTATATTAAAAATTAATCTATCATAATAACCATCCATGAAATATGGTGATAGAAATTGATTCATATCGCTATGTAGAGGCTGTAGTCTATACATACTCCAAAGGGATAATTTCATTTACAATTTAAAGAAGAAGCAGTGGTAAATGGTTATTGAATCAATATAAAAACATCTATGTATATTTATTATACTATATTAATCATGTTATAATTGAAACAACTCGTTTAGATAATGTGGAAGAATAAATAAAATTGAAATTAGTCGATTAAGAGATATACATCTTCGTTAAGTAACATTGTTTAGATTACAATTTATGACATATAATGATTGTAATATTATAGAAATAATATCTCTAGAATATGAGGATGGATTTTAGGAAATTATTTTGAAAGGCATTTCTTATAAAAATATGTTCTTTATTTGTGGATAACAGATAAGATGCGGTGTCCATTTATATGCGAGGTATAGGATAAACTTGGAATTTTTTCCAAGATTGAAATATATTATTGTATTATTAAAGACAAATTGCTCAAAAATGACTCTTATTCAAAAAATTGATGATATAAGGTCAACATACGACTATAAGTTGGACTTATATAAGTTTTTAGGTCGTTCTAAACCACATAATTTTATATATAAAATTTTTCACCCATTCTAAATCTAACCATGATAAGTGAATTTTTACCAAATTTTCTTTTCACAAAGAAAAATAATTAAATTGGGCTCATTAAAAAAAATTACATGATGATTCCAAAAAAAATATTTCATTTTATCAAGTTAAATTTTTATAAGTGACAAAAATTAGTGTAAAAAAACCCTCAAAACTCTTTGAAAAAACACTTTTTTGTGAAAAATGCATAGTTAATTATAAAAATGTTTTTATACCAACATTAATAATAATTTTGACTCAAATGAAATTAATTGATTTATAATTAATGAATAATAACTAGTTAAATAATAAAAAAAATTAAAAAATGATACTTTTAAAACACTTTATGGAAAAACAAATTTTTCTTTAAAATCGGTATTTTTTTCAATTCACTAAAATATTATCCTTCTCAGAAAAATACAAAAATTTCACCTTCAGATAATTTTGATATGTAGATTTAAAAAATTGATATACTTTTTATAAAATAAAATTTCTATAAGGGGAAGAAATTATTTATAATATCCATGCAGAAAATGAAATGAAAACCTTGTTGAAGAAAACATATTTATATAAAAAAAAGATCATAAAAAAACAAAGTATTTATTTAATATGAATTGAAATATAATTTTTCATTATATAATTTTTTTATAGTTTTTTCATAATTTATTTATTTATATTCATAAATACAATATAATGGTAATGTTCTAATGACAAACAATATCACCATTCATTTATAATCAGTGTTTCTTGTAAAGAAATATATAAAAGAAATTAAATTTATTTAAGAAGAAATATATAATAAATTATTAGGGTGTTACATGGTTCATGTTTTCTATCCTTTTAATATTACTTCCTTAAGTTATTGGTTATATTTTGATACCTATTTGTTTTTCCTATGCTCATTACTTTACATTTTTCATTATTATCACTTATATTGACTCGATTGATAACTCTTTTGTTTTACCTCTTAATAAGAATTTGATATTTATATTTTCTAATGTATTCCATTAGCTATGAAATAAATATTAGTATGAGATATGATATTTAAATAAATGGGTTAAGTGTAGTGTATTTTATGGATGAAATGTACCTTATGATGAAAAATAATATGGTTATGAGACTGATCCCCAAAGACAGTAAACCATTGGGTTTTGGGGAGTGATATATTTAAGAACTATAATGTAAAACCATTTACAATGAGGTTATATGGATATTTATTGTGTTTAATTAATCTCTATTTGTTTTATTGTTGTGTTTAGTTAATTTTAGTGAATAAGTTATGGGAAATAATGTGATAAAACTTAAAGAAACCTATGTAGAACAAAAATCGTTATATATTGAATATAAAGTGTCATAAGAAGGTTTCATAGACTTAGGAATCTAGGATTGATTTTAATATTCATATGACTCTTTATTTTGGGTATTATTATTCATTTCTCACACTAAAACATTTGGTTTTAGTCAATGTATAGGAATACGAGGGATCAATTGAACAAAGAATATAATGGTCAATGAAAATATTATCCCAATGAACAACCCAACATGATGAATTATAGTGTAAAAAACTTGTGGGTATTGGCACAAAAATACCAAAAATTTTGAATAATAAAAAAATAAAAATAGAACTCAAAAATTCAAAAAATGAAGATAAAAATATCTATAAAGTCTTTTATGTGACAATAACTACCTTACTTTAGTAGGTCTTTCAATCCACTAATTATTGAGCAATATATCAATACATTAGAAAATATATTTTCTATTCTTAAGTGTTTAGATTATGAAAAGTTAGTTTTAGATGTTTATAATTTATAAGAGGAAAGAGAACAATGCTGGGATATTATATATTAAAAAATAAAAATGGAATAAATAAACTACATATAGTGGTAGGATTCTAAGAAAATATTTTTCAATAAATATTTTTGATAAAATATTCATAGAAAAATAGAATAATAATTCATTATGATAAACCAAAAGGGGGATGAATTCATTGGTTTCTATACTATGAAATTTAGGAAACATTTAAGTCATGCCTCTTCTTTTATCATTGACACATGTAATTTCCCATGTATTCATGAGTTTTTATTCTAGTAAAATCCTGGATTGACTTGGTGTGAGTGAAACCTTTAAAAAAATTATGGCTATTGGTTCATTCTAGAGAATGAGCCTTAAGTTTGGTCTGAAATAGAGAGAAATATTTCCATATAAGGTATTATTAATTACATGATGAAATTTTGTCATAAATGTTCATGTTATTTATGCCATGATTGAGTGGGAGATGGGGTGTGAAGGTCTAATGGATAAATTTTTGGAAATTTCTTGGCAAAAAGGGTATTGTTTGTGCCATAAAAGAGGTGTTCACACTATGATGAGTCCATGAATAAGGTTTTTTTATTTGTGTATTTTTATAATTTGGGTAGGTTATTCCATGATGATAGGTGTCATATGGATATGTTATATATGTTTATATTGAGGATGCATAATTGTTTATAGTTTTCTAAAAATTGGGTTTGCAGGATGACATAATACGATATGGGTGGTCACCACATGAAGGTGTTTCCACATTTTATGGTTGAGTTTGGATGATTCCATACATGAGGATGTCACAATTTTTAAGATAGTTGTCATTACATGAAGAGACTAAGAGTAGTGAAGATGAAACATCAAGGGAGGTATGTCGCACAATGAAAGGGGGATCACAACAGAATGGGGGTTTAAGATATGGGGAATTTATTACATGATTCTAAGGGCCATAGTTTGAACTTCATAGTGGTTTTAAAATAATTAGGAACTATAATAAATTAATTAATTAATAAATTATATTACAAATAAAATGAAGTTCATTTTGTCCAGTAGTAATAGGACACCCTTAAAACTTCTGTCCTCTCATTCTTATCTCTTTTTGAGAGATAAAACTTATTTCTTATTGGATCTTGTTTATTTTAATAATAATATGTTTCCTTAGGTAAGGATAATATTTTTTAATAATAAAATTTCTTGTTTTCTTATATTTTTCTCTATTTATATTGATATTCAAAAAAAAAATAAATGTTTTTTTTCACCTTGAAAATATTCGTATTGGTGCCGAATTAAACAAATTTTCTTAGTGAAAGGAGTCTAACTAAATCTAGGTAGGTGGTGCCTATATTTTACTACTTTATAAATATGTTACATGTACATTATAAATAACCTTTTTTCTGGATTTTTTGAGTGTGATTTGGAATTGTAACACCCTGATATTTTGTAATTTATATATTTTTATTAATTTAATCTTTTGGATATTTTTGGTTTCATATAACACTAAAAAATACATTATTTTTAAGCACTATTTTTTGATTATTAAAAAAAAATTAATCATACACTAAACGAAACATAAATTTAATATCTCTCTATATAGGAAACTGAGAAAATCTTTCATTACAGGCAACAATGCTTTCCTTAATGGTTTCTATGACATAGAAGACCATGTTTTACCGAACAATAATATATTATTATTATATGATATAACCTTGCCATTAAATAATTAGTTATTAATATTATTCAATAACATATAAAAATATATGGTTTATACAAATATAATATGAATTCATAGGTTACCAATTAATTAGAAATGAAATTATAGGAAACAATTTAATATAAAGGACATATTTTTGTTTTTATAATCGTAAATGTGTTTTGTCTTAATAAATTAAATTAATTACAATTAGAGAGTGATATTAATGTAACATAAGTTTTATATATTCAATAAACTATATTTGGTATTCATACAATAGATTTGATAGACATAAGATAAGAACAAACCCAATTTTATGCTTAAAAATCTATATTTTCATAAAGATAGTCTTACTACCTTTTATTGGAGAACCAATTTTAAATATAATTTCTTGAGATTTAATATATTTAATATGAAAAAATAAACATCATATTCGAAATAAAAATATAAAAATTGAGAGATGATAATGTTTTGGTATTTATTCATAAAGGTTTCATTTTTTAATGAATAACTAAAAATATTGAATTTTTACTCCAAACTGCATTGTTATATAATTTATTTATATATTTAAATTATATTTTAAGTTATTTTTATAGTTTAATAAGAGTTTTTTATCAATCAGTAAAATTTTGGTCATTTTAAACAATTTTACATTGAAATTGGTTATAAAATCTGAGAAAACTTTTGAACATTTTTACTTTAAAAACACGCTTTGTCGTCCTGTCCACGAGATTAAAT
This sequence comes from Viscum album, assembly GCA_963277665.1. NCBI lineage: Eukaryota > Viridiplantae > Streptophyta > Magnoliopsida > Santalales > Viscaceae > Viscum > Viscum album. Next base: position 276,402,416 of record OY728137.1, read on the forward strand.
TTACTTTAATTTATGAAAATTATGTGATTAGTATTTGTTAAAATTGATTACATATTTGGAATCATCCGAATTTATAATTTATAATATGCTCAACTTATTTTTTGCAAAAAATATTAGTGAATGTAATTAAGTCAATTAAAATGATTAAAGTTAAATTAAGCTTAATAAGGGGCTAAACCATAACCTTATGGCCCAAAAAGACCTATAAAATTGTCCAAAATACATTTTATTTCCATATTTAGACCATGGAATCCTTTTTATATACTTTTTATCAATATTTAATACAAGTTAAATAAAAAAATGTTGGGGTTTTCCTTTTCCTAAATATTACCAAAGTACGACACCTCCATTATAAAAGGACTCCTATCCTCCAACTTCCTTACAACTCTCAAGAAAATTTTAATTGACATAAATATACCCAAAAATCTACCCAAAATATCTCACTCTATTTATCCTACCTTGGTGACAAATCCTTCCAAGGAATCCCTTTGGTGCAAACCCAAAGGAGTTACCCGATTAAAAGGCAACACCCTCCCTCGAACTCTTTTATTTTATTTTCTTTCCCCACCCCATAAAATATTGTTATTCTATTATTTTATAACAAAAAATATCATAAATATACTCAGATATTTTATATTCTAATGTTTCTTCCTATACTTACTCACATTCCCATCTAATTAGTAATGAACATACTATTTACCTATATGATGAACTACTGCCTCACTAAACGATGATTGATCATTTTTTATTTTATGCCTATAACGGTGGAAATTATGATAGAAACTCTATTTATATAGGTTAAATATTATAATTATTTTTTCTTTATGCTTCAGTCATTATTTTACAATATATATCTTCACACTTCACATTTTGTGTTAATTCGATAATTTGGTTTGAGGAAGTGTGGACTATCACCCCCTCAAAATGTTGTGATTCCTACATAAACTAAATGGAATATATTAAAGATTGGTTTAGTGAATATATATTGTAAATCTGATATAATAAATCTACTATTATTGATTTATAATAAATATATATTTATTATATAGTATTTTTGAATGAGTATGATGAGAGTCAAGACACAAGGTAAGGGAATTTCATATCATTGTGTATTTCTCTGAGATACATGCCTTATTCAATTGTCCCTTTTTTTGCAGGGTATATAATTACAATTAATGAATTATATTAATCTTATTATTAAATATATTTGTATTTACATAACCATTTTATGATATTTCTATCATGGGGTCTTAATTTCAAAAGGTACCTAATCGGGAAATTAATTTTTTCTCAATTTTCCTTCTTTGAGACACATGATATGTTATACACCCGTATGTTTATATGAGTTGTATAAAATTTCTTTTAAATGAAATAGCATGAATCTAATTATTTTCATGATATTTTAAGCTCCATGTAATTTTATTTTCTTATATGCGGAGTATGATTCAAACTTACCATGTGGTAAGAGTTTATGGAAACAATATCACAGTTCATCGAGATTGTTTATAATCACATTTTTTTGATGAAATAATATGATAAATATTTCAAAAATAGTAATGAATTTTATTCTCCTATAGTTAGTCTTGATTTCTTCATTTATTAGTTAAAATTTTCTACTCTTTGGAACTTTAGATAATTTTGATTTTTTTCTAAGAAAATATGACCTTACCTCTCTCTTCGGTTGAAAATCAACATTCTTTCAAAACCATGATTTCCTCCAAGAATATTATACTAATATACCATGACCATTAAAAGGAATTTTTAACCTTTTTGTCATGACCCGTCCTCGGGGCCTGTGTCGTGACTACCCCAAGCCCGCCTTCCATAGGCCAGGGGATACAAACTTTGTTGCGAAGGCCACAAATCGCTATTCCGATCCCATTTTGTAAACACCGTTAAACCACACATCAACGAAAAACTGCGGAGGGTTTTCGGGCCGTGTTTCTTTGGACCGCAACCTCCGTGTTAGGTGATAACAACTGGGAATAATAATAAACACATGAAAACATAACAAGGCACAATTTTAATAAATTAAAATTTAACCTAGTTCCCAAAAAAACTCCTGTAAATAAAAGTTCCCGTCCCGCATATAAAAACAATCACGGATCAATTTGATGATGATTTGATCCGGGTTCTTTGTTTTAAAAGGAAACAACCATGGGAATAAATATCATTCACAAATAAAACTCTTACCTCGTAGTAGTCGTCGAACGTGAGTTCTTCGCGGGATTGACCGTCGCGGAAGAAGAGGATCGTCGCGTCGCAGAAGGGGCATCACGTCGTTGTGGTACATGGCATCGCGTCTATGATCTCCGAGGGTTAAAGGAAACACACAGATTTAATTTCATGAATTAAATCTATGTTGAGGATAAAATCAACACAGGAAATTTAAAATATTCGTAATCCCCTACCTCAATCGGTGTTGATCGAAGGTTGTCGTGGGGAAGGATTGTCCCAGAAGAACATCGCGGGAGGAGAATCGTCGGCATTGCGGTACACGGCGTCGCGTCGTCGATATCCGAGGGTTCGATGTTCTTCGTCGCCTTTCGTCGAAGGCCTGCATTCGTCTTGTTCTTCGGGTTCTTCACGAAGGAGAATGAAGAACTTAGAGTTTCTCCAAAACCTCTCAACAAGCAATCCTCAAGAAAGACATGCGTTGGTCTTATTTTATTATTATGCCAACAGTTTGAAAAACAAGTTATGAAACAAACCATTAATTTGGGGAATTAATGGTAACGTCTTAACTGTCCAATTAATAGGAGCGTTAAAAAAAGCAGCAGTTGACTTTCATTAAAGAGGAGTTTTCGCGGGTGCGTTACTTAGAGGAAAGGAAACGGTGGGGCTCGTGCGGGACCCACCTCACAAATATCCTACCAAGAGGGTAGGATATTTTGGGTTCCACCCTATCCGCTTCAGCTTAGCTTAAGTGGCTTTAAGTGGCTTTAAGTGGCTTTAAGTGAAATAAAATAAATTTGTCGCACCACTTTATTTTATTTTCTTCACTTAACCCCAAAAATTAAAAACCACACCAAAGAAAACTCAACTCCGGAAGAGGCGTTTCTAAGTAAGTACCGGTGCTACGATTCCATCGGTGCCCTAGGAATTCGATTCCGAGCACCTGTTCAAAAGTTAGAACAACCCGCTCGTTCGTTCACTGAATGTACCCGAGCCAAACTTCGGAACATGATTTCGGGAACACCGGGCCTCAGAATCATGTGCCCTCAGAAACTGCGTTCTTTTAAAATTCCAAAGAAAATTATGAAAAAAATTTCCTTGAAATTTACGGGTCTCTACATCACTCCCACATTAGGGCTTTACGTCCCCGTAAAGATACATCGTAAACTAGGGAAACAAATGTGGGTACTGAGCACACATATGAGCCTCCCGCTCCCAAGTGCTCTCCTGGAGGTTCTCATACTGCCATCTGATGCACACTGGAGGAATCGACCGTCCACATAGGACCCACTCCTGTCAATCCTCGATCTCCACTGGGACCTCCGCAAAAGTCACCCCATCATCAACGTCTAGATCCTCATGATCAATGATATGCGTCGGGTCGGGCACGTATCTCCTCAGTTGAGATACGTGGAAGACATCGTGCACCCAGTGCAACTGAGGTGGTAGAGCCAGGTGATAAGCCAACTCGCCAATCCGGATGAGGACCTGGAATGGTCCGATGAAGCATGGAGGCAACTTGCCACCTCGGCCAAATCTTCATAATCCATGTTGAGGCGAGACACATAAGAAGACTTGGTCACCATCCTCGAACTCTAGTGGCCTCCGCCTCCTGTCAGCATAAGACTTCTGCCGGTTCTGAGCTATCCTCATCCGCTCCTGGATGACATGTACCTTCTCTGTCGTGGCTCGGACCATCTTGGGTCCCACAAGTGCTGACTCCCTAGGGTCTGTCCAGCACAAAGTAGATCTGCAAGGTTTGCCGTACAACGCCTTATATGGTGCCATCCCGATGGTGGAGTGGTAGCTGTTGTTGTACGCAAACTCCACCAAGGGTAGGTGGTCCTCCCAGCTATGACCAAAGTCGAGAACACATGCGCGGAGCATGTCCTCGATAGTCTGAATGGTCCTCTCCATATGACCATCCGTCTGAGGGTGAAAGGCGGTACTCAGACATAGCTGTGTCCCGAACGCCTCCTACAACCCCTTCCAAAGCCGGGAAGTAAAGAGAGCATCCCGATCAGAGACGATGGATGATGGCACACCATGAAGTCGTAAAATCTCCTAAACATAGAGACGTCCAAGATCTCCCATGATCCCTGCTCTCTGATGGGTAAGAAGTGAGACGACTTGGTGAGTCGGTCGACAATCACCCAAATAGCGTCGTGACCTCTGGAAGTGCGTGGAAGTCCAGTCATGAAGTCCATAGATATCTCGTCCCACTTCCACTCTGGGACCTCCAAGGACTGTACCAAGCCTGCTGGTACATGATGCTCTGCCTTCACCTGCTGGCAGGTGAGGCATCGAGAAAAAACTCTGCCAGAGCCTTCTTCATGCCCGGGCACCAGTGCTGTCGTCTGATATCCTGGTACATCTTCACCACTCCAGGATGTACCGCCAAAGGGGAAGTGTGAAACTTTCTTAGCACCTCCTCTCGTAAAGCGACTGGTACCAAGGTACGTCCTCTTAAAAGGATGTCGTGCTCTGCTCCAAAGGAGAAACCATCATTTTCCTGTCCTGAGGATATCTGCGCACGCCGCGTCTCACAGTCAGCGTCCCCACGCTGTGCCTCTCTGACCCGCTGTAGTAGTGGAGGGGTGATTGTGAGAGACTGAAGGAAGGATGCTCCATCTCTATCCACGAAGGATATCTGCAAAGAGGCTAGCTGCTCCGTCACCTCCTCAAGTAGCTGAATGCATGTCCTCCTGCTGAGAGCATCGGCTACCACGTTCCCCTTCCTAGGAGTATAGACTATCTCAAAGTCATAGTCTTGGAGGAACTCGAGCCGTCGCCGCTGTCTCAGGTTCAGGTCCTCCTGAGAGAAGATGTACCTAAGACTCTGATGGTCAGGAAAGACTGTAAAGCGCTCGCCCATCAGATAATGTCACCATGTCTTCTGAGTGAAGACCACTACTGCTAACTCCAGGTCATGGGTAGTGTAGTTCTACTCATGCGGCCTCAAATCACGTAGTCCATAGGCAATCATCGCCCTCTCCTGCATCAATACACATCCGAGTCCGGTCCCTGATGCATCACAGTAGACTACGTACCCTAATCCCTCCTCATGCAACCTCAAGTTAGGGGTGCTGGTCAATATCTGTCTCATCTCCTGGAAGCTCTGCTGACATATTTCTGACCACACAAAGGGTTTTACCTTCTTCGTCAAAGCTGAGAGTGGTGCCACAACTCTGGAGAAGTCTTTCACAAATCCCAGATAGTATCCGGCTAGTCCCAGGAAACTCCGCACCTCCGTCACGCTCTTGGGCGGCTCCCAAGCTAGCACTTCCTCGATCTTCGCAGGATCCAATGCAACTCCCGCCTCAGAGATGACGTGCCCCCAGAAGTGGACCATGCGTATCCAGAACTAACAATCTAGAGCTTTCCATAAAGCTGGTTCTCTCGGAGTTTGTCTAGGACGACCCGTAAGTAGTAGTCGTGCTCCTCCTCAGTCGTCGAGTATATCAAAATGTCGTCGATGAAGACCACGACAAATCGATCGAGGTATGGCTGAAAGATTCTGTTCATGAGGCCCATGAACACTTCCGGAGCGTTGGTCACGCCGAAAGGCATAACCATGAACTCATAGTGGCCATACCGACATCTGAAGGCCGTCTTCTGTATGTCCTCGTCCCTAACTCTGAGCTGATGATAGCCTGACCTGAGGTCTATCTTCGAGAACCACCGTGATCCCTTGATCTGATCGAAGAGGTCATCAATCCTCGGTAGTGGATACTTGTTCCTCACTGTCACCTGGTTCAGGCGAAGATAGTCGACACAAAGTCGCAAGCTCCCGTCCGCCTTCTTGGTGAACAATATCGGGGAAGCCCAGGGTGAAACACTAGATCGGATGAATCCCTTTCCCTGCAAGTCCTCCAAATGTACCCGTAGCTCTCGAAGCTCATCGGGGGCCATCTGATACACTAGAGTCGATATCGGGGCTGTCCCGGGGTACATGTCAATATAAAAGTCTACCTCTCTGCGAGGAGGTAGCCCTGGAATGTCTTTGGGAAAGACGTCCGCATACTGATCCACCACTGCAGGAAAACTAGGACTCCGCACATCAACTGCTCCTAGGATGAGGCTGTCCAACTGATGAGTGATGGTCTGTCCTCTCCTCTGCAGAAGTCCATCATGTGCTGCGAAGGCTCCCTTCTCGCCTGTGAAGGTGAACCTGCTCCCGTCAGTGCGTACACATCACACCTTGCACCTAATACAGTCAATCTGTGCATGGACTGTAGATAACCAATCCATGCCCAAGATGACGTCGTAAGGCCTCGACGCCGCTACAAGAAGATCCCAGCCGAAGCTCTCGCCTCCTAGAGTAAGCTCACAATGCCGGCACCAATGCGTAATCGTCGAGTCTGCTCCCGTAGGAGTCTCTAGCCGTAAGGATCGAGCCAACATCTCTTTCAGAATCTCTGAGCTCCGAACAAGGGCAACAACTATGAAATAGTGACTCGCACCTGTGTCTATAAGAACTGCAGAAAGGGTGGAATAGACACAGATAGTACCTCGAATCATCTTGGGCGCGCCGTGGTCGTAGGCCTCCGCTGCCTGAAGCTGTGCCTGTCTCTGCCCGCCAGCTCCCTATGGTCGGGGTGGACCTCCTGGTGGCGGTGGTGGTAGAGCCTCAAAGCGTCTCCCACCACCTGCTACTCGGACAGCTCCTCTGCCTCGTCCTTCTGCTCCCTGCGGACCGCCACGGTTGACCCTCTGCCTCTGCCTAGGTGGCCCCTCAACCGTCTGCTCCTCCTTGGCACGATGAGTCGGGCAGTCACGAGCCATGTGGCCCTGCCCGCCGTATGTGTAGCATTGTCTGCCTCTCGAAAGACTGGCTCCACGTTTGGGCCCTGCACTGCTGAGCCAGTGTCTTGAGGTCGTCTGCGTGAGGGTTTGTTCTGCCTGGACCGCTGAGTCATCCGTCGACTGCCTACCGCAGAAGACTCTGCTGCGTGCCGCCCCATGGTAGAACTCGCTGCTGGTGTAGACTTAGCAAGAAAGCTCTCGATCAAAAGGGATCTCTCCAGTACTCCTGCCTGGGTCGGAATGCTGAGGGAGATCAGCGATGCCCTAATATCATGTCTCAAACCCTGCTCAAAGGTCCGAGCCCAGAAGATCGGCTCCCGTACCATGTCTGTTGAGTATTGCGAGAGATCGGTAAATCTCTCCGAGTACTGGGAGACCGTTAAGCTGCCCTTCCGCAGCTTTAGAAGCTCCTGGATGCGTACCACACAGAGGGTGGCTGGGACAAACTCTGAGTGGAAGAGGCTCTCAAAGTCTGTCCAGAGAAGAGATGCCTCATCGTGCACCTGGAGCATCAAGCTCCACCATCGGCCCGCTGCCGCGTACAGAAGGCTCGCTGTGAGGATCACCATGAGGTCTGCCGGTGTCCTCAAAAATCGGAACACTCGTACAACTGCCTCCAGCTAGTCCTCGGCTGCCTGGGGGTCTGTCTCCCCGCGGAACCTGGGAGGTCGCTGGCGCTAGAACTCATGAAGTGAACTAAGGCGACGTGCATCGTCAGCGGCTTGGGATGGAAGCATCAGTTGCTCGGCGGGTAGAGGTACCGCTGGTGCCTCAGCTGTCAAAGGGACCTGTACTGAGGCCTCGTCGCTTGGTGGGCTGTCATCACGCTCAACTCTCAGAACCCTAGTTGGCTGCCGTCGTGGGGCCATCCTGAAAAGAAACTGGTGCACCACAGTCACAACAGTATACCTGGTGAGCTGACACAAAGTAATCACAAAGAAAACATGAAACACACATGCAATCAATGTTTTCGTGCATTAAGTCAGAAATAAGATGTCAGGGTCCTGGTGTACGGATACGTCGGCTTCCGCACCAACACTGGACTCCCTGAACTGATAACCACACCCAATACGCTAAACACTATTGGTTCACATAGAAAAAGATCAGAGTCCTAAGTTCTGCGGTAGAACCGAACTCCTCTGATACCTATTTGTCACGACCCATCCTCGGGGCCCGTGCCGTGACTACCCCAAGCCCTCCTTCCATGGGCCAGGGTCTGGGGACTAGCACCAAGGGGTAATTCCCGGTAAAAAGGGAAGGCATTGCCTTTCTAAAGTAAACAAACACCACAGAGCAAGCAAGAAGTAGAAGTAAAATACTAAGTAAAAACTGAGTACAACAGTACGTACGGAAAGTAAGTGGGCCAGTATACAAACCCAAACTGAAAGTAAAGTACAACTGGAAGGGGAAAACAACAACTGCAAAGTAGAGCCGCAACGTCGAGCCGTCCACTGGAAGTCCCACCTGAAGGGTGGGTACAGATATCCTCCTCTGCTCCTCGGGTCCAGCCAACCGCTCCGAGTACGTCCCGCCCTGTGGTCCACCTCCAGGTACCGTCTTGCTCTGAAAGCCTCAACCACGATCAGTGCTGTCCGTCGTCTGCAACCAACACAATGTAGTGCGGGCATATCCCGTGCAGGGGTGAGTATAAGCTACTCAGTAGGGACCCTGAGACCCCCGAAGGTCTCCCCGAATCCACAAAGGACAAACCACAAAGGAAAGATACAATCACGAAGTAACATCCGACACTGCTTAGGTATATTCCAATACATATACCTAAGTTATCAATTCCAGTACGCTCCAACATCCGAGCCCAAGTACAACCCAGTCCACACAGGAAAACAAAACGTAAATCCACACAGGATAGCACAACACAATCCACAAAGGAAAGGAAAACATGATCCAGCTCACACGGGTATACCTCTTTGTATGGCGATAGAGATGATCAGGTATTTCCACTAATTCAACTATGTCGTCGGACCCACAAAGGATCGGTAGGTACTAACCCCCGCAATGACCCAAAAAGGATCTGACCCACACAAGATCGATAGGTAACTAACCCCCACAAAGACCCACACAGGATCGGACCCACATAGGATATATAGGCGCTGGCCCACACAGGACCGCTGAACGCTGACTCACACAGGGTCAAACCCACACAGGATCTGTAGCACTAACCCACGTAGGATCGCTGAGTGTTGTAGTCGTCACCGTCGAATCCACTGAGGATCTCTGCGTAGTCGTCGTCGTCGCAGCCGCAAACGCAGCCAGCTCTAGGATTCCCGCACACAGCAAGATCGTTCGAGAGGGTTCGCTCCACGAGCCGAGAGGCTGATACATCAACTGACACATAGTCCAGAGTTGATGTATCCAAAAGTTCCGTATCGACAACAGGAACTCAACATCGCAGATGGCGCATCAATCAGACGCCCGGTCTGAGAGATATTGGATTTTTTGTCCCAGGGGCCCTGTTGGTTTTTAAGGGGAAACCAACCCGACCGTACTCCACCTGCGTCCAAACCTTGGGTGGAGTAAGCCAAAGATCCGTCTCATTTAGTGGAATCCAACAGAATCGACTACACGTCGATCAGACGTCCAAAGTTCAAGATATAAGAATTTCCGCTCCGAGGGCCTGGTTGGTTTCATGTACGAACCTACCCGGCCAAATCCAAATTCCTCCGAAACAATGAGTGCAATATACCGAAACGACTGTCTAGATCCAAGAATCGTACCGCCACTGACGGTGCGTAGATCAGAGGCCCGTAGCTCATGTTATGAGCAAAAGACCGAAAAGGTCCGAAAACGGGGGGTCTGGGCCTAGACTGACCCGGCTCAACCCCCCCTGGGTCGGCCTGAACCGGGTAGAACAGACCCGGGTCTGGGTCCGACTCGGCCGGCGCGGCCCGGCCTGGCCAGGGTGGCCCGGCCCGACCAGGGCGTGACCCGGTCCGGCCTGGGCGCGACCCGGTCCAGCCTGGGCGCGACCCGGCCCGCTCGGCGGGTCGGATCGGCTGTTACGGCCGAGCCGCGAGCGGGGGTGCGCATTCCCCGCGTGAAGGAGAGCCGCGGACCCGCGTGGGGGCCGCTCCATTTCACCAGACATGGCGCAAGGCTCTGTCCCTTCCCCGCAGTCCCGCGTGCCCACGGGACCGGCCCTCGCCGCCGCGGCTTCAGCTGCGGCGGGTCTTCCTGGCGGCCGGCCACTGCCGGCCGCCGCCTCCGGCTGCCGACGCCGGTGGGAAATTCCGCGGACCACCGGACGTGCTCCGGTGGTCTGTTTTGCCGACAGTTTGTGCCTACGGTTCTCCCGGGATCCGAAATTTGCTGTGAAGGCCACCAATCGCCATTCTGATCCCATTTCGTAAACGCTGTTAAACCACGAATCAACAAAAAACTGGGGAGGGTTGTCGGGCCGTGTTTGTTTGGACCGCACCCTCCGCATTAGGTGATAACAACTGGGAATAATAATCAACACATGAAAACATAACAAGGCACAATTTTAATAAATTAAAATTAAACCTAGTTCCCAAAAAAACTCACGTAAATAAAAGTTCCCGCCCCGCATATAAAAACAATCGCGTACCAACTTGATGATGAGTTGATCCGGGTTCTTTGTTTTAGAGGGAAACAACCATGGGAATAAATATTATTCACAAATAAAACCCCTACATTGTAGTAGTTGTCGAATGTGAGTTGTTTGCGGGATTGACCGTCACGGAAGAAGAGGATCGTCGCGTCGTAGAAGGGGCGTCGCGTCGTCGCGGTACACGGCGTCGCATCGACGATCTCCGAGGGTTAAAGAAAACACACAGATTTAATTTCACAAATTAAATCTATGTTGAGGATAAAATCCACAAAGGAAATTTAAAAGATCCGTAATCACCTACCTCAATCGGTGTTGATCGAAGGTTGTCGTGGGGAAGGATTGTTGCAGAAGAACGTCGTGTATAACGACCCATACTTTACATACATTGTTAATACTTCGAAATTGAAGCACACTTATTACTACGTATGACAAAACCACAAAGGACCGTATAGGTAGAGTGTCTTTAGAAACTGGGAAACATAAACAACTGGTTCATAAATCTTCTACAGTGTCTCCCATTTATTTCATCATATCTAGGGTCCCTTTTAGCATATTCTACTTAATATCCATCTTCCTGACCTGGGGAAAAGAAAACATAAAAGGGTGAGCTCAAATGCTCAGCAAGGGAAAATAAAGGAAATAAAAATCATATCATATCTTTTTGAAAATCAAAACCTGCAAAAGAGATCATAATATCTTATCATGGAATAAATCATAGAAGTGAAAATGAGATCCCCATAATCATAACATAAGACTTGAAACTTTGTGGCATGCACACATAATCATGGAAAATCATTTCTTGTTAGTCATGACTCATTGCCAAGACTATATTAGTGGACAAAGTCCCTTTCTGAACCGAGTTCACTCCTCGTTTCAGTCCTGTATCACTGAACCGAAATAACCTTCCGTTCCAGCCATGTCTATCTCATGAGATATAAAATCTTTACCCAATGCATTGGAGGGAGATATAGGTCCCACCCATCTTATAATGAATCCTTTCTTCTGTGTGCCACATAATCATAAAACATACATCATCGCATAACACATGTAACAAAAATGGGATTCTTGAAACAACATGACATCATAAATAAATTCATATAAGATAAAGGAATTCATAAAAATAATTCCATCACAACATGATCAAATCAATTTAAAAAACAGAACCCTTTATTATCTTAGATGGAAAATAATTTTGATAAAACACTTGAACTCCATTCTTGAGGAAAATATCCTTTCTTCTTCAAAAACATTTTTCCTTTCATAACATGTCATACAACTTTAAAATAAAAGAAGTTGATTAAAAATAAACTTGAAAACTTGTAAAGGAAGTTTCTTGGAAAAAATGTTTTAAAAATCCATTCATGCCGTATAAGTTAAAAAAAACATTCTTCTAACTTTTGTCGGAAAAGTCAAAAAGTACCTCGTACGAAAAACGACAAAAGATTCCTTTCATATCTTTTACAAAAAAACTTACCGAAGGGTAAAATTGGATATAAACTATTGTATAAGGAAGGAAATAATATTACATATCGAGGGAACATGGATGTGGATGACAAAATACACCCCAGTAATTACCAAAGTAAAAACAATCTCGGATAAAAGTGAGATTGTGATATTTTCCCTTACCTTAGGTCCGATTAGCTTTGTACGTGTCCGAAGCTCCTGTATAATGGTTTAAATAATGTTATTGACTTATTCCAGAATCATACATATTTATATGATATCATATATGGTCATATTATTAGCTTCTTGTTAGTAATATTTCATTGTTACTTGTTACTCGAGTCTTTATAACTTTTTGTTCTTATGCGTGTTTTGTCGAATAAATTCTTATTCTTATCTTTAGGTTATAGATAATTCATTTCCAGAATCGTATTAGTGTAGTATATACCATATTCATTCATTCAATTCATTTATATAATCATTATGAAATGAAGATCATGTAGAACGAGTCGCATCACATCGTGGAGACGGTATTCCGTACGTACGCACGAGTGATGATATCGTTCCTATGATCGTGGAATTGTATTGGAGTATATATATATTATTTAAGTATCAATATTACTTCATAATAATCATATGTAGTTACTCATTACACCATTATACCCATCCTTGTAAGGTGATGGTGGAAAATAGATTACACCACGGCGTGGAGACGGTATTCCGTACGTACGCACGCGTGGTGATTTCATTTTCCCGTAGGATGGATAGAAGGTGAATTAGGGTTGTTTCATATTCATAATAACATATCAGTATGTAAGTAATACTGATGTTATTACTTTATCATGAAACAACTAAAGAAGAAGAAGTTGAAGAAGAAAGAAATTGAAAAGATCGGTAATGGATATTACCTCTTCTTTGGAACGCTTCTTTGAATCCTCCACTTAAGGAACTAATATTGGTATTTGGAGAATACCAGGACCTCTAGGATTATTCTAGGGAAGTGGAGAGGAGAAAATGGCAGGGTTTGGCCGAGATTGAGTGCTCAAATTGGTGTGAGGAGGAGGGGGAGGAGGTGCCCTTTTATAAGGGAGGAGAGGGGCACCTTAGGAATATCTCAAAATATTATTTTATATTAGAGTCAAAATCGGTTTATAATGGTTCCAAAGGGTCTTATTTCGAAGCTAAAGTGGGGATGGGTCGAAATTCTATCAACCAATAGGATTTAGACAAGTTTAGGGTATTATTTTAACCTTATCAATTAGATTTAACTCTAAGTTAATTAATTTAACTTTTACCGTGTCTTTTTGTTTGCTTTCACTATATGGTTAATACACTTACTATAACATGCCAAACGAACCCCAAATTGTTTATTATTAATATATATATCCTTATCTAAGTCATTTGGCCGAACCTTAGATTTTTAGGAATAAAATAACAATTAGTAATATAATATTTGATTTAAAAACCATTTTGTGTCAATTTTGACACTATTTGATATATGATTTTTGTGAAAGTCATAACAGAATTATATGTTCAAACCAAGTTGATTAAATCAACAATCATATATCATAGTAACCTAGAAAATTAGTTTAATTCATAAAAAGGCTCAAATTACATTTATTTTGGTGTTTATAACATCAATTATGTCAATATTTCATTAATAAGATAATTACTGCATCATCTTTGTGTCATAAATAAATTAAATTATTTGATGTCTAAAAATTATAAATAAAATATCATCATGTAGGAAATCGTTTTAGCTTTCTAATGAATATTTACAATTGAATTTATCTTATGTATAACCCCATATTAAAAATGATTTACTTATTAAACTTTGATTTTAACTATTTTAACCCTTCTTTAAATAAATTAATAATAAATGTCCTAATCTAATCCAAGTGGGCCTAAATGGTCATATTTTATTCCTAAGTTTGTTTTTGGTCGAATTACACTTGTCCAATAGAATTAGGACATGTGTTAGGGTAATATTAATATCATATTTACCCTTAGTTACCCTATTTACTATCAACCGCGGTAAAAAAAGTAAAAAGTTACTATTCACCAAAAAATTATTTTCATCTCATTGAACCACATTTTAGTCCTTGATATTAACCGTGTCTCTCGGATTTTCGAAATTCCATTCAGAGAAGCGGTAAAATTAAATTTTATGCAAAATTCTGTTTTTTAACCTACCACTTAGTGGTTTCACTATTCATCAAAAATTGAAAGTTTTCAGAAAAATACCAAAATTTCACCCTTGGCTAATTTCGATATTCTGAGTCCAAAAATGAAGTCCATTTTGAAAAATAAAATTTATAAAATTTTAAAAAGTGGTTATTACTATTCATAACGGCTAGTTTTAATAGCATATTGTTGTTTAGGGAAACTCGGTATTGCGTACGACGCAAGCTATCGAGGAAGGTCGCGATTGCGTGTAAAGCAAGTCAAGCAAGTGTTGTGTAGAAAAAGATTCCTTTGATAATTTATATAACATAAAAGTCTCGGGTGTTACATTCTACCCCCCTTAAAAAGAATTTCGCCCTCGAAATTCGTCACTTTGTAAAAAACAGATGAGGATACTTCTCCCTCATCATATCCTCAAGCTCCCATCTAGCTTCTTCAAGTTGGTGGTTCCTCCATAAAACTTTCACCAATCGAGTGATCTTGTTTCGTAGGACTTTTTCGCTACGATCCAGAATCTCTATCGGCTGTTCTTCATAAGAAAGATCTTGCTCCAGCGGTACAACTTCTGAGCTGAGTACATGTGAAGGATCTGGTATGTACTTTCTTAGGGGAGATACATGGAACACATCATGAACTTGAGAGAGATTCGGTGGAAGCGCCAATCGGTAAGCTACCTTCCCAACACGATCCAGTATTTCGAAAGGACCGATATATCTAGGGCTCAACTTCCCCTTCTTTCCAAATCTCATAACCCTCTTCCAGGGAGATATTTGTAAGAACACTTTATCACCCACTTCAAACTCTAGGTCTTTTCTTCAGTTGTCGACATAACTTTTCTGTCGACTCTGAGCTTCTCTTATGTGTTGTTGAATAGATCTGACTTTTTCTGCCATTTCATCAACGAGATCAGGGCCTAATAGCTTTCTTTCCCCAACTTCATCCCAGCAAGTTGGAGTCCTGCATTTCTTTCCATAGAGAGCTTCATAAGAAGCCATCTGAATACTGGAGTGAAAGCTATTATTATAAGAAAATTCTACCAAAGGTAGGTGTTGATCCCAACCTCCTTTGAAATCCATAGAGCAAGCTCTCAACATATCTCCTAGGGTTTGAATTGTTCTCTCAGACTGGCCGTCTGTCTGGGGATGATAAGCAGTGATGAAACTCAACTCTGTATCCAGAGTATGCTGAAGACTTCGCCAGAACTTCGAGGTAAATCTCGGATCCCGATCAGATATAATAGAAAGTGGTACTCCATGTAATCTTACCACTTCCTTTACATATATCCTGGCAAGCTGATCTAGAGAGAAATCCTCTCTAATAGGAATGAAGTGTGCAGACTTTGTAAGAAGATCAACTATGACCCAAATAGCATTATTGCCTTTGGATGTTTTAGGAAGTCCTGTGACAAAGTCCATAGTGATGTTTTCCCATTTCCATTCGGGTATGGGTAATGGTTGTAACATCCCCTTAGACTTCTGTCTCTCAGCTTTAACTTGTTGACAAACCAAGCATCGAGAGACAAATTCAGCAACATCTCTTTTCATGCCATCCCACCAGAAGTACTCTTTCAGGTCCCTATACATCTTCGTGCTTCCAGGATGAATAGAGAATGAAGAACTATGAGCCTCATCCAGCAGCTCCTTCTTTAATTCGGGGATGGGAGGAACACAAACCCGATTCCTGAACTTTATTATCCCATCACAATCGAGGTTGAATTCAGGAACATTTCTAACCTTCTTTTGTAACTCGAAATCTTCTTTCTGTGCTTCTTTAATCTTCACATGTATAGATGGTTGAACATTCATTTGAGAAAGATAAGATTTTTCCCCTTCCATTATAATTCCAAGATCCATCCTTTGTAAATCCATAAATATTGGATCTTTTGTGATCCTCATCATGGATAAACTAGCATGGTCTTGTCGACTTAATGCATCTGCCACCTTGTTTGCTTTCCCAGGGTGGTAATGGATTGAGCAGTCATAATCCTTAATCAGCTCCAACCATCTTCTTTGACGCATATTCAACTCCTTTTGTGTGAAAATATACTTTAAACTTTTATGATCAATATAAATATCACACCTTTCACCATAAAGGTAATGCCTCCAAATCTTTAATGCAAAGATTACCGCAACCAACTCCAAATCATGTGTTGGGTAATTTTGCTCATGGATTTTCAACTGTCGTGAGGCATAAGCTATCACCATATCATTTTGCATAAGAACACACCCCAATCCCTTCTTGGATGCATCACTGTAGATCACAAACCTTTCTTCACTACAAGGCAGTGTGAGCACAGGTGCACTGGATAACCTTCTTTTCAACTCCTTGAAATTCTCTTCACATTCCTCTGTCCAGACAAACTTAACTCCTTTCCGAGTCAACTTGGTGAGTGGATTAGATAATCGTGAAAAATCATTTACAAAACGTCGATAATATCCAGCCAAACCAAGAAAACTTCGGATCTCAGTTACTGTGGTTGGTCTCGACCATCTTTCGATAACCACTGTTTTTGCTGGATCCACAGATATCCCCTCTTTTGAGATTATATGACCCAAAAATGCAACTTTTTGAAGCCAAAATTCACACTTGGTAAATTTGGCATAAAGCTTCTCCTTTCTCAGGGTCTTCAATATAATTCTCAAGTGATCTTCATGCTCTTCCTTGCTCTTTGAATAGACAAGAATATCGTCTATAAAGACTACCACAAATTGATCAAGATAGTCTCTAAACACTCTATTCATTAGATCCATGAAGATAGCAGGGGCATTAGTAAGACCAAATGGCATCACTATAAATTCATAGTGTCCATACCTTGTACGGAAAGCCGTCTTTGGTATATCCTCCCTTTTGACCCTTAATTATTGATACCCTGAACGAAGATCAATCTTGGAAAAGTATTGAGCTCCGCGTAGTTGGTCAAATAAGTCATCAATGCGTGGGAGAGGATATTTGTTCTTGATAGTGATCTTGTTAAGTTCTCGATAATCAATGCAGAGTCTCATTGATCCATCTTTCTTCTTAACAAATAGAACAGGTGCTCCCCAAGGTGACGCACTAGGGCGTATGAATACCTTATCAAGATTCTCTTGGAGTTGCTTCTTCAATTCCTGCAACTCAATTGGGGCTATTCTATAAGGTGTCTTTGAAATTGGAAAAGCACCCGGTACGAGTTCTATTGAAAACTCAACTTCACGATTTGGTGGAAGACCCGACAATTCTTCCGGAAAGACATCATCAAACTCCCGTACAATGGGCATATTCTTAATCGTGAGTTTCTCACCAACCATTTGAGATAAATAACCTTCATTTAGTGGAATCAATACCCATAAGATGGAAGAAATTTCCACTGGAAGGTTATGTTCATCCTTGCATTGGTATACGATCGTAGATTGATCTGGAATATGAAATGTGACTTCCCTTCTTTGGCAATTGATATGAGCTCCATGTAGAGAAAGCCAATCCATGCCAAGAATCACATCAAATTCCACTAAAGGAAGGATCATAAGATTTGCAGGAAGCACTTTCCCACAAACTTCGATCAGAGAAGAATTATAAACTTTTGATGCGATTGATGTGCCATTAGGTGTTGTCACAGCTAACTCAACATCTAATTGTTGAGGTAATACGGTGATACCCTTAGAAAATTCTTCAGAAATAAAAGAGTGGGTGGATCCAGAATCAAATAAAACATTTTCTACTTTAGAGTGGATGGTAAGTGTACCTTTCACCACATCGTTATCGTACTCCACATCACTGATAGAAATTGCATGTGACTTTCCTTTGTCTTTAGCCTTAAGAGTTTGTTGACATCGACCATCATCATCAACCCTTGGATTTGGGCATTGATTGGCATAATGCCCCATCTCCTTGCACTTGAAACATTGAAGTGTAGTAGGTTCATTCTGTGTATCCCTTCCTTTGTTTGCATCATTAGACATCTTCTTCCCATTATCACGGCATTCAAATGCCCGATGACCTTCCTTTCCACATTTAAAACATTTACTTGTCCCTTTAAGACAACTCCCTCCATGTTTCTTTCCACACTTTGAGCATAAGGGAAAGTTCATCTTCTTTTCCGTGTGCTCTTTAGATTTTTCTTTGAATTCCATCTTCCTCTTCTTATCAAACCCATGTGACTGATGGGTTACTCCAATCTCCATCTCGACTTTGAGAGCACATCGAACGATTTCCTCGTAGCTATTGAAGTCCCTTATGGCTAACGCCCTTCGAAGACTCGGTTTTAAGCCACTAAAGAATCGATCGATCTTACTCTCAGGTTGGATAATAATACCAGAAGCGTACCTTGCAAGTCTTGTAAAATTTGCTTCATAGGTACTAACAGATTCATCATCCCTTTGCTTCAGTTCAAGGAACTCTTTCTCCATCTTTGTTCGGAGAATACGAGGGAAGTACTTATTGAAAAATAAGTTCTTGAACTCGTCCCATTCCATAGAATCAATTTCATCCCTTTGCCTCATATTCTTAACAAGATTCCACCATTGATCAGCATCTCCTTCCAAACGATACACTGCTAGGATGACTTTATCATGTTCAGAACATTGAAGAACTGAAAATATCTTTTCAGTAGTACTAATCCATTGTTCAGCAACTAATGGATCAGTAGACCCACTGAAAGAAGGTGGACGCTGCCTCATGAAGGATTCAACAGAATGTTGCTCCCTCCTTTGTTCGTTTGGAAATCCTGCATGATTCATAGCTTGAGAAAGTTGTGTGAGCATGGCTACAAGATTTTTCATTCCAGCTCCCATATCGTTTGGTTGCTCAGGGGGACAACCATTGCATTGCCCATCGCATTCCGCATTAACACGGTTCCTTCGGGTTCCAGCCACTGACTAAAACCAAGAAGAATAATGTGAGCAACACTAATTATAATAGGAAACCACATAATTCAAGAATAAACTTTTCATGCTTATGGTATTATCCTAGGTTATTCAAGGCCATTTCTAAGATTGTGTTCTATGCTTAGACTTATCCTTAGGGTTCTTACTAATGCTTTCACATCCTAGTTTCCAAAGGTTGACTATACCTTTCCTCTGATACCAACTATAACGACCCATACTTTACATACATTGTTAATACTTCGAAATTGAAGCACACTTATTACAACGTATGACAAAACCACAAAGGACCGTATAGGTATAGTGTCTTTAGAAACTGGGAAACATGAACAACTGGTTCATAAATCTTCTACAGTGTCTCCCATTTATTTCATCATATCTAGGGTCCCTTTTAGCATATTCTACTTAATATCCATCTTCCTGACCTGGGGAAAAGAAAACATAAAAGGGTGAGCTCAAATGCTCAGCAAGGGCAAATAAAGGAAATAAAAATCATATCATATCTTTTTGAAAATCAAAACCTGCAAAAGAGATCATAATATCTTATCATGGAATAAATCATAGAAGTGAAAATTAGATCCCCATAATCATAACATAAGACTTGAAACTTTGTGGCATGCACACATAATCATGGAAAATCATTTCTTGTTAGTCATGACTCATTGCCAAGACTATCTTAGTGGACAAAGTCCCTTTCTGAACCGAGTTCACTCCTCGTTTCAGTCCTGTATCACTGAACCGAAATAACCTTCCGTTCCATCCATGTCTATCTCATGAGATATAAAATCTTTACCCAATGCATTGGAGGGAGATATAGGTCCCACCCATCTTATAATGAATCCTTTCTTATGTGTGCCACATAATCATAAAACATACATCATCGCATAACACATGTAACAAAAATGGGATTCTTGAAACATCATGACATCATAAATAAATTCATATAAGATAAAGGAATTCATAAAAGTAATTCCATCACAACATGATCAAATCAATTTAAAAAACAGAACCCTTTATTATCTTAGATGGAAAATAATTTTGATAAAACACTTGAACTCCATTCTTGAGGAAAATTTCCTTTCTTCTTCAAAAACATTTTTCCTTTCATAACATGTCATACAACTTTAAAATAAAAGAAGTTGATTAAAAATAAACTTGAAAACTTGTAAAGGAAGTTTCTTGGAAAAAATGTTTTAAAAATCCATTCATGCCGTATAAGTTAAAAAAAACATTCTTCTAACTTTTGTCGGAAAAGTCAAAAAGTACCTCGTACGAAAAATGAAAAAAGATTCCTTTCATATCTTTTACAAAAAAACTTACCGAAGGGTAAAATTGGATATAAACTATTGTAGAAGGAAGGAAATAATATTACATATCGAGGGAACATGGATGTGGATGACAAAATACACCCCAGTAATTACCAAAGTAAAAACAATCTCGGATAAAAGTGAGATTGTGATATTTTCCCTTACCTTAGGTCCGATTAGCTTTGTACGTGTCCGAAGCTCCTGTATAATGGTTTAAATAATGTTATTGACTTATTCCAGAATCATACATATTTATATGATATCATATATGGTCATATTATTAGCTTCTTGTTATTAATATTTCATTGTTACTTGTTACTCGAGTCTTTATAACGTTTTGTTCTTATGCGTGTTTTGTCGAATAAATTCATATTCTTATCTTTAGGTTATAGATAATTCATTTCCAGAATTGTATTAGTGTAGTATATACCATATTCATTCATTCAATTCATTTATATAATCATTATGAAATGAAGATCATGTAGAACGAGTCGCATCACATCGTGGAGACGGTATTCCGTACGTACACACGAGTGATGATATTGTTCCTATGATCGTGGAATTGTATTTGAGTATATATATATTATTTCAGTATCAATATTACTTCATAATAATCATATTTAGTTACTCATTACACCATTATACCCATCCTTGTAAGGTGATGGTGGAAAATAGATTACACCACGGCGTGGAGACGGTATTCCGTACGTACGCACGCGTGGTGATTTCATTTTTCCGTAGGATGGATAGAAGGTGAATTAGGGTTGTTTCATATTTATAATAACATATCAGTATATAAGTAATACTGATGTTATTACTTTATCATGAAACAACTAAAGAAGAAGAAGTTGAAGAAGAAAGAAATTGAAAAGATCGGTAATGGATATTACCTCTTCTTTGGAACGCTTCTTTGAATCCTCCACTTAAGGAACTAAGATTGGTCTTTGGAGAAGACCAGGACCTCTAGGATTATTCTAGGGAAGTGGAGAGGAGAAAATGGCAGGGTTTGGCCGAGATTGAGTGCTCAAAGTGGTGTGAGGAGGAGGGGGAGGAGGTGCCCTTTTATAAGGGAGGAGAGGGGCACCTTAGGAATATCTCAAAATATTATTTTATATTAGAGTCAAAATCGGTTTATAATGGTTCCAAAGGGTCTTATTTCGAAGATAAAGCGGGGATGGGTCGAAATCCTATCAACCAATAGGATTTAGACAAGTTTAGGGTATTATTTTAACCTTATCAATTAGATTTAACTCTAAGTTAATTAATTTAACTTTTACTGTGTCTTTTTGTTTTCTTTCACTATATGGTTAATACACTTACTATAACATGCCAAAAGAACGCCAAATTGTTTATTATTAATATATATATCCTTATCTAAGTCATTTGGCCGAACCTTATATTTTTAGGAATAAAATAACAATTAGTAATATAATATTTGATTTAAAAACTATTTTGTGTCAATTTTGACACTATTTGATATATGATTTTTGTGAAAGTCATAACAGAATTATATGTTCGAACCAAGTTGATTAAATCAACAATAATATATCATAGTAACCTAGAAAATTAGTGGAATTCATAATAAGTCTCAAATTACATTTATTTTGGTGTTTATAACATCAATTATGTCAATATTTCATTAATAAGATAATTACTGCATCATCTTTGTGTCATAAATAAATTAAATTATTTGATGTATAAAAATTACAAATAAAATATCATCATGTAGGAAATCTTTTTAGATTTCTAATGAATATTTACAATTGAATTTATCTTATGTATAACCCCATATTAAAAATTATTTACTTATTAAACTTTGATTTTAACTATTTTAACCCTTCTTTAAATAAATTAATAATAAATGTCCTAATCTAATCCAAGTGGGCCTAAATGGTCATATTTTATTCCTAAGTTTGTTTTTGGTCGAATTACACTTGTCTAATAGAATTAGGACATGTGTTAGGGTAATATTAATATCATATTTACCCTTAGTTACCCTATTTACTATCAACCGTGATAAAAAAAGTAAAAAGTTACTATTCACCAAAAAATTATTTTCATCTCATTGAACCACATTTTAGTCCTTGATATTAACCGTGTCTCTCGGATTTTCGAAATTCCATTCACAGAAGCGGTAAAATTAAGTTTTATGCAAAATTCTGTTTTTTAACCTACCACTTAGTGGTTTCACTATTCATCAAAAATTGAAAGTTTTCCGAAAAATACCAAAATTTCACCCTTGGCTAATTTCGATATTCTGAGTCCAAAAATGAAGTCCATTTTGAAAAATAAAATTTATAAAATTTTAAAAAGTGGTTATTACTATTCATAACGGCTAGTTTTAATAGCATATTGTTGTTTAGTGAAAATCGGTATTGCGTACGACGCAAGCTATCGAGGAAGGTCGCGATTGCGTGTAAAGAAAGTCAAGCAAGTGTTGTGTAGAAAAAGATTCCTTTGATAATTTATATAACATAAAAGTCTCATGTGTTACATCATGGGAGGAGAATCTTTGGCATCGCAATACATGGCGTCGCATCGTCAATCTCCTAGGGTTCGGCATTCTTCACCGCCTTTTGTCGAAGGCTGGAGTTCTTCGCGTTAGTCAGGTTCTTTGCGAAGGAGAATGAAGAACTTAGAGTTTTTTCAAAACCTCTCAACAAGCAATCCTCAAGAAAGAAATGCGTTGGTCTTATTTTATTATTATGCCAACAGTTTGAAAAACAAGTTAAGAAATGAACCATTAATTTGGTGAATTAATGGTAACGTCTTAACTGTCCAATTAATAGGAGTGTTAAGAGTTTAGAAAACACACCAGTTTACTTTCATTAAAGAGGAGTTTTCGCGGGTGCGTCACTTAGAGGAAAAGAAACGGTGGGGCTCATGCGGGCCCCACCTCACAAATATCCTACCAAGAGGGTAGGATATTTTGGGTTCCACCCTATCCGCATCAACTTAGATTAAGTGGCTTTAAGTGGATTTAAGTGGCTTTAAGTGAAATAAAATAAAGTTGTCGCACCACTTTATTTTATTTTCTTCACTTAACCCCAAAAATTAAAAACCACACCCGAGAAAACGCAACTCCAGAAGAGGCATTTCTAAGCAAGTACCGGCGCTGCGATTCCATCGGTGCCCTCGGAATTCGATTCCAAGAACTGGTTCAAAATTTACAATAACCCTCTCATTCGTTCACTGAACTTACCCGAGCCAAACTTCAGAACATGATTCCGGGCACACCGGGCCTCAGAATCACGTGCCGTCAGAAACTGCGTTCTTGTAAAATTACAAAGAAAATTAAGAAAAAAAATTTGTTGAAATTTACGGTTCTTTACAATTTTGGTCTTTTACAAATGTTTTCAATGTAATATTATTTTCTCTTTATGAACAAGCAATTTTTATAAACCACTAACATGAAAAAAGAATATTATTTTTAACATTATATAACATGTACAGATTAACCCATTGTCATTTCTTTGATGTTTCCTTTTTATGTTTAAAATGTTAATTTTTAGGATATTTTGTTAAATTTAAGTTTGATTAATATGGATTTAAAATCCTTTTCAAGACTTAGTGTTATGTTTTCAGAGTATTTGTCAAGAAAATTGGTTTTTAAATGGTTTTTTATGATTCTATTACTAATTTTCAATGATTTTTTTTCAAATGGTTTCCAAGATGCTCTAAAAGTTTTTAAAGGAAGAGGGATTTCAATTTTTTTTGAATCATTACTTTATATGTTTTCAATTTTATTGTAATGAAAATGATTTTCAAAAGGATTAGAATTTTAAGAAGCATATTTCAGAGGAGAAACAATAATTTCTTCTAGAAATTATTATTAAAAATCATTCAGAAATATTTTCTATATTAGAAAAGATATGTTGGTGTTTCTCATGAATTATTTAGTGAAATGATTCAATGTTTTCATTCATATTCTTTCTTATAAGGTTTTATTTTTTATGGAAAGATGTTTATAAAATATGTTTATCTTTCACGGGTTTTATTCTTTTGAAACCTGCTTCCTTTCATGGGTTATGGTTTGATAAAATGATTTTGTAACATATATTTTTCCACTGGTTAAGATATTATTACATGTTGATGACACCCATTTAATTTCTTTCATTAGGATACGATTATTTATGATCTTATGGAACATGTATGTATGATATAAATTTGATATGTGTGAGAAGTATGTCTCCCTCCAATAAATTGAGAAAATATTTATATCTCAAGAGATATACACAGATGTAATTAGAAATGAACTCAGTTTAATATTACTAAGATGGAATGAGGATGTAAATCAGTTCTGTAATACATGGCTAGAACAGGGAGTGAACCTGGTTCAATAAAGAAATGTTTCCACTAAGATGGCCTTGGCAGCGATTCCTTGACTACTATAGAAATCATATTTTTTGATTTTGTGTTTTTCACAATTTCATGTCTTATTCATATGTTAGACTTTCATGGCTTATGATTCTTTATTTTGTTTTGATTCATGTCTTATAAACTTCCATTTTTTTTGATGATTCATGTTTACGATATTTAATATATCGGGCGAGATCTTCTAATGTTACGATCACATTATAATAATGTCGTGCTCATGTTTATCTTACATGTATAAAATTTTTACCCTTACTGAGCATCCGAGCTCACCCATTTTTATGTTTCCTTCCCTAGGTTATAAATATTTATATTATGTACGTTTTGTCTAAGAAGGGTGATAGTCATAAAAAACATATTGGGATATAATGTAAATCACTTATGTACTAGTGTCTATGTTTCCATATTTCAAAAGAAAATTAAATAATACGGTCATTGGGTGATTTTTTTTATAATGTTTTATGTATTCTAAAAATGTGATGTAGTGTATATGTACCTCAAAATGGGGTCTTAATAGTTGTTATTTGAGAAAAGGTTTAGTTAAACTTTTAAAAATTGGATGAGAAAACCTTAATGATAACTCTAAGGGAAAGTCTATGGAAAAATTTAATGATAAGGAAAATTATATGAAACTTTCTTGGAATTTCGGTAAATGATAGATTGAGTGAATTCATTGAAATACACAGCTGTATAGATAATACCAAGGGATGTGGTTCTGGCATAGATGTACCTAAGAGTAAAAACTATGACAAGGTTTCCCGGGCCTAACTCGAGGAAACCTGTTACATGAAAATGAGCCTTACTACACAGCTAATTTGACACTCCCACGTGATATGACTTGGAAATTCACAAACTCTTCATGAACCATCATGAAATATTTATATATAGGTTGGCTTAAATAACTAGGAATAATCTTTAGGAATCCTAGATTAAGGAAGGAGTTATAACTTAGATATCTTAGAAGTTAATTTTCTTTATTATGTGATTCCTCTTATGATAATAATTTCTTATTGAACACTTTCAGGTTCTAGTAAATGGATTCAATTAGAATAAACAAGATTAGAATTTGATTTTATGGAAATTATGCTAATTAAAAGTCCAATGGGATGACCACTTGAGAGATAGATATTTTGATCATGCCTAATTAGTTTTCAAGGAATATGATAAACATATTTTACCTTAACAAACTATCAGACTCACCAAATAAGAGAAGGAAATAATTCAGTAAGAGATCATGTAATGGATACCGTATAAGAAAAAAGATTTAGTTTCCTTTGTGTCAATAATGTGGAATGAATCACCTAATTAAATGTCTAAGAGGAACAATAAGGTGTTTTGACTATTGAAAATATGGATCCAAAGAAAGTAACTACAAAGGAAAAATGAAGGGATCGACTAACCAAATGGATGGTAATTTTGTCTTCCCTAATAAATCATCAATGGTTAAATTATTAAAGTGTGGAATAAAAGATCATTATGAATATCGATGTCCTAAGTGGGAATATTCTAAAGAGAATCATCAAGATGGTATGAGTAATAGTTATATTTCTGGTAATAATGATACTATCGAGGAAATGTTAATGAAAAGAGGTATTAAGTAATTTGATGTGGTATAATTCTTTTAAATTATTGATGTAGTGGAATAATAATAGTTTTTATTTATTCAGATTCAATAATTATGTAGTATGAATGGTGAAATATTCAAGGATTGTTCATTTTATGTTTTTCTCTAAGGTTTTACAAGATTATCGTGAATGTTTTTGATTAACTGGAAAAGTGATTTAATAAAAAGGTGATATTTTGACTAAGGGTAGATAACTCTAAATACGTTCTTTTTGTTAAGATAATTTTTTTGGATAAATATATGTGGAATATGAATTAGTAAATTAGACGGTACTAATTACATTTGAACTAAGTTGGGACTTATTGATAGGTGGTTTATGATATCATTGACAAAGCTTATAACAATTTTTGGATTTATGGAATATATCCAATATAGTTTGAAATAAGGAGACACAAATTTTTACAATATGTATTTATGGTAATTTAGGTTATTACCATGTTGGAAGAGAATATATGAACAAAGTATTCACATGTTTGAAATGTGACAACAAAGAGCTACTTTGTGTTATATGAGGGGTCAATGTTAAGTTGATTTCATGAATATCATTCTAATGTTTTCAATTTCCACCTTTTAGAAGGGATATAAGGTTAAATTTTTTTGGAAATTTTATGTTAAACTTCATATGAATTATTTTTGTATTGAGGTTGTTTTCAAAACCGTAATTATAAGGCTATCTAAAAAAATTATTATTTTAAGGATGTCCATCATATTTAATTTGGAAATTATATTAAAGTAGTTTTAGAAAAGGGCATACTATATATTTCTAGACAACCCATCAAGTTCGATAAGACCACGAGTCTTGAACCCACGACCAAAAGATGATAAGGGTTCCTTGCCTACAACTGGCCTACGTGATGTCCGGGTTATTGTATTTTTATTTTTGATGAATAAATATTTATGATGAAACAATATTATTTATTTTTTATGTTCATATATTAATTTATTAAAGATATTGATTTTTAAGGATATTTATAAATAAATAGTTATAGTTTTCATTCTTTTATGGGCCTTAGGATAAGCTAAAACTATATTTTAGGTCTTCTGATTTCAAAATTAATTTCCGGATATCCATTTCTTGAAGTAATTGATGAATTAGAAAAATAAAAAGAAAAACCAAATAATGAAAATTTGTTTATTGAGATATATAAAATATTCATATTTCCTTATATTATTTTTGAATATAAGAATTACTCAAATATATGATAATAACAATTTTTTTTCTTAATACCATAATTTTTATTGAATTGTTGGAATTTTAAATAATCAAATATTTATAGTTTTGAGGCACTCAACTTCTCTTTGTTAAATAAATTGTTTGTGATTGATGAAATAAAAAAAATCCAAATAAATATTTATGGTTTCTTTCTATGTCTAATCTTCACTCCCAACCGATGTTCGCCTATGTGGAAGCTCAGTTATATGTTATTTGGGGTAACCATTATGCTTCCAACATTCTATTTTAAGAGATATTTTATTATTATTTTTTAATGTGGGTTTCTATGAATGAAAATCCCATTAATTAATCCTTTGGTAACCCAGAAATATTTTGAGGTATAAATTAATTTTAATGGGGGTAGAATGTAACACCCAAAAATTTTGTGATATATATTTTTTGAATTAATTTAATCTTTTTGATATTTTTCAATTAACGCAACACTAAAAAATAATAATTTTAAAGCACTATATTTTTATTGAATTATATTGAAAAAGTTAATTTTACACTACACACAACATACATTTTAGCATGTTCTACACAAAACACAAAGGATAGATTGCGTTACACAAAATAATGACTTTCCTTGATGGTTTGTGTGACATGCATGACAAAGTTTTACTGAACAAAAAGATATTATTATAATAATAAATAACTTATCTATTAAATTAGTGGTAATTAAATTTATTAACTAACTTATAAAAATATATTGTTTTTACAAATATAAGATGAATTTATATGTTAATAATCAATTAGAAAATAAAATATATGAACCAATTGAATATAAATGATATATTTTTATTTGTATTCCTTCAAAAGACTTTTTTTATAATTAATTAAATTAATTAAAATTAATGAGATATGTTAATGTAATTTATATGTTATATATTCAAAAACATATTTTTTATATTCATTTAATAGATTTTATAGACTTAAGATAGGAATAAAAACAATTTTATGATTAAAACCTATATTTTCATAAAGGTAGTTTTATTACCTTTTAATGGAAAAGTATATTTGAATCCAATTTTGAAAATATTTTAATATAAAAATAGAATTCATTTTTATAAGTAAAACATAAAAATTAGGACAGGATAAATTTTTGGTATTATTTTAAGGTTTCATTTTTAATGAATAATAAAAATTATTGAATTTTAACTCAAAACTGTTTTTCGTCTAATTTATTTAAATAATTAAATTATATTTTAACTTGTTTTTATACTATAAATATATTAATTTTATCTAAATAAATACAATTTTTATCATAGGTAACAATTTCACGTTGAAATTGGTTATAAAAACCTAGAAAACTTTCGAACGCTTTTACATTAAAAATCAACTTTGTCATCCCATCTATGGGATTAAATTTAAATTAATTTATGCCAATAATATGACTATAATTTGGAAAAATGGATTGAATATTAAGAATCAACATAATTTATATTTTATAATAAGGTTAAATTAAATTTTTAGCAATAAAATCAGTGAAAGTAATTAAAATTAATTACAATTATTAATGTTAAATTAAGATTAAGAAGGGACTATACCATACCCTTAAAGCCCAAAACCACCTATAAACTTGTCCAAAAATAATTATCTGGACATATTTAGACTCTATACTCTATTTTATCTAATTTTTACAATCATGGTATACAATTTCAATAAATAAATTGTGGTTGGGGTTTCCCTTTTCCAAAACATTACAAGAGGGTCACACCTTCTCCATTATAAAGGCCTCCTATCCACCCACTTCCTGACACCTTTCAAGACACATTGGTTCGAAGAAAATAATAACCAAATAGATACCAAACATCCCTAAAATCCTTCTTTAATACTCCCTTGGTCAGAAATCCTTATAAGGAATACCTTTGGTGAGAACCAATAAGAGTTACACGATTAAGAGCTACACCCTCCTTCACAATGCTCTATTTTATTTTCCTTATGTACTCCATACAATATTTAAATTCCATGATTTTATTAACAAACTAGTTTCCTAAATATAATAGGATGTTTTTATACTAATTTTTTAACCTACACTTATACACACTTCTATCTAATGGGTAACAAACATAGTGTCTATGTGTTCAGCAAACTACCACCTCACTAAATGAAAATTGTTCATTTTTTCCTTTACCACCTTTAATGATGGAAATTATAATGGAAAAAATGTTTATAGATTTTATATATTACATTTATTATAGATTTAAAATTATTTTATTATTTTAAAACACATATCTTTATACTTTCCATTTTGTGTCAATACGATAATTTCGTTTGAGGAAGTGTGAGCTATTTCCCATCAAAACGATGTGATTCATTCATACACGACATGAAATATATTAAGGGATGGTTTTTGTGAATATAAATTTGGTATAATTAAGAAAATTTAATTATATATATATATTTTTTACTTTCTTTCTTTCAACACCCTAATTAAACGGAAATAACGTTCATGCGTACGTATAACTTAACGTCTCCATAAATGGTGTATTACATTTTATACTTCTATATTATATGGATTATTATAATAAATATATAATGATTATAAATTATTTTTAAATACTGATTTAAATTCATCAAACAATTATATAAATACAAATACCTAGGATATAACAAATAAAGAAACATGTGAAAAAGAATGTAAATATTACCCGAAGTGAAACCTTAACATAGAATTGTTAACAATCGGGTAATATAAATCCATAATAAAACTATAAATGGTATTATAAGTAATAATATAGTTCAATTATATATTAGTTATAAATTTAAATTTATAATTCTGTATTTTTGAAGAAGTATGATGAGAGTCAAGACACTAGGTAAGGGAATATCATCTCACTCTTTATTTCCATGAGATATATGCCTTATTCATCATTAAATTATTTTGTGTGGTGTATATAATGACCATGAATGTATTATATGACTCATATAATTAAATATAAGGGTATTTAAATAACCATCTTATGATATTTATGCCATTGGGTATATGTTTCTAATGTTACTAAATGAGTAATTTTATTTTGACTCATTTTTTACTTCTTTGAGACACAAGGCATGTTATACCCCTATATTTTTATATGAGGTGTATAAACTACCTTTGAAATGTTATTTCAGGAATATAATTTTTCCATGACATTTTAAGCTCCATATGATTTCATTTTTCAATAGGTTTATATTATTCAAAGTTACCATGTGGTAAGAGTTTATTGAAAAAATATCTTCATTTATCGAGATTGTTTATAATCATGTTTTTATTGATGAAATAATATGATCCGTATTTCAAGAAAACATAATAATTATATTATCCTTTGGTTATTATTTATATCCTCATATATTATTAAAAATTTTCCAGTCTATGTTACATAAGATAATTAAGAAAATGTTTTTAAGAGAATATGACCTTACCTCTCTCTTTAGTGATAAATATATATTCTTTAAAAGCCATTATTTCCAAAATGGGACTCCAATAATATTATAGTAATCTATCTTGATCATTAAAGGAAATTCTTAACCTTTTATATCTTTTACCAATTTTTTCAAGGGAATATTCTTATCTCTTTATGAATAAGGAATTTTCCTAATCATTTACCATGAAAAAGGAATATTGTTTTTAAATTGTACGATGTGCAACAATTTAACCATTTTAATTTCTTTGAACTTTCCTTTTCTCATTTAGAATTTTAATTTTATTGTTATTTTTAAAATGAAATTTCAAATATATTGTTTTCAAACTATTTTCAATCATTCTTTATAATATTTGAAATTATTTTTCAGGGAAAGTGGCTATCAAAAGTGTTTAGGATTCTTTTATATTTTTTCTAGGAAAAACAATATTCAAAAGGTTTCAAAGATCCTATAAAAATTTCAAAACGAAAAATTATTTCAAAATTATTTCAATGATTCCTATTTAAGTTTTCACGTTAATTTCCTTGAAAATTATTTTCAAAAGTTTTAATGTTTTAAAAATAATTTTTAAGAAGGGAAATGATAATTTTTTGAAGAATGGATTTTAAAAATAACATTCAAAATTATTTACCAATTAATATAACATAAATTTGTGTTACTCATTCTTTTTTGAGGAAATGATTCAATGATTCCATTTGTATCTCATGAGATAGACATGGATATAATGTGAAATGCACTTGTTTTAGTATTAGAGGGATGAAATGATTAGTGAAATTCGTTCTGTAATACAAGGCTATAACATGGAGTGAACCATGTTCAGTAAAGGAATTTATCCAGTAAGATGGCCTTGGCAGCGATTTCTTTACTACTATGGAAGTCATATTTTATGCGAATATGTTTTCCATAATTCTATTTCTTAATACTATTTTACACTTTCATGGGTTATCATTCTTCATTTTTTTATTATTCATGTATTATGAAAACCAATATTTTTTTTCATGATTCATGTTTATAATGTTTGATATGTAGTGTGAGATATTATAATGTTACGATAACATTCTCATACTGATATACTTATGTTTGTGCTTACATGTACCCCTTGTTTACCCTTACTAAGCATCTGAGCTCTCCCATTTTTATGACTCATTACCTAGTTTATGAATATTTTTATGAAGTATGTTTTTTCTTAGAAGGGTTCTATTCATGAAGATCCTATTTGTAGATAATTTATCTCACTTATATAATAGATTTTATGTTTCTATGCTTTTAGAGAAACTAAACTAATACTATCTCTGGGAATATATTATTTGTAATGATTCAAGTATTTTGAAAATGTGATAAAATTTATATTTATGTTAAGATTGGTTCATTATAGAAATGGAATAGTGTGATGTTTTTTCCCCGGGGGATATAAAGGGTACTCTTTTATAATTAAAAAATGGATTTTCACTATGTATGTCAAAGATTGTGTGATACATGGTGTCAAGGATAGTTGGGTGTGAGGACACCAGTTATTGATGCTATTTTTGAAGTGTGATGGATGATTTACTTCTGTTGGAATATATTGGGTGTGCCTCATGTGGATGTCGGTGCTATGGGTCACTAGAAAATGGGGAAACATGATTCTTGGTTGGTAATGAAGGTTCATCGGCGGGGTGGCCTAGGATGTTGGTGACACTGTTCACAATGGGTGATTGATGGGGTCTTTGGGGACATGTGCACATAAGGAATATTCCATGAGTTGGTTTAGTCTAATCATTATGGGCAGTGACCTCCATATATTAAGAAACAAAAGAGGATGGTGTTAATCATCAATATAGAGGGTGTTCACATCATAGAAGGACATTGAAAGTGGTAGTTGAGACTACTGGATAGGGGATTGAGGTTCACCATTTGTAATTGGTTTTATAGGTCATAATTGGAAGGGAGAGTATTAAATTTCATTATTTTCATCAGGTTATAGATCTATATGTTCATAAAAGTACTTGGTGGACCACAAGTATAGTTATACAGACCATGTACTAGACTTTGGGGTGTTGGAATGATTTTTTATGATTGTATGGATATGTTGAAATGATACATAGTGTTGTAGGGAATTATTAGGAAGGATGATGGATTTTCAGGTATGAGGGACTTTGGTTGTATCATTCATCTAAAACATAGGTTAAAGAAAGTAAGGACACACTCAGGTACGGTTGACCCTAATTGGATTAGGTTGTATGACATTTTTGAGTAGCTATTTATTGCATTCCTTCATACACTGAAATAAACATGAATATAATCATGGGGCACCATAGGTGGTGGCTTACTTAGTTCGCACCCACACTCTGTATGGGAACTCTAGGGAATATTAATACATCAAGGATCATGGTAAATGTTGAGGTAACAGTTCAATATCTGGTACCTAGTAGATATAATAGAATTAGTGCCACGTGATATTGTTATCATGGTTTATTAAGGGGTTGGGTGGTTCCTCAGTACTGAGATAGTTGTTTATTTTAGTTATTTTTTTAGTAATATATGTTTTATTTTACTAAGGGAAATATTTTCTACATTTGTATAACACACATGAAATTATAGTGATTATTTTGAGTACTGTATATATATTTTTGGTTAATTGTTTCTATTATATAACACATGATTTTATTATGTTTTATTAATATTGTTATTGTTATTATTTATCATTAGAGGGTATAATAAACTAAATATTAACCCATTAAATCTCACTACTAGTCTGAAGCACTTAACATACGAGGAGGCATATCTAAGGTCTAGTGGAACTCTAGTTCGTTTAGCATGGAGTGAGCCATGCTGGGGTTCAAAATAGTGTTATCAAAGATATAGTTATTTCAATGTGGTTTCACTTTTCACTAATAAAGATAGGTTATTATAAGTGGGTTGTTAT
This sequence comes from Viscum album, assembly GCA_963277665.1. Classification (NCBI taxonomy): domain Eukaryota; kingdom Viridiplantae; phylum Streptophyta; class Magnoliopsida; order Santalales; family Viscaceae; genus Viscum; species Viscum album. The sequence continues at coordinate 276,436,297 of OY728137.1, forward strand.
TTGGGATCTGGTAGATTAGAGATCCTAGAATTTTTTAAAACCTGGTATGGATTTTACATTGTGTTTTTCTAGCACCTACATGATCTAATGTCAATGTTACAAGAAAAATGTTATGTTTGGATGGTTTCTATAGTTATTGTTGAATTATATGGGATGGATTAAATTTCATTTAATTGTATATTTTTTTTGTTTCATACTCATGAAACCTAGAGGTAAGAGGGTGTATTCAAGCATCAAGTTTCGCACATATGGATCACATGAAAAGTGTGTTTTTTTACTTAATTATAGTTTGAAACTCAAAATATAGAGCAAGGGTTAAAAAATTTATCATGATAATAATAAGATTTTTTTTCATAATTTGGGTGTTTGTGGAATTATACTCAACTGACTGAGGAAGGGTAGTAGTGTTTTCTTATATAGCTTCTTGGTGGAATTATGCTTATCCGGACCATGTATGTGATTCTTGGTGTGATGAGTTTATATGTATTAAATGGGTATTAGGGATGAGGTAACTGATTCTGAAATTGGAAGGTGGGTCCATGAGTCTTGATGGTATAAAATTTGTTTATAGTAGGAAAGTGTAAGTGATAGTGAGTATTACTTCCTATTACTTATTTCCTTATTTGTGATATTTAAACAATCATATCTATATAGAGTATAGTGTTTGTATTTTTAATTATATTTCCCTAAAATTGATTCATTTGGAGAATTAGTAAGGTAGATATATAGTGCCTCTAGGGAATGCATGAGATGGGCCCCTAGAGGTTAGGGGTGAGAATGAGTTGTAAGTAGAGGTCTTGAGGCAATATGAATAACTACAGTTAGTAGAGGGGCAAGGGAAGTGGTTATATGAGTATCTCATGGAGAGATTACTGTGGATTATATTGAGTATTGATTGGGGATATTTGGAAGTTGATCCATCTATGGCATCCCTGACATGGGATTTCCAATTGTAACATACTCTTTTGTTTTTGGGATAGGGTGGACTATGTGAAGTGAAGTATTGGAATGATTCCATGTTGATGATTTTAAAACAGATTGAAACACTTCTAGGACGGGGGGTGAAGTTGGTTATGTATATTCCCATTGGACTACGGAAACACCAGTGTGGCGTACAGGTTTAGGTAGACATATATATTGGTGTTGACATGGAAGGACATTGCGACTATGGTTTTTGAACACTTTTTTTATGAGTCTCTGAGGGTGGAATGATTCTATGAGTTTATGCGCTTAAAAAATGATAAAATGTAGTTATATATCTTTCTTGGAGGTTTATATTGATGGAAATATTGCCAAAATCCTTAAATATAAATGATATATTTATTTTCCATTTCATATTGAATGAAAATTCATATTTTCATACACATAAGGGTATATTATTTTATACAATACGTGATTGTAGAGAAATGATAACTATTATCTTTTTATGTTCATCCCACATATTATTTCATTCAATAATATATTATATAACATAAAACAACTGTAAGAGTAACATTCATGTATATATAATGTGTGAAGAATGGAAGGGAATTTGCACATCCGTTATAATATATGAGTTAATGTGGACACCACCTAGGACCGTCCGCAGTATCTATATAAAACCTACTTTCATATGATGGAACAATGTTTGGATATTAATACAGTGAATCCTAGGAACCCAAAGCTCTCTTGACACTATTTATTTAAGCCTTTTTTACTTTCATTGAATGATGATAGCACATATCCTATCTATATGATAAATGATTCATATTGTCCCTTGGAAGCAATACCACGGGAGAAAGATTTTATTTTCCACATTGTGATCTCTTTTAAACTCACATAAAGGAGATCAAGATTGGTACAAAGAATACTTAGTGTATGGTATTACAAATTTATAGTATTTAATCAGTTTATTTTTATACACATTTTCATAAATAATATATGGGAGACTTTGGAAAAGGGTTTAATTTTTTCTGGTCGATTAAAAAAATGTTGTTTAATCTCTTCTAAAACCCAAAAGTCATATCAGAGTTATCCATGATTAATATTTATGAATCAATGAATTAAAATAGAGAATAATCACAAAAGGGAGCATCATTTTCCAGTTTTTTTAAAAAATATTTAAAATGGTATTACCATTATATATCCCACTATTTAAAGGCAACCATAAAATTTACCATTAGGGGATGGAATTTTCATAAAGGTCCCACCCTTATGTTAAATGTATATATAAGGGTAAATTATTTATTTCCTTTACATAATTGGTTTTAGTGAAGGTGGTAACATTATACTGTGGTGCCCGGAGGTCACATAATGGTAAATTGAGATCTACCCTTACATGAAGCCTTCACATAAAGGTAATATCCTCTTTACCCTTGAATGGAATGAGCTACATAATGGTAATATACAGATTTCCCTTATAGAGTGTATTATATTTAAGTTTTATAAAGGTAATTAGTGACTTAACTTTAGGTAAGGGATTCGAGAAGGTCAACGTATGGGTATAATTCTTTACTCTTACAAAGGAATACCCATATGTCTAATGGTAAAAAAACAGATTTTAAAATGTCATATTTAATTTCATTAATAGTGGTAATGATTTAAAAAATATTTATAAATAATTTGAACACATATTTTTGTTTAATATTTATTTTATAATTAATTTATGTATTAACTAATTAAATATAAATTAATTATAATTAATTAAATAAATGTTTATGAAATATTTATTATTAAATATCCCATAAATATTAAATTTTTATAATTGAAATACCATTTAACCAAATTGTATAGAATAATATATGATCTATAAATAAAAGTGTTTATTTAGAAATCATAAGTGATAATTTATAATGGGCTATAATTTTAAAAATAAGGCCATAATATAAAATGTTTATATTTAAATTATGAATTATTCATAGTTAATTATTTTTAATTGTTGAAAACAAAAGACAAAATTATTTTGATATTATTTAATCCATGTAATTTTTTTGATGATTAATATTATCAAGGTTAAAATCATGATTAAATTTATGATATTTAGATTATGTAAAATGTTTACATAATAAAAATTGGACTGTAATTTTTTTTTAAAATTCATAAAATATCATATATTTTGAATAGAAATTACATAGAATAATAAATATAAAATATATCATATTGGAATTAATATAAATGATTTATATTCAAGTTTTTGGAATTTCTATAAAAGAAGATAAAATTATATAATGCTAATAATTTTCCCTGAATAATGAATTATTCATGAATATTTATCTCATGTTGTAATATGTGAATTGTTCATCTATTCAAAAGTTATTACCTAAGTTATTCATAGTTATAAATTGTTTATATGATTAATGATGTATGATTTAGTCTTATTGTTAAATGGATTCCAAATAAATCCTTACATTACGTATGAGAAATAACTCTATGATGAATTTATTTTTTCATTTACCTTTACCTCTGTTTATAATCAAAGTGATTAACTTGAATTTAGTTGTTAAATATAGTTTTTGTATATAAGGTGTTATAGATATTATAAATTGGATTCCCTCTAGAGTAAATTATATATAGCTAAAGGGCCTTGGGTTTTGACTACGTATTTACGTAGAGGCCCACGCCTTGTCTATAAAAGTGAATAAGGTTTCCTATCTATCACTAAGGGATTACTCACATGAATAACTCTGTGCCTTTACAAGAAGTGTTCATGTAAATTATTCATATGATGTATCTGGATATGTATGAATACGATTATATTCTATTATTGAGCGAGTAAAAAGAATTTTTGGGTTTTGTAAATATTTACAAATCTTTATAGTTTGACCATACTGATTGAATGGAGCGAATATGACTCCAAAATAAATTAATAGAATAATGCATTTATAAAATGGAATTACATGGGATAAGTACGTAATATTAAAATAACCTTCAAATACTAAGTTTGATATTCCTTCCAAAGTAACACATAACCTTAATCATCCAACCAGGTAGGTTATGCCAAATTTGGGTTCCCCTGGATTATCATGTGTAATAAAAGTTAGGAAAAGTGACACTTGAACATCCTTTGGAGGTCATTCCAAATCTTGGTACCACTATATTTTACTTTTTTATATTTTTTCCATTTTAATTGGTTTAATGTATATGGGATACCCTAATTGGATTAAATGATGGGTGGAATATAGTAGAGTTTATCTATATGATGGATCAGACAATGATGTTTCTAATCAACTATCCGTGTGTCATATATGATATAATTGTTATGATGACCTACTAAAATAGCTAAATAAGAGGAGGAACACTGAAGCATCATGGTGGTTAGTAAAATATAGATCTTGGCCCACTAATGGATATGATTTATTTGAAAAGTAGGTCAACTTTTTAGTGTGAGAATTAATTAAAGACCTTTTTAATTGGTAAATAATAAATGATACTCGTGTGATTAAAACATCCATTGTAGATAATATCATCATCATCCTTATCAAGATAATATTTGTGATCAATATCTCTTAAATACAATCTTAATTTACACAACTCATTAGAATTATAACTTAATAAAATTTCTTTAGAATGATTTCTAATCAAAAAAATTTCTAAAGGAAAATTATATGTTTCAGAACAATTCATTCCCTAAAAAACAAGTGATGAAGTTTTTTAATAACTGAATCTAGATTCTTATAGAAGCATAAAGTGATTCATTTATGATTTCAAAGGTATTAGATAAAAATTTACCAAAGGAGTCCTAGTCTCCAATTATATACTCTGTACGATTTTATATATCAACAATTTAATGAATTTTAATCTAATATACTTAATATGATTTGGTATATTAAATGAAATTCAATGTAATTGAATATATTTATAGCACGATTATACTAAAGGTTTCCTTAAAACATAACTGGTTATACAAATAAATTCTATTTTTATGATAGTTATATGATATCAACTCTATTTTTATGATTTGTTTAAATTATATTATGCTTATTAAGGGAAGACTAAAAGTGGATTCTTTTGGTTAGGGAGTTCTTCCAATTTTAATTAATGGAAATTTTCTAAAATGATGAATTAATAAAAGAAAAATATTACTTGATATTATGAAAATGTTGAGAATAATTTAACTAAACATAAGATGTCTATATTCAAATGATGTGTTGATAGTGCTAAAAAGAAAAATTTTAAAAATAAAGAATGAATGTTATTCGAAAGGTCTAAAAATGATTCTTTAAAAAGATAGTCAGGATCAATGAATCCTAGGGTTGATACGAAGGAAGAGTAATAATTTAATATGATAGGATTATCCAGGATATTCTAAATATAAATTTTGAAACTCTATGAATTTTAAATATATTATATGGATGTTCTATAAATTATTTCTTTAATTTTAAATAGTATGTGACACTGAATATATATTTTATAGAGTTTTGTAAATATTCAAGAGTAAAAAATCAACTGATGAATTGATTGATCTTATAGTTTATATTCATGAGATGAAATCAATAATTACTTCATATTGTATTTGAATCTAAATAATTTTATCTTTATCAAATTTGTCTAAGAAAAATATGTGTATCTTCTTCTATTTTCCCTTGTATTTTAAAAGAAGTTGTTGGATTACAAATAATTTTTATGAACATGTATGACATGAGTAACGATATACACATGGTTTACGATTCATCAATATCTATAACATTTTTTTAAAAGAATATTTGGAAAAAAATTATTTTATCTAGGAAAAAATATTTATCCAAATATTTGATAAAATATGTGGGAATGTGTTTCTACAACCCATTAGTGGTATATTTTAATAAAATATTCTATAAAAAAATTAATTGTTATAATAACAAATAATAATATATATGATATGGAAATAATCATTTATTTTTTAAATGTTCCTACTGAATGGAAATAAATGTTATTTATTAACCAAAAAGGGTTTTTGTATTTTAGCAAGATATTCTAAAAAGAATATAATTTTTAATAGGCTAGTGGGAGTATGTTTGATCTTAGATAAGTTTATAGTCAAGAAATAAAGTATAAAAAATATTAATTTAAAGTGTTTTCCACTAAATATTCTATTCTTTCTAGTATATGTGATTGTAAAAAGTAAATAATTTCATTTAGTTACCATTTAGAAAGTAAATATCACTATTTACTAATGGATTATACTAGTTTAAAGGTTATAGTTCTTTTAACTCAATATCATAATAGATTTTTGGATGTTTTTTTGATAAATAATAATGTAACGAGTTACATTTATTTATTAAAAATATTTAGTGAAACTATTTTTTGGGAATTATACAAGGATAAATAAAAAGTAAATTTTTCTTGGTATCCTAAAAGCGTTTAAATTAGGAAAAAATAGATACATGTAAATTGTTATTTTAGTTACCATTATAAGGTGTTATAACTTTATCCAAAAAAGTATAGGGAATGGTGGTGAATGGAAATATAATATTCACATTTAGTTACCATATTAATGTGATTTTTACTTTATCCTAAATGGGTTTGGGATTACTTATAAATAATTGTGTAAGTAGTTATATTATATAATGGAATTTTTATTGATGTAATAAGGTTTCTAGGAAGATGATGATGAAAATAGAATAAAATCTAAATAAAAAATACAAGTTTGCATCATAAAATTTGATATTTTAAAGTTTGGAATCATTAATACATTTAAGAAGTTGAACTTTTATGAATATCATTCTTAATTCTCACCATTATTCAGACATAATTACATCAAAGTTGTTTCTCACTGTAGAGTTTAGTTGTTGGGTTTTATCATATGTTCACATAAAGTGTGATAGGAATTACATATTATGTAATTAGTTAAAAAAATCTAGAAAGTGTAAAAAATGTAAGTCTTATTTAGTAGTTTAGCATATATGATATGATAAAATGGTTCTTATGTTATTTTTGTTAAATATTCTTAGAGTTTAGGAATATTAAAATTTACTATATTGAAAATAATCCACCATTTCATCATTCATTAATGTTGGCTACATATATGTATATATAAATACACATTTCATGAAGTGAAATGACAATTGACCTCTCAAAGTTTAACCTTTAGTTATCCCTAAATTATTTTCTTCATGGAGTATTATAAGTTATAAAGAAATGTAATGGTTAGAGTGAATAGTATTTTTTTGTATCAAGATATATAATATGCTAATGTAGCACAAAACCAAGAATACGATTCTTTGTGTGTGATGAAATACCCACTAAGTATAGCACATAGAGTGACATAAAAATGTATTAGGTATATTATGGGTGCATTGATTGTATTTGAGTCCCCATTACCTAAGGTTGGGGAGATACCTAGTATGACATCCTTTATATACTAATACCCTACATATGAAATTATACATATTGACTTAGCTAATTTGTGGGGGGGGGGGGGGTTGGGTTTGTTTCTAATCATGTTGTTGGTTGTAAATTAACAAAGATGAGAGTTTTACACTCATACGATGAGTATGAAATCTATTCCATTGATTGAGATAGACTATGGGTGTTTGAAGACTTACCTTGATATTAATTATCTATTCAGATAAGTGACATGTGATGTTCTCATCGATATGGATGAATGACATGTGATTTATTCATATATTTGATCAACCTATACTCTAAGAACCTAGAACAAAATAATTGGATATATGGTATTAACCTATTTCATATCTGATAGTAACTTTATGTCATGGAAAAAGGGAAAATATTATAATTTACATTTTTATATGATGTAGACTAGTGGACATAGGTATAACGATACATATGTTTGATAGTGATCACTCTAGATACCTTTATTGCTCGAGTAACAATTACACCTTTCTAGAGGACACTATTTTCTTATATATATGGAACCAAATATGCATATTTGTTATCAATTCTATAAAGTCCTGTGGTGTCAAAGTTTTTTGTTTACTAAATGAGGATTGAGTTTGAGTTAGAGAGCTACTGTAAAAGTGATTTTGTGTTAATACAAAAATATTTTTTATGGATATTCACAAGGTATTGAATATGATGTAATGAAAAAAGAAAATAATAATATATTTAAAAATTTGTTTTGGGATATATCTAAAATAGTTTTATATATGGTTTCTCAAGTTATTTAATAAGATACAATATATGGTGAAATCATACAATGTCTTTTAGGCTTTAGTGAAAGTGAGATATTTATGGGAATATTCCATAAATCTTGATATGTATATATATATGTGATATATAGAGGATATTTTTTATTGTATGTAAATTATTATTTTCATGCACATTTGGGTACATTATTTTATGTAATATATGATCTCCTAAAAATGATAGTTGTTATCATTTCATATTTCTACCACATATATTATAATTCAATATGGTACAAGAGAAGATAAACTATTTGTAGGATTTACATTCATTTATTTATAAATAATGAACTATCTAAGGGAATATACTATTGTCTTATAATGAACGAGTTATAGAAGACACCACCTAGGAGATTCCTTAGGTTTTATATAATCCTTGTTGTTATATGATGGAACAATGTGTGCATGTTCAACCAGTGACTCCTACAAAGAAAAGTAATCCCTACACTTATTATTTTCTCTTATGGAACTAGGGATATGTGGATATAAAGTGTATACTACCTATATGGTGGATAATTTATATTACCTTATGGATACACTATGAAGGTGGGGATGTTTTGTTTTCCTGTTTTTTATCTGTCTCAAAGTCATCTGAAGGAGATCTAGGGTGATGCAATGGATCTTCAGTGTAAGGTACAAAATATTTATTTTATTTGTTTATTTTTGCCTCATATGTTCTTCCTATATCATAAATGGGATATCCTCATAAAAGGGTTTAAATAACTTCCAATTTATTAAACATTTTTTTAATATCCTCTTATATCTGCTCTAATTTTTGCTGACAGTGGTAGGAGATGATATCACCATATTGTGATGATTTGAGGATGGTTTATGATATGATATTTGTCTATTATTAAAAATTTTACAGTTGAAATCATTCTTGAGGAAATAAATTAGTCATTAATAACATAGCATACCTTCTTGGACAATATTATAACAAGTCAGATAGTTGGGTTAGGAAAGATAAGAAGGTGATATTTGGATAATTAGAAGTGAGGATAAAAAGAAACCTAGTTAGGTAGTTATAGTATAGGTGTGATTATTAAACTATATCATTTATATTAAATAACATTTTTCTAGAGTGATAATATGTGACTTGTTAAATCCTAGTGTGATCATCCAATAAAATAATGCAGGGAATGTGAATAGATGGGGAATTTGGAAAGGTTTTTCCAGAGGAACTCCTAAGAAGATGGGAGTTATAGGCCAGGTTAGATTCATTGATCTAAATAAGGATCCAAAAATATAACTGTGTATAGTATTTGGGATTCACCTTCACACATGAGATGTGGGAGTGTAAAACATACCCAATATGAGGGATAGTTTAGGGTAGTGAGCACAACTCTGAATAGAAGACATGCTTTAGTTAATCGGGCTTCAAGATAGATGTATTTAGGTAAATCAATATATTAAAAGTATGCTGAAGATATAATGAAATTTATAGGTACAACATGAGTGTGTGACGATGGTTTTTGGGTTTGTATTATGGATGCTGATGCAAAAAAACTGAAAATGATTAATTAATTATCCGGATAGTGGTTAATATTTGAGAATAGTATGTGTGTGATAATGGTGGGAAGAATTTTCTTGATGAATAAAAGAGGGAATCAACTATGATATGGAATAAAATTGGGAATAGTGTATGTTGAAAAAAGTGGGAATTTGGTATGATGAAGGACAATATATGAGATGAAACCATGTGTATCATACCTATGGTGGGTAGTTCCCCTAAAAGGAATCACCCTGTTAAGTATTTAAGTCAAGATAGTTGGGATGAGATAAATGTATTTGGTGTTATATGATTGTTTCAAGAATCCAAAGAGTGGTATGCTTAGGTTAATTATGTTTTTTTCAGTGATTATAGTATGATATCTTGGGGAAAAGATATCCTATAATGGGGTGGTTTTGAGGTCCTAAGTACAAAAGAGTATAAATTTAGGTCAGATCTTGTATTAATAGGGTGTTAGTGGAACCTGTAGAAGTTTCAGTGGTATTAGTTTAGGTTAGTTGACAATCCTTGGGGTTGGATAGGCTAAATGAGTTGGAGTTATACATTAGAAATGATTAAAACCGCAATAAATGGGAGTTGGAGCATGGTAAGGGATTCACGCCATGGAAAAGGGGGTGATGTGGTGTAAAGGGATGAAAAATGGTTTTTTGGTTAATTCATATGCAAATGGGAAATTTCCATGTCATGACAGAGTTGGTTGCACTGTGACGGGTCCATGTGTATGGTTTTGGGAATTTTTTAAATTGGAGGAATATTGGATTTCATTTTGCGATGAGAGGTTACATGGAAAGATGATAGGAATTTTTTTAAGGATAAATAGTATATTAGATTCTATGAAAAATTACATTTGTTGAATTATTCCATTACCTATGATGTCATATATTTATGAGGGTGTTTCGGTTGAGGGTTACCCCATGAAGGTTTCTTACACATGGATTTCATTCCTCATAAGCCAATGGTAATGTCAGGATGTGACCTCAAGTAGTGAATTCAAGGATTCTATGGAGGTATGATGTGCCATAAAGGGGGATTATAATGAAAGGGTTAAAGGAGAGGGGGGATTTACACCATAGACGTGAGGATCACGCCATGACCTTCCTAGTGAGTTTTGAAAAAAGGGGAATTATAATAAATGAATAAATTAGTAAATAACATTAAAAGTAAAAAAAGAGTCTATTTTAGCCAGTAATAATAGGACACTCTAAAACATTCGTCGCTCTCAATATGCAAAAATTTTGGGAGATCTCTATTAATTAATATTAGATATTAGAATCATTATTATTAGGGGGTATCTATGTTTTTGTATGAAAATACCTAAGAGTCTATTTTTTTATTTTCAATATATTTATCTGTTTCGATCCATGATGCCCTAAAATAGTTTTTTTGTTAGATCTTGAAAAATCCTAAAATTAAATCTAAATTATCTAATGTTTCTTAACAAGTGGAGTCCTAATAACTCTTGGTATGTGTTGACTATAATTTTTTAACATTATACATGCTTTATGAATTCATAATAAAAATTCATGGGTTGTGTTACTTATGTGTGACCATGTATAGAACCTAATAAGTTGTTTTGTTCTAGGGGGATATTGAGGGTAGTCTTGTGTGAGAAAAATGGGCTCCATGAAGCTCTTCTAGATCCAAATTAATTTATTTTATAAAATACTTGTACTTTCAATTATTAAATAAAAAATTATTAATCAATGAATCTAAGGTTTAGTGTATTTTGTTTCTAGTCATATGCAACATTATCAAATTATACAATATCATAGAAAGTATTCAAATCCTTTATAATGGTTTGTAAATATAATTTAAAATATAAAAAGGAGATCCTCAAGGAGTGTCAAACCAGATATCCAATTAGGACCTCTTACTGTGCACTGAGTAAAGATAAAGCTATTACCCAACCAACGTTTTTAGGGATATTACCCCTAGGTGAATTTGAGCTAGAGCATGTATCCATCTGTAGTATCCAGACAAGGATATCATTTTTATGAAACCAAAAACCCTTTACTTTATGAAATTTTTTGGTTGTTTTCCTATATTTAGTTTTATTCCTTTGGTTTCAAGTAATGTATTGATGTCCTTATTTGAAATAATCATTAATGATTTATTTGATACCAATTATAGAAACTGAAGTTTCGTACACAAAATATTACAAAACAATGAACATAAAAATACTTAAACACAACCCATAAATCTAGTGGCCATGTATCATTGGGATATTATACAAATAAAACATCAAGTTAAACCTATTTTTTTTATTTAAAACTCTATAGTGTTATATTAAGTTCCATTTATTTTATTACTGCATAAGATAACCAGGAGAAATATATAATGGTAAAGGGTGAGCTATGAAGTGTATTAATGGAATAAACATGAAATGAAACAAAATATTCAAGAGGCATAACATGATATTATAAAATTGAAGAATTCTATTTTAATGATGCTGATTTTTCCATATATTACTTTAGAATATTGTATATATTTTTTACAGATCTAGGCACCGTGACTGCATAGGATTTTGATGCTTGATGTGCCTAAAATTAATATTTGAAATATATTAAATATCACACAAGCATAATTTTCCTAAAAATGTGCAATAACACAAAAAATGGAGGCACAAATCAGAAATATGAGGCAAAAATTGAGTTCAGAGAATGGGTTTTACACTAGGTGCAACCTTACACTAGAAAGCTTCAAATGTTCCAGTTGGGCATGGTCATTGGATAATTTTAAATAAATTAATTGAATAAATTGATTGATTTAATTAAAACATCATGAACTGATTTTTCTTATAATTTTATGGTAAGGATGGAATCTCAGGGACATCTGGAAAACCCTAGAGTCATTGGAGGGAGAATTTGAGGAGCTTTATTGGGAGAATGATGACTAGATCTTGGATCACTGATCACTGAGCCAATAGGAAATGTTGATCTCACCAATGATAGTGACATGGGATCATTTTTTTGAAATTATTGGTATAAATAAATATTGAAGACTGTTTTGTTTTTATTTATCCCTATTTTATTTATCTTGTGATGAACATGAATTAATTGACTAGCTGATTAATCCACTAGTTGATTGTATTGAGTGTGAGAGATTATTTATGGGGAATGTTTTTTGAATTATTTATTTTGTCTTGGATATTTATTATTCATTCTAGTGGAAATATATTGAGTCTAACCAAAACATGATCGAGGTTCATTCCTCTTTGTTTGTTTCTTTGTTTTATCCCACCAAACTTCATGCATTCATCACTGCTTTTTCATCTGAATAAAAATACCAGATAATCAATTATTGGGCACTAATTTCATAGAACAATTGATTGTTATTATAGATCAGGGTTCCAAATATATTATATGATCAAGCTAAAATGATGGTAATGATGGATCAGGACATGCATGTTTTGGTTTTGGAACATGCAGTCATGACAAGGATACAAGATGATTCTTGGGAAATAGGGATGACCAAAAATCAGTCCTCTGTTGACAATCTAACTTTTTTGACCCACATATGTGATCCTTGGACATGATGTGCAGCAGATCTAGTAGTAGAAGTGGAAGTGGGAAAAAATGTTTATTGAAATAGAAGGTTTTAAAAATCATGATATAAATGTCATGTAATACGAGATTACATGGTTTTTGGGGAACAATATATGGTGCTAGCATTTCTATGGAAGAGATAAATATCACAAAACATGTGATCGATATCACAAAACATGAAAAAATTATCTAGAATCTCAGTCTATAACTTGGATAGTATGTGGATACAACTCAAAGTACACAGACTCAGTCACACCGTGTACTCATACACTGATACAGGCATGGACCATGATACACAGGTAAGACCTAATTCTGAAGTGACAGAACACGTACTACCATTAAAAAATTTTATACAACTTCAAATATGACTATAAGTCTTTATCCTATTTTGATTTCAAAAGTTTTATTTGGGTACATTCTCTTGATCCCTTTCCGTTGAGTGATTATTATGGAGTTGTGTTCTATGTGAAGGATGGTGATCGCCTCTAAGGAACTGTAATATTAGATAGAGTTAGTGGAGCCCTTCTGAGATTATTGAAGTGAGATCATATGTAATCATCTTTTACATAGGTGGGGTTATTGGTTTCGTCATGACCAAAACTATGTGGGAATCGATACCCTACTTAGAGGGTTAATTCGGATTGGGTTGTTGGTACCCCCCATGGCCTTGTTTGTGATCCCCATATGTGTATTTTTCTCCTCAGACATCCATCATATACTTCCTATGGAGAGACTCGACAAGCACAGAATCTTGGATGGTCTCCATTAGTGCTATCCGACTCTTGGAGTGAGTTCTCCAGGATGATTGTTATATGTAACCTTCAAGTAGGAATCCTAGGATGGAATTAATATTAAGACTTTACCTTGAGATTGTGTGTCTATGTTGTGTATATATGGATATTATTATTATATGTTGTCTTAAAATATACTTATGATGAGATAATATTTATTCTTGATTCTATATGATTAGTGATTTTAGGATGTCTTATTGGGTATTATTATACTCAAACTTTTATAGGATTTACCACGACATGTCATGTCTTATGTAGATGATAAAAATTTTAATGGTGACCTAGAGGGACCAGGACCAGGTAGATATTAGTGAGTCAGACAGTCGGTGGTGTGTTCCTGTAGTCACCTTTATTTCAGTCCTCACTCATTTTCCAGTTGGACTAGTTTTTATTTTCTTGTAATGGACTTGTATTTGGCGCTTTTCATTCTAGTACATATCTTTGTACTCTGATCGATGGATTTTTTTATATTTATACATGCATTGTTATTATCTATTTTACATTTTATAATTGATTGGGATTTGGAGATGTGTGTGTGTAAAGGTACATTAAGTTAAGTACTCCCATGTGGGTAATATGCTTACTCGATTTTAGTCTCTTACCTTTGGCCTATTAGAGGCGGTCCTCGGGTAGCTGCAGAACATTCCTCACTAAGATGTGTTGTGATAGAGTGGTATCAGATGATTCAGTTATACCATTTGGCTAGAGTATGTGAGTTTGGTTTTGGGAAATAGTGTTTAGTGTTTCATGTTCAGATTTTAGTATAGGGACTCGGGTGTTGGTGAGGAGGCTGATGTATCCATACACAAGGACTCTGATCAACTACCTTTTGACTATGTAAATTTTATAACTAGTTGTAAGGAAAAAATTGGTGAATGCATCATATATGAATGTGTTGTGGTTTTCCTGTAATTCTTGAGTTAGTTCTTTAGATATACTATTTGACTAGGGCATATATTTTCTATTTCAGCATGCTTTCATGATGGTTTACAGCTAGGATTCATTATTTGAATCACATGGATGATCCCATGAGAGACAAGGCTTAGATATATGGACCTGTTCTGGATGTGTTACATCCAGGAGGTGCACTAATCATACCAACACCTGTTGAACTGGAAATGGTACTGACAGTACCAGAGGACCGAGTGCACAAGTTGAGTGTGATTCGTGAGTTTTAGAAACAATAAACCCTTCAATTCCAAGGAAATCCCAAACCATAGGTGACTGATGAATGGATTGAGGTAGTGATATAAGTCTTCCACTTTTTCAGGACACCGGTAGACCCAACGGTGGTCTTGGAAGTGAGCCTTCTCTATGGATCCATAGGGAGATGTTGTATGATAGTTACCTAGTCATATGATGAGGAAACTATGGTATGGTCAGAGTTCAAGAACCTTTTAATAATGATTTCTATACAGCTATTTTGGGGGATGTGCACATCCAGGATCTTCAATATCCACATTAGATAATATGACTCTTGTTTAGTATTCATATAGGTTAACCAACCTCCCTATATACTCCATTGATATGGAATGTGATTAGTTCTTTCAGGATTGAACCTTTGAGTGAGTAAAGTGTAGATAAATACAATCCAACATGATATGTCTATGAAATTCTATCTATTCTAGGGTGATGAGGCATTCTTTAGTGGTCGATAGTTTTCTATCTAAGAATACATAGATAGTTGGTGCCAATAGTTGGAACACAAAAGATGAGTTTTTGGTATATGGTAGCTAACCATATACTGAAGTACCTCGACATGCGATATGTTGCAGGAGGCCATCCCAGGATAGAGGGTCTATGGTTTAAGGGTCACAAGATGGATCTAGTCATCCTTGGGATAGATGGTGATACTCTTATGATTCTCAGAGGTGACTTTCATGAGATTTTATGATCCATTGTGTAGTGGATAGAGAAATGGTGGATGTGATGACTAGGTAGTGGAAATGAAAAGAGAAGGTATTTTTTAAAGGTAGTGGATGGGGAAGAGGAGATTGGAGAGAATCTGTAGGTGGTAGATGTTATGAACTTTTACCACTAACACCCCCATCTTGTCCACCTCATGCTCTAAGAGTGGGGAAGAGGGGTGAGGGAAGCTACAGGGAGTCAAGGATTATGAACCAGAGGATCCAGGGATGACATAAGTTATGATCTATGTATTTCTACCTTATTTATAGTGTTTATTGACACAGGTTTGAGTCATTACTTTATTTACACCTATCATGATTCTGGCTTATAGATTCAAAATGAGACCTTAGCTAAAACCTTGCACTTGATGACACCAACTGAGGGTGACTCAGTGATCACACACTTCCTCCGATGGTGTGAATTGACTCTTGTAGGGGAGAGTTTAATTGATATATCTTTCTTTATGATGGTATGCCTCACGATGTCATCTTAAGTATGGAATGATTATCTACATTTCATGCCCAGATAGACTATTTCAATTAGAGGATGTAGTTTTTCTACAGCGATGGAACTTAATTTTTCCTTTTTTGATGAAAAGGAAACCAAAATTGATTTGGATACCCTCATGAATAAGAGTGTGCATATGAACACTCATCAGTTGACTAGAATAACTATTGTTGTAGTGGATGCTATGAGTTTTCAGTTCCCGTTAGTGGTGACATATTATGAGGATGTCTTTCTTGTGGACATTCCATGTTCACCTCCCCAAAAGGAGATCGAATTATTCATTAATATTCACCCCTAAATAGCCCTAATATATGCACTAGAATTTTTAATGGCTCTTATAGAGCATTTCAACCTGATAGTGAAATTCGACGAGTTACAGATGAAGGGATTTATCTGACCTAGTATCTCACACTGGACATACCTAGTATTGTTCACCAAGAACCTGATTGGGAGCCAAAGGTTGTGTTCTAATTAACATAAAATAAAACAAATAACCATAAAGAAAAAATATCCACTACTGAGTATTTATGACCTCTTTGACCAGTTGAGAGGAGCATGATTGTTCTTGAAGATTTAACTCAGACCAGTCTCTGTGAAATTTTGAGTGTGATATAAGGATATACCAAAGACAACTCTCCAATGTCGTTATAGTTACTATAAGTATTTGGTTATTCCTTTTGGTATTAAGAACTCCCCAAAAATGTTAATGGGACTCATGAACCATATCTTTCATCCTTTCTTGGGGAACTTTTTAGTAGTCCTCATTGATGATATCCTAGTATACACAATGTCCATGGAGGAGAAGGCAAGACACTTAAAGATGATTCTAGATTTAATTTATGAGAAACATATTCATGTGATGGTTTCAATGTTCTAGTTATGGATTCAAGATTTACAATTTTTGGGACAAGTTATCTCAACATACGGTGTAGTAGTGGACCAAGGAATGTTTGATGCAGTGTTAGTTTGAGATCCTACAAAGAGTGTGCGAGAGGTGAAAAGATTTCTTAGGTTGGAAAGATATTATGGTAGATTCATACGTGATTTATCCATGATATCATCTCCATTTAAATCTTTGAACTGAAGGGGGAAACGTTTTGTGCATATAGATAGGTGCTAGTAGGCTTTCTAAAAGTTGAGGTAGAGACTGAAATTGATACTTTCAAAGGAAGCTGTTGAGTATGTGGTATTATAAAAATCATCCAGGACAAGGATTTGTTTTTTTATGATGAAAATAAAAGGGGTGATTGCCTATGGTTCACTTTAGTTGAGACCACATGAGTAGAACTATCTAACACACAATCTTGAGCTAGAAGATGTAGTATTCTCACTAAATATATGGTGACACCACCTTATGGGTGAGAGATTTATCATCTATTATGACCAAAAGTGTCCCAAGTATATTTTGTCTAGTAATAATCTTAACATAAGATATAGGTGATGGGAAGAGTTACTCCATGATTATGAGTTCAAGATTGTATATACTCCTGGAAAGGGGAATGTAGTAGTAGATAAACTTAGTAGGAGATTTTATTCATGCTTGTTTTGAGAGGAATCTGAGAAGCTCTCTTTGTTACTGTAATCCTTTGTGTATGGGGATGGAGAATCTTTCATCTAGTAGATTGTTGTAACCCTCCAATTTTATAGAAATTTTGGGGGGCAAAACATAGGGATGTCGATTGTGAGACCCAAAAAACACAAATATCTTCTGGACATGCTCCTAATCTATTTTATGAATTAGGGGAGCATGCCATTACTTTTATAGGGTGAAAAATGGTACTAGTGACATTGTTGGAGGAGGTTATAAGGTATTTTCCTACATGTCCCTTTACTGTAAATCCAGGTGTAGAGAATATGTACCATGAACTCTGAGGTTTGTTTCTGTGGAAAGGGCTTAATAAAGGAGTTATCGAGTTTATCTCTAGATAACTTACTTGTCCAAAAGTGATGGTTGAGCACTAGGTTCCAATAGGTTTAGCTCTACCCCTTTAGGTTCTAAATTAAAATTGGAATGGTATATCCATGGACTTAGTGATGTGGTTAGCATGTATTTAAAGAGGACATGATGCCATCTTGGTGATCATAGACTGACTCAACATATTGACCCACTTATTATCTATTCAAGAGATAAGTTGAATAGAGAGATTAAGGATCATCTATGTGCATGACATAGTGAGACTTTAGGGTGTTCCCTTGAAAATAATTTATGACTGGGATAATCACATCACATCAACATTTTGGAAGGGATTATTGGAGTCATTTGGGACTCAGTTACACTTGAGCATGAACTTTCACTCCTATACTGACAACCAAAATGAGAATACCATTCTGGTATTGGAGAAGATCCTATGGGATTTCATGTTATACTTTGGTTTTAGTTGGGATGATCACTTACCATTGGTGGAGTTTGTGTACAAAAATAGCTCACAATTCACCACTGGTAGACACTATTCAATGTCTTGTATGGGTGAACCTGTAGGTCTGTACTCTGCCAAACTGACCGAGGAGAGGTAGTTCTTAATGGAACCAAGTAGGAACAAGTCACTAAAAATAAGGTGGAGATCGTTGAGGAGTAAATGAGGAATATAAAGAACCATCATAAATCTTATGCATACCAACTACAAAGGCCTTTTGAGATTGAGGAGGGAGATCATATCTTCTTGAGGTTTTTACCTTGACCTAGGTTATATAGATTTAGATTGGGTGAAAATATGTCTTTTATAATCATTTTCTGTTTATAGATACTACATAGTGTCGGTGAGTTGGAATACCCCTTAGCTTGACCTCCACAATTAAACTTGGTACACATCATCTTCCACATGTTTCAACTGAGGAGGTATGTGTATGACTCGTCACATGTTATCAATTGGGGAGAATTAGACATAGAGGATGGAGATACAATTTTTGAGTACTGAATAGAGATCAAGGATCAGCTGGAGTGTATAATTTATGGGTGTTAAATTCTCCAAGTCCTTGTCGGGTGGTAGAATGAGAATCTTTAGGAGAGCACCTTGGAGTGGGGGACCGAGATATGGGCTTAGTACCCACATCTCTTATTATAGACTTTTGTTTTGGATTTATGAGATGTAAATACAAAATATGGGGATAATTCTATGGGTATTATTTTCCTATATTTTTCATTATAATATTTTATGGATTATTTACAGAGATAAGTGCTAAGACGACTTGAGTTTTTGAGGCCTGGTGTGCCTAGAATTAATTTTGAAAATATATTAAATGCATTAAATATCACGAATGCCTAGTTTTATAGAAAAATTAAAATAACTCCTAAATGAAGGATTAGATTATAAATTATAGGGTTTATTGAGTTCATATAATGGGTTTTAACCAAGGTTTGGCCTTACTATAGTGCCATCCAGACATTCGAGTTGGGTGCGGTTGTAGGAGAACATTTAAATAAATTAATTGATTAAAATAATTTATTTAATTAAAATGTAATAGTCTAATTTTTTCGATAATTATATGGTTATTATGGAATATTAGGGGTTTCTTCATAACCTTGGAGCCATTGGAGAGAGCATTTGAGTAGATTTCATGGGAGAACGATGAATGGATTGTGAATTATAGATCGGTGTGCCAATTGAACATGTGGATCTCAACAATGGCAGTGGTTTGTGATTTTTCTTCACCAATGATTGATCCAAATCAAGGTAAGATATTGTTTTATTTTAATTTATCCGTGTTTGATTTCTTCAGGGATGAAAGAAAATCAATTTACTAACATATATATTCACGAGTTGATTATATTGCGGGTGAAAGATTATTTGTGGGCGAATTTGGGGGAGTTTTTTATTTTATCTTTGATGCTTTTTTTCATTATTACCACAATGTATTGAGTTCAACCCAAATATGGCTAAGGTTTGTTCCTCTTTGTGTGTTTCTTGGTCTTCTCCAAACTTTCATCATGCTTTTATCATTTAAATTTCATTTGACCAATTGTTTGAAAAAATTACCATATAATCAATCATTTCACACCAATTTAGTATAAAAAAATCATTATCGTAGATACAGGTTCAGATTGATAATGGGATTGAGCTGTGATAATGGTGATGAAATATCTAGATGCGAACTTACGTGTTTTATAATTTATGGTGATGATATCGCTATAAGATGATTCCTGAGAAACTAGGATGACCAGAAATTTGACCTCCAATCACGATCAAACTCAGTTTACTGAAATCTATGAACTATGGATGAGATGTGAAATAGATATAGAAGTAGTAGTGGTGGATCAATACAATACAGGATGAACCAGTTTGATTAAGAAATCATGATATACATGAAGTTTAATACAGGATTAGATGGATTTTGGGGCCCTGACTAAAGTGTTAGGGTTTCCATAGAGAAGATAAATATCAACATGGTGTGGGAACTTTACTTGTAATCTCAATGTGTAACTCATAGGGCACACATAAAAACCCAATATTACACAAGCTTAGGCGCACTATGTAATCGGACACAAACATGTAGTCAGACATGGGCATGGGCTATGATACATGGGTAGGACTTGGTGCTGAAGGGTCACACCATGTAATACTAGTATGCACTATGTATTCATTTGAAGTTGGCTAATAACCATTTCAATATTCATCTCAAACATGTTTCATTACGACACATTCCCTTGATTTCTATCCCCTAAGGGTTTAGTATGGAATCATGTCCTATGCATAGGATGATAATCATATATGAGGAACTTCATTCATAGATATAGTTTTTGAAATCCTTTCGTGAGCCCTAGGGTGAGATCCAATATCATCATATTTTCCCTAGGTGTGGTTTTTGGTATCATCATGAAGAAAACTATGTGGGCATCAATCCCCTACTAAGTGGGTTAATTCAGATTGGGTTGTTGGTATACCACATGGCCTTGGGTGCGATTCCATTGTATGTATCGTTATCATAAAACATACATTGTGTAATTCCTATGGTGAAACCATATAAAGATGAAATCTCATATATATATCATCAATGATATCTCAATCATAGAGTATAATATCCCAAATGAGTGCTATGTAGAACCTTTAAGTAGGAATTTGAGGCTAGCATCATAGTTGTGCCTTTACCTTGAGACTGTGTGTCTATGTTCAGTATATCTAGATATTATAGTTATATATTATATTGATATATACTGTTGATGAGATGATTTTTATTATTGATATAGTATGCTTTATTATTTTTGTGTGTCATATGGGTTATTTTTATACTCACCCATTCATGAGTTTTTCCCACACGTGTCATGTATTAAGAAGAAGGTCGACATTTTTATGAATACCTAGAGGGACCATAACCAAGTGGATCTTAGTGATCTAGATATAATGAGGTGTGTTCCTATGGTAACCTTAATAGTAGCCCTCACCCACTTTATATGGTATTTGGTTACCTAGAACATACTTTTATATACTTTACGGTAACTTATATTCATGGTTTTTTATATTATAAACTACTGATCACATCATGATTATTTTTTTACATGATATTGTATGCGATAATGTCCAAAGAGTAGTTGGCACACTAAATGGTCTTAGTAGTTCTCTATTTTGATGAGAACCTGGAAGTGCAATGACAGTATTTTTGAATATATGTTTTATAACTTGATGATATCATTTAAGGAACACAAATGATACATGCTATTAGGGGTGTAAACTCAAAGGACATTGATGTACATTCTCATGGTGTACGCCCTTGGTAATATCTAGAAGGATATTATGAGAACCAGAACCACCAATAAGAAATTCAAATTTATATGGGTCATAGGATGTTCTTAACTACATATGATTTTATCAGTCCTTAGAATTTAAGATTATTTTTAATGAGTATTGTTAGCCATGTACTTTGATGTATCGATAAAAACCCAGACAACAGATGTTCACAGCAAGGAGTAATATATTGGGTACATCATGAGTAACATTAAATTAATGAATAATATGAGAATGGATTTATAGCTTCTATTATTTAACCAAAGTAAGTATCTTAGGGCCTTTGATGGAAATAATATAGCCTAAATAAATCCATAGCAATGTTGTTCTATAGGAAAGTTCTATTTTCAAAAAGTTAAAGAAAGAGACATCGATCACATAATTTAATGGCATGGGAATAAAACCTTCTTGATTAGAGATATTGTGATAAAGGTATTATATTTCATTGTAAATATTCATATGAGGCATCATATCATTGTAGAATTACCTACTTTCTCCATGGGAGAATTTTCATGTTTTTAGATGTTAACTTTTTACATTAGACTACTTTACCTAATACCACTAAGAAAAATTCCAAGAGGGTCACAAAATAAGTATATCCATAATTATTTTGAAATAATATATTATTTTTTATTATTTAACAAGTTGAATAAATATTATTACTACATGTTTTTTAATAATTATTAATTTATTATTGGTCTCATATATCATGTCACTAGTTATTCGAAAGAATGTAATGTGAGAAAAATATTAAATAAATATTTATATTTTGTTTGCATGAAAATAATATTAATTTATTTACTAGAGAATAATGTAGTGATATTTTTTATAAAGTAAATAGCCTTTATTCAAGGTCTGATAAACATTATGCAGGAATGAAAGACTTGGATTTTAGGTCCTATGAGAAATAATAAATATTGAATATTATTTAGTTTAATAATGTTTAAAATAATTTCCTAGTTAATATCATGTCAAGAAATAATAATAATAATAATAATAATAATAATAATAATATTATTATTTGACATGGTGTTCTATATGTATTAGAAAAATAATGAAGATCATTTGTGCTATTATTTTTTTACCACAGAAATATATAAAACCATTTATATTTTTTTCTCAATGATCCAAATAATTTTTTTGGTTCTACACAAAAGATTTTGTGAATCCTCTCAAGCATAGAGAGATCCATTCTTTAAGAACACTCCCATGAATGGAGAGAAATATTCCTCCACCACATCGAGGAGAATGTCTTGGTAGCAGTTCTCACAACAATAAAAGGTGTATAAAGCAATCATGAGGATCTATCGTGCTAGCTCCCAGAGACTCCTTCAAAAATTTCTAGAGATTCCTAGAACATATGTGGATCATCTATAGAGTGAATCTCTACTTGATTCCTACAATAAAACAATGATGGAATGAAGATATATCCCTATATTCATCAACAAATAAATATTTCCAATAAATGTAATTTTTATTTAATTAAGTTAATTATTAATAATATGTGATGATCCTTCCTCTAGTTCCATTGTTATTTCCCTAGTCTGATTTTATTGAACCAATCTCATAGATCATGGTGTTTATCATCATGTAGATCTTGGATTGGTCATAGATAATGAAAAAAAAAATCAATGTGGTGCATTAACAATCACATGCTTCCACTGCATGTCGAACCTACAAGCAGTATCATAGCGGTAAAATAATTATTTAAAGATCAATTTTTATTTATGAATTTTCAAATTAATTTTTCAAATCTTGTTTAACCCTTCTTTAATTAAAAATCTTGCGATATGTTTATTCCTCTTTCATTTCTCAAATATCTATTCAAAAAAATTAATTTTTTGATTAAAATATAATTGAGGACTCATCCGGAGGTTCAAAGGATTCTGGATAGACAACATATGAGTATACATCGTGTAATCAGAGTGACAAGTGATGTATTAGTGTTCTATTAATAGAGAGTTAATTGGATAATTGCTCAAAATGTGTGAATTTATTACATATGGTATATTTAATTCTTACACCACGTGTTGAATGGGATAGACTGGCACACAATTATTCAAATCACATGTCGTGCAGACCACATACATGGCATGCAGTCACTTTGATTCAAATATGGGTAATTTATTTTAGTACACGACCTACCTAAATAGTAACTATGTAATTTAGAGGCCACACAACATGTATCCCATTATAAATTCTATATAATCCAGTTTCTGAGGCACAATTTACACACCGAGTCCCTAGGTATGTACCTTAGATAGACGATGATATCCATACAGACCACATCATTTGATGTACACACCATGCACTTATATGAAATTAGAAATATTTAATTTTTTTATTATAACATGTAAATATTTAGACATTTTATTGCATGTGGTCATTAAGTTGATAGGACATGCCATGTGATGTATTTTGATATTTATATATATAAATGAATGATTAATATATACACAATATTCAGATCTGCATATCACATTTGAGTCATAATATAGTTGTTATTCTACATGCATTAAATCATAACACATGAACAAAAAATTATGTAATTTTTTGTAATTATACACTTCATGAAATTACATGATAATTCATGTATTCTATATGTCACAAAAGTTAAACTATATTTGAGAATAATACATGTTTGGTTGATTCAGATGTGTATTCACTATGATTACCCCATGGTTCATTTATGTACACCATTAATTTTAAATGAATTTTTTTTTAAAATTATAATGGATGGGAATCTAAAGTAAATCTAGATAAGAATTAACATAAAATAATTGATTAATTGAAGATAATAATTAATTGATTTGATCAAAATTTATATTAAGTAAGAACTATTAAGAATTTGATGCTAGTGTAATTAAATGCATAATTCTTTTCAAGCATGTGGATGATCATGAGATAGACCATACATTTGTATTAGATTGGTTTCATTTAATTTATTAATGAACTAAATTGTTAGACTACATGCCTTCTCTACTTTTATTATGTAGGGCCAACATACCCATGGTTTCTTTTATGTAAAACCTAATTCCCTTCACCTACATGTGAGTAAAAGGAATATGAAAATGATGGAGCTCCCAATCTAGTGGAGGCGGTTCAATTTGGGAATTGAGGTGGAAAAAATCCCTAGATATACATAGGTGGACATTTGGAAAGCTGTAACATGGACCTTAATCGGTTCTAGTTATTTTTCCCCTAGGTCACCATTTAGTTTATCAACATTGAAAAAAACTAACCATTCTTATAATATCCTGATGATACCTATTTATTATTTTATTTCTATGAATTTTCATGGTCATATAATTATGGATGTTTTATCATGATCACATAATTTATAGAATTTAACAACCACGTAAGATAGAACTAAAATAAAATGGCCTAGGCATAAATATTATCTAAGAAATTGTTAACCACATAATTAAAACCACTTAATATTAAAATCATGTAATAATAATAATAATGGGAAATTTATGTATAAAATTATAAAATACATCAATTATATATATGAAGTCTGTATATCCTTCCAATACTTCAGTTAAAAGTGAACCATAGTTCAATGTGCTTGGCCAGCCAAATTTGGGGCAATTTCAATTATTATGGAATTATAACTTGATGTTTTTGGGTTAAATTATGTTAATTTTCATCAACGTTTAACTACATAAGAAAGGCTTGGTTTAATTGAGAGTAAAAGGTCAATAAAATCTAAATTAGTGATTTCAGGATTGGGGAGTCTACTCAACAGATCAAGGAACTGTGAGTTAATGAAGTGGGCATTTTAAATTCCTACTTAAATCCATTCATGTTTCTTAAACAACCAATATTGGGTAAATGAGAAATCAATATGGATACTTTTAACTAGAATGTACATGAAACAGAATATTCCAAATCTAATGGTAAAGGCTATTTTGTTTTGATAAAATAGTGGGAGGCTATTACATATAATATTTTTTACTTCTCTAAAATTCATTTTATAATGTACTAAAACTATGATAATATTATTTTTATAAATGGAAATAAAATGATATAAAACACATCATTGTGATAAAAACATGATAAGAACAAGATTCTCACCAGTAAAAATTTCTAAGAGAGGAAAAGGTGCCTAGTGTCACACATCACCGTGATAAGAAATTATATGTACCGGAAGAACCTTTTCCAATTGTGCCTGGTAAAGAGACAAGGGATGTAGATCTATATATCTATGAGGAACATCTAAATAATGCTATAGATTTTCAATTATTCACATTATCATCCATTTCCATTGATATTTTGGAGAAACATGAGGATATTGATGCCTATAAAATGATGTTTCCCCTTTAGGTTCTCTATCTAGAGATGGTGAGATAAGAGGGGTACGAGATCTCTGATGCCTTGTTTACAACTAAGATTGGAGAGTCCATACTATATAGTCCTGATGCAGTCAATTTTATAGGCAGAATTGAATACCTAGACACCTTAGGGATTAAATTCCCAGATCATTTTCATACATATCTCATATTTTAATCAATTCCTAAGACCTTCTTCAGTTTTATTGTCAATTAAAATATGATAAATAATGTGATGATACTTTTAGAAATTTTTACTTTGATTCTATAAGTGGATAAGGACATGAGGCATGATAAAATAAAAAATCCCATGGTGAATAAGAAAAGGAAGAAAAAGGGAAAGGGTACCAAGACTTATAAATAGTCTAAAGATATTGAGCACCATCATTCCAAAAAGAACAAGATCCAGAGAAAATTAAAGGAAAAGGAGGAAACATGTTTTTTATGTGCAAGTCAGACCACTAGAAGAGGAAATGGAATGAGATGCAAGGGCATGCTAAATGTGCATTTCTTTATCATGTGTAATCTTTTAATATATAGAAATTGGGTATTAGATATAGTTTTCGGGGGATCTTATCTATATCTAAATTCAAGAACCAATTAGACACCAATATATTGCAAGAGAAGTGGTAGATATAAGAGCTACTAATGGTTTAAGGATGGATACTCTGGCCATTGGTGACTTCCACCTCTCATTTCCAACAATAATTATTTTGGTTTTGAAATATTTTTATTATTTACCTTTAGTTACCAAGAAAATGATTTCTGTATCATGCCTAGATAAAGATGGGTTTATTTTGAAATTTGGAAAAAATGTTGTTTTATTTATAATGAAAAAAAATGATATGGTATGGAAATTTTGAATAATGGTATTTATGTATTAAATTATGAAAACCAAGTGTTGGAAATTGATAATGAATCATTCTCACATGACTCACATAACACCCATATTTGGAATAATTGTCTTGGTCATGTAAACGAGAAGCATTTGAAAATGATATATCAGCATAGTTATTTAGAATCTTATAAACTAAAACCACTTGATAAAGGTTATAATTTTTTACAAGAAAGAATGAAAAAACCACCAATTAGTGGATAGGTTGAAAGGGCCTCAAATATTCTAATACTGGTATACACTAATGTGTGTGGGCCATTTCCAGTGGAAGCTAGAGGTGGATATTATTACCTCATAACTTTTACTAATGAATTGAGTAGAAATGGATATGTATAAATAATGAGGTATAAGTCTTTTCCCTTTTATAAATTCATGAAATTAAAGAATGAAGTACAGAATAAACCAGGTAAGAAGATAAAGAAAATTTAATTTGAATGAGGTGGTGAATATCTTAACCAAGAGTTCATTGAACTTTCATGGGAGTTTGGGATGTTATCTCATCTCACTCTACCTTATACAACATAGTGGAATGATGTTAGTGAATTTAGTAATCGTACCTTGTTATATATGGTAAGGTCATTGATGAGTCATGCAGATATTCTATTATTCTTTTGGGGATATTCATTACACACTATGGAATACACATTAAACTGAGTTCAAGCTAAAGCGGAAAATGTAATTCCTTTCGAGTTATGGAGTGGCAAGAAACCCAACATGTTGAATAAGCATGTATGGTGTCATGAGGCACTTGTTAAGGCCATATTAGGAATCAAACTAGCACCCCATGGAACAAAGTGTATCTTTATAAGGTATCCTAAGGAAAAAATGGATACAATCTATAAAACCCCTTAGACAAGAACATGACTATCATTGGACAAACTACCTTTATTGAGTGGGATAAAATCCTCAAAAAGGATAGTTGGAGCAATATTGTCTTTGATGAAGTTAATTCACAAGATACATAAGAGTTGGAGGAGGAATATGTTCTAGATGTCCCCATGGAAGAAGTATTTATGAAAACACAAGTACTGTATAAGAGTGTAAAAGAGGTAATAGAACTAGAGTGATATGTTTTTCTAGTCACCAAAGATGGAGACTCATTATTCATTGAAAATGGAAAACCTATATTCTATGAGGAGGTAGTAGAGAGATTATAATTTTCATGATGGGAAGAAGACATGAATTATGAAATGGATTCCATGTATCAGAACCATGTTTGGGTTCTCGTCAATGTTATAGTTGATGTAAATCCCATTGGGTGAATATAGGTATTCAAGAGGAAGCACGACATGAAAGGTAAAGTAAATACCTATAAATAAAGGCTAGTTGATAAATGGTTTAAATATAATGAAGGAATTGAATATGATTAAACATGTTCACTTGTGTCCATGTTTAAATCCACTTCAATTCTAATTTATATAGCAGCTTACCATGACTATGAGATTTAGAAAATGGATTTCAAAACAAAATTCCTTAATGGGAACCTTCAAGAAGAAACCTATATGACACAATAGAAGTGTTTGAGAATCCATGTGATGCAAAAATGGTTTTAAAGTTACAGCCATACATTTATGGATTGAAGAAGGCATCTAGGTCAAGGAACATTCAATTTGATGAAGCCATAAAATAATATTTTTCATTAACAATGAATGTGATCCATGTGTTTACAAGAGGTTTAGTGTAATTGCATTCTTTATCCTAGTAGTATATGTTGAGGAACTATTACTTATTGTAATTTACATACTAGTCTTATAGTCTATTAAGGAAGAGTTAAGAAAATGTTTTTCTAGGAAGGAAATAGGTGAAACAACCTATATTCTAGGGATCAATATCATTTGTGAAAGATCCATGGGTCTCTATAGACTAATTCAAATTACATATATTGACCAGATAATAAATAGATCTATTATGAAAAAATACCTGAGGTTATTGGTTTCAGTGTCACATGGTTTACATATTTCTATGAAAATGTGTCCTCAAACCCCACAAGATAAAGAGATAATAAGCAATATCACTTACACTTCAGTGATAGAATCAATTATTTATGCCATGTTATATACTAGATTTGATGTTTTCTATAAATTGATAATTGTAGGAATATATTGAGAAGATCTAGGAGAACAACATTAGAATACAATTAATACTACCAATAAGTATATGAAAAGAACTAAGGATAATTTCTAGGTGTATGGAGGGGATGAGAAGATGGACATAGTGGGTTATAATGATGGTAGTTTTTAGATAGATCATAATTATTTGAAGTTGAAATCAAGATATTTTTTTTGTCAACAAAGGAGATATAAGCTGGAAGAGTTCAAAACATCAAGTTGTCACTGATTCTATAGTGGAGTATGTGTATATAGTAGTTTTTAATTGGGCCAAGAGGACAATTTTATATATCAATTTTCCCTAGATCTAGATATGGTACAAAGTAGTAAAGACCCTATCATATTATATTGAGATAATACTATTGCTGTGGAACTTACAAAAGAGCCATGGTCATACCAATGGAGAAAGTACATGCTCCATAATTATATCCTCTTGATTTTTTTATATTAGAGAGGTGAAGTTACTATATTCATATTTACCACTAAATGAAACATGGAAGACCCCTTGAATAATGGTCTATCTCAGCTAAAGCATGAATATCTTGTGAGAATTACCATATTAAAGGTTTTTAGTAGTTGGATTTACTACAAGTGGGAGTCTATTGTAGTTTTTTTCATAGAACCATCTTTTTTTTACATTATGACAAGATTTATTCGAGGTTTTTAATGTTAACAACTACTCATAACATCATGATTGTTCTTCTATGTGACATAGTATGTTATAAGGTTTTAACTGTAGGATTCACACTAAAAGTTTAAAGTAGTTCTCCACTATGATGTTAACCAGAAGTTCTAAGATACTATTCTTGAATATATTTTATATAACCAAATGATATAATTAGAGAGACACAAATGATTTAAGATATCCGGGGTGGAGACCCATAGTATTTTGAGTCACCTTCTCAGGATGTATGCCCTTGGTAATATCCTCTAGGTTATTATGTGAATGAGATCTGCCAGTAAGAAATCAACATTTATATGTTTCATTGGATTTTTCTATCTATGGATGTGTGTATGGGTCCTTATTATTAGTGAGTATTATGAGTTGGATACTTTGATGTATTGATAAAAACCATGATAAAAATGGTCCTGGTGTGGTAGGATAAGTTGGGTGCATAATGAGTAGTATTGAATTAATGAATAATATAAGAAAGGATTTATCCCTTATATTCTTTAACTAAAGTTAATATCTCATTCCATTTAATGGAAATAATTTATCCTAAATAAATCCATGTTCATGGTGTTTTATAATAAACTTATATTTTTAGAAAGTCAAAGAAAGACACGTTAATCACATAGGTTGATGGCACTATCATGCAACCTTCTTGATTTGATATATTATGATAAAGGGATTATATTACACATTAAGTGTCTGTACGAGTCCTTATAACATTGAGGAATTGACTTATTTTTCTATGGGTTCCTTGGGGTGTTTCTAGATTCTAAACTTAGACTTGAGGCTATTTCACCTCTTACCACTAGGAAAAAGGCATAGAGGGTCACACAATAAGTGTATCTAGAATCTCAGTTAAATAATATATTATTATTTATTATTTAACATTTCGAATAGATATTATTTAAAAACATGGTTTAATAATTATTCATTTATTATTTATTGCATATATCCCATCACCAGTTATTCGAGAGAATATAATGTTAGCAAAAAATTTAATAAATATTTATTTTACTACTTAAGTGAATTTAATATTTATTTATTTTTTGGTTAATAATGTAGTGATATTTTATTAATAAATAAGTATAAATTTTATAGGGTCTGATAAATATTATAGAGGAATGGCGGACTGAGATTTTAATCTTGGTGTGAAATAATAAATATTTAATATTATTTAATTTAATAATATTTAATATAGTTCGCAAGTTAATCACATTCCAAGAAATAATAATATTAATATTATTATTTAACATAGGGTTCCACAAAGATTAAATAAATAACTAAGGGCACATGTGCTATTATTTTCTAAACATGGTAATATATAAACCGATTTATATTATTTTCCCCCTGAGCCCATTATTTTTGTTGATTGTGCACAATAGGTTTGGTGAATTCTTTGAAGACTAGAGAGCTCCCTTCTCCATGTAATCTCACAATAATGGAGATATATTTTACTCCCTAACATTAATTAAATTTTTTTTCAAGTGGTTCTCATAGTAATCAAATCCAGACGATGTAGACATAAGGATCTTCTGTGCCTGCACCCAGAGATTCCTTCAATGATGTCTCAAGATTCAAAAAACACGCATGGATCACTGTTAGAGGGAATTTTAACTTTATTTCAACAACACAATGCTGATCTACTGTAAATCTATCACTAGATTCATCAGCAAAGAAATAATTCCAAAAAGGTAATTCTTTAATTAATTAAATTACCTAGAAATAATACGTGATTATCCTCCCTCAATTTACAACCTTATTACAATTGCTTGATTCCATTGATCCAATTCTGTAGATCAGAGCAGTTATCATCATGTATATATTTGATTGATAATTGGAAATGAAAAAAAATCTATGTTGGGAACTTCCCATAGCACTTTTCTTCTTCACCTGAAACATACAATTTACAGGTTGTAATTGTTATTAGTTCTTAATGGTGTGATTTTATTTGGACCTTTTTTAGTACTTACTATCTTATAATGAAGGTGAAATTTTTAGATGTATTCATGAATGGTTATGATTTGTTTTACATTTTATAATTTTATTAGATTTGGATATGTGTTTGTGTACAACTAAATTTTTCTATGGTCTCCCAAGTGTGTGATATACCTACTCAGTGCTTATTGAGAAACCCTAGTCTATTGAAGACAAGGTTGTGGTAGTCACCATAAGAGACTCTCTAGGATAGTTCATGACAAATATAATATGGTATCATGGAATAAAAAATACAATATCATAATATTAATACATCATAAGAAAGTGGAATCAACATAACATATGACATCATAATCAAAATTCAAAGCTCACTACTAAGATAACATAACATAATGTGCAAGGATAATTGCCCATGTAATATACATGGTGTTAGGTTGGTATGGAGTATGATAATATCCAATGATACCAACTGAAGGATTGAAATGATACTGATTGTAGTATCATTATAATGTTGTAGATACTCAATATACAAGAGGGGGGGGGGGGTGAATTGTATACTTTAAAAATTCTTTGAGAACTTTTAATGTTTGTTAGAAAACATTATATTGTTTAATAAGGTAAAACATGATAAATTCACAAAACCTCAATGTTCTAAAAACTTTCTTGATTCCTGAAATGTGATTATGAGAATGTATTTCTGAAAAAGTGATCCTAGAAATGAAACTTAACAAAAGTTTACAAAGATAAAGATTCTACCTTAAAGCGTATAGAATCTTACAAAATCAGAGTATAAAATTATAAGAAAGTATAAGATAACTATAATTTCCTCAACAACTAAAAATATAGTGGAAAACATGAACCAATACAAGTAACAAGTAGTAAGTCTTTTAACCCAAAGAGAAGGGTATCCAATAACCTTGGATAAAGGTTCCTTGATTTATACTTTCAAGAAAGTCTATCTTACCCACACCAGGGTAAGCCCTCGATATGAAGATCAGAGTCTGTCTTCATATCCCCACAAGACCTCAACTTCAAGGTAGTCTACACCTATGTATTCCTATCCCCAGAAGCCCCCAATTGTACTCATAAAAAATCGGAGTTCCATGAAGCAATTTGAACAAGGTGTCCAGTACGCACTATGCAATAAGGTCTCTCTCTAGAAATCACTTCAGTAGCATATAATATCGATATGGATCAACTTGTTTTCAAAAATTGTGAGCTCTTTAAAATGATCTCCAATTTATAGGCACAACTTCAACGGTCAACTCCCTCCTCCAACAGTCATATTTTTCCTTGAATTTCAGAGGGACCTGTACACATGTCACTCAAACAACGGTTGGTAAGTAACTGAATGCACGAAATCGTTTTATAACCAAAACATGAGTAATAAAAAATATGGTTACATATCCAAATTGATTTTTCAAAGTGTAAGGAAAAATAAAACTTTAAATTCTAACCAAAAAACCATTCGGTACATAGATATCTAGATTCTGTCTTCAACGGAATTCGGAACCTGAATTCTATAGAATTATAGAGTATGAATTTCAAAGAAATTTGGAGTCTAAATTATTATGAATTCGGAGACCAAACTTACAAATTTCAGAGTCTTGATTCAAATAGCTCGAATTCAAAACTCATAAGAGTTCAGAGTCTAAATTCAGAGAACTCAGAGTTAGAACTTAGAATGTTCAGAGTCTAAATTTAGAGAACTCAGAGTCAGAACTCATTAGAGTTCGGAGTCTGAATTTAGAGAACTCAGAGCCTAGATTCGGATCCTGAAAACAGAATGCTCTATATCTAAGTTATTTTAGATTTCTAGGTTTTGGATATGACACAAAATCTTATACTTAGATGTAAATTAACTTTATTAAGATACGAATCATGGTAAGGATAAATTTCCTTGGAGAAGGAAAATTTTCCTCATGAGAGTAAATCATAGGGTAAAAGAGATTTTCCTTAAGATAAGGTGTGTGTGATTTTCAAAACAAAAAGGAATGGAATAGTCATAAGAAAATGGTATTGACTCAATAATCTCCCCCAAACATGAAGGAATATAAATGTCATAAGGAAACATTATTGACTCAACAGTCTGCCTCTTTTTGGAAAGCACAAACATCATTATGGAACAGAATATAAAGACTTTAGATAATATTTTTCTGAACTCTGAAAGTAAAAATTATCTCCCTTTACACAAGGGCATTGATGAATATTACTAACTCCCCCTTAGGCTTTGGAAACACTAAGGATAATATTCTAGATTTCTAGAATGAGACTTAGTATTTTATTTCACAATAAAATCTTCTTGGATAAGATCCCCCCATTAGATGAACCCCCCCTTAGTTAGGGAAATTTCTTATTTTCTTAGTATTCCTTTTCCTTTCTCCCACTTTGTGATTTTCAAAACAAAATACATGGAATAGAAATAATATATGTTACCTGAAATATTATTACTAGACAACAAAATAAATGAAGATCAACCCATAAATTTCATTAGCACTGGAAAAATTTGTTCAAGGAAGGAATACAACAAAAGATTGAATATGAACAAATTTGTCCTTCCTTCTCCTTGGGAATCATCTTCTTTACTATTTTTTAAGCTTTTTGAGCTCCTTATGATCTTCCTATGCTCGATTGAGAAGCTTATCCTGATCCTCTGCTTTCCTCTATGAGGCTTTGATCTTATCTTCGTGAACCTTTAGAGATTCTTCCTGACCCTTCCAGATTTCTTCTTGCTTAAACAAACATTCTTCAATCTCAACCACGAGATCCTTGTCTCTTTTCCAATTTTGAACAAGTAAATATAACTTCTCATTCAGGTATTTTACTTCTTGAATCTGAGAATTTTGCTCCAGATATTGCTTCTCCTCAAAACTGTTTGTGAGATCCTTGATCTTCACAGCTTCAGTGTCAAATGAATCCTTGAAACTTTCTTGAAGTTCATTAAGAATCTGCATATATTCTATAGTTTTCCTTGACTAACTGGTCATATTCTTGTAGGATATATTGTGAGATTCATAGTTTATGAAAAAATATTTGAGATCAGACTCTAGCATAACTCACTTATCCATCACCATGGTTATTGAATCCGATTTCTGATTTAGGATGTGTTGGGGCATCTCTCATCTCGATTCAATACTTGGAAATATCGAAACAGTCCCAACTTGATTCTTCAAGGACTGAACCATGAAATCATATCATAGGGATGATGATTCTACATATGAGACTTAGTTATTGAGTGATATTTATCTATTTCAACTACTTTTCTCTTTGATGAAGCACCCACTTATTTTTCA
This sequence comes from Viscum album, assembly GCA_963277665.1. NCBI lineage: Eukaryota > Viridiplantae > Streptophyta > Magnoliopsida > Santalales > Viscaceae > Viscum > Viscum album. The sequence goes on from OY728137.1 coordinate 276,471,612, forward strand.
TCATTACTACTCTGCTAGGAATTATCAACAATGACTTGTTTTACCTTATCAGGTTTCAGAATGGCTTCTTCTTGTTTAGGGGATATATGTTCACTCTCATATAGCTAAATAATTTTTTATTCCTCTATCTCTTCCTTTTCAGCTCATGCCTTAGCATATTCTAGATGAATGAAATCATGATAAGAACTTTCTTCTTCAGACTGATTATTCAATTCTTATTCATACTTATCTTCATCCTTTCCAAGAGTAGCAAGCTTTGATGATTCTTCTTGAGAAGTTCAGATTGATTGCTTCTTATATGGTCTTTCCTTCTCATGAAAATCTTTTACTTGCTTAATGATATCTTCAGTATCATCACTGGCTTCTTCTTCCTCTTTTTCTTCCTTCATTAATTTCTCTTGGAATTTTTCTAGATTCAGATATTTCGTCCCCGAAGTCTCAGGTAAAGATTCTACCATGAAAGATTTTTCTACCAGAATATTTTTGGATGCTTTCTCTGTGGCCTTTCGGAGTGATTGAACTACCTTTGCATCAGTCAACTTCTTATTTTGTTTCTTTTCTTTTTATTGTTTCTCATGATCATCAACAGTCTTATCTTTTAAGGCTTTTTGTTCACTCGGATCCAAAACAAAACTTGGCTCCCCTGATTTCTTATTCTTTGTGTCTTTCCACCACTTAGCTACTACTTCATCCAGATAAGATTTTTTCTTCTTAGGTTTTTTAGGTGCATATTCGATTTGTTTATGATTTGGGATTTTTCCTTCCTCTTCTACTTCCTTGAGCTTCCTCTTAATTCCTGCCTTCTTAAAGGTCTTAGTGACCTCATGTTTCATTGATATGGCTTCATATTCTTCCTATGGTAAATCATAAAACTCTTCAGATTATTTATAAAATACAACATTCATCCTTCTTAGAGTATCATCACTAACTAGCATGACTTTTAAATTCCCTAGCTTTGAACTACAAGGAATTTTGAAGGACTCTAAGAACTGAAAAATCAGCTTAGAAAGAATGAATGGATACATAGTGATCTGATCCTTCAGATATCCATTATTTATATTCTCAATCCTAATCAGAATATGCTTGACCAGGTCAGCCTTTCTTAGATTCACAACGAAATCCAGGATATACATGTCACTCTTCTTCAATGTATCATCGTCCCCTTTCCTCGGAATGATGAATCGTTGAACCTACAATTATAGAATCCAGAAATTTGTAGTTATGTGAAAACTTTTCAGAGTCCTAACATCTATAAGACCAAGGCAATCCATAGCCTTTAGCTTAACAAAACCTCCTTGGACATCTGGTAGTTTATGTGAATAAAACGCTGCCTCACCTTAATAGGGAACTCTTATCAAGCTAGCAGCCTTGGTATAACATAAAAAATATTTCTTACCATATCACTTAAAAGAAAATTTTCCTCTGCCTTATTTCTTAAAAAACTCACTGTTTCATAAAATTCAACTAGAAAATCCGGATACAATAAATCTTGAGCTCCTGGCTTCGATACGCAAACACTCTCACATACATTTAGCCTGATGTTCTTTGGGATGATGTACTCATTCTTAGTGAAGAAATTTGGATGCACCATCCTTTCTCTATACACTTGCCACTCCGAAATGACAGGTGACATGTATTTCTAAGAATATTTGTCTACAGAGATTTGGATTTGAGCAAGATCTGAGAAGTTCTGAATGGGATTAACTAGGAAGGGAAAGGCTACAACAAGTGAAAGATTGAAATAAATGTGGCTAAACTATTTGGGGTTTTTTATATAGGCATTAATGGAAATAGTTTATCTTCCAAACTTAATGCAATGGTTAAAAAAACTGATCTGATATGAAAGTTGAGATGATAACCGGAAGATATTTTGATAGAATCTGATCTTCTGTGGTTTTTTTAAAAACATTTAGATTTAAGGAATTGGGAATACGAAAAATGAAAAATATATGAAAATACCAACAAGTAAAGGATGATTATGAAAATCTAAGAAAGGAAACATACCTTTTGGATTGCTAAGGAGATTATTCGTATTGAGGAAAATTCTTCTTGAAAAACTATCGATTCCAAAAATTCGATTACGATTTTTTTTTAAAAAACTGACTAAGAAAATTTTAGAAATATCTTCATTATGAAAAGAACTTAACAAATATTCATTAATAAAAGAATTATAAAATCTTCATTATTAAAATTTAGAAAATATTCATTACTAAAATTTATAAAATCGTCATTACAAAAATATATACAATATTCATTATGAAAATTTAGAAAATATTCATTACGAAAATTTAGAAAATCCTCATTATGAAAATTTAGAAAATATTCAATAAGAAAATTTAGAAAATATTCATTACGATGTTTTTTTAAAAAAAATATTTATTATGAGAATTTAGAAAACCTAGAAAACAAATGTACTCCTCCTATGAAAAAGAGTTAGTTACTGTATGGAGATTTGTTTCAATAATAAGTTAATAAGGATGATTACATTATAGTTATCATTCCTAACTTATGTTTAATGTATTCAAATCCTACAGAAGGTATAGATTTGGTGAAAATATCAACAAGTTGATCTCGTGTTCTGATAAATTGAAGAATGATATCCCATTTTATTATGCGATCTTTAAGAAAGTGATGTATAATATCTATGTGTTTTGCATGAGAGTGATGTGCATGGTTTTTACTTAAGGCAATGGATCTAGTATTATCACATATGATTTTTGTTTTGGTAAAACATATACCATAGTCTGTGAGTGTGTGTTGCATCCACAAAACTTGAGCACAACAAATTCTAGCTACTACATATTCAGCTTCAGTAGTGGAAAGTGCTACTGAGTGTTGTTTTTTTCATGACCAAGAAACTAAGGAATCTCATAAGAAATGACAAGTTCTAGATGTAATTTTCCAATCCATTCTATATCCACCAAATTCAGAATCTGAAAAACTTTTTAAAAGAAAATCATTTCCAGAAGTATAAAAAAGTCCAAGAACCATGGTTCCCTTTAAGTAGTGAACAATTCATTCCACTACCTTTAAATGAGATTCCTTTGGATTGGATTGATATCTTGGACATAACCATACTGAACACATTATGTATGGATGACTAGTTGTCAAGTATAGTATACATCCTATCATACCTATAAAAGATGTTTGATCTACTGGTTTCCCATATTTATCTGGATCAATTGAATTTGAGGTACCAATGGGAGTAATTATACTCTTAGTGTTGTCATACCCATACTTTTTAAGTGGATATTTAATATACTTATGTTGGGATATTTAGATTCCTTATTGTTTTTGAGAAATTTTAAAACCAAGGAAAAATGATAACTCACCCATCATACTCATTTCAAACTCATATTTCACTAGATATGCAAAGGAATCAGTTAAAGATTGTTGAGTTAAACCAAATATATTGTCATCAATATAAATTTAAACAATAATTTTTTTATCTCTATTTATAAAAAGGGTAAGATCATCATTTCCTTTAATTTAGTTATTTTGAATAAAAAATCCTATAATTCTATCATTCCAAGCTTGAGGGGATTTCTTAAGTCCATACAATGATTTGGTATGTTTAGAAACATGTTCAGGATGTTTTGTATCTTCAAAACTAGGAGTTTGTTCCACAAAAACATCTTCTTGAACATAACCATTAAGGAAATCACATCTAACATCCACTTAGAAAAGTTTGATATTGAAGAATGATGCAAAGGCAAGTAGAATACAAATAAATTACAGTCTAGATACTGAAGAATAGGTCTCTTCATACTCTATTCCTTCTTGTTGATAATAGCGTTTAGTAAATATTCTTGCTTTATTTCTACCAATGATTCCATTTTCATCACACTTATTTCTGAAGACCCATTTTACTCCAATAAAAGATGTTTCATTATATCTTTCGACCAAGGTCCAGACTTTATTCCTTTCAAATTTATTTAGTTCATCTTTCATAGATTTTATCCAATCATCATCACCTAAAGCTTCATCAGTGCTTTTTTGGTTATAATTGGGAAAGGAATTCCATATGTTCTACTTCATTTCATAAAGAACTTCTGGTCCTTATAGGTTGATTTACATAACCAATGATGCTATCAATGGGATGATTCTTAAGAAAGAACATATTTGGGTTTTATAAAGCATGTTCATCAACATATTTTAGGATGTATTTTGGGGTAAATGTTTCAGAATTATCTTCTGTAACATTTTATGTATCCAAAGGATATTCTATCAAGGGTTCATATTCAGTTTTTTAAAACACATCCGAAGATGTAGGTTGAAGTTTCTTAAAAACAAAAGGATCATTTTTTGCAAATTTGACATGCACTGTTTCTTCAACAGTACAAGTGTATTTTTGAAAACTCTATAAGCCTTAGAAGTTGTAGAGTAGCCTAATAAAATTCCTTCATCTGATTTTTGTGCAAATTTGTGTGGATTATCTTTATTATTCAGAATGAATAACTTGCAACCAAAAACCTTGAAGTAGGAATGTATAGGTTTTATACCATTCCATAACTCATAAGGGGTTTAATTTAGAAATGGACTAATCAATACTCGATTTATTGTATAACAATAAGTACATATAACTTCAGCTCAAAAATGTTTCGCTAAAAAATACTCACTGAACATGTTTCTTGTTATCTCTTGAAGAATTATATTTCTTCTTTCAACAACACCATTTGGTTGAGGGGTACTGGGTGATGAGAAGTTATGAGTAATTCCTTTTCTACTACAAAAATATTCAAAATCATAATTTTGAAATTCTCCTCCATGATCACTATGAATAGTTATCAGAGTAAGGATTTTCTTAATTTTAACTTGGGCTCTAAAACTTTTGAAATAGAAAAAGGATTCATATTTCTTTGATAGAATGTAGATCCACATAAATCTAGTGTAATCATCAACTATGTCAAATAAATAATTTTTCCTTCAATGATTCTAGTTTGTGTTGGACCAAAAAGATCCATTTGCACCAACTGTAATGCATCAGTGGTTGAGACTTCAATGACTGATTTAAAACTTGTTTATGTTTCATTGCTTATTTACAAGGATCAAAAACTTTTAAGGAATCATATCTAAGCCCCGGTAGATCCTTAAATAGTCTTTTCTTATAAAGTTTTCATAGGTTCTTAAGGTTAGAGTGTCCTAACCTTCTATTCCATAACCACGAATGACCTTCCATTGAACTAAAATCAGGTAGATCTTGGCTCCTAAGGTCTTCTATGTTTAGTGTGTATAAATTCTCTTTCCTATTAATATAAAGAACAAACACTTCCTTGTTATTTTGTACTAAGAACTTGTAATTCCTAAACATCACATGGTAACCTTCATCACATAATTGTCTTATGCTATTGAGGTTGTCATTAATACCCTTAACAAATAAAACATTTGAAATCAAAGTTTTTCCAAGAAGAATGTTGTTACCTAAACCAATAATTTCTCCTTTAGCATCATCTCTGAAAGTTACTATTCCTCCTTTTGTCTTGATAATCTTTTCAAAGAAGTTTTTATTACCAGTCATATTCATGGAACATCCACTATCAATGTACCAAGTATTTCTATGGGTATGTTCTTTATTTTCCTGAAAATAAGAGTGTTAGAATTTCGAAATCCAAACATTCTTGGATCGACAAACATTAGAAAAAAAAAATATTAGTTATCCACATTTTCTTTGAGAAGTAATCTTTATGAAAACCTAAAGATTGGGTTTTTTAATGAACAAATTATTCCCAATTCCCACCACACAGACACTTATTGAAGAATTGATCACTTTGAGGAACAAAATAATTGTCACTAAAAAATAGTTTTGAACTAGTATAACCAAAACCAGAATTATTCCTTAGAATTCGAATTTGAGGATACATCTTATAAAAATTTTCCTTACCTAAGGTAAAATTTGAAAAAAACTTACTCAAGGAAAATATTTATGACTTTAGTCTAATAAATATGTTCTTATCTTCAAAAACATTTGTTTTAGAAATAGAGATTGGCTCGAAAACATTTTTCATAGAAATTAAATTTTCTAGATCCATAGAATGTTTATTCTTTTCAGAATTTATTTACCCAAGGTTTTTTGAAATAATTTCTAAATCAAGGGTTTTCTTATCATGATATTTAGAATGATATGATATTTCATTAGTAAGAATTTTATTCCTAGAATTTTCCTTATCAATATTTTTCTTGAGTACTTAATTCTCATTCTCAAGAAGCATAGAAAACCTAGAAACTTCTTCATATGTAGGTAATGTATTGTCTTTATCAGAAGAATATTATTCATCAGAAGAGTTATAATGTTTATAATTACTATAATTATAATTCAAAGATACATTGGTCATGGATTCAACACTGTATACCTTAGCCATTAGACAATGATTCTCAAAATGTAGTCTGGTTATTAAACCAAGATTCTTTTGACCAGAAGATTTGTAATCTGACGACTCATCTAAAGAGTCTCCACCACTGGAACTCTAGGTTTCATTATCATTAAAGACTTTATTAGTTTTTCTTTATAGTAATTCTTTCAGTTTCTCTCATAATACTTTTCCTTCCTTTCATTTCACTTAAGAATAGAACAATATGATCTTATATGTCCAGCTCTTTTGCATTCAGAACATGTGACTTCTAAATCTTTATTATCTTTCCTTTCTTTCTTCTGGTATTTGGATTGAAAGTTCTAATATCCAAAAATCATGTTCATCCATCGAGAAAGATTGGATAACTCATTTTCTGAAGATTCTCTTCCACTAGATTCGTATTGAATAAAAACCTTCTTAGATTTAGATCCTGTAACGCTTTCAGGAGTCATGGATTTAATATGATTTGAAATTGTTTTAAAAGAAACTATTCCATAACCATTATTTTTCTTAATATTATCAGCATCTATCTTCATTATAGTCTCATGTTGAAGAAGAGTTTGATAAAGTTCATCAAGAGAAATCTGAGTAACCTTTCTATTCACATCAATAGCAGTTGTCTTAGATTCCCACTCATTGGGAATGATGTCTATTATTTTATCTGTAAGTGATTCATCATCTAATCCTTTCTCACCCATATATTGTAAAATATTAACAATAGTCATGAATATCTTTTCCTTCTTACATATGGGGTCTCTATAAGGAAATATAAAACCATGATATTCAGCTCTGAGCATGGCTCTTCTAGTTTCAATAACTTTGGAAGTTCCAAAGTTTGTAACTTCAAGTTTCTTCCAAATACACTTTTATACTTCACAATACAAAATTTGGCTATATATATTTCTAGTCATAGAACAAAGAAAAGTATTTCGTACCTTATAATTTAGTTGATATTCATGATTTTCTTGATTGGTTAAGGTACTAACTTCATTTTTTGGGATTTTATATCCTCCAGTAAAAATAACAAAGTAATCTACTCCAGTATTGATAATGAATGTCTTAATATGATCTCTCTAATATTCATAATCATTCATATAAAAAATATGTGATCTAGTAGGATTTAGGTTGTCTATGAAACCAACATTGATTCCTGCCATCTTAAAGAAAATCCTTCCACCCAAAAATTGTCAGTAAAAAAATTTGTAAACAAGGATAAGAATATCCTAAGCCAGAAAAATATATAACAAGAGTATCACTAAAAATAATATGTGTCTGGACTTGTAATTCTGAAAATCTTATTCCGCAAAATGAAAGAGAAAAATTCTATTCTGAATCTAATCGTCATATTAATTCAAATTGAACCAAACCTATGATACACATTGTTAGGTTGGTATGGAGTATGATAATCTCCCATGATACCAACTAAAGGATCAAAATGATATTGATTATAGTATTAGTATAATGATGTAGATACTCAATATACAAGAGTGGGGTGAATTTCATAAAATTATTTGGGAACTTTTAAAGTTGGTTAGAAACCATTCTATTGTTTAACAAGGTTAAACAAGAAAAATTCACAAAACCTCTAATTTCTACAAACATGCTTGATTCCTAAAATGTGATTCTGAGAATGTAATTCTAAAATAGGGATTTAGGAAATGAAACTTAACAAAAGTTTACAAAGATAAAGATTCTACCTTAAAGAATATATATTATTACAGAATCAGAGTATACAAGTATAACTAAGTATAAGATATTTATACTTTCCTCAACAACTAAAAATACAATGGAAAAATTGAACCAATACAAGTAATAAGTAGTAAATCTTTTAACCCAAAGAGAAGGGTATCCAAAAACCTGGGATAAAGGTCCCTTGATTTATAATTTCAAGAATGTATGTCTTACCCACACCATGGTAAGCCCTTGATACGAAGATCGGAGTCTGTCTTGCTATCCTCACAAGACCTAAAATTCATGGTAGTAGACACCTCTATCTTCCTATCCTCGAAAGCCCTCAAATGTACTCATCATCATTAGGAGTCGCACGAAGCAATTCTGAACAAGGTGTTCAATACATACTAAGCAATAAAGTCTCTCTCTTTAGAAATCATTTTAGCAGTATATAATCTCTAGATTTATCAACTTGTTGTAAAAATTTGTGAGCTCTTTCAAATGAGCTCCTATTAATAGGCACAACTTAAATGGTCGGCTCCCTCCTCCAACGGTCATATTTTTCCTTTAATTTCGGAGGGACCTGTACACGTGTCACTCAAACAACGGTTGGTAAGTAACTGAATGAATGGAATCATTTTATAACCAAAACATGAATAAGAAAAAATATGGTTACTTAACTAAATTCATTTTTTTGAGTGTAAGGAAAAATGAATGTTCCTAGTCTAACCAAAAAAACCAATTGGTACAAAGATATTTAGATTCTTTATTCAATGGAAATCAGAACCTGAATTATATAGAATTATGGAGTCTGAATTTCAAGGAAATTCGGAGTCTGAATTCATAAGAATTCTTAGATTGAACATACAAAATTCAGATTCTAGATTCGTAGAACTTGGTGAAAAAACTCATAAGAGTTCAGAGTCCGAATTCAATGAACTCAGATTCAGAACTTAGAAATTTTGGATTCTGAATTCAGAGAACTCAGTGTCAGAACTCATAATATTTTAGAGTTTGAATTAAGAGAACTCAGAGCCTGATTTCGGATCCTGAAAAAAGAATTCTCTATATCTAAGTTATTTTAGATTATAAAGTTTTAGATATGATAAGGATTTTTATACTTAGACATAAAATGAACTTTATTATGATATGAATCATGGTAAGGATAAATTTCCTTGGAGAAGGAAAATTTTCCTTATTAGATTAAATAGTAGGGTAAACGAGATTTTTTTAATCTAAGGTGTTTGTGATTTTCAAAACAGGAAGGAATGGAAAAGTCATAATGAAATCTTATTGACTCAACAATATCCCCCAAACATAAAGGAATGGAAAAGTCATAAGGAAACCTTTTTGACTCAACGCATGGTATCTCATGGGATGAGGAAATTACCAAATGAATTATGGAGTGTATAATTTAGGGTCTACCCATCGCCTCATAATATGTTCAGGAATATGATATATATATATATATAATAAAAAAAACCATACTAAAACCATAAGCATATCTATGAAACCCCACATATGTAACCATCCCTTAATTACATGACATAAATAAAATACTTTATTATAACACATTGACACAACCATGTATGTTTAGGTTTTTATAGAATTTGAAAAAAACATTAAATAACAACATCTGTGTTTTTTTTAAATAATGAGAAATTTAAACACTATATAAGAATCTGGTAAATACACAACAATCCTTGAGCATCTCCCAAAAATATTTCACAGAAGATACTCTTCTGTACAGATTTCATATATTATCTTTCTTCATAGACCTTGGAAATGGAAACATATGAATTGTTATGATCAAACACTCATTAATGGTGAAATTAAGGGACAAAATTAAGAGATCATAAGTGATCATAAGATGAACATATGCATACGATAATATAATCAAGTTATAATAACACATAATAAATCAATCATACATAATAAAATATGGATCATTAGTTAAGAGTCATCAGATCACGATTTAGCTTAAGGAGAAAGTTATCTAAGGATCTTGGAAATAAAATATTATGACCAAAAAATAATATATAACTTCATAAACATTCCACAAATGTTTATCACTAAAGTGTTGTGAAATTATATTACAAATTTTATTCAAAAAGTTATCAGAAAACATTTCCAAGTCATGCAACCATGATTTTATAAACATTCCATCCCTAGAGTCTAAATCTTTACCCATTAAATTAGGGCACTATTAGGGTGAACCCCTCTATACATTACACATACAATTTATATATGTCTCATGTAAATAAAACATTAATAATTCCATAAATAATCATATCATGATAAACCCATTGAAAATTAATGGTTATCTAAAGATAATTAGTAACTTTTTTGGTAAATAATATTCAGTGAAGCATATAGTATTTACGCCATATAAAAACGTGTATAAAATTTAGTCAATAATTTTCCCTTTTAATAGATGTATGGAATAAATTTGAATATCATTTTATCAAAGAAATTTAAAATAAGGTATTCACAAAAGAAGGCAGGATAAGAAAAATTGTTCATATTCATAATTAACAGTTAGGTAATAAAAAGGTAGTGATGGATAACTGCTCTGATATAAAATAAAATTTCATAAGTCATACATAGGAATAATTATTATGGTTGAATCATTAGAATAATATCCTTGATCAAGCATGTAATATGTGAAAACGTGTTAATAGGTATGAAAAACTATTTTTTGGAGCATTACAAAAACCTTGTTGGAAACAAAGAATATCATTGATCATTTTAAAAATATTTATTAAAAAAAGAAATATTTTATAAAACTAGTATTATTGTAATTTATCTTAGAAATAAATAAATTTTAAAGAGAATGTTTAATAGATAAATACAAAATGGAAAAAACATGTGTTCATATTCGAAATATTAAAAAGTGATTATTTTTTCACTTTAATAAAAATAACCCATATAAAAAACATAAAAAATTTATTTAAATTATTTAATGAAAGTAAAAGTATATATAAATTTAAATTAATATTTTGTTTTGTCATATATTATGGTTGTTAAAAAATGTTATAAAGAATACAATCATGGAATTAGAGGATTCCTTACCAAAAATAATGGTATGGTCGGTTTCCTTATAATGGTTATATAATCACCTATAGGAGAAAATTAAAAAGTGAAGAAATATATAAAACCCTAAAAAAATAATCATATTATGATAAAATTATAGGGAGTTTTGAAACTAAAAATCATTAAAATCTCATAAAAAAATTTTATTTCAAAAAAATCCCAAATTAAAATTGATATAGAAGAAGAAACCCTTACGGTAGTTGTGATGTGTGAATGAAAATAATATAAGAAGGTAACCATAATGTGGAAATTGATATATCATGAAACTAAAGATATTTATTATAATTAAATTCAACAGGGTAGTAAATATACCATATGATGTAATTATGATGAACAATATAAAACATGTCTCATAGAAATTAAAATAGAGACATATCTCCCTTACAACATCACAATCCTTTGAATTGAAAATACATTAACGGAAGATTATGGGATATATTTGTAAATTCATTTGATTTAATGATAAACTGTGATAAAATAAATCCATGACAAATATATACATGAAAAAAATAAAAACAATGGTTAACATGTGTCGTATCTCAATAAAGAATAATTGTGATGCAAAACTCGTACCTTAATTCATGAATTCTACTAAGGCACTTGAATCTTATATATAATAAAAATAACTATCTTGATAACCAATTTTAAAAAATTATTCATATCTATTACCTTATATACACTTAATTTATAATTACTCTCCACATGTATATCAGTTAGTTATTATCTAATTTCAATATTGGGGGTGAGTAATCATGATTATTTGAATTAGTTTTGTAATAATGATGTTTTTATTAATTATTCACTATTTTTATGAATTTCATTATTCAAATATCATAAATGGTACTGGAATTAATATTTAATAATTATTTATAATTTTGTAACTTTAATCTATGGGATTTTTGTAGTTATTATCCAAAATGATGAAATCTACGATGAGATTTTCTTGGTAATTTTTTAATCAAGTGTCTTTAGTAACTTAATTAATGAGTTTGATATTAAATTTTCTATTATAGAACCATAATAAAATCATTATTTATTTATTTATAACATTTATTATATATAATTAAAATTTCATTGTAATTAATGCTATTATTTTATGTCATTGGTCAAGTAGGTGGTTAGACCGACCCAAACATGAATATACCTAATGTAATTAATTATTATGAAGAGATTTAGTTGTAATATCATTTATAAATAATAATAATTAAAATATTATTTTTTAATGTGTTTTATAGTATTAGAATATATTTTAATAAATAATTAATAATCTATATAAAAATGAGATAAGTTACTCCATGGAGGTGGTAGTCTCTATAAACACATGAATAATGGTTTTGTTTTTTTACTGGAAAATAAGCATGATTTTTGTTGATGATTCCAAAAATAAAAAATAAAAAATATTCTAAAAATAATTAATTCATCATTTAGGGATTAAAAAATAGATTATAAAGGAAAATATAGAAAAGAAATAATATTAGGGGAATGTTGGTATTTATGTTGATAACTTTGATCTTCTATTGAATTATTACATAGAAAGGGGGGACTTTGGGAAAATATTGTTCAAAAATTAATAAGAAAAAGAAATGGAATTATATTGAAAGGAATTTTTTTTGGATTTTAAAGAGGAAACACAGATTTGGGAATGTTATTGAGGGGGCGGTGCGAGGACCCTTTTATAAGTGGTGAGGGTGACATTTTTTAAAATATGTCAACTCAATATAAAGAGGGAACATGCTTCACATTCTAATAATACTAAAATGGAAATTAATGGATTTGGGATATTTTTTTCAGTCCACACCCAAAAAACTCAATTTGAAACAATTTTTTTACATCCTACTCCTTTTACCTCTTTAGTTAACACATTTTACCCTTTTGGCTTTTAGTATAGGTTCTAGTTATTACCTAAATAATTATTTTTTATGAATAATAATCCAATGGAACATATTACATAATTCGGATGTAATAATTCCAAATATAAAATTAAATTTTCAAGATTATATTTATATGTGTAATAAAAATTAATTTTAAATTAGTGCCTGTAACACTTAAAAACCTGTTTTATAAAAAAAATTCATTTTTAAGATTAAAATTTATTTGTAGGATAAAATTATTAAAAAAATTTATTTTCATGATATAAATTATTTTATTCTAAAAGAATTAATTTTATGTGGCTTCAAAATTAATAATTAACTAAATTTTTCTAAAAAAATATTTTCTATTGGAAACTATTACTTATGTTTAAAATCTATTAAATATAGGTTTTATAAATTCAAAATGGTATTTTAAAATTGTATAGTTTTACTAATTAAATATATATTTGGAATTTTTTTTTATAAAATTCTTGTCATACTTATATAATTATAAGGATAAAGAATTTTTAGTTTCTGTAAAAACTATATTTTTCACATTTCCCAAAAAAACATTTTTAAAAAAATAAAAAATGCATCCTAACCTAATATTAACTTGATGGATATAAAAATAAATATTATTTTATCAAATTAATATTCTAATTTTCTTGAGTTTAAATTTTAAATAAAAACAAAAAAATATAATGAAAAATATTTTAAAATGAAAATATCCTTTAAAAAAATATTATCTATTATTTTTCTTATTTCAAAAAATATAATAATCAAATTGGTGTTAATATATAATTTATATCTGTAATAAATTTTTATTGACATTGTATTTAGTTTTTTAAAAACAAACATAAAAATCCAATTTTTTTAAAGGTTACATTTTAAGGAATAAATCAGTCTCATTTGTTATTTCACTACAGAAATTGAACCAATTATTTAGTATTAATAATGAACTTTAATTTTAATTTTACCATATATTTAATAAATTTGTAACCATTATTTTTACCTAATAATTTTATATCTATATTTTAATGGTCATATAATGTTTCACATTTTGTTTTGGTTTGGTGTACTATTTGAAGGAAGATAATGAACACATTTGGATTTAAAGGAAAATATATAATTTGAAATCTTGGTGTGTTATAATTAGAGAACTCGTGATATGGTAATGGGTTATATAATATTATCTCAAAGTTTAAACAGAGGACATATCAAAATGATCACCAAGAAAATTAGAGTTTTAATTTTTTTGAACATTAATATTTGAATAAAGTGGAATTGGTCTTCAATATGAATTTAAAATAAAGAAAAGTCATAATAAATGAGTGGGTAAGTTGGTAAATGAAACTCTTCAATGATGTTTTATGATATGGGAAAGGAATCTTTTAAAAAGGAGAATATATGATATTTTTTATTAAACAATAAATAGAACATATTGTGTTTCAATAAAATATTTTTTATTTTTTTATAAGACATAGGCATGTAAACCAAAGAAAAATATTGATAGGTGAAATGTAATAATGAATAGGAAAGTTCCCTTTAAATGAGTTTGTTTTAAATACATATTGGGAAGGGAATAAAAATAATGTGTATTTCATCAATAATGAGTGGGAAAATAAACTATGTATATATGTAATACACACACATATAATATAGAAAATGCAAATAATAATAATAAAGAGAGAAAGTTATGTAGAGAGAAAAAGTATAACCCAAAATAAATCAGGGTGGTTCAGAAGTTCCCTAATCTCAATTCATGAATCACTTGGCACATGTGTCTAATACCCTTAATAATTAAATTCAATTTATTAGAATCTTGATTAAGAAAATTTGTGATATATAATACATTTTAAGGTTTATTTATTATCATATGCCATTGATTAATCATATAATTATTATCACATAGGTTGCTTGGGGTTTCTCGTTTAATTTTTACAAAACAGTTCCATTATGTTAACTGTAGTCAAAAGTGTTATTAAGGAGTCCTATAATATCTCAAATTATATATTTATATATTATTTATCATTATATTTTTTTTTATTTTTCAATAGATTGTCTAAAATTGATTCAAAATTTGAAATATGTGTCTATATTCCTGTTTTGGGTGGTTAAAATCCATATGATCATTTAATATTAATATCAATAATAAAATAGAAAATATATATTTAAAATATAATAATGGAATTATAAATATTTTATTTATTCATAAAATCCATTTTTAGAACCTTCTGTAAAATGTGGTGGTGAGAAATTAAAGACATCATCGACAGAGGCGACATACCGACAATAATTCTGACATTGTTTTCATTTTAAAATTCATGGAAGGTAGGTAGATAATTGTTAATTCAAAAATATAATATCATTTTATTTTACATATGATACTAATATAATTAAATAATGATGGTTATAATGTATTTGGAGATGTTAGAAGAAGATTAAATGAATAAAAATTAAAAAGGAGTGATTATGCGTTCTTACTTTACTTATTGGGAAGAATTTTTTGCTAAATGGGTTATGCCTCAAGAGTGTGGTATTTTGATGATAAAATAACATATAGGGGGTGTCTAATATATTTAGTAATGGATTTAAGTTTAGTTTTCTGTGTTAATAAGTTTATGGTTTGAGGAGAAGTGAGGCGGCAAGACACTCTATTGGGGTACTGTAGTAAGAGTATTATTTTTCACAAATGATATTTTGTAGTCATGAAAAAGGGTCATTAGACGAGAGGGTTTTTACTCTATCAAAATAGTAGGTATTTTTTATAATAAAAGAGAATATTGTAGCTAGTGGATTGTAAGTTGGTGCGAGGGTTGACACATATATAGTATATGTATACATGAATACCATAGACGAAGAGGTAGGATATAGAATTTTTTTGGGTGAATGCTTGTGTGGGTCGATGATAAGACACCAAGAGGAGTTATTAAAATTTAGGTCATAATCCTTTGGGATATTAGGCTTTTGTTAGAGTATTTAGGATATATATTCTTCACTTTCACGTCATTTAAGGTATCCCTATCATCCAAGTGAAAAATAGAGATTATCTAGCAGTTTAATAAAAATAGATTTGGAGGGGTGAAATTTATAATGGTAGGAGAGGGGTTTTTTAGGATAAAAAATAGATTATTTAATCATTTAGACCCTTTTCAAGAATTGTATTGATTCCTGTGAAATATAATTCTTTTTTGTTAAACAATTGAGGGTTCTATGACATTTCGATCAAGACCAATCTAAATGGAACCTTTTAAAAACTAAGTTAAATACAATAAATGAAAAGTAATTTAGTTATTATAATTTAATATAATTATGTTTATGAAATTAAAAATATATGTTTCAAAATTTAACAAAATATTTTCAAATTAATTATTTTATTCCTTGAATATATTTTTAGTCAAAATTGATTATTATAAATTTCTAAGACATGCTTATCTCATAATGATGTCCTAAATGTAATTGTATTTATAAAAACCATAATTTTACTATTTTTAAAAAAAAGAGTAAATATTAAAAAAAAATACTCTACAAGAGATAAATTTAACATGTTAATTATAAAAATAAAATTTATTTAATCATAATAACTTTCGAAACATTAGAAATATAATTGTAAAAATTAATTTTTTTTATATATTTGATTTATTTTTTTCATAATCAAATTTCAGACCCTTAGAATAATAAATTATTTTTTAATAAAATTTTATTATCATTTATATAAATGTAAATAGAGTTTTATAAAACCATTTATGAAATTAGAATTTATTTAGAATTTTTAAATTTATGAAAAAATATATTTTATTGAAAATAAAAAATATATATTTTTCCAAAAAAAAATGCATGCTTTCATTATTTGAAAGATTTATTTTATCATATTTAATGCTTATATTTCATTATATTGTGATTTTTATTCATTATAGTTTTTCTATAATAGTGATTTTATAAATTAATATATTAATGTTTTGTTTTTTAGGTGTCTTATAAGACACTCTATTGTTAAAAATGACTCATATTAATTCAAAATGCGAATTATTTATATAAATGTATAAGTTTTCCAAATTCTTACCCCCTTTAGATATTTCATCACAATAAATTTATTTACAAAAATTATATGAAAATATATTATGGTACTTCTACTACATTTCTTACCTAGGTTCCCATGTTTCCTCTATGTACTTATGGTTTTTCCAAAGTACTTTGACAATGTGAGTTATCTTGTTGCATGAAAAATTTTCACTATAGTCTAATTTCTTCACCAAATAATCCTCATAAAATAAATCATACTAAAAATTTAACACCTTTTGGTTTAGTAAATTTTAAGTATTGAGTATTTTCTTACTCAATATGGATACCTAGAACACATTATGTACTTGAAACAGATTTGGTGGCACGTTAGTCAATATGCCACAAATCTGATGTGATCAAGAATATCGATGGAGAAAATGTATCTTGGAAATAGATTTCTATTATTTTGAAACCACATGAATATATTAAAAAGATATTTATAAGGGAGCACCTTTTTTATAACCTCAAACTCTTGGTCTCATCAATGATTTTCAACCAAACTCTTTTGTCAACACTTGGTTCTATGATGTGTTGCTGAAAAGGTCTACTCTTCTATTTCATCAGATAGTTTGGGTTACAATAGCTTACTTTCCCCAAATTTATCCCAAAATTTTGGGCATTGGTATTTATTTCTCTAGAGTGACTCATAATCACCCATTTTTATTCTTGAATAAAATCCATTATTGTATGAGAACGTGAAAAAATAAGATGATGATCCAATACTACTTTAAAGTATTTATAATAATGTAATAATATATCCTCAAGTGATTAGATAATATATTTTGACTTTCATTAAGTATATTAGTGGTAGGCCATACAATATTTAAACATTGTGTTCAAGGCATGTTGAATTATTTTCCAAAACATTGAGCAGAAGCTCAAAACATAATCAGATATAATAGATAATACTGTTCCACATAGCCTTTTCTCTTTTCTATTATATATATATGAATGTTCATTGAGTTAAAATTGATCATATATAACAATTAAGTAATAATTATTTGTGAGGCATTCCATTACAACTGAGATGGAATTATTTATTTTCAATTTCTTAAGAAGCTATGCGATAAAATATATGGTGATGTTATCCTGTTTCTATAAAGTTATGGGAAATCATCCCATTTGATTTTTTATATTCTGACATCACTTTCTAGAATACCAAGAACTTTAATGTATATTCATTAATCTCATTATTCATATTGTCCAAACTTTAGCTCTCTCTAATATCTATATATTAATTTTTTCTTCTTTAGTGGAGAGAGAATGTTGATCTTTGAGCATCAATAAATAACTCTTTTTTTATCTCAAGATCTTATGGTGGATGTAGCCATGTACCAAATATCCCAAATCCTTCATCAATATTTATTTATGAGGCTTTAACTTTTCATATATCATCCAACTTATTTTTCATCTTCCTATCATCACTTTGAGTCTTATTAATTTTTTCAGGAATGGATGGTTGAGAAATCATTTGTGTGAAGTAGTTTGTAGTTCCTTAACTATTCCCATGTTTATAATTTTTATGTCCAAGAAATTTGGATACTTCTCAATTCTGATTAGTAATAAGATTTTTTGTCCTTTAAAACTAAATTTTATATAACATTATTTTTATTCCCAAGATGGTAATGGATTGTGTAATAAACATCCCTTGTCAACTCTAATAATATTCATTATTTCTCACTAATCTCCTTCTATGTAAATATATACATCATTCCCTTAAGTTCAGTATATGTGCCACACTTCTCTCTATTGAGATAATTAATCATTATCTTTAACTTAATATTTATGTATCCAACTACATATCATGTGTTGTATAGTTTATATCAGTAATATTCAACTGTCTTGAGGCATAAGATATCTATTGATCATTTTTCATGAGGATACAACTTAATCCCTTATTTGAAACATCACTGTAGATAAAAAATCCTTCCCCACATGTATAAGGACCTGAATTTATAACATTAAAAAATATTGAGATTTAATTCAATAATTTACTCTATTATATCTTGAGTATTTTTCTATTTTAGAGTTTTCTATAATGAGTTCACCACCCTTATATAAAAAAAATATTGCATCTAAAGGTGGAAACTACTACTTCATATCCATTTTTTACCAAAATATAAAACATTTAAGATATAATTTTATTTCATTAAAATGTATTCATGATTTTCATCTTTTCCTCATCATTATCCCTACTCATCTTTAAAGCCCATGAAAAATAGTTTAGAACATGGAATAAGCTAGGAAAGCTCAGTAAGGAACACAAAAATTAAATAAAGGAACCCATTATTCAATGAATACTCTTATGAAATTTCCTTTTTTAAAAAATAAATTTGAGTTCAAAGTAAAAAATTTCTTACTCAAGAAACATATTTTTCTACACAAATTTTTTGTTATAAAAAAAGTTATATAAAATCATAAAGGGAAAAATAAAACTCATAAATTTTTATTTGAAATCATGAAAAACTCATGATTGGTTTTCATAAAGAAATACATTTCACTCTTAAGAAGAATCATAAAAATTCAATTAAATCAAAGATAATTATCTTATCTAGCGAAATAATTATATATTTATAAAAACTGATAGTAATGATAGATAAATCATATTGGAACCTGGGGAAAACATTTTCATATCACCCTTAGAATCAATCTTAAAAATACCAGTATATTAGAGATATATATCAGTATAACCCATCATTATAAGAACTATAAAGCTCCCACATCAAAGTAAATAATGAACACTAACCATATGAGGAATTTTTTTTTAAATATTTCACCTTTTCATTATAAATCCCTTGGAAAACTCATTTGAACCCATTTACAAAAAAATTTCAGATATCGAAATTCCATTTCTTTTAAATTTTTTTTGAACTAAAATACAAAAAAAAAGAAATTTTGATTTTGATTTGAAGAAAAAATGTATTATTATATAGGAATAAAGACATAAAATATTGTTTTTAGTAGAAGATAAATTCATTGTTGATGTATTCATTAAAAAAACATTCCCTTTATCTTTTATATAGAAAGCAAAAATATTCTATAAAAAGATTCCTTTCGAAAAAAATTGTAAGAAAGTAAAAAATATCCTTTATAATTCATTAATTATCATATAAATACATCTATTAAATAATTTTAATAATATTTAAATGGATGAAAAATACTTATAAAATAATATATTAAAACATTTAAAATGAGATTTTAAATGAAAAATGTCCCTTAACACGAGTCTGGATTATCACGTACATTACTTATCATACAAAATTATAAAATTTAATTATTTATATAAATAATTAATATTTTTTTTTCCAAATTATCATTCATTTTATTTTATTACCATGTTATAATAAATTACCTAATCAATTAAGTTCACATTAGATGTTTTTATGATTTTATGCTAATATGTCTGAAATAACTTTGGTCGATTGAATATGGTCCAAGAGGTCATTATTAAATCATATAAATAATAATATAAATAAAATAATTATAATTTTTATACATTAATTATACTTTTAGAACAAAATAGGAATGATTTTTATGAAAAATTAATTACTTTAGAAACATGGAGACAGTAGGTCGTACCTACACATGAGTAATGTTTCTAGTTTTCAAAGATCATGATGAAAATAAGATAAGTATAACTTTGACTTTATATATTGATGATTATATAATAAATATAATATTATTTATTTATATATTCACATATATTTTATCCATGATATGTGGTTATGAAAAATAAATCCCTTTTCTTTTTTGGGGGTTATAATCCACACATACGCATGAAAGATATTATCATTTTTCTGTGGATGGGTTAGTAAGAAAGTTGGTGATATTTTTTAATTATAGAATAATAAATATGTTATGAATATAATATAGATATATTTATTAAATATTTAATTAAAATCATCTGTTATTGGTAGTAATGTAAAATGAATTAGATCGGTTAACGAGGTGATAGTCTACTATACACATGAATAATAGTTTCATTTACCATTTGATGGTAGATGTGATGCATAATGTTTATTACATTAAAATAATAATATATAATTATATGGAAGACACCAATTTTATTATTTCATCATGGAATAATAAGATTTTATTTTGATAAAAGAGTAAATAAAACGAGAATTCTCAGTTAAGAACTATACCTCTTTTCAAACTAACTCATTAGGTTCACACTTAAAACCTTCCTAGGTTAGTTTTATAATCAAAAAAGTATCTCTAACACGTGAAGATAGATTTATAGAATGTAATTTGTAAGGTCATGTATGATATAGAGTTCTCAATAAGTAATAGGAATAGAGGAGAGAAGGTTCCTTTTTATATGTGAGGGGAGGGTCACTCTCATAATTAAAAAGTATTAAATTCATATAATTTATTTTTTATTGAAAACTGGTGAAAATTTATATAATTAGAATATAATATTATTAAATTTTGAAATAATATAATTTAATAGTATTTCAACAAGTTTGTATTATGTCTATAGCCTTATCTCTTTCTTAAACCCCCGTTAACCATTTTGTCAATTTTGACGATGTTAATGTTTTTTACTCTTTAGGGGTAAATAATGTTTTTTGAAAAGGTAAAATTTACCCTATATAGAACATGGTTTATATTTTCAACTGTGTCCCATTAAATTTTCGTAACATTCACTTATATTCATTTAATTTTCAATCATTTAATACAAAATAGATTATAAAAAAATATAAATATTGTCATTTTTAAAACTATTAATTTAATTTTACTTTGAACAAAAAAAATCAAGAAAATAATATAAATATAAAATTTTAACACATACCTAATATTATATATATATATATAATTCAAAATACACTATAAATCACCAAAAAAATATTACCTTTAGTGCCTTTAATATCATTTATTTCATTTTTCTACTTCTTGCACAAGAATTGTGTTGGTGTTGTGTGAGCAGTAATGATAATTATATCATCCCAAAATTTCATAAATAAATTTCCATGATAAAATTATTATATATTTTTTAAATTAATATTTATAACCATGAATTTTTATTATTTCTATCAAAAAATATTATAGATATTAAAGTAAATGAGAGTTTCATTTTTGAAATTATGATTTACTTAAATATTACAAATCTTGAAAATCAACGTTAAAAGGAAAAAAGGTAATATTTTTTAATTTTGGATGATTATGGATGAAACATAATCATAAAGGGAAATAATTGAAATAATCTAATAGATGTTTAAGCCTTATCAAATTATTTTTATCCCAAATTAACACATTTTTTATCATGGTAACAAAAATTTATTATGGTTACTAATCATAGTGAGAAAAATAGAAAGAAACATATTTAAAAAATATAAAACTATTTATTAAAAAAATTTTATCCATTTTTTATAATAGGATTTCTATAAGTGATATAATTAAATTTCAAATTATTCTAAAAAAATCTGCTGAAAAATAGTTTATCAAAAAATATTTTTATGCATAAAAATCTATTTATAATAAATTAAAGTATAAAGAAATAATTATTTTTTTTAATAAATATAAAATATTTTAATTTTAAAAATAATAGAAAATTTAATTTTACATATTAATTACTTGAATAAAAAATACAGTTTCCTAATTTTTTTTTATTTTTTAGTATTAACTAAAAAATAAATCTTTTCTGGAAAATCACAAAATCTCACAGGAACAAAGATTTGTTCTAAGGATTTAAAAATGGAGCAGATTTTATAAAATTAAAATTCTAAACATTTTTAATCAATCCTTTAAATAATACCAAATAATACATGTTAACAATTTTAGTAAAAATAAAACTATATCCTTTCCTACAAGAAATTTTTATTATATTTTTATAATGTATATAGCTCTATAAAATCAAATTAATGAAAATTAATAAGACTTAAAAGTGTGTTATATTACTTCTAAAAATCATTTTACATTATCACCATTTTATAAAATTTTTCCTCACAATTTTATTCATCAATTAAACAAGTTGTCATATTTTTATTTCATTGCATTTTTGAATTGACATGTTTTTTCATCCGTATTATAGGTTTTCTAAAAAACCTAAGCTTTATGAATTAACTTATTTCTCAAAAGTATCTCTATATAGTCAAGAATCAAGATAGGTTTTTCATCACTAGAAATGCCATTTTCCAAATAAATTATTTCCGATCTCAAAATATGAGATACATATAGAATATATTTTCTTAACGTTGAAACATGAACCACATCATGTACTGAGGATAAACTGGGAGGCAGGGTTACTTGGTAAGAATGATAACCAAATTTATCTTGTATTTTATACATTCCAAAGATCCAAATAATTTTTTTATTTTTTTACCAAAATTTATAACACTTTTCCATGGAGATATTTTAAAAAAAACATGATAATCTACCTCAAAATATGTTCTTTCCTCCGGTAATTTGTATAACTTTTCTACCTACTCTAATAAATCGTCATATATTACTAGATAATATTTATCTTCTCAACTATTTCTTCTACCAACTCTATTCCAGAAACATCATTTTTCCTATATCCTCCCATCATTATAGATCCTCACACCAATTTCAATATAATTACTAAAAAGTTTATATATATACTAGAATGAAAACTAATGGTTAAAAAAAGTACCATGTTGATTCCAAAACCCTGATAATCTATTAAACAAGCTCAAATATTTTCCTCCAAAATACCATTCATTCATTTGGAATTTATATTTAATTGAGGATGAAAATATTTATATAAATTTAATTTATTACCCAATAAATTCATAAGAGTTTTCAAAAAATTAGATGTAAATCTATGATCATTATCAAATTTTGTTAAATAGTCATCAATTACACAAATATAATTATTACCTATATATTTATTTTCTAATACCACCGATAAATTCGTGGATATATTCTCCTATTTCCATTATGGAACTGGTAAAGGATGAATCATCCTATTTGGTAATTGTTGTTCGGATTTAACCTATTAACAAGTAAAACTTTTCATAATAAAATTAAGAATATATTTTCTTATTCATTCTCCTGAGAAATGTCCCCCAAGGCCTCTATAAAATTATTGTACCATTAGGATGAATTGAAAATGGAGATATATGAGTCTCACTCAATAGTTCTTTCTTCAAAAATGTGTCACCTAAAGAACATAAATTTTGTATAAATCTTAAAACACCTTCTTTGTCAATATCGAATTCAGGATACTTCCACTCCTTACTTTTCTCCATTTTATTTTAACTTATGGTATTCCTTATGATATTTCTTAATTATATCAGATAGAGGTGATTTTACTTACACCAAAAACAAAATGGTGTGATTTATTCCCTGCCCAATTTTTCGGCCAACATATATCAAATTGTTAACTAGTGGGACATGTTCTATACGTAACATGTTCAATGCAGTGTAATTGTTTTTGACTCAAAGATGGAGATACACTATTTTATTTAAACGGATGGAAATGAATTGTGTAATAATACTCTTTTATCAATTCCGTATATCTAATCTATCTCACATTCAACTCTTCATTCTGTGAATATTGTGACTTCTTGACCAGGGTGCCACAAGACAATGCCCCAATCTAGTTTTCCATAGGACCTCTGCTGGACCTCCCCATACGTTAGAGGTTCTAAACTAGAATTGATGGTCTATTATGTTTTTTGGGGGTAATATATCCTATTTATCAATGCATTAGAATAATAAAAATAAATAAACAACATCCAAATGATAATAAATAGAAACCACAACAATAGCATAATAAAACATCATCCAACACCACATTATGAATCCAAAATAAAAAAAGTGACTATAAACCAATGAAATAGATATGTTATGAAAAATAAGTATCAAGTTTCAAATAAAAAAACAATATAAAGTCACACCTACAACTCTAAGATGGGTTCCAATATCATGTTTGGTTCCGTCGTACATGCTCCATCCCAAATCACAACTGATCTATCTAGAATAGGGCGCTGTCCCTTATAATATCCTGAAAACATGATGTCTATTCAGGTATTGATTACTCATCCTGAGTAGGGTGAGAGAAAAAATCAATAGGGCACCACCAATTATTTATAATACAATATTCCCTTTATAATAGTTTATGAAATTTTATAAAGAATAAACAATAATTATAAAGGTAAATAGATTTAATAATTAATATTCTAAAATTAATAACATAAAACCCAGGTTCATTGTCAAAATTGAACTAATAATACCTTCTTCGGACCAAGTCAGAGTATGAATATTCCATTAAAGGGATGTCACATTTCATTCTATCATGGGATTCAATAATATTTTAATATCCAATTTTACATTTAGACATTGGGGGACTGGAGAAGCAGTATGGCACCCATATGGGTATTTGGAGTAGTGGATACTGTACCATAACTCAGTGATCACATGAAATTCATATACATCTTGGGGGACTAGTGTGGTAGTCTAGGCCCCTGTGGGTATTTAGATTAGAAGTCCCTGTCCCATTACTCATTGTTCACATCATTCAACAAAATCACAAACCATGGTTCCACATTTAGAACTCATTTATCAACAATGTTTATATCCATCTATTCATTCATTTCACAATCTTATCATTCAACCAATTTCACAGTCCCATTATTACACCAATTTCACTATCCAATTTTTTTTCACAAATTTAATAATCATATGGAAAAAATCAATCACTTAATTCAATTCAAAGTGAAATTTCCAAATTTGGAAATTGAAATTACACATTCAAATATGCCAAATTATAATCGAGACTATTTGAATTGAAAATTAGACCACCTACCTAAATATTATTGATGAATTTCCATCAAATTGTAACCCTAAATTTGATTCATAATGATCCAAATTAAAAAGGAAGAGGTGATCAAGGATCTAAACCTTAGAAGTAGATCTAATGAAACACATATTAGATTAAGTGGGGTAGAATCCTTCCACCAGATCTGCAATTTTCTTAAAAAATGGGGTTTAGAGCACTATAATCCTTCTAGTAGACTCCAATACCTATGTAAATGAAATTATATTAAGTGATGAGGATTAGGATAAAAAACTATGGGATCAATAATTTTAATAAATATTTTTGGAGTTTCAAAACCTGTGTGCGTGGTTTTTAGGGAAGATGCACATGGTTTTACAAACTATGCATAGTAACCATACACACCAACTCATGGGATGCACAATTTGTCTTATGGGGAACACAATTTTTCAAACCATTCACCAACCCTTAAAATAACCTCTATTCTATGGTTCGCAGTTTGGGGAGGAAGGTCGTATGATTTTCCGAAACAATGTTCCAGAACTTTTGGATCCAAAATGTGGTGTGATTTTTACCTAGGGAAAACCACTCGGTTTTTCATAGCTGTTAAAAATTGTTCATATTCACATGGTCATAAAATTTCTCTAATTTCACCAGAAACAACCCCCAAAAAAATCGAACCTTTTTAACCAAAACACGGGTAAAAGATTACCTGAAAATTCGCACGAAGCATCACAAAAAAGGTCAGGATCTTATAATCTCTCCACCTTATAATACATTATCCCGAAGATGTACTCCCAATAATCTCTATGAATATGAAGAAAACAGGTTGGGAAACTGGCCTTTCATATCAACTTCTCTCTCCCAAGTTTCCTTATGAACATGATCATGTTACCACAAAACTTGGATTATCGGCACAATCTCTCCCTTCCAAACATTCCCCGTTTGATTCGTAACACTAATAAGATGATCCTAAAAGGACACACCAACCTCCAACTCAAAATCATGAATATAAATCACATGGGAATGGTAGGGGTGATACAAACAAATATGTGAAACTTTAAAAAAATTATGCATAAAACTATACTTTTATTGAAGTCATAATTGATATGCCACTAGTTTAATACTCTCTACCATCTCAAATGGTCAAAAAATAGGGGTTCTAGATTTTCCTACCTTCTTTTCCTCTGGTGACCCAATATCGGTGAAACCCAAACGAATGCATGATCACCCTCTATAAAATAAAGGGGTCATCAACATCAATAATCATACAAATTCTTCCTACTTTGAGCCATAACCAATATTTCTAAACTAACTGAAACCGGTCTAATGTCTCCAACATGAGACTTGGTCCTAAAAACTCTGACTATCCCACCTCCACCAAACAATGAGGTGATATAAATGTGATGATGAACTATTTTTACAATGTTTTTCCAGATATTTTATTTAATTTATATTAATTTAATAAATTATTGTGAAACTTTTTAATAAATATTGGCATATTTTTATTTTTAACACTACATTTCTAAATTAATCATTTTTATAATAAAAAATGAGTTTTTATTCTTTCTAATTATTCTAATTATATTAAATTACATTTTAGTTTATTAGTCTTAATCTTCTCACATTTTAATAATTTGACTTCAGTAATAAATAATCATTTAAAGTTTTTTGGTGTTTTAATTAATTTAGACTATATTTTAATAATTAATATTTATTATAATAAATTAACTCTGTTAAACAATATCTTTAACCAACCTTCTTAATAAATAAATTAACAATTTAAGGTAAAGTTTAATAAAATAATGTGTTTTTAATTTTATGTTTCATTTTTTCTTTTAATTAATTAACTTTGTTGTTTAATATCTTTAGTTAATTTTAATTTTATGTTAGCGGTTAATTATTTGTATGTGTTTTGATTTTATTTATACATTTAATAAATTAATATTAACATTTATATTTTTAGTTAATAATTAAGTCACTATTGTTTTTAGTTAAATAATTTAGTAAGTTTTTAGTCACAGTTAATTATTTAATCTTAAAAAATTTAGTTGATCTCTATTTTTTGTTAATTAATAAATTTTTTATCATTTTATTATTTATTTTATAATAATTTTTATTATTCACATCTCATTTTGTTCTATTGGTCAGTTGATGCACCGATGTTTTGATGAACATATTCTTTTCATCGGTTTCGGTCTCTCATCTCTTTGGCATCTTAGTTTATTTCAACTATTGGTGAGTTATTGACTCACCGATGTTTTTTTTATTTTAACCATCAGTCTCTCGTGACTCACCGATCTTTTTATTTTATTTTGATCCGCTACGACCGATTATTATTCCTTCTATCGGTGAGTCATGAATCACCGATATTCCAAGTCACCATCAGTTTCTCATCACAGTGATTATTCTTTATTTTAATTATCAGTAACTCATTTTTTTCCTCCATCGGTGTGTCATTAACACACCGATATTCATTTTATTTTCATTTCTCACACTGACTCGTTTCACCAACTAAATGATAGTTCATTTCTTTTTCTCTAGCCTCACTCACACACACCGATCATTTTCCTCTTATCGATGAGTCACTTAATCACTGATTCCATCCTTTTGTAGATCTCACAAATCCCATGTTCAGCTACTCATACAACATCAGTTTGTCACCCTCCAGCCTCTCCTGCTTTCCACTTTTCTCACACCGATGCATCACATCCTGCTTTCTAGTATTAGTCTCACCTATCCCTTTTTCCCATCATCAATCTCTCACTATCCTTTTGATTCCTTTCTTATGTAGTATTATTTTCTCATGCCGCAGCCCTCCCTCGGGTTTTACAACATGTTCTTCATGGTGTCTCAAAATCACACATATGTTCAACCCTCTAGAGCCTCTAAATTCCCTACTACCTATCCTACCATTGTAGAGGGTTCTATAACCCTTTACCAAAAAACTGATTTACCATACACCTATATAATTTAAATCCATGGTAAATAAAACATCAAAAGAAACAAAAAAATTCAAAAACTCTAAAAAATTATTCTACCCAGATTTAAAATTTGAAGAACTTGTAGCCACTGCGGATGAAGTTCGGGGTACCTCCGTGGTTTGTTGATGTTTGGACCTTCATAAAATTAGCACTGCTTTGAAGAGACGATGGTCATGCCGCCGAGATGATTGAAAGCGGAAGGAGTTATGAGTCACGTTGTATTAGTTTTCCATGGGTTGCTAGTGCTTGATCTTGAAGTCCCTGATGGAGGAGGGTGAGAAGTGATTTGTCATCAGAACCTGCCATGTTTGAAGAATGATTCCGGCTTGTTCTGTGTTGTAGCTGCTGGTCTCAGTTGCGCTGTGTGAGGAGGACTTCAACTTGGAGATCTAATGCTTTCCAGTGCTGAAGAAGGGTGACACTGGACCCTTGTGAAGGGAACCCCACCCCTTCCCCTTTTGGTGTAGAGAGAAATATTGGGGGGAAAGAAGAAGGATTTATTAAAAAATAAAATAAAAATAAAATAAAAACTTAATTAAAAATAACCAAATTAAATTAATAAACATTAATAATTGTAAATAAATAATTAACATAAGGTATTTAATAAAATTTAATTCCTAAATATAAATAAAATTTTATTAGAACAGATTATTAAAAAGATTATAAATTAGAATATAATATTACGTATTAATAATTATTTAATAATAAAAATTGTAAATATAATAAAATACTAATAACAGGTTACGAATTAAATTACAAATAAACAGATCTAGTTAATTTAAAATATAAATAATGTTAATTTTCAAAGTAAAAATAAACCTAATAATTTACTTCAATCATGTGAATTAATTTAAAAATAATAACTTATAAAAAATCAAACATCAAAATTAATAATTAATAAAACTTGTTATTTTTTAATTATAATAACTCTATTATTAAAAAATTAGTTCAACTTATAATACATAATTTATCTTGATTTATATTTTATTTTAATAATAAATTTTATCTAATTATAATTAATTAAAATATAATTACTAATTCTTAGTAATACTAATAAAATAATTTATTTAATGACATTACTTAAATGTTAATAATTATTTTAAAAGACTTTTTAATAAGTTATTTTCTTAAACAATACATTTATATTTCTTTCATGTAGTAAATGTGTTGTTTATTTTTCTTGTGTAGGTTCATTCAAGAGATAGGAAAACATCCTCGTGCATTCAACTGACTCAGCAGAAGTTAGTTACGAGGGAAAAACTAGCACGATGTGCCAGTCATGAAAAAACACACATGTGTGGTGTAATAGTTAAAAGATAAATTCAAGTCAATGAAGTGTTATGGTGAAATGAAGTTGAAGGTAGTGGCTACTTAAGACAGATCAAGCTACATATTCTGGAATGATTTGGGGACGACATTCATTAAATATTGGATCATTCACTCAAAAGTAGTGCAAGAACCATAGAGCTAATTCTGGAGCAGCTCTCGGAGAACCAATCCTTGGAGATCCGAGGTCCATGAGCAGCAATTCATGATAGCAGTGGGACTTTCCTTCCTCTATTTTCTTTCAATTATTATCCTTTTTAATTGAATTGTTTTAGAATACGTAATAGAGATGATGTCTAGCTAAGTCTCTAGTTAGGGGATATATTGAAGTTCCACTGGTTACCATTGAAGTCTCATTTCACTTTATCATTTTAATGTATTCAGTATTGATCGGTGAGATCGACACTGAATTTATTCAATTTCATTATTTCACCAATGTTTAATTTCAAAATTTCACAGTTTGTTGGTGAGACTGATTGTGGAAACTTTTTTCAAAAGATAATAGATTCAAAAGACTTCAAAACTTACAGTGAG
Organism: Viscum album; assembly: GCA_963277665.1. NCBI lineage: Eukaryota > Viridiplantae > Streptophyta > Magnoliopsida > Santalales > Viscaceae > Viscum > Viscum album. Next base: position 276,502,225 of record OY728137.1, read on the forward strand.
TTTGTCTTGCTTTTAATTTTCAAATAGTTCATAGTTGATTAATATTGGAGTGGCGAACTATTAAATTGGTTGGATTGTGTGACTTAACTCTTGGTGATGGAGGTGATTCATACTCTTTATAGTGGTACTTTTCAACAACCTATAAATGAATTGAAACACCTTCAAAACCAGTAGAATGGAGATTAATCCTCAAGAGTTTTAATAGATTGTTCTTTTTATCAGTGTTCTATATCTTTGTTATTCCATTTTTTATAACTATCTATAGCATCAATTTAGTTTCTAAACATGGTTTCCAATGTTCTGTCACTCTACTTATAGAAAGAAAAATAATAAATAAATATATAAACAGTAAAAATAAAAAAATCACTCCATTGATGATAACAGTGGAGTTTACCAAGTCATTAGAATACTAATAGCTAAATTTACATTCCCTGTGGGTTCGAACCTATTTCCACATATACAGTAGTTAGTAAGAATAGAAATTTTAAGCATTTAATGACTTCAACGGCAGTTTAGGTCACGTTTTTGGAACTGTTTCTGGGGAAGGAAGGAGCCATTACTATAAAAAAATCATTAAAAAATCACATATATGTAAATCATAAAAAAATTGAAAAATTTGAAATTTTTAAAAAAAATATGTTTCACTTATTACTGAATTGTTACTACTGAGTACTGCCCATTGTTGTTTGTATGAGAAGAAGACACTCTGCTGTTAGACTAGATCCAATGAACTTAGAAATAGACAAACATCTCACATCTCTAAGAAAGTAGAACGATACTAAAATGGAAAACTTAGATAATAGAGTTCCTAATAACGAAATTCAAAATCATCCAGAACTCTTAGAAGAAAATAAAAGCTTAGGGACGAGGGAATTCTAACTCCCACAAGTTTCAAGCAATCCATCATCCATTAGACTATCTCCTAGGGCCAAAAACAATGAATTGAAACAGTCACATATTTCATTGTTTCCTGCTTTTAATGGAATCTCTAATGAGGAATATCTTTCCTTCATTAGAGACTTCTATAACACTATGTAGCAGTTACCTCTTCCAGGACTAATAGAGAATGAACTTAGAATGAGAGTCTTTCACTTTTTCCTTAAAAGGAATGCTTGAAATTGGTTTCTGAGTCTTGATGAGAATATTTTTGAAAATTGAGATTATGTGTATAACTCTTTCATTATGAAATTTTATCCCCAAAGACTTAAAGGGGTACTTAGAACAAAAATCACATGTTTTTATCAAGAGGATGGATAACCTTTTCATGAATCATGGGATATAATTAGGGATCTTATTAGGCAGTGTCCCCATCATCAACTCCCATCACACCTTCTTATGGATACATTCTATGAAGGTATGTACTCCTCTGGACAAAATCTAGTTGACCAAGCTACTGGGGGTAATTACAATGATAAGAAAGATGAAGAACATAGAATTTTTTTAATAACCTTTCATGGAATTCACAACATAAAAATTCATGAAGGAAAAGATTCAATAGAAATGTTAATTCAAAGAGTAGTTCAATTAATGAAACTCAAGATCAACTGGTTGAAATCACCGACCAAATTCAACCTTTAATGAACCCGAATTATAAACAAACTATTGACCAACTATGATGTAAAAATACCAATGTGGTATGTTTGGGAATACTGAAAACGTTTGTCCTAATTTTGATATTCCATCCCAACAATAACAGAATTCAAACTTTGTTAACTATGGTCCTAGAATGCCTCCTAAAGAAGATCCATTTCCAAATAAATATAACCAAGGCTACAGAAACCACCCTAATATATCCTAGAATGATCAAGTCTTAATCAAACAATCCACTACCCTTAATTACTCTAATCAACCAAGACCAAACTTTCAAAATAAACATAACGGTGAGTCTTCAAATACACAAGGAAACAATGATAGTAACATGTCTTCTAAGCCTGATCTAAATTTGAACAAAATAAACTCTCAAGAAGAAAGATACATGGCTCCACTAACCAAACATCAAAATCAGAATGAGTCAGATAAAATAAAAACTGATATTATAATGAAAAATATGGAAACACAGTTAGGTCAACATTATAGGAATTTTTCATCTATGGAAAAAGGTAGACTTCCTAGTACCAATGAAATTAACCCCATAGAGAATGACATGGCTATTGTTACTAGAAGTGGGCCTAATACTCAAACAGCTACTGAAAAACTCAATGAAAATGCCCAAAATTAAAATCTTCTTTAGTCTGGAAACAAAAATTTGTTTTTCACACATGCTATAAATTCACAGAAAAATGAAGAAAATGATATAAATCTGAATTTATCACATGAAACTAAAGCTAAAACTTAATCTAAAAATCAAAAGAATAAAGGAAAAGAAAATGTTGAGGATGTGGTGAGCGATATAACTACTATTATAAATTTTTTCCCCACCCATCCCTTTCCCTGAGAAACTGAAACCTCAAAGTAACACCAAAGATGAACTTCTTTATTTTCTCGATCTCCTTTGTAAACATCAAATAAAAATTCCTTTCATTAATGCATTAATTAAAATCCCATCTTACTTGAATTATCTTAAAAAATTGTTTCTAACAAAAATACTCTAGAAGAATTTTCTACTTACAGCCTCACTGAAGAGTGCAGTGCTGTACTTCAAAAGAAAATCCCACCTAAACTAAAATACCTAGGTAGTTTTGTCATACCTATAACACTAGGAAACTCTGATCAGCTGAACTGTTTGTGTGATTTTGGAGCTAGCATTAATCTGATCCCATACACACTATTACAAAAGTTGAGTTTGGGTGACCTTCAACCTACCACAGTCATACTGTAGTTAGATGACAAATCTTTCACTCATTATGTGGGTAGGGTAGATGATTTTCTTGTTGGGTTTGGGAAGCTATTTTCTCCTGCTGAATTTTTAGTCTTGGATATGGAGTGTGATCAAGAGGTTCCCATCATCTTGGGTAGGCCCTTCTTTTCCATTGGTGGGGCTGTTATTGATGTCTCTAAGGGTCAATTAATTTTTAAAATTGGGGAAAAACAAGAAGAGTTCAATGTGTTTAAAAATGTTAAAGGACCAATGTTTTTGGAAAAAATATTCAATGCTAGGGTCTTTAGAAGATGAGAACTCAACTGAAAACATTATAAAACGTGAAAGTAAATTATCTATTAAAGAATATAATTTTGAAGTTGAAAATCCTATTGAATCTGTTTTAATATTTGAAAATTCTGCTCAAACTCAAAAACTAGAAATTTTTTCCGAACTGGATAACAATCCATTTTCTACTGTAGAAGAATCCTCTCTTTCTGAGCTTAAAAGATTTTTGAGTGAATTTGAGGGTGTCAATATTAACACCAACCTTACTGAACACATTAATGATATCAAGGGAGAACTTATAAGGCAATTAGATGATTCTTCTCTGATTAACTTGTTGAAATATGATATGGAAAACTTGCATAGTGTGCTACCCACTCTAGACAACAAAACTGTCATCTTTGAATCTGAACTTGAAATTGAAAAATATTTCAACATTTAATACTCCTTACAAATGATTTGTTGAATATATTAGATGTCCTAGGCCTAAGAGTCTTCCTTCCTCTGTAGAACCACCCAATCTTGAACTGCAACCAATCCCTGATCATCTTAAATATCCATTTCTAAGTAAGAACATCACTTTTCTTATAATAATTTCTACTGAACATAATTAAAATCAAGAAGAAAGATTGTTAAATGTTTTGAAGAAGTTTAAATCTGCCATCTACTAGACAATAGCTGATATCAAGTGTATTATTCCCTCATTTTTTATGCATAAAATACCTATGGATCATGACCATAAGCCTAGGGTAGATTATTATAGAATATTAAATCCAATCATGAAATAATTTGTGAGAGAATAAGTGATTAAACTGCTAGACACTGGAATGATATATCCCCTTTCTGATAGTTCTTGGGTCAGCCCTATTCAGGTTGTCCCCAAGAAGGGAGGTTTCACAGTTGTTAAAAATGAAAAAAAATGAAGAAGTCCAACTTAAGAAAGCCACAAAATGGAGAGTCTATATAGATTATAGGAAGCTTAATGCAGCCATTAGGAAGGACCATTTTCTTATGCCCTTCTTAGATCAAATTCTTGAGAGGCTTGCTGGAAATGAATTTTTCTATTTTCTGGATGGGTATTCTGGTTACAACCAGATTCCTATTGCTCTAGAGGATTAGGAAAATACCACTTTCACATGCCCATTTGTAATATTTTTCTCTAGGCGGATACCCTTTGGGTTGTGTGGAGCTCTAGCCACCTTTCAAAGGTGTATGATGGCTATATTTTTTAAATACGATTGAGAGAATCATTGAGGTTTTCATGGATGATTTTTCAATTATGGGTAGCACTTTTGATACTGTTATTGGAAATCTGGAGTTAGTCTTGGAGAAATTCATTGAAACGAGCCTTGTTCTTAATTGAGAGAAGAATCAATTTATGTTCATAGAATTTCTAGTTCTTGGTCATAAGGTTTCAGTGAGAGGTCTAGAAGTTGATACTGCTAAGATTGATGTTATTCAAAAATTGACACCTCATGTTAATGTCAAAGGTGTCAAATGTTTCTGAAGGAATATAGGTTTATACCGGAGATCCATAAAAGATTATTTATAAAATAACTAATCCCTTTTGTTCTTTTCTGGTCATAGATGCACCTTTCAATTTTGAGGAAAACTATTTGAAATCATTTGATTTTGTTAAAGAGAAACTCACTATATCACCAATCATCACTGCACCTGATTAGAAACTACCATTTTAACTTATGTGTAATGCTAGTGACTTGGATGTAGGTGATCTCTTTGGAAATAGAAAAGATAGGAAACTGCATGTGGTGTATTATGCTAGAAGACTTCTAGATGAGGACCAAAAGAATTATACCATCACTAAAAAAGAATTGTTAGCTGTTGTTTTTTCAATAGAAAAGTTTAGACAGTACTTTCTAGGTTCAAAAGTTATTATTTTCACTAATCATTCGACTCTAAAGTATTTTTTGTATAAGAAGGAAACTAAACCTGGCTTATTAGATGGATTTTATTGGTACAAGAATTTGATTTAGATTTTAGGGATAAGCATGGAGATGATAATTTATTTGCTGACCACTTATCTAGGATTTCTCTTACCCAATCTGAATATGAAAACTCATGGGAGATTAACCCTTCTTTTCCCGATGAAAAGCTACTTACTGTATCAATCAGGAAATCTACTTGGTTTGCGGATTTTGCCAACTTCTTGGAAGTGCGTGTTTTTCCCAAAAATCTATCCAATAACCAAAGACATAAATTCATTTCTGAGCATAAATACTATCTTTGGGATTATCCATTTCTGTTTAAGAGGTCTGCTGATGGTATTCTTAGGTGATGTGTACCTGAGGAAGAAATGTTGTATATTTTAGAGATTTGTCACTCCTCAACTTAGGGAGGTCACCATGGTGGTGAATGAACTGCTCAAAAAGTCCTACAATTTGGTTCATATTAGACCACACATTTTAAGGATTCTAGAAGTTTTTTGGTTGGCTATTATAGGTGTTAGAGGATAGGCAATGTTGGTAGGAAGCAAGAGTTACCCCAAAAAGGAATTCTGGATGTTGAAATTTTTGATGTCCGGGGTTTAGATTTCATGGGTCCATTTGCATCATCTCAGGGGAATGATTATATTTTCATTGTTGTTGACTATGTTTCGAAATGGGTTGAGGTGGTGGAACTACCCAACAATCAAGCCAATTCTGTAATAAAATTTGTGAAAAAGAACATCTTTCAAGACTTGGGGTCCCAAGATATTTTATCACTGATAATGGAACACATTTTAAGAATTATAATTTTAAATATTTGATGGAGAAATATGGTTGTGTTCATAAAACCAGTACACCTTTTCATCCACATTCCAGTGGATAGGTGGAAATTTTTAATAGGGAACTGAAACAAATACTTGAGAAAACTATTTCAACCTCAAGGAAATAATGATCTCTTAAATTTTATGAAGATTTATGGGTTTATAGAACTGCTTTCAAGACCCCAATAGGTATGTCTCCTTACAGGATGTTGTTTGAGAAATGTTTCATTTACCTGTGGAGTTGCAACACAAGTCTTATTGGGAAGTTAAGGCTCTAAACATTGACTTTAAGAGTTATGGTGAGAGGATATTACTTGAGTTGAGTGAACTTGATGAAATTATGAGAGAGGGTTATGAAAATTCAATGATTTATAAAGAGAGGACAAAAATATTTCATGATTCTATCATTCAAACCAAATAATTCAAACCTGGATAGAAGGCCCTTCTTTTTAACTCTAGATTTAAACTCTTCCCTAGAAAGCCTAAGTCCAAGTGGTCTGGACCTTTTATTATTGTGAGAGTGCTGAAGAATGGAGCTGTTGAAATAGTAGGTGAGGAGAATAAACCCATTTTTGTTAATGGGAAGAGAGTGAAACTTTATTTTGAGGGACAACAAAAGGGTTTGGATTCCTTCACAGTTCTTGAAAACTATTCTTGAATAAAGACTTTCTCGGGACATTAAATGTAGAACTTCATGGGAGGCAACCCATGATTCATTTTGTCTATATGTTTTTTTAACCTTGAATAAAATGCTGCTTTTATGCTCCGTTTTTTTTCAAATATTTGTTACTACTTTTTCTATGTCTCTTGGTTCTGACTCAGGTTGCTGCTGGTTGTGTCAATAAAGGAGTGGAATTCCCATGATCATTTTTAGACAAGAACTTAGTCAGGGAAGTGCATCAACTTTCTGCATTTATTTCTTCTCTTGTTTTTCCTAAAAACAATTCTGCTTATTTAAGAAATTCTACTACATATTTTCTGAAAATGTACTGCATATATTGCATAAAAAAACATTTTCTACATGTAAATAAGTTGTTTTTTTTTCAATTGCATGTTTCTTAAATTTGAATTCATTGATAAATATTGAAATCTTCTCACTACTTGAAACTAAGTCTAGGGGTTACATGTTTGCTGATTGTTTGGTCTATTTGTTGAATGTGCTTTGCAAAGGGGTGTTAGGAATAATTGCCTTATGTTTAATTGAACATCCATCTAAATCATTGTTTTGAACATGCTTACACACTATCCACTATGAACCCACATGTTTCATTCCTTTTTTGAACTTTAATGGTAAATCTGTGTGTCACTAGACTTAAATTATAATGAATGTACTTTTTAATGAATCTGATAATTATATATTCATAGTGGAAAACAATATCTTTGAAATTCAGTGTGACCTTTTTACATGTCATCTTTCTACTAAATTGAAAATATTTTGTGAACTTTAATTGATTAATTATTATTCTCAATATTTAGAAGTCAACATTGGGGACAATGTTGGGTTTTAAGTGTGGGGGAGGGGGTCAATTATTGACTATGCTAAACTATGATTAATTGAGAGCTCATCAATACCCACCGTAACTTAATTCTTTTTGTTAAAAAAATGGGTAATTTTTTTAAAAAATCTTGCACAATTTTAATATTTTCATTATTTTTCAAATGGTTTGGGTCTGTGGACAATATTTCTTGGGTAGTTATGTTATGCATTGAGTATGAAATTAATGATAATCGATTATTGCTGTGTGATATCTACCAGTGGTTTTATGAAAATTTGGTTTGGGGAATATTTACGAAAGTGATTTGGGTGAAAAGTTTGAGGAGTTATGATCATATCCTTGGAACTAGAAATTTGATTTTGAATATAGGGGCCTCATTCGTATTTAATTATTAAAAATAATCATCTTAATGAGCTAATATAAATTATTTTTGATATAAATATTTTGAAACTAGAGTAGTCTAGGCATTTGGGATCCCCTGGTGAATCTCTGAGACCTTCGATGTTGGGTGCATTTCTCTTTATTATAATCACTTGTTCACTTCGAATAAGTGCTTATGCACAGTGCTTAGCACATGATACATGGTTTTGGAAAAATTAAATAAAGTGTCTAGGGTCAAAATGAGTTTCTTAATGTGAGGGGAATGAATAACGCTCGATGAAGGAGGGTTCAATTGGTTTATATGGGTATCATTTAGGTTTTATCATTATGGAGATTCAAAAAAAACTTATTTTTAGAAATTAGGTGAAAATCAAAGTACAAAGTTCCTCGATTAATGTTTTTATTTCATTGATATTTTACCTCTTGTCATTCTTGGATTTAGAACTTCATCTTGTATTAAAATGAATCATTAAGTAGTATCCAATATGAGGCATGTAATCTTCATTACTTGATGATACATATCTTTCTTGATTACTCTTTTCTTATTTGTTCTAGGAAAAACACCATTTAAATCATATTTTTCAAAAATCATGCTGATAGCTTATATCCTCTGTTATTACTATCTGAACATCTTACAATGTGATCTTAATCATAAGTAAACTTTACTATTGTTAATAGAAAATAAAACATGGTATTGTTTGAGGAAAATCAATTCTTAAGTGTTGGGGAATTTGATGTGGCTCTATTTTTACATAGTTTTGCCACATCTTTTATTTAATTTATATCAATTTAATTACTTATTGTGACACTTTTTAATAAATATTGGAATATTTGTATTTTTAACACTATATTTATTAATTAATCATTTTTTATAATTAAATATGTGTTTTTAGTATTTTTATTTTGTCTTTCTAATTATTTTAATTATATTAAATTAAATTTTAATTAATTAATCATAATCTGCTCACCTTTCAATAATTTGACTTTAATAATAAATAATCACTTAAATTTATTATTTGTGTTTTAATTAATTTAGACTATTTTTTAATAATTAAGATTTAATAGAATAAATTAAATTTATTAAATAATATGTTTAACCAACCTATTTAAAAAATATGTTAACAATTTATGGTAAAGTTTAATAAAATAATGTGTTTTTAATTTTATGTTTCATTTTGTCTTTTAGTTAATTAACATTGTTGTTTATTATAATTAGTTAATTTTAACTTCTTATTAGTGGTTAATTTTTTGTAAGTATTTTTCTTTTATTTAGTTATTTAATCAATTAATCTTAATATTTTTATTTTTAGTTGATAATTTAGTCGCTGTTATTTTTAGTGAAATAATTTAGTTAGTTTTTAGTTATAGTTCATTATTTAATCATGAAGAATTTAGTTAATATATCTTTTTTGTTAATTAATTAATGTTTTATCAATTTATTATTTGTTTTAAATTGATTTTTATTGTTGACATCTCATTTTGTTTTATCAGTGAGTTGATGTACCAATGTTGTGACAAATGAATTCTTTTCATCAGTTTCGGTCTCTCATTTCTCTGGAATCTTATTTTATTTCAACTATCGTGGAGTCATTGACTCACCAATGATTTTTTTATTTTAACCATCGGACTCTCGTGACTCACTAATCTTTTTATTTTATTTTGATCTGCTATGACTGATTATTATTTCTTCTATCAGTGAGTCATGATTCACCGATATTTCAAGTCACCATCAGTTTCTTGTCACCTTGATTAGTCTTTATTTTAATTATCAGTAACTCATTTTTTCCTCGATTGGTGTGCCACACACACATCGATATTCATTTGATTCTCATTTATCAAACCGACTCGTTTCAACCACTCACTGATAGTTCATTTCTTTTTCTCTAGCCTCACTCCCACATGCCGATCATTTTTTTCTATCAGTGAGTCACTCACTCACCGATGCTATCCTTTTGTCAGTATCACAACTCCCATGTTCAGCTACCAATACTACATCGGTTTCTCACCCTACAGCCTCCCCTGGTCTCCACTTTTCTCACACCGATGCATCACATCCTTTTTTCCAGTATCGGTCTCACCGATCTCATTTTCCCATCATCGGTCTCTCACTCTCCTTTTGATTCCCTTCTTACACAGCCATCGTCTCTCATGCCACAACCCTCCTTCAGGTTTTACGGCATATTCTTCATGGTGTCTCAACATCACACCTATGTTCAGCCCTCCATTGCGTCTCAATTCCCTGGTACCAATCCTACCATTGTAGTAGGTACTACCTCCCTTTACCACAAACAGATTCACCAAAGACCTATATATTTTAAATCCATGGTAAATCAAACATCAACAGAAAAAAAAATTCAAGGCCCCTAAAATATTCTTCCACCCAGATCTAAAATTTGTAGAACTCAAAGCCACTGTATATGAAGTTCGAGGAACCTCCATGGTTTGTTGAGGTTTGGAAGTTATTACAATTAATGCTGCTTTGAAGAGCCGATGGTCATGCTACTGAGCTGATTGAAGGATGAGGGCATTGTGAGTCACGACGTATTAGTTTTCCATGGGTCGCCAGCGCTTGACCTTGAAGTCGCCAAAGGAGGAGGGAGAGCTGCAATTCATCATTGGAACCTTCCACATTTGAAGAATGCTTCCGACTTGTTCTATGTTGTAACTGCTAGTCTCGGTTACGCCGTGTGAGGAGGATTTCAACTAGGAGATCTAATCTCTGAAAGTGCTGAACAAGGGTGATGCTGGACCCTTGTGAAGAGAACCCTACCCCCTTCCCCTTTTGGCGCAGTGAGAAAGATTGGGGGAAAATAAGAAGGAGCTATTAAAAAATGAAATAAAAGTAAAATAAAATTAAAATAAAAGGTTAATAAAAAATAACCAAATTAAATTAAAAAACCTCAACAATTGTCAATAAATAATTAACATAAGATATTTAATAAAACTGAATTCTGAAATATAAATAAAATCTTATTAGAATAGATTATTAAAAATCATATTAATTATAATATAATATTACATATTAATAATTATTTAATAATGCAAATTTTCAATATAATAAATTACTAATAATAGGTTATAAATTAAATTAAAAATAAGCTAATATAGTTAATTTAAAATGTTAATAATTTTAATTTTCAATGTAATAATAAACTTAATAATTTACTTTAATCTTCTCAATTAATTAAAAAATAATAACTTATAAACAATTTAACATCAAAATTAATAATTAATAAAACTTCTTATATTTTTAATAATAATAACTCTATTATTAACAAATTCATTCAAATTATAATATGTAATTTATCTTTATTTATATTTTATTTTAATTAAAAAATTTATTTCATTGTAATTAATTAAAATATAATTACTAATTGTTAGTAATACAAACAAAATAATTTATTTAACAACATTACTTAAAAGTTATTAATTATTTTAAAATACTTTTTAATAAGTTATTTTTTTAAACTATAAATTTCTATTTCCTTCGTTTAGTTACTGTGCTGTTTATTTTTCTTGCACAGGTTCATTCAAGAGATGGGAAAACGTCCGGGTTCATTCAACTAACTCAGCGGAAGTTAGTTACAAGGGAAAAACTAGCACGACATGCCATTCCTGAAAAAACACATGTGTGCGGTGCAATAGTTACAGATGAATTCAAGTCAGTGAATAGTTCCAGTGACATGCAGTAGAAGATAGTGGCCACTTAAGACAGTGCATGAAGTAGATTCTAGATTCATTTGAGGACGAAATTTATTTGTGATTCTATCATTCAATCGTAAGTAGAGCAATAACCATGGGGCTAATTCTGGAGAAGCTCTCGGAGAACCATTCCTTGGAGACCTGAGATCTAGAAGCAGCAATTCATGCTAGTAGAGGGAGTTTGCTTTCTCTGTTTAATTTTAATTCTTCTCATTTATAATTGAATTGTTTTTGTATACGTAATGGAGATAATGTCTAGCTAAGTCTCTAGTTTGGGGATATATTGATGTTCCAGTGGTTATCATTAATTTCTCATTTCACATAATCATTTTAATGTATTCATTATTGATCGGTGAGATCGATACTGAATTCATTCAATTTCATTGTTCCACCAAAGTTTACATTCAAAATTTCACAGTCAGTTGGAAAGATTGATCATGGAAACACTTTTCAAAAGATAATAGATTTAAAAGGCTTCAAGACTTACGGTGAGTTGGTCTTGCTTTTTATTTTCAAATTGTTCACAGTTGATTAATTTTGGATTGGCGAACTCTTAAATTGGTTGGCTTGTGTGACTTAACTCCTGGCGAGGGAGGTGAGTCATACTATTTATAGTTGTACTCTGTAACAACCAATAAGTGAATTGAAACATCTTCTAAACTAGTAGAATGGAGATTACTCCCTGAGTGTTTTAAAATATTGTTCTTTTTATCAGTGTTCTATGTCTCTGTTATTCCATGTTTTACAACTTTCTATAGCTTCAATTTAGTTTTTAAACATTTTGTCCAATTTTCTATCACTCTTCTTCTTATAAAAAGAAAAATAATAAAAAAATATATAAAAAATGAAAAAATAAAAAATTATTTCACTAGTGACAATAGTGGAGTTTACAACGTTTTTAAAATACCAGTAGCCCAATTTACCTTCCTTGTGGGTTTGACCCTACTTGCCCAATATACAGTAGTTTGTAGGAATATAAATTTTAAACTTTGACCGACTTCAATGACTTTTTAGGTCCAGTTTCTGTAGGGGTCAATTATGGACTCTCCTAAACTATTCTTAATTGAGATCTCATCAATTTCCACTGCAACTTAACTCTTTTTGTTAAAAAATTGGTAAATTTTTTAAACATTTTTTCACAATTTTAGTCTTCACATTGTTTTTCAAATGGTTTTTGTCTATGGAAAATATTTCCGAGGTAGTTAAGTTGTGCATTGAGTCTGAAATTAATGATAATGAATGATTGCTGAGTAATATCTGCAAGCAATTTTATGAAAATTTATTTTGGGGACTATTTCTGAAAGTGATTTGGGATACATGTTTGTGGAGTTATGAACATAGCCTTGGAACTAGAAGTTTGATTCTGATTCTACGAGCCTCATTAATCTTTAATTATTAAAAATAATCATCTTAATGAGCCAATATAAATGATTTTTGATATAAATATTTTGAAACTGGAGTAGTCTGGGCATTTGGGATCCCACGATGAATCTCTAAGACCATAGATGATGGGTGTGTTTCTGATTACTATAAACCCTCTGTTCATTTCGAATATGTTTTTATGCACAATGCTTATCACACGATACATGGCTCGGGAAAAATTAAATAAAGTGTCTGGGATAAAAAAAGAGTTTATTTAGGTGAGGGGAATGATGAATGTTGGATGAAGAAGGGGTCAATTGGTTTATATGGGAATCATTTAGGTTGTATAATTAAGGTGATTCAAAAAAATTATTTATTTTTGGAACATAGGTGAAATATCAAAGAACAATGTTCTTCAGTTAAGGTTTTAATTCCATTTATATTTTACCTATTGTCATTCTTTGATTTAAAACTTTAGCTAGGATTGACATAAATCATTAAGTAGTATCAAATATGAGGCATGAAATCTTCATTACGTGATGATTTATAGATTTCCTGATTACTCTTTGATTATTTGTTCTAATAAAAACACCATTTAATGAATATTTTTCAAAAAGAATGCTGATAGTTTATGTCCTCTGTTTTTAATGGCTGAACATATTACAATGTGATCTTAATCAACATGGAATACCATAATGTTATATTCTCTTGATAATTATTTTTATTCGATAACTCAACAAGAGATATGTGATTCACCCAAGACCCACTAAAATCAAGGACACATGCTCCCATCATTCCCTCTAGAACTTCAATATTGCGCTCTAATTTTGCTTTTGTTTCCGGGTGTAAATCCTTAATCAGAAACAACTGGGTACCCAACGTTTTCTTTAATACCCAAGATAAGGATGGAGAAAATCATAAATCGTGGTCTGAAACAATTCTCCATGGAGCCCCATTTAGATAGACTATCTCCAACATATACATCTCACCCAACTAGTTAATGGTAAAAGTCTCCTCGATAGTCAGGAAATGGAATAAGTTTTTCAATTATTCTATGATCACTAAAATCATATTATTCTTATGAGGGCTCCATGAAAGAACCATAAAACTATCAATAGTAAAATTTTCACACTTCCATTTTGGAATGTGAAATGATTTTTGAAAACCACTCAACAATCAATTCTTGTCCTTCACCTACTGATTGGTGTAGCATCGTGTAACAAAACATGAAATCTTAATTTTCATTCCCAAACACAAATACTATTGATCTAGTTCATGGTACATTTTGGTCATACCAAGATGCACTAACCACTACAAGACATGAAAATCATTCATCATATCTTTGCGTATACTTACAGGAACAAAAAAATGGTAATGGACATTGATTAAATAATCCGCATCTATAGCCCAATCAGAAGGTAACTGCCCACCTTCAAGGATTTCTGTATATTCTAAAAAATTTGTATCCTAGAATTGCCTCTCCCTGTTCCTTTTCAGAAGTGTGGACTCATTATATAAGAATACATGGGACATCTTCTCAAAGACCACCCTAATCTCAATATGCATCTCAGATAAGAAGGTCATTATTTTTCGCTTAGAACTAGACTCATGAACAACCTGAGTATATGTCTTCCTACTCAAAGCATCAAAAAAAACTATTTGACTTCCCTGGTGTATAATATTTTTCAAAATAAAATGATTTCATATTCTCATCCCATCTCTACTACCGGTGGTTCAAATATAACTCTGAAGAGTTGTATTTCAATCCATTTTGTTCGATATAAAATGTAAAATTATAACATAACAGTAAATTTTATCTACACTTTAAGGCATAAACCACTAAATCAAACTAAAGATCTTGAGTTGGGTAATTCTGTTCATGTGGCCTCAACTATCACGACTCATAAACCACAATTCAATCTGCCAACATCAGTACTACTCCATGTGGGATCCTTGACATGTCAAAAGAACATGACATAATTCTCAGCCTTCTTAGGTAGGATCAATATCATTGTGGTAGTCAAATGAGTCTTTAGTTTCTAGGAATAATTTTCACATGATTCAAAAAACTACAAATTTACTCAATTCTTAGTAAATCACAAAAGTGGTGATGCAAAGTGTGAAAGGTCTTGGATAAACATTCAATAATAACCTATAAACTCCAAAAATATTTATATATGATAAAAATTATTTGGGTACTCCCAAGATACCACTATTTAAACTTTCTCTGGGTCCACTGATTCTTCTTCTTTCAAGATGATGTGACCCAAGAAATATACCCAATGGATCAATAATTGACACATAAATACCTTAGTATATAGTTGATGCTCTCTTAGTGTAACTAGGAAAATTTAAAGATGATGGTATTGATCATCATAAGTCTTGGGGAAGACAAATTTTTTATCCATAATATAACCAAAAACTGATCTAGGTATGGGTGATGGATTATGTTCATCAATCTAAAAACACAACTGGAGAATTCATTAACCTAAAAGGCCTCACGGTTAACTCATACATTCCATACCTTCTTCTAAATTTTTTCTATTATATATCATTTTTCCTAACGCTCAACTGATGATACCCCAACCTCAAGTCAATCTTGGAGAAAAAAAGCTCATCTCAACATATCAAATAGATCATCAATACATGGAAGATGATACCATTTCTTCACTATCATCCAATTCAACATTCGGTAATCAATACAAAAACATAACATTCTGTCATATTTCTCAGCAAACAAAATGTAAAAAATGGGTTCAGGTTACAGTACAGACACCCCACCTTAACATGGTCATCGGGTCCTTGCCCGCCAGGTACCACTAGTTTCCCTGTAGTCATGTGGTCTCCACTATGGGGCCCATCCATGTGACCTAATGATTCATATGACTAATGAAATTCCACATAAGAAATCACATTTCCTTTCTAGTGTGATTTGACCTCACTCACACACACCCTGGGAAACTTTATAGAAGTTCACTCATCATGATCACTACTCCAGGACAAGTACATTTAACAATGGAGTTGTAATCAGGTAGGCTCTAGAAATAAAAGGCGAACATTGTTGAAATGATTCATATCATTTAGTAATTTAATCAATACAAAAACATAACATTAAATTATATTTCTTATAGAAAAAAATGTAAAAATTGGGTCCTGGTTATAGCACAGACACACCAACTTAACATGGTCGTCAGGTCCTTTCCTTCCTGGTACCACTAGTTGCCCCGCAGACACATGGTCCCCACTATATGGCCCACTCACATGCTCGAATGGGTCATATAACTATTGAATGTTACCATAAGACAAAACATGTATTTTCTAGTATTCTTTTACCTCACTCACACACACCCCAAGAAAATTTACAATAGGTCACTCATCCTGATCAGTAGTCCAGGACAAGTATGATTAGTTGTGGAGTTCTATTCAGGTAGGATCCCAAAACGAAAGGTGAAACTTGTTGACATGAGTCATATCATTTAGTAATTTAACCCTTTATCATTATGGGGTGTTACATTAAACATCCCTATAGAGCACAATGTCCTCATTGTGGGCCCTTAATCTCCACCCAGGCAGTGCACTATACTTAAGGCGATGTTCCTCCATTGATACCAAATATAACAACTGGGTCCCAGTGATAACACATACACCCCGCCATAACATGGTCGTCAGGACCTTTCTTGTTAGGTTTCACCAGTTTCCCCATAGATACCTGGTCCCCACTCTTGAGCCCACCCACATTCCCGAACGGGTCATCTGACTAATGATAGTCCCCATAGTCCAGCACATGAGCTTTCCAATGTTATTTTTCCTCAATCACACCCTACCTGGGAAACTTCACAGAAGTCCACTCATCCTGATCAATACTGTTGGACCATCAAGATTAACTATAGAGTTAAAATCAGGTAGTCTCATGAAAAGGAAGGTTCACCTTGTTGACATGAGTCATATCATTTTGTCATTTAACCCTAAATCATTATGGGGTGACACACAAAACTAGAGAACCCCAAGGAAAAATACTCTGAGGGATAAATTCCTTACCCATGGATTATTCCATCCCATTCTTGATCTATTGAAGCAGTGTTGGTTCTATTTTATATGGTGGAATAAATATTTGTTCATCTGCAGTCATGAGCACAATTATAAACTCAGAATCTTTCTTAAGTGATAATCCTAAGAATTCCTTTGGAAACACATCTTAAAACTAGTCCACTACAGGTGGAAATAAATAATGCTTTATACCCCCATCATCCGGTAAATTACTCAAAAACTTTTCAATTATCTCCCCTAGTTTCTAATGAACTGGGCTTGCATGGATTGCCTAGATAATGAACATAAATTCCAACCTCAGGAGGCATGCATGTTAATCTCCTATGGTAACAATCGATGTGGGCTCGGTATTATACCAACAAGTCAATACCCATGATCAATTCAAAACCTGACATGTCATGTATGTAAATATCCCAATATAAATGATACTCCACAATGTTGAGAGAATACCACTTACATTATTAGATGTCACTCAACCGTACTCCCAATGGTTTTTCGATCATCATAACCCCACTCATAATTTCTACCATCAGATTCAAATTATTCATAAGTTACGTAGATATAAAAGAATGAGAGGTTCCTTTATCAAACAAAGCACTAAAAAGTATATAAGATACAAGAATAATACCTTTTAATGCTAATGTCCCAACATTACCATCCAAAAGTGTAGGATTAACTACTTGCAACTGTCCTGCACCTCTTCTCTATGATGAAGTTCGTGTCTCCTATGTTTTACCTATCTTCTAATATCAACACTATTTCCCCCATATAACAAGTTTACGACATTTATTTCCATGGATAGAGGAACTCAAACTAACCTAATTATATAGGGTAGAAGACTCCCTTCCAAATATCTGATTTAGACTAGCTCCTCTTTCACTACCCATCAGTTGAGGGTTTCTATAATACCTCTGTAAGTAAACCATCCTACCAAAAACTATACACTCAAGTGGTGGTTGTAGAAACTATCTACGAATGTGACCCGACCTACCACACTGGTGGTAGTATTTTCGATTAATTCTCCGAGTAACTCACCCTTTCCCTTGGACACTCTTCTTTCTATTTCACTGGTTGATGTCCTCAGAGTGATGATTCTTCATCTCAGAAGACGTATCTCTTGGTCATCCATCATAAATCATATTCATTATAATAGAATCGTCCTTTAAGTTTTCCCCACAAATGAGAACATGATTCACCATCTGCAAATTCTTTTTCAGTGAAATGATTTATTATAAGGAAGTAATATCTCATTTATGTATATCCCGGAACCACTTCATTGTAGTAGCCTCATCTCTTACCAACACTGGTACAAATTACTAAAAATTAGTGAAGAAACCCGCATAGTGCATCATGGACATGCACCCACGGTTATACCACATAAACAATCTTACTATTTCCCACCAGATCTTTACTAGGTACAAGTGTTTATGAAACTTCTCATGAAAATCATTCCACATCAGTTTCTGTAGTTTATCATCATAATTTTGTATATCCTACAAATTCTTTTCTTATCCTCACAACATATAAGTATCCAATTTAACTCTCCTCCCCACAATAGCCTCTAAATGGTCACAGATCATCTGTATTGACTCAATCTAAAACTTAGATACATTAGGACCCCCTGTCCTGTGCAAGTTTGAGGTTGCTTCAACTAGAATTCCCATGTCAGGTCAGACATATTCCACCCAACCCTCCCTGGGTCTTTATATATAAACTATATAAAGAGATAAATGTTCTCATATATCTACTCTCCATACCCATCACCCAAAACTATTGGAGCCTCTAGTTAAACAATTAGAGGCTCATTTCCATTCATGTACTCTTTTTTTCCTATCAATAAGCATAGTTGTGGATGTATGACTTATCCGCACTTCCAGTATGCGATCTATTCTAATTTAATTTCCTCTCTCTATCCCTCTTTCTAATATTTATCTATTTTTTGATGGATGATTTACTCAATTGGTGATGGGTTTAGATGTAGGTTTTAATGGGTTTTTTGGATGTTTATCTTGTTCATTGATCCTAGATATCCTCTAATGTTGTGATTTTTTTACCAGTGAACATCAAATTAAGGATTGTGGTTTGGTGAACATTCATCAATGAACTTTAGGTGGGTGGTCTAATTATTTATTCCTATAATCATGGTTACAATTAATTTTATGTTTCGTGGAATTTCAATTTACCCATTATGAAATTTCATATGAAATTTATTTAATGAATTATATCCCTTTAGATTATAAAACCCTTCATTGATTACATTGGCCATGTTGATGATTTTGAAACCATACATGATGGAAACCCGTTGGGGTGTGCTAATATAATTGAAATGATAAATTTTTAATTAATCTTGGTTGATAATTATGATTTTGAATATTGTTGATAAATTAAATTATAAAATTGGATGAATAATGGATTAAGGAAATGTTTGGTAAATGGGTTATGAATGTGAAAACATGAGATGTGAAATTTGTGACTATGTTATGGGTCAAAGACTAATTGTAAAAATACCCATGGGGTTTCAGAATAATTCTATGGATCCCCATTGCATGAATTTGAGATTGGATATTAAATGATTAAGGAATCCCCTATTAAAAGGAATTGTGATATCCCTTTAGTGGGTGATTCAGACTTTGGAATTGTATGAAGTTTGTTTTATTGGTTTGGGAGTCGCCATGAACCTAGGTATTTATGTGGTTAATTAAATAATATCAAATGTGAAAAATATTTAATTTATCATTTTTAATTTTTTTAATTATAAAATTTCATGCACTGATATAGAATGGATATTTATTTAGATTCCATTGATGGTGGTCTTTTGATTTACACTCACACCTCACCCAGGCTATCAGATCAACACCCAACTAGAAATAATGTTCATAGGATAGGATAAGGTACACATACCTTTGTTATATTCTTGAGTTAGGTTTTGGGATGGAGTATGGATTATCGAACTAGATATCATGGAAGGACCCACCTAGGAGTTTTTAGTGTGTCTTTATTTTGTGTTTTCATTTGAAACATGATATTTATTTGGAATGAAATATCTTTTACTTTGGTTTATGGTCATCTTTACCTATTTTAGATTCATCATGTGATATTGGATAATTTTTATTATAGTAATATCATGGATTCTATTAAATATCATATTGATATTGTTTATTTTTTTTCTACTGTTGTGTTTATTTGATAAAGAGGATATAGTTTTCCAACATTACATATTAAAACCTCTCTGGTAGTTAATAACCTCTTCTATATGAGGATCCCTTCCTAATATCATGTGGAAAACCATGTCTAGGCACTGGAACATGGCACTTGGGATAGGATGTCAAAAAGTGATATCATAAGTTCAATTTGAGAATATTTCCTTGACATTAGTTTGAAATGAGGGTTTCCATAGATTTCACATATTTTGAAAAACCCACAGGTTGAAGGATCAAAACCTCCATTTGAAACCACTTTGTGACATCCCGAACTGGGTTCCACAAGTCAGTACCCCAAGAAAGTTTTAAACGTGACCTCAAACAAACCTCCCTATATTCCAGAGGCTACTCACTAGCGGTGAGGGTATATTACGTAATGTGGGGAGACTATATCCTCTTTATCGAAGATGTAATATATTGGAAATAAATAAACAAATACAAATGATAATACAAAAAAACATTATAATTCCTCAATCAACAGTCATCCAAAATCACATGATGAAACTGAAATAGGATAGGGTGATCATGAACCAAAAGGGTAGATATGTCATGCCAAATAAGTTTCAAGGTCAAATGAAAATCCAAAATAAAGACACACTAAAAAATTCCCAACGAGTCTTGAAATAAAGTATAATTCCATCATCCATGATGTATCCTGAATCCCAACTTTGCCGGCTAATATTGGGATATTTCCCTTATCATACCATTCAAACATGAATTCAATTCAGGTATCGATCTTGCTACCTGAGTAGTATATGAGTAAAAACTATTTGGCACCCCCAATGGAATCTCAAACTATCCCCAATCTATAATAGAGTATGTTGTTAAATAAATAATATGGAATAAATGAAAAGTTAAACATATTTGACATTTACATTATTAAATTAATAAAATTGTCTTATGGGTTCCTAGTGAAACCCGGACAAACAATTCCTTTTTTAGGATAAGTTAGAGTCTAAACCATCCATTAAAAGGATATCACATTTCATTCTACCAATGGATTCATTGATAAATTAATATCCAATTTCACATTCATGAATTGGGGGCCTAGAGTAGTAGTATGGAACCCCAGGGGTATTTAGAGTTATGGTCCCTATCAAAAATCTCAGTGATCACCCTAAATACATGATATTCAATAAATTTCATAATCCCATTATTAAAAAAATTTCATAATACAATTATTCCACTAATTTCATATGCAATTATTTCACTAATTTCATAATCCAATGGAAAAAATATATAAATTAATTAAATTTAGAGTGAAATTTCCATACATGGAAATTGTAATTACGCATTTAAATAATCCCAATTAAAATTAAGAATAAGGGAAATGAAAATTATACCACCTACCATAAGATAATTGATGAACAATCCTCAAATCGTAACCATCAATTTCATTTGGAACAATCCCAATCACAATAGAGGGAGAGATCTAAGACCATAACAAAAGACCACTTTCAAAAGAAACACATCCATAAAAACCATTATCTAATCCCACCGACAATAGAGGAAACTACCCACAAAAAACAAGAGATAATGTCAGTATAGAGATAGAAGAAATTAGAAATAAATGAGATCACTTATAGGAAGAGGGGTAGAATCCTTCTACTAGATCTTTGATTCACAATGAAAGGTATTTTTAGAGCCTTAGAATAATTCTAGGAGCCTCCAAGAAAAAAATGAAATAATATTAGGTTGATTATAAGGTTCAAGAATAGAAATCAGGGATTTATGAGTTTTAATAAGATTTTCTATGTGTTCAAAACCTGTTCACTTTGCTTCCTGGGAGGAGGCGCAAAATTTTCTAAACCGTGCACCTTAAACATGAGGCCCAACTTAAACATGAGGCCCAACTAATAGGGTCCATGGTTTCTTCTACATGGCACAAACTCTGACAAAAAATGCACCAAACATTAAAATACATTCTATTTTAGGGTGCATAGTTTGGGGAAGGAGGCTTCACTATTTTTGAAAACGATGCACCACCTCTTGTGGCTCCAAAATGGTGTACACAATTTCATGGGGAAAATTTAACGATTTTACGTAGTCATGGACCAACCATGTATAGACCCATTGGATTAAAAATTTCTCTAATTTCACCCTAGAAACCTCAAAACAAAACCTTACCAAGTTATAACCAAAATATGGGTAAAATAGTACATGAAAATGATCATGAGGAATTTATAGAATGGTTGGGATTTTACAAAATTATACATTAATCTTTTATAATTAGTATATATTTCACACTTTACTCCATATAAATGATGTATCCAATTTTTTAATGAAAACACATCATCCTCTAGTCCAAGGTCATATATAAGATAATTATAATGATGTGTCTTTAATTGTCCTGAAGAATAATAAATTACCCAATCATTTTGAATTAAATCCCAACCCAAACCCTTACAAGAATCACAACTGTAGATAAAAAATTAACTATTTTTGGATGGAAGGGCAAAAAAAAGACCATTCACTACTCTTCTTTTCAATTTCATGAAATTTTCATCCTATTCCTTTATATAGATGAACCCGTCACCATTTTTATTTAGTTTTCTAGTGGAAAAGATAATTGTCAAATTTTATAAAAAACCATTGATAAAATTATGATAATATAAGAAAATGATAAATTTAAGTAATAATTGAAGGCCTTTTAAATTCACCAACCACAATATTCTTAGTAAAATCAACAGTTATTCCATCTTTATTTACAAATTTTCCAATGATGGAAATCTATTTTGAACAAAAAACTACATTTTATATATTATTATTATAACTTATTTTATTTCAGGATTTGTAGAATAATACTTAGATGTTTTTCATGATCTTATGAATTTTTTTTAAAACCAAAATAACATAAGTAAAGAGAACGAAATATTTAGCCAAATATTCCTAGAAAACACTATCCATAATATCTAAAAATATAGAAAGTTTATTTTTCAATCCAAATGGAATTACAGAAAACTCATAATTACTCTACCGAGTATGAAGCACTGTATTATAAAAGTCATCCTCTATAACCATCTACTTATAGAACCCAAACATGAGGTGAATCTTTGAAAAAAACTAAACTCCTTGGATATGATTAAACAAGTGAAAAATATGAGGAAATAAATAATTATTCTATACAGTGATGTTATTAAATGCTCTATAATCAATGAAAATAATCATGGAACATTTTTTCTGTTTAACAAACAAAACAAGGATTCCCATGGAAAAGTTTTAGGATTAATGAATCATTTTTAAAGGAACACTTATACCTATTTTTTTACTATAGAAGTTCTATGTCAAACATTAAAGAAGGGGGGTTTTAAATTTCATTATAATTAGAAACTAGTTCAATATGTAAAATCAACTTCTGAATTAGGTATTATACCAGGTAACTCATCCAGAAAATCATCTTGATATTCTTTTACTACAATCACATTATTAATTTGAACAATTACATTATTTTCAACAATATATGTAAGATAATTTTCATTTTAATATTTTAAAAGTTTCTCAACTTCTTGAAATGTTCTCAATGATATGAATTCATTCTTGTGTACAAAATAAAATTCATTTTTCGAAAATAACATATTTGGATCTACAATTTCTCTTAGCATGACAAAATGAATAAAAATCCATATATAAAATAAAATCAAATGGAAAATGGGAAAGAAACTAGTTTTATTGGGGAAACCCTTCAACATATGATAAAATTAATTTATTTGTAAATTATTTTTTCCTTAATAAAACTAACATGTGTTTTCAAAAAAAAATATGAATTTGTTTCTCAAGTTGAAATTCTCATTTTACATTAAAATTAATCAATAATAAAATAATGTGTAGAACTTGAATCAAATAAGAAATTTGAATAATTTAAATAAAATGTTTATGCACTTGTACTAAATAGTTTAATTTCTCAAAAAAATGTAATGTAATTTTAAAGTCTTTCTCTGCACACTTATACTTATAGTCTTTATGCTTCCAATCATCCGTGATTTTCTTCTGATACACATACCCAAGATAAACTATTTTTTCTTTAGAAATACTTCACCACCTGCTTATCAAATTTTTCATTACAATTAATAGAATATTTTTATTTCCTATCACGAGCTATAGGCTCAAAATATCCATATCTGAAGTGCTTCCCCATTTTTTTAATTTGAATGGACCAGACATTGTCATTAATTCTGAACAAGCATTGATTGAATTAAAAATTTATAAAT
Organism: Viscum album; assembly: GCA_963277665.1. NCBI lineage: Eukaryota > Viridiplantae > Streptophyta > Magnoliopsida > Santalales > Viscaceae > Viscum > Viscum album. The sequence continues at coordinate 276,526,470 of OY728137.1, forward strand.
CCCAAACTACACAAGATATAAATTTTTAGTACAATGGCCACATTGGGTTGAATCCATAGTGATATGATGGAAAAGCTAGTAAGCTAGTGATTAGAACCTCACATATAGATTCCTTACATGACTATTATTGTTTTTATTTTTTAAGATTTAATGATTTTTGTTTTACATAATATTAAATAGAAGGGGAGAGGGTCAATTTTAAGAAATATGTAAATGGTATTCCAAGATGTAGCTTATGATAGTCCTATTGACCAGGTTTTGGATTCATGTAGAGGTACCCAATTGGTTTTGGTCAAAACAATTGAATTTATATAATCTAGAAACTACACTTTGGTCTATATTAATTCAACAACATAGGTGAAATAAGCTTATATTCAAGGTAGGACAACATCTTAGGCTCTTAGTCCTAGCTTACACAACTATAATCAGGTAAGGGTATTTTTATTCGAATTCATTGGACCATGGTTATACAGAACAATATGATTAAAAATAATTCTTAACATAATTTCTATCCAAATCATTTCCAAATTTTTGATTTAAGGATCCATTTGTTTTAATCCACCCTTACTCTAGACCCCTAACCATAGTAGAATATCTGTACATGATAACGTCTGTATTAGATGGAAGTAAAATCGGAAACATGTTGTACATATTTTTTAAGAAATTCAGAATAAATTAATCCATGATTAAAGTAATAACTGTTCAAAAAAATCTCTTAATTGAGTTAAAAATGTATAAAGGTACACAACAATTCGATTTGAAAGTGGAAATAACTATTGAAGTAGAAATTATAATTTAAAAAATAAATCCAAGAATATTTTGGAATGATAAACATCAAAAAATGATAATAAAATTACTAGTGAAAAGAATAAGAAAAAATTAGGATAAAAGAGGAGAATAAATGGTAAAAGAAAATAATAGATATTTAGTGTCCTACCTGGACCCTCTATAAGTGTCATTGCTAAAATATAAATTAACTTTCGAATATCATGACATGAGAATCTATCACATCATTTATTAAATTTAAATAACATTTTCATTCAAGTATTTTAAGACGTGTATTGAAAACTCACATTATGTAATTAGAATATATTAAATATTTAGATGTCCTGTATCTCTTAGATTTCAAAGCATGTATCTTTCATCAAGTCAAAAATTCAAAATATTCACATCATGTAACGTACTCACATGACATATTTATTTAATTTATATTATTTTACAACTTTTAAAATTTTAAAGGCTTTGAATTTGGTATGTAGGCATTCTGTTCTCAATGAATTCACTTCATGAAAAGGTTTCACAGTATGTAATGTTTGAAATTTCTAAAATTACAAAAAATAATATTTAATAATTGATTTCTTATTTACTAAAAAACTATCAAAATACACTTACATTATTTAGTAAACCATCAATATATCTTAAATAAATGTATCCAATATACATATATATGTGTGTGAATTCAACTTCTCAAATATTCCCAGACTTTAAAATTTTCTTGTCCTCAAGAAAAAAATATCAATCAGGATTCTAAATAAAACAAATTTCAAACAGGGAATGTGAATTATAAACAAACTAATAAAACTAAGTGTCATAAAAACACCTAGTCCTCTAAAATCACACCGTCAGATAAAATTATTCATGCCTCATGGTTTAGTTTTTTTTTCATATCATTTATTTATTTAATTACAATTTATAAATTGTTCATTAGTAGATGTACCATTGTTTCAATTCACCTCACCCTGAAAATTCTCTCATCAATCAAGTTAAAATGAAATTGATGATATGATAATAACTTGAATATGCATTCCTAACAATAGTCTTTAATTGCTTCTAATATCTCCCCACTATAAAGAAAAATATACAGTTAATCATGAGGGCTTCAAAAATAAGTTTCAAATGACTAAGAGGATAAGGGTAGTTGGGATGATGATACAAATTAATCACAAAAGGGGGGTAAACTCTCTAGCATAATATATGATCATTAGGAATAGTTAAATGAAGAAAATCCTCCACAATGTGGTATCTCCATGCTCCCTAAATATCAGGGCATGTCAAAGGATGTTTCATAAAATCATAGTGAAATATCATATATATTTTTGAAATTTATGTCTAGTACATATTTCCAATCATTTACCTAACCACATACGATCCATTATAAGATTCATAGGTCCCATAATGGTGATTTTTGACCTTCCCAATATGAAACCCAAATATATATATATATGTATATTGAACAAGATACACATGATTAATACATCAGATGAACCTTGGAACACTTCCCATAGATTCAGTGAAAAATTTACCATACATCTCTTCAGTAGTATGCATCTCCTATCCATCAGTATTCACCATATCCCCAAACTTATTCAAGTGAAAATCATGAAATCATATCAATAGTAGGGTAGGAATGGATAAAATGGGCCTCTAGTATGAATCAATCCAAATAATGTCATTCATGGATTCTACAGGCTTAAGAAGGATAAATATACAGCCAAGTTTTAGGAAAAATGTATCAACAAATATTGCCTCAGTCATTTTAATAGTGTGGTTATTCATTTATAGCCTTGATAAGATTCCATAGAATGTTTTTATGGATTTACATTTCCCATGTATCTATGATGAAATATTCTTGAAAAAATGATAATGTAGGTCTATAATCTTATTGAGAATGTGAATACCAAAATCAGGCCAATCAGTTAGTAAATAACAAACAGTAATAATTTAATCAAATTAAATTGCTTGAAATGTGAGCCAAAAGTAAATTACTTAACTCAACAATCATGCCAAAATTATAAGTAGTAATAAAAATGTATTTCAATATTTTCCAGCAAAAAAATTATTATTTTTAAGTGGATGTAGTTATATTTCAATTTAAATATTTATTTCAATGAAAAATTTCTCCTAGAATAAAAAAATAAGAAACATTTTAGGTTTAAACACAATAAATATTTACTATTTATTCACCACACATTAAATGAATCAATTTCCAAAATGTTTTGGAAAGTGACGTGGGAGAAAGAAATAATAACATAGATAGTCTAGAGATTGAAATTATGAATTTAAAAAATGGAATTGATATATCCCTATAATGAAGGTTATTCCATGGGGAAAAATGTTGGATGGTGATGTTAAACTGGGAACCTAATTTTTTTTTCAAATCACAATACCTATACTAAATAAACCACTAGAATAATGGAGACAAGCAATATGGAATAAAAAAAGGGAAGGTGCACATATAAAATATTTTTTGGATCCCACTTAGATAAATGCATGGATCAGGATATAATGAATCTCAAATGAATGAAGAGACAAAAAATTAAAAAAAAGAATAATTAATGGTATTATGAAACTAACATGACCGAGTAAAATAAATATGGGTTTCCACTCATAAAGTTCTAATATTTCCTTCTTTTTCCATAAGGATGGAAAAAAGACCATTCAATTATGTTCATCGACTTAGTTATCCACAATATATTGTATGAAAATTTCAGTCATATCTTCAACCACATGGGGGTCCTTAGAGGGGTTTACCACATCAGGAGGGGCCCAACCAGACATCTCATGTGTTAGTAATAGAAATTGAAGAGGTCATACCTAGATTTCCTAGAGCTATATCTATAATGTATCTACACAAGGAAATACCTCATTGGAAGGCTTATTGGTTTCCAATGAGTGTCATCAATAGTCATAGTAGAGGCATAAGACTGAGACATATCAGACTGAATGGACATGAGAATATAAGTATGTAATATTTTCATAAATAATATCATATACATTAGATATAATAAATGATAAAAATTTGAATAGGGAATATAGTGAGTAAAAAAAACCAAAAAAGAGAACCGTGGTAGAGGGGTATGCCTGGAAAATACTAAATAGTGTGGGAAGTCTCGATGGTATCTCTATGAGATATCCCCTACCAAACATTGGGTGTCTAGATCTACACCACCATATCTATGGCCATAATGTTGGGGGAGGTAGGTGTATCAATCAATATAAAAGAATTTATGTTTCTAGAAGCTGAATCCATTATCATAAGTGGATGGGAGGCGATGATCCGTAATAGGGACAAATGGATAATAGAAGGATTTATGAATGGCACCTGATATGTGGATGGATTGATGAAGACCTTTCCCGATAAATCTCACTCCGCCAAAAACTTCTACTTGTTACATTGTCTATAATCTCTAGAATAATTTCTACATGGGTGGGGGTTAGGACTAATATGAAAGGGGTGGGAATGGGGGTTTAAGTAGGGTCTATGTCAATAGGTGGTGGGAAAGTAGATTGAGTGGATGGTGATGGGGTAGTAGGGTAACTAATATGGATTGGTAAAAGGAATGAGAAAGTGAAGGAATATCCATCTCTTGTTCTATAGAATACATTATACAATATGATTTTGTAGGTGGATCACATCCCAGATGTCCACTAAATTGGGTGGAGTAGGCTCAGGATGGAAATTGGTTGGTATCTCAGATGGAGAGGGAGGGGTTGGGGGAGGTGTATTACTGGTATCTTCATAGTAATGTTGTATATTAGTATATGAGGTTGGGGAAACCTGAGTGGGTGTGGGTGCTCGAGAAGGTGGGGTTATGGCATGAGGAGTAGGGGCCTCATCGCATCCTCGACATACTCAAGATCCCACTTGTTTCACATCCCATTTTTAGTAAGATCCCCAAACTTGTGGAGAACCCAGATACTAATTGAAACCATATTCCCTAGAGAGAAAATGGGATGAGAGGCTTCCAAAATAGGGATAAGTAATGAAATTAGGGTAATGAATACCTATCCCAATGTCAAAATCTTCAAATGTAAGATCCTAAGGTTGACCACTAAGATGGAAGGTGATGTGCACAACGTCGTGTTCCATCATGGCCTATAACTCTTATAATATCTCTCGGTATGTATCCTCATTTACCACAATTATGTTTATAGGTGAATGAACTAGATGAGCTCTAATATGGCCCTGTGACTGAGGATAGCATCGGGAGTGACCAGGATGAGGATCTTGTTGGTCCTCATGGGATTTGCCTGATGATGGACCAAAAGAACCTGGTGTTCAGTATCTGATAAGTGTAGGGAGGGGTATAGGTATGTGTGTTGGGCCACCCCTTGGGACTAGATGGAATAATATTGGGAATGGAAGGAGGATTTGGTATTGGTTGAACCATATATGGAAATGGTGGGGATGGATCTACAGGTGGCGAGGGAGGATCCAATGCTTGGAATTTGGGTACGGGTTAATCATTATGTAGGGACTCTAACATTTAATACATTCCATTAATGGTCTTTGTGGGGTCCATGACATTGAGTATGTAATGGATTGGACTAGGAAATGGAGTCAATTGGTAGAGTAAGATGATGAATAAAAGAGGTGGAATATCAGTGAAAGTGCATGGGAGGTGGGGAGGTGATAGGAGGATGAGTGTACATGGGTGGTGGGTGGTGGTGGTGGGTTGGTGGGGGGGCTTATTGTATGTAAAATCATGATTTTTAAATTATTATTCAGGGTTTAACATCAATTAAATCATTCATGATGTGTACAATGTGGAAATTTATTTCCCCTGACCCAAAAAGATTCAGGTCATGTAAAGTTTACACGAGAAGAATTATTCCATTCATAAAATATTTTACCAAGAACCCATGACTGACTTCTAGAATTTCAAAGCATTCATAAACATCATAAAATATACTTAAAACTATGTAAGGTATCATGGGTTTCATCGAGACAACTATTTTTATAACATCAAGTAATATAAAAATAGTTGGAGTTAGATGAATTTTAAGGAATGAACACACTTCTCTTGACATGGATGTTGATAAATCTTTAATATTTGACAATTGAAATTATATGGTTATCCTTGACATCATTTTAATACAATCATTCCATAGGGGAAAACTCTTATAACATAAAAATGACCGAACCATTGAGATTTTATTTTTCTTGGGAATGTCACCAGACATGAATTAATGAGTTTAAAATAGTACTCTTCTGTGAAGACCGATCACAAAATACATTATTCATTTCATTTTATTTTTTTATAAATATATGAATTTTCATAGGAATCCCATAGAATATCTCCTAGCTCATTTATTTGAAGCATTTTTTTTATATTTCTCAGAATCTATGTTTAGTTTTTTATTTACCAACTATGATTAGTGTTCTAATTCAATGAAAAATGACAGGGCTTCCCATAAAAAAGTCGAGAGGGAGTAGTGCTAATGAATTTTTTATTCACCATTTGATAATACCAAAGTGAATCTTCACATTTGAGGTTTGAGTCATTCTTATTAGTATTAAGTATATTTTCAATGATTTGTTTGGCCTCTCTATTAAATAATTCAACATTCCGTATTTTATGCAGGTGTTAGGGAGTTCTAGTGTTATATCAAACTCCATATTTTTTATTGATTACTATAAATTAAGTAATTTAAAATTTCACTCCGTAATCACTAATGATAAATGAGATAAATACCAATATATATATATATATATAAATTATTTAAAAAAATCATGACCGCATAGGACATTTCTTGGGTAGTGGATTCTACTTCTACTAACTTTGAGAAATTTTCCACGCTGACCAGAATGTAGTACTTTTCATAAAAAATAAGGAATGGGACCATGAAATCAATTTCCCATACATTGAATATTTTTATTTTATGGATTAATTTTTAGGTCATTTTGATTCATTTTCTAATGGTGCCCATTAACTACCATTGTTTTCAACACTGTACAAGTTTCCTCACATTCCAGGGGTGTGTGGTCCTGAATAGTCCTCTTTTAAGGATCTTGTCCATTGTGCTTTTTATACCATGATTTTAGCCACATGGAAATGTGTAAAAAAACTGACCATGATTTAAATTTTATCCTTTGGGATGAAATTTTATATCAACACATTAGAACACCTCTTAAATAATAGCCTCTCATCCCACTAATATCTTGAATCATTGACCAAAAACTACTTCCTATTTTGACAGGATAGGTGTTGGTAAAGTGTCCTCCTGGATAGATTGTTCAAAATATAAAAAAACCATGATTTTTGTTTCATATTTATATTGAAAAGGGGTTCCTCAGTAAAATCATCCTCAATACTGAAGATTTTTAATATCCTCAATTTTCAATAGTGCAAGTCAAGATAAGTGGTCATCGACGACCCTTTGTTTCTTTGATTACAATATATATTTTTGGAAATAGGATATACAATATTATCTTTAGTTTGGAATCCTTTTTTTTACCGTCATTTCAATGTGGTATGATATATATTCACCACCACTTTGGAAAGATTGAGGTATGATCAAAATTTTTCAAAAAAATATAACTACCAGAAAATCTTTCTCTGTGGACATATAATTTACCCAAGATTTATTATGGTATGTATAACACAATATTTGGGGTGGAATATGTGTCTAGACCACTTTTTAAAAACAATTCCCATATAAAAATTATTCCCATAACACATCTATTCAATGTACTTATAACTATTCGGTGATACTATGATAGGAGTGGCCAACAGACTAATTTTTAGTGTGTTCAATGACCACTGATATTATTTAGTGAAATTGAATAGAGTGTCCTTAGATAATAATAGTTTCATTGGGTGGGTTATTATTGAAAAATATTGGATAAAGTGGTGACAAAGTCTAATGTGGCCTTAAAAACTCCTTATACCTTTCACTATCATGGGTTCTGGTGAATCTTTAATTAGTTTGATTTTTTTTCAATCAACTTCCATAACATGATTTGATATTTTTAAACTAAGTACGAAGCCTCATTAGAAAATAAAATGATATTTTTCCTAGTTTAAAACTTTGTAAATATATTCATAGCACTATAGAACTAACTCAATATTGTAGAGAAAAACTCAAAGGATCATCTGCACACATAGAAATCATCCCTAAAAATCTCTATGAATTCCTTCACCATCTAGTAAAAAATGTGTTTCAAACACCACTAGGAATTTTCCGGTGCATTAAAATTACAAAGGAAATTTTTTCATATGATAAGTTTCTGAATGGGAATGTGAATGTAGTATTTTAGTAGTCATTTGTGTTTATAGAAATTTTATTATATCTAAAGTATCCATCCAAATAATAATATAAATCATATCCTGATAATTTCCGCTTCATTTGAACCATGAATAGTAGTAAAAAATTACCTTTTTAAGTCACCATTTTGTTATTTATATAGTTAACACATTCTTTCAATCCAGTAATGGATTGGATCAAGATTAAATTACCTTCATTATTTTTAATAACTTCGAGGAAACCATTATTTTTTATGATTTGTAATGGGATGATCCACTCAATATCAAATATAGAAAATATGATAACTAAAGTAAAAAGTTTCAAAACATCATTTTTAATGTCTTATTTTATTATATGGGGGAGTCATATCTGGGGATGATGTTTTGGTTTGGAACCTTTGTCCAACAAAATTCTATGGGAGAAAATCATGGGGCTGATCATCTTGATTCTAACGACACCCCAAGAAATTTTGTTTTTATTCCTTTTCAGTAATTAAATTATTTTTTCTTCTTACACTTTCTTTAGCTCTGACCTGATGATAACTATTAGTGTACATATAGTTTCTAAAAATTATTACCTTATTGTGTTTGGTATAGAACTCAATTCTAACATTAGTGTCCAGATGATTATCGGTATGAATGGTGGAATGATATCCACCATTATTGGTTCATTATCATTTATTTCTTTATAATAATGTAACTATGTCTCATAAGTTAATGGGGGTCTCTTTTTTGTCCTCAATTGTTATATAATTATCATTCTTATCGATTAGAAAGGCATCATGACAACCCAATAAATCCCTACCTTTTTTGTAGGCCTTCACTATATTCAACACTACTTATTACTCATTAAATTTGAATATATTACTTTCTTGATTTACAAAAAATTAATGTCTTTATAGTGTGGTGAAATGGTCTACTTATAATAACAAGGACATATTATTATTTATCCAGATCATATTTATAGAGATTAACATGAAAAATGAATTTAGTGACCTTAACTAAAACATCCTTTAGAAGTCATCGAGGGCCCATGGACAATCAATCATCCATTTGAAGTGAAAAAATTATTACATTCCAATATATGATCCTTATAATTAATATGACACTAATAGGCATGATATTAATATTTTCACCATGTTTACACAAGTATTTTACAAATTTTCATGTTGCAATAGTTTTGGGAATCGATAAGCTTTTGGGGTTTCAAATATTTTGTGGAATATTCCACTAAAGAATATGGTGAATGATTCATTTAAGGAGATATCTTCTAATTATTCCATTTTTCTTTTGTTAGCGAGAAACTCCTTTAATATTTTTTCAAAAGTAGGCATATAAGAGATAGACTTGATAAAAGGGATATTGATGTGTAACTACTTTATAATCTCTATTTTTTTGTATTCCCCACTATCTTTCATTGTATAATTATTTATGGAAAGGTAATAGTGGGTGTGTTTTGTGGAGGTTCCTCATAAACATTTTCATTTTTTGTATTCTCCTTCATAAAAGTTTAATTTTTTTGATTTGATTCAATATTTAATTCTTTATCAAATTTACATGTGCTATAATTACTATCATTACTAATTATTGGAACACATATATCAGGTTATTCTAGCTTCTTTTCCTTACCAATGCATTGATTCTAAGAATTTAGTGTTTTGACATTCCTATAGAAAACAATGTTAGATTCATCTCTAGTATGTGTATCACTATTACTAAGAAACATACCTGATAATCATTCCAATAGTGTTATGGATATTTTTTTGACATAGAAATCAAGATTTTAGAGGGAAAACATTTGATCCTATATCCCATTTTCGTGTTTATCCATCCTCTAGTTCACCTTTTGAACAAATTCATAGAGCATGTTTTCAAGATTTTATTTTCAATTTGGGGCTTGTTGTGGCTTTATCCATAGAGATTCCTAAAACTATTATTGGGGTGGAAATTTCTAGCTCTAGGGGGAAAATTTTTCGAGGAAATGGTTATTGAGGTCGTAGATCTAGATTCTGAGGTGGGTACCTAGGTGGTCCTTGATTTTATAATGGTTCTTGAAAACACTTCTGTTATTAGTTACATTGATTGGTTTTTGTGTCTTTTGAGTTGTTTTTTTAATAATTAGGATGAATGTGTTTTTGGGGTGATTAAAAATATTGGTTTTATGAATTTTAATTTTTGTAATTAGAATCATATTTTTGAATTTATTCCCTTCTTGATCTTCTGTGGCGGTATGTGTGTGGGCCTCTTCATATTTCACAGGCTCGAATTTCTAAAATAGTCAGTTGAAGGTGGTTGTGGTGAAGAATTTACATTAAATGTTTCTAGCTTTTTTTTGAGGGATTAAACATGGGATGCAATATGGGTATTCTCTTCGATCTGGTGAATGTCGCGTCGAGGTGATCCTTTTCCACTCTTCATCTAATGAAATTATGATTGATTTAATATAAATATTTTCTTCGATCTTTTGGGGTTTTTAAAATGAGTCCTCCATAAATGGAGATGTTGATCATAGTATATGAAGCTGGTTGGAGTACTTGGTAAAATGTTTTAAGTTGTAGTGACATGTCATGTCTGTTATGTGCGAAATTTTGAGTCATCTCCTTGAAGGGATCCCATGATTTTAAAGATGATTCTCCATATTCTCGGGTGAAGTTTGGATATCGTTTCTAAGGTTCTAGGTTTATATTTGTGGGAAATATTTGTCTAATTTGTTGTGGATAAGTCATCCAATGTTGTAATAGATGTGGGATCTTTAATTTTGAGTTAATAATTGGCTCTATAAAATAAATAAAAAGGAAAAAAAGTAAAACGACATGATATGTTACATATTGACTATTAAAGGTGTTATAAACTTACAAAAATAATGAAATATACTCCTATAGATCTTCGCTATGAAGTCCACTATTTCTTACATGGTTCTGGATCATATGGATGAGTCAAGGTATTATTTTAACTATATGTTTCTACATAAGAAGATGAATAATATAGGGAATATAAAAACTTATTGATAATAAACCACAGTCAATAATGGGGTTCTCATGCAGTGATCATCACTCATTCTGATGTTCAGGTGGCTCAAATTGATGCTTTTTAGGGTGATTTGGGAAAAGATTATTTTGATTAGACCTAATATTGAAACAACATGTCGAAAGTTATATCCCATTTTCAGAATAAAAATAAAAAGTTTATTGAGCATCAAGGCCTCTTGAACAAGTTAGAGGGCCCTAGAGTATGCACTAGATGACAAAGAAGGGGTAAGATCAAGTCAGTGTGATTTTTTTATAAATAAAGGGAATGAGAAAATGAGTGTGAGGTAATCCCAAGTCCACAATAAAGGTTAATATGCATAGTTAATATCTACTGCAAAACAATAGTTCCAAAATTGGACTATCCCACATAGTTTAATTAATTCTTGATGGGTTTTGATTAGATTATAAATTTATAAATCCAAAACTACACTGGATACAAAGGCATTACATAGTGTCTACATAGGATCAAACCTGTAGTGAAAAACTAGAAAAATGTTAACCTAGAGATTAGTACCAAACTGATGAATTCCTCACATGACTCTTCATGGGGTTTTATTAGTATTACATATTTTGGTTTTACATTATAATAGAGATAGTGGATCATGGTTGATTTTACGGCTTAAAAAATGGTATTCCTAGATCTATCTTGGGATAGTATTATGGATTAGGTTGAGAAGAAGTATGGAGGTCTCCAATTAGTTTTGGCGAAACCAATAGAATAATCCTAAGTTAGAAAATACTATTTCTACTATAGTTAATCATAAAACTAGGTTCAATAAGCTTAGCATCAATCATATAGAGAATCATATACTATTAGTCCAAGATTTCACAACTCCAATCGGGTCATGGTTTTCGTATTTCAATTTCTTATATTATTGTTATGAAAAATATAATATGAATACCATGAATTATTAAACTAATTAGTATCCAAATGGTTAGCCCATTTTTTATTTATGTAATTATTAGGTTAAATCCACTCCTAATATCAACCCCAAACCCAAGTGGATTATCCGTGTATGATAACGATGGTGTTTCCCCTAAGAGAAATATGCAACATTATTGAAATATTTATTAAGAAATTTAGAATAATTTAATCCACAATTAAAGAAATAGAATTAAAAAATAAAACTCTTACTTGGGTAAATTAAATAAAAAGGTTTTCAATAATTGGAAATGATACATGAAATCGATCTTGAAACAAAAATTGGAATTGAAATGAGAAATAAAAAAAATTAGAATGATTCACAATAACAATTGATCAAAAATAATGATATTTTCAATAAATAAAAATTCTCTAATAAATAAGAGAATAAAATATAAATGAATAAAAGAGTTCTTTGGTTGTCTACATCATCCATTTTCTAGCATCGCTATTGGAATATATATATACCAAAAAATAACACAATATGTATATTTATCATGTCTAATATTTTTTTAAAATAAAATTTCCATTGATGTTTTCATGAGATTTTATGGAAATTCATGCTCTTTAAGTAGATATTAAAAAATATCTAGAAATATTACATCTCTTATATTTCTCATCTTGTATCTTTCAGCGGGTTGAAAATTGAAAACACTCACATCATGTAAGGTACTCATATAATATATTTCTATGTTCTGGAGGTTTTCATGGCTTGTACTTATTTCAGGGGTTGACCTTTGGTTTGAAGGTGTCATGTGTTCATGGAATTATATTTATTAATAGTTTTAATGATGTGTTGTGTCTGAAATTACTAAAGTTTCAATAGATACTCTTTTGAGAGATGATACCCTATTTCCTAAAAAATCCAAAAAACCCCAATGAAATATTTAATAAATAATGAATAGATACTAAATAAATGAATTAAATATATATATATATGAATTAATATTATCCTAATAAATTCCCAAGGTTTATTTTTACCAAACCTATCAAAAATTTGATACTTTATTTTCTTACCTTCAGATTTATTTGATGGATTCATTCCTATTGACTACAACTTGGACCTATTGTTCTATTTTTTTGGACACATGATCATAAAAAAACTCCATTTCTACCTTCTCATCATAGTGAAAAATATACTCATACCTTTTAAATTCATGGTATTCTAACACTCTTTTTTATAATGTCTTGAATCCATAGTAAAACTGATTAATTTTACTATTAGGATCCCAGATACAATTTGGGGTACACAATGCTAATTGCATGATGATTTATTCATAAAAAGCCACCAAATATTCCTCATTTGGTTCAATTAAATGATTTTTTCTATCCCAATTTTAATAAACTTAGGATAATATTTATTAAGGTCAATATTATTTAATGGATATCAGTCCATGGTGTTAATATCATCCATTCTCTATCTTCTATTCTTAACAGTTGACCACCATTGATCAGATTAACTATCAAAATGGTAAATAAAAAATGTTACCTTATAATGATATTAAAAACAAATGAATTCTAATAACTTTTCCATATTATTAATTTATCACTTAGGTACCACTGATTCATAAGTTCCACTAAATGTTACTGGGTTTTGTATCATAAAAATATCCACTATCAATATGTTCCTCTATGGTAGATCTAGTTTCCTTCAATAATGGATTCCTAAACCATTTATAGCCCGTGTAGAATAATAAACAAAAAAGCTATTCAATTCCAATTCCAATCATTCCATGTTATTGATTTGGAAGGATATTTCCATTTTGTTGCCTTCCTACATCAGCTTCACTATTTATTCTATAGAAAAACATTCTAAACTAATATAATTTTGATTAAACAAAATAGTAATCCTCAAAAGATATATCACGATAACAATAAATTAGAATATATTAATAGTATTTACTTACTCGATCCAGAAAATTAAAATTATATAGACCTTTCCATTAATACCAAATATAAGGATGATACATTATATCATTCCATAATCATTATTTTATGTCCTAAATTCAATCTGTTAATTTTTTTTGGATATTTATGGTTTATATTTTAGAGAATTTGGTCATCAAGAATATATAAGAAAAATATTACATAACAAGGTGGTAAATTCCACTTAGTATCCATTTATTCAATAATAAAAATATTTTATAATCTATAAAGTGTTTTTTGATTAAATATCATCAAAATTTCTATCTTCAACTCATCCTTCTAGGAACTCATTCTTAAAACAGTGTGAAATTTTTTTCAAATATGGGAAGAGAACAAAAAACAAGTAAGGGATATAAAAAAAAGTAAGAAAGGAACCCATTAGTCCATGAATATTGATAAAATTTTCCATGTTATAAATAATATTTTTAATTAAAATAAACATTTCATTACCTGATAAATCAACTTCACTACCCAAATATATTCATAAATCAGTTCATTAGAATCTTAGAGGAAAAATAAAACTCAAAATAGTTTTTTTGGAAATTATGAAAACCCTTGAAAAGGTTTTCATAAAGTGATAAATTTCACTACTAAAAAGTAGAATATAATTTAATTTAATCTTAATATAATTATATTATTTTTTTAAATCATAATATTTCTATAAAAACTCATATCAGGAAAAGATAAATTATGTAGGTGATTGGGGACATTGTTTTTATATCACTTACACAATCACTCTTATAGATACCCATATAATTAGATACATATACAAGTCTCTCAAATCACCCTAATGTATTTTGGGATCACCCACCAAAATAAATAATATATAAGGATCATATGATTAATAAATCATTTGAAACTTTAACTCTTTGATCACATGGCCCTTAAAAAAATATTTTTATAGCATATAAAAAATGCTTTTGGTATTCGAAATAATATTTCTTCTTAAAATACCATTTTAAAAACTACAATTACGAGAAAAAATGGAAATTTTTGAAAAAATATAGATGCTTATAAATTAATCCAATCATAATATATTTGTTATGGTGGTGGGAAAATCCTATGACATCGTCTATATTAAAATAGATCATTCCATGTATCTATTGTATAAAAATTAAAAGTATTCTATAAAAATATTCCTTTAGAAAAATTTTGTTACAAAGTCATTAGTGTCCTATATAATTCATTTATTTTCCATATAAATACATAAATAAAATAATTTAAAAAATTTGGACATGGAATAGATGTATTTAGAAAAAAATATTTAAAACATTTAAAATGTAGTTTTTAAAGTAATGTGTCCCTAACATAGAGTTTGACACATCACATACATTATCTGTTATCCAGAATAATAAATTATGTTAATTATATACTTTCTTAAGATCCGTTTTCACTTTTTTAATTTCTTTTATTTTTTACCATGTTATAACTAATTAATTACACAATTAAATTCAAAATAAATGTTTTGATGATATTCAGATCATATGTCCGAAATGACTTCCGTAAGATGAAAATAATAAAAGTGTTCATTATTCCTTAATCACCTGAATAATAATAAAAATGTAATTATCATTTATATACACTAATTATACATTTAAAAACAACCATAAAATATGGTTTTGAAAAATGAATTATGTTTCAGTCGTGGAGATGGTAGGCCGCATGTACACATTAGGAACCTTTCAATTTTTCAAAATAACATTATGAAAATAAGGTGAGTATCATTTTACCTTTCCATAATAATTATTATATAATAAATATAATATTATTTATTTAAAAATAATTATATATTGTATCCATGTGATTTTTCATGAAAAATGAATCACATTGATTCATGGAGGTGATAATCCACACACATGGATGAACGATGTTATTAGTTTTCAATGGATGGAAAGTTTTGAAATTATATGATATACTATGTTAAAATAATGAAAAATATTTTATGAATATCATGTATATCTATTAAATACATCATTATAATCATCCATGGGAGGTGGTGATGGAAACCAAATCACATTGGTTTGCAAGGTTGTAGTCCTCCGTAGAAATGAATAATAGTTTCATTTCAAAATTTATAAAATTGGAGATGGATATAGGTTACTAAATTACCATTATATCTTCTTTTACTTAAAATATAATATTCTAATTATTTCACCATGGTTTAATTATATTTTATTAAGATAAAAGATGAAAATAAACAAAAAATCTCGATTTATAACTATACCTCTTCTTCAGAAAAAATCTTCAGGTTTATACTTTAATCCCTCGTAGGATATTTTTATAATAAGAAAATTATCTATAGGAAATTGGTAGGGATATAATGGAGGGATTTTTTACACGTATTTTCTTAGATAGTGTGCTCAAAATGTGTGAGTAAGAGAGGAGAGGAGGCACCATTTTGTAAGTGAGGGGATGGGCATTCTTTAAGTTAATTAAAAAAATACCTTAATATAAATTAATTTTTAATAAAAAATGGTTTGAAATTGATATAATAAGAAAATATGATTATTATGGGTGAAACTAATCCAATACAATTAACTTTTTACAAGTTTAGATTATGTTTTTAGACTTATCTCTTTGTTTTGACCCTATGTTGACACTTTTAACCACAATAATGATATCAATGTTTTTTAAAATTTTGTGGTATAAAGATACTATAATAGAAAAAACGATCAATTATAAGAACCCATGTTTTTGAAATAGATGAAACTCCATGGGAATTTTAAATTTTTGCGATTACAGGATGTGTCAATTTTAAGATGGAAATTATGAACTTAATTCCGAGAGTTGAAATGGTTAAAAGAGTTGTTTTTGGACTTGGGTGAAGGCCAGAGGACTTTCCCAGGTAGATCATAGAGTTTTGGGAGCACTGGACTAAGAAAATAAGGCCCTAATAGAGGGCACATAGTTTTTATGAAACCATACGACCCATAGTAGGTAACCACGTGACCTATTTTAGTTGGGAAAAAGATTTCAGATGGGATGTACATGGTTTTAAATACCATTTACCTAATTCTCATAGTTAGTGGTTAGGGTTGTACATAAACACTATTCACCACATGGTTGATTCATGGTTTCTAAATAATGTGGGATAAGCCGTGTGGGGGTGCTCTAGGTTTGGAGTGAGGGTTGCACGGTTGGCACACTATCTGTTAACCATTACTACCTAAACCGAGTGGTGATATCCTATTCTAAAAGTTTATTTATTTGAAATTAATTAAAATAAAACATAACCTGAAACATACCCCATTTATCCCTCACCTCACTGGCACAACGCACTAGGGTGTCTCCCTTGGAGTGCATGATGCTCCACCCATTCACCCTCTCCATCTGCTTTTTCTTACCGGTTCCATTATGTATATCATCCGATCCAACAAGGGTGTGTGAAGGCTTCCTCAGGACTCATGGGTTTTAATTCTGGTATCCTCCACCATAGGAGAGGTGGATGGGTTCTATTTGGCTCACCACCATCGATTTGGTGGGTTTTGATCATTTTTTGTAGGAGCACACACATAAGATCAAGTATATATATATATATTCCATGTACGTATTCCATCATGGTATGAGGAATATGTGAATTAGGTTAAGGATATACTTATATATATATATTTGTGTGTGTGTGAGTGGACAACAACTCTGAGTTAGAAAGCATCAAGTGTCGAAAGTAGGCATGGTCTTTTTTTTTTGAGGTAGGTTCCCTAACCATACCCTTTTGTTTTATAATGCATTAGTTTCTTATTTAATGATTCTTGATAAGTTAAATTGAAATTTTGGGATTAACCTATTATTTGAGATAAATGATTTTTTTGAGAAACAAAGTCAGGTGCTTAAAACAAAAACACTCCAATGGAAGAGCACTACCTTCAAACTAAAAATTAGTGATAACTATTATATCTTTCATTGTTTTTTTGGGATTTCCCTATGTCTTCTTATTGGTGTTGATATATGATATTTTAATTCATTCCCACTTTGATATTACTGAATAATTTTTCTCATGTGAGTTAATAGGGGAATTATCCATGCAGTGATTTACTAAATTTTTTTTTCTCATTGCATGTTTGGGTTTTGTATAAATATATTCTATGAGATATATCCTTAATCTTCAAGCATCTCTTAGGTTTAAATGTTAAATGTAACTTGAATGGATTTTATAATTGGCCACCTTCAGGTGTTCCTTTTTACCCCATGTCATGGGATGTCCAAATTTATAATTGATTTGAATAATGAATTGTAATTTAAATGGATTAATTAGTAAGGTATGGGTAACTAAGTCCTCTAGATGTTAGTTTTTCATTTCTCAATTAAACATGAATTATATTTTTATGGATATGCCCATGTGATTTGATACAATACCACTATGAAGTAGTTTACTAAGCTTAATAATCTTGTTATAAATATTTTTTCCATGTGAGTGAAATGAAAACTAATCCATGAGTTAGCTTGACTAGTTTATTAGTGTTGTTATATTGGTATTGGACATGTTATTATTTAAATGTATTTTTAATTGACATCCTGTGTGAGTTATATTGAGACCATTCTATGTAATGTATTGATTAACCATGGGAAACTCATTACCATAACAAACCCACGGGAGATAAATGATGTTAAATCCAAGTATTAGTTGATATGCAAGTGATGATTGTTATATGAATTATAACCATTGGAGTAAATGAAAGGCCAAGACTTATGAGGTTGTCCAATACCTGAATAACCAACTTGTGGTGAGTTTTTTAAGGATGCTCTTCATTTTTACCTTTTTGGGTTTTATAAATTGATTAAATAGAATAGAGTTGATTAAATGGTTAGGAGCCTTGTGTGATACATGAATTCATGTTAGAATGACATGAAAGGACTCAATTTCCCTGAACCATGTTAATGATATGGGTGATAAAAGGATCCAATTTAATGATTCCTTGAATGAACTCTTGAGGTTTGAATTATAAACCAAGTGATACATGGATTCATATTATAATTCCAATGGCAGACTGATAGTGGATTTTGACCTATAAGCCAAGTGATATATAGATTCATATTAGAATGACATGGATAAACTCATAGGTTCTTTTGACTTATAAGTCTATTGATACAAGGATTCATATTATAATTCCATGTACTAACTCATAGGGGCTTTTGAATTATATTTTGAGCGATACATGAATCGAGTTATATGAGGGATTCCATGGATTGACTCCAGAGGCAATGATTATATGTCATGAGTGATACATGGGGTTTCCCTATAAGACTGCCAAGGGAAGACTTAGATGACATAGACTTTATACCTCACATAGATTAATAACGAGTTCTTGAGAGGTTTACGGGGGATGGTCTTGTAGGGTGTTTGTTGATATTATACCTCGAGTGATACTTGATTTTCCAAATTAGGAATGTCAAGGATAGACTCTGGTTCTAAATTGATTAATTAATGAAAAGAATCAAGGGACACATCTACCAATCCAAATAAAAATCTTTGATTTTTTCTTTTTTATCCATTATTGATGTACTAGTTAAAAATCATGATTGTATCTTATGGTGGATGTCAGGCTACATACTAGTTCTCAAGACTTATTTGATTATTGAGTTGAAACCTTATTTGAACATAGTAAAATGAAACTAGTTTAACTATTAAATTTTATATTTCTCGCTTAAATAATTTTGATTAACATATTTTAGTATATTTGGATGCTTGGACTTTATAGGTTTTTCACTTTGGTTACTTCCATATTTTTTAAACAACTGCTTGAAATAGTATAATTTCCTAGCACAGGTTGGATTGGAATAGAAACTGTGGGTACTAGTATACTGAGGTATATATCTCACACCATTCTCGAGTACCATTGGTTCTCAAGTATACCTACTTGTTTATAGGGTTATGTCCCTTTATTGTGATGGTTTTATTGTATCTTGAAGTTGGAAGAAAAGGACTGATCTGGTGCTCAGAATGCTCTTAGAGATCAACTATGGGGATTTTATGTATTTTTCTTATTTTTTATTGAAAATGAATCTATTTTTAGTTACTTTTTATCTAATTTACTATCATCATATGGAATGTATGCATTGTATAAACTTTTTTTTCCATTTTCTATTTAATTTACTATTGAAAGTTCTTTACGCTTCTTTGATTATTTCTTTATATGGAATCTTCAAATATCAAAGTTTTACTATCTATTTACCATTGTGTACTCTAAATATGAGGGTATAGTCTACCCACTAAACTAACTTTACACCATCTCTACTATTCATAGACCATTGGCATAATGGGAGATACAATTGCGGCCATGTGGCGACTGATCTAGCTACTGGTTCATTGGTAAGTTAGGGTGGGATGTTACAAAGTTGTACTAGAGGTATTATTCATTTGGTATTACTATTTTGGGTTGGTAGACATGAAACTAGGAATGTTTCAATTAATGGTAAATATTCTTTCTTGGGATTGATCATACCTTGTATGGGAAATAAACAAGTCAATAGGGATGGAAATAAATATTTATGTTGTATGATGTTAAAGTTGATATTATTTCAACTTTGGTGAATGATGTATTTTTTATTAGAATTTGGATTTATGGAAGTTTATGGTATTTTTTACTTGGACCAGAATAGAGAGGAAGTAACATGTCATTCATCATTATAGGCACTTGAAAATTCACTTTCCATGCAAATTCCATGCCATGTATCTATATTAGTAGGTTTCCTGTTAAGTATGGTTTGGTTCAATTAGTGATTCCATTGTTATTTTTATACCTACTGGGGTAATATTTTAGCATACCTGGTTATTTATCATGGCTTTCATGTGGCGTAACGTGCATAGATGATATATTCCATTCTTTTGTGCCTTTTCTAGCATGTTATTTTTGATGTAAAAAAGGTTGCATGGGATTATTTTTATTGGTTACTATTTATAAGGGAGATAGTTTTTAATTTTAAGTTTTATGGGCGCCATCTTATTTGTGAAGGGGTAACTCATATACTTGAACCATATAAGGAAATTTATAAAACATTAGAGACTTTTTTGAAATGAAAAATGGATACTGAAGTTAAATGTTGAAGTGGAATGTTTTGGATTAATGGGAGCCAAATGGAAACAGTAAGTTGTATGGACACCTAATGGATTGGTAGATGGAGAATTATGTGGATGATATTAGGTAACTAAGATATGTTTGGGAATGTTTATCATAATGAAATATGCAATATCTTGTATTTAAATTATTTTTTTACTTTTAAAAATTCTCAATTGGAACCAAGTAGGTCGGTTGGCGCATGCTGTTATAATATAAACCATTATGATGTTTATGATTTCTTTGGATAAAAAACTCCTAATTGGTTTCTTTTTGAAAAAATATGGGTTGGTATAATGGTCCCCTCAGAGGTCACCGAATATGTTAAAAATGAATTATGTACTAAATTTCATGTTATGATAGGATATAAATAAATGTAAAATGTTTAAAAATGGAGTTGATGGGACTTGTCTATTTTTTCTTCGAGCTTTTATCTATAGTGTTTGAAGAATTACTTATTTTATAAAATGGTACATGAGGTTTTGTTAAAATTATTTCAAATGTTTAAAATTGAAGTGAATTAACATAATGGATTAAAATTTGATCTTGAGGTGGTGTCCTTTGTTTGGAACCTTGTGTAAGGGTAGATTAAATGTTTTTGTTGCTATGTATTAGCACATAAGAAGTGAGTGGGTATCCATAGGATGTTCTTTATATTTTTAGGTTAAATGAAAAGGTCTTTTTATCCTTGTGAAATTATTGGGAAAAATCCCTCAAGGAATCATTAAAACATTTTTTAGGTGATTCTGTTTGTCGACAAAGTGGACATATGTGTTGTAATTGTTGACAAAGAAAACGAAGTCGTACAAATTTGTGGACAAAGGGGATTTCATAGTGTAATTTCAAGTTCAATGGATGTGGTTAACAATCCATGATTTATTAAAGAATGTCGACAAAGGAATGGATGATCTGGAGGTGGTATAGAAAGAGCAGATACAAAGTGGAGTCGTTTTCCAGTGTTTGCCAAATTTTTGGGCCTGAAAATCAACAAATGGAGAAAAGTGGTTTTGGAAAAGGGACTTGTGAACTGTTGTCTTGAAGGAGAGTAAACTTTCACGCCATATGTCTTTCATGATCAGAAGATGAAAATATGGAAAAGGGAAAAGGGGCGCCCAAGTTTTAGGGTTGGTCACGCAAGTGACTTGCGCGCCGAGACTTGCGCGCTGAGAGGAGACTTGCATGAAATCTATTAGGGTGTCCAAATTCCTATAAATAAAGGTATATCCTTCCTCTTTTGGCATGAGTTGAAAACTTAGAGAAAATCTGAGCTCCCGTCGTGCATGTGTGGTGGTCGCGCAAGTGGAGGTGTGGTCGCACAAGTAGAAGTTGCATGCCAGTTGATTGTTGCGTGTCCAGAGTGGTTTGGGAAAGAAAGGAAGGGAGTCACCCAAGTTTAGAGTTGAAGAAGGGTGTGCCGCGCATGTGGTTTTTTGACACTTTCATGCCACATTTTGAAGAAGCACGATAGTTGATGTATACGCACCAAAATTAGTTTGGGCGTAAAAGGGTGTGAGTCACGCAAGTTTGGAGTTGCATAATGTAGTGTCGTGCAAGTGGTTGAGGTTAACATGCATGCCAGTTTTAACTTTCATACTAACTTAGAGAAGGGATCCAGGTATGGTTGAAGCGCGACATTGATTTAGGGCTGCATGAAAGCTAGAATATTTCCGGATACCTTCGGTGCAAAGTAAGATTCATATACGGGTGAAAGTTGGACTTCAAAAGAGAATCTACATACAAAAGAGGATGTATTAATTTGTGATATTTAAGAGACCTAAATGTCTATAAACTATGAGTGGATCCTTTCCAAAGTTGTGAGAAAAGGAATATGAAGAAGGGGATCCTCTCCACCTGCAGTGATTCAGAGAGATAGAAATAGGGAGTGACCCTTGGGAACGTAGTGAGCTGACCCAAAACATTATAAAGGCAGTGAGTCTAGGTTTATAAGTGATCCATCCCAAGAATTGTAAACAACAGTGCGCTTTTATTGGATTTGGAACATCAACATATCGTCAGTGTATGATCCTTGGTTGTAGCCCAGTGAGGGTGAACCAAGAAAAAATTGTCATTTCCTGTGCATGCTTTAGAATTTTTTATACGTTTTTGTTAACTGCGAGACTAGATCAATAGGGGAAGTTGTTTTAATCTGTCATATCCTGATTCGCCCCCGCTCTCGGGGTTTCTAACCTAGTGGACCTAACATAAATTTTTTTCACATGACCTAGTGATAGGGACAATGTTTGTGCTTCTTATGGGTCTAGCTTGTGGTAGGTATCACCCTTAATTCCTTCTGTGTTTATTTTTACTGTGATATTATTGGAGTTTGGTTCTATTCCGGTTACCTTGTCCCTATTAGGGTGTTTGGTTTTAAAAAAGGAAAACCTTATTCAGATGGGAGGTCCTGGCATCTTGAACCTTGATATGGGAGTGAGCATTAGGGAATTCCCATTTTATAATGATAGACATGTCTTGGGCACAATCAGCTTCTTAGGAGGTCATATGAACCTACCCTTTGTTTTGTTATAAATGACTCGATACATCATCAATTGAATAAATATATGTTTGGGATAATGTGATGTTGAGCTATTTGTTGCACGATCCATCTGATACTTGATTTCAGAAGGTATTAAACCTATAGATACTACCGAGGATGTTCTATTTCTCTTATAAACATGGGGTAGTATGTGTTGGAAAAGGTGATACCAATCAAGTGTTAAATGATGTAACAAACCGGGTGAGTTTAGTAAAGTTGTTTATAATTGAGTTGTTGAGTATTTTATTGGGTCATCTCTAGATTAGGGTGACCCAAGTCTTTTAGAATTTAGTTCATCCTTCAACTTGGGAAAAATTTCTAGGACTCAGGTGTTTTGACATGCCCGTTTTTTCATCTTTCATGCCAAATTCATGGAAGTGGTGATTTTGTTTTGTGGACTGTCACACGTGTGGTTATGGTGAATCTGATCTAGCATCTTGTGAGCAGCTAGTTGGTCAATTACTTCTATCAATGATTATGACACTCCAATTCTTGGGAGAATCACATCGATTTTGGTGAATGTGTCCTTCCATGTAGAAGGAACACAGTTAAGTAATAACTTTTAGATAGTTACATTATTTTCAAATGTCTTTGAGGCTTGAATGTTTTGAATTGGGTTGGTTCCTACTCAGCATTATGGTGTTGCCAAGGTTGGCTATGTGCAGAACCCTTTAAAAATTCAATTATTCTAGGAAGAGTTTCTATGGTAAAATTTGAAAAAATAAAAATGCCTCAGGTGGTATAGATTATTTGGTTTCATTGACGATTCATTGGTATGTGAAGACGAGTTTCTTCTATAGAAGTCGACTAATTGTGGTTTGACAATTTCACTTTGTCCGCTCTTTGTGTACTCTTTCGAAAGAGATGAGTATGTCCCCTATCTTGATGTCATCTTGGATGCACTAGGAGAGCATCCGTCTTACATCTTACTAATGTTTTAGAGATTTAGGGATTTTTTGAGATATATATCTATGTTCTATTCCAGATTCATGGTGTTGGTGGAGGTTTGGTTGGTCCTAAGTGATACTTGGGTTCCCGTGTTGGAATTCCATGAATATAATTTTGGAAACCTACCACTTCTTTTGAAGTGACTGCCTGACAAATGCCTTGCTGGGCTCAGTTAGAGTTCTTATGTGAATGTTTTATATTTGCAACAATGTCTCACTTATAGAATGGGATATTGGCTACCTAGGGATAGTTCCATGGGCTCCAGGGGTTGAATCCGATGTTATCCCAGACTTATTAACCGGCTGAGTGGTAATTCTTTGAGGGTAGTGTTTCTAGTGTACTAGAACTACTCTACACATTCATTAGTGATTAGGTAATATAGTTTTAAGTGTTTAAGTGTTGGTTTTGTATTTATGTGTCACCATAAGTAAATTGTGAGCTTCAGTGGACTCGTTTGTTGTAAAACGCTTAGGGGAATCTTTGAAAGGAAATTCCAGCTAAGGGAAAAGCCCCGAATGAGATTTTTCCTCTTTCTATTGTCAATTCATAAGTTAGGGAGCACCTTTAGATATAATTTTAAGTACAAAAAGTTGATAATGTATTTGGTTATGTGGGCTTGGTTATACATCACTTTGATATTTCTATTGAGCGTTATTTCAGGTTTCGATGGCATGCGGGTTGTGTTCTTAAGAGGTACTTTGAGGTGAATTGGAAATTTGAAAACATGATGCGACTGTTTGAAGGAAACTTCACAAATATTATAGTTTGGTTGATCTATTAGTTGTTTTACAAAAGGATTCTTAGGCATGACAATTTTTAAGGTGGGGAGTTTTTAAGAACAAATGTTTTTGAACAAGAAAAAATTCCACTGGAATTTGATTTTTTGGTGGATACTGGATGGGTCATTTTTAAATAGGATCTTTAAAACATTATTATAAAAGTCATAATTATTAAAATTAAGTTTTTTGGACAAGGGTGATGACCGATAAACATTATCAGGTGGCTCGTGGAGTTTCAGGAGCATAGTCTGAGATTTTTTTTAAGGACCCGAAAAAGGTGCACAGTTTATCTGAAACCATACATCCCATCGAAGTTAACTGTGAAACTTATTTTAGGTGGGAAAAGTCTTTTTCATTGGTTGCATGCAATTTTCCAAACCATGCACCTTGCCCGCATGATTAGTGGTTTAGGAAGTACCTAAATAATATCCACCGAACAGTTTCCGCATAGCTTCTTACTCGTGTGGGACATGCCGTGCGGGGTGATCCAGGTGCCTAATAAGTCATGCACTGTTGGAACACGATCTATTAAATCATACAACCTATACTATGCACCAAGACCCTGTTTTATATGTGGATATATTTTAAAATAAATTAAAATAGAATGAAAACATAAATATAACCCATCTCTCCCTCACCTCACTAGGATGATGCACCAGGGGGATCCCATTAACCATGTGATGCTCCACCCCAACACCTTCTCAGTCCATCATATCTTCCCAGTTAATTCATGGATTTCATCTAAACCCATGAGTGAGTGAAAAAGATTCCTCAAGACTTTTTGGGCCGTATTTCTATATCAACAACCAAAGGAAAGACATATGGGTTTGATTTGTCTCACCACCATTGATTGGGTGAGTTTTGATCAATTTTGGGAGGAGTGCACGCATGTAATTAGGTATGTATATATATAGATATATATATGTATCTACTATTTATATATTCCTTCATGGTGAAGGGAATAAATTTATTTGGTTAAGGGTATATATATATTGATGTATGTGTGTGTGAGTGGACAATAACTTTGAGTTAGAAAGAATCATGTCGTGAAAGTCGTCTTGGTCTTCTTTTGGGGTAGGGTCATAACCTTACCCTTTTGTTTAAGAATGCATTTGTTTTTTATTTAATGATTCTTGATAAGTTGAATTGAAATTCAAGGATGAATTACTTATTAGTGATAAATGATTTGTTTCAGAAAAAAATTAAAATTTTTGTAATAAAAACCCTCCAATGAAGGCGTGACACCTTCACTCAAAAGTATTGATATCTATTATATAATGCTTTATTGTGGTTTGAGATTTCCATATGTCATCTTGTTGGTGTTGATATATGGTATGTTAATTCATGGATCCTTTAATATTATTTAATTTTGTTTCCCATGTGAGTTAATAGGGGACTTAGCCATGTAGTTGTTTTTTTGAAAGTCGTGCTTGTTATATTTCTTATTTCCCATGTGAGTTATGGTAAAATCTATAATATGAGATTGATTGTTAATCTTGAAGAACCCCTAGGTTTCTTGTAAAATGTATCTTGAATGTATTTTGTCCTTGGAAATCTATAGGTGTTCCCTTTTAACCCATGTCATTGGATGTCAAATCTTATATTGATTTGCATAATGAATAGTAAATTAAATGGATTAATTATGAAGGGATGTGTGAATTAAACCCTTGTACCTTAGTATGTAATTCATTTATTAAGCATAAATTTATTTTTTATGGATATATCCATGTGATTCGATACTACCCCAATGTGTAGTAGGTTAATAAGCTTAATAATATTGTTATAACGATTTCACCCTATGAGTGAAATGATAACTAAGACATGTGGTAGCTTGATAAGATTATTAGGCTTGTTATGTTGGAATTGTCCATGTGAGTATTTAAGTGCATTATGAATTAATATCCCCTATGGGTTATGTTGAGACCATAATACATAATGGACTAATTAAGTATTGTAATCTCATTGCCATAATATTCCCACATGTGATAAATTTCGGTAAATCCATGTGTTAGTTGTTATGCATATGATTTTTAATATATGAATTATGACCTCATGAGTAAATGAAAGTCCATGACATATGTGGTTGGACAATTCTTGAATCATAATCTTGAGGTGAGATTTTAATGATGATCTTGGTTTTGTACATGGATTGTTATATAAATATCAATAACACAATTGAGTTTATTAAATGGTTTTGATCCTCAGGTGATACGTGGATTCATGTTAGAATGCCACAAACACACTCAATTTACTAGAACCGTGTTGATACTAAGGGCGATACTTGAAAATGGTATAAAGAACATACCACCTACAATGAAGAATTCCAATTCCCTCATAAGAAATGGTATAAATAACGTTATACCTATAATAACTATGGATGAGTAATTGAATTATTTGCAATTCTTTCACAAAAAATTTACAGTTACTCTCCTGACCATGCCATTAAGATTCCACATCTTCAAGATTCCACACCACAAGATATTGGCCACACCCATACCAATTCAATTATTCATGTATTATAATTAACTCTTTTACCCACTTTACCACAATAACCAACTTTTTCATACTCTACTAGTAGTGTATAAAGATCATAGATGAAGAGAAACAAGGCTGTTCGAGACCACTAAAGAAGGTCTATACCATATTTGAACTATGACCAAATGTGGGGATCTCATTTTTTTTCAAATGATGATAAATGAGGGTTTAAATGGGATAGATCCATTAAATAGAAATTAGAATCCATATCATAATATTTTTTTATGTTGGGATGTTGACCAAGTTGAACTTCTAATTTTTTGATTATGGAGTATCATGATGATCATAAGGAATGAGATACTAACATAAACTGAGAAAATACATTGAGTCATATATGTTGTTAATTAAAGGTTGAAACTAGAGTTATTTGAATATATTGAATAAATTTAATCATTAATGTTCTTTAATTTAAACATTTGTTCTATCAGAGAAGAAGGGAGGGCCTCATGCCCTTGTTTTCTATAATTACCATGATGCAATTTGAACACACCTTACATGCCTGATGAAATGCCTGTGATAATATTGGGGTTGAGTATTCAATAGATATAGGGGAACATTAATTAGATTTTTTGGATGATGAATATGTAAAGGTTATAGTTAGGTTGTGATTGAGGATTTGATTCCATGATTGGGAGGAATAATGGATCCACTAATGAACTCTATCTTGTCAATTGAGTGAAAACCATGACCACTTATTATCAATGTCAAACTAAAGCTATAAATAAGATAAAGAATGGATGAAAATTTCAAATCAAGGATGAAGAAATAAATTTTGAGGGATGAACCAAACAAGATAAAACCAAGCTATATATAGTAATAGTATATAAATAAAGAGAAATAAAATACCAAGACCAAGATATCATGAATTTTAGAGACCAATTCTTCACATTCCCAAATCGAGGAAGACATGACCATATTTCAAACAAGACTTTCATATTACAAATGATCTCATACAATCATAATAATTATCAATAAAACTCATTATTAAAGGATTCTATACTAGATTTAAACTTCTTTATAAAATAAAATACCCTAAAATCTTGTGATTATTCTCTAAGATACCGATACCATTCATGAAAAATATTCAGATCTGTGAAAATTTATAATGATTTTATCAACTGAATCCACCCCTAACATCAACGAAAAAATATGTGGAAGAAATTATAGGAAATATAAGTTCATTAGTCGTTGTTCTTATTTTATGGAGAATGAAATGGAAATATTTGATGGATATAATTTTTCTACTCTTCTCCCATTTGAAAACATTCATCTCTTACTGATTATTGGTATTTTTTTTGTAATTTTTGTCAATGTTCAATTCAATTCATGTTTATTTTTTATTTTTTATTATACTGCATTGATTCTATCATCTTCTAATTTAATTACACATTATTCTCCCTTTTTATTTTCTAGTGAACTTAAAAATACCCGATCATAGAGATGTAACCTAACTATTGGCGGTTTGGGGGAAATAAAATGGAATTCCTTGAGTGTATTCATTCTAATTTTTAGGCTATTTTCATTTGTTCTATGTGATTATGATGATATAAGTAGATAAGGAGATTAACATCCCATCTCTCATCATTTCATTTTTATATTATTAGTGATTAACTATAATCAAACGAGTAAATAATCCACTTATTTGGGAATTTAATTATTCATTTATATTTAAAAATAGTGGGATGGATGATTAGATACATGATATTTATTCTTCTCATAGAATAAGATGATATAGAATATAAGTAAATTATGATTTATTCCATTAGAATTTATCCTCACACAACCTACATTTCTCATTAAATATTTTTGTTTCCAATTTTACATTATTCTAGATTAATCCATTCTAAATAAAAAAAATCATTTTTTCTTTCCACATAATTTCATAATTATGTAGACAAACAAATATAAATAAGTCCTTTATATTTTGAAGAATCAACCCATGAATCCTTGATAATTACTCTAGCTGGACCCATTGGACCACAACCCAGCTTTATAATTTTTTTATGCGTGGCTCGAAACAACTTCTCATGTCACTCCATCTTACAGAATTGTTAAATTCTACATAGATGATAAAAAGAATATTAATACAAGGTAAGAGATGATTCCTCCTTATCATTCTCTTGTTTAGTTAATGATAATTAATGTAGAGACACATTGACCCATCCCTATTATTAAGGGGATTAGTGCACCTCGTGGTGAAGTTATTGGGTATACGAAACCCATGTATTAATTCTCTTATAACCAAGAAATAATTGGATTATTGAGAAGGTGAGGTGATGAATTAGTGTTCTCATTTCATTTTATTAGTTACTCCATTTTATCTCAACCTCTATGACCAGTCTTGATCCACTCTCAAATATTATCTCACATCCTCCACTTTTATATTACAAATATAATGAAATAAAAAAAGATTTAAATGGTTTTGAATAATAGAATATTTAATTCTATGAATGGTTAGATTCTAAAATCAATGATTCTTTATTATATCTATAATTAGGTTTAATAATAGTTGGTTTGAAACAACAAATAATATAATCTAAAAACTAGTTATACACCCCAATTGGAAAATCATATTAAATGAGTTTTCCAAAATCCCAATCATAGTTCTTCATTACAATAATGGAAAATGGTTGAAGGATCTCTATATGGTTTAAGTTAATTTTGAAATAGTTTTAAATTGATCTCCCTCAAAGAACTGCTTGGATCAGTATGTCTTATCATTCATTTATTTATAAACATTGAAATCCACTTGAAAATGTATGTCCATATTAATCCTATCCCTAAATTATATGTAATCTGGAGCTTCTAAATCCTTCTAAACCCTTGGGTATACTAGAAACCTTCTCCTTTGTTTAAACTCCCGATTTTAGACTCTCTAATATTCATTTGATGCTATAGTGTGTCTGATATCACAAAATACTTCTAGAAATATCAACTCCACTATTTGTTATAACTTTCATATTTTATATTCATATAATAATATGATGAATATTTCCTTAGTATTATATTTATTGAAAACTCATAAATCAAAACAACTTGAAATTTTTTTTTGAAACCTGGTTGATATTTAACATCCTGAATATCCTTCACAATATCATGTTAAAAACCATAAAAAATGTGACATATAATTAAAATTCAACAACTTAAACAAATATTCTGTAATCCTTCCATTTTTAGTTAACTCAACACCTTATCCTTCAAACTACTTTTAAAATTGGTAATAAAAAATGTCTTCTATTTTGAAATAAAATCACATATCATGACTCCATTTTATCACTATGATTTACCATCATGAATATCCTTCACATCCTCATTAATCACACAAAACCATGATATGTCCCAAAAAATTGATCTCATCTTATAGGGATTCATGTGTTAAGGGTATCTCAAAATAGTTAGTAGGAGTGAACCGTAATGTTTTTAAATATAAATTTCTCATAGGTGGTCTTCTAATCTGAAAAAACCACTAAAAAGACCATAGATAATGCACCACAATATGGTTCTAGTCTTTCTATCAGTTTATAAACACCGAGAATTTCACAATGGAATGGATTTTTTAATCTCTTTAAGATCAAAATAAACCCAACTTAGATGTTTTATTTTTAAATGGTTAGTGTAAGGAATCATTTAAATTCATATTTAGTTTTCTTTAAATTTACATAAGTGTAAATATCATATGGGTATTTGAGGTATCCCAAACTTTCACTCTTGAATTTGGAGCTAAAAACACATTCTTTACAAACTATCTTTGATCGAAAGAAAGGAAACCTGAGAATCACTTATATAGTTGTTACATCATTTAAATACATGTCACAATAATACATTCCCAAAAAAACAATTAAGGATTAATTTCTTTGGAGAATAGATATGTAATCAACTTATTTTATGAATAATTATAGACTTGTCCCATAAAATTTGTTCTCACATGGTTCCATTTGAAACTAATAATACATAAAAAATTTATTCATAACATAGGTAATGGAAATATAATAAATGGGAGAGACAGAAGGATCATTAAGGTTAATCATTGGAGGTAAAATTTGATGACCATAAGTGAGAATTTTCTAATCACATAGTCATGAGATCAAAGTCAAGGACCACACACATAACCTTATAAAATTATACCTAAATAAACTAGGTTCATGAATTATAAATTATCGAATAATAATTTGATCTTATTATTAAACATTATCAATCTCAACTCAGTAACTTTAATAATTGTAGGATTATGGTAGAAACTTAATAACAAATAATCGTTTATTTTATTAATGCGTAGTGCCAAGAACAACATGATATAGTCTACAACGTACCATAATGGTTTAGGTTCATTACCAAATTCAATGAACATAGTGGATAGAGTCCCATAGTGGATTGGATTCACTCCATAATACTTAGAATGTCAGATCATGAGATATAAGTGTTCAAAAAACATGATGGAAAGTTATATAATTCCAGTTCCACCCATCACGTAGTTGAAATTATACTTTAGGTATTTATGTTTATTCCACATTCCATTTCATATTATCTCATCAGATATAAAGAATTACCCAATATATTGGAGTATTATATAATTCTGATCTGACTCTCTAGATAATATAAACCATATATAGGTGTGCTAAGAGAACAACAATGCATTAATATTAAATTAATTACTTAGTTAACCCATGAAAAAAAGATAAATTTCCTAAAAAAATAAATAGAAAATTTCATAAACCATCCATAAAATGAAGTATTATAGTGTCATAAAAACATATCCTCAGTGTAACAGAAGTATCATTATAGATATTGGCATAGATAAAAAAATGATTTTTAATATTATTGGATAGATCAATTGAAAAATTATGAAAAAATATCCTTAATTTTTAAAATTTTGGAAACACTTTAAAATATTTTCTAGAATACTTTGATCTTGATATACCATTTTAAATATTTTTTATTAAATACAAAAATAATTAGTTCTATAAAAAAATATAAAATATATACACTTTTAAAAACATTCATTTGAGAATTCATAAAAATATAGAATATAAGTTTCTTAAAAACACAATAATTAACAATCCATTTTGAAATAATAATTTAACTTTTGAAAATAAAAAAAAAATTATTTTCTTTTTAAAATAATTGAAAATCAATTCATTTATAAAACCATTTTAAAAGATCTAAATTAAGATTATTAAATAAGAATTCTAATAACAACGAATCAAAACGGTAAATGAGTTTTTAGAAATTATTATTATGTTCTATATTCCTAAAATAAGATGTTATGTATCAAATTCCTAATAATTTTTTATAAATTATAAGAAGAAAAATTTTATTTTAAAAAAAATTCTTTAATAATGGATCCTTGAAAAAAAAATATTTTTTCTAAGAAGAATGTATAGTAAAAGTTTAAACAAATAGTAAATAAATTAAAATTCATTTTAACATTTTAAAAATAACATTATCAGAATCCACATTTTAAAAATAGTAATAAGTATTTCATTTTAAACCAGGTAAATATAGCGCAAAAACTTTTCTGGCATAAATATATCATTTTATTATATGAATATTCAATACATAATATTACGATCTACTCTATAACTATAATGGTTTAGGTTGCTAGGAGTCTTGGATACAAAATGTTTTTTTTCATAAAATATCTACATCACCCCCACTTAATTATTCATAATTAGAACCCTTTTTTGACACATCATTCATAAAACTTTTCTTTATATCTTGTGGAAAAAACATAATAAAGGACGAGATGGGACATTCAATGAGATTAATCAAGTGCAATATTTATGATCATTTAAAAATATTATGATCATAATGGGTATGAGAACATGAAATTGACCATTTTAAAATCATACCCATCAATTCATATATCATAAATATGAGTCATGGATTAAATCATGGGAATTCAAAAGAAATGAATCATAAAGGTATCAAAGAACATTATCTTCTAGAACATAAAATTGGAATAAGATAATGTCATAAAATAGTGGGCTAAAATATATCATAGTCCTAAATATTGAAATATTATTTCATTTATAACCACCAATACATTCAAAACATGTTAGGATTGGGATAACCACACAAGAACCTACTTTAGGCATGGGATAACCTCATGTGTAGCCTATTTAGGGATTAGGATAACCACTATTGTACCTTTTTTTTAGTTTTGGTATAAACTATGGTATACCCTTTGGTCACATTGAATATTTATAGTTACCTAATACATTAGTGGGTTATATTATCTCATGCCCATCCATATAATAATCATAAATCGATTCATCTTCATTTCATAATATCATGAAATTATTCATTATAAATTAACAAGTTGGAAATAAAATGGGTTTCCTAGGTATTTTATTATCATAAGCTTAAAAAATATAGTGAAAGAATAAATATTGTATCATTGGATGACATCCTAAGTAAATAATAATTAAATCACATGATTTTAATATCAAAAAAAAATCTCTTAAAAGATCATTGGAATTTTTCTTGAGGAAAATATACTTTTTATTTTTAAAATTTATATTAACATCTAAAAGTATCCAAAAATATAAATAAAACGGGAAACTTTAGAGTAATATACAATTAATCTACTGGTCATGATGGTTGGAAATTTGGTTCATTCTATATACATTAAAATAATGATTCCTTCCCCATTTTTGGTAAAAAGTAAAAACAACCTCATTTAAAAAATGGAAACAAGATTACATATATAACATTTTTTAAAAATTGGAATGGGGGTAAAAATGAATTTGAAAAATTGTCGTATAATTTTAAAAATATTCTTATAAACATTTTTAAAAAGCATGAAAATGGAAGTACTATTATTTTTTAAAAAAGAAAGAAGTAAAGTTCATTTTTTAAAACCATTCATTTGGAATATTGAGTTAATTACTTGAAAAAAATAAAATTATAACATGTAATATCTAGAAATTATCATTGGAGTAAAAAATTTATGAAATTATGAAGAGATAAAAATTGAAATTTCACCATCTAAAACATAATCATAAACAATTTTGACCAAAATGGGATTGTAACATATATCCCGTAGCTCGAGTCTGATTTTTTCGAAGTGTTTTACCACCAATATATTAAATTTAAATTAATTATAACTATATAATAGATTAATATATAATAATAATATCTTATAATATCTAATTATAACATTTCAACACACATTTATCAATAATTCCATTTGAAAATCATCATTTCTCATTGTTAACTATTTCTTTTTTAATTAGAATTTTTAATCTTTTGTTCTGGTCATTGTTATTTTTTCATATTAATTTCGTCTAAATTTTTATATTTAATATATTAATATCACATATATAAATTTTATTAATATTTAAAATATTTTATAGAAGATATATATAGAAAAATGAATTACAACAATCAAAGAGACGGTAGGCAATTTGTATGCATGTATACTATTCTCACTTTTTGACGGATGAAACAGAAGAAAGAGAAATAATAAATCACATTTATAGAATCATAATTATATAACTAATATCATATATATTCCATAAATATATAATTTTTACCATCCATGTAAAGGTAAAATGAAAAATGAATATCATCTCTCGGTGGAGGTGGTAGTCCACATGCACGCTTGAGGAATGCTTTCACATACAATTTGATGATATAAGGGGTGTATATTAGAGTTAAATTAAAATATTTTTATTTAATTATATTTAGGATACTTAAGTTATTATTTATTGATATATACCATTTTTTATAGGAGGTAAAAGAAGAAATAAATTATAAGAGCTCGGGTTAGACCATTACGTCTTCTTTGGTAGAACTCATTTTGATCCATTATTAAGGACCCTTGTAATGGTATTTTGAAAATAAAAAAGTTCCTAACTCATAGATAGTGGAGTTTATAATATAATTGGGTGGTTTTGGTCTTGATATATGGCTTAAAGTTGTGTAAATAAAATAGAGTATGTGTGTCCTTTTATAAGGGATGGAAAAGACACGCTTGGACTTACTAAAAATAATAAAATATAATTAATAAATTACTTTGAAAAATGATTTTAGGTGTCCAAATATTCATATAAAAATATGATTAGTCCTAATTATCATCATAAAATTAAATTTATACTATTTTTCATCATTAAAATCCTTATCTTGTAGTTTTATACTTTGGTAAACAAATTTTACTCTTAAACACTATAAAAAATTATAATATTAGAGGGTTTTAATTTTATATATATTGTAAAAAATTGATCAAAAATGAAAAATTAATGACCTTTCAAACAATTTATCATTATAATATTCCCTTTTCAATAATTTAAGTATTTATAAATAATTTAATAAAATGTTTTCATCATGAAATACATTTATTGCCATTTTAACAACTATTCTAATAATTTGATTTTGGAAAAAATAAGATAGAAATGGAATTAAAATATGAAAAATTCACATATTTTTAATATGTTATATTAATTTATAAAATTTATTGGCTACTATAAATAACCCAAATAATTTTACTTTTAGAGTTTTGTGAAACATTTATATTACTTTTCTACTCCCCACTCAATTACTATGTCGGTGTTGTGTAAACATTTAAAATAGTTATTTCATTACAAAAAATTTAAAATAAATTATCATGATAAAAAATAAATTA
Organism: Viscum album; assembly: GCA_963277665.1. Lineage (NCBI taxonomy): Eukaryota > Viridiplantae > Streptophyta > Magnoliopsida > Santalales > Viscaceae > Viscum > Viscum album. Next base: position 276,562,844 of record OY728137.1, read on the forward strand.
ATATATTTAAAAAAAATTAGAACCTATCTTATCCCCAGTTTTTCCTAATCTAATTTTTTTTTCGAGATATTATATTCAAGAGAGTGACATTTTGTATTCAATATATTTTATAACTAACAAAAAGGTTATAATAAAAAAAATGGAATCATGTGGATATAGATTCATAAAGTGGATTTAAATGGATCAAATACACCCATACAGTTGAATAAAGGTAAGTTTTTTAGGAATTCTAGATCCTTATCCTAATGTTTAAACCCCTTTTTACTCATTATACCCTTATTTAGGTGACAAATGTTTACCAAGGTTACTATTCAAAATAGAAGAAAACTAAGAGGAATATTTTTGAAAATTTAATCATGGTGATTCCAAATATAGAATAAAAATGTCAATATTCCATTTCTAATGTCGGAAAAATTAATTTAAAAAATAAGTTTGTAAAACGTGGTGAAAATAGTTTTTTAAGAGAAGTATAGATTTAATCATTTAACTAGATCTAGTCTTATACCAAGACTAGTTAAAACATAACATGAATGTTCAATTTGTTTATTTTAATCTATAATGGTGATTAATATAATTTTTTAAGATAAAAACACATTTCACAAATCAATTTTTTTAGAAAAGATAATATTTTACAATCAAATGATCTATATTTTAATTTCTAATAAATTGGTATCAAATGAATTCATTTTTTACATGTGTAAACTGAAAATGTTTCATAATTTAGTTTTTTATTTTCATATTATCCAATTAAATGTTTAAGTGATAAAAATCACATTAAATAGTTATATTTTAACAATATAATGAAGTTATTTTAAACACAGTGTTGTGTGTAAAGATATAAATCATAAAAATAAATTTTATTGATAGAGAAATATATCATAAAATCTAAAGGTGTTACATTATAACCCCATTAGAATGGAATTTCCTTCAAAATTTCATCACTCTTACACAAAAAAGTAAGGTTATACCTATCTAATCTCATCCTCATGTTCACAAGTATCTCATTCTAAATTCTAATTCCTCTAGTGAAATTTAACCGGGTGACTATAATTTTCTCCTTTACAAATTATATATATGACCCTAGATTTCTACCTATTATTATTCATAGGAAAGATCACTTTCAAGTGTTATAACCTCTAATTTCAATACACGTGAATGATCTGGTATGTATATCCTTTAGAGAGATAAATGGAACACATCTTGAACTTGAGAGAGGTTTAGTGGATGTACCAATTTGTATGCTACCATCCCCACTTGTTCAATAATATTTAAGGGTAAAATATACATGGACATCATATTTAATTTCATTCAAAATATTATAGCACCATTCCATATATAAATTTATAGGAATAACTTCTTACTAACTTCAAATTCCATATTTCACTGAACATTGTTAGCACAACTTTTCTATCAACTCTTAGCTATATTGATATGATTACTAATTGATCTAAATTTTTAAGTCATTTAATCAACTATTTTAAGCTCCAATATCTTTATTTATATAGCATCATTATATAATTTTGGTCTTCTATACTAGTTTACATAAAAGTATTACTGAAGAGACATATTAATTCTCAAGTAAAAGTCATTATTGTAAGAAAAATAGACTTGAATAAGGTGTTGATTCCAACCACATTTGAAATAAATTGAACAATTTCTCATGATATCCTCTATGGTTTCAATGGTTCCCTCATACTACCCATATATAAAAATATAATAAATGGGTTTGAAAATAAACTCTATATCTAGATCTCACAAACGACTCTTCCAAGACATTGAAGTGAACCCTAGATCCTAATCTGATAGAAAATAATGTGGAAATACATGAATCCTTACATCTTATTTAATGTATATTATTGTAAGCTAATCAAGATAGAAATCATATATAAAAGTAACGAAGTGTATTGACTTGTATGTATATCGACTACAACCAAAATAACATTATGGACTTTAGGAGTTTTGGGGATTTTGATGAAAAAACAACAATAATGTTTTCCTATTTTGATTATGGTTGGGGTAGACATTGTAACATCCCTATAGAATTCTATCCTTAATTATAAATTTCTGACATTATTAGAACTAAGATACAAACTTTTCAATATTTATTATCATGCCATCCCCTAAGAAATATTTTTTTATACTACTGTAGATCATCATACTTATAGGATTAATAGAGAATTATGAACACATAAATTCATCCAAAATCCCCTTCATGAAATTTGATATAAAAAAAACACATTCAAAGTTCCCAAACATTATAATTTCATCATAACCATGTTTAAAATATAGATCATTTTAAACTTACTCTTATTTTTCCGCATCTTCCTTCTAGGTCCCATTAAGCCTCACATGGATATATGTTTGAACAATCATTTGAGAAAGATAATATTTCTCCATTTCATTCAATATTTCTAGATCAAGCATTTTAAATTCTAGAGATATTGGATCTTTTATTATCCTCATCATATATTTTCAAGCATTATCTTTTTGACATAAAGCATTGGCTATTTTGATCACTTTACTAGGGTGGTAATGTATTAACTATTCAAAATATTTAATCAACTCTAACCATATTATATAGCACATGTTTAGCTCTTTTTGAGTGAATATATACATTAACATTTTATGATCAACATATATATCACACATTTGTCTATAAATATAATTCCTACAAATATTTAATTCCATAATTACACAATATGACTCCAAATAATGAGTTATATAATTTTTCTCAGAAACCATTAATTGAAATGAGGCACAGGTCATCAAAATATCATTTTTCTAGAGTATACATCCCAATATCACCCCGGATGCAACACTATAGATCACAAACTCTTCTCCACTATAGAGTAAATTAATCATTGGTGTGTCAACTGACCTTATCATTAATTTCATGAAATAATATTCTCATTCATTTGTGAAAAGTAAGTCATATCCCTTCAGAGTTAACATAGTGATTAGAATGTATATATGTGAAAAATCATATACAAAGAGTCGATAATATCTAGACAAACCGAAAAAATATGGATCTCAGCCATTGTGTTTTTCAATTCCAACATTAAATAACTTACTTATTTGATGTATATGTTAATATACCCTCTCTTGAGATTATAAATCTCAAAAATTAAACATTTTATTGAAAAATTCAGACTTTTTAAATTTTTTGCACAATTTATACTTCCTTATTGACATCGGTACAATCCTCAAGTAATAAGAATATCAACTATAAATACCACCACAAATTGATCTACTAATATAACCTATCATAATTTATCTTTGAATATATAAAAAAGTCATCTATAAATACTACTAAAAATGATCATAGTAATCTCTTTAGAATATATTTATTAAATCCATGATGATATACGAGGCAATAGTAATACAAAATGAAATCATTATAAACTCATATTTTCCATAACTTTTATAGAAGGATGGATTAGGTCAATATTTAATTTTTATTATGAAATGATATATATTTATATCAATGTTTTGTGATGGAAAATACTACTCTCCTCATAACTTATTAGAAAAATCTTCAATATAGGGAAGATGATACTTATTGATGATTTTAATCTTATCAATATATCAAGAATCATTTCAATGTAACATTGATCAATTGTTCTTCTTATCAAATACAATAGGTGAAACCACGAGGAAAAAACATAGCCAAATGAATCCAATATTTGATGTTTCTTTTGAGTAAATTCTTTAGTTCTAATAACTCAATAAAGGCCATTCTATATGAATTATTTGAAATTAGTGTATCACTAGGTATGAGTTATATTGAAAACTCAACTTCATGATTATGAGGGAGAAAAAATAATTCCTTTGAAAATATATTAATAATATTCCATAAAATAGGAGTATATTTTATGTTGAATTTATTCCAAACCATAAGAGAAAAAAACCCTTTTGAATAAGAATTAACACCCATACAATGAATGAAATTTCAATTTAATGTTAATATTTATCATTGCACTGATATATGATCAAATATTGGTTTGGATTATCAAACATGGAATAAATATCATTGAAATTGATGTTGTATTTATGTAATGAAACCCAAAACACACCTAAGATATCATCAAATTAAACTAGTGGGAGAATGCTGATATTTGAAGGAAGCGCATACCCACAAACTATAATCATTGAATAATCATAGACTTGAGATGTGATCATCATACCATTAGGTTTTTTAATACTAATTAAAAATCATATCATTGTAGTAGTATTATGATACCCATTGAAAATTATTCAGATATAAAAATTAGGTAGATCAAGAATCAAATAAAATATAAATAGTTTTAGAGTGGATGGTATGTGTACCTTTCAACACTACATTATCATACCCTACATTAACAATAGTGATCAAATGAGATTTATTTCTGTCTCCATAATTAAGTGGCTATTGACATTGATCATTATCATTATGCTTTGTATTTTAGCACTGGTTAACATAATTCCCATACTCTTTGCATTTGTAACACTAGAGTATGGGCGGTGCATTCTATGGTGATTTTCCTCAATCATTTTCTAACCAATTACATAACTTTGGCATTCGATTTCCTGGTGACCTTTCTTGACACACTTAAATATTTTACTACTCCCCTTATAAAAATTTACTCTATGTTTCCTTCCACACATTGTTCATAATGGAAGGTTGTTCTTCAATCCTCCACAGGTTTTATTATAAGAAGTTCCTTTGAAACCATTATATATTTTCTTATCAAAACCATGAGACTTATTGGTAACTACAATATATATTTTTACATAGGTATAACATGAAATAATTTATTCATAATTACTGAATTCAATAATGGATAACACCATTTTAAGATGTGGTTTTAATTCACTAAAGAATCGATCAATCATACTTTATAGTTATGTGATAAAACAAGTGTACCTCTCATGTATTGTAAAATTTGCCACATATTCACCTATATATTCATCAGCCTTTGGTATTATTTGAAGGAATTCATTCTATATTTTCATATTAAGAATTAAAGTATAATAATTGTTAAACAATAACCTTCTAAACTCATCTGAAACCATAGAGTCAATTTATTCCCTTTTCCTTGTGTTCTAAATAAGAGTCCACCATTGACCTACTACCCTTATAAATGATATGAAAACAAAATGTATTTTTCATGATTTGAACATTGAATAATGTAAAATATCATTCCAATTGTATTGATTATTTTTTCAGTAACTAGTTTATCATTAGATCCACTAAAAGAAGGTGTATGTTTTGTTATCAAGGACTAAAAATAATATTATTCTATCATTTGATCTTTTTTAAGCTCGTCATGATTCATGTATTTAAAAAGTCACATAATATTAAAAATATTATTTTTATTTCCAACTCCTATAACATTTTGTTTCTCAGGTGTAAATTTATTTCATTGTACATTCTGTTCAACATTAACACTGTTCATTTATATTGAAGAATATTGACTAAATCCAAAAACCACTGTGTGATAAAATGTAATCATAGTGGTAAAAGACGTACTCATGAAAAATTATTTGCAGAGTGTATAAATCAAGACATATTATTTTAAAGAAAAATGATAATTTAGGTTTAACATTGGTCATCCATGATCCTCATTTATTCAAATCCTTCATAATGACTCAGAAATAAAATTTTAATTAACACATTAATATCCCCCAAGAGTGTCAAACCAGGTGAGTTGTAAGGGAATAATCATCATGTACTGTAATGATGGTTGAGATAGACCTGATATACTTTTTTTATAGTTATTTTCCCTGGAATTATATATGCGAAAACCATTCCCACTTTTAATATACATAACAGGATGTTTTTCTAGGTAAATCACAATCATTTCTTTACCATAATTATGTATGTTGTCCTATACGTAGGATTCCTTGAGGATTCTCACTAAAGTTTTCTCATCATATTTTACAAAGGCAACTAAATGTGTCTCTGATACCAACTATTGTGAACCATGATTTTGAAACAAAAATATCACATCTGGTTAGATGAATATTAAACACATATCAATAAAATCACTCTATAACTTTAAAGTATTAGTGTATGAGAAAACATGGATGAAAAAGTTACAGATTTATAAAATATCAACATCATTACCCACTTAGTTCTTCTTAACTAACACACTTCATAGAAAGACATTAATTAAAGAATTTATTCATATCTTCGGGGAAAGAAAACAAAATAAATAGTGACATTAGATACTCAGTATGGGTAAAAAGGGAGAGATCAATGATCATTTAAAATCAACATGGGCATAAAGGTAATAATGATGTGAACTTCATGATTTAAAATCATACCCCGCAATTCTTATATCATAAACATCTGTTATTGAATAAATAATGGTAGTTCATAAGACATGAATTATGAAGGGTTCAAAGGAAGTGATCTATGAAAACATAAAATTGGCATAAGATCATGAAATAAAATAGTGGAAAAATTATGGGATAATCATAATAATAGAAATATTTTTCAGAGGCCACCAACTAATACATTCATAACATGTCAGGCTTGGGACAACTGACCATGTAACTGCTTTGTTCTTGAGATAACCACCTATGTACCATGTTTCGGGCTTAGGATAACCACCCATGTACACATTTTTTTCTAGAATTGGGATAACCTCTCATGTACCCATTTATATAATAAAACATTAATATTTACTGAATTTATATTATAACTATATAATTATGGTCCCTCCCATCACATAATCATATATCAATTCATATGTATGCCACAAGATCACAAACACATTCATTATAGCTATAACCATGGAAAATAAAATGAGTTTCATCTGTATTTAACTATCAAAACCATAAACCATATAGAGAAATAATAAATATGGAATCATTGGACCATATACCTGGTAAATCATATGTAACCTGAAATGATGCTATCATAGAAAAATATTTCTATTAAAATATTACTAGAATATTTATTTAAGGAAAAATAATTTTCATTTTTGAAACAATTATTGAAATATAAAAAATTACGAAATATAAATGAAAAAATATTATTTTCAAAATAATATTGTGAAGTTGTAAACTAAACATTAAATAATTTATTGATCATAATTGTGTGAAATTTAATTCTTTCTAATTATGTTAAACATATATTCGATTCACACATTTTGTAAAATGGCAAAACCACCTCATTAACAAAATGAAAAGAAGATTACTTATAAACCATTTTTTAAAAGTTCAATAATTGGTAAGAATAAATTTAAAAAATAATAATATAATATTAAAAGCATTCATGAAAATATTTTTTTAATACAAGGACTTGAATAAAAATATAATTTCGAACGAAGAGAGAAATCTTTTTAGTTTTAATTAAAATCATTCTTTTGGTATTTTGAGTACATAAATTGATGAAAATAAAAGGAAAACATTTCATATTTATAGTTAATATTGGTATAATAAAATTAATGATAACATAAATAGGTATATAGTGAAATTTAATCATCAAAAACTTAATCTTGGAAAGTCCAAATAAACTAAGTGATTGTAACATAAAACAGTTACCTCGAATTTCACTTGTTTGGAAAGCACTTTGACCTAAATTATGAAAAATATAATTTTGTTAAAAATATATTAATAATTTATTTACATAAGAATAATATTATATATAACAAATTTATAACATTTAAAGAACAATTTCATAATATTTTCTTATTAAAATTGTTATTATATGGTGTTAATAGTTTCGTTTTTCATGAGATTTTTCATTTGGTAGTTCCAGTAATTATACATTGATCATGGTTAAATCCACTCCCTTATTTTATTTATGATATAGATATATCATATATTCACTATATACATATTTATAAAGTTCCATAAAATGTAGAGATAGAAAATTCAATTACACCATTCATGGGGATGATAGGTCATATGTACACATTAATATTTCGTTCACTTTTCTATTGATGAAATGAAATAAAGGTAAAGAATAATTAAAATTTAAGGAATCACAATTATATAATTTATTTCATCTATATTTATTAAATATATCTATATTATCATCCATTTAAATATACAATGGAAAATTAATAAAATCACATCATGGTGGTGGTAGTTCACACGTATTCACAAGTGATACTTTCACTTCCATTTTGATGGAATAGTGGGTGGATTTTGAGAACCCTTATAATGTTATTTCAAAATTAAAATAACATATAATTAGTATATATGGGGGTTTATAATATAAATGGTTTGGTTATGGTTGATCTATATTGTCTGAAGTGTGTTAAATAAAATAGATAAGGGATGTAATTTTATAAGGGTGGAAAAGGACACAGGTGAAATTTAAAATAAGATTAAAATATAATTGAAAAGTATAAAAAAATGATTCCAAATGGAAATAGATTCTAAGAAAAAAATTATAATGTCTAAATATTATATGAAAATTAAATTTATATAGTTTTATGCAATATTTAAACCCTTATATTGTGCTTTAACCCCTTCAAAAACCAATTTTAATCTTAATCGTGATAATTACTTTGTTAGTATTAAAGTGTCATAATTTTTCCTAAAACATAACAATTGGATCATAAATGACCAAGGGATTACATTTTATAAAATTTATAATCCTACTAGTATTCATGAATGTTTTTTAAATAAATTAATGTAATATTATTATCATAAAATAATATTAATTTCATTTTAAAAATATTCACATAATTTGAATTAGAAAACAAAATGATAGATATTTTATTAAAATATAGACCTTTAAAACAATTTTATTATGTTATATTAATTTATTTAATTTCTGCTTCATTATAAATCACAATTATATTATCACTTTTATAGTTTTTAAAAATATTTACATAATGTTTGTATTTTTTGCACAAGAACTGTGTGAGTATTGTGTAAGAAGTTATGGTAATTATATCATTAATAAAAATTATAAATAAATCACCATGATAAAAAATAATTTATATATAAAATATAAATTTATGAATATGATTATCCCATTTTTATTCTTATTTAAAATGTTTTGAGATACTAAATTATATTGAGAGAAATTTTGTATTTATTATTTTTCTAATATTAATAAAAATGTCTTAATCAAAGATAAATGGAACCAAGTGACCATATATTGGATAATTGGATGTAAATTTTAAAAATAAACCCATTTAATAGGATAAGGGAAAGTGTTATAGTTATTTTAAAGCCTTATCCCAACGTTTGAACCTTGTTTTACCTATTTTACCCTTACATAGTGGACACATATTCCTCGAGGTTACTATTCTTAATGAAAAAATAAAAGAAACCTATTTAAACAAATTTTCACCATGATTGAAAATATTTATATCATTTTAAATATTAAATTTCAATAAATTTCAATAAATTTCATAAATTCAATATTCAATAAACATGAAAAAGGAGACAATAAACGTTTTTTAGAAAAGTACATTTTTTTTCATAAAATAGATTTATTTTTATCGCATGTATAGAAAAAAAGTTGATTAATGTTTAAACATTTTATTAAATATATAATATATTCATTTCATTAAAATAATACTTCTATATTTATTAAAATAATTTATTAATATAAATAATATTATGCACATTTGAATAGTTTTTTAGAATAACATCTCTTTTACATTCAAATAATATTTATTTCCAATTATAGTAAATTTATAAACAATGAATTAATTTTATACATGTGTTAACCATAAATGTTTCATAATTTATTTATCCCTCTTCAGACACTCTAATCTAATGGCTATGTGATAACTATTACATTTAAAACAAAATTCAATAGTATAACACAAGTTGTTAAACTCAGTGTTGTGGGTAAAGAATGATATAAAATATGTAAAATTTATATACATAGAAATATATATAAAAATATATGGTTGTTACTAAAATATAAAATTCAATATCAAATGAAATACAATATATTTGTATTTTAAAATATAAAACCATAACACTTCCATAATTAATGAACATGAATATGGAAGAGAAATTGATCATTTAATGAGGAAGATAATTATTTTTAACATCAAAGAATTTTGTAAAGATAAAAAAACAAAAACACGAAATTCTTAGAAATAATGAGTAAATGTATGATAATTTCACTTTTTAATAGTAAAAACCACCTCTTAAAACCATGGTAAAAAAGGATTCATTATGAATCAAGAAAACACTTTACAACTTCATTACATTTAAAATGGAAAACCTGTGAAAGGTAAAACATAGTACTGATTAGTTAATCCCATTGATTTAATTGAAAATATATAAAAAATATATGGATATAAGTATATACCTGTAAAAAATTTATATTACAGGTGAATATGAATCATATATCGAGGAAACTAAATTGAGATGTTGAAACCCTTACCTTTCCCACAAAACTTAATGAAAGATCATTAAACTCATATATAATAAATATAAACTTATTAAAAACATATTTCTGAACATCATTTATATAGTTATTTATTTAAAACCTAATACTGGTCATATATAATGTCTATGTTTCTTTTAAAATTAATAAATTCAAGAAACTTATGTTTCCCATTTTTAATACTTAACAAACTTAATTAAAAATTAAAAGGAGAAATTAATTCTTTACTAAAATTCTATAGTGTAACTTATTAACAAGTTTGGATGTTTTTATTCCTAATTTGTAATCTTTTTAATTTAATTAAATATCTAAATATAAGAAAAATAACATTCAAATTGAAACATATAATATATTGAAAAAATTTGTTTTCAAGAGAAGTATATATTTAAAAGATTAAGTGTTCTTAGACCAAATTACTATTAATTAATTATTAAATGAGTTTTAAATATTTATATATATATAAACATTACATTAGAGTCAATAATATAAAGAGATCAACTTAATTTAAAAAGATAATAAGGTTGTAAACACGTGTAAAAATAAATCTTAGAAAAATTTTATTTTAACTTCGTAAATAATATCTAATTTTATAAAAAAATTACTTTATAAATTATAATGAACTCCTTATAAAATTTTGAAATTATAATTAAAAATTTATAACTATTCTACAAGACATAGTATCTAGTGTTGATAAATAATATTTCCAATATAATCACACATAACATATAAATTATTCTTTGGTAAAATAAGGATTTTAAACATACAAATGATTTTATTATTATAAGGTTCCTTGTAATAAGAATTTGATGTATTTAAAATTATTTTATTGTATATATTGTCAATAAATTTCATTAAAAAGATAATTTATGAATATTATAAAAAATAAATAACGTATGAAAATGTAATATATTTCTATCCCTAAAATGTATTCATTAGTTATTTAGCTAAAATAATTTAATATTTTCAATGTACTAGTATTGAAGAATTGAAATTTATTTTTATTTCTATATACACTTAATTTTTTTAACTCTATCCGTATTAACCAACTTTATAGCTACATTATAATTTTTAGATTTTATTAATTATATTTTTCTCTTAATAAAATGTTTCATGATTTTGTGTTTGTTTGTTATTACATGTGCGGAAACCTATTAAACATTGTACATTTTTAATGTAAAATATATTCTAAAATCATAGGGTGTTACTCTTTTGGAATCGAAAATGTGTTATGTCTTTCTCAATTATTTTATGACCCGTTAAAATTTTCTATTCCATACGAATTTTCTCATTTTGAAAATTTTACTCCCAAATTTAATACATAATTAAAAAAATATCCCACGAATGGCCCCCACAGCTCAATTCACATATTCATTGATGAAATGTCATATGCATTGGTGATTTTACATCTGTGTAAACAACTTTTTATCACCATTTCTTTGAAATTTCATACACATGATTAATTTCATATATAGTTGCAAGAATGAATTCCATATAGGTGAATTTTAATACACACTATCCACTTCTACTCTATATAGATTAATTATATTTTTTATTTATCCAAAAAATTTTATGTATGTAAAATATCATATGAAATGTATAGAATTAATTCATCATTGATGTAATCTCCTAGGCACCACTAAAATCTCTTACACGTAGGATAAATTCATTTTTAATTCAAATAAAATTTAGTTGAAAAGATAATAAGTCTTACACATAGGATAAAAGACTATCATATCAACATGCATGATCTTTTCGAATGCAATGTACAATTTGTTAGGTAATTGTAATTGGGAAATTCTAACTCACACTCAAATTATATAATTCACTTAATTTAATTATATGACTATTTTATTCATCTTATGGACTCCTAAAATATATTTAAAAACATCCAAATTTTTTTAGACTAATTTACATTTATCAAAAAAAAAATTTAATTTTTTTTAATAAAAACAAATCAATCAACAAAAATCATTGCTACTTTGTCTCTAGAATTTCCAAGTTATATTTTAAATATGTTCAAATCTTTTCTTTAAGATTCAACATCAAAAGTTTATCCAAGTGTGGATCCATAAAAATCCTAAAATAAGAACTATTTTCTTTAAAAAACACATGTAACACCATGAGATAATAGGTTAAGAAAATTTTTATTTATATCCTATGTGACATTAAACACTAACCTTAATCAACCCACAAAATATATTTCTCTAAATCTAATATCTTCTATAACTTGTGAAACATGCAACTCCAAGTCAAAATAAACCATAATACAGTTTACCCTTATAACTTATTCATTAAAATATAGGGTATCCATAGTAATATCTAAATTATGATAATTATGTATATCTATTGATTAGAAATAAATTGAATTTTTTTAAATGGAATAGAAAACTTTTCAAAAAGAAAATATATTTTTTTTCTAAAAGTTGGGTTGGTCGTTCTTTTCATATATAATTTAAAATTTAGTTTTTAAACTTTTATAAAATTTATTTGATAAAAATATTCTATATTTTTTTAAATCCCTGTATTAATATTTTATAAGGGTTTATTTTTTATACTTTTCCAAAATATTTTATTTTCAGAAGAATAATGAAAAATACTGAATTTTAATTGAATAATGCCTTTTTGTTTAAATTATTTATGAATTTAAGTTATATTTTTATTTGATTTTGTAGTAAAATTATATTAATTATATATATATATATTAATACAATTTTGGTAATTGTAATCATTTTCACAATGAATTTGGAAACTTGTTTTTTGAAATTTTGAATATTTGTTCTTTCAAAACCGACTTTCTCATCACTTTTCTAAGATTAATTTTAAATTATTATTTTTCACTTATGTGAATTTAATTCCTATAAATAGATTCTATATTTTGAGTAATCATAATTTTTATTATATAATACAATAAACTAATTTATTAAACAAAATGGAATGTGAAAACAGTAAAAATCATTTTCTGTTGTTGAGGTCAAAATGGATTTTCTGGGGGTAAAAAAATCAATAAGGATTAAAATGATCAAGAAACATATGTAAAATATATTTTATGGGAATATTTAGAAACTATAATTTCTAATTATAAATAATACTCAATTTTCACCCATTTTCAAGTAAATAATGTGGGTACACCTTTTTATATCCAAAAATTACAAGTGTGCCACTAACCTCGCTTATAAAAGGCCACCCTCTCTAATCTATTTTTTACAAATTAAATTTTTTTTGGTTCAAAAAATACATAACAAAATATATTTAAAATTAAAATCCCACAGTCCTATAATCATTTTTTTGGCAAAAATCCATCCTTGTAAGACTTTGGTCAAAACCTAACGTGGTTACCCAAAGAAGAGTAATCGTTGTTCACCTAGTGTTTTTATTCTAATTCTTCCTCCCCCACCTTAAATTACTATTAAACCATACTCATATAATAACTGATGTATCTTAAATATAATAATATTATTATATATTAGGTACATGAACAATAACCATCCCCACATCCATTAAATGGGTTACAAAATCATCTATCCTGTGTACGTCAGACTAACACTTCACGAATCAATGTTATTCGTTTTTTCCTATACCATCTATCAGGTTTGGGTATGATGATGTATATAAAGTATATATATTATATTTATAACATAATTATACCTCTTAATTAATTACATAATATATATATATTTATATATTTACTTTTCATAATTTGGGGGTAGAATAATGTCACTCGTGTGTATGGAGGACTACTGCCTCCCAAAGCGTTGTGATTTGTTTTTTTAATAACACTTAACATGGAATATAATAAGGATAGTTTTACTGAATATATTTTATATATTTTTCATATTTATGATATTATTTTAAAATTTATAATTTTGAAAAGTCAATATATTATTTTATTTCTTAGCTTTTCACTCACATAAAGATTATAACATTATTTCTGTACATGTGGACAACCATATTCACAAAGAGACGTGACTCTATTTTCATAACCAAAACACCTAGATGATATTTATAATTATTTTTATATAGATAATATGATATTATTATCATTATTTGAAGGTAAAATATTACTTAATTTCTTTATATAATAATCATTGAAAAATGGAAACTTTACTCAAGCATACACACGACTAACTATCTCCATGATCACATCATAATTTTTTTCTCCAAACTATCTTCCATGATTTGTATTAAAAGTATAAATTTTGTAAAAATATGGTAATTTTTTCTTTATTATTATTCTATATATGAGGAATTTATATAATATTCATAATAATTGAAACCATCATGACAAATATGGTATAAATAAACAAAGTAATTACCACCTAAAAAAATAAATATAATGAAACATTATTAAAAATCAGGTGACAAGATCTTATAAAAGGATCATATATGATATTTTAAATATTAAAAAGGTTCTAGTGTAAGTTAATGTTATTTTTAAAAATACTATACAAGTGTTTAAGTAAAATTCCACCAAAATAAAATCATGAGGTAAAGTATTTCTCAATTAAATTTACTTTCATTGGGTTAAACATATACTTAACTGATTATGTCATTCTAAGATTTTGTTTGTAATGAACCTTGATTATTTTACATTTTATTCTAACTTTTTTACGGGGATATAAATTTCATACAAATATCAATTCATTTATCAATACCCACTTCAACATTATGATCATTGTAATAGTTTATTTCACAATCTTAGTCCAACCAAGAATATCTATTATTTCGACTTCATATAATACACAAATTTAATTTTAATATTTTCAAGTTGTTAATGATATATTAAAGTAGTATAACCATTTTAAATACATTGTCACAAAAAATGTTTGATAGTTGTCTTAAAAAAATAAGACTTTATTTCTCTATTTGGTCAATAAACTATTTTCTTTGATAACCATGTTTTTGTAAAATTTATAAATTTTTTTTCCAACATTTGAAAATTAATTTTTAAAGAAAATTTTAACCATTTTGAATATTTATGAAATCTTTTGAATGGAATTATTATCTACTTTTCAAAATTATTCTTTATTCTTATTTTACCAAAAAATGTGGAATGAATGTTTATTTTATCGTTTGTAGAATAAATATAATTTCTAGCCATCATGACCAGTAAAATGTTTTAATGATTAATTAATATATTTAAAAGTTTATTTTTAGTGACAATCATTTTTAAAATGTTTTGTAAAATTTCTATTTTAAAATGCTATTTCCAAAATCAAAAAGATATTTTCATCAATAATGATTTTAAAGTTATTTTTATATTATTTCTATTTATAAATGAAAGAAAAAATTACAATTAATTCAATGTGTATATATTGGATTGATATTATTCACATTCGTTCTATAAAAGGTTTATTATTATTTAGACTAAGGAAATTATTGACATTAACATAATTGATTCATTTTTGTAGTCATTAAATTTACCCTTGATAATTCACTTTCCATTGATAATTGGAAATTAAATTAACCATAAATATTCATCTTATTTATCATGTATAATCATATTTAAAAAATTTTATCTCATTTATACATATGGTGTTTTACTTTAATGTTATTTTATTAGATGGAAAAACATTTACAATCCAAATTCTTTCTTCAATACAGATATTTATTGTTAAGGAGTATTGTTCCTAAATTTAATTGATTATTTGATATATGAAGAATGATTTGGGCATGGAGACATGGGTGGGGCTTAGTTATATATATAACCCCAATGCATTGAAAATAATCCTAATTGGTTAGCTAACGTTAAATGGGATTCTGTTGTATACATACTGATAAGTTTTAATCTATCTTAAGGATAGATCTTGATGGTTGAGGTAACCTGATGCTTCATATCACGACGTACAATAATTATGTCTATCCGTCATTTAGAATTAAATTTTTATTATCTTTTTAATATTTTAAAAGTTAATATATTTGGATGAATTTAATTATCAGTTTATTAAAGTAATGGAATGTGTTTTTAGTTATTTAACATTCCATAATTATTATGGATTATACACTTATGACAGTCATGTTATTGATCAAATAGATTGTGTTTTCAGTTATTTACCATGCCATTGATTATGTTCGTCAATTGTTAAAATGTAATGCATGTTCAGATATTTACCATTACATACTTTTAATTCCTTATTGCTTATGCTTCATTTATTCCTAATATCTTCCATTTTAATTGACCAATATTAATCATTTGAGCTCATCGTTATTTTATTTATTTTCCCTAGAATCCTTTAAGTGTACTATGATTAATATAAAATTATATTCTATATATAATAATTATATTCTATAAAAAAATTATGTTATAATTTGTGTTTTCAACTGTAATGAAAAACTCAAGTTTGTATCTAGTTACTAAGACTATTATATTATTCGGTTCTTTAGGATGTGATTACCTATATATTTTTCAAATTCAATAAATAATATACTAGATCTTGGATACTGGGGTCAAGGTCAAAATAGTTGGTATTATCCGAGATTTAGTAGAATCCTTTGGTACCAGTTTTAGGAAAACATAGATTAAGGATCTTAACCTTATGATGGAATTTGAGTTTAAGAATATAATAATATACTAATTTTTAGTTAAGGTTGGGATTATGTGGGTTTTGTTTATGAAAAAACATCCCTATATTGATAATAAAAGTTGATGTGGTCTTGAGATAGTTGTTCCTTGGGGCAATAACTCGTAATGGGTACATTAGGGTTGTTCTGATCATCACCCAATGCTTAAAAATGGGCCTTACTGTGAACTGACTTTGACACTCTAGGGATATATTATTAGGATAATTCATTTTTTTAAAATACATTATGAAGGATTTTAAAATAGACATATCCCAAAAAAACCCTTTATTATTATTATGAGATCATGTATGAATACGTTTTTCAATTTATGTTAATTAATTCACTAGTTTTTGGAGTAAACATTATGTTTCATAATGAAATGATCTAATCTAGTGGATGAAATCATTTATAAATGGTGTGTATTATAAGGAATGAGAATGAAATAAATGAAAATAATCAAAAGAATTATAATTATTATTTATTTCATGGGATTCAACAAATGTTTTAAAGAAAAATAATGTTATAAACATTCTCATCATATATAGACATAATATTTTTTGCTAACAAGATAGTGAACTAATTCCCTATGTAATATGTATTTTATTAGAAGTAAGAGAAGAATAGGACAACTTAAAAAATTATTGATAAAGGGAATAAATGAAATAAGTGCTTTTCTACATTTTATAATTATAGAAATAAACACCTTAGTTCTTTCTTAAAATGAATTAGAGTTTTCTATAACTGTGGAGATAGAGACCACCATTATTGTGATTTTAAGGGAAATAGAAATGTTTCCAATGTATAATTATTCAACATTGAGGATACAAGACACTACTCAATTAAATGAATCAATCCTCAAATAAATATACCTCAAAATAAGCTAATAAACAATAAAAAAGTGTATTCTATTACTTGAGATAAAGTTGAATGCTTATTATTTTTGAGTTTTGATTAAATAAAATTTCATTTGTGTATTTTATCAATGATATCGTGATAATAAAAATAATGAAATGTATAAGTACTATATTATAATACTTTTCATTAAGGATTTAAAAATGTATACTGAACAATACTGATTGAAAAGAAAAATGATTCAGTGGAATGTTGAACTTCTTGTAAAACACATGATTTAGGTGAAGATAACCTTTAATAATTTATTGATGTTGAAATTTTTTTTGGGATAAAGAGATGATTTATGTGTATTAATAAGAAAGGACATTACTGAAAACCATATAACTAATCAATTATTTGTTGAAAAAGATGTTTATATAATCATTGATTGAGTTTATAATTTTTTTTCCGGATTAATGAGTATATAAAATAATTTATGTTGTACATAAGTAAAAAAATGAATAATTCATGTTGTCAATATTTTTTTATGGAAATTCAGTTTATTACCATGTTTTAAGTGAATAAATGATGAATGTATTCACTTGTTTCATATGTGATTATTAAGTGAAAATTCACATTGTTTTGGGATTGATGATAAGTTAAATATTGAAATTCAGTGAACATATTCATAATGTTATGGATACTAGTATTTTAGAAGTTCATTGAATTTAACTGTTTATGAAATGGTTTAATTTTAATTTTGGTTGAGGTTTTATAAATTAATGTCTTACTTCACCATATGGAAATTTACGAATATATGATAACCGATGCTGAGAATTTTTTCATAATAATAACTAGATATTGAAGGAATTAATTATCATTATATTATGCATATTATGATCCATTAAACCTTTAATTTAACTCTCCATTCTAAAAAAATCATTCACGGATATTCATTTCTTGGAGTAAGCGATGAATTAGAAATTGATTGAAGAACAACCAAAGGATGAAATTGTGCTTATTAAATAGAATCATATCTAGTAAGTATATTTCATCATATTCTAATATTTATATATAGTGAATCAAATAGTATTTAAATTAGCATATTTTTATGGTTTCGATTTCCTAAACATTCAATTGATCACTCACATTCTTGTAATGAATGACCTCCATCATTATCTATAGGTATTGATTATTTTCGTCCATGTACACACTGTTACTTAACATCAATGTTATACTATATAAAAACCTTATTATATGTTATTCTAAATGGACTTTATACTTATCTTTTCTCTATTATTAGGAGGATGTTTTATTTACCCTTTATAATATATGGCTTTACAAAAAAAGGAATTTTCAAATATTAGTCCATTTATTACTAAGATAAAGTTTAAATTATGAGGAAACAATTAATTTAAGGTGGGGATAATGTAACTAAAAAATATTTTAAGATAATAACATTGTTTTTGATATTTTATGTGACACACAACAACAAGCTTAAACAACCCATGAAATATATTTATTTATGTTTAATCTCCTTGATCACTTATAGATTATGCAACCATGAATCGAAATAAACGATAATATATTTTACCATTCCAACCTAGTCATTTAAATAGTGGGTATCAATAGTACTGAATAAATTAATAAAATTTTTGTTATAAATTTATTGTAAATCAAATAAGAATCATTTAATAGAAAAAAATGTTTTTTAAAAAAGTATTTTATTATAAAAGATGGTTTAATATCTCATTGCTATAATAAAATACAAAGATTTGTTACGAATTTTAGAAATTTTATTTCATAAAATAATCTAATTTTTTTAAGTCATCAAATCATAATTATCTTAGGGTATTTTCAAGATTTTTTTGAAATATTTTATTTTTCGATAAGAATGAATAATACTGAATTTTAATTGAAAACCACATTTTTATTTATGTTATTTATAAAGTTAAGTATTTTTTTTTAATTTTTTAAATTAATTTTTTTAAATCATATTAATATAAATTAATCCTATTTTTTCATTTTAATAATTTTCATAATGATTTTTTATAGAAAAACTTTGTAAATTTATGAACATTTTTTCTTTGAAAACCTATTTTCTCATCCCGTATGAGGGATTAATTTTTAATTGAAATAACCAATTTATGTGAATTTAATTTAGAAAAATGGATTCCATATTTTCAATCATATAAATTTATATTATATAATAAGGTGAACACAATTTTTAACCAAAATGAAAATTTAGAAAAGGAAAAATTATTTACAGTGGTTAAGGTAAAAAGAAGTTATTGTGTTATTAAACTAAATATATAAGGTTTAAAATGACTGAAAATTATAAAAAATATACATTTATTTTTATATTTATACCCATTAATGTATAATTATGGAGAATAGTTCATTTTTTCCCATTGCGGCTTTTGAGAAACATGGGTACACATTTTTCATTCAAAAAAATACATGTATTCCACTCAACTCACTTATAAAAGGACACCCCTATCTTGTCTTCTTCATACCTTCAAATCCTGTTGCTTCAAATAATACCCACCAAAATAAATCCCCAAAATACACCCCCTAATCTTATAACTATTATTTTGGGATGGAATAAAACCTTGTAAGGATTTAGTCCAAACCTTAGAAGGTTACCCAAATAAGTCGTAATGTTATTCCATGAGTGGTTTTATTTTATTTCTTCCCCCACCACCATAAATTTTAATTAAAACTTGCAGATATATTAAAAAATTATATTAAAAATAAACGAATATTTTTACTTTAATGGAATTACCTACTACCATATCCTCATAAATCAAATGGGTTATAAAATCATCATTCATGTGTACGGAGGACTACTGCCTCACAAACCGAGGTCCTTCATTTTTCCATGACCACCTACCATTATTGTGTATGATGGTGGATCTAAATTATATTTATGGAATTTATAACATAATTATAATTTTATATTCATTATTTAATATATTACCTTCTACATTCCATTATGTAAGAGATAGTATGACATCACTCATGTGTATGGCGGACTGGCACTTCCTGAAATGTTGTTATTCATTTTTCACCAAGGATTTACGTGGAAGGTAATAAGTTTATAGTTAATGAATATATTTTATATAAATTAAATAATTATATTATTATTGAAATATTTATCATTATGAAATTTAAATATATCATTTTATTTATTACATTTTCACTCAGTTAAAGATGACAACATCGTTCGTGTATGTATGGAGTACCACTATCATAAGGTTATGTGACTCTCCATTCATCACCAAAGCACATGGATGATATATATAAATATATATTAACGAAATAATATTATATCATGGACTTTATTTATAGGTAAAATATTATGTACATCCTTTCTATAAGGATCGTTGAAAATGGAAACGGTACTCATGTGAACGTACGACCTACTCTCTCTATGATAATAGCTTACTTAATATCTCAAAAACAAATATAATGATTAATATAAATAGTATAATTGATGTATAGATATGATAATTATGTCATAATTATTATTCTATAGATTATAAAATAATATAATATATACAAAAATGAAAACATTCATGACAAAGCACGAATGGGGAAACAAGGAAATTAACACCCAAACCAATTAAAAAAGTGAAATATTATTAAATAATGGGTGATAAAATGTTATAAAAGGATCATATAAGATATTATTATTATTAAAATGGTTCTATTTTATGGTAAATAAATGTTAAAACAACTATAAATTAGGTTAAATCTTGTTTAACCAAAACAAAGCATGAGATAAGGGATTTCTTTACAAAATCATGCAATCATTGGAAGCAATTCAACATTATTGATTATGTCAGGATAAGATTACACGTGTAATGAAATTTTATTATTTTATGTTGTATTAATAATTGTATTATTTTGATTTACATTCAATACACATAATAAATTCATTGATTAATCTTCATGTCATTTTCATGATCATTATATGGTCTTATTTAACAATATCATTATAATATAGATTGTTTATTATTTGAAATTTGTATAAGAAATCCATTTAATTTTATACTAATATTGTTATTTATGATATATTAATGTCATTTTACCATTTTAAACTACATTTTACTTAAAATATTTGAGTTTTTGTTAAGAAAATGTGAATTCATTTCTCTCTTTAGTCAGAATTCTTGTTTTCTTCTAAAACCATGTTTTCTAAAAATGTTTTCAATTTTTAACTGTTTTGAAATGATTTAATAAAGAAATTTCCCCCAATTTTAATTTTTAATGAATTTTTCTGAGGGAATATTTATGTAATTTTCTAAATCATTTCTATTAAACGTTTTCCTAGAATGTGAATGGAATAACAATTTTAATATGTACATAATGAATGTTATTTACAATAATTCTAAACAATAAATTTTTTAATAGATTTATTTATATGTTTCCAAGAAAATTTTAAAATAAAATTATTTTCAATTTTTTTAACATTATTTTTAAAATGTAAATTTGAAATATAAAAATATATTTTCCACAACAATATTTTTAAGATCATTTTATGGTATCTCTATTCAACAGTGACAAAAACCCTTTATTCTTAATTGAATCAATATATGATGGGTTGGTACTATCCTAATTCTTTATATGGAAGGTTTATGATCATTTTTACCAAGTATTAATATTGTATTTCTTCATTAATTTGTATAGTCATTAAATTTAACTTTAATTAATCACTTACTTATGATTATTATATATTAAAATTACCTTAAATATCCATATTATTTGTGAAAGATATTTCCATTGGTTATACCGTACCTCATTACAGAATAATTTTTTTTAATTTGAATGTAATTTGATTAACTAGGGACATATTTATAATCTATATTCTTTCATAAATATGTAAATTTATTTTTAAGGAATATTTTTTATAAATTAATTTTATTTTCTATTTTTTAGAAATGATTTGGACATGAAAAAATAGGTGGGGCTTGGTTATATATAGCCCATAGATTCATTGAAATGTTTCATTTGACAAAACAATTTTCTATCCTTAGATAAATGGGGTTTTTGGTGTATACCTACCCATCAGTTTTAAACAGTTTTGAGGATATATCTTGATGGTAGAGTTATTATGATGCTTGAGATCATAACATCCAATAATTTAGAATCTCCTTCATTTATAATTTAATTACTATTAACCAGGATATCTTTTCCATTGATATTATATATGGATGCATTTCAATCCTAGCATATTTATTTAATGGAATGTTTTTTGGGTTATTTACCTTTTTATATTGATTATTCTTTATCCAGTTATGATATTCATGTTATTGATTAAATAAAATGAATTTTTAGTTATTTATTGTGACATTGATTATGATATTCAATTATTTTAATGGAATGTGTGTTAATTTGTTTACCTTGAAATATTGTTAAATTTTTATTGATTGTGATTCATTTATTCATGATACTTTCCACTATAACTAACTACTAAAGATCATTTAAGATCAACATTATTTTATTTCATTTCATAGGTATCCATGAATTGAATTATGATTGATATGAAAGGATATTCTGATGAAAATATAGATTTTTTAGAAAAAAATATTATTGTCATTTGTTCTCTAAAATGTAATGCAATACTCAATTATGTATCCATTTTACCAATATTACTAAATTATTTGGTCTTTCTTGATGTGATTACTTTTATCTTATGCCAACGTAATAATATATCCTTCAGTTATGAGATACTAGGGTTGGGGTCCTTACCAAAATATTTACATATCAATAAAAAATACAATCCGACACTTAGGCACTTTAATATCCCCCATTTTTTTTGTTTTTCTGCTCCACTAAGAACATATCATGTCAATATGTGGGATTATTTCTACCCCCTTACAAATAATGAATAAAACTAAATATATTCGATGATCTCACCTCAAATACATTCTTTAAAAATTCAATAAATAATATCTCTATTTTTTGAATATAAATACTATATTTCTCTATATAAGAGAATTATTATACCACATGAATTCCTTATAAATTATTGTTTATTTATGTATCAAAAAATTTATTTTGGATAAGCTATTGAATAATAAAACAGTGCATAATCAAGGATTTCAATGCTTTTAGAAAATGGAAAACCATGTGATATTATTCTCGTCCTCTCATTTTGGGGCTTGTCAAGACTGATTTATTAACTAATTTTTATCCTATACACATCTTAACTAACATACAAAAAATATATAGTAAAGCAAGCATAAACATCCCCTTTTTCTTAAATTTTCATCAAATAACATTACCACATGGTAAACATATTTGATATAAAAAAAATAACTGTTGTAAGTGTGATTAAATACATTATTCTATAAATTTCATTTGGTTATCTAGAAATTATATACTTTCAAGACTCACATTTATTAAGATGTTTTGAAAACTCCATATCTATTTTTCTCCCTCTCAAGGGATGCACTCAATTCCATAACATTATAGAAATTCAAATATACCATGAAGAACATCTTTTTTTAATCCAATAGTGACAATACTAGATCTAATAATTTAATTCCATGCATGATAGCAGAAATAAATAAAAATTTATTGAATAAGGAGGTACATATTAATTTCTCAGAATCGAGACTTATTTTGAGTGATTTTCCCCAACCAAGTATTATATGTCCTTACAAACCCAAAATGTGTAGAGATTGTTTATTATTAATGTATTTTTTATGTTTGATAGTATCATTAATTCCATGAAATATTTATTAATGTGGGGATTTTTTCTATACCTTAAAAATAAATTTAATGTATTTTTTAAATTTCATTGATAATACTATCAATATTTATTGAGTATTATGGATATTCAAACAATTATTTATGCCATGCTCAATTTTTACATATCTCTCACATAGACTTTCTGGAACTTTGATATTTTTATTTTTAGACTATTTATCATGAATTAAATCTTTTAAATGGGTAACATCCTTTTCCCTTTTGTTTTATATTTCTTCCTCCATCTCCTTAGATATCCCCAATTGATCATGAAATATATTTAATCACCCTTTATTAACATTCTCAGATTTGATAGGCGTATCAAATGGTTTACTAGATGAAATATTAGTACATGGATTCAATTTTATAACAAAGGAAGCCTTTCTAGGTAGTACAGTAATGACTACCTAATAATTGTGACATTATTTTCCACAATTTCCAAAAACCTCTACCAAATATTAAAATATATTTGGAGTTGATAGATTTTTTGGTTTTCTATTCATAAGTTGTTTTATTTGAAAATTAGCCCGCATTTTCTATAAAATTTAACCTTGGTTCTTACCTAATTATATGAAATGAAATATTATAATATAAAGTGTATGTTTTATGTAAAAACCTTCAATTCCACCAATAATGCCATTAAAATGGGTCTTCTATTTTTATAATCAATTATTATAGAATTTTCATATTGATATCCTGCTATAGACTGAACCCCTTTTGGACTAGGCTAAATTTTTCTTGTAATTTTTCTTCCCTATTTTAACATAGAAAATTACCTTGTAATATAATTCTTTGTTCAAACACATTCAGGTTGGTTTGACGGAATGTACTATTAAAATTAAATGATCTCCTTTGGGACCAGTTAGGGAAAAATATTCCTTGTCTGTTGGAGTAATTCTTATAATTATCATGTTAAGATTCACCTTTAACATATTTATCTTTGGTGAATTCTCATATACTCTAATCTATCTCAATTTGAGCTACTTGGTAGATTTATTTTGTCTTAGACAACTATTCCTCCATCTGGTCTGGTTTCTACCCGATATCACTTACTATTTTCTTAAGTTCAATAACATTCAGTTTTTTATTATTTCTCCAATAAAAAAAACTTTTTTTGTATCATATTAATACTTTTTAGAAGACTCTTTTTTATATCTTTTTATATATTCTAATTATCCTTCCTGAGTTGTGTGTTGTTCTCAAGAACTTCTTTGATGTTCTATTTTAGTATTCATTCCTATTTTTTTTAATTATCATTACCATTAATTAATGAGTCCAAATCTTTATCAACAGGAAAGGGGAAATTTAATTCATCATATAATGTGGAAATATATGAATAATTTATATTCTATCACAAAAAATTTATTTTATAACTGTTGAATATCTTATTTATTTTACAATTTTCCTACTTTCGGTACTTACTTTCTTCCTATTTTGCCTTAGAAATCATCATCCTTATTCTTTGGATATTCATTCAAAAAGTATCCAGTGACAGCATAATTCCATAAATTTTATAGTTTATGTCTATTTAATTTCAACATTAATTTTCTAAATTTATTTAAAATTATAGGACAAATATTTTTTAAGAGTTTTTCATCATTCTCCCAATCAGAATAAATTAATTCTATAGCTTTATATTTTTTTCTTTCCTTTTATCATAATCTCAAAGGTTGTCTCGTGTTTTTAATTTTTTCTAGAATGGTTGTTCATTTATGATTTTATAAGAAATGATAATATTATGAAGTTCATCTAGGGAAAAATATTCCATATCACCGAAATATAAATTATTGGGATTAAATATTTCTGGGAAATTTATCATATAGTTTTTAAAAGGGTAGAATCATCTAAATTCTAACTCAATCCCCAAACAATAATAACTATCTCATTCACCATATTCAAGTAATTATTAGTATTATATTTTTCTATAATGTTAATATAATTATATTTATTATAGTCTTATTCTGAAAGAGATATAAAAATTTAATTTCTACCCTGAATATCATTATCCATGTTTCTAATTTCAAAAAGTGTCATATAAACTTCCTCGGTGATGGGTAGAAACCCTATTTTTTAGCCTCAATCACTCTTAGGCCAATAACTATAAGGTATGGTAGTATATATTCCTCTAGATATGATAATTACAACCTTAAAATCAATAATACTCCTAACATTTATATAATTTATATTCTCCATCATAAAAAACTTTGTGGATCACTCAGTGTGAACCTCACTCTAATAACAAATAATTTTCCCAAGGATATATTGGATCATTGAGATGTGGATGGGTAATTTAGTTATCTATTTGATGTTTATGATTTAATCCATTTTAACTCAAACTATATGACTCTATAAGGTCTTTTCCTACTCTCAAATTTTTTTCAAACAACCTCACCTCATATACAATAGATATAAGTAATGAATCATCACACATCGATTTATATGGTTCAGATTAAAATAATATTGATTGTTATGATTGGTTAGACATCATAGTCATAGATTATCTACTATATCACCAAGTGGATAGGAAAAACTATGGTTAGAAACCCCACATACAATCCCCTAATAATTTTTATTACACCATAATTGAAAATTCGTCTTCATTTATTGGTTAGACAACCCAATAATAATTCTCCATTTCAATGAGGATCCAATGAATGAAACATCTTTATATTCATTATATTTATTCTAAAACATTTTTAAATAGATATCTATGCATAAACATGTTTGGTCAACATATCTTTTTTTTGTAATAATTCAACAACAATGAAAGGCACTTGACCATATTTTTTTTCTCAAGAACCAAAATCTATATTCTACATAATATGGTTTCTCCTGATCCATATGAAAAATCTAGGATATTGTCCATATTATACTATGTTTAAACTCCAATATTTATAATATTTTTTCTTCATTTGATACAGTAGTGTGTTGGGACTCTCATAATACTCTCATAATTAACGAATCCCTTATTTCATCATACATGAATATTCTATATTCAGAGAATAATATCATAAATATTTTTCTTAATTTCTTATTTATGTAAACTCTATAAATTAAATAATCTTATAATATTATTTTTCAAAAATATGAGGTTATTTTCCAACCTTAATCCCCCATATCATCTAAATATAAAAACCACTTAAAATGCACATGATTTTGGGGATTAAACAACTTAAACATATCTCCCACAATATTTTCATTTGTAGTCGAGTCCACTCTTTGATCTTCTCCTTAACTATAAAATAATTACTAAAACATTTCCTATATTTTCACATAAAATCATTTATGTAGTCTCATTTTAATCCCAATTAATTTATATGTTAAAAACACAATCAAAATACTCATTTAAATCTCCCAAATATTTCGGTTTTATCTCCTTTTTATTTTATTGAAATTTGCAACATTTGAGTATAATCTAGATTTTCATGAAACATGCTTCACCACGACATAAAATATAATGTTTTTGTACATATTTAGGGATTAAAATTTCATGAAAATTTCAAAAATATAGATAGTAATGAACCAAAAAAATTTATAACTCACCATTTATCACAGGTGGTCTTCTTATATAAATCAACAAACAAAATGGCTATAGTAAAATACACCATGTCAGGGAATAAGTATTATTCTCAGTTTACATGTGCCAAAAAAATCACTATATCATGAATGTTTATATATCAAAAAGAATAAAAATCATCTATTCATATGATTTATTCATAGACGAATATTTCTATGCATCATCCTAATTTTTTCTTGTAGTTTTTTAATGTTTTTATAAGTGTGAGTATCATAAAAATAGAGAAATATCATACTAACATTAAAAAAAAGTTATTTACCCCTTAATTTCCTTATAACCTTTTAAAATTCCCTAATGCATATAAATTTTCCCTTTGTGAAATTCTATTAGACTCAAAAGTCTTATAGACTTCACAAAGCATCATATAAATGGATCACATAGATCAATTCAAATACATAAATATGAAATGTGTTTCACGTAGGTAAATTCTCATTCACATATATTAATTTACTTTACCATTTACATGAAATATAATATTGATGTAAAATTCTTTGTGCTTGGGCCAAAATTCATTCCATGTAAATGAATTCTCAGGCACACTTTCTACTTGTACTCAATATAGATGAGTTCATTTTTCCATTCCTTGAAAATCTCTTATGTGTATGAAATAGTTGATGACCTATATATAATTAATTTTATGTAGATGATTTCTCATATGTACTACTAAATTCTCTTACACATAGAATATATTTATTTTTTATCCCAACAAAATTCAACAATGTAGATGAAATGTTTTACATAGAGGATAAATTACTTTCTCATTTCACTAACCAAAATATTTTTAGATAAAGTATATTAAAAATAGGATAAATGATTTTCAATTTTTTTTCTTATATTCAACTTCTAGTCTTGAGAAAATTAAATTTTTAGACTCTATTAGTTATTCTGAGGCCTCATAAGACATCTTTAAAACTCTTCCAAAATGTTATATACCAATGTAGCTTCATCAATCCTCACTTTTATTGAATTCCATTAATAATTTTACATCCATAATAAAAAATTATTAGTACTTTTTCATGAGAATTTGATCGTAATGTTTTTGACATTTCTAATATTTTTCTCATGTTTCAAAATCAATGATTCATCTGTGGATGGATCGATAATAGTTATCTAAGTATCACTTCTTTCCTTCACAAAACATATATTAAAATAATGAAAAAAATAAAAAACATAGAAAATTATTTTTTCTCTTTATTACTCCCTATTCAATGGGGTCCATTCTATTGGGAGTATTTGATATGTGTATAGATCTAGGTATAAGTTTAATTGATAACTAAACCTATCATTCAAGAGGAAGACTATGTAACTATTCAGGGAATAAATTAGTATATTCAGTCATAGTGGACATGTCTCTATGGATGAATCAATCCTTTATCTCAACAATATGATCAAGTTATTGTTTTCAAAAAATATAAATATCCATTATTTAAAATATGTTTTAAATGTATATTAATCAACCCTTTTTACTTGTATAAAACTAGAAGATGATTTGAGAAATGAAAAGTGTTTTTGTTATATTTATAGTTGATATTGGATATATATAACTATATCCAATCCATTCTTAGTATAACATCAAATTATATGTAATTATGCATTATGATATTCACGAGAAGGATGTTTCCATAAACACAAACTAGGGAAGAGTCTAACACATAGGTTGTAATGATTGCACCACTAAGAGTTCTCACAGATATCTATATTTCAAGGTATTGATGGGGGATATTCAATAATTTTAGTAAATTTTATATAAATAAAAGAATTCATTGAACTCGAATCAATTTTTTTTACATTATTAAGTTAATAGTATGTTTACTTTAGACTAATTCAATTACTTTTTCTACCTTAATAGTGGATATGGTTTAATATTTTTCATACACATGACATTATTTTATTGTATTTCTCCTTTATTTTTGTGCTTTATTTTATTAAATATATTTTCTAAGAGTTTTCTAAAAAAATTGTGGTTTTTGGGTGGATAGGGTGTGGCGCACAGTTCCCACATGTTTAAGGGAAACCATGCACTAGATGTAATAAAACTGTGTAACTTATAAGGTCGAACTATCATGACTAAATGTCTAATATAAAGACTGTGAAACCTATCCCAAAAAATTGTGTGTCCTCTCCCTCCTCTTAGACATAGATTCCAAAAATTTGGGGAGTCTTTCAGTGGAATGTGTAACCTAATCGTGTGACCTACCAATTCTTTAAATATTTTTTATTACCTATATTTCTCCTCCTTAATAGTAACCCTTTTTCAAACCTTATTTTCATTATTTTACCTCCTCCATCCCTTAGTCCACCTCCCCTTCTCTCCAATCATATATTGGCTTCATTTTTGGGTGGATTCAAGATATTTTATTCAAGAAATACTTTATCAAATCTCTCATATTCTCTTAATTTGGTGTTATCTTCCCTATTTTTTGTGTTGAAATGTTTAAGTGGTTTTGGTGGCCTAAGGTGGGTTGAATATCAAATTGATGGATTAGATCTTCTTTCTTATGGTGTGTTATTTTTTATTTAGGATATTCTATTTCTTTGTCTCGTGGTTTTCATTTGGTTGGTTGTAGTTTCAAAAGAAAATTTACGTGGTACTATGTTTTGATATTATTCGATTCTTTAAATGTGGTTACCCTTATTTTTCAATATATTATAAATTTTGTGTGTGTGTGTATGTGTGTATTCTAGTGGATTTTTAAAGGAGTTTGTGAGAGTATTGTTTGGAGATGGTTTATCCACCATAAAAAGATATTGGTAGTATCTTTTTTGGATGTTATGTGTGGGTTGTGATCAAATGTATACTCTCATGGTTTGAAAAGTTAACTCTGAACTTGTGAACCATAAGTACTTAGGCTTGTGAACTATGTAAATTGGGAATGGTGGTACGGAATTTACCTACTCTCCCTAGCTTGTTTACACCACAACACTAACTTAACTAATACTAATTCAATGGGTACTGAATGAACATTGGATTTTACCCCTCTAAATGCTCATGCACTATGGATTTTATAATTATAATTGGTCATTGAGAGTATGAGGTCCCTAAGACACCATTGAACTTGATTCTTTGGTATTTCCCATATTGGTTGCATGGTGTTTTTAACTTCTTTAATTTTACTCATACTTCTTTTAATCTTCCTTGATAAAATATGAATCTTGTTTTCATAACCAAAATATTTTCATTTTCATTTTTCTTAAATATAATTTTTTAATCTTATATTATCTATTCATGGAACGACATTGTGAGATCCTACAGGGAATGTGAGATCTCACCATACATGTACACAGTTTGTATATGAAGACCTTGTTTTATTTGATGAAGGTAAAGAAAAATCATTCTATAGAGGTGGAAATGAGTACTCATGTTAGAGGTAATCTACTAGAGTAGGTTTTATTGTGGTGTCATGGTGGGGGATTGTCCTCATTTTACAATGAGTTCATTTAGTTTTTTGGCCGCACTCCCATTTTTTTTATTTTCATTTGTTCTTAACGTATAAATGTATCTTGAACCTTTACATTCCCCTTTAATTATGTTATGTAATGTATAATGGTTATGGTTTTTATTTGAGGTCGTTTTTAGGGTGTTGATAATTTTTTTAATTGAAAATAATTCCCAAAGAGTTATCTGATGCCTGGGAACTAGCTTTCATCACATGGGGATCAAGAAAATTGTTTTGGAAATTCCACATGCCAGGTCGGGTGTTCGGTTGGATGGAAGATTGTAAAATTTCATGAAATTGTTTTATTAGATCGTATTTTTCTATTCTCTAGGTCTTGATATTTTGTTAAAGTAAGGATAGAAAGGGGCTATGACTATTGGTGCTTCCTATTTTGGTTATGACTGGGGTGTTTGGCCAATAAACCTCCTGATAGACCTCAGGTCTCAATGAGATGATAG
Source organism: Viscum album (assembly GCA_963277665.1). Taxonomy (NCBI): domain Eukaryota; kingdom Viridiplantae; phylum Streptophyta; class Magnoliopsida; order Santalales; family Viscaceae; genus Viscum; species Viscum album. Next base: position 276,594,815 of record OY728137.1, read on the forward strand.
GGATTTGGTTGACTCCTCCTCCAAGTGTAATGGAGAAGATAGATATTAGGAATGGAAACCAAGGTATGGTGGGGTGATTTAAATTGTTTCTTGTAATTTGTTCGGTTTTATTTTTAATTATATTGGTTTTTAATATTATTCTATTTGTTATCTTATTTTTTATTGGATTATTTATCATTTGATAATGTTTTATGAATTACTTAGTGTCATGACTCCTTGGATAAATCCTATGCAAGTGTAGGATGATGCTAAAGAGTGTTCACCCTCACAATTTGATATGATATTATTGTATGTAGTGGTTTAAGCAAATCGAGCTGTAGATATTGGGGAAGTGTTTGGTCTTTCTCAAGATATGGAAGATGAACTATGAGAGAAAAAATATAGAGCTTATAATTTTCTTCAGAATAAACCAAATTTAGTCTAGGGAAACCAGAATACCTAGGAATAGAAATATTTGGTGGAGAATACTATGTTTATATTCATTTTTTCAAAACGCTTGAGGATTTTATAGTGAATTCAGATTTATTTATATTGGTAAGACCAAGTCAGAGGTGGTGGGAGTTAGTTGTCAAACATGGAATATTTGGAAGATGGTATAGAAGTTGTAACGCCCCGACCCCAGCTACCCAAAGTCGGTGCATTACTTCGTAACATTGGCATGATCACAAGAAAGATAAAATCTCGAAAGACCGATTGGTTTAGTAGCCTTGGAAACACTAGATATATTCATAAGTTTTACATTACATCATAAAATGAAAAACTACTACAACAACATAATGTCTCCATAATCCACACTACTATCCCCTCATAATATCCCTGCAGGTCATTCATAATTTACTTCTTCACATCCTGGGGAAAAATAAAACATAGAAAAGGGGTGAGCACAAATGCCCAGTAAGGATAACAATATAGCGGAAACTTTCATAAATAAGAATAAACATTTAAGGCAATGCATTACTAAAACAAAAGCCTTTTAAAATTAAACTTCAACATGGTATGGCAAAAGTAAAACGAAATAATGCCATTTACTTATTCACATGGATATTCTACTAATCGAATAATCACATGCAAAAATCAATAACCACTTTCATAATGTTGGAATGCATAATGCCAGACTATCATAACCACATAGCCAAGGCCTCGTGCCAAGGCTACAAATAAGATTTTGTCAAGGCCTTGTGCCAAGACACTAGTTTGTCTCATGAGACCTACCGATGCATCGAGGAGCTATAGCGGGCTCCACCCGTCACTTATTAAGTCCAATGCATTCCCATATGAAAAGGTTTAAACATAACATAAACATTCGTATTAAAACTAGCATACGAAATGTCAATACTTTCACAATAAACTATGAATGGTATAAAAATAGCACATCCACAGTCAAACATATCACAAAACCTTCAATACAATATAGAAGTTTTGTATCATAATAAATCAACTTCAAATAATCTTAAAATCCATCAAAGGATGTTGACATAGATGAAATCAAAATTCTTTTAAAAGAAATATCTCCTTTTATTTTGAAATCATTTAAGATCCATATAAAATAAAACATTTTCTTTGAAAATATTCTTATAAGCTTGTATGGGAAGCTTCGACGATTTTATAACGGCGGAAAATAACCGCACCCGCCGTATAAGTTAAAAAAAACATTCTTACCTCAATTCTGTCGAAAAGGTTAAAAAGGACCTTATTTTGAAAACGACGGAAAGATTTCTTTATAAACCTCTTATAAAAAGTCAAAAAAAGGTATAAATGACTTTAACCCATATTCTTGTAAATAGTAAAAATGTTTTGAAATACATTTTTAAGAAACATGGATGTGGATGATAAAGAGATCCCAGTAGATTATTACATATAAACAACCTCGGATAATGAAGAGATTGTGAAATAACCCTTACCAATTTGGTAACTTATGAAACATACAACCCATGTAAGAGGTATCATACAATGAATATGTAAATACACATAAATTAGAGTGTATTACATAGAGAATATAATTATGGGCAGTACATACACCACACAAAAGGTGATGGTGGCAATATGGCATGAATCTCACGAAAATAAGGAGTGAGATGAAAACCCCTTACCTTGTACTTTTCCTTGGTTGTGGTAGGTTAACCTCCTGTATAATGGTGAAATAATTGTTATTAAATTATACAAGAATCATATACATTAATATGATATCATATATGATCTTTTAATATTGATTTGATAATAATATCTTAGTATTATCGTTGTTTCGGGTGTTAACTTACTTGTTTTCTTTCATATGTTTTGTTACGTAAGACATGTTTTTAAAGGATAGGTTGTATATTATTCATATCCAGAATGATATCAAGTCCTTAAACATCATTTTTAAATCATAAAATGATAATTACGCTTTAATGGTTACGATGGAGAATGAATCTCATCGCGTTCGTGGAGACGGTAGTCCGTACGTACGCACGAGCGACAATATCATTCTTTTGATATTAAACTAATATATAAATGGATGGTATATCATATACAGAATCATTAACATGTTATATTTATTATTTACATGAGTTACACATCATTATTATACCCATCCAAATAATATTATATTGAATAACAATTACACCACGACGTGGAGACGGTAAGCCGTACGTACGCACGTATGGTGACATGTTATTCAAAGGGTGGATAGAATACTGAATATGGTTGTACCATACTTATAATAACATCACAGTATATGTGAGATACTGGAGTTATTATTTCAGAATGGTAAGAACAAAGGAAGAAGAAGTGGAAGAAGAAATGAACTTAGAAAAGGGTGGTGAAATCATTACCTCTTCTTCGGGTTCTTCCTTTTGATTTGATCAAAAGGGCTCCTTAGGTTGGCTTTCTGATCAAACTAAGGCCTCTAGGTTGTATTGAGGGATGTTGGGAGAGTATTTGGGCAGAGTTTGGCCGAACCAAAAGGCTTTAGAGGTGTGAAGAAATGAGAAGGAGGAGTGCCCTTTTATAAGAGGGGTGAGGGGCACCTTTGGAAAAGCTAGAAATATTAATTTATAATAAATTCATATTCGGTTTCTAAAGGCTCCAAAGTTGACTATTCAAAGGATGAGGTGGGGATAGGTCGAAAAAAACTCATCCAATAGAATTTAGACAGGTTTGGGTACTTATATTAACCTTATCTTTAAGTATTAACTCTAAGTTAATTAGTTTCACTTTTACAATGTCTCTTTGTATTTTTATATAATATGGTTAATAAACTTACTATATACATCCAAGCGACCCCCAAGTGGTCCATTAATGATTAACCTATCATAATATAAGTCTCTTGGACGAACCTTAGATTTTTAGGAATTTAATATCAATTAATAATATAATATTTGTTTTAAGAACTCTTTTATGTCAATTTTGACACTATTCAATAGTTGATTTTTGTGAAACTCATAACAGATTGATTACTTCGAACAAAGTCCATTAAATCAATCCTAATATATCATATTAGCCTAGAAAATTAGTTTAATTCATTAAAAGTTTCATATTATATTTATTTGGGTATTTATAATATCAATTATTTTAATTTTTCACTATTATAGTAATTACTGCATCATCATTGTGTCATAAATAAAATAACTTATTTATTGTCTAAAATTTATAAATAAAATATCATTATGTAGGAAATCTTTTTATCTTTCTAATGAATATTTATAATCGAAAATCCAACATGTATAACCCTATGTAAAAATTGTTCTTCTAAAAGATATATGCTTGTGTCATTTTTGTATTCATTTTAACTTAATTAAAATAAAGTGTCATTATCACTTACAAGTGGATCCATGGGGTCCCAAAATTGACACAAAGATGCCCATGGTCGACCATGTATCAACCAATAGGGTTAAGACACGTTTTAGGGTAATTTTGTATTATTATAATATTATTTTTTTAACCCTTATTTACCGGATTTACCCTTTAACCATGGTAAATAAAATATTTACCGCAGTAATTATTCAAAATGTCTAAAAATAAAAGTTACCTATTTACACAATTTGAACATCCTGATTCCAAATATGGAATCCATTTTTCTAAATTCAAAACACAGAAGTGGCAGAAATTAATTTAAAATTAATTCCCGCTGTCAAAACAAAAAGCGTGTTTTTAAGAGATAATAACTATCAAAAGATTGACACTTGTTTATGTTCGGTTTAATTGTAAAATTTTGTCTAATGACCAACATTATATTAAATTGTAAAAATATATTCTAAATATACTTTAAAACCACTCAAATTCATAATTTATCACTATTAATTATTTTGATTAAAAAAGTTGTTTTTAATTAAAATTTAGTAATTTTCACTATTCATCAAAATATGAAAGTTATCCGAAATGTACCAAAATTTCACCTTAGGCTAAATTCTATATTCCGAAACCAAAAATGAAGTCCATTTTAAAATATAAAATATATATAATTTCAAAAAGTAGGTATTACTATTCATAACGGCTAGTTTGATTGGTTGTGGTGTGTGTTAAAACTCAAGGTTGCGTACAACACACGCTACTGTATTATTCAAAGAAAGTGTACCGTGGAAGCTTGGGATGTTTCATTTTAAATTTTTGATGTCCCCATTTAGTCAAAAAGTTTAAAATATTGTATTTAAAAAGGGTTCACTATTAAATTTGATAATACTGAAAATGAATTTGTTCTTGCATTATATCTAAGAAACTCATAATATGGATTCTAAAATTATAAGGATTATATAAACATTAAAATTTATCTAATACTATTCATAACCTCTTTTGAACGGCTTGTTTGGTAAGTCATGGTGTGCTTGAACTTGGTGTTGCATGTAGTGAATGTTATTGAATTATTTTGAAGAACTAACACACTATGAAATCTTGGGGTGTTACATTCTCCCCTCCTTCAATAAATTGCGTCCTCGCAATTTGAAATTATTCTTCGAAAATAAAAGGTTGAAAATAGATAATATATTTGTGGGAAACCCCACATCGGAAATTGGGTTACTAAAATTTAGTCTTAATATTAGGAAAAGAGAAATGAAAGTGTCACCACCAAATTATGATCTCGATTAGGAGAACATTGGTGGCAATTTGAGACATATAATTGGAGGAAAAACGTAAATATTTATAGGGAGTGATTGAGGTCATCAATCACAAACAAGTATAAAATTGAGTTCCTTAAATTCATCAATCTATGATGAATTGAAATACCATCGGTTCAACAAAACATAGGGTATTAGGATAATACATTTTTGACGTTTCAAAATATCCTAGTTGAAATCCCACATCGAAAAATGAATTAATGAGGCCTCTATAAAGAGTCGAAAGTATGAAGATTACCGAAAATAACACATACTAGGGTTCCATGTAGGAAAATATGGATATGGAAGAAAAATATAACCATCAATTATCTGATGGAGAGTGGTAGAGAACATGGCTATAAAAAGGCCAACAATCCCAAAGCCATAAATTAGTGATGATTTAAGGTACCATCTAGGAAAACATTTTTGTTCAAAGTTGCTTTTCTTAATATTGAGGAATTTATTTATGAGATTGGCTAAGATCATAAGGAGATATACTTACTTTATAATTAGAGTTTTATCCATTAATAAATTTCTACCACAAACTCATCTTTCACTCTAAAAGATAATAGAATGTAAAAAAAATTCTATTTACACTATTCGTATAGGGTTCCAAAATAAACGAATTTATAATTCATATACATGATCTTTTAATAAAAACTACATTATTTAATCCAGGACATCTCATGGTCCAGTGGTAGGTGATACACCCTTGTCGCCCTTCGGTTGCGGGTTCAAGTCTCGCAGCTTTGCCGGACGCGACGGGTTGCCGCCCGACCTCCGGGTTGTCCTTTTATGGTAGTCCAAAATTAATATCAAACTTAGAATTTATCCAAAATACATCTGTCCAAACTCACAGTCCCACATTTATAAGGAAGGTAAACATAATGTAGATCCTTTTTACCCTATAATAGAATATTAATACCTTCATCATGTATTCTTTTAAAACACTGAAACATCCTGATTTACCATAATCCTTATTGATTACATTCATGCTCCCTTATTCCATATAGAATGATGGATATACTTCATCAATCCAAAAATGTTTTAAACCCCACAATGATGGAATATACAAATCATTAATCAGCTTCAAGGTAGTCAAGAATATCCAATATAATTTATCCAAATCAATCATGTATTATTCTAAAATCACTACTTCGGTATCAGAACCATATTATGGTTTATCTTTCTCTCAACCAAATATTTTCCAAAAATTTAACCTTCTATTGAGTCACTTTTCTTTGTTCCACACAAACTCAAGTCCTTAATGAAATAGTACTGCAGTACAATCCTTATATACTCCATAATTATTATAACAAGTACATTGCTGATACAACACTCAATTGACATAATCAACATAAGAACTCTAATCATTCCTCTTCATCTGTGGTAGTATCATAACTTGATTATTATCCAATAGCATCATTTGCGTCATAGTCTGATGACTGGGACATAGGTTCGCGTAGTGTCCAAACTCCTTGCAAATGAAGCATTGTACATTTGAAACCATTTTCTTACCCTTGCAGTCATGTACTTTGTGCCCTTTTTCTCCACACTTATAACAAACTCCCATTCCTTTCAGGCAAGTTCCAGGGTGTTTCTTTCCACAGTTACCACATATGGGAAAATTCTTCTTTTCCCTCTTCCCTTTATCCATCTTTCTCTCTTCTATCCTTTTCTTCTCTTGCTTCCCTTCAAAGCCATAGGACTTAGTAATCTCTTTACTTATCTTATCAATACATGATATTATTTCTTCATATGATGATAATACATGGGATACTATTTCTCTTATAAATTCTAGCTTAATACCATGAAAGATATGATCCTTCCTTCTCTTTGTATCATGTGCATTTCTGGAGTTCTCATTCCTTCTACTGGGCGCCATTTCTAAACAATGGCATAAACTAGATCAGTTTATGAATCAAAATACATAATCCCATACTTATAAAACACTTAACATAAATTGAACTATTTATGGATATAATCCATAATCATAAGAATGTCTCCTTTGAGGATGTATATACACATAAACCCTTCATAATGATTTGTAAAGAAAATGAGAGTTATCTTAAGCATATCCCCCGGGAGTGTCGTAACCAAGAGTGCAGCAAGGCCCGTTGTCGTGCACCAGTTCCCGTTCGAGTCTAGCTCAAAGCGGTGTTTTCGGGTTTTACCCCTAGGTACATCTGTGCCAGAGCCGCCTCTACCTGCTCGTATCCAGACAGGGATGTATTGCTCGGAAAACTCACAAAATCTCTACAATACCAAAATTCTAGGAAGTTCTTCTATACTAATCCTCAAAGTTCATCTTAGGTCTACGTTCTCTAATCAGAGTTTATCTAAATCTAGCTTCCAAGGTTTGTACTAAACTTCCTCTGATACCAACTGTAACGCCCCGACCCCAGCTACCCAGAGTCGGTGCATTACTTCGTAACATTGGCATGATCACAAGAAAGATCAAATCTCGAAAGACCGATTGGTTTAGTAGCCTTGGAAACACTAGATATATTCATAAGTTTTACATTACATCATAAAATGAAAAACTACTACAACAACATAATGTCTCCATAATCCACACTACTATCCCCTCATAATATCCCTGCAGGTCATTCATAATTTACTTCTTCACATCCTGGGGAAAAATAAAACATAGAAAAGGGGTGAGCACAAATGCCCAGTAAGGATAACAATATAGCGGAAACTTTCATAAATAAGAATAAACATTTAAGGCAATGCATTACTAAAACAAAAGCCTTTTAAAATTGAACTTCAACATGGTATGGCAAAAGTAAAACGAAATAATGCCATTTACTTATTCACATGGATATTCTACTAATCGAATAATCACATGCAAAAATCAATAACCACTTTCATAATGTTGGAATGCATAATGCCAGACTATCATAACCACATAGCCAAGGCCTCGTGCCAAGGCTACAAATAAGATTTTGTCAAGGCCTTGTGCCAAGACACTAGTTTGTCTCATGAGACCTACCGATGCATCGAGGAGCTATAGCGGGCTCCACCCGTCACTTATTAAGTCCAATGCATTCCCATATGAAAAGGTTTAAACATAACATAAACATTCGTATTAAAACTAGCATACGAAATGTCAATACTTTCACAATAAACTATGAATGGTATAAAAATAGCACATCCACAGTCAAACATATCACAAAACCTTCAATACAATATATAAGTTTTGTATCATAATAAATCAACTTCAAATAATCTTAAAATCCATCAAAGGATGTTGACATAGATGAAATCAAAATTCTTTTAAAAGAAATATCTCCTTTTATTTTGAAATCATTTAAGATCCATATAAAATAAAACATTTTCTTTGAAAATATTCTTATAAGCTTGTATGGGAAGCTTCGACGATTTTATAACGGCGGAAAATAACCGCACCCGCCGTATAAGTTAAAAAAAACATTCTTACCTCAATTCTGTCGAAAAGGTTAAAAAGGACCTTGTTTTGAAAACGACGGAAAGATTTCTTTATAAACCTCTTATAAAAAGTCAAAAAAAGGTATAAATGACTTTAACCCATATTCTTGTAAATAGTAAAAATGTTTTGAAATACATTTTTAAGAAACATGGATGTGGATGATAAAGAGATCCCAGTAGATTATTACATATAAACAACCTCGGATAATGAAGAGATTGTGAAATAACCCTTACCAATTTGGTAACTTATGAAACATACAACCCATGTAAGAGGTATCATACAATGAATATGTAAATACACATAAATTGGAGTGTATTACATAGAGAATATAATTATGGGCAGTACATACACCACACAAAAGGTGATGGTGGCAATATGGCATGAATCTCACGAAAATAAGGAGTGAGATGAAAACCCCTTACCTTGTACTTTTCCTTGGTTGTGGTAGGTTAACCTCCTGTATAATGGTGAAATAATTGTTATTAAATTATACAAGAATCATATACATTAATATGATATCATATATGATCTTTTAATATTGATTTGATAATAATATCTTAGTATTATCGTTGTTTCGGGTGTTAACTTACTTGTTTTCTTTCATATGTTTTGTTACGTAAGACATGTTTGTAAAGGATAGGTTGTATATTATTCATATCCAGAATGATATCAAGTCCTTAAACATCATTTTTAAATCATAAAATGATAATTACGCTTTAATGGTTACGATGGAGAATGAATCTCATCGCGTTCGTGGAGACGGTAGTCCGTACGTACGCACGAGCGACAATATCATTCTTTTGATATTAAAATAATATATAAATGGATGGTATATCATATACAGAATCATTAACATGTTATATTTATTATTTACATGAGTTACACATCATTATTATACCCATCCAAATAATATTATATTGAATAACAATTACACCACGACGTGGAGACGGTAAGCCGTACGTACGCACGTATGGTGACATGTTATTCAAAGGGTGGATAGAATACTGAATATGGTTGTACCATACTTATAATAACATCACAGTATATGTGAGATACTGGAGTTATTATTTCAGAATGGTAAGAACAAAGGAAGAAGAAGTGGAAGAAGAAATGAACTTAGAAAAGGGTGGTGAAATCATTACCTCTTCTTCGGGTTCTTCCTTTTGATTTGATCAAAAGGGCTCCTTAGGTTGGCTTTCTGATCAAACTAAGGCCTCTAGGTTGTATTGAGGGATGTTGGGAGAGTATTTGGGCAGAGTTTGGCCGAACCAAAAGGCTTTAGAGGTGTGAAGAAATGAGAAGGAGGAGTGCCCTTTTATAAGAGGGGTGAGGGGCACCTTTGGAAAAGCTAGAAATATTAATTTATAATAAATTCATATTCGGTTTCTAAAGGCTCCAAAGTTGACTATTCAAAGGATGATGTGGGGATAGGTCGAAAACAACTCATCCAATAGAATTTAGACAGGTTTGGGTACTTATATTAACCTTATCTTTAAGTATTAACTCTAAGTTAATTAGTTTCACTTTTACAATGTCTCTTTGTATTTTTATATAATATGGTTAATAAACTTACTATATACATCCAAGCGACCCCCAAGTGGTCCATTAATGATTAACCTATCATAATATAAGTCTCTTGGCCGAACCTTAGATTTTTAGGAATTTAATATCAATTAATAATATAATATTTGTTTTAAGAACTCTTTTATGTCAATTTTGACACTATTCAATAGTTGATTTTTGTGAAACTCATAACAGATTGATTACTTCGAACAAAGTCCATTAAATCAATCCTAATATATCATATTAGCCTAGAAAATTAGTTTAATTCATTAAAAGTTTCATATTATATTTATTTGGGTATTTATAATATCAATTATTTTAATTTTTCACTATTATAGTAATTACTGCATCATCATTGTGTCATAAATAAAATAACTTATTTATTGTCTAAAAATTATAAATAAAATATCATTATGTAGGAAATCTTTTTATCTTTCTAATTAATATTTATAATCGAAAATCAAACATGTATAACCCTATGTAACAATTGTTCTTCTAAAAGATATATGCTTGTGTCATTTTTGTATTCATTTTAACTTAATTAAAATAAAGTGTCATTATCACTTACAAGTGGATCCATGGGGTCCCAAAATTGACACAAAGATGCCCATGGTCGACCATGTATCAACCAATAGGGTTAAGACACGTTTTAGGGTAATTTGTAATTATTATAATATTATTTTTTTAACCCTTATTTACCGGATTTACCCTTTAACCATGGTAAATAAAATATTTACCGCAGTAATTATTCAAAATGTCTAAAAATAAAAGTTACCTATTTACACAATTTGAACATCCTGATTCCAAATATGGAATCCATTTTTCTAAATTCAAAACACAGAAGTGGCAGAAATTAATTTAAAATTAATTCCCGCTGTCAAAACAAAAAGCGTGTTTTTAAGAGATAATAACTATCAAAAGATTGACACTTGTTTATGTTCGGTTTAATTGTAAAATTTTGTCTAATGACCAACATTATATTAAATTGTAAAAATATATTCTAAATATACTTTAAAACCACTCAAATTCATAATTTATCACTATTAATTATTTTGATTAAAAAAGTTGTTTTTAATTAAAATTTAGTAATTTTCACTATTCATCAAAATATGAAAGTTATCCGAAATGTACCAAAATTTCACCTTAGGCTAAATTCGATATTCCGAAACCAAAAATGAAGTCCATTTTAAAATATAAAATATATATAATTTCAAAAAGTAGGTATTACTATTCATAACGGCTAGTTTGATTGGTTGTGGTGTGTGTTATAACTCAAGGTTGCGTACAACACACGCTACTGTATTATTCAAAGAAAGTGTACCGTGGAAGCTTGGGATGTTTCATTTTAAATTTTTGATGTCCCCATTTAGTCAAAAAGTTTAAAATATTGTATTTAAAAAGGGTTCACTATTAAATTTGATAATACTGAAAATGAATTTGTTCTTGCATTATATCTAAGAAACTCATAATATGGATTCTAAAATTATAAGGATTATATAAACATTAAAATTTATCTAATACTATTCATAACCTCTTTTGAACGGCTTGTTTGGTAAGTCATGGTGTGCTTGAACTTGGTGTTGCATGTAGTGAAAGTTATTGAATTATTTTGAAGAACTAACACACTATGAAATCATGGGGTGTTACAAAAGTACTTTAAGATTGTTTTTGAATTAGTAGTACTATGTTGTGACTTTATTCCTCTCTATTAATTAAGAATTTGTAGACCTCTATCATGGATAAAGATAAGTGTTAGAGTTATCAATCTATTTGTAGAGTTAGTATTTTCTTATCTCAAGGTGGATTCTAATGAATTGAAAAAATCCCCGCGGTTTGAGAGGGGCTTATTCCTAGTTACTTTTTCCTAGGGTTTATAGATTAAATTATAGATGTGTGCTCATGCATTTGACCGGACTATGCTGGATAAAATTAACTAGGATGGTAATTCAGACTTAAATGAGATGCTTCCATTAGCAATCTAGAGTGGGCCTGGATCATCTAAGAAAAAAAGAATGTGAGAAGAAAAAGTGAAAAGGGTAAAATTAGCATTGGGTACCCACCTTGATTATTTTCATGAACAACTTTTGGTGTTTAAATAATGGTGTGTAATCATTGTGGGAATACCCAGAACATACGGTCTTCATGATCATTTCGACATTGGGTATTCCACCATTATAGACATATGGGTTAATTGAAATAGTTTTTTAAGAGTGTACCCCCATCCCAAAGTGGTGTAGGCTGTTAAAATCATATAAAAATAGTGGCTATGTAAGATGATTTAAGTGTTTTGGGGTCTCATTTTTGTGGGTGTGGAGGTAAGGTTGGAAGATATATTTGACAAAAGTCATCTTCTGGTAGATCTATAGGTTAGCAGTTAACCACATGTATAGTCAAAGGTGAATAAATATCATGTTCTTGATTGGGGACTAGTGGAATTAAATGAAGGTCCCACAAAAATTTGAGGTATTGTTTTTTATTGAAATGTCTATAGTAGTTTCATTGTTTTGTATATTCACTTCAAATTATTTTATTTATTCCGACCTTGTGAAATTTTTGAAACTCTCATCCGAGCCTATAGAAAAATCAATGGAGTTGACTACCCTTATTAGAAAGAGTAAGGAGAAATATTTTGGATGACTATCTTCTGTTTTCTACGTATTAGTTGTTTAGATAGAATGATATTTTCTTCTTAAGGAAATGGACCTTTTTGATGTGATCTTAGCAATTGAATGGATGGAATTTTTCAAGGTTCAAATCGATTACTACCATAAGTGGGTGAATTTCAAAGACACTGATGGGAGAACATGAGTTATTTATGGTGAATGGGGAACAAACTCCACCCCTAGAGATGGTTTACAATCCTATCCAGGTGTATCTTCTAAAGATAGAGCATAATAAAGAAAAAAGGGAATTAAATTACCTTCTTTGGTGGATGAATTTTCTGAGGTTTTTCAAGAAGAATTTTGAGGTGTACCCCAAGGACTCGATGTTTCATTCACCATATATTTGACACTGGGAACAAAAATAATATTTAAATCTACATATTGAATACCCCACCAATTTGGGGGAATTAAAGATACAATTTAATGATTTGGGATCCAAAGTATTCATTCACATAAGAGACTCATCTTGATCCAATATTGTGATTTTTTAGAAGTTGGATAATGGATCACTCTAGTTATGCATTGACTATCCAAATCTGAATCAGTTTATGTAAAATTAATAGCATTTTCCAGTATTGATGACCACTTTGATCATATCAAAGCGGAATATTGTTTTTCTTATAAATACCTACTCTCCTGGTATCATCAGTTCACGGTGAGAGAAGTAGACACACATAATCTTATTTTCCAATGTAGGTACAACTTTTTTGAGTGTCTAGTTACGAGTCTTGGATTGATGAATCCTCCCAATGTTTTCATATCCCTTATAAACTGAGTGTTCCATACTCTCTTTAATTATTTCATCATATGTTTGTGGCTGAAATTATGGACTATTATGGATGAAAAGATAAGTACGAATAGAATCTGAGGATTGTTTGGGGAACACTTAGAGACAAAATTTTTTATTCTAAATTCTCTAAGTGAAGATTATTGATATGGGAAGTCAAATTTTTGGTGTGTGTGATATATGGGCATTGAGTTTCAGTTGATGTGGAAAAAATAAAAAGTAGTGATTTCATGGTGACATTTGAGGTATGTCTTTGAGATCTGAATTTTTGTAGGCCTGGATGGGTATTATAAGTGGTTTATTGAATATTTATCTCAACTTTCCATTCTAATGATATATCCCAACCAGTAAGGAGTGAAATTCTCTTAGAATCCAATATATTAGGTGTTGTTTGAGGAGCTTATGTGGTGGTTTACCACCACCCCAATTTTGATCCTTCCCAATGATGGCTAGGGTTATATGTTTTGCTGTGAAACATCAGGTATGGGTATGAGGTTCATGATTATTTAGACTGATCATGTGGTGTCATATGGATCTCTCCAACTCCAAATAAATAAGTTAAATTTCCCGACCCATGACATCGATCAAATGATGATGATTCAAGATCTTAAGAATTAGATTCACTGTCTTTTTTGGAGAAATTTATGGTCTACTGAGGTCACAAAATCTTATCATATATTTTTTATCACAGGGATATAAACTATAGGAAGTTATTATGAATTTACTACCATTAGGGATTCAAATGAAATATCATCTAAAATGCTAGTTATTATAATGTGGTCACTAACAACTTGAGTTGGATGTTTCCAACCCATGCTTTGAAAAAGTATGGTTATGAGTTGGATTTGAGGGGTATTTTAACTAATATTTACCTAAAAGCTAAATAACATAGTAATGGTATGTTATTGGTTAGAATATAATGGGAACCTAATATTTTCGAGTTTATTTTTGATGAAAAACCTAAATTTGTGTTATGTTAGTGTTCTATAAAATTTCTAAAGGGTGTGCAAGTTACTAGTTGATGGGATGAGTCTTCTGAGGGTTTTCTTTTCCTTAGGGGACCCTATATTGTCCCATTTTATATGTGAAAAGTGGTAATATAGGACTACCATCTTTCACATTTGGATATTAATCCATGTTCCACAAATATGTTTTATAAATTTCCCATAAGTTCTTGTTTCTAGGAACGAGACATTATATAGTTGAATTTATATATTGACGTTATAGTAGTCAGCAGGTGAAATATGAGAACTACAATCTCTCAAGTTTTCTTCATCAACACCACATTTATATATTCATGTTGGTTAAGAGAGCCATGTATTTCAATACTGGTCTACCTCGTACACCCTAGGGAATGAATTAAATCTGGGTGGTTTTCAATCGGTCAACTAACTCTTCCCATTTTTTACCGATCACATATTAAATTAAAGTAGAAGTGTTGTTAAGGTTGTATGTCCAAGAGATTCTGAGGATACCCAGCATGTCATCTTCCTTCATCTCAAACAGGGGCCCCTAAATTACCTCTTAGTGATGTTATGGCATTATGAATGCAATGTGATAATAGTTTTGGCTTAACATTAAATACTGTCCATTAACCGATGGACATTGAGGAAAGGAAAACCATATTATGGGATATATACTCCATGAATATGTGTTAGACTTTGGAGGATCATGGGATTATTTCCTAGGATATGTATAACATTATTTGAAAATATTTATAAATCATCAAAAAATATAGATCTTGTGGGGGCATTCTATGGTTGGTCATGTCAGTATCCTATATACTGGATGGATGTGGGTGAACCATACTTGTTGTGATCGAGCCTTATGAAGAAGCCGACTATTGTGGTTTAGTTATACAAATAATGGTTGTTGTAATCTCAGAACAATCATGATTCTTATTCCGAATATCAATGAAAAGGTTGGGAATTCTTAGTTGGTGATAGTGTGTTTAGGAATGTGGCATATCATTCGGGTCATCACTAACATGGTAAGTATGGAGAGATTATACTAAGGTATATGAGACCACTTTAGATCACTAAGAGGATTGATAAGGTGATATATATCTTGGAATTTACTTGTCAACTAATCTTGATCCATCAAAATTTCTACGTATTTTAAATGAAGATGTATAATCCAGACCCATGCCATGTGCTGAGATGGGAAGATCTTGAGATGGAACCCAATATTTCATTGATCAAACAACCAGTTTAGAATGTGGATTCAAAAGGGAAAGTGCTTTGAGGAAAATCAATTCCACTAGTTTAGGTTTCTTTTAAACATGGGAAATATTAGAAAGAGATGTGGGAATGAATGTCTTGGTTAGAAGAGAAACATCCCTACTTATTTACAGACCTAACTATAGTTTGACCTTCTAATGATAGAATGTTTTAGTAGCTGAGATAATTGTGACCCCATGGGGTTAGTTTTAGGTATTTTACATTTATTTGTGGTATCTATTTTGGTCTATTTCATTTTAGGTTTCTTTAGAAGAAAAATGGTTGTTTTTAGTGGATAAGGTGCGATTCATGTTAGGTGTACGGTTAGAGGGAACTATGCACCATCCCTCCACAAAAAATACTACCCTAACAGTGGATGTATCCTGACCACCCAAATAGGAATATAGACTTATTACCTTTTTCAAAAAACTATGAATCCTAACCCTCCTTTTTTATAATGGTGTTTTATGATATTCTCAAGATTTAGAGGACCCTATGGCCAAACCATGTGTCTGGACAAATCATTAAAAAAAATTATTTCAAAACATACCTCTTCTCTTTGACCCCTCCATTGACAGTAATTTTTCACATTCAACCTATTATATCCATAAGCGAACCTCTCCTCCTCTCCAATATCATATTGGCTTCATTTTTTGGTGGATTATTCTTGGTTATTCAAGAAATCCTCATGTATGTCTCACATAATCTCTTTATTCTGTCTCTTCTTCCCTCTTTACTGGGTTTGTTCTTTTTTAGAAGTTGTGGTGACATATATGGGGTTGAACCTCAAATTATTTTCTTGGATATTTATTTTTATGGTGTGTAATTTCATTTATAAGAACTCATATTTCATTGGATTATGTTTTGCATCTATTTAGAGGTAGTTTCCAAATAAAAGAAGGTAGTTCCATGTTGTTATATTTTTTTTCTTTAAATGTTCATTTACTTATTTCTAAAAATGTTCAAAATTGTGTGGGTGTTTTAGTGGGGTTTTCAAATCATTTATTGTGGATAAAGTTTGGAATTGGATTATCCTCCAAGGGATGGTGTTAGTAATTTCCCATTTGGCCTTGATGTGTGGTTTGTGATCAAAAGGGTATTGTAATGATTGAAATGTGAACGAAGAACTAGGGAACCCTGGGCACCCTGGCCACCTAGGCAGTTGAACTAAGGTGTTGTACACTATCGAGGTGTAGGGATTTGACCCAATTTCCCAAGATCATTTACACCATAGGACTAACTAAACTAATACTAATATTGTGGGTACCACCAAAACAGTAGCCTTTTCCAATCATCAGGCTCATGGATGAGGGTTTTTAAAATCATAATTAGTAATTAAGATTAGGAGGATCTTAGGAACCCATTATACAATATTCTTAGGGATTTTCCATAGTGGTTATACTTTATTTTCTGCTATCCTAATAATGATGTGTCTTTTCTTATTTCTTGATAAACGTCGAACCCCGTTTTCAAAACCAAATTGTTATATTTTATATTTTCTTTGAACTAGCATGTTCTTTGATCTTATAATGTCTATGCTTGTGATGTATTAGTGGGATCTTATTAGGAAAGTGAGATGGAACCATAGATACAACCAATGGGTATATAGAAAGCATGTTTTTTCTAACACATGTATAGGTAAGAGATTCAATGAAGGTGTAAGTGGGTAATAATGTCAATAGTGAACCTTTTGAGTAGGTGTGATGGTGGTGGAATAGTGGTTGATGGTACTCATGTCAAAAAGAGGTATTTTATTATTTTTACCCCCTATAATTTATTTTATTTTAATTTTTGGTTCTTAATGTATAAATGTAACTTGAGCATATATGTGACCCTTTTGTTCATTTAGGAAACATATATTGTTTATGGTATTTTTATTTAAGTAGTGATTTTATATGGTAATTGATCATTTTTTTCATAGTAAAATCATTCCTAAAGGAGTTATTCAATTCCCAAAAACTATTTTCTCTCTTCTGGGGAACAATAACACCCTTTAAGCCATTATATGAACCCAGTCATGTGTCAGGTTGGATGGAAGTTGGGGCCAATTCATTACAAGATTTCAACTATCCCATGAACTAAGTAGATGATGAAATTTATTCCCCTAAAAGACCCTTGGTTTGGTGCACTAGATTATGGAGTGATCATGTTACTTATAGTCAAACATTGAACCATAGGTAGAGAATTGATCAAAACATTCTTTTCTCCAATCACATTAGCTGGATTATTTTTATTAATCTGATATTCGTTATTTTTATTCCCCTTATTTATACACTTAAAACACATACTTATTACTTTAAGGCGGTTTTACAAATGTTTTATCACACACTTATGGGAACATATGAAAATTTTCTCATATATATCAAAGTATTGAATCATAAAATATTTTTTAAAACTCAGTCTTATTCCAGTAAAGAAGAATTCAACCATATGTTTGGGTTAATTTAGAAATACAGAAGAATACCATGAAATCCTTGAAATGTTTTCATCATATGACCCCATTTATTCATCCTCCTTTTTATTGAATCCAAATAACTCCTTATCTATTTTAAGATAGATAGCGTAAGGAATGTATTTATATATATATATTTTCTTGAATCTTTTATACTCCATTGATTCGATATCTTCATTCAGTTTTATGTTTTGAATTTGTTACCACAAATGATCAACTTATTCTTCCAGATAATAGATAACCAATATAATTTATACCACTAGAATAATTGGAGTGCATAGAATATATTCTCAATGTAATTAATCTATTTAAAATAATTAGGGATCAGAATATCTACTAAAATGGGAGGCCTTTTATTCATAAACAAATTAACCACATAGTTTTATTTACTAGGAGAATAATTTCATTCCATATTATTCATGTTATTATTCATAACTAGAGATAGGTACTCAAGTACCACCATCAGGTTCTCAAATACCATAGTAATCATATTTTTATCTTGTTTGAGAAATAATTATTTCTTCCACCACATAAGTCATTAGAACGATTCCTTTTATTTACATGTATTTACTAAAATAAAGTAAGAATAAGGATGATCATATTTAAATATAATAATCATAAAAAAGAAACTTCTGAACATAATTGAATGTAAAATAAATAATAATTGTTATTTATATACTTTAATAAAAATCAAATGTTTCTATCTTGTTTATTTATGGTCTATTTAATATTAAGTTTTATAACTTAATACCACAAAATAACATGAACATTCTCTTATACAAACTAAGACACCCATATACCCACACATCCAATGAAACATTTACATACATCCAATACATAAATCATAATTTAATAATTATAGAATCTTATGCTGTCTTTGGGAACTAGTCATATGTTACATCATCAAATTATAAAATATGAAAACTGAGTACTAAAGTGCTTCATATTTAATCATAAATTTCATGAGAAACATCAAAATCATTTACCCCAATAGTTTCATAACTAGTATACAATTAGGCCCCCTTATTATTAATTCAGTAAAGATCATGTTAATAAATTGCTACTATTTTTTGGGTTATTACCTCTCAGTGCATCTAAGCTATAGTATGAATCTACTAGTTGTATCTAGAAAGATATACCATTGTTATGAAACCATAAAAACATTAGGATGTTTTTATATATTTATTTTTATTCCTAGATTTCCACTAGTGTATTAAAGTCCTAATTTTAAATAGTAGTTATACATTGGTTTTATACCAATTATTGAATATTGAGTTTGGAACATTAGATGTTATACTATTTTTAGATAAAAAATACTTAAATTAAAACCTTTAAATATTTACTCCCAATATATTTTGGTGATTAGATATATAATATACCAACATTAAAAAAATAATAAAAAATATATTTAAAAATATATAATTTGTTTTTTAGATCCACTGATCTTCTGTTACGGCATACGATACCATGGGTAAATATAAAAAGGAAAGGATTTACCAATTATGGTTAGTGTATGAATAAACATGAAGTATAGAAAAAGGGTAAAAAAGTGTAACAAGATATAATTAAAGGGAAGAATTGTATAAATTATATAATGGAATTAGGAAGACAATATCATAGGATAATTTCATTATAAGAATGTGTAAATAAAAGAAAACTAGACATCATAAGTATAAGTCAAGGGTCACTACCAATAAAACATAAAATAATGTATTAGAAAAATTTACCATGCACCATAAATGATATATCATTAAATGAAAACATTACCCATTTTATTTTTGGGATATATAATTCTAGAGAAACCAATCTAATCATAATATATACATGAATATGTGTCCCACATATGGAAAATAAACCATCTAAAAAGTATAAGAATGAAAAAAAACATGTAAAGGAAATGGTTTATATAATATTATTTGAAAACATAAAAAAGGAAATTTTATTATGATTAAAAGTATTATAAAGAATTTTTTTGGACCTTAATATTTGAATAAATATAAATAGGTCTTAAATCTGATGTTAATATGAAGAAAATTCATAAACATTATTGGAAAAGTAGGTATATAAATAAATATCTTTAATGATGTTGTATGATTTTAAAAAACAATCATTAATGAAGGAAAGTAAACCGTATTTTACCCTAAACTAAGAATGGAAAAGAATTATATTCTATACTATATTTTTTTTATTTTTTTAGAAAATTTGAATAAAAAAACATTAAAACATTGACACATGAAATCGAATAATGAATAAGACAGATCCCTTTAAATGGGTTTCTTTTAAAGATAGGATGTAAAGGTAACTTGAATAGCTCGTAGAACCTTGATAAAGAAATAGAAAAAATTGTAATATATGTAAGAAACAAATATATATTTATCTAATTTAGAAGACATAAAAGAGAATATAATATAGGTAAAGTTCAGTAGAAAGAGAAAGAATGACAAATAATGATTAGGTTTGTTCAGGAGATACCTTACCAGAAGACTCAACTCTGTTGGTACAGATAAATAATTATGTTAGTAATAAAAATATGTTTTTTTATAATTGGTTTGGATATTTTTTTCATTTATATTCTATAATTAATTTATTAATTCAACCTTATAACCTAAAACAAACTAGAGTCAAGGTAGAATAAAACAAAATCAATTATCATACCTTGCATGTTACTCATTATATAAATGTATGAAAAGAAGCTGTTAGAAACATTAATGTAAATCATACATCAATTTATAATATAAAAATTATTTTTACTAATAATTATTGAAATATACTAAATAAATGAACAATTAAAATATTTTAAAAAGGAGATAAAAAATTATGAACTATTCATAAATAAATTAATTATAAAATCTTTATAATCTAGTCATATATTATAGACATTCCATAATTAAGAAAAATATAATCTTTTTATATTTATAATAAATATAAAATAGTTTATATTATCCATTATATATCATTTTAATTAAATATAAAATATTAAATTAAATATAAACATTTTATATTCTTTATCTATTTGTAAAAAAAATTATAAATCTAAATATAATATATTTAATATAATTTTAACCATAATTATAGTAGTTACCGTTAATCATTTTGATATGGTCAAAAAAAATTCCACAAAATCTATAAAAATTAAAAATTAAAAATAAATATTTTGAATTATTCATTATATAAAATTCAAACTAATTTATATTATGTCGTTATTTTTTAATATCTAAATTTTTTATAAGTTTCTATTATAATTTCACATTAAACATTTTATATTTAAATTATAATTCATGTCATATAATTTATAAAAGTTTTTATATATTGCCAATTAATATTATGGATATTTATTTAATAATGAAAATCCTATGTGATATTTTTTTAAATATTGTTTTATTTGTTGTCAACATATTGTTTGTTAATTTTTTTTGTGTTTATATAAAGTAAGATGCTACTTATAAGAAGAAGTTAGAGTTTTACCTCCTGTTATGTCAGATGATGTGTTGTCGATCCTAATTATTTCTAACAAGATCCCTAGAAGGTTATCATGACTCAAGTGTCAAATGTTTCTATATAGAGTCTGTTTGTATAAATTTGATGTTAGAATATTATGAATTTGAAAGACATAGAGAGCTCAAATATTTGAAGTCCTGAAGTTGTTTATTATGTGGAGGTTACCAGATTATGTCCATCTAACTAATTCTGAATCAGATAGAGACATGTCAACACCTCAAATAGATCAATATGTATGAACTACTATGATTCCATTAGATGGAGGAATCATGTGAAGGGCAGTAGATTGTGGATGCACAAGTTTACAAAACTTGGCTTATTAGGAAAATGATATCTATTAGTGAACAGTTATGTGTGTTACAAATGTTGTAAATCTTATGTTAATTAGAAAAAGTATAATGAATTGAGTGAAACCATGTTATGATGCTCTGGGTGAAGAATTAATTGATGATGGTGTTCATATAAAGGAACCAGATTGGTGAGTTCTTATTCTATATCAGAGAGAGGTTCCTTCTTGTATATACTCTAGAAAAAGGCTTAAATAACGTTATATAAATATTATAATGTGATTAACCAAGAAATTTATGAGTTTTTATTTTATGTTTTATAAACTTAATCAAGATTTAAGGATGTTTTATTATGATTTTTGATACCAATATTTAATGAATCTCATATATAGATAATTTTTTCTAAATTTTTTGTTGTTTTAGAGGAATTAAAATGAAGTTTTACTGAGAGTGAATTTTTAAATTAGAGGATGTTCTTCTTAGTTTATTTTTATTGTAAGTATTCATATTTAATGGAATTCATTATAATTTATAAGAATATATTTAAAATACCATATAGAAAATGTTTTGATGTTTTTGCACTGTGACTATCTAGTTAATGAATCACTTGGTTGAAGTAGAGTCACTAGAAAGATCTACTAAACCTAGGTTCATAAGACACCATATATCAGATGAAGGTGCAATGAATTGAGTTTCAATAGATGGTGGCATACCATATAGAGAATGAGGAACCCTAGATAGATTTGAAACAAACTAAGTGTTCCATACATAGTATTTCTAAACAATGTTTTGGGAGCCAAGTTGACAATTTTATTATTGTGTTTCTTCAAAAGAATAAGACAACCCATATA
Organism: Viscum album; assembly: GCA_963277665.1. Classification (NCBI taxonomy): domain Eukaryota; kingdom Viridiplantae; phylum Streptophyta; class Magnoliopsida; order Santalales; family Viscaceae; genus Viscum; species Viscum album. The sequence goes on from OY728137.1 coordinate 276,617,655, forward strand.
ATTGGACATAGATAGTATAATTTCTTATCAGGAGATAAAATAATCTTTATGTGATTTGTAATGATGGTATCCACTTCTTTACCAAGTGAAACTATATTTATCAGTGTGGGATGACACAATAAGAATGAAATCACCAATATTGGGGCTGAACCTAGTAAAAGTTTGTGCATATTTTTGTTATTTTATTATCTTTAAATATGAGTGAGGCTGGGCTACAAAGTTTATTGGGACCATACTCTAACACGTTTTAAATATAAATTTTTAGGGAAAAGAAATCGTAAAAGATCTTCACTAATAAAACATCCCCATCTCAATGGTGTATAGATTCTTGGGATCTCCAAGTATCAATGTATGAAACTTCACATTATAATACCCTTATATTTCTTTTGATGGATAATATCAACTCAATTATTAGTAAATTTATTCTTACCTTCAAGGAAAATAATTATCGTGGGTGAAAAAACAAAATGATTCCCTATCTTCTATCACTTTTATTGAAGGTGATTGATGTAACAACAATAAGGTTTCTACATTTTGAGAAGGATTATCCTATGAAAATTTTGAGAAAAATAAATCTTGTGGTTTATGTAAATGGTCATAATTATACTATTATAATTCTTTGTATTATATGATGGTACTTATACAAAAATATAGCCTACCAAAGGCCAAATAAGGACCACCTCGACCGCATTGTGTGACCTAGGGTCAATTACGTGGTAGTAGTCTAGTGGTCCATCCCATAGCAGCATGTGCTTGTTCATAGAACCAAAACGGAGGGCTTAAAAATGGTGGGATTTATAGTGGAAAAATGGTATTTTCAAGGGTGTGTGGAGGGTAGGTGTGAATTCATAGACAAGGGATGGCCCATGAATCTGATGTGGTGTGAAGTGTAATGGGGTTCCATCTTGAGTTTTTTGTAATATTAAGAGTATTGTAAAGGAGTGAAAGACTAAATGGAAGTCTGATGTTGGATCTAGCACCACACATGTGCGATTAATATTTTTAGAAAAAAAGATACAATGAAATCCATTTTAAGAGCTGTACCCCATCCATATGACTATCACAGGAGACCGTAATGTGTCTCTAGCCATCATTAAGGGTTTTTGTTCGTCGATATTTTCATGATATAACCTATGATGATAGAACCGAGACACTATGATTGACCCATATTCATGTAATTTATCATATGTGATCATAAATATCTCAATAATATTAAACCATTTTCATAGAAGTGTTATTATATGATATATAAGGTGTTAGTTGTTTTTATTTTTGTAAAGAAGATGATTATTATTGCTATAAAAGGCATTGAGTCGGTGTATGCATGAATAAAGGTGGTGCGCATATCTATTTAGGTAGTTGAGTCAAGTTAGGGGGAGTTTTCTATAAATACCTTGATCTCATTCATTTTTAGTATGAGTCAATATCATATCAATGAGATAATTTGAAAGAGATAAGAGTGAAACAGATCAAACAAGAATAGTTTGTATTTGTGTATAGTTCCCATGCATTTGTGATAAGTATTTATAAACCATCACATTGACATAATGATGTCTAAGTACCATGTGACAATGATTGATTATTATACTACAATTGTGTAACGTGAAGGATAATGAATAATTGAACCAATATATATTATTACATGAATAAGAAATAAAGAAATGGACATCACATACACTGTTACATGACGGTGATTGAGATTCATTCTAAAATAATATGCATGCATATAATAGAGTGAGTTACAAAATTAAAAAGAAACATCACATGATAAACTTGAGAGATAGAATCTGAATTGGTTCTGTGTGAATTTCATTCTATGTTTGTATACATTGAAGAAGGACTATGGGACTATCATGAAGTGAAATCATGAAGTAGTAAAGGGTTGGTGTTCTTGAAAGCCAGTGTGAAACTAGTGTGGTTGTGAAACATTTAATGAGTAATTTTATCCTATAAGACCATAACATTTATTATACATGCATGAATAATTAATACCCCATGAAAAATAAATTTTATGAATAGTTTACAGTGTATTTAATACTAAGTCAAGTAGTGTTTTAGAATTAAATATTACCTGAGTTATCAGTGTGGTAAGAATCTAAAGATATGTCATATTGAGTTATTTTTATGATTTATCTTTTATTAAACAATATTGAAGATATTTTTTTTATCACTTGCACACATTTTAGCGAGTTTAATACTTCATCAGACATAAGGAAGAATTTATTGAGTATTATTAAACTGAGGGAACTGAGCAAATATAGTTTATCAAAATTATTGAGAAATACCGAATGAATTGATTGGTGAATTTAAAATGTACAAAAATTTGTATATTATGAAGTTAGATACAACATAATAAAGAAGGAAGATCAATATATTTTCTTATAGTGGATCAAGACAAGAAGATGAAGCTAATGACTAGGGGTATAACTTGTTATTGAAGAGGATCAAGACAGGAGGGTCTTACCCGCTAGATAGTTTCTAGTCTAAAAATACAAGGAAAAAGAGCTTTATCATCATGGGTTTCAACTAGTATAAACTAGGAGATCAACTTATGGGGTGTATAACCATTTTATTATTGAACATCTTTAATTTATTATAATATTTTTATGGATATTCCATGTTTGGGGATATAACCAACATGGAAAGAAGTTTGTCATTGTTTTAAACCTTGTAAATAATGTTTACTACTATCTATATTATTACTCTTTCATATTATTTGACATTAAGAAATATAAAATAGTGTATTGAGAACCTTAACAATTTAAATAGATTTAATTTTAAAGAAAATTATTCATAAAATGAGTGCACCACAGAATCACCCCCACTCAGTTGCACCGAATTCGAACATCAGATCTATAGTAGTCACCTAAATTGGGGGATAACCATGTAAAATCCAGTGTTCCTTGATTTATTTTCTTATATTTACATACATGTGAGGTATGGTTACAATGTTGAGTAGACTCATACTCTTAACAAACTCTAGAGGTTAATTTCAAGAAAAAAGAAATTAGATATGATCACCTTCTTAGTGGTCTACCATTTCCTGGTAACATCAAGTGATATATGAGTGGGAATGTTTCCTTTGTAAGATCATTATATTACTTATCATGGTTAATATTATATAAGTTAATAGTATAGGTGTTCTCACATTCTATCAAAGAAATTATCACAGATGAAAAAACATAATGATGTCATATATTCTGTCATTTTGCCTTAATGTGACTGATATATCCACTATATTGTTTCCACCCTTGAAGAAATATGTTCCTATAGAATTTGATTACAAAAGTAATCTTGAGGATGATGGAATGTATAATAATTATATCATTATACCCTTATTAAAAACTACTTATATGAAGGTAATGGGTATCAATACTGAAAAATACCCTTGGAAAACATGAAAGAATCCCTGAGGGAAATATAAAGGTAAAGGAAGAAAAAAAATCAAATATGGAGAATTAAGTTCAAAGATACTAGGATAGAGAAAGATAAAAATATTTATGAATACTTCACCAATGTTAATGAAATTTTCAATGAAATCAAAGGATTTTCTAATTTCTTGGAAGATTCAACTACTGTTAGAAAATTCATGATAAACTTTCCAAATTGTCTTGATTGAAAAATATTTCCTTTTGAAGATAAATGTGATTTATCCCTTGATGAATTACATAACATTCTTCATGTTTTTGAAATGATTAAATCTTCTAGATTTAAAAATATAATTAATTAAGTGATAAATTTTAAGGTTAGGAGGATGCTAATAATATGATAACCTAAAAATGTGGTAGTGAAGATCACTAAATCAAAAGATAAAACAGATAATAATGACTTAAATGATAGAATCATGCACCTTATATCTAAAATTACTACAAAGGTAAAGGAAATTAAAAATTAAAACTTACACATAATTTTTTTGAGAGTTTATGCATTGGAAATTTTTCTATGTATTTTACTAGGAAGAAATATATATAAAATTATGAGGATGATTATGAGGAAATCCCTCAATAGATATATTATAATAAAATTTACAAGGAAGATATGCACAACACTGGATGTTAGAAATGGTTTACAAGAAGTATGGAGTATATTGCATATGAAGGTAGAGTATAAATCTACTAAAAACAGTTATTTAGAATATGAAGTGTCAAAAAAAGTTAGAACATTCATAGATCATGTTGGAAGAAAGAAAGAACTAAAATTAAAATTTTGATGAAATATTAATTGAAGAAACCAATTGAGAATATTAAATATGGTCTAAACTGCACCCATATCCTGAAGAAATAGATAAATCAAGAAATAATACACAGTATTGAAGAAATTGTGTGAAAATAATAATGAAGGAAAATAGTAATTTCTTAAAAATAAAGATTATAAAATTGATGAAATTAATAATCTTAGGCTGATATTTATGGAATAAGAAAACATGATAAATCTTATTAATGAAAAGATTATTTCTAAAGAAGATGAGTTATGTAAGAAACAATCAATAAGTCTTGATATCTAATATACCATGATGAATAGGATAGGGAAATTCAACAAAGCTTCAGTGGAAATGGCTGAAATATGAAAAGTGGTAGGAAGAACACTTCCCAATAATTAGGTTAAATATATAGCCACAAAATATAAAATTTCATTGGACAACCCCAACCTTTCAGGTGTAAGAATCAGTAACAGAAATTCTTGGGTTGATAAAGGATGTGAGAAATACATCATACCAGTGGAAGTTAAAAGTAACTACCAGAATAAAAATTCCCCACATAAAGGTAAATTAAATACTATTGAGTATGTCAAATATTAATAAAATTATCCAAGAGAAAAACCATAAAACTATAGAAGATCAAGATTAAATGGATATTTTTGGTGCTATAGAATATATGGGAACAAGGCATATAATTATTGTAAGAATATATCTCTACTTGGAAGTATGCTGAAACTGATGGGGAGAAATAAAGGTAGAAATGGAGGTAATAATCTAAATCTATAGGGAGTTAAAAAAATTAATCCTTTGGAAGTGAATACCCTCTAAAAGAAAAACTGATTTGTTTTATTTGGTGAAAATTGTAGAAGGTGTGAATAATCTGTTCACTATGTTTAATATTTCATAAGAACACTTTTATGGGAAATTATTTTCATGTAAAAAGAATAAGAAACTGGGAAAATAAAAACTAAAGGAAAATATTTTCTTATTGATACTTCTCTAAAACATCATAAAAATAAAAAACAAAAGATTAATTCCAATGGTTCTTTCAACATTTGATAGGTAATGTGAAAGTCTTAAAAAAAATTGAATACGAGGGGGGAAATTTTACATTAAAAAATTATTATTCCATAAAAATAATAGTAATTAATACGACTAATAATGATGTTTAGAGGATGATGTAAAAAATATTTTGTATTTTTTTATGGTCTTCAGAACAACATATTGATAGTGATCTAACTTTTTGATTATGGTGAGGAATTAATATTAAAAAAATTATTATTGTATAATTTGATGTTCAAAAATTTTACACCTTTTACTTAGGGGGAATAAACACATGGAAATATAATTTATGTCATTTATCCTTCAAATTATTCATATTCAATTACTAAAGATGAAAATAAAATTTGGAACAAATTATATTGGAATCCTATGAAAAAAAATTATGTGTAATATTTAAATGATTTTTGTATGGATTTTTTAGAGATTTACATAAAGTAAGGTGGAAATATGATGAAATTTATTTAATATTATGGAGAGGAAGGATGGTTAGAGGAATAAAGAAAAATGTTGAAATTCAATCCTACAGACCACCTGATCTCATGTACTCTGATCTATGTGAGACAATGAGACATCAATGAAATTTTTTATTTGTACTTCATTAATTTTTTTAATAATTTCACTTTGGTGATTAATATAATGTTAAGAAAAATAAATAAGAGGCTTCAATGTTTTTCAGAAGTTTTAGAAGGTATGTGAGAAATATGTGGGTGAATATATATTTATGTCGAGAATAGATAATGAAAAATATTACAAAAGAAACTATTTCATTCATACCCATAGAAACATAGAATTAAAAATAAATACAGTTCTCCCTACATACGTCGGAAATATATACTAGAAATGAAGAAAAGTGGAAGTTTATTTTAAATGTGAATATATATGCTCACTGAATAAAATATTATGCAATTTTTCCAAACATAAGCTATAAGTATAGTTCTTTATGTTCAAAATAGATTTTTTCTTTAATTGGAATAAAAAAAAGACTCCAAATGATATCTGGTATAATAAAAACACTTCTATTAAATATTTTAATGTATTTTGGATTAGTTTATTAATAAATATCAAATAATAATATTTTGGAAATTTTGATGAAAATTTTGATGAATGTGTTATAATCGGAAATTAATCAAATGAAAAAAGTTACAGGTGATAGAACAATAAAATATATATGTTGGTTGATTATTTTGATGTGTTATTTGTGGAAATATATCCACCAAAATAAAAATTATTTAAAATTGTGTAATTAATGATATAGTAATTAATTTTTGAGATGTTAATTTGAAGGAAGATGAATGTGAGCCTATTATTATACATGATGATTTTGAACAATAATGTGAAGATGAATTTAAGATAGGAATAAAACCAAAAAAATAAACATCAAAATCATGTTGAATATAATATCATCATAAATCATGAAGCACCAGTTCATACAATGAGGTTCCCCATAATAATTGTACAACTAGGAGGGGGATTTAAATAAGTGGTGGTCCTTTATAATTTTTGTTATATTGTAATTAATAACAACAATTTATCGTAGTTTCATCCTCTCAACTTTATAACTCGACCACACTTGTATGAAATTATAATAAAACAAAGTAAAAAAATTTACAAATCTTTCCCTCAAAATTGGTGGAAACGTACTTTCTACATAGAATCTCATTGGTTATTGAATTTTTAATATTATTAAGTGAATACAATGAGATAAATCATGCTAATATCATTTTAAATCTTGGAAGTATTTTACACTCACTCCAATTAGTTACAATGTATTATTATCCTTTTGATTAAACATAATAAAAAACATTAAACTTCCTCAAAATGAACTCTATCTCACGATTCTCTATCCAGTATCATTCTTTCTATTACACCTATGTTAAGTCTTACTTAGTCTCTATTGGGTATTACTCTATATGATGTGACACCACTTAGTGTTCTTCCATCTAAAGCACTTTGTTTGATGCACCTTGGTCTAGTACCTAGGTTTAGTAACTCTACCTATTAACTATTTAGAGTTATCTAATTCACCCATGTGATTATATTTCTAGATACTCACACTGAAGAAACATCATCAGTTCCGAACCATAATAATCTAAGTGAAAAAATCTCAACGAGACTAAATTTTTTATGGGCACAGTTCCACCAAAAATCAAGGAGGCGGTGTGGGCATAAAATTCAAATTTCCCCCTCAACTGAACATTCATTTGACGACCTTAAAATCTTATAAAGGACCTGAGTCAGCAATATTCATACAATATTCCTTAAAACTAAGAAACAATTATATTCTTCAAATATTCCTCATATATTTTTAAGATTTGTTAACATTGAATAAACGTGTGAGCATGATCATTGTTATGGATTGTTTATGTCTGATGATTTTATAATGAACCCCTCCATCTAGTGTTGTTTTATCATACTCCACTATCTATGCTATTCATAGTCCAATCAAATATGTCCAATAATTATAGGCATGGACTCACACTAGTATTTCCTTAATGACAAGTTTGATGAATTTTCACCTCTCTTTACAATCATATTATGACCACTCAAACTTTAATCAGATATGATTACACTATAATAAATATACTATAACTTCATATAATCATCCATATTCAGAAATAAAATTTTTATATCTGATACTTCACCAACCAGATGATCCTTCCAAAAACTATACAGTCAAAAAACTTCAAAAGTACATCTGATGTAGATGGATCACTCTACTGGGTAAAAAATAAGCCTTCCTCATTATGAATATCTTTCTATGATCATCTTGAATTAAAAAGCTCATCCTAGAGAACGCATTCAAAACATAAATCTATAGGATACTCAGATGAAATATTTTATTTAATTACATTCAATTATTTCTTCTTTTACTTGAGTTTCAACATCTCTAACAATCGTTCTTGACCTGATGAACTTGATTTGGTAATATATATATATAGCAAGAAACTTCATCTCCTCATATCCTAAAAATATATACAAAAGTATTCTTCCCAAAATATTATTAGATAAATTATTCTTGTAAAACTTTATCCCACTTTCTAAAAACTCTGCTATAATTATGAGTATCTTCCTATCATTTGGTATATTGAGCCTCACCAATGCATCATCTGACTGAGTAATGAAATAAGATCAACAAAAACACAATTTCTGCAACTAATTGAACAATTATTAAAAAATAATCCCTATGAATATTTAATCTATAATTTTTGATTTTTTGGATACATTTTTAATGAATCCTTTATTAAACATTTATCTAACCAATATATTTAACATAAAAAGTTTCATGACACTAAACATATAGATTAACCATTTTTTTAAAGGTATTATAGCCCTCATTGAAAAGTATTTCAATGGATATGATATTGATATTCTCCCACTCAAGCATAAAAAAATTTGGACCATTTACTTAGTCCCACTTTTATGATAAATCCTGAATCAAATTTAAAATTATAGAGTAAAGAGTTATATATATTATCCCATTGTACAATAAAATCAAAAATAATATTGATTTTCTTGAGAACATCATTATGTGAGAGGTGGAGTCTTAATATGATGTTCTAGCCTAAGTTCCTCAAATATTCTAGGTGAAAATTCATCCACATAATTTGTGTACATGCCTGAGAGGATTCTATATATTCTCTTTCTACAATACTCAAATTAATAGACATTATTTGTTTACTATGTTAACTCATGCAACTTTCTTCCAAGAATATTTTTTCCCATGATGTTGATTTTTTTATCTTTATAATCCTCATCCAAAATAGTATAAGTGGACCAAATAAAGTTAATCTCATTACTTATTCTATTATTCAGGCTATAAATCTATTTTATTTTAACATACCTAAGTATTTTATTTACATCCATCATGTTTGATTCCATTGGATCACTATCATATATTGCACACAAATTTACACCATATTGTATATATGGTATTAAGGAAATAAGATATATTACATATCTAATAAAATTCAAAACATCCTTCCAATTTTCAATTTTCCTAGCTTCATCATTACTTTGTCTCATGCCAACAAATATGGGTACATAGTCTTCCTTTGAGGCTTCATTGAAAAAATTTGGTGATAAATCAATGGAGTAATTTCTCTGTGATAGTAAGATGTTTCTTCTTTTCTATTATACTTGTAATCTGAAAAATTAATTCATCTCATTGATAATTGATATCTCAAAGTTCCTTTTCATTTGTTTAGAAATAAATCATAGAATTTATACATGTAACCAACAAAAATTATATCATCAATGTAAATAATGAAAATAAGTGTTCATGTACTCATCTAATTTTCATACATGTTTCTATTAAAGTTTACTTTGGAGTACTTAGATTAGTTTAGGAGACTATCATGTTTTCAATACTAGGAACACATGTCCTATTTCAACCCATAAAAATATTTCTTGATAATTCATTCCATGGTTCCATCATTATCAAGTGGGAGCCCATTATGTTTCTCAATATAAACATCTCTCTAAATTTCCATATTTTAGAATACTTACTTAACATCCATAAGGTGTACTTTTTTATGTTGATTAGAAACAAAAACTAAAATCATTATAACAGTTTTCATTATTTCAATGGGAATTTTTTTTATTCAATACCAACATGATCCACTTGTGAGAAACCATTGAAAACCAGAAATGGTTTATTTCGTGAAACTTCTCCATGTTCATTGAGATTATTTAAAAAAACCCATTTTGTTCATATAACATTTTGTTCATCTAATTTTAGAACAAGCTAGTTTGTGTTTTTTTTAAATTTGATATGACTATTAATTCAATGAATTCAACCTTTTCATTATTGTCAAGAACTTTTAAAACTCATTGTGGTTACACTTGTGAGATATGTGATTGCTAAAACTATAATATCAATTAATATCTGTTTTGAAACGTAGCTTACTAATTTCTGAGAATTTTTTCATATTAAAAATATTTTTGGAGCCCTTTATTCTTGTGGATTTAAATTTGTATCAATTTCCTAATCCCAAAAATTATTATAATCATCTTGTGCAAGATTAGGTTCACAATTATCTTTCTTATCATTAAATTCTAAGGAAGTCAGCATTTTGTGTCTCTTTAAACTCTCGTCATCATGTTCAATAACATCTTTTAAATTATAATGGTTTTAATGGTATTAAAATAAAATGAATCAGCCAAATATTCTATATTTTTATCCCATCACTAATGAAAATTTTCATTTGAAGATTATTCCATTAAAATACCTTCATTTCCTTTTTCATCAAACTTCGTAGATTCCCATTTTTTATCTGTTGGGACCATATAATCTGGAAAACCTTCACATATTTTAGTATAGATTTTTTTATTATACCACTTATCATTGAGTGTTTTTTTATTTTTATCAGAGAAAACATATGTTTTGAACATGCACAGTTATAACCTATCTCTAGAATAATTTTAATGGTTTTTATTTTTCTATAATTCTTCTTCCCATCAAAACTAAAATCTTGTTTTTCATTTCTACCACTCTATTTTTTAGAAGTGAAGGGATGTTTGAATTGGTGTTTAATTCGATGTTACTTTAGGTGTGATTCAATGGATTTACTTATGTACTCATTTAATGTTTTTATTCTCTACTTCAAGATATATACACCAAGATCCTTTCTAAAATTTATTTCAAAACTTCTTAATAACTCAACAAACTTTGACTTATGTTTGATGACCAAAACACTTTTCATCTATGTAAAATAATCAATGATAGTAATAAAGTAAAAAACACCATTTTTATTCATGTCTCATTGTTCCATATAAATAAAAGTGTATAAGTTTAAGAGGGTCTTTGGATTAAATTTCAACTTTATTATGTCTTACATTGATAATCTTATATATCTGGTTTGTTATATAGACAATATCAACTTTATTTTTCAGTTGTGATCTATATCTTATAATAATTTATTTAAACATTATAGAGATGTTTTATAGTTAAGATTCCCAAGTCTTTTATATAACCTTGTTTTCATCCATAGAATTCAAACAACAAGAGTTAATAGCATCTCCAATCTGGAATAGATTAACTCTGGTCCTTTATATCTTAGTAACAATTTTTCCATCTTTTAGACATACGATGAGGCACAAATATTTTCTTAAGTTAAATTCATTACTGTTGTCATGGACTTTTCTAAATCTAAGTATGATTTTATGTATATAAACAAACTTATTATACTTTTAAATCAGATTTTGATCTTTAATCTTAGTAGTAAATGTCCTGTTTATTATTTAAAAACTATAATTTAAAATATTAAATACTACTCCCTCATATTCCTTAATAATTTTAAGTATTTTATTATATATTTTTATATACATGGTAAAACACTATCAAAAATCCATATTTTGTTCTTTTTGTTTTATTTTACAGTGTTCTCAATAAAAAAGGTTTTGTCTCCAATATTGATTTTCCCATATTCCATTTATTTTTCAGTGAAAGAAGAATATACTATAAGTTTTTCCATAAAATAATTTTCATAGTGATCAAGTTGGTCATACCTCTCTCAAACTTAGTTTAAGATGTGAAATATTTTTTCCTTTATAGATTCATTACAATAGATGACTTTTTTTTTATTTTTATCACATTATAATGTTACCTCATTTTCCCACTATTTCTCATCCTCATTTCTTATATACTCTAAGGGAGAGACATATTGTATAAAAATCACATTTCTTTATGTCCACATACATGAAAACATATTTTTTTTAATGTCAATATTATATAAAATTATTGATATTCTTGATGAAAATATTTTTCAGATTGAACACACTATTAAACAAATGATTTACCTTAGTGTGGGGAATCATTGAATTGATAGGTTGTTTAACTTAATTTAATGTTATTTTATATTCAGATCATTTCTCATCCCAATACCTTCTATTATTAATTTTCACACCAACATTGTTTGAATAATAAAACGAAATTTAATGTTTTGAGGGTGTATATTTCATATAATTATTGGGTTGAGATATTCTAGTAGGTTGAGTTGTTTCAGCCATTTCTCCGGAATTATTGTTGAAATTATCCCTCATATTCATCAACATATTTTTAGCCTCAATGAATACTGATTATTTCATAAATAATTAATCTTTATTAGAATATTTTTTATCATTAATATCTTTCACCGTATATCCCCATTTTTCAACTTTCGTCTTTAGATTCTTGATATTTTCTATACACACATATTCAATTTTATGAAATTATTATTTTAGTTGATTTTTTAGCAATTTCCTTCTTCAATATTCTCTATTATTTTTTGAGTTTTGTATTTTTATCAAGAAATTAAACAATTTTTTATTTGAGCTTATATCCCCTATAGTTTTCTTCACCTTTTTATTCTTCACTATTTGAAGTGTCTTTCTTTCTTTCAACATGATCCACGAGGGTTTTGAATATTTAAGATTCCTTATATATTGATGAAAAATTTTAATTGAAGTTTTACACTACCTTGTTACTCAAAATACTTCTTTTATTTCTTCTATTGAACATTTTCTTATTACCAGTAAAGAGCATAAATTCTTTGGATGTTTTTCTTCTCTTTTTCCTCAGATATTTTCTTTCATAATATCCATCATCATTTCACACATCATATTCTTTATATAGTTCATAGAAAATGAACTATTCATCATCTCTATAAATATTTAACTTAGAGTTTTTCTTTATACATTTAATTTATAGAGAAAAGGGACTTAATTCGTTCAATCACTTAAGCACCATCCTTCATATATTCTTATTCACTGAGGCCCATTAAATCATGTTTATGTTCATGGATTATCAATTTTATCAAAGATTCAAAGTATATATCTTCCTTATTATTATTTTTAAAATAAGGATCTTTCCTTATTTCAATCATAAGAAGCATATTAAGATAATCATGAAAATATAAATCATATTTATATACTCAAAAAATTATTTTAGGATAAAAAAATTATGGAATGTTTCTCATTGAAACATTAATAATTGTTTAATCTTCCATGACTTCCCCATATCCTCTAATGTTGCAAACTATTTCATTAAATATGGTGATGTATTCATCAATAGTTTTATCTTCCACTAACCCGGTATCTTTAACTTTATTTTATAAATTTAATGTTTTTTCCATAACTTATATATTATAATTGAAGATTCTTTAGATTTTTCCCATGATTCCTTTTCTATCATGAAACCCACAACCTTTATATAATGATTTTTTGATAAGTACAAGATAACAACATTTCGAAATTTTCCATCCACCTCAATATTTTTTTTTGAAAATAGAATTGGAGCATATTATTTAATGGGTGGAAACCCAATAGTAGCTACATAAATTATTTCTAGGAAAAGAGAACGAAGATAGGTTATCATTATATTTTTAACATCCATAAAAAATTTTACTATCAAATATAGGAATAACATTGTTATTAACAATGTTGAGATTATCCATGATAAGTAACATAAGGATCCTATATGGGTAACCTGCCTTCTTTGATATCCCTTGAAGTTCACAATTTTATGTGGAATACTTAGATGAAGGGGAGGGAACTAGTGGTGTTGTTTTTCAATTTCATTTCTCTTTAAATTTACCCATGAAACATGTTGTAGTTTCTATCCTCTCAACTTTATAACTCTATATCACTTGTATGAAAAGATAACAAAATAATGCAATGCACACAATTTCCTACAAGGTTCACCCCCATTATGGATGACTACATTCATATCACGTCAATTTCCGTTAGTCTATAGATTTTAACTTTATAAAGAAGTGAATACAATGAACCAAATTCTGTCAAGATCATTATATCTCATGATATAGAATTTTATCGACTCTCATCAATTATAAAGTTTTCTTATACTTTGGAGCCAATGAAATGTAAAAAATGAATGTTTCTCACAACAGACCATGTCATAAAATTAAAAATATAGTATTACATATTATTTTATACCATTTTACATTGTGACTTAGTATACATCAATTATGTCTCCTTCTATTTCACCTTTATTCAGTGCTACTCATTTTGAAGAACATTTTCTAATTCCCATAGGCCATATAGCTCTGTTTGTCACCTATAATTTTACCAAGTGATTCCTCGGATATAAAATAACACTATAATAACTTTAACACATATAATATATGACTATTTCAGTGAGAAAAATATAATAATAAGAACCACCATTGTAGAGGAATGCATCCTCTTAAGATAAATAAGGAGGTGTGGTCTCTAATTTCAATTTCCACACTCATCTAAACTTTTGTTTAACAACCTTCAAAGCTATTAAATGTTCATAATCCAAAATAATTATAAAAACATTATTAATACTCAGAATCATATATATTTTTCAAATATTACATAGATATTGTATATATTTATTAACATTGAATGAAAATATCTACATTATCATTATTATACACAATGTCTATCTATTGAATTTATTAATGACTAATTCATTCGGTATTGTTCTATCTGACTCGGCACTTCCCGATCTTCCTTCATTTGAGTGAATCAAACATGTAAAATAATTGTTAGAATAAGTGAATTTTATATGGGTTTATCTATATGATTCATTGGAATCTATCTATCTAATCACCATATTCCTGCTTAGACTATAAGCATAACTCGGTCTTTTGTATACAGTCTGCTACAACTTTACAAAATCACCATTTTGATGAAAATACATTTTTATCTTTGATAATTCATCTATCAGATGATCCCTCAGAAACATTTACATCCAATCATATTAATAATTCAATTTAATAGAAATATATCTCTCTATCCAGTGCATAAAAAATCTTCCCTCAGTCCTATTTTTTATCGGAACAGTTTGACTTGAATAAATCATCCTATATAATTATTTCAAGAAATTACTCTATAAAATTCTCTAATAAACTATTCTGTTTGGTAAAATTTAGTGATTTCAACTATTACTAGATATTTAAAGTCTTTTTCTCTTCATTATCGGTTCGATGAACTTTATAAAGTACCCTTCATATAGTTATAAACTTTCAGACTTCATATTTTTAAACTTTACACAAACATCATTTTTCAGAAACATCATGAGTTAACTTATTATTGTATATATTCTCCCCCTCTATGTAAAAGTAGTTTCAATCATGAATATCATCATGATATTTGTGACATTGAAGATCATTAATGATTCCTCTAATTGATTAAGGTAATTTTCTCAAAAAAAACTGAATATTGAAAAAAATACAACAATTATAACAAAATCATCCAAAATAATATTTAAAAAAAATAATGATTTAGGTTTGAAAATAAATCACCACTTATCTATAAGTGTAATGAAAATTAGTTTTTGATTATGTTTAGAATAATTAATGGTCCAATGTAATGTATGAATAGTTGGTTAAAATTGACAAATTAACCCCCGGGATCTAGTACCTAGAATAAAAGGAAATAATGTTATAGAAATAAAATTGTTATTTAAAAATAATCTCAATGAATATAGAGAAATTAAAAAAATACTCTGGTTACCAAAAAAGGTTACTAATAGGTGGAAAATGTTTTTTTGAAGAGTAATTTTTTTGTATTCTAAGACGTGAAACTCTCTGAATGATATCGTCTGTTACTGCTAATCAAAGTTATATATTATACCATATGTATTGTAATTAAACATTTTTGAATTGATAATATGAAGAATAAATTTACATTGAGTAAAATAGTGGGTTTATACTTGAAAATTATTGGACCATGGTGTGTAAACTAAGAAAATATTTGTATCGGTTGAAACTGGCCCATCATGCATAGAATGTAAAACTTGGTAGTTTTCTGAATTAGTTGAACATTCTTAAAGGAAAATTTGATAAGAAATTGTTTGTCAAAGACATGAGTATAAGTAACCTAATTTTTTTTATTTGTGATTAAATTTTTCCAGGATATAGGGGTAAATATCTTGAAAAATTATCTTAAAAAAGGATGAAAAACATCGAGATGTCAATAATCAGAGAGTTTAATTTCTTTCAAGGATTATAAGTTCATAAAAAATGAAGAAACATCTTTTTATCACAACAAAATTATTCGATGGTGATGCTAGAAAAGGTTTTCCTAGAATATTTGAAATTTTTTAATACACATATTATTATTTGAATGAAGTTGAGTAAAGATGAAGCTAAAGAAAGTGTAAATCGTAAGGACTTATGAATGTAGATTAGAATTATAATCTATCAAACTTATTATTTACCCAAAATTGGATATTCCATAAAATTATATATATGATGTCAATGTGATAAATGGAATAAAACATGGCGGAAGAAAATAGAATACTAAATATTGATAAAGGAACATCTAATTATGTCATAATGAATAGAAAAATTACTAACATGACCATTCTTTGTCTCTATGATACTGATTGGGTTAAATATTTCAATGATAAAAAATAAAAACCCCAGGAGGAAGTATCTTTTTGGGGGAAAGGTGTGTGATTCAACATAGTAGGAGAAAATGTTCTGTTACATTGAGTATAGTGAAATAAGAGTGGGTTGCTACCACACATGAATGTACAAAAATTACATGGCTGAATGTTGAATAACAATTGAAGATTATTTTCAATACTAATAGTTCCAATGATCTCTCCAAATATACAATGCAACATTCATGAATGAGTCAAATAAGTATTTAATGTGGAAAACATAACCTAGATACCCTATCAGAATGGTACTGAACCTAAATTTCCATATACTCGAAGGTTGTTCCTGATCCTCACAAGCTGGTTACTAGCATCTAGGAATCAAAAAATATCAAGAGGGAACAATTTCACCCATCCTGAAGCAACAAAATTGACATATACTTACATGATGTAAATAAAATAAATTAATAGTGTAAGAAAATTTAAATTCTTTAACAAATAGAAAGAAATCATTGTAATACAACTAAAATGTTACTAAAAAATCTCTATGTGAGAAGACCAACTAAAAAAGAAAAATAACCAAAATAGCTACTCCATGTGATATCATGGGAAACCTCCCTCCATTTACCCCAACATTGCTAACAGAAACCTCTCCTCTTCATTATATCAACTTTCCATTCTTCACATCAAAATACATAAAAAGGTCTATTCGCCACTGAAGGGGTGCACATGGTGTTCGATAATAGGCTCAGTCAGATCCTACCATAGTGTTCTATAATATGTATTTGTACAAATATATGAACATGCTCATCTATAATGAAAAAAAAGTAATGATAAATAGTTAAAACATTTTTATATCCAAATCATTGGAAATATTTAATTTTAACTTTATTTTTAAACATTTATTAATAAATCTTGGTAAAAGAGTTTCAAATAATGTCATATACATATATCAAATCAGTTATATCAAATGACTTTACAACATATATCTCATACAATATCAATTCCTTAGAAGTATAACTCAACAAATGAAAGTAAATTAATCCTAAGTAACATCATGCCAAGTAACACACTAGGTCTGGATAGCTAGGAAAATCATACCTTCAATATAGAAAATCATTCAGGAATCATTCCACTAGACATATGCATAAAATCTGGGGTGCATAGAAACAACCCAAAAAGGTGAACCTCAAAACAATTCTATCAATAGATGAGACCTATTACTTAATCTTGAACCAAATTACCCAAGCTTTACCATGTGAAATTATTTCATAACCAATGAATGAAAACAATGATTTCAAAACCATTTCATAAATCTAGATCACAATTATTCAAAAATACATTTTCTTTTAGAAAAATAAGGTAAAAATCATATTTAATCAAAAATATAATTCTACATACAAAAATAAATCAATAAGTCATGCAATTTCATTTACAAAACAATTTAACCAAAATAATGAAATGAAGTTCATCCATCTTAGCAATGATATGGAACCACCTACCTCTAGAATGCAGTCACACATGTCCACAATGACATCCACCAACAAATAAGAACACATTGATGCTAAATGAGGCCTTAGAATGAATTCAAATATCCCAGAATAGATCCAGTTTTTCAAAAAAGGGTTTGTGAGGAGGATAAATTCTGACATACCTCAAATAACTCACACACAAAACCACAACCAACAAAGGATTTACCATTTGAACAAGATTAGATGATGAATCTAAAAATTAATCATGTGAATTATTATAAAAGAACAATAGATCAGATAATGAAATAAATCAGTTCTACCATGATCAAAGGAAATGAAAAAACATGAGTATTAATAACCTAAAGAGATTAAAATCATATGTAATGGATATTAATCGTTGACGTAATTCAAATAGAGTGGTTGTCTTCAAAATTTCCAATGAGATCTTTTATGTCAAGAGACAAAAGCCTCTGGATGAATGAAATAAATAAATCAATTATACAGTACCCTAAAATGACAACCTATGATTATTGCATGGAAGGAAACCCCATTAAATTATTTATAATCCATGAAACTCATGTACATCAAAAAAGCCATCATCTTTTTTTAAAAACAAAATTTTTATCATTATACACTATGAAAAATTTAGGAGAACCCGTAAAACCTCTAACAAATTTATACTTGAACTTCATTAATTTTAAGAAAATTATATCTCTAAAATTTTTGTTATTTAATCCTACAATTTATCTCAATACATAGGAGTCCCAAGACTCACCCAAACATAGAGGAAAATGAATAATGATATAGGAAATAACCAAAATATGATAACAATATGGAACAAACTACCCACTATAAGACTTTACAACCTAGGGGAGTCATGTGAAAGAATCTTGTATGGATAATAGGTGAGGAAACATATCCCAAATCAATGAATCATGCACCTATGTCTCATGAGATTTTAATCCATGAAGCCATAATTATATGACCCACATACTCGACTTCCCATGAAAAATTTAACTTGAGAGCCAACCATCAGTGGAAAATATCATGAATTTTGGTCAATTGAATCGGAAATTCCATCTAATGAGCAACCTGCCTACACTGCATAGTGACCTAAAATGGTCCAACTTATCTCAAAGGAAAATTTCCCTATTTTCAAAGATTATGGTGACCCAACCAATCATAAAATTGCAATAAAACTTGAACACCAACAGAAAACATTAAAGGACGTTTCTTCTAATCTGCATAAGTTTTATTTCAATTTTATATTGTAATAAGATACTGATGTATCTCTAAAATTCATAAAAATGTCTTCAATATGAGACACTTTCCCACCAAATATTCTTCACCCATATCTACACACCAAAGAGTTGATCTACATGGGTGACCATAAAATACCTTTAAAGGATCCACTGTTATTGATGAATGATAAATATTTTTATAATAAAACAAAACCAATATAGATGGATATACCAAGATCCACCAAAATTCAAGACACTGGCAAGAAGAAAATTCTCCAAGATCTAAATATAACACTCTATTTTTCTGTCTTTGTTCGGGTGGTTAGCTATGGAAAACATGACTTGAGTTTTCATCACCTCCTGGAGACCCCTCTAGAATGTCAATGTAAACCAAGAATCCTTTTATGAAAAATGGAATTTGAAACTCCACATTACCTCAAAATATTTTATACAAACAACGTACCAAGAACACCAACTTTAGTGGTGTCCCAAGTTATAATTAAGTGAGTTGAATTTTAAAACTAATAAATCAACACCCAGATATAATTTTTCACATAAGAAGTCCATGGTAATCCCAAAAAAATCCGTGGACACATCATCCCATTTCCAAAATGGTACCATAAGTGGTTATAGTAAACAAGAAGGTTTCAGATGCTATAACTTAATTTGATTCCATGTGTAACATTGAGGAACATAATTATAAATCTCACGCTTCATAAGAAACAACCAAAACCACTAAATCTTGTCTTAATACATATTCATAGTGTCCAAATGAACCATCCTAGAAGACCTATTAAACAAAAGAAAAAATGATCTACTAAGATATTCTGAGAGAAAAAATAGATTCCCAAAATAGGGAATAACAGTTGAATTGGGAGACCAACTTGGAACAATAGCCCAACCGTAAATGTTTTCCCAAATTCACAAGAACATATAATCCAGATATTAAAGCCATATAACAAACTCAAGGAAAGATGATTATAATTTAATACTGGTTAGAACCACATAGGAAAAATCCTCATGAGTATCTAGATGTAATTGAAAGAATAATCCCTTTAGGTACCACTATTCTTTATATTTTATAAGATTATGCGATAGTACTTTCCTACTCAGATCATCTAAAACAACATACCCATTCCCCAGGATGTAGGTGGTGTCGAAGTCAAAAATCTGAAGGTTGTCAACTAACAAACTATTTCTGAGATTCAAGTATTTTTTAGAGAATATTTATATTAGAATAATATAGTATTGAAATACCCAAAACCTATCCCCAAAATGATAGTTCTTCCTACACTTAAGCATACACATAACCCTGAGAAGATCTAAATCAAGAGGGGAGGGTGGTAATTCATAAAATGTTGTCAAAGATAAAAATATATGTATGGAAATACATGGTCATCCTATATAATCATGAAAATCTAAATAACATTATAAGTATCCTTGAAAAACACACACCCTTTACCAAGAATAGGTAAGATCCAAATAGGAGTTGATTCCACAAATTCATTTAGCTCATCAAATGAATAATGATACTATGCATCCCATGTGAATTTCACCCCATTATTTGCAAGATTATTCAAAGGTGATGCCAACTATTATAAATCCTTGATCTACCATTGATAATATCTAGAAAGACCATGGAACATATAAATCTCAAATATCTTACATGGTTCTTCCAATGATATTAAAACTTTCATGCTCTCAAGATCTACTAATAATCCATGATTAGAAATCACTTTCACCAAGAAAATATTTTTTTGGATCTGAAAATTTCATCTCAAAACATTTCCATACAAATGGTGACTTTTTTGAATTTCCATAACCAAACCCAAATAGTGGAGGCACTTGAACTTAGATATTGAATAAATAAATTTTTTTTCAATAAAACTACCACAAAAGTGTAGAGATACTAAAAGAATATTTTAGTGATAAAATACATAGAAACACTGGGGTCATTAATCAAACCAATATACATCACAATATATTCATAATGAACATTCCTTTTCTTGAAAGTCTTCTTCAGTATTTGAGACTCCCAAACTCTGGGCTGATGATAACCCAACTGAAGATTGATCATTGAAAACCAAATTTCCCATTTAAAAGTTCCTAAAAATCATACACACATGGAAAAAGATACTTATTATTATCTAAATTTTAGTTCACCTTCTGATAGTCCATCTACTATTAGATTTTACAGTTTGACTTCTTTTAAAAGAGCACATAGTATACCCATGTTAAAACACTAGGGAGAAAAAATCCACCTTCCATCAGGTCATCCATCTGAATATTGAAAATATTTAGAATTGGTATTTTCATATGATAAGAAGGTATCAAAATCATTTAAAAAATAGGAACCAAAATAATCATGAAATCTAAATCAATCTCTTGTGGATGCATGGAAAAATTGTATAGGAAAACATCATGAAAGTACAAAAAATTACCAATATTTCATAAAAAAAGAAATTTCATCTGGATCGACTACTATAATAGAAAGAAAACATCTGATCTTTGGGTGGGATGGTCTTACATAACTAGACAACATATTACACTCTATATAGAACACCCATGATCTCCCACAATCCACAATAGATAAGAAATTATGATGATGATAATAAACATCCATATGATGAACAATAATCCAATCTATATGGATGATGATGTCAAACAAATCCAGGTTAAGAATGAGAAAATACCATACTAACATTTCATCAGTTATTAATAGTGAATAATAAGCACACCAAAACCCCCAATCATTCCTATTCAAGAAGTGTCTCTAAATCTCTAACAAAGGACATGAGTTACAAAGGATGTTTTCGAAAAAAATAGAAAGATATAGATGAGAGGGAATAAACATTACCAAATAAATAAACCTCTCCTAATGATTCAATAAACATAGTACCTCTCATTGTTGATAATACCAAATCTTAATCTGTCGGTAGCTCATTTACTATGTGAAGGTGTTTAACTCTTGAGTTATGTGGATGGAGAATTGTAGTATTTGAATCATCTAAAATCCCAGTAGTAGCCTTTGGAACCGTTGACCCCTGACCATAATGATGAGTAAACATATCATAGATGAAATGTTGGAGGTGCCTATAATGTACAAAAATGTTAAACATCTCTATTGGAATTAGATAATAAATCTAGTTGTGTCTGACCCTTCAATGTTGATAGAAATCAATAGGCACACTTCTAGCTATAACCGAGTGTGTAGAGGAGGCCTACCACGGAGAACCACCTCATCCACTTCTAATATTATCTTTTCACTTATTCTTTTTCCACTGCATGCCATTGAAGCTATAACTAGGTGAAATATAAGGGGAGGAATAAGCAAACTTTCAAGTAATATTCCACTCTCTTATAATATATCTATCTAAGTATCCATGTCAGTCAAAAGATTCATCATTAATTACGGTGTTGTGATATTCGATTGAAAATAGTATAAAGAACGATGGATTCTTGAGTAATAACTCATGTGATCAAACCCTTTCTCACATAGTTCTTATTTGTACCCCAAAACTACATTCTAGACCATTGGGACATTGTGGTTGATAACACAAGCTTCCTTCATGATAACCTTGATAGTATTATGATCTATAAAAGGATTCCCTTAATAAGCCTATGTTTCACCCGCATGAGGAACTTGAGTATCGTATCATTACATTATGGTAGGCACTCATCCTAACCTACCTCTAAAGTCCACAAAATACTAAAATTATCCTACCAAATGTCCCTTAATAAATATTCTTGAGAACTAACCTCATATAATACCAAAAATTTGTGAACCCAACCCTGATACCCTCTCAAACAAGTAGGTGAAACCAATTTACCCTTACCTAAAAGGCGTTCTCAATCCCGAAGTAGTATAGACTAGTACCCGCACATTGAAAACCCACTATAAGGGATGATTTCATCCAACCTGAAGTAAAATATATATATATATATATACATACACATTATGGAAATAAAAAATAGAGGAATATATATATGAATATATATGTCATAACAGATAGAAAACAATAGAAGTGTTAAAAATAAAATGTTTCTTAACAATATATAAGAGACAAGTCTAACTAAAATAAATAACAAAACCAAAACAGCTACTCTATGCAATAATGTAGTAAAAATCCCACCATCTCACCATTAGAAACCTAGAAATAGCTGATAAAATCCTCACCCTCACCGTATAAACCTTTTCATTCCATACATCAAAAGACATTTAGTGTTCTACGCACTGTTGAAGGGGTGTGATCTAAAATTCTCAGTGGTATCCCACCATGTTTTTCTATAATAATCCCTAGTAAAAATAATCTAAACATGGTCAATATTAAAGAAAACAAGGAATGATAAATAGTTATATAGTTTTTATATCAAAATCATCGAAAAACATTTAATTTTACCTTTATTTTTCCACATTTCCATATAAATACAAGTAAAATAGTTTGATAGCACTTATATACAAATATGAAAGTAGACATATAAAATCATGTCAAAGCATGTATCACATCTCATATCAGTTCCAAGGTTATAAGAATAAAATAGTACAAGTTAAGAAAATAGGTAACGTCACACCAGGGATCAAACTATGTCAGGATAACAAGGACCCTCATGCCCCTAACATAGATATTGATGCACACAACAAGCCCCTAGAAATAAGCATTGAACCAGAATAGTAGAGGAACACCCCATAAATTGAACATTCCAATAAGTTTGTCATGTCATTATTAGAAGAATTAGAATACACCACGATTGAACCCCATGATAGTATCAATGGAAGTGTCATATTACCAAACCTATCACCTATATAACGAAGGATTCCCTTATACTATGTTTTCCAAACCAATTCATCAAAACAAGGATTTCAATTCCATTTCAAAAATAAATTTAAAAATACATTGATAACATCTTTTTTATTAGAAAAACAATGGAATCCCATATTTTATTAAGAGAACATCTCCACACACAAAAATCAACCGAAAATCATGATATTTTATTTATAAAACAATTTACCAACACCCAAGAAAATCATTTCATCCAACCTCGGCTTGATACAGAACCACATACCTGATATATGGGGTTTTACACATACACAATGGGATCCACATACAAATAATAACACAACGATGATAATGAAGGACCTATTATCAATAAAAACATCATAGAATCTATATAATGTAGAAGAAATTGGAATAAAAGGTGATACATCTCAATATACTTTGAATTACTCACACAACGCCCCAAAACCATCAAAGGTAACCAATAGAACTTGATCGAATGATGGATTTAGAAAGTAATTAAGAAAATTGATTTAAAAAATCAATGGATCTGATAACTAAACATAAAAAAACTACCATGATCAAAGGAAATAAAGTAGCATGAGGATTACATACCCAGAGATATGCATCCCTACCACAATAAAGTTCAATCAATGAATGAAGTGATTTCGATAGGGAAAAGGTCTCAAAAATCAACTATGAGAGCCTCTTGTTTGAGAAATAAAATTTTATGGATGAATAAAAAAAATAATTCTTATGGTGACTTAAATTAATAACCCATGAGAATTACATGACATGTAATCCTACTAAATACTGTAAAATACACAAAACTCAAGTACATTGAAAAATACAAAGTATTTTTTACAAAAAAAAACATTTATCATTATTTGTCATGAACTTAATACACATATTGTATTCCTATCATGATATGCCCCAACCTCACGTCGTCTTCCCTACACGTAAGGAATCACATGTAATAAAAATTACATGGCATGTATTTCCATTATAGATAAGAAGAATTATAGTTTCTCGTAGAAAGCTCCAACCACCACGAGATGTTCTCTAAACATATAGAGAATCTACATAGCAAGAAACACATTTATATCCAATATCCATTAATTCAAAAAAATCCCCATACTTTAAGTCATTTTATACAGAAATATCTCTACATCATAGGGAGTCTCAATACTCATATATGAAAAGAGGAAAACATGTAAATATAGGGTAAATACTTGAGTCATGGTAATGAGATATTACATTAAATATCACATCATTGAGAAGAATGTTTCTAGTGGATATATTCTTCTTGAATATATTTAAGCGAATAATAAAATTGATGATTCCCTTTACAATGAAATATCAGAGGAAAAAATTTAATGAACTAAACCCTAAACTACATGTTTATCCTCCAACACTAACACAAGAAAGTTTTTGTGGAATTATCCATAATGATTTGGATTATATTCTCAAAGGGGCCGACGAAGAAGTAAAACTATATAATATATCTTTTTTGAACCCCAAGCTAGTGTTATTATAAAAAGGAGAAAGTAAAAGGTCCATGAATTTTTTCTATATAATGTCCACAAAATTGGTTGTCACTGAGGGGTGTGATTCTTTCAAAAACATTTTAACCCAATTGTATGGTACCAGGTGACTCTATATGTTAAATATTATGATTTGATGAAATTTGAGTAACGAGTTTCTATGAATTTTGAGAATATCTATAGAAAGTAAAAAAGGGGATATTGAAGATCATTTGGGTTTTTTTATATTTTTTTATATTTATTTTCATGATCTAGTTTATAATATTTTTTTGTGTTTCCAGAAAAAGAGTTTTTGTTTATGATAAGATGTGTGAGTTCCTACTCATGTTATGTCAGATAATTCTTTACCAATACTAATTATTTTTATAATAGTCACTAAAAGGGTATCATGGTTTAATCCTATGAATTTTCTGGATAGAGAATGTTTTTAAAAAGTATCTGTTAGAATATTTTGAATTTCAAATTTGCAATAAGTTTTAATATTTTAGGTCATAATGTTGCTTGTTTTATGAATGTAAATGAATTTATTCCTTTAAAATGAGGATGATCAAATAAAGATGTCCCAAAACATTATAATGACCATGAGGGATGAAATTTTTTGAGTCCATCTGGTGGAATAAATATGTAAGGAGAATCAGAAAGTGGAAGCATGAGTTTACCAGTGCAGAAAAATCATGTAACGATCCAAATTTTTTGAATAACATTTATTTTATTAAAATTTGTGTAATATTATTTTATACTAAACATAAATATATCTCTTTGGTAATGAGGTGAGTATAATTTTAAATGTAACCATTGAGTTCTAACCATTATATTACCAGTGATCAGTAATGACCATCAGATAGTATGGACTTTGGAAAATATACTCTTAGTATTGATTTTAATGTTGTAATTATTTGTTATAATTAGAATTGAAAAAGGAAAATTAATGTAGAAACAAGAGTAAATAGTCTCATCCAATAAATTCATGAAATATGTAGTCCATTTATCATAACATGGGAGGGAGGTAGCATCAATGGTATTTAATCATGATTAATCCCAAGCGTATCTTCAACATGTTAAGCTCAAATTAAATCACCTATGGGGGAAGTACAAGTAAGTGGAAATTACCACTCAGGAGATGTTAACCAAGGCACTGCATGAGTCTATCAATAACATATACCTAACCATTTCGTCCTATGACGGTGTTATAAGGGGATTTATATTGGGTCCTTAGTTACATAATTCATTATCTTTTTTTATAAATAAAATTGTTGTTTCGTGATTTTCGTTAAGAGAAGTGATTTTCTTAAAAATAGGAGGAATTTGATAAATTTATTATTCAGATGGAAATTTTACTTTTCATAAGTGATATAATTATTATACTAAATTATTTTATAATGAATAACCATAATTTTAGTTAAAATTTTTGATTAAAATACCCTTCTTTAAATTTAAATGACAAGAATTGTTTTCCATGTGTCAGAATTTTTACTATGCAATTTACTATGCATTACCTATCCTTTATAAGTTTTAATAAATAAGTATTTTTATATTTAAAATATAAATTTATAAAACTTAGAGAAATATTATAAAAAATAAAAATTAATTTTTAAAAACAAATCACCAAAATTGGGTTTTGGTGAATTTATGTGAATTTTATAAAATATTTTGTTTTTCAGTGAATAATAAAAATATAGTTTTGAGTTTTCTGTATGTTTAATGAAATTGTAATGATTTAATAATTAATATAAAATTATGTTCAATTATTTTGAATTAGTATAAAATATTGGGTCTCTGATGTGGCCAATACTATGGTAAAGCCTATGATTTTGTAAATACCATTACCAAGGTGTCTATGGAAATAAATAAACAAATATATCAATTTTCCCATAATTACCCACCCATTTATATATTAGCTTCCATTACAAATTCATTCTCCAAAAATACCTGTTATTTTTACCTCCCAAGTAGTCTTACCAATGTTTTATCAATCCCCCAAGGTCATAATATTTTAGTTTTTGAGTTACTCTACAAGGTAAGTGAAATATTAACCTATCTTTTCCGTTCAAGTTCTATTTTTCTATGGTATGTATATAGGACATCTAAAAAATAATGTTATATACATTTTATTGTATCCCTTTACTATATTTATATTCTTTAATTAATGTGATAAAACTTTAAAATCTCTTTTATGATTTTCTAAATCCATACTTGATACCTGTTTTGCTGCTAAATTTTCATCTCAAAATTTCACACTATTTCTCAAGAATTTTTTGAATTTTCTTTATGTGAATACCGAAACCTCTTTATCTTCTAGGGTATTCACCAAGACATAAAAAATATTTATTTTATTATTTAATTTACATATATAAAACCCTCATTTCCTTTCTATAGTTTATAAATGACATAATTATCTTATTTTTAAGAAATTTTAAAAATGCAATGATTTGATACGAAACCCATTTATAGGGGTTATTTATGAGATGTTTGATTATGATATATGAGGATAAAATGAATCATAAAACATTTTAAGGGTTATAACTTATATCACTCATCACATTATGTAAAGAATTTAATATCTAGAGATTACATGTTTTATGATACATTGGTGAATAAAGGTGGTAATGTTTATGTCACCTCAGTGACAAACCATGGTGTTATTGTAAGTAATGTCTAAAATAAATGTTGTATACAAATATACCAGTTATTATTCATGTAATTTATGATATTAATAATGTTAAATTTTTCAATCTAAATTGATATTTTTCATGTTCATATTGAATATCTTCAATATCACATGTAAACAGTTTACCTTGCTACCCCTTACTGGGCCTTATTCTCACCCTTTTGGTTGATGTACACCCCCATGTTATAAGATACAATAATTGTACTTATGATGAATATATGATGAATACTTTCAATTGGATTAGAATAATGTTTTATGTTTTCATGTATTATGTACTTGGTTTCAAAAAAACAAAACATTAAAAGATCTTATGTTTTGTATAGTGTAATGAAAAGTTATGTGATAAAAAATAGGAATGAAATAGTTGGTATCAAAGGAAATTATAGTTATTTCTAGAAATTAGTATTTTAAAGATTTCAAAATAATCCTAGATTAATGTTTAAATATATGAAAACAAACTGGTATTTTGGTTAAATATTATGTAAGTGGTTTCCAAGAAAATAAATCAATATCTAGATATGAATAAGTGGATGTGGCTATGAAAAAATTGTATGTAGGGGTAACAACTTCTACAATTATCGTTAGGACTGACTTGATGTAACCTGTTACAAGAAAACATGCTTGATTCTCACCTTTTTTGACACTCTTGGGGAATATTTTTGGTTAATATCCAGCATTTTATGAACCATTATGAAGTATTTTAAGATAATTATATTTTTGTTAAATAATAACTTATTTAAGCGTGATGTTTTAAGGTATAAAATTCTTTTAGGTTTATAAGATTATTAAATGAAAAAAAATTCTTACTAGGGGTTTTCCTTTAGGAAATGGTGGGAATTTGGAGAAACATGTTAAATGGGGTGAACAATGGACCATGTGTCGATTACCTTTTAAAAAAATCCAGAATGCAAAAATTCCTATGAATTATGAATCAACTAGATCAAGTTTTGAACAATAGTCGAAATCTTGCAGAGAAACCAGATTAACCTCGAAGGTAATGAAATTTTTTTGTGTCCTTTATGTTTCAATGAACACCTTATTTCAGTGGATCTACCATCCCATTCATTATTGTATATTGGATTGGATTTTTCAAAATATCTTTTTTATACTCCAATGTTCAGAATAAGAGATGGTCATACAAGATGTTTACTTCTTTGAGGGAGAAGCTGCTTCGGTGTGGGTGATGATCAAAAATACAAAACCAATAGGGTAAATTGAAGTTACAGACTGGTAGATATTCAGGGAAACATTTTTCAAATACTATTTCTCCAATCTGAGGTGAATTAAAATGGAAAATAAATTCCTAGAACTAAAGGAGAAGGAGAATGAAATTGTGTGAAGATATTAGATAAACCTCTCATGATTTTCTCACTACACATCTAGCTTTGTCATGGATCATAATTGAAAGGTTAACAAATTATTTAGTGGAATATAACCCCATCTATGGAAGAATCATTCCAATCGAAGCTATGAAAGTAATAAAGAAATATTATGACATGCTATGAAGGTCAAAATGAATCTCGGTGGGATGTGGTGGTAACAAAAGTATAATGCAAAGTATTGATATTTGGAGCGAAGATTAGGGATGAATTTTCATTAAGGAAGGAGAGGAAGGAATGTGAAACTTTAAACATGTAATAAGTGTGGGAAGAAGTATTAAGGTAACTTCTTTATTGGGAGTGGTAAAAGTTAAATGTGTGGAATAGAAGGCCATATTTATTAAAATTATTATAATAAGGTGAAACCTTAAATTGTCAACACTAAAAAAATGGTAAGATGGTGCTTTCCCTACTTGAATTTTGATTCTTCATGTTTGGAAAACTTGGGAAATTTTTCATTGACTATCCAAATCCAAAGTTTACAGAGGGTAATCACCATAAACACTATCATAAAACAGGGGAGGAACATCAATATTTTTCTACCATGAGAGCTAAATCTTAATCTCCTAATGATGTGGTGGTAGTGACTCTTGTTTCTCACTCAAAGATAACAAGTACTTTATTTGATTATATTTCTATGTATTACTTTATTTCCTCCATGTTTTCAAAGAATATAGAATCAAACCCTAAACTTCTAGAAGTTGATTTATCAGTCAAGACTCCTCAAGGGATTATCAATGCATGAACTGTGTATAGTAAATACAGTATTCACTTTGGAGAGGATAATCTCACCACAAATCTAGTTGTCCTTCCCTTGTTAGAATTATACATTATCTTTGGTATAAATTAGATCTAAAATTATTATTCTAAGATAAAATTTAAAAGCAATGTAATCTTAGTAGTTTGGAATGAAAAACCTACAGTTGTTTTCAAAGGAGATATATCTTGCCCTATGATTAGTCAAGAAGAACCACCCATATCCTTTTGAGGACATTTATGGGTGAAGATAAAGAAGGAAATTAAAGTATATGAACATATAATGTCCCCATCATTCAAGTATATAATGATTTATTTACCGAGGAGCTACCTAGACCTCCCACACAAGAAAAATACAAATAAATCACCATTGAACTTTTTACTAGATCTAGGTTGATATCAAAGACCCAATATATATTGGAAAATGTAGAGCTAGAGGGAAAAATAAAAAACTCTAAGATCTTTTGGAGAAGGGGTTTATCGGACCAAGTGTGTCTCCTTTTGGGGGGACCAATTATCTTTGTGAAAGAGGAGGATAAATCAATGTAGTTGATCAATGATTATAGAAAACTTAAAGGGATCACAGTAAAGAACAAGTACCACATTATTTGAATTGGGGATTTGTTTGACTACATTTATATAGCTAAATTATTATACAATACTGATCTTCAATCTAGTAATCATCAATTGTGGGTGAAGAAAGAATATATTCCAATGAACTCCTTACGATCAAGATATATGAATTATTAGTTTGTTGTTATAGCCTTCGACATGAAAAATGCTCCTACTATATTTATGATTTTGATGAATAGAGTAATTAAGGTATTCCTTGATAACTTTGTGGTATTTTTCATTGATAATATTATAATATGTTCCCAAATTTTTGAGGAATGAAAAGATCATATAAGGATTATATAGAAAACTCTAAGGATGGAGAGGAAATTTGTAAAGTTCTAAAAATGTGAATTTTGGTTATAAAAAGATTCCTTCTTGGGGTACATTATAACCAATGATGGAATATTAGTTAATCCTATCAAGACAAATGTTGTAGAGGAGTCTCGTCTTGTAACATTAGTAACTTAGATACATTTTTTCATTGGATTAGCGGGATAATATAGGATCTTTGGGAAAAACTTTTCAGGTATTTCTAATCCACTATGAAAATAAAGTAAAAAATTGGTTAGGTTCATGGGAATAAAAGAGTGTGAGGAAAATTTCCAAGATATGAGGAAGAAATTGTTTACTACACACATGTTAACTCATTCCTCTATCAGATACGGATTAATTATGCTTAGCAATTCATCTTTTAAATGGATTAGGTTCGTCCTCTTGAGAAATTAAAAGATGATTGGTTATGCATATTTTCAGTTGAAACCCCATGATCATAACTATCCTATGTATGATGTGGATATGGATATGGTTATTTATTCTCTGAAGATATGGATACACTATCATTATGTGGATAAATGTTATATATACACATTCCATCAAAGGTTGAAGTATATTTTCATAAAAAAGAATTTGAACATGTGACATAGGTGATGGTTTGAACTTCTTAAAGACTATGATTGTTCGATTCATTATCATACCTGAATAGAAATCATAGTTGATGATGCATTAAGTAGGAAAGAACATATTGCGATGGAAATGATGGGGATTCAATGATATCCTTTTATCAATGAACAAGTGAAATTGGACATCGGAGTTGTAAGGGAAGGGTCGTCATCAACTCTATTCTAAATGATTTATCAACCATTATTACTAGAGAAGATCAAAAAATATAAAATTGAAGACATGTTGTCACAGAATATGATAAAGGCTGTAATGATTTGAAAGTTTCCTGAATTCAATATTAATAAATATGGTGTATAAAAATTTCATACATGATTATGTGTTCCATCTATTCCAGAAATAAAGAAGGAACTAATGGATAATTCTAAAAGATTTACATTATCTATACATCATGGAAGCGCAAAAGGTTTTAGGGACCTCTATGATAATTATTGGGTTGATAAAAAGAAAAGGGTTATTGTTGACTACACTACATTGTTCCTAGTGGGTCATCAAGTTAAGGTGGAGAGAAAACTTCCTAAAAGAGTATTACTACTAATACCCATATGAGCATGGAAGTTGGACTATATCACTATTGAATTTGTCACCAGTACCCCAAAAATATCAAATGAAAATAATGTGATACAGGTTGTTGTGGAATTTAACACCAAGACTTCTCATTTTATCTATTTTAGGGATTATTTCAATCTTTCCCAACTTTCCAAGATTTATGTGAAGGAAGTGGCGAGGATAAATATAGTGCCGCTTTCTGTCATTTCTGATCATGATCTAAGGTTGACATTAAAATTTTGAAGAATTCATAAACATGCTATGAGTACCAAATTGAATTTCAGTCCGATCTATCACCTAAAAACCAATGTCTAATATTAAAGGACTATTCAAACACTTGAGGACATACTGAGAACATTCTGAATAGATTTTAATGGTGTATGGGATCAACATTTTCCATTTGTTGGGTTCTCATACAAATATATCTTAGATTCTATAATTAAAATGGCACACTATGAAACTCAATATGGAATGCTATGTAGAACTCATAGTTGTTGGGATGATGTTGGTGGAAGAAATATTCTTGGGACTAATATTGTGCAAGAGATGAATAAAAAGGTTCATGATATCCCAAAAAACATTAAGGCTTCTCAGATTCATCAAAAGAGCTATTATATATCCCGATAAAGGGAATTAGAGTTTGATGTTGGTGAAAAGTACTTCATTCAAATTTCTCCATGGAAGAGATTCATGTGGTTTGGGAAAAATAGGAAGTTTACCCCTAGGTACATTATCTCTTGGGAAATTCATGATCGCACGGCCTATCGATATACACTTCCTCCAAATCATTCCCAAGTTAATGATTTATTCCATGTATATATGTATTGAGGAAGTACATACCTGACCCTTGATCAATATAAACATTGTAAACTATACTAGTAATGATTATTTTAATGTTATAATTATTTTTTATAACTGGAAATGAAAAAGGAATATTAATGTAGAAAGAAGAGTTGATAGTCTCATCTAGTAGAGTCATGCTAAACGAATCCCATTTGTTATCAATTGGGAGGGAGGTAGTGTCACTGTGATTCACTCCTGACCATGCCTAAGTCGAACTTCAACATGTTAATCTTGAACAAAATCGCCTATAGGAGAAGTTAAAGTTAGTGTAAATTTCTACTTGGGTGATGTTAGCTGAGGTGCCCCATGAGATAATCACCATCACACACATCACCCTTAGGTTGTATGTAGGTGTTATGAGGGGTTGTGTATAGATGCATTAGTTACTAAATTTATATTCCCATTGTACAAATAAAATTTTTTCTCTATCATTTCTATTTTAATAATATACTTTCAAAAAAATATAATGAATTTGATAAATTGATCTTTCAGACATAAATTGTACTTTTCCAAATTGATATAATTATTACAGTAAATTAATTTATTATTGATAATGATTATTTCAATGAAATAGTATGATTATAAAACAATTATTTAAATTTAAATGATAAGAAAATTTTATTTTTTTCATGTTTCATAAATTTTACTAACGATTTTACTATGCATTTTCTATCAGCTATTTTTTTCAAAATATTTTATTATTCAAATGATAAATTTAGAAAAATTATTGAATTATTCTGATAAAATAAACATCATTTTTTGGAATTTGGATTTCTAATTTATTTTTTGGTGAATTGATTATAATTTTCTAAAATATTTTGTGTTTTGGTGAATAGTAAAAATATAGTTTTGAGTAATTGGAATGTTTAATGACACCATAATGATGTAATAAGTAATATAAAATGATGGTTGAATCTTGTGGATTAAAATAACATATCAGGTGTCCCATGTTGGAAATTCAATGGGAAAATACCATGGTCAAGCCAATAGTTTTTCAAATACCACTACCTATGAGTCTAAGTGGATCAATAAAAAATCGATCAGGGTCCCAATCTTAGGGATTTAGGGATTATGCTTCAAGGTAATGGAAATATCGACTTATATTTTCCCTTCAAGTTCTATTTTTTATGTTGTTTGTATTTAGAAATTACACAGAATATTAATCACTATAGTTTATTATATTCCTTTACTCTATTTAGAGTATTTTATTAATGGGATACCTTTTACACTATATTTTTAATGTTTTTTAAATCCATTTAATACCCGTTATACTGCATATTTTTTTTGCAAAAAAATAAATATTTTTATTATGAAATTATTGTATTTTCTTTATGTGAATACCCAAACCTATTTCTTTTCTAGGGGCATTCACCATGATTTAAAAATTATTTTTTTATTATAGAATTTGTATACATAAAAACTACATTCCCCTTCCATAGTTTATAAATTACATAATGGTCATGTTTTATGTATGTTTTAAAATGCCATGATTCTAATATGAAGCCCATTTTTTGTGGGTTATTTATGTGATGTTTGATTATGATCTTTGTGGATCACATGAAAATTAATAAATATTAATAATGTAACTTGATATTATTCTAATACATTGTGACATAAAATAATATATAGAGGTGACATGTTTTATGATACCTTGGTGAATAACCTTGGTAATTTTTATAGAACCTCGATGACATACCATGGTGATATTTTTATGAATATCTAAAATATATTTTGTATCCAAATTTCCATTTTGTGATTCATGTTATTTATGATGTTCCTATGGTTCTATTTTAATTCCATAATGATAGTCTTCATGTTCTTAATAAATTTTCTCAAGATCACAAGTAAATTGTTTCCCTTGATTTCCCTTATTGGGCCTTATGCTCACCCCTTCTGTTGATGTACGTACCAAAGTTATGATATTAAGTAATTTTACATAGGATGTATCTATGATGAATCATTTCAAGTTGATTATATGAATTTTTTATGTTATTATGAATAATATACCTTGTTTCCAAGAGAGTAAACTTTAAAAGATCTTATAATTTGTGAAATGTAATGAAATGTTATGTAATAAAATGGTGGGGTTCCAAAAATAACCATGGAGACTGGACATTGAAGAATTTTGAGAGACCTAAATGGAATAATACCTGAGTTTTTTAGATAGAGTCTTTTAAGGAGTGTGCATCTAGATAAATATGATATAAATAAAAAATTACAGGATGAAGGAGTTATTATATAGGAACTAGATTGCAAATTTCTTATATTGTATTAGATATAGATTCAATATTGTTTTTGATTTTGGAAATATACTGGAAGAAAAATAAATAAATATTTTAAAGTCAATAAACATGATGAAACCGAGATTTTATTTCAACATTCATAAATCTGAATTATATTAAATGGAGTTTTAATGAGATCATTGAAACCCTAATTTAAGGAAGTTCAAATGCATATAGTTTCCTTAAAAGTTTTATATGTGTTAAAAGTTGTCAAATGCAATTTACTTAGCTGGGAAATTTGAATTTTTTTCCATGTATGCTACTTTATTTCTTAGGATGTATACCTATATAAAGGGGTGTAGGATCATCAATAAAAATATGTTGCAATTATCACAGATCTGAGGTGCTGATGTTTTAGCAGTGTGAGTACCTTGAAAAAAATCACTTGGTTGAATCAAAGGTACTAACAAGAGGTCAAAAAGGCAGAGTGTAGAAAACTGAGGTGCATGTAAATGAGGTGCACTAAACTGATGCATACAGAATGAAGACTATGGTGCATTAGATAGAGGAAACACAAACTACCTATGATAGACATAGTTTTTGTAAAATAATTTTTTTTTTGCTTGAAGTGTATTTATATACCAATGAACTAAATTGAACACTATTTTTGAGAAATTTTAATGAAATTTATATATTATATATTGATGAAAATATTTTTAAATTCATCTATTTTCTTATGTTTGAAAGGAGAATAATAAATCTAGTGTTATGATCAAAGAGTCTTTTTTTATAAACATAAAACATTCATTTTATTATTCCCACCTAATTTAAAATTAATTTATGAAATTTAAAGGTATTGAATTAGATTAAATGAATGAAATATTTATAATCAGGAGGTTTTTCAGGAACAAAGCAATGTTGTCATCTGAACTGGCACCCGACCCAGTTTGTGGAATGGGATGAAGGGTGTTCCCGATCCCCATGGGATGGCACTTGTGCCCAGGTATAAATGTTAACATGTGGGAATGATTTTAATGAATATAAAAATATAAATCAATCAACAATTTAAATATAGAAATTGAAAATCACATCCAAACAAGCCTTTAAAAAACATCCGGATTTTTGTTACATGTGTAATGTAAAATGAACCAAAATGGATACTAAAAAAATGTACCAAAATCAAAAAATACCACAAGGGATGGTGAAAAATAACCTGATCAATAACTACCATATGGAATGAGGGAACAAACCTCAGAAAATATACACTACATCTCCCAAAAAAGATCGCTAACAATACGAACCACCATCTCTAAAATGTTAACCCTTGTATCCAACATTACAAAATATAACTAAACTCAATGGTGTAAGTAGGGTGTGAGATAATTTATATTAGTTTTAGTGAAAATAAATCAAAGGAATGAATCATTAATTAAAAAACAAATTTACTGTTTATGAAACCAAATTTGCAAACCATATGCTGACTGTGAGTGATGAAAACCTAAAGATCACTAAAATGGAAGCAGATCCATATGTACTAAAAATTATTGGGACCCTCGAAACTTGGGTCTCAATGAAAAGTGGTATTGGAACCAAAACAACCCACATTATCTATCAAGATCCACCGGAAGGGGACGTCCCCATAACCCTAGTGGTCTCCCATCATCATCAATACATTTAGTTAGTGATGTAGTCATTAATCCAGCTATGTGAACTAGGTCGAAGCCACTTTCGAATCCCTAGAACACTAGTCCTTGTACACTATCCATTTTACCCAGGCTTCCCTTTTGGGTATCATTCAAGTTCCAAGGTCATTTAAAATTCCATATTCATATACACAAACCACAAAAGGCACTAAACATGCCCAATACCACCACTTTCACACCCAAACCTATTTTAAAATCATACGCACACCAAATACACTTCCAAACATGATTGGTAACACTATCACAATTAAACAAACCATTGTTAAAATTAAATAAACCATTGACACAATTTATAAAACACCCTAAAAATGAACAATAAGAATTTACACAATAAACACACCCAATTCATATACAGATGAAAATGTCAACACAAATGCATATCAAATTCTTTTTAAAAATTGTTTGTCACCCAATTCACAAATGAATAAACTAATTTCACAATTTATAAAACATTATAAAATAACACAATATGGATTTTCATAAAAAAGACACACCATTTAAAATAAAGAGACTATAAAAAATTCAAACACATACTAAAATCTTTTAAAAAATAATTTCACACCAAACCAATTAATAACAAAACACACTAAATTAATTAAGAAATTTAAATAATTAATAATATAGTGATTATGCACGAAACTACCTACCTTTGGTTTCAAAATACCAGAAAATTGGTTCAAAACTCCAATCACACCACAATATCACCACATGTGGATCAAATCAAACCCAAAATCTAGTGATTTTACCCAAAAACTCATCATTAAATCCTATGAATAAAACCCTAAGGACCAGAAAAACCCTAAGGAGGATGAAATGCTTACTGATGTAGAACGCACCAATGGAATAGGGAGAGGAGGAGCAAAGAGGGGTCTGGGAATCTAGTTGTGATAGGAGGGGGTTTCTAGAGGGGAGCCACGTGCTAAGGGGGTTACTAGATGGTCCAACAAATAGGTGGGGGGAGCACAAGGGCCCCGTTATGGGGATTTACCGGTAGGGAGTGAGCTAGCCATGGTCTTGTTGAAAGCAGGTGCAGCCAAGGAAAGGGGGATGAATATGGGAGTAATGGGGTCTGGGTTTGACGTATAGTGGAGTGATGGGATAGGGAGATGAAGTGGGAAGATAGGAAAATTGAAAAGAGAAAAGAAAATGAAAAATAAAAAAAAAAGAAATCCTAAAAAACTCTAAAATAATTAAATTTATAATAATAATAATAATAATAATAATATCATAAATAAATAATAATAATATTCATAAATAATAATAATATTGTCATTATTATTAAATCAATCCTTAATTTCAATTTGTTTTTCTTATTTTTTCTTGTTTTCACTTTATTATTTACCTTATTAATTTTTTTGAACACCGGGCAGGCCGTGCAAAGACCCTGGGGAAGCCACTTAGTGTCGAAAATGCTCTTTTTTGCACCTGATGTTTTTAAACCCAAAACAATCATTTATCTACAATAACAAAAAAGCCAAATAGGTACTGGACCTTCACCTTGACAAAAATATTCAAAATTTAGAAAAATAATGAAAGAAAAATAATTTCAAAAGTTTGTGGTGATAATTCTCTCCACCATGAAAAATTTCTACCCAAGAAAAGTGAACTCAAATCTCGGTTGGAGAATAAAAATGGATACACTTTCTCACCCCATGACATATTCTCCCATGTCTCATGAACATCATTACCATGCTACCGAAGGATATCGACCAATGAAATATAATTTTCATGAAGCACCTTCTCTTGAGAATCCACAATCCGCACTATCCGTTCAAACACTTATAAGATGGGATCTATATCAAAATCATCCCAATTAAACACATAAGATAGATCTGGATTTTCTTTATTCAATCAAGATTCATGAAATACATCATGGATTGACATCAACTGAAATGATAAATCTAAAATATTTGACATTTTTTTATCCAATCAGTGATCTTGAAAGTTCTGACATACCTCTGCACTAGATTTCCCTGATTTCCCAAATAATAATGAACCAAATGATGGGCCACCTTCAATAACACACAATCCCCCATAAGGAAACAAATTTCTTAATTCTTCTGATTAACATAAGATTTTTGGACACAATGAGCTATCAATAATCATTTCCTGGTAAACTTGACATTCTCAAACATCTCCTCCACAAGGCTAAATCCCAAAAATGATGTCTTCTTTACCTCAGACCAACATAAAGGAGACAGACATGGCCAGCCATAGAGCACATCAAAATTATCCATTCATATAGAGGATAGATAACTGTTATTATATGAAAATTTTATGAATCAAAATGGATATTCCATGATCCTATGAAATTGAAAACACGTTCATGATGCATGTCCTCCAGAATCAAAATTTAAATCTCCTTCTCACCCTCAGTTTGGGGATGCTATGCTATGATAATTTTAATCTGTGACACCAACGCCCTTTTAAGGACTTCCCAAAATCGATAGGTAAAGCATGGTATCTATTAGAAACAATCACTCATGACACACCATGAGGTCTAACCACTTCCAGAACATACAACCAATACAACTCATCCACCTTCGTTGAATCTATGATCTTAATGAAGTGGGATGATTTGGTTGGTTAATCAATAACTTCCCAAATGAAATTCCTACACTGAGGTGTACGAGGAAATCCAACAATGATGTCTATGAAGACATTTTCCCACTTCTAGGTAGGAATAGGTAACAGATAAAGCAGACTAGAGGGCCTCTGATACTTTGAATTTACTTGCTGACATGTATAGTATATGAATACAAGGTCAGCTATGTCCCAGTTCATTCTAGGCTAGAACAATTGCTGAAGAACATCATAATACATTTTGGTATCTCCAAGATGAATAAACCTATAAAATTGGTGGATATCCTGCATTACCACCTTCCTCAATGGCCGAGGCACCACTAAAGGACCTAAAGCACAAGATCCTCTAAGGAGATGAAGGGAAATCAGAAGGAGTCTCCCATATATGATGAAAAATCATTGACTGGTGAAAAAAACAAATTAACTAGTTTTTATAGATGAATTATCTCCAAAAGTGAAGGGGGAACGAAAATCTCTCCAAGAACACACATCCACTATGCTCGTTGGTCTCCAAGAGAATCTGAGAAATGAGATCCATCAAGGTCCATTCATCACTAGACATCATCAAAGCCTACACAGAAGCACTTTTTTCCCAAGGTGTTTTCCACCACAATACCATTTCCTGAGTTATAGTTGATATCAATGTCAAATCACTACAGATACCAAATCTAATGATCCTACCTCATATTAAGATTCTACTACGATAAGATATAGGCTAAACTCTTATGATCAATGTAGAAAAAAAATTTCATCCCAAAAAGGTAGTGACACCAAGTCATCATGGTATGAATCACCATTGGTTACTCCAATTTGTGGGTCAAGTAATTATTCTCGGGTGGTTAGTGTTAGAAAGAACAATAACCCAAAACATGATTATCTTTCATGAGAACACAATCAAGGCCCATACCTGAAGAATCACAATAAACCATGTAGCTCTCCATAGACTTTGGAAAGATAAAAACAGGCGTGGTATTCAAGTACTATTCAAACTCCTCAACAGACACCTGAAAATATGGGATCCACATCAACGTCACCCCTTTCTAGGTGAGTCTGGTCATAGAGGTGGAAATCCATGAGAAATACCAAACAAAACAACTATAATGACTTGCCAGGCCCAGAAAACTTATGATCTCAAAAATATTATTCATGTATTCCCACGACATAAATTCACAAATCTTATCAGGGTATACTAAAACCCCTTACTCTAAAATCATGGTTCCTAAAAATTTCACTTCCCAAAAACATAAGGTGCACATTGAAATATTCACAAAAAGGTGATCACCCAGTGAATACCCAACATGATCAACAAATTATGCTCATACTCTTCCACTTATTTTGAATAAACTAGGACATCATTCACAAATACCACAATGAATGAGTCGAGATAATAGTGGAACACCCTATTTATGAGTTCCATAACAACCATTGGAGCATTTTTTTAATCCGAAAGGCCTGGATAATTACTGGAAGTGGTTACACCTACTTTGTAAAGTCATCATCAGGATTTCCGCCTCTCTCAACCGGAGTTAGTTCTAACCTGAACACAAGTATATCTTGGAGAACCATTTTTTCACCATCAGATGAACGAAAAAATCATCAATATAGGGATGAAGGTATTTATTCTTGATGGTTACCTTATTTAGATTTCGGTAGTCAATGCACAACTATAGAGATCCATCACCCTTCTTCATGAACAAGGTTGGGTCGGGCCAAGGAGAGACGCTCGGGCGAATGAACCATTTGGATTCCAAATCATAAAACTATATCTTTAATTACCTCAATTCGGTGGGGAAAATTTTATATGAGGGAATATATATTAGTTGTGTTCTTAGTGACAAATCAATCAAGACCTCTACATCCCGCTCTGGGGGTAAGGCTGAAAAATCATCTAGAAATTACTTTGGGAACTCATCCAATACATGAGGTAATCTACCCTAAGGAGCACCACCATCATCCTCCTACACGACTGATGATAATTGAAATCAAGAATTCCCAACTCTGGGAGTGGAAATCCGGAATGACTCAATGGAGGATCCCATTCCCC
Source organism: Viscum album (assembly GCA_963277665.1). Lineage (NCBI taxonomy): Eukaryota > Viridiplantae > Streptophyta > Magnoliopsida > Santalales > Viscaceae > Viscum > Viscum album. The sequence goes on from OY728137.1 coordinate 276,659,616, forward strand.
ACCAAATACCTAAGGACTCCCATGAAGTTCCATGGACTTCACCCATCACCTATAGAAACTGATATGTGCTTGAAAGTGTACTAGAAAATCCACAATAAGGATTTCACTGAAAATGTACATATCCAAGACCATGAAGTCCCACTCAATCTCAAACCTAGATAGAGAGAGCGCAAAATATGGGAAATTGATACCTTTATTGTTCCCCATACCCAATGGTGTACAAACTCATTTAAAAAATACATTTTCTTGGTTGGTATGTTCAGCAGATTCACAAGAAAATAAGTGTTAAAATAATTATATGAACTAGTATCAAATAAAATATTTTCTACAGAATATAGAATTATGATGGTACCATGAACTGTAGAAAGTCCTACATCTGATTCAGTTTGTGCCTACTCCATAGATGCAGATGCCCAGTCCCTGTCAGAGAATGGCTGATTGTTTACGGCACTGACCTGATCTTGATCATCCTAGAAAATGATCTAGTTTAACTTCCATGACCAAAAAACCTACATACCATTATCCTTGTAGGCTCCAACGGGACTAACACTCCCCTAGAAGCCACAAATCCTTCCCTACTCTGATGGGTGCATGTCTCCCTACAAAACCATTGAAGTTACCATATATATCTACACCAATGGAAAACCCTAGAGGAATTAGGGCATGTCGTTTTGATGTTTCATGCCTTACAGCACTGATGGAACACAATATAGCCCGCACTAGAAGACAAATATGTAGTTTTCATGTAAAGATGGCTTGAGCTTCCACCACCCTTCTTCCCTTTATCATCCCACTTCCTCTTCCTCTCAGATGAAACACCACTTCCAAAACTATCATAGCCCCAAAGAAACCAGACCTACCCTTGTAATCAATATACACCACACAATCTTGATAAACTACCTCATCATAGGTATTTATCTTTAATGGGACTACTTGAGAATTAATATCTGTTTTGAAGACCATTTTAAACCTCTGAGGTTTCATCAGGTCGTTGGACATTGTTTCATGTGCATATTGGACTAGCTTGGAAAAGTGGTTGGCATACTCCATCACTGATTTCCCCCCCTAAAAAAGAGTCTTGAACTTTTGGGGTCTAGCATACCCCAATTACTCATGATAATATATGTCATTGAATATCACCTTGATGTCCTTCCATCTCATCTGATCATGCTTCCAAGCTTGAATCACATAGTCGCACCACATTCAACTGGATGCCTCTAATAGAAAAAAAAGAACACCTCACACTAACTTACTTAGGGGTATCATTAAACTCAAACATATGCTCGATCATCTCAATCCACTCATCTTCTTCCTATGACTTTGTGATACCTCAGAAAGAAGCATTTTTGTTCTTGAGAGACTATTGGGCCTTTTCCTTTTTAGGAACAGATCTATCCTCTCTAACTGGAGTAGGAGTAGGAGCATGATCCACTTTCATCCTGAAGCCTGAACAACCCAGACCATAGATTCCACAAAACTATGATCAAGATTTGAGGTAGAAATCTCTACAACTTCCTCCCATGGGTGTAGGGGAACTCTATGGGAAGACATGATACTTGAAAATGAAACAGTCATAAGAAAAATCAACAGTACAACCAGTATGAAAATCATCGAAATAACTAAAAATGTTAATAAATCAAACTATTTATGAAAAAAACCAATCCAACTTATCTCTGACCATTTTACACTTGATGTCTATAGCCTACACATCCCACTTGGAAGAGAAGTCAAAAAAATATCATGACATCCCATAGAAACTTGAGGTCTTTCATGAGGTGTGTGGGCTATGCACCCTACTCGGAACCCAAACTCTAAGCCCGGAAATTCATATCTCCTATTTAACTTGACCTATCCTAAAAAAATTAATCAAATTTAATAACCTCCATTTGATAGTATTTTGTCATGAACCAAGAGGGGCCTTCATCCGAACCGGTTCCTGACCCGGTCTGTGGAAAAGCCTAAAAGGCATTCCCGATCCCCCAGGATCAAAAGAGTTCTCGAGTAATAATGTTAACATGTGGGAATGATTTACCCAAATATGAAAATATAAAATAATCCACAATTTAAATAAATAGATACTTAAGATCAAAATAATAAAATCCATTAAAAGAAATATAGATTAGATTTACAAGTGTAGCATGAAAAGAAACATAATTGATATTACAAAAAAGGGACCAAAAGACAAAACAATCCCAAGGGAATGTGACAAAAAACTAGATAAAAAACTAACACATGGTAATATGACACCACCTTCAAGCCATCTCCACAACACCACCCACAAAAGATTACTAACAACCCAGACCACCAACTCAATAAGATTTACCCTTTCCTTTATCAAACATTACCAAATATACTTACCCCTAATGGTGTAAGTAGGTTGTGAGATAATGCCTAGAATGATTCTACCAAAAAAAGATTACATCCATTAAATATTTAACGATGAATAAACTTACAGGTTTAATAAATGAAAAAAATGATTGAAAAATTTTAAATAGTTTTTTATGGAAAACAACTTCAAAGGAAGAAAACATTAATTAAAAACAAATTTACTTATGAATAAACGCAAATGCATCCTAAAATGTGAAAGATGAGCACTGAATATCAAATTATCACTAAATATGGAAGGGGACCTATAGGTACTAGTATGTAGTGGGACCATAGATCTTCATGTCTTGGGGAAAAGTTGTATATGAACTATGAAAAAATGTGTTCTCATGCACGATCCACTAGAAGGAGACATACCCGTAACCCCGTCACTCTCCCAACACGATCTGTACATTTAGTTAGTGTTGTAGTCATCAATCCAGCTAAGTGAACTAGACCAAATCTACCCTCAAATCACTAGCACACTAGTCCTAGTCCACCCACCTAGTTACCCAAGCTTCCCTTTTTATGCATATTCATACTATAAGTACTTGAAACATGCCACATTCATATGCAAAAACCAAACAACTCATTATAACCACTAAATTAACTCACATACACACCCCAACCCTCTTTTAAAATAACACTCACACCAAAACCACTTCAAAACCAGATTCACACCACTTCCACTATTAAATAAACCATTTTCAATATTAAATAAACCATTTTCACAATTTATAAAACAATCTTAAAATTCACAACAAGAATTTACATAAGAAACACACCTAATTCATATAGATAATGAAATTTTAAACCAAATTCACATAAAATTATTTTCAAAACTAGTTTCTCACCACTTTCACAATTTAAAAAACTAATTTCACAATTCATGAAACACTCTCAAATAACACAGTATGGGTTTCCCTAAAAACACACCCCATTTCATATTAATTGGATACAAAAAAAATTTAACACATACTAATCTCTATTAAAAAATTATTTTTGTACCAAAAAAATTAATCAAGAACACGCTAAAATAATTAAGAAATAAAAACAATTCAAAATATAGTGATTATAGAAATAACCACCTGCCTTTCGTGTTGAAATCCCATGAAATGGTGTGAATCTCCAATCGCACCACAATCTCACCACACAGAGATAAAATTGAACCCTATTTCAAGATATCATACCCAGAAAATTGTTATTGTATCCTAAGAATTAAACCCTAAGGATCCGCAAATCCCTAATGGAGGAATAAATTCTTATTAGAGAAGAATTCACCTGTGGGAAAGGGAGAGGAGGAGCGGCGAGGGGTTAGAGAAGCTGGTTATATGTGACGGGGTTTCCAAAGGGGAGCCACACACTTGGGGAGTCACCAGAGGGTTTGACCGAGAGGGTGGGGGGAAAGGGCGGTGCAGGGGAGCATGGTGGTTCAAGGGAAGTTCACCGAGAGGTTGTGCGTCAGTTGGGGTCTTTCCGGAAGGGGTTATGAGATGTGTGTGGGGGTCGTGTGATAAGGATTGGAGGAATGGGAGTAGGGTTCGATGCATGGGGTGTGATGGGAGAGGGATATTAAGAGGGAAGAGATGGAAAAAAATAAAGGAGAAATAAAACGGAAAAGGGAAGAAAATAAAAATAAACCCAAAAAAACTATAATATAATTACAATAATAATAATAATAATATCTTAATTAAATATTAATTATAATAATAACAATTATAATATTCTTAGATAACAATAATAATATTTGTATAATGGTAAAAAAATATTCAATTTAATTTAAATTTTCTTATTTTATTTTTTTTAACTTTATTATTTTCAATATTATTTTTTTAACACTAGGAAGGTCATTTGGGGACCTAGGAGATGCCGCTTAGTGTCAACAAAGCTCTTCTCGTGTGCTAGATATTACCAACCCCAAAACCTTCTTTCATCAAAAAAATGCAAAACCACAACTGGGACTTGACCCACACCTCGAACAAAATATTTGAATCCTAGGAAAATAATAAAATAAAAGCTATTTCAAAAGTTAGGATGTGATAAAGTTTATATATGGTTAATATGTTGCCTGTTATTTTTTTATCAACATGAATATTAATGACGATAAAGTTTAATACATATTTATATATTAAAGTGGGGTAATTTGGGATAAAACGAATTGATAAGGCATATGTTTTTGTTCTTAATTATTATTAATAAATTTAATTGTACCTTTATCAACATATAATTTACATTAGTTAGTTTAATGGAAATTACTCTATGAAAATGGCATGTATAATATTTTAATCAAGGAATGTTACAGAATGTTACACTCATTTTTTATAATATATATTATATGTCCACATGGGAAAAAAAGAATGATATGAATGTATATAAGTGCATATTTTTATATTTATGATATTATTTTATTTATATAAATATATATAAATTATTTTATTAATTAAAAAATAACCGTAATTTCTTATGCAACATTGATGTAGTATTTCTTTGATTAACAAAAAGATATAATAAATGATTTTAAATGTATGAAAAATGATATAATTAGAATGATTTAATGTTTCAAAAAAATTTGTAGACCTATATGTCATATTAAAAAGGTGTGAAAGAATTATATTATAATTAACCATTTTTATTGATGTATTAAATGTCAAATTAAATGAATTGTCTTAAAAATTATATTAACAAAATTTTATAATAAATAAATTTTATTAAATGATAAAAAATTTATAAAAATCATATACTCAATAAACATAATTGGTTATGGTTCTAAGAATCAATAATTGTCCATTTATTGTTTGTTTTTTATTTTATCATAAGATTATTAAACATAAAATATAGAAAACATTAATATTATGACAATTTGCTTAAAAGGTAAACAAAGGAGAAAAATGATAAGGGTGAAAATATGATAAAAAATTATAAAAAAATTATTTTATGATATTATTTCAACTAAAACTCGTTTTATATTTTAATAATATCAATTTGGATCCATTTTTAAATAAAAATTAATTTTTATTAATTTAATATCTAATGAAATTTCTAGATTGCTCATCCCCTCAATTATAAAAATAGAACATGCCTATTACTTTATTCAAACAACATTACCCCTTTTATATCAACATAAATATATAATGTTTTCTTATAAACCTCCCTATACACATTCTATCAGTGTTTTAATCCAAAAAACACCAAACATAGATGTAACATCCCAGATAAATAATGAATAAAACATTTTCATATTTATTAATATTTACAAATTACATATTAATTTTACTTTAAAGGGGTTACAATGTTTGATAGCATACCCGATACGCAATAAAGAGTTTCATTGAAATCTTACGTTGCACACTAGTAATAAAATAATATTATTTTAAATGGTAGTTAACACATAGCCTTTGTATTGGAGAGAATGGATAGAAATGACTAAAATATTATTATGTATGTTTGGTAAATGTTTTTACATTTATCTAATAAAGGATAAAGGCTTAAAATACGAATGGAATTCAATTTTAGGCTTATATACTCCAATTTTCACGAAAGGTCCACTTATCAACATTTGATGGAGAACCGTCATTAAATAGAGTATTGGTCACTCTTATACATTATATTGGACCAAATAAAACACTTCTTTAGAATTGCGACATCAAAATTTACTTTGTGTAAATTTTTGGTATTTTTCCGATAAAGTTCATTTTTTAATGAATAGTGTAAAATGTTGTATTTTAATTCAAACCCTCTTTTTAATCTAATTTATTTATATGATTAGATTATCTTTTGAATTGGGTTTAAAGTGAAATTATAATATATTTTTACCATTAAATCCAATAGTGGTCGTTGGAATTAATTTCACTTTGAAATCGGACTTAAACTAGTGTCAATCTTTTGATACTTATTGTTTCATAAAAACACGCTATTTGTCATGACCGCGAGAATTAATTATTAAATTAATTAATGTGACTTATATGTTTTGAATTTTGTAAAATAGACTTCATTTTGGAATTTGGAGTATCAAATATAGCTTAGGGTGAATTTTTGGTATTTTTCTGAAAAACTTCAATTTTTGATGAATAGTGAAACCACTAAGTGGTACTTATAAAAACTGATTTTTTGTTTAAATGAAATTTTACCACTTATGTTTTTTGAATTTAAAAAATCCGACATAAATGGTTGTTATTAAGAAGTAAAATGTGGTTCAATGGGATTAAAATAATTTTTTGGTGAATAGTAACTTATTAAGTTTTTAATCGCGATTAGAGGCAATTAGTGTAATTTAAGGTAAAAATAATGTTGTAATAATATGAAATGAACTTTACACATGTCCTAAACTCATTGAATGTGTCATGGCCGACCAATAAAATCCATGGGTCAACTTGGGGACCCCATGTAGCCACTTTTGTTGGGAAATGACATAAATAACTTTTTATTTAATGTTAAAGTAAAAATGACACAAACATGAAATGTTTTACTAAAACAATTTTTACATGGGGTTATACAAGTAAAATATTTGACTATAAATATTCATTATAAAGATAAAAAGATTTAATACATCATAGTATGTTTTTTATAATTTTTATACTTTATATAAATTAAATTATTTATGACATCATGATGATGCAGCAATTACCTCATTAATAAAGGATTTAAATAAAATGAAATGATAATGTAAAATATATGACCTAAACATGTGAAAAACCTATTGTATGGGTGGATTTAGAACCCTTATCACCTTATCCTCGAATTATATCAATTTGGGACCTTTTGAATCTGAAACTCATTTTAAAATAAAGTAACTTATCTTTACTTTCCAAGAGTGCCCCTCCTATCCTCTTATAAAAGGCCCCCACCTCTACCTCTTTACCCACACTTCCAAACCCTTTGGCTTGGCCAAACCCTGCCCATTTTGTCTCTCCACTTCCTTGTCTTACTCATTAAATCCTCACATTGGGCAGAATTCTTCCCAAGGAATCCTTTGAGCTCAAACCAAAGGGAGTTACCCGATTTTAAGGTAATGTCTTCACTTGAGTCCTTTTGTTTTATTTCGCTTCTCCAACCCCCTAAACTCTTTTTATTAATTTCTTTTGTAACAACTCCAGTATCATCAATATACTAGGATGTTGTTATAAGAAGGATTCGAGCTACACTTACACACACCTACATCTAATGGTTAAAGAACATATTGTTTCTTTGGATGGAGAATTTCGGTCTCCCGAAACAATGATTGTTCAACATTCTTTTAACACCTTAAAAGGTGGCCATTAATATGACACTATATTTATATATGATATATAATATGTTTATGTTTTCCTTAAGCTTCTGTATTTTTCATTTTGGGCATACCTTTATGGTTTCCATTATGGGTAAATGCGATATCTTCATTTAAGGAAGTGCGGACTACCGCCCCCTCAAAGTGATTTGATTCGTTAATGCCATATGTGGGACGTATAAAGGATGGATTTAAAGTTATTATATATGATTTTATACTGTAATTATAATATACATCTATATAATTATTATTTCTTTCCATTAAAGTATGAGATAGAAATGAAAGTAGCGTTCATGCGTACGTACGGCTTACTGTCTCCATGAACGGTGCATTTCCTTTCTTATCCCCAAATGTAATGTACTATTAAAAGTACATGTATATAATGGATATATATGATGAATGATACATATAAATGAGGAATATAATTCTAGAATTAAAATATACATACCTCTCATTTAGTTTTAATTCCATTAATATAACAAAGAAATGAAAGTAGCGTTCATGCGTATGTACGGCTTACCGTCTCCATAAACGGTGCATTTCATTTCTTACCTCTAAATGATTATGTAATATTATAAATACATGTATATTCTGGATATATATGATATATATGATATCAAAATCAGGAATTTAATTCTGGATATAAAGAACCTTTGACCACACGAACAACATGTAATTGTAAGAAGTCCACTTTCGACTTAAGAACCAAATATCGAAAAAACAAACATTATTAACTTAAATGATTACATAATGTTTATGACATGGTAATAAGTGATATAAAAGTAATAATTAACTTGAAAAAGGTTCTTAAGAAAGTATAAATTAACTCAAGTTTATTATTCAGGACGTTAAAGAATGATCGAGTCAAGTCGGACCCGAGGTAAGGGACTTTGTCTCAATCTCCTTTCATTGAGGCATATTTCGTTTTATAAACAACTTTCTTTTATACGGTGTATAAACCCCTTTGACTTTTACTTTTTCTTTTATACAAAAGGAATATTTTTTTACCAATCATTTCACAAAATGACAAAAAGGAATGTTTCTTTTAACGTACGTGGTGACAACGACCTTTTCCGCCACCGTGAGTATTATTTGGTCTTTGGCTTCCTGAACAAGCCGTAATGATTTTTAAAATGAAATAAATACCATATACTCTTTTATGTATTTTGGTATTGAAAATGATTTTTGTAATGGATTTGTTATGTCAATATATTTGAGTGATATATTTTGATTAAAGTGTGGATATGTTTTCTTTCCATTATATTCGTTTTATGTCTTATGATTTTATAATGTTACTGGGACATTTGACGGGTGGTTACGTGATAAACCATATGATGGTTGGTGCCGTGAATACTAGGACGAGTGGTTACATTATAACCTCCAATGCATTGGGTATGGAAGTCAACCGTATGGATATTCCATTATGTATGTATGTAAGTTGGCCGTATGGCTATTCCATTAAGTAAAATGTGTGGAAGTCAACCGTATGGTTACTCCACTTAAGTATGTTTATGTCCCAAGTTACCTTTATATGTTATGTGATCTTTTTATGGGTTTTAGGGTAATCTTTTGTTTACAATAGGGTAAGTAATTATCTTTTATTCAGTGAAGAATTTTTACTACTTCATAAAGGTGAAAAGTATTACTTTGATAAAGTATACATGGTTTACTTGTTGTTTTGATAAAATAACAGTTTTCATTCTTTGCGTATCCCTTACTGAGCTCTTTATGCTCACCCCATGTTTTTTTGAAATGTTTTTCACAGGACCTAATGTGGAATAGGGTCAGGGATGGGATCAAGGGAAAGTCATGCTATATAAAACATGGAACTAGACATGTTTCTTTTTAAAAGTTTTTTTATTCTATGGAAACTTAGTAGAAGTGTCTACTTTGTAATCTTTTGAGATGTAGTAGTTATGTTCTAATTCTCTAAAAATCTAAACCTGAAAAGATCCTCAATGTGAATTATTCATTTAATTAAATATTAAGTAATTTTTAGGGCTGGGGCCTTATAATAGAGGTCTTTAGAGAAGATATAACTGGGTCATTACAAAGAAGAGGTAATCTCCTTAAATAATCATCCACATTTAAATTATTCTTTTAACTACTTTAAATCGACTATATTAATCATAAACTAATAATTTAAGTGTCTTAAATATACTAAAATTTTATTATTATCTTTAAAACATAATTATAAACCCTCTTTAAGATAAAATTAGAAGTGAATGTATCGCTCGAGCACACATAAGACTTACCGTCGCCACATAGCGATACATTTCACCTTTCATTGCTATGTTATTTGGATGGATATATTGATGATTTTAATATTTATAAATGATATTTAGGACACAATTATACATATTTAATGATAATATCAGGTCTATCTCTTTACCATCCAATCGATTAGGAAATGCTAGTGTGGATTACCACCTCTACGAAACGATGAGATCAAATTTTCATTTATATTTACTTGAATGGTAATGAGGTTAGAATTGAAGAATTTTTATGATATATCTAATATATTAATTATATTAAAATATTTATTTAATGTTTAAAATTCCATTTTTACATTTTTTAGAAAATGATAACAATGTTCATGTGAACGTATGGATTACCATCCCCATGAAACATGTAAAACATATTCCTATCCATAGATTTAATGGATGGATATAAACAAATATGTTCTGAATATATATTATTATTTTTTTCACAATATAATTATTGTAGATTATGGAACCATGATAAAAATAAAAATACCAAAACAATGAAACCAAATCATATATAAAAAATGAAGTAGTTATCACCTGGAATAGTGAATTTAATAATGAATTGCTAATAAATAGGTGAAAAAAACATATAAGAGAATTTTATTATGTTTTATTTATATTATAATGGATTATAACAAGATTTATAATTTATATATATTTATTATATAGTATTTTCATTCATATATGAAAGACTTCATACATAAGGTAAGAGGTTTTATGATACAATCAGGTTGTTTATAGGGTCTGCTTATGATTAAGTTATGATGATGAATTATTATGATAAAAATCTCAAGATACACTTGAATTTTATTATACCCTAGTAATTTCATGATAATATATGATCTTTATCCATTTTCAATCCTTATTTAATCAATAGTTCAAAAATATGTTTTTCATGAAAATCATCTATATTTATCTTTTTGGACAAACAACCCTATTCTTCCATATCCATGTTTTCTAAAAAAAATAAATAAGTTTTTTATTACTCAATTAGGACTTTTTAAATTCATTTTTAATATTTTTTTAATTTTTAAAGAAATATGGGTTTAAATTAATATTTTTGATTATTTTCCTTATGAGGCAGTTTATTATTTTTTCAAGAAAAGTATGAAAGAAATGTTTAGTTTTAACTTATATGACACAAACAAAATTTTCCACCATCATGACTAGTAATTGTTTTGTGTATTTATTTACATTTTTTAATGTTTCTTTTAAATTAATTTTTTCAATAATATTTATAATTTTTTTTATATTTTAAGATGTTTTTCCAAAATAAAAACGTTATTTTCCTAAATTATGTTTTTAATGATGTTTTTCTGAATGGAAAAAAATTTATGTATCTTATGCTTTAATAGGGATATAATACAATGATATCATTCTTATTATTTATCTATATGGTTTATGTTTATGATAAAAATATATATATGGAATCTGTTCATTTTTTATGGGTTATGCTGTGATGATATGATGAAATGTATACGGAACCCATATATTTTCTATGGGTTATAAAATGATGAAATGTTTATAATTCCCATTTATTTATATTTTTATTTTATAATGAATGATTTATTATATTTTGGATCATATATGTATGATTTTCATTATTTGATGAGTGAGACCTGAATCTCCTATAAATTAATTGGGTAAAGATTGATATCTCATAATATAAACAAGACTGGAATGGAGAGTGAACCCAATTAAGTAATGTAATTTGTTTATTATGATAGTCTTGGGAGTGAATATGGACTAATATGATGGTTTAGGGAGTGAAACAATTCTACATTGATATTCTATGAGAATGACCATGACTACTAAGGAAATGATTTTCTATTCTTATGGGAATGCCATAAACACATGTCTTATTCCAATGTTATGCTCTCATGTATTATTTTATTTGTTTAATTTATGATTCATGTACTATAAACATCAAATATTTAGGCAAAGACTCAATATTATGATTTATTAAATGCATTGTTGGTATTTGAAATTTTAAGCTCATGTTTTCATACCCGTTTTCTCATGTTGAGATTATTTGATCATTGATATCACCTTATTTAGCCTTACTGATAATCTTAGCTCACCATTTATTATGATTCCTTTCCTCATGTTATGATGAATGGTTTCAGTAATGACTTGTCTAATAAGGTTTTAATTTATAATGAAATTAAAAAGAGACACTAATGAACCAATTTTTTATATCTCAATGTTTCCATTGATTCTAGACCTTTACAACTTTGGTGTGGATTTTTTTGTTATGAAATGAATATTTAACTAATAATATGTCATATCTATGTATGAAAAGTATGGGTATTTATAGTAGGTATCAAAGAAAGGTTTATTTCACCATTATAACATAGGATGAGATAAATATTTTGAGAACACTTGGGGATAAGTCTCTATAATGTATAAAATATTAACGATTTTTTAATGATCCTGAATGAACTTGTTTGAACCTAAGTCATTATACAATAATGTGTAAAAATTTAGACACCTTATAAATTATTTTTTCAAGATTAGTGGTTACCCATTATGAATTTGTTATCATTAAATTATTTTTGGTTTTAGTGAAAAGTTGGAGACCAACGGAATCGTGCTAATGATGAACGTGATAGAAAATTCAATGATTATCCTATAGAGAAAAAATATATTATGAGATATAAAATGACACCATTTTTTCTCAAAAAACATTCTCAAACTACAAATAATTTAATATTTAAGAATTAGTAAATTAGGGGACACCATTCCATTGAGTTCATTAAGAGGAAATACCCACATTATTTTTGTGGGTCTATTTGTCCAGTAGTTGTTTTTTTTAGAAAAGTTATCATGTGGGATCTTAAATTAATAAAGTTAAAACACTAAACTAGATAAAAAAATAATTTATATTTGTCCATAGTAAGAAGAGATACCATTTAATTAGGAATAATGTTGATTTGGATGTTCTTTTCTTCTAACACCCATTTGTTTTCAAGTCCATATGCAATGTAATTCACCTCCTGAATGGTGTTCATGATAAAGTAGTTTAGAGAAGAGATTTTGTCAATGAAATTTATCCACATACCTACAAGTTTCCATGGAAAACTTGTTTGACCCTTCATAATTGCATGAACCACTGTGGATGAGTCACACTCAAACCAAATTTTATTCCAACATCATTTCAAGTGATACCCACCACGCTTATGAGTTCCATTATTTCATCTTCCAAAGATGTATCATGCCCACAAAAACCGTAATTTCATTCAAAACCTCCACATAAGGATTCTTAAATATTACCCTGAAACCTAAAGGTCCAGGATTTCCCATCGAGGCTCTGTCCGTGTTTCATTTTAACCAGCCATTGAAGGGGGCAGTCCGTATCACCTCCATTATACCCCTTCGTTTCAGATAGTAATAGACCACCTTTAATATTCTGGGAATCGTGAATTCCCTAACCGAGGTGTTATAATGTTGATTAATCAGTCAATTGGTATTTTGGATGGCCACAAGAATGATTCTAATTACAGCGGTTACATTGAACCTTTCTTAGTGATGAACAATGTTATTCTGAGCCTTCCATACAATATATAGAAATTTAGTGCATGGAACCTGTAATAATGAATTTAGCGGTTTGGATTGCTGAACTCTATGCAGATAAAGTATGAATTGTATAACTGAGGGAGTATTGGGAGGGTCCAGCTAAAATATGGTAAGAATTGTGTTCCACAGTGAAGAATCCATGTTGCAAGACAAGAAAAAGTGATAAAAATCCTCTCTATACTAACCACATAGTCAAAATATCGAGCATAATGAAATCTTGACCCTTTGAATGTTCATATCCACTGGTATTTAGTTATGATAAGGCCTCCAGATAAGTGCAAATATAGAGGGATTAGAAAATTTTTATTCAGTGAGCCAATAAAACTTACCTATCTCTTCAACAATTATCTGTAGAAGATTTTAGAGTTTAGCAGTCCAGCTTGAGACCCTTCCCATAATAGCATATCCACCTATTCGATAAAATCATAGTTGTCCACAGTGGAGACAGTTTCCTCTAGAATTTCACCTTTGCCTTGAAGCTGGTCTTTGATAGAGAATATATTATTAATGTAATTCTCTTCAGTGTTAAACCTTCCTATAAGTGGTGTTCTAGTCCAGCTGAAGAATCATAATTTCAGACTTGAATCCGCATTGACCACCCAACGTGACGGCCTCATGATTGTGCTGAAGACTGAATGCAGTCTAGTTCAAATTGATGAGTTCATGAATCGATGATTCCCATCAACAATACTTGGTATAATTCTTCTCCTTAGGAAATATGGAGAGGGATTTTTACTATGAATTAGATTATAGATAAATTTTTATTGAAATACCTGATTAAAAGAGCTTAAATTTTTAATTCCCAGACCTCCTTTATTAGTAAGAATGTAGCATGTGCTCTATTTTGTAGTTATGAGCTTACTTTCCATCACATTTCCACTCCATACAACATTCTTCATCATGGAGTTTATTTTTTCACAATAGAGGCATGCTACATGTAGACCATGAAATAATAAACAAGTATTGAAATAACCACATGTTTGACAATACATACTCATCCTGCCATATAGGGAGAATTTTCCTTCCAAGATTCCAGATTTTTTCTTTATCTGCGATAATGCCTGTGCAAAGCGGTAGGCCAGAGGCTTTCCCCAAAATAGGTGAACACCAAGATACATAATAGGCATAGATCCCTCCCAAAGACAAAGATAATTTATTAGATAATTCCACCTTGCCACTGCGATGTTCATGCCAATGTAAATAAAGGATTTTCTCTAGTTGATTTATTTCCCTAACACATTATCATAATGAAAAAGTTATTCCCTAAAATGAGTAATTTTATTTCTATCACCCTGTGTAAAAATGACTACATCATGAGCAAAAAATAAATGGGAGGGAGAAGAGAGACCTATAGTTGTTGCGATGGTTACAAATTTCCCATTTCCACTATGTTAATAAGAATTCATCTCAAGTATTATTCTTCAATTGCAAAAATGATTGCATAGAATAGGTCACCTTGTACCAAACCCCTTGAACAAGTGAAATATTCCTCCGGTGACCCATTTTTAGAATTGAGATGTGAGTAGATTCCATAAACATTGTGATCTATTGAACAAACACCTCACTGAAGCCAAATTTGTGAAGAATATGGTTAATAAATCCCCAGTCCATTGGATCCAAAGAATTTCTTATGTCAACCTTCAAAACCACACCCCCCCCTCGTGTTGCCTTATTTAGAATATTGAAGCATTATAAGGCCGTGAGAAGACAGTCCTTTATATTATTGCCTTAAACAAAACCAAACTGGTTCTATGAAATTATTTTTTCAGTAACCAGAGAAAGCCTATTATCCAAAATCTTTTTAATTATTTGGTTCATGGTGTTTACTAGGTATAATAGCCTTTATTTACCAATTTTGTTGGAATTATTCAACATAGGTATTAGGGTAATAAATTGCACATTGAATCCTAGAGTAAAGATCCGTCTTCTGAAAAAGTGTTTAACAGGTAGGCATACCTCATTCTGAATCACATCCCAATAGATTTGTAAGAAAAAGTTTTTGAATCCACCTGGGATAGGAGAGCTATCTTTTTTAAGACCAAAAACTACCTCCTTGATTTCAAAATCCATCGGAATCGTTGTGAGGAGATGATTTTCCTCCTCAATGATTAAATACGAAATAATTTTGTCTCTAATAGGCTCAAGTCTAGACGACCCACTAAATAAATTCTTATAGAGTGAGATAAAATGTTCTGCATGTTTCTGTTTTCCCTCAAAGATTCTGTCACCATCCTTTAGTAGCGAAAGTGTCTATTCACTCTTCAAACACTTTGGAGGGCATTGAAGAACAATGGGTTTTGATCCCCTTTTTGAAGACACATATCATTGAAAGAATCTTATTTGATATTGTCCCTAACCTTTATAAGGTTATTCAGCTTTATAGAGATCTTAATCTCATGCTGCATGTACCCCCACAAAGTTATATCTAGTGGCCTCTGCATGCATGTCATGAAGGGAGCTTTCACGTCCTTCAATTTTTGAATCCTTTGATCTAAACCTTCTTTTACTCCATTCCATAAGCTTAATCATTATCATTCTATGTTTTGAAATGCATATCAAAGGTTTTACATTACATATCAATGAGCCCCAAGTCTCTTGAAATTTTTTTGAGCATTCTAGAAGAGAGGACCATATACTACTTAATCAAAAAGTAATTTGTTGGCCACCTTTCTTCCCAAGCAAACTAATCAGAAGTCGGTGGTGATCAAAGTGAATTTTAGAAATAGTAACACATGTGATTTATTTCCATGCATCAAGCATTATTTAATTGAAAAAGGCCCGATCAATTCTACTCGCTCTCATACCATTGAGATCTCTCATATACCATGTGTATTTAGTACCAATGAGGTTAACTTACACTATTCCACCATTCTCAATACATTCTCTAAAGTATCTTGTAGAGGTGGAATTTGTAACCTATACCATTTTCTCATACTCAGGAAGAATTGAGTTAAATTCACCCGTGGCAATCCATGGATCTAAAAAAGATTCCTCCAGTTGCTAGACTTTCCCTTATAGAAGCCTCCTATCCATGTGATAGTTGTGATCATACACAATTTAGAAGAAAAACTGTCTTCCACCCTCCAAAAAATTACAGGTGATAATATGATTGTCCATATCTATAATCCATGGAGAATCAATGTTGTGATGATTTAGAATCCAAATGCTATCATGATTTTTTCCAACACAGTTAGTACCCAGAATATTGCATCCTCTATTACAGAAAAAATTTCTCAAATTTTTGAACTTTATCTTGGGCTCCACAATTCCAATAATCACTGGCTTGTACCTTCTAGGTTGGAGCCTGAGGTAACCTAAAGAGGTAGGGATGGCTATACCCTGAAGATAATTCTCATTTTGGTGTTGATTTGGAGGCCACACCTCTTTTTCTCCCAAGGTTTCTGGTTGATTTTATAGTTGATTCTTCTTGTAATGAAATACCCCTCAAACTCAGTTCCCTACTATCTATACCATGTTTTGGATGAGTGCTTCCATTTGACTCATTATTATTATTTTCATTTGCCTCCCCTACTGCACCATTCTCTTTGATGTGAAAATGTTTATGGACCAACCCTCCCTTAGTAGGTTTATCTTCCATCTCTGCATCTGAGTGAGTATCAAGTAAGGACAACTAAACCATTAATTTAACATCAATTAGAATGATAACGAATCCCCCAATTTGGATATCTTGACCAATGCTGCAAACCTCTAAGGAGAGTTCGAACATCTACTCATTGATACTGTCTTAAGACCATCTATCCCTGATAACATCTTGAAATTCAATATTTTATTGTTGATTTGAATCTTCATCCACCATCTCGGCCCAAGACATTCCTACTATTTTTGAAAATCCTGGATTTTTATCTTGAATCTTTTCTTTTTTCCTGTGCTCCAAGAGTACATATCCTACTCCTTAGATCCTCTTCACAAACTAAGGTAGGTTGAGCTGGGATGACTATCTTATGAACCACATGGAATGATTGGAACTCATGTCCAGCCATATTACAATTTTTGAATATTTTAGGAAAATTATAAATCTCAAAATTTAGCTCCAGCTACTGACCATTCACATCCAAAACAATTCACTCAGGTGGATGAAACTCTATGTGAATTTAAATCCGGACTCTCACATAGAAGCTAAAGTCCCCATTGATAGTGTCTTGATCAATCTTAAGAGGAGTTCCTATTCTTGATGCAATTTCATTCAAGATATTCAGATGCTAGTAAACCCACGGTAGCCTATGAATCCTTATCCATACCAGTGTCATTAAGAGTCTTTGTTTGAATGGATTGATGTTTTCATTCCATTTTGTTAGCCTCAAGAAACCTGGTTTTAGGCTTAGATTCCCTATCCTCTAAACTGGGTCAAAATCCTCTTTATGAACTTGGATAATAAGGCAGTACCCCTTTCCAATCTGAATAATCCTCCACCATGAAAATCCCCAGCAGTGGGAGATTCTTAATTTACGATTATGAATCGACCAGAGCTTCATACCTTTTCCAAGGATGTTCTCCCTAGTACCGAAAATCATCACAACTCCATTCAATGTTAAGGTGAAACCTGATCCACAACCACCGTGACAGATCCATATCCTAATCACTTGAGTACAAACATGTTCATAGGTAACAAAGCATACTCGCCAACAACCAGAACTTCCGCCAAGGAGACATCATTTCTGGATTAATTGTGAGAACAGAATCCATTTTACGCCTCCATGAAGTATGTTTCCCATTCTAGATTGAAGGAATCCATTCCCACATCTGGTCCTAGAAAAATTGAGTTTCACAATCATCAAAAGTCAAATGGTTTTCCTGCTCACTTGACATTCCCCAATTCTTCATCTCCTATCCACTAGTTTTTGAGTAATAGTTTAATACCACTAAAAATATATATTTTTATTCTCCAGTGTTTAGAACTTGAGAATGTTATTCTAGTTGTTAATATTTTGGAAGGTGAAGGAGATCAATGGTGGTCTATTATCAAGAACATGATATAATGAGAATAAATTGATTCTTTATTGTAGGATAAGTTTAAGATCATATTTATCAGTAATCATTTTCCTCATATTCACCATACAAAAATGGTTATGTAATTTTTTGAGTTGAAAAAAAATGATGATGAATCATTTATTATGTATAAGGAAAATTTTACAAGACATTCAGAGTACACTTATTATATATCAATTCAACCTAAAAGTAGGGTTGACTAATTGTTAAGTGGATTAAAAATAAGTCTATAAATGTAATTTTACATATGGAACTTTAGTAGATTTTACGAAATCATTTAATATGCTATCAAGGTAGAGATAGAGGTTGTGATTAACCATTAATATCAGTTTTTTGATAATAATATAAAAATGGAATACAAATTAAATTATAAATACCATAGAGAGAAAATATGATACTTTCTCTATACTCAAGATGTAGATGGAAACACTGGGGGAATTGGCTTAAGGGAACTGGTAAATGTTTCCAATGTATAATGGTAGGTCAATGGGAAATTTAATTCCAATGTGATGGGATGAAATTTGATAATGATGTGAATAGAAATAAATCACCAATGAATTCACCACCCCCACTCTAGTGTTTAAAATAATAAGAGTATTATAATTATGCTAACTGGTTCCCAAATATGATGGTTAATGATGATGAGCAATGTCAAAAACTTATTAATCCCAAATACAATGTGAAATATCATGTGATCACTATTTCTGACTAGGGGTACAACAATGATGTGGTGAAGGGTATAGTTACCATCTACTCTAGAATTTATAATTTATTATTTTTTTATCTACTCACTCTTATATATTTAATGAACTTTTTATGGGTATCATAGTACCACCCTAATGATTATATGTTGAATTAGAATTGATGTCTCCTAGTGGTATGATGATTTCATCCCATGTGTATGATTGTCCTTTGATGGATGTTTGTGAGAATTTGTATCATGAAATCCTTTTATTCTTCCTATAATTTAATTATATGTTATTTTTCGAATGGATTGGATTTATTTTCATAAATCCCATAAAAATTTATGATTAAGGGACGTTACATTTTATATTCTAAACCAATCTATGATCATCTATCACTAGGTAAAAAAAATGAACTTCAGAAGGAAATTAAATACATCATATTGGTCATGATTACTTTTCAAAATTTTAATTTATCTCAGATTGGTGGGGATAAACTATGTATTGAATATTTACCTATTGTGATTGATTTTATTTTTGTATTTCATGAATAATTTCTAGTGTTTACACGAATTCATGATGTTCAGTTCTTGATAGAAGTCATATGTTGTTCTACACTTATTTTAACAACTCTATATAGAATGTCCCCAATTGAGTTTTAGGAACTAAATAAGAAAATACTAGAGTATGTTGACATGAGATCCATTCATAAAAGTGTACCACCATGGGGTGAACATGTTCTTTTAGGTAAGAATAATGATGGATAAATGTGACTTGACATTGATTATTTACAACATAAAAAGCTCACTATAAAAAACAAGTATTCTTTACCCTTTATTGATGACTTGTTTGATAAATATAACAGAGCTCAATACTTTTACAATATTTATCTTTATTCAGGATATCATTAATTTTGTGTTAAGAGGGAGGATATGCAAAAACTATTCCATACAAGGTATAAATAATATAAATTTATTGTGATTCCATTTGGCATTTATAATTCCCCTATTATATTCATTGATTTAATTAATGGAGTCTTTATATTTTACCTTGATCAGTTTGTGTTAGTATTTAAAGTTTATAATCATATATATTCAAAGAGAAGTGAAGATAATGAAGATTAATTGAGTATTGTTATGAAGACCCTGTGGAAGGATATGATTTATGAAATATTTACAAAGTGTGAATTTGGGGTTATGAAAGTTTCATTATTGGGTCATATAATCTAATGTGATGGAATATCATTAGACAATTCAAAGATTGAAGTTCTTAAATATTGGCCTAGATGAACCGCTGTGGCTGAGATCCATATTATTCTTGGATTAGTTAATTATTATTGTCCCACTGTTTAGAATTTTTCATCGCTATCGAATCCACTCACCAAGTTAAATTTTAAGGAATCCAAGTTCATTTGGAAGGATGAATGTTGAAAGGAACTAAAGAGAAGGCTAGTTAATGTGATTTTTTCTAAAAATAAGCTACATTGGATAAGGGTTTTTAATTTATAGCAATGTTTTAATGAAAATAATGAGTTTTGTTCTTCTGCTGAATTATATGGTTATAGACTACCCCTCACAAATATTGAGGGTCCTTGAAAAAAATTAACAAATTTAGGATTTGTATTTTTTAGTGTTTCTTTTTTAATTAATGATATGGATACATTATCTCTATTGATATATGTGTGACATATATATTAATCACAAAAATTGAATTTATATTTTTTTAAGAATGATTTTAACATGATCCAATGAATATGGATCAAGTAGATTAATGATTATGATTTCATAATACTTTATATCCTTGGGAAAATGGACATGGTGGTAGGTTCTCCAAGTCGAAAGGATCAATCAAGCTTATCAATGATAAGGATCACCAAAGATCCAATTATTCTAGAGTTGTAAAGGATGGATCTTGAGGCCTTGAAGGAATGGGTTTAATATTATCTTTCATAAATGATTGTTCAACCATTTATCAAATAGAAGACTAAAGAGACATATAAGAAATGAATACATATGAAAAATAAGGATAGAAATGTTCCTAAGTTAACACATGATAATGATCTAATAATAAATCTAGAAACCATTTGTGTGTCTATTTGGTATGACATTTTAAGAAGGAGTTATTGGATGAAGGTCATATTGCTGCAACATTTATTCATCATAGAAGTTAAAAGACATATTTAGATTTAAAATAGTATTTCTAGTGGGTTGGAAAGAAGATAGATATTATAGAGTTTGTTTCTTGGTTCCTAGTATGACAACAATTTAAGGAAGAGAGGAAAATGTCTCATGGGATTTTATATCTATTAACCATACCGTAATGGAAATGGGTAAACATCATTATGTATTGTTTCTTCAGACTCCCCTAAACATCAAAAAAAATATTATATATGGGTTGTATTCTAGCAATTTATGATGTCAATAAACTTAATTGACATTAAAAAATATTTCTCTATTAATGAACATAATCAGTTATACATTACAGAAGTGGAAATATTTCATGGAGTATAGCTATCAATTGTATCCGATGAAGATCCAATGTTTACCAAGAAATTTTGGGGAAGTCTTCAGCAGTATATGGAAATAGAGTTAAGTTTCTACACTTATTATCATTGTTAGATAGATGGCCAGTTTGATAGGAGTAGTAAAAATCTAGAATAAATCTTAAGATCGTTATATATGTATTTAAAAGGTGGCTGGTATCAACACCTTCCACAAGTGGAATTTTGATACAAAAATATATTTCACTCCAACATTTATATGGATCATTATAAAGACCTTTGTGGTAGGATGTTTATAAATATATTTTCTTAGAATGTAGTTGGGGAAATAAAGAAAATTTTCCCTTATATAGTTTAAGAAAAGGTAGAGAAAGAGAAAACCATTTAACAACACAAAAGGGAAGCTCAGATTAGATAAAAATTTTACGCTAGAAATCATCAAAAAGATATTGATATTGAAGTTGGGGATAAGGTATTCCTATAAATATCTCATTGTAAGAGGATTTTTAGATTTATAAATAATGTATAAATAATCCTTATGTATATAATTCCTTTTTAATTTCTTGATCATATTAAGGAAATAGCTTATGAATTGGCACTTCTATCGAATATCTATCATGTTCATGATGTGTTCCATGTACCTCTCTTGAGGAGTTACACAACTAATCCTTCAAATGAACGAAACCCAGTGGCCATACAATTGGAGAAAGATATATATTATGAGGAACAATGAATAGTGAATTTGGATCAATGATAGAGAGATATATATTTCTACGAAACAAGAACACTCACCTGGTTATTGTTTTGTGCCGAAATCCCCAATTTGAAGAAGCTACGTGGGAACATGAGAATATAACAAGGTAAAAGTAAAGAAAATGATTTTTATCATAGTAATATAATTTTTATAGTGAATTTATTTTAATAAAGGTATTATCTAACACACTGAGATTTTAAGAAATGTTGTTTTCAAATAAATTTAATTTATTTGATAGCTTGTGTTACACGCAACGATGAGTTTAGAATTACTCTCATATACTATTAAAATAATATCATGACATAGTTGTTCCGTTGGTGGATATGAGTTAAACTATATAAATTATGATAATTTAGTTTTCAAACATATATAAAATTATTTCAATTTATATATAATAATTATAAATTAAAATAATTTTTTTTAAAGTAAATGGTTAGTTTTTCTCATGAACTATTTTTATATGAGAAATGTATTTTTATAATAATAATTTTAATTTATCACAATTTTAGAATGATTTCAA
Organism: Viscum album; assembly: GCA_963277665.1. Classification (NCBI taxonomy): domain Eukaryota; kingdom Viridiplantae; phylum Streptophyta; class Magnoliopsida; order Santalales; family Viscaceae; genus Viscum; species Viscum album. Next base: position 276,682,550 of record OY728137.1, read on the forward strand.
TGAATTATATATATTATATATTTAATAATATATTTTAAAATTCATCTAATATTTTTATTTTTCATGGGATAATAATAAATCAAGGTTTATACTCAAGTAGTTTTGTTCTAAAATGCATTTATAATTGCTATTTGTGAAATGTCAATAAAATCAATTACATAAATTTATAGGTATTGAATTAGATAAAATTAATTACTTATTTATAATTTGTAGGTTCAAATTTCATAAATATTTCCTCTTTTATTTTTGGTCAATATGAATAGAAATCATGTAATGATTTATCACCTCTGTAAAGAGTAAATTGGGTTCATTTTGGTTAAAAATAAGTGATAAGACCATAATTTATTTCTAATTATTATTGTATGAATTTAATTCAACCACTGCAACATTATAATCAATATTTATTAATTTAATGGACATTTATCTAGGAAAATGACATATATAATATGAAAATGAATGAAAGTTTCAAAATGTCACTCTCTTTGTTTTTAATATATCTTATGTGTCCATATAGGGAAAAAGGAAAGTATTCCATGAATATAAGAATCTATTTGGATATTAATGAAATTATTTTTATGATATTAATTTATTTCTAATTATTAGTATTTATATAATGACATTAATTTTTTAGTCAGTCTTAATGAAACATTTCTACAATTATTAAAAAGATATAATAAATGATGTTTGAAATATTAAAAGTGATATATTTTGAATGATTTAATGTGAATCGTGAATTTTATAAACCTATATGACATTTTAGAGAGGTTTCAAAGAATTATATTCAAATTCACTATTTATTTTGATGTATTTAAAGTCAAATTAAATTAATTGTGTTATAAACAAAATTAAAGATATTGTATAATAAATATCATTATATTTAATGATATAAAATTCATAAGAAGAAAATATTCAGAAAAAATAATGGTATTAATAATCTTATATGGTCTATTTATGGGTCATTTTTCATTTTGTTATAATATTATCATCCTTTAATGAGTATAAAACATTAATATTACAGTAATTGTGAAAAGGGTTAGTGACGGGTTAAAAAAATGATAGGGGTAAATATGTGATGAAAATATGTTCAAATTTTATTTTATGGTAGTATTTCGAATGATAATTATATTATATTATTTTATTATTAATTTTTATCGATTTGGACATCAAAATTTATTTATATTAATTTAATATTTTACGAAATTATTTGATTTTCGTGCCCCTCAATTATAAATGGGCACCCATCCATTCCATTTATAACACTGTATTGAGAATTTTAATAAACCAAAATCATCCATTTTCTCTAAAAAAATTCCCTACACACATTATATATGTTTTGAAGTTTCTAACAGACCATCCCTAGTTCCCTTTAGAGAATATCTAAAAGAGTCATCTAATGAATAGTTAGTCGCCTTAACAGATCAATTTCTGTTAAATTATTATTTAACTAAAATAAATATATTATATTATTAATGAAATAATAAATTCAATATCATAAATATATTTTGTTATTAATATGATGAAAAAACTATAAACCACCCTCTTTCCCATAAAATGGTAAGTGAAAGTATCACCCTTGTGAATATACAACATACCATCTCCATGTAGTGATACAATTAATTTTTCACAATATAATTTTAGGAATGATTTTTGTGATGGTTTTAATATTTATATATGATATATATGAAAATATTATGCTTGTAGAATGATAATATGATTTATACCTTCTTAACATCCAATCCACTGGGAAACAATAACGTTCCTCGTGCATACGTGTGGACGACTACCTACAAAAAAGATGCGATTCATTTTATATTTATATATTAATTGGATAGTAATGAGGATGTGATATATGAATATTTATGATATATATGGTATGATAATTATCCTTTAAAATAGAATTAATATTTACCTTTCCCTTTTACATGTGTCAGAATATGTAACAACGTCTATTCATCTGTATGACTTACCATCTCCATGAAAGGTATAATTAGTTTTTCTATCCCTATATTTTATGGATGGATATTAACATATATATAATTAATATATATAATATTTATATTATAATAAAAATTATTTATATGATTGAACTCTGATAAATATAGAAGGAATAAAACTACCAAACTAAAACACACATAAAAATGAATTTGTTACCACCCAGAATAATGATTTTAATAAAGAATTGTTAAATACATGGGAGAAAAAAGGTAAAATAAAATAAATTATATATATATATATGATTTTGGTATTATATTATATGAATAATAAATAAATATTTTTTATACAAGAGGTTCAAATAGATATGAGTGAAATAAGACCCAAGGTAATGGGTTTTATTTTACAATACCATTACTTATAGAGATTGTTTAGGATTTAGTTTTGATGATGAAATATTATTATATAACTGTTAATATAGTCATGAATATTATTATAATCTTTTTATTTCTTTAAAATAAATTTTTTCATTTCATTTTCCCCCTGCATAACTATTTTAAAAAATGGTTTAAAAGGAATATTTTTTATATCGTTTCCCAAATCATGTATCTTTTTATTTTTTTACAAAAGTGTAAATGGAATCTATATTTTAACTTACAATGAAAAAGAAAAATTTATACCCATATTCAATACTAAATGTTTGATTTTTATTTTTTAATTCTCAATTTTTCTTTTACAATAATATTTTTCCATAATAGTTTGGAATTTTTTATATTTGAATAATAGTTTTTAAAATAGAAAGGTTATTTTCTTCAAAAAAACTTTAATTAAATTTTTATCATCAAAAAAATAAATTGATGTTTCTTATTATTTATTTTGGATATGGTATAGGGATAAAATTAATATTAATATTATTTATGGTTTATGTTTATAATGATTAAATGTTTATGAAAACCATTCCTTTTCCAAAGGTTATATTATGACCAGTTGATGATATTTTTATGATACCTATTTCATTTCCACATGATATGAAATAATGCAATGTTTTTTAAACCCATTTATTTTCATGTATTATGATACGGTGAATGTTTTTTGATTTTACAATTTACATATTTTTTTTATTTTGTTTCGGATGGGACCTATATCTCACTCCAATGCATTGGGTAAAGATTTATATCTCATTAGATAAATAGTATTGGAATTTGGAGTGAAACTAATTTAGTAAGGTACTATCAACTATGATAGTATTGGTATTAAACCGTTACTTTGAAAATAGTTTGGGGAGTGAAACCATTCCACTATTATATTTTTGAAAACGATCCTTAAAAACTAAGTAAATGATTTTCTATTATTATGTGTATTCCACTAACTCATGTCTTATATTAATGTCATTATCATAGGGTTTATGTTCTTTTATTCCTTTATTATTAATATCTTATAAAGTACAAATATTTATTCCATGAAACTGGATTATTATTTAGGATATAGATGTTATAGATTTTAAATGTTATTCTCATCTTTTCATACACTTATTCTAATATTATACTTATGTGATCATTGTTATCTCATTTATTTACCCTCACTGTGAACCTGATCTTACCCTTTCTTGTGTTTCATTTCCCTTGGTTATAAAGAAAGGTTTATAGAATGATATGTCTAATATAGGTTCTAGTTATGAAGAACATAATGGGAGAACCTTATAAACTAGTTTTTTTGTGTCCATGCTTCCAAAGATACTAGACATATATGATTATGGTATGGATCATTATGTTATAGATTGATTTTTTATTTATTAAGATGTGATATAAATGTATGAAAAGTATGGGTCAAAATAAATTAAATAAGTGAAGGGTTGTTTATGATATTTAATATATCAAGGAATAAAATGACCAATGATTATAACATACCATATAATATTTTTATTCAAATTAAAACAATCGCTATCATTTTTCATTATATATAATAATATATATTTATAATAGATAAGAATCTATATTTTAAGAAGTAATTTTTAAAATTAAAAGACATGGTGACACTTTGATATTCCTAAAGGATTTCAATGTATTAATTAAAAAATAATTAATGTAGATTTTGGAATTAAAAATATACCCCTACGATGAACCATATTAGAATCCAAAACCATATAAATAAAAAATTAGGAATATGTGTACCTTGTTGTATAGAAATACATTTCTCCAATATTCAACCACTTTGCATTATAAAGATCTCTTAGTGGAAGCTACCAAAATCCAACCTCTTTAGTGTATCTATTATGGTATGTAGAGAATGTGAAACCTTGATTCCACAAGAATTTACTTTACAAAAATAAAATTATCTAATATACCATAATTCTGAGCACCATATATTAAAATTTTTAGAAAATATCCTCCATTTAGCGTAGTGTACCAGAAATTAGGAAGCATTAGAAACACAAAAATCACCAAACTGATTTTTTAATCTTTTCTCTAACGCACAAGCATACGATATGGGAAAAACTGTAAAGTAAAAGGATATTTTTTTAAATGGTTCAAAAAATAAGTCTTATATTTATAAAAAGAATATTTTTTCTTATTACTATTCTACCAGAGAGACAATAGTTTATAATCACTATAAATTTACCATCACCTATATCACTGAACAACAATTAATAAAAAAAATTACATTATGCATGTGGTCCCACCAAAAATATAAATAATAATTATATATGGTTAATTGGTATAACCATCAACTATAAATTTTGGTGTTCTATCTATTGAAATGAGATAAATTTCGATCTTATATGGAATTCCACATCTTCGTTAACAACAATTTGCTGAAGAAAATACAACCCTTTTTTGTTAAAATATATATTTCTCACAACCCATTCTCGTTGAAAAAACTAATCCAAACACAACCATTGTAGTTAAAAAAAACATTTAAACAACCTACTTCTACAAGTTGTTTCATTATAGCACAATCCACACAGCCAAATCCTTCTATGTTCTAGTAAATGTACCCTTTATTGTTTTATAATGAAATTTAAACTAACATCACAACTCCTAAAAATATCAAACATGAAGTTCATTTCAAAAAATTATGTAACTTCTAAATACATTAGAAATTTCATACAACCACTGTTCTTTAAAAAAATATAGTAGTCTCCACTTCATTATGATAACCCCAATCACACTAAAGCTGAGTGTTGTTTTATTAATTACACGTCTAAAAACATAGGGCTCATATATACTAGAATTTTTACCCTATGTATCTTCTGTAAAACTAATGATCCATTATCTACTAATATAAAAATTCTTTTGTAATTTAGGTTAATATGTTTTACTATTGATTGAATCAATAGATTTTTCTCCAATTTAATTACAATCTATATTTCATAGTAGAGTAACCCATATTTTAGGCTCGTTCCTTGTTCCAATAAAAGACATATCAACTAAGAAAAATAATTCACTGATTTTTAAGTAAACACTCATATCTCATAGAAGAGAGTAAAACCACTGATTGAATCCTTGAATATATTTAAACATTCATCCCTCAAAATTTATTCACACAGTCAAACATACTTTTCTGATTATCATAATACCTCCTAAAGTCAACATCTATATACCATTTTAATCCATCAAACAACCCAATTCATAAATAATTATTATATGCGCCTTTGAGATATCTGATATTCCATCTCATTTTTTACCTGTATACTTTCTATATATTTTTCATATATCTGTAGATGAATCCCATTGAATATAATATTCTCCGGAAAGTAAATATTATATCATTAATTAAACTTATCACTAAAAAATTATAAGGAATATTTTTACATGAATCTCACCACATATTGGGATAATGGTACTCACTTCTTTGAACATTTATATTGTCCAACCATAAGATTAAAACTACCATACATTTGATCATTTAAAAATACCCAATAGCCATCTGGTAATATCATTTTGAGAAAAAACTGGAATCCCAAAATTCTTACCTCTTTCAACCATCATCCCATAAAATTTATTATCTATATCAAGTTCTTTCATTTCAAAACTTGTGTACAAATATACTTTTATCCACTATATCCATTGAATGGGAGGTCCAACAAGAAACATTTCATCAACATAAAGGTATAAGATACTAAATCAATCATTACTATAGACATTAAAATAGAAATAATGATTATAGTTTCTTTACATGAAACCCTTCCCAATTATAAATGCATCTAATTTTTTATTTCACTATATTAGTGCTTGTTTCAAGATATAATGATTAATAGTTATCTTGTACACAATGTTTGTTTTCAAATAAAACTTGAAACTAGTCAATTTCACCATGTTAATATAACTACTATAAATATCTATGAAGTATATTGGGTTTTACATACATTTTTTCTAAGTAAAAATCATCTACAAAAACCATAATAAATACTGTTTAGATGATAGTGTGTTTATCTATCAATAAAAAATTATATTAAATATACTCCTTATTTATATTGAAATATATTCACCATTTTTATAGACTTGGACCTATTAATTCAATAAATTTATTTTTAATATATGACCAAATTATTTTCCATCACCCCATTCCCTTTTGGTAAATATATCATCTTTTATGTTTTTTTAACCTCTATAAAAGTCATTTACTTATTCATCACAAAATCACATTCTTTAGAGTCACCATGTGTAACTTGTAAGATCCCTATTTTCTATTGTTGTATAGATCCTTCTTAATTATGTATAATCTCTTATTTTTGTTGAAATGGAAGTTCCCAAGGTTTTATTAGAGGACTCAAGAATGTTTGGAGGGGCATAGGGACCTAGAGTTATGTTTTTTGGATGAAATAGGATGTGGTGTACGGTTGGTGTGTAGTTCTACCAACCGTATGGCTCATGTGTGAGACCAAGAAATGGGAGGTGTGTGGTTAGGTTAATCATGCAAATTGGTATAAAAATCCATGAAACATCTATAATTTATTGTAATTTATCCAACTTTGTATGGTCATGGTTTGACTAATTGTGTGCCGCAATCATGTGATGTGAAGTGCCTATGGATATTAGGCAAACAAGATGTGTGCACAATATATCTAACATCGGACATAGTCTGTGTGATTTGTAGGGATCCATAGAGTAAAATTCACATAGTTAGTGCATGGTTTTCAAAACCATGGGTAAAAACCATGCGACCTTTTAAAAGTTGAAAAAATGACTTTTTTCCCTTTTATTTTTCAAACATTATTTCACTTTATTATTCTATACATTTACACGATAGGATGCCACCCTTTGATCTTCTATCCTTATCCTATAGAATTTTTAGGTAATCCCTCATACGTGATCTAATTCCTTTACTTTTGGCTTAATTGGATCCCACTCTATAAGGGTAACACTCCTACATCTATATTATTCACTTTTCCATACTGTCTTGGGTGTTATCTCCAAGTAACCTAATGCAAACTATTTTTATATAATTTATATAGTTTTCTATAATATCTTGGTCCAACCCAAATATGATTGTAATATTAGATAAGGAGTCTTCTCCAATGATATTATAGGTTTTACATTAATTTTCTCTTAAATTTGAGGTGTTTATAACATGCACCATTATTTCATAAGAAAGACCATCCACACATTACTCGTAAAATGTTCCACTCATATAATTAATTGCCCATACCTTGAAATTGATGTTACATGAGCACCATTAAGATCATTAGAGTTTTAACACCTTAACATGAACCACCCAATAGGCTGTAACTGATTAAATGGAATAGATATTGTTTTTTATAGTGAAAAAACACCAATGATGTGTGTTATACCTATCATTAATAAATTGAATGACCAAATTTAATTTGAAAATTTATTAAATGATTCGATGTATGACATAGATAATTCACTTTCCTTTGATCACATATGTTATGTATAACATTTTTCATGGATTAAGATCACTATAATGACATAGCCTCTCTTGATAAACCCTTAGATTCTAAATTTGAAATGCCTGGGGTGAACTCATAGGATACCAACCAATTCACTTATGTAACCACTAAGCGAGATTCCAAACTTAGGATTAGTCAATATATCAACTATGTGAATTTCTCATATACACTGTGACCATTCACTTCCAAAATTTGGAGTTTTTTAATACATGGGATGAGATCCTAAGATAGATCTTGACATATTGAAACACATATTTCCTTCGATGATCTCCGTGATCACTAAACAATTATATCCCAATATTACATTGGAGTAGTCCTTGAGCTCATTTAAGAACATTTAGGGTTCAATTACAAGCGATCACCCCTATGTTTACACTCATACAACTTATACCAACTTCTTGAAAGATCAGTATAAGTGGGATTGACCTTCTAAGGTCATGTATTCCATGGGTTTCCAATGGATAAATTTTTATTATTATACATGGAATACTTAGCTATGTTTCTTGAGTCCCTTTCTAAATAATTTTTATATTTGTAGAGATATCAGGATTATGATGAAGTTAATTGTGTCGACCAGGTATCCCATTATAAGTCTAATATCAATATTTTTTATATTTAATTTACTTCATTACATTTATTATACCCACACACTTAAAATTTATATTAACAGACTTCATTTTCATAGTCACCATTAATGGTTCCTTATTTTGTTTTAATCACACCCTGTTCAGGCCATCATTTGATACCTCGTCATACTTCATAGATAAAGGTAAGGGTACGAGGAAGAATCCAGCCATGGTTTATTTATTTATTTTTTGGATCATATCTTGGATGTAGATGAATGATTTATTTCTTGGGATTATAAAAGAGGTATATTTTTTGGTTCTTACTTTGAATATAATGGTACTCTTTTATTCCTTAGTCCATGTTAGCATATTTCATATTTTTTATCTCTATGAAATCATCTTTATTTAGTGTTGTTTACTACATCATGAATTATTTTTTATTCTGTGGATGGTTTACTTCTACTTCCTTATTATTTACATTGTGTTTATATACTATTTCTAATTACTTTATTTACCTTCATGCTACACTCTAGTATATATGGTATATTATCCCCATCATACCAACATAAAACCTCACAGCTATTAGATAGCTTTTATTATATAAATATTTTCAATTGAAAACATGTGTCCCTTGAGTACGGTTACTTATGATTTAAGAATCCCTAGAATGTAAAAAAATTGTATTAGAGTATATTTCTCCATTGTTTTACTATTTGGTGTTGGCCGATATGAGACTATTAAATGTTGGAACTTGGAAGTGAGCCTATGTCTAGGAGTAGATAATCCATGTTAACGGAAAAAACATAATTTCACATGATGGGACTTATTGATTTGGTTTTCACCTATTATAGTTGTACTATTATCACCATTGGCTAACACACATGATTTGTGATACAATTTTGTAGATTTTCAACCCTTTGGTAGATATGATATGGAACCATTAACTCATGAATCATTATAGTTCCGTGGGTATTTATTTGTAATACTGGTTTCATCTATGAATATCTCATTGTATGTTTTTGTTATTGATCATTGTGTGTGAGCTGATTATTATACATGCGAAATATAACATTTCTTGAAGGAAACAATGGTTACTTGAAGTGCCTGTATCAATCAAAATGATATTTTCCCACAGATATTGATGATGGAACATTACCTAATGAGTTTTTATATGGTTTATGATCTGTAAAATTGGTTACCTAAGCTAAAATGTTTAGTTTGATGTAGTTAAATGGTTAATAATTTTATTAATACTATTGTGCCTCCATAAATTGGGAATGAAAAACCATATAACTAAAGCATCATTTATGGTCATGTAACATTCTATGTCTGAATGTAAAAATATGGTTTCAATTAAATGTAATTCCAATTGTAACTTAATTTTTTTAAATAATTATAAGTTGGGAATGTCCTTTTTATAACCATACCTTTGTAAGTATACAAATATATTTTAAATTTTTAAAATTGAAAAAAAAATTCATTAAATAGTGATTAAAATTACATCTTAGAGAGTGTTTTTCAATATTACATGTAAATGAAACATTATATAATGAACCTCACATGACTATGACTTGAGACATTACTTTTAGACTTGGATTTAGGTGAAGGAAATGGGTTAGTGTGTCTCTTATTGTAAGGCCTTATACCTATCTATTTTCATATTTGTAATCTTTTTTAAATTATATCTTTATTTGAGGTGTGTTCTTATATTTTTATATTTAATCTTCTAGGAATACCCTAAGTGAAACGGTATGATATTTATGAATTCCATGCTCCTAAATTAATAATAATTGAACCACAGATAATTCCACTTATAAAATCACTAATTGTACTAGCTATTTTTACTAGACTAGGTAATTAACCTCATCTTAGAGAGGGTTTTCTAGGGGTAGTGATGTCCACAAAGGGAGCTACATGACCCAATTTGACTATGTGATAATTGAACAAATAAATTTTTCAGCACCATCCATCATCCTTTTTGGGGAAAGTAGGTCCACATGATATGGGATCTTGGTTAGAGGTTATGCCTACAATATTTGAGAATATAGAGATTCATCTTGAAAGGATGGTGATTATTACATCATACATGCTTTATGGGTCTTCCATGAATTTTTTTATGTCCTTACATAGGAATAGAAACAAGAAGGCATGGTCTGGAAGGACCTTAATACCACCTTCTTCAATTATTTTTTTTTTCCAAAAACACTAATATATGATTGAGAATGGTATTTCATGCATCGAGAAAAGGGAATTAAATCCTTCAAAGATTACACATTGTATTTCACATAGCTACATAAATATGTTCCCACTTTTTCTAGTGAGGAGTAGTCTATAGAGTGATGTCTAGAGGATGGACTTAGGTATTCTAGCCGATATCAGGTGTACATATTTTGGATGAGTACCATATCTGAAATTCTAAACCAATCACTTATGTATGAGTATAATTTAGTGGAAGTTATGGGTATAGGGGTATGATAATTCAGAACCTATACAATTAAATGTTTCATCTAGTGGTATGATCCATCTGTTTAAGGATTTTTGTTGGACCAGTGGATGTTAGTGTATACAAACATGTAGTTATATAGTACTCAATATGTGTGGAATCTTGGGTCACATGTTTCCCTAGTGTATAAAAGAGCCAATAGGGAAATGAACCTACACTAGAATGGGTTATATCTAGTTATTTTCTAGGAACATTACACATGTTCCTAGTGATATATAATATACACCAAATTCAAGTATTGGTGTGCATTCAGTAGCACCACTCCGGTCAGGAAAGTGTGTTACCACATTCTATTTAGGATGAGGAAGTGGTCGCAGCTTCAGCTAGGATTTCTTCCACCACTGTCATCCTCTCCTCGATCTCGGGTTGTTGTGGCCCTCCCCCCGGCTTTGTTATTATTCCCTATGAGTTCGGTGTGCAGTCTGTGGCGACATCGAGGATTTGGATCTGTTCCTCTATCTCTTATCTCACGTAGCGGTTGAGGTTAAATCTAGTCCCTTCCCTATTGATCTTCTGAGTACCATCTGGTTTCGATTGTATGTTTCTTTCCTAGGTCATTTTCAAGACCATAGTGGCAGCTTTCGGGCTCGTCCAACTCAAGCGTGATCCTCAGAGGTCTGATCTGGTTCATTGGTGATGCTTCCATCCCTAGGTGGAGCTGCACTGCTTCCCTTCCTCAGTGGGGTCTAGGTGCTTGCGGGAGGCATGCAGTGGAGGGATTGGGTTTCTTCAACCTGAAACGTTGTGATTGTGATTCAGTGAGGGTTTGTGTGCTTGGCTACCATGACTGCGCGGTGAAGGACCGGCGGTTGAATCCTCTTACGAGGGATTGGGGTGGATTGTGCGGCCTATTTGAGCATGTTTGATGGTGGTGGCGGGTGGTGGATTTCTGGTTCGATTCAGTTTCCGATGAGGTTTCCTTCATCATGTGGGAGGCGATTTTCTGGTGATGGGTTCAATCCTTGAATTCTGTCGAATCTATGCATTTTTTTGGATATTTCTCTTTTGGTTTAAGATGTAGTGAAGGTTTTCAGCATTTTGGATGTCTTTGTGAATTGAGGAATGGATTTTTGTTGGTTGATTTGAGAATTGGTGGAATGGGTGATGATGAAGGTGAAGTGTTGGATTCTTTTTCTTTGATTAGGTTTGTGTTTGATGAGGGTTTTTAGAACCTGTGATGATAGTGTTTTGTGGGTTTGATGCAACGGTTCTGGCGATGAGGAGGATGGCTCTGACGGGCATCGATGATGATCAGTATGGGTCAATGGGTGAGCCATGGTATGTGGACCATAGAAGTTTGTAGCCCGAGGCTATGGAATTTCTCTACATTTGAATTTTGAATCTGGTAGTACTGACAAGATTATGACTTTGTTGAAAGATGTTGTGTTTTTGTGGTGTTTTGAATTGGTTATCTGTAATTTTATGGTTCCCACTCACCCAAAAATTGGATTTCGAAAATCAAATAAAAATATAATTTGTAGTCAGTAGACAGTTATATATAGTGTAACTTACACCTGAGGAGTATATTACATTACCATATAAATTATGTGGTAATATCATATTATCCTCAACATTTTTATCTAGTTTATTTGATTGAAACACTTTTCACTTATTCATATATGTAACTACAATCAGTATCATGGGGCTCGATATTGAAAAATTTTGCTGGGTAATGTATCTTGAGATGAAATTGAGAACAAAGTCAAAGAGTTTTCACCAGTGTATGTAGTTTACTCACAAGATAGGTGCCTTCCATTTATTTTGGAACATCATAATTCCTGAGATCATAGGCTTTGACATAATTCATGGGATAGACTATTTTGTACCTTCTTGAGGCCATATTGGTTTTTATTGTCATAGGGTGTCTTTTTGATCAACTAAGGGTTGTAGTTATGTTCATTAGGTAGAATTTTTTATCGTAGAATTTCTAACTGGAAATGAGAATCATGGGTTGGGTAAAGTGTCTATAGATCCGTGAGATTATTATTCATGAATAAAAGTTTGGTTTTTAACCATTTTTTGATTTGGGCCATGTTTGGGTTTAACCGTGAGGGGTATAAAGAGATTTTGGAGGCCTAAAGGAATGTTTGGTGGGATTTATGGATAAAACATGGTGGTTGTGCTACATATTATATGACATCATTGTAATTGAAGTTGTTTCACCATAGAAAAACATGATATTCTATATACATTTTTGGACATTATGCTACACCTTATGGAATGGAGCTGCACCATCATGATGGAGGCTGCTGGTGCGGCTATATCTTAGTCTTCACCATAGAGGTGATGTTGGAGAATGATACATCTTAATGTCTTAAAACATGCCATTGGGCCTTAGATTCATTGGGTTTAGAAAACAATAAATCGTTAAATGATGGTATTTGGGGGTTATAGGATTTAGAGAACCATTTCATAATTGATAAGGGAAATAATTTGAGTTGATTTGATCATCATTTTCATAATTTTAGAGGTATTATAAGGACCCTTTATGTAGTGGATCCCTCAAAATCCCCAATCCTCATCCTCACATCACCTGAATTGCGAGAACTAAAGGGCTCTAGAGGGAACTCCATCACATAGTCCCTGTCCCTACATTGTAGTAGCGCTCACACCAGTGTGATCATATGTCATAGAAATGTACCTTATATTGCAACAACGCATGCCCAAATACTATTATATGTTGTAGTGTCACCTTCTACAATGTGGAGGTTGACCATTAGTGGTTCCCATGCCCCAGATTTTGACACTATGCTATGGAGGTCATTCCAAATTCACTTTTATTCCACAACCATCACCCCGGACCAATCGTGTTTGGTTATTGAAAGACTATTTTATAGATTCTCACCTTACGACATTATGATACCCTTATAGTATATTATATTATGTTGTATTATGATGGTTTCTTAATGTACACATCTACACTATTCCATTTTTTCATGTGCTATAGAGCCTCCCTTCTAGAAGCATTTCTTGAAGAAATTGTAGTATCTCTAGTGGAATTACCGTAGGTAAGAATTGGTTTTTCCTTTTGGATTATTTCTTCTATACTTCTTCTAGAAACATTTATGCGATGGTTTAGAACTAGTTATAAGAGTTTTTGGGATGTGATCTTGTTTTGGTTGGTGTGAAAAAATTATATGGGTGATGAAACATTTGAGGAACATTTCCATTGATGTCGAAAACCATTAGGTAAGATGTTCATTACCTTATTGGGAACATGTAATACTTGTTTCCAAGGTATGTTTTTTTTGAATTATTGGTATCCATTCATGATTTGTGATCACATCTGGGTGTGTGTTTAGCCTAAAATATTGTTATTATACTATTCCTATGAGAATTGTTTTGATAATTATAAACCATGTTTGACGTTTATTTACAAATTAGATGTATGATGATGCAATATTTCTCATTATGTGTATTATGGTCATTATCATGATATGCCTTGTCATGTATTATCTACCTTTGGAGTTATAGTGGTTGGTGAACATGACATGTGACCATTGTGGTATAATTACCCCTTAAGAGGTGTACACATGGTGTAAATTGATGATGATGGTGCAGAATGATAGACTTTTGTTCTATATGTTACTAGAATATTTTTGGACACCACAAAATGTACTGATACTTTATGCTTTGTGGATTCTAATTATCCCACTTACTATATTTCTTATATATTATGAGTAGAATTCCCACTGGAAGCCTTGTGTATTCTAAGTGGAACACTGACAACCCTATGGATAGCTAGTATATACTCTAAATGTATTATGGATTATGAGTCTAATTCATATTGATTGCTGTGAGACTATGATATTTTAAGATGACTCATCATCATCACTCTCATAGAAATGAATCAGATATGAGTGGTGTTTTTTGGTGTCTTGGATACTGATTAAGCAAACAATTATTGATAGTATGTTTATGCTTGTAAGAAATTAATTATAATTATAGCAGACAATTTTTATACTTGAGAACATCATGTCATGGATACATTATTGATGTCCTACCAAATCTTGTACTCACACCCTACTTAAGAACTTTGGTGTTCTAGTAGATTTAATGAGGGATCTGAAGATGGGTAAAGGCCTTCTGGAATATTTTTGAGAAAAGAAGCATAGATATGGTGGTGGAATGGGATGAAAATTATTATTGCTATAGTTTTATTTATTTATTTATTTATCTATCAACACTTTATAATATATATTGGATTTCCACCTTGGGAGCCAAATATTTTTAACAAAACATGTATTCCAACATTAGTCTCTATAATTACATTGATTATTTATTATATTACTTATTAGGTTTTTTGTGTTATGAGTTGATATGAAGGGTATAATTTCCACACTATTAAAATTAGACTCTCACTTCTTTTTGTAAGCCTCTTACATACGGGGATGTGTGCATGAGGTTATAGAGAACACTGGCACAAAAATTGTCATTTGGTTTGGGATCTTAAATTTTTTTATTACAACACATAATTCACTAACTTGTCTTTTTTTACTTTCCTTGATTTGAGACTAGGGAGAGAAGAGACGTGAAGGGTTGGGATTAGGCAGGGGAACTATGATAGCGTTTGTATATTACTGTATAGTGGACCTATGAGTTTCCACCAAATGTTGAAATAATGTTTTTCTTTCATTGTTTATTAAAATCACATTTGATGATTTGAATCATGTCAATATTTATTTTATAAAATTTAATGTGAATTCATACATCATTACTAGATAAGTATGTTCACATACCATATATATATATATATTTGTGTAGTATCGTATTTTTCTAATTAAATTCCTTGATATGTGCTCTTTGTTTAGGATAGTTTTTTTGAGTGTGTAATATATCTATGTTTCCATGTTGTTACAAAATAATTAATTTTGAATTAATTTGTTAAAACAAACATGATGTTGTGTTAGTATATATATATGATGAATGTGACTAACATTAAAGGATAGAGAATAGGGTTAGTTCTATGAGGATTATACCATTGTATGAGGGTAGAATATTATGAGAACCTTGCATGAGACCTTAGATTGGATAGGGATTGATGGGTTCCTAATGTTCCATATGTTTTAGATATTTATAATTAGAGATTTCTGATGAGATCACCAGCTTTGGAAACCCATGATACTCTTATTCAACCACCCATAGTACAAGATGATGTTCCCCATCACATCCCTATAGTGGCATAAATTATTTAGGATATCGAGATTTTTAATCCAAGACTCTTTCATATTCTTCCTTTCTATAGCATGGGAGTTTCCATTACTATGGTCAACTATGATTGGGTCTTCCATCTCATATATCCTCTATCATTCTAGAGAATTAGAGGTCCTACGGATTTTGATAATATGATTTGGGATGTCGAGATGATTTTTTAATTTAATAGAGACTATAAGGGGATGGAAGGTGAATCTTACAACATAAATATTTAATTCACTACAAGTTTTTGGTGGGATGTTATGATTCAGGATAGGAGGTGAGATTGTCTCACATGGGAGACATTCAGGGGACATTTATCCAATTATTTATACATGATTATGTCGATTCTAGGAAGATCATATGACTTTTTACAACTTCAAAATTGATTGATGAATGTTTCTATTTACTCATTAAATATTATTAATCATCTCATTTTTTCACATCTCTTGGTTGGAGTGTAGGCAAAAAAACCACATAAGATTGATATTGGGCTTCAAATAGAGTTGATACTTCATGTTAGAAACTTAAACCCAATGACTTATGCTCAAGTACATCATACAGTCCAAATGATAGAGAAGGGTGTGTTAGAGGTCCAATTCAATAGATTACTATCAAATCTCACTACATAGAGTAGTGGTATCCCTAGAACTATAAAGAGTACCTTTCCAATATAGGGATGAGGAATATGATAGATGTTCAATAGAGAACTGACATACTGATTGAGTATTTCTTTGATTATTTCCTTATGAAGGAGTTACAAAATGCTCCAACTATGGGAAGGTGGGAGGTCATGATTCCATAAATGATGACTTTTAATGTGATTCTAAACATGAATTTGTTGAATATCCTCCAATATCACATTTAATAGTATCATAGAAATTTTTTATTCACCTTGCCAAAGGCATAGAAGTTGGGGTTGACTAGAGAGTGGTAATTTTGAGAAAGAATAGGTGTACCAGAATTGAGTCATTTTGGGATAATTATTAAACAGATGGTGAGATTGGATCATTTATCATGATTTTTTATATACCAAAGATCTCTCCTCCCATTCATAGATCACTTTTAGGATGTATTTCTGGACAACTTCACAGGACTCCCACATGACAGAGGAGTTTACTTTGATATGGAGCTCATACTGAGTGTTTACCAATTTTGATACCCTAATATCACAAGGAAACAATTGATCTAAAAGGTATCAAGGTACAAATTGATGTCTAGGAGAGGAAATGATTTACTAGGCTGATTATTTCAACATGGTGTGCACATGTGTTGTTCTCAAATAAATCTTATGGTAATCATTAAATTTTATTTTAATACCATAATCTGAACTGGGTGATACTGAAGAAATGTTATTCATTACTTTAGGTTAAGGAAAATTATGATTAGTTATAGGGATCTCAGTGGTTCTACAAGATAAATCATATATTATAATATCACTAGTTTCCTATTTTAGTAGAGGATATTACAAAGACAACATTTAAAATTAGGTATGAGATGTATGTGTACTTAATGACATCCATTGTACTAAAGAACATGTAGAAAGTGTTCCCATATATCTTGAATAGGAACATCCACCCATACCAAGAATAATCCATCATGGTATCCATAAAAGACATCCTTATCTAATAAGAAACTCCAGATAATCTTGTTTGGCACCAACAGATACTATTGAGTATGCTTTGGGCACATATTCTTTACGAAAAGATATCAAAATGTAATTTATTGATTCAATAGTTGATATTTCTAGGATATGTGATGCCTCAGACCGGAATAGACCTAGCACCAGAAAAATTTAAGGTATTCATGTCATAAATTTTCCTCAAAAAAAGTTTGAGATAATGAGATTTCTAGTCCTAGTCTTATATTATAGATGGGTTATCCAAGATTAATCATGACTATTAGGACCCATGAAATTACTGAAGAAAAAGGGGGTGAAGTTCCAATAGTTGGACAAGTTTGAAGATATATTTCTTGAGATAAATAGATGCTTGATGATAACACTAGTACTAATACTCACTAATATTGGGATTGAATATGAACATTATTATGATGTATCATGTTTTTTCCGTGGAGAATTGTTGATGTAAAAAAAGAGTAGGTAATATTATATGGGTCGCATAAACTATAGACCCATGAAGAGAATTATCCCACACATAATCTAGAGTTTGTAGTCACGGTCCTTGATTTTATGTGGTGGAGAAATATCTTTGGTAAGATATTTGTTGTTTTGATAGACAAAAAGAGAAATTTCTACCTCATCACATAGTGAGACCAACAAAAGAGAAAGAGTTATAATATTGAGTATCTATATAATTTTATATTTGAGATAAATTATGCACCTGGGATGAGTAATGTTGTAACATATGCTCTCAGTTGTAAGACACCAAATGAGAATGTGTTTTATTAGTAGCCTTATAAATATTATTAGAAATTAATGATATTTTTAGCTGAATGGTGGATTGATTCTTTTAAGGATCAAGGATTGATGACTTGCGCTCCCATATAATTCACATAATCATTCATGGATAGGGTGAAGACTGGATATGAGTTAAACCTAGATTGTACTCTGATGAGGTAATGACTTGTTGTATGTGACTCGTTTCCAAATTGTCATTGGGTGATGATGATGTCATCATCGTACATGGGAGAGCAATATTTCCTACTTCCAAATGAGAGGATATGTTGAGGGATTACCATACCTCTAGATAAGATTTATATCCTTTTATGATGAAAATATATCATGGATTCATATTTTAGTTATAGTTTATGTGGATAAAGAGGTGTTTTGATGGCTTCAAATCCCAATTCGTTAATTAACCGAGCCTAAAGTCCAAGCATGAGGTACTTGGTTTTTTCTTGTAGCCACTTCATATGACTAGGTTGATGTGGGAGGACATTACAATGTTATTTTTGATGAGGTCACACTAGACTGTGAGTATTCATGACATAATTTAGCTGATCTTCCACCAGTTAACAAAGATTAATCCCTTCTTGTAGATTAGAGAGACCCACTCAATCGAGAATCTGGGAAAGATCTGTATTTGTGAGATCACATGCCTACATATAGTCCCATTGATCATTGTTTTAGATATATAATAATTTTTGGCATCACAATTTTTGAATGGATTGAAGAAATACCAATGGAATTCATTGATATTGAGCATTGTATAACATACTCAAAAATAAGGACAATCTTTGAATAAAATGCACACACTAGAGGATATACTATGAGCTTTCATACTTGAATTTATTAGAGTGAGGGATTATAATATATCTTTGGATGAGTTTGTGTACAATAATATTTAATGGGATCAATTTAGATGGAAATTTATAAGACTCTTCATCGGAGTCCATTCCATTCATTTCTTTATTAACATGAGTTTGATGAGGTAGTTGTTTTATGCCTCAACATGGTTCAAGAGTCCTTTGAAAGAGTGCATCTGATATAGAAGAGGTTGATCACCGATCCAAAAACATATTGATATTATTTTAACAATTGGAGGAGTCCTTTAGTGTTCATTGTGGTAAAACTTATTTTAATATTGAATCACTGGATAAGGAACTGATGGTTGAGAATGTAATGATAGTTACCACCATGTTTCATTCAACCCTTTCATATCAATGAGTAGATAATGGTAGTGTTGTACCATCTAGGTATTCATTCTTGCTATTGAGGTATGAATGATGTGTTTCAAGAGTCATAGATCCATATACATGTGGATGATCCCACATATGTTATAAAATATGAGGATATTGAGTAACATCATGATGAATCTTATGAGGAGAATGTTTCTTGAATAATATACTAAATTGTGAAATTTCTTGGAGGGAAACCCATACCAAATATCTAGATTCACTAGTAGGATGGGAAGACCAGGAGGAGTCATGGGAGCAATAGGCTACTTTTTTAGTCTTAATGGCTTGAGTTATTCTAGTGGGAACACAAATATTATTCTCATATATGAGGTGTATTTAATATGGGGAGAATTTTAAGGCCCAATAATATATACTCTTAAATAAATTTATTTTTTTCTAGTCTTTAGTTGGATTTGTTTTAGCAGAATTTTTTTTTGATTTGAGACTCTTTGGGAGGATTAATGGTGTTATTGGTGGGTTCTCTCAAAAAAACCATGGTGGATTCACTATATCCCATATAACCATTCCAAAAAAGAGGTGGTTGTGCCATAGTGAATTAGGATGCACCAAAGTGGTTCTATAGACCCAGGGTTACACCATAGGGAATTGAAGCAATCCTTGGTGATCAAAGCCAGTATGTCTAGGATGAAACATTAAATATGGATATACTATCCATATATAAGACATTATGATTTCATAAACCATTCCATAGGTCTATATCAACATCTGCTTCAGACATATGGAGATGGTGGTGCAATTTTATTTTGACGTTTCTTGTTTTAATGAACCATTTTGTAATTAATTTAGGGAAACCCTTGGAGTTTATTTTAACCCTCATTAAATAATTAAAAAGGTATAATGAGGATCCATATTGTGTTATATCATACCAAATTCTTAATCATAATTATCACATTGCTTGGATGAAGAGATTTAAAGGTGTAAAGAAGAAACTCCACGCCACAGTCCCATTCCCTATGTCCTAGTAGTGATCACAGCAGTGTGGTACAAAATCGTAACACTCAGGATTATTCCACAATAGTACATAACCTAATAATATTATATGTTGAATTTCCCCTTCAATACAATTGAGGTATAACTATACTGTTTCCCATACTTAATCCTCCACCACTATGCCATGGATTCCATTCATAACACCACTCTCCACTTCATCCATCATCTTACACTTGTTGTGTTCGCTATAAGAAATATTATACCAAAACCACTAACCATGAACCATATTGATACCCTTATTACATACAATTTTCCAAAGAGCTATGTTTTTTTGGTCGCATTACTTGTCCATTCTACATCCTTTTTTCTTGCATCAGGGAACCTGCCTTCTAGAAACTAATCTCGAAGATCATAGAGTTTTTCCAGTGATCTACCTCGAGGTAATAATTTGTTATTACTTTGTATTTTTTGTCATTCACTATGTCTACAAATCTTATTGGTATTTTTAAGAACTAGTTATAGAATACATTGGAATTTTATCATGTTCCAGTTACAATGTGGCTGTTTTAGGGGAAACACCACATCTGAGGAAACTTGATATTGACATTGAAAAGCATGAGGAAGTAAGTTCCTCACCTTATTGGGATCATGTTACACATGTTTTCATTGTGTGGTGATTTTTTTCATATTTTATTTCCATGATTTACTTTGGATTGAATGCGGGAGTGTGTGTTTCCCAAGATACCATTATGAGTTTATTCACATGATTATTTTTTAGTTAAATAGAATCCATGTTTGATTTGATTCACATTTTGTATGTGTGAGGATGTTATGTTTTTCTCAAGATGTATTCTATATATATTATCATGCTTTTTCATATTATGAATTATTTGAGTTTGAGATGGTATGTTGTTTGTACAAATGAGTAACATTTCCATTATTCATGGATAACTATAGAAAGGAGGTAAGTAATATTGTACCTCTAAACATTTATCATAGTATCATATTATTTATTTAAAAATTATTTTTTTTCATAATCAATGTGGTTTGGGGATGAAAAGAATGTCAGATCACTTAGTTAAGGCGATTTTCGACACGTACATTAACGACGCTACCATCTCTAAGTGGGTGAAAAGGTAAGAAAAAAATGAAATATTTTCTTTTCAGAATAATGTATATGACATTAATATCATTTTTTTCATTTATTTCACATATATTACTTAAAAATATACTTATTTACTTTTATGTATAACATTAGTGAAAAATGAATCAAATCTCTTTGAGAGGTGACACTCCGCAGTACACATGAGCAACATAATTGTATCTCTTATGTAATAGAAATTAAAGAGGTATATATTTATAAAATAATAAACCAATATTCATAATAATGTTATAAAAATTATATATATACTTTATATCTATAATCATAAATAACCTTGAGAGGTGGTAATTGAAAATGAATAACATCTGTTTATAAGGTGGTATTCCACCTTACACATGAATAATGCTATTATAACCCATTTGATGGAATTTAATATGGTTATAGTTCATGAAATTAAAATAAAAAATCCAAATATATTTAATATAATATGGAATTTATATCATAATAGTTTAATATTATCTAAAGGCGGTGGAGGAAGAAATAATATAAAACCCATAATTGAATAACTTTACCTCTTCTTAGTGTAACCTCTATAGGTTTATACCAAATCAGTAAAAGGATAGAATTATTGCCAATATAAGGAATATAAGATGAGGTGAAATAATTTTTACGTGATTTGGGTACTTATAGTCTAAACCAAAATAATTTTTTTAACAATATAAAATAGTGGGTGGCCTTTTATAAGTGAGGTGAATTGTACACTTGTAATTTTTGACAAGAAAAAGGTGTAACCATGTTTATCACAATAAAAGGGGTAAAATGGATTATTAAAGTAATTAGAAATTATAAGGTCCTAATAAGTCTATAAAATATATTTTATACATGTCTTTAAGTAATTTTAACCCTTTCATGTTTAGTTCAACCCCATAGAAACCCATTTTTTACCTTAACCGTAAAAAATAATTTTTTCTTTTTTCACTATTCATTTTGGTAAAAAATCATGTTGAACTTATTTGATAATATAATTTATTTTGATTAAAAGTTTGTAATTTATATATAAAAATTCCATTCAACTAAGGGGAAATTTTTAATTTTACATTAATCATACAGGCATGACGCGAAAGTGAGTTTTCAAAGGGAAACTTTTCAAAAGATTATGAAGTGTTTATAAAACCTTTTAACATGAAAATGATTATAATAAACTAAATTGGATTAATATATATGTAAGTGTATAATTTATACATTAAAACTAATTATAAATTTAATTTAATGCTATAAATAATATAAATGAAATGACAGTATTCAATTAAATTTTAGTACTTTTTACCATTCATTGAAAAATGGGATATTTTAGAAAACTCAAAAAAAATTCACCCTAAGAATATTTGGATATTATTATTACAAAAATAAAATTTATTTTTTCAAATAATATTTCTATATGTTGGGAAATCAGATTTTAAATTATGTGTGCAAAACATGACTTAACATTATTGTAGAAGAATATAGTTTTTCGAAAACACTTCCTATTATTTTAAATGATGATTATTTTATTAGTAATAAATAGCTAAATATTAAATTTGTTTTTACATCTATAAACTATATTATTTTGAAATTTTATTTAGTACTATTTATACCATCCAATTTAATGTCTAGGCTATAATGGTATACCATATTCTAATTCATTATGGCTCAATGTTTCATGTTCAAAAAGTAATCAAGGATATAAAATTTAAAGAATTATATTTAATGGGATGTTATTTAGGTGTTGTGTGTTGACTACATTATCATATATAATGTTATTAGTTAATAAATTCAATGTGTTACATTCTACTCACCTTAAATAAATTGATTACTCTCAATTTGGTCTTGTACTCAGAAATCAAGTGTTTGTTATTTGAGAATTTATTGGCTAAAAACCCATATCATTAAAAGGGTTAATGAGATAAATTCTCAATAAGAGAGAATATGGAATTGAAAAGGTCATGTGGAATAACGCACAACTACTTATCTATGTAGAATATCATTGAAATAAATTTAATATGTGTACATGGAAGAAAAGAATTAATTATTATAGAGAATGATAGAGGTCATTGATAAAAATAATTTGAGTAATCAGTGGAAGGCTAATAAATCAAAACATTAAATATATGACGTTTTAATAAAAATTTTATTAATTGGATTTGAATGTAATAGTATAACATTTTCGATTCAACATCATTTTCATGAAGATGTTAAATTATATTACTATATATGAATATAATTAAATATAATTTTTTGATATGTTTCTATTTCATAATCACAATTTCATCTGTTGGTTTCTATTTGATCAATTCCAAATACATTTCTGACTTAATGAAATTAATTTATAAAAATGAATCTTCTATTCTTGAAGTACTAAACATCACTTTGAAAGGATATTAATATTCAAAATATACTTATAATTCATTCCTTCAATATCTAGTTTTTATTATGACAAAGTGGATGACACATGTTATTCAATATGCATAAATATCCATTTTTAAGTAATAAACTAATCTAAAAAACCTTTTTCAATGTTTAGATTAAATAATTTCATAAATGGTAATCCTTAAAAACCTTTGAAAATTTTAATATTAATAACATTATAAAAAAGGTCACCAAATTTCAAAAATGAACTTGTCATTAATCATCCAAACAATATAATGTAGCTCTTAATTATCACACACTAATAATATGAATTCCTTAATCATGTTTCCCATTATAGAAAGTAATAACACGAATTACCAAAAAAATTATAGAAAAATTTCATTATTAATTATTAATTATGTAAACCAATGATTATTGAATATGTTCCTTAAATCCAAAAATTTTTGTTAACTCCATCAATGATAGCATAACCCACTTTGTAAAAAAAATTATTATGTAGTTCCAAGGTAGTTAGTAACATAAAGTTCACTTTATCCATTTCAATAATCTCTTTATTCCAACATCATATATTAGCATCAAAAAACATACTAAGGGATATCTTTTTGTTAATATTTTGTTTTTTAATATGTCAAACATAAAATTGAATCATTTTTATTGTTCAATAGTACTGTTAAACATTCACTTTTAAATCCTTAATAAAAAGTACGAAAAAAAAATTCTAATACATTTCATGATTCTAATAACTAGGATATAATTGATAAAATAATCTAATAAAAAAATTATTGAATCCAAACACAAGCATATTAATCATTCCACTTCATTTGTGGAAATGGAATTATATTAACCATAACTCATTAGATTCTTTTGTGGTCTATTCATTTAATTATTGGGACATTGGTTTGAGTAGTGTCCCACCTGCTTATAGTTGAGAAATTGTACATCGAAATATATCTTTGTCCACTAACAATCACAAGAAAGGTGTCTTTTCACTCCACATTGTTATAATACTTCCATTCCTTTCTTGAAATTAGAAGGGTTTTTCTTTCCACAATTGTGACATGTGTGGAAATCCTTCATTCGTTTATTTCTTTTATCTGACTTTTTACCTATCATCATATTCATCTATTTATTCTCTTTTATTTCAAAATTTTTAGAGAAATTTTTCTATATATTGTTTCTAAGTGGTATTATGTACACAAATAATGATAATATTTAGATGATTAGTTCACTTTTAAAGATTGGAATCACCCTGTCAAAGAAATGACCGTTCTTAATATTTGTATTATGTAAATTTATGGTGACTCCATTAATGTTACTAGTTTATATTTATAAATTATTTTATACACTATATTAGATCATATAATTTTGAAACATAATGTATAATATAAAAATTAGTGAAATACATAACATAAATTAATAAAATTATGGACAAATAATCTCACAATCATATATGTGGCTTCTTTTGGGATATATATTTCATCAAATATATCATAATTGTCAGTAATGAAAATGTGATTTATCCAAATCATATCCCCTAGAAGTGTCAAACCTTTGGTGTAGTAACACCCATTATCATGCACCGACTGATGATCGATTCAATCCTATACTCCCTCTTCATAGTAATTACCCCTAGATATTTCTATGCCAAAACACAATACACATGTAGTATCCAGACAAAGATTTATTATCATGAAAAAAATGGATTGTATCTACATTAGCAAAACATTATAATATTATTCTATTCATATCCTCAAAGTCCATTATAATATTATGATCCCCAATATATGATTTTATAAATCAATTTCCAATGGTATGAAATAAAATTACTATGATACCTACTGTAATTACCCCAACCTAGTAGCAATATGCCCATGTTTTCTTTATTACAGTGGAATAAGATATCAGGAATGACATCCCAAAAGGATTATTATTTTAGTAGACTTGGTAAACTAGATACATACTTGAGTGTTTCATTCCATTTGACAACAAACATTATAAAATAAAATTTTTCTCAAAAATATCATTATTACCTCTACTATATTCTTATGTATCAATCAATTTAAACTCTATGGACTCATGCTAAAGAAACAAAAAATAAGGGTGATATAAAATTCTTAATAAGGGTTATGTACTGCAGAAGATATTTTTAATAAATAATGTATAATCAATAAGTAATGAACAATATTGAATGGTAAATATATAAACACACACGGAATTTAAATAATAGACTGGAATAATCAATTGAATTAAAGATAACTAGAAAAATTCCATTTAATCAATAACATTAATATCATAACTGGATAAGTTAAAATCAATAAATAATAATAAATAACTAAAAAACATGCCATTAAATCTAAAAAAACCTAGAATGAAATTTATCTAGAGAAAATTTCATTGTAAAAATTCCATTGATAATAATAATGGAATTTTCATTGAAGAAAATATTAATTATTGGATTTCATGATCTCATGAATCATGATACCTTTACCCTTAAGATCCATCATGGAGGCAATTTAGAACTGATAGGTAGGTGTACCCCAGAAACCCATTTAACTAAGGCTATCCAATAGTTTCTCTCATGAAACTTGTTGATACATCGAGGGGCTATTCATAACTAGGTCCCAACCATTTCGTCATGTCAAAATAATTACCCATATTTCAAATAGTCAATTTACCTTGTGAACAATATACTTTATCATTAAATACTAGCATTGGTGAAGGAATACATATTTTTAACATTTCCCCAGTCAATCAGATAAATTTAAAATAAAAAAATACTTTGAAATGAGATATGGTATAAGGAATTGGAATATACATGATAAATAATTTGGATATTAAAGGGAAACATAATGTTTAATTATCATAAGAAATAGTGCAATTAAAGGGAAATATAAGGAATATAAAAGAATCGTGTAAGTTAATGTCAATACTTTTCTTTGTTAAAATGGTCATAAATCAACCATATAAGAAATAATAACAATATCATTCCACTATATATCCATCTAAGTAAAAATTACGGATTATTTTCATTGATAAATATAAATATCATAAATATTTTTTAAACACATTCTTGGGGGACATATCCTATTTATTTTGAAATAAAACCTTTCAAAAAAATGTTTAAAAATCATTTTGAAAATTTTTTTATTTGAAAATAACGGTTTAAACCTAAAAAAATTATTTAAAACAATTTATTGGTCATGAAATCTCGAAATTTCATTCATGCCATACATGTCAAAACAACGATTCCTTTCACTGTTTTTGGTAAAATCCAAAATGAAATTGTTTTGAAAATTGAATAAATATTCTTTTATTCTTTAAGAAATAGTAAATATCTATAAAAAATACCATTAATAACTGAATTAAAATTTTTATAAACATTTTTGGAAACATTAATTGAAAACAAGGCTCTGGAAGAAATTAGATTTCTTACCCAAGAGAGAGATAAAGTTGGAATTTAATAAAAACATTTTCTCAAACATTTTATGTACCAATTTTTGGAAACAAAATTAAATTAAAATATTATATCATGAATAAAAAAATGAGGAAAAAATGAAATGGTTTTATTTAAATTGTCCAAATAATAAACAACCTCGATTAGAATAGAATTCTGTAATAATCCCTTACAATTATCATTACATAGAAATTAGGACTAGTAAATGAATTGCTTTTTTGAAAAAAATGTAAATCCATATACAAATGTTGTAATGCAACATTTAATAATAAAATATAATTTCACACATAATATTATCATGACATTATCAATTAAGTAGAAGTTTAACCCAATGAATGGAAATTGAGTTAAGAAATCCTTTACCTCACATTTCCATTTGGTTGAATATGATATAACCTACTCTAGAGTAGTTTTAGAGATGTCATTAAGTTAAAAATAACCATATTAATAATTATGACATCATATATGATCCATTTATTACATATTATCACCCATTTAGTAATAATATTTCATTATTTTCATTATTTTAGGTGTTAATTTATTTATTTTAACAGTCATGATTTTTCATGAATATTATGATTCTTATGTATATAAAATATTTTCATTATATCCATAAAAATAATCATGAAATAATTATACATTTATACATAAATTATACTTTTAAGAAAAATCATGGAAGATGGTTTTGCAAAATAATGTAAGTTATGATCATGGAGATGGTAAGTCTTAAACACATATGAGTAAGGATTAAAATTTTCAAACATCATTATAGATAAGAGTTAATTAGTATTTTAACATTACATAATGATAATTGTAGCATATTATTTCTTTAAAAAAATTAGGTATATCGTCGTTGTATTGTGGTGATGGAAAGAGAGTCACATCGCTCTGTGATGGGGGTCGTCCACAACCCCATGAACCATATTATCATCGTTAAGTGAGTCAAAACGTACAAAATAAAATGACATATAATATTTTCATAATGATAAATTTTTCATTAATATAATAATTATTTCATTTATATCACTTATATTTATTAAATGTCTCTTTATTACCCTCTATGTAAAGAATTAGTGAAAAAATAATCACATCGCTTCATGAGGTGATAATACTCTATAGATACAAGAAATGTTATCATTTCCCATATGTAATGGAAATTAAAATGAAAAATATGATATAATTACTAAATATGTATAAATTTGTTATAAATAAAATATATATACTTTATATCCATCATAATACCGAACCATGAGTGTTGGTAACTAAAAACCAAATGACATTGGTTTTCGAGGCGGCAGTCCTCTATACACATGAATAATGATTTTATAAGTCATTTTATGGAAATGTAGTTGGTTTTAGGCTAGAACCTTAACATTAATACACCTAATTATATATAATATTTTTAGTTTATAAAATTATCATGGTTTTATGATATTTTTTGAAGGCGGAGGAAGAAATAATATAAAAACTCTCATAGAAGAATGTTACCTCTTCTTTGGGTAATCTAGCTCTTTATGTTTTTATGAAATCCATAAAAGGATAGATTTATTAACAAAATAAGGAATCTAGGATGAGTAGAGGGAATTTTAAATGCCAATTTTACTGTTTTTTTTTGAAAAAAGTATTTTAAGGTGTGAAGAAGAGAGGAAAGGGTGATCTTTTATAAGTGGGGTGAGTGGAACACTTGAAATTTTTGAAAATAAAAAATACTACCCACATTTTTCACATAGAAAAAGGGTAAAAATGGAGTATTATAGAGAAATATAAATTATTGGTTGAAAATATGGTGAAAAAATATATTTTATAATATTTATTATGTAATTTTTACCCTTATATTCTTAGCTTAACACCCATAAACCCATTTTTATCGAAACCACAATAAATAATTTTTACTATTTTCACTATAAATTTTGGCCTTAAATAAGTTGACATTATTAGATAATATAAATTATGATAATTCAAAATATAGAATATATTTTTCTAAATTAGATTTATATAAGTGAAAAATTTTAATTTGAAATTAATCCTGAAGATGCGATGAGAAAGCCAGTTTTAAAATATAAAATGTTCAAAAGTTTAATCAGTTTTTATATAAAGATTCAATTTAAAAACGATTAAAATCAACTAAATTAGATTAATTGATATATAATAGAACCAATTTTACTTTAAAATAAATTCAATATATTAATTTTATATAAAATAACTTAATTAGAAAGGATGTTTTTAATTAAAATTCAGTATTTTCCATATTCATCAAAAAATAAAATATATCAAAAAATACCAAAAATTCACCCAAAGATAATTTTAATATTATGAATCCAAAAATTAATTTTATTTTTTCAAATAAATTTTAAAAAACTATTGAAAACTAATTTTCAAATATGTGTGAAATCGTAACAAAACCACCTTTTAGAAAAATTCTATTTTTCAAAAAAAAACAATTCCTTTTATTTCAATTGATAATTAATTTACTCTACTAAATAGATAACCAATGAATTTAAAATAACATTTAAAAAAATATAATTTTATTAATTTTTTAGTTCTATTAATACCCACTAATTTAACAGAAAGTTTATAAAGGTATACCTTATTATGGTTCATTTAGACTCAAGGTTTCATGTTCTGCAAGATATTGAAGAGATTAAATTTAAAGAAATATATTTCATACATTATTAATTTAAATGTTCTGTGTCACATAATTTATTGAATACAATGTTATTATTTTATAATTTTGGTGTATCAAGTCCTTTATTATTTATATTGTTGCTATCTTAGCTGGTGATAAGGCACAAATATCTAGGAGGATTGAGATTCGAATTTTATAGTATTTTTTCACACTGGGTAAAGAACATTAACAAGTTGACTTATAATCTTGTCCTCTACATTGAAATAAATATATATAAGGGTATATAAGTGGACCAAGCTACTAGATTCCTCCCACAACTCACTAGAGATAGTAGTGGATCCTTATAATTATTATGATTTCCTTTTCTGGTGGTGGGAATGGGAAAATGAGGGACATTTAGTAGGGGGAAAAACCAGTAGAGAGAAGTTATTATTGACCAATTACTTCAAGAGGAGTTACACAATATGGAATACCACATTTTATTTTACTTAATTTACATTACATTTTACAATGAAAATATCTTTCAAGGTTTAGTGTCTTTGAAATTAGGTACATATTACATGAAAACATATTAAAATATTATATTCCATGTGAGAGGCTTCATAATTGGTTCATACAAAGTAAAACCACTCAATCTCATAACCTGGGGACATCCATCAAGGAAAGGGGTGAGCATAAAGCCCATTAAGGGAAAATGAAACATATATAATGTGAACAAGAGGCATATAACCGAGAATGATCATATGAAAATGGGGCATAAATAAAATATAATGAATCATAATATGTAAATTTGGTTACAATATTTAATTGAGTCATTCATAGTCATATCACTAAGGTCCATGCCCAAGGTGTCATAAAAATTACCAATGTTATTCACCAAGGTATCGTAAAACATGTCATCTATAGAGATTAAATTTTTTACACAATGAATTGGAGTGCTATTATGGAACAACCATCAGATGTATTAATTAATTTTATCATATATATATAATTATAAAAAATTTCATAAATAAACCATATAGAATTTAAAAATGGACTGAATAGAAAAATTATGGTGTTTTAGAATGTACTTAATAATATGATCCTTTTGTTAGTTTTTACACAAGGAAAATGAAGTCGGCATACATGTATGTTATTCCTATAATAAAAATAGATAATTTTAAAATCTATATGAATTAAAATAGGGAAGATATAGGTTTGGTTAATCACAAAAGAAAATAAAATAATTTTTTGATAGAAAGAGAGAAATTTTGAGATGAAAATATGACAGTATAACCAGAATGAAACATGGTTTTAGATAACATAAAATAGAGGAAACAAGGTTATAATATTTATAAATTAATCTTAATAGTGTAATGGGATAGAATAAAATTTACGTAATAAGATGATATTGATATTTTAATGACATACCACAGAAAAATAGAACATGAAAGGAAAAGAGTAGTTGAGATTTCCCTTACCTTAACGAGTGACTCCTAAAACATGATTGCCAAGACAATGGGGGATTGAGGACACCATGGGAGGACTACTTGGTTACTTATTCAATTATACATTCTTGGTGGATGAATTTTTAACGAAATTAATTGATGGAATTGGTGGGCAATTATAATAAAAGTGAATGAGTTTTTTATTAATATTTCGAGGACACCTCAATAGAGGTATTTAAAAAACCACGGGCTTGACCATTGTATTTTACCATGGAATAGGCTCATTGAGAAACCAATCATATTATAATAATCCTAAAGAGTCAACCATAATTTTATATTTCTCATTACATCATTATGACACAGTTATGATGTTATTAAACAAACAGAAAACATAAAGCTATATGTTTATTATTCTCTATAAATTCAAATGTTTTCAAAAAATAACAAAAATTTAACCTACCAATTTTTTTAATTTTTATAATACAGTATTTAACACCAATTTATAATAATTATTTTAGAAATTTGAGAAAAATAATTTTTAATTAAAAATATCATTTACTCGAAAAATAAAAAATCTAAAATTATAACTGTTTTAATAAGTCATTTAAAAATTGTATAAGGTTTTATAAAATTATATTATAATCATAAGAAAAAATATTTATTAATTTATGATTCTATATTAGGAAAATGAAATTTCTTTTAAATAATTTAATTAATTATATATTTGTAAATAAACATTTTTTTATAATAATACTAATACTTAACAAATAATTTCTAAAAAATTATTTACTTTTCAGACTCTAATTATATTACTAATCGAAACTATGTGTTTCCATTTTATTAAATTCAATTCATAGAAGCAAAAAAATTATGTTTAATGCTTTTCCCATAGGTGTGGTGAGAAGGCGGGTCAAAAAGAACATTCAAAAGTTCAATATGTTTTTATATCTAATTAAAATATTAAAATGATTCCAATTATATACATTAGATTAAAATATTTATAATTAATATGTTGTTACTTTAATAATAAATTTAAATTTTACTAATTATTTAAACAAAAACATTGTTTTTAACTATAATTTAGTACTTTTCATTATTCTTAAAAAATGAATCTTCATAGTAAAATACAAAACAACTCACCCTAAATTAATTTTGACATTCATAATTCAAAAATGATATTCATTATACCATAATAATTCCCTTAGTATTATATATTTAGCTATGAAATATAAAAATCAATAGTTATTAAAAATAATAGTAGAAAGAAAATGAATAGTGAAATTTCTGACACTTAAAAGAATAAAATTACCTTATTTTCATTTAAAAGGGGTGTTTTAATCATATTATTTCACTAAAATAATCATTATTAATAATACCTTAATTTATTAATATAATTATATCTTTTTTAAAGAGTACAATTTGGGTGTAAAATGTCTATTTATCCAAGTTGTCTCAATTAAAAATATATTTTATTTACAAAAACTACTCTTAAATGTGTATATCCCATTATTGTTCATAGTGGTACCAATATAAATTTATGCATTATGTAGGATGTTATCATGAAATAAATTTTCTTTCTATGTGCTTGAATTGTAAAACATAATAAAAAGTTATTAGGTGGAAAGAGATCCATAAATAAAAGAAGTACATTTTCGGGTCATCACATTCTCCCCCCTTAATGAAATTGCATCCTTTCAATTTTTTATTATTATAAATTTGTTACTATTATGAATCCTATAATTATAAAGTAATTTTATGTCTTAAAAATCATTATAAAAACATTGTTAATTAACAACAATTTAATTTTGTACAAATTCTTCCTAATGGTCATAAAAATATTATGATTAACCAAACATATTCACCAGAAGTGTCAAATAAATAGTGCATAAATGCCCGTTGTTAGGTACCAGGTTACATTGAGCTAGGCCCAACACATCTTGTCAGAGTTGTCACCACTAGGTACATCTTTACCATAGACACATCCACTTATTTATATCCAAACATGGATTTATTTGTTTGGAAACAACATACTTAATATTTCACCAAAATACCTGGTTGTTTTCCAATATTAAAACTTTTATGTAGGGTTATTACTAATGATTTCAAGTCCTAATTACAAAAAATTACTATACTGCACTCTGAAACCAACTATGGAATCTGACCTTTTTATTTTATACAACATTACATTACATTTTTCAAATAGAGGATCTTTTAATGTATACTGTTTTGGAAATTAAATACCTCTTAAATGAAAATGTAAAAACATTCTTATATTCAACATGAAAGTATTCATCATATGTTCATTATAAGTACAATGAATACATCTCATAACATAGGAACATAAATCAAAGAAAGGGGTGAATATAAAGCTTAATAATGAAAAAAACACATAAAATGTGAGAAATAGGCATATAACCTGTAATTATCAAATGAAAATGATGGATACCATAAAATAAATAGAATGAATTATAAAAATTACAAAGGTCGTTCAACAAGGTATCGTAAAACATGTCCTCTCTAGAGATTAAATTTTCCACCCAATACATTGGAGTGATATTAGGGAACACCATTTATATGGATTAATTAATGTGAGACACATATATCATAATAAAATTTTTCATAAATAACCTGTGGAGAATAAAAGAAATGGATTTAATATCAATATCATGGTGTTTTATAAAGTTCTTAATAATATGATCATTTTTTCATTTTATATAAATGCGATAGGAAGGTGCGTTTCATGTATTTTAATCCCAAAATTAAAATACATAAATTTTACATAAATTTTAATATATATAGAGAATATTGAGGTTTGATAATTAATAAATGAAAATAGAATAATTTCTTGACAAAAATATAGAATTTTTTGGGACGAAAATCCAGCATCATAACCAGTATGAAACATTGTTTTAGAGAACATTAAAAAAAGAGGGTACAAGGTTATACCATTTATAATTGAATTATAATATAGAAAAGGGATATAATAAAATGTACATAGTAACATGGTATGGAAACATGAAATACATAACACATAAAATGAAAACATGAAAGGAAAAGAGTAGTTGAGATTTTCCTTACCATGATGAGTGACTCCTAAAGCTAGATGATTAGAACCATGGGGGATTTAGGACACCTTTGGATGACTCATTGGTTGGTTAAACAATAATAAATTTATGTTTTATTAATTTTTTATTTATGGAAATGATGTAATAGGTGGGTATTCATAGAAAAAGAGAGGGAGTTTTTTTATTAATTTTTGAGGACACCTCTATGGTGATATTTTCTAAAGCATGGTATATCCCATTATATTTTCCTAGGGTATTTTCTAAATTAGAACCCTATTAAATTATTATGATCTATAAAAGTCATCCATGATTTTATATTAATCATTACATCATTATTACATAGTTATGATGTAATTAAACTTGACGGAAACTCAAAATAGTATGTTTATTATTCACAAAAAATCACCTATTTCAGAAAAATACAAACACTTCACCCAAAACCTTTTTGTCAATTTTTAGAATAGAAAAATTAACTTCATTTCATGGAAATTTTTTTCTAAATATGAGAAAATTAATTTTTAAGTAAAATCATCATTTACTCAAAAAATACTAATTCAAAAAATATAACTGAATTTCTATCACATTCAAAAGTTAACTATTGTTTCATAAAATTAATTTATAATCATAAAAAAAAATATTAATTTATGATTCTATTTTATGAATATGATTTTTCTTTTAAATAATTACATTAATTATAAATTCATAATTAATCATATTTATTTTATAAATATACTAATACTTAACCAATAATTTTTAAAACATTTATTTACTTATATTATGATATAATTATATAACATTACCATTTAAGATTTTTAAAATATATTTATATTTCCTTAGGTGAGGTTACTATTCTATTGTTAATGTTAACATTAATAAGGGTAACATTATTATTCCAAAGGGTCATCTTACTATTCACCAAAAAAATTATGTTGATCTTATGGGACTCTAAATATCATACTAATAAAAATTGTGTAAGTATATTTTTTGAAATTAAATTTATAGAAGCCAAAAAATTACATTTAATACTAATCTTGTAGGTGTGAGAAGACTGGTAAAAAATAACGTTCAAAAGGTAAATAAGTTTTGATATCTAATTAAAATATAAAAATTGTTCCAATGATCTACATTAGATTAAAATATGTATAGTTAATATATTTTGACTTCAAGAATCAATTTAAAGTATAATAATTATTTTAACGAATATCAATGTTTTTAACTAAAATGTAGTATTTTTCAATATTTCTCAATAAAATGAAACTTCATATAAAAATACTAAATATTCACTCCAGATTAATTTTGATAATCGATATATAAAAACTGATGTTCATTTTTTCATAATGATTTTCTATGTATGAGAAATTTAACTTTTAATTATAAAAATAATTAGTTATTAAAAATAATAGCGAATAGAAAATGAATAGTAAAATTGCATAGTGAAAATTTTGACACTTAAAAGAATATAATTATTTTATAATTGGCATTTTGAAATGGGTATTTTAATTATACTATTTTTTTTAAAATAATCATTATTCATAATAATATAATTTATTATAATAATTATATCATTTTTGAAAAGTACAATTTTGATTTGTAAAGTCAATTTATCAAATTTGTCTCATATAAACTTATATTTTGTTGAGAAAAC
Organism: Viscum album; assembly: GCA_963277665.1. Taxonomy (NCBI): domain Eukaryota; kingdom Viridiplantae; phylum Streptophyta; class Magnoliopsida; order Santalales; family Viscaceae; genus Viscum; species Viscum album. The sequence continues at coordinate 276,718,970 of OY728137.1, forward strand.
CCATTCTTAAATGTGCATATAATATTATTGTTCATAGTTGTGCTAATAGAATTTATTCATGATGTATGATGTTCTCATGAAATAAAAATGTTCTTCTATGTGATTCTATTGTCAAACATTATAAAATGTTATTGTGAGAAAATAGGTCTATAAATAAAAGTACATTTTCTAGGATATTACATACAATGCTTCAATTTTGGGAAGGTGGGATATTATAGTAAGTTGTATACTTAACCATAGATTATGTGTTTGTAGTGTGGCAATCCAGGGCATCATCAATAGTCATAATTTAGGAATTATTTTCCAGGGACTCATTGAGGAGGAGGATGATAAATATCATTGATCCAAAGATATGGATGGGGTTCTCAGTATAAAACTTTTAATGTTTATACACCTCATTGATAGGACCATGGTGTTGAGGCAATCTGGGTGTTTGTTATGGATCCAACTCCAATTGATGGTGGAGAGTTTCCATATACTTTTCGAGTTGTAATCTTAATTACATCCATTATTTATACAACTTTGTTGGTATGAGTTCATACAATTCAATTATATCTAGAAGAGTATTTGATGGAGTTGACATTTTGGTCAAGTTATCCTCTGAGTTAGAAACCCTTGATACATTGTTGGGAAGGAAAGTGGATAATCTCCACTGATTCATATATGGTCTATTGTTTTTTCCTATATATGGAAATATGTGGGATTTCATGATTCTAGAAATGAAATTTTTTTATGTAATTCTTGTAATGGATTGGAGGAAAACATTTCTAGATCACATTAACCAGTATTAGAAGCATGTCTCATTCATTTATCGAAATGGAGATAATTTAATGATGACTCTAGGGTGGGTATTGGGAGTAGGTAGAGTTGGACTGGACATTAGTTAGCTTGACACAATTATGACAATGATTATAGGATTGTCTCTTTTGGAAGGATCAGTGGTAGATTTTTTATCTCTTCTTCTAGTAATATAACTCTCTAAACTCAATTTTCCATAGTAATTCACAGAACACAATCATGATAGTGGAGTTTAATTGGAGATATAGCTTATACCAGGTGTACAACACATTGTGAAACCCTGTATCACTTGTCTCTGATCAAGTTGTAGGAGATCAAGGCACAAATATAGGACATAGAGTAAAAAGGTATTATCAGGAAAAGTGATTCTCCATTGGATTAACATTTGATGTTATTCAAGAAGGTGGATGGTAGTTTCCTACTCTACATTGATTAATGGAAGAATAACTAGGTGACTATGAAGAACTGATATCATTTTCCCAAGATCGATGACATTTTAGATCAATTGTGTGATTCCTAGTGGTTCTCCCTGATAGATCATCAATCAGGATATAACTAGTTTCGAGTTAGAGAGGAGAACATTTTGAATATGTTGTTTCAGAGGATGTATGTGCAATTTGAGTACATGGTGAATCTCTTTATAATGATGAACATGATAGAATTGTTCATGGAAATAATAAAAAAATTTATTCAACCCATACTTAAACTTGTTTTTAATGGTATTCACTGATTACATGATCATATATTCAACGACAACAGAGCATTATGCTAGGAACTTGGATATAATCTTGAGTACACTTCAATCCCATAAGCTTTACACCATGATATCGAAGTGTGATTTTTGGATTTGAGAGGTTATGTTCCAAGTACATGGGGTTTCTAAGACTTGTATTTCCATGGTCTTATATAATGTTTAGGTGGTCATGTCCTAGGAATGTACCCAGAATTTGTTTGAGATATTTATATTTCTAGTCTTAGTAGGATATTACCGAGGGTTTATCCAAGTATTCACCCAACTATCAACACCCATGAAAGAATTGATAAAGAGGGGAGTGAAGTTCTAGTGCTCATACTAGTGCGAAGAGGAATTTCATGATATGAAGATAATATTTTTGAGAGATCTAGTACTAATACCACCTAATAATTTGATTGGTTATAAATTTTAATATAATTCATTTGGTTTTATTCCTGGAGTTATGATGATGATGCAGAGAGAGAATTTAGTAGATTATGGTTCACGTCAGTAATGAATCCATGAGTAGAACTACCCTACACATGATCTAGGGCTTGAAACTACATCCAGTTCTCTAATGTTTTGTCAACACTACCACATTGATGAGTTTTAGTTTTCATAAATAGTAAGATAATTTATTATATCATCACATAGATAAACTAAAACATGAGATAAAGGTGTTAGGTTGAGTTTCTATAGATGTATTACTTTGAGATAGCATATTCATATGGGAAGGGAAACATCATTGTGGATGATCTCAACTGTAAAATTTAGGATGAACATTATCTTGGAGAGTGGATCTCTGAGGAGCAGTGTCACTTTATAAGCCTGTTGAATAATTACAGGATGAATGATTCAGATTATTAGGGGTCAATTAACTATGTTCTCTTGGTAGTCACATCATCATTCATGGACTGGGTAAAGACAACAAAAGATTTAGACCCATAGTGTGATGTGATGAGGAAACAACTATTTATTGGTGGACCAATTCTCCTATGCTCATTGGACGAGGATGATGTTATCTTGTTACATGGGATATTAATAGTACCTACTTCTATAAGAGTATAGTTGATGTAGGATTAACTAACCTATACATGAGAAGAAAATCTTGAAATGACCAAGATGTATCATAAATTTACATGTCAGTTGTAACGTCCCTGACCTAGGTGCCACGCAACGGGTGCCCCGAATCTAGTTCTCCACGTGACCTCAAGTTCTTTTCCCCAAACACCAGAGGCTTCCGATAAGCAGCAAGGGCCCAGGTGTGATAGTGGGGAAATAATTCCCTCATTTTTTAAAGTGTAGCCCAATGGAATGCAAATAAAATATACGAAAAACAACGAAAGCAGTAAACCATACACAAATGAAATAATTAACAGCAGTTGATATAACCAAAAGTATCTAAATATCGATTCTACACGTCTCAAGTTCTATGAAAATAGCCAGAACATGTTATACATCAATACAGTACAACCAAAAGCAGAATGCAGCAAAACAAAGCAAAACAGCTAGCAGTGGTATCACGAGACTATGATCAGTCCCATGACCTCCTACTCCTCAGAAACATTCAAGTACCTGTATAGGGACTCTTGCTCCTATCCACACCTGAAAAAATGTTATCTGTTCGGGCCGAACATGACCCAAACAGGGGTGTGAGAAATGTATCTCAGTAGGCACCCACCAAAGGCCCGTGCCCAATTGCGTGTAAGCATGCAACAATAGTGTGCAGTAGTAAAATGAAATAAATTAAGCAGTACTCAAAAGTAACTAATTACCAGTTATATTTCCATTTTATTATCCATTTAATTCATTTAATTTAAAATACCACCACAGTGAATATTCTAAATAATCAGTCAGCGTCCTCAGACAAGTAAAATCTCACCCTCATGTAATCAGAATCCAACCCACAGGTATAGCCCACAGGCATAACCGAAATTGCCCTCAGGCGTAGGAAGTGTCGCCCTCAAGCACAGAAGTCAAGCCCTCGGGCACGAAAGGTTGCCCTCAGGCGAAATAACTACTACCCTCAGGCTAAATAGTGCAGTTCCCACAGGCTATTCACACCAATGCCCTCAGGCTAAATAGTGCAGTTCCCACAGGCTAATCACAACAACGCCCTCAGGCTAAACAGGGAACTGGTCCATTCCCAACATGTAAACAAGAAGTAAACAAGAAATTCCTCTCGAGGAATTTATACAATTACTACTTTAAAGGCATACCCTTGGGTATCCTAGCCAAATGTTTAAACAAAGGAATGCACCCCCAGGTGGTCCTAGATCCAAGCAGCGATCCCAAACAGCATTTTCACAATTTTATTAATTACCTATTCAATTATAGGTATTTAATATATCCACGGACTCAGCCACACGACACCCCAAATATGGGTTCATAGCTCAAAAACATGCAAAAACACACGACAGTTGGAAAATAAACACAAATCCAACAGCCTTATATGCCAACGAGTGGTTCAACCGAACGTCCACTCCAGAAACACCCCAGAACGGCGTAGATATGATGAAGAACAAAACTCTCTTAACCTCAACTAACTTTTTTTAGGAGAATAATTGGTATGAATAAGCCAAGGAGATAGAAGCCCTTACCCGTGCGGTTCCAACGAGATCGTCCGAGGCGGAAACTGATTCCAGACAAACACCTGGCGGATCTGCAATGTTTTGGCCTCCTCCTTTGGCTCCAAAATGGCTCAAATGCCTCCTCTGCCAAATGAGGAGGCTACTGCCTATTTTAAGCTGAAAAACAAAGTACACGGCGTGTACTTCCATGTAAACGACGTATACTTCTTTCATTTAACTGTTCCTCTAGCGGCACCACCACACTGTTCATCCGTGGACATGAGTACACGACATGTATTTCTAAGTACACGGCGTGTACTGCCGCCCAGCTGGTGGCTACTCCACCGCCTTACTGTTTTGGCCCGCTGACTTACTACACGACATGTACAGGACCACTACACGGCGTGTAGTCAGTTCCTACACCCTTTTTCACCGACAAGGCTACACGCCCTGTGTACTCATCCTTACACGACCAAAAGTACACGGTGTGTGGAAAAAGTACACGACGTGTACTTCCAAAATTTTGGATTTTTCCCCATTTCCATATTTTATTAAAAACACTTAAGGAAAATAGAAAAGAAAAAGCTCGTACCTCAAAGAGAAGAACTGGTTCTTATAATCTTCCCCCTTATAACAATTTTTCCCTGAATTTCCCTTCCAAGGGTGGAGAAGATATGGCAGTGAACAACTCTGGCTACTGAGCATGTACGTCAGCCTCCCGCTCCCAGGTCTCATAATGCACTTGGAAATGTTTCCATAGCACCCGTACGAGAGGAACTGACTGGCCTCAGAGAACATTCGTGCTCCTGTCAACGATGCGAATCAGATGCTCCTCAAAGGACGCATCTGCCTCCAGCTCAACCTCCTCAGGTTGAAAGATGTGAGACGGGTCTGAATGATAGCGACACAACTGAGATACGTGGAAGACATCATGCATGGCTTGGTACCAATGCAGTAACCATAACCGATAAAAAACCATCCTGACTCTCTCAAGAATCTCGAATGGTACCACATACCACGGTGAAATTTTACCCTGTCTCCCGATCCATTTGTGTCCCAGCCTCAGTGAAATACGCAAGAAAACCGGATCCCTGACCACGAACTCCAAAGGTCATCTGCGGCAATCATCATATTACTTCTGATAAGACTGTGCGGTATCCATCCACTTCTGAATCAATTGGACCAACTTAGATGTCTCCTGCACGAGCTGTGGCCCGAGTAAATCTACCTCACCTGCCTCTAACTAGCACAAGGGTGATCGGAACGGCCTACCATATAAAGCCTCGTATGGTGCCATCTCAATAGTCACCTAGAAACTATTTTTATAGGCAAACTCAACTAAGGGTATATGCTTCTCCCAAGAGCCCCCAAAGTCTAGGACGCATGCACGCAACATGTCCTCAAGCACCTGTAATGTCCGCTCTGACTGGCCATCAGTCTGAGGGTGGTATGCCGTGCTCAGAAGCTCCCATGTACCCAGTGCCCTCTGAAAACTCTTCCAGAAACACGATGTAAAGAGGGATTCCCTGTCTAAAATGATAGACCAAGGGACCTCATGAAAACGTATGATCTCTCAGATATACCGCCGTCTGAGATCATCAACACCGAAGGTCTCCTTAACCAGCAAGAAGTGAGCTACCTTCGTGAGTCTGTCCACAACAACCCACACGGAATCATTGCCTCATGGTGACCTCGGCAATCTAGTCACGAAATCCATCGCGACATCACCCCACTTCCACTTCGGAATGGGTAACTACTGTAACAGCCCGGCTGGTCTCTGATGCTCCGCCTTCACCTGCTGGCAGGTGGAACACCTCGTAACAAAACTAGATACATCTCTCTTCATACCCGGCCACTAGTACTGAAGTCTCAAGTCATGGTACATCTTGGTAACCACGGGATGAACTTCCCAAGTTGAAGCATGAAACTCTCTCATCACCTCCTCACGTATATCCCCTAGAACCCATAGTCGTCCATGGAAATGAAAAACCTCATTGTCACCTATCGTCCACCCAGGAGAAGGTTCCCCAATTGCCACTAACTCTCGTAGAACTAGGCCTTCTGAATCCGATATCTGACTCATCCTTACTGTGTCTAGGAGGGTAGAAGTCACGTCTAAAGATGAAAGATAAGTCTACCCCTGACTGTCCTGCACCTCCAGATGCATCTTAGAGAACAAGGCCATAAGCTTCTACTCACCGCTTGCCTCCTGTACTACCTGTATCGGAGTCTTCCTGCTCAGTGCATCAGCTACTACATTACCTTTACTAGGTTTATAGAAAAGCTCAAAATTGAAGGACAGTAGGTACTCGACCCACCTCATCTGCCTCAGATTCAGGTCACGCTGGGTAAAGATATACTTGAGGCTTTTGTGGTCAGTAAAAACCACAAAATGCTCTCCCAACAGATAGTGTATCCAACAGTGCAATGCATGGACAACTGCAGCCAACTCGAGATCATGCGTCAGGTAATTCTGCTCATGTGGCCTCAACTGCCGAGACCTGTACGAAACAACTCAGTCGCCCTGCATCATCACTGCTCCCAACCCAATAACTGATGCATCATAGTACACTGTGTAGCTCTTCCCATGCTCTGGGAGTATCAGGATCTGTGCTGATGTCAACCTTCCCTTCAGGTCATGAGAAGATTCCTCACAAGCTTCCGACCAAATGAACTTCACACCCTTCTTAGTCAGACCTGACAATGGTGCTGCTAAGCGGGAGAAGTCCTGTATGAAACATCTGTAGTAACCATCCAACCCTAAGATGCTTCGTATCTCAAACATGTTCTTAGGATGCTCCTACGAAACTACTGCTCTCATCTTCTCTGGGTCTACTGCAACTCCTGCCTTTGAGATAATGTGACCCAGGAAGTGAAACTGGTCCATCCAAAAGTGTAACATCGAGAGCTTAACATATAGCTGATTCTCTCTCAGTGTACTCAACACGATCTCAATATGGGTGGCATGGTCGTGTCGAGTATGAGAGTACACTAAGATGTCATCCACGAATACTACCACCAAAGAATCAAGATATGGAAGGAACACACACTTCATCAGAGCCATGAAAAATGCTGGCGCGTTCATGAGTCCGAACGGCATAACCAAATACTTGTACATACCATATCTGCTTCGAAAGGTCGTTAGTGGTATATCTGATGGTCTCACGTGTCACGACCCTCTCCCCACAGAGTGTAACCCTCCTAGGCCGGCAATGTGAGAAGAGAGATAATGACCCCCCGAGTCCCGCCTCCAGTAGGCCCCGGGTTGGCGACTAGCACCGAGGGTATAATAAACATTCAAATGGGAGGCATTACCCTCAAAGAGAACACATACAAAAGAGATAGATAGAATAGACTCCAATCAAATCCAACTCAGAACTGAAATATAAAAGAAATCCATGTACATATATGAAATGTCATGCAAATGTACTAAAACTTAAAGGGAAAACTAAAAGTACCCAAAATAATGTAAAACGGCAGCGACCACAAGCCCGAACAGCTCCTCCTCCAACCATAAGCTAGTAGTAACCAACTTGATCTCCAACCTGCTCCAAGTGACCTGAAAAAAGGTTTATATATACATCGGGTGAGTATAACAGTATACTCAGTATGATCCTCCCGAAGCCTCTCGTGCAACAGTAAAGAAAGCATGCTAAAGCCTAGTGAATAACAAGTGAAACTAACTCGTCACCTAAACAAGTATACTAAGTTCCCAACCTCACCATGGCTACTCTCACCAAGTAACGAATACAAGAATATAGAATATAGTAAATATTATCAAGGGTACCCCGCTACTACTTCCCCACTGGTTTTCCACTTTGCCCCAACGACATACGTCATGTGCATCTCTCTCCAAAGGATTGCCCGAAGACACCTGGGCTAAGCTCCACTATCTGCACCTCGCGCACCACAAAGGCCTGCCCGCAGACACCTGGGTGAAGCACCACACCGTCCTCACAACCAAAATGAACCAGGTAGTTTCCGGGAGCCACCACAGATCGCATAACGTGTATCATACGTCGGTTATAATACCTCAAGCCATTACATCCCATACTCCGAGTAAGGATCCTCAAGCCATCATAGCCTATACACGTTACACCTATAGTAGTCTATATGATACTATATCCAGAATATATGTGTGTGAATAACCACAATCCATTACAGCCCTCTACACACATATATGGGGTAACTAACCGTTGTGCCTCATGGCACAAGTATCTACCAAGAGAAGAGAGCGGGGCCAAAGGGGGTAGTCAGCCATTCGAACTCCCATCAAAATGTTGGGGAAAACACCCCCCAGGGCTCAGAATCCCCGGGGTGTCAGTTTCCCTTACAGACAGGGTGGAGTAGCATATAGAAACACAAAAAGTACAGAGTATATATATAACTCACATCCACACTATGGGCATTACCTAGTATTAGATACAACTGCAGCTAATGTCTCTCAGACTCCAGGCTGCTACTTCTAAGAATAGGTACCCTATAAGAACACAAAAATTTGAAGAGCTTTATTAGATTACTCCATTCTCATTTTATCAGTTCCACTGTACATTAATTAATTCTTTAAATATTAATTAAGCATGGAAAATTCCACATTAAATTGAATTGGCATCAAATTCAAAATCAACTGCTCCTTTCAAGATTCACATCACCTTTAAATTCTAGTATCTCCATCCCCGTGGATTTTCACCATTTAATCAAACATTCATTATAGAATTACTTTTCCAAATTCCCAGGCATTTTAGGAAACCATCCTATGCTTCTAAACACAAAGGACTCTCAACATGGTGAGTAGATATACTACCCGTCGAGTCTTTTCCGCCTATAGAAAGAGCATAGACCCATTCTCCCTCGAGAGGCTAAACACGGAAAGCACGTGGCATACCCCGAGTGTCTTCGCCTCTTTCGGAAGAAGGGTAGCAAGACCAGCTGCCGTGAGTAGTGGGGAAAACAAAGCAGATTAACATTCAAAGAAAACCACAATCATCCAGCAACAACATCCATCCCATTCCATCACCCCTTGTGTCCTCCCCGACACCCACATGCATAAACTGATGCATCTCGCCACTCTAGGCATCATCTTCTGCCACAACCACAAGGCCCCCATGCCTTCACATATCACAACAGCCATCCAGGCTCACATCACAGCACAAGCATCATGAGAACAACAATCAAAACCATGGGCTATTGACCCTTTAACAAAAAAGAGGGTAACTCAGAACCCTTTTAGAAATTCCCACATAATCTGTTCTATAATCCATATTGAATTTGCAGATTTTTTATTCATAGGTTCCAATTACGGGATACCTAATCAGTAAGCTATCACAATTAAATACCCATGCTTACTTCCCTAATTTGATTATCCTCAAATTAGAACAACTACAACAACGACAATAACCATATTAATTTACATGCCTCTTTATCTTTAGCCAATTAATTAACAATTAATTCCGGCTTTACATTCATTATCAATTTTTATCATGAACGAACAACAACTCAAAGAAATCATAGATATCACTCTATCTAGAAAAACATGAGGCAACCATTATCACAGTATAAAGAAACAACATGCGATCAACCAATTCTTTTAATCCGGTTCAAGTATTTAATTAGGTCAATTTCATTGTGATCCAAAGGTATAAATCATGATAATTCTATGATTACACATATACAATTATAGAAATCATGAATCCCCTACCTGGAAGAGTTCTTGACGTCCTTTATCCACACAACGGGTCACAATCCTCCTCTCACGACAACTGCATCCACTGGAGGATGCCACGGTACGAAAGTACCAACCAACCCCAAGAAAAACCCATTAGAATCTGGGAAATTACATGGTATAATATAGAAGGGAGAAACAAGAGAAGAGGATCCCCAAAGGAATGACGATCTAACATACCTTATTGGGTAGATTGACCGACACAGTTCGGTTCCATCCAAAACAGAGCAGAACCAATCCTAGGAGTTAAGATTGATTGTGCAACTCCAATGGGAATGGTCGAAAGGTTCTGGCATCTCCTAGCTGAGAACAAAGGGAAAGAACAAGGGAGAATGATATCTCGTCCCTTTTTAAGATTTAATGGGGTACGGTTTAAGATCTGGTTAATTCTCCATTAAAAACGGATCACATTAACCCATGCAGTTTGACCAAGTAAATACATCCAAGCCATAGGAATAATTAATATAGGATTTATGGCCTTTGAAACGGCCTTAAGAGCCCTTAAAAAGTCTTTAAATGTATTTTACGTCAAAGGAAATGTAAAAAGGGGAAAACTGTAGGAATATGGAAACACTGTTCACCCACTGTTACTATACATGAAAATGATCTGTGAAACCGATCTGTGAGACCGATCTGTGAAACCGATCTGTCAGACCGATCTGTCAGACCGATCTATGAAACCGATCTGTCAGACCGATCTGTGAAACCGATCTGTTAGACCGATTTGTGAAACCGATCTATCAGACCGATCTGTGACACTAATCTGTGAAACTGATCTATCAGAACGATCTGTGAAACCGATCTGTGAAACCGATCTGTCAGGCCGATCTGTGAAACCGATCTGTCAGACTGATCTGTGAAACCAATCTATGAAACCGATCTGTCAGACCGTTCTGTGAAACTGATCTATCAGACTGATCTCTGAAACCGATCTGTGAAACCGATCTGTCATACCGCTCTGTGAAACCGATCTGTGAAACCGATCTGTCAGACCGTTCTATGAAACCGATCTGTCAGACCGATCTGTGAAACCGATCTGTCAGACCGATCTGTGAAACCGATCTATCAGACTGATCTATGGAATCGATCTGTGAAACCAATCTGTCAGACCGATCTGTGAAACCGATTTGTCAGACTGATCTGTAAAACCGATCTATTACTGTTCATAAATCTGGAAACACTGTTCACAAAACTGAAAAAATTGAAAAAGTGTTGGGGATAAGTCCCCTTGACCTCCCGGAACACCTCCAACACAAAAATTTCACAAAGTAATGGACCAGAGAGGTCTGGGTCATTACATTAGATACCTATCAAAACATTCTCGTCCTCGAGAATTAAAAACCAACCTAGAAGAAAAGAGGGGTCTGAACAACCACCCCATAAGATACCTCTCAGGGGGCAACCACCACGAGTTGTTCGAAAGATGGAACAAAACTACAACATCTGAGAGTATGGGAACAAACAATCCATATCCAAACAATTCAATCATAACATCACATAAAAGGTACATAAATGAAACATGAAAGGTCTAACCATAAAGTAAACATCATTACATGAAAGGAGTTAAACATTAAACAACTCTGGGTACTGAGCACGTATTTGTGACTCACGCTCCCATGTACTCTCCTCCATGCCACCGTGTCGCCACAAGACACGAACTAAGGGAATAGAACGCCCATGCAACACCTTCTCCTTGCGGTCTTAGATCTCCACAGGTCGCTCCTCGAAGGTTGCATCATCATCAATATTGATCTCTCCCCAATCGATAACATGAGATTCATCATGAAGATAACGACGGAGCTGTGATACATGGAAAACATCATGTATCCGACTCATATGAGGAGGAAGTGCAACTCGATATGCCATAACTCCAACACGAGCTAACACCTTGAAAGGCCCAAAAAACTGGGGAGAAAGCTTACTTCCATGACCAAACCTTCGCTTCCCACGACGGGGAGTCACCTTCAGAAACACATGATCCCCAAAATTAAACTCTAAGGGTATCCTTCTTTGATCAGCATATGATTTTTGTCAATCCTCTGCTGTCTTAATCCTTTCACGAATCACCTAAACCATCTCTGTTGTATTCTGCACTAGTTCTGGTCTGAGAATTACTGACTCTCCGACCCCAGTCCAAAACAATGGAGAACGGCATGGCCGGCCATACAAGGCTTCAAACGGAGCCATACCGATGGTATAGTGAAAACTATTATTGTAAGCGAACTCTACCAAGGGTAAGTGCTTAATCCATGAACCTCCAAAATCAAGAACAGAAGATCGCAGCATGTCTTCAAGAGTCTGGATAGTTCTCTCTGTCTGACCATCCGTTTGAGGATGAAAAGTAGTGCTAAGGCATAGTTGAGAGCCAAAAACATGCTGGAGACCTATCCACACCCTAGAGGTAAATGAGGATCTCGATCAGAAATGATCATCCTAGGTACTCCATGGAGTCTCACCACCTCCTCTAGATACTGCCTCGACAAAACCTCCACTGTGCTCGACTCCATGATCGCTATGAAGTGGGCCGACATTGTTAAATGATCCACTACCAACCATATAGAATCATGTCCTCCCGGAGCTCGAGGTAAACATTTAACAAAGTTCATTGAGATGTCCTCCCACTTCCACTGAGGAATCTCTAATTACTGGAGAAGACCACCAGGAACACGGTGTTTGGCTTTCACCTTCTGGAAGACTAAACATCGAGACACACACTCTGCAACCGTACGTTTCAGCCCAGGCCACCAAAACTGACTCCTCAAGGATCAGTATATCTTCGTCACACCAGGATGTACTGCCAAGGGTGAACTATGGAACTCTCGGAGCACCATCTCGCGAATCGCCAAGGGAACAAAAATCCTGCCATGATACAACACTCGGTGTTGTTCATCCTCCGACCAACCATCAGGGGCCTCACCACAAACAACTCTGTCTCTCCAGAATTCCACCTCTAGATCACCCAACTGAGACTCTTCCACCTTATACATCAGGGATGACTGCACCATCATCTGGAAAGACAACCTCTACCCCCAACTTCTCCCATATCAAGATACAAAGCTGATAGCTCTTCCATCACTCTCCAGGAATCACCAGATTCATGCAAAACATCATTACATGACATTAGGCTTAGTGCATCAGCTACAAAATTCCCTTTTCCTGGTGTATAAGATATTTCAAAGTCGTATTATTCCCAGAAATCCATCCACCGGCGCTACCGCAAGTTGAAGTCACGTTGGGAGAAAACATACCTCAAACTCTTATGATCGGTGAAAACCACAAAGTGCTCACCAATGAGGTAATGTCTCCAGAACTTCAGAGTAAACACCACAGATGCCAACTCAAGATCATGGGTGGAATAGTTTCATTCATGGGGACGCAACTATGGAGACCCATAAGAAACAACTGACCTCTACTGCATGAGAACACAGCCTAGCCTCAGATGTGAAGCATCACATAAAACATCAAAATGGACTCCCTCCGCTGGAAGACAAAGGACTGGAGCACTTACCAACTTCTCCTTTGGATACTCGAAAGCTTCCTGACACTGATCAGTCCATATAAACGCTTGATCCTTCCGGGTCAAAGCGGTCAGAGGAGTCGCAACTCGAGAGAAATTGGCTACAAACCTCCTATAATAGCCTCCGAGACCAAGGAAACTTTTCACCTCTGACACGGTCTTGGGGGCTGCCCAAGACACCACTACTTCAATCTTTGATGGATCCACAACTATTCCCTGTTGGGACACAACATGCCCCATGAAACGAACTTCTTGATCCCAAAACTCACACTTCGACAACTTCCCAAACAACTAATGTTGGCGAAGAACTCCCAAAACTGCTCGTAGATGCTCTGCATGATCCTCTTCAGATGTGGAGTACACAAGGATGTCGTTGATGAAAACCACAACAAACTTGTACAATAAATCACGGAAAATAGCATTCATCAACCCCATGAAAATAGCTGGAGCATTCGTCACGCCGAATGGCATTACAACAAACTCATAATGCCCATGACGACAACAGAAAGCAGTCTTTGGGATATCCTCATCCTTTACACGCATCTGATGATATCCTGACCGCAAGTCGATCTTTGAGAACCAACTTGCACCCTTTAGTTGATCGAATAGGTCATCAATCCATTGAAGAGGATAGCCGTTCTTTATTGTCACTTTTCTTAATCGATGATAATTCATGCACAACCGCAAACTACCGTCATCCTTTTTCACAAACAAAACGGGTGCACCCGACGGTGACACACTTGGCTGAACAAAACCACACTGCAACAGACCATCAAGCTGAATACATAGCTCTCATAACTCATAAGGGGACATCCTATACGGAGATATAGAGATAGGAGACGCTCCTGGCTGTAGCTCGATCTCTCATCGAGGGGGTAAGGATACAACCTCTTCTGTAAAGACGTCAGTGTACTCCTCTATGACCCTAGGAAACACCAACTGTTGAACCTCTGAATCACTCAACATCATCCCAGCCATCATGTATGATAAGGATGGAACTCGTCTATGACTCATCTGAGGATCTCTCTCACCAACAAACACCACTTTCTCTCCATCTGTATCGACGAAAATGACCTTCTTCTAGTAGCAATCCACAATAGCCTGCACCGAATACAACCAATCCATGCTGAGTATGACATCATATGGTTGTATTCGTAAACATAGGAAATCTCCCCAAGAGCGGTGTTTCCCCAACACTAGCTCAGAGTCTCTAAATACTTCAAACAAGTCGGCTCGACCTCCAACTGGCGTAGTTAACGCCAAGGGCACTGGAAGCCTCTCTACCTCAAGTCCCAAAGCATGGAAAAGGGTAGGTGATATGAAGGAGTGGGTTTCTCCTGAATCCAGCAAGGCATAAACCAAGGTAAAAAACAAGAAAAGGGTACCTCGAACGAAATCTGGCTCACCTTGGGCTGGCAACGCTAGAGCATGAAGCTGAACACGACCTCCTCCACGACCTATATGACCATGATGACGACCACCACCACGGCCGTGCTCTGCTCTCTGAGGACGGGGAGCGTCATGGGGATGTCCTCTGCCTGGTCCATCTACCCTCTGGTGATCTAAAGATGGTGCAACCTACTATTGCTACCTCAGCTAGATCTGCCTCAACAGAGGAACCTGGAGCAGAGCGCCCGTTGCACGATGACTGCCCTGAAAAGTCGGGCACTCCCGCTGGTGATGACCAAGACCACCACAAGAAAAATAAGCACCTGATCCCTTGGAATAGGTCTGAGAGTTGCTACCTCCAGAGAAATGAGATGGAAAGGGCTGGGACCTACCCCCAGGTGAAAGAAAACTCTTCTGCCCTGAAAACCGGGAACCCCAGACCACAGCTCTGCTTCGTGAGGAATCATGATGATTCCCCTCTCGTGATGATTTGGTCCTGGCCAAAGTCCTCTCAACAACCTCTGCTCTCGATAGCACCTCAAGATATGTATTTAGCATAAATGGGGTGACCTGGCGCTGGATCTCTGGACACAAAGCCTCCTCGAAATTCCTCGCCATGGCCTCCACATCTGGTAACAGGTCTATAGCATATCGTAGATGGTTCCTGAAACGGATTCCAAACTCTCAAACACTGAAGCTCCCCTGTCAAAGGGTAAGAAGCTCCTGGAGACTGGACACCTTCACAGTCGAAGAAATAAACTCGACTCTAAACCTGTCTCGAAACTCCTCCCATGAGATCGCTGACTCCTCACGATCCCCAAGGAACAAGAACCACCACTGCCTCGCTACTCCACGTAGAATCGTCACAACCAAGGACTCCCAGTGTTCCTTCCGAGCACGAATCGAACTGAAGCCTATCTCGACCTCCTCCCACCAGTTTTCTGTTACTGCATTTGAAACAGAGCCCTCATACTTCTGTAGACTCTGGCGCTGAAACTCTCGGAGTTTCTTCCTCCAAGTTTCATCGTCGTCAACCTCTACCCAGCGTCGATCTGCTGGAACAACCTGCTGGGCATCTTCTGCGCAAACCTGATGAGGACGTCGACCTGGAGCCATACCTGTAAAATAAAAACTGTTAGAGCTCCTAATCCTAGAATATGGAAGACTCAACATGAATTAATTAATTGTTTTGTTTTATTAATTTTAGGTTACCTATCCCAAGGTCAACCCATTCAAACGCAAGAACAAAGAATAATGATGCATGATCCTTTCCTAGGTCTCTACCCTGTAAATAGTATCACTTTGTTTAGTTGTCATCGTAAACTTAAAGGTCCATGCAACAGATCATAGGGGGCCCTAAATGCCTATGTCTCTACCGGTCTCCAGTGTTTACCCCACTTTCTAAACATGAATGACACCGTTGCCCTACCATCCCATGCAACCACACCTGTGACTAACTCCAAAATCCATCCTATCCCTCAACCAGACCTCTAATACAACTCTGTCACAACCCCCTCCCCACAAAGTGTACCCCTCCTGGGTCAGCAATGTGAGAAGAAAGATAATGACCCCCGATTTTTGCCTCCAGTAGGCCCCGGGTTGGCGACTAGCACCGAGGGTATAATAAACATTCAAATGGGAGGCATTACCCTCTAAGAGAACACATGCAGAAGAGAGATATATAATAGACTCCAATCAACTCCAACTCAGAACTGAAATATAAAAGAAATCCAAGTACATATATGAAATTTCATGAAAAAGTACTACAACTGAAAGGGAAAACTAAAAGTACCCAATATAATGTAAAACAGCAGCGACCACAAGCCTGAACTGCTCCTCCTCCAACCAAAAGCTAGTAGTAACCAACATAATCTCCAAACTTCTCCAAGTGACCTGAAAAACAGTTTATATATACATCGGGTGAGTATAACAGTATACTCAGTAGGATCCTCCCCAAGCCTCTCATGCAACAGTAAAGAAAGCATGCTAAAGCCTAGTGAATAACATGTGAAACTAACTCGTCACCTAAACAGGTATACTAAGTTCCCAACCTCACCATGACTACTCTCACCAAGTAATGAATACAAGAATATAGAATATAGTAAATATTATCAAGGGTACCCCGCTACTACTTTCCCACTAGTTTGCCACTTTTCCCCAACGACATACGTCTTGTACATATGTCTCTAAAGTCTTGCCCGTAGACACATGGGCTAAGCTCCACAATCTGCCCCTCGTGCACCACAAAGGCTTGCCCGCAGACACTTGGGCGAAGCACCACACCGTCCTCACAACCAAAAGTAACCAGGTAGTTTCCGAGAGCCACCACAACTCGCATAACGTGTATCATACGTCGGGTATAATACCTCAAGCCATTACAGCCCATACACCGAGTAAGGATCCTCAAGCCATCATAGCCTATACACGTTACACCAATAGTAGTCTATATGATACTATATCCAGAATATATGTGTGTGAATAACCACATGCCATTACAGCCCTCTACACACATATATGGGGTAACTAACCGTTGTGCCTCATGGCACAAGTATCTACAAAGAGAAGAGTGTGGGGCCAAAGGGGGTAGTCAGCCATTCGACCTCCCATCAAAATGTTGGGGAAAACACCCCCCGGGGCTCAGAATCCCTGGGGTGTCAGTTTCCCTTACCGACAGTGTGGAGTAGCATATAGAAACAAAAAAAGTACAGAGTATTTATCTAAATCACATCCACACTATGGGCATTACCTAGTCTTAGATACAACTTCAGCTAACGTCTCTCAGACTCCAGGCTGCTACCTCTACGACTAGGTATCCTATAAGCACACAAACATTTGAAGATCATTATTAGATTACTCCGTTCTCATTTTATCAGTTCCACTGTACATTAATTAATTCTTTAAATATTAATTAAGCATGAAAAATTCCACATTAAACTGAATTGGCATCACATTTAAAATCAACTGCTCCTTTTAAGATTCACATCACCTTTAAATTATAGTATATCCATCCCCATGGATTTTCAACATTTAATCAAACATTCATTACAGAATTAATTTTCCATACTCCCATGCATTCTAGAAAAGAATCCTATGCTTCTAAACACAAAGGAGGATCAACACGGTGAGTAGATATACTACCCGTCGAGTCTTTTCCGCCTATAGAAAGAGCATAGACCCATTCTCCCTCGAGAGGCTAAACACGGAAAGCACATGGCATACCCCGCGCGTCTTCGCCTCTTTCGGAAGAAGGGTAGCAAGACCAGCTGCCTTGAGCAGTGGGGAAAAGAAAAGCAGATTAACATTCAAAGAAAACCACAAGCATCTAGCAACCACATCCATCCCATTCCATCACCCATGGTGTCCTCCCCGACACCCACATGCATAAACTGATGCATCTCACCACTATAGGCATCATCTTCTGCCACAACCACAAGTCCCACATTCCTCCACATATCACAACAGCCATCCAGGCTCACATCACAACACAAGCAGCATGAAAACAACAGTCACAACCATGGGACCTTGACCCTTTAACAAACAAGAGGGTAACTCAGAACCCTTTTAGAAATTCCCACATAATCTGTTCTTTAATCCATATTGAATTTGCAGATTTTTTATTCGTAGGTTCCAATTATGGGATACCTAATCATTATGCTATGAAAATTAAATAACCATGCTTACTTCCCTAACTTGATTATCCTCAAATTAGAACAACTACAACAACGAAAATAACCAGATTAATTTACATGCCTCTTTATCTTTATCCAATTAATTAAAAATTAATTCCGGCTTTACGTTCATTATCAATTTCTATCATGAACGAACAACAACTCAAAGAAATCATAGATATCACTCTATCTAGCAAAACATGAGGCAACCGTTATCACAGTATAAAAAAACAACATTCGATCAACCAGTTCTTTAAATCTGGTTCAGGTATTTAATTAGGTCAATTTCATTGTGATCCAAAGGGATAAATCATGCTAATTCTATGATTGCACATATACAATTAGAGAATCCATGAATCCCCTACCTGGAAGAGTTCTTGACGTCATTTATCCAAACAACGGGTCACAATCCTCCTCTCACGACAACTACATCCACCAGAGGATGCCACGGTACGACAGTACCAACCAACCCCAAGAAAAAACCATTAGAATCTTAGAAATTACATGGTATAATATGGAAGGGAGAAACAAGAGAAGAGGATCCCCAAAGGAATGACGATAAAACATACCTTATTGGGAATATTTACAGACATAGTTCGGTTGCATCCAAAACAGAGCAGAACCAATCCTAGGATTTAAGATTGATTGTGCAACTCCTACGGGAATGATCGAAAGGTTGTAGAGTCTCTTAGCTGAGAACAAAGAGAAAGAACAAGGGAGAATGATATATCATCCCTTTTTAGGATTTAATGGGGTGACAGTTTAAGATCCGATTAATTATCCATTAAAAATGGATCGCATTAACCCACACAGTTTGACCAAGTAAATACATCCCGACCATAGGAATAATTAATATAAGATTTATGGCCTTTGAAACGGCCTTATGAGCCCTTAAAAAAGGCATTAAATGTATTTTACGTCAAAAGGAAACGTAAAAAGGGGAAAAACTCTAGGAATCTGGAAACACTGTTCACCCATTGTTACTGTACAAGAAACCAATCTGTGAAACCGATCTGTTAGAGCGATCTGTGAAACTGATCTGTCAGACCGTTCTGTGAAACGGATCTGTCAGACCAATCTGTGACACCGATCTGTGAAACGGATCTATCAGACTGATCTGTGAAGCCGATCTGTGAAACCGATCTGTCAGACCGATCTGTGAAACCGATCTGTTAGACCGATCTGTGAAACTGATCTGTGAGACCGATCTATGAAACTGATCTGTAAAACCGATCTGTCAGACCGTTCTGTGAAACAGATCTGTTAGACCGATCTGTGAAACCGATCTGTGAAACCGATCTCTCAGACCGATATGTGAAACCGATCTATCAGACCGATCTGTGAAACCGATATGTCAGACCGATCTCTGAAACAGATCTGTGAAACCAATCTGTCAGACCGTTCGGTGAAACCGATCTTTCAAGCTGATCTGTGACACCGATCTGTGAAACCGATCTGTCAGACCGATCTGTGAAACAGATCTGTCAGGCCGATCTGTGAAACTGATCTGTGAAACCGATCTATCAGACCGATCTGTGAAACCGATCTGTCAGACCGATCTGTGAAACCGATCTGTCAGACCGATCTGTGAAACCGATCTCTCAGACCGATCTGTGAAACTGATCTGTCAGACCGATCTATGAAACCGATCTGTTACTATTCATAAAACTGGAAACACAGTTCAAAAAACTGGAAAAATTGGCAAAGTGTTGGGGATAAGTCCGCTTGACCTCCCGGAACACCTCTAACACCAAAATTTCACAAAGTAATGGACTAGGGAGGTCTGGGCCATTACATCACGTGAAGCTGATGATATCTGGATCTCAAGACAATCTTCGAGAACACTCGTGCTCCACGAAGCTGATCAAACAGATCATCTATCCTCAGCAAGGGATATTAGTTCTTAACCGTCAACTGGTTCAGCTTCCGATAATCCATGCAAAGTCTAAGGGTATCATCTTCCTTCTTTGAAAAAAGGACCGGAGAACCCCAAGGAGATGTATTGGGTCAGATAAAACCCTTCGCCTATAACTCCTCTAACTTCCTCTTGAGCTCCTACAACTCTGGTGTAGCCATCCTATAAGGAGGAATGGACACCGGTGTTGCGCGTAGGACAAGATCAATAGAGAAATCCACCTCACTCACTGGAGGTAGACCCGAAATGTCGTCTGGGAAGACATATCTGAAACGATCAACAACCGGAGGGTAATTTGTTTGAAAATTCCCATGATCATCTATATATAAGCTCGCAATCTAGGCTGTGACTCCACCTTGTCCATGATGCTCTGGTCCAGTTCGACTCGCCTGAACATCCCATTAGCCAATGTATAGAAACTCTCCGCCCTCTGGTGATGTGAAACACACCCTGCGATGATAGCAGTCTACAAAGGCTCGAAAGGGAACCAACCAGTCCATCCCGAGAATGAAGTCATATCTTGTCTTCTCTAAGACATAGTGGTACCAAATAAAGTGACACCCACCAACCTCAAGGGGGCACTCACTGCACTGACGCACACCAGTCGTTCTAGTATCCAACGGAGTGTCCAATGTCATGATATCGGAAGAAGAAGAAACACAGATCCCAAGGCTCTCCACAATGGGCATAGATATAAAACTATGTGTAGCACCTGTATCAAAAATTAATGAAGATAAGACAAAAGCTACTAGAGTATTACCTCTGACTGTAGATGGTCCGGGATCTTGCTCATGCTGGGTCTGTTGCACTGCATATGCCTGCCCAGTGCCACGGCCCTGCGACACAGCCTGACTACCTTGAGATGTCCCGACATGTTGCCTCTGATATCCTAGTGTCTGACACCCACAACCACGACCACCATCTCTGCCTACACGCCCTGACGCATTCCAGTTTCCCTGACTGGTAAGAAGCCATTGGTCTTGCTCTCGCATGTGAAGTCTGCACAGAACCCCTCTCACTTGCCACCAGTGGAAATTCCCAACAAAAGCGCTGAAGATGACCCATCTTTCCACAATCTCGGCACTCCACTGGATCACGTGGACATTGTGGCCTCTTGTTCCCCTCTCTGCCACACTAGTAGAACCTGATCGGACAACCTGAAGAAGCTGCCTGGCTGGTACTTCCACCCTGAGAGAAGATCATCTGTCTCTTCCGCTTGCCCGCAGAAATAGTACTAGTCTCTGGTGTTGAACCACCCTGGCCCACACCACTAGATTCTCAAAGGTATCTCTCTGTGATAAATGCTTGGTTCACAATAGCATGTACAGTAGGAAACCAGAACACATTCACCAGCACTCAGATGTCATACCAAAGACCATCCTCAAAACTTCTGGCTCTCAACGTCTCATCACCCACCAGCACGGGTGCAATGTGCTGAAGCTCTGTAAAACGAGCAGAATAGTCCATCACTGACATAGGGCCTTGCTGCAAATTCATGAACTCTCGAACTCTATCTGCTCTTAGCATCTCCAGAAAGAAAAATTCATAGAAGACTGCCTGAAAGTCTTCGCATGACATGTCCATGTGATGCTCTGACTGGGTGGTAACATCCCACCACCTCTTGGCGGAATCACGCAGAATGTAAGTCATGAGCTTGACCCCCCACCCTTGAGGCATCTCAAGATGCCCGAAAATAGTCTACATCGATTCCAGCCAAGACTCCGCAGCCTGTGGTCCGCCATCCTCTAAGAATGTAGGCGGATGCTGCTGCTGGATGATACGTGTCAGTTCAGCCATAGATGTGGCAGCTTGCAGTGCTCCCTGAAAGGTCTGCATGAACCGCAATAAGCTTTCACGGAACTGCACCTCTGCACCTTTGTCTGGTATAGTAGCTGGTGCCACATATGGCTCTGCTGGAGGATCCAATGGTTGCCATTTCCCACCATCTCCAGAGTATTCTCATTGCCGCTCTCCTGGCGAACAACGCACAGTCGTCTAGGTGCACTACTGGAAAATTGACCCATACCCACGGTTCAAAACCGTGGGTATAGCCCCCAAAACCGTGGGTATAGGCTATACCCACGGTTCTGGGAACCATGTGGCTGAACAGAGTCAGTATAGGTCCCTGACCTATACCCACAGTTTTGGTGAAACCATGGGTATAGGTTTTTTTCCACCGTGTCAATACTCTATACCCACGGTTTGAAAACCGTGGGTATAGGTTTTATAAAACAGCGGGTGTCCGGATTCGATCTCGTGACCTCTTCTCCGCTAACGAACCACCTTACCGCTGCCCCAATGTCGACTTTACGTATATGTATATATATTTTGTTAAATATTTTTATTTAAACCGTGGGTATAGAGGGAAGAACAGTGGGTATAGAACTCCCACCAAAAAAAAAATTCCCGCGGAAAAAAAAATTTCCCACACAAACGCGGGAAACCTATACCCACGATTTGTCAAAACCATGGGTATAGGTTTTTAACCAAAGGCTATCCCCACAGTTTTGGGCAAACCGTGGGGATAGAGCTCACCTATACCCACAGATTATGGCCAAACCGTGGGTATAGGCATGTTTTTGAGACCCTATACCCACGGTTTTCTTAAATCGTGGGTATAGGTCCTGGAAAACTGCCTATCGCCACGGTTTTTGAAAACCGTGGGGATAGGGTGACCTATACCCACGGTCTTTTCCAAAACCGTGGGTATAGGTCCATTTTCCAGTAGTGACGGCATGACACTAGAAGGTCAAAAACACACCTTAGAACAAGATTATCAAAGACCGAAGACGAAGAAACCCAAAAGGGAACAGGAGGAATGAGGCATTAAAAATTTTCAAAACAAGACTACACGAAAAGTACAATGACTACACGACGTGTACTTGACTTCCCTTCCCCTTCCTGGGTCCTTCTACACGGATAAGCCAGATGGATCCCGTTAAACAAATACTACACTACTTGTATAGTATCTACACGGCATGTATGGTGTTATTTTCCAACTTCCCATGTCATCTGTGACACGGCCGACTACTCGGCTTGACACTACACGGCGTGTTACACCCGCACACGGCGTGTACACCACCATGTTTCCCCACCACATGGCTAAGTCCACATGGTATTTCCTTGGACAATACTACACAGCATGTCCCATAGGTACACGACGTGTTCAAGGAATGGTGTCATCGACCCGTGTTGTTAGTTACACGGCCGAGTCCCCAGGTTACACTACACGACATGTACATTATTGACATGGCGTGTTCTGTGAAGGAGTTCACCGACCAGTGTTGTTAGTTACACGGCGGGACTCCGGGTCAACACTACACAGCGTGTACATCAGGTACACGGCGTGTTTTACCCAAGCCTTTTCCTACTCCGTGTCGTCGCCACACAGCTTGTGACACAGGAAGAGACTACACGGCGTGTACTCCGGGTACATGACGTGTACTCAAAAAGTTTATTTTTCTTCCCGAATAGAAGGTCATTCATGGCGTGTTGAAAGTTCTAAACAGCGTGTATACTGGGTTTCTAGACAGTATGCCTCAGAAACTTCTCTGGAACCCAGAAAATACCGAAAAACAACACCTAAGTGTCAAATTCCGATACGTGAGGGCCCATACTCCCTACGAATCAATGTCTGACATCTTATCTGTGTTATAACAAATAAACATCCACTGATCAACCAAATTCTGGTCAATGGGGTTCCATACTCCCCAAAAACCGAAGCTTGTCATCCATTCAATATACATGGTCAATCAAAAATACCATATCACAAAGCAGGTATTTATCAAGCAGCTATCACAACAGCATGCTTTTCTCACACATCAACTATCACAACAACATGCAATTTCTAATGCACCTACATGGAATGAAAACTATGCATGGAATGTGATTTCTAGCATGTTCCTATATGATGCATGAGATGGCATACCCTCATCTCATTGGGTTGCAACTAAATAGAACCAACTGATTAAATATAAACAACACAAATCCAAGTGTGTCACCCAATGGTGAAATCATATCAAATGTAAAATTTGCAGAATCAGAAAAATTGAAAAATACGAGGTAGATTGGCTTTTCCCTGTACACGGGTTAGCTACGCCCGAGCACAACATATTACCGACAATCATTCGTCCTATCCCTAACTAAGGCTCCAAATAGTAAGTCAAAGAAAAGAACCTCTTCTGATACCACTTTATAACGTCCTGGACCCAGGTGCCATGCAATGGGTGCCCCAAATACGGTTCGCCACGTGACCTAAAGTGAATTTCCCCAAATGCTAGAGGCTGCCGATTAGCATCGAGGGCCCAGGTATGATAGTGGGGAAACTATGCCCTCATTTTTCAAAGTGTAGCGCAACGGAATGGAAAAAAATATACGACAAACAGCAGAAGCAGTAAACCATACACAACTGAAATAATCAACAACATTGGATATACACAACAGTATCTAAATAATGATGCTACATGTATGAAGTTCTAAGAAAACATCCAAAACATGTTATACATCAATACAGAGCAACCAAAAGCAGAATAAAACAAAACAAAGCAAAATAGCTGGCAGCGGCATCACGAGCCTTGGCTCGGCCCCATACCCTCCTACTCCTCAGTAATAGTCAAGTACCTATATAGGGACTCTTGCCCCTATCCACACCTGCAGAAACTTAATCTGTTTGTGCCGAAAAACATGACCAAAATAGGGTGTGAGAAATATATATCTTAGTAGGCACCCACCAAAGGCCCGTGCCCAACTGCGTGTAAGCATGCAACAATAATGTGCAGTAGTAAAATGCAATAAAGTAAGAAGTACTCAAAAGTAACTAATTACCTGTTATATTTCCATTTTATTATCCATTTAATTCATTTAATTTAAAATACCATCACAGCGAATATTCGAAATAATCAGTCAGCGTCCTCAGATAAGTAAAATCTCACACTCAGGTAATCAGAATCCAACCCGCAGATATAGCCCTCAGGCATAACAGAAATTGCCCTCAGGCGTAGGAAGTGTCACCCACAGACACAAAAGTCAAGCCCTCTAGAACGAAAGGTTTCCCTCAGGTGAAATAACTACTGCCCATGGGCTAAATAGTGCAGTTCCCACAGGCTATTCACAACAACGCCCTCAGGCTAAATAGTGTAGTGCCCACATGTTAATCACAATAACGACCTCAGGCTAAAAATTTAATCGGTCCATTCCCAACATATAAACAAGAAGCACACAAGGAATTACTCTCGAGGAAATTCTAAAATTGCTACTTTAATGGCATACCCTCAGGTATCCTAGCCAAATGGCTAAACAAAGAAACGCACCCCCCGGGTGGTCCTGGATCCAAGAAGCGATCCCAAACAGCATTTTCACAATTTTATTAATTACCTATTAAATTATAGATATTCAATATAGAAACGGCCTCAGCCACACGACACCCCAAATATGGGTTCGTAGCTCGAAAACATGCAAAAACGCATG
Source organism: Viscum album (assembly GCA_963277665.1). Taxonomy (NCBI): domain Eukaryota; kingdom Viridiplantae; phylum Streptophyta; class Magnoliopsida; order Santalales; family Viscaceae; genus Viscum; species Viscum album. Next base: position 276,744,748 of record OY728137.1, read on the forward strand.
ACAGTTGGAAAATAAACACCATGCCACCTACCTTATACGCCAAAGAGTGGTATACCCGAACGTCCACTCCAGAGACACCCAATAATGGAGTAGATATGACAAAGAACAAAACTCTCTTAACCTCAAATAACTTCTGTTAGGAGAAGAATTGGTAAGAAGAATCCAAGGAGATGGAAGCCCTTACCCGTGCGGTTCCAACGAGATCATCCGAGGTGGAAACCAATTCCAGGAAAACACTCGGTGGATCTTCAAAGGTTTGGCCTCCTCCTTTGGATCCAAAACAGCTCAAATTCCTCCTCTACCAAATGAAGAGGCTACTTCATGTTTTAAGTCGAAAAAACAAAGTACACGATGTGTACTTATTTCATTTAACTGTTCCTCTGGCGGCACCACCACACTCTTCATCCGTCGACATGAGTACACGACATGTACTCTTAAGTACACAGAGTGTAATACTGCCCAACTGGTAGCTACTCCACCGCCTTAATATTTTGGCCTTCCGACTGACTACATGGTGTGTACAGGGACACTAAACGGTGTGTAGTCGGTTCCTACACCCTTTGTCGCCGATAAGGCTACACGGCCCGTGTACTCATCCCTACACGGCCAAAAGTACACGACGTGTGGAAAAAGTACACGGCATGTACTTCCAAAATTTAGGATTTTCCCCATTTTCCATAATTTATTAAAATCACATAATGAAAAGAATAAGAAGAAGCTCGTAACTCAAAGAGAAGAACCAGGTTCTTACATCAGTTTTGGAAGACAAAAATGAAGACGTACATTTATAGTTTCATCTACTGATGCCTTAACTTCATTAGAGTATTGGCGGAGTATCAGTGACCTGGTGGTTTACTTCAGCCACTTCTAGTTTCCATGTGGAAGTGGGAGGATGTCATAATAGAATTTGTGATCTGGTTACTTAGGACCCTAATGAGTTTTTCACACTCTAGGTGGTTTTCGATCACCTAACAAAAACTACTCACTTCATACCAATTGGAGAGACTCACCCAATAGAGAAGATAAGAAATATCTATGTCTGTGATATCATATACCAACATGAATTTCCCATTATAATTGTTTTAGATAGATATGTACATTTAAGGTTTCTCATTTATTAGTGACTTCTAGGTACTATATAGAGATTGAGTATGGTGTACCATACATAGATAAATAGAATTTCCAAGTCAAAGATCTTGGAACTAGATAATATGATACAATCTTGCATACTGTGGTTCAGTAGAGTGTATTATTATCTCCTATAATTTCTTGAGTTTATGTACAAAAACATTCACATGGATGGGATTATGATTGAACGCTATTAATATCTTTACAATAAGTCTTTTAATTAACCACTATGATAGAATTATGTGGTTTAGGAATCAATTTTGGTCCCCAACATGGTTCAGGTGACATTATAGAGAGTGAAACTAATTTTCAAGATGTTAATCAATGCTTAAAGCTAGCATAGATCTAATTCAGAATTTAAGCGGATGATTTTTTATTTTATTGTCAGTGACCAAATTTTATTGATATTGACTACATGGTTAGGGTACAAGTACCTAAGGATGTAGGGACATCTATAACCATGTTTTTTTCACCCTTGAGTTCACCAATCTATTCGTAGTGGTGGAAGTCCATCTGGATATTTCTTCTCATTCCGGAGGTATGCATGAAATTTTTCACGTGTAAATGTTCTAAATATATGTTGATAATGAAATTAATTTTATTAACTATGTGGAAATTGAGTTAGATATTGATTTTACTTATGAAGATCATGTTGTTAGATTATAGAATGGAAAAAGAACGTTTTTTGAGGGATGATGGTCCCACATACATGGATTCAGTTAAAGTATGGGAAGATCTAGGAGGAGACTTGGGGGAGAGAGGCTGATGTTCGATCTCAGTGGACTGATCTTTTTGAGATGGAACCCAAGAGATACTTCTTGATGATGATAATTATTTATGTGGGGTAAAATTTTAAATTCCTAAAATTATTATTCCATGTTCATGAGTTGGGCCACGTTTGGGTTGAATCCTTTCGTATTTGAAGATATTTTAGAGGATTAAAGGTGTATTTGTTGTGTTTTTTGGAAAAACCATGGTTCATATTCCTTATAAGATATGATAATGCTATAAGGACATGGATATGAATTTGTGAAATAGGCTACACTGAAGTTTTTCTATGTACTAGTGGATACACCTCAGTTAATGGAGTTACATTGTTTTGATGACGACTAGCCTAGCTATGTTGTAACCATCTCCATGGATGGGTTGTCCATGGAGACAGCTCTGTGGTGTCTAAGACCTTGCTACTGGGCCTTCAACGCATTGGTTTGAGATAATTTAAATGTTACAATGATTATATTTGGGGTTTTTTTGGTTTTAAAGACCCATTTCATAATTGATTTAGGGAAATTGTTTGAGTTTATTTAATCAGCCATTTTGAAATTAAAGAGGCATTCTGAGGTGCATTGATGTGGTTGATCCCTCCAAGTAACTAATACTCATCCTCAAATCACTTGCAATGAGATCCATAAAGGGGTATAAAAGAAATTCTATGTCGTATTCCCATCCCATACACTGCAACAATGATGAAAACTGTATTCTCATATGCTTTAGAAATCTCCCTTATTCCATAAAAGTGAACACCCCATCCTTGTTTTTGGCCGCAGTTCCCCCTTATTCTCCTAGGAGGTTGAACTATGGTGTATCACACATTACAACCTCTCACAATGCACCGTGGAGTCCATTCCTAGAACAAATGTATAATTCAACCTTATTTCTTTTCCTACGGTGTTTGTTGATAGAAATCCCACACATTAGGTACTCTTATTTTTCCATTGTTATAAAATTGTTCCATATACTATTCCCCTACACTATGATGGTTGGTCACAACATACCTCTATTCCATAACATAATTCATTTCACCATGGATCCCATAATCTATAATTTGTTCCATAAGAGCTTGGAGTTTATCCAGTGACATACTTTGGGGTAACAATTGTTTCTACCTTTGTCTTGTTTGTTGACACCTTTCTCTATAAACCTTTATGTGATGCTTTGGTAAATGTTCTAGTAGTATATATGATATGACCTTGTATTGATGGTGTGCGAATTTTTTATGGGTGAAGAAGCCTATATGGAACCTTGACGTTGACATCAACAACCGTGAGGTAGTAAGTTACTTACCTTCATTGGATACTGTTACACATCTTTCCATGTTATTATTATTTGTGTTGGAATATTTCTTATCCTAGTTTGAATTTTGATCACATGCATGTGTGTGTGTGTACAGGTCAAGAGGCCATTATGAAAATATTTCGATGTTAATTATTGAGATAGCTAGAGTCCATGATTGATGTTGATTCATATGTTGGAGCTATATGATTCAATATTTTTCATTATGTGTGATATGGTTATTATAATGATATTCCTTGTTAAGTATCATATGAAATTGTAGATATGGTTCTTTGTGGACAAAAATTGTGACCATCATGGTATCATTAACTCTTGAGGGTCTGTATATGGTGTTTGAGTATAATGATAGTGGAGTAAGATATCCTTATGGACATGATTTTACTTGATGAATTGTGGATACTGTGAAACATACAGATACTCAATGCCTTGTGTATTATGATTATCCCACTTGCTCTCTTCTCACTCAATGACTTATGAACTTTGAGTGGTATTCTAATAACCTAATGGATAGATATAATTTATACACAATTAATTTTGGATTGGGAGTTGAAGGGTAATATCATTCTTCTTGAATATGATCTTATTTATGACTCATGATCATCTATTTGGCATGGAGCTGGAGAAGGTATAGCCTAAGGTTTTTTGTATCCTGGTTAGAACCTGACCCCATGGTTTTGGACTGCATGTTTTTTATTTTAACACATTTATTATTATTATGGGATATAATTGTGGTACTTGATATCACCCAGTTAAGGAAACATTGGTGGTGTTCTCTTGAGTCTTGTACTCACACACTACTAAGGTATTTTGGGAACTTGTTGATTTTAAGTGGGATTCAGTGAAGGGTAAAGTACATATAGTGGAATACTGAGCAGAGACTACTGGGATAGTGGTGGAATGGAATGTAAATTTATGAAACCAAAAATTTAATTAATTATTTATTAATCTATCTACACTTTTTACTCTAGTTTTGCCTACCACCTTGGGAAATTGATCATTTTTAAATTACATGCATTCAATCTTTAGTATCTACATTTACTCTAATTATTTATTATGTTTTTTATTATTTATTTTGTATTATTCCTTGATATAGAGAGTGTATTTTTCTGAATATTAGACATAGAAACTTTCCTCTTTTATCATTCCTATTTCATATGTAGAGGTAGACATGAGGATATGTGAAACTCCAGGTCAGACCCGATAGTTTAGTTTGGGATGTTATAGTGTCATCCTTGATTATTTATCTATATTTTGATGATTAGAGAGTATACCATATTGTTTTTCATCCTATGGTGGAATGATTATGATATTCCTTTAATGAATGTTTTTTCCTACCTCCCGAGAGAGGTAGAGTTCACCATTAATCCTAATCCAAGAGTATAACCAATATTTAGTCACCCATAGAGGATGGATCCTACTACTCTTTAGAAATTAAAGGGGTAGTTAGAGGAGTTTGAAGCTAAAGGGGTTATACACCCTATTAATCCTCCTTACGGATCTCCCATACTTTTAACCAACAAGGAAAATGGTAACCAAAGGATATATATTACCATTTGTTGAATCACTTTAAAATAAATAAATTATACCCACTAACAAATATATACGATCTCTTTGACATACCCCAATGAGATAAGGTCTTATGAATGATTTATTTGAGATAGAGATAACATCATGTGGGAGTTAGAAAATCAAATATATTATTTACAACTTTTATAAGTAGATATAGATATTATGAATATACCGTTGTGCTATTTGGTATAACTATTTCACGTATAATTTTTATGGACTTGAGGAATCCTGTTTTCAACCTATATTTTGATTCATTTATCGTTTTATTTGTGGATGATGTCTTATCGTACTCATAGAATCTACATGATCATTCCAAGCTCCTTAATATTGTATAGTGTACACCAAGAGAGAAATAAATATATAATAAGTTCACAAAGTACTACTTATGGATTGATAAAGTTCAATTCCTAGGGAACATTGTTGGTGAATCAAGGGTATATGTTAACCCAATGAAGGCAAGGGAAATGTTATATAGGAGTATCCCAAAAATATAATAAACATACAAATTATTTTAGTTCTATACATTTACAATAGGCATTTCATCCAAAACATTTTACATCATTCCACACCACTTACAGGCTTGATCTAGAATGGTGTAGATTTTATATAGTCTAAATCTTGTTTGATTAAATTTTCATAATTTAAAGGAAGGATGACCTCAAAATCGATCATGATTTTTCCAAATCCCATTAGAGGTTATAATGTTTACCATGAATCCTCATGCATTATTCTATAAGTTGTTTTTATGTAATGGGAATGGGTCATGGTGTATGAGTCTCATCAGCTGAGGACCAAAGAGCATAATTACCCAACATTGGGTCTCACATTTGAAGTTGTTGTACATCCCTAGAATTATAAGATATATTATCTGTTGGGGGGTAGTTAATGATACAAATGCACTGAAAATGTCACAAATATGTATTTTATAACTTAGAATTAAACCTTCGACAATGTTTATAGGCTGAATACCATTTGTTTTTTTAACATTGATCTTTTTTTCATGCATGGTAAAGGCCATTAAATTGCTGACAATATGATCTGAAAGGATCAGGCTCAAGATGTTCTAGAAGATAGTGGTGAATGGAAGTTAATGTATATTCTTTTTGAAATTCATATTCAATTTAAAAAATTTCACAAAAAAATCTCATAGATTTATCATAGGATTTATTACTTTTGGTATGATAAAGTGGAATAAAAATTCCTATCCTAGAGGATTTCCCCATAGGGGAAGTGTTTTTGATGAGGACACCTAGCCTAGATAAGTTGTTTATGAGGATGATATATTTCATATTCATAGGAATCTATGGGTTCTTTTTTTCATTTTAGTGGAACTTATTTGTTAATATGATGATTTTAAAGGGGAATAAAACCTCCAACTAACTAATATGTATCATGATATGTGACACCATTATTGGTGTCCTAAGATGAAAAATGAAATTAAAGTATTTATTACTCAGTGTTTGAGCTTTCAGTGGGTCAATGAATAACACAAGTGTTTTGATGTCCTTTTAAAATCACATTCCATCCTAGAATGGGAATGGGATGATTTCCCAATAGATATTGTCATGGGTTTACCAAATTCACCTCAAGGTATTGAATTTGTATGGGTAGTCATGATTGGATAAAAAGGGTCATCCACTTTCAACCTATTAGAAGATAATATTTGACTATAAATTTGAGTGATCATATGTGTCCATGGGATTCCATGTACCGTTGTATCATACAAGGAATCAAGGTTTACATCCTTATTCTGGATGGGGTTGTAGAAGTCTCTTAGTTCACATGTAATTTTGAGTACAACATTCCACCCTTAGAATGATGGTCAGTATAATTTTACTATATAGGAAATAGAAGAAATGATCCATTAATGTGTCCTTAATATTGGAGGATCAAAACAATTAACATTTCACTTGCTGAGTTATCTTATAATAATAGTTTCTATGTGACTATTCATATGGCACCTTATGAGGCACACTACAATATACCATTCCACTGACCCATGTGGAAGTTAGAGATAGGATATACAATGATAATGGGAATTTACCAAATCCAATAAATATCAATGTATATAAAAATTATAAAGAAAAATTATGTCTATAGATTAGTCTAGGTTGAATTTATATAAAGATCATCAACACAAGCCCTTGTGGTTTGAGATTAATTGTTTCATCCTCATGTGAGTCTCACCTAGATTTGGCCATCAATGGATTTTTAGGCAAGGGATATTGGCTCCAATATTCATCATGATTTTTGATATCATTTAGTGATCAGGTATGGTAGAATATCACATATATCATCCTTAATAAAATAGGTATATGCATGTATTATTCAATATTTTTTTAGTAATTATATATTTATTTTGATCTGTCTCATGTTCTGGACTCCTAGGATATTTAGTTGGAGGTTGTGGCTTGTTTTTTAGAGTGTCCACTGCATATTTTTGAACATAGCATGTATACTATATGAGGATGGATGGTTCCTATAATATTGGTGATATAGAAGAAAGATCGTTTATAGGAGTATACATTAGAACTGAAGTCAAATATACATGCTTAGATTCTATAATTATTCTCATATATAGTGCAACCATCCAAATATGGGTAACTCAATGGCCCATAGCTAAATTTTTGGATGAAAGAGGATGGATAATATGGTTGGAACACCGTTTTTCCAACCTTTCAACTCAATCATTAAGGCTATAAAGTTGGAGAGAAAGGTTAGGGTAATTTGTCTACGGGGGGATGAAAACCTGAATAATCTATAATTTATCTATGTTCATCCTACTAGGTTTATACATAGTTTGTTTATCCATGTGTATCAAGTGTTTGAAATGTAGTGAATAAGTATGGTAAGAATTCACATGTTTGAGTAGTCTGTCTAACATTGGTCCTTGTCCATGCAAGGTGTGGGATCTCATATTTTGGAGATCACATGGTTGGTGCATAGTTTGTCCAACCGTGCAACCAAAATTCATAAACTATTAAATGAGGAGATGACCATTTTTACTTTGTTTCCATTAAATAAGATTTCTAGTTATACTTCTCCTCATTTTCATAGTAAGAGATTATATATATCTATCATCTTATCTTTCTATTGGCTTTGGTGGAAATCTGTCATATGGGTGTCGATAACATAACCGGTGGTTTTATAGGATCATCCTCAGTATTGATAACACTCATATATCATACTTATTTACTTTTCCTCACCATATGGGGTTTTGTTTTAATAAGATCTAATATACCCTATTTTCAACTACTTTTAAATTGTTTTCTATTTTCACATATTCTAACCAAAATATGAGGTTTCTATTTGATTTGGGGTCATCTAGATCATTGTGGTTGATGGTAAAATACATTTCCCAAAAATTCTAAATGTTTATGATGTGTTCAATTGTTGTGCATTCCAGAACATCTATTCTATTATCCTATAATTTTAAATTATTATAATTAGTCCCCCATATGATTACTTTGATGTACCATGAGTCCACTTGAAATCATTGTAAATTGATTACCTCATGTTGAAAAATACCTTAGAGTGTGTTTGATTAAATTTCCATTAAAACCTTTCCATCCTTATGACCAAAGAACCCCTGATGTGTGTTTGGATTGTCATTGATGTATAGAATGAACAAATTTAATTTATTAAATTGTTAAATTAATGGATATATGGAAGGAATTTTTCACCTTCCATTGGTCACACATATTTTTTTCACTTTCTTAATGTGCCAGGATTACTATAAAGTAATGGATTTCCATGAGTAACACTTGGATTCTTTATCTATAATTCCATGGGAACTCATATGACATAATGAAATTCGTTACAGTGACCAGCACTGAGACTCAAAAAATGGGATCAATCAATGTCTCAACTATATGAATTACATGGTCAGGCACTGATGATTCACTCCCAAACACTAGAGTATTTGAATGCATGGGAAAATCTCTTAATATTCATCTTGATATATTTAGACATTAATTTCTTTAATGAAATGCTTGGACTCCAATAAATTCAATCCAATGATTACCTTGGGATAGTTCTTCAGTCTAGTTAGAAACATTCTTGTAAAAATACCAAGGGTTCACATCTTATATAATACTCAGACCCCTTATCCTAATATCAGCACCAAAAAATTTGTATTTAACAGCACTAAAAAAGACATTTATCTGTGCTAGAGAAATACTGACTGTTAGAGCATGATTAAAATCCATATGCTTTTATCAGGGCTAAAAAATTATTGATAAATGGGTCCTTTATCAGGGCTAATAAAGGGATGTATAATAGTGTTATGCAATGGTACACTGCAACACCAAAAATACCACAAATATTTTTTCAAAATCAAGTACCAAAATAAAATTTAAATGAAATCAATTCTATAGATAAAATAAATGAAAATAAAATAAGTTATGGAAATTTCAATAATTATTTTATAGAATTATATAAAGAAAAATTATTACATACATTCAATAGCATCAATGCTCTATTTTCATTTTATCATGACCCTGATTCATGCTATTGTCAAAAAAATTCATTCTCGATAAAAAGAATTCACCTATATAAGAAAATGATATTATTTTAGAAAGAATTTTAAAAAAATAAACTTAAATAAATTGTTAATTTTAACGTAATATTTGAATAATACTAGGAACTATGTGTATTAGATTGATTTGTGGTTGTTTCTTTTTTATCACACTATTTATTGATCATATTCAAGAATTTCCTAAAAAACACTAATTAAATTAGTATAAGCCAAAAATGATAAGGAAATTAATTAAGTAATTTTACATAAAAGGATGGTAAAACTACCTAGTCCTATATTTTCAATTTTGGTGATTTGATTCATGTTTTAAACCAAAATGAAACTTATATATTAAAAAAACACAATTCGAGTCATACTGGCCACAACATATATTCGATTTAGGTGCACCCAATTCCTACACATCCCAAATGAATTGTGGATAGTTTTTCTAATGTATCAAGACAATTAGAATGTGATTTCTCATTTTTGAGTATGTCACCTATATTTTTTACAAAAATTTCATTTTAAATAAGAAAGATGCTCCTTGAGTCATACTAAACACATCATGTGTCTATTTGATATGAGACTAGTTCTTACATATCACAAATCCTTTGAGAATCATTTTCTTGAATTATTAAGACAATTAAATTTTATTTTCTTGAGTTTTTAGTGAGTAAAACATTTTTAACAAAAATTTATATTTTAAATTGATGACTTAAACATTGAGTCATAGTGGGGAAATCATGTATCATATAAGAATGCATATTATTCTTACACATCCAAAATTACAAAGGGATCATTTTAATAAAGTATAAAATCAATTCGAGTGTGTTTTTTTGTGTTTTGAGTATGTTAATAGTCGTTTTTACTAAAATAAATGTCAATTTTAATTAAAAAGATACACTTGGAGTAGTACCGGTCACAACATGCATCAGATTGAGGGATAAATGTTTCCAACATTTCCAAAATAACTTATTAACCATTTTACAATAGAATCAAAACAATATGAATTATTTTTATTGGTTTTGAGTATGTCACATTAATTTTTTACTACAATTTCATTTTAAGTAAAAACAAAAACTTTCAGTCATACCAGTCCCATCATGTGTTGGTTTCTTGTGAGACTAATTCCTACACATCAAAAATGAATTTTGAAATTTTTTTCCAAAATTATCAAGTCTATCTGAGCACATTTTCTCATTTTTCATTGAGTGAAACATTTAAAACTAAAATTATATTTTTAGACACACAATGGAATGTTTGAGTCATAAAAAAAACTTTGTGTATCAGATTGAGGTGAGGATTATTTCCGCACATCAAGAATAAATTATAGATATTTTTACTAATCTAAAAAACAATCTGATTGTGTTTTCTATGATTTTTTTATATCAGTTGTCTTTTTTTTCTAAAATTAATGCCAATTTTAATAAAATGATGCATTTTGTGTCATAACGATCACACCGTGTGTCTGATTGAGGTGAGTATGATTTCAAAACATCCAAAATGGTTTATCTATCATTTAATTAAATTATCATAATAATTTAAATGTGTTTTATCCATTTTGATAACATCACATATAATATTTACTAAAATGTCATTCTAAACTGGAAACTTTCACATTAATTCATAATTGTAATATTTTGTGTCAAATTGTTTTGATATTGATCCCTATATTTCAAAAATGACTTACGAATCACTTTACCGAATTATCAATACCATATAAGTGCATTTTCTTTGTTTTTAGTGAGTGAAACCTTTTGAACTAAGATGAAAATTTTAAACTGATAATGGGAACTTTGATTTATATTAGGAACATCGTGTATAATATTGATTTTTGGCTAATTACTACCCATAAAAAATTAAATATGGATTTTTTTCAAAAGTATCAAGACAATATAAATATGTTTTCTAAATATTTAGTATGTTAGTTGTCTTTTTTACTAAAATTAATTTCAATTTTAAATAAAAAGAAGTACTAGGAGTCATAATAGTTACATCATGTGCCAAATTGTGTTGAGGATGATTCCAACACATATGAATTGACTTATGTATCTTTTTATAATGAATCTATACAATCTGAATTTGTTTTATCACTTTTGAGTACATGACTAGTATATTTTACTAAAATGAAATTTTAAACTAGAAACATCCATTTTGAGTCATACCAGTCATATATTGTGTTTGTTTAATGTGAGACAACCCCCTACACATCAAAAATTATATATTAATAATTTTCTCAAATTATCAATATAATCCATGTATGTTTTCATTTTTTTAATGATTGATACTTTTTGAAATAAAATTTTAATTTTAAACTGACACAGGACACTTCAAGTCATATAGAGAACATCATGTAATTGATCGAGGTACAAATGATTACTATAAATTAAAAATAACTTATGGTTATTTTTCATAAATTATAAAAACTATATGAATGTAGTTTCTCAATTTTTAGTATGATAGTTGTCTTTTCATTAAAATTAATGTCAATTTGAAATAAAAACACGCACAAGGAATCATACTTCTCACACCATGCATCAGTTTAATATTGGACTGATTCCAATACATTAAAAATGACTTATAAATAATGGTACTTAATTATTAATACAATTTCATCACATTTTATTACTTTTCAGTAAGTGACCCTTTTTGAATTAAAATTTTAATTTTAAATTGATAATAGACACATTGAGTCATATTGTTCACATCATGTATCAGATTGAGTTGTGACTAATTCTAACTTGTCACAAATGAATTATCCATCAGTTTCCAAAAGTATCAAAACAATCCTATTGTGTTTTATTGGTGTTGATAAAGTCAGTTTCCCTTTTTAATAAAATTAATGATAATTTTAAATTAAAATAATCACATAGAGTCATACCGATCACACCATGTGTCAGATTGAGTTGTATCAAACTCTTAGATGTACCAAAGTCTCAAAACAACCATAGCTTCCACTATGGTCGTGTTTTATAGTGGATTTATTTTTTTTACTCCTAAAGCAGTATATTTAGTCAATGATCTTATTCGAAAAAGGGTTTTTATCTAAGAATATAGACTTAATATGCAGTGTTGGTAGTCCAAAAAAGAAATACAATGGAAAGTGTAACACACCGAGACTTTGTGAAATTTTATTTTTATGAATTAATTTAATATTTTTGATATTTTCAATTCACAAAACACTGAATATATAATTTTATTATTATATTTAATTAGTATGTTTGGATTACGCTATATGCCACACCAAGTTATACTTGCGCTACACACAACATCAGCTTGGATTGTGTTACACAAAACTTGAGTTTCCATGAAACATAATTTTATTATTATCATTATATAAATAATTTTGTTTTGAAATAGCCATTAAACATACTAATATGAATAGTAATAAATAATTTTAAATTTTTTTATAGATTTTTTTATAAATTTTTTTATTGATAATGAAATAATTAATTTTTTGGTAAAGACTTTATATGTTTAAAAAATACTATTTTACCAAATGAATTTCTTTATATGTCTGTATTTTAACAATAATAAAATTAATTTTAGATATTATTAGAAATCTAATTTTATAAAATAAACATCATTATTGGACTTCAAATCTAAAAATTTACATAGTGGGAATTTTTATTATTACTCTTAAAAGTTTAATTTTTTGATGAATAGTAAGAAATACTACATTATGATTAAAGAATAACTTTTTCATTTAATGATTTATTGTACCTTAAATTGATTTTCAAAGTAATTATAGATCAATTATATATACATTAATCCAATTTATGTCATTTTATTTGTTTTTAATTTGAATGTAGATATTAAAATATTATTGAACGTTTGAATGCTCTTTTTACTCACCTTTTCGCCTTGTCTAAGGGATTAGTGTTAAAATTAATTTTCCACTTCAATGAATTGAAATTCTGAAATATACATAAATTTTTATATTCATTATGATATCTATGCTCTAATAGGATCATCTTATTTGGATATAATGATTATTAAATTTAGTAAATTATTATTTACTATGGTTAAGGGTATATCTGGTAGTTAAAGGTAAGATTAATATTACAATATTTTAAAAATACCCTAACAGTTTTCCTAATATAAATTCATGAGAGAGTTTTGATGAAAATCGACCTTATCTAAAAAAATTATCAATTTAAACCAATTGGGAAAGAATATGACATTAATTAAATTTTACAAAAAAATATGTTAAAGATGTTATAATCATAATTTTTATAATTAAGTTATTTAAATATTGGGATATATAGAAGATAAAATCTAAAATATGTAATAATTTTGAATATAGAAAATTTAACTTCAAAATGAGGTTTTTTTATTTTTTAGAGAAGAAATAATTTAATGAATGGCCTGAATAATGATGATTAATTAAGTTTTTTAGAATTTATCATGTCAATATGAAGTGCTTTCAATGAAAAATAATGAATAGTATCAAAGATGAAATAAATGATACTTTAAATCTAATAATATCTTATTAAATGACACAAAATTCATAAAAATATATAATTAAACCTAATATCTATAACAAGGTTAAAAATGTTATCAATGATATATGTTGGGTTTTTTTTTCAATCCATAGTACCTATATTAACCCTAAAGAGTTAATATCCAAGATGTCATGGTAAAAGTTAAAGGGATTATCAAAGGGTTAAATCCAAAAGATAAGGTCATTATTTTTACCTAAACATGTATAAAAATAATTGGTTGAGAGATTTTATCCCTATAATCATATTATATTCTAAATAATTCACATCGTATCTATTTTCAATCAAAAATTAGTTTATATTAATTTAATATTTCAAGAGTTTCCTAAAGTACCACTCTCCACAATTATAAATGGGAACCTCGTCCCTCACTTCCTCACCAGAACATAAGCTATATAGCTTGACCTAAACTTTCCCATTTTCCTTATAAAGTTCACTATTAAAAATATAAAGGTTAATTTCCTCTAAAAAGAGAACTCTAACTGGCTGAAGATGAGATCTAGTTGGAGATCATCAATGAAAATGTAAACTCTTTACCATCTCTTTCAGAACAGTTTCTTGTTTTACATTATTTAATCTATTGGTTCCATAATAAATTAATAACTCTAGTATCAACTATATTATTTGATGTTATTATGGTTATGGAACAACCATATTCCATGTAGAGACCCGTATCTTGACGTACATGGACATTACATTGCATTTGCGGAATACTTAGTACATAACTAAAACACACACTAAAGGATCATAATAGTTTAGTGTCTTTGGAAACTCGGAACGTAATCTTCTAATCATGGTGAAAGTTCTTCAATATCTCCCATAAAGGTCATCCCTTTTTTTTACCTAAAACCTTTCTTTATATCCTGGGGAAAAGAAAACATAAAAGGGTGAGCTCAAATGCTCAGCAAGGGCAATAAAGGAAATAAAAATCATATCATATCTTTTTGAAAATCATAACCTGCAAAAGAGATCATAAAATCTTAATAAATCATAGAAGTGAAAATGAGATCACCATAATCATAACATGAAACTTGAAACTTTGTGGCATGCACACATAATCATGGAAAATCATTTCTTGTTAGTCATGACTCATTGCCAAGACTATCTTAGTGGACAAAGTCCCTTTCTGAATCGAGTAACCCTCGTTTCAGTCCTGTTTCACTGAACCGGTATAACCTACCATTTCAGCCATGTCTATCTCATGAGATATAAAATCTTTACCCAATGCATTGGAGGGAGATATAGGTCCCACCCATCTTATAATGAATCCTTTCTTATGTGTGCCACATAATCATAAATCATACATCATCGCATAACCCATGTAATAAAAATGGGAGTCTTAAACAACATGACATCATAAAACCATTCATATAACATAAAGGAATTCATAAACATAATTTCATCACAACATAGTCAAATCAATGTAATAATAGGGATAAAAACAGAACCCTTTATTATCTTAGATGGAAAATAAATTTGATAAAACACTTGAACTCCATTCTTGAGGAAAATATTCTTTCTTCTTCAAAAACATTTTTCCTTTCATAACATGTCATACAACTTCAAAATAAAAGAAGTTGATTAAAAATAAACATGAAAACTTGTAAAGGAAGCTTCTTGGAAATAATTTTTTAAAAATCCATTCATGCCGTATAAGTTAAAAAAACATTCTTCGTACTTTTGTCGAAAAAGTCAAAAAAGTACCTCGTACGAAAAACGACAAAAGATTCCTTTCATACATATTACTAAAAACTCACCGAAGGGTAAAAATGGATTTAAACAATTGTAGTTGGATGTAAGTAATATTACATATTGATGAAACATGGATGTGGATAACAAAATACACCCCAGTAAATACTTACGAATAAACAATCTCGGATAAAAATGAGATTGTGGTATTTTCCCTTACCTTAGGTCCGACTTGCTTTGTAAGTGTCCGAACCTCCTGTATAATGATTTAAATCATGTTATTGACTTATTACAGAATCATATTCATTGTTATGATATCATATATGGTTCACTTATGACATTATATTACCCGTTCTTTTGTAAATTCCATGTTAAAGAAGCGTTTTGGGTAAAATCGTTTCATTTATCGTAGGTGTTTTGACTTGTTGTTGTTGACATCATTATTACTTATATCATGATTTACTTACTTCCAGAATATAAAATATGATTTATATATCATATATATTCAGTATATATATATATAATAGGTAGATAAATAAAATGAAAAACACCGTTCATGGAGACGGTAGTCCGTACGTACGCATGAACGCTGTTTTCCTTTCCTTATTGTCTTGAAATGGAAGTAAGTAGATGACATACATATGTATATATATACATAAATACAGTAGCTTTATAATGTCATATATTTCATTATTATTTCTTATATATACTTTATAATCATTCTTAAATGGTTAACATGGAGAATAAATCTCATCGCGTCGTGGAGACGGTAGTCCGTACGTACGCACGAGCGATGATATCATTTCTATAAATATTGAATTGAATTGGAGTGGATTATACAATATATGAGAATAAATATGATGTTTTAATAACTATGTATAGTTATTCTTTACACCATTATACCCATCCATGTAAGGTGGTGGTGGAAAATAGATTACACCACGGCGTGGAGACGGTATTCCGTACGTACGCACGCGCGGTGATTTCTTTTTCCGTAGGATGGATAGATGGTGAAATAGGGTTGTTTCATACTTATAATAACATATCAGTATATGAGTGATACTGATTTTATTACTTCATAATGAAACAACCTAAGAAGAAGAAGTGGAAGAAGAAATAAAGATGAAAGAATTGGCAACGGTAATTACCTCTTCTTTGAAGTGCCTCTTTGAGACCTCCTCTTAGGGCACTAGAATTGGTCTTTGAGGAAGACCAGAACCTCTAGGATGTTGCTAGGGAAGTGGAGAAGGGATTTTGGCAGGGGTTGGCCGAGTTTGAGTGCTCAAATTGGTGTGAGGAGGAGGGGGAGGAGGTGTCCTTTTATAGGGGAGGAGAGGGGCACCTTAGGAATATCTCAAAATATTATTTTATATTAAAGTCAAAATCGGTTTATAATGGTTCCAAAGGGTCTTATTTCGAAGCTAAAGTGGGGATGGGTCGAAATCCTATCAACCAATATAATTTAGACAAGTTTAGGATATTATTTTAACCTTATCAATTACATTTAACTCTAAGATAAATAATTTAACTTTTACCGTGTATTTTGGTTTTCTTTCACTATATGGTTAATACACTTACTATAACATGCCAAACGAACCCCAAATTGTTTATTATTAATATATATATCCTTATCTAAGTCATTTGGCCAAACCTTAGATTTTTAGGAATACAATAACAATTAATTATATAATATTTGATTTAAAAACTATTTTGTGTCAATTTTGACACTATTTGATATATGATTTTTGTGAAAGTCATAACAGAATTAAATGTTCGAACCAAGTTGATTAAATCAACATTAATATATCATAGTAACCTAGAAAATTAGTGTAATTCATAAAAAATCTCAAATTACATTTATTTTGGTGTTTATAACATCAATTATGTCAATATTTCATTAATAAGATAATTACTGCATCATCGTTGTGTCATAAATAAATTAAATTATTTTATGTCTAAAAATTACAAATAAAATACCATCATGTAGGAAATCTTTTTAGCTTTCTAATGAATATTTACAATCGAATTTATCTTATGTATAACCCCATATTAAAAATGATTTACTTATTAAACTTTGATTTTAACTATTTTAACCTTTCTTTAAATAAATTAATAATAAATGTCCTAATCTAATCCAAGTGGGCCTAAATGGTCATATTTTATTCCTAAGTTTGTTTTTGGTCGAATTACACTTGTACAATAGAATTAGGACATGTGTTAGGGTAATAGTAATATCATATTTACCCTTAGTTACCCTATTTACTATTAACCGCGGTAAAAAAGTAAAAATTTACTATTCACCAAAAAATTATTTTCATCTCATTGAACCACATTTTAGTCCTTGATATTAACCGTGTCTCTCGGATTTTCGAAATTCCATTCACAGAAGCGGCAAAATTAAGTTTTATGAAAAATTCAGTTTTTTTAACTACCACTTAGTAGTTTCACTATTCATCAAAAATTGATGTTTTTCAGAACAATGCCAAAATTTCATCCTAAGCTATATTTCATATTCTGAATTCAAAAATGAAATCTATTTTACCAAATTCATAACATAGAGGTTGCATTAATTAATTTTATAATTAAATCCTGCTGTTAAAATAAATAGCGTGTTTTTAGGGAACAATATATATCAAAAGATTGACACTTGATTATGTCTGGTTTAAATGTGAAATTACAACCAATGACCAACATTGTATTAAATTGTAAAAATATATTCTAAATATACTTTAAAACCACTCAAATTAATAATTTATCACTATTAATTATTTTGATTAAAAAAGTTGTTTTTAATTATAATTTAGTAATTTTTACTATTCATCAGAATATGAAAGTTATCCGAAAAGTACCAAAATTTCACCTTAGGCTAAATTCAATGCTCCGAATCCAAAAATGAAGTTCATTTTAAAAAATAAGATTTACAGAATTTTAAAAAGTGGTTATTACTATTCATAACGGCTTGTTTTAATAATATTTTAATAGCACATCGTTGTTTAGTGAAACTCGGTATTGCGTATTACACACGCTATCGAGGAAGGTCGCGATTGCGTGTAATGCAAGGCAAGACAAGGATGCGTGTTGTGCAAGCTCCTTTTGGTGTAGCGTACAACATAAGACATTAATAAAATTAAAAAGAATATTTTTTTATAAAATCTTGGGTTGTTACATTCTACCCCCCTTAAAATGAATTTCGCCCTCGAAATTCGTCGGGGTTATAATTGGTTTACTATTCGAAAGTTTTTTTTAATAGAAACCCACATTGTAAAAAGGAATATCAAAACCAATCTTTAAAAACAAAAGTATGAAACGTAACGGTTACCCAAATAAACTAATCATTGGGTTTCCACATAGGTGAAAATATGGATATGGAAGAAAAATCTAACCATCATGGTCTGATGGAGAGTGGTAGAGAACATGGCTATGGAAAAGCCAGTAATCACAAATCCGTAGATTTGTGATGATATAAGGTACCATCTGATTCATCAGGTATAAGATCACTAGGACAACATTTTTGATTTTCAAGATCATTTCCCTTAAAGTTGAAAATTTGAATTTTAATAAATACTTACTTTATTTTGGTACAATCTCACTGTTGTTCGTGCCTTGAACAATTTCCACTTCATCTCTTAAATAAATGAAGTTGAATTTGTTATTCGTGAAGTGTTAGCAGATCATGTGATAGAATGACGGGTCATTCCATCTGTCTCAAACAAAAGGTTAGCAAAAATTATATACATAAGTCGATCTATAGTGAGATTAATCAAATATGGTTCCTAAAATGGACTTATACCTCATATATCATACTTCTTAATATAATAAAACTAGTTTCTACTAAACAGGGACTTCCTGTAGGTCAGTGGTAGGCGATAAAGGCCAGTCGCACTTCGGTTGTGGGTTCGATTCCTACAGCCTTGTCCGAAGCGATGGGTTGTCGCCCGTCCTGCAGGTTGTCCTTTTTCTAAAACTATATTACTATAACATCACATAAATAATATAGAGAAAACTTCTATCCTTATACAATACTAACTTATGTCCAACATAATCCATTCCAATCTTTAGGCTTATCCATAATACTGCAGTCCATTCTCATAACATAGTGAAAACGATTACCAGAGATTTAATACCATCATTGATCCCCATATATCATAAGATATATCTTGTTGGTCACATTCCAAACATTCAAAGGCCTTAATCTTGTACTCTCTTGAATACCCATTGAACCTTAGTGAAAACTTGAATGCAGTTAAAAGTTAACACTTTTCACATACCGAAATCCTCAAAATTCTATATACTCAAACTATGATATCACTTAGTCCTTATATCAATCATGAGCTCATGAATACTTTCAAACATTTAATTTTCTCCTTATCCCTTCATTATGCGCATATCATCTACATTCCAAAAATATCTGAATAACCTTTCATGGATACTGGTAACATTAATCATACACTTTCAAAACACAAGGAAAGACAACAGTGTAACAATCCATAGATGTCTCTTTATTCCAAAATTACACATGATAAACATGTAATCATTCCACTACATTCTCAAACCATTGACCGAGCTTCAAAAATTCTTTCATCTCACATATCATTTGTAGTCTCTTCATCATCATCCACATAAATACTACCCATATGACCATACTGATTCTCTTCATGAGTCTTTCCCTTAGGGCATTTGTTTGCATAATGCCCATACATTCCACATTTAAAACACTTAACCATTTTTGATGTCGTAGCAATACCATTATCCTCATCCATGGTGTTAACCGACCCTTTTCCTTTGCACTTACTTGCTTTTTGTACTTCTTTTCCACACCCAAAGCATCTTCCAGTTCCCTTGAAACATTCTCCTTGATGCCTCTTCCCACATGATTTACATAGGGGAAATTGAACTTTCTTTCCTCTATGATCATCATAGAACTCTATCTTTCTCTTATTAGTCGAGTCAGGAAACTTACCAAATTTTACTTTATTGATCATATTGTGAGATTGCTGATTCGGCATAATAATGATGTTTGGACATCCAAATCCCATATCATTCCATTGTCCATCATATCCTCCATTATTGTGAATCATCTTGTTTCCAGCCATTTTCTAAAACCCAAACAGAATAGTGTTAGATGCAAAAATCATAATAAAGGGGGAGTAACTTAAATATCTATCATCATTGGTTTAATCTAATATCGTTACCATAGTTCTAGGACTATATCCTATACGTATACTTATCCTTAGGGGCATCCCTAGACATACCTTAGAAATATCTCTAGGGATCTCACTAACGTTTTCGCATCCTAGTTTCCAAAGGTTGACTAAACCTTTCCTCTGATACCAACTGTAGAGACCCGTATCTTGACGTACATGGACATTACATTACATTTGCGGAATACTTAGTACATAACAAAAACACACACTAAAGGATCGTAATAGTTTAGTGTCTTTGGAAACTCGGAACGTAATCTTCTAATCGTGGTGAAAGTTCTTCAAAATCTCCCATAAAGGTCATCCCTTTTTTTTAACCTAAAACCTTTATTTATATCCTGGGGAAAAGAAAACATAAAAGGGTGAGCTCAAATGCTCAGCAAGGGCAATAAAGGAAATAAAAATCATATCATATCTTTTTGAAAATCATAACCTGCAAAAGAGATCATAAAATCTTAATAAATCATAGAAGTGAAAATGAGATCACCATAATCATAACATGAAACTTGAATCTTTGTGGAATGCACACATAATCATGGAAAATCATTTCTTGTTAGTCATGACTCATTGCCAAGACTATCTTAGTGGACAAAGTCCCTTTCTGAATCGAGTAACCCTCGTTTCAGTCCTGTTTCACCGAACCGGTATAACCTACCATTTCAGCCATGTCTATCTCATGAGATATAAAATCTTTACCCAATGCATTGGAGGGAGATATAGGTCCCACCCATCTTATAATTAATCCTTTCTTATGTGTGCCACATAATCAGAAATCATACATCATCGCATAACCCATGTAATAAAAATGGGATTCTTAAATAACATGACATCATAAAACCATTCATATAACATAAAGGAATTCATAAACATAATTTCATCACAACATAGTCAAATCAATGTAATAATAGGGATAAAAACAGAACCCTTTATTATCTTAGATGGAAAATAAATTTGATAAAACACTTGAACTCCATTCTTGAGGAAAATATCCTTTCTTCTTCAAAAACATTTTTCCTTTCATAACATGTCATACAACTTCAAAATAAAAGAAGTTGATTAAAAATAAACTTGAAAACTTGTAAAGTAAGCTTCTTGGAAATAATGTTTTAAAAATCCATTCATGCCGTATAAGTTAAAAAAAAATTCTTCGTACTTTTGTCGAAAAAGTCAAAAAAGTACAGCGTACGAAAAACGACAAAAGATTCCTTTCATACATATTACTAAAAACTCACCGAAGGGTAAAAATGGATTTAAACAATTGTAGTTGGATGTAAGTAATATTACATATTGATGAAAGATGGATGTGGATAACAAAATACACCCCAGTAAATACTTACGAATAAACAATCTCGGATAAAAATGAGATTGTGGTATTTTCCCTTACCTTAGGTCCGACTTGCTTTGTAAGTGTCCGAACCTCCTGTATAATGATTTAAATCATGTTATTGACTTATTACAGAATCATATTCATTGTTATGATATCATATATGGTTCACTTATGACATTATATTACCCGTTCTTTTGTAAATTCCATGTTAAAGAAGCGTTTTGGGTAAAATCGTTTCATTTATCGTAGGTGTTTTGACTTGTTGTTCTTGACATCATTATTACTTATATCATGATTTACTTACTTCCAGAATATAAAATATGATTTATATATCATATATATTCAGTATATATATATATATTAGGTAGATAAATAAAATGAAAAACACCGTTCATGAAGACGGTAGTCCGTACGTACGCATGAACGCTGTTTTCCTTTCCTTATTGTCTTGAAATGGAAGTAAGTAGATGACATACATATGTATATATATACATAAATCCAGTAGCTTTATAATGTCATATATTTCATTATTATTTCTTATATATACTTTATAATCATTCTTAAATGGTTAACATGGAGAATGAATCTCATCGCGTCGTGGAGACGGTAGTCCATACGTACGCACGAGCGATGATATCATTTCTATAAATATTGAATTGAATTGGAGTGGATTATACAATATATCAGAATAAATATGATGTTGTAATAACTATGTATAGTTATTCTTTACACCATTATACCCATCCATGTAAGGTGGTGGTGGAAAATAGATTACACCACGGCGTGGAGACGGTATTCCGTACGTACGCACGCGCGGTGATTTCTTTTTCCGTAGGATGGATAGATGGTGAAATAGGGTTGTTTCATACTTATAATAACATATCCGTTTATGAGTGATAATGATGTTATTACTTCATAATGAAACAACCTAAGAAGAAGAAGTGGAAGAAGAAATAAAGATGAAAGAATTGGTAACGGTAATTACCTCTTCTTTGAAGTGCCTCTTTGAGACCTCTTCTTAGGGCACTAGAATTGGTCTTTGAGGAAGACCAGAACCTCTAAGATGTTGATAGGGAAGAGTAGAAGGGATTTTGGCAGGGGTTGGCCGAGCTTGAGTGCTCAAATTGGTGTGAGGAGGAGGGGGAGGAGGTGTCCTTTTATAGGGGAGGAGAGGGAACCCTTAGGAATATCTCAAAATATTATTTTATATTAAAGTCAAAATCGGTTTATAATGGTTCCAAAGGGTCTTATTTCGAAGATAAATTTGGGATGGGTCGAAATCCTATCAACCAATATAATTTAGACAAGTTTAGGATATTATTTTAACCTTATCAATTAGATTTAACTCTAAGATAAATAATTTAACTTTTACCGTGTCTTTTTGTTTTCTTTCACTATATGGTTAATACACTTACTATAACATGCCAAACGAACCCCAAATTGTTTATTATTAATATATATATCCTTAGCTAAGTCATTTGGCCGAACCATAGATTTTTAGGAATACAATAACAATTAATAATATAATATTTGATTTAAAAACTATTTTGTGTCAATTTTGACACTATTTGATATATGATTTTTGTGAAAGTCATAACAGAATTAAATGTTCGAACCAAGTTGATTAAATCAACATTAATATATCATAGTAACCTAGAAAATTAGTGTAATTCATAAAAAATCTCAAATTACATTTATTTTGGTGTTTATAACATCAATTATGTCAATATTTCATTAATAAGATAATTACTGCATCATCGTTGTGTCATAAATAAATTAACTTATTTTATGTCTAAAAATTACAAATAAAATACCATCATGTAGGAAATCTTTTTATCTTTCTAATGAATATTTACAATCGAATTTATCTTATGCATAACCCCATATTAAAAATGATTTACTTATTAAACTTTGATTATAACTATTTTAACCTTTCTTTAAATAAATTAATAATAAATGTCCTAATCTAATCCATGTGGGCCTAAATGGTCATATTTTATTCCTAAGTTTGTTTTTGGTCGAATTACACTTGTACAATAGAATTAGGACATGTGTTAGGGTAATAGTAATATCATATTTACCCTTAGTTACCCTATTTACTATTAACCGCGGTAAAAAAGTAAAAATTTACTATTCACCAAAAAATTATTTTCATCTCATTGAACCACATTTTAGTCCTTGATATTAACCGTGTCTCTCGGATTTTCGAAATTCCATTCACAGAAGCGGAAAAATTAAGTTTTATGAAAAATTCTGTTTTTTTAACTACCACTTAGTAGTTTCACTATTCATCAAAAATTGATGTTTTTCAGAACAATGCCAAAATTTCATCCTAAGCTATATTTCATATTCCGAATTCAAAAATGAAATATATTTTACCAAATTCATAACATAGAGGTTGCATTAATTAATTTTATAATTAAATCCTGCTGTTAAAATAAATAGCGTGTTTTTAGGAAACAATATATATCAAAAGATTGACACTTGATTATGTCTGGTTTAAATGTGAAATTACAACCAATGACCAACATTGTATTAAATTGTAAAAATATATTCTAAATATACTTTAAAACCACTCAAATTAATAATTTATCACTATTAATTATTTCGATTAAAAAGTTGTTTTTAATTATAATTTAGTAATTTTCACTATTCATCAGAATATGAAAGTTATCCGAAAAGTACCAAAATTTCACCTTAGGCTGAATTCGATGTTCCGAATCCAAAAATGAAGTTCATTTTGAAAAATACGATTTATATAATTTTAAAAAGTGGTTATTACTATTCATAACGGCTAGTTTTAATAATATTTTAATAGCACATCGTTGTTTAGTGAAACTCGGTATTGCGTATTACACACGCTATCGAGGAAGGTCGCGATTGCGTGTAATGCAAGGCAAGACAAGGATGCGTGTTGTGCAAGCTCCTTTTGGTGTAGCGTACAACACAAGACATTAATAAAATTAAAAAGAATATTTTTTTATAAAATCTTGGGCTGTTACATTCCACCTTTTTTCATTATACAAAAAATTAAAGTACCGTTTGGGCATACGTAAGGCTTATCATCTCTACGTTGTGGTGTAATATGTTTTTCGTACCACTTTAAATTGATGAGTATAATGAAGAAAATTCTAAATAATAATTATTATTAAAAACATATATATATTTTTATAAAAATATATCATCTGTTTAATATCTGTTTCATAATTAAGGGAATGATATTGTTGCTCGTGCGTACGTGTGACCTATCGTCTCCACGCGGTGATAAGATTTATCTTCTATGATAAACACTTCAAGAATGATTATAAAAATTTATATAATGATTAAATATTAAATATATTAGATAATAATTCCATTTTAATAATATATATACAAATATATGTCATTTAACTTCTTCAATTTAGTACGATAAGAAAACTGAAACAACATTCACGTATACGTACGGCTTACTGTCTCCATGATTGGTGTCTTCCATTTTATTTATCTATCTTATGTATATATTTATATAATAAATATATATGATAGATAAATAATATTTTACATTATGGAATTATTTAAATCATGTTCTATTTTATAGGGTCAACAATAACTAGTAAAAATATGTATGATAAACAAAGCGGTTATTACCCGAAATGTTGCTTTATCTTGGAATTATTAATAAATATGTAATATAATGTAATAATTGAATCATATATGGTATCATAAATATTGTTATGATTATTTTATAAGTTATTAATATGTTAAATACCAATATAAAGGATCTTTAGACATGTACAGAGGGATTCAGACCTAAGGTGAGAGATTTTTGTCTCACCTTTTCTTTAGTGAGAAAAATGCCTCGGACCCTACTTGTTTCTTCTATGTGGTGTGTGTATTGACCAAAAATATTTTTATGAGTCTTAAACATAATATTATGGTATTTCTATATTCTTATAATTGTTCTTATTTCATGGGTGAAATGATTCTACTGATTATAATGTTGTAATGGTTAAATTCACAATTTCATTATTTTCCAAGATTATTTATAAATAAATATTTACTGTGGAATATTTTTCATCGATGTCTATGTTTGATAAAATTATTTTCCAAAATATTTTTAATATTATTATACAGTTTTTTAAAGTCATATTTACCAATATGTGTCCTTTTTTAAAACATTGTAAAAATAACATTTTTCTATTTTCACGATGAGGTACTTTTTGACTTTTTTGTCATAAATACGAGAAGAAAATATTTTTTGCATATATGGAATGGAAGGATTTTTTAATTTTAATTAAAAACTATAATATTTAATATTCTATTAAAATATTAAAAGTTTATTTCAATAAAAATGTTATTTTAATTTAGAATCATTTCATGTAATGAAAATGTTTTAAAAAAAGAAACAATATTTTCCTCAAGAATTGTTTTCAATAGTTCTATAAAAATTATTTTCCATATAAGATATAATTGTTTGATGATAATTATGTTTTACTTTGGATATGATTAAATGTTACTATACTTATTCTTTGTATGAATGGTTTATGTTTATTATGGAATGATATTTATGAAAACCATTTCTTTTTTATGGGTTATGTTATGATTGATTGATGTTTGTGAAACCCATTTAACTTCTTGGATTATGATATGATACATGATTTATATTATTATAGAACGTATATATATGATTTAATTAGGATATGGGTGGTACCTATATCTTCAACCAACACATTGGGTAAATATTTATGTCTCATGATATAGACATAAAGGACCTTTTCAGCTAATATAGCTTTGGGGTTGAACCTTGAATACTATGCTGTTTATGGGAGTGATCCTTGAATACCAAGATGGTTATGGGAGTGCACTATGACTACCAGGATGGTATGGGTAGAGAACCTATACTACTAGGATCGACTTGGATGTGATTCTTTAACTACTTTGGAAATAATTTTATATGCTTATGTGTATTAAACTATTCCATGTATTATTCATTTGTTATTTTTTGTATATAATATTATTTATTTACTTATCTTTCATTTATTATAACATTCTATAATTTTGACACGATTCATATTAAGGACTTTTTATTTTCTTGATCATGTTCTCATACACCTATACTCATGAATTTTCCAACATATCCCCCTTGTTTACCATGGTAGGGAATTTGAGCCCACCATTTTTTGATGTTTACATTCTTCAGGATGTAAAGATATGTATTCTATTTGATGTGTCTAAAAAGTGTACTAGTGGAGAAGAACCTAGTCGGAGATAATGTAGCTAAATTATGTACTTTTTTTATATTCCCATGATTTTATGTCTTTGGAATATTTCAGTATTTGAGTGTTTTTTTGGAAATGTATTGCATATTCCACAAAAGCAATGTAATGTTCATGTACATCAATCATGGGTAACTATAGGAGGAATAATAGTAAATTCTTAATTAAAATTTAGAAATTTGGAGGAAAAAACCTTAGTGTGAATATAAAGAACATGTGTAAGGATAAGTCTAATGATAAAAAAATTATAAGAAAATGTCCATGAATGTTTGAAAAAGGATACAGTGAGTGGTTTCCTAGAAATAAATCCATGTATGGAAACTAAAATTGGATGTGGATTTGGAATATATGTAATTAGGGGTAGTAAATCTAATAAGGTGCGCTGATACTGACTTGATCATTAACTATTACACTACAATGAGCCTTGTGAAACACATAGTTTGAAACTTTTGGAGGATATGCTTCGGGAATTCACAAAATCTTCAAAAAAAATAATGATGGATTTAAATAAAATTTGGATGTGAGTAAACTAAGAGAAAAATAAGGTTTAATAGATTAATAAAGGTTTCGTAATTTTTATATTCTTTAATTAAATCTTCACGATTATGTGGTTTGTCACCATGATATTTTTTTCTCACAATATGCATTATAGTTTTAGTCAATGGTTGGAACCCAAAGGAACTAGATTAAAATTAAATTTTATCAAAATGTTTAGGTTGAGCTATCAAATGGGGTGGTTACTGGAGTTAAGGATATTGTGATCATGCCTAATTAGTTTTCACCGAATATGATTGACAACATGTACCTTGACAAACTTTAGACTCATGAGAGAGGATAATAAAGGAGTTCACTGAGAGTTCGGGTAATGGAGACCATGTAATAAAGAATTTTTTTTATATTTTTTCAATAATGTGGAAATAATATCCTAAGAGAATGTATTGGAGGAACAAGAATATGTTGTGATTGTAGAAGACAAGGTCACAAAGCGAGTAAATCTAAAATAAAAATGTAGGTTTTAGTTAAGGAAATGGATGGGAATATTGGCCTACCTAATAAAACATCAATGGATAAATGACTTAAGTGTGGAATGAATGGTAATTACGAAAATTGATTCCTTGTGTGGAAAACTCTTAAAGATAATCAGAGAGGTTGTACAAGTAATTGTTATATTTCTTATGATGAAGATACTATAGATGAAATAAGAAAGGAAAAAGTTACTATGTAATAAGATGAGGTAGCCTTATTATGTATTACATATTAAGTGTAGTAATAAAAGTTTTAATGTATTTGGAAATAAGAATTATGTTATATTAAAGGTGAAATATTCATGGATTTCTCAGTTTATGTTTTTACTTGAGATTTACATGTTTGTGAGGAATGTTTCTAACAGAATGAAAAAGTTATATAATTGAAAGGTGAAATTTTGACTAAGGGAAGATAACCCATAATATTTCCCTTATGTAAAGATAAAGATATATTTGATATGAATAATTAAATTGTATTGTAAAAATTACCTTATAACTGATTAAGGATTGATTTCCAAGTGGTTATGATATCATTGATGATGATTTCGACATTTTTTTAATTAAGAAATATATCCAATAACATTTCGAATAAGGAAACCTGAATTATCTCAATAAGGATGTTTAGTTATTCATTTTATTACCATATTTAATGAGAATACATGATAAAGATATTCACATTATTTGTATGTGAAAAACAAGTTCTACTTCTTAATATATAGAGGATCAATGCTAAATTGTTTTTGAAAAACATTGTTTCGGACCATTAAATTTTATAAGGGTTATAAAGCTAAATATTTATTTAAGGGACTATGATAAACATAATAATTTGTTTTATAGAATAAAGTATTATCCTTCAATATGAGGATTTATGGATATTTTAAAACTTATAATAACGTTTCTGTTGTGATATACATATGTAGAATGACATACCCTTTAATTTATGATCTCATGATTTCCTAACTCTATAGGAAGGAAAAATTGGACTATATTTCATGGAATAATACATTAATTGGGAGATTATCAATGAAAAATAAAGGGTGAAGTTTTTCTGATATCTAAAAAAAATTTCTTCCCATGAAAAATTTTCAACTTTAGGAAAATGAATCTTGAAATACAAAATGTTTTCCTAGTACCTTTTTTCGATGAATAAAATGGTCTTTTAGATCATCACATTTTTATGGATTTCTTATTGTTAAAAATCTCCTGACCATATTCTCTATCACTCTCCAACAGAACATGATAATTTTATTTCAGTTCCACATTTATGTTTTCACTTGACAACTATGTTCTCCAATGTGGGAACCCAGATATGAGTTTCATTGGGAGATCGTTATGTCTCTAACTTTAATTTTAAAAGGGATGTTTTAGAATTCAATTTTTTGAAGTGGGTTTTTATTAAAGGAACTTTCAATAATTAAACCTTTGATAACCTGAAGAATTTCGATTGTTAAATTATTTTTATGGGGGTAGAATGTACCACCCTAATATTTTGTGCTGTAGTATTTTTCAGATTTAATTTAATATTTTAAATTTCATCACCGCATGTAAAACAAAATATAGAATTTTTTATTAAAAGAAATCACTATTTTTGGATTAAATTATATGTGACAACATGTTATTCTTTTTCTATACCCAACACTAACTTGTATTGCATTACACGCAACATCAAGTTTCCAGGAAACATCAATTTAGTATTATAATTATTTAAATAAGACAGTTGGTACCTAGTCATTAAACTTAGTAATATGAATATAAATAAATAATTTTCAATTATTATTTATAATAATTTAATATAGGTAAAACACATTGATAATGAAAAACATAATTTTTTTGGTAATGTATTTATATATTTTAATAATACAATTTTCTCAAATGAACAACATTTTATGAAATTCTATGAGAAAAAAGTAAATTAATTTTAGAAACTTTTAGAAATTTAATTTTATAAAATATTTATAATTTTTGAATACATTTTGTCAAAATTGACTTAGAATTAATTTTTTGTATTTTAATGAGAAGATTCATTTTTTCGAAGAATAACGAAAAATAATACATTATAGTAAAAAAGAGGCTGTTTATTTCAGTAATTATTATAATTTTAATTAATTTTTGAATTTTAAATAGATCAAAAATATATATATTAATATAATACAGTCCATTGGAATCATTTTTATATTGAAACTAGTTAGAAAAACTTCTTGACCTTTTAAATTTGTTTTACCCAATTTCTTGCAACATCTATGTGATGATTGTTAATTAAAATTTTATCGCTTCTATGAATTGAATTTTGAAAATTAACATAAATGGTTGTAATTAATATAATATTTATAGCCTAATTGGATACAATTTTTTTTTGATGTTATCAAGAGTGACTTTAGTAAATTGTTGTTTACCATGGTTAAGTGTAAATTAGCCAAATAAAGAAAAAAAATATATTATTATAATATTATAAAATTATTATAAAACATGTTTTAATTTAATTAGATGAGTGATTTTCAACAAAAATAAACCTTAGTGTGACATTAAAACATTTTTTAGTCACATGGGTGGGAATATGAAATTTTTTATATTCTATTAAAAGATAAGTTAAAAAATATCATCCTCATAATTTTAGTGAGAAAAACCTTTTTAATATTGTGTTATACAGAAGTTAAATTAGTCTATAAATAGTAATTGTAAATTTAATAACCTTATAATCATCATGATAAATTGTTTTTAATTTTTAAAGAATAAATTATTTAATTAAGGGCTTGCATAATAATGATGCATTAATTTATTAATTAATAGAAATATCAAATAAATGGTATTAATTTTTTTAAAATATATATAATTTAGAATGATTTCTAAAATAAAATAAATATATATATAACATTGACATATTAGTGATATTTTAGATTTTTGGGTTCGAAATTATTATATCCAGGTGATATTTTTGAAAAGACAAATAATGAATAGTTTCAAAATTGATATAAATTATACTTTAAAATAAATAATATTTTATTAAATGATATATTATAAATAACAAGATATTATTCTAAAAAACTACTATAATAAGGTTAGAAATATCGTCAGTGACCCAATTGGGGTTCATTTGGCATTTTCTAGTAACTATATTAACCCTAAAGAGTAAAAATCTAAGCTGTTATGGTAAAAGTTAAAGGGTTTCGCGAATGGTGAAAGTAAAAGGATAATGTTAATATTTAGACCTGAAAATGCATATAATAATTATTCAATAATATATCGACCCATAAACATATTATTTTCAAAATAACTCACTTTGGAGGTATTTTATAACTAAAATCAATTTATATTAATTTAATATTTTATGAGTTTCTTAAAGTGCCCCTCACATCAATTATAAAAGGACACCTCCTCCCTAACTTTATCACACCATTATGAGACATATTTATCAAATAAAACCTAAAAATTTCTATTATATACTTCTATAGTTAAATTATTTAGGTTATGGTTATCTAAAAAGTCCAACTCTAGTGTATATAAGAGGATATTTAGAGTGATATCACTGAAGAAGAGGTAACATCCTTTACAGACTATTTCAAAATTGTTTTTCGTATATATCCTCTTAATGTGTTGATTATATTATAAATTAACAATTCCAATATTAAATATATGTTAATATTTTTTTTAATATGGAACAACCATATTCCACCTATTATTCATCCAATGAAAACTTAAAGTATCCCGCATGCGTACATACAACTTACTATCTCCATGATGTGGTGTAATATGTTTTTAATCACCACATTACTTGGATGTGTATAATGATGGAAAAAATATTTATATATGATTAATATAACATTATATTTATTATAGAAAAATATATATACCATTCAATTTCTTAATATTTCATAATTAAGGAAATTATATAGTCACTCGTGCGTACCTATGACTTACTGTCTCCACAACGGGATGAGATTCATATTCCATTCTAATCATTTAAATAATTTCTATAAAAATGTATGTAATAAATTGATAAGAAATATATTAAATAATAATTCAAATTTAATAATAAATATACATATATTTCATTAAACTGCATCCATTTATTGTGATAAGAAAACTGAAACAACATTAATGTGTACGTACGACTTTCCAACTCCATTAATGGGGTATTCCATTTCATATATCAATATTTGATATATATATATTTATATAATAAATATGTATGATATATAAATAATTTTTTACATTATGGTAGTATGTAAATCATGATATATCCAATAAAACATAGAATAACAAGTCAAACACATACGATAAACAAAGCGGGTTTTACCAGAAACATTGCTTTAACATGGAATTGTTGATAAATGTGTAATGTAAAGTAATAAAATGAATCATATATGATATGATATATATTATTAAAAAAATTATAAGTTAATAATATGTTTAAAACCACTATAACGGAGTTTCAGAAATGTACCGAGGGAATCAGAACTAAGTTAAGGAATTTTTGTATCACCTTTTCTTATATGATACACATGCCTCATACCCTACTTATTTATTGAACATGGAATATATAATACCCATGAATGTATTTTATGAGTCTTAAACTGAATATTATGGTATTTTCATATCCATATAATTTTCTTTTTTTTCACAAGGCATACAATTTTAATAATTAAATATTTGTAAGATTTAATTTCAGAGTCTCATTCTTCATCAAGATTGTTTATACATAAGCCTTTATTGGGGTATAATTATCATCCATGTACATGTTTCATAAAAATATTTTACAAAATATTTTTACTATTCTTATAAAATTTAAAAATTTATTTTTACCCATGCATGACTTTTTAGTAGACGTTTTGAAAGGAATATTTTGTCATTTTCTTTACAAGGTTCTTTTTGAATTTTCCTAACAACGTATGAGAATAATGTTTTTTACTTGTATGGAATGAACAAATATTTACAATTTCATGAGACCATATTTTTTTTAATCTTCCCTTAATGAATACAATGTTGTTTTATATAAAAAAGTTTTCTTTTAAAGTTGTGCATAATTTCATGTAAAGAAAAAAAAATTAAAACTGAAACGTTGTTTTTCCCATGATTTGTTTGCAAGAGTTCTCTCAAAATTATTTTCCATACTAGAAAACATTTTTTTGATGTTAGTTATATTTTACATGGTAAATGATTCAATTTTACCATTTTTATTATTTCTATTCTTGGTTTATGTATCGCATGTAATGATATTTATAAAACACATTTGTTTTCCTCAGGTTACGTTATGATTGAATGATTTTTATGAAACCCATTTTATTAAATGGGTTATGATATGATACATGATTTATGTTCTTGTGGAACATTGATGTATGAATTATTTATGAAATAGGTGGGACTCATATCTACTTCCGATGCATTGGGTAAATATTCATATCTTATTAGACAGACATAAAGGACCTTGTCCGTTAGGTTGGTATTGGAAGTGATCCTTAACAACTAAGATTGTTATGGTAGTGATGATTGACTACCAGGATGGTTATTGGAGTGAAACACGACTACCAAGATCGTATGAGGAGTGAACCCATACTACTAAAATAGCCTTTAATGTGATTCCTTAACTAATATAGAAATAATTTTATATGCTTATGTATATTCTACAATTCCAGGTATTATCCATATGTTATTCCTTAATGGATTATTTTATTAATTTCATTATGATTCATTTATTATTAAATGTTAATCTTTATTCTATGATTCATGTTTATATTCTTTGATATGCAGGATATGATCTTCTATTATCAAGATCATGTTCTCATAAAATTATACTCATGAACATGAATATAAATATTCCATGTTTTCCCATACAAAGCATATGATATCACCCTTTTGTTATGTTTCCTTTCCTCCAGGATATGAATATATGCAGTAAGTTTGATGTGTCTATGAATGGTTTTGGTTGAGAGAAACATATTGGGAGATTATGTAGATCAATTTTGTTATAGTTTTTCTATTTCCATGATTCCAAAGGAGCTAGACTAATATAGTCTTTGGGTGCTTTTTTGTGTGTTAGGTGTTATGTATTTAGAAAAAGTAATTTAATTTCTATGTATGAAAAATTAGGCATCTATAAAAATATTGGTATTATTTTAAGGGAGGATCATGTTTTTTTTGTGGATTACTATAGATTATTGAATTTAAAATATGACTTCTAAAAAATCAATGATAAAAAACAAAGTATTATATAATAAAGATAAGTAAATTAACATATAAAGAGAAGAAAAAATGAAGAAAAAGTTAATTAAATAACTAGTAGGAATTAAAATTTTCATTATGGATGTATACATTCAGGAAAAATTGTGTTTTTTTCACTGTCATAGTTCTACTTTCGATGTCTAATATCTTATGAGCTTGAGCATCATCGAACAAACCGCACAAAATCGAAGAAAATAATCAGTCTGTGTAAGTGAAAAAATTTTATAAGAGTAATTGTAAAATAAAAAAAATTAAAAATAAATATAAAATAATATATTAATTATACGTACATTGATTTTATTGAGAATACATCAATATTGTGTCTATGATTGGGCAGAGTTAGCATCATTTATCTTCTTGTAATGGACATAGTGGGAAATTTATTTAATGTGATAAATGTTAACACTGTAGGGGTGAAAATATTTTACGTGAGATTATGTTGAATTATTTGTGTAGAAATGAATCAAAGATGGAAATAAATATTATAAAACAAGCTAATTTTGAAAATATGACAACAAAAAATATTTATGAAAAAATAAGTATTAGATAACAAATATATAGAAATTAACATAAAAATAGTAGAAAAACTAATAAGAAAATTAATTAAATAAGTAGTATGAATTCATCTTTTCAAGATGGTTTTATAGCCTCAATGTACAATCTCTCATGAGAATGAGCCTCCTCTCTCAAACCACCCTAACTCAAACAAAAGAATCCACCTATATATGAAAAAAATTATTACATGAGTAATACAAAAAAGAAATAATTTAAACATAAATATGAAAGAAAAAAATTAAAATCATATACAATGAGTTTCTCGGAAAATATCAATATTACATCTTTGATTGAGTAGAGTAAGTTCCATCATTCTTCCTACAAATGTAATAGGGGGATATTGAAGGAAATTGATAAATGCCAACACTCTAGGGGTGAAATGGTATTGAGGGAGAAGAAGTATATGGATGTTTTGGTGTAGAAATGAATTATAGTTGGATATAAATATTCTAAATCAAATTAAATACACAAAGAATAGGGAAAATTAAATCAATATTTCATCATATAGGTTTTTGGTAAAATAAATAATGTATATCAGAACATTACCTTTACATCCTCCTAAATGGCTCCATTCTCTACAGTTTGTTTTTCTGTGTGATTGGTTACATCATCATGTGCAAAATAGATTTTTCACATGAGTAGTCAATTATTTAATTTAGATTATATTGATTCAATAGAAAACAAATAATATTATGAGGAAATAAACAGTATATTAAGAATCACTTTTCACCTTATCATTGTGCTCTATTTATTTTTTTATGGTTTTAGGGATTTAGATCCTCCATCAAGAATCTAAATCCCCTATTTGTGGTCCCATATAACATTAATGACATTGTATACATTGGGAATATAATGAATTGATTATGATATCCCAATGAAAGGATCATCTATTTTTAAATTTTCATCCGATTCGACATTTATTTTAGTCACCTACTGGACAATTGAATAATTATTTCTTGCTGGACCTCAGAACAGAAATTATAAACAATAATTATAATGCCATTATGAATAGAATATCTTTTACCCTCCACACAAAAATTCAAATTCATGAATCCCATTGCATAATCTTTTACTACACTCTATAATCAACCAATTTTCAATAGAAAATCAGAGATATAATGGTTGCATAATCCAACTCATATACCTGTTTGATAATTCCAAAATATGAATTTTTTCATAAATCGGATTTGTATCCTTATAAACAAATATTTTTATAACTTCTACTATAAGTGCAACACTAATATCTTTCATCATACTGTAGTCAAAATGTTCTTTTCTATAGAATTTATAACCATTTATTACAAAACCATTGTATGATATCACAATTGAATTCGTTACCTATCCTATCCAACGAAATCATTCTGAAATTGAAATTGAATTTTCATTTAATCCATTTAAATTTGATCTATAAATCATCCTATAAACTATTTATTATGTTTATTTGATATCCATCATTCATCTCTTTATGGATTCAAATATCTATGTCTTTATTTCGGAAATTCAATGTATGGATCAACATATTCACTATTTTGTAAAACTTAATGGTTCCCTTACTGTAGTTCTATCAATGTATTTGTACCAACATCTCATACCAAAATACCTTCACCTATTAGGCATCTGATATGATGAGAATTTGGGAGAGATATGATTTCATCATCGGATAGGTAATCAGTATAGAATTCAATAACTTCTTCAAACATATATCATTTTGAAATACGACCTTCAAGGAAACTTATATTATTAAAATACATTGTCAAAATCATCATATATGATTATATTGGGCACATCCAACTATAATGTATTGAATCACACAATTGAACCTCTCTAACCAAGTATACCGTCAAGTGGATTATTATATCATGTAATGATGGTGGGAAGAACATATCTGACTCACATAATATGACAAAAACCACATAATTCAAGATTGTAAATTTTTTCATGTCTATAACTTTTTTGCATATGGTTTTAAAAATAAGTAAATTCTGGTTAATGTATACCATACATTTTTAGGGAGAATGAAACAAAAAGTGGAATACATCAAAACATGTTAGACCTATGATTTTAGTCCTTGTTACGTCAAATTATTCATACAGATGACATTATTGATATTTTTTAATACAAATATATAGCTTTTATACATTTAAGGATATGGAAAAGTTGAATTTTTTTTCTGGAATGAGTGTAAGCATATGGAAGAATAAAATCTGACCCTTTACACATCACTGGTCTAACTATTACATTAACTATAATTTCATATCTTTTAAAAAATACATAATCTAGAGTTAATTCAATAATTCACATTGGGGATCTTTTAATGTTTAGTGTTTTAGAGAATTAGGACACAACTATTACATTATATGTCAAATTTATACAAAGTGTGTAAAACTAGAATAGAATACATTTCATCAAAGATATACAGATTTTAAAAGTAAACATGATTTTATTTTTTTATAAAAATATTCTCGAATTCTTCATTTCTCTTACCCGTCTTCATACCCTATGAAAGAAATTTAAAAACAACGGATGAGAACAAAAATCTCAGTAAAGGAAATAAAATAAGGAAAGAAAAAGTTAATACATGAATATTTATATAACTGGGAAATAATAAGAATATTGAAATACGTCTTAGAAATAAGAAATCATATAGGTAACTCTAGGAATCCTTATCATACTTACAATGTAGTTTTTACAACTATATATGGAGTAACATTTTTGTTAATATTTAGAATACCAATCACAGTATATTCAAAAAATATATTAGGATATACCTTATAATTTAACTCTATATCATCACCCAATGCATTGGAGAGATATCACAGGATCACCCACACTCAAGTTATCATGGAACCACCCATATACATAAGCAATTCCCAATAACCATAACATAATCATATCACATTAACAACTATAAAGGAAAAATAACATTTCCACATTACAATCAGAAGATATCATATCAAGATATTGACATAAAAAATCCATTCTCAAAACAATTGTCAATATCATAATACATTATGATGGAATATGGTATTTAAATTTATTTTAAAAACATTACGTCTTTTAGAGGAATCCAAATTCCAAAAAATGGTCACAATAGGGGAAAGGTTGTTGTCTCCACATATGTTAAAAAGAGACAATCCTTTTTTAATTTTTTAAAATTATTCATATAAAAGATATTTATTTTTAAAACCATTGAATGAAATGAAAATTAAAAGGGGTTGAATATACACAGTATAAAAGAAGGTGGTGTATATGATCAAAATATGCCTCAATGAAAGGATGTTGAGATGAAGACACTTACCATGAGTCCGACTCATTATGTACAATTGTTATATTCAAGAATAATAAAAATTGGTTAGTTTATATTTTTTGAGAACATTTTTCATGTTTAGTATTCCTCTTATATCCCTTTTTATCATGTTATAAAAATTACATAATTATTGAAGTTCATATCTTATGTTTTGTCGATCTTCGGTACTTGAGTCTAAAATGAACATTTTATAATATAAATTATAATTTTGGTGATAACTTCAACATGTATTGAATAAAATTTATGACATAATCATATCTTTTATACATTAATCATATATTTTAAATCAAAACATTTATTATTTTTTTGAATAATGAAAAATGTTATATTCATGGAGACGGTAGGATGTGCGTACACATGAGTAACATTTTCATTTTTCATTGATCATTATGGAAATAAGGTAATTACTATATTATCTTCCTATATTGATAATAATTTTAGTAAAATCATAACAACAGTTTAAATATACTTATTTATATCATACAAGTGAGGTGGGGAATAAAAACGATTCATATCGCTTCGTGGAGGTGATAGTTCACACATCTGCACGAACTAAATTATCATATTTATGTGAAAGGTAAGTAAGAACATAATTGAAATATTAATCATTTAAAATGATAAAACATTCATTAATATCATATATAAATATTTATTAGACCATTATAACTTGTTATGATATATAGTAATAAAAAATGAACTATATCGGTTCGTGAGGTGGTAGTCAACAATACACACGAATGAAATGTTCATTGCCCAGTAGATGAAATTGGAGATTTATTTAGGAGATGTTTTTAAAATAATAACATCTCAGTATATTGAGGTTACTATAGTTATTATTTCATATTATATGAAAAAAATTTAAAGGAATTCGAAGTATATATAAAACAAAAACACATAAAAAACAATACATCTTCTTCGATGGATCACCTTTAAAGAACACCTTAACAACTCTAAGAAGGGTGTTATTACTAAAATAAGGCCTCCATAAAGTGGTGAAATATTATATGGAGTGGTTTGGGTTGTTCATGGCCGAACCAAATAATTCATGATGTGTGAGTATTAGAGAAGAGTGTGTATCTTTTTATCGGAAAGGGGAGGCCCATCCATAGAAACTCTTAAAATATTAAATAAATAATAAATTAAAATTAAATTAAATTTTTTATAAAAATGACTCCAACATGATATATTTAAAAGATAATATTTTTATAGTTATAAATTATCTCATCCAAAAATTTTTAGACATGTATTTATTTTGTTTTAAACCTTATCTTTTCAGTTTACCATTAATCATTATCTTTTAATTTTAATTGTTGTAACCACATTTCAAATGATAAGAGGATATAAATATTACGTATATGGGGTAAACATCCCATAATTGGTCAATTGATTAATTTTTGGATAGGAGGCTTAGTAGGTTGGTGTCGTAGAGTCTCAATTGCAGGTGAATGGAGCCTCAATGGAAGATAACCAGCAAGAGGAGGTGAATCTGCATTCTGAGGAGACAAGGCTGGTGAAGGGGGATGTTATTCCCCTTAGAAAACAATGTGTGGATGGTTCTCCCAATAGCTTTAAGTGGAAGAAATATGTGGATCTAGAAACTCATATGGAACTACTAACGCACTGTGGTGAAGAAATGAAGGAGGATGTCCTGGTGATCAAGGCGGAGAGAGAAGACATTGACCAAATGATGGAAATAATTATTCAAGTTAAAGTTTCTATAGATAAAGTTTATTAAATTGAAAAGAAATATATTATATTTATTAGAGGCTTTAATAAGGAGTAGATCAGTAATGTTGAATATTATAATGCTTGGGATTACCTTGCAAGGAACTATGAAGACAACATATCAGATGATCCCGACTGCTAGGTAACTTCCGTCCCATGGAAACTGTTAAGGAAAAGAGATTACAATAACCATAAACATGTGTTTAATAAGTTAGTAGTTCCTTTTTATAACTATTTTTGAGGGTTCTCACTATACCCTTAAACATGTTAGAAAAAAAAGCTAACATGGATTGAGATTATGGTAAACAAATTAATAAAGTTACTATTCACCATTTTTTTATCTTATTAGATAAATTTTTTCACAAAGATTAAATTTATTTATTTAAATTTTTCGAAAATTCAATTATAAAAAATTAAATAAATAACTTATATGTTAAACCTCATTGATGGATTGAGGAAACATGGTTTTTAAAAATAAAATGACATTAAAAAATTGGCATGTGTTTTTATCCAATTTAAATGTGAAATTAATTCCAATGGAAAAAATTTGATTAAATGATAAAAACATCATGTAATTATACCTTAAAACCTGGTAAAAGGATAATATAACAATATAATTAAATTAGATTAAAATGAAATTTTATATTAAATTGCCGCATTTTTTATTATTCAAAAAAATGAGTATTATCCAAAAAATACCAAAAATTCAACCAAAGTGAATTTTTATGTCCCACTTAAAAATAAGAAGTTATATTTTCTAATAGTACATATAAAATTGACAAAAAGTATATTTAAAAAGGGTTATCCATCAAAATTTGGTAAAACTTTCTTTTAAAAATATACGAGTGTTTTATGCTTAAAATTGGAATTATTCTCATTTTAAGACTTTAAAATTAATTAGAAGAAAGTATAAAAATTTAATAAAAATGTGTAATCATAATATAGATAATCCCATTTATTCCCGCCAATACAACGATTATGAATTAAATACCATTTAAATAATAATATTAATAATGTATTATCTTTTGGTATAACCCAATCTTGTGTAAAACCTAAGATTCTTGAGAAATATATTGTTGCGTGTTGTGTATACTATGACGAAGAGAATCCATTTTAAAGTAAAATTCATATCAAATTCATATATACTAATAAACATGAAAATTTATTATTCTAAAATTACAAGGGATGTTACATCCTTCCCCCTTTTAATGATTATGTTTTCATTGATTTACTCACTTATCAAATAAGTTTAGGGTATTTCTCCCTCATAAAATTTTTAGATTTCCATGTTGTTCCTTCAAACATAAGGTTTTTCTATAAAACATTAACCTGATGAATCAACTTATTACACATCATTTTCTATCTTCGGTCAAGAATCTAGATTGGATGTTCCTCATAAGAAAGATTCTATTCAAACTAAAATACTTATGGACTGAAAACATGATATGGATCTTGAATATACATTCATAACATTGAATTTTGAAAAAAAATTGTGTAACTGAGATAAAATTTTAAGAAATGGCACTTGGAGGAATTTGATAAAAATTTCTCTTGGATTTCATAGGGTCCAATAAACCATAGACTCAAATTTTCATTCTTACCAAAACATATAACACTTTTCCATGGTGAAACCATGAGAAAGACATGATCACCTTCCTCAAAAGAAAATTCCTTCATATGGTTATCTACATAAATTTTGTTCTTACAATGAGATGACCTCATGTGTTTCTAAATCAATAAAACATTTTCTTCCATATGTTCTACCAATTTTGTCTCATGTACTAATTTTCACCTACTTCATCCAAAAAAGTTGGAGTTCGACACCACTTTATATATAATGCCTCTAATGGTTCTATCTGTATTCTCAGATGAAAATTTTTATTCTAAGAAAACTCAACCAATGAAATATGTTGATCCCAACATCCTTGGTAATCCATTGAACAAGCACATTACATATCCTTTGAGATCAGAATTTTTTGTTATAACTTCCCATATGAGTGGGGATGGAAATCTATATTGGAATTTAATTCTGTTCCCAATGACATCTAAATGAATTCTGAAAATATAGAAGTGATCCTAGGGTCATGATTAGATACAATGAATATGGAAAACCCACGTGATCTGACTATCTCTTTAAGATACAATTGAAAAAATTTATCTAGCGATAATTTCTCTCAAATAAAAAGAAAACAAGAAGATTTTGAAAATATATTACGAATAACCCAAATTACATTATTACCTTTAGAAGTATTTGGTAATCCCACTATAATTCCATGGATATTTTTTTTCCATTTCCACTCTGGTTCTAGAAAAGGAAGAAGCATCAATTTGATTAACTTCTACTCGGCTTTAACCTGTTGAAAATCTAACACTTCACATTAAAGTTAGAAATATTTCATTTCATTCAATTCCACTAGTAATACTTCCGATGATATATGTAAATCATAGTACTGATAAGATGAAATGAAAATAGATAAATATGATCTTCAAAGGACAAATATTTCTTCAACTATGATTCTCAAGGAACACATAATGTATTTCCAAATATCCAAACCTAATCTTTATCAATGTTAAAATCATGAAACTTTCCCTTTTTTACCAATTATAAATTTTTCTGTAATTCAATGTATTCCATATGTGCATTCATAATTCTATCTGATAGATATAATTTCACTGAGACCTAAAATCAAATAGTGGAATTTCGTGCACAAACAAGTTCAATGACAATGTATATCAAATCATTAATCAATGG
Organism: Viscum album; assembly: GCA_963277665.1. Lineage (NCBI taxonomy): Eukaryota > Viridiplantae > Streptophyta > Magnoliopsida > Santalales > Viscaceae > Viscum > Viscum album. Next base: position 276,787,588 of record OY728137.1, read on the forward strand.
GTTATGTTCTAAACATAACTTGGTTAATGTTGAATTACTTTTACGAATCAAAGCACCGACCACTTTGTTTGATTTTTCCGGATGGTAAAGAATATTTCATTCATAATCTTTGATTAATTCCAACCATCTCCTCTATCAGGTATTCAATTCTTTTTGAGTGAACATATACTTAAAAATTTTGTGATTAGTATATATTTCACACTTTATTTGTTAAAAATGATTCGTCTGATTTTTAAAGCAAAACTACAACATATAATTCCAAATCATGTGTTGTGTAATTTAAATCCTATGTTTCCACACTAACATGAAGCATAAGAATTTATTTAATCATTCTAAATTAGGAAACAACCAATTACTTTTAGTGAAGCATCACTCAAGATTAAAAATTTACTATTTTTGGAATGTAATGGAAATACTAAAACATTCAAAAATCTTCTTTCCACTTCTTGAAAACCATCATTACATTCTTTTGTAATGATGAATTTAAAATATTTTCATGTTAACATAGTTTTTGGGCTAGATAACCCTGAATATGTTTCAACAAAACTCTGGTGATAACCTACTAAACTAAGAAAAATATGATTATCAGTTATATTTGTGGGTCTTGGACGTTCTACAAGATATTTTTCTTTAACAAGATCAATAGTTATGCCATATTTAGAAACAATGTGTCCATGGTATGAAATTTTATGTATCCAAAACACACACTTTCTGAATTTCCCATAAAGTTTCTTTTCAATTTATGTTTGAAAAAAAACCTTAAATGACTTTCATTCTTCTCTTTAAGTTTAGAATATAGCAAAATGTCACCTATAAACACAACCCAAAACATATCCAAGAACTCATGGAATATTATACTCATAATATCCTTGAATACAGAAGGTCCATCACATAACACAGACAACATAAATAAAAATTCATAATTTCTATATCTAGTCCAAACACGGTCTTTGGAATGTATTTTTCTATACATTGAACTAATGGTACCCTGACCTCAAATCAACCTTCGAAAAATATATTAATCCCTAGTGATAATAAAACCAATCAAAAATATGAGGGAAATGATTCTTTTTCATAACGGTGATGTTATTCAAGGCTCTATAATCATTAGAAAGTATCATTAAACCATCTTTCTTTTTATCAATCAAGATAGGAGCACCCCATGGTGATGTTCAAGGGTGAATGAAACCTCTATTTAATAACTCATGCAATTACTTAATTAACACTAAGAGTTCAGTCTGATCCATTCGATAATGTTGTTTTGATAATTTCTTACAATAAGAAACTAATTCAAAAATAAATAAAACTTTATAATTAGGTATAGTACAAGGAAACTCATTTGGTAAAAAGTCAAGATAGTAATTTACCATAGGCAGATTATTAATATGAATTGTTCCTTTATTTTCAAAAATATTATCTAGATAACATTCATTTATATCATTCAATAGTTTCTCATCTTCCTGATATGTTAACAATGGTAAGGGTTCATTCTTGTACACAAACTAAAACTCTTTCTGAAAATAAAACCATTTATCTCTATAGTCAATCATAACATGGTAAATAGAAAGGAAATTTATACCCAAAATAACATAAAGCTCTACTAGAGGCCAAATAATATGGTTTGTAGGTATATTATTTCCATAGACAAGGACAAAAATATTATTATAATTTCTTTTTTCTTCAAAATTTCCCCTAGGTATTTTTACCATAAGTTATGGCTTCTTTTCTTGAGGTAGATTTCCCAATTTACTAGAAAATTACTCAGAAATAAAAGAATTTATATACCCTTAAAAAAATAATACATTTGTATAATTCGAATAGACAAATAGTGTACCTAATACCACTTTGTTTGATGGCACAACATCTATAGAAGAAGTTTCAAAGGATTTGAATACACCTTTCTCTTTATAGTTCGGCTGCTTCCCATCATTCAAATTCTTCATCGGGCACTCATTTTCATGATAAACCATCTCGTTACATTTAAATCAATTCACATATTGTATGTCATATTTTATGATACAATTATCTTTTTAGTGTAGTTGTGAGCCTTATGCCATATTTTACCACATTATAAGCACTTACAAGAATTCAAAAGGTATTCCCACATGTGATTTTTACTATAATTCTCACAAACTGTAAACATAATTTTCTTACCATCAGGATTTTATGAAGAATGATTCCATTTGGTTTTCCATATTGACCACTTATTCTGCTTGTTGTCAAAGAACACAAGATCATCACCCAACTATATTTCCACATTTTATGTACATAGAACAATTTTTTCTTAACTTTTGAACTCACTAGAATCCAATGTACTTTTATGATTTGGATTTAACCCTGAGTAATAATAAATAATCATACTATCAAGATCCTATATGAAATTTGGAGCATACCATACTAGTCAGGAGAATGTTTCTTCATATGTGTCCACTGAGTCATCCTCCTACCTCAATTCTAATATTTTTATACCATTATATGTTTAATCACCTATGGAAAATATTTCTTTGGAAACATAATTTTGAATTAATAATAATCTAGAACATCAAGACCCTCACTTTCTATGATATTCAAAACCATCAACCACCACTCACCAGCTCCACCTTCAAAATGGTAAATAAAAAGAAAAAATTTTGATTCTATGAACACCCCATGACATACAAAATATTTTCTTGGGATTTCATCCATTAAGTAGTTAAAATTTGGGTCATATAATAATCTAAGTGATGGAGTACATTGCCTCATGAAATGATCCACTAACTACATGTTCTTCTTTAGTTTATTTGGGTAATATATTGTATGGATACCTCCAATATTTATGTAACACCCCGAGATCTTATGAAAAATATTCTTTTTAATGTCTTCTGTTGTACGCTACACCAAAATTAGCTTGTGATATACGCAACACCATATTTTCTTACAGTATACGCAACACTATTCTTGGCTCGTGTTACACACAATTTCAAGTTCGTTTTGTAGAAACTATTCTACGAAACATTGTTTATAGATTTTGTTTAATGTATAAATGAAATAAGTTTTGATTAATTTATACGCAACACCAAACAGAGCTTTCACTATACGCAGCCCTGACTTGGCTTTCATTACACCAAATAAATACCTTCCTCAATAGTGTGTGTAGTACACAATACCGAGTTTCACTAAATGAGATATTATTATAATATTATTATGAACTAGCCGTTATGAATAGTAATACCCACTTTTTTGAAATTTTATGAATTTTATCTTTAAAAATGGAATTCATTTTTGGATTCGGAATATCAAAATTAACTTAGGGTGAAATTTTGTTACTTTTCGGATAACTTTCATATTCTGATGAATAGTGAAAATTACTAAATTTTAATTAAAAACAACATATTTAATTGAAATAATTTATAGTGATAAATTATTAAATTTAGTGGTTTTAAAGTATATTTAGAATATATTTTTACCATTTAATAATATTTTGGTCATTGGATGTAATTTCACATTTAAACCAGACATAAACAAGTGTCAGTCTTTTGATAGTTATTATCTCTTAAAAACACGCTATTTGTTTTGATGACGAGAATTAATTTTTAAATTAAACAATGCAACTGATGAGTTTTGAATTTGGTAAAATAGACATCATTTTTGAATTCATAATATCAAATATATCTTAGGCCTATGTTTTGGTATTTTTCTGGAAAATTTCATTTTTTTTGATGAATAGTGAAACCACTAAGTGGTAGTTAAAAAACTGAATTTTGCATAAAACATAATATTACCGCTTCTGTGAGTGGAATTTCTAAAATACAAGAGAAATGGTTAATATCAAGCACTAAAATGTGGTTGAATGAGATGAAAATATTTTTTGGTGAATAGTAACTTTTTACTTTTATTTACCACAGTTAAAAGTAAATATGATAATTAATGGTAAAAAATGATATTATTATTACCCTAACACATGTCCTAATTCGATTGGATAAGTTTAATTAGACCAAAAAAAATCTTAGGAATAAAATATGACCATTTAGGCCCACTTGGATTAGATGAGGGCATTTAATATTAATTTAATTAAAGAAGGGTTAAAATAGTTAAAATAAAAGTTTAATATGTAAATCATTTTTAATGTAGGGTTATACATAATATAAATTCGACCATAAATATTCATTATAAATTTAAAAATATTTCCGACATAACGGTATTTTATTTATAATTTTTAGACTTTGAATAATTTAATTTATTTATGACACAAAGATGATGCAGTAATTATCTTATTAATAAAATATTGACATAATTGATGTTATAAATACCCAAATAAATGTAATTTGAAACTTTTTATGAATTTTTATAATTTTCTAGGTCAATATGACATGTTATTTTTTATTTAATTAACTTTGTTCGAACTAATCCTTCTGTTATAATTTTTACAAAAATGAATTACCAAATAGTGTCAAAATTGACATAAAATAGTTTTTAAAACAAATATTATATTATTAATTGTTATTTTATTCTTAAAAATATAAGGTTCATCCAAATGACTTATATAAGGTTATATATATCAATAATAAACAACTTGGGGTTCGTTTGGCTTATTATAGTATGTTTATTAACCTTATAGTGTAAGAAAACAAGAAGACACGGTAAAAGTTAAATTATCTAACTTAAAGTTAAATCTAAATGATAAGGTTAAAATAGGAACCTAAACTTGTTTACATTATATTGGATGAGAATATTTTGACCCATACCCACACTATCTTCGAAATAAATCAATTTTGAGCTATTAAAAATTGAATATGACTTTATAATAAAATAATATTTTTAGTTTTTCTAAAGGCGCCCCTCTCGTCCCTAATAAAAGGGCACCTCCTCCCTCTCTTCCTCACACCACTTTGAGCCTTCACGCTCGGCCAAAACCTGCAATATTATCTTCGCCAATTACCTAGAAACATCCTAGAGGTCCTGGTTTTCTTCAAAGAGCAATTTTAGTGCCCTAAGAGGAGGTCTCAAAGAGGCGCTTTAAAGAAGAGGTAATGTCCGTTACCAATTCTTTCAACTTTATTTCTTCTTCTTCTTCCAGTTATTTTTCTTTAGTTGTTACATTATGAAGTAATAACATCAGTATAAATCATATAATGATATGTTATTATGAGTATGAAACAACCCAATTTCACCATCTATGCATCCTACGGAAAACGAAATCACCACGTGTGCGTACGTACGGAATACCGTCTCCACGCCGTGGTGTAATCTATTTTCCACCACCACCTTACATGGATGGATATAATGGTGTAAATAATGATGATATATGATTATTTTAAAGTGATATTGATTCTTATATATTATACTTACACTTCAATACAATTCCACGATCATGGGAATGATATCATCGCTCGTGCGTATGTACGGAATACCGTCTCCACGACGCGATGAGATTCATTGTCCATGTTAACCATTCATGAATGATTATAAAGTATATATAATAAGTAATAATGATATATATTACATAATAATTATACTGGATTTATGTATATATATATATATATATATGTATTTCATCTACTTAATTCCATTCAATTCAATAAGGAAACAAAAACAGCGTTCATGCGTACGTACGACCTATCGTCTCCATGAACGGTGTATTTCGTTACTTTTATAGATCTATAATATATATATATATTATGAATATATATTATATATAAATCATGTTTTACATTCAGTAATTATTTAAATCAGGATATAAGTAATAATATCAAGAACGACAAGTCAAAACACATACGATAAATGAAATGATTTTATCCAAAACGCTGCTTTTACATGGAATTTACAAAAGAACGGGTAATATAAAGTCATAAGTGAAACATATATGATATCATAACAATGAATATGATTATATAATAAGTCAATGACATTATTTAAATCATTATACAGGAGTTTCATATCCATACAAAGCATATCAGACCTAAGGTAAGGGATAACTTTTCCAATCTCGTTTTTATCCGAGATTGTTTATTCGTAAGTATTTACTGGGGTTATGTTTATCTTCCATGTCCTCTAAAACTGTTTTAATGTATTTTTAATGTCCTTTTTACCCATTTTTTACTTTTATTACATGGTATGTATGAAATCTTTATTTTACGAGGTACTTTTTGACTTTTCTAGCAAAAGTACGAGAAGAATTTTTTTTAACTTATACAGAACGAACTAATTTTTTACGGTTTTATAAAGACTTTTTTTCATGAAGCTTCCTCCAAAATATTTCATGACTATTTTCAACAAAATCCCTTTCTTTTTTAAATTTCATGACGTTTTGTGAAAATAAAATTATTTTGAAGAAAAAGGATATTTTCCTCAAGAATTCATTTCAAGTGTTTTATCAAAACCATTTTTCTTCTAAGATGACATTATTTCATATATGTATATTTCAAGTATAATGTCTCTATGATTTACATGGTTTAACTTTTCTTATTATTAAATGATATCCATTTCTTTTATATGGATTATGTGATGATGGGATGATGTTTATGATACCCATTTTATTTATTGGGTTTTAATGAATGATGTATGTTTATTTTTTGGCACAAGAAATAATGATTTCATTATGAGGTGGGTGGGACCTATATCTCCCTCCAATGCATTGGGTATAGATTTATATCTCATGAGATAGACATGTCTGGAACAGTAAGTTAATGTGGTTCAGTGTTACAGGACAGAAACGAGGATTGAACTCGATTCCGAAAGGGACTTTGTCCACTAAGATGGTCTTTGCAGCAATGCCTTGGCTACTATGGAAATCATAACAAGTGCTGAATGGTTTCCACAATTACATGTTTTATTCCCATGCAATTTTATTATGATTTATGTTCCCTTATGATATATGCCTTACATATTTCCATGATTCATGTCTTTTCTCAAGATTTTGATGTTTAAATCTTATGTTCAAGTTTTTGCATTCAAATGTTTATGGCTTGTTTTATGTTCTCTATGATTACCCTTACTGGGAAATTGAGCTCACCCTTTTTACATTTTATTTTCCCCAAGAAAGAAAGAAAGGTTTTAGGTAAGGAAACAAAAAGGGGAAGATCGTTATGGGAGATGTTGAAGATCTTTCAACATGATTAAATGTTTATATTCCGAGTTTCCAAAGACACTAAACTATTACGGTCCTTCTGTGTCTGTTTTAGTTATGTATTAATTATTCTGGAAAAGTAATGTATTGTCCATGTACGTCAAGCTTTGGGTCTCTACAGTTGGTATCAGAGGAAAGGTATAGTCAACCATTAGAAACTAGGATGCAAAAACGTTAGTGAGATCCCTAGGGATATTTCTAAGGTATGTCTAGGGATGTCCCTAAAGATAAGTATACATATAGGATATAGTGCTAGAACTACGGTAATGATCATAGAATTTAACATAAGATGTTAGATATTTATGGTACTCCCCCTTTACTATGTTTTTTTCACTAGCTTTATTTTTTCCTCTCACAATATTCTTTTTGGGTTTTAGAAAATGGCTGGAAACAGGAAGATTTACGATAATGGAGGATATGACGGACATTGGAATGATATTATTCATGAGCAAGCAAATGAAATGGGATTTGGAAGTCCAAACATCGTTATTATGCCTAATCAGCAATCTCATAATATTATCAATAATCTCAACATTGGTAAGTTTCCAGACTCAAATAATAAGAGAAAGATGGAGTTCAAGGAGAAATCTCAGAATAATGGTGAAATGAAGATGAATGTTTCTTTATGCTCAATGTGTGGAAAGAAGCATGGTGAAGATTTCCTAAAAGGTAGTAGAAAATGTTTTAAGTGTGGAAAAGAAGGTCATAGAGCAGTTAATTGTCGAAGTAATGGGAAAAAGGTTGCAAATTATGTGAATAGAGAAAAGACTACAGAGAACTCTCCACCAACACTTCAATGATTCAAGTGCAAGGAAATGAGGCATTATGCTAATAAATTCCCAAATCCATGGGTTAATGATGATCAACGTGGGAAACCTTTTAAGGCAAAGTATAAAGGGAAGTCGCATGTGATCACTATTTGTGATGTTGAGTATGAAAATGATGTTGTGTAAAAATTATGTTTTTATGTAGTGGGATTTCAAAATAGTATCATGGAATCTCATTTATGGTATTGTGGAATTTTGGAATATCTATGTATTGGATATCAATAATTATATGGTACTGGTAACCATGAAAAGGTGACAGAAATATTTTTAGAAAGCAGATGAAATGCGTATAATGAAGGGATAAGGAGAAAATAATATGATAGTAATCATGATCTCATGACTGATAGAAGGACTAAGTTATATTATGGTTTGAGTATATAGATTTTTTGGGATTTTGCTGTGTGGAAAGTGTAAAAATTTAACAACATTAATGTTTTCACTAAAGTTCAATGGGTATTCATTCTTCAAGAGAATACCTGATTAAGGTATTCACATGTTTGTAATTTTACCAACAAGATATATCGTATGATATATGGGGGATAAATGATGGCATTAATGTGATTGTTATGTGACATTTCAGGTAATCATTTTCTTTATACTATGAGCTTGGACCGAAGTATTTTAGATAAGCCTAAAGTTTGGAATGGATTATGTTGGACATAAGTTAGTTCGATATTATTGATGGGATGTTATAGTAATGTAGTTTTAGAAAAAGGACAACCTGCAGGACATGCGACATCCCATCGTGTCGGACAAGGCTATGGGAATCGAACCCACAACTGAAGTGTAACTGGCCTTTATCGCATACCAATGGCCTATAGGAAGTACCTGGTTAGTAGAAACTAGTTTTATTTTATTAAGCGGCATGATAGATGAAGTATAAGTTCATTTTTGCAATCATATATGATTAACCTCTCCATAGATGGACTTATGTATATTTGATAACTTTTGCTAACCTTTTGTTTGAAACAAATGGAATGACCCATCATTCTATCACATGATCTATTAACACTTCACGAATAACAAATTCAACTTCATTTTTTTAAGAAATGAAGTGGAAATTGTTCAAAGCACGAACAATAGTGAGATTGTACCAAAATCAAGCAAGTATTTCTTCTAATTCAAAATTTTCAACTTTAGGGAAATGATATTTAAAACCAAAAATGTTTTCCTAGTGCTCTTATATCTGATAAATTAGATGGTACCTTAGATCATCACAAATTTATGGCTTTGGGATTGATGGATTTTTCATATCCATGTTCTCTACCACTCTCCATCAGAACATGATGGTTAGATTTCTCCTCCATATCCATATTTTCACCTATATTCTCATTTGTGGAAACCCAGTGATGAGTTATTTGGGTATCCGTTATGTTTCTAACGTTCCTTTTTTAAATGAAGTTTTAGTATTCATTTTTATGATGTCGGTTTCTATGAAAGAAACTCTCGTGTAATAAACCATTTATAACCCCGACGAATTTCGAGGGCGAAATTCATTTTAAGGCGGGTAGAATGTAACACCCCGAGATTTTATGAAAAAATATTCTTTTTAATGTCTTGTATTGTACGCTACACCAAAATTAGCTTGTGATATACGCAACACCGTATTTGATTGCAGTATACGCAACACTATTATTGGCTCGCGTTACACACAATTTCAAGTTCATTTTGTAGAAACTATTCTACACATTATTATGTATAGATTTTTTTAATGTATAAATAAAATATGTTTTGATTATGTTATACGCAACAACAAACAGAGATTTCACTACCCACATCCCTGACTTGGCTTGCATTACACGCAATAAAGACCTTCCTCGATAGTGTGTGTAGTACGCAATACCGAGTTTCACTAAACGAGATATTATTATAATATTATTATGAACTAGCCGTTATGAATAGTAATACCCACTTTTTGAAATTTTATAAATTTTATCTTTCAAAATGGACTTCATTTTTTGATTCAGAATATCAAAATTAGCTTAGGGTGAAATTTTGTTACTTTTCGGATAACTTTCATATTCTGATGAATAGTGAAATTTACTAAATTTTAATTAAAAACAAATTTTTTAATCCAAATAATTAATAGTGATAAGTTATTAATTTGAGTGGTTTTAAAGTATATTTAGAATATATTTTTACATTTTAAAACAATGTTGGTCATTTGATGTAATTTCACAGTTAAACTAGACAAAAACAAATGTCAATCTTTTGATAGTTATTATCTATTAAAAACACGCTATTTGTTTTGATGACGGAAATTAATTTTAAAATTAATTAATGCAACTGATATGTTTTGAATTTGGTAAAATAGACATTAGTTTTGAATTCATAAAATCAAATATATCTTAGGCCTAATTTTTGGTATTTTTCTGGAAAATTTCATTTTTTTGATGAATAGTGAAACCACTAAGTGGTAGTTAAAAAACAGAATTTTTCATAAAAAAAACTTTTACCGCTTCTGTGAGTGGAATTTAAAAAATCCGAGAGACACGGTTAATATCAAGGACTAAAATGTGGTTCAATGAGATGAAAATATTTTTTTGGTGAATAGTAACTTTTTACTTTTATTTACCACAGTTAAAAGTAAATAGGATAATTAAGGGTAAAAATGATATTATAATTACCCTAACACATGTACTAACTCTATTGGATAAGTTTAATTCGACCAAAAACAACCTTCGGAATAAAATATGACCATTTTGGCCCACTTGGATTAGATTAGGGCATTTAATATTAATTTATTTAAAGAAGGTTTAAAATAGTTAAAATAAAAGTTTAATAAGTAAATAATTTTTAATATTGGGTTATACATAAGATAAATTAGACTATAAATATTAATTATAAATCTCAAAAGATTTTCTACATAATGGTATTTTATCTATAATTTTTAGACATTAAATAATTTAATTTATTTATGACACAAAGATGATGTAGTAATTATCTAATCAATGAAATATTGACATAATTGATGTTATAAATACCCAAATAAATGTAATTTGAGACTTTTTATTAAGTTAACTAATTTTAGAGGTTAATATGACATGTAAGTTTTGATTTAATTAACTTTTTTCGAACTAATAATTCTGTTATGATTTTCGCGAAAATCAATTACCAAATAGTGTCAAAATTGACATAAAATAGTTTTTAAAACAAATATTATATTATTAATTGTTCTTTTATTCCTATAAATCTATGTTTCGGACAAATGACTTAGATAAGGTTATATATATTAATAATAAACAACTTGGGGTTCGTTTGTCTTGTTATAGTAAGTTTATTAACCTTATAGTGTAAGAAAACAAGAAGACATGGTAAAAGTTAAATTATCTAACTTAAAGTTAAATCTAAATGATAAGGTTAAAATAGAAAACTAAACTTGACTAAATTCTATTGGATGAGAATATTTCGACCCATACCCACATTAGCTTTGAAATAAATCAACATGGAGATATTAAAAACCGAATATGACTTTATAATAAAATAATTTTTTGTTTTTCCAAAGGTGCCCCTCTTGTCCCTTATAAAAGGGCACCTCCTCCCTCTCTTCCTCACACCACTTTGAGCCTTCATGCTCGGCCAACACCTGCCAAATTATCTTCTCCACTTCCCTACAAACATCATTGAGGTCCTTGTCTTCTTCAATGACCATGTTTAGTGCCCTAAGAGGAGGTCTCAAAGAGGCGCTTCAAAGAAGGGATAATGTTTGTTACCAATTCTTTCAACTTTATTTCTTCTTCCACATATTCTTCTTTAGTTGTTTCATTATAAAGTAATAAAATAAGTATAAATCATATAATGATATGTTATTATGAGTATGAAATATCCCTATTTCACTATCTATCCATCCTACGGAAATCGAAATCACCACACGTGCGTATGTACGGAATACCGTCTCCACGCCATGGTGTAATATATTTTCCACCACCACCATACATGGATGGGTATAATAGTGTAAATAATAACTATATATGATTATTGTAACGTGATATTTATTCTTAAATATCATACATACACTTCAATACAATTCCACGATCATGGGAATGATATCATCGCTCGTGCGTACGTACAGAATTCCATCTCCACGACGCGATGAGATTCATTCTCCATGTTAACCATTCATGAATGATTATAAAGAATATATAATAAGTAATCATGAAATATATTACATAATAATGATACTGGATTTATGTATATATATATATATATATATGTTTGTCATATACTTAATTCCATTCAATTCATTAAGGAAACGAAAACAGCGTTCATGCGTACGTACGACCTACCGTCTCCATGAACGGTGTATTTTGTTACTTTTATCGATCTATAATCTATATGTATATGATGAATATATATTATATATAAATCATGTTTTACATTCTGGAATTATTTAAATCAGGATATAAGTAATAATATCAAGAACGACAAGTCAAAACACAAATGATAAATGAAATGATTTTACCCAAAAAGCTGCTTTTACATGGAATTTACAAAAGAACGGGTAATATAAAGTCATAAGTGAAACATATATGATATCATAAAAATGAATATTATTATGAAATAATTCAATGTCATTATTTAAATCATTATACAGGAGGTTTGGATCCATACGAAGCATATCAGACCTAAGGTAAGGGATAACTTTTCCAATCTCATTTTTATCTGAGATTGTTTATTCGTAAGTATTTACGGGGGTTATATTTAAAATCCATGTCCTCTAAAACTGTTTTCATGTATTTTTAATGTCCTTTTTACCCATTTTTGACTTTTACTACATGGTATGTATGGAATGTTTCTTTTACGAGGTACTTTTTGACTTTTTCGGCAAAAGTATGAGAAGAATGTTTCTTTTAACTTATACGGCACAAACAGATTTTTTATAGTATTATAAATCCTTATTTTCATGAAGCTTCCTAAAAAAGATTTCATGAGTATTTTCAACAAAATCCATTTCTTTTAAAATTGCAAGAAGTTTTGTGAAAAGAAAATGATTATGAAGAAAAAGGTTATTTTCCTCAAGAATTCATTTCAAGTGGTTTATCAAAACCATTTTTCATCTAAGAAGACATTATTTCATATGTGTATGTTTCAAGTATAATGTCTCTATGATTTACACAGTTTCAATTATCTTATTATGAAATGATATCTATTTTTTAAAATGGAATATGTGATGATGGGATAATGTTTATGAAACCCATTTTATTTATTGGGTTTTTATGAATGATGTATGTTTATTTTGTGGAACCAGTAAGAATGATTTCATTATGAGTTGGGTGGGACCTATATCTCCCTCCAATGTATTGGCTAAAGATTTATATCTCATGAGATAGACACGGCTGGAATGGTAAGTTAATCCGGTTCAGGGTTACAGGACTGAAATGAGGTGTGAACTCGATTCAGAAAGGGACTTTGTCCACTAAGATGGTCTTGGCAGCAATGCCTTGGATACTATGGAAATCATAACAAGTGCTGAATAGTTGCCACAATTACATGTTTTATTCCCATACTATTTTATCATGATTGATGTTACCTTATGACATATTCCTTACGTACTTCCATGATTCATGTCTTTACTCAAGATTTTGATGTTTAGATTTTATGTTCAAGTTTTTGCATTCAAATGTTTATGGATTGTTTTATGTTCTCTATGTTTACCCTTATTGGGCATTTGAGCTCACCCTTTTTACATTTTATTTACCCCAGGAAATAAATAAAGGTTTTAGGTAAGGAAACGAAATGGGGAAGATCGTTATGGGAGATCTTGAAGATATTTCAACATGATTAGACATTTATATTCCGAGTTTTCAAAGACACTAAACTATTACGGTCCTTGTGTGTCTGTTTTTGTTATGTATTAATTATTCCGCAAAAGTAATGTATTGTCCATATATGTCAAGCTTTGGGTCTCTAAAATTTATATCCTTAGTCAACTGTGCCACCACTACAACAAACCTTTCAGTTCCGATTCCAACCATTTCATGTTACTGATTTGGAAGTTAGTCTTCCTAAAGATGTAGTCCCATCATAGCTACCATGTTTCCTCTGTGGAATATCATTCTGAATAGACATATCTTTGATGAATAAACATGGTAATCTTCAAATTCTATATTTTTTCAATTTGACGTTAAAGTAAGATAAATATATATTGATATTATATTAACAATATCTTAACCCCAAAATTTATCTGAACTGACCATTGATACCGACTATAAGGCCCCAACCTTAAATATTATATTATCTTGAGTTAGGTTAAGAATTCACAATGATGATCTTTCTAGGTTTAGAGATTAAGAGAGTTAGGACATATCTATTACATAAGAACTCAATTTTATAATAAGTGGATACAACTATAATAGTATCTATTTATCCCACAATATAAAATTGAAAATTAAACACAATTGCATTTTCCATAAAAAAATCTTGACTTCTTGCTTTCTCTTACCCATCCTTATTCCTGGTGAAAACTTGTTAAAAACATTGGATGAGCACAGAATGATCAGTAAGTGATATAAAACAAGGAAAGACAACTTTTTTCCATGAAGATTTATAATCACAAGAAATCATAAGAATCTTGAAAAAATTTATAGCAATAATAAATCATATAGGTAACTTGAGGCATTCGTATCATACTTACATTATAGCCTTTATAGTTATATTACGAGTAACACTCATGGTTATGTTTGGAATACCCATCACAGGAAATTTACAAAATATCTTAAGAGAAACCTTATCATTTAACTCCATTTAATTATCTAATTAATTGGAGATCTATCACGGTCTCACTAACCCTCGATTGATAACAAAAACACCCTTATACATAAGTAATACCAAAGAACAATAACATAATCATTACACATTAACAAGAATAAAGGAAAAATAACATTTCCACAACATAATCACAATATATGATTAAATATTGACATAATAAATCCAATCTCAAAATAATTTTCAATACCAAAATATATGAAAATGGAATATGGTATTTATTTTCCATTTAAAAACTATATGGATAGTATTGGACGCAAGATACCAAATATTGGTCATAACAGTGGAAAGGTTGTTATCACCGTATATGTTAAAAAAATATATTCCTTTCATCATTTAGTAAAATTCATCATATATAAAAGATTTCTTTTGGAAGCTTTTGAATGAAATTAATATTCATAGGGGTTTAATATACACCGTATAATTGAAGGAGGTGTATATTTTAAAAATATTCCTCAATGAAAGGAGATTGAGGTGAGGTCCATTATTGTGAGTCTGACTCATCATGTACAATCGTTATATTCCAAAACAATAAACTGCAGTTAGTTTCTACCAGCTTGAGAAAATTTTTCGTGTTTATTAATAATATTATATCACTTATTACCATGTTATAAATATTATATAAATATTTAAGTTCTTATCAGATGTTTTTTCGATATTCCGTACTTGAGTTGAAAATGAACATGTTTTGATATAAATTTTCCATGTGGTCATAAGTACATCATATCGTTAATGGTAATCATGACATAATCATCACTTTTTAACATTAATCATACCTTTTATATTAAATCATTAATTATGGTTATGAAAAATTAACAATGTTATATTCTTGGAGATGGGGGGTTGTACGTAAGCATGAGTAACATTTTCATTTTTCATTAATAATTGTGGAAAAAAGGTACTTATGATTTTATATTTATATAATTATAATAATATTTTTAACATCATAATAATCATTTAAATATGATTATATATATATATATATAAGTGATGTGGTGAACAAAAATGATTCACATCACTTCTAAGAGGTGATAGTTCACACATACGCACGACCGAAATTATCATCTTTATGTAAATGTTAAGTAAGAACATAATTGAAATATTATTCTTTTAAAATGATAAATATTTCATGAATACCACATATAAACATTGATTCAATCATTATAACCCAACTTTATAGACATTAATGAAAAACAAACTATATCGTTTTGTGAGGTCGTTGTCTATCGTACACATGAAAGAAATGTTCATTTCTCATTTGATGAAATTGGAGAAGGAAATAGGCAATGATATTAACATAATACCATATAATTATATTGAGAATAATTCATTTATTATTTAATCTTAGAGAATAATAATTTAACAGAAGTGGAAGAAGAAATAAAATAAAAACACTTAAAAAAATATCTCTTATTCGGTTAATCACATTTGAAGAACAACTTAACACCTATACAAAGGGATTTATGAATAAAATAAGCCCACAATAAAGTTTTTGTGGATTCTAATAAAACTCTCAGTGAGTGTTTTTCTAAACAAAATGGCTATTTATGTTTGAGTATTACAGAATATTGGGTAACTTTTTATAGGAGAGGGGAGGGGCACCCTCGAAAACTCTTAAAATATTAAATTAATAAAAATTATTTTTTAATCCAAATGGATGATTCTTGGAATATATTAAGTATAAAATGAAGATAATTAAAAATCATATATTCCAATAATATATTATATAGGTATTTATTTAATGTTAAACCTATTATTTTTGGTTTACCCTTAATTATTCTCTTTCAATTTTAATTGTGGTAACAAAATCTTAAATGTTAAGAGGCTATATATTTTACTTATTTGGTGTCAATTTACCATAATTGGACACTTACTGAATTTAACAACCTTATAATAGTAACTTTGTAATTTCAAAATATTTTTAGAATTTTTATATAATTTAATAAATTATTATATTTATAAAAAAACAATTATGTCTATATTTACACTATTTATTTCATTGAATTTAAACAAAATCCAAAAAGATATTTCACCAAGAAAAAACCTATATAATAGACTTATAAAATGTCATTTTCACCAATAAAATTCGTAGAACACCAAAATTACGTGAGATAAAATTTAGTTTAATATTTATTATATTAGTCATTTGATACTTTCATTTATAAAGCTATCACTAAACCATCATTGTTTCATAAATAATTTTAATTATTTAATGTCTAAAACTCATAAATAAAATACCATGATGTAGGTAAACTTAATTTATTTTTAATTACTATTTATAGTTTAAGATATCACTTATATAATAAATATAAGAAAACAATTTAGTAATAAGATACATATTTATGATATTTTTTCCCTTACATAATATTAAAAGTTATAAATCTTATAATAACACCCAAGTGGCATATAAAGGCCACATTTTCCTCCCATGGGTTTTATGGGTTGGGAATATCTCATAAAATATGATTAGGACAATATTTAGGTTATTTTTATATTATTATAGTATTATTTTAACACTTATTTACCTGATTTACCCTTTAACAATGGTAAATAATGTAATAAAGTTATTATTCATTGAAAATTATTTTCAATCAATTTGATCACATTTTTCATAATAATTTGAATAATTTATCTCATTTTTTATAAATTAAGTTCCAAAAAGTGACTAAAATTAATTTAATGTTAATCTTGTTGATAGATTGGGGAAACATGTTTTTAAAAAGAAAAAAAACCCTCAAAAGATTTACATGTGTTTATATCCAATTTTAATGTGAAATTACATCAAAAAAACAATATTAGATTAAATTATAAATACTTCATCTAATTATACCATCCAAATATTAAAAATTATAACCTAAAAATATAATTAAATCTGATGAAATGATAATTTTGAATTAAAAAGCAGTATTTTTTCATAATTCATTAAAGATGAATATTATCTGAAAAATTCAAAAAAATTTACCAAAGTGAATATTTATGTCCTGATAATAAATTAGAAGTTTATTTTGTCAAATATAACATATAAAATTAAAAAACTATATTAAAATGGTTTTCAATCAAAAGGTGGTAAAACTACCTTTTAAATATATTAGAGTGTTTTATGCATAAAATATGATTTATTCTCATTTTAAGCCTCTAAAAGTTATTAAAAGAATCTAAAAACATATTGAAAACATGTGTAAACATAATATAGTTATTTTTATCATTCCCTCCAATACAACATCAAAGCATTTACGACCATTTAAAATAATAATATTAATAATATACTATTTTTCCATATAACTCAGTCTTGTGTGCAACAGAAGATTTCGAAGAAACCCATTGTTACCTATCGAGTAAACTAATATAAAAAGAATCAATTTTAAATTAAACTGAATATCTAATTCATAAATCTTAATATATATGAAAATATATTATTCTATAATTACTTGGGATGTTATATTATCCCAAGTAAGTAATATCCATCCTAGCCTTAATTCCATCTTTTTATTTTTCCAGGAACATTTAGTAACGTTCCAATAACACCCTCAAATAGATTTTTTTCTATATTAATGACAACAAGATAATTTTGTAGATGAAAAAAATTCTAATATGATAATTCATATAAAATTTATCACTTCTTCCAACCTGATTTCATATGGTTTTTCTAATATGGGTTACCAATAATATTGTCAATATCATTTAATTTGTCAAATAGTTGATCGCCCATTAGTGGAGATGGTGTTGTATATTTTTTCAATATTCTGGTAGAATATTTTAATCTAGGATCAAAATTTATTTCATCGAGGTAAATTTTTTTGATGTTTTAAAAACTCGATCTTAAGGGAAACTTTCAACTGAACTAAGTGTTTGTATTCTTAAAAAATGGGACACCCCAACATTCTTTTAATGCTACATCCTGATAAATTTCCATAAGTGGGGAAGTCATTTATCATCACATATAATATGGACTTCATTGTAAAATATTCACTTCTATGAGAATCATACATAGAAATACCAGTATCCCACATGAATTTCAGATCTTCAACCAATGGATCCAGATAGACATCTATATCATTACCCGTTTTCTTTCCTCTAGATATAAGCGGGATAAAATATTCTATTTTCCTTGTATGAATAATCATGAAATAAAGTTATAATTTACCAGTATGATGGGCCATGTATTGTGAGTACTATTCTATACACCAAATAGATTTATTCCATTTGTAAAAAATTCAAGAAAACATTTTCGCATCTCATACTCTGATCTGGTAACTCATAATCAATTTTATTCTACATAGGATAATCTTCTGTATGTCATAGGTTCTCATCATCAACTATTCTATTCTCATTCCATGTCAATTGTCTCACAGTTTCTTGGCATCCATACAGTCTTCTAAACCATAGAATGATAACAAAGTACCATATATATATTGAATTATTTGATTCATTTTTCTTTTATTGATCAACGCCACATATATGATATTTTATGAGAGATTCATAGTTCTTGAGAAATAATATAAAATCATTTGGTTAAGGATATATTTTTCTAGAGATCAGGATTATTTAAAATAACCTTCATTTAACATCATATCCTCAACATGGAAGTTCATTTTATTTTTATAAAATATCATTCATGAGGCTATGTAGTTCTGTAAAGATGGTGTCACTCCATTCACCGCCAAATTATGAATTATATAACTTCAATATAGTTGAAAATTTTGAGTATTTAGTAAAACTGTTATAAAATGGTCTCTTTGGGAAATTATTAATAAACTTATCTAACAAATTTGGAAAATTCTGAATGTTATATTCAATTTAAATTTTCATTTCTTCAATTTGATCTATGACATCATGTACACTAGTAGTCACATCAAATGATCCATAAATTATATTATCATCCCAATTGGTGTGCATGTTTAGTTTTCACCATAGTTTATTCCAATATTTCTCACTTAAACCTATTCTATGACAAATCAAATGTTCCTACAACTCTTACGGAATAATTTTTCTTGAATAATGACAACGTAATCATGATAAAAGGATTTGAGAAGTGTCACATGAATTCTCTATTGAAAACATGATGGTCTCTTTAACTCTAAATACATACTATTTTGAACAATTATTATAGTTCATGTATTGACGATTGATATAAAACATATTGGGTTCATAAAAAAATCATTTTATAAAAAAAAAAAATACACAAAATATATTTATTTTCAAAGGTTAAATTTATTAACTATTAAAAAAAGAAAAACCCAATATTTGATTTTTTTAAATAATTTCAGAATTATTTGAAGAAAATAGATAATTGAATTTTAGAAATTTTTTAATCCACAATAGTAGGTGTTATCCTATGAATTCATTCAATGGTGAAATTTAAAGACAACTATCATCCTCACCAACTCATCTCTTAAATAGTTATCATTATATTTTTTTGTTTGACATGAGTCCACCATCTCTTGGGGACATTAACCTATGTTAATTGAAATACTCTAATAAATTTTCATCAATTGTATGACTACTTCTCAAAATTTTACATGAAATAGAAAATATATAGGAGATGATTCTCAGGTAAAGAATTGTAATAATAAATATTCGGAAGACAAGGATAATTAGGATAAAAATTGTTCTCCATTGTGTTATCTAAATCTGTAAATGCCTCACATTGGTGAGTATTACACCATTAATACTAGTTATTTACTCATGGACTATTTATGGTTAGATTTGGGGGGAATATAAATTCTATTATGTGATTTAAGGGGTGTTATTGGGGACTTATTAAGATATATGAATCTATGGGGCCTCTAAGAATTTTAAATTTATAGGAGAAATAACACTTTTAATAATTTCAATAATCTAAATAGGACTGGTCATATATTTATTAAAATGAACTATCATGTCTATAATAAATCCCCTAAACAAATAAAAATATAATATAGACCTTTAAGGATTAATAAAAAAATATATGTTAAACTAAAATTATAAACTCTCATTCTATCAATTACAAGATATAAAAATTTATTGATAAAAAAAATTTAATAGATAAAGATATTTTTTGGTTACATGGATGGTAATAAGAGTTTTTGATGGGTGGAATATATATATGTAGTCCTGAAATGATGAATACCTAAAAATAATTTCTAATTATTATCCCAATATATATAGAATTTGATAACCACTATCATTTTTCTAGAACAAGGGGTGTAACAACCTAATAAATTATCACATTTTATATTAATGGTATATCAAATATTTTAAAACATAAAAAAAATAAAATTCTAGTTTCAATTAAATAATGATAAGGAATGGAAAAAATAATGTTAGGAAAAGAATATACATAATAACGATAATGGTATTAGACATCTCAAATTCTTAGTTGATAAATTGATTTAATAATTACAAAACGATAGATAAAAAATATTTTGAACTAGAAGAAGATTAGGATTTATAAGAAAATATAATTCTCATGCACATGATGGTTTATATAGGGATTTTGGGATCATAGTATAAAATATTTGTCATAATTAGATAAATAATAGTAATTATAGAGAATATATAGGTTTTAAATATAAGGGGAGATTGACCAACTCTTACAATTTTTTTTAAATGATATGTATCATTATAAGTAAAATTTGATATTTAATTTCAACCATTTATTTAAATATATAAAAACAGTTTTGGGAGTGGGATTATAAAAAAAAATATTTCTACTACACCTACAGGTACTTGGGGAGAATCTACCCCGATAACTCCCACGAGTCCCCCAAAGAGGTAACCACTATGCTACACCCATGGGGTAAATTGAATGAACTATATTGAACATGTGACAAATTAAACTATTATATCAAGGATTGTAAATATTTTCGACAAACATATATCAATTTTAATAAGTTATTAGAATTGTGTTATATAGAAAATAATGGAATGTAAGAGTATTTTTTATTGATGTCATACTAAAATATTTTTAAAATGTATAATTTTTCATATTAGATATTGAATATTCATCTCACATGATAAGTACATTTATGTAATAATGTATTTTTGAGAAGATACAAGGGTACTTATTACTTTAGAAATGATGGATCTCTTAAAATAAATTTTTTTCATTTAAATGGTGTGGAAATAAGAGGAAACATTAATGAATGATATATTTTATATGAATGAAAGTAAAATATAAAATGTGTTTATTGGATTTGTAATGAAGGAAATTGAGTGAATTTTAATTAGTATTAATTATAGGGTTAAAATTTCAAATATGGAAATATATTTCTACAATGGTATAGAAAACTATCCATACGAGATTCTAAGTTCAGGTTGGTAAAAATTAATTTTAATTATGTCTGAAATAGGAAATTGATTTGTGGTATTGAAAAATTGACCATATTATATAATGATACATTTAAATATAGACTTAAATAGGTTGGGTTGGGATATTGTTATGATTAAAAGATAAAATTGATAGATATTTTTTACTAATTATAATGGGGGTGAATTTTTAATAATTTCAATAATAAATTAGAGATTTAAATGAAGCCACACTTGGAGTTTATTAAATAAAATATATATAGACCAAAAATGTAAAAATCAATTCACTATGATAAGTTTTTTATTTCACCAATTTATAATTATACTCATGTTATACGTATTATGTTTTAGTAATATATATATATATATATATATATAATTTTCAAAAATGGATTTTAATTTTTAGAAGTATTAAGAATCAGTTTTTTTTGTGGTAAATAGGTCTATATTAGATTATGGAGTGGAGTATCTGACACAACTGTTATGGGGTGGTAAAAGTAATATTTATATTCCTTATTGTTACAATATAGTTTATGGCCATGGTTATTTCGAAAAATATTTTATTTTGGGTCACTCAGTATTCCTACCAAATTATTATATTTATGGTATTTTATATACATTTTGAAAAATTGAAAAATATTATAGATTATTAAAATTGATGCAAAAAATAAAAACAATAACAAAAATATAATATTTTTAATACATTAATAATACAACAAATGACCAATCCTTTGGGGATTTATAATATATGTGTTAAATTTTTCCTTAATGGGTTGTACTAACCAATTATTGCCATAGAGAAATGATAAATATCATTCACCTAACCACCACTGAATGTTTTTCCCATGTAAGAAACTAGTTTATTACTATCAATTGTGCATTTAGAATATGATTTACTAATTCCAATTGAAACACCAAAGAAAATTAATTATTTTTTTCAAATTAATTTAATATTTTTGATATTTCATATTTCATCCACCACTAGAAGATTCTATTTTATACTGAAGCATTGGGTTGGGATTGAATTATATTCCACAACAAGTTAATTATAAACAAAACACAACATAAAGTTAATATTGATATATATAGAACATCGTGGTTACCTTGTGTTACACACAATAATGACTTTATGTGATGGCTTGCTTAACATGAAAGATCGAGTTTTACCAAACAATAATGTATTAATAAAATTTTATCATTTATCATGATATGATATATCCTAGCCTCTAGATCATAATTTATGTACACTATTAACTAATTTATAAAAATATATGTTTTACACAAATTTTATATGAATTAAAAGGTTAGTAAATAATTATAAATGAGTTTGAAAATTAATTGAACATCATGAAAAATATTATTATTTTTGTGTTAAAAAATTAGTTTTACACTAATAAATTAAATTAATTACAATTAGTGAATAATATTAATTAAATATATATTTTATATATTCAAAAAAATATTTTTTATATTTATCCAATATATTTTTTAAACATAAGATAAGAAAAACCCAATTTTATGTTTGGAAAACAATATTTTTGTTAAGTCATTTTTATATTTTTTTAATAGAGGGCCCCTTTTAAATAAATTTTTTAGAAATTTTAAATATTTACTATTCCAAATTTATCATGATTTTTTAAAAAGGAACCTAAATATTCAGTTGGGAGGAATTTTTTATATTTTTATGTGAAATTTCAATTCCTAATCTTTAGAGAAAAATACTAAAATTTAACTGAAATATTATTTTTCATCTAATTTATTTATAAGGTAAAATTATATTTTAAATTAATTATCAATTTAATTAAATAAATTTTTTATAAATTTATCTAGTTGAGGTCATTATAATCAATTTCAAATTAAAATCGGTTATAAAAACATAGAAAACATTTGAATTTTTTACTTTAAAAACACACATTTTCGTCATTTTTGTTGTATTAAATTTAAATTAATTTATGCCACTTCTGTGATTATAATTTAGAAAAATAGATTTCATATTTGGGAAAAAATAAATTTAAAATATATTATAAAATAAATATACATTCTAAAAAAATAGTGAATGTAATTTATCATAATGGCAATGATTAAGATTAAATTTAGCTTAACAATGGACTAAAACCTAAACATAAGGCCTAATATGTCATAAACACCTATCCAAAATCCATTGGATGGAAATATTTAGACCCTATCATCCCATTTGGAGACTTCATACCATTATTATATCTCATTTAAATAAATAAAACATGGGTGGGGTTTTCCTTTTCCAAAATATTATAAGTTTGCCACCCCTCCCCCACTATAAATGGAATCCTCTCCTCCCACTTCATCACACCACTG
Source organism: Viscum album (assembly GCA_963277665.1). Lineage (NCBI taxonomy): Eukaryota > Viridiplantae > Streptophyta > Magnoliopsida > Santalales > Viscaceae > Viscum > Viscum album. The sequence goes on from OY728137.1 coordinate 276,811,906, forward strand.
AAGCCACTTTTAATTGACCATAATATGAACATATATCTCCAAAAAATAAATAAATTCCTCTTTGAATCATTTATTGGTGAGAAATTCTTCAAAGGATTCCCTTTGGTTCAAACCAAATTGAGTTACCCGATTAAGTGGTAAAACCCTCTGTCAAAACCCTTTCTTTTATTTTATTTCTCCACATACTAAAATATTTTGAATGAATTATTGTATAAAAACACTAGTATAATAAATATACTTTGATTTTTCATTCTAATGTTTCGACCTAGACTTACACACACTTCTATTTAACGGGTAACAAACTTTATGTTTTTGTGTATGGTGAACAACCGTCTCAAAAAATGATGATTGTTCATTTTTCCTTTGTCACCTCTCATGGTGGAAATTATGATGTAAAATAAATTTATATATGTTATATATTATATTTATTATGTATTTAATCCTATTTAATTATTTTAAAACACATATCTTTATACTTTACATTTTGTGTTAATATGATAATTTCGTTTGAGGAAGTGTGGACTACCGCACATTCAAACCAATGTGATTTTTTCATAAACTACAAGGAATGTATTACAGATGGGATTAATGAATATATATATATAATATTATCTAATAAAAATAATTTAAATGGAATATAGACATATATATACACATATATTTCTTTTACATTCATTCTTTCAACACGACAAAAAAAAACGAAAATAACCTTTATGCATCTGTACAGCCTACCGTCTCCATGAACAGTGTAACCAGTTTTGTACTTCTATATTCTATGGATAATTATAATAAAAATATTATGAATAGAATTTATATTTAAATCATTGTTTACATTATGTAAATTGTGATATAAATATAAGGACCAAATATATAAAAATGTAATACAGGTCTGAAAAACAAATTGAATATTACCCGAAGTGAAACACTGACATTAAGTTGTTAAAAGCGAGTAATATAAAGAAATAATAAAACCATATATAGTATAATAATTAAAAATATGTTTCTATGATAAATCTATAATTTTTTTTATTTTTTATACTGGTTGTTTGAATGATTATGATGATAACCAAGATACTAGGTAAGGGAATTTCGTCTCACTCTATTTCCATGAGATGCATGCCTTATTCAATGATCATTTCGTTTTTATTGTGTATATACTACCCATGAATTAATTTTATTCCTATTATAATTAAATATATTTGTATTTACCTAACCATTTTATGATCCTTATGTCATGGGGTTTATGTTTCAAAAGATACCAAACTGGTAATTTAATTGATTCAATTCACCTTCTTTGAGACACATGTCATCTAATACCCCTATATTTTTATATGAGGTGTATGAGCTGCATTAGAAATGTTATATCATGAATATAATTATCTGCAGGATATTTTAATCTCTGTGTAATTTCATTTTCCTACATGGGTTCAATGATTAAAAGTTAACAGGTGGTAAGATTTTATTGAAACAATCTCACCATATATCAAGATTGTTTATGATCATGTTTATATTTATGAAATAATATGATCCATATTTCAAGAAAACTCATGAAATTTCTTCTCCTCTGGTTATCCTTGATGTCTTCATTTATTAGTACCATTTAATCCACTCTTTGGTACTTAATAAAATTAAAAAATGTTTTTAATAAAATTTCACCTTACCACTCTCTTCGATCAAAAATCTGTGTTCTTTGAAAACCATGACTTCCAATAAGGTATTAAAAGTATATTCCACTAATATTCCATGATAATTAAGTATAGTTATTACATTTTTTGTAATTTACCAATGTTTTCAAAGGAATATTCTTCTCTCTTTATGAATAATTTATTTTTTAACCATTTACCGTGAAAAAGGAATATTATTTTTACCTTGTACAATATGTAACAATTAACCCGCCATCATTTCCGAAAAGATTCCTTTGAATAATTTAAAGGTTATTTTTTAAAGTTTTTTTTTTAAAATGAAATTCAAATAAATAGTTTTTAAATAATTGTTAGGCCTTATTTAGAAGGTTTTGAGTTTTTTAAAGTGTTTTTAAAAAAAATATTGTGCTTCTTTTATATATGATCATGGAAAATGGTTTTTAAATTGTTTTCATGATTTAATAAAAGTTATATAGAGAAACAATTATTTCAAAATGTTTTTAGTGCTTCCTTTATAACTTTTCAAATTTATTCTCATGAAAATTTTATTCAAAGGGTCTAAAATTTTAAGCTTCATTTTTATAGGAGAAAGGATAATTTCCTTTATACGTTTTTTATAAAATCTTTCAAAAAAATTTCATATATAAGATGACATATCTTGGTGTTACACAGGCTTTCTGAATAAAATGATTCAACAATTCAATTCATATTCTTCATATTAGTGGTTTATGTTTTGATGACAGGATGTTTTTGATACATGTTTCTCTTTCACAAGTTATATGAAGCTGAAACACCCTTCTTTTTGCAGGCTATTATTTTGATGAAATTATTATGAAAAACGTAAATTTTTCTATAAGATATGATATGATAACATTTTTATGACACCCATTACATTTCATGGGTTAAGATGTGATCATTTATGATTTTTTGAGACATGTATGTATGATTTCATTATGAGGAGGGTGAGACCTATATCTCCCTAAAATAATTTGGGTAACGATTTATATCATATGGGACAAATATGGATGGAATGAGGAGTAAAATCTGTTCAGTATTACATGGCTAGAACGGAGATTGAACCTGATTCAAAAAAGGACTTTATCCATTAAGATGGTATTGGAAATGATTCCTTGAATACTACGGAAATCATTATATACTCTTATGTGTCTCCCAGAATTCCATGTATTATTGATATGTTATGCTATCATGGATTATTTTTTCATTTATTTAGGATTATTATCTTATGAATTGCCAATATTTATGTCGAGATTATTTTTTATGATCATTGATATGTAGGGATTGAACTTCTTTTTACATGATCATCTTCTAATACATTTATGCTATGGTTTATGCTTACATATATACCCTATTTACCCTTATTAAGAATATGATATCACCACTTTTTTATGTTTCCTTACAATGGTTATGATGTTACATATTATTTATGATGCGTTTAAGAAGAGTGATCGCCATGAAGAAACTAGTGAGATAAAATGTAGCTCACTTATGTAGAAGTATTTATGTTTCTATGTTTCCAGAGGCACTAGACTAATAAGTTCTTTGGGGATCTGTTTGTATAATGTTTTTAGTATTCCAAAAAAATGATGTAATTTATATTTATTTCATGATCAGTTCGTTATAGATGGTATCAAAATAAATAATTAGTTAATCTTTGGAAACATGGATGAGAAACCCATACAGAGAAATCTAAAGACATGTCTAAGGATAAGTCTAAGGATGAGGAAAATTACTAGGAAATGTACAAGAATTTTGATAAATGATAAAGTGATTGGTTTCCAAGAAATACATCCATATCTGTGTATCACCCCAACACTTTTCTATATTTTACTTTAGATTTTGTGGATAGATTTTCAATTCACACAACTCCCGATTTTAAAAAAATATTTATTTAGGTTTTGCATAGTAAATTAAATTATAACACTTTTTTAGAGTTTATAGTGTAAATTTATATATTTTATATCTACCCATATACTTTAAAACTATTTTAATACATATAATATAAGAATAAACCAAATATTACACAAAAATACTATATTTTTTTTACTAAAAAGAGTTTTGAAACCTTTTATTGGAGAAACAATTTTAAATTAAACATTGACCATTTTATTAATTTAATATATTGAAATAAACTTATTATTTTAATTAAAATCCTTAAAAATAGGTTAGGGTGATATTTTATTATTTTTTGGTGAAAATTAATTTTTTAATGAATAGTATAAAATACTCAAATTTAAATCAAAACTACTTCTTCAGCTAATTTAATTATAAGGTTAAATTATAATTAGAATTTATTTTAATCATTAGATATATTATATTTTTATCAAATAATACAATTTAAGTGATTGTGATAAATTTCACATTTAAATTGAATTTAAGAACCTATTAAATGTTTGATGTTTTACATTAAAAACATGCATTGTCGTCTGACCTGCGATATGAATTTTATATTAATTTTTTCCACTAATGTGATTATAATATTAAATAACAGATTAATTATTTGGAATAATCATATTTTATAAATTATTATATGTTCTTATTCGTTTTGACCAAAAATGTTAGAGAATGTAATTCAAATTAATTATAACTTTTAAAGAAAAAAGTATATTAAATAAAGGACCAAACATTTTACATAATTGAAAAAATGACCAATACACTTCTAAAAAACCATTGGTAGTAAATAAATTGGATATAAACCTTCCACTAATAGGTTTAGTTGGTTTATTATGACTTTTTTGGTAAGGACATGTTTACACCTAACTTGTTCTCAATAACTCATGTGAGTCCTTTTCCTTCTTTATAAAAGGTCACCCCCTATCCACATTCCTCACACCTATAAAACCAATTATTTTCATCCAATTTCTTCCCATGTATTCTAAAAAAATCCATCCAATCAACATATAATCCTCCCTTTAAGCATGAATCCACTTAGAGAATCTTTTTTGTTCAAATGAAACGTAGTTATATAATTTAGAGGTAACGTTTCCTATCAAGATATTTAGTTTCATTACCATGATCCACTCCATGTAATTTTCATATTCCAGGATTAAATAACAACACCAGTATACCCAATATACTAGGATGTTTTTATTTTATGGGTTCTACCAACACTTACACACACCTCAATTTAATGGGTAATAGACATACTATTTTTGTGTTTGGTGAACTACAACCTTACAAAAAGATGATTGTTCAATTTTAACCTACATCCTATAATGGTGGCCACTATAATATAAACAATGTTTATATATGATATGAATTTTATTTATAATGTATTTATGATTCTTAAATTTTTATTTGGAACATACCGTTTCGATTTCCAGGTTGTGTAAATATGATAATTTCATTGAGGAAGTATAGAGTCCCAAAGATTGACATACATGGAGATTATATTAATTTTTCAGAATACTTAATACATTACAAAACAAACTCCCAATGGCCGTATTAGTTTATTGTATTTGTAAACTCAGAACATAATCATCTAATCATGCTGAAAGATCTTCAACATCTCCTATAAAGATCTTCTTTTTTTCCAACCTAAAACCTTCCATTATATCCTAGGGGAAAATAAAACATAAAAAGGATGAGCTCAAATGCTCAGTAAGGGTAAGCATGGAGAAAATAAAACAACCCATATACATTTGAACTTAAAAACATAAACATAATGTTTAAACGTCAAAATCTTGAGCAATGATATTAAACATGGTAGTACGTAAGGCATAGATCATAATGGAACATCAAACATGATAAAATAGCATGAGAATAAAACATGTAATTGTAAAAAACCATTAATCACATGGTATGATTTCCATAGTATCCAAGGCATAGCTATCAAGACCATCATAGTGTACAAACTCCATTACTGAATTGGGTTTACCTGTTGTTCTATCCCTGTATTACTATACCAAATTTTCTTGTTGTTATAGCCATGTCTATATCCTGAGATATAAATCATTACCCAAATCATTGGAGGGGGATATAGGTCCCACCCATCTCATAATTAAATCACTCTTAAGTGTGCCACAATATAAACATAAATCATTCATCATAACCCAAAGAATAAAATGGGTTTCATAAACATCATCACATCATAATATAATCCATATAAAATAAATGGATATCATTTAATCATAAGAAAAGTTAAACCATGTAAATAATAGAGATATTATATTTGAAACATACACATATGAAATAATGTCATATTAGAAGGAAAATGGTTTTGATAAAACACTTGAAATGAATTCTTGAGGAAAATAACTTTTCTTCTTCAAAAGAATTTTCTTTTCACAAAATTACATGAAACTTTAAAATAAAATTATTTTTTTGAAAATAGTCATAAAATATTGTAGAGTAAGCTTAATGAAAATAAGGCATTATGAAACCATAAAAATCCATTCGTTCTATATAAGTTAAAAAACATTCTTCTCGTACTTTTAATTGAAAAGTCAAAAAGTACCACGTATGGTAAATAAAAGAAGGATTCCTTCCACAACAAAAATTAAAAGTCAAATATGGGTAAAAATTACTTTAAACATACATGGAAAATATTAAAAACTTTATGAAATACATTTTTATGTACATGGATGAAAAATATAACGCCAATAAATACTTATGTATAAGGAATCTCAGATAAAAATGAGATTGAAAAATTATCCATTATATTATGTCCAATTTCTTTCGTATCTGTCCGAGACTCCTGTATAGTGTGTTTAAACATATTATTAACATGTAAGAGAACTATAATAATATTTATGATATCATATATGAATCACTTACGACTTTATATTACCTGTTCATTTTTTAATTCCTGGTTAAATCAGCATTTTGGGTAAAATAGTTTCATTTATCGTACGTGTTTCGACTTGTTGTTCTTGATATTATTACTTATATCCGGATTTACTTAATTCTAGAATGTAAAACATGATATATATATATATAACTAATATATATTCATCATATAAATATATATGATAGATCTATAAATGGAATGAAATACACCATTCATGGAGACGGTAGGCCGTACGTACGCATGAACTCTCTTTTCGTTTCCTTATTGAATTGAATGGAATTAAGTAAATGAAACATATATGTACATAAATACAGTGTCATTATTATGTAATATCTTTCATGATTATTTTTTATATAAAATTTATAACCATACTTTAAGGGTTAATCACGAAAAATGAATCTCATCGCGTTCGTGGAGACAGTAGTCCGTACGTACGCACGAGCGACAATATCATTCTTTTGATATTAAAATTGTATATAATTGTATGGTATATCATAAATACAGAATAATAATAACGTTATATTTATTATTTATATCATTTATACTCATTATTATACCCATCCAAATGATGAAATGTTTGAATAACAAACTACACCAGGACGTGGAGACGGTAAGCCGTACGTACGCACGTGTGGTGACTTTTTCATTCATAGGATGGATAAAATAACTAATATGGTTGTACAATTTTTATAATAAAATCATAGTATATAGAATATACTGGATTTATTATTTTAAAATGGAAATAACAAAGATGGGGGATGTGGAAGAAGAAAGGAACTTGAAATATGTGGTGTGATATTTACCTCTTCTTCGGGTTCTTCCTTTTGATTTGATAAAAAGGGCTCCTTAAGATGGAATTCTGACTAATGGAAAGCATCTAGGATTAAGGGAGGAAAGTTGAGAGGGTATTTGGTCAGGGTTTGGCTAGCCCAATGGCTTTGGAATTTTTGAATTATAGAGAAGGGGGGTTCCCTTTTATAGGAGGGTTGTGGGGAACCTTAGGAAAAACTTAAAATATTATTTTATAATAAATTTATATTCGGTTTATAATGGCTCCAAAGTGTCTTATTTGAAGGATAGAGTGGATATGTGTTTCAATCCTCTCAACCAATAGGTTTTAGACAACTTTAGGGTGCCATTTTAACCTTATCATTTAGATATAACTCTATGTTAAATAATTTAACTCTTACCATGTATTCTTGTATTCTTACACTATATGGTTAATAAAATTACTTTAAATTGCCAATAGACCCCTAATTGGTTCATTAATGTCATATATATTATTATATAAATCTTTTGGCCAATCATTATATTTTTAGGACCATTATATCAATTAATAATATAATAATTGTTTTAAAAATTCTTTTATGTCAATTTTGAAACTATTTGGTATTTTGTTTTTTCTATATTCATAAAAAAATTATTATTTCGAAAAAAATTCATCTAACCAACCCTAATATGTTATATTAACCTATAAAATTACTCTAATTCATAAAAAGTCTCAAATTATAGTTATTTGGGTATTTATAATATCAATAAAGTTATTATTTCATCAATAAGGTAATTACTGCATCATCATTGTGTCATAAATATATTAAATAATTTAATGTCTAAAAAATATCAACAAACTAAAAGTATGTATGAAAGTTTTTTATATTTCTAATTAATATTTATAGTAGAATCTATCTTTTGTATAACCATATATTAAAAATGTTTTAGTTATTAAACATTGATTTTAATTATTTTAACTCTTCTTTAAATAAAATAATAAAAAATGTCCTAATCGAATACAAGTGGACCTAAAGGGTAATATTTTACTCCTATGGTTGTTTTTTGTCTAATTACACTTATACAATATAATTCAAACACGTTTTAGGGTAATAATAATATCATTTTTACCCTTAATTACCTTATTTAATTTTAACTGTGGTAAATAAAAGTAAAATGTTACTATTCACCAAAAATTATTTCTATCTTATTGAACCCCATTTTACTTCTTAATATTAACCGCGTTTCTCAGATTTTAGAAATTAAACTCACAGAAGTGGTAAAACAAGTATTATGTAAATTTGCAAATTGTCCTAGGAGGTGGGTAAAAGACGGTAAAAAGTTCAATAAAAATTTTATATATCTAAATTTATTATAAATTGACTGCAATGAATTACATTGAACTTATATAGGTATTATGTATCTATTTTTACCTAAAATAAATTTAAATTAAATAATTATTATTTAAATAAAAAGTCGGTTTTAACCAATAACTCAGTGTTTTTAGTATTCATCAAAAATTGGAAGTCTTCAGAAAAATACCAAAAATTCATCCTAGGATAATTTCGATATTCCAAATCCAAAAATATAGACTATTTTGAAAGTTAAAATTTATAAAATTCAAAAAAGTGGGTATTACTATTCATAATGGCTAGTTTATATAATATTTTAATAACATATTCTTGTTTAGTGAAACTCAGTAATACGTACAACACATGCTATCGAGGAAGGTCGCGATTGTGTGTAATTCAAGCTAAGTCAGGGTTGCGTGTAGTGAAAGATTCTTTTTTTGTTTCTTATAATATAATCCAACCATATTTCATTTATACATTGAATAGACACACACACACACTCACTCAATCAATGTTGCGTAGAATAACTTCTATCAAACGAACTTGAAATTATGTGTAACACAATCCAAGAATAGTGTCGCGCATACTACAAGATAATACGATGTTGTATATAGCACAAGCTAATATTGGTGAAGCATGAAACAAAATACATCAAATAAATTAAAAATAATAATTCTCAGAAAATCTCGGGGTGTTACAGGAAGTGTGGACTATCGCTCCCTCAAAGCAATATGAGTAGTTCATGCATTACAAGAAACATATAATGGATGGTGTTAATAAACCTATGTAACATATATAACACACACACACACACATATAAATTAATATTTAATTATTATATACATATTTATCATTTTGTTTTCATTCTTTTAATACAATAATGAAATGAAAGTAGCATTCATGCATACGTATGACCTACCGTCTCAATGAATGACACACTTCATATCTAATATCAAAATAGTATGGAAGATTAAAATACATATTTAATGAATATATAAGATAATTTGATCATGTTTTATAATTTTGATATGATGAAATCATGATATAAGGATTATGAACAACAAATCACATGTCAAAACATACTTAAGAAAACTAGGAAATTATAAACTAAAATATTTTAAATAATAAAATACTGTTAAAATGGTTAATAAAAAATTATAAGATGTTAATATATGAAATTAATAACATGACTATAGTTCTAGTGTATGTTATTAACATATATAAAACCAATATACAGAAGGATAAATACCACACAACAAAACAATGGTTAAGGTATGTGATTTCATCTCCATTTACATTCCATTGAGACATATTTTTGTTCTGCAACAATTAATTTTATAGTTGGTCTATATGATGAAATTTGACATGATATATCATGAATATAATTATTCTCATGATATTATATGTTTCATTTCATTCATTGTGAGTTTTGATTTAATGTTTTAAGTGGTATGAGACACTTTGGAATGTTTAAAGTTTATTTTTCTGAAAGAATGTTTTCATGTCAACAACCCTTATTATTACATATCCTCCTATGAGGTATTATTGATAAATCCATATTATTAATTCAATATGGATTTTTTATATGGAATATTATTTATTTGATATATGATGAATGATTTAGAAATGCAATACACGGGTTGGGGACTATTTATGGAAATCCCTACGGGTTAAGAACTGGTTAATGCAAGCTCCATGATGCATTTGTAGTATCATGAGGATAATTAGTTGAAAAAATAGTTTAAAATTTATTTTTTATGATAAATGTATCTGGTTCCTAGTAAAAAATAAATTCTATAATTGATCATTTCCTTTACGGAGAATTCTGTTATTATTTATCCTTGAGATTTTGTGTCGATATATATATGGATGTAATTCATTTTCGGTTCATTAATTTTAATAGAATTTTTTATTAGTGAAATACCATTCAATATTAATTTTTTCCTGTTTATTCATTATTTATTTTTCTTTAATTAACCGTACTAAGCATTTGAGCTCACCCATATTATGTTTATTTTCCCCAGGTTATGAAGTGGAATCCATTGAATAAGATTTCAAGGAGGATTTTTATTAATTTTATTAGGTGTTATGTTTGTATTTTTTACTTCTCAATTTATTATGAGAATAATTTATGTAATATGGATTTACAAGAATACAAAATAGAATTGTCCTTTAGGATTTTTTTCCTCGTAACAATCCCAATGTATTAAAATAATGCAGTAGCTCTGGGATTCTGTGGCCTGATTGTTACAATTGGTATCAAGGGATGTTTAGAAAGCACCATGGAAACTAGAGTTAGAAAACATCGATCAGGGAGAACCATCATAATATTGACATTAAGTATAAGTGTAAAATAACATCCATTAATTTTGGTAATGTACATTTTTCTGTTATTCATAGACATATATCCCTTTCTGAATGCTACAAGTGGACGTGGTTCTATACAAGATTTACCTAGGAGTATCAAATCTGAAAATGTGTTCTAGGACTATCAAGGGGTAAAATGGTCCAAAAAAATGGGCATTACGCCACACATGGTTTGTTACTCCAAAGAGATAAACATTGTATAGTTCAAATTTTATTAACCTACCATTATGATGGATTTAAAAGTGATTATTCCCCCAAAGTAACCAAATTTTATGATTCTAGGACTCACAATGCATGAATTTATATGTGATATACCATATTTGGAATTACCTATTCTGATTTTTAAAGCTAATAATTTATATTCTGTATTTTATAAATGGAACATAGAATGATGAATGGTGACAATTCTGAGAGAAAATGTAATGATTCCCATATTATGGAAACCAATATAGCTGATATTAGAATAAATAAAATCATGGAAATATTAGGGATACTTAATCAGATTGTGAAAATTAACCTTTCCAAAATGTAAAATCATATTTCATGGAGACAATCACCTATGTTGGATTTTTTATATAGAAGAATCCCCTTTTGATTTTGTGGGAATACTAATCCTATTATAACTGATTAATGGATTAAGTCTCTTGAGAAGATATTTACAACCATGGAATGCAGCGAAAAGAAAAAATTTACAATTTTGGTCTACTGTCTCCAAAGTGATGTTGATCAGTGGTGGTCAATGATCTAGAATACAAGGGTAGGAGAAGAAATTAAAATCATGTAATCTAGGACTTTTAAGGATATATTATTTGATAAATACATTACACGTGATCAAAAAATACAGTTGAAGAGAACATTCTTTAGATTAAATTAAAAGGAAGAAGAAAGTGTTGTAGATTATGAAGTTGACTTTACAAAGTTATACAGGTGTGGTACATATTATATACGCAACATAGAGTGAAATATTAACCACTTATTTGAAGGTATTAAGACAAATATTCAAAGGGCACTAGTTTCACTGATTTTTTCATTATATGAATAAATTTTTTTATGTGCCATAGAGATAGATAATGAATTATCTTGATCGTATTTATTCAATGTAATCCAATATAAGAATAGGTCTTCTTAACATCATGAGAAATGGAACATGTAAATGAAAAAAAAGGGAATGTAGAAGTTCCCACCTTTTGAGAACTGTAGGAAAACCACAATGGGAAATGCTTGAAGAGACTGGGAGTCTGTTTGAATTGTAAGGAAAAGGGTCATCAAATTACAAAATGTACGGGGAATAATAAAAACAATAATATTGAATGTTTCAACTAATAGGAGATGTGGAACTACACAAATGAATTCCCCATGTTTCAGGGGAATTTAACATAGAAGTGACCAAGGAGAGATTGAAAAGAAAATGCAAGCACTACAGTAGATGTTGAAGTTCCCCATGACATGGTGTCAGGTACACTAATACTATCTTTATATATAGAAAATGGGTTATTTGATTCTGGATCATTGAACTCTTTTATATCTACTTAGTTTTCCATGAAAATTAGACAACCTCCTTTTGATTTAATTAGATAATTATAATAAAAAACTCATAAGGGAAGTGTCATTCCAACAAAGATATTTTAGTCAATCCTAATTATGAACCATAAACACAATTTATGTTACAAAATTATCATCATAATAATGGTTTAATTTTATATTATCCATAGTATAAACCGTCTCTTAGAATATTATGAAATAATTTAACACAAGAGGAAGGAAATTAAATATTTGGGGAAGATATAGAATCCCTCATATTTAGAGTGGCAGATTCGGCATGTGATTCTAATTTAGATCCTCTATCAGTAGCTCTATTAAATTTACAATTGGTGAAGAAGAGAAAAAAATGTATAGTGATGAATAAAGAAATATTCAAATAGAGGATTTGCCTATTTTTTAGGAATACATTGATATATTTCATAAGCATTTACCTAGAAATCCCCTAGAATGTGAGGTTGAATTCTCCCTTGATTTAATCTGTCATACGAGGACAATATCAAAGACTTCATATAGAATAGACACTATAGAATAATTTAATTTAAGAAACAACTTAAGGGTTTGGGAAATACGGGATTTTTTTCTCCATAGTGTTTCCCTATGGGATCCCCTATTCTCTTTCTTAATAAGGAATATGGATCCACGAGGTAATGCATTGATTATAAGAAAATAAATGCCATTACAATAAAGAGAAATTATTTTGTACCTCACATCAATGATTTGTTTCATTAACTTCACAAAGACCAATACTTTTCAATGATTTGTAATCATTATGGGTGTCACCAATTGTGGCTGAATAAGGAGGACATTTCAAAGATATCTTTTCAGACGAGGTATGGAAATTAAAAGTTTACAGTAATTCTGTTTGGATTAATAGAAACACCCTATATTCTTTGGACTTAATATACTGTGTATTCAAGGATTATCTTGATAATTATTTTTTAGTATTAATTGATGATATTATAGTGTATTATAAAACCTATTAGGACCTTGAGAAACACATTTGTATCATGATTAAGACTCTTATAAGGGAAGAGTTATATGGGAAATTTAATAAATGTGACTTCTAGATTTAAGAAGTCACTTTACATTGTTATATTGTCTACAAAGAAAGAATATCAGTGGATCATGTAAAGACAAAGGTAGTCAAAGAATGGAATATTCAAACAAACATAAATGAGGTATGAATTTTCCTTGGTTTAGCAGGATACTATCAATGATTCGTTTATAATTTTTCCTGATTAGCTGACCTGCTAAACAAGATTACAAGTAAAGGTATTATGTTTTTCTGGGAAAAGGTGTGTGAATAATTATTTGATGAAATTAAGAGAATAATAGACAATGATACAATTTTGACACTACCATTGGGTAGCGATGGGTTATAAAATTTAGTGATGCATCAAAGAAGCAACCTCGTTCTGTATTAATGGTAAATAATATAGTTATTTCATATGCATCATGGTAATTGAAGACTCATGAGTAGAAATACCCAAGTCATAATATGTTGTTAGTGGTTGTGGTCTTCACATTAAAAAATATGGATACGTTTTCTATATGAAGAATGATATGAGATATACACAGATCATAAAATCCTGAAATACATCTTCTTACAGAAAGAGATCAACATGAGATAAAGTTGATGACTAAAAAAACTTGAGGATTATGATTCCACAATACACAAACACCCATGGAATGAAAATAAGGTAGAGTATTCATTGAGTATGAAATATCATAGAGTTCAAACCCAAATAATGATTAAGAATTATCCAATGCTCACAGATCTCATAAATATGGATACAAGAATTTTTATGGATGGGGAGACATAAATCATTTGTTAAATGATTAAAAACCCATCTTATTTAGAGAAGATGGAGAATTATCAATTTTATGATTTGGACTTTCAGAATAAAATTAATGGTGTGAACGATCGAAAATTTCGAAGTTTGTTTGTGATGATAGTGTTATGAAATTTGGAAAGAGTTTTGTGTTCTTTATATCCTTAAGTGAAAATATAATTGTTGGATGATGTTCATAAATTAAATTTATCTATACATCATGGTATAAAAAATATGTTTATGGATTTCAAGGAACACGTATGGTGGGATAAAATGAAGTGATAAATTTCACATTATCTACCCTAATGTTTTGTTTTCTAACATATGAAAGATGTAAGGAAGAATCCTAAAGGAGTTATACAACCTCTTCTTATCCCTGTGTGGAAATGGGATGAAATTACTATGTAATTTTCCACAATAATTCCAAATACTCCTTGAATGTATGACATAATATGGGTTATGGTTAATCTCCTAACCAAATATGGAAATTTAATTTCTATAAGAGAAGAACTGCCTCTAGAGTGCCTCATAAGTCTCTGTATTAATGATTCTATAAGACTTCATGGAGAACAACTTATAATTTCCTACGACCGAGACCCACGATTTACATAAATGTTATGGAAGATTCTTCAAAAGGATATGAATATTGAGCTTCATTTTAGCAATACATACTATCTTGGAATAGATGGACAATCTAAAATAACAATTCAAAAAAATGGTGGACATGTTGAGGTCATCTCCCATGACGTTCATGGTTTGTGGGATCAATACATACCTTTTTTGTAATTTTACTATAATAATAGTTTCCATTAAAGTATTAAAATGGAACATTATAAAGCATTATATATAAAAAGGATTCATACTCTAAATTGTTGGGATGAATTTGGGGAAATAAAACTCATAGGCTCAGACCTTGTGGAAGCGGTGATGAAAAAGGTGAAAGATATTTAGTGTCATATGATAGTGGAACAAGGTTGGAAAAAGAGTTATGATGATAATTGGAGAAAATATTTGTAATTACAAGTGCAGATCATGTTTTATTGAAGGTAACTCCATGTAAGGGTGTTATCAGGTTCTGTATGAAGGGGAAACTGAGTCCTTAGTAAATTAGGCCCTTTGATATTCTTGAAAGAGTTGGAGTTGTTGCTTATCAATTATCATTGCCACCAAATATCTTGTAGGTTCACAATTTGTTTTATATATCCCTATTAAGGAAGTAAATTCTTGACCAAATACAATAATTAACATTTGATGAAATAGAGTTATAACCTAACCTTTCTTATTGCGAAGAACTCATCTATACTCTTCAGACCGGATAGTAAGTATTGAGGAATCTGATGACTCGTCTGGAAAAAGTACTTTCGAGAAATAAAGAAATAGTTGAAGAAACATGAGAACCATATAATTATATTATGGAGAAATACTCATAGATTTATGATGCTAGTAATCCTAATGTTTTGAGGACCATTTTTTTATAGGAGGGAAAAATTTAGCACAGAAAGACTTTACCATATTTTCCTTCTTGATTTTGTTGATAGCTTTGAAATACACACAATAACTGATTTAATCAAAACATTATTTAGTAAAATTTTTCATATTCAATTAAATAATTAAACTTTTAGATGTTTTATATAGTAAATTTATATATGAGAAATCCATCCAAATATTTTGACACTCGTCTAATAAGAATAAGATTAGAATATATATTTTATAAAAAATAGTTTTACCTTATTTTGAGGGAGATTCTAGTTTAAATCCAAATTTTGAAACTTTTATAAATTTAATATACCAAAATAAATTAATTAGTTTAATTAAAAATATAAAAATTATCTTATAGTGATTTTTGGTATTTTTTGGTGAATATTCATTTTTAATGAATAGTGAAAATACCAAAATTTTATTAAAAAATACATTTTCGTCTAATTTATATAAAATGTTAAATAATGATATTAATTTGTTTTAAAATTTAATTTAATTATATTTATTTAAATTAATAAAATTTAAGTAATATGGATCAAACTATCTTTGAAATTTAATGTAAAAAGCTGTCAAACTTTTGACATTTTAACAATAAAAACACGCATTGTCGTCCTTCCTACATGTTGAATTTTATATTATTGTCTACCACTTCTATTCTTAGATTTTGGAAAAATAGATTCAATATTTGGAATAATAAAAATTTAAAATTTCTAATGTTTTCAAATTAGTTTTGGGTCTAGAAATATAAGTGAACTCAATACAAATTAATTACAATTATTAGGGAAAGATTGAACTTAATAAAGGAATGGGCCTTTTTCTTAGGGGCCCAAATGACCTATCTGCTTTTAAAACACTTATTGTATGGTAATATCTTATCCAAATAACATCCATTCATGATGTTAGTTTTTTATGACTTTTTTTATGTAAGAACATGTGTACACCTATCTTTTTTTCAAAAAATCAAAGCGAGTGTTTTTTCCCTTCCTTATAAAAGGCCCCCATCTCTACCCATTCCTCACTCCTCTCAAACCACTATTTTTTGCAAATATGTATCAAATTAGTCTCCCAAAATCACTCCCCTCTAACTATAATATTCCGTTTGGGTACGAAGTCACCTAAAGAAGCCTTTTGGTTCAAAACAAAAGAAGTTACCCGATTATGTGGATACATCTCCTCTCAGGATTTCTAGTTTCATTTCCCTTATACACACACTATAATACTCCTATTATATTATTAAATAAAAAAACAGTATCATAAATATTATATAATTTTTTATGTTAATAATTTTACCTACCCTAATACACACCTCTATATAATGGGTAATAAACATATTGTTTGTGTGTACGACGAACTACTGCCTCACAAAACGATGATTGCTCAATTTTCTCCCACCACCTCTCATAGTTTCCATTATCTTGGGAACTATATTTATAAATGATTTAAATGTTTAATATAATGTCTTTATTCTCCTGAAATTTTTATTTAGAACATTCCATTATGCTTTCCAAGTTTTGTAAATATGATAATTTCGTTTGAGGAAGTGTGGACTACCATCTCTTCAAAGTGGTATGACACGTTCAAGTGCTTCATGGAATATATAAAGGATGGGGTTAATAAAACAATTTAACATACATAAAATATATTTGATTATAAATTATAATATATATATGTATCAAATTTTTTCATTATTTTAAAACAATAATGAAATGAAAGTAGTGATCATGCATATATACGACATACCGTCTCCATGGACTATAGACATAATTTATAATCTCTTGATATTATGGACTATTATAAATACATATTTAACGAATATATAGGATAATTTATTCATTGATTACTTTATATATATGATTGAATCATGATATAATTAATAAACAAAATCACAAGTAATAATATACTTGAGAGAACTAGGTACTTAACACCTGAAATAGTTAATATAATAATAGAGTGTTAACAAAAGGGTAATAAATTTATATAATATGTCAATATAAGATATTATTAAAATGTTTATAGTTATTTTATAATATAGTTACATATTTGAAACCACTATATTGGCATTTAAATAACACACAACAAAATAAAGGTTAAGGGATTTCGTCTCAATTTACATTCCATTGAGAATTATTTTTTTATAGACAATTAATTTTTAGTTGGTGTATATTCTACACTTTGACATCATATATCATGAATATAAGTATTTTCACGATATTATATATTTAATTTAATTCATGAGTAATTATTATTTAGATGTTACATGTTGTATGGGACACTTTGGAATGTTTAACGTTTATTTTTCCTTAAGAATGTTCAAATGTCAACAACCCTTGTCGTTACTTTTCAGAATATAAGGTATTATTAATAAATCCATATTATTTATTAAATATTTATATATGATATTTAATATTATTTACTTTATATATATGGAATTCTTTGGTCATAAAATACATGAGTTTGGGACTATTTAAGGAATTCTTTATGGGTTGGGTACCGATTAATACCAGATCCTCGATGCATCGGTAGTCTCATGGGGTGAATTATAAGGGGAAAATCGTAAAATTTCTCCTAATGGTAAAGGTATCATGTTCTTGGTAAAAATGATGCTTGATAATTGAGAATTTCCATTATTTAGAATTAAATTATTATTTATCAATGATATTTTGTGTTGATATATGTATAGATGCATTTCATTTTCAGTTAATTTATTTGAATGGAATGTGTTATCAGTTGTTGACTATTCCATGTTAATTTATTCATATCCATTCATTATTATTTCCACTTTACCTATCATTTGAGCTCACCATTATTATGTTTCTTTTACCTAGGTTATGAAGAGGAATCCTTTGAATAATCTTTCAAGGAGGATTTTTATTTTATTTTATTGTGTATTACGTTTATATTTTATATTTCCCAAGGTATTATGAGTATCATGTATGTAATGTTACTTTCTAATCTGCTAAATTGAAAATTCCTTTTGGATTTTTTTCCTTGTAACTATGCCATTGAAATAAAATAATGTACCAGCTCCGGGCTTCTGGGGTCGGGGTGTTATAGAATGGATACTACTAGTGAATATGGATCAAGAATAGATGTACGTAGGTTTAGTAACTTCGAAAAGATGTCTCAATCTTGATATGGATAATCTGGTACACGACAATGGGCCTTACTGTACACCTGGTTTGACACTCTCGGGGGATATTATTTAGAAATTGAAAAACTATAAAAAACCATTATGATGAATTTGAATAAAATATAACTGCAAATAAACGAGGATAAACTATGATTTCATCTGTTTAAAGGAATGTTTCAAAATTTAGTTATCGTATAATTAATTTTTTTATTATTATGTGGTTTTATTCTATGATATCTGTTTCTCAACCCATGGTTTCTAGTTTTTTTCAATGTATAGAACCATAAGGGACATGGTTAAAATTCAATGATTCAAATGTGGAAATTATGGGTTTATTCAAATTTATTTCCCTAGTTTAAATCTAATAAAGAGAATCAGTAAGGTGGTATGATTAATGTTTATACTTCTGAGGACAATGAGACAGAAAATGACATGTGAAGGGTATTTGATGTTCTTCCAGTATTATTTCCAATAAAAACATAAAGAAAAAATAGATTGAGGTTTATGAATATTAGTATATGATTCATATTTCATATTCTAGGAATGGTAGATTACATAATAAGTTGATGAATCCCATGTAATGGTTTGAGAATAATGTTAGATTAATGAAGTATTTATGTACTAGAATTCAAAGATTATGTTATATGAATCATGAAATATAAAAGTATTTTTAATATAAGTTTTTAATAAGGCTAAAAAAGGACATGATGAATGGCGATTTCATGGAAATTAATATTTTGATTAAGGGAAGGTAAACCATAATGTGATCATTATATTAAGAAAATTATGTTTTGCTTGGGTAAAGAGGTGATTTATTTGTAAAACGTAAATTGGAGAGTACTAAGGAACTCAAATCAAATTATTGACTAGTTGAAATAGTGTTCTATATCAACATGGATGACATTTATAACTTTTTTGATTTATGGAATATATCCACTAACCTTTTGAATAAGTATGAATGTATGTTTTCCAAACATATTTCTGGTAATTCAGGTTATTACCATATTTCAAAGAATATATGATGATGTTATTCACATGATTGGAATGTGACAACAAAAAGGTACATTTTGATGTATGTGGGATCATTGTTAAGGTAATTTTGTGAAATTATTTGTAATTTTTTGGATTTTCATCATTTATATGGGTAATAAGGTAAGTCATTTATGTGATGTGTAACTTTAAATTATGATGAAGTTTGTGAGATTATAGTATTATCTCATGACATGAGGATTCATTCATATTGGATAACCTACTCTAATAATTTGGTGTTGATGTAAAATAAAGAGATACGGGAAGACTTATCAGGGATATCCTTTAATATTAGTGCTTTAGGAATGAAAAATTCAACATCCTTTTTATAGAAAGAGGTAAAGTGGATTAGGTTACAAAATAGGGTGAGGTTATCCTGAAGTCATAGAAGTATGTATTTTTATAAAAATTATCAGTCTTTAGGGAAATGATCTAAAAATAGAGTAGTATCATAGTTCCTTTTTTCCAGATCGATCAAATGGTCATTTAGGTAATCACAAATTTATGGCTTTGTTATTGTAAACATTCTCCAAAAATTATTCTCTATCACTATCCATCAGAACTAGATGGTTATATTTCTATTCCATGTCTAGGTTTTAATTTCCCATATATGTTATTATATGTGGGAAGCTAGTTTTAATCATCATTGGGGAACCATTATGATTCGAACTTTCTATTTTAAAGTATTTTTTCCTATTTATTTTGACGATCGGGGATTTTATAAAAGGAACTCTCACGTATTAAACCTCTGATAACCCTGATGAATTTAGAGGGAGAAATTAATTTTAAGAGGGGTATTATGTAACACCCTGAGATTTTGTAAAATACTTTTTTTCAAACTAATTTTTCTTATATGATATTTTTTATTTCACACAACATTGAAAATAGTTCATTTTATATTAAATCATTATGTTTGGAATGCATTATACACAACACTAAGTTAATCATGCATTAAAAACAACTTAAACATTAGGTTCCTCAATACAAAAAATCGAGGTTATCTTGTTTTACACACAAATATTACTTTACTCAAAGGGTTACATAACACGCAAGACTACGTTCATCTAAACAGTATTAAATTTTTAAATTTTCACTTTTTATACAATAATATATAACCATGTCGTTAAGTTACCAGTTATAAATATTATTAACTTATTTGTGAAATTATATGGTTTATCAAAATATAATATGAATTCATAGGTTTCAAATTAATTAGAGATTAAAATCAAAAGTGACTGAATATATATGAAAATATAATTATTTTTTTGGTCACAAAGATTTTTTGACCTAATAAATTAAATTAATTACAATTAGTGAATGATACGAATGTAATATATATGTTATATATTATATAAATTTATTTATATTCATCAAATGTATTTGATTTAAATATGATATTAACAACTCCAATTTTATGCTTACATCTCTATTTTTATTAATCCATTTTTACCACCTTTTAATTATTGCGATAAAGATTAAAATGCTTAATAAGTGTAAGAACATGTGTTTTTCTGGACAGTCGTTTTGAGCAGAAATTTGATTTTTTGCTATTGGATGATCGTGAGGGGTAAATCAGTCATTTTTTTACCATATGATCTCGAATAAGTTTTCTAACAGCTCTGTTGGTCCCAGAATAGGGAGCTTACCCTAGGACAGGAGTTTGGAAGAAATCTGAGCTGTTCAAATCTTGGAGGAATATTTAGTATTTAATATTATTAAATTATATATTAAATTATTCCCTTAGGTTAGTTTGGAAATAACATTTAAATGGTGCATCATATTGAGATTTCTTTTGCTCCGTTGAGTCCAGAATGGGGAGTTTATCCTAGGGAAGGCATAAACTTGTGTCGGTCGCTGGGGACGGCCCGTGCCCCCTTTTCTTCCTTTTCATTTCTTCCTTCCTTTTTCTTTTCTTCTCTCTTCTTTCCTTCTCCTCCATGTGCACATCTCGTATGCCGCTCCTCCTTGTACATGACCTATGGGAGAATTTGGAGATTGAGAAAGAGGGAGAGCTGGGAGGCAAGAAGGGTACCGATTCGAAGCTCTCGACACGCTGAGTCGGCGTGCGACATCTGGGAGCCGTAAAATCAACCGAAGATTCGGCGGTTTCTGCCCGAAGGTAGGTCTGTTTATGTTTTCACTATAGATACCCTTTAAAAAATGTTTTTTATGTTTTTTAAGAATTATTTTTCTTTCTTGTGGCCTCTCAAGGCCGGATCTAATGTTTCGGGGGCAAAAACGGGCATTTCGGGTGTTTTTAGGGTTTTCCTGTCAGAAAACCCAAGAGAGATAGCGTTTATTCTAGGGGTACAGGCTATTTTTTCTTCCCGTTCGAGGAAGAGAAAGTTTTATTAAGTACACACCGTGTAGTTGGTGGCCGTGTGGAGTAGAACACGGAATAGTGTCTTTTTTAGGACTACACGCCATGTACATTAAGTACACGACGTGTAGTGGTACGTGGGCATGTGGTCGAGTAAAAATAGACACGGCGTAACTTTTTGTGAACAGAACACGCTGTGTACAGTAAATTACATACCGTGTACTATTACATAGACAGGCCCATTGTGCTCTGGCCATGTACTACGACCATGTAGTGCTTCAGTTTAGTAATTTTGAGATATCTTGGGTTCTAGATGTTATAATTGGGCTGTGAGTAGTCAATTCTGAGTGTTTTTTCATATAGATCACAATGATGGATTTATTTTTGAATTTTAGAGGTCATATAAAGGGGGTATTGGGGTTTCTTTCAAAATAGAGGGGTTCTTCCTCCACTTATCATGTTCAGTTGTCACCTGAGAGTGAGACGTGGTGTGGATGATAGGTTGGGTGTTCAGACCAACTTATTTAAGACATTTAATAGGATATGATCTATGAGATATCTCCCATAACCCATACTTTATAGGATTTTTCCCTTGTGAGACGCCCCCTTCTGGCCTTTGAGGCTTTGAGACTAGGTACTTCTAAGGATCCCCTAAGGGATTCCCTTGTTTGTGTGTTGACCTAGGGAGTCCCTTGTCGGATCTATCTCTTGTTCTTCCATTTAATGAAACCATGTTATTGGATTCCTATGTTTTCCTTCCTTTGAATATCCCATGTAATATTCCTCCTATACTCTTTTCTACGGGTCCCACGTAGGATGCCTTCACTCGTGTTTACCTGGAGGATCCCGAGTATGATGCCTCCTCTGTGTTTGACCTGAGGGACCTAGTGGGTGCCCGTTGTTTGACCAAACCTAAGTTGTTATGTTGGGTTTCGATAGAGATGGTGATCGGGTGTCACATAGAACCCGTGCCAAAATGGTAATCCCTCTGGGCTTTGGATGTATTTTTTGGGTTGGGCATTCGGGCCACCCACAACGTTTGTTTATATATGACTTGGTTTCTGATGCTGTAGTGTTTACCAGAGGTGCCTTCTGGTTGGTGGATGTTGAGCCTGATGTGATGCGTCATTCTTGTTTTTTTGGATCCCTACTTTTCTTTGTGTGCCTATGTAGGTGGTTTCATGCCTTAAGTTGAACGTCTTGTTTCATGAAAAAGTGTCAGATACCCATGGATCAGGTATCTTGGGTTAGGGTTTTGATCATATATATGCCTTAGACTATTCGTATGCTTGTGTCTGTTAGATGAATAATGATTGCTTGTTAGATTTTTTGAGGATCACCCCATGGGTGTTTCCCTTGTTTTGTATGATTATCGTCGTTTGGCTTAGGTTGCTTGTGAGGCAGAACTTGTTGCATTTCTTGCTTTCCTTGATATAGCTGATTTCATGTGTTGCCTACTGTTTAAATGATTTTGATGCATTGTAGCTATTAGCCAAGTAGTTTGTTGAACTTACTCAGGGCTGCTGACAGTCGATTACGCACGACTGGACTGCTCAAGGCAGTGTGAACATGGTGCAGTAGACAAAAGAGGGAATTGACAATTAAGGGATTCCATAGAGAGTCTGTTATAATTAGTTTCATACACAGGACCTACAAGAATTGGATTTTGTGTTTCCCAAGAGTGTCCTTAGTTTACGCACATATCAAGACCACATGAGGAATTAGACGTAAGTGCTTCCTCAAAGAGTATGTATCTGTCATTACAATACCACATGGGAATTGATGGTGAGAGCTTCCCAGAGTGTTTGTGCCTTGTATGTTTACTTGACTATAGGGGTCTGCTAGTTTGGGCCACCTAGAGAGTCTATGATTTAGCTAAACAAGAGGGGTGATACTGTGCGTGCTGCCCAGAGGGTTGCTTGTGTTTCTAGGTAAGACCAGAGGGTATAGGATGTGAGTAATTCCCATAGGGTTACCTGTTGTGTTATCTGCTTGATTTTGTTGCTAGGTAGGACCAGAGGGGATAGGTTGTGAGTACTTACCATGGGGTTACCTGTTGTGTTATCTGCTTTCTTGTGTTTGTTTGGTTGAACCAGAGGGGATAGGCTGTTTGTAATTCCCATAAGGTTACTTGTTTTTGTTTATCTTGTTCAGAGATATATTTCCAGTGTTGGCTGAAGCAGGTACATGTTGATGGGATTACAGGCCTATAGATCGACTCAATGATACATGACATGAGTGGCACGATGTCCATCTCAATGCCCTTGAACCGGATGTCTGAATATCGGGTTTATGGTCCCAAGGATCGACTTCTGATATTGTTTCTTGTTATTTGAATCACATCATCATGAATATTCTTATTTATGTATATGTGTGTAGGTATGGAACTATACATGTGTATGTATATAGATATGGACATCCATAGTGGCACTTTCCTAGTTGACAGGGATTACACACCCTAAGTTCAACTGTGGTTGCACGTTTGGTTTACTTCCTTTTGTTGTGTTCCAGCTAGGCTGAGAACATTGTTGTTGCATACACTTTTAGCAGCACAGTTATAGGTTGCTTGTCGGGGTGCCCTATTGAGATTATTTCTCACCCCTTCATGTACACCTTGGTGTAGGTGTAGACCTTAAAACTTCTTTTTTAGGTTGATCACGAGTTGCATGGTGGCTAGGGTTGAGGCCCAATGTTGCATGATCGAGCAGAGCTGCTCTAGTGGTTCTACTGATCGGGCTACTACAGTTCGATATTGTCTGGAGATCGGGTACATGGATTGGCTCGAAGTTAGTAGCAGAGCCCTGTACTTTTACTTTCAGTTTCTTTGTACCTGTATATGTATGGTTGGCCCAGTGGGTGACAAGTGTTGTATTTTATTGCATAGCTGTTCGGGGTTTTACAGCATTTTACTATTACAGCTTTTTCTGTTTCAGTTGTTTACTGCATTCGCACTCTATTTACTTTCTGTTGTGCATGATACATAGTTTTTTGTGCTTTTTTCATACTCTGGTAAGAGGGAATAGTCTCCCCACTATCACACCCTAGGCCCTCACTGCTAGTAGGCAGCCTTTTTGCATACAGGGAGGTGCTCTTGAGGCCTTGTGGCGAACCGGCTCGGAGCACCGGTTTAGTGGCTTCCGGGTCAGGACGTTACAATAAGGGACTAAACCCTAATATTAAGGCCTAATATGACATAGAAATATATTAAAAATACATTTAATGGACATATTTTAACCATGTCCTCCATTTTATCTAAATTGGACTATTATCAGATTCTCTTGTAATAAAAAAACGTGGATGGGGTTTCCCATATCCGAAATATTAGAAGATCACAACTCCTCCTCCACTATAAAAGGCATCCTCTCCTCTAACAAACTTTCAACTAAAAAGACAAATGTTTCTAGACTAAACTCTTCCCAAATTGATCCCTATTATCCCCCAAATCCTTATTGATTCACACCTTGGTCGTAAAGGCTTCCAAGGTAACACCCTCCCTTGAACTCCTTTCATTTATTTTCTTCCTCCAAAACCTCAAATATTATTATTTAATACATTTATAAACGAACTATTATCATAAATATACTAGTATTTTTTTACTCTAAGGTTTCTATATATACATACACACAATTACATTTTAGGGGTAGCAAACATACTGTTTATGCGTATGAGAACTACCACCTCACAAAACGACGATTGTTCATTTTTTACCACCTATAATGGTGGAAATAATGAATGAAAATATATTTATATATGTCATATGTTATATTTATTATATATTTCATATTTTTTAATTCATTAAAAACACATGCCTTTATACATTCCAATTTGTGTTAATATGATAATTTCGTTTGAGGAAGTGTGGACTTCGGCACCCTCAAAGAGATGTGATTTGTTCATAAACTTAATCGTATGTATTAAAGATGGGTTTTGTGAAAATATATGATATAATACAAATAGGTTAATAATGAAATCTTTTCAAATATGTACATATTTTTCATTTACATTCATTTATTAAACATGACAACTGAACGGAAATAACGTTCATGTGTATCTACGACTTACCATCTCCATGAACGTTGTATTTTGTTTCATTATTCTATATTGTATTGATTGTTATAATAAAATTATATGAATATATATTATATTTAAATCGTGTTTTAAATTAGGGAAATCATGATATAAGTTTATGGACTAAAGATATAACTAATTAAGACACATTTTAAGAACAAACCAGATATTACCCGAAGTGAAATCTTGACATAGAATTATTAACTAGAGGGTAATATAAAGCCATAATAAAACCATATATGTTATTATAATTCATAATATGGTTCTATGATATATTTATAATAAATTTATATTTTTTATAAAGGTGGTTTGAACGAGTACGATGAGAGTTATGACACAAAGTATGGGAATTTCATCTTAGTCTTTTTTCTCGCAAGATACGTGCCTTATTTACCATTAACTTGTTTTTTATGGTGTATATACTTCACATGAATGTATTATGTGTCTATAATTATTAAATATATTTTTATTTACATAACCATTTTACGATATTCCTACTATGGGGTTTATGTTTCAATGGTTACCAAATCAGTAAATTAATTTTTCCATCATTTTATTTCTTTGAGACACATGCCATGTTATACCCCTATATTTTTGTATGAGGTATATAAAATAGCATTAAAATGTTATATCCTAAATATAATTCATTTTATGATATTTTAATATCTATATAATGTCATTTTTCTATGTGGGGAGTGTTATTCAATATTATCATGTGGTAAGAGTTTATTGGAACAATCTCACTATTTATCGATATTGTTTATGATCTAGTTTTTATGGATGAAATCATATGATTCATCTTTAAAAAAATAATGACATTTATTTTCCTATTTTCATTCATGATGCTTTAATGTATTAATACCATATTTCCCACTCTTTGGTTCTTATTATAATTATGAAAATGATTTTAAGAAAATATGACCTCGCCCATCTCTTCAATCGGAAATATGTGTTCTTTCAAATCCATTATTTTTAAAAAGTGATTGTATGAATATTATAATCATCTCCCATGACTATTAAAGAGAAGTTTTAATTTTTTTTCTTTTACCATTGTTTTCAAAGTAATATTAATGTCTGTTTTTGAACAATGCATTTTTCTAACCATTTACCTTGGAAAAGGAATATTCTTTTTTACCCCGTACGACATGTACTGATTTTCCCTCCATCATTTCATTAATGTTTCCCTTGAATGTTTAAAAGGAAATTTTTAAGATTTTTTTAAAAATTGACTTTGAAATATATTGTTTTCAAATCATTTTGAAGCATTATTAATAAGTTTTCAATCTATTTTTCATGTAATTTGGGTTTCAAAAGTTTTTCAGGATTCTTTTGTATGTTTTAAAGGAAAAACAATTTTCAAAATGTTTCCAAGATATTCTACATGTTTTAAAAGGAAAAATAATTTCAAAATTTTTTCAATGATTACCTTATATGTTTTCGTGTTTATTTCCATGAATATTATTTTTAAAAGTATGATTTTTTAGAGGACAAAGGATAATTTCCTCAAAAAAAATTCTAAATAACATTAAATTTTTTTTCCCTTTTATGATGACATGTATTATTATTATTCATGCCTTACCAGGTAAAAAATTCAATATTTACATTCTTGTTATTCTTTGAATGGTTTTTTGATGGAATGATGTTTTTGTTAACTATTTTTCTTTCATGGGTTATATTCTTATAAAACCATCTTATTTTAATGGGATATTATTATGATGACATGATTAGGAAATCTATTTGTTTTTCCACAGTTTATTATATGATTACAAGTTTATGAAACTCATTTCATTCATGAGTCAAGATATTATTTTTGTATGATTTTATGCCACATGTATCTATGATTTAATTATTAGATGGGTGAGATATATATCTCCATCAAATGCATTCGGTAAATATTTATATCTTTTGAGATATATATGGATGGAATGAGGATTGAACTTAGTTCAGTAATATAGGGATGAAATGGAGAGTGAACTAGGCTTAGAAAAGAACTTTTTACACTTAGATGGCCATGGTAGTGATGTCTTGACTACTATAAAAATTATTATATATTCTTATGTGTCTTCAATAATTGAATGTATTATTCATGTGTTATGATTTTATGGATTATGTTTTCCATTTCATTGTTATTGTTGTCTTATTAACTACAAATATTTATGCCATTATTCAAATTTATTATATTTGAGGTGCATGGTATGAAATACCATTACATGATCTTGTTCTCAAACCATTATTCTTATGGTTGTGTTTATATATCTCCTTTTTTTACCTTTACATAGAATTTGATATCACGCCTTTTTATGTTTCCTTCCCAAGGTTTTGAAGATATGTAATATCTATGACGTGTCTAAGAAATGTGATCATCATAAAGAACCTAGAGGGAGATAATGTAGCTCAATTATGTACCAGGGTTTATGGTTTCATATTTCCAAAGGCACTAGACTAATACAATCATTGGGAATATATTTGTATAATGTTTTAATTATTCAAAAAACAGTTATATAATGTCTATGTATGTCAAAATTGGGTCATTAAACAAATGATAGGAGGAATTCCTTAATTTATTAGAATAACCACTTGCTTCCATATCAATCAGGCTGAATGAATGAAGAGAACCCCATTGTACATTTCCAGTGGTCACTAATTCATTACCTATATTTTCACCAATATTTATGGAATTACTGATAAATTTGTAAGGGGAAAGATTTATCAAACTATTGTTTGACAAGAAATAGTTTTGTAAAGAATAAATGAATGAATGATGATAATAAATGAAAATAGATATCACCAAACAAGAAATAAATGAGCGAGGAGGGGGAGAAAATAACATCCTGTGAATTGAAGAATCGATTTTTTCTGAGAGAAATTAGCCATGTGTCCAAACCTAGAATTTTTTAAATCCAGGGATCTGTTTGGCCCTTGAATCGTTTGAGCCTTCAATTCAAGTCTTGGAAGTGTTTGATCCTTAATTCTAGCTTTGATTCTACAAGGAAGAGTGCCAATAATTGGTGGATTCTTTGGAAAGCTTCCGATATCCCGGTAGGTTCACAAATGGTATGGGTTCTTTAAATAGATCAAGACACTTTAAGCAATGCTTCCAGAAAACCATTGATAAAGATCCCTTTAATAAGTGAAAAATTAATAAGCATTGATAAGGGATTTATAATTATAATTGTAAATAAAAATTCTATAAATGTTTTTATATAATTATATTTTTATAATTAATAAAAATATATAAAAATAAATATAGTAAATATATCCATTCTTTAAATACAATTATTGTAATTTTATATTTATTAAAATATATAATTATTTAGTTATAATTATATAAATATTTTTTTTCAATAATAATACATATTTGTATCATTATATTTATTTATATAATTATATACATATACATATATATATATGTGTATTTAATAAATAAAAATAATTAAAAATATAGTAAATATATTCATTATTTAAATAAATTAATTATAATTTTATAATTATCTAAATATATAAAATTATTTATTTATAACTTTATAAATACTTTTAAAAAAAAATTATTTATAATTATAAATTCATAAATGTATACATATTATAAATATACATTTATAAATGTATTTATTTATAGATAATTATATACAGTAATATTTTTAACATTATTAATGAATTTTTAATCTTATGTGCATGAATGTTAAGCATGATTAATGTTGAATAATTAAAAATTATCACAATTTAACAATATTTTAAAAATGAGTATGTTTTATATATTAAAAATAAATTATTAAAAAAATATTAAAAAATATTGAAATAAAGACAAAAAATTATTTCAAATGTTAAACAGTAGTAAATAATTAATTAAATATAAATAAAACAAATGGATTAAATTCCCCAAAAAATAAAAAAGAAGTAATAAAAAATATTTAAAATGAAATACTACAAAAATTTAATAAAATTATAAATAAATATATAAAATTTACCGATTATAGACATGATTTATTAAACTATTCATGTTATAATGAAATTATAAAATGAATAAAAAATCGAATAAATTACATAGATATTAGTTGAGTGTGTTTCTATATAAGATATCATTAATTACATAAATATTTTTATGTGTCCATTGTATATAAAAATGCATTGATTACGTATATGTATGCTAAATAAATATAACACATGTTTGAACTATGTTAAATTGAAAAATTAAATGACATTCAATTATGTCCATTACTCAATTAAATTAATTTTTACTTTTTATTGAAATTAATTTTTAATTATATTTCTTTCACTAAATACATGACTATTTAATGTAAAGTATAAATAATATTTATATATATTCATATAAATCTATATATTTAATATATACTATTTATTAAAATTGCAATTAATTATTTAGTAAATAAAATGTTTAATATTTTTATTAATTTACTTATTTTTAATTTTTGTCTGTCTAATTTTAATTTTCCATATATATATATATTTAATATATAATTTTTATTAGTATTTTAAATTTTTATAAATTATAACCAGTTTATTAATTCTGACCAATAGTTAATTAATTAATTAATTAATTAATATATTTATATTAAAAAAATGATCTTTATTATTTCTTTATTTTATTATTGCATTTTATTTGAGACTATCATCACTGTTTTAAATAAAGCAATGATAAAGGGTACCATTTATCATTGCTAAAAATTAAGCACTCCTAAAGGGAACCATTTTCCAATTTTAATGAAAATCGGTGACAAAGGTTACCCTTTATCATCAATAAAAAAGAATTCATAAAGGGTAACTTTATGATTTCTTTTTTCTAGTAGTGATAATTCCTTACACTACTAACAGCCTTTTTTTCAAAGTGATTCTTAGTTGATCGTTATAAGTGGGATAAACCTTCTAAGGTTATAGATGACATGGGTAGCCTAGGGATCCATTTTTATTATTATATTTGGATATTGTGGCTATGCTCCATGGGTCTAATTCCAAATAATGGGAATATGATTATATGTATTCATATTAATGAAAATCTTGTAAATAACACCTTAAGCATCCATGGTACATTTCCCTTTGAATAAATGTAGTAGTTTGCGTTGTACGCAACATGGAGTTTTAACACACCACGACCAACAAAACTAGTCGTTATGAAGGGTAATACCCATTTTTTAAAATTTTATAAATTTTATTTTAAAAATGGACTTCATTTTTTGGACTCGGAATATCAAAATTATCTTAGGATGAATTTTTGGTGTTTTTTTGAAAACACTCAATTTTTGATGAATAGTGAAAAATACTATGTTATTGTTTAAAACTGACTTTTTATTTAAATAATTAGTTATTTTATTTTAATTTATTTTAGGTCAAAATAGATACATAATACATATATATGTTCTATGTAATTAAATGAAGCCATTTTATATTAATTTTAGATATATAAAATTTTATTGAACATTTTTCCGTCTTTTACCCGTTTTCTATAAGTATTTACAAATTTGAAGAAAACATAATTTTACCACTTCTGTGAGTTGAATTTTAAAAATCTAAGCAACACAGCTAATATTAGTATGTAAAATGTGGTTTAACAAGATGAAAATAGTTTTTTTATGAATAGTAACTTTTGACTTTTATTTACTAATTTTAAAAGTAAATAGGGTAATTAAGGGTCAAAATGAAATTATAATTACCCTAAAACATGTCCTAATTCTATTGGATAAGTGTTATTCTACCAAAAACAAACTTAGTAAAAAAAATGACCCCATTTGGTTTACTTGGATTAGATTAATATATTTATTATTATTTTATTTAAAGAAGAGTTAAAAGTGTTAAATTCAATGTTTAATAACTAAACGATTTTTAATATAGTGTTATAAATAAGATAAATTGGACTATAAATATTCAATAAAAAGATAAAAAAATTTCCTACAAAATGGTGTTTTATTTATAATTTTTATATATTATATAATTTATTTTATTTTTGACACAATGATGATGTAAAAAACTAATCTATTAATGAAATATTAAAATATTTGAAATTATATATATCCAAATAAATGTAATTTGAGACTTATGATGAATTAAACTAATTTTCTAGGTTAATATGACACGTTAGTATTGATTAGATAAATTTCATTCTAAGAGATAATGTTTTATGAATTTCAAAAAAATCAAATACTAAATAGTGTCAAAATTGACATAATTGAGTATTTAAAAATAATACTATATTATTAGTGGATATAATATTACTAAAAATATAAGGATAGTCCAAAAGACTTATATAAAGTTATATATGTTGTTAATTAGACACTTGGGGTTCTCTAGGTAGTTTATAGTTAGTTCATTAACCTTATAATATAAAAATACAAAGAGACACGGTAAATGTCAAACAATTTAACATAGAGTTAAATCTAAAATATAAGTTTAATATGGTGCCCAAAACTAATCTAAAACATATTGGATGATATGTTTTCGTCCAATACCCACATTATCCATGAAATAAATCATTTATTTTCCATTACAAAACGAAAATTATATTATTATAAAATAATATTTCTTGCTTTTTCTAATGTGACCCTCACCTCTCTTATAAAAGGGTACTTCCTCATATCTTAATTTCACACCTCTAAAGCCATTTTTATCTACCAAAACATACCCAAATATCCTCCCAACTTTTCTCACATCATCCTAGAGTCCTTACTTGGATCATAAAGCTAACATAAGTGTCCCTTTTGATCAACTCAAAAGGGAATACTCGAAGAAGAGGTAATAATTTCACCACCCTCTTCCAAGTTCTTTTCTTCTTCCATTTAATCTTTCTTTGTTGTTTCCATACCAAAATAATAACTCAAGTACCATAAACATACTATGATGTTACTATAAATGTGTCACCACTGTATTCTTTATTCTATCTAACATATAAATGACAAAGTCAAAGTATGAGCGTACGTACAACTTACCGTCTCTACATCATGGTGTGGTTTGTTATTCAAAAACTTCATTATTTGTATGGGTATAATAAAAAGTATAACTGATATAAATAATAATTATAACTTGTTATAAATTCTTTATAAATTATATACTATCATATTACATACGATTTCACCATAAATATAATGATATTGTCACTGGTGCGTACATACAGATTACCGTCTCCACGAATGCGATGAGATTCATTCCCCATCGTAATCATTCAAAAATAATGTTCTTTCTATAATTACAAATAATGTATAAGAACATAATATCATTCTGTATATGAATAAAATAAATCCTATCCATAACAAACATGGCGTACGTAACCAATCATATAAAAGAAAACGAATCAGTTAACACCCGAAACGATGATACTACTGACATATTATTAACAAAGAAATATTAATGGATCCGATATGATATCATATTTATATATTGTTCTTTTATAACGTAAAAAAAATTTCAATAATTATACAGGAGGTTAACATACCATCGACTAAGGAAATGTACAAGCTAATGGTTTATTTCACAATATCTTTATTATCCGAGGTTGTTTTTACATAAGTATATAGTAGGACCTCTTTATCATCAAAATACATGTTTTTGAAAAATGTATTTCAAAACATTTTTTCTAATTACTAGACTATGGGTTAAAGTCATCTATACCCTTGTTTAAAATTTAATAAAATGGTTTGAAATGAATCCTTCCATCATTTTC
The DNA here is from genome assembly GCA_963277665.1 of Viscum album. Classification (NCBI taxonomy): domain Eukaryota; kingdom Viridiplantae; phylum Streptophyta; class Magnoliopsida; order Santalales; family Viscaceae; genus Viscum; species Viscum album. The sequence goes on from OY728137.1 coordinate 276,845,909, forward strand.
CAATTAAGATACTATTTGGTCTTTTCGACAAAATTAAGGTAAGAATGTATTTTTTTAACTTATAAGGAGTGTGTGGCTATTTTCTGCCATTATATCATCATCAAAGCTTCCCATACATGCTTATAAGAAAATTTCCCAAATAATTGTTTTCTTTAATAATTATTTGACACTTAAATTATTTCCAAATAGAAAGAGGTGTTTATTTCAAATAGATTTCATTTCATCTATGTCAACATCCTTTGATGGATTTTAAACTTGTTTGCATTTGATTTAGTTAGATAAAAATCTTCCATATTGTATTTAAGGCTTTATGAAATGTTTTACTATCGATGTGTTATTTTTATACCATTCATGGTTTATGGATAAAGTATTGACATTTTGTATGCTCGATTTAAAACCAATGTTTATGTTTTGATTAAACTTTTTCTTATGAGGAATTAATTGGACATAGTAAGTGATGAGTGGAACCCTCTATTGCTCCTCAATGCATCGGGGAGTCTCATGAGACAAACTAATGTCTAAGAATAAGGCCCTGAAAAAATCTTATTTGTAGTCTTGGAACAAGGCCATGACTATGTAGTTATGAAGTCTGGCATTATACATTCCATCATTATTAAATTGGCTATTGATATTGCATGCGATTATTCTACCAGTAGAATATACATGTGATTAAGTAAATGGAATTACTTGTTTTATATTTTCTATATTTTTCTGAATTTTATGTTTAAAAGGCTTATGTTTTGGTCTTATACATCACCTTAAATGTTTATTCTTATTTATGAAAGATTCCACTATATTGTTATCCACACTAAGAATTTGAGCTCACCCCTTTCTATGTTTTATTTTTCCAAGATGCGAAGAAGTATATTACGGCTTACCTGGAGGGATAGTGTAAGGGATATAAATGTGGTCGATGGAGACAATGTTGTTGTTGTTTTTCCTATAATAATGTAATGTAAAACTTATTAATGTATCTAGTGCTTTGAACGCTACTAAACTGATCGGTCTTATGGGATTTGATCCCCTTTATTCATTACAATGTTATGTAATAATGCACCGACTCTGGGTAACTGGGGTCAGGGCGTTACAGTTTGTATAAGAGGAATTTTATTACAACCATTGGAAACTAGATTTAGAGAAACTCTGATCAAGGAACATTTCCTTAAGATAGAAATTATGGATTAGTAAAGAAGAACATCCTAGAATTTAGGTAATGTAGAGATTTTCTTAGTTTTCTAAGAAATACTTACCTGTCTAGATATGGGCAGGTAGAGGCAACTATGGCATAGATGTACCTAGGGGTAAAACCCAAAAATACCACTTTGAACTAGACTCAAATGGGAACTAGTCCATGAAAACAGGACTTGCTGCACTCTGGGTTATGACACTCTATGGGGATATGCTTAGGATAATTCACATTTTGTTTACAAACCATTATGAAGGATTTTAGAGTATATATACTTCCTTAAAGAAAACATTTTTATTATTATGGATTATACCAATAAACTGTTCAATTTTATTATCTATTTTACATGTTTGGAATTATGTATTTTAATTCATAAACTAATCTAGTGTATTCCATTTTCTAGAAATGGTTCCTAGTGGAAGGAATGGAAACCATATAAACACACGTAATCCAGGTTGGGATTTCCCTTCTACTCAAGATAATTATATTGTATCTTGTGATGCAATTGGTGTAGATTAGCTTATCACCATATTCGGACAACTCACTCAGGTTATGAGTAAAAAATTACCCATATATAGCACCCTGATCCACAACGCGAAGGATCAATGTCAGACCGCTTCATGAGGAAACAACCAGAAAAATTTAGTGGGAGTAAAAATCCATTAGTAGCTGAGTAATGGATAAGTTCCTTAAAGAAAATGCTTCATGCTTTGGGGAGTAGCGAAAGGGAAAAATTTGTCATGGTAGTTTTTCACCTCACAAGAGATGCAGATCAATGGTGGTAATTAATCAAAAACACAATGAAAGATGAAGAAATATGAAACATGGACTAGATGGAGTTTAAAGATATTTTATTAAAATATACTTTCATCTTGATGATTGAGTGGATATGGTAAGACAATTTCAATGTCTGAGGGAAAAGGAGGATGAGAGTGTCGCAATGTATGAGGATAAATTTACAATGATAGTAAGGCATGCAACAGATTATATACATAACCAAAGGAGTAATATTGATCGATTATTTTATGGGTTAAAACCATTTCTCCATCAATCATTAGTCTCACAATCCTTCCCATTATACGATGATATTTTCTCATTCACTATCAAGACAGAAAAGGAATTCTCAGGGTCATTCAACTTTAAAGAAAAGAAGGAGAAGTAGAGATATGCTGAATACTATGGAAATGGAAATTAGGAGAAAAAGGGAATAGTTGAATATCCATCATACAGTAAATGTGGGAAGAGACAACCCGGTACTTGCCTGAATGGAATGAGAGTCTGTTACAAGTGTGGTAAAAAAGGGCACCAAGCTTGTGATTGTAATGGGAAGAAAGAGGCAGTAAATGTTGAATGTTGCAATTGAAAAAGCAGGGGGAATTATGCAAAATAATGTCTTAAGCACCAATGAATCATACCTCAGAAAACTCCAGGGGAGCAAGGATAAGATTTTGCGATCACTACTACTATGGTTGATGCTCAGAAAGATATAGTTGCAATTTATTTAATGCTTTCCTCATGTTTATCCTATGCTTTATTTGATTTTGGATCATTAAATTGTTTAATATCCTCCCAATTTTCTATGAAAATTAGATGTTTTCAATTTGACTTAACACGATATTTGTCAGTCAAAACACCTAAGGGAAGTATCATTACAACAACGTTTAGTGAATCAGTTCCCATTAGGTCATATAAATGTTTTTTATCTACTTATATCATCATCATACCCATGATTGATTTTGATATAATCCTCAGAGTAGATTGGCTTTCGGACCATGATGCAAAAATTTATTGAAATAAGAAGGAGGCTACAATTTTTTATGATGATAAAGGGTACCTTATATTTATAGCAGAAACATCACCACCTGATTCTTATCTAGATCCACCCCTATTAGGTCTACTAAATTAAATTATTAGGGAGGAAGATAATGAAATAACTATGGGTGAGGGAAATAATGTTCGAATAGAGGACGTACCTATTGTGCAAGAATATGTTGATGTGTTTCCAGAAAATTTACCTAGACATCCTCCAGAATGAGAAATAGAGTTTTCCATTGATTTAATTCATGGTTCAAGGCCCATATCAAAGACCCCTTATAGAATTTCCACCGTGTAGTTAGTGGAACAAAAGAAAAAACTAGAGTAATTTAGTAATAAGGTATTTATTCACCCTAGTGTTTCTCCATGGTGATCCTCTATTCTTTTTGTTAAGAAGAAAGATGGATCTATGATTTTATGCATTGACTATAGAGAGATCAATTCCATAACAATAATGAACAAGTATCCCCTACCTCACACTGTTGATTTATTCTACCAACTTCATGGAGCTCAATAATTTTCAAATATTGACCTTCATTATGGATACCATCAGTTGCATGTGAAGAAGGAAGACATTCTGAAAACAGCATTTCGAACCAGGTATGGGCATTACAAGTTTACAGAAATGCATTTTGGATTGACTAATGCACCCCATATCATTATGGATCTAATTAATAGAGTTTTCAAGGAATTTCATTATTACATTGTAGTTTTATTTATTGATGATATCCTGGTATACTGAAAAATCTATGAAGATCATGAAAATCACTTGTGCACTATTCTGAAAACCCACAGAAGAAATGAATTATATGGAAAGTCTAGCTTGTGTGAATTTTGGCATCAAGATATTTTGTTTCTTGGACATATTATCTCTAAGGATATAATCTCTATTGATCCTTCAAAGTCCAAGGAATTCCATTAATGTCCAACACGGATGAGTATAACTGAGGTATGCAGTTTTTTTAGTTTAGCATGTAATTATCGGAATTTTGTCCAGAATTTTTCCTGATTGGATAACCCATTTACCAAGCTCATACGTTAAGTGGTTAAATTTGTTTAGAAAAAATAGCATAAATAATTTTTTGAAGAACTAAAGATAATATTACTTAATGCTCCTGTCTTGATTCTACCGTTGATGAATGATGGGTTTGTTATTTATACTAATCACAACAGTTTGAAATATATTTTCTCACAGAAAGAACTCAACATGAAGCAAAGACGGCAGCTTAAACTACTCAAGGATTATAATTAAACTATACAATACAACCCAGGAAGTAAAATAATGTGTAAGATGATTTGAGTAGAACGGATCATGGTGTTTTGATCAAGATGAGAGTTGAAAAGGATCATATATACATTGTTTTAGTAAAGATGGATATGGGAATAACCTTGGACGGTGAAACATCAATGATTTTTCAAATGGTTTCATAACCATCTTTACTAGAAAGGGTAAAAATTTCTCAGACTGATGCTGAGGAATTTCAAAAAAAAATTAAAGCTGTGAACAATGGGAGATTGGGTGACTTTATATATGAAGATGGAATTTCAAAATTTGGGAAGAGACTTTGTGTTTCTAACATGCCTGATCTAAAAAGGGAATTGTTGGATGACGTTCAAAGATCTAAATTCAATATATACCATGGGAGCACCAAGATGTATAGTGATTTGAAAGAAAATTTTCGGTGGGACAACATGAAGAGGGAGATTACTGATTTTCTGTCAAGATGTATGGATTGTCAATAAGTGAAAGTTGGTAGGAAACAACCTGGAAGAGTCATGAAACCTCTTCCCATACTTGACTGGATATTGGATAATATTACGATAGACTTTTTGATTGGGAGACCAATTACTCCTAGAAGGAATGATCCAATATGGTTCATTGTTGATCATATTACCAAGTCAGCACATTTTCTTTCTATAAGAGATGATTTACCACTTGAACGTCTGGAAAGACTACATGTTAATTAAGTTGTAAGACTTCATAGTGTACCCCTATCAATATTTTTTGATCATGGTCCCCATTTTACATCAATATTCTGGAAAAGTATTTTGAAGGCCTTGGATACTGAACTTTGTTTGAGCACTAACTACCACCCTCAAGCAGATTGACAAACAGAATGGACTATTCAGACCTTAGAAGACATGTCAAGATCTTTCCCACATGATTTTCAAGGTATGTGGGATCAATATTTACCTCTGGTATAATTTTCCTATAATAATTCCTTCCATTAAATTAGTTAGATGGCATCATATGATGCTTTATAGGGAAAGAGATGTCGCACACCAACTTGTTGGGATGATGTTGGGGAAAGAAAACTCGTAGGCCCAGAACTTTTTGAGAAAACAATAGAAAGAGTAAAGGTTATCCAAAACCACATCCAAGCATCCCAAAGTAGGGAAAAGAGATATGTCGATAACTGAAGAAAGGATTTGAAATTTCTTGTAAGATAACATGTTTTCTTGATGGAATCCCCATGGAAAGGTGTTATAAGTTTCAGTTAGAATGGTAAATTGAGTCCCCGGTACATCAGACCTTTAAAAATTCAAGAATTAATAGGAGTGGTAGCTTAATGTTTGGAAATGCTTCCATGTCTTTCTAAAGTTTATGATGTGTTCCACATATCACTGTAGAGAAAATACATGCATGACCCAATGCGTATACTCACCTATGATGAAATTTAACTGGAACCTCATCTGCCTTATTGTGAAGAGACTTTCAAAATTCATGATACCAGAGAACAAGTACTGAGAAACCGGACAACTCGTCTAGTAAAAGTTCTATTGAGAAACTATAAGATGGTAGAGGCAAAGTGGGAACCTGAGGAACTTATGATGAAGAACCACCCAAATCATTTTGTGTAATAATATTCAAGAAATTTCGCAGAAAAAATTATTTTAAAGCTGAGAGAATGTAACACCCCAAGCTTCCACATTATGTTTCCCTTTGAATAAATGCAGCACATTGTGTTGTACACAACTTGGAGTTTTAACACACCATGACCAATCAAACTAGCTGTTATGAATAGTAATACCCACTTTTTGAAAATATAGAAATTTTATTTTCCAGATGGACTTCATTTTTGGATTCGGAATATCAAAATTAACTTAGGGTGAATTTTTGGTATTTCTCTAAAAACATTCAATTTTTGACGAATAGTGAAAAACACTGCGTTATTGTTTAAAACCAACACTTTATTTAAATAATTATTTATTTTATTTTAATTTATTTTAGGAATAAATAGATACTTTATACCTATATATGTTCAATTTAATTCATTGGAGTCATTTTCTAATAATTTTAGATATATAAAATTTTATTGATCTTTTTACTATCTATTACCCACCTTCTAGGAGCATTGACAAATTTTCATAAAACATAATTTTACAGCTTCTAGGAGTTGAATTTAAAAAATCCGAGAGACACAGTTAATATCAGAAAGTAAAATGTGGTTCAATAAGATCAAAATAATTGTTTGGTGAATAATAATTTTTGACTTTTATTTACCATAGTTAAAATTAAATCAGGTAATTAAGGGTAAAATTATATTATAATTACCCTAACACACGTCCTAATTCAACTGGATAAGTGTAATTTGTCCAAAAAAAACCTTAAGAATAAAATATGACTTCCTTTGGTTCACTTGGATTAGATTAGGACATTTATTATTATTTTATTTAAAGAAGAGTTAAAAGGGTTACACTCAATGTTCAATAACTAAACCATTTTTAATATAGGGTTATACATAAGATAAATTAGTATATAAATATTAATTAGAAATATAAAAAGATTTACTATATAATGGTATTTTATTTATAATTTTTAGACATTAAATAATTTAATTTATCTGTTAACATAATGAAAACGCGTTAATTACCTTATTAATGAAATATTAAAAAATTTAATATTATATATATCCAAATAAATTTAATATCAGACTTATTATGAATTAGACTAATTTTATAGGTTAACATGACAAGTTTGTATTGATTAAATAAATTTTATTCTAAGTGATAATGTCTTTATTGCTTTCAAAAAAATCAAATACTAAATAGTGTCAAAATTGACATAATTGAGTTTTTAAAACAAATACTATATTATTAATTTATATAATATTCCTAAAAATATAAGGTTTATACAAAGGAAATATATAAGGTTATATAAATTAATAATGAACCACTTGTGGAATGCTTGGTAGTTTATGGTAAGTTTATTAACTATGTAATGTAAAAATACAAAGAGACATGGTAAATGTCAAACTATTTAACTAGGAGTTAAATCTAAAATATACTGTTAATATGGTGACATAAACTTTTCTGAAACCTATTTGTTGAGATGTTTTTGACCCATCCTCACAATATTATATAAATAAATCATTTTGGAGCCATTATAAACATAAAATTATTTTATTATAAAATAATATTCCAAGCTTTTTCGAAAGTGACCCTCACCTCCCTTATAATAGGGTACTTCTGATTATCTTAATTTCACACCTACAAAGCCATTTTTTTCTGCCAAAACCTACCGAAATATCCTCCCAACATCCATCACATCAACCAAGATCCCTTAATTGGATCATAAATCTATCCTAATGAGCCATTTTGATCAACCCAAAATAAAGCACCTGACGAAGAGATAATTATTTGACCACCCTCTTTGAAGTTCTTTTCTTCTTCCACTTCTTCTTTATTTGTTGTTTCCATACCAAAATAATATCTATAGTACCTTATACATACTATGATGTTATTATAAATATGGTACAACCATATTATTTATTCTATCTATCCTTTAAATGACAATGTCATTATATGTGTGTACGTATGACTTACCATTTACCCGTTGTGGTTTAGTTTGTTATTCAAATACTTCATTATTTGGATGGGTATAATAATGAGTATATTTTTTGTAAATAATAAATATAACACATTAATGATTATTTATATATGATATTAAATTCAATTACATATGATTTCACCATGAATATAATGATATTTTCGCTCATGCGTACGTACAGATTACCGTCTCCACGAATGCGATGAGATTCATTCCCCATCGTAATTATTCAAAAATAATTTTAATTTTATGATTAAAAATAATTTATAAGAACTTAACATAATTATGGATATGAATTAAATAAATCCTATCCATAAAAAACATGTCTTGCAAAACCAAGAATATTAATGAAAATTAATAAGTTAACACCAAGAACAATGATACTACTGAAATATTATAAACAAAGCAATATTAGAGGATCATATATGATATCATATTTATGTATATAGTTCTTGTATAATTTAAAAACAATTTTTAAACTATTATACATGATGTTAACATACCATCGACTTAGGAAAAGTATAAGTTAAGGGTTAATTTTAAAATCTCTTTCTTATCCGAGGCATTTTTTACGTAAGTATATACTGGGACCTCTTTATCATCGACATCCATGCTTATTAAAAATGTATTTCAAAACATTTTTACTATTTACTGGACTATGGGATAAAGTCATTTATAACCATGTTTGAATTTTTATAAAATGGTTTGAAAGGAATCTCTCTGTCATTTCTCAAATAAGATACTTTCTGACCTTTTCGAAAAAATTGTGGTAAGAATGTATTTTTTAACTTATACAACATGTGTTGATATTTTCTATCATTATATCATCATTAAAGCTTCCCATAAAAGATTATATAAATATTTTCAAAATTAATGCATTCTTATAGAATTATGTGACATTTAAATGATTTCAAAATAGAAAGAGGTATTTATTTCGAATAGTTTTTATTTCTTCTATGTCAACATCCTTTGATAGATTTTAAACTTGTTTAAAGTTGATTTATTATAATAATAATATTCTATATTGTATTGAAGGTTTTGTGATATGTATGACTATGGATGTGTTATTTTTATACCATTCATGGTTTGTAGATAAAGTATTGACATTTCGTATTCTAGTTTTAATACCAATGTTTATGTTATGTTTAAAACTTTTCATTTGAAGAATGCATTGGACTTAGTAAGGGATGAGTGGAGAACTCTATAGATCCTCGATGCATCGGTAGGTCTAATGAGACAAATAGATGTCTTGGCATAGGACCATGGAAAAATCTTATTTTTTTCTTGGAACAAGGCCTTGACTATGTGGTTATAAAGTTTGGCATTATGCATTCCATTATTATGAAATTAGATAGTGATATTGCATGTAATTATTATACTAGTAGAATATCCATGTGAATAAGTAAATGCTATTATTTGATTTATATTTTCCATATTATTGGGATGTTTAAGTTTAAAGGACATATGTTTTATTATTATACATTTTTTTAAAAGTTTATTATTATTTATGAATTTGTCTGCTATATTGTTTTCCTTACTGAGTATCTGAGCTCACCCCTTTATATGCTTTCTTTTTCCCAGGATGAAAAGAAGTATATTATGATTGAACTACCAGGATAGTATAAGGGATATGAATGTGGTCGATGGAGAAAATTTTGTTGTTGTTTTTCATTTTATAATGTAATGTAAAACTTATGAATGTATCAAGTACATCAAAGGATTCTAAACTGACCAGTATTTTGGGATTTGATCCCATTGATCATGACAATGTTATATAATAATGCAAGCATTATGGGTTTCTGGGGTTAGGAAATTACATAATTGGGTCATCCAGATATCCCATGAGGATCCTAATCTCAACATGGTTTATATTTACTTTACTTTTTTACATTTATTACATCTTCAAATGATACATTTTATATTCTTAGTTTTTATCTTCATTTGACACCATTGGTGGAGACCTACTATGTATCCTCACTTCCTATTTGGGACACTATTTTGGTACCAAGTTAGACATCACTAATGAATGCAATGGTAATGGGAAGCCCCCAATTATAGATGGTTGATATTTTTTAGGATATGTGTGTGGGTGTAGATAATTGAACCAGTGCTTAGGATGATCATGGATATAGATTTTATTGGAATTTTTGAATAGTTTTGTATATATTGGTACTGTTTTATACCAACATCCATGTCGTCCAGTTTTATATTGTGTATCACTATGTCATTATCCATGTATTGTATTTTTTATTTATTCATGTGTTATTGTTTATTATATTGATGGTTTATATAATATTTCTTATTATTTACATTTTGTTGACAGACTATTTTAATTTCCCTTATTTATTAATGTGATATTTCCTAATATGGAGGATATAGTCTCCCTACTGCACCACTATACACCTGTACTTTTATTCATCTTACATTGGAATATGGTGAATCACGATTGAGATCATGTGGTCCTTGAGTTCAATAACATATTAATAAACTAGTATGGGTATGTCACAAGCCACTTGTTCAAAAATTTTAGGTCACCTCTATCCATTAAATGTAAGTAGTTCATGTCATGACCAATTCTATTTACTGGTCCCCAAACATTGGAATACCTTCACAAGTCAGGCTTTGAATTTTTTTCTTTTCATCAAAAAATTATCTAGATTTTTAACTTCTGAAGTCTTATCTTCCAGATATCTACCTCAAAACACTATAGACCATTATAATTATAGTACATCTGCAACTATCCTTATTCTAAAAAACATGTTCCATCACCTAAACCACCCCGTAAATGTATTATTTTATAATATTCACTCTGATTAACATGAAAAAACTTATTGATTTTCTGTTCGCAATATCCACATCCACCAAATTACAGGCTTTGTATAAGACCCTCTCATTCAAGACAACATTATATGCTCTTACTATGTTCTTAAGGTCATAATACCATAACTAGAAGATAAATTTTTTTATCTCTATAGCGTATAATGAAACTTAACCATGGCTTAACATCGATCATGTCCCATTACATTTCATCAATTTGAATATACACTATACTGGTGAAAACTTTTTGGTGACTAATGTTTTCTATTTTATGGGACCAAAATTTCCTTTGAATATCGTACACCACTAGTGTTGACAAAAATCTATTCACTAAATATGTAACTCAATTAAGTTCTTTAGCCCAATTTTTTTTAGAAATACTAGAATTAAACCTCATGCTTCATAAGTGATTATTTGACATTATATATGTATTTTTAGACATTTCATTTTAGTATTATATTCCTTATATAATATTTTCCATTTTGATTACTTTTTTAGTAGTAGTTCTTAAATCCCATTCTAATATATTCTTCTTTATTATCATAACCTAGAGAGTTTATCTTCTCTTTAACATACCTTTAAATAATGGATTTCCATTGAAGTAATTCATGAAACACATCTCAATTATGTTTTTAAAATTTGCGATGAAACGAACCCTGATATCCTCTCAAACTAGTACCCAACCGAATGTTCAACATACCTGAACAGATTTTTTGATCCCCATGGGTTGGATACTAATAAATGTGAATCAAAAAAATTTAGAGGGAATAATTTCCCTCAACCTGAAGAAACCATAGGGAATATATATATATATATATATAAATATATATAAAAAGATATAAATATTGGAAGTAAGATATATATGCCATAAGAGATCAGGAATAACTAAAGCATTATAATTGAAAAAGGAGGGAAAAAATCCCCATACGAAAAATCCAACTACAAAGGACTACATAACAAAACAACTTGTCCAACAGCTTCATGTGATAACATGCGAAATCTGCCAACAGCTCACCACCATCCACCCAAAACCATGTCGATAGGAAACCTCACTGCCTCATAATGGTTTATTAACTCTCCTTTAATAAAATGACATAACTAGGACTACATATTTCATAAGGGGTGTGTAGGGTGTGAGATAATAAGCTCATTGGTGTCTCCCCAATGTTCTCCATAAATGTAAATAGAAAATAATTCATTATTTTTCAACATTAATGAAAAAATACATGATAAATGTTTCAATGTGTTTTTATCTAATGAATGGTAACGTAGTTTGGTTTCTCCTATTTTCGAATTTAAAATACATTAAGTATATCTGGTCAAAATCATTTCAAATCCATATATCTCAGAATATATATCCTATCAAAAAACAAAGAACTCATCCCATATCATATTACTTATATGGAAGTGAAAAAAAGAGTACAAACCCAAAGCATGAGCAGAAGTAACATCACTCAATGAACCACACTAGGTCAAGATAAATAAGTCACTCATACCTAACATAGACAATCACATACTAATTAAGCCATTAGACATAGTCACAAAATCTATATAGTATGTGAAAACACTTTCAAGTGATCCACCAAATAGTTAGAAGAAATCTTGAGAACAATATTCTTGGAGAGTAGATGAAATCCAAAATTTAAACCCCCCAACAGTTGGCCTGACTTATTAATATACCTTATACCTAAGTACCCAAGGTTTCCCGTATTTTATATTTTCCAAACAAGTTCATGAAATAATTTCCCTCAAAACATTATTTGAAAACCAATTCACAAAAAACAATATCAAATTGCTTTGAAAACCCATTTCCATTTATGAGAACTGGGTGGAACCATAATATATAAACACTCAATTCCACACACAAAACAAAACTTCTATCATTAATTTTCATTTAATTAGTCAATTTATCAAATATTAGATTTATGTGGTTCTCTAATACTTGCCTGAGATGGAACCACCTACCTCGAAATTGGGTTACACTGGTCTGCAATGGATCCTACCACATGAATGGATTCAAAAATTAAAATAGAGTCCCTAGGATCAACAATCACATCTCAAAATTGATTCAAATAAATATATGGGTTATAAAAGTTTAGGAAAAAACACATACCTTAAGAATGCACACTCATTGCACAAAAAAAGACACAAATTGGACCACAGAACATGATTAGAAAATGGATATGGTGAGAAATGATAGGAAACGTCACCATGGATCCACAAAACTAATAGAGTAGTGAAAAGGTGCTACTGAAATCCATGGAAATGAAGAAGATGATATTATATCATTCCCAAAGTGATGAAACACAACTTACCTAATGATCTAACACAAAAACAATAAACCCGAATCTAACATAGATTCCAAAAATCACTAGAAAAAGGATCTAGTTCAATATAAGAAAGTGATGTGGAGGAATGAATGAAAAAACTACCAAAATAGAACATTAAAATATGATCTCTCAGTACTTAAATGATATATAAACTCTTTACACAATGTGTAATCCATGATGTTGGGATACACAAAAAAAGCCATCACCTTTTTATTAAAACCAAATATTTTAACATTAAATATAATGTAATCATTACCTAAAGTGATGAAATAAAACTTCCTCGATGACCCGACAATAAAAATATCAACCTAGAGCTAACAAAGACTCCAAATAATCATCAGATAAATGATATAGGTCAAGATAAGGAAGGGACACACAAGAGTGAATAGAAAATAAACTGATACGACACCTCAAAAGTATACCTCCCAACAAATAAAAGATATTTCAACCCTTTACACATCATGTAATCCATGATGTTTGGACACTAATACAAACCCATTGCTTTTTTATAAAAACCTAATATTTTAATATTCATCATTGTGTAATCATTAAAATATTTTTACTAATTCATATTAAATTCAAGGATCATAGTATTCTCCCAATAGAAATTATAAATTTTTTACTCCCATTACTTGAAATGAATTTATGCTGTAGTCTTAAAAAAATTGTATATTCTTACCTGAAAATCTAAATACATTGGTCATCCACTGAACTTGGGGAGGACGTTTCCAAGCCATTAAAACATTTTTAACTAGACTTCATTAATTTACACAAACATACAACCTTGAAAATTAGGTAATTTAACCAAATAAATGGTCTATGTCCTTGGGAGTCTGTAGACATACCCAATTAGTGAGGAAAAGTAAATATTGGTAAATTACATGAATGATGGCCATGAGATGTTAACAAATCCTCACCATAAGACATTAAATTCCCATGAAGTATTACAGAATAATGAAGTCCAGTAAATATGCAAGGATACTAATCTTTCATCAATGAATCACTCTGTAATGTATCATGAGAATATGATCTGTGAAACCACAACAGAATTGACTTCCCACTCAATACATTAACTTGAATGTTAAGGATCACAACTAGATTCTCAAAAACAAAACATCTATCTCTGACTCAATATTTTCCTAACTCAAAACAAGATAGGGGTCATGAAAATATTTCTTGAGCTGTGATATGTCAAAAAAACATGAATTTCAGTCAACTTATGTGACAATTCCTACCAATAAGAAACCCTTCCAAGCTACTCGTTGACTTCAAAAAGTCCAACATTTCTTAGATCCACATTCCAAATTTCGCTAGACAGTCATGACCTAATTGAGGAGAAAATTTCCAGAAATCCTATCCACCTATGTAAAACTCCAAAGAGTGAAGTTGCTGATCCGTATAATAAATTTTCTAAATTTTCATTGTAACAAGATGCCAGTGTATATCTTGAATCATCACAAATGTCTCATGGAGAGAACTCAGTTTCACAAAAAAAGATCCACCCACCTCTTCCCAAAATATTTTATTTTCACTGGAGAATATACAAATCCTTGAAAGGATCCATTATAAATGACTATTGATAACTATTATTATAAAGACACTCAAACAATAATAGATGGTTATTCTAAGATCCACTGAAATCCAAGATATATGAATGAAGGATATCCTCCAGAAAAATAATAGTATGCTCTATCGGACCATCTATATTAATATGATAATTTTTAATCAATCTTACATGATTCCCCATTTCCTCCTCGAGACTCCAATAGAGCCTCTAAGTAAAAAAATGCATCCATGTATGAATCAATGGTAAAACTAACACCATGTAACCTCATAATATCCTACACACACACCATACCCCAATATGTATCCTCTTTTGTGTCTTTGGTTAGAATTAAATGAGTTGACTTTGTAAACTAATCAATCACCACCCAGATAGCATTCATACCAGGGGGATTCTATGGTAATCCACCGAAAACCTCCTGGATACCTCACCCATGTTGAAAACCATCACCAGAAGAGGCTAAAGAAAACTAAATGATTTCAAATGATATATATTTATCTATTGGATGTTGTATTAGTGGGACACATAATTTAGATATTTCATTCTTTATACTAGGCCACCCGAATTACTGTCTTTTATATTAATCCATATTTTTTGTTAATAATTGAATAACACATGATGATCTTTGAAAACCGAACAATAGTGAGTTCCTGATAGATGTTGGTATGAAAAAATGATCCCCAAAACTGAGAACACCATCTAAATAGAGAGACCAACCCCAAATATTATCTCCAAAATACATGTATTCTTGAATTAATGAAAACTCTTCATCCTACTGTTGACAATATAGAATTGACTCAAGGATGGATGATGATATTTAAACACTAAACAGAACCATGAATGAGTCATCCTATTGATCATCCAGACGTTACAATGAAAAAATACCTTAAGGTTGCACTCGTCCTTTGATTCCTAAATATATTGTGATTTCATTTTCCATCCAAGAGAATATTAAATGAAATTCCAAATCCTTGGGGTTTAGGTGTTATCAATGTAAAATATTTTTAGATATTTTACCCACCACCTCTTCCCATGATTCAATAATTTCTACAAATATATATAACTCAAACCATTATGCAAAGAAAATACTATGAACATTTCCCCCAAAAGAAAATCTTTCCAATAGTTAAGTTCCTGCCTAACATTAATAATATCTAAAATAATGAGTGGGGAAATTATTCTCATGTTGTCTAAGATGTCAAGAAACGTAGGACGCTACAAGGTTATCATACATGATCACAAAAATAAAACTAGCACCTAATGCATTACAAGATAATAATAAACCCCTTAATGGGATGATACAATATCAGAATACGATCCAATTCCTGATGTCATTTTAATATACTGAAAGAATCCTGACATTTTTCATCCTAAGTGAATTTCACCGCTTTCCTTATAAAATAAGTCAAATCTGATTCAAAATTTGATAAATCCTTGAAAAATTGTTGATAGTATCTAATTATATCAAGAAAATTTCCAAATCTCAAATTCATTCGGTGGATGTTCCCATGAAAATATAACCTTTCACTTTTTAGGTTCAAATGATAATCCATGATCATAAATCACATGACCCAATACTTTCACTTCTTTAATATAGAAGTTTCATTTGGAATGATTATTATACCAATAGTGGCTCCTTTGGATTTCCAAAACCAAAATCAAATGGTGCTGAGTCCCATTATCAGATCTAGATTAATTTAAAATATCATCATTGAAAACAATAAAGAATGTGTTCAGGTAACGTTGGAATATATGATTCACAAAACCCTTAAAAGCCGCAAGAGGATTATTCATACTAAAGAACATCAAAATATATCTGTAATGGCCATACGAGCTCCAAAAATCCATCTTTGGTATATCACACTCCTAAACAATGAGCTCATGATAACCTGATTGAAGATAAATATTAAAAAACAACTTTACCCCTTTAAATGTTCGAACAAATGAATCACACTAGGAAAATCACACTTGTTCTTAACTGTTACTCATTTAAACTTTTTATAATTTAAACACAATAATAATTATCAATCCAAGTTAGGGAAAAGAGCACTAAAGTTACCCAAGGAAAAAAATATACTGAAAAAACCCTCATCTAGTAGGTTTTCCATCTTAGTCTTGATATTTTTGAGATCCTACAGTTCAATATTATGATAATTTTTTAAAAAAGACTACATTCCTAACACCCAATCAGTAGTAAAATCCACAACCCTCTATAGAGGAATCTCAGATTGATCATCTGGGAACATGTTAATAAATTTCCATAAAATAGTGTGAAAATAATCAATAGAAGATACATTATTGGGAACAATTGATACCCTTGATAAAAAACTCTTGAGTAGAAGCCAAGAAGATCCCATAAAACCAGAACTGAGATCCTACTCTCCCTTAAACACCCAAGAGAATTCACGAGCCTTAAAGAATGAGAAATTATGATGATAGAAATCAACCTACGCTTGAAGAGAAAAAATCCAATCAATCGTAATGATGATGTATAATTGATTCATACTGAGAACAAGAAAATCCCAAACTAGCACTACGCTAACTACAAAAAGAACACAAGGACTTCGAAACCCCTTCTCTTTACCCTAAATAATTTTTTCCTCTAAATCAATAACAAATGAAATGTGTTCTATTGGAATGATGGGAATAAATAAAAAATGTTATGATATAAATAAATTGGAAGTATTAGTATTAAACAAAGTTACTATTACAGAAGATGAAATAAGATGGTACCTTTCACTATTGTTGGACCCACTTCTACCTCCACAAAAAAAACATCCACTATGTGAAGGTGATTCACTCTTGAGGCCTATAGTTTTAGCCCTGTAATATTTTAAGCATCTTACTATGCTATAATATCATTTAAAACCGATGACTCCATACCATATCATGGTGTATACAAAGCCAAATATAAATTCTACAAATGACCACAATATCAACAACTATTATGCATCTTTTGAAGTGAAGGAAAATCAAAAAATGTGTTTCTAACATTTCTACACTAATAGAAAGTTAGAGGATCAAAACTTGTTTCAACTGGAGGTATGGACGAGTAATTCTATTGAGAACCACTATCACCACTCATGTGGTGATCCCGTTCTATTTTTCCATGGCACATCACTAAACCTTCTACTAGGTGGAAGAGAATGGGAATTAAATCAAACCTTTACTATCATGTTAATTTTTGACATCATATCCCTAAAAACTTTTATCTCATAGCTATAAATCTAGAGTATATATAAAAATAATATAATATCCGGTCGCAAACATTGTGTTTACTTTTGAGCATGTAGCTAGCCATTCTTCACAAAATCAAGTGAAAAACAAACTAGCTCAGTAAATAGATTTGTGTATGACAACAAAAAAATATCTCCATATTGCAATGAGATGATCTCAGGATACCTTACCATTATTTGTGACTCTAGAAGAAACTCTAGAATATGATATTCTTAAAAACATACTTGTACAAGAACATGTTCTTATCCTATTACACTATAGAACCCCAACAACGCTTGTTGGGACCCACAAGTTTGAATGATGTGGAATTCATCGTGATACCTTAAGGTGTATCCATGAAGACATATATCTAATATATATTTTCAAGATTTTCCTCCACCTATTGAGGTCCATTCGTACCTTTAAAGGGAGATGGTTTATCATGAATGAATTGTTATGATCGATGTATCTCATAAAATTCTTAGTAGTTTCTCAAAAACTATTTTTTGAGATTGTGTTATTTTATTTCCAAGAGTATGAACATTTCAAAAAAATTACTTAATAATGTTTTTATCCATTATAGGATTCTTTTATGGTGGATCTACTTTTCCCACCCGAGGAAACCACATAACACATCTCAGAGGAATACAACTGCATAATAAATTAAAATAAATGCTCATAGAATAGAAAAATCTCAA
Organism: Viscum album; assembly: GCA_963277665.1. Taxonomy (NCBI): domain Eukaryota; kingdom Viridiplantae; phylum Streptophyta; class Magnoliopsida; order Santalales; family Viscaceae; genus Viscum; species Viscum album. The sequence goes on from OY728137.1 coordinate 276,864,366, forward strand.
CATAAACTAGAAAACCTACAAAAAAAGATGAGCCTAATATAAATATTAAAAATATGATACAAAAATACCAACATATCATGGTAACTTGAGTCTCATCATGGAAAGAGTTATCTTGTAAGTCACAAAATTATACCACTTAAGTCATGAAAATCCCATCTCTAGTATAACAAATGTCCCAAGAAATGGACTCTTGAGAAAATGATGACTATAATACCAATCCATTATAAACCTGACCCAAATACCCTATCAAGCTTCTACCTGACCTGAATTACCACATACCTGAAGGGTGTTCCCAATACCCACGGGTAGGTGATTAGCAGTTGAGAATAAAAAAAATCAACGGGAGTGATTTCACCCAACCTGAAGTGAAAATATGACATATAAATACGTAATAGAGAGAAAAGACTTAGAAAAAATGTATTCCATAAAATATACGGGAAAAATTCTTATAACAGAAAAATGTATACTTTTTTTTTCAAGTGATAAACCCAAATAAAAAGGACTGAAAAACCAAACAACCAATTGAATATATATTTGTGACAACATGGATAGTCTCCCACAATCTAACCAAAGCCTAGTAGATAGAAAACCTCATCGCCTCAATGTGGGGCATTTTATTTCCCTGCATCGAATGAAATAATAAGGTCTATGCACCACCGAAGGGGTACACAGGGTTTTAGATAAACAAATTAGCAGGTTCTCACCCAAGTGTTAAACATCAAGACACGAAACAATAATCTAAGAATTATCAATATTAAATAAAATAAATAATGATTACAGATTGAAATTTTTTATATCTAAACATGGAAAACAATTTAATTTTCCCCTTCTCCACATTTTCAAATAAATCTGGTAAATTAGTTATAAAGCATTTCAAATCCATATTTCTTAGTAGATATATCCTTTAAAAATAAAATAATGTATCATCACATATCACAAAAAATCTATTTTTGAAAAAAAAATAGTACAATGCAAAACCAGAAGAATAAGTAACATCATGCTATGGATCAACCAAGTCCAAGATAGTTAGGACACTCATTGTTAACATAGAAAATAATGTAAACATCAAGAAACTAGACATATACATCACATCTAGAGAGTATATTAACACCCCAGTATGTGGGCCCCCCAATATGTCCAACAAGTCCATAGAATAACAAGAATAAGAAAAAAAGGAAATCACCAATAGAAAACCCCCTGAAAGTGGACATTACCTATTACTATACCTTCCACCTATATACCCAAGGCTTCTTTTATGCTATATTTTCAAACTATATCATCAAATAATTTCCATCAAACCATGATTTTAAAATTCTTTTGCAATTACAAAAACTATGGGTAAACTATCTTTTATAATAAAATCGGATCCACACGCACACAAAAGATAAATATATCATTCCATTTCAATTAATTACAAAATTTATCAAAAAGGGGATAAATTAAGTTCACTAACATAGTCTAGAGAAAGAACCACCCAAATCAAAACTCAGGTCGCATAAACCCACAATGGGACCTACCATAAAAAAATAAACAATGAAAATGGAGGCCTTGGTGTCAATCTTCCCAACTCAGGATTTTTTTAATTTAACAAAAGGATCAACAGAGAAGAGGAAAAGACTCAAAACTCTAGAAATTACACCTTCCACATGACAACCAATACAGATTCACCCCTAGAACAAGATCACACAATGAATATAGATATAAATGATTGAAAACATCTCCAAATACCCACAAAACCAGTTATATAATGCCATAGACCTACCGTGATAGAATGAAATGAAGAAACATAAAAGATTTATTACCTAATGAGATGAAACACTATTTCACTAATGATACAAAGAATAAAAAATCAATTAGGATAAAATGGAGAGTCCAAAAATCACTATATAATGGATATAGGTTGATATCAAGAAACGATGTGGATGAATGAATGAAAAACAAAATGATGCAGCACCGTAATAGCCATCCTACAGATAGTTACATGATGTGAACACCTGTTGCACCTAATTTAATACGCGATGTATGGATACACCAAAAAACTTATGGGAATTTTATTAAAATTTGATATATTAACTTTAAATGTCATGTAATCATTAAAAATTGTGTACTCCATTCATGTTGGGTACTGGATAAACAAGATCTTCCCTACAGAACTTAATTGTCCTGTACTCCTTTTATAAGGTGATTATTTCTTTTACAGAATGGTAGAACCATATATTCATAAATGAAAACCAAAAACACCTCAGGAATACTCCAAACATGAAGAGAATACTTCAAATTTAAATAAATATTATATTAATACTCCATTAATTGAAATAAACATACATCCCTAAACATTTGGAAATCTTCCCCAACCAATTAATTCCATCCTCAACAGTCACAAGACACACCCAGTTATAAATGAAACATGTAAATATAAGAGAATTACCTGAATAATAGTAACAAGGTGTTACAAAAGTATTTTCTCACATTTCGTATAACATCTTTAATAATTGAGGCAAAATAATGGTATCTGCTATAATATTGTACTAGATTTGGTCCCCATACATTTTAATTAAAAAATTTTAATTATTAACTCAAATAATTCCTTTTATTGAAATTACACAAAACCTTCCACTTCTATTTGAGTATAAAAATTTACCAACATTCATATTCAATGTGATCAAGCTTCAATACAACCTATACAACTATATACTTTATATTATTCTCATTGATATGAATATTTCAACAGTAATAAAACACTATACTTATGAGATTATTAATTCCGTCTAATATTATACCATTCATAAATTCATTCAAAAAAATCAAATTTTTTATTCATATATTCCACCTCCATGGATCCATGATTAACATTCCATACTCCATTGCAAAAATTTTTCCCATAACCATCTTTATATAGCTATCTAATGTAAATAATATTATTTCTACAATTTGGGATGTTTCAAATGTCTTTCAACATGAAGAAAATCTTATTAGGTATATAAATATTATCATTTATTTTTCCGGAAAACTGAAGAGACTTATCATCCTCCATGTGAACCTTTATAAATCTTTCTGGAACATAAATCTCTATAAACCCTATATCTTCCATGGAATAAAATGATTCCCTAAAACCAACTAACCATTATTAGTAAAAATCATCAACACTTAACAGAAAGTTGATATACCTCTCTATTTAACTTATTGAACATAAATTCTAGAATCTAACCTTATAGTGTTCATCATATAAAATTTTCATTCTTTCTGGAGATGCTCATTTTTCACATTGTGAAAAAATTTTGGACCAGGTCTGGTAAACCCACTTATACTATTTCCTCTAGACATATTTTTACCTTTCTTTTTTACATATCCTCGGTTTCGTGAATTGACACTACCTTATGTTTTTAATTCATTAATTTGAGGTTTCTTAACTTTACTTCATCAATGTTCCTCATTCAGAATTAGGTTCTTGAAATTATCAAACACCATATCATATTTATAATAAGAATTTATAACAGGAGTAACCATCCCCAGCTAACTATTTGGTAGCGATGATAGAAAAAGTATTTCCCAAGAAACCTATCTGAACACTAAATTCATTGAATAAATCTAGCTATGAATCATGTTGAAATCCTTGACATTGTTCACTTCCAGTTTACCTTGTAATAACCATATACAAAACATCCTCTATAATATTAAATCTTTATCCAACGAAATAATATTTTAATACGTGTATGTGTGGGACTTCACGAACTTGGTTGTTGGTATCCTTTTCAATATTTTAAAATCAATATTACTTACCAAATATATAATAATATATCTATGTTCTATACAATCCAACTGATTCCATTTTTATTTATCGATATTCTATAGTTTTTTTATTCTAGGAAACTTCCACATCATTTTGTATAATACCTTCTTCCTTAAATATCCTCAAAACCATAGTCTATTCTATAGAACTAATCAAACCAAAAATTTCTACATTATAATTACATTCATTCCTATAATATTAAAATCCAACTAAAGATAAAATAATTCTAAGGAAATATTACTAAATGATACTTGTGTATATCATGTGTACTTCTTGAACTAGAGATATGATACTAGTTTTTATGAGAAGAAGATAGTTTTAAACCATGAATTATATAAAAATTACATCACTTGAATAAAATTATCCAATCCAATTTAACATCAAGAACAAGACTTCATGTGTAGAAGTACACCTCCTCCTCCATGCATAGTGTACTAGAACTAGGAAAGCCGATGTAACCCTAAATTATGAAAATAAGTTAATCATATTTTATCACACACAATATCATATAAGAATACGAAAAATAAAAAAGTAACGTGAAATGTTTATTTTTTATTTTATAAAAATTATGCCTTATGTCCATTGGAGAAATCAAATTCTTGTTTATTACTCTTCAGTGGAAGATAAATGATTATGAAATCACAGTGAATTTAATATCACATAAATTATGCCTCTCTTTAAGGATGGAAGATGAATTGTAATGAACTATTTTTTAACTTTTATTATTTAAAAATTCTTGGTGGTGTTGGTGTTTTAGATTTTATTAAAATGGATTTTTTTGGAGTGCATGGTTATTTTTTAGATGTAATTTCATATGGGTAATATTTTTGTAGTGTGGAGGATTAGGATCTTCCATAAACCAGGGTGTATATGGAATGTAATGATCGATTGTGGTGTAGTGCCAGGGGGAGTGCTGTTTCAGTGTTCTTATTTTTTTACATTGACTTTACAGGGTGTATTGTATATTTAATAGAGATATAGAGGATGGATTCATGTGGTTCTATCAATTTTTTAGGTAGTTGAATCGTAGAGATGGGTAGCAACATAGCCTTCTTCACGGGGTTTGAATTCTGTGGTGTGAAGTTTCCCTTTCTTCAGGGTTTGTCTCAAAGTTTATGGTATATATGGAATGTATTTCTCATGTATACCTAATATAGTTTTGACCAGACACACTATGGTGTATTCACTTATTTATTACTATATTCTTACCCTGTGCCAATATTTTTTTAAATAAAGATAATAAATGTAACTAATAAAATTGGAATAGATTAGTGTTTTGTGCATGTGGTTATTAGTATTTATGATGTTTCTGATGATGTTCATGATATATTCTTGTTAATTTATTATTCCATATAGTGATAGCTTGCATTTATATTACCCTTTAAATGATAATATATTTAAATATAATTAATGTAATGTCTAAAATGGTATTATTTATTATGAATGATTTTTTTTGGATTGATGGACTTCGTTTTGGGTGGATTGAAAACCTTGGTGGAGTGTGAGTTGTTGGACTTAGTGATATTTGGATTTTTGGTGCATATCTCAATGGACTTGGTTGTCTATATCTTGGTGGTATTAGTGGTTTTAGGCTTAATGGATTTGTTTTATATGACTTGGAATCCATTTTTTATGTGGCAGTTCTACATTGAGGTTTCTTCATAGTGGTTTAGTAATAGTGGATAAATATTTTATATATAAAATGGTAGTTATCAAAATTGATTTTTTGTGTGAATTTAAAATAATAAAAAATTAATAAATCATGGTAGTATTTTTAAGGAATAAAATAATAAGAAATGGTAAACTGGTTGTGAACCTAAGTGTGATTATTTTGGTTATTTTTGGCATTATAGGAAGCTCTTTATGGAATTACATTTATAGTAACCTGATGGTGGATTTCGTGGGGCTACATGTGTAAACCCATAAGTGTACGCTTCTGTGGGAAAACTATATAATTTTATCATTATTGGAATTTTCTACAAACACCAACCAGGTCAGGTAACAAGACAAACACCTTGGGACTCTTCGTTGTGATGGGTGGGGGAGGGGTATTCTCCTTAACATCCATGATTAAGTGGATATATATGGACGGATACCCCATTTTACATGCTCTCCCTTTAGTATCTGCTTCTAGTGATACCATTATGGATGATGTGATATATGTAGGGGAGCATTCTTATACAATGAATAGAAGAATCGTTGCATTTGAGGAAGGTATATTAACATTTATATTAATAATTGTTTCCCAAAACCTATAGTGAAGATCAAGCATGTCAAATTTAAAATTAATTTACATAATATATAAGAAAATAAATACATTTAGGTATGAAATTTATTCATTGATGATTCTTGAACATCCAAAATGGCCCTTCTAGATTTTCTTCATTGCACTTCTGAGGATACAAGGGTATAATCGCTATAGCGATGATCAACACATGCTCTAACAGTCTTTGAGAAACACCACTCATTCTTTGGGTGCCAGTGCAGTGAATCAAATGTTTTACATTGTTTGTTATTGATATCATGTTCTTTGGTCTTGAATAAGTTCTCTATTCTCTTTCACATTCTTAATAGGGAGAGAGGAGGTGGTGATAAGAGATATTTTTTTAACAATAATTATTTATTAAAAAAACATAGATTTTTTTTGAATTCATTACAGAATAGGCATAGCTATCTACCTCTCGATATGAGATTTGGGTTACAAAATTTCATTTCCAAACATCTATATATTTTAATTTTAACAATTAATGAAATAAAATGCAATATAATAATTTTAATAATAATTTTTTGTGAAAACTAGCGAAATATGGATAAATAATATTTACCAGCTTGTAAATAATTATTTTATCACAAGATGCAGTCTTGGTCCATTCAAAATATTCTTTTATTTATTTAACTCCCGAATAAATATTTTATTCCCTTGTATTCATTTTTTTCACAAACTAGTAAATAAATATTTATTAAATATCTAATAAGTTGAATAAATAATTTTTATTCATAATCTGATGAATACATATTTATTTAATTTATGAGATCAATATAAATTGGATAAAATCATTCCTAAATCTTGAGAATAATATTTATTCCATTTATTAAATATAAATTGAATTTAATTGAGACAAACAAAAACAATTTGTGTGTGACCCTCTAGGGTTCATTATAGTAGGAATTAGGGGGGCTATCCTAAAGTACAACATTACTATTTATTAATGGGTTAGGTCATCCTAGAGAAATAACTTTATGTCATAATGATGAAAATTACATTGGAACACTCACTATGTAAAATAATATATTTATCAAAATATCTCACCAAGTAGGTTGCATGATGGTGTCATCAACCCATATGCTAGTTACACCATACTTTGAAAATCTGAAATAAACTCATCGTTTCACCATGGTAATGGAATTTAGGGTGATGGTTTTAATTTAGTTAAAGGGATGACATATCAACTTCAATAATTATGGAAGGGACAAATCCTTCCTTAACTTATATATTAATATCATTTCTTTCATGATCCACCAAATGTACCATACTTCCTGCCAACATATGGCATGGTAATTTCTTCAGAAAATAAATTGCGTGATCCATGAAATGAATTAATGAAAATCTTAATGTCTAAGAAGCATTACACATGAACGTAGATAGGAATATCTAATGACACCAAAACATCCAGAATTTCATCTAGAGGGTCTGTTATCATAATATCCCATCTTGGAGATTACTAAGTGTGAACTTCATGAAAATAAGTCTCATATTCTTGTGAGTACCCTCACCTAATGGTCTATATACTATGTGTCCCATCATAGTATGTTATCAAACTGTAGAACTATATTATTAAAATTTCCATAGCACTTCATGTTTCTCATTAAGGCGGGGAACTATTATGACTTTAATAGTGCGACAAATACTCTAAGACATTATTACATTAAATTCATGAAAAGTAATGAACAATATGTAATAACATGTTTAATTTAAAATTTAATGACTGAAATATTATTGCAATAAAATTACAAATAGTTGTTTCTTGGACACAATTTTTAACAAAATCCCACTTGAACTAGAGAGAACTTTCTACGACTTTCAGTCTACATGACCTAAAATGATATTCATGTTTTTGTTGAGTAAAAAAAAATTTCAAGGGGTCTACCATGCTAGATTTCATGTAAATAATAATCATTATAACCACTCCTCTATGAGAAAAATCCCCTAACTGATTATTCTCATGATATATGTTCTTCATCCGCGGATGTGACCTTACCCCTTTTGCTGGAGCCACCACAATAGTATTATAAAAAAAGTGTGTGATGTGATCTTTAGTACTAGGTACCACATCAAGGACGTTGATAGAATTAAACTTCTAAAATTCTTCATAGATACCTGAGAATCCATTTTATACTAACGCTCTGCTATATAATATATGACCATATCCTCTGTTGAGCTCTTCTAGCTCACATCACCTACATTCAAAGTGATGTTGTATCCTATTTGTGACTTCATGTAATCTTAATCGGTTTGGAAACTTGCATATGCATATCATATGAAGAAAAGTTCTGCATATCCTTTATAAACTAGGAACATATCCTTAGTACACTTCATATACTTAAGGATTGCCTTAAATACAATCCAATGGAGGTCACCTAGATTAACTTGATATATTTCTACAACACATAATGTGTAGGATACATCTAGCATAGTACATTGCATAACATACATGACTAACCTAATTTATGATGCATATTGAATCCTTTCCATTCTATTTTTTTCTCATGGGTATGACGACACATTTACATAAAACAATGAATTCCGTGTGGTTCTATGAACAACCCCCTCTTGGATTGTTTCATACTGAATCACTTCAATATCATATCAATGTATATATTTTGTCATCGAACGAGAAACAAATTAGAACAATCATGATGGACCTAAATACAAAAAATTTATGTTTCCTCACCCAATTATTTCTTGAAAAATATTTTAGTCAAAAACACATTAATATTCTCTGTGATTTTATTTTCATTTCGAATAAGTAATATGTCATCAACATATATTATTAACAAAATATCTGCACTACAATTGATATATTTGAAGACATAAGACTCACATTCATTCTTTATAAAACAAAATTATGTTATGGCTTCATCAAATTGAATATCTCAGGATGTGGATGCTTTCTTTAATACAGAAATGGATTTTTTAAACTGGAATATCTAATTGGAATGTTTTTGAGTCACAAACCCTTCAGGTTGTGTCAAGTATATATCTTCCTAAAGGATCCTATTAATGAAATCTATTTGACATCCATTTTCCAAAACTCATAGTCATGGCAATCCACAATGGAAAGAATAATTCTCATTGATTTCAGTATTTCAACTCATGAAAAGTTATCATCATATTCAATGACATGACGATGTTTATACCCTATAACAACCATTTGAGCCTTATACGTACTAAATTTTCCATCCATGTACATTTTCTTGTTGAATACCAGTTTACGACAAATGGGATTTACATCCACTAGAAAATATACCAAAATACAGACCTTTTTGGTATATGTAATCAAATTTAAAATACAAGGCATCTTTCCACATGGAAACATTTGTTCCACTTACTGCTTCCTAGTATGTTATAAGATTATTATTATCCACTAATGGAAAATCTCAATCCTTGATAACTAGAAAACCATAAAATTATGGTTCTCTAACCTCTCTTGTACTTCTATTCCTTACATGTGTCTCTAGAATAGTTTATTCTACCATGAGGCTTTGTGGAATCTGGTCTTGTACCAACTCTTCTATGCCTTGAACCTCTACTTAATCGATGTTTATCCAATTCCCACTATCTATTTTGTAGATGTTCTCCCTCTCAAGAAATATGTCGGGTCATTCCACAATAATGTTTTTTGTACGAGGAGTCTTATAGGTAATATCTCTTTGTTTCATTAGGGTATCCTATAAAGGTACACTTTGTTTCTTTCAGGTGAATGTGCATTACCTAAAAAGTCCTTAACAAACACTTTGATTCCCTACACATGTATATGTCATAAAATGGTTTTTCTTCCAATCCAAAATTCATATGGATTAACAATTATAAATTTAGTTGATACTTGGTTTAGTCTGTGTGATGTTTTTCATAACGAATATACCCATAAGGATTATAGAATACTTTCATGACTCATCATTGGTCTCACCATGACCAACAAGGTGTGGTTTCTCCTTTGACTTACACCATTCTACAGAGGTGTGTATGGAGGAGTGAGTTGGGATAGGATCCAAACTCTTTTAAGTAACCAATGAAGTATTGATTAAGATATTCTCCACCATGGTTTGAGTAGAATGTCATAATCTCCCTACCAAGATAGTTATCAAATTCATTCTTGTAGTCCTTGAATTTATCAAAAAAACCCAACTTATACCTCATTAAGTAAATATATCCGCGTCTAATAAAATAATCAGTAAAAGTTATGAAGCATGAGTACCCTCCCATTACTTCATCCAGAAATGGTCCACACACACCAGTATGAATTAATTCATGAAGCTCTTTAGCCATCTCACCATTCACACTAAATGGGGATTTGGCCGTTTTTTTGTAAACATGTGTGACATACTCCACTTGCATTTAGTTGAAAAGAATTTAAATATCATTATACAAATGTGACTTACCATAAAAATTCTATATTTATAAAAGATACAATATTTATTTCGAAATTTGAATTTGAATCCATACCTGTCTCATTTGGATACGTAAATAGTGTTTTTTGTAGCTGAATGAACATAATAAAAACCATTTTAAAACCAAGATTATTCAATTAATAAATGTGAGATGGTAGTCCCCGATAGCTATTACATCAAGTTTAGCTCTATTAGGTTCCCATAGATCTACCTCCCCTCATACTAATTTTTTAAATCTACATGGATCGTATATTTTAATACATATGTGGTAACCAAAAGATTTATCTAATACCCAATTTGTAGAAATAGATAAATTGTACTCGATAACAATGTCACCTAAATATTTTTCTTCCTTCATTAGTTGGGTACATTTTTTTTCCAGTGGTCATTCTTTCCACATGAAAAACAGACAACATCATATTCGCTTTCATCGACAATGATTTTATTCTTATTGGATAGGTGTGAAGAAGCTATTGAATTAATGAAATTTCAATCTTTATATCACAATCTAATTGTAAGAGTAGGATAAGAATATTTGGACTATAATTGTAAATGTAGTTAATATTAAAATTAACAAAAAAACTGTAGAATATTTGAGGGAGTGATGCCAGAATGAGATCAGTACCAGTTATATAGGGACATTAAATCCTAGAACCAATAAGTGATTATTTTAGCTAATGAACATGATTATGTGAGGCCCAACTCATGCATCAAATATAATATTACTCTGAAAGAGAACCTTGGAAATCTCAAACCATTATATCTAGTTTTCTCCTACTAAAGATCATAGAGGTTTTCAAATATACTACTCAAACCCATGTTTTTTAAGACATAATGAGTAAACTAGACATAGAAGAAAGAAAAATTAATTAAACATTTATTATATTGTTCATATGTTTTTCATAGACTTGTAACTCTTAATCACTCTCCTCTTGAGAAGACAGTTCAGCCATTGAGGATTCTAGCATATAATATTTCCGTTCATGTTGTAGAATAACTCGAAGGTGTCTAAACCACTCATGGATGTTACTGCTAGTGGGAAGAAAGTATTTTTCTGATATTGATCGTAGGGATATCATAGATGATGAGATTTTAATTTTATTATAATATTAAAATAGAAGATAGTTATAACTTTTCTACATTAAAAATATTTGTGAGAAATAGTTAATTATTTAATTTTATTAAATCTACAACTATTTTATCAAGTCCCAATAGTCATCACCATTGAACTTGGAATGTCTAATTTCTACAACATTCTTGTGGAAAGTATCCACATTACCCTTCTCACAACCCCAATAAGGGTTGGTCAATCTATTTTGAAGGTATTTACGTAGGTAAGTATTTTTCAACCATTTTATTGTAGTCCTTGATCCATTGAATGGACCTCCCAATACAAAACTCCTGACTTGGATTTTCTCAATGGTTACCTCTAAATTACACCAGGTCTTGAAAGGGAAACTCCTCCTAATGTAAAATTATTTATTCAACCTAAAACCATCATAGGAACCACCTTATAATTGTCTTTGTCCCAAGAAGGGTTTGTCAAACACAAAGTTCTATTGAGTTTTATTCTTAAAGAAGTAACAAAAGGTTTCATCTAACTTAATATTAGTTGGAGATATTTTATTTTAATATTCATAAGTTTTGATATTTTTATCCTTTATATGTATTGGTAATATTTAAGTTGATGTTTACTTAATTAATTAACCATTTTTGGATATAAAATTTTCTCATAATCTATTTCATTTAAATTTCATCTTTGAAAATTAATTTAAATTTGTGAGCAATGGTACTGTGTCAATAAATATAAATTTAATGCATTAGATTGATAATAAATAAAATTTTAAGTCGCATAATCATGAGTTTATATAATGGTTGATTTAATGAGAAGACATTAAATCAACCTACGATCTAGGTGAAATAAATATATATTCTCGACATGTCTTAAGCTACAACAATCCACATGTGCACCTATGTTTGATTGAGTGGGAAACACTATGGATTCAAATTTTTTAATCTCCACATGCCCCATGATTATAAATTAATTAAAAATATTTGTTATTCACATGAAGGTTGGAGGAAATAAAGTATTGGTAAAATGGAATTACATAAATAATATTGGATTCACAGGTCATACATAATAATGGATATAGCGATGATTCACAAGCTCTCTTTTAATTTAATATTAAATAATTGAAAAACAATGAAATAAATTAAATTAAATAAATCCCAATAAGTATATAGGTCTTTTTCATGCTCTTAATCGATCATCCACACAAAAAAATATGCAAAAAGAAACTATTTAACATTTATTTATTTATTCAATACTTATTATTAACATTAACAAACTTATATTAATTAATTAATAAAATAACTAATTCCATTTAATCTTAATGATCATAAGAAATTAATTGGAGATACCCATAAATCTAGAATTCATGGAAAATAAATTATAGATCCATTTATGATATATTAATTACAATAAATTAATTGATCATTTAAAATTATTTAAGATGATTATTAAATTTTCAAAAACAAAATGGTGTTCCTATCAAAAAAATATGGTTTTAATGTTGTTATTTTTCCAATTTAATGTAATTTTTATTTTTTCCACTAATAGGAGGCCAAAGAGAGTGTATAAGTAGCTTACATGAACTGTAATTTGGTTAATTATATCGAAGTCACAAATCATGGAGCTTCCACTTGTTAACTTTTCCAGAATACATGTTGTGTAGATGGTAGATACACACCATGTATCCACTTTCCACATTCGTGGTTGGTCTAGTCAACATGCAATGTGCAATAAAAGCACTGCATGTTTTTAATTTCTCAACGTATCTAGATACAATGCATATGGTAATACCAAAAGTGATCTGGCTATATTCTATGTAACCTAGCTTTATCGGCCAATGATTTGGAACTCCGTTATGGCATCTCTGGTCATTACTAATTTGGTCTTATAAATATATGTAAATGAATCATTGAACAGATACAATTAATATATCTAAAACATGCTAATTCAAATTGGATAAAAAATTGAATAACCAGAAATGAAAATCTAACCATGATTTCCCATATATCAACAACCAAATAAATAATTATAAATTTAAATGTGACCGCTATAATATCATTTTTTTGTTCCAAGTGCAGTGGAAGTGTTGCATTAGAGGGAGATATATTAAAATTTATTTTCACAATCATTTAAATAAACCTAGATCAAGGATATTCCTTGTAAAATTTATAACTAATTTATTTAATATATGAAAAAATAAATAATTGCCCAAAGGAAAATTCTTCATTAATGATTTTTAATCATCTGAAAAGGCCCATACAGATTCCCTTCATTGAGTTTGTGGGGATACAAAGGTAGAATCCCTACGTAAGTGATCCACATGTTCTCTAATGGTCTTCGAAAAACACTACTCATTCTTCATGTTCTATCACAATGAATAAAATGACCTTCGTTTTTCTTTATTGATCACTTTTTACTCATTCTAGAATAAAATTTCACATGGGTGTCTCATTCATGGGAGGGAGAGAGGAGGGGTATCCAAGAGAGAATTTCTTTTGTTTGGTAATTCTGTATTCCAAAAAATGGAATTCATTTTAGATTTTTACACAATAGACATAGTAACCTATTTATTGGGATGCGATTTAGTTAAAAAATTTAATTTCATAAAATAAATTAAATATAAATTATAACCATTAAAGAAATATCATGACACATAATAATAATAATAATATTTTTTAGTGTACCAACTTGTGAAAAATGGATAAATAATATTTTACAGAATGTAAATAATTATTTTTCCACCAGACACCATCTCCCATCATTAAAACTCTTCTTTCAATTATTACACACCCGAATAAATGTTTTAATATCATAAATAATTATTTTTTTCAAAAAATAGTTAATAAATATTTATTAAATATTCAATATAAATAAATAAAAATATTTTATCCACAATCTAATGAATAAATATTTATTTAATTTATAGGATCTATATTAATTGAACAAAACTATTCCAAAGTCTTGATAATAATATTTATTCCATTAATTTAATTGAAATAGAATTTAGTTGAGACCAACATAAACACTTATTGTGTGACCCTCTGGGATTTTTTTGTCATGGGATTTAGTCGGTCTGGTCTAAATTCCAACATTACTCTCTAGAAAGGGGTTAAGACAACCAAGAGAAATAATATAAAATCATAACAATGACAACCACATACAAATTCTCACTATTTAATATAATCTCTTTATCATAATATGTCATTTAGTAGGTTTCATAGTGGTTTCATCAACCTATATGTTCGATACATCATTCTTTGACTATCATCAATAAATTAATCGTTACACTATGGCCATGGAATTTTGGGAGAAGGTTCTATTACAATCAAAGGGATCAGATATCAAATTCCATAAATTTGTTTAGGAAAAATAATTCCTTGAATTTTAAATTAATAATATTTCATTCGTGACACACCCAACGTACCCTACTTCCAAAAAACTTATGGAATGGTAGTTTTTTATTGTAAATATAAGTGAATGAGTCATGAAATTCATTAATAATAATCTTAATGTCTATGTACCATTACAAACACTCACCTATAGGAATATTCAATGGCACCAAATGCTATAGAATTCATACTGGCAGGTCTGTTCTCATAAGCTTTTGTGTTGGAGATTACCATGTAAAAAATTCATGAGTGAAAATCTGATCTTATTATAGGTAATATCACCGGATAGTCTATATACTATGTGTCCCATCATAGTAGGTTATCCAACCACATAACTATATTAAGAATATTTTCGTAGCACATCTATGTTTTCATCACAGTATATAACTGCTCTGACTTTATCAATGCGATGAATATAAAAGATGATCAATGAAAAATATATAATGAGTTGTTTACAATAATATTTAATACATCAAATAATCCTATAATCAAAGTAAAAAAATGTTTTTTCTAGGACACCAAATATAATTGATCATCTATTATAGGAGGAGGACACATGTTTGATGTCCTATATTTTCATGAAAACTATCTAATACAGTCTCTTAATACTTTTTATATAGTTGGTGTTGTGAGAGTTTTTTTAGAATTTGGTTTTGTGAGGATTGATATAAGGTTGGTTCCATCCTTGTAAACATGTAAGGGAAGTGAGTAATGGATGTCTACTAATTGGATGAGAGTGGAAAATTAGTGGAGAATTTGTTGTGGTTTAAATGTATATTTATTGTTATGATATTAAATTCCACTTCTTATATATTATTTGGTGAGTGGGCCCTATTGAGGTTGGGGGAATAATTAGCCCATGAAGGTTCTATTTAGTTATATTATTTGTTCATGGTGGAATTAGTTTGATATTTTTACATTTGAATGAGGTATATTTTGTATGATCCAATTGTGTATTCTTGTTATTCTCACACTATGTATATATAAAATATTTTTTTAGGATTCTAGTAAGAATTGGTGATTGAAATAGTAACTACTAATTTAGATCTTAGGTTATTGTAGTTGATGGAAGAATATTTAATTTTGGTATTATCATATCTTTCGAGATATTTGTATCTATTTTATATTCATGGACGTAAGATATTTTTAGTATGAGATTTAGGGTTATTTATTTTAATGCATGGTATATTAGTTGGTGGTTTTATATTATGATCTAGAGATCTTGAGTGCAATGCTTCACATTTGGATTGTTTATACCATCAGTGTTATCCACCAAACGAAAGCCTACTAGAGGTGGGACTTGGGGGGTCACCCGTCCTCTTCCCTTCCATCCATAGAGGGGTTCCAATAGATTTGGGGGAGGTATGACATGAATCATACCATATTATTATACTCATTATTATATTACTATATAATCTAATAAAATAGTCCATGGATGTTTTAAAAAAATCAGTTTATATAATATTACACTATCGTACAACACCATAATGAAAAAAATATCTTAGGGATTCATAGCATATTTAATTAAATATGAACCTAAAAAACACATTCCATAAATGGTTCATAATACCCAATAATAAGTTCTATATTTCTAAAACGACAGTAGTATAGTTCAATGTTTAGGATATGTTGGTTGTGAGTGAATATGTTAATGTACTATGGAATTCTTGGGAATTACCCAATATTGTGATGTTGATTTTACAATTAAGCTCATACTTGGTTCAACAATTATATTATATATTACTTATAAAATGGATCTTATTAAATTATAGGAATTGAAGAAGATACTTTATAAATATTTTAATTATGGTTTTATAATTTTAAGTGCTTCACTATGGGATGCACCCATTCACTTTATTATGAATATGGGCATATAAATGAATTTTCTCATTAATGATCATGATATTAATAATAGTATGATAAATAAAAAATATCATCTACCCCATGTTGATGTCATTTTATATCAAATTAAAAGAATAAATAATTCTCAAAGGTGTACTTTCCATATGAATATCATTAACTAATGGATAAAATAGATGATATTTTAAATATGACCTTCTATATAAGTTATGGGACTGACGAATTCATAATAATATTTTTTGGACTTAAAAAATTCACCCAATATTATCATGTATATGATTATTATTATTTTAAGACTGTCTTAATCGATTTTTCGTGTATTTATAAAATAAATTCACACATATTTTATGATCAAGGAAGAACATAACGATCTTTCGATGATTGTATTAAATACCACATGAAATGAGAAATAGTAGTGAAATTTAGCATGTCTAAAAATTTGTTATAAAAACATTCAATCTTGGTTCATATTACCAGAATAAAGGAATATATGTTGATCCCTCAAATATGTAGGATATTTATGAATATACTAGCCTATTAATACAATCATAATTCATTGTTTTTGAAGATTAGTTATATACTATAAGTTATTTTTGAGAAATTAATCATGATTTTAAAATCAACTAACCAAGTTAGATTTTTAAGGTGTTAAGTTTTTCTAGACTGAAGAATATGAAGATAGATTGATGGAGATTAATAAAGGGTTGTTCAGTACACTTATAATAATAATAACCTACTATAATGAAGGTTTTTTGTTATATAGTTATATATCAAAAAAATTATTCTAGTGAATCTTATATGAAAAATGGAAATTTGGTATCCTGTTATTTGTGTCAAATAAAGGTCCATGATAAAATTCACATGAAATATGATCTAGAGAAAATTAGTTGACATTTGTATGATTATTTAGAGGCATTATCTATAATAACCAGAAAATTTATATGAATATTTTGTTTTAAATAATTATTGTTTTTTCATATTCAAGAGTATTTTATAAAACAAAAAATGACATAATATAATACCAAAAAATTTATTATATTAATTTATGATAATAGATTTATAAGATAAATATACCCAATAAAATTGAAAATAGTACAATGAGACAAACAACTAAAAATGAAATTACCAGAATAAGAAAATTTGGATTTTTTTGTCTCCATGAATAATTACACTCATGAAGAAAACAACAATAAATAATCAAAATATTAGTAATATGATTTAATCTTTTTAAAATGAATAATATAACCCCAATAGGTATTGAAGTGAGTAATGAATTTAAGAAATAAGATATATTTATAGAACATATAAAACAAATATAATTTTTGGAAAAATGACTGTTGGTATAGTAACATAACCATTAGAATCGTAGCCTCACCATTTGATAATAAAAAAATATTTGTGTATATTTTGAAATAAATATATATGTAATTTATATCATAATAAAATTAAATACTAGTGGTATATTTGATAAAATAATTATTTGTCACAAAGAAACCATACTTGTATTTTTGTAAAACATACGTGTTATAATTTAATTTAAATATATTTTTGTGATTAAATTTAAAATTCAGACTACAATTTTATATTCATAAAATGTTTTAATAAAAAATTTAATTTTTCTCTACCAATGATAATATAATTTTTTGAAAACATAAGTTACCTTTCTAATGGTAATAAATTTAATTTGTTGTAAAAATTAATATTTATTCAAACAACTTAAATTTTACTTTAAAATTAAAATTCTCATATTTATGAATTTTTTTTAAAAAATTAATCTAATTTTTCTAATTAGATTATTGAATTTATTTAGGTTTATGTTGCTAGTTTTTTTCATAAATAATAAACTAAAAAGATGTATAGGTAAATACAATAAAAGTGTTGTATTTTTGAATAGTTTATATAAATATGATTTTTATGTTTAATAGCACATAAATAAATATTTTAATTTAAAATTTATTGTTAAATCATAACCCATTTCAATTTAATCACATTTTTATCACTATTGTTTAATGATATATGATTTTATTCTAATATTTTATTCTAAAATACCCCTCTCACCCCTTATAAATGACAACCTTCTCCACCAATTTATTTTCACTTTGAAAACCCATTTACCATCCCAAAATTCACCTAAATAACATCCCAAATTTAGTATCCATATTTTAGAAGTTTCTTTCTCACAAATAGACTAATCTAAGAAGGCTTAAGGTGTAGTGTAAAGAAGCCATATTAAAGTGATAAATTAGGTTTTATATTTCATACGAAATTTAATAAATTTTCTTTATTTATTCTACAAAAACAATCTAATTATTATAATTTTATAAATATATGTATGAAAATAAAACTCTTTTAATATGAATTATACCATTATATAATTCACACAATACATTTTTATAGTTTTTTATTAAACTCATAAATCATGGGTGGTTTTAATTTCATCTATAGATGATGTTATAGAATTTTTTTCCAAACTTAATGTATAGTTATAATAAAACATTAAATGATTAATTAATAAATTAATAATAAATATAAGAACAAACTAAGACCGAACCCCAAGGTCTTAAAATGTTATAAAAAATTAAAGGTCAAAGTTTTATAACTGTCAAGGAAGAGAGACTAATAAATAGAAGATGAAATTATAAAAAAAAATAAGAAATTTCAAGCCCACTCTTAAGTTTTCCAACATTACAATCATTTTTTTCCTTCTACAAAGTTGTGTAACACCATGAATTCATCATATTTTTAGTAGATATTAAAAACCACACTGTTACCTAAATGATTCTACTAGGATGATGTAATATTCTGTTTGATGGTTTTTACAAGAAAGGTAGTGTCCAATTTAAGAGAAATATTTCACTTATTTTCATATCTGTATATATAATTTCCATTATTACACCCTCTATTTTATCCACATAATCTAACATAAATATAATGTCCTTGTGAATTCATTTGTGGTCCCATTTAGTCTAATATCTCAAAATACACCCATAGCCTGTCAGGATCAGGTTTTATTTCACTACAAAATGTGATTCGATTTTAAACCCCCATGTATAGGAAGGTTTCTAGATATTATAAATATTACCTATATAAATTTTGAATTTAACCATGAAATTAATCCTACCAAATTCCAATATCTCCTTGATCATGTTTCCCGCCAAGAATTTCTACAAAATATTACATGCTTTTATAGTAGATAGGATTTTCGGAAGATCATGTTTCCTGTTGACATATCTATCTCGAAACATGTAAATGTTCATATTACACTATATGATATTGAATTATTTATCAATGAAACTAGGTAATAAATTCTTAAACAATACAGATCTCTCAATGTTGTAGTAGGATATGGGTAGTTTCTGTATATATTCTATATCAAGGGGATATATTCAAATTGGTTTAAAACAATTATCCAGATCTCCTTTATATATAAACAATTCTTTAATATGTTCCCTAATGAGTTCAATCCCTATTTGTATGTTCATAACTGAGATTAGAGGGGCAGAGTCGCCTTCATATGGATGTCTTCCATGGGTAAAATATTTTTTTCTATTCTCCTAATGATAACTAGCATAGATGGGTAAATCCAACTCCTTTTATAATAATGTATCAAGTTGATTACATAGGACTACCAAGAAGATATTCATAATATATTTTTATAGTGATATTATCATGCCACATAGTTTTCCAAAGTATGATTTATTTGTTGGAGATGAATAAAAAAATACAAATGATTTTTTTATTGTTTTTAGGAAATGGGGTTCGGTTAGAGGTATTTTATATTTAATCTCAACCTATGGATATATAATAAACCCTTGAAACAGATACTAATTGGGTGATACAAGAGATTTTCCCCTCCCAATGAGATGGTATGACATAATGAATTTTTTATATCGAGACTAGATTTTGAAATAAGTATATATTATATCGAGAGATGGCCAAATGAAAGATTAAATGTTATTGGAGTTTCCAAACCTAATTCTTTTGATAAACATTCGATTTAGAAATTGACTTCCATTTTATTTTTCCAAAAAAACCCCCCAATTTTTTTTGGATTGACGAGCCTCATTGAAATTCATTAGGATCTTGATTCATGTTCCCCAATAGTGATGGATGATCATGTAATTATTCATGTATCCACAAAAATCATCCTTTTTGAGATATAACCACTATATATTATGTTCCTTGTATATTGGTTTAAATTTTTCACAAGTGAAATTGGTCATATATATACACACTAAATGTGTATTTAAACATATAAATTCTATTTAATTTAATTAAGGAGAGTATACGCATAATTTCTATTGAAACTCATTTCCATTAATTGAGCTATTCAATGATTCTAATGAAAATTTCCCTAAATTATATGAATTTGTGACTTTCCCAAAACAAGGTAATACCGATGTTATAATATGGAAAATTTACTTTATTGATATAATTTTTACTATTAATGAACAAATTATTGTAATCATTAAAGTTGTTATAAATCAAGATTACAGACATGATCCTGTTGATTCCTAGCCCAATGATTTGACCAAAGAATATTAAAGTGTACATGGGAGACATAGTGTTAGTATTACTCTCTTAATAGAAGATAATTTATTAATTACTATAAAATTGGTGAGATATGGATTTAAGACCCATTTCACCTTGTATCAGTCTGTGATTCCCTTTCACATGAAGTTTAGTAATATACCTACATATGTAGTTCTCTACTTTACTAAAAAAATTATAGAGAGGGGTCCCATTTTCTTACCCTACATTAGAAAATTAAGTTTCCCAGAGGTGTACTATTATACAAGATATAATTACTTATATTTTCAGAGAAAAATATGGTCCAATATATGAATAATTTATGTAATCCTAATAGTTACAACATCTCAAAAAGTAAATTTCATTTAATCATGTAAAATTCCATCCTGAAATCAATCTTTAGAGGTATTTTTATCCTATTTCTATCATTAAAAAATATGTTTATGGATCCATATATACTTATTAATTGAAATGGACATTATATCTATACAATTATAGGATGTGGTCACATTTCACAAGAAGTTCCATCATTATCAATAAACCGATGCGGTCATGGAATCATGAAACAAACATTCTTGGGGTGGTGAACATGAACATAATGCCTTATTATAGTGATTATAAAAAAAATAAAAGAAAAATAATAAATTAAATATATCTGAAAAGGAACTTTAATCAATTATTTAATGAGAATAATTTAATTTTTTAGATATTATATGTATGTACCATGTGATTTTTGAGTTTAGGTAAGGGACCCCTAAAACACATTCTTTTTCTATGTTTGGAATTCACCCTCTTTACCTCTACTTATATATTACTTATTTACTAATACTTCTTATATAATGTCTCTATATATATATTTTATAGTTATATACATATTTTATTTTCACTATACTTTAGTGGAACATGCACGTCTTTCAAGATCATTCCCAATCCCTTTATTAACGTGGAAAAAATTAATGGGAAATTTATTATTTCTTGCTTGTTTTGATTTACAAATATTTTAAATATTTTATTATTTTATTATTTCTGAAAAGAAAAATTATTTTATGGAAATATATTATAAATGATTCCTATTTTAAATGGAACTTCTTGTGATAATTTAATTTAAAGAGCTATTTGCTGATTCATAATACATCATTTAATGTGTCCATTACAATTTTTCACACATCACCCTTTTATAAAGATTTTATTTCAATTGATATACATACATATGAACTATAACTCTTTATTCAAATATGATGATATAGAAAACATTAATGGATTCTTTTCTTGGTAATATTTAATTAATATCATTTTGTTATTCTTTATGACATTACTATGTAACCTATTTCTTTATCATTGGGTTTCGTATGCTTTGTGTATGATTTAGCTATATAAATTACATAGGCATATACATGTTTTGATGTGATGGGTTTTTAATGAATTATAAAACTTCCCAATTCAATTTATCATGATTTAATATCATGAATTACCATGTTTAGTGCATCAAAAATAAGCTAATCATACTATATTTAAATTTCCTCCCAGTGAGACTTCACTTATGTTTATGATTTCATGCTTTATGGTTTTGTAAAATTGTTATGATTCCTTGATCTTATGACATGAAATCCATTATTTCATTATTTTATGTTATTATATATGATCCTACTCTAATATGATGTAATGTTATAGCACATAGATAATATGATATACTTCATTATCATGATTTTTCCCTTTCTGGGATTTTCACTCACACTTTTAATTTATATATTTACTCTAGCCATCCTATTTTGTAACAGAATATAAAATATATTTTACAGAACATTCTATATTTAATAAAATAATAATGTTATTTATTTATAGGTTTTATTAATATGTATATAGTCAAAAAAATCACTAGAACACCAGATTGTTTTTGTTGTGGTTTATGGATTTTTATATTAAAAATCTTATAATTATATATTTATTATTCATAGGACAATATAGTTGGTATCAAATAATTTTATATATACTTTTTATGAGTATTACATAAATCCCAATGGGAAATAGACCATGAATAACCTATATTAAAACCTATAAATTCAATTTTTAATTTATACATGTCATTTATGAGTTATTCATTCCAAGTTTATAGTTTTACCTTTTATTTTCATATCATTTTGAGTACTTGCATCCGTAATTTTGTATTGTTTTAGTAAATTTTTTGACGTTGATGAAACCCACCCAACAACCAATGCGATTTACAAATTAATGATTTCCAAACAATATTCCAAATATGATGGGGGTGGGAGTTGAGAATACAGTAATGTACTTGAAAAACATAGTAAAGTTATGAATAATAACATGAATCACATGAAAATATCTCCCCCAAATAGAGATAATGTTCCAATTGATCCATTTATATGAAAATGGTCTCCCAGTTTTATTATATATTCTGATCCTCTAATTGTGGAACAATGGATTAATTTTATTGAGGAGATATTATATTTCCTTA
Organism: Viscum album; assembly: GCA_963277665.1. Lineage (NCBI taxonomy): Eukaryota > Viridiplantae > Streptophyta > Magnoliopsida > Santalales > Viscaceae > Viscum > Viscum album. Next base: position 276,888,149 of record OY728137.1, read on the forward strand.
ACTACTTTGAGAAGGAGAATGTTATTTTGGAACTTTATCATATATATATATAAGTTTATTAGTGATGGACACTGATCTAGAAAACAAAACTCATTGCATCCATATAATGAATAGTGTTGGATAAATTTAAATTTTTTTAATAAATATTTATGTCACACTCTCTATCCTAAAAAAATGGATTTTATTGAACTTAAGAAATGAAAGGATGAATCAAGAAGGTCATAGAATGTAAAATTGACATGGAATATATGTTGATTATATGGAGAATTAATAGACCCACAAATTAATGTCAACTACTTGTTTTTTGAATTTTTTTCATAAACAAACCTTAAATTTTTTATAATTTGACGGTGTAATGAAATATTCTAATGTTACCTTATCAATGAGATGGATATTTTACATTCATAATTGTTATATAGGGCTATAGATCAGAAGAAAAAATTGGAATTTAATTCTAGACAGATAATAGATAATTCTCACAAAAGAAATAAAATTCAATGCCCACATGTCATATGTCTTGGAAAAAGTAACCTAGAAACCACCTCAAGAGAAAAATGATTATTGTTCCGAAATTAAAGATGACCTAATAGTTCACGTGTGGTAAATTTACCTTTAAAAAAATTATAAATCTTCTATCATATATAATTATTAATGAAACCTCAATTAGATAAATAGTTGAATAAGGGATTTTTATGGTAGTTAGTATCAAAATTATCAAACTATACTCTTCACCCCTCATAAATACAAAAAGATATGTGTCACAGTAACTTTGGAAGGTCTGAGTTTCGATGCGGAGTCAATATCCATAAATTTACATTGTCACGCATGGATTCATAACTAAACTACATTAAATTTTGTCTTCCTATATGGATATCCCAAACTAATATATACTTTTCATACTTGGAGGAACAACAAGAATAGTTAATCCTTTTCTAGCTGGAGGCACAAACCAAATAATGCTTCCTTTTTCTTCCTAGAGGCATAACCCAAACAGAATTTTAAAGGGTAGATACAACGAAATTAATCCTCCCTATTAATTAAATTCACAAAAAAAACTAAATCAAACATACTAGGATATAAATAAGAAGCACAAAACAATTTATAGATAATTCTGATCTTAATTTTGATGAAAAAGGGATTATTTTAGTTGTTAATGTAGTTCATGAAGATGTCTGGAAAAAATGAATGCACCATAGTCATCACATTGTTTACAGTATACTTTCATTATATCAATGTTTCTATGTCCTCAATATTCATTTCATATCTATGATTTTAACTGGTCCTTCCATATTCTATTTATAGATTTTCTTTATATACAATGACTTAAAAATTAAATCTACATGCATAACTATCTTTTTCTACCATTCCCAAGAAATAATGATCTTATATTCAATAATAATGATCTAAAAATCCGAAAAAAATCACCAAAAATATTAATATAATAGTCAATGTTCCATAAAATAAGGTTTAAAATTCCATTAAATTGTCCTCAAAAGCATGCTAGATTAATTCATTATATGAAAAATAAATTTAGAAACCTGTGTTTTTCTAATAATTCAATGTGAATCTTTATAATTAATGATAATTAATTAAATATATCTAAAAATACTTCGAAAATAAAATCCCCACACTCTTGGTAATTAATGTATAATTATTAAAAAATTAAATATATAGAAAATAGGATAAAAGACATGGTGTGTATAAAAATGTCAAGGAATGAGTAAAATAAACCATATTTTGGTGTGCTCACATAAGCATGGGAAATATATATACACCTCATAAATGATTCTTATCATGTAGGAAAATTTATCTATGTAGGAATTTTCATTTAAGAAAAAAAAATTATAGAATAAAATGTTTCTTTATAACTAATTTCTAGTATCAAAAATATTTCACAAAAGAAAATTATAAGTGAAACCATATTTTTATTTGTATCTAAAATTAAGGCATATAAAATTAATTTATGTATCTATATTCCATTTCATAAGGAAATACATATATCTAATTTTTTCTCAAAACTGAATTCATGTAACCAAATTTTTTCCCGTAAAATAATTCCTTGTAACCTAAATTCATATTTTATATATTTTGAATACCTTGATATTTGATTAAAGATAACTATAATACATTCATTTGGGCCTTACTAAACATATATAACAATTTTAAACAAAATAAATAAAAATTTAAAATTTGAAACCAATTATAATTATCCTATTTAAGAATAAATAAAATTTTAGTTTTTTTAAATAACTCATATAAAAAGAAATAAAAAAATGATGTTTTTTAATTATCAAAAAGATAAAGTATATCAGGGAGCCACTTTAAACTCTCCCATAATTTGATAATTGAAAAAAATATTACAACCTCATAGACATTCTCCCCCACTTTTAAATTATCATTAATTATAATAAAAAAAATTTAAACCTTTTTTATTGATAGAAAAATATTTATAAACTCCACCAAAATTATGTACTGTATTTTTAGAAATAAACGGACAATTATAAATTTTCCAAAAATGGATATTTGAAATTTTGATTTTTAATTATAATTTTAGTTCTTAAAAAGAACAAATTCCCTTTAAATTTTGTGGGAAACTATTGAAAAATATTAATGGGAAAAAAATACAAAATACTTGTTAAAATGATTAATAGATTAATAAGGAAGTTGGAATAATTAAGGAGCCTCTATAAAATATTTAACATTAAAATAGTGAGGAAATTTTTACATAAATTACCATATTATTATACTAGAAACAGAATCTAATATTAATTTAATATAAACTACTTAACATACAAAATGTATTCAAAATCTACATTAACATCTATTATAAATTTATAATTTTATCAGATAATGTTCAGACATGGTATTTATCCAATTTGGATAAGTACATAGCCTTAGAAAAATTTTCATGGAAGTGATATTTAGTAGAAACATGTTATGGTAGTGTATATCATTTTTTAATGAGATCTCTACGAAAATGATATAGCACATTAACATTCATTTTTTGAGATTTTTTAAAAGGATTCATGGATATTTTAATAACAAGTAATATCAAAGTGAATATGAATCATTTAGAATTTATAAAAAAATCAAAAAAGTATTTGATTAATCATTGATTATTATTCGAAAGAAGATGTAAAATCTATATTTACACTTTTAATGGAAGAAAGAGAAATAATTTTTTTAAAACCACGAAGCTAAAAATTTTCCAAGAACGTGGCACATCGTCAATATTATTTTTCTGTCTAACATAAAACCACCAAAATAAGAATTACAATAGATAATAAAATCCATATAAGTTTTGTCTAGTTAAATTATACTAATATTTAATGTTTCTATAACATATATATTAATCCTTTTAACTATCCATAATTGACATTTATTGGGTCACTATGAAATAAAGGACATTAGAAAATAGGAAACATTAAATTATACCCTAAAGTGGTTGAATATAATAATCTTCTAGACATACCTCTATAAGGATAGTTATCAATATATTTTCTACTTTCATCTATATATATTTTGAAATTTGTATTCATGGGAGTATTGAAATTTTTACATAATTATAACTGAATTATTTTAATGGACAATTCCGTATTTATTGGATGCTTAATGAATATTCCAAAATTTTTTGTAGAAATTTGAAGGCCAAGACACAATATAAAGTCTCTCATTATACTTATATCAAATTTTGATGTCATCAAATTTGAAAATTCATTTTAATTTTTTTCATAAGAAGATTAAAATATTATGTTATCAACATTGATTTTCAAAATATAAACCCCATAATAATTTTTTTAATAAATAGTTTAGGATGAAAAATTAATTTTTACCAACTATTTTTCAAAATAAAATATGATACCCACTCATAAAAATATCATTGATCTGGTCTCAAACCATATAAATCTATAGAAAATTTAAAAACTTGATCACTATTTTTCTCATTCCCAAATTCCAGGGGATGTTTAACATATATTTCTTCACAAATGTAAGCATTTAGAAAATCACTTTTGATATCCATTTTAAATAATTTAAAACAATGAAATAGAGCATAGTATAATAAAATCATAATTGATTTCAACCAAGAAATAGTTGAAAATGATTCTTAAACACAATTTTACACTTTAGGATAACATTATTGAGTAATCAGTATAGATTTTTTAAAATGTATTTTCTGATTATGTAGGCTTGCTCATAAATATTCACATGGTTCCAATGAAATGATAATTATTCGGTGGAGTAATCAATTCCAAAAAATATATATTTCGTAAAATTTTTATATCATATTGCATAGAAAATATCCAATTCAAATAACTTAAACCTACTTTGATTTACTTATGTACAAAATATTTAATGAAATCATGATAAAACCAAATATTCATAGTAGATATCCATTTTTGTAAATTTGATTCAATATTTAAAATAAAATTATATAAATTAGGATATATATTATTATTACAAGATTAATCAACAATGAGTCCAATTTTATAAGAAATGTGGTCCTTTTCAATATGATAATTCTTATATTGAGATTTATATTCACCAAGATAAAAATATTTAATCTTATCCTCAAGATGATTTGTATATTCAACCATCCTAATTAATTATTTTTTCAAAAAAATAACATAAATTCAATATTTAACAACAATTTTTCATTTATTATATACTTTACAAGATTTACTACTATTTTATATTCCAATTAAAATACCTTCATTGATTTTGGTATCAAACATATCTAAATCATCCTAGGTATTTGATATAAACACATTACATCAAAAGAATCTAAAATATCAAATTTTTCATTTTTCTTCTATTTAAATGTTCATAAAGTGTTTTCCTTAATATGGGAAAAATATGACATATCCAAGAAAAATAAAAATTTGAACTTATACTTTCTTCGTAGAAATATTTTTGAAGGTTAAATTAATTTAACACGGTCATACTCATTTTTTTTAATTTTTTATTTTTCATTTCGAAAACACTATTTTTTTCTCATAATATAGTTGTGAATTTTTTTTGAAAATATACAGTTTATAAATAAAAAAATATTAATTATTACTTTTGAAATTTTCCACCATGATCATTTTTAATTGATCAAATTAAATAAAAATTTTCATTTCAAGTGAATTTATAAAAATTAAAAGACATAGATATGTATTCAAATATATATTCATAAAATAATCAAATGTATATCTTACTATCATCATCAATAATGAAATTTTTTTCCACCAATCTAGCCATTTCTGAAGGCCGAACTAATAACAATGAATTAAATAAAGAGGATTTTTAGAATCTTCAATTGGTTTAAAATATATTTATGCTAGTTAAAATTCTAGAAAGATTCACAAACAAAGATTTTTTAAATATTTAGTTCTATTATATCTAAAAATTTCTACTTTTATGGAATTTTTTGTAGTTTTATAAAATTGTCATGGGATAATACAATATTCTATAATATTTTATCATATTGTGAAGAATTTAATGTTTTAAAATTTTTTCTAGATAATTAAATAAGATTAATGATATATATGATCTATTTTCTATTTTCAGAGAGGAAGATATATTTTTAATTAGAAAATTACATTTGTCATTTATTTATTTAATATGCATCCAATTATCATATAATTGTGAAATAATTACCGTTTTATATTTTAATACATAAATATATATAAATTTAGAAATACTAGTAGAATTTTTACTTCCAACCTCACCAAAGCCTTTCACCTTTCCTTTAGAGGTGTTATAAAATTTAACATTTCTTCAATCACAATTATTAAGTGATAGGAAATTTCAAGAATCATTGATGATGTGTCTTGAAAATACACTATACATATACTAGATACCATTATTGAAACTCTCAAAGAATACTTCTTCTTCAACTGATGCTATGAGAAACAGAATTAATGTTTATTTTCTAGGCCAAAATTCAATGTTGATTGAGAATATGAGTATTAACTCAATCCAGATACCATAATATTCTTTTATTTTTATTATTCTATATTTTTTATCTTTTCCCTTTTTGATATACAAGGTTTCATGTATTATTTTCATCTAAATTCATAACAAGTCACTTATTCATCATCACTCTTACTTTTCATCTTTCCTTGTAAACATATCCTTGGAAATCCTTTCTAGAACTTCTTGAACATCCTTTATTATTTTATTTATCCAAATGTATATTTTTTATTTCATTTTCAAAAGAACTCACTTAGGGTAAATCGTTAGATATAACAAAATAAATAAACCACTATAGAAAAAAACAACAATCGGAAAACCAATAAAAACTATACCTCACTATATAGGTTGCCCAGTAGGATCAACCCAGTACTTACATGCTAGGTCTTTGATTTTAGTATCTAGGTGCGAGGAAAGAAAACCTATATCTTGATTGAAATAAAATCCATAAACTCTTGAAATGAGTCCATATCATTTGTAAGAAAAACTCCTTGAACAATAGATCAAGTTGAGAGGCATACCACACAATCTATTTCTAAGATGAGAATCTCTGGATATCTCCCCAGCTCATGTCTATCCCACTCCTCCGCTGTCAAGGCATCATTACCAAGTATTAACCAATTGATCTTTTCTTTTTTATCCTTACTGAACTTACTAAATGTCGATATCATCGTTCCATTAAGAACGAGGGTCTCACAATCTATCACCTTTAATCACCAAAGAATACACCAACCTTCAAGGTCATGGAGTTTGAGAGAGCTTTTGAAGTAAAGGTTCCCTAAAAAATTTGGCCTAGGGATTCTCGAGAAGTGCCCCTCTTTCCTAATACTCTAGTTAGCATAGTTTTGGGAAGGTAAAAATAGTATCTCCTTTTCTTTACCTTCTTCTTGATTGGGGTTGGAAAGTCCCTAGAATCACAAGAGTATTTTATCCCTTTCTGTCTGCATGAGAAAAAAACCATTAACAAGGACATTCAATTCAAATTCAGATGTCAAATTATATAATTCTTCAACCTCTCTTCCATTAATATTTAATTTTTTGGGAGAATAAAACTTTTCCATCACCATTCTTGCTTCAATACCTTCATCTTGATTTATCATCATTTTGGATCCCACTGATATCCAACCATTGTGTTCTTTGGAAATAGGGTCAACCACAAATATGTTCCTAAATCGTTTAAATTACACCACTATGGTTCCCTCTACTCTTGTATTTACATTAGGATCTAAATTTTATATTCCATCGGTTTCCTGTATATTGTGTGGTGGGGGGGGGGGCTTAACACCTCTCCATGGGAGTTTCTTAGCTCAGACGGACACCTAAATATTAGCACCCCTTCTATATCTATTGTACTCTCTTGAAAATTCTTGTTTTTAGATTTCTCATGTTTCCCACCCAAATCTGATACAAGGCCATTAAAAATTCCAGACACCCTAGGTACCCCTTACTCATGCTGATAAGCAGTTGGAATCATTTTCCCACTAATATAATCTCCAATATCTTGGAGATAAGTTCCCACTAGTTTTGGTTTGGATTCTTCCCACAACCCAGAATTGATCTCAAGAAGAATGAAAGATGCAGGGAGATGAGCGTTTAATTGGGAAGCGCCTGATACTTCCCCATCCCCACTCTTAGTGTGACCTGGCTTCACTTCCCCCATCTAGTGTGTGTCCAGGGGATTTCTACAAACATGCTTGTGGAAAAAAAATGTAACATGTCCATACTGGAAGCATATTTCATAGAAAGGGGGGAGAACTTCATAAATAACATGATGTTTGAAATGATATTACCTGGAAATGCTAATCCATACTAAATCAATGATACATTTCAATAATTCATCATCGACACATAGGCGTGCATAAATGGGATGCTTCCACAAATTTGAACATTGATTCAATAATATGAATAAAACAAAAGTATTCCCTACTAGATGTAAAATTTTAGGATTAAAAAGCGGGAGGGTTATACATGGAAGGTGAACCCACACCACGACCTTAGGCAGATCCTGAAACATGTTATAGTCACTCAACCATCAAAATATAAGGAATTGAAACCAACCAAAAACCAAAAATTTACATGACCAAGCCACTAGAAAATATTCCTCCTTTTGAAATAGTAGCAGGAAACTATTTGAATCGAGAAGACCAATTGAGATAAAGCTCTTCAAGCCCCATGGTTACTCAGTATGTATTGAAAATTCATGAAAATATGGATATCTTTTCCAAAATCGGGCTACCATTTCCAATCCTATATGATCTACGATAAGGGGAAATTCCAATGAGGAAATTTACACAACTGGAATACCCTTTGAGAGTCCAAGAAACATCCATACTATCTCAATGTCTGTAATCATTGAGCATCAATTATGATTAGAAATGAATAACTAAGCAGCATGAGACCCCCTCTCCCTCGTTAGTGGGGGAGGGTTGTCCTAGCCAATATGCACTAGTAAGGTCATCATCAGGTGAGTGTGACAGAAAAAATATTCTTTTATTATTTATTATTCTCCCCATAATTACATTAAAAACATCAATCCTGTCAATTATTTATATTTAAAAATATAAAAATTATATAGAAACATTTACTCTAATAGATTTTTTTTATTTTGAATTTATTATATATATAATTTTTTCAAATCCAATTCTTGTTGAAACGCGTTTGAAATAATTTCATTATGTGTATATTTTATAAAATTCACAATTCTATAAATAACAACCTTTTTGCATGATTATTCTATGGTAGTGCTCTATGTACCTATTCCATTATAACTAGACTATCTAACGTATCTTCAAAATAACTCATACCATCTAAAATTTTATTAAATTAGTGAAACATTTTATTCATAGTTTTATTTTCACCCAATTTAAATTATTGACATTTAGACCCCATCATTAATAACTTACTTAATTTAAGATTATCCGAGACAAGGTGTGTAACTTGCATAATTTTTTGAATATCATATCTTATTTTACATGTAGAGATACAAATTCTCAAAATTCGTGTGATAGAACAATATAATATATTTCATAACCTTTTAATTCAATATAAACATTATCATGTCATTCCCAGATAGAGGCCTTTTTCCAATTATGGTTAATTTATTATTTTTTATCATATATAAAATTATAAATAAAATATATAGGTGTAAATATGGAATACATTTTGTTAGATTCTATATGAGAGATGACCAACTAGTTTTGGGGGGGGGGGTTGAATTAACCATTTCAAAACATTATAATGATTATATATACTTTTTATGATTAGTACATAAAACCCAATGGGAAATAGACCATGAATAACTTATATTGAAACCTATAAATTCATTTGTTAAGACATACATGTCATTTATGAGTTATTCCTTCCAATTTTATAGTTTTACCTTTTATTTTCATATCATTTTGAGTACTTGAATCCGTAATTTTGTATTATTTTATTAAATTTTTTGAAGTTTATGAAACCCTCCCAATAGCCAATGCGAATATGAAATTTATGATTTCCAGAGAATATTCCTAATATGATGGGGGTGGAAGTTGAGAAATATATAATGTACTTGAAAAACTTACTAAATTTGTGAATAATTACATGAATCACATGAAAATATCTCCTCCCAATATAGATAATGTTGTTATTGATCCATTTATATGAAAATGGTCTCCCACTTTTAGTAGATATTATGATCCTCTAATTGTGGAACAATAGATTAATTTTATTGAGGATATATTATATTTACTTACATACATTGATAAATATAATGTTATATTGGAACTTTATCATATAGAGATAGAAGATTATGAGTGATCGACGCTGATCTAGAATACAAAACTCAATGTAGCCATATAATGAATAGTTTTGGATAAAATTAAAAATAATAATAAATATTTATGTCACACTCTATATCCTAAAAAAATGGATTTCATTGAACTCAAGAAATGAGAGGATGAATAAAGAAGGTAATAGAAGTTAAAATTCACATGGAATATAAGTTATTTATATTGAGATGTGATTGATACACAAATTAATGTCAATTACTTATTTTTTTGAATAAATTTTTTTCCTAAACAAACCTTAAAAATTTATGAATTTGACGGTGTAGTGAAATATTCTGATGTGACCTTAGCAATGAGATGGATATTTTATATTCTTAATGGATACATTGAGCTATAGATATAAAGAAAAAATTGGAATTAAATTCTAGATGTATAATAGATAATTCTCACAAATGAAATAAAATTCAACTCCCACATATCGTAGTTATTGGAAAATGTTACCTAGAAACTACCTCAAGAGAAAAAGGGTTATTGTTTTGAGATTAAATATGGCATAATAGTCCACATGTGGAAAATTTACCTTTACTGAAAATTATAAAACTTCTATCATAGATAATTATTAATGAACCCTAAATAAAATAAATAGATTAATAAGGGATTTTTAATGTAGTTAGTATCAACATTATCATGCTATACTCTTCACCCCTCACAAATACAAAAAGATATGTGTCACAACAACTTTGGAAGTTCTGAGTTTCGATTCGGAGTCAAGATCCATAAATTTACTTTTTCAAACATGAATTCATAACTAAACTACATTAATTTTTTCCTTCCTATATGGATATCCCAAACTAATACATATTTTTCCTACTTGGAGGCACAACATGAATAGTTAAACCTTTTCTACCTGGTGGCACAAACCAAAAAGTGCTTCCTTTTTCATCTAAGAGGCATAATCCAAACTGAATTTTAAAGAGTAGATATAACAAAATTAATCCTCACTATTAATGGGATTCACAGAAAAACTAAATCAAACATACTAGGATAGAAATAATAAGCATAACAAAAAATTTATAGATAATTATGTTCTTAATTTTGAGGGAAAACAAATTATTTTAGTTGAAATGATACATCACGAAAATGTCTGAAAAAAATGAATGCACCATGGTAATCACATTGTTTATAGTATACTTTCATTATATCAATGTTTCTGTGTCCTAAATATTCATTTCACATCTATGATTTTAACTGATCTTTCCAAACTCTTTTTATATAGTTTCATTATATACAATTACTAAAAAAATTAAATCTACATGCATAACTATCATTTTCTAGCATTCCCAAGAAAACATGATATTCTATTGAATAAAAATTACCTAAAAATCCTAAAAATATCACCAAAAATATTAATAAAATAGTTAATGTTCCATAAAATAAGGTTTAAAATTCCATTAAATTGTCCCCAGAAGCATGCTAGATTAATTCATTCTCAAAAAAATAAATATTGAAACCTGTGTTTTTCTAATAATTCAATGTGAATATTTATAATTCATGATAATTAATTAAATATATATAATAATAATTCCAAATTAATAACCCCATAATCTTAGTAATTAAAGTATAATTATTATAAAATTAAATTAATAGAAAATAGTTTAACAGACATGGTGTGTATAAAAATGTCAAGGAATGATTAAAATAAAACATATTTTGATGTGCTCACATAAGCATGTGAAATATATATACACCTCGTAAATGATTCTCACCATTTAGGAAAATTTATCAATGTAGGAATTTTCATTTAAGAATAAATATTTATAGAATAATGTTTTTCTTTATAACTAATTTCATGTATCAAAAAATAATTCACATAAAAAAAATTTATGTGAAAACAAATTTTAATTTGTTACTAAAATTAAGGCATCTAAAAATAATTTATATATCTAAATTACCAATGGTAAGGAAATTCATATATCTAATCGTTTCTCAAAACTGAATTCATGTAACCAAAGTTGTTCCCGTAAAATAATTCCTCATAACCTAAATTACTATTTTATATATTTAGACTACCTTGATATTTGATTAAATATAACTATAATACATGAATTTTGGCCTTAATAAACATAGATATAACTTTTAAACAAAAAAAATAACAATTTAAAAGTTGAAACCAATTATAATTATCCTATTTCATAATAAATAAAATTTTCGATTTTATAAATAACTCATATTAAAAGGAATAAAACACAATAATGTTTTTTAATTATAAAAAACATGAAGAATATCAGGAAGCCACTTCAAAATATCCCACACTTTGATAATTGAAAAAATATTAAAATCTCATAGACGTTATCCCCCCTTTTAATTTATCAATAATTATAATATAAAAAAATCTCACACCTTTTATATTGATAGAAAAATAATTATATACTCCACCAAAATTATGTACTCTATTTTGGGAAATAATCTGACAATTCTAAATTTTCCAAAAATAGATATTTTGAATTTTGAATTTTATTTATAAATTTAGTACATAAAAAAACAAATTACCATTAATTTTTTTTTGAAAATTTTGAAAAATCATTTATGGGAAAAAATATAAAATACTTGTTAAAATGATTAGTAGATTAAGAAAGTAGTAGGCATAATCATGGAGCCTCTATAAAATATTTATCATTGAAATAGTGAGTTAAATTTTACATATACTAACATATTCTTATACTAAAAATAGAATCTAATATTAATTTAATTTAAACTATTAATCCTAAAAAATTTACTCAAACTCTACATTAACATCCATTATAAATTTATAATTCTATAAGATCATGTTCAAACATGGTATTTATCCAATTTGGTTAAGTACAATGCCTTAGAAAATTTTTCCTGGAGGTGATATTTTGTAGAAACGTGTTATGTTTGTGTATATCATTTTTTTAATGATATCTATATGAAAATGATATGGCACATTAATATTCATTTTTTGAGATTTTTGAAAAGGATTCATAGATATTTTAATAAAAATTAATATCAAAATAAAAAGGTATCATTTAGAATTTTAAAAAAATAAAAAAATCATTTGTTAAATCCTTGATTATTATTCAAAACAAGATGTAAAAGATATATTTAAACTTTTAATTGAAGAAAGAGATACACTTTTTTTTAAAACCATGAAGCTAAAACTTTTCAAAGAAATTGACACATCGTCGATATTATCAACATTGATTTTCAAAAAATACACCCCATAATAATTTTTTCAATAAATAATATGGGATAAAAATTTCATTTTTCCTAAATATATTTCAAAATAAAACATGATACCCACTCATAAAAATATCTCTGATCTTATACCAAACCATATAACTCTATAGAAAATTTAAAAACCTGATCACTATTTTTCTCATTCTCAATTTCCAGGGGTGGTTTGACATATATTTCTTCATAAATGTAACCATTTAGAAAAGTAATTTTGACATCCATTTGATATAATTTAAAACAATTAAATAGAACATAGTACAATAATATTTTAATTGATTTCAACTAATAAATAGTTGAAAATTATTCTTGAAAACAAATTTACACTTCATGATAACATTATTAAGTAAGCAGAATAGATTTTTTTTAAATTTCGTTTCTGATTACGCAGGCTTGCTTTTAAATAGTCACATGGTTCCAATGAAATGAGAATTATTAGGTGGGGTAATCAATTCCAAAAAAAAATATTTGGTAAAAAATTTATATCATATTGTATTGACAATATCCAATTCAGATAATTTAAACCTATATTAATTTCCTTAGGTAAAAAATATCTAATGGAATCATGATAAAAAAAATATTCATAGTAGATATCCATTTTTTAAATTTCACTCAATATTTGAAATAAAATTATATAAATTAGAATATATATTATTATTACAAGATTGATCAATAATGACTCCAATTTTATAAGGAATGTGGTCATTTTCAATATGATAATTCTTATATTGATATTTTTATTCACCATGATAAAAATATATAATCGTATCCTCAAAATGATTTGTATAATATACCATCTTTATTAATGATATTTTCAAAATATTTAACATGAATTCGATCTTTAATAACTTTTTTTCATTTATTATAAACTTTATTAGATGTTATACTATTTTATATTCTGATGAAAATTCCTTCATTGATTTTGGTATCAGACTTATCTAATTCATCCTAGGTATTTGATATAAACACATTATATCAAAAGATTCTAAAATATACAATTTTTCATTTTCTTCCCTTTAAAAGTTCATAAAGTGTTTTCCTTAATATGGGAATAAGATGATATATCTTAGAAAAATAAAAATACGAACTTATACTTTCTTCGTAAAAATATTTTTGAAGTTTAAATAAATTTAACACGGTCATACTCATTTTTTGTAATGTTTTATTTTCTTTTCGACAACACTATTTTTTTGTGAAGATATAGTAGTGAAAGATTTATAAAAATATATAGATTATTAATAAAAAATTATTAATTATTAATTTTGAAATATTCCACCATGATTTTTTTAATTGATCTAATTAAATACAAATTTTCATTTCAATTGAATTTATAAGATGTAAAAAACATAGATATGAATTCAAATTTATATTCAATAAAATAATCAAATGTATATCTTACTATCTTCATCAACAATGAAATTGTTTTCCACCACATCTATCCATTTCTAAAGACCCAAGTAATAATAATGAATTAAATAAAGAGGACTTTTAAAATCTTTAATTGGTTTAAAATATATTTATGCTAGTTAACATTTGAGGAAGATTCACGAACAAAGGTGCTTTAATGTTTTTTTCTCGTATGTCTAGAAATTACTACTTTTTGGATTTTTTTATATTCATAAAATTTTAATGGGATAATATCATATTCTATAATATGTTATCATATTGCGAAAAATTTAAAAATTTAATATTTTTACTAGATAATTAAATACAATTAATGATATATATGTTCTATTTTCTATTTTCATATAAGAATATATATTTTTAATTAGAAAAATAAATTTGTCATTTATATATTTAATATGCATCCAATTGTCATATAATTGTGAAATAATTACTATTTTTTGTTTTAATACATCAATATATAGAAATTTAGAAATACTAGTAGAATTTTAACTTCCAACCTCACCAAAACATTTCAACTTTCCTTTAGATGTGTTATGGAATGTAACATTTCTTCAATCGTAGTTACTAAATGACAGGAAATTTCAAGCATCACTAATGATGTGTCTTGAAAATACACTATACATATACTGGATACCATTATTGAAACTTGCAAAGAATACTTCTTCTTCAACTAAAGCTATGAGAAACAGAATTAATGCTTATTTTCTAGGCCAAAATTCAACATTTGTTTGAGAATATGAGTTTTAACTCAATCCAGATACCATAAAATTATTTTAATTATATTATTATATCCTTTTTATCTTTTCCTTATTTTATATTCTTGGTTTCATGTATTATTTTCTTCTAAATTCATAACAAGTCACTTATTCATCATCACTCTTACCTTTAATCATTCCTTGTAAACATATCCTTGGAAATCATTTCGAGAACTTCTGGAACATCCTACATTATTTAATTTATCCAAAAGTAAATTTTTTATTTCATTTTATAAAGATCCCACTTATGGTAAATATTTAGATATCACAAAAGAAATGAACCACTATAGCAAAAAACAGCAATCGGAAAACCAATAGAAAATCATACCTCGCAATGTAGTTTGCCCAGCAGGATTAACCCAGTACTTATTTGTTAAGTCTATTATTTCAGTATCTAGGTGTGAGGAAAGAAAACCTATAACTTGATTTAAATAAAATCCATAATCTCTAGAAATGATTCCATATCAATTATAGGAAAAACTCCATGAACAAGACATCAAGTTGAGAGGTGTACCACAACATCTATTTCTAAGCTGAGAATCTATGGATATCTCCCCTGCTCGAGTCTATCCCACTCCTCCACTATCAAGGCATCACTACCATGTATTTACCAATTCATCATTTCTTTTTTAGCCTTACTGAACTTACTAAATGTCGATATCATCATGCCATTAAGAGCCAGGGCCTCACAATCTATCATATTTAATCACCCAAGAATACACCCACCTTCGAGGTCATGGATTTTGAAAGAGATATTGAAGTAATTATTACCTAGAAAATTTGGCCTAGGGATCCTCAAGAAGTGCCCCTATTTCCTGCTACTCTAGTCATCATAGTTTTATGAAGGTAAAAATAATATTTCCTTTTCATTACCTTTATCTTTGTTGGGGTTGGAAAGTCCCCATAATCGCATGAGTCTTTTATCCCTTTCTGTCTACCTTAGAAAAAAACCCTTAATAAGGAAACTCACGTCACATTCAGATGTAGAATTATATAATTCATAAACCTCTCTTCCATTAATAAATTTTTTTGGAATATAAAACTTGTCCATCACATTACTTTCTTCAATACCTTCATCTTCCTTTATCATCATTTTGGATCCCACTAATATCCAGCCATTGTGTTCGTTGGAAATACGGTTAACCTCTAATATCTTCCCAAATGTTTTAATTTGGACCACTGATGTTCCCTATACTCTTGGATGCACATTAAGATATTAATTTTATATTCCCTTGTTTTTTTTGTATAATGTGTGGTGGGGGGGGGGGGGCTTAACACCTCCCCTTGGGAGTTTCTTAGCTCAGACGGACCACTAACTGTTAGCACCCCATCTATATCTGTTGTAATCTCTTGAAAATTCTTGTTTTCAGATTGCTCGTGTTTTCCACCCATATCTGATACCTAACCAGTAAAAATTCCAAACACCCTAGGCACCCCTTTCTCATGCTTAGAAGTAGTTGGACTCATTTTACCACTAATAAAAACTCCAATATATTGGAGATAAGTACCCACTAGTTGTTGGTTGGATTCTTCCCACAACCCAAAATAGAACTCAAGATGAATGAAAGATGGAGGGAGATGAGCGTTTAATTGGGAAGCACCTGATACTTCCCCATCCCAACTCTTAGTGTGACCATGCTACACTTCCCACATCCGGGGTTTGTCCAGGGGATTTCTACAAACCGCGTTGTGGAAAACAGATGTAACATGTCCTTACTTGAAGCATATTTCACATAAAGGGGGACGTACTTTATAAATAAAATGTTGTTTGAAATGATATTCCCATGCAATACTAATCGAGATAAAATCAAGAAGACATTTTGATAATTCACAATCCACAAAAGGCGGGCATAAACGATATACTTCCGCGATGTTGAACATTGATTCAAGAATAAGAATAAAACAAAAGTTTTCCATACTAGATGTAAAATTGCAGGATGGAAAAAGGGGAGGGTTATACCTTGAAGGAGAACCCACACCACGAACTTAGGTAGATCCTGACACATGTTATAGTCATTCAACCATCAAAATAGAAAGAATCAAAAACAACCAAAAACCCAACATTTACATGACCAAGCCCTTAGAAAATATTCATCCTCTTGAAATAGTATCAGGAAACTTTTCGAATCCAGAAGACCGATTGAGATGAAGCTCTTCAAGACCCATGCTAACTCGATATGTATTGAAAATTTACGAAAATATGAAAATATTCTACCAAAGCGGGAAACCATTTCCAATCCTACATGATCTACGGTAAGGGGAAATTCCAAGGAGGAAATTTACATCACTATAATTCCCTTTGAGATTCCATGAAACTCCTGCACTATCTTGATGTCTGTAATCATTGACCATCGATTATGATTGGGAATACAGAACTAAACAACAAGAGATCACCTCCCCCTCATCAGTGGGGGAGGGGCTATCCGAACAAATATGGACCAGTAAGGTTATCATCAGGAGAGCGTGATAGAAAAAGAATATTCCTTTATTATTTATTATCCCCCCATAATTACATGAAAAAACATCAATCTTGTCACTTATTTATAATTAAAAATCTAAAAATTATATAGAAACATTTAATATAAAAAAATTCGTTTATTATTTTCAATTTCATGTTTATAATTTTTTTTCAAATCCAATTCTTGTTGAATTTTTTTTGAAATAATATCAATTTGTTTATAGTTTATGAATTTCATACTTCTATAAATAACAACCTTTTTTTTCATGAATCTTATAAGGTAGTGCTATAAGTACCCATTCATCTATAACTAGATTTTCTAATGTATCTACAAAATAACTCATAGAATCTAAAATTTTATTAAATCAGTGAAACATTTTATTTATAGTTTCATTTTCACCAAATTTAAATTATTGATACTTGGACCCCAACATTAATAACATTCATAATTTAAGATTATACGAGACAAGGTGTGTAACTTTCATTAATTCCCAAATATAATATCTAGTTTTACGTGGAGAGATTCAAATTCTCACAATTTTTGTAATAGAAAAATATAATAAATTTCATAAAATTTTAATTCAATAGAAACTTTATCACATCATTCCCAGATAGAGACCTTTTTCCAATTATGGTTTGTTTAATAATTTTTATCATATATAAAATTACAAATAAAAGATATAGGTGTAAATATTGAATACATTTTGTTTGCTTCTATATGAGAGATGACCAACTAGTTGGGGGGGAGGGGGTTGAATTGACAATTTCTAAACATTATAATGATTATATCAAAGTTAATAATTATTGAAGTTGAAATAAAATAAATTAATCACAATAAATTTTTATAGTAGTTTATATGAATTTGATACTACTATACTCTTCACCCACTTAGAAATATTGAATGATGACACCCAATTTCCATGGGATCTCTGACATTTGTTAGGGAATCAAAACCCTTACCTAAACTTTTTCACATAAGGAGTCACAACCCAATCACACTATCTATTTCCCATATAGAGGAAAAATTCGAACAAATACTAAATTTTTCTACTTTGAGGGACAACCTAAACAATCATGTATTTTAATATGTGGTGGGACAACTTAAATAGTCCTATATTTTTTTACCTAGAGAAAAAATCTAAACAGACATTTATTGGGGAGTCGAAACCGAATTAATAAATCTCTTTTTGGGAATCACATTCCAATAATAAATCATAACATCTATGATAAAAATTAGTAACACTACATAACTAGAATAGAAAACTAATAACAGATAGTCTAGGTAGTAATGACCATTTCAATTGAAAATTTATTTCATGATGAAGTCCAATAAAAATTATTACACCAGTACTGATATCACAATAGAAATAATTGTTACAACACTTTATAGTTTTTTTATCACTCATAGCCATCTCTCATCTATTTTCCCTGTCATCCCTATAAAACATTACTTACAGTATTTATTTATTCAAAATGGATTTTGAAAAAAATTCCCATTAACATCCATTAAATTTGACTATAACCCATTAAAAAAATCTTATATTAAATAATAATTGTTTTTATTTCTTTA
Source organism: Viscum album (assembly GCA_963277665.1). NCBI lineage: Eukaryota > Viridiplantae > Streptophyta > Magnoliopsida > Santalales > Viscaceae > Viscum > Viscum album. The sequence continues at coordinate 276,907,313 of OY728137.1, forward strand.
TTTTTTAAAAAATTAAGTAGATTAGTAAAATTCGAATAAAATAAAATTTTATATTTCCTCAGAATTTTCCTAGAAAGAATGAGAGAATAAATATAAATTTTCAAAAACGTAAAATCGAAAACATTATTTTTTCAAGAATATTTCATCGATGTTTAAAACACATGAAAAGTAATAAAATATATCTACAATAAATCCAAATTAATTTCCCAATATGCAAAACAATTAATATATCATTATTGAAAAAATAAATCAAGAGGTATAGGTACAAAAAATATTCCACAGTCTAAAATGTTATGGTATGAGTAAAGGAGTGCATGTTTCTAATTTTTCACATATTCATGTGAATAATATATATACCACATAAAAATTCCCAACAATATTTTTTTTGATATAAAGTAGTTTTCACGTAAGAAAAATAATCACTTAATATAAATTTTTTTGTAATATATTTCATGTATAAAAAAATATTTAATGTAACTCAATTTTATATATTTCTGAAATACACATAACCAAAATTTTCTATTTGAAATTAATTTATGTATCCAAAAATTACTTATACCACAAAATTAACATTTGTAGGGAAATTATTTTAACCAAATCCTTCACATAGTTGAACATGTGCTACCAAAATTGTTCATGAATGAAATTTACACATATCAATAATTCATATTTTATATATTTAAAAAAATCATATTTGATGAAAAATAATAGTTTTACTTGAAATATGTCTTGAAGAATAATATATAAAACTTTTAAATAAGATAAATATTTTTTCATAGTATTGAGAAATATTAATTTTCCATTTAATAATAACTAAAATACTAGTTTATAAAAATATCTCAATTGAGAGGGAATATAGAAAAATTATTTATTGTAAATAAGAAAAACATAATTTAGTTCAGGGAGACACTTAATGAAGAAGCTGTTTTATGTGTGGAATGGAGGGGAATAAAAAAATGAATGTCGATGGAATGTGAAGAAACCAAATAATAAAAGGAAAAAAATGAAGGTTCTAACCAATCATTCACATATTGAAACACCACTTGTTTTTTTGTATTACATTTGAAATAAAAAATATATATTTGATATATATTTTTTATAGGAAAGCTAGAGTCAAAATAAACCTATGATATAGTATTCCTTTATAAACTAGCCATTGTATTGGAGGGTATGAATCAAATTAACCACAAAATAAAATATATATAGAATGTTTTTCCTAAATTTAAATGTATTGATTAATTTATAATATATAATCATGAAAATTTTAATGATTAAATGATATATTTTTTGAAGAAGTTTATTTTTCTAAATGATATGTATTTTAATCTAAAAAAATAATATTGGTCACCATTAAATGCAATATTTTAATAAATTAAATGTGTAAATAAATTATCATTCATATATTACTTATCTAATTGTTTCTAATGAAGTTAAAAAAATTTAAAGGTAAAAAATTTATATTTTATAGAAGTATTTTTATTTGAGAAAAGTGTTTTATCCTAATATATTTAAAAAATCATTATTGATAAAAATATGTTCATTTCGTATAAGATAAAGAAAAATTATCCTCATACTTTTAACGGAAAAGTCAAAAAGTACCACGTATGGTAAACAAAAGAATGATTCCTTCCATAACACAAAGCAAAAGTCAAAGAGGGGTAAACACGACTTTAAACATACATGGAAGAATATTAAACACTTTATGAAAAATATTTTTATGGACATGGATGAAAAATATAACCCCAATAAATACTTATGTGTAAGCAATCTCGGATAAAAATGGGATTGAAAAATTATCCCTTACATTATGTCAAATTTCATCCGTGTGTGTCCAAGGCTTCTGTATAGTGGGTATAAACATATTATTAACTTGTAACAGAACTATACTAATATTTATGATATCATATATGATTCACTTACAAATTTATATTACCCGTTCATTTGTCAATTCGATGTTAAAGCAGCGTTTTGGGTAAAATCGTTTCATTTATTGTACATGTTTCGACTTGTTTTTGTTGATATTATTACTTATATCATAATTTAAATAATTAAATAATCTAAAACATGATTTATATAAAATATATATTCATCATATAAATTTTTATTATAGATCGATAAATGGAATGAAATACACCGTTCATGGAGTCGGTAGGTCGTACGTACGCATGGACACTATTTTTGTTTCCTTATTGTATTGAATGGAATTAAGTAAATGAAACATATATTTACATAAATACAGTATCATTATTATGTAATATATTTCATCATTATTTATTTTATATACTTTATAACTATACCTGAATGGTTAATCATGGAAAATGAATCTTATCGCGTTCGTGGAGACAGTAGTCCGTATGTACGGACGAGTGGAAATATCATTCTTTTGATATTAAAATCGTATATAATTGGATGAATATAATATATACAGAATAATTATAATGTTATATTTATTATTTATATCATTTATACTCATTATTATCCCCATCCAAATGATGAAACGTTTGAATAACAAACTACCCCACGACGTGGAGACGGTAATCCATACACACGCACGTGTGGTGACTTTTTCTTCTATAGGATGGATAAAATAACTAATATGGTTGTAAAATTTATATAATAACATAAAAATATATAGAATATACAGGAGTTATTATTTTATAAAATAAACAACAAATAATGAGTAATTGGAAGAAGAAATTAACTTGAAATAGGTGGTGAGATATTTTCCACTTCTTCGGGTTCTTCCTTTTGATTTGATCAAAAGGGCTCCTTAGGTTGAAGTTATGACTAAAGGAAAGCCTCTAGGATGAAGGGAGTACAGTTGAGAGGGTATTTGGTCATGGTTTGGCTGGTCCAAATGGATTTGGAGGTGTGAATTAGGGAGAAGGGTGAGTGACCTTTTTTAAGATGGGTGAGGGGCACCTCAGGAAAAACATAAAATATTATTCTATAATAAATTCATATTCTCTTTATAATGGCTTAAAAATGTCTTATTTCGAGGCCAGGGTGGTATTGGTTTAAATAATCTCAACAAATAAGTTTTATACAAGTTTAGGTTACCATTTTAACCTTATAATTTAGATTTAACTCTAAGTTAAATAATTTAACTTTTACCCTGTCTTCTTGTATTCTTACAATATATTGTTAATAAACTTACTATAAACTCACAATAGAACCCTAAATGGTTATCTAATTACATATATATTATTATATAAGTATTTTGGACGAACCTAAAATTTTTAGGACCAATATATCAATTAATAATATAATATTTTTTAAAAAACTCTTTTATGTCAATTTTGACACTATTTGGTATTTACTTTTTTCTAAATTCATAACAACATTATTCTTTAAAAAAAATTCATATAACCAACCCTAATATGCTATATTAACCAATAAAATTAGTTTAATTCATAAAATGTCTCAAATTACATTTATTTGGGTATTTATAATATCAATTATGTTAATATTTCATTAATAAAGTAATTACTCCATCATCATTGTGTCATACAAAAAATAAATTATTTAATTTCAAAAAAATAAAAATGAAATACAATTATGTATTAAATTTTTTTATATTTATATGGAATATTTATAGTCGAATTTATCTTATGTATTACCCTATATTAAAAATGTTTTAGTTATTAATAATTGATTTTGACTATTTTAACTCTTCTTTAAATAAAATAATAAAAATTTCCTAATCTAATACAAGTGGACCTAATGGGTAGTATTTTGCTCCTAAGGTTTTTTTGGTTGAATTACACTTATCCAATAGAATTAGGACATGTGTTAGGGTAATAATAATATCATCGTTACCCTTAATTTCCCTATTTACTTTTAACTGTGGTAAATAAAAGTAAAAGTTACTTTTCACCAAAAATTATTTTTAATTTATTGAACCAAATTTTACTCCTTTATATTAACTGTGTCTCTCATGTTTTTAAAATTCAACTCATAGAAGCGGTAAAATTATGTTTTCTGTAAATTTGAAAATTCTCCTAGGAGGTGGGTAAAAGAAGGTAAAACGTTAAATAAAAAGTTTATATATCTAAAATTATTATAAAATGACTCCAATGAATTACATTGATCTTATATAGGTATTATGTATATATTTTGATCAAAAATAAATTAAAATAAAATAAATTATTATTTAAATAAAAAGTCAGTTTTAACCAATAACTCAGTGTTTTTACTATTAATCAAAAATTGAAAGTTTTCAGATAAATACCAAAAATTTAGCCTAGTATAATTTCGATATTCCGAATCCAAAAATGAAGTCCATTTTGAAAGATGAAATTTATAAAATTTCAAAAAAGTGGGTATTACTATTCATACCATCTAGTTTATATAATATTTTAATAAAATATAGTTGTTTAGTGAAACTCGGTATTGCGTACAACAAACGCTATTGAGGAAGGTCATGATTGCGTGTAATCTAAGCCAAGTCAGGGTTTTGTGTAGTGCAAGATTCTTTTATTATTGCGTATAATAGAATCCAACCATATTTCATTTATACATTGAATATATATATATACACACACTCAATGTTTCCTAGAATAACTTTTATCAATCAAACTTGAAATTGTGTGTAACACGATCCAAAAATAGTGTTTTATATACTACAAGTTAATTCATTGGTTTATATAGCACAAGATAATCTTGGTGAAGCATACAACAAAAGACATCAAAGAAATTAAAAATAATAATTCTCATAAAATCTCTGGGTGTTACATTCTACCCCCCGCCTTAAAATAATTTTCACCCTCTAAATTCGTCAGGGTTATAAATGGTTTTCTAAATGAATGTTTCTTTCATTGAAACCCACACTGTAAAAAGGAATACTAAATAATCATTTTAAAAAGGAATGTTAGAAACATAACGGACACCCAAAGTAACTCATAACTGTGTTTCCACATAGGAGAATATAGGTGAAAATATGGATATGGAAGAGAAATCTAACCATCATGTTTGGAAGAAGAGTTGTAGAGAACATGGATATAAAAAAGACAACAATCACAATGCCATAAATTTGTCATGATCTAAGGTACCATCTGATTCATCATATATGAGTGCACCAAGAAAACATTTTTGGTTTTCAAGATCATTTCCCTAATGTTGAAGAATTTTTGGAATAAAATAAATACTTACTTGATTTTTGTATAATCTCACTGTTGTTTGTGCCATGAACAATTTCCACATCATATCTTAAGGAAATGAAGTTGAATTTGTTTTTTGTGATGTGTTAGCAGATCATGTGATAGAATGATAGGTCATTCCATCTGTCTCGAACATAATTTTAGAAAAAGTTATCTATATAAGTCCATCTATGGTGAGATTAATCACATATGGTTCCTAAAATGGACTTATACTTCATCTATCATAGCTATTAATAAAATAAAACTAGTTTCTACTAACCTGGGACTTCCTGTAGGACAGTAGTAGGTGATAAAGGCCTCATTCACTTCGGTTGTGGGTTTGATTCCCCAACCTTGTCTGACGTGACGGGTTGTCACCCGTCCTGCAGGTTGTCCCTTTTTCTAAAAATACATTATTATAACATTCACGCAATAATATCGAAAAAGGTTATATCCTTAAACAATACCATCTCAAGTATAACATAATTCATTCTAATCTTTAGGATTATCGAAAATACTTCGGTCCAAGATCACATTATAATGAAAATGATTACTTGACATGTCACATAACAAGCATGTGAATACCATCATTTATCTCCCATATATCATAAGATATATCTTTTTTTGTAACATTCCAAATATGTGAATACCTAAATCATGTATTCTATTTAAAAATGGATACCCATTGAACATTAGTGAAAACATGAATGCTGTCAAAAGTTAAATCTCTCCACATACAAAAACCCAAAATTTCTGTATACTCAAACCATGATATAACTTTGTCCTTATATTAGTGATGAACTCATTAATACTATCAAATATTTCATTTTCTTCTTATCCCTTCATTATGTGCATATCATCTACTTTACAAAAATATTTCAATCACTTTTTATGGTTACATGTACCATATAATTATTGAAAATCACAATAAACCAATACATATATATTTTAATATTCCACGATATTAAAAATTAGATTATACAACACTATTTTGGAATCCCATTACATAATCACTTAATTATTCCACAACATCATTGTCATAATCAATATCAAAAATAGTGATCGCATGTGACTTTCCTTTTTTTCCTTTTCCATAAGAGGTTTCTCACGTCGATCATCATCAACCCTTGGATTAGGTAATTGATTAGCATTTTACCCCATTTCCTTTCACTTGAATCATTGAAGTGTCGGTGGAGCATTCTCTGTAGTCTTTTATCTATTCAGATCATTATAAACATTTTTTCCATTGCTACGTCACTCAACTACTCAATGACCTTCTTTTCCACACTTGAAACATTTTCGAGTACCTTTTAAACAATCTCTACCATGCTTCTTTCCACACTTTGACAATAAAGATACATTCATCTTTTTTCACCATTGTTCAGATATTTTTCCTTGAACTCCATCTTTCCTTTTTTTTTCAAAATCATGACACAGATATGTAACACCAAATTTCAATTCTACCTTGATAGCACAATTCACAATTTCTTTATAGCTTTTGAAGTCTCTTATAGCTAATTCCCTTTGATGACTTGGTTTTAAGCGACTGGAAAATCGATCATTTTTACTTTCAGTTTGGATGATAAAGCTAGATGCATACATTGAAAGCCTTGTAAAATTCTCCCCATATATACCAATTAATTCATCATCCTTTTTCATAAGCTCAAGTAACTCCTTTTCATGTTCTGAACATCGAAGTATGGAAAATATATTTTCAATGGTACTGATCCATTGTTCAGCAACAAGTGGATCATAAAACCCACTGAAATAAGGTGGAAGTTGCCTCATGAAGGACTCAATAGAATATTGTTCCCTTCTCTGCTCATTCGGAAGACCGGAATGATTCATAGCTTATGTATGTATTGAAATAAGATTCTGAACTCCATATCCCTTAACATTGATTTGTTCAGAATGAAAATCACTGCATTTCCCATTTCATTGATCAACTCGGTTCCTTCGGGTTCCAGTCATCATCTAAAACCCAAAAATAATAGTGTGAGAGGCAAAAATTATACTAGGAAAACAACATAATCAAGGGGAGTAAATTCAATATCTAACATCTTAGGTTTAATCCTAGGTTATTAATGATCTTTATCATAATTCTAGGACTGCAACCTATACGTATACATAACCTTAAGGACATCCCTTGACATACCTACGAAATATCTCTTGGGATCTCACTAAAGTTTTCGCATCCTAGTTTCTGAAGGTTAACTAATCCTTTGATCTGATACCAACTGTACAGACCCAAATCATGACATACATGGACATTACATTACTTTTTCAGAATACTAAATACATTATAAAACAAACGCCCAATGACTGTATTAGTTTAGTGTCTTTGGAAACTCGGAACATAATTTTCTAATCATGGTGAAAGATCTTCAACATCTCCCATAAAGATCTTCCTTTTTTTCCTACTTAAAACCTTTATTTATCTACTGGGGAAAAAGAAAACATAAAAAGGGTGAGCTCAAATGCTCATTAAGGGTAATTATGGAGAAAATAAAACTACCCATATACATTTGAACTTAAAAACATGAACATAAATTTTAAACATCAAAATCTTGAGCAATGACATTAAACATGGTAGTACGTAAGGAATAGAACATAATAAAACATCATTCATGATAAAATTTCCTGGGAATAAAACATGTAATTGGGGAAAACCATTAATCACATGATATGATTTACATAGTAGCCATGGAAGTGTTTCCAAAACCATCATAGTGAACAAAGTCCATTAATGAATCGGGTTTACCTGTCGTTCTAGGCCTGTATTACTGTACCAAATTTACACGTGTTACATCCATGTCTATCTGATCAGATATAAATATTTACCCAATGAATTAGAGTGATATATAGGTCCCACACATCTCATAATGAAATCATTCTTACGTGTTTCACAGCATAAACAAAATTCATTTATCATAACCTAAAGAATAAAATGGGTTTCATAAACATCATCCCATCATAAAATAATCCATATAAAAAAAGGGTTATAATTTCATCATAAGATAAGTGAAACCATGTAAGTCATATAGATATTATACTTGAAACAAACACATATGAAATAATGTCATATTAGATGGGAAGTGGTTTTGATAGAACACTTGAAATGAATTCTTGAGGAAAACATCCTTTCATCTTCAAAATCATTTTCTATTCACAAAATGCCACACAATTTTAAAAGAAAAAGATTTTTTGGAAAATATTCATGAAATAAGGTAGAGTAATATTCATGAAAATAATGAGTTATAAAACCTTAAAAATCTATTCATGCTGTATAAGTTAAAAAACATTCTCCTGATACTTTTAACGGGAAAGTCAAAAATCACCACGTATGGTAAACAAAAGAAACATTCTTTCCAGAACAAAAATTAAAAGTCAAATAGGGGTAAACATTACATTAAAAATACATGTATGAATATTAAACACTTTATGAAAAACATTTTTATGGACATGGATGAAAAATATAACCCCAGTAAATACTTACGTATAAGTAATTTCGGATAAAAATGAGATTGAAAAATTATCCATTACCTTATGTCCAATTGCTTTTGTATATATCTAAGACTCTTGTATAGTGGGTTTAAACATATTAATAACTTGTAAAAGAACCATAATAGTCATTATTATATCATATATGATTCACTTACGATGTAATATTACCTGTTCATTTTTCAATTCCATGTTAAAGTAGCGTTTTGGGTAAAATCATTTCATTTATTGTACATGTTTCGACTTTTTGTTCTCGATATTATTACTTAAATCCATATTTACATAATTATAGAATGTAAAACATTATTTATATATAATATATATTCACCATAAAAATATATATGTGATAGATCTATAAATGTAATGAAATGCACAGTTCATGGAGACGGTAGGCCATACGTACACATGAACACTGTTTTCGTTTCCTTATTGAATTGATTGAGATTAAGTAATTGAAACATATATGTAAATAAATAAAGTATAATTATTGTATAATATATTTCATGATTATTTATTATATATAATTTATAACCATACTTGAATGGTTAATCATGGAAAATGAATCTCATCACGTTCGTGGAGACGGTAGTCCGTACGTACGCATGAGCGACAATATCATTCTTTTGACATTAAAATAGTATATAATTGAATGGTATACCATATATAAAGAATAATAATAATGTTATATTTATTATTTATATCATTTATATTCATTATTATACGCATCCAAATAATGAAATGTTTGAATAACAAACTACTCCACGACGTGGAGACGGTAAGCCGTACGTACGCACGTGTGGTGACTTTTTCAATCATGGATGGATAAAATAACTAATATGGTTGTAAAATTTTAATAATAACATCATAGTATATATAACATACATGAGTTATTATTTTAGAATATAAAAAACACAGAAGGAGGAAGTGGAAGAAGAAAGTAATTTGAAATAGGTGGTGAGATATTTACCTCTTCTCCGGGTTCTTCCTTTTGATTTGATCAAAAGGGCTCCTTATGTTGGATTTTTGACTAAATTAAATCCTATAAGATGAAGTGAGGATAATTTATAGGGTATTTTTTCAGGGTTTTTACTAGACAAATGTCTTTGGATTTGTGAATTAGAGATAAGGCGGAGTGCCCCTTTATTTGAGGGGTGAGGGGAACCTTAGAAAAAAATTAAAATATTATTTTATAATAAATTCTTATTCAGTTTATAATGGCTCCAAAGTGTCTTATTTCTAGTCCAGGGTGGGTATGAGTTTATATCCTCTCAACCAATATATTTTATACACGTTTAGGTTACCATTTTAAAATTATCATTGACATTTAACTCTAAGTTAAATAATTTAACTTTTACCCGGTCTTCTTGTATTCTTACAATATATTGTTAATAAACTTACTATAAACTACCAATAGAACTGTAAATGGTTCTATAATTACATATATATTATTATATAATTCTTTTGGCTGAACCTAAAATTTTTAGGACCAATATGTCAATTAATAATATAATATTTGTTTTAAAAACATTGCTATGTCACTTTTGAGACTATTTGATATTTACTTTTTTATAAATTCATAACAGCATTATTATTTCGAAAAGAATTCATATAACCAACTCTAATATGATATATTAACCAAGAAAATTAGATTAATTCATAAAAATTCTCAAATTACATTTATTTGGGTATTTATAATATCAATTATTTTAATATTTTGATAATAAGGTAATTACTACACCACCATTGTGTCATTAATAAATTTAATTATTTAATGTATAAAAAATATAAATAAAATACCATTATGTATGAAATATTCTTATCTTTCTAATAATTATTTATAGTCGAATTTATCTTATGTATAACCATATATTAAAAATTCTTTAGTTATTAAACTTTGATTTTAACTATTTTAACTCTTCTATAAATAAAGTAATAATAAATTTTATAATCTAATACAAGTGTACATAAAGGGTAATAGGTTACTTCTAAGGTTGTTTTTGGTCTAATTACACTTATTCAATATAATTATGACATATTTTAGAGTAATAATAATATCATTTTTACCCTTAATTACACTATTTACTTTTAACCGTGGTAAATAAAAGTAAGAAGTTACTATTCTCCAAAAATTATTTTTATCTTATTGAACCACATTTAACTCCTTGATATAACCTATGTCTCTTGTATTTTTAAAATTTAACTCACAAGAGTGGTAAAATTATGTTTTATGTAAATTTGTAAATTCTCCTAGGAGGTGGGTAAAAGACAGTAAAAAGTTGAACAAAAATTTTATATATCTAAAATTATTATAAAATGACTCCAATGAATTACATTGAACATATATAGGTATTATGTATCTATTTTGACTTAAAATAAATTTTTATTTAAATAAAAAGTCTGTTTTAACGAATAAATCAGTGTTTTCACTATTCATAAAAAATTGAAATTTTCAGAAAAAATACCAAAAATACACCCTAGAATAATTTTGATATTCGAAATCCAAAAATGAAGTCCATTTTGAAAGATAAAATTTATAAAATTTCAAAATGTCGGTATTATTTATAAATCCATATTATTAATTAAATATGTATTTTTGATATGGAAGATTATTTATTTGAAATATGATGAATTATTGAGAAATGAAATACATGGGTTGGGGAATATTTATGGATATCCCTCCAGGTTAAGAACTGGGTAATGCAATATCCATGATGAATCCATAGGATCAAGAGGATAATTAGTTGGAAAATAGTTTGAAATTTCTCATTATGATAAATGTATAATGTTCCTAGTAAAAATAAATTCTATAATTGATCATTTCCTTTACGGAGAATTTAGTTATTATTTATCCTTGAGATTTTGTGTCGATATATATATGGATTTAATTGTTATTACATTCATTTATTTGTATAGAATTTTTTATTAGTTACATACCATTCTATGTTAATTTATTCTTGTTGATTCATTATTTATTTTTATTTAATTAACCATACTAAGCATTTGAGCTCACCCTAATTATGTTTATTTTCCCCAGGTTATAATGTAGAATCCTTTGAATAAGATTTCAAGGAGGATTTTTATTAATTTTATTATGTGTTATGTGTTTATTTTATACTTACTAATGTATTGTGAGAATAATTTATGGAATATGGATTTACAAGACTACAAAATGGAATTTCCATTTATGATTTTTTTCCTGGTAACAATCCCAATGTATTAAAAAAATGCAGTAGCTTTGGGATTCTGTGGTCTGACTATTACAATTGGTATCAAAGAATGTTTATAAGGTACAATGGAAACTAGAGATAGAAAACATAGATCATGGAGAACCATCATAATATTAACATTAAGTATAAGAGTAAAAGAAGATCCATGAATTTTGGTAAAGTACATTTTTTGGTATTCATATAAATACCTCCCTTTTTGGATGCTACAAGTGGATGTGGTTCTATCCAAGATGTACCTAGGAGTAACAACTTTTAAAATGTGTTCCAGGCTTAACGAGGGGTAAAATGGTCCTAAAAAATGGTCACTACAACACACATTGTTTGTTACTCCTAAGAGATAAACATTGTATAGTTCAAATTTTCTTAACATACCATTATTATGGATTTAAAAGTGAATATTTCTCCAATGTAAACAAATTTTATGATTCTAGGACTCAAAATGCATGAATTTATATGTTATATACCATATTTGGAATTACATGTTCTGATTTTCTGAGAAAATATTGTATATTCCATATTTTATAAACGGCGTATAAAAGGATAAATGGTAACAATAATGATGGAAAATGTAGAGATTTCCATACTATGGAAACCAATACAGCTGATCTTGGAATAAAGAAAATCATGGAAATATTAGGGATACTTAATCAAATTATGAAAATTACCCTTTCCCAAATAGAAAATCATATTTCAAGGAGATAATCACCTATGTTGGATTTCTTATATAGAAGAAGCCCCTTTCATTTTTTGGGAATACTAATCCTGTTATAACTGAGTAATGGATTAAGTCTCTTGAGAATATATTTACAGCCAGGGAATGCAGCGAAAAGAAAAAATTTACACTTATAGTCTACTATATCGAAACTGTTGCTGATCAGTGGTGGTCAATGATCTAGAATACGAGGGTAGAAGAAGAAATTGAACTCATGTAGTGTAGGAATTTTAAGGATACATTATTTGATAAATACATTACACGTGATCAAAAAATACAGTTGAAGAAAACATTCCTTATATTAAAGTAAAAGGAAGAATAATGTGTTGTATATTATGAACCTAACTTTATAAGGTTATCCATGTGTGGTAAAAAGTATATAAGCAACATCAAGTGCAATATTAACCACATATTTGAAGGTATTAAAACAAATATTCAAAGGGTACTAGTTTCACTGACATTTTCATTATACGAATAAATTGTTTTATGTGCCATCAAGATAGATAATTAATTATCTTGATTATATTTTTTCAATGTAATCCAATATAAGAATATGTCTTCTAAACATCATGAGAAATGGAACATGTTAATGAAAAAAAGGGAATGTAGCAATACCCACCTTCTGAGAACTATGGGAAAACCACTATAGGAAATGCTTGAAGGGAATAGAAGGCTGTTTTAATTGTAGGAAAGGGGTCATCACATTACAAACTGTAAAGGGAATATGAAAAACACTGATATTAAATGTTTCATCTAATGGGATATGTGGAAATACTCAAATTAATTCCCCATGATTCAGGGGATTTTAACATAGGAGAGACCAAGGAGAGATTGAAAAGAACATATGAGCACTGTAGTAGAGGTTGAAGTACCCCATGACATGGTGTCAGGTACACTAATACTCTCTTCATATATATAAAATGGGTTATTCAATTCATGATCATTGCACTCTTTTATTTCTACCTAGTTTCCCATTAAAATTAGTCAACCTCATTTTGATTTAATAAGAGAATTATAAGAAAAAAATCTTAAGGGAATTATCATTCCAATAAAGATATTTGAGTCAATCTTAATTGTGAACCATAAACATTAATAATGTTCTAAAATTATAATCATAAGAATGGTTTAATTTTATAATATCCTTAGTATAGATCGGCTCTTGGAATATGATGAAACAATTTAACACAAGAGAAAGTAAATTAAAATTTTTGGGGATGATATAGAATCCCTCATATTTAGAGTAATATATTCCACAAGTTATTCTAATTTAGATCGACCACCATTAGCTCTACTAAATGGACTATTGGTGAAGAAGATAAAAAAATGTCTAGTGAAGAATAAGGAAATATTCAAATAGAGGATATTCATATTGTGTGGGAATACATTGATGTATTTCATGATCATTTACCTAGACATCCCCTAGAATGTGAGGTTGAATTCTCCTGTGATTTAATCCATCATACAAGGCCAATATCGAAGACTTCATATAGAATGGCCACAATATAATAATTGAATTTAAGAAACAACTTGAGGTTTTGGGTAATAAGGGATTTTTTTCTCCAGAGTGTTTCACTATGGGGATCCCATGTACTCTTTCTTAAGAAGGAAGATGGATCCATGAGGCTATTCATTGATTATAGGAAAATCAATGCCATTACAATAAAGAGAAATTATTTTTTATCTCACATTAATGACTTGTTTCATTTACTTCACAAAGTCCAATATTTTTCAATGATTTTTCTTCATTATGGGAATCACCAACTATGGCTGAATAAGGATGACATTTTAACAATATATTTTCAGATAAGGTATGGAAATTAAAAGTTTACAGTAATTTTATTTTGATTAACAGATACACCCTATATTTTTTGGACTTAATATACTGTATATTCACGGATTATCTTGATAATTATTTTTGTAGTATTAATTGATGATATTATAGCGTATTATAAACCTATTAGGACCACTAAAAGCAAATTTGTATCATGATTAAGACAATTATAAGGGAAGAGTTATATGGGAAATTCAATAAATGTGGCTTCTGGATTTAAGAAGTCACTTTTCATTGTTATATTGTCTCCAAAGAGAGAATATCATTTGATCCTGTAATGAAAAAGGTAGCTAAAGAATGGAATATTCAAAGAAACATAAATTAGTTATGTATTTTCATTGGTTTAGTAAGATACTATTGATGATTAGATCATAAATTTTTCTGATTAGCTAACCTGTTAAATGAGATTACAAGTAAATGTGTTACGTTTGTCTAGGAAAAGGTGTGTGAATAATTATTTGATGAACTTAGGAGAATAATAGTCAATGATAAAATTTTGACTCTATGTTTTGGTAGTAATGGGATTATCAAATTTTCTGTGGCATCAAAGAAGAAAGCTAGTTCTGTATTAATGGTAAATAATATAGTTTTTTTATATGCATCATGGTAATTGAAAACTCACGAGTAGAACTACCCAATATATAATCTATTGTTAGTGTTTGTTGTCTTCACATTAGAAAATATGGATATGTTATCTATATGGAGAATGATATGAGATATACATAGGTCATAAAATCCTAAAATACATCTTCTTAAAGAAAGATATCAACATGAGACAGAGTCGATGGCTCCAACTACTCAAGGATTATTATTCCACAATACACAAATAACCAAGGAAATAAAATAAGGTGGAAGATTAATTGAGTATGAAATATCATACAGTTCTAACCCAAATGAGTATTGAGAATTATCTAATGCTCATGGATCTAGTAAATATGGATACAATTATTTCTATGTATGGGAAGACATAAATCATTTTTTAAATGACTGAAAACCAATATTATTTAGAGAATATAATGAATTTTCTATTTTACGATAAGGACTTTCATAATAAAATTAATGGTGTGAATGATGGAAAATTATCCAAGTTTGTCTGTGATGATAGTGTTCTAATATTTTGAAAGAGTCTATGTGTTTCTTATATCCCTAAGAGAAAAATATAACTGTTGGATGATGTTAATAGCTTAAATTTATCTATACATTATGGTATAAAAAATATGTTTATGGATTTCAAGGAACACTTTTGGTGGGATAACATGAAGTTCGAAATTTCATATTATGTGCCCTAATTTTTGGTTTTCTAACATGTGAAAGATGTAAGGAAGCATCCTAAAGGAGTTATACAACCCCTTCTTGTCCCTATGTGGAAGTGGGATGAAATTACTATGTACTTTTCTACCAGACTTCCAAATACTCCTTGAATGAATGACATAATATGGGTTATGGTTGATCTCCTAACCAAATATGGACATTTAATTTCCATAAGAGAAGAACTGCCTCTCAAGTGCCTTATAAGGCTCTACATTAATGATGTTATAAGACTTCATGGAGAACATATTACAATTTCCTATGATTGAAACCCACAATTTACATAAATGTTATGGAAGAGTATTAAAAATGCTATGAATACTGAGCTTCATTTTCGCACTACATACTATCCTGGAATAAACAGACAATCTATTAGAACAATTCAAAAAATGGAGGACATGTTGAGGTCACCTCCTATGACTTTCATGGTTTTTGGGATCAATACATAACTTTTTTGGAATTTTACTATAATAATAGTATCCATTAATGTTTTAAAATGGAACCATATGAAGAATTATATGGAAAGAGGATTCTTGCTCTAACTTTTTGGGATGATTTTGGAGAAAGAAAACTCATAGGCTCAGAACTTGTGGAAGCAGTGATGAAAAAGGTGAAGGATATTCAGGGTCATATGATAATGGATTACAGTGGGAAAATGTGTTATGGTGATAATTGGAGAAAATATTTGTAATTACAAGTGGATATCATGTTTTCATGAAGGTAACTCCATGAAAGGATGTTATTAGGTTCTGAAAGAATGGGAAACTAAGTCCTAAGTAAATTAGGCCCTTCGATATTATTGAAAGAGTTGGAGTTGTTGCTTATCGATTATCATTGCCACCAAATATCTCATAGGTTCACAATGTGCTTCATATATCCATATTAAGAAAGTAAATTCTTTATCTAACACAGAAACTAACATTTGATGAAATATAGTTATAACCTGACTTTTCTTATTGTGAAGTACTCATTTAGAGTCTTCAGACCAGATAGCAAGTATTGAGGGATCCGACGAATCATCTGGAAAAAGCTCTATGGAGAAATAAAAATAATAGGAGAAGAAACATGGGAACCATATGATTCTATTAAGGACAAATATAGACATGTTTTTTTATGTTAATAACCCTAATGTTTTGATTAACAATTTTGTTTAGGAGGGAAAAATGTAGCACCGAAATACTTTAACATATTTTTCTTTTGATTTTGTTGATTGCTTTGAAATACACACAAAAACAAATTTAATCAAAACATTATTTAGTAAAATTTTTCATATTCAATTAAATAATTACACTTTTAGATATTTTATATAGTAAATTTTTATATCATATATCCATCCAAATATTTTGACACTCATCTAATAGGCATAAGATTAGAATATATATTTTAAAAAATAGGTTTTCCTTATTTTACAAGAGATCCAAGTTTAAATCCAAATTTTGAATCTTTTATAAATATAATATACCAAAATAAATCACTTTGTTGAATTAAAAATATAAAAATAAAGTTATAGTGAATTTTTGTTATTTTTTTGGAATATTCATTTTTAATGAATTGTGAAAATAAAGAAATTTTGTTAAAAAATAATTTGTCATCTAATTTATATAAAATGATAAATCATAAATTTAATTGGTTTTAAATTTTAATTATATTATATTTTTAAAAATTAATAAAATTGAATAAATTTAGATGAAATTAACTTTGAAATTGAATGTAAAATCTTGTCAAACTTTTTACATTTTTACACTAAAAACACGCATTGTCATCCTTCCTACAAGATGAATTTTATATTATTTTATGACACATATATTATTAGATTTTGGAAAAATATATTCAATATTTTGGAAAAATCATAATTTAAAATTTATAATAAGTTCAACTTTGTTTTTTGTCTTCAAATATTAGTGAACGTAATAAAAATTAATTACAATTAGTAAGGAGAAAATTAAACATAATAAAGGAATGTGCCTTTTTCTTAGGGGCCCAAATGACCTATCTAATTTAAAACACCTGTTGGATGGGAATATATTATCCAAATAACATCCATTCATGATTTTAGTTGTTTTTATGACTTTTTCTATGTAATAACATGTGTACACCTATCTTGTTTTCCGAAAATTCCAAGGGAGTCTTTTTTCCCTTCCATATAAAAGGCCCCCAGCTCTCCCCATTCTTCAATCCTCTCAAAACACTAACTTTTTTCCAATATGTATCCAATTAGTCTCCCAAAATCACTCCCCAATAACTATAATCCTCCTTTCGGGTAGGAAGTCGCCTAAAGAAACCTTTTGGTTCAAAACAAAGGAAGTTACCCGATTATGAGGCAACATCTTCTCTGAGGATTTCTAGTTTAATTCCCATTATCCACACACAATAATATTCCAATTCTATTATTAAATAAAAAAAGTATCATAAATATTATAGTATTATTTATGTTAAGAATTTTACCTACACTTATACACACATTTATATGCTGGGTAACAAGCATATTGTTTCTGTGTATGACGAACTACTGCCTCACGAAATAATGATTGCTCAATTTTCCCCCACCACCTCTCCTAGTTTCAATTATGATGGGAACTATATTTATAATTGATTTAAATGTTTTATATAATGTATTTAATCTTCCAAATTTTTTATTTATAACATACCTTTATGCCTTCCATGTTTTATAAATATTATAATTTCGTTTGAGGAAGTGTGGACTACCATCCTGTTAAAGAGGTATGACAAGTTCAAGCCATGAATGGAATTTATAAAGGATCATGTTAATAAAATAATTTAACATACAAAAAATATATTTCATTTTAAATTATAATATATATATATATATATCAAATATTTTTCATTATTTTCGAATAATAATGAAATGAAAGTAGTGATCACACATATATACGACATACCGTCTCCATGAACTGTTGACATAATTTCAAATCTCCTAATATTATGGACTATTATAAATTCATATTTACAGAATATATATGATAATTTATTCATGGTTTATATTATATATATGACAGAATCATGATATAATTAATAATTACAAAAAATCACAAGTAATAATATACTTCAGATAAATTGGTAGTTAACACCTGAAATAGTTAATATAATAATTGAGTGTTAAAAAACGGGTAATAAATTTATATAAGATGTCAGTATAAGATATTATTAAAATTATTATAGTTATTTTATAAGATAGTAACATATTTAAACCACTATATTGGAGTATAAATAACACACAACCAAATAATGGTTCTGGAAAGGAATTTCGTTTCAATTTACATTCCATTGAGAATTATTTTTCATATGCACAATTTATTTTTAGTTGGTGTATATTATACTCTTTGACATCATATATCATGAATATAAGTATTATCATGATATTATATAATTAATTTAATTCTCGAGGAATTATTATTTAGTTGTTTCATGTTGTATGGGACACATTGGAATGTTTAAAGTTTATTTTTTCTTAAGAATGTTCTAATGTCAGAAACACTTGTCATTACTTTTCAGAATATAAGGTATTATTGGTAAATCCATATTATTTATTTAATATTTATATATTATAATTAATATTATTTACTTCATATATATGGAATTATTTGGACATCAAATACATGAGTTGGGGACTATTTAGAGAAATGTTAACGGGTTAGGGACCAGGTAATGCTAGACCCTTGATGCATCAGTAGTCTCATGGGGTGAATTAGTAGTGGAAAATGTTTAAACATTCTCTTAATGGTAAAGGTATCATGTTCTTGGTAAATATGATGCCTGATAATTTGGAATTTTCATTATTTAGAATTCAATTATTATTTTTCCATGATATTTTGTGTTGACATGTGTATGGATGCATTTCATTTTCAGTAGATTTATTTGAATGGAATGTTTTATCAGTTGTTGACTATTCTATGTTAATTTATTAATATCCATTCATTATTATTTCCACTTTAATAATCAATTGAGCTCACCATTATTATGTTACCTTTCCCGAGGTTATTGAATAATCATTCAAGGAGAATGTTTATTTTTTATTTCCCAAAGTATTATGAGTATCATGTATGTAAGATCACTTTACAATCTATTAAATTGAACATTCCTTTGGAATTTTTTTCTTGTAACTATGTCATTGCAATAAAATAATGTACCGAATTTGGGATTCTGGGGTCGGGGTGTTATAGTATGGATACTACTAGTGAATATAGATCTAGAATAGATATAAATAGGTTTAGTAACTTCAAAAAGATGTCTCAATCCTGACTCGGATAATCTGGTACATGACAATGGGCCTTACTGTACACCTGGTTTGACACTCTCGACGGATATTATTTTGAAATTAAAAAACTATAAAAAAACATTATGATAGATTTGAATAAAATATAACTATAAATATAAAAGGATAAAACTAAGGTTTCAAAAATTAAAAGGTAAGTTTCAAAATTTAGATATCATATAATTAATTTCTTATGATTATGTGGTTTTATTCTATGATATCTATTTCTCGCCCCATGCTTTCGGGTTTTTGTCAATTTATAGAACTAGAAGGGACATAGTGACCATTAAATGATTCAAACGTGGAAATTATGGGATTTATTCAAATTTATTTCCCTAGTTTAATTCTAATAAATAGAATCTGTAAGGTGTTATGATTAATGTTTATACTTCTGAGGACAATGAGACTGCAAATGACATGTGAAGGGTATGTGATGTTCTTCCAGTTTTGTTTCCAATAAAAACAAGAAGAAATAATAGTTTGAGGTTTATGAATATTAGGATATGATTCATATTTCATGTTCTACGAATGGTACATTATGTAATAAGTTGATGAATCCCATGTAATAGTTTGAGAACAATGTCAGATGAATGAAGTATTTATGTACTAGAATTCGAAGATTATGTTATATGAATCATGTAATATATAATTATTTTTAGCATAAGTTTTCAATAAGGATAAAAAAGGACATGATGAATGGTGATTTCATGTAAATTGATATTTTGTTTAAGGGAAGGTAAACCTTAATGTGATCATTATATTGATAAAATTATGTTTGAATTGCGTAAAGAGATGATTTATTTGGAAAAAGTAAATTGGATAGTACTAATTACCTTGAATCTGAATATTGACTTGTTGAAATAGTCTTCTATATCAACATGGATGACATTTATAACTTTTTTGATTTAAGGAATATATCCACTAACCTTTTGAATAAGTAAGAATGTATGTTTTTAAAATATTTATGGAAATTCAGGTTATTACCATATTTCAAAAGAATATATGATGATGTTATTCAAATGATTGGAATGTGAAAACCAAGAGTTACATTTTGATGTATGTGGGATCATTGTTAAGCCGATTTTGTGAAATTATTTGTAATTTTATGGATTTTAATCATTTATATGGGTAATAAGGTAAGTCATTTATGGGATGTGTAACTTAATATTATGATGAAGTTTGTGAGATTATAGTATTATCTCACCACAATAGGATTCATTCATATTGGATGACCTACTCAAATAATTTGGTGTTGATGAAAACTAAAGAGATATGGGAAGACTTATCATGGATATCCTTATATATTAGTACTTTAGGAATGAAAAATTCAACATCCTTTTTAGATAAAGTGGTAAAGTGGGTTAGGTTACAAAATAAGGAGAGGTTATCTTGAAGTCACAGAAGTATATATTTTTATAAAAATTATTAATCTTTAGGGAAATTGTCTATAAATAGAGCATTATCATAGTACCTTTTTTTGGATGGATCATATGGTCATTTAGGTAATCATAGATTTATGTCTTTGTTATTGTAAACATTCTCCTGAAATTATTCTCTATCACTATCCATCAGAACTAGATGGTCATATTTCTATTCCATGTATAGGTTTTCATTTTCCATATATGTTTTTATATGTGGGAAGCTAGTTTTTATTATCATTGGGGAACCGTTATGATTCGAACATTATATTTTAAAGTATTTTTTTCTATTTATTTTGACGATTGGGGTTTGTATAAAAGGAACTCTCAAGTATTAAACCATTGATAACCCAAATGAATTTTTAGAGAGAAATTAATTTTAAGAGGGGTAGTATGTAACACCCTGAAATTTTTTAAAATAATTTTTTTCAAAATAATTTTTCCTCTTTGATATTTTTTATTTCACACAACATTGAAAATAGTTCATTATATATTAAATCACTATGTTTGGCTTGTATTATACACAACACTAAGTTAATCATGCACTAAAAAACATAAATTTTAGCTTCCTCAAAACACCAAATTGAGGTTATATTGTTTTACACACAAAAATTACTTGACTCAAAGGGTTTTATAACACGCAAGACTACATTCTTCCAAAAATTAATATATTTTTAAAATTTCATTTTATATATAATAAGATATAACCAAGTCGAAAGTTAGAAATTATGAATATAGTTATCATATTTGTGAAATTATATGGTTTAGAAAAATATAATATAAATTCATAGGTTAAAAATTAATTAGAGATTAAAATTAAAATTGATTTAATATATATGAAAATATAATTATTTTTATGGTCACAAAGATGTTTTAACCTAATAAATTAAATTAATTACAATTTGTCAATGATATGAATGTAATATATATGTTATATATTATATAAATTTATTATATTCATCTAATGTATTTTATTGAAATGTGGTATTAACAAACCCAATTTTATTCTTACATCCCTTTTTTTATTAATCCATTTTTACCACCTCTTAATTATTGCGAATAAGATTAAATTATGCTTAATAAGGGACTAAACCCTCAAATTAAGGCCTAATATGACATAAAAATATATTAAAAATTCATTGGATGGACATATTTTAACCATTAAATCCATTTTATCTAAATTATAATATTATCGGATCCCCTTACAATAAAAAAAACATGGATGGGGTTTCCCATATCAAAAATATTATAAGATTGCCACTCCTCCTCCACTATAAAAGGCATCCTCTCCTCTAACTTCCTTTCAACTGAAAATACAAATTTTTCTTCACTAAATTTTTCAAACAATTGATCCCCAATATCCCCCACTTCCGTATTGATTCACACCTTGGTCGTAAAGGCTTTCAAGATAACCCTTTGATTCAAATCAAAAGGCGTTACCTGATTATGAGGTAACACCCTCCCTCGAACTCCTTTCATTTATTTTCTTGCTCCAAAACTCAAATATTATTATTTAAAACATTTATAAAATAAGAATTATCATAAATATACTAGGATGTTTCTACGCTAAGTTTTCTATATATACATACAAACAATTCCATCTAAGGGGTAGCAAACATACTGTTGATGCGTACGAGAACTACCACCTCACAAAATGATGATTGTTCGTTTTTCCCTTACAACCTATAATAGTGGAAATTATGAATGAAAATATAATTATATATATTATATGTTATATTTACTATGTCTTTAATATTTTTTAATTCTTTTAAAACACATACCTATATACATTCCAATTTTTCTTAATACGATAATTTCATTTGAGGAAGTGTGGACTACAGCTCCCTCGAAGCGATGTGATTTGTTCATAAACTACATGGTATGTATTAAAGATGGGTTTGGTGAAAATATAGGATATAATAAGGATATTTTAGTAATGAAATATATTCAAATATATACATATATGTCATTTACATTCTTTCATTCACCACAAAAACGCAACGGAAATAACGTTCATGTGTACATACGACCTACCATCTCCACGAACGTTGTATTTTGTTTCATTGTTTATATTGTATTGATTGTTATAATAAAAATATATGAATATATATTATATTTAAATCACTTTTTAAATTTTGGAAGTCATGATATTATTTTATGGACTAATGATATAACTAATTAAGACACATTGTAAAAAAACCAGATATTACCCGAAGTGGAATCCTGACATAGAATTATTAAATACAGGGTAATATAAAGACATAATAAAACCATATATGGTATTATAATTAATAATATGGTTTTATTATAGATTTATAATAAATTTATATTTAATATAAAGGAGGTCTGAATGAGTAAGATGAGAGTTTATACACAAAGTAAGGTAATTTCATCTCACTCTTTATTAACGCGAAATACATGCCTTATTCACCATTCACTTGTTATTTGTGCTATATATAAATCACATGAATTTATTATGTGTCTATTATAATTAAATATATTTTTATTTACTTTAACATTTTATGATATTCCTGTCATGGGTTTTATGTTTCAATGGTTACCAAATCAGTAAATTAATTTTTCCATAAGTTTATTTCTTTGAGACACATGCCATGTTATACCGTTATATTTCTATATGAGGTAAATAAAATGAAATTAAAATATTATATCCTGAATATAATTCATTTTATGATATTTTAATATCTATGTAATTTTATTTTCCAACGTGGTGAGTGTTATTAAATGTTATCATGTGGTAAGAGTTTATTAGAACAATCTCACAATTTATCGAGATTGTTTATGATCTAGTTTTTATGGATGAAATCATATGATTCATATTTCACAAAACATTATAACATTTCTTTTCCTGTTTTCATTAATGATGTTTTAATGTATTAATACCATATTTCCCATTCTTTGGTTCTTAATATAATTATGAAAATGATTTTAAGAAAATATGACCTTACCCATCTCTTCATTCGGAAATATGTGTTCTTTGAAAATCATTCTTTCTAAAAAGTGATTATGTGAATATTATAATAATATCCCATGACCATTAAAGAGAATTTTTAATTTTTTTCTTTTACCATTATTTTAAAAGAATTATAATTGTATCTTTTCGAATAATGCATTTTTCTAACCTTTTACCCTGGAAAAGAAATATTCTTTTTACCCAGTACGACATGTACTGATTTTCCCTCCATCATTTCATTAAAGTTCCCATTTCATGTTTAAAAGGAAATTTTTAAGATTTTTTAAAAAATTGAGTTTGAAATATATTGTTTTCATATCATTTTTAAGTATTATTAATAAATTTTTAATCTATTTTTCGTGGAATTTAGTTTTCAAAAGTTTTTCATGCTTCTTTTATAAGTTTTCAAGGAAATACAATGTTCAAAATGATTCCAAGATCTTCTACATGTGTTAAAAGAAAAACGGACATCAAAAAATCTTCAATTCATTTTTTATAAGTTTTCATGTTTATTTCCATGAATATTATTTTCCAAAGGATGATTTTTAAAGGACTAAGGACAATTTCCCCAATTTTTTTAAAAGAACTTTAAAAATTATTTCTCATCTAAGATGAAAAGTGTTATTCTTATTCATGCCTTCCTAGGTAAAAAATTCAATGTTTACATTCATGTTATTAATATAAATGGTTTTTTGATGGGATTTTGTTTTTGGTAACTATTTTTATTTCATGAGTTATATTCTTCTAAAACAATCTTCTTTTCATGGGATATTATTTTGAAGACATGATTATGAAATCTATTTGTTTTTCCATAGTTCATTATATGATTACATGTTTATTAAACTCATTTCATTCATGAGTCAAGAAATTATTTTTTTATGATTTTATGTCACATGTATGTATGATTTAATTATGTGATGGGTGAGATCTATATATCCATCCAATTCATTTGGTAAAGATTTTGATTTTATGAGATATATTTGGATGGAATGAGGAGTGAACTCAGTTTCGTAATATAGGGATGAAATGGGGAGTGAACTGTGTTTAGTAATGGAATTTGTACACTTAGATGGCCATGGTAGTGATGTCTTGAGTACTATAAAAATCATTATATATTCTTATGTGTCTTCATAAATTGCATGTATTATTCATGTGTTATGATTTTATGGATTATGTTTTCCATTTCTTTGTTATTGATGTCTTATTAACTACCAATATTTATATCATTATTTCAATATATTATATTAGAGGTGCATGGTATAATATACTATTTACGTGATCTTGGTCTCATACCGTTATTCTCATGTTTGTGTTTACACGTCTCCTTTGTTTACATTTACTTAGAATTTGATATCACGCCTTTTTATGCTTCCTTCCCAAGGTTTTTAAGATATGTATTATGTATGATGTGTCTAAGAAATGTGATAATAATCAAGAACCTAGAGGGAGATAATGTATCTCCCTTATGTACCAGTGTTTATGGTTTCATATTTCCAAAGGCACTGGACTAATACAATCATTGGGAATATATTTGAATAATGTTTTAATTATTCATAAAAAAGTTATATAATGTCTATGTATGTAAAAATTGGGTCATTATAATAATGATAGGAGGCATTCCTCATTTTATTAGAAAGTCCCCTCACTTCCATATCATTATGGCTGAATGAATTAAGATAACCCCATTGTACATGTCTAGTGGTCACTAATTCATTCCCAATACTTTCATCAATATCTCTCTAATTCCTGATAAATTTGTAAGGGGAAAAATTTATCAAACTATATATTGACAAGAAATAGTTTTGTAAAGAATAAATGAATGAATGATGATAAGAAACGAAAATATATATCACCAAACAAGTAATGAATGATTGAGGAGGGGGAGAAAATAACATATCGTGAATTGAAGCTTCAATTTTTTCTGAGAGAAATTAGAGATATCTCCAAACCTAGAATTTATTAAATCCTTGGATGAGTTTGACCCTTGAATCATTTGAGCCTTCAATTCACGTCTATGAATTGCATGATCCTTGATTCTAGATTGGATTCTACAAGGAAGAGTGTCAACAATAGGTGGATTCTGTGGAAGTATTCAGATATCCCAATAGGTTCACAAATGGTAGGGGTTCATTAAATAGTTAGAGACAGTATAAGTAGTGCTTCCAAAAAATCATTAATAAAGATCACTTTAATAATTGCAAAATTAATAAGAATTGATAAAATATTTCTAAATATAATTATAAATTGAAAATTCTATAAATGTTTTTATATAATTATATTTCTAAAATTAATAAATATATATAAAAATAAATATAGTAAATATATCCTTTCTATAAATACAATTATTGTAATTTTATAGTTATTAAAATATATAATTATTTAGATATTATTATATAAATAGTTTTTTTTAAAATAATAATATATATTTTTATCATTATATTTATCTATATAATTATATACACACATATATATATATGTATTTAGTAAATATAAATAAATTGAAATATAGTAAATATATTAATTATTTAAATAAATTAATTATAATTTTATAAATATTTAAATATAAAAAATTATTTATTTATAACTTTATAATTACTTTTTAAAAATAAATATCTATTTATTTATAATTATAAATACACAATGTATACATATTATAAATATACATTTATAAATGTATTTATTTATAGATAATTATGTAAAGTAATATTTTTAACATTATTAATGATATTTTAATCTTATGTGCGTGAATGTTAAACATGATTGAAGTTGAATAATTAATAATTTTCACAATTTAACTATATTTTAAAAATGGGTTAGTTTTATAAATTTAATATAAATTATTAAAAATGTATTAATATATATTGAAATAAAGATAAAAACTTATTCAAAATGTTAAACAATAGTAAGTAAATAAATATATATATATATATATAAATAAAATTAATTGATTAAATTATCCAAAAAATAAAAATAAATTAATAAAAAATATTTAAAATGAAAAACTACATAAATTTAATAAAATTAAAATTAAATATATAAAATTTACCGATTATAGATATGATATATTAAATGATTCATGTTATAATGAAATTATAAAATGAATAAAAAATCGAATAGATTATATAAATATTAGTTGAGTGTGTTTCTATATAAGATTTCATTAATTACACAAATATTTTTGTGTGTGCATTGTATATAAAATATCATTAATTATGTATATGTATGTTAAATAAATATAAAACATGTTTGAACTATGTTAAATTGAAAAATCAAATGACATTCAATTATGTCCATTAGTCGATGAAATTAATTTGAACTTTTAATTCAAATTAATTTTTAATTATATATTTTTCACTAAATATATTACTATTTAATTTAAAGTATAAATAATATTTATTAAATAAATAATATTTATTTATATTCATATAAATCTATATATTTAATATATACTATTTATTAAAATTGTAATTAATTATTTAATAAATAAATTTTTTAATATTTTACTTAATTTACTTATTTTTAATTTTTATCTGTCTAATTTTAATTTTCCATATATCTATATATTTAATATATACTTTTTATTAGTATTTAAAAATTTTATAAATTATAACCAGTTTATTAATTATGACCAATAATTATTTAATTAATAAATTATTTAATATATTTATTTTAGAAAAATGATCATTATTATTTATTTATTTTATTATTTAATTTTATTTGAGACCATCATAAGTGTTTGAAATAAAGAAATAATAAAGGGTACCATTTATCAGTGCTAAAAATCAAGCACTCTTAAAGGGCACCATTTTCCAATGTTAATGAAAATTGCTGACAAAGGTTACCCTTAATAATCGCTTAAAAATCAGTCATTAAGGGTACCATTATCATTTCTTTTTTCTAGTAGTGATAATGGACCACAATACTAACAACATTATTTTTCGAAGTGATTCTTAGTTGATCAAACTAGTCGGTATAAAGAGTAATACCCACTAATTATAATTTTATAAATTTTATTTTTAAAATGGACTTCATTTTTTGGATTCAGAATATCAAAATTAGCTTAGGGTGAATTTTTGGTGTTTTTCTGAAAACTATAAATTTTTGATGAACAGTGAAAAACACTACGTTATTGTTTAAAACAGACTTTTTTATTTAAATAATTTGTTATTTTATTTTAATTTATTTTAGGTCAAAATAGATACATAATACCTATATATTTTCAATGTAATTCAATGAAGTCATTTTATAATAAGTTTAGATATATAAAATTTTATTGAACTTTTTATCGTCTTTTACCCATCTTCTTGGAGAATTTACAAATTTGAAAAAAAACGAAATTTTACCACTTCTGTGAGTTGAATTTCAAAAATATGAGGGACATGGTTAATATCAGTAAGTAAAATTTGGTTCAACAAGATGAAGATAATTTTTGACGAATAGTAACTTTTGACTTTTATTTACTAATTATAAAAGTAAATAGGGTAATTAAGGGTTAAAATGATATTATAATTACCCTAAAACATGTCCTAATTCTATTGTATAAGTTTAATTCTACCAAAATAACCTTATTAATAAAATATTACCCCCTTTGGTTCACATAGTTTAGATTAGGACATTTATTATTATTTTATTTAAAGAAGAGTTAAAAGTGGAATATTCGATGTTTAAAAACTAAACCATTTTTAATATAGTGTTATACATAAGATAAACTAGACTATAAATATTCATTAAAAAGATAAATATATTTCCTACATAATGGTATTTTATTTATAATTTTTATATATTATATAATGTAATTTATTTAAGACACAATGATGATGTAAAAAATTACTCTATTAATGAAAAATTTAAATATTTGATATTTTTTATGTCCAAATAAATGTAATTTGAGACTTATGATGAATTAAAAAAAAATTATAGGTTAAAATGATATATTGGTATTTATTAGATAAATTTTATTCAAAGAGATAAAGTTTTTATGGCTTAAAAAAAATCAAATACTAAATAGTGTCAAAATTGACATAATTGAGTTTTTAAAAATAATAATAAATATTTAGTGGATATAATATCCCTAAAAATATAATGTTTGTCCAAAAGACTTATATAAAGTTATATATGTTAACAATTAACCACTTGGGGTTATCTATCCAGTTTATAGTATGTTTATTAACCATATAATATAAAAATACAAAGAGACACAGTAAATGTCAAACTATTTAACTAAGAGATAAATCTAAAATATAAGGGTAATATGGTGACCAAAACCCTTATAAAACATATTGGTTGATATGTTTTATACCCATACCCACATTATTCTCGAATTAAATAATTTTATATCCATTATAAACTGAAAATTATTTTATTATAAAATAATATTTATAGCTTTTTCTAATGTGACCATCACCTCTCTTATAAAAGGGTACTCCCCCTTCTCATAATTTCACACATCCAAAGCCATTTGGATCTTCCAAACCCTACCCAAATATCCTCCAAACATCCCTCAAATCAACCTAGAGTCCTTACTTGTATGATAAATCTAACCTAAGGATCCATTTTGATCAACTCAAAAGGAAACACCTGAAGAAGAGGTAATAATTTCACCACCATCTTTCATGTTCTTTTATTCTTCCACTTCATCTTTATTTGTTGTTTCCATACTGAAACAATAACTCTAGTACCTTCAAAATACTATTATGTTATTATAAATAGGGCACCACTACATTCTTTATTCTATCCATCCCATAAATAACAAAGTCACAGTACGAGCGTACGTACAACTAGCCATCTCTACATCGTGGTGTAGTTTTTTATTCAAATACTTCATTATTTGGACGGGTATAATAATGAGTATAACTGATATAAATATTAAATATAACATGTTATATATTATGTATAAATGATATATAATCCAATTATATACGATTTCCACATAAATATAATGATATTGTCACTTGTGCGTACATACAGATTACCGTCTCCATGAACGCGATGAGATTAATTCCCCATCGTAATCATTCAAAAATAATTTTCATTTTATGATTAAAAATAATGTCTAAGAACATAATATAATTCTGGATATGAATAAAATACATCCAATCTATAACAAACATGGTGTACGTAACCAAGAATATATTGGAAAACGAATCAGTTAACACCCGAAATGATGGTACTACTGACATATTATTAAAAAATAAAAATTAAAGGATCAAATATGATATCAAATTTATGTATATTGATCATGTATAACATAATAATTTTTTTAACAATTATACAAGAGGTTAACATAGCATATACTATGGAAAAGTACAAGGTAAAGGTTAATTTCACAATCTCTGTATTATCCGAGGCTGTTTTTACGTAAGTATCTACTGGGACCTCTTTATCATCCACATCCATGTTTTTTAAAAATGTATTTCAATTTTTTTTCTATTTACTAGAATATTGGTTAAAGTCATTTATACCCTTATTTTACTTTTTATAACAAGGTTTGAAATGAATCTTTCCATCCTTTTCCAAAACAGATACTTTTTGATCTTTTCGA
The DNA here is from genome assembly GCA_963277665.1 of Viscum album. Lineage (NCBI taxonomy): Eukaryota > Viridiplantae > Streptophyta > Magnoliopsida > Santalales > Viscaceae > Viscum > Viscum album. Next base: position 276,938,233 of record OY728137.1, read on the forward strand.
CAAAATTAAGGTAAGAATGTATTTTTTTAACTTATATGGCGGGTATGGATATTTTCTGCCAGTATATCATCATCGAAGCTTCCCATACAAAATTATTGGAATATTTTCAAAATAAATGTTTTCTTTAATAATTATTTTTCACTTAAATGATTTCAAAATAGAAAGTGGTAATTATTTCAAATAGTTTTTATTTCATCTATGAAAACATCCTTTGATTGATTTTAAACTTCTTTGAAGTTGATTTATTACGATAAAAACCTTCCATATTGTATTGAAGGGTTTCTGATATTTTTGACTATCGATGTGTTATTTTTATACCATTCATGGTTTATGGATCAGGTATTTACATTTCGTATGCTCATTTTTATACCAATGTTTATGTTATGATTAAACATTTTCTTATGAGGAATGCATTGGACATAGTAAGTAATGCATGGATCCCCCTATAGCTCCTTAATGAATTAGGGGGTCTCATGAGACAAAATAGTGTCTAAGAACAAAGCCTTGACTATGTGATTATGAGGTCTTGCATTATGCATTCCATCATTATGGAATTGTCAATTGATATTTCATGTGATTATTCGACCAGTAGAATATCCATGTGAATAAGTAAAGGGCATTACTTATTTTATATTTTCTATATTTTTCTGAATTTTAAGTTTAAAAGGCTTATGTTTTAGTCTTATAAATATCCTTAAATGTTTATTCTTATTCATGAATGGTTCCACAATATTTTTATCCATACTATGCATCTGAGCTCACCCCTTTCTATGTTTTATTATCCGAGGATGCGAAGAAGTATATTATGGATGACCTAGAGGGATATTGTAAGGGATATAAATGTTCTCGATGGAGAAAATATTGTTTTTGTTTTTTATAAAATAATGTAATGTAAAACTTATGAATGTATCTAGTACTTCCAAGGCTACTAAACTAATTGTTCTTTAGGGATTTGATCCCTTGTGATCATTCCAATGTTGTGTAATAATGCACCGACTCTGGGTAACTGGGGTTAGGGCATTAAAATTGGTATCATAGGATGTTTAGTACAACCCTTGGAAACTAGATTGAGAAAAACACTGATTAGACAAAATTACCCTAAGATAGACTTTGAGGATTAGTAAAGAATAACTTCTTTGAATTTTGGTAATGTAGATATTTTTTTAGTTTTCTAATCAATACATACCTGTCTGTATACAAACAGGTAGAGGTGGATCTGGCATAGATGTACCTAGGGGTAAATCCCTAAAGCACCACATTGAACTAGACTCAAATGAGAATTGGTTCATGACAACGGTCCTTGCTACACTATTGGTCACAACACTCTCGGGGGATAAGCTTAGTATAATTCACATTTTGTTTACAAACCATTATGAAAGATTTTAGAGTATATACTTTCTCAAAGAAAACATTTGTATGATTATGAATTATATCCATAAACTGTTCTATTTAGGTTAACTATTTTACAAGTTTGGAATTATGTACAGTGATTCATAAACTAATCTTGTGTATGCCATTTTATAGAAATTGTGCCTAGTGGAAGGAATGGAAACCATATCAATGCACATAATCCATGTAGAGATTTCAATCACTAATAATGAAGTTGAAGATCAAAAAAACGTGGTTTCATGTAATTAAATGGTTTCATCATGTTTATCCAATGCTTTATTCGATTCTGGATTATCCCATTGTTTAATATCATCCCAGTTTTCAAATAAAATTAGATATTTTGAATTTGTCTTAACATAAGAGTTTTCAGTCAAAACACCTAAGAGAAGTATCATCGCAAAAAAATTTAGTGAACCAGTTCCCAATAGGTAATATAAATGTTATTTATCTACTAATCTCATCATCATACCCATGATTGAATTTTATATAATCCTCAGATTAGATTGTCTTTCAGACCATGATGCGAAAATTTATTGAAAGAAGAAGGAGGCTAAATTTTTTGATGATGATAAAGGGTACCTTATCTTTAGAGCAGAAACGTCACCACCTGATTCATATCTAGATCCACCCCTAGTAGCTCTACTAAATTCAATTATTAACAAGGAAGAGAATAAAATAACTATGGGTGAGGAAACGTATGTTTGAATAGAGGATGTACCTATTGTGCAAGAATATGTTGATGTGTTTCCAGTGGATTTACCTGGACATCCTCCATAATGAGAAATAGAGTTTTCCATTGATTTAATTCTTGGTTCATGGCCTATATCTAGGACCCCTTATAGAATTTCCACCATTGAGTTAGTGGAACTAATGAAAAAACTAGTGTAATTGAGTAATAAGGTATTTATTCTCCCTAGTGTTTCTCCATGGTGAGCCCTTGTTCTTTTTGTTAAGAAGAAATATGGATCTATGAGGTTATGCTTTGACTATAGGGAGATCAATGATATAAAAATAATGAACAAGTATCCCCTACCTCACACTGATGATTTATTCTACCAACTTCATAGAGCTCAATATTTTTCATATATTGACCTTCAATCTCGATTCTATCAGTTGTGCGTGAAGAAGAAATACATTCCAAAAATAGCATTTAGAACCATGTACGGTCATTATGAGTTTATATAAATGACTTTTGGATTGACTAATACACCCTCTGTCTTTATGGATCTAATGAATAGATTTTTCATGGAATATCTTTATGAATTTGTAGTTGCGTTTATTGATGATATCTTGGTATACTCAAAAATCTATTAAGATCAAGAAAATAACTTGCGCACTATTCTGAAAACCCTCAGAAGAAATGAATTATATGAAAAGTTTAGCATGTGTGAATTATGGATTCAAGGGATTTATTTTCATTGTCTCTAAGGATGGAATCTCTATTTATCCATCAAAGACCATGGAAAACCAAGAATGGCCAGCACCAATTAGTATAACTGAGGTTTGCAATTTTATTGGTTTAGGAGGTTATTATTGGCATTTTGTCCATACATTTTCTCTATTGGCTAACCCATTTACCAAGCTCACATGTTAAGTGGTTAAATTTGTTTATAAAAAATACTTTTAATAATTTTTTTGAAGAACTAAAGAGAATATTAGTTAATGCTCTTATCTTGACTCTACCATTGATGAATGATGGGTTTGTTATTTATAGTGATGCTTCAAATAAATGACTTGGTTGGTTACTCATTTAGAATGAAAAAGTTATTGCCTATGCATCACGATAGCTAAAAATTTAGGAGAAAAACTATCCTACTCATGATATTGAGTTAGCAGCTGTAATATTTGCTCTGAAATTATAGAGACATTGTCTCTATGGTAAAATGTGAGATTTATACTGTTCACAAGAGTTTAAAATATATTTTCTCACAGAAAGTACTCAACATGAGGCAAAGATGATAGCTTGAACTACTCAAGGATTATGATTGAACAATACACTGCTACCCAAGGAAGGAAAACAAGGTGGAAGATTATTTGAGTAGAAAGGATTATGGAGTTTTGTTCAAGATGAGAGTTGAAAGGGATCCTATATACATGGATATAGTAATGATGGATATGGGAATAACCATGGATGGTGAAACATTAATGCATTTTCAAATGGTTTCAAAACCATCTTTACTAGAAAGGGTAAAAAGTTCTCAGACTAATGCCAAGGAATTTAAAAAAAATTACAGCTGTGAATGATGGGAGATTGAGTGACTTCATATATGGAGATAAAATTTTGAAATTTGGGAAGAGTCATTGTGTTTATAACATACCTGATCTAAAAAGATAATTTTTGGATGATGTTCATAGCTCCAATTTCTATATATACCATGGGAGCACAAAAAGGTATAATGATTTGAAGAAATTTTTTTTGTGGGATAACATAAAGAGGGAGATTTAAGATTTTGTGTCATGATGTATGGTTTGTCAATAAGTGAAATTTGGAAGGAAATAGCCTAGAGGGGTCATGGATCCTTTTCCCATACTTGAGTGGATATTGGATAATATTACGATGGAATTTTTCATGGGGAAACCAAAGACTCCTAGAAGGAATGACCCAATAAGGGTCATTGTTTATCATCTTACCAAGTCAGCACATTTTCTTGATATAATAGGTCATTTACCACTTGAACGTCTGGAAAGACAATATGTTAATGAAGTTGTAAGACTTCATGGTGTACCCCTATCGATTTTTTCAGATTCTGGTCCCCATTTTACATCAAGATTCTGGAAAAGTAATTTGAAGGCCTTGGATACTGAACTTTGTTTGAGCACTGCCTACCCCCCTCAAACTGATGGACAATTAGAATAGATTATTCAAACCTTAGAAGACATGTTGAGATCATTCTCACATGACTTTCAAGGTATGTGGGATCAATATTTACGTCTGGTAGAATTTTCTTATAACAATGGCTTCCATTCAAGTATTCAGATGGAATCATATGAATCATTATATGGTAGGAGATGTCACACACCAACTTGTTGGGATGATGTTGGGGAAAGAAAACTCATAGGCCCAGAACATTTTGAGGAAACAATGGAAAAATTGAAGATTATCCAAAACCACAACCAAGAAACGCAAAGTAGGAAAAAGAGCTATGTCGATAACCGAAGATAGGATTTGGAATTTCAAATAAAAGACCATGTTTTCTTGATGGTATCCCCATGGAAGGGTGTTATACGTTTTAGTAAGAATTGTAAATTGAGTCCCGGGTACATCAGACGTTTCGAAATTCAAGAATGAATAGGAGTTGTAGTTTTACATTTGGCAATGCCTCATGTATCTACAAAGTTTATGATGTCTTCCACATATCACTACTGAGAAAATACATGTGTGACCAAATGCATGTACTCACCTATGAGGAAATTTAACTGGAACCACATCTATCTTATTGTGAAGATCCTTTCAAAATTCTTTATATCAGAGAACAAGTACTGAGAAACTGGACAACTCATCTAGTAAAAGTTCTATCGAGAAACCATAAGATGGAAGAGGCAATATGGGAACCTGAGGAACATATGATGAAGAAACACCCAAATCATTTTGTGCAATAATATTCAAAAAATTTCTCAGATGAAATTATTTTAAAGCAGGGAGACTGTAACACCCTAGGCTTCCACGTTATATTTCCCTTTGAATAAATGCAATAGCTTCTGCTTTACACAACTTGAAGTTTTAACACACCACAACCAATAAAACTAGCCATTATGAATATTAATAGCCACTTTTTTGAAAATTTATAAATTTTATTTTCTTGATGGACTTAATTTTTGGATTCGGAATATCAAAATTACCTTAGGGTGAATTTTTGGTATTTTTCTGAAAACATTCATTTTGTTACGAATAGTGAAAAACACTACATTATTGTTTTAAACCAAATTTTTCTTTAAATAATTAGTTGTTTTATTTTAATTTATTTGGGGAAAAATAGATACATAATACCTTTATATGTTCAATGTAATTCATTTGATTCATTTTTTAATAAGTTTAGGTGTATAAAATTTTATTGAACTTTCTACCGTCTTTTACCCACCTTCTAGGAGCGTTGAAAAATTTGCATAAAACATAATTTTACCACTACTATGAGTTTCATTTCGAAAATCCAAGAGACAAAGTTAATATGAGTAAGTAAAATTTGGTTCAATAAGATGAAAATAATTTTTTGGTGAATAGTCACTTTTGAATTTTATTTACCACAGTTAAAAGTACATAGGGTAATTAAGGGTAAAAATTATATTATAATTACCCTAACACATGTATTAATTCTATTGGATAAGTTTAATTCGACCAAAATCAATATTAATAATAAAATATGACCCCTTTTTTCCACTTGGATTAGATTAGGACATTTATTATTATTTTATTTAAAGAAGAGTTAAAATGGATAAATTCAATGGTTAATAAATAAACCATTTTTAATATAGAGTCATACAGAAGATAAATTAGACTATAAATATGCATTATAAAGATAAAAATATATAATATATAATGGTATTTTATTTATAATTTTTATACATTAAATAATTTATTTTATTTTTTGACACAATGAAAATGCATTAATTACCTTATTAATGAAATATTAAAATATTTGATATTATATATATACAAATAAATGTAATTTGAGACTTTTGATTAATTAGACTAACTTTATAGGTTAATATGACAAGTTAGGATTGATTAAATAAAATTTATTCGAAGTGATAATGTCTTTACTACTTTCAAAAAAAATCAAATAAAAAATAGTGTCAAAATTGAGATTATTGATTTTTTAAAACAAATACTAAATTAATAATTGATATAATATTCCTAAAAATCTAAGGTTCATCCAAAGGACTTATATAAGGTTATATAAATTAATAATGTACCACTTGGAGATCTATTGGTAGTTTACAGTATGTTTATTAACCATGTAATGTTAAAATACAAAGAGACATGGTAAATGTCAAACTATATAACTAATAGTTAAATCTAAAATATAATGTTAAAATGGTGGCCTAAACCTGTCTAAAAACTATTTTTTTAGATTTGTTCGACCCATACTCACCATATCCTCTAAATAAATCATATTGGATCCATTATAAACCTAAAATAATTTTATTATAAAATAATATTTCAGGCTTTTCCTAAATTTACCCTCACCTCCCTTATAAAAGGTTACTTCCCATTATATTAATTTCACACTTCCAAAGCCATTTGGCTCGGCCAAAACCTACCCAAATATCCTCCAAAAATCCCTCAAAGCAACCGATATTCCTTACATGGATCATAAAGCTAACCTAATGATCCATTTTGACCAACCCAAAAAGAAGCACCTGAAGAAGATATAATAATTTCACCATCCTCTTTCATGTTCTTTTCTTATTTAACTTCCTATTTATTTGTTGTTTCCATACCAAAATAATATCTCTAGTACTTTATTCATACTCTGATATTATTATAAATATGGTACAACAATATTCGTTATTCTATCAATCCTTTAAAAGAAAATGTCCTTATATGTGCGTACGTACGACTTACCGTTTCCCTGTTTTGGTGTAGTTTGTTATTCAAACATTTAAGTATTTGGATGGGTATAGTAATGAGTAGAATTGATGTAAATAATAAATATAACATGTTAATTATTCTGTATATATGATATACCATCCATTTACATATGATTTCACCATCAACATAATGATATTTTTGCTCATGTGTACGTACGGATTACCGTCTCCACGAATGAGGTGAGATTCATTCCCCATCACAATCATTCAAAATTAATTTTCATTTTATGATTAATAATAATGTATAAGAACTTAATATCATTATTTATATGAATTAAATACATCCTATCTATAAAAAACATGGCTTACGTAACCAAAAATATTAAAAAAATGTATAAGTTAACACCCAAAACGATGATACAACTGAAATATTATTAACAAAGCAATATTAGAGGATCATATATGATATCATATTTATGTATCTAGTTCTTTTATAATTCAGTAAGATTTTATTTACTATTATAAATGATTCTAACATAACATCGACTAAGGTAAAGGTTAATTTCAAAATCTCTTAATTATCTGAGGTTGTTTTTACGTAAGTATCTAATGTGACCTCTAAATCATCGACATCCATGTTTATTAAAAATGTTTTTCAAAACATTTTTACTATTTACTGGACTATGGGTTAAATTAATTTATACCCTTTTTTGAATTTTTATAAAATAATTTGAAAGGAATCTTTTCATCGTTTCCCAAATAAGATACTTTATGACCTTTTCGACAAAATTATGATAAGAATGTCTTTTTTAACTTATACAGCGGGTGTGGATATTTTATTCCATTATATCATCATTAAAGCTTCCCATACAAGATTATAACAATATTTTCAAAATTAATGTATTCTTCAAAAATTATGTGACATTTAAATGATTTCAAAATAGAAAGAGGTATTTATTTAAAATAGTTTTTATTTCTTCTTTGTCAACATCCTTTGACGGATTTTAAACATATTTGAAGTTAATTTATTATGATACTAATATTCTATATTTTATTGAAGGTTTTGTGATATGTATGACTATGAATGTGTTATTTTTATACGATTCATGGTTAATATATAAAGTATTGACATTTCATATGCTAGTTTAAATACCAATGTTTATGTTATTTTTACACCTTTTCATTTGAGGAATTAATTGGACTTAGTAAGTGATGAGTGGAGCCTGCTATAGCTCCACGATTCATCGGTAGGTCAAATGAGACAAACTAGTGTCTTGTCATAAGACCTTGACAAAATCTTATTTTGTTTCTTGGAACAAGGACTTGACTATGTGGTTATGAAGTATAGCATTATGCATTACATTATTATGAAATTGTCTAGTCATATTGAATTTGATTATTAGACTATTAAAATATCCATTTGAATAAGTAAATGCCATTATTTGATTTATATTTTTTATATTATGCATAAGTTTAAGTATAAAAGTCATATGTTTTATTCTTATACATTTCCTTAAATTTTTATTCTTACTTATGTATGTTTCTGCTATATTTTTATCCTTAATAAGCATCTGATCTCACCCCTTTATATGTTTTATTTTTCCCAGGATGCGAAGAAGTATATTATAACTGAACTGCAGGGATAGTCTAAGGGATATAAATGTGGTCAATGGAGAAAATGTTGTTGTTGTTTTTAATTTTATAATGTAATGTAAAACATATGAATGTATAATGTAATTCAAAGGCTACTAAACTAATCGGTATTTCGGGATTTGATCCCATTGATCATGCCAATGTTATGTAATAATGCATGGATATTGGGTTTTTGGGGTTAGGGCATTACATAGTTGGGTCAGGCAGGTATCCCATGAGGAGCGTAATCTCAACATGGTTTATATTGAATTTACTTTTTTACATTTATTACATCTTCAAATGATACATTTTATATTCATAGATTTGATTTTCATTTTGACACCATTGGTGGAGACCTACTGAGTTTACTCAATTCCAATTCAGGCCACTATTTTGGTACCCATCTAGACAACATTGAATTAGGCAATGGTAATGGTAAGCCCCCAATTATAGATTGTTGATATTTTTTCAGATATGTGTGTGGGTGAAGATAATTGAACCAATGCTTAGGATGGTCATGGAGATAGATTTTATTGGAATTTTTGAATTCTTTTGTATATATTGGTACTATTTTATACCATCATCCATGTCATCTAATTTTATATTGTGTATCACTATTTTATTATCCTTGTACTGTATTTTTTATTTATTCATGTCTTATTGTTTATTATATTGATGGTTTACATTAGATTTCTTATTATTTACATTTTTTGACATACTATTTTCATTGTCCATAATTATTAATGTGGTATATGCTGATAAGGATGATATAGTCTCCCTACTGCACCACTATCCACACTTACGTACATTCATCTTCCATTGGAATATGGATAAGCATGATTGAGGTCATGTGGTCCTTGAGTTCAATAACATATTAATAAACTAGTATGGAGATGTCACAAGACACTTGTTCAAAAAATTTAGGTTACCCCTATCCATTAAATGTAAGTAGTTCATGTCATGACCAAATCTATTTACCAGTCTCCCAACATTTGAATACCTTCTCAAGTCAAACATTGAATTTTTTTCTTCTCATCAAAAAATTATCTAGCATTATAACTTCTAAAGTCTTATCTTCCGGATCTCTACCTCAAAACACTATAGAACGTTAGAATTATAGTACATATGCATCTAAACTTATTCTGAAAAACATGTTCCATCACCTAAACCATCTCGTAAATGTATTATTTTATAATATTCACTCTGATTAACATGAAAAAATATTATTGATTTTCTGTTCCCAATATCCACATCCACCAAATTATAGGCTTTTTACAAGACCCCCTCATTTAAGAGAACATTATATGCTCTTACTATGTTCTTAAGGTCATAATCTTATAGCTAGAGATAATTTTTTATCTCTATAGCATATAATGAAACTTAACCATGGCTTAACATCAATCTTGTCTGATTACATATCATCAATTTGAATATACACTAAACTGGTGAAAACTATTAGGTGACTAATATTTCCTAGTTTATTGGACCAAAACTGCTCATAAATATCATACACCACTAGTGTTGAAAAACTATTATTCACTAAATATATAGCTTAATTAAGTGCTTCAGCCCAAATTTCGTTAGAAATATTAGAATGAAACCTCATGCTTCATACGTTATTAGTTAACATTCTGTTAGTCTTTTCATACATTTAAGTTTAGTATTGCATTCCTTATACAATATTTTCCATTTTGATTTCTTTTTCCCTAGTCCTTCTTAAATCCCATTCTACTATATTAATCTTTATTATCAGAACCTAGAGATTTTATCTTCTCTTTAACATACCTTTAAATAATGGATTTCTATTGAAGTAATTAAATAAAGACATATCAATTTTGTTTTAAAAATTTGTGATGAACCGAACCCAGATATCCTCTCAAAATAGTTCCCAACAGGATTTTCCACATACCTGAACAGATTTTCTAATCCCGATGGGTTGGATAATAATAATTGTGAATCAAAAACATTTAGAGGGAATGATTTCCCTCAACCTGAAGAAACCATATGGAATATATATATATATATAAAGAGAGAAATAGTGGAAGTATAATATATATGCCATAAGAGATAAGGAATAACTAAATCATTATAATTGAAAAAGGTAGGAAGGAATCTCCATGAGACAAATCCAACTACATAAGCATACAAAACGAAACAACTGGTCCAACAACTTCATGTGCGAACAAGAAAAATCCTCCAACATCTCACCACCATCTACCCAAACCCAAGTCAATAGGAAATCTCACTGCCTCATAATGGTTTATTAACTCTCCTTTAATCCAATGACATAACCAGGACTATGTATTTCTAAAGGGGTATATAGGGTGTGAGATAATAATCTCATTGGTGTCTATCCAATGTTCTCCATACATGTAAATGAACAATAATCCATTATTTTTCAACATTAATAAAAAAAATACATGATAAATGTTTGAATGTGTTTTTATCTAATGAATGACAACACAGTTTGGTTCCTATTTTATTCGAATTTAAAATAAATTTAGTATATCTGTTCAAAATAATTTCAAATCCATATATCTCAGAATATATATCCTATCAAAAAAACCAAGAACTCATCCCTTATCATATTAGATCTATGGAAGTGCAACAAAAGAGTACAAACCCGAAGAAGGAGAACAAGTAACATCACTCAAGGGACCACACTAGGTCAAGATAGATAGGACACTCATACCTAACATAAGAAATAACATACTCATTAAGACATTAGACATATTCCCAAAGTCTATATAGTAGATGAAAACTCTAGAAAGTGAACCACAGAATAGTTAGAACAACTCTCGAGAGCAATATTCTTGGTGTGTAGATGAAATTTAACATTTAAACCCCCAAAAGTGCAACTGGCCTATTAATATACCTTATACCTAAGTACCCAAGGTGTCTCATAATTTATATTTTCCAAACTAGTTCATCAAATCATTTCCATGAAAACACGATTTGAAAACAAATTCACAAAATACAATTTCAAAATGATTTCAAAAACCATTTCCATTTATCAGAACTAGGTGGAACCATCATATATAAACACTCAACTCCACACACACAACAAAACTTCTATCATTCCATTTCATTTAATTAATCAATTTATTAAAAGTTAGAGATATGTGGTTCTCAAATACATGATAGAGATGGAACTACCTACCTCAAAGTTGGGTTACACTAGCCCGCAATGGAGCCTACCACATGAATGGATTCAAAAATGAAAACAGAGACCCTAGGATCAATAATCACATCTCAAAATTTATTCAAATAAAGATATGGGTTATAAAAATTTGGGAAAAACACATACTTTAAGAATGCACACCCATTGCACCAAAAAATACACATATTAGACCCCATAACATGATTAGAAAATGGATATAGTGAGAAATTAGAGGAAACGTCACCATGGATCCACAAAACTAATAGAGCAACGAAAAAGTGCTAATTCAATCAATGGAAATGAAGAAGATGATATTATATCATTCCCAAAGTGATGAAACACAACTGACCTGATGATCCATCACCAAAACAATCAACCCAGATCTAATATAGACTCCCAAAATCACTAGAGAAGGGATCTAGTTCAATATATGGATGTGATGTGGAGGAATGAATTAAAAAACCACCAAAATAGAATATTAAAATCTGATCTCTGAATAGATAAATGATATATAAACCCTTTACATAATGTGTAATCCATTATGTTGGGATACGCCGAAGCAGCCATCGGATTTTTATTAAAACCAAATATTTAACATTAAATATCATGTAATCATTACCCAAAGTGATGAAAAAAAACTTCCCTGATGACCCAACAACAAAAAAAACAACCCAGAGCTAACTAAGAGTCCAAAAAATCATCAGATAAGGGATATAGGTCAAGATAAGGAAGGTATTAATAAGAATGAATAGAAAATCAACTTATACGACACCTAAAAAGCACACCTCCCAATAATTAAATGATATTTCAACCCCTTACACATCATGTAATCCATGATGTTTGTACACTAACACAAACCCATCGCCTTTTTATAAAAACCTAATATTTTAAAATTAATCATTGTGTAATCATTAAAAGATGTGTACTAATTTCATATAAAATTCAAGGTTCATAGTATTTTCCAAATAGAAATTATAAATTGGGTACTCTCATTATGTGAAATGAATTATGTTGTATTCTTAAAAAACTGTATATTCTTACCTAAAAATTGAAATACCTCGGGCATCTATTGAACTCGGGGAGGATGTTTCCAAGACATTAACACATTTATACCCATACATCATTAATTTACACAAACATACAACCCTGAAAATTAGGTAATTTTACCAAATAAATTGTCTATATCCTTGGGAGTTTGTAGACATACCCAATTAGTGAGGAAAAGTAAATATTGGAAAATTACATGAATGATGGTCATGAGATGTTAAAAAACACTCACCTAAAGACTTTGCACCCCCATGAAGTCTTGAAGAAGAATGAAGCCTAGTTAATAGGTGAGGATGCTACTCCCTCATCAATGAATCACTCTCTAATGTATCATGAGAATATGATCTATACAACCACAACAGAATTGACATCCCACTCAATACATTTAATTTAGAGTTAATGATCAAAACTAGATTCTCAAAAATAAAAACCTATATCTCCGACTCAATATTTTCCTAACTCAAAACAAGATAGGGGTCATGAATATATTTATTGAGCTATGATAGGTTGAAAAAAAATGAATTTCAGTCAACTGAGGTGATAATTCCTACCAATAAGAAACCCTCCCAAGCTACTCATTTACTTGAAATAGTCCAACATTTCTAAGATCAACATTCCCAATTTCACTAGACAATCATGACCTAATTGATGAGATAATTTCTAGAAAACCTAGCCACATATGTAAAACTCCAAAGAATGAAGTTGTTGATCCGTATAATACTTTTTCTAAATTGTCATTGTAACAAGATGCCATTGTATATATTGAATCATCACAAATGTCTCATGAAGAGAACTCAGTTTCGTAAAAGAAGATCCACCCACCTCTTCCCAGAAAAGATTTTATTTTCACTGGATAACATACAAATCTTTGAAAGGATCCATTATTATTGACTATTGATAACTATTGTTATAAATAAACCCAAACAATCCCAGATGGTTATTCTGAGATCTAATGAAATCCAAGATATATGCATGAAGGATATCCTCCATAAAAAGAATAGTATGCTCTATCATACTGTCTATATGAATATGATAATTTTTAATCAATATTACATGATTACCCATTTCCTCCTCGAGACTCCAATAGAACCTCTATGTAAACTAAGGATACATGTATGAATCAATGGTAAGATGAACACCATGTAACCAGATAATCTCTTGCAAACACACCTTACCCCAATCTGCATCCTTTTTGGTGTCTTTGATCTGAATGAAATGAGATTACTTTTTAAACTGATCAATCACCATCCAGATAGCATTTATACCAGATGGATTCTATGGTAATCCACCAAAACCCCCATAGAAACCTTACCCAAGTTGAAAACCATCATCGGAAGAGGATAAAGAAAACTAAAAGATTTCAAATGCTCTATATTTATCTATTGGATGTTGTAATAGTGGGACACATATTTTAGAAATGTCCTTCTTTATACTAGGCCACTCGAATTACCGCCTTTTATAATAATCCATATTTTTTGTTCCTAATTGAATAACACATGATGAACTTTGAAAAGTAGAAAATAATGAGTTCCTCGTAGATGTTGGGATGAAAAAACGATCCCCAAAACTGGGGATACCATCTGAATAGAAAGACCAACACCAAATATTATCTCCAAAATATAGGGATTCTTGAATTAATCAAAACTCTTCATCCAACTATTGACATTATAGAATAGACTCAAATAGGAATGATGATATCTAAACACAAACCAAAACATGAATGAGTTATCCTATTGATCATCCAAATGTTATAATTAAAAAATCCCATAATGTTCCACTCGTCCCTTGATTCCAAATTATATTGCGATTTCATTTTCCTTCCATGAGAATATTAAATGAAATTATCAATCCTTGGGGATTAAGAGTTATCAACATAAAATATTTTTAGATATTCTGCCCACCACCTCTACCCATGATTCAATTGTTTCTAAGAATATATATAACTCAAATCATTATGGTAAGAAAAGACTATGAATAATTTTCCCAAAAGAAAATGTTTCCAATAGTTAAGTGCCTTCCTAACTTTGACAATATATAAATAATGAGTTGGGAAATTAATCTCATGTTGTGTAAGATATCAAGAACCGTAGGACACTACATGGTTATCCTGCATGATCACACAAATAAAACTAGCACCTAATGCATCACAAGAAAACAACAAACCCCTTTAATGGGATGAAACAAAATCAGAATATGATCCAATTCGAGATATCATTTCAGTATACTGAAAGAATCCTGATACTTTTTATCCTAATTGAATTTCACCACTTTTCTACAAGAGAAGTCGAATGTGATGCAAAATTTGATAAATCATTGAAAAATTGTTGAAAGTATCTAATGAGATCAGGAAATTTTCAAATCTCAAATTCATTTGGAGGATCTTCTTGTGAAAATATAACCTTTCACTTTTTAGGATCAAATGATAATCCACGATCATAAATCACATGACCCAATAATTTAACTTCTTTAATATAGAAGTTTCATTTCTAAAGCTTTCCATTCCAATAGTGACTCCTCAGGATTTCCAAAACCAAACTTAGATGGTGCTCAGGGTCATGCTCAGATCAAAATTTAAAAACAACTTTCCCCTTTTAAATGTTTGAACAAATGAATCACACTAGAAAAAACACACTTGTTCTTAACTGTTAACCATTTAAACATTTAATAATCGATACACAATCATATTCATCAATCTAGGTTAGGGAAAAGAGCATTATGGTTCCACAAGGCAAAACACTATTCTAAAAAAACCCTCATCCATTAGGTTTTCCAACTTATTCTTGAGATTTTTGAGATCCTACAGTTCAATATTATGAGAATTTATCAAAAAAGACTGCATCCCTAACACCCGATCAATTGTAAAATCTACAACCCTCTTTAGAGGAATATTAGATGGATCATCTGGGAATGTGTTAATTAATTTCCAAAAAATAGTGTGAAAATCATCAATAGATGATACATTATTGGGAACAACTAATAACCTTGATAAAAAACTCTTGAGCACAAGCCAAAAAGGTACCATACCACGAGAACTGAGATCCTACTCTCCCTTAAACACCCAAGAGCATTCATGAGCCTCAGAAAATGATACATTATGATGATAGAAATCAACCTACGATTTGAGAGAATAAATACAATCAATACTAAAGATTATGTCTAATAGATTCATATTGAGAACAAGAAAATACCAAACATTCATTGCACCAACTATCAATAGAACACAAAGACATCAATACCCCTACTCTTTACCATACCTAAGATGTTCCTCTAAATCTATAACAAAGGAAATGTGTTCTATTGGAATGATGGGAATACATATAAAATAGTAAGATATTTACAATTTGGAAGTACTAGTATTAAATAAAGTTATTATTACAGAATATGAAATATGATGTTACCTTTTACTATTGTTGGACCCACTTCTACCTCCACAAAAAACACATCAACTATGTGATGGTGATTCACTCTTGAGGCCTGTAGTTGTAGACCTATAGTATTTGAAGCATCTGACTATGCTATTAAATCCTTTAAAACTGATGACCCCAAACCATATCAAGTTGTATACGGAGCCAAATAGAAATTCTACAAATAACCATAATATCAACAACTATTACACATCTTTTTAAGTGAAGTAAAATAACAAAGTGTGTTTCTATCCTTTCCACACTAATAAAAAGTTAGAGGATCAAAACTTGTTGCAACTTGAGGTACGGAAGAGTAATTCTCTTGAGAACCACCATCACCACTCATGTGGTGATCTAGTTCTATTTTTCCCAGGCACCACACTAAACCTTTCACTAGGTGGAAGATAATTGGAATTATATCAAACCTTTCCTATCATGTAAATTTTTGACATCATATCCCTAAAACATTTTATCTAATAGGTTTAAAGATATTGTATATATAAAAATAATCTAATATCAGGTCGCAAACATTGTGTTTACTTTTGAGAATGTACCTAGTCATTCTTCACAAAATCAAGTGAAAAACAAACGAGCTTAGTAAATAGATTTGTGTATGCCAACAAAAAATATCTCCACATTACAATAATAGGATCTCCAGATACCTTACCATTATTAGTGACTATTGAAAAAACTACTAGAATAAGTTATTCATAAAACCATACTAGTCCAATCGTATGTTCCTATACAACTACACTATAGAACCCCACCAACGCTTGTTGGGACCCACATGTATGAATGATATGGAATTAGCCTTGAAAATGTAAGGTGTATCCATGAATTAAAAGATCTAATATATCATTTCATGATTTTCCTCCACCTATTGAGGTTCATTAGTACCTTTAAAGTGTGATAGTTTTTCATGAAATAATTGTTATTATCGATGTCTCTCATAAAACTCTTAGTAGTTTCTAAAAAACTATTTTTTATGATTGTGATATATTCTAGCCATGAGTATGAACATTTCACAAAATGACCTTAATAATGTTTTGATCCATTAGAGGATTATTTTATATTGCATTTTCTTTACCCTCCTGAGGTAACCATGAAACACATCTCAGAGGCATACAACTGCACACTAAATTAAAATAAATGCTCATAGAATAGAACAATCTCAACTTAAAATAGAAAATCCACAAGAAACTGCTGTAACGAATATAAATATGAAAAATATATACAAAAATACAAACATATCTTGGTAACTTGAGTCTCATCAGGGAAAGAGTTATCTTGGAAGTCACAAAAATATACCTCTTAAGTCCTGAAAATCCTATCTCTAGTATACCAAATGTTCCAAGAAATGGACTCTTGAGAAAATAACTACTCTAATACCAAACCATGATAAACCTGACCCAAATACCCTATCAAACTTTTACTCAACCTGAATTTCAACATACCTAAAGGGTGTTCCCAATATCCACAGGCAAGTGATTAGCACTTGAGAATAAAAAAATCCAAAGGAATGATTTCATCCAAACTGAAGTGAAAATATGACATACAAATACATAATAGAGAGAAAATCCATAGAAATATATTCCATAAAATATAAGGAAAAATGAAGGCCTTATAATAGAAAAATGTAGAAAAAAGTTTCAAGTGATAAACCAAAATAAAAATTACTAAAAAACCAAACAACCACTTCAATATATATATGTGACAACATGGATAGTTTCCCACAATCTAACAACAACTTAGTAGATATAAAACCTCACCACCTCAATGTGGGGAATTTTCGTTCCCTGTATCGAATGAAATAACAAGGTCTATGCACCACCGAAGGTGTACATGGGGTTTTATGTAAACGAATTTTTAGGTTATCACCCAAGTGTTATACATCAAGACTGGAAAAAATTATCTAAGTATGCTCAACATTAAATAAAATAATAAATTATAACAGTTTAACATTTTTTATATCTAAACATAGGAAAACAATTTAATTTCCCCCATTTCCACATTTTCAAATAAATCTGGTAAATTAGTTCTGAAGCATTTTAAATCCTTATTTATTAGTAGATAAATCCTGTCAATACAAACCAAAGTATGCATCACATATCATATCATATCTATTTTAGATAAAAAATAGTATAAAAAACAAGAATCATTAGTAACATCATGATATGGATCACATAAGGTCAAGATAGTTTGAACACTAATTCTTAACATAGAAAATCATGTAACCATCAAGACACTAGACATATACATCACATCTAGAGTGCAAATTAACACCCCAGCATGTGGGCCCCCTATATGTCTAACAAGTCCATAGACTAACAAGAATAGGAAAAAGAGGAAATACCCATTAGAAAACCCCCTGAAAGTGGTCATAACAAGTTACTATACCTTCCACCTATGTACCTAAGGCTTGACTTGTGCTATATTTTCAAATGAGATCATTAAATCATTTCCATCTAACCATGATTTGAAAATCCTTTTCCAATTATGAGAACTACGGGAAATCCATCTTTTATAAAAAAATTAGATCCACACACACAGAAAAGATCATTCTATCATTTCATTTCAATTAATTAAATAATTTATCAAAAATGGGAGAAATGAAGTTCACTAACATAGGCTAGAGATGGAACCACCCACAAAAAAACTCAGGTCGCACAAACCCACAATGGGACCTGTCACAAAAATAATAATCAAAAATGAAAATAAAGGCCTTAGAGTCAATCATCCCAACTCTAGACTTTTTTAATTTAACAAAATGATCAGCAGAGAAGAGAAAAAGACTCAAACCTCCAGAAGGTACACCTTCCACACGATAACCAAGGCGGATTAACCCCCGGAATAAGATCACATAATGAATATAGATATAAATGTTTGAAAACATCGCCAAAGACCCACAAAACCAGTTATATAATTCCACAGACCTGTCGTGATCGAATGAAATGAAGAAGTATAAAATATTTATTACCTAATGAGATGAAACACGACTGAACTAATGATCCAAAGAATAAAAAATCAATTAGGTTAAAATGGAGAGTCGAAAAATAACTATAGAATGGATATAGGTTGATATCAAGAAGGGATGTGGATGAGTGAATGAAAAACTAAATTATGCAGCACTGTAACTGCTAGCCTACAGATAGTTACATTATGTGAACACCTGTTACACTTCATGTAATACAGGATGTATGGATACAACAAAAAACATATGGAAATTCTATTAAAATGTGATATATTAACATTAAATTTCATGTAATCATTACAAATTATGTACTCCATTCATGTTGGAAACAGGATAAACATGATCTTCCCTACAAAACTTAATTGTCTTGTACTCCTTTTATAAGGTGTTTATTTCTCTTAGAAACTGGGAGAGAATACTTTATATCCATAAAAATATTCTAACAAGACTCCATTAATTCAAATAAACGTACATCCCTAATCATTTGGAAATATTCCCCAACAAATTCTATCCATCC
Organism: Viscum album; assembly: GCA_963277665.1. Taxonomy (NCBI): domain Eukaryota; kingdom Viridiplantae; phylum Streptophyta; class Magnoliopsida; order Santalales; family Viscaceae; genus Viscum; species Viscum album. The sequence goes on from OY728137.1 coordinate 276,957,882, forward strand.
TTAATAGTCCAAAGTCACACCCAATTATAAATGAAACATGTAAAGATAAGAGAATTACCAGAATAATAGTAATGAGGTGTTAAAAATAATTTTCTCACGTTACTTATAACATCATTAATAATTGAGGAAAAATAAAGGTATCCGCTATTATATTTTACTAGATTTGGTCCCAATACATTTTAATTAAATTTTCTTAATTATTAACTAAAACAATTACTTCAATTGAAATTATAAAAAACCTTCCACTTCTATTTGAGTATAAAAATTTACCAACATTCATATTCAAAGTGATCACGCTTCAATACAACCTATAATACTATATCATTTATTTTATTCTCATTGATATAAATATTTCAATAGTAATAAAACTATATATTTATGAGATTCTTAATTCCATACAATATTACACCATTCAGACATTCATTAAAAAAATCCAGTTTTTTATTCGTATATTCCACCTCCATGGATCCATGATTAACATTCCATACTCCATTACCAAATTTTTTCCCATAACCATCTTCATCTAGTTATCTAATTTAAATAATATTATTTCTACAATTTGGGATGTTTCAAATGTCTTTAATCATCAATAAACTCTTATTAGATATCTAGATATTATCATTTATTTTTTCAGAAAACTAGTAAACCTTATCATCCTCTATGTGAACCATCATAAATCTTCCTAGTACGTGATTCTCTATAAACCCTTTTTTTCCATGGAATAAAATGATGCACTAAAACCAAATAACCATTATTATTAAAAATCATCAACACTTAATAGTAGGTTGATATCCCCTTCTATTTAACTTATTAAACATAAATTTTAGAATCTAACCTTATAGTGTTCATCATATGAAATTTTCATTCTTTCTGGAGAAGATCCTTTTACCCATTGTGATAACATTGTGGACCAGGTCTGGTACACCCACTTATACTCATTTCTCTAGACCTATTTTTACCTTTCTTTTTTACATATCCTCGGTTTTGTGATTTTACAATACCTTATGTTTTTAATGCACTAATAGTGTGTTATTTAACTTTCCTTCATCAATATTCCACATTCAGGATTAGGTTCTTGAAATTATCAAACACAATATCATATTTATAATATAAATTTATGACAAGAGTAACCATCACCAGCTAACTCTTTGGTAGTGATGATAGAAAATGTATTTCCCTAGAAACCTATGTGAACACTAAATTATTTGAATAAATCTAGCTATGAATCATTTTTAAATCCTTGACATGGTTCACTTATAGTTTACCGTGTAATAACTATATACTAAACATCCTCCATAATATGAAATCTTTGTCCAAAGAAATAATTTTTTAATACATGTATGTTTGGCACTTCACTAACTATGTTGTTGTTTTCATTTTCAATATTTTAAAATCAATATTACTTACCAAAAAAAATACAATCCATGTTTCGTACAATCCAACTGATCCCATTATTATTTATTGATATTCTATAGTTTTATTTTATTCTAGGAAACTTCCATGTCATTTTTTATAAGACATTCTTCCTTCTATATCCTCCAAAACCATAGTCTATTATATAGAACTTATCAAACCAAAAATTAGTACACTATAATTACATTCATTCCTCTAATATTAAAATCCAAATAAAGATAAAATAAATCTAAGGAAATATTACTAAATGATAAATGAGTATATCATGTTTACTTCTTGAACTAGAGATATGATACTAGTTTTTATGGGAAGCAGATAATTTTAAACCATGAGTTCTGTAAAAATTACATCACTTAAATACAATTATCAAATCTAATTTAACTTCAAGAACAAGACTTCATGTGTAGAATAACACCTCCTCCTCCATGCATAGTGTACTAGAACTAAGAAAGTTGATGTAACCCTAAATTATGAAAATATGTTATTCATATTTTATCACACACAATATCATATAAGAATATGAAAGATAAAAAAATAATGTGACACATTTATTTTTTATTTTATAAAAATTATGCCTTATGTCCAATGGAGAAAAAAAATTCTTGTTTATTACACTTCATTGGATGATAAATGAGTATGAAATCACAGGGAATTTAATATCACATAAATTATGCCTCTCTTTAAGGATAGAAGATGAATGATAATGAACTAATTCTTTTATCTTTTATTTTTAAAAAATTCTTGATTGTGGTGGTGTTTTAGATATTTTTATAATGGATTTTTTAGAGTGGATGGTTATTTTTTAGATGGAATTTCATATGGGTAATATTTTTGTAGTTTGGAGGATTTGGGTCTTCCATAAACCAGGTGTATATGGCATGGAATGATCGATTGTGGTGTAGTTCCATGGGTAGTGGGGTTTCAGTGTTTGTATATTTTTTACATTGATTTGACATGGTGTATTGTATATGGAATAAAGACATAAAGGATGGATTCATATTGTTCTATATATTTTTAGGTAGTTGAATCGTAGAGATGGGTTGCGACATAGCCTTCTTCACGGGGTTTGGATTTTGTGGTGTGATGTTTCCCTTTCCTCATGGCATGTCTGATAATTTATAGTATATGTGGAATGTATTTTACCATGTATACCTAATATAGTTTTGACCAGACACACTATGGTGTATTCCCTTTTATTATACTATATGCTTATCTTATACCAATATTTTTTTAATAAAGAAAATAAATTTAACTAATAAAAATTAAAATTAATAGTTTTTTGTGTGTGTGGTTATCAGTTTTTATGATGTTTTTGATATTTTTCATGATATATTATTTTTAATTGATTAGTCTATATAGTGATAGCATGCTTTTATATTTCCTTTTAAATGAAGATATAATTAAATCTAATTAATGTAATGCTTAAAATGGTATTATTTTTTATGAATGTCTTTTTGTGTGTGGATTTATGGCCTTTGTTTTGGGTGGATTGATGACCTTGGTGGAGTTTTGGTTGTTGGACTTACTGATATTTGGCTTTGTGGTGCAAATCCCAATGGCCTTGGTTGTCTATATCTTGGTGGTATTAGTGATTTTAGACTTAATGGATTGGTTTTATATGACTTGGAAACCTTTGTTTTGATGTGCCAGTTCTACATGGTGGTTTTTTCATAGTGTTTCGGTAATAGTGGTAAAATATTTTACATATAAAATGGAATTTGTTGATAATGAATTTTTGGTGTGAATTTAAAAAAATAAAAAATGAATAAATATTGGTAGTGTTTTTATGGAATAAAATAATAAGAAATTGGAAATTGGTTTGTGGACCTTAGTGTGATTTTTTTTGTTATTTTTTTTTTCATTAGAGGAATATCTTGATGGAATGATATTAATATTAACCAGATTGAGGTTTTTGTGGGGCTACATGCGTAAACCCATAAGTCTGGGCTTCTGTGGGACAACTATATAATTTTATCATTTTTTGAATTTTCTACACACACCAACTAGGTCAGGTAACAAGACAAACACCTTAAGACTCTAAGGTGTGATGGGTGGGGGAGGGGTATTATCCTTAACATCAATGATTAAGAGGATATATATGGATGGATACCCCATTTCCCTTTCTCTACATTTATTAGTTTCTTCTAGTGATACCATTATGGATGATGTGATATGTGGAGGGGATCATGCTTATTCTAGGAATAGAGGAATCGTTGCATTGGACGGAGATATATTTAAATTTATATTAATAATTGTTTCCCAACACCTTTAGTGAAGATCATGCATGTCAAATTTATAATTAATTTACATAATATATAATGAAATAAATACTTTCCCGTAAGAAATTTATTCATTGACGATTTTTGAACATGCAAAATGGCCCTTCCAGATTTCCTTAATTTAACTTGTGAGGATCCAAGGGTATAATATCTATAACAATGATCAATACATTCTCTAATGGTCTTCGAGAAACCAATCATTCTTTGGGTGCGAGTGTAGTGAATAAAATGTTTTATGTTGTTCGTTATTGATTGCATGTTCTTTGGTCTTGAAGAAATTCTCTATTCTCTTTCACATTCTTAATAGGGAGAGAGGAGGTGGGGCTAAGAGAGATTTTTCTTCACAACAATTCATTATTCAAAATCATGGAATTTTTTTCGAAATCATTACAGAATATACATAGTCGTCTACTTCTAGATATGAGATTTTGGTTACGAAATATCATTTCAAAACATCTATTAATTATAATTTTAACCATTAATGAAATATCATGCCATATAATAATTTTGATAATATTTTTTTGTGACAACTAGTGAAATATGGATAAATAATATTTACCAGCTCGTAAATAATTATTTTATCACCAGATGCAGTCTTGGTCCATTCAAACTCCTCTTGAATTTATTTAACACCCGAAAAATTATGTTATTCTCTTATATACATATTTTTTTAAAAAAAACTAGTAAATAAATATTTATTAAACATTCAGTAAGTTAAATAAATAGTTTTTATTCATAATCCGATGAATTAATATTTATTTAATTTTTGAGGTCAATATAACTTGGATAAAATCATTCCTCAATCTGGAGAATAATATTTATTCCATTTATTAAATACAAATTGAATTTAATTGAGATAAACAAAAACAATTAGTGTGTGACCCTCTAGGATTCATTATGGTAGGAATTAGGGGGTTCGACTAAAGTACAATATTACTATCTATTAATGGGTTAAGTCACCCAAGAGAAATAACTTTATGTCACAATGATGAAAATAACATTGGAACTATCACTATGTAAAATAATCTATTTATCAAAATATCTCACCAAGTAGGTTGCATGATGGTGTCATAAACCTATATGCTCGTTACACCATTCTTTGACTATCTAAAATAAAATCATTGTTTCACTATGGGAACAAAATTTAGGGTGATGGTTTTAATTTAGTCAAAGGGATGACATATCAGCTTCCATAATTATGGAAGGGACAAATCCTTTACTTATATATTAATATCATTTCATTCATGATGCACCCAATGTACCGTACTTCCTGGCAACATATGGCATGGTATATTTCTTCAAAATATCAAAGTGCGTGAGCCATGAAATTAATTAATGAAAATCTTAATGTCTAAAGAGCATTACACATGAAGGTAGATATGAATATCTGATGACACCAAAACATTCGGAATTTGTACTGGAGGGTCTGTTATCATAATCTCCCATCTTGGAGATTACTAAGTGTGAACTTCAGGAAAAGAAGTCTCATATGCTTATGAGTACCCTCACCTAATGGTCTTTATATGATGTGTCCCATCATAGTATATTATCAAACCGTAGAACTATAATATGAATATTTTCATATCTCTTCATGTTTCTCATTAAGGTGGGGATCTATTATGACTTTATTAGTGCGATAAATACTCTAAGACATTATTACATTAAATTCATGAAAAATAATGAACAATATGTAATAAAATGTTTAATTTAAAATTTAATGAATGAAATATTATTGAAATAAAATTAGAAATAGTTGTTTCTTGGAGAAAAATTCTAACAAAATCCCAATTGAACTGGAGATAACTTTCTACGAATTTCAGTCTACTTGACCTCAAATGATATTCATGTTTTGGTTGTGTCGTAAAATTTTCAAGGGGTCCACCATTCTGGCATTCATGTAAATAATAATCATTATAACCAAACCTCTATGAGAAAAATAATCCATTAACTGATTATTCTTATGATGTATGTGCTTCATCCATGGATGTGACCTTACCCCTTTTTCCAAAGCCACCACAATAGTATTATCAAAAAAGTGTGTGATGTGATATTTAATACTAGGTACCACATCAAGGACATTGATAAAATTAAACTTCTAAACTTCTTCATATCTACCTAAGAAGCCATATTATTATAAGGATCTGCTATATAATATATGATCATATCCTCTATTGAGCTCTTCTATATCACATCACCTGCATTCAAAGTAAAGTTGTATACTTTGTGTGACTTCATGTCATCTTAATCAGTTTGGAAACTAGAATCTTCATATCATTTAACGAAAAGTTCCACATATACTTCATAAACTAGGAACATATCCTTACAAAACCTCATATACTTAAGGATTATCTTAAATAAAATCCAATGGAGGTCACCTAGACATTCTTGATATCTTCCTACCACACATAATGTGTAGGCGACATCTAGCATAGTAAGTTGCATAACATAGAAGACTAACCTAATTTATTATGCCTATTGAATCCTTTACATTATATTTTTTCCTCCTGGGTATGAGAACACATTTACATAAAACAATGAATTCGATGGGGTTCTAGAAACAATCCCCTCTTGGATTATTTCATATTGAATCACATCTATATTTTATCAATGTATGTACTTTTTCATAGAAAGAGAAACATATTAGAACAATCATGATGGATCATAATACACAAAATTTATTCTTCCTCACCCAATTATTTCTTGGAAAATATTTTAGACAAAATTCCATAATATTCTATATGAAATGATTTTCATTTCGAATAAGTAATATGTCATCAACATATATTATTAAAAAATAACTGCACTACTATTAATCTATTGGAAGAAAAAATACTCACATTCATTATTTATAAAACCAAATTATATTATGGATTCATCAAATTGAATATTTCATGACATGGATGCTTTCTTTAATATATAAATGGATTTTTTAAACTGACATATCTAATTAGAATGTTTTTGAGTCACTAACCCTTCAGGTTGTGTCAAGTATACGTCTTCCTAAAGGATCCTGTTATAGAAATCTATTTGACATCCATTTTCCAAAACTCATAGTCATGGTAAGGCACAATGGAAAGAATAATTCTGATTTATTTCAGTATTTCAACTCATGAAAATTTATCATCATAGTCAATGTATTGACATTGTTTATACCCTATCGCAACCGATTGAGCCTTATAGGTACTAAATTTTCCTTCCATTTATAGTTTCTTATTGAATACCCATTTTGGAAAAAGAGGATTTACATCCACGAGAGAATATACCAAAATCCAGACCTTTTTTGGTACATGGAATCAATTTCAAAATCCAAGGCTTCTTTCCACATGGAAAAATTTGTTCCACATACTAATTCCTAGTAGGTTATAAGATTATTATTATCCACTAATGGAAAATGTCAATCCTCAATAACTAAAAAACCATAAAATTATGGTTCCTTAACCTATCTTATACTTCAATTCCTTACATGTGTCTCCAAAATAGTTTACTCTACCGCAAGGCTTTGTGGAATCTATTCTTTTACCAACTCTTTAATTCCTTGAGCCTCTAATTCATCTATGTTTATCCAATTCCCACTATCTATTTTGTGGATGTGCTCCATCTCAAGGAATATGCCGGGTCATTCCACAAAAACATTTTTTGTACGAGGAGTCTTATAGGTAATATCTCTTTGTTTCATTAGGGTATCCTATAAAGGTACACTTCGTTTCTTTCAAGTGAATGTGTGTTAACTAAAAATTCTTTAACAAACTATTTTATTCCCTACACATGTATATTTCATAAAATGGTTTTTCTTCCACTCCAAAATTCATATAGAATACAATTTATCAATTTAGTTGATACTTGGTTTAGTATGTGTGATGTTGCTTGTAATGAATATCCCCATAAGGATTATATAATACTTTCATGACTCTTCATTGGTCTCACCATGAGTAACAAGGTGTGGTTCCTCCTTTCACTTACACCACTCTACTGAGGCGTGTATGGAGGAATGAGTTGGGATAGGATCCAAACTCTTTTAAGTAACCAATGAAGTATTTATTGAGATATTCTCCACCACGGTTTGAGTAGAATTTCATAATCTCCCTATGAATATAGTTCTAAAATTCAATCTTGTAGTCCTTGAATTTATCAAAATAATCCAACTTATACCTCATTAAGTAAATATATCCACGTCTACTGAAATAATCAGTAAAAGTTATAAAGCATGAGTACTATCCCCTTTCTTCAACTAGAAATTGTCCACACACATCCGTATGAACTAATTCAAGAAGCTCTTTAGCAGTCTCACCATTCCCACTAAATGGGGATTTGGTCATTTTTCTTGTAAACATGTGTGACATACTCCAATTTCATTTAGTTCAAAAGAATTTAAATATCATTATATAAATGTGACATACCATTAAAATTCTATATTTATAAAAGATACAACATTTGTTTCAAAATTTGAATTTGAATCCATACCTATCTCGTTTGGATAAGTAAATAGTGTTTTTGGTAGCTGAAGGAACATAATAAAAACCATTTTAAAACAAAGATCATTCAATTAAGAAATGTGCGATGGTAGTCCCTGGTATCTGTTGCATGATGTTTAGCTCTGTTGGATCCTCATAGATCTACCTCCCCTCAGTGAATTTTTTTAATCTACATGGATCCTACATTTTAATACATATGTGGTAACCATATGATGTATTTAATACCCAATTTATAGAAATAGATAAATTGGACTCGATAACAATGTCACCTAAATCTTTTTCTTGCTTCTTTAGTTGGCTGCACTTTTTCTTCCAGTGGTCATTCTTTCCACATGCAAAATAGACAACATCATATTCCCTTTCATCTCCGATGATATTCTTCTTATTGGACGGGTGTGAAGAATATTTTGAATTAATGGAATTTAATTATTTATATAATTACCTAAATTTGAGAGTATTATAAGAATATTTGGCTGATAATTATCAAAGTAGTTAATATTAAAATTAACAAAAAAAAACTATAGAATCTTTGAGGGAGTGATCCCAGAATGAGATCAATACCCAGTTATATAAGGACATTAAATCCTAGAACCACTAAGTGATTAGTGTAGATAATGAACTTGATCATGTGAGGCCCAACTTAGTCCCCCTCTATAATATTACTCTGAATGAGAACCTTGGAAATCTCAAACTGTTATATCTAGTTCTCTCCTACTAATGATCATAGAGGTTATCAAATATTCTATTCAAACCCATGTTTTCTTAAGACATAAGGAGTGAAGAAGACATAGATGAAATAATCAATCTTTGAACATTGATCATGTTGTTCGTATGTTTTTCATATACTTGTAACTCTTTATCACTCTCCTCTTGAGAAGGCGATTTAGGCATTGAGGATTCTAGGACATAATATTTCTGTTCATGTTGTAGAATAACCTAAAGGTGTATAAACCACTCATGGATGTTACTGATAGTGGGAAGAAAGTATTTTTTGGATATTGATCATAGGGATATCATGGATGATGAGATTTTCATTTTATTGTACAATTAAAATAGAAGATTTTGAGTACTTTTCTAGATTACTAATATTTGTGAGAAATTTTTAGTTATTTAATTTTATTAAATCTTCAACTATTTTATCAAGTCCCAATAGTCAGCACTATTGAACATGGATTGTCTAATTTCTAGGTCATTCGTGGGTAAAGGATCGACATTCCCCTTTTCATAACCCCAATATGGGCTGCTCAATCTATTTTGAAGGTATTTAGGTAGGTTAGTATTTTTTAACCATCAGATTGTAGTCCTTGATCCATTGAGTGGACCTCCCAATTCAAAAATCCTAACTCGAATTTTCTCTACACTTACATCTAAATTACACCTCATCTTGAAAGGGAAACTCCTCCTAATGTAAAATGCTTTAGTCAACCTGAATCCATCATAAGAAACGCCTTATAATTGTGTGTGTCCCAACAAGGGTTTGTCAATCACAAAGTTCTATTGAGTTTTATTCCTAATTAAGTAACAAATGTATTCATCTAACTTAATATTATATGGAGTTATTTTATTTTATTATTTATATGTTTTAATATTTTTTATCATTTATATGTATTTTTGATATTTAATTGGATGTTTACATAATTATTTATCCATTTTTGGATATAAAATCTACTCGTAATCAATTTTATTTCAATTTAATCTTTGAAAATTAATTTATATTTGTGAGCATGATACTGTATCAATAAATATAATTTTAATGGATTAGATAGATAATAAATATATTTTTAAGTAACATTATCATGATCTTAAATAATTATTGATTTAATAAACAAACATTAAATTAACCTATGACCTAGGTGAAATAATTATTTATTCTAGACATGGCTTGAGCTACAACAATCCACATGTGCACCTATGTATGACTGAGTTGGAACCATTATGGATTCATCTTTTTTCATCTCCACATGCCCCAAGATTATCTGTTAATTAAAAATATTTATTATTCACATGAAGGTGGGAGGAACAAAATGATTTGTAAAATGAAATTACATAAATAATCTTGAATTCACAGGTCTTAAATAATAATGGAGGGAGCGATGATTAAAAAGCCATATTTTAATATAATACTAAATTATTGAAAAAATGAAATAAATTTAATTAAATAAATATCAATAAGTACATAGGTCTTTTTCATTCTCCTAATCAATCATACACACAAAAAAATTGGCAAAAAGAAACTAGTTAACATATATTTTTTTATTCAATACTTATTATCAACATGAATGAACTGGTATTAATTAATTAATAAAATAATTTATTCCCTTTCATCTTAATGATAATAAGAACATAATTGGAGATACCCATAAATCCATAATTCATAGAATATAAATTATAAAACCATTTATGATATATTAATTACATCAAATTAATTGATCATTTAAAAATATTCAATATGATTTTTAAATTGTCAAAAACAAAATGGTGTTCTTATCAACAAAATAAGGTTTTAATGTTGTAATGTTTCAAATTTAATGTAAATTTAATTTTTTCCATTAATAGGAGGATAAATTGAGTGTACATCTAGCTTACATGAAATTTAATTTGGTTAAGAATATCCAAGTCACAAATCATGGGGCATCCGCTTACTAACTTGTCCAGACTACATGTTGTGTAGATGGTAGAAACACACCATGTATCCACTTTCCACATCCCTGGTTTTCCTGGTCAACATGAAATGTGCAATAAAAGCACTGCTTGTTTTTAATTTCTCAACACATCTGGATAAAATGAATACGGTAATACCAAAAGTGATATGGCTATATTATATATAACCTAGCTTTATCGGCCAATGATTTGGAACTTCGTAAGGGAATCTTCGGTCATTATTTATTTTTTCTTATAAATATATGTAAAAGAATCATTGATCTAATAATATTAATATATCTAAAACATGTTTATTTAAATTGGATTAAAAAAATGAATAATCGGAAATGAAAATCTTACTAGGATTTTCCATAGATCAACAACCAAATAAATATTATAAATTTAAATCTGACCACTCTAATATCAGTTTTTTGTTCCAAGTGCACTGGAAGTGTTGAGTCCGAGGGAGATATATTAAAATTTATTTTCATAATCATTTAAATAAACCAATAGCAAGGATATTCCCAGTAAAATATATAACTAATATATTTAATTTAGGAAAAAATAAATAATTGGACATAGGAAAATGATTCATTAATGATTATTAATCATTAGAAAAGTCCCTTACTGATTCCTTCATTGATTTTGTGAAGATAAAAGGGTATAATCTCTCTGTAAGTGATCCATATGTGGTCCAATGGTCTCCGAGAAACACCACTCATTCTTCATGTTCTAGCACGATGAATAAAATGTTTTGCATTGTTCTTTCTTGATCGCTTGTTATTCAGTCTAGAATAAATTTTCAAATAGGTGTCTCATTCTTGAGAGGGAGAGAGGAGGGGTAGTCAAGAGAGAATTCCTTGTGTTTAGTAATTCTCTATTCAAAAAATGGAATTGATTTCAGATGCTTTACACAATAGACATAGTAACCTTTTTATTAAGATGTGATTCAGTTACAAAATTTAATTTCATAAAATAAATTGAATATAAATTATATCCATTAAAGAAATATCATTAAAAATAATAATAATAATATTATTATTTGCCGCACCTACCTGTTAAAGATGGATAAATAATATTTTCCAGAATGTAAATAATTATTTTTCCACCAGACACCATCTTCCATCATTCAATCTCTTCTTTCAATTATTAAACACCCGAATAAATATTTTATTATCATAAATACATATTTTATTCTAAAAATAGTAAATAAATATATATTAAATAGTCCATATACAAAAATAAATATATTTTATCCACAATCTAATGAGTAAATATTTATTTTATTTATATGATCTATATTAATTGAATAAAACTATTCCCAAGTGTTGATAATAATATTTATTCCATTAATTTAATTGAAATTGAATTTAATCGAGACCAACATAAAAAATTATTGTGTAACACTTTGGGATTTTTTGTCATTGGATTTAGTCAGTCTTGTCTAAATTCCAACATTACAATCTAGAAAGGGGTTAAGACACATACGAGAAAGAACATAAAATCATAACAATGGAAACCACATATGAACCCTCGCTGTTTAATATAATCTCTTTATCATAATATGTCATTCAGTTGGTTTAATAGAGGTTTCATCTACCTATATTCTTGATATATGATTCTCTAACTCTCAGAAATAAATTAGTCCTTACACTATGGCCATGGTATTTATGGAGAAGGTTCTATTACAATAAAAGGGGTTAGATATCAAATTCTATAAATTTGGTTGGAAAAAATAATTCCTTGAATTATCGATTAATAATATATCATTCGTGACACACCCAATGTACCATACTTCCCACAAACTTATGGAAGGATATTATTTTTCCATAAATCTAAGTTAATGACTCATGACATTCATTAATGATAATCTTAATGTCTATTTGTCATTAAAAACACTCACATATAGGAATATTCAATGACACCAAAAGATATAGAATTCCTATTGGTATGTCTGTTCTCATAAGCTTCTGTATTGGAGATTAACGAGTAAAAACATCATGAGTGAAAATCTCTTCTTCTTACATGTAATCTCACATAAGAGTCTATATATTATGTGTCCCATCATAGTAAGTTATCCAACCACATTACTATATTAAAAATATTTTCATAGCACATCAATGTTATCATCATAGTGCAGGAACTGCTTTGACTTTATCAATGAGATGAATATACATTATGATCAATGAAAAATATATATTGAGTTGTTTATTTTAATATTTAATACATCAAATATTCATGTAATCAAAGTAAAAAAAAAAGTTTTTTCTATGACACCAAATATAATAGATCATCTATTATAGGAGGAGGATGCATGTTTGATGTTCTATATATTCATGAAAACTAACTAATTCGGTCTCCTAATACTTTTTATATTGTTGGTTTTGTGAGATTTGTTTAGAATTTGGTGATGTGATGATTGATATAAGGTTGGTTCCATCCTTGTAGACATGTAATGGAATTGAGTAAAAGATGTATGCTAAGTGGGTGAGAGTGGAAAATCAGTGGAGAATTTGTTATGGGTCATATGTATATTTATTGTTATGATATTAAATTCTACTTCTTATATATTATTTTCTGAGTGGTCCCTAGTGAGGTTGGGGGAATAGTTAGCCCATTCAGGTTCTATTTAGTTCTATTGTTTGTTCATGGAGGAGTTAGTATGATATTTTTACATATAAATGAGGGATATTTTGTATGATCCAATTGTGTATTCATGTTATTCTCACACTATGTATATATCAAATATTTGTTGAGGATTATAGGAATAATTGGTGATTGAAATAGTAACAACTAGTTTTGATCTTAGGTTATTGTAATGGATGGAAGAATATTTAATTTTGGTATTATTTTAAATTTGGAGATATTTGTATCTATTTTATATTCATGCACGAAAGATATTTTTTGTATGCGATTAAGGGTTATTTATTTTAATGAATGGTATATTAGTTGGTAGTTTTATATTATGATCTAGAGATCTTGAGGGTAATTCTTCACATTTGGATTGTGTATACCATCAGTGTTATCCACCAAACCAAAGCCTACTAGAGGTGGGACTTGGGGGGCGGGGGGGTCACCCATCCTCTTCCATTCAATCCATAGAGGGGTACTAATAGATTTGGGGGGGGGGTATGACATGAATCATTGTATGTTATTGTATGAATTATGATATTACTATATAATCTAATAAAATAGTCCATGGATGTTTTAAGAAAATCATTTTTTATAATATTACATTATTGTACAACACTATAATGAGAAGAATATCTTAGAGATTTAGAGCATATTTACTTCATTATGAACCTAAAAAACACATTCCATATATGGGTCTTAATACCCAATAATAAGTTCTATATTTCTCAAATGGAAGTATTATAATTCAATATTTAGGATATGTTGGTTGTGAGTGAATATGTTGATTTACTTCCATAGGAATTCTGTGGACTTACCCAATATTATGATGTTGATTTTCCAATTAAACTCATACTTCGTTCAATGATTTTATTATATATTACTTATAAAATGGATCTTATTAAATTATTATAATTTAAGAAGATACTTTAAAAATATTTGAATTATGGTTTTATAATAGTAAGTTCTTCACTATGGGATGCACACATTCCCTTAATTAAGAATATGGACAGATCAATGTATTTTTTCGTTAATTAGCATGATATTAATAACAACATGATAAATAGAAAATATCATCTACCCCATGTTGATGTCATTTTCTATCAACTTCAAAGAATAAATAATTCTTAAATGGGTACTTTCCATTTGAATATCATTAACTAATGGATAAAATAGATGATATTTTTAATATGACCTTCTATATAAGTTAAGGGACTGATGAATTCATAACAATATTTTTTGGACTTATAAAATTCACCCAATATTATCATGGATATGATTATTATTATTTTAAGACTGCATTAATCAATTTTTAGTGTTTTTATAAAATAAATTCCCACATATATTATGATCAATGAAGAACATAAAGAACTTTCGAGGATTGTGTAAAATACCATATGAAATGAGAAATAGTAGTGAAATTTAGCATGTCTAAACTTTTATTGGAAAAAATATCAATATTGGGTCATATTACCAGAATCAAGGTATATATGTGGATCCGTCAAATACATAAGAGATTTATTAATAGAATAGCCTATTAATATAATCATAATTCATTATTTTTGTAGATGAATTATATACTATAAGTTTTTTGTGAGAAATTCATTATGATTTTAAAATACACAAACCAAATAAGATTTTTAAGGAGTTATGTTTTTCTGGATTGACAAATATGAAGATAGATTTATGGAGATTAATAAAGGGTTGTTAAGTACACTTACAAAAATAATAACCTACTATAATGACAGTTTTTTCTTATATAGTTATATATCAATAAAATGATTCTAGTAAATCTTAAATGAAAAAAGGAAGTTTGGTATCCTATTATTTGTGTCAAATAAATGTCCATGATAAAATTCACATGAAATGTGATCTGGAGATAACTATGTTGACATTTGTTTAGTTATTTAGAGGCATTATCTGTAATAACCAATAAATTTATATGAATTTTTTTAAATAATTATTGTTTTTTCATATTGAAGAGTATGTTATAAAACAAAAAATGGCAAAATATAATAACAAAACATTTATTATATTAATTTATGATATTATATTTATAAGATAAATATACCCAATAAAATTTAAAATAGTAAAATGAGACAAACAAGTAAAAATAAAATTATAAGAATAATAAAATTTGTATTTTTTTATCTCCATGAATAATTACACTCATGAAGAAAATTGCAATAAATATGCCAAATATAGGTAATATAATTGAATCTTTTTAAAATTAATAATATAACCCCAGTAGGTATTGAAGTGAGTAATGAATTTATGAAAAAATATATATTTATATAACTAATAAAACATATATGATTTTTGAAAATATGACTCTTGGAAGAGTAACATAACCATTAGAATCCTAGCCTCACCATTTGATAATAAAAAATATTTTCGTATATTTTGAAATAAATATATATGGAATTTATATCATAATACAATTAAATAGAGGTGTTATATTTGATAAAATAATTATTTTTTATAAAGAAACCATACTTCTATTTTTTGGAAAACATATCTGTTATAATTTGATTAAAATAAATTTTTTTGATTAATTTTAAAATTCAGAATACAATTTTATATTAATTAAATGTTTTAATAAAAAAATTAATTTTTCTATACCAATGATAATATAATATTATAAAAACATAATTTACTTTTCTAATGGTAATAAATTTCATTGGTTGTAAAAAATAATATTTATTCAACCAACATAGATTTTATTTTAAAATTAATGTTCTCACATTTATGAAATTATTTTTGAAAAATGAATCTAATTTTTCTAATTAGATTATTGAAATTTTGTTCGGTTTATGTTTCGGGTGTTTTTTATAAATAATAAACTATGAAGATATATAGTTAAATACAATAAATGTTTTTTATTTTGGAATAGTTTATACAAATATGTTTTTTATGTTTTATAGTACACAAATATATATTTTAAATTCAAATTTATTGTTAAATCATAACCCATTTCTATTTAATCACATTTTGATAACTATATTTTAGTGATATATGATTTTATTCTAATAATTTATTCTAAAATACCCCTCTCACCCCTTATAAATGACAAACTTCTCAACCAATTTATTTTCACTTTGAAAACCCATTTACCATCCCAAAATTCACCGAAATAACATAGCAAATATATTATCCATATTTTAGAAGTTTCTTTCTCACAAATAGACTAATCTAAGACGGATTAAGGTTTAGTGTAAAAAAGCCATATTAAAGTGATAAATTAGGTTTTCTATTTCATACACAAATTAATAAATTTTCCTTGTTTCTTCTTCAAAAACATTCTAATTATTGTAATTTTATTAATATATGTATGAAAATAATAATCTTTTAATATGAATTATATCATTAAAAAATTCACGCAATCCATTTTTATAGTTGTTTATTACACTAATCAACCATGGGTGGTTTTAATTTTATCTATAGATTATGTTATAGAAAACATTTTACAACATTAATGTATAGTTGTACTAAAACATTAAATGATTAATTATTAAATTAATAATAAATATAAGAACATACTACTACCAAAACCCATGGTTTTAAAATTTTATAAAAAAATTAAAGGTCAAAGTTTTATAATTGTCAAGGAAGAGAGAACAATAAATAGAATATGAAATTATAAAAAAATTAAGACATGCCAAGCCCACTCTTATGTTTTCAAATATTACAATCACTTTTTACCTTATTAAAAGTTGGGTAACACCATGAATTCATCATATTTTTAGTAGAATTTAAAAACATTACTGTTCCCAACAAGATGGCAATAGGATAATGTAATATTCTGTTTGATGGTTTTCACAAGAAATGTAGTGTCCACTTTAAGACAAGTATTTCTCTTATTTTCATATCTGTAAATATAAATTCTATTATTACACCATCTATTTTAGCCACATAATCTAGCATAAATACAATGTCCTTGTGAAATTATTCTTGGGCCCTTTTAGTCTAATATCTCAAAATACACCCACAACCTGTCATGATCAGGTTTCCTTTCACTACACAATCTGAGTCAATTTTAAACCCCCCATGTATAGGGAGGTTTCTAGACATTATAAATATTACCAATATAAATTTTAAATTTAACCTTGACTTTCATCCAACCAAATACCAATATCTCATTTATCATGTTTCCCGCCAAGACTTTATACAAAATATTAAATGCATTTATAATAGATAGGATTTTAAGGAGATCATGTTTCATGTTGACATATCTATCTCAAAACATGTAAATGTTCATATTACACTAAATGATATGGAATTATTTAGCAATGAAACTGAGTAATAAATTCCTAAACAGTACTGATCTCCCAATGCTGTAGTAGGATATGGGTAGTTTCTGGATATATTCTATATTATAGGGATATATTAAAATTGTTTTAAAACAATTATCCATATCTCCTTGGTATATAAACATTTCCAAAATACATTCCCTATTGAGTTCAGTCCCTATGTGTATGTTCTTCTCTGAGATTAAAGGGGTAGAGTAGCCTTCATATGGTTGTCTTCCATGGGTAAACCTTTTTTTTCTATAATCTTAATGATAAAAAGCCTATATGGATAAATCCAACTAAAATTATAATGATGAAACCAGTTTAAATACATAGAAATACCAGATAAATATTCATAATATATTTTTATAGTGATATTATCATGCCATGTAGTTTTCCAAAGTAGGGTGTATTTGTCAGAAGTGAATAAAAAAATGACATTTTTTATGTTTTTTAGGAAATGGGGTTCAGTTAGAGATATTTTATATTTAATCTCCACATATGGATATATAATAAACCCTTGAAACAGATACTAATTGGGTGATATAAGAGAGTTTCCCCTCCCAATGAGATGGTATGAAATAAATAATTTTTTACATCGAGACTGGATTTATACATAAGTATATATTATATCAAGGGAGAGCCAAATAAAAGAGTAAATGTTTTTAGAGTATCCAGACCTATGGATTTTGAGGAACATTGGATATAGAAACTGATTTCCTATTTATTTTTCCAATAGAACCCCAAATTTTTTTTGATTAACAAGCCTCATTGAAATTCCTGAGGTTCTTGATTCATGTCCCCAATAATGATTGATGATCAAGTAATTATTCATGTACCTACAAAAATCATCCTTTTTAAGATATAACCGCTATATATTATGTTCCTTATGCATTTGATTAAATTTTTCAAAACTGAAATTGGTCATATATTCACACTAATGGTGTATTTAAACATGGGAATTCCATTTAATTTCATTAAGGGGAGCCTGCGCACAATTTCTAGTGACACTCATTTCCATGAATTGAGCTATTCAATGATTCAAATGACAATTTACCTAAATTATTTGACTTTATGACTTTCCCAAAATGAGGGAATACTAAGGATATAATTTGGAAAATATCCTTTATTTAGATTGTGTTTCCTCTTAATGAACAACTTATTGTGATCATTAAAGTTGTTACAAATGAAGATTAGGGACATGGTCCTACTGATGCCCAGTCCAATGATTTGACCAAAGTATATTAAAGTGTACATGGGAGACATAGTGTTAGTATTACTCTCTTAATAGGAGATAATTTATTAATCAGTATAAAAGTGTTGAGATATAAATTTTAGATAAATTCCACCTTATATCAGTCTGAGATTCCCTTTCACAACAAGTTTAGTAATATACCTACATATGTAGTTCTCGACTTTACTAAAACAATTAGAGAGAGGGGTCACATTTCCTAACCCTACATGAAAAAATGAAGTTTCCCATAGGTGTACCATTATACAAGATAGAAATACTTATAGATTCAGAGAAAAATATGGTCTAACCTACGAATAATTTATTAAATCCTAATATTTAAAACACCTCAAAAAGTAAATTTCAGTTAATCATGTAAATTTACATCCTTAATTCAATCCTTAGAGATATTTTTAACCTATTTTTATCGTTAAAAAATCGGTTTATGGATCCATCTAAACTTATTTTCTAAAATGGACATTATATTCTAATAATTATAGGACATGGTTACATTTCATATGAAGTTCCATCATTATCAACAAACTGATGCGGTCATGGAATCATGAAACAAAAATTCTTGGGATGGTAAACATGAACATAATGCCTTATTAGAATTGTTATAAAAAAATAAGAGAAAAATAATAAATTAAAAATATATGAAAAGTATTTTTAATCAATTATTTAATGATATTAATTTAATTATTTTTGATATTAGATGTATGTACCATGTAATTTTAGATTTTAGGTAAGGGACCCCTAAAGCACCTTCTTTTTTTATGTTTTGAATTCACCCTCTTCACCTACACTTATATATTACTTATTTACAATTACTTCTTATATAATCTCTCTCTATATATTCTATAATTATATACATATTTTATTTCCACTTTACATTAGTTGAATATGCACATCATTCAAGTTCATTCCCAATCCCTTTATTAAAGTGAAAAAATTAATGGGAAATTTATTATTTCTTGTTTGTTATGATTTACCAATATTTTAAAGGTTTTTGGATTTTATTATTTCAAAAATGAAAAATTATTTTATAGAAATATATTATAGATAATTTCTTCTTTTAAATAGAACTTCTTGTGATAATTTAATTTAAAGTGTAATTTTCGTATTCATAATACATCATTTAATGTGTTCATTACAATTTCTCACACATAAACCCTTTATAAAGATTTTATTTCAATTGATATATATACACATGAACTATAAATCTTTATTCAAATATTATGATATAGAAAACATTAATCGATTCTTTTCTTGGTAATCATTATGTCATATCATTTTTTTATTCTTTATGACAGGACTATGTAACTCATTTCCTTATCATTGGATTTCTTACGCTTTGTGTATGATTTACATATATAAATTACAAATTCATATACATATTATGATGTGATGGGTTTTTGACGAATTATAAAACTGTCCAATTCATTTTATCATGATTTCATCTCATGAGATAGCATCTATGGTGTATCTGAAAGAAGCTAATCACACTATATTTAAAAATCCCCCAGTGAGACTTCACTTATGTTTATGATTTCATGCATTATGGTGTTGTAAAATTATTATGATTCCTTGATCTTATGACATAAAATCCATCATTTTATTATTTTATGTGATTATATATGATCCTCCTCTAAGATGATATCATGTTATAGCACATAGATAATATGATATACTTCATTATCATGCTTTTTACCTTTCTGGGATTTTCACTCACACTTTTAATTTATATATTTTATCTAGCCATCCTATTTTGTAATAGAATATAAAATTTATTTTATAGAACATCGGGTATTTTAAAAAAATGAAAATGTTATTAATTTTTAGGTTTTATCAATATGTATATAGTTAAAATAATTCACTAGAACAACAGATTGTTTTGGTTGTAGTTTATGGATTTTTGTATTAAAAATCATATAATTATATATTTATTATACATAGGACACTATAGTTGGTATCAAATAATTTTATATATACTTTTTATGAGTAGTACATAAATCCCAATGGGAAATAGACCATGAATAACCTATATTGAAACCTATAAATTCAATTGTTAATTTATACATGTCATTTATGAGTTATTCCTTCCATGTTTATAGTTTTACCTTTTATTTTCATATCATTTTGAGTACTTGCATCCGTAATTTTGTATTGTTTTAGTAAATTTTTTGATGATGATGAAACCCACCGAACAACCAATTCTATTTTCAAATTAATGATTTCCAAACAATATTCCAAATATGATAGGAGTGGGAGTTTAGAAACATAGAATGTACTTGAAAAACAGAGTAAAGTTATGAATAATAACATGAATCACATGAAAATATCTCCTCCCAATAGAGATAATGTTGCAATTGTTCCATTTATATGAAAATGGTCTGACAGTTTTATTAGATATTCTAATCCTCTAATTGTGGAACAATGGATTAATTTCATTGAGGAGATATTATATTTCCTTAACTACATTGAGAAGGAGAATGTTATTTTCGAACTTTATCATATATATATAAAAGTTTATTAGTGATGGACACTGATCAAGAAAACAAAACTCATTGCATCCATATAATGAATAGTGTTGGATAAATTTAATTTTTTTTAATAAATATATATGTCACACTCTCTATCCTGAAAAAATGGATTTTATTTAACTCAATAAATGAAAGGATGAATCAAGAAGGTCATAGAATGTAAACTTGACATGGAATATAAGTTATTTATATGGATAATTAATAGACCCACAAATTAATGTCAACTACCTATTTTTTGAATTTTTTTCATAAACAAACCTTAAAAATTATATAATTTGACGGCGTAATAAAATATTCTGATGTGACCTTAGCAATGAGATGGATATTTTACATTCTTAATGGTTATATAGGGCTATAGATAAGAATAAAAAATTGGAATTTAATTCTAGAGGGATAATAGATAATTCTCACAAAAGAAATAAAATTCAATGCCCACATGTCATAAGTCGTGTAAAAAGTAACCTAGAAACCACCTCAAGAGAAAAATGATTGTTGTTCCAAAATTAAAGATGGCCTAATAGTCCACGTGAGGTAAATTTACCTTTAAAAAAATTATAAATCTTCTATCATATATAATTATTAATGAAACCTAAATTAGATAAATAGTTGAATAAGGGATTTTTATGGTAGTTAGTATCAACATTATCATACTATACACTTCACCCCTCATAAATACAAAAAGATATGTGTCACAATAACTTTGGAAGGTCTGAGTTTCGATGCGGAGTAAATATCCATAAATTTAGTTTGTCACACATGGATTCATAACTAAACTACATTCAATTTTGTCTTCCTATATGGATATCCCAAACTAATATATACTTTTCATACTTGGAGGCATAACAAGAATAATTAATCCTTTTATACCTGGAGGCACAAACCAAATAATGCTTCCTTTTTCTTCTTAGAGGCATAACCCAAACAGAATTTTAAAGGGAAGATACAACTAAATTAATCCTCCCTATTAATTAAATTCACAAAAGAAACTAAATCAAACATACTAGGATAGAAATAAGAATCAAAAAAACTTATAGATAATTCTGATCTTAATTTTGATGAAAAAGGGATTATTTTAGTTGTTAATGTACTTCACGAAGATGTCTGGAAAAAATGAATGCACCACATTCATCACATAGTTTACAGTATACTTTCATTATGTCAATGATTCTATGTCCTCAATATTCATTTCATATCTATGATTTTAACTGGTCCTTCCAAATTCTATTTATAGAGTTTCTTTATATACAATGACTTAAAAAATTAAATCTACATGCATAACTATCTTTTTCTACCATTCCCAAGAAAACATGATCTTGTATTCAATAATAATGATCTAAAAATCCGAAAAAAATCAGCAAAAATATTAATATAATAGTCAATGTTCCATAAAATAAGGTTTAAAATTCCATTAAATTGTCCTCAAAAGCATGCTAGATTAAATCATTCTAAAAAAAATAAATTTAGAAACCTATGTTTTTCTAATAATTCAATGTGAATCTTTATAATTCATGATAATTAATTAAATATATCTAAAAATACTTCGAAAATAATATCCCCACACTCTTGGTAATTAATGTATAATTATTAAAAAATTAAATAAATAGAAAATAGTATAACAGACATGGTGTGTATAAAAATGTCAAGGAATGAGTAAAATAAACCATATTTTGGTGTGTTCACATAAGCATGTGAAATATATATACACCTCGTAAATGATTCTTAGCATGTAGTAAAATTTATCTATGTAGGAATTTTCATTTAAGAAAAAATAATTATAGAATAAAATTTTTCTTCATAACTAATTTCTAGTTTCAAAAATATTTCACATAAGAAAATTTTAAGTGAAACCAAATTTTTATTTGTAACTAAAATTAAGGCATATAAAATTAATTTATGTATCTAAATTCCATTTCATAAGGAAATACATATATCTAATTTTTTCTCAAAACTGAATTCATGTAACCAAATTTGTTCCCGTAAAATAATTCCTTGTAACCTAAATTCATATTTAATATATTTTGAATACCTTGATATTTGATTATAGATAACTATAATAAATTCATTTTGGCCTTAATAAACATATATAACAATTTTAAACAAAATAAATAACAATTTAAAATTTGAAACCAATTATAATTATCTTATTTAAGAATAAATAAAATTTTATTTTTTATAAATAACTCATATAAAAATAAATAAAACACAATGATGTTTTTTAATTATCAAAAAAATAAAGTATATCAGGGAGCCACATTAAACTCTCCCACAATTTGATAATTGAAAAAAATATTACAACCTCATAGACATTCTCCCCCACTTTCAAATTATCAATAATTGTAATAAAAAAAATTAATCCTTTTTTATTGATAGAAAAATAGTTATAAACTCCACCAAAATTATTTACTCTATTTTCAGAAATAAACGAAAAATTATAAATTTTCCAAAAATGGATATTTGAAATTTGAAATTTTAATTATAATTTTAGTTCTAAAAATGAAAAAATTCCCTTCAAATTTTGTGGGAAAATATTGATAAATCATTGATGGGAAAAAATATAAAATACTTGTTAAAATGATTAATTGATTAAGAAGGATGTTGGAATAATTGAGGAGCCTCTATAAAATATTTAACATTAAAATAGTGAGGTAATTTTTACATAAATTAAAATATTATTATACTAAAAACAGAATCTAATATTAATTTAATATAAACTATATAACCAAAAAAATGTATTCAAACTCTCCATTAACATCCATTATAAATTCATAATTTTATCAGATAATGTTCAGACATGGTATTTATCCAATTTGGATAAGTACATAGCCTTAGAAAAATTTTCATGGAAGTGATATTTAGTAGAAACATGTTATGGTAGTGTATATCATTTTTTAATGAGATCTCTACGAAAATGATATAGCACATTAATATTCATTTTTTGAGATTCTTTAAAAGGATTCATGGATATTTTAATAACAAGTAATATCAAAATAAATAGGTATCATTTAGAATTTATAAAAAAAATCACAAAATTATTTGATTAATTATTGATTATTATTCGAAACAAGATGTAAAATCTATATTTACACTTTTAATGGAAGAAAGAGAAATAATTTTTTTTAAACCACGAAGCTAAAAATTTTCCAAGAACGTGACACATCGTCGATATTATTTTTCTGTCTAACATAAAACCACCAAAATAAGAATTACAATAGATAATAAAATCCATATAATTTTTGTCTAGTTAAATTATACTAATATTTAATGTTTCTATAACATATATAATAATCCTTTTAACTATCCATAATTGACATTTATTGGGTCACTATGAAATCAAGGACATTAGAAAATATGAAACATTAAATTATACCCTAAAGTCGTTGAATATAATAAACTTCTAGACATACCTCCATAAGGTTTATTATCAATATATTTTCTACTTTTATCTATATATATTTTGAAATTTGTATTCATGGGATTATTGAAATTTTTACATAATTATAACTGAATTATTTTAATGGAAAATTTCGTATTTATTGGATGCTTAATGAATATTCCACAATTTTTTGTAGAAATTTTAAGGCCAAGACACAATTTAAAGTCTCTCATTATACTCATATCAAATTTTGATGTCATCAAATTTGAAAATTCATTTTAATGATTTTCACAAGAAGATTTGAATATTATGTTATCAACATTGATTTTCAAAATATAAACCCCATAATAATTTTTTTAATAAATAGTTTAGGATGAAAGATTCATTTTTCCCAAATATTTTTCAAAATAAAACATGATACCCACTCATAAAAATATCGTTGATCTGCTCTCAAACCATATAACTCTATAGAAAATTGAAAAACTTGATCACTATTTTTCTCATTCTCAAATTCCAGGGGATGTTTATCATATATTTCTTCAAAAATGTAACCATTTAGAAAATCACTTTTGATATCCATTTGAAATAATTTAAAACAATGATATAGAGCATAGTATAATAAAATCATAATTGATTTCAACCAAGAAATAGTTGAAAATGATTCTTAAAAACAAATTTACACTTTAGGATAACATTATTGAGTAACTGGTATAGATTTTTTAAAATGTATTTTCTGATTATGTAGGCTTGCTCATAAATATTCACATGGTTCCAATGAAATGAGAATTATTCGGTGGAGTGATCAATTCCAAAAAATATATATTTTGTAAAAAATTTATATCATATTGCATAGACAATATCCAATTCAAATAACTTAAACCTACTTTGATTTCCTTAGGTACAAAATATCTAATGAAATCATGATAAAACCAAA
Source organism: Viscum album (assembly GCA_963277665.1). NCBI lineage: Eukaryota > Viridiplantae > Streptophyta > Magnoliopsida > Santalales > Viscaceae > Viscum > Viscum album. The sequence continues at coordinate 276,983,687 of OY728137.1, forward strand.
TATTCATAGTAGATATCCATTTTTGCAAATTTGATTCAATATTTAAAGTAAAATTATATAAATTAGGATATATATTATTATTACAAGATTAATCAATAATGAGTCCAATTTTATAAGGAACGTGGTCCTTTTCAATATGATAATTCTTATATTGAGATTTTTATTCACCAAGATAAAAATATTTAATCTTATACTCAAGATGATTTGTATATTCTAACATCCTAATTAATGATTATTTCAAAAAAATTAACATAAAATCGATATTTAATAACAATTATTGATTTATTATACACTTTATAAGATTTACTACTATTTTATATTCCGATTAATATACCTTCGTTGATTTTGGTATAAAACTTATCTAAATCATCCTAGGTATTTGATATAAACACATTACATCAAAATAATATAAAATATCCAATTTTTCATTTTCTTCTATTTAAATGTTCATAAACTGTTTTCCTTAATATGGTAAAAAGATGATATATCTTAGAAAAATAAAAATATGAACTTATACTTTCTTCGTAGAAATATTTTTGAAGGTTAAATTAATTTAACACGGTCATAATCATTTTTTTTAATGTTTTATTTTTCATTTCGAAAACACTATTTTTTTCTGAAGATATAGTTGAGAAAAATTTATGAAAATGTATAGTTTATAAATAAAAAATTATTAATTATTAATTTTGAAATTTTCCACCATGATCATTTTTAATTGATCAAATTAAATAAAAATTTTCATTTCAAGTGAATTTATAAAATTTAAAAGACATAGATATGGATTCAAATATATATTCATAAAATAATAAAATGTATATCTTACTATCTTCATCAATAATGAAATTGTTTTCCACCAATCTATCCATTTCTGAAGGCCGAACTAATAACAATGAATTAAATAAAGGGGATTTTTAGAATCTTTAATTATTTTAAAATATATTTATGCTAGTTAAAATTCTAGAAAGATTCGCGAACAAAGGTGTTTTTAATATTTAGTTCTATTATATCTAGAAATTTCTACTTTTATGGAATTTTTTTGTAGTTTTATAAAATTGTCATGGGATAATACCATATTCTATAAATATTATATCATATTGTGAAAAATTTAAAGTTTTAAAATTTTTACTAGATAATTAAATAAAATTAATGATATATATGATCTATTTTCTATTTTCAGAGAGGAAGATATATTTTTAATTAGAAAAATACATTTGTCATTTATTTATTTAATATGCATCCAATTATCATATAATTGTGAAATAATTACCATTTTATGTTTTAATACATAAATATATATAAATTTAGAAATACTAGTAGAATTTTTACTTCCAACCTCACCAAATCCTTTCAGCTTTCCTTTAAAGGTGTTATAAAATTTAATATTTCTTCAATCACAATTATTAAGTGATAGGAAATTTCAAGAATCATTGATGATGTGTCTTGAAAATACACTATACATATACTGGATACCATTATTGAAACTCTCAAAGAATACTTCTTCTTCAACTGATGCTATGAGAAACAGAATTAATGTTTTTTTTCTAGGCCAAAATTCAATAGTTGATTGAGAATATGAGTATTAACTCAATCCAGATACCATAATATTCTTTTATTTTTATTATTCTATATTTTTTATCTTTTCCCTCCTTGATATACCAGGTTTCATGTATTCTTTTTTTCTAAATTCATAACAAGTCACTTATTCATCGTCACTCTTACTTTTCATCTTTCCTTGTAAACATATCCTTGGAAATCCTTTCTAGAACTTCTTGAACATCCTTCATTATTTTATTTATCCAAATGTAAATTTTTTATTTCATTTTCAAAAGATCTCACTTAGGGTAAATCGTTAGATATAACAAAATAAATAAACCACTGTAGCAAAAAAACAACCATCGGAAAACCAATAAAAACTATACCTCGCTATATAGGTTTCCCAGTAGGATCAACCCAGTACTTACATTCTAAGTCTTTGATTTTAGTATCTAGGTGCGAGTAAAGAAAACCAATATCTTGATTGAAATAAAATCCATAAACTCTTGAAATGAGTCCATATCATTTGGAGGAAAAACTCTTTGAACAAGAGATCATGTTGAGAGGCATACCACACAATCTATTTCTAAGATGAGAATCTCTGGATATCTCCCCAGCTTATGTTTATCCCACTCCTCCGCTGTCATGGCATCATTACCAAGTATTAACCAATTGATCTTTTCTTTTATATCCTAAATGAACTTACTAAATACCGATATCATCATTCCATTAAGAACGAGGGTCTCACTGTCTATCACTTTTAATCACCAAAGAATACACCCACCTTCAAGGTCATGGAGTTTGAGAGAGCTATTGAAGTAAAGGTTCCCTAAAAAATTTGGCCTAGGGATTCTCGAGAAGTGCCCATCTTTCCTAATACTCTAGTCAGAATAGTTTTGGGAAGGTAAAAATAGCCATTCCTTTTCTTTACCATCTTCTTCATTGGGATTGGAAAGTCCCTAGAATCGCAGGAGTATTTTATCCCATTCCGTCTGCCTAAGAAAAAAACCATTAATGAGGACATTCAATTGAAATTCAGATGTCGAATTATATAATTCATCAACCTCTCTTCCATTAATATTTAAATTTTTGGGAGAATAAATCTTTTCCATCACCTTTCTTGCTTCAATACCTTCATCTTGATTTATCTTCATTTTGGATCCCACTGATATCCAACCATTATGTTCTTTGGAAATAAGGTCAACCACGAATATGTTCCTAAATATTTTAAATTACACCACTATGGTTCCCTATACTCTTGTATTTACATTAGGATCTAAATTTTATATTCCACCAGTTTCCTGTATATTGTGTGGTGGGGGGGGGGGATTAACACCTCTCTTTGGGAGTTTCTTAGCTCAGACAGACACCTAAATATTAGCACCCCTTCCATATCTATTGTACTCTCTTGAAAATTCTTGTTTTTAGATTGCTCATGTTTTCCACCCAAATCTGGCATCTAGCCAGTAAAAATTCCAGACACCCTAGGTACCCCTTACTCATGCTGAGAAGCAGTTGGAATCATTTTCCCATTAATAGAAACTCCAATATCTTGGAGATAAGTTCCCACTAGTTTTTGGTTGGATTCTTCCGACAACCCAGAATAGATCTCAAGAAGAAAGAAAGACGTAGGGAGATGAGTGTTTAATTGGGAAGCATCTGATACTTCCCCATCCCCACTCTTAGTGTGACCTGGCTACACTTCCCCCATCTAGGGTGTGTCTAGGGGATTTCTACAAACCTGCTTGTGGAAAACAATTGTAACATGTCCTTACTGGAAGCATATTTCATAGAAAGGGGGACGCAATTCATAAATAACATGTTTTTTGAAATGATATTACCCAGAAATACTAATCCATATTAAATCAAGGATACATTTCAATAATTCATCATCCACACATAGGCGTGCATAAATGGGATGCTTCCGCAAATTTGAACATTGATTCAATAATATGAATAAAACAAATGTTTTCCCTACTAGATGTAAAATTTCAGGATTGAAAAGGGGGAGGGTTATACATGGAAGGAGAACCCACACCACGACCTTAGGCAGATCCTGAAACATGTTATAGTCACTCAACCATCAGAATATAAGGAATGGAAACCAACCAAAAACCAAAAAATTACATGACCAAGCCACTAGAAAATATTCCCCCTCTTGAAATAGAAGCCGGAAACTCTTCGAATCCAGAAGACCAATTCAGATAAAGCTCTTCAAGCCCCATGATGACTCGATATGTATTGAAAATTCATGAAAATATGGAAATCTTGTCCAAAATAGGGCTACCATTTCCAATCCTATATGATCTACGATAAGGGGAAATTCCAATGAGGAAATTTACACCACTGGAATACCCTTTGAGAGTCCAAGAAACTTCCATACTATCTCAATGTCTGGAATCATTTACCATCAATTATGATTAGAAATACAGAACTGAGCAGCATGAGACCCCCTCTCCCTCGTTAGTGGGGGAGGGGTTGTTGTAGCCAACATGCACTAGTAAGGTCATCATAAGTTGAGTGTAACAGAAAAAGAGTATTATTTTATTATTTATTATTCTCCCCATAATTACATTAAAAACATCAATACTGTCACTTATTTATATTTAAAAATCTAAAACTTATATAGAAAGATTTACTCTAATAGAATTTTTTTTATTATTTTAAATTTCTTGTATATATATATTTTTTCAAATCTAATTCTTGTTGAAACACGTTTGAAATAATTTCATTATGTGTATATTTTATGAAATTCATACTTATATAAATAACAACCTTTTTTCATGATTATTCTAAGGTAGTACTCTATGTACCCATTCATATATAACTAGATTATCTAACGTATCTCCAAAATAACTCATACCATCTAAAATTTTATTAAATTAGTGAAACATTTTATTCATAGTTTCATTTTCACCCAATTTAAATTATTGACATTTAGACCCTATCATTAATAACTTACTTAATATAAGATTATCCAAGACAAGGTGTGTAACTTGCAGAATTTTTCGAATGTCATATCTTGTTATACATGCAGAGATACAAATTCTCAAAATTCTTGTGATAGAACAATATAATATATTTCATAACCTTTTAATTCAATATAAACATTATTATGTCATTCCCAGATAGAGGACTTTTTCCAATTATGGTTAATTTAATATTTTTTATCATATATAAAATTATAAATAAAATATATAAGTGTAAATAATGAATACAGTTTGTTAGATTCTATATGATAGATGACCAACTAGTTTGGGGGGGTTTCAATTAACCATTTCAAAACATTATAATGATTATATTAGAGATAATAATTAATGAAGTTGAAATAAAATAAATGAATCGCAATAAATTTTTATAGTAGTTCATATGAATTTTATACTACAATACTCTTCAACCTCTTATAAATATTGTAGATGACACTCAATTACCATGGGATCTCTCACATTTGTTAGGGAATCAAAACCCTTACCTAAAATATTTCACAGAAGGAGTCACAACCCAAACACACTGTCTATTTCACACATAGAGGAAAAATCCTAACAAGTACTAAATTTTTCTACTTTGAGGCACAACCTAAACAATCATAAATTTTACTATGTGGAGGGACAACCTAAATAGTCCTATATTTTCCTACCTAGATCAAAAATCTAAACTGACATTTTATGGGGAGTCAAAACCCAAATAATAAATCTCTTTTTGGGAATCACATAACCATAATAAATCATACCATCTATGATAAAAATTAGTAACACTACATAACTAGCATAAGAAATTAATATCAGATAGTCGAGGTAGTAAAGACCATTTTAATTGAAGATAGATTTCATGATTAAGTCCAATAAAAATTATTAAAATAGTAGTGATCTCACAATAGAAATAATCTTTACGGCACTTTATAGTTTTTTTATCACTGATAGTCATCTCTCAATCATTTTATGTATTGTCCCTATAAGACATTATTTACAGTGTTTATTTATTCCAAATGGATTTGGAAAAACATTCCCATGAACATCCATTAAATTTTACCATATCCCATTAAACAACTATATTCTCTTAAATAATAATCATTTTTATATCTTGATTTTTTTTAAAAAGTTAGTAGATTATTAAATTTCAAATAAAATAAAATTATAAATTTCCTCAGAATTCTCCTAGAAAGAATGAAAGAATAAATCTACATTTTCAAAATACATAAAATTGAAAACATTATTTTTTCATGAATATTTCATGGATGTTTAAAAGACATGAAAAATAATTAAATATAGATACAATAAATCAAAATTAATTTCCCAATATGAAAAATAATTAATATATCATTATTGAAAAAATAAATATATAGATTTAGTTACCATAAATATTCTACAATCCAAAATTTTATGGTATGAGTAAAGGGGTGCATGTTTCTAATTTTTCACATATGCATGTGAATAATATACATACCACATAAAAATTCACAACAATAATTTTTTTTTGATATGAAGTATTTTTCATGTCAGAAAAATAATCACGTAATATTAATTTTTATGAAATATATTTCATGTATCAAAAAATATTTAATGTAAGTGAATTTTATAGATTTATAACATACGCATAACCATATTTATCTATTTGAAATGAATTTATGTATCCAAAAATAATTTATACAAACAAATTTCCATTTATAGGGAAATCATTGAAACGAAAGTCTTCACATAGTTGAACATGTACTACAAAAATTGTTCAAGTATGAAATTTACACATATCAATAATTAATATTTTATATATTTTAAAAAATGTCATATTTTCTGAAAAATAAAAATTTTACTAGAAATAAATATTGAAGAATCATATATAAAACATTGAAATAAGATAAATAATTTTTAATTTATTGAGAAATATTAATGATCCATTTAAGAATAACTAAAATACTAGTTTATGAAAATCACTCATTTGAGAGGGAATATAGAAAAATATTTTTTTATAAATATGAAAAACATAATGTAGTTCAGGGATACACTTAATGAAGGAGTTGTTTTAGGTGTGGAATGGAGGGGAATCAAAAAATTAATGTCGATGGAATTTGAAGAAACCAAATAATAAAATGAAAGAAAGGAAGGTTTCAACCAATCATTCACACATTGAAACACCACATGTTTTTTTATGTATTACATTTCAAATAAACATTATATATTTGATATATTTTCTCTAATAGGGAAAATAACCTCAAAATAATCCTATGATATAGTATACCGTTATAAACTAGATATTGGATTGGAGGGTATGAATCTAATTAAGTACAAAATAAAATATATATAGAATTTTTTTCCTAAATTTAAATGTATTGATTAATTCATAATAAATAATCATGAAAATATTAATGATTAAATGATATATTTTTTGAAGAAATTTATTTTTCTAAATGATATGTATTTTAATCTAACCAAAAAATATTTATCACTATTAAATGAAATATATTGATAAATTAAATGTGTAAATAAATTATCATTCATATATTACTTATCTAATTATTTGTAATGATGTTAAAAACATTTAAAGGTAAAAAGTTATTTTTTTAGAGAATTATTTTTATTTGTGCAATGTGTTTTTATCCTAATATATTTAAAAAAGCATTATTGATAAATATCCATTTATGCCGTATAAGTTAAAAAAACATTCTCCTCGAACTTTTAACATAAAAGTCAAAAAGTACCATGTATGGTAAACAAAAGAAAGGTTCCTTCCATTACACAAAATAAAAGTAAAAGAGGGGTAAACATGACTTTAAACATACATGGAATAAAATTAATCACTTTTTGAAAAACATTTTTATGGACATGGATGAAAAATATAACTCCAGTAATTACTTAAGTATAATCAATATCAAATAAAAATGAGATTGAAAAATTATCCCTTACATTATGTCCAATTTATTCCATATGTGCCTGGGACTCCGGTATAGTGGGTTTAAACATATTATTAACTTGTAACAGAAGTATAATAATATTTATGATATCATATATGATTCACTTACGACTTTATATTGCCCATTCATTTTTCAATTCCACGTTAAATCATCATTTTGGGTAAAATAGTTTCTTTTATCGTATGTGTTTTGACTTGTTGTTCTTGATATTATTACTTATATCCTGATTTAAATAATTACATAATATAAAACATGATTTATATATAATATATATTCATTATATAAATATATATGTTAGATCGGTAAATGGAATGAAATACACCGTTCATGGAGACGGTAGGTCGTACGTATGCTTGAACGCTATTTTTGATTCCTTATTGAATTGAATGAAATTAAGTAAATGAAACATATATGTTCATAAATTCAGTTTCATTATTATGTAATATCATTCATGATTATTATTCTATATACATTATAACCATACTTGAATGGTTAATCATTGAAAATGAATCTCATCGCGTTCGTGGAGACGGTAGTCCATACGTACGCACGAGCGACAATATCAATATTTTGATATTAAAATCACATATAAATGGATGGTATATCATGTATACAGAATCATAATAATGTTACATTTATTATTTATATCATTTATACTCATTATTATACCCATCCAAATGATGAAATGTTTGAATAACAAACTACACCACTACATGGAGAGAGTAAGCCGTGCGTACGCATGTGTGGTGGCTTTTTCATTCATAGAATCGATAAAATAACCAACATGGAGGTAAAATTTTTATAATAACATCAAACTATATAGATTATTCTGGATTTATTATTTTATAATGGAAACAACAAAGAATGAGGATGTGGAAGAAGAAAGGAACATGAAATAGGTGGTGAGATATTTACCGCTTCTTCGGGTTCTTTCGTTTGATTTGATCAAAAGGCCTCCTTAGGTTTCCTTTATGACTAAATTAAAGCCTCTAGGATGAATTGAGGACAGTTAATAGGGTATTTGGGCAGGTTTTGGCCGAGCCAAATGGCATTGGAGGTGTAAATTATAGAAAAGGGGGAGTGCCCTTTTATAAGAGGGGTGAGGGGCACCTTAGGGAAAACATAAAATATTATTTTATAATAAATTCATATTCAGTTTATAATGGCTCCAAAGTGTCTTATTTATATTTTAGGGTGGGTATGGGTTTAAATACTCTCAACCAATATGTTTTATACAAATTTAGGTTACCATTTTAACATTATTATTTAGATTTAAGTCTAAGTTAAATAATTTAACTTTAACCTTGTCTTCTTGTATTCTTACACTATATGATTAATAAAATTACTATAAACTACCAATCGAACCCTAATTGGTCGATTAATGTCATATATATTATTATATAAGTCCATTTTCCTAAACTTATGTTTTTATTACTATTATATCAATTTATATTATAATATTTGTTTTATAAACTCTTTTATGTCAATTTTGACAGTATTTGGTATTTTGTTTTTTCTAAATTCATAACAAAATTATTATTTCGAAAACAATTCATCAAACCAACCCTAATATGTTATATCAACCTTTAAAATTATTTCAATTCATTAAAAGTCTTAAATTACATGTATTTGGGAATTTATAATATCAATTATATTAATATTTCATTAATAAGGTAATTACTTCATCATCATTGTGTCACAAATAATTTAAATTATTTAATGTTTAAACAATATAAATAAAATAAAATTATGTTGGAAATTTATATATCTTTCTAATGAATATTTATAGTCGAATTTATATTATGTATAACCCTATATTAAAAATGTTTTATTTATTAAACTTTGATCTTAACTATTTTAACTCTTCTTTAAGTAAAATAATAATAAATGTCCTAATCAAATCAAAGTGGACCTAAAGGGTACTATTTTACTACTAAGGTTATTTCTGGTCTAATTACACTTATCTAATAGAATTAGGACATGTTTTAGGGTAATAATAATATCATTTTTACCCTTAATTACCATATTTACTTTTAACCGTGGTAAATAAAAGTAAAAAGTTACTAATCCCCAAAAAATATTTTTATCTTATTGAACAAAATTTTACTTCTTGATATTAACCGTGTCTCTTAGATTTTCTAAATTCAACTCACAGAGGCGGTAAAATTATGTTTTATGTAGATTTGCAAATTCTCCTAGGAGGTGGGTAAAAGACGGTAAAAAGTTCATTAAAAATTTTATATATATAATATTATTATAAAATGACTCCAATGAATTACATTTAACATATATAGGTATTATGTATCTATTTTAACCTAAAATATATTTAAATAAAAAAATTATTATTTAAATAAAATGTCGGTTTTAACCAATAACTTAGTATTTTCACTATTCATCAAAAATTGAAAGTTTTCAGAAAAATAAAAAAATTCACTCTAGGATAATTTCAATATTCTGAATCCAAAAATGAAGTCCATTTTGAAAGATAAAATTTATAAAATTTTAAAATGTGGGTATTACTATTCATAATAGATAGTTTATATAATATTTTAATAACATATCGTTATTTAGTGAAACTCAGTATTGCGTACAACACACGCTATCGAGGAAGGTCATGATTGGGTGTAATGCAAGTCAAGTAAGGGTTTTGTGTAGTGAAATATTCCTTTTTTGTTTCATATAATAGAATCTAAACATATATCATTTATACATTGAATATATATATATATATACAGTCAATGTTGCGTAGCATAACTTCTATCAAACAAATTTGAAATTTTGTGTAACACGATCCAAGAATAGTGTTGCTTATATGACAAGCTAATACAGTGTTAAATATAGAGCAAGATAATACTGGTGAATCATACAACAAAAGACATAAAATAAATTAAAAAGAATAATTCTCATAAAATCTCGTGGTGTTACATGAAGTGTGGACTACCACCCCCACAAAGCAATATCAGTAGTTCATGCATTACATGGAACATATAATGGATGTTGTTAATAAACCTCTATAACATATATAACATATATATATATATATTAATATTTAATTATAATATACATATATATCATTTAGTTTTCATTATTATAATAAAATAATGAAATGAAAGTAGAGTTCATGCGTACGTATGACCTACTGTCTCCATGAATGACACGCTTCAGATCTAATCTCAAAATAGAATTGAAGATTCTAAATACATATTTAATTAATATATAAGACAATTTAACCATGGTTTATAGTTTGGATATTATGAAATCATGATCCAAGGAATATAAACAACAAATAACAAGTCAAAACATACTTAAGAAAAATGGGAAATTATAAACTAAAATAGTTTAACCAATAAAATAGTGGTAAAAAATGGGTAAGGAAACATTATAAGAAGTTAATATAATATATTAGTAACATTATTATTGTTATAGTTTATGTTATTAACATATTTAATACCACTATACAGAAGGATAAAGAACACACAACAAAAGGAAGGTTAAGGTATGGGATTTCATCTCCATTTACATTCCATTGAGACTTATTTTTGTTCTGCACCAATTATTTTTTATTTGGTCTATATGCAGCACTTTGACATGATATATCAAAAATATAATTATTCTCATGATATTATAAGCTTCATCTAATTCATTGGGAGTTAGGATTTAATTTTTTAAGTGGTATAGGACACTTTGGAATGTTTAAAGTTTATTTTTCCCAAAGAATGTTTTCATGTCAATAACCCTTATTGTTACATATCCTCCTATGATGTATTATTTATTAATCCATATTATTAATTCAATAGGGATTTTTGATATGGAAAACTATTTATTTGATATATTATGAATGATTTAAGAATGCAATACATGGGTTGGGGACTATTTATGGAAATTGCTACGGGTTATGAACCGATTAATGCAAGCTCCATGATGCATCTATAGTATCATGCGGATAATTAGTTGGAAAAATAGTTTACAATTACTCTTTATGATAAATTTATCATGTTCCTTGTAAAAAATAAATTCTATAATTTGTCATTTCATTTATGGAGAATTCAGTTATTATTTATCCTTGAGATTTTGTGTCGCTATATATATGAATGTAATTCATTTTCCGTTCATTTATTTTAATAGAAGTTGTTATTAGATACATACCATTAAATGTTAATTTATTGGTGTTTATTAATTATTTATTTTTATTTAATTAAATTTACTATGAATTTGAGCTCACCCTTATTATGTTTATTTTCGTCAGGTTATGAAGTGGAATCCTTTGAATAAGATTTCAAGGAGGATATTTAATAATTTTATTATGTGTTATGTTTATATTTTTTACTTCCCAATGTACTATTAGAATCATTTATGTAATATAGATTTAGAGGACTAAAAAATGGAATTGCCCTTTAGGATTTTTTCCTAGTAACAATCCCAATGTATTAAAATAATGCAATAGCTCTGGGATTCTGTGGTCTGACTCTTAAAATTGGTATCAAGGGATGTTTAGAGGGTACCATGGAAACTATAGTTATAAAACATAGATCAGGGAGAACCATCATAAAACTAACATTATGTATACGAGTAAAATAAGATCCGTGAATTTTGGTAAAGTACATTTTTTTGGTATTCATAGAAATTCATCCCTTTCTGGATGCTACAAGTGGATGTGGTTCTGTCCAAGATGTACCTAGGAGTAAAAACTCTGAAAAGGTGTTCCAGGCCAAACAAGGGGTAAAATGGTCCTCAAAAATAGGCATTACAACACACATGGTTTGTTACTCCGAATAGATTAACTTTTTATAGTTCACATTTTCTTAACCTACCATTATAATGGATTTGAATGTTAATATTTCTCCAAAGTAACCAAATTTTATGATTCTAGGACTTGAAAGGAAATAATTTATATGTGATATACCCTATTTGGAATTATATGTTCTGATTTTTGGGGATAATAGTGTATATTACATATTTTATAAATGGTGCATAGAAGGTTGAATGGTGACAATAATGATGGAAAATGTAGAGATTTCCATACTATGGAATCTAATATAGCTGAAATTGGAATAAAAAATCATGGAAATATTAGGGATAGTTAATCAGATTATGAAAATTAACCTTTCTAAAATGAAAAATCCTATTTCATAGAGAGAATCACCTATGTGGGATTTTTTTTATATAGAATAATCCCCTTTCATTTTGTGGGAATACTAATCCTGTTATAACTGAGTAATGGATTAAGTCTCTTGAGAACATATTTACAGCCATTGAATGCAGTGAAAAGAAAAAAGTTACACTTGTGGTAAACTGTATCCAAAGTGATGCTGAGCAGTGGTGGTCCATGAACTATAATACAAGGTTATAAGAAGAAATTGAACTCATGTAATATAGGACTTTTAAGGAGACATTATTTGATAAATACATTACACGTGATCAAAAAATACCGTTGAAGAGAACATTCATTATATTAAAGTAAAAGGAAGAAGAAGGTTTTGTAGATTATTAATCTGAAATTACAATGTTATCCAGGTGTGGTACATATTATATACGGAACATCGAGTGCAATATTAACCACTTCATTGAAGGTATTAAGACAAATATTCCAATGGCACTAGTTTCACTAACTTTTTCATTATATGAATGAATTGTTTAATGTGCCATCGAGATAGATAATGAATTCTATTGATCGTATTTATTAAATTTAATCCAATATAAGAACAGGTCTTCTAAACATCATTATAAATGGAACATGTAAATGAAAAAAAGGGAATGTAGCAATTTACACCTTCTGGGAACTGTGGGAAAACCACTATGGGAAATGCTTGATGGGACTGGGAGTCTGTTTTAATTGTGGGGAAAAGGGTCTTTATATTACAGAAAATAAAGGGAATAATAAAAACAATAATATTCAATGTTTCAACTAATGGGAGATTTCGAACTACTCAAATGAATTCCCCATGTTTCAGGGGAATTTTACATATAGGAGACCAATGAGAGATTGAAAATAATATGCGAGCACTACAGTTGAGGTTGAAGTTCCCCATGACATGGTGTCAGGTAAACTAATACTATAACACCCCAAGTAAATAATGAATATTACATTTTTATATTTATCCTTATTTGTGAATAAAATGTTAATATTAATTAAAAGGTAACGCTATGTTCGAGGGCTTACCCAATACGCAACAACGAGTTCCTTTGAAATCTTACGTTGCACTCTAATAATAAAATAATTTTATTTTAAATGGTAGTTAAAACCTAGCTGATGTAATGAAGAGAATGAACAGAACTAACTACAAAATGATTATATAGTTTTGTCAAATATTTTTACTTTTTTCAATAAATGTTGGAGGATTAAAAATGCGAATGAATCCAACTTTAAGCGTAAACATTCTAATATTCTTTAAAAGGACGATTAACCGCCTTTTGATGGAAAACCACTTTTAAATCCTCCTTTTGACAATTTTATGTGTTATATATGACAAAATAAAATTCTTATTTAGAATCGGGACATCGAAATTTACTTTGTGTTAATTTTTGGTATTTTTCTGATAAAGTTTATTTTTTAATGAATAGTGAAAAATGTTGTATTTTAATTCAAAACCAATTTTTAATCTAATTTATTTATATGATTATATTATCTTTTGAATTGGTTTTAAAGTTAAATTAGAACATATTTTTACCATTTAATCCAATAATATCCATTGGAATTAATTTCACTTTGAAATTGGACTTAAACTAGTGTCAATCTTTTAATAGATATTGTTTTTTAAAAACACGCTATTTGTTTTGACAGCGGGAATTAATTATTAAATTATTTAATGAAACTTATATGTTTTGAATTATGTAAAATAGACATAATTTTTTAATTCGGAGTATCAAATATAGCTTAGGGTGAAATTTTGGTATTTTTCTGAAAAACTTCGATTTTTGATGAATAGTGAAACCACTAAGTGGTAGTTTAAAAACTGATTTCTCGTTTAAATGAAACATTACCACTTCTATGATTTGAATTTAAAAAATCCGATATACATGGTTGTAATTAGGATGAAAAATGTGATTCAATGGGATTAAAATAAGTTTTTGGTGAATAGTAACTTTTATGTTTTTAATCGTGATTATAGGTAATTAGTGTAATTTAAGGTAAAAATAATGTTTTAATAATATGAAATGACCTCTACACATGTCCTACCCATATTGGATGAGTCATGGCCAACCAAGATAATCCATGGGTCAACTTGGGGACCCCATGGAGCCACTTTGGTTGGAAAATGACATTAATAACTCTTTATTTAAAGTTAAAATTAAAATGTCACAAACATGTATTGTTTTACTAAAACAATTTTTACATGGGGTTATACAAGTCATATTTTTTACTATAAATATTAATTAGAAAGATAAAAATATTTCCGACATTATTATATTTTTTTTATAATTTTTAGACATTAAATAAATTAAATTACTTATGACACCATGATGATGCAGCGATTACCTCATTATTTAACGATTCAAATAAAATGAAAAGATAATGTAAAATCTAAGACCTAAATTTGTCAAAAAAACTATTATATGGGTATATTTAGAACTCTTATAAACTTATCCTCGAAATATATAGTTTTTAGGCCTTTAAAATATGAAAATAAATTTAAAATAAAGTAAATGTTTATAACTTTCCAAGAGTACCCCTCCTCTCCTATTATAAAAGGCCCCCACCTCTCAAGCCTTTGGATCAGACAAACCCTGCCAATTTAATCTCTCCACATCCCTATCTTCATCATTTAAGCCTCACCTTTGGGCGGAATTATTTCCAAGGAAGCCTTTGAGATCAAATCAAAAAGAGTTAGCCGATTTAAAGGTAATGTCTTCCCTTTTGTTCTTTTGTTTTATTTTGCTTCTCCAACCCTCTTAACTAGTTTTATTCCTTTCTTTTGTAAAAACACCAGTATATTAAATATACTAGGATGTTTTTATGTGAAGTATTCGAGCTACACTTACACACACCATCGTCTAATGGTCAAAGAACATACTGTTTCTGTGGATGGTGAATTTCTGCCTCACGAAATGATGATTGTTCAATCTTCTCTTAACACCATTCATAGTGGCCATTATGATGTCAATATATTTTATATATGATATATATGGTATTTATGTTTTCTATATTCTTCGGAATTTTATATTTAAAACATGCCTTTATGCTTTTCATGTTTTGCAAATGCGATAATTTCATACGAGGAAGTGTGGACTACCGCCCCCTCAAGTGATGTCACTCGTTCATGAAATACATGGAATGTATAAAGAAAGAAATTAATGAACATAATTGAACTATATAACATATATATTATACTGGAATTATAATATATATACCTCTCAATTATTTATAATTCCTTTAATTTGAAAAAGAAATGAAAGTAGCGTTCATGCGTACGTATGGCCAACCATCTTCATGAACGGTGCATTTTATTTATTTTTATCTCAAAATGTTATGGAGTAGTATAAAATGAATATTTATTGGATATATCAGATATTAAAATTATTAATACTACTTTGGAGATGATTTACTTGTAACTACATGGACAGTCAGGTTCAAACAAGTTCATTTTTGACTCATGTACCAAATATCGACAAAAACGACTGATATGAACTCACATTATTAACCAATTATTATAACATTATAATATGTGATATGAACTGAATAATAATCTTTAAAATGGTTCCTTAAGAAATTATAAATTTACCTAAGAGTATTATTCAAGAATATAAAGAAATTAACAGGACATTTCAAACATGAGGTAAGGGATCCAACCTCTCTCTTTCATTTTAAGTACTCTCTTTTATGTCATTTCATTTAAGATCATCATTATTATGTTTGGGGATGTTCTTTTATATTCCTCATACTGTAATTTTTATGTTCATATTATGAAAGACCCTATTTGATCTCAAAAATCCATTTTTTGGAAGTTTTAAGTGGCGTCGTTAGGCTGCCGAGTTTTCGTAAGGGATTTTTCATCTCACTTTTATTCTCATGACATTTATGCTACGTTTGCCACTATTTCATTTGATTGGTGTATGTAATGACCATTATTATACACTTTCTATAGTATAATTTCATTTTTGGGTATTTACATTCTCATTGTATGACCCTACTTTCATGGGGTGTACGTTTCGAAAGTTACGTAACTCGGTAAGGGGACCTTTCACCCTCCTCTTTTTAAAAGACTTCTTTTGTTATGTCTTTTAATTCAAAACTATTATGTTGGATATGTTCATCAATATCCTTATTTATTTAAATTTTATGTCCAAGTGATGAGATACCATTTTCTCTCTCATCAACTCATTTTATGAATTTTAAAGTGACGTCGTTAGGTTGTAAAATTTCTGTAAGGGAACTTCTTAACCCATATTCAATTCTTTGGGTTAAACCTCTACTTCTAGATTGTATTATTTCACGACCCGCCCTCGAGGCCCATGCCGTGACTACCCCAATCCTGCCTTCCATAGGCCAGGGGCTGGAGACTAGCACCAAGGCGTAAATCCCAACAAAAAGGGAAGGCATTGCCTATGAAAAGTAAACAAGCACACAGAGTAAGCAAGCGGAAACGTAAACACTAAGTAAAAACTGTACAAGCTGTGCTAAAGTTAAAAGGGGCCGAAAATACAAGCCCAACAGTAAAGTACAACTGAAAGGAAAAACAACAACTGAAAAGGGAAAACTGCAGCGTCGAGCTGTCCTCTGGAAGTCCCACCTGAAGGGTGGGTACAGATAGCCTCCACAGCTCCTCGGTCAACCTGACCGCTCCGAGTACGTCCCGCCCAGTGGTCCACCTCCAGGTACTGTCTTGCTCCGCACGCCTCCACCACGGTCAGTGTTGTCCGTCGTCTGCAACCAACACAATGTAGTGCGGGCATAGCCCGTGCAGGGGTGAGTATAAGCTACTCAGTAGGGACCCCGAGACCCCTGAAGGTCTCCTGAAATCCACAAAGGATAATCCAAAAAGAAAAGGTACAATCACGAAGTAACATCTGACACGGCTTAGGTATATGCCCATACATATACCTAAGTCATTATTTCCCGTTCGGCTCCAACGTCCGAGCCCAAGCATAGCCCAGTCCACACAGGAAAGCAAAATGTATACCTACACAGGATAGAACAACACAATCCACAAAGGAGAGTAAACAGTAAATCCACACAGGATAGCTCAACACAATCCACAAAGGAGAGAAACACCAGATTCAGCTCACAGAGGTATACTTCTTCGAATGACGATAAAGACGATCACTGATCCATCTATGTTGTCGGACCCACGAAGGATTGATAGATAACTAACCCCCGCAAATGACCCACACAGGATCGGACCCACACAGGATCGGGCCCACGCAGGACCGGGCCCACGCAGGACCTATAGGCGCTGGCTCACATAGAACCGCTGAGCGCTGACCCACACAGGATCGGACCCACTCAGGATCGGGCCCACACAAGACCGGGACCACACAGGACCTGTAGCACTGATCCACGGAGGATCGCTGAGTGCAGTAGTCATCGCAGTCCATTGAGGATCTCTGCACAGTCGTCGCCGCAGTCCACTGAGGATCTCTGCACGGTCGTCGTCGGAGTCCACGGAGGATTTCTGCACAGTCGTCATTGCAGTCCACTGAGGATCTCTGCACGGTCGTCGCTGTCGAAATCGCAGTCGCCGCTAGCCTAGGGTTCCCGCACACAGCAAGCTCGTTCGGGAGGGTCCGCTCCACGAGCCGAGAGGCTGATACATCAACTGACACAAAGTCCGAAGTTGATGTATCCAAAAGTTCCGTATCGGTGACAGGAACTCAACATCGCAGACGGCGCGTCAATCGGACGCCCGGTCTGAGAGTTATTGGCATTTTCGTCCCAGGGCCCGGTTGGTTTTTAAGGCAAAACCAACCCGACCGTACTCCACCTATGTCCAAACCTCAGGCGGAGTATGCCAAAAGATCTGTCTCACTTAGAGGAATTCAACGAAACAGACGGTGCGTCAATCAGATGCCCGGTCTGTTAGTTATTGGCCTTTTCGTCTCACACCCACCCTGAGAAACTTCCCAGGAGGTCACCCATCCTGATCACTGCTCTAGGCCAAGCACGCTTAACTACGAAGTTTTAACTACGTAGGCTCCCTAAAAGGAAGGTGCATCTTGAGTATAATATACCGAAACGACCGTCCCGATCCAAGGATCGTGTTGCCGCTGACGGCGCGTCGTTCGGAGGCCCGTAGCTCAAGTTACGGGCGTTTGAACGAAAACCGTCCGAAGACGGGGGTCCGGGCCCGGGCTGAACCGGCCCGAACCCCCCCCCCCGGGAGTCGGCCGAACCGGGTCGACCCGACCCGGTCCGACCCGGTCCGGTCCGGCCAGGGCGCGGCCCGACCGGTCGGACCGGCCTGATCCGGTTCGGCCGAACGGCCGAACGGCCGAGGCACGCGGGGCGCCGCCCCCGCGGTCTGGTGGTGCCGCGGCCCCCCGCGTGGGGCCGCGTTGAGTCGGGACGCGGCTTCTGCCGCGTCCGAGGGCACCGGACCCGCGCGGCCGCGGGTCCGCGGGTGCCGCCACCGCCGCGATGAGTCACGGCGGCCTGTCCGGCGGCGCGTCGGGGCGCCGCCGGCGAGTTCCGCGGGCAACCGGAATCGTTCCGGTGGTCCGATTCTCTTCCCGTCTGCGCCGTTGATCCTCCCGGGAATCGTTCTTCACTGCGGGATCGTCAAACATCCATTGCGGCATGTTTCGTCGTCGCCCGTCAAATCCGCAAAAAATGAAGAACGGCGGAGGGTCGTCGGGCCGTGTTCGTTTGGACCGCACCCTCCGCGTTAGAGATAAACAACCGGGAGAATTTTGTTCAACACATGAACCGACAATTTTAATAAAAATAAAATTGTTCGTTTGAAACCGGTTCATTAATTTTTAAAGAACGTTCACGGGAAATAATAAAAAAGGGGTAAATCCCAAAATAAATCCCTACCTCGTCAATCGTCGCGCGTGGGCGTTATTCGCGGAAAAGCTCGTCGCGGAAGAGAGAGATCGTCGCGTCGTCGCGGGGAGGCGTCGCGTCGTCGCGGAATCCGGCGTTTAGTCGGCGAACTCAACGCACCATGAAACAGCAGATTTAATTTAATTAAATAAATCCGTGTTTTTGGTTAAGAACCACGAAGGAGATAAAAAGGAAGGTTCGAGACTCTTACCTCAAGTAGCCGATCGAAGATCCGTCGCGGAGGAAGAGACGTCGCAGAAGAACGTTGTCGGTGATGCGGATCACGACGTCGCGTCGTCGATTTCCGGGTTCGGCGTTCTTCGCGTTCTTCGCGTTCTTCGCGTTCTTCGCGTTCTTCGCGTTCTTCGCGAAGGAGGAAGAAGGAACAAGGATTCTGTCTCAACAAGTAATCCCCCAAAAGGTTTTGGTTGGTCTTATTTTATTAATATGCCAACACATGAAAACAGGTTAAGAAACGATTGAATTAATTCGTTGAATTAATTCAACGAAAGAAACATCCCATTTAATTCACGAAATAAACCGCCCAATTAAATGGTCTATTAAGATTTTAAGAAACGCGTCAATTGACTTTCATTAAGACGGGTTTTCGCGGGTGCGTTTCTTAGCGGAAAGAAACGGCGGGGATCGTGCGGGCCCCACCTCACAAATATCCTACCAAGGGGGTAGGATATTTCGGGATAGCATCATATCCGGTTCAACTCAGTTCAAGCCATCAATAAGTGGCTTCAAGTGGCTTCCAAGTGGCTTAAGTGAAATAAAATAAAGTTGTCGCAAAATTATTTTATTTCTTAACTTTAAGCCCGAAAATTAAAAACCACACCCGAGAAAACGCAACTCCGGAAGAGGTGTTTCTAAGCGAATACCGGCGCTGCGATTTCATCGGTGCCCTCAGAATTTGATTCTGGGCACCGGTTCAAAAGTTAGAAAAACTCGCTCGTCCGTTCACTGAACGTACCCGAGCCAAACTTCGGAAAATGATTCCGGGCACACCGGGCCTCGGAATCAGGTTCCATCAGAAACTGCGCTCTTGTAAAATTCCAAAGAAAATTAAGAAAAAAATTTCCATGAAATTTACGGGTGTTTACATTACTCCCACCTCAGGACTTTACGTCCCCGTAAAGATACATCATAAACTAGGGAAACAAATGTGGGTACTGAGCACGTATCTGAGCCTCCCGCTCCCAAGTGCTCTCTTGGAGGTTCCCGTGCTGCCATCTGATGCACACAAGAGGAATCGATCACCCACGTAGGACCCGCTCCTATCGATCCTCTATCACTACTGGGACCTCCGCAAAAGTCGCCCCATTATCCACGTCTAGCTCCCCATAGTCAATGATGTGCGTCGGGTCGTGCATGTATCTCCTCAGCTGGGATACGTGGAAGACGTCGTGCACCCGGTGCAACTGAGGTGGCAGAGCCAGGCAATAAGCCACGTCGCCAACCCTGCTGAGGACCTGGAATGGTCCGATGAAGCGTGGAGACAACATGCCGCCTCGGCCAAATCTCCTCAAACCACGTCGAGGTGAGACCCGCAAGAAGACGTGGTCGCCATCCTCGAACTCTAGTGGCCTCCGCCTCCTATCAGCATATGACTTCTGCCGGTTCTGAGCTGTTCTCATCCGCTCCTGGATGACCTGGACCTTCTCTGTCGTGGCCCGGTCCATCTCTGGTCCCACAAGTGCTGACTTCCCAGGGTCTGTCCAGCACAAAGGAGATCTGCAAGGCCTGCCGTACAATGCCTCGTAGGGTGCCATCCCGATGGTGGAGTGGTAGCTGTTGTTGTACATGAACTCCACCAAGGGTAGGTGGTCCTCCCAGCTGCGACCAAAGTCGAGGACACATGCACGGAGCATGTCCTCGAGAGTCTGATTGGTCCTCTCCGTCTGACCATCCGTCTGAGGGTGAAAGGCGGTGCTCAGACGTAGCTGCGTCCCGAACGCCTCCTGCAACCCCTTCCAAATCCGGGAAGTAAAGAGAGTGTCCCGATCGAATACGATAGTCAATGGCACACCGTGAAGTCGTAAAATCTCCTGAACGTAGAGACACCTCAAGCTCTCCACTGAGCCCTGCTCTCGGATGGGTAAGAAGTGTGCCGACTTGGTGAGTCGGTCAATAATCACCCAAATGGAGTCGTGACCTCTGGAAGTGTGTGGAAGTCCAGTCACAAAGTCCATAGATATGACATCTCACTTCCACTCCGGGACCTCTAAGGGTGGTACCAAGCCTGCTGGTACCTGATGCTCTGCCTTCACCTGCTGGCAGGTGAGGCACCGCGAAACAAACTCTGCCACATCCTTCTTCTTTCCCGGCCACCAGTGCTGACGTCTGAGATCCTGGTACATCTTCGCCACTCCAGGATGTACCGCCAAAGGAGAAGTGTGGAAATCTCTCAGCACCTCCTCTCGTAAAGCGACTGGTACCATGGTACATCCTCTGAAAAGGACATCGTGCTCTGCTCCAAGGGAGAAACCATCAGGTGCCTGTCCCGAGGATATCTGTGCACGCCGTGTCTCACAATTAGCGTCCCCACGCTGTGCCTCTCTGACCCGCTATAGAAGTGGAGGAGAGACTATGAGTGACTGAAGGAAGGCTGCCCCATCTCTATTCACGAAGGATATTTGCAAGGCGGCTAGCTGCTCTGTCGCCTCCTCAAGTAGCTGGATGCCCGACCTCCTGCTGAGGGCATCAGCTACCACATTCCCCTTCCCAGGAGTATAGACTATCTCAAAGTCATAGTTCGGGAGGAACTCGAGCCATCGCCACTGTCTCAGGTTCAGGTCCTTCTGAGAGAAGATGTACCTGAGACTCTGGTGGCCAGAAAGGACTGTAAAGCGCTCGCCCATCAGATAGTGCCGCCATGTCTTCAGGGCGAATACCACTGCTGCCAACTCCAAGTCATGGGTAGCGTAGTTCTGCTCATGAGGCCTCAACTGACGTGATCCGTAGGCAATCACGACCCGCTCCTGCATCAGGACACACTCGAGTCCGGTCCCTGATGCATCGCAGTAGACTACGTATCCAACTCCCTCCTCAGGCAACCTCAAGATAGGTGCGCTGGTCAACCTCTGCCTTAGCTCCTCGAAGCTCTGCTGACATTTTTCTGACCACACGAAGGGTTTCCCCTTCTTCGTCAATGCTGAGAAAGGGGCCGCAAATCTGTAGAAATCCGGCACAAATCTCCGATAGTATCCGGCTAGGCCCAAGAAACTCTGCACCTCTGTCACGCTCTTGGGTGGCTCCCAAGCTAGCACTGCCTCGATCTTCACGGGATCCACTGCAACTCCCGCCTCAGAAATGACGTTCCCCAAGAAGTGGACCTTACGTAACCAGAACTGACACTTTTAGAGCTTTCCATAAAGCTGGTGCTCTCGGAGTGTGTCTAGTACAACACGCAAGTGGTAGGCGTGCTCCTCCTCCGTGGTCGAGTACACCAATATGTCGTCGATGAAGACTACGAAAAATCGATCGAGGTATGGCTGGAAGATCATGTTCATGAGGCTCATGAACACTGCTGGAGTGTTTGTCACGCCGAAAGGCATAACCAAGAACTCATAGTGGCCATACCGACATCTGAAGGTCGTCTTCTGCACATCCTCGTCTCGAACTCTAAGCTGATGATAGCCTGACCTGAGGTCTATCTTCGAGAACCACCGTGCTCCCTTGAGCTGATCGAAGAGGTCATCAATCCAGGGTAGCGGATACTTGTTCCTCACTGTCACCTGGTTCCGGCGACGATAATCGACACACAGTCACAAGCTCTCATCCGCCTTCTTGGCGAACAATATCGGGGAAGCCCAGGGTGAAACACTGGGTCGGATGAACCCCTTGCCCTACATGTCCTCCAACTATACCCGCAGCTCTCAAAGCTCAGTGGGGGCCATCCGATATGCTGGAGTGGATATCGAGGATGTCCCGGGGTACAGGTCAATATAAAATTCTACCTCTCTGCGAGGAGGTAGTCCTGGAACGTCGTCGGGAAAGACGTTCGCGTACTGATCCACCACTGCAGGAAAACTGGGACTCCGCACGTCAACTGCTCCCAGGATGAGGCTAGCCAACTGATGAGTGATGGGCTGACCTCTCCTCTGCGTGAGTCCATCATTTGCTGCTAATGCTCCCTTCGTGCCGGTGCAGGTGAACCTGCTCCCGTCGGTGCGCTCACATCGCACCTTGTGCCTAAAGCAGTCAATCTGAGCATGGACCGTAGATAATCAATCCATGCCCAAGATGACGTCGTAAGGCCTCGACGCCGCTACAAGAAGATCCCAGCCGAAGCTCTCGCCTCCTAGAGTAAGCTCACACTGCCGGCACCAGTGCGTAATCATCGAGTCTGCTCCCGTAGGAGTATCTAGCCGTAAGGATCGAGCCAACGACTCTGTCGGAATCTCCGAGCTCCGAACAAGGGCAGTGGCTATGAAAGAGTGACTCGCTCCTGTATCTATCAGAACTGCAGCAAGGGTGGAATAGACATAGATCGTACCTCGAATCATCTCTGGCGCGCCG
This sequence comes from Viscum album, assembly GCA_963277665.1. Taxonomy (NCBI): domain Eukaryota; kingdom Viridiplantae; phylum Streptophyta; class Magnoliopsida; order Santalales; family Viscaceae; genus Viscum; species Viscum album. The sequence goes on from OY728137.1 coordinate 277,007,629, forward strand.
TGGTCGTAGGCCTCAGCTGCCTGGAGATGCGCCTGTCCCTGCCCGCCAGCTCCCTATGGTCGGGGCGGGCCTCCTGGTGGTGGTGGTGGCAGTGCCTCAAAGCGTCGCCCACCACCTGCTGCTCGGCCATGTCCTCTGCCTCGTCCACCTCCTCCCTGAGGACCGCCACGGTCGAGCCTCTGCCTCTGCCTGGGTGGTCCCTCCACCGTCTGCTGCCCCTCGGTACGACGGGTTGGGCAGTCACGAGCCATGTGGCCCTGCCCGCCGCACTCGTAGCACTACCTGCCTCTCGGAAGACTGGCTTCGTGCTGAGTGCCCTGCACTGCTGAGCCAGTGTCCCGAGGTCGTCTGCCGGAAGGTCTGGTCCAGATGGAACCCTGAGTCATCCGTCGGCTACCTGCTGCCGAAGACTCCGCTATCTGCCGCCCTGCGGTAGGTCTCGCTGTGGACTCTGCCAGGAAGCTCTCGATCAGAAGTGCTCGCTCTAGCACTCCTTCCTAGGTCGGGATGCTGATGGAGATCAGTGATCCCCTGATCTCGTGTCTCAATCCCTGCTCGAAGGTCCGGGCCCAGAAGAAGGGGTCTCGTACCATGTCTGTCGAGTAGCGAGAAAGATCGGTGAACCTTGCCGCGTACTGGGCGACCGTCAAGCTGCCCTGCCACAGCTAAAGAAGCTCCTGGATGTGCACCGCATGGAGGGTGGCCGGGACGAACTCTGAGCGGAAGAGGCTCTCGAAGTCCGTCCAGATGAGGGAGGCCACATCGTGTACCTGGAGCATCAGGATCCACCATCACCTTACTGCTGCGTGCAGTAGGCTCGCCGCGAGGATCAGCATGAGGTCTGCTGGTGTCCTCACTAGCCTGAAAACTCAGACGACCGCCTCCAGCCAGTCCTTGGCTGCCTGGGGGTCCGACTCCCCACGGAACCTGGGTGGTCGCTGGCGCTGGAACTCGTGCAGAGCTCCGAGGCGTCGTGCGTCGTCAGCTGCTAGTGCTGGAAGCATCGAGGGCTCGGCGGGTAAAGGTACCGCCGATGCCTCTGCTGTCAACGGGCCATGTACCGAGGCCTCATCGCTCGGCGGGCTATCGTCACGCTCTACTCTAGGAACCCTAGCTGGCTGCTGTCATCGTGCCATCCTGAAAAGGAAACAAGTGCGCCACGGTCAGAATAGTATACCTGGTGAGCTGACACAAGTAATCACGAAGAAAACTTGAAACACACATGCAATCAATGTTTTCGTGCATTAAGTCAGAAATCAGAAGTCAGGGTCCTGGTGTATAGATACGTCGGCCGCCGCACCAACACTGGACTCCCTGGACTGATAACCACACTCAATACGCTAAACACTATTGCTTCACATAGAAGAAAGATCAGAGTCTGCGGTAGAACCAACCCCTCTGATTCCAATTTGTCACGACCCGCCCACGGGGCCCGTGCCGTGACTACCCCAAGCCCGCCTTCCATAGGCCAGGGGCTGTCGACTAGCACCAAGGCGTAAATCCCATAAAAAAGGGAAGGCATTGCCTTTGAAAAGTAAACAAGCACACAGAGTAAGCAAGCGGAAAAGTAAACACTAAGTAAAAACTGTACAAGCTGTGCTGAAGGTAAAAGGGGCCGGAAATACAAGCCCAACTGTAAAGTACAACTGAAAGGAAAAACAGCAACTGAAAAGGGAAAACTGCAGCATCGAGCCGTCCTCTGGAAGTCCCACCTGAAGGGTGGGTACAGATAGCCTCCACAGCTTCTCGGTCCACCTGACCGCTCCGAGTACGTCCCGCCCAGTGGTCCACCTCCAGGTATTGTCCTGCTTCGCACGCCTCCACCACGGTCAGCGTTGTCCGTCGTCTGCACCCAACACAACGTAGTGCGGGCATAGCCCGTGCAGGGGTGAGTATAACCTACTCAGTAGGGACCCTGAGACCCCCGAAGGTCTCCCGAAATCCACAAAGGATAATCCACAAAGGAAAGGTACAATCACGAAGTAACATCTGACACGGCTTAGGTATATGCCCATACATATACCTAAGTCATCATTTCCCGTTCGGCTCCAATGTCCGAGCCCAAGCACAGCCCAGTCCACACAGGAAAGCAAAACGTATACCCACACAGGATAGAACAACACAATCCACAAAGGAGAGTAAACAGTAAATCCACACAGGATAGCTCAACACAATCCACAAAGGAGAGAAACACAAGATTCAGCTCACACAGGTATACTTCTTCGGATGACGATAAAGATGATCACCGATCCATATAAGTCGTCGGACCCACGAAGGATCGATAGGTAACTAACCCCCGCAAATGACTCACATAGGATCAGACCCACACAGGATCGGGCCCACACATGACCGGGCCCACGCAGGACCTATAGGCGCTGGCTCACATAGAACCGCTGAGCGCTGACCCACACAGGATCGGACCCACACAGGATCGGGCCCACACAGGACCGGGCCCACAGAGGACCTGTAGCACTGATCCACGGAGGATCGCTGAGTGCAGTAGTCGTCGCAGTCCACTGAGGATCTCTGCACAGTCGTCGCCGCAGTCCACTGAGGATCTCTGCACGGTCGTCGTCGGAGTCCACAGAGTATCTCTGCACAGTCGTCGCTGCAGTCCACTGAGGATCTCTGCACGTTCGTCGCTGTCGAAGTAGCAGTCGCAGCCAGCCTAGGGTTCCCGCACACAACAAGCTCGTTCGGGAGGGTCCGCTCCACGAGCCGAGAGGCTGATACATCAACTGACACAATGCCCGAAGTTGATGTATCCAAAAGTTCCGTATCGACGACAGGAACTCAACGTCGCAGACGGCGCGTCAATCGGACGCCCGGTCTGAGAGTTATTGGCATTTTCGTCCCAGGGGCCCGGTTTGTTTTTAAGGCAAAACCAACCCGACCGTACCCCACCTACGTCCAAACCTCGGACAGAGTATGCCAAAAGATCCGTCTCACTTAGAGGAATTCAACGAAATAGACGGTGCGTCAATCAGACGCCCGGTCTGTTAGTTATTGGCCTTTCCGTCTCACGCCCACCCTGGGAAACATCCCAGGAGGTCACCCATCCTGATCACTGCTCTAGACCAAGCACGCTTAGCTACGGAGTTTTAACTACGTAGGCTTCCGAAAAGGAAGGTGCACCTTGAGTATAGTATACCAAAACGACCGTCTCGATCCAAGGATCATGTTGCCTCTGACGGCGCGTCGTTCGGAGGCCCGTAGCTCAAGTTACGGGCGTTTGAACGAAAACCATACGAAGATGGGGGTCCGGGCCCGGGCCGAACCTGGTCGACCCGACCCGGTCCGGTCCGGCCAGGGCGCGGCCCGGCCGGTCGGACCGGCCTGGTCCGGTTCGGCCGAACGACCGAACGGCCGAGGCACGCGGGGCGCCGCCCCCGCGGCCTGGAGGTGCCGCGGCCCCCCGCGTGGGGCCGCGGATGCCGCCGCCGCTGCGCTGAGTCGGGCCGTGTGGTCCGATTCTCTTCCCGTCTGCGCCATTGCTCCTCCCGGGACTCGTTCTTTGCGGGATCGTCAAACATCCATTGCGGCACGTTCCGTCGTCGCCCGTCAAATCCGCACAAAACGAAGAATGGCGGAGGGTCGTCGGGCCGTGTTCATTTGGCCCACACCCTCCGCGTTAGAGATAAACAACCGAGATAATTTTGTTCAACACATGAACCGACAATTTTAATAAAAATAAAATTGTTCCTTTGAAACTGGTTCTTTAATTTTTAAAGAACGTTCACGGGAAATAATTAAAAAGGGGTAAATCCCAAAATAAATCCCTACCTCGTCGATCGTCGCGCGCGAGCATTCTTCGCGGAAAAGCTCGTCGCGGAAGAGAGGGATCGTCGCGTCGTCGCGGGGAGGCGTCGCGTCGTCGCGGAATCCGGCGTTGAGTTGGTGAACTCAACTCACCATGAAACAACAGATTTAATTTAATTAAATAAATCCGTGTTTTTGGTTAAGAACCACGAAGGAGATAAAAAGGAAGGTCCGAGACTCTTACCTCAAGTAGAAGATCGAAGATCCATCACAGAGGAAGAGACGTCGCAGAAGAACGTTGTCGGCGATGCGGATCACGACGTCGCGTCGTCGATTTCCGGGTTCGGCGTTCTTCGCGTTCTTCGCGTTCTTCGTGTTCTTTGCGAATGAGGAAGAAGGAACAAGGATTCTGTCTCAACAAGTAATCTCCCAAAAGGTTTTGGTTGGTCTTATTTTATTAATATGCCAACACATGAAAACAGGTTAAGAAACGATTGAATTAATTCGTTGAATTAATTCAACCAAAGAAACAGCCCATTTAATTCACGAAATAAACCTCCCAATTAAATGGTCTCTTAAGATTTAAAGAAACGCGTCAGTTCACTTTCATTAAGACGGGTTTTCGCGGGTGCGTTTCTTAGCGGAAAGAAACGGCGGGGCTCGTGCGGGCCCCACCTCACAAATATCCTACCAAGGGGGTAGGATATTTCTGGATAGCATCCTATTCGGTTCAACTCAGTTCAAGCCGTCAATAAGTGGCTTCAAGTGGCTTCCAAGTGGCTTAAGTGAAATAAAATAAAGTTGTCGCAAAATTATTTTATTTCTTAACTTTAAGCCCGAAAATTAAAAACCACACCCAAGCAAACGCAACTCCGGAAGAGGCGTTCCTAAGCGAATACCGGCGCTGCGATTTCATCGGTGCCCTCAGAATTTGATTCTGGGCACCAGTTCAAAAGTTAGAAAAACCCGCTCGTCCGTTCACTGAACGTACCCGAGCCAAACTTCGGAAAATGATTCCGGGCACACCGGGCCTCGGAATCAGGTGCCGTCAGAAACTGCGCTCTTGTAAAATTCCAAAGAAAATTAAGAAAAAAATTTCCTTGAAATTTACGGGTCTTTACATATTATGCGAAGATTAGTTGTGGAATCTCTATGTTGTAATTTCCAAAATCCTTTTTGTAGATATACTATTTCTACACATATTCATCTCATTGATAAATTCTTAAGAACTTGTATGGGAAATCATAACTCAATCTCATTTCATTGAGTTAAATATCTATGTCATTGGTTTTGTTTTTCCAAGATTATGTGTGAATGACCTATTATTTTTTCACACTTATTATCCACTTATATTGGGTGTATTTATATTTCTCACACATAATTATGTGATAGATTTGTCCTTAATTTAAGTATACCATCTTTATAATGGATTTCATCTCAATTTACATTTCCATTGAGACTTCATTGTTGTTATGCACCAATTCACTCTTATATGGTGTGTACACTATCCTTTGACATATTATATCATGAATCCCTTTATTCTCATGATATTATAAATGTTGGATTAAATGTTATTCTGAAATAATTTGTATTCAAGAGTCTCACATTTTGTTAAATACTCTTTAACAAAAATATCATTTTAAAAGTTTTAAAGATTCATTATTCTCAATCTTTATCTTTATTTTCCATGTTTTCAAAATGGTTTTCAGTATGTATTTATATGGACATTAATGTTTTAAAATTATAATTTCATTAAAATCTCCAAAGTGGTATGGGACACTTTCATTCAAAAATCTCTTTTAAATGGTTTTTGAAAATGGATTGATTAAATCAATATCTTGGAATTACTTATTGTGATGGCAAATGAAATGTTGTTATTGAGATTTTTATATTTTCAATATTTTATGTGTAATGATGGTACTTGGACATTTTATTGGTGGTTACGTGATAAACCATATGACGGGTGGTGTCATGAATACCAGGACGGGTGGTTACGTTATAACCTCTAATGCATTGGGTATGGAAGTTGGCCATATGGTTATTCCATTAATTGATCTGTGTGGAAGTCGACCGTATGGTTATTCCATTTAAGTATTTTTATGTCCTATGTTACCTTTAGATGTCATGTGTTCTTTATATGGGTTTTTATGGTAATCGTTTGGTTACAAAAGGGGTAAGTAATGATCTTTTATTCAGTGAAGAGTTTTTTTACTACTTCATAAAGGTGAAAAGTATTACTTTGTTAAAGTATTCTTGGTTTACTTGTTGTTTTGAAAATCAAACAGTTTTCCTTCTCTGTGTATCCTTTAATGGGCTTTTATCCTCATCCGAAGTTTTTGAAATGTTTTCCACAGGACTTAAATTTGAATAGGGTCAAGGAAGGGATCAAGGAAGGACATGCTATCTAAAACATGTAACTAGACATGTTTCTTTTTAAGAGTTTTTTTATTATTTTATGGAAACTCAGTAGATGTGTCTACTATGTAATCTTTTTAGAAGTAATAGTTATGACCTAATTCTCTAAAACTCTAAACCTGAAAAGATCTTCTATGTGAATTATTCATTTAATTCATCATTAAGTAATGTTTAAGGTCGGGGCCTTATAAATACTATCTTTATATATAGACCATGGGTAATTCGATTCTGTATCATTGCACTCTTTTATATCTACCTAGTTTCCCATGAAAATTATACAAACACCTTTTGATTTAATAAAATAATTATAAGAAAAAACTAATAAGGGAAGTATCATTCCAAAAAAGAAATTTCAGTCTATCCTAATTATGAACCATAAACACAATTTATGTTCCAAAATTATAATCATAAGAGTGGTTTAATTCTATATTATCCTTAATATAGACTGGCTCACATAATATTATGAAAACATTTAACACAATAAGATGAAAATTATAATTTTTGGGGAAGATATAGAATCCGGCATATTTAGAGTAGCAGATTCCGCATGTGATTTTAATTTAGATCCACCACTAGTAGCTCTACTAAATGGACTATTGGTGAAGAAGAGAAAATAATGTAGAGTGAAGAATTAGGAAATATTCAAATAGAGGATTTACTTATTGTTCGAGAATTCATTGATATATTTCATGAGAATTTACCTAGACATCCCCTTGAATGTGAGGTTGAATTCTCCCTTGATTTAATCAGTCATACGAGGCCAATATAAATAACTTCATATAGAATGGACACTATAGAATAATTGAATTTAAGAAACAACTTGATGGTTTGGGTAATAAAGGATTTTGTTTCTCTATATTGTTTCACTTTGGGGATCCCCTATCCTCTTACTTAAGAAGGAAGATGGATCCATGAGGATATGCATTGATTATAGAAAAATCAATTCCATTACAATAACGAGAAAGTATTTTGTACCTCACATTAATGACTTGTTTCATTAACTTAAAAAAGACAAATATTTTTCAATGATTTGTATTCATTATGGGTATCACTAATTGTGGCTGAATAAGGAGGAAATTTCAATGATATCTTTTCAGATGAGGTAAGGAAATTAAATGTTTACAGTGATTATATTTGGATTAACAGATACACCTTATATTTTTTGGACTTAATATACTGTGTATTCAAGTATTATCTTGATAATTATTTTTGTAGCATTAATTTATGATATTATAGTGTATTATAAAACCTATTAGGACCTTGAGAAACACATTTGTATCATGCTTAAGACTCTTATAAGTAAAGAGTTATATCAGAAATTCAATAAATGTGACTTTTGGATTTAAGAAGTCACTTTTAATTTTTATATTTCCTCCAAATATAGAATATCAATTGATCCTATAAAGAAAAAGGTAGTCAAATAATGGTATATTCCAACCAAAAAAAACGAGTTATGTATTTTCATTGGTTTAGCAGGATAGTATCAATGATTCATTCATAATTTTTCCTAATTAGCTAACATGTTAAACAAGATTTCAAGTAAAGGTGTTAAGTTTATCTGGGAAAATTTGTGTGTATAATTATTTGATGAACATAATACAATTATAGTCAATGGTCCAATTTTAACTCTACCATTGGGTAGCGATAGTATTATCAAATTTAGTGATGCATAAAATAAGAAACCCGGTTCTGTATTAATGGTAAATAACACAGTTATTTCATATGCATTATGGTAATTGAAGACTCACGAGTAGAACTACGGAAGCCATAATCTATTGTTAGTGGATGTGGTCTTCACTTTAAAAAATATGGTTATATTATCTATTTAAGGAATGATATGAGATATACACAGATCATAAAATCCTAAAATACAACTTTTCACAAAAAGAGATCAACATGAGACAAAGTCGATGGCTCGAACTACTCAAGGATTATGATTCCACAATACAAAAACACCCAAGGAAATAAAATAAGGTGGAAGATTCATTGAGTATGAAATATCATAAAGTTCTAACCCAAATGAGGATTGAGAATTATCCAATGCTCATGGATCTAGTAAATATGGATACAAGAATTTCAATGGATGGGGAGACATAAATAATTTGTTAAATGATCAAAAACCCATATTATTTAGAGAAGATAAATAATTATCAATTTTATGATGAGGCCTTTCAGAATAAAATTAATGGTGTGAATGTTGTAAAATTATCCATGTTTTTCTATGATGATAGTGTTATAAAATTTGGAAGGATTCTATGTGTTTGTTATATCCCTAAGTGAAAAATATAATTGTTGTATGATGTTCATAGCTTAAATTTATCTATACATCATGGTAGAAAGAATATTTTTATGGATTTGAAGAAAAACATTTGGTGGGATAACATGAAGTGAGAAATTTCATATTATGTGCCCTAATGTTTAGTTTTCTAACATTTGAAAGATGTAAGTAAGAATCCTAATGGAGTTCTACAACCTCTTTTTATCCCTATGTGGAAACGGGAGGAAATTACTATGTACTTTTCCACAAGACTTCCAAAGACTACTCAAATGAATGAAACAATATGGATTATGGTTGATATCTTAACCAAATATGGACATTTAATTTCCATAACAGAATAACTACCTCTTGAGTGCCTCATAGGGCTTTACATTAATGATGTTATAATACCTCATAGAGAGAATCTTACAATTTCCTTTGATCGAGACCCATGATTTACATAAATGTTATGGAAGATTCTTCAAAAGGCTATGAATATTGAGCTTTTTTATCACTAGATAATATCCTTGAAAAGATCGAAAATCTAAAAGAACAATTCAGAAAAATGGAGGACATATTGAGATCATCTCCCATGACTTTCACGGTTTGTGGGATCAATACATACCTTTTTTGGAATTTTACTATAATAATACTTTCTATTAAAGTATTACAATGGAACCATGTGAAGAATTATATGGAAAAAGGATTCATACTCCAAATTTTTAGGAAGAATTTGGAGAAATAAAACTCATAGGCTCAGAAGTTATGGATGCAGTGATGAAAATGGTGAAGGATATTCAGTGTCATATTATAATACATCAAAGTGGGAAAAATATTTATGATGATAATTGGAGAAAATATTTGTAATTCCAAGTGAAGATCATTTTTTCTTGATTTTAACTCAATGGAAGGGTGTTATAAGGTTCCGTAAGAAGTGGAAACTGAGTCCTAAGAAAATTAGGCCCTTCAATATTCTTGAAAGAGTTTGTGTTTTTGCTTATCGATTAACATTTCCACCAAATATCTCGTAGGCTCACGATGTGTTTCATATATTCCTATTATGGAATGAAATTCTTGATCTAACACAAGCACTAAAATATGATAAAATGGAGTTATAATCAGGCCTTTCTTATTGTGAAGAACTCATCTAGATTCTTCAGACCAGATATAAAGTGTTGAGGAATCCGATGACTCATCTGGAAAATGTTCTTTGAAGAAATAAAAAAATAGGATAAGAAACATGGGGACCATAAGATTATATTAAGGAGAAATACCCACAGATTTTTTATGTTAAAAATCCTAATGTTTTGGGGATCAATTTTTTGTAGGAGGAAAAAATGTATCACCAAAAGACTTTACCATATTTTCCATTTGATTTTGTTGATAGCTTTGAAATACACAAAAAAACCGATTTAATAAAAACATTATTTAGTAAAAATTTTCATATTAAATTAAAAATATACACTTTTAGATATTTTATATAGTAAATTTATATATCATATATCCATCCAAATATTTTGACACTTGTCTAATAGGCATAAGTTAGAATATATATTTTACAAAAAATAGTTTTTCCTTTTTTTGAGGGAGATCCAAGTTTAAATCCAAATTTTAAAAATTTTATAAATAATATACCCAAATAAATCACTTACTTGAATGAAAAATATAAAAATTAATTTATAGTGATGTTTGGGTATTTTTTTTGAATATTCATTATTAATGAATAGTGAAAATATAGAAATTTTATTAAAAATATACATATTCATATAATTTATATAAATTGATAAATCATAATTTTAATTGGTATTAAATTTAAATTATATGAAATTTTTATAAATTAATAAAATTTAACTAATTTTTATCAAATTAACTTTGAAATTGAATGTAAAAACCTGTCAAACTTTTGTCATTTTTACTTTAAAAACATGCATTGTCATCCTTCCAACAGGATGAATTTTATATTAGTTTCTACCACTTCTATTAGTAGATTTTGGAAAAATAGATTTAATATTTGGAATAATAATAATTTAAAATTTGTATTAAGGTAAACTTAGTTTTTTGTCTAGAAATATTAGTGAACGTAATAAAAATTAAATTAAATTATTAAGGAAAAATTAAACTTAATAAAAGAATAAGACTTTTTCTTAGGGGCCCAAATGACCTATCTTCTTTTAAAACACCTATTGTATGGGAATATATTATCCAAATAACATCCATTAATGATGTTAGTTGTTTTAATGACTTTTTTATGTAATAACATGTGTACACCAATCGTTTTTTTCGAAAACTCCAGGGGAGTATTTTTTACCTTCCCTATAAAAGGCCCCCAACTCCCCTCATTCCACACTCCTCTCAAACCACTATTTTTTGCCAATATGTATCTAATTAGTCTCCCAAAATCACTCACCTCTAACTATAATCCTCTTTTCGGGTAGGAAGTCGCCTAAAGAAGGCTTTTGGACAAAAAAAAAAGAAGTTACCCGATTATGAGGCAACATCTCCACTCAGGATTTCTAGTTTCATTCATTATCCACACACTATAATATTCCTATTATATTATTAAATAAAAAAACAGTATCATAAATATTATAGGATTATTTATGTTAATAATTTTACCTACACTTATGCATACCTCTTTATAATGGGTAACAAACATATTGATTCTGTGTATGACGAACTACTGCCTCATGAAACGATGATTTCTCAATTTCCCCCCGCCACCTCTCCTCGTTTCCATTATGATGGGAACTATATTTATAAATGATTTAAATTTTTTTATCTAATGTCTTTATTCTTCTCAAATATTTATTTATAACATATCTTTATGCTTTACATGTTTTTTAAATATGATTATTTCGTTTGAGGAAGTGTTGACTACCATCTGCTCAAAGTAGTATGTCCCGTTCAAGCCATGCATGGAATGTATAAAGGATACTGTTAATAAAACAATGTAACATACATAAAATATATTTTATTCTAAATTAAAATATATATATATATATGTATCAATTTTTTATTATTATTTTAGAACAATAATGAAATGAAAGTAGTGATCACACATATATATGACATACCGTCTCCATGAACTGTGGACATAATTTCTAATATCCAAATATTATGGACTATTATAAATAAATATTTATTGAATATATATGATAATTTATTAATGGTTTACATTATATATAGAATGGAATCATGATATAATTAATAAGAACAAAAAATCACAATTAATAATATACTTTATAGAACTAGGTAGTTAACACCTGAAATAATAAATATAATAATAGGATGTTAAAAAAAGGGTAATAAATTTATATAAGATGTGAATATCAGATATTATTAAAATTATTATAGTTATTTTATAAGATAATAATATATTTAAAACCAATATATTAAAGTATAAATAACACACAACCAAAGAAGTGTTACAGAAAGGGATTTTGTCTCAATTTACATTCCATTGAGAATTATTTTTTTATGCACATTTCATTTTAGTTGGTGTATATTCTACACCTTGACATCATATATCTTTAATATTAGTATAATCACGGTATTATATATTTAATTTAATTCACGAGGAATTATTATTTATATGTTTCAAGTTTTATGGGACACTTTGGATTGTTTAGTGTTTATTTTTCCTTAAGAATGTTCTAATGTCAACAAACCTTGTCATTACTTGTCATAATAAAAGGTATTATTGATAAATCCATATTATTTATTCAATATTTATTTATTATAAGGAATATTATTTTCTTCATATACATGGAAATATTTGGACATCAAATACATGAGTTTGGGACTGTTTAACGAATGATTTACGAGTTGGGGGCTGGTTAATGCCAGACACTCGATGCATCGGTAGTCTCATGGGGTGAATCAGTAAGGTGGTATGATTAATGTTTATACTTATAAGGACAATGAGACTACAAATGACAAGTGAAGGTTATGTGATGTTCTTCCAGTATTTTTTACAATAAAAAGAAGAAGAAAGAATAGTTTGAGGTTTATGAATATTAGGATATGATTCATATTTCATATTCTAGGAATGGTACATTATTTAATAAGTTGATGAATCCCATGTAATGGTTTGAGAATAATGTCAGATGAATGAAGTATTTATGTATTGGAATTCAATGATTATGTTATATGAATCATGAAATATAAAATTATTTTTAGTATAAGTTTTCAATAAGGCTCAAAAATGACATGATGAACGACGATTTCATAGAAATTGATATTTTGATTAAGGGAAGGTAAACCATAAATTTATCATTATATTGAGAAAATTATGTTTCGCTAGGGTAAAGATATTATTTATTTGGAAAAACTAAATTGGATAATACTAATTACCTTGAATATAATTATTGACTAGTTGGAATAGTGTTCTAAATCAACATGAATGACATTTATTAAATTTTTGATTTAAGGAATATATACACTAACCATTTGAATAAATACGAATGTATGTTTTCCAAAAATATTTATGGTAGTTCAGGTTATTAACATATTTCAAAAGAATATATGATGATGTTATTCACATGATTGGAATGTGACAACCAAGAGGTACATTTTGATGTATGGGGGATCATTGTTAAACTAATTTTGTGAAATTATTTGTAATTTTTTGTATTTTCATCATTTATATGGGTAATAAGGTAAGTCATTTATGGGATGTGTAACTTAAAATTATGATGATGTTTTTGAGATTATAGTATTATATCACCACATGAGGATTAATTGATATTGGATGACCTGCTCCTATAATTTGGTGTTGATGAAAACTAAGGAGATAAAGGAAGATATATCATCGATATCCTTATATATATATATTAGTTCTTTAGGAATGAAAAATTAAACATCCTTTTTAGAGAAAGTGGTAAAGTGGAGTAATTTATAAAATAGGGTGTGGTTATCTTGAAGTCACATAAGTATATATTTTTATTAAAATTAACAATCTTTAGGTAAATTATTTATAAATAGAGCATTATCATAGTACCTTTTTTTGGATGGATCAGATGGTCATTTAGGTAATCACAGATTTATGGCTTTGTTATTGTAAACATTCTCTTGAAATTATTCTCTATCATTATCCATCAGAACTATATGGTTATATTTCTATTCAATGTCTAGGTTTTCATTTCCAGTATATGTTAATATATGTGGGAATGTAGTTTTTATTGTCATTGGGGAACCATTATGATTCGAACATTCTATTTTAAAGTATGTTTTCCTATTTATTTTGACGATCAGGATTTTTACAAAAGGAACTCTCAAGTATTAAGCCACTGATAACCCATATGAATTCTGAGGTATAAATTAATTTTAATGGTGGTAGTATGTAACACCATGATATTTTGTAAAAAAAAAATTTCAATTTATTTTTGCCTCTTTGATATTTTTTATTTCACACAACATTGAAAATAGTTCATTTTATATTAAATCACTATATTTGGATTGCATTATACAAAACAATAAGTTAATCATGCACTAAAAAGAACTTAAATTTTAGCTTCCTCAAAACACAAAATTGAGGTTATCTTGTCTTACACACAAAAAATTACTTTACTCAAAGGGTTTCATAACACGCAAGACTATGTTCTTCCAAACAATAATATATTTTTAAAATTTCATTTTTATACAACAAGATATAACCAAGTCGTTAAGTTATGGGTTATGAATATTATTAACTTATTTTTGAAATTATATGGTTTAGAAAAATATAATATGAATTCATAGGTTACAAATTAATTTGAGATTAAAATTAAAAGTGATTGAATATATATGAAAATATAATTATTTTTATGGTCACAAAGATGTTTCAACCAAATAAATTAAATTAATTATAATTAGTGAATGATACGAATGTAATATATATGTTATATATTATATAATTTTTTTTATATTCATTCAATGTATTTGATTGAAATATGATATTAACAACCCCAATTTTATGCTTACATCCCTATTTTTATTAACCCATTTTTCCAACCTTTTAATTATTGTGATTATGAATAAATTATGCTTAATAAGGGACTAAATCCTAAAATTATGGCCTAATTTGAGATAGAAATATATTAAAAATACATTTTAAGGACATATTTTAACCATATACTCCATTTTATCTAAATTTGACTATTATCAGATCCCCTTGAAATAATAAAACGTGGATGGGGTTTCCCATATCCAAAATATTAAAAGATTTCCACTCCTCCTCCATTATAAAAAGTATCCTCTCATCTAAATCAATTTCAACTAAAAAGACAAATTTTTATAGACTAAACACATCCCAAATTGATCCCCAATATCCCCCACTTCCATATCTATTCACACCTTGGTCGTAAAGGCTTCCAAGGTAACCCTTTGGTTCAAATCAAAAGGAGTTACCCGATTATGAGGTAACCCCCTCCCTCAAACTCATTTCATTTATTTTCTTTCTCCAGAACCTCAAATATTATTATTTAATACTTTTATAAAATAACCATTATCAAAAATATACTAGAATGTTTTTATTCTTAGGTTTCTATATATTCATACACACAATTTCATCTATGGTGTAGAAAATACACTGTTTATGCGTACGAGAAGTACCACCTCACAAAATGATGATTGTTAATTTTCTTGTTTACCAAATATAATGGTGGAAATTATGAATGAAAATATATTTATATATGTTATATGTTAAATTTATTAGGTCTTTATAATTTTTTAATTCTTTTAAAACACAAACCTTTATACATTCCAATTTGTGTTAATACGATAATTTTGTTTGAGGAAGTGTGGACTTCGGCTCCCTCAAAGCGATGTGATTTGTTCATAAACTACATGGTATGTATTAAATATCGTTTTAGTGAAAATATATGATATAATAAGGCAATTTTAATAATTAAATATATTCAAATATATACATATATGGAAATTACATTCCTTTATTCAACACGACAACTGAATGGAAATAATGTTCATGTGTACATATGACCTACCATCTCCATGAACGTTGTATTTTGTTTCATTGTTCTATATTGTATTGATTGATATAATAAAAATATATGAATATATATTATATTTAAATCAGGTTTTAAATTATGGAAATCATGATATAAGTTTATGGAATAAAGATGTAACTAATTAAGACACATTGTAAAAACAAACAAGATATTACCCGAACTGAAATCTTGACATATAATTATTAACTAGAGGGTAATATAAAGCCATAATAAAACCATATATGGTATTATAATTCATAATATGGTTCTATGATAGATTTAAAATAAATTTATATTTATTATAAAGGATGTTTCAATGAGTACGATGAGAGTTAAGACACAAAGTAAGGGAATTTCATATCACTTTTTATTCCCGTGAGATACGTGCCTTATTCACCACTCACTTGTTTTTTGTGGTGCATATACTTCACATGAATGTATTATGTGTCTATAATTATTAAATATGTTTTTATTTACATAAAAATTTTATGATATTCCCACCATGGGGTTTATGTTTCAATGGTTACCAAATCAGTAAATTAATTTTTCCATAATTTTATTTCTTTGAGACACATACCATGTTATACCCCTATGTTTTTATATGAGGTATATAAAATAACATTGAAATGTTATATCCTGAATATAATTCATTTTATGATATTTTAATATCCATGTAATTTTATATTCTTGTGTGGGGAGTTTTATTCAATGTTATCATGGGGTAAGATTTTATTGGAACAATCTCACCATTTATCGAGAATGTTTATGATCTAGTTTTTATGGTTGAAATAATATGACTCATCTTTCACAAAAAGTTATGAAATTTCTTTCCCTATTTTGATTCATGATTTTTTCATGTATTAATACCATATTTCCCACTCCGTGTTTCTTAATATAATTATGAAAATGATTTTATGAAAATATGACCATACCCATCTATTCAATCGGAAATATGTGTTCTTTCAAAACCATTCTTTATAAAAAGTGATTATGTGAATATTATGATAATCACCCATGACCATTAAAGAGAATTTTAGAATTTTTTTCTTTTACCATTGTTTTAAAAGTAATATTATTTTCTCCTTTCTCACAATAAATGTTTCTAACCTTTTACCCAGGAAATGGAATATTCTTTTTACCCATACAGCATGTACTGATATTCCCTCCATCATTTCATTAAACTTTCCGTTGAAAGGTTAAAAGGTAGTTTTTAATATTTTTTTAGAAAGTGACTTTGAAAGATATTTTTTTCAAATTATTTTCAATCATTATTAATAAGTTTTCAATATATATTTCATGAAATTTGGTTTTCAAAAGTTTTTCATGCTTCTTTTATAATTTTTCAAGGAAAATAAATTTTCAAAATGTTTCCAATTTCTTCTACATGTTTTAAAAAGAAAAAGGATTTCAAAATGTTTTCAATTCTTCCTTTATAAGTTTTCATGTTTATTTCCATGAGTATTATTTTAAAAATCACGAATTTTCATATGACAAAGGATAATTTTCTCAAAAAAATTTAAAATAACTATCAAAATTTTTTCCCATCTAAGATGACATGTATTATTCTTATTCATGAATTTCTAGGTAAAAAATTCAATGTTTACAATAATGTTATTTTTCTGAATGTTTTTTTATGGAATGATGTTTTTGATAACTATTTTTCTTTCACGGGATATATTCTTCTAAAACCATCTTCTTTTCATGGGATATTATTTTGATGAAACAATTATGAAATCTATTTGTTTTTCCATAGTTTATTATATGATTACATCTTTATGAAACTAATTTCATTCATGAGTCAAGAAATTATTTTTTGAGATTTTATGCCACAGGTATGTATGATTTAATTATTAGATGGGTGATATCTATATCTCTTTTCAATGCATTCGGTAAAGATTTATATCTTATGAGATATCTTTGGATGGAATGAGGAGTGAACTCAGTTCAGTAATAAAGGGATGAAATGGGGAGTGAACCAGGTTTATTAAAGGACTTTGTACACTTAGATAGCCAGGGTAGTGATGTCTTGACTACTATAAAAATCATTATATATTCTTATGTGTCTTAAATAATTTCATGTATTATTAATGTGTTATGATTTTATGGATTATGTTTTACATTTACTTGTTATTGATGTCTTATTAACAACCATTATTTATGTCATTATCCCAATTTATTATATTTGAGGTGCATGGTGTGAAATACTATTTACATTATATTGTTCTCATACCATTATTCTCATGTTTGTGTTTACATATCTCCTTTGTTTACCTTTACATAGAATTTGATATCACGCATTTTTATGTTTCCTTCCCAAGGTTTTGAAGAGATGTATTTTGTATGATGTGTCTAAGAAATCTGATCATCATCAAGAACCTAGAGGGAGATAATGTAGCTCACTTATGTACCAGTGTATATGGTTTCATATTTCCAAAGGCACTAGACTAATAAAATCATTGGGAATATATTTGTATAATGTTTTATTTATTCAGAAAAAAAGTTATATAATGTATATTTATGTCAAAATTGGGTTATTATACCAATGATAGGATGAATTCCTCAATTAATTAGAATAACCCCTCGCTTCCATACCAATCAGGCTGAATGAATGAAGAGAAACCCATTGTACATATCCAGTGGTCACTAATTCATTCCCTATATTTTCATCAATATCTATCGAATTATTGATAAATTTGTAAGGGGATGGATTTATCAAGCTATAGTGTGACACAAAATAGTTTTTTAAAGAATAATTGAATGAATGATGATAAGAAATGAAAATATATATCACCAAACAAGAAATTAATGAGTGAGGAGGGGGAGAAAATAACATACCGTGAATTGAAGCTTCAAAATTTTTTGAGATAAATTAAAGATATCTCCAAACCTAGAATTTAATAAATCCTTGTATCCGTTTGACTCTTGAATAATTTGAGCCTTCAATTCTTGTCTTGGAAGTGTTTGATCCTTGATTCTAGCTTCGATTCAACACAGAAGAGTGTCAATAACAGGTGGATTCTGTGGAAAGATTCAGATATCCCGACATGTTCACAAATGGTAGGGGTTCATTAAATAGATCGAGACACTTTAAGTAATGCTTCCAGAGAATTATTGATATAGATCCCTTTAATAAGTGCAAAATTAATAAGCGTTGATAAAGTATTTATAATTATAATTATAAATAGAAAATTCTATAAATGTTTTTATATAATTATATTTCTATAATTAATAAATATATATAAAAATTAATATAGTAAATATATCTATTATTTAAATACAATTATTTTAATTTTATAGTTGTTAAAATATAAAATTATTTAGTTATAATTATATATATATATATATTTATTAAAAATAATAATATATATTGGTATCATTATATTTATTTATATAATAATATACACACAGATATATATATATTTATATATATATGTATTTAATAAATATAAATAAATAAAAATATAGTAAATATATTCATTACTTAAATAAATTTATTATAATTTTATAATTATTTAAATATATAAAATTATATATTTATAACTTTAAAAATACTTTTTAAAAAATAATATCGATTTATTTATAATTATAAATACATAAATATATACATATTATAAATATAAATTTATAACTGTTTTTATTTGTATATAATTATATACGGTAATATTTTTAACATTACAAATGAATTTTTAATCTTATGTGCATAAATGTTAAACATGATTGAAGTTGAATAATTAAAAGTTATCACAATTTAACAATATTTTAAAAATGTGTAAGTTTTATAAATTAAATATAAATTATTAAAAAAATATTAATATATATTGAAATAAAGATAAAACATTATTCTAAATTTTAAAAAAATATTAATAAATAAATATATATAAATAAAATAAATTGAATAAATTCCCAGAAAAATAAAAAGGAAGTGATAAATAATATTGAAAATGAAATAATACATAAATGTAATAAAATTTAAAATAAATACATAAAATTTACCAATTATAGACAAGATATATTAAACTATTCATGCTATAATGAAATTATAAAAATGAATAAAAAATCGAATAAATTATATAAATATTAGTTGAGTGTGTTTCTATATAAGATTTCATTAATTAGAGAAATATTTTTATTTGGGAATTGTATATAAAATTTCATTGATTACGTATATATTTGTTAAATTAATATAACACATATTTGAACTATGTTAAATTGAAAAATCAAATGAAATTCAATTATGTCAATTACTAGATGAAATTAATTTGTACTTTTAATTCAAATTAATTTTTAGTTATATTTTTTTCACTAAATATATGAATATTTAATGTAAAGTATAAATAATTTTTATTATATAAATCATATTTTTATATATTCATATTAATTGATATATTTAATATATACTGTTTATTAAAATTGTAATTAATTATTTAATAAATAAAATGTTTAATTTTTATCTTAATTTGGTTATTTTTAATTTTTATCTATCTTATTTTAATTTTCCATATACCTATATATTTAAAATATACTTTTTATTAGTATTTATGTTTTTATAAATTATAACCAATTTATTAATTCCGACCAATAATTATTTAATTAATAAATTATTTAATATATTTATTTAAAAAATGATTTTTATTCCCTATTTATTTTATTATTTGATTTTATTTGAGACCATCATCACTGTTTGAAATAAAGCACTAATAAAGGGTACCATTTATCAGTGCTAAAAATCTAGCACTCCTAAAGGGCACTATTTTCCAATGTTAATGAAAATCACTGTCAAAGGTTACCCTTTATCATCGCTAAAAAAAGAATTTATAATGGGTAACTTTTTAATTTCTTATTTCTAGTTGTGATAATGTCCCACACTAGTAATAGCCTTATTTTTATAAGTGATTCTTAGTTGATCGTTATAAGTGGGACAAACCTTCTAAGGTTATATATGACATGGGTCGCCCAGGGATCCATTTTTATTGTTATATTTGGATGTTGTGGCTACGCTCCATGGGTCTAATTCAAAATAATGGTAATATTATTAGATGTATTAATCTTTTAGAAAATCTAATATGTAACACCCCAAGCCTCCATAGTACGTTTCCCATTGAATAAATGTTGTAGTTTGCGTAGTACACAAATGGAATTTTAACACTCCACAACCAATCAAACTAGCCGTTATAAAGAGTAATAACCACTTATTCAAATTTTATTAACATTATTTTCAAAATGGACTTCATTTTTTGGATTCTGAATATCAAAATTATCTTAGTGTGAATTTTTGGCGTTTTTCTGAAAGCATTCAATTTTTGATGAATAGTGAAAAAAACTACGTTATTGTTTAAAACTGACATTTTATTTAAATAAATAATAATTTTATTTTAATTTATTTAAGGTCAAAATAGATATATAATACCTATTTATGATCACTTTTATTCAATGGAGTCATTTTATATTAATTTTAGATATATAAAACTTTATTGAACTTTTTACCGTCTTTTACCCATCTTCTAGGAGAAATTAAAAATTTGCATAAAATGTAATTTTACCACTTTTGTGAGTTTAATTTCAAAAATCCAAGGGACATAGTTAATATCATTAAGTAAAATTTTGTTCAAAAAGATGAAAATAATTTTTTTTATGAATTGTAACTTTAGATTTTTATTTACTAATTTTAAAAGTAAATAGGGTAATTAAGGGTGAAAATTATATTATAATTACCCTAAAACAGGTCATAATTATATTGGATAATTTTTATTCTATAAAAAAATCCTTATTAATAAAATGTGATCCCTTTAGTCCACTTGGATTATATTATGACATTTATTATTATTTTATTTAAAGAAGAGTTAAAAGTATTAAAGGCAATGTTTAATAACTAAACCATTTTTAATATAGTGTTTTACATAAGATAAATTTGACAATAAATATTCATTAAAAATATAAAAATATTCCCTACATAATGGTATTTTATTTATAATTTTTATACATTATATAATTTATTTTATTTATGACACAATGATGATGTAAAAATTACTCTATTAATTAAATATTAAAATATTTGATATTATAAATATCCAAATAAATGTAATCTGAGACATATAATGAATCCAATAATTTTCTAGATTAATATTACATGTTAGGATTTATTAGATAAATTTTATTCTAAGAGATAATGTTTTTATGGATTTCAAAAAAATCAAATACTAAATAGTGTCAAAATTGACATTATAGAGTGTTTAAAAATAATACTATATTATTAGTGAATATAATATTCCTAAAAGACTAAGGTTAGTCCAAATATATAGATAAAGTTATATATGTTAATAATTAACCACTTGGGGTTCTCTAGGCAGTTTATAGTATGTTTATTAACCATATAATATAAAAATAAAAAGAGACACGGTAAATGTCAAACTATTTAACTAAAAGTTAAATACAAAATATAAGGTTATGGTGACCTAAAGCGGTCTAAAAACTATTGGTTGATTGGTTTTAGACCCATAAAAACCTTATCTTGAAAATAAATCATTTTGGAGCCATTAGAAACCGAAAATTATTTTATTATAAAATAATATTTATATCTTTTTTTAATGTGACCCTCACCTGTCTTATAAAAGGGTACTTCCCCTTCTCTTAATTTCACACCTCCAAAGCCATTTGGCTCTTCCAAACCCTACCCAAATATCCTACCAACATCCCTCACATCATCATAGAGTCTTTACATGGATTATAAAGCTATCCTAAGGATCCATTTTGATCAACTCAAAAGGAATCACATGAAGAAGAGATAATAATTTCACCACCCTATTTCAAGTTCTTTTATTCTTCCACTTCCTCTTTCTTTATTGTTTCTATACAAAAATAATAACTCCAATACCTTTAACATACTTTAATTTTATTATAAATATGTCACCAATATATTTTTTATTTTATCCATCCTATAAATGACAAAGTCACAGTACGAGCATACGTACTGCTTTCCGTCTCTACATCGTTGTGTAGTATGTTATTCAAACACTTTTTAATTTGTATGGGTATAATAATGAGTATAACTGATATACATAATAAATAAAACATGTTATAGATTCTTTATATATGATCTAATATCCAATTACATACAATTTCACCATAAAATATAATGATATTTTCACTCGCGCGAACATACGGATTACCGTCTCCACGAACGCGATGAGATTCATTCCCCATCATAATCATTCAAAAATAATTTTCATTTTATGATTAAAAATAATGTATAAGAACATAATATAATTATGTATTTGAATAAAATACATCCTATCCATAACAAACATGGAGTACGTAACCAAGCATATAATGGAAAATGAATCAGTTAACACCTGAAACGATGATACTACTGACATATTATTAACAAAGAAATATTAAGAGATCATATATGATATCATAGTTCTATATATTGTTCTTATATAACTTAATAACAATATTTTAACAATTATATAAGAGTTTAACACACCATTTACTAAGGAAAATTACAAGTTAATGGTTAATTTCACAATCTCATTATTTTCCAAATTTGTTTTTACATCAGTATCTACTGGGACCTCTTTATCATCCACATCCATGTTTCGTAAAAATGTACTTCAAAACATTTTTTCTATTTACTAGACTATGGGTTAAAGTCATTTATACCCTTGTTTTACTTTTTTTAAAATGGTTTGAAATGAATCTTTCCATCGTTTTCCAGACAAGATACTTCTTTATCTTTTTGAAAAAATTATGGTAAGAATGTTTTTTTTAACTTATACGGCAGGTGAGAATATTTTCTGTCATTATATCATCATAAAAGATTCCCATACAGGATTATAAGAATATTTTCAAAATAAATGTTTTATTTAATAATTATTTTACAGTTAAATGATTTCAAAGTAGAAAGATATATTTATTTCAAATAGTTTTCTTTTCATCTATGTCAACTTACTTTGATGGATTTTAAACATGTTTGCAGTTGATTTATTATAATAAAAATCTTTTGTATTGTATTAAAGGTTTTGTTATATGTTTGACTATTTATGTATTATTTTTATACCATTCATGGTTTATGGATAATGTATTGACAATTGGTATGGTCATTTTAATACCAATTTTTATGTTATGATTAAAATTTTTCTTATGAGGAATGCATTGGACATAGTAAGTGATGCATGTATCCCGCTATAGCTACTCAATGCATCGTTGGGTCTCATGAGACAAACTAGTGTCTAAGAACATGGCCTTGAAAAAATCTTTTTTTTAGTCTTGGCACAGGGCGGTGACTCTGTGGTTATGAAGTCTGCCATTATGCATTCCATCATTATGAAATTGGTGATTGATATTGTATGTGATTATTCGACCAGTAGATTATCCATGTGAATAAGTATATGGGATTATTTGTTTTATATTTTCTATATTTTTCAGAATTTTATGTTTAAATGACTTATGTTTTAGTCATATACATCTCCTTAACTGGTTATTCTTATTTATGAATGTTTCCACAATATTGTTATCCATACTATGCATCTAAGCTCACCCCTTTCTGTGTTTTTTTCCATGGATACAAAGAAGAATATTATAGCTGACCTAGAGGGATAGTTTAAGGGATATAAATGTGGTCGATGGAGATAATTTTGTTGTTGTTTTCCATATAATAATGCAATGTAAAACCAATGAATGTATCTAGTACTTCCAAAGATACTAAACTGATCGGTCTTTCAGGATTTGATCCCTTGTGATCATGCCAATGTTATGTAATAATGCACCGACTTTGGGTATCTGGGGTCAAGGCGTTACAGTTGGTATAAGAGGAAGTTTAGTACAACCCTTGGAAACTAGATTTAGAAAAACACTGATTAGATAACATTACCCTAAGATAGACTTTGAGGATTAGTAAAGACGAACTTCATAGGATTTGAGTAATGTAGACATTTTGTTAGTTATCCAAGAAATACATACCTGTCTGGATACAAGCAGGTAGGGGTGGCTTTGGCACAGATGTACCTAATGGTAAAACCCGAAAACACCACTTTGAACTAGACACAAATGGGAATTGGTGCATGACAACGAGCCCTACTGCACTCTGGGATACGACACACCCGGGGGATATGGTTAAGATAATTCACATTTTGTTTACAAACCACTTTGAAGGATTTTAGAGTATATAATTCCTCAATGAAAACATTTTTAATATTATGGATTATATCCATAAACTATTAAATTTATTCTAACTATTTTACAAGTTTGAAATTATATATTTTTATTCATAAAATAATCTAGTGTATGCCATTTTCTAGAAAGTGTGCCTAGTGGAAGGAATGGAACCCATATCAATGCACGCAATCCATGTAGGGATTTGCTTACTACTCAAGATAATTATAGTGGAGCTTGTGATGCAATTGGTGCCGATCAGCTTATCAACATACTCGGACAACTCACTCAGGTTATTATTAATAACTTTACCTGTATAGAGCACCCTGATCCACAACATGAAGGGTCAATGTTAGACCAGTTCATGAGGAAACAACCAGAAAAATTTAGTTGGATTAAAAATCCATTAGTAGCTGAGTAATGGATAAGTTTCTTAAATAAAAGTTTTAAAGCTTTAGGGAGTAGCGAAATGGAAAAATTTATCATGGCATTTTATCACCTCACAAGAGATGCAGATCAATGGTGTTCATTAATCCAAAAAACAAAGAACGATGAAGAAGTATTAAACATGGAATGGATGGAGTTTATAGATATTTTCTTAAAAAATTCTTTCCTCTTGACCATCGAGTGGATATGGAAAGAAAATTTCTGAGTCTGAGGAAAAATAAGGATGAGAATGTCGCAAAGGATGAGGCTAACTTTAAAATGTTATAAAGGAATGAAACATATTATATACATTACCCAAGGAGTAATATTGATCGATTATTTTAGGGGTTAAAACCATTTCTCCAACTAGCATTAGTCTCACAATTATTCCAATCATACGATGATATTGTCTAATGCACTATCAAGACAGAAAAGGAATTCTCAAAGTATTTTGACAACAAAGAAAAGAAAGAGAAGAAGAGATCTTATGAACACTATGGAAATGTAAATAAGTAGAAGAAGGGGAAAGTTAAATATCCATTCTATAGTAAATGTGGGAAGAAACACCCATGTACTTGCCTGAAGGGAATGCGAGTCTGTAACAGGTGTGGTGAAAAAGGCCACCAAGCTCTTGATTTTAATGGGAAGAAGGTGGCAGTAAATGTTGAATGTTATAATTGAAATGAAAAGGGGCATCATGCAAAAGAATGTACTAAGCACCAAGGAAAAATACCACATAAAACGCCAGAGGATCAAGGCCAAGATTTTGCGATCACTACTACTGAGGTTGAAGCTCAGAAATATGTGGTTGAATGTAATTTAATGGTTTCCTCAAGATTATCCAATACTTTATTTGATTCTAGATCATCACATTGTTTAATATCTTACCATTTTACTAAGAAAATTAAATATTTTCAATTTGACTTAACATGGGAGTTGTCTGTCAAAAAATATAAGGGAAGTATCATCACAACAACGATTAGTGAATCAGTTCCCATTAGGTCATATAAATGTTCATTATCTACCAATTTCACTTCCATACCCATGATTTAATTTGATATAATCCTCAGATTAGATTGGCGTTTAGACCATGATGTGAAAATTTATTGAAAGAAGAAGGATGCTACAATTTTTTATGATAATAAAGGGTACCTTATCTTTAGAGAAGAAACGTCACCACCTGATTCTTATCTTTATCCACCCCCAATAGCTCTAATAAATTAAATTATTAGGGAGTAAGAGAGTGAAATAACTATGGGTGTGGAAAAAATGTTTAAATAGAGGACGTACCTATTGTGCAAGAATATGTTGATATGTTTCTAGAGGATTTACCTGGACCTCCTCAAGAATGAGAAATAGAGTTTTATATTGATTTAATTCCTAGTT
This sequence comes from Viscum album, assembly GCA_963277665.1. Lineage (NCBI taxonomy): Eukaryota > Viridiplantae > Streptophyta > Magnoliopsida > Santalales > Viscaceae > Viscum > Viscum album. Next base: position 277,034,008 of record OY728137.1, read on the forward strand.
CAAGGCCCATATCGAAGAAAACTTATAGAATTTCCACCGTGTAGTTAGTATAAAAAAATAAAAAACTAGATTAATTGAGTAATAAGGTATTTATTCTCCCTAATGTTTCTCTATGGTGAGCCCCTCTTCTTTTTGTTAAGAAGAATGATAGATATATGAGGTTATGCATTGACTATAAAGAGATCAATGCTATAATAATAACGAAAAAGTATCCCCTACCTCGTATTGATAATTTATTCTACCAACATCATGGAGAGAAATATTTTTAAAATATTGACCATCAATCTGAATACCATTAGTAGGGAATGAAGAAGGAAGAAATTCTAAAAACAGCATTTCTAACCAGGTACGGGCATTATGGGTTTACATAAATGCATTTTGGATTGACTAATGCACCCTCTGTCTTAATGGATCTAATGAATATAGTTTCAAAGGAATATCTTTATGACTTTGTAGTTGTATTTATTGATGATATCTTGGTATACTCAAAAATCTATGAAGATCATGAAAATCACTTGCGCACTATTCTGAAAACCCTAAGAATAAATGAATTATATGGAAAGTTTAGCATGTGTGAATTCTGGCTTCAAGAGATTTATTTTCTTGGCCATATTGTCTCTAAGGATGGAATATCTATTGATCCTTCAAAGACCAAGGAAATACAAGAATGGCTAGCACCGATGAGGATAAATGAGGTATGTAGTTTTATTTGTTTAGTCGGTTATTATCGGCATTTTGTCCAGAATTTTTCACAATTGGCTTACCCATTTACCAAGATCACACGTTAAGTGGATAAATTTGTTTTGAAAAAATAGTGTTAAAAATGTTTCGAAAAAATAAAGATAATTTTAGTTAATGCTCTTATCTTGACTCTACTATTGATGAATGATGTGTTTGTTATTTATAGTGATGCTTTAATGAAATTACTTGGTAGGGTCCTCATGCAGAATGATAGAGTTATTGCCTATGCAACAAGATAGCTAAAAATTGAGGAGAAAAACTATCCTACTCATGATCTTGAGTTATCAGCAATAATATTTGTTATGAAATTATAGAGAGACTATCTCTATGGTAAAAAAATGTGAGATTTATATTGATCACAAGAGTTTGAAATACATTTTCTCACAAAAAGAACTCAACATGAGGAAAAGATGATGGCTTTAACAACTCAACGATTATGATTGAACTATACTCTACAACCAAAAGAAGGAAAATAAGGTGGAAGATGCTTTGAGTAGAAAGGATAATAGAGTTTTTATCAAGATGAGAGATGAAAAAAATCACATATACATGGATCTAGTAAAGATAGATATGGGAATAACAATAGAAGATGAAACATCAATTATTTTTCAAATGGTTACAAAAACATCTTTACTAGAAAGGGAAATAAGATATCATACTGTTGATAAGGAATTTCAAAAATAATTAAAGCTGTGAATGATGGGAGATTGAGTGACTTTATATATGAAGATAGAATTTTGAAATTTTGGAAGAGTCTTTGTGTTTCAAACATACCTGATATATAAAAGAATTTTTGGATGATGATCATAGCTCTAATTTATCTATATACCATGGGAGCAATAAGATGTATAGTGATTTGAAGGAAACTTTTTGGTGGGACAACATGAAGAGGGAGATTATTGATTTTGTGTCAAGATGTATGGTTTGTCAACAAGTGAAAGTTGGAAGGAAAAGCCTGGAGGAGTCATGCAACCTATTCTCATACCTGATTGGATATTGGATAATATAACGATGGACTTTGTCATGGGGAAACCAAAGACTCCTAGAAGGAATAACCCAATATGGTTCATTGTTGATCATCATACCAAGTCAGCACATTTTCTTGCTATAAGAGATGATTTACCACTTGAACATCTAGCAAGACTATATGTTAATGAAGTTGTAAGACTTCATGGTGTATCCCTATCGATGTTTTTGGATCATGGTCCCTGTTTTACATCAAGATTCTGGAAAAGTATTTTGAAGTCCTTGGATACTGTACTTTGATTGACCACTACCTACAACCCTCAAACCGATGGACAATCAGAACAGACTATTATAACCTTAAAAGACATCTTGAGATCGTTCTCCCATGACTTTCAATGTATGTGGGATCAATACTTACCTCTCGTAGAATTTTCTTATAACAATGGCTTCCATTCAAATATTCAGATGGCATCATATGAAGCATTTTACGGAATGAGATGTCGCACACCAACTTGTTGTGATGATATTTGGGAAAAAACTCGTAGGCCCAAAAATTTTTGAAAAAACAATGCAAAAAGTGAAGATTATCCATGACCACATCCAAGCATCCCAAAGTAGGAAAAAGTTCTAGGTTGATAATTGAAGAAAGGATTTGGAATTCCATGTAGGAGACCATGCTTTCTTGATGGTATCCCTATGGAAGGGTGTTATACGTTTCAGTAAGAATGGTAAATTGAGTCTCCAGTACATCAGATCTTTCGAAATTCAATGATGGATAGGAGTTATAGCTTAACGTTTGGAAATGACTCCATGTTTCTCTAAAGTTTATGATGTGTTCCACGTATCACTGTTGAGAAAATGAATGCACGACCCAACGCATGTACTCAACTATGAGGAAATTTAACTGGAGCCTCATCTGTCTTATTGTGAAGATCCTTTCAAAATTCAGGATACCATAGAATAATTACTGAGAAACCAGACAAACCCTCTAGTAAAAGTTCTATGGAGAAACCAAAATATGGAAGAGGCAACGTGGGAACCTGAGGAAATTATGAGGAAGAACCACCCAAATAATTATGTGCAATAATATTCAAGAAATTTCGCAGATGAAATTATTTTCAAGTAGGGATAATGTAACACCCCAAGCTTCCCCGTTATGTTTCTCTTTGAATAAATGCAATAGCTTGTGTTGTACACAACTTGGAGTTTTAACACACCACGACCAATCAAACTAGCTATTCTGAATAGTAATACCCACTTTTCTAAAATTTATAAATTTTATTTTCTTTGTGGACATCATTTTTGGATTCAGAATATCAAAATTAACTTAGGATGATTTTTTGGTATTTTTTTTTAAAAACAATCAATTTTGCACAAATAGTGAAAAAAACAACGTTATTGTTGAAAACTAGCTTTTTATTTAAATAATTAGTTATTTTATTTTAATTTATTTGAGGAAAAAATAGATACATAATACCTATATATGCTCAATGTAATTCATTGGATTAATTTTTTATTAATTTTAGATAAATAAAATTGTATTGAACTTTTTATCGTCTTTTACCCACCTTCTAGGAGCATTGAAAAATTTGCATAAAACATAATTTTACCGCTTCTGTGAGTTGAATTTCAAAAATATTAGAGACACAGTAAATATCATTAAGTAAAATGTGGTTCAATAAGATGAAAATAATTTTTTTGGTGAATAGTAACTTTTGACTTTTATTTGTCACAGTTAAAAGTAAATAGGGTAATTAAGGGTAAAAATTATATTATAATTACCCTAACACATGTCTTAATTCTATTGGATATGTGTAATTTGATGAAAAAAACCCTTAAGAATAAAATATGACCCCATTTGGTCCAATTGGATTAGATTAGGACATTTATTATTTTTTTATTTAAAGAAGAGTTAAAAGGGTTAAATTCAATGTTTAATAACTAATTTTTTTTTAATATAGGGTAATACATAAGATAAATTAGACTATAAATATACATTAGAAAGATAAAAATATTTAATATATAATCTTATTTTATTTATAATTTTTAGACATTAAATAAATTATTTTATTTTTTGAATAAATGAATATGCATTAATTACCTTATTAATGAAATATTAAAATATTTGATATTATAAATATCCAAATAAATGTAATTTTAGACTTATAATGAATTAGAATAATTTTATAGGTTAATATGACAAGTTCGGATTTATTAAATAAATTTTATTTGAAGTGATAATGTCTTTATTTCTTTAAAAAAATCAAATACTAAATAGTGTCAAAATTGACATAATTGAGTTTTTAAAACAAATACTATATTATTAATTGATCTAATATTCCTAAATATCTAAGGTTCATCCAAATGAATTAGATAAGATTATATACATTAATAATTAACTACTTGGGGATCTCTTGGTAGTCTATAGTAATTTTATTAACCATGTAACGTAAAAATACAAAGAGACATGGTAAATGTCAGAATATTTAACTAAGAGTTAAATCTAAAATAAAATGTTAATATGGTGAAATAAACCTTTCTAAAACATATTGGTTGAGATGTTTTAGACCCATCTTTATAATAGCCTCTAAATATATCATTTTGGTTCCATTATAAACCTAAAATTATTTTATTATAAAATAATATTTCAAACTTTTCCTAAAGTGACCCTCACCTCCCTTATAAAATGGTACTTCCCATTATCTTAATTTCACACTTCCAAAGCCATTTGGATCAGCCAAAACCTACCAAAATATCCATCCAACATCCCTCACATCAACCAAGAGACCTTACTTGGATCAGATAGCTAACCTAATGAGCCATTTTGATCAACCCAAAAGGAAGCACCTGAAGAAGAGATAATAATTTCACCACCATCATTCAAGTTCATTTTTTCTTCCACTTCCTCTTTATTTGTTGTTTACATACCAAAATATTATCTCTTGTATATTATACATATTCTGATGTTATTATAAATATGGTACAATCATATTAATTATTCTATCCATCTTATAAATGATAATGTCCTTCTATGTGCGTACGTAAGACTTACCGTTTCCCCGTTGTGGTGTATTTTCTTATTCAAACACTTCATTATTTGGATGGGTATAATAATGAGTATAATTGATGTAAATAATAAATAATTTTTTTTACTTATTCTGTATATATGATATAACATCCAATTACATACGATTTCACCATTAATATAATGATACTTTCGCTCGTGCGTACGTACAGATTACCGTCTCCACGAATGCGATGAGATTCATTCCCCATTGTAATCATTAAAAAATAATTTTCATTTTATCATTAAAAATAATGTATAATAACATAATATCATTCTGGATATGAATTAAATACATCCCATCCATAACAAACATGGCTTACCTAAGCAAGAATATAAAGTAAAATGTATAAGTTAACACCCAAAATGATGAAACTACTGAAATATTATTAACAAAGCAATATTATAGGATCATATATGATATCATATTTATGTATATAGTTCGTGTATAATTTAATAACATTGTTTTAACTATTATACATGATGTTAACATACCATAGACTAAGGAAAAGTTTTAGGTAAGGGTTAATTTCAAAATCTCTTTATTATCTAAGGTTGTTTTTATGTAAGTATCTACTGTGACCACTTTATCATCGACATCCATGTTTATTAAAAATGTATTTCAAAATATTTTTACTACTTACTGGACAATGGTTTAATTTCATTTATACCCATTTTTGACTTTTTATAAAATAGTTTGAAAGGAATCTTTCCGTCTCTTTCTAAATAAAAAACATTATGACCTTTTCAACAAAATTATAGCAGGTGTGGATATTTTCTACCATTATATCATCATTAATGCTTCCCATATAATATTATAAGAATATTTTCAAAATTAATGTATTCTTCTAAAATTATGTGACATTTAAATGATTTCAAAATCGAAAGAGGAATTTATTTCAAATATTTATAATTTCTTCTTTGTAAACATCCTTTGATGGTTTTTAAACTTGTTTAAAGTTGAGTTATTATAATATTAATCTTCAATATTGTATTAATGATTTTGTGATATGTATGACTATGGATATGTTATTTTTATAACATTCATGGTTTATAGATAAATTATTGACTTTTCGTATGATAGTTTTAATACCAATGTTTATGTTATGTTTACACATTTTCATTTGAGGAATGAATTGGACTTAGTATGTGATGAGTGGAGCCCTCTATAGCTCCTCAATTCATAGGTAGGTCTAATTAGACAAACTAGTGTCTTGGGATAAGACCTCGATAAAATATTTTTTTTTCATGGAACAAGGCCTTCACTATGTGGTTATGAAGTCAGGCATTATGCATTCCATTATTTTGAAATTGGCTAGTGATATTCCTTGTGATTATTAGACTGGTAGAATATAAATGTGAATAAGTAAATTCAATTATTTGATTTATATTTTCCATATTATGGGGAAGTTATTGTTTAAAAGGCATATGTTTTATTCTTATACATTTCCTTAAATTTTCATTCTTTTTTATGAATGTTTCCGATATATTTTTATCCTTACTGAGCATCTGAGCTCACCCCTTTATATGTTTTAGTTTTTCCAGGATGCAAATAAGTATATTACAACTGAACTTCAGGGATAGTCTAATGGATATGAATGTGGTCGATGCATAAAATTTGTTTTTTTTTTCATTATATAATGTAATGTAAAACTTATGAATGTATCAAGTACTTCAAAGTCTACTAAACTGATCAGCCTTTCAGGATTTGATCCCATTTATCATGCAAATGTTATGTAATAATGCACGGATTCTGGCTTTCTAGGGTTAGGGCATTTGATAGTTGGGTCAGCCAGGTATCCCATGAAGAGCCTAATCTCAACATGGTTTATTTTTTACTTTACTTTTTTACATTTATTACATCTTCAAATGATTCATTTTATATTCATATATTTTATTTTCATTTGACACCATTGGTAGAGACCTCGTGATTTTACTCACTTCCTATTTGGCCCACTTTTTTGGTACCTAGGTAGACATCATTGACGTAGGCAATGGTAATTGGAAGCCCCCAATTATAGATGGTTGATATTTTTTAGGATACGTGTGTGGGTGTAGATTATTGAACCAGTGATTAGGATGGTCATGGAGATAGATTTTATTGGAGTTTTTGAATTCTTTTGTATATATTGGTAATATTTTATACCAATATCCATGTGGTCCAGTTTTATATTGTGTATCACTACGTCATTATCCTTGTGTTGTATTTTTTATTTATTCATGTCTTATTGTTTATTATATTGATGGTATAGATAATATTTCTTATTATTTACATTTTTTGACATACTATTTTCCTTTCCCTTATTAATTAATGTGATATATGCTTATATGGATGATATAGTCTCCCTACCACACCACTATACACCCTTACTTATATTCACCTTCCATTGGAATATAGAGAAGCACGATTGAGGTCATGTTGTTCTTGATTTCAATAACATATTAATAAACTGGTATAGAGATGTCACAATCCAATTATTAAAAAATTTTATTTTACCCCTATCCATTAAATGTAATTAGTTCATGTCTTGACCAATCCTATTTACCAGTCTCCTAACATTGGAATACCTTCACATGTCAAACTTTGAATTTTTTTATTTTCATCAAAAAATTATCAGGATTTATAACTTTTAAAGTCTTATCTTCTGGATCTATACCTCAAAACACTTTATGCCATTAGAATTATAGTACATCTGCAACTATCATTATTCTAAAAAACATGTGCCATCACCTAAACAATCCTGTAAATGTAATATTTTATAATATTCACTCCGATTAACATGAGAAAACTTATTGATTTTCTATTCCCAATATCCACATCCACCAAATTATAGGCTTTTTACAAGACCCTCTCATTAAAGAGAACATTATATGCTCTTACTATGTTCTTAAGGTCATAATCCCATATATAGAAGATAATATTTTTATCTCTATAGTGTATAATGAAACATAACCATGGATTAGCATCGATCTTGTCCCATTACATGTCATAAATTTGAATATACAGTATACTGGTGAAAACTTTTAGGCGACTAATATTTCCAAGTTTATTGGACCAAAACTGCTCATGAATATCGTACACCACTAGTGTTGACAAATTTATATTCCCTAAATATGTAACCCAATTAAGTGCTTCAGCCCAAATTTCTTTTGAAATACAAGAATCAAAGCTCATGCTTCATGCGTTATTAATTAACATTCTATTAGTATTTTCAGACATTTCAGTTTAGTATTCCATTCCTTGTATAATATTTTACATTTCGATTCCTTTTTTTGTAGTAGTTCTTAAAGCCCATTCTACAATATTCTTCTTTATTATCAGAACCTTGAGATTTTACCTTATCTTTAACATACCTTTAAATAATGGATATCTATTGAAGTAATTCACTAAACACATCTCAATTATGTTTTTAGAAGTTGTGATGAACGGAACCTAGATATCCTCTCAAACTAGTACCCAACCAGATTTTTCACATCCCTAACCTGATTTTATGATCCCCATGGGTTGGATACTAATACCTGTGAATCAAAAAAATTTAGAGGGAATGATTTCCCTCAACCTGAGGAAACCATAGAGAATAAATAAATAAATATGTATATATATAAAGAGAGAAATAGTGGATGTAAAATATATATGCCATAAGAGATAAGGAATAACTAAAAGTATTATAATTGAAAAAGGTTGGAACCAATCTCCATGCGACAAATCCAACTACAAAAGACTACAAAACAAAACAACTGGTCCATCAACTTCATGTAATAACATAGGAAATCCACCAACATTTCACCACCATATACACAAAACCATTTCGATAGGAAACCTCACTACCTCCTAATGGTTTATTAACTCTCCTTTAATCCAATGACATAACTAGGACTATGTATTACTGAAGGGGTATGTTGGATGTGAGATAATAAGCTCATTGGTGTCTCGCCAATGTTCTCTATACATGTAAATAAACAATAATCCATTATTTTTCATCATTAATGAAAAAATACATGATAAACGGTTGAATGTGTTTTTATCTAATGAATGAAAACATAGTTTGGTTCCTCCTTTTTTCAAATTTAAAATACAATAAGTATATCTGTTAAAATTCATTTCAAATCCATATATCTCATAATATATATCCTATGAAAAAAACCAAGAACTCATCCCATATCAAATTGGATCTATGGATGTGCAACAAAAGAGTACAAACCCGAAGCAAGAGCACAAGTAACATCACACTAGGGACCACATTAGGTCATGATAGATAGGACACTAATACCTAACATAGACAATCACATACCTATCAAGACATTATAAATATTCACAAAGTCCATATAGTAGATGAACACACCACCAAGAGAACCACCCAATAGTTAGAACAACTCTTGAGAACAATATTCTTGGAGAGTGGATGAAATCCAAAATTTAAACCCCAAAAAGTGGACCAAACCTATTAATATAACTTATACCTATGTACCCAAGGTGTCCCATATTTTATATTTTCCAAACTAGTTCATCAAATCATTTCCCTCAAAAAATTATTTGAAAACCAATTCACAAAAAACAATTTCAAAATGCTTTGAAAGACCATTTCCATTTATGAGAACTAGGTGGAACCATCATATATAAACACTCAATTCCACACACACAACAAAAACTTCTATCATTCCATTTCATTTAATTTTTCAATTTATCCACAATTGGAGTTATGTGGTTCTCAAATACGTGCCCGAGATGGAACCACCTTCCTCAAAATTGGGTTACACTAGCCCACAATGGAGCCTACCACATGAATGGATTCAAAAATGAAAACAAAGGCCCTAGGATCAATAATAACATCTCAAAATTTATTCAAATAAATATATGTGTTATAAATGTTTAGGGAAAAACACATACCATAATAATTCACAACCATTGGACCTAAGAAGACATAGATTGGACCCCAGAACATGATTTGAAAATGGATATGGTGAGAAATGATAGGAAACGTCACCATGGATCCACAAAACTAATAGAGCATTGTAAAGGTGCTACTGGAATCATTGTAAATGAAGAAGATTATATTATGTCATTCCTAAAGTGATGCAACACAACTGTCCTGTTGATCCAATACCAAAAAAAACAACCCGGATCTAACATAGACTCCAAAAATCACTAGATAAGGGATCCAGTTCAATATAAGGAAGTGATGTAGTGGAATGAATTAAAAAACCACCAAAATAGAACATTAAAATCTTATCTCTCAATAGTTAAATGATATATAAACCCTTTACACAATGTGTAATCCATGATGTTGGGATATGCCAAAAAATCCATCGCCTTTTTTTTAAACCAAATATTTTACCATGAAATATCATGTAATCATTACCCAAATTGATGCAAAACAACTTCCATGATGACCCAACAACAAAACAATACACCCAGAGCTAACAAAGACTCCAAGAAATCATCAAATAAGGGATATAGGTTAATATAAGGAAGGGATGCCCAATAATGAATAGAAAATCAACTGATACAACACCTCAAAAGTAGAACTCCCAACAATTAAATGATATTTCAACCCTTTACACATCATGTAATCCATGATGTTTGATCACTAACACAAACCCATCTCCTTTTTTTAATACCTAATATTTTAACATTAATCAGTATGTTATCATTAAAATATGTGTACTAATTTCATATTAAATTCAAGCTTCATAGTATTTTCCCAATAGAAATTATAAATTGTGTACTCCCATTAATTGAAATGAATTTATGTTGTAGTCTTAAAAAATTAAAGATTCATACATGAAAATCGAAATACATTGGGCATCCACTGAACATAGGGAGGAAGTTTCCAATTCATTAACACATTTATACCCAGAATTCATTAATTTACATAAACATACAACCCTGAAAATTAGGTCATTTTACCCAATAAGTGGTTTATATCCTTGGGAGTCTGTAGACATACCCAATTAGTGAGGAAAAGTAATTATTAGTAAATTACATGAATGATGGTCATGATATGTTAAAAAATCTTCACCATAAGACTTTACATCCCTATTAAGTCTTGGAGAAGAATGAAGTCTAGTAAATAGGCGGGGATACTACTCCCTCATCAATGAATCACTCTCTAATGTATCATGAGAATATGATCTGTGTAACCACAACAGAATTCACTTCCCACTGAATACATTCACTTGAGAGTTAATGATCACAACTAGATTCTAAAAAATAAAAACATATATCTATGACTCAATATTTTTCTAACTCAAAACAAGATAGGGGTCATGATAGTATTTTTTGAGCTATGATACGTCTAAAAAACATGAATTATAGTCAACTGAGGTGACAATTCCTACCAATAAGAAACCCTCCCAAGCTACTCATTGACTTCTAACAGTCCAACAGTTCTTAGATCAACATTCCCAATTTTTCTTGACAATCATGACCCAATTGAGGAGAAAATTTTCAGAAAACCAAGAAACCTATGTGAAACTCTAAAGGATGAAGTTTTTGATCCCTAAAACAATTTTTTTTAAATCGTTATTGTAACAAGATTCCAGTGTATATCTTTAATCATCACAAATGTCTCATGAAGAGAACTCAGTTTTACAAAAGAATTTCCACCCACCTCTTCCCAAAAAAGATTTTATTTTCATTGGAGACGATACAAATCCTTTAAAGGATCCATTATAATTGACTATTGATAACTATTTTTATAAATAAACTCAACCAATCCAAGATGGTTATTCTAAGATCCACTTAAATCTAATATATATGCAGAAAGGATATCCTCCAGGAAAATAATATTATTCTCTATCGAACTGTCTATATGAATATGATAATTTTTAATCAATCTTCCATGATTTCACATTTCCTCCTTGAGACTACAATAGAACCACTAATTAAACTAAGGATCCATGTATAAATCAATGGTAAAAGAAACACCATGTAACCTCATAATCTTCTGCACACACAACTTACCCCAATCTGCAACTTTTTGGTGTCTTTGATCAGAATAAAATGATATGACTTTGTAAACTGATTAATCACCACCCAGATAGCATTAATACCAGGGGATTCTATGGTAATCCACCGAAAACCCCATGGAAACCTCACCCAAGTTGAAAACCATCACCAGAAGAGGCTAAAGAAACTAAAATATTGTAAATGATCTATATGTATCTATTGGATCTTGTAATAGTGGGACACATAATTTAGAAATGTCATTCTTTATACTAGGCCACCCGAATTAATGTATTTTATAATAATCCATATTTCTTGTTCCTAATTGAATAACATATGATGAAATTTGAAAACCAGAAAATAATGAGTTCCTCATAGATGTTGGGACGAAAAAATGATCCCCAAAAATGAGGATACCACTTGAATAGAGAGACCAACCGCAAATATTATCTCTAAAATACAGGGGTTCTTTAATTAATCAAAACACTTCATCCTACTATTTACATTATAGAATAGACTAAAGGTGGGATGATGATATCTAAACACTAACAAAAACCATTAATGAGTCTTCCTATTGATCATCTAGATGTTACAATGAAAAAAATCTCATTGGGTTCCACTCGTCCTTCGATTCAAAAATATATTGAGATTAAATTTTCCTTCCAAGAGAATATTAAATGAAATTACCAATCCTTTGGGTTTAATAATTAGAAACATAATATATTTATAGATATTCCACCCACCACCTCTGTCTATGTTTCAAGTACATCCACGAATATATATAACTCAAAACATTATGGTATGAAAAGACTATGAAAATTTCCCCCAAAAGAAAATGTTTCCAATAGTTAAGTTCCTTCCTAACATTGAAAATATCTTAATAATGAGTGGGGAAATTATTCTCATGTTGTCTAAGATGTCAATAACCATAGGGCACTACATGGTCATCTTACATTATCACACAAATCAAAATAGCACCTAATGAATCACATGAAAACAACAGACCCCTTAATGGGATGATGAAATATTAGAATATGAGCCAATTTCAGATGTCTTTTCAGTATTCTGAAAGAATCCTGACACTTTTCATCCTAAGTGAATTTCACTGCTTTCCTTATAAGAAAAAGTCAAATGTGATGCAAAATTTGATAAATCGTTGAAAAATTGTAGATAGTATATAATGAGATCAGAAAATTTCCAAATCTCAAATTCATTCTGTGGATCTTCTCGTGAAAATATAACCTTTATCTTTTTAGGATCAAATGATAATCCATGATCATAAATCACATGACCCAATAATTTCACTTCCTTAATATAGACGTTTCATTTTGAATTCTAACCATACCAATAGTGACTCCTCAGGATTTCCAAAATCAAACTCAGATGGTGCTCAGGCTCACGCTCAAATCTAGATTAATTTAAAATATCATCATTGAAAAGTAAAAATAAGGTGTTGAGATAACGTTGGAATATGTGATTCACAATACCCATAAAATTTTCAGGAGGATTAGTCATACTAATGAACAAAAGAATATATCTGTAATGGCCACACCATCTCCAAAAATCTATCTTTGGTATATCACACTACTAAACACTGAGTTGATGATAACTTGACTGAAGATCAATATTTAAAAAAAACATTCCCACTTTAACTGTTCGAATAAATGAATCACACTTGGAAAATCACACTTGATCTTAACTGTTACCCATTTGATCTTTTGATAATCGATAAACAATCATATTTATCCATTAATGTTAGGGAAAAGGCGCACTAAGGCTCCCTGAGGCATAAAACTATACTGAAAAAACCCTCATCTTGTAGGTTGTCCAACTTAGTCTTCAGATTTTTGAGATCCTACAGTTCAATATTATGAGAATTTATCAAAAAAGACTGCATCCCTAACACCCCATCAATAGTAAAATCCACAACCCTCAATAGAGTAATCTCATATGGATCATCTAGGAATGTGTTAATAAATTTCCAGAAAATAGTGGAGAAATCATCAATAGAAGATACATTATTTGGAACAATTGATACCCTTGATAAAAAAACTATTGAGCACATTCCAATAAGGTCACATACAACCAGAACTGAGATCCTACCCTACCTTAAACTCCCAAGATCATTCATGAGCCTCAAAAAATGAGACATTATAATGATAGAAATCAACCTATGCTTGAAGAGAATAAAACCAATCAATTCTAATGATGATGTCTAATAGATTCATATTGAGAATAAAAAAATCCCAAAATAGCACTGCACCGACTATCAATAGAACACAAGGACATCGAAACCCCTACTCTTTACCATACCTAAGTTGTTCCTATAAATAGATAACAAAGAAATTGCGTTCTATTGGAATGATGGGAATAAATACAAAATGGTAAGATATAAACAATTTGGATGTACCAGTATTAAATAAATTTACTATTATAGAAGATGAAATAAGATGGTACCTTTTACTATTACTATAACCACTTCTACCTCCACAAAAAACATCCACTATGTGAAGGTGATTCACTCTTAAGGCCTGTAGTTGTATCCCAGTAGTCTTTGAATCATATGACTATGCTATAATATCCTTTAAAACCGATGAACCCATACCAGATCAAGGTTTATACAGAGCCAAATAGAAATTCTACAAATGACAATAATATCAACAAGTATTACACATCTTTTGAAGTGAAGGAAAATAACAAAGTGTGTTTCTAACCTTGACACACTAATTGAAAGTTAGAGGATCAAAACTTGTTGCAACTGGAGGTATGGAAGAGTAATTATCTTGAGAACCCCCATCACCACTCATGTGGTGATCCTACTTTATTTTTCCTAAGTACACCATTAAACCATCCACTAGCTGGAAGAGAATGGTAATTATATCAAACCTTTACTATCATGTTAATTTTTGACATCATATCTATAAGGACCCGGCCTTAAAACATTATATAATCTTCAATTAAATTGAATAATTCACATTGAGGATCTTTTCAGGTTTAGAGTTTTAGAGTATTAGGACATAACTATTACATCTCGAAGATTACATAGTAGAAAAATCTACTCAGTTTCCATTTTTTTCACAAAATAAAAACTCTTGAACAAAAGAGTCGTGTCTAATTCTTGTTTTAGACAACATGACATTTCCTCGATCCCATCCTTGACCCTATTGCACTTTATGTCCTGTGAATAACATTTCAAAAAAACATTGGATGAGAATAAAAGGCTCAGTAAGGGTTATAAGAATAAGGAAAGAAAACATTAGTCCATGTATACATAATAATCAATGAAATCATACTTTACTCATAAAACATAAGCAATTTAACACACCTCATGAAATCATAAGATTTATGCATCACTCAATAGAAATCATAAGACATAAAGGTAACTTGAGGCATTCCTAACATTCTTATGTAGGGATTAACCCTCATGGTTACGTTTGGAATACCCATCACACTATATTCCCTAAATCTCTTCATAGAAACCTTATTTTCTAACTCCTTTGCGTTGCCCAATGCATTGGAGAGCTATATCGGGCTCACCTGCCCTTAGTTTATCACGGAACCACCCGTCTTCATAAACAATGCCCAAGAACCATAACATAATCATAACACATAACTTAAGCATAAAGTAAAGATAACATTCCCACATTGCAATAACAATATAACATTTTAAGATATTGAAATAATGAGTCCATTCTAAAATCCATTTTCAAAACCATTTAAAACATCTAATAAAGAGATTTTTTATTCAAAGTGTCCCATACCACTTTGAAGATTTTAAAATTTTAAACCATTAATATCTATATAAATAAAACCTAAAAAACATTTTGAAAACATGGATATCAATGAGAAATATTTATAAGAATAAATCATTAAAACATTTAAAACAATATTTTAATTTAAAGGGTTTTTAACAAAATGAGAGACACATAAATACAATAATTGAGGAATAACATTTAATCAAAACATTGAAATATCTTGAGAATAATGGTATTCATGATATAATATTCTAAAGGACAGTATATACACCATATAAGAGTGAATTGGTGCATAACACCAATGAAATCTCAATAGAAATGTAAACTGAGATGAAATCCCTTATAAAGTAGGTATCCTTAAATTAAAGATAAATCAATCTCATAATTATGTGTGTAAAATATAAATACACCTAATATAAGTTGATATTAAGTGTAAAACAATCAAAGTTAATTCACACATATTCAAAAGATGACATATTCAATAACTATATGGGGAACCCAAAGAAATTGAAATTGGGTTAAGCAGTTCCCTTGGTAAAATTCGATAGCCTAACGACGTCACTTTAAAATTCATAAAATTATTTGACGAGAGAGAAAATGTTATCTATTCACTTGGACATAAAATTTACATCAATAAGGATATATAATAACATATCCTAACGTAAAAATATGTAAATTAGAAGACATAACAAAATGAGTCTTTTAAAAATAGGAGGGTGAAAGGTTCCCTTACCGATTTGGGTAACTTTTGAAACGTACACCCCATGAAAAAAGGGTCATACAATGAAGATGTAAATACACATAAATGAGAGTATATTATACAAATAATAAAATAAAGGGCAGTAAATTCACCACTCAAAGGAAATAGTGGCCAATGTATCATGAATCTCACAGTAATCAAAAGTGAGATGAAAATCCCCTTATGAAAATTTGGTAGCCTAACGGCGCCACATAAAACTTGCAAAAATGCATTGATGAGATAAAATAGGGTATTTCATCATATTAACATAAAATTTAAATCATGAGGAATATAAAATAATATCCCCAAACATATTAAATAGGATCATAAATTAAGTTACATAAATAAGAGTACTTAAAACGAAAGAGAGAGGTAGGATCACTTACCTTAAGCCTGACTTGTCTTGTTCATTTCTTTATATTCCTAAAAAATAAACTTTGTTCAATTTATAATTTCTTAATAAAATACTTTAAATATTATTATTCTATTCATATCACATATTATAATGTTATAATAATTGGTTAATAATGTGAGTTCATATTAGGTGTTTTTGTCGATGTTTGGTACATGAGTAAAAAATGACCTTGTTTGAAAATGATTGTCCATGTAATTATAAGTAAATAATTTACAGAATAGTATTAATGATTTAAATATCATATATATCCAGTACATTTTCATTTTATACTATTACATAACATTTTTAGATAAAAATAAATGAAACGCATCGTTCATGGAGACGGTAGGCAGTACGTACGCATGAACGCTACTTTCATTTCTTTGTCATATTAATGGAATTAAAAATAAATGAGAGATATATATATTATAATTACAGTATAATATATATGTTATATAGGCCAAATATTTTCATTAATCTCATTATTTATACATTCTATGTATTGCATGAACGAGTCACATCACTTGAGGGGGCGGTAGTCCACACTTCCTCGTATGAAATTATCGCATTTCCACAACATGAAAAGAATAATGGTATGTTTTAAATATAAAATAAAGATTCACAAAGAGGAAATAAATATAATATATATCATATAAAAATAGTTCCATCATAATGGCCACCATGAGAGGTGGTAGGAGAAGATAGAACAATCATCGTTTCGTGAGGTAGTAATTCGCCATCCAAAGAAATAGTATGTTATTTAACCATTAGATGGAGGTGTGTGTAAGTCTATCTAGAATATTTCTCATAAAAAATCATATTATATTGAATATACTAGTGTTGTTACAAAATAAAGGAATAAAAATAGTTTTGGGGGTTGGAGAAGCAAAATAAAACAAAATAACATTAGGGAAGACTTTACCTTCCAATTGGGTAACTCCCCTTGGTTTGAACAAAAAAGGTTTCTTGAAGAGATTTATGACTATGTGAAGGATTCTAGGATGAGTAGAGGGATGTGGAGAGAAAAAAATGGTCAGATCTTGGCCGTGAAAATGGCTTGAGAGGTGTGGGTATGGTTGTAGAGGTGGGTGCCTTTTATAAGAGAAGAGGAGGGGCACTCTTAGAAAGTTATAAAATATTACTTTATTATAAAATGATTTTCAGATTTAAAAGGTCCCAAAAGGATATATTTCTAGTCTAAGGTGATAAGGTTTCAAAATCGACCCATCCAATAGTTTTTTGACATGTGTAAGACTTATATTTTACCCTATCGTTTCATTTTATTTAAAGCATTCATTTATGAGGTAATCACTACATCAGCACAGTGTCATAAATAAATTATTTAATTAATATATAAAAATTATAAAACAAATATCATGATGTAGGTAATATTTTTATCTTTCTAATAAATATTTATAGTCAAAATATGACTTTTATATCCCCATGTAATTTTTTTTTAGTAAAACAATACATGTTTGGGTCATTTTAATTTTTACTTTAAATAAAATGTTATTAATGTCATTTTCCTAGAAAAGTGGCTTCATGGGGTCCCCAAGTTGACCAATGGATTTTATTGGTTGGACATGACTCATCAAATAAGGTTAGGACATATGTCAAGGTCATTTCATATTATTATAACATTATCTTTAACTTAAATTACACTAATTACCTTTAATCGCGATTAATAAAACATAAAAGTTACTATTCACCAAAAAATTATTTTAATCCCATTGAACCACATTTTATATCTTAATGACAACCAGGTATGTCAGATTTTTGGAATTCAAATAACAGAAGTGGTAAAGTTTCATTTAAATGAAAAATTAGTTTTTTTTAACTACCAGTTAGTGGTTTCAATATTCATCAAAAATTGAAGTTTTTTAGAAAAATACCAAAAATTCACCCTAAGCTATATTAGATATTCCGAATTGAAAAATGATGTCTTTTTAAAAAATTCCAAACATATAATTTTCATTAATTAATTTAATAATTAATTCCCGTTGTCAGAACAAATAGCGTGTTTTTATGAAAAAATATATATCAAATGATTGACACTAGTTTAAGTCCAATTTCAAAGTGAAATTAATTCCAATGGTCACTATTGGATTAAATGGTAAAAATATATTATAATTTGACTTTAAAAACTATTCAAAATATAATCTAATCATATAATGAAATTAGATTAATAAGAGTTTTTGAATTAAAATACAACATTTTTTACTATTCATTAAAAAATGAACTTTATCGGAAAAATACCAAAAAAGTACACAAAGTAAATTATGATGTCCCGATTATAATTTTTTTTATTTAGTCAAATATAATTTATAAGAGTGTCCAAAACTATATTAAAGAGTTTTCACCATCAAAAGGCGATAAATCTACCTTTTAGTGAATTTTAGAGTATTTATGCTTAAAATTGAATTCTTTTCTTACTTTAAGCCTTTATCTTTTATTGGATAAATGTAAAAACATTTAACAAACATATAAAATCATATTTTAGTTATTTCTATTCATTCCCTCCAATACAACGACTAGGCGTTAAGTACTTTTTAAAATAATATTATTTTATTATTAGAGTGCAACGTAAGATTTCAAAGAAACTCGTTGTTGAATATTGGGTACGCCATCGAGCATAGCATTTCCTTTAATGTAATATTAATATTTTATGCAAAAATATTAATAAATATGAAAAATTAATATTCTTTATTTACCCGGGATGTTACATCCTTCCCCCCAATTGGTAATTTCATCCTCACAATTTTAAAATTAGGCTTGGAAACTTCCTAGAAAGCCCCACATCGGAAAATGAGTAAATTAAACTATCACTTTAAAAGAATGAAAGGGAAGTAAAAAATGTCACCTGAGATAACCCATACTAGGATTTCATATAGGAAAACATGGAAACTAAAGAGAGAACAAAGGGTCATGTTCTGATGGAGAGTGATAGAAAACATGATTAGGAAAAAGTTAACCATAAGAAAATCACCAACTTGTGATGGGTTAAAAGGTATTTGATTCCCCAGTAGGAAAATTTAAGGGAAAAAATTTCGGTTTTAAGTTATTTTTCATTGAGTAATTTATTTATAAGCTTAAATAAATCATAAGGGAACATACTTACTTGTCCTGTAGACTTTCATCTTTTTCTAGATTTCATACACAAACTCATACTTTATCCAAATGATGATTATTTTGGATGACTTATTCACATTAAGAGCACTATAATAAACATCTAGAGAACCACTTAATCCAAAAAAAAGAACTATATATTTCCCATGTAATTAGAAAAATACCAAAACCAAAATTTTTAGTACGAGATCAGATAATACCCAAAAAGGATAATCCTTTATAAAAAGAAAATGTATTGTTAATCTCTAAAATTTGTCCAACAAAACCCAATGTTCAAAGAAAACCATTCGATAAAATTTTTTTCCATAAAATTCATCAAATTAAACCAAACTAAGATTGAAACCCAAATATTTGAAGGATTTAATCACATAGTCTTCCAAGGAAAAATTAACATTTATCTCTAAATAACATCAGTTGCTCTTAAAGTATCATATTAAAAAGTAATTAACCTAATCATATATCATCCATGATAGGTCAATATTTTCCTAGATAACCCAAAATCAACTTATTATTGATTCATAAAATTATATAACTAAAAATAATAAGTCATACTAACCAGGGACTTCATGTAGTCTAGTGGTATGTGATGCGACCTTGTCACCCTTCAGTTGTGGGTTTGATTCCTACAGCCTTACCAGATGTGACGGGTTGTCACCCATCATACGAGTTGTCCTTTTTATAAAAATTCAAAAATAACCGTAACATGTTTTAACATAAATGGTTTCCTTATACCTCCCATTTTCATCCAAATTCATTACGATCTCAACATCTTAATCCTTGAAGTCTTATTTTACCAACATAAGATGAAATAAAATGATTCTCAAAAATGAAGAACATCATACCTTGATCATGGTGTCCATTTGGTTTCATCGTCATCCTGTTCACGTAGGAAGAAGGTCCATGCATTGCAGCAATGATTTAGATATCCTTAAAATTAATTTTCTTCCTCTATCCAAATACAACTTGTACAACATGGGTCATATGGGTGTTCACAGAAAAATAGTTGTGGAAAATAATCATGTATGGCATATAATTTCAAGACATCTGATAAGACATGATTTATATAAAATAGTCTAACTGAATTTGAGTTGAAACATTCAATTAATGGTCCTTTTAAAATACCATAGGTATGTGCTGAGAGACTATATTTTAAAAGAAAATATAAATAGTTTACAAAAGGTTCTCCTTCTTCAGCACATTATTTAAAATCATAATATGCTTCAAAGTATTGTGATAAGGTAAAATATTTGAAAATGCCTTGATAATATCTTCCTTTCTTGAAAATATAAGAATATTGTGAAAATAGGGTTTTTCTAAATACAAACCATGATCCATGATGATAACGAGGTATAATGGAGGTGTTTGATATCTCAAGGAGCTTCTTGTAAATGAGTTGTATGCTATAAAAAGTTTCCCAATCATCTGAACATGACTTTGCAATAATTATTGCAAGAAAGTCATCAGAAAGAGATAAGAATGTCGTTTGAGATCCTCCTTCTTCCATTTCCTTGATATGAAAAGTAATAAAAAAGGATTTAACTAAGATAATAAACATAGCGACTAATCATGCGTTTAACAAAAAATCATAATCCCTAGAGTTGTCTAAACCGACCTTTGATACCAACTATAAGGACCCGGCCTTAAAACATTACTTAATATTGAATTAAATTGAATAATTCTCATTGAGGATCTTTTCAGGTTTGGAGTTTTATAGAATTATGACATAACCGTTACCTCTCAAATATTGCAAATATACAGATGTACTCAGTTTCCATTTTTTTACAAAATAAAATCTCATGATCAAATGAGTCATGTCTAGTTCTAGTTTTAGACAACATGACATTTCCTCGATCCCATCCTTGACCCTATTCTACTTTATGTCCTGTAAAAAACATTTCAAAAAAACTTGGGATGAGCATAAAAAGCTCAGTAAGGGTTATAAAAATATGGAAAGAAAACATTAGTCCATGTTTACATATGAATCAATGAAATCATACTTTACTCATAAAACAAATTAAATTTAACATACCTCATGAAATCATAAGATTTATGCATAAATCAATAGAAATCATAAGACATAAAGGTAACTTGGGAATTCATAACATTATTATGTAGGGAGTAACCCTCATGGTTACATTTGGAATACCCATCACAGTATATTCACTAAATCTCTTCAGAGAAACCTTAGCATTTAACTCCTTCGTGTTACCCAATGCATTGAAGAGCTATATCGGGCTCACCCGCCCTTAGTTTATCACGGAACCACCCGTCTTCATAAACAATTCCCAAGAACCATAACATAATCATAAAACATAACCTAATAATAAAGTAAAGATAACATTCCCACATTTCAATAAAAATATAACATTTTAAGATATTGATATAATGAATCCATTCTAAAATCCATTTTCAAAAACATTTAAAACATTTAATAAAGAGATTTTTGAATCAATGTGTCCCATACCACTTTTAAGATTTTAAAATTTTAAACCATTCATATCCATATAAATAAATACTTAAAACCATTTTGAAAACATGTATATTAATGAGAAATATTTATAAGAATAAGTCATTAAAACATTTAAAACAATATTTTAGTTAAAGGGGTTTTAAAAAAATGAGAGACACTTGAATACAAAAATTGAGGAATAAAATTTAATTCGAACTTTATAATATCATGAGAATAAAGGGATTCATGATATAATATTCCAAAGTACAGTATATACACCATATAAGAGTGAATTGGTGCATAACAACAATGAAGTCTCAATAGAAATGTAAAATGAGATGAAATCCCTTATAATGAAGGTATCCTTAAATTAATGATAAATCAATCTCATAATTATGTGTGACAAATATAAATACACCCAATATAAGTGGATATTATGTTTAAAACAATCAAAGGTCATTCACACATATTCCAAGGATGACATATTCAATAACTACATGTTGAACCCAAAGAAATCGAAATTGGGTTGAGCAGTTCCCTTGGTAAAATTCTACAGCCTTACGACGTCACTTTAAAATTCATAAAATTAGTTCATGAGAGATAAAATGGTATATAATAACATGGACATAAAATTTACATCAATAAGGGTATATAAGAACATATACCAACATCTGAATATGTAAATTAAAGGACATAACAAAATATGTCTTTTAAAAAGAGTAGGGTGAAAGGTTCCCTTACTGATTTGGGGAACTTTTGAAACGTACACCCCATGAAATAAGGGTCATACAATGAAGATGTAAATACCCATAAATGAGAGTATATTATACAAATTGTAAAATAATGGGCAGTACATACACCAGTCAATGGAAATAGTGGCCAATGCAGCATGAATCTCATGGGAATAAAAAGTGAGATGAAAATCCACTTATGAAAATTCGGCAGCCTAACGGCGCCACATAAAACTTCAAAAAATGGATTGATGAGATCAAATAGGGTCTCTCAAAATAATAACATAAAATTTAAAGAAATTGGAAAATAAAATAACATCCCCCAACATAAGAAAGAGGATCTTAAACTAAGTTACATAAAAAAGAGTACTTAAAAAGAAAGAGAGAGGTAGGATCCCTGACCTCAAGTCCGACTTGTCTTGTTCGATTCTTTATATTCATGAATAATAAAATTTGTTCAATTTTTAATTACTTAAGGAACTACTTTAAATATTATTATTCAGTTCAAATCACATATTATAATGTTATAATAATTGGTTAATAATGTGAGTTCATATGAGACGTTTTTGTCGATGTTTGGTACATGAGTCAAAAATGAACTTGTTTGAAAATGATTGTCCATGTAGTTATAAGTAAATCATCTCCAAAATAGTATTAATGATTTAAATTTCATATATATCCAATACATATTCATTTTATACTATTCCAAAACATTTGGAGATAAAAGGATATGAAATGCACCGTTCCTGGAGATGGTAGGCCGTATGTACACATGAACACTACTTTAATTTCTTTGTCATATTAATGGAATTAAAAATAAATGAGATATATATATATTATAATTCCACTATAATATATATTTTATATAGGTCACATATGTTCATTAATTTCATTATTTATACATTCCATGTATTGCATGAACAAGTCACATTACTTGAGGCGGCGGTAGTCCACACTTCCTCGTATGAAATTATCACATTTTCACAACATGAAAAGCATAAAAGTATTTTTTAAATATAAAATACATAATCATATAGAGGAAATAAATATAATATATATCATATAAAAATAGTTCCATCATAATGGCTACCATGATAGGTGGTAGGAGAAGATAGAACAATCATCATTTCATGAGGCAATAATTCGTCATCCACAGAAACAATATGTTCTTTAACCATTAGACGTAGGTGTGTATAAGTGTATCATGAATCATTCTCATAAAAAATCCTATTATATTGAATATACTGGTGTTTTTACAAAATAAAGGAATAAAAATAGTTTTCGGGGTTGGAGAAGCAAAATAAAACAAAAGAACATTAGGGAAGACTTTACCTTTAAATCGGGTAACTCCCCTTAGTTTGAACCAAAAGGGTTTCTTGAAGAGATTTATGCCAAAGGGAAGGATTCTAGAATGAGGAGAGGGATGCGGAGAGAAAAAAATGGGCAGATCATGCCTGATCCAATGGCTTGAGAGGAGTGGGTAATGTGGTAGAGGTGGGGGCCTTTTATAAGAGAAGAGGATGGGCACTCTTGGAATGTCATAATATATTACTTTATTATAAAATGATTTTCAGATTTTAAAGGTCCCAAAAGTATATATTTCTAGGATAAGTTGATAAGTTTTCTAAATACACCCATCCAATTGGTTTTTGACATTTGTATGACTTATATTTTAACCTATCTTCTCATTTTATTTAAATTGCTCATTTATGAGGTAATCCTTGCATCAGCACAGTGTCATATATAAATTAATTTATTTAATATATAAAATTATAAAAAAATATCATGATGTAGGAAATATTATTATCTTTATAATGAATATTTACAGTTAAAAATATGACTTGTATAACCCCATGTAAAAATTGTTTTAGTAAAACAATACATGTTTGTGACATTTTAATTTTTACTTTAAATAAAAAGTTATTAATGTCATTTTCCTACCATAGTGGCTCCATGGGGACCCCAAGTTGACCCATGAATTTTATTGGTCGTAAATGACTCATCCAATAAGTTTAGTACATGTTTCAAGGTCATTTCATATTATTATAACATTATCTTTACCTTAAATTACACTAATTACCTTTAATAGTGATTAATAAAATATAAAAGTTACTATTCACAAAAAAAGTATTTTAATTTCATTGAACCACATTTTAAATCCTAATGATAACCATGTATGTTGGATTTTTGAAATTCAAATCACAGAAGTGGTAAAGTTTCATTTAAATGAAAAATCAGTTTTTTTAACTACCACTTAGTGGTTACACTATTCATCAAAAATTGATGTTTTTCAGAAAAATACCAAAAATTGACCCTAACCTATATTTGAAATTCCAAATTCAAAAATGATGCATTTTTTAAAAAATTCAAAACACATAAGTTTCATTAATTAATTTAGTAATTAATTCATGTTGTCAGAACAAATTGCATGTTTTTATGAAATAATATATATCAAAAGATTGACACTAGTTTAAGTCTAATTTCAATGTGAAATTAATTACAATGACCACTATTTGATTAAATTGTAAAAAAAATATTATAATTGGACTTTAAAACCAATTCAAAAGATAATATAATATTATAACAAAATTAGATTAAAAAGAGGTTTTGAATTAAAAAACAACATTTTTCACTATTCATTAAAAAATGAACTTTATCAGAAGAATACAGAAAATTTACAAAAAAATAAACATTGATGTCCCGATTCTAAAGAAGAATTTTATTTAGTCCAATACAATTTATAAGTGTGAACAAAACTATATTAAATAGGGTTCACCATCAAAAGGCAATAAATCTACCTGTTAGTGAATTTTAGAGTATTTATGCTTAAAATTGAATTATTTTCATAATTTAAGCCTTTATCTTTTATTGGATAAATGTAAAAACATCTAACAAACATATAAAATCATATTTTAGTTATTTCTATTCATTCCTGCTAATAAAATGACTAGGTGTTAACTACCATTTAAAATAATATTATTTTATTTTTAGAGTGCAACGTAAGATTTCAAAGAAAATAGTTGTTGTGTATTGGGTATGCCATCGAGCATAGAGTTACCATTAAAGTAATATTAATATTTTGGGGAAAAATATTAATAAATATGTAAAATTAATATTCTTTATTTACCTGGGATGTTACAATATCCTTAACAACTTTTATCTCATAGGTTTAAATCTATAGTATATATAAACACAATCTAATATCTGGTCACAAACTTTGTGTTTACTTTTGAGAATGTAGCTAGTCATTCTTCACAAAATCAAGTGAAAAAGTACCAACTTAGTAAATATATTTTTGTATGCCAACACAAAAATATCTTGATATTGCAATGAGAGGATCTCGAGATAACTTATCATTTTTGTTGACTCCAGAAAAAACTACTAGAAGAAGATATTCCTAAAACCATACTTGTCCAAGCGCATGTTCCTATCCAACTACACTATAGAACCCCACCAATGCTTGTTGGGACCCACAAGTATGAATGATGTGGAATTCACCTTGATACTATAAGGTGTATCCTTGAAGTCATAGATCTAATATATCTTTTCAATATTTTCCTCCACCTATTGAGGTTCATTTATACCTTTAAAGGTCAATAGTTTTTTCATGAAATAATTGTTATGATCGATGTCTCTCATAAAACTCTTAGTAGTTTCTCAAAAACTATTTTTTGAGATTGTGTTATATTCAAGCCAAGAGTATGAAAAATTCACAAAATGACCTTAATAATTTTTTGATCCATTAGAGGATTCTTTTATGGTGCATCTGTTTTACCCTCCTAAGGAAACCACATTACACATCTCATAGGAATACAAATGCACACTAAATTAAAATAGATTCTCATAGAATAGAACAATCTTAACTTAAACTAGAAAACCCACAAGAAATAGCTGAGAATAATATAAATATTAAAAATATGATACAAAAATACCAACATATCATGGTAACTTAAGTCTCATCATGGAAAGAGTTATCTTGGAAGTCACAAAAATATACCTCTTAAGTCATGAAAATCCTATCTCTAGTATACAAAATGTCCTCAAAAATGGACTCTTGTAAAAATAACTACTCTAATACAAAACCATGATAAACATGACCCAAATAACCTATCAAACTTCTGCCCAACCTGAATTACCACATACTTGATGGGTTTTCCCAATACCCACAGGAAAATGGAATGATTTCACACAACCTGAAGTGAAAATATGACATATAAATACGTAATAGAGAGAAAATCCATAGAAAAAATATATTCCATAAAATATAAGTAAAAGGAATGCCTTATAATAGAAAAATGTTGAAAAAAATTTCAAGTGATAAGCCCAAATAAAAAGGACTAAAAAACCAAACAACCACTTTAATATATATATATACATATATGACAACATGGATAGTCTCCCACAATCTAACCAAAACCTAGAATATAGAAAACCTCACCACCTCAATGTGGGGAATTTTATATCCCTACATCGAATGAAATAACAAGGTCTATACACCATCGAAGGGGTACAAAGGGCTTTAGACAAACAAATTTCATGGTTATCACCCAAGTGTTATACATCAAGACTCAAAACAATAATCTAAGTATGATCAACATTAAATAAAATAAATAATGATAACAGTTTAACATTTTTTATATCTAAACATGGAAAACAATTTAATTTTACCCTTTTCCACATTTTCAAAAAAATCTGGTAAATTAGTTCTGAAGCATTTCAAATCCATATTTTTTAGTAGATATATCCTTTGAAAACAAACTAAAGTATGCATCACAAATCATATCAAATCTATTTTAGAAAAAAATAGTACAAAGTAAAACCAGAAGCATAAGTAACATCATTCTATGGATCACAGAAGTTCAAGATAGTTAGGACACTCATTCTTAACACAGAAAATCATGTAACCACCAAGACACTATACATATAAATCACATCTATAGAGTTAATTAACACCCCAACATGTGGGCCCCCCAATATGTCTAACAAGTCCATAGAATAACAAGAATAGGAAAAAGAGTAAATCCCGAATAAAACCCCTTATAGTGGACATAATCTATTAATATAACTTCCACCTATGTACCAAAGGATTATCTTGTGCTATATTTTCAAATTATTTCATCAAATTATTTCCATCAAACCATGATTTAAAAATCATTTTCCAATTACGAAAACTATATAAAACCCATATTTTATAAAAAAAATCAGATCTACACACACAAAAAATATCATTCAATCATTCCATTTCAATTAATTACAAAATTTATCAAAAATGAGAGAAATGGAGTTCACTAAAATAGGCTAGAGACCTAACAACCCACATCAAAACTCAGGTCACACAAACCCACAATGGGACCCGCCACAAAAAAATAATCAACAATGTAAATGGAGGCCTTATAGTCAATCATACCGACATAGTATTTGTTTTAATTTTAAAAAAGGATCAGTAGAGAAGAGGAAAAGACTCAAACCTCTAGAAATTACCCCTTCCACCTGACAACCAATACAGATTGACCCCCAGAACAAGATCACACAATGAATATAGATATAAGTAATTGAAAACGTCACCAAAGATCCACCGAAGTAGTTATATAATTCCACAGACCAACCATGATCGAATGAAATGAAGAATCATAAAAGATATATTACCTAATGAGATTAAACACGGCTGTACTAATGTTCCAAAGAATAAAAAATCCAATAGGATAAAATGGAGAGTCCAAAAATCACTATATAATGGATATTGGTTGATATCTAGAAGGGATGTGGACGAATGAATGAAAAAAACGATGTAGCATCATAACAACTAGCCTACAGATAGTTACATGATGTGAACACCAGTTACACTTCATGTAATACACGATGTATGGATACACAAAAAAACCTATGGAAATTTTATTAAAATGTGATATATTATCTTTAAATTTCATGTAATCATTAGAAAGTGTGTACTCTATTGATCTTGGGTACTAGAAAAACAAGATCTTCCCTACATAACTTAATTGCCATGTACTCCTTTTTAAGTTGTTTATTTCTATTACAAAATGGTACAACCACATATTCATAAATGAAAACCGAAAACACCTCAGGAATACGCCAAACACGGAGATAATACTTCAAATCTACAAAAATATTATACTAAGACTCCGTTAATTGAAATAAACATATATCACTAATCATTTGGAAATCTTACCCAACAAATTCTATCCATCCTCAAGAGTCCCAAGACACACCCAGTTATAAATGAAACATTTAAAGATAAGATAATTACCTAAATAATAGTAACGAGGTGTTCCAAATCATTTTTTCAGGTTCCTTATAACATCATTAATAATTGAGGCAAAATAAATGTATCAGCTATGATATTGTACTAGATTTGGCCCCCATACATTTTAATTAAAATGTTTTAATTATTAACTAAAATGATTCCTTCCATTGAAATTATACAAAACCTTCCACTTCTATTTGAGTATAAAAATTTACCAACATTCATATTCAATGTGATCAAGCTTCAATACAACCTATACGACTATATAATTTATATTATTCTCACTGATATGAATATTTATATAGTAATAAAACACTATACATATGAGATTCTCAATTATATCCAATATTCTACCATTCAGGCATTCATTCAAAAAAATCCAAATTTTTATTCATATATTCCACCTCCATGAATCCATGGTAAACATTCCATACTCCATTGACAAATTTTTTCCCATAACCATCTTTATCTATCTATCTAATGTAAATAATATTATTTCTACAATTTAGGATGTTCCAAATATCTTTCAACATCAATAAACTCTTATTTGGTATCTAGATATTATCATTTATTTTTCTAAAAAAATAAAGAGCCTTATCATCCTCCATGTAAACCTTTATAAATCTTCCTGCTACATGATTCTCAATAAACCCATTATTTTCCATGGAATAAAATGATGCACTAAAACCAACTAACCATTATTAGTAGAAATCATCAACACTTAATAGTATGTTGATATCCCCATCTATTTATGTTATTAAACATAAATTCTAGAATCTAACTTTATAGTGTTAATCATACAAAATTTTCATTATTTCTGGAGATGCTCCTTTTTCCCATTGTGAAAACATGTTGGACCAGGTCTAGTACACCCACTTATACTCTTTCCTCTAGACCTATTTTGACCTTTCTTTTTTTTACATATCCTCATTTTGTGATTTTACACTACGTTATATTTTTAATGCATTAATAGTAGGTTCATTATCTTTCCTTCATCTATGTTTTTCATTCAGGATTAGGTTCTTGAAATTATCAAACACCATATCATATTTATAATAAGATTTTATAACATGAGAAACCATCACCAGCTAACACTTTAGTAGTGATGAAAGAAAAAGTATTTCCCCAGAAACCTATGTGAACACTAAATTCTTTGAATAAATCTAGCTATGAATCATGTTGAAATCCTTGAAATGGTTCACTTCCAGTTTACCTTGTAATAACTATATACTAAACATCCTCCATAATATTAAATCTTTATCCAAAGAAATAATTTTTTAATACATGTTTGTTTGGGACTTCACAAACTATTTTGTTGTTTTCTTTTCCAATATTTTAAAATCAATATTACTTACCAAATAAATAACAATCAATATAATCTCCATACAATCCAATGATCCCATTTTAATTTATCGATATTATATAGTTTTATTTTATTCTAGGAAACTTAGACGTCATTTTTTATAAGACATTATTCTTTCTATATCCTCCAAAACCATAGTATATTCTATAGAACTTATCAAACCAAAAATTACTACATTATAATTACTTTCATTCCTATAATATTAAACTCCAACTAAAGATAAAATAATTCTAAGGAAATATTACTAAATGATACTTGAGTGTATCATGTTTACTTCTTGAAATAGAGATATGATACTAGTTTTTATGGGAAGCAGATAATTTTAAACCATGAATTATGTAAAAATTACATCACTTGAATACAATTATCAAATCAAGTTTAACTTAAAGAACAAGGCTTCATGTGTAGAATAACACCTCCTCCCCCATGCATAGTGTACTAGAACAAAGAAATCCGATGTAACCCTAAATTATGAAAATAAGTTAATAATATTTTATCACACACAATATCATATAGGAATATGAAAAATAAAAAACTAATAGGACACATTTTTTTTATATTATAAAAATTATTCCTTATATCCATTAGAGAAAACCAATGCTTTTTTATTACTCTTCAATGGAAGAAAAATGAGTATGGAATCACAGTGAATTTAATATCACATAAATTATGCCTCTTCTTAAGGTTGGAAGATGAATTGTAATGAACTAGTTTTTTTAACTTTTATTTTTTAAAAATTCTTAGTGGTGGTGGTGTTTTAGATATTTTTATAATGGATGTTTTTGGAGTGGATGGTTATTTTTTAGATGGAATTTCATATGGGTAATATTTTTGTAGTGTGGAGGATTAGGGTCTTCTAAAAAGTAGGTGTATGTGGCATGAAATGATTTATTGTGGTGTAGTTCCATAGAGAGTGGGGTTTCAATGTTTCTATATTTTTTACATTGATTTGACATGGTGTATTGTATATGGAATAGTGACATAGAGGATGGAATCTTGTGGTTCTATCAATTTTTAGGTAGTTTAATCATAGATATGTGTTGCGACATAGACTTCTTCACAGGGTTTGAATTATTTAGTGTGATATTTCCCTTTCTTCAGGTCCTATCTCATAGTTTATAGTTTATATGGAATGAATTTTCCCATGTATACCTAATATATTTTCGACCAGACACACTATGGTGTATTCACTTCTTTTATAGAGTATTCTAATCATGTGCCATGTTTTTTTAATAAAGATAATAAATGTAACTAATAAAATTGAAATGTTATAGTGTTTTGTGCATGTGGCTATCAGTTTTTTTGATGTTTCTGATGTTTTTCATGATATATTCTTGTTAATTGATTATTCTATATAGTGATACCTTTATTTTATATTACCCTTTAAATGAAGATATAATTAAATCTATTTAATGTAAAGTCCAAAATGGTATTATTTTTTATGACTGACTTTTTGCGTTTGGATTGATGGTCTTCGTTTTGTGTGGATTGATGACCTTGGTGGAGTGTGGGTTTTTGACTTAGTGATCTTTTCCTTTGTGGTGCATATCTCAATGGCCTTGGATGCCTATATCTTGGTGGTATTAGTGGTTTTAGGCTTAATGGATTGGTTTTATATGACTTGAAAACCTCTGTTTTGATGTGGAAGTTCCACATGGTGGTTTCATCATAGCGGTTCAGTAATAATGGAAAAATATTTTACATATATAATGGTAGTTATCGATAAAAAAATTTTGGTGTGAATTTAAAATATAATAAAATGAATAAATCTTTGTAGTATTTTTATGGAATAAAATAATAAGACATGGGAAATTGGGTTGTGGACCAATGTGTGATTATTTTGGTTATTTTTTTCATTATAGGAAGCTCTTGATGGAATGATATTAATATTAACATTATGGTGGTTTTGGTGGGGAACCATGTGTAAACCCATAAGTGTAGGCTTCTATGGGAAAACTATATAATTTTATCATTTTTATCATTTTCTACACACACCAACCAGGTCAGGTAACAAGAAAAACACCTTGAGAATCTAAGGTGTGATGGGTGGGGGAAAGGTATTCTCCTTAACATCCATGATTAAGAGGATATAAATGGATGGATACCCCATTTCCCCTGCTCTCCCTTTAGTAGTTTATAATAGTGGTTCCATTATGGATGATGTGATATATGTTGGGGATCATGCTTTTTCCAGGAATAGTAGAATCATTCAATTGGAGGGAGATATATTAACATTTAAATTAATAATTGTTTCCAAAACCTATAGTGAAGATCATGTAGGTCAAATTTATAATTAATTTACTTAATATATAAGGAAATAAGTACTTTCCCGCAAGAAATTTATTCATTAATGATTTTTGAACACCCAAAATGGCCCTTCCAGATTTTCTTCATTGCACTTGTGAGGATCCAAGGGTATAATCTCTCTAACGATGATGAATACATGCTCCAACGGCCTTGAGATACACCACTCATTATTTGGGTTCTAGTGCAGTGAATGAAATGTTTTACGTTGTTTGTTTTTGATCACATGTTCTTTGGTCTTGAATAAATTCTCTATTCTCTTTCGCATTCTTAAGAGGAAGAGAGGAGGTGGTGCTAAGAGAGATTTTTTTCACAACAATTCTTCATTTAAAATCATGGAATTTTTTACTAATTCATTACAGAATAGACATAGTTGTCTAATTCTAGATATGAGATTTTGGTTAAAAAATTTCATTGCAAAATTTAGATTAATTATATTTTTAACCATCAATGAAATCCCATGCCATATAATAACTTTATTAATATTTTTTGTAACAACTAGTGAAATATGGATAAATAATATTTACCAGCTCATAAATAATTATTTCATCACCAGATGCAGTCTTGGTCCATTAAAACTCCTCTTACATTTATTTAACACCTGAATAAATATTTTATTCTCTTATATACATATTTTTTTCACAAACTAGTAAATAAATATTTATTAAATATTCAGTAAGTTAAATAAATACTTTTTTTCATAATCCGATGAATAAATATTTATTTAATTTACAAGATCAACATAACTATGATAAAATCATTCCTTAATCATGAGATTAATTTTTATTATATTTATTAAATACAAATTGAATATAATTGAGACAAACAAAAACAATTATTGTGTGAACATATAGGATTCATTATGGTAGGAATTAGGGGGTCTAGTCTAAAGTACAATATTAATATCTATTAATGGGTAAAGTCACCCAAGAGAAATAACTTTCTGACACAATGATGAAAATAAAATTGGACCACTCACTATATAAAATGATCTATTTTTTAAAATATCTCACCAAGTAGGTTGCATGACGGTGCCATCAACCTATATGATCGTTACACAATTATTTGACTATCTGATATAAACTCATAGTTTCACCATGAGAATGGAATTTAGGGTGATGGTTCTGATTTAGTCAAAGGGATGACATATCAACTTCCATAATTATGGAAGGAACAAATCCTTCCTTGACTTATATATTATTATCATTTCAGTCATGATGAACCTAATGTACCGTACTTCCTACCAACAAATGGCTTAAAATCAAAGTGTGTGAGCAAGGAAATGAATTAATAAAAATACTAATGTCTAAAGAGCATTACACATGTGCATAGATAGGAATATCTGATGACACCAAAACATCCAGAATTTCTACTAGAGGGTCTGTTATCATAATCTCCCATCTTGGAGATTACTAAGTGTGAACTTCATGAAAAGAAGTCTCATATGCTTATGAGTACCCTCACCTAATGGTCTATATATTATGTTTCCCATCATAGTATTTTATCAAACCATAGAACTATATTATGAATATTTCCATAGCACTTCATGTTTCCATTAAGGTGGGGAACTATTATAACTTTATTAGTGAGACAAATACTCTAAGACATTATTACAATAAATTCATGAAAAATAACGAACAATATGTAATAAAATTTTTACTTTAAAATTTAATGAATGAAATATTATTGAAATCAAAGTAAAAAACAGTTGTTTCTAGGACACAAATTCTAACAAAATACCACTTGAACTAGAGACAACTTCCTACAACTTTCAGTCTTCTTGACCTCAAATGGTATTCATGTTTTTGTTGAGTCAAAAATTTTGTAAAGGGGTCCACCATGCTGGATTTCATGTAAATAATATCCATTATAACCACACCCCTATGAGTAAAAATACCTTAACTGATTATTCTTATGATGTATGAGCTTCATCCGTGGATGTGACCTTACCCCTTTTTCCAGATCCACCGCAATTTTATTATCACAAAAGTGCGTGATGTGATCTTTATTAATAGGTACCACATCAAGGACTTTGAGAAAATTAAACTTCTAAACTTCTTCATAGCTACCTGAGAAGAAATATTATACTAAGTCTCTATTATATAATATATGAATATATCCTCTGTTGAGCTCTTCTAGCTCACATTACCTATATTCAAAGTAAAGTTGTATCCTGTTTGTGACTTCAGGTCATCTTAATCTGTTTGGAAACTAGTATCTTCATATCATCTGATGAAAAGTTCCTCATATCCTTTATAAACTAGAAACATATCCTTTTTACAACTCATATACATAAGGATTATCTTAAAAAAATCCAATGGTTTTCACCTAGATTAGATTGATATCTTCCTACCGCATATAATGTGTAGGTGAAATCTAACATAGTACATTGCATAACATACACGACTAACCTAATTTATGATACATATTGGATCCTTTCCATTCTAATTTTTTCTCAAGGGTATGAGGACACATTTACTTAAAACAATGAATTCCATTTGGTTCTGCAAACAATCCCATCTTGGATTGTTTCATATTGAATCACTTCAGTATCTTATAAATGTTTGTAATTTTTCATAGAATGAGAAACAGATTAGAAAAATCATGATGGATCTTAATACCAAAGATTTATGTCTCCTCACCCATTTATTTCTTGTAAAATATTTTAGACAAAAACTCATTAATATTTTATATGAATTGATTTTAATTTCGAATAAGTAATATGTCATCAACATATATTATTAACTAATAACTGCACTTAAATTGATCTATTTGAAGAAATAAGACTCACATTCATTCTTTATAAAACAAAATTATGTTATGGCTTCATCAAATTGAATATTTCAGGACATGGATGCTTTCTTTAATATATAATGGATTTTTTAAAGTGTAATATCTAATTTGAATGTTTTTGAGTCACAAACCCTTTAGGTTGTGTCAATAATACATATTCCTAAATGATCTTGTTAAGGAAATCTATTTGACATCCATTTTCCAAAACTCATAGTCATGGTAAGCCACAATGGAAAGAATAATTATGAATGATTTCAAGATTTAAAATCATGAAATGTTATCATCATAGTCAATGACTTGATGTTGTTTGTACCCTATCGTAACCATTCTATCCTTATAGGTACTAAATTTTCCTTCCATGTACAATTTCTTATTGAATACCCGTTTACGACAAATAGGATTTACATCCACTGGAGAACATACCAAAATCCAGACCTTTTTTGGTACATGGAATCAATTTCAAAATCCAAGGCTTCATTCCACATGGAAATATTTGATCCACTTACTGTTTCCTAGTTGGGTATAAGATTATTATTATCCACTAATGGAAAATCTCAATCATCAATAACTAGAAAATCATAAAATTATGGTTCTCTAACCTCTCTTGTACTTTTATTCCTTACACATGTCTCTATATTAGTTTATTCTACTACGAGGCTTTGTGGAATCTAGTATGATACCAACTCTTCTATGCCTTGAGCCTCAACTTCATCGATGTTTATCCAATTCCCACAATCTGTTTTGGGGATGTACTCCCTCTCAAAGAGTATGTTGGGTCATTCCACAATAACATTTTTTGTACGAGGAGTCTTATAGTTAATATCTCTTTTTTTCATTAGGGTATCCTATAAAGGTACACTTTGTTTCTTTCAGGTGAATTTGTGTTACTTAAAAAGGCCTTAACAAACTCTTCGATTCCCTACACATGTATATTTCATAAAACTTTTTTTATTCCACTCCAAAATTTATATGGAATACCGTTTATCAATTTAGTTGATACTTGGTTTAGTATGTGTGATGCTGTTTATAATGAATATCCCCATAAATATTATAGAATACTTCCATGACTCTTCATTGGTCTCACCATGACCAAAAAGGTGTGGTTCCTCCTTTCACTTACACCATTCAACTGAGGCGTATAGGGAGGAGTGAGTTGGGATAGGATCCAAACACTTTTATATAACTAATGAAGTATTGATTAAGATATTCTCCACCACAGTTTGAGTATAATTTCATAATCTCACTACCAATATAGTTGTCAAATTCTTTCTTGTAGTCCTTGAATTTATCAAAAGAATCCAATTTATACCTCATTATGTAAATATTTCCACTTCTACTAAAATAACCATTAAATGATCTGAAGCATGAGTACCCTCCCATTACATCAAGCAGAAATGGTCCGCACCCATTAGTATGAATTAATTCAAGAAGCTATTTAGTCGTCTAACCATTCCCACTAAATGGGTCATTGGTCATTTTTCTTGTAAACATGTGTCACATACTCCACTTCAATTTAGTTCAAAAGAATTTAAATATCATTATATAAATGTGAATTACCATAAAAATTATATATTTATAAAAGATTCAACATTTGTTTCGATATTTGAATTTGAATCAATTCCAATCTCATTTGGATACGTAAATAGTGTTTTGGTAGCTGAAGGGACATAATAAAAACCCTTTTAAAACCAATATCATTCAATTAAGAAATGAGAGATGGTAGTCCCCAATATCCATTGCATCAAGTTTAGCTGTATTGGATGCTCGTAGATCTACCTCCCCTAGGTCATTTTTTTAATCGACATAGACACTATATTTCAATACATATGTGGTAACCAAAAAATGTATCTAATACCCAATTTGTAAAAATAGATAAATTTGAATCGATAACAATGTCACCTAAATATTTTTCTTTCTTCTTTAGATGGGTGCATTTTTTCTTCTATTGGTCATTCTTTCCACATGCAAAACAGACATCATCATATTCCCTTTCATCCCCAATGATATTCTTCTTATTGGATGGGTGTGAGGAAGCTTTTGAATTTATTGAATTTCATTATTTAGATCATTATCTAAATGGAAGAGTAAGATAATAATATTTGGCCAATAATTATAAATGTAGTTAATATTGAAATTTGCAACAAAACTGTAGAATCTCTGAGGCAGTGATGCCAGAATGAAATCAGTACCCAGTTATATACGGACATTAAATCCTAGAACCACTAAGTGGTTAGTGTAGCTAATGAAATTGATTTCGTGAGCCCCAGATTAGGCACCCCCTATAATATTACTCTGAAATAGAACCTTGGAAATCTCAAACCGTTATATATAGTTCTCTTCTACTAAATATCATAGAGGTTCTAAAATATACTCTTCAAACCCATGTTTTCTTAAGACATAATGAGTGGACTAGACATAGATGAAAGAATCAATCATTGAACATTGGTCATATTGTTCATATGTTTTTCATATACTGGTAACCCTTCATCACTGTCCTCTTGAGAAGGTGGTTTAGGCATTGCGGATTCTACCACATAATATTTCTGTTCATGTTGTAGAATAACCCGAAGGTGTCTAAACCACTCAAGGATGTTATTGCTAGTGAGAAGAAAGTATTTTTCGGATATTGATCGTAAGGATATCATGGATGATGAGATTTTCATTTTATTATACAATTAAAATAGAATATTGTTAGTACTTTTCTAGATTACAAATTTTTTTGAGAAATAGATAATTATTTAATTTTATTAAATCTACAACTATTTTATCAAGTCCCTATAGTCATCACCATTGAACATGGAATGTCTAATTTCTCAGACATTATTTTGGAAAGGATCCACATTCCACTTCTCATTACAATAATATGGGTTGGTAAATCTATTTGAAGGTATTAAGGTAAGTAAGTATTTTTCAACCATTGGATTGTAGTCCTTGATCCATTGGGTGAACCTCCCAATTCAAAAAAACTTGACTTGGATTTTCTCAACACTTACCTCTAAATTACACCAGGTCTTGACAGGGAAACTCCTCCTAATGTAAAATGGTTTAGTCAACATGAAACCGTCATAAGAACCGCCTTATAATTATATGTTTCCCATCAAGGGTTTTTCAAACACAAAGTTCTATTGAGTTGTGTTCCAAATTATGTAACAAAAGGATTCATCTAACTTATTATTAGATGAAGATATTTTATTTTATTATTCATAAGTTTTAATATTTTTTTTATACTTTATATGTATTGTTAATATTTAAGTGGATGTTTACTCAATTAATTAACCATTTTTGGATATAACATTTACTCATAATCAATTTCATTTAAATTTCATCTTTACAAATTAATTTATATTTTTGAGCGTGATACTATATCAATAAATATAATTTTAATGAATTAGATAGATAATAAATAAATTTTTAAGTCACATAATCATGATCTTATATAATTTTTGATTTAATGAGCAGACATTAAATCAACCTATGACCTTAGTGAAATAAATATGTATTCTTGACATGGCTTGAGCTACAACAATCCGCATGTGCACCTATCTATGCATGAGTTGGAACCATTATGGATTCATCTTTTTTCATCTACACATGCCCAAAGATTCTCTCTTAATTAAAAAAATTTATTATTCACCTGAAGGTGGGAGGAAAGAAAGGATTTGTAAATTGGAATTACATAAATAATCTTGGATTCACAGGTCTTACATAATAATGGAGGGAGCGATGATTCACAAGACATATTTTAATTTAATATTAAATAATTGAAAAACAATGTAATAAATTTAATTAAACAAATCCCAATAAGTACATAGGTCTTTGGCATGCTCATAATCAATCATACACACACAAAAATATGCAAAAATCCACAAGTTAACATTTATTTATTTATTCAATACTTATTATTGGCATGAATGAACATTTATTAATTAATTAATTAATTAATTAATTCCCTTTCATCTTAATGATCATAAGAACATAATTGGAGATACCCATAAATCTAGAATTCATGGAAAATAAATTATAGAACCATTTAAGATATATTAATTACAACAAATTAATTGAGAATTTAAAATTATTTAAGATGATTATTAAATTCTCAAAAACAAAATGTTGTTCATATCAACAAAATAAGGTTTTAATGTTGTAATTTTTCTAATTTAAGATAATATTAATTGTTTCCATTAATAAGAGGCTAAATTTAGTGTACATATAGCTTACAAGAAATTTAATTTGGATAAGTATATCCAAGTCACTAATGATGGGGCTTCTACTTGTTAACTTGTCGAGACTACATGTTGTGTAGATGGTAGATACACACCATGTAACCACTTGCCACATGCCTGGTTGGCCTGGTCAACATGCAATGTGCATTAACATCACTGGATGTTTTTAATTTCTCATCATATCTAGATACTATGCATATGGTAATACCAAAAGTGATCTGGCTATATTCTATGTATCCTAACTTTACCGGCCAATGACTTGGAACTTCGTGATGGGATCTCTGATCATTATTAATTTGTTCTTATAAATATATGTAAATGAATCATAGAAAGAATACAATTAATATATCCAAACCATGTTAATTATAATTTTATTAAAAAAATCAATAACCAGTAATGAAAATCTAACCACAATTTCCTATAGATCATTAACCAAATTAATAATTATAAATTTAAATGTGACCGCTCTAATATCAGTTATTTGTTCAAAGTGTAGTGGAAGTGTTGTGTCAGAGGGAGATGTATTAATGTTTATTTTCATAATCATTTAAATAAACCAAGAGCAAGGATATTCCATGTAAAATTTATTACTAATTTATTTAATATATGAAAAACTAAATAATTTGGCATGGGAAAATTCTTCATTAATGACTTTTAATCATCCGAAAAGGCACTTACAGATTTCCTTCATTGAGTTTGTGAGGATAAAACGGTAGAATCTCTCATTAAGTGATCCACATGTGCTAAAATGGTCTCCGAGAAACACCACTCATTCTTCTTGTCCTATCATGATAAATAAAATGTCTTGTGTTGTTCTTTCTTGATCGCTTGTTATTTGGTCTGGAAGATATTTTCTCATGGGTGTCTCATTCTTGAGAGGGAGAGAGGAGGGATAGTCAAGAGATAATTTCTTGTGGTCGGTAATTCTCTATTCCATAAAATGGAATTGATTTCAGAATCTTTACACAACAGACATAGTAACCCATTTATTGAGATGTGATTCTGTTACAAAATTTAATATCATAAAATAAATTGAATATAAATTATAACCATAAAAGAAATATCACGAAACATAATACTAATAATAATAATATTTTTTGGTGCACCAACTTGTAAAACATGGATAAATAATATTTTCTAGTATGTAAATAATTATTTTTCCACTAGACACCATCTTCCATCATTCAAACTCTTCTTTAAATTATTAAACACCCGAATAAATATATTATTATCATAAATACATATTTTATTCAAAAAATATTTATTAAATATTTATTAAATATTCAATATAAATAAATAAATATATTTATCCACAATATACTAAATAAATATTTATTTAATTTATATGATCTATATAAATTGAGTAAAACTATTCCCAAGTCTTTATAATAATATTTATTCCATTAATTTAATTGAAATAGAATTTAATCGAGACCAACATTAACACTTATTGTGTGACCCTATGGGATTTATTGTCATTGGATTTAGTCTATCTTGTCTAAATTCCAACATTACTATCTAGAAAGGGGTTAAGACACCCAAGATAAAGAACATAAAATCATAAAAATGACAACCACATAATAATGCTCACTGTTTAATATAATCTCTTTATCATAATATATCATTCAGTAGGTTTCATGGAGGTTTCATCAACCTATATGCATGATACATCATTATCTGACTATCAGAAATAAATTAATCAATACACTATGGCCATGTAATTTAAGTTGCAGGTTCTATTACAATCAAAGGGGTGAGATATCAAATTCCATAAATTTTGTTGGGAAAAATAATTCCTTGAATTATTGATTAATAATATTTCATTCGTGACACACCCAACGTACCCTACTTCCCACCAACTTATGGAATGATAGTTTTTGTCAGTAAATCTAAGTTATTGAGTCCTGACATTCATTAATGATAATCTAAATATCTATGTACCATTACAAACAATCACCTATAAGAATATTTGACGACACCAAATGATGTAGAATTCCCAATGGCGAGTCTGTTCTCATAAGCTCTTTTGTTGGAGATTACAATGTATTAACTTCATGAGAGAATATCTCATCTTCTTACAGGTAATCTCACCGGATGGTCTATATACTCTGTGTCCCATCATAGTAGGTTATCCAGCCACATAACTATATTAATAATATTTTCGTAGCACATCAACGTTATCATCACAGTGAGGAACTGCTCTGACTTTATCAATGATATAAATATACATGATGATCAATGAAAAATATATAATGAGTTGTATATTTTAATATTTAATACATAAAATATTCATGTAATCAAAGTAAAAAAAATTCTATGACACCAAATATAACAGATCATCTAATATTGGAGGAGGAATCATGTTTGATGTCCTATATTTTCATGAAAACTAACTAATCTGGTCTCCTATTAATTTTTATATATTCGGTTCTTTGAGATTTTTTTAGAATTTGGTGATGTGAGGATTGATATAAGGTTGGTTCCATCCCTGTAGATATGTAAGGGAAGTGTGTAAAGGAGGTATTCTAATTGGATGAAAGAGGAAAATCTGTGTAGAATTTGTTATGGGTCATATGTATCATTATGATTATGATATTAAATTCTAATTTTTATATATTATTTGGTGAGTGAGACCTAGTGA
Source organism: Viscum album (assembly GCA_963277665.1). Taxonomy (NCBI): domain Eukaryota; kingdom Viridiplantae; phylum Streptophyta; class Magnoliopsida; order Santalales; family Viscaceae; genus Viscum; species Viscum album. Next base: position 277,076,508 of record OY728137.1, read on the forward strand.
GGTTTGGGGAATAGTTATCCCATGAGGGTTCTATTTAGTTTTATTTTTTGTTCATGGAGGAATTAGTAGGATATTTTTACATTTTAATGAGGGATATTTTGTATGATCCAATTGTGTATTCATGTCATTCTCACACTATGTATATATAAAATATTTTTTGAGGTTTCTAGGCATAATTGGTGATAGATATAGTTACTGCTAGTTTAGATATTTGGTTATTGCAGTAGATGGAAGAATATTTAAATTTGGTATTATATAATCTTTGGAGATATTTGTATCTATTTTATATTCACACACATAAGATATTATTTGTATGAGATTTAGGGTTATTTATTTTAATTCATGGTATATTATTTGGTGGTTTTATATTATTATATAGAGATATTGAGGGTAATTCTTCACATTTGGATTTTTTATACCATCGGTGTTATCCACCAAACCAAAGCCTATTAGAGGTGAGACTTGGGGGGTCACCCGTCCTCTTCCCTTCCATCCATAGAGGGGTGCCAATAGAGTTGGGGGGTATGACATGAATCATACCATATTATTATATGCATCATGATATAACTATATAATCTAATAAAATAGTCCATGGATATTTTAAGAAAATAATTCTTTATAATATCACATTATCAAACAACACCATAATGAAAAATTATCTTTGGAATTTAGAGCATATTTACTTCATTATGAACCTAAAAAACACATTCCATATATGGGTATTAATACCCTATAATAAGTTTTATATTTCTCAAATGGCAGTAGTATAATTCAATATTTAGGATATGCTGGTTGTGAGTGAATATGTTGATGTACTTCCTTAGGAATTCATGGCACTTACCCAATATTATGATGTTGATTTTCCAATTAATCTCATACTTGGTTCAACGATTATATTATATATTATTTATAAAATATATCTTATTAAATTATAGGAATTAAAGATAATACTTTAGAAATATTTGAATTACAGTTTTATTATTATAAGTGCTTCACTATGGGATGCACCCGTTCTCTTTATTAATAATATGGTCCATCAATGTATTTTTTCATTAATTGTCATGTTATTAATAACCGTATGATAAATAAAAAATATCATCTACCCCATGTTTATGTCATTTTATATCAACTTAAATGAATAAATAATTCTTAAAGGGGTACTTTCCATATGAATAACATTATCTAATGGAGAAAATAGATGATATTTTTAATATGGCCTTCTATATAAGTTATGGGACTGATGAATTCATAATAATATTTCTTGGACTTAAAAAATTCACACAATATTATCATGGATATGATTATTATTATTTTAAGACTGTCTTAAAATTTTTTTAGTGTCTTTAAAAAAATAAATTCACACATATTTTATGATCAAGGAAGAACATAAAGAGCTTTTGAGGATTGTGTTAAATACCATATGAAATGAGAAATAGTAGTGAAATTTAGCGACTCTAAACTTTTGTTGAAAAAAGTATCAATCTTGGGTCATATTACGAGAATAAAGTTATATATATGGATCCCTAAAATACATAAGAGATTGATGAATAAACTATAATATTAATACAATCATAATTTATTGTTTTTATAGATTAGTTATATACTATAAGTTATTTGTGATAAATTCATCATGACTTTAAAATCCACTAATTAAGTTATATTTTTAAGGTGTTATGTTTTTATAGATTGACGAATATGAAGATAGATTTATAGAGATTAATAAAGGGTTGTTCAGTACACTTACAATAATAATAACCTACTATAATGAAGGTTTTTTGTTATATAGTTATATATCAATAAAATGATTCTAGTGAATCTTATATGAAAAAAATAATTTTGGTATCGTATTATTTGTGTCAAAAAAAGGTCCATGAAAAAATTTGCATGAAATATGATCTGGGGAAAACAATGTTGACATTTGTATAATTATTTAGAGGCATTATCTAAAATAACCAAGAATTTTTTATGAAAATTTTGATTTATATAATTATTCTTTTTCCATATTCAAAAGTATTTTATAAAACAAAAAATGACATAATATACTAAAAAAATTTTATTATATTAATTTATGATATTAGATTTATAAGATAAATATACCCAATAAAAATTAAATACTATAATGACACAATCAACTAAAAATAATATTACCAGAATAAGAAAATTGGGATTTTTTTTTCTCCATGAATAATTGCACTCATGAAGAAAAGGACAATAAACAAAGAAAATATTAGTAATATAATTGAATCATTTTAAAATGAATAATATAACCCCAGTAGGTATTGATGTGAGTAATGAATTTAAGAAATAAGATATATTTATAGAACTTATAAAACATATATGACTTTTGGAAATATGACTGTTGGCAGAGTAACATAACCATTTGAATATTATCCTCACCATTTGATAATAGAAAATATTAGGGTATATTTTGAAATAAATATATATGGAATTTATATCATAATAAAATTAAATAAAAGAGTTATATTTGATAAAATAAATATTTTTCAAAAGGAAACCATACTCCTCTTTTTGGAAAAAATATCTGTTATAATTTATTTATAATACATTTTTTTGATTAATTTAAAATTCAGAATAAAATTTTATATTCATAAAATGTTTTAATAAAAAAAATTAATTTTTCCATACCAATGATAATATAATTTTCTGAAAACATAAATTACTTTTATAATGGTAATAAATTTGATTGGTTGTAAAAATTAATATTTATTCAACCAACATAGATTTTATTTTAAAATTAAAATACTCACATTTATGAAATTATTTTTAAAAAATGAATCTAATTTTTCTAAATAGATTGTTGAAATTTTTTTAGGTTTATGTTTCTAGTGTTTTTTATAAATAATAAACTACGAAGATGTATAGGTAAATATAATAAAAGTGTTGTATTTTAGAATAGTTTATATAAATATGTTTTTAATGTTTTATAGCACAAAAATAAATATTTTAATTTCATATTTATTTTTAAATCATAAACCATTTCTATTTAATCACATTTTGATCACTATTTTTTAATAATATATGATTTTATTCTAATATTTTATTCTAAAATAACCCTCTCACTACTTATAAATGACAACCATCTCCACAAATTTATTTTCACTTTGAAAACCCCTTTACCTTTCCAAAATTCACCTAAATAACATCCCAAATATATTATCCATATTTTAGAAGTTTCTTTCTCATAAATAGACTAATATAATAAGCCTTAAGTTGTAGTGTAAAGAAGCTATAATAAACTGATAAATTATGTTTTCTATTTCGTACACAATTTCATAAATTTTCCTTATTTCTTATACAAAAACAATGTAATTACTATAATTTTTTTAATATATGAATGAAAATAATACTCATTTAATATTAATTATATCATTATATAATTAACACAATCCGTTTTTGTAGTTTTTTTTTACACTCATCAATCATGGGTGGTTTTAATTTCATCTATAGATGATGTTATAGAAAAAAATTTACAACCTTAATGTATGGTTGTAATAAAACATTAAATGATTAACTATTAAATTAATAATTAATATATGAACAAACTACGACCAAACCACAAGGTCTTAAAATTTTATAAAAAATTAAAGGTCAAATTTTTATAATTGTCAAGGAAGAGAGACTAATAAATAAAATATGAAATTATAAAAAAATTAAGACATGTCAAGCCCACTCTTTAATTTTCAAATATTACAATCAATTTTTTTCCTTCTACAATGTTTTGTAACACCCTGAATTAATCATATGTTTAGTAGACTTTAAAAACCTCACTGTTCCCTACAAGATTACACTAGGATGATGTAATATTTTGTTTGATGGTTTTCACAAGTAAGGTAGTGTCCAATTTAAGATAAATATTTCTCTTATTTTCATATCTGTAAATATAATTTCCATTATTACACACTCTATTTTAGCCACATAATCTAACATAAATATAATGTCCTTGTGGAATCATTCTTGGGCCCTTTTAGTCTAATATCTCAAAATACACCCATAGCCTATCAGGATAAGGTTTCCTTTCACTACACAATCTGAGTTGATTTTAAACCTCCATGTATAGGGAGGTTTCTAGATATTATAAATATTACCAATATAAATTTTTAATTTAACATTGAAATTCATCATACCAAATACCAATATCTTCTTTATCATGTTTCCCGCCAAGACTTTCTACAAAATATTACATGCCTTTATAGTATATAGTATTTTAGGGAGATCATGTTTCATTTTGACATATCTATCTTGAAACATGTAAATGTTAAAATTACACTAAATGATATGGAATTATTTATCAATGACACCGAGTAATAAATTCCTATACAGTATAGATCTCTCAATGTTGTTGTAGGATATTGGTAGTTTCTTGATATATTCTATATCAAGGTGATATATTCAAATTGTTTTAAAATAATTATTTAGATCTCCTTGGTATATAAACATTTCCTGAATATGTTCCCTATTGAGTTCATTCCCTATTTGTATGTTCTTCACCTAGATTAGAGGGGTAGAGTAGCCTTTATATGGCTGTATTCCATGGGTAAACTATTTTTTTCTATACTCCTAATGATAATAATCCTAGATTGATAAATGCAGCTCCTTTTATAATAATGCAACCAATTGGTTTACATAGAACTACCCGGGAGATATTCATAATATATTTTTATAGTGATATTATCAGGCCCTGTAGTTTTCCAAAGTAAGATATATTTGTTGGAAATAAATAAAAAAATACAAAGGAAATTTTTATGGTTTTTAGGAAATGGAGTTTGGTTAGAGCTATTTTATTTTTAATCTCCACCTATGGATATATAAGAAACCTTGGAAAAAAATACTAATTGGGTCATAAAAGAGAGTTTCCCCTCCCAATGAGATGGTATGACATAAATAATTTCTTACATCAAGAATGGATTTAGACATAAGTATATATTATATATAGAGAGGGACAAATAGAAGAGTAAATGTTATTGGAGTTTCCAAACCTAACTCTTTTGATGAACATTGGATCTAAAAATAGATTTACTATTTATTTTTCCAAAAGCACTCATAATTTTTTTTTGGATTAACGAGCCTCATTGGAATTCTTTAGGTTCTTTATTCATGGTCCCAAATAATGATGGATGATCAAGTAATTATTCATGTTCCCAAAAAAATCATCCTTTTTGAGATATAACCACTATATATTATGTTCCTTATACATTGGTTTAAATTTTTCAAAAGTGAAATTGGTCATATATAAACACTAAAGGTGTATCTAAACATATAAATTCCATTTAATTTCATTAAGGGGAGTCTACACACAGTTTCTATTGAGACTCATTTTCATGATATGAGCTATTAAATGATTCTAATGAAAATTTCCTTAATGTATATGACTTTGTGAATTTCCCAAAACAAAGTAATTCTAAGGTTATAAGATAGAAATTTTCCATTATTGATATTGTGTTTCCACTTAATGAATAGCTTATTGTGATCATTAAAGTTTTTAAAAAGGATGATTAGGGACCTGGTCATGCTGATGCCTAGTCGAATGATTTGACCAAAGTATATTAAAGTGTACATTGGAGACATAGTGTTAGTATTACTCTCTTAATAAAAGATAATTTATTAAACAGTATATAAGTTGTGAGATATAGATTTAAGACCCATTCCACCTTTTATCAATCTAAGATTCCCATTCACAACAAGTTTAGTAATATACCTACATATTTAGTTCTCTACATTACTAAAATAATTTAAGAGAGGGGTCCCTTTTCCTGACCCTACGTGAGAAAATGTAGATTCCCAGAGGTGTAACATTATACAAGATAGAAATAATTATAGTTTCACAAAATTTTTTGTAATATACCTACATATGTAGTTTTCTACATTACTAAAATTCAATTCCCACATGTCATAAGTGTTGGAAAAAGTTATCTAGAAACCAACTCATGAGAAAATTGATTAATGTTCCACGATTAAAGATGGCCTAATAGTCTACGTCTGGTAAATTCACATTTACTAAAAATTATAAAACTTCTATCATAGATAATTATTAATGAAACCTAAATAAAATAAATAGTTTAATAAAGGATTTTTATGTTAGTTAGTATCAATATTATCATATTATACTCTTCACCCCTCACAAATACAAAAAGACATCTATCACAATAACTTTGGAAGGTTTGAGTTTCGATACAAAGTCAAAATCTATACATTTACTTTCTCACACGTGGATTCAAAACTAAACTACAATGAATTTTTTCTTCCTATATAGATATCCCAAACTAATACATACTTTTCTTCTGAGAGGCATACCCCAAATTGAATTTTAAAGGGGATATACAACCAAATTAATCCTCACTATTAATGGGATTCACAAACAAAAACTAAATCAAACATACTCGGAAATAAATAAGAAGCACAATAAAATTTTTATTGATAATTATGATCTTAATTATGAGGAAAAAGGGATTATTTTAGTTGTAACGATACTTCACAAAATTGTCTATAAAAAATGAATGCACCATGGTCATCACATATTTTATAGTATACTTTAATTATATAAATTTTTCTGTATCCTCAATATTCATTTCATATCTATGATTTTAACTGGTCCTTCCAAACACTATTTATAGAGTTTCATTATATACAATGACTGAAAAAATTAAATCAACAGGCACAGCTATCGTTTTCTTCCATTCCCAAGAAAACATGATCTTCTATTAAATAATAATGATAAAAAAATCCTAAAAAATCACCAAAAAATATTAATATAATAGTTAATGTTCCATAAAATAATGTTTAAAATTCCATTAAATATTCCTCAAGAGCATGCTAGATTAATTCATTCTAAAAAAAAACAAACCTGTGTTTTTAAAATATTTCAACGAGAATCTTTAGAATTCAGGATAATTAATTAAATATATCTAAAAATAATTCCAAATTAATATCCCCACACTCTTAGTAATTAAAGTATAATTATTAAAAAATTAAATCAATAGAAAATACTATAACAGACATGGTGTGTATAAAAATGTCAAGGAATGAGTAAAATAAACCATTTTTTGATGTATTCACATAAGAGTGTGAAATATATATAACCCTTGTAAATTATTCTCACCATGTAGAAAAATATATCTATGTAGGAATTTTTATTTAAGAAAAAATAATTATAGAATAATTTTTTTCTTCATAACTAATTTCAGGTATCAAAAAATAATTCACATAAGAAAATTTTAAGTGAAACCAAATTTTTATTTAAAAATAAAATTAAGGCATCTAAAAATAATTTATGTATCTAAATTTCATTACATATGGAAATCCATATATCTAATTTTTTCTCTAAACTGAATTCATGTATACAAAGTTGTTACCGTATGATAATTCCTTGTAACCTAAATTCCTATTTTATATATTTTGAATTCCTTGATATTTGATTAAATATAACTATAATACTTTCATTGTGGCCTTAATAAACATAGATAACACTTTTAAACAAAATAAATAACAATTTGAAAGTTGAAACCAATTATAATTATCCTATTTAAGAATAAATAAAATTTTACATTTTTTAAATAACTCATATTAAAAAGAATAAAACACAATAATGTTTTTTAATTATCAAATACATAAAGCAGATCAGAAAGACACTTTAAAATCTCCCACACTTTGATAATTAAAATAAATATTACAACCTCATAGACATTCTCCCCCCATTTAAATTATCAATCATTATAATATAAAAAAATTCAATACCTTTTGTATTTATAGAAATATAGTTCTAAACTCCGCCAACATTGTGTACTCTATTTTTGGAAATAAACTAACAATTCTAAATTTTCCAAAATTAGATATTTTAAATTTTGAAATTTAATTATAACATTAGTGTTTAAAAAAAAACTCCCTTTAAATTTTGTGTGAAAATTTTAAAAAATCATTGATGGAAAAAAATATAAAATACGTTTTAAAATGATTAATAGATTAAGAAATAAGTAGGAATAATCAAGGAGCCTCTATAAAATATTTAACAATAAAATAGTGAGGTAATTTTTACATAAACTAACATATTCTTATACTAAAAATAGAATAAAATATTAATTTAATTTAAACTATTTTACCTAACAAATTTATTCAAACTCTCCATTAACATCCATTATAAATTCATAATTATATCAGATCATGTTCAACTATGGTATTTATCCAATTTGAAAAAGTACAAAGCCTTAGAAAAATTTTCATGGAGGTGATATTTATTAGAAACATGTTATGGTTTTGTATATCATTTTTTAATGAGATATATATGAAAATGATATGGAACATTAATATTCATTTTTGAGATTTTTGAAATGGATTCATATATATTTTAATAACAAGTAATATAAAAATAAATAGGTATCATTTAGAATTTAAAAAGAATAAAAAAAAGTATTTGTTTAATCCTGGATTATTATTTGAAACAAGATGTAAAAGCTATATTTACACTTTTAATGGAAGAAAGAGAAACACTTTTTTTAAACCACATACCTAAAACTTTTCCAATAACGTGACACATCGTCGATATTATTTTTCTATCTAACAGAAAACCACCAAAATAAGAATTAGAATAGATAATAAAATCCATAAAGGTTTAGTTTAGTTAAATTATATTAATATTTAATGCTTTTATAGAATATATAATTATCCTTTTAACTATCTATAATTGACTTTTATATGGTCACTATGAAATGAAGGACATTAGAAAATAGGAAACATTAAATTATACCCTAAAGTAGATAAATATAATAAACTTCTAGACATACCTCTATAAGGTTTATTATCAATATATTTTCTAATATCATTTATATATAATTTACAAATTGTATTCATGGGATTATTGAAATTTTTACATTATTGTAATTGAATTATTTTAATGAACCATTTACTATTTGTTTGATGCTTAAAGAATATTCCATAATTTTTTGGAAAATTTTGATGACAAAGACACAATTTAAACTCTCCCATTATCATCATATCAAATTTTGATGTCATCAAATTTGAAAATTAATTTTAATGATTTTCACAAGAAGATTGAAATATTATGTTATCAACATTGATTTTCAAAATACAAACCCCATAATAATTTTTTTAATAAATAAGTTAGGAAGAAAATTTCATATTTCCCAACTATTTTTCAAACTAAAACATGATACCCACTCATAAAAATATCTTTGATCTTGTCTCAAACCATACAACTCAATAGAAAATTTAAATACATGATCACTATTTTTCTCATTCTCAAATTCCAGGGGTTGTTTAACAGATATTTCTTCATAAATGTAACCATTTAGAAAACTACTTTTGAAATCCATTTGAAATAATTTAAAACAATGAAATAAAAAATATTATAATAATATTATAATTGATCTCAACTAATAAATAGTTTAAAATTATTCATAAAAACAAATTTACACTTCATGATGACATTATTGAGTAACCGATATAGATTTTTTAATTTTTTTTGATTACACAGGCTTTCTCCAAAATATTCACATGGTTCTAATGAAATGAGAATTATTAGGTTAAGTAATGAATTCAAAAAAAATATTTGGTAAACAAATTATATTATATTGTGTAGACAATATCCAATTCAAATAATTTAAACCTACATTAATTTCCTTAGGTAAATAATTTCTAATGAAATCATAATAAAAACAAATATTCATTGTAGATATCCAATTTTGTAAATTTGATTCAATATTTCAAATAAAATTATATAAATTAGGATATATATTATTATTATAAGAATAATCAATAATGAGTCTAATTTTATAAGGAATGTGGTCCTTTTCAATATGATAATTCTTAAATTGAGATTCTTATTCACCAAAATAAAAATAATTAATCATATCCTCAAGATGATTTGTATATTCTTCCATCTTAATTAATGATATTTTCAGAAAATTTAACATGAATTAGATATTTAATAACTATTTTTCATTTATTTAAACATTATATAATTTACTACTATTTTATATTCTGATGAAAATACCTTCATTGATTTTGGTATCAAACTTATCTAAATCATCCTAGGTATTTTATATAAACACATTACATCAAAAGAATCTAAAATATCTAATTTTTCGTTTTCTTCCCTTTAAAAGTTCATAAAGTGTTTACCTTAATATGGGCATAAGATGATATATCTTAGAAAAATTAAAATTTGAACTTATACTTTCTTTGTAAAAATATTTTAGAAGATTAAATTAATTTAACATGGTCATACCCATTTTTTGTAATGTTTTATTTTCCTTTCGACAACACTATTTTTTTTTGAAGATATAGTAGTGAAAAATTTAAGAAAATATAAATTTTATTAATAAAAAATTATTAATTATTAATTTTAAAATTTTCCACCACGATCATTTTTAATTTATATAATTAAATACAAATTTTCATTTCAACTAAATTTATAAAAAGTAAAAAACATCGATATGGATTAGAATTTAGATTCAATAAAATAATCAAATGTATATCTTACTATCTTCATCAATAACTCAATACAAATACCATTAAAATTATTTTATTTATATTATTCTATCCTTTTTTTTTCATTCCCACTTTGATATACCAAGTTTCATGTATTATTTTCTTCTAAATTCATAACAAGTCACTTATTCATCATCATTCTTACCTTTCATCCTTCCTTGTAGACATATCCTTGGAAATTCATTCTAGAACTTCTTGAACATGCTTTATTATTTTATTTATCCAAATGTAAATTTTTTATTTCATTTTCAAAAGATCCCACTTAGGGTAAATCATTAGATATATGAAATGAAATAAACCACTGTAGAAAAAAACAATAACCGAAAAAACAATAAAAAATAATACCTCAGTATATAGGTTTCCATGTAGGATCAACCCTGTAATTACATTCTAATTCATTGATTTCAGTATCTAGGTGTGAGGAATGAAAACCTATAACTTTATTGAAATAAAATCCATAAACACTAGAAATGGGTCCATATCAATGAGATGAAAAACTCCTTTAACAAGACATTAAGTTGAGAGGCGTACCACACCATTAGTTTCTAATGTGAGAATTTCTAGATATCTCCCCTCTTGAGTCTATCCCTCTCCTCCACTGTCAAGGAATTATTACCAAGTATTTACCAATTGATCATTTCATTTTTAGCCTTACTGAACTTACTAAATGCCTATATCATCTTGCCATTAAGAACCGGGGTCTCAAAATCAATCAATTTTAATCTCCCAAGAATACACCCACCTTCAAGGTCATGGAGTTTGAGAGAGATATTGAAGTAAAGGTTCCCTAAAACATTTGGCTTAGGGATCCTTGAGGAGTGACCCTCTTTCCTGCTACTCTAGTTAGCATAGTTTTGGGAAGGTAAAAATATTCTTTCCTTTTATTTACCTTCATCATGGTTGGGGTCTGAAAGTCCCCCAAATCACAAGATTTTTTTATCCCTTTCTGTCTGCATGAGAAAAAAACCATTAAAAAGGATATTCACTTCACATTCAGATGTTGATTTAAATAATTTAACAACCTCTCTTCCATTAATATTGAAATTTTTGGGAGAAGAAAACTTGTCCATCACCTTACATGCTTCAATACCTTCATCTTGCTTTATCTTCATTTTGGATCCCACTGATATCCAATAATTGTGTTCTTTGGAAATAGGGTCAACCTCTAATATGTTCCCAAATCTTTTAAATTGGACCACTGAGGTTCCCTCTACTCTTGGATGTACATTAGGATATAAATTTTATATTCCCTTGTATTCCTGAATATTGTGTGGCGGGGGGGGGGGGGGGGTTTAACACCTTCCCTTGGGAGTTTCTTAGCTCAGACAGACCCCTAACTATTATCACCCCATCCAAATCTGTTTTACTATCTTGAAAATTAATTTTTTTAGATTTCTCATGTTTTCCACTCAGATCTGAAACATGGACAATAAAAATTCAAGACACCCTAGGCACCCCTTGCTCATGATGAGAAGCTATTGGAATCATTTTCCCACTAATAACAACTCCAATATATCGGAGATAAGTACCCACTAGTGGTGGGTTGGATTCTTCCAACAACCCAACATATATCTCCGGATGAATGAAAGATGGAGAGAGATGAGTTTTTAATTGGGAAGAACCTGATACTTCCCCATCCCCACTCTTAGTGTGACCTTGCAACACTTCCCCCATCTAGGGTGTGTCCAGAGGATTTCTACAAACTGACTTTTGGAAAACAGATGTAACATGTCCTTACTGGAAGCATATTTCATAGAAAGGGGGATGTGCTTCATAAATAACATGTGTTTGAAATAATATTCCCCTACAATACTAATTTAGATAAAACCAGGAAGACATTTCGATAAGTCACCTTCCACACATAGGTGAGCATAAACGAGATGCTTTCGAGAAGTTGAACATTGATTAAAAAATAAGAATAAAACACAAGTTTTCCATACATGATATAAAATTGCAGGATTGGAAAAGGGGAGGGTTATACCTAGAAGGCGAACTCACACCGCAGCCTTAGGAAGATACTGGCACATGTTATAGTCCATCAACCATCAAAATATAAGGAATAAAAACAGACCAAAAACCCAACATTTACATGACAAATCCCCTAGAAAATATTCCTCCTCTTGAAATTGTAGCCAGAAACTCATCTAATCCAGAAGACCGATTGAGATGAAGCACTTGAATCCCCATGTTGACTCGATATTTATTGAAAAGTCACGAAAAGATGGACATCTTCTACCAAAGCGGGCAACCGGTTCCAATCCTAGATTATCTACGGTAAGGGGAAATTCAGTGGCGGAAATTTCCACCACTGGAATACCCTTTGAGAGTCCAAGAAACTTCTGGACTATCACGATGTCTGTAATCATTGAGCACCAATTCTGATTAGGAAGATACAACTGAATAGCATAAGATCCCCACTCCCCCGTCTGTCGGGGAGGGGCTGTCGTAGCCAACATGAACCAATAAGGTCATCATCAGGAGATCATGATAGAAAAATAATATTCCTTTATTATTTATTATTCCCCCATTATTACATGAAAACATCAATAATGGAACTTATTTATAATTAAAAATCTAAAAATTATATAGAAACACTTAATCTAAAATAATTTTCTTTAATCTTTCCAATTTCTTGTTTATAATTTTTTTCAAATCCAATTCTTGCTTAAACAAGTTTAAAATAATATCATTATGTGTATATTTTACGGAATTCATAATTCTATAAATAACAACCTTTTTTGAGTGAAGCTTCTATGGTAGTGCTCTATGTACCCATTCATCTATAACTAGATTATCTAATGTGTCTCCAAAATAACTCATGCCATCTAAAATTTTATTGAATCAGTGAAAACTTTTATTTATAGATTAATTTTCACCAAATTAAAATTATTGATACCTGGACCCCAACATTAATAACATACTTAATTTAATATTATCTGAGACAAGGTGTGTAACATGCATAATTTTCCAAATATCATATCTATATTTACATGCAGAGATAAAAATTCTCTAAATTTGAGTGATAGAAAAATAAAATATATTTCATAACCTTTTAATTCAATAGAAAATTTATCACATCATTCCAAGATAGTGAAATTTTTCCAAATATGGTTAATTTAATAATTTTTATCATATATATAATTATTAATAAAAGATATATGTTTAAATATTGAATACATTTTGTTAGCTTCTATATGAGATATGACCAACTAGTGGGGGGGGGGGGTGAAGTGACCATTTCTAAAGATTATAATGATTATATCAGAGATAATAATTAATGAAGTTGAAATAAAATAAATGAATCAAAATAAATTTGTATAGTAGATCATATGAATTTGATACTACTATACTCTTCACCTATTAAGAAATATTGATAGATGACACCCAATTACCATGGGATATCTAACATTTGTGGAGGAATCAAAAAACATACCTAAACCTTTTCACACAAGGAGTCACAACCCAACCACACTATCTATTTCCCACATAGAGGAAAAATCCAAACAAATACTAAATTTTTCTACTTTGAGGCACAACCTAAACAATGATGAATTTTATTATGTAGAGGGACAACCTAAATAGTCCAATATTTTTCTACCAAAAGGAAAAAATCTAAACTGATGTTTAATGGGGAGTGAAAACCCAATTAATCAATCTCTTTTTTAGAATCATATACCAATAATAAATCATACCATCTATGATAAAAATAAGTAACACAACATAACTGGCATAGAAAATTAATCTCAGATAGTTGAGCTAGTAAGGACCATTTCAATTGAAAAATGATTTCATGATAAAGTCCAATACAAATTATTGCACCAGTAGTGATCTCACAATATAAAAAATTGTTACAACACTTTATAGTTTTTTTATCACTGATAGTCATCTCTCATCTATTTTCGGCATTGTCCCTATAAAACATTATTTACAATGTATATTTATTCCAAATGGATTTTGAAAAAAATTCCATTGAACATCCATTAAATTTTACCATATCTCATTAAACAAAAATCTTCTCTTAAATAATAATCATTTTTATATATTGATTTTTTTAAAAAGTTAGTAGATCAGTAAAATTCAAATAAAATAAAATTTAAAATTTCCTCAGAATTCTCCTAGAAAGAATTAGAGAATAAATCTACATTTTCAAAATACATAAAATTGAAAACATTATTTTTTCAATAATATTTCATGGATGTTTAAAACACATTAAATCTAATTAAATATATCTATAATAAATCCAAATTAATTTTCCAATAGGGAAAATAATTAATATATCATTTTTGACAAAATGAATTTAGAGATATAGTTACCAAAAATATTCTGTAATCCAAAATGTTATAGTATGAGTAAAGGGGTGCATGATTTTAATTTTTCAAATATCCAAGTGAATAATATACATACCACATAAAAATTCCCAAAAATAATTTTTTTTTGATATGAAGTAGTTTTCACGTAAGAAAAATAATCACTTAATATAAATTTTTATGTAATATATTTTATGTATCAAAAAATATCTAATGTAAGTGAATTTTATATATTTCTGAAATACACATAACCAAATTTCCCTATTTGAAATGAATTTGTGGATCCACAAATAATTTATAAAACCAAATTACCATTTGTAGGGAAATCATTGTA
Organism: Viscum album; assembly: GCA_963277665.1. Lineage (NCBI taxonomy): Eukaryota > Viridiplantae > Streptophyta > Magnoliopsida > Santalales > Viscaceae > Viscum > Viscum album. The sequence continues at coordinate 277,091,670 of OY728137.1, forward strand.
ACCAAATTCTTCACATAGTTGAACACGTACAACCAAAATTGGTCATGTATGAAATTTACACATATCAATCATTCATATTTTATATATTTTAAACAAATTTCATATTTGATGAAAAATAAAAATTTTACTTGAAATATATCTTGAAGAATCATATATAAAATATTTAAATAAGATAAATAATTTTTATAGTATTGAGAAATATTAATGATCCACTTAAGAATAACTAAAATTCTAGTTTATAAAAATAACTCATTTGAGAGGGAATATAGAAAAATAATCTATTGTAAATTTGAAAAACATAATGTAGTCCAGGGAGACACTTAATGAAGGAGTTATTTTAAGTGTGGAATGGAGGGGAATCAAAAAAATTAATGTTGATGGAATTTGAAGAAACCAAATAATAAAATGAAGGAAAGGAAGGTTCCTACTAATCATTCACATATTGAAACATCACATTTATTTTATGTATTACATTTGAAATAAACATTATATATTTGATATATTTCCTTACAGGAAACCAAGATTCAAAATTAACCTTTGATATATTATACCTTTATAAACTAGCCATTTTATTCGAGGGTATTAATCTAATTAACCGCAACATAAAATATATATAGAATTTTTTCCTAAATTTAAATTTATTGATTAATTCATAATAAATAATCATGAAATTATTAGTGATTAAATGATATATTTTTTTGAAGAAATTAATTTTTCTAAATGATATGTATTTTAATCTAAACAATGAATATTGATCATTATTAAATGAAATATATTAAAAAATTAAATTTTTAAATAAGTTATCATTAATATATTACTTATCTAATTATTTTTAATGAATTTCAAAACATTTAAATGTAAAAATGTAATTTTTTAGAGAAGTATTTTTATTTTTGCAAAGTGTTTTTATCCTAATATATTTAAAAAATCATTATTGAGAAATGTTTCTAACAAAATAAATATATTATATAATAACTATAATATTTTAAAAATAGATCTTATATTTTTTACTAGTCATGGAAGGAATGTAAATTTATTTTATGCATAAAAAATTACTTTTCTAAAAATAATATTTTGTTTCATTTTTTGAACATTTTTTTAAAATAATTTTTATCACTACTTGAAAATATATTTGATTAGATGGATTCTACATTATAAATACAGTGTATATATTTCTTAATTAGGTATCAATAATTTTTATATAATGAATTGAAAAAATAATAAAAATTTATTACAATGATTAAAGTTAAACTGAGTTTACCAAGGGGAGGGCTAAATCAAGAGATTAGGGTGAGTTGTTTGATTAAACATGTATAATTCTTATTAAATGGATATATTTATTTCTCATATTATCCTAATTTATATGAATTGTCTGTTTATAATTTTTTTGAGTAGTATATTAATTGTATTTATATCTTATAAGTAATTCCAAGTGTGTCCTCTACCTCACTTATGAAGGGGAACCTCTTGAATGAAATTATTCAAAAACAAAATTAGGCTTCTAGATCCCTTATTCTATTCCTGAATAATTTTATATTTTCATTATATTAATAAAAGGTCCTATTTTCTTTTCCAAAGTCCAATCTTTCTAGGGTTAATTTCTAAGACAAACGAGGACTCTCAAAGAAGAGGTATAAATCATAAAGGAGCTATTTTAATTTTTATTCTTCTTACACCTTATTTATAATTATAGTATTCATACTAAACTGATTAATAAATTATAATAAATATAATAAATCGTTATTATGATTACCAAAAAACCTTTTTAAACTTCTCTTCCATCAAATGAGAAAAGAAAGTATCACTTTTGTGTATGTGCGGTCCACTTCCTTCATGGAGCGATATAATTCATTTTCTATCACTACCATGACTGGATTATTTTAATTATTGATTCAATAAATGTATATTTTATTTATGATATATTTATGATTATTTTCTAATGAAATTTCATTTATATTTATTTATTTCTTTTCTTTAAAAAATGAAAACACGGTGCATGCATAACTACAGACTAGCTTCTCCCTGATTAGTGTATTTCAATTATTATCTATACAATATTTAGACAGCTATAAAAACATATATAATGAATATATTTTATATTTTTTTCATTATTAATATTTCAGAGATCTTGTAACCATAAGTAATTTACAATTAATAGAACATATACCCGAAAACATTTATGAAAAATGAAAAAGTTAACATCAAAAAAACCAAAAATTAAATAAGTAATTCTAAATAAACGGGTGAAAAATTTTTATAAGTGGATCATATATAGTATTTTATGTATTAATAAGTTTATTAAGTATATTTTTAATAATTATTTATTTATTATGAAGGATGATAAATAATACATTGTGAAATTCAGACATAAATTAATGGTTTACAGTCTCACTTTTTTTTTCTCTAAGACATCTTATATATTCGTCAATTCTTTTTTTATGTGGAGTATATCCTACCAATTTAGTATGGTATATGAGGAATATAATTATATTAATGGTATATAAATTTGTATTTAATGTCATTTATTTCATTGGGTTATGATTTAGAGTTTACAAAAGCGGTTTGGATTTTTGGTTACAATCATATTTTTATAGGGATTATTTATTCCTAAACTTATGATTATGAAATTATATGATAAATGGATAAAAAATATAATTAATTTACTATACACTATTTATTTTTTTGATTACATATTTTCCATTAATTTTCATCTTTTTTGTAGTCAATATATTGAAATAATATTTTTAATAAAGACTAATATTATTTCTATCTTAGATCGGATTATTTTTCTTCCATGTCCATATTTTCATTATAAAAATTTCAATAAATTTCTATTATTATTCAATTATTTATTAAATAAATTTTTAAAATTGTTTAAATTTCTATATGTTTTTTAATTTAATATTATTATATTTTTTTGAATGAGTTACTTTTTACCAATGGTGTGAATGAAATATTTATTTCAACAAACACAACATGAATAGATTTTTCCACCATCATGAACACTATTTTCTTTGAAGATTAATTTTCATGTATAAATATTTCATTTATAAGATAATTGTTACCAATTTATTTTCAAAAAACATAGAATTTAAATTTTATATTTTAAAATAAAAATGGTAATTTTACTCAAGAAATATTTCAGTGGGTTTTTAATGTAATTTTCTATATATGAGGACATTATTTAATGTTATTTATTCTTTAATGAGGATGTGATTCAATGATACAATCCTTATTATTTGTATATATTTTTTATCATAATAATAGAAAATATGGATGAAACCACTATTCATTTCCACAGTTTATGTAATATTGGAATGATGAATGCTTTCATGGTCTTATAGAATACATATAAATAGATAATAATTACGAAATTTGTGGTCTTGTAATTTCCTTATGATGAATTCTATAATATTTAATGTTTTACAAAATTTAAGTGTGTATAGGAGGTTACAAAAATCCCAAATAATTAGTGTATAAGAGGGTTTATCCCAAACATAAAGATGGTATTATAGTAGGTATACTATTCTTATAAAAAACTCTCAATCCATGAATCATATTGATCTTATAAATGAGAAAATGCAGGAACAAAATTTTATTTATTACATCAGGATGAAACAAACACAATCATTTAGTGAGTCCACTGATCCACAGTTTATAGAGAAATGGATTAGTACCAAAGAAAATATATTTTTCATTATCAAGTGTTTAGATAATGAGAAGCCTATTTTAAATTATTATCAATTTTAATTGAAGAATATAAATGATAGACACTTATAAAAGACATGATTAATTAGGAATAAATTAAATCTATAAAATTTTATTCTTTAAAAAAAATTCAAAAAATACATATTCTGAATTCTTGAAATAAAAAATATAAGAATAATTACTTATTGTAAATTTGAAGTTTAATGGATCCATTTTTACCTATGAGATAAATTTTACAAGAATTTTGAGGCACTCTTCCATTATTATCACCCAAATTGAAAGTAGGACATGTAGATTCATCATTGGATTAAGACTGAGTCTTGGAAGGTAGTTTTCTATAAGAGACTTCAGTAGCTGTGAAAAAATCATTAAATAATTTTTCAAGGTAAAAATATAGATTTGATATACCCATCAATCTCATAAGGTTGATAAGAAAAGAAAAACTGAATTAAAAGTAAGTTATAATAAGGAAATACATATTTGAAAAAAGATAATTATTCCTTTATACCATAAGTATAGAAAGATTCATTGCTGATGATTTCATAAAAGGACAAGTAAACACATTACATGTGGAAAATATGGTTATTGGGAAATAAAATATAGATGAGATCGGAAAATGTTAGTAAATGGTGAGAATGGAGTGAAATATCAATAGAATTCTACACCCCCACTCTAGTGTTTCAAATGAAAGTAGTATTAGAATTATACTAACTAGTTCTCAAATATGAGGGTTAATGATGATGGTTGACATCAAAAACCCCTAATTAATAGAAAAAAGGAAATCTCAGGACATTAATATTAAAAATTCAAGTTACAATAACAAAGTGGTGAATTTTTTATATACCCACCAATATATAGCTACTAAAGTCTTATTTTATTCTAGATATACCCACAATTTAATATATGAATTTTTTAGATTTATAAAAATACCACTTAAATTATAAATGTTGACATAGAAATGGAAATTTTTAATAGTATGTTGATTTTATTTGAAGTCTATGATTCTTCACCTGTTGATGTTCGTGGGATGGTCCTTCATAAAAATCTCATTTTTATTCCGCTCATTGAATTGTATGTTTTTTTATATGGAATATGTTTTCTTATGTAAATATCATATCAATTTATGAGTAAGGGAAATTACATTTAATATTCTAAAGCAACCTAGGAATTTTTATCTATATATGGATAAACATGAACTTCCAATCGAAATTACATCAATTTTTTCATCTTTCTTGTAGTTAAAATTGTAACGCCCTAACCCTAGTTACCCAGAGTCGGTGCATTATTTTAATACATTGGCATGATTACAGGTAATCATATCCTGAAGGACTGATCAGTTTAGCAGTCATGGAAAACAAATTACATACATGAATGTTACAATACACTTTATAACATACAAAACAACATAAATAATCTTATATGAATGCCATTATTCCATTGGCTTAATGTTGCATATCAATCACAATACAATTCCTGAAATCCTGGGAAAAATAAAACATAGAAAGGGTGAGCTCAGATACTCATTAAGGATAACAATATAGCAGAAACTTTCATAAAAAGCATAAACATTTAAGGCAATGTATAACTAAAACAAAAGCCTTTTAAAATTGAACTTTAGTATAATATGGAAAAAATAAAATGAAGTAATTCCATTTACTTATTGACATGGATATTCTACTAGTCGAATAATCACATGAAATATCACTAACTACTTTCATAATGATGGAATTCATAATGGCAGACTATCCTAACCACGTAGCCAAGGCCTCGTACAAAGACTACAAATAAGATTTTGTCAAGGCCTCGTGCGAAGACACTAGTTTTTCTCACGAGACCTACCGATACATCAACTAGATATAGCGGGCTCCAACTGTCACTTACTAAGTCCAATGCATTACTCATATGAACAGAGTTAAACATAACATTAACATTTGTATTAAAACTAACATACGAAATGTCAATACTTTCTCCATAAAGCATGAATGGTATAAAAATAACACATCCACAATCAAACATATCACACAACCTTCAATATAATATGGAAGTTTTGTATCATAATAAATCAACTTCAAATAAGCTTAAAATAAATCAAAGGATTTTGACATATATGAAATCAAAACTATTTGAGAGAAATGTCTCTTTTTTTTAAATCATTGAAATTTCAATAATTTATAAAGGAAGTAATTTAAGAGTGATTTTTGAATCAAAGTGTCCCATACCACTTTGAAACTTTTGAAAAGAAATATCATTTCAAATCATTCATGTCCATATATATAATTCCTTAAATTCATTTTAAAAAAATGGACAATAATTAAAAAGATTTATAAAGATAAATTTTTAAAACATTTAAAATTATGATCTTGATAAAGTGTACCTTCCACAAATTATTAAAATATTCATTTTGAAATAAATTAAAAGTCAAATAATAATAAAATAAAGAATTCAATTTGAAAATATTCTTATATGCTTATAAGTGAAGCTTCGACGATTTTATAATGGTAGAAAATAGTTTCACCCGCCATATAAGTTAAAAAACATTCTTACCATAATTTTATCGAAAAGGTTAAAAGGACCTTGTTTGGAAAATGATAGAATGATTACTTTATAAACATCTTATAAAAAGTCAAACAAGGGTATAAATGACTTTAAACCATATTCTGTAAAATAGTAAGAATGATTTGAAATACGTTTTAAGAAACATGGATGTGGATGATAAAGAGGTCCCAGTAGATAATTACGTATAAACAACCGCGGATAATGAAGAGATTTAAAATAAACCCTTAACTTGTAATTTTACTTGGTCGTGGGTAGGTTAACCTCCTATATAATAGTTAAATAATTTTTATTAATATATAATAATCAAATACATAAATATGATATCATATATGATTCTTTTAATATTTCTTTTTTAATAATATTTTAGTATTATTGTCGTTTCGGGTGTTCAGTTACTCATTTTATTTTATATGTTTTGTTACATAAGCTGTGTTTGTTATCCATATGTTTTATATTATTCATATGTAGAATGATATCAAGTCTTTAACAATTATTTTTAATCATCAAATGAAATTAGTCTTGATTTGATACGCTGGGGAATGAATCTCATCGCGTTCGTGGAGATGGTAGTCTGTACGTACGCACGAACGCTACTTCCATTTCTCTTTTCATTTTAAAAGGAATAAAAACCAAATTATACCATGGTATATTATTATTCCAGTATAATATAATATCTTATATTTGTTACTTAATCTCATTAACACTATCCTTTATACTTTCCACGTATGGTTTGAATGAGTCATATCACTTTGAGGGGGCGGAAGTCCGCACATCCTCAAATGAAATTACCGTGTATATATACTACATGAAACGAATAGTGGAATGATATAAAATGGAATTAAAGAAGCTTATATATAAAAAAATCATTAATATCATATTTAATTATAGTTCTATCATAATGGAAACTATTAGAGGTCTTAGGAGATAATTGAACAATCATCATTTCGTGAGGCGTTTGGTTGTCATCCACAGAAACATTATGTTCTTCACCCATTAGATGGAGGTGTGTGTAAGTGTAATTTGAATAATTCTCAAGAAAATATACTAGTATATTGATTATTCTGGTGTTGTTACAAAAGAAAATAATAAAAATATTTCAGGGGTTGTAAAAGTAAAATAAAAGAAAAGAAGCTAAGAGAAATTGTTACCTTTAATTTGGGTAACTCCCTTTGGTTTGAACCAAAAAGGATTATTGATGTTCTTTCTGCCTAAGTTAAGGATTCTAGGAGTAGAAGAGGTATGTAGGGAGATTAATTGGGTAGAGGATGGACGACCCAAAAGGCTTGAGAGGTGTGAGGAATTGGATAGAAGTGGTGTCCTTTTATAAGAGGGAGGAGGGGCTCTTTAGAAAAAACATAAAGTATTGATTTAGAATAAATTTATATTCGATTTATAATGGCTCCAAAGTGTATTATGAAAAGACTAAGGTGGGTATGGGTCTAAATACTTTCATCCAACAGATTTTACATAGGTTTGGGTCACTATAGTAACCTATCTTTTAGTTTTAACTCTTTGTTAATTACTTTGACACTTACCATGTCACTTTTTTATTTTTAGAGTATATAATCAATAAACATACTATAAACTTCCAAGAGACCCCTATAGTGGTACATTAATGATACAAATATTATTATATAAGTTATTTTTCCAAACAGTATATTTTTAGAAATATTATATCTATTAATAATATAATATTTGTTTTAAAAACTTTTTATGTCAATTTGGACACTATTTAATAATTGATTTTTTTAAAAGTCATAACAACTTTTTCAGTTCAAAATAAATTTATTTAATCAATCTTAACATTACATAGTAACCTATAAAATTTTCAGATGGCCTCAAATATTCAAATTTTATTTATTTTAACATTTATAATACCATTTATTTGATTCTTTCATTAATAATAAAAATACTTCATCATCATTATGTTATAATAACAATTAATTATTTAATCTTTAAAAATTATAATTAAATTAAAATTATGTAGGAAATATTTTTATCTTTCTAATTAATATTTATATTCTAATTTATTTTATGTATAACCCTATGTAAAAATTGTTTTTCTAAAAGATATATGCTTATGTCATTTTTTTTATTTACTTTAACTTTATTAATATAAAGTGTCATTATCACTTACAAGTGACTCTATGGGGTCCCAAAATCGACCCAAATATGCCTATGGTCGGCCATTAATCATCCAATTTGGTTAAGACATGTTTTAAGGTAATTTTGAATTATTACAATATTCTTTTTACATCGAACTACCCTATTTACCTTTAACCGCGATAAATAAAAGTCAAAAGTTACTATTCAACAAAAATTAATTTTACCTTATTGAACCATATTTTACTCTTTTATATTAACCGTGTCTCTAGGATTTTCTAAATTCCACTCACAGAAGTGGTAATATTAAGTTTTATGTGAATTTAAAAATTCTCCTAGGAGATGGGTAAAAGACGGTGAAAAGTTTAATAAAAATTTTATATGCCTAAAATTATTATAAACTGACTCCAATGAATTAAATTGAACTTATATAGGTATTAGGTACATATTCTTACCTAAAATAAATTTAAATAAAATAAATAATTATTTAAATAAAAAGTATGATTTAACCAATAACTCAGTGTTTTTCATTATTCATCAAAAACTGAAAGTTTTCAGAAAAGTACCAAAATTTCACCCTAAGATAATTTAGATATTCCGAATAAAAAATGAAGTCTATTTTACCATATTAAAAAAATAAAATTTGCATTTATTAATTTAAAATTAATTTCCACTGTTAAAACCAAAAGGCATATTTTTAAGATATCATAAATATCAGAAGTTTGACACTTATTTATGTCCAATTTCAAAGTGAAATTACATAAAATGAAAATAATTGGATTAAATGGTAAAAATATAGTCGATTTATACTTCCAAACCATTAAAATGTATAATTTATCAATATAAATTATTTTGATTAAAAAATTTGTTTTCAGTTAAAATATAGTATTTCTCACTATTCACCCAAATTTGAAAGTTAACAGAAAAATAACAAAACTTTTGTAAGACCCATAAAATTCAAGGAAAATTTTTTCTTAATTTTCTTTGGAATTTTACAAGAATGCGGTTTCTGACGGCACCTGATTCTGAGGCCCGGTGTGCCCGGAATAAATTTTTGAAGTTTGGCTTGGGTACATTCAGTGAACGAACGAGCGGGAATTTCTATCTTTTGAACCGGTGCCAGGAATCAAATTCTTAGGGAACCGATGAACTCGCACCGCCGATATTCTCTTATGGAGACCTTTTCTGAGGTTGCTTTTATTGCGGGTTGAGAGTTAGTTTTTGGAAATTTAGAATAATTTAAATAAAAAGTGTGGAATACAAATTTTTATTTTAACTTGTTGGTTAACTTCTCCCAAAGGGAGTTAGAGGTGGGACCCACATCCACTTAACCTCCCTTGGGAGGATTAAGTTTGGTGGGGCCCACACAAAGCATAACTCTTCACCTTCTCTTTTTTAAACTCCCAATAACCCCTCTTTAATTAACTTGACAACTTGGGTTATTAATTGGGTTGGGTTGTTTAATTTCAAACCTTTGAATTTCAAAATGGTTTGGTTGAGTAAATAAAATAAGACCTTAGATGATTTTATTTGGGTTAGAATTCTCTAGACAATCTTGAGAGAATTTGGAGCCTTCTTCTTCTTCTTCTTCAAGCTTGACGAAGAATGCGAAGAACCTTCGAACATCAACGAAGAACGCCACGTTCTCGGGAATCGTCTTCCGCGACGCCATACCCGCGACACCGACGACGTTTTCTTCCGCGTCATCTCTTCCGCGATGATTTTCCGTGACGAAATCGTCGTCAAAGAACATCGAATCTTCGCTTCACGACATCGACATCCTTCTTCCGTGACGCCGACCACCGCGTCGCGTCTTCCACAGGTCGTTGACGATCATCGTTCTTGAAACCGAGGTAGGGGTTTGTTGTTGATTATTTATTTATTCTCTTACTTGGTTCTAGCATGAAAAACTTGAGGATAAATGTTTATGTGATATCATCTAATGAGAGGAGGGTCGGACCGCACAAACACGGCCGAATCCCCCTCCTTTGTTCTTGAATATTATTATTTTCTTGTGGATGAACGAGATGGCGTGGTGTCGTTGCACCACGTGGGAATCGCAGGGCTTTAGTTGCGCGGCGCCGTCGCGCCGCGCCTTGGAAAGATTATCAAGAACGCGATGCCGTCGCGCCGCGTCAAATGAAACCGAAGGCGCCGCGGCCGGAGCGGGGCCACGGCGGAGGGGCACGGTGTCGTCGCACCGTGCCAGACGACGAAGGTCGCGGCCTGTTCCGGGCCATGGCGGAATGAGAAGACTGGCGGCTAGCCGGGCCGCCGGTGTCAGAAGCCGGAAAGGGGACCGGCCTTGCCGGTCCCATTGAGGAAGGATCGGCCGGCCAAGACGGGCCGGCCGGAATGGAGAAGAACCGGGGGAATTAATTCCCCCGGCTGGCCAAAACCGGCCCCCCATAATGGGGGGGGGGCGCGGTTACACCCAGGGGGGGCAAGCCCCCCCGTTTTTCTCAAAGGCAGGCCCCCACGAGGGGGGCCGTTTGATACAAGGCACGACTTTCAGCTGCGCCGCCAGCAGAGGAGGCGGGGGCTTTGCCCCCCGCGCGTGGCACCCGAGCAGCGCCCCAGCCTCGCCGCCGCGCCGGACCGCGCCGTCGGCCGGGCCGGGTCAGACCCGGGTCGGGTCGACCCGGTTCGGGCCGACCCAGGGGGGGTCGGGCTGGGTCGGCCCAGACCCAGACCCCCCGTTTTCGAATTGACTTTGGTGTTTTGCCCATAACTTGAGCTACGGACTTCTGTTTGACGAACCGTCAGCGGCGATGCGATCCTTGGATCGAGACGGTCGATTCGGTATATTTCACTCAACGTTTCGGAATACTTTGAGTTCGGCCGGGTTGGTTTGTACACGAAACCAACCGGGCCTTCGGAGCGGAAACGCTCATATCTTGAGCTACGGACGTCCGATTGACGTGCCGTCAGCTTTGTTGTGTTCCTCTTAGTGAGACGGATCTTTTGGCATACTCCGCCTAAGGTTTGGACGCAGGTGGAGTATGGTTGGGTTGGTTTTGCCTTAAAAACCAACCGGGCTCCTGGGACGAAAAGGCCAATAACTCTCAGACCGGGCGTCCGATCGACGCGCCGTCTATTGCGTTGAGTTCCTATTGGCAATACGGAACTTTTGGATACATCAACTCTAGACATTGTGACAGTTGATGTATCAGCCTCTCAGCTCGTGGAGCGGACCCTCCCGAACGAGCTTGCTGTGTGCGGGAACCCTAGTGCTGGCTGCGACTGCGACTGCTACTGCTACTGCTACTGCTACTCTGACTGCAACGACGACAGCACAGAGATCCTTAGTGGATTCGACAATGACGACTACAGCACTCAGCGATCTTACGTGGATCAGTGCTATAAGTCTTGTGAGGGCATGATCCTGTGTTGGCCCGATCCTGTGTGGGTCATTCCGCTCAGCGGTCCTGTGTGAACCACGCCTACAGGTCCTGTGTGGGCCCGATCCTGTGTGGATCATTGCGGGGGTTAGTTACCTATCGATCCTTTGTGGGTCTGATGACTTAGATGGATCAGAGATCATCTTTATCGTCTTTCGAATAAGTATACCTGTGTGAGCTGAATCCTGTTACTTTCCTGTCTGGATTGTGTTGTGCTATCCTGTGTGGATTTCGTTTTGTTTTCCTGTGTGGAATACGTATACTTTCCTGTGTGGACTGAGTTGTACTTGGGCTCGAAGGTTGGAGCGTATTGGAATTGATGACTTAGGTATCTGTATGGGCATATACATAAGCAGTGCCGGTTGTTATTTCGTGTTTGTATCTCACCTTTGTGGTTTATCCTTTGTGGATTTTGGGAGACCTTCAGGGGTCTCGGGGTCCCTACTGAGTAGCTTATACTCACCCCTGCACGGGCTATGCCCGCACTACGTTGTGTTGGTTGCAGACGACGGACAACGTTGATCGTGGTTGAGGCTTGCAGAGTAGGACGGTACCTGGAGGTGGACCACTAGGCGGGACGTACACGGAGCGGACGGTGGGACCCGTGGAGTAGTGGAGCTATCTGTAACCATCCTTCAGGTGGGATTTCCAGTGGATAGCTTGGTGTAGCGGCTTTTACTTTACAGTTGCTGTTTTCCCTTTCAAGTTGTACTTTACTTTCAGTTTGGGTTTGTATACTGGCCCATTTACTTTTCCGCACTTTCAGTTGTACTCTGTTTTTACTTAGTGTTTACTTTTCCGCTTTCTTACTCTGTGGTGTTTGTTTACTTTTCAAAGGCAATGCATTCCCTTTTTACTGGGATTTACGCCTTGGTGCTAGTCGCCAGCCCCTGGCCTATGGAAGGTGGGCTTGGGGTAGTCACGGCACGGGCCCCGAGGGCGGGTCGTGACAAATTGGTATCAAAGGAGTTCGGTTCTACCGTGAACTCTCATCTTTTCTATGTGAAGCAATAATGTTTAGAATATTGAGTGTGGTTATCAGTCTAGGGAGTCCAGTGTTGGTGCGGCGGCCGAAGTGTCCGTACATCAGGACCCTGACTTCTGATTTCCGACTTAATGCACAAAAACATTGATTGCATGTGTGTTTCAAAGTTTTCTTTATGATTACTTTATATCCACTCACCAGGTATACTGTTCTGATCGTGGCGCACCTGTTTCCTTTTCAGGATGGCCCCACAACGGCAGCCAGCTAGGGTTCCGAGAGTCGAGCATGACGACAGCCCACCGAGCGACGTGGCCTCGGTGCAGGGCCCTTTGTCAGCAGTGGCACCGGCGGTAGCTCTACCCGCCGAGCCACCGATGCTTCCAGCCACTGACGATGCACGTCGCCTTGGAGCTCTGCACGAGTTCCAGCGCCAGCGACCGCCTAGGTTCCGTGGGGAGACGGACCCCCAGGAAGCAGAGGACTGGCTGGAGGCAGTGGTACGAGTTTTTAGGCTATTGAGGACACCTACAGACCTCATGGTGATCCTCGCTGTGAGCCTACTACATGCAGCAGCGGGCCGATGGTGGAGCTTGATGCTCCAGGTGCACGATGAGGCATCTCTTCTTTGGACGGACTTTGAGAGCCTCTTCTGCTTGGAGTTCGTCCCTGCCACCCTTCGTGCTGTGCGTATCCAGGAGCTTCTTCAGCTGCGACAGGGCAGCATGACGGTCGCTCAGTACTCGGCGAGATTTACTGATCTCTCGCGCTACTCGACCGACATGGTACGGGACCCATTCTTCCGGCCTCGGACCTTCGAGCATGGTTTGAGACACGAGATCAGGGCATCACTGATCTCCCTCAGCATACCGACTCAGATAGGAGTACTGGAGCGGGCCCTTTTGATCGAGAGCTTCCTTGCTGAGTCTACACCGGCGCCGAGACCCACCGCAGGGCGGCACGTGGCGGAGTCATCTGCAGCAGGCAGTCGACGGATGACTCAGGGGTTCAGGCAGACCTGACCTTCAGGCATACGACCTCAGGACACTGGCTCAGCAGTGCGGGGCACACAACGAGGAGCCAGTCTTTCGAGAGGCAGGCAGCGCTACTCGTGCGGCGGGCAGGGCCACATGTCTCGTGACTGCCCGACCCGCCATGCAGAGGAGCAGCAGACGGTTGAGGAACTACCTAGGTAGAGGTAGAGGTTCGACCGTGGTGGTCCTCAGGGAGGAGGCGGACGAGGCAGAGGAGCTGGCCGAGCAACAGGTGGTGGGCGACGCTTTGAGGCTCTACCACCACCACCACTAGGAGGTCCACCCCGACCTCAGGGGAGAGCACAACTTCAGGCAGCTGAAGCTTACGATCATGGAGCTCCGGAAGCGGGTGGACTAGTGCGGGACTAGCTCCAGGCATAGAGGCCTTTTCCCATAATGCCTCTAGATTCGTAGTTTATGTTGCCTTGTGTCCTTGTACTTTAAGTTGAAGTAATAAAAGATACTTTCCTTGGTGACTTTTGTTTTCTTGTCTTTTGTTTGTTTTTACTAAGAGGTTCCGGTTAAAAACTGTTGACTTGACCCTCACTTGCGAGATTCTTACTAGAGGAAACCCAGTGACCACACACAGATGCCGACAGTGTGACTAAACCCTTGGAGGCGAGAGTAACGGTTGGATCTCTTGGTAGTAGCGTCGAGGCCTTACGATGTCATCCATACCATGAATTAACTAATCATGACGGGATTGACTATATTAGGCAAGGAACGTTGTTCATCCAAGGGATGAGACCGGATTTCACTTTTCGGAAAAGGGGAAATCTTTGCAGCTTTTCCATACGTTTAGGAGGAAGGGTAAACCCTTCTTGTGGCAAGACAGATGTCAGCAGAGCTTCCAGGAACTGAGACAGAGATTGACTAGCGCACCTATCTTGAGGTTGCCTGAGGAAGGAGTAGGATACGTAGCCTACTACGATGCATCAGGGAACAGACTCGGATGTGTTCTGATGCAGGAGCGTGCAGTGATCGCCTATGGATCAGGTTAGTTGAGGCCGCATGAGCAGAACTACGCTACCCATGACCTGGAGTTAGCAGCAGTGGTCTTCGCTCTGAAGATATGGCGACATTACCTGATGGACGAGCACTATACAGCCTTTTCTGATCATCAGAGTCTCAAGTATATCTTCTCGCAGAAGGACCTGAACCTGAGACAACAACGATGGCTCGAGTTCCTCCAGGACTATGACTTTGAGATAGTCTATACTCCTGGGAAGGGGAACGTAATAGCCAATGCCCTCAGTAGGAGGACGGGCATTCAACTACATGAGGAGGCGACGAAGTAGCTAGCCTATTTGCAGATATCCTTCATGGATAGAGATGGAGCAGCCTTCCTCCAGTCTCTCATAGTCACCGCTCCTCTACTGTAGTGGGTCAGAGAGGCACAGCGTGAGGACGCTGACTGTGAGACACGGCATGCACAGATATCCTCAAGACATGCACCTGATGGTTTCTCCCTTGGAGCAGAGCACGACATCCTTTTCAGAGGACGTACCATGGTACCAGTCTCTTTGCGAGAGGAGGTGCTGAGAGAGTTTCACACTTCTCCTTTGGCGGTACATCCTGGAGTGGCGAAGATGTACTAGGATCTCAGACGACAGCACTGGTGGCCGGGCATTAAGAAGGTTGTAGCAGAGTTCTTTTCTCGATGCCTCACATACCAGCAGGTGAAGGCAGAGCATCAGGTACCAGCAGGCTTGGTACAGCCCTTGGAGGTCCCGGAGTGGAAGTGGGATGTGATATCTATGGACTTCGTGACTGGACTCCCACACACATCCAGAGGTCATGACACCATCTGGGTGATTGTTGACCGACTCACCAAGTCGGCACACTTCTTACCCATCAGAGAGCAGGTCTCAGTGGAGAGCTTGGGACGTCTCAATGTTCAGGAGATTGTGCGGCTCCACGGTGTGCCATCATCTATCGTCTCCGATCGAGATGCTCGCTTTACTTCCCGGATTTGGAAGGGGTTACAGGAGGCGTTCAGGATGCAGCTACGTCTGAGCACAACCTTTCACCCTCATACGGATGGTCAGACGGAGAGGACCATCCAGACTCTCGAGGACAAGCTCCGCGCATGTTTCCTCGACTTTGGTCGTAGCTGGGAGGACCACCTACCCTTGGTGGAGTTTGCGTACAACAACAGCTACCACTCCACCATCGGGATGTCACCATACGAGGCGTTGTACGGACAACCTTGTAGATCACCTTTGTGATGGACAGACCCTGGGGAGTCAGCACTTGTGGGATCGAAGATGGTCCAGGCCACGACAGAGAAGGTCCAGGTCATCCAGGAGCGGATGAGGACAGATCAGAGCCGGCAGAAGTCATACGCTGACAGGAGGCGGAGGCCACTAGAGTTCGAAGATGGCGACCAAGTCTTCTTGTGGGTCTCACCTCGACGTGGTATTCGGAGATTTGGTCGAGGCGGCAAGTTATCTCCATGCTTCATCGGACCCTTCCAGGTCCTCAGCAGGATTGGCGAGGTGGCTTATCGCCTGGGTCTACCACCTCAGTTGCACCGGGTGCACGACATCTTCCACGTATCTCAGCTGAGGAGATACGTGCACGACCCGACGCACATCATTGACCATGGGGAGCTTGACGTTGATTATGGGGTGACTTTTACGAAGGATCCGGTGGAGATATAGGATCGACAGGAGTGGTTCCTACGTGGGCGATCGATTCCTCTTGTGCGCATCAGATGGCAGCACGGGAACCTTTAGGAGAGCACATGGGAGCAGAAGGCTCAGATACGTGCTTATTACCCTCATTTGTTTCCCTAGTTTTGATGTATCTTTACGGGGACGTAAAGACCTGAGGTGGGAGTAATTTAAAGACCTGTAAAATTCAAGGGAAATTTTTTCTTAATTTTCTTTGAAATTTTACAAGAACACGGTTTTTGACGGCACCTGATTCCGAGGCCCGGTGTGCCCGGAATAAATTTCCGAAGTTTGGCTCGGGTACGTTCATTGAACGAACGAGCAGGAATTTCTAACTTTTGAACCGGTGCCCGGAATCAAATTCCGAGGGCACCGATGAACTCGCAGCGCCGATATTCGCTTAAGGAGACCTTTTCCGAGGTTGCGTTTATTGCGGGTTGAGAGTTAGTTTTTGGGAATTTAGAATAAGTTAAATAAAAATTGTGGAATAAAATTTTTTATTTTAACTTGTTGGTTAACTTCTCCCAAAGGGAGTTAGAGGTGGGACCCACATCCACTTAACCTCCCTTGGGAGGATTAACTGTGGTGGCACCCACACGAAGCATAACTCTTCACCTTCTATTTTTTAAACTCCCAATATCCCCTCTTTAATTGACTTGACAACTTGGGTTATTAAATGGGTTGGGTTGTTTAATTTCAAACCTTTGAATTTCAAAATGGTTTGGTTGAGTAAATAAAATAAGACCTTAGCTTATTTTATTTGGGTTAGAATTATCTAGACAATCTTGAGAGAATTTGGAGCCTTCTTCTTCTTCTTCTTCTTCAAGCTTGACGAAGAACGCGAAGAACCTTCGAACATCAACGAAGAATGCCATGTTCTTGGGAATCGTCTACCGCGACGCCATACCCGCGACACCGACGGCATTTTCTTTCGCGTCATCTCTTCCGCGACAATTTCCCGTGACGAAATCGTCGTCAAAGAACTTCGAATCCTCGCTTCACGACATCGATGCCCTTCTTCCGTGACGCCGACCACCGCGACGCGTCTTCTGCGGGTCGTTGACGATCATCGTTCTTGAAACCGAGGTAGGGGTTTGTTGTTGATTATTTATTTATTCTCGTTCTTGGTTCTAGAATGACAAACTTGAGGATAAATTTTTATGTGATATCGTCTAACGAGAGGAGGGCCAAACCGCACAAACACGGCTGAATCCCCCCTCCTTTGTTCTTGAATATTATTATTTTCTTGTGGATGAACGATATGGCGTGGTGCCGTCGCACCACGTGGGAATCGCACAGCTATAATTGCGCGGCGCCGTCGCGCCGCGCCGCGGAAAGATTATCAAGAACGCGACGCCGTCGCGCCACGTCGAAGGAAACTGAAGGCGCCGCGGCCGGAGTGGGGCCGCGGCGGAGGGGCACGGAGCCGTCGCACCGCGCCGGACGACGAAGTCCGGGGCCGGTTCCAGGGCGCGGCGGAACGAGAAGACCGGAGGCTAGTCAGGCCGCGCGGTGTCGGAAGTCGGAAAGG
The DNA here is from genome assembly GCA_963277665.1 of Viscum album. Taxonomy (NCBI): domain Eukaryota; kingdom Viridiplantae; phylum Streptophyta; class Magnoliopsida; order Santalales; family Viscaceae; genus Viscum; species Viscum album. The sequence goes on from OY728137.1 coordinate 277,109,660, forward strand.
GGACCGGCCATGTCGGTCCCGTTGAAGAAGGACCGGCCGGCCAAGACGGGTCGGCCGGAAGGGAGAAGAACCGGGGGAATTAATTCCCCAGGCTGGCCAAAACCGGCCAACCATAATGGGGGGGGGGGGTGGGGGGCGGTTACACCAAGGGTGGGCAGCGCCCCCCTGTTTTTCTCAAAGGCAGGCCCCCACGAGGGGGGCCATTTGATCCAAGGTGCGGCTTTCAGCCGCGCCGCCAGCAGAGGAGGCGGAGGCTTTACCCCCCGCGCGTGGCACCCGAGCGGCGCCCCGGCCGCGCTGCCACGCCGGACCGCGCCACCGGCCGCGCCGCCACACCGGACCGCGCCACTGGCCGCGCCGCCACGCCAGACCGCGCCGCCGTGCCGGACCGCGCCACCGTCTGCGCCGCCACGTCGGACCGCGCCGCCGTGCCGGGCCGCGCCGCCATGCCGGACCGCGCCACCGGCTGGGCCGGGTCGGAACCGGGTCGGGTCGACCCGGTTAGGGCCTACCCAAGGGGGGTCGGGCCGGGTCGGCCCGGACCCGGACCCCCCGTTTTCGAATCGACTTCCGTCTTTTGCCCATAACTTGAGCTACAGACCTCCGTTTGACGAACCGTCAGTGGCGATGCGATCCTTGGATAGAGACGTTCGATTCGGTATATGGCACTCAATGTATCAAAATAATTTGTGTTCGGCTAGGTTGGTTCGTATACGAAACCAACCGGGCCTTCGGAGCGGAAACACCCATATCTTGAGCTACGGACGTCCGATTGATGTGCCGTCAGCTTTGTTATGTTCCTCTTAGTGAGACAAATCTTTTGGAATACTCTTCCCAAGGTTTTGATGCAGGTGGAGTATGGTCGGTTTGGTGTTTCCTTAAAAACCAACCGGGCCTCTAGGACGAAAAAGCCAATAACTCTCAGACCGGGCGTCCGATCGACGCGCCGTCTGTTGCGTTGAGTTCCTGTTGGTGATACAGAACTTTTGGATACATCAACTCTGGACTTTTTTACAGTTGATGTATCAGCCTCTCGGCTTGTGGAGTGGACTCTCCCGAACGAGCTTACTGTGTGCGGGAACCCTAGTGCTGGCTGCGACTGTGACTGCTACTGTGACTGCGATGACGACAGTACATGGATCCTTAGTGGATTCGACGACAGCGACTACAGAACTCAGAGATCCTACGTGGATCAGTGCTACAGGTCATGTGTGGGCCTGATCCTGTGTGGGTAAGATCCTGTGTGGGTCATTGCGCTCAGCGGTCCTGTGTGAACCAGCGCCTACAGGTCCTATGTGGGCCCGATCCTGTGTGGGTCATTACGGGGGTTAGTTACCTATCGATCCTTTGTGGGTCCGAAGACTTAGATGGATCAGAGATCATCTTTATCGTATTTCGAAGAAATATACCTGTGTGAGCTGAATCCTGTTGCTTTCCTGTGTGGATTGTGTTGTGCTATCCTGTGTGCATTTCGTTTCGTTTTCCCGTGTGGAATACGTATACTTTCCTGTGTGGACTGAGTTGTACTTGGGCTCGGAGGTTGGAGCGTATTGGAATTGATGGATTAGGTATATGTATGGGCATATACCTAAGCAGTGTCCGTTTTTATTTCGTGTTTGTATCTCACCTTTGTGGTTTATCCTTTGTGGATTTTGGGAGACCTTCAGGGGTCTCGGGGTCCCTACTGAGTAGCTTATACTCACCCCTGCATGGGCTATGCCCGAACTACGTTGTGTTGGTTGCAGATGACGGACATCGTTGATTGTGGTTCAGGCTTGCAGAGCAGGACGGTACCTGGAGGTGGACCACTGGGCGGGACGTACACGGAGCGGACAGTGGGACCCGTGGAGCAGTGGAGCTATCTGTACCCACCCTTCAGGTGGGATTTCCAGTGGACAGCTTGGTGTAGCGGCTTTTACTTTACAGTTGCTGTTTTCCCTTTCTAGTTGTACTTTACTTTCAGTTTGGGTTTGTATACTTGCCCATTTACTTTTCCGCACTTTCAGTTGTACTCTGTTTTTACTTAGTGTTTACTTTTCCGCTTGCTTACCCTGTGGTGTTTGTTTACTTTTGAAAGGAAATGCCTTCCCTTTTACTGGGATTTACGCCTTGGTGCTAGTCGCCAGCCCCTGGCCTATATAAGGCGGGTTTGGGGTAGTCACGGCACGGGCCCCGAGGGCGGGTCGTGACAACTTTTTTGAAACAAAATTCTTATGTCCCAATTCTAAATAAGAAGTTCATTTTGTCAAATTGAATATATAATAGTTTCAAATATTGGATTTAAAAAGGCTTCGCCATTAAAAGGTGGTAAGATTGCATTTTTTGAAAAATACTTCTTTTATTTGAAAAAAATGAATTTGTTCTTAAATTATGCCTTAAAAACTCATAATATGGATTCTAAAATTATAATGACAATATAAAATTTAAAATTCAGTTAATACTATTCATAACCGCTTTTTAATGGATAGTTTGGTAAGTCGCAGTGCGATTGAACTCAGTGCTGCGTACAACACATGTTATTTTATTATTCAAAGAGAAGTGTACCCTGGAATCTTGGGGTGTTACGTTCTACCCTCCTTCAATAAATTGCGTCCTCGCAATTTGAAATTTTTCTTTGAAAATAAAAGGTTGAAAATATAAAATACCTTTTTGGGAACCCCACATCAGAAATAGGCATAATAAAAATATAACTTTAAAAGCAAGAAAGAGAAGTACAATGGTCACCCAAGATGTCCCACACTAGTATTCTATTAAAACATGAATATGGAGGAGAAACAAACCATCAAGGTCTGATGGAGAGTTGTAGAAAACAAAATTAGAAGAAATTTAACTACAATAAAATCACAAACATGTGATTCGTTTAACGGTCTTTGATTTCCTAATAGGAAAAGTTAACCGACAACGTTTTTGTTTTAAGTTACCTTTCAAAAATTTGACGAATTTATTTTTTAGATTTACTAAGAACATAAGGAAATATACTTACTTTTAATGTAGACATTCATTCCTTTATAAAATTTTACCACAAACCCATATTTCACTCCAAAAGGTAATAGAACTCAAAAATATTCTATTTATCCTAACCGTATAGAGTTCCAAAAATAAATTAATAATTATTCTATCAGAACATAAAAAAAATACATTATTCAATCTAGGACATTACGTGGGCCAGTGGTAGGTGATACACCCTTGTCGCCCTTCGGTTACGGGTTCAAGTCTCACGGCCTTGCCGAATGCGACAGGTTGTCGCCCGACCTCCGGGTTGTCCTTTTATGGCAATCCAAAAATAATCTCAAACTAGAATTATCCAAAATTATTCTGTCCAAACTCACAGTACAAAATTTATAAGGAAGGTAAACATAATGAAGATCCTTTTTCCGTATAATAACACGTGAAAACCTTAATTATGTATTATTTTAAAACACTGCAACATCCTGAATTACCATAAAACCTTATTGATTTCATTCTTGATACCTTATTCTTTGTAGAATCCAGGATATATTCCTTCTATCCAAAAATGTTGTAAACTCCAACAATGATGAAATATACAAATCATTAATAATTTTCAAGGTAGTAAAGAATATCCAATATAATTTATCCAAATCAATCATGTATTATTCCAAAATCACTACCTCGGTATCAGAACCATGTTATGGTATATATTTCTCTCAACCATATATTCTCCAAAAATTTAACCTGCTATTGAGTCACATTTCTTGGTTCCACACAATCTCATGTCCTTAATGAAATAGTATTGCAATACAATCCTTATATACTCCATAATTATTATAACCAGTAAATTGTTGATAAAACAATCAAATGACATAATTCTTTAATAACAACATAGGAACTCTAATCATTCCTCCTCATCTGTGGTAGTATCATATGTTGATTATTATCCAATAGCATCATTTGGGGCATACTCTGATGATTTGGACATTGGTTTGTGTAGTGTCCCAACTCCTTTTAAATGAAGCATTGTACATTTGAAACCTTTTTCTTAACCTTGCAGTCACGTACATGGTGTCATTTTTTTCCACACATATAACAAACTCCTATTCCCTTTAGGCAAGTTCCAGGGTGTTTCTTCCCACAGTTATCACATATGGGAAAATTATTCTTTTCCCTCTTCCCTTTATCCATCTTTCTCTCTTCCATCCTTCTCTTCTCTTGCTTCCCTTCAAAGCCATAGGACATAGGGAATTCTTTACTTATATTTTTATGACATGATACTATTTCTTCATATGTTGAGAATACATGGGAGATAATTTCCCTTCTAAATGCTGGATTAATACCATGAAGGATATGATCCTTGTTACTCTTTGGATCATACATATTTCTAGAGTTCACATTCCTTCTACTGGGTGCCATTTCTATACAATATCATAAACTAGGTCAGTTTATGAATTGCAATGAATAATTCCAAACATGTAAAATACATAAGGTAAATTGAACCGTTTATGAATATAATCCATAATCATAATGATATTTTCATTGAATAAGTCTACATTCATAAACCCTTCATAATGGTTTGTAAATAAAATAATAATTGTCCTAAGCATATCCCCCGTGAATGTCATAACCAAGAGTGCAACAAGGCCCATTGTCGTGCACCAGTTCCCGTTTGAGTCTAGCTCAAAGTGTTGTTTTCTGGTTTTACCTCTAGGTACATCTATGCCAGAGCTGCCTCTACCTACTCATATCCAGACATGGATTTATTGCTCAGAAAACACCCAAAATCTCTAAAATACCAAAATTCTATGAAATTATTCTATATTAATCCTCAATGTCTATCTTAGGTCGATGTGCTCTAATCAGAGTTTATCTAAATCTAGCTTCCAAGGTTACTGCTAACATTTCTCTGATACCAACTGTAACGCGCCAACCACATTTACCCAGAGTCGGTGCATTATTTTAATACATTGGCATGATTACAAGGAATCAAGTCCCGATGGACTGATCGGTATAGCAGTCTTGGAAAATAGATTACATACACGAATGTTACATTACACTTTATAACATACAAAACAACATAAATAATACTTTATGAATGCCATTATTCCCTTTGCTTAACCGTGCATATCAATCACAATAGACTTCTTGAAATACTGGGAAAAATAAACATAGAAATGGATGATATCAGAAGCTTAGTATGGCTAACAATACAGCAGAATCATTCATAAATAAGAATAAACATTTAAGACAATTTATAACTAAAACAAAAGCCATTTAAACACGAACTTCAGCATAATATGGAAAAAATAAAATAAAGTAATGCCATTTACTTATTCACATGGACATTCTACTTGTAGAATAATCATATGCAATATCACTAACCACTTTCATAATGATGGAATACATAATTCCATACTATCATAACCATGTAGCCAATGTCTCGTGCTAAGAAAAAATATAAGATTTTGTCAAGGCCTCGTGCCAAGACACTAATTTGTGTCATGAGACCTTCTGATGTATCGAGGAGCTATAAAAGGCTCAAAATATCACTTAATAAGTCCAATTCATTCCTCATATGAATAGGGTTAAACATAACATAAACATTCGTATTAAAACTAGTATACGAAAAGTCAATACTTTCTCCATAAACCATGAATGGTAAAAAAATAACACATCCACAGTCAAACATATCACAAAATCTTCAATACAGCATGGAAGTTTTTTATAATAATAAATCAACTTAAAATAATATTTAAATCCATCAAAGGATATTGAAATATATAGAATCAAAACTATTTGAGAGAAATATCACTTTTTTTAAATCATTGAAAAGTCAAACATTTATAAAGTAAGTAATTTAAAAGAGATTTTTTAATCAATGTGTCCCATACCACTTTAAAACTTTTGAAAGGAAATATCATTTCAAAACATTCATGTACATATAAATAAATCCTTAAAATCATTTTGAAAACATGGACATTAATTAAAAAGATTTAGAAAGATAAATCTTTAAAACATTTAAAATTCTGATCTTGATAAAGAGTACCTTTCACAAATTCTTAAAATATTTATTTTGAAATCATTTAAAAGTCACATAATTATAAAATAAAACATTTGAAAATATTATTATAAGCTTTTAAGGTAATCTTCAATGATTTTATAACAACGGAAAATAGTTACACCCACCATATAAGTTAAAAAAAATACTTTCTTACCTCAATTTTATCGAAAAGGTTAAAAGGACCTTGTTTGGAAAATGACAGAAAGATTACTTTTTAAATATATTATAAAAAGTCAAACAGGGGTATAAATGACTTTAACACATAGTCTGTAAAATATTAAGAATGATTTGAAATATGTATTACGAAACATGGATGTCGATGATAAACCGGCCCTAGTAGATAATTACATATAAATAACCCCGGATAATGAAGAGATTGTGAAATAAACCCTTACCTTGTTCTTTTACTTGGTAAAGGGCAGGTTAACCACTTTTATAATAGTTGAATCATTTTTACTAAATTATATAATAATAATACACATAAATATGATATCATATATGATTCTTTTAAAATTTCTTTATTAATAACATTTTAGTATTAATGTCATTTCGGGTGTTCATTACCTCGTTTTCTTTTATATGTTTTTTTACATAAGTCGTGTTTTTTATCCATAGGTTGTATCTTATTCATATCCAAAATGATATCATGTCCTTAAAAATTATTTTTAGTCATCAAATTAAATTAGTCTTGAATGGATACATTGGGGAATGAATCTCATCGCGTTCGTGGAGACCGTAGTCCGTACGTACGCACGAACACTACTTCCATTTCATTTTTCATTTTAAAAAGAATAAAAACCAAATGATAACTAGGTATATTATTATTACTATATAATATAATATCTTATATGTGTTACTTAAGCTCATTAACACCATCCTTTATACGTTCCATGTATGGTATGAACGAGTCATATCACTTTGAGGGGGCGGTAGTCTGCACTTTCTCAAATGAAATTATCATATATATATATACAACATGAAAATAATAATGGTATGCTATAAAATGGAATTAAATAAGTTATATAAAAAATAAATATCATAAATATATTATTTAATTATAGTTCCATCATAATGTCCACTATGAGCGGTGGTAGGAGATAATTGAACAATCATCATTTCGTGAGGCGTTTGGTTGCCATCCATAGAAACATTATGTTCTTCGCTGATTAGATGGTGGTGTGTGTGATTTTAATTTGAATACATCTCATAACAATATAATAGTATATTAAGTATACTGTTGTTGTTACAAAAGAAAAGAATAAGAAGAGTTTAGGGGTTGGAGAAGTAAAATAAAAGAAAGGAAGCTAAGAGAAATCGTTACCTTTAATTTGGGTAACTCCCTTTGATTTGAACCAAAAAGGATTCTTGAATTGCTTTATGCCTAAAATAAATCTTATATGAGGAGGAGGGGGTTGTAGGGTGCTTAATTGGGCAGAGTTTGGATGAGAAAAAACGCTTGAGAGGTGCGAGGAATTGGATAGAAGTGGTGTCCTTTTATAAGGGGGAGGAGGGGATCTTTAGGAAAAACTTAAAGTATTAATATATAATATATTTTTATTCCATTTCTAATGGATCCAAAGTGGATTATTCAAAGTAAACGGTGGTTATGGGTCTAAATTCTTTCACCAAATAGATTTTAGATAGGTTTGTGTCACTATATTAACATTATCCTTTAGTTTTAACTCTTAGTTAATTAGTTCGACACTTACCATGTCACTCTGTATGTTTATATTATATAGTCAATAAACTTACTATAAACATCCCAGAAAACCCCCAAGTGGTCCATTAATGATACACCTATAATTATATATGTTCTTTGACCAAACCTTAGATTTTTATAAATATTATATCAATTAATTATATAATATTTGTTTTAAAAACTCTTTTATGTCAATTTTGACAATATTTAATATTTTTTTTGTAAAAGTCATAAAAACATTATTAATTAAAAATAAATTTATTTAATCAATTTTAACATGCCATAGTAACCTATAAAATTCGTGTATGGCATCAAATATTCAAATTTGATTTATTTTAACATTTATAATACCATTTATTTCATTCTTTCATTAATAAAAAAAATACTGAATCATCATTGTGTCATAAATTAATTTATTTATTTAATCTCTAAATTTTTTAATTAAAATACCATTATGTAGGAAATATTTTTAGATTTACAATTAATATTTATAGTCTAATGTATATTATGTATAACCCTGTGTAAAAATTGTTTTTCTAAAAGATATATGCTTTTGTCATTTTTGTATTTACTTTAACATAATTAATATGAAGTGTCATTATCACTTACAAGTATCTCCATGGGGTCCCAAAATCGACCCAAAGATGACCGTGGTCGGCCATTAATCATCCCAAAATGTTCGGACATGTTTTAAGGTGATTTTTAATTATTACAATATTCTTTTTACCTTGAACTACCCTATTTACCTTTAACCGCGGTAAATAAAAGTCAAAAGTTACCATTCACCAAAAATTAAATTTATCTTATTGAACCAAATTTTACTCCTTGATATTATCCATGTCTCTTGGAGTTTGAAAATTCCACTCGCAGAAGCGTTAAAATTAATTTTTATGTGAATTTGTAAATTCTCCTAGGAGATTGGTAAAAGACGGTGAAAAGTTCAATAACATTTTTATATGCCTAAAATTATTATAAACTGACTCCAATGAATTACATTGAAGTTATATAGGTATTACATATCTATTTTGACCTAAAATAAAATTAAATAAAACAAATATTTATTTAAATAAAATGTTGGTTTTAACTAATAACTCAGTGTTTTTCACTATTCATTAAAAATTGAAAGTTTTCAGAAAAGTAAAAAAGTTTCACCCTAAGCTAATTTAGAGATTCTGAATCCAAAAATGAAGTCTATTTTACCAAATTAAAAACAAAAAAGTTTCATTTAGTAATTTATAATTAATTTCCACTGTGAAAACCAAAAGGCGTATTTTTAAGAAATAATAACTATCAAAAGTTTGACACTTGTTTATGTCCCATTTCAAAGTGAAAATTACATACGATGATAATCTTTGGATTAAATGGTAAAAATAAAATCTATTTATACTTCCAAACCATTAAAATGTATAATTTAACAATATTAATTATTTTGATTAAAAAAGTTGTTTTGAGTTAAAAAATAGTATTTTCCACAATTCACCTAATTATGAAAGTTATCATAAAAACACCAAATCATTATGAAAACTAAATTCTTATGTCCTGATTCTAAAGAATAAGTTCATTTTGTCAAATTGAATATATAAAAGTTTAAAATATCAAATTTAAAAAAGGCTTCTTTATTAAAAGGCGGTAAAATTACATTTTTTGAAAAATAATTCTTTTATCTGAAAAAATGACTTTGTTCTTAAATTATGTCTTAGAAACTCATAATATGAATTCTAAAATTTTAAGGATAATATTAAATTTAAAATACAGTTAATACTATTCATAATCGCTTTTGAACGACTAGTTTGGAATGTCGTGGTGCGCTTAAACTCAGTGTTGCGTACAACACACGCTATTGTATTATTCAAAGAGAAGCGTACCGTGGAAGCTTGGGGTGTAACAAAAATTGGAATTTATCTTATATGGTTTATGATAAAATCAACATAAGAGGTATTAAAATTTTATGAATGTCTGTTTATATTTTTTCAAAAGTGTTTTTTATATTCCTTTGAATCATGATGATGAATTTTAAATAGAACAAATCCCAGGTAATAATACTATTTCAATAAATCCATATAGAATGACCCCAATTGAGTTTCATGAATTGAAGAAGCATGTATGGGATAATAATTATAAGATATGTATTAATCCATTTTCATCACCATGGGGTCCACCAATTCATTTTGTGGAATAAATTTTGATCAATGAGACTATAAACTGATCATTAAGAACTTATCAAGATAAAAATAAAGAATAAGTATCATTTTCCCTATATTTGTGAATTGCTATATTAATTATATGGACCTTAATATTCTTCCAAGATTTATCGTTGATCAAGATGTTATAAATTAATGTTAATTTCTAAGGACATACTATGACATCCTTCATTTTTATCACATAAATTTTCATTACATGGAAATAGTCAAGATATATTAGTGTTTAGTTTCTTGGAAATTACTTTCACTATAACACATAACCTTGGGACATACATCAATGGAAATGGGATATCCTGAGGAAAGTTATAGAATCAGAAAGGGAAATATTTATCATGTGATCATGTAGAATATAAATAAGAACATGAGTCATAACTATTTGGAATGAACAAGAGGCATATATGAATAATAATAACTTGAATCATAATATTGAAATTTGGATGCATTATAAAAATGATGCATTCTTAAGCATATTGTGATGGTTTATAAAAAACGTTTTATAAAAGATAATTAAAAATATTATCCACCAAGGTATCGTAAATATTTTCATATCTAGAGAATAAATAATTTATTCAATGTATTAGAGTGATATTTTGGAACAATCTTCATTTTTAAAATTTCATATAATCCAAATTGATCAGAAAAAATCATTTTGTCCATAACCTGACGAAACTAAAGTACGAGCTACATATAAAGTCATTATGTTAAAATGTTTTTAATGGATTGAACACAACATCACTTTAACCCATGGTAGTAATTTTGGGTTATTATATGTAGGTCACAAGATAAATAAATCACATTAAAATATATGATAATAACTGTGGATAAATAAATCGTTTTGGTATTAAAAATATAATAATATTTTTTATAAAAGAGATAAGTTTTAGATGTAAGGTCTATCTCATGATGGGTATAATACATGGATTTAGAAAATGGTTAATTGAGAGAGAATTAATGTATAAAATTGATATATAAATTATTTTATAAGTAATGATATGATAAAAAATAATAAGAAAATAATCTATAATACCCTATAGAATAAATAAACAAAAATTGATTACATGAATGGAAAAGAAGAGGGAAAGAATTCCATTAACATTAAGAGTTTATTTTAAAACATAAGGGTAGAACCTTGGGGTCATAAGGGAACCTCGACTTAATCTTGGAGAGGGTAATTGGGAATAAATTTGTGAAGGATTGATTAAGAGTGAATGGGAATGGTGAAAAGGGTGTGTATTTATAAGAAAAGTGAGGGAATTGTTTAATAATTTCCAAATATAGGTCTTGTGTATCTAGGTTTTGAAAAATGAAAAACCATTAGATTATATAAGATTTTTCATAATGTTCTAAAAATTTGAGTTACTATTTATGATATTTTAATCCAAATAAATTTATAACAATTATTTAGTACTTCTTTTGATAGGTAAAAGTAATTTAATCACAAAATAACATCTTTAAAACAAAAATTTTCCATTTTAGACATTGGAATGTAACTTATAGGATATAAAATTGATTAAAACTATTTATATAATTAATATACATAAACAAAATATTTTAGGTTTTAAAATTTTGGTTAATTAATTATTAAATCATTAGGTAATAAGTTTGATGTCAGAAGACATACCCAAAACCCAAAAGTGTATTTTAACTATTCACTTAAAAATAAATCATTTGAGAAAATTTTCAAAAAATCAACCAAAAATAATATCAATGAGTTTACTTGAAATATAATATTTATTTTATTATAGTAATATTATGAATATGATATTCTTATCATTTAAATATAAATATAATTATTTATTGAAAACCATTTTTTTTAAAAACATTCAAATATCGGACACTAAAAACAATTACCGACAAATTATAAATTATTAGGCCATTCAAATTTAAATAAGAGTGTTCTAAAATAATGTTTAATTAAAACAAATATTATTTAAAATACCTGAGTTTTTATTAAAAGTTTACATATTGTCTAAAATAACACATTTTTTTTTATTTTCATTCCAAATGTAATTTATCAAATTAAATATATGTTTTATTAAGAAAAATATTATTAAAATAGAATTTATGGAATAAAAATTATATTTGTCAAAAAAAACTATAAATTAACTAACTAAGGCTTAGAAACAGAACAACTTACTATACCCATGTATTCTCTAATGGTAAGGTGTGTGATGGTTGTAGTTTCTTATGGTGGGCCTGATAATGTTGATTGAATGGTAATCTTCACAATTTTAAACTCTGTCCATAGGTGATTTCATTCAAGATTCAATTTTTTAAACTTATCCTAGTCTTGGTAAATAGAAGGCTATAGTGATTTTAAATCTAACCAATGTTATGAAAAATGGGGTTCAAACACTATGAATCTACAGGTTGAGGCCATCGTTTCCCATTTCTGCATCGATTAACCCTTTTTCATTACTTCTTATAAACAATAATTATAATTGTAAAATAATTGTCAATGGCTATAGTTACCAATGGTAAATTTTTCCAAAAATTATATTTACCAATGTTCATATTCGACCTATAATGATATAATAGAAGAATCCCAGTGGTCTCATTTCCCTTTATACCCTATAAATACCACACCTTTCCTTCACTCATTATTCACTATAATGACCCCTGATATTTTATTTCAATTTCTTATGATATATATCAGTTTACTAAAATATTTTTTCATTTCTATAGTGTTAGTCAAGGAGGTAATGAATATAGTAGATTGGCGTGGTCTATGTTTTATAGTTTTATATTTCCTATTTTAAATTTTATATGTTGTTTTAAAGTTTGGAATTTTAATTGGTTTCATATGTAACTAACGTAATGGCCATTATTAATGAGATAAGGATTTTTGGTTCCTCTATATTTTATAATTGTATAATATAATATTATATAATAAAAAATTTCATAGGAAAATAGATCATTTTAAAATACTAGGTTGTTACATTATTCTCCCCATTAGAAATATCATCCACAAAATTTCAACTCAGATTCTCGGTTGAGAATGGGTTAGGGTAATTTTGTTTCATTGATTCCTTGGGTTACCATATCTCTTATTCATAATTTTGGGACCTCCACAACAATTTAATAAGGTTTTTTTTCTCAATTCTTACAATATTTTCAACATAGTCTAATATATCCGCTATATTTTCCCTATAAGAGAGGTCATGATCTAGTTATAGCACTTCTAGATTCATTACATGTGAGGGATCAGGTATAAACTTCCTCAAGTGAGATACGCAGAGTACATTATGATATTGAGATTGATTTGGAAGAAGTGCTAGCCAATTGTCCACTATATCTATCTGATCAATAATTTGAAAGGTGTCAATGTACCCAGAGATAAGATTCATTTTTTAAATCACATGACTCTCCCCCATAGTGATGTATGAAATAAAAATTTACTTCCAACATCCAACACTAAGCCCCTTTTCCAAATGTCAATATAGATCTTTTTCTGACTCTAAGAATATTTTATATGTTGTTATATTGAATGAAAACATTCTATCATATCTTACACAAGATTAGTCCTATGAAAATTTCATCACCAGCTTCATCCAAACAAGTAAGACTTTAACATTACATCCCATATAGAGTTTCATTGGGTGTCATTTGAATACTCGAGTAAAAGTTATTCTTATTTGTGAACTCAATTAATGGGAGGTGTTGATCCTATCCAGCTTTAAATTTCATTGTGTTTGTTTTTAGCATATCATCATGTGTCTAAATAGTGAATTCAGAATGGCCATCAGTTTGGGGTTGATTGGCCACAATGGAATTCAATTAAGTATACAAATCATGTTGAAGTCTTCTATAGAATTTTTATGTGAAAAATGGATCAGGATAAGATATGATTGAATTTGGATCTCAATACAGCCTCATGACATCCATTATACATATCATAAAAATTTCATAAAGAGTTAAATCTTCTATAATAGGGATGAAATGGGAAATCTTGGTGATTTGATCCACAATAAGACATATCAAATTTTTTCCACTTCATGTTCTTGGGAGAACGATGATGAAGTCCCTTATGTTATTGTACCACATCAAGGTGGTATGGGTAGTGGTTAAAATGCCCCTTTTTTAAGTTGACATTATACCTTCATTGGATGGAGGAAAAAACACCATGCAGTGTAGTCAAAAATCTACTATTTCATATTACCCACCAATAATGATGAACAAGGTACCTATACATTTCATTGATGCTAGGGTGTATAGGGAATCTAGAGATATGATCTTAATACATCAACTCTATATTTATCTGTAGTATAGATGAAAAACATAGCCCTGTATGAAATTTCATTACACCATTTGATGAATATTGTTTTGTAGGAAAATTTACATTTTTTATAGCCTCTATTTTATTTTGTATCAAAAGATCTTCTCTTTTATCTCTCTATATCCTATCTTGTAATAGTGGTTGGGTGATAAATTTTTATATAAATAATGATTTTACTTCCCTCATTATTACCATATAAAAGGTTATTGTATCCTTGATTAATTTATATTTGTGAATCCCCCTCATTTCTAGCAGAATAGGGTCTTTCCTACTTAATGGTTTATCAACTGATTCTTTCTCTTCTAGGGTGATAGTGAATAGTATAGTCATAGTCATTAGATGTTCCAACCATCTTCTTTGTCTCATGGTTAAATAATTTTGCATTAATACATACTTCAAACATTGGAAGATTATTTATATATCATATTTCTTTGATTAAACATAGTGCCTTAGTATATTTAGAGAAAAAAACTGTAGCTTTAACTGTGTCACGTGTAGGATAATTCTACTCATGAAGAGTTAAATATCGAGATGTGTTAAGTATCACATTGTAATTTTGGATGAGAATACATGTAACAAACTGATATTTTTTTTATGAAATATCTTTTTTTAAATCATTACATTTAATTTCTATCTTGTGTTACACACACCACATACTTACCTTGCATTACACACAACACTATGTTTCAGTGAAACAACATTTTATTTTTGTAATTATTTTAAAATGAAAATTATAAAATATATGTTTGAATAAGGGGTATGAACTGTATGAACTGAATTATGAAATACGGATTATAAATTTATATATAATTCTTTGAGAAATTAATTATAAATGAATTTCAATTTTTTTTAATAAAAGTAATTTTTTTTTGAAAAACTATTTAATGTGAACAAGTGTGTTTTATAACAATGAATAAAAAATAACTATTGTTGGACTATATTATTGAAATATATAAAATATATTCAATATAATTTTTAACTTTTATCTTTTGTGTTTTCTAGATATAATATAAGAACAAAACCAATTTTATGTATAAAAGAATCATTTTTCAAAAAATGTAGTATTTCCAAATTTTGATGGAAAATTTGTTAAAAATATAGTTTTTTGAAAATTTTATGTATTATATTTGACAAAATAAACATCTTATTTGGAAAAAATATATAAAAATTTACTTTTGGTGAACCAATGGTATTTTTATGATAAGATATATGTTCAGACAAATAGTTAAAATTCTGTTTTTTATTGAAAACTATTTTTTCTTTTGAAGCCTTTACAAGGTCAAATCATGTTTTGAGTTATTTTTAAAATTTAATTAGTTAATTTATATATATAATAATCCCATTTTTCATTTTTAAAAATATTTTATACAAAAACTTATTATAAAAATATTTTTTGTTTTAGAAGAGTATTTTTTCAAAAACATTTAGGGAAATTTACTAGCTTTTATTAAAAGAAATTGGAATGTTTTGAGTGTTGAATTTTAAAAAATGAAGAAAATATTGGATTAATAAGTTAAAAATTTATTAATTAGGTCCATTCTATTTTTTTCAATATGAATTGTACCCATGTAAAATCTTGTTACCAAAGTAAAGGTTATATTAGATAATTTGGGTTAAAAATAAAATCATATAGCCTTTAAAATAACCCAAAATGCCAAAATATTATTTCATGTATAAAATTATACCCTTAACACTTAAGAATGTAAATTAATTCATTTAATGGAAAAATTTCAATAAAACTCACTTATATAATATTTAAATAAAAGAACACAAAAAATTTATTTTCTTTGTCTTTAAAATCTATTATGTGTCCACATGGGATGAAAATGAATGTTATGAATGAATATCATTGAAAATTTTTCTCCTAATTAATTTTTTTATTGAAATTTATATTTTGTAAATTTGAGCCACTTGGATGAAATTATTATATTTATAATCTTTTATTTATTAAAAAATTTAGAAATGTCATATTGATGTTATAATTATTATATTTTTTCCAATATAGGGATACACAATAGATATATTCAACTATAAATATTATTCTGAAATATAATATATATATATTTGTCATATCAATTTATTTTATGTAATAATGAATAAAATTATATTATATAATTACAGAAAACTAATATAGTAGTTATTTTATTAATGGTAATATCAAAGAAAAAATATTAAAATTATTAAAATAATTAAAATTTGACATAATAAATGGGTGAAATGAATATTATTGATGACCTTGAGTATTTATGGATATAAAAAAATATTTATTTTTGAATTTAAATCTTCATATTGATATTTTTTAAAATACTTGAAATAAATGTTGTGAAAATGGACATTATTGATATTTTATCAATATATTTTATTTTAATTATTTAAAAATTATAATAAATGTTAAAAAATATTATATAATTATAATATGTTCTAAATTGTTCTATAGGAATTATTTTTGGTCAAATTGAAATCACATAAGTAAAAAATTACATCATTTTAATATGGAAATATTGATATCTTAGTTAAAATTAAAATTGGTTAAGTAAGGGTTAATCAAAATTAAAAGTTATAAGAAAATACCAAAACTTGTCAAAAATGTATTGGTTAATAATATTAAAACATTATATCATTTTTTATTTAAATACATGGCCTTTTGTGGTATTTCTATTTATAATTATTTTAGTATAAATTAATATTTTAAAAAATTCCAAAAGATCCCTCACCTCAACTGTAAAACAGCACCACTTCCCTCACTCAAATTAAACTCATCCCTATATCTTGAAGAAACTCTTAAAATTATATAATAATTTTATAGAGACACATTATATAGTATATGTAATTTTCCAAAGACCAACTCAAAAGTCATTTAGAGATGATTTAAGGAACCATTTCAAAGAAGAGGTATTCTCTCTAATCGATCACTCTCTTCTTATAATATTCTATAACTCATCTAAATATATGATATATTTCATAATATAATAACTTAATCATCATAATTATTCTTAAATTTTTTTATGATCTTGAACATCTCACTATAAAAAACCTTTCCCATCGAATAATAAATGAAATTGTCACTCGTGTTTATTTAAGAATTACCGTCTCCGCATATCGATACAATTATCTTCCATCACCGTATTTTATGAGTGGGAATTATGATGGATTTAATGTTTATATATGATATTTGTTATATTATTTTACTTTGTAAATTATAATATCATATCAAAAATTTTACCATATAAAATTTTGGTAAATGAAAACATCGCTCATTTGTACTTATGACATACCATCTCCATGATACGTTGTGATTCATTTTTCATATATATTTTTTCCTAGATGGTAATAGGGGTGAATCTAATAAATATATATGATATATATAACTTAGGAATTATTCTATAATGATAATATATAATATACTATTCTTTTATTTAACAAGACGTGAAAATTAAAATAGTGTTCATGTATACGTATGGCTTACCGACTCCACGAACGGTGCATTTCATTTATATATTTTATAGATTATAATAAATAATTATGTATAATATATATATAACTTTTATATAATTTTTGTTATTATGGAGATTATTAAATCTTGATTTAAGTATGAATATAAAAAATATAAAAAATCAAAACAGATGAAAAAAACAATGCAGTTTTTACCCGCAACATAACTTTAACATTTAAATTTTTAATAAGTAGGTAATAAAAGGACATATATAAAGAGTATAAGGTATGATATAACTGAATATTATTATGTAATAGATTTATAATAGAATTATATTTATTATACATAATTTTTTCATGTGTATGACAAGAGTTATGACATAAGGCATGTGATTTTGGTCTCACTTTTATTTTTATTGGACAAATGAATTATAAAATGCTTGTTAGTTTTGAGTGGTGTATATAATAAGCATGTATTTATTTTATGAATATTATATATAAGATTATCATATTTTCATGTCAATATATTTTTTCATTATTTCAAGGTCCATATTATTCATATGATTATAAATTCATGCGTATTTATTTCATAATCTCATTAATATTTGAAATTGTTTTGTTTTTAGTCTTAGTTGAGGAATATTTACCTTAAATATCCATGTTTTATAAAAATGTTTTCAAAAATTGATATTACTATTATCTTATGTATTTTTAAATTCATTTTTATTAATTTAACATTTTTTTCTGCATGGTTTGAATGTAATTCTTTTTCCCTTTATAAACAGGGTACTTTGTGACTTTTTCGGTAAGAGGAATGTTTTTTTACTTATATGGATTGAAAAAAAACTCCATCATCATGAAATATTAATGATTTGAATTTACCTTTACAATATTCTAGTTTTATTTTTATGATGAAAATTTTCTTTTATAATTTCACATCATTTAAATAAAATAATACATTTTCAATGAAAAAGGGATATTTTACTCACGAATTGTTTTCAAGTGTTCTCTAAAAATATTTCTATCTGAGATAAAATTATTAGAAGTTTCTTATATATACTGATATAATTAATAATACCACTCTTATTTTTCTTTAATTTCCATTTTTTATTAGGGATTGTGATATATGAAACCTATTCCTTTTATATTGGTATTGTTATGATTGAGTAATGTTTAAGAATCCCATTTCATTCCATTGGTTCTGATAAAATGAATGATTTTTGTTATTATGGAATCCATATGTATGGTTTTTATTATGTGAGGGATGAAACCTCTATATCATATGAATTAATTTTTTAAAGATTTATATCTCATGTTATTGGAAACACTGAAATGGGAAGTGAACTCGATTCATCAATACAGGACTGGAATAGGAGTACACTCGGTTCAATAATATTGGGCTATAATGATAGTAAACTCAATTTAGTAATAAATTTATGTAATACAGAGGGAAACCATTTCAGTAAGGGACTTTTCCCACTATGATGATCTTGGAAATAATCTTTAACTGAAATTTAAATGATTTTCTAAGATCATGTGTAAGCCAAAATTTAATTTTTCTGATATGATCTCATGGAATATGTCCTTTGAATCTCTCTGATCATTTATGATTTATTCAATTAAATTATATCATGATATTTGATATCTTGATATTATTTTAAAAAGTTGTTTTAATATTTTTATGCCCTTTTGATTATGTTATCTCCCTTGATTCACCCTTACTGAGTATTCGAGCTCACAATTTTCTAATGTTTCCATTCCCTTGGTAATAAAGAAAATATTTATGTAGGATTGTAATGGGGAATGATCATTTTGCTAAATGTTGATGTTATTTCACTGAATTAGAATAATTTTTTCAATGTTTCCTAATGCACTAAACTATTCTTCTCCTTGGGAATGTTTTGTGTTATGAAATTAATATTATTCTATAAATATGTAATATCCACATTAATTAAGTCTGTGATATTATAGTTAGAATCAGAGAAAAAGTTTGTTCAGCCATTTTAAAATATGATGTTAAAACTATACTCGAAACCCTTGAGATATTTATAAGGATATGTCCTTGAATGTCCCTATTTAGAAGTATTCATATAGGTTACAGTAATAAATTTTTCTTAATAATAATGAATAAACATTGATTAAACATAATATGTTATATATATAATATAATTTCCCTTCATTACGTGGTTTTCCAAATAATACTAGTGTTCCTCACACCATTATTTAGGTTTTTGTGTATGGAAGTAACCAGAATGAACTAGACTAACATTGAAAGTGAAAAAAATTGCTAATGATAAATAAAATGGAATGATTATTAGATTAAAAGAATTTATGATTATGAATAATTAATAATCTCATAATATGATCAATAGTCTTAAATTTGGTGTGTTATCTTACCCATATAATTAGATAATGATATAGTTTCACTGTGACCATAGTAGAAATAAATCTAAATTTTACTCCTGTAAATCATGTGGGAAGTGGAATCAAGGATAATGTCTTAATAGAAATAAAATATGATTTGGTTTGGGTTAATTAGGACACAAATAAAGTGATTCTAAAAGAAAATGTTAAGTTATAAAAATGGAAAACGATAATTTTCTTCTAATGGAAATGACAATAGTTAAATGTTTTAAACATGGAATGTATGGGCATTTTAAAAATCCATTACCTAGGGGAAAAGATTAAGAAAGATGTGTGTGTAATGGTTATATGGATGAATATACAATGAATTACATATGCAATGGAATACTTAATATGGAATAAAATGATAAATCATTGATAATGGTTTATGAATGAAGTGTAATTATTTATTATTTATGTTTTGGAATTAAAAAATAATGTTGTAGACATAATTTTATAGTACTATTGATTAATTAAATATCTATGTATTATCCCACTTTAGTTCTTCCATAAATATTTTAAATCATATATGGAATGGTACTCGTAACCATGAAATGTTATGGAGTTGGTAATGTGATATTTTTAGAAAACACAGGATTAAGTGATAGATAAACATTAATAAGTGCATGATGTTGGGATAATGGGATAAAGGAATGTATTAATATAAATGGTATCATATTGATGACCTTGTGACTAATTTTATAAAAAAAAATATTTTATCATATCATGGATTGATATTATAGAATTTTTGGATTTATGGTATAAGGAAATAGTTCAATTTTGAAAACATGGATGTTTTCTCTCTGGTTTTATGGTAATTAATGGTACTAATACATTTTAAAAGAATACATGATAATGGTCTTGACTATTTTTTTGTGACAATTACGAACCATGTAATGTTTTTTTGGGGGATTAATGACAATAATGTTTATAATTTTCTCTTCGAAATATTTGAATTTTAATATTCTGGAAGGATTATAATGTAATCAATTTTTGAGAATGTTTATATTGAAATTTGGATGTGGTTTTAGAGATTAATTTATTGTCTTTAAATATGAGGTATTATAAATTTCGGATAACATATGTTATGATATTAACTAAATACATATTTAATGAACTCTCATTATATTTATATATCTCAATATGTTCTAACACTTTAGAAATGAAAAATTAATCTTCTTTTCTTGGAATAACATATGAAGTGGGAATTGATCAATGGATAATAAAGGATGAGATTGTGATTATGAAATGTAATGAAATAAATTAAATATCTATTCACATGAATATTCATTAACTCTATGGAAAATATATTCAAACAAAAAAAATATCGAAGTATCTTCTTTTTTGATGAATCACATGGACCCATAGACTATCATTTTTTTTGTCTTTGTTATTGTTAATATTATCTTAATCATGTTATCAATCACACTCAATCAGAACAAGATAGTTATATTTCTGTTGAATGAAAATGTTTTCAATTTCCATCTATTTTATCTTATGTCAAAACCTATTTATGAGTTATCTTGGGTATCCATTGGGTTTCCAACTTTATCTTTTATAATGGTAGTTTTAATATTCATTTTTATGATGTCAGATTTTATGAAAGGAACTTTCAAGTATCAATCCATTGATATCATAGACTAATTTAAAGGGTGAAATTCATTTTAAGCGGTGTAGAGTGGTAAACCTTTATAATTTTATGAAATATATTTTTTTTAAATAATTTTACATCTTTTATGTCTTTTGTTACACACAACATTGACATGGCTTACGTTACAAACAACACTATGTTTCTATGGAACAAAATTTTATTATTATAATTATTTTAAAATAATAATAACCTAAATGTTAAAATAAATGGTATGAACATGATTAAATAAATTATTTAATATTGTTTATAGAAATATATATAATCCTTATAAAAATTAATTATAAATGAATGTAAAACAATTTTTTAATATAATTACTTTTTTCTGAAATACTATTTAATTTTCAAAACTGTGCTATATACCAAAAAATAACCAATAATGTTTGTTGGATCATGTTAATTAAATATTTTTTATATGAAATATAATTTTCATCATTCTTCTTATGTGTTTTCTTGGTAAGATATAAGAACAAACAAAATTTTATGTCTAAAATAAGTATTTTTCTAAAAAGGTTGTTTTTCTTGAAATATTTATTGATTATATTTGATAATATAAACTTTTTCTTTGTATGTTGGATATCAAATTTAACATTGATTGACTTATATATTTTTTTGAGAAATTTAATGTTTTGATGAATAGTGAAAATCGGGATTTTTATTTAGAGCTATCTTTTCTTTTAAAGCCTATACAGTGTATTCTGTTTTTGAATTATTTTAAAATATTAATTAGTTCATTTTTATTTTAAAAAAATCCAATTATTTTTTTGAAATTGATTTCATATATGAGAATAATATATAAAAATTTATGTTTTAAAGGGGAATTTTTCCAAATTATTGTTTTTCATAGAAATTTACCTTCTTTATATTACATTAAATTCTTAAATATTTGGGTTTTTAATTTTTAAAAATGTATTTTTAATTTGTATTCAAAATATACCAATTTATTAAATATATCTCTTTTATTTTTTTTCCTATTATGAATAGTAACCATGGTAATCTTTATTTTCATGGTAAAGGGTAAATTGAGTAATTTAAGTTAACAATAAGATTAAAAAGACTGTAAAATGACCTTAAAATATGAAAATTTGAATTATATGAATTAAACTATAAACCTAACACAAAAGGATCAAAACTAGGTCATTTAATAAACATTGTTTCATTAAAACGACTTAATAATATTTAAATCAAAGAAACTGAGAAAATGTAATTTTATTTGTCTTTTATTTATCTTATGTGTCCACATGAAGAAAATTGAGTGTTATGAATGAAAATCATTTCCAATTTTTCACAAACTAAATATAATTTAATAAAAAAATTTTTTTTTGACATTTTTATCCACTTGTATGAAATTAAAATATTTATAATATATTATTTAATAAAAAGTTAAAGGAATCACTTTCTTGTTTAAAATAGTTTATCATTCCTAATATAGGGACACACAATATATATTAGATTATAAATAATATTCTCAAGTATAAAATATATGTATTCAACAGTGTAATTTTTTTAAAAAAATTCGTGAACTAAAAGAAATAAATAATTACATAACACTAATATAGTAATTTTTTATTAATAGAAATACCAAATAAATAACATTAAAAATATTAAAATAAATATAATTTTAAATAATTAATGTTTACCATGAAATATTTATATTAACATGAACATATAATTATACAATATATTTTTTTTCTAGGTGAACTTGTTATCATGATATTTTTAAAATCCTATATATTAATATTTTAAAAATTGAATGTATTGATATTTTATAAAAATAATGATTTCATAAATTATTTAAAAATCATAAAACACATTAAAAATAAAAAATAATTATAATAGGTTTTAAGTTTTTATTATTTTTTATTTTTGGTCTAGTTGAAATCACATATATAAAAATTACATCCTTTTAATATTTGAAAATTGGTCACCTGATATAATATTAAAATTTTTTAGGTTAGGGTTTATGAAGATTATAATGCTTTAACAAATACCAAAAAATAATACATATATTTATTGGGAATATTAAAACATTATTTCATATTATATACAAATATATATCCTTTTAGAGGTATTTGTATTGGGATTTAATTTATTATAAATTAATAATTTTAAAAATTCCAAAGTTAACACTCATCTCAATTATAATAGGGAAACACCTCACTCACTTATTCACATCACATTGAAACTTATATCTCACAAAAAATCTACAAAATTATTTAAAAAATATATCTATATAATTTTGGAGGTTTTTTATTCTAAAGAGACCAAATCTAGAGTCTTTTAGAGGAGATATAAAGGAGTCATATCGAAGAATACACAATCGCTCTAATCGATCACTCTCATTTTATAATCATCCGTACCTACTATAAATCTGTGACATATATCATAATATAACAAATTCACCATACTAAATATTATTCAATGTTTTTATGATTTTTAATACACAACTATACATCCGCTTTCCCTACAAACATGAAATGAATGCATCGCTCGTGCGTTTGTAGAGCTTAATGTCACCACATTGAGATACAATTAATTTTTCATCACTGTATTTAATAAGTGGGTATTATTATGGGTTAATGTTAATAAACTATATTAATGAAGTAATTATACTTCAAGAATTATAATTTCATATGTAACTTTTTTATCTTTTCAAATTTTTTAAAATGATAATGTTGATGGTGCGTACATATGACTTTCCATCTCCATGATGTGATGTGACTCATTTTTCATATCTATTTTACATATATGAGAATAATGATAAATTTTATTAATATATATGATATGTAAATTAAAAAATATTTTTTACTGGTAATATGTCAAATAATATTCTTTAATTTAATATTTATCAAAAACGGAAACAACGTTCATTTGTACGTATGACTTATCGTCTCTCTAAATAGTGTATTTCATTTTTATGTTTTTTAGAATATAATATATAATTATGTACAAAATATATATTATATTTATATATTTTTTATCAATATATATATTTTCGAATCATGATTCAACTAAGAGGACAAAAAATATAACAAATCAAAACAGATGACAAAAACATAGTAGTTATTAAATGTAATGTAAATTAGACATGAAAATTGTTAATAATTGTGTAATAGAAGGCCATAAGTAAATCATATATTATATGATATAATTTAATATCTTTCGTTAATCATTTTATAATTAACTTATATTTATTATACATAATTTTTTCATGAGTATGCTGAGAGTCAAGACATAGCGTATGAGATTTTTTTCACTTTTATTTTAGTAGAGCACATGAATTAAACACAACCTCTTTATTTTTTGGGGTATATATACTACCCATGAATGTATTTTATGATTCTTATCCGGAAAATTATGGTATTTTATTCTATATATATATTTTTATTCATTCTTGTGGAATACGATTCTTCTCATTATCAAGTCATTATTTTTTATTTCACCATCTCATCAATATTAGTGTTTGTTTTATTCTAAGTCCCAATTGGGGAATTATTTATCTTCAATATCAATTTTTTTCTGAAAGGGATTTCAAAAATATTATCAATTTATCCTATTGATTTTTAATGTCAATTTTTACACATTTTTAAATTTTTAATACATTGTTTGAATGGAATATTTTTTTTCATTTTCTAAATGCGGTACTTTCATTAAAAACTGTCTTCATGTGAAATCTCAAATATTATTTTACATCTAAGATAAAATTATTTTCTATAACTTATGATTTAATGGGAATATTATTCAATGCCACAATTCATATTTTTTATTATATTGGTTTTTTTGTTTATGATGTAAATATCATTATGAAACCTATTTATTCTACATGGGTTATGCTTTGATTGAATAGTGTTTATGAAAACCATTTCATTCCATGGGTTTTTTTGTAAAGAATGATTTTTATTCTTGAAGAACACATATGTTTGGTTTTCATTATGTAGTTTGGGGAACATATATTTCCCTCCAATGCATTGGGTAAAAATTTATATCTAATGAGAGAAACAGGGCTAGAACAAGAAATGAATATGGTACCATATTACAAGATAAGAATACGAGTAGACTCACATTTATAATAATAGAATTGTATAAGAGTAATATTGGTTTAGAAATATATGGCTACAATGGGGTGTGATCCTGATATAGTAAATGAATTTTCTACTACGATGGTCTTGAAAATGACCCTTCACTAAAATGGAATGATTTCCTATCCTTATGTGTGTGCCAAAATTTAATGTTTTATTCTATCATGTAATATGTTATTTGAAAACTTATAAAAAATTTTTATTAATTACTTGAAATGATATCATAATATTTCATAACAAGATATAATTTTCATAATTTAGTTTCATATTTTTATGCCCTTATGCTTATGTTATCTCCCTTGATTCACCCTTACTG
Source organism: Viscum album (assembly GCA_963277665.1). NCBI lineage: Eukaryota > Viridiplantae > Streptophyta > Magnoliopsida > Santalales > Viscaceae > Viscum > Viscum album. The sequence goes on from OY728137.1 coordinate 277,135,727, forward strand.
AGTATCTGAGATCACCATTTTACATATGTTTCCTTTACCCAGGTTATAAATAATTATTTTTGGTAGGAGTACTAAAGGAGAAGATATTTATTGTAGTTGTTGAAGTTATTTCACTAAATCAGTAGAATATGTTCCAATTTTCGAATTCCATTTTGCTACTACAGTCATTAAGAATTTGTTTTTGTAATGTAATGAATATTTGTATAAAAAGATATCATATCTATGTATGTTAATCATCAGGTATTATAACACATCTTATTCCTCTCAAAGATACATCAATATAAATAAAAAATCCTTCTCCTAAAATGGGTATAGTTAAAAAAGGTGTAGTAATTGATATCTTCTTCAGTTTAAGGAATCTGTCTTCACACTCTATTATGTAGATGAAATTTTATCTTTTCAAGTTTACATTGTTAGTGGATTATATATTCATGAGATTCATTTCAAAAAAATATTATCGTATCCTGATAAACTAATTAAATTATGAATATCTGTTATTTTTTTATGATTATGACACTCCCCTACAACCATTTTCATGAAATGGTCAACTAATATTCTTTTACTAGTTACAATGTTCCCCAAGAATACAACTTATTTTTACCATAATTCGCTTTTCTGATATTTCCCAAATATATTATCCTTCTTCATAGTTTTCAATAAAACCATAATATTTTCCAAATTCTCTTCAAAAAATTGGAACATATCTGAATAACAGCAATAGAAACTACCATGAATTTATCATGGTATTCCTTAATGGATATATTAATCCAAACCCTAAATATATTCACAGCATTATTATAGCCTTATGGAATAACAAAAAACTCATAATATCTATATAATTTTCTGGAAATAAGACTTTGAAATATCATATTTTATCACCTTCAATTGATGATATATAAATCAATAGTCAATGTTGGTGAAAAATTGATCTCCATAAAGTTATTCAAATAAATCATTAGTACTTTATAGAGGGTACTCATTCTTCATTTTTATCCCACTAAGTTCTCTATAATCAATTCCTAGCCACATTTATCTATCATTATTCTTTAAAAATATAATAGGTTCTCCCCATGGAGACACAATTTCATAGATATATATCTTCTAAAACATATTAAGAAGTTGTTTATTTAATTACACTAACTCCACATTTTCCATTATATACGGGATATTTGATTTCATATTCCTTCCTGGTATATGTTCAATGGAGAACTCTACCTATCCTTCTGAGGGAGGTTCAAGTAAATCTCTATGAAATAATTAATTTTATTCTTTAATTATAGGTCATTTTCTATCATTTACAATTCATTTTCTTTTACCAGTACTCTGATAATCTATGTGAAGAAGGCTATTAGAGTATCTATTATAACAATATCAGAATGGGAAATAATTTCATGGAAAATATCTATCACATTTTAATTCATTAATATTGAAATTTCTCTTACTCTTTAGTTTATATTAGCATTAAACATTGAGAGCTAGTCCATGCCTAGTATACAATAAAATTCCACCGTAGGAATGGCTATTATATTTGAAATGAGATCGCACTCAACAATGTTAATACTAGAGTTTAAATATATATATTATGTTAGGATAATACCTCTTCGATTATTTAACGATAACACTAATTTTATCAACTCAAGTATTGATTCTATAATATTTGGAAACTTTGATGAAATAATGTAATGCGTAGAACTAGAATTAAAAAATTACTTGATATATTATAGGGAAAATTTAGTGTATATACCACCACATCATTTTGTTCCTTTAGTTAAGCCATTGTGATGGAAAATTCAAATATTTTTTCTTTTTTTTTATACTCAATTTTATAATGGATTACCTAAATTATCTTAAAATTCAAAAATTTATTGGAAAAAATCCAAAGCTACCAACACAAGAAATACAGTGCTTCATGTTGGGCCAACACGATATTCCATTTTTCATTAGTAGTAAGAAGTTGGGGGTTCAACCCCCCCCCCACCCAAACAATTTTTGGGCTATAATTATATATCTTCCACATTTTTAGAACTTTACATTACTAAGAAAAAAGTTACCTAAATCTTCATCCCATATTCATTTCACCTTCGAAGTATCACTATCATTCATCCTCTTCTGATTCTATAAATTCTTCTTTGAGTTTAGCTTCATTGGTTTATTCTTTTCCTTTAACCTATGTTACTAATATCTCTATATAAACTCTAACTCAACCTTTATACCAGTCAACAAAATCTCTTTATATGTTTTATAGTTTCATTTCATTAAATTAGTCCACATATGGGGTCGCAATACACCTTTGAATCTGTAAACCTATTCCTTAGGATCCATAATAATAAAAGAGGTGTACTAAGCCTGTATTGTGATGTTAATCTCATATATTCCAATGATTATTTTCTTCTTCTATTTCATAACTATGAATTCCATATTTTTATTTAAATAAAATAGGGAAAAATTTAATGAAAATTATTATCATGAACAATATTACTCTATAACATCAACCTACCTTCTTGGAATTCTTTTAATAAGTTTTCACCCTAGTTCAAATTATAATTCTATGTTTTATACTACTAGGGTGAGTTTCTAAAACATCAAATAGTGGAGAATAGAAAATAAATTTTCAATTGAGGAAATCCATTTTTCAACAATTAATAGGTTATTAGCTCACCTAAATGAAGGTTTCCATTAATAAATAGAGGTATAAGTAGCAATTTGTTCCATTCGAGGTGAATCTGGTCTCTCTACCTGACTCGTGGAATTATTTTTAAATTGAGATATTTGATTCATCATCCTCATGATGTTTTATATTATACCTTCTTTAGAAAGGTCATCAGTGCTTCATCTATTTCACTCATCATTTATATTGTTCCCTCTATTTCACATTATTTTTCTAAAATAGGAAAACCCTAGTGATAAACGTGTTAGTTTTAGGAATATTATAATTATAAAGAGAGTTTATGTCCTGAAACAACATTTTTAAATATGATATTATTTAATCTCATCTAATTATATTTTCTATATAACCTATTTAATGGTTTATAGAAAGATTGTGACTATGAAAAAAAAATCCCCTAGGTGTGTCAAACAAGGGGTGAAAATGGGCCCATTTTCATAAATTTGTTCTCAATATAGAGTATATTACTATAGTGGTTCGGAGTGTTACCCCATGGTACATCTATTCCAGAGGCACATCCACTTATGGTATCTCAAAAACATTGATTTTCATGGAAACTAGTTACATAAAACTAACTAAACTACTATGATGTTTTCTTGTTTTTAAAATTGTACCAATGGTTAATAATAAATTTTTCAAATCCTAATTTCAATAAATAACCTCCATATAATTTTATACCAATTATTACATCCCACCATTTTATTTGCTAACTTTTCATTACAAGTAAAAGGAAAATGTAATTTTACAGTTTAGAATCCTAGAAATTAGGTATATAATACATGAAAACAAAATAAATTATTCTAATAAACTTGAAATACATATTCTTATGTTTAAACTAATGTAATTTTAGTAAATCTCATATCCATGGGACATACATCAAAGGAAAGGTGAAATCATGAACAAAGTAAGGGAATAAGAACAAAAGATATTTATCCAGTGATCTTGGGGAATATTAATAAGAATACAAGGCTTGAAAATAAATCATGAACATGAGATATATATTAATAAAAATATCGTGAATCATAACATGGAACTTTTTATAGAACATAAAAATGAGGAATTCATAAGAATATCACCATGGTTTGTCACAAAGGTGTCATAAAAAATTACCATGTTTATTCACAAGGTATCATAAAATATGTTATCTTCAGAGATTAAATGATTTTCCCAATTAAGTGTAGTTTTATTAAGGAAAACCATTCATATTTTTTAATTTCATGTGATACCCATTGATCATATAAAATAATTTTTTCAATAACCCATGGAAAATAAAGATCAAATTTCAAATAAAATCAATGAGTACCTAATTAATTAAAGTATTGAACATATTATAATTTTAACCTACATATGGGAATGTGGGTTTTGTATATTTAAATCCCTAAATAAATTAATTATGTTAACATCTTTCTAAATAACCATGGAAAAATAAATTGTTTTGGTATTCAACATGTGATTATTTCTTTTGTAAATGGGGGAAATTTGAGATGTAAATTTGGTAGTATGACAGGTATAAAACATGGATATAGAAAAGGGTTAAATGAGAGATAATTAAGTTATCCCAATGAAAAAAAGGATATTTTAGAATTAAGGGTACGATAAATGGAATATAAAAATAATTTAACACACCCTTTATAAGACATACACGCAAAGAATTACGTGATTGGAAAAGAAGAGGATGATAATTCCCTTAAATTGATATGTTTTTCCTAAAAGCTAAAGATAGAACCTTTGGGTGACTCTTAGGGAGAAATATTGAGTATAAATTGATAGGTTATGGATTGAGAGTTAAGGGGAATGGTTAAATGGGTGGGTATTTTGAGAAAAAGTGTTTTTTTAATAATATCTTCATATAGGTCTTGGAAATCTGGGTTGAGGAAAATGAGAATCAATTGTCTTACCCTTTGTTTTTTGGTTAATTTTTTCAAATTTTGAGTAAATATTTAAGATAATTGAATCCACTGTAATAGAACAAAAATTTTTAATTCTTTTTTGGACATTGAAAAGTATTTTCTTCACAAAAAAATGTTTTCAAAAACCAAAATTTTGATTTTAGACTTTGGAAATTCACTTATATGTTTAAAAATTGATTAAAACAATTAAAATACATAATAAAAATAAAATGGAATATTTAATTTCTTCGATTATGGTTAATTAAAATTTAATTCTTTTTTAAATAAGTATGAAATCCAAAAATTTACCAAAAACCAAAAAATTAGTTTTTTTATTCACTAAAAAATAATCTATTTTAAAAAATTCTCAAAACCACTATAAAATTATTTTGATGTTCTGATTTTATATAAAAAATTTATTTTGTCAAAATAAAATTATAAATATGAGAATTTAAACTTTTAAGTTTAAATAACTTTATTTATTGAAAACATTCTGTTTTTTAAACACAGTTAAATTTCAAAGACTGATAAAAATTTCTTCTGAAAATATAAAACTATTTTTGATATATATTTAAATACGTATTCTTTCAAAGTATATTTCATTAAAAAATTATAATTCACAGCACAATACCATATTATAAACAGTTTATATATTTTATAGAAAAATGAAATTAAATTGTATCTATATCCAAAAATCGATATGTAAAATTCATCTAAATTAAACATATATTTTTTATGGCAAAACATGCAAAAAAATTTATTGATCGAATTTCCATTTTACTTATAAAATGGAAATTACACTTTATGAAACTATGTCTTGGACACATATCCAATTATTACACTCGCGAATGCCCTAAGGGTGAATTTTGTGATTCTAGTTTCATAAGGTGTCTCAGCTACCATTGAAATACTTGTAATCACCACTAACAACAACTTTTACCATAGAAAATTTCATTAAATCTTCAATCATTGATGCTTGAATTGGGCTTGCTTAGGGGTGAAGCATAATGATAGAACCTCCCTCCCATGTTCTGAACAGTGGGCATCAGATAGTAGGAATGTACTAGTTGAGGCCAACATTTCTCCTATATACATCAATTATTATTTTCCATTACTAATAATACACAATAATTATAATGGTAAATATACCCATAAAAACTGACTAATGATTAAATTGACCAATGCCCATATTTGATAGACTTAAATATAATCATCAAATCCCATTGAAAATATTTACATTTATATACTATAAATAACACTATATTATTCCACCAAATATTCAATACAATACCAAAAATGGTATATTTTAATTTCATAATATTTTGATTTTTTCAGTAATATTTTATTTTATTTTTATAGTTTAGTTTGCTGGAGAAACAATTCTATCACATTGGGTAAACATAGATCATTCCATTTTATATATCATTTTTTATAATTTTAACTTATAGTAATGTTTGGTTTTTTAATTTTTTATAGGTGACTAATATAATTATCATTATTAATGATATATGGTTTTGTGAGTTCTTCAATATTTTTTATGTATAATATCATATAAAATAACAAAACTTTTATTGGGAAATAAATATCATTGAATATTCCTGGGTCTTTACACATACCCAATACAACCTTTTGTATTAGGTATAGACATTATGAATTCATAGTGATGTCATTTTTCTTACTAAGGCCCTAACTATCTTCATGGATTTTGTGAATAATGTCTTTAGAAACATGATTAATCAGTTTGTGGTAGTATTTAAGCATGATATTTTTATATATTCCAATGGCTAGGATTATCCGGAAGATAACATTAATATTTAACCAATCACCCATAGGAAGGACTATGTATATAGAAAAATTATCAAGTTCATGTTTTGTCTATAGATTTGTTGATTTTTTAACTCTATAACCTCAAAATATGGTATATTGGTAGAGAAATAAAAGAATTATATTGTATGAAATTATCCTAAACCAACTAATGTGATTGATATCTATATTTTTCCTGGATAGAATAGATATTATTTACCTTTTATTAATAATTTATCAGGGATTTCAAATCCACTCACCAAGAAAACCGGGATGGGAGTCAAGATCTTTTAGACAAATGAACATGAGGAAAATTTCACAAGGATAAAAATAATAGTGGTTTGCACACCTAAAATTACACAAGAATAAGGTGGATAAGGATTTGTGATTTCTATTAAAGCATCAAATAAGGGGGAAAATGTTATTATGGAGCACAATACAATGATGGATTCTACCACACACTAATTGAAGTTTCATTATTAGAATTTTCTTACTCAGTTTCTTGATTTAGAAGTGGTAATATTTTTATTTGGATTTAGAGGCATTATCTTTAAGTGAAAAGGTGTGAAATATATACTAATTAAAAATGTTTAAAGTATATCTTCCCCAAGAATTATTTGGGTATTTTTTATAGAAGATGGTCGGAGTTGATTACATATTATTAGGGATCAATACATCACCACTCGGGGAAATAGAACAAGGCTCTTGATTCTTTGAGAAGAAATAATCATCCTTCATTATCTATGATGAGGATAAAAAAGGATCCAATATTTCTATATTTTTAATGTATGAACACCAAAATCTCGAAGTAATGGTGGAAATCATACTTTCTCAAATGGTTGTTCATACATTAATCTATATTAAGATAAAAGAGTAGTAGAAGATAGATTTATATCTGCAAAATAAGGTGAGAATATTCCTAAGTTCAACCTTGATTGTAATGGAATGATAAGGTTATAGAACTGAGTATGTGTTTCATAAATAACAGACATCAAAAAGGAGTTATTAGAAGAATATCATAGATCATAATTCTTTATTCCTCCATGAATTTCACATTGGTATTATGACATAAATGAATATTTCTAGTGGGATTGGATTATAATGGATTTTCTATATTTTTTATCTCTATACCTAGAATGTTATAATTTTAATTCTGGAAGATAGATGTAGGGGGATTTTACAAGAATTACCCATACCAAAATTGAAATGGGATAATGTCACCATGTATTTCATCATCAAACTCCCCAAAATGTATAATGGAAATAATGATATTTATGTTTTAGTTGATTATATTATAAATTAAACCAACATCACTGATATATGAGAATATTTATATCTTGATTACCATTATACGATATATATTAAGGAATTGGTAAGGTAAAAAAAATTTCCACTTTCTATTTTATCTAATAATGATGCAATGTTTTAAATGATGTTCTGGTGTAGTATTTCATATCCTATTGATATATAGTCACCTTTTAGAGCTTATTATCAACCCATGATGTATTTTTAGTATATGATAACCATCAACACTCTCAGATATATTCAGTCATCACAACCTTTAGATTTCAAGGGTGGTTGGGATAAACACCTTCCTATTGTAGAATTCTCTTAAAACTGTAGCCATAACTTGATTATTTATAGGAATACTTATAAATAACTTGATGGAAGGAAGTACCGAACAAAAATGAAATAGAAAAAATATAAAGAAATAATGTTATTGTATCTTGAGATAGAAGTGGAAATTGAAGATAATGTTAGAGCCATTCAACAACTCATCAAGTGAGCTCATGTATTACATAAGAGTTATATATATAATCACTAAAAATATCTATAATTTAATGTTGGTGAGAAGGTATTCTGGTGAATTTCTCCCTGGATTAGGGATATGAGATATGCTAAATGGAAAAGTTGATCCTTTAGTATATTAGTCGCTATTAGGTTCTAGATTGAGTAGGGACTATATCTTATAGTATAGTTCTTACACCAATCCTCTCAAAAGTTTATGATGCATATCATGTATATATATTGATGAAATAAATACCTGATTCATCACTTGTACTAAAATTAGAGGTTATACTACCAGATCATGATATTTAGTTTGAATAATAACTGGTAAAAATCATAGATCATTGAGATTATTTTCTATAAAAAAAATGCTCTTGCTAGTTTAAAGTTATTTAGAGTAATAAAAAATTTAGGGATGATACATAGGAAACTGGGCATGTGATGAAGTCGTAATATTTTCATTTTTTTTATCAGATTAATTGATTTTCAAGTTAAATGTTCATTTTAAAATTTATATAATGTAACACAACAATATTTTATATGTATTTATTTTGAAATACAATTTAAGTATTTGATATATTTATTTACAATAATCATTGAGACTAAATAATCATTTGATATAGAATACATTAACAACCTGATAGTTGGATTATTGGGTATCAATATTGTTAACCACATTATGAAATATATTTAGAATTTTTCTCCTAAATTTATATTTATTGATTAAATTACATATTTTTTGAAGAAATATATTTTATCTATATGTTATATATTTTTATCTAGATAATGTATATTTTTAATGACAAAAACATTTCCATAATATATTATGTAATGTTTTATAATGACTATTTTATTATGTTTAAAATTTGAAGAACATAAAAGGAAATTAATATACTAGAAGAAGATTACATATCATGATTTATTATTTAATATAACTACTAGAAAAATACTATGTGATAAACAAAAAAAAGGATAATTCATAGACTAATAAAAACTCTATCGGATTTTATTCTCCAACGAATATCACTACTAATTTAAAAACAGTAAAAACATAAGTGTGAAATGTTATAGATACACTGAAGTTAACCATATAACCTTTATAAGGAAAGAAATGAATGCCATGGTATGCAAATAGTGGATTATATATGGGTTGTAAAGTGTAAAGTGACCATTAGTATCTGACCATTACGAGGAGGATAATGAATATAATCATCGGTTAACATTACTTTTTTTCAATATGAATATTGGGAATTATTACAATTAAAAATAATATTATAATTATAAATTATGTATGTGATGAAAAAAAATTGATGTTCATTGATGATATGATGGCGTCAACTTGTAAGACCAATACCTTTAAACCCCATTTGTTGAAACTTGGTATGGAGGAAACATAAAAGGGTTTCAACTTAATGAATCATAAGAAAATAATAAAAAATTAAGGCTTGAATGGAATCAACTTTGGGGGAATTGAAGTGATTAGAGATCATGAATAGGTTAATGATAGCTGATCCATCCCATGAATGTTCCACTATTTCACACCTTACCCTTAAGTAATATACTGGTGTAATAAGGAGTTATGTTTCCTGAGTATCACATTATAATATTTTATATTTTTTTAATATTAAATAGTGGGTTCTTCAAACCTTTTTTTATTTATTTAATAAAACACACAAGATAGTAACATGAATATTATAAATATAATATTTGATACATATAAAAAAAATCTGAATTTTTAGTAAATAAATACAATTTCATTATAAATTCAAGTATTCTAAATAAAATTTATTTTCCTGAAATATTATTAAAACACAATTAATTTAAATATTAATGTGGACATAAATTTATAATGTTCTATGTAATTTTAAAAAGTGTTAGAAAGATGATTATGTCATAAAAGTGTAACTTTTAAATTAATAATGGGTTTTAATTTAATGTTAAAATTATCATATTTAGATAATTATTTTGATAAAATGAAAATTATATTTAAAACTATCATGTTTATATTTTTTTAAGGTGAAATTTCTATAATTTTCTAAAATAAATTATTTTACTCTAAATATTAAGATTATAGTTTTTTGTTTTCTGTACATTTGATGACATCATAAATATGTAATAATTTTTTAATAATTATGAAAAATACAATCCAAAAACAATTTATTTTATTTATTACTTTATATTCTAATTAATTAAAATGAATTTCAAAACCTATAAATAAATTTCCAAAGTCTTACATAGATATTAATGTTTTAAAAACATTTTTAAAAAAAAAAATTATTCTCCCACGGAAAATGTAATATAAAAATGAATATGGGTTCTAGAAATAAAATTTATAAAAGAGGTCCATATATATATATATCATAAACCTTGTTTGAAAACCATGGTTATTCCAAATTTATTCCATTTACTATAGCCTATACTTCAAAGTCCTATGTTTAGAAATTAATAAACGATCCTTCAATATTTTCAATAAATAACTACCTTTCTACCACATTTTATTCAAACCTAAGACAATAAGAATGAAGTTCCCAAAATTGTACTTCTCTATAGGCATTCCAATGAGTTTTAAGGTTCTAATAATCCCCCTCAAGCTTTATGAATTTTTTCTTCAAGTTAAGGGATTTTATTCTTCTTATTTTTGACCAAGTACTTGTTTTATAGTGAGTCTTCTAATTTCAATGTTATTATGTTCTCATGTTGTTATGATAATTCAATTGATGTCTAAATTATATTTTAGCAGTGAAATAATTCCATTTTATCTAATTAATCTCCTTCCCTAAACCACTTCTATACCCATTATATTGCTAAAATTGTCATGTGATTATCCTTTCCTAATTTTATTTTATAAATACCCACCTATATTTTAATTCAATGGTACTTATATATATGTAGTTATGATTTTTTGTTTGTGGATTTACATTTTTTAAACACATATTCTCTTTCCCATCTGTTTAAAATAATGAAATATTCAAGTATTTGAGAACTTATATACACAATTATGTTATTTGAAACTTGTTCTTTATTATCAATGTGTTATTCATGAAATTATTTATCATAATCGATGTTGATCACATGAACTGAGAAAAATGATGGTTTTCCTTAATAGTGCTATAATTCAATGGGTATCTAATTAATTTCTAAAGATGACATTCTTATGATACCCTAGTTATTTTCATTTGTTATATTCATTATGACACCTTAGCAATGAACCATTAAAATATTCTTATAAATGCCACATATTTATATAGTAGCCACATTTCAATGTTATAGATAATATAATTATTATTATGAACTCATGTTATGCCTCATGTTTTACCCATAAATACCTCTCCTGTTCTATTTCCATTTCTTATCCATTACTAGAAATTATGTTACACTTTATATTGATTTATGTCCCCTGGAAATCACTTCTAGTGAGGTAAACTATGGTGAAAAAAGGACTATTTTAAGTAGATCAAATAAAATTATGTTTTTGTTTTTTATTTAATTATTTGTTTTATGTACCTAAATTCAAACACACTAATCCCTAAAATATCCTTCAATGTTGTTAATGTACTATTTTTTTAGTGAATTATCTTAAAAATCATTTACTAAAAAGGCACGTTTCTATAGTTGGTATTAAAATAATTAGTTATTTTTTGACAATGGGACTATAAAAAATTATTAATATCTCTAGGGATAAGTACAAATATAGCTAAAATACTAAAATTTTGGTGAAGGATAATTAATGAAGATTTCAAGAGATAAAATCCCTTTAAAGATAATATAAGTCTATATAGATATATCACAATTTTCCAACGGATTAAAAACCTTGAAAAGGGGGGATAAAGTATCAACACAATCATCACCTAGTGAAAGACATAGAAGACTTCCTGCATACCTATTTTGAACCTCATAATGAAATGTTTCTATTTATCAAATTGTTCTTTCCAACCATTATGAAATATATATATATATAAGGTGAAATTTTTAATATGGATATATATTATCCTAGAATCATGATATTATATATTTTTAGAATTATTATTTCATTTAGAATAAATTATATATGATTTATAATAGAAAGAAAATTTTCACTTAGATTTTAATCTTCAGGAAAAATGGTAGGATGTATAAGGACTTGTATAAATAATTGATGAAATAAACACTATGATGATGACCTTTCAAATATAGGGGGAGATGGGTTTGAAAAATTCAATATGATTATAAATTATTTAGGTTTGTACATGAATAAAAACATAAATCATGTAAACAATCTAAATTAAGAAAACAAATGAATTTATATTATTTGATCCTCTATGCATCAACACCATCCTTTTTGAGTTTAACTTCTCATCTACTGATTGAAAAAATATATCAAAACTATAAGAAAAATATTTTCTATGTTCTATTATTCTAAAGAATATAATGATATGTTTTTGGTAGATATATTTCATAGATAATCTGATCAGTAGTGGGAACTAATCAAGAATATGAATCAAATGTATGAGATAGAATCCCAGGAATGATAAGACTTTAGAAAATTCATTTTCAAAATGTATTTTCCTCACAAACACAAAACTATGACGAAGATGGAATTACTTGAGTTGAAATAAAGGTAAAATTAACCAATGGGGAAGTATAGGATGAACTTCACAAATCTTTTTTATTATGATTCATACAGTTTATTCAATTATAATGGGAATATTGGTCGATTCATTGGTAGATTAAGACCCCATATATATAAATAATTTTATATCTAAAACTCCTAGTGTTATGAAAATATGGTATGATGTTCCCTCAAAGTTGAAATAGAGTTCATTAAGACACAATATAATCATGGAAGGAATCTAAAGAAGTGAATGATGGAAAAAAAGTTATAAATAATATATACTTCATAGAAAATATGAAATCCCATGTGCAACAAATGTGTTAAGAATAATTTTGGTACTTTTATATAAGGAATTGGAAAGTGATATAAGTGTTTAAAATATGGCCATAATCTCCAAACTATCAGAAATATTACAATCCTAATCATATTAATTCTAATTATAATGAAAAAATGGTGAAAAAAACTTTCATTCAATGATTCAAGTATGGGAATGATGGAAATTTCACTAATGAATGGTCAAATTTAATGATAACTGATGCAATGAAATATTAACCTCAGTACAGTCTAAGGGATCAAGCTCATACTGTTAATATAACGATGACTAAAATGGAGGACCCAAATGATATTGTGGATGGTACACTCATCATACACTCAAAGGTAGAAAGTTCTTTTTATGTTTTCAGTATCGTGAATTGTTTCATTTCATTCATGCCTATAATGAACATAAATTTAAACCACAAACTGCTACTGGTATATTTTTTAGTTCAAATTAATAGAGGAACTATTCAAAACTCAAATATATATAGGCATTACCCTTATATATTTAGAGACTATAATCTATGTGAAATCCTAGTGGTCATTCTAATAGTGTAATTCGACAAAATACAAGGGATTAATTGTTTTTAAAACTCAAATACCAAAATCATTTATAGATGCAATAAAATTTTTGATGTATTAAAGGGAAAATATATAATTATCATAAAAGGAATGATATGCTATCATGAGTATTGTAAATATTCTATTCCAATTAATTTATTTATTAAGATTATTTTTGATGAAAAATAACAAATACAAAGTTTAATTAGAGGACTTGTACCCATTATTCAAGAATACCTTAATGTATACCCTAAATATTTATATGTATATCCCCAAGAAAGAGTGGGAGAATTATAAATTGAACTCATAAATAGATCGATGATAATAACGAATACCCTATATATAGTGTTTTATTTAATTTTATTGGAATTAAACAAGAAACATTAAGATATTTTTAAGAAGGGTTTCATTAAACCAAGTGATTCTGCTTGGGGATAACATGTTCTCCTTATAATTAATATGAATGGACCAATATAGCTATGCATTTATTGTGGGGAAATTAATTGGATTACAATGAAGAAAAAAATACCATATTCGATTGATTGATGATTGTTTGAATAGATTCATGGGGAATAATTATTTTACAATTTTAACCTTTGATTAGTTTATCATTTTATGGTGGTGAAGTTAGAATTTATTATAAAGACTATATTCCGAACAAGATATTACCATTAAGAGTTTTTTATTCCCTTTTTCTTGACTAATGATCCTACGAAATCTAAGGATTCAATGAATATAATCTTTAGGGACATCCATGATAAATTTTTTTTTTTATTTGTAGATTATATTATGATATATTCCAAAATCCATGAGTAGCATGATGATTGTTTAAGGGTTATATTACAAACTATGATAAAGTTGAACGCTTTTGGTTAAATTTATAAAATTCAATTTTTGGTAAAAATAATACTCATTCTTGGGATACATCATGGATAGTGAAGAAATCTTAAAAGATCATATAATGAAAAATGTTTTTGAGGTGTGGACACACCCTAAAATAGTAATTTGGATTCATATTATCCTTTTTATGGTAGGTCACTACAAAGGGATTATGAAGATATTTTCATGGATTTCTAATCCACTAACCAAGTAAACTCAAAATGGTGTTGTGTGAATTTAAAAAATGGAAGGGTAATAATGTTTCAAAGAACTGAAAATAGTTTTCTTAGGGAACATTTTCTAACAAAAAATTCTAATGGGGGTGAATTTTTTATTTATACAATTGAATAATTAAGGGGAATTTGATGTGCACTCAGGAAAAATGGAAAAGTCATTATCTTTTCATTTTGATAGTTAAATCCTCATGAACTAAATTATCTTTCTCATAATATAAAGTACTTATAGTTATCTTTAAATTAAATATATAGAGACACTATCATTATAGGGAAAAGTAAGATGTATAAACTAACTAGAAGAGTAAAATTTAAATATTCACACAAATGAAATTAAATATGAGATAAAGGACTAGGTTAACCCAACTTAAGGGATATTATGTTTAAATCCACTATCACCTTGGAAGAGAATAAAAAATATTTTCTGCATTGAGAAAGAAATACACAATAGTTATTTTTCTTGTGATGTTTGGATAAAATCCATTTATAAAATACTTGGTAAATATTGACATTGAGTTCTTATAGGAAGGGAATTCATCAATCCTATCCTAAATTATTTAAAAAAAATTAATAGAGAAGATCATGAAAGAGAAAATACATGATCTTAATTTCTATAGAAAGATAGAATTAAAAAAAATGAGAATATTTCTAAGTTAAATGTTGGTTAAAATGGAATATTTATGTTGTTTACAAGTCTTTATAGCCCATAACATACCGAGTTAAAGAAAGAGCATATGGATGAATCTCACAACTCTGCATTCATTATTCATCCATAAAGTACTAAAGTGTATAGATTTTTTTGGTCATTATTGGTGGGATATCATGCTATATGAGAATTTTTAGTATTGTACAAAATATTTTGCATCCTTAAAAGTTAAGGATGAGAAAAAATACCCAATGGGGTCTCGAAACCCCCACCAATAACCCTATTATTGTGAGACAACCCATCTATGGAATTTGTAACTGAAAATAAAAAGACACCAAAGGGAATAAATTATATATGGTAAATCATTGATATATTAGAAATGTTTTCAATTTTTTTATTTTACAAAAATATTTCACTCTTGAGTGCCTTTCACTTTTGTATATTCAAGAGTTTGTAATACTTCTTTGGGAACTAATATTAATTTTCTTGGGACCATGATCCATGGTTTAGTCTCACTTTTGTATAAGCTTTCAAAATTATTTGAATACTAAAAAATTCCTTAGCACAACATATTATTCGAAAACTGATAGGAAGTCTGAGAGGGAAGTTCACGTAGTGGAATACATGTTATGAGGAAGATCCATTGATTTTCAACAGTGTTAGAATCAAAATATGATATTTGTTCAATTCTCCTATAAAAATATATTTCACTTGATCAATCAAAATATTTTTTATAAGGAAATATATGGGAAGGGGTGTTAAACTACAAAATGCTAGGATGAAGTTAGAGAAGGAAAACTATTGAGACCATTCATTGTAAAATAACATATATAGAAGATATATGTGATCCAGAAACATATCATGGAAGCTTAGACTTGAAAAAATAGTTATTCTGAAAATAGAAAGAATGAATTAGAGTTTCTTTTCAAGGATCATGTGTTCCACAAAATATCACTAAGGAAAGGGTTTGTGCGGTTCATAAAGAAGGTGAAGATCAGTGAAAGGTACATTAGACCATTTATGTTACTGGAGTGGGTGGGATAAGATTAATATAATGTATAACTACCTTCAAATCATTCCAATGTACACATTTTCTTACATATAACCCTATTAAGAAAGTATATACTTTCCCCAACACATATAATAGACACAAATGAAATTTAATTGGAACTTGATCTATCAGATGAAGAAGAACCAATCCAAACTTTTAATGAAAGGGAATGATTATTGATGAAAAAGATGACACGACTCATGAATGTTCTATTGAGGTATCATATGTTTGAAGAAGAAACCTTGGAGTCTAATGAAGATATAATGGATAAATAACCCGTTTTTTCAGATATGGTATATAATTTCCTGGATGAAATTTATTATAGGGGAAATGTAAGGAACCCAAATTTCTCATAATAAAATAACTCATGTTCAACAATAAATTTTTTATTTTGTTTTTAAATATAATCACATTAAAATACTATAGCAGTACATAATGAAATTACATATCATGATTTATTATTGACTACAATTATACAAAATACACATGGAGATAAAATAATAATAATCATCTACACATTTATATAAACTATATAGTATTGAATACTTTATTGAAAATCCATCCTCCAATAATAAACTAAAAATTAATTGAAGTGTCAGTAATATGATATCATGGGACGTATAAAACCTTTTTTTGAAGTAATATATATTGAGGTCTGAGAATTGTGGAGTACACTTTGGGTATACATGGTAATGTGATCATTTGGACCTAGACATTACCTTCCCACTAATCAATTTGAAAGTTGGTCAATATTACCATGTGGAATTATGAACGTTGATAATAATGTTACCATTATAAATAGAGTATATAAAGGGGAGTGAAAAAAGATTAATAATACGGACCCAAAAAATGATGGCCTCAATTAGCAGGAAAACAAATTTTAAATACCATTTATAATAATTTAGAGGGATTTAGAATCTTTAGGGTTCGAGTTTGAGATATGTTCAAGTTAGTAGATATCACCATAAGTTAAACATTAGATAAACCACAAAATAAATGTACCACTGACACACACCTTACCATTAGAGTTTTTTCTTGTTTCCAAATGTGTCATGTATCTATAACATAGTAGTATAATGGTTTAATATTTTTTTAGTAATGAAATTGTGGTTTCTTCAATTCCTTATTTATTATTCTTTTACTTTATGAAATACACATTAGTTTAAAATTAATTACAAAAATATATTTTTGGATACTAATAAAACAATATTATATTTTTAGAAAATATATATTCTTTTATATTAAATTTAGGTGTTGTAAATAATTTTTTTAATGAAATAGTCTAAAAATTACATTTTAATATAAATGATAATAAAATTTTATTTTGTCCCATGTAATTTTTAAATGTGTGAGAAGTATTTGATAATGTCTTAGATACTTTTATTTTTTGATAAATAAGTTCTTTATTTAAAAGATAAAATTCTCATATATAGTTTATAGTAATGATAAAATAAGAATTATACTATAAATATAAACATTGAAATTAAGATAAGAATTTTTTTAGAATTTTATAAAATACATCATTTATATTTGAATAGTAAAAAATACAGTTTTGAATTTTCTATAGATTTCAGGACATGATAAACATATATTAATGATTTAATGATGAATAAAAAAATTAATAAAAAAAGTTATTTCATTAATATATTATATTTGAATTAATTAAAATTGATTTCAGAACCTACATATAAACTTCAAAAGTCTAAAATGTAAATTATGATTTTCAAAACATTGTTTTATAGAAAATTATTTTACCATTACCAAAGTAATATAAAAAAATATTCGGTTCCAAAACACAAATATGTCTAAAATATCATTGTTTATGTCAGAAAACATGACCCAAAACCAGGTGTTAGGAAATTATTTTCCATTTTCTTCATCCATAAGTTACAATGCATATATTTAGAAATTTGTATACAATCCTCCCGTAATTCTATAAATTCACACTCTTCAACCTAATTTCATTCAAAACCAAGACATTAATAATAAATTTCCTAATAATTTCCCTCTCTATAACATTTCTATGTAGTTTCAATGGGTCATATAAATCCACATTAATCTTTAAGAAAATTTTCCACAAGATAAGGGATTCCTTTTCTCTTCGTTTTATCCAAGTACATACTTTATTTTTAGTATTATAATTTCAAATTTATTATTTTCCCATTAAAATATGATAATTCCATTAAAATGAAAATATTTTGGAATTAATCTGAAAAATTAATTCAAATTCATTGTTCTCGTTCTATAATCAATATGTATACCCATTCTGATGTAAAAACCATCCTTTGATTTTCTAGGCCTTGTTTATATTAGGAATAACCTTACATATATTTATTAAATGGTATTCATATATATTTAATTATGATTCATTGAATAGGGATTTAAATGTATAAACCCCAGATTCCCTTCTTGTGGGTTCAAAATGATGAAATGTTTATATCTTTATGCTATTATATACTCACTGATTATATATGAAACTGAAGAATTATTCTATATAGGTTATAAAGGAAATGATATTTTAGGATTGATCTGTCTCAAAATAAATAATACATATGAAGGTTTTACCTAGAAGGTTCTCTAATTAATTGGATAAATAATCATTCTCAATTGATGACTTCTTTTGGACACCATAGTGAATAACCTTGGTAATTTTATTTTTGATTTCTTGGTGATATGCTTATGAGTATATCATTTTTATATATTATACACATTTATATATAATTAATCATATACTTATGATTATTATCTCTTGTTATGGATCATGTCTTATCCATGATTATCGCTCTTGTTCTATTTCATTTTCTTATCCCATAATGGGATCTTTGATCAACCTTTTCTTTTGATTTATCTACCTAGGAAATAACGTCTAAATACTATAACAATTATGGAATAACAAATGTACTTGAAAGTTATTTACGAATAAATGAATAATAATTCATACATTATTTATCTAATTGTTAGTATTCATGATAAAATCAATTCAATGTAAAAAGACTTATTTTTACGAAAATTGTATTTAAATGTATAAACTGTTTCTATCATAATAAATTAATGTAATCATTATTAATTTATTTGTTTAATACTATTTTTAGATATTATATTAAATAAATTATTTGAACATTCATTTTATATTTTCACTAGGAAATTAATGGAGGCAAATTCTTTTCTATTTTTAAAAATTTATTTTCTCAAAATGGGTATTCATTGCATATTTTGAACTTATTTTAAAATTAATACCTTAATTATTGATATTTAATTAGATAAAATTTATCACATATTTTTAATCATAAATTTAAAAAATATATAAATTAGGACATAATCTTTTTTTGTCATAATAGATAGTAAAATGAATAAAAATTTATTACTATCATTTTGGTCAAATAACCTTTACAGGGTTGTTATATCATTTGATTTGTGTAATATTAACACTTAATATTTTTATACTTATTATTTAAGGGATATATTTCTATAGTACTTTTTCCTAACATTTAATCCCTTCCCATTTGGAAGTACTATACTTAATAAATATATTAATTATATTTAAATATTTTATGTTATTTCAACTGTGTCCTTCTCTCTAGATTTTAAAAGTGAACCTCCTCTCAAACCTTATTCAATAATATTGAGCCTTATATCTTATCCAATACATAAGATAATAGATTTATGTCATTCATACTTCATCAAAGAGTCAATTTAATTCTCCTAAAGACAATATTTTAATTCATAATGTGTAAGTAAAAGGGGGTTTGTCAAATTTTATTTATAAATCTAAATCAAACACGCTCAATTTTTTTCTTCAACCTTATCTAATTTTTTTATCCAATATAAAATCATGAATATAGTATTATAAAAAGTCTAATATTATACTATTATTATCTTACAACATTTTACTCCTCTTTTTCCTCAAATGGGAAATGAATATATCACTTTTACATACATCTGGACCATAACCTCTTTATTAAGATATGATTCATTTTCCATTACTTAAAAAAAATGGATATTTATAATGATTAGTTATATATATTTTTAATTAATTATATAATAATTATTATTTAATGATAAAATATTAGTTATCTTTCTTTTATTATTTTAAAAAAACTATCTTTATGTTTACATATGGAAAAAAATCTCCATGAACAGTGGTCATAACCCTTACAAATAAATTATAATTTATTATAGAGTTTGTTATAATTATTACTAAAAAAATCATAATTTTTTTTATGGATTTCTCATTTCACTCTTGTATTAGTGTGATATAAGAAATATTCACCACTTTCATTCTTCAAGTGGTTTATATAATTAAAAATTAATATGATTAATCATTAATATTTTTATATTCATGGTAATTGAAGATTCATTTGATGTTATTTGTTTCATTGGGGTTATTATTCAACAGTTACCAAAATACATTGAGTTTTGTTTTACAATCTCATGTTTACAAAGATTTCGTATGCATAAATTTCTGAGGAAGAAATTATATTATATATCTCTCAAAAATATCATTTATTTTATTCTAATATTTTTAATTATTCATACTACATGTTTTATTTTTATTTTCTACTCTTTATGTACCCAATATATTGATTTATTGAATTACAAAAAATGTACTTTATTTATCTATTCTATCATGAATCTTTTTCTTTCATGTACATATTTCCATTAAAATGTTGGAAAGAAAATTTTTAATTAACTATAATAATTTAAAAATGAATTATTAGACCATATTTCAATTTTTATAATTTTTTTAATGTAATATTAGTTTCATTTTTCAAGTGAGTTTCTTTTTACCAATGGGTTGAAAAAACATCATTGTTCTGACATATACCACAAAAATAACATTTTCCAACCATCATGAAAAATTATTTATTTCAGGATTCATTTATAAGTTTAAATGATTCTATTCTATAAGACTCTTTTCCATAATGTTTGGAAATTTTATTATTTTAAATAAGTGAATTCAAAATATAAGGGGTTATTTTCCTAAAGAAATGTTTCAGTGTTCTTTTAAAGTCATGTTTCGTATATGATAACATCCTTTGATCATATTTGTCACATACCACTTTCATCCAGATGAGAGAAGGTACAAAAAAGTTCAACCCCCTTCTCTATTTATGATGTATGAGAGATAATGACCCCCCCCCCCCCTGAGTACCACCTCAAAGAGGGACCAGAGTGGTGACTAAAACCCTGGGTATAAAATCTCACACAAAATAAATGGAATTTATTACCCTTATAATGAAAATAGGATAGGGAGATATGATGGAAATCCCAAACAACTCCTAGAATTTTATGTATAAAGAAAACTGAATGAAAACCGACCCAAGCATGTTTAAACAAAAAATTCACAATGTAAAACCAAACCCCAAGTAATGTACAAAAAATACAGTCACTAAGAAGTAGCACAACAATAATCCAGACACTTGAGCTAGTCATGTCATGTGCGATCCCCAATTTCATCCTAGAAACCTAAAAACAGTTTTATAACATAGGGTTTCATACAAGTATACTCAGTAGTGATAGTAATGTCAATAATGCACAAGTGTGAGAAGCATACTAATTCTTCTGTGAAAACAACAGAAATCAACATCACATTCCAAGGAAAAATACTAACCATCCCAACCTCATCAAGGCATGCTCAACAAATATCATAAGTAAAGTAAGGTAATACTATATGAACATCGATGATTTGGGTACCCCGAACAACTTTACCCACTAGTTAACTGATCATTCCTAACATATACCGTCTTGATAATACTGTTCATCCCCAAATGTAACCCCAAATCCACAACTTCATGCACACACCTGGGACACAAAACACACACATCTGGCCCACAAAAACTTGGGTCACAACAACCACACATCTCACCTAAAAATTCATGGGCCACATCCCGAAGACATGTGAGAAACAATCTGAGCCCAAAGACACTTTGGAACCTCTTTCTCAACACAGCATACCCAAATGATCATGGGTTTTATTAAACCTCAATCCATTACATCTTTCTAGATATGCTCAAGTGGTAAGAACCGTGTAGGGTGTGCAGTGAAGAAAGTTAGTAACCATGTATACATCCTCCCACCGGGATGATGGGAAAGGCACCTTCCCCCATGGGATGGGGGTGTTTAGAATGTAGTTCCAAACATGGGTAGGGTGCATATTGGAAATCACAAGGAAATACAATTTATAAATATAGGTAAACAACAACTCATCCTAACCTATGAGTTTCAAACAAACAACCATCCCACACCGAACTACCACTGTTACTACACCTATAAGCACAACCACAAAACACCCACAATCAAAGCATAAACCCAACCAATTTTTCTTTTTATCACCCATAATTATTTATTTAATGATTTCACTATAACTAAATCTGGGAATACCCAAGAAAATAAAATCCAAAACCATTCTCAATACAACAAGAAAACCCATGATGAAGTTCCTCTACACAAACAACACATAACTACATTATAGTCCCACTGCACAAACAACACAACAATGAAAATCCCACATCCTAAAATTCAACCGTTCCACAAAAAATCCTTCTCTAAACCTGATATTATATTATTTATCATGTACTATCCCACATGAAAATCCAAAAAAAGCCCCAACTATTTAATACAACACACATCCATACCTATCACGAAAGGTGTATTCAGTTTTAGCTGAAGAAGTTTATTTAATTCGACTTGACAAACATGGATTATCACGAATGGGTTTTCATCCCTAGGCATCCAATCATTAATCCAAGTGTATGTGGTTAATAATATTTCACATTTTTTACATTTAATATGAGATAAATAAGATGATAGATCATCATCCATGAATAAGAACAGAAAACCAAATACTGTGATTTCTAGGGAGACATAAGTCTCACAATTCCCAATAATGATCAGGATAGAAAATAAAAGAGGTGATCAACAACATCATCATATTCCCTCAACCCATTTATCACTTGTTTAGAATAGAGGATTCATCAGTTCTTCATGAAGAATCATTACTACACCAACCCCACATGATTAAAAAAAGAGAGATAGAATAATCCATACCTAGTACAATAGGAGACCAAAACTCTTTTCTATGCAAAACAGGGTGTAGCACGAGTAGTAGGAAAATCCAAGAAGAAATAGACATGAAAGGGATTGAAAATAGGCACATGACTTGTCTGGGGAAGAAACTTTATTCAAAAACTAAGAATAAGGAGAAGAGAGGACCTTGGCTTTAGATAAGCCAGATTATAACCATTAAATGGGAATGAGTTTCAGAGGCCATTAAAGTGGGATTGTGGTTAAGATTACACGGATTGACTATTTAAAAGTCCAAGGATTGATAGGATATTAAATATATAATTAATATCATTTGAAATTCCTTTATAAATTCATAAAAAACCCTTTAATATCTATTTACATCTAATAAAATATAGTATGGGAAAACTAGAAAAATTGGAAAAACTGGAATGGGTCATCGATGGGTGAGTCATTAACACTGATCCACCAACAATGAGCCACAAACACACACTGACTCACTCATAATATTTCCTCGACTCACCAACACTGACACCTTGACTCACCGACATTAATTCCCTAAGTCACTGAGACCGATGCCTTAACTCATCAACACTAACACCCTGAATCTCTGACACCAATTCCCTTACACACCAACAATGAAATTTTAAAAAAAGACTCACCAACACTGATGGTACCAAAAATGACCGACCGACACCAATAGTACAAAAAAGGCTCACCGACACCAATAGTACAATAAATGGTGTGCTAACACCGGCCGTACTAAAAAGGATCACCGACACCAGAAGTGAAAAATTGTTTCACCGACACTGATAGTTCAAAAATGACTTTTTGACACCAACAATTCAAAAATGAATTGCTGACATTGATAGTAAAAAAATTAATCACCATCACCAATAGTTAAAAAATGGCTCGCTAACATCGCTAGTTCAAAAATGACTCACCGACAGAAAAACTAGAATTTTTGGGTAATCATCTTAGAATTAGTCACTGATATCCCCACAGAACACCCACAATGCTGAAATTTCACAAAGGAAGAGGCTAGAAAGGTTTGGGACATTACATCTGATACCTCTAAAAACATTATCTTCATTGATAATTTAAAACCAACAAAATGGAAAAAAGCTGTCTCAACAACCACCTTGTAAGATACCTCTCAAAGTTAAAGATTCTTATGTTGTTCAAAAGCTGGAGTGAAAACCGCAACATCCAAGATCATCTCCTTGACATATACACCTCAAAAAACTATACAAAAAATATGGTCTCAATACAAGGACATATAGATTAGTTAATTTCTTCCACCATGTCTAGATACCATCCTCTTTGGGAAGAACTGACTTGCCGACACAAGTTTAATTAAATCCACATTAATTCATCTCAATTAAGGATCAGGTCATCCCCTCCCCACATGTCAGAAATTTTCACAAAAAATAGAGAACAAGGAAGGAACACATATTACAATGACCTAAGTCATTCATTACATAAAACAAAAGAGACAAGAAAAGCTCAAATAGCAATGGGTACTAGGCAAGTATATGTGCCTTTTGCTCTCATGTACTCTCCTCAAGACCACTATTCCTTCCCAGCACACAAGCCAATCGAATGGTCCATCCTCGCAACAAATTATCCTCAAAATAATTGATTCCTCATGGTCGATCAATGAATATTTCATTGTCCTCAATATCCAAATCTCCCCAGTCAATGACGGGGGATTCATCATATAGATACCGATGAAGCTGAGAGATGTGGATGACAACGCGGAGCCTCTCCAACCATAGTGGATACTATAGCTAATATACCACCTCACCAACTCATCCCAACACCTCGAAAGGTCTAAATATCAATGAGGATATATTTCTCCCCATTACAAACCTATGTTACCCACATCGAGGGGAATCATTCAGAAACGCATGTTCGCCAACCTCAAACTGCAAGGGACTCCTCCTATGATTTTCCTGTAACTTTGGCCAATCTTGAAGTACCTTAACCCTATAGAGCAAGAACTAAACCTTCTCTATCATGCATTTCACCACTTCTAATCCATGGATAGCGGATTCTCCAACCTATATCCAACACAAGGGTGAATGAAATGGTCTCTCATACCAGCCTTTGAATGATGTTGTTCTAATGGTAGAGTGATAGCTATTATTACAAGAAAACAATAATAGAGGAAAATCTCGTACCCATGATACCTTGATTTCAATAACACATTCCCGCAAACTATCCTCCATTGTCTAAATGGTCCACTATGTATGCCCATTTTTCATAGGGTGGAAAACCATGCTAAGGCGTAATGGCGTGCCCAAAAAATGTGACAGTCCCCTCCTAAATCATGAGGTAAACCATTCATCCCAATATGGGACAATGGATCATTGAATCCCTTGAAGATGCACATAATAATTCACATACCTACTTGTTAATGAATCCATTCTTCTCAAATCCTTGATCGCCAAGAAGTGATGTGACTTTGTTAGCTGATCCACCACTACCCGGATGGAATTTCTACCTCCCTGATCCCTAGAATGCCCTGTAACGAAATCCATCGAGATTTTTTACCATTTCAACCTAGGAAAATATAAGGGTTGCAATCGACCTCCAATAACAGGGTGCTCAACCTTCAATTGATGACACACAAGGCACTTTTCCACAAACATTTCCACTTTCTGATTCACCCTAGACCACCAAAACGGTTACCTCTTACCTTTGTACATCATAGAAACTCCTGGTTGTATGGATATGAGTGAGCTATGGAACTCACATAGAACTCCCTCATGCATATCCACTAGAAAAAACAATTTCCCACATAAGAGCATCCAATTCTGACCATCCTCTAACCATCCTTCCAGAGCATCATCTTGGTTAACATGATCATGCATTACATCAGTCTCTATGTCTCCTCACTGAGACTCCACCTCCTTCCACATCAAGGAGCACTACATTGGAATCTGAAATTGATATCCTCTACCACTATCCACCCCATAATCAAGGTGAAAATTGGATAACTCCTCAATTTCCATCCAAGAATCCATGGATTATCGAACAACCACCTATTGTAACTTCTTTCTCAAGGAATCATCCACAACATTCCACTTTCTTAAGGTATATGTTATATCGAATTCATAGTCCAGAAACTCTAACCAACTCTAAATTCACTTGTTAAGGTCTCAATGGGAGAAGATATACCTCTATCTCTTGTGATACATGGAGACCAAAAAGCCCTCCCCAATGAGGTAATGTCACCACAACATCAGTAAAACATGACAGATTCTAGCTGTAGATCATGGGTATCATAGCTATGTTAATGTGGACATAAATTCATAGATCCATAAGAGATGACTCATAAATATTGTATCAGCACACACCCCAAACCTAAGCTGGAGGTGTCACAGAACACTTGGAACATCCCCCCTTCCTCCAGAAACTTGATCACTAATGAACTGAACAATTTCCAGTTTAGATAGATGAAATATTCCTAACACTGTTCTCTCCACACAATGGCATGGTCCATCCTGGTCAAGGATGTCAATGGAGCTTCAAATTGGGATAATTCAGGTAAGAACCTCTGGTAATAGCCTTCCAGACCCACCAAGCAATAAAACTCCACCACATTCTTGTGTATTTCCAAATAAACAACCACTCTGACCATTGACAGGTTTATTGCTATCTCTTATTGAGACACCACATGTCAAAGGAAGTGGACCTCTCTTGTCCAGAACTTGCACATGGAAAAATTCTTATAGAGCTGGTGGTGTAAAAGTATAACCAAGATAGTCCTCTAATGCTCGGTGTGCTCATCTTCTAACCTCGAGTAGTTTAAGATGTCGTTGATGAAAACGATGAAAATTTAGTCCATGAACTCATGGGAAATAGATTTAATAGGTCTCATGTATACAGATTGTGTGTTCATGACACCAAATGATATGAGAACGAACTCAATGTTCCCATACATGCGTACAAAATAATTCCTTAGGATGAAACTATCCTTCACCCTCAACCAGTGATATCCATACTGTAGATCAAATATAAAGAACCAACCTTCTCCCCTCAACTGGTCGAAAAGATCATCTATTATTGGGAGAGGGTAAAGGTTATTGAATCTAACTAGATTCAGTCTTTGTTAGTCTAGGCATATCATGAGACCACCTTCTACCTTCTTCATGAACAAGACTATAGCACCCCACAAAGAGACATTGGGCTAAATAAAGACTGTCCTCATCACATCATCAACCTGAATCTGAAACTCCCGCAACTCCAGAGGTGATATCTAATAGGGAGCCATCAAAATCAGTAGGGAACCAGAAAATAAGTCTGTCCTGAACATGATGTCACGTAGAGGGGGTTGAGACACAACCTCTATGGTGAAAAAAATCAAGGGATTCCCCTAAAACTCATGGAACCTCAACCATCTTAGCATCCACCGATTTCATTAACAGCTCGAATAACATATAAAGAAGGGGCTCCACACGTGGGCCCCCACCTAAATACTCCGCCCATGAATGAATGCTACATTCTAGCCACCCAAATCTTAGAACAATACTTTCCTATGGAAGAAGTCGATAAAAAAATTCATATAGAACAAACAATCGATACCAAGGATGACATTGTATGGCTGCATTTGTAGCAGAAGAAGATCAAAATAGGACAGATGTATCCCCAACATCAGTCTACATCGCCAAAAAAATCAAATAGACTAGTCTGACCTCCAACTGGTATGCTCAACACCCGGGGAATGGAAGGTCTCTCTATGTCTAGTCCCAATTCTTGAGCTAGCCTATGTGTAATAAAGGAGTGAGAAGCCCCTAAATCAAACAAATAACAAGAAAGAGTGATGAACAAGCTTATCATAACTCGAATGACCTCCGAACCTGCTAGAAACATTGCCTATATGGCGTGAAACATCCCATGCACATCTACTCTCCCCCTCGGCTGTCGGCCACCTCCCCAACCATGACATAGTTTTAACGTCCTGGATCCGGGTGCCACACAACGGGTGCCCTGAACCTAGTTGGTCATATAACCTCAACTATATTTCACCAAATGCCAGAGGCTTCTGACTAGAAAATAGGGTCTAGGTCTAATAGTAGGGAAATTATGCTCTCATTTTTTAAGGTGTAGCGTAGTAGAGAAATACAAACATTCCAAAAGCGGATGTATTAAACAATACCAAGCTGAAATAGAAAATGGTACCAATGTAAAAGATGACCTACAATCATATTTATGATGATAGAATTTGTCCCTAATTCTAACAAATCATCCTAAATAGTATACACTGCCATATAACACAATATAGTACAAGGTACAAGTACAACCAAGTGAAACAAAATAGTACAATAGGAACTCAGCAGCATCATAATCCTAAGCTAGGTGTCATGCTCTCTTACTCCTCTGCAACAATCATGTACCTGTATATAGACTCTTTCCGTTATCAACACCTGCAACATTATAATCTATTTGGGCCCAAGACATGACCCAAATAGGGTGTGAGAAATAAATCCTAGTAGCATCCACCAAAGGCCTATTCCCAACTGTCAGTGAAAAAGTGCAACAACAGTATGCAATAAAGAAATGAAGTAAGCTATGAAGTACTCAAAAGCAGCTACTCCTACCAGATCCATTACCATTTAATTATTATTTAATAATTCAATATTATTGAATTATAAGTTACTGAGACCTATCCTCGACCGAAAATCTACCAAACAGAGCTATGGAAAAACCCACAATAGGCTATCTAACAAAGAGAAGGTAATAACAATACCAAGCCTGTGATTTCGCTTGGAAGGTATAACATAAGAAATCACAACAGTGAATATTCAAATAAACATTGTCCTCAGACATGAAATTACTTACCCTTAGGTAAATAGAAACGAAACCTTCAAGTGATTTCCCTTAGGCATAATGAATACTTCCCTCAGGCATACGAGATATCACCCTTAGGAATAGAAGATACTGCCCATAGTCATAAGAAAAGTCTCTCTAAAGCTTAAAGAAATACTACCCTCAGGCTAAGCAAAACACTGCCCTCAGGCTAAGAAGGTAATAAAAATGAGCCCAATACATAATCAATGAATTTATATATGTATCCTATCAAGAAAACTCAAATCATGTTTTAATCACGACAAACTCACTGGTATCCTGGCTAAACAGCTAAATAAGGGAAACGCACCCACGAGGTAGCCCAGGATCAAGGCAATGATCCCAAACAGCAGTTTATACTTGTTAATTAAGTTAACTATGAAATTTTAGATATCCTAACAGTCAAGGACTTAGCAATAAGACAAACCAAACATGGGCGCGTAGAACAATAGTATACAAAATCAACTCGACAGTTGGAAATAAACACCAGACCACCTACCTCGATCTCCCCTGATCGATATACGTGAATGTAGCCACTCGAAACAACCAAGACTGACGTGGATAATGGATAAAAGTTTACCCATTAAAACTCAAATAACATCCCATAGGGAAATAATTGGATGTAGTGTTTCAAGAAGAGAGAATATATTACCCACTCTGTTCAAATGAGATCGATGGTGAAGGAATCAGAGTCCTGGTGTGCGGTCGGGAGCTCCTCCAATCTCCGACATCCTCTTCCGCATCTCCCGTCGAGTTCTATGCCTCCTCTGCCGAATGAGGAGGATAATGACTCTTTTTAATGAAAAAAATATAACTACACAGTGTAACCTAAATCCCACGGTGTGTACTTTCTATTTTTTAACTGTTCCCATGGCGACCACATTCCACCGCCTCACTGTTCATCAGCCGACTTGATTACACGATGTGTATTACTAGGTACATGGTATGAACCATCATTCTGATGGTGGATACTCCCACTACCTTACTTTTCACCTACTCACTAATTACAAGACGTTTATTATGAAGTACACAACATGTAGTTAGTTTTTACACCCTTAATCACCGACAAGCCTACACGCCCTGTATTCTCATCCCACATGGACAAATTACACAGTGTATGAAAAAGTACATGGTGTGTACCCATAAATTTGGTATTTTCCACCATTTTCCTTATTTTTTTAAAAACAATAAAGGAAAGGGAAAATAAGAAACTCGTACCTCAAGAATAAGAACCGGGTTCTTACAAACATCCCCGCTTAAAGAAATTCATCCTCAAATAAACCTTCTTAGGGTGGTGAAGACAAAGCTGAGAACAAATCTGGACACAAATCACGTACATAGGTATCCTGCTCCTAGGTTTCGTCATATACTCACCTATGCTGCCATATCACCCGTACGAGAGGAACTGACCGGCCTCATAGAACCTTCAAGCTCCTATCAACAATATGAATCGGATGCTCCTAAATGGATGAATCTACCTGAAGTTCAACCCCCTCAGGCTGAAAAATGTGAGACTGGTCTGAGTGATAATGGTGCTGCTGAGATATGTGGATGACGTCCTTCATGGCCCGGTACCTCTATTTTAACTTTAAATAAAGGCAACTGGAACAACTCTCTCCAGAATCTCAAACAGCCCCACATACCTCGGTGAATGTTTACCCTATCTCTTGATCCTCCTATATCCCAAACTCAGTGAACCATGCAAGAAAACCTGATCCCTGACCACAAATTCCAAGGGTCGTCGGCAGCAGCCAGTATAAGATTTCTGACGAGACTGTGCAGTGGTCATCCGCTTCATAATTAAATGGACCTACTCTGAAGTCTCCTACATGAGATGTGGTCCCAGTAAAGTTGCATCACCTGCCTCCATCCTAAAAATAGGTGATCGACCTGGCCTACCATATAAAGCCTCATAACATTCCATCTCAGTAGCTACCTGAAAACAATTATTCTTGGAATATTCGACCCAGGTTATCTGCTTCTTCCAAGAGCCCCCATAGTCTAGGACACATGACCACAACATGTCCTCAAGAACCTATATTATACGCTCTGACTGGCCATTGGGTTTAGGGTAGTAAGATGTGCTCAGAAGCACCCGTGTACCTTGTTCCCTCTGAAAACTCTGCCAGAAATAGGATGTAAAATGGGTGTCCCTATCTGAAACAATAGAACAAGAGACCCTATGAAGGCGTACTACCTATTGGATATACAACTTCCTGAGATTGTAAACACCAGAGGTCTCCTTTCTTGACAAAAAGTGAGCTACCTTGGTATGTTTGTCCACAACAACCAACATGGAATCATTGCCTCAAGGTGACCTCGGAAACCCGGTCATGAAGTCCATCGTGACATGATCCCATTTACACTCTCGAATGGGTAACTATTGTAATAGTTCAGCTGGCCTCTGATGCTTCGCCTTCACCTGCTAATTGGTGGAACATATCGTAACAAAACCATCTACCTCTCTTTTCATACTCGGCCACCAATACTGACGTCTCAAGTCACGGTACATTTTATAAACTCCAAGATGCACTGCCCAAGATGAAGCGTGAAATTCCCACATCAACTCCTTGCGTATATCGCATAGAACCCACAATCATCCATGGATACGAAGTACCTCATCACTGCCTATCGTCTAACAGGGTGGATGGTTCTCACTTGCCACCTACTCCCATTGAACTAGGCCTTCTAAATCTGATAGTTGTCTCTTCCTC
Organism: Viscum album; assembly: GCA_963277665.1. Lineage (NCBI taxonomy): Eukaryota > Viridiplantae > Streptophyta > Magnoliopsida > Santalales > Viscaceae > Viscum > Viscum album. The sequence continues at coordinate 277,167,738 of OY728137.1, forward strand.
ACTCTATCTAGGAGAGTATAAGTTATAGATAAGGAAGAAATATAGGTTCTCCCTTGACTATCGTGCACCTCAAAATACATCTCAGAATACAAATCCATGAGCTACCACTCACCACTGGCTTCCTACACTACCTATGTCTGAGTCCTCCTACTCAGTGCATCAGCTACTATGTTACCCTTACCAGGTGTATAGGCAAGCTCAAAGTCGAAATATTGAAGGTATTTCACCCACCTTCACTATCTTAGATTCAAGTCATCCTGGGAAAAGATGTATTTTAAACTTTTGTGGTCTGTAAACAACACAAAATGTTCTCCAAAGAGATAACGTCTCCAACAATGTAATGCATGACCAACTGAAGCCAACTGGAGATCATGTGTTGGGTAATTCCTCTCATGTGGTCTGAACTATCGAGATCCGTATGCAATTACTCAATCACCCTGAATCAACACTGCTCCCAGCAAAATACATGATGCATCACAGTAAACTATAAATCTATTCCATTATTCAAGAAGTATCAAAACTGGTGCTGATGTCAACCTTCCCTTTAGCTGCTGAACGAATGTCTCGCAAGCTTCTAGCGAAATGAACTTCATACCCTTCTTATTCAAAACTGTCAATAGCACTACTAAGAAAGATAAGTCCTGTGTAATGTGCCTGTAGTAACCAGCCATCCCCAAGATACTCCATATTTAAAACACATTCTTAGGTTTCTCCTAGGAAACTACTACTCTCACTTTCTATGGGTCCACTAAAACTCCTACCTCTGAGATAATATGACCCATCAAGTGTATCGGTTCCATCCAAAAGTGGATCTTTGAGAGTTTATCATATATGTGATTCTCCCTTAGTGTACTCCGTAAAATCTCAAGATCGGTTGCGTGGTCATGTCGAGTATGAGAGTACACCCACATATCATCAATGAAAACTACCACAAAAGAATCCAGATATGGATGGAACACAAGATTCATTAGATCCATGAAAGCTGATAGCGCGTTCGTGATTCCAAACGGCATGACCAAGTACTCGTATAGACCATATCTGCTCCTAAAGGCTGTAAGAGGTATGTCCGATGGTCTGACGCGTAACTGATGATATTCGGATCTTAAGTCAAACTTTGAGAATACTCGTGCTCCTCGAAGTTGATCAAAAAGATCATAAATCCTTGGCAAGGGAAATTAATTCTTGACTGTAAACTAGTTCAGTTTCTGATAATCCACACAGAGTCTGAGGGTACCATCCACCTTCTTCACAAATAGGATAGGCGAACCTGAAGGCGAAGTACTGGTTCAGATGAAACCCTTTGTATGTAACTCCTCCAACTACCTCATGAGCACCTTAAATTCTATTGTAGCCATCCTATAAGGAGGGATGGACACCAGTGCCACTCCTCATACAAGATAAATAGATAAATCCAAATCTTGCTCCGTATTTTGACCTGAGAAGTCGTTCGGTAAGACATCCATGAAATGATAAACCACTGGAGGGAAATCCTTCTGAAAAGTTCCATGGTCATCCAGATTCAAACTCCCAATCTGTGCTATCGCTCCACCTCATCCATGATGCTCAGGTCCAGCTCAGCTCACCTAGAAATCCCATTCTCCCTTATATAGAAACTCTCCGCCCTCAGGTGACATGAAACTCACCATGCGCTGATAGAAATCTATAAAGGCACGAAAGGGTACCAACCAGTCTACTCCAATAATGACATCATATCCCATAATATCTAAGACATATAGGTCCCATAGAAAGTGACACCCACTAACCTCTAGGGGTCAATCATTTCACTGACACACACCCACCATTATAGTCCCCAATAGAGTGTCTAGCGTCATAATATCAGAAGGACAAGAAACACACAGCACAAAGATCTCTACAAAAGTCATAGATTAATAAAAATCAACTAGAATAATATCACCGACAGTGGAAGGTTCGGGATCCTGCACCTCTTGGGACTCTTTCACTCCATATATTTTCCCAGTGATGTGGCCCTATGACACAACCTAGCTACCCTGAGCTGACCCACCCTATTGTCTCTGAGATCCTGGTGTCTAGCTTCCACGACCACGACCACCACCTCTGCCTGAATTTCTTAATGTATTCCAATTCCATGATTATTAAGAATTTACTAGACCTTCTCCTGCACACAGAGTCTATATAGAACCCCTCTAACTAGTCAGTGGTATATACACCCTACAAAAATGGTGAAGAAGACCCATCATGCCGCAAGATCAGCACTCCACTAGGCCACATGGACACTGAGGTCTCTTGTGATCCTCTTTACCACACTAGTAGCTCATTACCTGCCCACCTAAAAAATTCATCTAGCTAGTACTAATACCATGAAAGAAATCTATCTTCCTCTTCCTCTTGCCGATAGAAATAGTACCATAAACCGGGGTCATGACGCCCTGGCCAGCACCACTAGCTTTCTGCAGGTTCTGGTCAGTAATTAACGCTTGATTCACAATATGCCTGCACTGTAGGCAACCTAAAATCATTCACCAGCACTCATATGTAATATTAAAGACCATCCACAAAGCTTCTAGCCCTCAACATCTCATCACCCACTAGAAAAGGTGCAAAATTATATAGCTCGGTGAAACGGCGAGAATAGTCCATCACTGACATGGCACCCTAATGCAGATTCATGAACTCTCAAGATCGATCTTCCCTTAGCATCTCCAGAAAGAAAATTTCATAGAATACCGCCTTAAAATCTTCCCACGCCATGTCTCTATGATGCATTGTCTGGGTGGTAACATCCCACCATTTCTTGGCAGAATCACGCAACATGTAAGTAGCGATCTTGAACCTCCTCTATGGAGGCATCTCTAGTTGCTCAAAGATCATCTACATATAACCCGTTCAGGACTCTGCAACCTATGGTCCACCATCTCTTGAGAACATAGGTGGATTCTACTGCTGGAATATACTTGTAAGCTCTTCCATAGATTTGGAAACCAGCGGTGCTCCTTGGAAGGTCTCTACAAACCGTATGATGCTTTCACAGAACTGCGTATCCACGCTTGCCTTTAGTGTAACGGCTGCCGCCGCATCTGGCATTGCTAGAGGATCCAGCGGTAGTCCATGGCCTACCATCTCTAGAGTATAATCTTCACCATTCACTTGCTGAAAAACTCTTGTTCATCTCGGTGGCCGGACGTTACAAGTTCAACCACATGCCTTATACTGAGATCATTAAGGACTATGAACTGGAAACATAAGAAGGGAACAAGGAAAAGAAAACATTAATGTTTGACAAAACAAGAATACAAGGTGTGTATAATAACTACACGGCGTGTTCCCTTATGTATTTCACATGGGTGTGTACTTCTTCCAAAACTGGTCATGTAACACCCCCAAACACACGACTTGTTGTCCACACACACGGCGTGTACATGAATTTTCTTCCCCTTCTCAAGTCCTTCTATATGGCTTATCCACATGGATCTATTTTGAACGAGACTACACAACATGTATAAGGTCTACAGGTTGTGTTCCCTTAGGCCCTTACATGGTCGTATTCTGAAGCTGGAATAGGTGTGTCTCAACCCTAGGTACACGACGTGTTACACCCACACATGGCGAGTACACCACTCTATCTCCCCAGCCACATGGCTAGGTCTACACGGTCTCTTATCGGTCAAGACTACACATCCTATCCCACAGGTACACGGGATGTACGTAACGAGCTTTGATGACCCGTGTTGTTCGAGACATGACCAGATACATGGCTCACACTACATAGCGTGTTCCAAATGGACACGACGTGTACTAGAAAAGATAACATTGACTCATGTTGTTAGTAACACGACCGGATTCCTAGATTACACTAAATGGCATTCTCGTTAGTGACATGACATGTTTAAGTGAATATTTCTCTGTCTGTGTTGTTAGTCACACGACAGACACAGGGTCAACAAGACATGGCGTGTACAACCGGTACACGGCGTGTTCCCTCTAGAGTTTTCTCAATCCCGTGTTTCTGCCTACCCGTTCTATGACACAGTTGAAACTACAAAACATGTACATAAGGTACACAATGTGTACATAAAATTTTTTTCATTTCTTCTTGAACAGATGAGTACGTTGTGTGTCTTCATAGAACTATATGCCGTGTTGTCTAGGTTTTCGAACAGTAGACTGCAGAAACTACTCTATATCCCCTTTCGCTTAAATTTCAAGAGTTAGTATGCCAAATTCCGATCCGTGGGGGCCCATACCCCATGCGAACCAATTTTTATCACCCGACCTTCCCCATTATAGTACAAAACTCAACAAAAGGATGGATCATGATCAACTAAATACCTGTCCAAGAGAGCCCATACATCTCCAGAACCCACGTTTAGAATCCATCAACCCAACCATAACTTTTACCAATACCCTATCAATAGTAGGCATATCTATCATGGTACCTATCACAACAGTATGAATTTTCTAGCAGAACATCTATTACAACAACATGAAATTTCTAATGCACCTACATGGCATGGAAACTATTCATGGAATGATATTCTATCATGTTCTTAAATAATGCATGAGATGGCATACCCTCATCTAATCGGTTTGCAACTAAATACAACCCAGGTATAAAATATAAATATCACACCACAAGTGCATCACCAAATGATGAAAATAAATTCAAATGTAAAATTACAAAATCGGAAAAATTGAAATTAAACATGGGAGATTGGATTTTCCCTGTACACGAGTTAGCTACTTCCGAGCATAGCTTATTACCAAGTACCTATTATTTCCTATCCCTGGCTAAAGGCTCCAAAAATTAAGTCAAGAGAAAAGAACCCCTCTGATACAACTTTGTAATGTCCCGAATCTGGGTGCCAACACAATGGGTGCCCCGAACCCAGTTGGTCACAAGACCACATGTACATTTCCCCAAACGCCAGAGGCTACCGACTAGCAGCAAGGGCCTAGGTATAATAGTGGGGAAGCTATGCCCTCATTTTTCAAGGTGTATCCCAGTAGAGAAAATACAGACATACCAAAAGAAGAAGTAGTAAACAATATAATGCTGAAATGGACAACGGTACTGAAGTAAAAGATGACCAATAATCATATATATGATGATGCAATATGTCCCTAATTCTAGGAAAATAGCCAAAATAGGATACACTACAATCTAAAACAATATAGTACAAGGTACAAGTACAACAAAGAAAAAAAACAATGCAGTAGGAACTCAGCAGCATCGCAAGACTAATCTATGTCCTATGCTCTATTACTCTTCTACAATAATCATGTACCTGTATAAGGACTCTTGACCTTATCAAAACCTACAACAATATAATCTGTTTGGGCCCAAGACATGACCCAAACATGGTGTGAGAAATAAATACCCATAGTCAACCACCAAAGGCTCATTCCCAACTATTAGCAAAAAAGTGCAACAGTAGTATGCAATAAAGTAATGTAGTAATCTAGGAAGTACTAAAAATCATCAACTCCTACCAGTTCCATTACCATTTAAATATTATTTAACAATTCCATATAATTGAATTATAAGTTCCTAAGACCCATCCTCAACTTACAATATTCGATACAGATCCGCAGTAAAAACCAAAAGAGTCTATCTAATAAGTAAAAGGTAATAACAATACTAAGCACATGCTTTAGCTTGAAATGTATAACATAAGAAATCACCATAGTTAATATTAAAATAAACATTGTCCTCTGACAGGTAATTCCTTACCCTCTAGTGAATAGAAACGAAACCCTCAGGCGATTGCCCTTAGGAATAATGAATATTTCCCTCAGGCGTACGAGATATTGCCCTCAGGCACGGAAGCTACTACCCACAATCCTAAAGACATTTTCCCTCGGGCCTAACAAAACATTGCCCTCAGGCTAAGAAAAACACTACCCTCAAGATTATAAAAACACTTCCCTTAGGCTAAGCAAGTAATCGTGCCAATCCCAACACATATGTAAGAAATTTATATATGTTTCTTCTCAAGAAAACTCAAAGCATGTTATAATCACAACATACCCGTGGGTATCATGGCCTAAAGGATAAACAAGGGAAACCCACCCATGGGGTGGCCCTCGATCAAGGCAACGATCCTAAACAGTAGTTTATACTAGTTCATTAATTTAGCTATGAAATTATAGATATGTAAATAGTCATGGCCTTAGCCATACGACACCCCAAACATTGGTGCATATAACAACAGTACACAAAATCAACTTGACGGTTGGATATAAACACCAGACCACCAACCTCGATCTCCCTTGATCGATATACATGAACGGTGCCTCCCTAAATGACCATGAATGACATAGATCTACGATAAACATTTACTCTTTCAAACTCAAATAACATACCTTAGGGAAATAATTGTAATGATAGGTTCAATAAGACAACATATCTCACCTGCACGGTTCAAACAAGATCGACGACGAAGGAATCAGAGTCCCGATGTGTGGTTGGTAGCTCCTCCAAGCGCCAGCCTCCTATTCTATGGGTTCCATCGAGTTTTATGCCTTCTATGCCGAATGAGAAGGCTAATGCCTATTTTTAATGAAAAAACATAACTACACGGTGTGTACTCTCAATTACATGGTGTGTACTTTCCATTTTTAACTGTATCTCTAGCAGACACTTTCCACTGCCTCACTATTCATCAGTTGACATGATTACAAAGAATGTATTACTAAGTACACATCTTGTACCATCATTCCACCGGCGGCTACTCCCACCACCTTACTATTCACCCCCTGACAGATTACATAGCGTGTATTACTAAGTACATGACGTGTAGTTAGTTTTTACACCCTTAATCACCAACAAGACTACACACCCTATATTCTCATCCCACACGGCCAAAGTAAAGTACGTGTAAAAAAGTACATGGCGTGTACCCATAAATTTGGGATTTCCCATCATTTTTCTTATTTTCTCAAAAACATTAAAGGAAGAGGAAAAATAGAAAACTGTAAATCATGAATAATAACCGGGTTCTTGGACTAGTCGAGGTACCTAAGGAGCCCCCTATGGTAAGCCTCATCCAGAACCATATTCCCTCGGTGGAGTGGGGGCCTGCTGCTTCTAGAAAGGCCTAACCGGTGACAGATGGTGCTGAGTTGGGTGTTGATCCATCCCAACACCACTAAGTGGTGAATCAATTGGGCGCTGACTCTGGATGTACCCATGACTTTCACATGAAGAAATCTCGGGTCCCAAGAACATGGGGAAAGGGCGAAGACCATGAGATAATATTTAGAACGGCTGAGGCCTACTTCCCAATTGCCAAAACATGGATGGTCATAATGCTGGAGACCTGCTGCTGATAGCCTTCCCATTGGATAAACTCAGTTGGCTACCCTCTAGCGGCATGAATCATCATGATTTCATCCTTTCTAATACTAGATCCTTCTTCTAAACTTCTATGTATGTCAGTAGGGTGAAGGGAGTAACTTCATACCAAAGAAAAGGGTGTAGGGACTCCTCCAAGTACCTCACCCAAGAATCCTCACATGGAAACAGGTCTAGAGAAAAGAGTAGGAGATCCTTGAACTTGATCACTAGTTTCTTCATCGATATACTAATTTATATAGGGAGATCAACTCCTTTCTCTTCATGACCATCCTCATTGGGGAAATAAACTCTTCCCAAAACTCATTCTTAATGTTATTCCACAATACCTTGGTCGCCTTCCTCTCCCCGAGGTAGATCATCCTCCACTAAAATGTCGCCCTATCATCTAGCTCACCACCAGAGGAACCCAATACTCCCTCGAAGCATGAATCATGGTAAAGGTGATTGCAAAATCCACAAGGCAGCCCTCCATCACTAAGTCTAAAATGATGCCTTCCAACTTCCATAGGGTCTCCCACTGGAAATAAGGATGGGTTTTTTGGTACCCCATATTTCTGGTATGTAACCCTTACATAATATTTTTCATGGTTATAATGTTTAAGGGTGATTGTTGGGAGAGTTGGGAGAACATTGAATGGGTTTTTGGGGAAAATTGGAAGTCGCACAGGAGGAACACATTTTGTCTAACAGTGGGGCCAAACCATGTCTAGTTTCCACTTTTGAGGTAGTGTCTCTCGCATGGTTGTAGAAAAGTTTGGGAGAACGTCCAAGGAGATTATGTGAGGGTCTACCGAGGCAGTGGATAATGCATGGTTAGTGTACATTTTTTCTAACCGTGTGAACTAACTATGGGGACACTTATGTGAGATCCTAAAAAAGTGGATCTCATATGTTTTTCCTATAAATGGCTAGATTATCCTTGTAATAGGCCATAACTCAGGATTACTATCCCTTGAAGTTAGGAAAACCTCTCCCATGTGTTCTGGAGGAGATCTGAAGGCTTTTATTAGTGACTCAAAGCTGGATTCTTGAGGATTGTGATCATTCTCCTTTATTATAGATCAGTATCTTAGATATACTTAGATTTAATTTTCCTCTTCTCCTAGTTTCTTAGATCTATGCCAATCATAGGTAGGTATATGTATTTGGATTCCAAATACAATGATATTTGGTCTCTATCCTATTAAGAGAATGATCACAATCCTCAAGAATCTAGTTTTCTTGAGCGTTCTTCGTTTTCTTGTGGTTTTGGTCAAAACCTTTGAGGTAGGAGGCTTCTCTATCAATACCTCATGCAAGAATCGATTGTCTTATTTTTAAATTGGTTTATTTCATTTGTATTTATTATAAAAATCATGGAATAAATATTATTAAGTAATGATTTATTGTTTTAGTGAATTTTCTAAATCTTATTAAATTGTTGTGCAAGGTGATTTATCCTCTTGAATTTAAAATGATGATTTTAAATTATTGACTTCCTGGAATTGGAAAATGGTTTGATGAAAATTTGTTTTTCAATAAAAGACTGTTTTATTGAAATGGTTTGGTATTTAAATGACCTTGAGGGAATTGGGATTCAATAAAATGGGTGTTTTTATTGAAAAGGTGTTCGACATGATCCTTTGGAATATGGGTGTGTGAGTTCATATAGCATTTCTAGGGCTTGGTCGAATTATGACCCTATGCTCAGTGCCAAAGGTTAAGTGGCTCATGGTATATAAAGTTAATATTTCATATACAGGGCTTGGTTGAAATATGAACTTATGCTTGGTGCTAAAGGATTAATGGAACATGGAAAAAAATTTCACCGTGATGACATGGTAGATCGATGAGAAACCACTCATGTGTATGGAACTATCATAATGAAGCATGCATGGTTGGTTGCTTGGGTTTGTGAAATGGTTGGGTATGCCAAAAATGAATATTTTATAATGGTTTTTAAGCTTGTTTTGTTTTTTTCTAGAAAAATAACTTGTTGGAAAAATTGGTTTAAATTTCACTTGTATGCATTTAGCTATAAATAGTTTTGGAAACATGTTTATATTTGGCTATAAAAGGTTTTGAGAAATTGTTGTATATAAACTATTTTATATAAATTTTGTGAACACTTCTATCCTAGTTGTGGGATTAGGTATGTCATTGGGGAAAACCTACTGCGTTTTATACTTGCCCCTACTTTGGCACTATGGTGCTTTTGAAAATGATATCTTCCAAGACATGGTAAAAGGTAATGATTCCTATGTTTTTAGCACTACCTCGTGATGTTTGAGATGTTCAAGGATTGTGGAGCTTGGAGCTTGTGGATCATGGAGTCTTGTGGTCTATTGATAGTCTTGTGTCATTTTTCCATTGTGTACTTTGATACATGGTTATTCATTTTTTGTTAAATAGTTTGGTGTAGTTTTGAGATAAATGATGTTTTTGGGTAGTCTTTGATTTGTTCATGCATCATATAGTGAATGATTAGCGATGTTTGGTTGGTTTATTGGCTTATTTATTAAATTATAAATCATACCCCACTTTTATTTGAATCTTTTAGGCATTTATTTCCATCCTTTGGAGTCTTGGGGTTGTCGCTTAAGGGCATGTAATGACTCGTTTTTCTGTAAATCCATTGAAAATTGATGGGTCATTTCAGGTCTTCTTCCACAAGTCATATTTCTATTTTTGACCAACACTCCACTGATCAACTAGGTCATCTTGCTATGCCTCAACTGATCATACCACATGATGGTGATGTTTAGGTTCCATAGCTGTAAAGGGTAAATAAAGACCTCTTAATCCTATGTAGTATGAATGTTTTCTTTTAAATTCAATTTAATTCTTCATTTTTTTTAAATTCCCAAAGTACCTAAGACACATAAGAACACAAGTCGTTATAATGCACGTAACTTCCCTATTGTATCTACCATACAATAATTTTAGCCTCACATGGTCATTCAGTAGGCTCAGAGTCCTTGCATCAGATCATGGGGAGCCCTAAATTCTTGTATCTTAGTCGGCCTTCCCTGGCCTATTTCATGCAATAATATTACCAAACAATATTACCCTACCATCCCATACCGTCCTCAAATGTTCCTAACTTAGAATTGCATCCTATCTCTCAGTCATCCCTCTGATACCATTTTGTCATGATTTTCCTTATTCAAGATTAGTGATGGGGTAACATAGTTCTACACCCTTCTTTAAGATGAGAGATAGATAATGAACCCCTGAGACTCTCCTTCAAGTGGCCCCGGAGTGGTGACTAGAACCAAAGGTATAAAATCTCAGACAAAAAAGTATAGTCTTTACCATTTTTAATGAAAACCAGATCAGGAGATATAATGGAAATATCAAATAACTCCGTGTATTTTATTTATAATGGAAACAGAACGACAACCAACCCATGCATGTTTAAGAAAAAAAATCACAATATACAACCAAAACCCCAAATAAAGTATAACATTAAAGAGAATAAGAAGCTATAAAGTAACCGTACCAATGCATGATCAAGAAAAGTCTTGTGTGGTCCTCAAAATCCTCCTTGAAACCCAAAAATAGATTTATAACATTGGGTGAGAATAAATGTATACTCTATAGGGAATCCAAATTTACTCGTGGATATGTGGGAGGAGCATACTAATGTCCCTGTGAAAACAATAGAAACCAAACTCACCTACCAAATAAAAATACTAACCATACCAACCTCTCCAAGGTATGATCACAAAATATCGCAAGTCAAGTTAGGTCATAATATAAGCACATCAATGATTTTGGCACGATGCACCACCATTCCCACTGGTTAACTACTCATTCATAATAGCTAACATCATGACGCTACCACTCTTCCACAAATGAAGGAAAAATGCCACAACTACCTTCATAAACCATGGAAACAAACTACACACATCTAACCCACAGACACATTGTTCACAACAACCATGCCTTTCACCTGAAAACACATGGGCCGCATCCAGAAGACTTCTGGAAAACAGACATGGCCTACAGACACATGGGTCCCTCTGTCACAATAAAAACATCCAAAAGGATCTTGGGATATAGTAAAACTCAATACATTATAGCCTACCAAGGTATTCTTGAGTAGAAAGAACCTGAAAGGGGGTGGAAGTAATAAGTTCAGTAACCATCCATCCATCCTCCAACTTGGATGACGGGAAAGTCCACTTCTCTAATTGGATGGGTGTGTTCGACATGTAGGGTTCAACAATTCTAGGGTGCATATTGATTATCACTAGGAATTAATATTTATACATATAGGTAAAAAATAACTCATCCAAACTTATGTGTTTCAAAAAAACAACCGTTCCACACAGAACAACCTTTGCTGCTACCCCTATATGTTCAACCACACAACTGCCACAACCAAAGCATAAACCCAACCACTTTTTAATTTAATCACTAGTCATTATTTATCATGGAGTTAAATGTAATTAATTCCATCACAATCTTGGAAATTACCACCCAAAACCATTCCCAACACAAAATGAAAAGCCATGATGTAGTCCCTTGACACAAAAAACTCATAACCATAATGTAGTCCCACGACACAAACAACACAAAAAAGGAATTCCCACTACCTAAAAGTTCATTCGTTACAAAACAATAAATATCGTAACCTGATATTCCATTACATATCATGTTCCAACCAACAATAAAATCTAAAAAAACCCAAATAGTGAAAAAAATACACTACCACACCTATAATGCACGATGTATAAAGATTTAGTCGATATAGGTTCTTTAATTACACTTGATAAACAAGGTTGATCACGAAAGGGTTTTAATCATTTGGCATCCGTTCATTAATCCAAGCATACATGGTTTAATAGATCTCACATTACAACCATTTAATATGTGATAAATAGGAAGATAGAGTATCATCATTGCACAAAAATAGATAAGAACTACAATGTTTTTTAGAGAGACATAAGTCACATAATTCACAACAATGATCAAGATAAAAATATAGGTGATCAAAATCATCACTATATTCCGTCCCCCCATTTATTAAATGTTTTAAAAAGTGGATTAAACCATTATTCATGAAGAAACATTACTACACCCACCTCACCTGATAAAAAATTAAAGAGAGGTAGAAGAATCCATACTTGGAAAAATGGGGGACCAGAACTCCTTCTATCCCAAAAGTAAGGGTATTACGAGCAACATGAAACTCTAAGAAAACATTGACATGAAAGGGATCTTCCATAGGTTCATGACATGTATGTAGAAGAAATGTTCTCCACACACTAAGTGAAAAGAGAAGAGGGGACCTCAGCTTTAGAAATTCCAAATCCTATATCAACAGAATGGGAGACAGTTTCAAGAGGCATTAATATCAGACCATGGTTAAGATTATGTAGCATGACTTTTTCAAAGTGCAGGGTGCACTAGGATATTAAATATATAATTAATATCTTTTGAAATAACTTTATAAATGATCAAACAAACCTTTAGAATCGATTTAGGTAAACCAAAACATAAGAGGGTAGAAACTAGGAAAACTAGGGAAAACTGGAATGAGTCACCAATGATAAGCCACAAACTCACCCTAACTCACCAAAATTGATGCCCGGGCTCACTGACATGGATGCTCTGACTCGCTGACACCGACATCCTGAGTTAATGACACCAACACCTTGAATATCTAAAACGGACACCCTGACTCGTTGACACTGATGCCCTGCCTCACCGACACCGATAGTACAAAAAAAGTGACTCGCTGACACCAAAAAAAAATTACTCACTGACACCAATAGTAAAAAATGATTCATCAATACCAAAAAAAATTACTCCATGATAATGATTGAACAAAAGTGACTCACTGACATCAACATTTGAAAAATGACTCACTGACACCAATAGTTCAAAAAATAACTCACTTACACCAACGGTACAAAAATGAATCACCAACATCAACAATTTAAAATTTACTTTTTGAGACTGATATATCAAAAATCACTCACCGATAGAAAAACTATAATTTTGGGTAAATTACTTGGAATGAGTCACCGATAACCCCCCAAGAACACCCCAAACATTGGATATTGACAAAGGGGTCGAGAAGGGAGGATCGTTCCATTACATTATTTATGACTCACTCGGGTTGTGATTATATCATACATATATATTATTTATCGAATTTTTGTATGATTATAATGATGAAATATTGATGAATCCCACTTTCTTTTCCTTAGTTTATGTATTTATGGAATGATCAATGCAATTATTATATTGTGGAAATAATATAAATGGATTACGATTATATGAATGGTGGATCTGTTATATCCCACTAATGAATTTGGTAAATATTAAGGTATTTTCAGATAAATGGTTACAAAAGAGGTTATAGAATTCCCAAAAAAAGGGTACACGGGAGTTTATCCGAACCCTGAACTAGGTAGATGGGTGTACATGAAAATACTAAACTCTATCAAATTTCAGGGGTAGTATCCCAGATTTAATATTTCTATGATTATGATTATTTCACAGTTTATGGAACCCTTTTATGACATGATATTATTCCAATGTTATGCTCTAATGGACCATTCTCTTTGATTCATTTATGATTCTTATCTTTTGAAGTTATAAGAATAATGTAATGATTAAGGATTATTTTTTATAATTTAATAATTATGATTATCAAATGTCAAGATCATATTCTCATACACTTATGCTTATGCTATTCTTTATGATAATTTATATCTCCCTTGTTTAACCTTATTGTGAATATAATATCACTATTTATTATTATTTTTATTATAACTTGCATATGAGGAATGGTTTTATGTCTGAGAAGTTTAACGTGGGTTATATTTGCGATGAAAAATTTGTGAGACTATATTGATCATTTATGTACCATAGTTTTATGTATTCATGTTTCTGATGAAACTAAACCTTTATAGTTATTACATGGATCCTAATGATATGTATTGAATATTCATAAAATATTTTTTAATAATTATGTATCAAATTTTTGGGCATCTTCATATATGGTTTAATGTTTTAACTACAAAAAAACATGGTAACTATGAAAATATTTGTACAAAGTCAAGGGACATAGAGGATAACAGATAACAATAACCTTAAAGGCCAAGAGTGTAGGGTTAAGATTCTGTTATCACAACAGCTAAGGTAGAACATGAAAATAATATAGTTATAGGTACACTGGTTATTAATTTAGGTTTTTTTAATTTCTAATTTCATTTTTCCCTCCGTAATATTTTATATCATTCTTGTTTTGTTTAAATATTGGTAAATGTTCTCAAGGAATGGATGCTGAGTTATTTGTGAAAAAAACAAGGGGTGAAATTGTTTCATATCATGAATCTATATCTTCTTATATTTATATTTGTGATATGAATCTCTTAGTAAACCATGTTATATTCCATTAATTGTAATTAAATGCAATACTAAGAATGAATTGAAGGTCTTTATATAGATCGAAAATGGAAATTATTATAATGGAAATCAATTTCCATATCCAAAATCATCCTCTGATTTTATTTATTTTCAAGGATAATGATGAATCTCATTTTTAAAATCCTCCTTAATATTTGGATATTATTTCCTTATGATAATTAATATCATACTCAGATGACTGAGACAAATAAGATGATCATACTTGAACGAATTAATATTAAAATGTAACATCTGTTTGTGTTCCCTGAAGGATTTTATTTTTTACCCTCCTAGAAAGATGATTAGTTATCTAGTGAACTTATACCCAGATATATCCCCATTTACAAGAGTCCTTATAAAATAGTCCCCACTGAACTAAAATAACTAAATAATAAACTGTAACAGAATCTATAAAATGGTCTCATATTCTTAAGTGAATCACTATAGGGGTGTTCTAAAACTCTTTTCAATAAGAAATATGTATCAAATCATCTATACATTTAGTATTTTGATATCAATAGGACATGATAAGGAATAAGTATCCCCTTTAATAGATTTATGATTTGTTTAATTGACTACCTAGTGTTCAATACTTATATAAAGAAGATATTATATTAGGATGCCATCAATAAATAGTGATGAAAGAGGATATTCCAAATAATGACATTCATACATGGTATGGATACGATGAGTTCATAGTGATTCCTTTTAGACTCACAGATGATCTAGATATTATCATGGAATTGATGACTAGTGTTTATAGAGATTACTTTGATAAATTAGTGGATGTATTTATATATGATATTTTCATATACAATTTAACTAAGGAGAAACATGAGGATGACTTGAGTATTGTGAAAATAATTTTAATATGAAATAAATAAAATAAAAAGGATATTAAAAGTGATATTTTGATGGAGTATGTAATATTTGTGGGGTATATTATCACTAGAATGGGGTTATATGTGTATCTATAAAAAAGGAAATGTAGGAATAAACTAGTCCAATATATATAATTAAAATACATATATTCCATTAATTAGATGGGTAATATTGATTATTTTTTAAAAACTTCTCCTGATTATCAAAACCTCTAATGAAGATAACTCAAAAATGTGTTTTTTTTATTTTCTAATGAATGTGAAATGAGATTCAAGTAGTTGAGGAATATGAAAATTACTAAACATATACATGAAATATTTATAATAAGGGAAGTATTACTGATATATAGCGATTTCAAAAATATAGTATTGGACATTACTGCCAAGTAAAATGATTAAGTAATAGTATATACCCCGAGAAAACTAAATTCTCATGTAAAAAAATATGTGATTGATGATCTGGGGTTGGTTATAGTACTCCTTAAATTGATAGTTTCGAATTATTATCTACATTGAGATAACTATGAAATATGTATGGATCATATGATCTTGATGTATATATTTATAGATAATTAGTTCAATTTTTTTCAACGAAGTTGGTTAGGACATATCATGGACAAGGAATGATCAATCCATTGCAATCCATGGAAGAAAAATAAAATAGTAGATTCCTTATGTAGAAATGATCCTACAACATTTTTTATGTTGGGTATTGAGTAGGAGATAATCTTTATAAAAATCAAAATAATAGACTTTCGAATCTTTCATAATGCAATAAAATATTACTTTTCATAAATTATTGTTCAACCATCCATTATATTGAGTACTATAAAATATTAGTGGGAAGATATAGAGATACAATAGAAGTTGGATGAAATAAAGAAGAAGAAATCATCATAGCACATAACTAATAAGGATGGATTTAAAATATTTTGGACATGATTATTTATACAATCAGGTCCTAAGAAAAATATAGTTCCATTAGATGATAGTCATAGTTATCTATTCTCCGTACACGTTAGGAGAAAAAACATATATAAATATATAAAAGATAATTTTTTTGTTAGAAAATTTAATGAATAATATTGTTAAATGTACTTTAAAGTTCATACTATTCTATTAAGTGAAGGAGTAAAGGTAAATTTTCTATGATATGATGAAACTATTAACCACGTCTACATAGAAATAAGAGAACATCACCATTGATTGTGGAATAGTTTCAATGAATACTTCCACCTTAAATAATTCAATATGGGTTGTAGAAGATCATTCTACATAAATTTATCAAATCATCTCTATTCGAGAGGAGTTTTCACATAATCAAATATAAAATTTATACATAAAAGAAGTGGTGAGTCTGCATGTAACACCATTATTGATAGTATCTGAATGATATATGAGTTTCACCTCAATGTTATAAAAAATATCCAATATATATAGAATATATAGTTTAACATTAGGGTGACCTATAACTATTAGAAAAATATTAAATCTGAATGGATTATATATATATTCTTGAGTATGTGTTATGACCTTTCTTTATGAACATTAAAATATGATCAAATAAACATATTCCTTTGGTTGAGTTCTCATACAAAAATATCTTATAGTTGAGTATTTTGGTGGAATTATATCAATACATCTGTGCAAAAAAAAATATAACTGTAACAAGTTGGGATTAAGTTGAAGAATATAATTTGATGGAGAATTAATTGGAATAAAAAATTATGGAGAAGATCCAAGTTATTCAATAACACATTAGTGTAGACTAGAGTTTACATTGATGATATATAGACAATCATCATTTGGACCAGAAGTTTTAGGTTGTAGATAAAGTGTTCCCATATATATTTATATACATTTAATAGATTCATGAGGTTTGGGAAGATGAGAAATATATTTCCCATACACATTTTACCTTTGATTTTGATGATCGCATAAGAGTAGTTTCTACTCAACTATTAATCCCATCAGATCATTATCATCTGTATGACATTTTTATTGTTTCTGTATTGAATAAGTGAATATCAAATCCCTCATAAGTACAAAATTAATAATGGTATTATAAGAGATTGACCTCACTTGGAAGGAGAAGCATGTGATGATCTTGAACCATAGAGAAATTGTTCTATGAAATAATAAAACTTATATTATTATAGTACTATGGAGTATCCATATAATGTTTAGGAAATATGGGAACCTTAGGATGAAATGATACATAATCACCCCCTTCTATTTTCATTTTAGAGTATTAAATGGGACTTTAAAAAAATATCTAAAGGGGAATGAGTGTAACAATCGAGGATTTTATATTTAATTTTAATTATAAATAAATTTGTGTCATTCATATTAGAGAATATATTACAAATCACTTGAACCACAAAAAAACAAAAAAAAACTTATTCTATTAATTTTCGGCATTACTTTTCAGGGATAAATACACCCAATCTAATAAAAATTAGTATAATGGTTCAATAAACACAAAAATAAAACAAAATTTCAAAAATAAAAATAAATTAGATCATTTTATTCTATATAATAATCACACCAGTTAAAATAACATTAAAAAAGTAAAAAAATATTAATGAAAAAAATATTTCAAAATGATGAATATAATCTTGCAACAAATTTAGGTGAATGGTGAATAAATAAAATGGGAGATATTTATAGAATGTATAAAACCTATATGATTGTTAGAAATATGGTTGTTAGAATAGTTACATGAATTTGAGGAATATTGTCTTGACTTTTAAGAATAGTTACCCCACTGTTGGATTAGTAAAATAATGTTTGAATATATTTTTAAGTAAAATTATAAGGAATTTATATAATATGATAATTAATGAACAATTTTAAATATGAAAAAATAATTATTTTATATAATGATATAATAATTTTATTTTTGAGAAATAGTTATGTTATATTTCTATTTAAATAAATGTTTATGATATATTTAAAAATTTTAAATAAATATTCATTTTCATGATTTTTTATAAAACACATGATTTTAGTATATAAATGATAATATATTTTTCTTGAAATCCTAAATAAATTTTTGAAGGGTTATATTATTGAGAGATTCATAAAGTTTAGTAATTATTAAATAAATAATTAGTATATTTAAAATAAAATGATAATATTTAGAAACAAAATTTTTCTCAATGAATTTCATTTTTGGAATCAAAATGACTAAATTTGATTTGGGTAGAGTATTCTTCATTTTCATAAATTAAAAAATTTAGAGGGGAATTGTAAAATATTATATAATTACTATATAAAATAATAGATTATATATAATAATTTTCTAGGATTCTAGTAGTTAAAATATTTTTTTAATATTTCATTTAATTTTAAATAATAAGACTCTTTTTATTGAATCACAATACGGATCACAGTTAGATTATATAATGTTTTATTATTAGACTCCCCTATCATCCCCATCAAAATACCACCATCCACAACCCATTTATCATCACTATAAAAGCACATTTACAATCCCAAAATAAACCTAATGCCTCTTTAATACTCTTATTCACGTATTTTATATTTTTGTCTCACCAATTTGAAAATATGAGAAGGATTATAGTGAAGTGTAGAGAAGCCGCATCAAAGTGATAAAATATGTTTTCAATTTATTTCACCTTTAAAGTTGTTCTCCATATTGTATCTATATCCTCTATGTAACTTGTATGAGTTTATTAATATAATTATTAATATAATTCTAATTTGATAATAACTGTATCATTAGATAATTTATTGCAAAATTGTTTAGAGTTTTTTAAAAAAATTGTCCCATTATAACATATTTTTATCTCATATATAGACGATGTAATAAAAACTATGAACACATTTATGGATTCGTATAATAAACAATTTTATAGTAAAATATAAACTTAATAATGACATTATAAGGATATTGATATTCTAAAATGTATAAATAATTGTAAAATTTAATATTACAAAGCAAGGTCACGTTGGTATGT
This sequence comes from Viscum album, assembly GCA_963277665.1. Taxonomy (NCBI): domain Eukaryota; kingdom Viridiplantae; phylum Streptophyta; class Magnoliopsida; order Santalales; family Viscaceae; genus Viscum; species Viscum album. Next base: position 277,187,342 of record OY728137.1, read on the forward strand.
AAAACATCATAAATTAACAGACTATTAAATGATAAAATATACACTCAACAAACCATGCATGTTTGAGAACCCTTATAGATTTATAAATACATATATACTTTTCGAATGAAATGGACATGATATAATGAAACATTTAGATCTATAGAATCACATTACAAGAAGTTCCATCATAATTAATAAATATAAATGATCATGTAACCATGAAAGAAAATTCTTATAGATGGTGTAGATGATCATAATTTCCCAAAAAAATAATTAAAAACAGAAACAATAGAATAATAATAAATAAACTATAGAATAAATTTTTCAGAAATTATTTTATAAAATTAATTTTATTTTTGGTGAGGTTATATATAGATATTACTTCACATCACACTCTAAGACCAATAAAATGGATCAAAAAGATTATGATAGACTTCATTGGAGTCCATATACTGTTACCAAAAACCACCTAGTGGGATCTAAACAAAAATATAGTTTTTTCTAGGTGCCATCGCCAGACCGGTGACACCCACAGATATCTGATGGAATGTTAGAAGAAAGATAAGGTTATTTATTGTCGAACACAACACCTTGATTAACCCCAAAATGACTCTATTTGACACCCAACACCTTTATAATGACCATAATGTTATTTTCATATATAAATACTCCCAAATGGTGGTTGGATACTTATGTTTTGCATGAATATTCATTCTAGATACAAATTTTTTTACTTTTCCCTTATTCTTTTATTATTTAACTCATATAACTTTTAAAATCACTCTTTATAGATATATTCCTTTTAGAGAATCAACAGTTTAATTCAATGTTATTTTATATAAAAAGGATTATCTTTTTCTTTTCTTGGGTGCTCACTACCAATGTGTTTAATGTGGGTTTAGTGATCTTAACCTTAGGATATGGAGAAATGTTCTCACTACCATTTCGGTGTGAGGGGATTTTTATACACATACATTAATTTCTTTTTCATTGGACATCCAAAACCAACAACTAAATGTATTCAGGATACTTACTATAATATCTAAACATAATGGGAAAATGATATCTTTTTTATAAACACAAAAACCAAGGGTCATACATTTGTAAACATGTTTACAATTACAACTGTTAAAAATAAAGGGAGACTATTATCTTGATATAACCATTAAAAATAGAGTATCTAATCCAAAACATCTCAATTATCTTGAGGGTAGGAGACATAGGAATCCATTTATGTATTATAGTAGAAATCCTATATCAAAGACACCTGAAATTTCTTATGAATTTACATTTTGGTTGTTCTTAACTCAATAATTTTAGATCATTTATTTAAATTTTTTATCTTTATCTTGTTTATTTTTTATTTATTGAATGTTTTTATAAGGACATTCACACCCTCTTTTCATCTATAATTGAACCGATAATTGTTAGCAGATAGATTCTTGTTTTTAAAATCTTAACTAGTATTAAGGTATAATAAATAAATGATGGATTATTCTATAAATTACCAAAGTTATTTTTAAAGGCACTCCATATGATGAACTGCATACTTTTTTGGATCAGATTATAGTTTTGGGAAAACTATGATTTCGGTATTTTATAAAATCATAGGAATTCTGATTTCGTGAATAATTTTTCATTATTATACCCATACACAAGAAAGTTAAAATAAGGACTCTCAATGATATAACAACTTTTGAGATTTTTTGGAAATCATTAAATTATAATCACTTTATGTTATATTGTAAGGAATTTAATATATTTTCCTTGTATAAAAAAGATCATGATGTTTTTATATTTCTAAAAGTCACAAAAAGGGACACATTAAATGGGATTTCCACATTCCCAAAAAAAAGAATATGGAAATTAATAATACCATCAATGTTTCAATATAAAGAGTAAGATATTACTTAATCTCATCAAACTAATCATGTGATGGGAAAAGACATAAAAATCCCATTGTGTATCAAAAATGTAGATAATTATGTACATTATATTGTAAAGAGTCTTTAAATATATGAAAAAACATATTTTTTTATAATGTTTTTCAATTAGTAAACTTTAGTGTTGATATTTTATTGATTTTACAAAGGATTTTCTGAAACAAACAGAGGGATTATGAGATTTATGAAGTAATTTTGTAGACTCCACCACCTAAAATTACCATTAATTACCCCAAGGAAGACATTATGTGGTCAGTGGTATAGTGATATAAAAACTGCTCTATGAAGCTACCACTATCTATAAATTGACCCACTGGTTATCCAGTGGTATTCTAGAAGACCAAAAAATGTCAATTTTGGGGGACCACTATGCCTAATTTGAACCATGAAGAATCTATAAGAAACCCAAAACCTCCATAATGATCCGAAATCCTTTAGGGGATGTAAATAATCTACGAAGAATTTAGGGATTCATTTGGATACATTTATTATACATTAGACAGAAATATTATGTCACATTACTCTTATTAGTCGTGTTCTCTCTTACTCTTTTGTTTCTTAATCCCGCTGTTTTTTTATTCTTCGTAGAGGAATGAGTGTGTGATTAAAAAATATTATATGAAGAATGTCTTTTATATTTTATGGGTTACCACTCTCCTTTTGTGTGAAGGGATTGGGTGATAACATAATTAATTGGGTGAGATAAGCTTATCACTACCATTTTAATGAAGGGGGATTAGTGAGAACTACAATTAATTGAATGGGGATTAAGATTCTTGTCACAAACATAAATGGTTGGAAGGCTTATTTCAACAACTTCTAAAAAGGAGATTATTGTTCATGGTAAAGACACTAAAAACCCATTCCCTTTAATTTTTACACATTTTTAGTTATACAAACGCTTATAATCTAAAAATATTGTATTTCTTTCTACAACCATTTTAATGAATGGGTTAAATAAAAAACCCTTCAAGGATTGTGATGGGAGGAGACATATATATCCCATTATGTGTTATTTATGAAATACCATATTAATTTCTTTTGAATTTTTTTTAAATTATATTTTCAACATGATCGAATCTTTTAATTTATGTTTATATCTTTAATTAGTTTAATTTTATCTAATTATTTTTAATATAAAAAATTGTTTTAGAAATAAATTAACCACACCCTTCCATCATTATTCAGTCTAAAAATTTGTATCTCAACCAATATTGATTTCAAAACATTAAAAAGTAACAAGGGTGGATCATTTAATGATGAAATCAACATCAAAATACATGGGTTATCTGGAACAACACACAATGGGTAGGGCTCCGTACATGGAGATTCACACTAATTTTATTGGTAAATTATAATATCTAATTTTATTAGAATCATAAGATACCAAGTTTGGAGAATAGTTATGAATGGTTATACCCTTAATTATGAAAACGATGAAAAATGGGATCATAAAGGTATGGTGGGTTTTGATATTGATAGAGAGTCCAAGATTGGAATAAATTACGGGGTGAATATGAATAATTTTAAAATAGTTTCATTGATTAAAAATTCTCATAAAATTTTTAAAATGGTTTAATTAAAACTCAAGTGACACGTTTAATTAGAATTACCCATTACAAAAATATGGAGTTGAAGGAAATCAAGTAGACATTCAACATTTCATCATGGCGTGAAAGTGGATCCTCCCTATCACTAATACCTTTAGGTGATGGAAACACCAAATTTATCATTGAACAAACTATAGTGGGGGATAAGGTATGTTGTTTTATTCTTTATTTGTCTTATACCCATTTAAATAATGAGGATATCATGTATAATATATTTAACATAATAGCTAGTCTATGGGAACATAACATAAAATTTAAATATATATAAAACAAATAAAATATTTTTGTGAAAGAGAAAGATCATTTTTTAATGAAAATGTGAAACTAATAGAGGAATATGAAAAATCAATGAATTTTATATCAACAAATGATGATATTCATGAATGAAGATTCAATTTTTCAATATAGGAAAATGAAATTCTAATAAAGGATTTAAAAAATGTCAAAAACAAGAATGTTTATTTAAATAACCAACCTAATATTGAAAAATTGGAATAAAATTTATGTGCTTATAGAATCTATTTATTGGTTAAACCAAGGTGAGAAAAAATTTAATTAAATTTTTTCTTCCCAATGGAATGGGAAATGTGTTGATGGGATTTGTTATTATAATCATGAAATATCAACAGTTAAAATAAGAAACACTAATTTTATAAGTGGTATATCTATAAACAATTTTTTATCATCATATTCAAAATTGGAACATGATTTATGTATTTTATTTTAATAATGGTCATTATGGTAGGTCCAAATATATTTTCCTGTATTTAAATATTTGTCCTATAAAAAATGATATTTTATATAGTAATTCATATATTAAAAAAATTAGTTTCCTAAGATTTTATTTTCTAACAATTTTGGAAGAAATTTTTTGGCTCTAAAATATCTAGCTTCTCAATATGTCTCAAAGAAAATTACTGATGAACTACATTATATACAGATGGTGGGTACTAAGGAAAATTGTGCAGTAACATTTAAAATAACATAAACAATAAAAATTCATTTTAAATTTAATTGTTACTGATTTTATAAATATTCTTCATTTAATACTATTCAAAACCCTTGAGAAATAATGTTTTAATAATATTAATGGGTTATCTTGGTATAACAATATTTTGAAATTTATAATGAAAAGAATATAATTTTTTAACTATGTGCTTTTGATAATACTTTTTAAATTACAAGAATTTTATTTTGAATATTCATATTTTATTATTTTTAAAACCACATCCATGTTTCAAAAATAATTTTTATTTTGGAATGAAGTTCTACCTCAAAGGATATCAAAATTTAATTTTTTGAAATTTAATAATGTAATATTTTATTGATTAGTTTTTTCTATCAGTTAGTGATTCATATTGATGTTGATATTTTAATAAAAAATTATTATAAAATATTAATCAATTTCTGAGTAATTTTTCTTCCCAATTCATTATTTTTATCATTTCAAAATTCAAATTCCTAGTTGAACTTTCTTAAAGGACACCAGCTAACCAAGTCATTTTTAACAGGCCCTCTTGGGCTCCCAAAATGGAAAGGTTTATCTTATGATTTAAACATCTCCATCCTTCCCTCACACTATTCCCAAAAACTCAATATTTATATAATATAAGAAATAGATTTTATAATGAATTAGAATGAGGATAATTATAAAAACGGGTTGTCCCTCAAAAGTATATTTCCAACAGTTTTTATTTAATTGACGATCTATTTAAAAATATTTTTTTGTTATGTATATGTTATAACTATTAAACTTACCTTTTTGTGTATTTGTATTGTAATTCATTTAAAATAATTCAATCTTGAAATCCTAAAATCCTATATTATTTATTATGATAAATTTTAAAAATCATTTAAAAAATAATTTTTGATATCTTATTTAGAAATAAATCTGGTTATATCTCCTTCAATAATATATATAAATTAGTTCCTAGAGAAACACATACTGTAGAATTTTTTTTAAGAATGTTTATATTTTATTGTAATTTTTTTATAAAATATACCAATTTTTTTATTCACTATGAAATATCAAGAATGGGTTTTTAAGGTTTGAACACATCTAATGTAGATTTTTTAGATTTCTATGTATGTTTTTTGGAAATTATAATAGTTTCAATACTTCAAATTCACTTTATGTTTTGAAATCTCTTGATGGAACATTAAGGGTCTTGAAATTTTCATACCAATTTTTTATATCTTATTCTTAGACCTCATGTTATTATAAATACATTAAGTTCATTTTTATAACCATTGTTTATGAGATTTATGATAATAACTATGGTGGAGAAGGTGAGGAAATTATTAAAATGGTTTTTCAAATACCTTGTTTAAGCATATTTTGGGAAGAGGATTTAGAAATATATGGTATGGGTATATTATAGTATATCAATAAATATATTTAAATGGTTTAAATTATTTTTTTAATATTTTTAAATTATAGGCATCAGAATATTTATGGGTTTATATCATAAAGTGGGTAGATAGTTTTGACAACATCAGTTATTTTGTGTTATATAGAGACAATGGAAATAGTTTCAATGTCATATATAATTATTTCAATTATTCTAAAAATTGGGTTGTTTTAAAGTTGAATTTTTGAAGTTTTTAAAATTTCGATTTTTGACAAGCACAAAGGGGGATAAAAAATTATTGGGAAATAGTTATCAATTTTTGAGTAAATTTTCCATAAAATTTATAATTTTTATCATTTCAAAATTCAAAATCTTAGTTGAACTTTCTTAAAGGCCACTAGCTAACCAATTCATTTTTAACAGTCCCTCTTGGGTTCTCATAATGGATAGGTTTATCTTATGATTTTAACCTCTCCATCCTTCCCTCACACTATTCCAAAAACCTCAATATTTATATAATATAAGAAATATATTTTATATTGAATTAGAATGTGGATAATTATAAAAATGGGTCGTCCTTAAAAAGTATATTTTCACGGTTTTTATTTAATAAAAAATATATATAAAAATATTATTTGTGTTATGTATATGTTATAACTATTAAACTTCCCTTTGTGAGTATTGTATTGGAATTCATTTAAAATATTCAATCTTGAAATCCTAAAATCATATATATTATTTTTTGTGTTAAATTTTAAAAATCATTTTAAAAATAATTTTTGATATATTATTTGGAAATAAATCTGGTTACATCTCCTTCAATCATATATATAAATCAGTTCCTAGAGAAACACACAGTGTAGAATTGTTTTTACGAATGTTTATATTTTATTGTTGTTTTTTTATAAAACATTCCCATTTGTTTATTCACTCTGCAATTTCAAGAATGGGTTTTTAAGGTTTAAACACATCTAATATGGAGTTTTTCGATTTCTATGTTTGTTATTTTAGAAATTATTATAGTTTAAATACTTCAAATTCACTTTATGTTTTGAACTCTCCTGATAGAACATTAAGGGTCTTGAAATTTTCATACCTATTTTGCATCTCTTATTCTTAGACCTCCTGTTGTTATGAATTCATTAACTTCATTTTTATAACCCTTGTTTAAGAGATTTATGATAATAAATATGGTGGAAATGGTGAAGAAATTAAATAAATTATTTTTCAAATACCTTGTTTAAGCATATTTTGGTGGTGTGGAATTAGAAATATATGGTATGGGTATATTGTAGTATATAAATAAATATATTTAAATGGTTTAAATTATTTTTTAAAATGTTAAAATTTTAGACATCAAACTAGTTATGGGTTTATATCATCAAATGGGTAGATAATTTTTGACAACATCAGTTCTTTTGGGTTATATAGAGATAATGGAAATATATTCAATGTCATCTAGAATTATTTCAATTATTCTAAAAATTGGGTTGTTTTGAATTTCAATTTTGGATGTTTTGAAAATTTCAATTATTGATAAGCACAAAGGGGGATAATTTTTGAAATGGAATCGTTGATGAATTCATTTTGGAAAGAAATTTATTAATTTCATTTCATTATGAAATATTGGAATTATTTTTGGATATATTCAATTGAAATTCCTCATGCCAATCATTCTATTGATCAATAGATTATGTGTTTTTGTTATAAAAAATGTTGATAATGTTGTTCCTAACATTGTTAGTTAGTTTTAATGATAATAAAAAACTAATTATTTTTTAATAAATTTTAAATTTGATGAATTTCGATGTTTATATTTTTGAACTTTTATTGCAGACTTTCCAAAAAAATAGAGGGCTCAAGAGTATCATAAAGGATACTTTTAGAGACCTTCCCATATAGGTACGAGATTCTATATGAGGTACCATACTAGATTTTGATGGTATCTTGAAAGGGAATCAATTATGTAATGGTCACACTAACAGGCTGTAAACCCCTTATAGATACTAGTTTTAGGGGATCCTGATAACTTAATTCAACCAAAATGGCTCTATTTGACACCCAAGACATCCTGAGTGATCCTAAATTCATTGGAGGCAATAAATAAAATCCAAAGCATTCTTTTATAAATATGGTTACATTGAATATATATATTATAGATCCAAATTGTGTCACTCTATTCTTATTCATGTTATCTATTACTCTTGTCTCCATTTATCACACTCATTATTTTTATATTACTACAGTCATATTAAGAGTATTTTTAGAGTTATTACATATAGAAATTCTATTCTTTTTCATTACATGGGTTATCCTTCCCATTGATTGGTAAGGGGTTATGTGCACACATCCTTAAGTTAGGGTGATTGGGTGGTCACTGCCATTTGAGTATGAGGGGATTGGTGAACACTACCATTAAAAGTGAGGATATTGGGTTTATAGAAACAATCCTTAATGGGTGAAGGGTTTCTTACTACAATTGATAAAAAAATATGTATATTGGGTTTATTTTTAAAAACATTCAAATTTATGGGGCTTACATTTGTAAATGGGAATCTTTCAACGATCACAAAATAAAAAGGGATATTGGTTTCTTACTACAATCATTAAACAATAATGGTTTAATTAAAAACCACCCAACAATCATGATGGGGGGAGACATAGTAATACATATGTGGATTATTTATGAACTAATTTTTCAAATTCAGGTGAATTTTCTCTTAAATTTATATTTTCATTATTATATACTCTTTAATGTTTAGTTTTTCAATTTAGTTTTTAAATTTTATATTTTTTATAATCAATATCTAGAATATTTTTTAAAGGAAATTCACTATAATCTTTCCAAATTTAGTCAGACAAAATATTCGTATTAGTGAAAGTCCTTAGTCCATACATTAACCAGTATTTTGGGATGATCATTGAAAGATTATCACAACCATAAATCCCCTAGGTTTATTCTGTGAACACTCAAAGGGTTTACCTCTACTCTATTATGGGCTAGAATATGGTTATTGAAAATCTTGGATTACAAAATTTCATTGAAGAATAAGATATATAGTTTAGAAAATAGTTATGCATGTTTTTAAACATAATCAAGAGAAAAAAAATGAAAAATGGACTCCTTAAGAACTAGGGACTTATTAGCATGATGAAAAATCCCAAATGCTCTACATTTAGTGTTGGATATGAATGAATTTAATAAATTGACCCTGAAAAATATGATCATTGAATTTTAAAATTAATAGAAGTTACACACAAGGGTCACATTCAATTGATATGACCTATTAAAAAAATTAGGAGAAGAAAGAAAGAACGATGACACTCAATGTTATAATATAGTCCGAACGGAGAGAATCCTTGTCATGAAATTCCTCCTGTGAAGGAATGTACAAATGTCTCATGGACCAAACGAAGGGGAGGTATGTGGTATGTTTATCTTGTTATTTTTATTATTTTATATTTTTAAATTATGAGGACCTAAAGAATAAAATAAATAACCTACAAGAGAGTTTTTTTAGAACATACCATAAAATCCAATGATCTTAAAAATAAATAACAACATGTTGTGAATGAGAGTGGACATATTTTTTATAGAAAATGTAAAACTAAAAGAGTAAATTTAAGTATCTAAAAGATTTATTTCTATTAAATGATTAATATAAAAAAATAATATACAATTTTTTATGAGAGGATTATGAAAACATGAAAAATTAAATCAATTGATTTTAATATAAAAGGATTTTTAAAAGACTAACCCAATACAAGAAAATTATGAAATTCATGTGAAGCGATTAATGAATCTCTTACTATTAGCATAAGTTGAGAAAATTTACAAAAATCATTTAGGTTTCCCAATTACATGGTAAAAGTACTAATTGTCTTGGTTACTCTAATAAATAAATAATCTTAAATAATATCTAACATATGACTTTTTAAGAGGCAGTCATTTGTATATTCGTTTAATTATTATAATAATATTGGAAACATGATTTATGAGTGTAATTTAAAAAATAGTCTTTATGGTAGGGCCAAATAAATTAACCTCCATTAAAATATTTTTTATAGATTACTCATAATTCATAGATAAATTCATATCATAATAAAATGTGGGTTTGTAAGACTTTATTATATAGCATTTGTAGACCTAATTTTTTGGTATCAAAATATTTAGCTTATTAATTGTTTTCTAAGAAAAATTTCTCAAGATAAGTTATAGATGAAATATATTGTACATGGATAGAAAATCCCCAAGAAACTAGTGTAGTAATATTTCAAATGACCTTAATTATTAAAATTCCTTTTAAATGTTGTGATTTATAATTTTCTAAATCTTTTTAATTTTAAACTATTCAAAAAAATGATGGATGAATATTTTAAAATTATTTATAGGAAAACTATGTATAATTATCTTTTAACATTTATATTGTCACCCATATAGTTAATTAATTACCTCGTTTTGAAAATTCTATTTCAATTTTCTGAACTCTCTTATGAAAAATTTAATTCAATTATTTTGAAATTTTCATTAATTTTCAAAAAATTGTCCTCTAATGTTTTTTGAATTTACTACTTCCAAGGATATCAAAATTCATATTTTGAATCATTTATAATTTCATCATGAATTGATAGTATTTTCCTTATGTTAATTAATTTTTATGAAGTTGATATGTAAATATAATATTATTAAGAGTTATCTATGTATGAATGAGTAAAATTTGTTTAAATAAACTTTTTTATCATTTTAATATTAATGTTTTTATTTCAACTTCCTAGATAGTGACTAGATACCTGGTTCTCCCTCACCAAAATGAATGTTATTAGTTTTAAAATAGTGAATCTATTTTATTTCCCACAATCTAGTCAATACAACTTACCATATACCTCTTATCATATTTCTAGGACATCTTAGCCTCTGAAATTAGGATGGCTTATCTTTTGTTTTAAACATATGTTTTCTTCCCTAACCCTCTTCCATAAACCCAAAATTTCTATAACAATTTAAATCTTTGTTCAAATTAATCATATATGAGAGAATGGGAACTATGTTTTTTCCGTAAAAAGTATATTTTCAATTGTTCTCATTTAAGGAAATATTTTTCAAAAGATTTTTTTCGTTATTTACATGATATAATTGTTTAATTTTCTTTTATGATTTTAGTATTGAAATTAATATCAGAAAATTTAATCATTAAATCTTGTAATCCAATATTATTTATTTTTTTAATTTTTTTTTTAAATTATCTTAGATATTAGATTTTTATATAGATATTTTTGTCTCATATTCAATCCTTTTATATTATAAAACCACTTAATTTATAAAAATTTTATTTTATTTAGGGATAATTAAAAATGAATATTTTATAATACACTATTTTAAAATTTTGAAATCATGATGTTTTAGCTCTCTTTAAATTTTTCTCCAAGAATATTAGTGAATTTTGTTCTTTGTCCTAAATATTTTATTGTATTTATATAAATTATTTTTTTAAAATCTTAATATCAATGATATAACTTTATAACACCTTGAGTTTTTATGGAAATTTTTTTGAGTAAATTAAATTTCATTGATGTCTATAATTTTACCCTAAAATAAGATTGGATTTCACTATATAGTACAATAGGTTAATCTTGAACTACATCTAACATTAAATTATCATGAATTAAACACAACATTGAGATTCTACAAAACTATGTTTCATTATTATATTTATGTAAGAAAGATTTTTCTAAAACAATCATTAAGAATATTTATATGTATAATAATAACTAATTTTTATATATTATTTGTCGTTTATTTATATAAATAACAAACATTGAAAATGAAATATATAATTTTTATTAAAGTCTGTATGATTTGAAAAATAGTTTTTTCTCAAAATGAATTATTTTTTAGGTCATTTAATGAAAAAAAATAATTTATAGAAACTTTTATAAAAATATTTTGATAAAATAAAATTAATTTTTGAAATCATAATTTCAAAATTATGTTAGTGGGAATTTTTGGGATTTGTCTAAAATATTTGAATTTTTGATGAAAGGTTACAAATACTAAATTTTAATTGAAAACTATTATTTGTTTAATTTATTTATATTTTAAATTTTATATTAATTTCATTTTAATCAATAAATAGTTAAATTATACATCAATTAATATATTTAAGTTATTTAGAACCAATTTAATAGTAAACTTTTACATAAAATCATTTCAATTATCTCACATTTTCTCCTAAAAACTCATTTTTCTTTCTATTCGTAGGATTAATTTTAAAATAATTTCTTCTAATTTGTTCATTATAATTTTGAGAAACGGATTCAATATTTTGAATTATAATAATTTATAATTTTATTTAAGTTCAACATATTTTTTGACCAGAAATATTACTGTAAATTATTAAAATTAATTATAACAATTAAGTGAAAAAATAGTTTACTTTTTGGTCAAAAGTTAATATTAAAATAATAAATGTCCTATAAACATGTCCAAAATATATTTTATAGATATATATAAACCATATATTTCCATTTATATAATATTGACAATTATTGGATGAACATTATGTAAGTTATACCTATCAATAGTGTTTATTTTCATATAATTATAAGTATTTCAGTCCTCCTCCACAATAAAAAGAAACTAAACCCCTAAATTTTTCTACAACTATAAATCCATTAGGATTGTCCAAATAATGTCCCAAATCTCCTTTAGACTTCTTGAACTTATACCAAGGAAAATAAATTTTGGTATAATTCCCACCAAGGAAGCCCATTGGTGCAAACCAAAAAGAGTTACCCTAATAATTGGTAACCTCCTTCCACAAGAACTTTTTTTATTTCATTCTACACCCCCTATATTATTCCTATATAAAGATTATATAATAACCATATTATCCTATATATTATGATATGTTGTTATGTTATGTTTTTGACCTATATTATACAAACTTCTATAAAATTTGATAAACAATTATCGTTCATGAGTATGACAGATTACCACCAAGCGAATTGATGTCATTCAATATTCTATTTCAACCATTAATGGTTTTAAATAATGATGGACATACAGTATTTAAATGATATATATTATATTTAAGATTTCTTTTTTATTATTTAATTTTTATATAAAATATACCGACATTATATTCATTTTTTTAGAATACGATAACTTCATTTGTGGATGTGTGATCTATGGCCTCATAAAAGCAATGCGATTCATTCACATATTACATGGAATATACAAAAAAAATAGTTTTAATATAAATATGTGATATATATTAAATAAAAGTTATTCTTGAATGAAAATATATTTATATTTATATATATAAATTACTATTCTTTCTCTAAAAAAATTTATAATAAAATTAAAACAACATTCATTCGTACGTACAGCCTACCACCTCTAAGAACAGTGTAATTAATTTCCTATTATTATATTTTGTAGATTATTTAAAATATTTATATAATGAATATATATGATATTTATATCATGGTTTAAATTCTTTAATAAAATATATCATTATCTAATAAATAGGTATAATAATGAATAGTCAAAACATCTATGAAAAAAGTGGCTATCACTCAAAATGTAACACTAAAATGAAATTGTTAATAAATAGGTAATATAATGTCATAATAAAATAATATATACTAATATATACTAATATTTGTCTATTATATATTTATAATAAACTTATATTTATTATAAAGGAGGTTTGAATGAGTATTATTAGAGTTAATACATAAGGTAAAGGAATTTCCTCTCACTATTTATATCAGTGAGATACATTCCATATTCAATTCTTTTTTGTGTGTGTGGTGTATGAAATTTCATGAATGTATTAAATTACTATAATCCTTAAATACATGTATATTTATATACCCTTTTGATTTATCTATTTCATGGAGTTTTATGGTTAAAAAGAAAACAAATCTATAAGGAAATTTTATCTCAAATTGTCTCTTTTGAGACACATGTTTGGTTATGAATCTATATTATTTAACAACAGGAATATAATTCCATTTAAAGTCTTATATCTTGAATATAATTTTTTTTCATGATATTATAACTTTAATAAAATGTTATTAAATGTCACATAAGTGGTAAGAGTTTATTCCTACAATCTCATAATTTATCAAGGTTATTTGTGATTATGCTTCCATTAATGAAATATTATGATCCATCTCTCAAGAATAATGAATATTTTAAAAACACTATAGTTTTTCATGAAATATTCTTTTACTCATACCATTTTCCTAGTATTGGTAAATCATATAATTAGGAAAGTGTTTTCATATTATTTGACCATATTTTTCCCTTCATTTGAAAACATATTATATTCAAAAACCATCCATTCAAAAAAAATTCAAAACTGTTTTTTTTAATTTAATTTATTATAAATTCATGGGAAAATGATTTTAAATTTTTTTTATAGTTTTCAATTATTTCTTATATTTTTTCAAATCTATTTTAAAAGTAAAATTTTTTCAAAAATATTTAACGTTCTAATAGTGTATTTCAAAGAAGAAATGATATTTTTATCATGTATTTTTAAATATACTTCAAAATTAGTATCCATATATGATGACATCCATTAGTGTTACTCGTTCATTTTTAAGACATGGTCCAAGGGAATCATTCTTATTCATTTTTTTAATTTTTTATGTTTTGATGGAATGATGTTTATGACTCTTTTCTCATTCACAAGTTATATGTTTATAAAACATGTTTCTCTTTCATGGGTTACATGCTTATGAAAACTGATTATTTTCATGGGTTATTATTTTATGAAATGATTATGTAACCTCTCTATTTTCAACATGTTATGATATTATGACATAATTATGATGCCTGTTTAATTTCATGGGATATGATATGATGGTTTATGACCTTGTGGAACATGTATATATGATTTCATTATGAGATGGGTGGAGCCTATATCTTCTTCGAATGAATTGGGTAATGATTTATTTCTCATTAGATAAACCTGGATGGAATAGGGAGTGAACATAGTTTAATAAATAACTTTTTCTAATAAAATGGTCATGGGTGTTGACCTTAACTACTAGAATGGTCATAGGATTGAATAATGACTACCAAAGATGGTTTGGGGTAGTGAAACCATTCCAATATGATGGAAATGGAAGTAAGACATGAATACTATGTAAATATACTTATATGGTAATGTATCTGCAAAATTCCTTATCTTATTCCAATGTTATTATTTAAGGGCATATTTCATTTATAAATTTTTATTCATTTCATATGCACTCCAAAAATTTATGTCATGAATCTTTATTATCATATTTTATATACAGGGAGTGATCTTTTAATGTTATGATAATGTACTCATTCCATTATTCGCATGATAATGCTTTCATATATCCTTTGTTTTTCCTTACTAGGTATCTTAGCTCGCCCCTTTTTATGTTTCCTTTCCCTAGGTTATGAAGATATGTAATATTTATGATGTTTTTAAGAAGGGGAAATTCATGGAGAACATATTATGTGATAATTTGTCTCCCTTATGTACTATATTTTTACCCCCATGTTTCCAATGGTACTAAAATAATATGGTCTCTAGGTATCGTCTATTTTAATGTATTAAATGTTCAAAAAATTAGAAGTAATATCAACGTATAAAAACGAAGGGTCTATAAAGCTGGTATTAGAGATAAAATTTAGGTACCATTGGTGAACTATGTTGGTAAAGACTTATTGAGAACCCTAAGGACATGTGTAAGGATAAGTCTAAGGCTTAGTAAATGTGTAGGAAAATGTCTTAGAAATTTGGTAAAAGATAGAGTGAGTGTCTTCCAAAAAATGAATCAATGTCAAGATAATATAAGTGGATGTGGCACTGGAATTGATGCACAAAGGGGTAACAACCCAACAACACATTATTCAGCTAGAATTAATTGACAATTGGTGCATGGAAATTTCCCATGCTACATTCTTGGGTAAACACTCCTAGGGGATATGCTTAGTAAATTCATATACACTTCAGAAACCATCACGAGGGATTTAAATATATGTAGCTACAAATAACCTAGGATAAACCTAAAATGTTTGAGTTTAAAGATGTCTTGATAATTAAACATCCTATAAATTGTTTTTCATGATTATGTGGTTTCTCACAATGATGATTTTTTGTTACGATATGTTTTTTTGGGTTTTAGAGAATGGTTGGAACTCGAATAAACTATGTTAATTCTAATTGCAATGGGAAATCCAATGACTATTCTATTAAGTATTTAAATTCTGTAAGAGATAGTATATAGAACCTCAATATTATTCTTACAAAAAATTCTCAAGATTTGAATCACAGTGAACATCTAAATTAGAAAAGTTTGGAACAATGTAATGTTTAGCTCTTCATGAGGAAATGTACACATTATTTTAGTGGGTATTCTAATCCACTTGTTTATAGAGAACATATTAGTACAAATGAAAATCTATTTTCCAGTATTCAGTGATTAGAACATGAAAAAATAATTCTGGATGATTATGGTTTAAAAGTTAAAGCAGATCAGTGGTGGAGTCTAATCAAGAATATGAGGCAGCAAGATGAAATTTAATCAACTCATTTGGATGAGTTAAAGAAGTTATTATTCCATAATTACCTTCCTTGTTTTCTTTATATGAATATATAGTAGGATTTTTTTGATTTTAAATAATTGGATGATGAATTTTTTATTACCTAAAAAGAAAATTTACTAAGACTTATGAGGTACGATTATGAAGTTATCATCCAAACTCAAATTACCGTTAACTAATTATTAGTTGGATTAAAGACTAGTTGTAGAAGGTTGATATAATTAAGTGACATTATAATTTATAAAATGATTGTGTGTTTTACAATAATTATTCAAATAGAGGTTTTTGTTACTTTTCAATCCCACTATTTTGATAGGAAAAGGAATATGGAGATCAAAAGAAAATCTAAAAACCATAGAGAGAAGAAGGCTACTTTCTCTTATTCTTTATGTTGGGGAATAAGCATGGTAGCTATTATCTTATGGGGTCAAATAAATGTATGAAGTTGGTAAGGGAAGTCCATTTGACATTTTATTTCCAATGATATGGGAATAAGTCAGCTAACAATTTGAATAGAGAGAAATTTACACAGAATTCACATCCCCCACATGAGCACTTTAAGTGTTATGGGAATGGTAAATATACTAACTAGTTCAAAAAATTAGAATTTTCATGATTCTGATCTACGTAAGTAACCTCTTATATTGATGTTCTAGAGTAAATATCAATCGATCAATCTTTTGGATGAGGTGTGTGATAATGACATGATCAAAGGTACACTTTCCATCCACTCTATAACTTTTCATATCATATTTGAGTGTGGATATACCCACTATTTAGTTTCTAAATAATTTAATAAGGGTATTAATATTCTACCCAAATGATTATATATAATATTATAAGTGAAAAATGATAATGGTATGATGATTTCATCTCATGTTTATCACCCCTCTCTTGTTGAAATTTGTAGGAATGTGCTTCAGGAAAATATTATCTTTCTTCCTCGGGTTGAATTGTATTTCGTCATTTTCATGGATTGACATTGTATAAATAAATCTTAAATCTACTATTGAGGATGATAAGCTAAAAATGATATTTTAATTCTTATTTTGATTTTATATCAATGTGAAAATAATTATAGACTTATTATTTAAAATGTATCTAGTTTATGGGTCTTAATTCGCACATAGAAGGGATGTTTATCTTAATGGTTGGGAGGAGATATGACATCAATAACATTAATATTGTTTAGATAATTTTTCGATGTCATTATTGATTATTTTATGAGCCTTCCACAAAAATATGATGTTGGGTTCTGAATAGAACTTATACCTAGTTCCACTCTAATTTCAAGGTCTCCCTATAGAACTTCCCCAATTGAGTTGCTAGAATTGAAGAAGAAACACCATGAAAACCATGACAAGGGATTCATTTGGCCAAGTGTGTAACCTTAGGGTGCACATTTTCGTTTTGTGAAAAAATATGGATCAATTCAACTCTAAAAGGATTATAAGTAGTTTGACATGACCATGATCAAGAACAAGTATCATATTCCCTGTATTGATGACATGTTTAATCAAATGTGTAGAGATTTATACATTTACATGATTGAAATTCATTCTAGATATCATCAATTGAGTTCCATGATAGAGGATATACCCAATATTACTTTTTAAACATGTTATGGACACAATTATACATAGAAATTCATTTTGGTATAAATAATTAACCGAATATCTTCATGAAATTGATGAATATATTCTTCAGATGTTACCTTGATTAGTTTGCGGTATTCGTTGTAGTTGGTATTCTTATGTAGTCAATGAAAATGGAAGAGAATGACGACCACATGAGAATTTTAAAAAAGACACTATTATATGAGAAACTATATGAAAAATTTATAAATTGTATGTTTTTTGCCGCAAATGGTATATTTTTTGGGTCATATAATCTCAAGGGAGGCTATATCAATAAATGTGTCTGATACATAAGCTTTTTAATGTTGGAACAAACATAATTTATTGATGGAGATCCATATTTTTATTGGTTTAGCTGGATATTATCCATGGTTTTTGTTAATTTCTCAATACTATTCTATCCTATGACCATGTTAATGTGGAAGGGGGAAAATTGACTTTGGATAAATGAATGTGAGAAAATTTCCAAGGGTATAATGAGAAGGCTAGTCAGCACACCTAGTCTTACATTACTCTTTTGTGAATAAGGGTTTGTAATCTAATTTTATGCATCCTAAAATGTATGTGGGTGTGTTCTTGTATAGAATATCATGGTTATATCCGATTCATGATGACAATTGAATATTTAGGATCAAAATTACCCAACTCATGATTTGGATTTAACGACAGATGTTTTTTCAGTAATGATATGTATGCAATGTCATTGTGGATAAAATCATAGTATATATACCGACCATAAAATATTGAAGTATATATTAACAAATACGGTGTTAAATTTGTTCCAAAAAAATGGTTAAAAATGATAATGGATTATGATTACTGAATACTTCACCACCCTTGGAATAGGAATTAGGTGACCAATGATTTCAGTTGAAAGGATCACACTAGAATATCTATTAATAATTTCAAAAAATTTCCAATATTTTGTGATTTAAAAAGGATTTAACTAGAAATCCTAAAGGAATGGAAAAAATACAACCATTCTCAATTTAATATTCAACCATCCACACAATTGATGATTAAAGAGTCGTTGATGTAAGATGTAGTGATGAAAAAGATTTTAATAAATGTTCCCAAGTTTATTATTGATCAGTATTGAATGAAGAGTTTCAAGATCTATGTATGAATTATATCCATACATGATTTGAAAACGGTATTTTTAGGGGAAGTTCATAGTTTTCCATTCGCTATTCATCCTATAAGTATACAGATGTGTAGATATTTTAAGGAATACTTCTAGTGGGATGGCATGAAGAGAGATATCCCAACGTTTTTTTCTCAGTGCTTGGTATGCCAGTATATTAATGCTAAAATAAAAGGTCTAAGGGGTTGTTACATCTATTACCTATACCATAATGGAAATTGTAGAATATCACTATGAATTTTTTCTTTGGACTCCCTAAATCCTATAAATGAAATATTATTATACTGGTGGTAGTCGATAACCTTACATAGAAATAACAATTTATCATTATTATAGAAGACTTATCATTGGATCATCTAGCCAAGATATAGGTAAAATAATTCATTAGGTTTAATAGAGAACCACATTTCAATGTATCTGATTAATATTAGAGGTTTACCTCAAAATTATAGTGATGTTTTCAAAAATCCCTTGAAATAGATTTGAGTTTCAACTCTGCTCATCATCCTCAAAAATATGGTGAGTCTGAAAGAACAATTTAAATTCTTATGGATGTGTTTAGATCCTTTTCTCTGGACTTAAATGGGGGTTAGAATCAACGCCATCCTCTGGTTGCGTTTTATTAAAAAATAGTTTTCAAAAAATAATTAATGTGGATCCTTATGAATACATACATATAAATAAATTTGGAACTAAAACGTACTACAATGAAGATGTAAAAAGAAAACTATTGAGACCTGAGATCAAAGAATAAATGGATGAGAAAGTAAGAATATTTTAGCATCATATCAAGGAAACTTAATGTCCAAATTTTTTTAATGACAATAGTCTATGTGACCTAGAATTTTTTTGTTGGAGATTATGTGTTTCTATGAATCTCTCCATAAGAAAATGTTATCAGAGTTGAGAAGAAAGGAAACTAATCCCTAGGTATATTGTGACATTAGATATTCAGTATCATATTATGATAGTTTCCTATCACTTGGAGCTTCTCCTAAACCTCTATCAAGACCAAAAAGTGTTCCATGTATCTGTATAGAGGAATGAAAAACCAAAATTTGGGGTGAAATCCATCAAATTAAGACCTTTGGTGAAGACCAAATGGATTTACCTAAATAAGGGGTAACATCCTACCACAACCAATTTTTCTTAATTTATTCCCACCCCCTATATTTTTCTTATATAAATATTATATAATATACCAATCATCATCAATATACTGAGATGTTTTTATGTCAAGTTTTCAACATAAAATCATACACCCTTCTATTAAACGGGATATAAAATCATAGTTTGTGTGTCTGGCATACTGTCACCTCATGAAATGTGTCTTTAGTACTTCCATTACCACCATTAAAGGTTGGAAATAATGATTTAATTACAATTTTTATATTATATATATATGATGTATATGATGTATTTATACTTATATAATTATTATATAACATATAACTAAATGTTTTATATTTTTTTAGAATACTATAATATCATTTGTGTACGTGTGGACAACCACATCCTCAAAGCGATGTGATTCATTCATGTTTAAATAGAATTCATAAAAGAAGGTTTTTATATAAATAAATTATATAAATTAAATAATAATTCCACTTTAATGATAATATATGTATATTAATTTATATATCATTTACTCTATATTCATTCAAAAATATGACATCAAAACGAAAAGAACATTCAAGTGTACGTAAGGCCTATCCTCTCCACAAACATTGTAATTTATTTCCTATTACTTATTTTTTTATATTTTTTTATATACGTATACATGGAATAATTATCACATTTATATAATATTCAATATTTGTGAAATAAGGAAAACATTATATATGTTGGAATACTATGAATGAAAACTCAAAACATATACGAAAAACAAGGAGATATTACAAAAAAATGTAACACTAACATGGAATTGTTGATAAATAGGTAATTTAAAGTAATAAGAAAATATTGTATGTCATTATATTTGAGAATATGATTCTATGATATATTTATAATAAACATAAATTTATTATACATGAGGTTTTAACCAGTATGATGACAATGAAGACAAAAGGTAAGAGAATTGCCTCTCACTTTTTATATTAATGAGATACATACCATATTCATGACTCATTTTTTATGTGGTTTATATAATATAACTTAATGTGTTTTATGATTAGTATACTTAAAATTATTGGTATTTGAATACCCATTTTTTTATCTCTATTTAATGGGGTTTTATGGTTCAAATGTTAGAAAATCTGTTTCGTAATTTTGTCTCAATTTTCCATATTTGAGACACATGTTTTGTTAAGCTCCAAAATTATTTTATGAGCTGTATATAATAAAAATTGTCATTTTTTATCATTAATTTAATTCTTAAAAATATATTTTAATCTTAATTTATTTTTATTCAATGTTACCTAAGTGGTTAGTGTTTATTGCAATAAACTCATCATATATCAGGATTGTTTATGACTATGATTCCATTGATGATATCTTCTAATCCATCCCTTAATATTTCCCATGATTTTATTATCCTATTGGTTTTAATGATATATTAATTCATTGGTACAATTTATACACTATTTGTTAATTAATATAATAAAAATGTTTTTTAAAAAAATCTTACATTATTTGTCTCTTCGTCCAGAAAGAGGTTTTATTTTAAAACATGTTTTTAAAAAATGTTATCAGATTTCTTTAAATGATATTTTTATATAATTTTATATGAAAATTGCTTTTAGTTTTTTATGGTTTTAAATTCTTCCATATATGTTTTCAAATATAATTTCTAAGAAAAATAGTTTTCCAAAATGTTTCATATTTTAAAATTTGTTTCTCAAAGAAGAAAAGATATTTTCCTCATGAATTTTTTTTTGAAAGGATATTTTTAAATTATTTTCCTTATAAGATGAAATACATTGGTGTTACTCAGGATTTTTAGGATATAGTAAACATTAACTATTCATATTCATTCTCTAAATTAGTTATGTCTTGATGGAATGACATGTATGAGACCTGAAAATGTTTCACAGGTTATATATTTATGAAACCCATTTTTCAATTACAGATTATGTTTTTATGAAACAAATTTATTTTTTCTTTTTAATAATTTATGAAATGATTTTGATTTATTTTATTTTATAGAGGTTATGACATGATGACATGTTTTTGATACCCATTTTATTTCATAGGTTATGTTTTGTTTTTTTTATGATATTGTGCACAAAAATATTTGATTTCATTATCAGATGGGTGGGACCAATATATATCTCTAATTAATTTTATAATTAATTATATATCATGAGATAGACATGGATAAAAAGGGCATTTAACTTTGTTCAGTAAAGGAATTTGTATGCTAAGATGGTCTTTGGAGTGAACCTTGACTACAAGGATTGTTACGGGAGTGAACCATGACTACCAAGATGGTTTGGGGTGTGAACCCATTCCACTAATATGGTCTTTTAATTATACCATAACTATTATGTAAACCATTTTTATGGTTATTTCATTTCCCCAATTCCATGTCTTATTCTAATGTTATTATTTTAGGTCTTATGGTCCTTATTCAATTTTAATTCATGTATTATAAACAAATAATATTTATTCCATGACTCTTGATTAGGATCATTCATATAATGGTAATGATATTCTAATGATATGATCATATTATCATACCCTTATTCTCATGATTATTCATATATATCTGTCTTTTTTACCCATAATGATTATCTGATATCATCCCTTTTTTTGATTCCTTTCACAAGTTATCAAGATATTTATTTTCATTATGTTTCTAAGAAGTTCCCAAGTCATGATGAAAATAGTAAGTGATAATTTAGCTCACTTATGTAACAATGTTTATGTTTCCATGTTTCCAAAGGAACTAAACTAATACGGTATTTCGGAATCTATTTGTGTAATATATTAAATATTCCTAACAATTGATGTAATTTCCTTGTATTAAAAGAGAGATTTTCTATAATATTTATTTCCAAATGTAATAAATTTTATTAAATTTAAATATTTAATTTTTTGAAAGATTTATTTTTGTCTATTAGGATAGGTTTTTTTCTATTTTCTATTTTATTTCAATAAATAATGATTTAAATTTCTTGTGGATCATCAATACATTCAATATGGGCTTCAATTTATAGAGAGACTAACCTTTTTAAATCGAAAATGATCCAAAAAGGAAATTAAAATTTTTTGATTAATTATATAATTATAATATATATTCTATACTCTAATAATTTTTTGAAATTGTTTTTAAAATATTATATTTTAATTAAAAAACACGAGTGGGTGGTTTTTAATTCCTCAAATCCAATTTTATAATTGAAATATTTTATTATTGGAAAATTAATTTCAAAATATTCTCTTCTATGAATCTTGAATTCATTTCATTAAATAATAATGTTTCTACATAAATTTATTTGATATATATTATTTTCTCTTATGGTTTTAATGCTCTAATATTGGTGGATCCAAAAATAATTTTATATCTAAATTTTTTATATGTGAGGAATGCTTTATTCTAAATTTTAGTAGAATATTAATATAACAAGGTTATTTTTTATAAGACACTCTAATGTGTTTATTTAGTCTCAAATTTCTTGAAATGTTTTTGAATGTCTGAACACATGGAATGTGATGTTTTAAGTAATTTGAATATGTTTTTATATTTATAATTTTTTCAAGGATTCAAATTATTTTTTAGTCTGAACTCTCTTGATGAAAAAAATATGTGTTTCAAAATTTTCATTTCCATTTTGTCTCTATTTTTGTTGGCACTAGTATTGTTATCTTTATATTAAATTTATTTATATAACCCTTGTTTATTATATTTATTATATATTTAATGGAGGAGAAGGTGATGAAATAAAAGGCACAATTTATCGAATTCTTTATTTCAAAATATTTTTGAGGGAGAATATTTTGAAATCAATTCTATTGTTATAATATAGTATCTCAATAAATATCTTTAAATGGTTTCAATTATATTTTAAATTGTTTTAATTTATAAAATTTCTGTAGTTATGGTTGAATATCTTCAAAGAAAGACATAGTTTTGAGATCAAAATAAATTTTTAGTATTTTGGAGGTAAAGGTAATAATTTCAATGGTATCAAAAATTATTTTAATTATTTTGAAAATAGAATTGTTTTAAAGTAAAATTATGGATGTTTTATGACTTTAAATTTTGATAATAAAAAAGGGTATTTGTTTTTAAATTGAATCATTAATTAATTCATTCTTAAAATCAAAGAATGAATTTCATTTAATTAGGAAATACTGAATTCATATTTAATTTTATTCATAAGAAATACATCATGAAAATATTTTATTGATTAATAAACTATTTTTCTTGTGGTCATAAAAAAAAGATTAGAATGTTATACCACATAATCATATTTTATTTTTTGATCCAAATAAAAAATTTTGTTTACAAAATTATCCTTTAATGAGTTTCAATTTGTATATTTTATAAATTTTAAAGAGATTTTTTTAGAACAGACCAATGTATCAAGAGGAGAACACATGATATTTGTAGAGTCATCCAACTATAGGTACTAGTGGCTACCCAAAAAACCATGCTAGATGACCTATGGTGTTTTGAAAGAATACAAGTTTCTATCTAGGTGAAACCGGCTTGCCGTTGATTACCTATAGAAAAATATTGAAATTCTGGAAGTAAAAAAATATCTTTTGGTCAACTATAATGACTTAATTCGACCCCAATGGAACTATTATATCCCCAACACATCCTAAATAATCCTAATTACACTATAATCTATAAATGAAATTCTAAGTGTTATTGGATACATAAAGTTACCTTTAAGATTCATTCTATAATCAAATTGTGTAACATTAATCTTTTTTATGTTCTCTATTAGTATTGTATCTCTTACTCCCACTCTTTATGGTTTTATTCATATTTCTGGATTGAGAGTTGATTAAATTTAATTTCATGGAAAAAATCTACTTATTTTTTTTATTATGTTCTCATTACCATTGAGTGTGATAGGGTTTGGTGCTCACATCCTCAAGTGAGAGAGATTAGGTGCACAATTCTATTTCAGTGTGAGGGGATTGGTGAACACTTTCAATAATAGTGATGGGATTTGGTTTCCTTCCACAACAATAAATGATAGAATTTTTTTTATAAAAAAAGATAAAAATAAAATAATACTTGGTTTCTTGGTATAACCACTAAAACCCATGTACCTTTCATTTATAAATGATTTTATTCTACAACCACTAAAAATAAAGGAGTGTTGGGTTTCATTATAAAACCATTAAAAATAATGGTTTAAAACTAAAAATACTCAAGAATCATGATTTTAAGAGATGTTAATATCTATTTGTGAATTATTTTTAAGAAGAGTTATCAAATAGATTTAAATTTTATTTTAACATTAAATTTTTATTGCACCTAACTTTTTTAACTTTAGCTGATCAATTTCATTAATTTTATTTTATTTAATTTTGTTTCAATATCTATAAATTTTTTAAAAGGAATTTCACCCCACTTATACCATCTATAATTGGATGAATAATTATTATTTTTTCCAAACTTGATTTATAAAATAGAACTGGTATTAAGGAATGAACGTTTAAGGAAAACCAATATCTCATATTTCATAGGTTCCCTATAAGAAGACTCAATAGTGAAATATTTATAAATTTATTGATCCAACTATAGTTTTTTGAATAGTAGGATTTATAAATTTTTAGAATCATATGTTATATAGTTTTAAAATTAGTTATTCATGGTTATTCTCTTACATAAAGATTAGAAGAAAAATGGACTCCCAATGTTATAAAATAATTTAATTATTGATGGAAAATGCATGAATAATCATCACTGTGTATTGTAGAGGAATAAATTATATAGAGTTTCCAATTGTAAAAATTCTATTGAAATAATAAAACTACTAGAAGTCAATGAAAATGGATATGTTCAACCATAATTTAGCATTCTAAAAATGATGGATAATAAGGAAAGCAAAAATACATGTAATGTTCTAACATGGAGTGAAATAGAAGACTCCCACTCGTCAACCTCCACACATGATGAAATCTTAAAATTTATCAATGATAATACTAATATAAGAGATTATGTATATTCCGCATTACCATCATTTCATTTTATCCATGTAAATTATGGGGATCTCATGTTTGTAAGAGATGAATTTGTATAATGTTTTTGTGAAATTTCTATAAATCCAATGATCGTAAAAAAATACAATATTATTGATAATTAAAATGATCATATTATTATAGAGAATGGTAAACTAAAAAAGAAAAAAGAAAAGTAAAAACATTATCTTCAAAAAAATGATGAATATAGAGAAATAAGATTTAATATATTATTGTAATAAAATGTAAAAAATAAAAATAAAATAAATAATGTTATAAATTAATGGTTTTGTTTAAAAGTCCAACCCAATGTTGAAAATTTTGAAAATACAATAACATATATTTATTAATATCCACCAAATCTCAACCATGGTGAGAAGAAATTAAATTTTATTTTGGGTTCCCAATGGAATGGGAAATTTTTTTATGAGATTTGTTAACCTAATTAAGGAAATTCATCAAGTAATATCAAAAGGACTACTTTTGTAAGTTATATCGCTAAAAATAAATTTTGTAATTATTGTAAGAAAACCAGATACTATATTTATAAGCTTGATTACAAAAATTCTCAATATGGTACTCCCAAATATAATCATTACATATAAAATATTATTTATTTAAAAAACTTATATTTCTTATAGAAATTACTAGCTTAATCATTTATGGGATCCTAAGCCATTATTAACTAACATTTGGGGACTCAAATTTTGCGCATCAAAATATTTTGATTCTTAATTGTTGTAATAAATAAATTTGTCAAGAGAAATTATCAAATGATCTATATTGAATATTAATGGAAGATTCTTGAGAAACTTTGTTTTATAATTTCAAATGTATTTATTTATTAATTTTTTATTTAAATTCAGTTTTCACTAATTAGCTAAATCATTTTAATTTGAAACTATTAAAACTCCTTATAGAATAATGATTTAATATTATATAATTGGGAGATGGGTATAACTATATTTTGAAATTTTCATTGAAAAAATATGTTTTATGAATTCATTGTTTTGAATATTATATAACTTTTTTGAGAATTCTTTTTTTTATATAATCATTTTTTCTATTTTGGAATGTATATTCATTTTTTATAACTTGTTTTTTATTTTTTTTATGAAACTCCTAATTCAAATCAAATAAAAATTAAATTTCTGGATATTTGTTAGTTTCTACCAGGCGTGATTTTTTATTACCTTAATTTATTGAGTTTTTTATATTGATTGTTGAATATAAAAATATTTAAAATTATTGATATATCATTTATTTGAATTTATTTCAAAATTATTTCTATTGATTCATAGTTGTAATTATTATTTAAACCATCTAAAAATACACTAGCTACACAATTCCCCTCATTAGATAGCCAATGCTCATTTATAGATCCCCGATTCTATTTTATTTCCCTCCATCCAACTGATAAAAGTGAATTAATAGATGATAGTAAATTTTCAAAACCTCTTGGGATCTTGTTGTGAGATATATAATCATAGATTTTATACCTCTGCATAATTTCATCACCTTGTTGTTTGAACCTTAAATTTTTTATAATATTAGAAATAAATTTTAAAATGAATAATCGCGGAGAGAATGTGATCCATGGTTTTATTCCTAGAAATTATATTTCTAATTTTTCTCATTTGGGGGAAATCTACTTTCGAATAGTTTTTTTGGTATTTATATTATATAATTTTTATTTTTCTTTTATGAAATTGAATTGGAATTAATTTCAATATTTATCTGATCATTAAATATTGAAAACGTATCTATTTCTGGTTTTAAATATTGAAATTTTTCTTCAAAATTATCTCAGATATCTTATTTTTAACTAAATTTTGTTGTCTGTCATTCAATATTTATATTATATATAGACCATTTCTTTTGAACATAATTATTTTATTAATAGACGCTTGAAATTTGATTCCTATTAATACACTCATTTAATATCTGGAAAAAATATACTTTCAACTCACTTTTAAAATGTCACATTTAATTTTTTGAAATATTTTATTTATTCTAAATATAGAATTTTGTTAATATAAATTATCATTTTAAAATCTTGAAATCATTGTTAATTATTTTTATCTTGAATCCATTGAACAATATTATGCTTTAATTTTTAATTGTTTGATTTATTTATTTTAAAATATTAGTTGAGTTTTTTATTTTTTATTATATTCATTTCACTCTTGCTTTAATTGTCACATAGCTCCCCAATAAGTTCAAAGTGTTGATCAATTGAGATAAAGAGTTGTATTTTTAAATCTGAATTGTTCCAAAAGAGAAAATAATTAATTTTGAATGAATTTCATCATTATAATGTCAGTTTAATATTCTATATGTTTATAAAATATAATTTCAATGTTTTATCTTATAAATTAATATATATTAATGCGTAGTTTTTGGTTTTTGATACTTGTTTTGAAAATTGTTATATTTTTAGTATATGAAAATAAGACAAAAATATACACTTATAAGAATCTTGGATTTAGTTCATTAAATAAAACTTTATATCTTGAACATTATTTGATAATTTTTATGGTCAATTGTTGTTTTAATTATACATTTTAATGGTATACACATCTCTTTTTATAACTAAATTGATTCCATGAAAGGCACTATGTTTAGAAAACAAATTGTAAATGGTCTGATTTTGATGATGTTTGTTCTATAATATTATCATGTGTATAATTTCTATTAAATTTAAATAAAAGGTTTTTAATGTTTGAAGATGACATATGTGCATATTTTAATTTTCAAAATATAAATTTCTGATGTTGAAATTTTTCATGACATCAAATTCTTTTTCATATTCAAACTATCTTGATGGAACATTGTGGGTTATGAGATTTTCATTCTCTTTTTCATTATATTTTTATTATCTTTTATTTTATGAGGGAAACTCTAACTATGTTCATATAACCCTTTTTATAAGGTTTATAATTATTATATTGATAGATAATGTGATGACATTTAAGGTCTGGTTTTCTAAAGACCATGTTAAAACATTTTTGAGTGGGGAAAAGTGATGAAAATGAAATCTAAGGCATGGTTATATTTTTCAATTTAAATAATTACCATTTAATGGTTTCAATAAATTTTTAGATTATATTAAATTCTTTAATTTTGATAATTATAGTTTTGTATATTCAATATGGGGGAAATTTTGACATCATTGGAATCATTTTGATTTATTAGGGGAAAAGGTGAGAGTTTCTAATGTATCTTGAATTGTTTCAATTAGTTTTAAAATTTAATGGTTTTGAAGTTTATTTATTTTAAAATTATGTAAGTGTTAGGATTTTTTATGTTGGATAATAATATAAGGGGATATGTATTGAAATTAAATCATTTATGAAATCACTCCTGATATAAAATGATTATTTATTTTTTATTATTTAATATATAAATTATTTTTTTTCATATTATTGAGAAATTGATAATGGGAATATTTTTATTGATTAGTTCCATAAGTATTAATTATCATTAAAAAGAGTATAATGTTATAACACATTACCTTGGGTTGTTTTAATGACCAAAGGAAACTAATTTTGTTTATATATTATTAATTTGAAGAATTATAATGTATATATTTCACAAAGATTACTATGGAATTTCTGGACAAAAAGATAGCCTCCAAATGAGCATTGAAAAATATTTTGGATTCATATACCTAGAGGTACTTTAAAATTATTCAATTTCCATACTACATTGCCTGTGAAAGATATGCAATACACTAGTTCTATTCAAGTTCCACCAATGTTCTGATGGTATTTTCTAAGATAAAAAAACAATATTTAGTGGATCTTAGAGACTTAATTCAACCCCAATAGCTTTATTCAACCCTCAACACCTCCATAATTATCATAAATCCATTATAAACTATAAATATCCCCTAATGTATTCTTATATTCACATGGATTCCTTGAAGATTTACCTAGAGACAAATATTATCATGTTTCTTTCATTATTGTGCTCAATTACTCTTATCTCTATCCCTACCACTATTTATTGTTGTATTTTTACTGAAGGCCCAAGAGTGTACTTTAACAATTTTTAATAGGGTAATTATCTATTATTTTATTTTATTTTAATGGGTGATCAATATAATTTGGGGAGTGTTGATTGGTGCTCACAACATTAAGTGAGGGAGATTTCGTCCTCACTACTGTTTGAGTGTGAGGGCATTGGTTAACACTACCATTAAATGCTTGGGGATGGAGTTTCTAAATATGTCCAATAAAAATAAAGTAGATTAATTTATTCAAATAGTATAAATAAAAAGATATTTGGTTTCATGGTATAATGACAAAAAACTAGTGCTCATACATTTTTAAATGGTCTTCTTTATAAAAATTTAAAATGGAAGTGATATTGATATTATTTCTACAACCAATAAAGATAAAATGTTTAATCTGAAACCTATTAAGGATATTAATTGGAGGAGATATAGGAATACCTTTTTGGATTATTACTGAACTATGTTATCAATTTCTTCTGTATTATCTATTAAATTTATATTTTTTATAGGATTAACTCTTTTAATTTAATTTTTTTTCTTTTATTGTTATAAATTAATCTAATGTAGTATTAATTTCTAGAATGGTCATGAATATAAAATTCACCCCCTCTTGGAATATTTACTTAGTTTAATAAATAATATCATATAATCCTTGATTTCACAACTATAACTATTTTAATGAATGATAATCCAAAGTTGGCATCAACTTGAAATTCCCATGGTGTTTAAGAATGACACTCAACATATAGTTACCCATACATTCATGCATCTTAATATAATTTTGAGAAAAAATAATTGTTGACATTTCATAGGAGAATAAGATATTTATTTGGGAAAATAACCTTGCATGGTCATACCCCTACTCAAAAAAGAAAAAAATGGGATTCTGATGATAGATTAGCTTTTCAAATTGATGGAAATTCAATGAAATTCCTATATTTTGGGTTATATAGATTAGAATTTAATAGATTTTCCATGATTGAAAATTCAAAAAATATTTTCAATTACTAGAATTATCACATGATGGGAATATAAAAATGTAATACCCCATTCCAAAAAGAAAGAGATGATGTAAAGAAATAATGCACTCTAAGTGTCAACATAGAGTTCAAACAATGACTCCCTCCCACTAACTTCCTCTTGTGATATATGATCTAATAGTTTCATGGAAATAACTAAGGTGTGTAATGATATAAATTCTTCGAGTTCATATTTTTATTCAATCCATTTAAAATATTAATAACTCATGTATGGTAGTGATTGAATACAAGAAGGATTTTGTTCACATAGTACAAGGTAAGGGTTAATTTCACAATATCTTTATAATCTAAAGTTTTTTTTACGTAAGTATCTACTGGGACCTCTTTATCATCCATATCCATGTTTCTTAAAAATGTATTTCAAAACTTTTTTACTATTTACTAGTCAATGGGGTGAAGTTATTTATACCCTTATTTGACCTTATATGTTTTGAAATAAATCTTTTCATCATTTTCCAAACAAGGTACTTTATGATCTTTTTGATGAAATTAAGGTAAGAATGTTTTTTAACATATATGGCAGGTGCGGCTATTTTTGGCCATTATAACATCGTTGAAGCTTCCCTTACTATCTTATAGGAATATTTTCAAAATAAATGTCTTCTTTATAATTGTTTTACTCTTAAATGATTTCAATATAGAAAGAGATATTTCTCTAAAAATGTTTTTGATTTCATCTATGTAAACATCCTTTGAGGGATTTTAAGCTTATTTGAAGTTGATTATTATGATACAAAACTTCCATATTGTATTGAAGGTTTTGTGATATGTTTGACTATGGATGTGTTATTTTTACACTATTCATGGTTGTGGATAAAGTATTGACATTATTTATGCTAGTTCTAATATGAATTCTTATGTTATGTTTAAAACTTTTCATACGGGGAATGTATTGGACTTAGTAAGTAACGGGTGGAGCCCGATATAGCTCCTCGATGCACCAGTAGGTCTTATGAGACATACTAGTGTCTTGGCACATGGCCTTGACAAAATCTAATTTTTTTCATGGCTTAAGGCTTTGACTATGTGGTTATGAAAGTCTGGAATTATGCATTCCATCATTATGAATGTGTCTACTGATATTTCATGTGATTATTCGACTATTAGAATATCTATGTGAGTAAGTAAATGAAATTATATTGAATTATATCTTCCATATTATGATGAAATTTATGTTGAAAAGTCTTTTGTTTTAGTTTTATACATTTCCTAAAATGTTTATGCATATTTATAAAAGTTTCTATTATACTGTTCTCCTTATAAAGCATTTGAGCTCACCGCTTTCTATGTTTTATTTTTCCCAGGATGCGAAGAAGTATATTATGACTGACCCTTATAGATAGTCTATGGGATCTTAGTTTTTTCCATGTAAACAATGTTATTGTTGTTTTCCATTTTATTATGTAATGTAACCATTATAAATATATCTAGTACTTATAAGGCTACTAAACTAATCAGTCTTTTGAGACATGATCTTTTGTGATCATGAAAATGATACGTAATAATGCACCGACTCAAGGTAACTAGGGTCGGGGTGTTACGCCTATGATCTGATGTATGGACCTTTAAGTTTACAATTTCTACAAAATTAGGTGATACTAGTTATAGGGTTTATATCTAGGAAAGGATCATGCATCATTATTCCTTGTGCCTATGTTTGAATGTGTAGACCTTGGGATAGGTAACCAAAAATGAATAAAATAAAACCATTAATTAATTAAAGCTGGGTCTTCCTTATTTCATGTCTATGAGCTCTAACTGTTTTTTATTTTACAGGTATGGCTCCAGTTCAATGTCCTAGTGAGAATTTCATAGAATTTGTTCAGCAGGTCAGACCAGTATATTTCCATAGGGTATAGGTTTATGACAATGACACTTAGAGAATGACACTCCAAGAATTTCAGCACCTGAGTCATAGAAGTATGAGGGATCCATTTCAGATGTAGTCACAGAAAAATAGTTAGAGGAGGTTGAGATAGGATTCAAATCTATCCATGATCAAAAAAATAACTGTGTGTCCTTGGTTGTGATGATGTTGTGTGGAGATGTGAGGCAGTGGTTGTTCGTATTCTTCGAGGATCGTGAGGATTTAGCGATCTCATGGGAGGATTTCCCATACAAGTTTAGAGATTTTTTCTTTCTTCAACCATGAAGGCATCCATCCGACAAGATCTTCTTTCCCTTTGATAGTAAAGCTCCAGTGTGAAAGAGTTTTGAATCCATTTCAGGATCCATTTATGATATACTTCAGACCTATTGTCATATGAGGAGGACAGGGTGAGGTATTTTGATGAGGAATTATGTCCTGAGATCTAGCTCTAGATCACCCCATTTATTCTGAAGACATGTCTTGAGGTGTTAGAAAGGAAAGAGGATTTCAAGAGGACTTTGGACCAAACAGAATCATCACGAGAGGGGAGTCATCATGATTCCTCCTGAAGCAGATTTGTGGTCCGAGGTACTCAGTTTTCCAGGAAGAAGAGTTTCTGTTCAGCTAGTGGTAGGTCCAATCCCTCCACATCTTGTTTATCAAGAGGCAGTGGATTTCATGCCTGTGCAAAGGGATCTGATGCTTTTTTTCTTATGTTGGTCGAGGTCATCAGTAGTGAGAGTGCCTAACCGTTTAGGGAAGTCATCATGCACCAGGATCTCTCCTCCAGGTTCCTCCGTTTTGGCAGCTCCAACCATGGCAGCAAAAGCAGGTTGCATGTAACGCCCCGACCCCAGCTACCCAGATTCGGTGCATTACTTCGTAACATTGGCATGATCACAAAAGATCAAGTCTCGAAAGACCGATTAGTTTAGTAGCCTTGGAAACACTAGATACATTCATAAGTCTTTCATTACATCAAAATTAAACAAACTACAATAACATGGTCTTCATAGTCCACACTCATATCTTCACTGACTATTCTTGCAAGTCAGTCATAATACACTTCTTCACATCCTGGAAAATATTTAAACATTGAAAGGGGTGAGCTCAGGTGCTCAGTAAGGATAACAATATTGCAGAAGCTTTTATAAAAAAACATAAGCATTTAAGGCAATGTATAACTAAAACAAAAGCCTCATTGAACTTGAACTTCAGCATAATATGGCAAAAGTAAAATAAAATAATGCCATTACTTACTCACATGGATATTCTACTAGACGAATAATCACATGAAATATCAATAACCACTTTCATAATGAGGGAATGTATAATGCCAGACATTCTGAAACACTTTGTCAAGGCCTCGGCCAAGATGTCTAAAATGATTAAGGCCTCGGCCAAAACCATAAATCAAATTGGGAAAGGGCCTCGGCCAATTCCACGTCTAGTTGTCTCATGAGACCTACCGATGCATCGAGGAGCAATAGCGGGCTCCACCCGTCACTTATTAAGTCAAATACATTCCTCATATGAATAGGTTTAAACATATCATAAACCATAACATAATCGTATCACATAAAACATGCATAAAGGAAACATAAAATTTCCACATTCCAATCACAAGATATCAATACAACACATAAAAATGCTTTCAAAACCATTTTCAATACCAAAATAAAATAAAGTTAAAACTTTGTATTTATTTTTCATTAAAAAAAATGATGGCTTGTAGAGGAAGCCGAAACTCAAATAATGGTCACGGCGGCGGAGAATCCATTGTCGCCGCATAAGTACGGAAAGAAAAACATTCCCTTTTTTCGTTTAGCAAAACACTTCGTATAAAAAAAGATTCCTTTTGAATAAACGTATAAGTCAAAGGGGTTTATACACCGTATAAAAGAAAGTTGTGTATAAAACCAAATATGCCTCAATGAAAGGGGATTGAGACGAAGTCCTTAAAAAGATCATTTTTTTAAATGAAGTACATCTATAATGTGTATTCACTATAAGTACAAATAAATAATGTAAAAATACAATAGAGGACATAATAACATCATGACATAATTTGAAAGTAGGAGATTAACCCAAAGAATAGAAAATTGGGTTAAGAAATTCCCTTACCGTGTGTCCGACTTGACTCAACCGTTCTTTAACCTCCTGAATAATAAAATAGAGTTAATATCTACCTTATTAAGAACCATTTTCAATTTCAATATCCTTCTTATATCACTTATTACAATGTTATGAACATTATGTAATTGTTTAAGTTAATAACGGTCGTTTTGTCGATCTTTGGTACTTGAGTCAACAATAAACTTCTTATAATTATAAGTTGTTCATGTGGTGTAATATCCATTATATCCAGAATTATATTAATGATGTACATATCATATATATCATATATATACAGTATATACATTCATTTATAATATTACGTAACATTTAGAGGTAAGAAATGAAATGCACCGTTCATGGAGACGGTAAGCCGTACGTACGCATGAACGCTACTTTCATTTCAATTTCATATTTAATGGAATGAAACCATAATTATATAAATGTATAATATAATTCCAGTGTAATATAGTGTATAATACCATTTACTCCATCCTTTATACATCCCACATATGACATTAACGATTCAAATCACTTTCAGGGGGCGGTAGTCCGCACTTCCTAAAATGAAATTATCGCGTTTTACCCGTAATGGAAATCTTAATGTATGCCATAAATGAGAAATACAGAAGAATAATTAAAACATAAACATATTATACATCATATATAAAAATAGTGACATCTTAATGGCCACCTTTGAAGGTGTTATATGAGTGTTGAACAATCATCATTTCGTGAGGCAGAAATTCGCCATCCACAGAAACTGTATGTTATTTAACCATTAGATGTAGGTGTGTGTAAGTGTAGCTCGAATCCTTATTATAACAACATCCTAGTATATTTAGGATACTGGTGTTGTTACAAAAGAAATGAATAAAAAGAGTTTAGGGGGTTGGAGAAGAAAAATAAAACAAAACAACATTAGAAAAGACATTACCTCAAAATCGGGTAACTCTTTTTGATTTGTGCCAAAGGCTTCCTTGGGAAGAGTTCTGCCCAAAGTGAGGCTTCTAGGAGTAAGGGAGGAATGTTGGGAGAGTATTTGGGCAGAGGTTGGCCGAGCCAAATGGCTTGAAAGTGTAAATGAGGTGGGAGAGGTGGGGGCCTTTTATAAGAGGAGAGGAGGGGCTCTTTTGGAAAGATTGAAATGTTACATTATTACACAATTCTTTTCGGATTCTAAATGTCCCACACTTATATAATTCGAGGCTAAGGTGATAAGGGTTCGAAATATATTCATCCAATTGGCTTTGGACATGTGTAAGCCCTGGATTTGTCATTATCTTCCCATTTTATTTAAATCGTTAAATAATGAGGTCATCGCTGCATCATCATGATGTCATAAATAATTTAATTTATTTAATGTCTAAAAATTATAAAAAAAATACTATGATGTAGGAAATCTTTTTATCTTTCTAATTAATATTTATAATCAAAATTTGGACTTGTTTAACCCCACTTAAAAACTGTTTTAGTAAAACAACTCATGTTTGTGTCAATTTAATTTTAACATTAAATAAATATATATTAATGTCATTTTCCAACTAAAGTGGCTCCATGGGGTCCCCAAGTTGACCCATGGGTTGTCTGGGTCGGCCATGACTCATCCAATAGGAGTAGGACAAGTGTCAAGCTCTTATCATATTATTAAAACATTGTTTTTACCTTAAACTACACTAATTACCACTAATCGCGATTAAGAACTTAAAAGTTACTATTCACCAAAAAATTATTTTGATCTCATTGAACCACATTTTACTTCTTAATGACAACCATGTATGTCGGATTTTTGAAAATCAAATCACAGAAGTGGTAATATTTCATTTAAACGAAAAATCAGTTATTTAACTACCACTTAGTGGTTTCACTATTCATCAAAAATAGAAGTTTTTCAGAACAAGGCCAAAATTTCACCCTAAGCTATAATTGATATTCCGAATTCAAAAATGATCTCTATTTTACAAAATTCCAATCATATAAGTTTCATTAATTAATTTTATAATTAATTCCCACTGTCACAACAAATAGCGTGTTTTTAAGAAACAATTTATATCAAAAAATTGACAATTGTTTATGTCCAATTTTAATGTTAAATTAATTCTAATGACCACCATTGGATAAAATAGTAAAAATATATTCTAATTATAATTTAAAACCACTAAATAGTATAATTTATCACTATAAATTATTTTGATTAAAAAAGTTGTTTTTAAGTATTTTTCACTATTCATAAAAAATTAGAAGTTCTCAGAAAAATACCAAAAATTCAACATAGGCTAATTTCGATATTATGAATACAAAAATGAAGTCCATTTTGAAATATAAGATTTCTATAATTTTAAAAAGTGGTTATTACTATTCATAACGGCTACTTTGATTAGTCACGGTGTTTTAGAACTCGAACTTGCGTACAATGCAAGCAATTGCACTATTGAAAGAGAGGCGTATCGTGGAAGCTCGGGGTGTTAAATTCTCCCCTCCTTCAATAAATTGCATCCTCGCAATTTGATATTTTTCTTTGAAAATAAAAGGTTGAAAAGAGAAAATTCCTTTGAGGAAAACCCACATCGGAAATAAGGTTAATAAATATATAACATTAAAAGAAGGCAGGATAAGTACAAAGGTCACCCGATATAGCCCATTCTAGGATTCTATGAAAATATGGATATGGAAGAAAAACAAACCATCAAGGTCTGATGGAGAGTTATAGAAAACAAGATTAGGAGAAAGTTTAACCACATGAAAATCACAAACTTGTGATTGGTTAAACGGTCATTGAATCCCCAGTTGGAAAAGTTAACCGACAACATTTTTGTTTTAAGTTACCTTTTATAATGTTGAGGAATTTATTTAGGAGATTTACTAAGAACGTAAGGGAATATACATACTTGTTATGTATACTTTCATTCATTAATAAATTTTTACCACAAACCCAACTCTTACTCCAAATGGTAACAGAACTCAAAAATATTCTATTTATCCTAATTTTATAAGGTTCCAAATGTTAACACATACCATTTAGATTAGTAAAACGATTTTGTAATAACCAGGGACTTCCTGTAGGCTAGTGGTAGGAAATAAAGGCTTGTCGCACTATGGTTGTGGGTTCGATTCCTGCAGCTTTGTCCGACGCGACGGGTTATTCCCCACCATACAGGTTGTCCTTTTCCTAAAAATATAGTACTATACTATTCCAAAAATAATCTTCATAAATGTTTTAACCTTAAACAATACGATCCAAAGTTCAACTTAATCCACTCCAACCTTTATAGTTATCCAAAATACCTTCATCCAGTCTTTCTCTAAAAGGTCTCTAAATTACAAAATCAATTGTATCATCAGATTCCCCAAACAAAGAAAAGTTTCTCTTATTGTCACATACTAAAAATATGATTACCTTAATCATATTAAAACCTTACTGAAAACAAAAAGTACTGCAGTACAATCCATATATATATCACATTCTTCTTATAACCAGAATATAATCCTTGAGTCGAAAAGCACCAATACATTAATTATTCTGATTCAACTGTAGTCACAGCATAAGATTGGCCTTGATCCCTTGGCCTTTTCTGAGGTAAGTTTCCTTGACGCTTAGGACATTCATTTGCATAATGACCCATTTCTCTACAATTGTAGCATTCAACTTTGATAGCCTCTTTCTTTCCCTTGCAATCACGAGCCTGGTGACCCTTTTCTCCACATTTATAACAAACTCCCATTCCTTTTAGGCACGTACCAGGGTGATTCTTCCCACAATTATCACATAATGGAAAATCCTTCTTTCCCTTTTTCCCTTTTTCTGTCTCTTGTTCCACCGTTCTCTTCTTCTCTTGCTTTACTTTGTTGTCATAAGACTTAGAGAATTCCTTTTCCGTCTTGATAGCGCACGAGACAATACCTTCGTATGAAGAGAAGGTTTGTGATACTAAAGCTCGAAGGAGAAATGGTTTTAACCCATCAAAGAAACGATCAATCTTACTCCTTGGGTTACGTATATAATCGGCAACATGCCTCGCTAACCTTGTAAAGTTAGCCTCATACTTTGCGACATTCTCATCCTCCTTCTGCCTCAGACTCAGAAATTGCCTTTCCATATCTGCTCGATGGTCACGAGGAAAGTATTTTTCTAAGAAAATCTCTTTGAAATCCCTCCATTCCATATTCGATACGTCATCATCTTCCTTTGTGTTTCGAATCAGCGACAACACTGATCGGCATCTCCAGTGAGGCGGTAAACTGCCATGACAACCTTCTCCCTTTCGCTACTCCCCAAGGCATGGAATATTTTCTCTAAGAAATTTATCCATTGCTCAGCTACTAATGGATTTGTACTCCCATTGAAGGTTGGCGGTTGTTGCCTCATGAAACGGTCTAGCATTGATCCTCCACGTTGCGGATCAGGGTGCTCCATACGAGTAAGGTTGTTATTCATAACCTGTGTGAGTTGTCCCAGTACGGTGAGAAGCTGATCGGCACCAGTTGTATCACTAGCTCCACCATAATTATCTTGAGCAGGAGGGAAATCCCTACACGGAGTGCGTGCATTGATACGGTTTCCATTCCTTCCACTAGGGGCCATTTCTAAATAATGGCATAAACTAGATTAGTTCATGAATCAAAATACATAATTCCATACTTGTAAAACACTTAACATAAATTGAACTAATTATTGATATAATCCATAATTATAAAAATGTTTTCTTTGAGGAAGTATATACTCGTAACCCTTCATAGTGGTTTGTAAAGAAAATGGGAATTATCCAAAGCATATCCCCTGGGAGTTTCGTAACCAAGAGTGCCGCAAGGCCCGTTGTCGTGCACCAGTTCCCGTTCGAGTCTAGCTCAAAGCGGTGTTTTCTGGTTTTACCCCTAGGTACATCTGTGCCAGAGCCGCCTCTACCTGCTCGTATCCAGACAGGGATGTATTGCTCGGAAAACTCATAACATCTCTATAATACCAAAATTCTAGGAAGTTCTTCTATACTAATCCTCAAAGTCTATCTTTGGGCTATGTGCTCTAATCAGAGTTTATCTAAATCTAGCTTCCAAGGTTAGTACTAAACTGCCTCTGATACCAACTGTAACGCCCCGACCCCAGCTACCTAGAGTCGGTGCATTACTTCGTAACATTGGCATGATCACAAAAGATCAAGTCTCGAAAGACCGATTAGTTTAGTAGCCTTGGAAACACTAGATACATTCATAAGTCTTTCATTACATCAAAATTAAACAAACTATAATAACATGGTCTTCATAGTCCACACTCATATCTTCACTGACTATTCTTGCAAGTCAGTCATAATACACTTCTTCACATCCTAGAAAATATTTAAACATTGAAAGGGGTGAGCTCAGATGCTCAGTAAGGATAACAATATTGCAGAAGCTTTTATAAAAAAACATAAGCATTTAAGGCAATGTATAACTAAAACAAAAGCCTTATTTAACTTGATCTTCAGCATAAGATGGCAAAAGTAAAATAAAATAATGCCATTACTTACTCACATGGATATTCTACTAGACGAATAATCACATGAAATATCAATAACCACTTTCATAATGAGGGAATGTATAATGCCAGACATTCTGAAACACTTTGTCAAGGCCTCGGCCAAGATGTCTAAAATGAATAAGGCCTCGGCCAAAACCATAAATCAAATTGGGAAAGGGCCTCGGCCAATTCCACGTCTAGTTGTCTCATGAGACCTACCGATGAATCGAGGAGCTATAGCGGGCTCCACCCGTCACTTATTAAGTCCAATACATTCCTCATATGAATAGGTTTAAACATATCATAAACCATAACATAATCGTATCACATAAAACATGCATAAAGGAAACATAAACTTTCCACATTCCAATCACAAGATATCAATACAACACATAGAAATGCTTTCAAAACCATTTTCAATACCAAAATAAAAGAAAGTTAAAACTTTGAATTTATTTTTCATTAAAAAAAATGATGGC
The DNA here is from genome assembly GCA_963277665.1 of Viscum album. Taxonomy (NCBI): domain Eukaryota; kingdom Viridiplantae; phylum Streptophyta; class Magnoliopsida; order Santalales; family Viscaceae; genus Viscum; species Viscum album. The sequence continues at coordinate 277,228,762 of OY728137.1, forward strand.
TTGTAGAGGAAGCCGAAACTCAAATAATGGTCACGGCGGCGGAGAAGTCATTGTCGCCGCATAAGTACGGAAAGAAAAACATTCCCTTTTGTCTTTTAGCAAAACGCTTCGTATAAAAAAAGATTCATTTTGAATAAACGTATAAGTCAAAGGGGTTTATACACCGTATAAAAGAAAGTTGTGTATAAAACCAAATATGCCTCAATGAAAGGGGATTGAGACGAAGTCCTTAAAAAGATCATTTTTTTTAAATAAAGTACATCTATAATGTGTATTCACTATAAGTACACATAAATAATGTAAAAATACAATATAGGACATAATAACATCATGACATAATTTGAAAGTAGGAGATTAACCCAAAGAATAGAAAACTGGGTTAAGAAATTCCCTTACCTTGTGTCCGACTTGACTCAACCGTTCTTTAACCTCCTGAATAATAAACTAGAGTTAATATCTACCTTATTAAGAACCATTTTCAATTTCATTATCCTTTTTATATCACTTATTACAATGTTATGAACATTATGTAATTATTTAAGTTAATAACGGTCGTTTTGTCGATCTTTGGTACTTGAGTGAACAATAAACTTCTTATAATTATAAGTTGTTCATGTGGTGAAATATCCATTATATCCAGAATTATATTAATGATTTAGATATCATATATATCATATATATACAGTATATACATTCATTTATAATATTACGTAACATTTAGAGGTAAGAAATGAAATGCACCGTTCATGGAGACGGTAAGCCGTATGTACGCATGAACGCTACTTTCATTTCAATTTCATATTTAATGGAATGAAATCATAATGATATAAATTAATAATATAATTCCAGTGTAATATAGTGTATAATACCATTTACTCCATCCTTTATACATCCCACATATGACATTAACGATTCAAATCACTTTGAGGGGGTGGTAGTCCGCACTTCCTAAAATGAAATTATCGCGTTTTACCCATAATGGAAATCTTAAAGTATGCCATAAATGAGAAATACAGAAGAATAATTAAAACATAAACATATTATATATCATATATAAAAATAGTGACATCTTAATGGCCACCTTTGAAGGTGTTATATGAGTGTTGAACAATCATCGTTTCGTGAGGCAGAAATTCGCCATCCACAGAAACTGTATGTTCTTTAACCACTAGATGTAGGTTTGTGTAAGTGTAGCTCGAATCCTTATTATAACAACATCCTAGTATATTGAGGATACTGGTGTTGTTACAAAAGAAATGAATAAAAAGAGTTTAGGGGGTTGGAGAAGAAAAATAAAACAAAACAACATTAGAAAAGACATTACCTCAAAATCGGGTAACTCTTTTTGATTTGTGCCAAAGGCTTCCTTGGGAAGGGTTCTGCCCAAAGTGAGGCTTCTAGGAGTAAGGGAGGAATGTTGGGAGAGTATTTGGGCAGATTTGGGCCGAGCCAAATGGCTTGAAAGTGTAAATGAGGTGGGAGAGGTGGGGGCCTTTTATAAGAGGAGAGGAGGGGCTCTTTTGGAAAGATTGAAATGTTACATTATTACACAATGCTTTTCGGATTATAAAGGTCCCACACATATATAATTCTAGGCTAAGGTGATAAGGGTTCGAAATATATTCATCCCATTGGCTTTGGACATGTGTAAGCCTTGGATTTTGCATTATCTTCCCATTTTATTTAAATCGTTAAATAATGAGGTCATCGCTGCATCATCATGATGTCATAAATAATTTAATTTATTTAATGTATAAAAATTATAAAAAAAATACTATGATGTAGGATATGTTTTTAGCTTTCTAATGAATATTTATAATCAAAATGTGGACTTGTTTAACCCCACTTAAAAACTTTTTTAGTAAAACAACTCATGTTTGTGTCAATTTAATTTTAACATTAAATAAATATATATTAATGTCATTTTCGAACTAAAGTGGCTCCATGGGGTCCCCAAGTTGACCCATGGGTTTTCTTGGTCGGCCATGACTCATCCAATAGGAGTAGGACAAGTGTCAAGCTCATATCATATTATTAAAACATTGTTTTTACCTTAAACTACACTAATTACCACTAATCGCGATTAAGAACTTAAAAGTTACTATTCACCAAAAAATTATTTTGATCTCATTGAACCACATTTTACTTCCTAATGACAACCATGTATGTCGGATTTTTGAAAATCAAATCACAGAAGTGGTAATATTTCATTTAAACGAAAAATCAGTTATTTAACTACCACTTAGTGGTTTCACTATTCATCAAAAATTGAAGTTTTTCAGAACAAGGCCAAAATTTTACCCTAAGCTATAATTGATATTATAAATTCAAAAATGATGTCTATTTTACAAAATTCCAATCATATAAGTTTCATTAATTAATTTAATAATTAATTCCCGCTGTCACAACAAATAGCGTGTTTTTAAGAAACAATTTATATCAAAAGATTGACAATTGTTTATGTCCAATTTTAATGTTAAATTAATTCTAATGACCACCATTGGATAAAATAGTAAAAATATATTCAAATTATACTTTAAAACCACTAAATAGTATAATTTATCACTATAAATTATTTTGATTAAAAAAGTTGTTTTTAAGTATTTTTCACTATTCATAAAAAATTAGAAGTTCTCAGAAAAATACCAAAAATTCAACATAGGCTAATTTCGATATTATGAATACAAAAATGAAGTCCATTTTGAAATATAAGATTTCTATAATTTTAAAAAGTGGTTATTACTATTCATAACGGCTACTTTGATTAGTCACGGTGTTTTAGAACTCGAACTTGCGTACAATGCAAGCAATTGCATTATTGAAAGAGAGGCGTATCGTGGAAGCTCGGGGTGTTACATTGCACCACCTTTGGATCTGCAGAGGGTAGATGGGGTAAGTATAGTATATCCTTGTGAAGCTCCCCATCCTTAGAGAGTAGAGTTAGGCCATGGTGGTGTTCTTCATCAGGGTTAGAGAGTCCATGGAGGAGGTCATGGTCTTATTCATTCTTTAGCATTGCTAGCTTCAGGAGGCCAGACATCATTTGAAGTACCATTTTCTTGTTTTCTACCTTATATTATGCCTTTTTTGATTCAAGAGTGACACACTCATTCATATCACCTAACCTTGTCCAAGATTTGGGACTTGATGTAGAGTGGATTCCAGTGCCCTTGGCATTTACTACTCTAGCTGAGGGCTGAGATGACATGTTTGAAGTATATAGATACTATGATCTATTGTTGGGGAAGCACCACTCTTGTGTAGACACCCAATGATTATTAATACAACCATATAATGTCATAATAGGCCTATATTGGTTGTATTTGTTGCAGGCTATTGTGGATTGCTTCAGATAGAAGGTTTCATTCTTCTGTGCAGATAGAGAGCTAGTGGTTCTCGTTGGGGAGCGAGACCCTCAGATGGGTCAAAGGCATGTTCCATCATTATCATCCATGATGGTTGATCTGATTCTGATTTCTTCATAGGTTTAACCGTTGGTGTTTCCCAGTGTCGTAGATGAGTACCCTCATGTCTTTCCATAAGAGTTTGTAGAATTACTCCATTAACAAGATATCGATTTTTGGATCGAGCAACAACCAAGAGAATATCTTATCTCTATGTCTCTATATAGGATATCCCCTTCTATGTTATGAGAGTTATATATAAATCTTTATGGTCTATTAAAGTGAAGTTTTGTTCAGTTGAGTGTGTCACTATGGGGTGCACCATTTTTGTTCGTGAAGAAGTCTGATGGCTGTTTGCAGTTGTGTGTTGATTATTTTCATTTATACAATGTGACAGTGAAGAATCGCTATCCTATTCCACTTATTGATTATTTATTCGATTAACTGAAGGGCTCAATTTGATTCCCAAAGATCGAATTGTGGTCAGGATATTACCATATGCATGTGAACAATGAGGATTTCTCGAAGACTACATTTCATTGTCTTTATGAGCATTATGAGATCATTTTAATGCTACTCAGTGGGAAAAATTCTCCAGCTGTGTTCATGGGATTGATGAACTCTATGTTCTATGATATCCTAGAAATTTTTGTGGTGGTTTTCATTGACTAAATCCTTGTGTACTACACGTCTGAGGAGGAGCATGCAGAGAATCTACACACCATTTTTGGAGTTCATTGTCAACATCAACAATTTGGGAAGTTTTCGAAGTGTCATTATTGGGATTGAGATGTATGTTTATTGGGGCATGTTGTATCTCAGCAGAGAGTATCTGTGTATCCATCTATGATAGAATCATTTGTTTCTTTGGCAGCCCCCAATACAGTTTCAGAGGTGCGAAGTTTCCTTATTCTCACAGACTACTACAGGAGGTTCGTAGCCGATTTCTCTCATGTTGTGACTCCTATGATAGCTTTTACTAGAAAGTATTGGGCATTCGTATGTGCTTCTTAGTTTCATTCATCATTTGAGTATATAAATGGGATGTTTAGAAGTGATCCAGTTCCTTTTCCTCCATCAGAGGGAGTTCAGTTTAATGTTTTCTATGATGCTTCACATTTGTGGTTAGGATATGTTATGATACAAGAAATTTCAGTTGTTTCTTATTGGTCTCGGCAGTTGTGTCCCCATGAACATAATTATGCCACCCATGATCTTGAATTGGTATCATGGGGTTTTCTTTGATGTTGTGAAGACATTACCTTTGTTGGAGAGCGCTTTTCGGTTTTCACCAATCATAAGAGTTTAAGGTGTGTTTTCTCCTAGTGTGACTTGAACTTATGACAACAATGGTGGATGGAGTTCCAACAAGAATACAACATAGAAATATCATATACCCATGGAAAGGGTAATGTTGTAGCTGATGCACTCAGTCAAAAGTCATTTAGTCATGTAGCGCATGAATATGGTGACTCATGGAGTGTAATTAAAGAACTCTTAGCATTACATTTTTATATGGGAGATTTTGGGGGAAGAGGTTGTCTTTATCAGATGATGGTTTAGTCATATTTGGTGTATCAGGTGGAAGAGTCCCAGTTGGGGGGTCTAGAGGTGGAGGTCTGGAGATTCTGAGTTGTTTTTGGAGAGGCCCCTAATGGTTGGTCTGAGGATGAACAACACCGAGTGTTGTATCATGGAAGGATATTTGTTCCTTTTATGATTCATGAAAAGTTTCCTTAAGATTTCTATAGTTCTCATTTACCAGTTTATCCTGGCGTGACAAAGATATACCGAGCCATGAGAAGCCAATTTTGGTGGACTCGGCTGAAGCGTGCAGATGTAGAGTTTGTGTCTCCATGTTTGGTCTGCCAGAAGGTGAAGGCCGGACACGATGTTCCTGGTGGTCTACTCGAGCCGTTAGATGTTGCTCAGTGGAAATGGGAGGAAATCTCAATGAGCTTTGTTACTAGTTTACCTCGATCTCAATGAGGACATGATTCTATTTGGGTGGTAGTGGATCGTTTAACAAAATCTGCCCACTTCATAGCAATCAAGGAGTCATGCTCAGTAGAAGTTTTGTTGAGGTAGAATCTAGAGGAGGTGGTGAGACTTCATGGAGTTCCAAGGATGATCATTTCTGATCGAGATCCTCATTTTACCTATAAGGTATGTAGAGGTCTGCAACATGATTTTGGTTCTCAGTTATGCCTTAGAACTACTTTTCATCCTTATACAGATGGTCAGACATAGTGGACCATCCCAGATCTTGAAGACATGTTATGCTCTTGTGTCTTGGATTTTGGAGGTTCATGGATTAGTCCCTTTCCATTGGTGGAGTAAACTTACAACAATAGTTTTCACTCCACCATCAGTATGGCACCGTTTGAAGCCTTGTATGGCTGGACTTTGCAATCTCCATTGTTCTAGACTGGGGTCGGAGAGTCATCAATTCTCGGACCATAACTACTGTAGAATACAACTGAGATGGTTCAGGTGATTCGTGAGAGGATGAAGACAGCATAGAATCGTTATAAATTATATGCTGGTCAAAGGAGGAGACCCATAGAGTTTGATGTTGGGGATCACATGTTTCTGAAGGTGACTCCCCATCATGGGCCATAAAGGTGTGGTCATGAGAGTAAGTTATCTCCACGGATTTTTGGTCCTTTCTAGGTGTTATATCGGGTTGGACTTGCGAAGTTTCGATTAGTACTTACCCCACAGATGAGCTGGATACATGATGTATTTTATTTGTAACAACTCCATCGTTATCTTCATGATGACTCTCATGTCATCGATTGTGGAGAGATTGATGTTGATGATGTTGTGACCTTTGAGGAGCGACCTGTAGAGATCTAAGTCGGCAAAGAGAAGGTGTTGTGCGAGCATTCTATCCCCTTGATATGTCTTGTGGCAACATGATGGAATGAAGGAGAGTGCCTAGGAACGTGAGTCGCACATACAAGCATAATAGACAGAGTTGTTTGATGTTTATCTCTTTTTATGTAACGATGTACCCATTGTGGTTATATACCTTTCGTGTTTATTAGATGGATTTATTTGGTTTATTTTGTGGCTTTCTCGCATTTGAGAGGTATCTCAATTGGTGGTTGTTCATAATTCTTTTTTATTTCCTTTTAAGTTGGTTTTTAATTCTCGAGGATGAAATTTTTGTGAGTGGTATTTGATGTAATTTCCTGGACCTCTTTAGTCCATTCCATTGTGAAAATATAATGTTTGAGGGGTTCTGAGAGGTCAATATGACTTATCCCCAACACATCCCCAAATTTTCCAGTTCTGTGAATAGTGCCACGGTAGCCTTTGGTGAATAGTGAAATGGAAACCTTAGTTGAACAGTGTTATCGGTATCCTTTGGTGAAAAGTGCAATGGTAACCTTATGTGAATAGTTCCATCGGTTGCCTAATGTGAATAGTGCAATGGTAACCTTATGTGAACAGTACCCTAAAAAGCCTTCTGTGAGGTTCCAATGGAAGCCACTTTCCTTTTCGAAATTTCAAGATCATGAACAGTGTCTCTAGAATGGTGAGGTTCTAATGGTACCCTCTTTCCTTGGTAAAAGTTTGGTTTCATGAATAGTGTATCCCGAATGGTGAGGTTCATGAGAAGTGTTTCCAGAACAGTGAGGTTCCAATGGTGAGATTTCAATGGTGAGGTTCATTAATAGTGTTTCCATAATGGTCAGGTTCCAACCGTGAGGTTCATGAACTGTGTTTCCAAAATGGTGAGGTTTCAATGGTGAGGTTCATGAACAGTGCTTCCAGAACGTTGAGGTTCTAACAATGAGGTTCCAAAGGTAAGGTTCATGAACAGTGTTTCCCGAACAATGAGGTTCTAAAGGCGAGGTTTCAACAGTGTGGTTAATGAATAGTGTTTCTAGAATGTTGAGGTTCCAATGGTGAGGTTACTATAGTGAGTTTCATGAACAATGTTTTTCCTCTTCCAAATTTTGAGTTCATGAATAGTGTTTCTAGCTTCTTACAGTTTCACCCATTTGACATTTCCTTTAACATAAAATGCATTTAAATCCTCGTTTTAAGGACTCCAAGGCCGATTTAAAGGCCATAACTTCTATATTAATTTCCCTAAGGATTTGGATATGTTTACTTAGTCAAAGTACTTGTTTTAATGCGATCCACTTTTAATCAAAAATCAAGCATATCTTAAACCACTTATCCATTAAATCTTCTAATGGGATGATATATCTTCCTCCCTAGTTCTTCCTCTTTATTCGTGGATATGAGACACTCAAAACATTCATTCAATACTGTAGGATTTTCACAATAAAACATTAATCCTTCGATTGGTTTTATAAAAAACTATTCTATTGAATAGTTTATTAATAATAAATGATATAATTTCCTCAAATTATGTTAAATATGTTTAATTATAAAGTATTTTTTACTAGATCATTCATTTGAATATTTGATGAAAATTCCAGTTTTACACTTTTAAAATCACGGTAGTATTGAAATCATATATATTTTTATTTGAATTATTTGAACTTAATATTTTTTAACTGTGTTCCATTATTTATGGGCTACAAATGATTATTCATGACACTAGATCAAAATAATTCATTAGGATGGAGTAATTGGGCCATAAAATGAAAGGTGGGATGGACATGCCATAATGGAGAGGATTCTATATTTTGGCCATAACTCCTTTATCTGGGCTTGGATTAAGCCCAAAGTTTGAGAGGTGATAGAGTACCCATATCCGCACATATGATCCTTCTATAAGGCCAGAAAATTCACTCCTTTTGGTGAAAAAATGGGCGGTGAATGATGGCCTAAAATATTTGGCCGAGATTCCCCATTCACACTTGAAACCACTTTGATCCTAGCCTCCCCGCCACTCTATAAATTGGTGTTTTTATCATTTTTTTGGGTTGGGACGTGAATTGGGAAGTTGGGGACAGAGTAGAAGTGGATACACTCCAATTCTACAACCATTTCAATAACGGTATCTCTTGAAGGAAGGATCCCTTCGACGAAGCCTTCTCCTTCTCCTTCGTGTTGTAATGTTTTTGTTTATGTAATAAACTTCTTTGTTGTTATTTTATTTATTCTATTTTCTTATGTTTTTTAAATTTTTTTCTTCTCTTAATCTTCCTCTTTGGGATGGAATTCTTAACTAGAAGTGTTATTGGGTTATACACATTATAAACCTTTGCACATTCAAAACGCTTCTACGATGATTACGCCACCCATGGTGGAGTAGTATTTTAGTAATCGATCTATCTTCTACCCTCTTCATTTAATTATTTTGAATCATTAAGATACTGTAATTAATTTAATATGATCGATGAATTGTTTTTTTTTTTAATTTTAAGAAATTAAGCAAGTAATTGAACAATTAACACAAAAACACGTGAGGTCGAGATGTTGTGTATGTTGTGAGAGCGCGGTCTTAATCTGTAATACAAGACCACACGGGATAAATTTGTAGAGTTCAAATATAATCCCTAAAAACAATTCATCCTCATTTTCAGAATAGATATGTGCTATAATAAACCACTGACCATATTCTAACCTTATAACAACAATCAATGCAGGGTGCTGCGATTGCATGTTCTGAAGCTAGCCTAGGGATTAATTAATTTCAACTTTGTGGTTAAGTTAACTCTCTTAGGGTTATAGGGTTAAAAAATTAAGGGATCATAATTAAGTGGATATTGATTTAAATTATTATTATTAATAAGTAAAATAAGAGGTAGAGTTAGATCTATTATTCATTTTAATATATTATCTAAAAAACATCTTCTTGTTGTGTCTTTTTAATAAAACTTCATTTTAAAACTAAAAAATACAATATTCTCCCAGAAAACATCTTCTAGATTTATAAAATATAAAAAACACCCATCCTTTAAACTATTATTTTAATTTTATTCTATTTTATTTTTAGAATACCTTTAATAAGTTGTTAAATTCACTTCCTTCTTTGAGAGACGACCTTGGTCAGCCATTCTGTTTCACCTAAGTACCCCAAAATATCACTAATCATTTGAGGGCACCCACGACAGTGCTCTATCAAATTGGTGTCGTTTCCGGGGAGGGAAGAAATTGTTTCAACCAATTAGAGTTATTTATTTTATTTTACATTTTATTATCTTCCTCTCTTCTTTCATCCTTCTTTACCCAATCTGATTTCTTTTGTCTTCTTCTTCTTTTATTTTCTTCTAATTCCTTTTGGAGCATCATCTAAAACCTAAAATTTTTTATTTTACTATGGTCCACTTTCCTTATTTTCATATATCATTGATTTATGACACAAACTAATCCCAAGGAACTTTCAGATCTTAACCCTGAGATTGAACATAGCCTTAGGGCACGAATCAGACATTCTCAATCTACGAGTAGTTTTAACATTCAACCAGTTGGAGAATTACTCCAATATCAGAACATTGAAATTGGAATCAATTAAAATTCAACCATAAAACAAGAACTAATCGCTGAAAAAAATGGAAATGAACTAAATATAACCATTCTAGAACTGGCTGCACCTGATATTAACTTTCAACCAAATTGTATTGCATACCCAAATCTCGAATCGGACTTTGAACTAAAATATGGGTTAATTCACTTACTTCCAAAGTTTCATGGCCTCTATGGTGAGGATCCCAATAATCATTTGAGATAATTTAATGTGGTTTTCTCAACCCTAAAACCTAGAAATGTCTCTAATGATCAAATAAAACTAAGAGCATTCCCATTCTCACTTGATGGAGCTGTGAAAGACTGGATGTATTATTTACAACCCGAAGATGTAACTTGATGGAACGATTTGAAACTTTTTTTCCTACAGAGATTTTTTCCAGCATCAAGGACCACTTCTATTCGTAAGCAGATCTAGGGGATCAAGCAAGCATAATAGGAGTCATTGTATGACTATTGGGAGCGATTCAAGAATTTGTGTGCAAGCTGGCCACATCACCAAATCAGTGAGGAATTACTCATCCACTACTTCTATGAAGGACTCACACCTATGGAGAGAATGATGGTGGATTTCACAGTAGGAGGGGCATTAGTGGACAAGACACTAGTAGACGCACGTGCATTGATCGACAAGATGGCCCAAAACTCCCAACAATTTGGCGATAGAGGTACACTACATGTCAGGGGAGTACATCATGTAAGTCCTTATTCCCTTGAGAGTCATTTGATTGATACCAAGTTAGAAGAATTAACAAATATGGTGAGGAAACTTTTTTGGTACAAAATATATCTCAACCCCCTTCTTCAAGGCCTTGTGGTATTTGTACTGAGACAAGCCACCCAACTGACTGTTGCCCACAACTCCAAGAAACAGAATATTGTGCAGCAGTGTTCCCTGGGAGACCATATTAGCAACAACAACAACAACCATATCCCCAAATGATGTTTGATCCAACATACAACCAAGGGTGGAAGGATCAATCAGACATGAGGTATGGCTCTGGACAACAATAATGTCCCTCTTTTCAACAAAAAGTCCACCAGCCACCACTTTACCAATAGGGTTTCCAACAACCCCAAAAGAGATTTGAATCTCAAGAATCAACAAGCCAACAACAAGGGAATCCCCCACCCAAGGTAGATTCTAACATTCATGACCTTTTGAAGAAAATTGTTCTTAATCAATAAAATGAGATGAAAAGTCAAGGTTCGGAGCTGAGGGAGTTGAAGACTCAAATGAGCAAGATTCCACCGCCCTCTATGAACTTGTAAGTAAGAATTACGGAAATCTAATTTCCCAACCCACTCCAAATCCAAAGGGGAATGTTAGTGCCATCACATTGAGAAGTGGGAAGCAAATTAACGATACATCTGTACCTACCATTCCACCAGGATTTACCTCAACTACAGAGAAGCCACATTCCATACCAATTGATGAGAAATCCAAGGAGAAAGATAAAGGTAATAAAAAGATTGATGATGTTCTTCCTCAACCCCTTAATTTTCCAAAAAGGGTTCTTCAAACCAATAATATGGCTGAAGAAGCAATGAAAAAGGAGGTTTTGGACACATTCAAGCATGTGGAGATCAATATTCCTCTACATGAATCCATTAAGAAAATTCCAAGGTATGGGAATATCTTAAAAGAACCTTGTACCAATCGAAGAGGGATCAAGGGAAATGAGAGGATCAATCTTGGAAGGAACGTGTCAGCACTCATTACACAAACTCTAGCAATGACAAAAAGTGCAAGGATCTAGGGACATTCACCATCGCATGAACTATAGGAGTGTTGCAATTTCTAATTCACTTTGTGATTTGGGAGCTTCCATAAATGTGATCCCTCACTCTGTGTTATCTTGTTTATAGGATGGGGAGTTGAAGCCGACGAGAGTAGTGGTGCAACTGGTGAATAGAGCTACGGAATATCCAACAGGAGTCCTTGAGGATGTACTTATCTGGGTAAGAGGCATGATCTTTCCAGAAGACTTCTATGTGCACAAAATGGAGGATGATCAGGTAAGTTCTCATGCCCCCATTATCTTAGGTAGGCCCTTCCTAGAAACTGCCAAAACTATCATAAATGTCAATGAGGGTACACTTTCCATGGAATTTGGGGATTAAGTTGGGATATTTAATGTTATGGATTCAATGAATTAACCATCAGAGGATCATTCTACATTTTTATCCCCCATTTTGAACCACCAAGTAAAAACACCATGGAATTGGATTGTCCTATGTTTAGGGAGATTATGAGTATTTGTTCTAGTTGGATGTCTAAGAGTACTTCCACACCTGTTTCAAAGGAAGAAGACTCTCTATGATTTTATTGTAAAATAGAGTCATATTCTGATTTTGATCATGTGAACTCTGATTATTACATGGATGTAGAGTATGTTGATGTATTTGATGCTTTATTCTCTGATTTTGATGATGTATATTCTGATATTAATGCTCTTTGTGCACATATTTCAGTTCCTTCTATGTCTCCATCCATACACCACCCCCTACAATGGAACTCAATCCACTGCCACCAAATCTAAAATACACATACTTATTGAGTGGTGAGAAATTACCTGTTATCATTGATAACAATATTCCTTTTGAACATGAAGAAAAACTTTTGAATCTTTTGAGGGAGAACATCAGGGCAATCGGGTGGACCTTGGATGACATGTTAGGTATTAGACCCTCCATTTTCATGCATAGAATTATTTTTTAGGATGGGGCTAAACTGGTGAGGCAACCAAAATAGAGACTCAATAAAACCCTTCTAGAGGTTGTTAAAAAAGAGGTTGAAAAATTTCTCGAGGCAGGTATACTTTACCCTATTTCTGACTCAAATGGGTTAGCCCTGTCCAGGTTGTACCAAAGAAAACTGGTTTCACTATTATAAAAAATGAAAATGATGAATTAGTTCCTATGAGAGTACAAAACAGTTGGAGAGTGTGTATTTATTATAGGAAACTAAATCAATCCACTCGTAAGGACTATTTACCTCTTCCATTAATTGACCAGATTTTTGAGAGACTTGCCGGTAAGACACATTATTGCTTCTTGGATGGTTTCTCTGGCTATTTTCAGGTTCCCATTTCATTAGAGGACTAGGAGAGGACGACATTGACCTGACCATTCGGTAACTTTTCTTACTAAAGGATGCCATTTAGACTTTTCAATGCCCCAGGTACTTTCCAGAGATGTATGGTGAGTGTTTTATCAGATTTCATTGAGAACTGCATGGAGGTATTTATGGATGATTTTACAGTTTATGGATCCTCATTCTATGAATGTCTCTCTAGTTGGGGTGATGTGTTGCATCATTGTATTGAGAAGAATCTAGTCTTAAATTTTGAAAAATGTCATTTCATGGTCAAAAAGGGAATTGTATTAGGCCATATAGTCTCACAACATTGCATTGAAGTTGATAAATCTAAGGAAAACATTATTTAATCCCTGCCATATCCTATATGTGTGCGTAATGTTCGATCATTACTTGGACATGCTAGATTTCATCGATGCTTCATCAGAGAATTTAGTAAGATCACTCTACCCTTATCTTGATTGCTTCGAAAAGATATTGAATTCAATTTTGATGATTCATTCAGGGTATCATTTGATGACATAATGAAGTGTCTTACCACTCCACTAATCATACAACCCCCATGGTGGGACCTTCCATTTGAGCTTATGTGTGATGCTTCCAACTTCGCGGTTGGAGCTGCCTTATCTCAAAGGGGGGAGGGACGTTCACATGTAATTTTTTATGCATCGAGGATGTTGGATTCTTCCCAATCAAATTAAACAACCACAGAAAAGGAGTTTCTTGCTATCATATTTGATTTAGATAAATTCTGTTCATATTTATTGGGCTCTAATATATTTTTTTTTCTGACCATGCAGCTCCGAGGTACCTCTTGAAGAAGCCAGATGCAAACCCCGGCTGATCCGATGGATGCTCCTTCTTCAAGAATTTGATATTGAGATAAAGGAAAAAAAGGGTTCAGAAAACTTGGTGGTAGACCACATGAGTAGGATTAATCACACACTAGAGGATGATACCTTGGACCGGGTACCACTTCGGGACACTTTCCCCGATGAGAAACTTTATACCATCTCAATACGCATCCTTGGTATGATGATTTAATTAATTACATTGTTTTTTCTGAAATCCCAGCAAATTTAAATAAGCATCAAGTCCAAAAATTAAAAATTGAGTCTAGGTTTTATATGGGGGATGATCCTTACCTCTGGCGCATGTGTAGTGACCAAGTCATTAGGAGGTGTGTTCCCGATAATGAGTTTGAGTCTATTTTGCATTTCTTTCATACACATGCTTGTGGTGGACACTTTGGACCCCAACGGAAAACTAGGAATGTTATGGACTCTGGATTATATTGGCCTAGCTTATTCCATGATACCCATGTGTTATAAATTCATGCTCTCATTGCCAACACGCTGAGAACATTTCTAGGAGAAATGAGATGCCCCAACAACCAATGCTGTTCCGTGATATTTTTGGTGTATGAGGTATTGATTTTATGGGTCCTTTTCCTAGTTAATTTGTATTATTTTGTATATTATTGTTGATGTTGATTATGTGAGTAAATGGGTGGAGGCCAAGGCCACCAGGACTGATGATTCTCATGTTGTAGTGGATTGTGTCAAGGATCAAATTTTCTGCAGGTTTTGAGTACCAAAGGCCATCATCAGTGACCAAGGGACACACTTCTGCAATCGGAATTTTTATTCCCTTCTTTGAAAGTATGGGGTGACACACAAAAGATCAACAACATACCACCCCCAAACAAATGGCCAGGATGAGGTTTCAAATCATGAGTTGAAACAGATTTTAGAGAAAACCGTGCATCCAAATAGGAAGGATTGGATCAAGCGCTTGGATGATGAATTGTGGGCTTATAGGGAAGCATACAAGACACCCATTGGTATTTCCTCGTTTTGGATTGTTTTTGGGAAAGCATGTCATCTCCTCATGGAAGTTGATCATCAGGCTTATTGGACCATAAAGAAATGGAACATGGATTTGGCCCAAGCTGGAATCCAAAGGAAGCTGCAAATTCAAGAGCTAGAAGAGATTAGATTGTCTTCATATGAGAACTCAAGTCTCTACAAGGAAATATCAAAATCATCTCATGATAGAATGATCCAACAAAGGGAGTTTTATGTTGGAGAGAAAGTCCTTATCTACAGTTCACGACTGAAGTTGATGCCTGGTAAGTTGTGTTCCAGATGGTTAGGTCCTTATGTTGTGGCTAATGTTTTTCTTTATGGTGTAGTGGATATCACACAAGAGGACAAAAAAGGATCTTTACAATCAATGGGAAACATTTTAAGAGATACATTAAGGGACTTCCTACTGATGCAATGGATTTTATCACATTGCATGACCCCATCATCACTTGATCACATCAGGCTCTCCCTAACCCTTTAACTTTTTTATTCTTTGTCCTATTTAAAATTATACATTTCCTATGCATATATCATCTCATGGGTTCACATTGAGTACAATGAAATATTTTAAGTGTGGGGGAGGAAATCTTTTAGTTCAGTAATTTCAATTGTTTTTCTGATTAAAAAAATGTGTGTTTTTCAGATTTTGTGCTTTTATTTTTAAATTATATTTGTGTTTTTGAAACTTTTGAGCTGAAATGATTCTCATCACAATTTTAAAATTCATATCAATGAGTGAAACAATTTATCCCATGAAACCGAGCTTAAATGAATTCTAATGATGACTTTGTTTCATGTTCAAATATTTATTAATTTCATGAAAAGTACACTGAATTTTGAATCCCATGCCACATCTCGCTGTATTTATATTTGAAATAACTTTCTTGTGAGGCTTCTGAACCATTATTTTCATATTCGTTACATTCACCTCACTTCATGAGAGAACCAAACCATGCTTCATTAAACCAGAATTTGATTTATTCCTGTCAAAACATGAGGGTTTGAGGTACATATGTTTAAATTATTGAGGCATTTGTTTGGTATTAATGCCCCATTTCAAATAATCCTTTTTATAATGTCCTGCCTTGAAAATTTAATCCTTTTATCCCTTAGAAGCCATGCACATCCTGTTAGGTTAGACACATTACAATCCAATTTTCCCTATCCAACCTACTCTTGAAGTGAAATTTCATAATATAGTTGAACATAAGTGTGGGGGAAGCTATCTTGTGTTGTGAAACCACATTTTGTGATACTTTGGGTGGAAAATAAATTCTGAAGAGATGTGTTTTCTGCTGAAGAAAATCATTATATTGAAAGTTGTGCCTTTTCTAGAGCTTCTAACTGAGGTAGAAAGATGTACCTATCTGGAGTTTTAAGAAAATCATATTTGAGAAGATTGACATTTTTTATACTGAAATGATGAATGGTGTAAACTATCCATGACTTTTCATGATGATGGATCTGAATTGATACAATGGGTATTGAGGTGAAGACCATATTTAAGTGAAAATTAGATTAATGCAATTTTGCTTCAAAAAGAGTCAAGCCCTCCTCATTCAGCCTCAGAGATTTTCACATCTAAATCCTACCAACTGAAAGCCATAGAACAACCCTAAAAATTCCTCATGATAAACATATATCCTTGAATCACATCGGGTGGCGATTTATAAATTCATCAAGCCTATGGTTACCCTTTTATGAGTTTCGATGAGAAAGACATTGGAAAAAAAATTGATATTTGATTGATGAGAGAAAATTTAAGCGAGGTAAGTGTTTTGTGCATGGGAGGATAAATGAAGTGGAAATATATTTAATGATATAAATGGAGAAATTGAAATAAGTTTTTTTATGAGGCATTATATCTTTTAATTCTTGGTGTGGAATTGATTGATCATAAGGATATGTGTTTTAAAATTTGTTTTGATTTGATATTAATGATTACTTGATATGATGTTTTGCTCAGGAGTGCTGAAGGGTAAGTGTGGGAGAGTTGATAAAACATCATTCTATTGAATATTTTATTGATAATAAATGATTTAATTTTCTCAAATAGTGTTAAATATGTTTAATTAGAAAGTATTTGGTATTAGATCATTCATTTGAATATTTAATGAAAATTCTAGTTTTACCCTTTTAAAATCACTATAGTATTGCAATCATAAATATTTTTATTTAAATTATTTGAACTTAATATTTTGCAACTATGTTTATTTATTCAAGGGATACAACATTTATTCAGGAAACTAGATCAAAAGAATGCATTGGGTTGGAGTAATTGGGCCATAAATTGAAAGGTGTGATGGACACGCCAGAATAGAAAGGCTTCTGTATTTCCGCGATAACTCCTTCATCTATGCTTGTATTAAGGCCAAATATTGAGAGGATATAGAGAACTCAGATCCACTGATATGATCCGTCTGGAAGGTTGTCCAATTCACGCATTTTGGTGGTCAAATGGGCAGTGAAATGTGGAAAAAAAATATGTGGCCGACATTCCCCATTCACATTTGAAACCACTTTGAACCTAGCCTCCCCACCACTCTATAAATTGGTGTTTTTCTCATTTGGTGGGGTTGGGACGTGAATTGAAAAGTTGAGGGAAGAGGATAAGTGGATCCACTCCAATTCTCCAACCATTTCAATAAGGGTAGCTATTGAAGCAAGGATCCCTTCGACAAAGCCTTCTCCTTCTCCTTCGTGTTGTAATGATTTTGTTTGTTTAATAAACTTCTTTGTTATTCTTTTATTTATTATATTTTATTCTATTTTGTTTAAATTTATTATTTTCTTAATCTTCCTCTTTGGGCTTGAATTCTTGAGTAGAAGCGTTATTGGGTTATACACATTATAAACCTTTGCACATGAAAAACGCTTCTACGATGATTATGCCACCCATGTAAGAGTACTCTTTTAGTAATCGATCTATCTTCTACCCTATTCATTTAATTATTTTTAATCATTGAGATATTGTAATTAATTTAATATGATCCATGAATTGTGTTTTTAAATTGTAATAAATTAAGCAAGAAATTGAACAATTAACACAAAAACACACGAGGTCGAGATTTTGTGTAAGTTGTGAGAGCGCGGTCTTAATCGGTAATACAAGACCACACAAGATAAATTTGTGGAGTTCAAATATAATCCCTAAACACAATTCATTATCATTTACATAATGGATATGTTCTCTTATTAGCCACTAACCATAATATAACATTAGAACAACAATCAATATAGGGTGTTGCGATTGCGTGTTCCGAAGCTAGCCTAGGGTTTAAGTAATTTCTTGTTTGTGTTTAAGTTAACTCTGTTAGGTTTGGAGGGTTAACAAATTAGGGGATCATAATTAGGTGAATATTGATTTAAATAATAATTATTAATATGTAAATGAATATGTAGAGTTGGATCGATTACGCCTTTTAAAATATTTTCTAAAAAAACATCTTCTTGTTTTGTCTTTTTAACTAAACTTCATTTTAAAACTAATAAAAAAATACAATCTTCTTCCAGCAGGTATAAAGATGCTAATCGGGGAAAGTATCCCAAACTGGTACCTAGTCCAAGGTTTCATCATCTAGTGTGTTAGTAAGCCTACTCATGTGGTCTGCCACCAAGTTTTCTGAACCCTTTATGTCCTTTATCTCAATATCAAATTCTTGAAGAAGGAGCATCCATCGGATCCGCATGGGCTTTTCATCTGGATTCTTCAAGAGATACCTCAGAGTTTCATCGTCAGAAAAAAAACTAATTTAGAGCCCAATAAATATGAACATAAATTATCTAATGGAAATATGACAGCACAAAACTCCTTTTCTGTGGTTGTGTAATTTGATTGGGCAGAATCCAACGTCCTCGATGTATACAAAATCACATGTGAACGTCCCTCTGCCCTCTGAGATAAGACAGCTCCAACCGTGAAGTTGGGAACATCACACATAAGCTCAAAGTTTTTGACTCTGAATTATATTGACCAAGTTTATTCCATGATGCCCATGTGTTTTGTAAGTCATGCTCTCGTTTCCAACACACTGGGAACATTTCTTGGAGACATGAGATACCCCAACATCCCATACTATTCTGTGAGATTTTAGATGTATGTGTCATTTATTTTATGGTTCCTTTTCCTAGTTCATTTGGATTTTTTTATATTTTGGTTTATGTTGATTATGTGAGTAAATGGGTGGAGGCCAAGGCCACCAGGACAGACGATTCTCATGTTGTAGTGGATTTTTTGAAGGCTCAAATTTTCTGCAGGTTTAGAGTACCAAAGGCCATCATCAGTGACCGAGGGACAGACTTATGCAATTGGAATTTGGCTTCCCTCCTTCATAAGTATGGGGTGACACACAAAACATCAACACCATACCACCCTCCAAACAAATGGCCAGGCTGAGGTTTCAAATCATGAGTTGAAAAAGATTTTAAGAGAAAACCGTGCAGCCAAATAGGAAGGATTGGATCAAGTGCTTGGATGATGCATTGTGGGATTATGAAACAACATACAAGACACCCATTGGTATGTCACCATTTCGGATTTTTTTTGGGAAAGCTCGTCATCTCCCCATGGAAGTTGAGCATCAGGCTTATTGGGATATAAAGAAATGCAACATGGATTTGTCCCAAGCTGGAATCCAAAGGAAGCTGCAAATTCAAGATCTTGAATAGATTAGATTTTCTTCATATGAGAACTCAATTCGATACAAGGAAAGATGAAAAGCAGCTCATGATATAATGATCCAACAAAGGGAGTTTTATGTTGGAGAGAAAGTCCTTCTTTACAGTTCACGACTGAAGCTGATGTCTGTTAAGTTGCATTCCAGATGGTTAGGTCCTTATTTTGTGACTAATGTTTTTCCTTATGGTGTAGTGGAGATCACACAAGACGACACAAGAAGGATCTTTACAGTCAATGGGAAACGTTTGAAGAGATACATTGAGGGACTTCCTACTGATGTAGTGGATTTTATCACACTGCATGACCCCATCATCACTTGATCACATCAGGCTATTCCTAACCCTTTACATTTATTATTCTTTGTTCTATTTAAATTATTCATTTCATGTGAATATATCATCTCATGGGTTCACATTGAGGACAATTCAATATTTTATGTGTGGGGGAGGGAACCTTTTAGTTTAGTAATTTCAATTGTTTTCCTGATTTAAAAAACACAAACAAACAAAAAATTGTGTGTTTTTAAAATTCTGTGTTTTTATTTTTCGATTTTCTTTGTGTTTTTTAAATTTTTGAGCTGAAATTATTCTCATCACAATTTTGAAATGACTATCAACGAGTGAATCAATTTATCCCATGAAACTGAGCTTAAATGAATGCTGAAAATGACTTTGTTTCAAGTTAAAATATTTAGTAATTTCATGAAAAGTACACTGAATTTTGAATCCCATGCCACATCTCACTATCTTTATATTTGAAATCACTTTCCTGTTAGGATTATAAACCATTATGTTCTTATTTTTTACATTCACCTCACTTCTTGAGAGAACCAAACCATGCTTGATTTAACCAGAATTTGATTTATTCATGTCAAAACGTGAGAGTTTCAGGTACATATGTTTAAATGATTTAGAAATTTGTTTGGTATTAAATCCCATATTTAAAATAATTCTTTTTTATAATGGCCTACCTTGAACATTTAATCCTTTTAGCCCTTATAATCCATGCACAACCTGTTCGGTTAGCCATATTACAAGCCAATTTTCCCTATCCAACCTACTCTTGAAGTGAAATTGCATAATCTATTTGAACTTAAGTTTGGGGGAAGCTATCTTGTGTTGTGCTACAAAATTTTGTGATACATTGGGTGGAAAATAAATTCTGAAGAGATATGTTTTCTGATAAATAAAATCATTATATTGAAAGTCGTGCCTTTTCTGGAGCTTCTAATTGAGGTAGAAAGTTGTGCCTATCTAGAGATTTCATGAAAATCATGTTTGAGATGATTGAAATTTGTTAGGCTGAAATGATGAATAGTGTAAACTATCCATGACATTTCATGATGATGTAGCTAAATTGATACTATGGGTATTGACGATAAGGCCATATTTAAGTGAAAATTAGATTAATGTGATTTTGCTTCAAAAAGAGTCAAGCCCTCCTCATTCAGCCTCAAAGTTTTTCACATCTAAATCCTACCAATAGAAAGCCACAAAACAACCCTGAAAATTCCTCATGATAAACATGTCCTTGACTCGCATCGGGTGGCGATGTATGAATTTATCAAGCCTATGGTGACCCTTGTAGGAGTTTGGATGAGAAAGACATTGCAAAAAAATTGATATTTGAGTGATGAGAGAAAATTCAAGCAAGGTAAGTGTTTTGTGCATGAGAGGATAAATGAAGTGGAAATATATTGAATAATATAAAAAGAGAACTTGAAATAAGGTTTTTTATGAGGCATGATATCTTTTGATTCTTGGCGTGGAATTGATTGATCTTAGGGATGTGTTTTAAAATTTATTTTGATTTGATATTAATGTATACTTGATATGAGGTTTTGCTCAGGAGTGCAAAAGGGTAAGTGTGGGGGAGTTGATAAAAAACTATTATATTGAATATTTTATGGATAATAAATTATATAATTTCTTCACATTGTGTTAAATATTTTTAATTAGAATGTATTTGGGATTAGATCATTCATTTGAATATTTGATGAAAATTCCAGTTTTACCCTTTTAAAATCACTATAGTATTGAAATCATAAATATTTTTATTTGAATTATTTGAACTTAATATTTTTTAACTGTGTTTATTTCTTCATGGTCTACAACTTTTATTCAGGACACTAGATCAAAAGAATTCATTTGGATGGAGTAATTGGGCCATAAAGTGAATGGTGGGCTGGACACGCCAGAATAGAGAGGCTTCTGTATTTCTACCTTAACTCCTTCATCAGGGCTTGGATTAAACCCCAATTTTTAGAGTAGATTTAGGAAAAATGTAATCATATATTATCCTTTTGTACGGCCATACAATTAACGCTTTTTCTTGCTCAAATGTTCGGTGCAAGTTGTCATAAAATATTTTGCCGAGATTCCCCATTCACACTTGAAACCACTTTGAACCTAGCCTCCCCACCACTCTATAAATTTGTCGTTTTCTCATTTTGTGGGGTTGGGACGTGCATTGGGAAGTTGAGGGCAGATAATTAGTGGATACACTCCTATTATCCAACCATTTCAATAAGGGTATCTCTTGAAGCAAGGATCCCTTCGATGAAGCCTTCTCTTTCTCCTTCGTGTTGTAATGCTTTCTCTTTGTGTTATAAACTTCTTTGTTTTTCTTCTATTTATTCTCTTTTATTCTATTTTGTTTAAATTTCTTCTTCTCTTAATATTCTTTTTTGGGTTGGAATTATTTAGTAGAAGCATTATTGGGTTATACCCATTATAAACCTTTGCACATGCAAAACGCTTCTACGATGATTACGCCACCCATGAAAAAGTAGTCTTTTAGTAATCGATCTATCTTCTACCCTCTTAATTTAATTATTTTGAATAATTGAGATACTGTAATTAATTTAATATGATCCATGAATTTTGTTTTTAAATTTTAATAAATTAAGCAAGCAATTGAACAATTAACACAAAAACACGCGAGGTTGAGATTTTGTGTAAGTTGTGAGAGCGCGATCATAATCGGTAATACAAGACCACATGGGATAAATTTGTAAAGTTAAAATATAATCCCTAAACACAATTCATACTCATTTCTAGAATTGATATGTTCTCTAATTCACCATTGACTATAATCTAACCTTAGAACATCAATCAATGCAGGGTGCTGCGATTGCGTGTTCCAAAGCTAGCTTAGGGTTTAAGTAATTTCATCTTTGTGGTTAAGTTAACTCTATTAGGGATGGAGGGTTAAAAAATTATGGGATAATAATTAAGTGGATATTGGTTTAAATTATAATTATTAATATTTAAATGAAGAGGTATAATTAGATCGATTACGACTTTTAAAATATTTTCTAAAAAAACATCTTCTTGTTGTGTCTTTTTAATCAAACTTCATTTTATAAATAAAAACAAAAAAAAATACAATCTTATTTCAGAAAACTTCTTCTAGATTTATAAACTATAAACAACCCCCATACTTTAAACTAGGGTTTTAATTTTATTCTATTTTATTTTTAGAATACCTTTAATAAGTTGTTAAATTCACTTCCTCCTTTGAGAGACGACCTTGGTCAGCCACTCTACTGCACCTAAGTACCCCAAAATATCACTAATCATTTGAGGGCACCCACAAAAGTGCTCTATCAGGGTTCCACTCTATTTTGATGAAACCAAGCAGTATCGATCAATCTTTGATATAAGGTATGATCTATCGTAATTATTTTGGTTCCATCTCCTTTTGTTTCACCAGTAACTTTTAAGAAATGTTATCTCTATGCTCCTAATTGAAATTTCTTGGGTGTTGACTGGTGTGGTGGTGTCTCTAAATCCTCAGGTGGATACAGTTGTCACTGGGGGAGGATATATTAATACCTTGTGTGGCTCGTTCTCATATAAAGAATGTCATGTACTATTTGATTTAAGAGATTCATTTCTTCCCTTTTATTTTATGTTAAACTTTATAGTTATCAGGTTTTATACCAATGAATCAAAATGGAATTGACATAATAAATATTTGTATCAGATAAATAAATTGATATCGATCATATGTTATTTCCTCTTATTTTGCAAGATAGTGTTATATCTATGCTTTCCTGGTTTAGCTTTTCGTTCTTGATGAAAATTGGTAAAGAATGTAAAGACATAATTAATTAATAACTATTTGGATAAAGATAAAGAGGCATGTAAATGAATTTGGTTCCTCTTATATAAATTTGATGTTAATCAAATTGGTGGAGTAATCATGTCTAATTATTTGTGGTAGAATACTGTTTAGGTTTCTCAAAGTTGGAACCTAGAGATAATAAATTGCATAATCCATGATGGATTAATGAACTGGTTGTTGGATAAAAGATAATTCCTTGTAGGGTTCTGAGTTACCCTTTTGCTTATTTAAGGGCCAAGTGCCCAATTGGTATGATGTTTGTTTTCTTGCTACTTGTGTTGTGATGTGAGACTAGATGGATGTTGTGATTTGTGGGGGTTGGGAAGCCTACTAGTTGTGGCTGTAGTTGACACCTACAGTGGATAGATGCATCATTTTATGTATGTGGGTGTCGGGGAGGACACCCGGGATGATGAAATGGTTTGGATGTGAATTTTTGGATGCTTGCTGATTCTTATTGGTTGTTTATCTACTTTACATTCCCCACTTCTCAAGGCAGCTAGACATGCTTACCCTTATTCTAAAAAGGGGTGAAGATTCATGTGGTATGCCACTTTCTTCCCATTTTTAGCTTCTCAAGGGAGGATGCGTCTATACTCTTGCTATAGGAAAAAGTTACCTGATAGGTGGTTCATATACTCACTGTGTCAATCCCCCTTGTGTTATGTAGAATAGAATGTTTTTCTATAATTCCTTGGAATATGGAAAAGTAATTTTGTTAATAAATGATTGTATAGATGATGTTAACCATAGGAGTTGGAGCTTGTTGGGATGCAATGCTGAGGAAAGTGATCTTTGTGTGTAATGCTAATGAAATTTAATGTGGAATTGTTAATTGTTAATTAATGAATATAGAATTAAATAACATAACATACAACTGATAAGAAGGTAATGAAGTAATGTAATAAAGCTCTTTAATTGGTTGTGTTCTTATAGGATACATACTCTTAGAAGTGGGAGTCAGGACACTATGAGACATTAGCTGCAGTTGATTCTAAGACTAGGTTATTCCCATAGTGTAGTTGTGAGATATAGTATATTTTTCACTTTTTGTGTTTCTGTATGCTTCTCTACCCATTCAGTTAGGGAAACTGACATCCCATGGATTTTGAGCTCTAGGGGTGTTTCCCCAATATTATGGTGGGTGGATGGATGGCTGACAACCCCCTTTTTCCCCACTCACTACTCTTGGTAGTTACTTGTGAAGGTAGGAACAATGGTTAATTTTCCCATTATATGTGTTTAGATGGTTGTAATGTCTTGTGGTTGTTCACACACATATATTCTAGATATAGTTTCTTATTGACTACTATAGGTGTAACATGTATATAATATGATGGCTTGAGGATTCTTACTCAGTGTATGATCTATAATGGCTTAAGCTTTAATACCCAAAATATGATGCACGTTATGGGAGATGTGGTGGCTCCCAGAAACAACATACTTACTTTGTTTACATGGATGTGGTGGTTTTGTTGCATGAGTTTCATGGTGTGGTGCTTTGCCTAAGTGTTTGTGGGAAATCCTTTGTGGAGAGAGATGCTTAGGATGTGCGATGTTGGGGAAAAGCGGCAAAACAGTGTGGAAGCAGTATTGGTGTAACCTTGATATTCTTCATTATATTATATACTCTTGTATTCCAAACATGGTGAGAGTAGCTATGGTGAGGCTGGGAACTTAGTATACCTACTTAGGTGATGAGTTAGTTTCACTTGTTGTTCACTGTGCTTTAGCATGATTTCATTACATTTTCATGAGAGACTATGGGGAGTATCCTGCTTAGTGTACTATTATACTCACCCTATACATATATAAACTATTTTAAGTTTCCTAGAGTGTTTTAGAGATAATTCTAGATTCTACAAGCTTTGGGTTGGAGGAGC
The DNA here is from genome assembly GCA_963277665.1 of Viscum album. Classification (NCBI taxonomy): domain Eukaryota; kingdom Viridiplantae; phylum Streptophyta; class Magnoliopsida; order Santalales; family Viscaceae; genus Viscum; species Viscum album. The sequence goes on from OY728137.1 coordinate 277,254,279, forward strand.
TGTTTAGGCTTCATGGTTACTGTTGTTTTTACTTTATTTTGGGTACTTTTAGTTTTCCCCTTTCAGTTGTAGTAGTTTTTTATGACATTAAATATGTGTACATGGGATTTAATTTATATTTTTATCTGAGTTGGAGTTGTTTGGTGTCATCCTTATCTCTCTCTTTCACGTGTGTTATCTTAGAGGGTTATGCCTCCCATTTATGTGTTTATGATACCCTTGGTGATAGTCACAAACCTGAGGCCTACTGGAGGCGGGACTCTGAGGTCATTATCTCCCTTCCCATATTGTTGGCCTATGAGGGTCACACATTTTAGGGAGGGGGTCGTGACATATATGCTTAAAGTCCATTGAATTTTTAGGAGAAGAACTATCCAAAACATGATATGGAGTTGGATGTAGTGATCTTTTTTTTTGAAAATTTTGTTACATTACCTCTTTAGGGAGAAGTGTGAAATATATATGTATCACAAAAGCCATAAATATATTTTAAAAGAAGAGATTAATACGTACCAATGAATATTGTTAAATATGATCATGTATTACGAGTTCTCAATTCACCACCATCCATGGAAATAGAATAAAGTGGTAGATTCTCTAAGTAAAAAGGATCCATCCAATATTTTATTGGTAAGAGTTGATAAGGACAAAATATTATATGACATTAATATTATGGACATGGGAATCACAATTGAAGGATCATCATCAATACTTTCACAAATAATTGCTCAACTGTTTCTTCTGGAGGGGTTAAAGGATTAAAAAAATATGATGTGGGAATTTATAAGAATGTTGAAACTAAAAGAAAAAGTAAATTCTTGGAGTTCAATATTAATGAATAAATAATTGTGAGATTTGGGTAAGGACTATGAGTTCCATCAAATTTGATGTTAAAGAATGAACTTTTTGATGATGGACATAGTTCAAATTTATCCATTTACCTAGGAAACAAAAAGATGTATTGTGATCTTTGAGAGCTTTATTGGTGGTATAACATGAATAAGTAGAAATCTAAAAATATATCTAAGTGCCTAGTATATCAACAATTTATGGATGAGAGGAAGAGTTTTAAGGGTATTATACAACCATTAAATATACCAACATGGAAATAGGAGAACATCACCATGGACTTTTTCACAGAACCTCTAAAGACATCAAATGGAAACAATTGTATCTAGGTTTTTGGGGATCATATTACAAATACTTCACACATCATTTAAATTCAAGAAGATTTATCATTGGATAAACTAGAATGAATATACATCGGAGAAGTGGTAAGGATACATGGTGTACCACTATTGATTAAATCCAATTGAGATCCAAGATTCACCATTAATTTTAATAAGAGTCTCCAATAGGCTCTAAATGATGAGGTGGAATTCAGTGCAACTTATCATATTCAAACTGAGGTCCAATCTTATTGGAATATCCAAACACTTGAGGATATGTTGATAGCATGGTAAATAGACCTCAAATGAGGAAGGGATAAACATCTTCCTCTTGTTGAGTTATCATATAACCACAATTTCCGCCCAATCATCCAAATTTCTCCTAATCAATCCCTTTATGGGAAGTGGTCCAGAACACTTGAATGTTGGGATGAAGTTTGGGAGAAAACAATTATAGGTCCAGAAATGGATGAAAAAATATTGGAGAGGGTTTAGACCATTCAGTAGCACTTCAATTCTCCTTAGAATCTCCAAAAAAGAAATACCAAAAACTGCCAATAAGACCTAGAATTTGATGTTAGAGACATGGGTTTTCTTCTTATATCTCTATAGAAGAGAGTAATGAGATTTAGGAAGAGGGGAAAGATTAGTCCAAGTTACATCAGCCCTTTTGAGATCCTAGATCGGATTGGGGCAGTGGCCTATCGACTGGAACTCCCATCAAAACTGTCTCAAGTACATCATGTATTCCATGTATCACTCTTAAAGAAAGTACGTACCTGAACCATTGCATGTACTCAATCCATAGATGGTACCATTGGATAATGACCTCTCATATGAAGAGAAGCAGATGAAGATATTAGATCATAGAGAAAATGTTATATGAAATAATATGATTACCCTCTTCAAGGTGTTGTGGAAAAACCCCATGTTTGAAGAAGGAACATGGGAATATGAGGAAGTGATGGGGAAGAGTTACCATCCTCTGTTTTAGTGTGGGAAACTATAATTTCAAGGATGAAATTTATTATGGGGGAAGGTTTTAATGACTTGATTATTTATGAATAAAATTTCCATTATTTTAATTTCTTATGCATATAAAAAACACATGCCCACTTTTATTATTATTATTTTGTTTAAATAACCATTAAATATAATTACTGATGATAATATAGCCATTAAATAGTGATCACACATTTGATATAATTATATGGGTTGTAAAACAATCCTTTAGACACAAAAAAATGAGAGGATGACCTCATCCAGAAGACTTAGGCCATACGAAGATCACTTGTCAGAGCTCAGAAAGGAGGTAGCATCATTGGGTTTCACTCTTGAATATTCCCAAACTAATCTACAATATGTTAATCTTGAACAAAATCACCAATAGTAGAAGTTCATGTTAATAGAGATTACCTACTAGGAGATGTTAAATGAGATACCCAAAGAGTCTATCACCGTCGCACACCTTACCCTCAAGACTTGTTTAGGTGTTATAGGGGGTTATATAACATGGTATTAGTTAATTATTGTGTAATAAATTTTTATAAAAAAAATTCTATATTCCATCAATTACTTTAGGAAAATAGTATTTCTTAAAAAAATAATTAATTTGATAAACTGATTATTTGGGTAAAAATAGTACTTTTGGGAAATATATACGTTATTTTATTAGAATAAGTATGTTATTAATAATATTATAAAAACAATTCTTATAGATTTTAATTATATAATGTACTTATATGTAAATGATAAGTTATTCAGTTTGAAAAGAGTTATATTGTTATACAATAAAATAGAAAGTTTATTTTTTAGTGAATTTATATTATGGAATTAATGAATTTTTTAAATAATTAATATTTTAATAAGATAATATTATCAAATTTCATTATATAATAAAAAAAATTATATAATTTTTATGATGTCAAATGTAATTTGTATTAATGTTTGATAATAGTTTTTTTCAATACCCTTGGCTTTTCAAAATAACAATTTTTAATTTTAAAAGTAAAAATTAACATATTTATGAAATTATTTTGAAAAAATGAATATTATTTTTGGAATCAGGATATTGAATTTATCGAATGATTAATTCTTGATAATTTACTAAGACAACAGAATTTTTGGGTAAACATTAAATACTATATAAATAAAATATGTGGTGTATGACATCATAATGACCAAAAAATGATGTAATAAATACTCTAATGGGTATTATATATGAAATATCTATTTTAACATTAAAATAATGTGATTTTATATTTTTTTACTTATTTTATAAATCCTTGCTGAATCCTATAAATTGTATAATATATTTTATGATTTTAAATTCATTTCTTTTGTAATGTGACTCACCTCCAGATAAGAAAGACTAATATTTCAATATATTTTTCCATTTTACTTATAAAAAAATGTTTCCCACTGCTATTTTTCTAAAAACATTTGCAAAAACCATTGTATGTTTTGTGGTTTTGAATATTTAATTATATAGAATCCAAAACCTATGTTTGTGAAATATTAAAATAATTCTCCTCTCATTTCCTATATAATCCCACCCAAGATCCCACTTCTCTGCACTAAAAATCCCTGGATCACATCCCTAATCTATCCTCCCCTCTCTAGAATCCCCCCAAGGTTCCCCTTCCTCTCAATAATCCCCTCTTCAAGCTGTTGAAGTCACACATCCAAGTAAGGGGTTCCTCTATTTCTCAATTTTGTCCATGTTACCTTATATTGTTATAACCTTTTATTTTTCAAGTAAAAATTAAGGGGAATATTTTTGAACGTCCCACATAAATCCATTATTATGTTTTATGGGAAAAAAATTTCTCTTTCATTACTCCCTCCAATGAAAACCCATTACCATGTCGAAATTTCATAAGAGTTATTCAATTTCTTATTTTTGTTCAATTTTCTTTATTATGTTATGAATTTTATTTCCAAATTACTTTTATTGAGACATGTAATTATTTGACCCCCTTACTATCCATTTCATTTATATATTAATAGATACCCCTTTCTCTCTTATTAACAATTTTTGAAGAATTTTTATGACATGCTGTTGGTCTGCGGAAATTGCACTACGATTTTCTATACCATAATCATCATGTAGTGAATAACATTCCCATTCATCAATCAAGTGTATTCACAATTATTCAGATATACATATTGATTATAAAATATTGTATATGTCTTCCATATTCCATTATTTTGAAATAAATTATGATGTTTAATGAATCCATGTTATACGATCTATTTGGAACACTTAATCAGGATATTGAAATGGTTATCAAGGGTGCACCCTAATAGCACTCCAATGCATTGGGTGATGATTAGGGTCATGATATGTCATGTTGTGATAGGGTTTTAACTATTTCTATTTAGTACATTTTTCCACCATGTTGGGATTGGGGTTTCACTAATTCATTTATGTTTATGATCTTGTGTTTTAAGTTTTTTCTACATTTCCATGTTATGATAATCATTTTATATCATGAATTTATGATCATGTTTCTCTCATGTTCTATTTATATGTATATTTCAAAATATGTATTGTATCCTTCATGTTATTACTTGTTTACTCTCTTACTGGGATTTATAGATCACCTTTTTCTTATGTATTTCTTCAGGTTATCCCATACAATGCTTTGTACAAAAGAATGTTGTGGTTATTTAATAGCAGTTTTCAATAATGATGTTGTATTTTATGTATTAACTCATCATTTAATGTTCTTAATCCTCAAAGACACTAGTCCTCTCAATCTTCTATGTTGTATTAAGTGCATTTTTATGTAATAAATCATGTTTAAATGTATAATAAAGATCATAGTTGTTATAATTGTTGTCTATGTGTAATCCCAACAATGATCATTACTATAATACTATGAATGAAATATTAATTTATCAAAAAAATAACTAACTAACCCGCTCATGTCCAAGAAGGATACCTAGAGGGTTTACCTACTTTAGTGCATTTCAAAGAGGAATGCTTGGACATTCACTATATATATTCATATAAGTAATATATATATTGAATAATTATATATATATCGCATCCACCAATATGTTCCTAGTACGTGGGGATGTAGGTTCCCATATAACTGGAATTGCAGTGTTAGCTTGATCGGGTGTAACGCCCCGACCCCGGTTACCCAGATTCGGTGCCTTATTACATAACATTGTCATGATCACAAAGGATCAAGTCTCGAAAGAGAAATTAGTTTAGTAGTCTTGGAAACACTAAATATATTCACAACTCTTACATTACATCATAAGTTAAAAAAACTACAAAAATATCTTGTCTTTATATCCCCTCATACTATCCTTGTAGGTCATTCATAAATTACTTCTTCACATCCTAGGAAAAATAAAACATTGAAAGGGGTGAGCTCAGATGCTCAGTAAGGATAACAATATAGCCGAAGCTTTCATAGAAAAGCATAAACACTTAAAGCAATTTATAACCAAAACAAAAGTCTTTTAAACTTGAAATTTAGCATAATATGGGAAAGATAAAATGAAATAAGTCCATTTACTTATTCACATGGATATTCTACTAGTCGAACAATCATATCAAATATCAATAACCACTTTCATAATGATGGAATGCATAATTCCAGACTATAATAACCACATAGCCAAGGCCTCGTGCCAAGACTACAAATACGATTTTTCCAAGGCCTAATGCCAAGACACTTGTTTGTCTCATGAGACCTACCGATTCATCGAGGAGCTATAGCAGGCTCCACCCATCACTTATTAAGTCCAATTCATTCCTCATATGAACAGTTTTAAACATAACATAAACATTCGTATTAAAACTGGCATATGAAATGTCAATACTTTAACCACAAACCATGAGTGGTATAAATATAGCACATCCACAGTGAAACATAACTCATTTGATACAATATAGAAGATTTTATTGTATCACATTAACCTCAATCAATAATAATGGAGGATGTTGACATAGATGAAAATAATCATAAAAACTATTTGAGAGAAATATCCCCCTTTTTCTTGAAATCATTTAAAAGTCACACTATTTGTCAAGAATCCATTTAAAATAGATTTTTGAATAAAAGTGTCCCATACCACTTTGAAACTTTTAAAAGTAGTTTTAATTTTAAAAATTTAATTTCCATATAAATAAGTCCTTAAAACCATTTTTTAAAACCTGTACATTAATGAGAAAGATTTAGAAGAATAAATCTTTAATACATTTAAAAATGGTATTTTAGTTAGAGTTTCGAACCAAAATAGAGACACTTGAATACAAATAATTGAGGTAATAAAAACATTTTAATATCATGAGAATAAAGGAATTCATGATATACTATGTCAAAGTACATTATATACACCACATAAATGTGATTTGGTGTATAACAACAAAGAAGCCTCAATGTAATGTAAATTGAGATGAAATATCTCATAAAGGCCGTATCCTTAGGTTAAGGATAAAGCAACGACATAGTTATGTGTGAAAAATATAAATACACTAAATATGATTGGATATTCAGTGTAAATCAATCATAGGATATTCACACATAATCTTATAAAAACAACACCAATGAATTGTATGTTTAACTCAACAAATGGAGAATGAGTTAAAATTACTCTTATCAAATTCATATCGATGACTTGAGAAATTGTCAATGGATTGATTATGTGTATCAAAGGTATATCCACAGAAAAGGGGAGTGGAAATTATGACATAAGCAAATGAATAGTTATTCCACACATAATCTTCGAGTAATATAATCAATGAAATATGCGTAAAGCCAAATGAGTGGAAATTGAAATTTCAAATTCCCTTATCGATTAGGTATATTAAGAAACATACACCCATGAAAGAAGGATAATACCATGATGATGTCAATATCCATAAATTAAAGTATATTACACAATGGATACAATCATGGGCAGTACACACACCACATGCAATAAATAAGTGGTGAACAATGGAATTCTCACAGAATTAAAAGTGAGATAAGAAACCCCTTACCTTGTACTTTTCCTTGGTTGGGGGTAGGTTAACCTCGTGTATAATGTTGAAAGAATTTTTTATTAAATTATTCATGAATCATATACATTAATATGATATCATATATGATCTTTTAACATTTCTTTGTTAATAATATCTTAGAATTATCGTCGTTTCAGGTGTTAACTTACTCGTTTTCTATTATATGTTTTGTTTCTTAAGCCATGTTTGTCATGGATAGTTTGTATCTGATTCATATATATAATGATATCGAGTCCCTAAACATTATTTTTAAATTATCAAAATGATAATTATACTTGAATGGATACGATAGAGAATGAATCTCATCGCGTTCGTGGAGACGGTAGTCCGTACGTACGCACGAGCAACAATATCATTATTTTGATATTAAAATAATATATAATTGGATGGTATATCATATCTAAAGAATCATTATCATGTTATATTTACTATTTACATGAGTTACACATCATTATTATACCCACCCAAATAATAATATATTGAATAACAATTACACCACGACGTGGAGACGGTAAGCCGTACGTACGCACGTATGGTGACATGTTATTCAAAGGGTGGATAGAATACTGAATATGGTTGTACCATATTTATAATAACATCACAGTATATATAAGATACTGGATATATTATTTTATAATGGTAAAACAAAGAAAGAAGAAGTGGAAGAAGAAAGGAACTTGAAAAGGGGTGGTGAAAACATTACCTCTTCTTCGGGTTCTTTCTTTTGATTTGATCAAAAGGGCTCCTTAGGTTGGATTTCTGATCAAAATAAGGCCTCTAGGTTGTAGTGAGGTAAGTTGAGAGAGTATTTGGTCAGGGTTTGACCAATCCAAAAAGCTTTTAAGGTGTGAAGAAAAGAGAAGTAGGAGTTCCCTTTTATAAGAGGGGTGAGGGGCACCTTTGGAAAATCTAGAAATATTAATTTATAATAAATTCATATTCGGTTTCTAATGCCTCCAAAGTTGATTATACAAAGGTTAAGGTGTGGATAGGTCGAAAACCATTCAACCAATAGAATTTAGACAGGTTTGGGTTACTATATTAACCTTATGTTTTAGTTTTCACTCTTAGTTAATTAGTTTGACATTTACCATGTCACTTTGTATTTTTATATTATATAGTTAATAAAATTACTATGTACATCCAAGAGACCCCAAAGTGGTCCATTAATGATATAAATATAATGATATAAGTCTCTTGGTATAACCTTAGATTTTTAAAAATTTAATATCAATTAATAATATAATATTTTTTTAAAAAACTCTTTTATGTCAATTTTGACACTATTCAATAGTTGATTTTTTTGAAACTCATAACAGAATTATTACTTCGAAAAAAGTAAATTAAATCAATAATAATATTTAATATTATCCTAGAAAAATAGTGTAATTCATTAAAAGTCTTAAATTATATTTATTTGGGTATTTATAATATCAATTATTTTAATTTTTCACTATTATTGTAATTACTGCATCATCATTGTGTCATAAATATATTAAAATATTTAAAATATAAAAATTATAAATAAAATATAATTATGTATGAAATATTATTAGATTTATTATGAATATTTAAAATCTAATTTATCTTATTTATAACCCTATATTAAAAATGTTTTAGTAAACAAACTTTGATTTTAACTCTTTTAACTCTTCTTTGAATTAAATAATAATAAATGTCCTAACCTAATCCATGTGGACCTAAATGATAATATTTTATTACTAAGGTTGTTTTTAGTTGAGATACACTTGTCCAATAGAATTAGGACTTGTGTTAGGGTAATATTAATATCATTTTTACCCTTAATTACCCTATTTACTTTTAACCGTGGTAAATAAAAGTAAAAAGTTACTATTCACCAAAAATTATTTTCATCTCATTGAACCACATTTTACTTCTTGATATTAACCGTGTCTCTCGAATTTTCGAAATTCCATTTACAGAAGCGGTAAAATTAATTTTTAAGAAAAATTCAGTTTTTTTTAACTACCACTTAGTAGTTTCACTATTCATCAAAAATTGTATTTTTTCAGAACAGTGCCAAAATTTCACGCTAAGCTATATTGATATTTCAAATTCAAAAATGATGCCTATTTTAAAAAATTCGAAACATATAAGTTTCGTTAATTAATTTTATAATTAATTCCCATTGTCACAACAAATAGCGTGTTTTTAAGAAACAATATATATCAAAAGATTGACAATTGTTTAGGTCCAATTTCAAAGTGAATTTAATTCTAATGAACACCATTGGATAAAATGGTAAAAATATATTCTAACTATACTTTAAAACCACTCAATAATATAATTTATCACTATAAATTATTTTTATTTAAAAAGCTATTTTTAATTAAAATTTAGTAATTTTAACTATTCATCAAAATATAAGTGTTATCCGAAAAGTTCCAAAATTTCACCCTAGGATAAATTTGATATTCCAAATCCAAAAATGAAGTCCATTTTGAGAAATAGAATTTATAAAATTTCAAAAATTTGTAATTACTATTCATAACGGCTAGTTTGATTGGTTGTGGTGTGTTAGAATCTCAAAGTTGCGTATAATGCACGCCATTGCATTATTTGAAGGGAAACGTACCGTGGAAGCTTGGGGTGTTACATTCTCCCCTCCTTCAATAAATTGCGTCCTCGCAATTTTTAAAATTGCGCTTGAGAATATAATGGAAAGTCCCACATCAGAAAAAGAGTCAATAAAACTATCACTTTAAAAGAAAGGAAGATAGGTATAAAGGTCACCCAAGATAACCCATACTAGGATTCCATGTAAAAAAACATGGATATGGACGATAAAACAAGTGTTAAGTTCTGATGGAGAGGGATAGAAAACATGATCATGAGAAAGTTAACAATAATAAAATCACAAACATGTGTTGGGAAAAACGATCCTTAGTCTCCCAGTAGGAAAAGTAAACGGACAACATTTTTTTTGTTTTAAGTTACATTACATAAGGACGAGGAATTAATTTATGATATTGACTAAGAACATAAATAGATATAATTACTTTTTAAGTAGAGTTTCATTCTTTAATAATTTTTTACCACTAACTCATTTTTTTGAACAATGAGTATTCAAAAATACTTGGTCACAATGGAAGAGATAGAATAAACTTCTATAGAAATACATGATCCACGTAGGATAAACTATATATTTACCTTGTCTTTAGAGATTAGTAAAAACCAAAATGGTTGGTATAAGATCTGATGATCTCCAAAATGTATATTCCATTAGAGAAAAACAATACTAATCTTAATTTCTAAAATTAAACAAACAATACCCCAAAGTTAAATAAATACCATTCAATAATCAGTTGTCCTTAAAATCCTTCAATACAATCAAAACTAATATTGAAAACCAAAACATATTAATAATGTAGTCTTCCACGTTAAATTGTATCTCCAAATGTCATTAATTACTCTTAAAGTAACATATATAAAAGTAATTAACCTAATCATTTCCATAAACAACCCAAATAACTATAAATCCATAATAAAAACATAGATAAAAATACACCATTACTCTTCAAATGAAATCCTATAGTATTATATTTTCCTTGGGCATATAGTGTTCACAACAAAGCGAACAACTTCCAAAATAACATTTATCACCTAATCACCAAATCATTTTCCTATACCAAGGGTATTCATTTAATAAGACATAAGAACCCAAATCAACTTATTATTGATCGATAAAATCATTTAACTAAAAATAATTAGTCACGCTATCCAGGGACTTCATGTAGTCCAGTGGTAGGCGATAAATCCCAATCGCACTTTGGTTGTGGGTTCGATTCCCACAGCTTTGTCTGACACGATGGGTTGTCACACGGTCTGCGTGTTGTCCTTTTTCAAAAACTATATTTTATAATATTACCAAAATGAAATAAATACCTCAAAATAACCATAACATAATTTAATCACAAATATTATCTCATACCTTTCATTTTCATCCCAAATTATGATAACTTATAATTTCCTCAAACCCAACGATCATATAAAACCAAATGATTATTTATAACTATATCCACAAGAGAAGAGATAATTCTTCCTCAAATATCATTCTCACATGGAAAACTACGGGGTTACAAATACAAGAGAAAATTATTCCAATGTAAACCCATCAACAAGGAGCACTAATACTTTTTAAACATTTCTCCAATGATTTATTTCCACATAGCTTCTTCTTTGACCATGAAAACATCCTATAGAATAGGGCATTCACTCGGGTAATGGCCAGGTCCCCTATATTTACGGAAAATGACTATAAATGGACTCTTGGGACCATTTTTATCTTCTTCCATAGTACTCTTCATTTTTCTTCGGCAATTATTCAATTTATGTCCTTCCTTCCCACATGTAAAGCATCTCTTTGTCCGATTGAGACACTTTCCTGGGTGTCTCCTTCCACATTTCCTGCATAATGGAAATTGAGGATTCCTTTCTCCATGGTCTCCACTGCTGGAGCTCTTATCATTCATCACCTTTCTCTTCTTTTTTTGAGTCTAGGAATTGGTTAATATATATATTGTTGATCATATTTTTGGAAAATTGATTTGGCATAAAGAAGATATCTTTTACACCTATCAACATTCCATTTTGTTGCTCATTGGCACCACTGTTCCCACCTTGTACATCATTCTCAAAGTCACTATGACTTCCTTGGAATCCATCCATTGACTAAAACCGGAAAACATTTTGTGAGTAACAGTAGTGATAAAATCATTTAGAGATTAACATGTCACCATATTCTCAATTTGAAACACATTAGGATTAACCAAGGTCATTTAATCTCATCTTATATATATAATACTTCAAATCGGTTTGTAAAGGAAATGTAAATTATCATAAGCATAACCCCCGGGAGTGTCGTAACCAAGAGTGCAGCAAGGCCCGTTGTCGTGCACCAGTTCCTGTTCGAGTCTAGCTCAAAGCGGTGTTTTTGGGTTTTACCCCTAGGTACATCTGTGCCAGATTCGCCTCTACCTGCTCGTATCCAGACGGGGATGTATTGCTCGGAAAACTCACAAAATCTCTACAATACCAAAATTCTAGGAAGTTCTTCTATATTAATCCTCAAAGTTAATCTTAGGACTACGTGCTCTAATCAGAGTTTATCTAAATATAGCTTCCAAGGTTTGTACTAAACTTCCTCTGATGCCAACTGTAACACCCCAACCCCAGTTACCCAGAGTCGGTGCATTATTATATAACATTGGAATGATCACAAAGGATCAAGTCTCGAAAGACCGATTAGTTTAGTAGTCTTGGAAACACTAAATATATTCATAAGTCTTACATTACATCATAAGGTAAAAAAACTACAAAAATATCTTGTCTTCATATCCCCTCATACTATCCCTGTAGGTCATTCATAAATTACTTCTTCACATCCTGGAAAAAATAAAACATTGAAAGGGGTGAGCTCAGATGCTCCGTAAGGATAACAATATAGAAGAAGCTTTCATAGATAAGCATAAACACTTAAAGCAATTTATAACTAAAACAAAAGCCTTTTAAACATGAACTTTAGCATAATATGGAAAAGATAAAATGAAATAATTCCATTTAGTTATTCACATGGATATTCTACTAGTCGAACAATCACATGAAATATCAATAACCACTTTCATAATGATAGAATGCATAATTCCAGACTATCATAACCACATAGCCAAGGCCTCGTGCCAAGACTACAAATAAGATTTTTCCAAGGACTTATTCCAAGACACTAGTTTGTCTCATGAGATCTACCGATGCATCGAGGAGTTATATCGGACTCCACCCGTTACTTATTAAGTCCAATGCATTCCTCATATAAACAGGTTTAAACATAATATAAACATTCGTATTAAAACTAGCATACGAAATGTCAATACTTTGACCACAACCCATGAATGGTTAAAAAATAGCACATCCATAGTCAAAAATAACTCATTTGATACAATATGGAAGATTGTATTGTATCACATTAACCTCAATCAAGAATAATGAAGGATGTTGACATAGATGAAAATAATCATCAAAATTATTTGAGAGAAATATCCCCCTTTTTCTTGAAATCATTTAAAAGTCACACTATTTGTCAAGAAGCCATTTAAAAATAGATTTTTGAATCAAAGTGTCCCATACCACTTTGAAACTTCTAAAAGGAGTTTTAATTTTAAAACTTTAATGTCCATATAAATAAATCCTTAAAACCACTTTTTATAACATGGACATTAATGAGAACGATTTAGAAGAATAAGTCTTTAAAACATTTAAAAATGGTATTTTAGATAGAGTTTCTAACCAAAAGAGAGACACATGAATACAAATAATTGAGGTAATAAAAACATTTTAATATGATGATAATAAAGTAAGTCATGATATACTATGTCAAAGTACATTATATACACCACATAAAAGTGATTTGGTGTATAACAACAAAGAAGTCTCAATGGAATGTAAATTGAGATGAAATATCTCATAAATTCATATCCTTAGGTTAAGGATAAATCAACGACATAGTTATGTGTGAAAAATATAAATACACTAAATATGATTGGATATTCAGTGTAAATCAATCAAAGGATATTCACACATAATCTTATAAAAACAACACCAATGAATTGGATGTTTAACTCAACAAATGGAGAATGAGTTAAAATTACTCTTATCAAATTCATATCGATGACTTGAGAAATTATCAATGGATTGTTTATGTGTATCAAAAGTATATCCACAGAAAAGGGGAGTGGAAATTATGACATAAGCAAATTAATAGTTATTCCACACATAATCATGGAGTAATATAATCAATGAAATATGCGTAAAGCCAAATGAGTGGAAATTGAAATTTCAAATTCCCTTATCGATTAGGTAACTTACGAAACATACACCCATGAAATAAGGATCATACCATGATGATTTAAATATCCATAAATTAATGTATATTACACAATGGATACATTCATGGGAAGTACACACACCACATGCAATAAATAAGTGGCGAACAATGGAATTCTCACGGAATTAAAAGTGAGATAAGAAACCCCTTACCCTGTACTTTTCCTTGGTTGGGGGTAGGTTAACCTCCTTTATAATGTTGAAATAATTGTTTATTAAATTATTCAAGAATCATATACATTAATATGATATCATGTATGATATTTTAACATTTCTTTGTGAATAATATCTTAGAATTATCATCGTTTCAGGTGTTAACATACTCATTTTATTTTATATGTTTTGTTTCGTAAGACATGTTTGTCATAGATAGGTTGTATATTATTTATATCCAGAATGATATAAAGTCCTTAAAAATTATTTTTAAATCATCAAATTATAATTATACTTGAATGGATATGATAGAGAATGAATCTCATTGCGTTCGTGGAGACGGTAGTCCGTACGTACGTACGAGCGACAATATCATTATTTTGATATTAAAATAATATATAATTGGATGGTATATCATATATAAAGAATAATTATCATGTTATATTTATTATTTACATGAGTTACACATCATTATTATACCAACCCAAATAATAATATATTGAATAACAATTACACCACGACGTGAAGACGGTAAGCCGTACGTACGCACGTATGGTGACATGATATTCAAAGGGTGTATAGAATACTAAATATGGTTGTACCATATTTATAATGACATAAAATTATATATAAGATACTGGAGTTATTATTTTATAATGGTAAAACTAATAAAGAAGAAGTGGAAGAAGAAAGGAACTTGAAAAGGGGTGGTGAAAACATTACCTCTTCTTCGGGTTCTTCCATTTGATTTGATCAAAAGAGCTCCATATGTTGGCTTTCTGATCCATCTAAGTCCTCTAAGTTGTATTGAAAGAAGTTGAGAGAGTATTTGGGCAGGGTTTGGCCGATACAAAAGGCTTTGAAGCTGTGAAGAAAAGAGAAGGAGGAGTGCCCTTTTATAAGAGGGGTGAGGGTCACCTTTGGAAAATCTCGAAATATTAATTTATAATAAATTCATATTCAGTTTCTAATGGCTCCAAAGTTGATTATTCAAAGGTTACGGTAGGTATTGGTCGAAAACCATTGAAACAATATAATTTAGACAGGTTTGGGTTACTATATTAACCTTATCTTTTAGTTTTAACTCTTAGTTAATTAGTTTGACATTTACCATGTCACTTTGTATTTTTATATTATATAGTTAATAAAATTACTATATACATCCAAGAGACCCCCAAGTGGTCCATTAATGATATACCTATCATGATATAAGTCTCTTGGACGATCCTTAGATTTTTAGGAATTTAATATCAATTAATAATAAAATATATTTTTAAAAAACTCTTTTATGTCAATTTTGACACTATTCAATAGTTGATTTTTGTGAAACTCATAACAGAATGATTAATTCGAAAAAAGTCAATTAAATCAATACTAATATGTAATATTATCTTATAAAATTAGTTTAATTCATTAAAAGTCTTAAATTATATTTATTTGGGTATTTATAATATCAATTATTTTAATTTTTCACTATTATGGTAATTACTGCGTCATCATTGTGTCATAAATATATTAAATTATTAAATGTCTAAAAATAATAATTAAACTATAATTAATTATGAAATCCTATTATATTTCTAACTAATATTTACAATCGAATTTAACTTCTGTATAACCCTATATTAAAAATGTTTTAGTAAATAAACTTTGATTTTAACTCTTTTAACTATTCTTTGAATTAAATAATAATAAATGTCCTAATCTAATCCAAGTGGACCGAAATGGTAATATTTTATTCCTATGGTTGTTTTTGGTCGAGATACATTTGTCCAATAGAATTATTACATGTTTTAGGGTAATATTAATATCATTTTTACCCTTAATTACCCTATTTACTTTTAACCGTGGTAAATAAAAGTAAAAAGTTACTATTCACAAAAAATTATTTTCATCTCATTGAACCACATTTTACTTCTTGATATTAACCATGTCTCTAGGATTTTTGAAATTCCATTCATAGAAGCGGTAAAATTATGTTTTATGCAAAATTCAGTTTTTTTTAACTACCACATAGTAGTTTCACTATTCATCAAAAACTGAAGTTTTTCAGAACAATGCCAAAATTTCATCCTAAGCTATAATTGATATTCCGAATTCAAAAATGATGTATATTTTAAAAAATTCTCAACATATAAGTTAAATTAATTTATTTTATAATTAATTCCCGATGTCACAACAAATAGCGTGTTTTTAAGAAATA
The DNA here is from genome assembly GCA_963277665.1 of Viscum album. Classification (NCBI taxonomy): domain Eukaryota; kingdom Viridiplantae; phylum Streptophyta; class Magnoliopsida; order Santalales; family Viscaceae; genus Viscum; species Viscum album. Next base: position 277,270,729 of record OY728137.1, read on the forward strand.
ATATATATCAATAGATTGACAATTGTTTAGGTCCAATTTCAAAGTGACATTAATTATAATGAACACCATTGAATAAAATGGAAAAAATATATTCTAATTATACATTAAAACCACTCAATAATATAATTTATCACTATAAATTATTTTGATTTAAAAAGTTGTTTTTAATTAAAATTTAGTAATTTTCACTATTCATCAAAATATAAGTTTTATCCGAAAAGTTCCAAAATTTCACCCTAGGATAAATTCGATATTCCGAATCCAAAAATGAAGTCCATTTTTAGAGATAGAATTTATAAAATTTCAAAAAGTAGGTATTACTATTCATAACGGCTAGTTTGATTGGTTGTGGTGTGTTAGAATCTCAAAGTTGCGTACAATGCACGTCATTGCATTATTTGAAGGGAAATGTATCATGGAAGCTTGGGGCGTTACATCGGGGAATAACTCAGTCATCCATAACCAGTCGAATGATCTTATAAGCTTATGAAATATTATACATTTCGTGCATCCAATGAAGAGTGTGAGACGTCATGAAAAAACACTCATGTTGGTCAGTGAACCATTATGTCATCACTCTAATCATGGAATGTGATATGTAATTTCCCATTCCCATATAGTACAAATCATGGGAGATGATATTATAAATACTCAATATAAGGGAGTTTGATTTTACACCTTAATCAACACCCCTTACCATCATACACATCCCAATATAATTTAATATTCATATTTATAATTGACATGAAGAATAACCTCTCGTAATTTATTTTTTTCCAACCCATATAAATATAAATATGGAACAATCATATTTATATCATAATACAAAAGATAAAAACAACCCCTTTATCTCAATGTTCATGTTTATTTATCATAATACAATACATATCACAATAATAATAATAAATGGAATGGCATTAGCATACATCCTAATCCATTTTGTTTAATTAAAATAGTTTCTTTAAATAAGGTAACCCTCATTCATTATCCACTCGCATTGACTAAACCATTTAATTTAGTAAGTAATGGAAATAAATTCATAATGATCATACAGTCACTTCGAGGGTGAAATGGAAAATAAGTAAATTTAATACATTGGAAATTACTACAATATAAGGAAAAATCACTTAAGAGGTGAATTTGGTTCCATATAATATTCTTTTCTAAAGAGACAAATCATTTTAGAGATAATCAAGAAGAAAATTATTGGCTCTAAGCCATTAAGTAATTGAATATTGAGGGGATAATTAACATTTTACATCCATGGTGGTCCATATATGAAATAAACATACACTAAACTACTGAACATGAATCATAAAGCCTGTTTCAAGGTCCAATGATCAATTAGACATAATGAATTCATTATTATTACGATTCTAAGAAAACATTTGTGTGTGGTGAAACTAAATTGCTATGAAATGAAAAATCATAAAGAGAATATAGTGTGATCAACTACCTAAAGTCCATAAACAACACCTTTCTCAATATCAACGATAGATTTTAAGTAGTATCAGAGAAATATAAGAAACGGTCCAATGCCATAAATATAGGGAAAATGAGATTACAACTATATAGAATGATGGATTTTACGAAATTATGAAATAGGACATAAGAGACTAGAGGAACATACCAAGATAGATCCAATGAATCTAACATATCAATTATCAGACATTAGAGGTGAGAGTTACGTAGATGCCTAGATTAGAAGGGATTTTTTCTATAGTATTAGAGAGCCTATTTCATCCATCAGAAGATGAATGAGAGAAGAAAAAATAGTTTTAAATATTAACTAAGGGGAAAAGATAATTTCACATAAAAATACATAGGTTCATGGTTTAGACTCATGATTTGGCCAAGCCATACACAAACCATTATTGGATCATTAATACAATGGGGATACCTACAAGGTTAGGAACACAATTTTTCTAACTATGTGTAGATAATAAAAAATAGATCTATTCAAAAACTCAGTAGCTTTTCATGGCCATGCTACATGGTTTGTGTGATTTTCAAAAACAAATGTGGCCTGAAAGTTCCATTGTCTTCAATTTCATGGCTTTGGAGAAATATTGTGGCATGGTTTACCATTTTCTAGAACTCTATGCTTTTAAAAAGTCTTATATTATATTTTTACATTCCTTAAGACATATCAAATATTTAAAATGATAAAATTAAAGGTTTAAATTGAAAAAAAAAACTATTCAAACCTTCATGGAAAATGATTTATTACATGTTTCTTTTTTGGGGGTATTTTTTTATTAAAAATTGGTTTTTGAAAATGGATTGATTATTTCAATATCTATAATTTTTTTCTTTTGATTTATAATGTAATTTTGTGAATAAAATTTGAAAAATTGCAATAATTTATGTGTAATGATTATATAATGGTACTTATACATTTTAAAGGTGGTTATATAATAAACCAATGATAGGTGGTTTCATGATAAACCAATGGTATGTGGGTATATAAAATCCCTTCAATGAATTTCTTATGAAAGTTAGTCGTATGGATATTCCATTTATAATTGTGACTTGTATGGATGTTAACCATATGGCTATTCTATTTATTAGAGTGACATGTATAATGAAGACCTATGATACCTTTATGTATTTAATATGGTTTCTATGGGTTTTATGGTAATCACATAATTAAAAAATTGTATGAAATTAGTTTTTCTTCAATGTAAATTATTTACTACTTGTTATTGGTGGAAAAAATAAATTTATGATAATGTTTCATGGATTTAAATGTATATAAATGGACTAGAATTATACTTGTTTTACATATCTAATTGAGTATTTTATGATCATCCAATATTTAGGGGTTTTCAAATTACTTATTGTTGAGTAAGGTATTGTATTAATTCATATTGATAGACTTTAAGAGTTTCCATAAAAGATATAATGATTTATTTTCAAAGATTTAGATTATGGAAACACATATATTGTTCAGAAATGTCCTCTTAGTATTTTTTTTATGAGGTATGGCCTAATTATTATAAACTCAAAACATAAACACATCTTCAATGTGAAAGAACTTAAAATTATTGACTTAAATCAATATTATATAATGTATTAAGTATTTATCCTTATAAATTCACATACATCAATTAATGTATTATCATGTTTCGGCCTATATAACATCTTACAAGTGTAATGATTAAACTTGCATCATAGATAACATTATAAATGAAAAAAATGGTTTTGTATATTAATGAAAAAATAATGTGTCATTTATGTTCCTATAATGGTTATAGTATTATTTATCATTTTATTAATATACCACCCATTATTCATTATATATTATTTAAATAAGATCATCTCCAATTCTATCATCTCAAATCATATCTAACACTATTGTGGAATGAAATTGGATCCCTATAATATATTATAAAGCATATAATCTTTTAGCATGTATGATCTAAAAATGATAAACTTTTTAAAATTGAGGGGAAACGTCGTGAAACATTTATTCTTTCACTAATTAATCTATGTCATAATAATTCCACGTTAAAAATAAAATAGAAGTAATTTATAAATAAAAAAATATTATAACTAAATAGTAAAAATATCATTATATATTAATATAGGACTGAAATAGTTTATAATAATTTTACATTTATAATAAAATAAATTAATTTTATTCCATAGTACTTAATATTAATTGTATGGGTGTTACATAAGTCAATATAATTTCATTGGGTAATAATTATAATTCCTGAACATTATTATTTAATATTTTATAAATATTATTATTTTATTATTATTTAAGAAAAACTTTTTTTTATTTTTCTCATAAATATTCTATTTTAATTATTCTTACTTCTGAAATTTTATGTTCGTGTTGGTATGCATCTAAAATAGCTATAAATACAATGTTCTTTCATATTCTCCACCTGATTTTTAATTATTTGGTTTAAATATTTATTTATGGATTAAAATATCATTACTATTGAATCATTAATTTATTTAAAATTATTTCTTTGTATTCCCACTTGGAATCTTTATGATACAATTGTGATGAATGTTTTCATGACTCTTAATAACTATAATAATTGTCATAAGTAATAATGATTCTTTTGAGATTATGGTCTTATTTGATTTATTAATTTGGACTTATAATAATATTATTCTTCCTTTATTCAAAATTTTCTTGGGAAGAAAATTAAGATATAAAATTTGTATTAATATTTGATAAAGACAAGAATAATTCACATTTCTTAAAACTGAGATTTTTTTCTCCTATATCCATATTTATCATTCTATCAAATTTTATGATTTATTTTTTATAATCCAAATAATTTAAATTCCTAGTAATCTAAAAATATTAATCTCTCTATTTTAAATGAAATAGTTGTTAATAGTTTTTATATGGGTGTTAATATAGGTATTTAAAAAGAATATTCAAATGGATTTTCCCATTACATATCATAAATTTTATCTTCCACTACCCATTTTTATCCCAAAATTATTATATGATTTTAATAGATTATTGATGGTTATTTTTCAAAAAATAATGGTTGGAATTATTTCATGATAACTTCTAAGAACATAAATTTTTTATTGTGAACTATAAACTATTATCTTGATTTTGAAATTATAAAATATTTTTTGTAGGATATTTTATTATTCAAATTATTTATCATATTTTACATAAACACATCTTAGTCCTATGGGGTTATGTTTTGTTAATAACCTTATAAATTAATTTATAATTTACTTCTTTTTGTGATTGAATTTTTTATATCTACTAATCTATCTTATAATGTCATTTTACTTGATACCATTTTTAAATGTTATGAATCCCATTTTATATGCATGGGATCTTTGTGATATATTTAATGACATGTTTTACATGGAATACATATGTGTATATTGTTTTTATGTTATATGTGTCAGTGATATAAACCTATAATGTTTCAGGTAATGTTATACACATCATGATCAAATAATATGAAACGATTTATGATGTTCGATTCACAATTGTAAATAGATTGTGATATCTTATCCAGAATGATAAATAGGTTGTGATTCATGGATCACTTTTTGGAATAGATTTGGTGTGTTTATCATTTATGGGTAGAAAATTTTTATCCCATATTATATATAGGCTATAGTTTTTTATGCCTGATCCACTAGGGAAAATAAGTTTTTATTCACAGTCCACTATGGAAAATGGGTTGTGATTCCAGATACAGTAAGTTAAATAAGTTCTAATTCCTTATCCAATCTAGTAAAAATGAATTTATGTCCTTTATACTATTATATAATTCTTATGAATACATTTATTAAAAACTTCTTTATTATAAACGAATGTTATTAAAAATGGATGATTTTTCTTATCTCAGAATTATTCACCCATATTCCATGGCGTATGTTTTAATATATTTTTTTTTTAAATTTACTATTATTAGTTCTTATAGAAAATTCAAATTTATATTTATTCCTAAAATAATATATTTATCCCATAATAATGTATTCAAAAAAAATATTATCTAACTATTGGATACATATTGATATGTGTCCACATTTTGAGAATAATAGTTCTCCCCATTCTTATGATTCAACTCTAAAGGTTATAAAGAAAAAATATAAAAAATGATTATTCTATATTATTTAATAGTGTGGTTATATTATAGAGAAATGATTACAATTATTATAAAACAACTTTCTTATATATCTAGTTCACAAATACACTAAACCAATGATTTATTGTATTTTTTGATTATTTGGATATTTAATTTATAACATGTAGAATTTATTAAAAATAAATATATGTTTATTTTATATCATCTCAATTATTATAAAATAATATGTGTAATTATTTTTTATGCACTAAATTCAGGACTCTGCATATGGGGTGGATCAATTTGTATCAAAGTTGGGTTAAATTGTTTTATATAAATATGAGAGAATGCCTATAAATCCAAAGAAACATATACATATATATGATAAAATCATAATATTAAATAAATATATATATATTATATGGGTTATAATGAATTAAGTAATTTTCTAGATAAATTAATACATATACAGGGACTATCAAATTCGATCCAAGGTGTTATAATCGTGAAAAGACTAGTTTTTGATTAAATAATTCATGACAATTTGCTAGATAAAAATGTCTAACAATAAAAATAATTAGATAGTCCCAAGAGATACGATTTATCTATTCCATGACCCATAATTAAGGAATTTATTATAATGATTTTATTTAAACAAATTGAAATATAGCTCTGAATAATGTAGATTGAAGACTTTTGATTCATATATTGGCGTAAAACATCATTAATGGCTTATTTCATCCAATATTTCTTTATATAAAGTTGTTAATTTTTATATTCTCGTCCAAACATATTAATTTGTTTAATATAAACTATAATTAAAGTTTGGACACTAATAATTATTGGAATCATAGATATTATATTGTTTTTCTAAATGAACCAACGAATGAGATCAGTGCTAGTGTAAGAAATAATTGTTTTAGGCCAAACAAGTTGCTGTGAATTTTTATTAACTATATCAAACGGGTTGTATATCCAAACTCACCAAATAATATAATTACGTAATTTCATTAATGTTCATGTGATAAAGACCTTGAATAAAAATAGATTATTTTTCTACATCTCAATAATGTGGGATGGTTAACAGATCACATGAAAAAATTCTATTAGAATATACATTATTTACACCAATAGTGGTCATCAATCATTCGACATTATGGAAATGTAATAGAGTTTTCCAATAAAATTTAATTAACAAAATCTTTATATTAACATACCACTAATAGTTAATGTAATGTATGAGGTGAATGTGGAAAAAAATCAATTCAATTCTATAAGATAAGGACAAATATGTTTGATATGAATTATGAGTCTCCATGATCAAGGGGAAAAAGTAGGTTCCACACTATATCAACTTCTAAATTGAATCATGGTAACTAGGGATCACATAACGTTCATTCTAATGATATGGATTTATAGTTTGGATTTTATTTTCGTAACTCAAATATATCTATGACGTCTTTAGAAATCATTTAATCACCACCCCAATGATTTTATTATCAATTAAAATTCATAATTATATGATAATTTTAACCCTAGATGATCATTTAAAGAATGTTATTTAAACATTATTATTATATAGCAATTAGTTTGATATAATTTTATTTTTGAAATGGATTATTACTCTCTATATAATGGAGATTTAATATTTAGTTTAATGAAATACAATTTATATACACCTATGAGGATTATAAACTTCCTTTGAAGGAAATAATTTAATATGGGACTTGATAGTAAATAATAAGGGACTCATTTCCAAATGGTTGGGAAGAAAAACCCCAAAATTGAGATATTCTTATTTTGTGGAAAGAAGATGGTTTCCATGTTTATATAGTTTATATCTCCCCCAAAATTATAACTTATATCTTTTTTGATGAATTAAAAATCCTAATAAATTTTAATTACAAAAATGATAATTAAAATTTAAATGATGAAATTTATTTAGGTGGAATGTATAACACATGTATTCTAGTATTAGAATACATCAATAACATATTAAAAAGATTTTTTTCACAATAAATATTGAATAAAATAAACAATGGAAAAATTTATTTGGTTGAAACATTAAAACTAATGTTATATAAACCTTCTATTACATAACTTGATTTATTAAATAAATTAATTGGGAAAAAATTATAAGATAAAAATTAAAATAATTGAGTATTTTCTTCAAAAATACTTCATCCCATTCTTTATTTTCGTAATTAAGATTCACCATTAGCAGAACTAAAAATTAAATGAGAAATAAATTTATGAAATCTCAAATAATTTTTAGGGATTTATTGTCTTGGTTAAGAAGTGATAATTGAATTAATGAGTTTATTAATGATATATATTTATATATATATATGAAAAATATAACCACCATAAATAGACTCCATGAAAACATCATCATTGGATATAAAATTATCTAAGAGGTTTGCAGATGTTAGGAATATGTGGTTGATTTATTAAGAACTAATAATATCAATTTAATTAGAAATTAATGTGGTAAATATTATGAACAATTATGGATTAAAAAGATATTTTTTATCTAAAATAATTTTTTCCTAATATTCAATTAGAATCCATGTTTTTTGATATTATGATTTGTATTTCAAAAAAATGATCATAATTTTTGAATTGTAAATAAAAACATTAGTTCTTTGTAATTATTTGTAATTTTTTTAAATACTTATTATTACTATATTTTTCAAAAACAATGATTTTATAAATACAATGACTTTTCTAACTTCAATAATATATAAGATTATTTTAAATTCTATCAAACAATTTTATATCCCAATTATTTTTAGAACTATTTTATACATTGAAAAATTTAAATTTAAATTTAAAAACTAAAATTTTATGTTTTTGAAAACAAGATATAATTTTTTCTAAATCGATATCAATGGATTATATATTTATTATTATATAATATTTTTAATAATATTTAAAATTATTTTTTTTTTCAATTTGACTTCATCGGTTCCTAATTATGTAATATAGATTATTATTTTTAGGTGTAAAATTAAATTTCGTATTTTATATTTAGTTACCATGGAAATAGTATTTTATGATTTATATAGTATAAAAAAGGATGAAAAACTTATAAATTCAGTAAAACATGTATTTGAATACATTTATTAGATTTATATCAATTATACCTCACCCCCTATCTTTTAGTTTCTATCATTGGATCTAACTGAAAATTGATTAGTGATAAGTACTTATATTTTTTTTAAAAAAACATATACTCCCCTAACTTATAAAAAGATTCTTTACCACCTCAGATCCATAGAAACTAAGAATAAATAAAATTTCAAACAAATTCCCTAAAACATCCTCAATATTTCTAAAAAATTCTTAGTGTATTTTTTCTTCTCTAATGATCTACCTTCAAATCATAAATTTAATTATCATAGCATTATTTTCAAGGAGTAAGGTAAACATTCATAATCACCAAGTTTCTAGTTTTTATATGTTTTTCTACCTTCCAACTTCTTGAAATATATTTTACCCATTACATTATAATGAAATATATTTTATTTATATATTAAGATGTTATTATTATTTTTTAATAATTCTTATTTACATTCATCTATTTCACTTAGAAAAAGGTAAATATATTTTATGGATTTCTGTAGATTATCATCTCCAAGAAGGATATGTTTTACTTTTATAACAATACCCAATTGATATAAAATTCACAATATTATGGAAATAAATATAATTTTTTTAATTCTTTATGTTATATTTAAATTGAATCCGTGATTTTAGTGAATGTGCAGACCATAACCACCATGTAGTTATATATTTCATTTTTAACTTAATAGAATTTGAAGGATTATATATCCCTATAAAAATTTGATTCAACGTGTGTAAAAATTATGAGTGATATAAAAAATCTTATGTAAGCATTATATGATTCCAAAAAAAATTACATATCCAAAGATACTCATCTTTCAATTAATGTATGTTCTTATCTTGTTCGGTTTAACAACAAATGTTAATATATCAATTTGTAAATATTACATATTATTATGGAAACTGATGTTATTAATATTTTCATGACTTATTATATTCCCCCTTTACTTATTTTATATGAAATGTGCATAATTTGTGTGAAATATTAATGTTTTAATATTAAGTATAATATTTGAGCATTTTTAGAAGTAGTCCGATTGAGTCAGTTTAATGGTTTAATAATAACTGTCACTATACTGATCCAAATTGTGTGGTTATTGTTTTGTAGGATTCTCATTTCAATTTAAAACATTTCATTAGAAGGTACCATGAGCAAATTCTACCATTTGAAGGGTCATATGGTCCTCACAAACAAGACCAAAGAATCTGTGAAGAAACTGGACTATTCATGAAGATTGATTTACTAGGATCAATCCAGAAGTCCAAAAACCATAACTCTCCACCATAACTCGGGTGACACTACATTTCATCTTGGATAAAAATTTCAAGGCCCAAATCCAAGTACAAGGAGCCCAAATATATCTTTGAAATCAAGCCCACCATTCTGGCCGAAAATTAAAATCAGTATAGTATGCATGACATATCTCATGATGTAAGCATCTAATCGATCTGAGATTTTGCAGTGTGAAACAGGAGATATAGGAGGAAGTCTTTGTTGAAAAAGTCATTCGGATTTGAAGGTATATTCCTATTCAAGAATCCATTCACATTTTGGCCATCGAAAAAGCATGGATAGAAATGGACAGTTTATCTTTGTTTAATAAAACCGTCATAACATTGTATCCACTTGTCCACCTGCCTCCATATTTTTACAGTAGTCGGAAAACTTTATTGTCTACAACTGTGAAGAAGAAGATATTTGAAGATTCGGAAGTCTGAATAGCCAAATTGGCGATGCAAGTGGAGGGATAGATTGGGAATGCAAACAGTCCACTCCTTGGGATATAAATACTCTCCCCTTCTCTCCAAGAGAGGGGTTGGCATTTCAGAAGAGAGGAGATCATATTGGCACGACCAAATATTTTCCAAAGGCTTGGGAGGACCTGCCATACTCACTTTTTCACTTGAGAGACCTTTCCTCCTCTCTTTGTTTTCACTTACTTTTGTGTTCTTCATTTTTGTAATCTTGTAATTCTCTTTCTTTGTAATTATGTTTTAATGCAAGTTACTTCTTCAATATCTCTTATTCTCATCCACCTTCTGTAGTTTAATATTTATGTTCGTAAAATAGTTTAAATTCAGTTTAATCCCCTTCCATTCTTCTGCTTCCTCATTCAATCGAAAATCCGTTTTAATTATCATCACCGTTCGTGTGTGTGTGTCAACGTACCACTCTTTTCTAATCCCTTTCTTTTTCTTCTATTCATAATTTCTCATCATAATTATTTTAACCAGAATATTAAACATCCAAATTTCTGAGTAAATCTTTCATTGGGGTGAGTTATAATTTGGGGATGTTAAGTGATTGAGAGTTTTGCTCGATGAGTATTCTTTAAATTAATATTGTGTATGTTAATCATAAGATGTCATGGATTAATGATATGTTTTGTTTAACGAGTGGTTTCCATGGATTATTGGAACCATAAATACACTACCATAAATAAGTTTTGATTGAGATTAGAACCCTAAGATATGTTAAGGCTTGGATTAATGCCTTCACACTTAGGAATTCCAATCAACATCAAATTATGACATGGGTGTTAATTTAATGCAATACACAGTAAGGCTCAAGGATATCACATGCTTAACTCCCCAATAATGAACTCACCCCAATCTTTATCAATTTGGTAAATCAAACATCATCCATCAATCATTACAATTAAGCTCTGCAAACAAACCCCCCTAATCAAAATACAATAAACTAAAAACAAACAACTACTACAAAGTATCATCGCCGAGGATTCGACCCGAGTGCTGCTATACACATTAGCAGAGCACCAGAACTTTGAACGGTCGATAGGCGACAATCGGATGTGCGTTTCAGAAACATATGAAGATTTATTATTTCGAATTAATGGAACAATATTGTTTTGATTATTTTTCATTAAGTGATATATTAAAATTCAAAAAATATATAAAACACTTTTTTAGTTAAAAATATCTAAAGTATGATCTTCTCTATTGCAAGCATCCTGAATATTAAACACGACATATATGGACTTTAACTAAAAAATAATAAATATTTTTATAAAATCTATTACCCTTTTTAGTTATTATATTTATGATGAAAATTATATATATGAATATAAATTACTACTAACACATTAAATTAAGGACTAAATGATCATAATAACTAAAAACTATTAATGAAAATAAAATATAATAAATAGATATAGATTAGAATATTAATATTAAAATTATAATTATAATTGTAATATTTCTTATAAATTATATTAAATCACTCTCATTGAAGTTGATATTAATGGTTGGTTATTTTATTACTCAATATCCAATGTTTGAGTTATCATTCTTATTCATGAATGTTATTATTATAAGTTGGTAAAATTAATTCCTAGGGTTATATTAGGATATATTCTCTCTATTAAAAATAGTTTCGAATAACTGAGTCCTAGCCAAACTTCCACATGGATTCATTTATGCCTATAGGTACCCAAGATGTTACATACTGGTATTATGGGTTTTAATTCAGTTAGTTGGGAAAAAACCTAAGTATCAATAATGAAAATTATAAACAAGATCACAGAATAACCCAATGAAATAAATAAATAATACTAATAAAAATTTCATGGAATGTATTCCAAGTCTTATAATATAATAAAAAATGTACCCCCAATGTTTAAGGGAAAGAATGGGGGTGAAATAGAAAAAAGTGTCATCACTCTATTGTCCATCACATTACCACCTCTGATCTCCATTCCCCATCTTGAGTCTCCCTCTCATTGGTGGCATTCCATTTCCTGTATCGCTAATAAAAAATTATGTACATTCATTTAGATTCATGTATACAGTTTTACTATAAACCCGTTATGAAAAAACCAATGAATCCATAACATGATCGAACATGCCTAAGAATGTATTCAATGATAAAAATTAAAAAAATAAGAAAAAACACATAAAACTATATATTGTGTTCATGTTTTAAGAAAGAAACAACAAACTATTTTCCTGTCCTACATTATCCCTATATTTGAAATATGTTAATTTAGAATGTTGTGATATAGAATCCACCAAATGTTAACTACATCATATCCATGACAACAATAAGGAAAATGATCATCGAGTTAGTCCACAAGGCTGTATTGACCCTTCTCTATCACAGGGCACGACATACAACCATTATATCCCAACACTACCTCAGGTTAGGCCACAAAGACTTTGTATCTCAGAAATACTTCTATGTTAAAGTAATTGAATACTATCATGACCCACTGGCTCCTTCCATATCAGATAATATTATAAAATCCTACCCCTTCTTCAAACATAGTCTTGTCATCATGAAACAAATAACTTCTAATTCGGACTTACTATTCCAGAAAACCATGCCATCCTCATATTCTATAGTATCTCTAATATATTTCAGGTCTTGTCCTTTTAATCTATCTATGAAATCACAATCACTAGTAAAAACAATTTTCTCCACCATGGATATAGTACATAATACATATCTCTCACATTAGTCAATGGGAGCCCCATAAATAATCACAAATTCTATATATAAGATCACATTGATTTTTTTCATAATAGTGATCATTAAAACCCAATGTTTACAAAAGGTAAAAATAAAAATAGGGCCTCCATGACGTATTTTAAATTGATACAAATTATATAGAAAAGGTGTATAAATAGACAAAAACTCAGAATATAACAGGATCAATAAGTCAATCCCGAAAAAAATTTGTATATATTTCAAATAATGGGAATCTCTATTATCAAATACTATGGTAAAAAGTGTAGAGGTGATCAATGGATTAAAATGAATTGTTAATGGTCCCTTACCACAGTCAACTGAAATGATGTTAATCATATAAAATAAACATGCTTCATCTACATGAACCAGTAAATAAATATACATGATTTTCATTAGTCATACTATTTTGATTTTTTTAGCCATGTAGAAGAGTACACATACAAGATATATTGTTTGATTCCTCTATCTGACGTGATTACCCATGTGGAACCATTCATGATATCTTTAAGGATAAACCCTTAATAATTCGTAAACATTCATAATCACAAGACATGATATAAGTATTTGGAATAATTTTTTGAAAATCTGCACTCTACCCATAGATGAAGCACCGATTACCCCCTTATCTCACTGTGGTTTTGGAAGAACTCATCTACATTGGCTATCATTCATATCCCTTTAGTAAATCATAAAAATTCATCATACTAATAATATAATTATCATAGGGAATCCCACTATAGAGTGAAATAATATCTATAGAATTGTAATTCTCTAGGGAATTCTCAATCTTTTTTATTATGTGAAGAACCTCTTTATTTTTCATCAAGTCAATACTGTTGACATGACACCCTAAATCGAATTATAGGATGACCTAATTTTCATGGAATTATGTGCCTCATTTCAATCAAAGGGATTAGTGAAGTGAATTCATTCAATGAAATAAGATGAGTAAGGGAAAATTATCATTGGAAATTGATGAAAAACTATAATAATTTTAGAACGGTCCAGCTTTATCAATCATAGAAAGAATTCCTTGAAATAGAGTTTTGTTTTAGTCATCCATGTTAAACATCCACATCTCACTTCATACCTTATAACAAGACCACCACCTATTAGAGGGTCTTGGTTTCATAATTGAATTTAACATTACCCCTCAATACCCTAGAGTCGATTATAGATAAAATATTTCATCAATGATTAATATAAATTCATCATATTCCTAAGGCTTCATCCATTACAAGATCATGGGAGATATAGATGAATGTTTTGGGCATAATCATCCATATTCTTAGAAACTTCTCCAATATGAATATAAAAAATGTGGATGAATATTGTATGATATTCTCCTTTTTTTGAACCATGGGATATTCTGAATGAGAATTTTTGTCCTTATTATCCAATAATATATGTTCTAAAACCAAAATTTTATCACTTCTAGGAGAATCACGGGATTATTATCTTGGTTTTTTCTATAATATGACATCTAGGTAGAATTTTCAGTAATTAAGGTTTTAACTAATAAAATCCCATAGAATATTACATAGATATCAACTTATGAAGTTCATAGACATCCACAATTGATGACAAAAAACATGTCCCCGAAGGTTATCAAAAATAAGAAATATCAAACATCCTTTTTCAACTATAGTCTTTGTCCTGTTTCATTCCACCATACAATCAGTCACAATTATATATAGAAAAAAATAATTTAATGTTAAAATAATCAATTCTAGTAATGATATATTTGAAATTTTGAGAAATTAAAATACAATAGAAAAAATAGAATATATCATGGAATTTAACAAAATAACTACCATGTTTAAATCAATATGAATAACTTCTTAGAATGTGATCCTATATTCCACGTTCAGATAAATGAATTCTAAAAAATCCAAACAACTAAAAACAAAAAATATACTTAGGATAAACTAAGAAACATGAAATTATGACTATAACAAAAGTACAAACAATGGAAACTTAAAGTATTGTTACACCCATACTGGCCTAGGACATATGAAACTCGCCATTATGATTCCCATGTAGCCTAAATTCATTATACCCCTCTACTATTCATTATTAATATGTATAAGAAGTAATGTGTAAAACCAAATTTGTTAAAAAAAATTAATCACACTTCCATAAGAACCAGGTCATAGTTAATGTACCACATGGCTTCATGTGTGACTCCATGTATGCAGGAGGTTTCCAACATGATTCATGTTTTGGAATACCATTAGTATTGAGACTATACCTTAAATATCAATAGATTAATGCATAAATAACCATATATAATAGAAAATAGTAATAACTAAAAAATTATACCACCAATGGAATGTGATGTACATCAAGTTATACATAACAATAAACAATAGAAAATGAAATTGGGATGTCAAACAAGAGGAAGGTAAATATTTGTTAGTAAATATTACATAATTTAATCACTCTAGAGTTCATATCATAACCACCATGAATAACCATGCTCCATATCATTGCTTTTTATTGTTCATGAATTTACCTTTCAGATATACCTTATCATGAGGTATTCTTGTTAAAGAAGATACCAAACTAGGGTGTTATTATAAAACTTATAGGACACCATGAATGATTTACCAAGACATGTTCACATGCATAATAGTGTACTAATTGCTTATAAATAAGTTTTTAATTGAACAACACACAATAATGTACTTATTAGTCATTCAATAATGAAGCTACCTCAAACTCTTATTCATACATAGTTTACATACATAAAGAAAATTTATTAGAAACATACACTATTAACAAGATTCAACCACAATTTCACCACAAGTGTTACCATATAACAATAATGATAATGGGTCTCATGTAAATCCACAACGACTTCAATCCCCATCTCTCTTATGAGCCAGGTAATAAATTCATTATATCAAGATACTACCATGGGTCAGGTCATAAGGTCTTTATATATCAACATTATACCCAGGTATTGGTATCTAAATCTACTGATTCCATTCCTTAAAATATCACATTATAAAAAAATACCTTGATTTAGTACCATTTCTCCCATTCTTATCATTATATCACATTGATCTTTTTAAAAGATACCCCCTCTTAGGCCACCAATCCATGATGGGTTCATTTAGTAGTTTTGTAACACAAATAGAAATAAGTTATCATATAAAATATAAATCTTATGGATTTGGTTATAACATACATATTCCAAACATATCATACCAAGAGAATGTAATAGTATCTATACAGACACTCATGTGACCAATCTCAACTATTGGTCTCACGGATTACACATGCAAAAACATGTGAATAAAGAAAAGAGGTCTCATGTCTACACACAGACACACATGTGATCAATCTTTATATATTTAAAATTTATAAAATAAATAAACGTCAAATCATGATAATTGTCATATAATTGAATTCTATATCAAAAGTAACGTCCTACCACAACATTCTTAATGTCAAATTCAAGGTGCATTTAGGGAATCATCATCCAATCCATGTTCTACCATCAACTATAACAAGATTTCACACCATGAACTCCTAAAACTGATTCCAATGAGAAATAATATAGTTTATAAAATGGTACTTAATAATTACTAAATATAATTCTATTAGTAACTGTTAACCAACATTAAACACCATCGATAGAATAATTTGAGTCTGGTTGGGGATTGAAAAATATTTTTCTCATTGAGTGTTGAATAAATTAAGTTATGAATGGATCACATGGTTCTAATTCATCAAGAAAATAACTCATATTCCATGAATCAATTATTCCACCAATAAAGAGTATATAGTGTAAATAAAAATTTGGTTATTCATGGAACCAGTCTTAATACATGATGCGTAGAGAAAACTCACCCAACAGTCTTATGAAGAGAATATTTATCAAAGGAATGGTCAATAGAGGAAGTAAAATAAATTAATAGTAAAACTTATTTATTTATATTGCATTAATAAATCCCATAAAACTATAAATGTCCCCCCCCCCATTTCAAAAATCAAATCAATTATGAAAAAAAAACGATTTTCTACATTCTAATTTTAAATTGACATTCAACATGGCCTCCACCACACTATGGTGGCATAAAAATTATCATCCCTATAATAACTACACAACTCCCAATTTATAAATAATATGGAAAACATTTCATCACCATGACCTCCACTATGGATGATGTGAGATCACTCTTGACATAGAACATGGGTTCATTCATTAAGAAATATAGTTAAGACCATTCCTTCACAGATCCATTCCCTCTTACATTTTTGACTACCGAATTACCAAGATACATTATAGTATACACAATGGTTTTGGTGTAGCCCATGTTGAACAATATAGTATTCAAAAACCTCAAAAATTTATTCATAGACTCATAGAAATGTACCCAAACATGTAATAACACAAACAATCATAATAAATGAATTGGGAATTTTGTTACACACATGAATTCTTTCCAGGAATTTCAACCTTGTTTTTTATTTGTATTTACATATATAATATATAAAATCCTTATATAATGACTATTTAGTATAAATTAATAATTTTTTATGGGTAATCATGTTGATTTAACAACATTAGAGAATGTTTTCATATTTTTCTTCTGTTATTCTATTATATTGTGTAAATAATCCCAAGTGGATTAATTAAAAAAATTTACTTATTCAATAATGTAATTAAATTTTCTATAGTAATCTATTATTCCAATCCTTTTAATTTAATTGATTCCAAATTAGCGAGGATGTTTTTGTGGGTGAGTGTGATCATGTAATAGTTTTCATTCACAATAAATACAAACTTTTTCTACCATATTGATAATAATTGTTACCATAAGTGTTATCTGTTATAATTTATAACACTGATTTTTTTTATTTCTAGTGATATTCAAATTTAACTTCATATATTTTCTATTATTATATTTCTTAATATTTTTATGATGCAGTTTTTAGTGTTGAATTTTTTATACAATTTAAAGTGATTCTCCCCATTCAACGGTAAAATTGATCTTTTAATCTAGATGTTTAAGGAATTAATAATTCTCTATGATACATTATCAATAATTTTTAACAATTTATATTTGAAAATTATTCTGGAAATTTTTTCCAAAAATGATAATATATAAACTAGATCATTACATCTTCTATAAAATACAATCTAAATACATTTTTAGGACTATTTTTATGTTATATTTTTCAATACTACTAAATATAATCCAAATACTCTGTTGTTAGGTTTTATGAATCATATTTTTAATTATATACATATATAATTCATTTGGGTGATTTAATTTCTCGTATCAACTAAACTATGACTTTAAGTAATTTCATGTGATACCATTTGGAAATATTATGAAACGATTTTCATTACATTGGTTCTTTATGTAATTTTGAATGATTAGATTAATGTGAAAAAAATATTCATGGATGATTATTATGTGGTGAGTGTGTTTTATTTAACAACCCAACGAACTTTGTAAATATTTATATCTCTTGAGAAAATGATGGGAAGAATAATGATACTTATTCCATTATGGTAAATAGATTGTGGTTACTGATCCACTATGGGAAAATGGTTGTGATTCCAGATAATATATGGTATATTACTTTTTATTATCAATAAAATATTTAAAATATGATTCGTTTCATGATCAACTATAGTAAATAAGTATCGAATCCTATCCTACTATGAAAAATTGGTTATGATGTGGTCTTTAATATAAGAAATTGGTTTTAACGACGGATGTACTATGAGAAATATACTTCAAATGTTTATGCACATAGGGAAACAGTATGGGAGGCCTAATATATTATTATATGATTAATATGGCTATTTTGATCCATATTTTTATGTCATACGACTATTTTATATGTTGTTAAATCCCACCCCTCATACATTGTCTCATGAAGATGATGAGGTTAAACTAGCATTATGTGACATCCCTATGGCACTAAATTCTAGAAATAAGTTCCAAAGACATAGTAAAACGTTTTGGATGTTTTTTTAAATGAAAAAACATAACCAAAAAGAAAAATTACAAGCATGAAAACCAATTATTTGAAACATGATTAGTAAATTTTTAACTGAAAATGGATTCTGATAAATAGTTCCATTAGAGTGCAACTGAAAATGTAATATAAGACAATAAAAACCCAAAGGATAGAAAAATAAAAAGACATTAATATGGATTCACTCAAATGAAACCAGTTGATAAATTCATGATCCAAACCCCAAACTAAAGAATAAGAATCGCGAGGAACCATTAGATAAATGTGATAAATTTTTATTATATGTGTCTCAATATAAAATAATGAATAATTAATCCAGGATACCATGAAGAGGGTGATTATAATATTTATATGTTATTTCTAAAATAAATAAAAACACATTATATCTTGATAATAATAAGTTATAAAATAAAAAATAATAATTTAAGTAGATATAATTTTTTTTATAATACCTTTGAAACATTACATGTATGAAAAACATTAAAAAATGTTTATAAAAAATTTATACCACATTGGATAATGATTACATGATCATACTCACCCAAACAAACATGTTTGCATTCTATGGACCTCTATATACTCACGAGTGGTGAGCCATTTTCTCAATAATCAATCATTTAGGGGGACCCATTGATGGTTAAACATCCACTAATGACCACTCCCATGATCCCCATATTGAAGGTGGGATTAAAGGCCATGATTCGTCCCATAAGAACACTAATTCACACTAACCACGCATATATTTTGCTCCTCAATAATGATAATTTCTTTTGAGAACATTTTCATTTAATCATTTCATCAAAAAACTTATGTGAATCATTTCAAAAATAAAATTTTTGGATTTATAACCATGAGAGTATTGCCAAAAATAATTGAGTGGTGAATTTAAAACCCAAGACACTATGATTTAGGATGATTTAAATGAGGGATAATCAAAGTACCTCATAACAGTTGATGATAAAAGAACATGGAATAGGATACCATTCGATTCATAATTCAATCTAATTTCTATCAAAAGATCAGAAATTTATTCATCAAGATACTTGTTATAGAAAATAGATATATCTTTCATCAGTTAGGTAAATGTATCTGTTAAAGTGGATTTGATTTGTTATTTATAGATCAAGAAAATACAAGGACTTACTATTTATTATGAGGATCTAGTACTATTAAAAATTTTAAAACATGCTTTTAGATCATAGAGAATTTCAAAATGTTCACAATGAAGGAGAAGATTTCATTATCCAAATAATTTTGGATAAAAATTTGAAGCTAGGGGTTTAAATCTGAGTTAAACTCTTGTTTTATGGTATTTTAAAAATTATATATGGTGACACATAATATTTTGTTAAGGAACCAAATGTTTGACTTATGTAGCTTCAAAAATAGTGTGTTACCAATTCATTGATACTATCATTAAAACACAACCTCAAATGCCTTCCAGGGGAAGCTACATGGGTTTTCCACACATTCCACTAACCATGTGTTACTACTACCATAATTCCTCCCATATTATATTGTTTCTTAAGGAATGTGCATCGTTTCCCCTAATCATTCTTCAAATAGTTCACCTGTAAAATGCCTTGAGAAACTCCCCAAAACTACTCATTAACTCCAAAAACTAAAATCACGTATTATGTAAAATCAATATAAAAGAAAATATGAAAAAGTTCATTAATTTATGTGTGTTATATTTATATATAAATATAATTTTACTTCTTCATAATGTAGGATAATGGTATTTCTTTAGAAGATCTCAGACCAATACTCCACCATTGACACACAAGATCCTTCAACATGTATTCCTAAAATCATCATTAGTTTAAAAAATGTAACAAAGAATTCGAAAATCAATTCCATTAAACTGATCCATAGATATTCTATTTCACATTTTTATTCTCTATAAATGATTGATGGATTTTGTATCTAAATCTATATAAAGTGATCAATAGTTTCTTCCTAACAAGCATTAGGCAGAGTGGTATAGGCTCATTATTCAAATCCAAATGACCTAGGATAAAAACTAGTCATGAGTGGATTTTTCTTGTTATGATTATCATTAGTGTATCAAGAGAAACATTCTTCAAAATTAGGAAATACTACCACCTTATTCCCTTATTCCAAGGGATTTTAGGCCATATGGGAATACAAAATTTCATATTATCGACTAATGCATTAGGCATGATCCTTTCTGACCAGTGGATAATGTTAATAGAAATGGTGGAACTCGATTATCATTTGGACAAGAAAGATCCCCGATATAGTGGACATTAAAAACTAGTTAAAACCTTATTTTGGGGGAGTATGAGATGAAAAACAACATATTTGAATTCAGGACATTGTCTTGAGTGATAGAAGATGATAAAATAAAAAATGGGTTGGTTCAATGTGGGGATTAGGATTGCGACTCAAGGTCATATTTTGTCACTATGTCATTGGGCCAATATTTTATTTAATGGACTTATTATACTAGGTTTTTATCCATAATTTTTACTTTTAGAAATATTAAAAATGGGGATTTTAAGAAATTGAATAAATATATGAGGCATCTAGAAAATTAGAACAAATAATCAACTTTACATGGTTAATTATTTCGATTTCATGTATTAGCTGATAAAAAATAATAATAAAAAGTCAAAAAATAATTAATTGGTTCACCTGTGTCTCATTAAAAAACTATGTTTTTAGAAAATATATATAATGGTTTTTAAGATGATTACATTATGAAATTATTTATAATTAAAATAAAACACCATTGAGTCCACACGCACTATAAACAGAGGGCCTGGAATATTAATAAAAACATAATAATGATTCAATATAACCAAAATATTAATGAAAATACAATTATTTTAATAAATTTATAAAATTATTGACTATATAATTTATAATTTAGTCATAGTTGTAGGTCATACATTTTAATTCATCATATTTTTAACTAATCACCTACACCCATGAGGATTAGATGAAACCTATATAAAAGGGTCATAAAACACTTTATACCCCTACCATGTCAATAAATTTATGTTCTTTATAAAGAATTCATATATTTTTTTATTCCCTATATTTCATGTTCCTACCTTCTTATCTTATTAATACCAACTTTAGTTGACGGAAAGACCAAGATGATAATATTTATAATATAGTTCCACTAACCAATTGTCTTGGGAGGAGGGGGAGGTGCTACTAACCATAGTTGACATCTCCATGGAATAAAGAGGATAAAGTAATTTCCATGGGAATATTAAAATGATATTTAAAATTTTCTTTAAAGAAAAATCATAAAAATTAAGTAAATTTAAAACAACCATTCCCAAAATATAATGAATGATTAAAAATAGTCACATTCAGATCGAGATTATTAAATTTAAACACTAAATATGATGAGAAAATTTAAAAGGACGCTAAAATAACTAAAGCATATACAAATTTCGAGACAACAATATACCATCACTCCAATGGTACAAATAGAGAACACAAATATCGAAACATAAAAGTGAGGAAGAAGCATCATGATGTACCACTCATGAAATGTGACACAGTGAACAAAGCTAGGTCTATGTATAAAATGTCATAAAACCCACAAATTTTATTAAGAAGGGGTTTAGTAAAAAATTAAGTAGTAAATTTATAATGATATCCCAACACATTCTAGTATGACAAAAGCATGTCAGCAAATTTTATAAAATAAAAAAAATGAACCAAATAGAAGGTCTTTTATAAAGACATTAACATATTACACATATAAAAAATTAATCATTTTTTATTTTATCATCCGATATTTTAAATGATAAGAAAACCCTCTTTTTACATAATTTTTTAGTTTTTATTGTGAAAAATGATGATTTTCAAAAAATATAATATAATAAATTATTTAATGATTTATATAAGGGTAAAAACTCTATTAAGAATTTAAAATACTCTATGTAATTTTTTTGAGTAAAAAATTTGATTTTGGATGATTTTTGTGGCTTCTAGAACTTCAATATTGATTTAAATAAAATATTGAATTTATAATATTATATGTTCTTGTTATTTTTCCAGAATAATGAAATATCCATCAAATAGTGTCTCATATGAGAAATTTCTTTCTATAATTAGATTAATAATGTGGGGTATACCATTTGTGAAATATACCATTTATGTGCATCGATCAATTCATTAAATCACAATGGAGGATAATTTAATAATTATTTTTATTTTTTTTCCAAATATAATGAAATATTTCCAAAACAACATATCATATGAGAAGTATGAGAGCACTGTTAGGTACAAAATCCAGGATTTACCATAGTAGATATATAATCATTTTTGCACCCATTGTGTTTTCTTACATCGCACGTGAGGGTAATTTGGATTATATTATTATTATTAGTTCTGTTGAATAAAAAAATAAAAAAAACCTGGAATGTTTAATCCATGTGATTGATTAATGACATTTTTCATGTGTGAATATTTATTAATATGTTAAGTAATAATGGTAATAATATTAAATTCTTCTAAATAAATTAAAATGTTTGGTTAATATTACATTATTAACTATAATAGGAATTTGATAGTTATTTTGCTTAAAATAATAATTATAGAAGTGATGTGAGATATTTAATTATAATAATAATTATTATATTTATTATTAATATTAAATTTGAAAAATAATACATATGTGTGGAAAATTAAATTGAGTATATATATAGAATAAATATATATGTTAATATTTATATTTTTGAATATATATACATATGTGTGAAAATATATATTTTGTATATATATGGGTAAATGTATGTATATAAGGATGGGTGTGTGTATATATATAAGGATATTAGATATATTAGTTTAATATATGTATATATATTTATATGTATATGTGCGTGGAGGTATGTATATATATAAGGGACATTATATATATATGTGACATATATATATTTAATTTAATATACATTTTTAAAAAGGGTGGCTTCAGTATGTTTTAAAAGAGGAATTTATAATATGCATAATGGGTGCCACGGTGTACTACATTGAATTATGTGGAAATATAAATTAAAATTATTTAAAATAATAGTTTTAAAAAATGGAAGTGGTGTGTAATTGGGGGGAATAAGACTTCATGGGTAGAATATTAGAGATAAATATATAACAAATTGTATTAAATATAAATGATAAACATATTTTACAAATTGTGATTAGGGTGAACATGTGTATAAAATTAATCCCCCTTATGCAACTCAACACCATCTCACTTCACATTTCTCCCTCTATTATTTTTAGTTTTAGTTTTATTTTATTATTTTTTAGAACATATTTCATTAATATTGTAATATCCCTGACTCAGAATCCACTAAACCAGTGCTCCGAGCCGGGTAGCTACATAACCTTAAGAGTTCCTCCCCGTACGCCGAAGACTGCCGACTAGAAATGGGGGTCTATGTAGTCAAGTGGGGAGACTATACCCCCTTTTTATAGAGTAAGCCATAAAAGAAATAAACCAATAGCAGAAAAAATAATCAATAAACGAAGAACATGTATAATAACCATTTCCAATAATAAATATGTCATGTTCTACTACAAGTGTAAAAGTGAACAAAATCCCAAAATAAGGAAAACAACCAAAATCCCCAAAATGGTCCTGAAATCACGTCTGGGTCCTCCACCAAGTGTTACCCATGTCCACTCAACTATCTAGCAAGGTCCCTCGCCCTTCTCCTGGCCTACAAACATGAAGTCTGCTCGGGTACCCAACAGCGGCCCGAGCAGGGTGTGAGTACAACTCAGTTGGCCACAACCAACGGTGTCTACAAAATATCCAGTATG
The DNA here is from genome assembly GCA_963277665.1 of Viscum album. Lineage (NCBI taxonomy): Eukaryota > Viridiplantae > Streptophyta > Magnoliopsida > Santalales > Viscaceae > Viscum > Viscum album. The sequence goes on from OY728137.1 coordinate 277,295,722, forward strand.
AAATTGTAGTGCATGAAAAAGGAATATGAATGATAATTTCCAAATAATTATTTAGGATTCCATTAACCAGTTTAGAGTCAAAGCCATTTCCACTTCCATTACCATTCATTCACATTGATTATCATCACTTACCATCTCATCACATTTACATGGGTTAATCACATACACTATTTTACATGGGTCTAGGGCCAAAAATCACATGCAAGAGGATAAAAACATAGTTATCCTATCTTACTTCTACTAACCCCCTCATATCAACCATAACCTCAACTTGAAGCATCAGTCTGGGTGGATGCAACCGTTAGGAGAAAAGAGCATATGTCCCCATTCCTAACTCGTGCATTCAGGGTGGAGTTTAGAGCATCAGTCTTCACTCGACCCATGGGCATAGATCCTGAAGTCATACACCACAGTACCAATACATGGGCACATGCTTATATATATATGTAACAATCAACCATCCAAACCATTTCCCTTCGGCAAAAACTATTCACAGCAACCCACATGGGAATCGACATCGTGCCTTAACCCATTAACACATTATCATTTCACATCATTTAACAATTAGACCAATTCCCATGTGTTATGTCTATCTCACTAATCATTCACCACTATATCAATAATCCATCCCATTATGGCCATTAATCAATTTACACATTAACCCATTGAAACCGTTCATCATTCCCATGAATCAACCATTCAACCCATTCCAAATAACCTTTAGGTTTTTGCCAAGACTAGGTGCATCACCTAACTTCTATTCCAAGTTCAACCAACCTTTCAAACATATTCATCAAGGGCTCTACTATTTATTACAATAAGGTCACTTGTTTAATAACAATCCCTATGTCTGGGAAAGCCAGCACATCCCATGGATGGCCCCGTGTTAGTTCAAGTCAATCCCAAACCATCCCATGGGGATCGTGAGGGTTACCATTTTCTATTTCAACACCATTATTACCAAACATTCCTTGTTTATTAAAAACATAACCAAGGGGAAACAAGAACACAACTAAACATTCACAAATACCCAAATAAACATGGTATATAACTTGTAGACCACCTACCTTGAAACCGCGGTTAAACGCACTCTCAATCAAGTCCTTAGACCTCGACCCGACCAACCTTTGGAGCATCAACCCGGAGCTTCGATCTGCATCCAATGAGACCAAAAACACCTTATAAATGAGGGAGATCAATCTATTGGATCTATTGGACGATTTGGTTAACTTTTAGGGTGAAGAGGGAGGAATGGATAGGAAATCCTGAGTGGGTTCTTAAAATCCTAGAAGGGCAATTTTGTAAATTTTCCAAAATTTAAGAGGCCGCACGGTTTGGCCATACTGTTTGGAAACCCATGCGCAAACCATGCGCATGCTACTATCCGGAGGGGGAGTAGTCGCAAAGTTTTCTTGGGAAGGCCACACGGTTTTCCCTAGCCCTACGCAGGCTGTGCGCCCTGGCTTGTCTTTCCTAGATTTCATTTCATTCATACCCCAAGCCCTCAGAACACCCCCAAGGCCTCTCATACTTTCAGGAGACATCCCTTGAAGCCCAAAACAAGGGATTCAACCAAAAAATAATGAAAACATTCCTTTCCAAAAAAACTGGGATCTTACAACCTCCTTACCTTATAACGGCTCGTCCTCGAGCCGAGTTTCCAAGCCTCATTGATCCACCGAAGAGAAGAGTTCAGGCCACTGAGCCCGCATATCTGTTTCCCGCTCCCAATTATCTTCCTAAACCTTCTCATGTTGCAATAGTACTCACACTAATGGCACAACCTTGCCTCACAAGACCTTTTCACTACGATCTACCACACGAACCCGATGCTCTTCAAAGGACGCATCGGCCTCAAGCTTCACATCCTCATCATCAACCACGTGAGATGGGTCAGGGCGATACCGTCGAAGTTGTGACACATGAAACACCTCATGTATCCCACTATTCCACTGTGTAAGATCTAATCGGTAATCCACTGGTCCGATCCTCTCCACAATCTCAAAAGGTCCCACATACTCGGGCACCAACTTACCCTGCTTTCGAATCCGATGGTGAACCAACCTTGGCGACACCCAAAAGAACACTGTATCACCCACTGCAAACTCAAGAGGTCTATGCCTTCGATCTGCATATGACTTCTTCCTACTCTGATCCATACCCATCCTCTTCCGGATCAACTTAACTTTCTTCGAAGTCTCATGCATGAGACTTGGCCCCAACAACTAAGATTCACCGGCCTCTAGCCAAAACAACGGAGATATTCATGGCCTCCCGTAGAGTGCCTCAAACAGTGCCATCTGAGTCATAGCCTAAAAGCTGCTATTGTAGGAAAACTCAACAAAGGATAGGTTCCTCTCCCAAGAACCACCAAAGTCCATGACACAACCTCTTAACATGTCTTCCAATAATTGGATCGTACGCTCTGACTGCCCGTCTGTCTGCGGGTGGAAATATGTACTCAGAAACACTTGTGTACCAAGAGCCTTCAACAACCTTGCTAGAAACGCGACTTGAAATGTGGATCTCGGTCCGAAACTATGGAATGCGGAACACTATGTAACCGTACTCTTTCCCAAACATACATCTCACCCATATGGTCGACTGTAAAGGTCTCCTGAATCAGTAAGAAATGATCCACATTCGTTCACCGATCCACAACCACCCAGATTGCATCATTATTATGCATCATCATCATAAGAACCACGAACAAATACATCATTACATCATCCCAATTCCATTTTAGAAGGGTTAATGGATGCAACAAACCACCTGGGCATTGATGCTCGGCCTTCACCTGCTGACAGGTAAGGCACCATGCCATAAAACCTGCAACTTTCTTCTTCATTTTAGGACACCAAAACTGCCTTACGAGATCACGATACATCTTGGTCAAACCCAAATGCACTAAACACTTTGATACATGGAACTCACACATCAAATATTCCTATATACTCTTTGTCACAACCATACGATCACGAACACGAACAACACATTCGATGCCGATGGGCCATACAGAAGGTAGCTCCCCACCTATGAGCTTTTCCTTCATGATCAAACACTCAGGATCATCAAGCTGACTTTCTTTAACTAGAATCAAAAGCATCTAATCAATCGTTAAGGAAGCAAGGGTGACCTGACCAATCTTCTCTGGCACCTCTAGGTGCATCTCTGCAAACAAAGCCATCACCTTCCACTCGGTGGGGGACTCTTGAACCACCTGATGCTGAACCTTCCTGCTCAAAGCATCAAAAACACTGTTTCCCTTTCCTGGCATGTACACCAACTCAATGTCAAAGGACTGGTGATATTTAACACATCTTCCCTGTCGAAGATTCAGATCCTGTTTTGAGAATATATACTTTAAACTCTTATGGTCAGTTAACACCGTAAACCGTTCTCCCAATAGATAGTGCCTTTAGGAATTCAAGGCGTGAACCACTACAGCCAACTCAAGGACATGAGTGGGAAAGTTCTGCTCGTGAGGTCTCAACTGCCCTGACCCATAAGCCACAACCCGCTCATCTTGCATCAATGTAGCCCCATGTCTGACTCCGGACGCATCAAAAAACATGATGTACTTCTTACTCGGATCAGGTAAGACCAAGATAGGTGTGGTCGTCAACCGTTTATTCAACTATTGAAAGGAATTTTCATAACCCTCAGAACACTCGAACCTGATTCCTTTCTTGGTCAAGCTCAAGAGTGGTGCTGCCAAGTGAGAGAAATACTGAATGAACCTTCTGTAATACCTGGCCAAACCCAGAAAACTTGGAACATCAGAAACACTCTTCGGCTGCTCCCAAGATACAACTTCTTATGCTTTCTTTGGATCCACTGACACACCTACCTCCAAGATGATGTTACCCAGAAAATGCACCTAACCTATCCAGAATTTACACTTTGATAGCTTGGCGTATAGTCGATTCTCTATTAGAATACCCAAGATGATGTCAAGATGTTGGGCATGGTCGTCATGAGTTTTTGAGTACATGAGGATATCGTCAACAAAGACAACCATAAAACGATCTTGATTGGGATGAAATATCTAGTATGTCAAATCCTTAAACACCTCCAGTGAATTGGTCAAGCCGAAAGGCATTACCCCAAAATCAAACAACCCATACCGACTCTGAAAAACTTTTGACGGTACGTCAGAAGATATCACCCTTAACTAGTGATAACCCGACCTCAGAAGAATCTTAGAAAACACTGATTCACCCCTCAACTGATCAAATAGGTCATCAATTCTAGGAAGAGGGTAATGATTTTTCCCTGTCTTTTGATTCAAATTTCGATAGTAAATACAAATCCTTAACGACCCATCATACTTCTTTGAAAAAAACACGGTAGATCCCCAAGGAGACGTACTAGGATAGATAAACCCCTTAGGCTCCAAATCCTCAAGCTGAACCTTCAGAACCTGGACTTCTACCGGTGCCATTCAGTATGGAGGAATATAAACTGGATCCGCTCCCGGTAGCAACTCGATCGTGAGCTCGAAATCCCTCTCCAGTGGTAAGCCGGATAAATCCTCAGGAAACAAGTCATGAAACAAATCCACCATAGGAGGGACAAAAGACTGTTCCCCTCTTTTATTATCATCAACAATGATAAATTCCATTTTTGATATGAGTCCATTCATCTGTTGACCAAACAGGCCTGCACGACCATCTTGAACATCCCATTCGCCACGGTGGACATAAGCATCACCATCAAGCGACCTGAACGATACTGTGAGATGATAATAGTCTATGTGCGCCTGATATAACACCAACCAATCCATTTCCAAGATTATTTCAAACCATGACATCTCTAGAATGAACAAGTCCCACTGAAAACGATACCCACCAACTTCCAAGGCACATCCCTTGCACTGCTTGATATCCTCAACCCGCATCCCCAACGGGGTGTCAGTTGACATAACTACAAACACCCCCTCCACAGGTAAACCCAACAATACCACAAGTTGAGCAGAAACAAAAGAGTGTGTGGAGCCTGTGTCAAACAACTCACCAGAAAACCTAGAAGATATAAGGATCGTACCTCAAATAGTTGACGGTCAGGCCTCGCCATCACCAAGCGCAAGCTGAACTACCTAAAGCTAACCTGCCCCTCTACTTTGGGCTCCAGCCAGACCACCCTATTCCGCAATACCCTGCTGGTCTGAGTGATCTTTCCCTGGAGTTCCATGTCCACCTCCCCTGCCAGTACAGCCCGTGGAGCTCCAACTTCCTGCCTTATACGGGGAGACTGATCCCCTTAGCATACCTGCCGCCTTCTTTTCATCATCGCACTCACCCGTCTGCCGAGGGTTTCTGCAAAACCTCTCTACATGATCCATCCTGCCGCACAAACGACACTATACTGGGGGTCGAGGGCACTAACCATGAATATTTCCCAACCTACCGCACTGATAACAGATCACCTGGTTCCCACATTGAGAGGATGACTCTCTCTTTTGACCACCCTTCTAGAAACATTCCAAATGGCGCTCTTGACCTTAAAAAGATGCACCACTTGTCTGCCCAGCTGGCACGAAAATCCCACCACACGAAGCTCCATTTAGGTTCCCTTCAGAGATGAGTGCATGATCCATCACCTATACAAACCTCTTCAAATGGAAGATATTTACTTGAGACCGGATCTCATATCTCAGCCCATCATGGAAATGCCTCGCTATCACTTCCTCATCCCCTGCTAAAACTGGGACAAAGAGTCACAAATCAGTGAAGCGACTAGCATAGTCCATCACTGAAAGTGATCCCTGAGTCAGGATCATAAACTCTGCAGCCTGCTCGTGCCTCAATGTCTCTGGGTAGAAATGATCCAGAAACATCTCTTAGAAATCCTTCCACGACATCCCCTCAGCCTGCTCAGTCTAAGCCTGAATGTCCCACCAACACCTTGCCTGGCCCCGCAACATATAAACGGCCAGCTTTACTCTCTCTTCAACATGGGTCTCTAGATGATCCAGTATCGTATGGGTAGAGTCTAACCAAAACTCTTATGCCTCTGTCCCTCCCTCTCCGGTGAAGGTCGGAGGGGGCTGCAGCTCAAACTCCCTGGCCAGCTCAAACATACTTGGTGCAACCCGCCCTTGGTCCCGGTCCATCATCTGCATTAGTCGAGCCATGTTCTCCCAGAACTAGTCTTCTATACCTTCATTGATCACCACATTTTCGTGATATTCTACTAGAGGAGTGTTCTTAGAAACATCCTCCCATTTCTCAACTGGTAATCAACATCATGGTGGCATTTCTCTACATTTCCAAGCATGAGATTCAACAGGCATACCATAAAACATTCACGAATTCATAAAAAGCTCTTTACTAGCTACAACAGCCATTTTCATATACTACATAAACAACATTAACACCTCAAATCCACCACCCCGACCATCCCAACCACGGGTAATGGTATACATGGGGTAAGAAACCATGCAATATCACCAAACTCACACAACACTTTACAAAAACATTTTCCACATCATTTCCAACCCTTATATTTCATTAAACATCATTTACCCACTTTTTTATTTCATTATTCTCATTTTTTTCTTAGTTTCATGAAATGCATCATGCACCCTACTTTCCTGCCTCACACACTCTCCCCGTGCGTGTGTATAACACAATCCATGTCACTTATCTCCCTAGGAGCCTATAATGATGCATGAATGAAAATCCTTGTGTCGTTGTTTCCATGAGACAAATATCATAAAATAGTCACATCAATCCACATGTGCAACACCCAATGGTGATATATCATCAACTATAATAACACACAACCAAGAACGACATTTCCCACCCAGGGTGACTTGGGCTTTCCCTCGTACATGGGTTAGCTACTCCCAAGCACGAGGTCATTACCAAGGCCCGACACATCTTAACCCTTGTTAACCTATCCCAAATAACAAGACCTCAGAGAAGGTGAAGAAAGACCTCCTCTAATACCACTTTTTAACATCCCCAATCCAGAAGCCACTAAACCAGTGCTCCGAGCCGGGTAGTTACATAACCTTAAGTGTGCCTCCCTGTATGCCAAAGGCTACTGACTTGCAGCGGGGGTCTATGTAGTCATGTGGGGAGACTATACCCACTTTTTATCAGAGTAAGCCATAACATAAATAAACTAATAGATGGAACAACAATAAATAAACAAGGAACAAGTATAAAAACCATTTCCAATAATAAATATGTCATGTTCTACTACAAGTGTAAAGGTGAAAAAAAGCCCAAAATATTGACAATGACCAAAATCCACAAAATGGTCCTGAATCCAAGTCTGGGTCCTCCACTAAGTGATACCCATGTCCACTCAACTATCCAGCAAGGACCCTTGACCTTCTCCTGACCTACAAACATGAAGTCTTCTCGGGTACACAACAGCGGCCCGAGCACGGTGTGAGTACAACTCTGTAGGCCACCTCCAACGGTGTCTATAAAATATGCAGTATGAACAGGTAGTGCATAAAAAAGAAATATGAATGATAATTTCCAAGTACTTTTTTAAGATTCCATTAACCAGTTCAGAGACAAGGTCATTTCCACTTTCATTACCATTTATTCACACCGATTATCATCACTTACCAACTCATCACATCTCCATGGGTTAATCACATACATTATGTTACATGGGTCTACGGCCAAAAATAATATGCAAAAGGGTAAAGACATGGTTATACTACATAACTAGTACTAACCCCCTGATAGCAACCATAACCTCACCTCGAAGCATCAGTCCGGGTGGATGCAACCGTTAGGAGAAAGGACCATCAGTCCCCATTCCTAACCCGTGCATTCAGGGTGGAGTTCAGAGCATCAGTCTTCACTCGACCCGTGGGAATAGATCCTCAAGTCATACCTAACACTACCAATCCATGTTCACATGCTTATATATATATTTATCCATCAACCATCCAAACCATTGCCCTTCGGCAAACACTATTCACAGCAACCCACATTGGAATCCACATCATGCCTTAACCCATTAACACATTATCATTTCACATCATTTAACCATTTGCCCAATTCCCATGTGTTATGCCTATTTCACTAACCATTAAACACTAGACCCATAATCCATACCATTATGGTATTTAATAAATTTACACATTAACCCATCTAACTCGTTCATCATTTCCATGAATCAACCATTCATCCCGTTCCAAAAAACCTTTTGGTTGTTTACAAGTCTAGGTGCATCACCTAAAATCTATTCCAAGTTCAACCAATCATGACAAAATATTCATAAAGGGATCCACCATTTATTACAATAAGGTCACTTGTTTAATAACAATCTATATAACTGGGAAAGCCGGTGCATCCCATGGATGGCCCCAAATTAGGTAAAGTCAATACCAACACATCCCACAGGGATCGTGAGGGTTCCCATTTACCATTTCAATGCCATTATTTCCAAACAATCCATGGTTATTCAAAACATAACCAATGGGAAACAAGAACACAACTAAACATGCACAAATACCCAAATAACCATGGGATATAACTTTTAGACCACCTACCTCAAAACCGCTGTTGAACGCACTCTCAATCGAGTCCTTTGACCTCAACCCGACCAACCTTTGGAGCTTCAACCCGGAGCTTCGATCTGCATCCAATGGCAACAAAAAAGCCTTAGAAATGTGGGAGATCAACCATTCAGAGATCTTGGACGATTTGTCTTGCTCTTAGGGTGAATAGGGAGGAATGGAGGGGAAATCCTGAGTGGGTTCTTAAAATCCCAGAGGTGAAATTTTGTAAATTTTCCAAACATTTAGAGGCTGCACAGTTTGGCAGCATGGTTTGGAAAACTATGTGCAAACCATGTGCATGATACTGTATTGAGGTGGAGGGGTCGCACGGTTTTCCTGGGCAGGCCGCACAGTTTGACCTGGCTATGCAGAGGTCTGCTCCCTGGCTTGTCTTGCCCAGATTTCCTTTCTTTCGTGTCCCGAGGCCCCGAAACACCCCCAAGGCCTCTCATACATTCATAAGACATACCTTGAAACCCGAAACACGGGATTAAACAAAAACATAAGAAAAACATACCTTTCCAAAAAAACAAAATCTTACAAATATTTTCATTGATATTGATCATATTGATGTAGCATTGTAGCAATTGGATTCATCTCCACGTTCACTATCTTGATCATATTTATGGAAGAAAATTATTTTCAATCTATATTTGGACATTTTAAATTGATAATTTAAAATAGATTATCAATATATAATTATAACAGGATAATTTATAAGATATTATTGTAATAAAATCAAAGAATAATATTTATTCTTGATAAAAAAATTTCTAACACATGCATAAACATAAATTTATTGTTTAGAAGTTGTATAGGATAGTGAAATTATTATCTCAATAATTATTTTATTTTTATTTGAATTAAAATATCTAGTTTTAGTTTCAAGAATCCTAGGTGTGAGATCATATGTATTATTGGTCAATGAATGTGGCTCATGTGATGAATCCTTTAGAGGATCTTCCATTTATGTCGATAACATTAATATAGGTTCTCCCTTACTATTATAGGCGATATCTATATGATGCTATCATGATGTAATGTTTATTTTGGACTAAACATTACTAGTGCTGAGTTAAATGTTGGTTTTTGAATGGTTATGGTCTTTCTTGTTTATGACATCTGATTATATGTGACTTCTGAAATTGATCTTGGTGTTCTTTATCATTCCATTCTATGACATATTTTTTTTCTGTGGCATATCCTATATAATTGTGATTTTGGTGTTGAGATACATGAGTAGATCCATGAGGTTGGGTGTATATTGTTACCCAACATGATGTGGTCTAAACATCCTGAACATAAGACGTGGAGACCCATATAGAGGGAATCTCATAGTGTCTAGTAAGATAGAACTAATATACAACGTTTGATCCTTTATTTTGGGTGATATGTGGTTATAATGTTATTAAAGGTGGGAATGGATAATCATTTAAGGGGTAAAGAATTAGTGGCTGATTACCCAACCATGAATATTAATAATATATTTCAAGGTTGTGTGGGATACCCATTTAGAGGGGAAATCAATGTATATTATTGGAAGACATTATACACGACTTCTTATGGACTGAGGTTTTATGTTATTAAAAGGATAAGTAAACAATTTATAAACCTCAATGAATGTATTTTCTCATGTGAAAACCACCTGTAGGTTGGAGTGAATCTATGAGATGGAGGAATATATGAAATTACTAAAAAAAACCCAAGATTTTGATTTCTGATCTTGCTTTCCATGACTGAAGTACATGAAGTATATAAATCCATACAGATAATGATCTAAAGTGAGTGGGATAAAAAATATTTATTCATGGTCAATGCACGATGACTCAATACATTTTTATTTATAATGAAATACATTTCCCATGATATAAATTATTAAATTTTTTCTGTATTCATGATAAGGATGAATTTGTGGTTTCCAACCAATTATTCTACACTCACCATTTTTAGAAATTTCAATGTGATTCTAGATTTTTTGACAAGAGATTTGGTGAATGTTAAGGGGAATATGGTGGATGGTTGTGATGTGGGGCATGGAATTAGAGCATACGAAGTCATAAAATGAAGGAACCTATAGATGTTAGTTTATTTTCATTTCATTTAATTATTTACTACTTAAACTCTAAATATACATACCACTTTGGATGCTCATGTATTGATATCATCTATTCATTTTCTGTATTTACTCTAGATTTTTATTATATTTTTATTGATTATTATTTATCCCATGAAATGAAAAAGAGGGTATAGTATCCCTATATATAGAATTAGACCCTCATAACATGTTGGTGACCTTTTATATACGGGTTTCACCTGGGGCCAGGTGAACTTCTAGTTTGGAACAACTGCCTCGAGTCGGGAATCTGAAAAATAGTATCATAGCGTAAAGACTATCTGGCATGTTTTTTTTCTTTAGTTTGGTTTGGATAGTTTAGATATGAGATTGAACATTTGGGTCTCAGATAGGGGATTAACTTCAATGTTTGGCTGAAAATATTTTATGGACATCTATGTTTCTATATTAATAATTTTATATTTTATAATTTCCATTGAGTAAATTTACATTTGGTGATTCACATGATGTTGATATGTGTGTTGTGATATTTAGTGTTACTTCGTTCACCAAGAAAGGGCATGTAGGTTCAAATTTCATTTTTAAATGTGTTTTTGTGTTCTTATTTTATTTTGAGGATTTTTACTATCATTTTGGGGTAATTTCTTTGATTGTGTGATATATATGTCTTGAAAAGATTTTTTGATATTTAATTATTGGAATTAATTAATTGAATTAGGATTTATACTATGTTTGGACATATATTTTGACTATCACTAACATGATGATATAGAGAAAATGGTTAGTGATAAGATTGTTATGCCTTGGATTAAGGGTAGACTCATACAAAAAACTTATGTGATCCCTTGGAATTGATATAATTTGATGACATTATAATGTTCCACCTGTTAAGAACATGTATGTTTTGTATTCCGATACTCAATCTTAGTGGCATTAGTTGTTGAAACATAACTGCTAGAGATACTTATCAAGGAAAAAATGTCGTTCAAAGCTGAGAACTATGAAATTATCAAAATTTTAAGGATAATAAAACACTCTTTTTAAATAATTTATTTTTATTTTTTATGTAAAAATATGAAAATTTTATAAAAAAATTAAATAATAAATTTTTTAAAGGCTCTATGTAAGGGTGAAATATGAATTAACACTTTGAAATATTTGATGGAATATTTTTATGTCATATGCTGAGTTAGAAAAGAATTCTGAGGCATATAAAGCCTTCATATTTTTTATATAAAAAAATTAAATATATAATATTACATGAGACTTTTATTTTCTTTAAAATAACGAATTATCCTCTAAAGGATGTCTGAAATGGTAAATATGAGTCCACCTATAGGTTTGGGATGTAGGGTTACCCCAGGTGAGATATTACATTTTTGTGCATCAAGCGTTTGGTCAAATCACATGTGTGGAAAATTTATTTAATATTTTTGTATTTTTTATGAAAATAATCTAATATAAAATAAGTAATGTTTTATTAGATAAATCATACACCATTATTAGATTCGGTATGTGGATTTTACCTTAGGTGCAACATTGAATTTAATGTTTCTGGTGTTTCATACATTGTTAGGGTAAATATGATTATATTTTCATTTCTATATGGGTAAAGTAAAATAAATAAATAGTACTTGTGTAATTAAATTTTCTTAAATGATGATTGTATTTTCACCATATTTGAATATTTATTATGAGGTTAGGTAATAATCATGATATTTTTTTCCTATTTCTATATAAATATATATGTGCGGTCAATATTAATTTATTAACTCTAATCAGAATTTAATAGAATTTGTGTTTAAAATATTAAAATTATAAATGTTGTGAGATATTTAACTATAATAATTATTGTTTCTAGAAAAATTATTATTATTATTAAATTGAAAATTGATATATTTTGGAAGAAAATTAAATTTTGTATATATATATATATGGGATAAATATATATGAAGATAGATACATTGTCGGATGTATATACTGATGTGCCTCTGTATATAATTTTATTATATAAAAGGTTATATATATATATTCCTGCTAATGTATCAATATACAGATGTGTGTGGGCATATAAAACATGCATATTTTGGGATAAAATATATGTATATAGATACATGTATATGTGTGTGTTGGTATACGAATATACGTGTATATATATATAATGTGTATATATATATATAAAATTTAAAATATATATTTAATAATGGTGGATTAAAAATTAGTAAAAAAGGGGATATAAGAAAACTGAATGAAGGGATCCATTGTGTGGTGCTTGGCTTAAAGATGAGAGATAAAAAAATTAATAAATATAATAACTAAAAACAATAGAAGTGGAATGTACATGAGGGGTGAATGACATAATGGGCATAATTTAGATGTTATATATATAATAATTGATATTAAATAAAATGTTAAAATTTTATTATTAATTGGAATAGGGGTGAAAATGGGAGTAAAATTACTCCCCTTTATTCCAATAGACCACCCCTTACATCAAGTTAGACAATGTCCATTAATTTATTTTTTATTTATTTTATTTTTCCCAAATTTAGACTTCAATATGATTTTCAATAGTGATCAGATTGACATGCCATCAAAGCTATTGGATTAATTTCGATGAAAAAAATATTAATCATATTTTTTTTATTTCAATATAGTAATGTCTTTCTATTTATTTTTTCAAATTTTAAATGAATTATTCAAAATAAATTTTAAAATTTTAATTAATCATTGATAATTAATAATAAATTATCAGAATATAAATATATAAATATAATTTTTATTAAGGGTTTATTTTTTAATTCTTGTATTAGAATAAAATAATAATTAGAAAATTGTCTGGGAGAGGTTATGAAATTTCACATGTAATATTTTATTTCTTTTGTGAATAAAAATGTTTTTTCATTATTAAGAATCATTGGTGTGATATATTATTTCTGGACAGTGTATGGAAGTGGTTTTGGATATAACCCCTTCAACAAATCTATAATTTTAGTCAATTATATAAATGAATGAGTTTACAACATTTTATAGGTTATCTTTATATAATGTTTTAACAATGTAATGATAATGTTGGACTAAACAATGCTTGTTATGAGGCCCATGTGGGTGTGTGAATGGCCATGGAATTTATTTTTTATCACATGTGATTATTTGTGACTCCTGACATTGATATTTGTTTAAATTATCATTTCCTATTATGATATTATTTTTTTGTTGCATGGATTGTTGAATTGTGCTTCATGTATTGATATACTAAGTTGGAGACTTGAGGTTGGATATGTGATACCTAGCTAGAAACAACCTTAATTTCCTTAGATGATAATCTGGTTACCCATATAGATGTGAAATCATAGGGGCTAGATAGAATGCAGTAAGATACAGAGGAGTACCCTTAAGATTAGGATATATGTGGTCATAGATTCGATAAAGGTTTTCATTGATACTCCTATAGATGGGAAAAAATTAGTGGAAATTTTCAGAACCTAAAAGAAGCATAACATCCCAAATATGGGGGTGGGTATTCTTATAAATAATAAATAATTGTGGCTTGCTGGAAGATACATGACATGGATTCCTATAGAAATGGTATGTGGTCTACTAAAAGGACAATTGGGTCTTGTATCAACATGAAATTATGTGTGGATTTAACAGGTAAACCACTGGACAAGTGGTCTGATCAACTGACATGGAATAAGGTGTGGTGTTTATGTGACAACCATGATCTCAGTGGAGTTATAGTGGATACCTTGATAGGGGTATTTGAAATCTCGAAATACATCCTATAAAATATCAAAATAATGTGGGGCTATGGTTCGTGGTAACTTGGTTAGTACACGATGTATCAGAACATATTTTTTACTGAGAAATACTTATGTTATGATATACATTGTTATATAAATTGTGCAGTTATGGTAATTAATGATTTGTGATGTCCCATTGATAACTATAATCACACAATAATTAAAAATTACTATGAATTTATAGACAATATGACTATTGATCTGGTGAATGTTAAGGGCCCTATGGTGGATGGTTGAGAAGTGGAAGATGGATATAGAGAATACTAGGGTAGAAACCAAAGGACCCCACATATGATTGTTCATTTAATTTCCATTTTATAATATACAACAAATAAATTTTTTAGGATAACCAATTTGGGTGATCTTATATGTATTCTATTTATTTATTTTCCACATTTACTCTAGTTATTACTTATTTTTTAATGTATATTAAAATTACGGTGACATGATACTGATTCCATAGTCTCTCAATAGATGGAAATAGAACCTTGATTCATGTTAGAAGCTTTTAGAATATAAGGACGTGGACATGAGGTCATGTGACCTTTTATCTCGGACAAAGTGCTTCTACTCTGGATGTTACAATTTATCTCTATTTATTACAACAACTAAAATTATTACAATGATCAAATTGACCCAAAAACACATATATACATATAATGGACCTCCAAAGCCTCATCAATGGTGACTAATTGAGTCGCCAAGATGTCACTTGGCTATGCACATTAATGGTGAAACAAACAACCATGACTTGACCAAAATTTTCTATATTAATAGTGGGACATGTGACCCTGATTAATCCTATACGTACAATGAACACATTACAACCACATAAATTCTACATTCCAAAAAAAATGGTTCTTTTGAAACCCATTTATTTTTTAGAATTTTATCAAATACATTATCTAAGCCATTGCTAAACCATGATTTTTCAAACAAAAACTAAGATGTTGTTATAAAAATCATGGGGAGGCGAATTAAAACACCAGTACATCATGTTCTAGAAGGATTAAAATGAGAGATAATCCAAAAAACTAAAAATATGTTGTGAAAATGTAAAATAATAAATGTAATGTCTAGATTCATCCAATATTCTTCATTCCTTCAATATATCAAAAACATCCCATAAAATTACAATTCATAGAATAAGATATGCCTTATCTTGGTTTTATCCATTACTTCAAAATAGATAGTACAATTAGATCATGAAAACATGAAAAAACAATAAAATAAAACGTATTCCAAGTATCCAATTCAAATGGATTTATCGAAACATTATTATATATCATAAGAAATAAAAAATATTATTAGGAGGTTGAGGTGTTTGAGATCCTAATACAGATCTATAAAAAGGAATTTTTGGGGCCTATATATGATTTAAAATCACATCTTTGGAGAATTTAACAAGAAACTCAGGGTTAGGTGTAGGGTTTTTTGAAATGTGTTTCAATGTTGCTCATGATTCTGGACCAATCTAAGAGGATTAATGTTTTTTCTAGATGATGGGAAAAATCATCACCAACATTTCATTTCACCTTCCTAGAAACTCAAATTTAACATGGTTTTATTGGGAATCCACAATTTTTTGCATTCCTTGCACAAACAATGTGTAACTACTATACCAAACCGTCTCATCACAAAAAAAATCCTTTTGAAAGCCTATGGTTTCCCCTAAAAATTCCCAAATTGTTTTCCCACAAAATTAAATCAAAAACTTACTAAAACTACATTAAATATTTGAAAACCAATACAATTTATTATAGAAGACATATATACCTAATAAGAAGTTATTTTACTTGAAACTAATGGTGTTACATATACCGCAAAAAAAATTTGCATTGTCTTAGGATTTTGAACTGATGTACTATTGTATATGATTGAACATTTGAGTCATTGGGATTTTGAAAAAACCCCATTATAATGTGTTTAGTTTGTAGGTTATGAAGATGAATATATCATATAAGGACTTCATAAGGGGTTCTATTGTGGTTCAATTTATATGAAATATTAAAAAGTATTGTAATATAATTTTCTGTTGTACCTAATTCACAATGTAACTAAATAATAATTTATTGGGATAGTGTGATAATTTTGATATTTCTTGTTTTAATTATATAAATTTTTAAAATAAATATGTTATTAAATTAAATCGCCACAATATACTTCATAACCAAATCCTGCAGAATATTTTTTAGAAATTTATACAGGAGTATAGGTCTGGGGTGACTAGAGATGGAATATAGCTTATCCAAATGTGTCATACATCATCTATGTAATAAAAAAATGTTTAATATTATATACAAAATTAATAAAATCATTATAATAGTGAATACATAAGCACTACTACCCATGATATTCATAAAATAAAACTATACCCAAATAATTTTGTTCAACAACCAAGTATTCATCTCAATTGAAGTAAAATCAAACACTATGATAAGAAAATACATGGGGTTATATGACTGGAACATATATATCAAGACAAATATCCTTTTGAGAAGAATAAAATTCAAAAAAATAATCCATTTCCTGAGTTATTGACTATATTGGGAACCTATGTGAAAAAAACATCCTATAGGATATACTATTACATTCCATAATAAATAAAATATTATTTCACATGAACATACACTCTATAATTTCAGACATTTCTCATTTCTCATATTAGGGATCTTGACATCTCTACGAGTTATATTTTCAATGTATATATCCATATTCACAAGGAGGCATCAACCTCAATGGTCATGTATATTAAATATTTTGTTTAATCCTGCTATTTTGATCAAGTAATTTATATAAATAAAATAAAAGTCATGAAACCCAAATTTTATTCTATTCAGAATCATCCACTTATACCATATTATTCCCGTATAACATGTATTCGTAACGATGATAATATGTGGTATCACCCAATATAAATACTCTATGTTAGAACCAGATATCATTGATTTATCATTTGGATTCAAATTCCAAATAACAACATTAGGCACCCACCTTAGGTTCTAATTCAATTTAACCAGAGCAATCACATATTCAATATAAGTATTGGGGATTGTATGAAAATTTTATAACGTTTTATTACTTTATAAGGGATTGAAATTCACACCATCCCCTCCTCAAAAACAGAAGCTCTATTATAAATTCATATAGGAAATCTAGAACCCACCAACCCATGTTTACAATCCATATATATATATAAGAATATAATATGTTAATATTAAGAACCAAATTCCCCAAATTAGAATTAATCACCAAAAATTAAACTTAAAAATCATTTTTCTTCCTCATTCATGGTTATATATTAAACTATCAATGATATAAATCATTTTTTCCAATCTGTAAAAAAATAAATTAATATAAATCATTAAAATTTATAATAATTAATCCAAAATATTCATTTTATCCTAACTTATGTAGAAATCAACATACAATTACTCATGGTCAAAAATATAAACAAATGTCTTAACATTACTGTTATCATGAATCCAAACAAATGATGTGTGTGGTCCCTAAATTTTGAAATCAAACCCATTGAAAATTTTATTCCAATATTATGGAAGATGAGGAATAACTAATGTTTAAATTACCACTAATTAAATTCACACAACCCGGTGTATTAAAATCCCATCAAACCAAACTCATAGCTATATATCAATAACAAATTATGGAATAATTTATACTCATTTACTAGATTAAATAATATAAAAACTCATGATCATCCCATAAAATATAAATGGTTGGAAAAAGCCTAGGGAAAATTGATCAAGATTGGAGGAATATAAATGTTAATTAAAACAATTTACTAAACAAACAAATAATATCATGGAAGGGGAAGGGATATGGATATATAAAATAAGGCATGAATAACCTATAATATATTACAAATGATGATGATAGACATATTTTTTTTAATAAAAATTGATAAAATTCTAAAACCACCCAAATAAATTGTAGGAGAATGGTTCCCCCTAAAATAACAGTGTGATTCAAATTTAAATTTAAAATTAAGTATTTTGTTGTTGCGTAAATTTCATATTAGAAAACAATGATGGTATTCTAAGAGGTTCAATTGGATTTGTACTGCCCCCACTCAAACCACCTGCATGCCATAACAAATAAATAAAAATATGGGTACTCTAAAATACAAATAACATATCAAACCCATTCCTACAATAATATAAAATTATATAAAACAAATAAATCATTAATATAAATATAATAATTCAATACATATCTTATTTTACACCCATTGGAAGTCAACCATTCCACGATACTATCACCACACACCGATGATGTTTGTTTTTGTTTCCAAATATACTAATGTTGATGAATAAAACACCTTAAGATATTTAATTATTTGTATGAATTTAATTGTCCAATTAAAATTCTATATCATTTTTCTTATCTGATTAGTTTATATAGAAATTATTTTATCAAATAAATTGGTTGTTATTTTTTTATTTCATAGGATTTTGTCTAATTTTTTAATATATGGATTGGGTTTTTATATGTAGTCATATTTTTGACAAAATTTTATTAAAAACCTCTATTGACTATAATGATCTTGGGATCCCCTCCATTCCATGTGTCCAACCACCAGAAACCGACGCTTCTACTCTGCCTATCTTGCATATAACTTCTCGTAACCAGTGGCTTACTCTCCATTCTCCCTCTTCTACAAATGGTTTCATTCAATGTATCCTCTCGCAAGAGGTTTTTTTCATATCAATCTAGGTTTCCCACATTATATAGTAATAGTCTTCCTTCATATAATACACTTTATTTTGCATCACTCCCTCTTCAGCATGAAGTATCCATCGGGTTCTCCTCCCACATTCACTTCTTCTCATGTCGACCAATGGTTCCCGTATACCCCAGTTGTCGTCTTCCTCCAACTCCAAGTTCCCATCCACTCCTCCTAGGATTCCAATGAACAATTATCATTATCATACTTTGATACCAACCATTGTATCAATCCACCCTAAAATTATCCATTCAATGTGACATCTCCCTCCTTCCCTGGATCTATAATTTCTTCACTTCATCATTTTACATTAGTTTATCTTCCTATATGATTATTACATCTTATCGATCTAAGGTTCCCTCATACCCCAGTCGACATCTCCACTCCTCCAGGGGTTCCCATGCATCTTCACCACTATCACTCTAGATTTCCCTTCCATCCACACTGTCTATCAATTTCCCTCACTCCCCATTTGACCCCTCTCAACATCACATATAAATCTACCCACACCCTACCACCATTACATGAACTCACAACTCCATCCTCTATGGAATACCAATCCTGTGAGTACTCTCTCCACCTCCGCAACTTCGATCCCCACCTTCTCCTCTACCAAGATCCCCCTCAGTTCTTGACACCCTCCCCTGATCCCTCTATTCATGACTCTATATGTTCATGGAGGTAGACACTAATTAAAAACTCACTCCATTATTTTTCATCAGTTTTCATCATGTCTCAAACACTATTCATCTTCAGGCAAGCATCAACAACCATCCATTCTTCCAGAGGTATCTCAAACCCCCTGTACAGTGCTTATTTCATTTTCTTATCAATGATTTTTCATAATAATGGTTTTCATTTTCATTTATTGAATTGTGTTTATAATATTCAGTTACAACTACTTTCTTCATGGTGGATATCATAGTTTCTGATCAAACAATCTTATAGATTTATATCAAATATAAATAATTTGTCTTAAAAAATGCATGTTTTCATATTTATTTCCCGTATGTTTTTTTAAAATAACATGGTTGATTTTTTTGTATTTCTTATATGGAAACATGACATTGATGTTGTAGTCCAGTTTCTAAATGAAAAACTCAAAACAATGGACATAATTCTTCAGGTGAATTTTTCATTTATTTTACAAAATTCTAGAGATATTGTCAAATTTCAACTCATACTATATACTATCCTACATTGAGGACAATATTATTTCAACCACTGCCATTATATCAACTACTACTATATACTCTATTTCATTGAGATTAGTATTTTTTTAACTCTTATATATTATCTATCAACTCCAACTAAATTTTGGAGAAGTATTACAACATAGAAGACTAGAGAAAGGGAATATGAACCTCTATACCTTATTTTTCATCAGGTTTCATTAGGACTCAACCCCTATTTCTCTTCAGGAAGTCAACGATAGCTGCCCACTCTTAGATAAGTATCTCAACCCACCCTATACAGTGCCTATTTCATTTTCTTATTAATGATTTATCATATGAATTTCTTTCATTTTAATTTATTGAATTATTTTTTCCTTCTCTATTACACTTAGTTTCTTCAGGATGGATATCATAGTTTCAGATATAAAATTCTCATAGTTTAACTAAAATATTAATAATTTGTCTAAAAAATGAAATATTCCATATTTATTTTTCAAATGATTTTTTAGAATCCCATGGGTTATGTCTTGTTATTTCTTATAGGGATTCATGATATTGATGTCGTAGTGCAGTTTCTATTTGAAAAACTAAAATCAATAGATGGATGTCTTTAGGTTCATTTTTCATTTATTTTACAGAATTCATGAAATATTTTGACAGTTTAACTCTGATTATATACTATCTTAATATGATCTTAGTATTGATTCTACTACTAATATTGTATCAACTACTAATATATACACTCTATCTTTGAGATTAGTATTGTTTCATCACCGATATACTATCTATCATCTCCTACTAGATTTTATAGAAATGAACCATCATGGAATACTAGAGTAATGGAGTATTCTAGGATCCCGTGACTTTTGTTTCTTAGTATAATTTTTTCAAATTAAATAATTTTTCTGTTTTAAATACATGTTTATTGAACATACATGATTTTTTATGTCAAATAACAATTCATTTTACACTTCAAATTTTTTATCACTTATTTTTACATTTTTTGTTTTTTTATACTGTACAATTCCATAATAGTCCACTTTATTGCAATGTTATATTTGGTATACTATACAATACCAAAACATTGAATTTTATTGCAACATAATGTTTTAATAGAAACAGTTTGTTATAGTACACATTGAATTGGATTTTGTATATTATAAATGATCATGAATAGTAAAATCAAGAAAATGAAAATAAATTCAATTTTATTTGGTTTATTGACCCATAGAACATCTATTTTATGTGGAAGAGTGGGAGCATGGAGAATCTAATACCCCAATTTTTTAGGTTACTTTTTTATTTTGATCGATTCACAATTTTTTATATACATTTCTATATAAATTATATCATTATCATGTCACCATTTATTTGATTCAACCATTAACTATATATTTACGTATTATATGTTTATGTATAGTTTTTCAATGTTTCACATCAAGGAGTTGTTAGTCGTATACATTCATGACTCACATGTTTCTATTCTGTATAGTGTACTATTAATTGATTCAATAGAAATATGTTTCAAATATCACTTTGGATATCTCTATTAGAGTGATGAAGATGACTAAGAGGAAGATCAGTGCAGATCTCAGACCCTAGTATTGTAGGTTAACGTTTGTTTTAATCGATTCACAATTTATTTACAATCCAATCCAAATTATATATTTTTTTGTCATTTTTTCCTTATGTCAACTATAAGCTATCACTTTACCAATTTTCTATGCATGAATAGTTATGAAATGTTTCACATGAAGGATTTTTAATTTGTATAAATTCATCACTCAATGTCCATATTATATGCGCATATTGGGCTGATAATTGACATGTGTGGGTTAGTATTGGTAAATTATATAAATTGAATATCCTTTCATATCTTACCACAAATATTTTCCTTTAGGTGAGGAAAAAATTATTATATATTTCCTTGCACATTGACATATATTTTCGATTTTATAGATTATCAAAAATTAAGAAATAAAGAAAAAGAAAATAAATATAGTTTTCTTGGGATTAGTGACAAATAGCACATTGATTTTATGAGGAATTCATGGGACCCTTAACTATTGACTTCTAATTTTTGGCTATTAAAATATCAAATAATATTATGTTTTTATATTGATTTCAGTAATGAAAATATAAATTTTATGTGGCATTATGGCCTTGAAAAATGATAACTATTTTAATTTCACCCCACTTCCAAAAATATCTGTAAATAAATAGGAAAAATGGATTCTCTTCAATTTTATGTCATTTCAAGGAAAGGAAATATGACTAATTGATGATTCTCTTTGAATATTTGTATATTAATATCCTTGTGAATGGTAAGATTAATGATTTATCTACTCAAAAATATCATGTATCTTTATATTTTGTGATTAGAGGATCCATTTATGCTTCTAGAGTATAGTTATACAAACTCCAGAGTTGTTAACATAAGACATGTCAAAAGTTATTTACATTTTTGGATTTTAATAATTGTGAAATCATAAACTGGTATAACATTAACAATACTTTGATGGAAGGTGTTTTCCATTAAGAGGTTAGTCAACCATGCTTTACAAATTACTATGTGTTTTGGTTTTATATAGTTTCCTTTTCATTGATTCAATGTAAATATGTTTGAAATATCACTTTGTATATCTCTATGATAGTGATGAAGATGAAAAAAAGAGCATGGAGGATCTCAGACCCCATTTTTGCTGGTTTCCTTATGTTTTGATTTATTCATCATTTTTTTATTTACATTTCCCAAAAAATTATATCATTCTCAGGTTCAACAAGGATCTGTATCAATTTTTCTCTATATATTTACCTATTTTATGCGCATGGATAGTTGTTTGAAGTTATACCTAAAGTATGTTTCAATCTTATACATTCAGGACTCAATATCCCCATATATGCACATCTTGGACTGACACTGGACATGTGCAGGTTAGTCATGGTAAATTCTGTACTTTGAACAACCTTTCATATCCATCGAATTATTTTTTTCTAGGTGATGAAACTATGGAGTATGTGTCACCTTGCATATTTCATTATATAGTCTATGATATAGATTATCACATATGTAAAATTCAAGAAAATGAAAAAAATATAGTTTTTTGGGTTTTGTGACTGGTAAAACATTGATGTTATGAGGGATTAGTGGGAAATTAAAATTTTGAATTCTGATTATGGCCTTGAAAAATAGTGATAATTTTCACTACACCCAACATCCATAGATATCTCTTAAATGGTGACGATTTTCACGATGCACTTTGATCACCCATTTGGAATCATTATTTTTTTTAAGGAAATTCTCATGTAAGATAATATGTTAATGAATATCTTATAGAATTAATTAAATTTATATTTTATATAATCATGATTAGTTGAATTTGTATTTGATTAACATGGATATTGGGTTATAAATTTCTTATTTACTTGATTTTGAGGTTGACCAGAGAGGAATATAAAGGCTTTTGTTGATTAGGTGAAGCAATACTAACTATAGAGGAATGGAAAAAGTGGATGATGCAACATAACTTTCTATATGATGTTTTTCTGTGCTTTATGACTCATACAATGACTCCATTTTGATTTTTATTATAATTCATGTTTGTTTATTCTTTCAATTACATAATGGTGAAGGATCATTGCCTCTCATGTTTTTACTCTATCATGAACCTTCAATTTTTTTTTCAAGGTATGGGTTGGAAACCCAACTAATTCATTTTTTCACTATTTTAGTCCATTCGTCTTTCATTGAATATTTACCCATCAGAAATAGTAAGATTAAAATGGTTTTAATGCAGCCATTGGTTGACGGTTTTCATTTCTATCTTCAAAATGGAAATTTCAACTTCTTACATGATTGGAAAATAGAAAATGGATTATGGCTATTGGTGTTTCAGAGGGAATTTTTATTATATATTTAATTGGCCACATCATGGTGCCTATAAGTAAGGATTTTTTTATGTGTGGTAAAAATATATTAAACATTATTGTTTGTTCAATGCTTTGAAATATCCTTCCAAAATTACAAATCCTTTTTCATATATCATTTATTTTTACATGTATTTTAATGATGTGTTAATATTTAATCCACTCCTATTATATTTTAAAGTACCAATACTTTGTGAAGAACAAATATTCAACATTACTATTTCTTATTAACTTTTAAAAATATTATTATCTTATTAAAAAACCATTAATCCAATATTTCGTGCGTATACACGGTTGATTACTATTTATATATGAAAATCCCTTTTTATGTGGTTTATAATTACAAGGTTGAGCTGTTATCTCTTATTTTTTCTTCTAATTTTAGTAATAATAAAATCTATGACCTCTACAAGGAATTTTTCATATACAAATCCAAAATCTTGCACTCCTTGTATGGTAACAAATTGAAAAAATAATTTCACCAGTTGTTTGGTATTCTAATATAATTAAATATACCTATAGAGTATATGATCTTATATCTGGTAAAATATAATGTTTATGTATACTATTGACCACTATTTCACTTATTGATATTTTTTATTACTTGTTGGGATTTATTGTATTCGTTCAAGAAATATTTTACTGTATACTATAAAATTAATAACATTTTTGTAAATGGTTTCCAAATAAAAATGCATGTTTTAAGGGGAACACAATTTTATACAGTTCAAGTATTTATGAATTATTATTTTTGGATTGATGACTATATTCAAATTCATTACGGATATTTTATTCAATATAATATATCATAACTAAATTAGTAAACTTTATTAATGTTTTTTTTCTAAGAACACATCTACAAATAATGATATTATTTCTAAGATTATTTCGTTCACATGGTCTTTGATATGGAATTACCAATCAAATGGTATGTATAACATTTAATAGTCATACACACCCATTTATGGGAACTTTTATTGTTACATGACTAGTGTTTTATACATGAATTTATATTTAACATAATTTTTTCAAAAAAATTAGTGTTTGTGGAGTTGGTTCTTATGGGTGGTATATTTTAACTTTTCTATTGACTGACTATTTTTAGATGATATAAATAATTTTTGATGATTAAATATATTACATGGGTATAAAAGTTTTGTCTTCTTTTATACATTTATTTTAAAAAATTGTTTTTTTCAAAATTTCATTGATATAAAATAATTAAGAATTATTCTTATTTTAAAATATGTTCTCAATTTCATGTTTCTAAAGTAATGTATTGGAAATTATTTTTTTGGAATTGTTTTTAAAAATAACTACCATTTTATAAATAAATAATCCCAACACATTTCATCAGCTGTAAGATAATTGGATTTGGTCATAGAGAGGAACGATATTCAATTTCATTGACATAAAATTTTTCAAAATTTTTTAGAGTTTTTAAATAGATGGGGTTAATAGATATGTGATTAATGTAGGAATTTTTTATAATTTAGGTTTTAGAAATTATGTTATCAATGTTTATGGTATTTCAATTTCATTTATCATGAAAAAAATCATCTAACAATGTGATTCTTGAAATATTCTTCAATAGGAAAATAGTTTTCTATATAAATTCATTTATTAAATATTTTATTTTCTGTATTTCATGCATTATATTGTGGTATCTATGTTATAATCAATATATATTAATTTTTTTTAATATAAACCAATTTTTTTAATAAAATTTTATGGGATATTTTTTTATATAAATAAGTTTTTTTATTTATATATCATATGGAAAAGGGATTTCAATTGTATAAAAAATATTCATTTTATGATTCATTTAGATATAGTATTGGTGAAATGGTAACGATTAGAAAAAACAAGATCCCAAAAATTTACACCAGGTATTTGATGTGAAAAACATATACATGTTAATTAAAAAAATCCCAACGTTGAATCCAAAACAATCAATTGGTTTATGAAAAGAACAAATGGATGGGAATGAATCTACTTAGTTATACGAGTTACGTTTTGAATATTACATCCAAAGCCCACAAAATTCACTTGTTAAACATAAAATAAATATATTAGAGGGATATTTCGTATCATTTTCAATGAAATTTATTTTTATAATAATTCAAGTAATGTATATGATTCTATAATCATTAAATATCATCTATGGATTGATTAACCATTTCAAGACTCTACATTAAATTAAGAATAATGAGGATATTGAGTAATGGACAATATTCTAGTCTCTTATTACAAATGAGATTAATCTCTCCACTATTTGGATGAAATATTTTAATAAAAATTATACATTCTACAATGTTGACATTATTTTATGAATTATTCTATTAAATTCATCTCATATGATATTATTTTATCTGATATGATATTTAATATCATTGTCAAGAGATTTAATTTTAAGTGAGGGCTCCTTAAAAATATATTTTTATAGTGGGATTACATTTTTATTTCCATATACAAATAGGTATCAATTTAATATTTCTTAATAGATAAATTTTTATGGTGTTTCTCAGATGCATAGTGTGAAGTATATTCATATTGGTGATTAATATTTCTAAAATAAAACTAAAATACATTAATTTATGTTCCCAAAGGGGGAACTATGATTTGGTTATGTGTTATTAATGTGATTAATGATTGATAGTTCCCTTTGTAAATCAAAACACCGAGGTAGTAAGATGTGTCTTAAAAATGATGGCCTATGGTGTATAGCCTAATATTGTTCATGTTTCAGAATTATTGGGGTTTTTTATAGTGACACAATGAATGTAAATTTATTACAGTATTTAATAAATAAGTGGATTTATGGGGTCGATTTCATTATAGAAATCATGGATATTATTTGCAGGTATATTTTATAGTTAACATTTAAAAATTATTTGATCACGAAAATCAATATTACCACACCTAAAACAACTTATAATTTAGTATTATACTCAGTAAATATGATGAAAGGGGAAGGGACATATCTGCTATATGAGATGTTGGGAATTTTTCATCCAAATCATATCATTTATTGGTATAAAATGTTTATTTTGAATCTATTTCAGAATATTTTTACAAACACAATGAACATATAATCCTCATCAATGAAATATATTTTTCAATAGATAGAAAACTAAATTGATTTATTTTTTATGAAATCCAATTATAAATTATAATAAGTAAATGAATTGGTTATTTTATATTTCTTTTAATGTGATAAATTAATCTATAAAGACTTTTTTAATTATTATATAATCATGATAGACCTAATTTCATGTTATTAACTGACCTAGTTCATCACTAAACAAGAAATCCAAATACACCCATAGCATGGATTGATGGAATTCTCAATCCCCACATGCTAAACAAGCCCATGTATAATTAAAAACTAAAATTAGTAACAATTATTTTTAAATAATATTTACAAAAAAATATTAAAATACAAGAATAAATGTGTAACATTAATATATATTAAATGATTAGTAAATAAAGCATGATTAATTTACATGTACCTATAAAAATCTAAATGTAAAAAAATAAGATAATAAAATTTCACTACATCTATATGTTATTTTAGGGTCATCATTATAATATGTTGTAACTAAACTTTGACATCCATATAACATGAATATACACAACTACCATGCAATGCCTTTCCATTTCACGTGTTAGATAAAAAAATTCTTCATATAAAAAATGAATATTAAATGTTTCAGTATAACAACAAATTTATAATGGGTAAAATATTTTCAAAAAAATTATATAATAAATAATCTAATCACGGTAATTAGAAGAAAATAATTCAATGATAACTATTCATTCATTTTTAAAACTAATTGTGGATATTCCCCAAATAATAGAATATTACAATAGAGTAAAAACGAAAAATATTCATTTAATGAACTAATAAATACTAGTATCAAAATAAGGAATCATAGAAACTAAATCCATGGAAATATTATTTATTGGTTGGTAAGGATACTCACACAACAGTGAATATATGATGATGTATGAATGAATATGAAGAAATGTTTTCCTAGGGATAAGAGAACATAACAACATGTGAACCAAAATTCATAACATATTTTCATTATATTTTTTATTGTTAATCTAATAAATGTTTTTATAGACCATAGTAGCATGGTTTTCCAAAATATATCACCATCCTCTATACCCTAGTTTCTCATGTTCCCCAATGCACACATGGAATCTTCAATTTCATTGTTCAAAAACATTAAATGTAAAATCGTACATCAACAATCAGAAAAAAATAAATCACAATAAATATTCTTTGAAATAAATCTTTATTAAAAATCCTATTGGGGAAATATATTTTTAAAAATAATTCAAAACAAAAAATTCAAGAATCATATACCAGGCCATTATATAATTTTGAAACTTAATTTAAATATAATAAAAAATCATGGTTCTTAATATACTAAATTTTCATAAACCACCAATCATTCACAACCCCCTTTAACAATTAATTTCTCAAAAAAATCAATGTTCCAAGGATTTTCCCTTGAAATTACTTCTCTCCTAGTATGATCAGACGTGAATAGATACATGAGAAAGGTGATCAAAAAAATTCATTTATTGGATGACAAAATAGGTTCTACCAATATTAACCATATAATTATATAGATCCTAAATCCATTTATTGTAAAGAATAAGAGAGATAATATTGACAAGTAAATGATTTATGTGTGAATTTGAACAGAAATGGATAATGATTTTCTATTCCTTTGTAAATGGGAGTACCTCCCATATATCAAAAAGTGGTAGATTTGTGCATTTAAAAAATATGAAATTTCTTACAACATGGTGAGGAGAATTTGACCATAGTTATAGTGGAATCTATAATACAATTTCGAATATACCATCCTTACATACATAGCTTGATGTGGGGGATAATTCTTGTTCATTTTTGGATCTCCACACCATGATCCCTCACATGGTTAGAACACGTTGTTCATCGTCTATAGGAATAATCAGGACAACCGTTTCTTATGGCCACACTGATTCATGACATGTTTATCATCATTTTTTACATATGTTATCACTATGAAAAATACATCATATACTATGATATGGTCCTTCAAATGTTTCACTATAAAAATACTAAAACCAAATTTAATTTAACTAGGAACTACCTGATGAATCCAATTAAAAAATTATCCATTATCATGCTCAATAATTCTAACTATACTTCAAATATTTTATAATTTCATTATTAGAAAACATTAATTCCCTATAAAGAAATGTTGGAGGATGTTTATATTATATGTGGAGGGTCGATTTCTCCCTAACATGTTATCCATACTCCCACATCTCCTTAAAATATATTCCATGGTGTAATAACAATTTTAGAAAAAAAAGTCTACTATAGGGGTGTTACATAAAAATCATCAGTCTAAACTGGATGCTCAACCATCTTATAATTTGATTTCAAATCTATCACCTCACGATTCCACTCATCAATGGGTTTAGTATTTTACATCATATGATAAGATACATTAATTTTTTAATTGAATTCAAATGAGTGGGTATACATAAAATATTGTACATCTTTCAAACCTTATCTATTATACCAAAATGTATAATTTATATCAAATCCAATATCCCATGAATTCCAATCAATAGGTTTTATAAACAAGTAATAATGTTCCATGAAACTTTTTCACCACATGAAAACTCTAGTTGATGATGCCAATGATTTGAAAAAATATTTTATAAAATCTTGTTCATCCAATTATTTTAGTGAATACATTAATAAAATATGAAATCTTCTATAAAATTTTGTTTCTAACAAGAGATACTTCACCCACCTATGCTGAATAGATTGAGGATTTGTAGGGATACCCATGAAAAGAAAAAAGGATCCATTTTTATGGTAAAATAGTAACTATTTTAATATATATTCAAAACTAGTTCCAAATAAATATTCTGATGGCCTTGAAATCTATAACAGAACGTCGTATCATATTTCAAGAATCTGAATTTCTCTTTTTTCATTCCAAAATTAGGTGTATGGTGAGATATTATCAACATAGCCTGATTTCACATCACCTTCTGGTCAACCTTCCAAAACCCATTGGTAAAATAGTGATCCTTTTGTTAAATTTTTGTAGAAAAAACCATATTCAATATCATCATGTCATTCATCTAAATATTATAAAAATTCCCAACATTAATTATGCCCAAATCAAAATTAAATTTTATAATGTGGTAAATCGATACATCACTATCCAAATGAAATCCTTTAATAATAATGTTCATTATAGTCTATCAATGAAATATACGGACACCTAATCCTATTTTTTTAAATAAACAATAATAAGGAGAAAAAAATAATTATTTTGGTTCTTGGAATTTATTTTATGACCTACATATAAAAAAATCATATATGTAATTCATCAAATATGGTCACCAAATCTAATGTTTCCAGAAATAATATATATTTGTAGTTCATATTTGAAAATACTATAGATAATAATATGAAGAATGAATATTAGAACATTATATGGACATAAGAATAATAAAATTGGATCTTTATGTAAATAACACCATCTAAAAAGAGATATGAATTTGTTATGGTCTCTCTTGTATATAAATAGTTACTAATATTATTGAAATCATCATACTAATGGTAATCCTAGTAAATTAAATATGGGATTATGATATCAACTATGCACTAGACATGATAAATTAATCCCTAATTATCTTATCTTATGGTGTATTTGGGTGAAGGTTTCTATTATGATATAATCATATATAGGTTCAATCATAGATGGAGGGGGGTAAATTCATGATTAGAGAACCAACTAAAACATTCATCTTAAATAGGGTGTAGTAGATATAAATATTTAATGACATAAGATACCCTACCCATTTTCGTCAGTAAGGATATTGTATTACTGGAAAAAAAATTAAATCATGCTATTATGGTATGAATATGAAGTGAAGCATTATTTAGAAATTAAATTTTTCTATCATTTAATACCATGCATAACTAATACATCATTTAAATCTATGAATGGTTCAATCTGAGCATGTAACCATAGGGGAAGTGTGTCTGACACCACTACTTTATCTTCATTTATAAAAACACAACCAAATGTAGTACACAAAACATCAAAACACACAACATATCCCTTTAATAATTATTTAAAAATATAAATTTTAATATAAGAAATACATTTTAAAGAAAAATACTTTTTATAAAAATTATTAAAATATTTTTAATAGTAAATATGAAACATGTACAATGAAAATTATTGTGAGGCCTAGTCTCATTGGAAGACAAATTTCATGTTATATAAATTGAAAATAAAGCATGAAATCCTAAATATATTCTCCACAGTCATACCTTAAAATTCATTTAAGATCATAAAACTACATGGGATAACATGTGGAATACATTAATAAATGAGTGAGATAGAAATAAAATAATGGGAATAAAAATTAAAATTAAACATGACATTTGATTCGAGGGAATAATATAATATCATAAAATAGAAGGTACATGAGTAATAAAATGGAATCATAATATAGTTCTCATGGTATAATAAAATCATTGAAACATGGTAAAGTGGGGAAGACATAAATAATCAAATAAACATAACTTATGGCATAATGCTATTGAAGCATCACATGGTGGGCATATCCCTATAATATATTTGGTTCACTCCCCAATCCCATAAAGGATGTCTCATGATAATAATGCATTAACCAATGCATTGGAAATATATATTTCATGGAAAACCTTTTATATTCATTTTATGTACATTCATATGTTTTACACAAAATGTTATAAATCTTAAGGAATAAAAATAATAGTTACCCAAGGAATGATATGGGTTGCATAATCGTATCATAAATCATAATAAAATCAATTTTCTTAATGGTTGAATTTAAGAGTTTATTATAAGGATTGTATTACCATAATCAATGTATATTAGGGTATGTAATTTATCTATTTAATCGACATATATATATTTTTAAGAATTATTTCATAACATTAAGGGAAATTTCCTGTAATGAATAGATATACCATGAAAATAACATTATTTTTTTTTAGAAAAATACCATTTTCATAAGGAAAATTGTAACGTCCTCGACCTGGACGCCACTAAACCGGTGCTCCGAGCCAGGTGGTTACATGACCTTAAGCGCGCCTCCCCATACGCCAAAGGCTGCTGACCAGTAGCGGGGGTCTATGGCGTCAAGTGTGGAGACTATACCCCCTTTTTATTAGAGTAATCCACAATAGAAATAAACGAAATAGCGGGAAAAATAACCAATAAGCACGGAACATGTATAACATCCATTTCTAATAATAAATATATTATTTCATACTACATGTGAGAAAGTGGACAAAAACCCCAAAATAAAGACAATGGACAAAATCTCCAAAATGGTCCCGACTCCAAGTCTGGATCCTCCACCAAGTGCTACCCATGTTCACTCAACTATCTAGCAAGGATAGTTGCCCTTATCCTGACCTGCAAACATGAAGTCTACTCGGGTACTGAACAGCGGCCTGAGCAGGGTGTGAGTGCAAATCAGTAGGCAACCGCCAATGATGTCTACAAAATATCCAGTATAAATAGATAGTCCATGCAAAGAAATATAAATGATAATTTCCAAGTAATTAGTTAAGGTACCATTAACCAGTTTTGAGCCAAGCCCTTACCACTTCCCTTACCAATCATTACAGACCCATTATCACCATTTACCATTTTATCACATTTCCCAGGGTTAATCACATATATTATGTTACATGGGTCTAAGGCCAACAATCACATGCAAGAGGGTAAACACATCGTTATCCTATCTCACTAGGACTAACCACTCATAGCAACCATAACCTCACCTCGAAGCCTCATTCCGGGTGGATGAAACCGTTAGGAGAATAGATCCTCAGTCCCCTTTCCTAACCCATGCATTTAGGGTGGAGTTTAGAACCTCAATCGTCACTCGACCCATGGGCGTAGATCCTCATGTCATACCCCACTATACTAAGCCATCTGAACATGCTTATATAAAAGTAACCATCAACCATCCAAACCATTTCCCTTCAGCAAACATTATTCATAACAACCCACATGGGAAACCACCTCATGCATTAACCCATTAACACATTACCATTTCACATCATTTAACCATGCACCCAATTATCATGTGTTATGACTATTTCACTAAGCATTCAACATTAAACCCATAATCTATCCCATTATGCTCTTTAATAATTTTACACATTAACCCATTTAACATGTTCATCATTCCCATGAATCAACCATTTAACCCATTCCGCTTTAACCCTTAGGTTATTTCCAAGTCTCGGTGAATCACCTAACTTCTATTCCATGTTCAACCAATCATGCCAAAATATTTATCAAGGGCTCCACAATTCATTACAACAAGGTCACTTGTTTAATATCAATCCCTAAATCCGGGAAAAGTCAGCACATCCCATGGATGACCCCAATTAGGTCAAGTCAATCCCAACACCTCCCATGGGGATTGTGAGGGTTCCCCTTTTCCATTTTAAACACCATTATTACCAAACATGCCAAGGTTATCCAAAACATAACCAAATGAAAGAAATAACACAACTAAACATGTAGAAATACCCAAATAACTATGGGATATCACTTGTAGACCACCTACCTCGAAACCACAGTTGAATGCACTCTCAATCGAGTCCTTAGACCTCGATCCGACCAACCTTTGGAGCTTTAACCTAAAACTCACCCAAAAGATAAGGTTTTAGAGCTTCGGAATGAGAGTGGGAGAAGATACAAACCCTAAACCAAAAAGAGAAGCAAGGATGGGATTAGCCTTACCCAAGGATTCGATCTATAACAAACGGCACGAAAAACACCTCAGAAATGAGGGATATCGATCTCTTGGAGCCTTTGGGTGATTTGGTTCGTGCCTAGGGTGAATAGGGAGGAAATGAGAGGAAATCCCGAGTGGAGTTTTAATGCATGGAGTGGAAAAATTGTTATTTTTCCCAACTTTATGTGGTCGCACGATTTGTCCACACGGTTTGGCAAACCGTGCGCAAGCCGTTCGCATGCCACTATCTGGAGGAGGAGGGGTCGCACGATTTAGCCGCACAGTTTGGAAAACCGTGCACAAATCGTGTGCATGCTTCTGTCCGGAGGAGGAAGGGTCCCACCGTTTAGTCTGGGCAGGCCACACGGGTTACCTGGCCGTGCGCAGGTCGTGCGCCCGGGCCTGTCTGTCCTAGATTTCCTTTCATCCATGCCTCGAGACCCTGGAACACCCCAAGGCCTCTCACACATTCAAGAACCATCCCTTGTAGCCTGAAACAAGGGATTCAACCAAAACATAAAAAAAACATACCTTTCCAAAAAACCAAGATCTTACAACCTCCCCACCTTATAATGGCTTCTCCTCGAGCCGAGCTTCCAAGCCACATTAATCCACTTA
The DNA here is from genome assembly GCA_963277665.1 of Viscum album. Taxonomy (NCBI): domain Eukaryota; kingdom Viridiplantae; phylum Streptophyta; class Magnoliopsida; order Santalales; family Viscaceae; genus Viscum; species Viscum album. The sequence continues at coordinate 277,330,439 of OY728137.1, forward strand.
AGAAAAGAGTTCGGGCCACTGAGCCCGCATATCCGATTGCCGCTCCCATGTTTTTTTCTGAACATTCCCATGCTGCCATAGTACTCGCACTAATGGAACAACCTTGCCTTGCATGACCTTTTCACTATGATCCCCCACACGAACCAGATGATCCTCAAAGGACGCATCAACCTGAAGCTCCAAATCCTCAATATCAACCACATGAGATGGGTCAGGGTGATATCGTCGAAGCTGCGACACATGAAACACATCATGCATCCCACCATACCGCTATGGACGATCCAATTGGTAAGCCACTGGTCTGATCCTCTCCATAATCACAAAAGGTCCCACATACCAGGGTGCCAAAATTCCCTTCTTTCGTATCCGACGATGACCCAACCTAGGCGACACCTGAAGGAACACCTTATCACCCACCCTAATCTCAATAGGACTACTCCTTCAATCTTCATACGACTTCTTCCTACTCTTAGCCATAGCCATTCGCTTCCTATTCGACTTAACTCTCTCTTAAGTCTCCTGAGTGAGACTTGGTCCTAGCAACTTGGATTCACCGACCTCTAGCCGACACAATGGATATCTACATGGCCTCCTGTAAAGTGCCTCAAACAGTTCCATCTGAATCCTAGCATGAAATCTGTTTTTGTTGGCAGACACAACCAACGATAGGTGTCTTTCCCAAGAACCAACAAAGTCCAAGACACAAGCTCTTAACATGTAATCCAACACTTGGATCGTACGCTCTGGCTGCCCGTCCGCCTGTGCATGGAAAGCCGTACTAAAAAAAACTTATGTACCAAGCGCCTTCTGCAACCCTTTCCAGAAACGCGATGTGAAACGCGGATCTTGATTCGAAACTATGGTCCGCGACACACAATGGAACCGCACTATTTCCCAAACATACAGATCACCCAACTGGTCAACTGTATGGGTCTCCTGCATCGGTAAGAAATGATACACTTTCATTAACCGATCCACAACCACCCATATTTCATCATTATTCTGCGGCATCCTCGGAAGACCCATGATAAAATACATTGTCACATCATCCCACTTCCATTCCGGAATGGGCAATGGATGTTACAAACCACCTGGGAATTGATGCTCAGCCTTCACCTGTTGACAGGAAAGGCACCGTGCCACAAAGCCCGCAACTTCCTTATTCATTCCAGACCACCAAAACTGCCTTCAGAGAACACGATACGTCTTGGTAAAACTAGGATGCACTCCCCACTTTGATGCATGGAAAACACGCGTCAACTCTTCCCGCACACCCTTTGGAACAACCACACGATCAAGAAGATGAACAACACCATCCACACCGATGGCCCATCCAGAAGGTATCTCCCCACATTTAAGATTTTCCTTCACGATTAAACACTCGGGATCATCAAGCTGGCCTTCCTTAACTCGAATTAAAAGCGTCGACTCCATCGCTAAGGAAGCAAGAGTTTCCTGAACACTCTCCTCCTGCACCTCTAGGTGTATTTCTGTAAACAAAGCCATCAACTTCCACTCAGTGCTGGACTCCTAAACCACCTGATTCTGAACATTCTTGCTCAGTGCATCAGCAACCCTGTTTCCCTTTCCCGACCTGTACACCAACTCAAAGTCAAAATAATGGAGATATTCAACCCATATTCACTGCAGAGGATTCAGATCCCGATGCGAGAATATGTACTTTAAACTCTTATGGTTGGTAAAAACAGTAAAATGTTCCCCCAACTGATAGTGCCTCCAGCACTTCAAGGCCTACACTACTGCAGCCAACTCAAGTTCGTCAGTGGGATAATTCCGCTCATGGGGTCTCAACTTCCTTGACCCGTAAGCCAACACCCACTCATCTTGCATCAATACATCCCCATGTATGATTCTAGATGCATCACAAAACATGATGTACTTCTTACCCGGCTCAGGTAAGATCAAGATAGGTGCGGTCGTCAGCCACTTCTTCAACTATTGGAAGGAATTTTCAAAAGCCTCAGACCATTCAAACCTAATCCCCTTCTTGGTCAAGACTGAAAGTGGTGCTTCCAAGCAAGAGAAATCCTGAATAAACCTTTGGTAATACCCTGCCAAACCCAGAAAACTCCAAATATCAGAAACACTCTTGGGCTGCTCCCACGATACAACTGCCTGCACTTTCTCTGGATCCACTAACACACCTGCCTCCAAGATGATGTGACCCAGAAAATGTACCTCACCTATCCAGAATTGACACTTGGATAGCTTGGCGTATAGCTGATGCTCTCTTAGCGTACCCAAGACGATGTCAAGATGTTGGGCATGATCATCGTGAGTTTTCAGGTACACTAAGATATCATCAACAAAGACAACCACAAACTGATCTAGATTGGGATGAAAAATTTGGTTCATCAAATCCATAAACACCGACGGTGCATTGGTCAAGCCGAAAGGCATTACCAAAATCTCAAACAACCCGTACCGACTCCGGAAAGTTGTCTGCGGTATGTCGGAAGACCTCACCCTCTACTAGTTCTAACCTGACCAAAGATCAATATTCAAAAACACTGATGCGCCCCTCAACTGATCAAACATGTCATCAATTCTAGGTATAGGGAACCAATTTTTCACCGACATCTGATTCAAATTTCGATATTCAACACACAGCTTTAATGACCCATTGGCCTTCTTTGCAAAAAGAATGGGAGATCCCCAAGGAGACGTACTAGGACGGATAAACCCCTTACGCTCCAACTCCTCAATCAGAACCTTCCATTCCTAGAGTTCTTCCGGTGCCATTCGGTATGGCGGAATAGAAAATGGCTACGCTCCCTGTAGCAACTCGATCGTGAACTGGACATCCCTCTCAGGTGGTAACCCCGAGAAATCCTCAGGAAACACATCCTGAAACCGATCCACCAAAGGAGGGAAAACAGACTTCTCCCCTCTTACATAGTCATCAAGCATGATACATGCCACTCGAGCCATGAGTCCACTCATCTATTGACAAAACGGTCCTGCACGCCCTGCTCGAACATCCCATTCGCCACGGTGGACATAAGCGTCACCTTCAAGCGACCAGAACGATACTCTAAGACGGTAACAGTCTATGTGTGCCCAATACAACAAGAACCAATCCATTCCTAGGATTAGGTCAAACCCTGACATCTCGAGAATGAACAAGTCCCCCAAAAAACAATACCCACCAACTTCTAAGCCACATTCCTTGCACTGCTTGATATCATCAACCCGCACCCCCAACAGAGTGTCAATTGACAACACCCCCGCACACCCCCTCCACAAGTAAACCCAATGCTACCATAAGTTGAGAAGAGATAAAAGAGTGTGTGGCAACTGTGTCAAAAACTGCACTAGAAAAATTAGAAGCTACAAGGATCATACCTCGAACAAATCGATGGTCTATCCTCGCCATCACTAGGTGCAAACTGAACTGCCTAAAGCAGACTTTCCCCTCTACCCTAGGCTCCAGCCTTAACGCCCTGCACTGCACTGCCCTGCTGATGTGAGCGATCTTGCCCTGGAGTTCCACGTCCACCGCCCCTACCAGTATAGCCTGTGGAGATCCAACTGCCTTCCTGATACATGACAATTGATCCCCTTCCCGTATCTGGTACCTACCATCCACCATCATACTCACCCACCTGCTGAGGTTTCCTACAGAACATATGCACATGTCCCATCTGGCCGCACGAACGAAACTCAATAGGAGGTTGAGGACACTGACCACGCATATGCCCCGACCTACCTCACTTGTAGCTGAACACCTGATTTCCACTATGAGACGCTGACCATCTCTTCCAGCCACTTTTTACACTTCCACCATGGTGTGACCTCTGATGGTGTCACTTTCGACCTTCGGTAGCTGCACCGCTCGTCTTTCCCACTGACACCACAAGCATACTACCTGAATCTCCCTTCAGGTTTCCCTCAGAGATCAGTGCCTGATATACAACCTCTATGAACCTATTCAAGCGAAATATGTTTACTTGAGACCTGATCTCAAGTCTCATCCCATCTTGGAAACGCCTTTCTAATGCTGCCCCATCCCCTGCTAACATTGGGACAAAGCATCTCAGATCGGTGAAGCGACTAGCATAGTCCATCACCGATAGCGATCCATGAGTCTGGATCATAAACTCTGCAACCCGCTCTTATCTCAAGGTCTCTGGGTAGAAATTGTCAAGAAACTTTTCTAGAAAAATCTGCCACGACATTCCCTTAGCCTGCTCAATTTGAGCCTGAATGTCCCACCAACGCCTTGCCTGGCCTCGCAACATATAAGCAGCCAGCTTCACCCACTTTTCAACAGGGGTCTCTAGATGATCCAGTATTGTCTGGACAAACTCTAACTAGAACTCTGCTACCTCTGGCCCACCGTCTCCGGTGAAAGTCAGTGGGTGCTGCAGCATGAACTCCCTGGTCAGCTCCAACATACTCGGTGCAACCCGCCTTGGGTCCCGATCCATCATCTGCATAAGGCGATCCAAGTTCTATCAGAACTGGTCCTCTCTACCTACAATGATTGCCACATTTTTCTACTCCTCTACTGGAGGAGTGTTCTCAGCAACACCCTCTTGTTTCCCAACTGGTAACCGATGTCGTGGTGGAATTTCTCTACAATGTCAAGCACGATATTTAGCACACATACCACATAACTTTCATGACTTATCAAATGTCTCTTTACTAGCCACAACAACCCATTTCATATACTAACTCAACAACATTAACACCTCAAATCACTGCCCCGACCATCCCAACCGTGGGCCATGGTCCACACGGGGTAAGAAACCATACACTACCGCCAAAATCACACAACATGTTACAAAAACATTTCCCACTTCATTTCAACCCTTACATTCATTAATCATCATTTACCCACTTTTTTTATTTCATTATTCTCATTATTTCTTGGTTTCATAAAATTTATGAAGTAACCTACTTTCTTGCCTCACAGAACCACCCCGTGCGTGTGTCTAATATAATGCATGTCACCTATCTCCCTAGGTTCATATAATGTTACATGAATGACAATCCTCGTGTCGTTAAGGCGACAAGCCAAATATCATAAAACAATCACATAAAACCACATGTGCATCACCCAATGGTAAAATATCATTAACTGTAACAACACACAACCAAGAACAACATTTCCCACCCAGGGTGACTTGGGTTTTCCCTCGTACATGGGTTAGATACTCTTAAGCATGAGCTCATTACCAAGGCCCAACACCTATTAACCCTTGGCTACCAATCCCAAATCACAAGACATCAGATAAGAATAAAAAAGAACTCCTCTGATACCACTTTGTAACATCACCGACCTGGAAGCCACTAAACCGGTGCTCCGAGCCGGGTGGTTACATGACCTTAAGCGCACCTCCCCATACGCCAAAGGCTGCCGACCAGTAGTGGGGGTCTACAGAGTCAAGTGGGGAGACTATACACCCTTTTTATCAGAGTAATCCACAAAAGAAATAAACAAAATAGTGGAAACAATAACCAATAATCACGGAACATGTATAACATCCGTTTCCAATAATAAATATATCATGTCATACTACAAGTGCAAAAGTGGACAAAAACCCCAAAATAAAGACAACGGCCAAAAATACCCAAAATGGCCCGGACTCCAAGTCTAGATCCTCCACCAAGTGCAACCCACGTTCACTCAACTATCTAGAAAGGACTCTTTCCCTTCTCTTGATCTTCAAACATGAAGTCTTCTCGGGTACCCAACGACGGCCCGATCAGGGTGTGAGTACAACTCATTAGGCCACCAACAATGATGTCTACAAAATACCCAGTATAAATAGATAGTGCATGTAATGAAAAATAAATGATTATTTCGAAGTAATTATTTACGGTACCATTAACCAGTTTAGAGCCAAGCCATTGCCACTTCCCTTACCAATCATTACACACCCATTATCACCATTTACCATTTCATCACATTTCCATGGTTTAATCACATACATTATGTTACATGGGTCTAAGGCCAATAATCACATGAAAGAGGGTAAACACATCATTATCCTATCTCACTAGGACTAACCCCTCATAGCAACCATAACCTCACCTCGAAGCCTTAGTTCGGGTGGATGAAACCGTTAGGAGAATAGACCCTCGGTCCCATTTCCTAACCCGTGCATTTAGGGTGGAGTTTAGAACCTCAGTCTTCACTCGACTCGTGGGCGTAGATCCTCAGGTCATACCCCACTCTACGAAGCCATGTGTATATGCTTATATATAAGTAAAGATCAACCATCCAAACCATTTATCTTCAGCAAACATTATTCACAACAACCCACATGGGAAACCACCTCATGCCTTAACCCATTAACACATTACCATTCCACATCATTTAAACATTCACCCAATTCTCATGTGTAATGCCTATCTCACTATGAATTCATCATTAAACCCATAATCTTTCCCATTATGGTCTTTAATCAGTTTACAAGTTAACCAATTTAACCCGTTCATCATTCCCATGAATCAACCATTTTACCCATTCCACTTTAACCCTTAGGTTATTGCCAAGTCTAAGTGCATCACATAAATTATATTCCATGTTCAACTAATCATGCAAACATATTTATCATGGACTATACAATTCATTACAATAAGGTCACTTGTTTAATATCAATCCCTAAATCCAGGAAAAGTCGGCACATCCCATGGATGACCCCAATTAGGTCAAGTCTATCCCAACACATCCCATAGGGATCGTGAGGGTTCCCCTTTTCCATTTTAAACACCATTATTACCAAACATGCCAAGGTTATCCAAAACATAACCAAAGGAAAGCAAGAAGATGACTAAACATGCACAAATACCCAAATAACTATGGGATATCACATGTAGATCACCTACCTCGAAACCATTGTTGAATGTACTCTAAATCGAGTCCTTAGACCTCGATCTGACAAACCTTTGGAGCTTCAACCTAAAACTAACCCAAAAGATAGGGTTTTAAAGCTTTGGAACAAGAGGGGGAGAAGATACAAACCCTAAACCAAAAAGAGAAGCAAGGATGGGATTAGCCTTACCCAGAGCTTCAATCTGTAACCAACGAAACCAAAAACACCTTAGAAATGAGGGAGATTGATATCTTGGATCCTTTGGGAGATTTGGTTCGTTCCTATGGTGAAGAGGGAGGAAATGAGAGCAAATCCCGAGTGGGGTTTTAAAGCCTGGAGTGGCAAACTTGTAATTTTTAACAACGTTAAGTGGTCGCACGGTTTGTCCGCACGGTTTGGAAAACTGTGCGCATGCCGTGTGCATGCCACTATTCAGAGGAGGAGGGGTCACATGATTTAGCCGCACAGTTTCGAAAACCATGTGCATGCTTCTGTCCAGAGGAAGAAGTGTCCCACGGTTTAGCCTTTCCAGGCCGCACGGGTTGCCTGGCCGTGCGCAGGCCATGCGCCCTGGCCTGTCTTGCCCAGATTTCCTTTCTTCCATGCCCCGAGACCACAGAACACCCCCAAGGCCTCTCAAACTTTCAAGAACCATCCCTTTAAGCCCAAAACAAGTGATTCAACCAAAACATAATAAAAATATACCTTTCCAAAAAAACCAGGATCTTAAAAAAATTACTTTAAAAAAACAAAAATATTATTGAAAGAATTTTATTTTATGATAATCGTAGATACTTATAAATGAATAATCAAGGAATTTGTGGTCAGGATAGTGGGTAAATCTATAGATTTCATATCAGTTGAAAATATTTCCTTTTAAAATGTAGTAAAATGGTAAAAAAGTACCTCATTGGAAAAAATGAATAAAATTTAAACTCAAAACGTTTTTTAAAAATTAAAAATTTGTAAAATTTTCATTATTTAGTAATTTGGATATTTGTAATTCATTTAGTGAATTTTGTAGAAATCATGATTTTGGAAGAAATATATTTTCCATGGAAGAGATATATGAAGTCAACTTTTCATAAAAACATTTATCAATCATTTAAACTACCAAAAAGATGTATGATCAGTACTACTTCAAGAATAGTAAATGTATTATAAGTTTAGATGAATATTCATGGGTATTTTATTAGTAGATGATAATATTTATTTATTGAGACCTTAATCGTAAACAATCTTGGTAATCAAGATATTTTAATGTAAACTCATACCATTTTTGTAACATCTTAATCATATACCCCTTGAATGAATGTACATAAAATGAAACAGTAAATAACATCAGAATAATCATATTAATTATATTAAATTTTAATGGTATACTATATATCCACTCTTGATAAATAAGTTGTAAATTTTTTATTTGTCTCGCAAAAGTGAATATGAGGTGAGAAACCCTTACCTTTTGCCTCCACCTTGACAGTACAGTTTTGAGCATCATGTATATTAAATATTCGTTTATTATTAATATATTTTAGAACCACAAATATATATTTCAATATATATATTATTTAAATACAGTCTTTTATATCTATTTTATAAAAAATTCCTTTTATAAATCAAGTTTTGGGAACTAATAATTTTTGTGTATGTTTTATTTTTTGTTATTTATTTAATTTCAATTTCATCAGGTTTAAAAAATATATATAATTAAAAAATGATAAAAATTAAGAATATATTCATTATATATATATTTATAGTAATAAATATATGTAAATAAGTGATATTGAATTTGACTATTCATGTAGAGGGAAAGTCATATATACGTATGAATGCTTTTTTATTTTCTTGATTAATGGAATGAATGGAACATAAATATTAATTCTTCTTTTTAGATTCCTTATTTTTTTCATATATATAATTTCTATTAATTAAATTTTCCTTTCTTAACATCCAGGTAAACTTAAAATTAAAACATAACACATCTCCATATAGAGAAGGATGTCCACACACATGCACGAGCAGCATTATTATTTACCAGTAGATTGTACTGAAGAAATGTAGAAATAACTTTTTATTTCCAAAATAATTTTTAATAAATAAATATCACTTATATACACTATATTTAACCTTAATACATTTAATGTAATTAATATGTGAAAAAAAATCACGTCGCTTAGTTTGGTCATTTTTGTTGTACTTATGAGAAACATTATTGTATCCCCCACCCAGGAAATGGAAATTAAAAATGCATATGTAATATTATAATTCCATTAGTATTGTAATTTCAGGACTATAATAAATACTCTTTAAAATAAATCATTATTCTAATACTTGAATGGTGGTTATGGAAAATGAAATACCTCTATTTGTGAGGTAGTGTTCATATATAGACACAATAAATGATATCGTTTTCTATTTGATGGAAGTGTAAATTGATTTTGGTTATTACATTAACATAAAAACATATAATTATATGAGAAAACAATGTTTATAATACCAGTGTGTGTTAATAATATTTCAAGTGGTGAAATAAGATATAAAAAAAATTATTAGTTATGGATGTTGTATATTCTTCAGAAGTCTTTTCAAGTTTTCACAAAAATACATTATAGGAAAAATTTATGATAAATTGGATTATAGAGGATTATTGGATGACATTAAGTATATTATATCTGTAGTTCATGACCAAGAAATGTTTTTTGTAGTGTATTTATGAGTGGTGATTAGGTGGCATTTTATATGTAGGGGAGAAGACACACATGGAGTTACTTTTAAGAAAGAATAACACCCATGTTTTTAAAAACCAAAATGATAAAATATTTATTATTTTCAAATCTTATATGATATAATTTCAATATATCACCATCTTATAAGATTTAGGGATGTTTTGGGTCATACTAAATCTTATCATTTTAATTTAACCGCTCGTAAACCTATTTGTACCTTAATTGAGGTAAATAATTTTTGATTTTTTCACTTTCCACTATGGTAAAAAAATATGTTGAAAATACAAGATAATATAAATTTTTATAATGCCAAATATGTAATGCATTTTTCCAAATTTAACAAATATATTTTTTGGGATTTAATTTAAAATTAAACTTCTAGTGGTGATAAAATAACATATTTAGAAATTTAAATTTTCTTATTTGAGAAAATTTTCCTAACAAAACGCAATATGAAATTGTTTATACTGAAATAAATTGTATTAATTAATATATAATTGAATGAATAAAACAGTTCTTACTATTTTATTATAAAATTTTACAAATAAATTCTTTAAATATAAATTAATTTTTAAACAAAAAAACATGTGTTAGTATTCATTGAAAAATTAATATTTGAAAAAAATTAAAAAAAATCGACCTTAAGTTAATTTTGAAATATTTAGTCTAAAAATTATGTTATTTTTTATAGCTAAAGTTTTTATATTTTTCAAAAATTAATTTAATTTTTTGTTCATAAGAAGATATAAAAATCAATTTTTTTGTGAAAAAAACAATTCGAGGTATATAAGATCTTTTCCAAATTTTAAGTAACTATTTATAAATATATATTATTTATCGAAAAAATTTATAATTTTTTATTTCCAAAAAAATTTATTCAAATTAATGTTACCAAGTTTATCAGCTTTCTTATAATGGTATAATTAAAATAATAATATTAATTATAAATTACTGTTTGTTAAAACATGGATTTTCATGTTACACATGTTTTTTATAAATTTAATTTATATTAAAAATGAATTCATTTTAATGTCCAAGGGTGTTACATTCTCATCTATTCTAGGTGTTACTTGTGGTATATTCCATCAAACATATGAATTTTCATTTAAAATATTAAGTTGATATAGGCATGGCATTATTTCAACAAACAAAGATATGACTCATATATTATAAAAAACCTTAAAAGGGTTCATTAATTCAACAAAGAAAGATATGACTCGTATTAAATCCACCCACACATTCTCTTAATAGTGCTCATTAGAATATATGACTCGTATACTATAAAAACATGATATCTAGAATTAATTCCATATTTTAATAATGAATTTTATACCATTAATTCACCAAAAAAGTCCTTAAAATGAGGAAAATGAAACTTATTATTAATCATAACCAAATTTTGGATACAAATTTCAACACAAAAATTATGTGTCCAAAAAAACCTTTTTGAAAAAATAAATGAGATTTCATAAAGTAGTAAAGTATGATGAATGAACCCCTTAGATTAAAAATCAACCAACTGGTGGTTTATATACTTAAAATAAATCAATTATATATGTTATAAAGGAATAGTTATCATATATGTTCATAAAATCAAATCGATCAGAAACTCAATATAACATTCCAAAAGCATGCTTTTAATATCTGTTGAAAAATCATTTGGATATTTTTTAATAACAGAAAGAATATCAAAACCCATATGTTCACCCCTATGTTGAAATTTTAAATAGTAAAAAATTTATCTTTGTACCAATTGTGGGGTTCCCACTCGAAAATAAAATTAGATCCCACACTCCATAAAATAGTCATGGATCCCATCGATGGTAGTAACGAATAGAGTTCAATTATAAAAGTAAATATCAAAATCATGGGAGAAAAAAAATCCATCCCGATGATAACATAAATATTATATATGAACCAGAACTAAAAAAACAATGAACTAACTTTAAATATTATATTGAACTAACACTTGAGGTTCATCAAATTCTATTTCCATAAGGTATCACTAACTCAAAACAAATGGGAATGTTTTTTGTTGGATATTTTAGGAGGATCTTGAATCTAGTTCATATTAAAGAATGGTATTCACTAGTATTAAATAAAATATTCATTAATGATGAAAAAATAAATATACTACCTTTCATAGTTTCTGTTTACACATTAACATCCAACAATGACTCTTCCAATGCATATATTTTCATCATTTTTGAGGGTTTTTGTAGGAACCCTATAGGCATTATTGCATCTGATTTCATAAATATCCATGTAGTTTCTCACAAGACTATTGTATGACACATAGTAGTTGAATAGGGATAATTCTATAAATAACCATAGTGTCTACATGATTTATAGATATTATGACATTAATGGTATGAGCATTGGTTTTACCTTGCATTTACATAATGAGAATAGTAAAAATCTACCATGGATGCTACTAAAGGTTTGAAAAAAAGCCCTATCATGGGTTCCAATTTCACCATAATTGAAATTCTCATTTCACATTATATTATTCTTATAATAGGCACTAAAAAACTAGTTGTAAGAAGTATAATCCCAACAATCCATAATAGTCCCCCAACGAATTTATTCATTAATGGATATTTACAAAAACTTATGAATAAGTAGTAATATTATAAATGAAAAAATTTGGTCAAATATTCAGTCAAAATAAATTTGTAAAACATTTATATTGAACATTTCATCCAACGTAAACTTAAGTGGGAAATGAAATAGATTAAGAAATTAGTTTCCCTCATCCATTATCACTTTTTCGTTTTTTCAATGGGTGGGGAACACAATGGATTAATACAAGAATAATTATTACGGGAAACTGATAGAAAAATGGTATTACATTATTTCACTCTAATTCGTCATTCTATATTTTCATAACTATAATATCACACCCTTTCCTTATAGGATATTCATGATTAATATTGTAACATTTCAAACTGAATGAATATTGAGCTTCTAAAATGTACAGTATCTAAATGTTTTTCTCAAACCAAAATATTATTTTAGAGGGACATTTGTTCCATGAATGGTTGGTACCATATGGATACTAAATTATTAGAATCAAACATTATATCTCCATACCCAAGAATAAAATCATATTCCATGATTTTCCATGGGAATAACACCATCATACATTATAAATACCAAACATACTACAGTGTGGATTAGATTTTCATCTACTAGAGTTTCTTCCTATGGATTATTTCATAAAGAAACATATTTATAAAAAAGAGGGAACATTATTGGAGAGAGTCCAGTCTACCAAATTAAGCATATATACCTTTATACCGATGAAAAAAATAAATTTAAATTATGATGACAAGGAAAAAACTAATACCATGTAACACCTCTATATAGAAGGCACATATCAAAATACCCTATTGTAATGTAAGAATTTTTATAAAAGGATTTAGAATAAAACTAAATCGTCACCATCCACTAATTTCCCAAAAACCAAATCTCTCATATATCATAATTTACTAACACACAAATAAAACGTATATAAACAACATTTTATACAATTTTTTATGAACAAATATAGTTTATCTATAAACCAAACAACTGAGGTAGCCCATGGAAGGTCCGAAAGGGTTTTCTTGATACCCATGGTATGGAAATAAATCTTCTTGAGTCAAGAACTGAAATTTTGATTAAATCATCTAAAAAATTTCTGAAAATCTAGAAAAAAATTTAAATAAGTTTCACCATTAATGCAGAGTCAACCAATGGAAAATGACATAATTGGGAAAGTACAAGTATAATAACAAATAGAATGTTAAAAAGTGGGCAATATAAATTGAACTTCATATTCATGTGATATTGTGGTCATCATCCCACTATGTCATTGTTAATTTATCACTATCATGTGACAAGAATACCTTGTATTACTTGGAAGTACCTTTCCTTTTTGTGAATTAGGTAAAGCAAGGTATACAATCACATAAAGTCATGTTCTTGAAATGGGAAAAATAAAACTAGTTTGATCCAACACAAAATTTCATATGAAGTCATTAATAATGAAACCAATTATTCTCATTTAATGAAAAAATGTCTTGAAAAACATATTTACAATGTTTCAATTCATAAATTAAAACTCACACATTAATAAAATTTTATAAAAAAATACAATATAAATGATTTTATAAATATTTCATAAATAAACCTTTAAAAATAGAGAAACATGGAAACTAAATACATGGATACCTTGTGTTTTTATTTATATTTATCCTCACACCTTGAGTAAAAGATGATGGTATATACATGATTAAATATAATAACAATATGAGGGATACGATAACACCCCAACAAGTGAACCATATTTCAAAATATAGTATAAGTAGATATGTACTGTATGTCATTATGAGGATTCCACATACTATTCTAAAATGATACACCCAAAACAATCCCCAAAAAGTTACCCTGGGTATCCAAGTTCCAAAACCAATAAATTAAGGGTTCACATTAATTATTCAATTCATTTCAAGATAATATCAAAGATCATTTATAAAACTAAAAAAATAAAAATAAATCATTATTTTAAATATTTTATGTTTTAAAATTACAAAAGAGTAAAATATTATTAAACTGTCCAAAACCAATTACCTTTAAATAATCATCAATAATTCCATTAAATAATTTAGAAAACCAATTTTAATGTGAGTGAGTAGTAATTGATCATAAAACAAATACTTTTCATCAATATGAAAAACATTCACAATCACTTATCTAAATAGAACACTCACCAAAAAATTTTTATCTAGTCTTATCATATTAATATGACTAATCTACATGAATAATTATAAAGAAAATTGAGAGGGATGATATCACACGAATTCATAGATTAAATTTGGAAACATACTAACAATATTCACTCTATAATCGACCAGATTGAAATATTTGAAAGGGAATGCATAAGAGTTGTTAAATATAGGTATAGATGACTCAAAATTTTATTTTCACACTATTCTATGTATACCATGAACAAACTCAAAAATGGTAATTACTCCCCCAAATTACCAAAAATTTGATTTGGCCATTTCAATCATAACAAAACTGAAGGCTCCATGGTGTGGAGGTATCTACTACGGTTGATGTGACTTCGATCACACCATGAATAGGGGAATCAAAACAATGACAAACCACATCCTAAAGGAATGTCACGAACTGTCCCTCGGGGCCCATGCCGTGACTACTCCATGTCTGCCTTCTATAGGCCAGGGGTTGGTGACTAGCACTAAAAGGCATATTCCCTGAAACTGAGAAGGCATTGCCTTTATAAACTATAAACACACAGAACCAATCCCACAAAAAGATACGAGCACAAGTAAATTTTATAGTAATGAGGGTGTGAATAGTGAGAAAAGGGGGCCAAAATACAAGACCAACTGGAAAATACAAGAAAAATGAAAAGTAAAAGTAAACTGAATCAACTCCTGTGAACACCTTCCTAGGATCCTACCTGAAGGGTAGATACATCTCTCGAACAGTCGTCTATATGGTACACCGCGTCTAATGTCCACCTCTGAGCTACATCCAGTCCTGGTACTCTCTTCCTCAGTTAGCATTGTCTGTCATCTGCACCAAACACAACATGTTTTGGGCGTAACACTAGTAGGTGTGAGTATAATGATAATCAGTAGGGACCCAGAGACCATCGAAGGTCTCACAAAACCCACAATGGATACAAAAAAGCTTGAAAACATCTGAAAACCCTACTTATGTATATGCCCATACATATAACTAAGTTATTAAGTATACACATCTCATTCCTGAGGAAACACAAGGCATAACTCTTAGCCAAAGTACAACTGTTCCATGTAGGAAATAATACAATGAAGGTAACACCACAAGGGTAAGTACCACAAAGGTAATGCCACAAAATAGAATACTGTGAAGGTATCACCCAGAAGGCAAGTAACATAATGGTACTCCACACAGAAGAATACCACAAATGTATCATCCTGAAGGTAAGTACCACAATGTTATTCCACAAAGAAGAATTCTAAAAAGGAATTACCAAAAATGTAAGGACTCAGCTCACACCAGGTATAACATAGTTATGGTAGAAAAGATGATTAGATGAAACTACTAAATCATATTACACTATTAAGATGCAGACCCATGTAGGATCCTAAATCATCAAACCCATGCAAGATCCAAGTATAGAAGACACACGTAAGATTTTATAGTATCCCCACGTGGATTTCCTAGAGCGAATTCAAGTGGTACTCTCGAACACAGACCCACGTAGGATCCCAAAGCATAGAACCAAAAAGGATCCCATAGCACAGACCCAGATAGGATCCCTTTCTCATGTTACAGCCAACCACAGGGTTCCTGAATTATGATCACTTGATTCTATGAGAGTCTTCTCCTCAAGCCACATATCAATACTCCGACTTCCACGAAGTCCCACAATGAATTATCCCAATGTAAATCCACGTGATAGGGGTATAATAGATATAGATAGTTCATCAATTGGATGGATAGTTTGTAAGTTATGGTCCTTTTAGTCTTGAGGTCCCGGTGGGATTTGTGTTCGATCCCTCCCATCTATACCCCAAATTTATCCAAAACTCATTTAGGGTATACCAAAAGTACTGTCTCGATCCAAGGATTTTAGCGTCATAGACAGTTCGTCAAACGGATGACGGTAGAATATGTTATGATCGAAAGAGAGGAAAGGGTCGAAGATGGTCTGGGTTGGATTTGACTCAGTCAGACCGATGCAACCCGACCTGGCCTGGGACAACTCGTCCCGGTTCGTGTCAACTCAGCCCCACCCGATTCCCGCCCTTGGTCCAACCCGGTCTGCTGGGTTCGGCCTAGCCCACCTCTGCGGCCCGACCCACCGGCACATCCCACGATGGGCAGCCCGCGACTAGCCGGACGACCAGCCTTCCACTACGGCGCGGTTGCGTGCCGTGCCACCACCTATGGCCGACAGCGAGCCGACTACCCCTCCACCACCATCACAGCCTTGCGCCCTGGCACCTGCAAGCCCAGAGGTGCAGATGCGTGCCACCATCATCGTCACGTGGCTGGTCATGCAACGGTCGCCACCCTCACTCCGCCATAGCCGATGGGGCCCGAACCTTCTTCGGAGGCGCAGTCGGGCCACTGTCATCATCGCGGCTGGCCAGGGTGAGGGTTGTTGCTCTCAAGACCTTCCAACGACATTCCTCGGGTCATAGGGTGCGCCCAGGTGGCCCATTCTTCATTCCATAGACTCCCACACTCTCCTCGAGATGTCTCCGTCGATTCATGACCATCAAAATCCCATAAAGGTTACAGAGAGTTCGGGCCATGTTCCTTAGGCCCGTACCCTCCACGTTAGAATAGTATCATGCGGATTATTTGTTCATGAATCAAGAAGAATATAAATGTTCTTAAATCAAGATAAAGGTGAAGAATGAGAAAAGGGATAAGCAAACTACAATCCCTACCTTGAGTTCTCATTGGAGGTGTCGTGAGAAGAAGTTAGTGAAGGCGATGAGGGTGCCAATGGTCGTCACTTCTACAACACACTTCCGACGTCAGGCTCATGCATCATCCTCGTTTTTTATTTTGAAGTACGTTATTCGTTGGAGAGAAAGAGTTTCTCTAAAGTTCTCCCCCAATTCTCCCCTCCCCAACAATTTTTCCATGGAAATGAGGAGACAACAAATTAAAATAGGTTCATCAATTTAATTTACATTGGCACAATTAAATAGCACAATTAATTTTATTGTATTTTTAAAATTAAATGGAACAATTAATTTTATTACGTTGACCCAATTAAATAGGAGAATTCCAAGGGAGATACCCACATTAAAAAGGGGTTCGGGAGGTCCCCACCACTAGAATTAAAAATTGTGGTTTTTTAGTTCGGGTTGTCCCCACCCCCATAACTCAAAAAGAGGGGTTTTAAAAGAAAAATAAAATGATAAATATTTTATTTTTCTTCTTCCACGAAGAAATGAACAACTATCTTCTACCGTCGAACTAATGTGGTCGAGGTGAAACTCTACTTTAGAGAATATCGGTGCTGCAAGTTCAACAGTTCCCTCCGATTTCAATTTCAAGCACTGGTTCAAAAGTTAATAAAAAAACCCACTCACACATTTACAGAATTTACCTAAAAAAAGTTTAGAAATTCATTCCGGGCACACCGGGCCTCGGCATTACGCGCCGTCAATTTTCACGGACTCGTAAAATTCCTATATAATTAAAAATAATAACATGGAATTTCCATATCTTTACAAGGAATGACCATAAAATTTTTTGGGCCACCCTGTCTAGAATTATTGCAAATTGAGGCCATAATTTCCAAGGTCCAAACACTAACTATACGTACTCCACTTCTAGGACTATCCAAAACTTGATCTTTTAAATCACCCTATGTTATATAAATTATCTCTTTTTTAATAATACGAAATTTAACATGGTGTGATTTATAGCAGGTTTTTCTATGGGGGGACTAGAACCCCATTTAATGTCACCATGAACCATAAAAAACATCAGGATCATAATTAAGATCATCACTAGGCTCTAAAATTCATACCATAGTCCATGGATTTGATAACCTGAAATAAATCTATAGTTAAGTTAAATTATTATTTTTATATTTGATTATATATCAATTTTCATAAATTATTCAATATATATCAATGAAATGTGTGGAAATATTTTTTTAATAATAATGGATTTGAATAATAGGAAATATTGGTTAAAAAATAATAATTATTCAATTTCAAACTCTTTATATCACAAAAGTTATCTTATTTTTACTTTACTCATACATAATTTATCCTATAATAGGGATAAAAGATAATATGAATTTGTTTTTGAAGTATATTCTACGTCTTCACCTAATGATAGGGTGTAAAATGTGTATTATACATCCCCTACCCCCCCATATATATCACTTCAATAGATTATCATGTTGTTTGGGTATGGTTATGATACTGGGATTTCTTGAGTAGAGAATAATATATATTTTTAAGACCAATGTATCAATTTTAATATACCTTTTTCCCTATCATGGTCTATTAGAGTGTCATATTTATTTTAATCCCAATGACTAGGTAATTTTAATAAAAAATTATTCAATTGAAAATTATTTATAACCAATTTAATTACCCGATGGAAATGTGTTCGATCTAAAATATTATCTTTATATATATATTTTTAAGAAGTATTATGATTATTTATAAAGGTATATTGATTATAATATTATAGTAAAAACAATTACATATGGGTAATTTAAATCGTGTTTCATAGTAATCCTATTGATGTGTTCATGGAATAGATGATGTCACCATTTATTCATTTTAAAATATCAATTCATTTTAATTATAAATAAATTCAATATTAATTTTGGGACATATTATGATCATGTTATTTATTTTATGAAATTCATAGAATTAACATTTAAGAACATGTTATTTGTATGTCTAATTAAGTATCAATTAATTATCCAATAGATTAACATATTGAATAAGGTTATCACTACTGATGTATAATTTTATGATCAAATAAGTGTTAAATTTGACCTTTCATTGGATATATCCAATAAAATCAATCAATGATGAAATCTATCTTTCTCACCATGGAACTATTAAGGATTAAATATATCATTCTAACATTTTATGTCTCACCTGAATACATTATAATTATAAATAAATAAAATTTAGATGGGTTGATTATGGAATGATTTTTGAAATATGAAATGATTGTATTTTAATGTCCCTTTTCTAATATAACAATCATATAAGGTGCATAATATAGGTTATTTAAATAATTTTTTATCTTTTTGGATACTCCTTAACCAAAAAATTTGATTTTAATTTTTTATATTTATAATAAAATAAGATCTAAAATCCAAAATACATAGAAAATGATATTTGGATAGAAATAATATTTTTATTCATAAATTACCATGTTAATTGTCTGAAAAGGGATTATTTTTTCAATCTTCCTGAAAACCCAATGATTTGAAAACATCTTCTCCTAGGGGGGAAATAAACAAGATATAATGTTTATGGTTATTATTTTTATATGCAAAAGAATTTTTTTAATATCTATATAAGGCTAATTATTATATTATATTTTGTCTTAAACAATAATAACATAGTTAAATAATCATATAATTAGTGGAAAATGACATATAAATTTTTGAAAAACATTCATACATGTTTGAATTTGTATGTTTCTCTAAATAAAATACAATTGAACTCATAATTAATTATATATTGATCCACTATTCCTTTGAAGTATCAAAATAAAAATCAACTATAATGATATATTATTATGTGATTCTAATTATTGATTCATTTTTGAGTTAGAGATGAAATTTTAAATTCTAAATTAATTCATGGATCCAATTGATCATGTAGAAGTTGTATTATGTCAGTCTCACATTCATTATTTTAACATAAAAATTATTTTTGTAAACATATATCATGACATTTTTTGAAATTATTAATAATGATTTATGAATTTTATCATTTTTTAAATCATGAATCAATTCCATTATTTATAGTTGGTAAAATTTATTCATCATGTTTTTATATCGTTGATCTTAACACTAACAACGTCTTGGTGAATGTTAAACATTACATTAAAAGATGATATGAAAAGGATTCCTTGAAATATAATGTAGAATGAAACCATATTGATGACATATTATATACAAAAATGGGTTACTTATTTTGTTAATATTTAGAAATAATGTTTATATATTTATAATTAAAATAATTGTTATTGAAGAAATAAGTCTACATAAATCACCTACTATAACATTTTTAATGGCTATTTTTTTAATTAAGTACATTTTTATTGGTTACACATGAGTTTTAATTGAAAAATTTATACATTACCATGATTTTCTAAGATATAAAATTGTATTCGAGTATATTAATCATTCATATTTTCAAGGATGTGATATTATATACCGTGCTATAATTTATAAGATATCTGGACCATTTCATACATTTAAAAATTCTTCCATTAAAAACACTCGAAATGGTATAATCCTAAAAAATGATTTATATTGGTTTTAATTTATAGAATAATTTTTTAATTAAAATAATGGAGTGAGGGAGATGAGTACGACTAAACATGGATGATAGACCATTCCATGAATTATTTTAACACTATATTTTTTGGAATAGGAAATAATATTATCAAAATAATTCAATAATACAATGGTGGAAAAATATATCTTCACTTGGGTAATAATATTTTCAAAATGTGTTCATTATATCATAGTTGAATGATATTTAAAAAAGGAACTAATATTTCATAATTGTTTATGAGGTCATTTTAAATATTGAGTGGAGTATAAAAAAATTTTCATCAGGATATACAAAAATATTTACTGTGATTACATTACATCTTATATGATTTTCTTCCATTTTGATTTACATTTAAAATAATTCATAAGTAATGTATTATCGGGAGAGCTAAATAGAGTATTAATTTACTATTGATAACCAGCATGTTGTGGTTCTAGACTGGTAAAAGAATTATATTCATTATAGGGAGGTTTTTATTTTATATGTTCTAAAATGTCATGGTATAATTTAAGATATAAATTTGAGAATGATATTAACATGAAACCTTAATAAAACAAAATTTTATTTTGATTTATTATAAATTATATTAATTATTTGGAGAATGTCGTTTCTAGTTTTTTAAATAAAAATCTGTGACAACAAATATATTTCCAAAAATGTATAATAGTAATGATTTTCTTATATTCATTAAAATCAATTTTTATATAATATTTAAACAATTTTATAAGTTTATATTACTTCTCAATTGATAGCGTATAATCAATTTCATAATCATAATACATATATGATTACTACATTTACTTCGTGTCATAAGGGATGTTTTATTTAATGATTTAGAAATCGTGCTTAAAATAATTACATATTTTAAACTATTAATAGAATAATTTAATTATTTATCTTTTTGTAAATGGATATTCATGTTATTTCATTATCTTATTTATTATAAATAATTTGAAGAATAAATTAAATAATGATATAGAGTTTTTCTAAAAACAATTTAGGTATATTTTAAATAAATTACTCATTTATTTAATATATGTTTTGATTGAACAGTTAAATTTATAAATATTATAATTTTCACATGAAAATATAAATTTGTTTTTTTGAGACCTCATGAATAAATTTTTTATAAGTTAATTATTTAAATTTTCTTCTATATTTTTATTTTTATTTCATAGTGAAAGTACTATTTTTAAAAATATCAATCCTTTTAAGAAATCATCATTATATAAGAATTAATTGAAAATTAATAAAACTTTTTTTCAACCAATTTTATATTAAAGTATAATTTCAATTTACTCAATGATTTTATATTTAATTTATAATCAAACAATTTCTATTTTTAAACAATAGTAATGTTTTAAACTAAGAAAAAATATTATTTCCTGATTTTCTCTTAATTAATTATTAATAAATGTTTCATTTTATTATTATTTTGATTGAAATGTAAACAATAATTTTTGAGAAAAATATTTATCCAACATATATCATATGAATCAATATAATTCATGTATTTTAGGTAATTTATTTTTCTTTATTAAACATTCATCTTTTTTTAAAATGATTTAATTGTGCTACAAAAACTTTTATTATAAATATTTTTTTAACATCTAGGAATTTATTATTATAATGTTTTTAGAAATTAAGAATAAACATGTTAAATTTACGTGGAATTCTATATTTTATTTTTATTCTTTCTAAAAACAAACCATTTTAAATATTTGTTCACTTGATTAAGATTTAATGTGTTAAAATGGTTAAATTATGTGATAAGGTAACAATATATTACAAAACCATATACTTTTATTAGTGGATAGAGTCATTCTCAAACTCATCCACTTATCTAATAATTTTTAATTCATATTTTATCAACTTTATTTGAGAATGAAACTAATGTTTTTATCTTTAGAATGTAAAAATACAAAAAAAATGTCGCCACTCACTACTATAATTAAACCACTCCCCCAATATTATTTATACCCTTTTTAGACATTAGTCATAAATTATTTAGAAAAATGAATCATCGATCATTTTTCATGTGTCTTATAATTTTTAGTCTCACCAAATTTCTAACTTATGATGTATTAGTGGAATCTTTAAAAGAGAATTGTGAAGGAAAATGAAATTTTCATAACCATGTTCATTCATGTTTCTTTTGGCTTTAACCTCATAAAAATAATTTATAAAATAAAGATGATATAGAATATTACTGTTCGTTATATTTATATGATTTAAATTTTATAGGGAAATGTTCCTCTACCTTGCTTCAATCAATTGGGAATTTATAACTTTGTCTATTTCACATGAAGGCCATCACATCCATGAATGAGGTATTAATTTTTATACACATCCTTATATGAATAGTTTTAAAAAATCAATTTAGTGAATACATATTTTATATATGAAATAGATAATGTTATGAAAATATATTTTTTAAATAAATTTATTAAAATTTACAATAATTGATCATCATAAAATTTAACTATAAAAAATGAGAATACATAGACACTTTGTATGTAATAAAATATAACAATTAAAATTTACCAATCATCGGCATCTACATATTCTTGTTTTTTTATTATCACATTAAGTATATGTAGAAACCCAAAGCTTTATGTACATAGAAATTACATTACCTTTGTAGAATACTTAGTACATGGCATAAAACAAATGCCTAAAGACCGTATTTGTTTAGTGTCTTTGGAAACCCAGAATTTAATCTTCTAATCATGGTGAAAGATCTTCAATATCTCCCATAAAGATCATCCCCATTATCTATTACCTAAATACTTTCTTTATATCCCGGGGAAAAGAAAACATAAAAAAGGTGAGATCAAATGCTCTATAAGGTTAATCATGGAGAACTTAAAAACAATCCACAAACATTTGAACGTAAAAACATTAACATAAAACATCAAAATCTTGATCAATGAAATAAATCTTGGTAGTAAATAAGGAATAGATCATAAAGGAACATTAACCACGATAAAATATCATGGGAATAAAACATGTAATTTTGGAATCCATTAAGCACATGTTATGATTTCCATAGTAGCCAAGGCATTGCTTCCAAGACCATCATACTGGACAAAGTCCATTACTGAACTGTGTTTACTTGTCATTCCAGCCCTATATTACTGAACCAGATTTACTTTTCATTCCATCCATGCCTATTTCATGAGATATAAATCTTTACCAAATTAATTTCAGGGAGATATAGGTCCCACCCATCTCATATTGAAATCATTCTTACATGTACCACAAAACAAGCATAAATCATTCATCATAACCCAAAGAATTAAATGGGTTTCATAAACATCATCTCATCATTCCATAATCCATATAAAACAAATGGACATCATTTCATCATAATAAAAATCAAACCATGTAAATAATATAGGCATTATACTTGAAACATAAAAATTATAAATAATTCCATCTTAGATAGAAAACAGTTTTGATAAAAGTCTTGAAATGAATTATTGAGGAAAATATCCTTTCTTCTTCAAAATAATTTTCTTTTCTCAAAATGCCACAAAATTTTAAAACAAAAGGATATTATTGAAAATAATCATGAAATATTTTAGAGAAATATTCATGAATAAAAGGTTTTATGAAACCATAAAAATCCATTCATTCCATATAAGTTAAAAAACATTCTCCTCGTACTTTTACCGAAAAATTCAAAAAGTACCATGTATGGTAAAAAAGAGAAATATTCCTTCCATAACACAAAGTAAAAGTAAAATAGGGGTAAAAATGACTTTAAACATACATGGAATAATATTACACACTTTATGAAAAACATTTTTATGTACATGGATGAAAAATATAACCCCAATAAATACTTACGTATAAGTAATCCTGGATAAAAATGAGATTAGAAAATTATCCCTTACCTTTTATGATCGGTGGAATCATACGTGTAATAAATTAAATAAAATTATATTCATAACTAAATATCATATACTTAATAATAGAAATAATAAAACATTCATGGGAATCATAAACACCATACAAAAGAAATACATGGTGATAAAGGCATATATCTCACAGAAATAAAAGTGAGACAAAATAATCCCTTACCTTATGCCCAATTTCATGCATATGTGTCCAAGACTCAATTATAGTGGGTTTAAACATATTATTAACATCTAATAGAACTATAATAATATTTATGATATCATATATTATTAACTTATGACTTTATATTACCCGTTCATTTGTCAATTCCATGTTAAAGCAACATTTTGGGTAAGTCGTTTCATTTATCATCCTTGTTTTGACTTGTAATTATTCATATGAATACATATATCATGATTACATACTTATATAATTTAAATCATGATTTATATATAATATATATCCCAAATATACATATATATAATAGATCAATAAATGGAATGAAATACACCATTCATGGAGACGGTTCGCCATACGTACTCATGAACATTGTTTTCGTTTCCTTATTAAATTGAATGGAAGTAAGTAAATAACATATACATAAATCCAGTATCATTAATATGTCATATATTTCATGATCAATTATTATATATACTTTATAATCATTCTTTATTGGTTAACTTGGAAATGAATCTAATCGCGTCGTGGAGACGGTATTCCGTACATACGCACGAGTGATGATATTGTTCCCATAATTATTGAATGGAATTATAGTGGATGATATAATATCTCAGAATTAGTATCATGTTATAATAACAATATATAGTTATTATTTACACCATTATACCCATCGATGTACGGTGGTGGTGGAGAAACAGATTACACCACGGCGTGGAGACGATATTCCATTCGTACACACACACGATGATTTCGTTTTCCATAGGATGGATAGAAGGTGAAATAGGGTTGGATCATATTTATAATAACATATCCATGTATGATTGATACCGATGTTATGAATTTATTATGAAACAAAAAAAGTAGAGGATGTATAAGAAGAAATGAATTTGAATGAATCGGTAAAGGATATTACCTCTTCTTCGACGAGCCTCTTCTAAACCTCCTCTTAGGGCACTAAAGTTTGACTTTGAAGAAGACCAGGACATGTAGTATGTTTCTAGGAAAGTTGAGAAGCTAAACGGGTAGGGTTTGACCGAGATTTAAGGCTCAATGTTGTATGAGGAGGAGAGGGAGGAGATGTCCTTTTCTAAGAGAGGATATGGGCACTTTTGGAAACCTTTAAAATATTAATTCATAATAAACTAAAAAAAACTTAAAAACCTCCAAAAATGGCTCAAATACCAATATTAGATGATATAGGGTTGTAATATCATCAACAAATAATATTTTTACAAGTTGGTAATTTATTTTAAACCATATCAACTTAATTTATCCTTATTTAATCTATTTAGTTTTATTTATGGTAATAATTTTATAAATTTTAAATTGTTATAAATAATTATTATGTGTTGTGAACTGTCAATAATTGGATAATTTATGAATTTTTATACCATATAAATTTCAACTTATAATTTTTAAATATTTTTGTGATTTTTAAACAATTTAATAATATGTTATTTGTATAAAATAACTACAGCGTCAATTTTGACACTATTCGTTTATTTGAATTTGAATAAAATCCACAAAGAGGATATATTAGAAAAAATATATTTAATAGATTCCTAACCTGTCATATTAATCTAAAAAATTCATTTAGAACATTTATTTGTTTATATAACATATATTTTAATATTTTTAATACCAATTATTTGATATTTCCCTTAATAAAATAATTCCTACAATATTTTTGTATAATTATTTAACATACTTATTTGTTTCTTGAAAATTAAAAATAAAATACTATGATCCAGATAAATCTAAAATATTCGATAATAATACTTTTACTCGATTTTATAATCTAAAAATCACAACATTTAAATTGTTATATTTATTAAATTATGAAGGTGAAAAATTTGACATCATTTAAAATAAAATAATATAATTGTCATAATCTAATTTATAAGGATCCAAATTGTCAAAAATTATACCACTTGATGATTAGGGATGACATGTACACGAAAAATACGTTTTGGTCAGGTTTTTGGGCCTTCAATGGGTATTATTAGATTAACAAATACTATATTATTGATTTTTCACTAAATAAATAATTTTTGAATCATTATGGTATATACTATTAATGTAATTACATATTTATTAAAAATTACAAATTAATTACCATGATAAATAAAAAAAATTAGCTTTCATATTAGTATTTATAAGCAAATTTATATTCTGTATAACCTTATATTAAATATAATTTAATTATTAATGTTTGAGTGAGACATATTTCACTTTCATTTAAATAAAATAAATTAAAGGTCTTAATCACATACAATTGGGTTATAATAAATATCATTTCAGCCCAATTATATTTTAGGATGAAATATAATCATTTATTTATATTTTGACATGTTTTAGGGTAATTTTATAATATTATTTTTACCCTAAATTACCTAATTTACTTTTAGTTGTGGTAAATAAAATTTATCGTAGATACTATTCATAATGCCCTCAAATAAAATGTATCCTATAAACATAATTTGTACCTACTGATTCCAAATATGGAATCCATTTTTCCAAATTCATGACATAGAAGATGATGTAATTAGTTTAAAGTTAATCCCGTTGTAAAAAAACGGGTTTTTATTTAAAACATTACAAACGATAGAAATGTTTTTGCCTATAAATTCAATGTAAAATTAAAGAAAATGACATACATTATATTAAATGGTAAAAATCTATTCTATTTATACTTTAAAACAATTCAATATTATAATTTAACCATATAAATTATCTTAATGAAAAAAGATGTTTTTAAATAAAATTTAGCATGTTTTTACTATTCATCAAAATATGAACGTTATCAGAAAAATAATAAAAATTCATGCAAGGTAAATTTTTATATCCCGATTCACAAGAAGAAGTTTATTTTTTAAAATTGAACTTATAAACTTTTTAAAAATTAGATTTCAAATGGGTGCACTTTCAAAAGGCGGAAAAACTGCATTTTTTGAAAAATTCTTATTTACCCCGAAATATTTATGTTGTTCTCATACCAGGTTCTAGAATAAGTGTAAGATGAATTATGATGTGATAAAATTAAAAATTTAGTTAATACTATTCATAGTGTCTAATTTATAATAATATTATAAAAATATATCGTTGTTTAATGAAACTCGGTATTGCGTACAACACACGCTCTTGAGGAAGGTCACTCTTGCGTGTATTGCAAGCCAAGTCAGAGTTGCATGTAGGGAAATATTCATTTGGTGTTTCATATAACATACTCAAAATATATTTCAGTTATACATTGATGAAAATATAAACTTGGTGTTGTATAAAATGAATTATATTCGAAAGAAATTGAAATTATGTGCATCACAAGCCATGAATAGTGTTTCATATACTGCAAGAAAATACAGTGTTGAATATATCCCTACCTAATCATGGTGAAGCATAAAAAAAGGAATAAGAGAAATTATAAAGAATAATTTTAGTAAAAT
This sequence comes from Viscum album, assembly GCA_963277665.1. Lineage (NCBI taxonomy): Eukaryota > Viridiplantae > Streptophyta > Magnoliopsida > Santalales > Viscaceae > Viscum > Viscum album. The sequence continues at coordinate 277,358,608 of OY728137.1, forward strand.
CTCGGGGTGTTACATTCTACCCCCCTTAGAATTAATTTCTCCCTCAAAATTCGTTAGAGTTATAAATGGTTTTCTACTTGAACGTTTCTTTCATAGAAACCCACATTTTAAAAAAGGAATACTAAAACTTAATTTTAAAAAGGGAAGTTAGAAACATAACGGTCACCCAAATTAACTCAACACTGGGTTTCCACATAATAGAATATAAGTGAAAATATAGATATGAAAGAGAAATATAACCATCATGTTCTAACTAAGAGTGGTAGAGAACATGGCTATCAAAAATCCAACAATCACAAAGCCATAAATTTGTGATGATCTAAGGTACCTTCTGATTCATCAGATATGAGGGCACTAGGACAACATTTTTGGTTTTCAATATCATTTCCTTAATGTTGAAAATTTTGAATTAGGAGAAATACATACTCTATTTTAGTACAATCTCGCCATCGGTCTTTCCTTGAAGGATTTCTACTTCATATTTTAAAGAAATAAAGTTGAATTTCTCATTCGTTAAGTGTTAGCAGATCATGTGATAGAATGATGGGTCATTCCAATTGTCTCAAAAAAGGTTAACAATAGTTATAAAATATGAATAATTACATCTATGGTGAGGTTAATCATATATGATTCCAAAAATGGACTTAGACTCCAACTATAATAGCGCTTAATAAAACAAAACAAATTTCTACTAACAAGGGACTTCCTGTAGGCCACTGGTAGGCGATAAAGGCCTGTCGCACTTCGGTTGTGGGTTCAATTCCTGCATCTTTATCCAACGTGATGGGTTTTCACCTGTCCTACAGGTTGTCCTTTTAATAAAACTATACTATTATATCATTTCATAGTATAAAGAAAAATATTAAAAGAGAGGTCATCTACTAAGAATGTGATTACCATCATTTATCCCCCATATATCCTAAGATATATCTTGTTGTTGGTCACATTGCAAAAATTTGAATACATTAATCATGTATTCTCTTGAAAAATGATTACCCATTGTACCTTAGTGAAAAACATGAATGTTGTCAAAAGTTAACTCTTTCCACATACAAAAATCCCAAAATTTATATTTACTCAAAACATGATGTTACTTTGTCCTTATATCAATCATGAGCTCATTAATACTACCCAACATATTATTTTCCCTTTATCCATTCATTATGCGCATATCATATTCTTTCCAAAAAATATCTGAATAACCTTTCATGGTTACCAGTACCATTCAACATATACTATCAAATACTTTAGTAAAAACAATAGTGTAAGAATACTTAGATGTTTCTTTATTCCATAGTACCATTTAATTACCTATAAAACATAACTCTTGATAAACATACAATCATTCTACTACCTTCTTAATCCATTTACCAAGCTTCATCATTTTATTCCTCAACATTTATTTTATCTCATATATCATTTGCAGTCTCTTCATCATCATCAACATAAATAATACCCATAAAACCATGTTGATTCTCTTCATGAGATTTTCCCATATGGAATTGGTTTGAATAATTCCAGTATATTATATATTTAAAACATTTAACCATTGTTGATGTCTTATCAATACATTTATCCTTGTCCATGGTGTTAACTGAGAATTTTCCTTTGCAATTACTGGCTTTGTGTCCTTTTTTTTCTACACCCAAAGCATATTCCAGATCTTTTGAAACATTCTCCCTGATCCCTCTTACCACATGATTTACATGATGGAAATTTAACTTTATTTCCCCTATCATCATCATGAAACTCCATCTTTCTCTTATTAGTTGAGTCAGGAAACTTACCAAAGTTGAAATTATTAATCATATTATGAGATTTCTGATTAGGCATAATAATGATATTTTCAATTCCAAATCCCGTTTCATTTGGTTGCTCATGAAGAATATCCTTCCATTTTCTATTATATCCTCTATTATCGTGAATCTTCCTGTTTCTATACATTTTCTAAAACCCAAAAGAAAAGTGTGAGAGGAAGAAATCATACTAGGAAAACAACATAATCAAGGGGAGTACTTTCAACCTATAACATCTTAGGTTTAATCCTAGGTTATTCATGCTCGTTACCATAATTTTATGGCTGTAACCTATACTTATACATAACCTTAGGGACATCCCTATACATACCTTAGAAATATCTCTAGGTATCTCAGTAAGTTTTCTCATCCTATTTTCCAAAGGTCGACTAAACGTTCACTCTGATACCAACTGTAGCGGTCTGGATTTATTTCTAGTGGAATAGAATTGATACCTATCAGAGCACTCCATGGGTGGCTACACCCCTTGTGTGGGACACACCACCATCCCCAGTGGAATCCATTTCCTCATAAATCCCTTGGGCAGAGAGTCATGCTTCTTCCAATGCTCACACGTGAGAGTTCCCAATGATTGGATTCATTCCTACCTCTTATTCTATGATACCAACTGTGGAGACCCAAATCTTGATGTACATAGAAATTACACTACATTTTCAGAATACATAATACATGACAAAAAGATACGCCCAAAGACCGTATTAATTTAGCGTCTTTGGAAACATATAATATAATCTTCTAATCATGGTGAAAGATATTCAACATCTCCCATAAAGATCTTCCCATTTTGTTTACTTACCTAAAACAATTCTTTATATCCTGGGGAAAAGAAAACATAAAAAGGGTGAGCTCAAATGCTCTGTAAGGTTAAACATGGATAACTTAAAAACAATCCATAAACATTTGAACGTAAAAACATAAACATAAAACATCAAAATCTTGAGCAATGACATAAATCTTGGTAGTACATATGGAATAGATCATAAAGGAACATTAACCATGATAAAATAGCATGGGAATAAAACATGTAATTGTGGAATCCATTAAGCATATTATATGATTTCCACAGTAGCCAAGGTATTGCTACCAAGACCATCATAGTGGAAAAAGTCCATTACTGAACTGGGTTTACATGTCGTTCCAACCCTGTATTACTGAACTAGGTTTACTTTTCGTTATAGCCATGTCTATCTCATGAGATATAAATCATTACCCAATGCATTGGAGGGATATATAGGTCCCACCCATCTCATATTGAAATCATTTTTACATATTCCATAAAATAATCATAAATCATTCATCATAACCGAGAGAATAAAATGGGATTCATAAACATCATCCCATAGTGCTATAATCCATATAAAACAAATGGACATCATTTAATCATAATAAAAATATAACTATGTAAATAATAGAGACATTATACTTGAAACATTAACATGATAAATAATATCATCTTAGATGGAAAACATTTTTGATAAAACACTTGAAATGAATTATTGAGAAAAATATCTTTTCTTCTTCAAAATCATTTTCTTTTCACAAAATTCCACACAATTTTAAAATAAATGGATTTTATTGAAAATAATAATGAAATAATGTAGAGTAAGATTCCTGAATAAAAGTTTTTATGAACCTGTAAAAATCTGTTTGTGCCGTATAAGTTAAAAAACATTCTCCTCGTAATTTTACTGAAAAAGCCAAAAAGTACCATGTATGGTAATCAAAAGAAACATTCCTTCCATAACAAAAAGTAAAAGTCAAATAGAGGTAAACATGAATTTAAAAATACATGAAATAATATTAAACACTTTATGAAAAACATTTTTATGGACATGGATGAAAAATATAACCCCAATAAATACTTACGTAAAAGCAATCCCGGATAAAAATGAGATTGCAAAATTATCCCTTAACTTTTATGATCGGTGGAATCATACGGGTAATAAATAAAATAAAATTATATTCATATGTAAATATCATATCCTTCATAATAAAAATAATAAAACATTCATGGGAATCATAAACACCATACAAAAGAAATAGACGGTGATTTAGGCATATGTCTCACAGAAATAAGACTGAGACGAAATAATCCCTTACCTTATGTCTAATTTCATCCTTATGTGTCCAAGACTCCTGTATAGTGGGTTTAAAAATATTATTAAATTCTAACAGAACTATAATAATATTTATGATATCATATATGATTCACTTACGACTTTATATTACTCGTTCATTTGTCAATTCCATGTTAAAGCGGCGTTTTGGGTAAAATCGTTTCATTTATCATCTATGTTTTGACTTGTAATTATTCATATGATTACATATATCCTGATTACTTACTTCTAGAATGTAAAACAATATTTATATATAATATATATTCATATTATACATATATATAATAGATCGATAAATGGAATGAAATACACAGTTCATGGAGACGGTAGGCTATACGTACGCATGAACGTTGTTTTAGTTTACTTATTAAATTGAATTGAAGTAAGTGAAAAAATATACATAAATATAGTATCATTAATATGTCAAATATTTCATGATTATTTATTATATATACTTTTTAATCATTCTTGAGTGGTTAACTTGGAGAATGAATCTCATCGCGTCGTGGATAAGGTATTCCGTACGTACGCACGAGCGGTGATATTGTTCCCATAATTGTTGAATGGAATTAGAGTGGATGATATGATATATAGTAATTATTATCATGTTATAATAACCATATATAATTATTCTTTACACCATTATACCCATCCATGTAAGGTGGTAGTGGAAAAATAGATTACACCACGACGTGGAGACGATATTCCATACATACGCACAACAGTGATTTCATTTTACTTAGGATGGATAGAAGGTGAAATAGGGTTGGTTAATATTTATAATACCATATAAGTATATGAGTGATATTTATGTTATTAATTTATTATGAAACACCAAAATAAGAGGAAGTAGAAGAATAAATGAAATTGAAAGAATCGGTAAAGGATATTACATATTTTTCAACGTGCCTCTTCTAAACCTCCTCTTAGGGCACTAAAGTTGGTCTTTGAAGAAGACCAAGACCTATAGTATGTTTCTGGTAAAGTGTATAAGATATATTTTCTAGGTTTGGCTGATATTTAAGGCTCAAAGTGGTGTGAGGGGGAGAGGGAGGAGGTTCCCTTTTATAAGAGAGGAGAGGGGAACTTTTAGAAACCACTAAAATATTAATTTACAATAAACTCAAACCCCACTTAAAAACCTCCGAAAATGACTAAAAGTTAAATATTAGATGATATAGGGTTGTAAGCTCATAATCCAATAAGATTTGGACATGTTGTTAATTTATATTAAACCTTATCAACTGGAGTTATCCTTCTTTAATTTATTTAATTTTATTTGTGGTAATAATATTCTAAATTTTAAATTGTTATAAATAATCACTTATGTGTTGTGAATTGTCCATAATTGGATACTCTATGACATTTTAGACAATATAAATATAAATATATACTTTTTAAATATTTTTGTGATTTTTAATCAATTTAATAATATGTTATATTTATAAAATAACAATAGTGTCAATTTTGACACAATTTATTTATTTGAATGTAAATAAAATCCACACAAGGGATATATTATAAAAAATATTTACTAGATTCATAAAAAGTCTTATTAATCAAAAAAATTCATAGGGAATATTTATTTGTTCATATGACATTTATTTTAATAATTTTAAAACCATTTATTTGATATTTCCTTTAATAAAATAATTACTACAACATTTTTTTATAATTATTTAAAAAACATATTTGTTGCATAAAAATTAAAAATAAAATACTATGATCCATATAAATGTGGTATATTCTATTATAATAATTTTAATCGAATTTATCATCTAAAAATCACAACATGAAATTTTTTATATTTTTTAAATTTTGAAGGTCACTACTTTGACATCATTTAAAATAATATAATATAAGTGTCATAATAGCCATTATAAGGCTCAAAACGGTCAAATATTAGAAAATTTAATGCTTAGGTATTACATGTACATGACCAATAAGTTTTGGTCAGGTTTGTGGGCATTTAATGGATATTAATAGTTTAATAAAAACAATATTATGATTTTTCACTAAATAAATAATTTCTTCATCATTAATGTATAAGATATTAATGTAATTATATATTTCTTAAAAATTACAAATAAATTACCATGATAAAGAAAAAAATTATCTATTAAATGAGTATTTATAACCAAAATTATATTTTTTATGACCTTATATTAAAACCAATTTAATTATTAAAGTTTCAGTGAGATATATTTCACTTTCATTTAAATAAAATAAATTAAAGGTCTTAATCACATACAAGTGGGTTCAAATAAATATAATTTTGACCCATGTACTTTTTATGAGGAAATATAATCATCCAATTATATTATGACAAGGTTTAGGGTAATTTTATAATATTATTTTTACACTTAATTACCTAATTTACTTTTAACTGTGGTAAATAAAATTTACCATAGTTACTATTGATAATGTCCAAAAAAAACGTAACCTATTAACAAAATTTGGACCTAATGATTCCAAATATGGAATCCATTTTTACAAATTCAAGACACATAGGATGAAGTAATTAATTTAAAATTAATCCTATTTTCAGAAAAAACGGGTTTTGATTTATAACATTAAAAATGATTGAAATGTTTTTTTACTAGTTAATTCATTGTAAACTTAATGATAAAATTAAAAATTTAGTTAATACTATTCATAATGGCTAGTTCATAATAATATTATAACAATATATCATTATTTTTGGATGCTCGGTATTGGGTACAACACATGCTATTGAGGAAGGTCACTCTTGCGTGTAATGCAAGACAAGTAAAGGTTGCGTGTAGGTAAAGCTTCATTTGGGGTTTCTATAACATACTAAAAATAGAGTATAGTTATAAATTGATCAAAATCTATACTTGGTGTTGTATAAAATTAATTTCATTCTAAAGAACTTGAAATTGTGTGCATCACAAGCCACGAATAGTGTTTCTTATACTGCAAGCTAATACGATGTTGCATATATCGCTACATAATAATGGTGACGCGTAAAACAAACGATATAAAATAAATTAAAAAGAATAATTATCATAAAATCACTGGGTGTTACATTATACCCCCTTAAAATAAATTTTACCCTCGAAATTCATCCGAAGTTATAAATAGTTTTCTATATGAAAGCTTCTTTCATAGAAACCCACATTTTAAAAAGGAATACTAAAAATTAATTTTAAAAAAGAAAGTTAGAAACATAACGGTCACCAAAAGTAACTCAACACTGGGTTTCCACAAAAGATAATATTGGTGAAAATAAGGATATGGAAGATAAATATAACTATAATGTTCTAACAAAAAGTGGTAGAGAACATGGCTATGAAAAAGATGACAATCACAAAGCCATTAATTTTTGAAGATCTAAGGTACCTTCTGATTCATCAGATATGAGGGAACTTGGACAACATTATTGGTTTTCAATATCATTTCCATATAGTTTAAAATTTCGAATTATAATAAATACTTACTTGATTTTGGTACAATTTCATCGATGGTCGTTCCATGAAAAATTTCCACTTCATAACATAAATAAATGAAGTTGAATTGGTCATTCGTGAAGTGTTAGCAGATCATGTGATAGAATGATGGGTAATTCCATCGGTCACAAAAAAAGGTTAGCAAAAGTTATCAAATATACATAAGTCCATCTATGGTGAGGTTAATCGTATATGATTTCATAATTGTACTTAGACTCCAACTATCATACCACATAATAAAATAAAACTAATTTCTAATAACCAGGGACTTCATGTAGGCCACTGGTAGGCGATATAGGCATGTCGCACTTCAGTTGTGGGTTCAATTCCTGCATCATCATCCGACGCGATGGGATGTCACCTGTCCTACAGGTTGTCCTTTTTATAAAACTATACTATTATAACATTTCATAAATAATATCAAAGAGTTCTAGCCTTAAACAATGCTCTATGATGTCTAACTTAATCCATTCCAATATTTAGACTTATCCAAAATACTTCTGTCCAATATCATAGTATAAATAAAAGTATTACTAGAGAGGTTATATACTAAGAATGCAGTTACCATCATTTATCCCCTATATATCATAAGATATATCTTGTTCATGGTCAAAATACAAATATGTGAATACCTTAATCATGTATTCTCTTGAATAAGGATTGCCCATTGAACCTTAGTGAAAAACATGAATGCTATCAAAAGTTAACTCTTTCCACATACAAAAATTCCAAAATTTCTATTCACTCTAACCATGATGTCACTTTGTCCTTATATCAATAATGAGCTCATTAATACTATTAAACATATTATGTTCTCCTTATCCATTCATTATGCTCATATCAACTTTTGTTTAAAAATATATGAATAACCGTTCATGGTTACTGGTACCATTCAACATATACTTTCAAATACTTTATGAAAAATTATAGTGTAACAATCCTTAGATGTTTATTTATTCAATAGTACCATTAAATTACCTATACAACATAACTCTTGATAAACATACAATCATTCCACTACCTTCTTAAACCATTGACCGAGCTTCATCATTTTATTCCTCAACACTTCCTTCATCTCATATGTCATTTGTAGTGTCTTCATCATCAACAACATAAATACTACCCATACGACCACATTGATTCTATTCCTGAAATTTTCCCTTAGGGAATTTTTTTCCTAATGCCTATATATTCCACATTTCAAACATTTAACCATTGTTGATGTCTTAGAAAAAACATTATCCTTGTCCATAGTGTTGACTAAACCTTTTCCTTGCAATTACTGCTTTGTGTCCTTATTTTCCACACCCAAATCATCTTCCAGTTCCCTTGAAACATTCTCCCTAATGCCTCTTACCACATGATAGAAATTGAACATTCATTCCTCTGTGATCATCATGATACTCCATCATTCTCTTATTAACTAAGTCAGGAAACTTACTAATGTTGAGATTATTAATCATATTATGAGATTGATGATTAGGCATAATAACGATGTTTGGACTTCCAAATCCCATTTAATTTGGGTTCTCATGAATAATATCATTCCATTTTCTATCATATCCTCCATTATCATGAGTCTTCTTGTTTCCAGCCATTTTCTAAAACCAAAAAGAATAGTGTGAGAGGCAAAAATCATACTAATAAAACAACATAATTAAGGGGAGTACATTTAATCTTTAACATCATAGGTTTAATAATAGGTTATTCATGATCATAATAATAATTCTAGGACTCTAAACTATACTTATACTTAGCCTTAGAATCATCCCTAGACATTCCTTAGAAATATATCTTGGGATCTCACTAAAGTTTTCGCATACTAGTTTCCAAAGGTTGGATAAACCATTACTCTGATACCTACTGTAGTGGTCCAGATTTATTTCTAGTGGACTAGAATTGATACCTATTAGAGAACTCCATGGTCGGCTACACCCCCTAGGTGGGACATACCACCATCCCCAGTGGCAACCATTTCTTCCTGAAGCCCTTGGGCAGAGATCCATGCTTCGTCCAACGCTCACACGTGAGAGTTCCCAAGGATTGGATTCATTTATACCTACTTTTCTCTGATACCAACTGTAGAGACCCAAAGCTTTATGCACATAGAAATTAAATTACTTTTGTGGAATTCTTAATACATGACAAAAAATGACACCCAAAGATTGTATTAGTTTTGTATATTTGGAAACTCAGAACGTAATCTTCTAATCATAGTGAAAGATCTTCAACATCTCCTATAAAGATCTTCTACTTTTGTTTTCTTACCTAAAACCTATCTTTATATCCTAGGGAAAAGAAAACATAAAAAGGTTGATCTCAAATACTCAGTAAGGGTAAACATTAATAACATAAAAATAATCCACAAACATTTGAACATTAAAACATGGACATAAATCCTAAAAATCCTGAGCAATAACATAAATCTAGGCAGCACATAATCCATAGATCTTAAAGGAACATTAACCATGATAAAATAGCATGGGAATAAAACATTTAATTGTGGCATCCATTAATCACGTGTTATAATTTCATAGTAGCCAAGTCATTGCTTCCAAGACCATCATAGTGGACAAAGTCCATTACTGAACCAGGTTTACATGCCATTCCAACCCTGTATTACTGAACTTAATTCACTTGCTATTCCAGCCATGTCTATCTCATGAGATATAAATATTTACCCTATTAATTGGAGCGATAAATAGGTCCCACCCAACTCATATTTAAATTATTCTTACTTGGGCCACAAAACAATCATAAAGCATTCATCATAACCCAAAGAATAAAATGGGTTTCATAAACATCAACCTGGCATGCCATAATCCATATAAAACAAATGGATATCATTTCATCATAATAAAAATAAAACCATGTAAATAATAGAGACATTATAATTGAATCATAAACATTTTAAATAATGTCATCTTAGATGGAAAACAGTTTTGATAAAACACCTAAAATGAATTATTGAAGAAAATATCCTTTCTTCTTCAAAATCATTTTATTTTCACAAAATGCCATGATATTTTTAAAGAAAAGAATTTTATTAAAAATAATAATGAAATAGTTTAGAGTAATCTTCATAAATAAAAGGTGTTATGATACCGTAAAAATCCGTTCATTCCATATAAGTTAAAAAACATTCTCCTCGTACTTTTAACGAAAAAGTCAAAAAGTACCACGTTATTGTAAACAAAAGAATGATTCCTCCAATAAAACAAAGTAAAAGTCAAAGAGGGGTAAACATGACATTAAACATTCATAGAATAATATTAAAATCTTTATGAAAAACATTTTTATATAAATGGATGAAAAATATAACCCCTGTAAATACTTAGGTATAAGCAATCCCGGATAAAAATGAGATTGGAAAATTATCCCTTAACTTTTATGAACGGTGGAATCATTCGTGTCATAAATTAAATAAAATTATATGTATATGTAAATTAAATATCCTTCATAAAAAACCATAAAACATTCATGGGAATCATAAAAATCATACAAAATAAATAGATGGTGATTAAGGAATATGTCTCATAGAAATAAAACTGAGACGAAATAATACCTTACCTTATGTCTAATTCCTTCCGCATGTGTCCAAGACTCCAGTATAGTGGGTTTAAACATATTATTAACTTGTGATAGAACTATAATAATATTTTTGATATCATATATGATTGACTTATGACTTTATATTACCCATTCATTTTTCAATTCCATGTTAATGTAGAGTTTTGGGTAAAATCGTTTCATTTGTCATCCGTTTTTTGACTTGTAATTATTCATATGATTACATAGATCATGATTAATTACATACATAATTTAAAAAATGATTTATATATAATATATTTTCAGAATATACTTATATATAATAGATCGATAAATGGAATGAAATATACCATCCATGGAGACTGTAGGTCATACGTACGAATGAACGCTGGTTTCGTTTCCTTATTAAATTGAAATGAAGTAAGTAAATAACATATACATAAATCCAGTATCATTAATATGTCATATATTTCATAATTATTTATTATATATACTTTATAACCATTCTTGAATGGTTAACGTGGAAAATGAATCACATCGCGTCGTGGAGACGGTATTCCGTACTTACGCACGAGCGATGATATCGTTCCCATACTTATTGAATAGAATTAGAGTGAATTATATAATATCTCAGAATTAGTATCATGTTATAATAACCATATTGTAACATCCAAGGTAAATAAAGAATAATAAATTTTCATATTTATTAATATTTACAAATTAAATATAAATTTTAATTTAAAGGGGTTGTTATGTTCGATAGCGTACCTGATACGCAACAAAGAGTTTCATTGAAATCATACGTTGCACACAAGTATTAAAATAATATTATTGTAAATGGTAGTTAACACATAGCTATTGTATTGGTGGGAATGGATAGAAATAACTAAAATATTATTATATATGTTTTTTAAATGTTTTTACATTTATCTAATAAAAGATAAAGGCTTAAAATACGGAAAGAATTCAATTTTAGGCATATATACCCTAATTTTCACTAAAGGCTCGCTTATCGCCTTTTGATGGTGAATTGTCATTAAATATAGTTTTTTTGACTATTATAAATTATATTGGACCAAATGAAATTATTATTTATAACCGGGATATCAAAATTTACTTTTTGTAAATTTTTGGTATTTTTCCGATAAAGTTCATTTTTTTAATGAATAGTGAAATATGTTGTATTTTAATTCAAAACCTATTTTTAATCTAATTTATTTATATGATTAGATTATTGTTTGAATTGGTTTTAAAGTGAAATTAGAATATATTTTTACCATTAAATCCAATAGTGGTCGTTGGAATTAATTTTACTTTGAAATCGGACTTAAACCAGTGTCAATCTTTTGATACTTATAGTTTCATAAAAACACGCTATTTGCTCTAACAGTGGGAATTAATTATTAAATAAATTAATGTAACTTATATGTTTTGAATTATGTAAAATATACATAATTTTTGAATTTGTAATATCAAATATAGCTTACGGTGAAGTTTTGGTATTTTTCTAAAAAACTTCAATTTTTGGTGAATAGTGAAACCACTAAGTGGTACTTATAAAAACTGATTTTTCATTTAAATGAAATTTTACCACCTCTGTGTTTTGAATTTCAAAAATCCGACATACATGGTTTTCATTAAGAAGTAAAATTTGGTTCAATGGGATTAAAATAATTTTTTGGTGAATTGTATCTTTTATGTTTTTAATCGCGATTAGAGGCAATTAGTGTAGTTTGGGGTAAAAATAATGTTTTAATAATATGGAATGACCTAGACGCATCTCCTAACCTTATTGGATATGTCATGTCCGACCAATAAAATCCATGGGTCAACTTGGGGACCACATGGAGCCACTTTGGAAGGAAAATAACATTAATATATTTTTATTTAATGTTAAGTAAAAATGTCACAAACATTAGTTATTTTACTAAAACAATTTTTAAATGGGGTTATACAAGTCAGATTTTTGACTATAAATATTCATTATAAAGATAAAAATATTTCCTTCATCATGATATTTGTTTATAATTTTTATACATTAAATAAATTAAATTAACTATGGCACCATGATGATGCATTGATTACCTCATTATTTAACGATTTAAATAAAATGAAAATATAATGTAAAATATAAGACCTACACTTGTCAAAAACCTATTGGATGTGTGGATTTCGAACCCTTATCACCTTATCCTCGAATTATATCAATGTGGGACCTTTTAAATACGAAACACATTTTAAAATTAAGTAACATTTCTTTACTTTCCAAGAGTGCCCCTCCTCTCCTCTTATAAAAGGCCCTCACCTCTACCATCTTACCCACACTTCCAAAGCCTTTGGCTCGGCCAACCCTATACCATTTTGTCTCTACACATCCCTCTCTGACTATTATAATCCTCACTTTGGGCAGAAGTCTTCCCAAAGAAGCCTTTGAGCTCAAATCTAAGAGAGTTACCTGATTTTAAGGTAATGTCTTCACTTGTGTCATTTTGTTTTATTTTGCTTCTCCGACCCCCTAAACTCTATTTATTCATTTAACTTGTAAACAATCCAGTATCTTAAATATACTAGGATGTTGTTATAATAATATTTCTAGCTACACTTACAAACACCTACATCTAATGGGTAAAGAACATATGGTTTCTGTGGATGGAGAATTTCTGCCTCACGAAACGATGATTGTTCAATATTCTTCCAACACCTTCAAAGGTGGCCATTAAGATGCCACTATATTTATATATGATCTATAATATGTTTATGTCTTCCTTAAACTTCTGTATTTTTCATTTATGGCACACTTTCATGGCTTCCATTATGGGTATACGCGATATCTTCATTTTAGGAAGTGTGGACTACCGCCCCCCCCCCCCCCCCCAAAGTGATTTGATTCGTTAATGCCATATGTGGGACGTATAAAGGTTTGATTTAAAGTTATTATATATGATGTATGTTACATATAAATTATGAATATAATTCTGGAATTAAAATATACATACCTCTCATTTAGTTTTAATTCCATTAATATAACAATGAAATGAAAGTAGCATTCATGCGTACGTACGGCTTACCGTCTCCATGAATAGTGCATTTCATTTCTTACCTCTAAATGATTATGTAATATTATAAATACTTGTATATTCTGGATATATATGATATATATGATATCCAAATCATGAATATCATTATGGATATAATGAACCATTGACCACACGAACAACATGTAATTGTAAGAAGTTCACTTTTGACTCAAGTACCAAATATCGACAAATGACCGTTATCAACTTAAATATCTACATAATGTTCATAATATGGTAATAAGTGATATAAAAGGAATAATGAACTTGAAAATGATTCTTAATCAATTATAAATTAACTCAAGTATATTATTCAGGACGTTAAAGAACGATCGAGTCAAGTCAGACCCGAGGTAAGGGACTTCGTCTCAATCTCCTTTCATTGAGGCATATTTTTGTTTTATACAGAACTATCATTAATACAGTGTATAAACCCCTTTGACTATTAAGTTTATTCAAAAGGAATCTCTTTATACGAAGCATTTTACTAAACGACAAAAGGGAATGTTTTTGTCGTATGTATGCGGCGACAACGACTTTTCCACCGCCGCGAGTATTATTTGTTATTTGGATTCCTCAACAAGCCGTAATATTTTTAAAATGAAATGAATACCATATAATATTTTATGTATTTTGGTATTGAAAATGGTTTTTATAATGGATTTGTTATGTCAATATATTTATGTGATATATTGTGATCAAAGTGTGGAAATGTTTTCTTTACATTATATTTGTTTTATGTTTTATGATTTTATATTGGTACATGGACATTTGACGGGTGGTTACGTGATAAACCATATGACGGGTGGTGCCGTGAATACTAGGATGGGTGGTTACATTATAACCTCCGATTCATTCGGTATGGAAGTCGGCCATATGGCTATTCCATTAATTGATATGTGTTGAAGTCGACCGAATGGTTATTCCATTTAAGTATGTTTATGTCCCAAGTTACCTTTATATGTTATGTGATCTTTATATGGGTTTTATGGTAATATTTTGGTTAAAAAAGGGTATGTAATGATCTTTTATTCAGTGAAGAGTTTTTAATACTTCATAAAGGTGAAAAGTATTACTTTGATAAAGTATACATGGTTTACTTGATGTTTTGATAAACTAATAGTTTTCATTATTTGTGTATCCCTTACTGAGCTTTTTATGCTGACCCCAAGTTTTTTTCAAATGTTTTTTACAGGACATAATGTGGAATAGGGTCAAGGATGGGATCTAGGGAAAGTCATGCTATATAAAACATGGAACTAGACATGTTTCTTTTTAAGAGTTTTTTATTCTATGGAAACTTAGTAGAAGTGTCTACTTTGTAATATTTTGAGATGAAATAGTTATGTTCTAATTCTCTAAAACACTAAACCTGAAAAGATCCTCAATGTGAATTATTCATTTAATTTAATATTAAGTAAGGTTTATGGCTGGGGGCTTATAGTTGGTATCAGAGGTCGGTTTAGACAACTTTAGAAGTTAGAAAATTGTTAAATTATAAGTTAATTTATGGTATGAATGAAATGATATAGCATTTAATGATTACCATGTTGCTTCGCCTAATATATTTCTATGATCAGAATGGTTTTCCGCAGAGGAAACAAAGTAGCTATGTTGGGACGACATCAGGAGGAAGACAACCTTCCAAATCAGCCACCTGAGATGGTCGGAATCGGAACTGAACAATTTGTTGTAGTGATGCCACAGTTGATTGTGGATATAAATGGTGGTGGTATCCATGCACGAGATCAGTCAGATCAACCGCATAGGAACATGTCAGTGGTGGAAGATTTCATGAGGCAACATCCCCCATCATTCAGAAAATCATCTGACCCTGTGCAAGCTGAAGGGTGGATTAAAGCACTGGAGAATATTTTTGATGTCATGGGGTGTTCATAACATCAGTAGGTTGGTCTTGCGATTTACTGTTTTGAAGGTGAAGTTGATCAGTGGTGGGCGATGGTGAAAAATGTCAGGGATAGTGATGAGATTGATGATATTCACTAGGACGAATTCAAAGGTATGTTTCTTGAGAAATATTTTCCTAAGGTGGTTTGTCTTAGGATGGAAAAACAGTTCCTAGAATTGAGGCTGGAGGATGACTTAGTGGCTTCTTATGAAGAAATGTTGACTCGATTGGCAAGGTATGCTCCAAACTTCATACGAGATCTTAATAGTAAATTAAACCATTTTTACTCAGGGTTAAAGCCAAATTATCGAAGGGCTTTAGCTTCTCGTGAGTTCAAAAGTTATGAAAAACTTGTTCGATATACGGAGAATGTGGAAATGGAATTTTCCGACGATCATGTGTTCTTTGAAAAACGACAGAATAAGAGGTCAAGTTGGTAGGAAAAGGGTAAGAATTCATCAAAGAATCAAGGAGGTAAGAAAACCAAATATCCATCCTGTGAGAAGTGTGGTAAAATGAATCCTGGAGAATGATTATCCAAGTCTGGAAAGTGCTTTTGGTGTGGTAAGTCAAGTCATATTACTCGTAACTGTAAGGAAGATGATCAAGAAGGCAATGAAAAGTCAGCGGAAAGATGATTTAAGTGTAATTAAATGGTTCATTATGAAAATGAGTGTCTAATAAAGAACTCAACTGAGGGAATGCAGCCAGACTAAAAGCATAAAGGGGTGGTGAAATCCTTTGCAACTAGTTCAGCAGATGTTGGGATATCGAATGAAGTAGTACCAGGTAAACTATTTGTTTGTTCAGATTATGCCAATGTGTTATTTGATTTAGGGTCTACACATTCTTTCATTTCTACGAAGTTTTCTAGTAAATTGAAAATTCCATCTCAAGATATGAATCTTGAACTTATGGTAAAAACACCCGGAGGGAATGTTAAGACAAAAAGGAATTATAAGAACCTTTATATCATTTTGTGCGGAAATAATATACCATAAAACCTTATTGTTTTGCCTCTAGTAGAGTTTGATGTTATTTTGGGCATGGATTGGCTTTCTGTTTATCATGCTAATATTGACTGCAGAGCTAAAATGTTTTCTTTTTCAGAAAGATTTTCATTTTTTGTACAAGAATGAACCCTTGATTTTGATAACATATCAGGAAGTTGAGAAACTAGTAAAAGATGGAAATGAATGTTACCTTGCACATATTGTTGAAAATAAAGGAACTGTTCAGATTAATGATGTGCCAGTGGTAAATGAGTATCTTGATGTTTTTCCTGATGAGTTGCCTGGCATTATTCATGATCGGGAAGTTGAATTTACTGTTGACTTAGTTCGTGATTCTAATCCAATTTCAAAATCCCCTTATCGGATGGCTCAAGTTGAACTTTTAGAGTTAATGAAGAAATTGCAGGAGTTATTAGACAATGGTTTCATTCGACCTAGAACATCACCATGGGGTGATCCTGTCATGTTTTTTTTAAAAAGAATGATGGATCAATGAGAATTTGCATTGATTATAGAGCCTTAAATAACATTACTGTTAAGAACAAGTATCCTTTGCCTCATATCGATTATTTTTTTGATCATCTCTAGGGAGATTATTATTTTTCGAAGATTGACTTGAGGTCGGGGTACCATCAGTTGAAAGTAAAATAATGAGACGTTCCGAAGACTTCTTTTCGTACTAGATATGGCCATTATGAATTTGTAGTTATTCCTTTTGGGTTAACCAATGCACCTGCTATATTCATAGACCTTATGAATAGAATATTCCATGAGTTCTTGGATAAGTTTGTGGTTGTTTTCATTGATGATATTTTGGAGTTTTCTAAAACTAAAGAGGATAATGAAAGTAATTTAAGGGTTATCCTGCAAACCTTAAAAGAAAAGAAACTGTATGGAAAATTCAGCAAGTGTGAGTTTTGGTTACAACAAATTTCTTTCCTGGGTCACATTGTTTCAAAAAATGGCATAACTGTTGATCCTGCTAAAACAAAAGTTGTTGAAGAATGGCCAAGACCCACAAATGTAACCGAGATCCGTAGTTTCCTTGGTTTGGTAGGTTACTACTGGAGGTTTTTTGAAAAATTTTCATGGTTATCTAGTCCAATGACTAAGCTAACACATAAGGGTGTTAAGTTTATCTGTAAAAAGAATGTGATGATTGTTTTCAGGAGTTGAAAAGAAGATTGGTGAATGCTCGAGTTTTGGCACTTCCTTCCAAGAATGGTGAGTTTGTTATCTATAGTGATGCTTCGTTGAAGGGACTTGGTTATATCCTTATACAGAATGATCAGATAATTGCATATGCTTCACATCAGTGGAAAACTCATGAGTTAATTACCCTACACATGACTTGGAATTAGTTGCTGTTGTTTTTTCTCTAAAAATTTGGAGGCATCATTTTTATGGAGTAAAGTGTGAAATATATACCGATCACAAAATTTTAAAGTATATATTCACCCAGAAAGAATTGAACATGCGATAGAGGATACGGCTGGAATTAATCAAGGATTATGATTGTACAATTCATTACCATCCTGGAAAAGAAAATAAAGTGGCTGATGCTTTGAGTCGAAAAAGTAATGCTTCATTAACCATGCTACGTTTGAAATGAGATCCTTTGGTTTTTGAATTGATGATCGTTGGAATAGATTTTGTTGGTGCAAGAAGTTATTCTAATTTGTTTCAGGTATCAGTGAGATCACCCCTATCAGACAGAATTAAGAAAGAACAGAGGGAAGACAGTGAGTTGTAGAAAAAGGTAGAGCAGGTTCAGAAGGGTATGTTGCATGAATTAAAAATTGATAATGATTGTGTTTTGAGGTTTGGGAAGAGATTATGTGTCCCTGGTGATTCACAGTTGAAGAATGAGTTGTTATTTGAGACTCATAGTTCCCCGTTTTCAGTTCATCCTGGGAGTACTAAGATATATATGGATCTGTGAGAGTATTACTGGTGGGATGGAATGAAAAGAGATATTGATGATTTTACTGTGAAGTGTTTGACATGTCAACAGGTTAAAGCAGAGCGGCAATTACTGAATGGGATGCTTCAGCCTTTACCAGTGCCAGAGTGGAAATGGGAGAATATATCCATGGACTTCGTTGTGGGATTTCCAAAGAAACCTTGAGGTAATAATGCAATCTGGGTTATTGTTGATCGCTAGACTAAATCTGCTCATTTCATTACTATTTGAGATACTTTCTCTCTAGATCATATTTCCCGATCGTATCTTAAAGAGATAGTCAGGTTTCATGGAGTTCCCCTATACATTGTATCTGATCGTGATCCCAGGTTCACTTCTAACTTTTGGAAAGGCCTTCAGAAGTCGTTGGGTACTGAATTAAATTTTAGTACAGATTTTCATCCTCAATCAGATGGGCAGTCAGAACGAACGATCCAGACTTTGGAGGATATGCTACGAGCTTTCTCTATGGATTATCAGGGATGTTGAGACCAACATCTTTATTTGGTTGAGTTTTCTTATAATAACAGTTTTCATTCTAGTATACAGATGACAGCATTCGAGGCATTATATGGGAAGCGGTGTCGAATTCCACCTTTCTGGGATGAAGTGGGTGAAAGGAAGCTGATGGGACCAGAATTGGTAGAAGAGATGGCAGAAAAAGATTAGTTGATTCAGAAACACACAAGAACGGCTCAAAGCAGGTAGAAGAGTTATGTGGATAACTGGAGGAAGGATCTATCTTTTGAGGTAGGTGATCATGTTTTTCTCAAGGATTCTCCATGGAAAAGTGTGATGCGATTTGTAAGAAAGGAAAGCTGAGTCCAAGTTTCATTGGACCATATTAAATTATGGAGAGAGTTGGATCAATTGCATACAGAGTGGAATTACCTCCGAGTTTATCTCAGGTACACAATGTTTTTCATGTTTCGATGTTGAGAATGTATGTGCCAGATCCATCTCATGTTTTGAGTCCAGAGGTAGTTCAGCTGGAAGAGAACCTATCATACGAAGAATAGCCAGTCTAGATTCTTGACCACAGGGAGCAAGTGTTACAGAATAATGTGATTCACCAGGTAAAGGTTTTTTGGAAAAACCATATGGTTGAAGAGGCAAAGTGAGAATTAGAAAATTCTATGAGGGATAAATACCCCCACTTATTTTGATAAGTGAATAAAATTGCGAGGATGCAATTCCCAAAAGGAGGAATGATGTAACATCACATGTAAATAAAGAATAATAAATTTTCATATTTATTAATATTTACAAATTAAATATTAATTTTACTTTAAAGGGGTTTCTATGTTCGATAGCGTACCTGATACGCAACAAAGAGTTTCATTGAAATCTTATGTTACACACTAGTAATAAAATAATATTATTTTAAATGGTAGTTAACACATAGCTGTTGTATTGGCATGAATGGAGAGAACTAACTAAAATATTATTATACATGTTTTTTAAATGTTTTTACATTTATCTAATAAAAGATAAAGGCTTAAAATACGAAAAGAATTCAATTTTAGGCATACATACCCTAATTTTCACTAAAAGATCACTTATCGCCTTTTGATGGTGAATCATCATTAAATATAGTTTTGTTCACTATTATACATTCTATTGGACCAAAGAAAACTCTTCTTTAGAATCAGAACATCAAAATTTACTTTGTGTAAATACTTGGTATTTTTTGGATAAAGTTCATTTTTTAATGAATAGTGAAAAATGTTGTATTTTAATTCAAAACCACTTTTTAATATAATTTATTTATATGATTAGATTATCATTTGAATTGGTTTTAAAGTGAAATTAGAATATATTTTTATGATTTAATCTAATAGTGGTCGTCGTAATTAATTTTTCTTTGAAATCTGACTTAAAACAATGTCAATCTTTTGATACTTATTGTTTCATAAAAACACGCTATTTGCTCTGATAGCGGGAATTAATTATTAAATTAATTAATGTAACTTATATGTTTTTAATTTTGTAAAATAAAAATCAATTTTGAATTTGGAATATCAAATATAGCTTAGGGTGAAGTTTTGGTATTTTTCTAAAAAACATCAATTTTTGATGAATAGTGAAACCACTAAGTGGTACTTATAAAAATTGATTTTTCATTTAAATGAAATTTTACCACCACTGTGTTTTGAATTTCAAAAATTCGACATACATGGTTTTATTAATATGTAAAATATGGTTTAATGGGATTAAAATAATTTTTTGTTGAATAGTAACTTTTAAGTTTTTAATCGCGATTAGAGGTAATTAGTGTAGTTTAAGGTAAAAATAATGTTTTAATAATATGGAATTACCTAGACACATGTCCTTCCCTTATTGGATATGTCATGGCCGACCAAGACAATCCATGGGTCAACCTGGAGTCCCCATGGAGCCACTTTGGATGGAAAATAACATTAATATCTTTTTATTTAATATTAAAGTAAAAATGTCACAAACATGAGTTATTTTACTAAAAAAAATTTAAATGGGGTTATACAAGTCAGAGTTTTAACTATAAATATTAATTAGAAATCTAAAACAATTTTTTACATCATTATATTTTTTTATAATTTTTAGAAATTAAATAAATTAAATTATTTTTGGAACCATGATGATGCAACGATTACCTCATTATTTAACGATTTAAATAAAATGAAAATATAATGCAAAATCTAAGCTCTAAATTTGTCAACAACCCATTTTATGGGTGGATTTCGAACCCTTATCACCTTATCGTTGAATTTTATCACTGTGGGACCTTTTAAATCCGAAACTCATTTTAAAATAAAGTAACATTTCTTTACTTTCCAAGAATGCCCCACCCATCCTCTTATAAAAGGGCCCCACCTCTACCACCTTAACCACACTTCCAAAGCCTTTGGATCAGCCAAACCCTTCCCATTTTGTATCTCCACATCTCTATCTAACTCTTAGCAGCCTCACATTGGGAAAAAGTCTTCCCAAGGGATCCTTTGAGCTCAAATCTAAGAGAGTTACCCAAATTTAAGGTAATGTCTTCACTTGTGTCCTTTTGTTTTATTTTGTTTATCCAACCCCCTAAACTCTTTTTATTAATTTCTTTTGTAACAACTACAGTATAATCAATACACTATGATGTTTTTATAAGAATATTTCGAGCTACACATACACGCACCTACATATAATGGTTAAAGAACATACTGTTTCTGTGGATGGCGAATTTATGCCTCACGAAACGATGATTGTTCAATATTCTCCCAACACCTTCAATGGTGTCCATTAAGATGTCACTATATTTATATATGATATATAATATGATTATGTCTTACTTAAGCTTCTGTATTTTTCATTTATGGCACACCTTCATGGATTCCATTATGGGTATACACGATATCTTTATTTTAGGAAGTGCGGACTACCACCCCCTCAAAGTGATTTGATTCGTAAATGCCATTTGTGGGACGTATAAAAGATAGATTTAAAGTTATTATATATGATTTATGTGAAATATAAATGATTAATATGATTCTGGAATTAAAATATACATAACTCTCATTTAGTTTTAATTCCATTAATATGACAAAGAAAAGAAAGTAGCGTTCATCCGTACGTACGGCTTACCGTCTCCATGAACGGTGCATTTGATTTCCTACCTCTAAATGATTATGTAATATTATAAATACATGTATATGATGGATATATATGATATATATGATATCCAAATCATGAATATCATTCTGGATACAATGAACCATTGACCACACGAACAACATGTAATTGTAAGAAGTTCACTTTTGACTTAAGTACCAAATATCGACAAACGACCGTTATCAACTTAAATTACTACATAATGTTCATAACATGGTAATAAGTGATATAAAATGAATAATGAACTTGAAAAAGGTTCTTAATCAAGTATAAATTAACTCAAGCTTATTATTCAGGATGTTAAATAACGATCGAGTCAAGTCGGACCCAAGGTAAGGGACTTCGTCTCAATCTCCTTTCATTGAAGCATATTTTTGTTTTATACACCACTGTCTTTAATAAGGTGTATAAACCCCCTTGACTTTTACACTTATTCAAAAGGAATGTTTTTATACGAAGCATTTTACTAAATGACAAAAGGGAATGTTTTTGTCGTACGTATGCGGTGACAACGACTTCTCCACCGCTGTGAGTATTATTTGGTCTTTGGCTTCCTCAACAAGCCGTAATGTTTTTAAAATGAAATAAATACCATATACTTTTTTATGTATTTTGGTATTGAAAATGGTTTTTATAATGGATTTTTTATTTCAATATATTTATGTGATATATTGTGATCAAAGTGTGGAAATGTTTTCTTTCCATTATATTTGTTTTATGTTTTATGATTTTATATTGGTACTTGGACATTTGACGGGTGGTTACGTGATAAACCATATGACGGGTGGTGCCATGTATACCAGGACGGGTGGTTACATTATAACCTCCAATGCATTGGGTATGGAAGTCGGCCATATGGCTATTCCATTAAGTGATATGTGTGGAAGTCGATCGTATGGTTATTCTATTTAAGTATGTTTATGTCCCAAGTTACCTTTATATGTTATGTGATCTTTATATGGGTTTTATGGTAATATTTTGGTTACAAAAGGGTAAGTAATGATATTTTATTCAGTGAAGAGTTTTTACTACATCATAATGGTGAAAAGTATTACTTTGTTTAAGTATACATGGTTTACTTATTGTTTTGATAAACTAATTGTTTTCATTCTTTGTGTATCCCTTACTGAGATTTTGATGCTCACCCCAAGTTTTTTTGAAATGTTTTTCACAGGACTTAATGTGGAATAGGGTCAAGGATTGGATCTAGGGAAAGTAATTCTATATAAAACATTGAACTAGACATGTTTCTTTTTAAGAGTTTTTTATTCTATGGAAACTTTGTAGAAGTGTCTACTTTGTAATCTTTTGAGATGTAATAGTTATGTTCTAATTCTCTAAAACTCTAAACCTAAAAAGATCCTCAATGTGAATTATTAATTTAATTCAATATTAAGTAAGGTATAAGTATGGGGACTTATACATATATAGTTATTCTTTACACCATTATACCCATCCATGTAAGGTGGTGGTGGAAAAACAAATTACACCACGACGTGGAGACGGTATTCCGTACGTACACACACGCGGTGATTTAATTTTCTATAGGATGGATAGAAGGTGAAATAGGTTTGGTTAACATTTATAATAACATATCAGTATATTAGTGAAACTGATGTTATTACTTTATTATGAAATAACAAAAGAAGAGGAAGTAGAAGAAGAAATGAATTTGAAAGAATCAGTAAAGGATATTATCTCTTTTTCAACGTGCCTCTTCTAAACCTCCTCTTAGGGCACTAAATATGATTTTTAAAGAATACCAGGACCTATATAATGTTTCTAGGGAAGTGGAGGAGATAAATGGGCAGGGTTTTGCCACGATTTAAGGCTCAATGTCATGTGAGGAGGAGAGGTAGGAGGTGTCTTTCTATAAGAGAAGAGATGGACACTTTTGGAAACCTCTAAAATATTAATTTATAATAAACTCAAAGCCCACTTAAAAACGTCAACAAATGACTCAAATCATAATATTAGATGATATAGGGTTGTAATCTCATCAACCAATATTATTTTGACATGTTTTTAATTTATTTTAAACCTTATCAACTTTATTTATCCTCATTTAATCTATTTAATTTTATTTGTGGTAATAATATTATAAATTTTAAATTGTTATAAATAATTACATATGTGTTTTGCATTTCACATAATTGGATACTTTATGATATCTTCAACCATATAAATTTAAATTTTTAAATTTTAAATATTTTTGTGATTATTAATCAATTTAATAATTTTTTATTTTTATAAAATAACAATAGTGTCAATTTTAACACTATTCATTTATTTGAATTTAAATAAAATCCACACAGAGGATATATTAGACCAAAAAATTTAATATATTCTTAACATGTCGTATTCATCTAAAAAATTCATGGAACACATTTATTTGTTCATATAACATTTATTTTAAAATTTTTAAAACCATTTCTTTAATATTTCGTTTAATAAAATAATTACTCCAACATTTTTTTATAATTAATTAAAAAACTTATTTTTTGAATAGAAATTAAAACTATAATACTATGATCCATATAAATATTATATATTTCATAATAATACTTTTACTTGAATTTATCATCTATAAATCACAACATTTATATTTTTTATATTTATTAAATTTTGAAGGTGACAACTTTGACATAATTTAAAATAAATTAATATAAGTGTCATAATCATATTAATAAGGCTCTAAATGGTCAAATATTATACCATTGGATTTTTAGTAATTACATATACATGTCCAATAATTTTTGGTCAGGTTATTTGGCCTCTAATGGGAATTATTAGTTTAATAAAATCTATATTTTTTATTTTTCACTAAATAAATAATTTCTGTATCATTAATGTATAAGCTATTAAGGTAATTATATATTTCTTATAAATTAAAAATAAATTATCATGATAAATAAAAACATTTTAGCTATCAAATGAGTATTTTTAACAGAATTTATATTCTGTATAACATTATATTAAAAATAATTTAATTATTAAAGTTTGAGTGAGACCTATTTCAATTTCATTTAAATAAAATAAATTAAAGGTCTTAATCACATACATGTGTGTTATAATAAATATAATTTATACCCAAGTATATTTTATGATGAAATATAATCATCCAATTATATTAATACAAGTGTTAGGGTAATTTTATAATATTATTTTTACCCTTAATTACCTAATTTTCCTCTAACTGTGGTAAATACAATTTACTGTAGTTACTATTCATAATGCCCAAAAAAAAGTTGCATATTAACATAATTTAGACCTACTAATTCAAAATATTAAATCTATTTTTCCAAATTCAAGACACAGAAGATGAAATAATTAATTTAAAATTAATCCCTTTGTAAAAAACGAGTTTTTATTTAAAATAGTGGAAAGGATTGAAATGTTTTTACATATGAATTCATTGTAAAATTAATGATAATGAAATAAATAATATTAAATGGTAAAAATATATTCTATTTATAATTTAAAACAATTTAATATTATAATTTAACCATATAAATTATCTTAATGAAAAAAATTCGATTTTTAATAAAATTTAGCGTGTTTTTACTATTCATCAAAATATGAACGTTATCAGAAAAATAAAAAAAACGTTATCCCACATAAATTTTTATATCTTGATTCACAATAAGAAGTTTATTTTGTAAAATTGAACTTATAAACTTGTTAAAAATTAGATTTATAATCGGTGTGCCTTCAAAAGGCGGGAAATTTTTTTTTAAAAAATACTTATTTTATCTGATTTTTTTTTTCATTCCATGTTCTAGAATATGTTTAAGATGAATTATTATGAAATAAAATTAAAATTTTAGTTAATACTATTCATAACGGCTAGTTCATAAAAATATTATAACAATAACTCCTTGTTTAGTGAAACTCGATATTGCGTACAACACACGTTATTGAGAAAGGTTGCTCTTGCGTGTAATGCAAGCCAAGTCTGGGTTGCGTATAGGTAAAGCTTCCTTTGGTGTTGCGTATAACATACTCAAAATATAGTTCAGTTATACATTGATCAAAATCTATACATGGTATTGTATAAAATAAATTTTATTTGAAAGAACTTGAAATTGTGTGCATCACAAGCCAAGAATAGTGTTTCGTATACTGCAAGCAAATACGGTGTTGCGTATAGTGAAAGATAATCTTGGTGAAGCATAGAAAAAAATAAATTAATGATATTAAAAGGAATAATTTTCAGAAAATCTCAGGGTTTTACAATATATTTTTTCCAATCCACTATCCTTTTTAATTATAAATTTAAATATTATAAAATTATCTTACTAATTTAACTACTATAATATGATCTGGTTTCATTTTTTATTACCACATACATATAAATTTTTATAATATTTATATAATGAATGAATTATAAAATATAAATATTGGTATGAAAATGTAATAATTCATAATTTATGATATTTTTATAATTATGGAGTTTCTGAGTTTCAAATGTACATTAACCAATAAATATTAATTATTTTATTTGAATAATCACTGAAAATGGAAACAATTAATGGATTCAAAAAAATAAAAAATTAATGTTCCATGAAAAAAATAAACAAGACCTATATAAAACACATGAATTTCAACAGAATTAATTTTGTTAACATAATGGAACAATGAACAAGACACATACAAATGTTCCAAAAAACACAACCATGTATGTTAGATGGAATAGTTAAAAAAATATTAAATTTAACATATATAACGTAATATAAGATTAAAACGCAATGAAAAATGGATGGTTTAAATAAAAGTAAATTTTAATGAGTGTATTCAAATTAATAACAATCCAAAATTTTTATTTTTGGGATGTTAGAGTTTATTTAATTAAGAAAATAAACGAGGTACAATTTCATGGGTCCTTTAGAATTCATTACTAGAAAATGTCCTTATACCAATGGATTTCCCAAACTTTTCATATAGGTGTAATATGGTACCCTATACCCACAATTTTGGAAAACCATGAGCATAATATATTTTTCATGATTTACATTCATGGTTTTACTGAAACTATGGGTATATGTTTGTTTTTCAAGACCTATACATGTGGTTTCGGTAAAACTCTTGGTATATGATTATTTTCTAAATATATATTCCCAGGGTTTTGAAATATAATGGGTATAGTTTTATAGCCTTTTGTGGGGGGAAACATTTCATGGGAAACTAAAAAAAATTATGGGAACACTAATTCTCAATGTTTTCTACATATATCCACAGTTTATATAAATATATATAAGTAAAAATATATATATCAATTACTGAAATGGAGTAGTGGTTAGGCATAAGAAGAATAAAGGGCTGGTCTAGGGATGAAATCCCGTGACCATATATTTTCTCTAATCTATACAAAAGGTTTTACAAAACGTGGGTATGTGTTAATGAAATAGTTGACTAGATCTATACATATTGTTGGGGGACACATAGTTATTACATTTATCTTTGATAGTAAATATGAAATCTATCACTTGATAATCGGATTGTTACTCTGTTTATAGAATGTATATAATTTACCGATAATACAATGATCTTATAGGTTTTGTGTTTCAGTTAATTTGAAATCCATTACAAAACAAGGTGGAAGAATCCACATAATGTACTTTTTCATCCAAAAAAATTGTCTTATATATTTACAAATATTATTCTTTTTTATTTTTTTATTCATTAATATATAGAAAAATATAAGGAATAATTTGTATTCATTTTAATTTTTTATGTACATAGGATCTATGAAAACCATTT
Organism: Viscum album; assembly: GCA_963277665.1. NCBI lineage: Eukaryota > Viridiplantae > Streptophyta > Magnoliopsida > Santalales > Viscaceae > Viscum > Viscum album. Next base: position 277,386,913 of record OY728137.1, read on the forward strand.
ATAAATGATGGACATGAAAAAAAATCATATTCAGGGATAAAAATGATTAGGGAATCTTTTTTGGCATTTCAAAATTTTGAATGACATTCAAAATTTCCTTCACCTAAAAAAATATCATTGATCCATTTTGAACAATAAATTAATTTATAAAAAATAACATATTTTAATGAAACACATTTCGAAAATAAATCTAGTAAAAAACATTAAACATGATAGTTACATGGAATAAAATTATCTAGAAAACTAATAAACAAAAAAAAACAAAATAACTGTTTCAAATATTAAAATCCTATTTAATACCATTGATAGTTAATTCCATTATAAGATTTTAATGTTAAAAAATTCATAGTTGATTCCAACAATGTATATCATTTAGAATGAATATGTACCCAATTAATTTATGGGATATATAAGACTCGAACATCATCATATATAATTTAAAATAAATATAATAAGAGTATAATACATAGGGTCTTGTAATATCTTTATAAAACACATAAATAAATCCTTTTTTAAAACATAATCATATAAACATTGGTTAATATGAAAAATTAAAATGAAATATCCTTTTCATTAAAACCTTTAAAAAATTTTATGGGAGAATAAGGGGAATTGAATTTAATTTGTAAAAAATTCATTATAATAAGGCTTATTAAGGTCAAATGATCTTGATAATGGTAAAATGGGGTCACATGGTAAATATTTTAAAAAATATTTTCACAATATTAAAATGAATTTCAAAAGAGACCTATAAAGTAAATGTTAAAATGATTCCTCTAAAACATGTGTAAATAATTATAAATATTGTTTAATATTAACATGATCAATCAACATGAGTATAAATAATAATATCAATGAAAAATATAAATGACCATTTTCATATAAGATATTAATTTTTAAACATTTAAAATTAGGTTTTATAAAATATAAACCTCAATATCCATATAGTTCAAAATTATTTATGTCGTCTATATGAAATTTTTGGATTTATTATAATTTTTTATCATACCTATATAAATAAATTTCATATCTTATTTCATTTACTTTTTTCTCATTATCCTTTTATAAAACATTCTTCATTTAAAATTGATATTTAATTGTCTCTTTCCCCTGAATGAATCAATTTTTCAATTTCAGTACCTTCATCATGGTCATCATTTCATCAAATATGGATATATATTTAATATTCTACATATATAATTGATATTATTATATAGTTATAAATATTTTTCATTGAATAAAGGTGATAATTCATATGGAAATCTTCAAAATTATAACATTTAGAAAATTTTATTTCATTAAAATAATTAATTTAAATGAAAATAAAAACATATATATTATCATTTATGAATTTTTAATATAGAATAATAATATTATTATTTAGTAATATTAATAGTAAATAATATTAATTTATAATTCATGAAAAAAAATTATATTGATGTTCCTATCACGGGTAATATAGAACAAAATAAGAACTTCTTAAAATAGGGGAATAAGTTAGAAATTGTAATTTTATGTTGTTAATATATGTTGAAAAGAGATTAATATTGTTAAAACTATCATATATAATTGTTAAAATACATTATAAAACCATTAATTTATTATGGTAATAAAAAATTTAAGTCTTTATCTAGAGTGGTTATCATCTACACTTACACATGGGAAACATTTTCAAAATCCTGTGGATGGAAGTGAAATAAAGTAGATGATGGTATCTAATTAAAGAATCAAAATCATATTTTAAATATCTTAATTATTCATTTAATACAGATATAAAAATGGGTATAATTTTCATTTCCCAATATATAACTATATGGTAAGAATGTTTTTAACACCAATAAAATTTAATTTCAATATGATAAGCAAAATCCTACAAAAATTTTATGTTTCTTAATGAATATTTTGTGATGGTTTGTGAAAAACAATCATGAATGGATTTTGGTATTAATTTTACAAATTCTTTTGACATCCTCATTGAACAGTTTTTTTTTTGGAAAAATGTTTTATTGTCATGGCCCCTCCCTCAAAAGGAACCCCTCCTAGTCTGGTGTAGCGACCCAGATGCCAATAAATTTGTGCCAATTTATACTTTTTTAAATTATAATAAGATACAAGGAATCACACCAAGAAGTAAAATATAGTTTAATAGTTTTGGTAAAATAGATAAATAGTTGAGTCATGCATTATATTTTAAAATAAAAATCACAACATAATTCTTTTTTGAAATAAAATTATTCCCTCTTGAATTTCATTTCACATCAATCATACAAAACATTATCAAATCTTAGGGAATGAAACAAATAAAGGTGATATCAAGTGTCCCAAAAATATTATGTATCATAGAAGATATCATGAATCAATAATAATAATCCTGATGCTTAGATAAAAAATGATGATTCCAGAAAATTAATTAACAAGGCTATCATGATAAGTTAAGTCGCAATCAATAAGTTTATATTAATAAATAAAAACAAATGTCATTTAATCAATAATTGAGAATTCAATTCATAATAATATAATACAATAGAGAAAATATCATGGATATTAATAATATCTGAATTATCAATGATGGAATTATTAATCATTTCAAGGAACATGATACATATAATGTAAATACCTTTCATAATATTGTTTGCAACTACTAGTAGAACCCCATTTAGTTTGGGAAAAATATTTGTCTCAAGAGAACTAATAATGTATCGAGGGGGATATCTATAAATGAGCCTCACCAATGTATGAATATAAAAAAAATTCCTTATATTTTTAATGACTATTTAATACCTGATTCAATATTATTTATCAATGAATATTAATATTGATTAACATACAAGTTATTTTCAATATTTCCCCTATTAATAAAATAACGTTAAAATTATACATCATATGTAAAAGTTATATATGGTTTCTAAAAAATAATACCCCTCATAAAATAATTTTTATATTTAAGATAAATTTAATTTCCAAGTAAAAATTATTATATAAAAGTGATGTTTTGAATATAATGTTAACCATAGAAAAGTAAACATTGATTGTTCAATAACTTTTACCACTTGGTATTTTTCAATTCAAAACCCCTTGGATGAAATGATTCAAAGTGAAACATAAATTAAATTGAATTATTATTAAATCATGATATTACATGATAATGGATAATTATACACCATGTAATATATATTAGTTTCGTAACAATTCAATATTCCTCAATGAAGTGAAATTGAGATGAATTCCCCTAAAAATTGGTAATCGTCATGAAAAACCAACGTGGTTGAAATAAATAAAATTAAAAATCTAATTCCAGGAAATATGAGATATTCATAATATTATATGGGAAATGAGAATAGTATAGACTATATAAGCCAACGAGCCCATACCCGGGTGGTAGGGATCCTGCTTGGCATCCAAGTGACCCAGGTTCAAAACTAGGTGGAGGTGAATTTCTGGGGTACTGTAGATGTAGTGTAGTAGGTAGTGTAGCAGTTACTATTCGGTACTGTAGCAGCCGAAACTATGCACCAGATTTGGGCCTTCGGGCCACCATTTTGGGCTTACGGGTCTCAAGGTTCTTCGGGCCATCAAAGGCCTTCAGGACATAGGGCCTTTGGTCCATTAATACCATAGAGTAGCCCAATTCACACAGATTAGGATCCTAAAGAGGATTAGTGCAACAAGAATAGCTGTCAACAGATGTAGAGCTAACCAGATTGGAAGAATGAGAGGGTATGACAACTACCATCGGGACTAGGCACCATGCAGCTTAGTACGAGGAAATGCTAGCTGATCAACATGGAAAGGTGGGGAGATATGAGATCAATTATACTGAATCTAGGGAGGGGCAGTTCTTGTGGGTTGGGCCTGTGGGTCATGTATTGGGAATGATATACCTCTGGGCCTTCAGGTTATGTATTGTAAGTCATGTCGGGCCTTGTGCCTTCGGCCTACGGGTCATATACGAGTTCCCCTTCAACCCTTTGAAGGGGGATTATCTATAATAAAATAACCAAAAGAAGGAATTTGGCTCAATCTGGCTTTAGATTATATAACATAATTTTTTATCATAATATTCACATTTTCCGCAATTAAAGAAAATTCAGGGTTAATCCATTACCTCACACTTAATCTTGGATAAACATGACATAAAATACTATATATCTATTTTTAAAATGTGATTAATATATTACAAAACCATATTAAAATTTATAATCTAATATATAACCCGTATATAACTTCTTATCAGTTGTTCGTTAAAAATATTTCATTATTTTCTTTATTTTTGGTGTATATTTCCTAGTTTTTCATTTGTTATTTTTTATGAAGGAAATGTTATTGTGAATATTATTTAGTTTCATAATATCAAAAATAATAATTAGAAAATAATAATCATAGTTATAAATAAATAATTCTTTTAAGACCAGTAATGAATGATGATTTTGATAAATGATTTACGTTACAATATTGAGGACAGTAGGCCATACGTATATATAGGTAACAATTACTTTTTCAGTGATCATTATGGATAGGAGTTAATTATTATATTACCTTTTAATACACATAATAATATCATATTATTTCATTTATTGTACAAATATACTTTATCCATGTGTTTTGGTGATGAAAAATAGTAACTGTCTTTCATGAAGGCATTAGTCCACATGTACATTAACGACTTTACCATCATTATGTGAGTGAATAGGTACGAATGAAAATTATATATTATATATTCATATTGATAAATATGTCATTAATTTCATAATTGTTTCATATAAATGACATATATTCATTAACATTACCCTTATCACCTTCCATGTACAGTGATAGTTGAAGATGAATAACATCACTTCACGAGGTGGTTGTTTTTCGTACACATGAGTGACGTTATCTAATAAACTATATAAAGGAAATTAAAAAAAGGTATAAATGTTTTAATTTTTTAGATGTATAAATATCTTATAAATAACACATATATGCTTTAGATACATCATCATAGCAACCCATTAGAAGCCATAATGGAAAAACATATGAAATTGTTTTGTGAGGTGGTAGTCTGTCGTACAAAAGAATGATAATTTTATAAAAAATTTGACAGATGTAGAGATGGTTATAGGGGATTTAATTAATTTTTAAAAATTTAGTTTTATATACTAAACTAGGTATATTATATCTTCTTGTTTTAACAGTAATTTATATTTTCTGATGAAAAGGTAAAATAAAAACACTCGTTCAAATACACTATGTTCTTTTCCTACAATCTCCTTAAGATTATAAAAAAATAATTCATATATTAAAATTATTTAAAAAAACGGATTTTAGGATTATTATATTGAAATTATAATGTGATTTTGGAAGGTATTTTTTTGATAAGCATGTGTTTTATGATTTTAAGAAGAGAAGATACAATGTAGCCTTTTATAACTTCGGTGAGGGGTACACATGTAATGTTTGAAATAAAAAGATGTACTGACATTTTCCACAAGGTAAAAGGTTCTAAAATGAATTATTCTCAAGTAATGAACATTATAGCATAAAAATATTTCTATAAAGTAGATTTTATATTATTTATGAGGACAATTTAACCCTTATGAACCTAGTTTAACCCCTGGAAAATCCATTTTTACCTTAAACATTGTATATAATTTTTATAGTTTCCAATATTAATTTTAGTAAAATGTTATTTTTAACTTATTAGATAATATAAATTATGATGATTTAAAATACTGAATCCATTTTACAAAATCACATATACCTAATTTGAAGAAAAATATTTAAAATTAATCCTGTAGTATCAAAGATAAAGTGTGTTTTAAAAGATAAAATATTCTAACATTTATGAATTATTTTTATCAAAATTACTTATCAAAATAATTAAAATTAAATTAATTAGATCAATATATATATTATTTAACAAATTTTACATTAATAAAATTTTAAAAATATAATTTATATTTATAAATAATTAATAGAAAAATTATTTTTTTAATTTAAATTCAATATTTTACACTATTTAATGAAATATTTTACATTTCAAAAAAATACCACAAAATCACACAAATTTTTTTGGTAATTATTATTTAGAAAATTAAGATATTTAAATAAAATAAATATTATATTAATTTTAATATATTATTTTCAACTATTTGTGCAATGCATGAGTGACCCATCTTTTTCAAATATTATAGGTTCTTAGGAAACATTTCATTTTCGTTTAAATAATTCTTATTCAACTTATAATCAATAGAAATAAAATATTTCATAAAAATATTTTTCTAACCAAATACACTCTTTTAACATATAGTTTATAATGTTATTCTGTATTCGAGTTCATTTGAACTTGAGGTTCTGAGTTCCACAAGCCATCCAAGAGATTATGTTTAATGGACTATATTTCATGGGTTGTTAAAGATCAATGTTTCATGTCAGATATTGTATCGAATAAAATGTAATTATTTTATAATTTACGGGATTTACATTATTGAATCATAATATAAATTTCATCCTCGAATTTTAACTTGTTTTCGGTAATTAGGGGTTTCATATTTGAAAATTATTTTTTTGAAAACCCACGTCATAAGTAGGGATTATAAAAATTACTCTTACTGTGGGAGAACGTGATGTAAAAAGGTCCAATAATAAGGTTTCACTGCTATAAAATTAGGTTATATCCACAAACATATAGCCATGGTTTTTGACAACTATGGCTATAGTTATTTATACGAAGGCTATAGCTGCAATTTTGTCAGAACTGTGGGTATATATTACTTATATAGCCACTCTTTTCTTAAAACATGGATATATGGTATTTTATAAAAGTCTATACCCATGGTTCTATGAAAATTTTAATATATTATACACATATAGCCATGGATTCATAGAACCGTTTATATACGTTTCCCACCTTACAGCGGGAAAATAAATTTCTAGGAAATGTTGGGAAGAGCTATATCCATGGGTTTTCATATATTTCCACAATTAATAATGAAATATATATGTATATACCAAATTCTATCCACCATCTAGTGGTAATTCATCTGGTCTATGGTAGTATAGGTAAGGAGTTTTAATCCATCTGGGAGCTATTTATTTTTAATCTATATCCACGATTTTCTAGGTATATAACCATGATTTTCAAAACCATGGATATAACATCTATTTTCATAGTTGAAAAAATGGAAATATCCTCCAAAAATGGTTATTCTATTTTTCTATAGCCACAATAATGGGTTCCATAGACATCTAAAATCATAAATATAGCATATAGCTATAGTTTTGACCCCTATAGCCATGGTTTTGTACCTTGGATATAGCCTGATTATCCAGTAGTGTTTCTATGTTAGAAAACATATGTGTAAAGTAAATAAATAGAAATAGAATTAAATTGAAAAACAATATATTGAATTACACAGGTCATTGATTACAATAAAGTGAATTATTAGTGGAATGTAAAGGAATGCAAAACCATAAATCATGCATGCTTAAAAAGACCTTATTAACCATTATATATTAATATAAGAGGATAATATATTTTTAATATAATTTTCCTAATCTTTTGTATTTAATTTGAGGTCGATGAATATAAGGAAATATTAATACTTGACATTTTTTATTTCATAACCCCAATTTCTTCCGTCGGTTTATCTTTGATTAATTTTAAATTCTCTAGTTACACCAACAAACGTATATCAAAAAAATATTTTTTATGCATGAATAACTAATTTCATTTTTAGTGGATCATAATATCAATAAAAGATGTAAAATAATTTCCATATTTTAAAAATTATTTTCCCAAACTAATATGGATTGAAAAAGTTACCCAATATAATACATAACATCAATAAAATCATAAAATATCAGCATTAACATTTTCATAAATAGTTAACCTGGTGAACCTTTCAAACGATTAAAATCATACAATAAATAATTAAGGTCACTAAATTTCCAAAATAAAATTTTACTTCATTACATAAACAATATGAATTTTATCATAATAATCACATATATAAAACTAAATACATTCATCATGTACACTCTTAGAACATGGAAATAAACTAATTTACCATAAATCCCGATTCAAAATATGGATTATTCTTTATTCCATAAGTTATAAACATATTATTGGATATATTACATAAATCTAATAAATTTTAAACTCCATCAATGATATCATAAACCACTTTTCTCACAAATCATTAATTAGTTATGAGGTATTTAATATGATCTAGTTTACTTTATCCAAATCGATCATCTATTTATTCAAACATCATTATCTAGTTAAAATAAACATATTAAGGGTTGTATTTCCCTCATTCATGTGTTTTACAAAAAATTCATATTTCCACTTGATCATTTTTCTAGGTCATCATACCATTCATCGTACTATGTAAAATCTATAATGAAAATGTATTATAGTAAACTAATTTTACATTTAATAATTCTAATAAATATGATGTCATAGATAAATTTATTTTACAACATAATTCATGGTTGTAAATAAAAAATAAAATTAATCATTCTACATTTGTTGTATTAATTGAAAAATCATGTCATTGATCTCATTTCATCCTACTAGGAATATTCCTTTGATACATGGATAATTCATTTGTGTATTACCCTATCTCCCTACAATGGAAGAATTAAAACGTTTTAGATCAAAATTTTCCCATCAAATCCTGAGCATAGATGAAATTCACTCCAAACATTTAAAAAATTCTTTACACTTTATCCAATTAACATATTATTTCATTCCAATATTATAACATGTTGTAGAAACCTTCGTTCTTTTGTTATATTATCCATAATTTCCCCACCATAAGCATTTTTCTATTGAATCCCTTAGAAACCATAATATTTATACACCTATTCAGATAACCTTTTTTGAATAACTTTATTCAATCATATGATTAAAATGTTTGGGAGAATTTTTCCCTTTCAAAATATTGGCTTAATTCCATTGAATAGATATTATATCCATTTAGATATGTGAATTTATGAGGTTTACATTCCTTCTTCTATGTTCCATTTCTAAATAAGAGAATACACTAGATTATATGATATCATTATGAATCAAAATGTAATATCCCAGAAACTAGTGAAATACATATCATAAAATGAAACATTTATTTATAGATAATATCATAATTATAAACATGGATACTTTTTGGTAATCCTTATTTCCAAATCCTTCATAATGGTTTATAAATAAACTTTATATTATCCTAAAAATATCCACATAGATTGTGAAATCTGGAGAATTGTAAAGAACATTTTCATGTAACAGGTGACGACTAGGAAAATCCCAATGCATCCCCATCGATGTTATTGCCCCTTGGTGAAACTATGTCAGAACCACATCCACATGTAATATCCATAAAAGGATGAATTTTATATAAAACCCACATAATACATACCTTACCAATAAATTAGGGTGATATTATGTACTTATCCTCCATGTATTTCATAGATTAATGTTCAATAATCTATGTTTTCAAAAATCTAGTTCCTAGTGTTTTTACTCAACATCCTTATATACAATCTGTAATGACCCTAACACTAGTATCCCAGATCTAGTGTCTTTTTTATTATATTTTCATATGATATATGTATTTTAATCCCAAAGGTATGAATAGTTTCATAGTACAAGTAACTTGGATACATACTTGAGTGTTATATTACATTTTAATACATAGATTACAACACAATTTTTCTAATAGAATTATTCCCTCTATCATTTCTTTAAACATAAATCATAATACTCTTCATGGAATCTTAGGGAATGGAAAAAATAAGGGTGAGATCAAATTATTAGTAAGGGTTATATATAATGGAATATATTACTAATCAATAATAATAATCAACTAGGAAATGTAAATTACTAAACACACATACCATTTGAATATCATTAAAATCATGATATGAGAGGGCTTAAATATTACTAAAAGGTACAATACTAAAAACATGTTCTATATAATCAATAATATAGAATGAAATAAATCCAAATATAATATCATATCAAAAATATCTTGGATATTAATAATGATTGAATTCTTAATAATGGAAATTATTATTTATAGTACTTCATTTTTGCATGCGCATGAAACTATTATTATCTAGACCATTTAAAATATGGTTCAAATAAAATGTTAGCTAATTTTATTATCTAGCCAAATGTTTAGTCTTATAAGACCTACCAATACTTCGGGGGGCTATCTATAAATGGGCCCCACCCACGTCTCTATGTCCTAATCATTCCTTATTAATCCAAAAATGTATTTAATTCATTAATAAATATTCCATTTAATGAAATATCTATATGGAGTAAAGGATATATATTTATCAATACTTCCCTAGTTCATCGAATAACATTAAATGTATATACATTATGAATAAATGGAATATATTTGGGAATCTAACATATCGACCATAAAATAATATGAATATTTTAAAAAAATGTAATGTATAATGAAAAATGAACATAATAATGTGACCATATCAAGAAAAATTTTACAATCACAAAAGAATGTTAGATTTTAAAAAAACCCTTACCACTTCGTAATTTCTAAACGAAATCCCCTTGGATGAAGCAATTCAAAGTGAAAAATAAAAATACCATGAATTATTACTGAAACATGGTATAAAATGAAAATTGGTAATTATATATATCATGTAAAAGAAATTGGGTTCATTGAATTACAATATTCCATAATGAAAGAAAATATAGATGAAGTCCCTAACTACATGGTAATAACCAGTTAAAATCACTAGGGTGAAAAAATTAAAAATGATTTATAAAATTACAAAATGTATTAATAATACATTGTATTACTTGAGAAATGGGATGTTTATAAAAACTATAAAATAAATTTGTGTATAACATAAAAATGGTCGTCAATGAATGTAATGACTTGGAATTCCATGGAATTTTATTTAATACATGGGAATTTTACGAGTCCGTGAAAATTTGTAGCGCTTGATTTTGAGGCCTGGAGCACCAGGAATCAATTTTTGAATTTTTTTCAGGTACATTCAGTAAACATACGATCGGGATTTTATAATTTTTGAACCGGTGCTCAGAATTAAAATCTGAGGGCACCTTTGAACTCGCAGCGACGGTATTCGCTTAAGAAGACTTTCACCTCGATGAGGTTTGATCAAGAATGAAAGTTAGTTTTAGAGATGTTAAGAAAAAAGTTAAATAAAAATAAGTGTGAAGATTATTTTTATGCTTTGTGGTTAAAATCTCCAAGGTGTGGTTAGTGGTGGAGGCCACCACACCATAACCTCGCATGAGAGGTTATGGTGGTTGGGCCCAAAGACACATAACCTCCCTTGGGAGGATATCTTTGGTGGGGATTGGGGAAATAGGGAGTTTGGGAGAGAAATAACACACCAATGAAGAAAAAATTTCAACTGGGTCAAATGAGAAGGATTCAACCATGAAAAATGCCATCTTCGAATTCATCACCTTTGAACGCTCATCTTCCAACGATAGATATCCTCTTATTTTTCCGAAATTGACGAATTGATTCCTGCCTTTCCGCAGCTTTGTCAAAGATTAACAAGCCCAAGGTAGAGGATTTTGCCTTTGAAGTTGTTTCCTTACTTCAATTCACAAATCTTGGCTTGTGTTTTGCCAATTGATATCACCATAACATGGAAGGCTCGGGCCGCACGAACATGGCCCAACCCTCCCCTTCGTTTTCCTTGGTTGTTGATGATCGAAGCGGCCCAATGGAACCACCGTAAGAGTGAACCATGGTAGATCAATAGCAGTCAGCGATGGGATGATCATGAAGAAATCGGCGGCACAAGGCCGCCAGGTCACCGAAAGGATGCGGCACATCTGTGCCGCATGGAGGAGAGTCACGGCCTGGGCGGGCCATGGTGGATGGGCGCAGTGCCGTCGCGCTATGTGGGAGGAGTAGAACCGTGGCCAGGGTGGGCCGTGACAGAAGGGTGTGGCGCCGTCACGCCATGTGTAGAGGAGCAGAACCGCGGAGCAGTCACGCTGTGGCGGAGGAGCCGAGATGGCTGGCGTCGGGCCGGCCACCGGCGATGCGGAGCGGCTGGCTGCTCGGCCAGCAGGGAGGAGCGGGACCCCACTAGGTCCCGAGTGAGCTGTACCGTCACCACTTGGTAACAGTTTTGTCCCCACACGAACGTTTAAACCATTTAAAAGTCTAGGGTACACGTGCCTCCCCCCTGGACGCGGATAGGCCAAGCCCCACAGTGTGCCGCCAGCTGCTGGCCAGCCGGGCCAAGCGGGCCGCCCCCTCAGGCCGGACCGCCCTTAGACAGGCCACCCCCTCGGGATGGGCCTTCCTTAGGCCTAGCCACACCCTCAGACCAGGCCGCCCACACATTCCAGTTCAGACCCGTGGATCGGGTCAGACCCACTGATCAGGTCAGACCCTAGTCCGAACCTGTTTGACCCGAATACACATTTTCTCCCATAACATGGGCTATGGGTGTCCTATCAACGAACCGTCAATGATGACAGAAATATTAGAGTGAGACGATTCTTTTGGTATAACCCAATTGAGGTTTGGACACAGTTGGGGTATGGTCGAGATAGTTTGAACGTATAATCCAACTGTTCCCGTAAGACGGAAATGCCAATAACTCATATACTGGCTATTTGATTGACGCATCGCCTGTTGCATTGAGACCCCTATGACGAGGTAGACCTATGAGATAATTCTACATGGAACTTCGTGATAATTGGTGTATGAACCAGTAGATCTTGGAGTGGATCCTTCCAGAGGTGAGCGTACAGAGTACTGAGACCTAGTAGCATGCTGAGACCTGACGACTGCAAGATCGATTCGACTCGGAGTGATTCGACTAGCCCAGTGGGGAGCACATCTGTGTGAGAGAAGAAGACCCCCAGTGGGGAGCACCACTATCTGAGTGCATCAGACCCACGGTACTTGACAGGAGGAGTACCTCAGCAAGCTATGAGGGGGAGTGCCTCTGTGTGAGCGTGGCAGACCCGTGGTGGGGAGCGCCTCTGTGTGACACAACATACCCAAGATACATGACATGAGGAGTATCTAAGAAGTTCAAGGATTGTGGGAAGCACCTCTGTGTGACATGGAAGGCCCACTGTACTCAATAGAGGAGGATTACACCATCATCCAATGTTTCGATAGTTTGATTGGGGTAGTTACATGACACTAACCACTATAATAAAATCATGGTTTGAGATTAGTCAATGACTGTTGTGTTTTCCTCATGATTGAGATGGGTTACTAGATAACTTAGGTATATTTATGAGTATATACCTAAGTAATGGATATCCATTGATTTTATACTTTTTGGTTTATCTTTGTTGAATTTTGTGAAACCTTGAGGGTCTCGGGATCCCTACTGAGTGCCGTTATACTCACCCCTACAAGGGTTACGCCCGCACCTTGTTGTGTTGGATGCAGACGATGGACAACACTGACTGAGGAAGAGAGTAGCAAGACTGGATGGTACCCAGAGGTGGACTAATCGACGTGATGGTACATGGAGCGGATAGACGAACGTGGAGTGCTGAGGAGGCCATCTCTACCTACCCTTCAGGAAGGAACTATAGAGGATGACCCCATAGCTGCTTTACTGTTATTCAGTTGTACTAGCTTTTCAGTTGTATTGTACTTTCCCGTTGGGCTTGTATTTCTGGCCCCTTTACTTTTTATCACCCTTTTATATATAGCTTTGTTTAGTGTTTTACTTCCAGCACGTACTCTATTATGTGTGTTTCATTATATAAAGTAAATGCCTTCCCAGTTTAGGGATTTACGCCATTGGTACAAGTCGCCAGCACAAGGCCTATATAAGGTGGGCTTGGGGGAGTCACGATACGGGCCCTGGGGGACGGGTTGTGACAAATTGTTATCATAGGAGTCGTTTCTACCATAGAACATAGGACTTTGATCATTATTTTCAATGAAGCAATAGGTTTAAGGGTACTAAGTGTGGTTTTTAGTTCAGGAGGTCTAGTGTTGGTGCGGGCGGCCGATGTATCCATAAACTAGGACCCAAAACACTGATTTCTGACTTAGTGCATGAAAACACTGATTGTGTGCGTGTCTTTACAAGTTTTTTAGCTCAACCAACTCATCTCACTAGGTATAAACTTTTGACAGTGTCGCATCTGGTTATTTTAGGATGCCTCCCCATGGATGGCTAGTTAGAGCCCCGAGATTCGTACGTTCTGATGGCCCATTGAGTGAAGAGGCCTTGGTGCAAGGCCCTTTACCAGCGGTACCACTTCCTGTTGGGCCACCGATGCCAGCAGCCCCAGCAGTAGACAATGCATGCCGCTTGAGTGTGTTTCATGAGTTCCAGCTTCTAAAGCCACCCAGGTTCCAGGGAGAGATGGACCCATAAGTGGTTGAGGATTGGTTGGAAGATGTGGTGAGAGTATTCATGCTAGTAGGGATGCGAACAGACTACATAGTGATCCTTTCCGCGAGTCTCCTTCATGCGGCAGCAGGAATATGGTGGAGCCTGATGCTCTAGGTCCACGACGAGGTGACACTTCTCTTGGTAGACTTCAAGAGCCTGTTCTGGGTGGAGTTTGTTCCAGCGACCCTACGAGCGGTACAGATACAAGAGCTAATGCATCTCTAGTAGGTCAGCATGATAGTGGCACAGTACACAGCGAGGATCACCGACCTCTCGCGCTACCCCACAGATGTGGTGCGGGACCCATTCTTTAGATCCTGGACCATCAACTAGGGGATTAGGGGAGATATCAGGGCATCGATGATCTCCCTCAGCTTCCTGACGCAGGCGGGGCTGTTAGAGAGATCCCTCCTAGTGGAGAGATTCCTTGTTGGGTAGTGAACAGCAGTGAGACCCAATACAAGTCGACATGTAGCAGAGTCTTCTATAGCTAGTAGTAGACAGATGACGCAGAGGTCAAAGAGGACCAGACCCATGGGTGGGAGACCGTAGGACTCAAGATCTATTGTGCGGGGCACCCAGGGCAGAAACCTACTAGCTAGGAGTAGGCAGTGTTACTCATTCAGCGGGAATAGTCACATGGCTCGTGAATGTCCGACCTTCCGTTCAGATGTTCAGAAGACAGTTGAGGGACCTCCCAAGTAGAGGACGAGGTTCAATCAATGTGTTCCGCAGGGCGCAGGGGGGACATGGTAGAGGATCTAGTCGAGTAGCTTCTAGTGGATGATTTTACGAGGTTCTATGACTACCACCACAAGGAGAACCACCCCGGCCGTAAAGAGCAGGTGGACAGGGGAGAGCTCAGCTTCAGGCAGTTGAGGCATACGAACATGGAGCTCCGGAGATTATTCGAGTTATGATCTTGGTCTACTCCACCTTATCTACAGTTCTTATAGACATAGGAGCTAGTAAATCATTCATAGCCACTTCCCTCATTCGAATCTCAGAGATTCTGACAGAGTCGTTGGCTCGATGCTTTCTACTAGAGACTCCAACGGGAGAAGACTCGATGATTACGCACTAGTGCTGACAGTGTGAGCTTACTCTAGGAGGAGAGAGATTCAGATGGGATCTCCTCGTAGTGGCATCGAGTCCTTACGACATAATCTTGTGTATGGACTGGTTAACTACAGTTCATTCTAAAATTGACTGTATTAGGAAAAAAGTGCGGTGTGTCAGCACAGATGGGACCAGTTTTACCTTCACTGTTGAAAAGGGGAGCTTTGCAGCATAGGATGGACTTACTCAGAAGAGGGTCCATCCAATCACTCAATAGTTGTCTTGCCTTACCCTTGGAGCAGTTGAAGTGGAGATTTTGACTTATCCTGTAGTGGTGGACCATTATGCCGATGTTTTCCCTAAAGATGTTCCAGGACTACCTACTCATAGAGAGGTGGACTTCTACATTGACCTATACCCTATGAATACACCGATATCTACTCCAGCATATCGGATGTCCCCCCGCTGATCTTCGTGAGATGCAGGTATAGCTGGAGGTCTTATAGGGCAAGGGATTCATCCTGCCCAGTGTTTCTTCCTAGGCAGCCCCGATTCAGTTCGCCAAGATGGCGGATGGGAGATTGAAGATTTGTGTCGACTACCATCACCTGAACCAGGTGACCGTGAAGAACAAGTACCAACTCCCTAGGATTGACGACAACTTTTATCATCTCACTGGAGCACGATGGTTCTCAAAGATAGACCTCATATTAGGCTATCACCAGCTCAATGTTTTAGATGAGGATGTGCAGAAGATGGCCATCAGGTGTCGGTATGAACACTATGAGTTCTTGGTTATTCCCTTCGGTGTAACCAAGGCTCCAGAAGTTTTCATGAGTCTGATGAACATGATCTTCCAGCCTTACCTCGATCACTTTGTCATGGTCTTCACCGACGACATTATGATCTACTTGACTACTGAGAAGGAGAATTCTTATCATTTGTAGGTAGTACTGGGCACACCCTAAGAGCACCATCTTTATGTTAAGCTCTCTAAGTTCCTATTTTGGATTCGAGAGGTTCACTTTTAGGGACATGCCATATTGGAGGCTAGAGTTGTAGTAGATCCAGCGAAGATTGAGGTGGTACTTTCTTGGGAGCCACCCAGGAGTGTGAAGGAGGTACGGAGTTTCTAGGGCTTGGATGAATACTACCAGAGATTCATTTCACACTTCTCCAGAGTTGCATCACCACTATCATCCTTGAGGAATAAGGGGAAACCCTTCGTGTGTTCGGAGAGATTCCAGTTGAGCTTTCAGGAGCAGAGGCAGAGGCTGACTAGTTCCCCCATCTTGAGGCTTACAGAGGAAGGTGTAGGGTATATAGTCTTCTATGACGCATCAGGTACCAGACTCGGGTGTGTCTTAATGTTGGTGTGAGTAGTGATATCATATGGTTCTCAGTAGCTGATACATCCTAAGAATAACTACTCTACCCATGACACGAATTTAGCAGCAGTGGTCTTCGCCTGGAATATGTTGAGGCTCTATCTGATGGGTGAGCGTTTCACAGTCTACTCTGATCAAAAGAGTATTAGGTATGTCTTATCCCAGAAATACCTAATCCTAAGACAACAAAATTGGATTGAGTTCCTCCATAACTTTGACTTCAAGATATTCTATACTCTGGGGAAGGGGAACGTTGTTGAGGATGCGCTCAGTAGGTGACCATGTATACAGCTGCTAGGAGAGTCGACAGAGCAACTATCCGCTTTGCAGATATCCTTTGTGGATTGAGATGGAGCAGCTTTCATTCAGTCTCTTACAGTCACTCCTCCACTTCTTCAGCAAGTCAGGGTGGCACTGCATGGAGACACTGACTGTGAGATACGACGTGCTCAGATATCCATTGGGCAGACACTGGATGGATTTTTAGAAAGTAGGGAGCAGGTCATCCTCCTCAGAGGACGTACCTTGGTACTAGTTTCACTTTAGGAGGAAGTGTTGAGGGAGTTCCACACTTCACCATTATTGGTACATCCAGGAGTGGAGAGGATGTACCAGGACCTCTAAAGACAACATTAGTGGCAAGGTGTGAAGAAGGGGATAATAAATTTTGTCTCTCGGTGCCTCACTTTTCAGCAAGTGAAGGCGAAGCACCAGGAACCCGTAGGCTTGGTTTATCCATTAGAGGCCTCATAGTGAAAGTGGTAGAAGATATCCATGGACTTTGTGACATGTATTCCACGTACATCCATGAGTCACGATTCGATATGGGTTATCGTTGGCCGACTCACCACTTCGGCCCACTTCCTAGCGATCAGATAGTAGGGCTCAGAAAAGAGCTTGGGATGCCTCTATGTGCAAGCAATTATGTGGATACATGGAGTTACTTATTCTATTATCTCTGATCATGACACATTGTTAACTTCCGGTCTATGGAAGGGGTTGTAGGAGGCTTTCGGGGCACAACTTCGCTTGAGGGCCACCTTCCATCCTCAGATAGATGGTCATACTAAGAGGACCGTTAAGACCCTCGAGGACATGCTTTGAGCCTACTTCATCACCTTTGGTCGTAGCTGGGAGGATCACTTACCGTTGGTATTGTCTGCCTACAACAAAAAATATCACTCCACCATCAGTATGGCACCTTTTGAGGCCTTCTATGGTCGACCTTGCAGATCACGACTATGCTGGACATACCTAGGGGAGTCGACCCTAGTGGGACCATATATGGTATGGGCTACCACCAAGAAGGTGCAGATCATCCAGGAGTAGATGAAGACTGAATAAAGCAGATAGAAGATGTATGCTGATAGGAGATGGAGACCTATGGAGTTCAACGGTGAAGACCACATATTTCTACGGGTCTCACCTCGATGAGGTCTATGGAGATCTGGCCGAGGAAGCAAGTTGTTTCTGTGATTCATCGTACCTTTCCTAGTCCTCAGTAGAGGAGGTGAGGTGGCTTACCACCTGGCTCATCCACCTCAGTTGCATCGGGTACATGACGTCTTTCACGTATCTTAGATGAGAAGATATGTGCATGACCCTTCTTACATCACTGACCATGGAGAGCTGGACATCGATGATGGGGAAACTTTTTTGAAGGTTCCAGTAGATATTGAGGATCGACATGATTGGGTCCTACATGGAGGGTCAATACCCCTGGTACGCATTCACTGGCAGTACGGGAACCTCCCGAAAGGCACATAGGAGAGGGAGGCTCAAATGCATGCTCAGTACCCCCATTTGTTCCCTAAGTAAGATTTGTATCTTGTGGGGACGTAA
Organism: Viscum album; assembly: GCA_963277665.1. Classification (NCBI taxonomy): domain Eukaryota; kingdom Viridiplantae; phylum Streptophyta; class Magnoliopsida; order Santalales; family Viscaceae; genus Viscum; species Viscum album. The sequence goes on from OY728137.1 coordinate 277,405,584, forward strand.
AGCCCTGATATAGGGAGAATTTAATGACCTGATAATCCTTTGGATTTTTTTTATACATTTGAATTTTATGAGTCCCTGAAAATTTACGGCTCTAGATTCTGAGGCCCGGAGCACTCGAAGTCAATTTCTAAAGTTTTTTCAGGTAAGTTCAGTGAAGGTATGAGTGAGATTTTATAACATTGGAACCAGTGCTCGGAATTGAAATCTGAGGGCACCGTTGAACTCACAGCGCCAGTATTCACTTAGGAAGACTTTCACCTCGACGAAGGATGATCAATAATAAATGTTAGTTTTTAGTTATTTTAAGAGAAAAGTTAAATAAAAATAAGTGTGAAGCTTATTTTTATGCTTTGTGGTTAAAACCTCCAAGGCATGGTTAGAGGTGGAAGCCACCACACCATAACCTTCCATGAGTGGTTATGGTGGTGGGGCCCACCCACACATAACCTCTCTTGGGAGGATATCTTTTGTGGAGCTTGGGGAAAGAGGGAGCTTGGGAGAAAAAGAACTCACCAATGAAGAACGAACTTCAACCATCTCAAAGGAGAGGGAGCCGACCACGAATAATGCCATATTCATCTTTGTCACCTCTAAACACTCATCCACCAACTATAGATATCCTCTTATTTTTCTGAAATTGAAGAATCGATTCCCGCCTTTCCGTGACTTAGTCAATGATCAAAGAGCCCGAGGTAGGGGATTTTACGTTTGAAATTATTGTCATCCTTCAACGCACAAAACCTGGTTTGTGTTTTTCCAATTGATATCACAAAAACGTGGAAGGCTCATGCCGTACGAACATGGCCCGACCCTTCGCTTAATTTTCCTTGCTTGCTGACAATGGCATCGGCGCAACGGCTCCACCGGAAGATTGAACCACGAACAAGCAACGACGGCTGGTGATGGGCCGACTGTGAAGAAACTGGCAGCGCAAGGCTGCCATGTCACCAAAAGGGCACGACACCATCGTGCCGCATGGAGGAGAGCCACGACCAGGGTGGGTCGGGTGGAAGGGAGTGGCACCGTCACGCCTTGCGGAGGAGCAGAATCTCAGACAGGGCGGGCCGAGACAAAAGGGAGCGTTGTTGTTGCACCACGCAGGGAGGAGCAGAACTGCGGCATCGTCGGTCCTTAATGGAGGATCTAAGATGGTCGACGTCGGGCCGACCGCCGGCAGTGTGGAGCGACTGGCTGGTTAGCCAGCCAGGAGGAGCGGGACATGCGCCACCTAGTGCCGGTTTGGTCCCCACTCGAATGTTTCAACTGTTCGAGAGTCCAGGGGGCACACACCTCCCCCTAGAAGCGGATAGGGTGGGCCTCACAAGGCGCCGCTAGGCTGCTGGCCTACCCCCTCAGGCCGGGTCATGCCCTCGGGCCCGGCCGGGCCGCCCTCAGGCCAAGTCGCGCCCTCAGACCAGGTCACCCCGCAGACCGGGTCGGACCCACGGATCTGGTCGGCCCAGCAAATCTGGTCAGCCCCGCAGACCGGGTCTGACCTAGGGACCCGGTTGGACCCGCAGATTGGGTCAGACCCATAGACCGGGTCAGAGCCGCAGACCATGTCAGAGCCCAGTTCGAACCTGTTTTACCCGAATACACATTTTCGCCCATAACATGGGCTATGGGGGTTCGATTGATGAACCGTCTATGGTGACAGAAATCATAGAGCAAGACGATTCTTTTGGTATACCCCACATTAGGTTTGGACATAGTTGAGGTACATCCAGGTTAATTTGAACCTAAAATCCAACCGCGCCCCTCAAACTAAAATGTCAATAACTAACATACTGGGCATTCGATTGACACACCATCTATTGCGTTGACACCCCTATAATGAGGCGAACCTTTGAGATACATCAACATGATACTTCATGACAGTTGGAGTATCGACTAGTAGCTCGTGGAGTGGATCCTATTAGAGGTGAGCGGACAGAGTATGTAGACCTATTAGCTAGATGAGACCTGAAGATTGTTTGACTGATTCGACTCAGAGTGGTTCGCCTGGCCCAGTAGGGAGAACCTCTATATGAGCGCGGCAGAGCCACAGTGGGGAGCGCCTCTATGTGAGCGCGGCAGACCCACGATACTCGATAGGAGGATTACCTCATCAGGCTATTAGGGGGAGGGCCTATGTGTGATCATGACAGAACCGTGGTGGGGAGTTCCTCTGTGTGACGCAGCAGACCCACGATACTCGACAGGAGGAGTACCTTAGCAGTCCAAGGATAGTGGGAAGTGCCTCTATGTTGCACAGCAGACCCACTGTACTCGGTAGAGGAAGAGTATACCATCAGCTAAGGTTCTGACTGTGTGACTGGGGTAGTTACTTGATACTACCCCTAGAATAAAATCATGGCTTGAACTGAGTCAATGAATTTTGTGTTTTCCTAATGATTGATTTGGGTTAGTATATAACTTAGGTATATGTATGGGCATATACCTAACTAATGGATATCTGTTGATTTCATACTTTTTGGTTTATCCTTGTTCGATTTTGTGAGACCTTGAGGGTCTCAGGGTCCCTACTGAGTATCGTTATGCTCACCCTTGCATGGGTTATGCCAGCACCTCATTGTTTTGGTTGCAGATGATGTACAACACTAACTGAGGCAGAGATTAGCAAGACTGGATGGTACCCAGAGGTGGACCACACTGTGTGACAGTACATGGAGCGGACGGACGAACGTGGAGTGCTGAGGAGGCCATCTCTACCTACCCTTCAGGTAGGAACCCCGAAGGAATACCCAGTAGCTACTTTACCTTTCTTAAGTTGTTCTATCTTTTTAGTTGTATTGTAATTTCCGGTTGGGATTGTATTTCCAACCCCTTTACTTTCCAACACCCTTTGTATATATCTTTTTTTAGTTCTTTACTACCAGCACGTACTCTATTGTGTGTGTTTCAGTTTATAAAGGAAATGATATTCCCAGTTTAGATATTTACGCCTTTGGTGCTATTTTCCATCCCTTAGCCTATAGACGGCGCATTTGGGGTAGTCACGATATGGGCCCTAAGGGACAGGTCGTGACAATGAATGTAAATCGATACAGAATCCCCTACTCCAAACATCCTATTTTTTGAACATGATATAATCTATTGTATAGTAGTATCAAATATGTTATTAACTTTTAGAAAAACATTATTTATATTTAAAATTTCCTATATGATCCTTATCTATCAACTTACCACACATTCATTAATAACCATTGATTATTTTTTTGTTTATATTGTTAATTTTATTGTTTTATCATCCATGATTCGTTATCAATTTACCAGTTTTTTTTCATATTATATCATTCCATCATCTCCAAAATAAATGGATAAAAATAATTACAAATATTTATAAATCAAAAAAAATTTAAGTGTAATAATGAATGATGGTTTTGATAAATTAAATACCTTATGATCCTGGAGGTGGTAGATGGTATGTACGCTTGAGTAAAATTTATATATGGCATAAAACGCTTCTTATGAAACATTACAATGAATAAAAAACAAAATAAAAACATTTTCCTTTAAAAAACACTTTTATCATATATATACTCCAAAATATAGTGCTCACCATCCAAAGTTAACCATAGAACACTTTAATGAAATAAATCAAGTAGGAAAACATCATTTAATAATTGAAAAGCATGGAACCACCTACCTCATGTTGGGAAACTTCCAAAAATTTGTTTTGAATCACATCTGAACCACCACAAGACCCTAATTTGGAAATATTAAAAAAATAAAGATATTACCAAAAAAGGTATCATAAAATCCTCCATTTGTAAAATAAATTTCTAGAAAATAATAATCCAAATAGGGCGGAGGAAAAACCCAAAAATAAGGATGAAACAATGAGATAAAACAAATAATTGATGATTCTTTATGGATTACACAACAAAATCAAAAATGGAAGGGAGGAAAAGGTATCCACGATGGATAGAGGGAGGATCCTAGGTCTAAGATGCTTCAATGGGGCAAGAAAGTGAGGATCTAGGGTGAAATACTGAGAGGACTCAAAGGTAATTCTTAATTGCTAAATTACTTGGACATGGAACACAGTTTTTCTAAAATTATTTTATAATCAGGATGAAACTGTGTACCTCTCAGTATCCAAGAGGAACATGTTGCATGATTAGCCCAGACAGTTTGAAAACATTTCAAAAATGTGTGGTTCTCCACTACCCAAAAATGTCACTTGGCTATATAGCTTCCTGTTTAAGGGCACACGATTTTCCAAACCATTCACTAACCACGTGCCACAAACTGATAGCCCCAAACTCCGATTTTTCAACAAATACTCATAGTAAAATTCATGTAAAAACCACAAGGTCAAAATTAAATAGTAAAAACCCAAAAAATTTATACCCCCGTCACATCGAGAACATGATTGGAAAATCGAGATAAAAAATTAGAAAAATGGGTTAACAAAAAATCCATGTTGTGATAATTTTCCCCACCATAATGTTTTCAACCCCTTGAATTCTACAATATTTTCAATTTAATCGATCAAATTAAATGGATTTACAAACCAACATCATCCAACTTCTCAAACTATGATAAAAACTTTCCCAACCAAATGAAAAAAACTGATGATTCCAAAACACTTCCATGAAATGATGGATGTCACGAATCAAATTTTTAAAAATCAAAACATAACCATAATGGGAGAGGAGATAAAAATAACAACATAAAAAAGAAACCCCCTTCCACAAAACCAAAACTCTAAGAAAAAAAAGAAATTATCAATATGGGAGGCCAGAATATAATTCCCACCATTAGAAACCAAACTGCTTTATGAAAAACTATAGGATGCCTCAATGGGACCTATAGTGGGCCTCCCCACCATTAGAAACCAACTATCATAGATCAAAAAGGGGAATCTGAAATGGGCTAACTCGAGACTCTCAACATAGGCCCGAAAACCCCAAATATAAGGGGAAATAACTTGATGCTGGAAACACCAACCCAAACAATGAGATAAAACCAAAATCTACTAATAAATGAAAGCTGAACAAGGGAAACCAATCAAAACCCTATATATAAAATGGAAAAAAACCTGATTTCCAATAAAATAAAACCACCACACCTCCTCATTACAATTCACCAAATATTCAATCCACATGGGTCACAATTAAGAAGCAAGGTCTCTACACTTCTTCCCATAAAATGGAATTTATCAAGATGAGGAATCTACCATGGAAGAACATAAAATGTTTCCATTCCCACAATATTGAGAGAAGTTAGATCAAGTTCCCTCATACCCTTAGGTTCTTGAAAACAATCCATATTCACTCTAGGGACTATGGGTGGATCCCTAATTCTTAATGTTTATATTGACTCATGGATAGGAGATAAAAATACCTATTATGAACTCCTTCATTACACCAAAATTGGGATTCAAAAGATACACACACATTGTCAACATTCATGTTTAAATGTAAGTAGAAGACACAAGAAAATCGAAAAGAATACCCTCGTTTAAAAATTAATGATTCATAATTGTCCAAATGAGACACACACTTCCATTAAAAAGTATGATTACATGAGATTTGCAACACACGTTTTTAAACATAAGGAGAAAATAACACATCAAAACATTACTATACACAACTACTACAACTAAAGAGGCATGCATAGAAAGAAACACTAAGCTGATCCCAGAAAGCACACTACTCATTCAAACTGGATCCACACCACCTTCTAAAAAAACATTTATAGAACCATTTCAAGTGATCAATTTTTAAACGTGTACAACATGTCTTTGGAGCTTTAAATAATGAATAATTCTTATGATTTGGATTGCCTCATGGATGACACACCATGACATCGTGCATAGAACAATTGAAATAAAGATGAATAGGTGTTTTTAATTCCACACCCAACACAAAAATCTCTAGTCTAGTTCTCCATATCCTTACTATATTTATATTCACAACTTCCATATAGCGTAGGAGGATTGATTTTATCAATAACTCCCACTAACAAAGACTCAACATGAACGTCTTATCTTGCCACATCATAAAAGTTTTTAATTGGAGCTCTAACAACTTCAGCTATAGACTAGTATGAATCATTACCTCAAAATGTTGAGCTTCCAAGAAATCATCTATTACCAACTCCATATGATATGGAACTAGTTTCAACAAAAGACAAAAATACTCAAGCACTATTCCATCACCTTGCTTAAGACAACACATATCTATTCTCTTTACCAATTTCAATACCTCAGAGAAATACTTTGGGATGAATGATTACTTAAGGAACTCACAAATTAGATATTCCCAATATTTTCTTCTCCAAACTGACTTCCACAAATTTTATGTCAGACTTTCAATCATAAAGGTAGAAAACATATCCTCCAATGAGTCAGGAAAATTTTTGAGGCTTGATTTTATTTTGATTTCTGACATTCACTCTTCTACAAAGAGAGGATCAACTTGACCATAAATGAAATGTGGATTTCATATTCTAAAGAGAAGAATAAAATAATTATGTTGGTCAATTGGAGGGGTTTCTAATGGTGAATCATCAGTTGCCACATTATGAACATCTATAAAAACTAGTTGAGGGCATACAATAACCAATCAACAAAATACAAAGAACTCAATTAAAACTAATACTTCGGCCAAAACTCACCACAAACAAATACATATTATGAACATTTCATATAATTAGAATAAAATGTATTTCATGTAATTATGCTAATATAATCTTCATTGAATCGTTAGTTTTAAGGATATACCTGATATCGATCATACCTAATCTAGTTAGTGGAAGATGTCTAATGGTATAAAGAATAATGCCTAAGGGAAAAATGTCTTACACTATAATCTAAATATTTTCCCCCAGTGACACTAAGAACATCATTGAAATCTTAATATATTAAACAAAGGAGACCTTACCCTACACTAGAAATTATTTTTAATGTCATCTTCGGTGTCTATGTCTCATATTAGATCATGATCTAGAATACCATCCACAAGAGTGGTTCCATCCTCCATCCAAAACAATTATGCCATCCCACTAGGGGTCACATCCCTGACATGGAACCATCATATATCTTTCTCTATAGGATTCAAATCTTCTAACAAGAACCATTATATAACGTACACATGGGGTATTACATCCTCTATAAAACCCATTATACTCCCTCGGGGTAACATCTTATTCCCTTAAACCATCATATAATCAACCTATGGGTTCTCATCCACTACCATAAACTATAATATATCATCCATATAGGGTCATACCCATTTTTTAAATCCAATTCTTATATTAGGGTAACATCCCCTACCTTGAATTACCAAATCATCCGCTTTAGGTGATGCATCTACTATGTATAAACACCATATATCCGCAACTTGAGGGGTATTATCCCAAACACCATCATCAGTAAAAACCATTTAGATATGTATATATAGTATATATAAAAGGGATTATCCTCTAACCCCCCTTGTGAATCATTTGAAATAAAATGTGGGATGTAAGCACTCCATATCTCGACACAGATTCCATTTCCAAAACATATAAAAACAAATTAGGCTGATTAATTAGGTTCTTGTCCCCACCTTATATAATTTCACCTCAAAAATAAATCTCTAAAAGATGATTCCAAAAATTAGGTCTTGGTATAAAAAAAATCATGTCAAAACACATATAATTCCCATCATCCCAAAATGGGTATCGAATAAATTCCATCAAAACCATCATAGTCTCTACTCACTGAAACCAATAAATGTCTAAAAACCCAATGAATTTTTAGGGATAATTGGGTTTCTACTAAATATAGACCCATAGTACATTCTGAAGCCTTATCAAAATCCCTATATCTTACTATATTCTTAAAACATGGGTAATATATCCAAAAGTTATCAAAAATACAATTCAAATCCCTATTGCAAGTCATCTAGAATTTCCCTCAACCCTCACTCATAATTTCTCACAATTCACATAGAAAATCATCTGATATATCAAGAGGTGGAAAAATTCATGTCACTCCTTAAATAGTCCGGAAGGACTAATCATACTCATTAAATACACAAATTATACAATCTAAAATCGTGATAGTTTTCCCTATCATACATAAATTTTCAGTTCTCCCACCTTCACCACTAGTCCAAAGCCTCTAACACAATCTAATCTAGCCTTAATAAAATATAATTGTATATGCACATCTCATCCCATTCTTGAGGTATCATATCAAATCTCTTAGGTCCACATATATTAGCTTCACCCCCTTAGAGATATAGTTTCTAACACACTCCATTTACCATAAGCATCATTGGACCACCAGATCTGGACCCATGCCTCATTCCAATATATCTCTAGGTCCTCAATGTCTCATTTAATTCATTCCATGTACGAGGTTCATTTATTCTATATCCCCCATTTATGGTGAATCCATCTACCCACATCATCTAAGGAATCATGTATGTGACCCAGGGTCTATCATTAACCATGAAACATTGTGATCCTCAAGGGACATAAATAAAAAAATTCATTTTATATTTATTATTAATCAAATAGGGTGGTGACATCACATATCACATGGGACATTAAAAGATCATGAAACATAGGGATATATTAAAGGACCGCCTCCCTAATTTATGTTTATTACCTTTAGTTTGTTTGTGGACACATTCATGGACCATAAAATCCATATTTAATCACCTAGAGTGACTATCTCAATAAAAAAACAAAAATAATTTATTAAAATAAATTATAATTAATTAGTAAAACTAAATCAAACATAAAAAATTGACTAAAAATCCCTAGATGGAATCAAGTAACTAAAAAATAATCAAACTAGATCAGTTCCACACTCAACATGTACCATTGACCTTATACACACATAGTCACTAATTTAATTACCCAAATACATGTTAAATTTTATATTACTTCTTCTACAACCTAAGAAACTTTATAGTTTGACTTGACCATATGTGGTGGCCAAACAATTCATAAAGGGAATGATCCCATGAAATGGTATGTGATCATAATTCATGTATTTACAATATTATCCACTAAAAGAGGATAATTTTAATTTTTTAGATTATTATTAATATAATTTAATTTTTCATTAGCATATATTTTTGTGCATTTTAAAATGAGAACTAATTTGCAAATAAATTTTTAAATCCATTCTTAATGTTTGTTAAAACATTTAATATTTCTCATCACCATGAAAAAATAAATCATATGGGAAAAAATTAATAGTTTAGTACTATGATATGCATGTTTCAAGGAATGTTTTTGCTTTTGGATTAATTGAAGGTTCGTTGTTGAATACAATCATCTTATGTATGAATCATTAAAATTATGGGCAACATGATTTGAATAACACCCAAATGAAATGAATGATTTTCCATGATCCATTCCCAATGAGGATATATAATTTTTCATAAATTCATAGAGGAAACCGATGAAACATTTGGTTAAACACTTTCAAGATAAAATATTTAGGTTTCATTAGTTTTATAACATCTGAAGTTGAAGATAAAATCAAGGAATATATTCTATGGACTAGATGGATAACATAGTTTTTTCATAAATCATGTACCCTGATTCCAAATAAAATAAAACTTCACTACATTTTATAATAGATATTGGAATTAAATTTCATTTTCTATATTCAAAAAAATGTCATTCTAAAATGTATTTTGGACTCTTCTATTTGAAAAATGAAAGCTGGATCCAATTTCATATTAAAAGAAGAAAATTATTAATTCCACCACATTCCAGTATCATAGGAATATCATAATAATTTTGGATGACTTTTACTGATATGGTTTAAATAAATGACACAAAAATACATGTATAATTATTTTCGGTGAATTTAACTAGTTGAATTCGTTTTTCTATTTTAAATTATAGTGTTCTATTGTGTTTTTAACTTTTATTGTTTCATTCTATCATATAATTTATTTTAATCATCATAGAAAAAAAAAGTTAATTTTCATCATTATTTTTTATCCCCTATGATAGAAAATTTATAATGTTTCATCAATCTTTGAATTTATTCACAAAGAGAAGGTAACAATATTTCACACAACAGTGTAGTGTCCATTATTTTTCTCTCTTCTTCATCTTCACCCTTGTTAGTCTATATCCATCATATATTGATATATTATTTTCTATTTAGGGATAAACCTCTTATTTTTTGATTAAAGGTTGTATGAAGGGGGTGGATTATTAGTTATTTATTATTCTATAACATTTAATATAATTTTTTAATTTGATATTTTTTTGTGAATTTTTTATTATGTGTGTATATTGATATTAATGATTTAAATTTAAAGTGATAAAATTTTATATTAAATTAGTGTGATGAGGAAAATTATTCTGCATGTGTATCAGTGAATAGAATAATGTTGTTTCAGAATTAAAATTTGTATGTTAGGTTAGAACATTGATCTCCCTGAAATATCTATTCCCGAATTTTGGATATTAAAATAATATTAAGGAAGTTCACCCAATAATACCTATTAATAACATTGAATTAGCATGTTATTCTTAAAATGAATTAATTTTGGAACTACTATTACCGAAAATTATTTTTAAATTAATTTAAATAAAATCATATTTATATAGAAACCCCTCAATAGAATGATCATTTGTATGAGGGTTCAACTTTAACCATATTCATGGGTAAATTTGGATAGTGTTAGTCCTATGTCAACTATATGAAAATTCCAAATCAATGGTAAATTATTTCAGCACTATTCAGATAAATCATAAAAACCCGTAAGACATAAACAATTATTTTAATATAATTTATAGAATAATGATAATACAATATTAATGAATGAAAAAATCACCACAATATACTATAGAAACCCATAAAACACACTACATTAAGGTAAAATCAAGAAAGAAGTATATGGGTATATCCTACTGGTTCAACCACATGATATAATTTGAAAGAGAGGGAAATAACATAATAATATAGATGGGAAAACTATTATTTTAAAAAATTTCTATAAATAAATACAAACCGCATGGTTTAGAAGTGCAGCATACCAAACAATGTTTCCTTCACAATCCATAGATTCAACATCACACATTGTTTGGCCTCAATATTTTAAAACACATTCAAAATAATTATTTATCCATATCATAAATTATATAACTTTTTATTGCTCGAAACATGTTATTCCCTATTACCATGTATAATTCATGCTCTATCACTCGATGGAAAAACAAAAACTCATGGTTCTCTTTATATCTATACAAGATTTTACCTAACTCTATGGTAATAATTCATGGGAGGATTTTAGAAAACCAAAAACGGTGATCCAAAACATATAAAATCCCATAAGTACCAAAAAATTGGTTTACTCCTCTAACCACATCCCAAATATCTTCGCGATATAATCCAATTGTCTTAATTTTTAAATCAATATCATTTATCAAAATTCCCCTACATTTTGACTCAAATTACAAATTCTTCTTGAATTTCATAACTCCTGATGATGTGGGTTTTCACGTTAAAAAAGAACATATAGACCATCATCTGTTGATTTGAAAAATATAATGTCATTTCTATATCATAGAAAAAATAACTAAACTATATAAAGTTATCCAATGTATTGAAAAAAATATAATTTAATACAACTCTAAGGGGAATAATGAAATTCAAATAACAAATATTTCAACAATAATTAATTAGATAGTAGTTAAAGACATGGTAAACAATCATTAAACCACCCTAATGTTTCTCTTATAATTCCATATTAATTATTAGGGGTAGTTATTTGATGCACTTATCAGACATTATTATTATTAAAGAGTGGGATAAACTACAATAAAATAATATTTTCTATTTTCTTGAGTTGATGTTTAGTGTACCTTTCTACATTTCATTTTTATGATGCACTTTATCTTCTGTGATTACATAGGATTTGCATTTCACCACTGTAATTAGAGGGTTATGATGTTGAATTGTATCATTTACCATCTTATTGGTGTACTTGTTTTTATAGTTTCTATATTATTCATAATTAAATCATTAAAGAGTGGCTGTTTTATTTTGTTAATAATTTTATACATTTATTTCAATAGATATAATCATCATATCTCTTCTATATTGATGATCCCAAAGGCCTTATATTTAAACTTTACAAATTTACTACTTCCTTTAAGGTAATTACACCTATACGTATTCCCACAATTTTAGAATATATGAAGATGGATATTTAGAATTCTATTGGCTTCATCATCTTTTTTCCAAAAAAACACTATTTTTCTATTCCGGACATCAAAAACTTTAGAGTAATGTGAGTCTGTGATTTAAATGTGCACATTGAGAGAACATTGATTGATTTATCGATAGCTACTATAGGCTCTTATAGATATTTCTTTCATAATACTTATTTTAAACTAGTAATTATTCTCTTGATTTTTGATAAGGAAAATTATAATACTAAAATCATCCAGTGAGCATCATATAAATCCAATTCCCATTAGGTAAAATTGAAATAATTCCAATAATTTATGAAACTAATGTTTCCATATTTATTGTTCAATATATATTAACAATTATTTCAAATTTTTTATCCTTTTAAATATATTTCATGTTCTATATTTCTTCAAAACCTAGGGAATGGAAAAAAACAAATTGGTGATCTAAGATGCTCAGTAAGGGGATCATATAATTGAAGTTATCAAAAACATAATAATGTAGTACACAATATGAAATATTAAATAAACTAACTAATTGAATAATCAAATGAGATGGAGAGAATTAAATATCTATAATCTAAAATGAAAACATTGATATCATTAGAATTGGTCTCATACTGATGGAATGTGTAATTATGTACATCAAAACATGTAATCAAGGCCTTGAGGAGAGGAATAAACCAAAAAATATGTTACTTTTATATGAGATATGTATGTTGATCAAGGAGTTATATAATTTTTATCCCCACTAATCACATGATAATGTCTAGTTCATTAACCATATGTTTGAAAATATATTTTAAAACATACCATAAAATTAATATGGCTAAATAAAATATTTTCAATCTATATAATTAAAAATATTGAATGTTAAATCATAATAAACCAATGTTAGTAGTCAATAATCACTAATATATTTAATAATTCCATAGATAATCAATGGTATTTCATGATCAACACCCATTCATCTAATGAAGTATCATGGTAAAAGATATATTTTCATCTTTCCAATTATCATATATATTGGAATAGAAACAAACATAACCCCGATACCATTAACCTTGTCAGTAGAAGGGATAAAAAAATAAAACCCCATATATTGGAAGAATATGGATTGTTAAACAATAGATAGTTATACTAAAATGGTAATCAATAAATATTTCTTCCAAAATATCAAATATTGTTTTTAAATTGTTCTCCAAATCTATAATTTTTATAATGTTCTATGTAAGAATCCCTTGAGATAAAATCATATACAGTATAGGTATACAGTTAAGTCAATGCTGAAAAAACATGATCATAAGAGATCAAGATAATGAAGGTGTATTATTTTAATAGAATAATTTCCCAATGTGTTAATAGAATCTTAAAATCATTTTTACATAGATGAAAAATATCTTCGCTAAAGAATTATTGATCGATACCACCCAATAAGACACTCATAATTTGAGTCTTTGGTTTCGTATTTTCATTCCACCAAAAGATTAATATATATATATATATATATATATATATTATTAATAATTATTTAACCTACACCATGTTAGTAGAAATCATTTTATAAATTAAATGGGAAATTGATGTGAAAATTAAAATACCATTTAAGAAAGAATTTATCATTGAAAGAAAATTCATTATTATGTGTCTTTTACAAAACACATTTTCTAAAAGATAGGTTAAAAATATGTGAAAAACCATAATTTTTTAAATGTATCATCAATATTTAATCATACAAAATACATAATTATTATCTCGCGGAATCTATTAAAGGAATAAAAACATATATAATTGAAATGAAACCCATATTTTATTATTTTCAAAAATCCTATGTTCCAAACAAACATTGTTAAAAGAGTAACATAATATTATTTCAAAATCATAATATATTTTTCCCCATAGATGTTTTGAAATTACCAAAAGATAAAATATTGGTTTGTTATATTCAATGATTGGAAGAAAAATTTTAAAAAATTTGCAATATAACTCAAGGAAATTAGACTTGTGTTATCTATATTCTTTGCAAGCTGCATACTCTGTGACATAAGAAAAATTTGAAGAAGTTGTTTTATTTGACAGAAATCAAAATAAATCATTGTAACCAAAATTTGAATAATGTAACCAACTTATAAAAAAATTTATGATAAATGAACAAAACTCATTGAATGAAAATATATTTTCTCAAAACCCATACACATGGGGTAATAAGTAACATCACACCCCTCTTTATTGGATTGAATAATTGTGGGGTACAAACAAGGTCACATGTGAAAACCCCATGAAAAAATGAGGGAAAAAAATTCCCTTCAAATTCAAGAAAAAATGTGAGATTATTTTGCATTTGAATCATAAAACATCCAAACCACAAAAAAAAGTAAAAAAAAAACAACCACTCTATGTTTCCTGAATACAAAATAAATCTTTAAACATCACCAATCCTACAAAAATTATCACGTAACATGTAGAAAACAAAATACATACTTAAGAGGACAAAAAGGCCACAAAAAATCCAAACACCATTTTAATATCAACAAGTAACACCTCACCCACTCAATGTTCCAACACCACATGTCATACCCTCAGAATCATAAAGCATCACTATTCGATTGAGATCACTTTCCTTTAAAAGTGTCTCAATAGTTGACATCTGCTAATGCAGAATAGTAAGCGGGATAAGGGTGAGTCTAAACTCAATATATTTTCCCCAAATGTGTTCCAAAGCCACACCAATAGGTGAAATCTCAATATAACATTTTATAATATAGTTTCAAGTCATAAAAATTATTCATATCAAATCCCTAAGCTGTTTTTTCTAGGGAACGACTAAAAATGTATTAAATCCATGCCACATTTTATTTGGAATAATATTTTCCACATCCAAACACACAAAAACACGCAAAAAATAATGTTTGGGGTTTCCATTGATGGTTTATATTCACATACATACTGTATCACATTTATGGTGGTACCTCACAACCATTATCCATCTCATTCAACTCATGAAAAATTGTTTATGCCAAAATCATTCTGAGTCATTTCAATGAAAACATTAATTATAATAATACATTTCAATGATTTAAATTCATTTTAAATTATATTTTTTTAATAAATCATATTAAAATTATAAAAATGTTTTTTTTGTAAACCAATCCACTTTATGGAATTTCCAAGGCAGTACCAAAATAGGATTTCTATCATGAGTAACACAAGAATTTCCAAAACATTAATGGAAAATAATTTCCCTAATTATAATCCTCCCTGTTCTAAATCATGTGGATCCAATTGAGAATCCCCTAACCTCTCAAATTTTGGAGAAAATTAATAATGACACAACAAAACATTATGATATGAAAACACACCACATTCCCTTCACTATATAAACAATGTTATGATCATAAAACCATTCATAACACATAGATATATCTATACTAGACATGATATATTTTTTGATAGATATATAGTAAGAGTGGTAAGAACTGTGAATCTAATAATAATTAATAATATCATATAATGCAAGACCAATGAAGAATAATTATGTCTTATTGATGAATATATACATCTAATAAGTTTTAATTTACCCAAGAATCACTCCAGGATTTATGGGGGCCTCTAAACATGCATTGGGAGAAATGGTAATTCGAATTATTGGAGGATTATGGGAAAAACTGAGGCTAAGGGTCTAATTATAATTAAATCAACTTTTAAAATAGGGGAAATTGTACACTATATAGTTGGGCTGCATCAGTTGAAAAAATTTACTCCAATTGTGAAGTGATACTATCATAAAGATATACCTTGCATGTTTTCCTCACTCTATTTCAAAAATCGTTATCCAACTATTAATTTACATATATTTTAATATTCACAGTTTCTCTAATTTATCTACCTAAATTGTCCAAAACATTTATAAATCATATTCCGTCATATTTCCCATAGTATTTCATTCCATGGTTTCTTGATGATGATGGATGGTTTCTACTAACCCTAAAAAAATAATTCCACTCTATAAAGATTCAAAAACCTCCCAAAACCACTCACCACTATCCAAAAAAACCCCACCATTAAATATTCATAGAATACATGTATAAAGGGTCATGTATCTAAAACCTAGGAATAAAAATTATCCCACCCATTGTTTATTCCATCCATGGAATGATGAAAGTGCTTGTTGGAATCAAAAAATTTGTGCCATTTCTTTACTTTTCACACTAATATATTTCTTCTTAAATCTAACCACATTTCCCAAAATCCCAATGTATATTGATCCTTTTCCCATAGAATATATTCTCTTAAATATCCAAAATTCATACTGAAAAATGAAATAACATATCATCTTTATCAAGGTGTAGGTGATCTTATATAATCACACAGTCAGTATGAGGCTGGTAATTCATTAAAATAGACACAATAAACACATTGTGAACTGAAGTACACTTTGCTGGAAATCCAACAAATATTCCACCTCAGAAACTAATTAATATATCTTAAAATGACCTATTTATAGTGGATATTACATTCCTTTATTTTTTAAACAATAATTCCCAATCCTTGGATAGATTCTCAAAAACATATGATTACACTTCCCAAATGATAGTGGCCATTGATGATGATCTACATATTTATTCTATGAACTGTGAGCCATCTCCATTATCATTATAAATAAACTAACCTTCACTATAGTATATTTTAGATGGATTGGTTCAATTAACTATGTCTCGCCTATTTCAACCCAAGAAAATGGAGAATGAAAATAATGACCATAAAATGATTCAAAAGAAACCATATGTATGAAGGCCTAGTAATTGTTATGTACGGGAATTATAATAATTGTAAATTATCCTCCCATAATCTTAAAAAATCTATTGCTGAATCCATTATAATTTCCTCTAATGCATGTATTATCTATTCAGAATATCCATCCATAAAGGGATGATAAGTCTTAATTATAGTCAACTATGTCCCATGTGTTTGTGGAAAGGATTTACAAAAATTAGACATAATCCTCCAATCTTTGTCTGATACAATCAATACTAGAATTTTGTGTATCATTAGATTCACCCAAATATAGGTTTTAGATAACTCTTCCAAAAAATTATATTCATGAATCATGATGGAGTGTGTATAGTCCTACCAGGGAATCCAATATTTGGTTCCCCATGATGATTATCCACATGTCATCAATCGCACCTCCCCATGTGTAAGAGGATTCCTAATAAAAGTGAGGGAATTTGGTGTGTTTGTGGGGAGACTATTCCCTCATAGACCAGATTATATAAAAATGGAAATATATATATGAGTACCAAAATTTGAAATATAATTCCAT
This sequence comes from Viscum album, assembly GCA_963277665.1. Lineage (NCBI taxonomy): Eukaryota > Viridiplantae > Streptophyta > Magnoliopsida > Santalales > Viscaceae > Viscum > Viscum album. The sequence goes on from OY728137.1 coordinate 277,423,075, forward strand.
CTATGTAATTTTAAATCATTGATATTAATAAAAAATCGTAAGATGAATCATAAATACATACAAACATGAGGATGATCATGATATAAAGAAATAAAAAAATTATGTACATGGGATATATGAGAAATATGATTACACCACATAATAAGAAACTAAAAAAATATGAAAATAATCATATACTATATTCATGAACAAAGGCATGGTACACTACCTATTACACTATCATATCCCTACAAATAAGATATTGAATTCTAGGTGCTTCCACTTTTCTATATATGAAGAAATGAATTATATTTGAGTACCATAGGTGGCCAAAATAAGGTGAGAGATATACCCAGTAGGCCACCTCAAATAGAAAATAGATTAATCCAGTGTGTTCATATAAAATGAAAAGTTTGTAGGTACATAATGAATATAAGTAAATAAATACATACATACATCAAGTCAGGTTCCCCATAGGACACACGATCGACCCTACATCTTTCAACCTATTCTTGGTATATACAGACCATAATAAATGTGTATGAGTTTAACATGGGTATAATAAGATGTGTCCTCAAAGATCATGTATCCTTAATAGACCTACCCCAATCATGTTGTCTTTATTGGAGGACGTGTCCCTTGTATAATGTTTATACATTCAATATTTCTTTATATAAAACACATCCATATTATTTAATACACAGAAACCTGAGAATTTATAAGGAAATATATAATAATAATAGTTATATCAATCGTGGAACTATAAATACCTAAAAATTTAAGAGTCTAACATACGCTATCAGTTAGTGAAATTCTAATTATTACCCTAGTCATTTCATATGTCTGACCCTTGTAGCTCATTCTAGGTATCTCACGTAGGGGATGAAGTATGGGTCACGGCATGGTATTACGATATATTGAACATGCCCATCCATTGTGAATCCCCAAGTGAACTGATATCTCTTATTGGAAGGTATGTAATCCACCTAGTGAGACCATATAAGGCAATCTATAAAGAAACCTTGTATCACTCCTGAAGTATTTAAAATCTTCAAGAAGCATTAACTATAAACAAAAATGAGCCCAACCAAAGAATACTAAAATTGGGAACCATGTTTCACCCTTATCTTGGAATAATGGTAAGGTTAATATGTCAATATATCATACTATTTGAATAATTAATTATAAAAATAATGCATTAAAAATGAATGACATTTCATTAAAATTAGAAAATCAAGCTAAGACATATAGTATAATGTCCTAACACCCAGCCAATAATTTTCCATAGATCATTTCACCATTTAAATTTATTTTTTACCAAGAAAAAACACACCTAAAAATGTTTTTTAATTGCATTCTAGACATGTGGATTTTAATTCATTAATAATGGTAACATACATAGGGAAATATAACATCAAGGAAATCAACACATGTTATGTATTCATTGTTATCTAGGGAGAAACTATGAATGGAAAGACATTTAATTTAGTTTAACATGCTTTATGGAGGGATCAATAGGGGATTATTGAATGTAACATAATATAACATATTAACAATCTATTTAGACATTAGGGAAATAACTAGATGACCTACCTTAGGATAGTGGGACTTTCTAGTCTACTCTCACCCATTGAATGTGTCTAGAATGAGAGAAATCATGATAATAGAAAAAGGAACCAAAAATACGGAATTTGATCTAAAACCAAAATTTTCTAGAATAATTCTACAAGAACTATGAATGGAATGAAATGGATCAAAGATCTTATCATGTGGAATCTAATGTGACAAAAGTGGTTGACTATGGGCTCTGATGGAGGAGTAATGAAAAATCCTAGCTTAGGCTTGAGTAGGATCTTCATGGGGGAGAGGGTTATCTATATGAGAAATGACATAAAAGGGATGGGAGAAATTAAATATTAAGGAACAAAAAATCTTCTTTTCTCACAAATTTTAATGGTCACATGTTTTTCCCACATGGATATCCAAACTATACATGAACTGTGTGACCAACACTACCCCTAGAAATCCCTTGTAAGGGCTAGGTTCGCTAATTTTTGAACCGTGCATTGCACATGAAAAATCATTTTTACCTTTTCTAAGAATAATTCTATGTCAACATGTCCTTGTTTGTAGAATATAGTAAAAATATTTGGGCCCCTTATTTTTAATGAGAACTCAGTATGGTTGAGTTAGAGGATTATGACTAGTTGGGTGCATACCATATGACTCAATCAACCTCCAAAATCTAAGCTTAGGTAAATGAATGATCATCAGACACTTGTGAACCACTCCATAAACTTTTAAGAATAATATAAACATAAAACTGGATGATTGAAATGTATCATAAGTGTCTATAACTATTCAAAATGTTTAGATGGTACAACCTCCCTTATTTAAAACAATTGTTCCTTGAGTTTCCCTTCTAAGGGTGGTAAAGAATCATCTGAAAAATGATCAACCCTTAGGGTATGTATATCGTCCACTCTCTCCTAGATGTCATATTTTATATAGCTGATCTACCATAGCACATGTTACACTAGTACTAACCAACCATATAGATACTTCATTCACTAATCAATAATACATATCTTTTTCTCCTCAAAGTATTTTACCACCTCTCGCTCGATATTCTTAAATTAAATAGAATTAAATGGGTCGGAATGATAATTGAGATGTTGTGAAAGATGGAATATGTTATTCATGGCTTGTTACATCTAAGATCAAGCCACCCGATTGTATAAAATCTCTACGATACCCATGATCTCAAAATGTCTGACATAACTATGTGATATATTTTCTTATATCTAAATCCATATATGAACCAATATTTATAAAACATGATAAATACTGGATCCCCCACCTCAAACTCCAATGGATAGGGTTATGGTCAGTATAAGAGTAATTCCAATAATATTTTATATACATATATTTCTATATTAGTTGTACTTTCTTTGATGTCTCTTGAATGAGACGAGTAACCATAAATGTTGTCGCAACTGACTCTAAGCGAAATAGTGGTGAATGATATGGTCTAACATGATGGGGATCATAGGGATACATCTGATGAGTTTCTTATATTATGTTACTGTGGGAAAACTAAAAAAGAGAAATTTTTTTTTCAAATAACATCTGAATTGAAGGACACATTCTCAGGGTATATATTTTCACACATATATCATCCACATAGACTACCCGTCAGTTTGAGGGTGATGTATTTTAATTCGAATAACTTGTGAAACTAATGCCCTCTGTAAGCCCTTCAAGAAACATGATGTAAAAAATGAATCTATATATTTTTTTTCTAGTATGTCAACCACTATTAATGCATACAATCTCATGAAAATAAATCTTTTTGACCCAAGAAATTAGATGATCTCTTAGATAGGTATGAAGTTAGTGACCCTAGCCCACCTATCGATGATCACCAATATTGCAACACTTCATCAAGGGGATCTTCTAAATCCTATCAAAAAATATATAGTAGAATTATCACATTTTCACTAAAAATTTACAGAGGCCTTAAATTTACAGAAGGTCCCTAGTTAAGATCCTTCACCTACAGAATGGTGTTTCACTAAATGATATAACCTACAATAGGCCTATTGTTACCTGGCCACCAATACTGTTAAAGTATGTATAATTACATCATTTCATCCCTAGTGTTATGATAGTAAATAGATCCATGAGATTCCAACTTAAACAATTACTATATGTTGGGTGGAAACCAAAAATTTCCATGGAGGTGTAGAATATCATCCTCATCAACCATGATGATAGTCCTCTCATGAAACAGTCTCTCTTAGGACTAATACTTCAAGATCAAAAAGTTGTATCGTCAACACCCATACCATAATAAATGATGTCACTACCAAAGAAGATAGAACAAGCATCCCTTTATATTTATTAACATCCATGGGCATCATAGAAAACAGGGCATTCAATTACCACTCACAACTTGCCATATAGACATCCAATGACTGAATCTTCTAACATGGGTTTTAGATACCTCATTTCAATTTCTTGGTGTATAAGTGGGATTACAATTATAAAACTAATATTAATATACCCATTGAAACTACATAATATTCCAATCACCATGTGTGGAAATGTAGACTAGAATTCTACTATCCATTTAAAACAATTCTCTCCCAATACATAATTCCTATAATAGGTAAAGTCATGAACCACGATTTCTATATTGAAAATATTTGTAGGTAAATTATACTTAGTAAGTCTCCACTATAATTAATTATATGATAAATCCATATCTTCATATATTAGAACTAATCCCATCCATATTCTTAGTTCATTATAAAAACTATATATATCCTACCAGGATCAGATATAATCTGTATCAATGCTAAATTTATTCCCTCATTGAACTAATCAATGTTTTTCCCACAATTTTCTACGATAGTAACCTAACACCAATATTAGACTACCATGTAAAAGGATATTCTAGGTGTGATTAGTGAAGAATAAAATTCTTATAATAACTTCACATCCCCAATAAACTATGCATGCAAAATATATTCTCAGATGCACCCAATAGAATAAGGCTTTCATCTTCTATGTGTTAGTAGACACTCTTTCTTCTGAAATTATGTGACCTAAGAAGTTATGATTATTTATCCAAATGTAAAATTTAGTTGGCATAACATATTGATTATTATCTCTTAGTGTATCCGGTATGACATCATTTTGTTTATCATGTTCACGTTGTGTGTGATAATACATGAAGATTTACTCCAAAAGTAATACAAAAAATGAATCCATATATGGGTGGAATCCCATATTCATTAGTTCCAAAAAATGGTGGGAGAAATTATAATGTTGAACATCACAACATTATAGTCATACAAGCTGAATCTACACCAAAATGTTTGTACATGGCATGTCTGATGGTCACACACGAATCTAAATATATCCAAAACTCAAATATATATTAAAGAAAACTATAGTTTCTAAGATGAAGTAAAATATTTCATCTATATGAGGCATTGGATACTGGTTCATCACTGATGGTAGGTTCATCCATTGGTAATAAATGAACAACTTGTGGTTACCATCCACCATCACGAATAAAAGGACTTTCGAATCACATGGAGAATTAATTTGTCATAAAAACCAATTTTCATCATAATTTTCCAAATAATTTTTTATTTCCTCGAGCTTTATAGGTTTTATCCTATAATGTGTAATGGAACCTGGTGTTCCTCCTGGTAGTAGCACAATTGTGAACTCAACATCTCTCACAATAGGTAACCCATACAAATCTCATTCAAGACATCCATGATCTGATCCCCCGTGTGAGGGAAGTCTACAAGCCACATTCTCTGTTCATTCAGAAGGAGATGATCCATCAGGTTTTTTACTCTACCCATCCCACAATTCTCAAGAATTTCTAACTCACCTATTCATCCCATTTTCCATTTTGAATTTAATCACTACCAATGTATTTTGTAAAAGAAAACCTTAGTGATAGAGATTATCATAGTAATGGTATGAAACCAAGGAGTTGATCCCGAGGGTGACATCGAAGAAAGTCAACATATGAAAAAAGAATTTTCAAATGAATTAGTACCCACATAATTCAAAGGGTAGAACCTTTTAATAGGGTACACTATCATATTAAAACTCAAATGGTGTTTCTATATTCATCATTCTATAGAATTACACCATTTTTAGGAATAATGATACGAAAATTTCCATAGATATAAAAAAGTGAGAAAAACATGTATCAAATAATGAATAAACTAAATTAGAGGTCACTTGAATAGTACATCATATTGTACAAGGCCTTGGACTATGCTTCTTGATTATAGTATGTGCTTCATAGATATGATTAGATGCAAGACTCTAAAATGCAACCCAACTAACATGTGTTTGTACGCTCTACCATATTTAACCATTGATGTCTAACTACCTCAAACGTGACTACCTTATTATCTTGATTGTATAATAGTATATGATATCATAGAAGGATGTGGAGATACATAACCTATATTCCAAGGAGGTGTCGTTACAGAACACTTCTCACTAGGTAATGGAGGAAAAAATGGTAAAATTCCTGTTGGTGCCCCATTATTCCGTATTACCCACACTTGATTGGGTTCATCAGACAGTAGGGTGTCTTATGGATTTATAGCCCACAATAGTGCTAAAACATATAAATTTTGGATTGTGTCACATGTCTGGTGTTTCCCCCCTGAACAACCATGAAATGACATTTCCAGCTTGTAGAAAAACCATCCTACTCCCTGGAAATTGAACCACCCAAGCTGACCTTTCTAGATTCCCTCAGTTTCCACTCTATAATGAGGTCCTAATTCACTATAGTTGAAATTTTTATCATATAAAAAACTATTACATTTAATTTTATAGAATACACAATCCCATCCTTAAATTATATCACAGTTGTCAGCTCATCTCTAGTCAATGTCAGCACAAAACACTGAAGCTTAGTCAAATTTACATCATGGACATAGTTCCATTTTGATGGCTCATAAACACCATAGAATGATTTTTTCCTAGTATATGGCTATAAAAGTTTTCATTGAAGGCTTATTTGAAGCCCTCATAGACCATACCCTATTGATGTTCAGCCGAAGGGATGAAATCATGACAATTCATAGTGAAGTCATCGAGCATATTAGTGGAATACTGTTTTGTTCTCTCTAGAAGTATATCCATTTTCTGTAATATTTTTAACATGTTATCTTTCCATGACCCCCCATATTGAGGAATGACATCCACCAATAAGGTGAGAGGATACTTCTAATAAAACTCTTACGTCAACTCTGACATTGATAGGTAAGGACACATAGATCCCTGTATAGACTGCATAAATTGTAATAAACTAACTTAAAAATGAGCATCGGTTCCCTATGGAGGATCAATAAGTTTGCCACCAGTGAAAGTACAAGAGGATACTGTAGTGGGTAAGGGGACACTACTTCCATACTATGGTTTTCTCTACCCTCTTGGTATATGAATTGAGGACGTCATGGTGACATAGCTCTATAATTTCCCAATAAACACTTGAGATTGTATTTATAAATAAAAGAAAGGACTTTTGATAATAATAATTGAAATTTATAAAGCCTGCACATAATCAATTCAAACATACCTGCTTTATCCTAAATCAATTTATATGTGATAAAATTAAAAAATTTCACAAGCGACACTTATTATTACATACTATTATATCCTTGTAAAGTTCAATGCCTCATATTTCATAGAGTATATTCTGGTAAATACATATTCAATTTCAATTTATAGAGGAAAACATGCTTTACAATTCAATTTTCATCCCCATTTAGTGGTAACCATTTCATTTTAAAAATTTAATTTATTTAAGTTCATTCCATTTTATATAAATGTATATATCTTAGTCTAGTTAGATGCATCACCTTTCTCAATTTATAAAGGCTCATACTATTTATAAATGGAAATTGGTATGATATGTAACTAGAACTAGACCATTACAGTTAGTGATCATAATGTAATTGGTCATGCATAATGATTTGATTAAATGAAATACCAATCCATATTTATAGAACTAAAATATTCAAAAATTATAATTTTCATTCTAATAATCATATCAAATAACATTTAAATCCATTGAATTTGTGGTTGAGGGATTAGAAAAAACATAATTAGTTAATTAAGGTTTCATCAACAATATATACATGATAAAATTACTTGGATTTATTAAATAACTTTAATTATTATAATTATTTTATCCCTTCATGAAACATAATGAATTTTCATATATAATCTTCAAAGAACTCACAACAATCAAAGGAAATGCATCAAATACTTGTAATAATATACATATGGAGTAAAATATTGTAAGACATGTTAATTATTATGTTCCTAATATGATTCATGAGATGATACCATTATACCAAACAATGAAAAGTGAAAAAGTATTAAACAATAATAATATCAATGATAATAAAATCACAAAACATGTGTTCACCATGTGGATAAATTAGTAAAACTGCAACAGACACAGTATAAAATATTAATATCCCATCCCATGTAATTTTGGTTTCCCCTATAAGAGGGTTTTCTACTCTATGTAACTAGCTCATGAAAACAAATTATCACATTTATAGTCTCCCCTCTAACACCCAAATAGTAATTCAAAAGGAAGACCCTATTATCCCACTTTGTTGCATCCCATACTGATGTAGTCTATGTAATTCCATGAGATGGTTTATATAATCACATAAATCATGACTCCCCATACTCCATAGGTTGTAAACTGGTATTGAGGACCAAATGTGTGTCTATGGGGAGATAATTCCCTCATGGATAAGAGTTTATAATAATAATAGATAATAAATATAAGGAGTCTGATCAGTATTAAATAACCTACAGTGGAAAAATAAATCACCCAAATAAATAAATAGGAAGAAGATGAATCATAAATAGAGAAAAAATAATTATTATCATATCATGTATCTATAAAAAATAATGAAAATGGGATATAGGGGAAAGAGGAATATAACATGAGAAAAATAGAAATAAATAAAGGTCAAAAGAAACCACTGATATAATTATGAACAAAAGTTCAGTCCTATCATCCTTTACTAAATCATAGTACTAAAAATAAAACATAAAAACTAGATAATTCCACTTGTCTAAAAATGTAGAAAAGATTTCTATTTGGGAACCATAGGAAGCCTAAAGAGGGTGTGAGATATAATTAGATGGAAACAACCAACAGTTTCTCTAAAAATCTAGTCTATTCATAAAAAATGAGAAGTGTTTAGGTATATAATAAATGAAAGGGAATGATCAAAAAATACATCATATTTGAATCCTCATTTCATACCCTGCTGACAATACCTTATACAGCCTATAAAAATATTTCTGAACAATATTCAACCAATAAAATTTTAATAGGGTTACAATAAAATGTGTCATAAAATATAAAGTACTAATAATGAGCCATACCTAATAATTTTATTTGTCTCTGTATACATGTCCCTGGGATAATAATTATGTTTTTTTGGATTTTGATATAAAATAATTCCATAACATTTAATACCTAGAGACTATATACCATCTATGGTGATATGTAACTTGAATCCCAATAATTACTCCATTATAATTTTAAATACCCAATACCACAAGTGTAAATATAATTAAATCTTAAAAAATAATCCAATGTATCACTCTTTTCAAGGTGTATACATGACCCTATAATCTTCTCCCATGTATTTAACATAAGGAATCGATTATAAAACATGGAATGGTATAACAATCATTACACTAATCATTCATAAGGTCAATTCCCTATGTAACCAATAATTCTCAATGGTAGGTAATTATTCCCCTATACGATATCATATAAGTAATTTTTTAATGAATCTATGTGTCACTCTAGGTGTATTTAAGATTCACAAATAATTGTAATTATAAACCAGGATGAGGACATCTAAGGAATCATGGAACCATGACCCTTCTATCACCCTCAACTTTGTAAGAAGGTGTAATTATTCTATCCCAGAAGCCCAGAGTCAGTTCATTATTACGTATCATTGGAATGATCATAAAAGATCAAGTCTCGAAAGACTGATTCGTTTAGTATCCTTGGAAGTACTAGATACATTCATAAGGTTTACATTACATCATAAAATGGAAAACTACAACAATATTGTTTCCATATACAACACTAAGATCCCATAGACTATCCCTGCAGGTCAGTCATAATATACTTATTTTCATCCTAGGAAAAATAAAACATAGAAATGGGTGAGCTCAGATGCTCAGTAAGGATAACATTATAGAGGAAACCATCATAAATAAGCATAAACATTTAAGGCAGTGTATAAGACTAAAAAAAGCCTTTTAAACTTGAACTTATGCATAATATGGAAAATATAAAATCAAACAATTCCATTTAATTATTCAAATGTATATTCTACTAGCCAAACAATCACATGCAATATCAATAGCCACTTTCATAATGATGTAATATATAATGCCAGACTTTCATAACCACATAGTCAAGGCCTTGTGCTAAGACTACAAATAATATTTTGTCAAGGCGTTGTGCCAAGAAAGTATTTTGTCTCATGAGACCTACTGATGCATCGAGGAACTATAGTGGGCTCCACCCGTCACTTACTAAGTCCAATGCATTCCTCATATGAAAATTTGTAAGCATAATTTAAAAATTTGTATTAAAAATAGCATATGAAATGTCAATTTTTTAACCACATACCATGAATGGTATAAAAATAGCACATCCACAGTCAAACATAACTCATTTAATACAATATAGAAGATTTTATTATAATAGATCAACCTCAATACATAATAATTGATGAAAAGAATCATCAAAACTATTTAAGATAAATGTCCCCCTTTTTCATGAAAAGATTTAAGAGTCTCACTATTTATCAAGAAGCCATTTAAAATAGATTTTTGAATCAATGTGTCATATTAAACTTTGAAACTTTTAAAAGTATTTTTAATTTAAAAACATTAATGTCCATATAAATAAATCCGTAAAACCATTTTTAAAACATGGACATTAATGAGAAAGATTTAGAATAATACATATTTAAAACATTTTATAATGATATTTTAGTTAGAGTTCCTAACCAAAAGAGACACGCATTAATACAAATAATTGAGGAAATAAAAACTTTTTAATCTCATGAGAATAAAGGGATTCATGATATACTCTGTCAAAGTACATTTTATACACCATATAAAAGTGATTTTTTGTATAACAACATATAAGTCTCAATGGGATGTAAATTGAGATTAAATCTCTTAGAAAGATAATATCCTTAGGTTAAGGATAAATAAACGACATAATAATGTGTTAAAAATATAAATACACTAAATATTATTTGATATTTAGTATAAATAAATCATAGGACATTCACATATATTCTTGTAAAAACAACACCAATGAATTGGATATTTAACACAACAAATGTATATTGAGTTAAAATTAATCTTATCAAGTTCATATCGATGAATTGAGAATTTATCAATGGAGTGATTATGTGAATCAGAAGTATATTCATAGAAAGGGGTGTTGAAATTATGAAATAGATAATGAATAGTGATTCCACACATAATCTTTGAGTAAATTAATGAATGAAGTATGCGTAAAGCCGAATGAGTGGAATTTGAACTTTCAAATTCTGTTATTGATTTGGTAACATACGAAACAAACAACCACGAAATAAGGATCATAAAATTATGATGTCAATATCAATAAATTAAATTATATTACACAATTAATACAATCATGGGTAGTACACACACCACATGCAAAAAATAAGTGGTGAACAATGGAAATCTCACAGAATAAAAAGTGAGATAAGAAACACCTTACTTTGTACTTTTTCATTGGTCGAGGGTAGGTTAATCTACTTTATAATGTTAAAATAATTGTTATTAAATTATAAAAGAATCATATACATTAATAGAATATCATCTATTATCTTTTAACATTGCTTTGTTAAAAATATCATAGTATTATCGTCTTTTCGGGTGTTAACTGATTCGTTTTCCTTTATATTCTTTGTTATGCTAGTCATATTTGTTATGGATGGGGTGTATCTTATTCATATCCAGAATTATATGATGTCTCTAAATATTATTATTAATCTTAAAATGAAATTTAGTCTCGAATTGATAGGATGGGGAATGAATCTCATCGCGTTCATGGAGACGGTAATCCGTACGTACGCACGAGCGACAATATCATTATTTTGATATTAAAATAATAAATAATTGGATGGTATATCATATATGAAGAATAATTATCTTTTTATATTTATTATCTACATAAATTACACATCATTTTTATACCCATCCAAATAATAAGGTATTGAATAACAATTTCACCAGGGCATGGAGACAGTAAGTCGTGCGTACGCATGTATAGTGACATGTCATTCAAAGGATGGATTGAATAATGAATATGGTTGTACCATATTAATAATAAAATCACAGTATATAGGATATACTAGAGTTATTATTTTATAATGGAAAAAACAAAGAAAGCATAAGTGGAAAAAGAACTTGAAAGAGGTGATGAGATATTTACCTCTTCTCCAGGTTCTTCCTTTTGATTTGATCAAAAGGGATCCTTAGGTTGGGTTTATGACTATATGAGGGACTCTAAGATTAAGTTAGGACATTTTAGAGGGTATTTGGGCAGAGTTTTTCTGAGCAAAAAGGCTTTTAAGGTGTTAATTTGAGGGAAGGTGGTGTACCCTTTTATAAGAGGGGTGATAGGTACCTTAGAAAAAACAAGATATATTATATTATAATAAAACCAATTTCAGTTTATAATGTCTCCAAAATAAATTATTTAAAGTAAAAGGTGGTTATGGCTAGAAAAACACTCAAAAATAGGTTTTAGACAGGTTTTGGTTACAATATTAACCTTATCTTTTAGATTTGACTCTTAGTTAAATAGTTTGACATTTACCATGTCTCTTTATATTTTTATATTATATGGCTAATAAACTTATTATATACATCCCAACGAACCCCAAGTGGTCAATTAATGATAAAAATATAATTATATAAGTCTTTTGGCAGAACATAAAATTTTTAAGAATAGAATATCAATTAATAATATAATATATTTTTTTAAAACACTTTATTGTAAATTTTGGCACTATTTGGTATTTAGTTTTTCCTAAACTTATAATAGCATTATTACTTTGAAAAAAATTCATCTAAACAACCCTAATATGTAATACTAACCTATAAAATTATTTTAATTCATAAATAGTCTCAAATTACATTTATTTGGATATTTATAGTATCAATTAGTTTAATATTTCATTAATCAAGTAATTACTGCATCATCATTGTGTCATTAATAAAATAAAATATTTAATGTCTCAAAAATATAAATAAAATACCATTATGTAGAAATTTTTTATCTGTCTAATTAATATTTATAGTCTAATTTATCTTATGTGTAACCCGATATTAAAAATGATTTATATATTAAACGTTGATTTTAACTCTTTTAACTCTTCTTTGAATTAAATAATAATAAATGTTCTAATCTAATCAATGTTGACCAAAGAGGTTTATATTTTATTTCTAAGGTTATTTTTTGTCTAATTATACTTATCATGTAGAATTAGGAAATGTGTTAGGGTAATAATAATATCATTTTTACCCTTAATTACCCAATTTACTTTTAACCGTGGTAAATAAAAGTAAAAAGATATGATTCACCAAAAATTATTTTCATCTTATTAAACCCTGGTTTTTATACTGATATAAACTGTGTCTCTGGGATTTTTGAAATTACACTCATAGAAGCTCTAAAATTATGTTTTATGCAAATTTTCAAATTCTCCTAGGAGATGGTTAAAAGACTGTGAAAAGTTCAATAAAATTTTTGTATATATAAAATTATTACAAACTGAAACCAATGAATTTCATTGAACTTATATAGGTATTATGTATATATTTTGTCCTAAAATAAATTTAATTAAAATAAATAATTATTTAATTAAAAATTTGGTTTTTAACTATAACTCAGTGTTTTCACTATTCATCAAAAATTAAAAGTTTTCAAAAACATACCAAAAATTAACCCTAAGCTAATTTTGATATTATGAATTCAAAAATTATTCCTATTTTACAAAATTAAAAATATATAGATTTTATTTATTAGTTTAAAATTAATTCTTGTTGTCAAAACCAAAATGAGTATTTTTAAGAAATAATAACTACCAAAACAGAGACATTTCTTTATGTCCAATTTCAAAATGAAATTACATCCAATGATCAACATTGAATTAAATGGTAAAAATATAAACTAATTATACATTCAAACCATTCATATTTATAGTTGAACACTATAAATTATTTTGATTAAAAATGTTTTTTTTAGTTAAAAGATATAAATTTTAACTATTCACCCAAATATGAAAATTATCAGAAAAACACCAAAAAAATTTTGAAACTAAATTTTTATGTCCTCAACCCAAAGATGATGTTTATTTTGTCAAATTTAATATATATAAGTTTCAAATATTGGATTTAAAAAGGGTTTGGCATTAAAAAGATCTAAAATAGCATTTTTTGAAAAATACTTCTTTTATCTAAAAAAATGAATTTGTCCTTACATTATATATAAGAAACTGATAATATGGATTATAAATTTATAAGGGTTATATAAAGTTCAAAATTATGTTAATACAATTCATAACCGCTTTTGAATGACTAGTTTGGTTAGTCATGGTGCGCTTGAACTCGATGTTGTGTGTATTGTATGTTATTGAATTACGTTGAAGAACTAACGTACTATGAAATCTTGGGGTGTTACATTCTCCCCTCCTTCAATAAATTAAATCCTCATAATTTCTAGAATTAGGCATGGGAATATAATGGAATGTCCCACATCAGAAAAAGAGTCAATAAAAAAATCACTTTAAAAGAAAAAAAGCGAAGTAAAAAGGTCACCCAATATAACCCAAACTAGGATTCCACGTAGGAAAACATGGATATGGATGAAAAACTAAGTGTCAAGTTTTGATAGAGAGGTATAGAAAACATGATCAGAATAACATTGACAACAAGTAAACCACAAACATGTGATGGGACTAACAGTCATTAGTTTCCCAGTAGGAAAAGTAGACAAACAACATTTTTTCTGTTTTATGTTACATTTCATAAAGATGAGGAATTTATTTATGAGATTAAATAAAAACATAAAGAGATATACTTAATTTTTAAGTAGAGTTTAATTATGTAAAAACTTTCTACCACTAACTCAATTTTTTTAAATGATGAGTATTCAAGAAGACTTGGTCACACCAGAAGAGATCGAGTAATCTTCAAGAGAATCCCATGATCCACAAAGGAAAAACTATATATTTACCTTGTATTTAGAAGTTAATCAAAACCAAAATATTTATTACAAGATCTGATGATCCCCTAAAAGGATATTCTTTTAGAGATAGAAACATTAATCTTAATTTCTAAAAGTAATCCAACAATACCTTAATGTTAAAAAATACCATTCAATAAACAATTGTCCTTAAAATCCTTCAATATAATCCAAACTAATATTGAAACCCAAAACATAGAAGAATTTGGTTATGTAGTTTTCCATGTTAAATTGTATATCTAAATGACATCAACTACTCTTAATGTCACATAATTAAAAGTATTTAACCTAATAACATATTCTCAATTATAGGTTAATCATTTACATAAATAGGCCAAATCACTCTAAATCCACAATAAAAATATAGATAAAAATCCACCACTACTCCACAAATGAAATCCCATAGTATTCTATTTTCCTTGGGCATATAGTGTTCCCAAAAAAGCGAACATTTTCCAAAATAACATTTATCACTTAATCACCAAATCATTTTCCTATACTAAGGGTATTAATTTGATAAGACATAAGATCTCAAATAAACTTATTATTCACCAATACAATCATTTAACTACAAATAATTAGTCACACTAACCAGGGACTTCACGTAGTCAAGTGGTAGGCGATAAAGTCTAATCACATATTGGTGGTAGGTTCGATTACCATAGCTTTGTCCGATGCGACAATGTGTCACACGGTCTGGGTGTTGTACTTTTTAAAAAACTATATTTTATAACATTACCAAAATGAGATAAATTACTCAAAATAACCATAACATAATTTAACCACAAATGATATCTCATAACTTTCATTTTAATCCCAAAATATAATAACTTGTAAATGCCTCAAACCCAATGATCATATAAAACCAAATGGTTATTTATAACTATATCCAAAAGAGAAAAGATAAATCTTCCTCAAATATCATTTTCCCATGACAAACTGCAGGGTTACAAATACAAGGGAAAATTATTCCAATGCAATCCCATCAACAAGGAGCACTAATAATTTTAAGCATTTCTACAACCATTTATTTCCACATAGCTTATTTTGTGACCATGAAAATATCCTATAGAATAGGGCATTCACTCAGGTAATGGACAGGTCCCCTACATTTATAGCTAATGACTGTAAATGGATTTTTGGGACCATTTTTATTTTCTTCCATAGTACTCTTCATTTTTCCTTAGAAATTATTCACTTTATATCCTTCTTTCCCACACGTAAAGAATTTATTTGTTCCATTGAGACACTTTTCTAGGTGTCCCCTTCCACATTTCCGGCATGATGTAAATTGAGGATTCTTTTATCCATGGTCTCCACTACTAGAGCTCTTATCATTCATCACCTTTATCATCTTTGTTGAGTCTGGGAGTTGGTAAATATATATGTTGTTGATCATATTTAATGAAAATTGATCTGGAATGAACACAATATCTTTTACGCCTATCAACAATCCATTTTTTCACATTTCCACAACCATTCCCACCTTGTACATCATTCTCAAAGTTACTATGAATTCCTTGGAATCTAACCATTGACTAAAACTAGAAAGCATTGTTTGAGTAATAGTACTCATAAAATCATTTAGAGAATATCATGACACCATATTTTCAATTTGAAACACTTTAGGATTAACCAAGGACATTTATTCTCATCTTATATTAAAATACTTCAAATCAGTTTGTAAAGAAAATTTAAATTATCCTAAGAATATCCCTCGGGAGTGTCATAACAATGAGTGAAGTAAGGCCCATTTTCATGCACTAGTTCCTATTTGAGTCTAGATAAAAGCGGTGTTTTCAGGTATTACCCCAGGTTACATCTATGCCAGAGCCGACTCTACCTGCTCATATCCAGGTAGGGATGTATTGCTTTGAAAACTCACAAAATCTATCCAAAACTAAATTTTTTGTAAGTTCTTCTATACTAATCCTCAATGTCTATCTTAGGGATATGTGCTCTAATCAGATTTTATCTAAATCTAGTTTTCAATGTTTTTACTAAACTTCCTCTAATGTAAACTGTAACGCCCCGACCCCAGAAG
This sequence comes from Viscum album, assembly GCA_963277665.1. NCBI lineage: Eukaryota > Viridiplantae > Streptophyta > Magnoliopsida > Santalales > Viscaceae > Viscum > Viscum album. Next base: position 277,440,003 of record OY728137.1, read on the forward strand.
CCTAGATTAGGTGCATTGTTAAGTATCATTGGCATGATCATAAAATATCACATCTCGAAAGACCGATTATTTTTGTAGCCTTTAAATTACTAGATACATTCATAATGTTTACATTACATAAAAAATTGGAAAATTACAACAACAATGTTTCCATAAAAAACACTGAGATCCCATAGACTATCCCAACAGGTCAGTCTGAATATACTTTTTTGCATCCTGGGAAAAATAAAAAATAGAAAGGGGTGATCTCAGATGCCCAGTAAGGATAACATTACAGCAGAAACATTCATAAATATGAATAAACATTTAAGGCATTGTAAAAGACTAAAACAAAATCCTTTTAAACATGAACATTAGAATAATATGGAAAAGATAAAATCAAATGATTCCATTTACTTATTCACATGGATATTCTACTAGTCTAATAATCACATGCAATATCAATAGCCACTTTCATAATGATGGAATGCATAATTCCATACTTTCATAACCACATAGTCAAGGTATTGTTCCAAGACTACAAATAAGATTTTTTCAAGGCCTTCTTCCAAGACACTAGTTTGTCTCATGATACCTACCGATGCATCAAGGAGTTATAGCAGGCTCCACCCATCACATACTAATTCCAATGCATTCCTCATATGAAAAGTTTGAAGCATAATGTGAACATTTTTTTTAAAACTAGCATATGAAATGCCAATATTTTAACCAAAAGCCATGAATGGTATAAAAATAGCACATCTACAGTCAAACATAACTCATTCAATACAATATGAAAGATTTTATTAAGAGATAAACCTCAATAGAGAATAATAGATGAAAACAATCATTAATACTATTTAAGAGAAATATAACCCTTTTTATTGAAAACATTTTAGTGTCTAAGTATTTATCAAGAAGCCATTTAAAATTGATTTTTGAATCAAAGTGTCTCATACAACTTTGAAACTTTTAAAATAAATTTTAATTTTAAAACTTTAATGCCCATATAAATTAATCCTTAAAACCATTTTTGAAACATGGACATTAAAGAGAAAGATATAGAATAATAAATCCTTAAAAAAATTTAAAATGATATTTTAGTTAGAGTTCATAACCAAAAGAGAGACACTTGAATAAAAATAATTGAGGTAATAAAAACATCATAATGTCATGAGAATAAAGGGATTAATGATATACAATGTCAAAGTACATTATATACACCATATAAAAGTGAATTGGTGTATAATAACAAAGAAGTCTCAATAGAATGTAAATTGAGATGAAATCTCTTATAAAGACCGTATCCTTAGGTTAAAGATAAATCAATGACATAATTATGTGTAAAAATATAAATACACTAAATATGATTGGATATTCAGTGTAAATCAATCAGAGGACATTCACACATATTCTTGTAAAATCAACACCAATGAATTGGATATTTAACTCAACAAATGGAGATTGAGTTAAAATTACTCTTATCAAGTTCATATAGAGGACTTGAGAATTTATCAATGGGGTGATTATGCTTATCAAAAGTATATCCACAGAAAGGGGAGTGTAAATTATGACATAATCAAATGAATAGTGATTCCACACATAATATTGGAGTAAATTAATCAATGAAGTATGCGTAAAGGCAAATGAGTTGAAATTGAAATTTCAAATTCCCTTATCGATTTGGTAACATACGAAACATACACCCATGAATGAGGGAACATAAAATGATTATTTAAATATCCATAAATTAAAGTATATTACACAATGAATACAATCATGGGCAGTACACACACCACATGCAATAAATAAGTGGTGAACAATGGAAAACTCAGAGAATTAAAAGTGAGATAAGAAACCCATTACTTTGTACTTTTTCCTTGGTCGAGGGTAGGTTATCCTCCTATATAATGGTTAAATAATTGTTATTAAATTATAATATAATCATATACATTAATATGATATCATATATGATCTTTTAACATTGTTTTGTTAATAATATCTTACTATATCGTTGTTTCGGGTGTTAACGGATTCATTTTCTATTATATTATTGGTTATGTGAGTAATATTTGTTATGGATGGATGTATCTTATTAATATCAAGAATTATATCATTTCTATAAACATTATTTGTTACCATCAAATAAAATTTAGTCTTTAATGGATACGATGGGTAAGCCGCACATACGCACGTATGGTGACATGTCAATCAAAGGATGGATAGAATAATGAATACGGTTGTACCATATTCATAATAACATCACAGTATATAGAAGATACTGGAGTTATTATTTTAGAATGTAAACAACAAATAAAGAGGAAGTGGAAGAAGAAAGGAACTTGAAAGAGATGATGAGATATTTACCTCTTCTTCGGGTTCTTCCTTTTGATTTGATGAAACGGGCTCCTTAGGTTGGCATTATGACTAAAGGAGGGAATCTAGAATTAAGGGAGGATAGGTGAGAGGGTATTTCGGTAGTATTTTTGTCGATCCAAAAGGCTTTGAAGGTGTGAATTTGAGGGAAGGGGGAGTGCCCTTTTATAAGAGGGGTGAGGGGAACCGTAGGAAAAACTAGAAATAGTATTTTATAATAAAATCAATTTCGGTTTGTAATGGATCCAAAATGGATTATTTAAATTATAAGATAGGCATGGGTCGAAATATACTCAACCAATAGGTTTTAGATATGTTTGGGTTACTATATTAACATTATCTTTTAGATTTAACTTTTAGTTAAATAGTTTGACTTTTAGCATGTCTCTTTATATTTTTATATTATATGTCTAATAAATTTACTATATACTTCCAAGAGAACCCCAAGTGGTTCATTAATGATAAATATATAATAATATAAGTCTTTTGGCTGATCCTTAGATTTTTGAGAATATAATATCAATTAATAATATAATATTTTTTTTCAAAACCTTTTAAGGTCAATTTTGACTCAATTTTGTATTTTGTTTGTCCTAAATTCATAATGGAATTATTTCTTCGAAAAAAATTCATCTAACCAACCCTAATATGTAATATTAACCTATAAAATTATTTTTATTCCTAAAAAGTCTCAAATTTTATTAAATTTGATATTTAAGGTATCAATTAGTTTAATATTTCATTAATTAGGTAATTACTACATCATCATTGTGTCATTAATAAATTAAATTATTTAATGTATAAAAAATGTAAATAAAATACCATTATGTAGGAAATATTTTTATATTTCTAATTAATATTTATTGTCGAATTTATATTATGTGTAACCCTATATTAAAAATGTTTTATTTATTAAACTTTGATGTAAAATCTTTTAACTCTTCTTTGAATTAGATAATAATAAATGTCCTAATTTAATCCACATGGACCAAAGAGGTTCATATATTATTTATAAGGGTTTTTGGTCAAATTATACTTATCTAATAGAATTAGGACATGTGTTAGGATAATAATAATATCATTTTTACCCTTCATTACCCTATTTACTTTTAACCGTGGTAAATAAAAGTAAAAAGTTAATATTCACCAAAAATTATTTTCATCTTATTGAAAAAAAAATTTCTTACTGATATCAACCTTTCTCTCTAAATTTTGAAATTACACTCACATAAGCGGTAAAATTATGTTTTATGAGAATTTGCAAATTTTTCTAAGAGGAGGGTAAAAAACAGTGGAAAGTTCAATAAAAATTTTATTTATCTAAAATTATTATAAACTGACTCCAATGAATTACATTGAACATATATAGGTATTATCTATCTATTTTTACATAAAATAAATTTTATTAAAATAAACAATTTTTTAAATAGAAATTTGATTTTAAACTATAACATTGTGTTTTTCACTATTCATCTAAACTTAAAAGTTTTCCAAAACATACCAAAAATTCACCCGAAGATAATTTTGATATTCTGAATTCAAAAATAAAGTCTAATTTTTGTAATAAAAAACATAAAAATTTCATTTATTAGTTTAATATTAATTCCCGTTTTCAAAACCAAAAAGAGTATTTTTAATAAATAATAACTACTAAAAGATTGACATTTGTTTACATCCAATTTCAAAGTGAATTTACTTCCAATGACCAAAATTGGATTAAATGATAGAACTATAATCTAATTAAATATACAAACCATTCATATGTATATTTGAACACTATATATTATTTTCATCAAAAAATTTGTTTTCATTTAAAATATATTATTTTTCACTATTCACCCAAATATGAAAGTTATCCGAAAAACACAAAAAATTTATTGAAACTAAATTATTATGGCATGATCCCAATGAAAGTTAATTTTGTTAAATTGAATATATAATAGTTTAAAATATTGGATTTAAAAAGGGTTCTCTATTAAAAAGAGGTAAAATTGCATTTTTCATAAATACATCTTTTATCTGAAAAAAATGAATTTTTCCTTAAATTATGTCTAAGAAACTCATAATATGGATTCTAAAATTATAAGGGTTATATAAAGTTCAAAATTCTATTAATACAATTCATAACTGCTTTGAACGGCTAGTTTGGTAAGTCGTGGTGCACTTGAACTCGATGTTGCGTGTAGTTTAAATTATTGAATTACTTTAAGGAACTAACATTATATGAAATCTTGGGCTGTTATAGAAGTTATGGTTTAGCTATCAAGATATCATAGCTTTTCAAATATGAATTATAACCACAATAATTTAATCAAGTTGTAAAATTAATTTCATTTAAATTAACCAAGATATTGAACATGGAATATGGGCCTATCATAGAGCCAGTCATTTTATTTATATTATTTCACCTTTTAAAAATAATTATTACAAGGAAAACACGTCGTTCCACAGGTGGTTTAATTCAATTATAAACAAGAGGATTTGAAGACATTATGGATGATAACATTCGTATGAATGGATCTCGGCAACATTATCAACCAGTGTTTTTTATTCACCATTATCTTGGACCACACAAATCATGGAATGAAATTTAATTACTTAAATAGATTTTAAGAAGGTGACATTGGAGGATTATGTTGCCTTGAGAAATAGAAGAAAACATAAATTCAATGATACATTATATAAAATAATTAGAACACTCAAATAGAGCCATAATGGAAGAAATCTAGAGAATATGAACATTCCTTAAAAATATGGTATAAGATATCACAACAAAATAACAGCATAATAATGAGAGGGAAATTTTGAATGGATGGAAAATGACCAAATATCTTATCGAGGGGAATCCAATGTGAATAATGGTGGTTGATTATGAGCTCGAATGGAGGTGAAAATATGAATCATAGCCTATGATTGAGGATTATCTTCATATGGGACAGGGGTGTTTTGTGAGAAAATTATGGAAATGGGGGAATTAAATAAGAAGGAGGTAAAATATTATTTTACCAAAAATTTATATTATCAAATGGTTTGTCCAAATGTTTGGTTAAACCATGTAATAACTATGCACCTATAACTATACCAAGACTTCCCCCACACATCCTAAGTACATAGTTTTCCAAAATGTGTGTATCCCATGAAATAAAACAATGATTATTACCTATGAAAATACACACATCCATGTTTCATCTGTCACATGGTGTATAAAGTTGGTTGGTCCCCTTCTATACAATCAGAACCCCATATAGTTTAGCCAAATAGTTAGATCTAACCATATTCTAAACATGTAGTTCAATATTCCTCTCAAAAAGATTGATCTCTATGATCAAAATTAACCTTTTATACTCTAAAGCCACTAATTTTCTTTTTGAGTTCATTAATAAAATTAAAAAACATGTCTTTAATATTAGGATTTGTTCCTGTACCTTTTTGAAAAGATGGATAATTACAAAGTGAGGAAAATTTATGAGCTGATCCACTATAACCCATATAGAATAATGTTTTCTAACTATCCATCATTAAATTATTACAAAATCCATGTCTATATTCCCCCATTTCAATATGAGGATTAGAAAATAATACAATAGATATTCTGGTTTTGGGTGCTCTATGATTACCTACTAAAATGTAAGGCATCTTGAAACATACTTTACAATATACCAATTCAAGAAAATCTATAAGAATTGTGCTTTCGACACATTATAAAATTTCAAAATACCATGGTGGATATCATCTATCAAATTGTGGTGGGATATAATAATTCATTCTTAATAAGTAGAAGTTATGAATGTTCTATTTCTAAACATCAACACAAAATGTTCATCTAGATTTTATCCCTCATTAGTCTCCCCGCGATTGAGATTTGATAACAAATTCCCAAATTCTAAATTTGATTTATGATAAGAACTATCCTACTCAAAAAAGTAGGAACAAATGAAACTATAATGAAAACTATAGAACTACATTTTTTCCAGTAAATATAGATGAATATCCACTATAACTCACACTAATTTCTCCTTGTCCAATGCCACTTTTCTAACTAAGCATATGATTTCCAACACAATGTATCTACCACAGTGTTCGCATTACTAGATGTATGCAGAAATTCAAAATAAAAAATTTTAGGATACTCCACCCATCTTGGATGTATTAAATTAAAATATATTTATGATAAAATGCATTTAAAATTCTTATGATCTGTAAATACTGTGAAATTTTTACCAAATAAAGGATGACTCCAAGGCTTTCATACATTGACCATAGAATCAGATTATAAATAATTTGTTGGATATTTCTTTTCATATAATCTTAACTATCATTAACCATAATAAACAACATAACCTCCCCACATGAGAACACATAAAAACCTAAATCCTGATGCATTAAAATAGACTATAAATCCCTTTCTTTGCTATGTGAACATTAGGATAGGTGCTTATGTAAGAAAGTCCATTAGTTATTGAATGGATTTATGAAATTTATCATCCTATAAGCATGTAATTACTTAAATTTTCAATGATTTTATTGTTGATTCTAGATGTGAATATTCTTTAACGAATATTTCGTTATATCAAATAAGTCTACGAAAAGTACATACCTCAAAGAGATTCATTGGTGGATTCTCAGAGATAAAATATTCAATATTTTCCAGATCTTTATAAAAATATTTTTCATAAATAAAATAGAAAATTAAATGTAACTGTTTTATCCAAAAAAATACACATTGATAAATATATTATAACGATTATATTCCTACAATATTTACAACACTTTCACTGTGTTTTTATAATGATCGACTTTTTCCATGAAAATACCAATACATTATCCACAAAAATGACCATAAATGAATCAATACATATATGATAGATTCAATTTATAAAATTCATATACATGGATTGATCATTTGTATTAAAAAAATCATAATGACGTATTCTTAATGGTTATATTTGATCATAAAAGTTTTCTTCAGAACATCCTCCCTCAAAAAATGTAATTAATGGTTTCATGAATGTCAATAAATATTTTGGATCCATTGGGTCCACTAATTGTATCAAATGGATCATTATTGAATGTAATATGATAAATATTATTCATCATAATTTTTATTCTTATGAAAATTGATAATATATTTTAAGAGTTTCATCCTCCTTCATCAAAAATAAAACTGATTTTTTCCAATGGAGACATAATCGGTTGAATGAACCATTGGCCTTCTAACTCTTCCAATGGAACTGTAAATTCCCTTATTACTATTGGTACCATCAAATAAGAAAAATGTGGCATAGTTTTGGTTCATTTTAGGATATTAATTATAATGTTCAATTCCATTATGGGTGGAAACCCTGAAAAATTATTTGGGAAAAAATCATCAAACTGGTCAAAAAATGTGTGAAAATATCCATTCCTAATATCTTCAATATATTTCATGGTATATAATGCCAAATGATAATATATGGTTCCTATAACCAATTCCCAACATTCTTATTTACTATCCTATACACCCCAATATACTATAAATAGATAATTTATGCAATCCATATATGTGAAACTAAACATTCAAACATAATTGACGATGAGAACCATGAATAATGTAAACTAGTCCATACACAAAATCTAGTAATTAAAATCACTTTCATTCATAGAAAAATATCAAATAAAATTTACCACATATATGTTAATATAAAAATCATTACACATTGAATCTGAACACTCTCTTTATCCAATAATTAATGTATTTTTCACAAAAGAAGGCAATATCTCAATAGGAAACCCAATATTATCAATAACATGAGATGAAATAAATTAGTAAGATTCACCCATATCAAAAATTTATTTTATAAGGGTATAATTAAATAATAATGGTACATAACACTAAAAAATGATTATATTGATCATCCATGATCATTTTCTCTTCACCATACAATTCTATACTCGTCGCACATTGGTCATTACTAAATTTTTGAGGTTTAACTACATGATGCATCATGGGGTTCCTAAAATAACCATGTCTTTCACTATTCAAATTAAAAGAATTATTTTTCTTCATGTGTACTGTAAAATAGTATGATGACATATAATCATTAAAAGTGTCTCTAAAACATAACCCTAAAGCACTATGATAATAGTGTTGAATATGTACAATCTTGTTTCAATTGTGACATTCTATTGGATGTGTCTTAAAATAATGCATGATGTGATCTAGTGAGCCACATTTAAAACATTCCATCATACATTTGGATTGAGGAAAATGATTTATTGATCTCATGTTCATATTACGAGGTGTACCACCACTCTTGAAATATGTTTCCTCTTCCACTTATTCCTAGTGTTGAGTTCTCACATGATCTCATAGGAATAAAAAATCTCCCTCCAACTATCTTTCCTAATATATAAATTTCTAATAATTTAACATTATTGACCACCTCTGTACAATCCTTTATAAAAAACATGAGAATCATTGAGTGAATATATTTTCATGTTCCTAACTCAAAAATAAATTACATCAATGGCGTACTTGTAGAAAATTATGGGTAAAAAGTGGACCATATTTATAAATTTATACTCATTCTAAACTAGTGATATTTTAATTGGATTCATAATAAATAATACCTTTCTTCTAGAAATACAAATTGTGAGAGGATATAATTAATTGTTAAACAATTATTCAAAATCCTATCTTTCCTTGCATTATTCTAATTTATGTTGAACAGCCAATTCCTACCATTATAGTACAAAATAATCCATAAAAAATGATAACAACAACACATTCAGATCTACCAATTTCCCAAGGAAATCAAATATTTGATTCATCTTATTCAACTGGAATTCCAATTTTTCATATTGGACCCCCAAAAGATGGTTGCATTCTTATTTTTGAAATAAACCAAATGGTCTACTTGTCATGGTTCATCATTCCTATAACCCTTTTCCACTATCAGGAGAGAATGTACAATTCTTTGAACAAGTTTTTAGTATACCTATGGATCATGTGAAAACTCATTTTTAGTAGAATATTCTAGTTGTATTCCATAACAACAACCTTTTACCATTCACTATAACCGAAACAAAACTCCATTTGGTATCACCCATTAAAAAAAATTTAATTGATGTAAATTTTCTATATTTACATGTATTTAAACATTTCATTACTATATTAAACCATCATTGACATTTTCCTCATTTTTGGAAACATCAAAACTTTGATTTTCAAAATCATATATTATCATTATTTTAATATAAATAAAACATTAATTTCTATTTCATAAACAATTTTACTCAAAACGAACAATAAATTCAAATGGGAATATCATACAATCATTTAATATCATGCAATTATCAATAGCTAAACCCATTATGATCAGGTGAAAAATCTCATAGAAGAGTCTATAAAAATTCATCTAAGAAAAATCCCTATTAAATTCATATTCATAATATTAAAGTTAGCTTCACCTCTTTATACTGTACATTTAATGTTATAAAAATATTACTTCATGATACCATAAAATGAGATAGAACAATACTAATTCCAAATCATTGATAAAAAAATGTAGACAATATTTATTATTTCAATGATCGAGCGATTTTGAAACCTTTATTCTTAAATAAATTGATGGATCCAATGAATATGATGCCATTTTTCTTGTACCAAATCGAAAAAATAGATACCATTTTTTTCAAAAATATATTTTAAATAACTATGACTTATACCATATGTAACATCCCCCCACTTTTTTTGAGTCAAGATTGATGATGGAGATACTATGCCTTAGGTGAAATCTCTAAGACACCAAACATAGCTAATCAATGTAATGGTATTAAGGTACATTTGAGGGTTGATTTTTTCCATTGAAAGATAAAACATCCAAACATCAATATAAATAAGTTTCCCAAACTCTATATAATACATGAGTATAAACTATGACTAAAAAAATAAATAATATGACTAAACATATACTTTTATATTCAAAAACCAAAATAAATACTCAAGAGGAACAATAATACCACAAAACTCAAAATATCCAAGTGACATCAACCAACAGCACCCCCATCCACTCTAAATTCCAACTCTACATTCTAGGATCATGGTATCAGGAAGAATCACTAATTAATTAAGATAACGTGACTTTATATATGAATTGATATATTACATTCTCAAATTAAAAATACTTCCCAATAAGGAGGTGATTCTAAAAACAACATGTTTTTCTTTAATTACATACCAACTCATAGCAAATGGAAAAAAAACTCATTATGTAATTTTACAAAATTGTTTCAGTCTGTAAAAATAGAACATATCAATGAAATAAATTATTATTATAATGAAATCATCAAAATATCCTTTAATACATTTCTATTTTGGTTTTACATATTTTTTTCTCTGTCCACACAAACAACCTTTCACTCAAACAATTAAAATTGGTTTTACAAATGATGGTGATACTTCATATACATACTATATCTCATTGATGGAAATAAATTACATGAATTATCAATCCCATTCAAATCGTGACCAACAATTTACGAAAACATGATTCAAATTTATTTCAATAAAAAAATTTAATTTATTATGTTATTTAAACAAATAATTTACATGTATTAAACAATATAATAATTTGAATCATCATTTTAAAATTCTAAATAATTTGTTTTCAAAAGAAGCCATCAAATTTCCAAAATTTCAAAGCTAATAGAAAAAATTATATTTCCATCGAGAGTCAATTAAAAATTTCGTAACTATTTTAATAATTTAATTTAATTAAATATATGTCTTGATGTTATAAGTATGGTAGATATGATAGAGAAGACACCCACCTATCAAACATTAGTGAAAATGAATAATGACACACACAAAAATCAATATTCAAACACAAACTATAGTACCCTCAACAGATCAATCAAGATACCATCATAAAAATATTTATAATGCAAATATCTATCCATAATGGACAATATATATGGTTTATAGAGAGAGAGGTAAGATCCATGGATCTAAGAAGAACAAAGAAGAACATGTACTTGTATATGAATCTGAGCCTCTAATGCAATTTAATTATCCTAAATATCACTCCAAGGTTAAAGGTTCTCATATCTCATACCCTTATAGTCAAATTAATTAGTTTTATTGTAAAAATAGTGGAAAATTATGTCTGAAGGGGATAATTCATATTATATCAACTTTTTTAGGAGGACAAACAATACATCGTGTAGTTAGGCTGCACATTTTGGAAAACCATGTGCAAGCCATGCAGTGCTGCTCTCTTATGCCCATACCTCACAAAATTTTATCACATGAAAAAAACCATGCACCATCAATGAATTTATTTATATTTTTAGACACACAGTTTCTCCAAGAAATTTAGATGGTCTATATTAAATATTCACCAATCATGTGCTTTCTCACTACCAAATTTCTTCCCTTTCATGATTACCCTAATATTTTTCACTATTTATACTTATAGTTCACTAACTATGCACCTAATGAAAAGCCTCAAAAATTTCCAATTCCATTAAAAAAATTCCAAAAATTCAAATTAATAATATAGACACTCAAAATACTTGTATAAGGTCTCATGTACCTGAAACTATGGGTGCTACATGAAAAATGTGTCAAAATATATTGGATAAGATTTTTAGGATATGGACTATTATTTCACAAGAATAAAAAATATATGATAAATATACATCTATAGTTATTGAATACACTATTATATAAAAAATATGGTTCATAAAATAAACATGAATCAAGGAATTAACGCGTGAGACAAAGAATCCATAAAAATTGTGTAACAGTTTATTAAAAACCCATTTAAGGATAGGTCTAGTAATTGAACTTAAAATATCAAGATTGTAAGATATTTCAAGAAATTATATATAAAATAGTTATTATATACACTATAAAATGTAAATTAGGTGTAAAATTCCATGTTTTTCACAAAATGGAATATGAGATAAAACCCTATCATTGGTTGTGATTCAAATTGCACTTTGAAAAAATGGTATGATTAATTAATATAATTTCATTAAATACACACATCATAATAATATTCATAACTATGATTATTTCATCAATAAAATTTATATTGATCACACAGGTTGTGAGTGAAAAAAGGTTTGATCAAAACTGAAAAGTCTATCCTTTTTATCTTGTGAAGTATATGCCACAGTTAAATGATTTCACATCAGGATCCCCTTTTTTTGTCTCATCATGAATGGATCACGGGCATGGTATGGAAAAGGTGTTTGATGATTTTATTGTGGGGGGGGGGGGGGTTTGATGTCTATGAAATCAATTATGGCGGGTTCTCCATTCATGTTTATCATCCATAGAAATCCCTAATGGTTCACACATCCTTAACTGGGTATAGACCTACATTCAAAAGTTAGGCGGTCAATTAGGTTTTCAGACCTAATGTCACATAGGAACTCACAATGGTCGAGAGTATGAGAGTTTACTGTCATCACTTCATATTTGATAGAACTATTACCCACTTCGTGACCCTCTTATAAATATAAGATATTGTTGATAATAATTTCCTAGTCATGATACTGGACCACTTACCCCAATAAAATGACCAAGTATTGAATTTTTACTTGTGTAATGGATGTCCTATTAATGAGTCCATCTCAATGTATATGTGGTTATTAATACATTTCCACATAATTCTAAGTTTCATATATTTTGAGGGCTTATAACGAGATAGTGTAGAGTTTTCTACAATCCATGGAGGCGGTTTATGTCATATGGATTGGATTGAACCTTTATGAGGCATAATATATATCATGGTTATAAAAGGAATAAAATCCCATATTGTTTGTTAGAACCAGTTAATTTAAAATCATGAAGAAATAATATATATGAGGTAAATTTGGAAGCATTGTTTGAGCTCATGTCTAAAGGAGGGGTCCAACGAATCCTTGTTAGAGTGTGAATTAGTGTCATCGTCGTAAATTTTATTATAGATTACACAATGAGGTTTATATTATATGGGCATAGTTATATCATTCCAATGATCAAGGATTACCTGATGATGTTTACCTAGGTGGTGAATATTCGTAATGTGAATGATATGATCATTGAAACTCCCTTAGACAATGTGAGTTATGATCGGTGCGAGAAACTTGGGTTAGCATGTAATCAATCTTACTACTATGGGATATGGGATTTATGTGTTGGGATGACCCTTTGAATGTTTAATATGGATCTCAGTCCTCGAGAAGGGGTAATTTGATTCTTTCTTATTGAAGGATTTATAGTTCTTGTAACTCTGTTAGTCGGCGATTACAAACTAAGGTTTCTATAATATACGGGAATTCAAATCATTCCACTAATTTGTGCTTATACATTGAGGTATTCATAATAATGGGTTATTCAAATCATAATTCTGGGAAGGGATTCAACACTGAGACTTCCCTAACATAGGGGACATATTATACTATGACATCGATTTGGGATTAAAAAATGTTGTTTCCCAAATGTCGTGGAATTCATATAGTGACAATAATTGGGGATTACACATTGGGGTTTTTGTAACAGATTTATTGGAAAAGGTTGTCATGTCCAAGTGCATCTTCTTGACATTGATTAACTATCTTCCTGACATGTCTGATTATCTTCATGGCTTGTGTGCAGATGTATGGACATGGTGGGTTTTCATATAAGAAATTCCTGAATAAAATAAAATGGTCCATTTGACTCATTTTGAGGACGTCAAATAACAGCAATAAAATTTCTAGATACCATCACATGATAAATAAAAACATATCTAGATTTTGTCACATTATCTGGATGGATTTTTCAGATGACATCAAATGATCAAGGACAACATGTTTGGATGTTGTCACATGATCTTATTGTTTTGTCTGGAGGTCATCACATGATAAATATTAACATGTCTATAGGATACTGCAGAATCTAGGATGACATGACTGAATAACAGCTCTAGATCTAGGCCAACATGTCATAGGATCATTCTGAGACTTCGCTGACCTATCTTGTTGTTTTTTCATAACCTAGGTGACATGTCTAGATGGACTCATATGGATTTTCTAGCAAGACCAAGTGAATTTTCCTGAAATGGCTGGTATAATAGAAGGGTGTTGTGTGACTATATTACATTCCCATGGGGCATCACATGATCTAATTATTATGTCAAGGTAGAGTCGCATGATTTGAGAAACATGTCCTGGAGCTATCAAATGATATAGATGTGTCATGATAAGAATGTAAGGACAATAATATATGTTCATCACATAATTATCTCATTATAAATTCTTCATTCAAGACATTAATTATTATGTGGCTCAATATGTTTCAGTGAAAGCTTATTTTTTTGGTATCCCATTACCCAGATGACATGCATGATTCCTTTCGCATAATCTAATTGATACACCATATTTCCTTCGTGTGATATCATGTTACCATGTGAAGCACCTCGGCATCCTGTAATAACACTTATGGTGTTCCTCATTTTGTACATGGAATAAAACCTTTATAATCATGTGATTGGGAACTCATAGAAATCCACCATTATGTTCCTATGTGTGATCGACCATGGTTATGTCATTATGTGTATTGATTTTTTTACTGTGGGGCGGGGGATTTATATGCCTTACCAACCCAGTTATATAAAACCATGGGGAGTCACTGTATTTCATATTTGGGATGGATTTAATCTATGGATTTTTCTTCACATGATTTTTAATATCCAATCATAGGTTATCCATGACGTTGTGTGTTTTTAGGGACTACAGGAATCTTCAACATTTTCCGTTTTTATTGGATCTATGAAGATCAAAGGGATTTATCTTGAAAATATAGACATGTCAAGGGGATTACACACGGTTAGGACTACATTTTATGGGTGTATTGTGAGATCTACATTTTTATAGAAATGATTTCTTCGGATTGAAGGAGAATTGTCAAGGGTATTTCACGAGACAAATATGGATTGTTGGGTATTCATCATGAGATCACGATATATATCCAGAGTATTTCTATGAGATCGTGATACCATATAAAGGGGTTCCACTATACTATCAATAGTGAGAACACATGTTGAATAATCAGTTTCTTTTCATGGTAAACATACCATCAATCTGTAAGAATATTCTTCCTTTGTCCCTTTTATTTTATTTATTTTTCTTGGGTTGGGGATCTTGTGACGTTGTGCAAGTGTTGTTTAAAATGATCACTCTATATATATGTGATGCATAAAATGTCCAATTATAGATTACCTGATGTTGTTTTAGGAATTTTAATGGAAACCACCTTTATTTTTATATAGATCCAATGGTGCAATGTAAAATAGAATGGACATGTATGAAACCCTTTTCATGATGAAGGTGGAAAGTCTGTGGGATATTTCATAGCATTGTAGACATGCTTCCAAATCCTTTCAGTTTATTACAGACTATATAACTATTGAAAAACAATATCAATTAGATCAAAAGTTTTATTCTTTTTAAATATTTTCCATAGTATTTTAGAAGTATTTTTGGTTGGTTTTCCAAGCGTATGATGGTTTATTGGTCACATTACTTGAAGGAACTCATCAAAAATGTTTCACACATTTAGAGAGTATATTATAATCATTCATAAGAATAAGTGTAATTTCCATGGGTCTCTGCATGATCACCTTTAGGTCATGTTCTTCACATGACCCATTCACATAACCTATTGAAGTTCATGAGATCCCTTGTCTTTTGGAAGGATACTAGATCCTCATGATTTATGAAACCTTCTTCTACATTGTATTGTGGAGAAAATAATACCCATGATTCATGTATTCTTTCCATTGTAAAATTTATAATAATCAATTTGAGGGGAATTGAAAAATATCTCCCATAGGAATGACATCTTAACACATGAGGCCTTTGTTATGAGGAATGTAAATGGCCACCTGAGTCTTTGGGGAGGATTCCAATCAGTGTCATCAGAAAAATTTGATCCCCCTAGTGACTATTGGTATTATTTAGAGTTTCTTATAAATTGTTAAGTGGAGGGTATGTTGTTCACCAATGACTTCGAATCTACCTATTTATTTTGGTTTTTCCACCATCACATGAACCCTTTACAAGAAATTCTACAAGAAATGATCATGAGTACTCTTGGAAATAACGAATCACATGATCAATTTTGTGAGGATTCTCCAGGGGAAACATTTTCATGAGACCCTTTCACAGACTTACCATGACATAGCACTTGTTCTAATCATCCAAAAATTAGCCTTTGGTAATTTCTTGATCCCTAGTTATATTTTTGTCATGAAGATTTTGTAGGATATATTAGTTTAGATGAATGATCACTAAACTAATATTTATATCATGTGAAAATGGTAGGGTCACATAATAATAAGTCTCGTGACTTTTCGAGTGGTCGTGAGATGTCCATGGATTATGAGGTTCACAAGATCTCCATGGTTCTGGTGATTCGTGAGACTTGTATGAGATAATGTGACCTAAATCACTTTATGGGTTAAGTGATTCACATAATTCCTCTAAAGTTGTGAATTTATTTATAAAATATTTTTTCCCTTTTCCTAAAATATCCTACATAGTTTTATTTATAGATCTTCAAAATCCTCTTCATATACTATTTTGGCTAGCCAGATGGTCATGATTATTGAAATCAATAATTGTCAGCCTCACTATTTTGAGCATTTTGAGATTGATTCATTGAAAAAGCATCTCTTGTATGATCCTCAAAGCTATCCTTTATCTGGCTGAATTCTCATATATGGATTTACCATACTGGATAACATTTAAATTTATTCTCTTGACAACAATATTCCACCTTTTGGGCTATTAAAATCCCTTGATTGTATTTAAATAATATTTTCTATGTATGTAAAACTTCTTGTAACATAGTCCAAGTGGTTTTCCTATATTCTTTTTAACTCCCCATTGGGTATAGATGGCTTCGATATCAGTGATTGACCAATTTCTCTATGCTACTCGAGCATATTTGTCTCTTCTTCAAACTACAAGGATGTTGTATGGAGCTCAAAAAGGGACCTTCAAACAAGAGTTACTTTTTCATAGGAATCGGTGTGTCCATTCTAGGATAGACAGACCTACTTATAGTTTTTGAGAAAGAGTTGTGTTATCCATCATAATGAAGTATTATGGGTCTCATAATTCATCTTCTACCACCAGTAAAACAATCTGAGAGAATTAAATAGTAGTATGCTCCCCCATACAAATTCACTCCATATGCCCCATGTCAGTGTAGAAATTACCCTTTGGGATATCTACCAGATGGATGGGATCTCCCCCCCCCCATGGAAAAGTATGATGACTTCCTCCATAATTTGGGTGTATAGGAATACCCCACAAAAACTCTATTTTTGGAAAGGGATATGCACATAATTTTGCAGGAAAATTAGAATTCAAAGATGAATATGTACTCACTTATTTCTTTTAGAGATTTGATCACCATTTTTCGCTATCGTAGAAGTGCTCGGATCACCACTATACACCCTCACCTATTTCCCTCTTGTGAGTTGTGTGAAAGTCACAACTCATAGTTGTAATTCATGTAATCTATAGAATATACCATATGGGTCCATAGTGCGAGGCTATAGATATCATGGAGCCTTAGGCAGGTGGGTTTCATGTCCATGTTCTTGATCATTAAGATTTTTCTGCATGAGGATGTGCACTGAGGAATCTGAGTTAGCACATTCATGGTGGATACACAATTAGATAAGGGGAGATCTCTCAATCAAGAAAAACCAACCCTTGCACACCTTTACCAGCTTCTGGGATATAAAAAATAGGGAATCATACTTTATTCAAATTTTGGTATTATTGTTTTATTATTTGGATGGATAGGTGTTCACATCCATTTCTATAGATATCGCAAAAATACTGTGATTCTAGGTGCATTGCTTCACACTAGGATGAAGGAAATATATGGGGTCGAGGAAATGTTAATAGGCTCTGATCAAGCCGCTGAAATGTTGATTCGGTCTGATCACTTCAATTTCATACCATATCCTACATTGAATGTGATAATAAATTATAATGGTATTGGCTCTCATGATGAATGGACATGAAAATATATTTTTGAAAATAGGTTATTGTGCCTGATTGAATGATTATGTTATTTTTGATATATATACACTATATAAGTTTACATTCCAATTGGGCTGCATCAGAATGGTATCTCCACTACCGTCTTATCCCATAAGGGTAGAGAGAAATATGGATATTATCCACAATTTTATAAAGCAATGTATAAAACTAAAAGAAAAGCCTTTTCAATATAAACATCATCATAATATGGAAAATATAAATCAAAATAATTCCCTTTACTTAATCAATTGGATATTCTACTAGTCAAATAATCACGTGAAATTTCAATAGACACTTTCATAAGGATGGAATTCATAATTTCAGACTTTCAAAACCACATATTTAAGGCATTGTGCAAAGACTACAAATAATATTTTGTCAAGGGCTTGTTCCAAGACACTAGTTTGTCTCATGGGACCTACCGATGCATCTAAGAGCTATAGGAACCTCCACCCATCCCATACTAAGTCCAATGCATTCCTCATATGAAAAGGTTTAATCATAACCTAAACATTCGTATTAAAACTAGCATTAGAAATGTCAATACTTTATCCATAATCCATGAATGGTGTAAAAAGGACACATCCATAGTAAAACATATCCCAAAACCTTCAATACAATATGGAAGTTTTTTATCATAATAAATCAACTTTAAATAATCTTAAAATCTATCAAAGGATGTTCACATAGGTGAAATCAAAAACATGTTTAGAGAAATACCTCTTTCTATTTTGAAATCATTTATGAAAAAATTTATTTTGAAAATATTCTTATAATTTTGTAAGGTAATCATCGGTGATGTTATAATGGTGGAAAATAGCCGCTCCCACCGTATATGTAAAAAACATTCTTACATTAAATTTGTCGAAAAGGATAAAAAGTACCATGTTTGGAAAATGACAAAAAGATTCCTTTAAAACCATATAAGGATAAATAAGGGCATAAATGACTTTTACCCATTTTCTATTAAATAATAAAAATGTTTTGAAATACATTTTTAAGAATCATGGATGTAGATGATAAAGAGGTCCTAGAAGATAAATACTTATAAACAACCTCGGATAATGAAGAGATTGTGAAATTAACCATTACCTTGTACTTTTCTTTGGTCGAGGGAAAGTTAACCTCTTATATACTGGTGAAATAATTTTTATTAAATTATAAATGAATCATATACATTAATATGATATCATATATGATCTTTTAATATTTCATTGTTAATAATATTTTATTATTATCGTTGTTTCGGGTGTTAACTTATTCGTTTTCCTTTATATGATTTGTTACATAATTAATGTTTTTATGTATATGATGTATCTTATTCATATTAAGAATGATATTAAGTAATCAAAGATTATTTTTAATCCTCAAAAGAAAATTACTCTTGAATGGATATGATGGGGAATGAATCTCATCACATTCGTGGAGACGGTAATCCGTACGTACGCATGAGCGAAAATATCATTAATTTGATATTATAGTCATATAAAATTGGATGGTATATCATATATAAAGAATAATTATCATGTTATATTTATTATTTAAATAAATTATACATCATTATTATACCCATACAAATAATAATGTATTGAATAACAACTACACCACGACGTGGAGACGGTAAGCCGTACGTATGCATGTATGGTGACATGTTATTAAATGGATGGATAGAATAATAAATATGGTTGTACGATATTTATAATAGAAAAAAAGTATATAGAAGATATTGGAGTTATTATTTTAGAATGGAAACAACAAATAAAGATGAAGTGGAAGAAGAAATGAACTTAAAAGAGGTGATGAAATATTTACCTCTTCTTCGTGTGCTTTATTTTGATTTGATCATAAGGGCGCCTTAGGATGGATTCTTTACTAAATTAAGGCCTTTATGATGAATGTAGTACACTTTATAGCATATTTGGGAAGGGTTTGGTCGTGCCAACTGGCTTGGAAGGTGTGAATTATAGATAAGGGGGGGGGTGCCCTTTTATAATAGGGGTGAGGGGTACCTTAGGAAAAGCTAGAAATATAATTTTATAATAAAATAATTTTCGGTTTATAATGGCATAAAAATTAATCATTTAATGTATAAGGTGGGTATGAGTCTAAAACCACTCAACAAATTGTTTTTAAATAGGTTTGGGTCACTATATTAACCTTATCTTTTAGATTTAACTCTTAATTAAATAGTTTGACATTTACCATGTCTATTTGTATTTCTATATTATATGGTTCATAAACTTACTATAAACTTCAAAGAGGACCTCATGTTATTAATTAATGATACAAATATCATTATATAAGTCTTTTGAATGATCATTAGATTTTTAGGAATAGAATATCAATTAATAATATAATATTTTTTTAAAAACTATTTTATGTCAATTTTGACACTATTTGGTATTTTATTTTTTCTAAATTCCTAACAGTATTAATACTTCAAAAAGATTCATCTAACCAACCCTAATATGTCATAGTAACATGGAAAATTAGTGTAATTCATAAAAAGTCTCATGTTACGCTGATTTGGATATTTATAATATCATTTATTTTAATCATTCATTAATCCGGTAATTACCGCATCACCATTGTGTCATAAATAAATTTAATTATATAATGTTTAAAAAATATAAATAAAATAATATTATGTATAAAATATTTTTAGACTTCTAATGAATATTTATAGTCTAATTTATCTTATGTGGAACCCTATATCAGAAATGGTTTAGTTATTAAACATTGAATTTAACACATTTAACTATTCTTTTAATTAAATAATAATAAATGTCCTAATCTAATCCAAGTAGACCTAATGGATCATATTTTATTCCTAAGGTTGTTTTTGGTCGAATTACCCTTATCCAAAATAATTAGGATATGTGGTGGGGTAATTATAATATCATTTTTACCCTTAATTCCCCTATTTACATTTAACCGTGGTAAATAAAAGTAAAAACATACTATTCAGAAAAACATTCTTTCATATTATTGAACCAAATTTTACTTACTGATATCAACCGTGTCTCTCATATTTTTGAAATTTGACTCACAGAAGCGTTAAAATTAATTTTTATGTAAATTTGCAAATGCTCCTAGGAGGTGGGTAAATGACGGAAAAAAGTTCAATAAAATATATATATATATATATATATATATATATATATAATTATTATAAAATGACTCCAATGAATTATATTGAACTTATATATGTATTATGTATCTATTTTGACCTAAAAAGAATTTAAATAAAATAAAAAATTAATTAAATAAAAATTCTGTTTTAAACTATAACTCAATGTTTTCCACTATTCATCAAGAAATTGAATGTTTTTATAAAAATACCAAAAATTTACCCTAAGATAATTTTGATACTCTAAATCCAAAAATGAAGTCCATTTTGAAATATAAAATTAATAAAATTTTAAAAAGTGGGTATTACTATTCATAACAACCAATTCGATTGGTTGTGGTCTGTCAGAACTTGAAGTTGCGTACAACACACACTATTGTATTATTCAAAGAGAAGAAAAACATGTATGCTTGGGGTGTTACACTTTTGATGAAAATCATGGTTTTTCAATATACCCAACATGTACTCATCTATTCATTCTAATTAAACTAACCACTTTTATGATTTCACAACATCTATGATTTTTCTAGAGTTAGAAATTAGATGTGAGTGAAACGAGAAATCTATGTGTATTACATCCTTGGTTCCATAAATCAATGAATTGCATGTTTCTTGTATTGTAGTACACGTGGTGGTATGGTAGTCCCATAAATTATGGAGGAAATTTTATTACCATGACATCTTTTCTTCTAGGGAATATTTGATAGAATATGTTTACAGGTCTCTATTAGGATATTTTTCTCTATATGATAGTTTGGTAAATGATTACACTCAATGTTTTACTCTTGGTACAATTTTATTATCTATGTAGAATAGTATTTGGTTTTATTATCCATCATTATCATTTGAGGGACTATAAACCTTGTGATGATATGGGAATTCATTAATTTTGTGATATTCTTATTCCAAAATTAATTTTGAATTATCACCTTATCCAACATGAAAACAGTTGGTAGTCGTAAGGTTGTACATAAACTACTCAGTTTTGGATGGAGGATATTTCCCTTCAATATCTATTATTTCCATGGAATATATCTAGGAATAGTTAGAATTGTGCCAAAATTTTGTGGTTTTATGGATGAAGTTCTCATGAATCTATAATGAATTATATTTTCTTTTAAATACCACACATTCATGTTTCATGGTTTTTTAGAAGTAACCCAACCTCCTCATTTTTTTGGATAGAATATTCCCAGACTAGGGAGGCTACATAATATTTCATGAAATTCTTTTATTATGGATAAAATATCTCTTTATTATATTCTTCTGACATGGATTCTTTAAAGACTCAATTTTAGCCGAATTTCTCCTCATTTTGAAAATCCCATTTGGAAAAGTTTGATGTTCAATTCCAAATATATTCCCTTCTAGACACTTATATTGTGAGAGTACTTTTTGGATAAAATATATTATATGATCCATCTATAAGGTGGCTAATATTGTTTTTTCACAATCATTGGAAGTTTTGAAATAATTTATTAATTTTTTATCATGACCATGATCGATGAAATTTTCCTTCGATGTGTGATGTGGAATATTTTTTCTTCTTCATCAGGGTTCCCTAGCACTGTGTAAATATTATCCAATGCTTCAGAATGAGCATTATGTGATGGGGGAACGTGATGAAATGTTGGATAAAAGGTAACTCCATCATCATCCCTATAACATGGCCTATGATGGAGGTTGTTTCTTCTTTTTTGATGAAATATTTTCCATTGATTTGGTTTATCACTAGATTTAAATCCGCTTCGATATTTTTTTATAAATATATATTTGTAAGTTTAGTTCCAAGTTAGTGATGACGGATTGGTATTATGCCTCTATATTTGTGAAACCATAAGATGGTGAAAAAAGAGCAGGGAATTATTTCATTGTCTATATAGAAAAATACAATCTCTAAACCAAACTAATTGTGTTTTTTTCTAGTATTAGGTCTATTGGAATCAAGGAGGGGAAATAAAAATACATATCCCATATCTGGGGAGTTTCATGAACATAGAAAACCTCATAGTCTATAAATTTGGTGTCCACTGGTGTACATTCTATGGAGGGATGTTTAATGAGAAATTCATCTAGGTCCTTCCCATTCACTAACATTGGTGACCTAAAATTAATGTCATACTGCTACAGAATGACCACCCATCAGACCAAATTCCCATTCAATATAATGGGTCCAATGATGTGCTTGAGAAGTTAAATACGAGAGAATTTTTGGACTCTATAGGGATACAATTAATTGCTTATCATTTCACTATAATGATGAGTGTGAGGTAGTTCATCTCAACCAGGAAATATTGGTTCCTAGTTCCAATAATCAATTTGATGAGGTAGTAGTGAATGTTCTCAATCCTAGAATCACTTTTTTTTTTCAAAGGGAGCACTTACTTATTGTTTTATGGTGGCCACATATAATATGGGTGGATTTCCTTTCACCAGTCGTATCAGGATTGATGGTTTTATTTTGTACTAGTTGAGACTCATAGAGTCTTCTTGGCAGTGCTCATCCAATCAATAAGTGACTCAGGTCTTCATTATCTTGGATAATTGGTGATATTTTCCATCTAGGATATCTATTAAATTAAAAATGTAGCATGTGTGAAATTAGATTCCCCTTGATTAATTGATTTTCACAGGGGGATACAAATATATTATTTACCTATTGATTTCTAGGTTGACCTCAATTACATGATGAAATAATAATATGTTAAGGAACATCCCAATTATTACCCTGAAATTTCATTTTAGTGGATTAAACATTAGAATGATCTACAACAACTTTTCAAAAACTATTTAAATATTTGTGAAGTTATCACATCATTGTTGAGACATGGAAGCTAGTTTTTTTAAACAATATTTAAACATTTATACCTAGATGGGATTAATTATATGATGCATTCAATGTTTATCAGTAACACTATAATTATAAAATCCAAAGGGAATGATTGGATAGAAAATGATTTCCTAGAGTTCTATGAAGGCATTGTATTCCTCATCTTTAGGGTCCATCAATATCTAACTTTTCCCTGAGTACCAATACATGATGTAAAGGTCTTGAAAGACAATATTTTCGTTATTAAATAGTTATGTGACTGAAAATGGGAATTCATCGTTTGGGAAATGCTGAATAAGGTCTTTGAAATAAATTTTATCTCTAACATACCCATTTGTTTTCATGAGAGGTATAATGATGTGGATTCGTCTGGGAATTTCACTTCTCACACATTTTTTTCATTGATAAATTTGATAAATTACATCTCTATAGCAGTTTTATGATATGGTTGAATCCTTTTAGTTCCCTACTTGAAACCTCGATGGTCATTGGGTTAGTAGACAATGTGTGTTTCCACATCAAGATTTAGTATGATAATTTCAATATAATTCCATGAAAACAAATATCGATGTTTCTTTATAAATGAAATATAAATATATTTATCTTCAAGAGTAGTGTATCTACTAATCATTTTCATCCTCAGGTCTTCTTCAATTACCATATTTTCCTACCTGGCCTCATCACTAGATTGGGATATTACTTCCTTAAATGTTGGAGGGGCATTCTTGAGCACATCCTCTTCTCCTTTCACCTCTTGGCCAGTGGGGAAATTTTTGAATGATGTTGGAAATCTTGGGGATTCTCTATCTCTCTTGGGGTGAGATAGGTGATAAGAATAATACATTTTTAAACCATAGTTCTAGTTTTATTTAAGATATGTTCCGGAGATGATTTCATTTTACACTATCTTTGGTGATAGTAGGGTAATGGACTTCAGGGATCAAGTCTATCTGCTTAATCTTGTTTACGGGTAGAATATAACAACTATCAATCATACTATAAGGATTTTCATGGGTGGTGAAGATGAAATTAAGGGCCACACAATAGATATTTTTATCCACCATTAGTTATTTACATTCTGTTTTATAGGAACTCATCTGAGCATATTTGGATTCTCAAGGATCTAAGGGGGAATTTTCTCCATGCAGTATGCCAACCATTCCATTAATGAGGTATTTAAAGTGATGATTGAATGTTTAAGGAACCATCACATGGTTGTGATGACAAGGCCTTCTAAGAAATAAATTTTATGTGGTGTCTTATAGGATTACCATGAACATTGAATTGGATTTGAGATCCCCAAAATGAGTTTTGATATTGATCTTTCTAATAGTTATTTTTATATGTTTAGCATATCCTTGAATGGTCGTATTTATGGGAGATAACTCTCCATATTCATATCCCAACTATAAAAGTAACGTAGTTGGGAAGAGTTTTATCTTGAAACCATTTTCAATAAAATCACTTTGGACTATGACATTATCGGGTCATCTAGAAACATATAGGGTTCTAATGTGTTCAGGAATGAGCTCTTCCATATCTTTCATTTTGAA
Organism: Viscum album; assembly: GCA_963277665.1. Lineage (NCBI taxonomy): Eukaryota > Viridiplantae > Streptophyta > Magnoliopsida > Santalales > Viscaceae > Viscum > Viscum album. The sequence continues at coordinate 277,465,945 of OY728137.1, forward strand.
CGAGACGATGACATTGAATTTTGATTAAATGGAATAAAGTTAAGAATACTTGGGTGAAGAGACATATATCATAAAATAATGTTGTCTTTGGGGGCCCCCAATGAGTTCCACACTTAGTTATATTGATATATAGAGCACATCCATGATTGAGATATTGGTTGTGACAACTACCAACTGTTTAATAATGATGTACATTTGTACCAAAGGGAAGTGCTTCCCGATGTGGATTTTCTCTTTATTAGATGGTTCAAGATATGTGATATTTTATAAAGATATTCTTGGTTCTTGATAAGTGTACTAGGTAACATATTCTATTGGTGAAACATTCAATGTAGAAATTCCTCATTTCCTGGGCTGATTAGCCAACGAGCCTGTACCCAAGTGGTAAGGGCTCCTACTTGGCATCCAAGAGACCCAGGTTCAAAACTGTGTTGAGGAGAATTTCCGAGGTACTATAGTAGGAACTATTCAGTACTGTAGCAGCCAGACTATTCACCTGATTTTGGCTTTCGGGCCCCCGGTTTGAGCCTAAGGGTGTCAGGGCCTTCGGGCCATCAAAGGCCTTCGGGCCACAGGGCCTTCGGGCCATTGAAGACCATAAAGTAGCCCAGTTCACACAGATCAGGCCCCAGATGAGGATCAAGGCACCAGTTGCAGTCACCAGAAGAAGAGCTAACCGGATTGGAATAATGATAGGGTATGACAAATGCCATCGGGACCAGGCACCATGCAGCTTTGTACGGCGCAATGCTAGCCGATCAGCAATGCAGGTGGGGAGTTGAAGGCAATCAATGATGCAGAAGCTGGGGAGGGGCAGTTCTAGTGGGCTGGGCCTTGAGGTCATGTATTTATGATCATGTCAGGCCTTGTCCCTTGGTACTATGGGACATGTTTGGGTTCCCCTTCAACCCTTAAAAGGGGGATTATCTATAATAATACAAAAAGGCTTTCGGACCATTCGGGCTTGGGCTGATTAGACAATGACACCCCCACCAATCGTTTATGTAAGAAGATTCCACACATATGACCACTAGAGGGTTGTAGGAATCTAGAATGAATTTATTGGGCTTAATGAAGTTTTTTTCTTTGTTTCATAGCTACATATATGTCCTCTTTATTTATGTAACTAAAATATTGGTTCTAACCACACATTTTATGTACATTGCATCATCAGTTCCTTCATATGCGACATATTTTTCCCCAGTAAGGTTAAGTGAACTCATACATAGAGGTATATTCATCATCATATAAGCAGTATTCCAAATTTATCACATTAATATAAAAAATATTATCAATTCAACTAATTTTAGTTCATTTGGGTTTGGCTGTGCGTGTGCTTTAGATGTTTTAGGGAAGAAATATGCTAGACTCAAAGCATGTGTCAAATTCGAGTATGACTCCTTCTCATTTTTATCTTCCTATGGTTAATGGATGTATCCACATCTAAGGGAATATTCTATATATCCTCCTTAGGTTATGGAAATATTATGGTTCTACAAAGCTGTTCACTCAAAGTATCCTAAGTACTATCAACATTATTTTGAGTTATTGAGTTTTTCAACATGTTCCCACGCCTAGACCAAACATTTTCATTAGAACCTTATTCTTCTAACTATGAAGCAGCTTTGTAGGTCATAAACACAAGGGAGTTATCCAAAATCACCTATCAGGAATAAACCATTCTTTGGAGGATGTATTTTAAGATGAGGACATACATAATGTTGTGACCCTACAATCTATGGAAAGGGAAGTATGTAGGGTGATCAGTGAGATTGACCTTAGTAAGCTTCCTCATCTATGTTATCTTTTGTAGGTTGTTTTACATGGATGAAATAAAGTAATTGGGTACTTTTAATTTATCAAAATGTTATAAAATGTTCATATATTAATTAAATTCCGTGAGTCCTTGATCTCTTTTTTACTTCGGAATGAGTCTTAATTTTTCGTTTTTGCAACTCGATAAGAGGGATTGGGTGGTTGAAGACCTTCTTAGGCGATTGAAAGAAAAATACATCTAGTTTGGGGATAATAGTTTCATTTTATTATATTCTATGACCATTTCCCTATATTGTGAGCATGAGTAGAAATATATCTCACATCCATTGAAAAGTGTGTTCTAAATTTTCTTTTGTTTCTGAAAAATCATAAAATTTACCTTCATATTTCATTAGGATTATTTGTTTTTGTAGCTCATCATTGATATTTTCATAAAAAAGTTCTATAAACGCCTCATATGAGAGAGGGATGTTGAGTGAGGATCTTAAACCTTTCCATTTGGATATAAAGTCATAGACCCTCATTTTCATGTTCCTTGATTTTTTTTAGGTTGAATATTTTCATTTCCCTTAAAGTGGAGATGAATATGTATACTAAAAGAAGATGAAGGTAATAACATATACCAATGGATCCATTAAGAATATTTTTGTACCAAAAAAAGGCTGAAAAATTTGTTGCCTATACAAAACACATCACCTTGGTCATCTCCTACAGATCTTGAGGGCCCATCATCTGATCACCCCAAGAAACTATGTATGTGTGATGTTATTCTAGATCTCCAATGCCATAAAAGGTGGAGAAGGTATGATTTATGAAATTGGGTTGTTGGAAACTGTCATCCACCAATTTCGGACATGGATTTCTCTTAGGATTTACTATTTTTCATCAATATTACATGGATTTAATTTTATTAGCCTCTAACATGATGTCATGGAGATGTTTTATCTATATTTCTTGTTAAATTACATACTGTATATAGGGAGTAGGTATGGCTTGTCAATGTGGCTGATTTTTCACCTCCCAATGATTATTGATTATTGTGAAGACTGGATGATTATCCTATCAAATGTTATATTATAGGAAAAATTGATAGAATTCATGATCATTTTTAAATTCTACATTTATGTAGACCAAGTTCCTAGATCCAGAGACAGTCTGATGCTTATATATCATTTATGCAGGAAGATTATGTCCTTCATGATATGAGAGTGGAAGAATAATCAACATAATGTGATGATGATACCCTATAGAAATGTTTCCCTATAGTGGTTCTATAGTGAGTTGTCTGATATTTTGTATCTCATCCTCATAATATTCCAACTCCTCCTCCATGGTAAGAATTTCTTCTCTTGTTAGTGATGAGTGGTGTTTGAAAACGTATATCCCTTTATTCATGTAGGGTTTCCATTATAGAGGTGGAACTCAATATTTTGAGGTTCCTTATTTTGGATTGTCCTATAGTTCCTAGTCTGTGCAACATTAATGGGTTAATCTAGAACACCATCTTGTCAAGGTATATTTTCATTATTTCAGCCCTCTACTTTTGTGTTATCATCAATATTACCAGTTGTGTTGATGGTGAAGTCATTCACAGATGTTTATTAGGAAATGGTAATTGTCCCATTACTCTCAAACAAATAAGACGATTCTTTAATACATGAATTAGGGTAATTTCTAGAACCCTTGTTCAAATTTGGAATTTTTGGATTATGACCTCAATGGGGTTTGATTTACTTCATCATACGTTTCGCATGTCTCATCCTATGAATGGTGATTTTGATGGAGTTTCTAGTTGTGTTGGCATAATGGGCCACGAATAGTAGAGTTTTTTCTTTATGGTGGGGAGAACATATATTATGTCGATTATAGATATTTTTTACCCAACCAATAGAATAATGATTCCCTCTATGAAGATGTTGAGGTTAAAAAATTCCCCAATCCCTAAGGTCTTGGGGCTATTCATGGACATAAATTTAAATTTTTATACTATTTTTGAGGATCTTATGATTCTAGATATGGATTTTATAATTCATATGATGTACATTGAGATAAAATTTCATCCTCCACACCTTGATGGGGTTGATCCGGAATAAACTAAGATTTCCCCAAGACCCTTTTGGGGGATTATAAACCTGGTTATAAGTATTGTGGTTTAAATGGCCTCATACTAGTGGGCCGGGGAATGTAAGTAAATTCCATATATTTCCCCACAACACACATGGGTGAGAATGATCCTGGTGATGGAGATTGTGATATAAATGTATTTTTCCCTTTGAGATGATATTTTTTTAGATGTTACCAATATGGGATGAATCTTATCATGAATTGATTATCTGAGTAGTGGAGGAACTAGTATATATTACCCCAACCCGGTGTATGGGCCTCACTCCATGATATCTAATATAATAGATTTTGTTATGATTCATTCGATTCGGGGATGTTGTTCTCATGTATGAGAAGGGTGTAATGACAGCCAATAAAGAGAGTAATTTACTATAGGAAGTTGTTGGATTTAATAATAATTTAACTTTATGCCTGAAATTATACATGTTTCATCGAGAATTCTAGTTTAACAAACTTGTTGGATGTCCTCTCTATCTGTTCAAGATTATATGGCATTATTGAAGTAGGGTAATGTAGTTGTTGTGACCAAATGTCACACACGATACCTGAACACCTGATTTCACTAGAGGAAATGTCATTATAGGAGACTGTATCAAGTGAGTCTAATATTCTAGGTGTACGATGAATTATAATGATCCTTATATTACCCATCCTCAAATATGAATACAAGATGATGTTTCATCATTCAATTGTCAAATAGTCGCGATCTAGTAGTAGAAAGCACACTCTAGATTTATCCTCTATATTTTTGTAATTTTGTCTCCCATTCCCTGATGACTACAACCAACCTTAGTTAAAAACAGATTATTTTGATGGTATGAAGGTCACCCTCATATTCCAGATAAGGGGGTGTCTATCCTATAATTTATAATGGCTTTCCAATAAATATTTTGTGTAGATAAGGCATGAACTCAATATCGAGCACATATGGTTTCTCATAGTGTATAGTCAGAAGGGTCTAGGTAATGGTGTGGATATTGTTTTCCAAAAACTCTCTCCACATATCATGCATTGATTTCTTTTCATCAAACATACACTCCTCCATTCATTCATTTAAAATAATGTGTTTTAGGGGGTCCCCAAATGACTTAAGTGTATTGTTACTATAAATTTATGGGTATATATATATATATTATCGCGAGGATTCAATCACCTCTAGTTATGATGGTAGTTGTGTTTGGATAACCTCTCTATAAGGGGGAGTTTAGGAATGGTTCGTATGTCTTTGTTGGTGGGAGATCTTATTGTATAGAGGTTGACTACATCATATTTTACGACTAGAGTCCTTGTGATCCATATCTACACTACCAATATGAGTAATATCATGTAAATTATCACCTTATTCTTTGGTTGAAGTGTCAATGGACCCTGGGGGTTTTCAAAATATGTCTACAATAACCTCAAGGATGATATTATTGTGTTTTTTATGGAAATAATCCTCAATATTCACATTGGACAGAGTATTTCAATCTGCCTTTTTAGATTTATTAAGGATGTATATGCATGTTTTCGAAATATATTTATAATCATATGCTACTTTCGGAGTTAGAGACTTCTACTATGAAGCTTCTAGTTTATGAAAATGAGCATCTATCATATGAATTTGAGCTTCTTTCAAGGAATGTGATGTTCCTACTTTGTGATCCTCACTTATAAATTTGATATAATCCCTATTATATGAATTATGAGTATGCCATTATTCATTCTTTATAGAATATAATCTTATCCTGGTCATGTGGAACTATCACGTGGTGAGTATTGATAGGATTGGGAATATATTCCTAGTACGAATATGAATTTTCCATTGTAATGTGCCAATAAAACACTGGAATTGGTGAAGGGATATAATCCTACTCTTGTATAGCCTCAAAAGGATATTGTTGAAGAAATTTAGAAAAAGAAGTAGGTATATTAACATCACTTCCACGAGGGTCTAGAATATTAAAATTAGCATCACTAATATCAATATTATTCTATACTAATACATGTTCCACTCTCATCTGGTGGGCCTTATAAGAAATGGGGATATGATACTAATCATAGATTTTTGTAATATGCTACGAGTATTTTTGAATAAGAGTATGATCCTATAATATGGCACGTGCCACTATCAAATGGTGAGCCCTAACCAGAACTATTATATGATCCCAATCCTTGGAATTTGGATTATTACACCGATCTTTTTCCATAATAACGTTTATCTATCCAGAGACGTGTGCCTCTAAGAATTTTTAAACCCGAATTGGAATAAAAATTAGACCCCATTCCAGTGCCTCTTACTTTACAAGAATATGATAATAATCCTCATAGTCTGGAGCAAGAAGGTTCTCTTTCCCTTGGGAAACCACTTTTTCCTACTAATTATAATTTTGTGTTTCCCATTCTATAGGGACGTGAATATTAGCATATTCATGTATATGTATCAATCTTATTATATATTTTTGGATTTCTTTAGATGTTTTCAGAATCTAATAGACCATTATCAAATTTTAATGGGAATCTATGCCTTCAAATTTTCAATCTCAAGTATATAAAGTCATATAAATTCAATTTAAGAGGGTATATGTAACCAATTATATCATAATTATTCGACTAGAATATTCTAATTAACTTCGTGAATGTGAGTCGGGATATACAGCATTGTTATTCTTTCTAAAAAATATTCCTACAAACATATTCTGAGTGAGAAGGTACATGAGACTACTCAATGGCTACTGTTGGAATATGCTATTGGAATTGATTAGAAGGATCATGTATATCATAACACCCATGATTATAGATATTTTTTCATGTTTGTTGTGTATTCCATGTCGCTTGTGCATGAGTGTCAATGGTCGAAATGTTTCTAGTGTTACCCTTATCAATTGATGCAAGAGAACCATCAGGGTGGAGCAAGTGATGGGGGTTGACATAAGCTCACCATGATAGCCCCTAAACAAGAAGGGGTCTATATTTGACTCCTTGATCCACCATCATTATATACTAAATGAGTGATTGTGGAACTCTTGGGATATACGTCCAAAGTGGGTTGCGGTGGAAATAAGAACCTCTAGCTTTACTTCACCTCTCATTAGATAATTTGGATGCTTTAGTTTTATAATTTGGATACCTTCATCAGAAGACCCAATGGTTATGATTTTATGATCTATATGTAATTCCAAAACAATTTCATTCTCTACATGATGTTGAAGGTGTCAGGAATATGAGGGAATTCTGAGAGTCGTGGGGATTGCTGTCTTAAACAATTTTTTATAATGGTCACTAGATGATGACATTATCTTAGGTTGGGTGTTGTTTTTTAGATAAGTACATGTAGTCACAAAGACAATACAGAACAATGTAATTTATTAGTTCATCATCATAGGTATGATACATTCTCAACTAGATATGTGGGGAAACATAATTTTTCTTTCTTATTCATCTTCCATCCATTCGCCTCTTTGAGACTTTTCAAAAAGAGGATGTAATTATTTCATTATATCCCTGACTATATAGGATTAGCTATTTTTTTTAACATTTGAAGGTTTCATGTCATTCATATCATCATTGGTTTAATATATATTCAATAAATATTTCTTTAAACATAGTAAATTAATAATATTACTATTTGAGATATTAATGTTGGGTTCACAATTTTGTTCTTATAGAAAGACATTTTATGTACACCCATGTAGTGAGACAAAAATAATTTGATTAGAAGTAGGTAGTCTACCAATTTATCTTGTGAAGGATATTTCGTAGTTAAATGATTTCACATTGGGTACAAAAATTTTGTTTCTTCATGAAAATATCACATGCGTGGTGGGATAAAATTCTTCGGATTTTTGATTTTTTAGGGGTAATATCTATAAAATAATTCAAATCAGGTTCACCATTCATTTTTATCATTCTTTATAATTACATAACGTTCCAAAGTGCGTGACTTGGTACTGACCTTATATCTAAAGTAAGGAATTAAATTGGGGGATCAAATACAATGGTACTTAAAAAACATATTGGTAATGAGGATGTGATTTTCATCTCATCACACCCTTTTGGTGAAATTATTTCCTACTTCGAGATGTTATTATAGAGTAGATATATGTTTTGAAATTTCTTCACAATTCAGATGCGGGACTAGTTACCGAAGAAAAAATGATCTTGTACTAAATCCTTTCATATATAAGGGAGGTCCTACTAATGATTCCATCTATATATATCTAAGGATACTCATCCATTTCCCCATAATGGGTTATTTCATATATTTTTATGCCATATATAAAAACACTATAGAGTTTACAACAATCTCAGGAATTTATTAATATCTCTATGATGGGATTGAAACTTTATGATTCATCCAACATATCATGTGTATAATATGAATAAAAATCTATATAGTTTGTTACACCCATGAAGTTTAACGTCACACAGAAATGATATGTATGAGGGAACATAGGCCCCAGGTCTTGAGCTCTATTCTAAAAGGGGAATCCAATGTATCATAGTTATAGTTTGAATAAAATTCCTCATAGTTCATCTTATTGGGCATTACACACTAAGGATATCCTTTTATGAGAGCAGTTATATTATTCCACTAACCGAAGATTAACAAATGAGGTTTCCCATATGGATGGAAATTCATGATGTGAATGATATAATCATTATGAATCCATAATCTAATGTGAGATGTGATTTGTGTGAAATATAAAGGATATAATGTAATCATTATTAGTACATATTTATTGGGTACTTATGTGTGAGGATAGACCTTTGGACATTTAATATAGAGTTCAAGCCTGAAAAAGGCATCCTACACTTCCTCGTTATGAAAGAAATCATATTTCTAAATGTTTAGTTAGATGAGGCTTACATACTATGGATTTACGAATTTAGGGGTATTCATATCATGAAACCTATTAGGTATTACACATCGAGGTTTCCCAGACATAGGTGCATTTATATCATGCCACTGATTTGGGATTACAAACTAAGGATTCCCTAATATCGGGTACATATCATTCCATGTTGCCGATCAGGCCTTATATAATAAGGTTTCCCAAATTTTGGGTAACTTATATCATCTCAATAATTTGGTCTTACATACCAAGGCTTCTATACCATATTATTTTGTGAATTTTATCATGTCTCGGGGTTTCTACATGAAACAGTCCAATTATCAGCCATATATGTCTGATTATCTTTTCGACATGTTTGAGAATTTATTGAAATGACCTAGTTTCTTGGAAGACATACTTTTAGGAAATCATATGTTCTAGTTGACTCATCTGGAATACATCTCATAACCTAAATTACATGTTTGGATACCATCACATGATCAATACTGGCATGTCCATAGGGTGTCACATGATAAATCTGACTAGTCTAAAAGACATTATATAATAATTGATAACATGAATAGAGTATGTATCATGATCTATATATCTTCACTAGAGAACATTTCATGATCATCAATCATATTCCAATAGTTATTCTCATAATCCAGGATGAAATTTCTTGAGGGCTTCCTGTGATCAAGGATGACATGTCATGGCATCATCGAAATAATTATCTAACAAGCCTTGGATTTAGTTATTAACATGGTAAATATATCTCTAGGATAATGAATGATTTGTCTAGAAAGCCCGTATGAAATCACAAGAATTGGTTTGTATTCCTAGAGGTAATGTTGTGATTTTTTATGAAATTTCCAAAATACAATGCATGATCCTAACAGTATTTTGAGGGAGTGTCGTGTGATTTGAGGGACATGTAATGTTGTTCTTCCATGATATGGATAAGTCATAAAAAGTAAATAAGGATTATATTATACATTCATTACACATGTATCCCATTCATTAGCCTTTCTTCCAACCATTATTGTTTATTTACCTTATGTTTTTACACTGTTAGCTTAATTTTTTGGTTTCACGTGACCTGGATGACATGAAGGATGTTTGTTTCATAATGTTGTTGATTCACTAGACATCCTTCACATGATGTCACGAGATCATGTGAAATTAATACGTATCCATCATGATCCCTTATTTTGTTTCCCATATTTTACCTGGTGGGAATCCATTTTGATAATGTGATTTTCCACTCTAAGAAATCCAATCATGCACCCCCATGTTCAATCAATCATGGATACATATATGTATAACTCAATTTTTTTGGGATGAGAGGGGGATAATAAGACTCACCACAAAAATCATACACTACCTTACATGGATAATATCTCCCAAAATTGGGATGGATTTGGTGGATTGATTTCGTGTCATGTTCTTTGTGAGATCATGTTGTAGGTCATCTATGGTCTCAGATGATTTTCAAAAACCATGAGAATGCTCCACCTTTTCCATTTTTATGGGACCCGGGTAAGTCAAATTGATTCTTCCAGACCATGTTAAAATATAAATGGGATTCCTTAAGGCTAGGATGACATATACAGTTGCCTTTGAGAGATCAGTATTCTTGTAGAATGGATTTTTTCTAAATAAATGTTACTTCTCTGGGGTCTTCTGTTAGAGAAAGGTGGATTTTTAGGGGTCCTTCACAATATCAAGATATCTATCAAGAGATATTTTATGGGATCATGATTCCATGTTGAGTGGGGCTCTATGGGATATACTATGATCCCCCATGGTGCAAAAAATCTTTTTTTTATAGTGATCATCATATATTCTCTCTACAAGAATCTCTTACCTTCCCCATTTATTTCCATCATTACTCTACAATGGCTAGGGATCTCATGAAGTTGTGAGAGTATTGTTGAAAAAATTCATTATACCTACCTGTGATGTATGTCATCACCAATAATTGTTCATGGTGTGATTTTCATGAATTTTCATGGAAAAATATTGTTTTTTTCTACAGACCAATAGGGGTAGCACCAAACTAAATTGACATGTCAGAAAGTATTCAGATGATGAAGGTGACCTATAATTCATCAATTTCATGGATAAGCTGGCATGTTTCTAGGTACTTGTGGTGTATTTGGATAATATAATTGTTTCCCATGAATATCAAATATTGTAAAAGGCTTATACCATTCTCATATTTTTTCCTTTATTTACAGGATTTGTGGATGGTTTATCTAGCACATTTCAGCTAACAAGTCACGTGACTCAAAGGAACTAATCTGATAGTCACCACATGATGATAAAACTCCATGGTTTCCTTTTTATGAACAATAATATTACCAATGGGGTTCTATTTTATTTTTTTTAGGTCAGGTGATGTGAATGTACTGTTTGCAAGACCATTTGAAGATCATTAAATTTCATGTCTTTTGGATGGTTACCCAATCAATGTGATCTTTTACACCATCTCTTAATATGTTTTATTTAGAAAATAATACACATGTTTTTGTATTTTCTTCATTTTAATATTTTACAACTCTCATTCGGTGGGAATCCTCAATGAAAATTTTGACTCCACATTTATAATAATTTTCTATATATTTATCTAATTTTTTTCGTATTTTCAACCCCAACTGTAAGTAATATTAATAGTTTTGACCATAATTAATAAAATTATATTTTTTATACATTATTTTCTCAAATTAAATAATCATTAGATAATATATGATAATATAATAAATTTTATAATATAGATCGTAAGTATATAACATTATTTTATTTTATTTTTTTGTTATGATCAATGAGGTTGAAATAAGACAAGAAAAATGTTTCGGTGATTCATAATTATGGAAGGGTTATTTCATAATTAAAGTGTTTAATTTTAATATATCAATTATAAAATAAAAATTAGTATTTACATATTTATATCATGTTATAATAGTAAATTATTTCTCGTAGCCAGCCATGAAATAAATTTATAGTATTGTTCGAGTAGGTGGTTAAACTGGCCAAAACATGAACCTTTAATTATTAATAGTTGATTATTATTTGGTTTAGTGATAATATCATTTAACCAGAATCATAATTATCTTATTAGGTGAATATTCATGTGAGAGAATTATAATTGAAAAAAATATGATAATTTATAAAATTTTATTTCATAGAATGAAAATATTAGGCCTCTCTTAGTACAAATTTTTGAATGGATTGGATTGAAAATGATAATATTTTCATCGCATAATTAAAAAGGTCTCTAATTTTTCATATTTTTGATATCATAAAATAAAATTTAATCACATAAAAGCTTCATTTCTTCTATCTATGAATGGGAGAAAATCAAAAAAAGGAATTCACCATTCCATTGACGGTGTAGCCGACATGTACCCATGGTTAATGATTTTGTTTCAATAGAATAGGGAAACATGGTGATATGGATTTTCCTTTTGGAGTCTAAATTTAATTATATACATCATAATTTTATATTAATATAATTATTAGGACAATCCTTGTACATTTCCAATGGAAAATGAAACATGTTGTGTTAGGGATACTGTAGTCCTCACAATACCTGATTCATATATTTATGTTACTTTATAGAAAATTGGTTGGTAGGTAAATCTTGTAACAAAATTATAATAGAAATATAACATTAAAATGGCACATATATTATCATTTCAATATTCTAACTAGAAATTTTTTGGATATTAAAGTTATAAAAATAAATAGAAAATATGGGGGAGTAGTTGGAAATCTATACCATACTACTTGGATTATCTCTATTATGATAGTCGATAAACATATGAGTGGTGGTGATTTTGTTTACTAGAACATCCTTAAGGTGTATAAGAGTGTTGTGATTATGTTTGGGTAATGTTTGGGTATGTGATATGGGTTTTTTGTTTAATAGAAAGTGAGGATACAACTATACAATTTATAAGTGAAAAGGGACGAATTTTTTGTAAATACCATTTTTTTTTCAAATAATGAGTTATTAATCTCATGAAATGTTGTGAAAATAACCATGATTGTGTAGAATGGGTAATTTAAAAAAAAATTGATTTTTTTCATAAATGGTAAAATGGACATTTTACCATATGAGATGAACTCAAATGACAATTTCGACCACACTGTTGGTTACATGATAGTGTTTTCACCCAAGGACTACAGTTTTTTTGAATTTAGATCCATTGTAATTTTCAACCAAAATATATATTTAATATTAAATCAATTATTTATTAATGTATCCATTAATTTTTAAAAAGTGATATCATTTAAATAGATCATAGTGTTGAGATTATTTCTTGATGTATTAGTCTGGAATAGATGTTTCTTCTGATTAGTTGTATAAACTCACAATGGGCACCAAGACCATCCCCGAGAACGAATTTCCTTTTCCTTTTCATTTTTTTTAAATTTATTTTATTTTTATTCAATTTATATTTCCCCTTTTAATTATACTTATTTCCTTTCATTCCTATATACCTCAATTTAGGGTTTATCAAAATAATTTATAAGAGATGGTATTAATAGTGGTATACAAATAGAGAGATAAAGAGTGGGTGGAGGTGTCGTTGTGGATCTTTGGAGGAGTAGGATTTCCTTTTAGAAACTACTCAACATGTATATGGGAAAATATTCTATATATGTGTCCCCAATATTGTCCTTTTATATGTTTTTATCATAAATATCCATTTATTATCCAATTTATAATTTTTCAAGCCTTTTTTTACTATTAAATTATTTTTGTGGTTTGACCTATGCTTAAGAGGGGAATAATAATAGTTTCAAATGGTTTTCAGTGGTATCTCAATTGAAAATAAAAATCACATGGCTTTTATGTCCATGAACACACATCTTTTGTTCTACTTGTTTTGGAAGATAACTATTTTTATGTACACACCATGTACCATATGTACACACTATGTTGTGTTATATGGACATGTGGATGAGTGTATGGACATACACCCCTTGTAAGAAGGAAATGATAACATAGTAGTACATTTTCAATCACATGGTGTGTATTAAACAAGTAGTTATACATGGCCAGAAACTGTGAATTCCCTAGTCAAGTAGTAGTATAAGTATAGACCCCATGTATTCCACAGTCGTTTAGTATTACAGTGATAGATATCATGTGAGACAAGCTATGAATAAGTATATGGTCTGATGGAAGGTTTTGGGGTGCACACTATGTACTTCCCATTTATTAAACTTATCATGGTTTTTAATTATTTGATGTCCTAAATACAAATTTAACACAAGTGGATTCCATTTTTAGTATTTCTAATTAGATGGGGATTAATTAACACTTGGTGTGTTTTGAGTAATTCTATGTTTTCTTTAAAATAAAATTAATAGAGAGTTTCATCCTCTAGTTTTAGAATCCAACGGAATCCTAAGAGTGATGTGTGAGTTCAGAACCAAAAGAGGATCATAAGAATGATTGTATTACATGGAACATGATACATAAGGTCCTCGAATAATATTACATGGCACAGTCCATAGTTATTGGAACTATGATACAACATGGGGAGATGGATTACTTGGATATTCAATCCAAACAAGAGTGAGACCATAAACAGAGAGGTTCAATAATCCATATCCATATACTAATGACTAAATGAAATTATATTTTATGAATTGTGGTTGTAGTATATTTTGATGTTTCTATGATTCTCAGTTACCCAATGAGTCATGTATATGACTGACTATCCTTTATGGGATTCCAAAATTCATTATCAAACATAAGGGATCCCATCTAGAATTAATCCCTCTATGTTTTGTCCTAGATATTTCCATTTGGAATGCCTCTACCTATATTTTTATCCTATGGATTTTAATGGATACCCCAATACATATAAACTCTATATGAGGATCCCTGTAGAAACTTATTTTCATTCCTCTACATGTGTATTTGCATTAAATATCTCAAGGGGATACCTCTCATATGTATTGATCTATAATTCCTAGTGGGTGCCCCGATGGTTGAATAAACCTTGACATTTTAATTATGGGATTGGGTATATATATTGTAGTAGGTGTCTCCATAGAACCTATAGTGATCACGTAAATATGAAGGGATATGGCAGTAGGTATGTGATTAACCCTTTATCCATCCAAACAATTACTATTATTATTTATTCAGTTACTATTGATGCAGATGTGAGTGGAACATATTCTATTTAGAATTAAATATATGGATCTTTATATGAAGATAATCTATGGTAGGGATTCTATAATTCATTCATAGTATCGAGATATTGATCCTTATTTGTTTGAATTGTACTATTAATTTATGTCCCACATTCTAGTGGTATTCATATGTACTCATGGATTACATAATATATTACAATTTCCTTCTATGAACCCCTAATTCTTTGTGATAAAAATGGATAATAAGAACTATGTGATCTATGTGGTTCTAGAGATGATCGGTTTGGAACTTTCCCATAATCATAAGATACTGAGGAGAACCCGAAGAGTTGATTATGATTTATTTTACTAGTTCTTGTGATACCCCTTACGATATAGTGGAAATGCCATTACTACATTTCTCAGTTTTGTATCAGAATGGATGGTTGATGTAGTTTTTGAATGGATGATGAGCTCCTATATTGCATGAAGATAGTATCCCTTACGAATATCCAAAGTGTCACCCCCTTAGGTTTTTTATCAGTGAAAATTGATGATTTCCTATTAACTAAATTCTTGGAATCTGACATTGCAATGGATTACACTAGGAATAAGTGGTATGACATCCAATTATACCCCATAGTTTTAGGATTTTAAGTTAATACCTATAATAATTCCATATGATAGATGTGTGTGTGGGTGATCCTATGTTTAGTAATTGCATCCAACTATAGTGAAGTAGCGTTCTCATAGACAATTATGTTACTAGTCATAGAAGGAATAGTCGATCATGATCATTGACCAAAGATTCAACATGATTATAGACATCTTGAGTGGCTTAACAACTACCCAATTTTAACATTCACAATAGGTCTATCCAAATTGAGTTCAATAACCTAACTATGGAGTATTGGTTTATGTTATTACTTTTCTTTTGTTTATTCTATTTTGGTCTCAGGTAGGCAGGCAATATTCCATGAGAATGCACTTATGACAACATGTTCAAGGTTTATCATTGGCACTGGACTAGTAAGACTATTTATCACCTCTTTATTCTCACCTTGGTGTTATTTAAATCATTACATATATATTCATGTTGATAATTTAATCATGATGAATATTGTTAAGGCCTATAGTTTATATTTTTTTTGGAGATGCTCATCTGGATTCTTATTATTGGGATGCAGTAGTTGAAATGTGTCTTGGAGACTTGGTATATTGTTAAAATAGGGGATGGTAGCAGAGCCTTGTACTTTTTAGTTATGTAAATTATTCTTCATTATATGTGATCCTGTTTGTGGGAGGTCAAGGTTGTATGCATGACATGGTTATTCGAAGTCATACTGCATTTCATTTTTATTACAACTTTATTTATAGTTATCAATTTCATAGTATGATTATTTATATATATGGTTGTTGTTTAGTAATTTCACTACATTCATTATCGTATATGAGGGTATAGACTCCCCATATAAATACCTTAGGCCCATGATGCTAGTTGAAAATATATAGCGTATAGGGTGGCATTATATATTCTTTATCGCCAAGCCGTCAGTCAATTGTTCATAGAATGATACAGGTTGGGATGTGTGAAAGTGGTATCAAAGATGTTTTGTTCCTATAGATTTTCTATTTGGGGTATAATAGATAATTTTATTAGGATTTGTTTCAGAATCTGTGTTGGATATCAGAATGGTACATAAAGAACACATATTTGGATTGTACTTATACATTTACAAGAATGATATTGTTATTCTAGAAATTATATATTATTGTTTTCTATGATTTTAAATTTAAGTGGTTAAAATGTGGTGAATATTTTAAGATATATTAAGGATTTGTAGATCATTTAACATTGTATATAGTTTAGCGATTTATTTTAACTCTAGGATGGTAGTGAAAGGAGGGTCTCAATCATTTTTTATATATAGAGTCCACATATTATAGGCCATTTAGTGTTTGAATTTTAAAATGAATAAAAAACACAATGGTTTGATGATTCAGCATCATCCTAATTGATTATTTACAAATTATATTATTAAGGTAATTATACTCAACATGGAGAATGTGTGTGTGTGTGTGTGTGTGTGTTTATTTTCATCTATGGGAATGTCATATGGGACTATTGATAGATGTTGAATGGTGAGGATGAGGACACATTCCTCATGCATGGGAGGGATAGTGACCCTATAAGGTCAATAATTCATATTGTACCAATGAGTCAGACCCCTCATTTGGTTTTTTACATATTTTCAATTATTTATTGTGTTATTAACTACCAATAAATGGTTTTCACAAATATTAGGTAATGAAATTCTATATACCAGAATAATATGTGGGGAACAAAACTGATCTTTATATATGATTGGTTGTGTGTAATTTTAACACTTGTAGGTTGATGTCGGAAAACAATTCTCTCTAGTAGACCCTCTATTAGAGAATCCATTATTTAGGTGTGCTTAAATAATTATTTATAACAAAATACATTGATTTTTTACCTTAATCATGCAATTATATTTTATATCGTTGTCCTTATTTTATAGTTATCTAATTAGATCATTATATGTGTCGTCGATTGGAACCTGAATCTTTATAGTTATATGGATCTTTAAGGGGGTATTAACATTAATGATTCTTAGGGAGTGTCATTTTAGTATATTCGAAAAATTTATATCATGAACCTCTTGGGTTTTGTCTTTTATAAGGAATCTTAGGGAGGATCAAGGCCTCTAGGCTAACATATATAATGGGATTCCATTACAGTCCTTCCTTATGTTAATATTTTACCAATGGTGGTAATTTAAATGGGTTTCTAGTTAAAAATATAGGTTTAATTCCTCTCATAAATGAGAATGGAATCCTAAATAATTGAACCTATATTTTTAGGTTGTTACCATTCAAGGTCAAAGTGATTATTTCCTACCTTATAGATCTTTTATAATTGATATAGGAGGATAGAAATAGTGTCTTTTTTTGACCCATAATTAGTATGGATTTGTTGTATATCTATAGTACCTTAGTTGAAATTCATACTTTGGTGAGTCATGGTTTGTTTTGATCAATGACAGCTAGAATGATGCACTAGACATGGTTTTCATAAGCCTTTTGAGGTTGTTAACTTTGTTGTATGATATCATTAAGATTAATTAATTTATGGTTCTATGGTTTTATGATATATGCAGGGTGATTAACTTTGTTTATGATAAATCACATAGGATTCTTGTGTATCATTAATTAATTTTATGGGATGGATTATTCAGGTTCTTGGCCATGATGACAAGTGAGTGTGTTGTTTAAAATGTGGTTAGACAATAGTTGTATATGAAAACCCTACTTTTTATTAGACAATAATTCATGATTTTTTACTTAGAAGTGAACATATTAAAAAATTGATGATTGGGATGTAAATTTAATTTGGTAATTAGATACATTACATATCAACTAAAAATAATAAAAACATACCCATCATTGAAATCCTTCATAATATAATCATAATATTCATTCAAACGTAAAACTGCATGGGATATCCCTGTGACATACAAAAGAAAGGGGAAAGCTATATTTCCTAGTTAGTGAATAATAATTACCTAACATGATGAAATTATTAAATGATAAAAAATTGGTATATCAATTATATATATAATATATGACCATCTTAAACATGAATAATGAGGCACGGTATAGCCAGAAAATATAATGGCAAGTTGGGAAATGTTTAAATAACTAAAAACACTGGATCCTAAACAAAGGTCAAGTCTAATACAAAGAAATCATGATGGAAAATTACCCATGATGTATTAATTTCACTACCTAATCCCATTAATGATGTCTAATGTGACTAAAATGACTACAAATTCATTAAATATCTTTATAATTCAGGGCACACCCATAACATTCATTTTATTCTCATGCTAATGTGTGAAACATAGATCATAAATTATGGATTTATTCATTACCATATTTTATTCCACAGTAATGGTGTGTGTAATAAATATATATCTCTCTAATCAAAGATGTATATATGAATAAAGGTGAACACCCTTTATAGGAAATTTGTATGGGTATTCACTACACAATTTTTCACCATAAAAAATCATAGTGATCTTTCGGCAGCATAATGGGGTCACATGAATGTTCATGGCTGGTGTTTTGAGATTTAAAGGGATATATAATTATTTAAAAATAAAATTTACATTAAGTGGGGTAAAAAATAACAAATCCAAACATTATGAAATTTTGATAAATGTCAAAAGATAAATAAGATACTTAAATAAAGAGGACATGAATAGGATCTCTTATATTGAGATGGTGATTCCAAATGCTTGGTAGGATAATTTTAATAGCATGGAGGAACCTTTGTATGACTATGTATAGGGTATGGAAGAGTAAGGACATTATTTTACGGTTCTGAGTGAAGAGAAATGGGTACATGGGTGGGTTTATATAGGAAAATAGAATAGTGTTCTTCATTGTTTCTCAAAATTTGGTTTTATAATCTATATAATATATTAATGAAAACCAAAAACATTCATATCGATTATCCCAGGGATTCATCCGAATTGGATTTTATAAGGCTATGGTTTGAAATTTTTTTAAATAATACCCCTTCTGATGTGAATGTTATTCATGTCCTTAATTAAATGATTTTAAAAACTTAAAATATATTATATGTTTTGGATGATACATAATGAATTTTAAACATAATAAAATAACAATTTAGTAAAAATATTTTATCGGGGATTTTTTTGGTTATTTATTGTATTTTTGGTATTTATTACATCAATTTAGGTTTATTACGGTGTCATAACCCACATTGTTTATGTATATCGTATTTAATTTTCACCCGAAAATTTGATTGTTTTGGAAAATTATTAAAAAATTAATCTAGGATAATTTCTACATTATAATTTGAAAAATAATATTTACTTTTATCAAATAATTTTCTACATATGATAATTTCATTTTTAAAATTTAATCTTCAGTCATTAAGTAATGATGAGTTTTTTTCGACAATATTAAGTTTCAAACCCTAATAAAACATACATTTGAATTAATAAAAATTATATGATCATGTGTATTTACTAAAATATATTTAATAATAATATTTAATATAAATATTATTTGTTTAAAAAATCTATTAATTCAACAAAATAAATTTCTTAATTGAAATTGAATATTACCCAAAAATAAAATTTATGTTTTATTGTATCAAAACAAAAAATCATTTCTAATGTTACCAAGTAAAAAATGAAAATAAATTCATTATCATCTTCAATATAAATACTCATATTATTATGGACTTGATACATATCCCTTTAATACACCATAAATCACCATAACATTAATGTGTGTGACAGTGATACATTTATGTGGTTGTTTGGAATACATTTTTTGGGTCATGATATCGATGAGCTTGAACATAACAAGTAAAATTTTCACTCATGATTATGTTACTAGATATCATCTATGTCTTGGTTATGGGAAAATATTTCGGATTCTATATACCTTATATGATTTGATAAATTGGCTTCACAAACTATGATCCTACAGTATTGAGGTCACCAGTTCCTTTTCCTATGTCAATTATAATTGTTAAAAGACTATATTATAATGATGATATAATCACTATTCAATGACTATATTATAAATGGTAATGATTATTAATATTATTTTAAATACAATAGGATATAATAAATCCATATAATTGTAGGTGTTTTCTATATCCCTAATATATAATAATGCATTTAATTAAAAAACATGTGGAATTTTATTTATAAAAGTTTGGGTCATTAAAATCACCCCACTTCAGAAATTTTACCCTCAAAATATTTATGTCTCAAACTAAAATAGATGAGTTTAATTTTGTTTCATTATTTCTTATAGTTCCCATGTTTCTTATTCAAATTTGTGGTACCTCTATATCACTTTAACCGATTTAATTGTCTTATTCTATAGAACATTGTATTTATGATCTATGATTTTCATCAGATTCTCCTTGTAGAAATAATCATTATCCAATGGTACCACCTATAGATTAAGTACATGTGAGGGGTCTCTTATGTACTTATTCAAGATGGATATTTATAATATGTCATCTACTTAGGATAAGATAGGTGGTATTTTTAGACTATATACCACCTCTCTATAGAAATCATGTATTTCAAAGGGAATAATGAATCATGGAATAATGATTCATTTCATCACAAATCACATGAATTTCCCCTAGGGAGATATGTAGAGGAATGCCAATTCTCAAAATTCAATCTCTAGTTCTTATTAGTGATTGTTAGCATAGCTCTTTTGTTGAATCTGAGATGACAATATGTATTGTTAATAGTCTTCCACTTTTCCACCATTTCCTCTATCAGTTCAAGGCTTAGTAGTTTGAGTTCCCAAACATTATCCTAGAATGAATGTGTTGTGAAGATCATCCCATTTGGGGAATCATATATAGATATTTTCATTATTTAGAGGAACCTATTATTGTATGATAACTCTACTTGATGAAGATGTTAATCCCATCCTCCTTTACAGTTTGTTTAGATTTCTCTCAATACGCCTTGGAGTTTATGGATAGTTTCCTCAGTTCAACCATCAATTTGAGGGTGAAATATCATCTGAGGTTAAAATAATTTTTAATAGTATATTGGATACTCTTCCATAAATGGTGGTAAATCTTGGGTCTCAATCATATACTATCTACAGTACTATTCCATGTAGGCTCACCACTTCTATAATGTATATCCTAGAAATTTGATTGAGTAAGAAGTAACATCTAATGTAAATGAAGTAATAAGACTGTAAAATGATCCCCCACAACCCATATTGCATTATTTCTTTTTGATGTATTTGTAATACCTATTACAACAACCAAGAAAATGTTCTCCCATTTCCATATATGTAACTTCCAGTAACTTCTCTAGAAGGTTGACCTTAAACCATTTCATTGGTTTCCATTTAATATAGTGGGTAAGGGATGGTTTTGAATTGGGATGATACCTACAATGGTGGAGTTAGATGTTTGTCAGACTTTCTCCCTTAATTTTTTTTCTGCAGACTGCTAGAGAATTATACACAATGTAATAGTACTACATGTCATGTAATGGCCTTGGATGCAAGTTGTGAACTACATCACACTGTGATGTCTATGCGTCATGTGTTGTCATTGCATGACATGATGAATTAATTATTGGTTATTATAATTAGAGCATTATGTTCTAATTAAAAACAATTCGCATTTCTACATTTACATAACATAATCATTTCTCAACATGTATTGGGATTTCACGTCATGTAATACCCGCACAACATTTTTAAAAAAGGTTGTGCAGCTAGCTAATTCCTTTTGTATCCTCTCCATTTCTCTCTTCATCAACATATGGCTCTCCCCTGGTTACCTTGAAGCCTTCAAACCTTCTGAAATCCATTCCTTTGTCATTCAGTCATTGTTTCACTTGCAGTGTGATTCCTATCTAAGTTCTCTATCTCATTCTTCATTTATCTTTATTTCCCATATCTTAGGTCCTCAATTCATCATCATGGAATTAATGGATCAATTCATTTTGGTGTTGGAACTTTCTTCTCTGTTTAGTTTCTATGTCATCTACATCTTTGTTCCCGTTGAT
This sequence comes from Viscum album, assembly GCA_963277665.1. Classification (NCBI taxonomy): domain Eukaryota; kingdom Viridiplantae; phylum Streptophyta; class Magnoliopsida; order Santalales; family Viscaceae; genus Viscum; species Viscum album. The sequence continues at coordinate 277,488,440 of OY728137.1, forward strand.
GGGTGTCGTTGTGAGTTTTGAGTTTTGGGAAGAGGTAGACAGTTTTATCCCGATTATCCAAATTTATTATTTCTAAATTTCATGATTTATATCAATTTCATATTTAACTTCAGTTTCTGACATTTTCGTTCAATTAAATTAACAAACACCCAATTCCATTGAACCAAGTGTTTTGAAATGGTTTTGGAAAATTAATATGGAAAACCCCAAATTCCATTGAATTTGGATGGGTTTATGGAAATTGTATGATTTAAATATTACAATTTAAATTTTGGATTTTATGGAAAGGATTTCATTTAAAATTGTGAATTTAATTGGGAAAATCAATTCTGAAAATGATGGAATTGTGTTTGAATGGATTTCAAACTTTTGAAAAGGGCTTAAAAGGATTTGATAGAAACCCAGTGGATTTATCTTGTTGAAAGGGAATTTTTTTGAAGATAAAACATTTTCTTTTTAAAATGAAATAAATAAGAATTTTTAAAATGTAAGAATGCTATTTAATCATATTTTAAAAAGTCTAAAAATAAATTTCCCATAATGTTAGAGTGAATGGAATCCTTAGGTATTTTTTTAGTTATTCAGATACACTATACACTATTACAACATTATAAAACATGATTGTGGTGGGTCACATCCTCAATGGGTGAGAAATGCGTCACCTCTAGCCTGTGTTAGGGGAAATGAGTAAACTCATTTTTATAACATCACTTAGACAATACAGAATCATATATCTAGTTAATATTATCATATTATTTGGTAGATGACCATGTTGCTCACTTGTTTATTTATATATGAGATTTAAATGCATGCAAATTTTTTTTACCTACATAAAATTCCTTTACTATATTTACATAAACTAATTTATATAATTATTTTATTTAAGTAATTTTTTAGAAATATTCCATCTCTTGTAATGTAACGCCTAAGCATTACAAGTATTTTTCCATCATTTTTAAAATTTATATCCTTATGTGTTTAAATATTATTTTGATTATACAAATCTTTTTATTATGAAAATTTAAATATTCTATTTTTATAATCTACATTTGTCATTTTTATGGAATATTTGGTGCTATTTTACGGGGATTAGGCTCACATCCTATTTTTAGTTGAGTTGTTTGTATAATTTCTTCTTCTAGGTTTGAGAAAAGGGAAGGGATCTCTTGGATTTGGATCAAACACTTGAACAATTGACTAGGTGAGTTGTTTCCTTATGGAACTTGGGGATATTTTCTTTTTTTAGTGCTTGGGTTATAGTACATTTGGATTTTTATGCCTGGTTCTATTCTGGTACTTTAATCCATGTGGAGCTTCCTTTTTTTATGAAAAATGTGATGTCTCTTTTACTTCCACTATGTTATTTAGAAAATTCATTCCCACTTTCATATTGTATGATTTCGGGTTCCAGTTGCCAACCCATAGGGATTGGGAACATGCTTTGGGCGATTTCAGGGTTAGATCAGTTATCGAGTTACCAGGGTACCTGGGTTGGTTTATGAATAAGCGGTATCAGAGGTATGTTTTGAGATTTTTCTTAAGTCAATATGCTTTTTTAAAATCTTATCTAGACATAGAAGGTAGAAATGATTGAGTGTTAGGTCTAATATCACCATAATGAACCTTATGACTCCAAGGGTGGTTAGAGAAGGACATATTATGGAATATTTATATTTATTTTCCTATTTTGATTTGGATAGACTGGAATCCAAATATAATTGTTTCATCTGTTGGGAATAACATCCTTTGTTCCTCAACTTTTGTGTGAATCAAATGTCTTTGATGTTATGTGTTGATGTTGTGTGTCATCTTTCTTCCAATGAGACATGAAAATATGATCTAGGGGGATGTTTTTGCAGAACTAAAACAAGGGAATCCTCCAATGGACCATAATCTAGTTGATGTTATTGTGAACACTATCCAGGCTTTGTGACAGACACCACCTATGGTCCCCATTCAGTCTCCACCTTTGGATCCTTTGGGGGAAGTTGTTCGATATCTTTCTCAAGAGTTAATTCGGAAGAAGCCACTTGTTTTCAAAGGCTTCACTAACCTTTAACATGCTGTGAAAATGGTTAATTGTGATAGAATGTATGTTTGAGTTCATGGAAACACTAGATGTTATGATGTTAAAGTGTTTCACCTTCATGTAGGGAGGACCAACCTGGAGATGGTGGAACACAATGGCGATAAAAGGGATGCATATGTGCTTATTTGGGAAAGAAATCAAGGTTATTTTCAGCAATGATTTCTATCCAGATTCAATGGTATTGGAAAAGGTTGGGGAGTTTTTCAATCTTAATCAGGAAATAGAACTACGAATGAGTAATAAATTGCTTTGATGAATTGGTGGAGTTTTCTCTAGAGATTGTGTCTAATGAGAGTATGAATACTCAATGGTGTGAGTTGGTTATTCAGTCATATATTTGTTCTATGGTTTTCTTGATGAAACTATCCACTTATACTGATGTGATGGATAGTGTATTTATGGTTGAGATGGATATTTCTAGACTTTCAGTATTATCAGTAATTTCATTTTTCTCTTATGGCAACATTAGTTCCTTCAAAACGAAATCAGTGGGTGATTTTTTTGGGAAGTTATTAAAGGAAGAGATACTATAGACCTTGTACAGCACCAGGAGGAAGTTCATTGAATTGATACCATTATTTAAAGCTAGGAAATCATAATAGGTTTTGAACTGAGATTCACAATAAATGTAGATCCTGCAGAAATTCAAGGTGGTTGCAAAGATTCTCCCATAATATCTCTGATCCAAATAGTGTAACAGGATAATCAACCCCTCCTAAAACGATGGAGAAACTTGAGGTTCAAGTAAAAAATGTTTATAGCCCAATGAATCTATAATTAAGCTGCTTCATGTAATGGAAGAGTCTCCAGTGGAATCAGACATTGTTCCAGCAACTGTGAGAGGTACCATTACTATAAATCATCATTAATAACTTATCTATTTTATACTATTGAATATATTTAATTTATTTCAACCCATTTTGTAAATATTCATATAATTATTATAGAGAAACTATAATGGAAAATGTATATTACTACACCCCTTAGTATAAAGAGAGAGCGTGTTCTTCGTAGCCCACTTGTGTCTTCCCTCTTTTAGATGTGGAGATTTCTTGGAGTTTTCTTATTCTCAACGTGATATCTCTTATCGTCATATTCAAGATTTATTTCCCATTTTTTATAAATTCTATATTTATTGTTATATTCGATGGATCTAAATTACTACACCTAGTGGCGAGTTTCTATCTTTCATAGATATTGGGACCTAAGGACAAGCATATCCATACTGTATTATCCATAGTTGGGGAAAGTGATATTAGTGTTCTCTTTTGATATGGAGTGGGAATCATAGAGCAATGATCTCCCTCCAGTCATTGTTGAGTTTCTTAACATGTTTCATTTGGATTTCTCCAGTCTTCCACATATATGGGAAGTGTAATTATATATTAACTTAATACTTGGTAATCAGCAAGCATCAATTCCATCAAACCACATAGAACCAGTGGTACTGAAGGAGAAAAAGTCTAAGTTGGAAAATATACTCGAGAGAGGTTTTATATGCCCATGTTTGTCACATTAGACATTTTCGGTTCTATTCTCCAAAAAGATTGATGGTTGTATTCTCCTATGAGTTGATTATTGGAATCTCAATCGAGTAACAATAAATAAATAGTATCTATTTCCATGCCATGATGATCTATTTGATTATATAATATCTGCAATTTTGTTTTCTAATATCAATATTTGGTCTGATCACCATCAATTGAGGATAAAAGAATTTAACATTTATAAAATCAACTTCCACAGTAGGTTTGACAATTATGAGTAACTTGTTGTTAAGTTTGGTCTAAAACTGATCCTATAGTTGTCATTTCTTATTTTAAATATATCTCATATGATTATATGGATATTTTTGTGGTGGTATATGTCGATAATTTTTCTGTTTACTATAAATATGAGTAGGAACATGTGTGTCATCTAAGAATATCTTTTTGTGTGATGAGAATCAATGACTCAAATCCATGCTTTAAAAGTGTGATTTTTGGTTTCAGGAAGTGAAATTATTGGTACATTTGGTGTCAGAATAGTGTATATCAGTTGACCCTGAATATGTGAAGACTATTATGACATCAGAGAAACCATATAATGCCTTCAAGATTCATGGATTCTCGGGCTTAGCCATATATTAACAGAGATCTGTGAAGGACTACTCAAAGTTGGATTCTCTAATGAGTTCTCAAACTTAGAAGGGGCGATGTTTGTTTTGGATGATAAATTTCAAAATTCTTTTATGTAGCTAAAATATCCTTTTATGACTTCACCGATGATGACTCTTCCAGAGGTTGGGTTGGGCTATGTGGTCTTCTTCAATGCATCGACTTCAGGGTTGGGTTGTGTTTTTAGGTAAGGAGACCACATAGTTAATTATGGATCCCATTATCTTAGGCCAAATGAGAAGAGATACCCTAATCGTGAACATAAACATGAATTTTTAATGCACGTACATAAGAGTTAGATACATTACCTTTAAGGTAAAAGTATTACCATGTTTTCATACTACAAAATCATGAGTTATATATTCTCTACAAAAATTTGATTGTTCTCCAAATGCATTTGGTGGAGTACGTGTAGTTGTTTGACATTGACATCATGAATACCCTGAGGAATGGGAATTTCATTTCCAATGCATTAAGCAGGAAACAACCAATCCAGACAGTGAATGAATCCTCTTAATAGTGTAATTTTAGGGCTCTTATTACATAGTTTCATATCAGAGTTCAGGACGAAGGGGATAATGTTTCTTTATCCACCATTCAGTTATCATCCACTCATCTAGAGATGATTCTTCAAGATCAACAACTTGATTATGAATTTTAGATCATTAGATACTCTCCTTATTGTGGGGAGACAGTATCCTAGTAGTCCCTCTCCAACGAGGGTGTTCTATGCAATCAGAATAACTTCATTAAGCCGTTTATGGGAGGAAGTCTATGATGGGGAATTGCCATAATTCTTAAGGGGCAATGCACGCAAGGAACAAAAAAATTATCAATGTTGTGTTACGGCAGTTCTGGTGGCCAAGGATAAGGTAAGACATTACTGAGTTTTTTTTCTCATTTATATATGATCCAACAGGTTAAGGACGAGTAATAAAACCTTTTGGGTTACTTTAGAAACATTTGATCCATACATGGAAGTAGGATTAAATCTTTATAGATATTATGGTTGGTTTTCTTGTCCCTAGATAAAGAAGAATGTGAAATGTGTTGTGATCTATAAACTATCCAAGTTGGCTCACTTTATATCCATTTTTGATACAACCAAAGTTGAGGAGTTGGGAAATATCAATGCGAAAGATATTGTTCATTTGGAAGGAGTTCCATCTGTTATAGTCTCTGATAGAGATCCTCTGTTTACTTCTCATTTTTGGTGATGACATCAGGAAGAACTAGTATCTAAGGTTTTATTAAACATGACCTACGATCTATAGTCATATGTCCAGATAGAAAGATCTCTACAGATTCTTTAGGATATTCCTCATGCCTATGTTCGTGACATCGATGGGGCTTGGGAAGATCAATTTGGACTGGTTACGTTCTTTTATAACAAAAATTACCAGTATGGAATCAGGATGGCTCCTTTTGGGGGCTTGTATGGTTGGACTTGTAAATATCCATTGTACTGGTTGGAGGGTGGTGAATTATCCTTGGTTGGACCAAGGTGAGTGGATAAGATGACATCTAAGGTTCAGCTGATTCATCAGATAATGTTGACAACATAGAGACGATTTAAGTCTTATACCGATTGACATAGTAGAACTTTGGAGTTTTCAGTTGGTGATCTTGTGTTATTGAATGTTTCACCCAGATTGGGTCATCGATGGCATGGGAGGCAGAAGAAGCTTGCATCTCATTTTGTGGGACACATTGAGGTTCTCGAGCATGTGGTGAATGTTCCATGTCATTTAGCACTTCCACCATAGCTGATGTCAATACATAATGTGTTTCAGGTATCGAAAGTAAGAAAATATCTCTCTTATCCATATCCTGTGTTTATATTAGAGTGATATTGAGATTAAACAAGATTTATCTTTGACTAAGTGACCAGTCAGGGTTGTTTATTCTGAGACCATGTTACTTCATGGGAGGAAAATACATTTTTTTTGTGTTCTATAGCAGCATGGTTCTATTAATATTGATATGTGGGAACATGAGGAACTAATGAGAGAGTAGTGGCCTCATCTTTTTGGCATGGATTCTTATTCACAGGCTTTCTTAGGACATAATGTTCTTATGGTTGGGAGGTTGTAACATCCTGTTATTGCTCTAGCTGGTACACCTTAAACCATGTCATGCGTTTCATTTTTTTTTTGAGTGGGTAAGGGTTGAGTTTGAATTATGAGGATACCTATAATGGTTATGTCAGATGTTTTCTTGACTTTCACATTTAACAAGAATTTTCTATAGACTACCAGATAAGTACATGTTGTGTAATTGAATTACAGATCACATAATGGTCATACATGAATTCTGCGGACGAAATCATGCTCTGATGGGTAAATGTAATGTGTTTTCATTACACATTGTAATAATAAATGAAGGATTATAAATGAAAATTTTTGAGTTTCAAAGAAAAATGGTTTGTGTTTCAACTATTACAAAACATAAGCATTTCAGGACGTGTATTGGGCTTACATGATGTGTAATAGCTTGACTGCATTTTCAAAATAAGAAGTGTAGCTAACTAACTTCTTTAGGTATTCTTTCCAGTTCTCTCTCCTTTGACATAAGGTTATCCCAAGGTACCCTTTAAGCCTTCCTACCTTTCCATATCCACTCATTTGGTGTTCAGTCATCATTCTTCTTACGGTGTGATTCCTCAGTAAAGGCTCTCTCTCGTTATTAATGTTTCTCTCTTAATCCTCTATTGGGTATTCAATGGATCATCTATAAATTGATGGATCTATTCTCTTTTGTGGTGTATATTTCGTATATGATGATTTTTGAAGTCTTTCACAGCTTTGGTATTGCTAATGAGTGCCTTTACGAGTGTTGAGTTTTGGTAAGATGTCGTTTCCTCATTCCCGATAAGTCAAATTGATTCTCCCAAAATTGAATAAATTTTTTCAATTGATGATTTAAATTCAATTAATCACATTTTATTTCAATTATATTTTATGAAATTTGATTTCAGTGAATCACGAGTTTTCAAATTGTTTTGGAATTGCTGTTTGGAAGACCCCCCAATTCCATTTAATTGGTGCGTTTTTTGGAAATTGGCTGATTTAAATTGTTGAATTTAAATTGGGGATTTGACCTCAATGTTTTATATTCAATTAGTGAACTTAATTTTGGAATATAATTTTTAAAATTATTTAATTGGTTTTGAATGTATTTCATTCTTGTGTAAATGGCATTAAAATGATTTTATTTAAACCGAGTGGTATTATCTTATGTGAAGGGCATGTTTTTTATAATAACCCTTTTTGGTTTAAATTGGAAAAAAATTAGATTTTTTAAATGGGAGAATTGGATTAAATTGTAATTTATTTAGACTTAAAATATATTTACCATCATCTAAAAGAACATGATAGCCAGAGGTTGTTGGTGAGTTATTTGGATACACCCAATGCTATTACAACATTCTAAAACATACCTGGGGCGGGTCACATCCCTGATTGGAGGGTGATGAATAAAAAATGGCCAGTGTTAGGGGGACCTAATTATACTCTTTTAGATGAGATTAATTAGAGATTGTGGAATCCTATAGATGGGTAATACTATAATACATTTTGGAAGATGACCATGTTGTTGACGTGTTTATTTTTATATGAGACATACATGTATTCTAATGTTGTAAAACTTATATACATTACATTTCCAGATTTACAAGATCTTCATTATGTTACTATTTTATTTATACCATTTATTTAGAAATATTACACCTCCAATAAAGTAATTTATGATATTTAAATGTATTTTTTTCAACATTTTGAAAATGTATAACATATTTTGTTTAAATAAGATTTTAAATTTTCAAACCACTTTATTTGGAAAATTGAATTCTTTTCTTTGGATAATCGATATTTTCCATCTGTTATCCAATATTTTGTGGTATCCTACTAGTTTTAGGCTCACACCCAACATTTTTCCTTTAGGTGTATATATACCTTCTTCATCCTAGTTCAAACAAATGGAAGGGGTCTCTTGGAGGTGGATCTAGCTATTGAACTTTTGACATAGTGAGTTGTGTCCTTATAGGCCATGGGGGTTTTTCCAATTTTATTACATGGGTTGTACTAATTTTGTATTTTCATGGCTTGTTGTATTATTGTACTTTACTCCAAGTGGATCTTCCTTTTATTATACATAATGTATTATCTATTATACTCCTTCTATGTTTTTTGGATAATTTATTCCCAATTTCATTTTGTATGATGCCAGGTGCTAGTTTACAACCATTAGAGATTAAGAATTCCTATCAGGCCGTGTTATTGTTGTCTTAGTTATCAAGGTACCATTTTACTCGAGCTAGTTCATGATATATAGGTATGGGAAACGAATGCATCATCCCATTGATATTTTCCTTTTTTCCTTTCTCCTTCTGACACACAAGAAATTAGGATTTATATTCCACAATCTTATTCTTCATATTGTCCCACCAATTGTAATTTTAAAGATCTCAATACATATTTGTGCTTCTTATATAGATAATATGTTCCAGTTAATGTGTATCATCCAATAACTCCATTAATTCCTGAATTGATGATAGATATAATCTAGAACCAAATCCCAAAACTCTTGATTCATTATCATTAATCTCAAATGATTGATCTTTAATATATCTTCTAATATCATCAAAATTCTCCAATATTCTCTTTGAGCACACATTATCCTCTCTATAAGGGATGTTTGATTAATCATTTTTTGAAATGATTGATGATGATCCTTCTTTTATGATCCTCTTGTACATTCTTTTCAATTATATGATGATTGGATCCTTATCAATTTTCATCAATGATGGTGTTGTTGGTTCCATTATATATAGAGTAGCTTACATATTAATCACTTTCCTAAGATGGTAGTCGATTGAGTATTCATTATTCTTGGTCATTTATAATAATCTTTGTTGGGTCATATTGAAGTATTTTGGGGTGAATTTTTTACTTTAGGATTTTGTGATATATATTTATTTCACACTTCTCACCAAAGAGATAATTTATCCCGATATTCAACATCCATATCAATAAAACCATTAATAGATCATGTTTTGGGTAGTTATGTTTTTTAACATTCCATTTCCATGAAGTGTATGTTGTTACATTCTCATCCTATATTAAAACACAACCCATTCCATTTTTTGAAGCAATATTGTACACCAAAAAAAAGACACCCTCATTTGGGTAGCCTATGTACATACCCAATGATAATAATCATTTTTTAAAATCTTGAAACTCTCTTAAAATAATTCATTCCATAAATAACATGACTCCGAAATGACTTATATTGGTTTGAGGGTTTGACAATCATGAGAAATATCTCAAAAAAATAGTAACTAGTTAACCTAAGGAAAATATTGATATTTTTCACAGTTGTTGGCAAAAAAAACATTCAATTTCTTCTTTCAATGAATGGTCTTTGGATATCCTTTTACATGTGATAATATTTCCCACAAATAAGTATTCCTTCAACTAGAACTCCCATTTGTTGTACATTGCATCAATATTAACCATTATTATGGATTTTTGCACTATTATTAGTTGTTCCTCAAGATCCCCATACTTTTAGAATTATTATAATATAATCTATAAATACTAACACAAATTTTCATAGTTAAACCCAAAATAATATATTCATCATGTAAATTAGTATTTATAGAGTATTTTTTATTCTAAATATTCTTAATATGAATTCATAGTGCACATATTTTATTGGAAGGAATACTTAAGAATATTCTCCTTCATCACCATTACTTTTAAATATCCTAATAATAGATCCACCTAGGAGAAGTATTGTGCTCCACATAGTTGATCGTACAATTCCTCAATCCATAGAAGATGATACTTGTTAATTATTATGATCGTGTTTAGCTCAGGATAATCAATGAAAATGTGTGTCGATCAGTCTTTCTTCTTGATGAAGGAAATTTGTTCACCCCATGGTGAAGCACTTCAGAATATTAAACCTTTATCTATATTCTCTTATAGTTATTTATTTAAATCCATAAGTTTCACAAAATCCATTCAATATGGATTCTTAGATAATGTCAACACCCTAATTATAATACCAATTAAAAATTCAACATCTTCTCTAGGAGGAAGACCATGAAATTCATTGGGAAACACATTAGTGTATTCCTTATCCATGGACATGTCATCAAAGATGATATTATCCTTAGAATCAATCATTTGAGATTCACACACATTATTGCAAGAAATTAATGTTCATGTGGGAAATTTTGGTACTAATAAAGATTCATCTTCATCCTTATTGTTATAAAAAATCAATTTATGATTCATGATACAGATAGTGATTTCATTCTCTTGGTAATATATGTTGGCTCTATAAAAGGAAATCCAATCCATGACTAAAATTTTATCCAATTCAACTAAAGGGGGTGTCAAAAGTTATTATAGGAATTTCATCATATAAATTTTGACAATGGATTAGATATATACTTGGGATGAAATTATTGACCCATTATCTATTTTTTCCAATAGCATTACTTCTATGGTTAGTGGTGTTGTTTGAATTGTCATAAAAAACAAGAGTTATATGAAGGAATCCATAAAACTAGAATAAAAAATAACATTCTCCATTCTGTAATGAATGACTAGAATACCTATCACCACTATGTTTTTGGTATCCACATTAGTGGTTGTGATGGAGAAATATCTCCCTTTATACATTGGGTATTATTGGTTGTCTCTAAAAACTCTAAAATTAGATTATTTCATTCAAATTTATACTGTTTTATTGTAGTTGAAATAATAAAAAATTCACTAATGGTTTATTAGATCATTCCATTCCTTTATATCAATAGTTGTATTCTCCTTTTAGAAATCTCTTGTTAGGTGTCCTTCCATCCTTAATCTAAATTACTTTCTCATTCCCCTTACGAAATTTATAGGGTTCTTCTGTACATTATTTTGAAATGTGAGAATTTAAAATTTCATAGAACCATAAAATTTCTACATAAGACTAGGATAACTAAACTCTACTTTATACATATTATCAACTTGATAGCCTTGAGATTTTCTAACCTATATTTTTACTTTAAGGTAACATCAGACAATTTCTTCAAAGCTATCAATATATTTTATCCACAAGGATTTTTGTGAATAGGGTTTCAGGACACCAAAGAAGTGCTCATCATTGAACTAATGGGTACTAACCAAGATGGAGCTATATCATGATTGATTTATAATGTTTTACTTTTACTCCACGGTACATTCATCATATTTTCTCACCAGGTAAAGGAAATAAATTTCCGTTTTTAGTAAGATAGTGTGAGGTAAATATTTTTCAGAAAACATTCTCCAAAATTTTTTCCTCCACATTTAATTGGTCTCTTAAATAGGATTCATATTTTTGATAAATGGCCACCACCAATATTTTTATCCCTCCATATGATAAAAATATTGTATAACCTGCTATTTCTCGAAACATTTAAGGATAGAAAATTTCTTCTCATTGGATTTGATCCATTGTTAAACTGTTAAGGGATAATATGATCCCCTAAAAATTGGAGGCCACAATCTAATATTGTCTTTAATTGTAGGGTTTTCATTTTTAAGGGGATTTTGGTGCCATCATAATCCATGTTTCTATTCAGAACCCGATTCCAATGAGAGATCGTTTTTATAAAGTTCATTATTCCTAGCCCGATAAGGTTGGGAATCACATTTAGTAAGTCATCACATTCCCCATAATATTGTTTATATAAACCACTCCTCTTATTTCTTTCCATTGGATCAACTAAAGGGAATATTAAGGATTATTATTTTTGAAATATTAAATTAATTAATGGGAATCCATTGAATTTAATTGGATAAATTATAAATTAAATTTATTACTTAACTAATTAATTTATTAGATTCAGTCAATGTTATCCAGGATATATTCCCTAATATATAATATGGGGGTTACATAATAACGGTTCATAATGATATTTTGAATTTACCAAAGAGTATCACCTGGTTTTGTCAAGCCTGGAATGCAACCTTACCCATTTTAATGAACCCGTTTCTGGTTGAGTCTAGCTTAATGTGGTGTTTTCAGATATAAACCCGATGTATATCTATTCCAGATGCACAACCACTTGTATTATCTAGATAGGGAAAGATTTTATTGAATAACCACTTACTCTATACTTTTAATTAATTTAGAGAAGTTTTATTATACTTAATTATATCCATATAGATTTTTCTATAGTTTTATAACCTTGATCCCAAAAATAACAAAACTTTTCAATTTTTATAGCAAATTTCACTACCCTATTGTTTATTAAAACTGAATTATTAATTTATTAAATAAGAGTTCACATATTAATCCCCATAAGATAAATACATATAGTGTATTTGGTAATTTGATATTTTACATAACATCTTCTAATAAAAAATGCATCACTATTATTTAAAAAATTATTAACATGATCATAATATTACATCATACTTAAGACTACATGGGATAATCTGTGGACATGTGGAAGAAAGTGGTGACCTATAAATTATAATAAGGAAATAAAAATATCATAACATGGGGAAATTAATAAATGTTAGCAAATTGGTATATCAATGAGATGAAAATAGAGTGAGATTCAAAAACATGACCAATGTGGCATGGTATAGAATGAAAACCTAAAGTCATTATGGAAAATGTGGAAACAACAAAAAACAATTCATAATAAACATATGTCAAGTATAACTATCAAAAAATAATGACGCACAAAAGATCATACAACATGGATTCAATCATCCTAATTTTTCATTACACAATCTTGGAGTGTGGAATAAATACATATATTTCCACAATAAAATATGTATAATATCATCAAAGGGAATACTCATGATTGGAAATGGGTATGTGTATTCACTATAAAATTGTTTTTCATTGAAATTCATAATGACATTTCGATAGTATAACGAGTGTGTATGAATGTTCATGGGAGGTATGGATGAGAGTGAAATGTATATCTTATAATACAGACATAAAATTGATAACATGGGGGTATTGAGGAACACATATCTACATTAGTAAATGAATATAAAAAACATAATGTATAAGAGATACTTGAATTTGTGGGATATTGAGAGCATCCCTTACCATGGGAGGTTTATTACAAATTCTTTGTAAGAGATTATTGAGAGTGTGGGGAACCTTGGGGGGAAAATATATAGGGTTTTGTAGATTACAGAAATGATATAATATTTTTGAGAGTATTGAAAAGGCAGATTTAGTGTCATTATATAGGAAAAGATATTGGATTTCTTTATTATTTCTCAAAGATAGATTCTAGACTCTATATAATAATGTTATCAAAATGAGATACCTTCCCATTATTTTTTCCATGTTTTATCTAAAAGAGTTTTAGTTTAATTATTTTATAAATTTGATTTCCGAAACAATAAAAATAATACTCTTGCTAATGTGGAAGTAGGTCATGTCCTTAATGAAATGATTTTAAAACATTAAAATATATAACAGGGTTTGGAGGATTCATAAAGGTTCTATAAAATTAATCAAATAAACATAAAATAACATTATAGTAATGTGTAAACACAGATTTATTCATGGATTAAATTAATATTATTTATTATTATATCATTTTTTAGTATTTATGATGTAATAATACACACCATATAATTATACCGTATTTTGTATTTACTTGAAAATTTTATTATTTCTAGAAATTATCAAATATTCACCATTATATAATTTATATGTTCTAATTCCAAAAATAAAAATTATTTTAAACACAATACTTTCAAGATATTTTTATTTTCACTTTAAAAATATAGTCAACATTTATTAAGAAAAGTAGGGGTTTTTTTGTCAATAATAGTTTTTGAACACTTATAAATATTATATTTGACCTCATAAATATTATATGAAAATTTATATTTAATAAATATTAATCAATAATTATATTATAAATATATTTTTTATTTTTAAAACTAATTAACTCATCCAAATATATTCCTTAATTGAAATTTAATATTACCCAAAAATATAATTTATGCTTTATTATACCAAAATAAATACACATTTATAAAGTTACATTAATAAAGATTCATATATATTAATTATTCTATAAAAAATACATAATCACATTATTATGGTTTGGATAACTATCCCTTTAATAAATCAAAGAAACAGCCAAATAGTAAGGTGTGTGATAGAGAGACTTTCATGGGGTTCTTTTGCATACGTATCTTGCTCCATGATCTCGATGATCTTGAACTTCTCCTTTAAATAGTTTCACTCAGGAAAAAGTTGTTGGATCTCATCTTGGGCTTGGCCAACGGAAAATTCACCTGATAATATATACATTGGAAGCTTTAATAAATGGGCATCATATGGTATAATCCATATAGTTGAGTCCATCACATCCTTTGTCTTTGTCAGTTGTATTTATCAAAACCTTGTATTTATTCCAATCATATGATCATTGTTCAACAACTATATTATCAATAGTATTGATTATTAATGGTATTTTAAATCATATAGTATATAATAAAACCAAATAATTTAATTTAGTTTCTATATCCATAATATATTAAAACGAATTTAATTAATCTCCATGGGGAATTTTATTTAAAATAGTTCAATTCATATCAATGGATATTTATAAAAGGAATTGGCCTCGGTTACAGTTATGAAAGAGGATGTGGTAGACACGTTCAAACCAAGGATGTGTCGTTGTGGTGCTATGATGATTCCATTTGATGGGAAGTCATTGAATAATTTATGGAATATGTTGTGTGACCGATCTTGAAGTGGATTTCCATTGTAACTCTTGATGTATTAAAACTAGTGTTCTATGTTGCATGATCATCTTACCCATAGCAATGTGCAGATCATTGTAGCACCATTCAAGTGGTGTAATATATTGGTATGAATATTTAAAACCAGTTTACTATAAAATATAGTAATGGAACCTAATGGTTGTGTTTGGTACTATATAAATCATAAATTGTTGAGTAATAAAGTGAGAGATAAGGACATATGGTTTCAAATTATCTTCATGGGCATGGTCACCCAGGAGTTGTGATAATGAGAAATGTACTTATATGGAATAAGAGACATAATTAATGGATCAAGTTTGTTTTCAATAATTATATTTCCAAAAATTATTGACGATTTTATATGTTGGAAAGTGTGGATCATTAGAGAGACACATGTTTTGTGATGGAACATGATGAGGTTTCACTCAAGGATAGATATACGGTAATCAATATGGTTTGGAGTTCACCATTAAACATTAGAGGGTGGGGAAAGTCTTTATGAGTTGAAATTCATAGTTTTCATGGGAACCATTATCAGTATGCATGAATTGGTGATGTTTCATGTTGTCTCTCAAGAAAAATAGAAAATGATATGAATAATCCTATGGTGTGTAGTACTAGATCATTCGTGATTGAATGTCTATATTTTTGGAAGATAGTAGAGGACACTAGGAGAATGATAGAATTGTAGTCATGATATAATTTTATAGTAGATTCTATGGATAAGAGAACAATTATCCACTAACCACAAAGGATTCTCAATGGAGATATGTGCTATGCTGTGGAGGTTGTAAATATCCATTTTCTCATATAGTTAAATTTAACAATGATTTGAATTTTCCTTTTGGTTGATTGCGATGGTTAAAATGGTCTTCCCCATAGTATATTAACTTTGTTAATTTTTCTGAAAAGTCAATTTGTTCTAGAATATGGTTTATACAATTCTATCATTGTTTCATGGAATTCTATGCCATTTGAATTTTTATGGAATAATTAGAATTTTATATTTAATAAATAAAATATTAATTTCATAATGCATGTTCATATGATGTTATATGTTTAATGGAGTTTCATGTGATGATTTGTTTGACCATATCTAAGTAAAAACAAGTTTTTTTATTCAAGTCCAATATTCACATCAGGCACTTTGGACAAACTTGAGCCCCTTCTTCTATTTATTTTTCTTTTTTATTTTATTTTTCTTATTTTTTTATTTCCTCTTTTATTTCCCCTTATTTACCTATATTAACATATATACCTCATTAGAGTTTCTCCTTTCCTAACGTAATATAGGATAGTGGGAGGGAGAGGGTGAGAGTGTGATAGAGAGAGACTAAGAAAGAGGGTGGTTTCATTATAGAGCTCTGGAAGAGTAAAATCATCATACGATAGCTATAGAACATGAATATGATAAAAGATTTATTAGATTCCACACAATGTTTGGATCCAATAAAATTTTCATAAAAATTAAACATATACATTATAATTTCTTGTTTTAGGGTCTTTTATAATGGTTCAATATCCCATGAGGTGTGATATATGGTTAAATTGGGAGAAATATTTGTTTCAGGAGGTTCATAAGGGTTTACATATCAGAAATTAAAATCACATTGTTTGTGGTTCTGTGATCACACATTATTTTTTCATATTGTTTCTATAATGTGACTCGGTTGAAATATTTTTTTTGTAATTTGAGTATGCATATTGGAGTGATACATAGCCTTGTGTTTATTTACTTCTCTAGAAACCTCGTGTAAGGGATACATGGTCATGTAGTAGTACACATCGAGACCCCATCTATGTTTTATCCTTGTAGTAGTACACATCCAATTCTCATATATGACCTAGACATTTAGTATAAAACATCAAATTGTAATCTATTCCAATTACCTATATTATCAGATGAAGAGATTCCATCTAGGCTTGGACATGTAGCCATACAAGGCCAGATGGTAGGTTCTAGGGTACACATGGTGTACTCATAGTAGACACCATGTACTTCCCCATTGATACACATGTGTGGGGTTTTTAGTGATTTTGCCCCGTATAGTCTAAAATTGATAAAATATTATCCCGTTTTTATTATTTTCCCTTGTATATGATGATTGTGAAATCCTTATTGTGTTAAATAACATCTAAATGTTGTTTTGATTAAAGTGATCTAATGGAGGTGTTCTTCCTATGGTAGATGAATCCAATGGTTTCATTAGAGTGAGATGTGGGTTGAGAACCACCTAAGGGTCATACAAATGATTGGAGTACATGTCACAAATCCTCAGAGGCCCTCAACTTCTGTAATATTGGACAATACCATGTATGTATGAATGAGAAATGTCTTTAGGAGATGGGATGGTTCAATGTTCATGAAAAAATTGAGTGTGACCATAAATTGAGAGGGCCCATTAGCCATATATATAGATTAAGGTTTAAAATAATTTAAATTTTAGGAAAATATTATTTTCCATGCATTGGGACTATCAAAATGTGTGGTTACATCATGGGACATGACTATGATCAGGGATCCCATGTGGGATTCTTCTAATCATGATCTATCTTATAAGATTCTAGGTCAAATGCATCAAATTATGTGTTTGGATAAGGATTCAGATGTGGGATAAATCTTACAATATATTTAACATTAAGATCCATAAAAGGGATTCTTTGACCTATATACTATTTCCAATGATTTTAATAGAGATTCATATACAAAACATTACTTCTGTGTGTATCTCGAGGATCCACCTAGAGAATACCTCTCATCTATTGATCTAGGGGACCTAGTGGGTGCCTCTATAGTTGACCAAAAATATATATTTTTTTATTTTTATTGATATCATGGAACTTATAACTATATAATATGTATTAAAAAATTATACATGAGGGGAATTGATAATTGATATGGGTTTATGTGTTTGACCAACTTAACTCTTCTAAAAATCCATCAATTGGTTACTGTTGGTGTGAATCTGATTGCTTAATTTTCCTCCTAGAATTCTAATTATGGGGAATAATTTTTTAAAAATTTGGTGGAGGATACCATATTTACTTTCTAGGATCCACCTCATTAGCCTTATTTGTTTGAATTTTTCTGTTATAGGAAGCCCCAATTTTCACTAGGATTCCGTTATTCTCAAGGATTTCAAAGGTTGTTATTGATTTCTTCCAAGAAACTTTTTTTTGATAATGTCCACTAAAGTATTGTTATCTCTCTAGGATCAATGTGATGCGATAATATTTCAATAGGGTAATTTTTCACCTAGGATGGAATGATGATGAGAACCCTGATGAATCGAGGAATGGGGAACCCCTCAACATTAGGTGGACTCACCATTACTCAATTTCATAGAAATGTTAGTGAATGGGATATTGAACTTTTAAATGATTCTATTTAGAATTATAAACCATGATTTGGTGATAATTAATTATATATATCCTATGTTTTAACCTAATTACGGATTATCCATGTGAAATGTTGGGAGTGCTTATAGATCCATATCTTTGTATCTGACATCATACTAGATTACACATGGCATGAGTTGTATGAAATCCATCTCCATTAAATATTTTTTATATTTTCCCTTGATACATATAATATTTTTGATATGATAGATCTGTATGGGTGATCCTAGTGTTAGATATTATATCCTCATGTGAGGACACTTCTTTCTTAGAGATATTTTTGGTCAAGGACATAGACGGTATGTTCGATTAGGATAACGTACAAAAGGATAAATAAGATTATTCATGAATTAAGTTATATAAATCCATTATCTAGTAAATATTTATATGATTTCCGGAAGATCCAGATTAGGAACACAATAATCAATTATGTTTATATGTTATTTTTTGTCATTATTTTATTTTAGTTTTTTCTCATCTAGGCTAAGAATATCATATGGGGATACACTTATGAATCCCAGTTATGGTTTCACCATTTTTGGTAGAATAATTATATTTTTTATTAACCCATGTATGAGAACTGTAGTATTCATAAATACCATATTTCCCCTTTCTGGTTTAGAACTGATGCGCAATGGATTGGGATGAGGTCTAATGTTTCATGATTGAGTAAAGGAAATATAGTGGGACATTAATTTTGGGATAGAGAATTTAAAATATATCATATAGATAAATTATATGGTTTGTATTATAGAAATTATTAGATAACTATTCATTTAATTTATATTAATTTTTATTCTATATATGTGGTCAGTCTAGTGGGTGATCTGGGTTGTATATATGAAAAAGATGTTTGGGCCATAACTTGATTTCATTTTTTATTATGCCTACATTTATATTTATTTTATCACAAAAATAAATATTTTACGTTAAGGATAATGCTTTTTTATTCCAATATTTTTATTATCTAATATGATTGAATTTTATCCTCACAGACATACCCTTGGACCTTGTTAAAAGTCGACAGCCTCTAGTATTTGGGGAGACACACTAAAGACGTTTTTGTC
Source organism: Viscum album (assembly GCA_963277665.1). Classification (NCBI taxonomy): domain Eukaryota; kingdom Viridiplantae; phylum Streptophyta; class Magnoliopsida; order Santalales; family Viscaceae; genus Viscum; species Viscum album. Next base: position 277,507,941 of record OY728137.1, read on the forward strand.
ATATGTTCCATTTAATATTAATAATGTCAGAAAGGGAATGATAAGGTATGTGGCTACAAAATTGAAAAATAATGGAGAGAATAAAATTTAATATTGATCCAAATAGTAACCACTGGATTGAATCAAAAATTACTATCTTGTTTTCCTTTTTCTTCTTGGGTTAGCCATTTTTACCATTTTGTATTCATCAGAGTCACTAGTTTCTACCGATGTAATTTATCCTTTATCCCCATACTCAACATGGTAAGTATTATATAATTTTTTGATAATGATTCCAAATTTTAAATCAATTTTATTTTTTTGTTGATGTGAGAAATAATAATTTTAAATTTCAAATTTTTAATGTGTTGAAACCATTTTTTACAAATTAATATTTTTGTATATCAAAATACAATTTCTAAATTAAAACCAAAATTTAAAAATTTAGGAACTCACTTACCAAATACATAGTTTGTCTTATAGTGATATCTCATTAATTGAAAATTCAAACTTATATACTATTAATGTCCTAAAATACATGTTATTTTTCAAAATGGTATTCTGAAACTTTCGCACAAAAATATTATATTTAAAGAAACCAAAATATTAATCACAATAATATATATATTTTTGGAATAAAATATAAGGACAGTTTTTTGAAATAAAATTCTTAATTTTATATATTTATCATTTAAATTAATAAATTACATAAAATAAAATATATATTTTTTAAAAAATATATTTTTTAATATTATTAACCATTATCATTCATATTCCTATTATTTAGTAGTAAAATTATTATTAATGAATTTTTCTTATAAAATATATTTTATCATAATTATTATATGTTTTGTTAAATATTAATTCATAATATATAGAATGGAAATATTTTGAAAAATATATTTCTAAGCATACTGTTATTGTAGTGGTCATTTATCTATACATTTTCAATTCAATTAATATTATAAATATCCATTATTTTCATACAAATAATATTTTATAAATCAGTTACTCATATTCATTTTGGTAAATTCAAGGACTAGGTTTAAATAGTATAATCTTATCACAAATTAACTTTTATTTTAGTGTGATCTATAGAGAAACATATCAAAAACATTTATTTATATAAAGTTAATCATATATTTAAATTTTTGGGTGTTACAATATTCTACCCCAATTAATTTTTTATTCTGAAAGATGACTCGTAATAATAAAGTAATTTTTCAATGAAACTCAAAATAAACTACATAAAAAAGATGTTCATTGATATTTTTAGGATGTGGGATGATATTTATCTATATTAATATTTATTTCAAACACATTATAAAGATACTTAACCCATTCCGAAATTCATAATGAATTATACTATGAGATGAAGATCAAGATCGATAATGAATATCTTCCTACAAGCTACGAAAATGATGTACATAACGGTAATACCAGTATGGGTATTTGTTTATAAATGAAATATATAGTAGATGGTGAAAACGTACATGATATAAGAAACTAGTAAATCAAGAGTGAAAACTAACTATTCACAAAATGAGTTCTAGTTGTATATATTGTTCATTATTTTCATGGAAGTTGGTGATTATATCCATAATTGTACATTGGATTAGGACACAGATTCCAATAACAACTAATTCCCTTATAATTGACGTAACATATTTTTATATCTTCTCTATTTCCCTTAAAATTGTGATTATAAGGACATTAATTTTCACACACATGTCATTTAGAATCCACTTAACTGGAATTTCTCCCATTATTGTTCCCAAATTTTTTATATATAGGATATTGAACTTTTTTTTTACTTCATTATAACCTCACTTAATTCTTCATGGTACTTAATATATACAATTATTGATGTTATTGGGATTTTTTATGTCCATATTTTCAATTTTATTTTGAGATAGATAGTATGGAATAATAATAAGGTTTCTCAAAACATCTCCCATTCGGATTGGGTTTCCAATGTGTTAGTCTTCTAATTATCACTTGTACAATGTGCTCACACATATTCAAACCCACACTAAATAAAAAAGGGTTGAAATGAGTGATGAAGTTGTAATAATATGTGGATTTTGAAAAAATCAATAACATAAATGGAATTCAACGTAAGTCATGTTTCACTCATAATCATGTTTTCTTGTAATTCATTTAGTTAAAAATACATCAATCATTATACATCCTTGGTTAATTTATATTGGTTTATCTAATATATTTCAACATAAATAATGAGATTGAGATCCCATATTACCCTAAACATTCTTTGAAAATTCTATATCAAAAAATCATTGAAATGTATATCCTCAAAATACAGAGACATTTTTATCAAGGAATGATCATTTCAGTTAATATGTACCTAAATTATTAAGCATTATGACTGCATATATGTAATTTAAAGTAATAGTTCTATTATTTTATTGATCTAAAATACATTCAAATTCCTTATAATAATTTATAAATATAAATTAAAATAACAAAAATACTACTAGTTAGGAATTAAAAAAGGGGTGTGAAATAGTGAATCTTTATCATGAACTAGGTTCAAAATGATTAAATAACTAATCCACCCTTTTAGTTGTTATTAACCCTAGGAACATATATACTAGACCCTGTATCGACTTGTGGTATCTAGAGAGGGATTTATTTTCTAGGAGAACAAAAAAATATTTAACTTACCCAATCATCAGGATGTTATCTTATATATTGAATTCTCATATAGTCTTATCCCATATGTTTTCATTAAAGATTTATAATAAAAAACCACAAATAAATGTTCATTATTTTCATATCATCAACTCATATATTATTCATAAAGGCAATCTATTCCTTTTCATTTATATTAATCATTAAAATATCAACCCTTAAATTATCATTAACAAACATCCTAATATCCATTATTTTCTTAACCACACTCTAATACCAATAGAAAAACACACACTCATTGATATAGTTCCATAAACACATACATTACAAACTCAGATTGATAACAAAATATAAATTCCAATATATAAATATCCTAAAATAAAAAATTAAAAATTATTAATGCATATCTTACATCTTTAGGATAGTTTCTAATTTAAATCTCTATATATTTATGAAACAATTAATTAATATAGCCAATGTTCGTTATAGAAATTTAAAATATTCCCCACTATATATGAACTATATAATCTAAAATGATCCCTTAAAATATCCCACATATTCTTTCTAACATGACATAATTCTAAACACATCATGTGATCTAGCTTTCTTCAATACTCAGGGAATAGAAATGTATGAAATTTGTAATATCAATAATCTATTAGGGGAATCATATAACTTATTGAATTAAAAATATAATCATAGTTTACATAATATATCCCCAACAAATAATATTGACAATTACATAATCAATTTACATTTATTTTGAAATATATAAGTCAAAACAACTAAAAATATGGATATCAGTAATAATAATCTCATAATAATATAATGGATGATGTATGATATCAAAAACATGATGTCATTGTATTTTTTATAGACTCTAATCTGATGTGTTGAGACGTATAAAATAATACCTAAGTATTTTTGTCTCATTATTTTTACTAGTACCTCAAAAAGTTATATAATTTGTTATTCCACCAGTCTCATGATTCATTCCAATGAATTAACCACATGGGTCAATAATAAATTACATATTTTCCCTTAAGGCTGTCTTTCAAAATAAAAAAATTACTCTCAATATTTTTAAGAAATATGAAATTTTAATACATTATAAAGATGTTTTAGCTATCAATAATTATTAATCATTTCAATTCTACACCCTAAAAAGATGGATAACATTATCATAACCCATCAAGAGAATAAAGGCTTATGTAAAAACATTACATTGTGAAATGACTTATTATCATCCATATTTGAATAGAAATATGTGAAAACCCAATAGTTTTTACAATGTAAATAAAAGGTAAAACATGATCATATCCCATCCATAGGGTAAATGTTGATGGTCAAATAATACACAATTCATTTTCATGAGTAATGAAAAAATATGTATTTCAAAATAAAATATATATATATATATATATATAATTTTAATAGTTCCCCAAACCAATAAAATAAATAACTATAAAATCATACTATAAGATAAAATAGTGTTGAGTAGTGGTATATATATTTATTAATTATGCAATAACATGATCATCATCCATTGTATAAATGATGGTGTATTGTTTCAAAATTAAATATCCCCAATGTATAAAAGGAAACTATGAAGGATGATGCAATATGTGAAAAAGTACTTAAAAAATGCTTGAATTATACCACCAATTAAGGGATCATAAATTATAATATTTGGTTGGGTGACATTATTTACTGAAAATATATATATATATATATATATATGAGTATAAATAGATAAATAAAAACCCCAATTTGGGAAGTCCTTTTAGAAATTAAAAGGTGAAATGGAACTGAAAAAATGAATTTTATAATTATTTTTTATCAATGATGTATATGATGATGTTTTGTGTTCGTTCGAAAATATTTCTCATAAAAAGATGAAGTGAAAAATCATTGAAAATTTATAGTTTTTTAAAATTGATCTTTACTAATAGGGATTAAAAATAAATAATGTTTATGATAGAGAAATTTTGATATAAAGGACAAATATATTAATGTTAAATGAAAAACCATTTTCATTATTTTTTAATACTGTTGTTCAATAATAATAGTCATAAAATGGTAAAAAAGGAATGAACATGGAAGGATATTTTAAGGATAATGAAATCAATTGTGACATTCCTGTGAGTGGAGAGTCACTTGTCCATTGGGAAGAAATAGTGGATGTAATACCTCTTGCTAATATTGTCCTCCTTCACTACAACAAAAAGGGGTGGAGGTGATTTAAATATAAATTCTTCAATGGAATACCAAAATAGGATTAATGTAATTTTTGTTGAAGCTGGTAGTAATAATAAATGACATGGATTGATTATGAGTCCCACATTTTACATTGAGTATTTAATTAAATGATGAACCCTATTGAGGAGTTCCTTATGTTTTGGGATATAATTGATTATTTACAAGATGGGATATTATATGAAGATCCCATGTAGGATAAATTATCTATCATCTACAGTCTTTTATGTTTAATAGATTCTAACACTATAATTCTATACTGGGATGGAAATTCATTTCCTATTTTGGGGTAATCACATTCATAATTTGTTTAATTATCCCACATATTTTGGTGTGTTTTATAGACCATCACCACTTTATATAGGTATTTTGGATTTTTTGTTGGCTTGATGAGGCCTTAGTGGTTATTTTTTAGTAATGACTTAGTGCTGCCCATAATCATGATATTATCCACTTTGGGCCTATCCCATGGGGTTTTTCATTCCATGTGCTATGGCTCTAAGTAATACCCTAGGAAAAGCCTCATTATGATAGATGTATACCCACACCCTTTTAAGTTGGTTATTCATTCTCATCCTACTTCGATGTGGGATTTCCATAACAATACCCCCAAAAAGGGCATAATGTCCTTTCTATCACATCGAATGGACACTAGTTCTGATTCAATTTTTAATAGCCTAATTAGCCCAAAATCATGATATTATCCACTTTGGTCCCAAATATCATAGTTTTTATTTCCACGGGATATGAAACTATGGAATCCCTTGGGAAAATAAAAACCATGTGGGCTAGGCACAAAGGATAAAATATCATTATCGTGGGATGGACTGGGTCATTAAGAATGATATCAGAGCCAGTTTCTATTTGATGTGCCAGTAAGGATATTGGGCCCTTTTAGGGGTTATATAGACCCCAAATCTGAGGAGGAATATTAATAACCCCTTATAAGGTGGTGTGGATACCTCTCCCATCATTAGTTCTTTTCTTGGGGTATGTCTGTCTTTTAGTTCACAGGGAAAAAACTCTCAGGCAAGGCCCAGTATGGAAAATATCATGATCGTGGCTAGATAAAAGATCCTAAATTTGTTTTAGAGATGTAAAAATCTTTTTTCTAGGTATTAATTAATATTTTCTGAGATTTATTTTTTAACTTTTTACCTTGGGATGTGTTTGGCTATGAATTTATAATTTGGGAATGAAATTAGAAAGTTCACTATTGGTACATAGATTTCTCAAAACGTGTTCCCTATACATAAAAATTCGGAAAACCAGTTAAGAGGGTAATTTCATGGTCAGCATAGGGGTTTTCAAGTCATTCACCCTCTTCAAAGAAACTTTTACCCCCACCCAAAGAGGCACACGATATGGGCTAGTTTTGCACCCTTAGTAGAAAACTGAGCATACAATTCTTTACTGCCCCCAAAATTATTAAAATGCTTCACAAACATCTTTCTTAAAAAACTTAATAACCATGATGAAAGTATAACCAATTTATCTCAATTAAAAATTATACAATAGGGATTCCAAGCTAGTACGACCTCTATTATTTAGGATTTTAATCTTGTATCAATGATCAGCACCCTTCCCAGTAAGGGAATCTTATCCCACTTGGTTTCCCTTTCTTCTTCCTTTATTTTATCATCCTTGAAATGGTAGAAATTCATAAGCTTGTTATATCATAATATAGGATTTTTAATCTAGATCTATAATTAAATAATATTGATTTTTTCACTCTTGGTTTAGTGTTTTATATTCGCATCTCATTCTATGCCTTCTTTCTACTCAAATTTTGGGGACTTCAATTGAGCGATCATTCATCAATGAATTAAGATTGGATGTTTATAACTCAATTTCTAAAGTAATTATTTAATGTAAATGTATGAAATTTTAGGATTTATATTATATATTTATCGGGTTATTTCATGATTAAATTAATTAATATGTTTAATTAATTAATTTAGGAGATTTTAAATTGTGGATTTTGGGAATTATGGGTTCATAGATAATTGATTTTATAATTATTTGTGAGATGTAGATATTTCTAATTTGAGATTGTTAATTTGTAAATTTATTTGAAATTTATTGAGATTGAGAATAAAGATAATTAATTAATGAATTAATAATGATATTTTGAGTTTTGGTTATTGATTAGTCAATTGATGAATAACATAATGGGATTTATGTACTTAATTAATTATGGAATTAATTAAGGTGTTAATGTGATTAGTTAATTGTTGAGTTAAATAATTGAATTTTTTTATTTAACTAATTTTGTAGTTTGTAATGGAATTCATGTTGATAATTAATTTTTGAATTAAATATGTTTATAAATGGTAGCATGGTCATTTATTTGTGAAATAATGAAAGGGAACATGGTCATTGTAATGTGTGATGTTTGAATATTAACATGATCATTTTGTTGTGAAATATAGAATTCAAACATTGGTATAATTGAGTGTAAGTTATGAATCATATAATGTTTATTTTATTGTGAAGTTAATAATGAGAACATGGTCGTTTAGTTATGAAATAAACAATGGGAATATGGTCATTGTAATGTGTGAGAATGAATGGTATGATAGTAATTTATTTGTTAACTAAATCATTGGAACATTGTCAGTCTATTGTTTGATGTATGAATGGTAACATGGGATTTCATGTATGAATTAAGTATTAGAAACAATATCATTCTGAGATATGGTATCCCTCAAATATACTTCTAGGATCCAACATGAGACAATTTTTGAATCATTGTATGGGTGTCTACAGGAACCCAGGGATTTATCTGGTAAAATAAAGATTAGTTAATAATGGGTAAACTCTTTATTTATGCATTGTAATTATTTATTTATTCAAATGAATAAACATTCTATTTAATGTATGTTATTTTAAACACTATTGGTGGTGGCATACTATATTGTACTCACAGCCTTCTCCGACTACTTGATTAGTACCTAAATAGACCTTTTGTTTTATTGAAATGTTACGGAAAAAGGCCTTATGTTAGATATATGATATAAGAAGGAGTGTCAATGAGGGAACCAAACACGATTTGGTTCCCACTTGAGGGAGTAATCAATGTTTTTATTTTTTGATTCATTTTCAAAATATGATAGGCACATTAACATGGAATATTCTATACATGGTCTTCACACTACATTTCCTCTTTCATAAAACATGTGATACTTGTTCTTTCAGGTTATGATGACATATAATTAATTTATTATTTCATATTTTCCATTGTTTAATTTACTCTAATATAAGATGGTATAGTTCCCCAATGAGCGATATATCAGAACCTCCCTTATTTTGGGAAGCCTCTATTGTATTGGGAGCCATACCTAAGGTCATGTGACTGACCGGATTGAGGCACTAGTGTGTGGAGTATGGTTCAAGATTTTACATAGTGGTATTATAAGAGATTTTTTATTGATTAGTTGTCTTACTAAGTGGTAATTTAAGATGGATTCAAGGAAGATTCTGGCCTTGGTCATGATCTCATGCATGGGGGTAGCTAACCCATGTATGTGAGAGAATACAGGTACCCAATGTGGGTATTTTTGTTAATGTTTTTTCTGTTACAATTGAATATTATTTCATCATGGGTGACGAACATGTTGTGTGATGTTATGGTAGCTGTTGATATTTTCTGATATTTGAATCACAACATGATATGGAATGGGTATTGAGTTTTCAAACCTCATTATAGGCATAAAGGTTTATTATCACATCCATCATTTTATTCTTGTATGGGATAAATGTTTAGGGGTATGTTTTTGAACATTAACAATTTTTCCTTGCTGGTGAGATTGAATAGAAAATAGTGTCTAACATGTAATTGAGAAATATTGTAAAATGTTTCATGATGATAAAAATGGGGATTCTAAATTAGTAACATGAATATAGAGAATGTATTAAAAGTTTTTAACAAGGACCTAGGTGTATAATATTTAAGTGTAGGGATATCACCTCATTTTTGAATGCAGAGGGAGGGCTGGGAAAGAAACTTGTTTTTTCTTGTTTTTTAATATACTAGATAAACATTATAATTTTTTGAACTATTTATTATGGTTCATGTTTGGAATTATAGAGAGTATTTCTCTATGATAATGATTGTTGAGAGGACAACATGAGGTTATGAAATGAGGTGACTTACCAGTAATGGAACTTGTGGCATTAAAAGTGCCAGGTGAGGAAGCCGGAGAGCTGTTCTGGGAGAACATTTCCAGATTCGTGAAATTCATTTTAAGAGACATAAATAATAAAGTGAGGGGTATGTATGATATGAGGAGGGAGTTCAAGTTGTAGCACCCTGATACATTTAATAGATTTAGTGTACATAAGGGAGTTGAGTTTTGGGTTGAGTCCATGGAGACTTTACATGAAAACATTGATACATCAGTACATTGGAGGTTGAAGTTGGCTACATACATAGTGTGAGGATCATTCAATCATTAGCGGTAATTTCAGTCATGGAATGGGAAAGCTGATTGTATTTTATTAAAATACTTTTTGGGGATGTTCCGAGAGAAATTATATCAGGAGACATTAAGGTATGAGAGAGTAGATGAGTACATTCAATTTAATTAGGGGATTATTTTTGTGATGGACTATGAAGGATGATTTATATATTTCTAATTATTTGAAAAATATTTGGTAGGGGATGAGATAACTACATTGGGTTGTTTTCAAGATGGTCTTGATTTTGAGGTTAATTACTAGGGTAAATTTTTTGAGTTAAATAAGTTTACAAAGGTGGTGGATCAGGCTATCATAGATGAGGGGGACCTTAAGGTAGATTTAATTATGGGACAAATAGTTATAGATGGATGATTTAGAGTTATGACTCTAAGATAATGATGCATCATTACGATAACATTTGATAGGGAAGATTGGTGTAGGGTGCACAGAAAATGGGATCTGTTTCTTATAACCATAATCAAGTGACCAGCCACTTGGGTTTTGAGGATGGGACACTTATGGACACAATTCTATCATCCATTGGTAGAGTATTGATCTTACGACATGACATGAAATCTATATATGTTTTACATGACCAAGTGATAGATAAGATGTGAGGGTGTTGAGAGGAAAAATCAAAGTGTATTAAGGGGATCTTTCACACCATATCTATATTGTAGCAGAGTTATACTAGATAAGGCTGTATAGGTAGTCAAAATGGATCATTAGGGGAAAAGAGTTGTTATATCAGTAGAGTAGTGCATCTCAGGGTATTCTGATTACATCATTGGGAATACAGGAAAGATATCTTTGCAAATTTCATCATACACTTATGGATAGAGGGATTTGACTATTAAAAGTGAAAAAAAACTATTTATTTATATTATATATTATCTAGGGCCTTGTTTGATATTAGTTCCTATCATTCCTTTATTTATTAAAAACATGTTAATTGTTTGAGGTTGGTGATGGAGTTCTAGAGCAAGGTATTGACTATAAATACACCATTAGGAGTAGGATATAGAAATATATATTTATGTAATGGGTTCCCTCTCGAGGTTTTGGAGTATCGATTTATGTGATATTTTTACATCATAGACATGTTAGTAAATAACCAAATTATGTGTTCATATATGTTAGTATAATACCATTCCAAAATTGATTGTTACCAAAGGATGGTGACCTTTAAGTATCCTAAATGTGACAGCTATGTTCACCATGTATATTGGGATATCCTAGCAGGACAATCTATCCTAATTACAGAGAAACTGGGAGAGCTCTCATCCACGGTTTCTATTCTATTTCTTAATGATGGAGGTGCAAAGTATGATATCTTTCCACTTTTAGTGGATTGGTTTTTGGAAATGTTTCATACATACATATAAGGGAATCCCCTGGTATGGATGTGTAATTCACCATTGAGTTCATTTAAGGGATGTGATAGTTTTAATTCCACCATAAAAAATGGCACCTATAGAGTATCAAGGGCTCAAGACACTACTCGAGGAGTTGGATGATAAGGTATTTATTTTTCTGAGTAAGTCACCTTCGGGTTCACCAATTCTATTTTCCATGAAGCATGATAATATTTTTTAATTATATGTTGATTGGAGGAAATTGATTGGATGAATATGAATAACTGGTATACTCTTCCACATATTGATGACCCTTTTGTCCGGTTGATAGGACCTTGTGTATTCTCAATGACTATATTGAGATTTGGGTATAATCAGTTGAAATTCAGACTTATGATATATCGAGGACTAATTTTAAAAGTAGGTATGGCCTATATTACATCATCGTAATGATGTTTGGGTTAAATAATTCACCTGAAATTTTTTATGGACTTGATGAAAATTATTTTTCATCCGTACCGAGATCAATTTGTGGTAGTGTTTGTGCATGACATCTTAGTCTAGTACAAGACTTGAGATGATAATTCCAAACACCATGAAATCATCCTGACCACACTGGGAGAGAATTTACTATATTCCAATCAATCTGTTTGTCAATTTTTTATTGATCAAGTACACATATTGGGTCATGTCATCTCAATGGATGTTTTTTCAGTATATCCACATAATTTTCCACAAGTTATTTATTGGGACTTTCCCAATAATGTGTTCGATATTCATTTATTTCATGGATTAGTTGGATATTATCAGAGGATAATTAATTAATTTTCTCATTTTTCATCACCACTAATGGGATTGACCAAAAATAAATAAAGTATGAATTGTTGGAAACATACAAGAATGAATTCCAGGAGTTGATGAAGCACTTTGAATCGACTCCAATTTTGATCCAACCTGTGTCAGGTTAGGAGTATAAGGTGTATTTCAATTATTTTGGGATATATCGTGGAGTAATTTTTAATATAAGTTGATCTTGTTGTGTTTTATGGGTATCATTAGTTGAGGCCAGATGAATGGAACGACCATACACATGCCCTCTAGTTCGCTATAGTGGTTTATAAATTGAAGTGTGGGATGTATTATCTAAGGGGTGAGAAGTTAAATCTATATACAAAATGAATATATTAAATTATATATTGTATTAATGAGATTTGGATATATAGTTTTGTATACGGGTTAAGTATATGAATCCATTAATTTTGAGTTAGAATATATGCCTGAAAAGGGTAAGACTGTAGCTAATGATTTGAGTAGGAAAACATAGACTCAGATGGTTATGGATTATAGTATTGAGTGGAATTTGATGACTTAACTGGATGAGATGTACGTTGTGGTTTGGGAATATCAAGCGAAGATGAACCTATTATCATTTTCAATGGAGTCTAAATATTATATAATAATCAGGGTGAGAAATTTTGAGGATTGATAACATTTAAACCTATGGGAAATCCATAAATTTGTGGATTCACCTTCCTATTGGGGAACTGATTCTGTTGTGAGGGTTAATGTCAAAAATTTAATCGTTTCCCATAAAAATATTATGGGGGAGATAATGCACGATTTTCATGCCTCTTAGTGGCCAATACATCCATGTGTGACTATAATGTATTGCAACACACAATGATTTTTTTTGTGGCCATGCATGAAAAAAGATATTTTAGGGTTTATGATAGAACACTGATCCTATCTGTAGGTGAATTAAGAGCTTTACAGACCTTGAGGTTTGTTACAATCATTACCCATTCTTAAATGGAAGTGGGATGAAGTGGCTATGGTCATTATGGTGGGTCTCCCATTGATGACATCAAAGAACATACATATTTAGGTTATTTTGGATAGAATGATAAAGGTATCAAATTTCATTCCTATACATGAGACCTTATAAGGGAAGCATCCTGAAGAATACATTGTTCGGGAGATAGTTTTTCTGCATGGGGTGCCTTAGGATATAGTTTCATATTGTTATTCGTGTTTTACTTCATGATTCTGGTTGTTCTTAGAAAAGGTTCCAGTTTTTCATGTTATTTTAGTATAACATTCCACCTATAGATAGATGAGAAGTCAGATAATAATATATAGGTTCCTGAGGGTATGATGCAAGCATGTGTTCTAGAATCTGTAGGGTCTTTGGAGAGGCACCTAGCACTTGTGTAGTTCTCCTATAAAAATAGTTATTAGGAAACTATTCAGATGGAACCATATGAGGCTCTTTATGATAGGCTATGCTGATAACCTTTATTCTGGATAGAGATAGGTGAGTCAGAGTTTTAGGGATCGAGTCTCATGTAGGAGCCATTAGAGTAGGTATAGATGATTCAGAAATTGGTGGATATAGATCATAGTAGAGATAACTCATATGTTGATAGACGTTAATGATCCCTAGAGATTATAGAGAATGATCCTTCATTCATTTATGTTTCACATAGGCTAGTTCATTTTATAATACAGAGATAGGGAAAGTTTTCATCCACATTTTGTGGACCATTTTATGCTGTGGATAGAATCATCCCAATGGCATACTGATTGGATATTACCTAGAAATATAGTACTATGGATTATGTTATCAATGTATCAAAATATTGGGGGTATCACGTCGACCATTGTCATGTGATCAAGGTGGATGATTTTGATCATGATATGTATGCATTCTTGGAGGAGAATCTAATACGTGTGTTAGTCCACATTGGGGAATTTTTTAAAGGAAATTTCATCCTGATATTTCATTTATAGTGGAATCATGGGAGTGTGTAGAATGAAATACAATAATGTGAATCATATATTAGGTCTCAGTGGCCTGATCTTTTTTAATTATATTCATAGATAAGATTGGGAGTGCAACTCGATGATGAGCTATTATAAGGTGGTAGATTGTAAGATGATAGATTTATTGGATATGGCAGGAGAAATTTTTCAGGTGTTTGATTTTTTATTGAGTATTATTTTTTATGGTTTTTACCTTTAAATTCATTTGGGTGAAAATTGTAAATTTTGTAAGGAAATGGGAAAGTGCATGGATGGTGGATGGTTTTTCCAAACTATATTTTCATATCCAAAAAAACCCTGAAAATATATACCAATGAGAATATCATGGTTGGTGCATCTTTTTTCAAACCCTTATCCCTATTAAAAGTCACCACCCAAAAGATGAACATAGTAAATGTGCATGAATAGGTGAAACTGTGCGCCCTGAGTATCAAAAAGATTATTTGGGTTTTTAATCTATAAAAAATTAATAAAATATTTTTTGAACCCCCATATTATACACCCAAACACTATATATTGACCTATAACTAGTATATCTCAATTACAAAGCCTCCCAAAGGGATTCAAAGGTTGCCTGGTCTCCGTTATTCTGGATTCTAAAGCCAGATCAATGATATGCATGCCTCACAGAAAGAGAATCCTATCCCAAATGGTTTCCCATTATTTATTTCTGTCATATATCATCTTATAAAAGTTTATTCATCCTATTTATATTAGATCAAGATATAAAATTTTTCATCCAGATCTAGAATAAAAGAATCTTGATTTTTTCAATCATGATTTTGGGTTTCACATCCAAATCCTTTTCTATGTCATTGTGCCACTGTTGATGCCGAATTTTAGATAGGGCCAAAATTGGGATGAAAAAGATAAAAAATGTATTTAGAAGGGAATGAGAAGATTTTGTGACCTGGGAGGTAGGTGCGCACAAGATTCAGGGGATGCGCACAAAAGTGTCTGTTGGGCGCAAATGATTGCGTGCCCAATGCGATGTCAAAGGAAGGCATCCGTGACAACCCACCCAAAACAGCCAAAGGCGATGACATGAAATAGTGCGAAGTTACGTGAAACACTCCTCCCGACAAGAAAAAATCTTATGCGCCTAATGTGACATAAAAGGGGCCCTTGTGCTCCGGTGTGTCGAGAATTAATTAAGGCTTGGGCATGAAGGTACTTGGTGGAACACAAACACTCACACACCCAATGTAGCGTCAAAGGAAGGCTTCCACAGTGACCCACCAGAAACTTCCAAAGGCACTGGCATGAAAAATTTCGAGAGGAGTGAAAACTTTACTATATCACACAAACCCTTGCGCTCCCAAGGTGATGTCAAATGGTTGTTTGGGCGTAGCACCCCTTGCGTGCCTAGTGCGATGTCAAATGGTCGTTTGCACGCAGCACCCTTAGAGTGCAGCGCTCCTTGCGTACCTCCTCCGAGGACTTCGTCCATAAAATGAAGAATACCCCCACCCTTCATGGACAGTGTAAGAAGACAATACGATGTTCTACTATGAAGAATTCACTTCTTATGTGACCATGCAAATAACACTATAGCCTAAAGGTATAGGATCTTGAACAACAGGTTCCCCAAGGGTCCTCCTTCAGGTTGTCCCTCATAGGCGTGATCGTCATCCATTTCCTTTTACCCAATGTCATTTGTGTGAAAAAGATCTCTATTGTGGGAAATTTTCTCCCTACATCAGACCTATTTTGTGTGAAACTATTCCATCATACGCACAGCCTCTCACTTTGTGCATTGTCTTCCGGTTTGTGCACAACAATTCCATCTTGCGTGTAGCCTCACATCTTGTGTGTAGCCCTCCTTGTAACTCCATGTTCCATAAATTAATTAATTAACCATTTATAATCCCCTCTTATGCAAAAAATTCTTGATTTTCACACCCTTTTCCCATGCGAACTTCCAGGTTTGCACGAAGTGATTTCAAAGTCCCTTCGGTTGTGCTTCTTGTTTCATTGCTTCGCCTCATTCTTCTATGCATAGGAACACTAATGGATATTGCTTCTTCTCATAGCCACACTAAAGTGGGACCCTCATTGGATCCTTCCATGACACCCCTTCCCAACGGAATTGCTGATTCCTTCCCTTCCTCATGGGCGGGTGGGTATCTGTAATGTAAGTCCCAGGTGGTGCTGAGTGAACTCACCTCATCCGAGAAATAGGATGTTAAACTGACAAGTTTCATTTTCCTCACCACAAGACGTTAAAATGTGACCACAATCCATGAATCACACGTAGGGTGCCCCATCTCAGAGATTATCAACGCCCATTGGTCTCTACATGAGTGAAATCTTCCGCACATGGAATGTGATCCTCTTTACCAGAGAAGAGTTTGTATGTGGGAAAAGGGAAACCACTGTGGTGTAAGCCCCTAGCCTTTCTTGCAAGGGGAAGAATCCATTCCCCTCTTATCCTTTTCCAGGACAAAGACTAGAGGGGGGATGATCACCAGAACCCTCCTCTCTTCTGTGCCAAATCCCTTTCATGTTGGGCTTTGTCACCACTCGGGCCACCATCATGGATAAAGTCTCAATCCCCATCTCCCTGGGCCGTTAAAAACTCATACGCCCCTATTTCATTTTTGGGATGAAAACCACGCATAAGCCCCTGTTTTATTTTTGGGATTCCAATCACATGCAATCCTCACTCCACTTCTCACAGATGCACCTTTCACGATGTGATCATCAGGTATTTGCTACCTTTTTTTTCTCACACTAAACATGACTCACATGGACTTAGTGTAAGACTTTACTATGGAATCTTCTTCAGGTTACCCTAGAGTGTAAACCCCGACACCTATCCCGAACTATGTATACATTAATCCTTTCCACAGCAAGGAACATTGAACACCACCCTAAGGTTCAAGCCCAATAACCATTAGTCCCGACAACTTCATGTCGGCTCACCCAAATCATGCAGAACTGCGTGTAATTTTATATTTTCCATGGAAAGGTATGTAGAAGCCTCTATGAGGTTCAAGCCCAACACCCATTGGTCCCAACCACTCCACGTCGGTCTACCCCCATCCTGCATGAAGTTAAAAAGTATGGAGCTTATGTCCCACAAGAAACTGAACTATCCCCTATGCAGTGGTAATATGTTGTCAACCCCATTCACCAGTAATACATTGAGATCCCCATTTAGTGGTCAGCTATTGTCTACCCGATGCAGCAGTAATCTATTGTCAAACCTATTCAGCAGTAAGATGTTGTGATCCGATATGCCGTAGTAAGCCTTTGTTAACCCCATTTAGTGGTAAGCCATTGTGAAACCCATGCAGCGGTAAGCCGTTTTCAACCCCATGCAGCGGTAAGACATTGTCAACCCCATGCAGTAGTAAAACATTGTCAACCCCAACCCAGTGGTATTTCATTTTCATCCCTTTCATTGGGACTCGCATCTATGATACACGCTAGTGGCATCAGACCAACTCAGGCTGCTAACCATTCCTATGTCCCAATATATCATCAGGTTTTTTCCACTACATACACCCTGATTCTATGCCCCCATCAAGAACTAAGTGGACATTGACCCTTTTCAAGGAAAATTACATATGAAACCTTTCTGAGGCTCAAGCCCATCATCCATTTCTTATCCTGGCCCTTTCCTCCAGATTATGTGTTTCGGGAAGGTCATTCCCTAACCTTGAGGTTCCACTTCCCCTGGTCCTATCTATATGGGTAACCTACTTAGTTTTCCCATCACCTCTCCAAACTACGTGGACTTTGATTCCCTGCCACGGGGATATGTAGAAAGTATCTTCGAGGTTCAATCCCAACATCACTGTCTCCCTCGCATCGGCTCCATCTCATTCCCCCAGCACTACATTTTATCCTCCATCATTCTTCATGATTTTTATTCGAGCTGTAAAATCATAGTGAGAACATTCCAATTCATATGTTCACTTCTCTTAGCAGCACTGAGTAACTAACCATGGTTCATACCTAGAATTAGTGTTCCCTCTAGGGTTTTAACCTCTCTGAATCACTCCCACCAATGTTCTGATCAGTCTGATCCATCTCTATTAGATGTTAAACCTATGACATACCCTATGTTAAACATGGGAAGTATAGTAAAACCTCAGAGGCATGCCAGTGGAATATAATTTCCAGCATTAGACATGGGATGCATCAGGCTTCCACGCCCTCGAGAAGCCTTATAATAAGGGCAATAAACCCAGATGTTCCAGTGTTCTAGCATCCAGACACACCAGTGATGTCCAACGTGACTACTCTCCCGACCAAAGGATACTACCTTGGCTGGACCCCTTGGAATTTCTTGACATAAGAAGTGTAATTAACAGGCTTCCATGAAGATATTTTCCCAGGAAGAGGTTCATGAACAACATCTTAATCTATAAGGGAGACCCAGACTATGTAACGAGTTCCGAGGAGGAATCCACAGAAGGGGGAACCGACATCCCATTATCCCATTTTGTTCAAAGAGAAAACATCCCTGAATAAGCGACGGATATCTCTCACCTTTGTAAAGAGGGAGTGTGGGGAACAAACAACATGTCCTCGACAGACAGATGTGTGCCCCGATGAAAGTGTCGGAAATAGCCGCTCAAATTGTAGATATTTCTATTTAGTGGTCATTCATCAATGAATTTAGGTATGTGGTCAATAATTCAATTCCCAAATTCATTAGTTAACTTAAGTGTATTTAATTGAATGATTTTTATTAGATATATATAAATTGTGTTTGTGATAAAATTAATTAATTTCTTGAATTAATTAATTTAAGACACAATAAAATGGAGATTTTGGGAATTATTGATATGTAGATACTTGATTGAAGAATTAATTATGAGATATAGACATTTTTTATTTCATAATGTTAATTGATGAATTAATTATGAGGTAATGAGATTCATAATTGATATATTTAATTTTCCAATTAATTATTGGATTTCGAATTATGGGTATTGATTGATTTATTACTGAATAAATTAACTGTTTTGATGTAATTAATTAATTGGGAAATTAATTAAGGGGGCTTATGTAATTAGTTAATTTTTTACTTATCTAATGGAATGTATCTATTTAAATATTTAGTGAGTTCATAATGGAATTTATGTGGATAATTAATTGTCGAATTAATTATGTATATGAATGGTTGCATGGTAGTTTAGTTATGATATAAATAATATAAACATGGCCATTATAATGTGTAAATAATTAATGGTAACATGGTCATTTAGTTCTAAAATAAATAATCGGAATATTTTCATTATATTTTGTAAGGTATTAATGTTTAAATGTTCATTTAGTTGGTACATAATTAATGGGACATGGCCATTCTATAGTGTAATGTATGAATCCTAACATGGTCATGTATTTGATAAATAAATAATGGGAACATTTTCATTTCAATTTATATGGTGTTAATGGAAACATGATAATTTGGGTGTGAAACAATGAACGTGGATTGGTCATTTTGTTATGTTATTTATGAATGGTAACATCTGATTTCAATTTTAAATTAAATAATTGTAAATATGGAATTATGATATATGATATCCCTCGTATATACTTTGGGTTCGGGCTTGAGGTAAACTAGGGAATAAGGTAAGCGTGTCTATGGGAACACAATGGTTTATGTGTTTAAATAGATATTAATTGAAAATGGGATATTTTTTTATTAATTCATTTTAATTTTTTCTTTGTACAACTGTGTAAACTTTTTATTAAAAGGATGTTTTTTTGGACACTAGTGTTGGTGACATACTAAGTTGTAATCATGCCCTACTAGGGTTACTAGATGCATGCTTGGATTGACAATGTGTTTTTTTGGATATATTAATGGAAAACAGCTTTTATTAGAAGAATGATATGAGAAAAATCATGGATGAGGGAACCAAACATGATTTTGGACCCCCTAGGGGGAGTTTTCTATGTTTTTATTTTGGGTAACATTTAGACACTTTACACATAAATTAACATTTTATATTGTCAGCCTTAGTTTTGAAATTGTATTTCTACTTTTGGCTATCTTGTGATACTAGTTATATCTGGTTATTATTACATGTAAATTTTTATTATTTATTATCTTACATAGTTTATTATACTCTAATAAAGGAGGGTATAGTCTCCCCATGATTCATATATTAGGACCTCACTACTAGTAGAAAGCCTCTGGCATATAGGGTGTAATGGCTATGAGTATGTGACGATACAGATCAGGGAACAATTGTATGGAACCCATTTTAGGATGTTACATTATTTCCTTTATATTATTAATTCAAATTATGATAGGGGTGTCAGTGAGAAGAATCACTATCAATTATCTTTAGTGATGGAGACTTAAATGAATATGACTTTTTCATGTCTTTTTTTGAGTTCCTTGTTTATTTTATTCATGTATAAGGATCTATTAGTGATTTTTTAGGTTCTCACAAATCCTTAAAAGTATTTTTCTTCAAATAAAAAATATAATTAGATGCTATAGTGATATAAAAATTTCCATTCGATATAATATTAGGGTATGAGAACCTCACGATTAAGTAAATAAGTTAATGAAAAAAGAAAATAACACAAGGAATAAAGGCTTTAGGTATCAATAATCCTCTAAAGAAATTAATATTTCATGTAAAGAATATTTAAATAATGTATATTATAACACACCGAGATGTTATATGCACTATGAAGTAAACCAGATGTATTATATAGTTGAATTTTTACACAACCACTAACAAAAATGATCTATCATAACATAGTCATTGAATTGGATGGTGTGGATAGGATTTACCAAGTTATTCAATATATTTAATAAAGGTATATTTAATTTAATTGTATTTATTAATTTATTCCAAATATATAATCTATATTATATAAATTCATTTTATTCTTCAAAAAATTGTTTTCCCCAAAAGGTTATTTATTAAATTATGTGTGTAGATATTATAAAAATATTCTTCCACTTCTATATAACTAATTTTTAAAAGTAATATATTTTTTAATTCATCTTATCAAAAATTACATAAGGTAGAATTTATTTATTTTTTTGAATAAACTATTTGTTAAATGAATTGTGAAAAAAATCATTTTTTATAAAACTATAATTTATATAAAAATAAAAATATCCTATGGTTTTGAATTATATATTTAATTAATAGATTCCCCATTTTATTATAGATAATATTATTCATTACATTGTAATGTTTTTATTCCTACATTTATTATAATTTCATTTTGGGAATAAAACTCATTTTCAATAAAATGTTTTTTACGTAGCCAATGGGTTTTTATCAAAATAAATTAAATTTTTCTCTATTTATGAATGATTTTAATGAAAAATATAATATATATTTAAAAAAATGTTTTAACATTTACTTGATACATATTATAATATATTGAATGAGGGGAAATTTATTTTTCTACTGAGAAAAGCATTTTTATATTAACCATTTTTACTGATTTGGGAACATATTTAACTATGAATTTATTTCAATTATAAATATTGAATATTCTAAAATAAATTACATGTTTTGAATAAGAATAATTAATATAATCTAATTAGTTTAAATTAATTTTTTGTCATAATTAATAGTAAAACATTAAAAAAATATTACCTAGGTTAACCTTAAAATAAAAATACTTGGTGCTTAAAATATATATAAGGAAGATATTTATATTTGAACATGTGTAAATCCAGTTTATGAATATATTGATACCCTATCTCATATCCCCATAAAATAGTTATCATTGATAATTTTTGTTCTTAAATAAGACATTATTATTTTTTAATCGTTTAAGAAATCCCAAGTGTCTCCTCTCCCTCCCTTATAGGACACCCCTACTATCTCTTCATTGGAACATATTTCACCAAACCATTTCTACAAAATCTGATACAATTATCCTATAAAATTTCACATAAATGATATACATGTTTTTTTCTACTTAATATACCATTATAGGGTCCTTAATAATAGATCAAAATGTGGTCTACCGAATAAGAGGTAATCATCCTACATCACCCCTTTAAATTTATTTCTTCCTATAAATCATATAAATATGTGGTATTCATAATAATATATTAACTATAGTACAACAAGTATTTTATTATTTTTTTATTTTTTTATTTACCATTATCCACCATTTTGTCCATAAAATGGGAAATTGAAGTCTCAATATTAGGTATGTATGGACTACAACCACTACATAGTGATAAAATTTATTTATTTATTTTATCATTAATGGTTCATCATTAACATGTCTTTAATATTTATATATTATATTTATATATTATATTTATAATATAATTATTATTTTTTCGTGATAAAATATTATTTCTCATTTGTTCAATACTTTTATTAGAATATGAAAGAAACATTCATACATTTTTATGAACAACCATATATTTAAGAGTATAATTATTTTTTATATTTATAGATGACATGGATGATTAAAAATATTAATATTTTGAATATATATGATGTTAGTATGATGAATGACAATATAAGGATTATTAATTCGTAATCAATTTACATGTGTCAGATCTTTAAAAGTGAGAAATTTATGAAATGTGAAACAGTTGACACACAAAAAAGATCATTTTATTGAATAATTATAAAAAAATGTGTTTTGAAATATTATATGTTTTTAAATGATTATATTATAGAGTAATTTAAAATGAAATTTTATATATTATAGGGTTGATATTTACAAGGAAATTCAATCATAAGGTATGTGTTTTGGGATACAATATCATTTTTACTACGGTTTATTATGCCTAAATTTTCGATGACTAAATCATGTGATGATTCTCTCTTAAATATATTGAATTTAGTTCTCCACTATTTGTTTATCCAAACTAAATTTTTATTCAATTTTCCTCTATTGATGTAATTAGGATACAAAAATATTGTTTTTACTAAAAATATACTATATTAAACACTTTGATTCGGAATATTTTTTTTAATGTCCATATTTTCATTAACAAGTTTCAAAGAAAAAATAATATCAATAATAATTAATTTTTTCATAAAATCTTAACTATTTTTTAATTTTAATTAAAAAATAAATTGAAAATTGATTTCATTTTCTAAATGAGGTAATTTTGAATTTTTATCACAATCATAAAATAAATTAATTCATTAACAAACTTGGATTTAATAGAATTTCTATATTTCATAACCGCTCAATGGTTTGAATAATAAAATATATGTTTCCAAGGATCATTTCATCGAAATTTATTTCCACATAATTTTTTATAATTTTATATTTTAAATAATATAATTAAAAGTGAAAAGGGTATTCTCCTCAAAAAATATTCTCGATATCTTTAGAATAATTTGTCATTTATCATAATATACATTTATTTTATATATTATTTATGAGGGAAATAATGAAACAAATTTTTTTTACACATTCTCGAGATGGTTTATGATTATTATGAGATAATGTGTATGAAAATCAATTATTATCTATGAGTTATGTTATGATTACAGAGAAAATTTATTTTTTTATTTATTAATACATAATAATGGGTGTCTGATTATGTTATAGGTGAGACAAAAAGTTCTATAGACCTAAAATTCATTAGGTACCGAATTATGATTTTTGGGATCAAAGGATAAATGAGTTGTTTTCTGAGATATAATAATGGTATATGGGCAGTTATCGCAATTCCAAAATAGGGTATATGAGAGGTTATACCGAGCCATTAATAAGAAGAAATAGTGGTTATCATTATCCCAAATAGTGTACATGGGAAATTACCCCAATCCTAACATGTGATGATTGTATTCCTGGGTATCATTGAAATAATATTTCTATTATTATGATTACACCATATTTTATTCCACACTTTTATGAAATGATCTTACACAAATATTTTCATCCCATGTATCATTTTCAATGATTATTTTGGGATTCATATCATTAAATTTTTCAACCATTATTTCATAAATCATAATAAAATTAATTTCTCGGATGAATTTCAAATGTCACGACCTTCTTTTTACACATGTATACATATTATATCCTTACCTGTGATCATTTATTGGAATATATTATATTTACCCTGACTAGTAATTTCATCTCACTTAATCTTGTATTTCATTTTACCTAGAATATTAAGTAGGTATTAATATATGATATTTCAAACTGTAATTATAGTATTAATGAGCTAAGTGTGAGATTATTTAGATCCTTTATATTCTAGTTGTCTATGTATCCTTGTTTCCAATGACATTGAACCATTATAGTTATTGTGTAAACCCATGAAAATTTGGTTTATAAGAAAACAAATCATGATAGTGTGATTAAAATGAATCAAAAATGATTTAAGAATATTGATATATGTTATAAAAATATTATTATTTTGAAGTTACCATGTATTTTAATTTAATGACATGAGGATGAGTAGTCATATTATGAAACATTTTTATACTAGTCCTACCCAATGAAATATTTATCGATTAATTTATGTAAATAAGAACTCATATTTAGTAATTACTTTTAGGTTTCATGAAATTTTGAGGAAAAATGTGACCAAGGGGGAAATCCTAGAACAAGTGACCATGAAGCTCACATGATGATGAATCTCACCGATAATCCAATCAGTTGAGACTCAAATATCACTTAGAAAAATATTTTTGGCCATAAATATTTTCAAGTTTGTTAAAAACAAACAAAATGTAGTGGTGAACTCCCCCACTCAATCATATATTCTAAATTATAACTTATTGGAAGTGGTAAAGTCCTCCTTCATTCTATCCTTATTGGGTTTTGAAATCCCTTTTTTATGAAGGGTTATCAAGAAGGGAAGAACTGTAATAATTTCATCCAAACATAATGACATTAAATAATTAGTAAACCTAAGTAGATACTCCATCATTGAGCATGTCATGCCTCCTAAATTAGAGAATATATAGATGTTCAATTATTATACCTAAATTATTTTAGATATCTAGTGTTTTAATTACTAGAGTTTGAATCTTATGGGGATGGTCTATTAATATGATGTCTTCCTTTCAAATGATTAGAAATAAAGTGCATGCATCTAGGGGAAAGTCTTTGTAATGATTTTATTTCATAGAATTATGAAATGGGATTAAATATTTGATCACATAAATACCTATAAAACTCGTACATATATTTTAATTTTTAGTTTTAAGATTAAATAGCTATATTGGTACCCACATATCCTTCGATATATAATAACCTCTGTTGGAAATACTATCAGGATAGATAGGAAAAAAAATCAAATATTCGTGCACCAATCTAGGATTCTAGTGGAGGTTAACATCTCAACTACCCAAGTAGAAGATACGGTGATGATAACCCTGGATTATAGATTACATCTTGATATTTAATATGAGAGGATATAAAAATTATTCTTGGAAATAAATTTCATTGGATGTTTGACATCTACATGAAATAGGGATAAAGCATGTATCAGTTGCAAGGATTGTGGTTTTCATGATGCTAACTGTCGATGAAGAAATGTAAAAGGAAAAATTAATTCTCATGGTTCATGAATAATAAAAAATCATGAGTCATCCAATGGTGTAAGGGAGGAATCCAATGTTGGGGAAAGACATGTAGAGTACACACCTATGGAATACCCGTATGGACACTCTTTATTATTTTCATTACCCTATATGATTGATGTGATAGATATAAATCATGAAATTTTATCAATATTTTGGAATCATTAATTTTGATTATGTTTCTAAATAACTTGAACCTCAAAAAATATTTTGAGAGGACATCTAGTTATAATTCAGTAATCCTGAAAAATCCACAATCTAAGATACCATGAAGAACAAGTACATTCCCATTAGAATTTATTTATATGAAATGTGGTTCATATTTTCCTACATAATAAGAATTAAGAATCACATAAATCTAACAAAGAAAATTCTATTCCACAAGACTTGGATTCCCCAACATGATCAGGATAGGGTGGCATGTGAGACCCTACTTCTGAGGAACTCAATATTATTCAATAGGTGGGTTATCAAGAACAATATAAGGGTGATGATGGATCCTTTTATTCTATGGTGATCCCTTATATAAATTTATAGGTTTTTACAATATATTTACCCCCATGGATAGATAGGATCACATGAATGATGTCCGCATGTATAACTGGATACTAATGCTGAAATTGGAATCCCTTTATCACATGTATGTTACTATATAGCTTTCAAAAGAAAGACATGTATGGAAAGGATTTATAAGGCCATGTAAGAGAATAATAAATTAACTTCCCTATGTGTTATTTTCATATTTATGAGTCTGAGGAATAAGAAACCCTATGATATACTCAGATCTCATTAACTCTTGGAAAGAATAATGGGATTCACCAACTAATTTCCTTTCTCGATTTGGGATGAATGGGAACAGAGAACAGTCATGAATTAACAAAAATCAAAAAACATTTTAAAAGGAAAAAACATGAAAATTGACCATCTAGATGTGGGATATCAAGGAGGGCCTGATTCATGCTCAAATTTACCCAATAGATGAAGGTAGAAAGGTCCTTGTAGTTTAGCTTGGGTTGTTGAATCCTGAGAGACCGAAGAAGAAACCTATAGACACATACATTCTACGAACTACTTTTGGCTATGATGTTTCCAACTTGGGTTGATTTTAGATGGTTTTAAATGAAATCTAAGAGACTTAAGTTAATTCAATTTAAAATAATGTGTTAACCCTAGGTTATCACTCAAGGTGGATTGGACATATTCACTTTTCAATTTTTTCAATTTCTTATATTTGAGATGAGTTCATTTAAAAAAATCAAACAACATCATTACTTAATAATTTTATAACAACATACCATAATAATAATCACCTATAAATTTGGGGGATTAAATTTATGAGAACTCCAAGGGAAAGGTATTTATTTTCACATGAATTATGTGGCCTTTAAATTCAACAAGGTCCAAGAAGTTTTAAAATCATAAAATAAAAATCTCATTTAAAATAAGTGATTATACAATAATGTGGTTATAAATAACATCGAATCCAGTCCCTTGATACTCTCTTGGGTAAACCCATAAGTGGTTTAGACCTCCATTGATTCTATGGTTTCAATGGAAGTGGGAAGTAGACTCATGAAGGAGGAAATGGAGAAGTAAAAAAACAATGAAAAAACAATCACTCCACTATTGTGTGATAATTTCACAAGTTTTTGTGTGAATAAATTCACACATTTAACCAAAGATATCAAAGTGATATTATAAATAATATATTAAGATTAGAGCAAGAAATTTTATTAAGAAACTAAAGTAAATTGAACAACTTACATGTGAAAGACAAAGTCGAGACAACAATATTGAACCATAACAATACAATGAAAGGAAGCTCAAAATATGATAAGATACTCCAACACCACTTCCTTAAATAGTAATTTTGGGAGGCTTGGGTCAAGCCTCTAAAAGTTCAAATCATTCCACTTGATTATCGCAGGCCTAAGGTGGTGAAAAGCTTGTGGAACTTGGACTTTTCCACTCTTGACCCGAGGTGGCAGGCTGCTTGCAACCACCAAACAGACGCGTTGAACAAACATTATAGATGGACAAATTATAGTGGGCCATAGAAGAAGAAAACAGATAACCAGATGAATCTTAATCACCTGTAAAATTTTGGCCCTTTTGGATTTGTGAATCAAAATTTATGGCCAATTTAGTGGGATAATATTCTAGGTCGCAGATTATGGCCCAGATTTTGATATTCTATTTGGGCCGCCTTAATTGCCATCATGTAGGCCAAATTAGCACTGGCTATTGAAAAATTATTTGTTCCTATATATGTATTCTATAATCCCACAAATTTTGGCCTTCATTTTCCTTCACTACAATAGAAATACCCTATACCAACAGATTGTAACCATTGGTATAGGCCTCCAAACCGTTGGTATAGCCTATACCAAAGGTTTGGAGCACCATTGCTAAGTAAGCCGTGAGGATAGGTCTATACCAACGGTTTTGGGAAAATTATTGGTCTAAGTAATATGATAATATATACCAACGGTTCCATAAAACCGTTGGTATATGTAATTCAAAAAATAATCATTCGTTTGGTTTTGATCCCAACACCTCTCATTTGTAATTGAACGACCTAACCACTAACCTAAATTACTTTTGTGAACATAATTTCATAAATATATATATGTATTATCATAAGTTTTTTAAATATTGAATTATTTAATGTCTTATGTAATAATAGTCCATTAAAAATTCATGTACCTATTAGAATTGTTTTGAGAACCGTTGGTATATGTTCTTTGATTTTGGGACCTATACCAACGGTTTGGAAAAACTGTTGGTATAAGGTCTCTATAATGGAAATATACCAACGGTTTTGGACAAACCGTTGGAATATCCCCCCCCCCATACCAACGGTTTGTCCAAAACCGTTGGTATATGTCCATATAAGGGACCTATACCAACAGTTTTCCCAAAACCCTTGGAATAGATCATATTTCCAGAAGTGTATGTATGTTGGGCCCCACATTCTCATCAGTGGGCTAGTGTCCAATCTGCATTCTCCACAATTATTTGCATGAAATCCCATTTTGGTGGTCTTTCAATGTGAATCTTCTAACACTCCACATGTATGAATTGATCCCAATATAATTAGAAACCTGAAAATTAAATATGAAAATAAAATCAAGACCATTGGGTACTTTAAATGATGTTTAAAAATGTACCACATAATAGTGCATTTTAAGCAGGAATTACAAATTATAATGTGAAATGATGTTCCAAGTGTAAAATGCACTAAAATGGTGTTTATGAATAATAAATAACATTATTATTATATATATTAAAAATGAATATTAGCCTCATTTAGTGGAAAATCACACCCCCCCCCCCAAATTGGGTTTTTCTATTCTCAAGCAGAATATATCTCAACAATATGAAATTTGAATTTAATTTTCCAAAAACATTTTAATACACAACGATCACCAAAAACCCTTACAAAAAACAATCATGTTACCCATCAAAATATTTTAATACATGATAGTTTAATAAGAAGATCTCAATCCCAAGCCCATTACATTGTTCAAATTCATCGCCATATTTCATCCAATATCAATTAAGATTGATGATGTGTTGTGCATCACATTAGACATGGGGGTTCTTCCTTATTCACGAGAGAAATGATGGAAGTGCAAGGTGGAATAACGTTTCAATATTAAGATGAGTATTCATATTTTTTTTATTGTATTGTTTTTTTGTTTTTGTAATTTTTCCATGTTAATTGAAATTTCACTCAAAAGAGTCAACCCTTGTATCAAGACTTTACCAATGACTCCCAGGCTCAAATAAAGTTGGGCACCAAGTAAAGACCACATACTTGGGCATCATCTTGAGTTAACTCAGTCAAAAAAATTCTAATTATCAAAAATAGAGATAAAATTACTAACACTGGGCCAGACAACAATGGAGTCACGATCCCCAAGTGTTGAAAGCCATGAATTAGGTCATTTCATTGCTCTATATGCAAATTTCTTGTTTTTTAAATTTTTCTTACTGAATACTCATATTAAAACTAAAATTAATGCCAAAACTATAATATTTATTTGGGGGTCCCCATGAACTCTAACTAATACCCCACTATCCAAAGGACGTGAATTGTGATCTTTTTTTTTATTTGGATGAAATTATAAACTATGAAATATCACATTGGATATATAAACTTTACAAAATATATGCTCATGAAATTATACAAGGATTAAAATCAGAATCGGGGCATGCTAAATTAGTTGATGTTTAGTTTTAGAGTGTGCAATGTGTATTACCATGTTCAATGTTAATGGAATTTTGTCTTCTATTTACACACATTTTTTCAAATCATTCATTTATTTTGACACAAAATCATTTTCTATTTTATCTCCCCTGAACATAAAATAACACTATCTATAGTGTTTAAAGAAAAGAAAATTTGGAAGGGGGTAGAGGTAGAGAATGAGTGTTTATAAAGGAAATTGAAAACGAGGATCATGGAATGAAGTCACCTGGTGGTTGAAGATGAATTTCATGCTACTCCAATATAGTTCTTTGATATCCACTTTAATTGTAGAGTTGCCTAGTTGAAAAAGGGAAAAAACAAACTAAATAAAACAACATATATATAAATATTATAGAATAAAGAATCACAATAAGCCTTAGGTCAGTGGTAAGTGCGCACCCCTGTCTCCCTTTGGACCTGGGTTCGATTCCCTACTGCTTCATCAATTGTGACATGGTTTGACCCATGAACTACGATGTGTCCCTTTTTATTATCATTAGTATAATTTTTTTTGTATTTTCAAATTAACCTACAAACACATAAAAATAAAATAATGTAAACTGATGATGCATGGTCTTCCTTTTAAATTTCTGGGTAAGGAATTACTCAAGTATCACACCATGTGACATGGATGAATATGGAGCTCCCCTTCCATACCCATCAATACTCATAATAGAATAACAGGTCAATAGTCTATTTTTCTTAAATATCAAAATGATTCATTAATCCTATTTTTTTTAAAAAAGATGATTCGTAAATATGAAAACCACGAGTTGCCTCCCGTGTAGCACTTCAGTTTAATGTTTCTAGCTCGACTTGAACCCCTTTAACTTATCTGACACCAACTTTTAAAATTTTAAAGACCCCATATTTATCCATTTCGACTTTATTGAGATTTATTCTTTATTTAGAATTTTTTTCACGTAAAAACCTATTTTCTAAAATGAGTGGGTAAATCCATGGAATATCAAAAATGGTGGATTTAATTTCTTTTTTATTATTTCCAGAGACATAAAGAATCATTACCTCTTTATTGGTTTCAAGATACAAAATTGTAAAAATGGGAAGTTTTTTACTATCCCCAATGAATGGAAACATGAGGGTGGATAGAAAGTCCTTTTGTTCAAGTTCCAAGTAGGCTAACACTTTCAAACATAGGTTGGGACTTTGAATCAAATTCAATTTCATTTTAAAAATTTCTTAACATAATTGGATTCTTTCAGTAGAATATTCAACCACAAAATTGGAAAGATCAGTGTTATGAATGGGAACGAACTCAAAGTTTTTTATTTATCCCAATGTTTCACTAATTTGGGTTTTTTAAAGAATCGTAAATAGAGATATAATAGGGACACTCAATCCATGATGTCAAATTTTCCTCTTGGGATTACAAAAAATCAGTTTCCTCTTGATTTAAAAACGTATCAAGAATTCATTGATCATCTTCATCTACCCCAAATCCAAATTTTTTCTCTTCAGTAAATTTGTGAGAGATTTGTGGGAAACTGGACACTTCACATAAGGCTTTGAAATGGACAATTGGTGTAGGGACGCATTCCTCATATGTTTTAATGCTTTGCAGTTCTAATCTCAAATTTGAAACGTAAAAATTCATTTTCTCCATTTGTTGGCAAAATGTGTTAAGTAATGACTGTGGATCATGATGGGAAATGGGTTGAGAAATATGGTCTATTTCAGGTGGATAATTAAGTTGTTGGAATTTCTCATAAGGTATTTCATTTTGGATTTGTGGGGATAGAAACTAATTATATGTTGGGATGTTTTGTAGATCATAGGAGTGAAAACATTGTGGTTCATTAGGTTGTTGATGACCCCACCAGTAGAAATTATGATGGCCATTGTACATCACACATGGGGTTGGGTGATGAAAGTTGGGATAGGTTCCATATGTTTGGATTTTTTCCAAATTACCTTCCATAGGATTGAGGGGGTAAGAACAGAGAAGTGGGTTGAAAATAAAAGGATGCTAGTGACTAATATAACTTACATAGGTCCCCAGAAATGGTTCCAAAATTTTATTCATGGTCAAATTTACCCAAGAGATGATGGTAGAATGGTCCTTGTAGTTTAGCTTGGTTTGTCGAATCCTCAGAGACCAAAGAAGAATCCTATAAACATATAAATTATATGGACTATTTTTGTATATAAAGTGGCCAACTTGGGTTTATTTTAGATGGTTTTAAATAAAATCTAAGAGTCTTATGTGAATTCAATTTAAAAGAATGTGTGGACCCTAGGTTATCACATGGGGTGGATTGGATGAATTCCCTTTTCAATTATTTCAATTTCTTAAATTTGATATGAGTTCATTTAAGGAGATCAAACAACTTCATCACTTAATGATTTTATACCAACAGAACATAATAATAATCACCTATACACTTAGAGGATAAAATTTATGAGCACTCCAAGGTAGTGGTTTTTATTAGCACTTGAAGTATGTGGCCTTAAAATTCAAAAAGGACAAATAATTTGTAAAATCATCAAATAAAAATCTCAATTAAAAGAAGTGATTAAACATTAATGGGGTGATAAATAACATCCATCCTGGCGCCTTATTACTCCCTTGGATCAACCAATAAGTTGGTTATCCCTCCATTGATTCTATGGTTTCAATGGAAGTGGGAAGTTGACCCATGAGGGAGGAAATGGAGAAGTAAAAAGACAATGAAATAACAATCACTCCCCCGTTGTGTGATAATTTCACAAGGTTTGGTGTGAATAAATTCACAAATTGAACCAACAGTATCAAAGTGATATTAAGAACAATAGAATAATATGATAAGAAGAAATTTTATTAATAATCTAAAGTCAATTGAACAACTTACATGTGAAAGACAAACTTGAGACAACAAAATCGCAGTATAACATTAAAATGAAATGAAGCTACAAACAGATGATAATAACCTCCACCACCACTACCTTAAATAGGAATTTTGGGAGCCTTGGGTTGAGCCTCAAACATTAAAAAGTATCCCACTTGATTATGGTTGGCCTAGGGTGGTGGAATGCTTGTGGAACTTGGACTATTCCACTTTTGACCTGAGGTGGCAGCAAGATTGCATCCACTAAACAGATGCATCGAAAGGACCTTTTTGATGGCCGAATTATAGTGGGACATAGAAGAAGAAAACGACTATCCATATTTCTGATAACTGGATGTAAATTTTCTGCCCATTTGGAGTTGTGAATCAAGAGTTATGGTTCATTAGAGGGACAATATTCTAGGCCGCATATTCTGGCCCCGATTTTGATATTCTATTTGGGCTGCCTTAATTGCCATCTTGTAAACCGAATTAGCACTAGCTTCTAAAAAATGATTTTTTCCTATATATTTATTCTAAAATCCATTTAAATTTGGGCTTCATTGGGCCTTAATGTTGAGCCCCACATTCTCATTAGTGGGCTGGTGTCCAATCTGCCTTCTCTAGAATTGTTTGCATGAAATCCCATTTTGGTGGTCTTACAATGTGAATCTTCCAACACTTAATAAGTATGAATTGTTCCCAATATAATTAGAATCCTGAAAATTAAATATTAATATAAAATCAAAATCACTTGGTACTTTAAATGATGTTAGAAAATGTACCACGTAATAGTGCATTTTAAGAAGAAATTACAAATTATAATGTGAAATGATGCTCGAAGTGTAAAATGCCCTAAAATGGTGTTCTTGAATAATAAATAACATGAATATTAAATATATTAACAATTAATATTATCCTCACTTAGTGGTTAATCAGGGCCTCTAACAAGGTTAATATCATTCCATAAATGAAGCTCTATTACTATAATTATTTTTTGATAAGGACATTCCCTATAGACCATAGTCTTTAGAAATTATCCAACTGATTAAAAACCTATATTAATTGGAATTGTTGAACGAAAAACACTCTACAATAATGGGATTATCTTTAAATGGGATTCACATGGGTACACCTTTGTATGAAATTACTTTAAGGATACTAATATGGATCATCTATGTATCCTCTTACATTATAGAATCCACCTACTCAAATAAAATATGAAATATCATATAATCTCAGTTTCAATCAACACTAAATTATTATTTATATCCGTCTATTTTGTGTGAAAATTATCATATTACATAATGATAAATGACTTATGGAAATAGATTGATGTATTCTCTTAACACATTATTTATAGATTTGTGACAATGGGGGACTTCAACACTATTGGAGGCCTAAATTAAAAATGGATCTAACATAAATAGATATTATTCTATGGAATGTTCTTATTACATTTATTGTTGAAACTTTATAGGTGTACCAATTTCATGAGATAATTTAACATAGAGAATATACAACTTGTATAGAAAATAAGGAATTAACATGAAATATATTTTTATCCAAATGGATTATATTTGTGATGCCATTAGGGTCTCATATTACACCATCGAAAAATAAAAAATAGATCACTACCACATCATAGTTGATCTATATAATTATAATAAAATTCTATTTCCTATCAAATTCAAATTCAAAAATGGAAGGCTTGTTAATTATTGGTGGAGGGAGGTTGTTTTGGATGGTTGGAAGATGAATCCCCTTGAATGACCCCTTCACAAACATTCATGAATGTTGGATCATCTTAAATGTCTCCTTAGTGAATGTATTGTGATAAAAATTTCTAATCTAGATATGGATATCAAGGATTATAATTATTATCTTACATGACATCAAAATAGAAATCAATATCAAAATAATTCCTACGAGGAAGTAATATGTGCTCTCTCTAAGATGGATAACCTATTTCGTATGAAAGGTTAGTTGGAACACAACCAACTAAGTTTCATATGGTTAATTTATGGTGATAGAATCTCATGGTCCATTTTGTATCTATACTTGTAGAAGAGTTTTAGGATAGAGAACAATTCCATAATATTTAATAGATGCCTCCAAACATCTAAAAATGAAATTTACAAAGAATTTGTAGAGTATTTCAATGGGAATGGATCTAATTATGGGGTGGAAAAAGTGAAAAAGATTATTTTCAACATACAGCCTTCCATTTAAGAGCACCAAAACTGATCTCTCATCATGGATTCTTCTAAAAAGATATTCAAAACATATCTTTTCCCTCTCAACCTAGAGAGTGATTATGGAAAGGTTGGATTTATTAATAAATTACATAGGTTCAATTGACAAATTATAAATGATGATGTGATAATGGTGGTTTGGTAATATTAAATATTACCTCTATGCGATATAGAATAAACATGAACATTATTTCTCTGATACCCAAGAATAAAAATTAAATTAATTATATGGACTTCAAGATAATTTATCTCAGAAACACTATTCCTATAATTATCATTTAGATAATTATGAGTTGGATAGTATGAATAATTATTTAAATTATTAAGGAAAATCAGTTTGGATTTGTTTCTAGGAGTATCATCAAGAACATTTTATTCAAAGCCTCATAATTTATTAAATTAGTCGAGATTAAAATGAAATAAGGGAATTTTGAACTCAAAATTGACATCTTGAAGGAATTTTACATATTTAATTGAAATTATATTCTTAAGATACTCATTATGTATGGGTTCTAAATTTATTTTATCATATTAATTATCACTGTTATTAACATTTCTAGGATTTCTATTATCACAAATGGGTCCCCCTAGGCTTATTTTTGTGCAGTATGTGTGTAAGAAAATAATACCCAATATCAGACCTCTTTTTTTCTATTAATTAATATCACGTGAGTAGATTAATCAAGTAAAATTTTTATATTCAAATATATAATAATATTAAGTCTTGAATATGGTAATTTACTTCATTACACCTCTTCTACACTAATGAAATTCCCCTCCTTTGAAAAGCTTTATGGACAAACACATATTCTTTTACACAATTTGTTTTGTAAATTAGAATAATATGATAGGGAAATCCATATTTGAGAACAAATAATTCACTATATTTGGATGTGTAATACTAGTCATGAAGAGAAACAGGTTAACTAAGAACCTATAGATGGATTGGGGATCCCTCCCTTTCAACTACCGGAGAGTCCCCTTATTTTTAGATAATTTTATAAGCTACTAACATGGAATTATATTCTATAGAATTAGAAATAATGGGACAGGTGGAAAGGGAAATCTATGTCCTAGGTCAGATGGGTATTCTTGTCTGAATCAATGATCATAGTTAAATTTTCATACTCCATATTTCTTTACAGATGATCAATAAACCTCATCAATAATCTATAAATCCGGATCAGGAACATCATCTATATTGTGGTGATCAAT
Source organism: Viscum album (assembly GCA_963277665.1). Taxonomy (NCBI): domain Eukaryota; kingdom Viridiplantae; phylum Streptophyta; class Magnoliopsida; order Santalales; family Viscaceae; genus Viscum; species Viscum album. Next base: position 277,543,533 of record OY728137.1, read on the forward strand.
GAAAGTAAATTGATTACTATTTCATGGATGGAATTCATTAATACCATTTATATGTGGGTTGGGGAATCAATGATATTATGGTATTTAATTATAAATTTCTTAAATAATTCACCTAGAATATTCTGATATCAAATGATTCATTAATTAATTTTTTATCATGAAGGAATAACACAAGGCTATTGTATTGGTACACCCACTACCTTGAATCATATGATTAGATTCTAATATGATACACAATTAATATCATCATGTGTAACTCCATGTATTTGTCAAGAATGTATTCCTTCCTCAATTGTTAGAATACCCCCTAACTAGATAGTCCCCTCAAGAACAATAGGATTTCCCCTCCAAACATACACCAAACGGTTATTGATGTTATACTAATAGATAGAAACATCTTTGATTATTTTTTATTCCAATATAATGGTAAAATATTGAGGTATGATATTATGGATACTAACACTCATTTATGGAATCCATATAGTAATAGTCCCAACACATTGTACTCTCAAAGTCCAAGAACACATAAAACAACTTTTATTATTTCTTATCCTTTGGATGATCTAGATAAATTGGTTTCCCACTAATGAAAAATCATTTAAGGATGGGTAGTATCTTATTTCAACCTGTCTTCTATGTTTTGAGTATGGGAATGATTTTAATAACCATTTCATGAGGTGTATATTTTTTCAATAACACTGTATTTATCCTGGAAATTTATTTTTCAATTGAATATATACACCAAGTCATAAAGAAGATATCATGATGTTAATTAGTTGGGTTGTACATAGTGATATGTTACAAAAAAATTCTACAGGTGGGAATAGACATTGTTATTGTTTTTTATAAATTCCATGAAACACACAACTACATAATAGCCAACAACACTCTATTCACCAAAAAATTCATACCCCAAACACAAAGGTATATGTTTATTAAAATATGATGAAATGAATCATATGGAATATAATTATGGATCTAAAAATTGTAAGAATGTTAGGTGTTCCTAGAAGGACTAAAACCCACTAGTTTTTAAATCTATATATTGGATGATATTGATCCCCTCATGTATAATGTTCATTATTTATTTTAATTCTTATAGAATTCTAGGACCTGTGGATTTTGGAGGTATTTTCTTCACCCTTTTTGACTTTGTAAAATTATTTTTCATCGTTATAGTAGAATTCAAATTAGCTTAGTTGTTTATTTTTCAAAATGATATGATCCATCAGTCATGTTTTCCACTATTAATGGAATTCTCCCTAGATTGAGACATGATATGAGGGTTTGTGTCATGAAATACTCAATCATGAAAATTATCTCCTAGTGAAATGAAATATAAAAGTCCCTATATTTTCTCTCGGGGAGGTTGCAATTTGAGTTCCAAGACTACCAATTTTGTTTTTCTAGTTTTTTTCAAGAAGTGAAATTTGGAGATTTGATTAAATTTTCTAAAAGTAAATACAAATATAATATAAATTTTAACAAAATTCAATTGAAAGATATAAAAGTGATGACAAATATAATGGTTTTGAAATCTATACCAGAACAATATTTGTGTACAATCTTAAACATCTCATACACTCCCATCATCATTGATTAAAAATGATTTTCAATTGAAATTCGGAATGCCCCCAAGGACCCCTAGGTGAAAACCCATATTTTCATAGACATCATATCAATAACTAAACAACAATTTTTTCCCTTTTGTATAAGTGATTAAATTACATGAATAACTATATTAAATAAAACCTAATTAAAATCACTATGCTATGGCATGACCTCACTGAAGAAATGTAAATAGTGAAGTCAGTTAATTTATATCTTTGATTCAAAAAAAATCCTAAGAAATATTACGAAAATATATTCATGAATGAAAAAAACATAATTAATTAAAAAAAATTTCCCATGATAAATACAAAAGGATATTTTACAATAAGAACACCACTCTGAATATAGTTCATGTTTGTTATCACCATCCATAATAACCTGGTGCTTATCCTCAAATCACATTAGAATCCCAACTCACATCCACTAAAAATAATGTAGATAATATTCATGAACATCACTATATAAACCTCAATATTCTTATATCCATCCAACCACACCATGGAATGATGAAGAGATGAAAATATAAATGACTTGAGGGATAAAAATTCTCAAATCTAGAACTTGTTTCTCCTATGTTTTCTCATTTTTATCTACTTCACGTATTGAATATGCCTATATAATTTATGAAGAGTTTAAAATAATTAACTCCAATTTCGACCATAAAATTTTTAGATGATTCCGAAATGTTTTGGTAAATTTATCTTTTATGTAACAAATATAACTTTTTCTAATTGTTTGGATCCTTAACTATCCACTTGTTTGAATCTCACAAAGACTAACTTAAGGAGAGAGTTTTTCAATGAAAATATCCATTAATGTGTGAAATTGGGTCTCATATAATCTCCAGTTTTAATAAATTCCTTTTGAAACATGTATCTATAGTTATTCATAATTTAATGGGGTGGGGTCGAATCCATCGAGTTGAAAAACTTTCTACAAAGATTCTTTTATTGGACCTCTATATGACCAAATAAAGGCTTGTACCAGTTAAAAAAATGAGTCACACAACCACAATAATTAAAAAAAATTGAACATTTTATTTAGATCGATATTGAAGAATATATTTCCTCAATATATAAGTAATTTAAAGTAGTTATAATTTCAAAATTATGAAATTTTCAACTTTAATCTCAAAAAATCCCTAAAATTCAAAAACAATGAAATAAATCTCAAAATGTTTTATTGGTGGGGATCAAATAATTTATTTAGACATTAATGAAAGTTTAAATTTTAGCACTATAAATTCCCCCACACATATCACATGGACTGTCGGAAAATTTAACACTCAAAACAAATCAAGGAAAATTAAAAACACCTAATAATGAGAATCACCAATTAATCACCAAGAATAAAAAGATATCAAGCCACAAAAAATTTCATAAATTATATCATTCAATTTGTTTCCATATATTTTATCTTCCCATTCATAGAACACACTTACCTCATAATAATTTTATCTCAATAGACAAATATTTATTTTCAACAATACTTTTATCATCAAAACTCATGAATGAATCACCAAAGGATTGATAAATTTCAACATATCCACTTTATGTGAGCCATGAAAATGTGATAATAATAATGAATTTTTGAGGTTTTTATATGTATTATGTTATTTCACTTTCAAATATGAATAATATTAAGGCTGAATAAAGAGGTTTTGGCACTTTTAAGAAAAAATGCATGATTCCAATTTCTACACAAGAATGGTATCATCCTTACTCCCCTTTGAAGAAAATAATCTCCAAGAATCCATAATAATCTCTTTTCTGTACCATTTAATCATTCATTCATCAGTGAAAATGAATTTTTTTATTCAATTATTTTTTTAAACCTCATGATATGGAATAATATACTTCCATTGAAAGGTTCAGATTTGAATAACACCATATAATTTAAGAGATATATAGTGGAATGAATCTCACCAAAATAATATGTAGAAACGAAATCTCTTAAATGTTATAATATCCACCGAATATAATATCAAATGATGTATCACACCATAATTCATCTCCCCACACACATAAATGCAACTATATAATTCATTTTCACTTCTAGGGTGGGCTTGAAAGTGAATATTGGATTCTAATGTAGATAAGAAAGTATGTTGTACTTGTATACTATGGGATTCAGAAAGACCAAATATATAGGGAAGTAAACAACAAATAGGGTTCACTTGAAAAGGGGGTTTAAAATCGAAATTATTTCCTCAATAATTTCATTCACAAGTACATCATCCCTCATGTTTTGACAAAAATAAATCATGTTCTAGATCAATCGAGCATGAATTATATCCCTCCTAAAATGATTTCAATGTGAATAACATGTCAAAATGGTTTCATATGAATCATCGGAATTTGATTTAAAATATAAAAATATTAATATAAGGTAAAAGATTCAGACTTCAGAGCTACCCTCATGAAATTTCAAAAATATTGACCATGAAACAATGTTATTTCCTACATTCATTTATCTTAAGTTTCATGGGATCAATTGGTCCACTCATAAACATAGGTTTAAAAATATAATTACCATCATTTATGCTAACATTTTTCTTACACAAAATTTGAAATAAAACACACAAGATTTGAAAAAAGGTAAAGAAAAGAAACAGAAAAAAATGGGAAATTAAAAAAGAAAGAAATATTGGAAAGAAAGGCACAAAAAACCTAATCAACCCATCACCTCTGCCTACTCCCACATAATTATTTTGTGCAATCTAATCATTATGAACAAAATTTATATCAAGATTAAATTTAAAAAATTAAAAGTCATCACAAAAAATATTCTAGATGAAAAGACAAAATCTATTTTCAATTTTATTAAACTTTCTAAATATGGATCTCTTTTACTGAATGATCTTGAAAATTATCTCTAAATGACTTCTTTATGTTCCCATGTACATTGAATGGTTTCCCTTTTTCAGGTTCTTTTATCTATATAGCCCCTAAAGAAAAAACAATATATAATGAATGTTCCAATACATTTGAAATGAAATTTTTATTTGAATATCTTTAATCTTGAATTAAACAACAAAATTTTATCTCATTCTATAAAGTTTATATTGAGATTAATCCCATCATGAATTTTTTTATTCCTTATACAACCTGGATCATTCATATACATTCTTTCAAATCTCCTCTTTATATTTCAAACAAAATATTCATTAATTTCATGATGAAAAAAGATTAGTGTTACTGTTCAAATAGCCAGGAATGATTTGTTCTCTAACTCAATTGAAAGGTGAAAATATTTACCAAAATATATTCTAAATGGTTTCATTCCTATTGGGATTTTGAATGAATTACTATATGAAAATAGTATATCATCTACTCTCAAACTCCAATCTATTCTATATGGGTTTATAGGTTTTTCTAGATTTTTTTATTTCTCTATTGGACAACTCAGCCATTCCATTTTCTTAGGGTGATAGGTTGTAGAGACTCCAGGATAAACTCCACATTTCATAAATATAGTATCAAATGTAATATTATAAATTTGGGTACCTTGATTATTAATCAGAAACTTTGGAAATCCAAATCCTGAAAAAAAATTCCTTTAACAAACATTGACAAAATTTTGGAATCATCAGCAATTGAGGGAATAAAATCTATAAAATTAGAGATATAAAAAATTTAAATAATGATCAAATGAAATCCCAAGGAATTGAGAAAATATCTCATTAAATCCATCCCCCATACATTAAAGGCATTATAAAAAAATGTGGTTTTTATGGAATCTCATCCTTTTTTTCAATGATTCCTTAGAATTGACATTTTTTGCAGGTTCTAAAAAATTATGAAGCATCTCTAAATATGGTTGGCCAATAAAAACTAGAATCATTCACTCTTCCTGCTAATATTTCTAGACCAAAATGTCTTTAGTAGCTCAATGTGTGACAAAAATATAGGATGGATTGAAATTCGTAATTTTGAATGCATATCCTATTCATTTGATCACTACCAACATTCCACAAGTAAGGGTCATCTCAAATGATATTCTTTGAATCACTCAAGGTTTTATAAAATATTTTTCTTATAAAACATGTGAGGAAATTTATCAGTTGCAAAATAATTGACCGGATTACAAAACCAAGTGTTTTCACATTGATTAGAATACAACTCCAAATTTTGAAAGGTTTCTTAAATGGGTGTAAAATATAATGTTTCCCATTCAAAACAGATGGAATAATACTCATATGATCAACAAAATGGTCCTATATCTTTTATTATCCTTTATTTCAACATTAAACGCCTATAATAGCAATATCCATATCAAATGTCTTGGTTTCCCATCATTTTTATTCATCAAATAACTAATTATAGAATGATCTATGAAAACTATAACCTTGGAGACTAGTAGGTAATATTTAAGGAAAGAAAACATCAAGAATTCCTTAGTAGTTATTTTGTAGTCAGATTGGGCCTAATCTAATGTTCTAGTGGAATAGACCGTCATATATCAGATTTCTTTTCAATCCTTTCACTCAAAATTACCCGAGGATAACATTTAGATGAATCAATATTGATATCAATGAGAATTTTCCATTTGAGAGCTTGAAAAATATGAGGGGTTATAAGTTGTTATTCCATCTCCTCAGAACCATATTTTCAATTCTAATCAATGAAAATTGGGGCATCTTTTTAGACCATTCTTAGAAATGGTAGTGAAATAATACTTACATAAAATATGAACCTGTCATAAAAAAGCATGAACAAGAAAGAACATCACATATCTTACTATTTTTATATATGTAAATGAATAAATTAAATAAATATTGGATTGATCAATATTAATTCCATTTATATACCCAACATGAAAAAAACTCTTACCCACCATGAAATGTCATTTTTCATAATTGAGAACAATATTATTAACAATTCATGTTTCAAGAACATAATACATAAATATCAAAAAACATTCAAATTATGATCCATAAATGGTGAAGTCATACCTAACATGAATGTTTTGAGAAATTCATATAAAAAGCCTCATTGCAAACCTTTATATAATTACAATAGAATTAAAAAAAATAAAGGGAATATTATATAAGAAACCATTTCAAAGAGTCATATGAAAGTTATCATATCTTTACCTTTCAACAAAATTTGAATTTGGAAATAACAATATAATCTATCAAGAAAAAAGAGTGGGATTTTCAAGCACACATTTTAATGAAATGATCACGGATTGATAATTGGAAGGGGCCTTTCCTTGTAACAAAATTGAGTTTCTTATAATCAATAGAAATTATAAATTTATTTGGAAGCCTAACAGAGAAAATTTCAAAAAATTTATTCCTTGATATTTCGAGGCCAATGTTTTTGGAACAACATGTATAGTACTCACCCATTGGCAATCAGAGATGGGAAAAATAATTCAATCATATAATAGGATGGGGATTTCATTATTGAAAATTACTAATATTTTTGGGTTCAATATTATTTGAAATTATGTCATTGGTTTAGAATTTTCCTATGACAAAATTATATGGAATAATATTAAGCGATTGATTATAGTTAAATATAATATATTTGATTCTATGACGTTCATGTTGGTTTTGAGGACATACAAAAGATTATTCTACTTGTATATTGAAAAATATTTTGAAATGATGATAGGTAATTTTTCAGTCTCACCAAATAAAGAATATTTCATATTCTTATGAAGTGGTATCAACCTTAAATTAGATGGGTAATTTTCATTGATCAACAGTCACTGCATGTATGGGTGATTATTTAATGAAGCTTCTAATTTTAAAGCAACACCATCACGATGATCACATTGCTTATTCTTAGGATTTTTATCATGTAAAAAAATAGAAACTTATATAGGGAGACCACAAGCAGGTTCAAGAGTTTTTATAAAGTCATATTCATAAATTTTGAGATTAAAAAAGCTTATAAATTAGTATCAACATTATAATACTCATCATAATATTCTTGTTTTCTCTCCCTTGTTGATTAGATTCAGTAATAAACAAATTATCATCTTTTAAAATAACAATTAGTTTTATATCACTAGAAAAATTTGTGAGCATCTCAAGGGAAATAAAATAAATCATGTTTAGTTGGGGGGGATTAATTTTCCTCAACTATGTATTTCATGGAGTGAAAAAATATTTAAATTAACAAAATATCCATTAAATTTTAGTAAGATATTAGCTTTTTGAATATTTATGAATTCTTTTGCAGGTTTCATAAATAGTCTCCATATAATGAGAGGTGCATGGGTACTAAACCTATCTTCTTTTATATATAACACATAGATTATTACTGAAAAAATAATTTCTCTTACATAAAAAATAAAATCCTCTATATCTTCGTTAGTTTTGGTTGTACATTTTTTGGAAAGATTAATTATCATTCCACAGGGTTTCAATTCTCCATCCTAAATAGTAGAATAAATAGAATGTAGAATAACCTTTGATGAAGGATCCTAAATTAGTAATTACAGAATTGAATTTTTATTTCCTAATGTGCATGGAATTGTAAAATTTCATATTTATTTATATTATAGAGGATAATCATGTTGAATCATGGATGAAACAAACTTCTATATGTTGACATTTTTACCTCCTTTGAATTTCCTTGGGTGGGTACACATTTCATTCAGAAGCATTGAATAACATGGAATTTCATTCACACAATCCAGGAATGGTTCGTTGACATTAACATTATTAAAAGATTCCAAAAACTCTTTATCCATCACTTTTTCAGCACTTGACTTCATCGGTGGTTCACTCCTAGGACGGGGAAATGGTGGGGTGATAGTTTTTGGGAAATTATATGAACAGTTTTGAGAAAAAAATAACGAAACATCCTCCTTAAATCATTATTTATTCTTTGAAAGAAAATTTCTTATGTTGAATTTTTTTCTGCAGTCAAAGAAAATTCATAATTTCTATCATTTTTATTAGTGGTGGGATTCTCATTAACAATGTCAGAAATATTCATGATTTTATCTATAAAAGGTTTCTTAATTTTTATTTCTCCCCAATGATAAATTTCACATACATTTTCCTTAACATTATCTCTCAGATTTACCAAAATTATTGAGGGTAATCCACCAATCACATTATTTTTCATGAAACTAAGACTTGAAGAAGGTTGACCTTATTTATCATGTTCTGATTTTTATTTTTTAATTCTTTTTGTTCTATCATTTCCTCTTCTTGTTTACTCTTTACTTCTCCATGGTTACTATGTGAAATTTGGGTGGGATGTGAAGTCTGAGTGTTTCTTAAACAATAATAATTGGCTTGATCATTAGAATATCTTGGTTGATAATTACTTGATTTATCTTAGAAGAATATTAGGGGTTGTTCGAGCTATCGAAATATTTAATTCGATTGGTTGTTACAACCCTGATTGAAATTTTGGTTGGTTTGAAATGATTTTTTGGATTAATTGGAATAATTTTCTAGGAAAAGTATCATTGTAGTTATCAAAATGCTCTTCGATTTTGGGAATTGGTCACTAAAATATTCTTTAGATGAAGAAATTTCACAGTGGACTTGAATTTTATATTTTAAATTAGGATTAGGTGGTGTTGGTGGGTTTTTTTGGACAACATCATCAACCACCCCATGTTGTTAAGATCAGAATGATGACTTGTAGTCATATTGTCTTAACAATAAGACGTAGGTAATTATTATTCCAATTTCACTTGATGGAGGCTTATTGTTCCAATTTTTTGATCATTTTAGGCCATATATTCAATTAATAAACTAGAAGAAGATCATGTTTTTTCCAATTAAATCCCCTCCCTCAACAACATCTTCAAATATTTTATCATTGAGATACAGTCCATCATAAAAATAATCAGTGAAAATTTATTCACTAATTTGATGGTGTATGCTACAAAAATAGAGTCTTTTGAATAATTATTATTACTCGTTCAATGTATCAAAATGAGTTTTCCTTATTAAAAAATATCCATTTTAATGTAAGAAGTTCTAAATGTATGGGAAATTTTGATAAAAAATTTTCTTCAATTTATTCTACTCTCTAATAAATGATGAAAGTGAATAGAAAATCTAATTTTTGGAAATTCTTTCCAGAAAAATGAATAAAATCAATTTCATTTTATTTTCATCAAATCCTTGAAAATTCCAGTTGAAAAATTGATAAATTAATTATTGATGATTTTTATGTGTATATCTACCAGGAAGCCCATTAATTTTTTTATTTTTTTGGATAAAACAATATTTAATTTCCAAATCAGCAGGTATGTTGGGATATTCCATGGGATTTTCCTAATTTTAATCCTGAGATGAATAAAATTACTTCAAGGTTATACTGTAAGCCAATAGAATTGATGTTTCCAAAAATATCCATATATGTGTATTAGTGTAAGATTAAAAACACGGTACACGGGGATTTCTTATCCCTCTAACTCTAGAATTAAATGTTCAATCCATTTTTTAATCCAATGGTAACATGTTCTTGTCATAATTTTAGGCCATGAAATTTTTTTTTTACAAAATCAACCTAAGATACCTCCCTATAAATGATGAAAATTTACATGAAATATTTTTTCATGAAAACCACAATCATGAAAATTAACCACAAGATAAATAAAATATATAAAAACATGGAATATTTCACAAGGATCATACAATTTGAGTTGCAAAACTATCACTCTTTTTTGTTTATGGGAGATGAAAAATTTAAGGAATTAAAAAAATGATTTAATAAGTAATATAAAAATAACTAAAATTGAAAAACTATTCCTGAAAACACAAGGAGTTAATGAGAAATAAAATTGGTTTCAAAATCAAATGAATACAGTACTTTTTGATAATCTTAAACCTCTCATAAACTCCCCTCTTCCTTATTTAGAATAATTTCCAAATTAAATTTCTCAATTCCACTCAACGACTGCTAGGTGAACACACAAATCTGAATATAAATCATATAAAGATCTCAATATAATTATTTCCCTCCAATAAAATTGATTAAGTAACATTAATACCACTATGAAATCTAACATTAATAAATATCGATGCTCAGAGGAAAAACATCATAATTGAAATTTAAATAGTGATTTCAATTAAGTAACAGCATAGATTGAACAACCTTTCATAATAATTTGATGAAAATATATTAATTAAATAAAACAAAAAAAATCATTCATAAATAAAACTTCAAGAGAAATTCCTAAATATATTACACAGTAAGAACGTGACTCTGAAAAGAGTGTTTGTCTATTGTCATCACCTACAGCCACTTGGTTCTTAGCATCTCATCACATCATTAGACAAAATCTTCTCTATTCGAGCCAAAATGCAGATAATATTCATTACTATCTCTATCTCAACCTCACCTTTGTTCTGTCATGAAATCCACACTATATATTTATGAATAAATGAAAGTTCAATGGTAAGGACATAAGGAAATTCTTCATTAAATAATATGTTTCCCTAATGTTTTCTTCTTTTAGCCAAATTCCCAATAAATATTCCTCTAGAATATTCCATATATTTTCTCATAATAAATTCATCTATTGACCCTTAGTGTTTCTGATTATTTACTAAAGTTTTGAAAATGTTATCAATTAATTATAGAATATGACTTTTTCTCCTCAAGGGGACCCGTCATTTTTCAATTGTTTGATGCACTCAATGATTCAAAAAATAGTGATTTTTCCCATTAATCTCACCACTAACATGAAATATTTATTACAAAATCATCTCTAGTTGGCTAAAAAAATTTGGTTACATTTATCTAGAGTTATACATCATTCAATGGGGTTGGATTTGTTCAATTAGCTAGAAAACAATTATACAAAGACTATTTTTTTGCCTCCATAAGTTTGAATGAATACCTTTCCCAGTTGGAAATAATATATAACATGACTATTTAAAGACATATTAATAATAATAATATAGTTTTTATCAATATTGAAAAATATATTTTTGGAATATATAAGGGATTGAAAGCTGTTAAAATTCCAGAATTATGAAATTTTTCATTTCACCCTCAAAACATCCCTAAAATGAAAAAAAGAAATTCATCTCCAAATAATAAATTGGTGGGGTTTAAATAATTTAATTATAAATGAAATAGAGTGGAAATATTATATCTACCAAGACAACAATGAACATGTCATTAAAATCTAGAATTTCAAAACTAGGAATATTCCTTGGATAATTATACCTCAATGTGTTGATTTTATAAATAATTCCAACCAAAAACATTTTATTGTATTATAAGTTTATAGTGAATAAATTCAATTGGAGGATCCATGTTAGAGAGATGATCATGGAAACTAATATGATTTGGTCTTTTAGTACCCCTAATTACTATAGAGAAATGGTTGACACAGACATGCAAGGTGTGACCTACTCCGTTTTTAAAACCTCGTGTAATCTCTAAAATTGTTTGATTAATTTTTATTTAATAAATTTTATGACCTAATTCACCTATCCCCTTAAACTTTTTGGAATTTTATTCATCAAAAAATTCATTTTCTTTAGAAATTATTTTATTCCATATTGTGTGTATAAATTATAATTAATTTATGCCACATTAATAAATATTATTTTAAAAAACTAAAATAATTTTTGAAATTGAGATATCCACATCATTATATTATGATGTATTTGAATTATACATAAATTGTTTATTTATTATTTAACAATGAAAAATTCATCTATTTGGAAATACCCTTATTTATTTTAATTAAATCATATAAATTAAAATACCAAATCTATTTCATATTTATTCTTAAATTATAATATGAAAAATTTAATATATAATTATCTAATTTCTTCCATATAAATCTGTAATATTTTTTATTTTAATATAATTAAATATTCTCCAAAAAAACTATTTCTCTAAAAAGTGTTTATCGATTTGTTTTTTTCAATTATATTTTTTTCATTTATAAAGATATAATGTTGAAATGGATAAATTTTAATAATACTTATGATAAAATTTGGAAATTAATTCCTTTTTATATACAGTTCTTAAGTATAGTAACTATGATTAATATATATCACCACAGTAATGGTAAAATGTGAAAAAACATGGTAGAAATATTGAGATAAAATGTCATAACAAACTCAAAACATTATCTTATTTAAATATATGGGATTAATTCTACAATACCCCAAAAAATTTGTATATTCTAATTTTTGGTTTCAATTTACCCTGGAAATGGAATTTATAATAGTTTAAATAACCAAAATTCTAAAATATTCTTTATTTGTTCATAATTAATTTATTACGATCAAAGAGGGATAAATACTTTATTTATAAATAAAATTATTTATTTTAAAAATAATAAATTTATTTTTTTTATTTTATTAAATTTTTACTTTTTTGTATGATATATTTACCATAAAATCATTCATGTTACTGACATAGTTCATGTGAAAGTAGTAGAAAAATCAATTTAAATGATTTTAAAATAAAAAATATATATTATTTTATGAATAAATTATATTTTAACATTAATTTTATGGCTAATAATAATGTAAAATTTATTAAAAAAGATTATATATTTTAGTTAATATTTTATCTTGATTTCTTAAAAATAATAAATGAATGGTGTCAAAAATCATATTAATGATATTTTATAAGAAATGATAATCCATTAAATTTTAAAAAAATAAAGAAAATATATAGGAAGAGGACCATAATGATTACATGTTGTAGAATAATTCATCGTTATTCCATTAATGAGAAATGTTTTATATTAAAATTAAAATTGTAACTCTCAATGATTGAAAAAAGATTCATCATAGTTAGGTTCATATTGGGTTTACGAAAGGATAATTTGAAATTATATTTGTTAAAATTATCTAAAATCCATATTAAACCCCATTGGTGGGGGTATTTAGACTATAACCTTATAATTTTTTAAAATGTATCACTTTGGATCAATTTTTTAATGAATACAACATTAAAATATTTTTAAACATTTAAAAATTATAATTATTCAACTAACCTCAATTAAAAATGGACACCCTTTCATTCAAATATTCACACTAAATTTATCAATCTAGAGCAGTCAACCATTATCCATTTATTTTAACTAAATCCTTAGCAGCAAAGAAGACAGGTTTTCTTAATAAAATCTCATCCCATGGGTCAATATGAAGTAATATAAATGAAGTTTATAGAAGAAGAGTTAATCAGATTTATCAACGCATTCAAGGATATTTATTATCAGATACAATGTTTCCATCACTTTTACATAATATTAATATTTAAACATCTCTTATGCATACATATAGCTTTCTATCTCCATATAGATGTGTAATTCATTTTTCATCATCATTTTAATTGGATGATTATAAAAATGGATCTAATAAATATATATTATATTAATGATATAAGTGTAATTCTATAATTTTAAATTATTATTTTTCTTATTACCTTTTATTCATAAGGAAAATGATTATGTCACTCATCCATACGTCTAGAATACCACCTCCATGAAGTTTGTTTTTTCATTTTTATTTTATACTTTACATTGATGGAATTAAATAAATATTTAACAAATATATATGATATATATGATATATATTATCTAATTATTATTCTTGATGTTGATTTATTATTAATATTTCAATATTTGAACCATCGAAATGTGAAAATAATGATCAAATATATGTACGGCCAACCATATCCTTGAACAATGTAATTACGTTTTTATATATCTATATTTAATGGATGATTATAATTATGTATATAGATAATTAATATGATATATAAATCCTTATTACAGTTTTGTATATTTTGGAGCCATATAAATGGTGAAATAATGGAAACAACCCAAATGAAATGAATATGAATAATAAGACACTTAATAGCCATCAATGGTGATTTAAAAACATAAATATTAATAAACATGTTATGGATTATTATAAAGTAAACATATATTATTATAAAAATATTAATATTAATATATAATAAATTATTATGAAATTGTATACTACAATAAAAGAATATGAATCATGTTAATCAAATATGATGTGTAAGGTAATACATTTCATAACAGAATTTTTTTTTCATTGGGTTATGTCACATCATGAGTGATTATATTATGGAATGATTATGTGTGTAATGAAATTTAATTATTTCATATTGTATTTCCAAAAATATTGTTTAAATACACATTTTTCACACATAATATGAAAATTTACTAATAATCATTTAAATTGTATGATCATTAAAAGAGATTTCATCACAATTAAGACTCCATTAAGGTATATTTTTTATTATGGAAATATTTACATTCATATAATGTATATACTACCACTTTTAATTATTGGACAATAATATATAGTTATTCATGGTTATTAATGTTTAAATTCATGTTTATAGTTTTATGGGGATATAATTTAAATGTTACCATAGTGGTACAGATTTATTTAACAATCCCATTATTCTAGCATTGCTCGTGTTTTTTTATTGAAGGAATATTATAATAAATATTTCAAAAAAGTAATATATTTTATTATCCTATAGATATTTATGTAGTTTAAATCTTTTTATTCATACTTTTCCTCTATTTTAAACATATATCAAGAAAACTTATACTTAACCAAATCTCCAAACATATTCCTCATTTAGAATTAGTGTAATTTTATTCTATGACCAGGATTATCATAATTGTTTTTAAAGAATATTTTATTTATTTTATTAGATGATCTAATAGTGAAATATTATGTTCTTCATGAATTTTTCAATTATTTTAAAAAATCCTTCTAATTTTTTTAAAATGTTTTATTTTCTACTTTTTGAATAAAAAATTAAAAGAAATTTTTTAACATATATGTTGTTGGAGAGATTACCGTAACCTTAACCAATTTATCAATTTCAGATTCTTCTACATGGTTTAAACTATTTCCCCATTAAAATTATTTCATGAAAATATATTTTCAATTTTTATCTTCCATTTTCATTATATATCAAAATGACATTATTTTGTTTAAAAAATTATATTTTAAGGAATTGATAGTGATATTTTCACTTTTATTAATTTTATGATCCTTAACATTCTCTTAATAAATTTACGTTCTTATTGTTATTCTTAATCATAAATTTCATTTCATTTAAATATCCTTATTAATTATATCATGGATATTATTATTTCCAAAAAGATACACCATAGATGGTGTTTATATGAATTATACATGATTTATTGTAGAAATATTAATATTCTAAATTATTTACTATAAGTGAATATTTATGGATAAGGGATATTATTTATGAAATAAATTATTAAATAAATATATAATTAATGAATTAAAGATGGTTTGGTGGTTGGGGAAATGTTACATATCTCCCATCAATACATCAATAAGTCTTATGAGGAAAACTAGTTATCAAAATATATTAAATGAAATTTTGGTTTAAAACTACACATATATTTATCATTCTTGAAACAAAGACTTGATGGTAAATATATCATGACGTATAAGAACTTTAGGTAAAAAATTAAACATTTCCTCTATTGATAATTCCTTTAGTATTATCCATGATATTAGTGCATTTGAAATTATCCCTAGATAGGTCTCATGTTCATGTTATTGATTAAATGGCTTGTGTTTTCAGATATTTGGCGTTCTATAGGTATTATGCATTACTAACTCTTTATATCTTACATTTTTTAGAACCCTTACTGATAATTATATAGTACCCTCATTTTTTTTCCTTTCCCTAGTATATGATTATGGAATATTTTATTGAATTCAAGGGTGATTTATATATACTTTCTCTTTGTTTTTAATGTAATCTCAAATGTAAAATGAGAAGAATTTTATTCTTTTGTTCATTAGGACATTAACATAGATTGTTTCGTAGATATGGTATCCATTTTATCTTATTCCAATGATAAAATGTAGACACCATATTCAGGTTACTCGATTTTGGGTTGTTATAACTATAATTAGATGATGTTTATTAGAATAATTTGGATCTACATTCATTAAAACATATATTAGTGTACTTAGCCAAATGAAAAAATTTGAGGGTATTACAAATGGTAGGAAATTATCATACACGTTTTGGTATGGTATAGATTATGTTCTATTCATAACAACACATCTCTACTTGGATACTATAAGTGAGAATAGTTTTTGACTAGATTCATCTTAGGGTAATTATAGTGAAAATAGTGGGTAAAATATATCTTAATCAACATTCTATTTAATGATGAGTTTGACTATAATATGAAAATAGTCTGACAATCCATTAGGATATTCTCTAGATAACTCAATTTTTCACTATGAACTGTTTATATAGATTTTAATTGGTGATGATCATGTATGAACTAGGTAAAACATATGGTGACATTTATTGATAAGGGGATCCCAAACATAGACATCCTATGAAAGATTTTTCTTGGTTATATGATTTCTCAATAATATTAGTATTCCCCCAATTATTCATTTTGGTTTTATTCAATGCATGAAACTAGGAGATGTCCTATTTACATTGATTATGATAGAAAATGGAATGATTATCCTCTTGAGAAACCAAATGGAATAGGAGATGAATGGAGAAACCACATTATTATTATTATTAATATATATAATTATATATTTAACATTTTCTACATTGGTATGTTTTTTAATTTTTATATAAATATAAAAATGGTGATTCAGGAATACAATGGTGGAAAAAGGGTTCATTTTTCTACATGTCGAGTATATGGGAAAAAGAACATATGGAAAGTTATCCTAGAATCAAGAAGATTTATTATGTGTGGAAAATAATGCCATTGAGAATTTAGTTTTGGAGGAAAAATTTTGATTTCAATGGTGGGTTATGATTTTAATCATAAGGTACCATTTAAATATCAATATATTATTTTTGGGGAATATGTGAATTATCAGAGTAAATGTCCTATTCAAGGGGTTTAAACCAAATAAGGATTGATGATATTCAAATCATTGAACAAAAAATAATTCATTTTTGTATGTATTATAAATATATAATTGTGTTGAATAAGTGTTATACTGAAGATATTCTAGTTATAAGAATCATGAAACATCATTGGATTATTCTATAATAGTTTTTCATGATGGATTTGAAAACCTATTTTTATTTTTACCAATAACTATGAAAAAGTGGTTTATGGGTAATGTTTTATTTATTATTATAAAACACAATATTAGGGGATAGATAACCCTTAATATGCGTCTTCTGTGGAGTTAAAAATGGTTAGATGAGATAAATTTATTATTGAAATTGATTATGTAAATAAGAAGGTACTTGTAACCTTGAAGTTAGTTATTAATTTGGTGACAATTTAATTTATTTTATCATTGATGATGGAAATTTAATTTCTATATTTATGTTATATATTCAGTTGAATATTATTATATTTTATGAATAATTCTTGTAGTAATATTTAATAACTAATGGTTTTCAATTTGGATTTTTGGAGATTCATGTTAGTAAAATGTTTTAGTAGAATGTATGATCAATGTATTCATATATTTAGAATGTGATTTTATGAGCTACATTATATTCTCTGGGGAGAAATTTTTGATGAAATATTTTGGATTATTGAGTTTAAAAAAATTTCAAACTTATTTTGGGGTAGTCTTACTATAATCTATTTATAAATTAAATTGTGTTTTACATTGGGATTATTATTACTGTTATAGATATTACTATAAAATATTTATCCCTTCTAGAGAAAATGTTCTATCCATTTGGATTTTTTGAAATATATATAGTAAATTAAGATGTATTTAAATTTTATTATTGAAAATATGATCCACTAAATATTAATTTTAGTATTTCTGGCAGGAAAATATCGTAATGAATATTCACTTTTGGGAATAATAGATGATGCAAGAATTCATTCAAGCACATTCTAAAGATGAAAATCATGATTTTGAAATTGAAATAAATAAAAAATGTATGTTTTCTCATGTTATCTATCATAATATTTCATGAATCCTTTAAATTTATTAGATGGATCCTAAAAGTAAAATATTATCATTTTCCCTTTATTTTTGATGAATTACTAGTTTTTTCACCCCTCACTATTTTTTAGTGTTGTGTTAGTTAATATTATAATAACCATATTATGTTTCACTATATATTAGTCCTTGGATGGTATTTTACACCTTCAGGTCCATATTTTAACCTACCATAGATGTTATCTTTTTCTCGGAACTCTAAATTTTTTTATTTTAGGTAGAAATTATCCTTCCCACATTCCCTTTTTAAAATATTTTTCATTATTCATATATATGATATGGGTCATCAATAAAAAAATTTCAAATATTTAACCATTTTTTACAATGTAAAATTTTTTATGGACAAATATATTTATGGGAGTGGGAATTTAAAACCCCAAAAACATAGTATACTAGATTTATAAGATCAGTTGATTGATTAAAACACATTACTGAGCATTAAGTTAATTGAGATATATTTTAAAATTTTGATTTTTTAAATTTGACATAGCCATTGAACTGGTAAGTATAAATATGATAAAAATCGTAGTGAAATATATGTTATTGGTATTACTAAATTGAAATTTGTTGATTAATTCTTTAGAAATGACCACTCAAATTTTATTAAGGTCATTTTATGAATTGAAAATTCATTTTCATCAAAATGATTTTAATTAATTTTTCCATGCGAATTATAATTAATATATGTCACTTTTTGTTTTTTTTGTTTTTAAAAATGATCATTCTTTAAATCATCATATGAAAACAATCTTATGGGAAATTTTTTGGGATTTTTCTTTGTTGACTGATTTTTTAGTGAATAATGAAATATACAGATATTTTTCAAATAATATCATTTCATTACAATTAATAATTTAATTTAAAAGACCCATGCTACTTTTTATTTAGTATTAAATTAAAGTATTATAAGATTTTTATAATATTAAAATCAATTATATTTGAATAAAAAATATCTATTATTTTCACATTATTAAAACATTATTCTTCATTATTCATTATTTTGACAACTATATTTCATTTTCATTACAAATTTAAACAAAAAATGACTTCATCAAATTCAATATATAATATTTTACCAAATAGATAAAATATTTTTAATCATTAGAATTAAATTAGGTAAATAATTCCATTTTTTTTTTCAATCTAAATTGTAACATTTGTAAAGAAATAACATTAGTATGGGAGAAATTGGTAAATCATGATTAGAACCATGAGATGAGGTTAAAAAATAAAGACAACATATTCTATTATTTAATTTCATGTAATAACTCTAGAAATAAACACACTAAATTCAAAATATGACAAATTATAGTATTATTTTTACTTGATAATGATATTTATATTATTTTACGTAATGGAAATTCTAAAATGTCAAACTATTGTTTTTATTTAAATTTAAAGGTTGAAATATAGTTAATAAATTATCATAAATAAATATATATGTTTATTTTTAACATTCATAATTTATTTCTAAGATTTTAATTTCTTTAAAAAAAATTTATAATATAATAACTGTATAATCATATACGCTGTTGACATGGTGCTTATATAAGAAATATAAAAATCAATGAAAATGATATTAATAATAAAAAAATAACATTTTTTTTAGTGAAATATGGTGTCATATTCACATTATTCTTAAATATAATTTATAATTTTCGGTAAAATAATTCTTATTCAAATTAATTTTTTATCATGATACCATTAATGTGATGTCAAATAAATAGTGTTAAAAATGAAATTACTTATATTTTTTGATGAATAATATTCTATTAAATTATTTCGCCATATTAAATATACTCAAAGAGAAAAATTATGATCTCCAATGGTATGAAATTTCATATATTTTGCATTTAATATTCCATTTTTAGCATTTACGTAAAATTTAAACCCTTTAATAATGAAATTTTTTTACCACAATTGTGATGAAAATAGAATTGTCATGGGTTAATTTAAAATGATAAGTGAATAAATGATCTAAAAACTTATATAAAACTATATGAAATATTTTATTTTATGTTTTTCTCTTGTCACCTTAATATATGTGTTTGTTTGGATCGATTATTCCAATAAAGTAACTTCATAATATTTTAGAGCTTTTAAAAATAAAATTTCTTCCACTCACCACAATTTAAAATGGATTCCCATCATTTTTTTTATTTATAAGACATTGTTATATCAAGAATGACTATACCCTAACCATTACTCCACTATAATAACCTATACACTATGTATAGTTGATGGACTTATTTATATATCATTCCATGTTTTCATATGAAGGAATATAATATAATCATACTGAAGAATTGTTAATCATATTTTCTAACTCTTCATATTTCATTATTCTTTAGTATCATCTTAATATATTTTAAAAATATTAAAACAATAAATCATTTATCCAAAATATTTTGAAGTTTTTGATTTTTATGGAAACACCATTTTTCATAACTTTTACATCATATATAAGTTGAAAACATTTCTCAGGAATTTGTATGGATTACAATCTCTATGAAGTAGTTTAATGTCATTTTTATCACCATTTTAGTTGTATAGTTTTAAATATTGAACTAGTGAATATATATGATATTTATTATATATTTATACTTCATTATTTGTAATATCATATTTTCCACTTACCCATCAATCTATTGGAAAATGATAATGTTTCTTGTGAGTAAGTGTGGGTAACTACCTCTACAAAGATACATAAAACATTATTATTTTTCTATTTACATGGATGGTAATAATGATATATTTAATGATTATATATGAAATATATAATATAATAATTATTCTATAAAAAGTATTTATTATTCACAAGTCGTATTTTCCATCCATCATAAGGATAAAACAACATTCATGCATTTCTATAGACCAATGTCTCCAACAGTAGTTTATTTAATTCTTTTATGTCTTCAATTTACGGAAGACTACAAATATATAAATAATAAATATATATATAATGTAATTTTACTAATTATAATTCTATTTATGGTTTAATAATGCGAAATATAAATTAAAAAAACTAATGAACTTCAATTTACACGAAAAATGAGATAATTAGCACACAGAAACAGTGATTTAAATAATAATTTTTAATAAAATAGTGCTGAAGTGTTATAAGTTGATCATATATTATATTAGAAGATATGGTGAGGTTTTGGTAAAAAGAGTTCAATAATCATTCAACTGTCATAGAGGATTAGAAACACACATCTATTGAGATACCTTATTTTCATATCTTTGTCCTTCTGGTGGAGGGAAGGATACCAAAGGTGATATTCAATCAGTCAATGTGGGTACCTATGTATATTGGCACACTAAGTTATGGGTCGATGGGGGTGGATAAGATAAACTAGTCTTGTTGATATGATTTGGTTGGCTCATCTAATATGATAAGTCCATGGTGGAATGCATTTATGGTGGCTGAGGATAATGGTGTGTGTAGATCTTCCATAGAGGTGAAAGTGATGAGAGATATGTACTAGAAGAAAGTGGTCGAGACATATGATAACAATGATTGTCGAACTCTGAAGGTAGTGGAAGATTAAAAAAGAGCTCAACAATTTTTAGTGATTGAGCCATTTTAGGTGATCTATCCTGATTCTACTCTGTATTTGGAGGTTAAGGATGGTGGAACATATCATCACAGTGATACAATGGTAGTTAAGGTAATGTGGGTGTTCCGATCAAGTATTTAAACATAGTAAAAGAAACATGGTTTTCCAACAACTGAGGTGAGTTCACTTTATTTACATACATTAAACAATAGAGACTCTAATAGAAGTAAATTTACTTATCAAGTGTTTTTTGTTCTGATGTAAATTGTGTTGAAAGGTGACACTACCCATGTAATTTATAAGAATTAGGCTATTATTGAGATATTAAATATTTTCTAGGACTCCATCATTTCTATACATGTTTTAATTTCTGGATTTCTTTTAGAAAAAAATTATTCTAGTTCAAATTTTATCTTATATATGTGGTTCTTCGGGTAGGTAGTGTTATCCTATGGGTTGGGGATTCTTTTATATAATGTTTCAATCATAGGGTCTGAATCGTAGGTCAATGGTAATTTTTTCAATTTTTTTAATGCCAGGTATTACTTTCTTTCAATAATGTGATATTTAGATCAATATTTTTTTTGAAAAAAAATTAATAGAGCTCATGTATAGAATAGAATGGTGGTCTTAACTAGATCCTTTGGGATCATATGATTTTATTAGATATTTTATCTATTATTGAGTTCTAATTATAATTGATTAAGAAACTGAGGTATCTAAATAAGGTCATTATGTTGGGGTCCTGGTGGGGGAAGACTTGATATTTTTCTAGATTAATAATATTGTTCTGTTAGAATTCGATAAAGATATCTCTCAAAAAGTTGAGTATTAATGAATTTCAGATTTCTATCCCAATTTTCATGTTATTGGTCATGTCAAAGATAATAGTCACAAAAATTTCATTTTTCATATTAATTATCTATGATTTATCCTAATGAATCTTATAGGAAGAAAATGTGGAGACATAGAGTTAAAAATAATATGCTTTATGGTCGCCATATATAATATCTTTATGATCAAGAGTATGTTCTATATCATTCATAGTTAATTTATGACGACTCTTATCAAAAGGGAAAATTTACTGAGGAGGATAATGATAAAAAATAATATTTAGATACTCCTAAAATAGGGGAGTATAGGTCTTCTTCAATTGAATTAGAATCCAGGATGGCTCTTGATTTACTTCTTGAGCATGGTGAGAACTCAAAATATTGGAGAAAACTCATACTATGAGAGTCATTTGAAATAGATCAATATTAGAAATCATTGATCATATATCTAAATTTATTTATAGTCCAAGTTATTATGGGATTGTCTAAAATATCTAATAGAAAATTAATATATCCTGGGAAACACATGGTATCTGCATAAGCTCAGATGATACAGAGTATGAATAACTAAAAATAATTCCATTATCAAGGAAGTTTCTAAATAGAAAATAGTTCTTCTATATGAGTGATTCCATAACATCCCTCCCATGAAAAAAATTCATTGGAAGGATTACTCTTATCTAAATTCAACCATTTTTACCAGGTCCCTTCACCTTTTGACTCTAAATCATACTGGTATGATGATTATGAATCCTCTTATTAGTTTTATTATGATCTTTATATTCCTTTTTCTTTTCTATTTCTTCGATGAGAGCATGTTTTATTATATGAACCCATTCATTTTTTATATTATTTTTCTTATAAAAAATAGTTTTTCTTCTTATAAAATATATATATAACTATAAATTTTAATTTGGTTCTTCTATAAATTAATAAATAATTAAAAACAATTATACCATAGTTTAAATCTTGTTCAATATTGTAAATGCATGAGATAATGTGTTTATTATCTCAATTTCCATTAATTAAATTATATAACCGTATAATTGCTACGAATTTGTAAATATTATGTGTCAGGTGAACATTTATTGTATTATGTAGTATCTAAACCTATATTTTGTGCATTTAAATTTTCCTTATGTGATATATTAATTAAAAAATTCTTAATTAATTATGTAATATTTCTAAGGTAATTCAACTCAAATCAAACTCTATTGAGTCATTTTTTACATAGAAATATGATGAATTGAAACCCTAATTGATAAAAAATAATTGGTTTGACTATAAACACGATGTCCATCCATTTTTATGTGGTGAAAGATGTTCTAAAACTAAAAAAGTTCACATTGGGTTCACTATTTTTTCGACAGAGAGATATATGAATAATTTTCACAATGTTAGGATTTTGGGGGGTTAATTGTTATAAAAAATAAT
The DNA here is from genome assembly GCA_963277665.1 of Viscum album. NCBI lineage: Eukaryota > Viridiplantae > Streptophyta > Magnoliopsida > Santalales > Viscaceae > Viscum > Viscum album. The sequence continues at coordinate 277,567,922 of OY728137.1, forward strand.
CCTCACCAGTATCACCATCAATTAAACTTTCATAGAACCTTTAACACCCTGAAATTCAAATAAAATAACCTTGTATTTGACAACATCAATGATTGGAAACACCAAGTGCATAAGAGAATATAATACCCAAATAATTTATAATATAAATGCATCTTATGAGTTTCAATGCATGAAAACCTGAGTTTCTTGGTATTTTATGAAAGATATAACATCCTCTATAGCATGTGTTACATGCATGAGTGACTTTCCTTGATATCATGACATAAAAGCAAGACTAAGTTTCAATAAATAGCAATCTGTTATTAAAAATCATTATTTAACATAATATGATATAACCAAGATGGTATTATAGAAGTTATAAAAATTATGAAATAAATTATAAATATTTATCATTTATATAAATATAAAATCAATACATTGGTTTCCAATTAATATGAATCCTAAATCAAAACCAACTAGACACAAAAAGAAGTACTATTATATTTATGCTTCTAATGGATTTGTGACTTAATAAAAATAAATAATTATAATCAGTAAAATATTTTAATGAAATTTATATGATATATAATCAATAAAAAAGTTATTTATCCATTAGGTATGATATGCATAATATTATTACCAAACTTATTTTACAAAAAAAACATATATTTTATAATAGAAATTTTACCACATTTTATTGGAAAACCCATTTTAAATATGAATTTTGACATAATAATTGATTGAATATGTCAATATAAACTTCATATTTGAAAAATTAAAATTAAAATTATGTTAGGGTAAATTTTTGATGTTTTTCGGAAACAGGTCATTTTTTAGTGAATAATTAAAAATACTAAATTTTAATTCAAGACCACATTTTGTTATATTTTATTTATAAGGAAAAATTATGTTTTAAATAAGTCTTAATGTTTACTTAGATCATAATTTTATAAAATTAATAAAACTTATGAGATTACGGTCAATTTCACATCTAATGTGAATGAAAAAAAACATATCAAACTTTTGGACCTATTTACTTTAAAAAACCCCCAGTGTCATCCCACCAGCGGGATGAATATTAAATTAATTTCTACCACTTATGTTATTGAAATTTGGAAAAATTGAATCCACATTTTTAATAATTATAATATATATTTTCTATTTGGGTAAAATTAGTTTTTTTTTAAAAAAATATTAATTAATGTGATTGAAATTAGTTACAAATATTAAAGAAAAAATTAAGATTGATAAATGAAAAACCCATTAAATTTAGGACCCAATTGACATTGTCAGTTGTCCAAAAACCATTTAATTTACATATCCTTGCCATAAACTTTCATTATTATTTTTTGTGACTTTTTTAGATATTTACATGGGCACACTTAACTTGTTTCTAAAAAAATAAAAATGATTTATTTTCCTTCCTAATAAAATGCCACCACATCTCCCCATTCCTCACACCTCTCAAACAGTATTGGTTCAAATATTATATACCCAAATATATTCTCAAAATATCTCAGATCTACCTTGTAGTGTCTTTTTGATAATAAATCCTTCCATGTAGGCCTTTTGGTATAATCCACAAGAAGATACTCGATTAAGATGCAATGTCTTCTCTCAAGCCTTTTAGTTTTATTTCCATTCTCAAGTCCCTATTCTCATATTATTCTATGATTAAATAGAAATACTAGTATCCACAATATACTAGGATATTTTCTGTTATTATTTTTATCTCCACTTATACACACCACCATCTAATGGGTAAAAATATTTTTATTTATGTGTACGGCGAACTACTGCCTCACGAAATGATGAGTGTTCATTTTTTTGTTACCACCTATCATTGGGAACATTATGATGGAAACCCTGTTTCATAAATTTATATGTGATATTTATTATTTATTAACACTTATATCATACTTTTATAACACATACATTTAATAATTTCCATTCTACGTCAATACAATAACATTGTTTGGGGAAGTGTAGACTACCGCCGTCTCAAAGCTATGTGATTTTTTTTACACATTACATTGAATGTATAAATATTTGTAATAATTTAAAATATGAGAAATAAATGACATATATAAGATATTACTGACATAATTACCATTTTTGAAATATTTATATATATATATATATATATTATTTTCATTATTACCCTTTCAAACAATTGAATAGTGAAAACGATATTTTGTCGATGTGCGGACTACCGCCTCCTCAACATAATGTGAATATTTTTAAATAACAATAATTATATTTATAAGTATATATGATTAAATAATATGATATTCATTATATAATGATCATTATTATATGATATGGTGTTACTGAACTTCTTTCCATAACAATCATTGAAAAATTGGAATGTTAATCATGCGTATATATAGCCAACCGTCTCCATGATTATAACATTGATTCATTTTTCATAACCATATTCCACAATAGATTTTAAAATTATAATTTATATATAAATATTATAACTCTATCATGATTATTATTATTTATACGTTACATAATGACCCCTTTGGCTATAATTGAGCTAAAAAAGTTGTTTCTGACATATAAACTAAAGTTTGTCAAAACAAATGATGTAAACTAAATAGATTAAGTATTTGTAATAAACATGGTATTAAGTAAAATAAAAGTAATTATAAATATTAAAGAGTTTCTGAAAATTGTATGAAATTAAAATATGTTTATTATAGATGATGTTAAAGGGTTCTCACATGAATCAAACCTCAACGTAAGTGAATCTCATCTCAATTCTTAGATCTGTGCGATAAATTCCTTGTCCACCACATACATATTTTGTGTGGTGTACCTACTAAACCTTTTGTTAAATAATATAATTAATAATTTCATTTTAAGGGTATACTAAAATTCATTTAATATTATTACATTATGAGGTTTATTATTTAGAATGATTAAAAGTGGCATAAGACGCATTGGATTGTTTAAAGATTATTTTTCTAAAGGTCAATTCTAATGATCATTCAGTGATTTCTTTAGGAAATTATATAAATTTGGTTTAACAAACCTTTCATTATCCTCTGGTCATTCACGACCATTTTAAATTCATAGTATAATTTTTCCACTCTTTGGTACTCAAAAGTTTTTTGAAAATGTTTTTAAAAAATCATTATTTTAATTCTCTCTTTAGTAGGAGAAACTATTTTATTATAAAAGTCATGTTTTATTAAAATGTTATCAAAAATATTTTCAAAATGATTTTATAAATAAATTTTTATCCTTTTTTCTTTTCCCAATATTTTCAAAGGAGTATATTTATCTCTTTTTGAATAATTAATATTTTTAACCATTAATTGTGAAAAGGGAATGTTCATTTTAACTTGAATGTATTGTAGGGATTTAGATTGGATAATTTATTTGATCCATAACTTTCATGTTTAAAATGATTATTTTTATTGAAATTGTTTTCAAAATTTATTTTCAATGAAAAAAAATTAAAATTTTCTTTCATGAGAAATGATTATTTTCCTCGAGAAGATTTTTAGTGTCATTATTTTCTTTTATCAATGTAAAAAAACCCTTTAATTTTCACAACATAGGGTATGATGTATTAATACCATCAAAAATATTCATCTCGATGGTTTATGATTGATTTCGAAAAGAATAATCTTATTATTCACTTACAAAATTCCTTTTAATACCCTAGAAATAATCAATTTCCTATCATCATTTGACATTGAAATTCCTCAAGATATAGATCACATTTTTCATCGATAGGACTATTTCATAAAACATATACTATTTTAATATATGATGTTTACTTAAAATGTTATTTGATTATTTTGGGAAATTTTGATAAAACCATATCATTTATTCAGTACTTATTTTATAAGGAACTTTGTTTATTTAAATTCTTCGAGAACTCACTATATGTGTTAGGGATAGGTTAATGTAGGCCCTACTAGTTAGACACTTGTTAATGCAAGATCTAGATGTTGTGGACCAGTGAATGAAATCCCCTCGATGCATTGGTAATGTCATGGGATGAATCATTTGGTTGAAAACCCTTCGCGTTTGTTTCCAAGTAGAGTGAACTGGTAAGATACTAGTTGGGGCCTGGATAATGAAAGCTAATCGATGGTAATAGGTTTTCATGTTCCTCAAAAAATATTTTAAATAATAAATCATGCCTTCTTATTGGTTTCAGTTGTTATTCATCCATTTTTTTAGTCGACATATAAGTGGATAAATATCATTTCAATTTATTAGTTAAATGTATTTTTTAAGTTATTTACCGTAATATATTTATTTCAACTTATCTAGTTGTTTTAATGGAATGTGTTTCTAGTTTTTACCTCTTCATATTTCATCTACACTTCCTTTACAATTTGTTTTTTATATGGAATTTCGGTTCATTTATTACCATGTTTGAATTAATAATCTCATTTATTCATTATAGTTTCCAATATATTATTCCATAACTAAGCATTTTAATTCACCCTTATTATGATTCTTTCTCCAAGAATCTATGTTTCAGACTATAAAAGATATTCAAGGATTTATTAGATGTATTAGAGTTATCCTAGAAGTTATTTTTTTAGATAAAAGTACAAAATATGTTGTGATTAGTCTATTGATTTGTTATAAAAGGCTTATTTATGTATCTAGTTTACCAAGACTACTAAATAAATCAGTTAATCAATGCTTTATTGCTTGTAAACAAGTCAATGTAATTTATATAAGACATCGGCTCTGTGTATTGTAGGGTCGGGTCTCTATAGTTGGTATCAGAAATTTTTTTTTAGAAAACATGATAATTAGATTTAGCAAAACATAAATTTGAGAATATAACCCTAGGGTGGGATTTGAGGTTAATTATAGAATAACAAAATAGAATGTTGGTAAATTAAAGATTATGTGGGTCATTCAAAAAATACATCCATGTCTGGACACTACAAGTGGATGTGTTTTGGGAACAAATATACCTAGGAGTAATAACTATGAAAAGGGATTTCAAGTCTAACTCAGGGTTACCTAGTGCTAGAAATTGGGTCTTACTACAAACCTAGTTTGACACTCCATGGGGATATTCTTGGGATTATACACATTTTCTTTAAAACCCATTATGATGAATTCCACTATATAATGAAAAATAATATCCTTGGTAAAAACTATGCTGTTTTAAATTTATGTAAGGTTTCATGATTTAGATATACTAAAAATGATATTATGGATAAACAATTAGACCAAGGGAGGAACAATGTTTAAAGAAAACCATTGAATTATATATGTACTGAGATTGTATTACAATAAATAGTTAAAAATATATTTAGTAATTACCCTTTTTACAAGACTTTCCATTAAATTTTTGGAATATTATATTAATTTGGTTTTTGAAAAGAACAAAATTTATACTGGGTAACCACCAATCACGTCCAGAAAGTCCACTGGACTTGAACACATGACTAAAGTCCGATTAGGGTTTCATGACAACCGCTGACCAATGCAAGGACCTGGTTAATTTTTCATTGTTTTTAGTTAAACAATGTGATGAATAAATGTTAATAATTAACCTATAGTATCACATTATAGGATTAGATTTTAATATTTTAACCATGTTTTTTTGGAATATATTCTCATACAAATAGTTTACTCTTTTTACAGGCCTTATGATCCATTAAAAGTGTTTATAATGCTTCACCCATAAAAAATAATCATTGGTATTTAATTTTTGGGTGTAAGGGATGGATTACAATTTTTTCAAAGAATTAAAAAAAGTCTAAATTTTTCATATGAAACTAAAACATATTATGTAAGAATATTTCGCTAAATTTTGGGTCAGTAAATTAATTATAAATATTTAGGAAAATGAATTAAAAATAACAGTTTTTCCTAATACCTTAATTTATGTAGAAGCGATGGCCATCTAAATAATTAATTATGTATGGATTTGAGGCCCTCAAATTTTCATTGATAATTCTACTTTTTTTGAATGCTGGCTATATTCAATCCCTATTAATATTAATCTTTTCCTCATAGTATGTATATCTACATGACACAACAGTTCTTTTACCTAGAGACCATGTTGCAAGATAGTCCATATGACCTTTTTACTTCACCTTCTTTCATTTCTAGAAGAGTTTTTACGAACCCTTCTCGTGATGTAGGACTTAAACATTGGAAAAATAAAACAATCTACTTGCAAGATCAAGTTTTCATTGCAAGGATGCAGTTCAATTGTGGTTGATTTAATATAACACCCTGAAATATTAAAGTAAAAACCTTGTATTTGATAGCGTGCATCACACGCGACACCAAGCACGTAAGGGGATATAATATTCTGATACATTATAATATAAATATATTCAATATATTTCAATACATGAAGTAGTGGTTTATCTTGGGTTATATGTAAGAGGTTCCATCCTCAAGGGATTGTGTTACATGCAAGAGTGACCTTCCTCGATAGCATGAGTCACACAAAAGTCCTAGTTTCACCAAAGTACAATTTATTATGAAAATATAATTATTTAATATAATATGATACAAACTAGTTGTTATGTTAGTGATTGTAATTAGTATATACTAACTTATAATAATTTATGGCTTATATAAATATAAAATTAATACATAGGGTACCAATTAATGAGAAACAAAAATAAGAACCAATTGGATATAAAAAGAAATGTTATTATATTTCTACTTTCAATGGAGTTGTGTATTAATAAAAATAATTAATTACAATTAGTTACTGACTTTAATGAAATATATATTTTATATAGTCAATAAACTATTTTTTGTATTTATCCATTAGTTATGATATGTATAAGATTATAACAAACCCTATTTTACACACAAAACCATATATTTTTATAAAGGCAATTTTACTCCAATGGCCCAAAGGCTTTTATTTTTTATTTATTTTTGATAATCCACATTTCAAGGGGGAAAATTGTAGTTATAAAGGAAATTTTACTTCCTTTAAAGGGTGAACCAAATTTAAATCTGAATTTTAACAGTTAAATTGATTTAATATGTCAAAATAAACATCATATTTGAAATAAATACATAAAACCTATATTAGGATAAATTTTTGATATTTTTTAGAAACATATCATTTTTAATGAATAGTAAAAAATACTGAATTTTAGATCAGAACCACTTTTTCATCTATTTTATTTATAATGTTTAATTATGATTTATATTAGTTTTAAAGTCTAATTAGGTTATATTTTTTACAAATTTAATACAATTTAGGTGATTCTGATCATTTTCACTTTGAAACTGAATATAAAAAATTTATCAAACTTTTTGACCTTTTTTCTTTAAAACTCACCACTCTAGCCCCACCTACGAGATGAATCTTAAATTACATTATAACACTTCTGTGATTATAATTTGTTAAAATGGATTCCATATATGGAATCATCATAATATATAATTTCTAATACGTTTAAAAATATTAGTTATTGTGATTTCTATTAATTATAACCATTAATTAAAAATTAAGAATAATAATATACTAATCCATTAACTTAAGATCCTAGTTAACATAGATAATTGTCTAAACCCAACATTATGGCCATATCTTGTACATTAACATTACATTAATTAGTTTGTAATGTTTTTATGAAATTTTTTTGGTAATAACATGTGTACACCTAACTAGTTTCACAAAATTTCATGTTATTCATTTTCCTTCCCTATAAAAGGCCACCAACTATCTCCATTCCCCACACCTATCATACCATATAGGATCAAAAAAGATATTACTAAATATAATCCCAAAATCCTTCCCCTAAACCTTGATTCATTCATTTGGTCATAATCCTTTCTAAGGAATCATTGTCTTTTAAACCAATAGAAGATACATGATTAAGAGGAAATGTCTTCTCTTAAGCCTTTAAGATTCATTCCCATTTCCCCCTCCCTATATTCTTTTTATTCTATTAATTCATAACAAAAAAAAATTTCCCAAATATACTTGGGTTTTTTTATAATTTAAACTTAAAATTACACAGACATCAATCAATTATAAAAAGAACATACTTTTTTTCTGCATGGCGAACTGCTGCCTCATGTAATGATGATTGTTAATTTTTCCATTACCACCTATAATATTGGAAATTATGATAGGAACTATATTTTTTATGATATATATAATATCTATTATATCATAATTCTTCTATAATAATTTTATAACACATACATTTAATGATATTCATTTTTCATTAATACGATAATATCGTTTGTGGAATGGTGGACGACCACCCTCTTAAAACACTGTGATTCCTTCACATGATTCATGGAATGTATAAATGATTATTAAAATTAAACATACTAGACATAAAAAATATATATGTTATTTGAAATAATTAACTTTCAATATATATATACATATATCATTTTCTCTATTTCCCTTTCACACACATAAAGAGTGATAACATTATTCATGGACGTTTGGACTAACAGCTCCTCGACATGATCTGATTCCATTTACATCAAAATATATATATATATATAAGTATGTATTATTAAATAATATAACATTAAGTATATATTTATCATTCTATAAGGATATGTTTTTTCTTACTATCATTCTATAACAATCTTTGAATATTGGGAATGCTACACAAGGATATGTACGGTCTACCATCTCCATGGTTGTAATGTTGATTAATTCTTCATAATCATATTCAATAATTGATTTTAAAAGTATAATTTCTGTATAAATATTATGATTATTTCATTATTATTATTCTTTGGTATTTATATAATAACACCTTTTACCATAGTTGACCTACGAATGTTGTTTTTGATATATAAACTGAATTTTGTCAAAACACCCGATGTAAATTTAATTGATTATGTTGTTGTAAAAAACAAGTCAATAAGTGAATTATATGTAATTATAAACATGAAGAGGTTATTAATAAAGTATAAAGTCAATATAAGTTTATTTTATAATATGTTAAAGGATTTTCACCTGAAAGGAAACTCAATGTAAGGGATTCTCATCTCACTATTAATATCCCTCTGATAAATGTCATGTCAACCACTTACATATTTTGTTTATTATCTATTAATGATTTATTTATATTAAATAAGTAATTAATTTATATTAATAGTGTATTAAAAATTAATTTCATATTATTTAATAATTTTTACTATGTTTTAAATTGTCACAAAGTGGTATGGGATATTTTTGGAATACTTAAAGGTTATTTCCCCCAAGACAAATCTCAAGTATTTTTGAATGGAATTTCCATTTGAGGAAATAATATAACCATTTTCCAATTAACCCTTTCATTATCCTATATTTATTCATGACCATTTTCAATTATTAGAAAAAATTTCCACTCTTTGGTACTCAAAAGGTTTACGAAAATGATGTTAAGAAAACACAACTTTATTTGTCTCTTTAGTCACAGAACATGATTTCTTCTCAAATTTATTTTTACATAAAAATTAAAAATTATTTAGTAAATAAAATTTTACCATTTTTCTATTTTAAAAATGTTTTCAGTGGAATCTTATTATCACTTCCAGAACAAGGAATTTTCTTAAATTTTTAGAGTGAAAAATGAATGTTCTTTCAAAATTGTATGTCTTGTATAGATTTATCTACCATAATTTTGTTGAATCCTCCTTTTGATGTTTAAAATGATTATTTTTAATTAAAATGTTTTAAAAAATAATTTTCAATGAAAAATACATTCAAAAGATTTTTCAAGAGCAATAGTTATTTTTTCATAGCAATATTTTTGAAATTTATTCATTTATTTAATCAATTTAAATAAACCTTTATTTTAGTCCACTTAGTGTATGAAGTATTGATACCATCCTTAATAATCCTCAAGATTATTAATAATGTATTTGGGAAAGGATATTATTCTTATTTAGTTCCTTAATTACTTTTAATACCTTTGAAATATTTGAAATTCCCCTTAATTTCCATAGAATTTTTCATGGATATGATTATTTCTTAAACCATATACCCATTTTAATATGGTGTTTACATTGAAATTTATTTTATTATTTGAATAAATACTTATAAAATGATATCATTTATTCAATACTGTTTTTTGTGAGGAACATTGTATATTTAAATGCATTGGACATGCACTATACGAGTCGGGGACCAGTTAATGAAATACCTATGGGTTAAGGACTGGTTAATACAAGATCTATTGGTTGGGGACTAGTGAGTGAAATCCCCTCGATGCATCAATATTCTCATGGGAAAATCATTTGCAGAAAACCCCTTCGCATTTTTTTTATGTTGAATATATTGGTAATATATAATTTTAGGATCAGTGAATGAAATCCCATCAATGAATCGGTAGTCTCATGAGATGAAATAGTTTTCTAACCACTTTATGTGGGTTATTACAAGATATATAAACCATATTGTGGATGGTATTCCTTGTAATATGTTTTCATGTTCCATAAACATGATTCCAAATAATAAATAATTGAATTCATATTAGTTTCAGTAATTATCCATCCTTTAGATTTTGCGTTGACATATCTATGGATACATTTCAATTAAATTTATTGATTACATGACATATGTGATCAGTTATTTGCTTTTCCAAATTTATTTTTATATAGACTGTCAATTTAATGGAATGAGTTTCTATTTATTTCCTTTCCATATTTCTCATGCACTTTCTTCACAATTTATTGTTTATAGGGCATGTGAGTAAAACTATTACCAAGTCATAATTACTATAATCATTGGTTCATTATTACATCTTCTATATTTTTCCATTACTAAGAATTTGAGATCACCATTATTATGTTTCATTTACCTATAACCTATGAAGAATACTATGAATGATAGGCAGGTATTTACCTGATGGATTAGAGTTATCCTCAATGTTATTTGTTTAGATTGAAAAAAATATGTTGTAATTAGATTATTCATTTGTAATACAAGAATAATTTATGTATCTAGTATACTTGGACTAATAAACTAATTGTTCCTTTTGGGCTAGATTCCTTGTAATCATGTCGATGTAATTGATGAAACTAGCCTAATATATTCTTGGGTGGGTCACTAAAGAAACTCCTGATGGTTCCCACATTCATTTCTAGATATGGAAATTATTTTCAAAGGTAGGTGTTCGATTTGGATTTCTAACATAATGATGCTTATAAACTCACTTTGATCAAGAGGCTGGAAGGCTTGGATTATCATACCCCTTTGGGATGAATTGTTTCTTACTTCTAGACTCTCTTATAGATTTACAATGTGTTCATGAATCTCATCCTAATCTCAATATTGGACATGTTACCATAATTGAATGACTATAGGTTAAACCCTTTTATGTGAAAAATAATTGGATTTCATTATTTAATCTATGTATATATATATGAGGTTCCTCAACCATATCTCAGTGATGCGTAGCTAATTATATACTTAAGTTGTATAACTAGTCACTATGTAATTTTTTTCCAATAAATGAATTATTTAATATTCCAATGAGGGGATGGAGCCACTTTGAGTTATCCTGAATTTCATATTTATAGGTGTAATCTAAACCCATGTACTCCTTAAACCCATGTATTTCAACTTCATATAAAAAGGAAAAATATTTTGGAACATGGGAACCTAGTATTTAAGATTGATTCTTGAAGAGATTTCATGCATATCCTAATTAAGACAAGAATTCGTGTTATTGTAGTTCATTCATTCCCTTGGGACTTGGACAATGGTAGATGTGACTATATGGATGATATCATATCATGAAACTCATCGGGATTTACACAACATGGTTTCCCTAGCTTGGAGATATTGATGATGCAAATGTTATAACCATTGCAATTACCTAATCCCATGTGATCTATTATCCATATGAAAGATAAGGTATTGGAAATAATAAGACTCATTATGTTTGAATGTGGGGTTTATGTACATGGATAGCCCTTCAGATGTTTATTGTGGATATTGGTCCTCATGACGAATTCCTACATATCAAGGTTATAGAATGAATTAGAGTATCCATTGTTCAGTTGGCTTCTCAGTATGATGATAGATGATGGGGAATGATCATCCTAGGTGTATGATTGGATCTAGATGATGGAAATGTTGGATACATGTGGGGAGTTACACCAAATGGGATTCCCTTTTGAGTTATGGATCAAGTTATAGGAAGGCGTCAAACATATCATGGTTATTTCCATAATTAGGGTCCTCATAGTTCAAAATATTCTCAATCTGTTAGGGGATGAGTAAATCGTATCAACACATTGGATATATTGGGTCCTAATGCTTGGAATATCTCAGAAATGAGAGAAATTAAACTGAAGTGGATGCCCATTTGAGTTCAGTATTAGGGCTTAGGAAGGTTTTGTACATTTCCATATTATGACATGAATTATATTCCCCGTAGTTCAATGAGTTGGGGATTACACACTGAGGAATCCCTTATATATAGAAATATCATATTGTGATGTTGATCAAGGATTAAACACTATATGTCCCTTATATATGGGACATATCATATTACTCTAGTAATCGATAATGACACATTGATGATTCACTTATTTACCTAGCATGTTTCTCTGCCTCACATGCATTGATTGTCTTTATGACATCCATTGATTGTATAATTGACAGGTAGGAGGATGTATGACTGACATGTCCAATTTTAATCCCCTAAATCAGTTTAATCTTATATTTTAAGTTACATATAATTAATTACATGACTACAATTATCAGAATATCTAGGATGAATTATCTAGAAATCACCACAAGTCCTGGTTAGATGATCTTGGAATCCATTTCGGGATCCTGGATCACATTCTTAGATTTAATTGAATTATCCTACTAAATTTACCTTGTGTCATTATGAATGATATATGACATGCTTTAAGGATGTCATGATAATTGGTGTGACATGTCTTGAAGGGTTCCACAAGTCCTGGTGGACTTCCTCTGGTGTCATCGTGAAATCTAGATGACATGTATAAGCGATGTCACAAGAGAAAAATGACATACCAAGATTCTACCATCAGAGTCAAATGAATTGCACTTATTCCTTCTATTGGTTTATGTTGAAATGAATAAAGACTTTGGGAGGCTAGAATAGTGAATCGAACGGGTCTTGGGGGAATTTTGTTGCATGCATGAGGGGCATAATGTGACTTTCCCAAATACATACAAGGGACTTCACATGAACAAAATAGTATTCCAAGGAAGGTTCATGTGACCAGGGAGACATTTATTAGTGTTATTTCATGACATAGGGGGATCACGAAAATTACATGAGCAGTAGTGAATATGTTCCTCACATATATATCTCACATTATTGTCTTTTTTACAACCTATTATTTCATATTACGCATATTGATCACAGTTATCTTTTTCTATGTCTTTCATGATTTAAAAAATATTTTGGATGTACTTTTCATGACCCCCCATATTTCTTCCTCGACATCTATGAGTGGTCATGTGAAGTGCATGTGCATGCCACATGATTTCTCTAGTTGTTCCCAAGATTTTACCTAATAGATAACCTTTCTAGTCCTAAGATTAGCTACTCCAAGAAATATTCCCTAATGTTTGGGTGCACGAGTCCATAATTCATTAGAAAAATCATCTTATCTTCATGTATCTGGATGAATAAATTTTTTATGGAGTGGTAAGGGATATATAGGCCTCCCATGTTATTCTATGTTTTTCATAGAGCATATAAAGAAAATACATGATTGATTTTTTGGAGGGATTTGATGTCATGCATTTTTTCTAGTCCATTCCACAGGTCATTCTAGGGGTGTCTAGTCATTTTTATTAACTAGAATTTTATCTCATAAATACCCCATTTATTAAATTTTGATCGATTAAAGGGGTATTTAAGAATCACATGGACATGTACAGGGACATTCATTTTGTTAAGAAAACATTTCTACAAAATTTCACAAGATCAGGTTTCCTTTTGAAATACCTTCTCGTGAAATTTGATTCATTGTAGGGGGTATTCCATGAGACAATTATGGATTTTTTGGGTACATTATGAGATCAAACCGGTCTATCAAAGGGTATTGAAAGGTTGTTCTTGGTGTATCGCATGATTTTTACAACAAAAAAAAGTCTCACAACATTTCCTTTTGCCTCACTTATTTTACAGGAACATTGGGGTTTTGTGAGTATTCTTGTGCGTTTTAGAATAAAATAACCTTCCAAAATAGTGAATCACAATGTTACCAAAAAATGTTCATGTTGTTATGTGTGACCAATTCATGGATAAACCCTTTTTTATTTTTGGATCCAAAGGGGGCCACAATATTTTTAGGATATATCCAAACCCTTTTGTGTGATGGGGGTGACATGCCATCCAATACTAGCATGATCAGGCATGCATGTCAATAGGTCTTCTACAGTGTCTAATAGGAAGCATGGGTTTGATATGTTGGTTTTATGACCATAATATTATCTAATCTTTCCAAATTTTAATTCCTTTGTACATTATACAATCTTTGGGGATCCCACAAGTGTGTATAAGTATTGAAAAAGAAAATAACTCTACAAATAAGTGATGTGTTGTGTGACATTTAAATCTTTAAGAGTCTCTCATATTTTTGATATTTTACTGATATTTTCCAAGTATTTTTCGATGGCTTTTCAGGTGCATGCAATCTAACAATTCTTGTGACCAGTGGGTGCAGAGCTGAAGTTGGGTTATGATCACTTACAATCTAGGGTGACTTCACTAAAGAAAAAAAAAGAGTTATCTAAGTTTCTATCCTAGGATCTTATGTAATCTATGAACTACAATAGATCACCCACATCACCTTCTCTAGTACATGTGGTCATGATTCTCATGGAGTTTCATGTGATCCACATGATCATAGACATCATCTTCTTCTATTGTCATACATGGAATATAATACCCATATTTAGTTATTTATTCATTTTTAAAATTTTAATATCTCATTTTGAATGCATAAAAAATCCATCTAATAGGTTTGAAGTTCACAAGGACAAGGGATCAATTCCAAGGAAAGTAAATTTCTTCCCAAGGCTTTAGCAATGTCACTAGTTAGATTCTTGGATTATGTTTTATCTGCTAGGTGATGTACATTATTTTGGGAAATTACCAATAAATAGAGAATTATAGAGAGAATGATTCACTAAAAACTCAACTCTTTATAGATATGGTTCCTTACATCTATCATGTAACCTCATCACAAGATCTTCCCACTATAAGTGATCATGATACATCACCGTGAGTTTATTTTTTGAAAACTAATTCTTGGGAATTCCATTACTGAGATTCCCTCCTGAAGAAATTCACATAATTATCTTTGGTAATTTTTTGAATGTTGGTCATGGGAATATATGATCATTTTGGGGGTTTTAATGAATCTGTAAGCTTGATCACATGATCCATTGACTATTATGAAACTTGTGTGACCATCTCAAGGTCATGTGATCTCATTTCATATGAGGGGTCATGTGGTTATGGGATTAATTGTAGGTTTATGTGATCTAGGATATCTTCAATGATTCAAGTGATTTGCGGTCCATTTATATGATTTGTGGTTCGCTGCTAGTTCATATGATGTGCTTGAGCCAATTCAGATTTTATTTCCTTTTTGACCAGATATGATTTTATCTTTCTCACATATGGCACTTAGATTTTTTGAGATTGATGTATTCTCTATCCATACTTCTCTCAATATTTTAGGAAGGAGTCAAGAGAATTGATGGACCATCGTGATTCTATTATATCAATTTTAGATTCTACCTTCCATTCTGATGTTAGCTCAGTTTAGGTGAGTTTGATAGTGCAGATGGAGGATATCCTTTGGGGATATCACATTTTATATTTTTTTTCCTATTTATGGGTCTGGTATTACAAATGAAAATCTCTTTCCTCCCTGATAGTCATCATTAAAATCCTCCTCTTAGTTTTAGAAAATACATAACACCTTTAGGGTTAACATATATTTAGAGGGTGTTTTATTCACATTGTTAGACCATGATTATAGTCATATATTTATGTTCATGAACGTATATGATAATGGGAATATTCACAAATCTAATTTTTATGTTCATATGTACCACTTGATAATGTAGAATATTGCCTCCAACCTGAATATTTAATGGGTTTCCAAATGGGACATTTTAAAAAGGGTATATTTATAATGGATTTGGGCTTAATATTCTTGGTTCAATAATTTTCTTCCAAATTAACTAAGATGTTAAAGAAAATATGGATATACAAGGATATATGGCCCCCATAGATAGTTTATTATTGAAACAAGGATATTTTGAAAAACATGTTTTTCCATTGGATTCTATACATGAACACATTACAACTCATACATGGTGAGGAGGTATTTATCCTACAGGATATTGAATAAATATTTGGGTAACAAATATTGGGTGGGTTGTATAAGAGTTTTCCCCTCTACTATTTACATGGAAGGAAATAATGTAAAATCCTTATATCACACAAGAACAGATTAGGATAGCCAAAGAGGCCCTCCAAAAGTAGGCACATCCAAGTGAAGATACCCCATTCAAGACGTGGGTAGGATACTTTATTAATAATGGATGATCTGATAAAGAATATAATAGGTTGAAGGATGTTCTTAAACATGAGTCCTGTAAATACTTAGGTTCTTACTGACCTATGGTTTTAGAATGAAAATTTAATAGATGGGGATGGAAATTTTCTCCTATATTTGATTGGGATATCCAACTAGATGGATTCAATTCCATGTATCTGAGTGGGTACATACTTCCACTGAAGGTAAAAGGTGGACATAGATTTTCCTCTTTTATGTATGTGACCTCTATGGTGGGGGGGCACATAACATGATATCAATCTCTATGCTGGAAAAACATTATCTTTTTCTACACTAAGTTTATAATTGAAAATCCCACTGTACAACCTTAGGCCCAATTAATGTATTATAGTGTTGGATATCTACTCTTTTATAAGGATATGAATATCTAAAAAACTAGGGCATTGTCAATGACTGCTTCAAACATAATATGTATTGTATAAGGAAGGTAAGAGTTGTCACTCTATAGTATTGAGACATAAGGTATCTCATGATCCATTATGATAGTTTCTCCTTCATACCCTATGGTCTAACACCATTGTTCAATATGATTGATGAAGGTGGGGATATCCTTGAGGTAAACTATAATATGACATCACTTTGTGGGGGTTTCCTTTCCACCCCTATTGACATGGACCTCCTCTGTCAATTCCATACACCATGACATTTAATCCATCAGCTCTAATATTCCATTAAATATTTGACCACTGTATTTATATTTTATTTTAGGAGAATATAATGGTAGTTTACTAATTTTGAATGATGTTTACAGTTGAGTAGACTCAGATTGGGATAAAACATCCTCCATGTGATACAAAAACTCTTATATCCCAACATAATGTTATGTTCTAGATTCATTCATATGCAATTTGGAAATTATCCAAATTTTTAAGAAAAGCTTCTCAATTACCAGCAGTTTCCAATGAAAATTATAGGACTATAATTCAATTTTCCTCAAGAGGACCAACAGACTCAGAAGCACTCTGTAATGAAATGATGAATTTCCCATCGCTTGTTAGAGTGACAACAGATGGGGTCGTCTCAAGTGTAGTTCCAAAGGGTGAATTTGTGTAAGAGTAATTTTTTCTTTTCACATATCGATAGTGGATGGACTCAGGGATTTACAACTTAGACACCGAGATCTAGTGTATAATATGACAATCATATTTACCTTTGGATTGTTTTCCCCATGTCATTTCCACTCAAGGTATTACTTCTGTAGAAATCCTAAGGAGGTTAGGGCCATCTTCTGATACCTATAAATTTCATTGTCAAGTGTGTAAGGTTAGATAAATTGGTCTAAAAAATGGTTTTTTGGGGTACATTGAAAATTTACATGGAAAATAGGATTATTGCATTGTTGAGGAAATGTTATGGAAGAAATCATTTATATGCTTAAATGATCATCATTATATTGAATCTATACTGATTAACTTTTTTTACTTTTGTTAAAATTTATGGTTGTTTCATAGGAATGTATAATCCTTCAATTACACCTATATTCTCACCATGGTGCGTTAGTGGGAGAGGATTTTGGCAGTGGCCAAGAGACCGATGCTGACATATCCCCAATTTAACAAGCCTACGTGAGTGTGATAACTTCAACTTTTAGAGTAATGGTGTTGGAATCAAAACCCTCTATATATCATATCTTTTTATGGATTTAAAAAAAGGATGTTCCCCAAACATTTAGAGTCCTATTTAGTTGGACAATAAATTGTGTATGATATTTCATCCTTCTATAATATAGAATTAATTAAATACCTCATCCTAGCCAATGAAAAAAAATTGGGTCCCCACTGAGCCCACTTAGAGGAGCTTATATCCTCTCTTGAGGATTAATGAAAGTGTTTGGTTTCTTTATCAATCCCTTTTTTCGAGTGAAAACTTTCATGAAGTAGAGGTGGGTGAGGTGATAACTAAATCATGCCTACATCATGTTTTAGATGCCCCTATGATCAGTCCACATGATCCATCACATATGGACACACATTTGGTGGATACTAAAAGATGTATTTATTCTTTTAATTAATTTTAGTTGATAGAATATAGATTTGGAAAAGGTGAATACATCTTCAAGAATGGCCATTTTTTCTTGTTACCTGATATTATCTTTTTTTATTTAGATCTCTTGGGAGGTGATTAAAGAGTGTCTTTAGGAAAGGAACCAGAGGTTCCATGAAGATTCTCGTTGTAATAGGGTTTCGCCACATCACATGAACATGTAGTTATTGCAGGGGATATTTCTTGAAATGTGACTACGAAAGGTATGTTCAAAACTTTTATAATATAAATTGGTTATTTTTTTGATATCATATTATTCATAATTTTTATGATAAACTCTTATTAATATTGTTTTAGTGTCTTCACTACAATTTTTAACGGCTCTAGTCCATACTCTAAAGGGAGTTCCTTAGAATCTATAGGACAATATTGGTGATTTTTCCCTACCCACTTCATCTAGAACCATTAACATAACTCTTTATATTAGAGACCTAGTATTTGATTAGGTTCTCATTCCCATGATGGACTTTGATTATAGTCCAGGCTCTGATTCTTTCTACTAGTCGATGTAGTGAATATGAGGATAAAGATTTGTGCCTTAGTTTGAGATAACGCCTTTAAAAATTTTAAAGATCAGTTGGACCACCATCAATTTATGTTTCCAAAAAATTATTAAATGGGCTTTTATTATACCACCATCCATACTTTGGTAAAGGAGGTGGAATATCAATTATAGTAGAAGAGTTTTCTTCAATCTATGGTGGTAATTACCGAGGATATCACTTCAATTAACCTGAATTGGGAAAGACCCTAGAAGAAGTTTCCTCATATTTGGTGGAGATAGATTCTCATTGAGATATGATCAGTTATAGGGATATTGTAACATACAATGTTTAGTATTTTATTGATATTATTCCATATTATATCATACATAATCAAGAAGATCTATTCCATTTTCAGCAGGAACTCTATATATCAGATAATATTGTGCTAGAGAAATATGGGCTTCTTGATGTGGTCGAGAAGGTAATGCTTGAAGCCGTCACTAGGGTGAAGGAGTCGTATCAGGTTGTAAAAGTTGATACTATGTCTATTGATAAGTTGCACCAATATGTTACCTCCATGTAGTAGAGGCTTACTATTTTCAATGGTTATTTTGAAAAATTTCTATGGAGTAGATGTAATTTGTCAAATATTACATGGATTATATGTTCATGGGAGAGAATCTGGTGTATGGATATTCCTCCTTTAGTATCCTATAACTGAATGGATCTTCTAGACTCTATGTACTGTTTTCCAGTTTTCTTTCATTCATGTTGTTCATGACTTTTCACTCATCTAATGTTATATGAATCACCAGATATACCAATCCATTATATTGTATTAGGTAAACCTAACTTATTAGATTTGAATGCTCAAATTCTAAAATCTTCATCTTGAGAAATTCTCATGAATGACCACCAATATAATAATCTTCATTTATATTTATGTTATAACTATGTTTATATTACCTGAATCATAGAAGGAAAATTCGATTGAATTAATTTCCTAAAGGGAGTTTGCTCTATAATTTTATGAAGCTGACAGGATTGGAGAACATAACATGATTTTTTACCAAGCCCATATTGTGGCATTTACAATATTTTCCATTTCTGAAGCCTAGGTCATTGTAGTTATATAGTTTTGGTACTTTTAGATCATAACATCTATCAATATAGTTTAGTTTCTTTTAAATCAGACCCACTATGATTTTATTTTATTCTATTTATGCATATACCTTCAATCATTGTAGTCTAGGTTCATTTAGATTGGACCTTACATCGATGTAGATTATGGAATTGTAGCTATGACATTATATAAATATTGTTTATATTTATTTAGATTGGAACTTTAAATGTCATGTACATTAAAGTAATACTATGTGGACATGATTGATGATCATTTAATATGGTTCATACATTCTAGGAGTGACCCAGAAAACCCAAGGGTGTTGAGTTCTTTCATGGTGTTGTCGAGACTTGCAAGTTTCAGAGCTCCATTACTAAATAGAAGAGATTACCATAGTCGGTAGGTCAAATCCCTTATGTATATATAGAATTATCGAAGATAGGTGTCTCCAATTTTTTACAAGGGTCATGAAAATATTATTGGTGAATATTGGTTGAGGTTGAAATACATGGGATTCTAGAACCACCTAGATAGTAGGAGTATGGGTGTTATAATTCATAACCAAAATGTGGGAGTAAGTGAATATGGGATGGGCTGAAATTTTAGGGATAAACCATAACACCCTATAGTTCTAGGATCCAACAAAGTGTTTTCAGGGATCACAAGGATGGAAGACCCTTTCTTTCAAGGTGTACATTCCTTTAGTTGATAGGTAAAATACCTTATGCATCAATATATGTTCAAGAAAAAATTTAATACATTACTTTCCATGGGTCATGGTATATTTTTAAGGAAAAAAATCTACAGATGATGAGGTTGGGTATATAGTAAAACTATAAATGAAGGGATATAAAACCCTAGGGATGTTCATCTATTAATTGTGAAGCTCGATACCTATTCCATGTGGTTTTGAATCACATGGTGTGGGCCATCAGAGGCTTGTAAATGGAGTATGACGATATTTATTTGTGAAAGGTTACAAAACACAATAGAGTAAAATCAAGGACACTTAATCCTCTTGGGTAGTTTGGTATCAAGACTGTAAAACATGTTCTAAACTACTTGGTCAGGTGGTTGATATGGGATAATCATATTGGGAATTTCCAAAGAAGGACTGAGGTGCAGAGTTTTTTAAGGGTGACATCATGGATCATAAAAAATAGAAATACATTTTTCAAAGTGATGCATTTGGTTGACAACCATAGGGGCAAATAAAGAAGATATTAGTATGCACCCATATTCAAATAAAGGGTCCCTTGAAGCTGGATATCCTTTTCCATGGGACATGGAATTTTTTGGTGATCTGGGGCTCCTAAATAATGTAGATTTATTTGTGGAATGTGTAAAATCTATGAAGGTTTTGAGTACCCTATAATATGTTTCACCACCTAGAGAAAATATTCTCTTGGTTAGGATATGTTAAATATCATTACTCTAATTTTTTTGATCCAGGGGGTCCAGTAAGCATAGATTTGCTTTTAAGAGGCATATAGTTTGGCCATTATAGTACTTATTACTTCTCAAATTATTCAAATTTTTTTTCAGAAAATCTATAGGTGAAGATTTTATCGAGTGAAGACTTGACTCATTTTTAGGACTCCATTTCCATGCTTTTAGTGAGACATGTTTTATGTCTGTCTTTCTAGAAGTATAAGGACCTTCCATTTAGACCATTATAATCTTGAGTTTACTGTCATATTGTTTTGGCCAAAGAGAAGGTATTTTAGGTTCATGATTCCCATGGACTTAATATTAGGTATGAATCACAAGAGCCTAATTAGGATACCCATATCAAGAGCACTCTTACATCCGTCTGAGCAGGAGATGAAAAACATGTAAATTAGGGCTTGAGGGTCTCAAGTCCTGAGTAATGACACAAGACAATCATTCCATGAATGGATTAAAAAACATTAAGGTTCTATGTTCTATCGTGATGATATTTGGGATCACAAGTTTCTGAATTCTCTTTTTGTAGAGTGAAACATTTAGTTGATGACCATATACACATATAAAATTCCATATGAATGCATGAATAGTCAAAAAAGGTTCCATCAAATCCATGTACATTTTTCCAAGTTCGATGAATGATTTGAAACAACATGAGGTATTAAATACATGAAGTATTATTTATGGATTTATGTTCTTACAAGATGGAGGAAGCACCTTGTACTATGACTAACTAAGGTACAAATATTATGGTCCTTTATTAAAATAGGAAAATAAACTATGTCTTACATAGTTAAAATACATGTAGTTGGGATGTAATTTTTTATCTATATTATAACATCATTTATTAATGACATTTTCCTTGTATATTAACACAATGTCTGTAACACCCCAAAATTTTACGAAAAATATTCTTTTTAATTTAATTAATGTCTTGTGTTGTACGATACACCAAAAGGAGCTTGAACAACACACATCCTTGACTTGCCTTGTATTACATGCAATCGCGACCTTCTTCGATAGCGTGTGTAGTACGCAATACCGAGTTTCACTAAACAACGATATGCTATTAAAATATTATTAAAACTAGCTTTTATGGATAGTAATAACCACTTTTTGAAATTTATTAAATTCTATTTTTCAAAATGGAATTCATTTTTGGATTCGGAATATCGAAATTAGCTTAGGGTGAAATTTTGGTACTTTTCGGATAACTTTCATATTCTGATGAATAGTGAAAATTACAAAATTTTAATTAAAAACAGCTTTTTTAATAGAAATAATTAATAGTGATAAATTATTAATTTGAGTGGTTTTAAAGTATATTTAGAATATATTTTTACAATTTAATACAATGTTGGTCATTGGATGTAATTTCACATTTAAACCAGTTATAAACAAGTGTCAATCTTTTGATAGTTATTATCTCTTAAAAACACGCTATTTGTTTTGACGACGGGAATTAATTTTTAAATTTGTTAATGTAACTGATATGTTTTGAATTTGATAAAATATACATCATTTTTTAATTAATAATATCAAATATATCATAGGCCTAATTTTTGGTATTTTTCTAGAAACTTCCATTTTTTGATGAATAGTGAAACCAGTAAGTGGTAGTTAAAAAAACTGAATTTTTCATAAAACTTAATTACCGCTTCTGTGAGTGGAATTTAGAAAATCCAAGAGACATGGTTAATATCAAGGACTAATATGTGGTTCAATGAGATGAAAATATTTTTTGGTTAATAGTAACTTCTTAGTTTTTTTACCACGGTTAAAAGTAAATAGGGTAATTAAGGGTAAAAATGATATTATTATTACCCTAACACATGTCTTAATTCTATTGGACAAGTGTAATTCGACCAAAAACAACCTTAGGAATAAAATATTACCATTTTGGCCCACTTGGATTAGATTAGGACATTTATTATTAATCTATTTAAAGAAGGGTTAAAATAGTTAAAATCAATGTTTAATAAGTAAATAATTTTTAATATGGGGTTATTCATAAGATAAATTCGACTATAAATATTCATTATAAATCTAAACTGATTTACTACATAATGGTATTTTATTTGTAATTTTTAGAAATTAAATAATTTAATTTATTTATGACACAATGATGATGTAGTAATTATCTTATTAATGGAATATTGATATAATTGATGTTATAAATACCCAAATGAATGTAATTTGAGACTTTTTATGAATTAAAATAATTGTATTGGTTAATATGACATGTTAGTATTGAATTAAGTAACTTGGTTTGAACTAATCATTCTGTTACGAGTTTCACAAAAATCAATTTCTAAATAGTGTCAAAATTGACATAAAATAGTTTTTTAAAAAAATATAATATTATTAATTGTTATTTTATTCCTAAAAATCTAAGGTTCATCCAAATGACTTATATAATGTTATATATATTAATAATAAACAACTTTGGGTTCGTTTGGATTGTTATAGTAAATTTATTAACCTTATAGTGTAAGAACACAAGAAGACACGGTAAAAGTAAATTTTTTTAACTTAATGTTAAATCTAAATGATAAGGTTAAAATAGGAACCTAAACTTGTCTAAATTCTATTGGATGAGAGGATTTCGACCCATCCCCACCTTAGCTTTGAAATAAATCAATTTAGAGCTATTTAAAACCGAATTTGACTTTATAATAAAATAATAGTTTTAGTTATTCCAAAGGTGTCCCTCTCCTCCCTTATAAAAGGGAACCTCTTCCCCCTCTTCCTCACACCACTTTGAGCCTTCAAGCTCGGCCAAACCCTGCCAATTTCTCCTCTCCACTTCCCTAGAAACATCCTAGAGGTTCTGGTCTTCTTCAAAGACCTATTTTAGTGCCCTAAAACGAGGTATCAAAGAAGCACCTCAAAGAAGAGGAGGTTCGGACACTTACGAAGCAAATCGGACCTAAGGTAAGGGAAATATCACAATCTCATTTTTATCTGAGATTGTTTCTACTTTGGTATTTACTGGGGTGTATTTTATCATCCACATCCATGTTTCCTCAATATTTAATGTTATTTCCATCCACCTACAATTGATTAAATCCATTTTTACCCTTTGGTGAGTTTATAGTAAAATATATGAAAGGTATCTTTTGTCATTTTTCGTACGAGGTACTTTTTGACTTATCTGACAAAAGTATGAGAAGAATGTTTTTTTTAATTATGAGGAATGAATAGATTTTTAAAAAATTATTTCCAAGAAGCTTCCTTTACAAGTTTTCAATTTTATTTTTAATAAACTTCTTTTAGTTTTGAATTTTATGACATGTTAAGAAAGGAAAAGTGTTTTTGAAGTAGAAAGGATATTTTCCTCAAGAACGGAGTTCAAGTGCTTTATCAAAATTATTTTCCATCTAAGATAATATAGGGTTCGTTTTCTATCCCTATTATTACATGTATTTGATTATGTTGTGATGGAAATATTTTTATGAATTCCTTTATCTTTTATGAATTGTTTTATGATGTCATGATGTTTAAGATTCCGATTTTTATTACATGGGTTATGTTATGATGTATGGTTTATGATTTTGTGTCACACATAAGAATGATATCATTATGAGATGGGTGGGACCTATATCTCCCTCTAATACATTGGGTAAAGATTTTATATCTCATGAGATAGACATGGCTAGAATGGTAGGTTATACCGATTCAGTGAAACAGGACTGAAACGAGGGGTGAACTCGGTTCAGAAAGGGACTTTGTCCACTAAGATAGTCTTGTAAATGAGTCTTGACTAATAAGAAATGATTCTTTATGATTATGTATGTATGCCACAATGTTTCATGTTTTATGTTATGATTATTGGGATTACATTTCACTACTATGATTTATCCCATGTTATGAAATTATGATCTCTTTTGCAGGTTAAGATTTCCAAAAGATATGTTCTTATGAATATGACGTGATTGATATTTATTTTGTTTACCCTTATTGAGCATTTGAGCTCACCATTTTATGTTTTTCCCCAGGACATAATGAAAGGATTTAGGTTTAAAAAATAAGAATATCTTTATGGGAGATGTTGAAGATCTTTCACCACGATTAGAAGATTATATTCCGAGTTTCCAAAGACACTAAACTATTACGGTCCTTGTATGTGTGTTTTTGTTATGTACTAAGTATTCCGCAAAAGTAATTTAATGTTCATGTACGTCAAGATTCGGGTCTCTACAGTTGGTATCAGAGTAAATGTTTAGTCAACCTTTGGAAACTAGGATGCAAAAACGTTAGTAAGATCCCTAGAGATATTTCTAATGTATGTCTGGGGGAGTACCTAAAGATAAGAATATGTATAGGATATAGTCCTAGAACTATCTTAATGATATTATATTAAACCAAATATGTTAGATATTGAAGTTACTCCCCCTTTATTATGATTTTTTCCTCTCACACTATTCATTTTTGGTTTTAGAAAATGGCTGGAAACAAGATGATTCACGATAATGGAGGATATGATGGAAAATGGAATGATATTCTTCGTGAGAAACCAAATGAAATGGGATATGGAAGTCCAAAAATCATTATTATGCCGAATCAGCAATCTCATAATTTGATCAATAAAGTAAAAAATTTTAAGTTTCCTGACTCGACTAATAAGAGAAAGATGGAGTTTCCTGATGATCATAGAGGAAAGAAAGATCAATTTCCCATATGTAAATCATGTGGGAAGAGGCATCAGGGAGAATGTTTTAAAGGAACTGGAGGATGCTTTGGGTGTGGAAAAGAAGGACACAAATCCAGTATGTGCAAAGGAAAAGGTGCAGTTAACACCAGGGATGAGGATAATGGTATTGCTACGACATCAACAATGGTTAAATGTTTTAAATGTGGAATGTACGGGCATTATGCAAACCAATTCCCTAATGGAAAATCTCATGAAGAGAATCATCAGGGTCATATAGGTAGTATTTATGTGGATGATGATGAGGAGACTACAAATGATATATGAGCTAAAAGAAGTGTTGAAGCTCAGTCAGTTGTTTTAGATTCTAGTGGAATGATTGTATGTTTATTGAGAGTTATGTTGTATATTTAATGGTACAATGGAATAAAGAACAACCTAAGCATTGTTACACTATTGTTTTTCCTAAAAGTATTTGAAAGTATATGTTGAATTGTACCAGTAACCATGGAATTTTATTCAGATATTTTTGTAAAGTAGATGATATTTGCATAATGAAGGAATAAGAAGATAATGAGATGTTTGATTGTATTCATGAGCTCATGATTGATATAAGGACAAAGTGATATCATGGTTTGAGTATATAGAATTTTGAGGATTTTGGTCTGTGGAAAGTGTTAACTTTTAACTACATTCATGTTTTCACTAAGGTTCAATGGGTATTCATTTTTCGAGAGAATACATGATTAAGGCCTTCAAACATTTGTAATGTGACCAATAAGAAATATCTTATGATATATGGGGATCAACGATGGTATTAACATTCTTCTTATATGAAATCTCTGGTAATCGTTTTCACTATAATATGACAATGGACTGCAATATTATGGATAAAACTAATGATTTGAATGGATTATGTTGGACATAAGTTAGTATTGTTTAAGGATAGAACCTTTTTCGATATTATTGATGGGATGATATAGTAATGTAGTTTTAAAAAAAGGACAACCTGCAGGACGGGCGACAACACATCGCGTCAGACAAGGATGTGGGAATCGAACCCACAACCGAAGTGCGACTGGCCTTTATCGCCAACCACTAGCATACAGGAAGTCCCTGGTTAGTAAAAACTAGTTTTATTTTATTAAGCGGTATCATATATGAAGTATAAGTTCATTTTTGGAATCATATACGATTAATCTAACCATAAGATGGACTTATAACTTTTGCTAACCTTTTGTTTGAAAGAGATGGAATGACCCATCATTCTATAACATGATCTGCTAACACATCACGAATAACAAATTCAACTTCATTTCATTAAGGGATGAAGTGGAAATTGTTCAATTCATGAACAACAGTGACATTGTACCAAAATCAAAAAAGTATTTCTTTTAATTCATCAACTTTAGGGAAATGATCTTGAAATCCAAAAATGTTGTCCTAGTTCCATTATATCAGATGAATCAGATGGTAACATAGATCATCACAAATCAATAGCTTTTTGATTGTTGGCTTTTTCATAGCCATGTTCTCTACCACTCTCTATCAGAACATGATGGTTAGATTTTTCTTCCATATCCATATTTTCACCTATGTTCTCCTACGCGGAAACGCAGTGATGAGTTAATTTGGGTAATCGTTACATTTCATACTTTAGTTTTTAATGCCATGTTTTTGTATTCCTTTTTACGATGTGGGTTTCTATTAAACAAACATTCAAGTAGTAAACCATTTATAACCCCAACGAATTTTGAGGGCGAAATTCATTTTAAGGGGGGTAGAATGTAACACCCCAAGATTTTACGAAAAATATTTTTTTTAATTTCATTAATGTCTTGTGTTGTATGATACACCAAAAGGATCTTTCACAACATGCATCCTTGACTTTCCTTTCATTACACGCAATCACGACCTTCCTCGATAGCGTGTGTAGTACACAATACCGAGTTTCACTAAACAACGATATACTATTAAAATATTATTAAAACTAGCTGTTATGAATAGTAATAACCACTTTTTGAAATTTTTAAATTTTATTTTTCAAAATGGACTTCATTTTTGGATTCGGAATATCTAAATTAGCTTAGGGTGAAATTTTGGTACTTTTCGGATAACTTTCATATTCTGATGAACAGTGAAAATTACTAAATTTTTATTAAAAACAACATTTTTAATAGAAATAATTAATAGTGATAAATTATTAATTTGAGTGGTTTTAATGTATATTTAGAATATATTTTTAAAATTTAATAAAATGTTGGTCATTGGATGTAATTTCACATTTCAACCAGTTATAAACAAGTGTCAATCTTTTGATAGTTATTATCTCTTAAAAACACGCTATTTGTTTTGATGACGGAAATTAATTTTTAAATTAGTAAATGTAACTGATATGTTTTGAATTTGATAAAATAGACATCATTTTTGAATTCATAATATCAAATATAGCTTAGGCCTAATTTTTGGTATTTTTCTGGAAACATTCATTTTTTGATGAATAGTGAAACCACTAAGTGGTAGTTAAAAAAACTGAATTTTTCATAAAACTTAATTTTATCGCTTCTGTGAGTGGAATTTAGAAAATCCAAGAGACACAATTAATATCAAGGACTAAAATGTGGTTCAATGAGATGAAAATAATTTTTTGTGAATAGTAACTTTTTACTTTTTTTTACCACGGTTAAAAGTAAATAGGGCAATTAAGGGTAAAAATGATATTATTATTACCCTAACACATGTACTAATTCTATTGGACATGTGTAATTCGACCAGAAACAACCTTAGGAATAAAATATGACCATTTAGGCCCACTTGGATTAGATTAGGACATTTATTATTAATCTATTTAAAGAAAGGTTAAAATAGTTAAAATCAATGTTTAATAAGTAAATAATTTTTAATATGGGGTTATACATAAGATAAATTCGACTATAAATATTCATTATAAATATAAAACTATTTCCTGCATAATGGTATTTTATTTTAAATTTTTAGAAATTAAATAATTTAATTTATTTATGACACAATGATGATGCAGTAATTATCTTATTAATGAAATATTGTCATAATTGATGTTATAAATACCCAAATAAATGTAATTTGAGACTTTTTATGAATTACACTAATTTTATAGGTTAAAATGACATGTTAGTTTTGATTTAAGTAACTTTGTTCGAATTATCATTCTGTTATGATTTTCACAAAAATCAATTACTAAATAGTGTCAAAATTGACATAAAATAGTTTTAAAAAAATATATTATATTATTAATTGTTATTTTATTCCTAAAAATCTAAGCTTCGGCTAAATGACTTAGATAAGGTTATATATATTAATAATAAACAACTTGGGGTTCGTTTGGATTGTTATAGTAAGTTTATTAACCTTATAGTGTAAGAACACAAGAAGACACGGTAAAAGTAAAATTATTTAACTTAATGTTAAATCTAAATGATAAGGTTAAAATAGGAACCTAATCTTGTCTAAATTCTATTGTATGAGAGTATTTCGACCCATACCCACCTTAGCTTCTAAATAAATCAATTTGGAGCTATTTAAAATTGAATTTTACTTTATAATAAAATAATAGATTTAGTTATTCCAAAGGTGCCCCTCTCCTCCCTTATAAAAGGGCACCTCCTCCCCCTCTTCCTCACACCACATTGAGCCTTCAAGCTCGGCCAGCCCCTACCAATTTCTCCTCTCCACTTCCCTAGAAACATCCTATAGGTTCTGGTCTTCTTCAAAGACCTATTTTAGTGCCCTAAAAGGAGGTCTCAAAGAAGCATTTCAAAGAAGAGGAGGTTCGGACACTTACGAAGCAAATCGGTCCTAAGGTAAGGGAAATATCACAATCTCATTTTTATCCGAGATTATTTATACTTTGATATTTACTGGGGTGTATTTTATCATCCACATCCATGTTTTCTCAATATTTAATATTATTTCCATCCACCTATAATTGTTTAAATCCATGTTTACCCTTTAGTGAGTTTATAATAAAAGATATGAAAGGAATCTTTTGTCATTTTTCGTACGAGGTACTATTTGACTTATCCGATAAAAGTATGAGAAGAATGTTTTTTTAACTTATACGGCATGAATGGATTTTTAAAACATTATTTCCAAGAAGCTTCCTTTACAAGTTTTCAAGTTTATTTTTAATAAACTTCTTTTAGTTTAGAATTTTATGACATGTTGAGAAAGGAAAAGTGTTTTTAAAGTAGAAAGAATATTTTCCTCAAGATTGGACTTCAAGTGTTTTATCAAAATTATTTTCCATCTAAGATACTATAGGGTTCTGTTTCTATCCCTATTATTACATGGATTTGATTATGTTGTGATGGAAATATTTTTATGAATTCCTTTATCTTATATGAATTGTTTTATGATGTCATGATGTTTAAGATTCCCATTTTTATTACATGGGTTATGCTATGATGCATGGTTTATGATTTTGTGGCACACATAGGAATGGTATCATGGTGAGATGGGTGGGACCTATATCTCCCTCCAATGCTTTGGGTAAATATTTTATATCTCAGGAGATAGACATGGCTGGAATGGTAGGTTATACCGGTTCAGTGAAATAGGACTAAAACGAGGAGTGAACTCAGTTCAGAAAGGGACTTTGTCCACTAAGATAGTCTTTTCAATGAGTCTTGACTAATAATAAATGATTCTCTATGATTATGTGTGTATGACACAAAGTTTCATTTTTATGTTATGATTATTGGGATTACATTTCACTACTATGATTTATCCCATGTCATGAAATTATGATCTCTTTTGCAGGTTAAGATTTCCAAAAGATATGTTCTTATGAATATGACGTGATTGATATTTCTTTTGTTTACCCTTAATGATCATTTGAGTTCACCCTTTTATGTTTTTTTCCCCAGGATATAAAGAAAGGATTTAGGTTTTAAAAAAACAATATCTTCATGGGAGATGTTGAAGATCTTTCACCACGATTAGAAGATTATATTCCGAGTCTCCAAAGACACTAAACTATTACGGTCCTTGTGTGTGTGTTTTTTTATGTACTAAGTATTCCGAAAAAGTAATGTAATGTTCATGTACGTCAAGCTTCGGGTCTTTACAATGTGCTAATGGAATATTTGTTTTGTAGTTTTAATGCCACACAACTATGACTTTTCCCTTTAATTTTAACATTCATTAATTAAGGAGGTGCAATCCAATGTGATAAATTGTGGAAGATAAATTACATGATCAAGAAGGTCATATGAAGATATAAATCATATATTGTATAAAAAATGAATGGATCAACCCCCTATGTTGTTGGGGTGAATTCCATTTATTGGATAACATAGCTAGTCCTAGGATTGGACGTTTGGATTTTGCTATGTGTCACATTTTTATATGAATCATTCCAAAATGATTTCTTGATTTGGAAACACTCTACATGTGTGTGACCTATATGCATAAGAGGTTATTGTTTTCATTTATTATTATTGATGGGTCCAGTATTGGTATCTGGGCATCAAAATGAATCCTATGATGACATGAGTCAAGCCACATGTAGTTCTTGAAATAGAATAATCTTGTGAAAGCTAGTCCTACATGGATGGATGAGGAAGTTTTATGTCTATTTGTTATGATTGGGCATGTAGTTTGATATTTGGGTGTCATTATGTATCCTATGATCTCAGGAATCAAGAAATACATAGATATTGAATACATTTGTGGTAGGTGACAAATATAAAAAAAATATTCTCATCCTAGTAGAGGCCCATAAAAATCTGAAATGTTATTTCTAGTATGGAATAACAATAGTGTAGTTCATTATCTTGAAGTAAGGACTCATGGTAAGCCTTTTATGGTCTTTCATTCAGGACATTGCTGAGCCTGTCCAGAACTATAATTATTTTTTATTTCGGTGAAATAATTACTGAAATTCCTAATGTCATGTGACCTATGATCTGTATGAAATGAAAAGAATGTTAAGGGTCAACAAAAATATGTAATTAAGGATAGGATAATAGAATATTGTATCATATGGGGTTCCAAAACATGATATATGATCGATGTGTCCCTATGTATCTCATTGAAAATGAGACTCAATATATACATTGTTCTAGAAAACCTATGCAGTTTAATGAAGAGTGGAATGGAAATAAACCCTATTGTTTAACATTTTGCAGTGAGGATGTGAGTCACCTGATGGGAATGGAAATTAATAATGTCATTTGGCCCAATAAATATATGTTTAAGAATCACTATGTATCATTTGATGGTATAAATAATTACACCCATAGTTCGCAATGGAGAGACTCTGTATGGGGAGATAACTCTCACACTAGGATGGGGGAATTTTATCATTTAGTTTCAGATACCTAGATCATGTTTGTTGAGTTGTTAGTGAGATGGTAATTTCTGTTCAGTTTAAATTCATGTGGGGAGGAAATGATCCATACGATGTTGCATCATGTGTTTAGAACATGAGATTTTGTGTGATTTAAAGTCTCTCTTCTAGGACTATAGGCATTGTGGAGTCTAACATCATGTTTAAAGAAAAATCTTGTGTAGTTTAACATCATGGGACTAGGATGATATACTTTAGTTTAACATCATGAAACTATGATGATCATGTGAATTTTAATGCCATGAAACCAGGATGAGGGACACTTGATGAGAGTTATGCAACATATTTCTTTAGAACCCTCTCATTGTTTGAGGGTGTGACACATTTCCTTTCCATTATGTTCAGTGTGTAAGTATTGTTGTGATTGACTTATGTATGATATAATCAGTTCACATTTGGGTTTCATATTTTGATGAATCATGAGTGATATCATTGGTGTGATGAGATCAAATAATATTTCTAATTGATGGAATTAATGGATGAAAACCTCATTATTATGACTGTTGTGATTTGATTCTGAAAAATATTATGTTTGTGAAATGTATAGAAATTTTTCTCATAAAGCCACTCTAATTCATCTATCCATTTTTTTTCAATTTATCTTTATCCCAGGTTTTTCCCAAAAAAAATTGATTTCTGGAATGAAGGAATCGTGACTTTTATGGGTAACACATCCTTGTCCCTATACACTAATGAGTATAAGGTTACCTCTATAGTAGTAAAAATTTTGTTACAGTAAGCTTCTAAAGAAATGAGGATCTTTTCCAGCCATAAATTGTTATCCTTGACCACAATATTTTGAATTATATTTGATAGAGTCTTACTAAATTCCACTATATAACAATTTTCATATACAGCATAGTGAAATCAGCCTTGGTACATTATATTAAACTAATTATAGAGTTTCATAATCATTGTAGAATAGAAATAGGTTTTGTTGTCCATAAATATTGTTTGAGGGACTCTACACCAATTAATAAAATGGTACTTCTCATAGATGATGATATACTTATTCCCAACATCCTTGAGGTTTATTACCTCATCAAATTTGGAAATGAAATTGGTATCATTAAGGATTTACATGATCTTCTTAGATATAGATATGGGATATGGGAACACAATATCCATTCCCCAAATGGAGGAAAACATAGAATATTTACCAATTCATATAATTTTTTGGGGTTTTATGGATGATGCATTAATTGATATAGAATGCTTTATTTTTTTTTTGAATTCTACATTGTCATGTGTCTCAGATTCCCAATAATACATCAACCTCATAATTTAGTGGGAGGGTCTGAACAAAGATTGATGAGTGACTCAGGATGCCACATAGACTTCTTTCATGATGGAATTATTCTATCAATGTACTACGAAAATGAAGATGATTTAATCACATCCACACCTATTGAGGGTCTTCATCATATTTTTACCACCATACAGTGTAAATATCACTTCACAATGTGAATATTTTACCATCTATCATGGTCTGTATGGAGTGTCCCAATTTTTGGATAACCTATTATTGGATTCATCCATTCATGGGTGGATATTAGTTCATCATGTACTTAGGTGGTGTTGAGGTGATTTATTTCTTCTGTATCACAGATTATGATCGATGGATAAATTATTCAGTGTGTGGTATGAATGATTACATCCTCAAAATTTGATTCAACCAAGACTGTGTTTCCATTTTCTAATGTGTTAGCAAGATCATTCTATTATATAGGAACATGAAGAAATGTGGGTTCAAATGTAAATCTTCCATCATTCCCATTAAATATATTGTGAGAGCTGACAGTTATTACTTTTTGATAGAATTTTTATCATTGATATTATTTATCACTAGATTTGAATCCCTTTTGATAATAATGTAGTCTATCTATAGTTATAGGGCTAGTTCCAAACTAGTGATAAGGGATGGGTATTTATCCTCATTATTCATGTATCCCAAAGATCATTAGAAAGCGTGGGAAAAACATGTTTTCTGGAGAGAAAAATACAATCCTTAAGACAACTAGTTTGAGTTTTGGGGTTTCTATTATTTTGGATATTGAACTTGGGAGGAATCATTGAAACATAACTCCCATATATAGGGAGTGTCATGGGTATATAAGACCACCCCTATATGAGAGATCATTTTCCACTAATGTATTTTATGGGGTGATATGTGCCATGAGAAAATCTTACAGATCTTTCCCTTTCTACACCTTCTATGACATGAACTAGAATTCATATTGTTGAAGAATGACCTTCCATCATGCTAGACTGCTAAACAACATGGGGAGTCCAATGATATACATGAGAATAAAAATATGTGAAACCAGATGGACTTTGGGGTGCAGTAATTATTGCCTAAGTTTTTTGAATATAAATATGAGTGCAAGGAAGTCCTTCTTGACATCCGAGTATTTGTTAACTATTCCTA
Organism: Viscum album; assembly: GCA_963277665.1. Classification (NCBI taxonomy): domain Eukaryota; kingdom Viridiplantae; phylum Streptophyta; class Magnoliopsida; order Santalales; family Viscaceae; genus Viscum; species Viscum album. The sequence continues at coordinate 277,603,040 of OY728137.1, forward strand.
GTATTTTTAATATGAGTTAATAGAGATATCTATAACTCCTCACATAATTTTTCTATGTGATGATGGTTCCAAATGTGTTTTACATGGTGTACACATTCAATATGAGTGGTCTCCCTTCCACAGGAGGCATCAAAACCAGTGGTGTAGTAGATACTGAATGAGATATTCAGATGTTTCCTAGTTGTCCCAATCCCATTGGTAGGTGATTCACTTCATTATTATCTTGGTGAAGGGGAGATATTTTTGAACCAAAATGGATATGAAACATTGAATTTAGTCATGTTTACATTGGATTCTCCATAGCACATTCAGATTTTTGGGGTGTCACTTTGGTAAAATAACACAATTCATGTCTAGGATGACCTCAATGTATTTTTTGTGTGCCACAAAGCCAAGGAACACCACTGATGATTACTCGAAGGTAAAGTTTAGTGGATTCATCTACAAACTATTTTTTCAAAGTTTTTGGAAGATCATTTGATGTTTAATTATTTTAATACAATACTATCAATATTTTATCAACAGGTCTTTGATATATAAATCATTTATCCTTCACAAATAAAAATTTTAAGATACAGTTTATGTTGAATTGGTATGTATATCCAATGCGTGAAAGGGATTGAAATGATAGAAAAATATCTCTTAAGTCACTATGAATGCAAAGTATTCCTCATCTTCAGGGGCTATCTTTATTTAATTTTACCGTGAATACAAATCAATGAAGGAAAGGGATTGGATGTTAGTGGATTCTTGAATCAAGAGATATATGATAATAAATTGGAAATCATCCTTTGGGAATTGTATATTGAGTTCCATAAAATCGATGCAGAACTTAATCTTCCAATTTTATTTCTTGAAAGGGATGATGTTGGATAGAAATATTGGGTATTCCACTTCATGAAAAATCATGACATTTATCAATTTGTCAACTAACTCCTCTACATTGGTGGAATTATAGGGTTGAATCCTCATATATTATTCATGAACCTCATTTCACATTGGGTATGTAGAGATAGTGTGAATCTAGATATATATTCAGTACAGAAATTTTTGTATTGTTCTAAATGAACACATTTCAGTGATGCTATAGAAATTCAATGTACATAGCTTGATCTTTGAGGGGAATGGAGACACCAATTTTTGTAGATCATGGGTCTTCTTGTGTTCCCAGATTCAAAAACCTAGGATCATCAATTGTGATGGATACACCATCCTCAAATGGAAAAATGCCATTCCAGATGTCATCCTATTCTTCTTCGTCCTATGAGACCCTTAAAGAATTCTCAAGTAGTGGCTGTAATATGCAGGAATACCTCTCACTACTAAGGTGATATACCCCATACATCTTTAGTCATTGCAGAGATATGTCAGAGATATCTCTATTTTACACTATCAGTTTAGACAAAATGGTCTTGGATCTCTGTTACTAGGTCAATAACCTCGAATATATTTACGGGAAGAACATACTAACTATGAAGCATACTAAAATTATTTTCAAGAGATGTACCAATGTACTTGGGGGATGAAACCAATATATCATTAGTGGGGTCTGATTAACTTTGTTATATGCTCATCCTATCTGAGCCAATATGTAATAACCTTGAGTGAGTTTTCAGTCATGATTTACTAACATTACCCTAATAGAATAGATTTTTTTGTTGTGGAATGAATATATAGGATTTCCACTATCGATATTTACCTCCAAATCTGGTGATGTCCACTTCTCTTTACTATTATTATGATTACAAAAATTCCTTCTTCCTTGCTGGTTGAGGGTTTAATTCGGAAATAATTGGAATTGATTGGTCCTATTCAGGAGGATCTAATGATTCTAGTTGGGGATTTTATGAATCATAGGTAGAAAATTGAGATACAAATAGACCCAACCTAATTGGATGGGGGTGATATGGAATCAACGTTTATTTACCAAGGACCCTTTCAAGGTATGATGGAAATGGTGATGATGATTGAGATATAAATTCCCCCAGCCTAATGAAATGAGGTTGTTTTATCCCCAAATGATGTTTCCTATAACTGCGTTGGAATTTAAGAATCAATGGGGAGGATCCAGTGGTAAATATTCCCTCATCCTTGTGGGATGGATTCAATCTGGAAAGACTACTATGGCATATACTTTTGTGGACGATTTGATGTGGCACAGATATGTTTTCATAGGATCCGGGTGATATGGTATTAATTAGTGGTAATTTTTCCTTACATGAAGTTATCTAGTCTGTGGAAACCTTGTCTTAAATGTTTGAAATGAATTCATCTTTTTTTAAGGGGTTGTTAAAAGATCTCTTGGTTATCTTCGTCATTAGTTCTTGATGTATGAGAATCGTTGAAGGGAATTATATTGTAGTGAACTATTATCTCTCATGTTACCTGATCCTATGATTTATATGGGGGCTATAAATTATATGGAATCATATATGAATATTTATATAGTCATGGGGTTATAGTGGAGCGGAATCATCCAGATTCTTCTCATCATTGGATACACACATTTGGTGATGTTTTTGAAATTAGTAAGTATTGAGTTTTAGTGGCGTGGTTAAAAATATTGTGTAGGGAATGATTTGGATCCTCTATTTCTGTATTATAGGGTATAGAAAAGGCCTCCATCTCTAGATGATAGTAGATTGTATTGATGAGCTAAATGTGATATGTGTATATTTTAAAAGGTAGAATTCTAATCTACAGTTGTTAATGATTATCCCACATATTATAGCATATATGAGGCATGTACTCATTTTCTATATCATATGGGACATCATTGTCTGATTTTTATTGGGTCCAAAATAGGGTGGGGTGGTTTTGATAAGTTAACTCTCCCCATATGTCAATGTTAGCATCCTCTTCATCATAAATACATGCCTCTATCTAACCACACCACATAAGATTCTCCTTGACGTCACCTGTGGACTAGAGTGGAGTGTTTTTTGATGATGATGAGGAACGGTATACGAGTAAGACTAATGTTTTTACCACCTCTATATTAAAATATTTCTTAGTTTTGAGAACTTCCCTATAAGAAGGAATCTGTGAAAGTGGATGATTTTCTTTTCCATGTGAGATATCACTATGGTATGGTTGACCAAAATGGATTTCAAGAGTATAGTCCCTACAATCCATCTCAACACTACCCCAATGAGGACTACCATGGCAATGATTATATTCTACATTTTCATAAGAGTTGATGAACCCTTGAGTTGATGAGAATGTGTCTCAAACATCCTGAAGGACACTTTAATTGATAGTATTTGCATTCTACATCTTGGTCGGAATATGCAGACCTGCCTTTTGGAACGTTTAAAGGATTTAATCTTGTTGAATGTTGATTTTAAAAAAATTATAATTGTCAGAATATGCAGACCTTCTTTTGGGGTATGCCTCTTGTCTACTGTGGAAGAGATATGATCCTACACCGTGTCATTTTCTACTCATACATGGTGAGCCCTAGTTGTAATGGGAATATAGACGTGGTCTAAATATGAATTCCGCAACATAATATGTTGAAGAAACTATAAAATCAAAGGAGTGATGTGAGCCTCCTCGTGCATTTCCACGAAAGAATTCTAGTGTAGTTTTTCATCAGTTGAAGTAGAATTATATGAATGGATTTTGTGAAGTGCTGGAATATTCGAAGGAGATACACTTATATAAATATGAGCATATCTGAAGGAAAGAGTCATTCTCAATTGGTTAGACCTGGATATAATTAGGATATTAGCCTGATCCTAATCTATTGGAGACTACCACTGTTATTCTTTGAAAGGAATATGTGTATATCCCAAGCCCTGTGCCCCTCTCACTTGGTGTTCCCCAGACATAACATATATATTATCCGGATCCAAGGCATTTGAAATATACCGCTAGACTTATTAATAGAAATATTAAACTATCCCGAGGAATGTTTACCTATCCCATGGCGATCTCCTATCTAATTTACAATATGACCCTCATATTGGGTGGTTGGACTATTTTTCATGACTTTTTTCAATAATTATGTGCCGATAACTGAAGGTATGTTTTACTCTTAACGTATGAGCCCCCGTTATAACTTGAATATGAGCCTAGTATGGTGATGCATCCTTTACCCGAATATGTAAATTATCCTCCTAGAAGGATAAAAGAATGTTTTCAGTGTCTAGATCAACAACATATTCATAATTACTATAGTGTTCAGCTATCATACCTATAAGGATAGAATATGTGCATGTGCTTATATCTGTACCAGTCCTAGAATAAGAATATAGTGTTCTTTATCTATTTATAAGTTGTAATGTAATTTTATTAAAGTGTATGCATGGAAATAACCATGAAAATATTTCATCTCTACTATTTATAAGAATATATATTCAATTGATGTGGGGATGTCATCCCACTTCTATCCTCCTTGATCCACTAGAATATGCTGGTGTGATTCATGCATGAGGGAAGGGATATGTGCCTCCCCCATGCCTACTATAGGAATATGTTAGTAGACTAACTATAAGTGATCAAGAATATGATCCTTTGTGATTGTTACTGCTACAATATATTGTATGAAATCAATATTGGGAGTGGCGAAATGATCACGCACATGGCTGTCAGGATCCTTCCTCACCTGATCTGTGTTTCTTTTTTTCTGTGTATGGGTATCAGAGTTGACGGTGTATTAGGTGGTACACTTTTTAGGTGACTCAATATTACCAGTGGGAGGGTTCTAGAGATGAAAGTTAATAGGATATCTCATCGTTGGTGACTGAAATGGAAGGTTATCATATCTAAATCCCTAGTCCATCTTCATTTGATATTAACATTCATAATTGTTGAGCTTCAGGGATAAACTCTTGAAGTGGTTGGTAGTGGAAACGTGCTCCACTAGCTTAACTGAACCTTTCCTTGAACGATACAGACTCATCAGTTTCAATAATTTAAGAACCACATGGGAAGTAATAGGGGTCGATATTATACCACAATATTGGTATTCCCATTCCATTATGTTCACCATATAACATCTAAATTGTTGTGAAGGTGATAACATTTTCCCACCCATTGGGGTTTCATCCATACCCAATTTTTTAGAACAGTATCTATATAAATACATTATATCATATTGGGTTTTATTAATGAGTGTAGTATCTACATTCATGGAGACCATAAGGAACATGTTTATTAATTAGTGAATTATCATTTTCATGATATGTGCTCAAACAAATATGCATGGTGAACAGAAAATTCCTTTTTTTACTATTTATCCATTCTACTAGCATGGATTTTTCAAAGAAAGAATGAACATATTTCATAGGATCCCCAGATATAGATATTATTATGTTAGATTTACTTAAGTCTGATCATCTTTGTTTTGTTTGATAACAAAGTGTCCTAAATCCTATAAAACTGACCATGTAATTTTTTATATATTAGGTTCATTGTTTTTTATTTCTTGTTGTATGAAATAGAAAATTGTCCAAACACATGATTAAACAATCATTTTTTTATTTGAGATAATTACAATGAGTTCACTATTTTTTTCCTCTAAAATATTAAGACTGGACATTGACATTAGTAGAACAAATATGGTTTAACAATAATTTGGTTTTTTATCCTTTTTCATGTTGTGACGGTGATGTCACTATTAAATATTTTGATATCTTGTTTACCCTTTTTGTCTTAGTGGAGAGATGTGTGAGGATTTTTCTCAGTAGTTTGATTGTGGGGGGAAATTTTTTTTTCTAATCATCTACATCATGCTCACCATATGTAAATCCTTTATATAAACAACCAGCATTACCCATATACATAGCTGGGTACAAACCATATTTCAAAAGACAGGTGCTCTGTTTGGGTTTCAGACCTAATGATTCTTAAGAACACACAATATTAGAGAGGATTAAAAGTAGGTATCATCACATCCATTAGGGGGTTAATTTCCAAATATCATACTCTATTATAGAGTTAAGATATGTTCCCAAATATACTCCTAATCATGATATAGGACCTGATACCCTGACATATTAACCATGGTATAAACTCGTTTATGTTCAAAATAAGGATGTTTTATTAGTGAATTATTCTATATATATCTAATGACATTCACCCATTTCTTATTAAGGAGTAGATTCTTATATATTGAACCTACATAACTAGTCACATTTGAATTTTCTAAAATGCAGGGGTTGTTAATATTCTGAATAGGGGATTGAGCCACAATGTGGTGTCCTATGTATACTATTTATAACTGGAATCAAACCTCACGTAGTTCGTTAAACATTTTATTTTTAACATTATAAGGATAGTAAATATATTTGGGCACATAGGAACCTGGAACTCATTCTTTATGCTTGCAGATATGGCCTATGTTTCTCGATTATTAAAGGAGTCAGAGTTATCATGGTTTGTTTATTCCCATGGGACTAACCTTTGGTATATTATCTTATATGGAGTTTATCATATCATTCCACTCATTGGATCTTACACACTGAGGATTATTCAGGTGGTACAGATTAATGATGTGAATGATATGACCATTGAAATTCCCTAATCCCATGTGAGAAATTCTTTGTGTGAGAAACATGGGATAGGAAATAATTAGCCTCCACTCATATGATGGATGGAATTATGTGCTGGGAATCCCTTAGGATGTTTATTATGGATATTGGTCTCAAGAAGGCATATTAATTATCTTGTATAAAACAGCAATCAGAGTTATTATAGTTCGGTTGTATTTTTTTATATTGATGGATGTGGAGGAATGATCATACCATGTTAATGATTGGGTCCTCAAGGTTGGAATATTGTATAAATGAGAGGAAATACAACGTAGTGGTTTCCCATTTGAGTTTGGGATGAAGGAAGGAAAGAAGTATTATGTATCCTAGTTATGGTGGGTATTAGAGTCCTTGAAAATCAATGACTTCTCAATCCATTGGTGGCTGGGGAAAGTTGATCATCCCATGGGATTGATTGGGTACCAATGGTTTGAATGTTTGAGAAATGAGGGGAATTACGAAGAAGGGGATTACCATAAGTGTTTGGGCTCATATCTTAGGAATTCCTCTAACATATCCTTATTATGAACATAATCATAGTCCTTATAGTGTATTGAGTTTGGGATTACACACTAAGGTGACTTTTATATACAAAAAATAGCATATTATGTTTTTTATTATGGCTTACACACCGAGGTTTCACTTATATAAAGGATATATCTTATTATTCCAATGATGAGGGATTACAAAATGTGGTTTATCTTATTGAACTAGCCTTCTTATCTTCCTTACAAGTGATCATTATCATCCTAACATGCCTTCAATGTCTTCATAACATATCTAAGGATGTCTTTCAGTCATGTCCAAAGATAATTGCGTGAGATAATTTACAATTCAATGGGATGTCAAATATATATATGAAATGTCCTGAGTCTTTTGAATAACCAAATATCTCTTTTATAAAGGTCATGGAAATACAAGGTAGTCTAATCCTATAATCTATTTCATATTCTTGACTGACATGCTTAGGGGGCGTCACATGATCCAGCTGACATTACCCAGTTTCATCACAAAAGCTATATGACATGCTTGAATGGAATCACAATTATTAGTGTGACATGTATCAAAATTTGATTCAAATACTGGATGGGATACCTATTTTTCCTTATGAAATACAGCTGTCATCTTCGGGGGATATCACAGGAGTTAGATGACATATCTTAACACTACTTTGACACTCAGTAGACATGTACTAATGCTGCCATATGATTTATGGTTACATGTGTGAGGAAAGTTTGATGTTTATATAGCAAGCCTATTGGGTCTTATGAGACTTCAGTTGCATTAATGGGGGAATCATGTGAATTCATCTAACATGTACATGGCACATATCATGATCCATATAGTATACCAATAGTGTATCAAGTAACTTGGGTGACATGGCTTGGTGTTATCACAATCCTTGGGTACTTCATGTTAATTGCACAAGGATAATAATATATGTTCCTCACATAAGTCTCATATCTTTTATCGTTTTTTATATCATTTTATTTAATATTCCTTATATTTTTAGTGGTTTCTTTTTTTATGTCTCGATTATTTTGGAAAATATGTGGGATGACCATTTCACAACCCTCCATAAGTCATCTTCATGATAAATGATTGATCAAATGAAGTTCCTATGTATACATCATGATTCCTTCCTTTCGTCTTTAGGTTTTACTTCATGGATATTCTTTCCATGCATTAGACAATTTACTTTGTGAAATATGCTCTAATTTCTGGTTTCACTTGTGTGAGGTTCCATGAAAAAGTCATTACACGTGTTTGTTTTTGGTTGGACACATTTTTTTATGCCGTTGTGGGGGATTTATAGGCATTACAACCTGAGTTATTCACAACATTACACGATGTGTATTTTGAAAACATATGCATGATGTGGTGGATTGATTTGAGGGAATCAATTTTCAATGGGTCTTTGTGTAGGTCATTTTTGGGGGATCACATGATTTGAGGCAACCACTTGACCATCTCATCGACTCTCCATTTATTTGATCATGGATAATTAAAGGGGTCTTTCCAAATCATGTAGACATATTGATGGACTTTCATGTTTTAAGGATGAAATGTTTATGTAATTTTTTGATATCAGTATTCTTATTAAAAGACCATCGCATGATCCTATATGCCTTTTCCAGGATATATAGTGTAACAAGGATGTAATTCAAAGCGGCCTTTTCAAAATCAAACTATACTATCAAGGGTTCTTGTGAGGTTTTGTTTGGGTGTCAAAAAATTTTGACAACAACCAAAAACAGTGCTTCGCAAGAAAACATTCTTGAAAAAATAAAAACTTTATTTGTAGCTCCTCCAAATATACTTTTAATTCCCTTAATTATATTGGTGTCATCTAGTAAGACGAAAAGGAAATTTTACAGGTCCCTAGAAGAAGAAGAATAAAAAAATCTACATCACTTACAAATGGAAACCATGAGAAATTTTTCTGGAACAGATCTGGAAAATCATCCACCACTCTAAAAAACTATTACTCTTGATCTTTCATATCAATTCCAGAGAAGAAAGTTCTAGTTAGTATGTTATAATTCCAACTACTTGTTCCAAAAATCCCCTGGAGCCTACCTTTACACTCAGGTATCCTAGAAATAGATGCATGATTACATCCTTAGTCGTAAACATGACCCTTTGGGTATAACAGTTGATATGATACATGACTGTTGTCTTCCAATACCTAATAGGATTATATCCTAGACATCTATTTCAATCATATATAAATCCAATTTTAACTCATCTTTGTCAAAAATTATAGAACATTTTCTAGACATAAATTTTTAACACTCACTTTGACATATAAGATTTTAATGTTTTAACACAGAATCCTCCATCTAAAATTTAAATCTCATAAAATAAATAGAACAATATGGAATAATGTAACGTGATACACCCATTCAAGAAAAGATAGAATAAGGGTAGAATTCAGATAATCATACCTCTCATAGTTGATTGTCCATACATATCATCCACTATAACTAGTTCAACTCCATATAATTTCTAAATTTCCAAACATAGTTCATTAATGACATTTTGATATTTCCCTTGTTGAGGAGTAATGGAATTCTTGTAATCATCATGGATAGCTATATTCTATAGAAGTGGATTGTTCTTCTACCCCATATTCGTCAATTCATACATCATTGGTGACACATGAGGTGTGTGATGAGCACCAAACCATGAAGTATTGTGATATTAGAAATGAATATGTCCCGTATTGGTATAGTCATGGCATTATCTCAGTAGTGTGGTACAATTTTCCTTTATTGTAATCAGTGTACCGTAATGAAAACATCCATTCATGAACATGGGTCTTGGAGGAAGGTTACATTCTCCTATGGTCCCATTCCAATGTGTTACACCACCATGAGAATAGGTGTCTGTCTTCTTCATTCCCTTAGTGATAGTGTTCTCACCTCCTCTCATGAGGAAAATAATAAATTTTCCAAATATAATTTAATTAGTTATTTATTTTTTTTAAACTGTATCTGGTTAGAGTCCTGAATCGAAAATTTGAAAAGACATAGGGACGTGTTGGACAAACTATTGGTTCACATGTGACTCAGGTGCAACCACATTCTCAATGTCCACTTTTGACTTGTTCATATGACGCATACCATGTTCCATTTCAAAAAAGCACAAAAACCTCCATAAGTCTTACACTATATTAACTGAATGATTAAAATTTAAAATTCTGTCACATAATAATTAACACAACAATTCATTCGAAAATCAACCATTTTCCACATTCAAACATTTTTAAAAAATCTCTGCTCACTTTTGAAAATCAAACCATTTTCTAAATTCCAAAATGATTCCCATTTTCAAAATCATGCATTGGAAAAAAAATTAACATTTTTCAAAAATAAACTTATGGCACCAATTCCGTAGTCAATAAGAAATATGAACTCTTAATGGGAAGTAATTTCTATTATGCATGTCATGATCATATCATTGGATAAACCCATGATAATGATATTTCAATTCCTATAAGTCTATCCAAGAAAAATATATTTCCAACTACATAGTGACATGAATATCACTATAAAAATGATATCTACATATTTTTATTCTATAGATTTCATGTCTCAACATAAATACCCTTTTCTACCAAGCTAACATAAGGAATAGACCAGATTCAATTTCAACTCAATGATTGAGATAATTGGAGGCCAATTATTAGGAAAGAACCAAACAAGGGAATAACACTTTCAACATACCTCCCCTCCTAATTGGATTGAGAAGGCATAAGAAATTAAAAAACCATAAGAAAAATACTTAAGATACTAAAGTAAAGTAATAAAAATAGTAAGGAATCAATACATGCGAGGGAAACTTTTCCTTTGAAAATAAAAAAAACCACTCAAACAAGCCATAAATAAATATCCCACTAAATGATTCATTATATCAATGAATGATAACTAAAATGAAACCATTGATTTTAAAATAAAATTAAAACCAAATAATATAAGAGAGGTAGACAATATCAAATTACATAGTGGAAGTAAAAACTATTAAAACTAAAGACACCAAAGACACCAACTCAAAGCTCAAACTCCAAATCTCTGCATAGTATCATGAAGCACCACTAAAAAAGTGTGATACATTACCTTTTCCCATTTCCTAAGAAATATGAAAAAAAATAAACGGATAATGAAGGGGTGAGTAATGAATCTTAGTATATTTTCCCTTAGTGACTTTCCCACTGACACCACTTGGAAAAAATGTGTTAACCAATTTACATAAAATAGTTTATATAAAAAAAATTCTAAAACATTTTCTATCATAATATAAAATAATTTCATATAAAATAGTTTTACAAAAAAATACATTTTACCAATTAGAACATCCAAACAATGCTTTAAAACTATTTTATATGTTCCATCTGGAATAATCAAATCCATTCCACATATCCACACAATCAACCAAGCATTCATCTTGGAGCCCGCTATACTCACGCGTTGTGAGTTGTCCTTTTAGTATGTCATCAGTAAATGAACCATTTGATTATGAAGATACCTAACCCTCATCCATACCACTAACTATAGGGGATACACACTACCCTTATCTATCTTGAATTCACATGTTCATAGACAACCATTATTGATAAACCCAATGAAAAAACAACCAATTCAATAAAAACACCTTTTATTGAAACCAATTTTTCAAAAAACCAATTCAATACATTTAAATAAAAAAAATATATTCAAAACATAATATTTTAAACATATTTCCAAAATCTTTAAAAGACACAGTTTAATGTCCACATATTAAAATCAATAAATCAATGAACATTGCACAACCAACTATACAGAATTCCACAATTCCACATAAAACTCACAAAAAATCACTAAAGAACTCCTACCATGATTTTCAAAACAAATTCGTATCTAAATCAAATCAAAAGACATAATTTGAGACTAGTCATTCATGTTATAAACATTGGAGTCTAGAGTGAAGCCATCTACTTAAGTATTTAGTTTTACAATGAAGAATGACACAAAAGCGACCATAAAATAGGGTGGAATATTAAAATCCCACCATAGATCACTTCCCCTACAATTAAAAAAATAAAATCAAATCATACATGGAATAAGATACCATATATACATTTATCCAAATTTGATGTATAATTTTGAATTGATAGCGATAGAGAAGATGATATTTGAAAAACCACAAAGAACTACAAAGAACAAAGTCTTGTCATGAGAATATGGATTCAAATCACTAAGAGAAGCCTTCATTTATCTTCAAATTAGACGGAGAGAGGTTCTTAGACCATCGAGAATGAAAATCACAAGTTATGGATATTTTGGGAAGAAACAAGCCATTATATAATTAAACCAACCAAGATCCACTTTTGTGGATCTTGTTTTTAAATCATGCATATTTAGTCACATGATTAGTAAAATCATATGCTCACCATGCGATATCCACTAACTCAAGGATGGACCTTATATGGTTAGATTTCATGTTTAGGAAACCGTTTTTAGCCTCTTGAAGATCATATTGTCCATAAAATAATAGTCTCTCATTGGATTTCACATGGTTTGGACAGCCCAAGTGCCTCACGTGTGCCTTCCCTTTAGCCCATGTCTCAGATTTCATGTTTTCTTATAGATGTTTCATGGTTTTATCATACTGTGCAGCAAACGTGAACCTTTATAAAAGCACAAAAAACAATCAAAAAGTTCTCCGAAATCTCTCAAACATCACTATAATCCTTACATACTTAAAAACCATAAAAAAAGGGTTTCTCACTTGAAACTGAGGGTGTTATATTGTTACAATAATATACTATTTCTAATCAATATTACATTATATATAATCACATTGGATATGAGGCCTTACACATTATTTTTTTGGATATATAATTATTGGCCTGCTCATTACATAAATCAAACCCATACATATTTGTATCACATGAACATAAAAAAATTCCCAACCACACTATAAGTGAAACAACTCATATGAAATAAATAAGTTTTATGAAGATTACAAAAATTTATTATTTTAGGATATATAATGAAATATGGTATATTTTATCCTTTGAGTGTATCCAGAGTGATCAACATTAAGCATTAAAGGATATTAACATTAAAAAACACATTATAAGTCCAATAAAAAAAATAATTACAAATAAATTGTAATATAATTTTTTTTGATGAGAATTATTTGAAAAGAAAATAAAAAATAAAATAATATTATTATAATAAACAATTTAATGATTGTTTTTTAATTTTATCAATTATGATAACATGGAAACGAAGCATCGTAAAAAATAGAAGAAAATGAAGGGGTAAACATAGTGTGGAAAAAATAAAAAAATACAATTCACACTTATTTAAATAGATTCAATGTAAGTGAATTTATTAAATCAAATATGTAGGTATAATTACATCCATAAAATCATATGTAAAGAACTTACATTAAGGATAAATATTACTGTCTTAGAAGAAGTAATTGTTTGACTCCACTGAAAAAATCATTTTAGATTAATTTTTAGAAAAAGGTAGGTAAACGGTAAGGTAATATTTAAAACCATGAAATAACCAGTGGATAAAAAAATATATTGTGATTTAGAGAGAAATAAAAAATTATATAGTTATGAATTTAAACATAGAAAATCACAATTTTAATGTGATATTGGAAAATAAACCCTTACCTCAATGTTTCGCTTGGTCAAATAGAATTTATCTCCATAAATATTAAAATTATGCAAATTATTCATATGAATAAGAATAAAAATTCATATTTAAATTAGTTAATATCATTTATTTATAAATCATTATGACATAAATATTTCTTATTTATAGATAAAATGTTTATTTCAATTTTAATCTATCCATTTTATTGCATGTTTCAATTTTTAAGTTGTGGACCTTACTAAATGGCGATGGGTACCTCACCTCTATAATGTTCAGAAATATTTATTATATTCATTTTTTATCATTATATATTAAAATTTTCATTTCATAGAGAATATGATTATCGTTAACCTATAATTTGGAATATAACTATAATATATTTATGAAGAAAATATAAAGTAATCTTTATTATGAAATATTATTCGTATTTTAGTTTCCATATCCATTCATGATGTAAACATTTTAACATTGTTTTTTTGCGTGGTAAAACTAAACCAAACAAGAAAACATTATAAAAACTAAATGTGTAAAAATAGGTTATTGAATATTAATATTATCCCTTTTATAGAAATATTATTATTCAAAAATTATTATACAGTTTTTATAAATATAATTTAAAATGATGATGATATAAAATATAGCTAAAAATTAATTTTTAAATGATGAAAGATACATTTATAATTTTAATTAAATCTTAGTGAGGCGCCTGATAATGAATGACTTCAGATTTTTTCTGGAGATAAGATATTACAAAACATGAGATAGTAGCTTTAGATGGGTAATGTGGTTATTTATTAAATATTAAATAAAAGGAATGGAGTTTATTGATTTGAGTATAATAGGACTCATATTATTAGCGATCTTGTGTGGTATATTCGCAAAAACATATTCCTAACTGAATAAAGAATGTAATATGCCATGGAATTTGGATCCAATGATTAAAAATAGTATTTATTTTATAATGGGTGTTAGTAATTCCATCATACACAAATTTAGTGATAATACTTCCATAATTTTATTACCCTTCCAATTAATTTATCTTTTTTACCAATTTTTACAATTACCTTTCTAACAAACTTTTACTATGGTAACAAATTTCTATGTCTAAAAATGATAATTTTATTGTTGCCAAATATAAATGTTATGATTAATTATATGGAATTAATTTAAAAGAAATAAATTTATAATTATCAAAAACTTATCATTTAAATCGATACATAAAATAGATATAATAAATTAAAAGAAAAAACGAATTTTATATACATTAAATTTTATTAATCTTATTTCACAATAGTTGGTGATTGAAAAAGTAAAATTTTATATTTTATAATAAAAACATTATATTTCTTATAATAATAATTTAAATTTGAAAAAATTAATTTTTTAATATAATAAATACATAACTCCTTGAAAAATATATGATTGAAAAGTTAGTGTTTTTATCAATAAATTAGTTTAACCACATCACATTATGTAAAAAATTTACTAATTACTTTATTATCAAAACCGATATTGGAATTATATTAAACCATAAAAATATTATTTAATAATATTTTTAATTATATATTATGAACATAAATATATATTTTTATTATAATACATTTTATTTTATTGTATTTTTTAATCTTATTTATAATTATTCATCATATATTAAAGATATTATTTTTAATTTTTCATTAACAATTACCCATCATGAATTTACCAATTGGATAATAATATATCTCACAACCATATATCCAATTATCATATATCCAATGGCCTTATATCAAATGACTATATATCTGATTGTTACATATATAATGCTTATGTTGAATTCAAATATATAAAAATACATAAATCACAAAAATCATTCATCCAATCTAACAATTTATGTGTCATGTTTGTTATCATATAGATAATATGTTGTGTTGAATTAATAGTAATAATTAATTGTAAAATCATACGAGAATACTATGATGATGTTAATTTCAACTGTTTTTTAGTATTAGATACACGTGGTTTCATTTCATTGGTCATCTTACTCATTATATTCATTTACTTATATCATAATATAATTAATTTTTCTTTAAAAAATTCTACCATAATAAGATATTTCTCACATTAGTTATCTATTGTATGTATCACTAGATATAGGAATAACATATTTATTTAAAATTAAATACATACTTAAATAATTATGTATTACAACAACTCCAAATTATTACCACACACACATTAATCTTTGAATTTGGATTGGGTTGGCCTTCAAAATTTTAAGGAATTTTGGGTCTCATTTTTAAATGTCTTCATAACTAAACATTGAACCATTTCCACTCATTTTTTAAAAACATAATTCTTAAATCTAGTTTCTATTGTATTAGTGGTTTTGAAATATTATAATTTTACTCATATGATTTCTTTGGATGAAAAGGTGGTGGTTGGAGGTTCTGGTTGAATTATTGCTTGAAATTTTTTCATAAAGCTCGATGTATATAAAATATTTCATGGATTGGTCATGTATAAATTTTTTATCAATTTAATTTAATATTATTATTTATTTTCAATTTAAACACCATTATTGGTTAAAAGGATGATATTTAATTTATCGATAGTAAAGAACAATGCATTCAGTTTCAATTTTCATATCACGGTGACCAATAATATTATTTAGTGAAGAACAATATCAATAAATCTATATTAGTGTGAGTCAGTCATATTATTGGATAAGATCCATATTCCTAAAAAATGGGTTACTTCCTCATTTTTGGATTCAAGAAAATGTTAGTTAGTGGATTTTAACTCATACATTCCTAACATATTAATACCTCTTTCATTAAATAGTTCATAATCTTGATATATCTTATTAATAAGTCCCTTAACCATTTATGGTGAATATTCTATCAATGATCCTCTAAATGATAAATTATAGAAACCCATGATAAGCATAGAAAATTATTTTATTATTTCAAACTAATAAAAATTATATCTCCTTAAAATTTACACAGACTAGATTGGAGAATGGTTATTTTCATTCAATACTAGCTTCCTGTGAAATTTTTTTGAAATTTTTTCAATAAAAAAATAACATAGGAATCTCTTATCGACTTCTCAAAAGATATACTCATCTTATTATCTTAGGTAAGGAAAAATATAATAAAGTGGTGAGATGAAAATATTATTAAGGTAAAACATATCAATATGTAACCAACTATTAAATCATATGTATATGAAGAAACACGAGAAAGAGAAAATATACAATTAAAATAGAATGGTAAAATAATAGTTTTATATAATTCATGATATAATGAAATATAATATTTAATTAAAAAAATATAACATGAAAAATCTGTGTGGAATAATGATAAATTAAACAATATGCATAGAGAAGAATAGTAGGAATGATATTATGATATAAGATTTTTTCATAGATATATGCATATAAATTAAATTTCAAGGATACATACAAAGAAGATTATCACATTGTAGGATTGGGATAATCACTAATTTACCTCTTAAGGCTTCGGATAATCCCCCATAATAACCATAGCATTTCGAAAAATCAACTTGTATACCATTTTATCTTTGGATTAATCCTCCCATATACCCTTAGGCTTGGGATAAATTTTATCATGTACAATTTGGTTTAATATAAATCATCTCTTGTACCCTTTATCATGGGATAAATGCTCTTTTTTACACCTTTTCATGGGATTAATCCTTCAGAATACCCTTGGACTTATGATAAATCTTCCAATATACCCTTTGGTTTTGGATAAATCCTCCCATGATCCTTTGGCGTGGGTTAAATCCCCAGATATAAATGTTAGATTTGGATAAATCCTCTTTTGTAACCCTTGTATTGTGAGAAACCCTCTAATATAACCTCTATCATGGGGTAAATCACTTCATATACCCGTAGACTTAGTATGAATCCTCCCATGTACCCAATTTCTTTGCTCAAATCCTTCCATGTACCCTTTGTCATCGGATAAATCACCATGTGTACCCTTTGTCTTGGATAAATAATCCCAGGTACTATATTATATTGAATATATATAAACATTATCATTGAATCCTAGGTATAATCTTTACACCTCTAATCAATCATTAACACATATGATGCCTCATAAATAATTTCATTAAAAACATCATAATGAAACCATAGAAATAAAAACGGTTTAATCAATATTTCAAGATGGTGTCACTAAAATTGACATGAATAATGTAAAAGGTTAGTAAAAATAATTCAATCACCCTGAAAAAATATTTAATAATAAAATTTAGATTTTGGTACAAGAAACTAAATTACTAGGAAATAATTCATATAGAGGTAAATATGAAATGATCGAAAGATCCTAAAAATATTTTGTAGAAAATGTTTTTAACATTAATGTAATGGTCTGAAACCTCATAGTCCATTACTCTTCCAATTTATTATATTTCAGATTCCCTGGAACCATTAGGTCCAGATCCAAAGGGCGGCATATCGTTGGAACGATGTCCTTCTGGTATCACCCATCAGTGACATAGATTGGTGTCAGAGGGGCTTTTTGGGTTTTCATTCCCCAGTTTTTTTCCAATAACACCACTTTTGATTCTTTTATGATTTCTAAGTGGTTAATGGCCTTTTATATCACTATAAACAATGTTTTAAATCTCATAGGAGTGGGGAGACCCTCAATATCCTGTTTTCCTCTCTTCAAATGAAATCCTTTAATGTGAATCTATTATGGCCACCCCTCCATTTAGAATAATTAAATAACAACTAATTCCATCATGTATAACCGTCCAACCCCGTGGTGAAACCACGATCTGCCTTTAAATCCATTTTAGGTTTTCACATTCCATAACTCTAGGATCTCACTTTTTATCTCACTATAATTTTTTCCTTCTTCTTCTTGGATGGTTTCCTTCTTTCCTTGGTTTGTTTGGTGACCCCTTTCTCGAGGTTAGTGGATCGCCATATTTAGAGCCTTTCTTGCTCATTACTTGAGTCCTTCGAGTTCTTCCCCTACAAGTCGTCCATCCCTAGTTATTGGTGCCGAGAGAAAAACATTGATCATTGATCATCCAAGTAGGTTTTTTTCTTCGTCCATCTTATTGTGCATCGTGCGAGGTGGGTATGATAATGTTCCTACATGGATGGATGAAACCAAACCATAACAAAGATATTAAATGGATTTATATAATGATGTGGTGTGTTTGATTATGTTATTATAATATTTTGTGAAAACCTTAAACGGCTTTGAGGAATCTCATAGATCCATTTTTTCATTGTGACTGTACAAGAGAATCACGTGTGAATGCTTGCATTTCTGCTTGGCTGTTTTTCTTTCCTTCGCTTGTGGCTATGCCTTTCAGTTTCCTGGTAGTGAATAATTATTTAAATATAATCACTTGACGATTAAAAGAAGAATTATTTCAATGGGGAATTGTTTTCTGGGAATGAGTTGTGACGTGGTTGTGGTTGTGGTGCTTCTTATGAATGAATAGTAATGTGGGAGTTTGTATATGTGCTAGTTTTGAATCCCCTAGGCTGGGATGAGTGATTGTTACATATATATATAATTTATTTTTTATGTTTCTTATTAACGCCCCATCCATGTTGATAACATCATTCCAAACACCCACATTTCATAGGGAAGGGTGTTTTTTCCAACACTCTTGAGAGTTTCCGGTTATTAGCTCATTTTTTTCTCCCTTTCCTGAGCATCCCAAGATTATTTGGGAAGGCTGTGATGAAATGAAGTCTATTATAACCCAGGATTCTCTGAGCAGGGAATGTTGTGGTGGTTGGCCCATGTTTGTGCGGGCAGGTGGTTTCCCAAGTGCCTTTGGGATGAGGCATAGGTGTCTTCGGGCATTGTAGTAGTTGTTCTGGCCGAGGTGTCTACTAGAGTGGTTATGTGTGGTTTTCGTGGCCCAGGTATTTGTGGTTGGGATGTGTGGTTTTGGTATCCTAGGAGTGTGCGTGCGGTGTAACGCCCTGACCCCGGTTACCTAGAGTCGGTGCACTATCACATAACATTGGAATGATTAGAAGGAAATCATGTCCCGAAAGACCGATCAGTTTAGTATTATTGGAATCAAGATTCGTACATAACATTAACTTTACAACATGAAAATAAATACAACACCAATTTCTTCCATTAGAAACATCTAAGCCTCCTAGATTATGCCTAAAAGTTACTCATAACTAACTCCTTCATATCTTGGAAAATGGAACATAAGAAAGGGGTGATCTCAAAAGATCAGTAAGGGTAAGCTATAGAGTGGAAGTTAACATAAATATTATCCATAGTGAATAATTAAAAACATAATCCTATAAAAATAATTTACATGAAAACATTTTATGGAAGAAATATGATCTGAGTAAATAATAACATAATAAAATATAATCATGGGTATTCGATTAGTCTAATGACCACAAGAACAATCAATATTATTTTCATAATGAGGGAATATATAATGCTGTAAATTATAAAAAATTATTTCAAGGCATCGGCCAAGATGTCTAAAAATGATTAAGGCCTCAGCCCAAACAACATATCAAATTGGGAAAAGACTTGGCCAACTCCACTTCTATTTGTATCATGAGACCTATAGATGCATCGAGGAGCTATAGTGGTCTCCACCTGTCACATACTAACTCCAATACTACCTCATATGAAAAGGATGATATATAACATAAACATTCGTATTAAAACTAGCATTAGAAATGTCAATACATTAACCCTAAACCATGAATGGTATAAAAATAACACCTACAACGTCAGAAATATCACAAAAACATCATTACAAATATGGATGATTGGTATCATAATAGATCGACTTCAAACAAGTATAAAATCCCTCAAAGGATGTTGATATAGATGAAATCAAAACTATTTGAGAGAAATATCTCTTTATTTTTTTGAAATCATTTAAAGTTACATAATTATATAAGAAAATTTATATTTTAAAAATATTCTAATAATCTTGTATGGGAAGCTACAACGATGTTATAATGTTGGAAAATAGTTGTGCCCACCATATAAGTTAAAAAAAACATTCTTACCTAAATTTTATTGATAAGGTTATAAGTTACATTGTTTGGAAAACGATGGAAAGATTCCTTTCAAACCATTTTATAAAAATCCAAAAAAGAGTATAAATGACTATAACCCATATTCTAGTAAATATAAAAAATGTTTTGGAATAAAGTTTTATGAAACGTGGATGTGGATGAAAAAGAGGTCTGAGTAGATACTTACGTAAATACAACCTCAAATAATAAAAAGATTGTGAAATTAACTCTTACCTTGTACTTTTCCTTAGTAGAAGGTACATTAAACTCTTTTATAATAGTGAAATAATTGTTATAAAATTATACAAGAAATATATACATAATTATGATATCATATATGATCTTCTAATAATGCTTTGTTAATAATATTTTAGTATTATCGTCATTTCAGGTGTTAACTGAATCGTTTTACTTTATATTATTTGTTACGTTAGTCATGTTTGTCATGGATGGGATGTATCTTATTCATATCCTGAATTATATCAACTATTTAAAAAATATTTTTAATAATCAAATGAAAATTAGTCTAGAATGGTTACGATGCGGAATGAATCTCATCGTGTTCGCGGAGACGGTAACCCGTACGTACGCATGAGTGACAATATCATTATTTTGATATTAAAATAGTATATAATGTGATGTTATATCATATTCAAAGAATAATTATCATGTTATGTTTATTATTTACATCATTTATACTCATTATTATACCCATCCAAATAATAATGTATTGAATAACAACAACACCACGACGTGGAGACGGTAAGTCGTACGTACGCACGTATGGTGAAACGTTATTCATAGGATGGATAACATAAATAATATGGTTATACCATTTTTATAATAGAATAAAAGTATATATAGGATATTATAGTTGTTATTTTATAATAGAAACTACAAAGAAAGAGGAAGTGGATGAAGAAAATAACTCGAAAGTGGTGGTGAGATATTTACCTCTTCTTCGGGTTCTTCTATTTGATTGGATCAAAAGGGCCCAATAGGTTGGCATTATGATCAAACTAAGGCCTCTATGATGAATGGATGATAGGTTAGAGGATATTGGGTCATGGTTTGGCTGAGCCAAATGGCTTTAAAGGTGTGGATTGGAGATAAGGGGAAATGTCCTTTTATAAGAGGGGTGAGGGGGACCTTAGAAAAATATTGAAATATTATTTTATAATAAACTCATTTTCGGTTTATAATGGCTCAAAAATGATTTATATAGAGGCTAAGGTGGGTATGGGTCGAAATACACCCAACCAATAGGTTTTAGAAATGTTTGGTTCACTATATTAACCATATCTTTTAGATTTAACTCTTAGTTAAATAGTTTGACATTTACCATGTCTCTTTGTATTTTTATAATATATAGATAATGAACTTACTATAAACTTTCAATAGAACCCAAAGTGGTTAATTAATGATTCAATTATCATTATATAAGTCTTTTGTCTGAAACTTATATTTTTAAGATTATTATATCAACTAATATTATTGTATTTTTTTAAAACTCATTTATGTCAATTTTGACATTATTTAATAATTGATTTTGGATAAAGTCCTAAAAAATTTATTACTTTGAAATAAAATCATATGTTCAATCCTAACATATCCTATTAAACTATAAATCTATTATAATTCATGAAAAATCTTAAATTAAATTTATTTGGATATTTATTATATGAATTATTTTAATATTTCATTATTAAGGTAATTACAGCGTCATCATTGTGTCATAAATAAATTAAATTATTTAATTTATAAAAATTATAAATAAAATTTATTTATGTAGGAAATATTTTCATATTTTTAATGAATATTTATAATAGAATTTATCTTTTATATAACCCTATATTATAAATGGTTAAGTTGTTAAACTTCGAATTTTACACTTTTAACTCTTCTGTGAATTAAATAATAATAAATGCCCTAATCTAATCCAAGTGGACCTAAAGGATCATTTTTTATTCCTAAGGTTTTTTCGGTCTAATTATACGTATCCAATAGAATTAGGACATGTGTTAGGGTAAGAATAATATCATTTTTACCCTTAAATACCCTATTTACATTTAACCGTGGTTAATAAAAGTAAAAAGTTACTATTACCCAAAAATTATTTTCATCTTATTGAACCACAAATTTCTTACTGATATCAACCATGTATCTTGGATTTTTTAAATTTCACTGGAAAAAGTGGTAAAATTATGTTTTATGTGAATTTTCAAATTCTCCTAAGTGGTGGGTAAAAGACGGTGAAAAGTTCCATAAAATTTAATATAACTAATATTATTACAAAATGACTCCAATTAATTACATTGAACATATATAAATATTATTTTCTATTTTGTCCTAAAATAAATTTAAATAGAAGAATTATTTATTTAAATAAAAATTTGCTTTTAAACAATAACACAGTGTTTTTCACTATTCATCAAAAATTGAATGTTTTCATAAAAATACCAAAGTTTCACCCTAAGCTAATTTCGATATTCTGAATTCTAAAATAAAGTCCATTTTGAAAAATAAAATTCATAAAATTTCAAAAATTGGGTATTAAAATTCATAACGGCTAGTTTGATTGGTCGTGGTGTTTCAGAATATCGAAGTTGCATACAATGCAAGCTATTTCATTGTTCAAAGGGAAACGTATTGTTGAAGATTGGGGTGTTACATTCTCCCATCCTTCAAAAAATTATTACATTGCAATTTAAAATTGTTCTTTGAAAATAAAAGGATGAAAATAGAAAATACATTTCTGTAAAACCCACATCATAAATTAGGTTAATAAAATTTAGTCTTAATAAGAGGGAAAGGGATACGAAAGGGTTACCACAAAATTATGATCTCAATTAGAAGAACATTTTTGGAAATTAGCGACTCATAATTTGAGGATAACATAAATATTTATAGAGAGTGATTGAGGTCATGAATCACAACCAAGCATAATATTGAGGGCCTCAAATCCATCAATCTTTGATGATTTAAAATACCATCGGTTCAACAAACCATAAGGTATTAGCATAACACATTTTTTGTTTCAAGATCCCTTCCCTAAAGTTTAAGAATTAATTTATCCATATAATAAGAGGAAAAAATATATATACTTGACAAGTATATTTTCATACTTCAACTAATTCTTACCACAAACTCATCTTTCACTCCAAAAGATTTCAAAAAATATTATATTTATCCTAATCCTATAGGGATACCAAAATAATGAATTTATAATTCACATATCAATCTTTTTTAAAAAAGGAACAACATTATACAATCTAGGACATCATATAGGCCAGTGGTAGGTGATGCAACCTTGTCACCCTTCGGTTGTGGGTTCAAGTCTCATGGCCTTGCCGGACGCGACAAGTTGTCACCCAACCTCCGGGTTAACCTTTTTATAACAATCCAAAAATAATTTTCCGAAATTATTTAACTATAACGATAGTATCCATGGTCAAACATAATCCATCACAACCTTTACTATTATCCAAAATACTTTCGTCCAAACTCATAGTCCAAAATTTATAAGAAAGGTAAACACAATGAATATATTTTTTTCCATGTAAAAACATGTGAATACCTTCATCATACATACTTTTAAAACACGACAATACCGCGAATTACCATAAAACCTTATTGATTATATTCATGCTCCATTATTACTTATAGAACACTATATACATTCCTTATATCCAAAAAATTTTAATACTCCAACAATGATGAAATAAACAAACCATTAATCAGTTCTAAGGTACTCAAGAATATCCAATACAATTTATCAAAATCAATCATATCTTATTCAAAAATTAATACCTCAGTATCTGGCTATATTAATTTTTATCTTCCCTCCAACCATGTATTTTCCAAAAAAAATTAACTTGTTGTTGAGTCACTTTTCATAGAACCATAAAATCTCAAATCCTTAATGAAATAGAACTACAATACAATCCCTATTTATTTCTATAATTCATATAATTAGTACATCATCGATAAAATCACTGAAATTAAATAATTCTTTAATAAAAACAAAAGAACAATAGTTATTCGTCTTCATCTATGTTAGTATCATAACATTATTATTATTCAACATCATCATTTTCAGTACACTCCGATGATAGGGAACTTCATTCACATAGTGTCCGGAATCCTTTCAGATGAAGAATTTTACATTTGAATGATTTTTCTTACCCTAGAAATCACGTACTTGGTGTCCTTTTTCTCCACACTTATAAAAAACTCTCATTACCTTGAAGAATTAACCATGGTGTTTCTTTCCATGATTATCACATATGGAAAAATCTTTTATTCCCCACTTTCATTTATCCATTGTTCTCTCTACTATCCCTTTCTTCTCTTGCTTCCCTTCAAATCCATAGGACTTAGAAAATTATTTACTTATCTTATTAGCACTTGATATTATTTCTTAATATGATGAGAATATGTTGAAGACTATTTCCATTCTAAATTTTGGCTTAATACCATAAAAGATATGATCCTTCTTATTCTTTGGATCAAACATATTAATGGAGTTCTCATTCCTTCTACCTGGTGCCGTTTCTAAACAATGGCATACACTAGGTCAGTTTATGAATCACAATTCATATTTCTCAATGTAGATTGAATATTTTATGGATATAATCCATATTCCTAAAACTAATTTCCTTGAGGATATATTTACTCTTAAATCATTCATAATTTCTTTTAATGAAAATGAGAATTATCTTAAGCATATCCCCCAGGAGTTTCATAACCAAGAGTAAAATAAGGGTCGCTGTCGTGTACCTGTTCCTGTTTGAGTGTAGCCCAAAGCGGTGTTTTTGGGTTTATCCCCTAGGTACATCTATACTCGAGCGGCCTCTACCAGCTCGTATCTAGACAGGGATGTATTTCTTATAAAACTCCCAAAATCTCTACAGTACCAAAATTCTTGGAATTTATTCTATACTAATCCTCAATGTCTATCTTAGTGTAATGTTCTCTAATTAGATTTTTTCTAAATCTAGTTTCCATGGTTTGTACTAAACTTCCTATGATACCAACTATAACACACTGACCTATGTCACCCAGATTCGGTTCATTATTACACATCATTGTCATGATCACAAGGAAATGGTGTCCATAAAGACCGATCAGTTTAGTTTTATTGGAAACATGATTCATACATAAGTTCAACTTTACAACTTGAAAAGAAATACAACACTAATTTATTCCATTAGAAACATCCAAGACTCTTATATTATTCTTTTAAATCACTCATAACTAACTTCTCCATATCCTGGGAAAACGAAATATAAGAAAGGGGTGAGCTCAAACACTCAGTAAGGGTAATCAATACAACATAAGATAACATAAATACTAATAATGGTTAATAATTGAAAAATAATGACTTTAAAAATAATAAACATGAAAACTTTTATGGTAGGAATATGATATGTGTAAATAATTCCATAATTGAACATAATCATGGGTATTCTACTAGTTGAATGACCACATGAACCATCAATATAATTTTCATAATGAGGGAATGTATAATGTGAGACATTCTGAAACATTTTTTCAAGGCCTCAACCAAGACATCTATAAATGATTAAGGCCTTAGCAAAAACCATATATCAAATTGGGAAAGGCCTCAGCCAATTCCATTTCTAGTTGTCTCATGAGACCTAACGATGCATCGAGGAGCTATAGAGGGCTCCACTCCTCACATACTAAGTCCAATACATTTCTCATATGAAAAGGTTGAAATATAACATAAACATTCGTATTAAAACTAGCACATGATATGTCAATACTTTAACTATACACCATGAATGGTATAAAAATAACACATCCACAGTCAAACATATCACAAAACATTCAATAAAATATGGAAGATTTGTATCATAATGAATTGACTTTAAACATGTATAAAATCCATCGAAGGATATTTATATAGATGAATTCATAACTATTTGAGAGAAATATCTATTTCTTTTTTTGAAATCATTTAATGTTACATAATTATAAAAGAAAACATTTATTTTGAAAATATTCTTATAATATTTTAAGGGAATCTTCGACGATGTTATAATGGTGGAAAATATTTTCTCCCGCCGTATAAGTTAAAAAACTTTCTTACCTTAATTTTGTTGAAAAAGTCATAAGGTACCTTGTCTGGAAAACGACAGAAATATTCCTTTCAAACAATTTTATAAAAATTCAAAAAGGGTATAAATGAATTTAACTCAAAGTCTAGTAAATATTAAAAATGTTTTGGAATACATTTTTAAGAAACATGTATTTGGTTGATTAAGAGGTCCCATTAGATACTTACATAAAAACAACCTCGGATAATAAAGAGATTGTGAAATTAACCCTAACCTTGTACTTTTACATGGTCTAGGGTATGTTAACATCCTTTATAATAGTTAAATCACTGTTATTAAATTATACAAGAACTATATACATAATTATGATATAATATATGATCTTCTAATAATGCTTCGTTAATAATATTTTAGTATTATCGTCGTTTTGGGAGTTAACTGGTTTGTTTTCCTTTATATTATTTGTTATGCGAGTCATGTTTCTCAAGGGTGGGATGTATATTATTCATATCCAGAATGATATAAACTCTTTTAAAATTATTTTTAATCATAATATGAAATTTATTCTTAAATGGTTACGATGGGGAATAAATCTCATCGCGTTCGTGGATACGATAATCTGTACGTACGCACGTGCGACAATATCATTATTTTGATTTGACAATCATATATAATTGGAAGTTATATCACATATACAGGATCATTATCATGTTATATTTTTTTATTTACATCATTTATAATCATTATTATAACCATCCAAATAATATTGTATTGAATAAAAACTACACCACGACGTGGAGATGGTAAGACGTATGTACGCACGTATGGTGACATGTTATTCATAGGAAGGATAACATAACGAATATGGCTGTACCATTTTTATAATAACATCATATTATATTTAATACTCTGGAGTTATTATTTTATATTTTAAACAACCAACAAAGAATATGTGGAAGAAGAAAATAACTTGAAAGTGGTGGTGAGATAATTACCTCTTCTTCGGGTTGTTCCTTTTAATTTGATCAAAAGGGATCCATAGGATATATTTATGATCAAACTAAGGCCTCTAGGATGAAGGGAGGAAATTTTACAATATATTTGTGTAGGGCTTGGCCGAGCCAAATGGATTTGATGGTTTGAATTTGAGAGAATTGAAATTTCACTTTTATAAGAGTGGTGAGGGGAACCTTAGGAAATACTTAAATTTTATTTTATAATAAAAACATTTTCGGTTTATATTGGTTCTAAAATTATTTATTTCAAGGATAATGTGGGGATGGGTCGAAATCCACTCAACCAACTGGTTTTATGTAGGTTTGGGTCACTACATTGACCTTATATTTTAGATTTAACTCTTAGTTAAATAGTTTGACATTTACCATGTCCCTTTGTATTTTTTTATTATATGGTTAATTAACATACTATAAACATCCAAAACAACCCCAAGTGGTTTATTAATGATACACTTATCATTATTTAATTCTTTTGGAAAAGCCTTATATTTTTAGGATTATTATATGAACTAATAATATTATATGTGTTTTAAAAACTCATTTATGCCAATTTTAACATTAGTTAATAATTGATTTTTGTTAAAGTACTAAAAACATTATTACTTCACAATAAATTCATATTTTCAACTGTAAAAAGTCTTATTAGTCTATATAATTAGTGGAATTCATCAAAAAATTTAAATTACATTTATTTGGATATTTATTACACCAATTATTTTAATATTTAATTATTAAGGTAATTACTGTGTCATCATTAAGTCATTAATAAATTAAATTATTTATTGTAAAAAAATAAAAAAATTTATTTAGTAGGAAATATTTGTATATATATAATGAATATTTATAGTCCAATTTATCTTATGTATAACGCCATATTATAAATGCTTTATTTATTAAATTAGAATTTAACACTTTTAACTCTTCTTTGAATTAAATAATAATAAATGTCCTAATCTAATCCAAGTGGACTTAAATGATCATATTTTATTCCTAAGGTTGTTTTTGGTCTAATTACACATTTCCAATACAATTATGACATGTGTTAGGGTAAGAATAATATCATTTTTATCCTTAATTTCCCTATTTAATTTTAATTGTGGTAAATAAATGTAAAAAGTTTGTTTTCACCAAAATATATTTCCATGTCATTGAACTTCATTTTTCTTACTGACATCAACTGTGTCTCTTGGATTTTTGAAATTCAACTCAAAGAAGTGGTAAAATTATGTTTTATGCGAATTTTCAAATTCTCCTAGGAGGTGGGTAAAGGACGGTTAAAGTTCAATAAAATTATATATATATATATAATATTATTAAAAAATTACTCCAATTAATTACATTGAACATATATATGTATTATGTATCTATTTTTACCTAAAATAAATTTAAATAAAATAATTAATTATTTAAATAAAATTTCAGTTTTAAATAATAACGAAGTGTTTTCACTATTCATCAAAAATTGAAAGTTTTCAGAAAATACCAAAAATTTACCCTAAGATAATTTTGATATTCTTAATTCAAAAAATAAGTGCATTTCAAAAAAATAAAATTTAAAAAATTTCAAAAAGTGGGTATTACAATTCATAATGGCTTTTTTGATTCGTCGCGGTGTGTTAGAATCTCAAAGTTGCATATAATAGAATTTATTGCATTATTCAAAGGGAAATGTACCATAGAAACTTGGGGTGTTACAGGGGAGGATGGAAGTGGGACTACGGTATGAATGGTGGGAGAGGTTTGACACGTTGGATGTCTTCAATGACCAGTGGAAAAGTGGTGCGGGGTACGCAAATATCGATGTAATATTACTATTATTGTACCTGACTTGCATTATTGGATAGTGTGCCTTGATGAGGTTTGGGTGGATAGTTTCCACGCTAGGTTCTATGGTTATCTTCTTTTCTCATGGATCATTATAATTCATCTCTACTTGTACACAGTATCTTTTGGTTTTCCCTACTGAGTATACCTTGTATACTCACCCTAAAGATATGAAACAACATTTAGGTTTCCAGGAGAACATCAAGGATCGTGTCGAACCATACTAGTTTAGACTTTGGGATATTTGTTGTTGCTTCTTTTCATTTCTTTTGTACATTCCTCTGAAATTTTCTTGAACTTTGTAGCACTTACTTTTGAAAAATGCATATGGGAATGGTTTTTTTGTCTTTACTTTTACCTCTAGTTTTGGTGTTGTTTTGGATTTACAATCTTATATCTTGATCCTACTAAATAAAAAGGGTAATGCCTTCCAATTTTTGGGTGATTCTATACCCTTGGTTCTATTCGCCACTCTAGGACCTATTGAAGTTGGGTTTCGGGGTTCATTATCTCTCCTTCAACTTGAGGAAGGAAGGGTCAGGAAATCCATTGACCCTTCCCTCATCTTGGTGAAGGCGGGTCGTGACAGAGTTGTATCAAAGGCAGAGAGTTGAGAGATAGGATGGAGCTCGAGATTAGGCACTGTGAGGATTGCATGGTACGGTAGGGAAAAAGTGTTAGGCAATCTTGGGGCATGAAATAGGCCAGTAAAGACTGACTAGGACATGGGATTTTAGGTCTCCCAGTGATCAGATTCAAGGACTCATGACCTACCAAATGATCAAGTGAGTCTACACTTATTGAATGGTAGAGACCCTATGAAAGGTACATGCATCATAATGAATTTTGTTCTTGAGTGTTCTCGGTAATTTGGGAAATTAAATGAATAAAAGGTTTAAGAAAAGTTTAAAAGAAATCTTCTAAACTACTCAGGCATAGGCATTCCTTGTTTACCTTACAGTTATGGCACCTAGATGAAGTTTATGGGTAGTGGGGGTGATCGAGGCCTAGGAAGCTATTTTTTTTTTGGATTAGCAAAGGGATGATCAATAGGAGAAGGATAACTAGTGGAAGAGGGCACTTCGTTCCTTTCAATGGTAGGACCTCAAGAATTATGAGGGCAGCATCTTAGACATAGAGACAGAGATCCAGCTTGAGGAGCTGGTGATAGCTTTATACTTAAACCAGGATCCAACAAAGTATTGGGTTCCTCCAACTTTAATCCAGATGCAGGGAGCGGTGCATCAATAATGGACTCTCTATCATTGTGAGAAGATGGAAGCTAGAGTATTGTGGATAGACTTCAAGAGTGAATTATGGGTCGAATTCTTCTCTTCCACGATGAATTCAGAGAAGAGGTTGGAGCTCCTATCCCCTCAGTAGAGGAGAATGTCAGTGAGGGAGCTATGAATCAAGTTCAAGGATCTCCTTCATTTGGCTCTAGACCTTTTTTCAGATGAGGAGTCTCTAGCAATACGTTTAGAGGAGGCACTCTGACCTTCTATTCAGTATGATGTTACTCCCTTCACCCTACCAGCATACTTGGAGGTCCCAAATAAGGCGGAAGTGGTGGAAAGGATACACACACTACGAGGTGTGTTGCGAGAGGGGAGAATGTTGGTCTTGTCAAAGGGGAATGTTTTCAGAATTAGGCCTCCAACATTTGGGCCTTCTAGGTTTTGACAAGTGGGGAGCATGCCCTAGTAGTTTGATTTTCAATCTCTTAGTCCTCACCCTTTACTCGTGGGCCCAGGACCTAGGTGCTTCATTTATGGAATCCATGGGCAGGTTCAGAATTAGTGCCTCGACATAGTGTAGTATAGTGTGGGTGGGAAGCTTCAGCACCCACCTTAGAAGCAGTAGTTTCCATCCAGTCCCTTTAAGTAGCAGTAGTAGGGACAGCGAGCTCCTGCTTCTTTGAGAGAAGACATGGCAATAGGAGGTCGAGCCCATGCTGCTCTTCAAAGACCTCGACCAAGGCATGGCCAGGGATGCGGTCGACAACCAAGAGACAGAGGAGTTTGGTGTGGTCAGTTTCACTTCACAAAGGCAATAGCTCAAGTAGGGATGGAAGTCATTCGAGGTACGATTAGCTATTTTAGAACTCTTTCATGCACTTTGTTTGACTCAGGAGGCTCTCACTCCTTTGTTACACCTGGTCTGGCACATGCCTTGGGACTAGACATAGAGATACTCTACATGCTCCTATTATTGAGTACGCCAGTTGGGGGTCATACCATCATGTTTGATGTTTTTCCAGGATAAAGACTGATGTTAGGGTTGCATTAGTCTACCGGGGTTATTGTTCTGCTACAAATGCGGCCATTCAATTTCATCCTTAGAATTTACTGGCTATTTTCTATGCATACAGTTATCTACGACATGCAGAGAAGTATCATATTCCTTGGTGATGATAACCAATGTGTGGATTTTGTTGGAAAACTGAGTTGTCAGGTGGGGAGACGGTGTGTAGAGCCTCTTCTTTCTATGTTGGCTGATATTTCAGAAGAATCAGTAGATGATGATATTATGGATGTTATGAGAGTTTTGAGAGAGTTCATGGATGTGTTTACTGAGAAGGTTGGAAATCTACCCCCTCGACATGATGTTATGTTCAGGATAGACTTACGACCTAGCACTCATTCGATTTCCATGTATCCTTATCATATAGAACCTTCTGAGTTGTTGGAGTTTCAGATTCATATTTATTATATGATGTATAAGGGTTTTGTCTGACCCAGCGTGTCACCATGGGGTGTTCCGGTCTTGTTCGCGAAGAAGGTATATGGTGGTCTTAGGATATGTATAGACTATCGAAGACCGAATCATGTAACAGTCAAAAATGGATACCCTCTCCCGGGGATAGACAATCTCTTTGACTAGTTGAGGGGAGTAGGTTGGTTCTCTATGATCGATCTGCGGTTTGGTTATTACTAGTTAAGGGTGAAGGAAAATGATATCCCGAAGACTCATTTCTGGTGTAGGTATGGGTACATTGAGTTCGTAGTCACATCGTTCGGTGTTACGAATGAACATGTTGCATTTGGGGGTATCATGAATGCTATTTTCCATTAGTTTCTAGATGGATTCGTCATTTTGTTCATCGATGAAATTTTGATCTACTCAAAATTAGTGGGGGAACATACTAAGAACCTCAAGATGGTCTTGGAGATCCTTTGACATCACCATCTATAATGGAATCGTCCAAGTTCATGTTCCTTACTGGAGATGTGCATTTTCTTGTACACGTGGTGTCTCAGCAAGGGGTAGAGGTTGATCCGTCAAAGGATGAATCAGTTGTTTCTTGAGAAGTACCCAAGAATGTGATGAATATTTTTAGTTTTTTGGGTCTTGAAATCTATTATTGGAGGTTCGTACGTGACTTCTCTTGTGTTTCATCTACATTGATAGCTTTTACCAGAAAGAACCAGGCCTTTGTATGGAGTGAGTAGTGTCAGTAAGAATTTATCTTTCTAAAGGAAAGTTTGGTCAGACCTCCCATGCTCATGTTTCCAGAGGAAGGGGTGTTGTATGAGGTATTTTACGATGATTCTGGAAAAGCCTAGGGTTTGTACTCATGCAGTAGTGGGGTGTGATATCTAATGAGTCTAGTAAGTTATGTCCTCATGAGCATAACTATTCCACCCATGACCTAGAGCTTTCAGCAGTAGTGTTCACATTGATGTTTTGGAGGCACTACCTCAACGGGGGCACTTTGTGGTATTCACGGATCACAAGAGTTTGAGGCATATCTTTACCCAGTGGGACCTGAACATGTGGCAATGAAGGTGGGTAGAGTTTCTTCAAGATTACAACTTAGAGATCTCTTACACTGCAGGTAAGTGGAAGGTTGTGGCTGATGCCTTGAGTAGGATGTCATAGAGGGAATCTGTTCATGAATCTGTGGATGCATGGAAGGAAGTGGAGGAGTTGGCCACCCTAAACCAGGATACAAGGGTTTATGGTGGTATAGGTTGTCTGTTGTATATGATAGTGCAATACTCTCTGTTGTTGTAGGTGGGGGAGTCATAGTGAGGAGACGTAGAGAGTTAAGTGATGCACAATCAGGGTAACCGAATCTATGCTCAGGAAGGGAGTTCAAAGGATGGTCAGAATCAGATGCTTTTTTTGGAAGTTGTTTGTTATAGAGGTGATGCATGAGGGAGTTCTCTGTGAGTTCTATAACTCATTCTTAGTGGTACACCCTGATGCTTCCAATATGTATCGAGTCCAGAGGGAACAGTTTTGGTGGCCAGGGGTGAAACGGGCAGTGGTAGAGTTCATGGGAGGGTTCCTAGTGTGTCAGTAGGTGAAGGCTGAACACCGCATCCTAGGAGGTTTTTTTGTAGCCTTTTGATTTCACCGAGTAGAAGTGGGATGACATGTCTATGGATTTCTTCACAAGACAACCCATGGTCAAGGTGGCTGTGATTCTATCTGGGTAGTGACAGACAGGCTGATGAAATCAGCTCACTTCCTAGCAATCAAGGTGTTAAGTGTGGTGGATGCCTTAACGTGAAGATACATGGATGAGGTGTTGTCGTTGCGTGTAGTTATGAGGTCCATAGTCTCGGATAGGGATTCATGGTTTACCTCATGAGTCTGGAGGGGATTGCATCATGATTTTGGCACCCATCTATGTCTTATCATTATTTTCCACCCCCAAACAGATGGGTAGACAGAGCGAACCATCCATAAATTGAATTATATGCTACAGGAATGTGTTTTGGACTTTAGGGGATCATGAAAAGTACATTTTCACTTATTAGAGTTTTTCTACAATAATTGAAATCACACTACTATTGGCATGTCACTATTTGAAGCCTTGTACGGGTGGTCATTCCCTTTTCTCGTGTGTTGGACCGAGGTTGGGGCGGTAGGTGTTCTTGGCCCAGATGTAGTGCTGATCAAAACAGAGAAGGTACAACTTGTTTATGAGAGGATGAAGGTAGCCCAAGACCGACATAAGTATTATACTGATCATAGGAGGAGGACCTTGGATTTCAAGGTTGGAGACCATGTGGTCTTGAAGGGATCCCCTCGACGTGGGAAGCGAGGGTTCGGAAAGGGGAGAAAGCTCTCTCCAAGGTTCATCGGGACGTTAGAAGTGTTGGGGAAAGTCGGTGAGGTGGAATAGCAGCTGGAATTTCCACCTCAGTTGGAAAGGATCCATGACATTTTCCACATCTCCCATCTGCATTGATATCTTCATGATCACTCCCTTGCCTTTGACTAGGGAGAGTTGGAAATAAGGGACGATGCTACGTTCATGGAGTGACTAGTGATGATCGAGGATCGAAAGGTGAAAGTGTTTCATGGATGAACCATCCCTTTGGTTCATTTGTTGTGGAGGCACATTGGCATCGAGGAGAGTACATGGGAGTGAGAAGTTAAAATACATGCCCAGTACCCCAAAATTTTTAGAGTTGATATTCTATGCCTTCCTTGATGTTCTTGCTTTTGTTACCTGCTGGGATGTGATTCTGAACTTGTTGGGTTATGAGATGAATTTTTTTTCTTACCTTGTGAATGTTTATGAATAGTAACTATATGTGGGGAGGGGAGAACATGATTATTTGTCAAGATGCATTAGTGAGGATGTTATTAAACCTATGTGGGTGAGTCAGTGCCGCCCAAAATGGATGGTATCATGATAAGGAGGAAGGGACTCACTGATCCATGTGTCGGGACAATGTGATCTTTGGGGTTCGTATGTGTGTTTGCGGTGGTTTTTCTTTGAGAGGTATCTTCTAGAGTGGTTGTTTGGGTTTAGTTCGATTCTCATGGACAAGAATAGTTTGATAGATATCTAATGTAATGTTCTAGACCCTTTTGGTCCATTACTCTTCCAATTTCCGGTGTATGGGATGCCCTGGACCCATTACGTTCGGATCCAAATGGTTGTGTATTGGTGGAATGATGTCATTATGGGTTCATCGATTAGTGCCAAAGGGGCTCTTTGGGTTTTCCTTCCCCATTTTCTTCCAGTAACACCACTTTTGACTCTTTTATGGGTTTTGAAGTAGTTCAAGGCCGTTTTATCATAATAAACAACATTTTAAATCCCCTAGGAGTGGGGAGACCCTCAATAGCACGTTTTCCTCTATTTAAATGAAAAAAAGTAACACACAAATATTATGGCCACCCCCCATTTAGAATTATTAAATAACAATTAATTCAATCGTGTGTAACCATCCAACCCAGTGGTGAAACAATGATCCACCTTTAATGCCATTCAAGGTTTTCACATGCTATAACTCCAGGATCTCAACATTTTATCACACTGGAATTATTTCGTTCTTCTTCATGAATGGTTTCCTTAATTCCTTGGTGCGTTTGGTGTCCCCTTTCCTGAGGATAGTGGTGCGCCTATTTCAGAGACTTTCCTACTCATTCTTGGATTCCTCCAAGTTCCTCCCCTACAAGTCACGCATCCCCAGTTGTTGATTCCAATAGAAAAACATTGATCATTGATCATCCAAGTAGGGTTTGTTTCTTCGTCTCCCTTCACTATGCATTACGCAGGGAGGTTATGATAATGTTCTTATGTGGATGGATGAAACCAAACTATAACGATGATAATAAATGTATTTAAATAATGATGGGGTGTGTTTGATAATGTTACTTCACTCTTTTATCTTTTCTTATATGTTGTGAAATGAATGGGATTATGTCCACTGAAAATCATGGTCATCGGTGGTCCCTTCTTGCGCACTAATGAACCTCTATTTTCTAGATATTTATGCGATTGAATGGTTTTAACATGGAAAATTGTTAATCATGTAAACTGGGTTGATTAAATGGATGCCCAATGAATAAAAACCGTTTTGGGCTCACCCTGGTTAAGCAGACAAAAAGACATAATTAAATGAATGGAATATTTACATTTTGAAAACTCCCTAACTCTATTCCACTGAGGTGTGGTTGTTCTACTTGTTGCTTGAGGGTGATGTGGATGGGGATGAGATCCTCTGTTGTCATGCGGTGGTTGGTTGTGTACCTATGGCCATGTGGGTCCGTATGATTTGTCTTGGTTCGGTTCTAATACATTGAGGGATCTCACGGATCCCTTTTTTCATTGATACTTTACAAGAGAACAGGGTGTGAATGCTTGCATTGCTAATTGTCTATTTTTTCCATGGTTTGTGGTTATGCCTGTAATTCCCCTTGTAGTGATGAATTATTTTAATATAATCACTGGAATATAAAAACTAGAATGAGTTCAATGGGGGAATTGTTTTCCAGGAATGAGTTGTGACATGGTTATGGTTGTGGTTCTTCTTATGAATGAATAGTAATGATGGTGTTTGTATATGGGTAGGTTTTGGAACCTATAGGCTGAGATGGGTGATTGTCACCTATATGTATAATTTAGTATTTATGTTTATTATTCAAGCCCCATCCAAGATGAGATCATAGTGCTGAACACCCCCATTTCATGTGGGAGGTTGTTTTCCAAACACTCCTGAGAGTGGCTTGTTATTAGCTCTTTTTCTGCTCCCTTTCTCAAGCAGTCCAAGATTATTCAAGTAGGTTGTGAGGGCCAAAATTACATTATATCCTATGATTAATTGGGTAAGGATATCTGTCGTGGTATGTATAGGTGTGTGCGGGCTGGTAGTTTCTTAAGTGCCTTTGGGATGATCCCCAAGTGTCTTCGGGTGTAGTGGTAGTTATTATGACTTAGGTTTCTATGGGCGTGGTTACATTTGGTTATTGTGGGTGAGGTGTCTACAGGCTGGATGTGTGGTTGTGTAGCCCATGTGTGTGTGGGTTGGGGATGACAGTGGGACTGCAGTGAGAATGGTAAGAGAGGTTTGACATGTAGGATGTCTTCAATGACAAGTGG
The DNA here is from genome assembly GCA_963277665.1 of Viscum album. Classification (NCBI taxonomy): domain Eukaryota; kingdom Viridiplantae; phylum Streptophyta; class Magnoliopsida; order Santalales; family Viscaceae; genus Viscum; species Viscum album. The sequence continues at coordinate 277,640,550 of OY728137.1, forward strand.
GAATGTGGTGTAGGTTATGTAAATATCAATGTTCTATTACTATTACATTACTTGACTTTCATGATTTGGAGTGTGTTCCTTGGTGACATTTGGGTGGATAGTTTCCTTGCTCGGTTTGTTTGCTTATCTCCTTTTCTTATGGGGAATTAGAAGGCCTCCCCAATTTTTCACAAGAGATTTTGGTTTTCCCTATTGAGTATGCCAGTATACTCACCCTATGTATATAAAACTGCTTTTAGGTTTCTAGGAGAACTTTGAGGACCGTGTCGGACTGTAATAGTTCAGGATTTGGGAAATTTGGTGTTGTTGCTTTTCTTATCTTTGGTACTTTCCTTTTTAGATTTCTTGTACTTTGTAGCACTTATTTTGGAATATTCATATGGGAATGGTTTGTTTTGTCTTAACTTTTACCTATATTTATGGTGTTGTTTGGGATTTACTATCTTATCTCCTGGTCATACTAAATAAAAAGGGTAATGCCTTCTATTTTTTGTGTGATTCTATACCTTTGGTCCTAGTCACCACTCTGATACCTATTAAAGGTAGGGTTTGGGTGTCATTATGTCTCTTTCAAATTGAGGAAGGTAGGGTCTGACAATCTGTTGTCCCTTTCCTCATCTGGGTGAAGGCGGGTCGTTATAATTAATGTTTGGGATAATGTTATTTTTAATGCTTGAAATTTATTTTAGGAATGATTAATTTTTATAAATTGAAAAAACTAATTGTAAAAATTAATTTTTGGGAAGTTATTCCAGATAATTAATCCTTGGAAAAGAAAAAAGTTTTTCAAAAGCCTAAATAAAATGATTTTCAAATCATTTACTTTGAAAAAAATTATGAACGATTTATCCTTTATAAAGACAGAATGGTTTCCAATATTTGATCAAAATTCAGGAAAAAAACACATAATTTTAAAAAAGTGAATTCGAAAACAAGATCATTTAAAGATATTAAAGATGTAAAAAAATTATATTGGATGAAAAAATATTTGATAATGGATAGAGAAGAAGACAATTTAATATTTTATATTACCATTACTAATAACACAAAACATAAAAAATAGGTTGTAAAATGTCTCTTGGAAATCTATTAGATGAAAATATAATGTTTACATGCTAAAACACATAAATTAGTATTCATAAAATATAGGATTACATTGGATGTAAATAAAAATATAAATAAAAATGGGATACAATTATTACAGTGTATGAGAATTATTCATAATAACTATATAATTCTTTAAGTAGAAAAATTCATAGTGGAGGATTATTTGTATAAAAGGTGACTTTTTCTATAAAAATAAAGATATATTGACTTGAAATAAATTATTAGGTTTGAAAAAACCATTATTTAATTAATATTGTTCAATAAGATTCAATGTAACTAAATAGAAGTAGTTGAGTTAGTGAAGAACAATATGAAATTGATTATAATTACATCAAAAACAATTTAAAGAAAGAAAAATATATGTCTATTAAAAATCATTGAATTTTATGAATGTAGTAAAATACTTTAGTTCCCTATTTATCACACCATATCAAATATTTTATGATGTGTAATAATAAATTATTCTATTGAAATTAAATTTGAGGGATGAAACTCTTCCATTAATTTCCATATTATTCGATCACACTCCATCTGCATGAATAAAAAATAACCAACTTTACCACAAATTTATGAACATTATTCATGTATTTAGCCTTTTATAAATTTCATTTAAAGTTATTCTCTATTTTTATATTAGTTATTTATTATTTAGTTTTAATATCTGTTGTGGGAAATCTTGATTGTCTTGAACAAGTTTCTTAATATGGGTGCTATTATTTATTATTACCCCTCATTTCATTATTCCCAGATAAAATAAGGTATTTTAATTTATTTTTTATAATTATTTATGAATTTATAATTTAATTATGTTGTATTTAGGTTACGATATTTATAAATAAATTTTTATATGAGCATATTTAGATGATTCTCGTCGATTGAGGGGTGTTATATTATCTAGTGAGTTAAATTTTTTATTTAAAGTATGGAAATAAATTATCTGTTTATTTATATTATAGGTTAATAGAAATTAAATTCTCATAGTCTTCACTTATATTAATTTATATCAATTTTAAACTATGTGGTTAAATGAGAAAATATAAGAATATACCATAATCAATAAATTCTTATGATGAAATTTGGTTCTAATATCATCATACCAAAATCATAATGCTATTTTTTAGAGTTTATAATTATATTACACCATAATTTTAAAAAATTATTATAATATTGTAACCTATTTAAATTTATTGATTAATACAAAAAAAATCTCATATAATGCTCTTTTGGACTAAAAAATTTACCATGGTTATTATTTCGCATATTATTATTAGGCAATTGAAATTATCAATTCATAAACATAATAAATTCATAAAAACATATCTACACTTTATATTCATTCTCATTACAATTCATTTAATTCATTGATGAAATGATAAACTGAAATTGATTGTTCCCTGGAGGAGGCATTTCACACATATGAATTGATTATAATTTCATATTCTGTAGAACAAGGTATAAGATTGCTGGGGTTTTTCCTTTTTCAATATAATATATATCATAATGTAATATATATATATATAGTAAATTACTTTCTATAGGTATTCATTAAAGGTGGTCAACTAATTTGATATAAGTTGTGTTCTGAGGTAGTTGTGCTCACAACACATGAATTTTAGTTTTATTTCTGTTAATAGAAAAGATAAAAGAGGTAAATTATTATAAAATAATAATATTATATTAATATTATTAAAATTATATTTATATTTTCATTTTATTGTGGTATAAGATAATTTTATGGAAAATAATTACACATTAATATATTGAAATGAAAAATGAATAGTTAGATTTTTATACCTCAAAATTTTGATTTTCTACTTTGGGACAGATGTTAATCCATGGAGGGATGGAGTTATGAGAAGACCATAACCTATTAAAAGAGGATATGATTTTTTTTAGATATTTTAGAAGATATTTGGATAACGTATGTGGTTTGAGGTTTGAGGGGATGCGAGGAGAGGGTTTCCCTTCTTATAAGTGAAAGGGGATGACATATTTATAATCACCTAAATCTATTTAATTTTATGAAGTCAAAATCTATGCATGTAACTATAAAATTTTAAAATAATATATAAAGTATATTATCAGGCGTGTCAAGGACATAAATACAAAATGATACCCTTTTTAAACAATATTTGTGTCCAATACCTCTTGGTTAAATAATTTTTACCCCTTTTATTTATATTATTGTAACTGGTTTTTAAAAATTTAATTTGTCCTTTTCAAATTAAAAAAATATTTGTACTTGTGAAATAATTTGTACCAAAGGATTCAAAATTTAATGCCCATTTTGTTATTTTAATTTTTTAGTATTCTTATAAATCAATTTTTAAAACCTAAATATACAATGTAATATAACATACAATAATTTTTTGAGAAATATAACTTCTATTCTAAGATGTCAAATATGTGTTTTATAATAAAAATAAAATCTAAAAATTATAATTTAAATTATAAAATTTATATCTTTTCATTGGAAAATTTCTTTGAATTTCAAATTTATACTTATAAACTAATAATTTCATTAAAATTTATTTATAAAAAATTTATTTCCCACTATTTACCCAAAATTTAATATTTTTAGAAGGATCAAAAAAATATAATAAAATTATGTTTAATTTGGGAAATTAAAAAAAATATAATTTTTTAAAAATAAAATTATAGAAATTATATATTAATATTTTAAATGAAAATATATGGAAAGATGCTTTTATTTTGAAATTAAATTTATAAATATTAAGTTATCCTGGTTTAAACTCATACAAATTTCTTACATAATGATGTTAAAATTTAAGTTAATATATTAAAATTTTATATATAATCAAATTACCCTAAGAGATCGATTGTAATTTATTAATATATTAAATTGTTGTCTATGAATGGAAAGTCCTTATATATGTTCTAAAAATTTATGAACATTAAATTGGTGGATATCATTCTATATTCTATAGATTTTATTTTTATTAATTTTTTAATAATAACTTCATCATGAGATATTTTAGTTCACCATTCCATGGGTATAATGTTTTTGAAAATTTTATTTAATCAGATAAATATATTCTAAAATCTTGGGTTGTTACATTCCCCCCCAGCTTTAACAAATTATGTGCTCACAATTTTAGTGATCACTTATTACAAAGATTTACTAATTGTATATATGAGTTTTACATGACTATCAATATTTTTTCTAGAGATTTATCAAATCAATTTAAAAGTATATCACCATTTCTCATAATAATTTGTTACTATTATTGAATTTCTATCCAATAATTTTAGAAAATATCCATTGTGATTAGGTATATATACACCTATAAGAGAATTTTTTTTCTAGATATACCATAGGAATCCTTACAAAAATTGATGACCATTTTATGGAATGGAAAATAAAATTTTATTTCCCATTTTGATTGCTATTATAGATTTACTATGGTTTCATAAACACATTGCCAAAATAACATTTAATTCAAACAAATGAAGGATAATAATATATTTATAAATCATACAGTATAATACTCAACTGGGAAAAGAATAATATTCAAAGATAGATTCAAATTGTTGTAATTCAAACATGATTCTCTTATAATACTTTATAGGTCTATGAGGTGGAAAAAACTAGATTCCAACTGGGTATCCAAAAATATAGGTTAATGGTCGAGTATACTATTTACCATTATTTTTAAAAAAACATTAAGACTTTGGGATAGAATATGATTTCTATTGTTTCCTTAGTTTAGGATCTTATTGACCTTTATTATCCTCATTAATTTTTGGGTTAAGGAATCATCTTTTATAATGCCAAAACTATAGAAATTTGAGGAATTATATTGTATTATCTTCTATTTTGTTGATTTTATTAGTTACCATAACTTGATAATTATGATCTCTATGTCTTATCCTTTCACACATGAAGCAAATCAATATTCCTTTAAAACATTCCATTGGGTTTTTTTGTCCAGTATTTTGGATATGTTGGTTGTTTAATATTCATTACTTCATTATGTTCATCACTAGATATTCTATAAAACTCATTCATTATCTTCTTCAGTGTATTATGATGCTTATAAATGATCGTGTTGTTAATAAAAACATGGGATAGTTGGTTGTGAATAACCACATGAGTTTCAAAACTAACTGCTATCCCAATTTTCTAATCACAAAAAAAATAAATTATTTTCGATCAGGACCATTATTAACATGGTTCATCCTAGCATAAACAATTTCTAAAAAAAATTAGATAATCAATATTGAAATAAAATTAACACAATAGTAGAATTATTATAGGATAATTACTTGTTAAAATTCATCCTCAAAATTGTATACTCTTTAAAATTAACACATTATTATTCAATTAAACAAATAATCACTCTATCTTTAATATAAGATTATTTATTTTTTATTATCCTATATTCTATAATAAAATTCCTTAATATATGAAATACTTTATAGTGGATTTTTTTATAGAAACTAATTAACTAGATTCAATCCCTTGAGAGATTCTAGCATTGTGGGAGGCCTTAGGCCCACTCATCAAGCACTAGATTATAGATCGATCCAATTCTTAACCATACTATTCCTAGTGATTTACCCCATGTGTATATGTCCCACTGTTTACTAAACATGAAATTATTCATAGATGGGTTTAATTATTAACTTAATCATAGGATTTAATCTTTACCATAATTTCATGTGTTATCCTATATATTGACTTTTCCATTAAACATAACCCTTGGTATTGGTGAGGAAAAAACCTTAAGCATCAAATATTTTTGTACTTTTAAACTATAATTCAACCTATTTAATTCCCAAAGATATTTTAGTATTAATGTTATAGAGAATTAGGAAAACTATTACAAAGTAAACCCATAAACTTCAAATGAACTTCTTTATCATATATCCATTATTTCCACCAAGGGTAAACCTTCTAATTATAAAATTATTTTTCTCTTCATGTAAAATCTTCAAGGTTTTCTCCTCATTCTCATCCATATCTCTATTATCTCTTAAATTTTATAAATACATTTTAGAACATGGGATGATCAAAAATTTGGAATAAGGGACACAAAAGTAGGGAAAATGAGTCCATTTAAAAACCATTAAAAAATTCATAAAAAAACCCTTCGTATTCAGAAAAAAGAATAATCTTATAAAAATATTGATATCTCTCCATGTGAAAAACAATTTCTTTTCATGAAAAAACATTAGAAAACATATAAACAAAAATTCAGTAGTGTGGGTGTCATTTAACATCTCACACATAAGAAATATTTTGTGGGGTTACTAGGTGAAATCTAGGCCACCCTATGCTAATCAGTAATGGGCTTACCCAGTGGTATCAATGATACCATATGTTAAGAAACAACTGGCTTTCCTAGTGCTATATGGGCCACCCCATATTAATTTATTATGGGCTTTTCTTATGCTATTTGGGCCACCCCATGTTATGATAAAATATTCACTCCTCATGCTATCTATGCCACCCAATGTTTAATTATCAACTAATATATAATTAAGAAACTAGTTGTATACTTTTAAAAAATCATTTAAAAAACACTTTCAAAATTGTATGTAAATCACTTTAGGATATCAAAATACCCTTATTAAAAATGACTTTTTATATCAAAAATTTTTCACAACATAAAGAAATGATTTCCATTGACAATAATCATGAAAATTTTATAAAGAAACAAAATATAATTAATTCTTCCGGAATGTGGTAAAATTATCTCATATGGTTTTATTTAAAAAAAAATTCTTTTAGTATTTTTGTTTTCAAATTCACAAAGAGCCACTTTAATAAAATGACAAAAAATTACTTGAAAAAACATTTTTAAAAACAAAAACATGAGTAGAAATGACAATAAAAATTTATTACATAATAAGAGAACCTCTTTTGAAATAATATTTGAAAAAATGGACCTATAATAAAAATAGAGTTTTAAGGATATCTTTTATGAGATAATTTTTAAAGAATGACCCTTATAAATATCATATCATTGAATGGTGGATTAATAAAATGAATTAAATACATGTATAAACTATAAATACAAAAAATAAAAGATTAAAAAACATAAAATATCTAAAATTTGAATCAAATATAATCATCAAATGAAATATTTATGATATATATGTTCAACTTAAAGAATTGAAATTGGGTTAAGAAATCTACTACCCCATGATCGAATTTCATCAAAACTGTTATAATATGATATATATTTATTTAAATAATGTAACTAACACACTCCATAAGTATATTAATATTTATAATTCTTTATATTATGCTTTTATAATATCTTATAATCCATTAATTAATATTTTTTCTTTATTTTCATTGTTTATAGTGAATTTGTTTTGTGGTTTCATGATCGGTTCATTTTTTGTATAATTATTGATGCTATTGTAAAATGAATATACAACTCCATAAGTGGAATTAAATAGTATACATTATCACACTAATGTATGAATTATTAAATTCATAATTTTTATTTCTTACTTAATGATTATTAATTAGATAAATCATTAGTATTTAATTTTTACTCTATTTTGTTGTTTTTTGAACATCCTGATATAGTTTCTTTTTATTTTATATTATGTTTTCATTTTAGTTATAGATCATGAAATATTTTAAAATATACCTATTAAAATATTATTTAATTATTATTATTGTTTTATGAGTATAGATGAAATCAGTATTTGAAAATGAACAAAATCATTATTCAAGGAGGTGATTAACCAACATTACATGACAAATAGTTTCATTTTTTTTAATTAGATGAGATAAGGAAATAAATGGATATTATATATTAAATTAGTATGATAAGAAGTTTTATATATAATACTATATAGTTTTAAATCATTTATGGATGAAATATGTTATGATATATTAAGTAAAAAAAATTAAGAGATGTACTTTGAGAAAATTACCCTTTGAATATCACTTCCCTGAGAGACCATTGAAGTCCTTCGAATAATATTTTGGTAGGACCAGTAGCACGTGGACATAGGTATAGTAGAGATTAGTTTTCTTGGTATAAATTTTGAGAGAATGGTGTTATGTCTACTTGGGGAGAGGAGGGTTTAAGTGATTGAAATAATTATTATTTTATATTTACTTCCAACCACATTAAAGTAGAATTACATTCAATGATTTATAAATTTAATTAATGTTGCAGAGGATTGAATTTTTTTAAAAATTTCTCATCCAATGATAAAAAATGTAAACTTATTAGTATGTCAATCCTTTTTTCCTTTTACCTTTAACCTATGTCACAATTTTACTTATACTACGATGAATAATATTTTTAACACGGTAAATTTTTTATAAAAAAATTGAAATTGGACTTACAACATATTTTTTACCATAAAATTCCAAATATGGGATTCTTTAAATCCAATTCATTTCACATAATTACAAAATTTATATTTAATATTAAACCCACAAACATAATGAAAAAGGATGTTTTTAAAGTGAAAACTTCAAATGTTTGAAATGATTTTTATATCCAATTTCAACATGAAAGTTATTAAAATGGCCTGAATTAGTTTTATTTATATATAATTGATCTAATTATACTTTAAAACTTATTTAAAATTCAGATTAAGTATATAATTAAATTAGATGAAAAACAGTTTCCAAAGAAAATGCAGTATTATTCAATATTCATCAACAAATCAATCTAATTGAAAAAATATAAAAACTTCACAATATGGTAAATTTGATATTATTATTTAATTTTTTTAATTACATCAAAATGAATTTATGAAATTGAAAAAAATTATATTTAAACAAGGATCCAGGTCAAAATGCGTTAAAATTGCCTTTTAAAAAACTTTTAATTCTTAAAATAGGATTTGTTATTATCTGAATCCTAAAAACATATTTTAATAATTTTAAAAAATTATTGAATATATATCATATAAATATATTTTTTATATTTTATTCATTTTGATTAATTTATTTTCATAACTTATAATGTCATTATGGTCATAGAAATAGTTTTATTATAAAAACCAAATTTGGTATATTAAATTGATTTTTATTTTCGTGTATATTTAATATTTAAAAAATCAATTGATTTTATAAATATGATTATGATATATTTTCATAATTTTTTTCATATTATTCATTCTCTTTATTACAAAGTCTTCATGATAACTATCATATAAAAATATTTTGTCATTTGATTAATCATGATGTGGTGTATCTTGTATGATACATTACATAATGTTTCATTTTAAAATCACAAGGTTTTTCATTATAACCCATTTAATAAATTTTTTCCTCAAGATTTGAACATGGTCTTGGAAACAAGGTTTTGACTTTTCGAAGATCAATTTTTGATATCTCATATCAAAAAAGGGTCAATAAAACGTCATTTTAAAATGTGAGAAAGGAAATTATGAAAGTTACCTGATATAAAACCTAAAAGGTTTCCATATAAGAAAACATAAACAAGGAATATAATTCTAACTATCATGTTTTTATGGATAGTGATAAAGAATATGGACATTTTAAAGTTAACAGTTAGAGAATATTAAATCAGTGATATGTTAAAAAGCCATAATTTCTAGTTAAGAAATGAATATGGATGAATTTTTTGTTTCAAAAGTATTATTTTCACAAGTGTTGAGGAACTAAATTACTAAATATGATTATAATATAAGTAAATGTATTTTTATGACATATATATTTTTATCCTCATCTTTTCTCCAAATGTTTAGTATTAAATAGTAAATTTTAAACCTAAATCATCAGAATAAATTCATATGGTTCAAATAAACCACAAAGGAATAAATTCCAATTCCCTGTGTCATTAAGAATTAACCAAATAGGTTATCATAATATAAAGTCATTCTACAAAAATAATATACATTTATTGAATGAAAAACTAATTTAATATCAGAAATTGAATAATAATAACCAAAATTTCAAAATATATCATCCACAAATAAGTATCCCAATAATTATTCAAAATATTATTGTTTATAACTGAAACCTAAATATTAGAAGGATTTATCACATATTCATCAAAGATAAAATTAATATTTAAAAAAAATATATCAATCACTCTTAATTTCTCATAACAAATTGGGTATCTCTCTATTTAGATAATCTCTATGATTTGAAAACCGGTTTTATAAATAACATGAATCACTATAAATCATATATTATTGCAAAAGATAATGCATCCTTAATTTATCAAACAAAATACCAAATTAATATATTAACTATAATCATAGTTGGTTCCCAAAATAGTGATTATCTTTCAAAAAAAACATTAATCACATAATCACTAAATAAACTTCACCATATGATGGTTATCTATAGGATAAAACATATTTTACCAAAATAAACATTATTCTATATCCATCAAATATTTAACTAAAAACAAAAATTCAAACTAACCTGGACATCACATTGGATAGTGGGTAGTGATGCACCCTTATCAACATTAGGTTGGGAGTTCAATTCTTGCATCCCTTCCAGACATGAAGGGTTTCCACCCACCCTATGGGTTGATATTATTACAAGAACTATATAAATATAATTCTTATTAAACTATAATAAAATCTGAAAAACATCATCTTTGATTAGATTAATTTATTTTACATCAAATTTTATCTTATAACATTCATTATTTATCATAAAAAAGTGAGAATTCATAATTACCTCTAGATAAAAGATTATATAAACCCAAAGGATATCCATATCATTAAAAAAATTCCACAAAATAACGTCATTATACCTCAAAATAATTTTATATCTTAAAAAATGGGATACCTGTACATCAAATATTTATCAAAAAATGAAAAAAATATTACAATTTTTTTCGATTAAATAAAACAGAAAAATAAGGTTTTATAAAATATAACATATGATCTTGTTTTGAAAAATAATCATCTCCCGTGAGTCATTATCATGTCTGCAGATCGCCCAACATCAACTTTAGTTTCATTAAATGATTTTTTTGTACCTTTTTTTTTATGATGGTGATTTTTATTTATTCATACAAAATCTAGTCAGACATTATCATTATGACCCAACTCCTTGAAACTAAAACACATCTTTTTTAGATGGATATCAGTTATTCCATCTTTTAGATATTCGTGGAACTTTTATGTATATTCACAGATCATGTAACCAAACTGGACACATCTAAAACACTTATTATATCCTTTCAAACACTCCATGAAATTTCATTTTCCACACTTAGAACATTTTTGGGGATTTCATCCAAACATCATATATGACTACTTCTCCATTTCCTATAACCATGATTGATTCAGAGTCATTTCATCTAGTTGAACATAAGGTTCAAATAAATATATCTCAATATTTTTAGTATAATGATCTACCTCCTCATAACTTTTAAATTAGTGTGATTGAAAATATGTTCATATGTTTTTCTCGATTTGGTGTAAAATCTATTAATTTTACTACCGATTTCCTAAAGAAAATTCGAAATATACCATGCCAATTAGGTGATTTTATTTCCCACATGACCACTAAATAATCATATTTTTTCATTAATTCCAAGAATAATTTATGGATACTATATTAAACACACTTTGGGGAATGTTTCACAGGGAAGATAATTTTAATTGCTTTCCATTCCATGGTATCAATATCATCTTTGTCTCTAGTATTCATAACCAAATACTACAATCCGTCAACCCCACATTCAAATTAATAAAATGAAATAGTTACCTTTTGTCTATCTGAACATCCTATGACTCCAAATATCTTCAATAGAGAATTTTTCCATTATTTGGCTTCTACTAGGTCAGATGATCTAAGAAATAATGGGGGATGATGCCTCATGACATTCTCTGTTATAGACAAGTTCTTTCATTATAAATTCAGTTCATATCTAGCATGGATGCCACCACAATTTAGAGCTTCTTTCAACTGATTCATCACTAAAAAACATTTATGATACAATAATTACCCTCTCAAGATGGTTAATTGGATGGATATTTTTTCCTCTAAGAAACTTTAGCAACATCTTCCTTGTTTCCTCTTTGGAAAACAATTCTACTCAAAAATATTTTTGATGAAGCGAAAATGTATTCTTTAAATTCTATATCATTATAACTAAAAAATATGTTAAAACCATTCATGAAAATTTATTAACATTATAATAACCCCTATATTAAATTGAATCATGTATTCATAACAACATCATGGCCCAACTTTAAACATCACATATTCTATTAATTTTAAACTATAATTATATCCCTTTCGTTCCCAATGATCTTTCAACATCATAGATATGTGTAAATTAGGAAAACTATTACTATGTAATGAATTAAATTAATTTTGGGGGTTTTATAAACTGTATAATGTTTTCTGATAAACGAAGCCCTTTTTAAAATAAAACTTGTTTTCTCTTTATGTTAAATATTTACAATTTTCCCCTTATTATCATTCTTGTATCTATTATATCTTAAATCCTATGATAAAATTTAAAACATGGTATGAGTATTAAAACTCATTAAAATCCATAAAGTAATCAAAAAATAATACGCTACTGTAAATCCATAACATCCTTTTGAAAAAAAAATCTTATATTTAAAAAAAATATTTTCAAAAAATATAAATGTCATACACATAGAACATAAAATGATTTTCTTGAAAAAAAATTATTAAACATATAAAATATAAGTACAAATATTGGGATATTATTTTACATCTCACACTAACTGAAGTTATTACAATCTTACATAGCACTATATAGCCCACCCCATGTTAATATTTAATAGGTTTTCCGAAAACTATATCGTCCACCCCATGTTATGAAATAATAGGCATTCCCGACACTACTTGGTCCACCCCATGTTTTGAAAATTAGAGTTTGAATGGTAATAATAAAAAATAAAATTTTTTAAAATGAAATTACCTTATAAATATTATATCACAAAATTAGGAATTAATAAAATGAATTGAATATGTGTATCCACTGTAAATCTATTTAAGACCAGTGGAAATAAAACAATATTTATTCAAATTTTATATCACATATAATCATATAATGAAAAAATATGATGTATATGTTTAACCCAATGAATTTTAATTGTCTTAAAAAGTCTATTACCTATAATTATAATTTATTCAAAAGTGTTAAAAAATCATGTAAACAATGTTATTAAGTCATTCCATAATAATATAAAAATTTATAATAACTCATATGGTAATATTATAATATATTTTTACCCATTACTTAAAAATATTTCACTATTATTGTGGTTTAGGGTGTGTTTGTTTCATGGATTCATGACCCGATCATTTGAGTATTTTATTGTTCTAACCTAGGTGCCACAAACCAGTGCCCCAAACCGGACCACCATATGAAATCAAATTTACCTCCCCTTATGCGAGAGGATGCTGACTAGAAGAGAGGGTATAATATTGATTAGGGGGAGACTATTCAGTCAATAAAATTGTATACAGTTGTATAAGGAATAATTAGAATGAATAAGTAAATAGTTATCACATTATCAATTACTGTTTATTTAACCACATAATCCTATGGAATACCAGGGACACCTGAACCTCAATACTTACATCGATATATGCTAGTGCATGAACCATTGTTACCATTCATTATAAAAATTCACATAAAAATTTCCATGTTACAATTCTTTATCAACTTTTATATCTAATAAAATGCATAAAACATATAAATTATTTTGTCATGAGAAATGTGTATATAGGACTCTAACCTCAAGGGTCTAATGGGAGTGAGACTAAATGAACAATGATTTATTTCTCGAAAAAGGGGAAGGATGTCATGTTATTTTCTAGGGACCAACTCTAAGAGCACTCATGCCCTCTTATAAATCAAAATATAATCTCTCATGGTCTTCTAACCTAAAGACTCTCAAGATCCATGAGCAGTTCAGATAAAAGCTATCATAGTTTTATTCCTTAAAGGCTCTCATAGTCTTTCACCAATCCCTCACTAACACCATGATAAAACCTTGTTCTACTTTATTCCAACATAATTACAACCAAATGATATACAACCAACAAAAATTTCACAAATCATTCATTTAATTAATTCAATAATTAATTAATCATTCTCATTTATATAAATTAATAAAATTATTCATTAATCACATCAATTTAATTAATTAATTCCATAATTAATTAATCATTTATATCACATTAATTAATTCACAAATTAATTTATCGTATCTATTTAATTAATTAATTCAATAATTAATTAACCATATAATGTACCTTAATAAATTTAACAATTAATTAATAGATTCCAACCATATCAACGTCCCATAATTAATTCACCAATTTATTATTTTGATTACACAATTGAACATTCTGATAAAAAATCCACAAAAAATTTACCCCCATTTTTACAATTCAATACTTTTATAATTAATTCATCAATTAATTATCTCAATTCAAAAAGTCTATTGTTCATTCAAATACCCAAATCCACAATTAATTAATTGACCATAGTAATTAATTTAATTTATGAGTTCCAAATCCTAGGAAAACGATCTCATTTAAAAAATCATATACACATAAGTTATATCAATTCTATGGGATTTGAATAATAGATTACCTACCTTCATTGGTCGATCAACAATTCCTCAATAGAAATCCCCAAAATTCTTCTTAGTAACAACGTAGGATGAGATCTTGATCAAAAACCAATATCAAGATCCAATCAAATAAAGATATCTATAATTTATATCAACCTCTATAATACATAAACCATATCCACAACATTGGATCTTGATATATCACATAATAGGAGGAACAAACTCCAAAATAACAGGATATGAATGGAAGGATGAATGGGAAACTAAGAAGGATAGGATTATCTTAATAAAAGGTGTGTAAATCATTGATCTGATATTGTAATTGTGAATAACAGTGGTTGTGAAGGATTTTAATTCTACAGGGGGTATCTGAAGTCAGGATAAATGGGGTCAGTCTGAGTTTGGGATGAATCAGGTGAATTTCGAGGGTTCTAGTGATTAAAAAAATATTTTTATTAGTGGAATTAAAAGTAGATCATGGTTTCTTGAGTAGAGTACAAGATTTCAAAAAAGTGTGATGGTAAGCCACACACCTCTTTTTTAGTTTTTTCATGGTTACACCAAATAGAGTACACTATTTTATAAATTGTGCACTATCCATTAAAATCCCCATTGGCCATAGTTGCACGGTTTGTTAAGATGGTGTCCACGGTTATTTTGGGATCAGTATTTGACTATCCAATCCATACCTATAAATAGGTTGAAGCCCAACATATAAGGAATATGAAGATCCTAAAGAAAATTTACTCTCTAATCTCAAGAGAACATCCCTTTCATAAATAGATGTCTCTAGACTGTACTCGCAATGGTGTATCTACTGTCATAAACCTACATATGTACTCCATCTCTATGATCCAACCATTAACATGTTATATATATATAAATGAATGAGTTGAACCAGTATCTAAAAAAGAACTATGTAATGTGGAAGTTAGATGAATAGTACCTCTCAATGTCAATGATATAGTATTTCTATCTACAAATATAAGTTGAATGCAAATTAATTGTACTTCCCCTCTTGCCAGTGATGTAGTATATCCTTCATATGTTGCGACACTCTAAAGCTACAAGCACACATTCCGATAATCACATCTTCCACTACATCAAATGACTTATACAGTAGAACTCCATCTATCGGATTGATATGATGTAAAATTTAACAATCCCACACTCTAGTAATTTCTAGATCCTCCATCAAAACCATATATTGTAGGATTCTATAGATCCCCTATAACTACTACATCCTACTTCATCCTTGAAGCTAAACTGGTGGTAGGAAAAATTAATTCTAGAAGTGTCCCGAACTACCAAACTGATGCAAAACCTCATGGATAGGGTCCTATGTAGAAGACTCACCATCCTACCTACTCCTACTTCCACTTATCTTGGGAAAATTATCATCAATATGATTTCTTCTATTAGAAATCTCACATCCTAAAAATGTTAAAGAAATCCCCTATATTCCACTAGAATCCCCCATTAGGTTCCCCTTATAAATGAGAGCCTAATTCAATAACTATAAAAACATCCTCAACCTAATGATATTTACCTCAAAATTAATTTCACGTTTAATTCCATCCTAAACCACTTTTTTATAGTATCCTAATCTCCTACTAAGGATGTAAAAAAGCACTAATATTCTATAAAGTAACATGCATAGTTCAACATATAAATTCTTCATTGAGACAATCTCATGAATTAAGCTACTACCTCATGTGTCAATGTTCCTAGATAAAATTTCTCCAAGAACATCCCTTTAAATTCACTACATTACAAAGTCTCCGTGTTTCCAACCCAAGTATGGATTTCCCACCATCGACTCGCCTTTGACTCGCTTCTCAAAAAGAGACTCTATGTTTTCAGGTGGTGTATAGATAGACTCAGTCCAGAACTTGTATCCTTTAGGTCCACTATCTCTAATAAATGTCAGAGGGAGAAAAAATTGAAACTCTCTATTTATATGAAAAAATATTTTTAGAATACACCATTGGTCTCTTACATGAAATCTGTGAAGTGAATGAATTTATCTTTTAACTGGTCCCCTACTTCCTCATTCAACATTATGGATGTCTCAAGTTTCACTATTGGTGGAGCATCTCCAGCCATATCCCTCTCTCATCCTCTTAGAATGTTTCAACATGGTGGAATATATCTACAATGACAACAAATAGTCATTATAAAAAAAAATTATAACTATTCTATGAGATTAAAATCATTACTAGTCATAACAAATGTTTTTCCCAAACATCGACATGTGGTCAAAACTAGGGTGTTATCACTACCCTTAACTCCTATAAATGTAGGTCCTGTTTAAAAGGATAAACATATTATACTTATTCACATTCTATTAGACACTCATTCATTCACATTTTTCATAATTTTACTATTTTTTTCAATTTTATGATCAAAGGAAAAATTTTAACAATAACAACTTACCCAAAACATTTTTTCATGTTTGTGCATAAAATGATGCATGTCAAAAAATAATCTCAATTTCATAGAATGATGTATTTAAACTCAAACGTCATGCCTTACTGGGCTACAATTCATAAATCATAATATTTTAAAAAAATATCTAATGATATAATCACATCACAAAAAAATTGTCACCCAAGGTGAAATAATACGCATCAATAACAACACACATCAATAATATAAATCCCATATTGGGTACATGGATTTTCCCCCATACATGGGTTTGAAACCCCCTTGCACAAATCATTTCTATGGGTTGAATCTCCCAAATATACTACCTACCTTTCCCAAATAGTAAGACAAAATAATGAGAAGAAAACTCATTTGATACCACATTTTAACATGCCGACATAGGTGCCACATATCATCTTCCCTAGCTAGACTACCACATCACCTCATATGCACCTCCCCATACACTAGAGGCTTCCTACTAGAATTGATTTTTTAATATAGATAATGGGATACTATAACATCTTTTATTAGAGTAATACACTAGTGAAAAACATTAAACATTAACTGAATAACATTTAACTAGAAATAGAATAGTACCAATATCATATGATCTCCAAAACTTGAAATACAATTTCAAAACTAAATAGTAAATTTTCCATGCTAAATTACATGCCCAGTTTCAAAATTAATCTTAGAATTTAACACACTAGCAACTCCCTAGTTGGTCTCAAACCATTTTAGGCTCCCTCATCCATTCTCTGTCCCTAAAATAACCATCTTATATAGGTCGTTTTTTCTTATCATGCCCTAAAAACATAATGTCTATTAAAATAATAATTAGGCAGCCTGAGTATGTTGTGAGTACATCTCAATAGGCCACCACCAATGGATTCTAAAATAACATCCAATCAATAAAGGTTTTTCACAGTTTAATATGGAAAATGTATAATGTAGAAGTAAATAATGTTCACATTATCCACAATTCTTTATTTAATAACATAATCCTATAGGTTCCCAAGGACACACAAACCACATTCCAACATCAGCCCAAGCCAATGTCATGACCATTTTTACTATTCATTATCACAATTCATATATAAATGTACATTTTACCATCCAATATTAAATTTTATATCTGATAAAATTTCTAAAACATGTAAATCAGTTCGACATGGGACATTTGCACATAATGATCCAACCTCAAAGATCTAATGTGAGTGACAATAAATGAATAATAATTGATTTCTATGAAAAGGGGAAGGCACTCACGTTCATTTCCCTGTACCACCTCCAAGATTACTCACAGTCTCATGGAATTCCAAATCAAATCCCTCATGGTCTTCTTCCCTGAGGGCTCTCATGGTCCCTTAATAAACAAAATAGAATCTCCCACAGTCTTCATCCCCAATAGCTATTATAGTCCTTCTAGAGTCTCTCACTCACTACCTAGTTAAACATTGTGCTACTCTAATCCAACACAATCACAACCAATTGATATAAAATCAATATCCATTTCAAAAATAATCCCATTACTAAATTCAATAGATAATTAATCATACTATTTTCCAATAATTATTATTATAATTAATTAATCAAGCTAATTTGTTTAATTAATTCAACAATTAATTAATAATTTATATCTTATTAATAAATTATCTAGTTAATTAATCAAATTTATTCTTTTAATTAATTTATTAATGAATTAAATGTGTAAAGTCACATAATTAATTCAACAATTAATTAATACAATTAAACTAGCTCAACCTCAAATAATTATTTCAAAAAGTAATTATTCTCAATTTAGAATTTGATACCCTGATAACTAATCTAACAATTAATTATCCCCAATTATACAATTCAATACATTGATAATTAATTCATCAATTAATTTTCTCCAATAAATAATTCAATTATTCAATCAAAACCCAAATTCCTCTATTAATTAATCGATCAAATTAATTAATTCAAATTTTGTAATCCCAATTTTTATGAAAACCTTAGAAACTAAAAATTCACATACACTTAATTAATATCAATACAATGGGATTTTAATAACATTCCACCTACTATAGTCTTTGATAAAAAATCACCCATGGAAATGCCCAAAATTTAGCAGAGTAATGATGTAAAATGAGATCCAGATCTATAACATAATCATTATAAAAAAAATAAATATATATTTAATCTTGATCAGTTATATAATTGTAGATCTATATCCACTACACTAAATTAATATATATCCGAGAATAAGAAGAACAATTACCAAAGGAATAAGAGAAGGAAGGAAGGAAGAATGGGGAACCAAGAAGGATTGGATTATCTTACCAGGGGGTGTCGATCTTCAATATGGGATTAAAATCCAGAACACAATCATCAATACTAGAGGCTCTGAAAATGATATAAATTTAGTTGATCTGTGTTTGGGTAGAATATGGTGTGTTTCAGGGGTTTGGGTGATTAAAAAACAAATTATTTGGAGGAATTATATGTCGAGCATAGTTTGCTGGTAAGAGCATATGGTTTCCCCTAACCATTCACATAAATTGGACATATCTTTTTTAGGCGTTTCACACATACTACTAAGATGTTGAATAGTTTTACAAACCTTGCACCAACCATGAAAATACAAATTGTTCAGGGTTTCATGGTTTTCTAGTCTAGGGTGTATGGTTAGAGAAAACCATACTCCTACCATGCAATAACACATTTCATCCATTTTTCCCAAATTCACACCCAAACATGCACCACTGTAAAAAAATCTTTACATTTTCACAATATAGTTCAAAATTGTACCTATAAATGAGCTCGATACAACTTCATAAAAGGTCATGGTCTTACTTGTATATATATGGATTTTCTTGTAAAATGGAATTATAACTCTAGTAGTGGATTGAAATAGTATTAATAATCTTCTAGAAGTATTAATGTTCCCATTGATAATATTTCTTTCTTTCTTGAGAATGATTCACCACATAAAATTCTAATAATAAATGGGTACTTTGTTTTGTGGTTTTTCAAAACATCATGAATTAGTGTCATGTTATTTAATATTATGAGAATATATTAGTTATAAATCATAAAATCGGTTATAATATACCCATTAAAATATTATTTAATTATTAAAATATTTTTATGACCATATCTAAAAGAGGAAATGGAAAATAAACAAAATTATTATTTATAGAGGTGATTAACTAACATAAATTTGTAAATATTTTTTTCTTTTAATTATAAGATGTATGAAATCAAATAGATATGATATATTCAATTTGAAACTGATAAAACTAGTATATAAATGACATTGTAGTTATAATTAATTAATGTATGAAATATGTGAGGATAATGTACAAAAATAAAAGAAATTAAGATATGTACTTTGAGAAAATTATCTCTTGAAAATCACCTGCTCAAAAGACCATTGAGGACCATAGAAATATCGATTTGGTGAGACCTGGAGATAATTTACATGGTTACAGTTAGGGGAAGTGATTTGGATAGATATTTTAGGATCTTGATGTCTTTTGGAGTCCTAACGGTGTGGTGATTAGTGTTATTTATACTTGCTGAGAGGTTGATTTAAGTGATTAAAATAACAATTGTTTTATATATAAAGAAAACCACATTGAGGTGTTCATAATATGAAAACATTAGAGTGTTATTTAACTTTTATTTGGCCATATAGAGTCATGAAATACCTAAAATAACCATTAAATGTTATAGATTTTTTTTGATAAAATTTTACCTTTTAACTTTAACCCCTACAACTATATTACTCATACAAAGGTAAATAATTTTTTCACCATGGGAAATTTTTTAGTCCTTGAAATGAAATTAACCATAGACCCTAATATGTACGATAAGTTTCTAGATATGGAATCCTTTTTACCATAAAGAATTCTCTTAATTTGAAAATTTAGATTCAAAACTAATTTTGTAGACACAATCAAAAAGCGGGTTTTTAAAATGCAATGTTCAAAAGATTTGAATTTTTATATCCAATTTCAATTTAAAATTTACTAAAATGATATAAATTGGTTTTATTTTTTTAAAGTAGAACTAATTATAATTTATAAAAAATTTAAAAAATAATTTAACAATATAATTAAAATATTGTAAAAAGAAGTTTTCAATGAAAATCCAGTATTAATCACTATTTATAAAAAAATTAATCCTATAATAAAAATACCTAAAATTTGACCCAAATTAATTTTTATATTATTATAACATAAATAATGATAATTTTTTAGAATAATTTTTTGAATGTTTAAAAAATTATATTTAATATCGTTACACCATCAAAAGGCATTAAAATTGCGTTTTAGAAAAATACAACTTATTATGCTTAAAATAGGATTTATTATTATCCTAATACTATAAAAATTATTAAATTAATTTAGGAACATTTTAATGAAAATATGAAATATAAATATCACTAATTTATTTTTTTAATAGTGTTTAATTTAATTTGTTAAGATAAAAATTCATTATGGGCATAAAAGCGTATTTTTTTATAAAAACGCATCCTTTATGTTCAATTGGATTTTATTTTCATTCATAATTATTTGTTAATGAATGAATTATTTTTTTAAACCTGATTAAAGTGTATTTCTATAATTTAGTTAATATAATTCATTACCTCTATTAAAACAACAAGTTTATTACTCTTAGATAATAATATTTTGTCATTTGTTTAAGCTCGAGGTGGAGTATATTTTATGATATTGTGTATAATGATTAATTATAAAATATTAAGGTGTTACTATTTTTTTCTAATATTATATTATCCTATTCAACTATTTATTTACACCAATCTTGTTGTGTCACTAATCCCTCAATTATTCAAACTATATAATCTCAGGATAGGAAAGATAATTTATTTCCATTTTATAAATGTGTATTTACTCTATTATAGAAATATTCTAACGAAGCAAATGATAAAATTTTTAGTGTATTCGAGGAATAGAAACATAATAATTACATCTTAAAATTTCTCCATTATCGTACCACACTATAAACCCTACAATCTTTTTCATATGTTATTATCATCATTATAACATGGGGAATTGAATAATAAAAAAATTTTGATATCAAATACTCTGTAATAAAAAAATATAACAACAATTCTTGAAGCATGAGAAAAGTTTCATTTCAGTAAATATGATCATTGTTGAAATGTCCAATAAAAATTTCATGAATGAGTTATAATATTTTATGAATCATGATAAAATTACTTGTAATCTAACATGAACAAACACAAACTAAGGAAAAAGTGTGTGGAGTCATGAGATATTAAACATTATTCAATGATCATAATAATATTCCTAATATTATTAAATAATCCTATGGAATTAATATATTCATAAAAATTAATTTTCAATGACACTTACAAATAAGTTCATCAGATATTAGTATTTGTCTAATCATATGTCTACTATATAAGGCTTCGAATAACCCCCATTATTACCCATGGGATTGGGATAAAACATCACATGTACCCTCTAGCTAAATAAACCCCCCCCCCATGAAACCTTTTTTAGGGAAAAATCTTGTCATATACACTATTACATAGGATAAATCATCTTTTATACCATTTATCATTGTATAAATCCCCAAATGTACCCATTGGATTGAGATAAATCATTTCATGTGCCTATGGACTTTCGATAGATCCTATAAATTAAATGTTATCATTGTAAAATCCTCCCATATAACATTTAAATTGTTAAAATCTCTCTTTTTTATCCTTATGATTGAGATAGATCATTTAATGTACCATTTTCCTATAAATAAATCCTATGGTGTATCATTTGGCTACCAATAAATCCACTCAAGTAAAATTTGGCTTGAGATAATTCTTTATGTATGCACCTTGGAGATCATGAGATATATATAAATTACAAATTTATTAGAGTAATCTACAGGACCCTACCCATTAATCATATATTCATATGTTTCTACATGAAAAACATTAATTAAAAACTTTATAAATAAATGTTGTTAAGAAAAATGGGTTTAACAAAATTTATAGATGGTTTCTAAGTAAATTCAATTAATATTATAAATGGTTTATATGAAAAATAAAATCACCCCAAAATATTATTTCATAAAACAAATTATAGGGTGACAAATGAAAAATAACATCCACGAAAATGAATCCATCAGATATGAATTTAAAAATCTTAGAGAAATCCTAAACAATTTTTGAAGAAAAATTATTTTAACATTGGACTATGTGATGAATTTATTAATCACATTAAAGAGAAATTTTCTAAATACAAAATTTTTATAATTTCAAATGAATAAATTTTCAAATTCAATACATTGAGGAAAAAAATCTCTATAATTATTTTTTTGAAATTACGTAATGATTTCAAAAATTTGAAGTGAAAACACTTTTCAAAACATTAAATTTTATAAATATTCTTCGATAATTGATTATTAAGATATAATAAGCATTCCCAAAAGGTGAGGAAAAAGAATTCAGAAAAAATTCCATTTGAAAAAAAAAATTAATTCAATAATTTATCCTTAAAATTACATAAATATTATCAAATGAAATGCAGAGTGTGTGGTAAAATATTTGATTTTTGAAGGAAAAAAATACTCCATTTTAAATAGTGGGTCCATTAACTATGCACAGTATAGATTAAAACTGCTTGGGGAATCGATCCCATGATGGAAACCCCCCCCCCCCCCACCCCAACTATCTGTGGGGGGAATAAATATTTTTTTTAGAAACATTGTTAAATCTCGACATCAATAAAATCTGTAATGAAACTATAATTTGACTATTAGTTTTATAAAATAGTATGTTAAATTTAAATAATATATAAATGTGATTTCATTATATAAATTAGAAAATTATAATAAAAGTAATATATTAAAATGAAGTAAAATATCAATAATGAAGATTAGAATTGTTATTCATAATATTATTCTTCTCTATGGGGGATTAATTTATTGAGGTGGAAGATTTTAATCAGAAGATTCAATTTAACTATAGAAAATTATAAATTACTATTGAGTTAATTATTTGTGTGTATAAAAAAATCATGGAAGAATGAAGTTCAAGAATTTGAATTTTAACTCAATAAAGGGAGTAGAGTATACAAATCTTCATATAGCCTTTGTAACCTATTAATTGAAATAAATTTATATAAATAAAATGATATTGATCATCAATATCGATTAATTACAAAAATATAGTAAAATTAATTTTAGAGATAGTAATCACACTATATCAAATATGTCATTGTTCATAATAAGACATATGTCAAATGAAATTATCATTGAGATAAGCCATGCTTACCTATAATTCCCACTTAGTTGATCAAAATCTATCCTCCTATATAAAAAACATTACAATATAAATCACTTGTTCCATACCATATTAATATATATATCCATTAATAAAGGTAATTTATATTAATTCATGACATGGATATTTGTTAGATATTATTTATTATTAATATTGGGTGTGCATAATATTTATCATTTAGAAATATTTTGATAGTAACAATATTTTCATTCACTCTACACCCATTTATCATCATCCACACATACTAAATTTTTTTATTGTGTTCTATATTTATGTTTAGCATCAAAATTTCATTCTATGGATTTTTTTTATGATTATTAATGATCACTTTGTAGATGATCATGTTTTAATGTGTCATACTGAATAGTGGCTATTTTCATAAGTAATGTATAAAAATTTTATATTAATGTTAAAAATAATAAAATAAATATCATCTTATTTAAATAACCTATTAATAGAAATTTAATTCCCAAAGTAATACATGATACAAATTTAATTAATTTTTTTTATGTAGAATGTTAAATCAATATAAATAAAAACATATCAAAATTTATGGATGATTGTGAAGTGATCTTGTTTTTATATAATTATATCAGATGCATAATGATCATCCATAATATAAATTAGTATGATATATTAGTATTTGAAATAATTATATGAATAAAATAACATATTCAATGTTACTTTACATTACCTAGAATCCATTTTTTCAATGGGAACTTTTATATGGATGAATATACCATGGTTGTTTATCCATTGTAGTTTTAACAAGTTTTTAAATTTTCATTTCCAAATGCATATCAATTTAATAAAAATAATATTTATCCATTTAAAAAATTCTTATTTAAATCCATGTTTGGAGGTTATGAAAATAAAAATAGAAATTGATTGTTCTAGAGAGGCGGTAGTCCACGCATATGAATAATATTTTATTAAATTTTATATAGAATAGGTAAAAGTATTAGAATAGTTATAATTTTAAAAAATGAAAATTTTTATAAATATAATAATTACATATTAAATTTCCCTTATTTAAAACCTTTTTGGGGAGTAATGTAAAATTGATTTCATTTTATCATCAGGGTTTTTTTCAACAAAATGCATAAACTATGATTTTAATCATCTTAATAGAAAAGGAGAATGTTTTTAATTCTTATAAAAATATTATAATAATATATCTATTGAATAAATACACTAATAAAATCATTTTAATATGGTGTATTAAAATATGAGGAAAAATAATTGCCTATGATGAAATCTAAATGAGAAAAATGTGGTAAATTGTTTTTCATATCTTATTTGATTATCTACCTAAATTGTTGGTTAATAAATTGATAGATTATATTTGGAGAATAATTAAATATCCAAAAGTTGGATAAGAGTTTATAGTTGAGTTTTGGTTTTATTTTGGGTAGAACTATGAAGTTTTTTGGAGTGAGGGGAATGGGGAAGGCAGTTTCACTTTTATATTTGAAAATGGATAGAGTTTTTCTAAATACATAAAACATTTTTATAATGGATTGTCTCTCTCAAATAAATTGTCTCCAAAACTTTGATGTATTGGAGTGGTAAAGGTATAATCTCTATCAAGTCCACAACCAAATATTCTAATACATATTTGAACATGTTTTTTTGTGTTTCCCTATTGGTTAATCCCTTTTTATCCCTTCATATTTTAACTTATGTAACTAGATTATCCTATATTAGTGTATCATTTATGCCTAAAAATAAATTTTACACTATTTAATGTTTTTTAAATAATGATTGTAACATTAATATAAATTTCATTATATTAATTTTCTATAAAATATAAAAATTGATATTAAAATACTACATTTTTCATGTATTAAAAATATTATCTTAACAAATATTATGTAAGTTATAAAACTATAAATATGGGTTTTTAAACTAAAAACAAAATTTTCCAAATCATTAGTCACTTATAAAATAAAAATATGGCCCTATAGAAGTTTAATTTATTTTTAATAAATTTTTATATATTAATAATCCCATTAAATTCATTTTATTCCTAAAAAAATATTTGACAATATTCTCTTAAAAATGATATTATTAGAAAAATCCCCACAACTCAACCGAAAAAAATATTAAATTTTTGAACATAAAATTTATTTCATGTTTTTTAAAAAATCCATAATTTATAAATTTATATTCTAAAAGTAAATATAATTAAAGTATCTTTTATTAAAATATTAAATTTTTAAGAAATAATATCTCATAGTTCCATCTCATAAAAATATCTACATTAATGATATCAATACACTATTCAAAATTTCAAAATATAATATATTTTAAAAATACTCTTTTAAATGTGATTTATTTTAATTTATTAATCCATTAAATAGCTATTTGAGAAGGGAAAATAATTTAATTTATCTTTTAGGTGTAATTATAATTAATTTTCTTGTTGTTTTTTATTCTCTTAGGGTTTTATTATTGTTGCAGTTTATTGATAATAAATATGTCACATCTCATTTTAGTTAAGTGTTAATAGTGTATCATTCTACTGAATAAATTTTTTAATATAAATATATTCCAAAATAATGGGGTGTTACACAAATCCGAAAAGAATTATGACTATTAAGAAGTCCTTGATAGAAGATTACTTTGAAGTTAAGTTAATTTTTTATTTATTTGGGTATATTGGAAATAAATTATTAAATAATTCACATAAATGACACTGAGGACTCTCCTAACACTTTTCTAGTACACATGTATCCCTTTTTGGGTGGTTCTCCTTGTTGTTGGATACAACCTTTTGGGAGAACTCCAATATCCATTCCAATAATTGATTTACTAGGTTTATAGGTTGTATATCCCTTATTTATTAACTCATTTGTTATAAAATGGGAGATTTTCTCAGAATACTTGAATCCAATCAAGTATTGTTTTATTAAACGAAGTGAAAACCATGTTAAATAATTTAATGATTACTTTTAGATCTTCTCTAGTTAGTCCATGAAGCTCGGAAAAAGTTGACTCAGAATAGTTCTGAATTCAATGTAATTTTTTGAAGTAGAAATATGATTTTTTTTCTTTTATTTATGAAATAAGGTTAAAAAGTATCCTAATTATTCTGGATGGATTTTTCATCAATGATTTTAGATTCAAAGTGAACAATAGATATTTCACAAGAATATATCATTTCGATATTTTAAAAATATATTCCTATACTATAAATGATTATCAGATCTCTCAATCTAAAAAATAAGTTTCTATAAATTTAATGATCAAGAGTGAAAATAATAATTTTATAAGATATTCTTTTGAAATTTATATAGTTTGGTGTTTTGGATTTGACATCACCTCCCTATTAAAATTGTCATGTTTTGGATAGAACTATTATGGGTGTAAAAAATGATTTCAGTAACATATTAATAGAATATAGTATAATATAGGAGGATGTTTTCGTCTAAATTGTGGTGCAAAAATTATGTAACACCCTAAGAATCCATGATACTCTTCATTTTAAATAATTTAGTAGCTTGTGTTGCAAGCAACATCGAGTTCGAGCACACCATGACCTTTCAAACAAGCTATTTCAAAAAAATATATGATAAGTATTAACCAAATTATAAAATTTATAAAATTTATTTTTCAATATAGACTTCATTTTTTAATTTGGAATATCAATATTTTCTTACAATTAAATTTTTATAGTTTTCTGAAAAGTTTCAATTTTTGATTTATAGTGCAAAAATACAACATTGTTGTTATAAAATGACTTTTTCCTTTAAATAATTATTTTAATATAGATATATTTTAATGTCACAATAGATAAAAAATACATATATTAAAAAAATATAGTTCATTTGAATCCTTTTATAATTGAAATAGATATAAAAATTTATTAATCATCAGAACGTCTCTTTTACCAGCCATCAAGCCACATCCACATGATTTACAATAAATATAATTTTACCACTTCTGAGAATTGAATTTTGAAAGACAGACATACAAGGTTGTAATTAGTATGAGAAATGTGGTCTATTGAGATCAATTTTTTTTTAATAGTAATTTTTGGATTTTATTTACCATGGTTAAATGTAAATAGGGTAATTAAAGGTAAAATTAATTTTATAACAATATAATATTATCCTAAAACTTGTCCTTATTTCATTGGATAATTTTGTTTTGACCAAAATCATCCTCAGGTATAAATTATTATATTTTAAATAAAATTTTGTTATATTAAAACATTTATTATATTTTATTTAATGAAGAGTTAAAAAAGTCATATTCAAATTTTAATAACTAAGTTATTTTTAATATAGGCTTATTAATATGATAAAATAGACTATAATTAGTATTTATAAAGACAAAATGGTTATCTGCATAATACTATTTTTTATAATTTTAGGAATTAATTAATTAAATTAAATGGTGACATAATAATGATGTAGTAATTGAATTATTAAAAGGATAATCAATTAAATGACATTTAAAATATTAAAAAAATATAATCTGAAACAATTAATGAAAAAAATAATTTTCTAGATAAGATATACATGTTACTTAAATATTTTAAGTATTTTTTTGATGTTATCATTTTGGATTGATATTTATTAAAATGAAAATTTTTAATAGTCTCAAAATTGTCATAAATGAAACATTAAAATAAGTGATTATTAATAAAAAGATATAAAAATAAAAAAAATTAAGGATCAATAAAATAACTAATATATTCTTAAATTATAAAATTGGGGTTATTCTGGTATTTTATAGTAATTATATTAATCCTATATTGCAATTATACAAGAAGACACGATAAGAGTTAAAATGTTTAACTAAGAGTAAAAACCGAAAGATAAAGTTAATTGCATGACCTAACCTTGTCTAAATATCATTGGCTGGGATTATTTACACAAATACATATCTTTTTCTCTAAATAAATTACTTTGGAGCTATTTGAACCTGAAAATCAGTTTATAATAAATTAATTTTTTAATATCTTCCAAAATTATTCCTCACATCTCTCAAAAAAGGCACTTCTCTATCTTTTTAATTCACACCTAGAAAGGCCATTTTCATAGAAAAACCCCATAAAATGATTCTCCCAACTTCCCTAACTTCATCCTAGATACCACACATTCGCTATAAAGTTATCCTATAGAGTTTTTTGTGCAAACCAAAAAGACACACCTAAAAACGAGATAATTGTTTTATCACCTCTTTCAAAGTTCTATTCTTCTTATACATCTTCTTTATATATTGTTTCAATATAAAAAAATATCTCTAGAACATCCATATAATAATATGTTATAATAATCATGGTAAAACCATATTTCTCATTTTATCTATCATATAAATAACAATACCACCATGCATTCGTACGTATGGCTTACCATCTCCACGTCGTGGTATAATTTTTTATTCGACACTATATTTTTTGGATTGGTAAAATAGTGAGTATAATGGATATAAATATTTAATATAACATGAAAATGATTCAGTATAATTAATATAAAATCCAATTCCATACCATTAAACTATCAAGATTAATGATAATGTCGCTCGTGCGCACGTACGGCCTACCGTCTCCATGACACGGTGAGATTCATTCTACATGTTAACTATTAATGAAGGATTATAAAATTTATATATAAAGTAAAAATAATAATCAGGAACATAATTTTATTCTGGATATTAAAAAATATAACCTATTCATAAAAAAAATTACTTACATGACAAAATGGGAATGGGAAACAAAGCAGTTAACACTTGAAACAACAGTAATACTGAACTATTATTACCAAAATGATATAAGAGGATAATATATGACAACATAAATATTGATATGGACCTGCTATAATATAATAAAATGTTTAAACATTATACAGGAGGAAAAATCAACCTAAAATAAAGGAATGCTTAAAGTAACATAAATATTAACTCAATTTCTAATCATTAGGATAAAACATATATGCTAATGATTATATTCATTAGAGAATATTTGTTAATGGAATATGATTGAATTATATTGAATATTCTATTAAATTTATTGAATTTATATTTTCCACATCTAATTATTTCATTGATTTATCCGCACCCTAATTATTCAATCTTTATAAGGGTCAATTTCACAATATATTTATTATCTGAGATTACTTATACCAAAGTGTAAACTGGGACATCCTTATTATCCATGTCCATGATTCTTAAAATTTAATTAAAATTATTATTGAAAATCATTTCAAGTCACTTTTACCCATGATTAAATTTTTATTAAATGTTTTGAATGTAATCATTCTGTCATTTTTAAATGAGGTACTTTATTACCTTTTCAAAAGATTATTGAAAGAATGTTTTTTAATTTATATGTCACAAGAGGCTATTTTCCTCTATTATGATGCCTTAAAATTATGAAGATTTACTTATAAAATTACAATGTTATTTTCAAAATAAATATTTTATTTTATAATTTTGTGGCTTTTAAATGATTTCAATGTAAATAACGGAATATTTCTCAAAAAGAGTTTTAATGAATTTTTTAATTTGTTTTCAAATATATCAACATCCTTTCTTGGATTTTTTGTTTATTGGAGGATGAAATATTATGATACAATCATCCATATTATATGAAAGAGTTTATTATATATTTGACTCTAGATGTTCTATGTTTATACGATACATGGTTTTTGGTTAATGTATTTA
This sequence comes from Viscum album, assembly GCA_963277665.1. Classification (NCBI taxonomy): domain Eukaryota; kingdom Viridiplantae; phylum Streptophyta; class Magnoliopsida; order Santalales; family Viscaceae; genus Viscum; species Viscum album. Next base: position 277,671,634 of record OY728137.1, read on the forward strand.
CATTTCGTATGCTATTGTTAATAAAAATATTTATGTTAGGTTTCATCATTTTTCATAAGAGTAATTAATTGGACATAGTAATTGATGGGAGGGGCCCACTATGGCCCCATAAATGCATCTGTAAGTCTCATTAGACAAACTAGTATCTTTGAACAAATCCTTGATAGTATGGTAATAGTCTTACCATGAGGCTTTGATAGTTAGGTAATGATGTCAAGAATTATTCATTTCTTCATTATGAAATTAGTTATTCACATTACAATTGACTATTATACTAGTAGAATATCCATGTGAAATTTTAAATAGAATTATTTTATTTATTTTTTCTATATTTTTTGAAGATTATTATTAAAAGGCTTGTGTTTTAGTTTTATACCTTTCCTTAAAAGATTATAATTTTTTCTATTTATTCTACTATATCGTTTATCTTTTATGAGCACCTGATCTTACCCATTTATTATGATTAATTTTTTCTATGATGTGAATATGTATATTATGATTGACATTCAGTGATATTCTAATGGATGTGAGAGTTCTCAATGGAGATAATATGTTTATTTCATTTTAATATGTAATTTAAAACATATGTTTGTATATTGTATTTCTAAGGATACTAAATCAATTGGTCCTTAGGGATTTGATTTTATTGTAATCATACCAATGTAATAAAATAATTCACAAACTCTTGGATGTTGGCGTCGGGGCATTTTATTTTGTATCATAGGACATTTAGTACAAACTGTAGAAACAAGATTTAGAAAAAAAACCTTCATTAAGGAACATTAATTTAATATAGACTTTGAGGATAAGAATAAAAAAATAACCATTAACTTTATTAATATAGATATTATGTCGGTTTTCTTACCAAATACATATTATTCTCACTACTACAATATAGGCATTTAACAATGCTCTAAAAGGCCTTTATCAGATCTACAATAGTACTGACGACATGATGAATGTTAAAAGCCTTAGACTTTTATCAGTCCTGAAAAATAACTAATAAATGAAACATTTATCAATAATAATAAAAGCACTGATAATTTTAACCATTATCAGTGCTTTAGAAATTTTTTATAAAAAAACAAATGCATCAACATTTTTAAAATATTCTCTAAAATATGTCAGTATTAGCACTGTAGAAGAATTGATAAATGAGTTATTTATCATTGCTTTTTACATATTTTATCAAGAATCTTTTTATAATCATGTTCAAAAGAATTGATAAAAATTCATTTTATAGTAAGCTATAACATCACACTACAGCACCACTATATTGTGTTATTACAACACGTCATAGCACCTAAAGCACCAAAAACACATGAAACACACCAGATATATCATTAAAAACATGTCCCGATACAGAATACAAATGAAATAAAATTTAAAAAAAACAAAAAAAACAATATATTATAAAAATTTAAAACATTGTTGTATATAATTATATAAATTAAAAATTATTATATACAATAAAAAATCCTAACTATCAATGTTACCATGATTTTCATTGAATTTCTTTATTGAACTGCCAGCACTAAATGAGAATATATGACCAAACAACATCTACTCAAACAAACGAATCCACCTATATAAGAAAATAAATATTATATGAATAATAGTAAAAATAAATATGTTAGAAAATATGAAAAATAAATTAATTATATGGAAAATAACTTTACTGTGCAGAGATCAAGATTACTTCAATGATTGAGAAAATTTATTGTGGTTGATCTTCCGATAATGGAAGTGGTGGTAACTTGAAAGAAAGTGATATATGCATGCCTTCAAGGATGAAAATATTTTAATGGAGAAGAATCATGAAAGTTAGATAGAGAAACCCGAATAAAAAAAATACACCTATATAAGAAAGAAATTATTATATGATTAATACTAAAAATAAATGAATTATACAAAAATATGTAATAATAAATTAATTATATGGACAATGATTTTAATGTGTAAACATCAAAATTACCTCTGTGATTGAGCAGATGTAGTGTCATTGGTCTTTCTACAAATAAAGTGGAGGTAACATAATATAATGTAATAAATGCACCACTGTATGGGTGAAAATATTTTAAGGGAGAATAAGCATGAATGTTGTATAGAGAACACAAACATGAATAGAAGAATCTACCTGAATAAGGAAAAAATTATTATGGGAGTAATACTAAACGGTAATGAACTAATCATAAATATGAAACAATACATTAATTCTATGGAAAATGATTTTACTGTGAAAAAATAAATATTCCCTAACATAACACAATAAAGTTACCCAGTTACTTAGGATTCCCTTTTATTTGTGCTAAAAAGATTCACATTCACAAGTCACAACGCCATCACATTTATAAACACAATCCATCCAAAAAAAATTACACATACTGTGCCCCTACTTGCACAACCAAACCACTTTTGAAAATATACGCGCACCAAATCATTTCATAAACATGCCTCACACCTATTATTTATGGTAATAATTAATTGAAAAAGTTATCTAAAATAAACCCTAAAGGCACTACAAGGATTCACCTCAACACACCCATGTTCACATAAAAATGATACTTTTAAAATCAAACTCATCACATAACAGCATCGAACATAACATTTAACACTTATATAATTTAATAAATATAATAACTAAAGTATATAACTATTCTAATAAACAAAACTAGTGTTTTTATTAATTTGCAACGAATTCCATACTGTGCCCCTTTTTAATAAATTGTACACAACCGGAAGTAATTTTCAAAACATGTGTTCCATCCTTTAAAACAATATACAATTAAAAGTAAAAAAATCTACAACATGTTCAACATTAAAAATTATGTCAACTTACTTTCATAACTTATTTCTGCACCTATCTACAATTATGAACCTTTGAAAATGATTTTCAGCATTCAAATAAACCATAAACCCATTCCACGAAACACCACACTAAAATACAAACAAAAAATATCTCCATTTTCAATTACAAAACCCAAACCGAACACAAAGCATGCCAAACCCATTGAAAAAAAATTTCTCTTCACTCACACCATTTAATAATCCATTTTCACATTTCAAATTTCATTTCTAAAAATATTATTCATTATTTAATCACATCAAAAATCATTCTCAAAAGATTACAATAAGACTAACATGCCAAAAATAATTCATTTACCCTCAAAAATACTTTATAAACACACGTACACCTTAAGAAACAACAAAAACAAATTTTACACTACTCTAACTATTAATTGAACACTTCCACTGATTTTTCAAAACAAGACCTATATAGAAAAATAAAAATTTCTCTTTAGAAAATTAATTTTCAACACATATTCATGTCAATGAATTTCCAGAACATGTTCGAATCACAAAAACAAACAACAAAGCATACCAAAATTAACCAATATAGAAAATTAAATTATCTAAAATTGTTGGGGAATATAACCACCTACCCGAAGCATATAAATTTTCAGAAATTGATATAAAACCCCACCTAAATGGAAACCGCAGTGAAAAACAGGATATTATATGATTTATTCGTGTAGTTGGAGTGCTGAGCACCGATAATAGTTGAGGGGTGTGATTTGAGCTTCAAATCACTAAGGAGGAGCACCAACAACAATCGAATGGTGTGACTCTAGATTTGATTCACTGAGGAGGAGTGTCCGTAGTGGGTGGCTTATGTGTAAATCTTCAAATAGCACGATGATTTCACAAATGGTTAGGGTTTTTGAAATAGATTAGGGAAATTTTATCAGTGCTTATAAATAAGTGATGACAAATTAAACTTTTATCATTGCTTATAACATAAATACTGATAAAAGAAAAAAAAATCAGCACAAAAAAAGAGCTAAAATACCCAATTTTATCTACGGTAAAATTAGATTGATGATAAATTTTAATTTTATCAGCGCTTCATTTAGTATGAAAAATATTCATCTTTATTAGTTATTTTTCTATGATAATAATGATTCTTTTATCAGCACTTATTAATGAAGCATTTTTAATGGATTTATAATTATAAATATTATGTAAAAAATTTAAAAAAAATTATAAATACATAATAAATATTTATAAATATCAATATATTAAATATATTATTTTTTAAAAATATTTTATATAATTTTATCATTATTTACTTCTAATTATATAAATATTTAAAAAATATATATTTTGATATATATTTACATAAGTATAAATATATATTTAATAAATATAAATATAGTAAGTATATTTATTAATTATGTAAATTTATTATAAATATAATAATTGTTAAAATATAAATATTTAATTATTTATAATTATATAAATACCGTTAAAATTTTTCAGTTATTTATAATTATAAATATATAATTCTATAGATTTAGTGACTGTACGTTTATAAATATAATTATTTAAAAAAAATTAAAAATATATTTTTAACATTTTTAATGAATATCTCGTTTTATGTGCATGCATTTATGTTAAATTGAGTGAAATTGAATAAATTACAAATATGTGCACTTTAAAAAAAATAAAAAAAATGGACATGTTTGGTGTATATGAATTTTATTTAAAAAGGCATTAAATACGTGTATTTAAAATAACTATATCACACATTTAATCGATGTTAAATTGAAAAATCCAATGATGTTCAATTATATGTCTAGAACTATGTAATTATAGTCAATATTTTTAATTCATATTAATATTTAATTATAGACCAATATACAATAAACATATGTCTATTTAATGTAAAGCGTATAAATATTTGAAAATATATAAATCTTATTTATATAGATTAATATATATCTATAAATTTAATATATAATATTTAATAACATTAATTATCATAATTTTCTAATTAATAAAATGTTTAATAATTACTAATGTATAATAAATCTATTAAACACATTTTTTGTTTTTTATATTTTAATAATTTAATTTTATTTATATAAATATTAATCATCACTAAAAATAAATCATTGATAAAGGATACTATGTATCATTGATAAAGATAAAGCGTTGATAAAGGATACCTTGTGTAACATCCCAAGTAAATAAAGAGTAATACATTCTAATATTTATTAATATTTGTGAATTAAATTTTAATTTTACATTAAAGGGGACTCTATGTTTGATGGAATATCCAATACACAACAATGGGTTTCTTGGGAATCTTACGTTGCACACAATGTTGAGTTATACTGAAAAATAATATTATTATATTATTATTTTAAATGGTAGTTAATGCATAGTCGTTGTATTGGTGGGAATAAAAAGAACTAACTATAATATGATTTTACATGTTTGTTAAATGTCATTATCTTTATCTAATAAAAGTTATAGGCTTAAAATGTGAATGAATCCAATTTAAAGTATAAATACTCTAGTATTGTTTAAAAGGTCGATTTACCGCCTTTTGATGATGAACCCTTTTTAAATATAGTTTTTTCACTTTTATATATTTTTTTGAGAAAATAAACTTTTTCTTTAGAATCATGCCATCAAAATTCACTATGGGTAAAATTTTGGTTCTTTTCTGAATAAGTTCATTTTTTCATTAATAATGAAAAATAATGCATTTTAAATTCAAAATTGTTTTTAATATAATTTATTTATATGGTTGTATTAGGTTTTTAAATTATATTAAAGTGTAAATGGATTATATTTTTACCATTTAATCCAATTATGGTCATTAAATGTATTTCACTTTGAAATAGGACAGAAACAAATTTTAATCTTTTTATTGTTTTTATTTCATAAAAACACACTTTCTGGTTTTGAGAATGAGAATTAATATTAAATTAATTAATTAAACTTATATGTTTTGAATTTTAAAAAATAGGCATCATTTTTGGATTTGGAATGTCAAATTTATCTTAGGGTGAATTTTTGGTATTTTTCAGAAAACCATCAATTTTTTATGAAAAGTAAAAAAATTTACTTAGTAGTTAAAAACTGTCTTTTTCATTTAAATGAAATTTTACAGCTTCTGTGAATTAAATTTCAAAAATCAAACATACATGTTTATCATTAGAAATTATAATTTGGTTTAATGGGATGAAAATAATATTTGGTGAATAGTAACTATTGATTTTTGTTTATCGAGGTTAAAGGTAAATAGAGTAATTCAAGGTAAAACTAATATTATAATAATATAATATTACTTTTACACTTTTCCTAACATTATTTTATGAGTCATGGTCGACCAATAATCTCTATGGGTGAAATTGTTTTCTATTGAAACCCAATTGGGTAAGATAATTACATTAATAACGTTTTATATAAAGTAAAAATAAAAAAAATCCTAAACAAGTATTATTTTTATAAAAAAATTAAATTGGGTTTATATAATTGATATATTTTACTATAAATATTCATTATAGAGTGAAAAGTGTTTCCTAAATCATGGTACTTTTTTTTCTAATTTTTAGATATCAAATGTATAAATTTATTTTCGACATAATGATGTTGTAATTTTTACCTCATTAATGAATTTTTTAAATAAATGAGATTAGAAATGTTAAATTAAATTTATTTCTAAACTTTTTATTCTATACACTATTTTTAGAGAATCTTATGACTTATTATCAATGAATTATTCTAGGTTTTTCAAAATAATAAATTTATTATAGATTTTTTAAAAGTCTTGGTATGAATAGTATTTAAATTAAAATAAATGAGTTTTTAAATCAATTTATATTTTATTAAAAGATATAATAATAGTAAAAATATAATATTTGGCCAAAATACATAAATAAGGTTGATAATTTCATTAATTAACCACTAGTGGTTCTATTTTCATTTTATGGTAACTATATTAACCATATAGAATGAATATACATGTGAACTTGCTAAAATATAAATAAGTTAACAAAGGGTTAAATAAAAATGATAAAGATTGAAAATTATCCAAAACCTATCCATTTATTATTAGATGAATTTATTTTGACTTATATGCACCTTATCTTCAATTTACATAAGTTTTGGACCTTTTGAAACCAAAAATTAGTTTATAATAAAATAATATTATCAAACATTCTTAAAGAGCCCCTCCTCCACCTTATAGAAGGCAATCACCTCTAACCCATTTCTCACACCTCTCAAGACACTTATATCATACAAACTATGAACATATAATCTCAAAAGATCACTCTCATTTACTTAAATCCTTACCACGTGAAGGTGGAACTTCAATAAAGCTTTTTGGTTCAAACCCATGGGAGCTACCAGATTTAAAGGTAACATCTTCCCTCAAGTTCTATTATTTTATTTTACTCCTTCAGACACTATGCTCTTTTTATTCATTTAATACATAAAAAAACCATTGTACTCAATATACTAGGTCGTGGTTATGAGAATTATTCAAACTAAACTTTCATACACCTTCATATAATGTGTATAAAACTAAATGTTTCTCTGGACGGTGAACTATAGCCTCACAAAACAATGATTGTTGAATCTTCTCCTACCACCTCTTATAGTGGCCATTATGGTGGAACTATAATTATATTTGACATTTATGTTATTTGTTTTATCTCTATGCTTTTTTAATTATCTTCTGTAACATAACTTTATGTTTTAGATGTTGTATATATACGATAATTTAATTTCAGAAAGTGAGGAATATCTGCCCCTCAAAGGGATATGACTCATTCATAACATACATGGAACGTATAAAAGATGATGTTATTGAAGTTATGTAATTTATATAAAATATGATATTATACTGGAATAATTATATACCTATGTATCATTTGGTTTTCATTCCTTTTATAATTAAAAAAATGAAATGGTTGTAAGGTGCATGCGTACGTACAGCTTACCGTCTCCTTGAACGGTGCATTTCATTTTCATATATCAAAATGATATGTATTATTCTATATATATATATAAAAACTGGATTTATATGATATATATGATATATAAATCATGAATACTATTCTAGAGATATTGGAATTTTCACCACATTGACCATTTATAATTATAACAAGTTCATTTTTAACTCATGTTCCGAACATCGACAAAATGTACGATATGAACTCAAATAATTAAATAATTTTTATATCAAGGTAATAAATTATATAAAAGAAATAATAAACATAAATAATGTTCTTAAAAAATTAGGAATTAAATTATGTTTATTATTATGGAAATTAAAGAAAGAATGGGTCAAGTCGGGTATGAGGTAAGGGACTTCAACTCAATATTCTTTCATTGAGGCATGTTTGGATAATATACACCTCCTTATTTTATACATTATAAAATAAACCCCTTTGAATATTAATTTCATTAAAAGGGAATATCATTTCTTTGGAGCATTTTACTAAATGAATACGGAATGTTTTTAACCCATACAACGACAATGACCTCTCTTACACTGTAATGATTATTTTTCTTCTTTTATATTCCTTAAGTGTTTTTAAAAAGAAAAATAAAACCCTGATTCACATATTTAAATGGGTTTTTTTATTTAAAATGGTTTTTGAAATGGATTTATTATTTAAATATCGTGAAATTATTTCTTGTGATTGTAGATAAAATGTTATTAGTGAAATATTGAGATTTTCAATATTTTATGTCTTGTGATGGTACTTGGAAATTTAAAGGGTGGTTACGTGATAAACCAAATGCTGGGTGGTTCCATGATAAACTAGGATGGGAGGTTACTTTATTACCTACAATTCATTGGGTATGGAAGTCAACCGTATGGCTATTCTATTTAGTGATATTTGTGGCGGTTGATTGTTTGGTTATTCCATTTAAGAATGTTTATGTCCCAAGTTACCTTATATGTTTTTTGTTCTTTATATGGGTTTTATGGTAATATTTTGGTTACAAAGGGTTTTCAATGAGCTTTTATTCAGTAAATAGTATTTAATACTTCTTAAAGGTGAATAGTACTACTTATGACAAAGTATTCATGGTTTACTTGCTGTTTTAAAAAACCAATAGTTGTCCTACATTGTGCATCCCTTACTAAGCATTTTTTTTCTCATCCCATGTTTTTTTGAAATTTTTTTCATAGGACATAAAGATGAATAGGTTCAAAGATGGGATTAAGGAAAATTCATGATTTCTTAAATAAGAAACTAGACATTAATCTTTTTTCAACAGTTTATATTTTATAGAAAAAATAGATACTAAATAGATACATCAACATAAAATATTTAAAATTGATATGTATATGTTATGACATGATTCTATAAATCTCAAAACCCTAATAGATCTTAAATGTTTATTGTTTACATAATTCAATATTATGTAATGCTTAAGACTGGGGCTTTTACCTTGTATCATCACTATAAAAATCACTGATAAAGGATACCCTTTGACAATGATAAAAATAATGCGCTGATAAAAATAAATTTATCATCACTAATTCAACAAATTTATAATGGTTTTATTTTATCAGTGCTAAAAAATACGTGCAGGTAAAAATTTAAATTTATCAATGATAAATTAAGAACTGATAAATATTTCATTTATGAGCATTTTTTATAGCATTTATAATTACCAGTTCTGTTAAATGTGTGTTTGGTAGTAGTATCTAGATACTTCAAGTGGAAATGATTTTATCAAATATGTACCTAGGATTAATAACTCTGAAATGGTGTTCCAGGATTGACTCAGGGTAACCTGGGACATGATAACAGGCCTTACTGCGCACCTAGTTTGACATTACTTGGAGATATTCTTAGGATAATTCAAAATTTTCTACATACCAATATGAATGATTTTAAGATAATGTGTGAATGAATAACCATGGTGAAACCTATGGGTTTTTAGATAAAAAATAAGGAATATTTATATTCATTAAACGATTTTTTACTATTGTTACTCACACTCTACACTATGGTTTTAGTCAATGTCTGGATCCCAATGAATTAATATTAACACCGAACAAGATTGACAAGCTCGAAAAGGTGGAGGCGTTGAGAAACCAAATTTAATAATGATAGGGATGAAAGATATCATGATTATTCCTAATCAGTTTTCCAAAAATAAGATTAAAACATATATATTAACCAACTCCCAAACTCACTAATGAAGATAATGGTAGATCATGATAAGTGAACTAGTGGTGGAAACCATGTAAAAATGAAAGGTCAATTTCTATGTTGTGGGAAATGTGGAATGAGATACCTAGGAAAGTGTCTCAATAGAATAATTAAATGATTTTTGTGTGGAAAATAGGATATAAAGTAAAGGATTTCCATGGAAAATTGAAGAGTAAAATGGAATAACATAAAATTGATCCTAAGAATCAATTTACCATCATTTCTCATAAATCTAGGGTAACTAGGAATTACTAAAGTCAATGAAATATTCTATTGGATAGCCATTAGTCCATGGAAAAACCTATATGGACATAAATGGATGAAGAAAATTTTAAAAAATTTAATGGACTTTTGATGATTGGATTAAATTATAAGACATTCATTTAGTTTGTTTAACCACGATGTTTATAATATGAATGTGTAATTTGAGGAATATATTATATTTTCTTATTTGGAAATAATTATAAAGTTATAAATAACTTTTATGGTTTATATGATTTAGATTTAATTTTGAGATATTAAATTTTAGGATATAAATGAAAGAGATTAAAATATTTTATGATTATTTTTTTATATTTTATCTCATTTTTGGAATTTTGAAAAATTATATATGTTTAGAAAATGAAAAAATGTCAGGAAGGGTGTTATCCAATCACATATGGAATGGTTGTGTATATTGAACCCAAAACTGAAAGGATACAAGGGTGAATCACCTACCACTAGCCTACATGAAGTTCCTAATTAGTAGGACTTTTTATTTTTGGTAAAACAGGTTAATGGAATGATAATATGTTGATTTTGGGAACATATGTTTTATTAAATAGATATCCATTGTATTGGAAAATGATTTGATAATTGAGTGATGAATCTTATTTTGAAATACATACACTATTTTGGGAACATTATATTATTTTTGTAAATAGATTGTTTTGGGATATTATTTGAGATGTAATGGTAGAATTTTATTTTTGAATAACCTAACATTATGTTGTGGAATTGTAGCGATTTGGGTTATTTATTGAAATTATTAACCTAACTTATAGAATATGTAACTGGGTTAATTACTTTTTTTATGACACATTAAGAGAGATTATGTAATTTGGAGACAAATTTTAAAATTTATCTTGGAAGACTATGTGGTAAAATACTTTTGAATTTTGTGTTTCTATATTATATTATAATATTTTTCAAAAGGTTAGTTATTTATTGAATTATCAATGATGGACTTTTTGGGTTTTACTGTAGAACTTTTTATATTATTTTTGAAAAATAACTTATCTTGTACTAATATTTTGGTTAATGACATATGATATTATCTAAGAGATAAATCTAGAGAATCATTTTTGAAAAATTAATCTTGAACAACCATATTTTAGAGTAAAATATGAGACTATTGTGGAAATTGATTAATAGAGTAAACTCAACTCATTAAGTAAGTAATTTTGTTTCATTCTGTTCTTAGTCTATGAAGTAAATGAATTATTCAACTCTAAGGGAAAGATCATATAATCAAAAATGTTTTCCTATTACTTTATTTTGTGATTAATCAAATTGTCCCTTATATCATTGAAAACATATAGCTTTTATATTGTGAACTTTCTCCAAATAATGTTCTCTATCACTCTACATTAGAACATAGTTGTTCAATTTTCTTTCATTTCCATGTTTTCTTACATGTAACCCAAGTACGTGGTATCTATAGTGACTTTCGAACATCTCAATCCCTGGTGGCCTTCATAATTATCATTCTCTATTAAAGGAGGGAAGAATGTAACAACCCAAGCATCTACGATACACTTCCTCTTATATAATTCAATAGCTTGAACTGCCTGAAACATAGTGTTCGAGCACACCATGACCATTCAAACATTCCATTTACGATGTAGTTGTGAATAGTATTAACCAAATTATTAATTTTAAAAATTTTCATTCTTAAAAATAGACTTCATTTTTGAATTCAAAATATCAAAAATATCATAGTTTGAATTTTTGGTAAATTTTTTGAAATGTTTCAATTTTTAATAAATCATAAAAAATGTTGCATTGTTATTAAAAAAATTACTTTTTTAAATAATTTTATTAATATAATTTTATTTTATATTCATAATATTAAAATAATACATTTATTAATACAATATTTTTCATTGGTATCATTTCACAAAAGAATAAGGTATTAAATTTTACTAATCATTTGAAGCTCTTTTTACATGCCTTCAAGCCACATCTATGTGATTTTCATTAAATGAAATTTTACCATTTTGAGAATTGAATTTCTAAAAATAAACATACTAGGTTGTAATTAGAATGGAAAATGTGGTCTGATAAGATCAAAATAATTTTTGGGGAACAGTGACTTTTGGATTTTATTTACAAAGGTCAAAGGTAAATAGTGGATTTAAAGTTAAAATTAATATTATAATTATATACTAATACCCTAAAACTTGTTCTAATTTAATTTTATATGTTTGTTTTGACCAAAACCGACTTTTGTTTGAAATTATGATCTTTTTTTAATCCTCTGGTGTTAGATTAAGACATTTATTATATTTTATTTAAAATAGATAAATATTTCTTATTAAAATTTTAATAACTAAACTATTTTTAAGATAGGGAGAGTTTAGTGACGTATTATAATTATTAGTACAACGTTATCATTTTGTTTTGATATTTTTAAAAATATAAATTTTGAATTGTATCAAAATTGACATAAATGATACTTTAAAATAAATACTATTTAATTAAATTTTTTAATATTTATAAAAATATCAGGATCATCCAAATAACTATTATAGTTTAAATATTTCATTAATGATCCAATTAGAGTTATTTTGGAATTTTATAGTAACTATATTGACACTATTTTGTAAAAATACAAGAAGCCAAAATAAGAGTTAAACTATTTAACTAAGGGTTAAACCAAAAAGATAATTTTAATTTCATGAGATAATCATATATGAAAATCATTGGTTGAGAGGATTAAACCCCATCCTCATATTATCTTATAAATAAATCACTTTTCACCTATTGGAAATAGAAAATTAACTTATTATAAATTAATATTTTAAGATCTTCCAAAAGTGCCCCTCACATCCATTATAAAAGGAAACGTTTCCCTCTCTTTAATTCATCCCTCTTAATCCCATTGTCTTGGAAAAAACCTTATGAATTCTTCTCCTAAATTTCCTCACTTAATAATATTGGCCACACTTGGGGCATAAATCCATCCTAAGGAGTCTTTCTGTGACATCAAAAAGCATACACCCAAAAAATAGGTAATTGTTTTATTGTCTCTTTTAATGGTCTATTATTAATACACATCCTATTTATATTTTCATTCCATATAAAAATAATTACTCGGGTTTCATACATATACTAATATGTTAATATAATCATGGGAAAACCATATTCTTAATTTTATTCATCATATGAATAAAAATGTCACCATGTTTGTATACATACGGATTATTGTCTCCACACTGTGGTGTTATTTGTTACTCAAATATACATTATTTGAATTGGTATACTGGTGTGTATGATTGATATAAATAACTTATATAACATGATAATTATTATTTCTAATTAATATACCATCCAATTCCATACCATTTAACCATCAAGAGAATTATATTTCCGCTCATGCGTACGTACGGCCTACCGTCTCCACGACACAGTGAGATTCATTCTGCATAATGATCATTAAAGAATGATTATAAAGTTTATATGGTTAGTAAATGTAATAATTATGAACTTAATTTTTTATATATGAAAAAATCATATCCTAAGAATAACAAACATGAATTACATGACAAAATAGGAATGTGAAAATGAAGAAGTTAACACTCGAAACTACATAAATACTGAAATATGATAACCAAAATGATATAAGAGGATAATATATGAAATAATAAATATGAATATCTCCCTATTATAATGTTAAAATATGTTTTTAAAATTATATAGGAGGTTATCACACCCTCGACTAAAGAAATGTATTAGGTCAGAGAAATCTTAATTCAATTTCTACTCATTGATTTAAAACAACTTGGTCAATGGTTATATTATTCCATGAATATGTGTGAATGAACTGTGATTGTATTATTCTAATTATACACATATATTTTTGGATTTATACATTACACACATAATTAAGTCATTCATTTATCCTCACTCTAATTATATGATCTTTCTAACTTTAAATTTCACAATTGTTTTTATCTATGACTGCTTACAAGTAAGTATCTACTGGGACATCCTAATCATCCATGTCCATATTTCATAAATTATTATTCAAAATATTATTGGAAATTTCTTAAATTACTTTTGACCCATGTATTAATTTTTATAAAACGTTCTTAAAGTAATATTCAGTCATTTTTCAAATAAGGTACTTTATAACCTTTTTGAAAAATTACGGAAGGACTGTTTATTTAACTTATACCATGAAAGTGCGTATTTTTCACCATTATGATGATGTATAATTTTGAAGCATTACTTAAAATATTTTGATGGTATTTTCAAAAAAAAAATTTATTTTATAATGGTGTTTCATATAAATGATTTCAATGTAAAATAAAGATATTTCTCTTAAAGAGTATTAATAAATTTATTATGTTATTTCTATCTATGTCAACATCCTTTGTGGGATTTTTTTCTTATTTTATGTGACTTATTATGATACAATATTCCATATTTTATTGAAGTGTTTTTGATATATTTGACTCTGGATGTGCTATATTTATTCAATTCATGGTTTATGGTAATAGTATTAACATTTTTTATGCTAGTTTTAATACAAATATTTATGTTCTATTTTATCCTTTTTCAATAGAGGAATGCATTGGACTTTGTAAGTAATGGGTGGGGACTGCTATAGCCCCTTGATGCATCAGTAGGTATCGTAAGAAAAACTAATGTCTTGGAACATGACCATGATGGTATTGTAACGGTCTTGGCTTGTGGCTTTGATGGTATGGTTATGAGGTCTCGCATTATGAATTTCTTTGTTATATAATTAGTTTTTGACATTGCATGTGAATTTTCGACTTCTAGAATATCTATGTGAATTTTTAAGTGGAATTATTTGGTTTATTATTTTTATATTGTGCTATATATTATGTTCAAAAGTCTTTTGTTTCATTTTTTACCTTGCCTTAATATTTTATTCTTATTTGTGATATCGTATGCTATATTGTTAACCCTTACTGAGAATATGAGCTCACCCATTTCTTATATTTTATTTTTTCACAGGATGTGAAGAAGTATTTTATGAATAACATTCTTGTGATATTACATTGGATATTAGAGCTTTGAAAGGGGGTAATATTTTTTTTTCAAGATGTAACGTAAACCTTATTTCTATATCTAATATTTATAATGATACTAAACCAATTGGTCCTTTGGGATTTGATTTTATTATGATCATGAAAATGCAATAAAATAATACACTAACTCTAGGAAACTGGGATTGGGGAATTAAAAATCATATTGATCCAATTAGATAAAAGAGGGATTCCGTATTTCTGACATGAGGAAACTAATTTTGTTTTAAAATAGAATTTTTTTTAAGGTATTAATTTAGGGGATTGCATTACCATTACTATTATATCAATGTCTTATAATGATTAATTATTATTATATATAAAATAAAAATGATAAAATTGAAAATTAGTTATCACTCATTAAGGGTTTATAGTGAACCCAATTTTCCAATTAAACATGGGTATATTTTTCTAATCCTACATGATATATGTTCTGTAAAGATATATTGTAATAGTCTTTATATGATGACAATTATTTCTCCAGAAATTCCTCATCTAATTCCATATTAAGAAATAATATTCTTATGTTGATAAAATAGATACACTAACATCAACATATCTATTAGTAATAATTATAAATATCAACACTAGTAAATGATAATTCCATTTTGTATATTCATGATCAAGTGGAAATAGAAATGATTTTATGAACCCATGTAGAAAATAGTGCATAATAATATAAACCGAATTCATTTTCTTCCAATAAAATATACAAACACTGAAAATAAATAACATATTATATAAAAAGTATTAAATTTATATATTCAACCTAAAGATTAATAAAAAATTTCTCCTACCTACTATCCCAATCCCCCAAAAAATCAACCTCTACAGTCAAGGTTTTATATTCTGAAAAATAAAGAAGAAATAAAAAATAGAATAAGAATAATCATGTTATCAAAATCATTATACTCAAATAAAAAATATCTTTAAATAACATATTTCATCATTTATTAAGCATCATGATAATTTCACATGTTTTATTATTTATGATATCTCCTCTAAGTTGGATTCAATACATTTAATAACATTTTTTCAAAACAAATCCAAACACGAATATTTCTTTTCTCAGATTAGATAACACCTATATTGTGATATTAATTTATTTGTTATTTAGTTAGTCATTCATATATGAAGGGCCTATATTTTTTTCCAAATCATGATCTAGATCTAGATAGATTTATGATGATATCTATTATATAAGTGCATCATGATAAAATATTCCACAGTGAAAAGGTATTCCCATGGTTTATCAAAGGGGAAGATCTTACGTAACCTGATATTCTTCTATATGAAACTAAGAAATATTTTATAACATATAATTCCATCGATAAAATTATTTTCTTGGTCATAAATTTATTTAAATATAGTAAAATAATTACATTATTTCAAAAAATATATCATTTATTTTAAATTTATTATTACAGTATGAGTATATAAATTGTACCTTTCATCAAATGATTGTTATTTTTGGTCCCAAAAAATGTTTTACACCTGAGATGGGGGGGGTGAAACATTTTATATATAACCTTTATTAGTGACCTATTTTTAAGATAATGTTTTGTTGATATTAATAAAACTCATATTCCTCTATAAATCTATATGTAAATGATTAAATTAGTAAAAAGAGACTATGTATATTTTACGTGCTTCATCCAAACTAGATAATCTAAGGTGAATATATGGAAATATATTTTTTTTATCAGAATAATAAGTCTCGCTATATTTTCATAAACAAATTTAGATTAACTGTACAGACCCTCCTAGTTAGAACCATAACCATTAGAAATTGAACTACTACACTAATATATTGGAACCCATCTCTCCACATTTGAAAACATTCTCCAAGAAAAAACTATAATTTTAGGTCACATACATAGTGATGTAACAATTTTTTCACCTTCCACATTTTGAGGAACTCTACGTGAACTCACAGTGAGTTTAAATCCTTGAATACCTCACTTATAACGAATTGGGGGAATCTATAATTTATATTCACCACACTATTTTTTCATTAAAATTTGAGTAAAAAATGTTCAAAATAGTCTCACAATCATTTTTTCACAAAGGATTGAAAAAATATTATTTTAATGAAAATTGTATTCACATCCTTATCAGGTGGATGAAGGATTTACATTCAATGACCATGTTAATAACTTTCCAAATATTCTTCTAAAAAAATAAAAATCATCACCCTTTTGATTCCTTCAAAATATCCTATCTGACCATGTATTAAAAACACTCTCATCATGTGTTGAAAAAATCTCAATGTTATCAATTTGACTCACCAAAAGGGTGATGTAGAAGTTTCAATTCCAGAAAACCTACATTGAGCTTCATTATATTAATCAAAATATCTTTTTAATTACCTACCTTTTGTATAGATTTAAAATTTTCTAGTATATAGATTCCACATGTTAATGATGATGAAATATATGTGATTTTGTAGGTTTACTTATTCTAGAAAAATAGGGGACCCATATCAAAAATATTTTTCTGGTATATTGGAAAGATTCATATATTTATACCTTTAAAATCCAATATTGGGATTTTTTCTACTAATTATGCAATGGTATCCTTTTAAAATTAATATATGTTGTTCTTTACATATTCAAAGTTCTATAAAATAGTTGAATTAATTCCAGAAGCTATTTTCCCATATTAGAATTCCATAATTTTGTAGAAGTATATTTTGGATCATCCACTAGACTTTCTTAATAAAAAAATATCATATTAATTTCTTTAATGAGTTTCTATGAAAATAAAAAATAATAATAATATTTTGTTGATATATTGAATTATATTCCTCACAAGTTCATGTGAATTTAATTTGTAAAACTATGATAATATGTAAGATGATAAGCGGTGAACATAACTTCTAAGTGAATGGTTTTCATGTAAATCAATTAATTTATAATTTTCTTATATATGTGACATCGACTACTTTACCCTCGCCATCCTTTAAAAATATCATATATATCCCCATTTGGTTGTTGGTGTTCCAAAATCATCTATTTGAAACCTTTTTAACACCAATAGAGAATACATTTTAAAGTAGATAAATGTACCAATTTTTTATATTCCATCCTAAAACTAAGGAAATATAATTCTTCACTAATTAAATACTTATAAAATTATCACCTCATTAAATATAATCACTATTTTAAATGGGTAGAAAATAGTCCATCAAAGATCATTTTTTCAACATATAAAAACCCACCATCTACTACCCTTCCCACTTCATGACGTAGAGTTTGTGATAAAACCCTATTCTGTTATAATTGAGCTTTATTAGGTACTGATCTAGCCATGAGTACCACTCTTATATTTTTCTTTTCAACTGATAGAATGATTCATTTTAATGGAACATATTTCTAAAATTATAATTAATGATAAATACATCATGATTATCAAGGTATAATAAATATTAAAGAACTCCATTCCGAAACACTAATTCAAAATTGATATATATATATATTTTTTAAAACCCTTTTTCATATTCAATTTTTAAAATTCACATTGTTCTATTCTGAGGTACAAGTAAAAATGTTACATCAACATCAATATCATCAAAATGGGAATAAATTTTTAATAATACTATATCCTTATTACTAATCATTATTCTATCATAATTTATATTGTTTTTCAAAAACCACCAAGTTTTGAAAAAATGCGTCTTTGAAATCATCAAGATAACATCCTAATTCATATTTTTTCCAATCTGTCCAACATCGTCATTTGTTACTTTAATCAAATATTCATTATTAGTACAATAATCAAATGAAATTAGTTCATAAAAAATAAAACCAATGTATAATAAGGGTTCTGAATTATCATTATGAAACCTCAATGTTAAAAAACTATTTTTGATAGTGTCTATGACAGGAAGCACTATGATTAAACAAACCATGGAGTATTTTTATTTAAATATGACCATTATAACCATGAAATTAAATTTTTAGGTATGAATTGGATTAGATAATTTATGAAATGTATATAAAGGTCCAACTAAATATAAATTTATTCAATAATTATTGGAAAATAATATCTCAATTATTTGTATAAGTGATTTCAATCGTCAAAAAATATGTTTAATTAAAAAAATATTTAGTATATTTTTGTGTGAAAATTATATAAATAATTTCTAAATTTTTTTGAAACTATATTTTACAAAAATTATATAATTTATGATATAATGAGATGAAATGTATCTTTTTGGGATATTTTTATTGTTTATTAAAAAGATATTTTTTAAATTTCTAGGGAAAATACATTTTTTTTTCAAATGTGTATTTTTTTAAATATTTAACAGTGTAATAATATTTATTATTATATTTAAAAAATAATTTTCTATTTGTTTATTATAAAGAATCTAAAAAATATATTTTGGAATTAATTTAATATCTGAATTTTGTATAAGAGCAATTTTATAGTTAAAAAGGCCTTATCTTGAAAAAAATCATTACATATTCTGTTTTAATTATTAAATAATTTATACCACTACTATAAATATAATTTTGAAACTAGATTCATTATTTGAAATTAAGATTTCTGTATTTTTTAAATAGGTACATTTTTTCATTATGAATAATAACAATAGTAAATAATGGTTACCACGGTACCAGAAATCAAGTAATTAATGTTTCAAATTATTTTATATGGACTAAAAAATACTATAAATTTCTCTTTATGATATTTTATGAGTGTATTTTATCCATTTCAATCCATTTTTAGAAAAAATGGAAACTTTGATCCATGTATATTTTAGGTTTAACTTTATATTATCTTCTGTAATGAAATGTCAAAAATGTCAATTTCTTTGTTTTATTATATCTAAATTTTTTACATAGGGATAAAACCGAGTATATTTAAGGTTTTAAAAGGGTAATATAAAATATTAATGATCTTTTCTCATGGTAATATATATTTAATTTAGTTTTTTGAAATTATTTCCATAAATTTTTATGCAATGTCGATGCAGTTTATATTCCATTAATAGAAAGATGAAATAACTTATTTTAAAAACACCAAAACTCAAGTAATTTTAATGAATTATCAAAATAGATGAAATTTAAAAATAAAAAAATGTATTAGAGAGTTTTTTGTGTATTATATTTTAATTAATTGTTTTCATGTTTTTTTAATTTAAATTAGTTATATACATCCAAAAATGTCATTTGTGATATTTTATACTAAATAATAACTTATTAAATTATTTAAAATTTGTAAAAATACTATATATGGACAATTTATTTTTTTTTGTTTAAAAAAATTTATAATGCTACATTTATGGACCAATATTTATTTTATGGTAACTATGTTCTCCCATAATGTATAATTTTTCTATCATAGAAATTCTCAAAAAGGGTTAATGTGGTATAAAACAAAATGATTAGGGTAAAATCCTAATATAAAAATTCTGAAATTTTATTTTATGATATTTCTTCAATCCATACACCTTCAATATTTAAATAACAATAGTTTACATTAATTTTTAGGAAAATTAATTTGTAATAATATAATGTATTATTGAATTCTAAGGGGTCCTCTCCCTAAATTATAAATTGTAATTTCTTGTCCAAATTTCTTCACACTTGATAAAAAATATTTTAGCCAACAAGTGACAAAATAAATTCATATAATCCCTCCCCACTTTCAATTTTCGTTGATTTGGAGAAAATAGAATCCTTAGAGTAATTTATTTGTAAGGAAAAATTGATTGTAAAAAGAAGAGTTATAGCTTTCAACTGAATACTTTAGTTTTATTTATTATCCCATATCCATAAAATAATATTAAAACATTATGATATAATAAAATAAATATCCATTATATACAAATATTTTATAATTATAAAATTTTAACCTACATCTATCAAATATTCTATGAAATGTTATATGAAACCATCATTTAATTGTACGGCGTACTACTACCTCATATATCAAATTAACTAAATTTATTTATGACATCACAAAGATGTTTGTGATTATGGATTTAATTTAAATTTATTATATTAAAGGAATAATTATAATAATTAAATATTAATATATCATATATTTTCTTACCTTTTCATTCATAGAAAAATGAAATTGTTGTTCATGCGTATGAGTGTTTTACCACCTCCATAAGAGTATGTTATTCATTTTTCATTACCACATCTCAATGATGTTGTATTTATATTAATTTAATAATATAATGTTTTATTTATGATATTTTCATTTATTATTTTATAATCAAATAAATTTTACCTTCTTTTCATAATGATCATTGAAAAATGGAAATGTTGCTCATGTGTATGTACGACCTACCGTGTACCTCATTTTAATGTAGTTTAGTTATTATAACCATATTTCATATTTATATTTGAAAGTATAATCGATATAGGAAAATGAGTTTTATTCTTTTATTATTATTCTATAGAAGCTGAAATAATTTCTTGAAGACCATATTCATCCTACTGATGTTATTTTGGACATAAAATCAAAATATTCTAAAAATATTTGATGGGAAATTAAATTATTAAGCAATTAATTATTACATAGTAATCAATAAAATAAAAAGAATAATAAAAAAAGTGTTTTAAAATATTAAAATATTAAAATATTTTTTTTAAATAAGATTAATGAACATGATGAGTCATACTCAAATTAAGGATTTAACATCTCAAATTTTTTTATTTGTGATATATCTTATACTATTCACCGAGCTTATTTTATGAGGTTTTAATATTAAATAATTATTATGTTATATAATTTTTCTCATTATTTTTAGGATATTTAATATTTTATTTTATGTTATTCCTTCAGGGTCTTATGATTTAAAATTCACCAAAATTATATAGGTTTTGTATTAAAATATTATTGTTTCTTTTAATTGTTTATCATTAAGTCATTAATTTAGAAACATTTTTATTTACCTATCAAAAATATAATTTAATTTATTTTGATCTTTTTAACATATGGAATATGAATTAAATTGTTTTACCTATCTTTAATTACTCAAGATACACAGTAAATGTATTTAAGATAAATAAATTTCTCTTCTCTCTTCAGTCAAAAATCTATATTATTGAATTTCCATATTTCTAAAAATTAATTTCATAAATTTTTCACCAATTATCCAATGAATTTTAAATCTAATTTTAACAATGATTTATTTGAGAAATAAATAATTTAAACGAAATTTTATTTTTGTCTTCCAAATGATTTAAATTTTACTTTTTTAAAAAAATGTAAAAGGAATCTGTGTTTTAACGTAAATGGAAAAATAGAATTTACCACTATCATGAACATATAATAATATGTTTCTTACATTAAATTTTCCCAAGTTATTTTCATTGAAATTTTTTTCAA
The DNA here is from genome assembly GCA_963277665.1 of Viscum album. Lineage (NCBI taxonomy): Eukaryota > Viridiplantae > Streptophyta > Magnoliopsida > Santalales > Viscaceae > Viscum > Viscum album. The sequence continues at coordinate 277,694,336 of OY728137.1, forward strand.
TAAAATTTTTATGTATTCTAGATTTTGAGGACGTATTATCAAAATGCGAAGGATATTTTCCTCATGAATGTTTTACATCATTTCATAATATATTTATTTATTAATGAAAACAACTTTTAATGTTTTCAATTGATTTTATATTTTATACATATGAATATAACATATATAATTATCCATATATCCCTTCTTTTGATGGGTTTATACCTTCCTTATGTTTATTTCTCAAACACCTTCTTTATAGAGTCACTTAAATAATAATACAAGGAATGATTATGAAACCAATATCATTCCGTAGATAATTCTTATTTTTATTCCCAATAATTCATTTCATTTTCTGGAACACATATTCATATACATTATTTCATGTTTTCTTCTTTATAGAGATCTAATGAATTTGGTAATATATTTTTCTTCTGAGATGTTATGTATGCCATTTGAGAGTAAACCTAATCCATGACGGGAATATATCAACTAAGTTATGTTCTCCTAGCTATATACATTGAATTATTATCGTTTAATGTATTACATTATATATGAATTTCAAACCTTCAAACAATCTTATGGTAACATGTTCTTGATTTTGTGTTCCCATATAATTACTCATAAGCATTCTATATTATTATATTAGGTCATTCCTATTTCTCACATGTTATTCTTTCTCATCATGTTTAATACCTTACTAAGAATATGATATCACCATTTATTATGTTTTAGTTTCCCTAGGAAATGATTTCATTCTATATAAACTATATTTCTAAAAAGGGTTCTAGTTATACAGAATAATATAGGTGGTGAAGTAAATTATTTTTGTGAAAAGGATGTTTATGTATCCAATATTCTATATATAATAAACCTTTTTTGGAAAGGTGTGGATCATGTAATTTTATAACTAATAATCATCTAATAAGATTTAATATCTATGTATAAAAATTCATGGTAATTAAAAATGGTATCCTAGAAAATATTTGTAAATATTTAAATATTATGGGTATAAAACATTATTAAAAACCATAAGGACAGTCCTAATTATAGAAAAATATACTAATATTTTGGTTACATAGTATTTATGTTATTTTACATGAATGAAATCAATTTCTTGATACTAAAACTGGATATGGGTTTGGAATACATGAATCTATGGGTAATAATGCTAAAAGGAGTTGGTCAATTATATCTCATCCATCATTTTGGTGCACAATGAGTGCACCCTTCCTGTGAACATAATTTAACACTCATGAGGGATATTCATGGATTAATTTACATTATTATTATTAAATATCATAATTTATGTGAATATATGATGATCATGGATAGCTAGGATAAACCTATGGTATCATACATTAAATATAATACATTAAGATTTGGATATCATATAACTTATTTTTCATGATTATGATTATTTTTTCTCATGCCATGATTTTTTTTGTTGGTGGGAAGAAACATGAGGAATGATGTTAATGCTGATTATTTTGGATAATGAAATGGTTTTGACAAAAAAAAAGTGGTATTATTACTTCTTTGGATGATATTATAATTATAACAATTAAAAAATAATTAAATATTATTTAAAACATGTACCTTAAAAAATCCCAGAATCACTAAAAATAAAAATGATGGAGTCTACTAAAATCTTGTATGGTAGAGACCATGTGGTAATTAAAGCTAAATTCTCATCATGTTAGAATTGTGGAACGAGACACCATGGAGAATGTATCAATGGAATAGGAAATTATTTTTTACAAAAATAAAGGTTATAGAGTAAATAATTTCAATGTGGAGAAATAAATATCACCATATTGGCCAATTTGTAGTTTTTTGTATTAAATATGGGGAACTAGTGTATTATCATAGCCAATTCGCCCTTCTAACTGATAAATACTCGACCAATTAATGAAGAATGTTATTACCATCATTTAAGTGAAAGGAATGAAGTATTATATATTAGGATTTGAAAATAATGTTTATGAAGTATTTTAATCAAAGTTATTTTTTATATAATAATCATAAAACTTCTCAAGAATGGTTCACAATTTATCTTTTATAAAAAAATGAAAACATATGGTGGATGAAATTGATAAACATGAAAAGTGATTTAGTGTTGTGGTGATATTTTTAGAAAACAAAAGATTTCTAAAATAATAGACCATAATATATTTTTGAATAAGGTAAAATTATTGGAGAACTATCATTTTATCCTTTTGTGTATTATCTGATCTATTAGATGATTATTATAGTGCTTCACACATTAAATTTTTTTCATTAATACCAATAATTTGGAGAAAAAGATGTGATTTTTTTGTAGAAACTGATTAATGGATAAAATTATTTTTATTATGAAATTATATTTCATTATGTTTAATGTTTATATGGAATATTAATTCTTCAAATATTGTAAAATATTCTTGAAAAAATGTTATCTTTTTATATTCATTTCAAAAGAATCGAAGGTCTTTTTCACACCAATTTTCTTTATAGTTGTGCAGTCATTGACTTTCTTATGACTATCCATTATCATGAGTAAGTAATATTTTTCGCTCTCTATAACAATTTGGATATAAAATGTTTATTAAATGTATATGTTTTCACTTACCACTAATGTTATATTATTTGGATACCTAGTATGTATTATTCTAGATGACCTTCATACTTCCCTTTCTCTCTTTTCAAGATGATGTTTAATTATCCATTTTAATGATGTGGGATTTCACCAATACTATTTTCATCTGTAAATAACATGTCTAAATATACAATGAAAAAAGTGTTACTACACAATCTATTAAGGGGTTATATTGTTACACCTCGATATTTTAAAAACTACATTCTATAGTATAAATAGAATACAATACAGAGCTTAAATGATCAATGAAATATTTTTTTTAAATATGATCATTATAACCAATATATTAAATTTATGGGTTTAAATAAGATAAAACACTTCATTAAATCTATATGAAGCATCCAAATAATATAAATGTATTGATAAATTCGAATTAAATCATCACTATATATTTAGTAATTTCACATTATTCATCAAAATATATGTGTTCATAAAAAATAATATTATATTATATTCATTAAGAAAATAGTATAAGAAACATACATAATATTTAAAAAATTTATTTGAAGAAAATGTTATCATTTTTAAAATAATCATTTCATCATTATCTTATGTTGATGTTTTGGTATTATACATAAAATATTGACATTCACCAAAAATGGAAAAATATATATTTTTATTAAAAATAATATTTTATTTTATAGTATTTAGAAACAAAAATTCTATTTTGGGATAGTTGTAAAATTTATTTTGTCAATTTTGATTAAAAATATTCTTATTGTTGTCTTTGTAATGAATTTTATACTTTATGTTCATATAAAAAATTATACTTAAAAATTCCATTTTATGAAAAACATATTTTTCATTAATATTACAATTTTAATATTAAATTGAAATCATCTAATAATAGAAATTGAATCTTGAAATATATAATCATTATTTGGAATCAGAAGGTCCAAATTTTTTAAATAGGCACCTTTTATTTTTAGCCAACACAAATTATAGCTATAGTGAATAATTAACACCACATGAGGTTAAATTGCAGAATTAGGGCTATAAATTTTATGATGAGTACTATAAATGACTTTAAATTGTTACTTAATCATATTTTAGGATTGGATTTCATCCAAATCCTTTTTATTTTAAAAAATATGGAAACTTGAGGTGATATTTTGTTGACTATGACCTTTATATTATTTTATGTAATAAAAATTTAAAAATTTAAATCTATTTGTTTTACTATCACAAATTAATACATAGGGATAAAAATAGAATATTTTAAGTTATAAACATTTTTATTTGAATGATAAATTGTTTTTTCATGTTTATCTATATCTAATTTTTTATGATTAAATATTTTCATTAAATGACTATGCAATGTATACAGAATATTGAACCAATTAATAAAAATTTATTTTAAAAATGCATAATGTAATATAATTTGAAAAAAAAATTTATTTCACAAGAATTTTTATGATTCAAAAAAATATTATTTGTTTCAGTGGTATATATTCAAATTTTATTTTTTTCAAGATATTTTAAAAGTCAAACTATTGGAATGTTTCCAAAAATGAAATTATTTTTTTAATTTTTTTAATTAAATAAGTTACAATTTCATAAGAATAATATATTTAGACAATTAATTGGTATATGCTCTAAAATTTTAACATTATTCCATTTATGGGACAATTTTCCATTTATATTAACCATATTTACCCCCATATAAAAAAAACTTTGTTATCTCTATAATTTACAAAAAGGTTTAGCATGGGTTTAAATTAGAAGATATGGGTAATTTATCAATATAAACCTCACAGAATTTTATTGGATGATTTTATTTCATCCTATAATCGTCTAATATTATAATTATTTATTTTTATAATAATATTTTCATTTTAATTAGTTTATATTAATTAATTTTGATTATAATTCAAAAAGTTCCCCACTCCTCACTTGTAAAATAAAACCTACTAAGATAATTTATTTACATATGAAAATAAATTTATATTGAATATATATTATGAAAAATCTTCCTAAAATATATAACCACAATATAGTGGTATATGATTGGGCATAATAATAAGCTTAGGGTTCATATAGTAAAACAAAAAGGAGACAGTCTGAAATAGAGGGGAAAATTTAAATCAAATGTATATTTTTAGTTAGTATTGATCCTCCTTAAAATTTTATTATAACATGATTAAATGATAATATCCATATATAAAATATAATAACTTGTTATTATGTTAACATAATTTACCACATTCATTTCCACTTCCATAAAATGGGAAATGAAACCATCATCCATGCGTGTGGTGGATTACTGCCTTGTGAACCTATGTAATTAATCTCCTATCACCTCCTATCATAAATATTTATTAGGATGTTTTTAATTTACTTATATTTAAGTAATGAAATATTTACAATATCGTTATTTACCTTGATTATTTGTTATTATTATTATGCTTCTGATAATGATATTTAATGATATACCTATAAAAATATTTTGTATGTTATTCTACAATGGTTATTTCTAGATATTAAATGTTTTCCATTCCGTTTTCTATCATTATTTACTCAATGTACCGAATGAATATATTTATGGAAAATCATATTTATTTCTCCATTCAGTCAAAAATCTGTTTTCATCAATGTAAATGTTTACTATATGTCATTTTAATAATATTTTTAAAATTATAAAAAAATATCATAAATTAATTTTTACACACATTTTACATTTTATAAAATGGTTTTAAATGAATCTTCTTGTTTTTTCCTGAATGAGATAGTTTTGACTTTTATTAAAAAAATGTGATTAGAATATTATTTAATATATACTACATGAATAGAATTTATCACCATCATTAACACACATTTAGTTGAAGAGTAATTTATTAGTTTATATTGTTATTTGGAAATAATTTTTTTTCTATATTATTTTCCTTAAAATTTTATTATAATGATTTAATTTAAAATTTTGAAATGTTATTTTCCTCAAGAATATTTATAATCATATTATAGTATTTTTATTCATAGATGACCACAAAATTTTATGTTATTGATTGGTTCTAAATTATATATATATATATATATATATATATATATTCCTATTACATATATTGTTAAATAATTATCCCTTCATTTTATAGGGAAATTCAATTATTAAATTTATTTTCTAAATTCTTTATTTATGAAAAATTATGGATAGTGATTTGAGGAAATATTATGCAACCCTTTTATTTCCAATGGTAATTCATATGTTTATACCCAATTATTTATTTCTTTTTTTAGAACACATGAACATTCATGTGTTTTTATGTTTGTGGAAAGATAGGGCTCCAATTAATTGGGTAATTTTTTTCCTATTGATAAATTATGTATGGAATTATGGAGTTAACGAAATCAATTATGGTACTATATGTATAATGTGATTATGTCTTGGTATTTAGAATTGAATTTTTTTATGTCATGTTTATTGTTGTTTCTATACTTTTAATATCGACCTGGTCCTATTATTTCATAATATTTATGTTATTAGCCCTTATGATTACTTATAAGACATCCCTTTTATTATATCAGGTTATTCCATTCACTTGAATATTATTCTTCCTTATAATGTTTATTCTCTTACTAAGCATTTGATATCACTATTTATTATGTTTTCATTTTCCCAGTATTTGAAGGAATTGTTTTTCTGATTTTCCAAAGAAGGGTAGTAATTATGAATAAATATGTAGGATATGATGTTGATTTATAATGAACAACTTTTTTATGTATCCAAGTTTCCAAAGACACTAAACTTTTAAATTCTAGTATGTATAGTATTGTTTTATAATGAATATTATTCTAATAAAATAATATATATATATATATATGGTTTTGTATATTTTTTATTTTCATTGGTGTTACATATACTTTACCATATTATCAATTTTTATATTATGTCATTTATATTTTTTATACACTGTCATAATTATCATCGAAGTTCAATAAAACCCCATGAAACCCCCTAAACCTGACTCACCATTATTAGATTCCTCATTAAAAATGGACATTTTTCAAGAATATATTATTTTTCATTTACCCAATGTAAAATCACCTAATTATTCTTTTAATGATCTTAAAATATTTATTGTTTTCTCAAAGGTCACAAATGTCTTCATAAAGATCATTTAGGTAGTAATAAAATGAATCTACAATTTTGGTTAGACCCAACCACATGTCTTCATAATTATTCCACAACACTTTCTTCTTTTTCACATGTAATTTAAATTAACCTCTATAAAATATCGATGTTTTTTTCTTATATAAAATGACAGGTTTTATAGGACATTCACTCGGTATAGATAGGGTTGTCCAATGTCCCACCAGTGAATTGATTTCCTTTTCATCCACATCAAATTCTTTTTTTTATATTTATTATAAGAAAATGAATTATAATTTTAATATTTTCCCATGAATAACTACAATTTATATTTCTATACCTAATGACCATAAATAGTTATGAAATATATATTTAAATAATTTGAAATAGTTTCCATTAGAAATTGGAATTCCTTTTGTATTTAGAACAACTATTTCTACCATGATTCATTGAAAGATACTATCAGCCTAAAAAACTCCCTTTTATACCATGTTCATATGTACTTGGATACATCCCATCCATTAATGTATTGTCTATGTTTGATAACCACCTAAATGCTTTTATTTTCTAGATCTCATTGTAAAATAATCACTTCCCCTAATTGTAAATGGATATGTGATGGGAGGAGTACTCATAAGGCTTATATTTTATGTCTGACAACACATCTAGGGTTTCCTTCTGAAATTGACTTTTTGAAAAGTCTACAACCCATCTACAAATTTTCAATCTTATTATCATTCCTTCATCCCCTACTCTTTCCTTTTCCTACTTTCTACCTTCACTATGTCATCTCCGTGATTTGGTTTTTCTTTCACATCAATGTAATCTTTTTCAAGGAGTTCTAGAGGCTCAATGTTGGTTATCTGTTGTTGATACCTTAAGATGCTTCTTTCATGGCTCTGAACTTATGCTCCTTAGCTCTTCTGTAGGTCGAATTTCGAGTTGGGGTTGATAGGGGTTGTGGGTTTTACGATCTGATGCTCAATGGGTATCAATGAGATAACTAAGTCGGTTTTTTAAAAATTTTAAGGATCCTAGATTTCTTCCTCGTCGACATTTCCAAAATTTAGAGCACCCAAACACTCATACCACTACTCGGGTCTTTAGTTACACTACTTTTCTCTGTGTTAGATCTGTAGAAGTGATAACATTTATGTTTTGGAAGGTGTGGCTTGGCAGTCTCCCATGTTCCTAGCACGTGCCCTATATCGATGCATTTGAATTTTCAGATTTCTTCCTTATGATTTTGTTTTAGGTTTAGTTTTTTCTTATTTTTGAGGATATTTTTCTGTTTTTCAATGGTTTTTGATTGGTGGTTGTGTTTTTTTATGTTAAATTTTGGATATAGTGGAAACTGTAGGTTTTCTATCGATGGTACCATGTTGATTAATTTTTGAGAATGTGAGATTGATTGATTTTTTGAGGATTGGTTTCCATTGGTTCACTGGGGATTAAAGAGAATGTGGTGTGATAGTTTTTGATGGCTTTGAGGGGCTCTGAAATTATCAAGTGGTATGGTGGTTGAACAAATTAATGAACAATGGTGATGGATGGTGATGACAACATTGTACTCATGATGTTAGAACAAAGTGACTTTACTTAGTTGGAAGTGGATGAATGTGGATCATGAACTTCTCAAGTTTCATGAAATATATTTAATTTTGAACTATGTTTTTAGGTTTTCTTTGGTTCTGTTTACTGCTCAAACATAAATCAGATTTTGAAAATCATATAAAAATAGATTTTCAGGATGTAGTTCTAACAATATCAAAATCATTGCTTCCCCTAATGACTGAGGTTACCCTTGTATCTAATTACAGCTTTTAGGACAAAGGATTAAACTCCTCCCTCTAAATATTTTATTCATTGAATCTCTATCTCTATGATTTTTTTTACCTAAGGCTCACTACCCAAAACCGGAAATGGACTTATGATTGGGTAAGTACTACTAACAATTATATTCAATGCCAAAAACTACCACATTCATGATGTGGTACTTGGGTTCAAGAAAACATGTTATAATGCTCAATTGTTACTCTGTGACTACATGATTCTATGTAGTAGGTACATGATACACTTGTAATGAATCCCTAGGGAGGGTGTTGAGTTTCTGTCTCATAAAAAAATTATAAATTTCATAAATATTTCATATGTAGAAATACTATTTCTTTTAAATAAAAGGTCTTTAAATAATAATTTTTTTCTATTTAAAAATTCTAAATTCATTTGATTTGATTCAAATAAATTTTTTGTAATTAAAATACATATATTTTACATCTAAATAAACATTATTTATATCAAATATGTACCCAAAATTGAAAACCAATTCTGCTATATTTAATATATTTATAAAATTTTAATATTATTCTTATCTTATATGATTTATTTATTTCTATATTTATAATAATTTAATAAAATATATTTATAATCTATATAAGTCTACTTAAAAGATTAAAAATTATCCTTAAAAAATATGGTGTTACATTCTAAACCCATTATGAAATTTCACAATAAAAATTTCATTACATGAAAAATGTAAGGGTATTCATAAGATATCTAAGTATCAAGATATAATATATAACAATATAACAATGTCACTGTCCTTGGTAAGAATAAGAAACTCATATTTTACCCATTATAATAAACATATGTCTATGTTTTTATTTTCTATAAACATTTGAGAAAAATATGAATCATTAGTTTGAAAAAGTATATTCTAAAGGAATATCTTTCTGAATATCATTATTAGCATCCAATACTCAATCAAATACTAAAAACTGAATTGTTAATATTATAATAGATAAACATATTACTGGGAAAACCAATCGTAAGTTTCTTATCCTTTTGAACCTTCATATCAACCCAAAACACATTTGTTTCAACTATTTGTCAAATCTGTAACTCCTTTAGATCATCCTACATATCATAATACCTAAAATCACTAACCCAATGTAAATTAAACATTTTTAATACACTATAAACCCAAAATTCAAAGAAACATATGCTCCCATAATTAAAAATAACTTTTATTCTTAAATATATTAATATCATACCAGCATATATATATATACATTAATCATATGCTCTTCAAAAATGATAATATAATTTTTTAAAAATAACATGAATTTCCTTGACATCGAATTATATTTCTATACCCACACATGTCACATCTTATATTTCAAATATAAATTAACACTTTTCCTTAATTAATTATAACTATATTAAAATTAGATCACATTCCCACAATAGGGGATAACTAAGCCTCAATAATGTATTCTTCATAAAAAACCAATAAATATCAACCTAAATGTCATAAATCATCATAAGATCTATTTATATATGAAATTAAATGTGTAACATATTCCTTTTAAACATACAATAATCTTTAAACATATTAACTAATTATGGTATCCAAAATTCTAAAATTATCTTCACCATGTGACATCATAAACCCAAAATTTATCTAAACCATGCACAAATACTAATTGAGACACATGATACCCATACTCCTAGATCTCTGGATCAAGAAATTTTCCTTAGATTCTAGATTTCATAAAACTAAAATGACCCAATAAAATTCTATGATTTTTATGATATAAATCCAGAACTAACCTAGATAACCCACCAAAATGGTACTTGGTCCATTACTAACATAACCCGAAGGGATGTCCAAATAAATATAGGAATGTAAAAAGAACCATGGAATCAATATAAGTAAATAGTGAATGAATTATCCAAAATAAATATAAGAAAAAAACATTTAAATAAGGATAAATAGAATAGTTGGTATAAAAACAATACATTGGAGTAATGGTCTCGAATATACTGGAGAAAAATCTCAAAATAGTAAGTTAAAAATAATAGAATAGGTGGATCATAAACTCCATCATATGCAGCTGCACCCCTAAAGGACCCACTAGTTAGGTATACCCCCCATCCTTGAGTGATTCCTTCAATTTTCATTGATTTGGTCTAATAAAATCTAACAAACACCTAAATGAAATGGCAGGGTGTGATCTATAATCCCAATAGGATTTCACCTATAATTTAATAACTAATCCATTTCAAGTAAACCATTATTTATTTAATGTAAATAGAACATTTTAGGGAAATATTTTCCCTGGTTCATATGAAAATATTCTAGAAGAAACATTTTTATTTAAAATAATTAAATCGGTACAAAGATATTTTTCCATAAAATACACCATGATTATTAATTTTTTATAGAATATACATGATTATGAATATTTATAGAAAATATAATTAATAAAAAAATTTAATAAAATGTTCATTGAAATTAATTTCCAATCATAAATACATGGTTAAGTGAACTAAGGGTAGGATAATAAGGATCATCACACATCTTGTGGAAGTATGGTTTCTATTATTCACAAGGTACATCCCTAATGTTGAAAAGGTGGTTATGAATAAGGAGTACTGTCTCTAACCTCAATCAGGATTTATGCATTATAATCATTAATCAATTTATAGGTAAACCTAATAAATTCCAATCATGTGTTCAACCCACCAGTCTAACCAATATTCCATTTGTTTCATGATAAATCAAATAATTGAGTATTCATAATTAATTTAATCGTTCTTATATTTGATCAAGAATTATTCCATTCTATCCAAATTCATATTTCAGAACACATAATTTATATCAAAAACCATCATCAGTGGTTTTTTATCATAGACTCTTTAGATTCATTTCATAAACCAACGCCAATTATTTTTTATCAAAATTCATTAATTCATCAAATTCAAACTCATAAAATATACCATGAATTTTGATTTCATAAATTTCTACATAGAATCCAAGTGATAAAATATCCTATTTATTAGGTAATTTATATATTTAAAAAATATTCTAATGAATGTTCTATCAATTTATCTCATGAATACTAATAAAAAAACGTCATTAAATTACACTCTATCTCTCCATAATAACATGAATGTGATGATCCTTTATTATTATTACTATATAATTTGAGTCTATTGTTGTTCCAATCAAAGAAAATTTTCTCCATGTGAATAAACAAATTTTCAATAGCCACTATAAATGGTTTTCATCAGACCCACCATTAAATTTCATAATCATTTATCAAAACCTAAAATGAATTTTTGAAATAAATCGAAAAACCTATTTAATATATATAAGAATTAATTTTTTTAACTAATAAATACTACATTATGAATGAAAATATCATAATAATAGGTTGGAGCATATAATTATATATTTTCAACTACAACATGAGAAGTTATATACCTCATGTTCTTTGGAAAATCAATCAAAAATACCATTTAGAGAAACATTAATCTTTTAGACATCCTATACTCCGAGCGAGGTCTCGAAAAATTCATCATAGAAAAGATATATGTATTTTTTATCAAATAAAACATATGTTTCCAAATTTAAAACTCCATCATTAAACAAAATTTAAAATTCTTCACTCGAATATTTAGTAAAATAGATTATATAATATTTAAAATAATAGTTACAATGATTAAAAGGGTTAAAATAATTAAATTTCAATATAGAATCCACATTATAATAAAATAAATAATTTTTTTTAAGATCTATATTCATTAAAATGGAATTTGTTTTAGGGTAACATTGTTTAATATTTCCGATATCATAGACTCCACATTATAATATGTTGTTTTACCCTTATACTACATATATGACACTTATATAAATCCAAACATACCCTTATATACCCTTATATAAAATGGTTTTACCATTACATAACATGAATGTACCCTAAGGAAAAAATAAAAAACCAATGGATACACTTGAACAAGCCATACCTTACACATTTTCAGCATTGGTATACCCATATTAAATACAGTTACACAGGTCACTACCCATACACAGGACCCTTATGTGGCTTCTCTACCATTACATGTTGCGTTGGATTTCTCCCTTACCTTTATGAAAGGTTATTCTATCCTTAATAAAACCATTTAAATTCATGGTCACCATCACAAAAAATCCCTTTCGTAAGGGTATTGTGTCCTTAATAGTACACAGGCCACATCCGTATGTAAGATTAAATACTATCTTAAATAAAATATATCCATTAAAAATTTATTAACAATGATTTTAAAGAATTATAATGATAATGAAAAATCCCAAAATAATCCAGAACCAAATAAATATTAATAAAAAATGAAAATAGATAATATAGGAGACTGGTTTTTTATAATCCACCATAAATTCTTCTTACCCTAGAAATCATATCAAGAAGTCTCTTTTTCAAAGAGATAAAGAGACTATTCTTTTATCAAAGTTTCATGCACTAAATTATAATATGAATCTGAATCATGTTTACACATTACCCTTATCAAGGGTATATACTTCCCAAGATGAAGTTATATATAAGATTAAAAATATGAATTTGATGCTCATTCAAAGATATATCAGTTTCTATATCAATACCTACCCTCTCAAAACATGAGATTGATTGAAGAGATATATTTGGAGCTGTGAAACATTGAACACTTTTATTATACATTTCATATGGGTTAGAAAGGATTAATGGTAATACATATTATAAATATTATCAGAATCCTAAAATGGCCCAAAATATCATGGTAATGACAACCCTTGTTTTCTCAGCTATCAGTTACCAAACCTTGGTGAAACATTCATAAAAAATTTTTCACCCCCATTTATTTTATTGAAGTGGATTATCATATGATTTTTAATAGTTAAATATCAATGTCATTATTCAATGGATCAAATAAATATTATTCATTATCTCATGTTCAAAACTACGACCCACAATGGATGATTTTCCAATTTTATAAATTATATGTGGATATTTTTATTGTCATCCATAAAATGCCCAAAAGGGTGTTATCCTAATAGAATACTGTATCTGTTATTATAAGAAAAATCTTCTAGCCCCAATGGAAATCCCAACCTCATCTAATGTTAAGGATATAATCATATATCATTTCACCTAGAATAATAATTACATGGTCTATCTAACCATCCTTTTGATTAGGGTATTTCATTATGAACTTTATCTTCGATTCCAAAAACTCTTTATGGACTATACAAAAATGATATGTAAATGGTGCATCCCAATTAGAATTTATGGCACAAAAACTCCATGAAATCTAATTATCTCATTGACATAGATATTTTACACATCTTCATCTTTGGAAGTATCACTAATCAAAATTAGGTGGGATTATTTGTTAATCATTAAATCTCCACTCATATAACATTTTTCCAATGAGGGGTACACAAGAATCCAACCAAAAATCCCATAGATTTCTTACCCCACATCCAAGTCATCCCTGGAATAGGATGAAGGAAACAAAATGGATTTTTTTTCCTGACCATAACCTATTGACTAGTTTAATAATGGGAAATAAAATAATCAAAGTATTTTTCATACAATTCCATGAGATATATAAACTTATATGATAAAACTTATCATTGGAACCATATTATACTTCAATCAATGAATTCTTTATTTCCATTATCATTGAATTTCCCAACAATAAATTAAAGATAACTTTAAATCCACCAAAACACATCATCATGTTATTATTTCAGAAGAATAATCTTGAGAAGTGATGATGCCAATTAGTCATATGAAAAATTAATTTTGATCTCACCCTCTATTAATTGAAAATGTATACGGAAAAAGTGGGGCATCAGCTTCTACTCCTTCAACAATTATCTTGTGGACTAGGATAGCTGTTTCATTCTAAAAGCCTTCGAGACTACATTCTATATCATGACCTGACCTACCTGAGCCCTCCAAGCTTATGGGATGCTGAGTGTGTCTACCACAAGCCTTCCTCTAATAGGATAGGGGATAGAAACCCGAACCAAGTAAGATTTCCCCATACATGGGTTTCCGTATCCTATGTATCGTTAAAGACACACACATATCCAAGCCCATAAAATTTTGGTAATTTGAAATCAACTAATACAATAAAATCATGAACAACATTTATCTTAAAATAAGAGTATGATAATAAGTATTCAAATTAAAAAAGGGAAAAATAAAATCCCACAAAAATAATAAAAGGGTCCAAGCTTCTTAAAAGGATTCAAAAACTATCAAATGAAATAGTAGTATACAACTGCTTTATTCTTTCCCAATCTTTGATCCTCCTACTCATTGTCTTCCATGTAAAACATATAATGTATTATTTTCGATATTATTCATGAAACATGTAGGAAAATCTCATAAGGTGGGGACTAAATATATACCTGGTATGAAATTCTGATTTGATTAAGTGTGAAACATCAAGAGTACTCATATAAAATTCACATGTCTATAAATAAAGATTTGAGACATAAAGATAATAGGAAATAATACTAAATATACTCATAACAGAATCCATGTCTGTAGTGGGCCCCCCATTCCATCCACATGATTCCACATAAGGCTCCATTGTAATACTCATTCAATGAGTACTCACAACACCATCCATGCTTTCAATGATGGTTCTCATATGAGAAGTCATGATCATTGAGTCTCCCCAATAAGTACTCTACATATCATGGAATATATCATCATCAAGGATGGGGATCACAACTAGGGCCACTAGGGTAAACCACATGCCCTATTGTATCTTACATCTACATAGGGTTTCGACACTCTATTAAATTATGGTCATAAAAATTCCACAAACCACAACTATTAATGATAGAGGCTCCCACCTTGGTGCCATAGGTTGTTATGTTTGACTCAATAAAATACTAAATATTTATAGGGGATTATAATGTTATAAACTAGATAAAATATTGAATTGTACCCTTGACTGAATGAGCTACATTGTCACACTAAAATAAACCTGGTATGTGCCGATAAAATGATGGGCTCCAAGTAGACTCATAGGACTTATGTGTAATGTACTGGTGGTATATATCATGTATTTCCATCCCCTAAAAGAACAATGTATCATCATATCCCACTATATTTAATTCTAAAATACATAAAATATTCTCTATATATACACATAATATAGATGTCTTCCAATAATCATCCAATGTTATCTTCTCATGCCCATGTAAATTGGACGATTCCCATGAAAATGTGGTTGTACTCAAATACTTGGGCATGTATAGTACCATTCCATGTCCATGTACTCAACAAATGCCCATTTTATAGGTTGCTATCATGCTCGTGTACTCGTACAATAAATTCCAAGACCCAAAAAAGTTAAATAAACATGTGACATGTGTCACATGGTGTGTGATCGTTTTCATCGCACATAATCCCAAGTGAAACAATTGGATAAAAAATTGAATTTTTATAACATATATGTTGTGAAATGAAAGATATTATATAATCTTTTTTCTCATTCACATGTCATATATCCGCCATCACCTATGGATCTCCTACCAATCTCTCCTAGTAATTTCTGATTTGTCTTGGACAATCCTTTCTATCATTACTCACTAGAATCCAGTAATTAAATCTAGTCTGAAAATTTCTATGTTACATTTTACTATAGATGCATTCCAGATAAGGATGAAAAAGATCATCGATATTGTCCTAATCAACATTGTATCATCCACCAATGCCATCACATATCGATATCACCCTAGATCATGAACATTAATAATATTTTTGATCAATTTTACCAATGAATGGTCACTCATTGATCATTTTCTATGAATTCATCGAATCATTGTTCAATGAAATTTCTCATTAAGAACATGTAATGAAATGGGAAAAAGTATCCAAAAAGTGAGGAATGTTCCTCGACCTTGTTTAGATTGTCCTTGATTCATTTCCTCTAGAAAAATAAATGAGGGGTGATGAAAAAATAAAAATAAATCCCCAAATACCTATAAGAAAATAATCCTAAACATGTAAGAATGAATGACCCTCGGTTCACCCCATTTTTGGAGTTTATTCATGTCCATCATAGGATAATAAATGGGTAATAAGATAAAAACATAAGGTCATACCTCATGATGGATATATCACTAATAAAAAAATAAAAATGTCAACATCAAAACTAATATCCACATCCTCTATTTATTAAAAAAAATTGATCATGATCTTGATTTTTTGTTAATCTCTATACCTGCCTCCAATAGATCCTCTCATTGTCTTGGGGTCATGTTGATAGCCCTATGATTTAGTTGTAACTATATATTTATATAGTATTTTTTCCATTGTATCATAACATAATAAAATAAATAAAAAAATATCTTTATTTATTATTTATTCTTGGCATAACATTTTTACAATCACCTATCACCAAAACAATTATATCATATGACGGGAGAAACCCAAGTTCCTAACTTAAGGAAAACTTTAAATCTCTGACCCAACCTATTTTTAAACTATTACTTTAATATTTCAAAAAAACAACTAACACATGATATTATTATTTTTAATATTTTTATATTTTCAATACATGGATTAGAGGGCCTCAGAATCACATTTATTCTTAGTGTCATGAACTGTAAATATTACTAGATATATTTCGATGGTTTATGTGTGAAAATATATGTGTTAAATTCTCCAAACCTTTACTATTTACATTTAATAAAGTTTGAAATGCTACTTAAAATAATTTTCATACAAAGATTTCATAATGGACTATAACTCCAATGTGATCTCTTAATGATTAATATGATTTCAATAGAAAAGCACCAAGGGAATCGCTTTCCCTTATATAATCTTATGAAGTTAATTCTAGATCTCTACCAGGTACTTTATAAAGGTATCCTCATCCTTAATGCATAGATCACCCCAATTGATAACATGAAATGGGTTATACAAATTCCTCGAATGCTATGACACATTGAGGACATCTTTTACCCAATTTAACTAAATTAATTGAGATAAGTAGTAAAACACATAAAAAACTCTACATAATATCTAAAAGAGGATGATGAACCTAATAGATTTCTTTTTTATCCCACAAAAAACCCCATAGTCCACATTGATATGAGATAATATGTATTACATGTTATCCCTCATAAAAATCCAATGGATTATTTAATCTAGCCATATATTAAATATAACATATTTTTTTAGTCTATATCCACCCCGAGATGATCTGCACAGTCTATTTCATAAATCACACCAACTCAAGACCCATAATTCTGAACTGACATAGATCAATATAACATTGTTGTGGCTTGTAGGGTCACACATTTAAATCCTCTAATGGATCCATATCTATAGAGGAATTCTATATGTTGTTGTATGAAAATTATAACAATGGTAGATGATCAAACCAACTATGGAAAATTTCTAACATTTAAATCCAACGAATTTCCTTCAGTACATTAATAGTATGCTAGATCTAGACATCTGTCTAGGGATGAAACACCATTATTAAATACAAATAAGTCCCACATGCCACTTTAAATCATCTCCATAACTAGTATTTGAAGAGAGCATCATGGTATATAATTACCATTCAGGAGAATACAGGGAAAATAACTATCACATTCACGTAAAAGTTTCATGATATATCTACCAAAATCGTCTCTCGTATAATTGGGTTATGAAGGTAATCCACACACATAATCATACAACCATCATCCTTATTCCTGAAAAACACTCACGATGGCCAGGGGAAACACTAGGTCTAACAATATTCTTCATATAAAAGACATCCAACATCATATTTAGCTCCCAAATCTCTAAAAGGATCCATATGATATGATAAAATTTATAAATTGTCCATCCATATTTTTAGGTAAATGAATATTATTATCACACCCTATAAGGTTATGTTGGGAACATCTTTCTAAAAGTCATCTTCATATTATATAACCATTGGAGGAATCTCAAATATCATAGAATCGACTTCTCTAAGGGCCATCCGAGAAAACTAGAGAGTTATATATTTAATCCTCTTATAAATAAAATCGACTTGTTCTACCTATGTTTCCTTATCACCAATAATGTAAGAAGTCATCCCATAACTATGGACAAACTAAATCCTCCTCCTAAAGTAGCTTATCAATGAAAGAACATAGGATAGATAGTCCATAGTTAATATGAAATCATATATCCCCATCAATTCTAATAATATATCACATAAGAAGATATCACATCCTCACATCATCTCACACTATCAAAATTAGTGTGTGATCACTGAGTCACCTCTGGTCAGAGACTCTATACATAACATTCAATCCAAGGGCTCAACCAGAATCTCTATGTCACAAACCAAAGAATTGGAGGGAAAAGTGTGTCTCACTCCATTGTCTATTATTAAAAAAAATTAATTAAAAAATAAATTTACCACTCTTTATATTAGCCCTATATTCACTATTCCAAAGACATCATTTTCCTATAGCTATCCTCTCACCATCCCACAAACTCCCTACGCCTTGTGTGGACCACCTTTGGGTGGTTGGGGAAACAGGTCACACTACCCACGACCTCCTATTACTTTACCTGATCTTATATCATGTATACTACCCAATAAAACTTCTTTCCCCTGCTAATATATCATTCTAGTATGTACCTCGACCATCTCTTTATCAGTTTCATGAAATGTTGAAAGATTGGGACTGAGATGTGCCTAATGATCGCATGAAAAACATTATCTCTCCCTTAGTTGACTCAAGAAATTATGATATCCCAAATACATTGGTCCACTAGCCCGATATAACCTCCTAAATCTTATCACATGCTCTAATCGCTGAGAATGTGGTCAGCTACTGACTGTCCTGATATTTTCTCCTTTGTTCCCACTGCTAACACTCGATATTAGTCATTTCTCTACCACGAAGATATCCACTACTATGTCCAACTCATGAACTCTAGTATAGGTGGGCATTCATAGATATATCACTCACACCCTGATATCTTATCACAATCCACAATAATAATTATGTTCTTTGAAGAACATATCTGGAACCATGCCTAGAGAGTACCAAAAAATGGTATGTGAACCTCTCTAATTACTCAACTACAATCATGTTTCCCTACAACGAATTTGTAATCTCCAATATTTGTATTCATAACAAGGTGTCTAGATAAAAAAATCCCAAATTAGATTATTGGATTCTATGTAGGATAGAGTCATCTCCTCATGTGACTCAGTGGCTAGACTCCACCAAGATGAAGCCTTAGAGAATACTTAACTCTAGGACAACCTTCTAATCTGCAGGTGTCATCACATGGTGGAAAATTCTCCTTAATTACTCTACATCGTCCCTAGTGACCTAGGTGTTTGTCTCTCCATGAATACCTAGAGTTCAATTCATTTGATACACCTTGATGTCAAGCATCCATCATGTATCCTTAGGAGGTATTTCTATATCCAAATACTACTCTATGGGTGGTGAAATGATTTGAAATCCACTTGGAGGTACATCATATAGTATAAGACCCTTCACTAAGCCCTCATCACTAGAGGTATCATTCATTGGATATCATAGTGGAATCCTATATAGTATTATTCATGGATGAATCCTAAAATAAATACAATTCACCAATGTCAAAGAGTGTATCTAGGGAGTTCACACAAAAATGACATGGAATCAACAACCCATTCTTAAATGATGTATTCACCAATGTTTTCCCTAAATCCGGTGTCTAAATGTATCTAGTTAAAAAATGGTTATAAATATCTGGTAAAATATATATGTCATCCTGTGAACCAGCACTAGACTCTCTGGTTGAATAACTGATCTTGTAACACTTAAACACTATTCTTATAAATCCCAAACCAACTTCATAGCTTGATAATCTCAAAAATAGGTCCTATTGTATAATTGATCATTGATACAACACCATCATGACTTGGACAAATGGCCCCTATATATCTATCGGTAATCCAACATTGACTTCCCCAAGCCTGCATCCAATAAGCCAAGGGCAAGAGACCATCATAGAGTAGGCATATCTCACACATGAGTGGATTTACCTCTTTTCTTATACATTCAAACACATCACCAAGACCATAAAATTATGAGAAGTTAAAAAATATGATAACATGATTTAAATCACAACATCAATTCCATAACCAATGTATGAAAATAAATACTAAAATAAATAAATATCCAATTATAGGGTACCCACAAAAAACTAAAAAAAATCCATCATTCTCAGAAGGTGGGTAGAAAAATCATATCAAACACTGTTATACACCTTGATTAGTATAAATCATGGCATGGATATATTTTTTTATGTATTCTAAGTAAAGTATAAGAAATTATACTATTTGAATAAGACACAACCCATATAGAAAAACCACATTCAAGGGTGAGAATAACCATCACCAGTAGGACTCCCTGGAATCACTAATCATAATTCAACTGGAGTATTGATCCCGAATACACATTCATTTCATTCAAGAAATGAGATATATTGAAAAATAACAATAAAACAAGATAACACTATTATCCAAATATTTTTTCACAAGGGATCAAGGTAATTCTCATACTATGTGAACCTAATCAACGATCTATTTTGTCTTGTATGGTTCATGTCCAAGAGGATGTGCTTGTCAGGTCCCAGCAAGAATAAATCACTAGATATGTAGATATCTCATCACTATAGTAGGTGATAAGAACTAGGTATACAAGGGGGACACCAAAAACCAAATAGATAAGAATACTAGATAGGTTATTTACACCCCATGTAACAATGATCATGGAGATAAGATGAAACCCACCAAGGAATGATAGAGGATCTGACCCTGGTCCCACTATAACATACGGTTAACAATATCCAGTACTAAAAATATAAATGGGACATAATATTATGATAAGGATATAATGTTTTACTACACCTTTAGGGGAAGGAAATAAGGTATCTCACTCAACTAGTCCCTTTTAATAATAAATAAAATAAGTCCTCCAAATAACCATATAAGGAGTATCTAGTGTAGACTGGTGTAATATAATATGTATTTCTAACACCTATTCTTCCAGTGTCTCACCATCTTAAAATGAATTTAACTCTCCAAATACACTAAATGTTTAGGACTTCCAACACTCTTCATGTGTTATCTACCCGTGCACATGAACATTGGGCCACTCCGTTGTACATGTGGTCATGATCGTATACATGGTTGTGTTTGAGTTCCATGTCATGTTAGTGGTATTAAAACTATTTAAAACTTTTTGAATGTGTTTTTTCTTGTGTACTCCCAGATTACACATATGGATACCAGAATGGTTCACATAACATGTTACATATGTTGTACATCATGTGATCTTTTCCTCACATGAAATAATTGGAAACCCATATAGTGCTACACACATCATGTGTTCTTCAAATACAAATAATTTAATTTTGTATTTTCATGAATCTCATAGCTAGATTATGCATTTTCCAACAATCATTTACTATGGATCCACTACTAGTCCCACATGTGGATTTCAGATCTGGTCTAATGGACCCCTATCTTAATTTCATTCTATAACTCACCCAATAAATCTTGTTGGAAAAATTTTCGGACACACCAAGCCATCACCACATGCCACATTAGGATAATGAGATTCATCAATCCAACATGGATTCCACTTCATTATTCTTCTATCATCATCACACACCAATAACATATTTTATATCAAACTACCACAAATTTATTGGCATGTTTCCCTAAATAAGAGTCGTTCAATGATTGAATACCATTTTTTCGTCAAACAATGGTCAAACTAAATTTATTATAATAATCATATAATGAAACATGGGGGAAATAAAAAAAACCAATAAATAAGGAATAAAAAAACTATTTTTGTGTTTTCCCTTATACATTGTCATTAGAAACATGAAAAACATGTAATAATAATATACTAAAAAACTCCCCAAATATAAAGAAGAGAACAATATGGAATCTGATAATGTGAACAACCTTTGAGTCACCCAATAGGTGGAGTTGATTCATGTTCATATGGGGATATTCAATAAGTAATAAAATCTGAAAAATACTACATATGGCCACATGTTAGATCAATCGATAAAATAGAATATTCATACATCTAAATCATTGGAAAGATCTAGAACATCTGTTGGTGAAATGATTCCCGATCACAATTTGGATCTTTTTCATTCACCAACTCCCCCACTAATGGATCCTCTCATGATATCAATTTCATATAGATAACCCTATTATTTTGTTATAACTATATATTTATAGAGGGTTTCAATGTTATTGTGTCAATATTAAGTTAAATAAATTTATTTATTTATTTATTCAATATTTTCACACATGAAAACATTTTAACAAATTCCCAACCCCAAGCCTCTATTATTATTTTGTTTCACTTTTTTGGAAAACTCTGCATGCATGATATTAATATATTTAATTTTTTTATAAATTCAATACCATGCTCACTGGGACTTATAATATCATATTTTATCAATGCATGTCTATACTAATATTATGAAATGTATTATAAATATTTACATGGAATATACAAATACAATATATTCTATTCTCTAGAAATGTAGTAAATGTTGAAATATAATGATTTTAGGTAATATACCCACCATCACTACTGAAGGAGAAAATATTTTTATACATTATATAACATAATCATTTAGGATCAATGTTGATGGAAAAACTTTTTACTAAATCACAATTCATCCAACTTTGGAATGAGTGTATCATAGTTGTGAGTTCAAGATTAGGTGTGGGATAATCCTTTCATGAAGTTGAATCTGATGAGAACCACATATGACCACATGATCAAGCTGCACTGTAACACATCCCAAACAAGATCCAGATATATCACAGAAGTCCAAATACCCCTGAACATCTTATGGAAGAGTGAAAACAATATGTGGTGTTAATCATCACATCAATGTATAAATGGTATCCTATCGTTGTAAATCAATAAAAACAATATTAATTACCAATTTAGAGAATTTATCATAGATGAAAATTAATATAAATCCTTCAAAAAATGGACATAATATCCTACCATGATCAAGAAACTATGGATCGAAAATATATTTATTAGATCCTACAATTTCATAATTGTTTTCACCTTTTAAGTATAAACTAATTACCCATTTTTGGAAACCATGTTTTCTTGATATATTTTTTCCAATATCCTAAAGATTTATTTCCAAAAAAAATGAATAATTTTTCTTATTTCTTAAGATATCCAATAATTCTCTATAATGATATAGATAATCCTGTTTAGTCTTGTAGTAAATACATATTTCTTTCAAAAATAACACCATAATGTAATTGAGGTACATAAGTAATTTCATATTAATAATTTCCATAAACACTATAGGATCATTGTTTAGATCAAAAGGCCTATAAATTTACTAATAATGGAAAAACCTTCTTCACAAGTCATTCTTGGTAATTTTCTACTCATTGATCTATGTTAGCAAAAACACGACCAAATATAAAAATTATAACAACTTTCTACATTTTAACTAGTCAAAAAATAATCAATATGAGGAAATGGGAATATAATTTTAACCATGTAATAATTGATCTCAAATATAAAATATAATGTTAAAGGGTCCCATCATGCTTTATATTAAAAAACAAGTTGGTGATTCCCAAGGAGAAACACAAGGTTAGATAAAGTCAATGCACAATAGATCATCTAACTAATTTTTCAAATCATCTAGTTCAGATTGATCCTTGAGGTATGAGGGAAACAAAATGGGTTGGGTACCAAGTATCAAGTTGAAAAAAAATTATACCTCTCTCAGTAGAGGAATCCTTGAATTGTTAGATGAAAAAACATCAAGAAACTCAATTGACATTGTATTAAGTTCATTGTCGGAAGGTTTATGATCCATTTCAAAGGTAAACACATATATCATCTTACTAAACAATATAAGAGGTTGACTACATTGACTCAACATCCTAACATATTCTTAATGAAATAAATGACTATTTCATCAATAATATTAATGGAATCTCATCAGAGATAATAGTTGATATGATATTTAAGGGGGGTCAGGAAATTCATCCTAAGAAAGTAATCAAGAGGTTTCAAATATATATATCCAAAATAACCTAATAGATTTTAACATCTGAAAAATAAAATCTTCAAGAATGAAATCAGGGAACCTATTATCTCTTCATCATAAGAGGTGTAGAAATTTCATTAACATAATTCTTCATTCCCATAAGAAGATTTCAAAAATTAGTGAAATATATAGATTTTATCGAATGGCACCCACCAGTATCTAATAAATATCTCACTAAAGATTAAAAATAGTAATTTTACATATTATTATTACAATACCTACATTTTCTTCCACTGAAGACCCATCCAATACATGAATATTATTTTTTCTTGATATCTATTGATGGAACCCCTTTATTATTAAATCATCAGACTGCACGATAGAGACTGTCAGTTCTGATTATAACGTAATATAATGCCCCACTATTTTCATACATATTTATAACATATTAATAAATTATTATTCATTACATAACATAATAAGAAAACTCTCATATGTTATGGGTTTACGGTATTTCGAAACATTGAAACAAAAATAAAGAGTTCATAAAAAAACTAAATCACATACCACTAATTTCTTTATAACTAGAAACCTTTTGGATGGTAATAATCAATACCTTCCTTAATATCCAAGGTTAAATAACATAATAATGGATGTGAGAATATTCTCTATAAAGGAAAACATGGGAGATATATAATAATAACATTAGCATAAGGGTATGAGAATAAGATCATATCATTTGAAAATCATGCACTGCATATCAGAGTTCATAATCATGAATCATGGAAATGAATATTGGATACTCATAAAACATAAATCATAATAGCTATGCACCCATGTACCATATTTGGCCATTGGAGAAGCTCCCACGTACCCTATATTTTCGTTCATAAGATGACCTCTCATGTACCCTCTTTTTTTGTCATAGGATGACCCCTTTTGTACCCTTGTGTTGTGGCCTTTTTATGACCAACCATGTGCTCTATTATTATGGTTCTGGGCTAACAACCCATGTACCCACTTGTTTAGGGCTTGGTAAAACCACCCATGTACCTTTTGATCCCATAGAACATTAATAATTACAAAATGAATTGGGTGTAAAAATATATAACACCCATAACAAATTGAAATTTTTACATAAGTTTCCTATGATGACATAAATAATTCATCACATTATAACCAATGTAATGAAATTAATTTCATTAACATTTTATCACAATTTAAATCCTAGAAAGGAAACGATATTCATAATAATCATTACATGAAAAAAAATCACCAATATAATTAATTTGGATATTATCCCTAAATATTATCAAAATTAATGAATAAGAAACCTCAAATAATGTTATTTTAGTTGGAAATTAATTTGGGAATATTAATTGAAATCAATCTTTAGTAAAATATCTTTTTTTAACATTTTTCTTTCAAAATTCAATGAACTTATTAAATAAGAAATATTATTTTAGAAAACTTTTAAAATCACTAAGTAGTTAAAGTGTAATGATGGTGGAAAAATCATATAATTTAGAATAATTTTATAAAAAAATATCCATTCTGTATTTTTGTAGGCATTTTCTTAAAGAACATCATATAGAAAATTAAAAACAAAAACATTTCAAAAATTTTTTGTAGAAAGTAAAACATGATTAAAAAAGGCATTAAAAAGTAAACTAGATTAATAAAAACATTTTTCGAAAAATTATTAGAAAACATGGGCATGTGTGGAAAAATATTATTTTAAAGGAAACTTTAAAAAGATAAAATTTCAAAGGAAAATCCCATATATATATCACATCATTGAAGTGAGAATAAATTAAATTAATTGAATAAGTTTATTAAATATAAATACATTTAAAAAAGTGGAAATAAAAATAATACAATAAAAATTCATCCCATATATAATAATAGCCTGACATACTCGTTTGAGTAGATAGTTAGCCCCATGAATGGAAATTGGGATATAAAATTTCTTACCACTTTGTAATCAATCAAATCATTTACCCTATTAAAAGTTGTATTTATAAAATAAATCCTTGAACAAAATTAATATAATGATATTAATTATATAATATATCAAATGGAATTATATACACCTAAAATAATAAATAAGATGTTAATAAGGCATATGTCTCCCAATAGAAAATGTGAGATGAGAAACTCTTACATACCAATTCTATTTAGTTTTTCATACATGAACCTCATGTATAATGTTATAAATATTGTTACTAAATTTTATAATAACTATATTAATATTTATAATATCATATATGATACTTATAGAACATATAACCACTAATTCGTTAATAATTTTTACGATTTTATTTTTTTTGTATTTGTCTCACGGTTTCAAATTAAATTCAACATTTTTTAATTATGGGTTTTCATTTAAATTTAAAGTAAAACAATAGAACTAAAATATAATGGTATTTAAAGACATCTGTATTATAAATTCTCCCATATATCCTTTTTATTTCTTACACAAGGATATTTATTTGATAATTTGATAATAATTAATGTTTTTTTTATTTTATCATCTTTCACGAAGATCATAAAAAATTTCATTTAATTAAATATTTTGTCAATATATAATATAAATCACATGAAATAAGTTATAATATTCATTTAAATTTCTTATTCAACCATAATAATATTTTTATTACTATCAACAAAGGAAGTAATAGAAAATATACAAAATCATTATTCATAGAGTTGATTAATAGGCATAATATGGAAAATTGTTTCATTTCATTGAATAAAAGGATAAGAGAAATGAATTTTTTATGGGACATTACATTAGAAACATAAATATCTAGTATATAAAATATTTTGGAGTTATCATTCCTTTAATAATGATTTATTTTAGATAAAAGTTGATGAGGAAACAAAAGTAAGAGAGGTCTTTTGAGAAAATCACCTCTTGGATATCACATCTTTTAAAGAACCCTTTAGGACCATGGATTTGGTATTACGGTGATAATAGCAGAAATTGGATATGGGTACAGTGTGGAGGAAATGATTTGATACATATTTTAGTACCTTTAATAATTTTTTGGAGAAATGGGTAGTGATGGGTTTCATTTATATGTGAGTATGTTTGGGTTAATGGGATTAAATAATGATTAATTTATGTTTAAAGGCAACAAAGTTGAGGTGGCAATAATATCCATGAATTTTGATTATAATTATTTTTTGGTTGTGTGGTTAAGTTCAATAAATACCTCCAACACCCATTAAATGTTGTTATTTTTATGTATTGCAATCCTTTACCATTTAATTTGTACCTATTTCATTATTTTACTTATACCGTGTTAAATAATTCTTTTTACAAAAATATCTTTTTTATTACAAAAAATTAAAAAAAAGGGATACCTAATTTGGACCTTCATATTATAAATATTTATTCCATTTTACCAAATTCAATTCGTATAATTGAAAAAATTATAATTAAAATTATTCCGGTAGATGCAATGGGGAAATATGGTTTTGATGTGAAAAAAGTACCAAAGTATGAAATGTTTTTCTATCCAATCTCAATGTCAATTTTATTTATATGACCAAAATTAAATTAATATATAAATAAATTAATTAATTATATATTAAAAAAATTAAAATATAATTTAACAAATAATAAAATTAGGAAAAATGATGTTTTCAATTGAAATTTAGTGTTTTTTGTCACTATTCATCATAAAATGGAACTTCTCATAAAAATACCGAAACATCAACCTAAGATAATTTTTATATACTTATTTAAAAAAAATTAATTTAATTTTTCTTATTAAAACTTTAAATGTGAAAAAATAGTCGTAAAATATGTGTTTCATTAAAAGGAGGCAAAATTTACTTTTAGAAAAAATATACCTTTTTATAATTTAATGTGGTCTTATTATTATTATCAGATCATCAATATTATTGGATGAAAATAAAAAATTATTGAATATATCACAAAAAAAATTCATTATTATCTTCTAATAATGGTTACTAATTTAATTTATTGTATAAAAATTCAATTGTGGGAATGAAAATATTTTATAAAAAAGAACATACTTTATGTTCAATTGGTTTTTCATTTCATTTATATTTAATTAGTGATCAATGAATGAATTTCATAAACATTTATGAAGTATATTTTCAAAAATTAGTTAATCTATTTCATTTCTTATAATTTAAGTCTTATTTTATAATGATTGTTTTTAAGTTCATTGTTTCGTGAAAACTACGATATCAATGATATTAATTTATTATTTTTTACAAATATATTACATAAAATATTAGGTTGTTACATTCTACCCTAATTAATTAAATTTATCCCATGAAATTCATCACTCATGTACAAATTAAAGAGGATAACTCTTCCTTTTAATTTCCTCCGGTTCCGAAAAATCTTTTTCATGATAGATGTTTTTCCACCAACCATTGACCATTTGAGTGGTCTTTTTTATTGAACATCCTCTATTTGATCTATAATATCTTCTATAAATTTCTCTTCTAAAATATAATTCCCAAACGGTATGACATATAATATTTAGTATATGTGAAGGCTCAGGTATATAATTCCATGTAGGAGACACATAGAGCTTATCATGGACATGGAATATGTTTAGTGGAGGAACCAATCGTTATTACACCATCTCAATACAATCAAGGATTTCAAGAAAAAATTCCTGACTTATATAAAATAACATATCAACTATAATATATTGTTATTTGAAAATTTATTATTTGTAAACACACATCATAACAAGGGTTAAAAAACCCTTTTAAAAATAGTGAAAGTAAAAAATTCATAGTCCCCACAAAATTAGGATTCAAATTAGGAGAAAATTAGTGGAAATAAAAAACATGGACATAAATGAGAATTCAGACTATCTTGTTCTGATGGAGAGTGATCAAGAACATTTTCATCATTAGGTTAATAAACACAAAAACCATAGTCCAAATAAGTCTTAGAATGGTAATTTATATTATCATAAAATGATGATTATAGGATAAAAGTATATTTCAAATTCATTCAACTATATATACTCAGATGATTTTATATCATAAGAAAAATCTCACTCTTTTTTTTACTTGATCAATTTTAGTTTCCATTATTACACTAAGAAATAAAGTTGAGATTGTAATGCCAATAGATCTAGCATATCAGAAGATCCATAATGGGATTAAAATTCATTACATCTGTCTCTTATTATCAAAAAAAAATGGAAATCACAAATTTTATTTAATATTCATAAATAATAATACATTAATCTCAGTAAACTCATCTAAAGTACAACATAAACAATTTCATAAATTTTTACGCTTATGAAACATCCAAGGAATTAAAATAAAACAATTTCGAATTTGGGATACTAAATTTTAAAAATAAAATTATCATTGATCCCCAAAAAAACATGATGTAGCTCTTATTGTTTCACACACAAAACAAGATAAAATCATTATCATGTATTGTCATGAAATATAGTAATAACCTATATCACTATAAAACCATATTGAATAAAAAAATTGATCTATATTCCATATAAACAATCTATTCTTATATAAATAAAATTTATTCAATGCTTCAGTTCATCCTTGTACCAATAGAATATGTGTTTAAATTATTCTTTGATCTATGTAGTTAATAAAATAAAATTTTACTAATGGGGGAAAAATATTATTCTCATAGGGCTCATTCATAAAAAATCAAACACGAAATTCCCCAATAAGGATATGCGGATAATTAATCTATGATTATTTTGGTTAAATCCATCCATTATAATAGCATAATCATTCTTTTTATGATTTTCATTAGAGGTTATTGTGTCTTATCATCCATACTAGTCCTTAGATTGGGTCACATGTTTTCATAAATCCCAAACTCCCATAAATGTATCAAATAATGTTTAAGAAGGTATTTTATGGAGATTTATCATTTTTCACATCATTATATAACTTATTTATATCACATTAACATTCATACACTCAATGTATATTGTTTTCATGCTTCTAAATCACTCTTTCCCCTTTAATTCATTCTCCTAAGTGCTTCTTTCAACATTTAGGGCACATAGATACACGAATTTCTATCCACTAATTATGTTTTTATGCGAATTGATCATCCTTTTCTTATCAAATATTGAGGAATAGTGTGACTATTCAATTGCAATTTGAACCTTTATTTCAAATTTAATGACTTCTTCAGAGCCACTAAATTCTATTATGTAGATGTCCTATGGAATATTTTGTTTCAATAAACCAAATTATAAATCTATTATTCATTCAGAGTTGACTGTTAACCTAGAATCCTACCTTGAAAATATTGTAATAATTAGATTTATAGGTACCAATATATTCATCATCATTTTTATTATGATATTGGATTTCCTTCACTATGTTTTTTTACAAAATGAGGAATGTATAAATAGAAACAAATACCCTAAAAACCTTCCATTGCACATAATCAATTTTCTTTTGTTCCCTCATGTTTTTAATAAAATTCCACCACTGATCTGATTCACCTTCCAAACTATAAATTGCCAAAATTATTTTTTCATGATCCAAACATTGATGAAGCGAAAAGATATTTTCCTTAGTACTGATCCATTTCTCTACAAATATTGGATCATTAGTACCACTATGAGAAGTTCTATTTCACATCATAAAGGACTCAAAAGAACATTCTTGCCTCAATTTATCATTTGAAAGTTCAATATGATCCATATATTATGAAATTTGTTACGTAATATCCAAAATATTATTCATTGTAGATCATATATAATTTGATTACTAAAGAGGAAAATTGTTGTATTACTGGCCACATTCAGTATTAACATCGTTAATTTGAGTTCCATCCATTGACTAAAACCATAATGAATAGTCTGGGTGGCACTAGTCACAATAGGGAAACAACATAATCAAAGGAAATTACATATTATATTTAAAAAAAATGGAAGCTTAGTATTAATCCTAGTTTATTCTTAATCAGTACCAACACTCTATGATTGTATCCTAAACATAAACTTGGGGGTTTTTAAAATGGTTTTCTTATCCCATTTTTCCAAGGTGCACTATTCCTTTCCTCAAATACCAACTACAATGAACCAAAATTTTCATAAATAGAATTTACAAAAAAATAGATAAATATTTAATTCAGAACATAATAAGGTTGAGCCCAAATCATATGGGTATTTTGTCATTTGATTCCTGTAAACAAATACCACTAGTTAATAAAACATCTACATCATCTACTAATTATTTCTTCATAAGTATAAATCTATTTGAAATATCTTAAATAATACCTTCCTTCATATCATGGGAAAAATTAAATAGGTAATACTTATATTATATTCTCAATAAGGGTAAAAATGAGAGATATGTAAGTATAACACAAGAATAATGGTGTGAGAACAATAGCATAAAATATGAAAAGAAATCCCTTCATATTAAAGATCATAATATTATATACTGTAATTAAATATTAAAATTTAGTAAGGTATTAATCGTAATAAAATTAATGAAATTGACCAAAGAGACAAGAAGAATGCAATAAGACATAGAATTTATGTCATACAGAGAAGATTAGAAAATGTTATGTCAATGATACCTACCAATAAATTCCTAACATATTAGGAATCAGAAATTCAAACGTGTATATGGTTCAAGACTAGGATTACCTGTTATTTACCCTCTATTTTATGTATTAGGATAAATGTTAATGTACCATATTGTTGTGGTATTAGGCTGACCACTTGTGTACCATTTTTCTGGTGGCCCAGGCTGACTACCCGTGTACCCTTTTATTGTGGGAATGGGACGAACACTTGTTTACCCTCATGTAATAGGATTGGGATGACCACCCATGTACCCTTTTATCTCATAACACATTTATCATTACCCAATGAATTTGTGGGTAATGTAGGCACCACAAATAGCACTATAAAAATCATACATAAGTGTTAAATAAGAACATAAATTCTTAGTAACATTGAAACCCATATAGTGAATGAGTTTCATAAGTATTTTATCATATCAGAAATCATTGAAAAGAAACCAGATTCATAAATTCACTTCCATCATAAACATAAAAAATCATAAAAATAATGAAGAAAGCGTCTATAAATAATTTCCCTAGTAAAAATAATTAAAATAATCTTATGTTATATTGGATGGAAATTAATTTAGAATGATTAATTCAAATAATTCTTGAGGAAAGTATCATTTCTATTTTGGATAAAAAAAATTAAAATTTCCACTAAATTATGAAAGAATGAATTTTCAATGAAAATAAATTCATAATATTTTAAGAAAATCTTCATGGAATTAAATATTCATGATATATGTAAAATATTCCCATGTTGTATATGTTTAATAAAAAACATTACATACAAATTGTTCGGGCAGGTGATAATGAACCTCATATAGAAAATGACAAAAATAATCGTACCAAAACATTTTTTAAAAATTCAATAATGAGAAAATTTAATTTAAACCATGAAAAAGAAATTTAAAAACTTTTTTGGAAATAAAATATATCAAAACATGGGCATGTAAGAAAAGTTTTGTATTTAAAGGAACTTTTAAAATAAAATTTTATAAAATAATATCAATTATAAATATCATATCAATTATGTGAGAACTAATATAATTAATATATTAGGATAATTCTATATAAATAATGAATAAAATTTTATAAATTTACCAAATATAATCAAAATTAATCCCACACATAATCATAGAATGAATGAATCAATGGACGATAAGGTTAACCCAAAAACGAAAATAGGGATTAAAATTCTCTTTCTATATTGTAATCAGTCTAATATTATTCCCCATAAAAGTAATAATTGTAAAATTAAATAATTAATAACATTAACATAATAATATTCACTATATTTTATATCAATGGGAATTATTTTCTCCACACGCACAAAATTAGTGGTTAATAATTAATAAATCTCATAGAAGAGAAAGTGAGATTAGAAACCCTTACCTCATACTTCTCGTTAGTTTTTTATACTTCAACTTCTTTTATAACAGTTTATATAATGTTATTAAAATATTTTAAAATCTATAATAATA
The DNA here is from genome assembly GCA_963277665.1 of Viscum album. Classification (NCBI taxonomy): domain Eukaryota; kingdom Viridiplantae; phylum Streptophyta; class Magnoliopsida; order Santalales; family Viscaceae; genus Viscum; species Viscum album. Next base: position 277,728,006 of record OY728137.1, read on the forward strand.
TTTATATAATCATATATGACACATTTATGACATTTTATCATAGATTTGTTAATAATATATGATGATTTTAAATTATTTCGGGTGTGTCTATTGCATGGTTTAAAGCACAGTCCGCTTGTGTGTAAATATGAATTTTAATTTCAAAGTGATGTGAAAAACCATAAGTGGAATGAATTCATATTCATTCACTTACATATGTTTACATTTTCCCATATTTAATTTTTATTTTTTATATGAGAATTATTTTTTTGATAAAATGATAATGAAACCTGATTAGAATATTTTGGTTGGTTCTCAAAATACCATGATACTATATCATTTTATTTTTGATTAGGACTATAAATTTGTTCTAGAACATTAAATATGTTATAATATACCTTTTAAAATCTTATTTAACAATAATAAAACTCTTATGACCATAAATTAAGGCAATAATATAAAAAGAACAAAATCATTATTCGCAAAGGTGATTTACATGCATAATTCTTGCAATAGTGTCGTTTCTTTGAATAATAATTGATTATAAATGAAATGGTTCTGAGATATTCCATTATCAAAATAAAATCCTAGCATAGATATGATTCTTTTGTTTTTATTACTTTAAGTATTAAGTATGAGAGAATAAAGTAAACAAATTAAATAAAACAAGGGAGGTGTTTTGGGAAAATAACCTGTCCAATATCACTCCATAAAGTCCCCTTGAGGACGTTGGATCGTTTATTTAGGTGAGACCCAAAGAATGTGGAAATTTTATTTTTTAAGAGGAGAGGTTTTGGAAGATATTTGAAGACACTCATGACTTTTAGGAGATATGGGTTGGTGATTGGTGTTATTTATACTAAGGGAGGGATTGGATTAAGTTATTAAATAATGATTGTATTATGCTTAAATCCATCCACATTAAGGGGACATTAATTCCAAAATTTTTGATTATAGTTAAATTTTTAGGATTTTAATGGTAAATAAATATTTTTACCACTCATTAAATTTTGTAATATTTAGGTATTTTAATCCTTTTCATTTTAATTTTAAACATTTTCATTATCTTACCTGTACCGAATTTAATCATTGGTTTTTCAAATTAATATTTTTTATGAATATAAATTAAAATAAACATAAAAAATAATTTAGACCTTATCATTAAAAATATTCATTGAATTTTATCAAGTTAAATTATTATAATTGGGAATGTAATATTTAAAATTATTTCCATTGACGCATTGAGAAAGTGTGTTTTTGAAGTATAAATATTTAAAAGTATGAAATGTATTTACATCCAATTTCAATTTAAATTTTATTCCAATGACATAAAATGGATTTATTTATTTATAATTGATAAAATTATACTTTAAACACAATTAATAATATAATTTAACAACATAAATAAATGATACAAAAATGCAGTTTTCATTTAAAATTTAGTGTTTTTAACTACTCAAAAAACATGAACCATTTTAGAAAAATACCAAAATATTACCCGAATATAATTATGATATTAAAATTTCAAAAATTAATATTTTGTAAGTAAATATTATTTATAAAATCGTCAAAATTTATTTTTAATAATGTTGTATCCTTAAAAGGAAAAAAATATCCTTTTAGAAAAATATAGCTTTTATGATTGAATTTGGATTAATTCATTTCATAAGCCTCTAAAACATATTGGATTAAATTAAAAAAATTATTGATTATAAGACATATAAATATAATTAATATCAATCTCTAATGGTGATTAATTTAATTTATTAAGATATAATTTTATTTTGGTATTAACAATAGTTTTTTTAAACAAATAATTAACATTAATTGATTTTTAATTTCATTAATAATTATTTATTAAACAATGAATTAATATTATAAATATATCTAAAATAACATTTCAAAATATCATAAATCCCAGTCATTCCATCCTATTTAATTTATACGTTATTAAGTTTTTTTATTTCAATTTTTTTTGCAAATTAATCTATCTGAGTGATTAATTTTTTTTAAATGGAGTATAATAAAATCTTCGGGTGTTACGCATATCACTCTTTAGAGTTTTTAAAACTATTAAAATAATTTATAAATGTTTTTTACATCCATAATATATATAGTTCTTTCTGTCTTACACTAATTTATGATTCTTGTGCTCAAATATACCACATTGGAAAAATGTATGTGGGTATCACAGGATACTAGGGATTAATTAGTGGTGGTAAGAAACTGAGATAAGCCCACAACGTTTTTACCATGATACCAAACTAGCTTATTTTTACTTTTAAAGGGACTACTAAAACTATCACTACTTATAGGAGGAAGCCTCAGTAGCCCTGAATTCCCAGCTAAGTCATGTTTCACCATTACAGATCTACCAAGAACATTGTCAAACTAGGTTGGCTTCAGTAGAAAATAATATGATCGAATATCCAGTCGAGGATGCATCCAAAATCTATAGGATTTCAAATCAGCATTCAATACACCATAGATATGAAGTGAAAAAAACATTGAAAAAATATTTTTATACTATATTAAAGTTTTATTACCTTTCATGAGTTCAAGGATTGTCATTGATTTATCCAACACCATTGAATCCATATAGAACTAATCCATTAGAAAATCAATGATGTTTTTCACTCAATGTACACATTCTTACCTATCCTAACTATCAACTTATACCACCTTTTTCAAGGGCCATAAATATTGAAATCATCAAATTTAACCTTAAAAATATCAAGCATATTAAGGGACTCAAAGATCTACTCAAATATCTTCAACAAATCCTCTACCTCCTAAAGTATATTAGTTCAACAGAAAGATGGTTTTTTGAGATGATGATACTCATGGGAACTATCTTCTCTATCCTTTCATGGATGTAAGACCTTTATAAACTAAGTAGGAATAGGTATCTATACCTATCCTAGAGATTAATCTATATGACTAGAAACCTCAATATGATTCTGATCAATAAGAGGATTCATTTGATATGGTTCATAAACATCTCCCTCCTAGGGTCTATTCCAACTTATTCTTTGGATCATAGTATTAAACAATATAAATAGATGAAAAGAATATTTTCACTTGAAAAACATTATATCATAAACATTATGAATAAGAAATTGATTGGAAAATGCAATAACTCAAACCAAATCTCAAGAAAAGTATGGATTCTCACCTCCAAATTACCCTAAAGACACCTTCTATTGGAAAACATTAGGTTTGGTATGATAAGAATTATATTATAAATTTATATTAACATACCCATTATGCCACACACTATATATTGACATTAAATAACATGATAAACCTCATTTGGCATTGATTTTTCAAGAACCATACCGGATGACCCACATAAATGGAACCTAATCTGATCCTCATATAAAATGAAGTCCATTCTCAATCCACACTAGTTGGAGACATGAACCATAGAATCTATATGAGTAAAGAGGGAATAATTACACCATATGAGTTATAATAAAATTCATAGTAATATAGAATGATAAATGATATAGTTGTTATAATAAGAGATATGAAAAAGTAAATCATTCAAAAAAATCGTACACTTCTCTCAAAATATTAAGTCGAACATCGCACAATAGTTATTTTACAAACACGATAATGTTCTTACAACTACCAATGGTCCCATATTTCAGGTACAACCTCTACCTATAATTGGTGACATACCTTTACCTATACTAGGAATAATGAGAAATAAAAATTCCTAATGGAAAATTTATGGTGTGATCAACATGCCGAGTAATATTTCACAAGAAGATTCACAATAAATCTATATCAAATAAAAAAATTTCATTTAAATGAAAATAAAACATGGAAAAGAAGTATTATTCCAGGATTATATCTAAAATATATTGAAAATATATTTTCATAGTTCTTAATTAAAATCCAAAAATTTAATTTTTCCATCAACCCATTCCTGCAAATAATATTTTCAATGAAATAATCACGAATATGAATATTTATCAAAACTGACATGAGAAAAATATTTCATAACATATTAATGTGAAGTTATTTATAATCGTAGAACAATTATTAAGAGTCCTTGGGGTAGGATAATTGTAATACTCACGCATATTATTGAATTTATACTTCTAGTGTTCACGAGAGATATCAATATGGATGAAAATTAACAGATCACTAAGGACAAACTTCCTAAACCTCAGGTTGTTTAGTTTCATTTTCATCATCAATTGATTTTCATATAGAGATAATGCATGCTAATTATTTGTTATTCCTTCCTATATACATAGTCTCCCATGTGAATAGAGGTGAATAAAAATATATAAGGTCTATAATTAATTCAATAATTATTATATCATTTGAATCATAAATCCCATCAACCCTAATTTCATATTCCAAAACATGTCATTCATTTCTAAAACCAACATCAATGACTTTTTACAATAAACTCAACCAATCCATTTCATAATAAAACATCAATTTTTTTTAATCAAAATTCAAAAATAAATATTTTTTAAATCATCAAACACCCCCATACATTTCCATTTAAAAAATATATAAAAATAAATCACGCAATAGAAGTTCCTCCTTCTAAGATAATTTTAAAATTTTCAACATATTCCAGCACATATTCCAAAATTTATCCCAAAAAGAATAATAATAATACCAAATTTGATAATACTCTATATTTATTTAATAACATTCATGTAATTCTACTTTATTATAATTTCATGAATTTTTTAATATTTACAATTCAAGAAAATTTTAATGAATTCCAACAAAACAATTGTCTATAGTCATTGTTAAAGGACACCATCACAACACCCCCACCCACAATTCCATTTCTATGTTTATTATAAATATGTTAAATAAATATTTATAAAAAAAATTAAAAAATTAATATATTGATACATTAATGGTTTAAAATGGAAAATAATAGTTTATGAAACCAACTATCTAAATAAAAATTCACAACACTAATCTATAAGTTTTCATCTTTAATAAGGGATGGTTTAAACCCAATGATCAATAAAATATAAACCGATAACCACCTAAAGGAGAACCCATATTAGATATACACCCTTCAATACCTAAGAGGACATTAAAAATTGAATAATGTAAAGCTTATAGAATTTTTAAATTAATAAACTATCCATTGAAATATTTAAAACCCACATATTAAAAAATAATTTAATTTATCATTTCACTTGAAAATTGTGTTTTGTGATTTTAATAAAATCTAAAAATTGATTTAAAATTTCTAAATGGGCTATAAAATATATTTTTCTTAATTATACATCTTTTGAATTCAGAAAAATGGAAATAAATATTTCAGGAGGAAAATGAAGAGAAATCATATTTTTAAAAACATATTTTTATTAAAAGGGAATTGAATGATGTTAACATGGTTTACCCTCAATTAAATCATATAATCCACATAAGGGTAAGAGTTTTTCACCATGGTTGCATGAATTATCCTTTCACTATGATTTGGGTACCCTTACATAGACATTTAAAAATGGTAGTAACCTGTACACAATAGGAATGTACCCTTATACTACCTTTAAAACATATTACTACCATTACACAAGTCATACATTACCCTTATACAGCATAGGTTTGACATTAAACAATAACTTTATATTGGTTTTTACCCTTATACAATCTCATTACATAGACACTCTAACTTTATGTAGTACATAGGATTACGCCTTACATTTACGCAAGGGTGTTTTAGATTTACGCAACCCTTGAAAAGTCAAGGGTACCTTTACAAAACACTCCCTCCATTGTAACACCCCGAGATTTTATGAGATATATTATTTTTAAATTCTTTTATGTCTTCTATTATACAATACACCAAGATTATCTTGTACTATACGCATCACCATATTAGCTTGAAGTATAGGAAACACTATTATTGGCTCGTGTTACACACAATTTCATGTTTGTTTAGTGGAAATTATTCTACGCAACATTAAGTATAGATTTTGTTTAATGTATAAATGAAATATGTTTTGATTATGTTATACACAACATGAAATAGAGCCTTCACTACACGCATCCCTAGCATGGCTTTCATTACATGCAATCAAGACCTTCCTCGATAACGTGTGTAGTACGCAATACCGAGTTTCACTAAACGAGATATTATTATAATATTATTATGAACTAGCCATTATGAATAGTAATACCCACTTTTTAAAATATTATAAATTTTATCTTTAAAATTTGACATCATTTTTAGATTCAGAATATCGAAATTAGCCTAGGGTGATGTTTTGGTATTTTTCTAAAAACTTTCAATTTTTGATGAATAGTGAAAACACTGGGTAACTATTTAAAAACCGACTTTTTATTTAAATAATTATTTAATTTATTTAAATTTATACTAGGTCAAAATTTATACATAATACCTATATAAGTTAAATTTAATTCATTTGAATCATTTAATAATAATTTTAGATATATAAAAATTTTATTGAACTTTTCACCGTCTTTTACCCACCTCCTAAGAGAATTTGAAAATTTACATAAAAATAAATTTTACCACTTCTGTGAGTGGAATTTTGAAAATCCGAGAGACATGGTTCATATCAAGAAGTAAAATATGGTTCAATAAGATAAAAATAAGGGTAAAAATTATATTATTATTACCCTAAAACATGTCCTAATTCAACTGGATAAGTGTAATTCGGCCAAAAAAACCTTAGGAATAAAATATAACTCTTTAGATCCACTTGGATTAGAATAGGACATTTATTATTATTTTATTTAAAGAAGAATTAAAATAGTTAAAATCAATGTTTAATAACTAAAACATTTTTAATATAGGGGTATACATAAGAGAAATTCAACAATAAATATTCATTATAAATATAATTATATTTACTACATAATGGTATTTAATTTATAAATTTTAGACATTAAATAATTTAATTTATTTATGACACAATGATGATGCAGTAATTACCTTATTAATAAAATATTAACATAATTGATATTATTAATACCTAAATAAATGTAATTTGAGACTTTTTATAAATTAAAGTAATTTTAAAGGTAAATATGACATGTTATTATTGATTTAATAAACGTTTTTCGAACTAATCATTTGGTTATGATTTTCAAAAAAATCAATTACCAAATAGTTTCAAAATTGACATAAAATAGTTTTTAAAACAAATATTATATCATTAATGGTTATTTTATTCCTAAAAATATAAGGTTCATCCAAATGACATAGATAAGGTTATATATTTTAATAATGAACCACTTGGGGTTATTTTTGCTTGTTATAGTATGTTTATTAACTATATAGTGTAAGAAAACAAGAAGACACGTTAAAAGTTAAATTATTTAACTTAGAGTTAAATATAAATGATAAGGTTAAAATAGTAACCTAAACATGTCTAAAATCTATTTTTTTAGATTATTTCGACCCATCCCCACCCTGTCTTAGAAATAAATAAATTTTGAGATATTAAAAACTGAATATGACTTTATAATAAAATAATATTTTGTGTTTTTTCTAAGGTGCCCCTATCCTCCCTTATAAAAGGGCACCTCATAACTCCCCTCTTTACACAATTTAGAGCCTTCAAGATCGGCCAACCCCTGCCCATTTACCTTTTCAACTTCACTAGAAACATACTAGAGGTCCTGGTCTTCTTCAAAGACCAATTTTAGTTCCCTAAGAGGAAGTTTCAAAGAGGTGTGTCGAATAACAGGTAATATCAGTTACTGATTATTTTAAATTTATTTCCTCTTCTACTTCCTCTTATTCAGTTGTTTCACTACAGAGTAATAACATCAGTATCACTAATATACTGATATGTTATTATAAATATTAAACAACCCTATTTCACCTTCTATCCATCCTACAAAAAATGAAATCACCGCGTGTGCGTACGTACGGAATACCATCTCCATGCCGTGGTGTAATCAGTTTTTCCACAACCACCTTACTTGGATGGGTATAATGGTGTAAAAAATTACTATATATGAATATTATAACATAATACTGATTCTAAGATATTATATCATCCACTCTAATTCCATTCAATAAATATGGGAATGATATCACCGCTCGTGCGTACGTACGGATTACCGTCTCCACGACATGATGAGATTCATTTTCCATGTTAACAATTCAAGAATGATTATAAAGTATATATAATAAGTAATCATGAAATATATGAAATAATAATGATACTTTATTTATGTATACATATATGTATTTCATCTACTATATTCCATTCAATTCAATAAGGAAACGAAAAACAGCGTTCATGCGTATGTATGGCCTACCGTCTCCATGAATTGTGTATTTAATTTCATTTATCTATCTTATATATATATATATATTCAATATATATGATATATAAATCATGATTTACACTCTGGAAGTAATTAAATTATGATATAAGTAATAATAATATAATGAAAAACAAGTCCAAACATGTACTATAAATAAAACGATTTTAACCAAAACACTACTTTAACATGGAATTTACAGAAGAACGGGTAATATAAATTTATAAGTGAACCATATATGATATCATAACAATTAATATTATTCTATAATAATTCAATGACATTATTTAAATCATTATACAGGATGTTCAGATACATTCGAAGCATATCAGACCTAAGGTAAGGGATAACAATTCTAATCTCGTTCTTATCTGAGTTTGTTATTCGTAAGTATTTACTGGGGTTATTGTTATCATCCATGAACATAATTTATAAAAATATATTAATGTTTTTTTAAATTTATTTTTACCCATTTTTGAAATTTACCACATGTTATTAAAGGAATCTTACTTTTTTACCACACAAGGAACTCTTTGACTTTTCTGACAAAAGTACGAGAAGAATGTTATTTTTAACTTATACGGCGTGAACGGATTTTTATGGTTTCATAACGACTCATTTTCTTGAAGCTTACTCTACAAGATTTTATGATATTTTCAACAAAATAGTTTTATTTTTAAATTTCATGGCATTTGGTGAAAAGAAAATGATTTTTAAGAAGAAAGGATATTTTCCTCAAGAATTCATTTCAAGTGTTTTATCAAAATCATTTTCCATATAAGATGACATTATTTCATATGTGTATGTTTCAAGTATAATGTCTCTATAATTTACATGGTTTAACTTTTCTTATGATGAAATATCCATTTATCTTATATGGATTATGTGATGATGGGATGATGTTTTTGAAACCCATTTTATTCTTTGGGTTATGATGAATGTTTTATGTTTATTTGGTGGCACAAGTAAGAATGATTTCATTATGAGATTGGTGGGACCTATATCTCCCTCCAATTCATTGGGTAAAGATTTTAATCTCATGATATTGACATGGCTGGAATGGTAATTGAATCTGTTTTAGTGTTACAGGACTGAAACGAGGAGTGAACTCGATTCAAAAAGGGACTTTGTCCACTAAGATGGTCTTGGCAGCAATGCCTTGGATATTAAGGAAATAATAGCATGTGATTAATGTTTTCCACAATTATATGTTTTATTCTCATGCTATTTTATCAGGATTAATGTTTCTTTGTGATCTATGCCTTACATACTACCATGCTTTATGTCATTGCTCAAGATCTTGATGTTTAAACATTATGTTCATGCATTTAAGTTCAAATTTATATTATTTGTTTTATTTTCTCCATGCTTACCCTTACTGACCATTTGAGCTCACCCTTTTATATGTTTTATTTTCTATAGGATTTAAAGAAAGGTTTTAGGTAAGAAAACAAAAAGGGGAGGATCTTTATGGGAGATGTTGAAGACATTTCACCACTATTAGAAGGTTGTGTTCTGAGTTTCCAAAGACACTAAACAATTATGGTCCTTGAGTGTTGGTTATTGTTATGCATTAAGTATTCCGCAAAAGTAATGTAATGTCCATGTACGTCAGGCTTTGGGTCTCTATAGTTGGTATCAGAAGAAAGGTTTAGTTAACCTTTGGAAACTAGGATGCGAAAACATTAGTGAGATCCCTAAAGATATTTCTATGGTATGTTTAGGAATGTCTTTAAGGTTAAGTATAAGTATAGGTCATAGTCCTAGAATTACGGTAACAATATTAGAATTAAACCTAAGATGTTAGATATTGAAGGTATTCCCCCTATATTATGTTGTTTTCCCTAGCATGATTTTTACCTCTCACACTATTCCTTTTGGGTTTTAGACAATGGCTAGAACCCGAAGGAATTGTGTTGATCAATGTAATGGATAATGCAATGATTTTCCTCTTGAAAAAACCAATTTCATGGGAGATGGAGTGAAAAATTGTATTGCTATACTTACACAAGCTATGAATCATTCTGGACTTCCAAATGAGCAGAGAAGGGACCAAAATTCTATTCAGTCCTTCATGAGGAAACAACCACCTTCTTTCAGTGGGTCTTATGATCCACTTGTTGCTGAACAATGGATAAGTACCATTGAAAAGATATTTTCCATACTTCACTGTTCGAAACATGAAAAATTAATTCTGTTTATTTAACATTCAGAAGGTGAAGAAGATCAATGCTGGACTCTAATTAAGAATAGAATGACCCAATAAGAAATTGAATCCATGGAATGAGACGAGTTCAAGAACTTGTTTTTCAGTAAGTACTTCCCTAGTATTCTTCTAAGAAAGATGGAAAAGGAGTTCCTTAAGATTAAGCAGAAGGATGATGAATCTATTGGTATATACGAAGCAAATTTTAAGAGACTTTCTATGTATGCATCTAGCTTTGATATCCAACCTGAAAGTATAGTTGATCGATTCTTTAGTGGCTTAAAACCACGTCTTTTATGGGAATTAGCTATTAAAGACTTTAGTAGCTATGATGAAATTGTGTGTTCTTATATTATGGTAGAATTGGAAGTTTGTGTAACATATCCATATCATGGTTTTAACAAGAAACGAAAGATGGAGTTCAAGGAGAAATCTCATAATAATGGTGAAAAGAAGATGAATGATTCTTTATGCTCAAAGTTTGGAATGAAACATGGTGTAGATTGTCTTACAGTGACTAGAAAATGTTTTATGTGTGGAAAAAAGGTCATCGAGTAGCTGAGTGTTGATGTAATGGAAAAAGGGTTTCTAATGATGTGAATAAATAATAGACTATAGGGAACGCACCACTAGCACTTCAATGCTTCAAGTGCAAGGAAATGTGGCATTATGCTAATCAATGCCCTAATACAAGGGTTAATGATGATCAACGTGAGAATCCTCTTAAGAAAATGGATAAAGGGAAGTCACATGAGATAACTATTTGTGATGTTGAGTATGAAAATGATGTTGTATAATGAGTAAGTGTTTATGTAATGGGATTTCAAAATAGTATCATGGAATATCATTTATGGTATCGTGGTATTTTGGAATATCTATGTATTGGATTTAAATAATTATAAAGTACCAGTAACCATGAAAAGTGATTGAAATATTTTTGGAAAGAATATGATATGTGCATAATTAATGGATAAAGAGAAAATTAAATGAGATCATGACTGATATCATGGTTTGAGTATATAAAAATTTTGGGATTTTGGTATGTGGAAAGAGTTAACTTTTGACAGCATTCATGTTTTCACTGAGGATCAATGGGTATTCATTTTTCAAGATAATACATGATTAAGGTATTCACATGTTTTTAATTTGACCAACAAGATATATCATATGTTATATGGGGGATAAATGATGGTATTGACATGCTCAACAGATGACATTTCTAGTAATTGTTTCTTTATACTATGAGCTCAGACAGAAGTATTTTGGATAAGCCTAAATATTGGAATGGATTATTTTGCACATAAGTTAGTATTGTTTAAGACTAGAAATTTTTTTATATTATTGATGGAATTTTATAATAATGTAGTTTTAGAAAAAGGACAACCTGCAGGACGAGTGACAACCCGTCGCATCGGACAAGGATGCGGGAATCGAACCCACAACCGAAGTGCGACAAACCTTTATCACCCACCACTGGCCTACAAGAAGTCCCTGGTATGTGGAAACTAGTTTTATTATATTAATTAGTATGATATATGAAGTATAAGTCCATTTTAGGAACCATATATTATTAATCTCACTATAGATGGACTTATGTATATTTGATAACTTTTTCTAACCTTTTGTTTGAGAAAGATGGAATGACCCGTCATTCTATCACATGAACTGCTAACACTTCACGAATGAAAAATTCAACTTTATTTCTTTAAGATATGAAGTGAAAGTTGTCCATGGAAAGACCAACAGTGAGATTGTACCAAAATCAAGAAAGTATTTCATCTAATTCAAATTTCTTCAACTTTAGGGAAATGATCTTGAAAACCAAAAATGTTGTCCTAGTGCCCTTATATCCGATGAATCAGATGGTACCTTAGATCATCACAAATTTATGGCATTGTGATTGTTGGCTTTTTCATAGCCATGTTCTCTACCACTCTCCACGAGAACACGATGGTTTGGTTTCTCCTTCATATCTATATTTTCACATATGTTCTCCTATGTGGAAACCCAGTGATGAGTCAATTTGGGTAACCGATATGTTTCATACTTCACTTTTTAAAATTAAGTTTTAGTACTCTTTTTTACGATGTGGGATTCTATGAAAGAAACTTTCAAGAAGTAAACCATTTAGAACCCCGACGAGTTTCGAGGGAGAAATTCATTTTAAGGGGGTTAGAATGTAACACCCTGAGATTTTATGAGATCTTTTATTTTTAATTTCTTTGATGTCTTCAATTATATAGTACACCAAGATTATCTTGTACTATACCCAACACCATATTAGCTTGCAGTATATGCAACACTATTCTTGGCTCGTGTTACACACAATTTCACGTTCGTTTTGTGGAAATTATTTTATGCAACATTATGTATAGATTTTTTTTAATGTAAAAATAAAATAAGTTTTGATTATGTTATACGCAACACCAAACGGATCTTTCACAACACGCAGCCCTGACTTGGCTTGAATTACACGCAATTAAGACCTTCCTCGATTGCGTGTGCAGTACGCAATACCGAGTTTCACTAAATGAGATATTATTATAAAATTATTATGAACTAGACATTATGAATAGTAATACCAACTTTTTGGAATTTTATAAATTTTATCTTTCAAAATGGACTTCATTTTTGGATTTGGAATATCGAAATTAGCCTAAGGTAAATTTTTGGTATATTACTGAAAACTATCAATTTTTTATGAATAGTGAAAACACTGGGTTACTATTTAAATACCGACTTTTTTTTTAAATAATTAAATATTTTATTTAAATTTATTTTATGTAAAAATTGATACATAATACCTATATAAGTTAAATTTAATTCATTTGAGTCATTTTATAATAATTTTAGATATATAAAAATTTTATTGAACATTTCACTGTCTTTTACCATTCTCCAATGAGAATTTGAAAATTTACATAAAACATTATTTTACCACTTCTGTGAGTGGAATTTAAAAAATCTGAGAGACACAGTTAATATCAAGGAGTAAAATATGGTTCAATAAGACAAAAATATTTTTTTGTGAATAGTAACTTTTTACTTTTATTTACCACGGTTAAAAGTAAATAGGGTAACTAAGGGTAAAAATGAAATTATTATTACCTTACACATGTCTTAATTCAATTGGATAAGTTTAATTCAATAAAAAAAACCTTAGGAATAAAATATTACCCTTTAGGTCTACTTGGATTAGATTAGGACATTTATTATTTTTTTATTAAAAGAAGAATTAAAATAGTTAAAATCAAAGTTTAATACCTAAAACATTTTTAATATAGGGTTATACATAAGATAAATTACATTATAAATATTAATTAGTATTCTAAAGATATTTCCTACATAATGGTATTTTATTTATAATTTTTAGACATTAAATAATTTAATTTATTTATGACACAATGATGATGCAGTAATTACCTTATTAATGAAATATTAACATAATTGAAATTATATATACCTAAATAAATGTAATTTGGGAATTTTTATGAATTTAACTACTTATTTAGGTTAGTATGAAATGTTAGTATTGATTTAATTAACTTTTTTGAACTAATCATGCTGTTAAGATTTTCACAAAAATCAATAGCCAAATAGTGTCAAAATTGACATAAAATAGTTTTTTTATAAAAAATTATATTATTAATTGTTATTTTATGCCCAAAAATCTAAGGATCGTCCAAATGACTTATATAAGGTTATATATATTAATAATGAATCATTTGGGGTTCGATTGTCTTGTTATAGTAAGTTTATTAACCATATAGTTTAATAAAACAAGAAGACACCTTAAAAGTTAAATTATTTAACTTAGAGTTAAATCTAAATGATAAGGATAAAATAATAACCTAAACTTGTCTAAAATATATTTTTTGAGAGGATTTCGACCCATCCCCACCCTATCTTCGAAATAAATCAATTTGGAGCTATTGAAAACCGAATATGAATTTATAATAAAATAATATTTTAAGTTTTTCCTAAGGTGCCCCTCTCTTCCCTTATAAAAGGGCACCTCCTCCCTCTCCAGTTTACACAATTTAGAGCCATCATGCTCAACCAACCACTTCCCATTTCTCTTATCAACTTCCCTATAAACATACTAGAGGTCATGGTCTTATTCAAAGACCAATTTTAGTGCCCTAAAATGAGGTTTCAATGAGGCGTGTCGAAGAAGAGGTAATATATGTTACCGATTCTCTCAAATTTATTTCTTCTTCTTCTTCCTATTCATTAGTTGTTTCACTATGAAGTAATAAAATCAGTATCACTAATATACTTATATGTTATTATAAATATGAAACAACCCTATTTCACCATTTATCCATCTTACGGAAAATGAAATCACCACAAGTGCGTACGTACAGAATACCGTCTCCACGCCGTGGTGTGATCAGTTTTTCCACCACCACCTTACTTGGATGGGTATAATGGTGTAAAGAATAACTATATATGATTATTATAACATCATACTGATTCTAAGATATTATATTATCCACTCTAATTCCATTAAATAAATATGGGAACGATATCACCGCTCGTGTGTACGTAAGGATTACCGTCGCCACGACGCGATAAGATTCATTTTCCATGTTAACAATTCAAAAATGATTATAAAGTATATATAATAAGTAATAATGAAATATATTCCACAATAATGCTATTGTATTTATGTATATATATTTGTATGTCATCTGCCTAATTCAATTCAATTCAATAAGAAAATGAAAAACAACGTTCAAGCGTACGTACGGCCTACCGTCTCCATGAACGGTATATTTCATTTCATTTATCTATCTTATATATATATATATATATTGAATATATATGATATATAAATCATGATTTACATTCTGGAAGTAATTAAATCATCATATAATTAATAATAATATCAAGAACAACAAGTCCAAACACGTATGATAAATAAAACAATTTTACCCAAAACGCTGCTTTAATATTGAATTTAAAAAATAATGGGTAATATAAAGTCATAAGTGAACCATATATGATATCATAACAATGAATATGATTCTGTAATAAGTCAATGATATTATTTAAATCATTATACAGGAGGTTCAGATACGTACAAATCATATTGAACCTAAGGTAAGGGATAACTATTCCAATCTCGTTCTTATCTGAGATTGTTATTCATAAGTATTTACTGGGGTTATTGTTTTCATCAATTACCATGTTTTCTAAAAAGGATTTAATGTATTTTTAAAGACCTTTTTAACCATTTTTGAAATTTACCACATATTATGAAAGGAATGTTACTTTTTTTTACTCTACAAGATTTTATGAAAATTTTCAACAAAATACTTTTATTTTAAAATTGCAAGGCATTTTGTGAACAGAAAATTATTTTGAGGAAGAAAGGATATTTTCCTCAAGAATTCATTTCAAGTGTTTTATCAAAAACATTTTCCATCTAAGATGACATTATTTCATATGTGTATGTTTAAATTATAATGTCTCTATGATTTACATGGTTTCACTTTTCTTATGATGAAATATCCATTTGATTTATATGGATTATGTGATGATGGGATGATGTTTATGAAACCCACTTTATTCATTGGGTTATGATTAAAGTTTTAAGTTTATTTTTTGGCACAATTAAGAATTATTTCATTATGAGGTGGGTGGGACCTATTTATCCCTCAAATGCATTGGGTAAATATTTATATCTCATGAGATAGACATGGCTGGAACGGTAAGTTAATCTGGTTCAGTGTTACAGGACTGAAACGAGGAGTGAACTCGATTCCAAAAGGGACTTTCTCCACTAAGACGGTCTTCGCAGAAATTCCTTGGTTACTATGGAAATCATAACATGTGCTTAATGGTTGCCACAATTACATGTTTTATTCTCATTATATTTTATCATGATTATTGTTTCTTTATGATCTATTCCTTACGTATTGCCATGTTTTATGTCATTTCTCAAGATCTTGATGTTTAGACATTATGTTCATGTATTAAAGTTCAAATGTATATGATTTGTTTTATTTTCATCATGATTACCCTTACTGAGCATTTGAGCTCACCCTTTTATATGTTTTATTTTCCCCAGGATTTAAAGAAATGTTTTAGGTACGAAAAGAAAAGTGGAAGATCTTTATGGGAGATGTTGAAGATCTTTCACCATTATTAGAAGATTGTGTTTCAAGTTTCTGAAGACACTAAATTGTTACGGTCCTTGAGTGTTGGTTATTGATATGTATTAAGTATTCCACAAAAGTAATGTAATGTCCATGTACGTCAATCTTTGGGTCTCTATATCCATAGGGGTATAAATTCATTACCATTATACTGACCTCATCTCCAGCATAATAGTAAATAATAACATATAAAATTTTCATTTCATTTTAAAAAATAATAAAATAAAATAAAAAAGAGTTCTAAAAATCATAAAAAGTCCTCAACACATCTGAGACAAAAAGAAACAACAAAAAAAGAACATACCTGAATTAAAATATCAGTATGTTACAATGTAAATAAAAAATATAGATTCACTCGCATGTAGAAGATCATAAAGGCTTTTTATTTTAGAAATATAGGATATGAAAAAACATACCTAACAAAATCCTTATCTTTTCCCACCAAATGGGAAAATATTCAATAAAACTAATAATTCATTGTCATTATTCAACATATCCAACATGATTCTTCAAATATGACTCCATTATATCAATCTCTTCTGTAATAATTTTCATTATAAAATGGGGAAATTGAAATAATATTAAGGTTAATATCATATTATGAATAAGGGAATACATAGGTAACAAAAATAGAGTTACAAAAATGAGTATAAGATAAGAATATGAGTAGGATTTCATAATCGTGGTACATGAACACATCACAATGAAATCACACACGATTAAACAATCATAATAAGAGATGAATTGTAATACAAGGATTCTTTTAGAAAAAGATTGATATAATATGGTCATAAAATGGTATTCCAAGAATCATTAAATATATATAATATATTTGAAACATGTGAAATTAATTTTAATCCATGGAACCTTTACTATGGAATATGGTGAAAATTTATATTAAGAAATCTAAACATTATTGGAAACCTTAATCATGACCACACATTATCTTTTTATGAAACCCTATAATATCCACACATTATTTTGTCATAAAAACAAATCATGATTGGGATTTACAATGTAATCATACCTAATCATTATAATATTAAATTTCAATATTTAATTAGACATAGAACCATAAAAATGAATTATAGGTCTATGTAGTATTCCACAAGTCATATAATAATAAACCAAAAATATTTATACTACTGTAAACTATTTATACATCATATCATGCAATTCCAATGGATTGAAAATGGGTTTCATATTATTTGAAAATTATTTTTCATCAGATGGATACGTGATTAGATCGATTGAAACTCATAATTCAATTTACCTATGAGAGTATAAAATAATATAGATTAAATTATAGGGAATTACTCTATAAGGGAGATATTTTTAGGATATATATGGTAAAAATGAAGTGATTTATTGGAAATTTTATTTTATAAAAATAAAATTATCATTACAGTAAAATATGAAGTTACCTATCACTTAAAAAACACTTTAATGATATTGAAATGGATAATTTATTCAAATACAAATTTAATGATCCAAAAAAAATGGATCCATTAATATATATAGATTTTGTTTATAAGATTATAGAGTTTAGTGTTAAAATATTATAAAATTGAATTAAATCCCTCTATTTATTCTTAAAAACATTACCACTTATTTTTAATAAAAAATCACAAAAAAAATATGGAATAATATTTTTTAGGAAAACCATGATAAAAAGGAAATGATTCTTGATAAAATGAATGTAAATAATGATGAGAAAATGTTTTCTTGGGGAACAATTTTAAACATTCATACCTTTCATCTTTTACTAAAAAATATGAAAATAACCCATGTGGAAAACATTTAAAAATTTCCTTCCAAAAAAATTAAATAAATTTGAAGGTAATATAATTTATCTTTATATAATAATTGAATTATACATAATAAATTTCTAAAATTGTATAAATAATATATACATGGATGAAATTGATTCTAAAAAAGAAAAAATAATTATAGTCTGAACCACGTATAACAATATTATTGATTAAATTGTCAACTAAAGTGAAATTA
This sequence comes from Viscum album, assembly GCA_963277665.1. Taxonomy (NCBI): domain Eukaryota; kingdom Viridiplantae; phylum Streptophyta; class Magnoliopsida; order Santalales; family Viscaceae; genus Viscum; species Viscum album. The sequence goes on from OY728137.1 coordinate 277,746,657, forward strand.
AAGTGTCAAAATGCAATTATAATCCTTAGTAATCCAGAGGTGAATATATTTGATGAGTTTTAAGAGTATAATACAATTTAATTTTCTTATATTGAAACATATGCATAATAAAACCTTGAATTAAAGAGATATTAGAAATAAAAACCTTATGAAGAATGTAATGTATGAATTATTGACTCATAAGGAAGGAAGGTAGACCATAAATTAATAATATATGAATGAAAAATTAGAATCTAATAATTTATGAACATGAATTTGATACATAGAATATAAAATATATTAATGATGGATAATACATGAAATAACTAGAGGCATAGACCAAAAACCCTTACCAACAATGTAATATAATATGTAAGAATATAAGAATAAATAGATTATATGAAAGAAACATTAACAAGAAAAAAATGAAAAGAAAACCTAACAAATTATTGGTAATAATGAAAATAGTCAGATATTGAAATTATAAATTAAGAAAATACATAACCTAATGAAATGATATTGAGTTGAGAAACCCATTACAGACGTCAGTAAATATAAATCAATAGGAAATGGAAAGTGATCACGAAATATATTTTTTATATTAAATAAATAAAATGGGTATTATGATTAAATTATTCAATTAAATAGTGAACATACAACATCATATAAAAATAATATGCGATGAACTTGAAATATGTCTAATATAATAAAAATTGAGACAAATAGCCCTTACCATGGATTCCTATTTGGTCATAGAAGATATTAAACTCTGTATAATAATCCTATTCCCATAAAATATATTTATCATAATATTATTCTTATTTTTTACCATTTATATTATCCTTTTATAATAAATTTTTATACAGTTATCTCTTATTTTTTACTATATATTTATCATTTGGGCTATTAGTTTTAGTTATTACCTGTATAATCGATACAACAATATCGTTTTTTTATTCTAAATTCATTATTTCAAGATATTTGTTTCAAAAAATGAATTTTTATTGATATGGAATAATTATTTTTTATTTATCATGTTCCTGCAAATGGATGTTTTGGTTTGGATCTCCACGATTAAATTCTTAACTCGGTTGATTATTTAATTTTCAATGAATAAAATGTTTTATATTAATAATGATTAAAATATTAATATTCCCATTCCAATTGAGAAATATATTTAATGATTCATAATAATATTTTATGATTAGTTCAATTTCCATAATTATCCATGATAAAAAATTATATCATCGTTCATGTAGGTGGTTAAACTGACAAAACAAGAACATGATATAATCATTTGAAGAGTATGATTATAATGTTGTTTGATTATATTTTCAAAATTATTAAAGAATAATGATATTTTTATTATATTATTAAATATATAAATTATATTTTAGAACATGTGTCTGATGAAGATACATGGAAAATAAATATGTAATGTCATCACTAATAAAGAAAAAATTGTACCTCCTCTTGGTTTCCTTCTTTGTTTTGATGGAATTTTTGAAATTTTTTTCAGCCAAAATATACTCAAATAGTAATAGATTAGTATAAAATTAAATATAGAGTAATATAGAGGATAATCGTAAATTAATAATTGTATTTCATGTGGTGGGCGAAGGGTCATTTTATAACTATGAAATATGGCTTTTTTAAATACACAGTAATTAATACGAAAAAAAAATATTTTTCAATAAAGTGGATCCCAATTTTACTCATAATTATAATAAGATAATGGGAGGTCAATAAATTCATTATAAAATAATTTAACGATAAATTTTTATGATAGTTTAGGTCTTTTCCAGCAAATTTAACAGATTTTCTTATTTTATCCTTTACGATGATGACTAAAATTTACTTTGGTAAATTGATTTCATGAAAAAAATGAAGTGAAATTATCAAACTAATTTGAATATAATGAATTATAATACATAAAAGATTTTATTATATTAAATTTCTAATACTAATATATATTAATTATAAAATTCCAATTATATAATGTATAATATTTTTTCAAATAATATAAATATTTGGTTAAGACTTATGAATAGTATTGGTTCCCATAAAATTTATTGGTTTTAAGATTAATAAAATGAGTGTTAATAAAATTTAAATCAAATTTAAAATAGAATTTACTCTTTTGTATTATTAATTAATGAAAGTGAATAAAATAGTTTTTTTACAAGAATGTAATACAACTTTGGCACTAAAATGTGTTATATATGTTTCAAAATTAAATATATTTATTTTTAATAAATTATTTAACTACTTTATTACATTATTTTTCAATTTATGTTTGTTATAAATATTTAATAAATTTTTATATTATGACTATGAGATATAATTTATGATATTTTTAAAATCTATCTTTTTACTGTTCTCTAAAAAATCATCTTTTTTTAAAAATCCCTAAAAATGAACCTGAAAATAATTTTGAAATTATGAATCCCAAAATAGGGTTATTTTTTCCAATATAAATTTTAAAATTTTGGGATTTGACATTTAAAAAAATATATGATATGATATTTAAAAAATAAAAAAATAAAAAAATATTACTTTTCCCATGAATTGATAAATTTTAATTCACTATAACTTCATTATTGTTTCATGTATGTTATTTTATTATATTAGAATTCATTATTTTTTTCATAAATCCTTATAAAAAATTTAACAATAATGTCCTATTTTCAAAAAAAATATTAAAATAAAATGTATTTTCACAAATAAATTTATACCTTTTTTCACATTCTAAAATCATTTACACTATTTGAAATAATTTTTTATAATGGAAATAAATAAATTTAATGTATAAACAAATGGTATTTATATTATCTTTAAATTTAAATTTTAGTATTGTTAATGTTATATTCCACGATTATAACCCCTTTTTCTTTGATTAAAATCATGTATGATTTTTTCCCTTCTCAAGTTAAAATATTTTTACATTAAATTTTTATAATTGATATAAATATTGTTTTAGAATAGAAAATACATCATAAAACCTACTGTGTTAAAAAATATTAATATGTTTTGTTAGAATGTAACAATATTATATCTCATGTTAGATATAAGATTACACATATCTATATAATATTTATATACATGTTTTTCAAATATTTGTTTTATGAATTTTGTTTCTTTAAATTTAATCAATTATACTAAATTTTACAATTTAGTGAATTGAAAATAATATTTTTATGTTAGGTATGATAATTTTTTTCTGTTTTCATTAAAAAATGAATTTATTTTATGTTTTACTTTTGACATCAAGATTGTGGTTTGGTAATAATTATTATTTATAAGGTGTTATATTTTTATTCAAATTTAGATTAATCATTATTATTGAATAGTAGGATGTGACACATTTTTTCTAGACATATCACTAGCCTAGTGGATTAGTCATTAACCATGAATATTTTGGGACTTCGTCATATCATTCCAAGATTGTTCTGGATGTGTTTTGATTTCATATAATAATAAAACATTAAATTAATGTCTTTAATGTAACATGGATAATATATTAATTTTGATATATATTGATATAATTTACTGTTGTGAAAAAATACATCAAGGTATCATTGAAGCATTTTTGAGGTGATTGTGTTTGTTGACAAAGTGGAGAACTCTGTTGTGATTGTTGACAAAGGAAACCATGACATAGAAATTTATTGAAAAAGGGGATTTCATGTTGGCATGTCGAGTTCAAGAGTTGTGGTTAATGATCAATGTTTGATTCAAGAACTTCGAAAAAGGAATGGATGATCTGGAGGTGGTACAAAAAGAAAAAATACAAAGTGGCACCATTCTCCAGTGTTTGCCATATTTTTGGGCCTGAAAATCGACAAATGGAGAAAAGTGTTTTGGCAAAGGGACTTGCACAGCGAGGTATTGGATTATAGGAAACTTGCGTGACACACATTTTTGAAGATCATATCATCAAAATATGGCAAAGGGATAATGGTCGTTGAAATATTAGTGTGGTCACGCATGTGACATGCACGTCGTGATGAGAATTTCACGCCGATGCCTTGGATGCTTGAGAAATTGTGCACCTTTTGTTTTTCATGATCAAAAGATCAAAATACGACAAAGTAAAGATGGTCGTTCATGTTTTGGGTTGGTCGCACAAGTGACTTGCAGGGGAAGTGACCTGCGTGCGATACTTGCACGCTGAGGGTAGACTTGTGCGACGTCACGCAGGGTGTCCAAATGCCTATAAATACTGGACCACCCCTCCTCATTTTCAATGGAGTTCAACACTTACAAAAATCAGAGCTCCCGTCGCACAGGTGTGTAAGTCGTGAATGTGGTGGTGTGTCGTGCAAGTGGCACTTGCGCGCTAGATTTGAAGAAGGGAAATTGTTGTTTGTTGCACGCCAATATTGGTTTGGGTGTAAAGGGAAGTGTGTCACGCAAGTTTGGAATTGAAGAAGTGTGTGTCGTCCAAGTTTATAAGGTGGACTTGCGCGCCATTTCTGAATTGTACAAAGATACATTCATTCCATATTAGACTTGTGCACCAAGTAAGGTTGATTCACTATAGTTTTTTAGGGCTGTGTGAAAGCTGGAAGATTTCCCGATACATTCTGTGCAGAGTTAAATTCATCTACGGGTGAAAGTTAAACTTCAACAGAGCATCTACTTACAATAGTGGATGTATTAATTAGAGATAATGAAGAGACCTAAAATTCTATAAACTGTGAGTGTATCCTTTCCGAAGTAGTGAGCAAAGGAAGAGGAAGAAGGTGATCCTCTCCACCGGTAGTGAGCCAGAGAGAGAGAAATAGGGAGTGACCCTTGGGAATGTCATGAGCTGACCCTAAACCGTGTAAAGGCAGTGATCCTGGGACAGAGTGACTATGCCTGAACCTTGTAATCCACATCTAGAGAAGTTTAGTAGAATTTGGTATGAATGGCAACCTACCAGCATATGCTCCTTGGACTTATCCCTTATTGGTGAACCAAGTAAAAATTGCTATGTCATGTGCTTGGTTTAATTTATGTTTATACTGTGCAACAGGAAAGAGAGAGAAGATTGTTTTGCTTAACAGCGAAACAAGATCATAACGGGCTTTAATTTTAAATTATTCATACCCTGATTCACCCCCCTCTCAGGGTATTCGGCCTTGTGGACCTAACATTTACAAATATAATTGGGTAACAAACCCATATAAAAAGTTGTATATTTTTTCATATTTTAATATTTACATCATAACAATTTTTTTAAAGGAATATTATGCAATAACTAATATATAAAAATTATATATACATGTAGGGATTATAGGATATGGAAATATTATATGGTATATGGTATTAATGAATGATATATATATGATTAATTTGTAGATAATGAGACCACGAAAACACTTTATTATATAAATTATAAGATTCCTTCCAGAACAAACAGATGTCCACAACTCAATCACCAAAATGGTTAGGTTCATGCCAATGTAATGTGGTGAAAAATTATAGATGCAACTAATTTTGGAAAAGGTATGACCATTAAAATATCTAAGATCCATAAGTTATATGGATAGAATGATAGCCTACCAAAATATCGATATTGTGAGAGACATTCTAAAGAAAATACATTACTTAGTACAATATTTATTTGGATCAATTAGTTCTTTTCATTTTTTAGGTTATCCTCTTAGTAATAATATCCTTTTTAATGATAAAATTATGATACTAACCTAATGATAGGTCTTATTTAGAAAATGAATTTTCATAATGAACATATTTTTGACATCTCTTATTTATTGGACTTATAATTTATAAGATTTTCATATAATGATGAGAAATGATCTTAACATGAAGAATTATATTCTTATGTATTTTAACAACATAAAAATAAATTTATATAATTTATAATCATGGTTAATGGTTAATTTGTTTTCCTACAAAATTATAATAAACACATATCATAAATAAGATATAATCAATGAATTGATTTGTCAATATATTTTTTGTAAATGTGAAAGAGCATATACATTAGATGTTGGCACATATAATGCATGTTTACCTAGGGGATTTTATCTTCAATTGGAAAATTATTTCTATATTCCATTAATAAATGGAAATTTTAATTTCAATATCTTTTCTGTAAATGAAATGATTTTCATAAATGATCTATAAAAGATTCCTCTCTATATATTGAATGATATGTTTTTTGAAATTTATAATATATTAAATTTTTTCTATATTCTTTATATTTATAATACATTCTATAAAATTCATTTTATGAATTTAAATGTTGATTCAATCCCCATCCCCACAGATATATAAATGATAAATTTATTCAAAAACATTAGTAGGATGAACTATTAATAAAGTTTGATTCATAATAAATTGAAAAATAAAATTATTAATTATTTGGAAAAAACTAAAAAAATATTATTAGTGAAAAGGGTAAGGAAGCTAGAGGAATATTACACATAATACATGTTTATGTATGTGGACTAATAAATACTGATGGGAGTTGAGTGTATAGCTACATGGTCACATTTTCTATGGAATGTAGCCATTATAGTTATGTCTTTGTAATGATTCAAATGATTTATTCTAATGAAAAGTTTAATGTTATTTGAAAGTGATTTACGTAATAAAATATAAAAAATTAGTAAAACTTTTTTATTTTAATAATGTAGTGAATATTGATTATGATATTTATTTACCATATTAAACATTGTGGAATAACCTCACAACTCTTCAAAACAAATATCTGCAATCAAATGTTTTTTTAGAGGTGTATTTATACCTTTTAGGTATTCTTTGATGGATATTGAATTAATACGACCATTCAATACCATTGAGTGGTTATGATATTTAAACTTATATATTTCTACTGAACAAAATATTATCTAAAGTTTTCATAATGCAATGTGAGGAATCAAAATTAGTCTTCATAATGGTTTTTGTATGTGAAGAATATGTGTGACATTGAGATTCTAACAAACATAGACATAAATGTGTAAGACAATTATTTATTTTATTAATACATATAATCAGATAGTATTTCATTAATCCCACAAAACAATAAAATTTTATATTTTAATCTAGTAGTTTATTTATGTAGGATCACAAGAATCAATGAGTTTGTGGGATGGAAATTGAACATGGATAACTTAAATACAAATAATGTGAGAACCCGATTTTTTAGAACGGGTAAAAATTCCGACCCTGAATGAAATTTTGACTTGTTTCTAAGATAACTGGGAAGATCTGGTATGTTCTGGAAATTTCTAAACTACATTTTGTATACTATAATGTACATGATGTGTATGGGTTATGTGTGTACTAGCTGTGTGCTCGCTGAGTATATGTCGTGTGATGACTGTGTACAAATTTCCTACTACATGGCGTGTAGTGTTGTTTGACACGCCGTGTATCCTTCTTTCGGGATACCGGCTGAGTTCAAGCACTGTGTCAACCCGTGTGGTGCATCCAATCCATGTGGCTACCTCTGATTAAGTCAGAGTATGGAAAACGCTACTACATGACATTTAGTCCTTCATACACATTGTGTACTTTTATTTTTATTTGCTTAAATTAAAGTGTGTTGCATGTAATTTCATGAAACGTGTTCTTCTTCCCCAACATTAGAATAGGTTATTTTAGAAAACCCAAATTATATTCCTTGACCTTGAATATACAGCCAGAGTACATTCTTCAATCCATTGGTTTCTGCTGAATCGCAACAGCAAGGATAAACCCACACACCATATTCTGTTCTGGATCCTTTTCCACACATATCATAGTTTACATCCAAGTGGAATTTTCGAGATTTGAAAGAAATGTAGATCTACAAAGATCAGCTTCAAATTGGAGCTCGATATCGGATGTTCCTATGTATACGAGTCTCAGGTTGGTGGTGCATACCTCTTTTTGTGTTTTCGCAGACTTTGGATGGTGCGACTATTGGAACGTTTTTGGGTATTGTGAGTGTGACCCTGTTTTACCTACTATTTCTTGTTTAATTGTTTATTTGACATATGGGATGCCTTTGGGTATGCCCTATTACCTGTTTTCCTTGAGAGGGGTTGGGTGAGTGGTCATTGTACTTCGGGAAATTTTTGGCCAAGGGATGCCAAAATGGTTATAATTGAATTATATTGTCTTAAACTGATGATTTTAGTTTATTAAACCTTGATATGAATTGTTAGAGGCTTTATGGACCTTAGTACTAGTATGGGACAACACTTCGTTAGTGAATTTCAACTTTTTAGTTTGTTTTTCCTGTTTTCAAGTGATTATTTTTATTATATATGTAATTAGTAAAATTTCATATGTTGGAACCCTTGTAGTTGTGTTGGGCATGGCCCAGATATTCTTGAGTGATGCTGGTCATAGGTTGGTCTTGGACTGGGGTTACATTTGGTGGTTCTCACCAAGGGATTGGGCGTCATAGACGTCGGCTTAAGGTTGGATGACTATTAAGTTTGGCATGGCCTGGGTTACATGGATTATGAGGCTTTCGGACATGAGTGTCATGGTTGTAGGGACACAAGGTGTCAGAGGTGTTGTGTCTTGGGTACTATTTTTGTTATTACCACTCATCCGGAACATTGAGTAGTGTGCATAGAGAGAGACTCAATGATGAGGTGGTTCTGACCAATCGTGTGGGTAGAGGCCCCCGTTAGTTGCACCTTAGGTACTATTTGTTTAGGGGTGCTTGTTGTAGGAAGCCACATGGAAGGTGAGGAGCCTTCGGGGGATAACATTGAGGCTATCAGGCTGAGGGCAGAGGATCACCGTTATTTGAGGACAGACATCGTTATCCTTCCGGTCACATTATTTGAGGGCATACATTGATGTCCCTCCTATTACTATTTGAGGACAGGCATCGTTGTTCCACTGAGATACTATTTCGTGGGTGTGCCTTTGGGGCATCAATACTAGACACACGCGGTGTCAGGAGGCACAGGTGTCGGGTTACATGATAGAGATTCTGGCGTCGGATGAAGAAGGTGACACTTCAGGGTGGCTGTTGAGCACCAGTGATGTTTATGATTATTTTTTCATCGTATTGGTTACTATTTTCCATATAACATCATGATTTTTAAAAAACTTATATTAGTTACGCACCATGGGGTGGTATCCTACTAAGATCCGTCTCACACCCTGCACATTCCCTTCGAGACGCGTGTAGAATTTATGGATTTATGTTCAAGAAAGAGGTTAGTCTCAGGAGCTGGACTGCTTTAGTTATTACATGGAGAGTGTGTGGACCTTTAGTTCTTTCCTAGATGGAGTTTGCATTGTTTTGTTTCCATTATATATCAGAATGCTTACTTGTTATTGCATCTACTATTGGTTATCCATTGGTGCCCCTTTTGTATACTGATCTGCTATGGAAGTAGGCTTGTTTGGTTTTTTAGTTATAAGTGGTGTTCAACATGCTGTTATGTTTACTTTTTGCTGATGTTTTTTATTTTTATTTCTTTCTCTAGTTATTGATATTGAATGAGCTTTAACTATGCAGGTCTGGTTGATTTTGCTGAGTCATTTGTTCCACTTTATATTTATTATTATACACAGACCAGTACCATTATTATCCTTTGAGAGGGTATATCCTTCCCACTATACCTATAAGACCCTAACTTCTAGTTGGTAGCCATTGTCATTCTTGGAGGTGCCCCTACGGTTGTAACATCTGACCCATTTAGCACTGTTCGGGTGGTTGTTTGGGTCTGGGTCGTTACAAAGTGGTATCATAGGTGTTATTAACATGGATTTAGTAGCAATGTCTTACTGGATACTAATGAGATTTAGAAATTTCTTTTAATTTATACTGGTTTTACTATTTGGGATATGGTAGACTGGAGACAGGTTGTCACTGAAACTGGGTTTCTAGCTTGTCCTTGGGTGCCTATAGCCCTAGTTACGAGTGAAGGACCAAGTTTCGATGGGTGAGAATTGTGGTTTTTCTTTTTCTCAGATTATAGTTTATATTATTTCCACCTCGGTGGCTCATTTGGTGTGTGATGTTCTTGATTGGGATATATAACCCATAACTTGGTGCAGTAAGGTAGAATCGGGCCTTAGCCCGGTATGGAAAGGCATATTTTCTTGGATTTTTATTGGCACATTTTAGGGTATTTAAATTTTCTAAGTGTACATAAGCTTTGTTATGGGATGATACCATGTGAAAATTTTCAATTTTCATGATTTGTATTATTTTTAAATATAAATAGGTGAAATTCTAGATAGAATATTTTTTATCACAATGTGTTATATCATTATTTATATATTTGTATAATTGTATGTGGTAGGGTATTTGGGTCTGGAACTTATGAGAGAAGACATGTACTATGGTTGAGGTGATTTTGGTCATTAGGATTGGGTGGCTCGGTCATCGGTTTGAATCAATGTTGTTTTTCAAGATGGGCATGGTCTGAGGTACTTTTTATACTTGGTACTATTGAGGGGTGGGTAAGGAGGCCCTGAGATTGAGATGCATTGGGCATGGGTTGCGGTGGGGGAGAGTGAGGGGTAGTAGTTATGTGATGCCTTATACTGCTTTTCCTATTTTCCTGAATATATTGTTAAATATATATATGGGTTTTCTGACCATTTATGGTATTTAGAAGGTTCTTTTTAGACGACTCAGTTGGACCATCTGACAGGAGACGGTATAGTGTCATAGGATCATGATCAGGATCCGGATTAGATGCAGGCAATGCCTGAGCGGCATGTACAAGCTTAGAGATATGATAAATTCCAGGATACAGTTACTATTTGATGACATACATCATTGTTTCTCTTAGATACTATCTCTTGGGTATGCATTCAGGATGTCGGTACTTGAGACAGGTGGTGTCAGGGGGAAAATGGTTCCAGGATACCTAACAGAGATTCTGATGTTTGATGAAGCAAGTGATACTTCATGGTGGCTACTGAGCACCAGTCGAGTTTATGCTTATTTATGCATCTTACTATTTACTGGTTTCCTTATAACTGCATGCCTTCTTAAAATATTATATTAGGTATACACTATTGGGTGATATCCTACTGAGATTCTTCTCACACCCTACATGGGCCCTTCAGGATACATGTAGACTTTATGGATTTACGTGCAGGAAAGAGGTTAGCCTCATGATTTGGGCTGCTTTAGATGTTTCCTGGAGAAGGTATGGACCTTGAGGTCTTTCCTAAATGGTGTTTAATTTGTTTAGTTTCCATTCTGTATTAGCATGATAACTTGTTATTATATATACTATTTCTTAGCCATTGGTAGGCCTTTTGTATACTAATTTTCTTAGGATATATGCTTGTATTGTCTAGTAGTTACAAGTGGTGTTCATCATGTTGTTCTTTTTACAACCTGCTTCTGTTGTTTATATATATTGCTTCTGCTACTTATCGATATTGAATGTGCTTCTGCTCTGTGAGTATGGTTTCAGTCTGCTAAGTCATTTGTTACACTGCATATTTATTATTATACTCAGACCAATACCATTATTATCCTCTGAGTGGGTATAGCCTCCCCACTACACCTATAAGACCCTCTCTGCTAGTCGGCAGCCTTTGGCATTAAAGGTGGTGCGCCTAAGGTAGTAACACCCAACCCATTTAGCACTGTTTGGGTGGCTCTCCGGGTCCGGGTCATTACCAAAAAAGTGAAAAATTAGATATGGTTAATGATCTAGTTCTATAAGTTGTTGTAAAAATATAAATAGATTTTATTAAAAAAAAACCAATATAGTTTGGTATGCTTTATCAATATCCAAAAATATATAGATTTAATGACATAATTGATAATTATGTAATGATCATATATAATTAACATAATAAATATCAAAATTCTCTTCAATGTTTTAATTTCAGGAAATGGGTTTAGAATATAAAATTTCACATAGAACAATATACACTATGCAATTTAAGAGATTGGTTGATACAAGTAGAACGGTGATATCCATAAGATGAAAGTGGGTTTTTATATGGAAATTGGAATGGATAAAAGATAGTTTGTCTATAAATATTTCTATGATGAATTTTGTTGTTAAAAAAATCATGGTATTGACTAAGAAGTGTGATGTTCATCAATTGGGATGATAAATTTGACTGAGATATTTCGATCCAAAATAAATCCATATGTTTAGATGATATAACAAATATATTTCGAAGAATTTTTAATTTATAGGAATTTAATTAAGGTAATGTATATGATATAGAATAGAGGATACTATGTTTCAAAATATTTTGATAAGGTATATAATTTCTAATAGTGTATTGACAGATCAAATCTAGTTTATCTATTAAGTAATATAATGATTGATCATGTTGTCCAAGAGTTTTTTTATAAAAAAATTAATGATTCTTATATGATAAAGTATATTATTTGGAGTTATTTTGTATTTATAGTGTTCTTTTAAGTGTGACATACTACTGATTAGAAATAATGTCATATATTTACACAATAAAAATATATAATTAAGAAAATTATTCTTGATTAATTAAATTGGTGATGTATCCAATATACTGGGTATCAATATCTATTGAGATAAATAAAAGATATTACTTTTAATATTCCTAAACATATACATTATCAAAATTTTAAAAATATTAGTAAAAATATCTTTATGAGGTGGGATTTATTATTTTTAAATGGAATGATCCTTATGATGACACAATGTGTATGTAATTATTTTTAAAGAAAAAATAATGATAAGAGTCAATTTTTATTCAACCTATAATTTATTAATAATTAATTTTTTTTACCCAATATGATTTCAATTTTTCATTTATCAAAACCAACCTAAAGAATTTCAACCCTGTTGATATTCATTATAATTCAATAATTAATATATTGATGCACTTGATAAGAATCGTGGATATGGTTTTGGTAATTAGAGGTGAGGAAGGTGTATTATAAAGGTTTTCACTTATGATTTATCCTGAAATGAAAATTACCATAAAAGATATAATTATAATTATTTTTTCCCCTATTGGATATGTTAATATTTTTAAGTGTTCTAGTAAAGCCACCATAGTTGACTTGTTAATAAAGATAGAGTGGATTATTTCATCAGATATTGTGAAAGAGAAAGTATAGATCACAAATTTTATGAATAAATTTAGGATGATACTATGAATTTTGGGTGTATTTAATTATTATTATTATGAAAATAGTGAATCTATTTATCTTTCCAAGGACCCCTGATCTTTAAACCAATTAACAAATTATTTCAAAAAAACTATCGCATTAAATAAATCCTTAAGAGTTTCCATGTAAGTATCAATTGGTTGTATATATATATCAGAATATAATATATCCATACCCAAATAAATTAATATTGATGAATCATAAGCGAAATATAAAGACACGTGGTAATAGGTACATGAGAGGATTGATGTATTTTCTATGATAATGTATTATAGTTTCATAAAAATTTGAAACTCTATATATAATTAATTATTGTTTTTTATATTATGTGAAAAATGGAATTATAAAACCAAATATAGTATGCTCATGTGATAATAAGTTGAGACCTATTATCCAAAAAAACATATGAATATTTATCCAAGGAAACATTATATCATTATTATTATACAAATGATTTTATTGTTCATATAAAAACTCAATAAAACTCTCTTTTTATTAATGATAGTATGTAAATTTATACGATATACATTCACGTTTCTATCTAAATAATTTTCCTTGAATCATTTTCTCAAATGTCTACTCAGTATCATTCACCAAAATTCACTAATGTCAGTCATACTATATCATCACAACACTTAATAATATATGATAATCATTGATTAAGGAAAAATCCAATTCATACTTTGAGGTGTCTAATCATTCAATTATGCATGTAAAATATATAGAACACCATAATTAATGATAAATTGATATTAACTTTTTTATACAATGTTGATACATTTATAATGACAACTAATATGAAACCTATTCTCTCATATATCTAATACCTAGACACATTATATAACCCTAAATCATTTACCAAAAAGCATTAATTTTAAATAGATCCGCAATAATAAATCAATATTCACCCAAAGGAATATTACATAACCCCTCTAATTGATTTCATAAATGGGATAGTATTTTTGAAGGATGTGTTTGGTCCTTCGGTGTGACCAAACTTCCATAACCCAAGGAATTTATCCACTATTTTGAAATTTATGATCTAATCCTAAATCAATGCAAGATACTATACCGTGTTTTATGTTGATTGATGTGGAATAAATAGATTCCTTCATAGTATATGATTCAAGAAAATTGCCTAACTCAGTTTTTGAGTTCCATATGGTTTCCAATATTTAACAATTCCAACTAACAACTCCATCAATTATAAAACATAGGAAACTAAATTTTCTTATAATATCAACAATATCAATTTTCGAAACAAATACATATAACCCTTTATAATAATCACTTCCTCACCTTTTATTATAATTAACATATATCCGTACAACATATCATTAACATTTAGATATTCATCATATTAATCCACTAACTCTCACAAATATTGGATTAGAGTATACATTATATTATGAATACATAAGAGTCATGAATCTGAGTATAAAACATAAATTACATTATATAACCAATTTTGGACTCTTAAATGAAATTGATGAAGGTTTCTCATTTATAAATCTTTATAAGAAAACTATGAATTCATGAGTCATATGATATATAATACTTATAAATTCCATGTTCTGTAGTTTTCATGTTAAATATATTTATCTATTTATGAATATATGTTCTATATCATGGTATAAGAAACATATACAATATTTATCTAAAGATAATTATACCTCATATGTGGGATTAATCACCTATATATTTCAATGATAAGTATTTTCCTTACTATAACATTATACAATGTAATGTTGGGGCATCATATCTTGTGAGAAGTATTTCATCTAAAAAAATAACTTTAATTTAACTGACACTCACAAAAAAATTATATAGAAATATATCATTATAATTATTTATGAAACTAACACCATTTGTTTTATCATAAAACAATATATTATAACTCTACGAAGAATTATTTTATCTATAAATGGATAATTGGAGCTTATAGAATGTAGAAACCTCATTTATCGCTTATATACCATTTGGTTATATCAAATAAAATTCAAGAACAAAATTTAATTTATAAAATGAGGTTTTAAGGTCCATTTGATATATCTCATCATCAAAAGGATATACTATAAAAAAGAGATATATCATTTGAATTCACAATCACAATAGATAAAAATATCTCTTCATTTTGAATTCCAATAATTCATTTATAACTATTTTCCACAATGTAATATATATTGATAAAAAATACTCTTTCTTTGTATGTTTTACTGAGTAAAATGACTTTATCCAAATGGTTTTAACATGTCGTGTGAGTCTATAAAATTCAACAAATTACTAGCATACATGGTATTAATATTTGGTCTCAGGACCACTAACCATTTCCCAAAATTATAAATCCAAGTTTAATCTCGGTGGGTATTACATTTATCTTATATTAGTAATACTTGTTAAACTTTTTTATATGAAATATAAATCTCCTAGTCCTATAAAAACATATAGTATACCATGATGATTTTTTGTTACCTTGGTTATATTTGTTTACAAAACCCCTTTGGAGAAAAGGACCAGTTTCCACCTCATGGTCCATTCATATTTAATGGTCAAAAACATTTACATGTTTAAATTTCTTCCCATTAACAAATTGAACAATGTGACCAATCTAAAAAAAACATTTTTGGGAAAAAAATATAATATTATAATATTAATATCCTATGATATTTTTGGGGTGAATAAAAAAATAATTCCATTGATATATAGGACTAATTATTAGAAGTTAAATATTTGATATATCCTTCAAAACACCAAATATACATATAGTAAGATATTCTCACCTCCAATAAAAATATCATATGGAGTCCTTATAAAAATATTAGATTGAATTTTTTAATATATAATATACCACTTCTTGGTTAAATCACCATAATGATATAATAATTATACACTAACTCATCATCAAAATAACATAGTATCAGAACATATTATTCCCACTCTCAAACAATACTAAATCCAATGTCATGTAAAATCAATTGTGATCTCCAATTACAGGAGGTTGTTGGCCTTTTCTATGATTCAAAAGTTATTATATATGCTTCATTTAGCCAGTAATGGTATGTGATAAAAAATTCCAAAATAATCATTATCGTAATGATATATAGTGTAAAACATAAATAATATTCTCAATAATATCATGAACCCATCCAATAAATTTCTACTTGATTCATACTTCCAAATAATTCATTAATGTAAAATTCATGTGCTAAATTATGAATCGTAAAATATAAATTTCAAATAATTACTAATGTTGAAAAACTAACAACATGACTCTAAATCAATATTTAAATTACTCCAAGTTGAATATATACATCATAACCCTACCATTGAGGGGTCTTTATTCTACGTACCTTATAATCTGTACAACATTTATACACATTTTATATAAACATATGGGGAGTCCTAATAAATATTTTGTAGAAAAAACTGTAACAAAAGAGTCCCTTCAAGCATAATGTTACCATATATAAAATTTTAGAACCATTTAAATTATTTAACAATTTCATTTATATATTTTAACTAATTCCATGGTTGTGTAATGTCACAAAAAAATAATATTTCCTCTTCATCCAGTGTTAGTATATCCTATGAAACAAAATTTTGAACAATTCACCCTAACACATGGCCTAGGACATTTGATATTCTGATCACATGTAATATCACATAAATATACTCGAATATCAGAATCTTTCACAAGTGTCATCATACTTGTTTTCAGGTGCATTTAATGATTATTTTAATCTTCATTATGTTTTATATCATCTCATGTGCGATCAATGAGTTTTCATATGTTTTATGGGGTGCTTGAGTAGTGCATGGTTGGCTCACAATTTTCCAAAATCATACACCCACCCAAGAAAACCATTAACCCCAACGATAGTGGTATTTTCAATAATTTTACATTATTTTCCAAACCGTGCACCTCAACGAAAAATTTGGAACCACTAGATAGTATAAATGCATTGTTGGGTTTTAATTTTTTTCTAACTCTATGGACTGTCTATAAAAACGTTTGTGGGATTCATTAAATTGGTGATTTTTTTTCCAAATTTTCCCTGACACTCGGTATATAACCCTACCACCCCTATTTTACCAAATCAGATATTCACTAATTTTGGAGGCTTTGGAGAGGGTTGTAATTATCCTCTAAATCTATTGTTTTTAAATCAATGATTTGGTGGAAGGGTGGTCCTCTCTTTGTGATTGTTATCTCTTATTCATTTATGTTTATCTCTTTTCCATCATTCTCTACCCATTGATAGTAATAGATTATTCCTTTGTTAATTTTTTAGATCTTGGTTTTAATGGATCTCATTTCATTGGATACTGATCCTTTGTTTTGATCTTAGATCTTCCTCACCACTTTGATTTAGATAGTTCTACATCAAATTGAGGGTTATGGTTTGGAGATAATTAAAAAAATTCAAGTGTTAGGTGGTATTACTGATAAATACAATAGAATTGATATTGATATCATGTTGTAGTTTTGTTGTTACATTTTCATGTTTTGAAATTTCAATTAAATTTCTAAATTTTTTTGATTCGCCCCAAATTGAGAGACCCTTCACTAATATTATTGTACCTATTAGATATTTTTAGACTGGGCATTATGGAAACCCAAGATATTTGTTGATTACCTTGAAAGGATGATAAATGGATTGTATAGTGGGATATTGTGGGATTTTGAAATTGAATTAAATATTTATTTCATGTAAGATGATGATATTTTTAGGGTTTATTAGCTTTAAATTTATGGGTTAATGAACTGTGAAATAAATGAAGACTAATGGGTAAATTATTCATATTGATCCTTTTGATAAATTTTTAGAATGATGGCTGTTTCTGATAAATTTTATGGTACACCGTGTTAAAAAAGGTTGATAAATTAATTATGAATGTTGAACCATGATATGTGTATATTAATCTGAACAATGATGTGTTGGTCAAGGATAGATGATCCAAATACCAATGGGGTGCCAAAATACTTCTCTATGCCCCCGACATGTATTTATATTTGAATATGAAGAATGGGTTGTGATTTAGTACAGATTCTCCAAATACCCATGGGGTGTCAGTCCACTGCTATTAGCCACTGATTCGTGATTGTGAATTGGTATCTAGACAGACATTCCAATGTAATGAATGAAACTGAGATGAAATGAATAATTAAATCCCCTCAGTAAATGAATTCTAAAATCACTATACTGTATGGTTCTTACTCTACAATGTTCTTGAGTATTTATTGTTTAATGAATCATATTTTCCCATGTATTATTTTTGGATATTATATGGATTTTTTTAGGACAATGCATTGAGATGGTGTGAAAATATGATGCCCTATGTGGCCATAATAATTGTTTGAAATATATTAAATATATTAAATTGAACGCACATAATTTTCTTCCAAAAAATTATAATATATTGTAAACAAAGTCTTGGATCAAAAAAATGGGCACCACTAAGTTTAGAAATATAGTATTACCCTATTTGTGACGTAACCTTTTTAGGTGCGAGACATTAGTGAAAAAGTCATCATTTCTATAAAAATAAGCAAATAAAACTTTTTCTTCATTTATAAAGTTACATATTAACATATATAAGTAAATTTTTATGATGGAATTATTTGGGGTCATTGACCTGACCTAGTGGGGCTCATTCCATAACTCCTAAATCCCACCTATAATAGGCCAGTGGATGGTGACTAGAAATAAATAGGCATATCACTAACATGGGAGGAATTTTCTATGTAACTTTATTCATGAACACATCTGAATGCCCATAAAATTATTAAATTTAAAAAATACTAAGTAACCAATCCATGTATACATATATATCTGGAAATCAGAGTATGATTGGAAGTATAGTGATGAAAATAGGAAAAAATTCAAGCCCACCCAAAAGAGTTTATAAACACAAAAACAACATGTACAAAAAGGTACTAGGACAGTTTTATAAAGCCACATGAATACATCTTGGTCTATATAGTCTCTCAAATCACCTTATAGTATTTATCTTCCTATGACTCCATCAAATGGTTGATCATCTTCAAAATATGTGAAATTTTCTGCTAAAGCTCGTGCAGGTGTAAGTATAAAAATATTTAATAGGACACCCTAAGACCAAAAATTAGTACAAAAAAGGTATGTATAGTCATCTCAACATATGTATATGTATATTTTCCATATAAAATGAATATCAATATATACTCAACCCATGACACAAATTCTACAAGTAAATTGCAACCATATTATAATATCTTAGGATATCATCTCAAAGATATCATGAAGATATCACCTAGTAGATAACACTCTTGAGTTTGGATTCACTGATGATTTCCATATTAGAGGTAATGTTCATCATATCTCACCATTAAGGGAAATATTTTGACATTCTGAAGAGAATAAAATACATAGATGAGGACCACAGCTAGGGATGTGGGGTGATACCAATATCTCTATATTGATTTACCTTCTTTTCAGATGATCGATGCATGTTTACTGTTGTTTATGTTGATTCCAATAACTCCACCTAGGGCATAATGAAGAATAGAGGATCTAACCCCTGGCCTCTCAGAGGGACCCCAACAACTATATATGGAATGTCCTGTAGATGGGATGGTAGTGATATGAGTTGGAAAATATTTTATACAAATATTTAGGGAAATGAAAAATGGAATGAACCCTAATGGAACCAGTCCATGATATGGTGGATAAGAGATTCAAGCCTTTTAGAAAAGGGTTTCATTGCATGTAGTAAGGGTACACGCCATGTCCCTTGACTCTGGGTACTTCCCATGTAAATGGATTGTGTCGTTAAAACCATGTCATATAGAAGAGTACATGATGTGTGGAAGGGTTACCTGTGTGCCCCAATACCTGGGGTCCCACTCGTGTACTCCAACATGTTCTAGTACATAGAGTAATCGCATATATATGTGCTCATGTACCAACACATGGGGTAGCTAGTGTACATGGTCCAGTCCTTTCCATGTAGGTTATTACACATCATGTTCTCAACAAATGTAATCCACATCAAATATGTGTACTCTTTTTGGTACACACTAAGTTGTTCAATGGGTCTACACTCTATGTAGTCAAGAACTACATGCCATCTATTCAAGGAAAACATGTCGTGTGTATTAGGGATTTTTATAACTCATATACTTCCTCCCATTAACTTTAGTCAATCTTATGGAATCAATTCTAAGGATTACTAATATGTGAAACTCTATATATGATTTCATTCAGTCATTCCAACATTCAATAAACTTGATTCGGTCCTTCAATTGGCTCACATAATGAGATCATCTCTATTCTTCATTACATGTCAAAAAACATAAAATCAGAACCAAACATCATTTTAACTATTGTCGCAACCACCATAGCACCTCCACCAAGTCCTAATAATGCTGGATCAATGATTCCATATCATTTCACCAAGATGTGGTCACGAAAAGACTGATCATTCAAGAAATAGTTGAGTCATGGTCCAAATGGAGGACTCCTAAGTCAAATGATGAATGGTAGTGAAAATATCAGCACAAATCAAGAGGAAAAATCTTCAATTGATGAACATGTATATATTTATTAGTAATCATTACAAATACAGTCAATTAAATTGATAATCATAATAAAACTCCAATAAAAACCATGAAAATATAATCTCATCCCTCAATACACATGATATGTGAATCAATTTTTTTGTTGATTGATTCATGTCCATCATAGAAATAAATAATAGTGAATAAACTGAATTGAATCACATTCCCTACATTTATTTAGATCAATCACTGGTGAAGAATGAATACGCATTGCGTTCATTGGCAAGATCCTTCAAAATTGGTGTATGTCGATTTCCGATCATTGATTATGTTGTCGTTCTTCAGAAATGATTCCCTAGAGCCCTCTCCCTTGATCTTTTAGAAGTTCCATGGTAATGTTACTGACCTTATTACTATAATATAAGGACTAATTTAAATAAAATCAAGTTTTTTCTCAACACAATGAATTAATATAATTATATTAAATTATTTTTATAATTTTACTCCCACAAAAACTTTTTCAGAAACAACATACAAAAACCAATGTTAGGACACACCTAGCATAAAATATCCATTATAAATTCAATAAACACCTCTGATTTTAGATCTGAGATCCTGTTTAGAAGTTTTTACACATTTTTTATAAAAACCATGTGGTCGTGAAATTTAATATTTTAATACATGTCAAACATTTATTTTGGCATCCTCGGGCATTAGAATCACATGTCGTCTTAGCACCAAGTCAAAATATTAATCCATATAATATGTAAAAATTAATAATATTAAAATTTTATAAATTAAATTCTTTACAACATGGGTATTTATGTCCTTGAAAACTATAAAAAAGGATATTAAAAAGTTGTGTGTATTGAGGATGAATATCATCCTCTCGCTCCTTAGTGATCTCCTAGAGATTCTGATTCTTCCACCAGACACACAAAAATGTATTATATCACATATTAAGGATCCTTCCATGTCAATAGTTGATCTCTATTAGGTACTCAAAATTTTTTTCTCTATCCCCGATGTCCATCTCCCCCAATCGATAACGTGTGATGTGTCATGAACGTACCTCCTCAGCTGCGACATGTGGATGACATCATGTACCTAGTCAAACTGTGGATGTAAATCTAAGCAAAATTCCACCTCACCAACTATATGTTATATCTAGATAGTTTCTATGGGACTCATAGATAGTTTGAAACCCTATAAAAATATATCTAAACCCCATTAAGGTGAAATCCATAGAAACATATGGTCTCATTTTTAGAATTGTTATGGTCATCTTCACCTATCATCGTTATACTTTTGTTGGCTATGTGTTATATTTATCTACTCTAGTATGATCTTCAACTTCTTTTTAATATCTCGCACCAACTCTAGGCCCATAAGTGACAAATCTACTGGGTGGGTCCATAAAATTAGTGACAAGTATGTTTTCCCATACAGAGTCTCAAAATATTCCATACTGATGGTGAATAGGTAGATATGTTTGTATAAAAACTCAATCAGTGGTATGTGATCCTACCAACTATTCCAAAATTCTAACATGAAAGCTCATAGTATGTAATCTAGAACAAGAATGGTCTACTCAGTCTGAACGTTGTTTTGTGGATGAAATATTATGCTCGAATGTAACTGGGTCCCAAACACCACATGGAATCCTTTCTGTAACCGAGATGTTAACCGATCATCATGATTGGAAACAATCATTGATGGAACTCCATTGAGGTAAAATATCTCTTGAATGTAGAGTCATGCCATTAAATGTACCGATCTCTACACTCGGATGGCTGGTAGGTGGACTAACTTAGTGAGTCGATCAAAGATCACCTAGATGGAAACTTGTTCCCTAAATGTAAATGGTAAACCCATCATAATGTCCATAAAAATCACAAACCACTTCAACTCTGGTGCCTCGAGGGGTTGATCCGAACATGTTGGAACTTGTTTCTTATCCTTCACTTCCTTTAAGGTAAGTCAACAATATACAAACATTGTAACTCCTTTTTTCATCTTTGGCCACCAAAACTAATGTCGTTGGTCTTGGTACATATTTTCCACACCAGGATGTACTTCAAAAGAAGTAGTATGAAACTCTCCCAAAACCTATTTATGAAAAATCACCAGTACCATCATCATTACTATGAATATAATGATGTTCTTCCCACCATTTGAAAATCAACTAGGCGTATTCCCCATGGATATTTGAGCATGTAGGGTCTCATTATTGGTATCCCCAAGATGTCCCTCCCTGACTTGCTATAAGAGTGGAGGGGTGAAAGCCATCAACTATAGGTGATATACTTCATATCCATTCACAATGGATGACTAAAAAGTGGATAACATATATGATTACTCATTCTACAATAGGGAAGTAGCTCTATTACTGATATCATCAGGCACAACATCCCCTTTCCCAAGATTATATATAATTTGAAAATTATATTTCTATATGAACTCATGCCATTGCCTCTGTATCAGTTAGAGATCCTTCTAAGAGATGATACACTTGAGACTCATATGATCAGATTAGATGATAAATTGATCAGTTATTAGGTATTATCTCCACATCCTCAAGGAGAATACTACTGATACAAACTCAAGATCATGGGTCATGTAGTTATGCTCATGTGGTCCAAAATAACCTGAACCATAGACATTCACTGCTTACATCTTCATCTGAAAACAACCAATGACGGGTCCTAATTCCTCATAGAATAGTATGTACTTAACAACCTTCATAAAATATCTCAAGATCGAATCATTCCTCAAACATTGCCTCAATTGCTGAAAATCACGTTGGCACTTTTATACCCACATGAAAGACTTCCCCTTTCGAATAAATTATGTTATAGGTGATGATATCCTTGAGAAATCATGTATGAATATCTAGTAAAAACCCACCAACCCAAGGATGCTCTACACCTCTATCACACTATTAGGTGATTCCCATGATAACACTACGTTAAAGATGCCTGGGTCCAATGCCACTCGATTCTCAGAGATGAAATTTCCAAGAAAGAGGACTATCAGAATAGAGAACTATCACATTGAGATCATTAAATAATAAATGTTCTCTCATAGTAAGTCTAGAAATATCCTTATTTTCCTCGTGTTCTTGTCCTTGGATGCTGAGTATACAAATATGTATTTGATGAAGACTACCATGAACTTTTCTAAGTAAGGCTAAAAGATCCCATTCATGTGTCTGATGAACACTCATAGGGTGTTATTCACACTAAAGGTCATCAACATGCTTTCATAATGACCATAGAGACATAATAATGGATTCTTCACAGTATCATCATCCTATACTCACAACTAGTGATACCCTGGTCTTTGGTCAATCATTGGGAGTCAATATGCCCCCCTGAACAAATCGAAGAGTTCATTGATATTTGGTAGTGGATACTTTTTTTGAAGGTCACATGGTTCAAGTGTGGGTAGACCAAACACAACTTCAATATCCTATCTACCTTATTGGAAAATAAAATGGGGGATACCTAGGGTGAAACACTGGGTCTCGTGAATCTTTTTCTCTATAAGTCCTTAAACTGTACCCTCAGCTCACAACGCTCTAGGGGAGACACCCAATATGATGGGGTGGATATATGTTCCATATTGGGGTTTAGATCAATGTATAAGTCTACCTATCTATGGGGATGTAAACATGGAACATATTCATAAAATACTTACTCATACATCACCACTACTATATGAAACTATTAACTCATAACATCAATTTTTCAAAGTGAAAAGATAGAAAATTGATGGGTAATAGGAAGCACCCTCTTATTTATGAGTCCATTCTATGGCTTCCTGGTTTTCCTTTTTGCTAATATAGGAGAACCTAGTTCCATCATTGTGGATACACTTTATCCTTAACCATAAACAATAATCCTAGGCATGAAATGAAGATAACCAATCCATGCCATGAAATAAATAATAAGGCCTTGATGTTGCTACAATGATATTCTGACAGAAAATCTCACCTCAATGATTCAGGTCGCACTGTCAACATAAGTGTGTGATATCTTGGTTAGGAGTCTCCATGTGTATGGGTCAAGTCAATGGTATATCATGAATCTATATGTCTTATACCAGGTATGTGACATGAAATAAATGGACAGATCATGTGTCTATCAGTACTATAGATAATGTATAAAAAACACATATTATACCTATAATAATTCCTACAGCCCCTAGGTCATAATATTTATCTTCCTGGAGTTGTACCTACCATTATCATCAATCTCCATAAACCGTGTGTGGACTAGATAGGGATGGTGGTGGTAACATGTTAGAACATCAACCACCTCGTGTTTCTCTCACAAATCCTCTTCCATGTCTTACACCCTGTATATCTACCTACTCTGGGCAATGTATATGTCTCGATGGTCCATCCATAGTCTTCATACCAGCAATACAACAGGTCAGACTATATCAACTGATATGTCTCGTGCCATCACATTATTAGAACCACCACTCTCTAAGCTAACTGGATCCACCCTATGACCACTAAAATGCAGATCTTATATACTAGTAACTTGTCTTGAAACATCTTCCACATCTATCTCCCTGAGACTAACATTGTCTCCCTTATTATAAGGTCTTTTCTCCAACTTTCCCACTAATGATTGTCATCATCTTTATCTTCTAATACAATAATCTTTCAACCACCAAAGGCCACTCAAGAGCCCCCACATATATAGTAATAAACATAGGGATAACACTATCTTGTGGGTCTCTACTCAGACCTTGCCCAATGGTATGATCCCTAAAGTATTGATCTCAACCCATATATTTGGAGTACCTATAATGGTTGGTAAAACTCAATGAATAATCAGTCACTAATTTGATACCATGTATAAGATTAAGAAACACTGGAATACAGATATCTAGATGATCTGTTGGTTTTTTGACTAGACCGAAAATTTTTGTCACAACCACAAGCCAGTCCTCAGCTACCTTTGGGTCAGGGTCATCTAAGAACCTAATTGATCTCTATCACTGAAATTTGTGAATAATGCTTAGCATTTTCGGCATGTATCCTTGTAATACATGTACCACTTGATTCTCTATACGTGGTGGCAAGGATAGTGCACCACCAAAAGGTAACATCTTCTGAATTGTTCCCCATATCAAAGCCTCATCACTAAGGGGTAATCCTCAAGAACACGATTTTGAATTCTAATTGGTATGTGTTGTGAAGGAATCATGAAATTAAACATGATGTATAATTCTTAATGATTATATCATAGGAACTGACTCAAGAAGGACATGGAAACCAAATACCATTACTATATAATTCATGTTCCGTCACTTTTCCTCCATCCAATGTTAACATGTTACACATAAAAAGGTCGACGATCATAGTCCTAATGTATGGATATGTTGGCTGCCGCACCCACATTGGAGTCCCTATACTAAAACCCGGACACAAAACACTTAACATTGTATCCCCAAACCAACCTCACAGAATCATTTTCCTAATGTAGAACTGACCCTGTAAGACACCACAGTTATGAACCATCCTAGTGGGGCTTGGGTTTCTACTCCCTAGTCCTGCCTCCAATAGGCTAGGGGCTAGTGAATAACACCGAGTAGTAATATCATTAACA
This sequence comes from Viscum album, assembly GCA_963277665.1. NCBI lineage: Eukaryota > Viridiplantae > Streptophyta > Magnoliopsida > Santalales > Viscaceae > Viscum > Viscum album. The sequence goes on from OY728137.1 coordinate 277,772,905, forward strand.
TGAGAGGCATTGCTTATATACATGTATGCTAACACATAACTCCAAGACCACAAAATACATAAATGTAAAAACCACTGAGTAACGAATGTATGAATACATATATATCCCAAAACCACAGAATGACATGAATTAATTTAAAGAAATATGTTGGAATAAAAACCCCACACAAAGAGTCTGTAAAAACAAGCCCAACCTCTATGCAAATGTTCAGGGACTACTGTCTAAAGCAGCATGAACACACCTAGGTTTATCTTGTCTTGAAATGTACCATATGGACTTGGTCCACCTTGGACTCCATAAAAAGGTCGATCATCTACCAATGACATGAAATTTTAATTAAAATATTATGCATGGATGAATATAACAATACTCAGTACGACACCCTGAAACCACAACGAATTACAAAAAATGAATGTATAGTCAGTTCATCATATGTATATGACTGCATCACATATAACAAGAATATCCTGATATACTCAATATAAGACTCATAGTATAGAATTAAAATGTCACAATGTATGACAACATAGGATTACAACACAAAGATTCCATGAATCACTCATCCAAGATAACACAATCTTGAGTCTAATAACACTAATGATGTCTATCTTAGAGGTAGTGCTCATCGGGTCTCTCTATGAGGAAGATACACTTATAGTTAGAAGAGAATATGATACACATATAAGGATTACACCTAGGGCCGTGAGATAATACCAAAAAATTAATACAGATTAACCCAATACGTAGAGGATATAAAGCCACGTATTCCTGGTCATATAGATGTCATGAACTCCACCTAGGGTATGAATAAGAACAAATGATCCCACTCTATGCCTCTTGGAGGGACTCCAAAAACATTATCTGGAATGTCCTATTAGTGGGATTATAGTACAAGGAGTAGGAAATGATTCTATGCCAAAAATAAAGGGATAAAGGAAACTGACCCTAACAAAAAATGTTTAAAATATGATGGATAAGAGATTAAAGCCATGTATAAATGGGGTACATAGCTTGAAGTACTAGATATCACCATGTCCCTTGACCCTGGGTACTGCCTGTGTAACTATCCAGTGTCATTAAAACTATGTGGTGTCAAATATTACATGACTAATGGAAGGGTAACATGACATGTCCCTCTATCTAGTGTTATGCATGTGTACTCTGGCAGTGTTTCGGTACACAACGCCATACCATGTATCTATACTCGTGTACTAGAACAGGGGGTGACTCGTGTATATGTCCTAGGTCATGTTGTGTGGTGGAGTACATGCCATGTAGGAAACCCATGTACTCCAACACATTTCCATGGGATAGTTCAAGAACACATCGAGTCGTTCTAAGGGTTACACACCCTGTAGTCAATGACTAGAGGCCTTGTATATCAGGTTTTTCCAAAACACATTTTCTTCCCCCTGCTCGCTCCTATCGATCATTTCACTTCGGTAATAATGGTATGTTTTTCATGAATCTCTCTAAATGCGGTATTTTAGTAATTCTATCACTAAATAGGAAATATTAGGGCCTTCAATCGGCTTGGAAATTTAGATCGTATCTATTCTCCATTAAGCGTCGAAGAATGAAAAATCATCCCCAACTGTCGTTAAATATATTGTTGAAAACACCATCGCACCTCCACTGAGTTGAATTGAATCCAGATCTATTATTTCTGATCATTACTCTAAGAAAAAAGTGTTAAATAATTGATAATTCATGAAATAATAGACTCACATGAAAAACTAAGAATGCATGTGATGAATGATGAATGGAGGAGAAAATAAAAAGACAAATCAAGAGGTATAAACCATGATCAAAATTTTAATGATATCGATTTCTCACCATTAGAGCAACAATTAATGAAATAAATAATCAGAATAAAACTCCATCCAAAACCCCACAAATATAATCCCATCCTTCAATATGCATGATCCGTGAATCTATCCATTCATCGATTGATTCACATTCTTCATAAAAAATAAATAATGGGGAATAATCCTAATTAAATCACACACCCTTACACTATTTGGAACAATCACTGTTGAAAAATGAATATGTATTTCATTCATTGGTGAGAATCTATAAAATCAGTGGGTGTCGATCATCAATCTGTGATTCTATCGTTGTTTGTCATTCAGGATTTTATAATGCTCTCTCCCTTGATCTTTGATAAGTATCATGGTTATACAGCTAACCCTAGAATTCTAACATAAGGATGTATTTAAAGAAAATCATGTCCCGGAATCAACCAAATGAGTTTAAATTTTTTTATTAAATAATTTTATTCATTTTATGCCTATGAAATTTTTTTCACAAACAACCCATTCCAAAAAAATTTAGGTCATGTCTAGCATAAAACCTCAAATATAAATTTAAAGGGTTCCCTAAATTTCTTATCTAGGAAGCCGTTTTGAAGGTATTACACCTTTTCAGTAATACTATTATTGTGATCAATTTATTTTTTTAATTATTTTTCAAAGAACAATTTTGGGAACCCAAGGCCTTGGAATCACATGACAATCAGCACCTGGCCTCGAAATTAATCCATTTAATGTTTAGAAATTAATACATGAAAAGTAGAATCCATTACACAGTGATCACTGTATAAACCTGGAGCCATTGGAGAGAGAATTTAATGATCCATCTCAAACGAATGACAACCAGAACACAATTCTATAAATGTTGAATAATGAAATTAAAGTATATTTCAATCAATAGCAACACAACTTCTTTATGTATCATCGATCGATCCAAAATCTTGTTGGGGAATTTAATTACATTCAATTTTCCTATTATATGAATCATGTGATGATATTTAATCAACAAACTAATTAATTGATTCAAAGATCTTATGTAATGTGGGTGAGGGGTAGAATTATCTAGGATTTGAAGAATTTCACCATGATTAATTATTTATCACTTCATTAATTATTCTAAACGAAAAAAATTGATTCCAACACAAAATATTGTTGAGGTTCATTAATTATTATTATTACTGTTCTTTTCTTCTCAATTTATTCTTTAATCAAGAGTTATATTCAATTTCATGAATTCATCATATACTAGAAAATCCAAAATTTTAAACTCATTTCATGGTGAGGTAGTTAGATACTTTACATTCATGCTTGATGCAATGTGATAATCATGAGAGGAATAATGTATTGGTGGATCTGTTACATTTGTGATACATTATATTTTTTCTTAGATGTGTGTTTATAATTTGATGTGCAATGTTGTTTTATAATCATATTGGAGGGGGGAATCTTTGTGATAGATGGTGGAAATAATGAACGACTCTATATTCATGTTTTTAAGAAATCTAGGATTCTGGATTGGTGTTCAGAGGCATGTGGGAAGATAAAGAATCTAGATCTATATTTACATAAAATTTCAAACAATATGGAGAGTAGTATTGATATAAATGTTTTATGGGTCCCTCTCACTGGTGACTAGTATTTTATGATAAATATAAGATTACACTACCCATGTCCCATGATGTGTGAACCTTAGAGGATACTCAGATAGATATAGGAGTAAATGGGCATGACAACATTGTGTAGTCCCACATTGATATATCGAGGATAGATGCACACATGTAAAACATGTACTTCAACACTATCATAAGTACCCGAGCAGAAGCATATTGTGTAATTCCACAAAGACATGGACATGGTTTGTTTATACAGGTAGACCCAGATCTCAAATGTACACATCATGAACTCATAGTACAGTGTGTGTACAACTTTCATAAAGGATTAATGCCCTTTTCCTATATATATTGGAAAAGATTAAATAGGTTTTGTTCCCTATATCATTTCTTTAAGTATTAGTATGAATAATACCCTACCCATTGTATTATTATCCCTTCAACTATACTTCTTGGATATATTTATTGGAACCCTTCTATGACTCCCAAATTAAGATCCTATATCATCTTCTCTCCCTTGGTGGATTTCATGGTACCATCAACCCAACACAAAATATCTTGTGATCTAATAAAAAGAAAGTTAATTCAGATTTATTTGTTGGAATACCCCCATCATGGCTTTCCCACTTCCGTCAATAATGAGGATTGGTGTGGCTCCAACATATGTCTGTTCAGTGCCCTCATCTATTCCAGCATCAACGGTGCGACCATGGTTTGTCAGCTCGTCTACCATGACCAAGCATCTATCCAATGGTTTTTCTATGTGGATTATCCCCTCATCTACATCAATTCAGAGGGGGTGGTGGTTCTAGGTTGCATATTCTATGAGATTTATAGGTTTTAATTTGGTATTGTGGTGATTTGTTTCAACTGGGTAGCTTTGTTATTATTGTGATTTGTTTAAACAGGGTGGATCTGGTTTTTGGTTATCCTGGTTTGACCTCATTGGTTCTTCTCTGCCCATTCCTGCTAGAATTCTTATCACTATGAGGTTCAGAACCTAGTGAGGGTTCACATGTGGTTCTTAAAAGAGTAGATTCATGCCTAGAATGGTGTTTCTATTTCAGGACAACCCAGATTATCTCTTTAGTAGAGTTCCCAATGCATGGGTATGGGCCACCCAGTCCTAGGATAAAATGGCTTGAACTCATGCCCTTTGTATTTTCTTTCAGGCTTATGTGACTTTGCTGGAAAGGGTGTATAGTGGAGGGAAGAGGGGTTTGTACAGGATGGTCATTGATGGAGGTGTTATGGACCTATGATTTTAAAATAGTTTAATGGTTTTATTGGTGAGTTCTGTTAGTATGGTGATACACCTAGACTCAACCACATGGATCAGGCCCCAGTGGTGGTTCCAGATCTATTGTTCATCATTCTAGTGATTTTCAAATTTTGATGTTTGAGAGGGTATGGCATCATTGTTTGGATCGGTTCTGTGCTTTGACACATGACACTTTCTAGCCATTCATCCTTGCAATGGTGGAGTGCTTTTTAATGTTCATTTTCTGGGGATTGGAAGCTTTATATAGTTAGTTTGGTTTGTATTCCAAAGCCTTCTATTTGTGATATGTCCTTAGTCGATGTTTTCTGTAAGGGTTCCCCATTTCTTCCTTTAAAATGGGGATTTATTTAGAATAAAAAATTTGAAGGCCTTCGGGCCATTGTATGTCAGGCCTTCTGGAGACGATAAACCATTTTATGGTGTCCTAGGGGGACTTGGAGCAGGTGGTGAATTGTGAGCTGGACAGACCAAGTTGTGTTCATGTAACATCCTTAGATTTAATAAGATATATTATTTCTAATTAATTTAAATTATTTTATATTTTTTTACATGCAATGAATGGATTATATTATATTATAAGAAACACCATTTTTATCTTTCATTTCATGTAACATTGAGTTTCTTCTATAACTTGTGTTACATGCATGGACAAATCTTACTAGACAACAATATAATATAAATAAAATTTATTTAACATATTAGTTATCACATAATTATTGGGATGGTGGGAATTAATATAATTAACAAGATTATGAATATATTTTTTACACATGTTTATATAGTGAATCCTTTTATGGCCATGTAATTAGAAATGAATGTAAAAAAACCTATTGAATATAATCGACGGGATTTTGTGAAAAAACTATTACTATGGAAAAATGGAATTTTACCATAATAAATTAAATTAATAACTATTAATAAATGACTTTAATGAAGTATATATGTTATATATTTAGAAAAATGATTTAATATTCATCCAATATATTTAATACTCATAGTATATAAATAAATCTAATTTTAAGAATAAAAGATTGATTTTTCTAAAAGGCATTTTTATATCCATTTAATGCAGGAAATTTTTTAATATTTACTTTTATATAATTTATAAATTTTATATGAAAAACATAGACTACATTTATAAAATTGGAAGATAAAAATATTTTTGGTCAATTTTTTTGTATCTTCCTGAAAAGTTTAATGTTTTTATGAATAGTGAATGACAAAGAATTTTAATTGAAAAATCCACTTTTGTCAAATTCTTTGTATAGATACATTATTTTTTAAATTTATTTTAATGTTTTATTATATAAATTATACCTTAATAAATTAAATTTCTATCATTTTAACCAATATTACATTTATATCAAATTTAAAAACATTTCAAACAATTGAACTTCTTTACTTTAAACCCCAGTTATCTCCTCCCACATGTAAGACCATTTTTAAATTAAAGTCAACCACTTATTTGATTAGAAATCAGAAAAATGAATTACATATTTGGAATAATAATAATTTATAATTTATCATAGGGTTAACATTTGTTTGGAAAACAAAATTAATGAAAGGAATTAAAAATAATAACTCTAATTAATGTAAAAAAAAAGTTCACTTAGTGGTTAAAATTTAATCATAAGGGGTCAAATGGGTCAAAAAAACATTATAAAAAAATCATTTCTGGATATATATTGACCCTTTATATTTTTTATTAACTAATTTTGAGTTATTGGGAATACATTTATATGAAATTGACCCATATAATAATTAAGAAAAGAAAAATACAAAAAAACTACTTTTCTACATTTAATTTTATATAAAGCATTGGGATAGGGAAAACATTATAGGTTTGGTTATATAAGTAATTTTTAGAGATAAATTAATTTGGTTATCATAATAGGTTATATTTATTTTTTAGAGATGATCTAATTACATTAATAGTTTATGAAATTCCAACACATGGATTATGTAGTTTATAATTAAATAAAATAAATGGTACTAAATGTATTAAATGTGAGGTAAATATAATGAATTTTTGTGTTACCATATTTTTTATAAGATCATATATTGATAAAAACATTTGAATATAACATATTTTAATTCATTTTTTCTTGAGGTTTAAAGATGTTAATTAAATATATAATGTCACAATTGTAATAAATATTATATTATACATAATGATATTTTATTAAATGATATAAAATTACTAAAAATCATAACATCTGTAATGTTATTTTTAAATGTTAATACATGTCAAATATCTTCCATTAATTGAACATTTTATCTTTTATAATGAACTTGTTGACCCAAAAATAATAAAAATATTGTTAGTATGCTTAAGGTTAGTGTAGTATTTTTTCACGTTACATTCACTTATATGAAATTTAATTTACAAAACAAAATAGTTTTTTAATATTTATATTTTTTATAATAAATAATTGGGTCAAAATTTTATAATTATACTCACTTTAATTTAGTCTTATGTGATGAATTAAATAGGTTATAAAAGAAGTTACCTTAAAGAAAAAAATTAATGAAATTTTAATTATGGAATAAAATTACTAAAAAATTGATTATTGTATGGTGTGAGTGTTTATTGACTATAAATACCATAAAACACATTATTTTAAATTTTTTAAGCACATGAGTAAATTGATACATCCGAATAGTGTTTACATTTTTTTTGTTTACAATAATTCACTCCTCATCCACTCTAAATGGGTATTCACTCTCCCCCATTCATAAAATATCTCAAGCCTTATTTTTTGTCTAAAACCTACCCAAATAAACTCCCACAATCCAATAACTTGTAATATATTCACCACCTTGGGTAGAAATACAACCAAATAATTCCATTATTTGAAAGTAAAAGGAGTTCCCTAAAGAAGAGGTAACATTATTCAATGAGAAATTTTTTTATTTCCTTCTCAACCCATTAAATTATTCATATTACATCACAATATAACAACCATTGTATCCTCAATATATAAATATGTTTCTATGTTAATGGTTAAACCTAATACTACATGCAATTCCATCATATTGGTAACAAAATCACAGTTCTTGTGTCTAGAGAACTACTACCTCACGAAATGATGTTTTCATTTTTCCATTACCACCTATTCTATTTGGAAATTATGATGTTCATAAAATTTTTATATGATTTATATAATATTTATAACGTCTTAATACTTCAAGAATTATAATACAACACATACCTTCATGATTTTTATTTTTTGGGAATATGATAACATCGTTTGTGGATGTCTGAACTACAACCTCTTCATAACGATATGATAAGTTCATAATTTACATATAATGTATTAAAGACTGGTTTAAAATAATACATAATATAAAATATATATTATTTATATTAATGAAATAGTTATCTATCTGTACCTATAACATTTTATTTTCTTCTTTCTAATTCACACAAATAAAAAGTTGTGACATTATTCATGGATGTGTGGACTATCACCTTCTCAAAGTAGTTTAATTATTCCTTTTTCATCACCACAACACAACAATGATATAAATATGTATATATAATTAAATAAATTTTTATTTATGTTATAATTTTCATTATGGAAAGATAAATTTTACTTATCACTATTCTATAATGATCACTCAAAAATGGGAATGTTACTCATGTGTATGTATGGCCTACCATCTTCATTAATGTAATGTTGGTTCATTTTTCATAACCATATTTTGGGATTGATTTTATAATTATAATTTATCTAAAAATGTGATAATAATATCATGATAATTATTCTAGTGATGTTTTAATAATGAACTTATTTACCATAGTGGACCGATCAAATTCATTTTTGACATAGACGGTGAATACTGGCGAAACATCCAGCGTAAATAGTATTCATTAGGTAATTATATATAACATGTTATTGGTGAAATAAGTGTAATATGATAAATTTAAAAGGTTATTAATAACGATAATATTTAACCGAATTTTATTATTCAGGAATATTTTGAGGAAAATCATGACAAATCAGACTCATGGTAATAGATATTCATCTCACTTTTGACATATGTGAGATAATTGTCATATTCACCAAATAATTATTTTATGGGGTGTATATACTACCCATATTTATATATTATATCATGAATTATTTTATCTTAATGGTTATAAAATGTTTCATTTTATTATTATTACTTTTGGGGATACCAATTTTGATGTTACCATAATTGTAAGGGGTTTTGTCAAAATTTACATTCTATTGAGAACTATTTTTCATTATTTACCTAATAACTTTTTCATGGTTTATATACTTACATATAAATTTTTATGTCATTTATTTCATTATTTTAAAATTTTAAATTTACATTATTCATTCATAAATCTCATGATTCAAAATTTTCTTATGTTTTAAGGTATTTTCATCTAAGATTTAACAATTGTGAGATAAATTTCATATTTACTACTTAAATCATTATTGTGGTGCATGTACTACATATTTTGATATATTATATAATTAATTATTTTATAATATTTTTATTTAAATTGTTCATTTTTTTATTATTACTTTTGGGGATTTCATTTAATATGTTACCATAATTGTATTGTGTTTTTTCTCAGTTTACATTCTATTGAGTCTTATTTTTTTCATATATACCTTATTACTTTCATATGGTGTATATACTTCTCTATTGCATTTCATATCATGAATTTAATTTATCCCATGATATTCAATGTTTTAATTGACATTACTATTTCATGAATCTCATGATTCAAAAGGTATTTTCCTCTCACTTTTTAAATTTGTGAGATAAATATGATATTAATTACATGTATCTTTTTTGTGGTGTATATACTACCCTATGAGATAGTATATATTGAATTTATTTTATTCTATTTTTAATAATTGTTTTTTAAAATTATATTCCACCCTTTATTTTATATTTAAATTTTTTTAATAAGGTGTATGACACTTTGAATATTTAACGATTATTTTCCTCAAGAATGATTTTATCCACCTTTAAAGTGAATTTCCATTATTCAGACTCAAAAAACCTTGATGTTACTCATCCTCCATTGGGGATATTTTTTTATAAAACCATCCTCATTATTAGTTGTGATTTATTATGGATTATTCAACTATATAATTGAGTAAACTCTTTCTTTTCCCTGAGTTAATATTTTTTTAAGAGATTATTATGGAACCCATTTATTTTCAATAGGTTGCTCTTTCTTTAAAGATATTTTTTAAGAACCGATTTCATTTCCATGTGTTCAGGATTTTTTATCTAATTGTTATTATACCTTTTTATTCTCCATGGGTTAATCATGTTTCAAAGGGATTAACATTAAACCTATTTCATATTTTGGGGTTTGTTATGTTATAAATGACTAATTATTATTTCTATGAGCATTATGATGAATGTTTTTTATTCTTGATATGGTACTTGAAAATTATATGAAATAAGTTATCTTAGTATAGCTTATACAACTGGTTGATTCCCATTATAGCACATGGGTATGCCTGATATATCATATATTATGGGTCGGTCACCATTATATCTCAAGAATAAAATGTTAGCCCGATATAGATTATTTCAAGGGGGTCCCCATTATAGTTCACCGATTCATTTGTTAATGGTAATATTGGATGTAACCACTATTATTATTCCAATTAAAGGGGGTTTAATAGATGTTTAATTTTTTATGAAGTGGTTACTACACATTACCATAAATCATTTTAATTTCTTTTTATGACTTTATAATGTTTTTAATTATCAAGATTGATATCACATGAATTTTGTTTATTGATTTTTATCACTCTTAAAATTTCTATTTGTTTTTGTATTTTTTGATCTAGGTATTAATGGGTTTTAGTTCATTAATGATTCACTCATTGTGATTGATTATCTCATCATACCCTTATGTACTCTTATGATCATTAATTATATTAATTTTTTAATTATTCTATTTTACCTTACTTGTCATTTTTGTTCACTCTTATTATGATTCTGTTTCCCCTAGTTTTAACAAATGATGTTGAATTTTTTATTTTTGTAAATTATTACAAAGGATGATATTGATGACAAATTTTGATATAACAAAATATTGGAGAAATAGGAGAAATGTTCAACTTAGTAATTTTGAATCATTTATGTATGAGTTTATCATAATTATCTATTACTATAATCCTAAAATTTCACCCATAATATAACTGAACTAAGTTTCCCTTTATTTTGGTAAGGTTTTACTAAAATAAATTGTATCACGGTTATCATAATCGAAGTCTAAAATGTAAAGTTATAGATTTCATTACAACATCCACGAATGTGGTTTATGGGCTATTATAGTTCCTGTCAAAGGGAGGTTTAGATAAAAATAATGATTAGTATGTATACATGTTAGTTTATCATAAATGTTATGTATACAATCAGAGTTATATAATCTTAAGGATGATTGTAAGTTCAATGTATTAGACACCCCATTGAGGTTTTAAGTGATGAGATCTTCTAGTTATTAATGACATTTTTGGAGACATTTTTCTGGAATGAATTATTTTTCACAACTAGGATCAAAATGTATTGTAATAATATAGGAATTTTTTCTATGATTAATGAAAAATTGGAAAACTCATATTCTCTTTGAGAACATGTCACATATGGAATGGAAGTGGGGCTTGAACCCATGATAGAAGAATGATAAAAGTGTTATGCACTATCACTGACATACATGATATCTCTGTAATCATGACATTTTTTACATGTAAATATTATTTATATTTATAAAATGTTTAACATTTTATTTTTTGAATAATGGTTTGTATTTATTGTAAGAACATATTATCAAATACTTCTAATATTTAGTTTTTGAACTTATTCTGGAAATATTTGATGAATTTTAAATATATTTATTTATGGATTAATTTATTTTAAATGTCGGGTATTACTATTTAATTTTGAATTTTAGTGTATCATATGAAGTTTTATTTATTTGAGCTATTATCTTACCATGGGATAACCATTTGGGTTTTAGTTAATTTCAAAATATAGGGTGATTATCCTAATTTTCACATGTATTTTTAAGTGGTACTTAAACTATAATTTTTGAGCATCAAGAATAAAAAAATCATCTTGATTACTCATCATATGGATAATTTTTTTTTCAAAATTTGTAAAATGATGATATTTTAATCATTACATATATTTCCATTTTTTAGTCTAGATGGTAAGATAATTATTTATCCCTATAAAATGGCTCCTAAAATAAAAAAAATATCCAAGTGCCATGAAATTGATGACTCAATGGAATTTAATTTCAATATAGGTTAATGTGTTTGAGGCACTTAACCTTTTATTGATCATTAACTTGTCTGTGATCAATGACGGAAACCGTTCTCTTTAATTATTTATGTTGTTCCTTTTTCCCACCATTGTTCTCAATATTTGGAATCCTAGTTATGTGTATGTTCTAGAGATCGTTAAATTTCCAGCATTCCATTTTATGTTTTATTTTTTATTATCCCTTGGAATGATGTGGGATTCTATTAATTAATTAAAAAAATGTTTATCTGTTGTTAAACATGATGAATTTTGAGTATGAAATTAATTTTATGGGGGGTTATATGTAACATCCCAATATTTTATGAAATATATTATTTCAAATTAATTTAATTTATTTGATTGTTTATTTTAAAAATGATTCATAGTTTATCATTCATTGTGGAAAAAATATAATATGCTATATTGCATGTGAAAATGAGTTTCCTCGATATCATGTGTTACATGAAATATTGAATCTTACCAGACAACAATATCCTATAAATAATATTTATTTAATATAATTGTTATTAACTAGCCATTGGAATTTATATGTTGAATATTATTAAATATATTATGAATATATATTTTACACAGATTTATATAGTTAATACATGGGTGGTAAAATAATTAGAAACAAAAATAAAAAAATGATTGCATATTAAGAATGTGTTTGTATAAAAAAATATTTTTATGAAAACAAATAATTTTGTAGTAATAAATTCAATTAATCACTATTAGTGAATTATATTAATACAATTTATATATAAGATATTCAATAAATATTTTTTACTTTCATCCAATATATTTTATATGTATATGATAAGAATAAATCCAGTTTTAAGCATAAAAAGTTCTACTTTTTAAAAATGTAGTTTTATAACCATTTAATAGAAGACTAGTTTTAAAAAACTATTTTGACAAATTTATTAATTTAATAAGAAAAATATAGTTTAATTTTGAAAACTAAATTTAAAAATATACATTGGATGAGTTTTTTTAATTTTTCCGAGAAGATTTATGTTTTGATGAATAGTGAATAACACTAAATTGTAATTGAAAACTGCATTGTCATCTAATTTATTTATATAGTTAAATTATATTTTAAAGTTATTTTAAGGTATAATTAGTTAAATAATAAATAATGGAATAAAAATTAGTTCAGTGTAATAAATTTCACATTGAAATTCGATAGAAAATAATTTCAATCATATGAACTTTTTTCATTCTAAAATTATTACTTCATCAGATCAGCGGGATTAATTTTATATTAAATTACACTACTTATGTGATTTTAATTTGGGGAAATGGATTCCATATTTGGAATAATTTTTAGTTATAATGTCTTATAGGGTAAAATTAATTTTTACCAAAAACATTAGTGAATCAAATTAGAATAAATTTCAATAATTTGGGAAAAATGAGGTTAAATAATGGTTAAAATTTCTAATTGTTGGGAAACATTTCCGAGAAACATATCTAATATACATTTTCTAGAAATATATCTACAAATATTAAATTAATATTTATTCAAATTATTCAAATGGAATATAATTTAAGGAAAGTGACTCTTATAGTAACTTAAGAAAAGAAAAATACAAAAAATTTACCTTTCTTCCTTTTGTTTTCTATAATGAATTTCAGATAGAGAAAAAAGTATAGCCTTGGTTATAAATATTATTTTCAAATATAATTTTATTTTTTATTGAAATAATTTATATTTAAATTATTTTTTGAGATAAATATATCTTTAAACAAAACTATGGAAATAATATAGTATAATTCATTTATTTTCTTGATGTTTATTAAAATTTAATTAAATATATAATGTCAAAATCGACATTAATGTTATTTTATAACAGATAATACTTTATCAATGATTTGAAATTACTATAAAATATTATATTCTCTGATGTGATTTAAAAATATTAATATATATAAAATATAGTCAATTAATGGAAAATTTTATCTTTTATAGTGAATATATTTTCCCCAAAATAATAAAAAAATAGTATTGGCACGGTTATTGTTAAAGAGGTATTTCAATGTGTTACATGTACTTCGGTAAAATTTAACTTCCAAAAAACAAGGGATCTTTATCTTATAATTTATATTTAATATTTAAAATCATTTGGTCCATATTTTATAATATTTATATCATTAATTTTTTCTTAATGGATAAATTTAATAGGATAGAAAACTAGTTACCATAATGAAAGAAGCCAATATAAAAAAAATTGGAAACATTAGTGTAATGGAATAAAGTGTTTAAAAATTGAATTTATATCATATTTTGTGAGTATGGATCTACTATAATTCTCCTCTAAACCATTATTTTTCTTTTCATAAGCACTTGAGATAAGTTAGAGCTCTCAATAGTGTTTACATCTGTATTTACAAGAATATTACTCCTCCACTTTAAAATGGATCTCACTCTCACCCATTATTCACACCTATAATTAATTTTGGATCATTCAAATCCTTCCCAAATAAACTCACAAAATACATACCATTATCCTTTAAGTATATACTTAGTAATAATGTAAACCAATTAAATAGATCCTTGAAAACCAAAAGGAGATACCTAAAAAAGAGGTGACATTACTCAACAAGTTGTTTTGTTTTATTCCCCCCTCCACCCTTGAAATTTTTATTATTAAATTATTATAAAATTACCACAGTAAATTAAATATAATTATATTTTATTATTTTATGGTTTAAACCAAAACCTATAAACAATTCCATTAAATGGGCATCAAAATCACCATTCATGTGTATGACGAACTAGTGCCTCACAAAATGATGTAATTAAATTTTACTTAACAACCTCTTATGGTTTGTAATTATTATGGAAATACTGTCTTTATGTTATATATATTTTATTTATAACTTATTTATTCTTCAAAAAAATATTATATCACATGTTACTTCACGATTTTTATTTTTTTGGAATACCCTAACAATTTTTGTCGATGTCTGGACTACCACTTCCTAAAAATGATGTGATATGTTTGTATCACAATTTACCAAGAATATATTAAGTATGAGTTTAAAAAATATGATAAAAATTAAATATTCATGATATTAATTAAATAAATACCTATATATACATATAACAGATCATTTTATTCTTTCCATTTCACCCACTGAAAAAGTGATAACATGGATCTTCAACGTGTTAACAATCACCTCCTCTAAGAAATGTGATTTTTTTTTCATAATGGCAGAATAATAATGAAATATATAAGTATGTATAATTAAATAATAATCCATTTATGAAATAACTGTCATTATTTAATGATAAATTTTAATTACCTTCTTTTTTTAACAGTCATGGAAAAATGGGAATGTTACTCATGCATACATAAGTCCTACCATCTCCATAATATTTACTTTGGTTCATTTTTTTAAAACTATATTTACCATATTATTTCATCATATAATTTATGTAAAAATTGGATAACTATTTCATGGTAATTATTTTTAAAATCCTTAAATGATTACCTAATTTTCCTTAACTATATTTCAAAGTCATTTTTGACACGTAAGCTAAATTTGGTCAAAACATTCGACTTACACATTAAAGATTGTGTAATTTTATTTATATATATAATTATTAAAATGAAATTAATAATATATTTCTAATGGTTATTAATTACTTATGTAATTAATATAAGTTTATTATTTTATAATATATTGTACATGAATGACAAATTGGACTCAATGTGTGGGATTTTCATCTCACCTTTTACAACTATGAGATAAATGTCATATTCACCAAATAATACATTTTTATGGTGTATATAGTGCCTCTACTTAATTATTATATCATGAATTGGTTTAAATTCATGGTATTCAAATGTTTTATTTTATGATTATCACATTTGGGGTTTTAAATTTAGATTTTACCACAATTGTAAGGGGTTTTGTATAAATTTACATTCCATTGAGACTTATTTTTTATTATGAAACTAATTATGTTTATATGGTATATATATAGACCTATTAAATGTTATATCATATGTTTAATTTATTTCATGATAATAAAATTTTCAATTGATTGTATTCTTTCAAGGATATCATGATTCAAAATCAACTCAAGCTTTAAGGTATTTTAATCTCATGTTGTTATTTCAAAGAAATAAATGTAATATTCACAACTTTCTTCATTTATGTGGTGTATCAAATGAACCTTTTCAAATATTATGTCTTTTATAAGTTTATCTTAATGGTAATAAATTTTTTAATTGGTTGATTATCACTTTTTAGTTTTTTGATTCAGATGTTACAATTGTTGTAATGGGTTTGGTCTCAATTTTCATTCCATTCAGACCTATTTATTATTATGCACCTAATTAATTTAATAATATGTATATCCATGCCTATAAATTGTTATATCATGAGTTATATGTATCTCATTATATTCAATTTTTTAGTTGATTTTATTTTTTCACGTATCTTCTGATTCAATTTCTCTTGTGTTGTATTAGATTTTTGGGAAACCCCGACCCTATAATTTCCCATTAATTTATTTTATTTTTGAGTTTATTTTTTTAAAATTAAATTAAATGAAAAATAAAATAATATAAAATAAATTAAATTAAATTAAAATTTTGAAAAATACAACCCTAATTATAACCCTCCCATTACCAATCTTGATGCAGACCCCCCTATAGTCGCACAACACAACCCAATTCTCTAGCTTCTCTGCTTGATCGGCCTAAGTATGTACTATACCTCCCTATCCTACATTTTATTTCTATTTTCCATCATTTCAACACCCATATTTCCTTGGTTAAAACCCTATATTATTCGTTAATCGAATTTTGGTTTCTTCTTCTATTTTTAGGGTTTAATCTTGCGTGCTTATGCAGCAGTCAAGGTGCGGTTGAGAGTTTGCACCGAATTCTATCAATTTCTTTACCCAAGGTAGTTTTTTCCATGCCATATAATTTTTAGATGAATTTATTATGATTTATTATACTTATAAATGTGTTTTATGGTAAAAATTTTGGTTGGAAGGGTTGATTTATAAGTGGTTTGTCATGCGATGTGACAGGGATAAATTTTGTAAGGAAAATTGGATATGGTTTTTGTGGGTGTCATTGTGTGGGGTTTCATGAAATTGTTTTCATATGTTGGTTTGATGTTGTAAACATTGTTTTTAGGGTAACTTAGGGTTCAAATGATTTCGGAATTCTTTTTTGAAGGAAAATGAAATACTTGACATATGCAATTGATTTGAGATTTTCAATATCAATTTTTGATGGTTATAAATGGTGAAAGATATGTTTTAAAAATAATATTGGTTTATAAAATGTTTTACAAAGGACCCATGAATTTGGTTGGTTTTAATTTTTTATTTTTATTGTCTTTCTAAAATGGGAATTTACAAATTATGTAGATGATGGTAAAAACATTTAAAATGTGTAATTAGTTTGAGTAAAAGGGAAAATAGATTATTATTAGAATGTAGGACTTTTTGTGAAAATTTAGTATGATTTTCTGAATTCATTAAATAATGGAAATCATGTTTTGGAAATGCATTTTTTTTAGTGTTGGTTCCCTATAGATTAATTAAATTGTTTGGTGGCTCCTGGAAGGGTTATATACACAAACATAAGTATGTATATATATATATATATCCCCCTTTCACATATTCCCTCATGGTTAAGGGAATATGTGTATTATATTAATGGGTTTATATATATATAAGTGTATGTCTTCGTAATTGGGGGGATGATATTCATCAAAGGTGTTGGGTGTTTAATTTTTCTTCTTACTCCACTCCTATTTTGAGGAAGTTTTCCCTATGTATTAGGATTTATATTAATGAATTATTGATTTATTTAATTTCTCACCCTTACTAAATGTTATCTAGTGATATATGGTTGTTTCTAGTATAAATGTCTAAATATAAATTAAGTTAATTCCACTTTTTGTTCGATTTCATGAAACTCTTATATTAAATTTCCATACCTTGTGTTTATCAAATGTTTTTCAAATTTTCCTGTTGGCCTTTGATAGTAAATTTGTATTATTAAAAAATTCTTCATGTTGGAAATGTGTTCACTTTTTTCAAATGGATATCTAAAATGGGTTTCCAAATGGTTTAAATATTGGAGATGGTGTTTATTTTATTCTATGGAAATGAGTTAGCGTGCATTGGTTATTTGGAAATTGTTTTTTGTTAAATGGTTTTGTTGAGGCCAACATGGTACTTTTATAAAATATGTTTCCTTGAAAAACTCTCCTTGGGATGCACCTCTTTCCTTGTCAGATGATGATGTAATGGGTGTTCCTCATATGGTACATCCCTTGTGTGTTGTCAGTTGATGTCAAGAGGGAGAAAAATCCCTTAGCGTGTGTTGACGCTCCTTTCGTCATAGAATCTAAAGATCGGAAAAGGGAATATCTCAGTTAAAAGTGATTCATCCTTTGAAGAAAACATCAAAAATCGACAAAGGCATGAACAAAGGATCAACAGCAAATCAACCGCGCAAGTGATACCACTGCCGCGCAAGTATACTTGCGCGGCTACCTTGGTCGCGCAGGTGACTTGCGCGACCTAATTGGTAACCGCCCGGTAACCGCCCTGGGTCTTCTTTTGCCTATAAATAGACCCTGTGGGCCCCCCATTCGAGAGGATCTTTTTCCAGAAACTCGGATTGAAGCTCCCGACGCCCAAGTCTCTTCTCAAAGTTTCCGGAACACTTCTAAGGTAATTTCTTACCTAGAACGGAAGATCTAAAGAGAAAAAGGAAGGCCTAAGTGTTGAAACTTAACAAACACTTGCGCGCCAACCTAATTCCTTCAATATAACTTGCGCGTCCCTCTTCTGGAAGAACCTCAAGAGGATGGTAAAGGGTTTAATAAAGAGTCGCTCAAGCATTTCAATGCTGGTTCAAAATCGCGCAAGTACCCCTCATGTCGCGCAAGTATACTTGCGCGACCAATACTTGCGCGCCGCCGCAGGACTTGCGCGCCTTTCAAGACTTGCACGCCCCTATCTTTTCGGGTGCCCATCTTGCCCATTTTTACCCCTCTTAAGCCATTTCACCTTTCCTATTCAAGATTCAGTCTTCAAGATACTCTTCAAAGCCATTTATGGCATGATTTCTTGATTTGACATCCTTGTCTGAAAGGAATTCTGTGAAATCTCTCTCAAAGTCCAGTGATTTAAACATCCTTATGTCACTAAAATACGGAGAGTTCATTCATTCAATCTCATCCTTTAAGATGAGAAAATCTTAACCTGGGTCTCCTTTTCAGGAATAATCCCCAGTTATAAAACCTTTGATCTGGGCATCCTCCTCAGGAGTAAGCCCCAATCAAGTTCCCAATCTTGGGCATCCTCCTCAGGAGTAAGCCCCAAACCTTAATCCCTAACCTGGGTCTCCTTTTCAGGAATAAGACTCAGTCATAACCTTGGGCTTCCTTTTCAGGAGGAAGCCTCAAGTCCCCTAAACTGGGCTTCCTTCTCAGGAATAAGTCCTAGTCATAAATCTTGGGCATCCTTCTTAGGAGTAAGCCCCAAGTCTCTTAAAACTTCTCTTAACCAGTCATAATTTACCTTTGATTTGGGTTTTCCTTTTCAGGAGTAAAAACCCAATCATAAGTCCCCTCCTAACTTGGGCATCCTCCTTAGGAGTAAGCCCCAAGATTAGAGTATTCAAATCTCCATGAAGCACATATAACTTTATGGACCCTGTTCATGGATTTTCTCCCTAAAAGTAAATCCTAAACCTTTATCTATCTGGGCAGTCATCCATACATAAGCCCCAAGCAAATTCCTATGATTGCATCTTTCATGGCACAATTGTCTAAATTTTACCAATACCTCTTGTTTCTCACACCGAGTATGACTCACGTGAGCTTAGAGTGTAAAAGTAATTATGACATTCATCTTTTGAGCCATCAATCATAAACATCATACTCCATCACTCGAACTACGTGGGTTCTGATTCCTTTTCCAAAACAAAGGATACGTAGGTATCCCATTTATGGGTTCGATCCCAACTTTGAGATAATCTCTGTCCTTCTGAATGACAATAAACTTCAAGTGCCCCACTGAGTGGCTTTAAAACCAGCCTGGTCATCATAAAATGACCAAGAGACTTTTTATATAAATGTTTTGAAGGATACCATTGACCAAGAATCTCTAAACAAATATAGATGATTCTCTATCAATGAATAACCTCGAATACATATAAAAGATTCTCTAAATTTCTTGCATATTTAATCATTGATTGTTAAAACTAAAGGAAATCTCATTTTATACTTGGTAATGTAATAAGGATTCACGAACATAACATAAATCTATAAAGAGAGTCCCGGAGTAGACAATAATTCCCCTCAAAAAAGTGTGATGAGTCCGACCTCCCATCCTCTCGATCAATGCAAATTCCTAAGTCTCATTAGTCCACAAGCTAATGAGCGCCTGCCTTTGGAAAGTAGGTCCAAGCGGATGTGGAATCATTGGATGTTTCCGGTTCTACGAACAAACCCGTTAGAAACCGATCGGAACGTTTGAATCTCCCGTCCAGGAGGTCATCCCCGGATTCCGTGCGAAACAAAAATGGTGAACCCGACGTGAATCCTTAACCAAGTTAAAGTGATGTTCTTCTTATCTGTTAGGCCCCTTGGGCCAACAAGGCAAACATTGACATATGATCATCCAAAAGATGTAGTAGCCGGATTCATCTTGACTATGTCTGTTACATGGAACATGCACTCTTTTCTCAAGATCTTCTGCAAAAAATGGCTTTCCTTAAATTCACCCCTGTGAATACTGCTGCTGTGAACACCTCTACTGTGAGGTCTGCTGCTATGAAAACCAATGCTGCTACTCCTGCTGGAACGTCATCCGCTCTGAGGATGACATCACCAACTCAGCGTCTTCAATGCTGTGTTTCTAATGCACTGGTTAAGGAGTATCGTCGCAACGGTACTATCCCAACTCTGGAGGCCGCTCGTCAAGCCCTCCAAGTTAACAATTCTACCTGGTCATCCGGACAACGGCGACCAGCAATCAAGAAGCAGGCGGTGCTGACTACTGTCTCTAACCGTTTCGGGTCGTTATCCCCGGAACGCAGTTTCCATTCACTCCCTTACTCCGAGGAAGTGAATGAGCAGGTCCCGCAGGACCTTAATTCAAAAAGACAGGAGTCCTTCTCAAGGGCTCCCATCAACAATCGCCGCCAGACTCATGCGGTAGTGCGCCCTCAACATGATGAGGGTACCGACTCCAGGCATTCAGCTCAGGTTCCTCGAACCCGAGCAGGCAAGATGAACCGCCAGAGATGGAATCCGGTTAACAATAGGAAGGTTGTCATCCCTGCCATCTCCGGAGAAGTCCACCAACCTAACTTGGTGGCAAATAATGAGCAGGCATACACACCTGTTCGTTTTAATCCCGCTGTCCAGCAGACTCGTCTGGCAGCATCAAGCCGATCCCGCCAGGCAATTCCGGCAGAGTACCATAGGCAGGGACATACACCTGCTTATACATCAGCAGTTAGTCAGCAGGCTCGTCTGACTACATATGATGGATCTCGTCAACCGCGTTTGGCGAAGTGTAATCAGCAGGCACATACACCTGCTAATACTAATCAAGCCTACCAACAGTCTCGCTTGGTAGCGCACGGAGAAGTCAGTCGGAAAGCCCCGATGACAAACAGGAGGCAGACTAAACTCTCTGCCTCCACACTTGAGTACTGTCAGGAGTCACTGACAGGAAAAGGAGGACAGGAGCAGGCACATACACCTACTCCAAGCCCGGAATGGACGTATATCCCTGTTCCGGTGGCTGAAGTCACCAAACATATTTTGTCAATGGTGAAAGAGCAGAAGCAAATTCCTGCTCATATTCTGGATGCTTGCCAGGATATCATAACAGCTTCAGCATCATCTCAGGGACAGACACATAAATCTATCCCTAGCAGTGGAGTGACACATCAACAATTCACTCCGGAACAGACACACACATCTGTTCCAGTCCAAGAGGGTTATGGGGTATACTCCCCCATATCATACGGACAACCAAGTCAGGCACATACACCTGATTTGAGCGATGATTGTCAGCCTAACCTGACCATCTTTCCTGATCAGGCACATACACCTGCTCAGAGCAATCACTTTCGTCATCAAGTGGTTTCTAAAGCGAGTAAGAAGGCATCTAAGAAAAAGATCCGCCCAGCACAGTCAGGAGATCAAAGGCCAATCTGCAACAAGGCCTTGCTCGATGCTGGAGTTCTTGAAGCCCTCAGACATTTATCTGTCGGAATTCAAGATTCTACTCCCTCAGTTCCCAATAACGGGAACATTAATCCTGAAGGTCTTCAACAGACACTTCCTCATGAAGACTTGCTTCATGAAAATTCGGTCAATCTTGAAGTTTCTTCTTCAGATGAGAGCCACAGGAACCCTCTGTGTGGTCAGAAGACCAAGGAGCAAGAGATTTCATCTTTTGTTGTAACCCATCATGATGGTCCTCCTCATGGTGATGAACTTCGCTGCGAAAGTCCTCTCCGCAGTAGTGATTCACATTGTCTCGAAAATTCTTCAGAAGGCAATGTAGTGACGAGAAAGCCCTCCTATCTCGAGGCACTTGCAAACGTAAAACCAGTCATGTCTGATGATTTACTATCGGCAGGTGAAACTCTTTCTCCATAAGAAGATAGCCTGGGGTTCAGGTTATTCTCTGAACCTTCCCTGGGTCATTCATCTTCCAGCATGAATAGTGATTCCTCTACCAATCTTGTTGAATCCGATGAAGCAACAAGGAAACACCAACTCTGGTCCAAACAGGTAGAAGAATCTTCATTTAATGATAAAGAGGAAATGCTGAACATGAGGAAAAAACTGGCAAAAGGTGAAGTACCAGTCATGTTTTGGCCTTTGGCTGATTCCCAGTATGACATTCCAAAGATGTTGACGGATGATGGAATCCATGATATTCGTCTCAACATATGGAAAACTCTTTGTCAATTAAAGAAGAAGGTATTATCTTACGATGAATATGAAAATCATCTTAAGATAATAGAAGGGTTACAACGCCAGATTGATTTGGCATCTCTATCAGTCTCTCGGTATCTGAAGGCTGAAAAGCAACAGAGAACCCTTCAACGTTCATGCCTTGGCGCACTAAGAATATTGCGTCAGTTAATTTCCAATGCTCCATCTAATGTTCATATCAGAGGATGGGGTGTTCACGGAGCACTACATTTCACAGTGCTTTCCGGACAGCAAAGCCCGCCGAAAATGGTCTCATGCAATGTTATTGCCCATGGTCGGTCACAGTCAATGGGCTTTGTTCATAATCAAAAGTTTGCTCGAGAGCAAGCTTCAACTAGTTCCTCTCAAAATCAAGTATATAGAGAATAGGTTGTTGAATTGCTCCTACATCAAGTAGGAGAGAATATTGCACAAGCCTCTCGTCTGGAGCAAACACGTCATCAAATGACAGAAGTTTCGGAAATCATCCAATGGTCTGTTGAACCAGGTGATAAAAGTGGATACAGGTTAATGCATCCAGCTAATTTCTGAACTAAGATTCGCAAGATCAAGAGAGATTTCAAGAAGATCTCAAACATAGCATGTCAAGAGACACCCCAGCTTGCCAGACTGGGGACTTCTCTAACCCAACCCTCAGAGTCAACGAATGGGATTCGAGGAGTTGAGCGGAATCAGCAGGAACACCCCCAGTCCACCGGACTGGGGACTTTTTCAAATCTTCAATCCCTCCCTCAGAGAAAGTCAGTATTCTCTCGATTAGGGAATAAACCTCAAGAGGAACGAAGAGCCAAGATATCCGGAGATTCTCTCCAAGTGACGGTTCTCCAAGAAATTCCTGAGGGATCAAGTCGACGGAATGCCATGTCTCATCATGGACATAGAAGGAGACAATATCACAGTAATGCTGATAGAAAGGATTCCATGCAATATGCATCCATTAATGTCATCAATGCTGTTGCTGCTGATTCACCAGATGAGGCTCAATCAGAGGGATCAGACGAAGAGGTTCCTGCTCAAGAAGTTGCGCACAGAGACCTAAATGAAGAAGGTGTGCGCACACGTAATCAAAGGCTTACCCAAAATCTAGGTATTCCTTCAAGTAACCCACTTCCCCCTCTCCGAAAAGGATCCAATAAGGGGAAAGGAAAGAATCAGGTTACTTCTCACCCTTCCTCTAAAGGGGGTCAATATCTCTCATTAGAGCAAAGGTTTGCACAACAGGAGGAAGAAATGAAAGAATTAAGAAGGTTGAATGCAGAACTACTTCAGAGTAGTCTTCTTCTTAAGAATGCTGAAGTCCGACAGCCGAAGGAATTTGTTGTAACTACTGAGATGGATCAAGAATATCCTCCTTTGTCAGTACACCCACAGAGGTCTAATCCTACGGGTCAAATGCAACAACGGTTGGCAGCACTACCATCAGTTGCAGCACCAACCACCACGTCTGTCCAAGCTCCATTCATTGCACCTACCCAAAACCAAGTTCAAGCTGACGTTTCTCAAAAGTTAATAACTACTATTGAGTCATTAACAGCTCAGTTAGAAACTATGGAAGGGAAACGGGCGCAAGTTCAACCTGAAAAGAAAGTTTACCCTGAATGGGTAGATTCAATTTCTCCTCCATCCAGTTTTGGAAACCCTATTTTCCCTACTTTCAATGGATCAGGCGACCCTGAACAACATTTTACGCATTACGTGTCTTGTTGTGATCCTATGATGGGAACTCCAGAGCAACAAGAAGCAGTGAAACTCAGATGCTTTGTGCGAACCTTGCAAGGACCAGCTTTTGTCTGGTATACAAGCTTGCAATCCCGGTCAGTCATCGGATGGGAGGATCTTCGTCAAAAATTCCTTCTCCAGTTTAGCTCAACTTTGCCAAAAACGACAGTTTTCGATCTTACAAACTGCAAGCAAAGGGAGAATGAAAGAGTCTCTGATTTCATTGCTCGTTGGAAGAGATTAACGTATTCCTTGAGTTTATCACTCCCTCAGGAGGAATTGTTGCCAATCTGTGTGGCAAATTTCCATGACGAATTACGCACGCCATTGATCCCTGTGAAATACACAGGAGGGTTTCGAGACCTTACTTCAATCGCTCAACAGATTGAAGATTCCCTTATACAGGCTAAGGTTAAATCTCGTGTAATTCCATCAGCTCCAGGAAGAAGAATGGGTAAAGCAGAAACTGCTACAGTTATGCTTAAATAGGCACCTGTACCTATTTCTACTTCAAAACCTTCATCTTCTCGAAGGGCTCCACCTCCTGAACGCCAACAACAAAGGCTGTTTCGTCCAAATGATCAAAAAGATCAACGACGAAAACAATTTGAGGATATGAAGAGTAAAACATACTCTTTCCGAAGTGAGCAAGTTCCTGGTTACTTCATTTCAGCTCTGGAAAATAATTTGGTTCAATTACCAGTGCCGAAGAGACCAAACAAGGAAGGAGATGAAGACCGTCCCAATTATTGTCCCTTTCATCAAATGTTGGGGCATCCCATCCAGGAGTGTTTTGTCTTTAAAGACCTCCTACAAAAGATAGTCGACTTGGGACAAGTCAAATTGAAGGGTTCTTCAGCTCATGTAGCGTGTATTACCGCAACAGATCCAGAGGATGGAGGCGAGTGGTAGGAAGTCAAAAGCAAAACTGTGAAAAAATATGATGATTGGATGGTCAGAAAGACAATCAATCGGACCCATTCCATTTTGCGAACACAATTGAAGAAGCCAATTGTGTCTCCTACAAAAGCTGCAGTAAAGCCTCCATCAAAGGACAAATCCTCAAAAGGGCAGCGCAATTCAAAGAAGAAAGAGGAATCAGGAGAAGATGAGTATGTATCAAAGCCTAAATTGTCTTTGACACTGGCAGATTTCATGCCATCTACTTCAAAGCCACGGGCACCGTCCCACCAAACGGAACAGCCTAAACAGGTTAACCAGGCAGAGTCTTTATCAGACGAAGAGTTAATCTTTGGTTCTGTTAATATGATTCAATTAACAGATTCATATTCCAGTCTTGATGAGCCTGAATTCCCTGTATCAAATAAAGGAACCCGAGGAAGTTCTAGAGGTTCAGGATATAGGGGAAGACGTGGATCTTTTCGAAGCCACTACTCTAATTCTACCCCTGCTAGCACTGTATATGCAGCAGAAACTCGTGGTAGAGCCCTTCAGCGAGCTCAAAATGAACAAGCACGTTCTTCTGCCAATGGCCAACTCAGCTTCGGCACGGTTATTTTGGAAGACCGATTAAAGGTTCCATCTTCTTTATCTCAGCAAGTAAATGGATCTAATCAGTCTAATTTTCCAAAACCAAAGATGTTGCCAACTTCAATACAAGATGCATCAGCTTCCAAAGCATCTGCTTCCAAGGTACCTGCTAAATAGCATATTCCTATTGGGAAAAGCAGGCCTCTAGATCAAAAGTATGATATATTGAAACACTTGGCCCATGTACCAGCCAAATTATCAATTTTGGATGCTTTGAATCTATCAAGAGATCTTCGGGAAGCACTCATCGAAGCTTTATCAAGTCCTCAGGAATTTGAAGCTGAAATTGCTGCAGCTGAAATTTATCACATAGAGAATAATCCTGCAGAATGCCATGCAGTGATATCTTTTACTGATAAAGATGAAGATGATGTTGTGCATGGGCACATAAAACCTTTGTACCTATCTGGAAAAGTCAATGGTATAGATGTTCGAAGAGCTTTTATTGACAATGGTTCAGGAGTCAACCTCATGCCCATTCGCACACTTTGTCGATTGGGCCTCACGGAATCTGATTTATCTCCTTCTACCATGATGTTGCAAGGATATGATAAAAATGAACAAGAACCACTGGGAGAAGTTACGATCAGAACTCAGTTTGGAGATCTTTTTTCCAATTCAGATTTCATGATTGTTGATCACGACTCAGCTTTCAATATCTTGCTTGGAAGACACTGGCTACATCAGCATGCAGCCATTCCGCCATCATACCATCAATGTCTCAAATACTGTTTCGATGGTCAAGTTGGAACATTGTATGGTGATAAGGCCCCTTTCAAGACATGTGAGTCTCAATACATTGAGGCGGAATTTTATCACATGAAGGGAAGAGAAAAATCTACAATGAAGGAAATTACCAAAGTTAATGCTCCATATGGTTTCGAAAAAATTCCAATAAATCCATTTTCACATGTGGGTACAGATTATGTGTTACCTATCAGTCGAATTGACAAAATAGGCGCAAATCAAAATACTCTTATGGAAAGATCCATAATGTCAATTACGGCAATCGAGCCAGACAACATGGGAGAAATTGGTAACTTACCAAGCAGTGATGAAAGCATAAGTGGTGACGTTTTCATTTCATCTGCTGAAATCCAACAAGTCTATACTTCGCTAATCAAGCCAGAAGAAGTTATAGCAACACCAGAGGTGAATATTGATGTCGATTTTCAATCCATCATCTCCTCTTTATTTCCCAAAGAAGACCCTTTTTCATCAATAGGGTCGGAAATGGAAGCTTTTTCTTCAAAATGTGAAAATTTCGACATCTCTTATGATCATGAGAATTTCGTTGTTTCATCTACTTTGCAAGTAGAAGCGGAAGAAATGACACATAATGAAGAGGAAGAGGAAGATCTTAGAGATGCTCCTCCAGGATTTGAAGAGGGTATCTCTACCACTGTGGATGAACTCAGAGAAGTAAATCTGGGTACAGAGAAAGATCCACGCCCCACTTTAATTAGTGCGGCCATGACCCTTGAAGAAAAAGAGATGTATATTTATTTTCTAAAGAAAAATAAAGATATTTTTGCTTGGAATTATACAGAGATGCCTGGCCTTGATCCTGATGTTGCCACCCATCATTTGGGTTTGCCAAAAGAACATCGAGGATTCAAGCAAGCCGCGAGAAGAACACACCCAACCTATGCTTCCAAAATCGAGGCTGAAGTAGATAAGCTTATCAAAGCTAACTTCGTCAGAGAAGTTCAATATCCCAAGTGGAAGGCTAATATTGTCTCTGTAAAGAAGAAGAACGGACAAATTAGGGTTTGCATCGATTTCAGAGATCTTAATCGGTATTGTCCCAAAGATGATTTTCCAGTTCCGATTACAGAACTCTTAATTGATGCAACGACTGGCTATGAAGTACTTTCTTTCATGGATGGATATTCTGGATATAATTAGATCCGAATGGACCAAGAAGATGAGGAATATACAGCCTTCAGAGCTCCTCAAGGTGTGGTTTGTTACCGGGTGATGCCCTTTGGTTTAAAGAATGCAGGTGCAACATATCAACGCGCCATGCATCGTATCTTCAAACCTTTTCTAGGGAAATTTGTTGAATGCTATGTAGATGATTTGGTGGTTAAATCCAAACAACGTTTTGATCACTTGGCTGATTTGGAAATCATATTCCACAAGCTTCGACAACATAATTTGAAGATGAACCCCTTAAAATGTGCTTTTGGGGTAACCTCAGGAAAATTCCTCGGCTTTGTTGTACGCCATCGTGGTATTGAAGTCGATCCTGAGAAGACCAAATCAATCCTTGGTATGTCACCTCCTCAGAATTTGAAAGAATTAAGAGGACTTCAAGGACACTTAGCCTATATTCGGCGTTTCATCGCCAATTTGGCAGGCAAAAGTTTACCCTTTTCCAAATTATTGAAGAAAGGAGTCACTTACTAGTGCACTGAAGAATGTCAAGAAGCATTTGATGTTCTCAAGAAATACCTCTTGAGTCCACCAGTACTCATGCCACCTGTTGAGGGTAGGCCTCTTATCCTCTATGTGACAGCTTTAGAGAAATCATTGGGTGCCTTCCTCGCTCAAAAGAATGATGCTGGGAATGAAAATAGTCTCTACTATCTCAGTAGAACTATGCTTGAAGCAGAAACCCGGTATTCGAGTATTGAAAAGTGCTGCCTAGCATTAATCTTTGCAGTTCAGAAACTGAGACACTACCTGCAACATCACGAGGTCCAATTGGTATCTCGTAATAACCCACTCAAATTCATCCTTAGTCATCCAATGCTTACAGGACATCTGGCAAGGTGGGCGGTTATTCTACAGCAGTTCGACATCCAGTATGTGTCTCAAAAGGCAATTAAGGGCCAAGCTCTGGCTGATTTCCTGGCTGAACACCCTTCAGTGGAAGACACGTATTCAGATATCGAACTCCCTGATGAGGAAGTTTTTTCTATTCAAGAGAGTCCTCAAACATGGGAAATGTATTTTGATGGTGCTTCTAGAAGTCCAACAGGGAAGAAAATGGAAAATCCTAAATTCAACAAAGTTGGTTTAGGAATTGTGCTCATTTTTCCAGATAAGGCAGTGTTACCTTATTCCTTTTTGTTGTGGGAAGGTGGTACCAATAATGAAGCTGAATACCAAGCTCTCATTGCAGGCTTGGAGTTAGCACTTCAAGCACAAGTGAATCACTTAAAGGTGAAAGGTGATTCAGACCTGGTAATCAAACAAGTCAATGGGGATTATGCCATCAGAAAAGAAGAATTAATCCCTTTGTATGATTACGTCAGAGAGTTAATGTCGGAATTCCCTTCAGAACCGACATTTTCTTATGTCCCAAGATCACAAAATGCTCAAGCTGATGCACTGGCTAATATAGCCACAGCTTTAGCAGATCCAAATCGGGACGAGACAACCATCGGTATTGCCCACCGTCGTGCAATTTCACCTTATGTTCAAGTCAGAACAGAGGAAATTAATGAAATTAGTCCCATTCCTGAACCGTATGGTCATACAACAGGATGGATGTCACCTATCAAGGAGTACCTTCAAAATGGAACACTTCCACCTGATAGAGCCGAGAAAGAACAAATTCGGCGACGTGTGGTCAATTTTACTCTTTTTGATGGTCCAAACCACCTCGAGAAAATTCTCTACAAACGTGGTTTTGATGGAGTTCTCTTCAGATGTATTGATGGTGAAGAGACAATGGTTGTCATAAAAGAAGTGCATGCAGGAGTCTGTGGTGCCCACCAGTCTGGACATAGATTGTCTGATCAAATTCGAAGGCTTGGATACTTATGGCCTTCAATGATACAAGATTGTGTTAATTTCACAAAGAAGTGTCATTCATTCCAAGTATATGCCAACTTCATTCATCAACCTCCAGAGTTGCTTCATACAGCTAAATACTCATGGCCATTTTCCACATGGGGAATGGATGTGGTGGGACCTTACCCTTCAGCTACGGCCAAGCAGTTTAAATACATTCTTACTGCTACTGATTTCTTTTCCAAATGGGCAGAGGCAGTACCTCTCAAAGAAGTCAGTTCTAAATGCATTGTCAGCTTCATCAAGTCTAACATCATTACTAGATTTGGTGTCCCTCATACCATATTGACGGACAACGGCACCAACTTCTGTTCTTCTGAGGTAAAGAGATTGTATCAAGAATACAACATTAAGTCCAACCATTCATCTCGATATCATGCAGCGGCTAATGGCCAGATAGAGGCCTTCAACAAGACTCTTTCAAATATAATGCAAAAGATAGTGGATAAAGATAAGAGGTCATGGCCTGATAAACTCTTTCATGCTTTATGGGCTTATCGGACTACCACTCGCAATGCAACGCGGTCTACTCCATATTCATTGGTATATGGAACAGAAGCAGTCTTGCCAATTTAAGTTCAATTGCCCTCACTCAGAATAGCCATTTGTGATCAGTTATCGACAGATGAGCAATCCCAAAAGCGTTTGAATGAATTGGAACAGTTAGATGAGAAGAGATTGTGCACTTTGCACCACTTGGAAATCTATCAGAATCGGATAGCACGAGCTTTTAACAAAAAAGTTTGTCTTCGTTCATTCATTCAGGGAGAATTGGTATTGGTTCTTAAAGCACCAATGATACCAGGAAAGAAACCTCCCAAGCTTGAACCAAAATGGGAAGGACCTTATTCAATACATAAGGTCTACTCCAATGGAGCGTATTCTCTAATCTCAATGGATGGAGAACACATCACGACTCCAACTAATGCCAGATTTCTGAAGAAGTATTTTGTATAAACACAAAATATTGTTCCCAGAGCCAAGACTCTTACATTTGGTTCGTACAGCAATGGTCCAGTATGACATTAAACTACAACTTCGTCCAACATGACGTTAAACTGTGTCACACTTCTGTCCGAGATGACATTAAACTATAATACGTCCAGCATGACGATAAACTGTACGGTCCATGCATAAGACCTTAAACTATTCGCACTTATGTCCCTGCAACATGACACTAAACCGTGCAACATCAATAGTCCTAACTGCAAGACTTTAAACTGCATAGTCCCTGATTATGTCCTACATGACATTAAACTGTATAGAAGTTCCTATATTTTGTCCGAGATGACATTAAGCTATATTGTGTCCTAGCAACATGACATTAAACTCTGTGGCACTTCCAACGTCCAGCATGACGATAAACTGTAAAAAGTCCCCAGAACTGATATCCTCATATTGGTTCACCTTAGTCCTAGCTACATGACTTTAAAACTGTACAGCACCAGTTCGTCCTTGCTATATGACGTTAAATTATACAGCAATGGTCCAGTATGACTTTAAACTGCAACTTCGTCCCACACGACATTAAACTGTGAAAAAATTCCATGAACCGTCCAGCATGACCCTAAACTGCATCATCCCTGGTCCATGTATATGACCATAAACTATTTGCAAATATGTCCTGCAAGACGTTAAACTGTGACGTCCTAACTACATGACGCTAAACTGTATAAAAGTCCTTGATATGTCCTACATGACATTAAAACTGTGCATCGTTAAGGTTGTTATTACCTCTTGTTTCTCACACCGAGTATGACTCACGTGAGCTTAGAGCGAACATCAACCATAACACTCCCTTTGGGCCACTAACCATGTGTAAGTCCCAACAACATTTTTTTTAGATCATTGTCCACAAGAACAACTTGATCATTAATTCATTCTTTAATTGAACTACACGGACTTTGATCCTTGCCCTCCAGGTTGGGTATGTAGGCAACCTCTCAGGGTTCAAGCCCAAAAAACAATCTCTTCACATCGTTTCACCACCATCTCATATGATGATGATTTGTGAAACCGCCCTTGGAATCAATATCTTTACATTGATTAACTTTCGTCCTTGTTATATGACGTTAAACTATACAACACTTCTGTCCGGTATGAAAATAAACTACAATATTTCTTTGATTTCCTCATTTGAAAGAGAACTATTATTGACATTGATTCTTTTTCAATCATGGTTTTCATTTTCAAAAGACTACGTACATACATGGTAATGCCTAAACTTTTTATCTTAGGTTAAAACCATCATTGCACTAAAGTCCCCTTTCACACTTCACATGTACGAACCAAATTTGTACAAAGGGTAAATCTAGAACTACGTGGACTTGATTCCCATCCTTATGGGATACGTAGGAACATTCGAGTGTCCCTCGAATCCAGTCCCAAGTCTTTTAGGCCTAACCCCAAATTTCACTTTCAGTCCCTTGGCTGAAAAGTCCTCATGAAAACACACACTGTGTATTCATTATTATGGTCCGAATTCTATGACCCTAAACTAAGATTACTCATACTTTCGTCCTGCACGATGTTAAACTGCATTTCAAGAACTACGTATGGCTTGATTCTCATTCTTATGAGATACGTAGTGAAGTCCAAGTTTCAATTCAGGACCCAGCCACAACATGATTATGGTTTTCATTGACCTATGTATCTCTATATACATTAGAAAATACCCATCTTTATGTATTACAATCCTAACCTTAAATATTTTCAGATCTTCATAACCCTTTTCATGACTTCTAGTCACAAAAATGTCAAACTTATGAGAATTCTTTTGCCTGACTATGCAGCACGTGCCCATAGGTGGCCTTGCATAAACAGTCCACATAAAAGACTTGTCAGCCAAGAGATGCTATTTATTTGACCATGCAGCCAATGCCCATAGGTGGCCCTGCATGTTTTCAACCCCCTAACGGGTTTGTTAAATAATAGTAACTTCATTCTTGGGAAGAATGCCTCTTTTGTCCTTATTTGTCTTAAACGACAGTATGTAGGGATCCGCAAAAATAGCCATCCTTAATGTATTTGTCCCATATCCTTTTTCATGATCTGAAAGTATTCAAGTCTATGGTTTATTCTTCTTCCCTACGTTTGGGTCAGACCTTCGTAGGAGTGATATTCATCCAGTTCTTCGATATTCTTGTTTGGAAATATATTCTCCATATTCAAGTACCTCTTTCCATACAACAAACTCTATGCTTTAGAAAATTTGAATCTCCATAAACTTTCACTGGCTTTTAGCACTAGGAAAGTAAATTTCTGGGAGTTCTTTTGCCTGACTATGCAGCACGTGCCCATAGGTGGCCTTGCATAAACAGTCCACATAACAGACTTGTCAGCCAAAAGATGCTATTTTATTTGACTATGCAGCCAATGCCCATAGGTGGCACTGCATATTTCAACCCCCTAACGGGTTTTGTTAAATAATAGTAACTTCATTCTTGGAAACTACTTCTTCTAATGCCTTTTAGCTCTTTTTTTTCATATCATTCCTCATATTCAAATATTCTTAAGCCATAGTTTACATTTTTTTCCCCTCATACTTGAGTATGGTAAATATGTTTTCAGATAAATTATCAAGGAATTGAATCCATTTTAATCCATTTCCGGTCAAAGCTATTTCGACCTTAAACATTAGCCCCTTTATGTCCGACGTGCATGACTTTAAAATGAACACACAAAAGACAAAGGAATTCTGAATAAAAGTCAAGTTCCAGCTCACTAAATATACATTTTTTGTATGATTTAGGTAATATTGAGCAGTTAAATGATTCAAAGTTTGTAGGGTTATTTGTAATAATCCTAGTAAAAAATCAAACTATGATTACTAGGCCCATTGACTTAAGTAAATTTGAAGCAGGTAATGGAAGAATGCAAGTACAAATGATTGAAGACAAAAGTGTTTTTCATTGATACACAAGAGTTAGAAGGACATCCACAGACTGGAATCTCTTCTCTTTTTCAAGAATTACAAAAGATTTTCAACATAAGTCTTTATTTGATGTATAGCATCCTGAGCCTTATCAACAGTTACTTGAAGCTCGTGCACTTGACCAACTTCACTCTTCTCAGCTTGCTGAAGTGCCTTCTTAGCATCTGCAATGGCTTTCATTCCATTCATATGAGTTTCATCCAATGATTTATTAAGCTGATCAAGTTCCCTAGTAACAGCATCTAAATGTTGCTGGAGCTGCACCTGTTGGACGACCTTTTCTTTGATTTTTTGCTTCAGATCCTTCATCTTGACAGCATAATTAGCTTCAGCCTGGGATATCGCAGCCTCAAATTCGCCTATGTTGACTGACAATTTCACTCTGGTCAAATCTTCGCGACTTGTCTGCATTTGCTCCCTCCTGAAAATAATCTGTTTCACCGCAGCATGGATCTTTTCATACCCAAAACCACCAAGTCCCATTATAACAAATTGGGATGACAATCGGGAAATTTTTGATGGTAGCTCTTCTAAAGGCACCCCCGATATGATGTTCCATATGTTGTTCCATGCCTTACGTCGTGAAAAGCTGAACGCTTTGAGCATCTCTGGATCTGATTCAACATCTTCGTCAGAAGGGGGTATGTAATCTGGAATTAACATGTTTAAGGAAGTGCCTCGTCCTGCTCTTTCCCCTCTGACTTGGGCTTCTTCACTTTCAATTCCCGTTGGGGCAGAGGCTGAAGCCTCATCTCCGGATCTAGTCATTACAGTTGATGGCCCTACATGATCAATTGAAAGATTTTAGTTGAATCTTAAAGGATAACAAAAGAATGGATTGTCTTGCAAATAAAGTACAATCACAAATATTGTTATCCCTTACCCAATGGTGGTTCAGCAACATGAGAAGACTTCTCCCCATCTTTCCCGGTTTCAACAGGATTTTCAAGATGGGTCTCAGGAGAGTTTATTGGATTTAGCTCTACTTGAGCTAATGTTTCTGCAATGATAGGGTTGACATCAGTGTCCACACCCTCTTCGGGCATTGGTAGTTCAGCAGCTTCTACGGAAGAAACTTCATATTATTTTACATCATGGTTAGAAATATTTTTCTTTTAAAAGAAAAATTTGGGCGAAGGGTAACACTCACGCCCAAGGTCTTCTAAATCACATGACAATCTAGCATGATCATAAAATTCTTCAAAAGTCATTCCTTGATTCATCATTTCATCCAATGATACTTCAAAATCTTGGTTAGTCTCACCAGTGGGAGCATTTGCTACGTCTTCTTGCTGACTTATGTCCTGCAACCCCTGACCCTGGACAACATCTTCAGTGATAGGAGGGATACTGGGAATGGATGTTAGCTCTTCTCCAGGAGAAACCAAGTCAGCTTGAGTCTGTGGTTGTTCTACAGCACCCTCCACGGCCTTTGAAGAAGGATCAGTCCCTTCCCTCAAGGGGGAAATTGAAGAAGCCCCTGCAATCCTCAGAAATATGAGTAACCATATGATTATGGGTATAAAATCATGATTGTTTGAAGGACTTACCACTGCTAATGAAACGTTTAGCTAAGGATTTCCTCCTTCGTTGCCTTGGATTATTTTGTTTTTTTGGAGTTTCAGTTGTCTCCCTTATTGGCACTTGGATTGGCGAATGAAAGGCTATGTCCAGTGCCTCATTCATGGCCTGCTGGCCTGGAGATATCTCGCCTGGTTCGCGAGGAGAATCAGCAGCAGCCCCAACAGCGGTACCACCAGGGCTATATTGTGGCGAAGGAACCCCGGTCCCTTTCTTTGCAAGCTGCAAGATGAAGAAAATAACTTCCTTAAGTAACAAAGCTTCAACTGAAATCAAGTTTCAAAGAAAATAAGGAAATAAAACTTACATCTTCAGGAGCCACGTACTCTTGCCACTCCTCATCTCCAGAACCACCAGCCCCCTCAGTGGTGCCACGATCAATCATTTCCTTCACCCGCCTGGTGATAGGAACCGAATCATCAGTGGCGTATATGAGCATTTCCAGCTCTCTGATGTAAGCTCGCACTTCATTGGGGTTATCTCCGTATTGAAGGTCTTTAGAAGCTAGAAGATATCCTATTCCAGGAAGTTGTAGGCCCTCACACAAATCCAGCCAGGCGGTCTCAGTATCACAGTATAAGCTCTGCCATAGCTGAACAACCTCTGGTCTTAGATATAAAGGCTGTGAGGAAGGTCCTACAAATTTTGATTTTAATTTCTTCCCGACTCCTGCAACTACAGATAGAGAATAAGAAAGTAAGACTTATGAGAAAATAGCAGTGATTGAAGTTATTTCAATCAAATAACTCACCAGGAGCTGATGGAGTGGGTCTTTTAACTCTGGTCGGAGGGTTATATCGGGCACGAAACCGCTTTGCTGCCGGTTGTGCCTCATCATCCCCATCATGATAATCCGAGGAATCAGTTCTAGAGGAGGAGTCTGTTGAACCTATTTCAGGAGGAGAAGCATCGCCTTCATGAATAAGAGTTTCATTCTCTACAGTCCTCTTCCTCTTTCCCACTTGATATACAGGGTGATTCAATATCCCTTTAGGGTATGATGCTATCCAGTGTTCGGCATAAAATGTAGTCAGATAATGTGCCGCTTTTTCAACTGGTAGATCAAATACTGCCCCAGTCTTCTCTCTTGATGTCAGCAACCATAGTTGTCGAGCAACCATCGGATGTTGCTCTAACCTGACATGTACTGGAGGGGATACAACAATCTGTTGCAAACATTTGAATTGGCGTGCAAATCTATATGGAGCATAGGCCTCGCATATGATTTCTCCATCAATCCTGGCTACTAACACGCCATCCCTGCAAGCTAGCATGTATGCCCTCAAATCCAAAGGGGCTTTCCCATCATCAACAAACCGCCCAGATGGAAGACTTCCATAAGGAAAGAAGTTGAATTCCTTATACATGCTTAGTCTTACTTTTATGTCATAACCATTGACATCTAATGGAGCAATTCCAGAGAATGCTTGCACTGACGGTCTGAAAGAGCTTCCAGGAATTTGTAATCCATTCTGTACATTGTAAGTCCTGAAGTGAGTGGCGATCCATCCCCACAAAACCTGGAATGGTCCCACTATTCTTAAAGGAGATTTACCCTGGAAGACGTGAAGTAAACTCCTGTGAATATTTGCTAAAATGGGGGTAGCTAACCCAACCATTTTTCCCTCATCCAACTTGGCCGCAATGACGAAGGTCCCTGGCCTAACGACTCCCTTCGAATCCCTGACCGGCAAGAGATAAACACTGAGCCACATTTCCAAGAAACCCGCCATACGAGTTTTCTTTGGAATTCTTTGATTCACTTCATAGCCCCATTTTTTAAACTCTCCTGCTTCTAGAGTTGGCCAGAATGTGCCAGGAGCTCCTCTCTTCTCAGGTTTTGGACAAGTGGTAGGACGTCTGGGCCGGGTATCCTTGGATTTCTTCTTCTTGGATCCTTTTTCTTTTGGCTCCATCCCTTTCGTCTCAGTTAGAAACACATTCATCCATTCTTCCGGATGGATATCTTTTCTAAAATGAGTTAATGAGGTCTCTGAACTCTTGAGCCTGTGAAAGATTTTAAATAATTCTCGAGCCAAAGCAGGAGTCTTCTATGGATCATTCCAAGTCATCTTGGGAGGAATGAATTCATCATACATATCGCCCAAGATTGGAGCTCCTGAAATCTTGTGGACATCCCACAAACTGATACCTACTTCTCCATGAGTCAAGTGGAAAGAATTAGTCGCTGGACTCCAGTGGCTGAGTATCTCTGGCACGAAGATATCATGTCTGTAAATATATGTCTGCCCAACCCAAACAGCTTCATATATTGCAGCTCTCTTCAGATCCTCAATAAACTCTGCGCAAGTCTGTCGCACCCAGTATGCCCACATCCAAGTTGGCTTCACACCTCCCCCAGGGCAGAAATCCCAACTTTTCTTCCAGCCTTTGGATTGATCCATCTGAGAATTTCGGAAGATTGAAGGATGACAATGTGTTTGAAGCTCAGGTGTATGTTTTTTCAGATCTGGTGTGCAAGGGCTATGATGCATCACATAAGCCTTCTCCACTGTTCCAGCAGTTTGAAATACTCCTCCGCCTGAGATATTTGCTGAAGCAAAATTGGTATAATTCTGAAACCAAGAAAATGGAAGATAATTCTTTACTTTTGGAATAATGACTTCTTGCAGATGACCATGACCATACAAAGGTAGATAAGTGCAGTGAGGAAAGTCGCGATGATATTTCTTCAGATACTTAGCCAAATCTGGAAGAGTACTGTCTTTGACAGTATTGTAATCAGGGCCAATGATATTCATCATATCATCTATCCGCTTGCTAGCCAGTTCATCAATTAATCCAGGTCTAAGAGCCATTGAATCTGCACAGGAGTTGAATAAATTAAACTCTTAAGTGGGTTTTATTTTTCATAAAATTTGTGAAAGAATTTGAAAAAAATGGCCAAGAAATTAAGGCGCGCAAGTATGGAGATGTCGCGCAAGTGATACATTTGCCGCGCAAGTATTTGTCGCGCAAGTATATGCCGCGCAAGCCTTATTACCTTGAGAGTAGCGCGGCAGCGAGGAAACAGTGAAAACAGGAGACTTGCGCGGCGACGAAGACTTGCGCGGTGAGAGCTCGAGAAATTTGGGGTCAGATGCCATCTACGGTCGGAAGCGGTATATTTATAGGCCAGGAGGCCTATCTGCGCGCCGCACCCAGAGCGCTCAAAGCCTGCGCGACGCATACTTGCGCGCCACCCTCTGACGCTAAAAGACTTGCGCGCCCTCCCTTTTCCTTTGGAAGGATTCGATTTCCTCAGAGTCAAATCCTCATTTCTCTCCGGATCCAACTCTGAGGGGGGGACTTTTGTTGACGCTCCTTTCGTCACAGAATCTAAAGATCGGAAAAGGGAATATCTCAGTTAAAAGTGATTCATCCTTTGAATAAAACATCAAAAATCGACAAAGGCATGAACAAAGGATCAAAAGAAAATCCACCGCGCAAGTGATACCACTGCCGCGCAAGTATACTTGCGCGGCTACCTTGGTCGCGCAGGTGACTTGCGCGACCTAATTGGTAACCGCCCGGTAACCGCCCTAGGTCTTCTTTTGCCTATAAATAGACCCTGTGGGCCCCCCATTCGAGAGGATCTTTTTCCAGAAACTCGGATTGAAGCTCCCGACGCCCAAGTCTCTTCTCAAAGTTTCCGGAACACTTCTAAGGTAATTTCTAACCTAGAACGGAAGATCTAAAGAGAAAAAGGAAGGCCTAAGTGTTGAAACTTAACAAACACTTGCGCGCCAACCTAATTCCTTCAATATAACTTGCGCGTCCCTCTTCTGGAAGAACCTCACGAGGATGGTAAAGGGTTTAATAAAGAGTCGCTCAAGCATTTCAATGCTGGTTAAAAATCGCGCAAGTACCCCTCATGTCGCGCAAGTATACTTGCGCGACCAATACTTGCGCGCCGCCGCAGGACTTGCGCGCCTTTCAAGACTTGCGCGCCCCTATCTTTTCGGGTGCCCATCTTGCCCATTTTTACCCCTCTTAAGCCATTTCACCTTTCCTATTCAAGATTCAGTCTTCAAGATACTCTTCAAAGCCATTTATGGCATGATTTCTTGATTTGACATCCTTGTCTGAAAGGAATTCTATGAAATCTCTCTCAAAGTCCAGTGATTTAAACATCCTTATGTCACTAAAATACGGATAGTTCATTCATTAAATCTCATCCTTTAAGATGAGAAAATCTTAACCTGGGTCTCCTTTTCAGGAATAATCCCCAGTTATAAAACCTTTGATCTGGGCATCCTCCTCAGGAGTAAGCCCCAATCAAGTTCCCAATCTTGGGCATCCTCCTCAGGAGTAAGCCCCAATCAAGTTCCCAATCTTGGGCATCCTCCTCAGGAGTAAGCCCCAAACCTTAATCCCTAACCTGGGTCTCCTTTTCAGGAATAAGACTCAGTCATAACCTTGGGCTTCCTTTTCAGGAGGAAGCCTCAAGTCCCCTAAACTGGGCTTCCTTCTCAGGAATAAGTCCTAGTCATAAATCTTGGGCATCCTTCTTAGGAGTAAGCCCCAAGTCTCTTAAAACTTCTCTTAACCAGTCATAATTTACCTTTGATTTGGGTTTTCCTTTTCAGGATTAAAAACCCAATCAGAAGTCCCCTCCTAACTTGGGCATCCTCCTTAGGAGTAAGCCCCAAGATTAGAGTATTCAAATCTCCATGAAGCACATATAACTTTATGGACCCTGTTCATGGATTTTCTCCCTAAAAGTAAATCCTAAACCTTTATCTATCTGGACAGTCATCCATACATAAGCCCCAAGCAAATTCCTATGATTGCATCTTTCGTGGCACAATTGTCTAAATTTTACCAATACCTCTTGTTTCTCACACCGAGTATGACTCACATGAGCTTAGAGTGTAAAAGTAATTATGACATTCATCTTTTGAGCCATCAATCATAAACATCATACTCCATCACTCGAACTACGTGGGTTCTGATTCCTTTTCCAAAACAAAGGATACGTAGGTAGCCCATTTATGGGTTCGATCCCAACTTTGAGATAATCTCTGTCCTTCTGAATGACAATAAACTTCAAGTGCCCCACTGAGTGGCTTTAAAACCAGCCTGGTCATCATAAAATGACCAAGAGACTTTTTATATAAATGTTTTGAAGGATACCATTGACCAAGAATCTCTAAACAAATATAGATGATTCTCTATCAATGAAGAACCTCGAATACATATAAAAGATTCTCTAAATTTCTTGCATATTTAATCATTGATTGTTAAAACTAAAGGAAATCTCATTTTATACTTGGTAATGTAATAAGGATTCACGAACATAACTTAAATCTATAAAGAGAGTCCCGGAGTAGACAATAATTCCCCTCAAAAAGGTGTGATGAGTCCGACCTCCCATCCTCTCGACCAATGCAAATTCCTAAGTCTCATTAGTCCACAAGCTAATGAGCACCTGCCTTTGGAAAGTAGGTCCAAGCGGATGTGGAATCATTGGATGTTTCCGGTTCTACGAACAAACCCGTTAGAAACTGATCGAAACGTTTGAATCTCCCGTCCAGGAGGTCATCCCCGGATTCCGTGCGAAACAGCGTGATTCAAGGGTTAATTTTGTGTGTGTTTATTGTGCGTGATGCATGTATATGTGATGAATTACTTGTTTGAAAATGTTGGCTTGCCCCCTTATTATTCATGAAATTAGAACCAAGAATAGAGAGCGAATTTTTGGTGGATCATTGATGTAGTAGTTTAGATTATGCACTAGCCAGTGGCCCATAGAAGGGGGATATTTTGTTATTATTTATTTGGAATTGGGCCCCTATATTAGTCTAGGTTATGTGCAGATCGAGTGTTTGGGTGTTATGACATCATTGGGTAGGGTATGTCTTTGGGATTGGTCACATGTATAGTATGTTATAGTTTATTCTTGAGATCTTTGGTTTCACTCATGTCTACTAGCATGAATGTTTTGATGAATTTTTTGCTAGATAATCTTGTGTGTTATTTCCCATTACCCTTGTTATATAATGGTTGAGCTTTCTTCTGGAATATTTTGGATTGTTGACAAAAATGATATTGTGTTTTCAAATGGTTATGGAAAAGTGTTTTAGAAATGTTTTATACTCACTCTCTCTTTTATAACAAATGTGTCATCTATCTTTTAAAATGAATGTAGTTCCCTCTTAAGAAAGAATATGTTATTGAATTGTAAATATAAAAATGGTGAGTGATTTTCCTTAGAGAGAAATTGTCTGAAAAAATTACTTTTATAATGTAGTTCAAACCTAAAATTAATGATTATTTTATTTAAATTAAATTTATTTGGGAATAGATTACTTGGGTATATCAAGTACATTTTAATAACTATGAATGTTCTTAATTATTCTTTTTAGACTCAGGTGAAGGTTTCATTTTTATCTCAAACACTGTGGGCGATGTTGAGTCTTGGGATTATAGAGTGACATGTTAGGTCACATGGAGTTTAGTGGTTATCAGGTTTGGTTTGTTTTATTGTTTAACTCTTATTTATTTGTTTTTTGAGGTTTATATATTTTTGGAAACTCCTTTATTATTATGATACATTATGTTTATTTATATTCGGAGAAATAATTCCCATTTTCACTATATTGGTTCCCTCAACACTTTTCACAAACCCGAGAGGATCGGGAATTCCTCTTGGGTCTTGTCGCAGGATAGCTCAGGTGATTAGTTTAGGGTTAACCTAGGTCGGTTCATGAAAAAATTGTATTGGAGGAGGTTCTTTAAGAGACCTAGATTTTAGAGTGCCCTTGTTATTTGGGTTATCAAGGTAGATTGAGTAGGACCGTCAGATCATGGGGTGTAGGTTCAAGGGAATGTCTAGAAAATACTTTCTCGACCGAACCTTGAGTTACTAGAGGAATTATGATTTTTCATAGTTTGTATGGCTCTTGTAAGTTTCTGAGTTTATGGAGAAATTAAATAAGAGTTTGTATTGTTGTATCAGTGAGAATTAAGGGCATGGAAATCCATGTGGAGGTGGGGAAATGGTCCGGAAAGGCTCTCTATGATGATGGTTTGATTGACATGTGGTCCCCAACTATACGACCAAGTTACCCATCAACACAAGTTTCTCTTGGTGCATTATTTTGGTTCCTTTTGAGATTTTTAGATATTTAACTTTTTGAGGGGTAAGTTTTTGTTTTATTATATTAGGTTGGAATTGGATGGGTTTTAGGTTTTTTTATTAGATTTTAAAAATGGAGTTTTATTTGAAAAATGTTGACTGGTTTATCTAATGTGAGATTTACGAAACAAAAACATAGAATATTTTAGAGAGTGAAATGGGTTGTTATAAAAATCAG
Organism: Viscum album; assembly: GCA_963277665.1. Taxonomy (NCBI): domain Eukaryota; kingdom Viridiplantae; phylum Streptophyta; class Magnoliopsida; order Santalales; family Viscaceae; genus Viscum; species Viscum album. The sequence goes on from OY728137.1 coordinate 277,815,822, forward strand.
AGTTATTTTAGAAAACGTTTTTGTGGATTTTTAAGGTTTCATAAGACCTGAAATTAGAAAATGAATATGTAACTTGAAATTTTTTTCATTAATGATGAGGTGTTGTTTTGAAATTTGTTTGGGTATTTTTAATGTGGTTCTAAAAGTTAAAATGTTTCTTTTATCTGACTCTTGTTATTCCTATGAATGGTCACATATATGTCTATAAATGAATGTATGTGGTAAGTTGATGGGTGCTTGACATATTATGACAATGTATATATGTGAGAATTTATGGAATACCAATGGTGGGTGTTTAGTTTTAAAGGCATATTATGTTTTCTAAAAATGTTATTCAAAAAGAGAGGGAATTTCAATTGTTTAAAAAGTAAGAGTGTGTGATGCAGCATTTTTTTCTTTGAATTTTTCCTTTTTAGTTTGGGTTGTTGATTAAAAATTGTGATGTAAAACATTGATTTATGATATGTTTTGATTTTATTTCTTGCTCCCTGTTTTCAGATTACACACCCACTGACTTCTATGGAATTCTCAAAAGTATCTATTTGTGGTTATTTCATCATGTTTATTCCAGTTGATCAAGTTATTATTTATAATTTTGGTTTGGATTTTTTGGTTATGTAGCCTGGTGGTTCTCAATATCACTTGTTCATCTAGAGGTTATTAGAGTCGAACCCTCTTTATTTACATGGGTATTCCAAACCTGTGAAATATTTGGAATGGCTATGAAATATTGAGGAGATCTTCATTTGGATTGAATCTACCAATCCTATCAATCTGGTTCTTCTTACCTTCATATCGTAAGACCTAATTTGGGAATGGTGGAAATCTATTCTTTAGGCCAAATCGTAAAATAATTACTCATGGGAATGCATTAAATCCTTATTCATTCCATAGTAATTCCACGATAAGAGGATGATACAGATGGGTTCAAGGTTGAAACGATGTTGGTGTATGATAAGAGCTTCTTCGAGATAGTACCATATCACCCAAACCTCATTGTGGATGAATTTTATATGGTTCCATTCATTAAAATGGGTCTGCGATCATAATTTCTCCAGGCAGTGCCTTCATTCTCTGGTGATTATGAAGAACTCATGAGGTATGAATTTCAGGTTGAAGCAGATTTAGAAGCATTTGGCCAGTTCAAAAGAGGTTCAAAAATCCCATTATTTTCTAACTCACAAGATTCATTTTAGAGTATGTTCCAAATATTTTTTTCAATGTGGGAATCCTTGACAAAGGATGTTTTGATGTTGTGAAGCACCAAATATATGTCATACCTGTGGTCGTTTATGTCATTTCCAATAGTTTTTATAGGGTTATGCCAGAAAGGGATGTAGAGCCAGATCCACTACCTTAGAGAAAATTCTAGCTCAATTTTATGGATGTAGTGTTAGCACAAGCTAAATCAAAATCATCTTTTCTTGTAAACAACATATTTTTGTAATTATTGTAATCTATGGGGTTGCCTTTTTTAGGTATAGAGAACGATATTCGACAAATTTTTATAACAATTATTTAATGGAAATATCCTTATAGAGTTTTTAATGTTGTCAACATATAATGTTAGTTTTTTTTAATGTTCTTCGTTTCATTGGGTTTTTTTCCTTAGTTAGGATTTGAGGGTTATTCTATCTTGAGAAATCAAAGTTTTCCTGGAGGTATAATATAGTTGAGAGACCACTATGGGATAATCTTATGAGGAACCCAATTTCCAGGTGATCTTGATTGATCACTTTCTTTTTTTCACTCCCCCTGACCCCGAATAGTGTAGTTGGTTGTATTGGATCGTGGGTCCTGTAAGAGATACTTGTGGAGATTATGAACATACTATGATGAGTTCTTTGATAGAATATATGGTAGTGGTTGGGGTGTTCCTCAAAGGGTTATGTTTAGAAAATGTACTCTACCTTGTCATTTACTTGTTGTTTGTTTAATATATTATGTCATATGACATATCTTAAGTGGGTGTTTGGATTATTTTAATGATGGTCTCATAGTTTCTTTTGGGAATTCATAGTTCCGGGTTTTGAATGGAAGCAAGTGTTGGTTATTTGGTCTTTGAGTATGTAGGATTTTCTATGGGTTTCAATTCACCAACTCTTTGGTATTGATCAGCTTAATCCCTTGGGAATGTCTATGGGAAGAAAGGGTCATGGTGGGGAGAATTCTCACACCCCGACCCAACATTTTCCTGCTATTTTATTTATTTTTGAGATTCTTTTTTTAGAATTAAATTAATATCAAAATAAAATAAAATAAATTAAAACAGAAGTAAAATTAATATAAATAAAATTCTAATAATAACCAAACCCCTTACTATGTAACACCCCAAGCTTCTACATTACGTTTCCCTTTGAATAATGTAACGGCTTGCATTGTACGCAACATCAAGATTCTAACACACCACAACCAATCAAACTAGCCGTTATGAACAGTAATACGTACTTTTTTAAATTTTCAAAATTTTATCTTCCAAAATTAACTTCATTTTTGGATTTGGAATATCGAAATTATCTTAGGGTGAAATTTTGGTACATTTCGGATAACTTTAATATTTTGATGAATAGTGAAAATTGCTAAATTTTAATTAAAAACAATTTTTTTAATCGAAATAATCAATAGTGATAAATTATGATTTTGACTGGTTTTAAATTATATTTAGAATATATTTTTACCATTTAATACAATTTTGGTCATTTGACATAATTTCACAATTAAACCAGACATGAACAAGTGTCAATCATTTGATAGTTATTATCTTTTAAAAACACACTTTTTGTTTTAACAACGGGAATTAATTTTAAATTAATTTCTGCCAATTCGGTGTTTGGAATTTGGAAAAATGGATTCCATATTTGGAATCAGGATGTCCAAATTGTGTAAATAGTTAACTTCTATATTTAGACATTTTGAATAATTCGGTAAATATTTTATTTACCATGGTTAAAGGGTAAATCCGGTAAATAAAGGTAACAAAATAATAATATAATAATAATAAATTACCCTGAAACATGTCCTAAACTTATTGGTTGACACATGTCTGAACATGGGAATCTTTGGGTCGATTTTGGGACCCCATGGAGCCACTTTTAAGTGATAATGACACTATATATTAATTAAGTTAAAATAAATACAAAAATGACATAAGCATATATCTTTTAGAAAAATATTTTTTACCTAGGGATATATTTTCTGGATTTTAGACTATAAATATTAATTATGAAGATACAAATATTTCCTACATAATTTTATTTTATTTATTATTTTTAGACATTTAATAATAAATATTATTTATGACACAATAATGATGTAGTATTTTCCTTATTAATGAAAGAATCAAATCATTGGTATTATAAATGTTAAAATTAATATAATTTGAAATTTTTTATGACATCCATGAATTTTATTTCTTAATATTAAATTATAGGATTTCTTAAATGAATTTTTATCGAATTAATATTGTTGTTAAGACTTTAAAAAAATCAATTATTGAATAGTGTCAACATTCACATAAAAGAGTTTTTAAAACAAATATTATATTATTAATTGATATTAAATTTTTAAAAATCTATTGTTCGGAAAAGAGACTTATATCATGATAGTTTTATCATTAATGGACCATTTGGGGGGTATCTTGGAGGTATATAGTGTGTTTATTAACTATATAATATAAAAATACAAAGTGACATGGTAACTGTCAAACTAATTAACTAAGAGTTAAAACAAAAACATAAGGCTAATATAATGACCCAAACCTGTCTAAATTATATTTGTAGTGTGGTTTGCAACCCATACCCACATTATAATTTAAATAATCCACTTTGGAGCAATTAGAAATCGAATATGAATTTATTATAAAATAATATTTCTAGCTTTTCCAAAGGTGCCCCTTACCCCACTTATAAAAGGGCACTCCCCCTTCTAACTAATTCACACATTCAAAGCCTTTTGGTTCAGCCAAACCCTACCCAAATACTCTCTCAAATTCACTAAATTCGACCTAGAATCCTTAGTTTGATTATAAAGCCATCCTAAGGAGCCCTTTTGATCAAATCAAAAGGAATACCTCGAAGAAGAGGTAATGTTTTCACCACCCTTTTCCAAGTTCATTTCTTCTTCAACTTCTTCTTTCTTTGTTATTACCATTATAAAATAATAAATCCAGTATCTCCTATATACTATGATATTATTATAAATATGGTACAACCATATTCAGTATTCTATCCATCCTTTGAATGACATGTCACCATACGTGCGTACATACGGCTTACCGTCTCCATGTCGTGGTGTAATTGTTATTCAATATATTATTATTTAGATGGGTATAATAATGATGTGTAATTCATGTAAATAATAAATATAAAATGATAATTATTTTTTATATATGATATAACATCCAAATATATATTATTTTAATATCAAAAGAATTATATTGTTGCTCATGCGTACGTACGGACTACCGTCTCCACGAACGCGATGAGATTCATTCCCCATCTTATCCATTCAAGTCTAAATTTCAGTTGATGAATAAAAATAATTTTTTGAGACATGATATCATTCTGGATATGAATAAGATACATCCCATCCATAACAAATACGGCTCACATAACAAATAATATAAAGCAAAATGAATTTGTTAACACCCGAAACGACGATAATACTAAGATATTATTAACAAATCGGTGTGAAAAGATAATATATGATATCATATTAATGTAATTGATTCTTTTGTAATTTAATAACAAATATTTCACCATTATACATGAGGTTAACCTACCATCAACCAAGGAAAACGTTCAAAGTAAGAGGTTTCTTATCTCACTTTTAATTCTATGAGATTTTCATTGTTCACCACTTATTTATTGCATGTGGTGTGTGTACTGCCCATGGTTGTATTCATTTTGTAATATACTTTAATTTATGGATATTTAAATCATAATTGTATGATACTTCTTTCATGTTTGTGTGTTTCTTAACTTACCAAATTGATAAGGGAATTTGAAATTTCAATTTCCACTCATTCGACTTTACGAATATTTCATTGATTATTTTACACCAAGATTATGTGTGGAATCACTATTCATTTTCTTATGTCATAATTTCCTCTCCCCTTTCTATGGATATAATTTTGACACACATAATCACACCATTTATAAATTCTCAAGTCATCTATATGAACTTGATAAGAGTAATTTTAACTCAATCTCCATTTATTAAGTTAAACATCCAATTCATTGGTGTTGTTTTTACAAGAATATGTGTGAATGTCCTCTGATTTATTTACACTAAATATCCATTCATATTGAGTGTATTTATATTTTTCACACATAATTATGTCTTTGATTTATCCTTAACCTAACGATACGGTCTTTATAAGAGACTTAATCTCAATTTACATCCCACTGAGACTTCTTTGTTTTTATACACCAAATCACTTTTATGTGGTGTATATAATGATCTTTGACATCTTATATCATTAATCCTTTTATCCCCATGATATTACAAAGTTTTTATTACCTCAATTATTTGTATTCAAGTGTCTCTTTTTTGGTTAGAAACTCTAACTAAAATATCATTTTTAAATGTTTTGAAGTCTTATTATTCTAAATCTTTCTCATTAATGTCCATGTTTTAAAAATGGTTTTATGGATTTATTTATATGGACATTAAAGTTTTAAAATTATAACTCCTTTTAAAAGTTTTAAAGTGTTATGGGACATTTCGATTCAAAAATATATTTTTAAATGTCTTCTTGACAAATAGTGTGACTTTTAAATGATTTCAAGAAAAAGGGGGATATTTATCAATAATAATTTTGATGATTATTTTCATCTATGAAAATATCCTTCATTATTCACAATTGAGGTTAATATGATACAATAAAATCTTCCATATTGTATCAAATGAGTTATGTTTGACTGTGGATGTGATATTTTTATACCATTCATGGTTTGTGGATCATGTATTGACATTTTGTATTATAGTTTTAATACGAATGTTTATGTTATATTTCAAAATTTTCATATGAGGAATGCATTGGACTTAGTAGGTGATGGGTGGAGCCCGCTATAGCTCCTCGATGCATCGGTAGGTCTAATGAGACAAACTTGTGTCTTGTCATGAGGCCTTGACAAAATATTATTTGAAGTCTCAGCACGAGGCATTGGCTACGTGGTTATGATTATCTAGCATTATGCATTCAATTATTATGAAAGTGGTTATTGATATTGCATGTGATTATTTGACTAGTATAATATCCATGTGAATAATTAAATGGAATTATTTAATTTTATTCTTTCCATATTATGTTGTAGTTCATGTTTAAAAGGCTTTTGTTTTAGCAATACATTGCCTTAAATGTTTATGTTTATTTATGAATGTTTCCTCTATATTGTTATCCTTACTGAGCATTTGATCTCACCCCTTTCAATGTTTTATTTTTCCCAGGATGTGAAGAAGTAATTTATGAATGACCTATAGGGATATTATGAAGGGATATGAGTGTGGACTATGGAGACTATCTTGTTTTAGTATTCATTTTTATGATGTAATGTAATACTTATGAATATAACTAGTGTTTCCAATGCTACTAAACTAATCAGTGTTTTGAGATTTGATCTTTCTTTTGATCATGCAAATGTTTTGTAATAATGCACTGAATCTGGGTAACTGGGGTCGGGGCGTTACATACTAAGCTCGACGCACCCCCCATGGACCTCTTGGCTGTGTACACTCTACCCCACCAGGAAGCCTCCCCTCTCAACGATTCCTCTTGATTTCTCTGGATGCTCTGTTTGACCCACCTATATATATACTCTGTCTCTATATCCCCCATTTTTGGGATTTTCCACCACTAAATAACCAATATTCCATTTTCCAAACCATATATTATGGGTTAACTGAATTTGGGTTCCTTTTTCCATTTTTAGGGTTCGATCTAGCATTCTTCTGGAGGGTGAAGGTGTAGTTGAGGATTCACACTGAATTCTGGAATTTTCTTCATCCAAGGTAGGTTTTTTCATTCCATAGAATTTTAATTTGAATTTATTATTATTTTTTAAATTTATAAATGTTTTATATGGTTTAAATTTAGTGTGAGAAGGGTGATTTATTAGTGGTTTATCTTGCGATGTGAAGAGGATAGATTTTATAATAAAAATTAACTATGTTTTGGGGGAGTGTCTTGGTGCGTTATTTCAGGGAATGGTTTTTATAGATTTTTTTGGAAGGTGTGAACCTTGGTTTAACGTCACATAAGGTGCATATGATTTTGGAATGGGTTTTTACAAAAAATTAAATACTTGACATGTGAACTTGATTATGAATTTTCAATATCAATTATAGATAGTTTTAAATGGTGAAAGGTATGTTTTCAAAATGATCTTGGTTAATGTAATGTATTACACAGGGGTATGGCCCATGGATTTGGTAGGTTTTAATTTTTTGTTATTATTGTGTTTGTAAAAGGGGAATTTATAAATTTTTTATGGGATGGTAATAGTTTATTGAAATGGGGTTTTGTTGCGATTAAAATGAAAAATGGATTCGTATTGGAATGTAGGTATTTTTTTTAACGTTTAGTATGATTTGGGAGTTCTTTATATAATGGTTAAGTTGTTTTTGAATGGAACTTTTTTTATGAGTGGGTTCCCTATAGGTTATTTAAATTGTTCGGTGGCTCTTTGTAGGGTTCTACACACAGAAAATGGGTACTTATATCTATATATAAAAATCCTCCTTGCATATATTATCTCATCGCATAGGGAATATATGTATTGGAATAAGGTGTATATATATTGGATTGTATGTGTGCACAATTGTAGGGTGATCTTCATCAAAGGCATCAGGTGCTGAATTGTTCATCATGGTATTCTCCCATTTTGAGGCGGGTTTACCTATGCAATAGAGATTAAATTAAATAATTAATGATTTATTTCATTTTTAACCATTACTAAATGCTAGCTAGGGATATATGGTTGTTTCAAGTATAAATGTATGAATCGAAATAATTTCAATACATTTTGGTGTTTGATTTCATGAAACTGTTTTACTAAATGTTCTTAATATGTTTTTATCAATGTTTTATCAAATTTCCAGGGTGGGCTTTGTAAGTAAATTTTTTTAAAAGAATCAATTTGGTTCAAAACTTGTTTTTGTTCCCCAAAATGGTTACATTTATGGGGTTCCAAATGGTTTAGAAATTGGAGGAGATTTTTATTTGATTCATTGGAAATGAGTTGGAATGTGTTGGTTCTTTAGAAATGGTTTATTGTTAAATGGTTTCTTGAGTCTAGTTTGGTACTTTTAAAAAATAAGTTTATTTGAGCAAGTCTTCTTGGGATGCAGCTATTTCCTTGTTAAATGATTATGAAATGGGTTTTCCTAAGATGGGACTCCCCTTGTCTGATATTGGTGGATGGAAAGTGGTAGAAAAATCCCTTCGACTAATTTGGGGGTGACTTCTGTGTGTGTTTCTTGTGTGTGATGCAAGTATATATGATGGATTACTTGTTTGACATTGTAGGATCACCCATTATTATTCGCGACATGGGAACATAGCATATCAAGCATGTTTATAGTAAACAATTGAGGCACTAGTTTAGATTACATACTGGATAGTGGCCCATAGTAGGGGGATATTTTGATTTTATTAGTATGGGATTGAGCCCCTAGATCAAGCAAGGTATGTAAATGATAGGGTGTTTGGGAATTATGACATCATCATGAATGGAATGTCTTCAGGATGAGTCACATATATAAAATATTCTAGATTATTTTGGAGATCCAAGGTTTCACCCATGTCTAATGGAAGGAATGTTTTGTTGCATTGTTGGCTAGATACTATTGTGTGTTGTTTCCCATTTCCCTTGTTATATGATGGTTGATCATGCTTCTGGAATAAATGGTTATGGAAAAATATTTTGGAAATTATTTATACTCAATCCAACAATTATAACTGAAATTTAAACTCTCTTTTAAAATGCATATGTTTCCTCTTTTTTAAAGGATTTGGTTTTGAATGGTAAATGGGGAAATGGATAGGGATTTTCATTAAGTGGAAAGTGTTTGAAATAAATAATTTTATATATCATAGTTCAAACCTAAAATTTATTATTATTTTGATTAAAATAAAGGCATTTTGGAATAGAATAATTGTGTATTTTTACTATGTTTTAATATTCATGACTATACTTCATTCTTGTTTTCAATGTTGGGTACAGGTTTCTGTTTGATCTCGATCATTATAGAAAATGTTGATTCTTGGGAATAGAGAGTGACTCATGGTGTCACATGGAATTTAGTTTTCATTGGGTTCGGTTAGTTTTATTATTTAGTTCTAGTTTATTTATTTGCTTTGGGTTCATTATTTTGGGATGATCTTTTACTATTTCTATTCTAATTTTTTTATATTGGGATAAATCATTCACATCGACACTTGGTTGATTCTCTTGGAACATATCACCAACCCAAGAGGATTGAGAACGCATCTAGGGCATGGTTTCGTGCTAGCTCGGGTGATCAGTTCAGGGTCAACCAAAGTTGGTTTGAGACCATTTCCATGTCACTTGTTATTAATACCATGCTCATTATTTCTTGTGTTGGATTATGATTGTTTTAATGTTATTATTAAGGGACCTATTTATTTTTCATTATTTAATCTTGTTTCCATGAGATTGTTATGGAACACATTTCTTTTCCATGGGTTACTCATGTGTAAAAGAGATATATAATAAAACCCATTTATTTTAAACAGGTCAATCATGTTTCAATGAGATTGTTATGGAACCCATTTCATTTATATTGATATATCATTATTCAATGTTATTGATATTAAACCCATTTCATTTCAATAGGTTGATAAGGTTTTAAATGAATGTGATTATTTCTAGGAGTTTTATGGTGAAGGGGTTTTATTCATTATATGGTAGATGATCATTATAAAAATGGGGGAGATCTATACTACTTATATGATGGGTTGATCCCCATTATTGCAGATAGGAGAGACCAATATAGCTTATATGAAGGGTGGGGCCTCATTATATATCATGAAGTATGGGTAAGTCAGATATAGATTATATGAAGGTTAATCCCCACTATTGCTCCCCAATACATTTGGTAATGATAATGTTAGAAGTCAAACATATGGTTATTCCAATTAAAATTTTTTCAAAGGGTTTTACGAAATTGATGCTCCAAGTTTACAAATAGAGTTTTAATTCATTGTTTTGAGTTTATAATCTGTTTACTAATAAATATTGATATCACATGGATTTGGATTATTGATTTAGAAGAATTTTTACTTTTCCATGTCTTCATTTTTAAAGATATAGGTATTTATGTTTTTGTGATGTTTTATGATTCACTCATGCACTATGAAATAAAAATGTTGGGTTAAATGTGAGAAATGTTCTTTTGACGACATGTGAATTTTTTATCCATAAATTTTTCCAAATTCTCAAAAACTATAAAACATAAAATTTACAAAAAATGTAATTAATCCATGATTTCAATATTATATTATATGGTATTATGGAAAAAATTGGGTCAAAGTTATTAACATAAAGGACAAAAATGTAAAGTTATGGTTTTCAATACAGGTTCCAATATTGGGGGTTCTAGACTATTATAGTTCTGGTGGTATTTTGATATTATTCCCCATATATACAATCATATTGGACTAGTTTTTAGACTATTTTAGGTGGTATTGTATTTGCCCAAGTTTACTTTCTATTTCTTATTTTCATACTCTGGTCGTGGGACTTGGATGTATGCATACATAGTTTATCAGTTGTTTTACATTTCAACATTGTAGGATCATGGATATGTTTTCAATTTTACATGTAATTTAGGATAAGGCAACCCATGTTAGGATATTTATAATCTACTCTAGGTGCTATCTATTGACCTATTGGAGATAGGATTATGGAGTCACGGCACTAACCCCTTTGGGGTATGTCATGACATATGGTGTTGTCAAATAATTAATAATAATTTTGAAGCCTATTTAATTTTATAATTTTGTCTATTATACCATATAAATCTCCGTTAATTTTTATAGAATGGACATTCATTTAGGAACTGTTCATGTTTTCTTAATGACTTTCACTCACACTATAATCGTACTTCTTGATTTGTACACTAATAAATATCATCTTCATAAGACATGATAAAGGAAATATTCTCATGTAAGATTGATGAGTTTGGATTTTGGGAGAAGCAAGGGTGGGGGTTCCTTACATGATTTTTGGACCATATTGGGATATTTAAAAGTGATTTTATTTTGGGTTTTAATTATACACGTACACCTGTATGGAATGAAATATTTACATCCCTATTTTCGAGTCATTACTAAATGATTTTAATATATTCACATGTTGTTGGTTGATTATCGGTTATTGTGATATCTTCAGTTACATTGAATACAAATTTCCAAATTTTTTCTAATTTGAAAAAGATTTAATAGTATCCCTATATTAAATATTCGACCATCACTACAAATCAGAAGCCTCTAGTCTATGGGAAGAAGTGCCTAAGGTCATATGGAAAATGGATCGGGGTACCGGTGTAACACCCTGATTTTTAAAAATAAGAATATTATACTCAATTTCTTAAAGATATCACAACACTAATTTTATATACTATTATACACAATAATATGTAAATATTTAGTTACAATTGACACTCATTTTATCTTCGTGACATGTGGCCATAGTATTAATATGTTTGATATCTTTTTCAACATACAACTCCACACATAAACTACCGATTATATTTATTTATGTTGTACCCTAACCCTTAAATCTCCATGTACAAATATTGTTAACTATATTATGAAATATATAACTATATTTACATGTGTGTGTGTGTATTAACCAAAATTAAATATTGATAAATAATTAGTAAATAATCAATCAATTTTTAGTTAATTTATTTTATTTATCAAAAAAATTCCTCAAATATGATTTTTATAACATTCAATAAAAAATATTATAATTAATTTTTGGAAAAATTATATAATATATTTGATAAAATGGAAATAATTGTTTTAAGTGGAATAGAAAAATTTATTTTGGGTCATTTTTTCACCTTTTTGGAAAATAATTATTTTTTAATTAATAGGGAATAATACATATTTTTATTGAAAAGTGGTTTTTTCATAAATTATGTAATTTAAAAGACCCAATATTATTTTAATTTTGTTAAAGTAACCTAAATATTATCTAGTTAAATTTAATCCACTAAATTAATTTTAATAAACTTTATTTTTTAATATAATTTTGTTTTTTGGGTTTTAAAAAGATTTTCATAAAAACTATTTTGAAATGAATAATGTGGATCCATTGTAATTAAATAAAATTACCACTTTAGGGTAATGTATTATATGAAATTAATAGAATATATATAATAATATATTAATTTATTTTCATAAAATTATTATTATTAGTCATATATTTAATATTGAATCATTTTTCCTAAAAAAGTTCTCCTTTTTAAAATGAGATGTCTCACCGCATCTGCAGAATTAATATTAAAATAAATTTATTCACTTAGGGTAATTGAATTTGTAAAAATAGATTATATATTTGGATTTATTTTTATTTATAATATTTAGAAATTCAAACATAATTTTTTACCAAAATAAACAGTAAAAATAGTTAAAATTAATCTGGGCGATTAAAGTAAAAACGCGATTATTAGGGAATTAAACATTAAATGCAATGTGAAATGACCATGAAACATTCCAAACCCTATTTAATGGCTATATTTAGACCGTTAGGAAATTAAAATCTATTTTTATGTGTTTTTTGGCACATTAACCTGAAGGTGACCTAAATAACAATTTATATAAAGAAAAAGTCTAAAAGGGGTCTTTTTTCTATTCGATATCAATAATGCTTTGTGATAGGGAAAATATATGTTTGGTTATGAATATTATCTTGAAATATTAATGGTCATTTTATATCATGACAATTTAATTTAATTATATATATATGAATTATTAATTTTAAATACATAAAAAATTCCAACACAATAATTATTTAGTCAAAATTTGAAAAAATAAATGATATAGAAAATATTCAAAAATATGTATATTGAATGAATTATAGTCATTATGTAATATAAGAGATGGATATATCATGTTATATTGTATTTTGGATACTGTATTATAATTACATCACTCTCTTGATACCCTTTTAATTTAAATTAAATGAATAATGTTAAAATCAACAATAATGTAATTATATAATAAAATAAACTTTATTAAAATATTTAAATTTACTAAAAATACTATCTTCTTTAAAGTTATTTTAAAATTTTACATAATATCTAATATTTTATACTAATAGACGAAATATTAATTTATAAATACAATATTGGAACCTAATTAGGTTATAACTTTGTTGGTATGGTTATGGTTAAAGAGGTTTAATTCATGTCACATTCACCTCTGTTAAAACAGTTTTAAACAAACATAAGATAATCATTTAATTAATAATATTACATATTTATAATTATAGGGTATTAATTATATAAGAATTATCACATTAATTTATTATTAATGGATAAATTTTAAAAGTTGAAGAACTAGTTACCAAAAAAACAGAATTCAAAAAAATAAGGAAACATAAATGGTAAGGAACAAAATTTTAAAAAAAAAATTGTTTCATTATGAGTTTGAGTTATTTATCGACCATATCAACCCAAAAATCCTTCAATTTTCAATATTTTATCTAATTAACGTAATATTGACCTCCAAATAGTTAATAATTTTGGGTATATACAAAAAATGCCACTACTCATCAACTATAAAAGGGAACTCACTCCCCTCTGTCCTCCACAAATCTCAATGAATTTGGTCACCAAAAATATATCCATATCACATCCAATATTTCATTACCTCAAAATATATGACTTGTTTGTTGTATAAATACAACCTATGAATGCCTTTGTAGGAATCATAAAGAGGGTAAAGAAAGAAAATTTAACATTCTTCAATGAGCGGATTTATTTTTTTCCATTCTCCACCCATTCAATTAGTCTTACCCTATGATGATATGATAAAATATATATATATAAAATATTTAGATGAATTTATTTTTTGTTTATGATCTAGAAAAATGAAAACTTCTATTAAATATGTTATGAAATAATCATTTTTGTGTAAAACATACATCCACCATGGGAAATGATGTAATTTGTTTTACCATTTCCTAATCACACAGTTGGGAATGATGATATATATTGTTTATATGACATTTGTAAAATAATTATAACTATATTCTAATTATATCAAATATACCATTTTATGATCCAACATTTATCATATTTTATATTGTCTCTCGTGTGTACAATGGATTGTTACCTCACGAAGAGATGTCATTTATTTATTTAGTAACGAGTTACATTGAAAGTAATAAGTTTAAATATAATAAATATATGTTATATAAAAAAAATTATTATAATATTATTTACAAATTTATAGTTATTTAAATAAATTATTTCAATTTATTTTTTCATTTTCACTATATGAAAAAATGATAATTTCATTCATGAACATGTGGTGTAAAGACACAGAAATTCCATGTAATGTTTTTATTTATATGGGAATATTATGAGTCTGTGAATGTTTACGGCCCGTGATTGTGAGGGTTAGAGTTCCTGGAATGAATTTATGAACTTTTTTTCAGGTACGTTTAGTAAACGTGTGAATGGGTATTGGTAACATTTGAACCGGTGCTCAGAATTGAAATCTGAGGACACCGTTGAGCTCGCAGCGTCATATTCATTTAAGGAGACCTTCACCTCGACCACAGTAGGTTGAGGGTGAAAGTATGTTTTTGTGCTTTTCGTGGGAGAAAATAAAATAAATTAACTTTATTTCATTTTTCAAATTCAATCCTCTCAAATTGAACTTTGTGGTGGAGACCACCCAAGCCTTGAACTCCCTCTTTAATGAGAGAGGTGACTTTTGGTTTCTTTTCCCATTAATTGTTCCAACATCAAATTAATTAATGTGCCAAAATTAATTTTATTAATTAACTTACCCTTATTTTTTTGGAATCTCACCTCTTGGTTAGGGGATTTTTTTGTAAAGGTGATCTTGGGAGAATTTTGAAGAAACAATCTCT
Source organism: Viscum album (assembly GCA_963277665.1). Taxonomy (NCBI): domain Eukaryota; kingdom Viridiplantae; phylum Streptophyta; class Magnoliopsida; order Santalales; family Viscaceae; genus Viscum; species Viscum album. The sequence goes on from OY728137.1 coordinate 277,830,956, forward strand.
CCAACGAAAAACGCTTTCTCATACGAAGAACTCCGTTGAAGGATCCCCAATAAGGAACATCTTCAACAATGATGAACCGACATCCGTATATTCCTCACCTTCACCGACATCATCTCGCAACACCTATAATGAGAAATCGTGCTAGGTAATATAGTTTTGAACACCCCTTACCATGTTCATGTCAATCTTCTTGATTTAAGAACAATTATGCCACTTTTTACCGTTCTAACATGGAGGGTGTGGGCCAAATGAACAAAACTCGACCACTCTGAAACCCTTGTAGTTTCAGATGGTCTTGAATTGATGGGGACGTTCTGAGTTAAGTGTGGGAATTTTCTGAATGAAGAAAGGGCTACCGGGGCGTGCCTCGTGGCCCGAGGAACATTGCCAGAAACCTGTGTCGGCGTCCAGCACCGGTGGCACTCGAGAACGGCGGCCAGCACTCTGGCCACCCATGAAGACATTGGTGGCCTGACCATGCCGCCAGTGAAGGGTAGTGACCTGTCGGTCCCGGTGGATCTTGGGCGGAGACCAATTCCTGGCCGGCCGCGCGAAGGGGGCGGCAGCACGTGACCATGCCACCAGGCGTGCAAGAGCCACGACATGAGGCCACGGCGGCTATAGAAAGGAGGTCGGCTCCCTTCCAACCACCGGTGGTGGCATGGCGCATGACCATGTTGCAATGGTGGTCTATTCATCCAGCTAGCCGAGGAGCTGAGTAGGACGAGGGGTCCCGCATGCCAGCTGTCGGCGCAACATGGTGCCGGCCAGTCGGCTACCCAACCCGAACAGCCTAGTCGTTCGAGGTTCCCAAGGGGTGCCACTCCCTTGGGTGGAAGCTAGGGTGGACCCCACCAGGGGGCCACCCGACCGCGGGCCAGTGCCGGCTAGTGGGCCACACCACGGGCATGGCTGGATCTAGCGGGCCGAGTCGGACCCAGGTTCGGATCCGGATCAGCCCTGGCCGAGTCGGACCGGACCCGGACCAGCTTCAACCCTTCTCCACTCATTCGGCCATAACATGAGTTAGGTGAGTCTGTTTGACGAACCGTCTATAGTTACGGAAACCTTGGATCGATACGGTCCTATTGTTATACCCCAATTGAGTTTTGGATAAAGTCTGGGTATGGCAGGGTTGGATCAAACATGAATTCAACCAGGCCCACAGGACCAAAAGGCCAATAACATACAGACCGGGCGTCCGATTGATGCACCAACTATTGCATTGGGACCCCAATTATGTGGTGGCCATTTGGGATACTTTTTCATGGGAATTTGTAGAAGTTGGAGTATCGACCAATGTCTTGAGGAGCAGAACATTCCGAAATCAAGCGAGCTTAGTGTCGGAACCTTGTAGCTGGTTGTAAGATGAGAAAGTGATCCTATGTGGGTCCATAACTTAGGATCCTACATGGGACTTTGATTTTGGATCCTATGTTGGTCTGTGTTCTAGTATCCCACTTGGTTCTTCTCTAGGAATCCACATAGGATTACTCTAGTATCCTATGTGGGTCTGTTTTACTAGGATCCTAAGTGGGTTTGACGATTTAAGATCCTACTCGGGTCGGCCTCTTAATAGAGTAAGATTATTTAGTATTTACATCTAATATTCTTTACTTCCATACATAATTTATACCTAATGTGAGTTGATTCTTTACATGTGTGGTAATCATCTGTGTGGCATACCTTTGTGATGCATACCTTCGTGGTGATACCATTGTGGTATTCTTCTGTGTGGTTTTACCTAGTTGTACTTACCTTCATGGTGATCACTTTTTTGGTATTCTTCTGTGTGGAATTTCCTTTGTGGTACTCACCTTGATGGTCTTACCATAATGGTATTCTTTCCTTCACGAGACAGGTGAGCTTCGGATTTTGAGTTGGGCCTTGTGTTTCCTCATGATTGAGATGGGTTTACTTGACAACTTAGGTATATGTATGGGAAAATACATAAGTCGGTTAGTCGGTTGTTTTATTGCCTTTTGTTTTATCATTTGTGGATCTTTTGGGACCTTAGATGGTCTTGGGGTCCCTACTAAGAATTTTTATACTCAACCATGCATGACCTACACCCGCACCTTGTTGTGTTTGGTGTAGACGATGGACAACATTGATCGAGGCTGAGGGTACCAGGAATAGTGGTAGCATGGAGCTGGACATTAGATGAGGTGTACTGTAGTGATGAACATTCAAGAGATATGCCTACCCTTCAGGTAGGATCCTTGGTAGGTGTTCATAGGAGTTTCTCTAGTGTACTTGTACTCCCCAAATTTCTTGAACTTTTCAGTTGGGCTTGTATTTTGGCCCCTTTTTCTTTCTGTATACACCCTATTTACTATATCGTTTTACTTTATTCTTGTATTTTTTTTGTTCATAGTTGTGTGAATTTACAGGTTATAAAGAAAATACCTTCCTAGTTTTAGGGAATATGCCTTTTGGTGCTAGTTGCCTGCCCCTAGCCTATGGAAGGCAGGCTTGGGGTAGTCACAACATAGGCCTCAGCGGACGGATCATGAAAAATTGGTATCAGAGGAGTCAGTTCTACCATACAACATTGGACTCTAATCTTCTAACTACATTAGTGTTAAGTGTTATGAGTGTGGTTATCAGTTTAGGGAATCCAAGGTTGGTGAAGCAGCCGCCATATTCATATATCAGGACCATGTCATCTGATTTATGACTCAATGCTTGAAACCACTTATTGTGTGTGTGTTTTGAAAAATTTTCTCTATGATTTCTTCAGTTACCTCAACCGGTATAACTAAATGACTATGCCACACCTGTTTCTTTTCAGGACCCTCTACGTAGACAGCCAACTAGGGTTTTGGGAAGAGTACGAGATGACAACCTACCGAGTGACGAGGCCTTGATGTAGGGCCCCTTATCTCTAGAGGCAGCAGCGGTACCATTACCGATTGATCCACTGATTCCACTAGCTCCAGTAGTGGAGAGTGCACGCCACTTGAGTGAGCTGCATGAGTTCCAATGCCAGAGGCCACCCAGGTTCAGCGGTGAGACGGACCCATAGGTGGCTGATGATTGGATGTAGGTTCTGGTGAGAGTCTTCTGACTGGTAAGGACACCAGTTGATCTCTTGGTGATCCTAGCTACCAGTCTTCTACAGGAAGCAGTAGGAAGATGGTGGATCTTGATGCTCCAGGTTCACGATGAGGTGACATTTCTCTTGGAAGATTTTGTGAACATGTTCCTGGTAGAGTTTGTCCCAACAACCCTTCGTGCAGTACGCATACAAGATCTTCTTCATCTGCATAAGGGAAACATGAATATGGCTCAGAACTCAGTGAGGTTTATCAACCTCTCACACTACTCCACTGATATGGTGAAAGACCTATTCTTTGGGGCTCGGACCTTTGGGCAGCGACTCAGGCAAGAGATCATGGATTCGATGATTTCTCTCAGCATCCCGACGCAGGTGGGGGTGTTAGAGCGAGCCCTCTAAGTGAAGATTTTTCTTGGTGAGTAGTCACTAGCAGTGAGACCCACCACTGATCATCACATAGAGTATTCTACTGTAGTTGGTAGTAGAATGAAATCATAGGGTTCCAAGAGGACTAGACCTATAGGTGGATGACCGCAGGATTGAGGGTCGGTTGTGCGGGGCATGTGAGACAGAGCGAAGCATGCGAGTAGCATGCCGTTTTGAGCATGCATTGGGTAAGTTCTCATGCCTCGTGACAACCCAACCTGCTGTACATATGATCAGCTGATGGCTGAAGGACCACCCATACAGAGATAGAGGTTCTACCGACAAGGTCCATAGGGAGCAGGAAGATGTGGCAGAGGAGCTGGTTGTGCAGTTGGTGGTGGGTGACGATTCAAGATTTTATCGCCACCACCATCAGGTGGTCCACCTCAACCATAGAGATCAGGTGGACAGGGGAGATCTCACCTCAAGGAAGCTGAGCCCTATGACCATAGTGCTCCAGAGATGATACGAGGTATAATTTGTGTCTACTCTGCCTTAGCTGCAGTACATAAACAAATAGGTTCCTATCATTCTTTTATTGTCACTACTCTCATTCAGATCTCAGATATTCCTATGAATCCATTGGATCGATCCTTACGGCTAATGAATCCTACAAGTGAGGATTCGATGATTACACACTGGTTCTGGTAGTGTTAGCTTACTCTAGGAGGCAAGAGCTTCAGCTGGGATCTCCTAGTTGTGGCGTCGAGTCCTTACAATGTCATCTTGGGTATGGATTTATTATTCATATTCCATGACCAACTCGACTATGTTAGGTGAAAAGTGTGGTGTGTCCGCACATATGGGACTAGATTTGCCTTCACCGGCGAGAAGGGAGCCTTTGAAGCACAGGATGGACTTACTCAGAGAAGAGTGCTGCCGATCACTAATCAGTTGGCTAGCCATACCCTCTGAGTGGTTGATGTGGAGAGTCTGATAAATCCTGAAGTGGTTGACCAGTATGAATATGCCATCCCTGATTATGTTCTAGGTCTAACTACTCACAGATAGGTGTACTTTTATATTTAATTGTACCCTGGGATGGCACCGATATCTACATAAGTGTATCGGATGGATCCCACCGAGATTCGTGAGTTGTGGGTATAGGTGGAGGACTTATAGGGGAAGGGGTTCATCTGGCCCAGTGTTTCTCCTTGGGAAGCCTTAATTTTGTTCTCCAAGAACGCGTATCGAATCTTGACACTTTCTGTTGACTATCGGTGCATGAACCAGGTGACCATGAAGAATAAGTACCCACTTTCTAGGATTGAAGACCTATTTGATCATGTGAAGGGATCACACTGGTTCTTGAAGATATACCTTAGGTTATGCTATCACTGTCTTATAGTATGAGTTGAGGATGTAAAGAAGATAGCTTTCAGATGTCAGTATGGCCATCACAAGTTCTTGGTTATTCCTTTTGGAATGACCAATGCTCCAGTAGTGTTCATGGGACTCATGAACAAGATATTTCAGCCATACCTTTATCGCTTTTTTGTAGCCTTCATCGATGATATTCTAATCTACTCAGCTACTGAGGAGGATCATGCCTACAATTTTCAGGTAGTTCGGAACACACTCTGAGAGCACCATCTTTATGGTAAGCTATCGAAGTGCCAGTTCTGGATCCAAGAGGCTCACATTCTGGGACATGTCATCTCAGAGGATGGGGTTGAGGTGGATTTAGCGAAGACTAATGTGGTACTTTCTTGGGATCCACCCAAGAGTGTGATGGAGGTACGATGTTTCCTGGGTTTGGTCGGATATTACCGAAGATTTGTGCCAGATTTCTCCAGAGTTGCGGAACCCCTATCTACATTGATGAAGAATGGGAAACCCTTTGTGTGGTCAAAGAGATGCCAGCTGAATTATAAGGAGCTGAGGCATAGGCAGACTTAGGCCCCCCATCTTTAGACTTTTGGAAGAGTGTGTTGGGTACGTAGTCTACTACGATGCATTAGGAATGGGGATCAGATGTGTCCTGATGCAGGAGCGAGCATTTATCATATATGGTTCTTGACAGATAAGACTAAATGAGTAGAAATACACTACCCATGACATTGAGTTAGTAGCAGTGGTATTATATTTGAAGATGTGGTGACACTATCTTATGGACGAGTGTTTTACGGTCTACTTAGATCATTAGAGTCTTAGGTATATCTTCTCTCAAAAGGACCTGAAAAAGAGATAGTGACATTGGATTGGGTTACTCCAAGACTACGTCTTCAAGATAATACATAATCTTAGAAAGGGGAACGTTTTAATAGTTGCACTCATCCAAAGATCTGGTATATAACTACTGGGTGAGGCAATAGAGCATCTGGTTTCTTTGCAAATATTCTTTGTGGATAGAGATATAGAAGCTTTTCTTCAGTCTCTTACAATCACTCCACCACTCCTTCAGCGAGTCAGGGAGGTGCAGTGTGGGGACACTTATTGCGAGGCTCGACGTGATCAGATATCCACAAAATAGACATCTAATGGATTTTTTGAAGGTGAAGAGCACGTCATCTTTCTAAGAGGACGTACCATGGTTCCGATGTCGCTTCAGGAGGAAATGTTGTGGTATTTTCACACATCCCATCAAGAGGTACATTGAGGATGGATAAAATGTACCAATACCTCTGACGACAACACTGGTGACTGGGAATTAAGAAAGCAGTAGTAGAGTTTGTCTCTCGGTTCCTCACTTGTCAGCAAGTGGAGGTGGAGCATCAGGTTCCATTACACTTAGTTCAACCATTAGAGGTCCATAGTTGAAGTGGGACTGGATATCCCTGGAATTGGTGATAGGAATTCCATGTACATACCGGGGTAATGATTCTATCAGGGTGGTTGTCGAGCCACTCACCATGTTGGACCACTTCCTACCAATCAGATATAAGGGTTCAGTAGAGAGAATGGGATGCCTAAATGTGCAAGATATTGTGTGGTTACATAGAGTACCCTCGACAATTGTCTCTGATCGAGATGAATTTTTCAATTCCCAGATTTGGAAGGGGTTTCAGGAGGCTTTTGGGATGGGACTTAATTTGAGAACTGCATTCCATCCTCAGATGGATATCCAGACTAAGAGGACTATTCAGACCCTCGAGGACATGTTTCATTCTGCATCCTCATCTTCAGTCATAGCTGGGAGGATCACTACCCCTTTTTTGAGTTTTCATAAAATAATAACTATCACTCCACCATTGGTATGAAACCTTTAGAGGATCTATATGGTTGACCTTGTAGATCTCCTTTGTGTTGGACTGACCTTGGGGAGTCAGCACTCATGGGACCAGATATGGTACGGTCTACTAGGAAGAAGGTGCAGATTATCCAATAGAAAATGAATACTGCACAGAGCAGGCAGAAGTCTTAAGCTGGTAGAATATGGAGACCTATGGAGTTTGAGGATGGTGACCACGTCTTTCTATGGGTCACACCCCAACAACATTTGTGGAGATTTGGACGGGTTGGAAAATTATCTTCAAGGTTCATCAGACTCTTTCAGGTCCTCAGTAGAGTTTTCGAGGTGGCTTACTACCTTGCACTTCTCCCATAGTTGAACCGGGTGCATGATGTTTTTCACATATCCCAACTGAGGAGATACGAACATGATCCTTCACACATCTTTGATTGGGGCGAGCTGGACATCAACAATGGGAAACAAATTTCGGAGATTCCCATGGAGAATGAGGATTGGCAGGAGAGAGTCCTTCGTGGGAGATCCACACCTTTGGTGCATTTGCGCTGGAAGCACGGGAACCTCCAACAGAGGACATGGGAGTGGGAGGCTCAGATTCATGCTCAGTACCCCAAAATGTTCTTCTAGTTTTTGTGAAGTGGCTTTCAGGGATGCCAAGCCCTGAGGTGGGGAGAATGTAAAGACCCAAAAATTTCATGTAATTTATTTTGTTTATATAGAAATATTATGAATATGCGAAAATTGATGTCTTGTTATTCTAATGTTCATAGTGCATGGAATGAATTTCTTAACATTTTTTCGAGTACGTTTAGTAAACATGTGGGTGGGTTTTGTAACATTTTAACCGATGCTCATAATTAAAACCTAATCACATCGTTGAGCTCGCAGCGTCGATATTCGCTTAAGGAGATTTTCACCTCGACCGTAATTGGTCGAGGGTGAAAGTTAGTTTTTGTGATTTTTGTGGGAGAAAATAAAATAAAATAACTTTATTTTATTTTCGAAATTCAATCCTATTAAATTTAATTTGTTGGTGCAGATCACCCGAGACTTGAACTTCCTCTTTAATGAGGAAGGTAACTCTTGAGATATTTTCCAATTACTTGTGCCAACATTAAATTAATTAATGTGACAACATTAATTATATTTATTAACTTAACTTTATTTGTTTGGCATTTAACCTCTTGGTTGGAGGATTTGTTGGAAAAGGAGAGCTTGGGAGAATTGTGAAGAAACAATCTCTCCAATAAAGAAGACATTCTCCTACGAAGATCTACGTTGAAGGATTCCAAATGAGGAACGTATTCAATGACGATGTACCGAAGTCTGTCTTTTCCTCACCTTCAACGGCATCATCTCATGACACCTCCAACGAGAAATATATTTAGGGAATTTTTTTTAATACCCATTACCATGTTCTTGTAAATCTTCTTGATTTAATAACAATTATGCCAATTTCTACTGTTTTAATGCAGAGGGTGCATGACAAATTAAATGGGCGGTGGCGTGTGACTGTGTCACCGGGTGTACAAGAGTGCGACATGAGGCCATGGAGGTGAAGGAAAGAGGCTGGTTCACTACTGTCTGCCAGTGGTAGTGTGGTGTGGGACTACGCCGCGTGGGTGGGCTGGCCGTCCAGCCAGCTGGGGAGCTGAGTAGGACACAGGGTCCCATGTGCCAGCTGCTGACGGCACGTGGCGCCGGTCGGTAGGCTACCAAACCCGAACGACCCAATAGTTTGAGGTACCCAAGAGGGACCTCTCCCTTAGGTAGTGGCTAGGTTGGAACCCACCACGGGGCCACCCAGCCACGGGCTAGCGAAATCCAATGGCCAACCTAGTGGGCCCTACTGCAGGCCGCCTGGCGGGCCGGGCTTCGTCGGTGTGTCGGGCCGGACCCTGTGGGTCGGGCCAGACCAAGTGGGTTGGGCCAGACCCAGCAGGCTGGGTTAGACCCATGGTTAGATCGGGGTTGGACAAGGCCGAGTCAGGTCAGCTCAGTCTGACTAGGTCGGACATGACCTGGACCACCTTCGACCCTTTTCTACTCCTTCAGCCATAACATGATATATGAGCGTCCGTTTGATGAACCGTCTATGGCGGTGGGAATTTTGGTTTGAGAATGTATTTTTGGTATAGACCATTGACTTTTGGATAAAGTTGGGGTGTATCTAGGTTGGATCGATCATGAATCCAACCAGGCCCTCAAGACTAAAATGAAGATAACTTACAGACTGGGCATCCTATTGACACACCGTCTATTGCGTTGAGACCCCTATTACATGGCGGTCCTTTTGGATAATTCTAAGTGGGACTTCATAGCAGTTAGAGTATCAACCTATGGCTTGAAGAGCGGACCCTCCTGGAATCATGTGAGCTTAGTGTAGAAACCGTGTAGCTGACTATAAGATTAGAAAGGGATCCTATATGGGTTTGTGTCTTTGGATCCTACGTGGGTCTATGCTTTGGGATGCTACGCGGGTCTGTATTCTAGTATACCAAATTTATGCACTCTAGAATCCATGTGTGAGTACTCTAGGATCCTACGTGGGTCTGCTGTACTAGGATACTATATGGGTCTGATGATTTAGGATCCTACATGGGTCTTTCTCTTAACAGAGTAAGATGATTTAGTAGATACATCTAATCATCTTTACTTTTGTACCTAAGTTATACCTGATGTGAGTTTAGTCTTTACCTATGTGTTAATCATCTGCGTCACATACCTTTGTGATGCATACCTTCATAAGATACCTTTGTGGTATTCTTCGGTGTGGTGTTACCTTTTGGTACTTACCTACATGTTGAAACCTTTGTGGTATTCTTCTATATGGAGTTACCTTTGTGGTACTTACCTGTGTGGTGTTACCTTCGTGGTATTATTTCCTTCTTGGGATAGTTGAGATTTGGATTTTGAGTTAGGCCTTATGTTTCCTCATGATTCATATGGGTTTACTCGACAAATTAGGTATATGTTTGGTCATATACCTAAGTAGGGTATAAGTTGTTTTCATGCATTGTGGTTTATCCTTTTCATATTTTGTGAGACCTTTGAGTTTCTCGGGGTCCCTATTGAGTATCGTTATAATCACCCATACACAGGATAATCTCGCACCTTATTGTGTTTGGTGTAGACAACGGACATCATTGATCAAGGATGAGGGTACCCAGAGTAGAGGTAGTTCATATGTGGACATTTGACAAGGCATACCACAGTGACGACCATTCAAGAGTTGTACCTACCCTTCAAGTAGGATCCTTGGTAGGTGTTCAAAGTAGTTCTTCCAGTTTACTTGTACTTCCCAGTTTACTTGTACATTCTATTTGGGCTTATATTCGTGCCCATGTTTCTTTCTGTACACACCCTATTTACTATATAGTTTTACTTTGTGCTTATATCCTATTTTGTGCTTAGTTGTGTGAATTTATAGGTTATAAAGGCAATTCCTTCCCTATTTTGAAGAATACGCCTTTTGGTGCTTGTTTCCATCCCATGGCCTATAGAAGGCGGGCTTGGGGTTGTCACGACACATGCCCTAGAGGATGGGTCGTGACAAGTGGACTACCACCGCCTCAAAGAGATGTGATTCCTTTTTTACATGAGCACATAAAAAATGATATGTTAAAGTAGATATAATTTAATAATACATTTTTAATGATATTATGATCCTTTTGGAAGATAAAATATTAGTTTCCTTCTTTCCATAATGATCATTGGAAATAGTCAATGTTACTCATGTGTGTGTATTCCCTACCATCTCTCTGATAATTACATTTGTTTATTTCCCATAAATAAATTCATGATGTGTTTCAAATGTATAATTGATTTATAAATTTGATAATCATATCTTAATTATTTCAACTTCGTATGTCTAAATAATGAACACGTTTTCCATAGACAGACTAGTTATGAATTTTTTTACATAAATGATTAAAATGGTCAAATCGGGAGACATAAATTTAATCAAATATGTAATTATATATAACAAGATAACAATTTAATTAAAAGTAATAATAAACTAGAAAAAAATTGTAAATCAATTTATTAATTATTCTGAAATTATTACTTTATAATCATTTGTTGTTATTTTCAAGGGAAATGATCATCAAAATGTTAATGTTTTAAAAAGTAAATTTCAATATTATATGTATATTTTACTTAAGGATGATTTTAATGATATTTTAATTGTAATTACATTCAAAAATGTGAGTAAACCTTTTTGTTACATATTCTACATTGGAGATAATTTTTATTTGTACCATAATAATTGATTATTTGGATGGATTAAGATTATTTCAAATAGATGTTTATGAAACATGTCTCTCTACCATGGGTTACTAATTTTTTAATGTTTTTTTTCATGGAACCCATTTATATTCCATGGTTTAATCTTGTTATGAAAACAACAAAGGGGTTTTAAGAGTCTTATGATGAAATTAGGATCTATATAACTTATTCATGTCATGGTTCATTGATTGTATATAAAATGGGTGAGCCTGATATAGATTACATAAAGGGTTAAGGCCCATTATATCTCATAAGTTAGACCAATATTTCTTATAAAAAAAGGTGGATCCCCTTTATATATCATGAAAAATGGTTGATCCTGATATATCTACTTCGAAGGGTGAACCCCATTATAACTCTCTAATTCATTGGGTAATAATCAATGTCTCTACAGAATTATGTTGAAAGATATTTTTATGGTCATTCCATTTATAAGGGATCCAAGAGGGTTTTATAAGTGATATAGGAAGATGAAATTCAAATATAAAAATATGTTTTATATATGATTTCTATGGTTTTATAATATTTCATTTGATCAAGATTTATATCACATGACATGTGATTATTGATTATTAGGACTATATCATTTGTTAAATCCATATTCCATTTCTTAATTACTGATGATACAATTATTTATGGGTAAGAATATTCTAATGCTATACTCATGCAATTTGATTATGTCATCATACCCTTATTGTCTAAATAGGCTCACTGGTGGAATTTTTTGTTAAATTTCTATATTTTTCCCTAGTAAACATTTGTTATCTTTCTATTTATATTTTATTTTTCCTATATTGTAGTGAGTAATATTGAATTATTTACGTCTAAAAGGGATTTGATATTGATGATGATGAATTATTAATGTGAAAAATAAAATAGGGTTTAAGTGAAATATATTTTCATTTAATGTCATGTGAATTCTATTTTTAGGATGTTTAAGTTGTTTTTTAGAACTCTCTACCTATAATTTCTTTGATGATGTGAGTTATTTAATTTCTCCTTCTAATGATTTAAGAATTTTATTGGAAGAAAAATTGGGTAAAAATTATTCTAATCAAAGAAACAAATGTTATGTTTATGATTTAAAAACTAAATTTGGTTGTGTGGGTTCTAGGATGTTATAATTGGTATAAAATTTCAGTTAAGATAAATTTTTAGATTATGATGTTATCATGTGAGGTTATCTTAAGAGTTACTGTTTTTATTTTAGGTTTATAAGATTCAGATTGATCATAATCTCAAATTCATAGACCCCAATTTTGAGGTACGAAGAGATTAGATCTTAAATTGATCCAAAACAATTTCAAAGACCACAAATTAGGATGAAGTGTATGTGATTTTTTGGTTCAAGGTGAATTATTACTTTACATTTCTTGGGAATATTATTTAAGTTATTGAAAGACATTATAGTTTATATGATGTTTTATATTAAGGTAATTATGGGAACTCGTGTTTTATCCTATATATAATCACGATATTTAAAAGTTATTTTTTCCCCAAGTAATTAACTATATTTAAAAAAATATATATCATGACAATTTATCCATGAATGGTGAAAGGTATTATATAAAATTTAGTCTTAAAAAAAGCTTTGATTTTGAGATCATTTAGAAATTATTTAGTATGAACATTGGGTATTACTACTGTATTTTGATGAATAGTCTATCATATGATGGTATAAATATTTTTGGAATTATCCTACCATGTTATAACAAATTGGGTTTTGTATAATGTTAATTGTAGGTGGAATAAATTTTTATCCCTTTATGGTTATACCATCTATTAAAAGATGACTTTTAGTTTGTTATCATGAAAAATCACCTTGAATATCCATCATTTGGAGAAAAAATAATATTTTTATGGATATTGGTTTATGGATGAAATTATAAAAAGTAAGTATATTTCCACATTCTATTATTATATATGGTATGAAAATTCCTCATATATAGAAAAATTATCATGAAACTAAAAATAATATTCTAGTAAATTTAATTTTATTAAACTGATGGTATTTTTTAAAATAAAAATTTTACGGTTTTGAGGCCCTTAAATTTCCACTAATCATTATCTTTCTTCTGATCAACGACCTCAATAACTCTCAATAAATTTTTACACTATAATTTCATTCCCACATATGTTCTCCTATTTGAAATCCCAGTGATTTGTTATTCCATGTGACCTTTTTAATTCCATATCTCTCTTCATAAGAGAATTTTTTATTATGCCTTTTACGATGTGAATTTATAAAAAATTTATTTTTTAATTTGAATCCATTTATTACCTAGATAACGTTAAAATTTCAAGGAAGAAATTTATTAATTGGGGGAGGATGTTACACCTCAGGATGTTAAAATATAAACATTATATTCAATAAAATAAATAACCTGAAACTCTTTGTTTATCTTATGTTACCAGCCACAATATATTCAGCTTGTATTACAAAAAACCCTTAGTTTTTCTTATGTTATTTAAAACCATGACATTATTATGTTCGACAGATTAACCAACATGCAACATCACACGCAAATGACACCTGATATATATTTCCACTATAAACTAGCTGTTAAATAGAAAGGTAGGAATATTTTTGATAAATTTAGGATATATATATATGTATATATATATTACTCAATATAATTCTTTGATAATTTTTTAGTTAATAATATATAAATTTTTTGTAAATTGGTTTTTTCTCTAGGAATAGGTTTTATTTAAAAATGATTTTATTTATTTTTTTAAAAAAATTATAATAATTTTTTTATAAAATTAAATTATTTTTTGGAATATAAATATCAAAAATTTAATAGGTTAATTTTTTTTTTGAAAAATAATAATTTTTAGTGAATAGTGAAAAATATAAACTTTTGTAAAAGAGTGTTTTTTCAATAAATTATGTCATTTAAAATTTGAAATATGTTTTGAATGTAATAAAATGTGTCATATTTATTATTTATTTATATTTAATCTAATTAATTATTTTAATCAACATTATATTGGATTTCAATGTAAGTTTGTTTTGGGGTTTTAAAACGTGTTTTTCTGAAAACAGTTTAAAAATGAATAATTTTTTTTTATTTTTAAATAATAAAAATTATACCAAATGGTAAATATATTATATTCATTTAATTGAATATATATCAATATATATTATTATATTTTAATGAAGTTATTATTATTATACATATAGTTAATATATAATCATCTTTTTCTTAAAAAAAACTCTTTTTGAAAACATGTTTCCTCGTCAGGTCTACGGGATTAATATAAAATTATTTTTTCCCTCTTATATGAAAACAATTTACGGAAAATATCAAATGTTTTGAATCACAATAATTTATAATTTACAAAAATTCCAACATAATTTTATACCATAATGATTAGTGAAAGAGTAAGAATTAATCACATTGATTCAGGTAAGAACGAGTTTATTGAGGAATAAAACATTGATCATAAGGGGATAAATGAGCTAGGAAATATTCTATAAAACACTTTATGTCCATAATCGTAGCTTTATTACCTTATGATCTATTTTAATGAGTTTTTGGGAGAATTTTCTATGAAATTATTCTACATAATAATTTATGTATAAAACAAGATAAAAAGATAAATTTTCCGAGTTAATTTAAATAAAAATTTGGGATATGTGAAAAAATATTTGTTCGGTAATAGATATTATTCTGAATTATAAATGTATTTTTTCAATAATTATAATTTACATTAATTTTGTACAGATTAATTAATCACTTTAAATAATTATGAAACAAAAACTCAATAATTATTTATGTAGTAATTACTGAAAATGAATTATGAAAAAAATATAAACTGTCATGTAAGTTGAATGAATTATTTTCCTACAATATTTTTATAGATTTGTATATCATTTTAATTTTTTATCATATCATATTACAATTACACCATTGTATTTATTTTTTTAAAAATTAAAATTACATGAATAATGTAAAAATTTATATTATTGTTACTTTTTCATAAATGATATTTTATAAAGTGATTTAAAATTTAAAAAAAATCATATATTCATAAAATTTATTTTTAAATTATAATAAATATATTATATTTTCTATTCATGTAGATATTATTATTTCATAATGACTATATTGACCCCAAATTAGTAAAAAATTGTGTTAGTGTTATTCAGGTTAGAGAGGTGTTTTTGAACGTTACATACGCTTGTGTTAAAAAAATATCGAAAAAAATTATTTTCATTTGATAAATTTCATTTTATATTACCAATAAATGGTTCTAAATTATCTAATAATTATCAATTTAATTTATTCTTAGTCAGTAAATTACACTAGTTTGAATTCTAGTTACCATAATGACAATACAAAATTAAAAGAAAGTGCAATTTTAATGTAAAGGAACATAACATTTAAATTATGTGTTTCATTATGTGATGGAGATATTTATTGAACATACATACCCAAAACACCTTTATTTATCAATCTAGGAGCTACATGAGGTAATATTCCCAATAGTAAATACTTTTTCTTAACTACAAAAATTCCTCTCCTTTACGTCCATAAAATGGAATTCACTACCCTCACTTTTCTGTACATCTAAATCCATTATTATCTCCAAAAACTTTCAAAAATCAGGATATCAATTCCGTAAATTCATACTAGAATCCTAATTTTGTTAATAAGTTTAATGTATTAGACATTGTTTGTGTAAATCTAAGGAGTATAGCTGAAGAATATGTCACATTTTTTCAATGAGTATTTTATTTTATTTAATTCTACACTCCATAAAATTATTCTTATACTATGATGATATAATAACCATGGTACATCTTATATATTAAGATAATTTTTCTGTGGTTATGATCTACAATAACACACAGTTCTATCAAATGGGTTACTAAATCATCATTCATGTGTACAACGGATTACCACCTTGAGAAATGAGGTCATTCGTTTTTTCCATTATAACCTCTTACGATTTGGTATGAAGGTGTATATAATGTTTATATAATATATTTTTAACCTAATTATATCTGATGAGTAATTATAACATATATACCATTTTATGTTTCATTCATTATAATATATGATAACATAGCTCAAGTGTACGACTAACTATCGTCTCGTGAAGCATTGTAATTTTTTTTCACAAACACAAAAGAAGGAATGTAATAATGGTAAATATAATAAATATATTTTATTTAAATTAAAAATCCATGATATACATGATATATTTATAACTATTTAAATAAAATATATTTATAAGTGTATTTCATTAATATATTTTAGAGTGTTTATGTACTTATTTTTGTATTTAATTGATTAAACATTCCAATTTAAGAGAGAGTTTACATGTTATTTTATTTTTGTAAGGTAACAAATGATTTGTTAATATGAAATTAGAAGAGGATAAAATTGGAGAAAAAACATTATGCGCCATTATAAAATTGAAGTTTCATAACACTAGATTTTTTATGATCGAGAAAGATGAAAAAATAGACAAATATTGTTACACGTCATGTAGTGTAATGACACATCGTTAATTTTTCAAATGGAAGATTCATGAAAGACGAGTCAAGAATTAAATACACACATGGAAAGAAGATTACACATCATGTGACAAAATTACATGATGTGAAATTTTTTAGGATAATAGTTTGGAGAAAACTTTTCCTGGATTCATGACACCAGAGGATCAGTGGATTACACGTTGTGTAGCCCAACTACACATCTTGACGATGGTGCGAAAAAGAAAAAAAATTAAGATATGGATGATATATGATTTAAAATTTCAAGGTGAGAGAGTTTATAAGAATTTTTATATATGTAACACATTTTCTTCCCATCTAAGATATGATAGGACCTTTGGAGGCCAAGGGATAGTGACTGGATAACTGTATAACATGAAGTGAAATTATGGGATCCTGCTTCATTGCCATTCTTCCCCATCATTCTTATTTGGGAACCAATATAAATAATTCTCATCATAAATAGAATGATAAAGTAGTATAACTGTTATTAGGTGATTTGATTTTATAGTTATTTAATTCTAGGTATTATTATTTTTTCATTATTCATGTTTTGGATTACTACAAACCATTTATTCAATTCCAATTCACCTTATTTTCATGCAGCATGCCCATTGTTGTATTATAAGGGTG
This sequence comes from Viscum album, assembly GCA_963277665.1. NCBI lineage: Eukaryota > Viridiplantae > Streptophyta > Magnoliopsida > Santalales > Viscaceae > Viscum > Viscum album. Next base: position 277,848,062 of record OY728137.1, read on the forward strand.
TGTAATTTATTAAATCAATTAATTTTCATGTTTTGTGTATGAACATTATTTGATATAGGTTATTTGCCCTAAGATGGGTTTAGGTCACCATGTTCTTTGTTTTAACCTAGTAGACGAGAATTAAAAAGGTGCAATAACATTATTAAGACTGTATTCCAAGAACAAGGATCCCCACAAACCCAACCAATACTACTATTTCATTCATATTCTATGAACAATTAAACAATTTCTATTTCATATAATCTATCTCTATGGGTTTAATTCCCAATATTAAAAAGTATTACATTTTTAGTTTGGTTTTCTGATTTTAATTAATAATTAAATTTTTTGATCCCCTTTGGAATTTAATAACTCTCTACGGTCTCTAAAATTTTTGGTGACATTATCGAGGATCAAAACGGGGTAACCTATGTGATATGTAGGTACACTTAAAAACGTTTTATTTGGTAATCCTAAGTAAAATGAATTACATTGTTAGACCGAGTATCAAACCCATTGGTATTTAATTGATAAAAGATTTATTCACTTTTGGTGTCAAAATTCAGTTAGTAGGGATCATTAGTCTTGGTATACATCTCTAATAATGAGATTTCACTTTTGGAATGGTCATCTACATGGTGAAAACACAAAAATAGGTGACCCAAAACTATATTTAAACATAACTTACCTATATTGTAAAATATTCATACACAAAACAGGCCAATTGATTGATGCAAAAAAATAAACACCCTCATAATGTTGTAAAGTTCATGTAACATGAAAATATGATGAATAGGAATTGAATAAATGGTTTTCAAAAATCCAGAACATGAATAAAATATAATAACAAAACCAATAATCAAATCCATCTACAATCACATCACATGGAACTAAATAAACTACTCACTCTGGATATTTATGATGTTAAGGAACTTTATGTGTACCCAAATAGAATGGAGGGGAGGAATAGAGGTGAAACAGGACCCTAGATCATCACTCCTTGTTCTACAGCACTCCAGTCAACATCCCATAGCCTCCTCTAGTCCCAGTTTTTCTTAAAAGGGTAGAAGAGGCATTCCTTTTATAGGTAACCCAATAATTTCCTCATTGATGTATCTTATATCTTGTATCACGTGTATCCAAAAAAATCTATTTCTCACTTTTGTAACCTTTTGTAATTGGGTTACACAACATGTAATCCGATTTTCTTTATGGGTTTTGAATCTTGGTAGAATAATCTACCAAATCTTGTCCAGAAAAAATTCGCATTGTTTAAAGTAGTTAAATGTTTTTTAATTGTGTTTCACAATGTGTATTTAAGTCGTGAATTTTCATGATTAGAAAATTCCATTTGAAAAATCCATGACATGTAATTGTATTACATAACATGTAATGGTATTTTTCCATTTTTCTGTATTTCTTCATCTTCACAACTATGTTTTCATTCCACTATCTTCACTGAAAGCATGATGTGTATTTTTTATTACATTTTCTTTCCTTTTTAATCCTTTTTCACAAATCAATTTTTTCCTACGAAAAATCAAAAAATATGTCAATTAACCCCAAAAATAGAATTATTGTTCCATTAATTTAAAAATTAAACACATAAAACACTCTAAATTTTATACATGAAATACAGTTATCATAATCCTATAATATTTACCTATTCCCTCACTAAAAATAATGATAACATCATTTCTGAACGTCTGGACTATAGTCAACTTGAAGATATGCATTTTTTTCATCACCAAATCACTGGATTTATTTATATATAAGTATATATAATTAAATAATGTTGTATTTATTATATTAGTGCCACTCTATTAAATAAAATATCACTTACATTCTTTTCATAATGATCATTGAATAATTGAAAGTTACTGAATCTTACATACGACTTAGCATCTCTATAATCATAATGTTAATGCATTATTCATAAATATATTTCATGATGGGATTATAGAATATAATTTATGTATAAATTTTATAATTTTATAATTATTATTACTCTTTATATATTAAAATAATTACCACTTTGACCATATTCAATGCACCTATGTCATTTTTGGCACACAATATGAATATGGTAAAAATATCTAACATAAAATTAATCAAATAATTATTTGTAATTGAAATCTTAATAAGTAAAATAAAAGTAATAATAAACATGGAAATGTTTCTTAGGAATTTAATTAATTAATATACTTTTATTATTCAGGAATATAATGACACAAATGAAATGAGAGACTTGAGGTAAGGGTTATTCTCATCTCGCTTTTATTTCTGTGACAAATATGAAATATCCACCCCTCATTTTTGTTTTTTGGGATATATATAGAACCAAAATGTATTTTATAATTATAATAAATAAAAATATTTTGATTTACATATCACTTTTTGAATATATCATTCATGGGTTTTACTCTTTCAATGTGATCAAATCGGTTTTGGATTTTTGTCTCAATATTCCTTCCTTGAGATGCATGTCATGTTATAAACCTATCATTATTTATGAGGTATATATATATTCCCTTTCAAGTTTTATAAATAGAAAATCCGTATTTTAATTTTAATTGTTTTTAATAAATAAAATTATTTCAGGGATATTATGATTCAATGTTACCAAATACATAAGTGTTTTATATTACAATATCATAGTTTATCAGGATTATTTATAATTATTCTTCTAATAATGAGATCTTATGACACAACTCTCAATAAACTCATGAATATTATTCTCCTCTAGTTATTTCATGAGAATATATGTTTTCTATTCATTTTTTTCACTTTATGTAATAAAAATTTCAAAATCATTTTTCTATGAAAAATTTTCATTTTGATGAAAAACTTGTTTTCTTCCAATACCACATTTTCAAAAAAATGTTTTCAAAAATTATTAAAAGTTTTTTTTTGAAATAAAAAGGTTTTCTTAAAAAATAAATAATTTAAATAATTTTTAAATTAATCATATATTATATTTCAAAGTAATTTTCAAATAAATATATTTTGAAAAAAATTAGGTATTAGAAAGTGATTTTCAAAATTTAATGAATGTTTTCTCAATATAGTTTATAATGATATATTAACTGTAATTCTATTTAACAATGTCAACAAAACATGTTGTTTGTTATGATCCATTGGGGATATTTTACAATGATACAATCTTAATTATTTTGTTGGATGGATTATGACTATTTTAAAGAGATTTTTATGGAACAGATTTCTTTCCCAAGGTTAAATCATGTTTCAAAGAAATTACTGTGGAACCTTTGTCACTTACACATTTTCATCATGTTTTGAAATGAATAATGGTTGTTTTATGAGTTTTATAATAAAATTAAATCTAAATGAACCATATTAATGTTTTTATTATTATAAATTATATGAATATGGTGAGTCTAATATAACCTATATGAATGGTTGAGCCACATTAAAACTCACAGGTGAGCTCGATATGGATTATATGAAGGGTTTATCCCTATAAAAGCTCATTGAAATAGGGTGATATTGGTATAGATTATATAATGAGTGACCCACATTATATCTCTCTAATGAATTAGGAAATGATTTTGTTCTCTAAATAGTTATATTAGAATCTATTAGTATAGTTATTATAATTATAAGAGTTCTAGAAGGGTTATATAAGTGTTATATGAATATTATGTTCCATGATAACAATAGGTTTTATCTATTTAGTTTATGGGGTTTTTATATTTCATTTGATCATGATTTATATCACATGGCTCAATATTATTGATTCTTATAACCATTTCCTTTGTTAAATACTTTTCTATATTTCACTAATTAATTATATAGGTATTGATGTGTATAAATATTCTTATGTTATTCTCATTAACATTGATTATGTTTTCATACCCTTATCCTCTTCTTATGCTAACTGATGACATTCAATTATAATTCGTACATTTTTTCTTACTAGAAATTTTTAATCACTATTTTTATTTTTCCTTTTCCCTAGGGTGTAGAATATTTGGTTGAATGACTTATGTTTAGAATGTAATTAACAAAAACGATTTTGATGCTTTAATGTGAAGATGAAATCAAGGCTCATTAGCAAAAATAGTCAATAAATGTCATGTGAATTATTTATCAAGGAGTTTTTCATAATTCTAAAAAACTATAATCCTAAGGGTACCTCAAGGATGTACGTGATACAATTTAGCATTTTGATGTTGTAAGGATCCGTTTCTAAAATTGGTTCAAAATTTTTAGAATCAAATCTAGAAATGAAAATTTTATGACTTGAGCACTCGATTGGGGAGTGTAGGTTCTGGAATGTTATAAATGGAATGTGGCACCTAGGTTGGGATATTAAAATTTTGTATAAGATTTTTTTCATTTCATTTAATTTATATTACTATTTTAAAAATATAGACATCAGATAAGGATATGTAGGGGTTTAGTTATGATATTGCACATGGGAGTAACTAATCCATGTGTATGAGAATCTCAAGTACCTGGGGTGGGCTTGTGATTATTTAAACATTCTATTATTATTGAATTTTTTCCCATTGGGTGATGCATTTCTTGTGTGATTTATTGTTTTCTATGATTTTACTCTTGGAAAATATTTAATGATAGATGGGTATTCATGCATCATTTAATTAAAATAGATTTTTTGTGACAATCATCATGACAGTAATGAATGGAAAATAATTTTATGAGGGGGACTTAGAGAATGAATATGTTCTCCTTTTTTAGTAGTTTAAAAAATGAAACTTGATGATGAATTAATTAAGGTTAAAAAATGTTAAATGATGAAATTTTAAGTGGTTAATATTGATTTCTATTTGCAAACTCAAAAAATATAAAAAAATAGTTACTGTTGACAATAGACTAGGTTTAAGAAGGTTTTGTGTAGTGATAATGCCTTGGTTTTCACTATGTGGCGGTGTTTCATGGATGACATATTATAAAATTATGTGAAAACATATTAAATACATGTGTTTTTATATATATACTAAGCTGTGTGTTTGTAATTGTATATATATTCTTTCATAGTGATGTTTTTTGGTTGTATAGTACGAGGAAATTTCTTGAAATGGGCCTCCAATAGTGGTATAAGATGTCCATATAATTTTGAGTGAAGGAGACGGAGAGATATTCCATGAGATCTTTAGATGCTTCGTATAGTTCATGGAAAGATTCTCTGGGTGGGTTATAAAGAATACTTATGATATGTACAATGAATTTTAGTTATAAAACCATCTTAACTTCACCAGATAATGTGGACATGAGGTAGACAAGTGTTGAATTGAGTCAATCCGAATAATTGTTGACCATTTAGAGACTCAAGTTGAGAATAGTGTCTAGTTGTTTGCATATATCATACAAGAGAAGTCCAATTGTGGGATATTCATGCTCAAGATGATCTATTGGAGAGAATGGTATTGAAGAAATTTATAGAGAAGTTCATGGAATACATTTAACTATAGATAATTAGATACTTTAGGGGAGTAAAGTTTTTCTTGTTGGCCCAAGAATACATGTTAGTGATAGATTATACCAATCCCTTCATCGGATTGAAGTGTTTTGTCCTTGTGCTAGAAGGATATGAATAAATTGTTGTGATACATTTTTTCGATGGACATAAATATGAAATGAAGTTATAGGATAAAATATTCTGATTGAATAAGTTTTTTGAGGTTGTGAATCATGTTGTAATTTCTACGGAGAACACGAAGGAGACTTTGAGTGGGGGATTGGTAGTTATTGCTGGACAGTAATGAGTAACCTCTTCTAAGTGCAGGAATCATCATTATGAGGGTTTCAACCAATATAATGAAAAACAAATTATCCATGTGGAAGGGTCAGTTACATAGAAAAGTAATCAAGTTTATTGATATTAGTGTGGTAGTTTGGGGCTCATTCATAGAAAATTCCCTTGACCGCTAGTGGAGTTCCAATCTTGTGGAATGATGGTTTTTCTAAAATAGTTATGTTGGAATCCACAAAAAAATATATAGTGATGGTGGATATTGACCAAATTAGATTATGAAAATGGGGTCTTCTACACCATATAAATATGGTAGTTAGAGTAATAATGGTTGTGATAATCAAGGTGGTTTATATGGTACATGATAGAAAAGATTCTCGTTTCAGTAGGGTATTGCAACTCAGTAGAAAAATACTTGATCACATGATATAGGTTTATGTTGGACCCATGCAGTTCATCCTACACTTGGGGATAGAAATTTTAGGCCATCAGTAGTCATAGGTAATATTATGATAGTTTACATGTTTTCTATAACTTTATTTGATAAATTATTCTCACATTATTTTATATCTTCTCAATGAATGACAGGATTATGATGGCATAGTTTTTTAGTGGGTTATGATGGTCACCACAATTTTAGGTGTATTGATGATGTAAATCTATCTATGCAAGGGATGTTCTCTTGTGGTTGGTGATTATTTTTTCCTTTAGGTTATTTGTATTCTTGGAATGAATGTTTGCAAATTGATTTTTGGTATCTATTTGTTCCTATCATATTGAGCCCACAAATATTTTTATATTGGCACAGTAAAAATCTCATATATTGAGGGTAAAAGTTATGCTGCTCATTTATAATGAAATATCTAGGAAATCCATGCTGGGCGAGTTCATCTACAACACAGGGACCTCCCTTCTCATGTTGAATCTCTATAATTGGATGATGGTGGCATGATTCCAAGAGTCTTCTCACACATAGTGGATTTATTTTTGGATGTGATTCCTAATGACTTCTGAACATTTACCCATGAGATATATATTGATTTTATAATAGATATAATTTCTGTAGATGAACTAGTTTCCCTTCCACCACACTTAATGGAACCAATCAAGATTTGAGAGATTATCACTCTAATCAAACAACTATAGTATAATGAATTTATCCATATGAGTAAATTTCTTATGGGTTTTCCTATTTTTTCGATAAGAAGGATTAAGATATGTTATGTTTATGTTTTTATTATTGGATATTGAACTATGTGATAATAATTAATTGGTATCATATTTTATATGTTGATGATCTCTTTGACCAATTGAGGGGTTATTGTCAGTTCTCTTAGATTGAATCCAGGTTAGGGTATCATAATCTGATATTGAGACCCTTAGATATTCCACAAACACCATTCATGAGAAGGTATGAAATTTATGAGATTTTTTGATGTAGTTTAGTTGGAGAACACTCGTGTTGTGTTTATGAAGTTGATAAACTAAATCATCCACATGTTTTTGTATCAATTTTTGGAAGTATATGTCGATGATATATTAGTGTACTCATAGGTTCTATATGATTATGACATACATATTGAAAAAATTCTATGTACACTGAGAAAGAATATACTATCCATCGATCTAAATAAGTGTCAATTCTTGACTGAAGGGGTATATTTATTAGGTAACATCATATTTTAGGAATTTTTGTCAGTGTTCTTATACAATATTAACTTCGTTTTTTTCATGGGATCATCCCAATAATGATTTTTTATTTGGAATGATTATTATGTTTTGAAAGATTTTATTTGATATTTTTCAATGAATTTTATCTCTCAATAGTGTCACTTTTAGACCTAACCAATTAGGGTATCAAATTATAATGGTCTGGAGCTAGTGAGAATTATCTCTAGGAGTTAAGAAACATTTCACTACCTTATTAATTTTGATCATACCCAATTCGAAAGGGAAGAATGTCATATTTTGGGCTGAATCTTTAATTATAGGTGGGTTAGGGTTGATGAATATAAATTGAGTCATGGGATACGGAGAATGATAGTTGAATCCACGTGAACTAAATTATCCTATGCTTGATCTCAATTTGGTCATAATGGTTTATGAATTCATGTGTTGTTGTAATTACATGTTAGGTGAATGGTTTATTGTTTATACTAACAAAAAATCATAATATACTTATTTTCACATCGATATTTGAATCTCTAGTAGTGATGATTGGATGAGTATATGAATTTGTTGGATTTTAAACTAGCCTATACAACTAGGAAGGGACATGGTGTTGTTGATGTTGTGAGATGAAATAAATATACTCTGAAAGTCAAGGATTATAGTTCTAAATAGAATATGATGAACATGATGTATGAGATGAAAATTGAGGGTTAGGAGGGCTAGTAGTGGATGATCCTCATATCCCTATCAGATGATTGCATGATTTTAAGGCAGAACAAGGAGAGTTAGTATGAGTATCCATAGTACTTGTCCTTTATGGAAATCATTGTGTAGAGTAACCTTATGATAGGACTAATTATGATAATTATATTCACTATGACTAAAACCATTCTATTGTTCCTATAGGTATGTGAGAGGATATGACATATATGTTTCACTCCTTGATGTGTGAGGTTCATCATGGTTTTACTAAAATTTATAGTTACCTACATAAAATGTATTCATGGTCAAGAATGAAAACGAATATTACATGTTTTGTGACATGATGCTAAAAACATAAGCATGTGAATGATAAGAATCATTGAACTTATGTCCTATTACAAATATTTTAGATTCTATAATGGAATTGGGATAATGTTACTGAGGATTTTTTTGTGGGTGTTCCAAGGATCCCTAAGAAGAGTGAATTTATTTTGTTAATGGTGTACCGGTTGATGAAAGTAGAACATTTCTCTGTAATTCCAAAAACATTCATTGTTGGTCAGTTTCTAGATATGTATATTTATATGCTTACCTATTTTCATAGGATTCCATGATGTATAGTTTCATCTAATGATTAATGTCTTAAATTGGGATATTGAATGCATTTTTGAAGGATCTTTGTACCGAAGTGTTTCTAATTATGACATTTCAATCATAAATAGATGATAAATCAGAGCATACTATCCCAGTATTAGATGAAATTTTTAGGGAATGCATCCTATAGTTGGGTGTGTACTGGGAGAATCACATAGAAAAAGTTTATTTCTCCTATAAAAATAGTTATCTGAAAAAATTTCATATAGAACCATATTCAGAACTTCATAGTAGGCCTTTTTGATCAATTTTTTGTTGGATAGAGGGAAATGTGTATGAGTTATTGGGACTGATTCTTGTACAATAGACATTAGAACATGTTTAGTTGATTTAGAAATTATTGGATACAAAAAAATAGTCTACGGAATTTTTATGATTATTCACATCATTTTCCTCTAAATTTTATATTTGGAGAATGTGTGTTCCATCAGGTCTCAATGAGATTGGGTCATTATAGGATTCAGATGTTGGTAAAGTTTCTAATAAGGATTATCCTACCATTTTAGATTGTGGATAGGATCATATGGGTAGTATATTGATGTCAAATTCAATAGATTTATAATTATATAAAAAATCTTTTCATATGTCACAACATTGGAAGAATCACCATGACCCTTCTCATTTGATCGATGTTGATGATGTTCATCTTGATGAAGATTATCCCTTTGAGGTGCATCTTAAAAATTGTATTTGAAAGTGGAAATTTGGGGTTTATAAAACTGAAATAAACCGTTATTTCATGTTTGATGATAGTATTTAAATTGTTGATTATATTAATATTTAAGGGTTATAGAGTTGAAAAATAAATGATGAAAAATTGATTAATTGGTAAATTGTTCATTTTTCTCCTTCTGATTAAATTAAAGAATTACAGTTGTGACTCATAAATGAAATAGTACACCATGTTGGGAATGTAAAATAAATGAATTATGAATGTGGAACCATCACATCTATTTATTCTTGTGAACAATGAGTTTTGGGTCAAGGAATTATGCAATAAATTTTCCATGGTATTCTAGAATACAGCTATAGGGCCTCGATTTGTATTTATATATGAATAATAACAATGATGTGTGCGTCTTGGACTTACTCTAAAAATACTCATGGGGTTCCAAACTGCTTCTCTTGGCCCCTAGTGTATGATTATTAATTTGAATACAGATTGATTATCCAAGGATCTGAATGAAATTGATATGAAATGAATTATAAAATCATGTGAATTAATGAATAATACAATCAATATGTTGTATAGTTCAAACTCTAGAAAATTAAAATGTAGTTATGGTGTGTTCAATTAAATAATAATAAATTTCAAACTAGTTTACATTGGTAAATTTTTATATTATTCATTATAAAACTCGATATATTATAATACCCTAGATGTTTATTTAGGCATAGTTGGAGGTCACCTACTAGGTTGTACTAACTCCCAACTATGGCCACCTGACTGGTACCCGAATATACTTCATGTGTGCATGATAGATATGGAAAACGGCCCAATGATAGATGGATGAGTCGGGATTTAGGATGGAGCTTGGATGAGGGAACTAGACATGATGTCTAGCCACACATGGGAGATGTCATTGTATATTTATTCTTGGTTTTCATTAAATTCATGACCCTTTTATGGCATGAAATATTCACTACTTTTTATGGACCATTTTCCTTGTTAGGTATTTATTCAGATATTTTTTGTTTATTATTTATTATTTTGATATAATTGGTAATATTTCATATTGATTCCCGTTGTTTTTATTCTATAATGAAGAGGGAATAGTCTCCGCACATTACATACAAGACTCTCACTACTAGTTGGATGCCTCTAGCTTACAGTGAGGCACACATGAGGTCATGTAGTGATTCGGCTAGGGGAACCAATATATAGAACCCAAGTTGATACGTTAAATCTATCTTAACTATAGTCTTTAAATAAATTATAGATCTTATTTTTATTTCCCATTTCTCATCCTATCTCAATGATTCCTATAATAGACCGTATTCATTTATGTTTTCTCAATATAATAGTTATTATAAAACTTATTAATTTCCCTTTTATTTTTATTATAATATTTAACAAATAATCGTTTGTTTTCCAACTTGAACAACTAATTTACATTAAAAAAGAACATGAATGAAATGTTTGAATAATTCACACTTTTTTACATTTACAAATCATTTCTATCAAGATGTAATCATTTTAAATTCAAATTTATTCATCAAAAAATCATAACATATTTGGCCACCTTAATTTATTAAAAAAATTAAAAAAAATAAATATATTTCACATAAAACACATTTATTCAACAAACTAACAAAAACCAAAACACTCATATCATCAATAAATTAAACCGCAAAAAATTTCATAATTCGATTCATTCATGGAGTGAGTTTATACAGTATATAAAAGTATATTGACACCGTAAATAAATTAAGAAACCTTAATGTCATCCATAAAGGTAACATAAATAATTTATCTATTAATGTTTTCTTGAATATTATAAACTTTTGAGTTACTTTCATGATTAACCCATCATTTTAACCCTTAAATCTTATGATTTCAGTATTAAAATTATTTTTTAAACATGTACAACACAATAAAACTCATAAAAAATATAATTCAACATCAGTGTAATAAACAACCCTTGTAATTTGATTAACTTGTGATAAAATAATCGGTACTATTGAAGTGCGTCATTTTTTATTAACTATGTATTATTATTATTGGGCTCAGTTGAGATGAATTTTTAAATGTTTATATTGTTTTTTAAAAGATTTGAGCTGTATGAAATGGTTCTAATAATTCTACGAGGAAATTATAGATAATTGTTTATCTATATAATGGTGATGAAAATTAGATATGTATCATGGTTAAAATCCCCTTGTCAATTCGTAAATGTTATTATGAAGTGGTTATAGAAGTATGTATAAGTACTAAGTTTTCTAGAAAAATATAAGACTAGCCTTATTGGAATTTAGTAGTCACTAAAAATATATGAATGGGATTTAACTAATTTTTAAATCAATAAGAGTCAATTAAAACATTTATAAGTATCATACTCACAGTAGAAACATAAAATGTGACAATCGTAGGAACCTCATAAAATGTTTGAGAATAATAATAATATTTTGTATAATTCATCATAAATTTAATACTTGGTAGTGGTATGAGAACACATTATGTTTTTATGAGTAATTATAAAGGTCACAGCGTAGATTCCTAAAAATGAATGATTTAGAATGATTTATCTAAAAATTATTAAGGGTTATTGATCCAACTTGTATGTTTAACTGTAACGCCCCGGCCCCAGTTACCCAGAGTCAGTGCGTTATTGCGTAACATTGGCATGATCCCAAAAGATCAAGTCTCGAAAGACCAATTATTTTAGTAGCCTTGGAAATAGTAGATACATTCATAAGTATTACATTACATCAAAAAGTAAAACAAAACTACAACAACATCTTGTTTTCATATCCCCTCATATTATCCCTGCAGTTCATTCATAATATACTTCATCACATCCTGGAAAAATTAAAACATTGAAAGGGGTGAGCTCAGATGCTCAGTAAGGATAACGATATAGCGGAATCTTTCATAAATATACATAAACATTTAAGATAATGATTAAATAAAATAAAAGCCTTTTAAACTTGAAATTCAACATAATATGGAAAATGTAAAATGAGATAATTCCATTTACTTATTCACATGGATATTCTACTGGTCAAATAACCACATGCAATATAAATAACCACTTTCATAATGATGGAATGCATAATGCAAGACTATCATAACCAGGTAGCCAATGCCTCGTGCCAAGACTACAAATAAGATTTTATGAAGTCCTCGTGCCAAGACACTAGCTTGTCTCATGAGACCTTCCGATGCATCGAGGAGCTATAGCGGGCTCCACCCGTCACTTATTAAGTCCAATTCATTCCTTATATGAAAATATTTAAAATTATCATAAACCATAACATAATTGTATCACATAAAACATGCATAGAGGAAACATAAAATTTCCACAGTTCAATCACAAGATATCAATACAACACATTGATATAATAAAACATTATCAAAACCATTTTCAATACCAAAATAAAAGAAAAGTAAAACATGGTATATATTTTAAAAAAAGTTATGGCTTGTAGAGGAAGTCGAAACTCAAATAATGGTCACGACGGCAGAGAAGTCTTTGTCACCGCATATGTAAGAAAAAACATTATTTTTGACATTTAGTAAAAACGCTTCATATAAAAAGATTCCTTTTGAATAAAAGTAATAGTCAAAGGGGTTTACACACCGTATAAAGGAATGTTGTGTATAAAACCAAATATGCCTCAATGAAAGGATATTGAGACGAAGTCCCTAAAAAAGAATTTTTTTTTAAATAAAATAGATCTATTATGTGTATTAACTATAAGTACACATAAAGAAAGTAAAAATACAAGATAGGACATAGTAAAATCAGGACATAATTTGAAAGTAAGAGATTAACCGAAAGAATGGAAATTGGGTTAAGAAGTTCCCTTACCTCGTGTCCGACTTGACTCGACCGTTCTTTAACCTCCTGAATAATAAACTAGATTTAATTTATAATTTCATTAGAACATTTTTCAAGTTTATTATTCCTTTTATATCACTTATTACCATGTTATGAACATTATGTAATTATTTAAGTTAATAACAGTCGTTTTGTCGATCTTTGGTACTTGAGTCAAAAATAAACTTCTTATAATTACAAGTTGTTCATGTGGTGAAATATCCATTATATCCAGAATTATATTCATGATGTAGATATCATATATATCATATATATTCAGTATATACATGCATTTATAATATTACATAACATTAAGAGGTAAGAAATGAAATGCACCGTTCATGGAGATGGTAAGTCGTACGTACGCATGAACGCTACTTTCATTTATATTTCGTATTTAATGGAATAAAATTATAATTATATAAAGTTATACTATAATTCCAATATAATATAATGTATAATACCATTTACTCCATATACATCCCACATATGGAATTAACGATTCAAATCACTTTGAGGGGGCGGTAGTCTACACTTCCTAAAATTAAAAAATCGTGTTTTCCAATAATTGAAATCATAAAGGTATGCCATAAATGAAAAATACAGAATAATAAGTAAAATTAAAACATAATATATATCATATATAAAAACAGTGACATCATAATGGCCACCATGAGAGGTGTTAAAAGATGATGGAACAATAATCATTTCGTGAGACCGAAATTCGTCAACCATAGAAACAGTATGTTCTTTAACAGTTAGACGAAGGTGTGTGTAAGTGTTAATAAAATACATCTCATAAAAACATCCTCGTATGGTTAATATACTGGTTTTGTTACAAAATAATGTAATAAAAAGAGTTTAAGGGGTTGGAGAAGAAAAATAAAACAAAATAACATAAGAGAAGACATTACCTTAAAATTGGGTAACTCTTTATGATTTGAGCTCAAAGGCTTTCTTAGGAAGCCTTATGCCCAAAGTGAGGCTTCTAGGAGTAGGAGTGGGATGTGGAGAGACAGAATGGGCAGGGGTTGGCCAAGCCAAAGTCTTGAGAGGTGTGGGTAAGGTGGTAGAGGTGGGGTCCTTTTATAAGAGAAGAGGAGGGGCACTCTTGAAAAGATATAAAAGGTTACTTTATTATAAAATGCTTTTCAGATTTAAAAGGTCCCAAAATTATATATTTCGAGGATAAGGTGATAAGAGTTAGAAATCCACCCATCCAATATGTTTTTGACATGTTTAGGTCTTATATTTTACATTATCTTTTCATTTTATTTAAATCGTTAAATAATGAGGTAATCACTGCATCATCATGGTGTCATATATAATTTTTTTTATATAATGTCTAAAAATTATAAAAAAAATATCATGATTTATGAAATCTTTTTATATTTCTAATTAATCTTTATAATCAAAAATATGACTTGTATAACCCCATTTAAAAATTGTTTTTTTAAAACAACTCATGTTTGTGACATTTTTATTTTAACATTAAATAAAAAGTTTTTAATGTCATTTTCCTAACAAAGTGGCTCCATGGGGTCCCCAAGTTGACCCATGGAATGTCTTGGTCGGCCATGACTCATCCAATAGGGTTAGTACAAGTGTAAAGGTAATTTCATATTATTATAATATCATTTTTACCTTAAACTTTACTAATTAGATTTAATCGTGATTAATTAAACTTAAAAGTTACTATTCACCAAAAAAATATTTTAATCCCATTGAACCACATTTTACATCCTAAGGAAAACCATATATGACAGATTTTTTAAAATAAAATCACAAAAGTGGTAATGTTTCATTTAAACGAAAAATCAGTTTATTAACTACCATTTAGTGGTTTCACTATTCATAAAAAATTGACGTTTTTCAGAATAATGCCAAAATTTCACCCTAAGCTATAATTGAAATTCTGAATTAAAAAATGATTTCTATTTTAAATAATTACAAACATATAAGTTTCATTAATTAATTTTGTAATTAATTCCTGCTATCACAACAAATAGCGTGTTTTTAAGAAAAATATATATCAAAAGATTGACAATTGTTTAAGTCCAATTTCGAAGTGAAATTAATTCTAATGACCACCATTAGATTAAATAGTAAAAATATATTCTAATTATACTTTAAAACCACTCAATAGTATAATTTATCACTATAAATTATTTTGATTAAAAAAGTTTTTTTTAAGTATTTTTCACTATTCATAAAAAATTGGAAGTTCTCAGAGTTATACAAAAAATTCAACATAGGATAATTTCGATATTCTGAATCCAAAAATGACGTCCATTTTGAAGTATAAATTATATATAATTTCAAAAAGTGGGTATTACTATTCATAATGGCTATTTTTATTGGTCTCGGTGTGTTAGAATCTCGAACATGCCTACAATACAAGCTATTTCATTATTAAAAGAGAAGCGTATTGTGGAATCTCGGGGTGTTACATTCTCCCCTCCTTCAATAAATTTCATCCTTGCAATTTGAAATTTTTCTTTGAAAATAATGGTTTGAAAATAGAAAATACCTTTGTAGAACACCCACATCGGAAATAAGTTTAATAAAAATATAACTTTAAAAGAAATAAGGATAAGTACAAAGGTCACCCAAGATAGCCCATACTAGGATTATCTGAAAATATGGATATAGAGGAAAAACAAACCATCAAGGTCTGATGGAGGGTTGTATAAAATAGAATTAGGAGAAAGTTAACTATAATAAAATCCCAATATTTTGATATGTTAAATGTTCATTGATTCCTCAATTGGAAAATTTAACCGACAACATTTTTTTTAAGTTACATTTCATAAAGTTGAGGAATTTATTTAGGAGATTTACTAAGAACGTAAGGAGATATACTTACTTGTCATGTAGACTTTCATTCTGTAATAATTTTTTTACCACAAACCCATCTTTCACTCCAAAAGGTAATAGAACTCAAAAATATTCTATTTATCATATTTGTATCACAAACCATTTAGATTAGGAAATCTTTTTTGTAATAACCATGGACTTCCTATAGGCTAGTGGTAGGTAATAAAGGTCTGTCGCACTATGGTTGTGGGTTCGATTCCTACAGATTTGTCCGACGAGACGGGTTATCCCCCAACCTTCATGTTGTCCTATTCCTAAAACTATAGTATTATAATATTCCAAAAATAATCTTCATAAATGTTTTAACCTTAAACAATACTATCCAACGTTCAACTTAATCCATTCCAACCATTATAGTTATCCAAAATACCTTCGTCCAGACTTTCTCTAAAAGGTATTTAAATTCCAAAATCAATTGTATCATCAGATTCCTCAAACAATGTAATTTCTTTCTTATTGACACATATAAAAATATGATTACCTTCATTATATTAAAACCTTAATGAAAACAACAAGTACTTCAGTGCAATCCTTATATATATCACATTATTCTTATAACTAGAATATAATCCTTGAGTCCAAATGCACCAATACATTAATTATTCCACATCAACTGTAGTAACAACATAAGATTTTCCTTAATCTCTTGGCCTTTTCTCAGTTATGTTTCCCTGACGATTAGGACATTCATTTTCATAATGCCCCATTTCTCTACAATTGTAGCATTCAACATTGATAGCCTCTTTCTTTCCCTTGCAATCACGAGCCTGGTGACCTTTTTCTCCCCATTTATAACAAACTCCCATTACTTTTAGGCATGTTTCGGGGTGATTCTTCCCACAATTATCGCACAATGTAAAATCCTTCTTTCCCTTTTTCCCTTTATCTGTCTCTTGTTCCACTGTTCTCTTCTTCTCTTGCTTTACTATGTTGTCATAAGACTTAGAGAATTCATTTTCTGTCTTAATATCACACGAGACTATATCTTCGTATGTTGAGAAAGATTGTGATACTAAAGCTCGATGGAGAAATGGTTTTAACCCATCAAAGAAATGATCAATCACACTTCTTGGGTTACGTATATAATTTGAAGCATGCCTCACTAACCTTGTAAAGTTTCCCTTATACTTTGCGACATTCTCATCCTCCTTCTGCCTCAAACTCAGAAATTGCCTTTCCATATCTTCTCGATGGTCATGTGGAAAGTATTATTCTAAGAAAATTTCCTTAAAATCCCTCCATTACATACTTGATACTTCTTCGCCTTCCTTACTATTTTGAATCAGCGACCACCATTGTTTGGAATCTCCAGTGAGGCGGTAAAATTCCATGACAACCTTCTCCCTTTCACTACTCTCCAAGGCATGGAATATTTTCTCTAAAGAGTTTATCCTTTGCTCAACTACTAATGGATTTTACACCCATTAAATATTGGCATTTTTTTCCTCATGAAGCGGTCTAACATTGATCCTCCACGTTGTGGATCAGGGTGCTCCATACGAGTAAGGTTATTATTCATAACCTGAGTGAGTTACCTCAGTATGGTGATAAGCTAATCAGCACCAGTTGTATCACCAACTCCATTATAATTTTCTTGAGAAGGAGGGAAATCCCTACATGGAGTGCATGCATTGATACGGTTTCCATTCCTCCCACTAGCTTCCATTTCTAAACAATGGCATAAACTAGTTTAGTTTATGAATCAAAATACATAATTACATACTTGTAAAACACTTAACATAAATTGAACATTAATCATAAAAAGGATTTCTTTGAAGAAGTATATACTCATAAACCCTTCATAATGGTTTGTAAAGAAAATGAGAATTATCCTAAGAATATCCCCCGGGAGTGTCGTAACGAAGAGTGCAGCAAGGCCCGTTGTCGTGCACCAGTTCCCGTTCGAGTCGAGCTCAAAGCGGTGTTTTTAGGTTTTACCCCTAGGTACATCTATGCCAGAGCCGCCTCTACCTGCTCATATCCAGACAGGGATGTATTTCTCGGAAAATTCACAAAATCTCTATAATACCAAAATTCGAGATGGTTCTTCTATACTAATCCTCAAAGTATATCATAGGGCTATGTGATCTAATCAAAGTTTATCTAAATCTATCTTCTATGATTAGTACTAAACTGCCTCTGATACCAACTATAACACCCCGACCCCAGTTACCCAGAGTCGGTGCATTATTGGGTAACATTGGCATGATCACAGAAGATCAAGTCTCGAAATACTGATTTGTTTAGTATCCTTGGAAACACTAGATACATTCATAAGTATTACATTACATCAAAAAGTAAAACAAAACTACAACAACATCTTCTCTTCATATACCCTCATATTATCCCTGTAGTTCATTCATAATATACTTATTCACATCCTGGAAAAATTAAAACATTGAAAGGGGTGAGCTCAGATGCTCAGTAAGGATAACAATATAGTAAAAGCATTCATAAATAAACATAAACATTTAAGATAATGTATAAATAAAACAAAAGACTTTTAAACTTGAACATCAACATAATATGGAAAATCTAAAATGATATAATTCCATTTACTTATTCACATGGATAATCTACTGGTCAAATAACCACATGCAATATCAATAACCACTTTCATAATGATGGAATGCATAATGCCAGACTATCATAACGACGTAGCCAAGGCCTCGTGCCAAGACTACAAATAAGATTTTGTCAAGGCCGCGTGCCAAGACACTAGTTTGTCTCCTGAGACCTGCCGATGCATCGAGGAGCTATAGCGGGCTCCACCCATCACTTATTATGTCCAATGCATTCCTTAAATGAAAAGGTTTAAAATTATCATAAACCATAACATAATCGTATCACATAAAACATGCATAAAAACATAACATTTCCACATTTCAATAACAAGATATAAATACAACACATTGATATAATAAAACATTATAAAAAACCATTTTCAATACCAAAATAAAAGAAAAGTAAAACATGGTATTTATTTTAGAAAAAGTTATGGCTTGTAGAGGAAGTCGAAAATCAAATATTGGTCATGGTAGCGGAGAAGTCATTGTTGTCGCATACATAAGAAAACAAATTCCTTTTTTGTTCCGTAAAAACGCTTCGTATAAAACGATTCCTTTTTAATAAAAGTAAAATTCAAAGGGGTTTACACACCGTATAAAGGAATGTTGTGTATAAAACCAAATATGACTCAATGAAAGGAGATTGAGACGAAGTCCCTAACAAAGAATATTTTTTTTTAAATAAAATAGATCTATTATGTGTATTCACTATAAGTACACATAAAGAAAGTACAAATACAAGATAGGACATAATAATATCATGACATAATTTTAAAGTAGGAGATTAACCCAAAGAATGGAAATTGGGTTAAGAAGTTCCCTTACCTCATGTCCGACTTCACTCGACTGTTCTTTAACCTCCTGAATAACAAACTATAGTTAATTTATAATTTAATTAGAACATTTTTCAAGTTTATTGTTCCTTTTATATCACTTATTACCATGTTATGAACATTATGTAATTATTTAAGTTAATAACGGTCATTTTGTCGATCTTTAGTACTTGAGTCAAAAATAAACTTCTTATAATTACAATTTGTTCATGTGTTGAAATATCCATTACATCCAGAATTATATTCATGATTTAGATATCATATATATCATATATATCCAGTATATACATGCATTTATAATATTATATAACATTTAGAGGTAAGAAATGAAATGCACCGTTCATGGAGACGGTATGTCGTACGTATGCATGAACGCTAATTTCATTTCTATTTCATATTTAATGGAATGAAATTGTAATTATATAAAGTTATAATATAATTCCAGTATAATATAATGTATAATACCATTTACTCCATCCTTTATACATCCCACATATGGAATGAACGATTCAAATCACTTTGAGGGGGCGGTAGTCCGCACTTCCTAAAATGAAATTTTCACGTTTACCCATAATAGAAATCGTAAAGGTATGACATAAATGAAAAATACAGAATAATAAGGAAAAAAACATAATATATATTATATATAAAAATATTGTCATCATAATGGCCACCATGAGAGCTGTTAAAATAATATTGAACAATCATCGTTTCGTGAGGCAGAAATTCGCCAACCACAGAAATAGTATGTTATTTAACCATTAGAAGAAGGTGTGTGTAAGTGTAAATAAAATAATTCTCATAAAAACATACTAGTATATTGAAAAAAACTGGTTTTGTTACAAAATAAAGGAATAAAAAGTGATTATGGGGTTGGAGAAGAAAAATAAAACAAAATAACATAAGAGAATACATTACCTTAAAATCGGGTAACTCTTTTTGATTTGAGCTCAAAGGTTTCCTTGGGAAGACTTCTGCCCAATGTAAGGCTTCTAGGAGTAATATTGGGATTTGGAGAGAGAAAATGGGTCGGGGTTGGCCGAGCCAATGGCTTGAGAGGTGTGGTTAAGGTGGTAGAGGTGGGGGCCTTTTATAAGAGAAGAGGAGGGGCACACTTGGAAAGTTATAAAAGGTTGCTTTATTAGAAAATGATTTTCAGATTTAAAAAGACCCAAAATTATATATTTCAAGGATAAGGTTATAAGAGTTCTAAATCCACCCATACAATAAGTTTTTATCATGTGTAGGTTATATATTTTACATTATCTTTTCATTTTATTTAAATCATTAAATAATGAGGTAGTTGCTGCATCATCATTGTGTCGAAGATAATTTAATTTATTTAATGTCTAAAAATTATAAAACAAATATCATGATGTATTAAATCTTTTTATCTTTCTAATTAATATTTATAGTTAAAAATATGACCTGTATAACCCCATTTAATTTTTTTAGTAAAACAACTCATGTTTGTGAAATTTTTATTTTAACATTGAATAAAAAGTTTTTAATGTCATTTTCCTACCAAAGTGGCCCCATGGGGTCCCAATGTTGACCCATGGATTATCTTGGTCGGCCATGACTCATCCAATAGGGGTAGGACAAGTGTAAAGGTAATTTCATATTATTAAAATATCATTTTTACCTTAAATTTCACTAATTACCTTAAATCGCGATTAATTAAACTTAAAAGTTACTATTCGCCAAAAAAATATTTTAATCCCATTGACCCAAATTTTACTTCTTAATGAAAAAATGTATGTCGGATTTTTGAAAATAAAATCACAGAAGTGGTAATGTTTCATTTAAACGAAAAATATGTTTTTTAACTACCACTTAGTGGTTTCACTATTCATCAAAAATTGATGTTTTTCAGAATAATGCCAAAATTTCACTCTAAGCTATAATTGATATTACGAATTCAAAAATGATTTATATTTTAAAAAATTCCAAATATATAAGTTCCATTAATTAATTCCCACTGTCACAACAAATAGCGTGTTTTTAAGAAATAATATATATCAAAAGATTGACAATTGTTTATGTCCAATTTCAAAGTGAAATTAATTCTATTGACCACCATTGTATTAAATGGTAAAAATTTATTCTAATTATACTTTAAAACCACTCAATAGTATTATTTATCACTATAAATTATTTTTATTAAAAAAGTTGTTTTTAAGTATTTTTCACTATTCATAAAAAATTGGAAGTTCTCAGAAAAATACAACAAATTCATCATAGGCTAATTTTGATATTCCGAATCCAAAAATGAAGTCCATTTTGAAATATAAAATATATATAATTTCAAAAGGTGGGTATTACTTTTCATAATGGCTATTTTTATTGGTCGCGGTGTGTTAGAATCTCGAACTTTCCTACAATACAAGTTATTGCATTATTGAAAGAGAAGTGTATCGTGGAAGCTCGGGGTGTTACATTAACATTCTATTTTTAAGATAGAATGACTAAAATTTCTTGAGTTTCACTATAGAAAATATAATTATTATGGTCATTTTATAAAAGCTATCCAATTAATTTGTAAGAATAATTCAGAGATTTAACAATATTCCTTTACTATTTTATGTAATATATTTCAATCTAGAAATCCCAAGTTGGACATAAACTACCTGAGGAGAATCCGAGTGATATTTGTTTACATAATAAATTTTACATGGGTTAGATGCATTACATAATTTTAAGAGAATATAAATTCTATCATTCACTTTCAAAGAATAACTATAATGGACATTTAAAATTCATTAATTCAAAAAAATTATTAATGATTATATTGTTATTCATGTTGGGGTGTGGATGATTTTAAAATGTTATCACTTATCATTAATTTTATAATTTTTATAAGAAAATATTTAAAAATTATCTTGGTTTATTGAGATAGAAATTATTAAGTAGTTTTTTTATCAACCTATATTTAAAATTTTGAAATTATAGTAATTTATATAATTATCATGTGTAGTGGATCCACATGAATTGATTAATAAGAAATATATTAAAAGATCATGGACCATAAAATATATAATGAAATTTTATGATATTATGGGAGAATGTCCAAGTGATTTTATTATGATACATGATTTGGTGCTTATGTTTTTAAATTTATTATTAATAATATTAAAAAGCATGTTGAATGAGAATATTGGATCAAATTGAAATGTAATGTGATAATAAGTTGTAATGTGTGGGATAATTTTAGGATAATACCAGGTGTTATGAATCATAAATAAAACTCAACAGTGAATGGAAATTCAATGATATGAGATGGAGAAGATGATAATTTGATGTTTAGGAGGCATTGAGCAAGAACAACAGAGAGGTATTAAAAACTAATTATGAATTGTAAATTTTCTTAAATATGTGATCATATAATAACTGATATTATTTTATATCAATAAAATAAGATCTACATTCATGAAAAATAATCCTTTAGTAAATTTGATTTGAATTAGTTCATTTTTTAAAATATTTTCCAATTGGAATTTTTTAGTATAAAAATATATGATTATATTGAGAGGTAAAATATTGTCCTAGGAATGTGGACATAAAACCAAACCTTAGGGTTTCTTCATGAGTAATATCTATTAGTGTAGGTATTTATTATATGATACTAAAAAATCAAGGGATATTTTAATCAATGATTTACACAAATGTAGTATCTTGGACTCAGACGCAACCTGGACATTGTAAGTATTTATTACCCAGAATAAGACTAAAATAATTAAAATTTAATGCATCTGGTGTTTCCCCCATTTTTTTCAATAATGTACAATTTAGATTTTAATTTTATTAGATTGGATCCTAATATAACAAGGAGTTTTATATATAAATGATAAATTAGATAATACATATAATTGATTTAATTTTCCTTCTTAGAGGTACAATTCATTATTGATTCCTTTAAATAGGTATTAGATCACCTAGGTTCCCTTTAAGATCAATCTATAACTAATTATAAAAACAATAGATTCAAAATCCAATAAATATAAAATGTGTTTCTACATTTTATTGAAATAAAATTATTGTATGTAAGATTTGGATTATAACTTATCTTCTTTATCAAGTCTTGAAGTGAGGGATGTTAAGATAGTTGGTTTTATGCCACTTCTAATAGATAATCCCAAAATTACTCTTTATAACAAATATTAAATGATACGGTATATTGATAAATTACTCTGTTTCATAATTATCTAATAATATATACACAAATACCATGGTACTCATGGTAGTTTAGGAGTTATGGGATAATCTTGAGAATCTATTGAAAGGAAATCTCAAAATTAATGAACCAAAAAAATGATCTGGGGAGCTGTGGTAGAAGTTATAATACATATTTATTATGAGATAATATATAACTATTTCACTAAATTAATTGATATATTCAATCACATAAATAGAGTTTTTCATACATTGTATGATTCAACAATAATTAAAATATTGGTAAGAAATTTCCCTAAGAACTTTCTCCAAGTGTTGTCTACTTTCAAATAAAAGGAAGACATAGCTTGTAATTATTTTGAAAACACAATCCTTGGTTGTGAGATAATAATGACTCATGTGTTACATAAAAATACAAAGGAGGAAACCATATTTATATCCATGAAAAAACTAAGTATCATGGTATAGAATGATGAGTTATCTAATGAATAAAATAATGAAATGGATTATAAAATAATAATGGATATCATTTTGGAAAAAATAAAAAGGGGGGTGTACTATTACTAGGGAAATAATACACCATTAAAATATAAATTTTCTGGAATAAAAAAATTATTAAAAGAGATTAAAAGATGAAAAAATATATGGTACGAAGATAAAGAGTTTAAAGAAATTCTTCGAATAAATGAATGAGATCAGATTCCAAAGGATGTTAAAAAATATTCTATGGGGATGAAAACATTTCACAACAAAATGATATAATTGAAAAGGGAAACAATGAAACTCTTATTAAATCATCCATTCTATAGAATATGATATAGAAATATTTCATATTTTCTTATCTTCCATAGTAAATCATATTGGTACCAGATGCGACACTAGAGAAGAAGGTAAAGAAACACAAATATAAAACATGTTAAAGGATGAACTTTATTCCTTTCATGAAAATACTATTAAACTCAAAACATATCCCATAATATGGAGTAAATTTAATGAAAATATTATGAAAATAATATAATAGTTTATCAAAACATAGTATGGTTACCATGAAGAAAGTAAAATGTTTAAGATGATAGTTTCTATGAAAGACAATATAGTGAAGGACCTTATTGAAAAGTAAGCTAAAAAAAGAAACATTTTATAATTCCCTATAAAAGAAAAATTGATTTGAAAATAATATAAATTAGATTAGATAAGAGTTCATCAATGTTGTTTTTGTCAAATAAAATGCATACTGTGTTATTGGATGTACGACCCTATAAAATGCTTGTTAAAATGAATCCTATAAGAATTAAATAAAATATTATTTTTAATCACACAATTTCAAATACAAATTAAGATAAAATTTTGGACAATATAGAAGAATAAAAACACTCCACCTCAATAATGAAATAGAATAATTTTCAAAAATCTATTTTCACCGAATAAATATGTAAACACAATATATGAAAAAAAATCATTAATAATAGTCTTATTGAATGAATATGTATCAATATAAAAGAAAATTATTTAGATGGTATTATTGGTGAACTGGATTTCCCAGTCATAAACCATTACCAAGTTGGTATAATATGTCTCTATCATAGAAAATGATTTAATCAAGTGATAAAAACAATGAGAAAATAAGATGAGATTCTAAGAACAAGAAAGTAGTGAAAAAAATAATCAAGTCTTTCTATTTTTAAATGGTCATAACTCAAAAAATAAATATATGGAGGATGTGGAATATATTTTCATTGTGTTGAAGGGTGAAAGAGAAATCATACTACATATATTACTTATTGTTATAAAGGGAATGAATATTTTAAAATAAAAATGGGACATAGAAAAATTATTATTGATGTTTATTAAAAAATTTTGAAGTTAAATAAGTATTGGATTCTTGATTTTGGTTATTCCTCATATATCACATGATATATATAAGTATCTATAGATATTCTAGAGAATTAATATAGTGACGTAAAAATTTTACCCAAATTTTAACATTATTTCAACCGTAATTATCCATGAAATACAAATGAAGGATCGAAAAGTGTATTGTCTTTGGAAGAATAGTAATAGAATTAAATAAATGAAAGTAAAATAAAAAATTGTCTTAATAATATACATAAATATATCCTAACTACCTTTGATATCCTAAAATTTATTTGGATAACCTATTAACACATAGAAAAAATGTATTTTCTAAAAATCCTAGTGGGGGAATAAACATGGGAATAAAGACTATCACATGAGTTAGAGGGCATAAAATGATAAAATTAATGGAATAGATCATGAATCAAAATATGGAATCCTAAAATATGTAACATGGAATCATATTATCATGGAAATATTAAAATGTCAAAAAAATATATAACATGAAAAAAAATGAGTCAAGGATAACATTCAAGAAAATATCATATGGGGAAAAAGACTAATAATGGATTATGTTTAGTCTCTAATTCCATATATGATGACTCATGTGACTAAGAATTTATAGATTTCATTACTTTAAAATTTATGTGAACCCATTATAATACCTTAAATTATATGTGTTCCCCAAAAATAATCAAACATAAAAAATAAATATACGAGTAACCATAGAAGGAAATGTGTTCTTTAATCATTTCATAAGGCATAACCAAAGGGTGTACACCAATTTTATTCATGGACGAAGGTGTTTAAATAAATATTTCACAATAATAAACAAAATATTAGAATATATCATGAATAATTAAGTCCAACTTAATTGAAAACATTAAAATAGTGGTTAAATAACATTATAAATGTTCCACTTAAGCATGATTTTACAGAAAATAATAAAGATACATAAAATATGATAAATGCATAATTATTATCATAAATACAGAAATGAACTAAATTAGATTTTATTATAATTTTTTGGGTTTTATAAATATATTGGAGTCTTAATAATGTTTATGAAATGTACCTAAAAATGGGTAGGAAATAAGAAGAGTTCCCTTTCTTTAGGTATTCATATCGAGAGTAATTGAGAATGTAACATTATAAAACATTTAATTACCCATAAAATAAAAAAGAAATAAGATCAATAAATATGTCTTGGTATACATAAATATAAAATATGATTATTATTTAATTAATATTAATTGAGGTATATAGGGAGAGGATGAAACTTAATAGAAATAAGGAGGTTTGATAATATCCTTTAAATTATATATTAAATCATTATTCACATTCATTTAATGTTTTGTATAATAAATTAATATTCACAAATTAATCAACTAATAACCAATTATACATTTATTTCATTAATTATAGTTTTTTATGTTCATTTATGACCATGTCAATGAGTTATAATGTTTAATATTGTTGTTCTGGGAGTGTTCATTTCATTGTTTTACGGTCGGTTATCTTGTATAAAATTATGTAGGTTGCTTTCAAGTAGTAATAATAGTCAAGAAGTAAAATTATATAAAACTAATTCACTTAAAAATGTTTTAATGGTCCCATATATCGCATTATTTTGGTATGATTCTGAATCATTTGATAAAATGTTAATAAATTTGTTTTGGGGGTTTTAGAGGTTTTTATAACCATCATGAACTTGTATAATTTTATATAAAATGAAGTATATATATTACTCCCATAACATGAAATAAGTTTTAATATACATATTACAAATTATTTATCCATTATAATGGTTTTATAACTATCCTTGCAGGTAGTAATGGAAAACGAGAACTCATTATCCACGGAGATAGTTAACTATCGTAATTTGGAAACTGGGATAATTTCAATGAATAATTGGAGATGGTAAAAGTGGTGGATAGTGGATATGTAATTAGAAATATAAATTTAAAGCATATACATGATTATGGATTTATTATTCTCTTGTACATGAAGGATCTGAGGAGATGATAGAAGAACAAATGAAATTAAAAGAGATGGTTCAAGAAAGTTACCTCTTGAATATCACCTCTTTGAAGAACCATTTGAGGAACATAGAATTGGTATTTTATTGATAACATAATATCATAGAAATGGAGAAGAGTCTTTAGAAATAAATTGAATAAATTTTTTTAATTCACAAGGCTCATAATGTGTGACAAGGAAGGGCGGTGAGGGCTGGTATTTATTAGGGGGAGAGTGGTTTTTTTGTCATTATATTCATTAATTTATTATTTTGGATCAATAATATCAATAGTGTTGATTACTATGATTAAATAAAGTAAATTTTTTAGTCTAGTTTAACTAACGGGTTCATAGATCATCAATTACATAAAAATTTATGAATTTAACATTAAATTTTAAATACCGTAAATTATCGTATTTTACTATTCACTAATAATTCAATTATTTTAGAAAATAATAAAAATATACACAACAAATTTTTTAATATTTATATTTAAAAAATGCAATCCATTTTATGAAAATAATTTTTTTCTATGATAAATTTGATTCCGAAAAAATAACTATTATTCAAAAAATAAAAATTTATATATTATTATCATATTTTGAAACATTTGAAAAATTAATTAAGGTCAGATAAAATTAAATTATAATTATAATAATAAATATATAAATATATAAATATATTTTTTCGAAAATTAATTTTCTATAAAATTAGTAGATTAATTTTGATATTATAAATAATCATTTCATTTTTATAGAAAACCCAACACCTTCTTTATAATTTTTAAAAGGTTTATTTATTTATACCATGATATAAATATATAATTTTTAAATTATAATATACATAAATATTATTTTATTATTTTTTAGTTGTTGTAACTATTCTAACTACCATATTATAATTCCAATTTGGCAGGTAACTATTCCAAAGATTATATTACTATTCCAATAGTACAAGTTCTTTAATTTCAATAAATACATATTATTTAATTCATTCTACATTCACTTATTTTTTTATTAAGGTTATATGTAATATAATTTTAAAAATTAATTTTATATTGTCAAAAATATTTTTTATTAATACAATAGTGTTTATGAGTGTTGTCATTTTAGTGGATCGATAGAATCCAAATTTTCTCATTTTGGTTATATTATTTTCTATTTATTATCCTACAATAGTATTTGGATTTATTATTATTTTGTTCTTTTAAAAATGTATCATCCTTAATTTATTAGATTACTTGTGTTTAGTCTATTCTCAATGTGATATCTATGTTTTATTACATAATTATTAGAAAAAAATCATTGATAAAATTTCAGGTCATTACATTATTACCAGTTTTGAAATTCCTCCCCTAAAATTTCATTTCACATACTAATGAGAAAATATGTGAGGGTATTTCCCCATCATTTATTCTTCTAGTTCCCATGTAACCTCTTTGTACATATGGTTTCTCTATATTAAAATGACCACATGATTTGTCTTTTTACATATAATATTGTCTTTGTGGTACAAAATCATCCTATGATGCTCTTTATAAGAGAGATTTGTTTCTAGTTTTACCACTTATGAGTTTAGTACATGTGAGGGAGGTGTTATGTGGTACCTCAATAGGGATATATGGAATAAACCTGGTAACTGAGACATGGTTTATGGAATTTCTATTCTATAGGTCATAGCTCCGACAATACCAAAAATATTCAAGGGGGTGATATACCTAAGACACACATTTCCTTTATTTCCCAATCTCATGACCCTATTCCATGAATATATGTAGAGGAATACCTTGTCACCAACCATATAATATATGTCCCATCGATGATTATCTATAATATATTATTTTGATTTTTCCAATCTGCGATATGGTGTTGGATGGTATTAATTGATTCTATCATTTCATCAAAGGTTTTTGGTCCTATTATCTTACATTCACCATTGTATTCCCATAGTGTTGGGGTTATAATTATATAACCATAACGGACATCAAATGAATCCATTCTGGATTATTTAGTTGAAACTATAATTTTAAGAGAAATCGTCTAGTGGAAGATGTGGATATCATCCTCCTTTAAAGTCTATTAATAATGCACTCAACAAGTCCTCTGGTGTCTAAATAGTCTCCTCATATTTTCCATCAGTTTTGGGGTTATAATTTTTACTAAATCTCCAATAAGTATTTTGAGTATTTTTTTAATTTCAATAACATTGATGTAAACCTCATATCATGATCAGATATTATCTGTAATGGTACTCTATATAGCATCACTACTTCATTAATTTATATATGTTCATGTTGGTTGAGCTATAATTTCTCTCATATCATATTAAAGTGAGAAGTCTTTGTAAAATGATCTAGAAGGATCCATATCACAATATTTTTTTTAGAATTCATCCGAATTCTAGAGAAAAATTCAATGGTGATGATTTCCCATTTACATTTATATTTGGGTAATTTTTGCATCATAACCTTATAATTTTTCCATTCATCAAAAACATTCTTGAATACAAGACACTTTGATATATATTCAGTGATATCATTCTTCATATTTTCCACCAATAGTTCTCATAGATCTGGATAAATCTTGGTACTAGATAGGTTGATCGAGAATGTTGATATATATATATCATTCTACATACCTCTCTTTTTCTCTATATTAGTTGGTAACAATAGTCATGACCCAAATCTTAGAGCTCCATCTGCATAAATTTTGAACTATGAGAATTTTCTTTTTCTTATAGCTTCCACCTTTTTCAGAATTTCAACAACAGATCATTTATTATCTTTTAAATTCTCGAAAAGGTACAGTAGTACATTAATTTGATAAAATTGTAATGACTTACAATCCTTTATGAATAATTTATACATTATTTTTATTTCTAATAATATTTTATCCTTCTCGATTTTCATCATTGACAATGTTATATAATCCTATATAATTAAAGCTTCTTACACTTTTTTTCTTTACCCTGATGATAGTTGATTGAGTGGTCATTGTCTCCCATGATCTCTAACCATCTTCACTAGAACATAATAATATCCCTCTATTGAAATATTTAATTGATAATATTATGATAATTATATGTCTTCTCCTTCTCCTAATGTTGATAATACAACCAAATTTCTAACACAAAGTCCATAGCCTCTAACTCCAAATCATGTGTTGATTTTTTTTCTCATGAACTTTCAACTGAGTTGAGATATATGGTATGCAGTTATCATTTTTCATTAGTACATATACTTACTCATCCATTCATGAATAAATTTATACCCTACCGAGTTCCCACTTGATGGTAGTTTTAGAACAAGTGTAGTGGTAAGACACTTTTTCAACTACTTGAAGCAGTCTTCAAATTCAATGGTCCCAAAAAAACATTACTCCCTTATGAGTCATTCAGTTATTTGTTTTTGAAAAAAATTAGAATCTCTTAAAAAATCATCAGTAATTTTTTTGAAAGGACAAGGATATACATATCAATCACACAAATACTTGTTTGGGCCACTCCCCAATTTCCTTTACTTTAAAAGGTTACATTGATATAAATTATATGGAGATGACCTTCCAAAATAATGATAC
Organism: Viscum album; assembly: GCA_963277665.1. NCBI lineage: Eukaryota > Viridiplantae > Streptophyta > Magnoliopsida > Santalales > Viscaceae > Viscum > Viscum album. The sequence goes on from OY728137.1 coordinate 277,879,245, forward strand.
ATCATATATCAATAACTCACATTTACTATACAATTCATATACCTTTTATCAATGTAAATTCTTTAGAGTATTGTTTATACGATCCTTGTTTTCCTATAGGATCTTAGAGTATATGGGAATAACACCTATGAATATTATAGAAATGTTTTTTGAGGTAATCTCAAAATAATTTTTCCATTAAGTCCATGAAATTTTTTGGAAAATTAGTTTGTCCAAATGAATTTACTATGAACTCATAACATATATACCATGTTGAAATTGTTGTATTCATAATATCTTCCTTCATCACTTTTAAATGGTTATATCATGATAGTAGTTCCATATTAATGAAATAATCAGGCCCATGTTTCTGATTGATCAATTCATCTATCCCTGATAGGTTATACTATTTATTTATCATGATTTTTATGAGATCATTATAATCAATGCATATGAATAATGATCATTTCTTCTTCATGATGATGAGGACCGGAACACCACATAGTGAAGCACTCTAACATATAAACCCCTTTTTCATATTTTCATTTAATTTATTTTTTAGTTCCTCTGACTCAATAGTGGAAATTCTAGATAGATTTTCATATATATATATATAAGAATAATATCAATTGATAACTCAGCCTCATGGATAAAAATAAGACCATGCAATTCATTAGGGAACCCCTCAGTGTAGTCCCTCACATTACAAATGACTTTGAGAATGATCTTATCCTTTGTCTCAATAATTTTAGATCAATATTTCTATTCATAAATAAATAATATCCATAATTGATAAGATGATTTTGAATGGGATTCATAATCCAACTTAATCTTTTATAGAAATGGTAGATTCCTTGTGATGTGAATAGTGATCTCCATTTCCTGATAACTGATGTTATATTTTTATAAATATATCCTATCTAGACCTATTATTGAATTAATCTGAATTTAAGTAAATAATTATTTTCAAGGAGGTTCGTTCCTCACAAATTAACTGGGAAGGTGATATATACTTTATATTCATTAATTTCCTCATTCACTATTCTCACAGATAACTCAACCTTCATACTTTTTTGTGGTGTTTGAATATTACTAAAAAATATAAATGTTACAAAAGAATTCATATAACTAGAATCAAATAATGTGTTTTTATTCATGAAGAAATAACCAGTTTATATGTCCGCATATCATTGTCGAGATCTATGTCACCATTTGTGAGATAGTATTTCCTTCGTTTCTACCTTGGGGGTCATTGTTTTTTATTTTCTCTAAAAACTCATGGATTATCGAATCAGATCACATAATTCTCATGTTCCTAGAGTTAAAACACTTGAATATAAGATGACTTATGATCTAAACCTTCTTTTATTCATATTCAATAATGGAATTCTTCAAAATTAATAGGAAATAATTTTCATGATCCCCCTTTTATCCGAATTTTAATCATCACCTAGATCCAATAATTTAATTCCTGAGACACTTATTCATATAATTTTGACAGATGGGGTGTGGATTTTTATTTACTTCATCATATTTGTTAATTGATACCCCCATATTAAACTCTATTTTACTCTTTCTATCAATGATCCCATGAGACCTTAGAGATTCACCAATCTCTATATCCACCATTTAGTGATTATCATAAAATCTCTTCATAGCTATCAAAATCTCAAATCTCTTTGTATTTTAATTAGACTCATCATTAATCCACAAAATATGTGTTCCAATTTATTTTTAGTGTTCATGCAAAAGTCGAAGGAATATCTTCAAATCCTTGAAATACTTTCCTCATATTAACTGATAGATTCATCATTATTTTTCTATAGTCCAATAAACTAACTCACTATTTAATGATAAAGAATTTGTGGATAATATTCATTGAAAAATATTTTTTCATGAATCCTTACCAATCCAAGGTATTAAATTCTTCCTTAGACATTTCTTTTTTGATCAGTTCCCACCACTCTTCAGCTTCCGAATAAAAATAATAGACTTCCATAATGACTTTCTCTACTTCTTATTATTGATGTAAATATAATATTTTCTAAATGGAGTTAATCCGTTATAAAATGACGAGGGGATCAGAATATCCACATAAAATAGGTTTTATTTATCACATAAAGGATTCAATCGTAACGTTCTATTTCTTAGACAAATGATTGAATTGCATATGATTTAATATATTATATATAACTTCATAAAATTTATAAATAATTTTCATGATGTTATTATCATCATTTCCCATCATATATGGCATTTCATTAGGAAAATCATCATATTTTATATCACATTGGTTGTTAACATGGGTTAAGTAATTTCCCACAATAGAATAAATAATGATAAAAAAATATAATTAGTGTAATTTAATACATATCAAAAGGGTATGTAAAAAGGAAACCATAATCATAGAGGAAATAACATATAAATGTAAAATTATATCCAAAATTTTGATTCATTATGTTTCAATATAGGTTATTCATGGTGATATAATTATTCCAAGGGTTCTTAATAATTGTTTATAGTCATAATCCCGAAAAAAAACTAGACTGTGCCTTTGATACCTAATATATAGACCCAATACTTTTACAAATATTATTTCATTATTTTAAGCATAATTATCTATGAAATAAAAACCAAGGATAGAAATGCTTAGTGTATTTTGACGACTATATACATAATTAGAAAATATGAAAATGGAATGAATTTTTTTTATTAATATTTGTGATGGTATCTTTCCACCTATTGTTATCAAAAAAATTCATGTTATATCCTTTAGAATACATAGAGAAAATGGATGAGCTCAAAAATCCAAGTAAGGGAATAAACATGGGGATAAATCATAGGAGATGAGTTAGAAGGAATAAAATGATAACATAAAATTCATGGTTTCTAAATAATCACATGGAAATGCAAAAGATAAAACATGGAACCATATGATCATATAAATATTGTAATGTGGTAGAAACTTATAACTATACATTAAAATGAGTCAACTATAGATGCCAATACTATATATCATTGTTTTAAAATTCCCAAAATGAATTAGATTTATATCCTCATCTAATAGATGATATCTTATGAGACTAAAACATTACCAAATGCATTGGAAAGATATCTAGGTGCACCCATCATAACATGTCCATGAATATATGTGACCCATAAATAATTAAACATAATAAATAGATACAATATTTATCCATGAAAGGAAATGGGTTCTATAATCATTTCATAAGGAATAATGAAAGGGTATTAAACTTTCGTATGCATGAAAGAAGCAAATTAAATAATTATTAGATATTAATAAAGGAAATATAAGAATAGATCATAGCTAATTATGTCTAAATAAAGTTAATAATTTAAAAATAGTGTTGATGTAACATTATAAATGTTCCACATAAGCGTGGTTTTAAAGAAAATATTCAAAATACATGAAAGAGGATAAATGATTAATTATTTTTATAAATCTAAATATCCACTAAGATAGTATTTCCTGATAAATTAATTCATTCTAGAAAAATTTTATAGGATTAAAATATTTTATAGATTGTACTTGAATATGGGTAAGAAAAATAAAATTTTCCTTTAATAGGGTTTTATTATCAAGAGTTATTGAAAAGGGAAACTTATAAAACTTGTAATTCCCAATAAAAGAGAGATGAATTCAGATACATAGAATTGTTTGGTACCTATACAAAAAATATATTAGAACTATATAAGAATAAAATATGGAAAATTTGAGGGGAATTGGGAGATAATGTATCTTAATAAAAATATATAAGTTTAGAAGAATCACATAGATTATGAAAGAAATCACTATGCACTTTCACTTAATGTCCAAGATAAAAAAATAAAATCTTTTAAAACATATTTTTATTATATTTATTTGATTTATAATATTTCTAAATTTTTTATTTTTGAAAATTTCAATATGAGAAAATGTTTGATTTTAATGTTCTGGGAGCATTCATTTCATGGTTTCATGGTTGGCTCACTTTTGTAAAATTATCAAAGTTTCAAAAAAAATTGATTAATTATCTAGAAGTGATATTATATAGGATTATTAATCTTAAAAAAATATCCCACATATTATATTATGTTTAATGATGATTATTCACATGGTAAAACATTGATGAATAATATTTAGTTTATTTTTTTTGTGTTTTTAAGACCGTCACAAACTACAATCATTTTATGTAATAATATGTATATATGCTAGTTTTATAATATCATACAAGTTATTATATGCCTATTATAATATTATTTATTAATAATATATTTTTTATAACAATCCTTCTTTGTGATAATGAAAAAAAAATCGTTATCCAAGATGATGGTTAACTAGCATAATTTAGAAAATAATTTCATTTCATTGAATAAGAGGATATAAGAATATAGGTTGATATAAGTTATTCCATTAGTAATATAAAATTAAATTATATACATGATACTGGATTTATTATGTTTTTATGGATTAATGATGTGATAAAAAGTTATAGAAATAAATGAAATTAAAAGAGTTGGTTTGAAGAAGTTACCTCTTGAATATCATATCCTTGAATAACACATTAAATAAATTAGAATAGGTATTTCCTTGAGTCAAATAGGTCTTGACCATGTGGAAAAGTATTGGTAAGGGAATTCAACATAATTTTCATATGATATAAGGCATATGTGGTGTAAGGATAAGTGGTGGTGAAGAGTGGTATTTATATGGGAATGAGAGGGTGTTTATTATGATTATATTCATATGTTTATAATTTTGACACCATAAAATCAAGTGTTTATTTTGATGACTAAATAAAGTGAATGGTTCAAGTTATTTTGAACAAATTAGTGCTTGAATTGGTAATGAATCAAAAATTTGTGTATTTAAATTATAATGTAAAATCCCATAAATTATTATATTTTACAATTCCCAAAAAATTTAACAATTTAACAAAAATTAATAAAATTACCCATATCTATTTAATGATATATATTTTTAAAAAATGGATTTCATTTTTTGAAAATAGGTTTTTGAGTATGGGAAATTTTCTTATTAAATAAAATTTTCATTTATTTTAATAATACCTATTTTAATATAATAATCATGTTTTACCCTTGGAAAATTAATTTAAGGTTACATAAAATTATATTATAATTATAATAAAATTTAAAATAAATTTACAAACCTATTTTATGAAAATTAATTTTCATTTAATCCATTATATTAATTATAAAATTGTTAATAAAAATTTACATTTTACAAAAATTAAAACGCCAACATTATCATTTTTGATATAATTATGCACTTATACAATGATATAAATATATCAATATTTATTTATTAGATAACAAAATTTTATTTCATACATTAATAGGTGAGTTTACTATTTTAATGACTAGATTTTCATTCCTAATAGTCAGATTAATATTCCAATGGTCAGGTTAATATTCAAATGGAATGTCTTTCTTAACTTCTATAAATTCCTCTTATTATTTTAATTATTCATTCACTTATATTTTTTATAATATTTACATATATTCATTTATCTTCAAAATACATTTTCTATTATTAACATTATGTTTTCTTCCCTAGATTTGTTCATGAGTGGGGGCATTTCGATGGATCATGGAAATCCAAATTTTTCCCATATTGTTATCTTATTTTCTATTTATTATTCCACTATAATATTTGGATTTATAAATAATTTATTTCATATCTAATAAATAACTATTCACTTATAAGAAGAATTTTTATATTGGGTTCTCTTTGTGATGTCAATTTTTTAGGATATAATTATAATAAGAAGATAGCATTTATAAAATTAAGGGTCATTACAATGAAGGATGGGAAGAGATTTTTTTTAAATAACGTTCTCTTGAAACTATAGGTGTTTTGAATTCTTAAAATGAAACAGAAAAGATGACATCTAAATATATTTTAAAATAAATTAGTTAAACAGGATCAATTGAGTGTAATAGAAAATTTGATGACAGAAATGAAGTAATTTTATAGAAATAATCATGTTCTGTCAAATGATAAAATTATTTATTATTAGATTCATAAGAAACCCATAATGACCGGTAATATATTCCTAATTCTTGATGTCATGAATTTTGGGTATTTGAGTTAAAATTATAATGACATGATATGGCTTAGAAATATTTTCTATCTTGTTTAATAAAATATTAGTAAAATATTATTATATAGGATGTTTTGAGATCTACCTGAATAGATGAGAATCTGAGAGATATTTGTATTTATGTTCATTATTATGTTTTAAAAATATTTTTAAAGTATAAAATATCTCTCAAAACTCATAAAAGACTCTAAATTTGGTCTAATAGACCACATGAAATTATTCATACTCAGTAATGTGGACCGAGGAGAAATATTTTTCATTGAAGTGATCTATATTTTTTAACATTTTTAAATTAAATAATTTATATGACCAATTTAATTATAACACACCTTGCCTTTAAAAAATATTTATTCTATATAAAATGTTATTTTTTTCAATTTCATGTGATGCACGCATCATCGGGTTTAAACAAAACATGGTTTAGTCACAGTTTGAAAAATTATTTTAAAATTAAATTAATAGATCAATAAAAAATTATATGAAAAAATAAACATATTTTTTGGAATAATAATATTAAAATTATATTCTAGGGAATTTTTAGTATTTTTTTGGAAAATTTTAATTTTTAAATAATAGTGGATTATATTGAATTTTAATTCAAAACTGTGCTTTCATTTAAATAATTTAAATAGATAAATTATATTTTTAATTATTTTAAAGTAAAATTAGTTTATGTTAATATTTAATAATAAATTTCTAGAAATTTTAAATATATTTTATTTAATTTAGAAATAAAATCATTGTAATAATTTAAACATTTTCACTTTAAAAATGCGCTTTCCTGTGATGTATATGGGATTAATTATAAATTAGAATTTCCCACTATTGCAAAGAATTAAAAATGGAAAAATGGATTTCATATTTGGAATATTCATATTTTATAATTTCTAATATGGTAAACATAATGTTTTCTAATATAAATAGTGAATGTAGTAAAAATTGATTATCGTAGTTAAGGAAAAATAAGTTTATTTAGGGTGAAACAAAAAATATAAGGGTAAAACTGAGCTATAAACACATATAAAATATATTATATGGACATATTTCTTCCATAATATGACTATAATTCTATAATATTTCATTTACGGCCTCTATGACATATGAAAAACGTTGGAGCACTCAATTATTTTCAAAAATACCAGTTGTGTCTTCTCTCCCACTCATAAAATGAAACCTATTCTCCTCTCTTTGTCCCATCATGAAACCAATTTGGATAAAAAAATAAAGACCAAAATCAATTCCAAACAACCATACCATAAACCTATCATCCTAATATTTAGAATATGTCTATCTTATTAAGACATAATGAAAACCTATGGTGGATACTCAAAGAAGAAGTCATGTTCTTCAATGAGAGTATTTATTTTAATTCATTCACCACCTGAAGAAATTTATTAAACCATTATGATATAAGAACCACTATATATTATATATAATATTATTTTTTTATAATAATTTCATTACATAAGAAAATATCCACTTTCACCAATTGGAATATAATATCATCATTCGTGTGTATGGCAGTCTACCACCTCACAAACTGAGGTCCTTTGTTTTTCCATATCCACTTATCAAGGTAGGTTATGATGATAGATATAATGTATATATCTGATAATTATAAAATATTTATACTTATTTTGTCACTATACCATATATATCATTTTACCTTCTGTTTCTTATGAGATATGACAACGTCACTCTGGTGTATGGAAAACTACATCCTCATGAAGTGAAGTGATTCTTATTTCACGAAATATTTACATGGAAGATGATAAAGATATTTTTAATGATATTATGTTACATAAATAACATTATATTGATAATAATTACATATTCATCATTATAAAAATATAATATATGCCATTTTTTCATTATTTTTTGCTCCTGTAAAGATGATAACATCATTCTTGTGCATGTGGACTACCACCTTCTGGAAGTGATGTGAAATTATTTTCATCATTACAACACATGGAAGATATATATAAGTATATTATATTGTATAAATGATATTATTATCACTATTTAAAGATAAAATATTAATTTTTTCCTTTCCATAATGATCATTTAAAATTGGTAATGTTACCCAGGAGTATATATAACCTACCATCTCTATTATTATAACATACATAATTTTTCATTACCATCATTATTTATTGATCATAAATGTATATTTTATGTCTAAATATGATAATTATTTTAGGATTATAATTTTATTTTTGATAGAACTATATTAAATGTGTTAGAACTAGACATATAGTGACAAAATATACATGATAAAATAAGGTAATTAACACACGAAACAATGAAAATATTGAATTATCATTATGGAATGGGTTATATGATATTAAAAAATGATCATATATGATATTATAAATATTTATATGGTTTCGGTGTAATTTAATTTAGTTATTAAATCCATTGTACATGAGGTTAATGAATTTTTAATCAAAATGAAGCGTGGGGTAAGTTATTTCATAACTTAATTCCACATAATTGATTATGTCATGATAATATAATGTGTGTAATTACTTTTGATTATAATAGTTTTTATTCACACTCGTTTTATGTGGATTTACAGTAAACACAAAAAATATATTCATTGATTCATTGTCACTTCAATAATTTTATCATTTCTAGTTTTCATTTCATAATTTCATTATAATCAAGATTGATATTTATTAATATCAGTTGAAGTAAATTACATGATAATTATTTAATATACCTATTTAATTTTTTTCTCCTTTTTTTATTCTAGATATCACATAGTAATATTATCATTTTTCCAATCTATGGAACTTAAAATGTTTTAGAAAATATTTTCAATAAAATTGGACTTCATTTCTCTCTTTGTTCAAAAATATGTTTTCATCCAAAACCATTATTCTAAAAAATGTTTTCAAAAATTATTAAACGGTTTAAAAATTAACAATTAATGTAATTATTTCCCATGTATATACTATTTAAAAATAATTCAAATTAATCTTATGTAATTTTTAAAACAATCCCTATTTTCCATTTATTGAAACTATGACAGAAATCATCATTATATTTTCTAAACAAGTAACATTGTTAAAAAAATTGAGAGGAAAAGGTTTGTTTTATTATATTTTATATAAATTATGGAATTATTTTTCATCATGTATATGATTTATATTCAAAATGATTTGAAAATTTGTAATGATATTTTGGAATAAACTTTTTATGTGATTTCAAATGAAAATGATTTTAAAAAAATTAAAAAAAATGATATTTTCCTCATTAATGTTTTTTGAATAAATTTTTATTATTTTTATTCAAAATTTATAAAATGTCATTTATTCTTAAACCATTGGTTATTTTTTAATTCCATACATATTCCTCCTCTTGATGGTTTATGATTATTTCGACTAGGGATTGTATTGACATTAACTTCCATGTTTCATTCTATAGTCATTACCTTCCCATTTAATTATTCAATTTCATGTTATCATTGGACATTCAATTTCCTCTAAATATCCATATTATTATCATGGATATGATTATATCCTAAAAAATATATTAGTTTTACATATAGTGTTTACTTTGAAATTTATTTGATTAACTAGGGAAATATTGATAAATATGAATCCTTTACTCAATATAGATATATGATAAGGCATATTGTTTATGAATTAAATATATTATTTTTTATATTATGATTGATTTGAAAATAAAATAAACGGTTTGGGGACTTTTTAATGTAATCCCCTCAATTCAATGGAAATCTCATCAGAAAAAATTGTATGGAAAGACCCTACGTGATTGTAATAGGAATTTTTAAACAATATTGTGAAATCTCTTGATAATATTATGTTCTAAACCATCTTATGAGTGGTATTTTTGGTAAATATATCATGTTTCTAGAAAAAATAAAATTTGATAATAAATCATTTTCATTATTTAGATTCATTTATAATGATCCCTGAGATTTTTGTAATGTTATTTTCTATGGACATATGTCATTATAAGATTGTTAATTAAAGGGTATATGTTCTCAGTTATTTATCCTATTTTATTTATTCTGAATTATCTGATCCTTATAGTAATTTTACTTTAATGAAACTTGTTCTCAATTATTTACCTTTCAATTTTGATAATTCTTATTGATTCATGATATCATCAAATATACTTATCCATTGTTAGTTATTTGGGCTCACCATTATTTTGTTCCCTTTTATATAAATCCAGGATGTATTCCATGTTTTATAAGAAATTATATGCTATAGTGAATAATTGTATTCAAAAAATTGTAATTTTTGTATTTAAATGTATTGTTAGACTCAAGTATGTATTTATTTTAGAAAGACTATTAAACTATTTGATATATTGGGATGTTATTCCTTGTATCTTATGACAATACAATATGTTAATGCACTACCTGTAGGATAATGGGGTCAGGGTCTTTATAGCTGGTATGAGATAAAGTTTATTAGAAACCATTGGAAAGAGATTTAGGAAAACATATATTAGGAAAATAACCATATGATAGATATGGAAGATAAGTATATATAAACATCCCAATGTTTTCTTTAAGTGAGAGATTATATGGGGTTTCCTTAGAATACATCCCTATTTAGATACAATATGTCAACAGGGTTATGGAAGAGATATAAATTGGGGTAATAAATCCAAACATGGTGCGTTGGAATTCACATGGTCATTATTTAGTTCATGAAAATGGTCTTTAATTCACACCTTATCAAACACTCCCACGGTATATTCTTTGGATAAATCACATTTTTATTGAAAATAATTATAAAGGATTTAAAAATTAAGCTATCCCTAAAAAACAATTTTTTTATTCTATGATTAAAAAAACATAAATTCTAATTTATGATAAGTGTTACACCATATTTGAAAGTAATAATTAAGATATCATGTTCATAATTTTATTATCTAATAAATTTTATGATATTTATTATAAAGGGTTCCTAGAAGAAATAAGGGTATCAATAGTAATAGAAAATGTATATATTTCCTAATTGAAGAGGGAAAAAAAAACTGGAATTAGAACTAATAAAATTATTACAATATTTGAGATACATAATATGATTTCTATAAACAATTGATCCAGGATAAATAATCTAATTCTATAGAGAGATTCACCTATGTTAGAAATAATTATGTAAATGAAGCCCCCCAAATTTTATGGTATTTCTAATTTAATGGTATTTGATCAATGTATTATGTATCTAGAGATTATATTTATGGAATTGGGATATGGTGAAAAGTAAAAGGTTACACTTTTAGTGTACTATCTCAAATGTGATTCTGATAAATTGTAGTTGTTGATCCAAAATACCAAGGAGGAATAAAAAATATAACTCATGGTATAAAAGATTTTATGGGGACATTCTTTAAAAAATATATCCATCATGATAAAAAAACTAAGATGAAGATAAATTTACATAATTTAATGGAAACTGAGGAAGATTTTTTGTTAGATATGAAGCTACATTTACAAGGTTAAGATGGTATGATATGGATTACATATGCAACACATAATAAAATATTGACAATTTATTTTATGTTCTTAATCAATGTATCATAAGGCCACTGGTATCTTAAAATGTTTCATCAGATTATGGAATAGTTTTTTGTGCTATCAAGTTAGAAAATTAATTCTCTATGTATTATTTCTCCTAAGGGAAGCAACGAAAGAAGATAGAAATAGAGAAAAAGGTATAAATTGATGAAGGGAAAGAAATATTTTACCACATTTTATAATTCTTGAAAGAAATGTCATAGTTCATCTTGAAGGTAATGGGAGTTCTCTTCATTTGTGTAGAGAAATTACACAATGAAATTACATGAGATTGAAAGAATGAAATTTCCAATGTTCAATGAATCCAATGTAAGGAAATTGGGAACAACAAAATTACATGTTCCAAGCGCCAATGGAATATTACTCAGAAGAATATAATTGATCAAGGTCAAGAGTATTATAATTATAAAACCCAAGTGTAATTATTAATGTTCTTCTTTATATATTTAATAATTATTTTATTTAGTATTTTTTCAATGATTAAGTGGTTATGCGAATCATAAAAAATATATTTATTATACAAAAGTATTATTTCTTAATTGATTATAAAGCATGTGTTAAATAGGAAAAAGAAAATTGATTTAGTAAAAAGTTTAACATCTTTTAAAACACGTTATTAAGGAAAATAAAACCCTTAATATGTTCTTGATGTTGAGAAAATAATGTATGGATAAATTGATGATTGGTATAGATAAATTAAATTTTATTATTATGACTACCTTGGAAATGATTATTGATTTTTTGAAAAACAATTATCATATCACTTATGGATTTTATAGAATTTTTGAATTTATGTAATAGAACTAATTATATGTGTTTTAATCAATTAATATGTAATCATTCAATAAGGGTTTATGGTAATCCAGGTTATTACCATGAGTCATTAGAATACTTGATGAAGTTTTTCAAATGTTTTTATGTAATAGTTAAGGATCTACTTAATATTGGTTGTGGATTTATTGTTTGTTAAATTTAGTAATTCCTGGACCTTATATGAAGAGTTTATAATAATGGTATTTTTGAAAGTTTCATAAGTAAAAAAATTATGAAAGGGTTTAAGTTAAACATTGAATGAGGTCATTGAGATTGTTTTATTACTTCTCCATATGAGGATTAATGCATATTGGATAACCTATGTAAATCATATTTGATTTGGAAATTAGTTTGAGAATGATGGAATGACTCATAAACTTTATATGTATATTGAATTCAATTAAATGTTTATTATAGTTTTCTAGACATAAAAAATATTTTTTACATTATATTACTCAAGATAGTGATGAATTACCAATTGATCAATGCACAAACAAATGATGCCATATTGATTATGGAATATAATTAAATAAAGTAATATCATATTCTCATAAAAATTCATAAACATTATGACAAATTATCATTAAATAATATTTTATTGTATTTTCATCATTCCTAATGATATCTTTGACAACATTATCACCTATTTGGTTCGTGGTACTGTGGCTAGCAACCTTCTCCAGATCACCCATTTTCTTGTGACCAATAATCTCTATTCCAGTTTATTAATACTTAATAATTAGTATTATATTATATGTCCTCATTTTTAATAACTAAATTTTTTTTCCAATGTTTAATCTTAGTTTTCTGTTACTCCATATGATCTTTTTTACTTCATTTTCTATCTTTTTAAGGGAATTTTTTACTAAACATTTTACAATGTGGGTTTGTTGACAATAGTATTTCTAAAATGTAACATCCAGGACTACCATGATCAATTTAACATTTTTAGGATTAAATTTAATTATTATTTGGTAAATTTATCACATCTTTTCTTTAAATTATATTTGTTTTAGTATAAATTTAATTTCTTTTATTTCTTTTGATGCTGGAAACACCAATTTTTTAAAAAGTTTTAGTGCCGCTTTGGGAACTCTATTGAAATTCATTTTGTGAAAATTTTATAAAATTTATTCCAAAAAAAATAATAATTTTTGAAATTATAATATCAAAATTATATTAGATTTATTTTTTTTGGAATTTATAATAAGAAGATTCATTTCTTGATTAATAATGAGATATAATAAATTTTACTTGAAAACGTCATTTTCTTTTAAATAATGTATAACGTTAAATTATTTCTTGAATTCATTTTAATGTAAAATAAGTATAATTTTATATAATTTAATCCAATTTAGTTTATTTTTATAATTTTTATATTAAATTTATATGTAAAAAATTATAAAAATTTGAACATTTTAACTTTAAATCCCCATTTTCTATACATGTACATTGGATTAATTTTAAATAATAATTTTCCAATAATTTGAATTTAATTTCAGAAAATGGATTCCATATTTGGAATAATCGTAATTAATAATTTCTAATAAGTTAAACATGAGTTTAGATCAATATTAATAGTGAATTTCGAACAAATTAATTAACTCGTCAAAGGTAAAAAAATGGTTTACTATGGGAATAAAATAAAAGAATAATTATTAAAATGGCCTATAAACATTTATAAAAACTATGTTCTTGATATATTTAGAAAATAAACCTTTAATTTTCATTAATGGTCCTTTCTTGACCTTTTTGAAATATGAAAAAAGTGAAAGTAAAAAATTTGTTCCAGAAATACCATGTTTGTCCTCTCCAAAACTTATAAAAGGCCACACACTCTCTTATATTCTCCCCATATTCAAAACACATCATTTTGACAATTAACTACCCAAATAAAATCACATATTCCAAAATATTATATTATAGGTCTTATTTTGTGAATAAATCTAACCAATAAATGATTTAGGGAAAACCTATAGAGGATACCCGAAGAATATGTGATTTACTCCAACAATCATCTTTATATTACTTATTTAACTAACCACCTAAAATTATTATTAATCCATGATGATATACTAAAATTTTTATATTACATATAATGTATTTTTTAAAATAGTTTTAATCCCTAAAACCATCTTTACTTCCATAAAATTGGTTACAAAATCATCATTTGTATGTACATCAATCTACAGTCTCGCGAACCTATGTCATTGGTTATTCCATTTCTTACTCCCAAGGTTAGGTATAATGATGGATATATTGAATATATATGATATTTATAACATATTTATACCTCTATATTCACTATAACACACACACACATATATTTATATATACCTTTTATTCCATAGGAGATACAAAAATGTTAGCCATGTGTACGATGGATAACCGCCATGCGAAGTGATGTCATTCTTCTTTCACTAATATTCCAAAAGTATGTTGAAAAAAATAATGTTAATTTTTATATGTGATATAAATTAAATAATTATTATTTTCATTAAATATATATAATTCTGAAAAGTAAATATATTTCATTTTATTTATTTAATTTTCACTCTTGTAATGATGATAACATTGTAGGATTGAAATAACTATATAGATGCTCAATATATAAGAGGGGGGTGAATTTTATACTTTAAAAATTCCTTTGGAACCTTTAAAGTTGGTTATGGATAACTATGTTTTCCTTAGACAAGGAAAAAACTAGGTTTAACAAAGTTAAACTAAGAAAATTCACAACACCTCTGATCACCAACTGGAGAATTAGAACCAAGGTTTACAATACAAGATTCTACCTTAAAGAATATAGAATCTAAACTAATCAGAGTACAAGTATAAGGAAGTATAAGAATATTATAATATCCTTACAATACAATATGCAGTGGAAACAGACAAGTAGTAAAACTACAAGTAACAAACAATAACTCTTTTAACCCAAAGAGATGGGTATCCAACAACCTTGGTTAAAGGTATCTTGATTTATAATTTCAAGCAAGTCTGTTTTACCCACACCAGGATAAGCCCTCGATAAAAAGATCAGAATATCTTTTTTGCTATCCTCGCAAGCCCTCAACTTCAAGGAAGTTGGAACCTATGTCTTCCTTAGCAAGGAAGCCCTCTAACTTCAAGGTAGTCGACACCTCTGTCTTCCTATCCCCGGAAGTCCTCGAATGTAATCATCAACATCCGGAGTCGCAAAAAGCAATCTGGACGAGCGGTTCAGTACGCACAAGGCATGAAAAGATTCTCTCTCTAGAAATCAAATTAACAGCATGTGTTCTCAAGATCGTTCAACTTCTCATTCATTGAATATTGAGCTCTTTCAAATGAGCTCCTATTTATAGGAAAATTTCCAACGGTCGGCTCCCTCCTCCAACGGTCATATTTTCCATGAAATTCGGAGGGACCTGTACATGTGTAACTCAACCGACGGTTAATTAGAAATAGAACAGACGACATCGTTTTATAACAAACCATGTATAACTGAATGTACGACATCGTTTTGAAATTAAGAATATGTAAGTAAAATCTAATCAATATTTCGGAGTGTAAGAAAGTAAAAAGTTTGGAGTCTAACCAAAATGAATTTCGAAGTCTATGTTAATAAATATTCAGATTCTGTTTTATAGGAATTTGGAGTCTGGTTTCACCAGAGATCGGAATCTGAACTTGCAGAGTTTGGAGTCGAACTACTTAAGAGTTTGGAGTCGAACTGCTTAAAAGTTCGGAGTCGAACTGCTTAAGAGTTCGGAGTTGAACAGCTTAAGGGTTCGGAGTCAAACTCCTTTAGAGTTTGGAGTCGAACTGGTTAAGAGTTTGGAGTCGAACTACATAAGAGTTATGAGTCGAACTGCTTTAGAGTTCAGAGTCGAACTACTTAAGAGTTTGGAGTCGAACTTCTTCAGAGTTCGGTGTTGAACTACTTAAGAGTTCAGAGTCGAACTTCTTAAGAGTTCAGAGTCGAACTCATGAAAGTTCGGAGTCCAGAATGAGGATTAGAACTACATTACAGATAACATCCAGAATTAGGATCCTAAAAAATAGAATACTCCAAATCTTTTCAATATATGGCTCTGAGATTTTGGGTATGAATCTGGTTTATTAATTTAAGAAAAATATTGCTATGTATAAGAAAATTCAGGTTTTGGTAAATTTCCGTAAAGAAGTAAATTTTCCTGATGGGGGTAAAACATACCTTTGCTTAAGTATAAGGTGTTTTTGATTTTCAAAACAAGAAGTAATGGAAAATTCATAAGGAAAACCTTATTGACACAATAATCTCCCCCTTTTTGGAAAGCACAAACATCCTTTCGAAAAAGCATATAAGTATTTTTAAAATTTTCATTAGACTTTGAAATTTAAAACATATCTCCCTTTGTTCATGGATAAAAGTGAATACAACTAACTCCCCCTTAGGCATTGAAAATCTAAGGATTGTATTCTGAGTTTCCGGAGTGAAGTTTTCATTATTTTAAGAATGAAAAACTTCTTAGTGGGAAACTCCCCCTTTCTTTATGGATATTTTTCTTAGAAATTTTTCCTTTCTCCTCCTTAGGAGTAGTTATTTTTCCTTCTCCCCCTTTGTGATTTTCAAAATGAATTGAAGGGAATGGAAAACAATGTATGGTACCTGAAACATTAGTATATAAAAACATACAACCAACCAGATAACCATCTCATTAGATTTGGGAAAAAAATTTACAAGGAAAGAAAACTACAACAAAAGATCGTATTGGGTTCATTTGTCTTCCTTTTCCTTTGGGATGAGCTTTTTTAACAAGGTTTTGAGTTTCTTCAAGTCCCTTTGATCTTCCTCACCTTGCCTCTCTAAGGATTTTACCTTTTCTTCTTGGACTTTTAAAGCTTCTGCCTGAGCCTCCAAGGCTTCTTTCTGCAACTTTAACAACTCATCTTGCTGAATCACTTTTTTTAACCTCAATCCGGAGATTTCTATCATTTATAAGATTTTGAGCAAGATAATTTGCCTTTTCATTTAGTTCCTTCACTTGTTGACTCCGGTTACCCTTCTCAATAATCAGCTCATCTTCAAGATTCTTAACCTTTTTATCTGCTGTGTCAAAATCTTCTTTCACATCATTATGAAAATTATCATACAATGTCAAGTCTTATTCAACTCTCTTAGACCACTTTGTTACCCTACTGCAAGACATTCTATGTATATCATAATCGATCAAAAAAATCTTCTGTTCGGCTTCCAACTTCACAAACTTATCCATAACCATGGATAAAGAATCTGATTTATGATTCATAGTTTGTTGCAGCATCTAGAATCTGGAATCTATTGTTGGAAGAATCAGAATTGTGTCCACCAACTTTCTCAGAGACTGAACCACAAAATCATGCCTGTGAGATGATGATTCCGAATCAGAAATTTCTTTTTGAGATTGATCTTCTTCAATTGGCACCAGCTTCCTTCTAGAGGTACCACCAACCTCTTTCATTCTAATGAGATCTTTTATAGGTGTCTCCATGAGATATTTCTTCCCCTTATCAGATTTCGGAATGGGTTCCACATTAGGAGATACTTCCTCGAATTCAGAAACATGAACAATCAGGTCTTCATCTGGTTTGTGTTTTCCTTGACCTTCCTCAATAAAATTCCTCTCATAGGATTCATCTTCATCATACAACACATTTTCTTCTTCTTATTTTTTATGTTTCTTTCTATCTTTCTCATCTCCCTTACCTGGAGTAACTAACTTTGCGGATTCAGCTTTATATTTTTAGTCTTGTACTTTCTTGATTAAGGTATCCAAATCTTCACTTTACTCCTCTTCTTCTTCTTCTTCTTCAACTTCTTCCTCTACTGCTTTAGCAACTTTTTTATCAGCTTCTACAACTATTTCTTTACCCTTTTCCTTTTTCGGAGTGACAAAGTTCTTAGCTGGAGTTTCTGGTAATAAAGGTTGAACACCAAAAGATTCTGGAACAGGAAGAATTTTGGAAGCCAACTCTGTATCTTTCAGCAAAGATTGCACCACTTCAGCTTCAAACATCTTCTTTCTAATTTTCTTTTCCTTCGATTGTCTCTCTAACTCCTCAGCAGCTTTTTCCTTTAAGGCCTTAGCCTCAGCAGGGTCGAGTCTGAATTGAGGATCCCCTTCGTTCCTCTTCTCTTTATCTTCCCTCTACATGGCTGCTACTTCATCGGTATATGTTTTCTGCTTCTTTAGCTTGGGAGGAGAAGATTGAGTTTCCTTATCTTTGGAAAATTCTTCATCAGCAACCACTTCTTTATCCTTTCTCTTCTTCCTTTTCTTTTTGGATGGTTTCAGATTCTGTGATTCTTTCTGAGCTGCTTCAACCTCTTCCACACACAGAGAATAAAATTCTCCTGATTCAGTAGAAAAACCCATCTTCATCCTCTTGAGAGTATCATCACTAACTAACATGAGTTTGCAATTCCGGATCTTCGATTTCCAAGAAACCTTGAAGGATTCTAAGCATCGAACTATCAGATTAGATATTAAGGTAGGGAACATGATAATCTGAGCTCTCAAATTTCCTTCTTTGATATTATTGATCGTAACCAAGACATGATTTATTAGATTTATTTTTCTTAGATTTACTAAAAAATCTAAGACATAGATATCACTTTTCTTCATATTGTCTTTATCATCTATTCTTGGAAACAGAAAGCCTTTCACCCATAGCTTAAGGATTCTATTGTTCGGAGTGAGATGAGAAATCTTAATTGTCGAATCATTCTTAAGCCCAAGACACTTCCGTGCCTTCTCCTTATTTAAACTCCCTTGCACATCAGGAAGTTTGTGAGAGAAGAATTCAGCTTCTCCTTCATATGATATACCAACCAGGCTCGAGGTGTAACAGCCCAAGATTTTATAAAAAAATATTCTTTTTAATTTTATTAATGTCTTGTGTTGTACGCTACACCCAAAGGAGCTTGCACAACACACATCCTTGACTTGACTTGCATTACACGCAATCGCGACCTTCCTCGATAGCGTGTGTAGTACGCAATACCGAGTTTCACTAAACAACGATATGCTATAAAAATATTATTAAAACTAGCCGTTATGAATAGTAATAACCACTTTTTGAAATCCAGTAAATCTTATTTTTCAAAATGAACTTTATTTTTGGATTCGGAGTATCGAATTTAGCCTAAGGTGAAATTTTGGAACTTTTCAGATAACTTTCATATTCTGATGAATAGTGAAAATTACTAAATTATAATTAAAAACAACTTTTTTAATCGAAATAATTAACAGTGATAAATCATTAATTTGAGTGGTTTTAAAGTATATTTAGAATATATTTTTACAATTTAATACAATGTTGGCCATTGGATGTAATTTCACATTTAAACTAGACATAAACAAGTGTCAATCTTTTGATAGATATTGTTTCTTAAAAACACGCTATTTGTTTTAACAGCGGGATTTAATTATAAAATTAATTAATTCAACTTTTATGTTATGAATTTGGTAAAATAGACTTCATTTTTGAATTCGGAATATGAAATATAGCTTAGGATGAAATTTTGGCATTGTTCTGAAAAACATCAATTTTTGATGAATAGTGAAACTACTAAGTGGTAGTTAAAAAAACTGAATTTTTCATAAAACTTAATTTTGCCGCTTCTGTGAATGGAATTTCGAAAATCCGAGAGACACGGTTAATATCAAGGACTAAAATGTGGTTCAATGAGATGAAAATAATTTTTTGGTGAATAGTAACTTTTTATTTTTTTTACCGCGGTTAATAGTAAATAGGGTAACTAAGGGTAAATATGATATTAATATTACCCTAACACATGTCCTAATCCTATTGGACAAGTGTATTTCGACCAAAAACAAACTTAGGAATAAAATATGACCATTTAGGCCCACTTGGATTAGATTAGGACATTTATTATTAATTTATTTAAAGAAAGGTTAAAATAGTTAAAATCAACGTTTAATAAGTAAATCATTTTTAATATGGGGTTATACATAAGATAAATTCGATTGTAAATATTCATTAGAAAGCTAAAAAAATTTCCTACATAATGGTATTTTATTTGTAATTTTTAAACATCAAATAAGTTAATTTATTTATGACACAAAGATGATGCAGTAATTATCTTATTAATGAAATATTGACATAATTGATGTTATAAACACCAAACTAAATATAATTTGAGACTTTTTATGAATTACACTAATTTTATAGGTTACTATGATATATTAGTGTGGATTTAATCAACTTGGTTCGAACATATAATTCTGTTATGACCTTCACAAAAATCATGTATCAAATAGTGTCAAAATTGACACAAAATAGTTTTTAAATCAAATATTATATTATTAATTGTTATTTTATTCCTAAAAATCTAAGGTTCGGCCAAATGACTTAGATAAGGATATATGTATTAATAATAAACAATTTGGGGTTCGATTGGCATGTTATAGTAAGTTTATTAACCATATAGTGAAAGAAAACAAAAAGACACGGTAAAAGTTAAATTATTTAACTTAGAGTTAAATCTAATTGATAAGGTTTAAAATAATATCCAAACATGTCTAAATTTGATTGGTTGATGAGATTAAAACCCTATCTCATCTAATCTTCGAATATGAGTCATTTTTGGAGGTTTTTAAGTGGGGTTAGATTTATTATAAATTAATATTTTTAAGAATTCCTAAGGTGCCCCTCTCCTCCCCTATAAAAGGACACCTCCTCCCCCTCCTCCTCACACCAATTTGAGCACTCAAGCTCGGCCAACCCCTGCCAAAATCTCTTCTCCACTTCCCTAGAAACATCCTAGAGGTTCTGGTCTTCCTCAAAGACCAATTCTAGTGCCCTAAAAGGAGGTCTCAAAGAGGCACTTCAAAGAAGAGGTAATTACCGTTACCAATTCTTTCATCTTTATTTCTTCTTCCACTTCTTCTTATTAGGTTGTTTCATTATGAAGTAATAACATCAGTATCACTCATATACTGATATGTTATTATAAGTATGAAACAACCCTATTTCACCATCTATCCATCCTACGGAAAAAGAAATCACCGCGCGTGCGTACGTACGGAATACCGTCTCCACGCCGTGGTGTAATCTATTTTCCACCACCACCTTACATGGATGGGTATAATGGTGTAAATAATAACTATACAAAGTTATTACAACATCATATTGATTCTTATATATTGTATAATCCACTCCAATTCAATTCAATATTTATAGAAATGATATCATCGCTCGTGCGTACGTACGGACTACCGTCTCCACGACGCGATGAGATTCATTCTCCATGTTAACCATTTAAGAATGATTATAATGTATATATAAGAAATAATAATGAAATATATGACATTATAAAGCTACTGGATTTATGTATATATATACATATGTATGTCATCTACTTACTTCCATTTCAAGACAATAAGGAAAGAAAAACAGCGTTCATGCGTACGTACGGACTACCGTCTCCATGAACGGTGTTTTTCATTTTATTTATCTATCTATTATATATATATATATATATATATATATATACTGAATATATATGATATATAAATCATATTTTATATTCTGGATGTAAGTAAATCATGATATAAGTAATAATGATGTCAAGAACAACAAGTCAAAACACCTACGATAAATGAAACGATTTTACCCAAAACGCTTCTTTAACATGGAATTTACAAAAGAACGGGTAATATAATGTCATAAGTGAACCATATATGATATCATAACAATGAATATGATTCTGTAATAAGTCAATGACATTATTTAAATCATTATACAGGAGGTTCGGACACATACGAAGCAAATTGGACCTAAGGTAAGGGAAATATCACAATCTCATTTTTATCCGAGATTGTTTATTCGTAAGTATTTACTGGGGTGTATTTTATCATCCACATCCATGTTCCATCAATATATAATATTATTTCCATCCACCTACAATTGTTTAAATCCAATTTTACCCATCTATGAGTTTTTAGTAAAGGATATGAAAGGAATCTTTTTTCGTTTTTCGTACGAGGTACTTTTTGACTTTTCCGAAAAAAGTACGAAGAATGTTTTTTTTTAACTTATACGGCACGAACGGATTTCTACTGTTTTATAAAGCCTTATTTTCATGAAGCTTCCTCTAAAAGATTTCATGACTATTTTCAATAAAATCTCTTTCTTTTAAAGTTGCATGATGTTTTGTGAAAAGAAATTGATTTTGAAGAAGAAAGGATATTTTCCTCAAGAATTCAATTCAAGTGTTTTATCAAAATTATTTTCCATCTAAGATAATAAAGAGTTCTGTTTCTATCCATATTTTTACATTGATTTGACTATGTTGTGATGGAATTATGTTTATGAATTCCTTTATCTTATATGAATGGTTTTATGATGTCATGTTGTTTAAGAATCCCATTTTTATTACATGGGTTATGAAATAATGTATGATTTATGATTTTGTGGCACGTATAAGAAAGGATTCATTAAGAGATGGGTGGGACCTATATCTCCCTCCAATGCATTGGGTAAAGATTTTATATCTCATGAGATAGACATGGCTGGAACGGAAGGTTATTTCGGTTCAGTGATACAGGACTGAAACGAGGAGTGAACTCGGTTCAGAAAGGGACTTTGTCCACTAAGATAGTCTTGGCAATGAGTCATGACTAACAAGAAATGATTTTCCATGATTATGTGTGCATGCCACAAAGTTTCAAGTTTCATGTTATGATTATGGTGATCTCATTTTCACTTCTATGATTTGTTCCATGTTAAGATATTATGATCTCTTTTGCAGGTTATGATTTTCAAAAAGATATGATATGATTTTTATTTCTTTTTTATACCCTTACTGAGCATTTGAGCTCACCCTTTTATGTTTTCTTTTCCCCAGGATATAAAGAAAGGTTTTAGGTAAAAAAAAAGTGAAGATCTTTATGGGAGATATTGAAGATCTTTCACCACGATTAAAAGATTACGTTCCGAGTTTCCAAAGACACTAAACTATTACGATCCTTGTCTGTGTGTTTTTGTTATGTACTAAGTATTCCGCAAATGTAATGTAATGTCCATGTACGATAAGCTTCGGGTCTCTACAGTTGGTATCAGAGGAAAGGTTTAGTCAACCTTTGGAAACTAGGATGCGAAAACGTTAGTGAGATCCCTAGAGATATTTCTACGGTATGTCTAAGGATGTCCCTAAGGTTAAGTATACGTATAGGTTATAGTACTAGAACTACGCTAACGATCATAGAATTAAACCTAAGATGTTAGATATTGAAGGTACTCCCCCTTTATTATGTTGTTTTCCCTAGCATAATTTTTGCCTCTCACACTATTCTTTTTGGGTTTTAGACGATGGCTGGAACCCGAAGGAACCGTGTTGATCAATGCAATGGACAATGCAATGTTTGTCCTCCTGAACAAACTAATGTTATGGGAGATGGAGTGCAAAATCTTATTGCTATACTTACACAAGCTATGAATCATTCTGGACTTCCAAATGAGCAGAGAAGGGAACAATATTCTATTGAGTCCTTCATGAGGCAACGTCCCCCTTCTTTCAGTGGGACTTCCGATCCACTTGTTGCTGAACAATGGATCAGTACCACTGAAAAGATATTTTCAGTTCTTCAATGTTCTGAACATGATAAAGTCATCTTAGCAGTATATCGTTTGGAAGGTGAAGCTGATCAATGGTGGAATCTTATCAAGAATACGAGGCCAAGAGATGAAATTGAGTCCATGGAATGGGACAAGTTCAAGAACTTGTTTTTCAGTAAGTACTTCCCTCGTATTCTTCGAACGAAGATGGAAAAGGAGTTTCTTGAGCTGAAACAGAAGGATGATGAATCTGTTGGTATATACGAAGCGAATTTTACAAGACTTGCAAGGTATGCATCTGGCATTATCATCCAACCTGAAAGTAAAGTTGATCGATTTTTCAGTGGCTTAAAACCAAGTCTTCGAAGGGCATTAGCTATAAGAGACTTCAGTAGCTATGAAGAAATTGTGCGTTGTGCTATCAAGGTAGAAATGGAAGTTGGTGTTACATATCCATCTCATGGTTTTGACAAGAAACGAAAGATGGAGTTCAAAGAGAGATCTCAGAATAATGGTGAAAAGAAGATGAATGTTTCCTTATGCACAAAGTGTGGAAAGAAGCATGGTGGAGATTGTCTTAAAGGGACTAGAAAATGTTTTAAGTGTGGAAAAGAAGGTCATCGAGCAGCTGAGTGTCGAAGTAATGGAAAAAGGGTTTCTAATGATGTGAATAAAGCAAACACTGCAGAGAACGCACCACCAACACTTCAATGCTTCAAGTGCAAGGAAATGGGGCATTATGCTAATAATTGCCCTAATCCAAGGGTTAGTGATGATCAACATGAGCAACCACTGAAGGCAAAGGACAAAGGGAAGTCACATGCGATCACTATTGGCGATGTTGAATATGATAACGATGTGGTGGAATGATTAAGCGTTTATGTAATGGGATTCCAAAATAATGTTGCATCATTGAGTATTGCAATATTTATTGATGTGGTATTCAAAGTGATTGAGATATTTTTTTTTGAAATAAGATGATATGCGCATAATGAAGACGAGAAAATGAAATGTTTAATAGTATTCATGAGCTCATGATTGATATAAGGACTAAGTGATATCATGGTTTGAGTATATAGAATTTTGAGGATTTTGGTATGTGGAAAGTGTTAACTTTTAACTGCATTCAAGTTTTCACTAAGGTTCAATGGGTATTCAAGAGAATACATGATTAAGGACTTTGAATGTTTGGAATGTGACCAACAAGACATATCTTATGATATATGGGGATCAACGATGGTATTAAATCTCTTGTAATCGTTTTTACTATGTTATGAGAGTGGACTGCAGTATTATGGATAAGCCTAAAGATTGGAATGGATTATGTTGGACATAAGTTAGTATTGTTTAAGGATAGAAGTTTTTTCGATATTATGGGATGTTATAGTAATATAGTTTTAGAAAAAGGACAACCTGCAGGACGGGCGACAGCCCATCGCTTCGGACAAGGCTGTGGGAATCGAACCCACAACCGAAGTGCGACTGGCCTTTATCGCCTACCACTGACCTACAGGAAGTCCCTGTTTTGTAGAAACTAGTTTTATTATATTAAGGAGTATGATATATGAAGTATAAGTCCATTTTAGGAACCATATATGATTAATCTCACTATAGATCGATTTATGAATATAATTTTTGCTAACCTTTTGTTTGAGACAGATGGAATGACCCGTCATTCTATCACATGATCTGCTAACACTTCACGAATAACAAATTCAACTTCATTTATTTAAGAGATGAAGTGGAAATTGTTCAAGGCACGAACAACAGTGATATTGTATCAAAATAAAGTAAGTATTTATTCTAATTCAAATTTTCAACTTTAGGGAAATGATCTTGAAAACCAAAAATGTTGTCCTAGTGATCTTATACCTGATGAATTAGATGGTACCTTAGATCGTCACAAATCTATGGATTTGTGATTACTGGATTTTCCATAGCCATGTTCTCTACCACTCTCCATCAGAACATGATGGTTAGATTTCTCTTCCATATCCATATTTTCACCTATGTGGAAACCTAGTGATTAGTTTATTTGGGTAATCGTTACATTTCATACTTTAGTTTTTAAAGCCAAGTTTTGGTATTCCCTTTTACGATGTGGGTTTCTATTAAAGAAACTTTGAAATAGTAAACCATTTATAACCCCGACGAATTTCGAGGGCGAAATTCATTTTAAGGGGGGTAGAATGTAACAGCCCAAGATTTTATAAAAAAATATTCTTTTTAATTTTATTAATGTCTTGTGTTGTACGCTACACCCAAAGGAGCTTGCACAACACACATCCTTGACTTGACTTGCATTACACGCAATCGCGACCTTCCTCGATAGCGTGTGTAGTACGCAATACCGAGTTTCACTAAACAACGATATGCTATAAAAATATTATTAAAACTAGCCGTTATGAATAGTAATAACCACTTTTTGAAATCCAGTAAATCTTATTTTTCAAAATGAACTTTATTTTTGGATTCGGAGTATCGAATTTAGCCTAAGGTGAAATTTTGGAACTTTTCAGATAACTTTCATATTCTGATGAATAGTGAAAATTACTAAATTATAATTAAAAACAACTTTTTTAATCGAAATAATTAATAGTGATAAATCATTAATTTGAGTGGTTTTAAAGTATATTTAGAATATATTTTTACAATTTAATACAATGTTGGCCATTGGATGTAATTTCACATTTAAACTAGACATAAACAAGTGTCAATCTTTTGATAGATATTGTTTCTTAAAAACACGCTATTTGTTTTAACAGCGGGATTTAATTATAAAATTAATTAATTCAACTTTTATGTTATGAATTTGGTAAAATAGACTTCATTTTTGAATTCGGAATATGAAATATAGCTTAGGATGAAATTTTGGCATTGTTCTGAAAAACATCAATTTTTGATGAATAGTGAAACTACTAAGTGGTAGTTAAAAAAACTGAATTTTTCATAAAACTTAATTTTGCCGCTTCTGTGAATGGAATTTCGAAAATCCGAGAGACACGGTTAATATCAAGGACTAAAATGTGGTTCAATGAGATGAAAATAATTTTTTGGTGAATAGTAACTTTTTATTTTTTTTATCGCGGTTAATAGTAAATAGGGTAACTAAGGGTAAATATGATATTAATATTACCCTAACACATGTCCTAATCCTATTGGACAAGTGTATTTCGACCAAAAACAAACTTAGGAATAAAATATGACCATTTAGGCCCACTTGGATTAGATTAGGACATTTATTATTAATTTATTTAAAGAAAGGTTAAAATAGTTAAAATCAACGTTTAATAAGTAAATCATTTTTAATATGGGGTTATACATAAGATATATTAGATTGTAAATATTCATTAGAAAGCTAAAAAAATTTCCTACATAATGGTATTTTATTTGTAATTTTTAAACATCAAATAAGTTAATTTATTTATGACACAAAGATGATGCAGTAATTATCTTATTAATGAAATATTGACATAATTGATGTTATAAACACCAAACTAAATATAATTTGAGACTTTTTATGAATTCCACTAATTTTATAGGTTACTATGATATATTAGTGTGGATTTAATCAACTTGGTTCGAACATATAATTCTGTTATGACTTTCACAAAAATCATGTATCAAATAGTGTCAAAATTGACACAAAATAGTTTTTAAATCAAATATTATATTATTAATTGTTATTTTATTCCTAAAAATCTAAGGTTCGGCCAAATGACTTAGATAAGGATATATGTATTAATAATAAACAATTTGGGGTTCGTTTGGCATGTTATAGTAAGTTTATTAACCATATATCAAAAGAAAACAAAAAGACACGGTAAAAGTTAAATTATTTAACTTAGAGTTAAATCTAATTGATAAGGTTTAAAATAATATCCAAAAATGTCTAAATTTGATTGGTTGATGAGATTACAACCCTATCTCATCTAATCTTCGAATATGAGTCATTTTTGGAGGTTTTTAAGTGGGGTTAGATTTATTATAAATTAATATTTTTAAGAATTCCTAAGGTGCCCCTCTCCTCCCCTATAAAAGGACACCTCCTCCCCCTCCTCCTCACACCAATTTGAGCACTCAAGCTCGGCCAACCCCTGCCAAAATCTCTTCTCCACTTCCCTAGAAACATCCTAGAGGTTCTGGTCTTCCTCAAAGACCAATTCTAGTGCCCTAAGAGGAGGTCTCAAAGAGGCACTTCAAAGAAGAGGTAATTACCGTTACCAATTCTTTCATCTTTATTTCTTCTTCCACTTCTTCTTATTAGGTTGTTTCATTATGAAGTAATAACATCAGTATCACTCATATACTGATATGTTATTATAAGTATGAAACAACCCTATTTCACCATCTATCCATCCTACGGAAAAAGAAATCACCGCGCGTGCGTACGTACGGAATACCGTCTCCACGCCGTGGTGTAATCTATTTTCCACCACCACCTTACATGGATGGGTATAATGGTGTAAATAATAACTATACAAAGTTATTACAACATCATTTTGATTCTTATATATTGTATAATCCACTCCAATTCAATTCAATATTTATAGAAATGATATCATCGCTCGTGCGTACGTACGGACTACCGTCTCCACGACGCGATGAGATTCATTCTCCATGTTAACCATTTAAGAATGATTATAATGTATATATAAGAAATAATAATGAAATATATGACATTATAAAGCTACTGGATTTATGTATATATATACATATGTATGTCATCTACTTACTTCCATTTCAAGACAATAAGGAAAGAAAAACAGCGTTCATGCGTACGTACGGACTACCGTCTCCATGAACGGTGTTTTTCATTTTATTTATCTATCTATTATATATATATATATATATATACTGAATATATATGATATATAAATCATATTTTATATTCTGGATGTAAGTAAATCATGATATAAGTAATAATGATGTCAAGAACAACAAGTCAAAACACCTACGATAAATGAAACGATTTTACCCAAAACGCTTCTTTAACATGGAATTTACAAAAGAACGGGTAATATAATGTCATAAGTGAACCATATATGATATCATAACAATGAATATGATTCTGTAATAAGTCAATGACATTATTTAAATCATTATACAGGAGGTTCGGACACATACGAAGCAAATTGGACCTAAGGTAAGGGAAATATCACAATCTCATTTTTATCCGAGATTGTTTATTCGAAAGTATTTACTGGGGTGTATTTTATCATCCACATCCATGTTCCATCAATATATAATATTATTTCCATCCACCTACAATTGTTTAAATCCAATTTTACCCATCTATGAGTTTTTAGTAAAGGATATGAAAGGAATCTTTTTTCGTTTTTCGTACGAGGTACTTTTTGACTGTTCCGAAAAAAGTACGAAGAATGTTTTTTTTAACTTATACGGCACGAACGGATTTCTACTGTTTTATAAAGCCTTATTTTCATGAAGCTTCCTCTAAAAGATTTCATGACTATTTTCAATAAAATCTCTTTCTTTTAAAGTTGCATGATGTTTTGTGAAAAGAAATTGATTTTGAAGAAGAAAGGATATTTTCCTCAAGAATTCAATTCAAGTGTTTTATCAAAATTATTTTCCATCTAAGATAATAAAGAGTTCTGTTTCTATCCATATTTTTACATTGATTTGACTATGTTGTGACGGAATTATGTTTATGAATTCCTTTATCTTATATGAATGGTTTTATGATGTCATGTTGTTTAAGAATCCCATTTTTATTACATGGGTTATGAAATGATGTATGATTTATGATTTTGTGGCACACATAAGAAAGGATTCATTAAGAGATGGGTGGGACCTATATCTCCCTCCAATGCATTGGGTAAAGATTTTATATCTCATGAGATAGACATGGCTGGAACGGAAGGTTATTTCGGTTCAGTGATACAGGACTGAAACGAGGAGTGAACTCGGTTCAGAAAGGGACTTTGTCCACTAAGATAGTCTTGGCAATGAGTCATGACTAACAAGAAATGATTTTCCATGATTATGTGTGCATGCCACAAAGTTTCAAGTTTCATGTTATGATTATGGTGATCTCATTTTCACTTCTATGATTTGTTCCATGTTAAGATATTATGATCTCTTTTGCAGGTTATGATTTTCAAAAAGATATGATATGATTTTTATTTCTTTTTTATACCCTTACTGAGCATTTGAGCTCACCCTTTTATGTTTTCTTTTCCCCAGGATATAAAGAAAGGTTTTAGGTAAAAAAAAGTGAAGATCTTTATGGGAGATATTGAAGATCTTTCACCACGATTAAAAGATTACGTTCCGAGTTTCCAAAGACACTAAACTATTACGATCCTTGTGTGTGTGTTTTTGTTATGTACTAAGTATTCCGCAAATGTAATGTAATGTCCATGTATGATAAGCTTCGGGTCTCTACACGAGGCCTTGGTGTAAGAAAGCTTATAAGTCTTCCCATAAGACTTGAAATAAAACCTCTCTCTGCCATCTTCCATATGGAAGGAAACCGACTCATAAAACTCTATCAACAAATCAGTATAAACTGGATCCTGTTTATCTGACTTTTCTATGCCGACATCTTCCCATCCATTCCGTCTAATGTTCTTTGAAATAAAGGGAATCATTCTTATAGAAATATAGATTAACTAATATTTCCCTGAAGACTAACCACTTTTAGATTGGTTTCACAGTTGAAATATCTTGAGATGTTTCTTCAATAGACATTCGGAGTGAAGTAATCTGAAAGATTCGGATTGGCATCACAAAGTTCCGAACCGGCCTTAAGAAGAGCAGAAAGGCTTCAAGACGCAAAATCTTGGAAAAACCAATGTGGGACGAGTCTGAAGGTCCCCTTTATATAGGTAAAGAATTTGACAATTGGTCTTCCAAAATCCATCTAACGGTTGAAAAAAGCTTTGATCTGATCTGACGGTTGAGAACAATACCGCAAAGAAAATTTGACTCCGATCTTTTGAGGTTTTAAAAGAAAACATCCATATTTGAGGGAAAACTAGAATCCGAACTTTTAAAAACAAGGAAAATACCAGTAAGAAAAATTTAATTACAAAACTATAAGTAAGAAAATCATAGCTTATGGATTGACTAGAAATATTGTTCGTAACTGGTAATATTCTTCTTGAAGAAATAAAAAAACGAAAGTTCCGGTATGAAAATCCCGTTATGAAAACTTCAGTACGAAACTCTCCATTCCGAAACATACCAGTACAAAAATTCCATTTCGGAAGTTTTCAGTACGAAGATCTCTATTCTGGAAGTTCTCATTCCGAGAATTTCAGTCCTGAAAATTTCAGTGCCGGAAATTCTCATTTCGGAAATTTTGATTTCAAAAATTTCTATACCGGAAACTTCTGTTCCAAAACGTATGAAAAACTTACTAAAAAAATTTAGTTACACTAACAATCAAATGTACTCCCCCTATAAAGAGGAGTTTATTAATGTTAGGAGAATTTTTCAACAAGAAGTTAATAAAGAATGATTATCATATAGTTATCATTCCTAACTATTGTTTAATGTATTAAAATATATCGTATGGTAATGATTTTGTGAAAATATCAGCAAGTTGATCTTGCGTTCTGATAAACTGAAGAATGATATCTCTTTTAAGTGTGTGATGATATTTTCAAAATATCTTTTGTTACCATTCATGTGTCGGGAACATCCAATATCGTTGTACCATTTATTTTTGTTGGTACTTCCTCTATCTTCCTAAAAACAAGAAAATAATTAGACTTTCATAATCCAAACTTGCTTAGATCCGGGATTTCCAGACAACAAAATTTTGGGAACCCACACTTTCTTAGAAAAATAAGCTTTATGAAAACCTAGAGATTGGGTTTTATTTAAAGAACAATTATTTGCCCAGTGACCACCACATTGAAACTTGGTACAAAATGGAGCACTTTGTGGAACAAATTATTTGTTACTAAAAATTGGTTTTGCATAGGTATAACCAAATCCGGATTTGTTTCTTAAAGTTCATATTTCAGAATACATTTTATCAAAAAAAATTTACCATGGGTAAAGTTCAAAGAACACTTCTTTAAGGAAAAAATTTCGGACTTGAGTTTAATAACCAAGTTTTTATCTTCAAAATTATTAGATTTAGAACAAGATCTAGGCTCGAAAACACTTTTCTTAGAAATTACTTTTTCTAACTCTTTATAAAGTTTGTTCCTCTCACAACTTACTTCCTCAAGATTTTTTGAAATACTTATAAAATCAGGAATTTTTCTTATCAAGATCTTTAGAAAGATCTAATATCTCTTTTGTAAGAATATAATTCATAGAGTTTTCCTTATCATGTTTCTTATTGAGTTTAGTGTTCTCAATCTTAAGAAGTTCAGAAACCTAGAAACTTTTTCATAGGTAGGTGAAGTATTTTCTTCATCAGAAGAGGATTCTTCATCTGAGGAGTTATAATACTTACTATCATTAGAATTTAAATATACATTGGTCAATGATTCAGCATTTTTACCTTAGCCATAAAGAAATGATTGTCAATAGGTAGTCTGGCTATAAGACCAAGATTCTTCTTTCCTGAAGATTCATAATCAGAATATTCATCTGAAGAGTCACCACCACTGGAAATCCATGTGTCATTTACTTTCAGAACATTCTTATCTTTGGTTTTCTAATACATCTTCATGCTCCTTTCAGAATGCCTTTATTTCCTTTATTTCTTTTTGAGTAGAGGGAAATCTTGTCTAATATGTCCAGCTCTCTTGCATTCGTAACAAGTAACTTCTCCATCTTTCATTTCTTTCCTTTCCTTTTTCTTATACTTGGATTGGAAATTTCTCTGGCCGATTATCTTGTCCATCCTTCGAGAAAGATTTTCTAACTCATTTTCTAAGATTTCACTTTCACTAGAATTTGATTGAATAACTACCTTCTTAGAGTTGGATCTGGTTACTCTCTCAGGAGTCTTAGCTTTCATATGATATGATGATTTTGTAAAAGCAACAGTACCATTCCCATTCTTCTATTTGATGTTTTCAGCATCTCTCTTCATTCTGGTTTCATTTTGGAGAAGAGTTCTGAATAACTCGTCAAGAGAAATGTGAGTGACCTTCATTTTCTCATATATAGCTGTTCTCTTTGATTCCCACTCATTGGGCATAATATCGATTATCTTATCTACAAGGGCTTCATCATCTAACCCTTTTTCTCCCATAGACTGTAAGTTGTTGACTATAGTCATAAAACTCTATTGAACATTGCAGATTAGTTCACCATATAGAAATTTGAATCCATGGTATTCAACTCTAAGCATAGCTCTCCTAGTTTCAATTACTTTAGAAGTTCCAAAGTTTGTAACTTCTAACTTCTTCTAGATACAATTAGCTGCTTCACAAGAATAAATTTGGCTATATATATTTCTAGTCATTGAACATAGTAAAGTATTGCGTACCTTATAATTGAGTTGATACTCTTTATTTTCCTGGTTAGTGAAAGTTCTAACTTCCTTATCAAGTATTTTATAATCACCAGTAAGCATAATGAAATTCTCCACTCCAGTGTTGATAACAAAATTATTCATTCGATCTCTCCAGTACTCATAGTCATTACCATCAAAGATTGGTGGTCTTGTAGGATTTAGATTGTCAATAGAACAAACATTGATTCTTGCCATTCTAAAACAACTTGGGAAACAAAAATAGTTAGTAGAAAAAGTTCTTAACCATAATGTTTGGAATGACAAAGTTCGGAATGATAATGTTCGGAATGACAAAGAGCAAGAAAAACTTATACATGAGTACGATTATTTCAGAGACCTCCTTTAATACCAATTGTAGGATTAAAATAACGATGTAGATGCTCAATATACAAGAGGGGGGGAATTGTATACTTTAAAAATTCTTTTGGAACCTTTAAATTTGGTTATGGATAACTATGTTTTCCTTAGACAAGGAAAAAAACTAGGTTTAACAAAGTTAAACTAAGAAAATTCACAACACCTCTGATCACCAACTGGAGATTTGGAACCAAGGTTTCCAATATAAGATTATACCTTAAAGTATATAGAATCTAAACTAATCAGAGTACAAGTATAATGAAGTATAAGAAGATTATACTATCCTTACAATAAAATATGCAGCAGAAACAAACAAATAGTAAAACTACAAGTAACAAACAATAAATCTTTTAACCCAAAGAGAAGGGTATCCATCATCCTTGGATAAAGGTCTCTGGATTTATACTTTCAAGAAGTTTGTCTTACCCACACCAGGATAATCCCTTGATACGAACATCAGAATCTCTGTCTTATTATCCCCGCAAGCCCTGAACTTCAAGGTAGTTGGAACCTCTGTCTTCCTCACCAAGGAAGCCCTCAAACTTCAAGGTAGTCGGCACCTCTCTCTTCATATCCCCGGAAGTCCTCGAATGTAGTCACCAACATTTGGAGTCGCACAAAGCAATCTGAACGAGTGGTTCACTACACACAAGGCATGAAAAGCTTCTCTATATAGAAATCACATTAACAGTATGTGTTCTCTAGATCGATCAACTTCTCATTCATTGATTATTGAGCTCTTTCAAATGAGCTCCTATTTATAGGAAAATTTACAACGGTCGGCTCCATCCTCTAATGGTCATATTTTCCATGAAATTCGGAGGGACCTGTACACGTGTAACTCAACCAATGGTTAATTAGAAATAGAATAGACGACATTGTTTTATAAAAAACCATGTATAACTGAATGTATGACATCGTTTTGAAATGAAGCATATGTAAGTAAAAGCTAATCAATATTTCGGAGTGTAAGCAAGTCAAAAGTTCGGAGTCTAACAAAGATGAAGTTCATAGTCTATGTTAAAAAATATTCAGATTCTGTTTTATAGGAATTCGGAGTCTGGTTTCACCAGAGATGGGAATTTGAACTTGCAGAGTTCGGAGTCGAACTAGAACTACTTAAGAGTTTGGAGTCGAACTACTTAAGAGTTCAGAGTCGAACTGCTTAAGAGTTAGGAGTCGAACTGCTTAAGAGTTCGTATTTGAACTGCTTAAGAGTTCGGAGTCAAAATTCTTCAGAGTTCGGAGTCAAACTACTTCAGAGTTCGGAGTCGAACTGCTTAAGAGTTCGGAGTCGAACTGCTTAAGAGTTCGGAGTCGAACTCATGAAAGTTCGGAGTCCAGAATTCGGATTAGAACTACATTATAGATCACATCCATAAGTCAGATCCTAAAAAACAGAATTCTCCAAATCTTTTCATTATATGGCTCTGAGATTTTGGGTATGAATCCGGTTTTTGAATTTAAGAAAAATATTGTTATGTATAAGAAAATTCAGGTTAAGGTAAATTTCCTTAACGAAGTAAATTTTCCTGATGGGGGTAAAACATAAATTTTCTTAACTATAAGGTGTTTGTGATTTTCAAAACAATAAGGAATGGAAAATTCATAAGGAAATCCTTATTGACTCAACAAAAATCACAACTGTACTTGTGGAATACTGCCTTCACGAAGTGATTAAACTGTTTTTTAATCGCTATGACACATGGATTATATCTATAGGTTTGAATTTTATATGGTAAATATGAATTTATGATAATTAAATATAGATAATATATCACTTACCTCATTTCTAATAAGATCATTGAAAAATGTAAATGTTACTCATGTTTACTTATAAACTACCTTCTCCAAGATTGAAACATGCATAATTTTTCCTAACCATAATTCTTAAATGATCTAAAAATTAAAACTCATATATAAGTAATACAATTATATCATCATTATTATTATTTGGGAAATTATAAAGCTATGAAATTGGTTAAATAACCAAGTCCTTAATGAAAAAACACACATGAGAAAAAAAAGACTATTAATACATGAAGTAATGAAAATAATGAAATTTTGTTAAGTAATGGGAGATAATATACTATAAATGGATCATATATGATGCTATTATTTTTAATTTTTTTCTTATATAATTGAATGAAAATTTTAAAACCACTTTAGAGGTGCTTAAATAATGTTCAATCAAAAGGAAGAGTGAGGTAAGAGATTTCATAACTCAGTTTCCACTCATTAGGTTAAAATTTAAATTCATTGTTTATATCATTATAATATTATGTGTATAAGGAAATTATATTATATTATATTATATTTATAATATATTAATGAGTATCTATAGTTGACACATTTAATTGATTCATTTACTAATTTCAGTCAACCATTATGATTATTTCAATTTTTTATTTTACAATCTTATTCTGATCGTATTTTTTTATCATTTAACATAATTTTAAAGAAAGTACATGAAAATTTACTAATAAACCCAATTAATTATATTATAACATTTTAATAAATTATATTTTCAATTAATAGTTCCATTTTCCTTCTCATTGGTAATTAAAATATTTTAATGAAAATCCTACATTATTTCTCTTCGGTTAGAAATATGTTTTCATCCAAAACTATGTTTTCTAAAAAAATTCAAAATTTTTTCATTGTTTTAAAAATGTTTTATCAAGGTAATTTTCACCCATTTTACCCTTTGAAAATTGTTTCAATGTAATATTATCTAATATTTCAATCAATTCCCATTTGGATTTTACCAAAAATGTGAAAGGAATATTCTGGTCAATTTCAAAACAAGGAACTTTTCTAACCCTTTTTACTGTGAAAAAAGAAAGTTTATTTACATTTATGAAATTTTTGGAGTTGAACTTGATAATAAACAAATTTTATTTTATAGTTCCTCTTAATTTTTGTGTGAACATTTTTTATGAAATTTTTTAAAATTTTATTTTCAAAAAAAACATTTAATAACAATTTAAAAAATGAAAAGTATATTTTCCGTAAAAATGTTTTTAAATATATTTTTATGTTATTTATATTCATCAATTCAAAAAAAATATTCTTACTCTAATGGGTATCAGTTGACATAGTCCATATTTTTCGCACTGGATTGTTCATGACTATTTTTAACAAGGATAGTATTGACATTCACTTTATTGATTCTTATTATAGTAATTAACATCCCCTTGAAATATTTTTCATTCCAATGATATTAGAAATTAAATTTCTACAATATAAACATATTATTTATAATTTATATTATTATTTGTTAAAACATATACCATTTTTATTTAAAAATTTGGAATTTAATGTTATTTGATTAAATTTGGGAAATATTGATAAATCAGTATCCTTTACTCAATTTGAATAATTGAAAATTCAGATTGTTTAGGAATTAAATCGGTTATTCAATATATCAGAAATTTTTTAGACTATAAATAAATGTTTTTCTATCATTCAATGTAATCCCCTTGATGTATCGGTAGTCTTGTGAGACAAAATAATTTGGTAAAGCCCAACGAGTTTCTAATAAGTTGTTTTAAATTGTCTTGGGAATCATCATAATAGTAATATGTTTTAAACCTCCTTATATAAGATTTTGATTGTAAAGTAATTATATTCTTGGGAAAAAATAAGTTTAACAATTATGAATTTACTTCGTTCATATTTTCTTATTATAACCCATCATATTTTCATAGTGATATTAGATGTGAATGCATTTTAATTTGAGGATATTGATTAAATGGAATTTTCTAATAATGATTTACCTTTAAATATTTATTCTGCTATATATTTTCACTATATTTTTTTAATTTAAATCGCATGTGCTCTCAGTTATTTACTTTTTGGTGTTCATTATTCTTATTGTTTCATTATAGCTTCCATTATAATTAAAACTTACAAAACATTTTAAACCAACCTTACTATTTTTCATTTCATAGGAATCCAGGATGTGTACCATGTTTTATAAATAAGGATATGATATAATGAATAATATTATTAATGAAAAAATATTTTTGTAGTTTTTTATTCCAATTTTTTTTGGCTCATGAATATATATAGTTTATCAAGTATTGAAAACTATTTGGTCCTTTAATATGTTATTCCTTGTATCTTATGTTAATGTAATAAAGTAACACACTTTATTTTGGCTACGAGGTATGGGGTAGTTACAATACTTTTTTATAAAATATAATTAAAATGTAGTATATGTGAATATATGTTTTAATAGACAATTTTAAATTGAACTTTGATTTGACCTAAAATAATTCAAAACAAATAGTTATAGGGTATTCACTTTTAATGGTTATAAATTTATTTTTTTAAATGGGGTAAAACCCAAATATTGTTCACCATACACTCCCCCGCAATATTGAATAGTAAAAACAATTAAAAAAGTTCTCATTGAATTCAATATTATATTGATTAGTGAGAATTTATTTTGTAAATATTCTGATATGGATGAAATCTCTACAGTTGTTTGTAGAAAATTCCATTGAAACATAATTATAACATGAAACTATATAAAATTTGGTATAAATTAAATCCCATAGTAAATTAATTCAATGTTTTTGGACATATTTATTACATTAAGATTAAATAAAATAATATGTGAAAATTTAAAGAGAATGTTAAGGAATAGATCTTTATGGGTTCATTATCAAATGAAAATTATTATAGATCGTGGAAAAAAGTGTTGGATAAACAATATGATTTTATATACTCTAAGATAATTTATAGTCCACATATTATGGTTTTTCAAATTTAATTATATCACTGAAAAGGGAAAAATTGATTAAATTAGACTATTCAGCATATAAATTATAAAAGATTAAAAGGAAAAAAAATTTTGGCTATGGATTCTAAAAAACAGGAAATGAGGATAAATATACTAGGAATAAAGATTTAAATTATCATTTATTGAGTAAAAATAATGAAGATTCAAATATTATTACTAGTAATGAGGCTCTATTGTAGATAAGAATGATATTGATTCCTGAAATTAAAACATATATCATTTCAATGACTGAGAAATAATAAGAAGTAAAATCGGTTTATCATCAAGAGATGATACTAGATTTGAATGTGCATATTGATTAGAAGAAAAATTATTCAACTTGGGATATTTCTCATAGACATGAAAGAAATAATGTTAATTTTTTCATGAGGTTATTCAAATAAACATCATAAAATAGGTAATGTGTCAAGAGAAATATCCAGTCTTATATGAAATTGGTATTCACATATATAATAGATTTACATTGAAGACACTTTTTAAACATTTCAAATACTTGAGTCATTTTTAATATTTTCTATAGTTTCATCTATTATACACCACATGGATTATCAAATCGATGTGAACATTACCTTTTTACATAGTAATTTGGAAGAATATGTTTTTCTCATCAAACTAAAGGATTCATTCTTGATTGTGATGAAAACATGGTATACTAGCTGAAAAAGAAGATTTATTGTCTCAAATAGACCCATATATATTGAAATTATATATTGTAAGGAAGTATGATATGAGTGATCTTTTTAAAAGTGAATTTTGATAGAAATTTATAATTGAAAGTGATTTATACAAGCACTTGGGATATCATAGTTTATATTCATGATATAATACTTTCATGTAACAAAGGGAAAATCTATGAATATTTTTCCAGAAAAATGAAAATTAATTTTTGTGTGTAAATGTTTTTTAAAATGAGAAATTTTTTTGTATTAAATATTTTACAAAAAATGACTATATATTATTATCCTATAAAAATTAAACTATAAAATTGTTGATTAATATTGGAATGGTGGATTCCAATGAAGTCTAAAAACCCATATTATTTTGAATATAATAGATTAAAGATGATTTTTTAAGTATTATTAATATTATATACTATAAGCGAGTCAATTTAATTTTTCTTTATGTCCTCTACAGATTAATTTTAAAACTAAAT
Source organism: Viscum album (assembly GCA_963277665.1). Lineage (NCBI taxonomy): Eukaryota > Viridiplantae > Streptophyta > Magnoliopsida > Santalales > Viscaceae > Viscum > Viscum album. The sequence goes on from OY728137.1 coordinate 277,919,079, forward strand.
CTAGTGGGTTTCACAAATACATACTAGTCATGTGACTATGATGTCATAAAATCTACAGCAAGTTAAAATTTATATTTTTCTGAAATTTTTTTAGGCTTCCATAGTAAGAAGAGGAATTATGTTACTTTTATCACATCACTTTTAGAATATATATAGACACAAAACACAAGTTTATATAAATAATTTGAATTAAAGTGTAGTTTGAGTACTTTTACAAAAAAAATTATAATCCACTAAATATTTATTTTGAAGATCATTTTTCAATTGATCTATCAAATAACCGAATGTAGTACTCAAGATGATAGATTGTTGGTATCAAATATCATTTCCCCAAAGTAAATGTGGAACATAAATATGTGACACTAGAATAAAAATCTAATAAATCTCATATCAATGATTTTTTACTCAACATATTTCCTGATAGAGTTTTAACGTGTTAAAGCTGAAACATGATGTCCATACATACTCTCTCAAATGAGGTTAAGTGGGAATACCATCACAGTGTTTTGGATTTTTTTAAATAGGGATAATAAGTATATAAAAATAATTGGGGAAAAGAACAACATTTATTTTAAATATTTTTAATCTAATAATATTGTTAATATAAATAATTGATTAAAAAAATAAACAGGTTGATAAATTGTTGGGTAGATCATTAATGTAACTTAGAAAAAAAACATCGAGAGATGAAATTATAGAAAAAAATCATTTCCTTTCTTCTAAGTTCATTTTCAAGACAATTGTTTTTTAAAATTTAATGAATTTTATATCTATAGGTGGGATTTGTTAGTTTTTTAAAACAAATAAAAAGGTTGAGGTTAAATAATCTAGAAAAATTTTGAATTATTATTTTTTACTTTCAACCATGTGTGTGAAACTTTTGAATCTAATCATAAATATTTTCTGTTGTTTATAATTTTTTAAAAGTTATTTGAGGTGGAAATAGTTTTGACATGTATTTGGAGAAACTATTTTAAATTACCAATTATAGAATTTTGAATACAGTTCTGAATATACTCTATATAAGTGACCTTAGATAATTGTTATAAGAAACTCTGTGAAATGGATAGAAATATAGCGACTGTCTGATTTTTCAAAAAAATCATAAGATTAGACACAATAGAATATAAGAGTAAATTTGAATAGATCAATGTAAATTAGTAAATATTCAATTACATAATATTTAATTAAATCTTTAAAAATATTTATGCTCATTAGAGACACCAAAAATTTAATGAAGGTAGAAAACATATCGAACTCAAATGAGTAATAAGAATACATCATAACAGTTATTAGTGAGATAAAACCTATCTAAGGTAATACATCACCCTTAGAATATAACTGTAATTATGAATATTTTTTTAAAATGATTATATCATAAGAGTCATATAAAATTTATAAGATCACTAATTTGAATCAGATGAAAAATGTTATACTTTTTACGAAAAAAATTAACACTTTCATATGAGACATTTCGATAAATAGTGTAATATAATAATTTTATAAGTATAGTTTAATGATTTTGAAAGATTCATTCATACATATCATAGTAGTTATTTAATCTTATAATAAATATTTTTTTAGAAAATAAATAAATGAATTGAATCAAACTTTTGTTTGAAAAAGGTATATTTTTGTTATAAGATGTTTCATAAGGGGTAGATATATAACATATATTTCAAGAGAAGATAATCTAAAAGATTATACATAAAAAATGTAACTATAATATTATTTTGTTTCTATTTAATTATAAATTAAAGACATATTGAATATGTTGGGATTCATGATGGGTCTGTGTAGTATTTTATTTGGATATCACTGCTTGAATATTCTAGAATTTTGAAATTAAAATATTCGAACATTATCTTTATTGTTAATGATGTTAATTTCTTAGTAAATTATTTAATATGAACGCATTTGAGAATGGGTATTTTTGGAAATTGAGATACAGATCATTGGTAATATACATAGATGAATAATAGAATGTATAAGTTCAAATAGGATAATGTATTATTATTTTTTTTGGAATGAATATTATGAGATATTGGGAGGAATCCAACATGATGCATCTGTGAAAATTGAGTTAGAACATACTTTTCATAAATTAAATATTATCCAATTATTCATAAATTCTTAATTAATGATAATATTAGTGTGAACTAAAATGTGAAGAAATTATGATATTTTTTGAGTTAAATGATTAGAGGTGAATACAGGTTGTTCTGAATCAAGATGAAAACACTTTAAAGCCTAATTATTAAGCGATATAATATTATTAAGTAGAGCATTTGATGTTATAGGTATAGTGGTCAGGGACGACTGATTTGGATCGAATATATAATATCAATATTTATTGTTCTCGAAAAGGGTGGAATATAACAATTTTCATTATTTTTAGTCTTTAGAGGTATATCATGATTGAAATTGAAAAATATTGGATTAAAATTGATCAAAATAAGTTCATTTGAGGATAATATTTGATTAATGGGGTAATACTATATAACAATATAATAATTTTTTGAGATATAATATATTATAATATTAATTTGGATATTGAACATGATCTATAGTTTACTCAAAGTAAAATATTTTAGTTTTATCAATGAGTATAGAATTCTACCATTTCCTCAAAAATTTTATCCATTTTATATACTATAAGAAATAACATGAGTCATACTCGTCCCAATCGTAGAAAAGGGTACGTAAACACAATGGTACAAATTTATGTGAAACTTATGGATTCTGTTTTCCAATAAAATATTTTTCAATTGGGTAATGATGTGACTAAAATTTTAATATTTTTATTCCAAATAGTCCTAGAGGACTATTCATTAAGATGAAATTGTAAAATAGGAACAATTGATTCAACCTCTCTCTCAATTAGTGGTACAACCCATCCTTATGGAATTTCAAATTTAAATAATATTTTAAAATATATGTGCAAAATTTTATAAAAAATTAATTTTCTCAAGATTCTGTTTCTAAATACTCAAACTAACATTCTTCTAGGAATAAGGTTCATTCCTATAATAATAGGCTTCAAAATATTCCAAGGAAATCAAATATATATTATTTGGGAGTGGTTTTTCTCAATATATTATAACTAAATGACAACTATAACATAGATTATTTACCTGATCATCCCATAAATTGGAAATTAATGAATTTAAATTATTATTTTTTAAACTCATAAATAATCAAAAAATGAAAAAAGGAATAAAATTAACATAGTACCCAAAACACATTATAATGTTAAATCAAAGCATTAAAAAGGAATATAAAAACATAACCACAACATGAACCCATCTGAAATATAAACAAAAGGAATATATTATATTATAGGAAGATGGAATGGATTAATATATATAAAGAACCCTTTTTTCATGATCCAATGGAATATTTAATAATTACCTAGCTTCAATTATCTAGAGGAAATGTACAAGTTCATAATTATACACCACCTTCGGACAAAAAAATATCAATCAATTCTCTTATATCTCAAATTTATGTCCTTAAATTTCAATAGTACATTAATAGAGAAATATATATGAAAAATGGATGTTTTATAGATTTTAATGCAATATTCATAGTTTTATTCAACCTCATTAACAATGTAAAAACATTTAAAAATTAATACATTAATTATAGTTCGAACTATTAATATTAATTTATCTTAAATTACATATATTTAAAATTATTGATATTAGGGGAACTATAAATAATTTATTCAAAATTAAAAAGTATTGAAATTTAATGTAATGTATAAATTGAATAAAAATAATAAAAAACTTGGGTAAAATATGAAAAATAAATATAATTAATTATATTTCATGGAATTATGTGAAAAACATATGAGTACAAGGTAGAGAGTCCATGAATACACCTAAAAAACACCAATACCATAATATCTATAATAATATCTATTATAGAATTAATCATCAATTATATCACCATACCCATTTATTCATAGGCTATTAGCCATCATGTAATCCTACACTAGAGAATTAATCTGTCAGAAGAGTGGAATCCTACACCTGTGATGGTATAATATATAGAGAGTGGCTGTATTACTCGTTTTTTTTTCATTTCAATTGAACAATCCTAAGTGACTATGGAATAAAAAATTTGATTTAAAAAATAAATATGATTTAAATTATATAAAAAATACATGAAACAACCCTATTACGAATAAAAGTAACTTATCAATGAAATGAAAACAAATATGTATAACAAGTCATAAATAGAGAAAAAATATGAAAGTGATGAATCATCTTATAAGAACATTAAATGAATAAGAATTAACTTTATCCACTAAGATAATTCTAAAAAACATATTGGACGTTTTTATAAGCTATGTAAATTTATTTTCTAGAAATTATTCCCTGAAATATTTTAAATCCCAATACGTTGCATTTCTAGGAACACCTTGTAGGCATCACTTTTAACTATATAAATATGTTATACAATTAAAAACATTCACTCACAATATAATTTCATAATCAAGGGGATAATATAATTTAATTTTTATAAATCATCAAGGATTGAAATTTTAAATTTTTTTACAAAATAAAGATCATTTAAATTTAGAAACTATATAGGTTTTGTAATTTATATCTGTTAATAAAGAGAAAGCCACATTTTTTACATCCTAAATTTATAATGATTTTATGGTCATAAAACCACCCATAAGACCAAAAATTAATAGGAAAATTTAGAACTACAACATAATAGGAATCAAGAAATATTTTGACCCTTAATAAGCATGAACTCTGACTAGTGACATATATGATGGATGTTATGCTAGAAAATAGGTGACAATGAAACATAAAAAGTTACTGTTGGCCTAAAATGACAAGTTTTATTGTTTCTATTTTTCTCCATTAACATTGTGAAACAACCAATATTCATGAAACCTTTATAAAGATCATCTCTTAAGGAAGATGGAGAGAGGTAAGACTATTTGAAATAGGATGAGGAAGAGTAACATATATGATGCACTTGATGAATCAACTATGGATAAAGGGATTTGAAAGCTTTTATGGATATATATTATCCTTATTAAAGAGATATGACCAAATCAGGTGAAACAGATAAGGGATTACCCTCATTGTATTCCATGAAACCTTAAAAATTATGGAAAGTCATAGAGGGTAAAAATCAAATAAAATCCTACAAACACACATGAAAAAGTCTAATTAGACCAAGACCCCCCACCCCCCTCACCATAGTGTTGATCCACCACTTTTTACCCATTTTATTATAAAAATATTCATGCCCTATACATTTGTCACAAATATTTTTATTTAATGTTTTACTATGGAATTGTATTAATTTTTCAGAAACCTAAGGGAATCCATTTTCCCATTATCAAAAGTTTCTCTTCATGAATTCATATATGCATACCATGTATGCATATAAAGTCTTCATACATGCATGGAATGACATGCTTCTTCCCCTCTATTGGGAATCCTTCATGTTGTCATGATGTGGAAGTGGTGAAGCATTGTACAATGGTTTATCCAACAATTAACTTCCTAATCCTAGAAAATATTCTCAACATGATTTATTATTGTTCCACATTTAATAATATAGTGTTTCTACCCATTTTTAGAACTTCATTATTCCTACCACACACAAAAATCATCATGTAGGTTTCCCTTTCCCGATGGGAGAATTTTTAAACTAATAAATATTAAACCCTTAGTAATATATTTACTAATATCATTGGAATCATATGTTAATTAAATTGATTAAATATTACATATGAAATAATTTCAATTTACAAATTATATAAATTTTTTCCCTTTTTCATAATTATTTTTTGGAGTTCAAAACCATTTTTCATAATAAAATTTTGATACCACAATAAAAAGATTCTAATTTACCACTTTTCGCCATCATATTCTACTATGAATATTGGCTATGAATCATACCTACTCTTCCCCTGATCCAAATACAATGCGAAACACCTTCAATGTGTTAGAGTCTCCAATGCATCATGCCCACGCCAAATTCCAGCTTCTACATTCACATTCACCACTCCACATTTTACCTCCCATGTTTTATAAGATAGGAAAATGTTTCCTCCCATAATTTTATAGGAGGAAAATGATAGCTGGAAAGGTTTCCGAACATATCCCTCCTAAATTTCATGGCATGTCACCAAGAATTAGTTGACTATAGTGCTTTCGAACACTGGATATTTTATTTCAAGTGAATTTAATAAAATATCACTAAAATAATAATCAAAATTTATTAATTTATATAACCCTAAATAAAGAAAATAAAATCATTATTAAAACCAAATAATACCTTCCGAAAATTTTTAAGGTAGTCGATACTTTAAAATTGATGTTTTAGGACAACTATTATGGATTCACGGTTATCAAAATTAATTTCCCAAGCTACAGAATAACATAGTATCTCTTAAAGCCTAAAAAATATTGTGTCACATATTATTGTGAATCTTTTACCAATAATTCATTGACACTTTATTGCAAAATGTTTTCAAAAATATTGGAAATACCACTATTTAATCCAACAAACAACTCTACACTCATTATGTAATAAAATTTGTAAATTAGATTTTCACAATTCTTCTCACTATAATTAATTCCTCTAATGATAACCAATAAATGGGTCTTACATTTAAAAAAAGTTTTGAATAATATATACTTTGTTATAAAATTTAGAAAATGGTTTAAATGATTTTCATTTTATAAAAACATCCTTTTTTCAAAATAAAACTTTGAAATTATTACATTTATAAAGGCACTCCCCACCATAATCAATCATCTAAAACTCTATAAAAGTATTCATATCATTATAATTTTTGATTCACCAAATAGAAAATATTTTTTTCTAATAATAATCCATTATTAAACATCGAAACACATTTCTTTTCAAAAACATAGTTACCCCTTTCAAAAAACACCTTTCTAGGAAATTAGTGATTTTTTAAAAAAGGTTTACCCATTATACATATCAATTAATGTATAAAACACTGTTTTAAAAGGAATTCAACTTACAAATTCAAAACCCATGTCCTATTTTAACATACTAGAATCTTCTAATGAACATGAAAAATTGGGAAACTTAACTTCATACAAAAATTGATAAGTTTTATATAACTTCATTAAACAAGAAAAACAAGTTAAATGGTCCATGTTATTTAAATATTGGTATATATCATTAAATTATTTAATTTACGGATTGTGGAGACCGTATAGACACCTGGATAAAAATTTATTTCCATTTCAATTGGAACACTTATTTTTACATCATGAATTATATTTAGATTTTATAAAGACCAAAAAATCAATACATGTGCGTAAAAATATAAATGATGTTTGAAAACATAGTTTTTCAAAAAATTACATTATTCATAATTATTGAGCATGGGTACAAAATTTTGATGAAACAAAAATGGAGTTTTTTTCAAATATAAAGAAATGAATTATTTTACATTATGATGTTCTAATACTTTCTCAAATTATGTGTTTATATTTATCACATTATGCATGGTTTAACAAAAAACGTAAATATACACCCCAAAATATATATAATATTCTATAATATAATTATCCTCTTCAATTTTCCTAATTTTACAGCAATAATATAAATTTTATTCCAATATTTAATAAAACCTTTCAGAAAAAAAATCATATTTTTTAAAAAATTTATTTTAATGAAATAAAATGCATTGAAATTAATCTATTCTATCAAATATTTATCTATAAAATCATATTAACATAATTTTATGAATCTAAACAACATTAACAAAAATTTATTCACGTTAAGACAATTCATTTCATTATAATTATGATGGCCCAAACAAATCTCAAATAAAAATTATCTTCAAAAATGATTATATTTCAAAATTTTATATTATTGAAAATGGTTTTTTTAAATCTCACACATACCCAAAAAGAATTATATTTCATAAAATGTGTTTAAAATTATTTAGTATTTTTTAAATAATTTAGAAAATTCATTTTCTTTTAAATATCGCTTGTTCAAATAAATATATTAAACTAAATAATAAAATCCAACAATTAAATTCCATTAAACAAAACAACTTCTAGATTTCAAAATTCTTTTCTAAAAAACAAATTTTTTAAATGAAAATATCAAAATATAATCCTATAAGAAAATGAAACCATAAATTTATATTATAATATTAAAAAAATCAATATACTTGCAAATTAAGTAAAATTTACACCTATACAATACTGTTAAGGGTTAAACAGTTCACAACATTATTTTATTTTAATAAAAATTTCAAGACACATATTTTAAAATTCATAACCAATTATATATAATACAAACAAAATAATTTCAACTTTTAAAAAATTCATGTTAAAAAAATTATTTAATAATTTAAGACATTATTATACAAAATTATGATATTTTTAAACACACAAAACATAAAAAGAATAATAATTGAGTATACTCAAGGAATATGAAATGACCCCCTTAAAGATCAATATATGAAAATTGGATAGATATTAAATACATTAAAAACTCTTATTGATTTTTTAAATAATATTTTGATCTATATATAAGCAAAAATAATACAAAACATAGCCAAAAAAGTTCAAACTCTAACTAACTTCTTTGAGAAATTAGAATCACATTTATTTCCTATATAGATTACATTTTTAACCTAACTTATACCTATAAAATATAATTATAAAATACTATTTAATAATATATATATATATAGATACAAACACCCAACTAAAAATGAGAACATATTTCTTATTTACTATCCTTTCGAATAAAATAATAATTAGTCAAATTATACACCAACTGGTTACAACACAAATTCCCATAACAAAATCAACAAAACATAAAACATTTAAACCAAAAACACTCACCATTTTTTTAGAATAATTACATGAAAATATGAATTTCTAAATATTTTGAAATAAAAACAATTGTAATACTCAAAATATAACGGACATAAACTCCAATCATTCCAATTGACTACAAAATATTTAATATATTTCAATTTAAATATTCAAACTTTTAGAAAATAAAAATTCACCAATATAAATAAACAAATAAAATCATTTTTAAGAATAAATTTTTAATTTATTAATATTATCCCATTTTCCATCATCATTCTCCTTCAAACACATTTCATTCATTATATTTATTAATGGGCCTCACAAATAAATATAATGAAATGGTAACCTTTCTATAAATAGTCCATCATTTAAATAATATATTTAACAAAAATAATGTGGTCATTTAACATAATATAAATTGAAATTGTACCCATTCTATTTATAGAATCCAATTATTGATGATTTAACATTCTGAATTACCCAAATTTTGGATAGCACACATGTTTAAATCAAAATAGAGCCACAGAAATGACCTTAATGGCATTAAATACATCAAAGGAAACCACCAGATAATACCAAATCACAAAAAATAGCCTTATGATTTCATAATTTATTATCAATAAAGTGTTTAATATTAATTAATTAAAAAAACTCAGATTAAAAATATTATAAAATAGAAACAATTAAATATAATTTTGTTTGAATTTTAATTTAAATTAGAATAATTCAATTCCCAATATGGTTATAAAACTTCTATTTCATAATAAAACTTTCATAATAACTAAAAAAATATAATAACATTCCTTATAAAGATTATTTTTAATCGTTATCCCTTTTTCAGTCTAAAAAACATCTCTTTATTATTAAATAATAAGAAATTGAACCATAATGAAGAATATTAATTTTCATACTCTTACAAGTTTCCAATAAACTTTTTAGAATTAATTATATATAAAAATTCCCACAGCAACATTTTTATAGTTATATTTTCTAATAAAAATTCAATATACAGATTGGAATCTTATAAAAATCATGTAAACAATATCATTGTAAATCATATACATCTCATGAAAATATAATACATCATATAAATCCATTTGAGGAGGAAAGAGAAATAAAATTCATGATTGTAACATTGAATCATTTTTCTATATGGCTTCCAAAAACATTTTCCAACTATTAAAAATATTTTTAACCCTTTAGCATGGGATGGATAGTTTCTACTCGGTATGCAAAATGTGCATACAAATAGTATACCAATGAAATTTTCTTAAAATTTCAATTTTCAACATGAAATTATTCAGAAAGGTGTACAGAGTTAACCTCAAACTATTTATATATATATATCCCAACATACCATTTAATGTGAAGGACCTTAATTATAATTGTTTTCTTGAAAATTATTCAAAAAATGTGTATGATCTTTGATGATCCTATCACCTAACTAACAAACCTTCTAAATAAATATACAAAAGATGGGCTATGATTCCATTTAATATTAAACTGAAGTGATCAACTATGTCCTAGAACCAAAACTAACTCATAATAGATCAATTCATTAATTCCCAATTAACATTCCCTATAAAAAAGTGATAGGTATCAAAACTACAATATTTTTGGAATAATTTCACCTATGGAATTATAAAAAAATGAGAACATCCTCCCAGATTTCTAAATTAAATATACCTTCAATTAGGTTTTTAGGAATTTAAAATATGCATTATTAAAATCCTAGATCAACCACTTATATTAGAATATAAAAAGTAACTATAAATCCACCAAAACATGATAATATGATACTTGTAAAAGAAAGATAATCTATTATATTAAAGACTAAAAATCTTAATAGAAGTAAAATGTGAAATGAAAACAATATAGGATTTATAGTTTATATGGATAAATATAAATGAAAAATCGGAATTTAAATTGTTAAAGGTAATATCTCAAAATTCTAATAATACATAATTCTCTAGACAAGTATTCATTACACAATTATGATAACCTTTGAACTCATAATTAATTATTAAAACTATTATAGCTCTTAGTTGTGTCCTTACATTACGTGTAATATATAATATAGTATCTATAAACAACCAAATAGTGCATTTAGGATATGAGTGAAATATAAATAGTATGATTCCAACATATTATCTATGTAAAACACTTTAAAATGATCTAAACCATGTCAACATCAACTAATGCAATGAAATTATATTTGATTATAGATTTTAAATCAATTTATAATAGTGAAACATTCAATAAATCTTTCAAAATTAGTTTTATTATACAGAAACCATAATGCGTAAAACTAAATAAAAATAAAAAAATATAGATAAAACATGACAAAAAACATTCTATAGAGGAGGATATACCAAATTATCCTAAAAAATACATATTATCCAAAGGCATGGAAACTATGAATCCTTCTAAAAATTATATCCTTATCCATAATAATATTTATTTCCATAATCAAAACTATTGACATATCCAAAATCATATCAATATATATAAGACACTAGCTATAATGGTATCCTACACAATTGAAAGTTATTTCTATTCATATTGGTATGATACTCAACTGGTAATATAAGCTATAGAGAGTGTGGCCTCATTAATTTTTTTTTAGTTCTTTCCCTATAAACACTCCTAATTCCAAAAACATTTTCAATTATTTTTCACCATAATAAATTTTATTTCAATAATCCAAAGATAATACATAAAACCAACACATTATCTTTATTCATAACACATATATGAAAAATATACAAGTAAGTACTATCTAAAATAGATAAATAATGAGTACACAAAATGGTTGAATAATGTTACAAAAACATTAATTAAATTTAAAAAAATAACCAAAAATCCTCTATATATACAATTTTTGAATTATATATAAATTCGTAAAATGTTTCATATTAATACTTCTATTAAATTTATTAAAAATATTTAAAACACAAGTCTATGATCAATTTAAAGAATTTATTTAAATAAATATTTTCTTTATATTTTAAAAACATTTCATTAAGAAATCATAATATTATCAAGGTGATAAAAAAGCATTATACGGAAAAAAATTTCGAGGATATAAAATACTATTTTATATAAAACATATGCTTATTAAAATCAGAATGAACTCATGGTTTATAGGGGAAATAATTATCATACAGAAACCTATAGTTTCGTATCATTCCATAAATTTAAAAAATGTTATTGTTAAATTACATCCCATAGATAACTATATAATTCGAAATAATAAATAAGAAACATAACATCATAGCAATACAAAAATATACCAAATACTAAAAATTGACATCACATACCAATTAGTAATAGTGTGTAATTATATCTAACTACTCAGTACAGATAACATATAGATGGTTACTCAAAATAGAAAATTAAATGACCTATGGATTTTAGGAATTTTACCATGAAATGGAGAAATAACCATCATCCATGAACAAAATATGTGGAAAATACCACCATGATTAAGGAGAGGAATATTAGGAATAATAATGTTATGTGGATGAAGAAGATGATGTTGCATGATATACTTTTTTGATCCTCTATATAAGGTGGTTCTAAAATAGTGGAGAGAACTCGCCACTGCCTCTTAGAGGGTTTTGAATGAATTAGTGGAATGAGATTAAATAATAACCTAAATTAATATCAAGATCCATCATTAAATAATACAATCAGGGGAGGAGTCAATGTCCCATTCCCTATTTCTCTAATAAATAAAAGATATAGTGAGATAATGTGGTTGGATAAGAAATAACACTCCTCATTATAGATAAAAAGAGAAATTATAATAATAATAAAAATAGTGATAATAATAATATTTCTATATAACCCACATGCAAAGCTAGGAAAATCGAATTATCACGTCAGATATTTCATAACCGACCTGGTAAATCCACAAGAATCGATTTTTAAAATCGGTTATAAAATAACTGACATCCAAAAATACCATGAATAGATTTATCACATTGGTTATTAAATATCCAATGTGATAAATCAAATCTCGTCAATTTATCATATCGGTTATAAAATAACTGATGCGATAAAATGGCATTTATCATGTTAGTTATAAAACAACCAATGTGATAAAGGATTTTATACGTTAGTTATTAAATAACCAACATTATCAACATAAAAAAAATAGTGTATCATTTTTTTTATTAAATAACTGACATGTTAAAGATTTGAAATGATTTATCGTGCCCTGTACTCACTTATTCGGTTTTCTTCGATCGGGAGACCTGCAACTTGTCTCTCTCGCAATGAAAACCTAGAAAGGATTCTTTGAAGTCATTCCCTAGAACCTCATATTTCAAACATCATTAATCATTTTTTTATCACCATATATATCATTTGGACTCACAATACTCAAGTAAGCCTCACACGCCTGAGTTTAATTTTTTATTTTTCGCGATTCCCTAAACTTACGTTTTGAGAAGTTATTTTTCAATATTTTTTTTTCTATCATGGTAAGTATTATAGTGTTATTTTATGCCATGCTAAAATATGTTCTGGTAAAATAAACCATGGGAGTTGTATCAAGCATGTTCTACGATTTTTGTTGCTACCATATGTGTTTAATCATGTATGTTCTCATGTAATTTAATGTGGGGGTGTCTAGGGGGTGGGGGTGTCCAGGGGTGGGGGGCTATCTAAGGGGTGGGGGTGTCTAATGGGATGGTGGGGTCCAGGGGGTGTCCAAGGGGGTGATGAGGTTTCTATAGGGGTGAGGGGGATTTCCAAGGGGGTAGGGGGTGTTCAGGGGGTGGGGGTGGTGTCCAGGGGGTGAGGGGGCTATCCATTAGAGTAGGGGATGTCAAGGGGGTGGGGGTTGTCCATGGGGGTTGGGGAAATATAGGGGGTGTTGATGGGGTGGGGGTGTCCAAGGGGGTCAGGGGTGTCCAGGGATGGGGGGTTGTCCAGGGTGTGGGGATTCTAGGGGTGGGGGTTGTCCATGGGGTTGGGGGGCTATCCTTGGGGGTGGGGGTGTCCAGGGGGTATCTAGAGTGTGGGGGTTATCCAGGTTGTGAGGGTTTCTATGGGGTGGGGGTGTCCAAGGGGGTGGGGGTGTCTTGGGTGTCTAAGGGTGTGGGGTGGGGGTGGGGTGGGGGTTTGTCCAGGGGGTTGGTGGGGCTATCATTGGAGGTGGGGGTGTCCAAGTGGGGTCAGGTGTCAAGGGGGTGGGGGTTGTCCTGGGGGTGGGCTGTCTATGGGGGTGGGGGTTGTCCAAGGGGGTTGAGTGTCCAAGGGTGTCCAAGGGGGTCGGTAGTGGTGTCACAGGGGTCAGGGGGCTATCCAAGGGGGTATGGGTTTCCATGGAGATTAGGGCAGTGTCCAGGGTGGTGAGGGGGATTTCCAATGGGGTAGGGGTGTCCAGGGGTGGGGGTGTCTGAGGGTTGCGGGATATCCCAAGGCTTGGGGGCGTTCTATGGGGGTTTGGGTGTCTAGGGGTGGGGGTATCCATTGGGGGTGGGGGATATCCAAGGGTATAGGGGGTTGGAAAACCCCGTCACCCCCAAGGAACCACCCCCGGGAAACCCCTACCCCCTTGGACAACCCCCTCACCCCCCCAGGACACCACCACCATGGACACCCCCAACCCCACTAGACACCCCCACCACCATGGACACCCCCACCCCCTAGGTAGCCCTCCACTCTCGAGACACCCCCACCCTTGGACACCCCCACCCCCGTTGACATCCCCCCTCCCCCCAGACACCCCCACCCCCCCCAGGATACCCCCATCCCCTTGACTCCGCCTACATATTTGTACAGACCCCTCACCCCCCTAGACAGCCCCCTCACCGACTGGTCACCCCCCTGGACACCGCCAACCCCTTGGAAAGCCCCCATTGAAACCCCCTTCCCCCGTTGTAATAGATTATATAATATAGAGTGTATACCAATGATTATTGTACCATTGTTCTACATATATCCTAATGGTTTCCATGAAACCACTGGAATATAGTATACGCTGAATAACATATATACCAATGATTCTTTAAACTTTGGTATATATATATCCCAATAGTTTCATTGAAACCATTGGAATATATTCACATAAGAATGTCTATACCAACAGTTCCTAAAGAACTGTTGGTATAAGGCTATTGCAACGACCATCATGCCAACTATGTGTGAAACCATTGTGATAGAATATCCTAATTGTTTCAGGGGCTATCCATATGGTTTAAAATTATTGGGATAGGTTTAATTTTTAGTAGTGAATGTATAAATATTTTAATATTTATACTTCATATTTCTTGTTTACGAAAGGGTAAATTTGGTATCTAGTTTCACCAAGATGTATTCTTGGAATACCTTAATAATAAAGGATTAAAGATGAATTTATACTATTATATCATGATCCATATGAGAGATATGTAATCCTAAAATTATTTTCATATAAATATAAAATGGTTATAACTAACTATATTTTCTTTTTAAAATCCTTTTCAAGAATATCTTCTTCAAATACATATATATTTGGTTTATATTTCAAAATAATTTTACATTCAAATTATGATAGTTTTCATATAAATATAAAATTGGATTATCTTAACAAGATGTTTAATTTTTATATTTGTTATAGGTATTAATAAGTCAATGATGGATTATGGCACATCGAATGAGTAATGAATATGAGGAAGGTGTTGATGCATTTTTGGAATTTTTTAAATGAAATGTTCCAAGTAGTGACCTTTTTTTCTATCCATGCCTGAAATGCTTGAATATATAGAAGAAGAAAAGTAAAGAGATCAAAGATCATCTCATTTTTCATGATTTTAATTCATGTTATAGCCCTTGGATTGGGTATGGTGAAACTAGATAGAATGTCAGATCTACTGAGAGTGATGATTTGTAAGATGGTAGATATGATGGAATTGAAGAAATGATTCATGATGTTGCAGTAAAACAAATTGAGATTGAACTGACAGTTGCGCATCTATATAGTGATTTTGAAAAACCATTGTATCATAGTTGTATGGATTTTACAGTGTTTTAAGCAGTGTTAAGATTGATTAACCTTAAGTCAAAACATGGATAGAGTGATAGAAGTATTACAGAGCTACTACAATTACTGAGAGAAATTATTCCAAAAGATAATGATCTTCTAGATTCACATTATACGGCCAAGAAAATATTATGCCTGATGGGATTGGGAAACAAGAAAATACATTCATGTCCAAATGACAGAATGATATAAAGGAATGAATGAGAATTTCTGTTAGAGTGTCCTAAATGTGGGACATCACGATATAAGTTGAAAGAAAAATCCCAGGACGATGTAGATATTACAAAGATCTATGCCAAGGTATTTTGGTATCTTTCTATAATACATCGTTTTAAATGTTTATTTGCTAATTCACATGATCCAAAAAGGATAAGATGGCATGTTGATGAGTGGATATGTGATGGAAAAAATATGTCATCCAAAAGATTTTCCACAATGGAAGAAAATTGATAAGCAGTATCCTATATTTGTAAATGAAATTCGAAATCTCATACTTTGGTTGTTCAAAAATGGAATGAATCCTTACTGAACCCTCAATAACACACATAGTTCATGGCCTATTTATTTGGTACTTTACAACCTATCTTATAAAGTTTGTATGAAGTTCTAATATTTCATGTTAAGTATAATGATCTCTGGTTCGAAGCAAACTTGAAATGATATGAATGTTTTATTTTCCCCATTGATTGATGATTTGAAGCTTTTTTGGGCATATGGTATTAGGGTATATGATTCTTATAAAATAGAATATTTTCAAATACATGCGTGGATTATGTTAACTGTAAATTACTTCCCAGTGTATGGAAATTTTTCTGGATATAGTGTTATGGGGAATAAAGCATGTCCAATTTGGGAACAACAGACTTCATATTTTCAATTTTATCATGGGAGGAAAATAGTATACATGGGTCATTGAATGTTTTTGCCTATGGATCACTCTTATATAAGACTAAAAAATGCATTTAATGAATCAAAATCATTTGATGTTTCTCTAAAACCATTAACCCCTGATATGAATTTTGAGAGGGTAAAAAACCTTGACGTGACATTAGGAAAGACACATAAATCTTGTAAGGATAGATATATATGGAATTAAAGGTCAATATTTTTGGAGAAATAATATTGTAGATATCATTAAGTGAAACATAATATTGATGTCATGCATGTGTAGAAGAATATCTATGACAGTTTTACTTGAACATTGTTAGATATTAAAGGAAAGACTAAATATGGTTTGAATTCAAGATTAGACTTACTATCCAAGAGGGAGAAAATTAGCTTTCTTCAGTCTCTTCATGATATCAAAGTGCCTCAAGGTCATTCTTTGAATATAAAAAAAATTTAGCCTTTGAAGGATTTGAAGTTTATAGGTACGAAATCTCATTATTGTCATGTCATGATACAACATCTTCTAAAAGTTGCATTATGTTGAATATTTCCTATCTGAGTTAGATAGAATATAATGAAGTTGTGTTATTTTTTCAATTCAATTTGTAATAGGGTGATTGAAATGAATGCTTTGAAAATTTTAGAAAAGTATGAAATTTCTATGCTTTATCAATTGGAAATGTATTTTCCCCCATCTTTTTTTTGATATAATGGTGTATTTCATCGTTCATCTTGTTCGTGAAATAAAGATTTGTGGACCTGTATATCTATGATGGATGTATCCTATTGAAATGTATATGAAAATATTGAAGGGGTGTGCTAAGAATCCATATCGACCTAAATCCTCCTTTATTAAAAAGTATAGTTTTGAGGAGGTTGTTGAGTTGTGTATGAGCTACTTGGCTGTAGTGGAGCACATATGTTGGCCTCCATCTTTCCATGAATGAGTTAATAATGATGGAAATGGGATTTTTGGATTGATTCTCAAATCATTTTCAACTGAATAGATAAAGAAGGTATAATTGTACATCATAAAAAACATATATGATGCTCAAATATATATCACATTTCATATCAATGAGTTGAAACAATGTCATCCAAAGAAGAAATAAATGTGTATTTTAAATGATCAAAACAAAACATTTTACCATGGTATAAAAAGACATTTCTTGGTAGATAAGATATATCGGATACATTAAGATGATTTTTGGGTTGTCCAAGTTTAAATGTGATAACATTGTCCAGGTATGACATTAATGGATATACATTTCATACGAAAACTCAAGACAACTAAAGTGTAGATCAGAAGAGTGGTGTATTGGTGTTTGTATAAGCAAAGCATTTTTTGAGTTCTAAAGACAAAAATCTAATTTCTACATCAAGTGCATATTATGGAGTCATTAAAGAAATATGAGAGGTTGATTACATTAAAATAAATTTTCTTGTTTTCAACTACAGATGGTTAATCGGTAACAACAGTGTCAGACACAATTAATTTGGAATGACAGTTTTCAATCTGAATATATTTTAAGACACATCTACTTTTTTTATAATGGAAACACATGAAAAACATATTTTCGATGTAGTTGATTAATCAGATATGTTGTAATCTGTTGTTTTACAAGGGAAAAACAATATGTTTGTGAGGATCAACATAATGAAGATATTGATTTATGTGAGGTCCCTACTTCCATGGAAATATTAGCAGAAAATAATGTTGTGCATGTTGAAGACATGGTTTGTGCCATACAAAACGATCATGAGGAAGAAATTTGGGAAAAATACATTTGTACATTCCTAATATTATAGGTAACATATATTTATTTCGTGTTTATATTTATTATTTTCATAAAATGTTATATATCTTAATTTTATCCTTTATTAAAACGTTTATTAAAACAAATTATTAGAAATTTGTGTTTATTTTAATTTTATTTAGTTTAGTTTATCATGTTTTACATCACGTAACTTATGTATCTATTGATTTCGTTGAATGAAAATTAAATTTCCTTGTTTACCATGTTTACCATGTTTACCATGTTTACCATGTTTACCATGTTTACCATGTTTACCATGTTTACCATGTTTACCATGTTTACCATGTTTACCATTTTTACCATGTTTACCATCTTTACCATGTTTACCATGTTTAACATGTTTTCCATGTTTACCTTTATCACTATGTTTATCATAGTTTAACATAGTTTACATTTACATAACTAATATATTTATTGAGTTTTTTGAATGAAAATTACACAACCATGTTTACCACGTTTACTATGTTTACCATTTTTTAACATGCTTACCATATTTACTATTTTTACTATTATGTATCTTAGTTTAGTTTTCCATTTTTTGTTTACATTAGTATTGTAATATTTTATTTTGAATATTTGTGAACTAATTTTTTTATAAGGATAATGAAAGATCGATAATTTGATCAACCACATGGTTTTAGAGATGAGAATCATGATCATACCTCTAGATAGGAACATTCACTTTCTCCTCTTGATGTTACCCAATCTTTCTCATGTGCCCCCATAATGAAAAAGAATAGTTCAAGTGTTGGTAAACGTGGTTTTGCATGTTTACAAAAATTATCAATTTTCTGTAGCCAGAACCAGAGGATACTCATTGAGTTTGATGGGAATGATATTTCTAGAGGTCCAAAAGAAAAATATTTTAAGATTTTTGTACCAAATCATGGTAAAATAAAAGTATGCAATTTATGGAGATTGGAGAAGTGTGGAAAAGGCGATAATATCTCAGTTATGGGAGAAATTTTTGGTAAGATCTTTTTATATCATTTGACTAATCTTTACATGTTTCTAGTATAAAATGTTTTACCTCTTCTTTAATAGATGACATTTGATATTCTTGACACTAGAGGAGTCAAGAGGAAATGTTTATCGATAGCTACTAAGAGGTGGATGGATTTTAAATCAACCCTCACATCTGATTTTATTTTTGGTCATAAGAATCATGACAATCCATGTCATATATATCCTTTCATAGATGAAGACACATGGAGAAATTTTTTTAAAGTAGAAGAAAAGATTAATTTTTTGTAATGGAAAGGTAAAATTTTATAATATTTCTTATATTAATGATCTTATTAATGTTTTGTTAATGATTTATTATTCCTAATTTATAGCAAACAAGGACATCTCATCATGAGGTCCAATCTAAAAATGTATACCGCCAAATTTTATATTGGGGAAGGTATACATTATTAGAAGAACAAATAATGGTGGAAAAGTTACAAAAACATAGAGCAGATTCTTCATGCTCTGGAGAGGTTTCCCCTCCATCCCATCCATCTAGACCAAAAAATGGAAGAGAGATCAGATGAGCCAAAGGGGGCAATAAATTTTGGAAGAATAAATAATAGTATCTAAAATAATTGTATGATATTTATTTTATTTATTTAATTTAATTATATTATTTATATAATTTGAATCATTACATAAATTTTCATTTAATTAATACATGATTATCTTGAAGAGCAGAGCTCACGGTGGCTATTTACAGCTATTGGGAGGAAAGATATTTTATCTAAAATATTGGGAACTCCTGAACACCCTGATCGTGTATGAGGATATCAGATAGATGTATCGGTACTAAAAGTATTTCCATGTTCTTCAAATTATTCTATTGTGGGTATTTATCAGAAAAATATCATCATTGGAGGATGATGTTCATAATATTAATGCGATGATATAGGAAAAGATTAGAGCATCAGTACAGTCTATTTTTGTAGAAATGAAAAGACAATATCATACTGCATCTCTCACTCCTCCACCCCCTGAAGTCCCCATTATTTATCCTCCACCTCCGCCAGAGACTCACACTCCCCCACCTCATCCTGCAGACCCCATTTTTTATCCTACTACTCCGCTAATTCTTTCTACTTGTTGTGATTTATATGATGATTATCCTCACCATTACATAGTTGCATATGTACTGGTATATTTTATAGGAGATATAGTTCATCATCAATTATTAGAGGAAGAGCACCATTGGGCCATTGTACAGGATATTATAGATATATTATCTTGAGTTCCATTACCTACGGATAAGGTGACGACAGTTGGACATAGTATCAGCCACTTTTTAGTTTGTCCATCTAGAATTCTGTGACTCATTACCAATGATGTATGTGTTTTATATCTTTTATTTTATTTTTTATTAAAGTTTTTTTAAAAATTTAAAACTAATATATTTTTCTATTTATTCTTACTGGAATACTTCAAAGGTGAAGAAATATTGTATAGACAACAACAAAGACAAATAACTATGATATCATATAGAGATTATAGTAGTCTTGATAGAATTTCAAGATATTCAAATTTTTTAGCAGATCATTATGTGTTTCCAAAAGAAGATAATGCCTGTAGACGTGAAATAAATGTGGGGATTTTGAAAAATGATATCATAGAGATTGTTACTAGAAGAAATCTGGGGATTAACATAGTGAAAATTTTTTCCATGTAAGTCTTAACACATTTCCTTGTGTAATATTTTTTAAAAATGTATACTTGTGTCTATTTTTCATTAGGTATCTTTATGAAATGTGTGAGCATAATGAGCGGGCATATGTATATGGATTCATGGAACTTCATTTGATTTCCCTTGAAGCACATGCATTGGATGAGAAACAAAGAACACTTTATCTTTCTGAATGATTTGAACAAAATATAATCACATAGTGTTGGATGATGATTTTTTGAGAGGTATGAAACATATATATGCAAAATTTTTCATTCTCTTTTAACATGAAAACCCACTAATGTTAACTTTTCTTTATATCAATGATCGTTGTATGTTAGGTGTTTTTTTTTCAAGGTAGAAAACACTTTATTGGATATGCTCTGTCTATTGTGAAGTATGGGGATGTTTTAAGAATATGTTGTAAAAGTAAGTTTCAATTTCATAATATATTTTTATATTATAATAAATTATTAATTTATCCCATTCATATTATTTTCTAAGAAGGGATGGGTATACTTTTGGAAAAACACAAAGAAAAAGAGTTTCAATAACAAATATGTAAAACTAAAGGTAAATATCCATTTATAATTTTTACTTTTCAAAGTATTATATGAAAATGATATTTTTAATTGACACTCATTTGTTAGTTGTTTTGGTTTTATTTGGTTTTCTTATTTGATATTTTATTTTTTCAATGTTATATTATTGAATGTTTAATTCTATTCGGGCTCTTCTTGTTTGGGTCTAGTTATGATATTTTTCTAGTATGGATTCCGGTCTGGTTTTGGTCTGATTTTGGTCTTGTTTCATCTTGTTTCATACATTGGTAGATCATAGTAATGGTTTCATGGGGTTGGGGTGTCCAATGGGGTGGGGGTTGTCCAAGGGGTAGAGGGTGTCCAGGGGTGGGGGTGTATAGGGGGTTGGACGTGTCTATGGGGGTGGGGTAGTGTCTAAGGGTGGGAGGGTGTCCAAGGGTGTAGCAGGTGGGAGGGTGTCTAGGGGGTGGGGGATGTCTAGTGGGATGGGGTGGTGTATAGGGGTAGGGGGATGTCCAGGGGTGAGGGGTGTCCCGGGTGGGGGTGTCCAAGGGTGGGGGCTGTCCATGTGGGGTGAGGTGGATTCTATGGGAGGGGGGCTATCCAAGGGGTAGGGGTGTCCAGGGTGTGGGGGTGTCTTGGGGTGGTGTATTTCGATGGGGGGTGGGGTGGTGTCAAGGGGGTTGGAGGGTATCCAAGGGGGTATCGGGTGTCTAGGGGGTGGGTGTCCGGGGGGTGGGGGTTGTCCATGGGGTGGGGTGGTGTCTATGGGGTGAGAGGGTGTCCAAAGGGGTAGGGTGTGGGAGGGTGTCTAGGGGGTGGAGGGTTGTCCCGGGGGCAAGGGTTGTCTAGGGGGAGGGGCGTCCAGGGGTGGGGTGTCCAGGGGGGGCGAGTGTCCATTGGGGTGGTAGGGTGTCTAGTGGTGGGGGTGTCCTACGGGGAGTGGTGGTTTTTATGGGGTGGGGTTTTCTAGGGGGTGGGAGGGACTTTCAGGGTTAGTGGGTGTTTAGGGGGAGGGGTGTCCTAGTGGTGGGGGTGTCTAGAGGGTGGGGGTGTCTAGGTGGTGGGGTGTCTAGGTGTTGGGGGTGCCGAGGGGGTGAGGGTGCCCAGGGGGTGTCAGGGTGTCTAGGGGTGGTGTGTCCCGATGGGTGGGAGGGTGTACATGAGTGTGGGAGGCTGTACATGGGGTGGGTTTGTCTGGGGGTGGGGTGTCTAGTGGTGGGGTGTCCAGGGGGTGGGGGTGTCCAAGGGGGGTGGTTGGGTGTCAAGGGGTGCGGTGGGGCTATACAGCGGGGTGGGAGGGTGTCTAGGGGTAGGGGCATCTTGGGTCTAGGGGCTATCCAATGGGATATGGGGTGTGCATGGGTGGGGGATATCCAAGGGGGTGTGAGGGTGTATAAGGGGTAGGGGTGTCCAGATAGTGGGGGCTATCCAAGAGGGTAAGGGGAGTTCATGGGGTGAGGGCTATCTAGGGGGGTTGTCCTAGGGGTGGGGGGTTTCCAGGTGGGGGGACGGTGACCTAGGGGTGGGGTATGTCTAGTGTGGTGTGGGGTTATCAATGGGGGTAGGGGTTGTCCAAGGGGTTTTAGGTTTTTTAGTTTTCATTGTATGTTTTGAATTTTATGTATGTGAATGTTTAATTTTTCTTTGGATCTTCTTGTTTTGGACTAGTTCTGATGCTTTTCTAGTATGTATTCAGGTATTCTTTTGGTATTATTTTGGTTTTTTTTCTTGTTGTTTTTGGTATTCTTTGGGAGAGCATAGTACTGATTGAACGGTTTTATTAAAAAAATTGGTTTTTTACATCAGTTATTTTATAACTGATGTAATAAATGCATGGGAATGGTTTTTTATGTATGTTATTTAATAACTGACATAGTGTATATGTTTTCACATATGTTAAACAATAAAAGAAGTTTAAAAACACTTCGCAGACTAGTTTATCACATCGGTTATGAAAATAACTGTCGTGATACACCTGTTTTACACCTAGGTTTTTTAACAATCGACGTGAAAAATGCTTCGGAGGCATAGTTTATTACATCAGTCATTACATAACATACAAAATAAACTATATAATATGATTATTATTTAAAAAATAACATAATAAATCATGAATCTGAAGTTTTTTCCACATCGGTTGTTTAGGAACTGACATGAAAAACGATTCGATTTTTTTTTTAAGTCTATCTTAAAATAGACAACCTAAAAACAATATTTATAATGTCTCCTACAATAACATTGTCTAAAAACCGACATAAAAAATGAAAAATAACTGACGTAATTTTTTTTTTGCACTAGTGAATATCAAAGGGGGTGATGTACTTGAGACATACATTTCCATTATTTCCAAATATCATGACCCTATTCCAAGAAAATATTTTGAGGAATACCTTGTCCCCATCCATAAAATATATGTCTCATATATTATTATCTACATATCTATTATTTCTATTTTTCCAATATCTGATATGGTGTTGGATGGTATTCACCAATTCTACCATTTTTTCAAACATTTTATGTCTTATTATCTTACATTCACCAATGGCATCCCATAGTGTTGGTGTTAAAATTATATTACCATAAAGGACATCATATGAATCCATTTTGATTATTCAGTTGAAACTATTATTTTAAGAGGACTCAGTTAGTAGAAGATACGAATCTCATCCTCCTTTGAAGTCTATTAATAATGCACTCAACACGTCTTTTGGTGTCTAAATAGTTTGTTCAGATTGTCCATCAGGTTTGGGGTTAGAATTTGTACTGAATCTCAAATATGTTTTTTGAGTATTTTTGTTAAATTTCCATAACATGGATGTAAACCTTATATCATGATCAGATATTGTCTATAATGGTATTCCATATAGCATCACCACTTCCCGGATTTATATCAATTCATTTTAGTTGAGCGATAATTCGTCATGTATCATAATAAAGTGAGTAGTCTTTGTAAAATGATCTAGAAGGATCCATATCACATTATTTTATTTGGAATTCATCTGAATTCCAATAAAAAATTTAATGGTGATTTTTTCGCATTTCCATATATATTTGGGTAACGGTTGTATCATAACTTATAATTTTCCATTCATTCTACACTTTCTATCATACCAGACACTTTAGGTATATTCAGTGATATCGTTCTTCATATTTTCCACCAATAGTTCTCAGAGATCTTGATACATCTTTGTACTGGATAGGTTGATGGAGAAGGTTGATGTATGTATAGAATTATGAATCCCTCTTTTTTCTCTGGATTTTTTGGTACAAATAGTCGTGACCCAAATCTTATAGCTCCATATTCATAAATTTTCAACTCTAGGGATTTCCCCTTACTTATTGCTTCAACCTTTTTCATAATTTCCACAACATATCATTTTATATCTTTTCAATTGTCTAACAGGAATCGTAGTACAATAATTTGATAGAATAATAATGATTTAACATTCATTATGATTCATGTATGCATCATCTTTATTTCTAGGAATATTGGATCCTTCTAAATTATTAACAATGAATATTTTATAGGATCTTTTATAATTAATTCTTCTCACACATTATTTTCTTTACCATCATGATAGTTGATTGAGTAATCATGGTCTTCTGTGATCTCTAACCATCTTCAATAGAACATATTAAGATAGCTCTATGGGAATAAATAATTGAGACTCTTATGAAAATTATATGTCCTAGAATTCTCCTATTATTTATAATGCATCAAAATTTTCAACATGTAGTTCATAGCCTTTAACTCCAGATCATGTGTCAAATTGTTTTTCTCATGAACATTCAACTGAGCTGAGAGGTACGATATCACATTATAATTTTTCATTAGTTGATATCATTATTCATTCATTCATGAATAAATTTGTACCCTACAGAGTTCCCACTTGATGGTACTTTAATAACGATTGGAGTGGTCATACGGTTTTTCAACTCTTTGAAGTAGTCTTCACATTCAATGGTCCAAAAAACATTACTCCCTTCTGAGTAATTTGGTTAATTGTTTTTTGAAAATCATTATATGCTCTTCAAAAATCATCAGTAATTTCTTTATAAGACAATGATATACATATCTATCATACAAATACTATTTTGGGATACTCCCCAATTTCCTTTACTTTAGATGGTTACATAGATATAAATTATTTGGAGATAACCTTCCCAAATAATGATACATCCTATATCAATAACTCACATTTACTATACAATACATATATTTTATCTCAATGTAAATGCTTTATAGTATTTTTTAAACGATCCATGTTTTCCTACATGATCTAAGAGTATATGGGATGAGAATCTATGAATAATATAGAAAAATTTTTGAGGTAATCTCAAAATAATTTTTCTATTAAGTCCATGAATTTTTTTCGAACATTAGTGAGTAAAAATGGAAATACTATGAACTAATTGTTTCCATACCATATTCAAAATGTAGTCTTCGTAATATCTTCCTTCTTCACCTTTAATTGGTTATATCACGACCGTATTTCCATATTACAGAAATAATCAGTCCTATGTTTCTGATTGATCAATTCATCTATCCATGGTAGGGTATACTTTTTATATATCATGATTTTCACTAGATAATTATAATCAATTCATAGGCACACTGATCATTCCATTATAATTATGATGAGGACTGGAACACCATATAGTGAAGCACTCGGTCATATAAAAACCTTTTACATATTTTCATTTAAATGCTTCTTTAGTTCCTCTAACTCAATAGTGAAAATTATAGAATGATTATTTGATATATATTGATATCCAAGCATAATATCAATTGATACCTTAGCCTTTTAGTTCGGAGGAAGACCATGAAATTCAGTAGGGAACACCTCAGTGTAGTCCACCACATTGGTAATGCCTTTGTGAATGATCCTATATTTTGTATCAATAATTCTAAATTCATATTCCTATTCATAAGGAAATAATATATGCAATTGATATGATTATTTTGAAGGGGATTCATAATCCTACTTAATCTTGTACATAATTGGGAGATTTCTTGTGGTGTAAAGATTGATATCCAGTTCTTGATAATTGATGTTGTATTTTTATATGGATATCCTATCTAGTACTACTATAGAATAAATCTCAAATTAAGTAAGTAATTAATAATTTTCAATTAGCTTCATTTCTCACAAATTAACTGGGAATGTTTTTTATACATTATATTCACTAATTTCACCATTCCCTATTCTCACAGATAACTCAACCTTCATATTTTTTTGTGGTGTTTGAATATTACTGCAAAATATAAATGATACAAAAGAATTCCTATAACTAAAATAAAATAATATGTTAGTTATTCATGAATGAATAACCAGTGTATATGTCCCCACATCATTGTCGATCTCTTCCTCACCATTTGTGAGATAGTATTTCATTATTAGCTA
Source organism: Viscum album (assembly GCA_963277665.1). Classification (NCBI taxonomy): domain Eukaryota; kingdom Viridiplantae; phylum Streptophyta; class Magnoliopsida; order Santalales; family Viscaceae; genus Viscum; species Viscum album. The sequence continues at coordinate 277,946,290 of OY728137.1, forward strand.
CCTTGGAGGCCATTTTTTTATTGTCTCTGAAAACACATGGATTAGATAATTGTATAACATAATTATCATGTTTCTATGGTTAAAACACTTGACTATAATATGATTTTTGATCTGAACCTTCCTTTATTCATATTCATTAATGGGATTCTTCAACTTTCATAGGAAATAATCTCTCTAATCCCGACCTTATCCTCAGTTTTATCATCACCTATATCCCTTTATATAATTCCCACAATGCTTCTTAATAGACTTTTTACATATGGGTTGTGGATTTTTATTTACATAATTGTATTTATGTATTGATCCTCCTATATTAAACTCTATTTTACTCCTTATATCTATTATCCCATGAGACCATTGAGATTCACCCATCTGTATATCAACCATTAAGGAACATCATGAAATCTCCTCATTGCTATCAAAGTCTCAAACCTCCTAGTATTTTTATTAGAATCATCATTAATCCACTAGACATGTGATCCACCTTAGTTTTAGTGTTCTCAAAAAAATCGATGGAATATCATGGAATCCTTGAAATTTTTCCCCATATTAACTTATAGATCCGTCTTTCTTTTTATATAGTCTAATAAAATAAATGTAGATATTATGATAGAGAATTTGGGGAGAATATTTATTGAAAAATATTTTTTTAATCCTTCCAAATCCAAGGAATTAATTTCTTCCTTAGACTTTTCTTTTCTGATCAGTTTCCACTACTTTTCAGCTTCCCCATCAAAACAACAGACTTCTAGAATGGATTTTTCTGATTTTGAGAATTAATTTATGGAGAATATTTTCTAAATGGAGTAAATCCATTATACAATGAAGAGGGGATCATAATATCCACTTAATATTGGTGTTCTTTTGTCACATATTGGATTCAATCATAACTTTATCATTCTTAGACAAAGGAGTGATATATTATATATAACTTGATACAATTGATAATGTATTTTCATGAAGTTATTATCTTCATTTCCAATCATATTTGGAATTTAATTAGAAAAATTATCATATTTAATATCACATTGGTTGTTAGAAAGGGTTATATTATTTCCCATAATAAATTAAAAAAAGTGAAAAAAAATTATAATTAGTGTGGTTTAATACATATCAAAAGATTTTGTAAAAAAACCATAATCGTTGAGGTAATAACATAAAAATGAAAATTATATCATAACTTATGATTCATTATGTTTCAATATAGGTTTTTCATGGTGATATAATTATTGTTAGTGTTCTTACTAATTTTTTATAGTCAAAATCCTTAAAAATAACTAAATTGTGCCTCTAATACATAATATATAGACCCAATCCTTTTACCCATATTATTATATTATTTTAATCATAACTATACATGAAATTAAAACCAAGGATATAAATGTTTAGTGTCTTTTGATGACTATGTACATAATTAGAAAATATGAAATTATAATAAAACATCATTTTATAAATATATGTAATGGTGTCTTACCACCCATTGGGATAATATAACTTCATAGTATATCCTTTAGAATACATAGAAAAAAGTTAAGAGCGAAAAAACCAAGTAACGTACTAAACATGGGAAGAAAGCATCAGAGATGAGTTAGAAGGCATAACATGATAACATAAAAGGCCTGGCTCCTGTATAATCATCTAGAAGTGTAAAATATAAAACATAGAACCATATAATCATGGAAATATTGGAATGTGGTAGAAATATATAACTTGACATTAAAATGATTAAACTCTAGATGCCAAGACAATATCCGATTTTTTTAAAAATCCCGTAATGAATTAGATTTACTCCCTCATCCAATACAAGATTTCTGATGATACTAAAACATTACCAAATGAATTGGAAGGATATCTAGGTTCACCCATCATAAAATGTCCATGCATATTGGTGACCCATAAATAATTAAATATAATAAGTAGATACAATAGTTATCCTTGAAAGGAAATGGGTTCCATAATCATGTAATAAAGAATAACCAATAGGCATTAAACATTGGTATCCATGAATTAAGGTAATTAAATAATTATTGGATATTAATAAAGGAAATATATGAATATATCATGACTAATTATGTCCAAATAATGTTAATACATAAAAAAAGATTTGTTATGTAACATTAAAAATGTTCCACAAAAGTGTGGTTTTAAAAAATTGTCAAAAGACATCAAAGAGGATAAATGAATAATTATTTGTATAAATCTAAAAATGAACTAAAATATTATTTCATTACAAATTGATTGATTCTTCAAAAACATTGGAGGCTTCAAATTGTTTATAGATTTTACGTGAATATGGGTAAGAAAAATATAATTTCCATTTAATTGGGTTTTCTTATCGAGTGGAATTGAATAGGGAAACATTTAAAACATGTAATTCCCAATCAAATAGGGATGAATTTAGATACATAGACCTATTTGCTACCTATACACAAAAGATATTAGAACCATATAAGAATAATTTAGGGATAAATTGAGGTGAATTGGGAGAGAATGTATCTTAATAAAAATCTAGAAGTCTAGAAAGATCACACAGCTTATGTAAGAAATCATTATGGACTTTCACTTAATGTCCTAGATAAAAAAAATTTATTCATTAGACACATATTTTGTCTATATGTATTTTATTTATTATATTTTTAAATTTTTATTTATGAAAATTTCAATATGTTATAATGTTTAATTTCATTGTTCTAGGAGCATTCATTTTATGGTTTCATGGTTAGTTCGCTATTGTAAAATTATCATAGTTCCTAAAAAATAGAAATAATTTTCTATATGTGATATTATATAATATTAATGAACTTCCAAAATATTAAATATTCCCATATATCATTTTTTTAATGATTATGATTCAGTTGATAAAATATTAAGGAATAATATTTAGTTTTTTTTGTTTTTAACGCAATCACAAACTACTAACATTTTCTTTAATAATACGTATATATATTAGTTATACAATATCATATAAGTTATTATATACCTATTATAATCTGATTTAATCATAATTTATTATAACTATCCTTATATGTGTTAATGAAAAAAATAACGTTATCCTAGATGATGATTAACTATCATAACTTGGAAAAAAAATTTGTTTCACTGAATAAGAGGATATGAGAAAATGTGTTGATAGAAGATATACCATTAGTAATATATAAAGAAAGTATATACATGATACTAGGTTTATTATTTTTTATCGATTAAGGAGGTGATAAGAAGTTAGAGGAATAAATGATTTTAAAATAGATGGTTTGAGAAAGTTACCTCTTGAAAATCACATCCTTTAATGACCCCTTAAATAAATTGTAATTGGTATATCATTGAGTCTAATAGCCCTTGAACATGGGGAAACTTATTGGCAGGGGAATTAGTTAGAATTATCACATGATACAAGGCATATAAGGTGTGTGGATAAGGGGTAATGAGGAGTGGTATTTATAGGGTTTGAGAGGGTGTTTTTTATGATTATATTCATCAGTTTACAATTTTGGCACCATAAAATCAAGAGTGTCTATTCTGATGACTAAATAAAGTGAATAGTTTAAGTGATTTTGAATTAATTGGTGCTTTGATCATCTATGACTATAAAATTCTTGTATTTAAATTATAATGTAAAATCCCATAAATTATAATATTTCACTATTCCCAAAAATTTCATCAATTTTACAAAAATTTATAAAATTCCCCATATCTATTTATTAATGTATATTTTTAAAAAATGGAATCCATTTTTTGAAAATATGTTTCTAAATATGGTAAATTTAATTATTAAATAAAAATATCATATATTCGAATAAAACCTATTTTAATCTAATAGTCATGCTTTACCCGTTGAAAATTTAGTTATGGTTACATAAAATTATATTATTATTATAATAAAATGTAAAATAAATTTATGAATCTATTTTATGAAAATTAATTTTCATTTAAACCATTATATTAATTAAAAAATAGTTAATTAACATTTATGTTTTATAAAAATTCAAGCACCTAATTTATCATTTTTGAAACAATTATTTAATTATAAAATGATTTAAATATATCAATTTTTTATAAGATCCAAAATATTATTTTATACATTTATAGGTTATTTTACTATTCTAATGACTAGATTGCAATTCCTAATAGTCAGATTACTATTCCAATGGTCAGGTTACTATTCAAACAGAATATATTTTGTAACTTCTATAAATCCCACTTATTTTATTCATTATACATTACCTTATATTTTTTTAAATATTTACATATATTCAGTCATCTTCACACTGAATGTTCTTCAATTAACATAATGTTTTCTTCTCTATATTTGTTCATGAGTTTGGGTATTTCAATGGATCAAGGAAATCCAAAATTTCCCCATCTTGTTATCTTATTTTCTATTTTTATCCCTCTGTAATATTTGGAATTATTATTCATTAATTTCATAACTAATATATATTTATTCACATATAAGAATAATTTTTTATTGGTTTCTCTATGTGATGTCGGTTTTTTATGATATAATTATAGGAAGGAGATACCATTTATAAAATTTGAGGTCGTTACAATTAAGGATGGGAAGAGAATTTTTTTAAAATAGTTCTATTAAAGCTATAGGTGATGTGAATTATTAAATTGAAACCAAAAACCTGAAATCCGAATAGTTTTTTTAATAATGTAATTAATCATAATCAATTATGTGTAATAGAAAAATATCATGATAGAAATGAGGTAATTTTATAGAAAGAATCGTGTTTCGTCAAAACATAAAATGATTTAATATAAGATTCATATGAAACCCAAAATGAGACATAATCTATTCAAAATATTTAATGTCATGAATTTGGGGTATTTGAGTTGAAATGATGATGACATGTCATGGCTTAGAAGGCTTTCCAAACTTAAATAAAATAATTTTCGTAAAATATTAATGTATGGTATGTTTTGAGATATATCCAAATTGATGAGACTCAGGGAAATATATGTATTTATGTTCGTTATTATGATTTGGAAGTTTTTTAAATGTAGAAAATGGTTCTCAAAACTCATAAAAGACTCTAGATTTGGTCCAGAACACCACATCAAATTATTCATACAGAGTAATGTGGACCAATGAAAAATATTTTTCTCAGAAGTGGTGTATATTTTATCAAATTTTTAAATTACATAATTTATATGACCATTTTAATTACAAAACACCATGTCTTTAAAAAATATTTCTTCTATATAAAATATTATTTTATCAATTGCTTGTGATGCACGCAACATCAGGTTTAAACAAAACATAGTTTAGTCACCATTTGAAAAATCAATTTAAAATTAAATTAATAAGATTTTAAAAACATTATATGAAAAACTAAACATATCTTCAGAAATAATAATATTCAAATTATATTTTGGTGATTTTTTAGTATTTTTTGGGAAATTTTAATTTTTAACGAATAATGAAAAATATTGAATTATAATTTAAAACTAGCTTTGCGTTTAAATAATTTACACTGATGAATTATATTTTTAATTTTTTTTAAAGTAAAATTAGTGTATGTTTAAAATTATTAATTTATTATGGGAAATTTTAATTATATTTTATTTAATTTAAAAACAAAAACATTGTAATATTTTTGAACATTTTCACTTTAAAAAAACACATTCTAGTGGTGTCTGGAGGATTAATTATAAATTAAAATTTTCCACATTTCTGAAAAATTAAATATAGAAAAATGGATTCCATATTTTGAATAATTATATTTTATAATTTTGAATATTTCAATCATAATGTTTTCTAAATTAAATATTGAATACAATAAAAATAGATTATCATAATTAAGGTGAAAATGGGATTATTTTAGGTTAAACTAAAATATAAAGGTAAAATAGACCTATAAACATGTATAAAATATATTATATGGACATATTTATTCCATACCACCAGTATTATTCCATAATTATTCATTTTTTACTTTTATAACATATGGGAAAATTGGATCACTCAATTATTTTCAAAAATACTAGTAGTTTACTCACTCCCACTCATAAAATAAAACCATGTATCTTCTCTTCGTCACATTGTGAAAACAATTTGGATCAAAAAATAAACCCCAAAATAAATTCCTAAAAATATACCATAATACTATAATACTAATATTTTTAATACATCTATCTTAATAAGACATAATGAAAACCTGTAGTGGATACTCGAAGAGGAAGTCATGTTCTTCAACGAGCGTCTTTTTTTTACATCTTTCACTACCTGAATAAAATATAATTAAACCATGATAATATAATAACCATAGTATTTTAATATAATATTATATGTTTATAACATTTTTCATTACATAAAAAAATATCCACTTTCACCAAATGGATTATAAAATCATCATTTGTGTGTATGGAAGTCTACCACCTCACAAATTGAGGTCATTTATTTTTCCATTTCCACCTATCAAGGTTGGTTATAATGATGGATATAATGTATATATATTATAATTATTAAATATTGATACTTTTCTTTTCACTCTAACATATATATCATTATACCTCCCATTTCTTATGAGATATGACAACGTCGCCCTACTGTACATCAAACTACATCCTCACAAAGTGATGTGATTATTCTTTTATGAATGATTTACATGGAATGTGATAAATATATGGGTAATGATATCATGTGGCATAGATAAGGTAACTATGATATTAATTACATATTCATAATTATAAAAATATAATATATTTCATTTTCTTTCATTCTTTTTTTCTCATGTAAAGATGATAACATCATTCTTGTACGTGTGGACTACCACCTTCATGAAGTTATGTGAACTAATTTTAATCACTAAAACACATTTAAGATATATATAAGTATATAATATTTTATAAATGATATTTTTATCATTATTTAAAGATAAAATATTAATTCTACCTTTTCGATAAGGATCATTTAAAATTGGTAATGTTACCTAGGAGTATGTATGGCCTACCATCTCTATAATTATAACAAATATATTTTTTCATTACCATCATTATTTATTTATCATAAAAGTATATTTTATGTATAAATATGCTAATTTTTGTAGGATTATAATTTTATTTATGATAGAACTATATTAAATGTGCAAGAACCAGACATATAATGACAAAATACAAATGATAAAATATGGCAATTAAGGCATGAAACAATTAAAATACTAAATGATCATTAATGAATGGGTTTTAAGATTTTATAAAATGATCATATATGATAATATAAATATATATTTGGTTTGGGGTTAATTTAATTAAATTATTAAATCCATTATACATGAGTTTAATGAATTTTCAATCAAAAGGAAGTGTGGGGTAAAGGATTTCATAACTCAATTACACTCATTAGGTTAATCTTCTACATCATTGATTATGTCATGATAGTATTAAGTAATTAATTTTGATTAAAATTTTTTTTATTCAAAATTGTTTTATATGGATTTACAGTTTACACATAAAACACATTCATTGATTCATTGTCACTTAAATAATAAGATCATTTTTAATTACCACTTCACAATCTCATTCTAATCCAGATTGTTTGTTGCTTAATATCAGTTAAATAAAATTACGTGGAAATTTCATAATAAACCAATATATTTTCATTCTCCTTTGTTAATTCAAGATAGTATATAGTAATAGTATCATTTTTTCACTCTTTGGGACTTAAAATGTTTTAAAAAATATTTTTAACAAAAATTTACTTCATTTCTCTCTTAGGTTAGAAATATGTTTTCATCGAAAACTATCATTCTAAAAATGATTTGAAAAATCATTAAACCATTTAATAGTTAATAATAAATTTAATTTGTACCCATTTATATACTCTTTAAAAATAATATAAATTAATCTTATGTCATCTTAAAAACAATTTTCATTTGCCTCTAATAGAAACCACGAAAGGAATCTCTTCTCAATTTTCTAAACAAGGCACATTCCTATAAAAATGATGGAAAAAGTTTTTTTTTGTTGTATTTTATAGAAATTATGGAATTATTTTTAATCATGTATATAATTTATATTCAAAATTATTTGAAAATATATACGGATCTTTTGAAATGAATTATTTTTGATGTGATTTCCAATGAAAATTATTTAAAAATTTTAAAAAGAAAATGATCTGTTCCTCATGAATGTTTTTAAATATATTTTTATTATTTTTTATGCATAATTTAGAAAATATCCTTTATTCCTACTCCATTATTTATTTTTTAATTCCATAATTATTCATCCTATTGATTTTTTATGATTATTTTGGTACGGGATAGAATTTAAATTAACTTCCATTTTTCATTCTATAGTAATTACTATCCCATTGAAATATTCAACTTCACGTGATCATTGGACTTTTAATTTCCTCTAAATATCCATATTATTTGTCATAGATATGATTATATCATAAAAAATATATTTGTTTTCATATAGTTTTTAATTTGAAAGTTATTTGATTAAATAGGTAAATATTGATAAATATGTATCCTTTTCTCAATACAGATATATGACAAGGAAGATTTTTTATAAATTAAATATATTATTTTATATATTATGATTGATTTGAAAATAAAATAAATAGTTTGTGTACTTTTTAATGTAATCCCTTGAATTCAAAGGTAGTCTCATCATAGAAAATCAGATTGAAAGACCCTACGTGTTTGTAATAATAATTTTTAAACTATCTTGTGAAACCTCTTGATATTATAATGTTCTAAATAATAGTTTGAGTGGTATTTTTTGTAAATTTGTCATGTTTCTAGGAAAAATAAAATTTTATAATAAATCATTTTTATTATTCATATTCAGTTATAATGATCTAAGAGATTTTCGTAATGCAATTATCTATGGACATATGTCATTATCAACTTATTGATTAAAGGGTATATATTCTCTATTATTTAACATATCATATTTATTATGAATTATATTATCCTGATAGTGATTTTACTTAAAGGGAATTTGTTCTCAATTATTTACCTTTAAATTTTGATAATTCTTATTGATTTATGATATCTTCAAATATACTTATCCTATACTGGTTATTTATCTCACCGTTATCTTGATTCCTTTTATAGGAATCAATAATGTATTCCATGTTTTATAAGAAATTATATGATAGAGTGAATAATGTTATTCAAAAATATTGTAATTTTTTATTTAAATGTAATGTTAGAATCATGTATGTATTTATATTACCAATACTATTAAACTATTTGAACTATTGGGATGTGATTCCTGGTATCTTTTTTCAGTGTAATAAGTTAATGCACTACCTCTAAGCTACTAGCGTTAGGGTCTTTATAGCTGCTATGAGATAAATTTTATTAGAAACATTTGGAACAAGATTTAGGAAAACATATATTAAGAAATATAACCATATGATAGATATTGAAGATAAGTATAGAAGAACATCCAAATGTTTTGTTTCAGTTAGAGATTATATGGGGTTTTCTTGGAATAAATTATTATTTAGATATTATATGTCAATTTGGTTATTTAAAAGATGTAAATTGGAGTAATAACTCCAAAGATGGTGCATTGGGATTCACATGATCATTATTTAGTTCATGAAAATGGTCCTTGTTTAACACCTCATCTAACACTCCCATGGGAAATTCTTGGTTGCTCAAATTTTTAATGAAAATAATTAGGAAGGATTCAAAAATAAATATATCCCTAAATAAAAAAAAATTATTTTGAGAATAGAAAAACATAAATTCTAATTTATGCAATGTTTTACACTATATTGGGATGTAAACATTAAAATTTAATGTTCATAATTTTATAATCTAAAAATTTTTATGAAATACATTATAAAGGGTCCATATAATGAAGAAGTGTATTAATACTCATATAAAATGTATAGAATTACCAGTTGAAGAAGCAAAAAACATCTAGTATCGGAACTCATAAAATTATTACAATATTAGGGATACTTAATTCGATTTCCATAAACAAATGTTCCTGCATAAAGAATCTAATTTTATATAGAGATTCACCTATGTTATAAATAATTATGTGATTGAAGCCCCCAAATTTTGGTGGTATTAATAATCAAATGGTATGAAATCAATGGATTATGTATCTATAGATTATATTTATAGAATTGGGATGTGGTGAAATGGGAAAGGTTAAAATTTCTATGTATTACCTCAAAGGTGATTCTGATAAATTGTTGCTTTTGATACAAAATACTAGGGAGGAATATGAAATATAACTCATGGTATGAAAGATTTTATAGGTAAATTCTTGTAAAACTATTTCCATCATGTTCAAAAAATGAGATGAAGATAAATTTATTTCATTTAATGTAAAATGAGGAAGAATGTTTTTTGGATTATGAAGATAAATTTACAACGATATGACGGTATGATACAGATTACATATGTAACACAGAATACAATATTGACAATTTATTTTATGTTCTTAATCAATGTCTCAAATGGGATATGGTCTATTAAAATGTTTCATCGGATGATGAAATAGTTTTATGTGCTATCAAGATAAAAAATTAATTCTCTATGTATTATGTATCCTAAGGGAAGAAACAAATGAAGAGGACAACAGAGAAAAAAATGTATAAAGTGGTAAAGGGAAAGAATGAATTTACTAAATATTATAATTATGGTAAGAAATACCTTGGTACTTTATTGAAGGGAATGGGAGTTCTCTACATGTGTGTAGATAAATTAAAAAATGATATTTATTGATATTGAAATAATGTAATTTACAAATGTTCAATAAACACACCTAAGTTAATGGGGTACAACACAATTAAATGTTACAAGCGTTAATGGAATATTACTTAAAAGAAGATAAGGGATCAAGGACAAGAATATTATATGGATACAACTGATGTGTAATTATTACTGTTCATGTGTATGGGTTCAATAATTATTTTTTTCAAGTATTTTATCAATGATTTAGTGGTTTTGAGAATTATGAAAAATATATTTGTTATTGAACAGTATTATTTCATACATGATTAGAAATCATGTATTAAATAGAACAAAGAAGGTGATTTACGGGGAAAGTTAGACTTCCTATAAAACACATTATTAAGGGAAATAAAACTCTTAATATGTTATTGATGTTGAGATAATGATGTTGGGATAAAGAGATGATTGGTATAGAAAAATTTAATTTTATAGTACTAACTACCTTGGAAATGATTATTGATTTATTTTAAAAAAATTATTCTATAATTTTTGGATTTTATATAATTTTTAGATTTATTTAATATATATAATGATATGTGATTTAATTAATTAATATGTAATCGTTCAATAATATTTTTTGGTAATCCATGTTATTACCATGAGCCAGCAGAATACTTGAAGAAGTTGGTTAAATGTTTTGTATGTGATAGTTAATGATCTACTTAGTATTGGTTGGGAGATTAATGGTATGTTAAATTTAGTAATTCCTTTATCTTTTATCTACTATTTATAATAATGGTATTTTTAAAAGGTTCGTAAATAAAAAAATTATGAAAATGTTTAAGATAAACATTGAATGAGGTCATTGAGATTACTGTATTACTTCTCCATATAATGATTTATGCATATTTTATAACATATGTAATTAATATTTGTTTTGGAAAATATTTTGAGAATGATGGAATGACTCGTCACTTTTATATGTATCTTGAAAACCATAAAAATTTTATTATTGTTTTTCAGGCTTAAAAAATATTTTTTACATTATTTTCCAGGATCTAGTGATGAATTAAAAATTAATCAAGGCCCAACCAAATAATAACATTTTGATTATGAAATGGAATAAAATCAATTAATCTCATATTCTCATAAAAATTCATAAATATTATGAAAAATTATCATTAAATAATATTTTATTACATTACAATAATTCTTGATGATATGAATGACAACATTCTCTCCTATTTGGTTCATGGTATTGTGGTTACGAACATTCTCAAGATACCCCATTTTCTTATGATCAATGATCTCTATTCCTCTCTAATAATAAATAATAATTAGTATTATCTTAAATTTCCTTTCTTTTAATAACTACCAAATTTTTTCTATTTATACGCCTAGTTATTTGTTACTCCATATGACCTTTTTTACATCATTTTCTATATTTTTTAGAGAATGATTTATTAAACCTTTTATGATGTTGGTTTTTTGACAATAGTATTTCCAAATGTGAAATCCATGATTACCATGATCGATTTAAAATTTTTATTATTAAATTCAATTTTTATTTGGTTAATTTGTAAAACCTTTTCTTTAATTTATTTTGGTTTTAGTATAAATTTAATTTCTTTTATAGAATTTGATGCAGAAAAAACCAGTTTTATAAAAAAGATTCAGTCCCGCTTTAGGTACTCAATTTAAATTTAATTTGTGAAAATTTTATAAAAAAATTTCCAAAAATAAATAATCATTTTTTAAATTATATTATCAAAATTAGATTAGGGTTATTTTGTGGAATTTTTTAAAAAGATTCATTTCAAGAATAATAGTAAAACATACCGAATTTTAATTGAAAAAATCATTTTATTTTAAATAAATTATAATATTAAATTATGTCATGAATTGATTTTAATGTAAAATTAGTATAATTTTATATCAATTAATCTAATTTATTTGATTTTAAAATTTTTATATTGAATTTATATGTAAAAACATTCTAAAAAGTTGAACATTTCAACTTCAAAATTGTATTTTCTATACATGTATGTTGGATTAATTTTAAATTATAATTTTCCAATAATTTTAATTTAATTTGGGAAAATTGATTCCATATTTGGAATCATAATAATTAATAATTTATAGTAATCTAAAATAAATTTTAGATGAATATTAATAGTGAGTGTAGAATAAATTAATTACCTCATTTAAGGTAAAAAGGGTTTATTGGGGGAATAAAATAAAATGATAAGCATTAAAATTCCCTATGAACGTTTATAAAAACTATGTTCTTGACATATTTATGAACTATAGCCTCTAAATTTCCTTCATGGTCCTTTTTGGACCATTGTGACATATATAAAATGTGAAAGTAAAAAAAATTATTTTTAAAAATACAAAGTGTATCCTCTCTAAAACTTATAAAAGGACACACCCTCTATTATCTTCTTCCCATATTAAAACACCTAATTTTAACCAAAAGATACCAAAATAAATTCCAAAATTCCCTCATATAATATTAGAGTCCTTATTTTGGGAATAAATCCAACCAATAAGGGATTTAGGGAAAACCTATGCAGGATACTCGAAGAAGAGGTAATGTTCTACAACAATCATCTTTATTTTACTTATTTAACTAACCACATAAATTTTTTATTAAACAATGATGATTTAATAAAATTATAATATAACATATAATGTATTTTGTTAAATAATTTTAATCCCCAAAACCATCTCTTCTTCCATCAAATGGGTTACAAAATCATCGTTTTTCTGTACATCAGACTACCGTCTCGCGAACCGATGTCATTGGTTATTCCATTTCAAACTCCCAATATTATGTATAATGATTGATATAATGACTTTATATTATATTTATAACATATTTATACCTATATATTACATATAACACACATATATATACCATTCATTCCATCAGAGATACAATAATGTGAGTCATGTGTATGGTGGATAAATACCTCGTGAAGAAATGGCATTATTCTTTCACTAATGCTTCACATGGTAGTGGAAAAAAAGTATATTAATTATTATATGTGATATAAATTAAGTAATTATTATTTTTATTAATTATATATCATTCTGAAAAGGAAATATATTTCTTTTTATTTCTTTCCTTTTCACTCTTATAATGATGATAACATCACATGTGTACTTGTGGAATAATGCCTTCATGAAGTAATGAAACTATCTTTTAATCACTAGACCACATGGATTATATCTATATATATGAATTTAATATGTTATAAATGACTCTATGATAATTATATATAGGTAATATATCACTTACCTAATTTCTATATATATAATTGAAAAATTGATATGTTACTCATACGTACTTACAACCTACAATCGACAAGATTAAAACCTACATCATTTTTATTAACCATCATTCATGAATTGTATAAAAATTATAATTTATTATTTCATGATTATTATTTTTTAAATTATAAAATTATTAAATTTTTGAATGAACCATATCTTTAATGAAAAAACATACTTGAGAAAACAAGACTATTAATACATAAAGCAATGGAAAAAATGAATGTTTATTAACGAATGGGTGATAATATATTATAACGGGATCATATATAATGCTATTAATTTTAATTTTTCTTTAATATAATTTAATAAAAAAATTCAAACCACTTTATAGGTGTTTAAATAATGTTCAATCAAAAGGAAGAGTGAGATGAGGGATTTCATAACTTTATTTCCACTGACGAGGTTAAAATTTTACTTCATTGGTTATATAATTATAATATTATATGTGTATGGAAATTAGATTATATTATTTTGTATTTACACTTTATTAATGTAGATTTATTGTTTACACTTGATTTATTTATTAATTCTCACTTGAACATTATGAATATTTCAATTTTTTATTTTATAATCTTAATTTGATTGAGATTTTTTATCATTTAATACAATTTTATCGAAATTACAAGATAATTTACTGATGACCCCATTTAATTTTATTATAACACTGTAATTCCTTATATTTTCAAGTAATATATCAATTTTTCTTCTCATTGGTAATTAATTTTTTTTAATAAAAATACTATATTATTTCTCTTCAGTCGAAAATATGTTTTCATCCAAAACCATGTCTTCTAAAAATGTTTCAAAAAAAATACCATTTTAATAATGATTTATCACGGTAATTTTCAACCATTAACCCTTTAACAAATGTTTTCAAAGGAATATTATCTAGTTTTCCAATCAATTCCCATTTTTATTTTACCAAAAATTTGAAAGGAATATTCTTGTCGATTTCTAAACTAGGGACTTTTCTAACCATTTTTACACTGAAAAATGAATGTTTTTTCACTTTAATGAAATTTTCAGAGTTCAAATCGATAATAAAATCTATTTATTTCACTGTTCCTCTTAATGGTTGCGAGGAAATTTTTTTTGAAAATGTTTTAACATTTTATTTCCAAAGAAAATAATTTTAATAACAATTTTAAAAATGAAAAGTATATTTTCCATAATAATTTTTTTATATATATTTTTACGGTATTTCTATTCATCAATAGAAGAAACATATTATTATTACTCTAAAATGTATCAGTTAACATAGTCCTTATTCTTACACTGGATTATTGATGACTATTTTTCAAATTGATAATATTGACATTCACTTCATTGATTCTTGTTATAGTCATTAACATCCCATTGAAACATTTAACTTTAAATGATACATAGAAATTAAATTTAACTAATATAAACATATTATATACCATTAATATTATTATTTGTTAAAATATATACCATTTTTATTGAAAAATATTAAATTTAATTTTATTTCATTAATTAGGGAAATATTGATAAATTTTTATCTTTTAATCCCCACGAATAACTGAAAAGTCACATTGTTTTGGAATTAAAACAGTTATTTGATATATGAAATAGTTTATATACCTTAAATACAAGTTTTTTGTTTAATTCAATGTAATCCCCTTGATGCATCATTAGTCTCGTTAGTCAAAATAATTTGGTAAACCCCAATATGTTTCTAACAAGTAGTTTTAAACTATCTTGAGAATGTTCATAGAAGTAATATTTATTAAACCAGCTTATATAAGATTTTGATTGTAAAGTAATCATATTCTTGGGAAAAAAATAAGTCTAATAATTAATAATTTATTCCATTCATATATTGTTATTAATACCCATTATATTTTCACTATGATATTATATGTGGATGTATTTTAATTTTGGATTATTGATTAAATGGAATTTTCTCACATTTATTGACCTTTAAATATTTATTATACCTTATATTTTCATTATATTTAGGTTATTTAAATTTTTTGTGTTCTCAGTTATGTACTTTTCTATGATAATTATTCTTAGTGTTTCATGAGATATTCCATTATAATTAAAACATGCTAATAATTTTAGATCACCCTTATTGTTTTTCTTTTCTGAGGAATCCAAGAACTGTACCATGTTTTATAAATAAAGATATGATATAGGGAATAATATTATTCATGAAAAAAATATTTTTGTAGATTTTTTATTCAAATTTATTTTTTGACTCATGTTTATATCTAATTTATCAAGTCTTGAATACTATTTATTCCTTTGGGATTTGATTCCTTTATCTTATGAAAATGTAATAAAGTAACCCACATTATTCTGGCTACTAGGGATGTGGTAGTTACAATTATTTTTATAAATAATAATTAAAAATTACTATATGTGATCATATGTTTTAATATACGATTTTAAATTGAACTGTGATTTGACATAAAATAATTCAAAAAAATAGTTATGGGGTATTCACTTTTAATGGTTGTGCAATTTATATTTTTTAAATTGGGATCAAACTCCAATATAGTTAACCATACACTACCCAACAGTATTAAATAGTTGAAACAAAAAAAATCTCATTGAATTTTGTATTATATTGATTAGTGAGAAAACAATTTGAAATTATTATGATATGAAAGAAATCTCTACTACTGTTTATAGAAAAAAGTCATTGTAACTTAATTATTACATGAAACTATATAAAATGTGATATAAATAAAATCCCATAGTGAATTAATTCAATGTTTTTGGATGTTTTTATTATATTGTGAGAAAATGAAATAATATGTAAAAATTTGAATAGAATATTGAAGAATATATCATTATGGGTTCCTTATTAATTGAAAATTGTTAATGATCATGGGAAAATGTGACGGATAAACAATACTATATTCTAGATTGGAAGATGAACAAAAATCCAGCCATTATGGATGTATAAATTTAAATATATTTCTGAAAATGGGAAAATTGATTAAATTAGACTTTCTAGCATATAAAATATAGATGTTTAAAAGGAGCAAAATTTATTGGATATTGATTCTAAAAAACCAGCAATAAGGATAAATATACTAAGAATAATTATTTAAAACATCATAAATTGAGGGAAAATATTGAAGATTCAAATATTATTACTAGTAAAGAGGATCTAGAGTAGATAATAATGGGATTGATACCTAAAAATAAAACATCTATCATTTCAAATATTTATAAATAATAAGAAGTACATTCAATTTATCATCAAGAGATGATACAAGATTTGAATCAACATATTCATCAGATTGAAAATTATTCCACTTGGGATATTTCTCATAGGCATGAAGGAAATAATGTTTACATTTTCATGAGGTTATTCAAACAAAAACATCATAAAATGGGTGATATGTCAATAAAAATATCCAGTCTAGTATGAAAATGGTATTCCTATATATAATAGTTTTACTTTGACGACACCATTTAACCATTTTAAATACTCAATTAATTTATAATATTTTCAATACATTCATCTATTATTCACTACATGGATTATAACATGGAGGTTAACATTACCTTTTTACATAGTGATCTTGAAGAATATGTTTTTTGGATCAAACTAAAGGATTCATTCCTGATAGTGATGGAATCATGGTGTACTAGGTAAATAAGGAGGTTTATGGTCTCAAAAAGACCCATATATCTTGGTATTATATATTTTAAGGAAGTATGAAATGATTCATGTTTTAGAATGTGAATTTTGCTAGAAATTTATATTTAAAAGTGATTTCTAAAGGTACTCTGGCCATCATGGTTTATATTTGTTATTTAATATATTCATGTAACAAAGGGAATACCTATGATGATTTTTCAAGAAAATTGAAAATTAATTTTGAGATGTCAATGTTTTTTGAAATGATAAATTTTACTGTATTAAATATTGCACAAAAATGACTAAATATTATTATCCTAGGTAAATTATACTACATAATTGTTAATGAAATTTAAAATGGTGGATTCCAATGATGTCTTAAAACCCATAGTATTTTAAATATAATTAAAACAAGATTATGTTTTAAGTATTATTAATGCTATATACTATAGGAGAGTCATCTTAGTTATTAATTATCTAATTAAATCATGACCAAACATAGTATATACAGTGACCCTTTTTCGAGATATCAGAGTGATCATAAGGTGTATCACATATTGGTAGAAAACTAAACTCTCATATATATTGAAATAACTCTATTTTTTTCCCTATATAGAATAATTTTAATACTAAATATAATGGGTTTCAAAAATATATATTGGACATGTGATTATAATGTCATAAAATCTATTTTTTCTTAAAATGAATATTTACATGGAATTTTTGTAATCTTTCATAGTAGGAAGTGGAATTCTATTACATTGATCATATCACTTGTAGAATAAATATACACACAACACATGATTTTATATAAATAATATGAATTAAATTTTAGTTTGAGTATGTTGACATAAAATTTTGGAATCCAATAAAAAATTATTTTAATGATCAGAGTTCAATTGATCTATCAAATTACTGAATTTATTACTCATGATGAAAGCTTATTGATATCAAATATCATTTCACAAAATGAAATCTGGAAAGTAAATATGTGACACGAAAATAAAAATCCTAAAACTCTCATATTAAATATTTTGTTACATAAGTAATTTCAAGAAAGAGTTTTAATGTGTTAAGGCTAAAACATGATGCCCACAAATCCTCTCTCAATTGAGGTTGAGTGGGAATACCAACACAATATTTTGGATTGTTTTTTGAAAGGGGGATAATAAGTATATACAAATCATGGGAGAAAATAACAATATTAATTATAAATATTTTATGTCTAATAATTTGGTTAATATAAATAATTCATTAAATAAAGAAACATGTGGATAAATTTTAGGGTAGATCATAAATGTAACATAGAAAAATATTTTTTCACCGAGAGATAAAATTCTCATTAAAATTAATTCCCTTCCTATATGTTCAGTGTCAAGACACTTATTTTTGAAATTTGAACTGACTTGATAACTCTAGGTGTGATTTTTTTGTTTTTAAAACAAATACAAAGAGTGACATTTAATAATCTATTAAATTTTTTGAATTATTGTTTTTCATTTTCAACCATGTGTGAGAAACTTTTGAATCTAGTCATAAAAATTTTATGATGTTTTGAATTTTTTTCAGACTGATTGGAGGTGGAAATACATTTAATATATATTTGGAGAAACTATTTTAAATTCCCAATTATATAATTGTGAAGAAAATTTTGTATATACTCTATATAAGTGACTTTAAGGAATTTTTATAAGAAACTTTGAGAAATTGATAAAAATGTAGAGTGAGCGTGATTTTTCCAAAACAAATCATAAGATTATACTCACTAAGATATAAGAGTAACTATGAATAGATCAATGTAAATTTGTAAATATTCAATTACATAAGAATTAATTTAAGCTTTCATAATATTTATGCTCATTAGAGACACCAAAAATTTGAAAAATTGAGAAACCACATCATACTAGAATGAGTGACCAGAATACATCATAACAGTTGTTAGTGAGTTAAAACCTAGCTAAGGGAAGATATCACCCTTATATTATAAGTGTCATTATAAATATTATTTTAAATTTATTATATCATAATATTCATATAAAATTCATAAGATCACTAATTTTAATCATGTGGAGAATGCCTTAATTTTTAGAAAAAAATTACACTTTCCTATGGGACATTTTGGTGAATAGTGTAATATAATCATTTCATAGGTGTTGTTCAATGATTTTGAAAGAGTAATTCATACATATCATAAGAGTTATTGAATCTTATAATATAAATTTTTTTGAAAATAAATAAAGGAATTGAGGCAATCTTTGGTTTGAAAAGGGAAATTTGTTGTTACAATATGTTTCATAAGGGGTAGATACATAATATATATTTCAAGAGAAGATAATATTCAAGAATATAATTATAATTTTTAACTAGAATATTGTTTTTTATTTAATTATAAATGAAATATATATTGAATATGTTGGGATTCATTATGGGTGTGTGTAATATTTTATTTGGATATCACTTCTTGAATATTCTAGAATTTTCAAATTAAAATATTTGAACATTATCCCTGTGGTTAATGATGTTAATTCTTTAGTAATTTATTTAATATTAACACCTTAGAGAATGGGTATTTTTGGAAATTGAGATATGGATATTTTGGAATATACACACATGAATAATAGAATGCGGGAGGTCAAATAAGATAATGTATTATTATTTCGTTGGAATGAATATTATGAGATCCTGGGAGGAATCCCACATGATGCTACCGAGAAAATTGAGTTAGAACATACATTTCATAAATTAAATATTTTTCAACTTTTCGTAAATTATTAATTAATTTTAATATTAGTGTAAACTAAAATGTGAATAAATAATGATATTTTTATGAGTTAAATGATTTGAGGTGAATATTGGGTGTTATGCATCATAATGAAAACAATTTAAAGCCTAAGTAATAAGTGAGCTAAGATTATGATCTAGAATATTTTCTGTTATAGATATAGTGACCTAGGATGAATTATTTGGATCCAATATATAATATCAATTTTTATTGTTCTCAAAAAGGGTAAAATATAACAATTTTCATTATTTTTAGTCTTTAGAGGTATATCATGATTGAAATTGAAAAATCTTGGGTTAAAATTTATCAAAATCAGTTCATTTGATGATAATATTTGATGAATGTGGTACCACTATATAACTATATAATAATTTTTTGAGATATAATATATTATACTATTAATTTGGATATTAAACATCATCTATAGTTTACTCTTGAGTAAAATCTATTACTGTAATCTATGAGTAAATCATTGTACCATATCATTCAAAATTGTATCCATTTTATATACTATTGGAAATCATATGACTCATACTCGACCTGATCATAGAAAATGGTAGGTACCCACAATTTTATTAAACCATGTGAAACTTATGCATTCTATTTTTCATTAAACTGTTTTTCAATTGGGTAATGATGTGATTTAAATTTTATTTTTTTGATTCAAAATAGTCATGGAGTACTATTTATTAATAAAACATGGTAAAATAAGAACAACTCATTCTCCCCCCCCCCATTAGTGGTACAACCCATACCTAGGAAATTTCACCTTTAAATAATATTTAAAAATATAGGTGCATAATTTTTTAAAAAAAATGAATTTTCTCAAGATTATTTTCCAAAATACTAAAAATAATATGTTTCTAAGAATAAGTTCCATTCCTATCACAATAATATTCAAACTAGTCCTAGGGAATAAAATATACCTGATTTGGGAGTTGGTTTTGTAAAAAGATTATAACTAAATTACAACAATAACATTGATGATTGACAACATCATCCCATAATTTGGAAAGTAATGAATTTAAATATATTTTTTTAAGCTAATAAATAATCCAACATTCGAAAAAAAAAAAGTAACCCAATAGCCAACAAAACAATATTATGTTAAATCTAAGCATAACCGAAGGAATATAAATACATAACCACAACATAAACTCATCTAAAATATAACCAAAAAGGATAAAATTATTTTATAGAAATATGGAATGGATTAATATATAAAACCAACCCTTGTTTTAATAATCTAATGGAATAGTTAATAATTCCCAATCTTCAATTTCTAAAGGAAATGAACAAGTTCCTAATTATACACCTCCTTTAGACAAAAAAAATATCAATCAATTCTCTTATAGATCAAATTTATATCCTTAAATTTCAATAATACATTTAAAGAGGCAGATATATGCCCAATAGATGCATTATAGGTTTGACTATAATATTCATAGTGTGATTCAACCTCATTAACTATGTAAAAACATTGAAAAATGAATAAATTAATTATAGTTATAACTATTAATATTAATTTATCTTAAATTAAAAATATTTAAAAATTTTGATATGAGGGAAATATAAATAATTTATTAAAAATTAAAAATTATTGAAATGTAATGTAATGTATTTAAATGAATAAAAATATAAAAACACATGGGTAAAATATGAAAAATAAAATAAAATTATTTATGTACCATGGAATCATGGGAAAAACCTATGAGTCCAAGGTAGAGAAACCTTTAATCCACATAAAAAACACCAATACCATGATAGCCATAATATATATAATTATATACATAATCATATCCATTATAGTATTAATCATCAAATATATTATCATAACCATTTATTGATAGGATATTAACGTTCTTGGAGTCCTACACTACAGAATTAATCACTCATAAGAGTGGCATCCTATACTTGTGATAGAAAAATTTATAGAGAGTGTGGCCTTATTAATAGGTTTAGTATATTTCTATTTAAAAATCCTAAGTGACCATGGAATAAACAATATGATTACAAAAATCAATAGGATTTAAATTATCCAAAAATAATACATCAAACACTACAAGAGAAACGCCATTTAGCGGTGGGTTTTTTTGCGTTTAGCGGCTGTTTAAACCACCGTTACATGGTTTGGTAGCAGTTTCTATAAACTGTCGCCTAATACGGCATCGCTAATATATTAGCGGTGGTTATTTCTATTTCTCGGTGTTTTAAGGAAAGCACTATAACTATCTCATTTCACAGCAGTTTTACTGAGTTTAGCGGTGGTTTTTACGAGCCCTTGATATCAGTTTATTCACGGCGGTTATAACCACCGTGAATAAACTCAAATCCAGTAGTCGTAAAACCCCCGCTGAAGTCACCAGAACCACCAAAGAATGAGGCTTCTACGATGCGACTATGTAGTGGCGGTTAAAACCACCATGAAACATAAAATTTTTTACATTTTGCGGCTGTTTTCACAGTTTAGCTGTGGTTCAAACCGGTGCCACATTACATTTAGCGGCAGATTAAACCACCTCTAAAAGCTGACCAGAAAAAAAATTCTTCCACTGCACCACTTCCCTGAAAGAAAAATCAAACCATAAATACCATATTGTACATACCATCAAACAACAAGAAACATCAGCCTAGAAAATCGGTATAGAATAAATTGAAAAAAAAGGTGAAAATTGACATGTTATATAAGAATGAACCATATTGTACATACCAACATACAACAACAAACATCAATCTAGGAAATCAGTATAGAATAAATTGAAAAAATATATATGATAGAATCAACTATAAAACATAGTTCCATTATTTGACTACTCTCCAAACATACATTTAGTTGATCCTTCTTGATCCCCTATAATATATATCACTTGAAAATGAAACATTAGATTTACATGTGTGTTGGTGTTCCCATATAGGGATTGAGTGTAAAACCCAGTTATATTTACCATGTGTGGGCCTCCAACTTGGTTTAATACACCAAATATACCATCACCAAACACATCTATTATATCAGTTGTCTTAGAGAAGCTCGTGTGTTAGCATCACTCAATACCTTATTTTGCACTTTTATGTAACACAACTAACTTTCTATGACTTGTTTCTTAAAAAATCATTATAAAAAAACATTATGTTCTATTCGATCATAATTTAAATTAATTATTGAGATACATTATAGTAATCACCTTCAAAACCTGGTAGGACAACTCTAAAATTCATTACACATGTCATTTCAACACAATTTTAATCTACGATAAATCATGTCACATTACCTTAAAATTCATGCCTTCAATTATATTGTATTTTATTCCTCTTAACTAGGATACAATATATTCCCCTCTGAGGTTCAATCCCAACATCAAGAAACATGCTATTATTATTATGTGATAAGAATAATATGAATCACTTTTACAAAATACCATAGTTAAAGACTCTAGTATTAGATTCTTTATATAGTCCTTAATTTTAGATACCCCTCCTAGTATCACAATATCATATCCACCTTCATGTTGTATGCCCCACCCTCTAAAGCATTCATCCATTATCATTATACCAACATATATGATATTCAAAACAATATATAGGCCCTCTAATAGGTGTAATCCACAATCATACATTCTCCAAATTAGTCATTGAAGACCGGGAAGAAACTGAAATGGTAGCTCATGATAAATTCAAACACTATCTATTTCTAGGTACCTTTCACAAAGTGTTCCCCTTCACAAAAAGATAAGATTCTTGAAATATTTCTATTTAAATTGAACATAAATGGTATGATGCATCCCACTAATCATTAATAAACTATGTCTATTATGATTCTATTTATAGATATTCATATGATTCTCATCACATGGGCCTGATCCCAACAATGTAAACACCTACGACCTCTTTGTATGGTGAAAAATGAATAATTCCATAACTATGTGGCCTTAAACAAATTAATCATAAACATTTATTATATGTATTATTAACCAACAAACCATATATTTTCATATCTACACAGATTTAGAGAGATCATAGGAATAGGGGTAACTCGTTAAACACTAGTATTTTGATATTATTCATTAAAAAATAATAAATCTATAAGGGAATCTGATAATTCAAATGATTCCACCCAAAGAATATTTGATGATCCCAAAATCTCACACCTTTTACCAATACCTATTTTGATGAATCTATAGAATTAATTACTAGTGAACACCTTTCATTATGATTTAGTTCTAAAAGTAAATCCATACCAAATATTTATATACATGGAAGCCTATTGGAGGTCCTCATCAAAAAATAGATAACCTAATGAGAATCCATTAACATGGAATTGGATTGATAAACTATGAACTCTTACATTTGATGATGTATTGATGGGTTTATTCATTGTGTTTCCTTTTCAATACCTTCATCACATCCTTCAATTAAAATTGAATCACCAAATGCACTAATTATATTCAAGACCAAAAACAAGCTGATAGTACCCATAAAGAAAACAATGGTCAGGCATGAAAACAATTGTTATTTCATACATAGGACTCAATTTCTATGAATATATATTCCCCATACCCTGACATACATTGTCTCCTCCCCTTGTCAAATGAGTGCATGATGGTTCACACCTTATTTTAGGAATACCATCTAAATAGATCTATCCTAAAATTATATGACACTCATGTTAATCTATAGGGAATAATTCCCCACAGGTTGTCCAACTAAAAATATTCAATGGAAAAACCATTGGTCCATAATTTCACATCCATCCTTTTTGTATCCTTTCAATATATCATGAGAACACATTCCTCTCATATCATATTGATTTGGATAAATAAGTCCACTATAAATTAGAAATCACCTTAGAACTTAATTGTGAGTATCATGTTAACTATAGTCATTTTTATTAACATATGACCTTGAGTACTCAAGAAGATATATAGGGTGTTTTCCCTATTGTCTATACTCAAGCATCTAAAAGTTGATCCCACTGGGGATATCCAACCACTGATACTGAAGAGTATATTTATACCCCTACTAGGTTAAACACCCTTGAGGCCCATTAGAATATCTGGATAATATACTAGGGATGGTTATAATGCTCTAATATCTAAAATCATCAGAATCTATCCTAAGTGGCCTTTGTTACTAGAAAATTACAATGGAAAACATAACCCACATGGGTGGGGGAATTTTTTATCATTTTTTCATCATGGTCATATCCTGTATCATTCATCCTATGGGATCACACCAAAATTAATGATATCCCTCTAACAATTTAAATATGTGTTTCCTATTGGTGGTACAACATTTGTATATTTCTCCAATGTTAACCCAATTAATGTTGGGAAACATGATTATATTGAGTCTGAAACACGTGTTGATGAATCCACTACCCCCTCAAAACTAAAATATATTAAGACTATCTCAACATAAGATAATATTACTTAGTTCAAATTCAAAAGAGTATAACATGTGAAAATCAGTATTAAATTTCTATAGGGAAAAAACCCATTATGTATGGTGATTTGGTTGATGTTATCATACCCCATTTATCTAATATTATATAACAATAGTAGATTAATCAATCCATAAAGGTCGATATGAGATGTCCAACTTGATTAGGATCAAATAAATTGATGCAAATTACCACAACATTAATGTTTTATCTATAGTTACATTCAGGGGGTATATATCTCAATCAATATATGGAAATTATTATAATCATATTTTAGGATGTAGTATCTTAGGAGTCGGTGGATTTTGTCACATCTCATATGGATTCCATTGATTTTTTATGTGAATGATTACAACCTTATTGGAATTCATATCTTGAGTGTGTGGATTCAAATCCTTTACCACCCATATTTGGATGTTCCATCTTATTGATATTCTATATAATGGTGGATCTATATAAGAATATTAGGTGTTTTTAATCCCAATGTGTCGTAACGTTTGGTTCCCTAGAACAAATACAGGATTCATTACAAGATAAATTCTGTTTAGCAACGGTCAATTACCACTCACAAGGGCATCCTAGTAAGACAAATTACAAGTGCCTCACCAAAGTGACCACAACACTATCCCCTAGATCACTATGAAATGACCTAATTTTTTCAACACATCAACAATGGGTTTAACTCCTTGTCATCCAAAATCTAGACTGAAAAATCAAACACATGCCTAAATTTAATTATGTATACCACACTAGGGAAATCAAGAGATAAAAAGAAACATCAGAAATCAATAAAATGCATAAAAGGAAACATGGGAAATCAAAAAAAAATTAGGACATGAAAATTTTTTGTGGCAAATATGTGCCACAAATATTACATATAAAAACCAACTGTTCCCATATTTGTTCAACGCATCAACAATACAACTACTCACGGTCCGATGATGCATCTTCACCCTCGCCACCTTCATCACCACTTTCTGCTATCACCTGTTATAATATTATATTGAAAATTAAATACGGTTACATATTTATATTAAAACGTAAAACCAATGAAAGTTATACAACTAAATGATTTTGATTTTTTTTATTTACCTTCATTCCACCAGTCAATGCCCTACTAATGGGGGCATATCTTCTCATTTTCTGATGTATTTCAATCAACTCTTTCTGCAAAGTAGATATCTAATCCCCCTGCTAGTGAACTGTGTTTCGTATAGAAACAATCTCTTTCTGATCATCTCCGGGTATGGGCTAACTATATCCAAGAGTATATTCAACTACCATCCCTAGTGGCTTGCTAAAATCCTCAGATGGTATGAGTCCCAAAACCATCTTACTCACTCTACCAGGATGCTTCTTCCCAAGGACTTTAGCAATCGGGTCATCCTGAGAGACTGAGTTGGAATGCGCAGGATTGGCATCCCATAGTTCTTTAATTTTTACCTATAAATAAAATATCAATATATATTAACACATTAAAAACTGATAATAAGTTTTAATAATAGAAAATTGACTTCATACCCCAACTTCTTTAGTAGGATCTTTAACAAAACTTCCATCTGATTTCTTGTGAACATCCAACCACAGTTCCGTTAGGGATGCTTCGTTCCCTAAACTCTATGACTGAATTAAGAAAAGATAAATCAACCATTCAATATATTAATCAGATAATACTGTATTATAAATATTTAAACTATTTAAAATATTACCAATGTCATTCGTCTTCTAGAAAATCTTTTTGAGCCCACAGTGTGAGGGGTGACTTGCTTAGCCCGCTTTGATGCATTCTGTCTTGAGAGATCCTGAAATAAATAAAATGAAATTTAATATTAATGTATTCAATGTCATGTACTCTTCATATACATGTATAAATGTAAAATGAGGATAATATAATAATATATATTTCAATACCATCCATTTCGCATCACGATGTCTGTCAACAAAAACTTTCCATTGTTCTTTCGGTACCCCACTAGGTAGCTTCTCATTCAATTTTTGCACAGTCAATGAAGTATCATTGACATCACACCACAATATCCATTTAAAATCTTTCCATTTCTTACCTAGATTTTTCAACGTCCACTTCCATGCTATCACATCAGCAACTGTAAAGTGGAAGAACATCTGTATACAGAAATTCATTTTGAACATATTAGTAACATGACATTAAATTAAACCATAATGTAATAAATTTATCTTTATTTGAGAATAAAAAACTACATTTTTCCATCTTGGAGTCATATTTCTCCAATCATTATATGAAGTAGGAAGGGAAATGGGCTCCGCTGCCAGCTGGCCTAGAATCTAGCCAAGTAACCCTGCGGTGTCATCCGTAGGGACCCCATAAAAATAAAGTGGCACGACTATCTCTTCGCCAGTCATATTCCAAACATCTGCACTTTTTATGTTATTCTCCACAGTTTCATTTTTTTCATCTTCAATGAGAAAACAATTAGTATAAATAAAATGCAATAAAATTATTTAATTAAAATTTTGACATATGACAGTGACACTCCAGTATGCCTGTGATGAACTGGAAGGGGAGTGTCGCTGCCCCACTGATGAGGATCTTGAAGGGGGATTCGATGACTCAGCCTCTAATGGGACATCCAAAGATGGTGTGAGAGATACTTCAGGTGGAGATGGTGCATGGGTGTAGGCAGTTGGTGACTTAGATGTCGTGGGGAGGGAGCTAGAGGGATCTTCATCTGTCGCAGAACTAAATGAAATAGTATACTGCTTCCTCCATGGAATTTCTGTCATTTAATAAAATAAAATTAAGTTCAGAATATATATTTCAAAAAAAATTTCAGAAAACAAATTAAAAATGATAATAGATGCCCAGTACTAACAGAAAAAATATATATAACAATGATAATGAATGACCGTAGAAATGAAACAAGTGGTTGCTGAATAAATAAATAATTGAACATACAATCATTTTCCCCTTCAGTCATGTTCGTTTCCTGCTCCATTACATCATCAAAATCATTTATCCTTGCTAGAATAATATTTTCAATATCATGATGGAAAAATAATTTGGCTTCATGTTGTTGATTAAATTAATTTTTAGAGGTCAAATTTTCCACTTCATTACCCATATCATACAAATCTATTTGTATTACGTGAGAAACTACACTCCACCATTCATCAAAAACATTATTCACATAATATTCCACTTTTTCTTGTGATTATAAGATATATGGATAATGTAGTTGATGATCACCAACATCCATCAAGCGAGAAAAGTTCACAAAAGTAAATTGCAAGGAATCTCTTTTAACACCTCTGATAATATCGACCCGTTTTCATTTGAATAAAACCACATAAAAATTTCCATGGTAGTTTAACTCAATAATATCATACATCTTTTCATAGTATTCCACATCAGAAAAAATTTAAATATACCACTATTATGTGTTTTCAAACACACATCCCAATCGACTGTACGAAATCTAAATCCATTCACATTATAAGTGTCGAACATTATAACTTGTTTTAGAGGACCTCTAGCAAGAAACATCAAATATTCTGACACCTCGGCTCGAGTATTAGTATTCATGACCAGAAAAAAGAAATATACTTTATTATATTAACAAAATGTATGTGTCAAACTAATATTCGTACTGATTGAAATGTTTATGAACTTACACGTTGTACAAACCATTCTACAAGATCTTTATTAATATCTTCCGTTGTCTCTTTCTCATTTCATTTTCAACATCTCATTCATCTCTTTGTTTGTATCCTCAACTCTTCAATAAATGGATCTGCAATTTCACTATTCATAATCACATATCTATGTGCCTGTAATAATTCTAATTCAGTCAGTGTCAGATTTGAGGTCCTCCCAACTGATCGGCCAATAGCATGAAATATTTTGGATTTCTAATGTATTTGAGATTGAGTCGATGTGTTGTCAACACATCCAACTCAATTAAATCTTTTCTCAATATCATCCAAGTATCTATAACAAAAGTTAAGACACTTCTCATCTAAATAGCCTTCATCACTAGAGCCTTCTGGTTGAGATTTATTTCTCACGTATGATTTCAAATGCCCAGGATATCTGTGAATTAAAATAAAAATAATTATGCATTTAATTAAGTAAAAAAATGTTCACTTAACTGAAAAACATATAAATAAAGTACCTCTCAATTGGTTACATCCATCGATAATGAATGGGGCCTCCTCATTTAGCTTCCTCAACCAAATCCACAGTTAAATGCATCATTACAGTAAAAAATTATAGAGGAAAGATGATCTACATTACACAAAGGGTAATTACAAACCTCTCCTGGAGGTTGTCAAGAAAAAATGGATGTAGAGATTTCTCATATAGTTGTCTGAAAAATGTGCAGAATTGGAGTACAATAATAACAATTTTTTCGGTTAATAATGTACGCAATGTTAATGGTAGTAACTGTTGTAACAAAATATGTGAATCGTGACTTTTCAATCAATGTAACTTACGATTCTTCAAGTCAACACACCTCAAGATGTTACTTGAATACCTATCAGATACCATAACATTCTTTAAAATTCGAATTAATGTATCTTTATCCCTATTTTTCATTGCAAAAATTGTTGTAGGATACTTTTCATTCTCATCTGGACAGAGATCATGTTTTATGTTCAATGCTTGTAAGTCTTTATGAGCATTGAGATGATCCTTCAACTTTCCATGCTCATTAAGTAATGTGAAAATCAAATTGTCACAGAAATTATTCTCAATATACATCACATCAATATTATTCCACAACAAATTACATTCCCAATACATAAGTTTGAAGAATATACTTTTTTTCTTCCATTGTTGCGTTCCGATTTCTCTTGACGATGCATTTCAGACCCATTTTCTGCTGTCATTCAAATGCTGAACCTTCCCATATTCTGTTTCAACATTTTCAAGTTGTGTCAATATTTCAGCACTAGTTAACAACTTTGGAGGTGGTCTATGGTCAATGGAACCATTAAATTTTGATCTGTTCAACTAAAATCTATAATATGCATAGAGAAATATTTGATGACACAAGAAGCACCATTTTCTACTTTGAGGTAGTCATTTGGGCTCAAAATCAAAGTTACAAATGGGACAAGCCAAACCCATGTAAGTGTTCCAACCAGACAAATTCCCAATCCCAAGGAAGTCACTAATGGTACAAATTAAAGAGGCATGCATTTTAAACATTGTTTTAGAAGAAGAATCAAATATCTCAACACCGTTGCTCCATAACACCTGCAATTCGTCAATCAAAGGCTGCAAGTATACATCAATATCATTTCCAGACATTTTTTTTCCAAGAATAATCATTGAAAAGATAAAATATGTATGTTGAATACCTATCCACAGAGGCAAATTATAAGGGATCAAAACAACTATCCAAATGCTATAACTGGTACTCAAAGTCCCAAATGGGTTGAATCCATCAGCAGTCAATCCCAATCGAACATTCCTAGGATTAGCTGAGAAATCTAGATGTAATGAATCAAATGTCTTCCACGATTGGGAATCTCATAGATGCCTCATTAACCCATCATTGTTATTATCTACAGAATGCCACAACATGTATTCATCTGTTTTTTATGACATGAATAATCTTTACAATCGAGTCTTCAAAGGAAAGTAACACAAAAACTTTACATGTGCATTTCTTTTCTTCTTCTCCTTGAAATTATATTCATTCAGACTTTCAAAATCTCCCTTTTCCTGCCATCTAGAAGAATAACATTTATTTGAATTCTGTCTACTTGAATCCTTTACCCAATAAAGCATAGAATCATTGGGTCACGCATGTATTTTTGTATAATTTAGACCAAGCTTGTTAACAAATTTTTTCATATCATAAAAATATTGTTGGATTTTTTCTTCAGTAAATGTGTCACTAATTAATTTCAATATCATGGACATTGCCTTATTTTTAATTCCACATAGAAATTTGATATGGTACAACTTTAGAAGAAATGAATGCTTTTAATATTTCAAACACCCACTATACAAATCTTGATTTCCATCATCAACTAAATCATGAAATTCATTTTCCTCAGTGAAATTTTCTCTTACATTTGTCTCCACAGAATCAAGAGGAGGATCCAATGATATGTTACAATATTGATATTCTTATGTTACAATCTAAAAAACATCACTTGTCACGTTGCAATTTGTAGCACCCTCTTCTGGTTGTTCTGATATGTTTTGTTGCAGATTGTGGTGTCTTGCAGTGCCGAATGAATCATTTATGAGGGTTTTCATTTCATTTTCCATTTTCGACGATCTTGGAACCTCATTCTGTGGATTAACATCAGTGCTCATTATTTTTGTAATTTTCGATTCTCTATGCCAAATCCAACACAAATATTGACCAGGGAATTACTTCCATATTAAATGTTCATAAACATCATCTCTCTTCAAAAATGTTTTAAATTTACATTTAGTACATGGACATTTTATTCTTCCTTCAATGGATCGATTAGAAATTGAAAAATCTAAAAAATCATTCAATCCCTTAACATACTGAGGTGTGTTCCCTGGTAATGTGATCCATCTTTTATCCATGTATATCAAAATGTTCCTACACACTAATAAAAAAAATTAAAACACATAGTTACTACTAAATAGAGAAAGAGATTCATATACACGACATTATAAGATTACAGAAACATAATATAATAAAGATGAGCCCCTGAGTTAGATATGAACCCTCTAGTGTTTGGGATAGGGGAAGTTTCTTTGGTAAAGAGAAACAGTGTTCTAACAACGTGGTAGCTACTTTACCATGAAAACAAAAGAACATTGTTAATTTGGAATAACCCCAACCTAATTTCTCTATAGAGTCTTCATATTAAACTCTAATATCGAATAAATCTATTATAAATAATGTTTAGGGAAAACCTTATGATGCTCACAAAACTCAATACATTGTTAATTTGGAGTGAAAAGAACCACGTGAGGGATGGTATTCTTGAGGCATGATAAGTGGTGGTGTTAATGGAAATTCATGATGAAATAACATGGGAGATTAGGTTTTGAGGTTCTGCGAACCATGTTTGGATTGAATTCCTAGACCTCTCTTTGGCGTATTCACATAGAAAGGTGTGGTGGTGTGACTTGAGGGTGATTTATATCATATATTTTTTAGTGCTCATGAGTGGAGAATTATGGTTAAATGGGACGATCGAGGATCGGACCATGGAGTTGAACTAAGAGTAAGATTAAGACTTCAGTGCGGGCATTGAACTTTTTTGTTATTCCTTGAAGTGGCCCAATATTTATGGAGTGATATGATCCATGGGGTGGATGTGATAATAAATTACATGTTATTCAACTAAAGGAAGAACTGATTAAATCCAAAAATTGCATGAAATAAGTGATGTAATAACTATTTCAAGTCTCATTTGATATAAAATATGATCAAAATGTTTCATGGCGGATAATGAATCAGAAAGTGGTGTTAAGAAACCACTTTTTGTTATTCAAAACTTGATCTAGAAGTTTCATGTTGAAGTAAAGTAACTTTTTGAATATAGAAATACATAAAAAATGTATTTTTCTAGAATAAAAAGAGGTTTCAAAGTCTTAACTAAGAGAATCAATGATGTCATATTGAATCTGGTTTATAACAATGGATATCAAGCACTGAATTTAGTAGAATTAAACCACTAATAAGAGGAAACATTTAGAGGAAGTAGTTATTCCCTTACTATCAATAGTGTTGTTTCAGTGTTATTGTTAAGTTGTTATTGACATGATAAATATAATTTTGAAGTTATATTGATATTGTGAAATTTGATTAATGTGGATCATAAAGACACCACTTACGGTTCTATTCCCTGTTTATCTCACCCCTACCTAAGGGATAAATTTCTGTCAAGGGCCACATTCTTAACTCATAAGGTTTGAGAACCTATCATTATCCATATAGTCCATATTGATTTCTCATCGAGCAAAGGATCCTAACGTGTTTCCATTCTGGGTCATTCATATGTTCTCATAAATTATCATACCATAAATGACCATTACCACACCATCACATAGCCTCTCCACTAGACATTTCTTTAGGGGAGAATCAATTACCTAAAACAAGACATTTATAGATAACTTGTCACATAAATACATGATGGACACCCTATTGGGGTTTTAATTTCCCAATAATTAAGCCTCTCACATATATAACATAGCCATAAATGGTTTTATAATAAATGCGTCATACTAAAGGGAATTCTATGAACCCAACATGAATCTCTATCCTCATGTATCACAATGTAAATAACTCTTGGATCCCATTCATGTCACATACCCGCCTACATGAAATTTTAATCCACACAGTAAATGCATAACCATATACCATGGTTATATTAGTCATAAACTACCTTGACCATAGAGTTATCCCCTTAAGAAATCTCATTTCATACTCATAAAATCCATCTCTAGGAACCAACACCATCTCAATCCCCTAAATCATAAAATCACAACATATATTATAAATCAATAATAATTAATTAAGAGAACTAATCCATATTAATCCAATTAGTCATACTTTAGGGACACCTCATCAATTATGTATCCTCACTGTAACTTCAAGAAATTGGGTATGGATCACTCTTGGAACACCTCTATGCTCATTTCTAAACAAAACCCAAATATATGAAGTCAATACATTAAATGAATTCATAAAAATTTGATGATAAACCAAAATAAATTATAGAAATGACTCAGATATAATGAAACTACATAAAACCTTATGCATTTTTCCTCCATAAGATTCCTCTAACCATTACACACAAAAAATACACCGTAACGGGATGATCCCACTGACGTCAGAGGAGGGGATCATACCTAGGGTACAAACTCAATGGGGTCGGGGGAGAAACTATCTTTGCAAGTGTCGGGGGGATAAGTGGAGTCAGCAGCGCCCGGTGGCGAGGTCACCGGCGGCATAGGAGGGAAGCGGAGGGGACCAGAGCTAGGGTTTGTAATCGTCGGGATGAGAAGCCTCACGGGGTTGGGGTTGGCTCAGGTGGGGGGGGAGTGTCATCGATGTAATAAACTAAATGGGTTTCCCGGAGGTTTTTAATAAACTGCTGCTAAATATTTTTAACGAAAGTTTTTGTGGCGGTTTTGTAAACCACCGCAACAAAACCGCCGCTAAAGTCATTTTATGTTGTAGTGAAACCAACCCGTTACAATTAATAATAACATAACAATTAAGTGAAACCAAATAGGATTAAAAAATCATAAATCGAGAAAAATTATATGAAATGGATGCATCATGTTAGAAGAACATTAAATGAATATGAAATGAATTTATCCTTTAAAATAATTCTTAAAAACACATTGAATTTTTTTATAAACTATGTAAAATTATTTTATAGAAATTTTTCAAATATACATTTTAAATCTCAATACGATGAATTTCTACGAACACCTTGTTGGCATCAATTTTAACTAAATAAATATTTTATACAATTAAAACACATCCATTCCCAATATAATTTCAAAATCAAGGGGAGAATATATTAATACTGTTATAAATTATCATGTATTGAAATTTTAATTTTTTTAAATAAATATCATTTAAATTTAGAAAATAGGTGGGTTTCATTATGTATATTTTCTAATGAATATAACAACACATTTTTTCACATAATTAATTTATAATGATTTATGGTCATAAAATCACCAATAAAGGCCAAAACAATTATAGGAAAAATTGGAACCACAACACAATTAGAATCAAGAAATATTTTGATCCTTAATAATGGAGAAATATTAATAGTGAGATATACAGTGGATGTTATTCTACAAAATATGTGAAAATGAAACTTATAAAGTTACTATTATCCTAAAATGAAAAGTTTTATTATTTTTATTTATTTCCATTATCATTGTGAAAACCCCAACATTCATGAACCTTATAATAAAGAACATCTCATAAGAATGATGGAGAGAGGTTGGACTATTCTAAATAGCATGAGGAATAGTAACATTTATGATGCACTTGATAAATCAACTATAGATATTGGGGTTTAAAAGATTTTATGGAAATATATTATCTTTTTTAAAGAGATATGACCAAATCAGGTGAGATGGATAAGGGATTCCCCTAATTGTATTCCACGAAACATTGATAATTCTTCAAATTCATTGATGGTGAAAATAAAAGAAAATCCTATAAACACGCATGAAAAGCTCTATTTAGACCATAACCCCCCCCCCCCCCCGAAAGCATTTAGCCACCTCTTTTTAACCATTTTAGTATAAACATCTTGATGTCCTATAAATTTTGTCAAAAATATATTGATAAAAAAGTTTTACTATGTAATTTTATTAACCTAAGGGAAACCATTCTCCCATTATCCAAAGTTTATCTTTCATGAATTCATATATGCATACCATGTATGCATATAAATTCTTCATACATGCATGGAAGGACATACTTCTTCCACTATACTTGTGCATCCTTCAGGTTGTTATGATGTGATAGCCATGATTTAGAGACCCATAGCCTGACGTACATAGACAATACATTACTTTTTTGAAATACTTAATAAATAAAGAAAACACACAAGGACCATAATATTTTAGTGTATTTGGAAACTCGAAAAAAAATAATCTTCTAATCACGGTGAAAGATCTTCAACATCTCCCATTAAGATCTTACCCTTTTGTTTTCTTACCGAAAACCTTTCTTTATA
Organism: Viscum album; assembly: GCA_963277665.1. Lineage (NCBI taxonomy): Eukaryota > Viridiplantae > Streptophyta > Magnoliopsida > Santalales > Viscaceae > Viscum > Viscum album. The sequence goes on from OY728137.1 coordinate 277,982,814, forward strand.
TCCTGGGGAAAATAAAACATAAAAGGGTGAGCTCAAATTCTCATTAAGGGTAAGCATGGAGAAAATAAAACAAATCATATACATTTGAACATCAAAACAAGAACATAATGTTTACACATCAAAATCTTGAGTTTTGAAATAAATCTTGGTAGTACGTAAGGAATAGGTCGTAAAGGAACATAAATCATAATAAAATAGCATGGGAATAAAACATGTAATTGTGTAAAACCATTAATCACATGATATGATTTCCATAGTATCCAAGTCATTGTTCCCAGACCATCTTAGTGGACAAAGTCCCTTTCTGAATGAAGTTCACTCCTCGTTCCAGTCCTGTAACACTGAACTGTATTAACATACCATTCCATCCATGTATATCTCATAAGATATAAATATTTTCCCAATTTATTGTGGGTAGATATAGGTCCCACCCATCTCATAATGAAATCAATCTTACATGTGCGACAACATAAACATAAATCATTCATCATAACCCAAAGAATAAAATGGGTTTCATAAACATCATCGCATCATAACATAATACATATAAAACAAATGGATATCATTTATTCATAAGATAAGTGAAACCATGTAAATCATAGATAAATTATACTCGAAACATATACATATGAAATAATGTCATCTTAGATGGAAAATGGATTTAATAAAACACTTGAAATAAATTCTTGATGAAAATATCCTTTCTACTTCAAAATCATTTTATTTTCACAAAATGCAATGAAATTTTAAAAGAAAAGGATTTTGTTAAAAATATTCATGAAATCTTGTAGAGTAATCTTCATGAAAATAAGTTTTTATGAAACTGTAAAAATCCATTCATGCCGTATAATTTAAAAAAACATTCTCCTCATACTTTTGTTGGAAAAGTCAAAAAGTTCATCGTATGGTAAAAAAAATATGCCTTTAATAACATGTCATAAAAGAAAAAAATGGATAAAAAAGTCTTCAAAAATACATAAAAACACTTTTAGAAATCATGGACATGGATGATAACAATAACCCCAGTAAATACTTATGAATAAACAATCTCGAATAACAACGAGATTGGAATAATTATCACTTACCTTAGGTGTGATATGCTTCATACGTATTTGATCCTCCTGTATAATGATTTGAATAATTTAATTGACATATTAAATAATCATATTCATTGTTATGAAATCATATATGGTTCACTTGTGACTTTATATTACCCATTCTTTTGTAAATTCCATGTTAAAGCAGCGTTTTGGGTAAAATCGTTTTAATTATCGTACGTGTTTGGAATTGTTGTTCTTGATATTATTATTACATATATCATGATTAAATTACTTCTATAATGTAAATCACGATTTATATATCATATATATTGAGTATATATATATAATATATAGATAAATGAAATGAAATACACCGTTCATGGAGACGGTAGGTTGTACGTACGCATGAACGTTGTTTTCCTTTCCCTATTGACTTGAATGGAAGTAAGTAGATGATATATATATATATACATAAATAAAGTAGCTTTATAATTTCATATATTTCATTATTATTGGTTATATATACTTTATGATCATTATTGAGTGGTTAACATGGCGAATGAATCTCAACACGTCATCGAGACGGTAATATGTATGTACGCACAAGCGATGATATCATTCCCATAATTATTGAATTGAATTGGAGTTGATGATATAATATCTCAGAATAATTATGATATTATAATAAATATATATAGTTATTATTTACACCATTATACCCATCCAAGTAATGTGGTGGGGGAAAAACAGATTACACCACGGCGTAGAGACGGTATTTTGTACATACACACGCGCGGTGATTTTGTTTTCCGTAGAATGGATATAAGGTTAAATGAAATTGTTTCATATTTATAATAACATATCAGTATTTTATTGATACTGATATTATTACTTTATAATGAAACAACTAAAGAAGAATAAGTTGAAGAAGAAAGAAAATTGAAATAATCAGTAGTAGAGATTTCCTCTTCTTCGACGCACCTCTTTTATGATTTTCTTAAGGCACTAGAGTTGGTATTTTGAGGCGACCAGAACCTCTATAATGTTTATAGGGAAGTTGAAAAGTAAAATGGTAAGGGGTTTTTTGATCTTGAAAGCTCAAAATTGTGTAAAGAGAAGAGGGAGGAGGTGCCCTTTTATAAGGGAGGAGAGGGCAACCATAGAAAAAACATAAAATATTATTTTATAATAAAGTTATATTCAGTTTATAATAGATCCAAATTTATTTTTGTAGAATATAAAGTGGGTATGGGTCAAAATCCTCTCATCCAAAAGCTTTTAGACAAGTTAGGTTACTATTTTAACCTTATCATTTAGATTTAATTCTAAGTTAAATAATTTATCTTTTACCGTGTCTTCTTGTTTTCTTACACTATATGGTTAATAAACATACTACAAAAAGAAAAAAGAACCCTAAGTGGTTAATTATTAATATATATAACCTTATCTATGTAATTTTTTGGAACATAGATTTTTAAGAATAGAATAACAATTAATAATATAATATTTGTTTTAAAAACTATTTTATGTCAATTTTGATACTATTTGGTAACTCATTTTTGTAATAATTATAACAGCATGATTAGTTCTAAAATTTTTTATTAAATCAATAATAACATTTAATATTAACCCACATTTTTTTAATTTATAAAAAGTCTCAAATTACATTTATTTGGGTATTTATAACATCAATTATTTTAATATTTCATTAATAAGTTAATTACTGCATTATCATTGTGTCATAAATAAATTAAATTATTTAATATCTAAAAATTATAAAAAAATACCATTATGTAAGACATATTTTTTTCCTTATAATTAATATTTATAGTTCAATTTCTCTTATGTATAACCCATTATTAAAAATGTTTTAGTTATTAAATTTGATTTTAACTCTTTTAACTCTTCTTTGAATTATATAATAATAAATGTCCTAATCTAATCCAAGTGCACCTAAATGATAATATTATATTCCTAAGGTTGTTTTGGGTTGAATTATACTTATCTAATAGAATTAGGACATGTGTTAGGGTAATAATAAAATCATTTTTACCCTTAACTACCCTATTTACTTTTAATTGTGGTAAATAAAAGTAAAAAAGATACTATTTGCCAAAAAATGTTTTTATATTATTTAACCACATTTTACTCCTTGATATTAACCATTTCTATCGTATTTTGAAAATTCCACTCACAGAAGCGGTAAAATTATGTTTTATGTAAATTTTCAAATTCTCTTAGGAGGTGGGTAAAAGACGGTGAAAAGTTCAATAAAAATTTTATATATCTAAACTTATTATAAAATGAATCCAATGAATTACAATGAACTTATATAGGTATTATGTATCAATATTGAAATAAAATAAATTTAAATAAAATAAATAATTATCTAAAAAAAAGTCAGTTTTTAAATAGTAACCTATGGTTTTCACTATTCATCAAAAATTGAATGTTTTTCGAAAAATACCAAAACATAACCCTAGAATGATTTTGATATTCTGAATCCAAAAGTAATGTACATTTTGAAAGATAAAATTTTTAAAATTTTAAAAGGTCAGTATTACTATTCATAGCGGCTAGTTCACAATAATATTATAATAATATCTCGTTTAGTGAAACTCGGTATTGCGTACTACACACGCTATCGAGGAAGGTCTTGATTACGTGTAATGCAGGCCAAGTCAGGGCAGCGTATAGTGAAAGCTCTGTTTTGTGTTGCATAGAACATAATCAATACTTATTTCATTTATACATTAAACAAAATCTTTACTTAATGTTGCATAGAATAATTTCCACAAAACGAAATTGAAATTGTGTGTAACACGAGGCATGAATAGTGTGGGGTATACTACAATCTAATATGGTGTTGAGTATAGTAAAAGCTAATGTTGGGGTAGTGTATAATAGAAGACACCAAATAAATTAAAAATAATATATCTCATAAAATCTCAAGGTGTTACATTCTACCCCCATTAAAATGAATTCCACCCTCGAAATTTGTCAGGGGTTATAAATCATTTACTACTTGAAAGTTTCGTTCGTAGAAACCCACATGATAAAAGGAATACTAAAACATAATTTTAAAAAGTAAAGTAAGAAATGTAACGGTTACCCAGATTAACTCATCACTAGGTTTCCACATATGAGAACGTATGTGGAAATATGGATATTAAAGAAAAATCTAACCATCAAGTTCTTATAGAGAGTGGTAGAGGACATGGCTATTAAAAATACAATAATCACAAAGCCATAAATTTGTGATGATTTAAGGTACCATCTGATTCATCAGATATAAGGACATTAGGACAACATTTTGTTTTCAAGATCATTTCCCTAAAGTTGAAGAATTGTCGAATTAAAAGAAATACCTACTTGATTTTGGTACAATCTAACCGTTTATCAGGCCTCGAACAATTCCCACTTCATCTCTTGAAGAAATGAAGTTGAATTTGTCATTCGTGAAGTATTAGTAGATCATGTGATAGAATGGTGGGTCATTCAACCTATATCAAATAAAAGGTTATAAAAAGTTATTAAATATACTTAAGTCCATCTATGGTGAGATTAATCGTATATGGTTCCTAAAATGGACGTATACTTTGTATATCATACAACATAATAAATTGAAACTAATTTATACTAACCAAGGACTTCTTGTAGTCCAGTTGTATGCGATCAAGGCATGTCGCACTTAGGTTGTGAGTTCGATTCATAAAATCATTTCCGACGTGACGGGTTGTCACCCGCCCTATAGGTTTTCCTTTTTCTAAAACTATACTATAATAACATTCCAAAAATAATATCACAAAGTTATAGCCTTAAACAATTCTATCAGATGTATAACTTAATCTATTATAATCTTTAGGCTTACCCAAACTCACAGTATAAGGAAAAAGATCGATAGAGGGGTCATCTTCTAGGAATGTAAATACCATAATTTATCCCCATATATCATAATATATGTCTTGTTGGTCACATTTGAAACATTCGAATGCCTTAATCATGTATTCACTTGAAAAATGAATACCCACTGAACCATAGTGAAAACATGAATGTAGTCAAAAGTTAACTGTTTCCACATTCCAAATTCCCTATATTCTTTATACTCAAACCATGATATCACTTTGTCCTTATACCAGTCATGAGCTCATTAATACTATCAAACATCTCGTCATCTCTTTATCCTTTCATTATGCACATATATTCTACTTTCCAAAAATAATTGAATAACCTTTCATGGTTACTAGTACCATTCATCACATACTTTCAAAAACTCAAGGAAATACAACAGTGTGACAATCATTATATTTTTCTTTATTCCATAGTACCATACATTATACTTGATAAACATATAATCATTCCACTACCTTCTTAAACCACTGACTGAGCTTAATCATTTCTTTCATCTCATATATCATTTGTATTCTCTTCATCATCATCCTCATAAATACTACCCATATGACCATGATGATCCTCTTCATGAGATTTTCCCTTAGAGAAATTTGTTTGCATAATGCCCGTACATTCCACATTTAAAACATTTAACCGTTGTTGATGTCTTACTAATACCATTATCCTTGTCCATGGTGTTAACTGAACCTTTTCCTTTACAATTATTGGTTTTGTGTCCTTCTTTTCCACACCCAAAGCATCTTCCAGTTCCTTTGAAACATTCTCCTGAATTCCTCTTCCCACATGATTTACATGAGGGAAATTGAACTTTTTTCCTCTATGATCATCATGAAACTCCATCTTTCTCTTATTAGATGAGTCATAAACTTACCAAAGATGATATTATTGATCATATTAAGAGATTTCTGATTAGGAATAATAATGATATATGGGCTTCTATATCCAATTTCATTTGGTTTCTCATGAAGAATATCATTCCATTGTCCATCATATCTTCCATTATCGTGAATCTTCCTGTTTCCATCCATTTTCTAAAACCCAAAAAGAATAGTGTGAGAGGAAAAAATCATAATCAATGGGGAGTACCTTCAATATCTAACATCTTAGGTATAATTCAAATATCATTTTCTTAATTCAAGGACTATACCCTATATTATAATTAACCTTAGGGACATCCCTAGACATACCTTAGAAATATCTCGAGGGATCTCACTAAAGATTTTTCATCCTAGTTTCCATAGGTAAACTAAACCTTTTCTATGATACCAACTGTAGAGACCCATAGTCTGACGTACATATACATTACATTACTTTTTCAGAATACTTAATACATAACAGAAACAAACACACAAGGACCGTAATAGTTTAGTGTCTTTGGAAACTCAGAAAAAAAATCTTCTAATCTCGGTGAAATATCTTCAACATCTCCCATAAAGATCTTCCCCTTTTGTTTTCTTACCTAAAACTTCTCTTTATTTTCTGGGGAAAAGAAAACATATAAAGGGTGAGCTCAAATGCTTAGTAAGGGTAATAATGGAGAAAAAAACAAACCATATACATATGAACTTCAAAACATGAACATAAATTTTACACATCAAAATCTTGAGTTGTGAAATAAATCTTGGAAGTACGTAAGGCATAAGTCATAAAGAAACATAAATCATGATAAAATAGCATGGGATTAAAACATGTAATTGTGTCAAACCATTAATCACATGATATAATTTCCATAGTATCCAATACATTGCTTCCAAGACCATCTTAGTGGACAAAGTCCCTTTCTGAATCGAGTTCACTCCTCGTTCCAGTTCTGTAACACTGAACCGGATTCACTTACCATTCCAGCCATGTCTATCTCATAAGATATAAATCTGTACCCAATTCATTATAGGGAGATATAGTTCCCACCCATCTCATAATGAAATCATTCTTACGTGTGGCACAACATAAACTTAAATCATTCATCATAACCCAAAGAATAAAATGGGTTTCTTAAACATCATCCCATCATAACATAATCCATATAAAACAAATGGATATCATTTCATCATAAGAGAATTGAAACCATGTAAATCATAGAGAAATTATACTTGAAACATATACATATGAAATAATGTCATCTTATATGGAAAATGGTTTTGATAAAACACTTGAAATAAATTCTTGAGGAAAATATCCTTTCTTATTCAAAATCATTTTCCTTTCACAAAATGCCCTGAAATTTTAAAAGAAAAGGATTTTTTTGAAAAAAGTCATGAAATATTGTAGAGTAATGTTCATGAAAAAAAATGTTTTATTAAACCGTAAAAATACGTTCATGTCTTATAAGTTAGAAATACATTCTCCTTGTACTTTTGTCAGAAAAGTCAAAAAGTTACTCATATTGTAAAAAAAGAAATATTCCTTTCATAACATGTGGTAAAATTTAAAAATGGGTAAAAAGGACTTTAAAAATACATAAAAACACTTTTAGAAAATATGTACGTGGATGATAACAATAACCCTAGTAAATACTTATAATAAACAATCTCGGATAAGAATGAGATTGGAATAATTATCCCTTACCTTAGGTCTGATATGCTTCGTACGTATATGAACCTCCTGTATAATGATTTAAATAATGTCATTGACTTATTACAAAATCATATTCACTGTTATGATATCATATATGGTTCACTTGTGACTTTATATTACCCGTTCTTTTGTAAATTCCATGTTAAAGCAGCGTTTTCGGTAAAATCTTTTTATTTATCGTACGTGTTTGGACTTGTTGTTACTGATATTATTATTACATATATCACGATTTAATTACTTCATGAATTTAAATTATGATTTATGTATCATATATATTCTGTATATATATAATAGATATATAAATGAAATGAAATACATCGTTCATGGAGATGGTAGGCTGTACGTTCTCATGGACATTGTTTTCATTTTCTTATTGAATTGAATGGAAATAAGTAGATGACATATATATATATACATAAATTAATTAGAATTATAATTTCATATATTTCATTATTATTCATTATATATACTTTATAATCATTCTTGAGTGGTTAACATGGAAAATGAATCTCATCGCGTCGTGGAGATGGTAATCCATACGTACGCACGAGCGATGATATCATTCCCATAATAATTGAATTGAATTGGTGTGGATGATATAATATCTCAGAATCAGTATGATGTTATAATAAATATATAATGTTATTCTTTACACCATTATACCCATCCAAGTAAGGTGGTGGTGGAAAAACAGATTATACCACGGTGTGGAGACGGTATTCTGTATGTTCACACGCGCGGTGATTTCATTTTTTGTAGGATGGATAGAAGGTGAAATGGGGTTGTTTCATATTTATAATAACATATCAGTATATTAGTGATACTTAATTTATTACTTTATAATTAAAAAACTAAATTATAATATGTGGAGGAAGAAAGAAACTTGAAAGAATCGGTAGAAGAGATTACCTCTTCTTCGACGCACATCTTTTAAGCTTCTTCTTGAGGCACTAGAATTCGTCTTTTGAGGATACATGAACCTCTATAATGTTTATAGGGAAGTTGATAAGGGAAATGGATTGGGGTTGGCTGATATTTAAAGGAAACAATTGTGTGAAGAGAAGAGGGAAGAGGTTCCCTTTTTTAAGGGAGGAGAGGGGAACCTTAGGAAAAACTTAAAATATTATTTTATAATAAAGTCAAATTCGGTTTACAATAGCTCAAAATTGATTTATCTCGAACCTAAAGTGGGTATGGGTATAAATAATTTCATCAAATATCTTTTAGACAAGTTTAGGTTACTATTTTAACTTTATCATTTAGATTTAACTCTAAGTTAAATAATTTATCTTTTAATGTGTCTTCTTGTTTTCTTACACTATATGGTCAATAAACTTACAATAACATAAACAAAAGAACCCCAAGTTGTTCATTATTAATATATATAACCTTATCTATGTAATTTTTACGAAAATTATATTTTTAGAAATAGAATAACAATTAATAATATAATATTTGTTTAAACAACTATTTTATGTCAATTTTGACACTATCTGGTAATTCATTTTTTTGAAAATTATAACAGCATGATTAGTTCCAAAAAAGTTAATTAAATCAATAATAACATGTCATATTAACTTAAAAAATTATTGGAATTTATAAAAAGTCTCAAATTAAATTCATTTTTCTATTTATAACATCAATTATGTTAATATTTCATTAATAAGGAAATTACTGCATCATCATTGTGTCATAAATAAATTAAATTATTTAAGGTCTAAAAATTATAAATAAAATTACATTATGTAGGAAATATTTTTATCTTTCTAATTAATATTTATAGTCGAATTTATCTTATGTATAACTCTATATTAAAAATATTTTAGTTATTAATCATTGATTTTAACTCTTTTAACTATTCTTTGAATTAAATAATAATAAATGTCCTAATCTAATCCAAGTGGACCTAAATGATAATATTATATTACTAAGGTTGTTTTTGGTCTAATTATTCTTATCCAATAGAATTAGGACATGTGTTAGGGTAATAATAATATCATTTTTACCCTTAATTACCCTATTTACTTTTAATTGTGGTAAATAAAAGTAAAAAGTTACTATTCACCAAAAATTGTTTTTATCATAATGAACCAAATTTTAGTCCTTGATATTAACCGTGTCTCTCGTATTTTAAAAATTCCACTCACAGAAGCGGTAAAATTATGTTTTATGTAAATTTTCAAATTCTCCTAGGAGGTGGGTAAAAGACAGTGAAAAGTTCAATAATGTTTTTATATATCTAAAATTATTATAAAATGACTCCAATGAATTAAATTGAACTTATATAGGTATTATGTATCAATATTGAACTAAAATAAATTTAAATAAAATAAATAATTATTTATATAAAAAGTCAGTTTTTAAATAGTAACCTAGGGTTTTCACTATTCATCAAAAATTGAAAGTTTTTTGAAAAATACAAAAAATTCACCCTAGGATAATTTCGATATTCTGAATCCAAAAGTAATGTCCATTTTGAAAGATAAAATTTTTAAAATTTCAAAAGGTTGGTATTACTATTCGTAGCGGGTAGTTCATAATAATATTATAATAATATCTCATTTAGTGAAACTCGGTATTGTGTACTACACACGCTATCGAAGAAGGTCTTGATTACTTATAATGCAAACCAAGTCAGGTCTGTGTGTAGTGAAAGCTCTTTTTGGTGTTGAATATAAAATAATCAAAACTTATTTTATTTATACATTAAACAAAATCTTTACTTAATGTTGTGTAGAATAATTTCCACAAAACGAAATTGAAATTGTGTGTAAGACCAGCCAAAAATAGTGTTGTGTATACTGCAAGCTAATACGGTGTTGCGTATAGTACAATCTAATCTTGGTGTAGTGTATAATAGAATACATCAATGAAATTAAAAATAATATATCTCATAAAATCTCGGGGTGTTACACATGAAGCATAGTACAACGGTTTTTCCAACAAGTCACTTCATAATCCTATGAAATATTCTCTACATGAGTAATTAATTTTCCACATCTAATAATGTAGTGTTTCTACCAGTTTCTAGAACTTCATTATTCCTACATCAAAACTAATTCATCATATACGTTTCCCTTCCCCAATGGGATAATTTTTCAACTAATAAAAATTAAACCATCATTAATGTAGTTAATAATATCATTTAAATCACATGTTAATTAAATAGTTTAAGTAGTTACATAAGGAATAATGTCAATTGAAAAATTAAATAATGTTTTTTCTTTTTTCGTAATTATTTTTATGAGTTCAAATCCATTTTTCATATTAAATCTTTTATACCACCATAAAAAGATTCTACTTCACAAAATTTCACTATCATATTCTACTGTGAATCATGGATATAAAGCATACCTTCGCTTCTCCTGATCCAAATACAATGTGAACACCTACAATGTGTTAGATTCTCTTATGCATCATGCCCACGCCTAATTCCATATTTTACATACACATTCACCACTCCATCTTTTACCTCCCATGTTTCATAAAAGAGGAAAATGTTTCCTCTCATAGATTTATGGGAGGAAAATGAGAGGCGAAAAGGTTTCCAAACATATCCCTCCTAAATTTCATGGAATGTCACCAAGAATTAGTTGACTACAGTGCTTTCCAACAAATAAAATTTTACTTCAAGTGAATTTTATAAAATATCACTAAAATATTAAAAACATAAATCATAATTTATATAAACCTAAATAAAGACAATAAAATCATTATAAAAACCAAATAATACCTTCATGAAATTTTTTAAGAAATCAATACTAGGAAATGGATGTTTCAAGAAAATTATTATGGATTCACGGTTATCAGAATTAATTTCAAAAGCTACATAATAACATATTATCACTTAAATCTTAAAAATGATTGCATCACTTATTATTGTGAATTTATACCAATCATTATTTAACACTTCATTCCACAATTTTTTCAAAAATATCTAAAATACAACTATTTACTCCATCAAAAACACTACAGTAATTTTATAATAAAATTTGTAAATCATATATTCACAATTCTTCTAACTATAATGATTTAAACCATAAAAAATCCATAAATTGGTCTTATATTTAATAAAATCTACTTTCGAACATTATATACCATGTTATAATATTTTGAAAATGGTTAATCTGATTTTCATTTTATAAAAACATCATATTTTTAAAATAAAACTATGAAATTATTATATTCACGAAGGCACTCCCCACCATAATCAATCATCTAAAACTACTTACAAGTATACAAATCAATATAATTTTTTATTCAATAAATAACCAATAATTTTTTCCAATAATAATCTATTATTAAACATTTAAACACATTTCTTTTCAAAAACATAGTTACCTATTTCAAAAAACCCCTTTCTAGGAAATCTGTGATTTAAAAAAAAAATACCATTATCAATATCAATTAATATATAAAACACTATTTTAAAAGGAAATCAACTTACAAATTCAAAACCCATTCTCTATTTCAACATACTCGAATCTTCTAATGAACATTGAAAATTGAGAAACCTAACTTCAAACTCAAATGGATAAGTTTTATATACCTTCATTGAACAAAAACAATAAGTTAAATGAGTCTTTATATTTAAATATTAGTTGATATCTTTACATTATTTTATTTTATGGCTTGTGGAGACCATATAGACACCTAGATCAAAAGTAATTTCTATATCAATTTTAACACTTGTTTTTAACTTCATGAATTATATTTAGCTATTACAAAGGCAAAAACATCAATACATGTGTTTAAAAATAAAAATGATGTATGAAAACATATTTTTTTAAAAAATACATTACTCATTGTTATTGATAAATGTTACACAATTCTAATGAAAAATAAATAGAGTTTTTTTATAATAAAAAAATAAACAATTTTAGTTTGTTTTTTATTCAATTCTTTCTCAAACAATGTATTTAGATTTATCTCATTATGCATGGTTTAACCAAAAAACATAAATATACACCCAAAAACATATATAATATTTTATAATATCATTATCATCTTAAAATTTCTTAATTTTACACCAATAATTTAAATATTATTCCACACATTAATAAAAACTTTAGGAAAAACTAACATATTTTAGTAAAATTTTATTTTAATGAAATAACATTCTTTGAAATTAATCTATTCTATTAAATATTTATCTATAAAATCATATAAACACATGGTTATGTATTTACTCAACATTCAATATTTTTTATTCAAAGTCAAACAATTCATTTTATTAGAATTATGATGGCATAAACAAATCTTAAATAAAACTTTTCTTCAACAAAGATTATATTTTGAAATTCTATATTATTAAAAATGATTTTTTTCCTGAAAACTCACACTTTCACAAAATTAATTATATTTACTTAAATGTTTTTACAATTATTTAATATTGTTTTTAAAATTTTATTGATTAAATATTCTTTAAAATATATCTCGGTCAAATAATTACATTCCAATAAATAATAAAATACAATAATAAAATTTTATTTAACAAAACAAATTCCAGATTTCAAGAATCCTTTTTAAAAACTAAATTTTTATATGAAAATATCAAAATATAATCCTCTAAAAAAATGAAACCATATATTTATATAATTGTATTACACAAACATATATATATACTTGAAAATTAAATAAATTATACACCTATACAACACTGTTAAGAGTTTAACGGTTCCCAATATTATTTTAATTTAATAATAATTTTTAGACACATATTTTAAAATTCATAACCAAATATATGTAAAAAAACAAAATTAATTTCACCTTTTAAAAAAATCATTTTAAAAAAAATTATCAATAATTCAAGACATTATTATACACAATTATTTTATTTTTTCAACACACACAATGTCACACTTTGAATCTTTAAAATTTATTTTATTTTGTTATTTTATGGTCCTGTAAATTTTTTCTCTAGGGTTTGGGTTAGAGTTGGATTAGAATTTTGAGTACTTATTTAAAAATGCATGTTTTGGCCTTGACTGCATCCAGCGCACCATGGTCGAGGCTGCACGGCCTCGCCTGGGTCACCGTGAGGCCTTACTCGCTTCACCGCACAACCTTCCCAATGTTCAAGGTAGTTACATAAAATGAATTATTAATGAATAAATTAAATAAATTAAGAGTAATAAAATAACATAATAACTGTGATAAAATTTAATGAATTTTTTTACTGATGATAATATTATTATTAATTGAGGACATTATTAGTTATTGTTATTTATTGTTATTATTTATATTAATGATGATAATTATGTTATGTTATTTATAATTATTACTCTTTTTTAAGTTTATTATTATTATTATTATTATTATTATTTTATTTTTATTTCTTCTTCTCTTTATTTAGTTTGTTATTCTTTTTCCTTTGGGTTTGCAGACCCTCCCTTTCTCTCCCCCACCTACCCATAGCAACCCTATTTCCCCCTTGAGACCCTTGCATTGTGCCTCCCTACTATGTATCCATCCCAACTATGAAAAAACACCAATTTCCCATTTTGAGCTTATTACGCACCTTTTGATTTATATTATATATAGTTTTCGTAATGGAAAACATGTTTTGGAACAGTTTTTTTGTACATTTGGATTTAAGTGGTGTTTTTTCATGAGATCATGTATGTTTTTCATGTAAACTATTGTGTGATAAATTTAAATGTTTTGTAAACAATTTAATTGAATTTATTTCATTATATGTGGAGTGTTGGAGTTATATTTGATAGTATTAAATGTGCATTAATTTTTTTTGGAACTCTTATATATGAAACTTGGAATATTTAATCTGTGAACCCTTATTGTGTTATTTATAAATGTTCTTTAATTTGTTTAAATAATTTAACAACTCTTGAAAGTAATGTGAATTATGTTGTGAAATGGTTTTGGTGTGCGTGTGTTTTTTAAATAGTGGTGGGGTATGCAAGTGGTGGATTTTATGTGTAATGCATTCTGTAGAATATGATAAGAGAAATAGGTATACTATGTGAATTTAGAACTTGATTAAGCACAAGGGAAAATCCAAGGTATCTAGGTGGGTAAACTAGAATCAGTATGCTAGAGATTTATAGGGGGATCGTCTCTATTTCAGTTAGCTGGATTGACAATTGAAACACTAACTAATCATATCAAGGGGTGAGGGTTGTGGTTTCTAATCAATGTTAAATAAGGTTCATGGTTTCGCATCCATGTTTACCAAGGGTTGTGGTTTCTAATACACGTTCCTATAAGACATGATGTTCTAGGGTCTTACTCGAGCTAGATGAACCTTAGGGGATTCACCCGCAGTTCTCTACTATTCATGATGTGGTGTGTTATGTCGGTATATGGAGTACTACATGGGTATGTGCATGTTCTTTATGAATTATTATCTTCCATTTTGATGTAGTATTTGTGAAATGGTTTTTCTTTTAGACTCCTTTTATTTTTTACTTTCATCATTTAAATGTTTTTCTTAAATGAATTTTAGAAGAATGGTGTTAAATAATCATGTTAAATTATATTTTTGATGTTGTGACATGAAACCTTTTTATCTTGTGGTATCCTACTGGGCTCTTGGCTCACACCAAATATATACCCTTGGGTGTATGTAGACTCTGTTCTTCATGTAACTCAGGTTAAGGAATCGTGTTAATTGATGGTTTTTTCTAGATGTGGTTGGTCTTTTCATTTAGGTTGGTGTTGGTAGCATGGGGATGCAGCTTCTCATGTCACTTGGAGGGTGTTATTGAAGTTTTATTTCTCTATATTTTTTAGGTCACTTTCAATTTTTAGTTAAATTGTAGACTTAAACCTTTTTATTGTTTAAAGGCGTGTTTCATTGCCTATTTACTGTTTCAGTTTATTTATCATGTTATTTATTTATGTGTCTCTTATTTCTGGTAAATCTTTCCCACATATTATCTTGATACCCAGGCACTTATGTCATACAGTGGTGATCGTAAATTCCTTTTGGTCCATGTCACGAACCTGTTCTCGCATCGGGTCGGATGGTGAACCATCCTAGATCGTGACACACAACATGAAAAGAATAATCACTGAGTAGACTCAAGGAATATGAAATGACACCTTTAAAAATCAATATACGAAAATTGGATAGATATCAAATACTTTAAAATATCTTAATGATTTTTTAGATAATATTTTTAACTATATATATGAAAAATCATTCACAACATATCCAAACAAGTTCAAAATATAACTATAATATTTTATAAATTTGATATTGATTTATTTCTCATATAGATTAAAATTTTAAGCTAGCTTATACCTACCAAATATAATTATAAAATACTATTTTATAATATATAAATACATATAGATTGATAGATACAAACACCCATCTAAAAATGATAACATATTTCTTATTTACTATCCTCTCAAAGAAAATAAAAAATAGTCAAATTATACACCAACTGGTTTCAAAACATATTCCAATAACAAAATCAACTTAACATCAACCATTTAATCCTAAAACACTCACAAATTTTTTATAATAAATACATGAAAATATGAGTTACCAAATATTTTGAATTTAAAACATTTTTAATACTCAAAAGATAATAGAAATTAACTCCAATCATTCCAATTTACTACAAACCATTTAATATATTTCAATAAAAACATTCAATGTTTTAGCTAATAGAAATTCACTAATAGAAATACACAAATAAAATAATTTTCATGAAACAATTTTTGATTTATCAATATTCTTCTATTTTCCATCATCATACTCCTTTAAACGGATTTCATTCCTTATATTTATTAATTGTCCTCACTAATAAATATAATGAAATGCCAACCCCTCTATAACTATATCATAATTTCAATAATCTATTTAACCAAAATTATGTGTTTATTTTATGGAATCTAAATTGAAATTGTATCCATTCTATTTATAGAATTCAATTATTAATGAATTAACATTCTAAATTACACAAATTTTAGATAGCACAGAATTGAAAATCAAAATGGAGCCAAAGAAATGAATTTTATGGAATTAAATTCATAAAATGAAAGAAAAAGAAAATGTAAAATCACAAAAAAGATCCTTATGAATTCATAATGTATTATCAATAAAGTATTTTAAAATATTTTTTTAAAAAAACCCAGATTAAAAATATTATAAAATTGAAATAATTAAATGTAATTTTGTTTGAATTTTAATTTAAATTAGAATAATTTAATTCCAAAATTGGTTTTATAACTTCTACCTCATAATAAAACATCCATAATAACTAAACAAATAAATTATAATTTTTTTTCTGATAAAAAATATTTATAATAATTATCCATTTTTTCAGTCTAAAAAACATCTATTTATTATTAAATAATTACAAATTTTACCACAATAAATAAGCTTAATTTTTATACTCTTACAAGTTTCCATGAATCTCGTTAGAAGTAATTATATATAAACATTCCAACAAAAAACATTTTATTATTATATTTTTTAATAAAAAATCAATATATAGATTTGAATACTATAAAAATTATGTAAGCAATAACATTCTAAATCATATATATCTCCTAAAAAATATAATATATTATATAAATTCATGATAGGAGGAAAGAGAACAAAAAAAATCATGATTCTAAATATTGAATCATTTCACTGTATATCTTCCCAAACCATGTGCCATGTATTAAAAATATTATTGACCCTTCTAGCATGTGATACACAGTTTCTACCCGGTATGCAGCATGGGTGTAAAAATTGTATACCTATTAAATCTCCAGAAAATTTAAATTTTTAAACAAAAATTATTCAAAAAGGTATACTAAATTAACCTCAAACTATTTATACATATCTCAACTTCCCATTGAATGTCAAGGACCTTAATGATTATTTGTTTCTAGAAAATTATTCAAAAATTCTGTATGATCTCTGATGATCCAATCACCTAACTATATTACCTTCCTAATAAACATAAAAAATATGGGATACGATTCCATTTTATAATAAACTAAAGTGATCAACTATATCCTGAAACCAAAACTAACTCATAATAGATTAAGGAATTAATTCCTAATTAATATTACCTAGAAAATAGTGATAGGTATAAAAGCTAAAATATTTTTGAATAATTTCACCAATGGAATTATAAACAAATGAGAACATCCTCCCAGATTCTTGAAAAAATTATACCTTCAATTAGGTTTTTTTGTATTTAAAATATGCATTATTAAGATCCTATATAAACTACTTATAATAGAATATAATAAAAAAACTCCAAATCCACCAGAACATGATAATATAATATTTATCATACCTAGAAGATCTAATGTATTAACCACTTAAAACCCCAATATAAGTAAAACCTGCAAATAAAAAAAGATAGGATTTATAGTTTATATGGATAAATATAAATTAAAAATATATATTTAAATTTGGAAAAGGAATATCTCACAATTCTAATGATAGATATATTCTCTTGAAAATTATTCATTACACAATTATCATGACCTATGACCTCAAAAATAATTATCAAAACTATTCTAGCTCTTATTTTTGTCCTTGAAATACATGTAACAGATAAAATTTGACCTACAAACAACACAATTGTCCATGTTGGGTTTGATTTAAATATACACAGTAGGATTCCACTACATTATCTATGTAAAACACTTGAAAATTTATCTAAACCATGTCAACTTCAATAAAAAATATGAAATTATATTTGAATACAGTTTTTTAAATCAGTTTATAATAGTGATACATTCAATAATTTTTTTTTTAAATTAGTTCTATTATACATAAAACATGATGAATACAACTAAATAGAAATAAAAAATATATAGGTAAAACATGACAACAAACATTTTATAGTGGAGGATGTAATAGAGTATCATAGAAAAATACATATGATCCAAAGGCATAGAAACCAAGAATCCTTCTAAAAATTGTATCCTTGTCCAAAATAATAATTATTTCCATAATAGAATCCATTGACATATCCAAAATCATATTTATCTACATGTAAGACACCACCTATAATGGTATCCTAAAAAATTGGAAGTTATTTCTTTTGATATTGGTATGATACTCAACTGGTAATATAAGCTAGAGAGAGTGTGGCCTCATTAAAATTTTTAATTCTTTTCCTATAAACAATCCTAAGTCTAAAAATATTTTCAATTATTTTTCACCATAATTAATTTGATTTCAATTATCCATAAAAAATAAATAAAACCAACCCATTATCTTTATTAATAATTCATATAATGAAAATATCCAAGTATATACATTCCAAAATAGTTAATGAATGAGTATAAAAAAGGTTTTAATAATGTTACACAAACATTAACTAAATTTTATAAAAATAACAAAAAAATATTCAGTAAATACAATATTTGAATTATATTTAAATTTAGTAAAATATATCCACAGTAATAATTCAATGAAATTAATTAAAAAAATATAAAACACAATTTTATGATCAATTTAAGGAATCTTTTTTAAATAAATAGTTTCTATATATTTTAAAAGTATTCCATTAAGAAATCATAATATTATCATAAAGATAAAAAATCATTATACAAAAAAATTATCAAGGATATAAATTAATATTTTATATAAAACATATACCTATAAAAATAGGTATGAACTCATTGTTTATGGGGGAAAATGATTATCATATATACCCCTATAGTTTTTTTAATTCAATAAATTTAAAGAGATGTTATAGTTACAACACAACCCATAGATAACTATATAATTTTGAAGAATAAATTAGAAACATAACCTCATAGTAATACAAAAAATATCCAAAATCCTCAAAATTGTGATCACATACCAACTGGTAATATGGTGGAATTTATTCCACCTACTCGGTGCAAAGAACAAATATAGGGTTACTAAAAACATAAAATGAAATGACCTATAGATTTTATGAATTTTCCCATGACATGGAGAAATCCCCTTCAACAATGAAAAAAATGAGGAAATCACAACCATGATTAAGGATAAGAATAATAGTAATAATAATGTTAAGTGGATGAAGAAAATGGTGTTGTGTGATAGACATGTTTGATACTCAATATTAGGGGGGTCTAAAAGAGAGGAGGGAACTCACCACTCCCTCTAAGAGAGTTATGAATGAATGAGTGGAATGTGGTGAGATATTAACCTAAATTAATATCAATATCCTTCATTAAATAATATAATCAAGGGGAGGAGTCAATGTCCCATTCCCTATTTCTCAAAATAAACTAAAAGATATAAGGAGATAATGGGTTTGGATAAGAAATATCATTCCACATTATAGATAAAAAGAGAAATGATAATAATAATAATAATAATAAAATTAGTAATACTTAAAACATTTAATATATATAAATTAATAAGATATATAAAATATTTAAATTCATCAAAATTTAATAATATCATCCAAGCCATGTGTTAATTATATTATTTAATTAAATAAATTTTAAATAATTTCAATTTACACGTGAAACAAAGTTACAGTTTCATTTAGTCATTCCTCGCTAAGATATTCCGAACACCATTTTTTACATATATAACACAAAATAAAAACTAAAAACATTATAAAAACAAAATAATAAATTTTTTATTGATTTTTTACATCCATAAATAAAAATGGACATTTCAAGATAAATTTAATTGATGAATTATTATTATTCTTTCTTTCCCTCATAGTGATATAAATACACATTACTTAATGTCTCGATAATATTACCCCACATAGTCAACTAATATTATTCCCCGAACCATACCTAAAACATTAATTTCATAACATAAAAAGAAGATTTAATATGCTCATATTTTTATAAAAAAAATATTATAAATATTATAAATTAATTTTGGAAACTTGGGGTGTCAAAAAGTCATTCAATTAAATAATAATGACTATTAGAGCTCACTGACTGTACACTCAATGGACCATCAACAGCAATAGAAAATGATTGATTAAATATATGGAATAAGTAATTCCTAAAATCATCTAACATTAAGGAATGATAGAGTATTATAATGGGATCATCATAAAACATGTATCTCTTTTTTAAATATATGGGGAAATTAATGTCTTTTCTAAGATGAATAACATTCCACCAAGAGAAAACTGGTATGGTTATAAATAGAGGAGAAACTATCACTTGAAGCTGGAGAGATAAAGGGAGAGATTATGGTGTGAGAAATGTTTAGCAACATCCCCTTGGAATATGTGATGTTAAGGTTTGAAGAAAAATATTTTTATTTCACAATTTTTGAAATTCAATAATTAATAATCTAATTATCTTACCATGTACCTGATTTGTATCCGCCAAGTCCCAAGCACCCAATATACAAATCTCTTCCTCTACCACCACTCTCACATACCTAGTAACCTAACACCATATACCTAGTGGTTCCTTCAAATTAATTTCAACATCAGTGACCAACAACCCCCCTCCCTTACCTCCATCATCTACCCAAAGAGCCTACAAATTTAAAAATAACCAAAAATAAATAAATTACTGTCAATAATAATGTTAAAAAAACCTCATAAACTCTGGTTTATTACAATATTTAAGCAATAGGGATTCTCATAATTGATAGAAATCATTAATCGTTACTTATAAATAATATAGCCATTTAGACCACGTGTAAGACTCTAATTCCAAATTTTCTTTTTTCACATGTCGATAGACAATAATTACGAATCATGATCATATAAAATGTTTTTAGGAACCTCATTATATAAAATAATAATAATTTTTTCCTAATTCACTGGATGTCCTTATGAGTTCTATAAGCCTTTCAAAAATAAATATTTGGCTATCACATCACAATCATGTGAAATTCTATTATTTGTATTATAAATTATCATAATTTCTCTAACATAATGAATTATTATATCCATTATTAGATGAGCCTCCATGATCAAAATAAATTTCATATATTTAGTTAACCAATCAAGAACAACCGACTTTATTTTTTTTTTTTTGTGATATCAAGAAACCAATCAAGATATCATTGGTGAAATAATACCACTTTATTTTTCAATAAGTAACGACTGATGATTAATTAATGGCTTCTCATGTATGACTTTCACTTTATCAATGGAAAATTATATCAAAATAAAATATGCTATGAATAATTATATTTTAAGCATAATATATTTTTAACCCTATGGTGCATCTTGGTCAAACTATGATTAATTTACCATGGTGAAATATAAAAAAAACTCAATACTTCCCCATAATGATCCATCAAAAAAATTATTCGAAATAAAAGATATAATCCTCAATAAGATACCATCTATGAAATATATCCCCGCCATATTTTTTGATAAATATGAAGCTCATAATATAAACTATATCATTCCTTCAGTCACCCCATCAAATGTTTACTTATATACAATTTTTTGATAAAAACATTTTTATAATCGTTTGAAATATATATATATGTGTATAAATATAATAAATATGAAATAAACTATTACTCTTATTTTTTACTTACGGACCACAACTTCCTGATACTTTCTTTTCAATGCATCAATAATGACATAACCCATACTAAGAGTATATGTCATTTCAAGATAAAATGACTGATGATATTCCATAACCATCTTATAATATATATTTAAATCCCAATATGATTATTTAAACATAATGAATTCATGGTTGGGAAACACCACAAACTTCTCACCTAAGATATTATGTGGAAACTTTTGGAGTTTATGTACAACAATGTATAACATAATAAATTTTGTGGTATCAATATTCTAATGAATAATATATTTTATAGAACCATATGCCGTTAATTTCACTTTCTAAATCAACAAAAAAATAATCCAACAATGAATTAATCACAAAACAGTTTTATAACATTCTTGTTAATGGTATTATTAAAATAATTTTAGATGTCAACCTATAATTTATCTCTTGAAATGCCATATGGTATTTATCATCCTATAAAAAAACAATCACTTTTTAGTCAATATTTTAAACCATTATTCTAAGAAAGGGAAAACCTTGATATAACGATGATAATAACCTCAATGTCTCGAGAGTCTCTATATTGAGATGAAATTTATGGGGATCTCAAACAAAAATATTAAGTGATAGTTTTGAAATATATATTTTAAACCAATGTTAAATTTAATATTTTTAACTAAATTAGGATGTTGCAAAAACAAATTTTCAAATTTTTATTTTCAATTATTTATTGAATTTATTAATGGATAGAAAGTAAGAATTAATTTTTTAAATTAATTGCATGTGAATGTTTTTTATTTCAGTTTTATAATAGTGGTCATACATACTAAATTCTCTCCACCCAACAGACAAAATCATGACTTACTCAATTAAAAACTCTAATTTTATCTAATCAATTGTATATGATATCAATAATTTAAAAATTCATATAGAGTTATTAAAATTTGTCCCCTAATAAGTTCAATTTTATCTCATTCAATTCATAGAATTTAAATTTTAATACCACACATATCTTAAAACTCAATTTTAATCATCCATAGCTCCACTAATATATTTTTCTCAGCTCTAAAATATAACAACCTGTTCAAAATCACATAGTAGTATATCCCAAGAATTTATTTTCAAACATCAACTATTCCTCCAAATATGATAATGGATTTCAACTATTCCTAAGGGCCTAAATCATAAATTGGAGGGGCTATTACATCAATATAATAAACATTAATAATAGAAAAACAACCAAACACAATGCATTAAAAATAATAAAATTATGAATAAATCAATAATAAAACCATGTTATATCAAATATAATAAAACAACTAAATAATAAACCCTAACTAATCACCCACTAAATTGAACATATATTATTTATAAAAAAGAATAAAAATTACAAGAATAATCTATTACCAATCCCAATCATTTCCACCATTCCATCACTAATTCCATTCAAGATACTCTACCTCAGTACACTGTACAACCTGTGTTGAAACCTATATAATAATTATAAGGTATATAAACCTACTAGAGTACATATTTAGGGTGTTGGAGTCTTGAACGACACCCCTAAGATATGTCTTCATATACATGTTGTGTGTGAAAAATATAAATAATAGTTATAAATAAATAAGAATGATTTTTTATCTTATTTATGATAATTAGGACCATAAGAAACCAAAACATTCTAATTTTGGAATTTTTAGGAAACAAAGTCTCCTCATACTCGTCCTCCGAACACATACCTACAAACTCTATATATGGTGACATAAAATTCCTCTACCACCACTATCTCTCTCATCATAGGTCTATACTCAATCCCTATCGAATCATATCAATTCTTGACCTCTTCCCTCTTCACAATTTATGGTTCCGCATTAGATCATTAGACATCACCTTTGACATAGGTGATTTCTCATATTAGTACAAAACCATATCATTCTTCTTATTTCTGGTCACACATCAGGTAGTAAAATTATCCCCTCTCAACAGAATTCTAAAATAGAGAACCCAAGTTAAACGATGTAAGGGGAGGTCTCACATAATGTTTTCAGACCCTCCCCTATCACACAAGAGAGTCCACACATCCGATTTTTAAACCATCCTACCTCTCCAAGGGGATATTTCATATAAAATTTGGAAATAATCAAATCACATTGAAAGGATGTGAATAATCATATTCCCAATCCATCCCCTATTATCCATGGGAGGTCACAAATTGTGTTCTCAACCCATACCATATCATCCAATGGAGGTCCACATACAAAACATGACCACTTCCTTCTCACATATAGTATGGTCATTCCATAAAAAATTATCACACATGGTGATGAAATCCTTAGAGTCCTTCCATCCAACATTCACATAATTTGTAATATGAATGAATAAATAAATAGGGAATCACAACCCATCAGATAAACACATTTACCTCTAATGAGGGTGAATTTTACTCAATTCCTAGCCCTGTATATCAAATCATTTTTTATCCATATACCCATATAGGTAAATTCTTTCAATAATATCATGGTAACTTAAGAATAAAATTTTGAGCCTTATGAAATTCTCATCCCATATGTAAGGGAATCTACGAGGGTCCTATAGACCCATGTCAATGTCTAGTAAACTATAACAACACATACTCATCACAAAAAATATTTCATCTACACATAGACCCACCTTAAATTAGTCCTCAATAATTCATTCAAATCCACTTCTAATTCTAAACCAGTACTCATTCCCATAAACATTTTTTCATGTCAAGAAAAATAACACTAATGTTCTTGGAAACCATAGGAAAATTATTTCAAATAAATCCCTCAATCTGTACTCGAGTCATGTCTCACATATCCCCTTAGGGATCCCTGATGCCCATTATCTAAGGGAATCCCATCATGTATCATAATTAAAATTTAATGGAGACTCATCCCTCACTTGGAACATTCAATGTCTGCACTCTACATTCTAGAGGGTGTTCCCCGTCATGTGTGATATGTATGGTGATGTCACATGACACTACATGGCCTAACCCTCTAATTTACTCCTACATGGACTTGGGAAACCCAAATATTCTATCCATGTCTCATCTCATTCACAATAACCTATCTTGAACAACTTTTATAATCATTTGGTACCTTCACCCATTTTAAGACAATGTCAATAAGTGGTCTTCAAATACCACAAAGTGTACAAATCACTTAATGCGACATTAAGAGTCATTAATCCATACAATCACTTTTCTTAGGGTTCACTCAATATCAATCCATTTATGAAAACACAATCACATGATGGAATACATAAATATTAATATAATAGAGTCTTATAGGGACCCACTTCTTTAAAATTGTGTTAAAATCCTCACTAGGCTCCACTTATCCTCTGTATTGATCATCCACCCCTTATACAAGTTAGTATCAGTACATTATTCTTAATATAAATCCATAACACATAAATAATTATTTTTTATAATTTATTATTAATTATTTAGATTATTTCAGTGACTCATAATTGCATAAAATTCACTTGGTGATTCTATATCTGCAGAACTACACATAACCCTCTGTGTTCATCCACCAATATATCCTTTATCCAAGAAAAAATAAATCCACCACTCATGAGGAATATTTTTAACATGCATTGGTGGAATTTTCTTCTAAAACTAGCCCAAAATCCCACAAATCTAATTATTGGATGAATAAAGAAGGAAAATGGATGGAGATTCATACCTTAAATAACCACCAAAACATTTATAAATTAACCTTCATGAAAGAGTTAATGGTGGGATAACAAGAGGGGTTTAGATGGGTGAAAATATCACTCCCCCTCTAAATCAATTTGAGGTTGGCCTATAAACAAATATGTATGCCCCTCCATTAAAAAAATTATAAAGGCTGTGTAATGGGATTTCCCTATGTGTCACAACATGATACCTAAAACTATCATGTATCATGGTGTGATACAAAGGGTAACAACATGACACCACACATGTGATTATTCCCCATGAGAAGACCCTCCCCTTAAGGTGACTCATATTTGTATTGGATCTCAGGTCAACGCATTGAATGCCCTTCTTAAGAAGAACCCATAACCTCCTGGAAAATTCATCATGGTGTTCCCTTCTCATTCATGGTGTGGGATTCACCCTTCAAGTCGTGGCCTTGTTATTCCATTACATGGTGCATCCCCATAAAAAGAATTCATGGTGTGACAAAATTACCATGAAATTAAATTCCTTTTCTAATAGAAATTATTATTTGAAAATTTAAAATTATTGTAATTATACATAAGGATCTTGGATATAGTGTTACAACCTCCTATATAATGTGACATCTATACATAAGTGCCATGGATTTATTGGAAGTTCAAAATAAAATAAACCATGTTAAGAAAACCACTAGTCATAACAAGAGCTTCTTCATTCACATCTTGGTGTATCCCTTGTATATAGATGATTTATCCTCAACCCACCATCATAAAATGTCTTATGAACATCATAATGTGAAATACCTTCTATTGTAAAAAAAATAAACAATGGGGTAACCTGGTACCTACTCCAATACGAACATGTTCACCTAAAACACCTTCTAGGAATCTGAATCAAGTAAAAAACATTTCCATGATAGTTTTTATCAAATATAATCCATATATGAATTTTAATTCTCATGATATCCATTTCTTTGGGACTATAATGAAAAATTCTAATGAAAATATTGATGCAAATTTTTTTGGTCATTATAAACTCTTTATTACCAATTATAAATTAAACTTTATATTATCAATTATAAATTGATTTAGGTAATTTTCCCCATCCAAGAAATAATTCCATTTACATTATATATTACTCAAATTCCAAGTTTGATCACTAAAACACACATATCATACCTGATATGAAATACCAAATACAATTTCCACCACACCACATGTAATTATATTAAAAATAATTAGTCACCCTTTCTTTGGAAATTACTCTTGAAAACACTTAACGTCGCCCTAAATTTTTTTCAACACATCTCCCAAACATGATTCCAAAATTACCATAGCAATAATGAGATCACACAAATTCCAAAACATAATTCATAACCATCAATTCAGTTTAAATCTATAGTTTGATTCTCTAAAAACCAAGTCCATCATAAAATGACAACAATGAGAACTAAAATGCATAAAATATTAATCACCCTCATGTAACACCAAAATCAATATTAATCCTGATTCCAACACACAAACTCTTTACAACACCACATCTTAATTAAAAAATCTATTGTTCTCTAGGGATCTAGATAAAATCAGATATACATTCCACTTGAATCCCAACTCCATCTCATGAATCATCTAACCGGTCAAACCAGATCCATAACTCTACCACTATGAGGGTCACTCTTCCATGTTAGATACGATTCTCCCCACTATAGGATTATTCTTATTATTTCTAAAAAAGGATAATTAATTATCTCCAATGAAAATTTCTATTCCATTACTAATCCTAACGACCATACATTATTTCCAATTTTATTATCGAGCACCCATAAGAAATGATTGAAACTGATGTTTCCTTACATACTTGGAAAATCATCCTCAACATTCACCATCATCCATCTAAAATGATCTAAATTTCCTTTCAAATCTTGTTATGTTTACTATAATATATGAATTTCATTATATTACACTATGAATTAAATACTGAATATTTTCCAACATGTTATATGCATCACTCATCCTTATTCACACTC
Organism: Viscum album; assembly: GCA_963277665.1. NCBI lineage: Eukaryota > Viridiplantae > Streptophyta > Magnoliopsida > Santalales > Viscaceae > Viscum > Viscum album. Next base: position 278,010,496 of record OY728137.1, read on the forward strand.
ATACCATTACTATGATCTCTAGTTAAACAACATGCTCAAACCAACAATACCATGATACTCTAATCCATCTCTAATAACTATACTCACCATAGAGGGACACCTCCCATTATCATCAAAACCACTATTTACCCTGATTGAAATCATTTTGTTTAAAATAGTAATACTTGACATACACATGACCACTCAATGATCAAAAAACCTAATTGCAACCATATAGAACTAGAATTCACATTCTCTCATGAAATGAGAATTTTCTTAAAATTCAATGAAAAAACTCCTCCTCATACATAAAATATATACCTCTAAAGAAACCAATCATGGGTTTTTATAACTAGTCCAACACATTCTCATATAAATTCAATAGGTGTATAATCCCATATCAAAGTATTTCCCAATAGAACATATTCTATAAATAGTTTTATTTCATCAATCCTAAATCACACTCATAAATAGTAGACCATGATTCCCTTACAGAAAAATATATATAAAAAAAATTATCAATATTGGTTATCTTTCAAATAATGGATAGGTATCTCAGTAATGACTTGGTGTGTCACAATATCACACTTACTCAAGAATCAATTTAAAACTAAATGATTCTATGAATTCTCTACACATACTAGATCCAAAAAACATGTACAATGATCCACCTTATCATCAAAACCACACACAAATTAAATAGGGATAGGTTTCTAGCTGATCATACCCTTTAAAAAAACCTCAATACTTAATGTATTATAATATATTTATATTATAAAATCATATGTAATTTCACATGTCTCTCTTGGGTATCCACAACCTTAGGGAAACACCTCCTATCAAACCCCATATCTCTCAAAAATACATATCTAGTACCAAAACATAATTCATGAATACATTGTCAAAATAATCCCCCCAAGGGTAGATATACATTCCTCATACAAAGTGAAGTTATATCCATAGTAGAAGAACATCCCATGATGGGTGAAATATGAACTATCATCCAAAAAAATATGTTTTAGATATGTAAAATTACACTAAGAAAATATATAGTAAATGAATATATATGTTAGAGTTGACACTAAAAACCACAAAACCTCATATTCTCAATGAATACAATTAGATTGTAGCATATGAATGTCAGGATAATATTATGTTCCAAGAATTATGAATTTACTATGGCCTCCCTCCACTATGTTATAAGATCCAAAACCATAAATAAATATTTCAATAAATGCATTGGACTTGAAGAAGTATCTAAACTAAAAGAGGAAAAAATATGTAACATCAATCCCATAACAATGTATACTTATACACCCCACCAAAAAGGTGTTCATAATTCACTAGATCATGTTCTGAAAAATGTTTCAGTATATTTTAACTCTATAGATTCTAAATCCCAATTATTAAGAAATTGAAAATATACATTGATATTACTTTGTGATTCTCCAACTCAAATCACTCAATAAAATCCAAGATGGTGATTCATGTGGCATCACAAGTGCCTCAACATATGATAAAGTCAATCAACTAGAGATGAAATCATAAAACAAACCTTTGGAAGACTATATCAATAATATAATGACCAATATAATTTGAAAAATAAAAAAAATCAATTTAAAATTCTCAGAGCATTAACTAATAATATAATTGTGCTATAAAAATTGTAATACATTCATATAATCAAAACAATTGAATAATCATAAAATGATATGATCACATAAGAAAAACAAATTAGAAAAAATTGTTTGATGACAATATATCATCATACAAACCACTGACCTTCATACCATCTCTAATCCATGTTAAGATCCTTTAACTCAGTCCACTACATAGCCTAATACCAGAACTATAGAATAATCATGAGATCATTATGAGCACCAGGGTTCTCTTCAATGGTTTGAAAAATTCATAATAGTATGGTCTCACCATGTTCCCATAATATACACTATCATTTACATGTTTATACATGAAGAAATTAATTTTAAAATTTCAACACACTAGCATATACATCTGCTCATGTGTGATATCAAAGCCACCAAGAAATCCAAACCTTAATTTATCAACCTATGTGATAAAAAAATATGCATTATGAAAGAAGTCTAAACATATACCTGAAGAAACTGAGCAGTGTTCCATAACATTCCCTAACCAACATCCTATCACTCTGTATAGGACCAATACCTAATATTTTTCTAATTATTATAAACCATAAACAATACCATATTCTCATGGATAGGATATGAACATATCCTCCAACTATATTCTCCTATATTGTAATGGTCAGAGTTTAGTACCCAAGCCATCCCCTCTTAGTTATGTGGGTTTGGAAAGAAATTACACAAACCAACACCTCTTAGGTGAGGGTTCCCATCATGTATCCAAACCAAACCCTCTCAAGAAAGGTCAAACATAATTTCCTCAAACAATACCCTCTTAACCGTAAGTGGTGATAAGAAATTTTACAAAACAATCCCAACTCTTATTGGAGAGGAATCACATCAATTTCCCAAGAAGCCCTTTATATTTGGTGGAGGTTTCAAACAATCCACTCAACTTAGAGACATCACACATATATAACCTAGCCAAAACATTCTCATTAAAGGTATGTTTACACAAAAACCTAATCACTAAAAGTGAAAAATACTCTCAATATCATCATTCAATACATAAACTAGAGTTCTCACACATACTACAACAAACAAGGCATCAAATCATGTCCCATAAGATCACATAATCATCACTAATATTATGGTCAATAAATACCAAGACTTCTGTATTAAATGATTTAACATATTCATTCTAGAAGAGTAGAATAATCCCATAAATACAAACATAGTTTTACAGCAATAAAATGTATATCCTCTAATCATTTTTTTAAACATAGGTTTATCCTTTATTTACTTTAGACCCATCTCGGTGTCTTCTCATATGTACCAAAACACAATTCCTTCAATATATTATTGGGTTCCATTTCAGATCTCCCCCTATGGAGTTTTCAAGACCAACCTCTAGTGTATTCCCAACTTGTTACACTACACCAATTCCTAGATAAACCACTACACCCATGTCATAATCTAAAACTCCACTCTTCCATTGATTGGAAATTATTTAATTAATGTGAGAGTTATATCCTTATCAAACATCATTATGGTGAATAATCCTCTCATCGCATTCAATATATAACTATGAAACTATCATATCCTATTCATGTAAAATAATTTTTATAAAAAATATCATCCCAAGTAATAATATCAAATAATTCCTCCACCCCTTTGGTGACATAGACATCAATTAATCTTGAAATACTATAATGCTCCAACACTCACTTTCTCCAACTCTAGGAGTCCTTATACCACCCTATCTCTATATATAGGGAATTTTCGGTCAATGCCCCTTTACTAAAAACACAATTTTAGGTATGCATGAACAGTGATGAATAAATATGAATACTGTTAAGAATTATAATGATAACCGACCTCAAAATGGTTTTTTCGTCCTCCAAATGATCTTGTTATTCTCTTTCATTCCCATTGACTGCTTATCAAAAAATGTTTCAACACCAGATCTAGTATCTCAAGAAATCAAATCTAAATAATTAAATATGAAAAATATATATTTATTTATTTAATTTAATTAAATGACAAATAATCACTTCAAAATACATGGGTGATATAATATCATTGAAATAATACAAAATCCATTTGATTCATCCTTTGAAGATGTTATCTATCAATGAAGAGAAAACATTACATCCCTAATTATTATTTGAACCATGATTGAGTAGAATAATCACCAATATCTAGTCTAAAACTCAAAAAAAATAAATCATTTTATAAAGTTAATAAGAATGATTGATGATGAACGATGGGGCGTTACTTCAATATCTATGGGAAAACCCATGAATCACCCCTCATCGAAGGGGAAGAAATTGGATTGATAGAGGATTATTTATCCAAATATTGTTCTTTATTTAACCCAATTTCACACTATATCATGAATAGAATATCATTGAAATTTTGGTTAGGGACCTTATTCAATAAACTAAGGATGAAATTTGTCACAAAGTGGCCCTAAGAGTCACAGAATGACACCCTAGCCTAGTGTACGATCATGACATGACACCAAAATCATAGACAATCCACGTGACAAAATCCTCCACTTCCATGGATTCATCATACTGTGACCTTCTACGTAATGGAAAGGATCACCCTTCTTACATACGACTAGAATACCCATTAGCAAGACATTATATCATTACCTCTTTCTTCACTGTATTAATTGCACACTTCATAGAGTGTCCTTCACTCTCTCTATAGGGATGCCTCCCAAAGGAATTAATTCATGTCACATTCCATGGGTCTTGGTGAAACCTCTACATTTTCAAAGAGTTCAAAATTTTTATATGTAAACATATTGGGAAGATATATATGGTTAAGTATTATTTCCTGATGATCTCATACATGGTGTGACCATCTTATATAATGGACCTCTACTATGTAAAAATCTCAAAACAGTATTCCTTTTCATGACACCCATATCTAAAAAACTATCCTACTTCCTTCACATGATTATCCACTATAACTATGGTGTGATTCCTTATGAACTCCTCATCATGGTTTAACCTTCATCCATCATTATTTTATGAGCCCTATATAATGAAAAAGATAAAATAGGTTCATCCCCACCTTCCTATGACACTCACCATACCGCCCAAACCACATCTAAGGAATCTGAGAACAACCAAAAACATCACATTACGATGTTACAACACTCAAAAACTTGATCCAAGTACCAATTATCAAAATACCAACTACTCTAAAACCTAAATTTTAAATTTCCTCTGATGAAAGGACCTATAAATTTATGATTCATTGTATAAATATCCAAATTCAATTGAAATAATATAATATTATAATAAAAATAATATCAATATTAAAAATTTACTTAAAATGAAATAATTTATAAATTTTTTATTTATTCAATAATATTTGAATTTCAATGAATTAATCTATTTATTTACAATTGAAGTAATATAAGTGTCAAAACTATATTACATTAAAATAATGAATATTTATTTCCAGATCACACCCATTAACTTGAACAAGAACAATTAAAAATGTTCAAATTGGTCCCACTAATTATTAATATTATGACCAAATCCAAAAAAAATAAATGGAAATAATTTTTTTTAATCAATCTCATATCAATTGGAACCTTCCTTAATACCCCTCTCTTAGGTTCCTTGTTCCGCCGATCCTTCTTCACACATCCATGAAAGTATTACTCACTTATTTTATCATATTAAATTACAATTCATGTATAATAATGAAAAAATAAAAAATAATAAAAGGAAAAAGTATTTTTTTAATGAGTTACAACTCTAAGATAGATTATGATTTCACTGGTGTGTGGATGTTGTTATCTGAAGCACACATAAGTCCCCATTGTCAATCCATAGAACTATCAAACAAGGGAATATAATGGAAGAAATATTCTAGTAAATAACATGAAAATAAAATTACTATCTTAGAGGCCATCAAATATAACATTTAGATTATTTTGTATTGATGTATATCAATTATAATTTAGAATTTTGTCATCCTAGATAATATATTTTGGATCTCATTAGTCAATCTAAATTAATCATAGGGCTTCTTAATAAATAAATATTTTGGTTATCTATAACCTTATGATTTTAATGTATCATTGTCCTACCTTTTTATGATATATTAATATCTAAAATGTATTATTTAATCTTATTATTATTTGACCCAAATGGTAATAAGAATAAATAAGGTCGAACCCCCATATTCTACTACTTCTTCTTTATTTTATGTGAAAAATATTTCTCACACATTATTAGATCTCTCATTATATTGGTCAAATAGATAAAAATATATAATTTTAGAGTTATCACTCTTTCTATATTATAGTTTATGTTTATAAAAAGATGATGTATCTGCCCTCTTTTATTATTCCTCTTCATCTTATGAAATATTTATAATAATGAGAATTTGAATCCATTTTTTATATTTTAATATTATAAATATATTCACATAATTATCTTAATATTATTCCCATAATATTCATTACTAAAAATCTCTTCATTATTCTCAATCCAGTCAGTCTAGTATAATTCAACCATAATAATAGCATGAATATTGAACAAGATGTGTCTATGATATCTACATGACATTTGGCCTTCTATAATTAGAATGTTGTTTTTTTGTAATTACCAAATGAATTAACATATTCCACAATGTGAATTTTAAAATATAAATCTCTAAAATATTAACATATTCCATAATCATTGAGGAATATTTACATTAAATTTTCTAATTACTAAATCACATTAGACCCTGCCCTTACTAGAAAAAAAATCAGAAAATATTAATAGGGGCATTGACATATTTCACGAATTGAAACACTTTAATATTATAGTAATGATCCACCATGGCATCAAATATAACATATAGGAGTCTCACCATTTGTCACATAGAAATATCTCACATGAAATACCCACTCAATGTTACAGTCTTCATTCTCTTCTCTCTTTACAAACAAAATTATATGGTTATTCCCCATACATTGTGAAATCCTAAAACACCAGAAATCTAGCTTCAACTGATCATTATATATTATAATTCTTCTTGGTGTTCTATTTTTCTTCACTATTTGGTACTATATCCATTCTTTATTCCACATTTCCAAAATATTTTTAGCATTAATAATAGCTCACTCAACATCTTCAATAATCATGACGTGAATCCATTTTGTCTTCAAAATAATGAAAGTAATTCACGAAAGATCTTTTCAAGAATCTTTTGGAATACTTATTCTTCTAGAAGATTAACATCTCAATATTATTTATATATTCAATAAAACTCGCTATAAATTATAAAATATTATATACCATTTATTTTGGTCCATTTATTTTCTTCTGAAAAAAATAGAAACCTGTATACATGAATATGATATTATGCATGACTTAAAGAGATAATCATTTTTCTAAATATTTTCCCCTTTCAATATTTCTTTTTGAGACTAATAGAAACATATGCATGATCAACTATCTTTTTCTCATCGAGTGATTTTATTTCATTTTCGAATTTTATTCTTCTCTAATGTCTTGTGATCAGTAAAGAATATGAAATATAATAAATTATCAATCTCATAAAGATCTATTCCTTTTTAAATTTAAACATTATAAGAAATATTTCATTTCATTTATAATATATTACATATAAAAATATTTTCTAAGTGGCATTTCAAAATTTTTGGTGCTTGAGAAGTATATTATACATTCTTCTATCTTTCATTATAGAGTCTCCAAACTCAACTAATGTCCTACAAAACTCATCAAAAGGCATTAGAATAGATTCAAATCTGAGCTAATGAAAAATGGAATACCTCTAAAGCTTTTTGAAATAATTTCAAGATAAATTTCTAATATATAACTTTCTTACTAAATAATTTAATTTATTATTTCTCTATAATAATTACATTGTTTTCTATAAAAAATAATGCAGTATTTAATAACTAATTGGAGTGTTTTAATTGTTTATATTTTATCTCGACTAAATTATTCTTTAATAAACAACATCCATGTACATTTCAATTTTAATTAATTTTCATACATTGTGAACACAAAGATGGATCTCCATAAGCTCACAGCCTACATCTTGGCTTTACCATAGAGTTATAATATCTAAAAAAAGATACACATTTTGAATCCATTCTTTATATTCATATAATACTATAAAAACTTTATGTATATGAAATATTTTATATGAAGATTCAAGTTTCTACCCCATTATATATTGATAAATTTTAACCCTTGACAATAATATTATCTCCATATAATTTTTGAAGAAACACAAAAACATTGCCAAAATTAATTTCCATATATGAAGGGATCACCAAATATATCTATAATGTAAAACAATTTCTTCAATCCTATTGTCTACTAATTGATTGAAGCAGTATCATCCCTCTTATTCTCAATTCTTGAACATGGATACATGAAGAGGGAACTTACATCTTTGGGCAGCATGGTTCTTTAATCATCTCATCCGAGGATATATAAATATCCAACTTAAGAACGTAAATATTATTCTAATAAATATTTTAGGGTAATCATAAATACATCCTTGTTATACTCCTAAATACATATTTACATCTTGAAAACGTATTCTTCATTTACAACAAACAAATTAAATATAATGTGGATCTGCCATTATTTTTCTTTCAATTTGTTATTAATGTAAATATAAATAATGAATATACTTATGTTATTTATCAATTTTTCTCTCCCTATAACCCATATTGATAATAGATTCACTGACACATGAGATATTTCAGTATCAATTAATTTAAATAAATGTTTCATTCATCATTCCACTATAATCCTATATGAGTCATGCTTGGTGTAGTGAATAGTTTGGTCTAATCATTAATATCCTCCAATTTCATTCTTGGATGGATTCCTTATTTTGTATCAGATTACTTCATCGATGAGAAAAACCTAGAATGTATTCAGAATTTTATAATGTGAACTCTTCTCCCATAAAATAAGTAGGTCTTACTTTTTTTGGAGACATTCTTAATGATCTTATTAGGTTTTTTTGGACCATCAATTTCCTTTTTCTTATTATTGAATCATATCTCATCTTTACACCTCTTAAACTACTTATTATTTAGTCTTATCCCATAAAATGAAATAAGAATATCCTAGGATGATTTTCACAATTAGGAATCAAAAATTTGGACACATTGGTTGTAGATACCACAAAATTTGAAAAAAATAATTAAGTGTACGAGAACGATTTATTTCCATCTTTATTTTATTTAAATTACATTAACTCTATCTTTAAACACCATGAAATATGATTAATAAATCATATATGTTATGAAATATTATGCTAAAATAAATCTCCCCATGTTTAAATGTTTCACAGAACAACTAGTATCCAAAAAAACAATTCTCACATATTGATTCATAATCTAAAAAATAATAATACTTGTGGATTTTGTGATTTTTTTAATTTGGAATTAATTGATAAGAAACATATACCATAATTACTCACATACCTCAGAGTTGTAATAGTGGGTTCCTCACTATTATTCTCCATCAATTGATTTATAAATTTTTTCAAACAATAACAATACATGAAACTTGATATAAGAAAACTATAAATTTATTTGATGGATGGAACCTTATATTTTTAGAATCTTATATATTTTTCAGTATATGTTATATATCTCTTATTTTTATTAAATAAATAAATTTTAACAAAATGAAATAAAATAGAATTTTGGATGGATGTAGTTACTCTTGGAGCATTTTATAAAGAACAAACTTAAGCTACATCCAGATTTATGAATTAAACATCGAGAATATGAAATTTTATATTGAGGATTTTTTCTAATCCTCTACTGAATTAATTCTATCATCATTTTTCTCGTAATTTTCTTAAAATTATTTTCAAAATTTTCATATTCTTTATCCATATCTAGAACTGATTTTTCAATATTCTTAATCGTGTTGTATTTGATCCCCAATTAAGGATCATTTATAATAACTATTTATTATAAATAATGGATCACATTCTATTTGAATTCATCAATTATTCACTATAATGTTTTTATAGATCCTCTCATTCTAAAATGTGGACTAAATTTGGTAAAGATCTAAATTAATGTAACATGTGGCTTCAATATATTTAGAATAATTAACCATTTTAAACACTCTTTGTTATAAATATTCTCATAAATGTTTATATTCTTCCTCGTGTTTTTTGATTTCCACATATATACATTTAAAAGATCAAAAAATATGAGTTATTTTTCTCTTTAGGATAGCAATGCATGATATCTATTAAATTTTAAATTTATTAATCTTATGGATCCTATGAAATGTAATATTACAAATTTATTATTGGATTAACTATGTGATAGGTTATACAAGATACATCATATATATAATGATTATATAAATTTTTTTAAACTTATTAGGTAGAATAATTTTTATCTTCTCAATTGTGGATTCAGCCATTAAATTTACCACCTCCACGACATAACCTTTATCATTAAGACCTCACTGTGTGGATTTTTGGTTTCTTATCCTCTTTTTATAAGATGAAATATTTATCATATAAAAATAATTGAATAATATTATTTTAAATATATATAATTTAGTAAACTCTACTCGGATTATATTCCATTAGTATAGATTCATTATTTATATCATTCTTTAATTAAGAGTTTCTCAATTTGTTTAAATCTGGTTATTTTCTTTTCTTAAATATTGGAAAATATATTTCTACCATGGTTTCTTTATTATTTAAATCATAAGATTATTTAAATATAAAAATTATAAATCTTTATTAATGATAATTTCAAAACAAAAAATATTTTTAAAATGGGTTTTTTGAGCATCCAATAAGAATTAGAACGTATTCTTTATTACCAATTGTTTATGTTCACATATAATATTTCCATAACTAAGGGAGGTATGAATCTATGTGGTATGAATTATTAAAAATTAATAACATTTCTCATATGGGATAACTCATCTCATGAAAATATAATATGATCCCAATTTGATGTGTTACGTGACATTAAGCATGCCTCCATATATGCTAGAACATTATGACTTGTAAAGTGGTCTAAAATATACATTGTGGACACTATGTTCTTTCATCAATGTAAGAAACTATTGGATATAAATGAATAAAATACATAGATACCGGTAGAGTATACCTATAAAATAGGTAATAAAATAATTAAATTAATATGGAAGAATATGGTTATACTGAAAATAATATCCCTCTTAGATGATAACATATACAAAATAAAAAAACACAATGTACCTTATTTTAATCCTCAATCCTCAAAAATGTTCTAAAAACCATAAATCCTATATATGGTGGTTAAATTATTAATTTAAACACTATTATTGATTAAATGTGAGGTGTACCTATATTTATTTTCCATCATTTCAATACGTAGAACATAAAATCTCAAAATAATTCAAACAATCCCATTAATGAAAAGTTTAGTGTATTTTACGTTAAGTTTCAAACGTTACTTATTTTGTAATGTTTGTGGAAATTTATATATAAGTGTCTATAATCCCCTAAAGACTTCTCAAAATTTATACCCATCTAAATAGCCTAGGGAATGGAAACAAGATAAATGTGTGAACTCAAATGCACAACAAGGGAATACTTGTCATCATTTCATCAATGGTTTGATAGTATAAATTTTAAGAAAAACATGAGTAGGGGAAATATATTGTTAAAAAGTACAAGGAATAATAATATTTATATATAGGTTGTGGTAGAAGTAAATTTAATATCAAATAAAAAATATAGATTTATGGAAAAAGTCTGTTGGATTGTGATACATTAAGAACGATCCATCAAGCATAGTAATAAGAATATAAAAAATATATGACGAAACTGAAAAAATAACTTGGGAACAAATATTCATGAAAACTCTTCACACAAAAATCTAGTAAACAAATATGTATACATCATGTTCACATAATAAAGATATTAACAAAGCATCCCACATTGTTCTCACACAACAATATTGTAAACAAATATGCATGCATAATTTTTACCCAAAAGCATAAGAATAAATCATCACACGTCATATTCACACAATAATTAATCGTCTCATTTGAAAAGAAATAATAACCAGTGAATTGTAGGGCTATTTTGGACCTTATCCTTTCTAATAATAATTATACATTTGTCTGATGTTAAAACATGAAATTAATCATACATAAAAAATAATTTTATTAATCTATAAAAATTATATGGGTTTCATGAAACAGTATTCCTAAAATATTCCACAATACCTAAAGTGAAATAAGATGAATGGTGTATTAAAAATATCACCAATTTATCTTCAGGACTGGTAAGGTTGTTTTCCTACATAAAAAATATATGATCAGTAGATAATTCACATGAACAATAAAATATAATACCTCTTTTATAATTTACTTAAAACTCCTTTAATATTATTTCGTAAAATAAAATAATTTCAATTGATAAAACATTTATCATTCAATGTTTAAATCCCAAAACAAATTGTATCAATAAAAAACATTTATAATGTAAATATGGTATCAAAATCCATATTTCAAGATATATTATAATTATTGAAAACTAAATTCTTAAAAATCCTTTAATACTCATTTTCAAATCTATAATTCCGCTTATAAATTAAATAGTTTGAATTTATAAAAATATTTTAATATTTCATTTGTTCAAAATCATCAAGAGTTAAAATCACTGAAAACCATTTAAAAACCGTGATTTGTGGACAACGAGATATCTTGGTAATGATGGGAATTATTCTTACTATTATCATAGTGTTTATAAGGAATAAATTCATAAAATTTAAAGATTTTAATAAAATGTGTATTATTTCCCAGGGAGATGAAGAAGGTACAATGAAATTTAAAATTATGGTGAAAAAAACTAGGCATGGGAGAAATTTTTGAAGAGAAATAATCATAACTCAATGAAGGAAATCGATTTAACAAACCCCTTACAACATTAGCATATTTTAAATTAAAATCCATTTATATAAATAAATTATATTTCTATTTTATCCCTATTAAATTATTTAATATGGAAAAATAATTTAATTAGGTAGTAATAACACCATATAAAAAATATCATGGTGCCTAATAAGAAATATGTCTTATGAAATTAAATTTTAGACAATTATCTCATTACATTGTATTCCTTATTACTCAAATTCACTCTAACCCCCAATATAATAAGAATAGAAATATTAATCACTAATATCATAAAAATATCAGTATCTAAAATCTTTTATAAAATTCATATACAATTATTCCTTATATGTATATTCTTTTATTATAAATTCTTTATATTAGGTGTGAGTAATGATGATCCTTTTAAACTAGTTTAATAATATCATGTACTTATTAACTATTCTACACAAAATTATCATTATGAAATTATTAAATATATAATAATAATTTTTACAATTATTCCTTTTTTCTTATTTCATTGTTGGAATGAAATGGATATAGTTTGTGATAAAACAAAATTTTATTGTATTTTTCATTGATAATTTCCTCACATTCTGGTAAATATGTTCATTTATTGAATATTTGGGATTAGATCATTCATTTGCAAATTTGATGAAAATTCTAGTTTTATCCTTTTAAAATCCAATATAGTATTTCAAACATACATATTTTAATATGACTTATTTAAACATTAAATTTGGTAAAATTATTACTCACTTAATGGGATACTACTTTTGTTCAGGATAGTAGAGCTAAATCATGCATTTGGAGGTAGTAAATGGGTCAATAAGTCAAAGGTGGTCCTGACATGACAAATTGGATATTACTATAGTTTTTGGTCATAAATTCTACATACTTAAATGGATTAATCCCAAATTTTGAGAAAAGATATAAACCCCAATATCTCACAATTTATATTTCTGGAAGTACACTTAATTCAAGCGTTTTAGAGGTCAAATGGGATGTCCAATTTGGCATAAAATATTTGTCCGAGGTTCCCCATTTACAGTTGAAACCACTTTGAACCTAGCCTCCCAAAAACTCTATAAAATGTTATTTTCAATATTTGGGGTGGTTGGTAGAGGTTTTCTTAAGGTGTTTCCATAAGTTTTTATCCTAGAATCATTTCAATCCTCTTGAAAGAAGTAATTCTTTATGCATAGATCTCTTCCAAGAAGGACCTCTTCTCCCACCTCCACTTTTTGTTTCATTGTTTTCATGTTTTTAATTTGAATTTTTCTTCAATAAATATTCTATATTATTATATTTTAATATTAAAATGTTACATATTGTTTCTATAATCAAGAGTAGAAACAATATTGGATTATACCTGTTCTAAACCATGGCACTTGCATAACGTTTCAACAATGACTACACCACCCATAAAAGAGTATCTTTTTTTGTAATCGAATGACCTCTATCATTATTCATTCATTTATTTTGAATAAACGATATAGATTAATTCAAATAATGTGATCTATTAATTGTGTTTTCAATTTAATTAAAACTAAAAAAGAAATTGACCAATTAACACAAATCACGTGAGGTTGAGAATTGTGTGAATTCTGAAAGCGCAACCTTAATCGGTAATAAAAAACCATACAGTGTAAATTTTTAGTGTTAATATATAATACATAAACTCAATATATTCTAATTTCCATAGTTTTAATGTGTCTTAATTTACCACTTACCATAAGCTAACCTTAAAACATCAATCGAATCTATGATTGAATGTTATGAAGTTAGCCAAGGGTTAAATTCACTTCATCTTAGTGGTAAAGTTAATTCTTGTAGGATTTGGGATTTAAAAAATTAAGGGATATTAATTAAGTGGATATTAATTTAAATTATAATGATTAAATAGTTATAGTTATATCGATTACACTTTCTAAAAATAGTTTTCCAAAAAAAACATCTTCTTGTTGTGTTCTGTTAATCAAATTTTATTTCAAAAACAAAAACTAAAAAAATAAAATTTTCTTCCAGAATACTTATTGTTATTATTATATAAATATAAAACAACCCCCCATACTTTGTAAGTGGTGTGTTTTTATTATTTTATCTTATTTTAAAATTACCTTTATTAAGTTGTTTTAATTACTGCCTCTTGAGAGACGACCTAGGTCAGCCACCCTATTGTACCTAAATTATTTGGACCCGGCCATAAACAATACATAATCTTGAATTATGCTAATAATTCACATTCAAAATATTTTCAATTTTATGTCTTTAGAGAATTATTTCATAACATATACATAACAATTTTAATTTTACATGTAGACACTTCTACTTAGTATGAAATATTTTCATAAAATGAATACTCTTGAATAAAAGAGTCATGTCTAGTTCCATATTTTAGACATCATGATTCTTACTTGATCTTATCATTGACCCTATTAATCATTAATTCATATTATAAAAATTTCAAAAAAAACTTGGTATGAGCATAAAAATATCAATAAAGGATACACAAAGAAGGAAAACTATTAGTTTTTTGAAAATAACAAGTAAACCATGAATACATCATCATAAGTAGAATTTTCACCTTTATGAATTAGTAAATAATCTTCACTAAATAAAAAATAATTTATTCCCTTTTTTTAACCAAAATATAACCATAAAACCCATAGAAAGAACACATAACATATAAAGGTAACTTGGGATGTAAAAAAACATAGATGGAATAACCATACGGTCGACTTTCACACATATCACTAAATGGAATAGCAATACATCTGACTTCCATACCCAATGCATTGGAGTTTATAACGTGACCACCCATCCTAGTTTATCATGGAACCACCCATGATTTGGTTTTTCATGTAACCACCCATCAAATTATTAGGTACCATTATAAATTATAACACATAAAATATTGTAAATATAAACATTTCACTAATAAAATTTCATTTTCAATCACAAGAAATAATTTCCAGATATTGAAATAATGAATCAATTTAAAAACCATTTTCAATAGAAAAAAAACCCAAAAACAAAATAAGGAGTTTCCATTTTCATTTAAAAAACATTAAGGATTATAGAGGAAGCCAAATAAAGATTACAGCGATGGAGAGGTCATTGTCATCGCAAACGTTAAAAACATTCCTTTTGTAATTTAGTAAAATGCTTCATTGAAAAAATATTCCATTGGAATGAAATTAAAATTCAAAGTGGTTTATTATATAACGTATAAAATAATGAGGTGTATATTATCAAAACATGCCTCAATGAAAGGATATTGAGACAAATTCCCTTACATCGTGTCCGACTTGACCCGTTCATTCTCAAATTTTATGAACAATAAACTTAAGTTAATTTATAATTTCATAGGAACCTTTTTCATGATTTTTATTCCTTTTATATCACTTATTACCTTTCTATAACCATTAGTTAATTATTTGAGTTCATATCAGACATTTTGTTGATATTCGGAACTTGAGATAAAAATGAACTAGTTATAATTATAAATTTTCCATCTGATAGAAATTACATAATATATAGAATTATATTCATGATTTATATATCCTATATATCATATATATCCAGTATATATGTATTTAGAATAGTCCATATCATTTGGATATATTAAAATGAAATGCACCATTCATGGAGATGGTAAGCCATACAAACACATGAACGCTACTTCCATTTCATTTTTTTCATTTTCAAAGGAATAAAAACCAATTGATATATAGGTATATTATTATTACAGTATAATATAATATTTTATATACATTATGTAAGTTCATTAACACCATCATTTACATGTTCCATGTATGGTATGAATGGGTAATATCACTTTGAGGGGGCGGTAGTCCATACATTCTCAAATGAAATTATCATATATATAAAACATGAAAATAATAAATGTAGGTTATAAAAGTGAATTACAGAAGAATATAGATAAAATAAATATCATATATAATTATAGTTCCATCATAATGGCCACCATAAAAGGTGGTAGGGTAATATTGAACAATCACTGTTTCGTGAGGCATTAGTTCGTCGTCTAGAGAAACATTATGTTATATACCCATTAAATGGTGGTGTGTGTAATTTTAGTTCGAATAATTCCTATAAAAACAACCTAGTATATTTAGGATACTGTTTTTGTTATGTAAACAAAGAATAAAACAATAATAGGGAGTTAAGAAGTAAAATAAAAGAAGAGAACTTAAGGGAAGACATTACCTTTAAATCAAGTAACTCCCTATGTTTTGAAGAAAAACTATTTATTGAAGTGCTTTCTTCCTAAGGTAAGTCTTCTAAGATGAATATAGTGATGTTTGAGGGATTCTTGGACAAGAGTTTGTATATGCCAATGGGATTGAAAGGTGTGTGTAATGGGTTAGAGGTGGTTGCCTTTTATAAGAAGGAGGATGAGATCTTTAGGGATGATTGAAAATATTATTTTATTATATAATGATTTTGGGTTTCAAAAAGGTCCAAAACATATTTAATTTCAAGATAATGTGCATATAAATCAAAATAAAATCATCCAATAATAATTTGAAAAGTTTTGGATAATTTTTAATCCTTATCGTTTTTATTTAACCCTTTGTTATCTTATATATCTTTTACCGTGTTCTCTTAAATATTCATACTATTTTGTTAATATAGATGCCATAAAATGAAATTAAAATCACAAGTGGTTCATTAATGACATTATAAACCTTATCTAAGTAATTTTTCCGAATACAAGATTTTTAGGATTATTATATCATTTAATAAAATATTGATTGATTTAAAAAGTCATTTATGTCAATTTAAATACTATTCATATCAAGACTTTTAAAAAGTCTATAACAACTTTATTATTTTGAACAATATACAATAATTAAAAGATAAAAAATTCATACTCATTGTAACATCCTAGATCTGGGTGCCACACAACGGGTGCCCTGAACCTAGTTCGTCACATGACCTCAAGCGCATTTCCCCAAACGTCTAGGATGTCGACTAGCAGCGAGGGCCTAGGTCTGATAGTGGGGAACCTATTCCCTCATTGGTCAAAGTGTAGCGTAGCAGAGAAAATACAATCATACCAAAAACAGAAGCAGTAATCAATATCAAGATAAAATGGACAACGATACTAAAGTAAAATATGACCAACAGTCTCAAGTATGATGATGCAATATGTCCCTAATTCTAAGAAAGCATCCAAAATACGATGCACTTCAATCTAAAACAATAGAGTACAAGGTACAAGTATAGAAAAGCAAAACAAAATAGTGCAGTAGGAACTCAGCAGCATCGCAATCCTATGCTCGGTTTCATGATCTACTACTCCTCTACAACAATCAAATACCTATATATGGATATCAACAACTATAGAAATATAATCTGTTTGGGCCCAAGACATGACCCAAATAGGGTGTGAGAAATAAATCCCAATAGGCAACCACCAAGGGCCATTTCCCAACTATCAGTGAAAATGTTCAACAACTTTGTGCAATAATGAAATGCAGTAACCTAGGAAGTACTCAAAAGTAAAAATTACTACTCGTTATATTTCCATTTTAATTATTATTTAAAAATTTAATATAATTTAATTATCAGTTTCTGAGACTCATCCTCTGCCAACAATCTTTTTACAATGCTGCAGCAAAAACCAGAATAGGTTATTTAACAAGTAGAGGGTAGTAACAATACCAATCCTATTCTTTATCTTGGTAGGTATAACATAAGAAATCACCACCTTGAATGCTCAAAGTAAATAGTGTCCTCAGACATAAGAACCGTTGCCCTTGGGCTAAACAGAATCTTGCCCTCGGGCTACACAGAACCTTTCCCCCAGTTCATTCAGTAAGACTAAATAGAAACAAATCCCTCAGGTGATTGCCCACAAGCATAATGAATATTTCCCTCAGGCGTATGAGATATTTCCCTTAGGCACGAAAGATAATACCTTTAGGCATATGAAACATTTCCCTCAGGCTAATCAAACCTTTTCCCTCAGGCGAAACAAACACTGCCCTCAGGCATAAGAAACATCACCCTCAGGATAATAAGAACCCTTTCCCTCAGGCTAAATAGAACAAAAGAAAGTAACCAGGCCAAGACCAAAGCATAAACAAGAATTTCACATATGTTTCCTATCGAGAAAACTCAAATCATGTTATAATCATGGAATACCCTCGGGTATACTGGATAAATGGATAAACAAGGAAAATACACCCACAGGGTGGCCCTGGATCAAGGCAACGATCCCAAATAGCAGTTTATACTTGTTCATTAAGTTACCTATTAAATTTTTGATATCTTAACAGTCAAGGCCTTAGACATACGACACTCCAAACATGGGCATGTAGAAAAACGGTACACAAAATCAACTCGATGGTTGGATATAAACACCAAACCACCTACCTCAAACTCCCCTGATCGATATACATAAATGAAACCTCCCAAATCAACTTAGAACGGTGTAAATCTGGGATAAAGTTTTACTAGTTCGAACAAAAATAACTTCACTTAGGGAAATAATTTGAATGAGAGGATCAATAAGAGAGAAGAACTCACAGGCGTTGTTCAAACGAGATTGACGGCGCAGGAATCGGAGTCCCGATGTCCGATTGGGATCTCCTCCAAGTTCCGGCCTTCTCTCTTGAGGCTCTCATCGAGTTCTATGCCTCCTCGGCCAAATAAGGAGGCTACTGCCTATTTTTAACAAAAAAAACATAACTTCACGGTATGTACTCTCAAGTACATGGCGTGTACTTTCCATTTTTAACTTTTCCTCTCACGTCCACATTCCACTGCCTTACTGTTCATCTGCCGACTTTTTTACACGTCTTGTATTTCTAAGTACACAGTGTGTGCTATCATTCCACTAGTGGCTACTCCCACCATCTTATTGTTCATCTACCGACTTGGTTACATGTCATGTATTTCTAATTACACAGTGGGTAATATAGTTCCACTGGTGGCTACTCCCACCACCTTATTGTTCACCAGCCGACTGATTACATGGTGTTTACATGCTAAGTACATGGCGTGTAGTCAGTTCTTACACCCTTCATCGCCGACAGGCTTACACACCCTGTATACTCATCCTACACTACCAAAGTACACAACATTTGGAAAATTACATGGCATGTACCAACAAATTTTGTGATTTCTCCCCATTTTCCTTATTTTCTCAAAAACACTTAAGGAAAAAGGTAAAGAAAAAACTCATACCTCAAGAAAAAGAACCGGGTTCTTATAAACTTCCCCCCTTAAATAAATTCATCCCCGAATATCCATTCCAAGGGTGGTGAAGATAAAGCTGAAAACAACTCTTTCCACTGAGTACATACATCAGTCTCCCACTCCTAGGATTCATACTGCACTCATCCATGCTTCCATAGTACCCATACGAGAGGAACTGACCAGCCTCAGAGAATCTTCATGCTCTTATCAACAATATAAATCGGATTCTACTCAAAGGATGCTTCAACCTGAAGTTCAACCTCCTCGGGCTGAAAAACCTGAGATGGGTTTGAGGGATAACGGCACAGCTGAGATACATGGAAGACATTGTGCATGGTCCGGTACCTCTGTGGTAACAACAACCGATAGGCAACCGGCCCGACTCTCTCAATAATCTCAAACGCCCCAACATACCTCAGTGAATGTTTACCCTCTCCTCTGATCTGACTATGTCCTATCCTTTGTGAAACACACAAGAAAACCTGATCCCCAACCATGAACTACAAGGGTCATCTACGACGATTAGAATAAGATTTTTGACGAGACTGTGCAGTATCCATCCACTTCTGTATCAACTAGACCTACTCTGAAGTCTCCTGCATGAGACATGGTCCAAGTAAAGCTGCCTCACCTACCTCCAACTAGCACAGGGGTGATCAGCATGGCCTACTATATAAATACTTGTATGGTTCCATCTCAATAGTCCCCTGAAAATAATTTTTGTAGTAAAACTCGGCCAGGGGTATGTGCTTCTCCCAAGATCCCCCAAAATCCAGGACGCATACACGCAGCATGTCCTCAAGCACCTATATCATACGATCTGACTGGCCATCGGTCTGAGGGTGGTAAGCTATGCTTAGAAGCACCTGTGTATTCAGTGCCCTCTGAAAACTCTGCTAGAAACGAGACGTAAGATGGGAATCCCTATCTGAAAGAATAGAACGAGTTACCCCATGAAGACATACTACCTCTCAAATATACTACTTCCTGAGCTCTTCAACACTGAAGGTCTCCTTGATTGGAATATTTTGATCTACCTTCGTAAGTCTATCCACAACAACCCACATGACATCATTTCCTCAAGGTGACCTCAGCAACTCGATCACGAAGTCCATCATGACATCATTCCATTTACACTCTGAAGGGGGTAACTGTTGTAATAGTCTGGTAGGCCTCTGATGCTCCGCCTTCACCTTCTGACAGGTGGAACATCTCATAAAAAACCATCTAACTCTCTTTTCATACCCGGACACCAATACTAACGTCTCAAGTCACGGTACATTTTGGTAACTCCATGATGCACTGCCCAAGATAAAGAATGATACTTCCGCATCAACCCCTCCCGTATATCCTCTAAAACCCACACTCATCCATGGATACACATTACTTGATCATCACCTATCATTCAACCAGGAGGAGGGTCCTCACTTTCCACTGACTACCGTAGAACTAGGCCTTCTGAATTTGATATCTATCTCATCCTTACTCTTTCCAGGATGGTAGAAGTCACAACTAAGGATGAAATATAAGCTCACCCCTGACTATCATGAACCTTAAAATGCATCTCAGAGAACAAAGCCATAATTTGTCACTCACCACAGGCCTCCTGTACTCCCTGTTTCTGAGTCCTCATACTCAGTGCATCAGCAACTGTGTTACCCTTACCCGGTGTATAGGCAAGCTCAATGTTGAAGGACTGAAGGTATTCAACCCACCTTCACGGTCTCAGATTCAAGTCACACTAGGTAAAGATGTATTTAAGACTTTTGTGGTCTTTAAACACTACAAATTATTCTCCTATGAGATAATCTCTCCAACAGCATAACGGATGAACAACTAAATGTAACTCGATATCATGTTTTGGGTAATTCCTTTCAAGTGGCCTCAACGGCAGAGACCCGTACGCAACTACTCGATCGCCCTGCATAAACATTGTTCCCATCCCAATACCTGATGCATCACAGTAAAATATATAGATCTTCCCTTGATCTGGAAGTATCAGGACTGGTGCTGATGTCAATCTTCCCTTAAGCTCCTAAAAGGCTGTCTCACAAACTTCTGACCAAACGAACTTCACATCCTTCCTAGTCAAACTCGTCGACGGTGCTGCTAAGTTGGAGAAGTCCTGTTTAAAGATCCTATAGTAACTAGTCATCCCCAAAAAACATCATATTTCAAACATGTTCTTAGGATTCTCCCAGGAAACTAATTCTCTCACTTTCACTGGGTCCACTACCACTCTAGCCTCTGAGATAATATGACCCAGGAAGAGTATATGGTCCATCTAAAAGTGGGACTTTGAGAGCATATCATATAGCCGATGCTCTCTCAGTGTACTCAGTACAATCTCATGATGGGTGGCATGGTCGTGTCGAGTGTGAGAGTACACCAAGATATCATCCACAAAGACTGCCACAAAAAAATCCAGATATGGGTGGAACACATGATTCATCAGAGCCATGAAAACTCTTGGTGCATTCATGAGTCCAAACGACATGACCAAGTACTCGTATAGACCATATCTGCTTCGAAAGGCAATAAGCGGTATGTTTGATGGTCTAACATGCAACTAATGATATATGGATCTCAAGTTAATATTCGATAACACTCATGATCCTCGAAGTTGATCAAAAAGATCATCCATCCTCGGTAAGGGATATAGGTTCTTGATCGTCAACTGGTTCAGTTTTCAATAATCCACACAGAGTCTGCGGGTACCATCCGCCTTATTCACAAACTGGACAAGAAAACCCCATGGAGAAGTACTAGGTCAGATGAATCCCTTTTCAGGTTACACCTCTAACTGTTTCTAGAGCTCCTACAACTCTAGTGTAGTCATCCTATAAGGAGGAATGGACACCGGTGTCGCTCCTAGCACAAGCTTGATAGAGAAATCCACATCTTACTCTGGATTTAGACCTGAAAAGTCATTCTGAAAGACATCCCTAAAACAATCAACCAGGGGAGGAAAATCCTTCTGACAAGTTCCCTGGTCATCCAGATATAAACTCGAAATTTGGGTTGTCACTCCACCTCACCCATGATACTCTGGTCCAGCTCGGCTCACCTGGTCATCCCATTCACCCTTGAATAGAAACTCTCTTCCATCTGGTGATGAGAATCTCACACTACCAGGATAGAAATCTACAAAGGCTCAAAAGGGTACCAACCAGTTCATCCCGAGAATGACGTTATAGCTCATTATCTCTAAGACATAGAGGTCCCATAGAAAGTTACACCCACCAATCTCTAGGAGGAACTCCCTGAACTGACACACACCTACTGTTCTAGTTACTAATGGAATGTCTAGTGTCAAGATATCAGAAGAAGTTGAAACACAAAGCCCAAGGATCTCCATAATGGGCATAGATATAAAGATATGTGTATCACCAGTATTGAAAAGTACCGAAGATAAAAGAGAAGCAACTAGAATAGTACATATGATAGTGGAAGGTTCGTGATCCTGCTTCTGTTGGGTATGTTGCACTACATACATTTGCCCAGCACCGCAGCCCTGCGACATAGCCTAGCTACCCTTATCCGACCCTCCCTGGTGTCTCTGAGATCCTAGTGTCTGGCTACCATGGCCACGACCCCCACCTCGGCCTGAACATCCTGACGTATTCCAATTTCCTAACTGGTAAGAAGTTTTTGTCCATGATCCTACACAAGGAGTCTGTACAGAACCCCTATCACTAGCCACTAGTGGAAACTCCCTACCAAAATGCTGGAGATGTCCCACCATGCCACAATCATGGGACTCCACTAGGTCAAGTGGAAATTGAGGTATCTTGTGCTTCTTTTTACTACACTGGTAGCGCATTACCGAGCCACCTGAAGAATTATTCTGGCTAGTACTTCCACCATGAGACAAATCCATCTTCCTCTTCCTCTTACAAGTAGAACTAGTACCAGAAACTGGTGTCGAACCGCCCTGGCCTATACCACTAGATTCCCCCAGGTTTCACTCAGTAATCAGTGACTGGTTCACAATAGCATGCAATGTAGGCAACCTGAAAACCATCACCAGTGCTCAGATGTCATATCTAAGACCATCCTCAAAGCATCTACCCTCAATGTCTCATCACCCACTAGAAAATGAGAAAAATGTTGTAGCTCAGTGAAGCAGGCAGAATAGTCCATCATTGACATGGCGCCCTACTGCAAATTCAGGAACTCTTGAGCTCTATCTTCCCTCTGCATCTCTAGAAAGAAAACATAATAATAGACTTCCTAAAAATCCTCCCACTTCATGTCTTTGTGATGCTCAGTCTGTGTCATAACATCCCACCACCTCTTCGTGGAATCATGCAGTATTTAAGTAGAAATCTTGACCCTCCTCCAAGGAGGCGTCTCCAGATGCTCGAACATTGTCTGCATAAAAAACAGCCAAGACTTCGCAGCCTTTGGTCCGCCATCGCATGAGAACATAGGAAGATTCTACTACTAGAATATACATGTCAGCTCTTCCATGGATGTGGCAGTCGGCGGTGCTCCCTGGAAGGTCTGAATGAACCATATGAATCCTTCACGGAAGTGCGCATACACACCTGCACCCAGTATAATGGCTGGCGCTACATCTGGAACTACTGGAGGATCCATTGGTAGCCCATGACCTACCGTCTCTAGAGTATAATCATTTATTATCTCTTGGAAAACAACCCGTGGTTGTCTTAGAGGCATGACTATACAAGGTCAAACACACGCCTTAGATGAACATCATCATGGACTAAGAACTGAAAATGTAATAAGGGAACAAGGAAAAGAAAACATTCAAGTTGACAAAACCAAACTACAGGGAATGTATAATAACTAAAAATCATGTTCCCTTATGTCTTTCACATGGTCTTGCACTTCTTTCCAAAACTGGTCATGTAACACACCAAACACACAGCATGTTGTCCACATACATGGTGTGTACTTGAATTTTCTTCCCCTTCCCGGGTTCTTTTGCACGGCTTAGCCACACATCTCTCATTTTAATGATACTACATGGCGTGTATAAGGTCTACAGAGCGTGTACTAGATGAGCTTACACTACCCATGTTGTTCGTGACATGGTTGGGTACACATCTCACACTACACGGCGTGTTCTAGATGGAAACGGCCTGTACGGCTTAGATTCAAACTGTCTGTGTTGTTAGTGACACGGTCGGCTACTAGGCTAACACTACAAGGCATGTTACACCCGCACACGACATGTACACCATGCTGTTTCCCCAGCCACATGACCAAGTCCACACATCCTCTCACCGGTCAAGACTACACGGTGTGTCCCATAGGTTCATGGCATGTACTAGACGAGCTTCACTGACCCATGTTGTTACAGACATGGCTGGATACATGGCTCACACTACACAACGTGTTCGAGATAGACACGGTGTGTAAATGAAAGGATAACACTAACCCATGTTGTTATTTACAGGGCTGTATTCCCAGATTACAGTACACAGCATGTTCGGAAGTGACACAGCATGTTAAAGTGAAGATTTATCTATCTGTGTTGTTCATCACACGAAGGACACAAGGTTAGCACAACACAGCATGTACAACTAGTACAAGGCGTGTTCCCTCTAGAGTTTTTTTAAATCATCTGTTTCTCCCTATAGAGCCTATGACACGATTAGTAACTAAACAGCATGTACATAAGGTACACGGCATGTACTTAAATTTTTTTTGTCTCTTCCCGAACAGAAAAGTACACAGCGTGTGTTCAAAACTACACAACATGTATTCTGGGTTTTTTCAGACAGTATGCCTCAGAAACTACTCCAGATCCCAGAAATCCACTAAACAAACACCAAAGATCCAAATTCCGATCCTTGAGGTCCCATTCTCCCTGAGAACAAAAGCTTGGCATCTTATACGTGTTATAACAAAGTAAACAAGTCGATCATCCACTAAATTTTGGTTGATTAGGCCCCATGCTCCTTAAGAACCAAAGTTTTTTGTTCATTCAAAAAACCTATATAACAATACCCTATCAAATGGAAGGTATTCTATCAAGCCATCTATCACAACATCATGCAGTTTCTAGCACAACATTTATCACAACAACATGCAATTTTTAATGCACATACATGGCATGGAAACTATGCATGACATGTGATTCTAACTTGTGCCAAAATAATGCATGATATGGCATACCCTCATCTCATTAGGTTGCAACTAAATAGAAAGCATGTATAAAAATATAAACAAAACACCACAAGTGCGTAACCAAATGTTGAAAATCAAATCAATTGTAATGATCATAAACAGAAAATCACAATTTAATTTAAGGAAATCCAGCCTTTACCTATACATGGGTTAGCTACTCCCAGGAATAGTTATTATCGAATCAAATAGTAATCTATCTCTTTCCATTGTTTCCAAATAATAACACAACTCAGAGAAAAGAAAAACCTATGCTTCCACTTTGTAATTTCCCAAATCCGGGTGCCAGACAACCGGTGCCCCGAACCCGGTTGGTCACATGACCACAAGCGAATTTCCCCAAATGCCAGAGGCTGCCAACTAGCATCGAGGACCTAGGTCTGATATTGGGGAAACTATGTCCTCATTTTTCAAAGTTTAGTACAGTGGAGAAAATACAAACATACAAAAAGCAAAAGTAGTAAGCAATATCAAGCTGAAATGGACAACGGTACTAAAGTAAAATATGACCAACAGTATCAAGTATGATGATGCAATATGTCCCTAATTCTAAGAACTCATCCAAAACAGGATACACCATAATCTAAAACAATACGGTACAACGTACAAGTATATAAAAGAAAAACAAAATAGTGCAGCAGGAACTCAGCAGCATCGCAAGCCTAAACTCGGTCCCATGCTCTCCTACTCCTCTCCAAAAATCAAGTACTTTTATATGGACTCTAGCCCTTATCAAAACATGCAGTAATATAATCTGTTTGGGCCCAAGACATGACCCGAACAGGGTGTGAGAAATAAATCCAAGTAGGCATCCACCAAAGGCATGTGCCCAACTGTCAGTGAAAATGTGCAACAATAGTGTACTATAATTAAATATAGTAAACTAGAAAGTACTAAAAAAGTAAAAATTCCTACCAGTTATATTTCCATTTCAATTATTATTTAACAATTCAATATAATTTAATTATAAGTTTCCGAGACCTAGAATCAGCCGAAAATCTCTTATACTGTGCCGCAACAAAAATCACAATAAGTAATCTAACAGGTAGAGGGTAATAACAATATCAAGCATGTGCTTTATCTGGGTAGGTATAACATAATAAATCACCACCATGAATGTTCATAGTAAATAGTGTCCTCAGATATAAGAACCATTGCACTTGGGCTAAACAGAATATTTCCCTCAGGCTGAACAGAACCTTTCCCTCAGGTCTTTCTCTCGGGCTAAGTAGAAATGAAACCCTTAGGTGATTTACCTCAGGCATAACAAATATTTCCCTCAGGCGTACGAGATATTGCCCTCAGGCATGGAAGCTGTTGCCCTCAGACATATGCAACGCTACCCTCAAGATAAACAAACCTTTGCCCTTAGGCTAAACAAACACTGCCCTCAGGTATAAGAAACGTTTCCCTCAACCTAATCAGAACCCTTGCCCTCGGGCTAAAAAGAACAAAAGAAAGTAATCAGGCCAATCCCAAAGTATAAATAAGCATTTCACATATATTTCCGCTCAAGAAAAATAAAATCAAGTTATAATCATGGCATACCCTCAGGTATCCTATCCAAATGTATAAACAAGGGAAACACACCCACAAGGTGGCCCAGGATCATGGCAACGATACCAAACAATCGTTTATACTTGTTCATTAATTTACCTATGCAATTATAGATATCTTAACAGTCAAGGCCCCAGCCATACGACACCCCAAACATGGGTGTGTACCACTAAAGTACACAAAATCAACTCAACAGTTGGAAATAAACACCAGACCACCTACCTCGATCTCCCCTGATCAATATATGTGAACGATGCCTCCCGAATCAACCGTGAATGATATAGATCTTGGATAAGCATTTATCCATTAAAACTCAAATAACTTCGCTTATGGAAATAATTTTAAGCGGAGGTTCAAGAAGACCGAAGAACTCACCCGCGCGGTTCAAATGAAATCGATGGCACAAGAATCAAAGTCCCAGTGTGCAGTCGGGAGCTCCTCTAAGTTTCGGACTTCTCTCTCGCGGCTCTCATCAAGTTCTAAGCCTCCTATGCCAAATGATGAGGCTACTGCCTGTTTTTAATGAA
Source organism: Viscum album (assembly GCA_963277665.1). Lineage (NCBI taxonomy): Eukaryota > Viridiplantae > Streptophyta > Magnoliopsida > Santalales > Viscaceae > Viscum > Viscum album. The sequence goes on from OY728137.1 coordinate 278,038,483, forward strand.
AAAAACATAACTACATTTCATGTACTCTCAATTACACAGCATGTACTTTCCATTTTTATATGTTCCTCTAGCAGCTGCTTTCCACCGCCTCACTGTTCATCTTCCAACTTGGTTATACAACATGTATTTCTAAGTACACGGCATGTACTATCATTCCACTGGTGGTTACTCCCACCACCTTACTTTTCACCTGCCGACTGATTACACGGCGTGTATATACTAAGTACACAGTGTGTAGTCAGTTTTTAAACACTTCATTGTCGAGAGGCCTACACGCCCTATATACTCATCCCTCACGGCCAAAGTACATGGCATATGTAAAAGTACACAACATGTACACACAAATTTGGGGATTTTTTCCCATTTTCCTTATTTTCTGAAAAACACTTAAGGAAAAAGGAAAAGAAGAAACTTATAACTCAAGAATAAGAACTGGGTTCCTACACTCATCCCAAAAAAATTTCTATGACATAAAAAGTTTCAAAATAAATTTATTTTAACATTTATAATCTCATTTATTTAATATATTCATTAATGAGGTAATCATTACGTCATCATTATGTCATAAATATATTTATTTATTTGATGTCTAAAAATTATAAATTAAATACCATGATGTTGGAAATATTTTTATATTTAAAATTAATATTTATAGTTTAATAGATCACATATATATTGTCATATAAAAATTGTTTTACTAAAAGATATATGTTTATGTCATTTTTGTCTTTACTTTAAATTAATTGATATAAAGTGTCATTATCACTCCCATGTTGCTCTATGGGGTCTCCAAATCAACCCAAGGATGCCCACGTTTGTACATGTATTAACAAATAGGATTAATACACATGTTAGGGTAACTTAATATTATTATAATAATATTTTTTCCCCTTATTTACTAGATTTACTCTTTAACCATGGTAAATAAAATATTTACTAATGTAAATATTCTTAATTTCTAAAACTAAAAGTTACATATTTACCAAATTTAGACCTCATGATTCCAAATATGGAATCCATTTTTCCTAATTCAAAACATAAAAGTGGAAAAAATTAATTTAAAATTGATTCCCATTTCCAAAACAAGAAAGCATGTTTTTTAGAAATGATAACTATAAAAATATTGACACTTTTTTATGTCCAATTTCATAGTGAAAATACTTCCAATAACCCAAATTGTATTAAATGGTAAAAATATAATCTAATTATACTTTAAAACCAATTGAAAAGATAATCTAACCCTATATTTAAATTTGATTAAAATGAAATTTTGAATTAAAATACAGTATTTTTTACTATTCATTAAAAAATAAACATTATCAGAAAAATACTAAAATGTAATCCAAAGTAAATTTTGATGTCCCAATTCTAAAAAAAATTATTTTTTCAAAAATAACATGTAAACGTGAAAAAAACAATATTAAAAAATGGTTCTCCATCAAATAGCGTTAAATCGACCCTTTAGAGAATATTAGAGTATCTATGCTTTGAATTGGATTCTTTCTTATTTTAAGCATCAAAAATTTATTGGATATATGTAAAAACATTTAAAAAACATGTGTAATCATAATATGGTTAATTATTTTCATTCCCACCAATAAAAATTCTAGGCATTAACTATCATTTAAAATAATATTATATTATTATTTTTCAATATGACTCAGCATTGTGTGTAACATAAGACTTAGAAGAAACCCGTTTTCGCGTGTTAAGAACACCATATAACATAGATTACTCTTTAAAGTAAAATTAACATTTAATTCGCAAATATTAATAAATATGAAAATATCATATTTCTTTATTTACCTGGGATGTTACATAAATAACCCCAAACTAAATATCATTTGAGAGCGCTCACGACAGCGCCTTTCAAATTGGCATCATTTACTGGGAGACAAGTAATTATTTCAAACAATTAGAGATATTTATTTTAATTTAAATTTTATTCTCTTCTTCTCTTATTTCTTCCTTCTTTTCCCAATCTGATTTTTTTTCTCTTCTTTTAATTTCTACTTCTTCTTTTTGGACCATAAACTCAAACTTCTCATGTATAATATGGTCCACATTACTTCATTTAATTTTTTAATGATTTATGACACAAACGAATCCTAATAATCTTTTAGATCTTGACCTTTAGATTGAACATATCCTTCGAGATCGAATCTGACATTTTAAGTCTACGAGAAGTTTCAACATTAAACCAGTTGGTTAATTTCTTCATTCTATGAACATGGAAATTGGTAAATCTTATAAATTAAATCTAAAACAAGAAAAACTGAAAAAAAAATTAATGGAAATGAACTCAATAGAAACCTTAGATAATTGGTTGCACCTGATATTATATATCAACCAAATTGTATTGTATACCCAAATCTCAAATCGGAAATTGAATAGAAATTTGGGTAAATTCATCTTCTTCTAAAGTATCATCGAATATCTGGTGAGGATCCCAATAAGCACCCTAAAGAATTTAATTTGGTTTTCTCATCCCTGAAACTAATAAATTTACCTAAAGATTAAATCAAACTAAGAGAATTCTCATTTTCACTTGATGGAGCTGCATGGGATTGGGTGTATTATTTACAACCTGAAGATGTAACATATTTGAAGGATTTAAAACGTATTTTATTGGAATGATTTTTTCCAACATCAAGGATGACTTCCATCTATAAGGAGATCATGGGGATCAATCAAGCCCAAGGGGAGTCAATGTATGAGTACTAGGAGCGATTCAAAAATTTGTGCGCAAGATGTCCACATCACAAAATCAGTGAGCAACTCCTCATCTAATACATAAATGAAGGTCTCACACCTATGGATAGGATCATAGTGGATGTCGCGGTAGGAGGAGAATTGGTGGGAATGACACCAGTAGTTTCATGTGTGTTGGTCAACAAAATGGACCAAAACCCCCAATAATTTGGTGATTGAGGTACACCGCATGTCATGGGAGTACATCAGGTAATTCCTTCTTCTCTTGAAATTAATTTAATTGATACCAAGTTAGAATAATTGAACACTAGGGTAAGGAAGATCACATTGTCTCAAAAGACATCCCAACCCTCTACTTTGAGTCCTTGTGGCATTTTCACTGAAAAAGACCACCCAACTGACTATTTCCCCCAATTACAAGAGATAGAGGATTGCTCTTCAATATTTCCTAGGAGACCATATCAGTAGAAGAAACATCCACATCCCAAAATGAAGTTTTATTACTTTTCACTAGAATACAACCAAGGGTGGAAGGATCAATTGGACATGAGGTGTTCCTCTGGACAATAACAAAGGACCACTTTTCAAAAAAAATCCAACATCCTCTGCCTTACCAACAGGGTTTCCAACAACCCCAAAGGAGATTTTAAACCAAAGAATCAACAAGCCAACAACAAGGGAATCCCCTGACCCAAATAGACTCTAACACTGATGGCCTTTTAAATAAAATTGTTCTTAATCAAAAGAATGAGTTGAATATTCAAGTTTAGGAGTTGAGGGAGTTGAAGTCACAGATGAACCAAATTTACACCGCCCTCCAGGAACTGGTATGTAAGAACTCTAGAAATATTCCTTCCCAACCTAATCAAAATCCAAAGGGGAATGTCAGTTCCATCACATTGAGAATTGGGAATCAAACAACTGATACATCTTCACCTATTGTTCCACCGGGATTCACCTCGATTCTGGAGAAGCCCCATTTAAAACTAGTTGATGAGAAACCCAAGAAGAAAGATAAACGTAAGAAAAAGATTAATGATGTTCCTCCTAAACACCTTCCATTTCAAAAGAGTTGTTCAATCGAAAAATATGGAAGAAGAAACAATGCAAAAAGTGTATTTGGACACATTAAAGTGTGTGGAGATCAACATCCCTCTACTTGAAGCCATCAAGAAAATCCCAAGGTATGTGAAATTCTTAAAGGAACTTTATACCAATCGAATAAGGTAGAAGGGAAATGAGAGGATCAATATTTTAAGGAATGTATCCTCACTCATTAAACCAACTCTAGAAATTTCAACAAAATTCAATGATCCTGGGACATTCACCATCCCATGCACCATAAGAGAGTTTCACTTTTTTAATGCTTATTATTATTTAAGAGTTTCCATAAAAGTTATTCATCGCTATGTATTCTCTTCTTTAAAGGTTAGTGAGTTAAAACTAGTAAGAGTAGTGGTGCGATTTGCGAATATAGCCACAACATATCTAGTGGGAGTCCTTGAGGATGTACTTGTCTAGGTAAGAGACATGATCATTCCAGCAAATTTCAATGTGCTTAAAATGGAGGACGGTCATGTAAGTTAATGTGATCAAATTATCTTAAGTTGGACCTTACTCAAAATGGATAAAATGTTCATAAATGTAAATGATGGTACAATTTACATGGATTTTGGAGATGATGTTCTTAAATTTAACGTTATGTACTCCATGAAGTACCCCTCTGAGGAATATTCTTCTTTTGTTATCTTCCATTTTGAACCCCCAAATAAAAACCAGAAGGAATATTATTGTCCTATGATTAGGTATATTTTGAGTTTTGTTTCTAGTTCGATGTCTAAGAGTACTTCCAAAGATGTTTCTAATGCACAGTAATCTCTTATATTTGATTTTGAAATGGATTCATATACTAATTTTTATCATGTTCAATCTGATTATGACACGATTGTCAACTATACTGATGGATTTGATGAATTATTCTCTAATTTTGATGATGTTTATTCTGATACTGATATTATATGTGAACATATTTTACTTCATTCAATGTTTCTATCCATACATCACCCCCTTAATTGGAGCTCAATCCATTTCCAAAAAATATTAAATACTCATACTTGTTAAGTGGTGAAAGATTACCTGTTATAATTTCAAATAATCTTCCTTTAAAACATGAAAAAAAAAAATATTTTTAGGGAGAACATTGGGGTAATCGGGTGGACCTTAGCCAACATATCAAGAATTAACCCCTCCATTTTCATGAATATGATTATTTTAGAGTATGGGTCTAAACTGGTTAGGCAGCCATAAAGGAGACTAGATATAACACTTTTTGTGGTTGATAAAAAAGAGGCTAAAAATTTGCTTGAGGCAGGTATAGTCTTTCCCATTTTAGATTCCCAATGGGTGAGTCCTATTCAGGTTGTACCTAAGAAATGTGGTGTTACTTCTTTTAAAAATGATAAATAGAAGTAAGTTCTGATAAGGGTACAAAATAGTTGGTGTGTGTGTATTTATAATAGAAAACTAATTTAGTCCACTCACAATGACCATTTACCCCTCCCATTTATTGACAACTACTTGAGAGACTAGTTGGGAAGACACATTGTTGTTTCATGGATGGATTTCTAGATATTTTTAGGTTTCTATAGCTCTTAAGGACCAGGAGAAGACTGTATTCACCTCTCCCTTCGGCACATTTTCAAACCGAAGGATGCCATTTGGACTTTGCAATGCCCTAGGTACCTTCTAGAGATGCATAGTGCGTAATTTTTCTGATTTCATTGAGACCTTCATGGAGATATTTATGGATGATTTTACATTGTATGGGTCCACATTTGATGATTTTATCTCTAGTTTAGGAAAGGTATTGAATCGTTTTATAGGGAAGAATCTGGTCATAAACATTGAAAGGTTTCATTTCGTGGTAGCGCATGGGATTTTCTTTGTGAATGTAGTGTCAAAACATGGGATAGAGGTTTATAGATATAAGGTATATATTATTTCATCCTTACCATATCATTCATGTGTGTATGATGTTAGATATTTCATAGGTCATGGAGAATTTTATCGAGGATTCATCAATTATTTTAGTAACATTTTTCTTCTTTTGTTATGATTAATTCAAAAGGGTTCTAATTTTGTGTTTGATGACACTTGTAGGACTTACTTTGATGAGATAAAGAATTATCTAACCATTCCACTATTCATACATCCCTCACAGTGGGAGCTTCCTTTTCAGATAATGTGTGATGCATATAACTTCGTGGTCAGAGCTCTCTTATCTCCTGGGGTAAAGGGACATTCACATGTGATTGCATATGAATCAAGAACGTTGGATTCGGCCTAATCAAACAACATCACCACATAAACGGAGTTTTTTTTAATATTTTCTTTAGATAAATTCTATTCATATTTATTGATCTCTAAAGTAGTTGTTTTTTCTGACCATACAGCTCTGAGGTACCTCTTGAAGAAGCTGGGTGAAAAGCCCAAGATAATTAAATGGATGGTCCTTCTCCAAAAGTTTTACATTGAGATAAAGGACAAGAAGGTGTCATAACACCTGGTGGTGGACAACATGAGTAGGATTACTCACACACTAGATGATGACACATTGGATCAGGTACAACTTCAAGACACTTCCCCCAATGATCATCTTTATTCTCTCTCATGTATACATCCTTGGTATGCTGGTTCAGATAACTACCTTGTTGCCAATGAAATTCCTATAAATTTAAAGAAACATCAAGTCCAAAAGTTAAATAGTGATTCTAGATTTTATATGTGGGATGATCCCTACTTATGGTGAAAGTGTAGTGACTAAGTTATTATAAGTTGTGTTTCTAATCATGAGTTTTTGTCTATTATACAATTCTATCATACACTTGTTTGTGGTGGAATATTTTGACCCCAACGGATAGCTAGGAATGTTTTGGAATGTGGATTATGTTGGCCTAGATTATTCCATGATGCTCATGTGTTTTTTAATTCATTCTCACATTACCAAAACATTGGTAATATTTCTTGGAGAAACGAGATTCCCCAACAACCTATATTATTGTGTGAGATTTTTAATGTATGGGAAAATGGTTTTATGGGTACTTTTACTAGTTCATTTGGTTTCTTGTATATTTTGGTTGTCAATGATTATGTGATAAAATGGGTGGAGGCTAATACAACCAGGACGGATGATTCTCATGTTGTTGTGGACTTCGTCAAAGTATAGATTTTTTACATGTTTGAAGTATCAAAGGCCAACATCAGTGACCAAGGGAAACTCTTTTTCAATCAGAATTTGGCTTCCCTCCTTCAGGAGTATGGGGAGACACACAAAACATCAATTCCATACCACACCAAAACAAATTTCCAGGATGAGGTTTCAAATAGTGAGTTAAAAAAGATTTTGGAGAAAACCATACAGCCAAAAATGAAGGATTGGATCAAGATATTTGATGATGCATTGTGGGATTATACGACAGCATACAATACATCCATCGATATGTCCCCACTTCAGATTGTTTTGGGAAAATCATTTCATCTCCCCGTGTAATTTGATGACCAGACTTATTGGGCTCTAAATAAATGCAACATGGATTTGGCTGAAGCTGGAATCCAAAAGAAGCTCTAAATTTAAGATCTTAATGAGATTTTTTTTTCTTCATATGAGAACTCAAATACCTACAAGGAAATATAAAAATAATATCATTACAAAATGATCCAGAGAAGAAAATTTCAAGTGGGAGAGAAAGCCTTTTTCTATAGTTCACGACTAAAGTTGATGTCTGGTAAGTTGCATTCCAGGTGGTTAGGTCCTTATGTTGTGACTAATTTTTGTCTGTATGGTGTAGTGGAGATCACACAAGAGAAAACAATAAGGATATTTACAGTAAATGGGAATGGTTTAAAGGAATACACTGAGGGACTTCCTAGGGACTTCCTACTATTGCAGTGAATTTCATCAAACTCCATAACCCCATAATCACTTGAGCATATTATGTTATTCCTAAGGCTTTCACTTTTATATTATTTGTCCTATTTAAAATTATGTATTTCATGTGGAAATATCTTCTCATGGTTTAACATTGAGGAAAAAGAAATATTTTATGTGTGGGGGAGGGAACCTTTTAGTTTATTAATTTCAATTGTTTTCCTTTTTTCAATGACTTTCAAAAAAAATTGTATGATTTTATAATTTTGTGTTTTTATTTTTCAATTTTTTGTGTTCTTTTTAAACTTTTGATCATAAATGATTCTCATAACCATTTTAAAATCCTTTTCAATAAGTGAAACAATTTCTCCCATGAAACTGAGCTTAAATGATTGGGTAAAATGACTTTGTTTCAAGTTAAAATCTTTAGTAATTTCATGAAAATTACTCTGAATTTTGAATCACATGCCACATATCACTGTCTTTATATTTGAAATCACTTTCATGTGTAGTTTATGAACCATTATTTTCATATTCATTACATTCACCTCACTTCTTGAGAGAACTAAACAATGCTTGATTTAACCAGAATTTAATTTTTCCTATCAAAACATAAGGGTTTGAGGTACTCATTTTTTAAATGATTGAGGCATTTCTTTGGTATTAAAGCCCTTATTTCATAAGAATCCTTTTTTGTAATCACTTACCTTGAACATTTAATAATTTTAGCCTTTGTAATACATGAACATCCAGTTATTTTTTCCTCATTACAAGACATTTTCCCTATCAAACCAACTCCTGATGTGAAATTTCATAATCTATTTAAAATTAAGTGTGGGGGAAGTGGTGTTGTGTTATATGGCCACATTTTGTGATATTTTGGACAGAAAATTAAAATTTTAAGATATGTGTTTGCTGCTGAAGAAAATAATTATGTTGAAAGTTGTTCCATTTCATAAATCTTTCTTGATAAATGAAGGTGTGCCTTTATAGAGATTCTAATAGAGGAAGAAATCAGTGCCTATCAGAAGCTTTCAAGAAAATCATGCTTGAGAAGAATGACATTTTTTATTCTGAAAGGTTGAATAGTGTAAATATTCCACTATTTTTCATGATGATGAAAATTAATTGATGAAAGGGGATTGAGGAGGAGACCATATTTAAGTTAAAATTAGATGAATGTAATTTTGCTTCAAAAAGATTCAAGCCCTTATTCAGTCTCATATTTTTTCACATCAAAATCATTCTCACTGAAAGTCAAGGAACAACCCTACAAATTTCTCATGACAAACATATGTCCTTGACTCACATCAGGTGAAGATTTATGAATTTTTCAAGCCTATGGTGACCCTTGTATGAGTTTGGATGAAAAATACATCGCTAAAAATTTGAAATTTGTGTGATAAAAGAAAATTCAAGTGAGGTATGTGTTTTGTGAATTAGAGGATAAATGAAGTTGAAATATATTGAATGATATAAATGGAGAACTTGAAAAAATATTTTTTTATGAGGTATGATATCTTTTTTTCTTGATGTGGAATTGATGGATCTCAAGGATATGCGTTTTAAAATATGTTTTGATTTGATATTGATGTTTACGTGTCACAGTTTTTCAGAATACATGATATGATGTTTTTTCAGGGAGTAAAAAAGGGAATGTGTGGACGAGTTGATAAAACACAATTTTATTGAATATTTTGTTGATAATAAATGATATAATTTCCTCATATCAGGGTAAATATGTTCATTTATAGAATATTTAGGATTAGATTATTCACTTCCAAATTTGATGAAAATTTAAGATCTACACTTGTAAAATTCACTATATTATTTCAAAGATAAAATATTTTAATATGACTTATTTGAACATAAAAATATCTAACGCTGTTCCTAAATTAATGATATATAACATTCTTTTAGGGAATTAGAGCTAAATCATGCATTTGAGTGGATTAAATTGGAAATTAAGTCAAAGGTTGGATTGATACTATAGATTAGAAATCCCTATAGTGTTTGAGCATATATTCAACATTCGTTCATCGATTGAGCCCAAATATTTAATGGATATCGACAAAAAAAAATCCACAAATAATCCTTCTCAAAGGATAGCTAATTCACACTTTTGGAGGTCAAATGGGATGTGCAATTTGGCTTAAAATATTTGGCCGAGATTCCCCATTCACACTTGAAACAACTTTGAACCTAGCATCCACACCACTCTACAAATTGGTATTTTTACTACTTGGGGTGTTTGGTCAAGGATTTGGGAATGTGTGGCCAAACCTTTGGATCCTAGAAGTATTTCAATCCTCTTGGAAGAGGTAACTATTTATGTGCAGATCTCTTCCAAGAAATCTATCCTCTCCCAACTCCACTTTGTGTTTCATTGTTTTCATGTTTGTAATTTTAATTTTTCTTCAATAAATATTCTGTATTATTCTCTTTTTATCTTCATATTTTACTTCTTTGGGTTGTAATCAGGAGTAGAATCAAGAGTTGGTTAAACACTTTTTAAACCCATTCTCTTGCATAACGTTTCTATGATGACTACACCACCCATGGAAGAGTAGTTTTATTAGTAATCTATGTAATTTTATCTTTCTTAATTAATTTATTTTGAATTAATGATATATTTTAATTAACATAATATGATCTATTAATTGAGTTTTTAATATAATTGAAACTAAGTAAACAATTAAACAATTAACAAAATTAGGTGAGGTTAGGAATTGTGTGTATTGTGAGAACGAAACCTTAATCTGTAATACAAAACCATATAGGATCAATTTTTTGTGATCAAATATAATACATATACTAAATTAATTAAAATTTCTAGAGATATAATGTGCCTCAATTTACCACTGACCATAATATTACCTTAGAACATCAATCAAATTAGGGTGATGCGGTTGCATGTTTTGAAGTTTCCTAGGGTTAAATTCACTCAATCTTTGTGGTAAAGATAATTCTCATAGGGTTAAGGATTTAAAAAATTTAAGGATAAAAGTTAATTGGATATTAATTTAAATTATAATGATTAATAAATGATCCAATAGGTAGAGTTAGATATATTACACCTTTTAAAAATAGTTTTCTAAAAAACATCTTCTTGCGGTGCTCTATTAATCAACTTTCATTTAAAAAAACTAAAAAAATGAAATTTTCTTCTAGCATACTTATTCTTATTATTTTATAAATATCAAACACCCCCCCCATCCTTTTAATATAGAGTGTCTTTATTATTTTATATTATTTTCAAAGTAGCTTTATTAAGTTGTTGTAATTACTTCCTATTGAGAGACAACCTAGGTCAACCACCCTACTTCACCAAAATAACTGCAAACTAAATATCATTTGAGAGCACCCATTACAATTCCATTCATTTTGTGAAAAAATGATGGTGTGATGAACTAGTTCCTGTGTGGCTGTTGATCTATAGGAGATATATTAATAAATATATTTAATATTAATAATCCATTTCATAAATCATTTAAAAAATTTAAGTGAGTTATTCTCAAATAATATTACCATTTTCTAACATTCGTAAACATGTCATGGTATAAATATTATGAAATCATTCATTTAGGTGGTAAAAACCAAACCCTAACAAGAGCGTGTTATAATGATTTTTCAAAAATTAAATATTTTTATATAATTTTATTATATCAGTTATTGAAGATTAAACATGTCGAAAATTTAATTTACCTTAATTAAGTTAATTATTATAAAAATACCTAAATTTCGGTTATCATAAATGAAATTCATAATTTTTTTGGTGGTAATCTACATACATGAATGATTAACAATTTCAATTAACATAGAGTGGGATAGAATGAAGGTATATCATAAATCATAATTTCGTGGATAGGATTGGGACATAATCCAAATATTAAATCCTCTTTTATATAGTTATTACAAACCATGAGAGGTATTGGTTAAAAACAAACAACATAACCTTTTGGTGGTGGTGGTCCGTACGTGTGCATTATCGATTTTGTTTTGATTTTCTTAAAGGATGGGAAAGACTTCATAATTATTGTTTAATTAATATAGTAATATCACATTACATTAATTATAATGGTTCCAATATATTGTGTTTATATAATTATTTTATAGAGGAAGATTAATAAGTAAACTCTAAACATTAAGAAATACTCACATTGGGAACTCAAGATTTCTCAAGAAAATCACCTAGAAACTAGAGACCTTTGGATATTTAATTATTAAAATAGGATTAATAATAAGATATATTCTTAAATTAGAAGAATAATTTTATATAATCATGATGAAATTAAAATGGGTCGGTGTTTCATGAAGGGTTGTAGCTGTTTCCCTTTTACAGGAGATGATAAGGGTTATTTTTTGGAGTAACCATTACTTTTTAATAAGGGAAAGAAACCATTCAAAATTAAATGGCTCCATAAGTGATAAATAATGGATTTTTTGTGACATAAGGTCTATAAATCATCTACCACAAATTTTTACACATGATTTTAACATTTTTCAAGAATTTTTCCACTTTATTTTTAAATTTTACAATTTTAGTTTTTACCTTCATAACCAAACAATTTTTTATATTTTATAAAAAAATAAAGTTACCCTTCATACTAAATTTGGTGTTAATGTACCCATATTTAAAAAATATTTAATATAATTCAATTATTCTCTAATAAATATCATTTGAATTAATATATTTAATAAATAGTAAAATTGATTGGAAGGAAAATGTTGTTTTTGCTATTAGGTATTCTTAATCTTATAAAAAAATTATTATCAATAAAATTAGTGATAAAATATTTGATTACCTGTGAAAATATTATTTTATAGTATTCATATAAAATATATCATTTCAACTTATCACATAAAAAATTAACAACATTAATTAAAAAATAATTAAAAAACACATTACCATTATCGTAGCCATTAACTTTAATCTTAGTAGTCATCAATTTTTTTTCTAAAAATTAGTTTATCATCTGCCAAAATATGAACGTGTTGTTCAAAAATATGAATTTTTTTTTATTTTTTTTCATCAAGTGATAAATCTAATATTTTATATATGAAAATAAAAACACATTCTATAGTAAAATAGTAACTAACTTTGATAATGTCAAACATTCAGTTTTTAATAAAAAAAATATTATTTTTAATACATTTATTTCAATTTTAAATATGTATAATTATATATATAATGATTCAATTAATTTTAATTCATTATTTCTCTATAATAATGTCATAAATATAATGGTATTATAAAAATTGACATGTTTTTATTATTCACCTAAAAATTATTTATTTTAGAAAAAAGTCAAAAATCAATCTTTATCTAATTTAGATATTTAGAAATAAAAAAATGTATATAATTTTGATATATTAAAATTCATAAATTTATTAATTTATCTTATAAACTTATAATTTAATATATATATATATATGAAGAAAAACTACTTTTATTGAACAATCATTTTCAATACATTTTGTGTTCATAATCATGTTTTTTTCATTTTCTAGTTGATTAAAACTATCACCATTTACTAGAAGTTTTATTATTATTAAATTTTATTAATAATAAATATTTCTTGTGTCTTTTTATCTTGAATTTTTTGTTGAGAATTATATCATACATAGTATTAATTCAGAAAAAAAAATATTCCAAAATCTCAGTATAACATCCCATGTAAATACAGAATATTAAAATCTCATCTGTATAAATATTAGTGAATTAAATATTGATTTTAGTTTAAAATGGATTCTATGTTCTATGGAATACCCAATATGAAACAATGGGTTTATCTGAAATCTTATGTTTCACACAATGCTGAGTCATAATGAAAATAATAATATTACTATTATTATTATTTTAATTAGTAGTTAACACCTTGTCATTGTAATAGCGGGAATGAACGGAACAAACTAAAATATTATTATAATTTTTTTTAAATGTATTTAAATTAATCTAATAAATTTTAGAGGCTCAAAATAAGAATTTGATTTTAAGTATGAAACACTCAAATATTCATTAAAGTTCATTTTACTACCTTTTGATGGAGAACCATTTTAAATATAGTTTTTGTAACTTTTATATGTTTTATTTGACAAAATATACTTCTTCCTTAGAATAGGGACATAAAATTTGACTTTGGATAAATTTTTGGTATTTTTCTAATAAAGTACATTTTTTAATAAATAGTGAAAATATTACATTTTAATTCAAAACAGCCTTTTAATATTATTTTTTTATTGTTAGATTGATCTTATTGTTGTTTTTAAAGTTTAATTGGATTATATTTTTACAATTTAATCCAATTTTGGCCATTATAAGTAATTTCACTTTGAAATTGGACATAAACTAGTGTCAATGTTTTGGTATTTATTATTTCTTAAAACATAATTTTTGGTTTTGACAACAGAAATTAATTTTAAATAAATTTCTGAAACTTCTATGTGTTTAATTTAGGTAAATTTATTCCATATTTGGAACTGGATTTTCAAATTGTGTAAATAGTTAACTTTTATTTTTAGACATTATGAATAGTAACTTCAGTAAATAATTTATTTATCATGGTTAAAGGATAAATCTTGTAAATAAGGGTAAAAAATAATATTATAATAATATTAAATTTCCCTAACATGTGTCTTAATCCTATTGTATGGTATATGTCCGACCATGGGAGTCCCTGGCTATATTTTGGGACCCCATGGATAAACTTGTAAGCGAAAATTAGATTTTTAAAAATTTAATTTAAAGTTAATGAAAAAGTAACATAAAAATGTATCTGAATCCCCTTTTCTCATCTATAATCTACTCCAATGAGCTCCCAACATCCATATCTTCTACCTATAATCCTTTCATGGGGAAGAAAAGAATTCAATAAATCTTTTTGGTTCAAACCAAATGGAGTTACCCAGTATAATCATAATGTCCTCCCTCAAATTCATTTCTTTTATTTTCCTTCTCCAACCCATAAACCTTTTTCATTCCATTATTTTATAAAAACAACATTATAATAAAAATAATAATATGTTTTTATGATATGTATTCAAACAATACTTTCACACACCTCCATCTAATGGATACAAACATATTGTTTCTGTGGATGGAGAAACTGTTACCTCGCGAAACGATGATTGTTCAATTATCTCCTACCACCTCTCACGGTGGCCATTATGATTGAAATTTATTTATATATAATATATATTATATTTAAATTATCCCTATGCATTTTTATTTTTCATTTATATCATACCTTTATGGTTTCCAAAATGGGTAAATACAATAATTTCATTTGATGAAGTGCGGACCACATCCCCCTCAAAGTGATATGACTCATTCATGCCATGTGTGGAACATATAATGGATAGAGTTAATGAAATTATATATTATATTATAATGAAATTATAATATACCTATTTATCATTATGTTCACATTCCATAAATTATGAAATATAAATGATAGTAGCATTCATGCATACGTACGACTTACTGTCTCCATGAATGGTGCATTTCATTTCATATCTGAAAATGTTATATAATATTATAAATATATATATATATATACTGGATATATATGACTTATATGATATCCAAATCATGAATATTATTCTGTATATAATGGAATTTTAACTACATGGATTAATTATAACTATAAGAAGTTCATTTTTAACTCAAGTACCAATTATCGAAAAAATGATCATTATTAACTTAAATGATTATGTAATTTATATAACGTTGTAATAAGTTATATAAAAGGAATAATAAACATTAAAAAGTTTTTTAAAAAAGTTTAAATTAACATTAGTTTATTATTAAGTAGATTAAAGAAAAAACGAATAAAGTCGAACATGAGGTAAGGGTCTTCGTCTCAGTATCCATTCATTAAGGCATACATTGATTTATACATGACTATCCTTTGTATGGTGTATAAAATCCTATTAATTATAATTTCATTCAATGGGAATCATTTCTCTTCAAATTGTTTTACTAAATGGAAAAAATAATTTTTCTTTTTAACATAAGCGGTGACAATGATCTTTCCTCCTCCACGAGCATTATTTGATATTTGGCGTCCATAAGGAGATGTAATATTTTTTTACAAGGAAAATAAATATCATATAACCTTTTTACGTATTTTGGTATTGAAAATGGTTTTGAGAATGAATTTATTATTTCAATATATATAAATGTTATATTGTGATTGAAATATGGAAATGATATCTTTCCTTTATGCATGTTCATGTATTATGATTATGTTATAGTTCTTGGGAATTTATTATGTATATGGGTGGTTACATGATAATCCTAGGTCATGTGATCCTGAAATATTTCTCCAATTCATTAGGTAACGTGATGGAGGTAAAAGTTAATGTGTATCCAAAAATATTTAGGGAATACACTATGATGGGTATTCCAAACGTAACTCCCCACGTTGTTGTGAAAGATACAACGTAAGTATGTTATGGATGCAATAAGTTACCATTATGATTTATGACTTCTATGTGTTATTCATAAATCTTATGATTTTATGAGGTGTGTTAAAGAGCTTATGTTTTTTATGTTTTGATGGACTAATGAGTTGTTTCTTTATTTTATAACCATTAATGATATTTTTATGATCATCCCATGTTTTTGAAATGTTTTTCATAGCGTATAAGTCCATGTAAGATAAATAAATAATTCAAGACGATTTATATCAAGAAAAGAATTATTGTATTCTTATCAGAGTTTCTATTTTATGAAAAAAATGGATACTAACTAGAAGGGTCTACTTTATAATATTTGAGATGTAATGTAATAGTTATGGCCTAATTATCTAAAACTCTAAACCTGAAAATATTCTCCCTTTGAATTCTATACTTAACTCAAGATTATGAAATGTTTAAGGTTGTGGCTTTATAGTTGGTATCAGAGGTTAGTTTAGATAACATTAGGTGTTTTCATTTTGTTAATATAATATCCATAAATGATTTTTACATTATGGTCAAATTGAAATGATATAGAATTTAAAGATTACCATGTTACTTCGCATAAGATATTGGTATGTTCAGAATGATTTTCCAAAGAGGAAATAGGGCAGCGTTGATGGGATGCCATCAAGAAGAAAACAACCTTCCAAATAAGAAACTTGAGATTGTTGGAATCGGAACTGAACAGTTTTTTTAGTGATGGAACATTTCAATCACGCTATAAAGGGCGGTGGTATCCATACACGAGATCATCCAGATCAACCATAGAGGAACATGTTAGTAGTGGATCATTTTATGAGGCAACATCCCCTAACATTCAGAGGATTGTCTGACCTAGTGCAAGCTGAAGGATGGATTAAAGCACTATAAATTATTTTTTATTTCATGGGGTGTTCATAACATCAAAACGTTTTTCTTGATGTTTACTATTTTGAAGGTGATGTCGATTAGTGGTAGTTTATGGTGAACAATATCAGGGATAGTGAGGAGATTTATGCTCTTGATTGGGATGAATTAAAAGGTATGTTTCTTGAGAAATATTTTCCTATGGTGGTTCCTCTTAGGATGGAAATACAATACCTAGAATTTAGGCAGGAGGATGACTCAGTGGCTGCTTATGAAGAAAAAATCACTCAACTGAAAGGTATGCTCCAAATTTAATACGAGATCATGATAGTAAAATCAACCATTTATAGTCAGGATTAAATCCAATATATTGAAGGTATTTATCTTCTCGTGAGTTCAAAAGTTATGAAATACTTGTTCGATGTGTGGAGAATGTGGAAATGTGGTTTGTCGATGATCATGTGTTTTTTTTAAAAACAACAAAATAAGAGTTCGAGGTGGAAGAAAAAAGAGAATAACTCTTCAAAAAATTCTGATCATAAGAAACGTAAGTTTAAAGTTTGTGAAAATTGTGGTAAAAATCAACCTATAGAATTCCTTTTGAATTCAGGTAAGTACTAAAAATGTGGTCAAATGGGGCATAAGGCTCAAAATTGCATAAAAAAGATCAGGTTAATGGTAAGACAAAATCTTATTTACAATCAGTAAAAAATATTAAGTGAAATGAAATGGGTCATTATGAAAATGATTTTCCAAAAAAGAACTCAACTAAGGGGAAATATCCTGACTAAAAGCATAAATGGGTGGTTAAATCCATTGCAACTACTTCAGCAGATGTTGGGCCATCAATTGATATAGTATCAACCCTAAAGAGCTTAGTATTTATCAAAGATTGACTTGAGGTCAGGGTGCCATCAGTTGAAATTAAAGGAAGAAGACATTCTGAAGACAGTGTTGCGTACTATATATGGGCATTATGAATTTTTATTTATAAATTTTGAGTTAACCAATGCACCTGATGTATTCATGGATATTATGAATATAATTTATTGTGTGTTCTTGGATAAGTTTGTGGTTGTGTTTATTGATGATATTTTGGTTTATTCCAAAAGTAAATAAAAACATGAATGTCATTTAAGGGTTTGCTATCAAACCATAAAAGAAAATAAATAATATGGGAAATTCAACAAGTGTGAGTTTTGGTTACAAAAAATTTCAATACTTGGTCACATTGCTTCAATAAATGGAATAACTGTTGATCATTCTAAAATAAGAGTTACTAAAGAAGGCCAATACCCAAAAATATAACTAAGATCCATAGTTTTATTGGTTAATCAGGTTTTTAGCAGTGGTTTTTTTAAAAAAATTCATGGTTATCTAGACCATAGACTAAGTTAACTCGAAAAAGTGTTAATTTCATTTCGAAAAAGATAATGTGATGATTGTTTTCGGAAATTGAAAATAAGATTGGTGAATTATCTAGTTTTCGCATTACCTTCCAAATATGGTGAATTTGTTATCCATAGTGATGCTTTGTTGAAAGGACATCATTTTGTCCTTATGCAGATTGATCAGTTAATTGATTATGCTTTACATCAGTTGAAACCACATGAGTTAAATTACCCTACAATATATTTGGAATTATTTGTTGTTGTTGTTGTTTTAAAAATGTGGAGGAATCATTTTTTTGGAGTAAAATGTGAAATATATGCTGACCACAAAATTTTGGAGTATATATTCACTCAGAAAGAATTGAATATGATATAGAGGATATGGATAAAATTAATCAAAGTTTATGATTTCCTGATCCATTACTATTAATGAAAGGAAAATAAAGTGTTTGACACTTTGGGCTAAAAGAGTAATGCTACATTAATCATGTTATGTATGGAACAAGATACTTTGATTAAAGATTTGATGAACTTTGGAATGGATGTTTTTGGTGTAGAAAATTCCTCTGTTTAGTTTCAAGTTCCAATGAAATCATCTCAATCAGACAGAATAATGTAAGTGTAGAAGGAAGACAATGACTTTTATAAAAAGGTAGAGTTGGTTTAGAAGGGTAGGGTTCTATAATTCCATATAGATAATGACTTTATTTTGAGATTTGTTAAGATATTATGCGTGCCTTGTGATTCACAGTTGAAGAATGTGTTGTTATGTGAAGATCATAGTTCTACATTTTTAATTAATCCCTATAATACTAAGATGTACAAAAATATTTGAGAGTATTACTGGTGGGATGGAATGAAAAAAGATATTATAGAACTTATTATGAAATGTTTAACTTATCAACATGTTAAAGTAGAGCGTTAGTTACCGAAAGGGATGCTTTAGACTTTACCGGTGATAGAGTGGAAATGGGAAAATATATCCATGGAATTCATTATGGGATTACCGATGATATCTTGAGGTAACAATACAATATGGGTTATTTTTTATAGATTTAAAAATTCAACTCATTTCCTTCCTATTAGGGATACTCTATCTCTATATAAACTTTCTCAATTTTATGTTAAAGATATGGTCAAGTTTCATTGAGTTCCCCTATCCATTGTAACTAATCGTGATCTCAGGTTTACTTCTAGCTTTTGGAAAGGCCTTCATAATTCATTGGGTGCAAAATTAAATTTTAGTATCGCTTTTAAGCCTCAATCAGATGGGTAGTCATAATAAGCAATTCAGACATTTGAATATATTCTATGTGATTTTTCAATAGATTACTTGGGAAGTTGGGCCCAACATCATTATTTGGTTGAATTTTCTTATAATAAAAAATTTAATTCCAGTATAAAGATGAATCCATTTGACACATTATATGGAAAGTGATGTGAAACTCTAGCTTTTGGGATGAAGTAGGTGAATGGAATTTGATGGGACCAAAATTAGTTGAAGAGATGGATGAGAAAGTTTAGTTGATTTAGAAGCACATGAGAACATCTCAAAGTATGCAAAAAAAGATATGCGGATAACCGGATTAAGGATCATTCATTCGAGGTAAGTGATCATGTCTTTGTCAGTGTATATCCATGGAAAAGTGTGATGCACTTTGGTAACAAGGGAAATCAGAGTCTGAGGTTCATTGGACCCTATGAAATCATAGAGAAAGTTGGTTAAGTTCCTTTAAGAGTTGCTTTACCTCCAAGTTTATCTTAGGTACACAATGTTTTTCAAGCTTCATTGCTGAGAAAGTATATGTTAGATCCAACTCATGTTTTGAGTCCATAGTTTGTTCAGTTGGAATATAATCTTTCTTATGAGGAAAATCTAATCCATATTCATGACTAAAGAGATAAGGTGTTTTGGAATAAGGTAATCCATCGAGTAAAGGTTTTGTGAAAAAATCATATGGTTGGAGAGGAGAAATATAAATCTAAGAATGGTATGAGGGATAAATACCCACATTTATTTGATAACTGAATAAAATTTAGAGTATGCAATTTATAAAAGGGGGGAAGCATATAGCATCCAAGGTAAATAAAAAATATGAAATTTTAATATTCATTAATATTTGTGAATTAAATATTAATTATACATTAAAGGGGATGCTATGTTTGATGGAGTACCTAACACACAACAATAGGTTTCCCCACAATCTTATATCACACACAATGTTGAGTCATGCGGAAAAATAATAAAAATAATAATAATAATGTTATTATTATTATTATTAGTATTTATATTATTATTATTATTATTATTTTAAATGGTAGTTAATGCCTAGTCGTTGTAATAGCGGTAATAAATAAAACTAACTAAAATATGATTATACATGTTTTTTAAATGTATTTACATTTATCTAATAAGTATTAGAGGCTTAAAATAATAAATAATCAGATTTTAAGCATGAAATACTATAATTTTCTTTAAAGGTCATTTTACCATCTTTGATGTGAACCCATTTAAAATATAGTTTTTGTCACTTTTATATGTTTTTATTAAAATAAACTTCTTATTTAGAATAGGGACAACAAAATTTACGTTTGGTAATTTTTTGTTATTTTTCTGATAATGTTTATTTTTTAATGAATAGTGATAAATACAGTATTTTAATTCAAAACTGCCTTTTAATCTAATTTATTTGTTTTTATTTTTTTATTTTTTTTAAAAAAAATTAATAGAATTATATTTTTACCATTTAATCCAATTTTGGTCATTGAAAGTAATTTCACTTTGAAATTAGAGATAAACCATTGTTAATCTTTTGATAGTTATTATTTCTTAAAACACACTTTTTGGTTTGGACAATGAGAATAAATTTTAAATTAATTTTTTCAATATCTGTGTTTTGAATTTGGAATATTGGATTCCATATTTGGAATTAAGAGGTGCGAATTTTGTAAATAGGTAACTTTTATTTTTAGACATTATGAATAGTAACTTCAATAAATATTTTATTTACCACAGTTAAAGGGTAAATATAGTAAATAAGGGTAAGAAATAATATTATAATAATAATAAAATTACCCTAACACATTTCCTAATCCTATTGGATGATACATTTCAACCATGGGAAAACTTTGGTCAGTTTTCGGTCCCCATGGAGGCACTTGTAAGTCAAATTGAAATTTAATAAAAATTAATTTAAAGATAAAGAAAATGTAATAAAAATATATATCTTTTAATAAAACAATTTTTATATGTTGTTATATAAGTTATCATTTTGTATATAAATAGTCAATATAAATATTAAAATATTTCATAAATCATGGAATTTTACTTATAAATTTTAGACATTATATAAATAAATTTAGTTATGACACAATGGTGATGTAATGATTTCTTCATTAATATAGGATTCAAATAAATGATATCATAAATGTTAAAATAAATGTATTTTTTTATTTTGATATCATCCATGAATTTTATGGATGTTAGTTACATTTTACTTTGGTATTAATGAAGTCCTTTTAAATCAATCAAGTGGTTATGGTGTTTTTAAAAAATCATGATATGAATAGTGTCAACATTGACATAATTCATATTTTAAAATATAAAATATTTTATTAAATATAATAAAATTCAAAAAAATGATGATTCAGCCAACTAGTTATCATAAGTCTATAATTTTATTATTTAATCTTTAATTAGATTTTCTTCATGTTTTGTAACTATTTTTATTCTCAAAGTGTTAAATTCTTGATAAAATTGTTAGAATCAAAAGGGTACAATAAAAAAGATACGGATTAAAAAAGATATCCAAAAATATCCAGTTATTTTTGGATGATTTTGTTTCAACTTATATTTATCTTATATTATAATTTAATGTGTTTTGGATCTTTTTAAACCTAAAATAATTTTATAATAAAATAATACATTCAAACTTTCCTAAAGATCCCCTCTTCCCTCTTATAAAAGGCCACTATATCTAAACCATTACTCACACCTCTCAAGCCCCTTGTAACATCCAACATCTACTCCAATAATCACTCAACATCTCTATATTCCTCATAAAATCATTTCTTTGGTCAGAAGTAAATTCATTAAATCTTTTTGGTTCAAACCAAAGGGAGTTACCTGATTTAAAGGTAACATCTTCTATCAAGTTCTTTTCTTTTATTTTCCTCCACCAACCCCCTAAACAATATTTATTCCATTATTTTATAAAAACACTTTTATATTATATGTACTATGATGTTTTTATGAAAATTATTCAAACTAAAATTACACACACCTCCATCTAATGAATACGAATATACTGTTTCTGTGGACGGAAAACTACTGCCTCACAAAATGATGATTATTGTTTTATATACCACCACCTATCATGGTGACCATTAGAATGGAAATGTATTTATATATGATATATATTATATTTATATTTTATCTATGTTCTGTATTTTTCATTTATATCATACCTTTATGGTTTCCATTATGGGTAAATATGATAATTTCATTTGAGGAAGTGCGGACTACCGCCCCCTCAAAGTGATATGACCCGTTCATGCCATACATGGAATGTATAAAAGATGGAGTTAATAAAATTAAATACGAAATTATAATGGAATTATTATATACCAATTTATCATTATCTTTTCATTTTATAAAATACAAAATACAAATTAAAGTAGTGTTTATATGTACGTACGACTTACCGTCTCCATGAACGGTGAATTTCATTTCTTATCTCCAAATGCTATATTCTATTATAAATACATATATATATAGTATATATATGATATATATAATATCTAAATAATTAATATAATTTTTTATATAATATAATTTTTACCACGTGGACAACTTGTAATTATAAGAAGTTCATTTTTGACTCAAGAAATAAATATTGACAAAACAATAGTTATTAACTTAAATGATTATGTAATGTTTATTAGTGATAATAACTGATTTAAAAGAAATAATAAACATGAAAAAGGTTATGAAGAAAGTATAAATTCACTTTGGTTTTTTATCTATGATATTAAAGAATGAATGAGTCAAGTCGGACACGAGGTGAGCGACTTCATCTCAATATCCTTTCATTGAGGCATACTCTGATTTATACACGACTTTCATTTATACAGTGTATAACCCACTTTGAATTTTAGTTTCATTCAAAGGAAATATTTTCTCTATGAATAATTTTACTAAATGACAAAAATAATTTTCTTTTTTACGTACAAGGTGACAACGGCCTTTTCGCCACTGCGAGCATTATTTGATACCTGGATTCTTTAACAAGATGTAATGTTTTTTTCAAAGGAAAATAATACCGTATACCTATTTTTTGTATTTTTGTATTGAATATTCTTTTGATAATGGATTTATTATCTCAATATATTGAAATGTTATATTTTTATTTCAATGTGTAAATTTATCTTTCCTTTATTCATGTTCATGTATTATGATTATGTTATGGTTCTTGGGCGTTGTTTACGCATCTGGGTGGTTATCTAAAAAACCTATGGCATGTGAGCTTGAGATATCTCTCCAATGCATTGGTTAACATGATATAGGTAAACATTAATGTTTATCCTAATATATTTAGGGAATATATTGTGATGGTTATTCCAAACTAACTCCCTATGTAGCAGTGAAATCCACAACGTAAGTATGTTATGGATTCCACAAGTTACATTTATGATTTTTGATTTCTATATATTATTCATAAATCTTATGATTTCATGAGGTGTGTTAAAGAGCATATGTTTTGTATTTATTTATGGAATAATGAATTAGTTCTTTATTTTATAACCCTTACCGAGCTTTTTATGCTCATCCCAATTTTTTTAAAATGATTTTTATAGGGTATAAGGTTGGGTAAGCGAAAGGAAGAATTCAAGAATATTTATATCAAGAAAAGAATTATTGTTTTCTTTTAAGAGTTTTTATTTTATGAAAAAAATTAATACTTTGTAGAATTTTATACTTTTTAATATATGATATTTAATGTAATTTTTATGTCCAAATTCTCTAAAACTCTAAACCTGAAAAGATCCTTAATGTGAATTCTTAAACTAACTCATGATTATATAATATTTAAGGCTGGGGCATTATACTCAGAGTGTTATATTCACACCATATATAAATTTCTGCACTAAAACTTAATTACTTCATACTACTTGGGGTTTCTAAAGTATAGAAAAGCATCATGATATAATTTATAGAGTGATATCAAACAACATAGGGAATATATCTTTTTCAGTCAGAAAATGTCAATCTTAATATTGAGTATTTCTCCTATCAATTTAGCTAATCATCCCTGATGATTATGTATCAAAAGTAATAAAATATAATTAGTTTTCTAAGTGATTTAAACAATATGATTTCATTTATTAAGGATAATAGGTTGTTTTGAAATATTAAATGTGATATTCGAATTTTATTTATTATTACAGATTTTGTTTAATGATATCCAATAGATTTAAAAAATCACATCAAATTGTCCAAATGAGTGATTATAAAACTTTCATGAAGAATATTCCATTAACATAAACATGGGATATAATAATAAAATATGTTATTTCATTGGTAATATCAAATTATTGGTGTGTTTATTTGAATCAAATAATTTCTTCCCTTATATGGTGGATGAAACAAGATTTTAATCTAATATCCATAAGTCCAGAGTGGAGGTTAATTAGTCCTTTTACAATTAAATATCATGACTATATTTTTTCCTTAGGGATAGAATAGGATTTACCCTACTCCATTGGTTTATGGGTTTTTTATAGTTATTATCTTCATTATCCATTGGTTTTGGGCGTGATTTTGAAAAATAACAAAACATCATACATTTTAATAAATTAACATTCTTCAACAAAATTTCATTTATAGACTTCTTCACGCTATAATGTTAAACATGATATCGATATCCAATAATTACACAAATGAATCACCTTATTTCCCTGTGATACATTCTATTTTGGTTATTCTCTCACATTTGTAACATGTAAGATGTTTAATCTTCAATAATTCATCATCATTATCACCTAAACATATATAAAAATCCATATTTCCCTTATTTTATATGTTTATATGATTATAAAGCCTCATTTTGACAATTATTACTCTAGGTAGTTGGGTGAAAATAACCAAAACATTTTCAACGCTGGCTTTATACCATTTGGTTTTGAATTAGTAAAATTACTACATTGTTCCTCCTTTCCATTATTAACATGGTTCATACTTTCATCACCCATTTATAAACCCAAATTAGTTAGTATTTAGTGATAAATAATGATATCATAATGAATTTATCAAAAATAAACTTATAAAAATTTAATCTCAATGCATCTCTCCCTTAGAAGACAACATGTTTTCCTATAATTATTTAAGTTCTACCTAGATAACACTTAAAAACATCTAGGTCTCTTTTAATTGGGTTCTCTCAATGTTCTTAACTTATTCCCATAAATTATTTAGAAAATAAATAGTTCATATTGTTTTTATAGAGAATGTGAATTAAATAAGGAATCTCCCCAAGTGATTATCTACATGTGTGAAGTATAGGGTTCACTCATTATGAATAAGAGTGAATATTGAGTTCATACTCAACTACCCTTTTCTAAGTAACAATACCTAGGTGAATATACACCAAAATTTTATCTATATTCCAATATCTATAAAGGTTTTTAATTGAGAGAAAACCACATAATCTCTACTTTACCAGAACATAAAGATGTTATCATATATGTAGAATTATATTATTTACTTATCCCTATTGGTTTCACTGATGATTTCTTCTCCAAAAACCTAATAAAAACAAATTTTATCTTTAAAAATACCTAATACATGCTATAATACCATCTAAGGATCCCTAGACCCATTCTCTTTGATCTAGATCAAAAAAAACATTCTTAAAATAGTATATTTGATAAAAAGTTATATGTCCCAATATTATTTAACATAATTTTGATATATTAAGAATTAAATATTGAAAAAATAACCCAATTTTATGAACAGAAGTTATTCTATCTTTAAGTATCATCAATAAATGGGACTTATTTTATTATACATTTCAATATTTTTCTATTGTAGAACCAAATTAAAATCACTTTTATACTTATCATATGTTATACTCATCTTAATATCCTGGGGATCTCAAATTCTCATTAATAAAAATATTATCAACTTTCTATTAATGGATAAATCATAATCATATAATAAAATATAAGTGGAGAATAAATCTATTATCAAAAATAATATCACAAAATAAGGTTTTTCCATAGGCCATCGTAGGAGGACTTCTAATATCAATTTAAATATATTTAACAATGGAACATTTTGTGGAATAATGAGACATTATACATTATCGAAGGTGAATAATCTTATCCATATAGAAAAAGTTACATGAAATATAAATATATAATGATAAGGAATTATGGAACAAAAATAATCCTAAAAAATCATGTAATTCAATCTACCTGAATTACATTCATGGAATAAATTTTAAAAATTCATTATATTTCACATTCACACAGTACAGTCATGTATAAATCCTCCCACATCATGACCAAACAAAATAATTCCAAAAATAAAACCACATTTCATTTACACAACTAACTTATGAATAATGTTTTTTTCATCATATTCAGACAAATTATTTGTAAAACAAATATTCGCACAACACATTCAGAAAAAAAATTATCATCTCATTTGATATGAAATCTTAAGCAATTCATTATACTGATACACATGACCAAAATATTTGTAATAATAAATATAAATTTGTGTTCCATTATAAAATGAAGACATTATCACTTCACACATCTCATAATTCACCTATGGAGAATAGATGAGTTTCATGATAATAATTTCATAAAAAATATCATTATATATCTTGATAAATAAGTTTAATGGTGGCTTAAAAATATATCAATTGTAATATTAAGAGAATTAATGATCATTTCATAGATAAAAAATGAATTTTTTATCATTGTATTCATAAATAGGAATATAATATTGAATAGACCTTTTTTAAAATACTTAAAACTTTATAAAAATGGTTTACATAAAATTAAATACATAAGATTGATAAAAAATTTGATAAATTGTTTTTAATAATAAAATAATATTTTCAGAAGAAAAAAATGTATAAGAGAAATATGATTTTAAAAAATTCATTGAGAATATATAAAAATAATTTATTAAATATTTAATAAAAATTTCTTTTACACTCTATATTTATATCTGAAATTCTAGTTAAAAATAAAATATTTAATTTATTAACATATGCGGTAATTTTCTTTTCATTTAAAAAAACAACAGATAAAATCATTTGGAAAACATTTTTAATAGTTGGAATTGATGGAAAAGTTATATCTTGGGATGTTTTGGAATAATTCTTAACAATGTATCAACATTATAAGGAAGATATAAATAGAGGAGAAATATTTGAATCCCAAGTGTTATTATTCTTAGATAAGCTAAGTACGTTATTTGAAATAAAGTCATATAGTGAATAAATCAAAGAAAATATTGAATGAGTTTGAGAATAAAACTTATAAATAAATGAAGGGAGTTGAGTTAACAAAACCCTTTAAACATTTTACTATTTTTAATCCAAAATATTTTAAAAAAAATTGTGGATCTTCAATGTAACAACCTAGGTAATTATAAAATAATTTGCTTTCATGCTAGAATTTAACTGTAAAATTTATTACAAATGTATAATGAAATATGTAGTTTTTATATAAATTAAGGAAACTATAATAATATAATTATAACCTCATCTTGGATAATTTAAACAAAATTTATTGATATTATATGGGAAAATATGATATATTTACATCATGGATTAAGAAAATAAATGTTTTGGAAAATTATAAATTAAGTGTTTGTATTCGTGTATGTCATAAGTATTTAAATACAATTTTATAATTAATATAATTATTCAAAAAAAGTCCATAAATTAAATTCTTAAATGATTGTTTTTTTGTCTTATGATTATAAAGAAATTTTACAAGACCTTAATTAATTTTTCATACTGTTATAACATCAGTTATAATTTTAAAAATGGTGTCTTTTTTATAAATGAATATTTTAATTAAAAATTAAATTTATCATATTTAGAAAATTATTTCCATAGACATGATTATATTTTTTCAATTATAAACATAAAAAAAATTATGGTGAATTTTTTATTTTTTTTATAATCTTCTTGATCTTTTAGTAAATATTAAATTACAGGAATTTACAGTATATATGTATTACAAGATAAATACACTATTCCCTGAGTTGTTGCTGATTTAACCACCATAATCTCAAACTTACGTTGGATAATTTAATATATTTACTTATAATTTTCTATATATTCATAGTCTTCAGCCCAAATAATTTACTAATTAATCAATGAATGAGAAAACATCCATTTCATCCACAATAAATACCACCCCTCCCCACACATTCTTCTAAAAAATAGAAGCCTCGTATATTTTTTAATATCTTATAAATTCCCTTCCCAAGGATTTTCCACACCTCCAAGACCTTTTGGTATCACCAATTGACCAAAACCATGTGTCTAAATGATGTTTTCATGGGGAATATTTCAAGAGGTAAAATCCTATTTAATTTCTGGTTAAATTCATTATAATTTTTTTTATTTTCTTATTCTCTCCTCACCTACCCTCATCCAAGTGAGATTATACCTACAGTATCATACATATAATGATATGTTATTATTTTAATGTAATATACATCATCAATCCTCCCCTAATCTTATCTTATTTTAAAAAATGATAACATTATCAATGATGATTCGATTTACTATCATCGTGGATGATGTGTTTCCATTTTTTTTTACATCCCTTAAGGCTTGTCATACAACCATTATTATGGTAAAATCATATTTTATTACACATTATATAATTTATATAATTTTCTATAAGCAACATATAGACATTATATTAAATGAGATGATATAATTTTTTCATAGTCATAAAATTCGCCAGAATAAATTAAATCATTCTCATTCATGTTTTATACAATGAATAATCCTCACATCAGAAAAAAATGATATATAGAGCCATTTAAAATTATATGAACATATTAACACCATTTTATTCCACTTATAGTTTCATTAATCCATTTGAAAAGAAAACCTATAATAAACCATGTAACACCCCATGCTTCTAGGGTACGTTTCCCTATGAATAATGCAGTAGCTTGTGTCGTACGCAACTTGGAGTTTTAACACACCACGACCAATCAAACTAGCCGTTATGAATATTAATACCCATGTTTTAAAATGTTATAAATTTTCTTTATAAATATTTAATTCAATTTTGAATTAGGAATATCAAAATTAGCTTAGGGTGAATTTTTGGTATTTTCCTAAAAATATTCAATTTTTGATGAATAGTGAAATCATTACATTATTGTTTAAAACTAAATTTTTATTTAAGTTATTAGTTATTTTATTTTAATTTATTTTAATAAAAAATATATAAATAATGCATATATATGTTCAATTTAATTCATTGGAGTTATTTTATAATAATTTTAGATATATAAATTTTTATTGAAATTTTTACCGTCTTTTACCTACCTTCAAGGAAAATTTTCAAATTTTCATAAAACATAATTTTACCAATTTTTTGAGTTAAATTGCAAATATCCAAGAGACAAGATCAAAATCATTAAGTAAAATATGGTTCAATAAGATGAAAATAATTTTTGGTGAATAGTAACTTTTGACATTTATTTACCACGGTTAAAAGTAAATAGGGTAATTAAGGGTAAAATTGATATCCTAATTACCCTAACACATGTCCTAATTGTATTAGATAAGTTTAATTCGACCAAAACCAACCTTATATATAAAATATAATCCCATTTGTTCCACTTGGATTAGATTAAGAAATTTATTATTATTTTATTTAAAGAAGAGTTAAAGGTGTTAAATTTAAAGTTTAATAACTAAACCATTATTAATATAAGGTTATAAAGAAGATAAATTAGGCTATAAATATTCATTATAAAGATAAAAATATTTCCTAAATAATGGTTCTTTATTTATATTTTTTATACGTTAAATAATTTAATTTATTTATGAGACAATGATGATGTTGTAATTACATTGTTGATGAAATGTTAAAATAATTGATATTATAAATATCCAAATAAATTTAAATTGAGACTTATAATGAAATAAAATAATTTTATAGGTTAATATGAAATGTTAGGATCGATTAAATAAATTTTATTCTAAGTTATAATGTTTTTATGGCTTTCAAAAAAATCAAATACTAAATAGTGTCCAAATTGACATAGTTCAGTTTTAAAAACAAATACTATATTATTAATTGATATAATATTCTTAAAAATATATGGCTCGGCTAAAGGACTTATAAAAGGTTATATATATATTTATAATTAACCACTTGGGGTTTTATTGGCTTGTTATAGTATGTTTATTAACCATATAAATTAAAAATACAAAGAGACATGGTAAATGTCAAACTATTTAACTAAGAGTAAAATCTATAAGATAAGGTTAATATGGTAACCTAAAACTATCTAAAACCTATTGGTTGAGATTTTTTCGACCTTTCCCAACCTTATCATCAAAATAAATCATTTTGTAGAGATTATAAACCGAAAATTATTTTATTATAAAATAATATTTCAAGCTTTTTCTAAAGTGACCCTTGCCTCTCTTATAAAAGGGTACTTTTTCGTCTCTTAATTTCACACCTACAAAGCCATTTATCTCGGCCAAATCCTACCCAAATATCCTATAAACTATGCTTCATTCGACCTAGATTCCTTAATTTGATCATAAATCTAACCTTTGAGCCCTTTTGAACAACTCAATAGGAAACACCCGAAGAAGAGGTAATAATTTCACCATCCTCTTTCAAGTTCTTTTCTTCTTCCACTTAATATTTCTATGTTGTTTCCACACAAAAATAATAAATCTATTACCTTATAAATACTTTCATGTTATTATATATATGGTACAATCATTTTCGTTATTCAATCCATCCTATAAATGACAAATTCACCATATGTGCGTACGTACGACATACCGTCTCAACGTCGTGGTGTAGTTTGTTATTCAAACACTTCATTATTTGGATGGGTATAATAATGTTTATAACTGACGTAAATAATAAATATAATATTTTAATCATTATTTATATTTGATATAACATCCAATTACATACTATCTCACCATCAATATAATGATATTGTCGCTCATACATACATACGGATTACCGTCTCCACAAATGCGATAAGATTCATTACCCATCATAATCATTCTAGAATAATTTTCATTTTATAATTAAAAATAAGTTTTAAGAACTTAATATAATTCTGTATATGAATCAAATACATCCTATTCATAACAAACATGGCTTATGTATCCAAGCATCTAAAGGAAAACGAATTAATTAACACCTTAAACGATGATACTACTAAAATATTATTATCAAATCAATATTAAAAATCATATATGATATCATATTTATGTATATAATTCTTGTATAATTTGATAATAATTGTTTAACTATTATACAAGAGGTTAATGTACCTTTTACCAAGTAAAATTACAAGGTAAGGTTTAATTCTACAATCTCTTTACTTATCCGAGGTTGTTTATACGTGAGTATGTACTAGGACCTCTTTATTATCCACATCTTTGTTTTGTTAAAAATTTAATTCAAAACATTTTTAATATTTAATAGAATATGGTTTAAAGTCATTTATACCCTTGTTTTACCATATATGTTTTGAATGAAATCTTTTGGTCATTTTCCAATGAAGTTACTTTATGACCTTTTGACAAAATTAATGTAAGAATGTTTTTTTTAACTTATACGGAAGGTGCGACTATTTTCTACCCTTATAACATCGCCGAAGCTTCCCTTACAACATTATAAGAATATTTTCAAAATAAATGATTTCTTTTATATTTATGTGACTTTAAAATGATTTTAATATAGAAAGAGATATTTCTCTCAAATATTTTTGATTTCATCTATGTCAGCATCCTTTGATGAATTTTACACTTGTTGGAATTTGATTTATTATGATACAATCTTCCCCATTTTATAGAAGATTTTGGGATATGTTTCATTGTGGATGTGTTATTTTTATACCATTGATGGTTTGTGGTAAAATTATTGACATTTTTATGCTAGTTTTAATGTGAATGTTTATGTTATGTTTAAACATTTTCATATGAGGAATGCATTGGAATTAGTAAGTGGTGATTAGAGCCCGCTATAGCTCCTCGATGCATCAGTAGGTCTCATTAGAAAAACTAATGTATTGGAATAAGGCCTTGACAAAATATTATTTGTAGTCTTGGCATAAGGCCTTGACTATGTGGTTATGAAGTCTGGCATTATGAATTCCATCATTATTAAATTGGCTATTAATATTTCATGTTATTATTAAACTATAATAATATCTATGTGAATGTTTAAATGGTGTTATTTGATCTATCATTTCCATATTATGCTGACGTTTATGTTTAAAATGCTTATGTTTTAGTCTTATACATTGCCTTAAATATTTATGTTTATCTATGAATATTTCCGTTGTATTGTTATCCTTACTGAGCATTTGAGCTCACCCCTTTCTATGTTTTACTTTCCCCAGGATGCAAATAAGTATATTATGACTGACCTATAGAGATAGTCTAAGTGATTCTAATGGGGTCAATAGAGACAATGTTGTTTTTGTTTTTCGTTTTTTTAATGTAATGTAAAAGTTATGAAAGTATCTAGTACTTCCAAGACTAATAAACGGATAGGTCATTAGAGACATGATTCCTTATATCATGACAACGTTATGTAATAATCCACTGAATCTAGGGTTCTGGGTCAGGGCGTTACAGTTGGTATCAGAGGAAGTTTATTACAAATCTTGGAAGCAATATTTAAAAAAAATCTTATTAGATAACATTACCCTAATATAGAATTTGCGGATTAGTATAGAAGAACTTCCTTGAATTTTGGTAATGTGGAGATTTTGTGATTTTTCGAAGTAATACATCCTGATCTAGATACAAGTATTTAGAGGTGGCTCTGGCCTAGATGTACCTAGGAATGAAATGTCTGACAATGAGTTTTGGGCTTGACTCAGGGTATTCTACTACACGACAATGAGTCTTGCTGCACTCTTGGTTACGACACTCCTGGGGGATATTCTTAGGATAATTTACATTTTCTTTAAAATCCATTATGAAGTATTTATGAGTACATACCTCCTCAAAAAATATTTATTATTATGAATTATATCCATAAACTGTTCAATTTACGTTATGTGTTTTACAAGTTTGGAATTATGTATTGTGATTCATAAACTAATCTAGTATATGCCATTTTGTTAGAAATGGTTCCAATGGAAGGAATGGAAACTATATCAACTCATGTAATCCATGTAGGGATTTCCCTCTAACTCAAGATAATTATAGTGGATATAGTGATGCAACTAGAACTGATCAGCTTATCACCATACTGGGACAACTCACGTAGGTTATGAATAATAACCTTACCCATATGGAGCACCATAATCCACAATGTAGAGGATAAATGTTAGACCACTTATCTGGAAACAACGACCAATTTTCAATGGGAGTAAAAATCCATTTGTAGCTGAGAAATGGATAAGTTTCTTAGAGAAAATATTTCATGCTTGGGTAGTAGCAAATGGGAAAAACTTTTCATGGCAGTTTATCACCTTACGGGCGATGCAGATCAATAGTGGTCGTTAATCCAAAACAAAAAGGAAGATGAATAAGTATCAAACATGTAATGGAGGGATTTTAAATATATTTTCTTAGAAAAATACTTTCCTCATGACCATATAGAGGATATTAAAACACAATTTCTAAGTCTGAGGAAAAAGGAGGATGAGAATATCACAAAGTATGAGGCTAACTTTACAAGGTTAGCAAGGCATATAGCATATTATATACTAAAACTAGGAGTAAGATTTGATTGATACTTTTATAGGTTAAAACCATTTCTTCGTCGAGCATTAGTCTCATAATCCTTCTCATCGAACAAATATATTGTCTCATGCACTATCAAGACAGATAAGGAATTCTCTAACTCTACCAACTTTAAAGAAAAGAAAGAGAAAAATAGATCTACTGAACACTCTAGAAATGTAAATAAGGAGATGAAAGGAAAATTTGAATATCCATCCTGTGGTAAATGTGGTAAGAAACACCCTGGTACTTTCTTGAAGGGAATGGTGGTATATTACAAGTCTGGTGAAAAAGACCACCAAGATCATGATTGAAAGGGAAATAAAAAGGCTGTCAATTTTGAATGCTACAATTTTAGAGAAAAGGGGAATTATGAAAATGATTTTCCTAAGCACCAAGGGAACTTACCTCAGAAAAGGCCAAGGGAGAAAGTCCAAGCTTATGCGATCACTACTACTGAGGTCGAAGCTCCTAAAGATGTGGAGTCAGGTAATTTAATAGTTTCCTCAAGTTTAGCCATTGCTTTTTTTGATTCTGGATAATCACATTGTTTCATATCTTCCCAATTTGCTAAGAAAATTACATATTTTCAATTTTACATAACAAGGGAGTTGTCGGTCAAAACTCTTAAGGGATGTATCAATGCAACAAATTTTTTTAAATTATTTCCCATTAGGGGAAATAATTGTTCCTTATCAACTGATTTCATTATCATACCCTTGATTTAATTTTATATAATCCTCGGTACAGTTTGAAATTCGGACCATAATCCAAAAATTTATTATAAGAAGAAGGCAGTTACAATTTTTGATGATGATAAAGAGTACCTTATCTTTAGAGAAAAAATGTCATCACCTTCTTGATCCACCCCCAATAGATCTGATAAATTCATTTATTGAGGAGGAAGAGAATAAAATAACTATGGGTGAGTAAAAGAATGCTCGAATAGAGGATGTACCTATTATTCTAGAATATGTTGATGTGTTTCGAGAGGATTTACCTAGACATCCTCCAGAATGAGAAATTGAGTTTTCCATTGATTTAATTCCTAGTTAAAGTCCCATATCAAAGACCCCTTATAGAATGGCTAATGTGGAATTATTGTAACTGAATAAACAACTAGAATAGTTGAGTAATAAAGGATTTATTGTCCCTAGTGTATTTCCATGGGGAGCCCCTATCCTTGTTGTTAAGAAGAAAGATAGATCTATGAGGTTGTGCATTGACTATAGGGAGATCGATGCTATAGCAATAAAGAATAAGTATCCCCTACCTCGCAATGATGATTTATTCAACCAACTTCCTGGAGCTCAATATTTTTCATTGACTGACCTTTGATCTGGATATCATCATTTGTGTGTGATGAAATAAGACATTCTGAAAACAACATTTCGAACCAGGTACAATCATTAAGAGTTTACAGTAACGCCTTTTGGATTGACTAATGCACCCTTTGTTTTCATAGATCTAATGAAAAGAGTTTTCAAGGAAGATATTGATAAATTTTTAGTGTTATTTATCGATTATATATTGTTATACTCAAAAAGTTATGAAGATCATGAAAATAAATTTTTCATTATTATAAAGAATCCTAGAAGAAATGAATTATATCGGAAGTTTAGCAACTGTGAATTCTAGATTCAGTCTCTATGGATGGAATCTATGTTTATCATTCAAAGAAAAAGGAAATCCAGGAATTTCCATCACTGATGAGTATAACTGAGGTACGTAGAATTATTGGTTTAGAAAGTTATTATTAACATTTCATCTAGAATTTGGCCCAATAGGATAACCGATTAACCAAGTTCACACGTAAAGGGGTAAAAAATTTTGGACAAAAGAGTGTGAATAATGTTTTGAAGAACATGAGGGAAGATTATCTAATGATCCTATCTTGACTCTACCATCAGGGAATGGTGGGATTGTTATTTATAGTGATCCTTCAAAGAAAGGACTTGGTTGTGTCCTTATACAGAATGATTGAGTTATTGCCTATGCATCATGGAAGCAAAAAATTCATGAACAAAACTAGCTCACTCGTGATCTTGAGTTCGCAGCTATAATCGTTTCTTTGAAGATATGGAGACATTATCTCCATAGTGAAAAATGTGATATATATATATACAATCATAGGAGTTTGAAGTATATTTTCTCACAAAAAGAACTTAACATGAGGAAAATATGATGGATGGAACTACTCAATGATTATGATTGTACTATACACTACCACCCAGAGATGGAAAATAAGGTTGCAGATGATTTGAGCAGAAATAATCATGGAGTTTTGAACAAGATAAGAGTTGAAAGGGATCATATGTTCATGGATCTAGTAAAGACAGATATATGAATAACCATGGAAGGTGAAACATCAATACTGTTTTAAATGGTTTTAAAACTATATTTACTATAAAGGATAAAGAGTTCTCAGACTGATGATGAGAAGTTACAAAAAAAGATTAAAGTTGTGAATGATGGGAGATTGAGTGACTACGTGTATGAGGATGTAATTTTTAAATTTGGGAAGAGGCTTTGTGTTCCTGGCATACCTAATCTAAAAAGTAAATTGTTTTATAATGCTCATAGCTCCAATTTCTCTATACACCCTGGTAGCACTAAGATGTATATAGATTTGAAGGAACATTTTTGGTGGGACAACATGAAGAGAGAGTTTTCTTATTATGTGTCAAGATGTATGGTTTGTAATCATGTGAAATCTGGGAGACAACATCCTAGAGGAGTCATGCAACCTATTCCCATACCTGAGTGTAAATGGATGATATTATAATGGACTTTTTCATTGGACTACCAAAGACTCCTAGAAGGAATGATGCAATATGGGTCATTGTTGATCATCTTACCAAGTCAGCACATTTTCTTGCTATAAGAGAAGATTTACCACATGAACTTATAGAAAAACTATATATCAAAGAGGTTGTAAGACTTCATGAAGTACCCCTATCGATTGTTTCTAATTTTGATACCCATTTTACATAAAGATTCTAGAAAATTCTTCAGAAGGCCCTGGATACTGAACTTCATTTGAGCACTTCCTACCACCCTCAAACATAAGGACAATCAGAATGGACAATTAAATCCTTAAAATACATGTTTAGATCTTTCTCACTTGACTTTCTAGGTATGTGGGATTAGTATTTACCTCTGGTAGAGTTTTCTTATAACAATAGCTTCCATTCAAGTATTTAGATGGCACCATATGAAGCGTTATATGGAAAGAGATGTTGCACACCAACTTGTTGGGATGATGTTGGTGAAAGAAAAGTCATAGGCCCAGAACATGTTGAGGGAACAATAGAAAAGGTGAATATTATCCAAACCCTCATCAAAGCAGCTCAAAATAGGCAAAAGATCTATGCTGATAATCATGGGAAGGATTTGGACTTTCAAGTAAAATATCATGTTTTATTGAAGGTATCTCTAGGGAAGGGTGTTATATGATTTGGTAAGAAGGGTAAATTGAGTCCCAGGTACATCAGACCACTCGAAATTATAGAACGAATAGGAGTTGCAGCTTAACGTTTGGAAAAGCCTCCAAGTCTCTCCAAGGTTCATGATGTGTTCCACATATAACTATTGAGAAAATACATTCCTAATCCTGGGCATGAACTCTATATAAAGAATTAGAATTGGAACCCGATCTATCTTATTGGGAATAGCCTATCATAATTCTTGATACCAAAGAACACATTTTGAGAAACCGGACGACTCGTCTGGTGAAATTTCTATGGAGAAATAATAAGATAGAAGTGGAAAATTGGGAACCTGAGGAACTTATGATGAAGAACCACATGAAGCTTTTTATTCTGTAATATTTTATAAATTTTGAGGTCAAAATTATTTAAGGATATAGTAATATAACACCCCAATCTTCCATGGTACGTTTCCCTTTGAATAATGCAGTATCTTGCGTTGTACCCAACATAGATCTTTAACACACCATGACAAATTGAACTAGCCATTATGAATAGTAATACCCACTTTTTGAAATTTTATAAATTTTATTTTTCAATATTGACTTCATTTTTGAATTCTTAATATCAAAATTAGTTTAGGGTGAATTTTTTTAATTTTTCTGAAAACATTCAATTTTTGATGAATAGTGAAAAACACAGCGTTATTATTTAAAACCAACTTTTTATTTAAGTAATTAGTTATTTTATTTTAATTTATGTTAGGTCAAAATAGATACATAATACCTATATATGTTCATTGTAATTCATTGGATTTATTTTATAATAGGTTTAGATATATAAAATTTTATTGAACTTTTTAACGTATTTTACCCACCTTCTAAGAGAATTTGCAAATTTGCATGAAACATAATTTTACTGCTTCTGTAAGCTGAATTTAAAAAATCCAAGAGACATGGTTGTTATCATTAAGTAAAATTTGGTTTAATAAGATGAAAATAATTTATGGTTAATAGTAACTTTTGACTTTTATTTACCACAGTTAAAAGTAAATAGGGTAATTAAGGGTAAAAATGATACCATAATTACCCTAACACATGTCCTAATTCTATTGGATAAGTGTTATTTGACCAAAATGGGAAATTAAAAGGTAAGGGTTAATTATAAATATGGTACAACCAAATTCTTTATTTTATCCATCCTTTAAATGACAAAGTCACCATAGGTGCGTACGTACGGCATACCGTCTCCATGTCGTGGTGTAGTTTGTTATTAAAACAATTAATTATTTGGATGGGTATAATAATGAGTATAAATGATGTAATTAATAAATATAACATGTTAATGATTCTGTATATATGATATACCATCCAATTAAATACGAGTTCACCATCAATATAATGATGTTGCTGCTCGTGCGTACGTACAGATTACCGTTTCCACGAACGCAGTGAGATTCATTCCCCATCATAATCATTCAAGAATAATTTTCATTTTATGATTAAAAATAATGTTTAATAACTTAATATAATATTGGATATGAATCCAATACAACCTATTCATAATAAACATGGGCTAACGTAACCAATAATATAAAGGGAAATGAATCAGTTAACACCCAAAATGATGACTCTACAAAAAAATATTATTAATAAAGCAATATTGGAATATCATATATGATATCATGAATAGTTATATGATTATTTTATAATTTAATAATAATTATTTAACTATTATACAGGATTTTAATTTACCCTCGACCAAGGAAAAGTACAAGGTAAGGGTTAATTATACAATCTCTTTACTTATCTGAGCTTGTTTATACGTGAGTATTTACTGGAACCTCTTTATCATACACATCCGTGTTTTCTTAAAAATATAATTCAAAACATTTTTACTATTTACTAGACTATGGGTTAAAGTCATTTATTCCCGTTTTTGACAATATATGTTTTGAAAGGAATCTTTCTGTCATTTTCCAAACAAGGTACTTTATGACCTTTTCGACAAAATTAAGGTAAGAATGTGTTTTTCTAACATATATGGTGGGTGTGGATATTTTACTCCATTAAAACATTGTCGAAGCTTCCCTTAAAATATTATAAAAATATTTTCAAAATAATTTATTTCTTTTATAGGTATGTGACTTTTTAATGATTTCAAAATAGAAAGAGATATTTCTCTCAAATAGTTTTGATTTCATCTATGTGAGAATAATTTGATGGATTTTACACTTGTTTGAAGTTGATTTATTATAATAAAATATTCTATATTTAATTGAAGGTTTTGGGATCTGTTTGAATGTCGATGAGTTATTTTTCTACCATTAATGGTGTATGGTTATAGTATTGACATTTCATATTCTAATTTTAATACGAATGTTTATGTTATGTTTAAACCTTTTCATATGAGGAATGCAATGGACATAGTAAGTGATGGGTGGATCCCGATATAACTCCTTGATGCATCAATTGTTCTCATGAGACAAACTAGTGTCTTGAAACAAGACCTTGAAAAAATATTATTTTTAGTCTTGGCACAAGGCCTTGAATATGTGGTTATGAAGTCTGGCATTATGAATTCCAACATTATGAAATTGGATATTTATATTTCATGAGATTATTCGACTAGTACAATATTCATGTTAATAATTAAATGGAATTATCTAATCTATCATTTCCATATTATACTGAAGTTTATGTTTAAAAGGCTTATGTTTTAGTCTTATACATTGCCTTAAATTTTTATGTTCATTTTTGAAAGTTTTCACCATATTGTTATCCTTACTGAGCATCTGAGATCACCCCTTTCTATGTTTTATTTTTTCCGAGATGAAAAGAATTATTTTATGAATAAACTGTAGGGATATTCTATGTGATTTAAATGTGGTCAGTGGGGACATTATTGATGTTGTTTTTCATTTTGTAATGTAATTTAAAGTTTATGAATGTATCTAGTACATCTAAGGCTACTAAACTGATTGGTCTTTAGAGAAATGATTCCTTGTATCATTACAATGTTATAAAATAATGCACTGACTCTGGGCTTCTGGGGTTAGGGTGTTACAAACCAACCATGGAAACTGTGAAATAAACGCACCTGAAACAATAAAAATGAGAAAATATTCTAAATAAATGGGTGAAAGGTATCATATAAGGTATTATAAAGAAGAATATAGTTATATAATATATTAATAACACAATTTTAACAATTATACATGAGTTTTTAACACTTTTTATGTTATAATATCTTTAGGTAAGATACTTTTCTTCAAAAATTCTCTTAATTTTTTATTTTATAAAAAAATAAATGCAATTTTTTATGATGAAATATTTAATTTTTTATGATTATTTTATGGTTCATGGTAAATTTTTATAATTAATGGTGGGACCTATATCTCCCTAAAATGAATTAGGAATGTTTATGTTGTAAGTCAACCCTAATGTTTATTCCAAGTATAACTATGATGGTTACACCATAAGGTTTCCATGAGGGTTAAATTAAAATGATGTCGTGAGGATTAAAGTGTAAGGAATTCATGAGGGTTAAAAATCGTATGGTATTAATTAGGGTTATAATCATATTTTTTTAATTCCCCAATTTACATAAAATGATTATTTATGTTTTCTATGTTTTATGGAAATATTATTTTTTTCATAAAGTTAGTATATTATACTTTATGGGTGAAAATTATGTATTTGTTAAAATGATTTAATGTGTTTATAAGTATTCATGGACCAATTGTTCCTATATTTTATATCCCTTACTGAGATTTTTGTGCACCTACTATGTTAAACAAAATTCATAGGGTTTAAGGATGGGTATGTGAAAAGGATAATCCACCAATAATGTTGTGAATATTTTTCACAAAAAAAATCATGTTTTATTAAAAACAGTTGTTTTATAGAATAAATGCTCATTATTTTAATAGTACCCAATTTATATTCTTATAGGATTATATGTATGAATTATATCATAATTTTCTGAATCTCTAAACCTAAATGATCATTGGGAATGCATGGAAGTTAATTCTAATATAATTTGTTGTATTATGTAATGTTTAATTTTGAGTCCTAAAAGATGATATTAGAGCATGGTTTAGGTAACATTAGTGGTTATAATGATGTTAATAGAATAAAATAAAATATTTTTACATTGTGATTATGTTTAAATGATATAGAACTTAATTATTACCATGTTTATTCATCTATGATATGTCCGTTCAGAATGTTTTTCCATTGAAGAAACAATGATGTTGAAGTAGGAAGTCACTCAAAGGATTATATCATTTTGAATCCATAACTTGGAATGGTTGTAATTTGAATAGATTAGTTAGTAATAGTATTGTATCAATTGATGTGGGTTATAAGTGGTTTTGGAATCCATGAAATGGAACTATGACCATTACCACAATGTAACATGACAAAAATGTAACATTTAATGAGGAAACACCCTCCTAATTTCAGTTGATATTGTAACATGATGGTGGATGAAGGGTGGATTAATTCCCTTGAAAATATATTCGATGTTATGGGGTGTTTAGATAACAAAAATCGTATCCTTTTCATT
The DNA here is from genome assembly GCA_963277665.1 of Viscum album. Lineage (NCBI taxonomy): Eukaryota > Viridiplantae > Streptophyta > Magnoliopsida > Santalales > Viscaceae > Viscum > Viscum album. Next base: position 278,080,814 of record OY728137.1, read on the forward strand.
TATTGTTTTGAAGGTTAATACTACTAGTTGTGGTCAATTTTTAAGGATATAATGGATAGAAATGAGATCAATTCCTTAGAATTGGATGAATTTAAGAATCATTTCCTAGGAAAATATTCTCCTAAGGTTGATCAATATAGGATGGAAATGAAACTCATCGAATTGAAACTAAATGTGAAAGATTGAATTGTTGTTTATGAATAAAACTTGATCCGGTTGGAAAGGTATGCTCTAAGTCTTAGTCAATGTCTTGATAGTAAAATAAATCATTTTTACTCAATATTAAAGCCAAAATATCTAATGTAATTGGATTCTTATGAATTTAAAAGTTTTGAGAAACTAATTTGATAAGATAATAGGTTTGAAATGGAGTTTTCTTAAGATCATGTGTACATTGAAAACAAGAATAATAAAATATTCAGATGGAAAGAAATGTGTAAGAATCAATCAAATAAATCTGAAGGTAAGATAGTCTAGTTTCTAGTTTGAGGAAATTTTGGTAAAAATAACCTTGGGAATGACTTAAAAAATATGGGATGTGTTTATGATATGGTAATATTGTAAATATGGAATGAAATTGTAATGAAAATGGACTTGTGTTAAATACTAGTAAGTAAAGTGTAAAGAGTTTTACATTTGGTGATATGGGGAATTATGAAAATTCATACCCAAATAAAGACTTCAATGATGGACGGAAACCCGGTTATAAGATAAAAGGCGTAGTGAAATACTTTGAGACTATGACATCATATGTTTGTCCATAAAATGTAGTTGTATCACGTACATTGTTTGTTTGCTTATAGTTTTATATTAACTTCTTTGATATAAGGTATACACATTCCTTTATTTATGATGAATTTTCTTGTATATTATAAATTTCACATAAATAAATTAAATCAAAAAAATGTTGAAAAAAAACAGGGGAATATTAATGAAAAAAATAATTATAAGAATCTTCATTTTGTTTTTTGTGGAATGAAATTACATGTGAACATTTTCATTTTTCCTTTAACAGAGTTTGATGTTGTTTAGGGAATATATTTTATTTCTTTTTGTTATGATATGATTGATTTTAAAGCAAAAGAGACTCCCTTATAGACTTAATTTCTTGTGATAAGGCAACTTTTTTGTAATGATTTTCCTTATGTTATAACTCATTGGGAAGTTTAATTTACTATATACTTAGTTCCTAATGATAAGAAAATTTCAAAACCACCTTAACAAATTTCTCAACTGGAACTTCTAAAATTATAAAATCATTTACCTAAGTTTCTTGATAAATGTTTCATTCATCATAACACTACACAATGGGGTTCACCTATTTTATTCATTAAAAATAAAGATGGTTACATGAGAATTTTTGGTAATTTTAACGTGTTAAATAACATTACTATTAATAATAAGTATCTACTACCTCAAATAGATTATTTGTTTGATCATCTCTAGGGAGATTAATATTTCTCTAATATTGAATTGAGATCTGGGTAAAATCAATTGAAGGTGAAGTAGGATGACATTAGAAAAATATTATTCTTTACTAGATATGTGAATTATGAGTTTTTTGTTATTCCATTTGGTTAGGCAAATTCCCCTACTATATTTAGGGATCTTATGAATAGAATATTACAAGATTATTCGGACAAGTTTCATTTTTTATTATTAATGATATAATGGTATTTTTAAAAATTAATGAAGATCATGAAAAACAATTATGGATTTTCTTGCAATATTTCAAAGAAAATAAATTATATAGAAAATTTAGAATGACTCATTTTTGTTTTTAATGGATTTATTTTCATGGGAACATCATAAATAAATACTCCATAATAGTTGATCCTATAAAAATAGTGGTTAATGAATAGACCTGACTTACAAATTTTATAGAGATTCATAGTGTTCTTGGATTAATGGGATATTAATGATAGTTTATTAAAAACCTTGCATAGTTATCTTTCCCACTAACTTAATTAACACGAAAAGTGGTTAAATTTATATGTATGGAGCAATGTTATTTTTTCCAGCAATTGAAGAGAATAATCATGAATGTAGTAGTTTTTTTCATGCCTTACTACGATGGGGGGTTTTTTTATCTATGGTGATGCTTCATTGAAGGGACATAGTTATGTTATAATAAAAATTATCAGGTAATTTCTTTTACTTCAACGTAACTAAAAAATAATGTGTAAAATTGTCCTACACAAGATCTGGAATTAGAAATTTAAATTTTCAATATAAAAATTTAGATTCATGATTTATAAAGAGAAAAATATTTAAATATATATTAACAATAAAATTTTTAAGTATATATATTAACTCTTGAATGAATTAAACAAGTGGAAAAGAATGTAGATTGAATAGATAATGGATTATAACTATATAACCAATTACCATCCTAGAAAAGAAAAAAAAATTGTGGATTCTATGAGTTGAGAAAATCATGCTTCATTAATTATGTTACGTTAAAAATATATCCCATGGGTTCATTATTTGATTAATTATATATTTAATAGTGTTGGTGTATGAAATTACTCTATTTTTTTTGGGTGTCAGTGCAGCCGTCTCTCTCAGAAATAATTAGGAAATTGTATAAGGAATAGAATGTGTTAGAGAAAAAGTTAAAATTTCTAAAGAAAAGAAAATTTAATGAATTTAATGTTGATAAATATTGTTCCTTGAGATTTGAAAATAGATTATATGTTCCTAGTGATACAATTATTATATAATAATTGTTAAGTGAATCTCATAGTTATTTATTTTCAGTTCATCTTGGAAACATTGTGATGTATAGAGACCTTCGGGAGTATTAATGGTGGGAAAAAATGAAAATTGATATTATTGATTTTACAAGGATATGGTTGACTTTTTAAGAGGCTAATTTATAGAGACAACTACCAATTGGGATTCTTAAGCCTTTTCCAGTGATAGAGTGAAAATGGGATAATATATCTATATACTTTGTGTTGGGATTACCAAAGACTCCTCAAGGAAATAATTTAATTTGGAACATTGATGATCGGCTGACTAAATCAGAACATTTCATTACTATTCAAGACACACTTTCTCTAGATCACCTTTCTCGACTGTATATCAAAGAATTGTTCAGGTTTCTTGGAGGTCCTCTATCCATTGTATCTGAATGAGTTCCTAGGTTTACTTATAAATTTTGTAATGTCCTTCAAAGGTTGTTGGGAACTGAATTAAATTTCATCATAGCCATTCATCAGAAAGTTGATATACAGACTGAGTGAAAAATTCAAACATTCGATACATTTTATATGTGTGATCAATGAATTAAAAATTATGTTGGTATTAGCATTAAAATTAGTTTTTTCTTATAATAATAGTTTTTATTCTAGAATACAAATGGTACCTTTTGAGGAATTATATCGAAAGCAGTTTTGAACTCCAACATTTTGGTATGATGTCAGGAAAATGAAGTTTATGGCATAAAAATTAGTATATGAAGTAGTGATAAAGTGAAGATGATCTAGAAACATGTAAGGATAGATAAAAGTAGGGAAAAAAGTTGTACAGATAATAGTATGAAAGACTTTTCTTTCTTAGTAGGTGATCATGTTTTTATTAAACTCTCATATTGTAAAATTTTAATGTGTTTTAGTAAGAAAAAAATATAATTCCATGTTTCATTAGGACCTATAAAATCCTATATAAAGTTTGACCAATTACCTACTGAGTAGCTTTGCCTATTAGTTTTTCACATATATACAATGTTTTTCCTTTTTGATGATAGGATTGTATGTTTTAAATTTTTCTCTAGTTTTGAACCTATAATTAGTTCATCTTTTAGAGTGTCTTTGTTGTGAGGAAAATCATGTTTACATTCTTGAATGTAAAGACAAATTATTGAAAAATAATTTTATTCACCAAGTTAATTTTTTCAGGAAAACCCACATGGTTAAAGAATCATCATTGGAATATGAAAATATGTTGAAGGAAAGGTATCCTCAATTTTTTAATTAGTAAATACAAATTTTGAAGACACAATTTCAAGAAGGAGGGGAGAATGTAACAAACTAGTTACTTATAAACTAATTTGTTTTCATTTTTTAATTCAACAGATCAATTAAATTTAAATGGATATTGAAATAAGTGGTATCTACTAAAATTATTGAATCTATACTAATAGAATATTAAACTCACCTAAGAGATTATAAATAATATATATGTATCTTATAAGTGAAAATATGTAATATTTATATCATGGTTTAAGTAATAAGTGTTTTGAAAATGATAAATTAGGTGTTAGTATTTTTGTATGTTATAAATATTTAAATAAAATTTTATAATTAATATAATGATTTAAAATAAAATACATTCTCATAACATAAATCCAAAAATTATTTTTTTCCTTTTGATAAAAATATAATTTAATGATACCTTAAATAATTTTTCAATATGTTTTAAAATCAATTATAATTTTAAATTTTGTTTTTTTGAGTACATGTTGATTTTAATAAAAAATTAAATTTTCAATATTTAGGAAATTATATTAATAAAATTTTGCTAATTTTTTAATTTTAATTTTTGAAAAATAGGTATAGTGAGTTATTTTGGGATCTTTATAAAATACTTTTATTTTTGGTGAGTAGTAAAATAAGATAATTTATGATATATGTACATTATAAGTTTAATACACTATTTATTGAATAATAAGTGATGTAATCCCCATAATCTCAAAAATACCTTCATTTTTATCTACTTATTTATAATAATCTAACTATTCATATTTTTTACCCAAAATTATGAACTAATGAATAAAATAATGAGAAAACACCTCTCTCCTCCACTATAAATACCACCCCTCAACACCTATTCTCCTCACACTTCAAATCCTTGTACAATGTTTAATTTCTTCAGAATTCAACTTCTAATATTATTCCCAAAGTATAAGACCTGATTGTCTCACTAAAAGGCCAAAAAACCGAGTTCTTTAAGGAGGTTCTCAAAAGAAAAATATTCAATAGGTAAAACCCTATTTCATTTTCCTCTATGTTGTTTTCAATTTATTTTCATTCATTATTTTATCCTCACCTCCCCTTATATAAGTGATTTGATAACTGGAGTATCTTACATATAGTGTTGTGTTATTTTTTTAATTTAATATCTATCATTAAAACTCTCCTCTTCCCCTCTTTTTATAAAAAAATGAAAACGTTGTTTTTGGTGTGTCGATTAACCGTCATCATGGAGGATGTCTTTTTATTTTCTATTTCAACCATAAAGGCTGGTCATCAAACCATTATTATGTTAAAAAAATATTTTATTAAACATATTATATGTTATAAATTATTTTTAACAAATATATAAACATGAAATTAAATGAGATGATATAAGTTTGTGATGGTCATAAAAGTTACCAAAATAAATTAAATAATTTTCATTAAGGTTTTATATAATTAATCATCATCATATCAGAAAACAAAATAGAATATGTTACCATTTAAAATAATGTACAAATATTTACACCTTTTCATTCCACTTATAGTGTTTTTCTTCTATTCAATAAGAAAACCCATAATGAGACAACCATGGAAATCACGACATAAATGCACATTAAATAATAAAAATTACAAAATATTATCAATAAATGGTTGTAAATATGTCATATAATGTAATATAAATAAGAATATTATTTCTAAATATATTAATAACAATATTTATATAATTATACAGGAGGTTTTAACATGTTTTAAGTTATATGAACTAAAAAAATGGTATTTTCTTTAAAAATCCACGTTTTAATTTCTATTTTGTCGAAAATTCGAATGAAATATTTTTAGTATGATAGTATTCATGTTTTATGATTATGTTCTGGTTTTGGGGATTTTTTTATGAGAAAGGGTGGGACCTATATATCCCTCTTATGCATTGGTTATGTTTATGTTGGAATTTGATAATAATGGTTATTCCAAATGTAACTATAATGGTTACACCGTCAATTTTGACACTATTTAACACTTGAATTTTTAAAAAAATAATAAAAACATTATTCCTTAAAAAAATACATTAAATCATCCCTAACATGTCATAGACATCTAATAAATTCTTTTATGGGATAAAATTCCTCAGATTATATTCAATTTATTATTAATAATATCATTTATTTTATTCTTCCTTTAATAAAACAATTACTATATCCTCAGTGTGTCTAAATTAAATTTAATTATTTAATGTCTAAAAATTAAAAATATTTTATCATTATTTATAAAAAAAATTATATTTCTAATTAATATTTTAAGTTATCCATATCACTTATATAACCTCTAATTAAAAATGATATAGTTATTAAAATTTGAATATGACATTTTCAACTCTCATTTAAATAAAATATAATAAAGGTTATAATATAATAAAAGTATCTTAAAATGAATAATATTCTAGAAATAAGTTTTATTATTGTTTATAAACACTTAGCCAATGAAATTATGACAAGTGTTAGGGTAATTTTATATTAATATAATATTATTATTTTACCTTTAATTACCCGATTTACCTTTAAACTTGGTAAAAAAATTCAAAAGTTAATATTAACCAAAAATTATTTTGATCCTAACACACCTTCATATTCATAATTACAAAAATGATGTATGTATTTTTTTAAAAATTAAATTCACAAAAGTGGTAAAATTACTTTTAATTCTAATCACGCAATTATAGCTAGAAGGCGGGAAAATGAAACATTCAAAAGATCAATAATTTTTTATATCTAATTATATTATAAGAATGATTCCAATGACCCAAATTTTATTAATATATTTATTATTTATATTTTAAAATTTTAAAATAAATTTAAATTAAAATAATTATTCAAATGAAAAATTCTGTGTTTAACGACATTATAGTATTTTTCCATATTCATCAAAAATTAAAACTTTTTATAAAAATACCAAAAAATCACCCTAAGTTAAGTTTTTTCCTTTTGAATTAAAAAATAATATTTATTTTATCAAATTAAATGTCTATAACTACCTAAAATGAATATTATTATTTTTTATATAAGGACATGAAACATAGATCTTTTGAGAAAACAATAGTTTTAAACATATAAAGACTTTACTAAAAATAATATTTTTCATTATCTGCAGTATATAACTAATATTTAAAAATTATTTATTATAATTTATATTACATGTTTAATGGATAGTTTATAACAATATTATTTTAACAAGTACAATGATAAGCTATTGTTTTGAAAAAACATGATGTTGTGTGTAATTCATGACAAGTCGTTGTTGTATGTAATGCAAGATTCCCCTGCTGTTGTGTATAAAAACATACAAACATTGTTCCATAATATGATAAAAAATATAAATTCAATTTTTCTTAAAGTGAAAATTTTAAAATACTATATTAATTTAAAAAATAAATTCATAAAATCTTATAGTGTTACAATCTACCCCCTTTAAATAAATTTTTCCCTCAAAAATCGTATGGGTTATCAAAGGTTTAATACATGGATGTTCATTTCATAAAAACCATCATAGTAAAAAGGAATACAAAAAGTACACCTAAAAATGAAATGTTGTAACCACAATGGTTACCCAAACTAACATATAACTGGGTTTCCACATATGAGAACATAGGTTGTGAGTGAATATTGGACATCATGGAAAAGTTTCAATATTTATATGGGATGATTGAGCTCTTAAATCAAAAATAATTAAATGATAAATGAAAATTTGATGTCCATAAATTCATAAATTAGTGATGATTTAAAATTACATCATTTCAAAAAAAAATTGAGGAATTAGGAAAACACATTTTCCTTTTACATCATTATCCAATCATTGAGGAATTATTTTATTGACCAAGAATGCAAAAAAATTAATTATTTTGTTGTGATTTTATTTATTTCAAATTCATACAATTCTTAAAAAATGGATTTCTAGAAAATTAGCTTTGATGCCCGAAGAACTAAAATACACTTTTAGTAGATATTAAAGCCAGAAAACGAATGCAAATTATAAATATTTATCTATAACTATTATTAAAAATAAATATGGTCAATACAATAAAATCTAAACATAAAAAGTTACACTACCAAATAAACCTACATAATTATTCATCAAAAATAATTATACATAAACCAAGACATTGTGTTAGCCGTTAGTAGGTGTGAAACCCTTATTGTCTTATAGTCATGGGTTCAAGACCTACGGCCTTACCAGAATTGATTGGTTGTCACTCGACATACTTGATGTCCTTTTATAAAACCAAACTGATATAATTCCAAAAATAAATAGGATGGACATCCTTGAAATATGGTTAATCACTACATAACCTTTTATCCAAGTTTTTAATACAAACTCAATACATAAATACCTCCACTGAAGTTTAACTTAAATTTTTCCTGAATGTTTAACCTTATAAACCTTCTGAAATATGGAAATCCAAAGCTTTTTAAATAAAGTCATGGAATCAACTTTACATTGATCCCCCATATATCACAAATTACAACTTATTTGTCACATTCCAAACATTTGAATATCCTTATCGTATATTACCTTATAACATGGTAATAACTTTAGTTACCATTTATCCTTTTAGAAAACATGAATTCTTATTTATTCCAAGGTATACTATATCTTTTATTTAAATCCAAAAAAATATTTTAAACACTTTAATTGACATCCTAACCCGCCTATTAACAAGTTTGTACTTAGTACCATGGTAATTAGTACTATCCAATTTACTTATTCATAAATTAATTATCTTAACATAATTAACATATTATTGGTTACCTTCCCTTATTTAGAATATCACCTTATCATTAGATCACTCCACCAATCCATCAGGAATATTCACCATAAAATTGTAAATACTGAATGAAAAATATAAGTAGAACAACCCTTGTATATTTCAACATTCATATAACTTAATTTTTTAATCCAAATACATATAAGCATTGATTATTACACTTCATCTGTATGCCATTAACAAGGCTACCTCAACCTATTACACAATACCTCTTTACTTTAGCATTTCATCTCTAGTATCATCATCATAAAAAATTTAACCATTTATCACACTCTAAGAACCCGGATCTTCGTTTTAGGTACGTTTTTCCATTTCTGGTCGTTTTTTAGAAAAAGAGGAAAAACTGGAAATTTTCAAAATACATGCCATGTACTTTGATGCCGCAAAAGGCCGTGTGTTGACCATGTCCAGGTCACACACATGGTGTGTAGGGGCGATGTGGAGGCTGCTTAAAGCAGAGTACGGAAAGGCCAAGTACACACTGTGTACCCCATAAGTACACGTCGTCTAGTTTCTTTTTTTCATTAGATGGATTGGGGTCGCACCTAATCGACAGAAATGTCTTCTTCTTAGGATTCTTTGACCAGGACCGTCTGTATAGTTGCGAACATCCACCGATCCATAGAGTCTCGATCCGTTCTCCAAATCAACTATTGTGTATTGCGTTGGAACCGCAGCGGTGAGATCTTCATTCTTCTTGAGTTTCATTCCATGATTTTCCCTATTTCTCGAGATATCATGGGCTGAACTTTTTGTGAATTTCCATAGATCTAAGACGTTCTAAGGAGAATCAAGCCACGTGGTTCAAGTATATTGAACTCCTAGCACCAAGGTATGTTTTTTGTGCCTTACCTTTTGAAGCCTTTGAGTTTTATGTGCAAATTCCCACCAATACCCATGAACAGGGTATTGCGTGTTTACCGTATTTCCCCTATTGTTTTCTTGACTTTATTGTGTTCTTGTGTAGAGGTAATTTGATCATGTTTGAGGATAATTTCTATTTTTTGATTTTTTCCAAATCATGTTCTGTTTATGACCTTTGGGTCTTGTTAGCCTTTGGCCATTATACCTGTTTTCTGTGCCTTGTGACGATGGGATGGATTGATATTATTAACATGCTTGTTATGTTGTAGACTAGTTATCCAAGTAGCTCTATAGGTGAACTTTGGCATTATATCATTGTTATGCACTGACTGGAATGGGACTGTGAGAAAGTGGTGCTATAAACTATAAGGTATAGACCGAGTGAGCTTCCTAGAGATTATTGAATATAATAGACTATAGGGGGGTAGACCAAATGAGCTTACTCAGAGGTTATTGGTTATTATAGAATATAAGGGATAGTCCGAGTGAGCTTCCCATAGAGTCTTGGATATTATAGACTATAGGAGGGTAGACCGAATGAGCTTCCTCAAAGCGTTTTTACTTGTTTGAATTTCCTTAAAACCTTTCCAGGATAGAGAAGGAATTGACTGAGTGATATTCCTTATAGATTATGTGGTAGACCTGAGACTATAGGAGGAATTGACCAAGTGATCTTCCTCAGATAGTTTCTAGACCTTGGGGCTATAAGAGGGTTAGACCATGTGATATTCCTCAGAGAGTCCCTAACTACCCTAGACTATAATGAGAATTGACTGAGTGAGCTTCCCCAGAGAGTCATATAATTTCATATGACCAAACCAAAGGGGTTAGGCTGAGTGCACTTCTTAGAGGTTTGTTGGTAATTCTTGGATAGGACCAGAGGGTTTGGCTGCGAGTAATTCCTAGAGGGGTTCCTGTTGTGGTCAGTTGTTTGCATCACTACTGCTTGTTATTCTGTGGATTGTTTTCTGTTGTATATCATCCTGTTACTGCTTACCTATTAATGCTACTATTTACTGTTAGATTTCACTGTTACTGTACTTTACCTTCCATATACTCACTTACTGTTAGGCAGAGATCTTCAGGTTATTATCTACGGAGATTTAGTCTCACAACCTATTTGGGTCATGGTTTTGGGCCCAAACAAACTATGTTGTTGTAGGTATAGACAAGGGCAAGCACCCTTCGACTTCTGGTACTTGATTTCTTTGGAGTGAGAGAGCATGGGACCAAGATTAGGATTGCGATACTGAGAAGCTGTTTATCTTTTCTTTTGTACTTATTTTGGTACTGTTTGTATTTCCAGCATTGTGACCTATTTGGCTGTTTTCCTATATATGTATCATGAATCATTTCATATATACATATGTGCTCCAGTGGTTTATTGTTTTAGTCTTCAGTTTTTTACTTGTGCATTGTTGTTGGGTATTTACTGCTTCCTATATTTCATGTTTTGTTTACTTCTATTGTGTACTCTGCCAATGAGGGAATAGTTTCCCCACTATCACACCCATGGCCCTCGCTGCTAGTTGGAAGCCTCTGGCATTTGGGGAAATGCTCTAGAGGCCATGTGACCAACCGGGTAGGGGGCGCCTTTGGGTGGCTTCCGAAACCGGGACGTTACACACACCACCTTATTGATCTTCTTCAAGAGAATTCCACTTGGGACATTGAGTTTCATAATGACCATTGATTCCATATTTAAAACACTTATCATTCAATGATGTCTTACAAGGGACAATATTCTCATCCATTCTGTTAACTGAACTCTTCATTTTTCCTTTTTACCAATTTTATTTGTGTCTCTATTTTACATAGTCAAAACATTTTTTTGTTCCTACAATACATTCACTTAGGTTATTCTTTCCACATTCCTGAAAGAAAGAAAATCAGATCTTCTTTCCTCCATGGTCTCCATTACTCGAACGTTCAATGAAATCCTTCTTCCTCTTCCTTTGTGAGTCTGAGAGTTGGTTAAGGTATAAGTTGTTACTTATGTTCCATGAAAACTAATTAGGCATGATCAAAACATATTTCACTCTAGTGATCATATCACTTGACTAGTCATTAGAAAATTTTCCATCACATTCAATATTGATCCAGTTCCTTCTAGTTCCTATCATTGACTAAAACCATACACGTAGTGTGAGCATTACATATCATGATAGAAAACCACATATCCATTATAAGATTTACCTATGGTATTTATAAATCATGAAACATTCATTAATATACGACACTCTAGGTTCATACTAGGTTATTCATAAAAAACTTATATCTAGATACTTCATGATGGTTCGTGAAGAGTTTGGGAATCTTCAAAGCATATCCCCGAGATTTTCAAACCAGGTGTGTAGTAAGGCCCATTTTCATGCACCAGGTTACCCTAAGTTAGGATGGGAACGTCTTGTTAGAGTTGTTACCACAACGTACATCTATTCTAGAGCCACATCCACTTGTATTATTCAGATAAGGAATTATTTATATGAAACAACTCACTCTACCCTTTACCTAAATTCCAGGACATTTTCCTAAACATTGACTAATATTTTTCCTTATCCTTCGATATATCCCTAGACATATCCTTAGTAATATAAACAGGGGTATCACTAATACATTCTCATCCTATTTTCTAATAGTTGACTAAATCTTTACTTTGATACCAACTTTAGCGACCCATGTTTCATATACATGGATATTACATCATTTTAGATGTATATTCAGTACATTACAAAAATACATGCCCAAGGACTGTAATAGTTTAGTGTCTTTAGATACTTAGAATTCATTTTTATAATTTTATGAATAATCTTTATCATATTCCATAAATTCATATGCTTCCATACCACTAACTAAAACATTTCTTTATAACCTAGGGAAAAGAAAACCTAAGAAAAAAAGTGATCTCATATTCTCAGTAAGGGTAAACAAAGGAGACATGTAAATATAATCATGAGCATAATGGTTTGAGAACATGATCATAAAAATAGATGATAATTCCTTGTATATCAAAGATCATAAACATGAATCATGGCATAAAGATAGATTATTCATAAAACATGCTTCATAAGGAAATAAATAACATGATCCATGGAATCGTAACATAGGAATAAAACATTGAACTATGGCAGACACATAATCACATAATAAATATTTCCATGGTAGTAAAGGAATTTCTTTCAAGGACATATTGGTAGTATGATTTCACTTAAAATTTCATCTTGGTAGTCATGGTTCACTCCCATAACCACCTGGGAAGTCATGGATCTTTTCCATAACTATCATGTTGGACATGGTCCTTCATTTATATCTCATGTGATATAAATTGTTACCCAATGCATTAGAGGGAGATATATATTCCCCCTATCTCATAATTAAATAATATATACATGTTACAAAGGATCATAAACAAACAAATCAAAACCCATAAAATGGAATGGGTTTCAAAAACGTGTAATTAAATAACATCTTTTGAAAAAGAGATAGTTTTCATAATCATTTCATCAAAAACATAACCCATGAAAATAATGGGGTTTCATGAACATAATTTCATCACAACATAAATCATTTAGAGAAATAATATGAATGGTATTCTTGAACCACAAAAATGTATCTCATTATAGGTGGGGAAGGAATTTGGAAGATCACTTGGAAAATGAATTTTCCTTAAAAATTACTTTTTAAAACATTAAAACTTTTCAAAACCCTTTTCTTTAAAACCATTTGGAAAAAATATAAGGAAATCATGAAAATCCTTTAAAATATTTCTTGAGTAAAATATTCATTCTTTGTTGAAATAATTTTTTTTCTTAAAATCACATGCAATTTTTAAATAAAACATTTTATATTAAACTAACCTTTTAATCTTATAGGGGAAGATTTAAGGTAAGAATTTTTCAAGAATCCTAAAAATCCATTTATTCAGTATAGCTTAAAAAATTATTTTTATACTACTTCCAAAAAGTCAAAAAGTACATCATTTGGAAAAGGAAATAAAATTCACTTCAAACCATGTATTAAAAGTTTAAAAATTGGTATAAATGACTTTAAACATCTAAAATAAAATAGTTAATTATTTTATGAAAAAAATTTCAATAAACATGTACATTGATGATAAATATTACCCAACAAAGACTAAAAATGAATGAATCCTTAATATGGAAGAGATTTTGAAATCAACACTCGTCATTTTATAATCAATCGAATCAGATGCCACGGGTAAAAAATTAAAATTATATGAATATGTAAATATCATAATCTTATGCATAATACACATAAAATACATTCATGGTAAGCATATACACCACTTAGATTAAACAAGTAGTGTATAATACATGTGTCTCATAAACATATAGGTTAGACATAAATCCCCTTATCTTAGGTATAATTCCCCCAATGCATGTTTGAAACTCATGTATTGTGGTTTTAAAAATATTAATAACTTCTTCTAGAATCATATTAATATCTATGATATCATATATAATTCCTTTAATACTTTAAATTTCCCATTTATTGATAATTACCTATTAAAGCAACACTTCGGGTAATAATCACTTTGTTTATCGTACATGTTTCGACTTGTTATTTTTCATATTATTACATAGATCATGATTTAATTAATTAAAAAATGTAATACATGATTTATATATAATATATATTGAGAATATAAATATATAATATATATATATATATATATATATATATGTAATCGAATATGCCGTTCATGGAGACGGTTGGTCGTACGTACGCATGAACATTGATTCCATTTTCTTATCGTATTGAATAGAAGCAAGTAAATGAAATATATATATATATATATATTATTCCATTAGAATAATTATATCATATATTTAATTCTTATTTATTATGTATACTTTATAATAATTATTGAATAGTTAACATGGAGAATAAATCTCATCTCATCATGGAGACAGTAAGTCGTACGTGCACAAGAGTGACAGTATCATTTTATTAATGGTTAAATGGTATAAAATTGGATGGAATAATAATTATACATAATAATTATCATTTCCTATTAATTTTTTACATCATTTATATTTATCGTTATATCCATCGAAATAAATTATATATGAAAAATATTTTATACCACAGTGTGCAGATGGTAAGTCGTACGTACCAACGCAAGGTGATATTATTTTTAATATGATGGGTAAAAGGATGTATTTGTTTGTCCCATAATCATAAAAACATATCAAAATATATTATAATCTATATTTATTATTTTATTTTGGAAACAATTAAGTAAAAGGAACTAGAAGATGAAAATAACTTTGAAAGAGTTGGTAATACAATTATCTCCTCTTCGAGTGTCTCCTTTTGATTTTCAAAAAAGGACTCCATAGGTTGGATTTCTGACCAAATTATGGCCTATATAATTAATTAGGGGATTATGGGAGGATAAAGGGTTATTTTTTCGCCTACCCAAAAGGCATTAGATGTTTGAATAAAAGATAAGAAGAGGTGACCTTTTATAAGAGGGGGTATCTTTTAGAAACTCCAAAACAATTAATTTATTATAAATTGATTTTCATTTTTAAATATCTCTAAAATGGGTTATTTTGAGTCTAAGATTTTTATTTTTATAAATCCTCTAAACCAATTAATTTTACACATTTTTAGGTCTCAAAATTAAAATTATTTTTTGTCTTTAACACTTAGTTCAACAATTTAACTCCTATTATGGAAACTTGTCTTTTTACACTATATAGTTAATATAGTGAATATAAAATGATAAACTAACCCCAATTGGATTGTGTAAGAAATATTTTACATTGTACTAGTTAGTTGGTCAAGATATATATTTTTATTAATTTTATATCTTCAAATAAAATATTTTTTGATTATAAATCTCATTTATGTTAGTTTGGATACTAATTATCACTTGATATTTTAAAAAAATTAAAAAATGATTCCTTAAAAAAAATATTAACTCATCACTAACATGTAATATTAATGTCATAAATTCTTTTATAACATCAAATATTTCAAATGTTTTTAATTTCAATATTATTAATATCATTTATTTGGTTCATCGTTCAATAAATCTATTACTACATCATCATTATGTCACAATTAAATTTATTTATTTAATGTATAAAATTTATAAATAAATTATCATTATGTAGATAAAAAAATTTAAATTTATAACGATTATTTATAGTTGACCATATCACTTATATAACCTCTAAAAAAATTATATAGTTACAAAATTTTGAATTTGACATTTTCATCTATCCATAAAATAAAATATAATAAAGTTCCTAATCTAAAAAAAGTGTATTAAAAGGGATAATATTATCAAACTAATTTTTCTTTTGGTTGAAAATCACTTATCTAATGACATTATGAAAAGTTTTAGGGTAATTTTATATTATTATTATATTTTTTACCTTTAATTACCATATCTAACATTAATCATGGTAAATAAAATTCAAATGTTACTATTCATAAAAATTATTTTGATCTAATTAGACCACATTTTTCATACTAATAACAACTATGTATGTCCATTTTTTAAAATTTAATTCACAGAAGCGGAAAAATTACGTTTAATGTTAATCCTGCATATGTGGCTAGAAGATATGTAAAATGAACGTTCTAAAGATCAATAATTTTTTATATGTAATTATTTTATATGAATTATTCCAAGGACCTAAATTGGATAAATATATATTTTATTTATCTATTGTGACTTTAAATTAAATTAAAATTTAAATAATTATTTAATTGAAAAAGTCGGGTTTTAACAACTTTTTAGTATTTTTCAATATTCATCAAAAATTGAAACTTTTCATAAAAATACCAAAAATTCAACCAAAGATAATTTTATCATTATGAATTAAAAAATAATCATTATTTTAAAAAAATCTAGGAGTGTCTAAAATTAATTTTATTATATTTTAAAGAAGGGTATGAAAATAAGTTCATTTGAGAAAATAGTAGTTTTAAACATATAAAGACTTTACCAAAAACGATATTCTTCATTATTAGAACCATTATACCGAATAATTAAAAAGAATTTATTAATATTAATGTTACAATTTTAATGTCTAGGTTATAACTATCTTATTTAAATAGTTATAATAAGAAAGTGTTGTTTCACAAAAACATGGCGTTGTTTGTTACAGAATCCAAATTGGTGTTTCCTATTGTACAATCTTCCCTTAGTGTTGTGTATATCAAAATCCGAAAATAGTGACATTATATAACAAAAAAATCTATATTTAGTGTTCCATTAAGGGAAAATATCATATTATTAAATTAATTCGAAAAAAACACAAAATCTTGGGGTGTTATAGCAAAGTTGAAGCAATGTTTTTTACTAAAGATGATGGAAAAAATAAATTAATTTTAGTAGTTAATTATGAAGTGTTTGGAATTTGTGGTTTATATTAAGAATATAATGAGCTTGAATTTCATCTAAAGATATAGTTTAAATATTTTTGAAAAACATTTGTAACACTTGAAAGAGAAATTAAAAAAATAGAAGGAAATACCTACAATAAAAAATTGATAATTTATTCATGAAGAGTAATATAAGTTTCTAAAAGCGTGTGATTTTCTAAAGATGTGTCTTGAGAATAAAAATAATAAGAATAAATATGTTTAAGTGAATTTGAATTTAAATAATAAGAGTTGGAATTTATCCAAAAAAACGTTTTCTAAAGCTAAATAGGGAGTTGCAAGCTTCCAAAACTCTATCTCTTATGTTAGTGAATGTTTTGGGAAGTATGAACCTGAGAAGGGTCAAAAGTTTCCTTCAAATTTTATAAATAAAGGTAAAAAGATTCCTAAGAAGAATAAGGTTATGAAAATTTTGTATGTACCTAAAACCCACAATTTTGGATGTTCAAAAGTTTTTAAAACCTCTCAGTATGAACCAAAATTTTCTACATTTTCTAATTATGATAAGTTTGGAAAGAAATATGAATTGAAGTGTATTATTTTGGGAGAAAATAAAAAAAATTGATACAAAAAATCTCAAATAATAAAGATAAGAATGTTTCTGATAAACATGTTCATAATTCTAGATATTATGGAAGTTATAGAGGAAAGAATTATTTCTATAAGTAATCTTAGTATTAGTGTGTATTTGTTCATATAAAAAACAAGTTTTCGTTCATTCAAAAATACTATAATTATTCCACGAGTTATAGAAGTAATATAACAAGGGTGATTCGATCCTCCAAAAAGAATAAATCTAAGATAAATGTTTAAAAAAATATAAGAATGTTGTATTTAATGTTGAAAATACATTCTAACCTTTAGAAACTGTTTGTAACATATGTGAATAACCTAGAGATCATGATAAATAATTTCCTATTTTTTAGTATAAAAAAATATTTATAACAAATCAGAGAATATATATGTGATGAAATAAAAACTGAATGAAAAATATTTTATTTAAAAAAAAATTCTCAAAGATACAAGAGGGAAATTACCCTGGATCAGGTATATTCGGTGTTCTATCACATGACAGAAGATTTCAAATTATTGAAGAATATGAAAGATTTCAAAGTAGGAACAGTGATATATGGAAAAGATTAATCCCTCATAATCAAATGAGTTGGATCTAATATTATTAGGGAAGAAAATATGAAATCAAATAATGATTTTTTTGCTTATGGGTTGAAACACAACTTATTTATTTTTTTCCCAACATTTTGATGAAGGAAATAAAGTTTTTTTAAAGAATAATTTTTTTTGTGAAAAGAGATGAATATGGACAAGTTTTGAAAAAGTCCAATTCAAAAAAGAGAAACTTGTTTCAAATTGGTGAAGGTCAAAACTCATGTTACTTAAGAATTAATTAAGATAATAAATTATTCCATAAAATATTGGGAGACATGTTTCTGAGAGACATGAGCAAGTTATCAATGTGAGATAGTGTTTGTGGTATTCTTGATATTTCCACAGAAGATATTGGTGTTTCAAAATTTTTTATAAAGAAAATATTACAAACACATTGTATAAGAATGTTTTTATCCATTCAACTCAACCCCTGGAACATATCCATTCTGATAAATGTTCCCCAATGATAAAACAATAAAATTTTAGTGATAAGTTCTTGATTTATTTAATTTATGATTTTATTCACATTACTTATGTTATTTATTTAAAACATAATTCATATTCTTTGAATACGTTAAGAAGATTCAGGAGAAGATATGAGAAGGAATTTGGGTATTCTATAAGGAATTTGAGATCTTATAGTGGTGTTGAATACAATAATTAAGTATTTAAAAGTTATCTTAAAAAACATGCAATTCAGCATGATTTTAGTATACCATACACACCATAAAAATTGGTCTTGTTTAATGGAAGAATATAATTTTGTTTAAAATAGGGTGTACTATAATAAATGAATGTGGTCCTTATCATTAATTTTGAAAAACATCTAACAGCACATCTATTTGTATTCGAAACGTATTTTTTATAGTCTATGATCTGATATGACTCTATGAAATGTTATATGAAAAAACACTATGTTTAAAAAACATACATGTTTTTGGGAGTCTAGAATCATAAAGAAAAAAGGTGGAAGCCTCTGAAAGTTTGATCATATGGTTGAAGATAGAATCTTTATTATCTATGATCCATATGGAAGATAATATGGATTTTTTAATTAAGAAACAAGAATATTATTTGACATAATTGATTTGAAATTTATTGAAATATTAAAGGAAGATATGTCACAAACTCATGTATATGAGGAAGATAAATACGATGAAATTTTTTATTAAAAGATATAATAAGGAGGAAAATAATTATAATACCATTCAAGAAGAATAATCAGACACAAATATTTATAGTGATGAGAAATAATATCATACATATCATACAAGGATGAGGAAGAAAGTGGAATCTTGAAACATAATTTTTGTTCAACATCAAAAGGATCAAACAAGAAAAATGTAAAAAGGCATTACACATGTTTCTTTATATTAAAAAGTTGATCCAAAATATGTGAATAAATATTTTTAACATCTAGAATGTATTTAGTCTATGGATGAAGACTTATATCAAATTGAGAAGAAAAACACTTGTAAAATAATACATAAGACAAATGACAATAAATTTATTCGTATAAAGTGGGTGTTCTAGAAAAATTTGAATTAATATGGTAAAGTGTTAGGAAAAATCTAGGTTAGTATACAATGGTAACTCTGAAATTTAAGCCATTGATTTTGATGATAATTCATGTCTGGTGGTATGGTTAGAAACAATAATAATATTTCTTATCATTATTTCACAAGGAAGTTATAAAGTATTTCAAATGGTTGTGAAGTTAGAATTTTTTAATGGAGAACATGATAAAGAAATATATATTGAACAACTATGTGTATTTTTTGTTGGTAAGGATGAAAGTTATTTATGTAAGTTGAATAAGTCCTTATATGGGATAAAGAAAGCTCTGAGGGAATAATATTTCAAATTTTATACTTTCCTAAGAATGTTTAATTTTAAAAAAAATATAGGGTTAATAATAATATATACACTAAAGATAATCATGAGATTTACCTGATTCTTATTTTTTATGTTGATAACATTAAACTTGATGGGAATGAAGAAAGAATTTTTGAAATATTTTCTAAATAAATGAAAAGAAAATTGAGATATCCATGAGAGGTGAAATGAAATACATTTTGGGGTTAAAATATTACAGAATAAGAAACTCTTATTTATATCTATGTATAATTATACTAAGAAAAATATTAATAAGTTTTTAATGAAAATTTTAAACTTTTTTCCACAAAACTTTTAGTGGGAATCATGTTAACTAAACATGAAGAAGGTAAGACATTTGACTCTAAATATTTTGGAAGCTAATTGGAAGTTTGTTTCATTTGACTGCCTCAAGACCATACATTGTTTATGTTGTTAATTTATGTGAGATATTCCAATGTTTTCCAAAATAATCACATCTATTAGATTAAAAAATAATTCATAGGTATATCAAAGTCACAAAATATTTCAGAATCAGATATTATAGCTCAAAAATAATTGATTTGTTTTGGTACACATATAATGATTGGTAAAACATTATTGATAATAAAATATCCACATATTATGGAGTTTACTTTATGGGAGAAATTTGTGTTAGGTGACATACCTAGAAACAAAATTAGGTACCTCTTATAATAGCTGAATATGAGTATGTTGCTTACACTCAAGCTTATACACAACTTATATGGATTAAGAATCGGTAGGAAAACATACTTATTTAAGTAAGGATACACTTTTTATTGGGTGGAAATCACCAAAGATCCATCAAACATACAAGAAGCCATATGAAACATTATCATTCACAACAAATTGATATAAAAGTTAATTTTATCAAAGAGCATGGATATAATAATTTATTAATTCTAGATTATTTTACTAAATCGGATCAAGTGGTAGACATATTCATAATACCTTTACTGAAGGAATCATTTTTCAATTTGATGCAAAACATGGGAATCTAATCAATTTCTCTCCAAGGTTTAGTTTTGTTTTTCTTTCCCCTCCCTCATCTAGTCTTTTAGTAGTGTTTTCAAGTGAGATAAATGTTTCATAAATCTTTCACATAATGCATGATAAACATTTTAAGGAAGAATGTATATAAGGGATATGTGGCTAGGATAAGAACTTATCATGTAATTGTGTGAGCTACTCTAATAGTTTTTTAAAGTGTGTAGAAATGTTGTATCTATAGTGAATACAAATAATTTTTGAATGGTGAATGAAAAATAAGTTATTAAAGATGAATAAGCTTCATGAGTCACTATTTTTGGACAACATGGTGTTGCATTAAATGGTTTGTTTTTTTTTCTACAATAAGTTAGCTCATATAGGCTTAGAGTTGTTGATAATTAATCCATATATTCAGGATAAAAATTTTATTGATTTAGGAAAAAATTTTGAAATAAAAATAAAATGGGGGGTTGTTTGGACAATGTTGGTTGAAATTTATTTTTCGGATGCTGAATGAAGTTGATGAAAATCATTTTGTCTTTTTATGTTGTGAAAAAAGTAACCATAAATTTTAATATTTTATGATAATATATTGATGGTACTATACTTAGTAGATTGGATTCATGTTTAATAAGAAAATCTATTATATTTGGTTTTTTATTCTAGAATTTTTTGCGGGTGGAGTTTCTTTTCAAACTCACCATTGATCTAGAATGAAAGTTACAATTGGTATGAGAAAACATATCAGAGTCTAAATGAATCCATACTAAATTAGATGATTTTTTTTTATTTCCTCAATATCAGAAGTTTCTCTGAAACATGTGATGTAAGATTTGTGAATGAAATGGAGAAAATATGGTTGAGTCATTCCAAGTGGTGCCAATCATATTAAGGTTTGAATAGAAATATAGAATATGATGAAAGGTCGGAAAGTCATATAAACATTCAAATTTATGTTAAACATTATTATGAATATAATATTGTTATAAAATTTATAAGGAATTCAATATAAAAGTATAAGTTTGTGCTGGAAAAAAATATATGGATGTTGAAGTTAATGAAGATGCAATTTTTTGAAGCACAGATCGATTGATCCATTATATTTTCCGATCTATTGTACTGTCTAGTTCACCAGTTAAAAAATTCCTAAGGATAAATCATCAGTGGGGATGTTTTGAACAAATAATTCACTCTAGATGATGTTTTATCAGATGTGGTATCACACCGATCCATAAAAGGTAGTTAGAGACTAATCTATTGATGCATATTAGTATGTAGAGATTGTTGGGACTAATGATTGTGAGTGGGATTAGAGACCAATCAACTGGGTGATGATCAACAATGTAGTCCACCAATTTCATTAGGATTCTTTTGTTTTTTCTATTGGTTTAATAAAAAAGAAAAAAGAGTTTTGTTATTTTCTGGATTGGGTTAAGAATCATCATACAAGAAGTGGTATTGATTCATCAAGTAGAGACAAAACCTATCCATCAGATGCAGGATGACATCGATAAGTTGTCAAAAATTATACTTCATCACATAGAGTCTGAGGGAGTTATGAAAAATTTAATAGAATTGTATTTGTTATGAATTAATTGTGAAAGTGATTTCAAGGGGGTTCGAAGATGGTTATGAAGTGTTTTTGAGGGGTTCTTCTATCTTTTGACATTGTAACTATGTTTAAGGAAATTTAAAAAGTAACTAATGTATAATGAAGATAGAAAAAAAATTGTTAGAATGGATTCAAAGTTTTATGTATTTCAATTGGTATGTTTCATCAGAATGAGATGTAATTTGTTTTATTTATAATATTATAATTCAACTTAATAATATATTGTATGTTCATATATGTTTTCTTTATAATGAGAATAGCATTAGATTATTCAATGGTATCAGATAGAAGAATTGTTAAAAATTTAAAATCTAGCTAATGTTTTGAGAAGCTTTCATAATTTTTTAGAAGAATTGAGGCGACTTGAATATGTTTTGAAATATTAAAAGATGATGTTTAAAGGAATGTGTAATTCCAGTCTCGTAAATTTGGTTGAGTGGGAAAACATTTTAAGGTTATTTCCCAAACCACTTTTGTATCTCCTATAAATAGAAGAAATTACATTGTACTTTCTCCCACTTATACTGTTCATGTGAGAATAGATAGAGAAAGAGATGAATGTTTTTTTCAGAGAGAAGGCTTTTCTAGATAGAGACCTACGGAGGAAGGTTTCTAGAAATAACACTACATCATAATCAGAAATTTTGGTTAATTTTTTAAAAATTGCTGATAAATATTTTAGAATTTTTAAAAAATACAAAACTTCTTCCCCCAGACACCCCCTCACCCCCCTTGATCCTGACTCACCCACCCCCGATAAAAATCCCAATCTCATTGGTCCGATACTAAGTTATTGATACCCCATTCTCCAAACGACTTCAGATCTTGATCCCAAGCTGCTGACACATACTTTCCCTACCTACACCCCATTCCTGATAATGAGCTGCCAACACCCCCTCACTCACACCCCCAAGCACCCTGATCCCAATTTATATCCACTAAGATCTCTCTCCCCTAAACCATTGCTCCCACTACTGCCCCTAGTAACCACCCCACTGTTGGTCCCCCTCCTTGACTTGTTTCTATAGGATCCTTCTTCTTCATTGGTTTTAGATCATCAACATATTATTATACCAATCTTGAGTTAGGTGTTTTTTTTAATATATTCTTCTTTTGATTCATTTACTAAAATTATTATAATTTATTCCATTTGAGATTGGTTTGGCCTAATTTATTGATTTTTAACTAAAAATGACCCATTTTTTAGAAAAATTTTCTTTGCATGGTTGAATTAATATATTGATTTAATCCTTTATTTTTTTGAAATGATGTCGGTGTTTTCACTATTCTCAGTATATTTCATTCTCAAAATATAAATTTTCCTTTTAATGAAATTATGTTTATTAACTAATGTTAATTCCACAATCTTTAATGTGTGTGTTGCCTTCAAATGTTTTATAGAATGATTTAAAGAAAAATGTTAAAAGAATTTTTTTTGATTGGTTTTTCATATAGTATTTCAAAACATTGAAGTAATATCATAGAATTTTCATATTATTTTTTAAAGGACCTTTCAACACATTAAAATCTGTTTTAAAGGAGACAAATATGATTGGGTTTTATAAAATTAATTGTCGAATGAAATGTTTTATTTTGTTTATAAATTAACTTTTCACCAACATGGTTTTGCATAAAAGACCGTTTAGAAATTTTTAATATAAATTATCTTATTTGATAAATTCAGGATGACTCTTTTACATATTATCTTCCTTGATGGATGATTCTTAGTGAAAAATATAAGTATCGATGAAATAGGAGTTTTAGTCATTGAGGAGTCTTAGTGGTGGGGAGATATGGGAACTTTGTATGCAACAGAAAGTTTATTGTTCATGTTTATTCCATTAAGGATCATTTTTGGGATCCATGTTTTTTTAAATATCACCCAACACTTTGATTGGTTAAGGGGAATCCATCGTAGAATGATTAAAAAGTGTATATTTACTCTAGGATTTTATAGAGTCACACCCCAACTATAATATAATAATAAATTTGAATTTATTCCCGGGACATGTAATGAGGAACAAGGGGTGCTCATATTCTGTAAGATTTTGTACATAGTAGATACCAAATTTGAATGTAGAAAGCCATTATTATATTTTCTAATCTTCTTTCGTATCACTAATATACCTAAAACTATCCATCGATATTTTACATTGACACTTGGAATTGGTAGTTTTTATGTATCTCTGATAACTTGATCGTTACTCAAAATTATAATTTCCACATTTAAACTCCTTTATTATATATGTTTGATTTTTATGAGGTACATTTTTAACCAATTTGTCTTCCTTGATCTAATTTATTCTTTATTGGTACATAGTACATACTCATATCTTCAATATCAATTATTGATATTGGATTGTGAAATTCTTTCAATGACTTCTAAAAATAATATATTTATTAAAAATGGATTTCCACATGTATTTTTCCTCTTGGGTTTCTTAATGGTTTTTAAATGGAAAATGTAACACTTTTACACACCATTTTCCTCACAAATAGACTTTATGGATTTTAATTATCCATTTTAAAATACTTATTTATTTTTAATATATATTTATAGGATCACATGGTACTATTCATATATTTGGAATATGATCACATAGTACTATATATAGTTTTGGAGTATAAGTACTCAATCATCTTGAAAATAAAATATCATTAAATATAAATTAGACATTATATCCCATTTTTTGTATGTTTTGGTGAATCTATTTGATCACATTGATGAATTTGTAATAATTTTTTGTTAACTTGATTTTCTCTAAAATAGTATTGATATTACCTTTCCTATAAGAGATGTTAATTAAATATATATTGAAAACTTATCGGTTTAAGAATGAATTTCAAGAATAAATTTATATACATATTTTAATTTA
This sequence comes from Viscum album, assembly GCA_963277665.1. Taxonomy (NCBI): domain Eukaryota; kingdom Viridiplantae; phylum Streptophyta; class Magnoliopsida; order Santalales; family Viscaceae; genus Viscum; species Viscum album. The sequence goes on from OY728137.1 coordinate 278,106,422, forward strand.
TTAATTGAACCTATATTAATGATATTGGACAAGTTATATTAATAGAGATAGTTTTTAGAGAAAATAATATAATAAAATAATAATTTTCTAATTAATAAGCCATCATATTATGATAAAGTTGTCATTTAATTATACAAATATAGTAGAAGAACAACTAGTTACTTCTATAGGATATTTAATGACGACTAACACAAAGTAATTTGTCAAAATAGAAAATTTAAGTGATTTATTCATTACCTCCTCTGCCACTAGCATCGCTTGTAAAGCATTATGTGACATCCCCTCTAGTAATTATATGACTGTTACTATATGAATATTCTTATAAATACTAGGGTTGTGGTTATTTCATATCCATTTATCTCTTTTCCTATCACACCCCGACCGGGATGACGTGCAATTTCTGTGCGCTTTATAAAAGTAGTGTGACAAGCGCGCAATTTAAACCCTTAATCAATCAACTCCAGATGACACCATTCGAGCACAGTTTGCTCGACTGCGCACTTGATGGCACGCGAGTCGTTCAGCTGCTCAGCGTTCAAAATTAATTGATTAATTAATTTATAATTAATGTGAATAAAATTTATGTTTTAAATTATAGTTATTATTTATTATCATTATTGTTGTGAGTAGTAATTATTATTATTATTATTATTTATTATTATTATTATTAATGATATTATTATTATTATAACTAAAAAGTTGAAAAAAATTGTTTTTTTAGGGTTTGTGAAACCCTAAGGGGGCGCCGTAGCACCCCCCCACCCCCCCCCCCCACCCCTTCGCCTCCCTCCTCTCATGAGGGCTACGCAGCGCCGCAACGCCACTGTACCGCCGACCTCCCTCCCCATGACCCACTCGTCGTCCGACCTCGAGCAACTGCCACCTCTCCCAACCGAGCCGCCACCCGATCCCGGTCGGCAGCCGCCCCGCCAGCCTTCGGCCCGGCTCCCGACGCCACCTCCCCGTCCGGCAGGACCCCCCCAACCCCCCTTTTGTCCAGCTGTTTTCTAGCGAGCACGACCCAGTGACCCGTGCCGGCAGCCGCCCCCACCGCCCTCCGACTCCGCCTCCCACTGCCGGTCTCCGATGGTACTCCCCCATCATGAGCAGCACCCCGGCTGTCGTTCCGCATCGCCCCTTCCAGCGTCACCCCCCTTGTTCTGGTGAACCCGACCGCCCGCGTCCTCCTCCGATATCTTCCCGTTTCCGCCGGTCGCCTCCCTTGGCTCTGCTGTCTCCCTGTCGTGCCTCCCGGCCACCTGCTGCAGCTCCGTCTCACCTCCTCTTTGTCGCATCGGCCTCCACCTGGCCGCACCTGCCTCTTCCTTGCCGCGCCATCTTCCGCCTTGTTGTGGCGTAGCCACGGTTCCCCTCATCGGTAGCCATCTTCTCTCCTAGTCCTGAGTATATTTTAGTTCTATTATTATTATTATTTGATGTCTTTATGCAATTTGATTAATTCCTAAATGTCGTGTTTGTGCCTGTTTGTTTTTCTTGGTGGCGCGGGTGTGAGAAGGGACCGCGAGGCTCGGTCCATCCTTCCACTGAAGTGACATCGTGTCTGCGCTTGGTTTGAGGTAGGCGAATCCATATTTTCCTTTTTGATTAAATCCACTTAATGATTGAGCAATTTAATTAAATTTATGATTTAATTTACATATTTTAAAAACACTTAGTTCGTCTTATTTAGTGTTATAAAATTAGTTATGCTAAAAATAGTTTGAGGAAATATTTCAGCTTGTTATACACTATTTGTAAATTATTTAGTTTGTTAAATAAATGGATTAAAGGTTGTTTTATTTTTTTTATAATTTTTGTTTTACAAACTTGTTGGTTCACTCATTTAATTTTTTATAAATTGTTCTGGTTGTTTATAAGTTTTCCATCTATTTAGAGTTTTAAGCAACTTGATGAAAAATGATCTGGTGTGTGTGTGTGTTGAAACTGTGTTCCCATATGGCTCTTAGTGTGGGTTTGGTGAAATATTCATATGAGCTTTTGTCGCACTCTTTTGAAACATTTTACTAAATGATTAAATTATTTTTCTGAGTATGTTTCCCTCATGACTTTGCCTGTTTAGCATTATTTACAAGTTTCATGTTTTTCTTTTTGGAATTTTAAAGGCCCGTTTGGCACTTTTAACTTTAATGTGATGCTGTGTTAATTTTTAAAAGGGATTTTGGTTGGAGAATGAGTGAGTTCCCAGTTGTAAACCTAAAGCGTTTGTGAAATGGTTTAACTACTTAGATGTTGTGAAGGCCCGGTTGGAACTTTATTTAATATGAAATGTATGTATTTAAATGTGGGGCACCTTTATAGGAGGGATATACCGTATGGGTTATCATATATTGGTGTCCGTGTTTGGGGTAGGAATGTGCGGTGAGATGAGTCACGCGTGCGAGCGCCTCCTACTTACACCACGATATAACTACCATGGGTTCCTGGGTGTCTTATAGATTATCATGTGATGATTGCTCATCAGCCCCGAGTAGACGAGTTGGTGCCCTCTGGTAGATTGAGAGGCCAGGTGGGATTTTCTGCTGATTTTTTCATGAGGGAGATTAGTGGGTTATAGACTATGGGGCTTCACCATACGCCGGTAGGTGGTTCTGAACCGAGTGCTTCCAGGGGTTGTCTAAGGATGTTTAAGATCGCCCATGGTTTCAGCCTGTATTACTTGTTTACTTTCAGCTTCACTGGGTTATTTTTAGCCTGTACTGTTTACCTGTTTCTTTATAGCACATCCTTGGTATCATTTGTACCTGGTTTTGTTTATAAAACAGATAATGGTTTGAAAATAATTTATAGTGTGCGTTGGATTTTCAAATGGGAAAAAGGTTTTTGTTTATTTTAAAATATGAAAACCCTATTTTTATTTTTGTATTTCAAACATGTGTTAATGAATTGTTTGAGTAAAGGATATATTTGGATTCAGTGGTTTACTATGGAATCCCTACTGAGCTTTTTGTGCTCATTCCAATCTTTTACATTTTCAGTTGCAGGTTTTGATTTTCTTCAGGTTTCTCTTTAGTGACTGGTCGTGTTGGGAGAAAGTCTTGTCTTTGGTTTTGTGGTGACCTTGAAGGTCACATGGAGGTATGTCCAGATTTATTTTCATTCCACTTTTAGTTTTAGTTTATTTTTGTTTCATTATTTACTTGTTTTCATGTCTTTCTTTTATAGGCCAAATCATTCCCACTTGTTAGTTTTGATGCCTGGTACTAGTTGTCATCCCGTGGGGATCAGGAACGCCCTTCGGGCCTTGTCTCGCACCGGATCAGGTGACCGGTTCAGGATCAACGTGGGTTGGTTCGTGCAAAAATGGTATCAGAGGCAGGTCCTTGTTATTTGGGGTGTTTGGTAGTTGGAGATTAGGACTGTCAAGACTTGAGAGGTAGGTACGAGAAGGGCTTCATGAACCCTTGCTCGTTCCAAAACTCGAGTTACCAGGGGTAGTCCTGGACTTGAATCTTTTGAATTTTTTTGGGATTGAGGGATGACAACGGAGGCAAACTGGTGTTACGTCTTGATTTCACATGGAGTAGTGACCCATGTGGAGTCTGAGTACATGGTTTAAAATCCCTCCTAGTTGTTAATGATTACATGGGGAATGACCCACTACCATGTCGTCGAATTAAGCATGAAGACTAGTCCCTCACTCCGCTAGTTTGATGCAAGATGGACATCATCTTGGTTTCGGTTAGTGTAAGTGTACTTTTGAAAAAAAAAATTGGTTTTATTTTAAATAAAAAAATGTTTTCTCTAATTCTTTTTTAAATTGGTAAAGTGATTTTGGAAATTGAAGGTGTTTTGGTTTCAAAGTTTGGTACTCGTTTGGAGTTGGTATGGAAATGGTTTGGGTGCGACCCTTGGTATTCTTTATGAATGATCTCATGTGTGCGGGTTTGGGTAAATATTTCATGAGAGGCACTTGTTCATGGATGGTGTGAGTGGAGAGGATGGACACGCATGCGACGATTCATGAGATGCTATGGGTGTTTATTTGAAACCAAAGGTTTGACCTTGTCTTTCTAAAATTATTTTTGAAAGAGGAAAATAATTTCAGAAATTGTCTTCTGTTTTAGAAATTGGGTTTTGTGTTTGTAATGTATCCTTGAAATAAGGCAGTTTTGAAATTGAAATGAAATGGTGGTTTTCAAAAAGTTGATTTTTGGCGGGTGAGCCAGTTGTTGGTATGCGATTGTCCTTTTGATTATGATTTTATTGGGTGATTATTTTTGGCTTTGTGTTTTTATGTTGTTTTGAGAATGTCGCCCAGAAAGATCCCTAATGTTTCTAATGAGTCATGCCCAGTTTCTGGTCCTTCTCAGATGTTTCCTTTTATTCATGGTGATCGAGGCCCATTAGAATTAGTAGAGTGGCTGGAAGAGGTGGAGCGTTTCTTTAGAATGTTGGGAACTCCCGAGGCTGTTAAGGTTCGTGCCGTTACGGTATTGTTTCAGGGTCCAGATTTGGACCAGTGGAAGATGATTTCCCCACCATCAATGCAATTTGAAATGACATGGGATGTCTTTCAAACCATTTTCATCCAATGGTTTATACCTGAAGAAGTGAAGGCGAAGAAAAAGGGAGATCTCGTACATATTCAACAAGGTCAACAAATGGTGAAGGCATATATTGACCAATTCAAAGAACTGATTGTCTTTTCTCTAGAGGTAGCATCGCATGATCTCATGAAGACCTCTCTTTTCACCAGGGGTCTTCATTCGGAGATCAAGGAACAGGTCCTCCCTCTTAAAGACCATCGTTTCGAGAAGCTGGTTGAGGAATCTTTTTTAGCTAAGTTGGGTTTTGGAGTGCCGGTGGTCAGCATTCCAGTGTACCCAATTGTTCGTAAGGTTTCCCCATATGGCAAGGAAAGGATGCCAGAGGAACCAATTCCTAAGGAGTTATCCCCTTCGGATACGATTTCCGGTTTGTCTGATCATTCAGTGGTATGCTATCAGTGTGTTCGTTTTGGGCATTTAAAGCCATCATGTCGCAACCCACCAAATATGTGACATTGTTGTGGTTGTCTGGGTCATCTGGAAAAGTTTTACAGGAATCGACGCCTGAAGAAGATGTCCTAATCGAAGGATTCTAGTGCCTGACTGTGAGGTAGGAAATGCTTCAGCCATCAGAGCCCCAGCCACAGGACCTGGGGTGAAGCTCACGCACAGTCAGGATTTGCCGGGGGTGTAAAGCCTCGGCCCAGTTTGTGTGTTTCATGTTGGAATAGAGACTTTAAAAAATATTTTTTTATCTTGTTTCACTGCTGCTAGAGTTGAGTCATTCTTCTAAGTTCATCGTTTTCTTGTGATGTTATGATGGATATTTTTTACTGTAATTCCAACCGACCTGTTATTGGAATGTGAGTTTCTGAATCGTGCATTTCTCTTAAAGCGTGTTTGACCCTTGTATGGGTTGATCCTGATTTAGTTGTGTTGTTTTGGATATGTTTTTGTCTTGTGGAACCGTGGAGCTGTGTTTTCAACTCACTATCAGGGTTAAGTCCTTCTCGTGGGTTTTCTTTAGTGATGATTGTTTTTTGTTTGGATTGGTTGAGAGTTCCTGTGTGGGATCCTCTCCCCGGGGTGATGTTCTTGGGTTTTTAATTTTGTTCTAGTTAAGTCCTTGTGGTGGGGAAAATACTCTCGTGTTCTCCCATTCTCTTATGTTGGGGTTTCTCCTGAGTTGGTCGGGTGTGACTTGTGGAGTGAATAGTCACCCCGAAGTTCTTGATTTTTCTCTCTCAATTTTTTTTTTGCGCATTGACTTGAGTTTTGGTAGTCCTATGGCTTGTTAAATTTCTGGGGGCAGAAAGTTTTTGTGGTGGGGAGAATTGTCACACCCTGACCGGGATGACATGCGATTTGCACCCGCTTTATAAAATCACGGTGACAAGAACGCAATTTAACCCCGTAATCAATCAGCACCAGATGACACCATTCGAGTGTAGTTTGCTCGACTGTGCACTTGACAGCACGAAAGTTGTTCAGCTGCTCGGCCTTCGAAATTAATTGATTAATTAATTTATAATTAATCTGAATAAATGTTATGTTTTTAATTATAATTATTATTTATTATCATTATTTTTATGAGTAGTAATTATTATTTTTATTATTATTTATTATTATTATTAAGGATATTATTATTAATATAACTAAAAGGTTGGAAAAAAATTGTTTTTAGGGTTTGTGAAACCCTAAGGGGGCGCCGCAACCCCCCCCCCCCCCCCCTTCGCCTCCCTCCTCTCCCGTGGGCTACGCAGCGCCGCTCTCCCACCGACCTCCCTCCCCGCGACCCGCTCTCCGTCCGACCTCCAGTAGCCACTGCCTATCCCGACTGTGTCGCCACCCGATCTCGGCTTCTTCTGCCCCGATCCCGGTCGGAAGCCACCCCACCGGCCTCTGGCTCTGCTCCCAGTGCCACCTCCCCGTCCGGCCGGACCCCCCCCCCCCCCCTTCAGGCTGTTTTCCGGCGAGCACGACCCCATGACCTGTGCTGGCAGCCACCCCCACTGGCCTCCAGCTCCACCTTCGACCGCTAGTCTTCGAAGGCACCCCCCCATCATGAGCAGCACCCTGGCCGCCATTCCGTGTCGCCCCTGTCGGCGCCGCCCTCCTTGTTCTGGTGAAACCGACCGCCCGCGGTCTCCTCCGATGGATGCCCGTTTGCGCTAGCCACCTCCCTTGGCACTGTCGGCTCCCTGTCGCGCCTCCCAACCGCCTCCTGCAACTCTATTGCACCTCCTCTTTTCCACGCAGGCCTCTGCCTTACTGCACCGGCCTCCGCCTTGTCACGCCGGCCTCCGCCATACTGCGGTGTGGCCACGGTTCCCCTTGCCGGTAGCCATCTTCACTCCTAGTCTGGAGTATATTTTAGTTCAATTATTATTATTATTATTATTTTATGTCTTTATGCAATTTGCTTAATTCCTAAATGTCATGTTTGTGCTTGTTTGTTTTTATTGGTGGTGCGGGTGTGCGAAGGGACCGCATGTCTTTATGCAATTGGATTAATTCATAAATGTTGTGTTTGTGCTTGTTTGTTTTTCTTGGTGGCACAGGTTTGCGAAGGGACCGCGAGGCTTTGTCCATCCTTCCACTGAAGTGACATCATGTCTGTGCTTGGTTTGAGGTAGGCGAATCCATATTTCCCTTTCTGATTAAGTCCATTTAATGATTGAGCAATTTAATTAAATTTATGATTTAATTTACACATTTGAAATACACTTAGTTAGTCTTATTTAGTGTTTTAGAATTAGTTATGCTAAAAATAGTTTGAGGAAATATTTCAGCTTGTTATACACTTTTTGTAAATTATTTGGTATGTTAAATAAATGGTTTGAAGGTTGTTTAATTCGTTTATAATTTTTGTTTTACAAACTACTTGGATCACTGATTTAATTGTTTATAAATTGTTCGGGTTGTTTATAAAGTTTCCATTGCTTTAGAGTTTTAAGTGACTTGATGAAAAATGCTCTGGTGTGTGTGTGTGTGTTAAAATTGTCTGCCCATATGGATCTTAGTGTGGGTTTGGTGAAATCTTTATATGAGATTTTGTCGCACTCTTTCGAAACATTTTATTAAATGATTACATGATTTTTCTGAGTATGTGTCTCTCATGACTTGGCCCGTTTGGCATGATTTACAAGTTTCATGTTTTTCTTTTTGGAATGTTAAAGCCTCGTTTGGCACTATAAACTTAAAGCGATGCTGTGTTGATTTTTTAAAGGGATTGTGGTTGGGATATTCCGGATCACCCTTGGTTTTAGCCTGTATTACTTGTTTACTTTCTGCTTCACTGGGTTATTTTCATCCTGTACTGTTTACCTGTTTCTTTATAGCACAGCCTTGATATCATTTGTACCAGGTTTTTTTTATAAAACAGAAAATGGTTTGAAAACGATTTATAGTGTGCGTTGGATTTTCAAATGGGAAAAAGGTTGTTTTTTATTTTAAAATGTGAAAACAATATTTTTATAGTTGTATTTAAAACTTGTGTTAATGGATTGTTTGAGGAAAGGGTATATTTGAATTCAGTGGTTTACTTTGGCATCCCTACTGAGCATTTTGGGCTCACGCCTATCTTTTACATTTTTAGTTTCAGGTTCGTCTTTTCTTCAGGTTTCTCTTTAGTGATTACTCGTGTTGGGAGCAAGTCTTGTATTTGGTTTGGTGATGACCTTGAATGTCACATGGAGGTATGTCCATATTTATTTTCTTTCTGCTTCCAGTTTTAGTTTTTTTAGTGTCGGTCTTTACTTGTTTTCCTGTCTTTCTATTATGGTCCAAATCGTTCTCACTTGTTAGTTTTGATGCCCGACACTAGTTTCCAACCCATGGGGATCGGGAACACCCTTCGGGCCTCGCCGCGCACTGGCTTGGGTGACCGGTTCAGGGTCGACCCTGGTTGGTTCGTGACATTTCCTATTTATTAATAATTATGTGTTTAAATTTTATTACTAATCTGTAGTCACATTGTGACGTATATTATTAAAATTTAGATCACATTACCAATGAACACACCAAATTATGCTAACAGTTTGGAGGAGTTTTTAGATTTTTCAATTTCCAATCAATCCACTGATGGGAGAATAAGATGTCCATGTCCTAAATCTAAATTTAGTAGATTGTTGAAGTGTAATGAAATTTAGGAAAACTATTTTTTAGATAAATTCCCTACTAAATATTTGGCTTGGATTTGGCATGGAAAATCAAACATTAGATAAACTTTGAACACTAACATCAATAGATATAATGAGCTCCCAACTTCATTGATCCTATATATGGGTTTCATTATTTATTTGAGTGCGGAAATCAATATTTTTATAGTAGATGTTTAAAATATTTAAAACATTATTTTCTGATGAAGTTTATATCATATCAAATGCCTATGTGGAATTACAAATAAGGTGATATACATGATATTGTAATTTTTACATTATGAATTTCCTAAAGAAAATATTCCAGAGTCTTTTTATGATATGATAAATGTTTTTTACAATATTGGATTGAATTATAAAAAATATGTGTGTGTGACCCAGTGATTTTATGCTTTATCGGGGAGATTATTAAAGGAGATAGGTTTTCTAAAAATGTTCTTCTTCTACATGGCAGTCAATGACTGACATTGGATGTCTGAATCAATATACTACAATGAAGAAAAGTTAATGGAAAACAATTGAAAATATTTTTCATTACATTCCTTTAAATCCTCAATTACAAATATAATTTATGTCATCAAAAATTTTGAACACATAAAGTGGAATTATGTAGTTAATAACAATGATGGGTTAATGCGACATCCAATAGATTCAAAATTGTGGAAGACATTTGATTCATTATATCAAGATTTCTTATCTGGCCCTAGGAATGTTTGATTGGGATTGGCTATCAATGGAACTAAACTATTTGGTACTTTAAGAACTACTTATATTTTTTGGCTGGTAGTTTTGATCCCTTACAATCTACATTTTTAGACATGTATAACACAAGTATCTTTTATTATTTTGATGGTTATTCTTAGAAAAAAAATGTCTGGAAATGATATTGATGTATACTTGAAATATTTTATTGAAAAACTACATGAGATAAAGAGAAATGGTGTTAAGACTTATGATTTATCTTCTAGAATAATATTCAAATTGAAATCATCTCTAATGTGAACCATTAGTTAGTTCCATGGAAATGGGAATTTAATTGGTTGGAATACTTACACGTGATTGTATTTTCCTATTTGAAACATTGATTTTGATCCCAAATGACAACCTCACATAAAAAATGGTGATTCATGTGACATTGGTGATTTCTTGATGCATATCATATATTTCGGTTGAACAATTAAAAATTCAATGGTTATATTGATAACAGATCACATCTGTAGTTGTTGACAAGTTCTAAAATATTGGCATAACTTGAAAATGTTGAAATATAATTTGGGAAGGTGTATCAATTAGATGATAGTGGGAAATGTTTTTTAAGTGCATCATCAAGTGAAATTGGAACACAATAATGGAAGAAAAATAGTATATAATTCAAACTTCCATATTGGGAATTTAATTTGTTATAAAATAATCTAAATGTGATGTATGTTGAGAAGAATGTTTGTGGCCATTTTATCTTTATACTGCTTAATGAAAATGGTAAATTTAAGGATAATCTCAACACTCAAAAACAATTACAATCAATGAACATAAAGTGTGATCTTTGGCTAGATGAGAATGGAAAGTGTGCTCTGGAAATTTTTCAATGAAAAATTAGGATAAAGATACATTTCTTCGAGTTCTAAAACATGGAAATGTATATGATGGTTATTCAAGTAACACCTCAAGGTTTGTTGACTTAAAGCATTGTTAGTTACATGGATTTAAAAGTCAAGATTCACATATTTTGTTACATTAGTTTCTACTATTGTCAATGCATACGTTATTACCTGAAAAGGTTATTTTTGTTGTACTCTAATTTTGCACATTATTTAGACAACTATGTGAGAAAAGTATATAACCTTTTGATCATGACAACCTTCAAGAGATATTTTAATTGGAACTTTGTGAAATTGAGATGATATATCCTCCATCATTTTTTTCTATCGTGATTCATTTAACAATGAATTTAGTTTAGAAAACTAAATTAGTAGGCCATGTACATTATTGATTGATGTATCCAGTTGAGAGGGAACATTATTTGTATGTTTTTCATTTAATTAAACAATTATTGGAAATTCATTAAATACACAGTTATTTTTTTACTTTTATTTCATAGATATCTTGGGCATTTGAAATCATACGTGAAAAATAAAGCTTAACTTAAAGGCTCTATTTCTAAAGGTTGTTTGGCAGAGGAGTGTCTTAACATTAGTTCTACATACTTTTATGATATTGAGAAAAGATTCAATCGAATTGTACATGTTGAAAAAACATCAACTCAATATCAACTACATGGGAAATCAAACATCATTCATGATATTGGATGGTTAGTTGGGAGGAGCTCAAACGTTATACAGATAGGAATAGAATTATCACAGGAATATAGATATGTGCTACTGAATAATGAAATTGAAGATCCATTTATTGAATATTTCAGTATTAAAACAAAGATATGAATGATATGACGAACACAAAATGAGAAATATATTAAAAAACTGTTAATAAATATCTTATTGAATGGTTTTCACGATCTATAAGTTATTAAATATTGGAATTAATACAGATATTAGGTTAACACATATATTTTGTAAATATAATAGTGTATATTACATTTTTTATATCATGAATACTGATACTCGAGATGCGTTTTTGGGAGATTTTATGTTCTTTCTTGAGTTCCTCTAAAACATGCTATAATGTTCAATGCTTACAATGTGAATAGATTTAAATTTCATATAGTTAGTCAGGAAGAGGTTTTGAAAACATATAATAATAGTATATTTATGTTTGATGAAGTGGTATAATATAGAAAGTTGAATGATATTATCAAATTAAACTACCATGTGCATTTGTTTAGTTATTTTATTCAAATTTAATTGGGTCAATTTTATTAGGGGTGTAAAAATAGATTCCTTCCAATTTACTTCTATGAACATCCCTCATACGATGGATGTTGGTGAACATGAATTACATGATCTCTATTTTTTATCATCATAAAAAAATTATATATTATGTGGAAGATGTCGCAAATGAAGGGTGGAGTGTAGTTTCTCGTGTAATACAATGATACGCGTATGATATGGGTGATGAAGTGGAATATTTTACCTCTAACATTGAATCCCATCAGTAGCAAGAAGTGAAATTATTTTTGCATCATGATATTCAAAACATTAGTTTTTCAATGGTAGATGAAGTAGATGATATAAGGATGGAGTAGTAAAATAACATGATTGAAGGATAAAATGATTGTATGTTCATTCATCCATTCATTTATCAACCACTTATGTCATTTTTTCAATCAATCATTATCATAGTTACGCATATTTTGTTTTTTAGTGTTGTGCATCTGTTATAATTTTTTTTCTTTGCCTTAATTTTTTTAAATATATATTTTGTAGTTACTTTTAATTGATTAAGTGACAGGAATTCCAAGGTATAAGTGGTATACTGATACCAGTCGACCATCAGCAGCGAGGTAGCAGGCCACTCTTGGTTCTTCAAGAGGATATTGGTGGGTGACTGTCATAGGTATAAATTGTAAAATGATTAAAGTCATTTTATTTTTTTATACTACAAAACATTTTTCTTAAAAGATGGAAATAATGATATGGTGGAGAAAAATATGAAAATTTAAGATGTCTGCAATCTGATCGGAAAAAATATAGTTGTCCCATTTAAATATTATGGGGTCCCTAAGGATAACACCAAATGATTATTTTTCTAGATTCTAGGCTCCCTAGCGGCATAGCCGGTTACCCTTCTAATTATGTATGATGATTGGATACATATTCCTTCATCTTGCAAAAATGAAGTTTTTGATTCATAGATATAGATAATTTTAATATATTATGGTTTAATTAAATTTCATTAGGCTATTAAATTATAAAATTTTCAAAAAGAATCTCTTTTTAAATGTTTTTTCCTCTATCCCATTGCGGATTTTATAGCATGAAAGTCGACATATAAATCATTGGTTGATTTATATTAGAAGACGACCGGATATGTCCCTAGTCATATTTCATCAATGATTGCTGATGAGTAAGTAAATCAGACAACTTGAAAATCATTTTGTTCACAAAAATTTATTGGTTTTATGTTTATATATAAAAATACAAGACTATTTAATTTTCAATATAATTGTATTAAAAGTTCTAGTTGACGTAAGTAGCTATAGAGATGAATACAGGGATGGATATGGAGAGGGTGATGAGTAGTGTTCATCTAGCAGTGATTAGTGTAATTTTTGATGTCTTGGACTAATACAGAATGAGAGGGTTTGTTGATGTATTGTTTGAGGTATAGATCTGAAACCATTTATGGGGATGTAAACTAATATAATTGTTTATTCGTGACATATTTTTTATATATGTGTGATTTTGTGTACTTATGATAGGGATTTTTCATCCTACTGATAGGTGATACACTTGGTTTGAAATTTTTTTAGGGTAGTTCGGGGACTACAGAATATGTAGCTACAACATTTTTGGTAAATTAACATTTGGTGGAGGTTTAAACCACCACTACATATGGAATATTTTTATTCCGAGTGGTTATAATTGTCGCTATAAGAAGTATTTTTTCAATGGTTAAAACTGTTACTAATTATGATGCACTATTATTTAGCGGTGGTTTAAATTATTTTAGCGGAGGTTTCAATCATTTTAGCATTGGTTTTTCAGGGGAAATATTTTATGATTTATATGTAGTTAAAGTCACCCCTAAATCCTCATTTTCCCCCAGAAAACCACTGTAAACAAAAACTAGCTTCTACAAAATAATCATTCTATGATGCTTACCAGAAATCACTGCTAAATAGAAAAAACATCCGCATATTGGATTCCAAGACATGATTTAGTGGCAGTTTTTTTAAACCATTGCAGAACCATGCAGAGGTGGTTTAAACCGCATCCATATAAATAACTTCTGATATTCAACATTTTTCTTATAGTGTAACAAGAATAAGGAATATAGTATTTAGATTTACTAGATCAGACCAAAACATCAGACACAATTTTTTGAGGAAAGATTAAAGTGGTTTAGAATTGTTTTTAGAGTATAATTTCTTATCTACTTTATATAATGAGGTAACCGATAGGGGAATCAAACTGAGCCATCAGACTAAGTTTTCATAACAAATTCTAGAGGAGAAGTTTCAACCAATTTTTTGGTAGGAAGGTGAAAAATTGTATGAGGAATAATCTCATAAGTGGAAGTTGATAAGACATCAGAGTAATTTTTTTTTGAACAAAACATGAAATGTTTCATTACTTATTACACAAACGTGTATTACATCATTCGTGATAGAAGAATCACATGAAATTTTGTATTGATCATAGTGTTATACATGTTTAAGGGTATATCATATGTATTTTATCCACACTAATTCATTGTTTTCTAATGGATTTTGTGGTATTATATTATTTTCAAACCATATTAGGGATGTAGATACCCTTATTGAGTATTGAACCTTGTAAATAATTATGTTCATGTGTATGTGTGGTTGTTTACTCTTTAGCAAAGTGAAAAATATTTAACAGGAGTTGATGGCTTTTTCAAAAGAACAGAAACATAAAATAAACCATATCACTGATTCAACCCCTCCACCTCTTAGTGTTACATTTAACCTGGCTAGGAAATAAAAGATTCACTCATTATATTAACTATTATATACTCCCCTTGGAGAAATAGTTACTAAGAAATTAAAAAACATCCAAGGTGAAAAGCATCACTTAATCAAACTCTAACTGGATGAATTCCATCCAATCACATTACCTAGGGAACTCTTGTACCATATCCAATTTATCATAAAACACACATTAATATAGGTATATATAATAATGCATAAATAGGCATGTGATTTAGTATTATATAGACCACATAACTCATCCAGAGAGTTACCATCCTTTTTATGCTCTTTTTATCCTCATACAAGAATTCCCATGACTCTTCCATGATTTTATTGACACCCAATACCCTATCGTAGTTCACCACATTCAAAATGATTAATTATAATAATTTATAATTAATTATTCAATTTAATCCAATGTGGTGTAATCTATTTGAAACTCACCATGTAATGTTGTATCTCAAAAATAACACAAAACTCTATTAGTACACACTCATAAGATTTATTCTATCCATGAAAAGAAAAATACCTATCACATTATCTATATTCCACCCTAATATAGTTGAATCAACCCCAAACACTAGTCCAAATATCCATAAATCTAATTCAAAATGAATTGGAATAAAAAATAGTGGTAGGTAATCTTCTAGAAAACCCCACATATTCATCAAAGAATCACCCCCACCCACCAAGAGGACATAAAGAGAAAAATAAAAGGGGAATTTGACTACTGAAATTTCCCTCCTCTTCTAAACACATGACTTAAATATAAAGGGGTTTTCCCTAAAAATATTTCTATGCTCTTATATTAATAATGGAATAGGTAAACATCACATCATATACCATATGTGTCATAGAATGATTCCCTCTTCCATACAACCCTCACATGCATCTCCATGCTCCATGGTCTAACCAAATACATAGAAGATTCAAATACCAATACCTCCAAAACATCACTCACTTTGTGACCATTCAATCTTGGTGTGTCACAACTCTCTAAAGTAGAACCAAAATCTAAATTTCCAAAAAACCATAGCCTGGAATACCCTTAATTGAGTGGCCTCCCCCTTCACTTTGTATCCTCCCCTTCATGTTCACAACCTTCAATGTCCACATTATAGGATTTGTTCTCTATACCACATCACCACCTCTTAGAAAAATCTTTATAGTGTATCCCATGGGTAATAGCATGACCATCTTGTCTCACAAAATTTTATAAAGTAAAAACCTATGGATTTCCTCCATATGTATTCTCATTTTATTATTTCCTTCACCATAGTATGACCCCCATATGTAAGAGTCTTCCCCTTTCCAAAAATCAAATACATAAGTGTCATCATGGTGTAAATCTGTAGGAAACAGTGTGACCCATAAAATAAACATATTTTCCTTTTATAAAATCAATTTGTAATAGTGAATTTTAATGCATGACACCCTCTTTCATGGTTTGATCCACATATGTAATATACTTTGACTAAGAAAAAACCCTAAAAAACAACCATGTCATGAAACCCACATATCATGATTTGACAAACTTCATATCATGGTTCGAACTAGGTCAATGCTAAGATTTAGATCTAACCCTCATCACATCATGATCATCCCTTGTCACAACATCAAAAAAAATCTAAAATAAAAATCTTAGCAAAAAGGTCACCCTGACCCTGGTCCATAAAAAAATTCAAATCCCCCAGTAAATAATGAATCACAAATTCATAGGTTATTACATATATGGAATCTTATGAGGCCAAATCCCATGGTAATTATGGAATAGATTAGAGTAGTTCACTATATACATAGAATTGAATCATTGGAAACTAGTGGATTCTTTATTACCCTTATGCTAATGCACATGATGATCATTTTCTACACAATGGTGATAAAATAATAATTCCTTATGTCAATCCCCATGTCATTTCTCTCTACAATCGTTACAGTTCTGAAATTCAAAATTTCCTTTCTTATTCAATATTTATTTTATTTTATCCTTAATTCTCTCCTTCTCATGTTTTAATTTGAAAGGATAATACATAGATAAATATTTCTCAATATTTATAACACCTATCATTATCTCCTTATTGTAATAAAACATTTAAGAAATTAATTTTGTTTAAATAAATTTCTTTAACCCATAAAATAAGTAATCAATGTTTCTTTTTGAATTTTATAAATAGTCTTCCACATGACATTCAAACCTTTTAATATTATCCCCGTATTCAGAATTATTTTTTTATACATTTAATCTTAAATAGAGGAATTTTATTTATGTGATATCATTTTCAGTCAGGGGAAATATTTTTTGAGGAATATAACATTGATCATTTCATTTCATTCCATATATCTCTTCACTATTCTTAGTGTGTTGAATAAATGGCCACCACTGATAAAAAGTTCCTCTAGGATGATATATATCCATTATAACAATACCCCATTCACTAGAACCCATTTGAAAACCCAATTAATGTTAAAATAATACATTTATATATATTATTAATATTCATCAATTACATTTTATAGTGTTATGTTCATTAATATTTTATTATGTAATTTTTTAATCAAAAAGAAACTTGCATTATTTCAAAGGAAATTAGGTTTTTATGTATTCTATGGTTTTATTTAAAAATATAATTTATAATTTATAAATATTTAATTTAAAAAAGTGCTATCATTTTAGAATTGAGTCTAAAATATTTATCTTAGGATGAAATTTTGATAATTTTCTAGCAAGTTCTATTTTCTAATGAATAATGAAACTACTAATTTTTATTAAAAATTGCCTTTTCAGTTTATGGAATTAGAAAGTTACAATTTTTTTAAAAAGTATTAAATATAAAATTATTTAATTTATATTATTAATAATCCAATTATGTTCATTGAAATAATTTTTATTCTTTATTTTGGTATAAAAACGTTTTATACTTAAGAATACATTTTTTAATGAAAACTCTTTTTAGTCGTGAATTATGAGTTTTATTTTAAATTAAATTATTTTAATTTTATGTGATTAATTTTCTTAATTGGATCCCATTTTGTTAATATGTGTAATTATTATTATGTAATATAATAAACTAAATTTATTTAATAATTAATAATAAAAATAGTAAAAAGAATTATCACTATGGATAAATTTAATACTGGTTCATGGGGAATTAAACGAATGTGATAAGTTTTATGATGCCAAAAAAGCATATATAAATCATATTTAATAGAAATATTTAAACACTATATCATATTATATTAAAAAATGTTCCATATTGGATCCATTTTTCTTGAGTGATACATCAATATATTTCAATCTTTTTGAAAAATTTCATATGTGCCCTCTCTCCCACTTATAAAATGGAACCCACTATCCTCTCTTCCAGACACTTCAGGATCCTTCTTTCTAATACTAGAAAAAATTACTTCCAAAATTCTCTCCCCATATCCTTGATAGTTTATTTTTTTCTTAATACCAATTACATAGGGAATAAGGTGTATAGAAGAGGAGGTTGTGTGAAGAATCAGTGTAGCTTTTAACTGAATTTAATAGAATAATTTCTTCTTATACCTCATTTAACACTATAATAAACATTATGATATTATAATATAGCTATATAACATACACTGAAATTTTATTTTTTTTATTGATTAAATTTATTCTATATCTTTCTTCAACTAATTGGAAATAAAACCATGGTTCTTATTTATAGTGGATTATCGTCTCGTAGACTGATGTTATTCATTTTCGATCACCATCTCTCATGGATGGATATAATGAAGGATTACAAGTATTTATATGATATTCAAGATTTAATTATAATTTTTTAAATATAATATATAATCTATTTTCCTTCCAATCCATCTATTGAAAAATAATTGTTTTTTTTGTGCATACATGTGGATAACTACCTCCACGAAGAAATGTGATTTATTTTTTATTACTACCTAAAGTGGATGGTATATACTAGATTATTTGAGGATATATTACGATATTTATGATATTTTAATAATTATATAAATATATTATTCTACTTACCTTTTTTCCCACATTTTCATTGATAAATTGAAATGTTACTCATGTGTATATTGGACCTATCGTCTCCGTGATTGTAACATAATTTATTTTTCATAACTATATAATATAGTTTGTTATAAAAATATAATTAATGTATAATTATTATAATTATTTAATTATTATTATTTTAGATATTATCTAATAATTACCTCTTTGATTGTGGTCGACATACTGAAGTCATTTTGAAATTATGAACGGAAAATCATCAAAACACATGATATGGACATAACTGATTAGGTAATTAAATTTATCACTGGAATAAATGAAATAAATTACTTGATGATAATGCATTAAAACTATAAAATTATACTATTAAATTAAATAATTGATAAGTTCTATTATATAGTAGATATAGAATGTACGTGACACTTCAGACTCAAGTTGAGGAACATTTTACCATAAAAACACATTTTAAGTGTTTAAATGATTTTTTTTATAAATATCATTCATCCATATCCATATTCATAAAAATTATTCTATATTAATATATAAATTAAGTAATTACATAGGAAATTTTATATCTCTTTTTACTTTCTTTCAATTTTTTTCAAAAGGAATCATTTTAAATTTTTTATATGGAACGTTTTTACGAAAAGGAAAAAAGGAATGTTCTATTGTAATGTATATGATATAAAAAAATTCCACCTCTATAACCAATATTAATTTTATTTATTTATTTACAATATTACATTTTTATTTAAATAAAACCCTTTCTTCCCATTGTTATGGTTATTTTCATAAATGGTTTTAAATGTAATGGATATTTTGATATCTAAGAATGTTGTTCTTATGGGTGAAAATAACATTTTTAGAGTATGATGATGGAAATGAAGTTCTACATGTGTTATGATTATTCTATAGTTCATTTAAATTTTTTATGATGATTTTTATTCATAATATATCTCAATATAATCAATAATATTGAAAAATATATCCAATACATAGGGTAAATGAATATAATTATCTTGTTATAGTTTTATATAAATAGATTATCAGAATTTAATGGGTAGGTTTTTCCATTTTCAAGAGTATTTTTAAGAGTTATATAAAAATGGTTTCCCAATTTACTTATAAGATCCATATATACATTCTATTTTTTAACAAATTCTTATGATTTTACCAGGTAAGATAATGAGATTATGCTTAAAAGGTATGTTTTAGCTACTTAGTAGGGGAGAAATGTATAACATTTTGAAAAAAAATCAAGAGTTTTTCAGAATTGTAAATAATACTCTATGAGTTTTATTTTTGTTTTAATATTTCTTATCAATTTATTTATGAAAATATTTTATAAATCTATTATATTTCTTTGGTAAGAAATTTTTTATATTGAGATCATGGTTTATTATGAAAAATGAACATTTTAATAAATTGTATTCATTGAATAACATTTTTCTTTATTATTTTTATATTTATATTACTGAAATTTTATTCTCATGGCATGATTTAAATGGTTTCCCATAGGTTATTAAGGATAATTTGGGGAAAAGATAAAGTGAATATGAAAATTGTAAAGATATCTCAGGAAAAGAAAACTAGTTATATCTTAAAAGTTTTACAATGTGGGAAAATGGATAATGAGTTAAAGTTTCCAATTTATGCTGAAATATTTTATTATATAAGGGTGATGAACTAATTTTTTTAATATATAAACCTAAATAATATATAATAATTAAATAAAATAAATTACTGTCTATATATTCAATATATGAATTTTTTATGGTTGGTTCCTTTTAGTAGGTATCATAGGTGAAGGTTTAGATAATTTTAGATGATAATGTAATATAATTAAGTAACCTTTAGTGATTATAATTTATGACTATCATGATATATAATTTTAAGATTACATTTTTTCTTAATCTAATAGATATTTATTCATAATGGTTTTATATATAGGAAATAAGGAAGCTGAAGTAGGAAGGCACCAAAGGAAAACATCCTTGCAAATCAGAAGCCTAAAAAATTTAGAATTAGAACTAATAAGTTTTTTATTATGATGGATCAATGGATGTAGGCTATAAATGGTTATGAGATCTATTATTGGAAGAATATATATATACTATATAGTAAATTTTAAATAGTGAAGCATTTTAAGAGATAGAACAATCCAATATTTAGTGGATCTTCTAACCCACTATTAGTCGAGGGATGGATTAGATATCTGGAAAATATAATCAATTTCATGGTTTGTTCAATGTATAAAAATTTATATTTTTTTATTTACTATTCTAGAGACAAATCTGATAAATATTGGTCAATAATTAACAAAACTAGAGAAAGTAATATATTTACATCATGTAATGGGAAACATTTAATAATATTTTACTTGAGAGTATTTTCTTTAGGTTGTTTGACTAAGAATAGAAAAACAATTCTTGTAATTAATATATAAGTGGGATTATTTAGTTGATGCATATGAAGAAAACTTCATCCACTTGGAAAGGTACACAATAAATTTTATCTGGGACTATAATATTAAAATTAATTTGTTTTACTCTGGATTAAAGCCATGATACTGAAGAGAATTGGATTATCATGAAAAAAAAAAGTTTTGAGAAACTTTTTCCTGTTCTGATGAGTTTAAAATGTAGTTTTCTAATTGTCATGAATTATATGATAATAAGGTGAAATATTGGTCCTAGTGTCATGTAATGGTAAATAATCCATATAATAAATCTAAAAATAATAATATCATGTTTCTAGTTTTTGATAGGTGTGGTGAAAACCAACCTAGGGAATGTCTTATGAAATATAGTGGGTGCTTCTAATATAGTATGTTTGGGAATATATATTGGGATTTAAAAAATATATTTTTCTAGTGGTAAGACAAATTTTTATAAGAATGTAGTAAGGTGTTTGAAATGTATTAATATAGGTCATTATGTCGATACATGTTTAAAGAAGACAATAAATTATGGGAATCAAAAATACAACAAGAATAAGGGTTTAGTGAAATCCTTCACAGCTACATTGGTAGATGTTGGGTCATCGAATGAACTAGTAAAAGGTATATTACTTGTTTATTCATTTTGTTCTACCTTATTTTCTAATTTGGGGACTTTATATTCTTCTATTTCAAATGAATTTACTGGTGAAATAAAAATTTTACCTCAAGAAATGAAGTCAGTACTTTGGTTGAAAACCTACACGGGTAGTATTAAGTTAATGAGAATTATAAATTATAATACATTTATCATATGTGGAATGATTTTACATGACTTTTTTTTTCATTCTCATTTTTCAATTTTAAGTTATTCTATATATGGATTGGATTTCATTGATTCCTAAATAGATAGATTTTAATTACGAATAAGTTATTTTCTAAAAAAAAATTATTTTTTATTTATGGTTGAATTCATACCTTTGATACCATATTAAGAAGATGATAAATTATTAAATAATGGAAATAAAATTTATCATACTCATATTTTTCAAAATAGGGGAACTATTTTGATTAATGATGTGCTGGTAGTAAATGAATATATAGATTTTCGAATGATTGTTTTGGTATTATACTTGACTCGGAAGTTGAATTTACTGTTTACATAGTGACTGGTGATAATCCAATATCAAGACCCTCTCATGAAATATATCAATTAGAACTTCTAGAATTTAAAAATTAATTACAAGAATAACTTTATAAACGTTTTATTCATCCTAGCACTTCACCATGGGTTGATACTCTTTTATTTTTTTTAAAATATGGTTTCATAAGGCTATACATTTATTATAAATAATCGAATAACATCATTATTAAGAATAAGTTTTTGTTTCCTCATATCGATGACTTGTTTGATCAGCACCATAGGGCTTAGTATTTTTTAATGGTTAATCTTAGGTTAAGGTGCAATTACTAGAAGGTGAAGGAGGATGAAATTATGATAATATACATTCATTCTATATATGGGATTTATGAGATTGTGTTTATTCCCTTTGGGTTGAAAAATCCTCCATCTATATTCATGGAACCTATGAATATTTTTTCCCATAAGTATTTGGATAATGTTGTGATCTTATATATTAATAATATTTGGGTTTATCAAAAAAATAGTGATGCTTATGAAGAACAATAGAGGACTTTTTTTGAAAACATTGAATTAAAATAAGTTATATCAAAATTTTAGTAAATGTGATTTTTGGTTACAATAAATTCTATTCCTTGGACATATCAAAAATAAAGATGGTATAACTGTTGATCCTGGTATAAATAATGTTGTTAATGAATAAACCAATCCTAAAATTTTTATAGATATTTAAATATTTCTAGGATTATAATTATATTACTGGTGTATTTTTAAAAAATATTTCATGGATATCTATTCTACTAACCAAGATAACATGAAATCTAGTTAGGTTCATCTTGAAAAATTAATGTGATGAATTTATCTAGTAATTTAAAAGAATTTTTTAGAATGTTCTAGTTTTGGAAATGGCATCCAGAAATAGTGAATTTGATATCTATAGTGATAATTCCTTGAAGGGTAGGTGTTCTGTTATAATATATAATGATTGGGTAATTAATTATGCATTATGTCAATTAAAATCACTTAAGAAAAAATTATCACACACATGACCTTAAACTCGTAGTTGTGGTATTTTCAATAAAAATTTAAAGATATCTTTTACATGGAAAGAAGTGTGAACTATATACATATCATAATGTATTGAAATATATATTCACTTAGAAAGAGTTAAAAAATTTATATAGTTAATGGATGGAATAGATAAACGATTAATACTAAAAAAATTATTACCATCCAGGTAAACAAGATAGAGTAGTTTATTCTATCAATAGAATAGATAATGCTGCATGAACTATTTTACATTAGTAAAATAAACCTTTAGTTATTTATATAATGAATCTTATCATAGAAATTATGAATGTACAAAATTCCTTTGTTTTTTCGTGTTTTATTACAATCATCATTGTCAGACGGGATTAAGAAAGACCATAAGAAAGATTGTGAGTTTCAATGAAATGTATAATTAGTTATGAAAATTAAGTTTTCTAATTTTTATATTGATAAAGAAGGTTTTTTTATATTTTGAAAATGGATATATGTTTTGTATGACCCCCAGTTGAAGAAATATTTATTGATTGAGGCTCATATATTTCCATTTTTAATTTATCTTAGTAGGAAAAATGTGTATAGAGACCATTAGAAACATTTTTGGTGGGAAAGAATAAAAAATATATTATTTATTTTACTATAATATTTTTTACTTGTCAATAGGTCAAATATGAATCAAAATTACCCAATGGGATTATTTATCCATTTCTAGTTCTAGAATAGAAATGGTAAAATATAAATAGGTATTTCATGGTGGGATTACTAAATACAACTTGATGTAATAATGTTATATGGGTAATTATTTATTGATAAAATAAATCTAATAATTCTATTCCCATTTGAGATAATATGAATTTGGGTTAACTTTCTAAAAATTATGTTAAAAAGTTAATTAGATTATATGCAGTCCATATTCCCATTATATTAAATTATGATCTCAGATTCACCACTAATTTTAGGAAAGGGCTTTAAAATTCATTGGGTATTGAATTAAATTTCAATACATCCATTCATCCTCAATCTGATGGATAGTCAGAGAGAGTGATTCATACATTATGGGATATTGTTAAATCTCATTCAGTTCCTTATAAATGAAGTTTTGATCATATTATGAATTACATTGAGTTTTCTTATAATAAAATTTTTCATTACAATATATAGATGGAGCCTTTTGAGGAATTATATGAAAATAGGCGACGAACTTTAGCTTGTTGGAATGAACTCATGGAAATAAATTTTTTAAAACTATAATTGGTTAAAGAAATAGTTAAGTTAGAGAAATGATTCTGTAGCATATGGTAATAACTCAACGTATATGGAAAATTCATATTTATAATCAGAGTATATATCTTTTATTCAAGTTATATATCTTTTTTTCTTAATGTTTCTCCATGGAAAAGTGTTATATGTTTTTTTAATAGAAAGTTAGGTCTTTGGTTCATTAGACTATTTGATATCCTATATAAATTTTGACTAGTTACATATTAAATTTCCTTACCAATGGGTTTATTTTAGGCATATTATGTATTACATGTTTCATTGTTAAGAAAATATGTGTCAAATGGATCTCATATTTTGATCCCTAAAGTAGTTCAGTTGGAAGAAAACATTTATTATGAGAAGCATACATTAATGATTCTTCACCATGATAAGAAAGTATTTTGAAATAAATTAATTTATTAGGTCACTTTTTTTGTAAAAAATATAAGATTAAATAATAATCATGGGAATCAGAAAGTGCTATGAGGGAATGATCTCCCTACTTTTTTAAAAAGTATGCAAAATTTTAAAGATGAAATTTAAAAAAGGTGGAATAATGTCAAAACCTAGAAAATATTAAAATAAATAATTTTTATTTCATTTTCATATCCATTAATTACATTTATATAATTTCATTCATGATAAGAATATTATGTATTTTTTAGTCAATGGGAAAAGTCATGATTTCCAACCAAATTGAGTTTTCATTCATTATATAGTTCTATTTAAAAATATAATTAATAAATTTTATAATTTTAAATTATAAAAATGGATAAAAATTTTTAATTAAATTTTTCAAAATTATCCTAGGATGAATTTTAGATAATTTTTTGAAATGTTTTATTTTTCAAATGTATACTACAAAATACTGATTTTTATTGAAAATGATATTTTTATTTATAGAAATTAAAAAGATACATTTTGTTTTATAATTGTTTAAAATTAAAATTATTTCATTTATATTACTAATAATCAAATTAATGCAATTATAATTAATTTTATCCTTTACTTAGTAACTTTTTATATTTAAGAAGATTCTTTTAATAGAAAACTGCATTGCATCACACCTTATGGGATTAATTTTAAATTCAATTCTGAAAATTATATGAATTTATTTTATAAAATGTATTCAATATTTTTAATCATTATAAATAATAATATGTAATAATTTCTACTTAATTTTTAGTCATAATAACTAGTAAAAATATGTTTCCCCGGTTATGGATAAACCTGGTTTACTAGAGGTTAAACTAACATGATAAGGTTAAAAATGATCTAAAAACTTTTCTAAATACTATTATATAGAAATATATATATCCTATATCATATTATATTACAAAATGGTCAATCTTGGATCTTTATTTTTTGATTAAAACATTAATATATTTAAATCATTTAAAAAATTTCAAATGTGTCTTCTTCCCCATTAATAAAATGACACCCCCTCTCCTCTCATATCCACAATCTAAAATCATTTTTTCCAATCAATTCCCAAATATATTAAAAAAATACCATTACATTTTCTAGTGGCATTATTTTTTACATAATACTAGACTTAGAGGGCTTAAGGTGTAATGAAATTGAGGTTGTTAGAAGAAGAGGAATAGTTTTTAACCAAATGTTTCAGTTTTATTTTTCATCTATCGCTATAAAAACTATTATATTCATTGTAATATAATAAAATAAATATATTATATATAATTAAATATTATTATTTTTATTTATTAACATTAATGAATCTATTTCTTCATCTAATGTGAAACAACATTGTCGTTCATGTGTACGGTGGACTACCGCCTCATAAATCGTTGTTATTTGTCTTCTGTCACCGCCTCTTATGTATTTTTATAATCATGGATTTAAAGTATATATATTATATTCATGAAATAATTATCATTTATAATGATAATATATCATCTATTTTCTAACCATTACATCCAATGAAAGATAATGGTGTCATTCATGCGTACGTATTGATTAACACCTCCGTAAAGCGATGAGATTTGTTTGCATCATCACCTCACATGGATGATATATATAAGAGTATTTCAATAGATAATATGAAAATTATTATATATTCATAACAATTTAAATATAAAAATATACTTACCTTATTTCTCTCATGTTCTTCAAAAAACTCAAATGTTACTCCTGTATATGTACGACCTATTGTCTCTATTATTGTAATGTAATTAATTTTTCATAACCATGTTACATTATTGGTTATGAGAAATATATTTAATGTGTAAAATAATATATCTATTTCATTATTATTATTATTTAGGATATGATGTAATAATGGCCTCTTTGACCACAATCAACATACCAAAATCATTTTTAAATTATGAATCAAACATTTATAAAACACCTAATGTAGACTTAACCAATTAAATAATTAAATATGTCAATGAAATAACGAGTTATTATAATTTTAAAAAATTCTCAGAAAATGAAATAAATGGTAAATATTTATTTTATAGGAGATAATGAAATTTTATAACATATTAGACTCAAGGAAAGGGACACTTTTCCTTAAAACCCAATTTTCAAATGTTTTAAACAAGTATTTTAACAACATATTTCATCCATTAAAATATTCTTAAAAATTATTTTATGATAATATTTATATGGAAATAAATGAATTATAAATAAATTCTATGGTTTTTTTTACTTTCTGTCTACTTTTTCCAAATGGAATCTTTTTACTTATTTTATACAAAATGTTTTTAGAAAAATGAGAACAAAATATTCTACTTTAACATATATGGAATCAATGATTTTTTCCTCCACTATCACCATTATTTTATGTTTGTATTTCTTCAAAATATTCTATTTTTTCTCTAAATAAAAACACTTCTTGGATTTTTTGGGTATTTTCAAAAAAAAATTTAAATGTAATGGATATTTAGATATCTATAAATGTTTTTCATATGGGTGTAAGGGATATTTTTATGAGTATGATAACAGAAATGAATGATTTCATGTGTCATGATTATTTTATGGTAATTTTATATTATTATTAATGATGATTAAACCTGATATAGCTCATTATAATGTGCGATCCCAATATAATTCAATAATAAATTGGGTAAAGAGATGGATTTAACTAGTTATAAGTTTCCTTTAATATATTATTAGATTTTACCATGTAAGTTATTCCATTTTTAATAGTGATTGTAAGAGTGATATGAAAACTATGTCCTAAGAAACCTATATTATTCATCTACTATTTCTATGGGTTTTTTTTTGAAACTATATGGTTTCACATGGTAAGATAATGAGATTAATCATGAAAGTGATGTTTATGAAACTTCTTATGGGTGTAATGTTTGACTTTATTCAAGAGTTTTCATTTATTTTTCCTGATTGAAAACAAACCATTGCTAGTTTTATTTTATTTTTGTTATTATGTCTTATGATATGTTTATTGAATATTCTTGTGTGGCGATATTGATTTATTATGTTAGAAAATGTTTTCAATTAAAATTTTATCATGAAAAAATAAAAAAATTTATAATGTGTATTCGTTAACTAACAATTTTATTAATTTATTTTTCTATTTCCCTTACTAATATTTTTTTCTCATACCATATTTACAAATGTATTTTACATTTTTTTAGGTTTTATTTATGAAATTAATGAGTTAGAGATGAAAATTTTGAAGATATTTAATGAAAATAAATCTACTTATGTCTTAAAAATTTTTATTGTCAGTAAAATAGATACTAAGTAGAAGTATCGATACTTTTATTTAAAATTTTATTATTTAATGTTGATAAATTAATTTTCTCAAACTCTAGACACAAATGATATTTTATAATGAATGAAAATGAATTATTTTCTAAAGATTCAATTTTCAGATAGTTTACAATCGAATACTTATACCCAAAATGAAGAATATCTTCTCTAAATACATAATTTATCTCTCATTCATTAAGGTATTTGGAGTTCTATTAAAAATATAGTGTTTTATTTAATAAAATGATATATTTCTATTGTAATTTTTAAGGGATAATATTTTAATCTCAATGGTAAAGTTATTTGTCATAACCTAAGTAATCTTCCCTAATAGAGTGATAATTTTCACATCTCAAACATAAACAACATGAATTTAATCAGAAGGGGATTACATAAATTTGTTATTTGTGTTAACATGGTTTTTGATCCTTCAAATATGAGACATTTCTATGAAATTTAATATGTATAATTAAATTATGAATGAAAATATAAATTATGAATCATAGTATATAATTTATATATATTTACATTGAATGCATATATAGTATTCCTTCCATTATACATGGATTTTATAAATTTATTAATTTTAGATACAGGTTTCAATACTCTAAATATGTTCATCTAAATATATTTTTTGAATTTTTTTACTAAACATTCTTTGATACTAAAAGTAAACACCCAAAGTTCATTAACCTGGATCCAACTAAGATTTTATTACAATGGTATAAAATATATATATATATATATATATATCATATTTCAAAAGATTTAATGTTTATTAGCATCACAAAACTATATACATACAATATTAATACATTATATATAACAACATAGATCTTTAAATACCATTAATTTGGGTTTAAATTTTATTTAAAGTGTTTACGGGATATTTTTGGGTGGTATAGAGGGAAATAGTTTTTTCTGGCTCTATAGGGTGAAAAGTATCCATTTTAAAAGACACAGTGGTAACCAATTAGAGCCTCCGGTCATATATAGTTGGTTTTTTGATATATGGTGAACCCATGGTGTAAAATGTTCATGTTAAAGGTGAGTTTTTTGTTGATATTTTTGAGAAGTCACAGTGTAACAAGGGGAAAGTCATAACACTCATTTTTTGTTAGAGTAGTGGTTTCACATCATGTAGAGTATGGAGTAACACTTATATAACAATGAAAGCAGTATAGTGGGCTCTTAGGTATGGGTGATTCATAATCATATATATAACCTATATCATACCTTATGATTAAAATAGTCTTGTTGAGATCATCAGACCATGGGGATGGAAAATTTGGTGAATGTATAGGCATAGGGATTTCTGGTGGAATCCCTATAGGATACAAGAAAGGGTAAAATATTGGTTTTAAGTGTAATATTGGTGTTACAAAATCCTTATGAGGATTACCTGGAATGGTTTTGTTTATTAGTTGAATTGGAAATTGTGGGTTGCTTCCTCTATACTATGGTGGTTCCTCATAGGTCTCAGGTTTGAAGTCAATAATGATCCTTTTGGGTTAAAAGATTCCATGGTATTGCTCAAACCAATTTTCAATTTGATGAAACAAACACCAAAATAAGGGATTAACCATTTTTATTTCAAAGAGTTTAGGTTTTGGATTTAACAAATTCCACCATGCGTTTTTTGGAACTCTCCATATTATGGGGGATCCAATGGACCTTCTCATTAAATAGGGGGCATGGCTTCCTTACTTCTACTTGTATTCCATTCCTTTGAACTTTATACAACCATAAGACATATTTAGTTCCTTCCATATATATATTTTATATCTTAATCCTTTTAATTTTTGGGAATTGATCGGTATCACTCCATGGTTCCCCTTTTTAAATCTTTTGTTTATTTCCTCTAGATATTTTATTCTAAAGGTTATAAAAAAGATATTTTTTTATTTTTTCTCTATATTTAACTATGGTTTAATGGATGATATATTGTGGAAAATTCCTGAGATGTTTACTATTGAGTTTGAAGTCACTTTATCCTTTTCTCATCCAATCTTATATTTTTCTCCTTAAAGCTTTAATCAGAGTAAGGGATTCATGACTTCTTATTCTTCAATTTTTGTAAATTGTGTAAGCATCGTGTTTTTTATTTATATAAGTGGATGGTGAGGATTAGCCTAAAAATGAAAATAAAATATACAGAACTAAACTTAAAGAGATGTTTCATCCACATAAATTTATATGATTCTATAATATTTCCTAAAATTTAGGGTCATTTGAAGTTTTTGTTGACAATATTTTTTACTACTATGATATATGTGTCATTTCTCTAATTAATTTTCTAGAATCAAATCTCAAAAAATGATAATTAATTAAATATTTTAATGAATCGATTTTCCAAAATAGTAAATTATGGTGATATTGTTGTTGAAATATAACATCCTAATGTTTTTAAAAGGAATCACTATGATCAATAGAGTACAAGATAAGCCACACCAAGATTAAGCGAACAGAGAAATAATGTTATTTAAATGTGGATATTATAATAAAGACATTAAATTTGAAATTATCAATATTAAAAAATAATTTATAAAATAAATAAAAATTACAAACTCAATTTTATTGTAATTTTATTTTCTTATTAAATAATCACATAAATTTTAGTGAATTAATTTTATTCACCAAAAGCATATTTTCTTAAAAAATGTTATTCTTCCATATTATGAGTTAATATTATACTTAATTTTTGGATTTTTAAGAAACATTATTTGAAAAAACTAGATTCATTTTTTAATTCATCATTTCAATATTATCTTTAAAATATTTTTTCATAAAATTCTAAAAATAATGAATTTTTTTGGAATAATGAAAATATTTTTTTTATCAAAAACTGTATTTTATTTTAAAGAATTTACATTGTCATATTTTTTTCAAATTAGTTTTAAAATTTTATTAGATCATTTTTATTTAAAATAATCCAATTATGGGTTTTTAAATGGATTTTATACAAGTATTTAGTATAAAAACCATATATATTTAAAAATGGAATTTTTCAGAAAATACTGATTTTTATTACAATTTTTGGGTATATATTAAAATTAAATTCTAAAAAATATAAGTTT
The DNA here is from genome assembly GCA_963277665.1 of Viscum album. Classification (NCBI taxonomy): domain Eukaryota; kingdom Viridiplantae; phylum Streptophyta; class Magnoliopsida; order Santalales; family Viscaceae; genus Viscum; species Viscum album. The sequence goes on from OY728137.1 coordinate 278,137,401, forward strand.
TACATTTTTAGAAATGGTTTATTTAAATGGAATGAATTGTTTAAAATTTTTTAAACAATCCCATTTTAATTTATTTAAATATGAATAGTAACCTTGGTAATTTTTGTGAACATGGAAAGTGGTAAATCGGGTAACTAAGTGTAGAAATAATATTATAAAGACTATAAAAAACCCTTAAAATTTCCCTAATTTTATTTTTTGATTCATTTTAGATCATAATAATTCAATTTTTAAATATATTTCTATTTTTCATTTTCAAGTGATTATGATATTTATAATATAATATTGAATGAAAAGTAAATTATGTCAAACTCATATTTTTAATAAATATAATATTTTAAATTTGTGATAATATAGAGGATATGTTTGAATAGAAATAGTATTTTTAAATTTAAAATATTTATATTTATCATGGTAATTTAATTATAATTTTTAGTGAATAAATCATTACCTTAAATTATTTCAGAACTATAATGTAGTAATTATTCATATATTATAAAAATGAAATAAATGATATTAAAAATATTAAAAATAAATGTGATTTGAGATAAATAATGCAAGAAAAAAATTATAGATTCCATTTACATGTTATATATATAATAAACTTCTTTTTTTCATTATATGTTTTATGGTATATTATTGAAGTCAATGTAATTAATCATTCTTAAAAATTACATTATTGATAATTTATTATTATATTTTTCCAATTGATTATGATATGTTTTAAAAATCATTTATTTTTACATTTACTTGTCTTTTTTTCATTTTATAATAACTAAATTAACCCTCATTGTGTAAAAAACCATGTTGTGGTGATAAGAGTTAATAAATATATGTTAGGGTTGAAGCCTAAAGATAACGGTAAAAATATAGTTACAACATATATATTTCATTATATAATGGTATTTTGACCCATAATAATCTAATATTAAAAATTCATAAGTTTGGATCCATTTTTTTTAAATATTAATTTATATTAAATTATTATTTATTACAAATTCCAAGAGTGCCCCTCCCCTCTCTTATAAAAGAGAATCTCTTTCTCCCATTTCATAAAACTTAAAAACCATTTTGGTTCATCCAATACATGCCAAAATAATATCATATAATATATCCCCAAATTATAGAGGTGTTATTTTAGTCATAAAATAGTCTTTAGTGGTCTTAAGTTGTTTAGAAAATGATATTGGTTGAAAAAGATGTATCGTTTTTAATCGAGCATTTTTTTTGTTTATTATTCCACATTCCTCAACACTAATTTAAGTATTCTAAAATAATAACTATATTATATAAAATATACTAATATTTTATTATATCTATTTTATGACCTATATTCATCTCCACTTTTATAATATGAGAAAATATTTCATCATTTGTGTGTACGGGGGACTATTGCAGCATGAGCTGATGTAATTCATTTTCCATCGCAGACTATCAATAATAGTTATAATTGTGGAAAAAATGTTTATATATGATATTCGTGACATAATTAACATTATTAAAATATAATATATCATACACATTCTTATATTTCCATGCATATAAAAATGGTAATGTTGTTCATGTGTACCTGTAGACTACCACCTCCATAAAGTAATGTGATTTGTTTTTCATAACCACATAACATGGATAATATATATAATTTTATTTAAAAATAATAATATTACCTATATGATATTATTGTCATTATAGAAAGATAAAATAATATTTACCCTCTTTCTGTAATGATCATTGAAAAGTGGAACGTTACCCGTGAGTCTGTACGACCTATCATCTCTAAAATTGAAATGTTGTTTGTTTTTCATAACCCAATTTCATGTTTAGATTTAAAAGATTAATAAATGAATAAAATTGATAATTATTTCATTACTATTATTTTGGAGATTATTTAACGCCCATCACTTTGACCACTGGCAAACCTATTGAAGTCATTCTGGACTTATAAAACGAATATCATCAAAACATTTGATGTGAACATAAATAATTCATTTTTATAACATGGTAATAATAGAAATAAAATGAGGTATAAAACTAAAAATATTATTAGGAAATTAAATAATTAACCAAATTTTATTACTCAGGAAGATAAATAATGTATGTGAAGAGTTAGAATTAAGGTAATGGACTTTTTAATAAAAATCATATTTTAACATTACTCCTTAAACTCTTTTTACAAAATTCAAAAGAATTTTTTTGAAATTATACGGTATCAGAAAAATATCCTAACATCATTACACCCTAATTATTTGAATCTTCCTTTAAAATATTACATGTTTGTTTTCATATAAATTATTTCATATATAAAAGCGCAATTTTTTAAAATATATATGTGTGTGTGTGTTTTCAAAATAGAAATGTTATTTTATTCATGAATGTTTTTAACAATATCTTCATCGAAGAACAACATTTTTTACATTGTTCTTGGTATTTTTGTTTTGAAATTTTTTTTAAATGAAAAGGGTATTTTTATATCTGAAAGTGAATTGCATACAGGTTTTAAAGTTTTTTCCAAAAGTTTTATGATGAAAAGTGAAAGCAAAAAAATTGTTCATGATATGATAATTAAAGGTTATATGTGAAATGGGTGATATTGACACATCTTATATGAATATTTGATCCCAATTATAGCTCATAGTTTATCCCACTATAGATTATATGATGGGATCACCTAGATAACATTGAGTGGTCCCTTTTAAGTTTATATGTTCGGTGTACATAAATAGCACCGACTAAGCCCATTATTGTTTTAGATAGAACCTAGATAGTGATCTAATTAATTGAATATTATTCCCAATATTAATTGAAAATAAGTATGGAGTTATGAAAGGGTTTATCCTTTTTAATTAACTGGGCTCCATTTATTTCTAACACATATTTAAAATAGATTATAGATGAGATTCTCTAAGATTCCAAAAAAGGTTTTTATTTTCGTTCTATGAGTTCTAATTTTTTCTATAAACAAATATTGAATGTGATTTTCATATGGAAATTATATATTTTATCCACTTAAAGACCATTGTTAGAAATTTGAACATTTCATGGGTTTTATTTTTTTTAATGGATCTAACATATTTCATCATTTCATGTCCCTTATTATTCATTTTTATTCTCATCCCACTTTTTTGAAATGTCTTTTGAGGCGTTTAAGGATGAGAATGGGTAAGGATTAAGAAAAGATTAAAATTTTAGAGATTTATCATTAAAGGAAACGATTTTTTCTTTTAGAAATGTTTTTTAGGAAAACTGTATACTTATTATAAATATCTACTTGGAGTATATGGTATTCCATTGTAAGATTTTGTCCTAATTATCTAAAAATCAAACCTGAAAATATCCATGGATTTCTAAGCATGATAATTCTAGTTAAAAAATAATAAAATATTTAATTCTTAAGGTGGGTTCCTTATATTTGGTATCATAGTTGGGTTTAGACAACATTAGATATTAGGTTGTTCTCATGAGGCGTTATCTCAAGAGTGATGGATACCATCACAATTTTATAATTTTAAGGTTGATCATATGTTCAGTACCTTAGAAAAACCTTTTGAGGCTTCATGTTTTTAAATTTTAAGGTGACTATTATTAATTTTGGAGATATTTATTTTGAGGTAATTATGGGTCATTATATTTTGGGATGGAAAATAAAAGGTATGAGATAACATTTAAGGTTAAAAAAATTATTTAGTGTTGAGTATATTAAAATTATTTTTTATTACGTTTCTAACATGTATGTAATTTTATAATGATTATATTAATATATTTTTAGAAAAAGGACAAAATGTGAAAGGGGAGAAAACCATTCACATCCATAAAGGCTTCTGAATTGAACCCACAACCGAAGGGTGACAATGTTGCATCACATACCACTTGGGTATATGATTTTTTGGTTAGTGTAAAAAAATATTTATTTGAACTATTTTAAGGGTAAAGCTTAAGTTAATATAGGGAATATATGTTTTATCTTACAGATAGAATTTTCGTTTAGATAATGATTTTGTGATTAAGTGATTAATTTTATTTCAGAATAAGATCACTATAATTTTTGGGAACATTATCGAATTAAGGTAAATATAATATTATGAGATGTTATTTGAGGAATAGAGGTTGAATTATATTTTTGATTCATAGATGATCATAATTGGATTTATGGTGATTTTGGTTATTTATTGAAATCATTATAATATCATGAATATTATGTAATTAGTCTAATTATATTTTGGTAAGATACTTTAAGAGACATTCATGTTATTTGCAGATAAATGATAGAATTTATTTTAGAAGACTGTGTGAACAAATCCATCTGATTATTTATGTTTCACTCCTGTACTATAATATTTTTGAGTAATTTTTAGGATTATTTTTTGTTTAATGACATATATTAATCTTTGGTTATTACTATTGAATTTTGGAGTTTAAATTGATTTTTCATAATATTATGGTTTACTAATTTGGGGGAAATATCATATATTTTACAAATTTTTGGTTATTTTAGTTCTTAATGACATGAGGAATTGAAATTCATTATTTTGTGGATTTTTTGATCTATTGAAATTTTATTCTAGCACTTCAGACATGGAAAATTTTTCTTAAACACTCATAATTATGAAAAAAAGATGAGATTGTAGTGGAACTTGATTAAATAATGAAATTCTTCTTTTTAAGAAAGTATATTTCCTTATTCTTTTTGTATAGATGGTAAAGAAATTCCTCAACTCTATAAATACTCTCCTTAATTAGAAACATTGAATTTTTACTTTTATTACTGAAAATCAATATCCTCTTAACCAATCAAATATTTAAGGTTTTGTGGAGTTAACATTCTCATGGCCATATTCCCTATCATTCTCAATCATTCATGGGCATTATCTTTCCTCATCTATGTCCATGTTCTCCCATTCATAAACCTATTATTTATTATTATATATAACCTTCACACTTATTTTTCTCGTATATCAAGTCAAATATTTGTTTATCCTTTTTATTATGTGAGTTTTCAACAAAGGTTTTTTGAAAATTCAAACCCCTAGCTTCCAATCGTGAGATAAAATTTTGAGGAAAAACATATACAATTGGGGTTGGAGAGTATTTATCAACCTGATATTTTTAAAAGGAAACACAATATTAAATACTGTATAACATAAATCACATCAAGATTAAAAGAACAAAGAAATATTAAAATTTAAATTTGACAGTTATAACCTGGTTGTTAAATTAACTATTATAAGTAGGAAAAAAATACTTATGAAATACATATAAAGTTCCAAAAAATATTTAATTTAATGTTAAGTTTTTATAAAATAATCACACAATTTTTATTAAATTCATTTTACTCTCCAAAAGTATATTTTCTTCAAAAATAGGTTTTCATTATTTTTATGAGTGAATATTATAATTAATTTTGGGAACTTTTAGAAACATTATTTTACAAAATTAATTAAATTTTTTAATGCATCATGTCAATATTATATTAAAATAATTTTTTATAACATTCTAAAAATTATGTATTTTCCTTGAATAGTGAAAAATACTACTTATTATCAAAATTATTATTTTATTTTAAAGTATTTAAATGGTGAAATTATTTTTTGGATTAGTTTTAAATTTATATTAGTTATTTCTTATTTAAAATAATCTAGTTATGGTATTTGTACTCGATTTTATACTAGAATTCTGCATAAAAACATTTTATATTTAAAAATGGATTTTTTTAGAAAAATGATTTTTTGTTGCGATTTTACAGTTTAAATTTAAATTAAATTAGGAAAATTATATGTCTTTTATTTTAAATAATGGATTAAATATTTGTAATAAATGGGTCCAAATTTATTTCATAGGTTCCTTTTAATTTTTTTCAATATGAATAGTAACCTATGTAGTTTTTGTTACATTGATATTTAAAAAATTAAGTAATTAAGGGTAAAAATAATATGATAAGGACTATAAAATGACCCTTATACTTGAAAATTTTTTATTGGATGTGTCAATTTCATTCATAATCATTATATTTTCTAAGATATGGCCTTTTTATTTATATATGATTATAAAAATTATAATATAATATTTAATCAAAATTTATTGATCCCACACTCAGTATTTTAGTAAATATAATATTCTTAATATGGGGTAATCTAGAGGATATGTTCAACTATAAATTTTATTATCAAAGATAAAACATTTAAGTTAATTATGGTTATTTAATTTTAATTATTATAGAAGAAATAACTACCTTAAATTCTTTCACAACGCTGATGTAGAAGTTATTCAAATATTGAACAAATCAAATAAATTATATTTAAAATATAAAAATAAATATAATTTCTGATAAATAATGCAATAAAAAATTTATAGATTAAATTGACATGTTTTTTATATAATAATATAGTTTTTTGATTATAAGATTTATCTTTAAATTTTTAACGTCATTGTAATGAATAGTTATTAAAATTGACATTATTTATATTTTATAAAAAATAATATTTTAATAAAATATATAAAATTTATAAAAATATTAAAGTATACCAAAGGATTATTATTGGTTTTAAATTATTGTCCATTTTCCATTTATTGAAATTTTTTCATTTTATATTTACTATATTAACCCTCATTGTGTAAAAGTCTAAGTTGTCATGGTGAGAGTTAAAGGGGTTGAATATGAGTTTAAACAAAAAGATAAGCGTAAAAATATATTAAAAACTTATATAATTTTTTAATATTATTTAATTTTAACCCATACATATCTTATATTCTAAATTTATATGTTTTTATCCATTTGGTATTAATAACTAATTTATTTTAATTTAGTATTTTTGAGAAATTCCAAGAGTTCCCCTCACCTCTCTTATAAAAGGGAACCTATTCTTCTCATTTATTCACACATAAATACCATTATTTATTAGAAAATCTAATAAAAAATCCCTTCCAATAATCCCTCCCCCACATTAAGATATCATATTTTAGGAAAAAGTCCAACCTTGGTGATTTTAAGGTGTTAAGTAATGGATATTGTCTGAAGAAGATAAATCATTTTTAATCTGTTATTTTTCTTATGTTTATTATTACCCATAAATAAAACCTTATTCAACCATGATAAAATAATAATTATATTATACTACTTATAATTATTTGTTATTATGTCAGTTTAATAAACAATATCAATGTCCACTTATGTCAAATGGGAAAATAATTCATTCCTCGTGTGTATGGCAGACTACCGCCTAGTGAACTGATGTAATTAATTTTCCATAAATATATCCCAAGACTAGTTATAATGGTGAAAATAATGTTTATATCTTATATTTATGACAAAATTATAATTATTAAAATATAATATATCAATTAAGTTCTTATATTTCCTTGCACATAAAAATGATAATGTCATTCGTGTATACGAGTGGACTACCTCCTCTACAAAGAGATGTGATTAATTTTTCATCACCACAACACATAGATGATATATATAAGTATATTTAAATAACTAATATTATTTATATTATATTTTATATTTATGTAAATATAATATAATTCTTACATTCTTTCAATAATTATCATTGAAAAATTGAGACGTTACTCGTGTGTACGCATGGCCTACCATCTCTGTGATTGTAACAAAGTTTGCATTTCTTAAACATGTTTCATGGTTGGTTCTAAAAGTATAATTAATGTATAAAAGTGTTAATAATGTCATTAATATTATTTTTGTGATGATTTAATTATGATCTTCTTGATCATTTCCAACCTAATTAAGTCATTCTGGAATTATGAAACAATATCGTCAAATCATCCAATATAAACATAAATAATTACCCAATTTTAATAACATGGTAATAAGTGGAATAAGATAAATAAAAAACCCATAAAATATTCTTAGGAATATAAATAATTAAACTAATTTTAGTATTTAGTAAGATAAAGATTAAATGTGATGATTCGTACTCAAGGTATGGGACTTTCTATTAAAAATTCTCTTCTAGAATTATTGTTTCAACTCTTTTTACAAAAGTCAAAATAAATGTTTTTTCAACTTATAATAAATGATTATATTTTCCCATATTAATGAGTGTATGATTATTTTATGAATCTTTTTTAATTTTACAATTTTATTTTGAAAAAAAAAATTCATTTATAACTGTGTAACTTTTTAAAAAATATATATGTTTTTCCAAAATGGAAATATAATTTTTCAAAATAACATTTTTAATAATATTTTGTTCAAATTATCATTCATTACCTTTCTCTAGGTATCCCTGAGTCTAAATTTTATTTTTTTAAAAGATTATTTTGATATTATATGGTGTTTTTCATTGGGGATTTAAATTTTTTTTCAAAGGTTTTATGATAAAAAGTGAGGTCATAAAATGTTTTTTTAGTGATATAGTAATTTATAATTATATGTGAAATGGATAAGATTAATATATCTTATAAAAAGTTTGTATTCTCATTATAGCACAAGGATGAGCCCATTATAGCTTATATATTAGGTATGCCCATATTGTATCAGGTGAGCCCGATATAGATTAAATGTTAGGTGCTTCTAGATAGCACTGGGTGTGCTCGTTACGTATTTGGGTGCACCAAAATAGCTCTCAAATGCATTGAGTAATGTTCCCTAAATTTCGAGATTGTACATAGGGAGTTCCTAAAGAGTTTATCCTATATTTTTCACAAGGATCTTGTTATTTTTAGCATAGGTTTAAAACGGGTTTTGAATGTGATGATCTAAGTTTCAAAAAAGGGGTTTTATTTGCTTGCTTTCAGTTTTAATGTTTTTATTGATAAAAAAGTGTAAATTATATTCAAATGTAGTTGATTTATTTTAACCTCTCAAATACCATTGTAATAAATTTAAAATTTTCATGGATTGTTTATTTTTTCACTGTACTAAAATATTTCTTCATTTTATGTCCCTTGTTATAATTTTTGTGAATATCCCATGTTTTTAAAATGTTTTCCTCAAGATTTTAAGATGACTTCAATATGAAAATTAAAAACATTTACCATGAAAAAAAGTCATTTTTTATTTTAAATGTTCTTCTTAGTGGAAAAAAATAGATACTGAGTATAAGTGTCCACTTGTGATGTATGGTTTTAAATTATATGAGTTATCCTAATCCACTGAAACTCTAAATTGGAAAGACCCTTAGAATCTTAATAAAGTGAATTATAATTCAGAAAAAAAAAAGAATATGTAATGATTAAGTCCATTTCCTTACATGACAGACATGCGGAAATTATTGGAATTCCTGTAAAAATGAATTATAGGTGTTTTTTTTTTTGAAATTGAATATTAGTTATTGTTGGTACCCTAATTATATTGTTATGATTAATGTGGTCCTCTTAGTTGATTTTTTACCAGTTTGGTGTGCTAGAATGAGTTATGAATTAATTGTTGTGCCTAGTCTTCCATGACATGAATTATGAGATGTTTTTAATGATGTAGAAATGGATAATGAGATGTTATAAAGTACAGTATTAGTGGAATGTCTTATTTTATGGAAATAATATATTTTTGTGGATATTGTGGTGGTTGATAGAATGTGTTGTTAGAAGATTCATTCACTAACTAGTTAGTTACTTTAGGTTTTTTTTGTATTCATGATGGTATGGGATATGGTTGGTAATACTAAATATTGTAAAGAATAATTGGTCATTAATGAACTACTAAAAATTTAAAGGAATGGGTAATGGATATGAAAAAATTAGGTGATGTATAATGAATGGTTTGAAATTAAATATGGATAGATGAATTTCAAAAAGAATTTAATATGGCTAGTAAATTTTTAAATATATATTTTGAATAATGATATGATTAAATGTTAGACATTTAATGTTTTAATGGTTGTTTTTTATGATAATTTGGGTTTCTTTATTGTGCATTGAGAGAAGAAATTGTCAGTATGTGGTAGTGGAGACTTGGTGACTATAATGGGATTTAGTAGTGAAATATTATTATAAATCCTTTTGGTTGTGATTGTGTATTCTTATGATATATATTGTTTATTTTAATTTGATTTCCTATACACCCCACTCGAGTCACATCACCTTACGGATCCCAAATGTTTTGGATTTTGATAATTTTTCCCAACATCCAGGTTGATGAAGGAATAGTAAATGACTAGTCCTTATTCCACAATCTCTATTTTATATAGTTTCAGTTTTTTTTATTAATGTATGAATAGTATATATATATATATATGGTTTTGTTATGGATAAATTTTAGAGTATATATATATACTGGTTGATGTGGTTGTGATATGGTTACATGGTTCGGGATGTTCTTGGTAGTTGGAGAGAGAAGGTTTCTATTGAATATGTTAATGTTACTCTATAATGATAAGGTTATAATGATGAAAAGTTATGTTATTTTTATAAGGATATATTATGTTGATATTATTTAGTAATTGTTTATTTGGTTATGGATATGTTCTTTTTGTGATTTTATGTGTATTATGGTTGTGATATGGTATATAGTGTGTAATGTCACAACAGTGAAAGTAATGGGAGATCCATAATATTTATCATGATAGAATAAGAGTGAAAAACTAGAGTTAATGGGGGTAAAATATAACTTCTTTTTATATTGTTTAGATACTATGCTAGTATACTTAGATAAAATAATATGAGAGAGATCCTTAGTGAGTTTGGGTGATAGATGACCAAATATATGTGTGTGTTTGTTCTATTTTTATTTCACCAAATCCTTAGTATTCTTCATGAAAATTTTTATAAAAGATATTGAGGAGTAAACAACTAGGTATACTTGTATTCTCATCAAATATATAACTCTATATTCTGGTTTTGACGATGTATTTGATGATCGATCAAGACATTACTAGCTTGAGTCTCATGGCTACCATTAGTGTTAGCCCCATATGATATTTTTTGTAATTTTTTCATAAATATTTATTATATATGAAATTATATGAATTATGGGATATTTTTTAATATTTTATATTACGGAGTTTATTGGTGTTTTTTTTCTTATGTGTTCCTGGGATTATAATAGTAATGCCTCACATGTTGTGCATTATACACTCGGTTCCAGTCCCCAACCCATAACCTATTAGAGGAGGGATTCAAGGATTATACTCATATTTACTACCTTAACATGAGTCATTTTCATGGGGAGAGTTATGAAAAGGTGGTATCATGTCTATAGAGGTGATATATGGTAGATAATAGGGTAAGTAATTACTGAATATTCTATGGGTTTAGTAGGGAAATTGTGTTAGTCAAACCAAGTGTATGATATAACAAGGGATACTTAGTAGGAAATAGGATATTAAGTCTCCCTATGATATAATTTAAGGACCTTAAGCCTACAGAACAACCTAAGTGAGATAATATTGATTAAAAGATATGCACCTAGGGGTGGTACATGCATCGTAATGATTGTGTCTTATTTTTAATTAGGGTTATATTAGGTAATAAAAAAGAAGATAATTAAATAATCATAAGAAAAATTACATATTCTAGGACTATTTATTCATTCAATATGATTAACCAATATAAATTATTAAGTGATATAAAGGGGGTTCTTGGAGTTCTCATTATTGTTGCTTTTTTTATCTCGGATGTTGTTGGTGTTGTTTTTCCTATTTTTTTGCATAAATTCTTTTCTGAAAGTATTTTTTATATGGTTACACTATCAATGTGGATATGTTTTATATTTTATGGTTTTTTTATATTTAAATTTATATAAATATATTATTAATCAGAATATAAAATAAGAAATAAATTTTACCAAAAGTAAATGGTTAATAAATACCTTAATTATTTTGGGACCAAGTTCATGTTTTTTGATATTTTTCTTATGCTGTATAATGTGAGTTTTTATCATGGTTTATTCTTGATATTCAATAACATGTTGTTTCCCTATGGGGAGAGTATAATATAAATTATTTCATCCTTATGTTTTATTAATCCATTATGTTTATTTTATAATGAAATTTATCTTGAAAAAAGTATTTGATTTTAGCTTGGTGAGTTTTAAAACTCATCCAATGATATGTAATAATGTGTATGGTTATATAAAAAAATGTTTAATATACTTTCTTATATAATGAAATTATTATTTGGTGATTTGTTTTCTTAAATGAATGGAATAATTCCTTTTTATGAAGGTTTTATTGATTTTATAATTAGTCCCAAATAAAATTTGGGATTTTTCTTTTGAATGGTTTTGTTTATAATTTTTATTTTCATGAATAAAAGTTTTTTAATTAAATGGTTTTGTGTAAAAAATGCAATTTTAGGGAAATCATTTGGTAAATTGAAAATTTTAAAATATGTGTGTTTTAAGGGAACATTTCATGTTCTAATCTAATGTATTGTTTTATAGTCCTTTTGATCATGCTTCTTGTAATTAAATATGTTCAAAAAGAATTTTTTTGAGGTATTTTCTATACAATGGATTTTTCTTGTCAATGTGTGGTCAGTATGATTAGCAGGGAGAAGAAAGACTTTATTTTTCTACTTGATAGTTTAATAAATTGAAGTGTATGAGTGATGAGGTGTTTGTATTGTTATAGGATAGTATATTGTTTAATTAGAGGGAAGTTGGAATTTTTTCATGAAGGTTTAATCAGTTTAGCAATTTATTGGTATATGTCTGAAGGTATTGACCTAAGTATCCCAGATGTAGCTATTACTTTACTACTTTGGAATAAGATTTTGGGGACATCATCCTGAAGTACTGAATAGTTTAGTAGTATTATTAAACTAAATACATGATTAAATATCATATTACATTATAAAATATAACTTAATACATAGTGATAGTAATAATTTTATATACATGAATTCATTTAAGGATTCCATTATCATATCCTAAGGAAAGGAAACAAAATAAGGGTGAGATCAGATACTTTGTAAGGGTTATGTATAGTTTAATCTTTTATGAATCAATAAGTAATATTCAATATAGAAAGTGAAATAATTTAAAACACATTACATTTAATTAATGACATAAATATCATGATTATTTAATACATAAACAATCTAGTGAGGTAAATAACTTCACACACATTGCATTAAATCAATAAATTGATAAATGAATGCATCCATGGATAATTTCAATACAGATAATATCATGGAAAATAATAACATACTTATCAATGAAGTAAATTATTAATATTGGACACCATGATCACATACATCATGATATTTATATTATTGATACATTTCTCTAAGATAGTTTAATCAAAGGGTAGGTATACATGAGGAACAAATTTAAATAAGGTTATCCAACTGATTCGTCTCATGATACATAATTATCGCTTTGGAAACTTAATAATCAAATCCCCTGAGAAAGAAATAGCTTCAAATAAAACATTAAATATCTTTAATATAAATTTAATAAGTATAAAAATATCTAAGTTGTATTATATACACCATATAAAACAATATAACATTGTAACCAACCGTTTTTTACAAAGAAGATAATTTTAGATGAACAACCCCTGTAATGATTATAATGTTGGATTGAGAATTAATAAAAGAATAAATTTTGTGTTCAATTTTAAATTCATATAAAAATTTGGAAATATAAAATTAGGTAAAAAAATTAATAAAATAGATAATCATATCATATCAAGGATAATGAAGAAGTAATATAACCTAATGAAAAGAAATGAAGTTATGAAATTATTTACCAATTTCTTACTTTTAAGTCAAAAATAATAAGATGAAATAATTCACATTTAAACATTAAATACAATGAAGTGTTGATGATTCATGATATTAAATCTAAAAGTGGTATTACATGAACTATATAAAATAAATTATGTGGATAGCATTACAATAATCCCTAATAAATGGGAATTGTGACAAAATACCTTACCTCGATATTCTGTTTAGTTAAATATTTTTTAAATTAAATTATAATGGTTTTAAACAAGTTATAAATTTATTCCACAACCATATTCATTTTTATAATATTATATATTATCCTCTTATAACATATCCCTACTTTTTCATTAACAATATTTCATAATTACCATTGTTCGGGCTGTTAAGTGCCTTGTTTTCACATATAGGTTTTGTCGAGAATGTTTTTGTTATTGTGCATAGGATATATATCCATTATCTAAATATTTATATTAATATTATAAATCTAATATTTATTCATCAGATATGTTTTTATGACCTTTCTTAAAATTTGTATACATAAAATTAATCACAATTCTTCATGGGGATAGTATATTGTACACATTCATGAGTGACGATATCATGAGTGAAAGGGTAATGAATTGGATGGTATATTAATTTTAAATAATTTATATAATTGTTTATGTATTGTATACATTCATTATTTCCATCATTATTAATATTCATGTCATTCATGGATGGAAAAAAATTACATTGGTTCGTGAGGCGGTTGTCTAACTTACAAACAAGCGATGTCTTTCTTCTAATTTGATAGGCAAGGAGAAGGAGAAGTATTATTCTATAAACATATTCACATATAAGTATATTTTATATACATTTTTTATTATATTTTATGTTTTAATTTATAAATTTGGGTTACAAAATAATAATTAGAAAAATAAGTATCATAGTGAAGATAACTAAAATTTCTTAGAAGAACCTCCTTTAGATATCTTATTAAGGACCGTGTGGTATGCCTTTTGAGAACACCAGCACATTTATATTGTATACAAGGATGTATTGGATATTTTTTTCATATTTTATCCATGCTAGATGTAGTTACAGGTGTTAAGAAGCGATGGGAGGGTGTTCCCTTTTATAAGTGGGGGAGCGGACCCTCTTGGAAATTACTTGGAAATCTCCCAAAAAGAATACAAAATGATAAAGTCATTCCCAAGGAAACTTCTTCCAAATGAATTTATATTCTAATGTGTGATTTAATAATTTTTAAATATTTCCACATAATTGTTTTTTTAGAATATTAATTGGAAAAATTACACTTATCATTTGGATTAACCCCCGAAAACACCGTTTAGCTTTAATTGTTGTAATTTACTTTTTACTGTTTTAACAATCCATTATGAGAGAAACATAAGTTGACCATATTATATAACATTAATTACTCTGATTCAAAATTCTTAATAGTTTTTTAAAAAATAAATTCACATAAGTGAAAATTTTACTTAAATAATGAACCCACAAATCATTTCGAAAAAATGTTTTTTAAAGAAATATATTTTTCAAATATAATATTCTTTTATATTAACTATATAACAATTATTAATCATGAGATAGATTTAAATTAATATATTTTATTTATATAATCTATAAATTTAATAAATATTATTCTTTATTAGTGTTATTTTAATTAATTAAAATGGTGGAATGTGATGAACTTAAAAATAGATTTTAGGAAAAAAATGTTTTCTAAGCATAAAAATAAACATATACCAAAATTAGGTATAAGGGCGATTCAATTGTATTTAATTTTTTTAGATATAACTAAATGATTATAGTTAAATTTTAAATAAAATTCAATGAATAGTGGGACTTTTAGATTACTTAAATTATTAAAAGGAAATTATAGTTTTATAAAAAGCTGTATTTTCACTATTCACTGAAAAATAAAACATTCCATAAAAATACCAAAATTTCACACGAATATAATTTTTTAATTCTAATTAAAAAAATATTCTGTTAATAAAATAAAATTTATAAAATTTAGATAAAATAATTATAATTATCTAACATAAAATGTTAAATAAAACAATTTAGAAGAAAATTTATTTTGGAAGCATAAAATGATTTTATTTTGAATTAAGAAATTATTTATAAATAAAATTTATATAACCTTTATAAGTATTTTCATAATGTTATTAACAATGTTTATTCAAACAAACTTACTGGATTTTTTATAACAGTAAAACTAAATAATAATATTTTAATAATACATCATGGTTCACTTAAAACTTGGTGGTTTCTATCATATACACTATCAAACATAATATTATTCTTTTAAAATCTTGGGGTGTTAATTATCCCCATATTCAATAACTTTTTTCCTCTCAAATTGAATGTTTACTCGTAAATCAAGGGTTTTCTATTTTAAAATTCCTTCTTAAAGACACTATATCCTAATAAAAGATAAAACAAAACCTCATAAAGAATGAATATGAAATATGATTTTCATCTGAAATAACACATATCTAGGTTTCCATGTAGGATAAATCTGTTGGGAAATCAAAATTTGGTCATAGACAAAAGGCATAAATAGTTATGGAGAGTGATAAAGATCATTGATCATAAGAAATTGAATGATCAAGATAAATTTGATGACCAAAAAACCATAAATCTATGATGAGTTAAAAGGCCATTGATTCAATGGATATGAAGGTAATTGGATCACATTTTTATTTTGAGATCCTTTTACTAATGTTTAGTAATTATTTTACAATATATGGCCATATTGAAACATACTTAATTAATGTTTTTCTCTTTTATAATCCAAATTTCATCTCTTTGTTATGATTCAATCAATTTTCACTTCACCTATAACTCTAAAGAATGAATATGAAACATGAATTTATTTATGTCTGAAGAACTAAAATTAATTTTCTAATATACCATAACATCCATAAATGAGTTAAATGTCCTTCTGTATGTCTCAAAATATTTACCAAGCCAAAATGGTTAGAAACATTCATCCAATATAATAAATTATTCTCTAAACCTCTGTAATAACACCAAATTTTCAACTTAATATTTATACATTAAATATTTTAATTTAAAATAATCTCATATTATCCAGAAAAAATTGTAGCATTGTGGTAGGTAGAGTACCCTTATCTTCCTCTAGTTGTGGGTTCAATCCATATAGAATTACAAGCTGTCGGGGGTTTTTCTTTTCTAGAACCATATTAATATAATTACTATAATGATTAAAAAAATATTATGATCATCCACAAAAATTACATTAATTATGAAATCACTTTTTAAACACAATGGTTTTTATACAATTTTTTTCATAAAATCAAATCATTCTAGTTGGCTATTATTACATTAGAATCTATTATTATAATAACCTTAAATATTATCAGTGCCTTTCAACTTTTTAAGGGGTAATTTTTATTCATATAATACTTCATGTTGAACATTAGTTATAAATATAACGTAAACTAATAAAACACCTCCCAAAATGTTATTAATCACATGAAAATCCCATCATATAAAACATCAAAAGGGGTGTCTAATACATTGAACATATGGTAAACCTTAAGCTTTTTATCCCATGTTTTTATCCATAAATATTATATTAATATTGAAAGGATACTTATATGCTTCCAAAATTGACATAATCATTATATTTTTCATGATTATTATAAGAAAAATACAATTCGAAAAAATACTTTGACAATATAGTTCTTCAGTCCAAATAAATAAAGTATTCAACACTTTTACTCCAATGGTTAAAATAACATGGGCCCTTCTTTAATCTAGAAGATACCCTTTAAAATATTTCATTAACATTGATAATACCTTGGTTCCCCACATTAAATAAAATGAACTATGAATAGGTCAATATTGTGAAATTTATTTCCCTCCGTTGAATTTCTCACTTTAACTCGGAATGTCATTACTATATAACCTTCTTTTTCACACTTATATTTTTTTCATATTCCTTTGAGAAATTTTTTTGGTTGTGTCTTTCCACATTTCTAACATGACTTAAACAGATCATTCTTTCACCTATGGTGTCTACCACTCAAGATCTAAGAAAACTACATCCAAAAATTAGTTAAGTTATAGGTTTTTAATTATATTTTGGGATAACTAATTAACCATAATCACTTGATCATTCCCTCCACTAATCATACCATTTAGATTCTCGTAATCACCATATTATCAATCATATTCAATTTTACCAAGAATCCTTTGGGTCCCAACCCTTTACTAATAGCAAAAAACATATTTTGAGCAATAATAATCATAGTGCGAAAACTATATAATCATTTATAAAATGTATAAATCATGACACCATCTTTTCGATCTAAAACACCTTAAGCTTAACCTCAGCAATTAATTATCAAAAAATATTCAAATCCATTATAATTGATTGTAAAAAAATGTGAATTAACTGATGAATATCCCTCGAGAGTGTCAAACTAGTTGTACAAGAAAACCCATTTTTGGGCACCATGAGATGATTGAGTCAAAGCCTAGTGTTCCCTTATTAGAGTTATTAAGAATAAGAACAATTGTTCCAAAGCCACATCCACTTGTAGCACCCTGATAAGGATGTATTTATATGAAACAACTCATAATATCTTCCTTAACAAAAAATTAGTATGTTCATATATACTTATCCTCAATGTATAAAATTGGTTCATGTTTATTAACTATGTTTTCCTAAATTTTGTTTCCAAGGTTCTTAAAAAAATCTATAATACCAAATATAAATACCATGACCCTAGTATCCTAGATCTAGTGGTTAATTTACTATATTTTAATAATATTCAAGTGATAAAATCCCAAAGGACCGAATATTTTAGTAGTCTTCATAATCTGGATAAATACTTGAATCTCATGTTATATTTGAAAACATAACATAAAACATAGTGAGATTAATAATTCTATATTAATTAACTTATTTAAATATCACTTTTCTATATCATAGGGAAAAGAAAAAAAAACGGTGATCTTATATTCTTGATAATGGTTACATATAGCGAAATCTATCATGAATCAATAAATAATAATCAATACATAAAGATAAATAAATGAACACACATACCATTTAATCAATTCCTTGAGAAAAAAATACATCCATATATAATATCAATGAAAATAATCCCATGGATAATAATAACTAACTTATAAAATATCGAAATGGTTAATATCAAGCATCAAGATCTCAAACAATATGATATCTATAATACTAAGAACCTTTTTCAACACTGTTCAGTCAATGGGTAGGTATATACCAAAAAACCCCTTAAATAAGGTTAATCAACATATTTGTCTCATGAGACTTTTTGATTCATCAAGGGGATATATAATTTTTGTCCCCACTCATCACTTCATGTCCAAATAATTCCTCATATATCTAATGTTCAATTGAATTCATGAAAAATATTCCATATCAAAAAAATATATGTATCGATTAAAGGATACTATTTTACCAATATTTCCAAATTTAGTAAAATAATATTATAATTAATATATTATATGTATAAATGATATACTGATTATGAAATATATATATCTATGATAAAAAAATATGGATGTGTAAGGGAAATGTAATGTCTACTAATCATAAGAAAATGAATGATTTAATGGAAACTTAATGACTAAAAATTTAATCAAGGAAGTGAATGTTAATATTTTCCATTTTCAAAAAAATCATGAACCATATGGAGAATGAATAAATATGGTAAAAATACAATTTATCCCCAATGGATTATATATAAAATAAATGATTTTTTCACTTCTGAATAAAAATACTATGAAAAGAGCATCAAAAAAATAATTGATGACAATTCCATTTTCACTTTTAAAATCACTTTTATAATATAAAAATTAGAAAAAAATATTATTAAAAAAATATTTGAAAAGATCATTATAAACATGTAATGTAATATTTAAATAAATGGGTTCTCATGATTGTG
Source organism: Viscum album (assembly GCA_963277665.1). Classification (NCBI taxonomy): domain Eukaryota; kingdom Viridiplantae; phylum Streptophyta; class Magnoliopsida; order Santalales; family Viscaceae; genus Viscum; species Viscum album. Next base: position 278,156,990 of record OY728137.1, read on the forward strand.
GAAAATTTACATTCATGATTAGTATATTAAAAATAAATATTCATTTTACATTTGTGTTTGAAAGCCAAAAATACATTGTTTATAAAATGACAAGAAGATTCATTTCAAATTTTTTTAAAATATAATAATGTGTAAAAATTAAATTAAACAATCATATTATAATATTAAAAAAAGTTGAATATATTTTTTTTAAATATGGATATGGGATAAAAAGGTTTTTCGACCGAAGGGAGAGAAATAAAGTCATATTTTCTTTAAACATATTCTCATTCATTTTGAGTACAAAAGAGAGAGAAATAATACTATAACTTGAAAATTTATTGACTAAAAATTGGATAATAAAATTATATTTTTTTATAATAAAATTATAATATAATTTCCTTCAATGTAAATTTCGGAATAAATAATCCCATTTAAAATGAAATTATGAAATAAACCCTTACTACTTTGGTGACTTTTGATTCATAACCCCCATGAAAAAAATAAAATCAAATGAAACATTAGAAAATGATAATATAGGGATATTATTGATATAAAATTTCAGTTGTGTGTTAGTTACACCTCATAAAATAAGATAGGTGTGTAACATAACATATTTCTTAAATAAGACAATGTGATATGAGAAACCCTTGGAGTGGTCATAATATTGAACTGAGAATTAATCAATGAATTGATTATGTGAATCACATTTAAATAAAAATAAAATAATTATAAATAATAAATAATATAATAAAAAGTCATTACACAGATAATCTTAGAATATAAATGACAATGAAGGGTTAATATAAACCAATGAAAAGAAATTGAGTTACAAAATTCATTACCACGTAGTAACATTCAAGTGAAATATCATTAGATAAAATAAATTAAATTGAAACTAAAAATACCATTAAGAAGGAATTATTAATGATATTACATAAAAAATGGGAATTGCATGCACCATATAAAATAACTTTTTTCAAAACATTACGATATACGTCAATGAAAGGAAATTGAGAGAAAATCCCTTACATCACGCTTCCCTTTAGTTGAACATGCTTTAAGCTCATGTATACTTGTTTTAAACATGTTATTTATTTATAAAATAAAAATATTAATAGTTATAATATCACATACTATCTTATTATAACATATTATCACCTATTTCTTAACAATCCTTCATTATTACCATTGTTTTTGGATTTAAGTGCCTTGTTTTCACATGCATATTGTTTCATGAATGTTCTGGTTCATGTACATAGGATATATATCCATCATATATCACATTATATTAATGTTATAAATATCATATTTTGTAGTTTTATACTATTTTATATCCCTAAATTTAATTTGGACATGGAAAATAAAGAGCATCGTGTGGTAGAGATAATTGGTTATTCTTATGCATTAGTGATGACATCATTCCCTTAATGGGTGAAAAAGTAAATAAGTAGATTTTATCTTAATTTTTATGAGTTAATATAAAATAATAATTATCATATATATTCATTATTTCTATTATTATGACTATATATTTGATTTAGTGATGGAAAAAAAATTACATCGGTTTGAGAGGTGGTAATCTATTGTAAACAAGAGTGATGGCTTTGATTCCCATTTGATGAAGAATGAGATGCATAAATATTATGAAATCAACACAATAAAATATAATTATATTGTATATAATTTTTTTATAATGTTTTAATTTTTAATACATAATTATAAATGACAAAAGAATAATTAAAAACAAAGAGATCAATGAAAACAATTACCTTCACTTAGAATAACCTCTTTGAGACCACATATTAAGGACCCTAGGGTTGGTCTTTTGGGAATACTAGAAACTATAGAATGTATATAAGGATGTTAGGGAGAAATTTTTCAATATTTTTTCTATATATTTGTCTTGATATTTGTGTGTATGTTAGGCGATGGGGTTCCCTTTTATAAGTAGTGGAGGGGACCCTCCTATAAATTACTTGGAAATTTCGCAAAAAGAATACAAATTTATTATCCAATCCCTAATAAAATTGCTTAAAATTATCTTATATTTAAATTCTGGATATTATAAGGGTTAAATATAGTTATAAAATTTTATTTTTACTAGTTTAATTGGAAAATACACCCTTATAGTTTGGTTTAACCCCCAAAAAACTCGTTTTAACCATAACTACAATAATTTCTTTTTTCCTATTTTTAATTTTTATTATGACAAAAAATTAAGTTGAAATTATTATGTAATGTTAATTATGATGATTAAAAATATTAAATACATTTAAAATAATTAAATTACCTTAATTGAAAGATTTTAATTTAATGATGAACCAACAAAACGTGCCAAAAAATGGTTTTTCTAGAAATGCATTTTTCAAGTTTAATATCATCTTATATTTACTATATGAATAGTAATCAAAATGAGATGGATTAAAATTTTTATATATAATATATATATTAAATTTATATCATTCCTTATTAGTGTTTATTTTTATAAATTAAAATAGAGGAACATTATGCACTTAAAAAGGGTTCTCCTAAAAAACATGGTTTTAGACCTATAAATAAACTTACACCAAAATCCGGTATAAAGTTGATCAAAATATAATTATTTATTTCAAATATATATATATATAATTATTTTTTAATGTAAAATAAAATCTAAATCATAATGGTACTTTTAAAGTACATTATTTATTGGAAATAAAATACAGTTTTACAAAAATCTATAATTTTTACTATTCAATGAAAAATCACTCTTTTCAGAAAAAAAACCCCAATTTTCACCCTAATATAATTATGATATGAAAATTTAAAATATTATTTTATTTTTATAAAAAAAAATTCTAAATTTGGTATAAATTAATTATAATTCCTAAACATAAAATAAAAAATAAAACCATTTTTGAAGAAAATGTATTTTTGAAGCATAAAATGATTTAATGGGGAATTATGTACTTATTTATAGATACATTATATAAAAACTTTATAGATAATTTCATAATTTAATTAAATATTTTCATTCCATCCAACTTAACGATAATATTATAATGTTTAAATTAAATAAAAATATTTTAATTGTATATCATGGCTTGCTTAAAACTCGGTGTTGTGTTTTATGTTATCAAAAATAATTTTCTTATTTTAAAATCATATAGAGTTACAATAGTATAATAAATTATTCTTTTGATTTTTTTATGCATTATCAATGTGTGATTTGGTTATTTTAACTAACATTACTAATTATTATGTTTGGTTTGAATACATATCAATAGAGAATCATCAAGGTGTTGTTATCATGAAGCAGAAAAAACATTCTTGGGATAAATTGGTGCCCATATTACAAGATAAAGAAGTGAGAAAGTTACCTGGAAGATTTTTGGACCTTTTGTTCAAGGAGTGGTTATAATAGGTGGACATTTCCTTAAAATTAGTTGGGAGTCCATGTCATTTCTGAGGTTCCTTAGGAGTAGATTTTTTCTAAGGGGTTCCTTAAATGTATTTGAAGAAAAACCAGTGTTTAGAAGAGGTATCATGGGTGGATCTTATTTTCTTGTTCAATTAATTGTAAGTTCCCTAGTTGTAGAGGGATGAATTCATAAAGGAACTATTATAGTTACTGTAAGGGTATTCTAGTGTGCAAGGCCATGAGGATAGATTCTAAGAAATTATGGTCCCTTTCTCAAACCTCTTACATACTGAAGACATGTTTTTATTCTATTTGTGTATCATTTAAGGATGAACACTTGAAAGATTGTAGTGAGTTTTCAATTGATTTATTGGTTTGAGGTGATAAATCCCATTGAGGTTCTCGTGTGGGGTTTTCTTTGGGCTACTAAGAAGAATTAATATAAAAAATTTACCCATACTTCGTGAGGTAGTCAAAGGAGTGATGAGTAGCAGTCTATCAGTAATTTGGTATTTTTTGGATCATTGGTTTTGAGTATATAAAATAAATTTTTATAGACTAAAATAGAGTATTTTTATTTTCATATAGTGGGGAACCATTGGTTAAAATTACCTAATATTCTTGATGTTACTAGGATTATGTAAGTTGATATATTTATTTTCTATGGTGGTTGAATTTCAATGGTTAATCATCTTGGATCAGTGAGTTTGGTTTTAGAAACTAAGATAGGGTATGTTTTGATCTAGTTTCCATGTTATTTTCATAATTATATTTTATACCAATTTTTAAAATTTCAGTTTAAGATACTCTCTCAGTTATGTTCTAGGTCTATTTATCTTAAAGAGGTTTTTTAAATTTAAACTCCATTGATTCTATTAGTTATTAAGGAAGTTTTGTTTCGATTTAATTAAATGTGTAAAAGTGTTTGTTAACGTAATTTAAAATTTACTTCAATGCATTGAATTTATATCATATTTCATGAACTTTTCTCATCATTATAAATGGATTGATAAATAGTAAGAGAGAGTTTATATTTTAGGATGGAGTTTTTAATGTTTTCATCCCTCCCTCTGAGTCATGCTAAGCCTTTTTATATAAAGGGATATATATTTTAGAGGTATCTCTATTACTATTTATGTTATAGGAAAAAAATAAAAGATGTATATATTGTAGTGAGATTCCTGAGTCAAGGGTTTTAAGTGCACAGTCATAATTACGCTGAATGTAGTAATCCCTAAAAATTTAAATGTGGTTTCTTGAGTAGTCTAGACCTCCTTAATAGGAGGTTTTTTTAGATAGCATATTCCTTATTGGGAGGTATCTTTGTCGATGAATATAATTTAATATCATATTTTACCTTGATAGTGATGATGTTTAAATTACTAGTTTGTTGTTTTGAAGATTGATATTTTTTTATTTGGGTAATGTTTTTTCAAAAGTGGTGAGATCCTTATTTAAGTGGTATCTCCTAGAGATGTTTGGATTCATTGTCGATTTTTATCATTACAGGTTTGGTTTTGATACTCAATAATTAAAATAATTTTATATATATCTTATGAAATTTATCTTATCTTTAATTTTTTTCTATTGTTATAACAATGGGGATAAAGATTAGGGGCATTCCTAAAGAAAGTAGTTAATTTTTGGATCCCCATGTAAAAAATACCTATTTTTGAAACTGTAGTGGATCTTGTTTTGGTACATTAATCAAGGAGAGGTTTATGTTTTGATGTATGATGAAACCATGGTGTAAATTTACCATTTTTAAGGGTGTGTTTTATGGAGGAGTTTTCATGAATTCAATGTTTAGCATGGTGATATGTGTGTAATAATATGACCTGAGCTAAAATGAAATGTCGCTCAACTCTGTATGACACCACCGCAAAATTTAATTCCTTGTAACTATGGGATATGAAATATTTATTATTTATTAATAATGTGCACTTGTGAATGTTTCAAATCTTATATAGTCAAAAAAATTGGAATTAGAAACCACCATGACCCCAATATGACTGACATATGGGTTGGGAATCCATTTATACCAAATAAGTTTAAACAAGAGAAATAAACCAACAAAAAATGGTAAATGTAATAAAAATCCAACCCTTGTGTACTTGAACAAAATAAAATGTAAATTGAAAAATAAATTATGATACACTCATCCATAATGTTTGATACAACATCCTAAAAAACAACAAAGACATAATTGAATAGCTCTATCATTGTCTCTAATATCCCCTAATCACACACCACATCCCACTCATCTAACAGCAAACCAACCCAGACCTCAAAGAATAGAAACAGAACATAGCACCATAAATAGATACATAATATTTGTATATACACATATAAACCAATGTATATGAAGGGTTTGAGCTAAACATTCCAAACAGAATTTTACCCATAAGTTTATGTAATGACCACCATAATATAAATTCGAGTTTTTAAAAATTTTATAAAATAGATTATTAAAAATTAATCCATGTTCCTCATTTATCCTACATTCTATATCATTCCATAAAGACCCAATTTTTATAAACAATAAATCTTTTTATTAGAAAATCAAACTTTTAAAGAAATTTTTAATTTTTTTAAAGGAATCTAAAATAACACTAAAGGTAAAATAAAGTCTTAAACATTAACCAAGGTATCAATAAAACTCAAAAAAATTAAACCAAGTGATAGTGCCTTTTGATGAAGAAAAAAATAGGGTATACAAATAAAATATGACGATATCACTAAAAGTCCATAAATATTTCTATTAATCATGGGAAAATTCCTATAAATCATGTTACATAATCTAAACTAGAAACAAAAACCCTAGGTGAGTACTAAATAACATGTTTTTCCTTTCAGTATTGTTGAATTTTTTGATCTAAATCACTCATAATATTAGTTCTCAAACAGTAATAGGGTACTAAATACATCCCATTAACACATTCCATCTACCTTATAAACATTCAAAATTAATCACACAATCTATACTGAGTATTACTCTTATTCATTTATTCTACATAGTTACCTAGGACTCCCATGACACATAAAAAGGATGAGATTAAAAATAGTCACATAGAAAAAATATTAATGAACTTAAAATAAAACTCACTTCACCTCCAACACCCTCTAAAAAATATCCTTTTACATCCATTCATAAGAATCACATAAATTTATAAAAATTCTAAACATTTATTATGGGGCATAAGTCACAATAGTCATATAAAATACAAGGTTCCTCAATTGAGGGTATCTCATGTTTTAGAAAAAAAACTATTTAATGTGCTAACTAGATTTTAAAAATAATCTCAGAATTCCATTTCATTTCACACCATTTGAAATCTCATTTCAAAACATTCCCTGAAATCCACTTTTCCAAATAACACTTAAAATTTCATTTAGAAACCCAAAAATTTTCAAACAATACCTTTTTAGATTAATGAACACATTTTCATAAAAAAAATAATTCTAGCATTAACAAACCTTTTCCAAAACCCCAATTCCCATTTATAAAATAGTTACATACACATTTTAGAAGAAACATTGAATGCACAACTTTTATTTTGGAAACCATAGTGATAAAACCATATAAATATTCATTTATTCAAAATACTAAAACCATTATAAAAAATTTTATTCCCATTATGGATATATTATATAATTTTAATTTATAAAAATAAGAAATTTTTAACATTTAATCAATTTATAACATTCATTATAATAAATTCCATAAAAGCACCTACCTAGTCAAGTGTAAAGCCAACTGAAACAAATAACCATTGGTTGAAAAGGTTCAAATAATAAGTAAAAACACTACATATCCTAAAAGATCAAAACACCAGTATTATAATCATAAAAACAACTAATATCAACCCAAATAGTGAATAACATTTATAAGAGAATGAAAATAAATGGGAGAGAGAAGGGAGATAATAGAGGAATAGGAATAATAAAGGATAAATGGATTTCCTATTGAAAATTACCTAGAAATGAAAGAGAGTGGTAATTAAATCAAATGAGAGGAGAGGGATAGATTTCTCCCAAGGGAAACCAAGGCTTCCTGATTGAGAGGGATAAAAGAGGAGGGCCTTAGAATTTTTAATTTTAGAGAGGCATAATTATTGTTTCATACTTTTAATAAACCGGTTTATAAAACACATATATTTTATGAAAAAAATCAATTAAATTTAATATCATTAATATCTTGTGTTACCCACAAAACTGAACCTAAACAGACCAAAAAATATCGTTATTTAATTATCACCATTATATGAAAACTATTTACTTGTAAGGTATAAATACAAATAACTGCATTATGAAATATATATATATATATAGGTCCAACCAAATAAAAATTAATTTATTAATTATTACAAAATAAGAATTTAATTTAATGTAATCCTATATATTTTTTAAAAAAAATCTTTCAAAAATAATTTTTATTATTGTATTTAATTTTTGAAAATTTTATAAAATTTATTTTATAAAATTACCTAAATTTTTTAAATCATCATATTAAATTTCAATTCAATTTAATTTATCGTATTACTTTGAAAATATTAACTTTCTAGTTAATGGTTAAAAATACTAATTATTAAAGAAAACCATATTCTTGTTTCAGGCATGTACAAAGTTCTATTTTGTTTCAAAATTATTAAAAATGAAGAATTGTTCTATTATAATTTAAATAATCTAATTATGTTCCATGCAATCCATTTTATTATCTAATTTTTTATAAAAACATTTTTATACATAAAGTTATTTTTCTAAAAATCTTTTTTTATTTATACAATGTGTTTTTTTCTTAATAAATTAAATGTATCACTATTTTTGAGTGATTAGAATGAAATTTTTATATTATATGCTCAATAAAATGTTTTAACATTCATCTAGTGGTTTTTTAGCCATGGGATAATATTAAATATGCTTTTATTCTTATAAACTGTATACTTCTAAAAACAGGTTTCATTTTCTATTGAACACATATTTTAAAATTAATTTATTCCAGTTTTATAAATTAAATATTAAAAAACTGATTCTGTATTTGTAATCAAGATGTTATTATTTTGTAAGTAAGCACATTTAATTTTTGGTCAATATGAATAATAACCATGTTAAATTTTATCACCTCAAAAAAGAGTAAATTGGGTTAATCTATGTTAAACTAAGTAATAAGGTCATAATATTTAATATTATTCCTTATTAGATGATTCTAATTAGATATGAAACACCTTAGGAATAAATGTTAATTTTTTAAGATCACATTTCCATGAAAATGACCTATATAATATTTAAATCAAAGAAAGTAAAAATATGGTGTTCTCTTAGTTTTAAATATATCTTATGTGTTTACATAGGGATAAGATCAAATTGTGAATTAATATTAATATAAATTTTCTAAATAATTAAATTATATTCATGGTTGTAATTTATCAAAAAAAATCATGATTAAATCATTACATTAAATGTCTACTCAACGATAATACTATATTTATTTAATTAATAGAAAAATAAAATAAATGATTTTAAAAGTATTTATAGAAATACAATTTTAGTGATTTATAGTGTTAAAATAAATTTTTAATCAAATTTAAAAAAATATTTATATTCAAAAGTATTATTTACTAATATAATATTTTTCTTTTTGTCTTTAATGCCAAATAAATGAATATTCTGAAAATTTAAATTGATGATATTTAAGGGAAATAATATTTTATTAAATTATTTAAAATTTCTAAAAATACTTGAAGAGGAATATAAGGTAATGAAATGGTATAAAATATCATCAATTTTCCATTTATTATCCATTAGTTTCATAATATGTAAAATTATAACCCATTATGAGTTAAAAACGTCATTATTGTGGGTTGATGATAAAATGGGTTAACTATGGGGGGTTAAACCAAAATATTTGGTTTAAAACACAATTTAAACCTATAATAAAATTATTAGTTGATGTTATTAATAAGAAATCATACCTTGAATTTTAATATATGTCCATTTGGAAGTATTAATCTCTATAAATAATAAATTATAATTTAATTTTTAATGAAATTCCCATAGTGACCCCCGCCTCAACTATAAAATAGAACCTCCTCATACAATTTATTCACAGAATTTGAGCCATATATCTCACCCAAGATATATAAAAATACATTCCTAAAATAAATATCCACATTTTAATGATTATGGTCTTCCCAAAATACCAACCCATAAAAACATAACTGGATATCTAAAGGAGTTCTTTCAAAGAATAGGTAGTCGCCTTAATCAATAACATTATTTTTAACTTCTTCTTTTACCTCCTATAATTCTGTTATATTTATCATAGAATAAGAAATTAAGTATCATAAATATTATTAAATTTTTTGTGATTATTAAAGCACCATTATCCACCCTCTTTCCTATCAGATAATAAGTGAAAGTATCTCTCATCCATACGTACAACTTAGCATCTCTACAAAGAGATTCAATTCATTTTTCATCACTATATAAATTTTGGATGGGTATTATGATGGTTATAATTTTTTATATTATATTTATAAAATAATTATACTTATATAATTATAGTATAATATCCACTTAATTACCTTCTAATCCTTTTGTAAATGATAACATCGCTCATGTGTATGTGTAAACTACCACCTCCATGAAGCAATTTGATTATTTTAACATTTATATTTTATTTGTATGTTAATTTGAATGGATTTGATGAATATATATTATTATTTATGAAATTATTATTATCATTTATATTTAAATTATTATTTACCTTTCTTTAATTCTATCTGTTGAAGAGATAAAATAGTGTTCTAGAATATGTATGACCTACCACCTCCATGAACATTGTAATTAATTTTTCTATCTCTAATTTTATGTATGATGTAAAGACCCAGAAATTTTAAGGAAAATTATTTCTTAAATTTATTGGAATTTTACGAGTCTGAAGTTTCTAACGGCACCTGATTCCAAGGCCCGGTGTGCCTGGAATAATTTCCTGAGGTTTTGTTAAGCTTAAATTAACGTGCGTATGCAGTTTTACTAAAAATGTGGAATAACTCTTAAACAGTTACTCAAATCAGAAATATGAGGGCACCGTTGCGCTCAAGATAGCGGTTTTACCCTAGGAGTGACTTATGTTTAGTCGGTGTGGGCCTCGTGTGAGAAATTCCAAAAATGGCATAACCGTAAATAAAATAATTAAATAAATTATTTTATTTTTTAAATGCTTATAAATCACAAACGATAGCTCAGATTAAAAATCCAAGAACACCACTAAATTTGTGAGGGCATGATTTATTTAAGCAGATACTAAATTTGGTTGGCGCGGGCCACCAGAAAAAGTTAGTTTTTGGCCGCAAATAAAATAAGTAGGTGAAAATTATTTTATTGTAATATTCATAACATTTAAACGGTAACTTGGATTGAAAATCTGAGAGTACCGTTGGGTTCTTTGGGTCATGTTTCACCTAGGAAGAGCATAACCTCGACCAGCGTGAGTCGGGGTGACTGATAATAATTTCCGAACATTTTTTCGGGTACATTTAGTAAACGTACGTTCGGGATTTATTATCTTTTGAACCGGTACTCGGAATTGAAATCCAAGGACACAGATGAACTCGCAGCGCCGGTATTCCTTTAAGGGGACCTTTACCATAGTTGTGTTTTTTACAGGAGGGAAGTTATAAATTGGGGTTTCTAAATAAAAATTAAATAAAAATGTGTGATAACACATTTTTATTTTGTTGGTGGTTATTATCTCCAAAGGGAGGTTGGGGGGTGGGGCCCACTCCCACATAACCTCCCATGGGAGGATAATATGTGGTGGGGTCCACATGTGTATCTAAACCTTCAACTCCCATTTAACTTATTGATACCCCCCTTTAACTCCTAAACTCTCCACCTCTCCTCTTTTAATTTAAACTCTCTACGTTCGACCCTCCTCTCATGAATGTTCCAACACACTCTCAATTAATGATCAATTAATTAATCGGCTCTACTTTTTGAATTAATTTGAAATTCATGTTAAGGATAAAATAATTGCCTAACCTATTATTTTTGGGTTGGAACATGTTGTGTTGATGGAGCCTGGGAGAATAGAGAGGGCCTTCTTCCCACGAAGAACAGGAAGAACAATTACCCTCTCCAACGAAGAACACTAGGCCCTCGACCGCCTTCTTCTTCATTCTTTTTCCTCCGCGTCATGGGAGAAGACACCGACCATGAGGAACGTCACCAATGAAAATGGCTCTTCCTCCCACATTGACGGGACGACACCATCTTCTGCGACACTGTCTCTCGTGACACCATCTTCCGCGACGCCATTTCTACGAATACGATAACATACCTTGAATCGAGGTATAAAGTTTTCTATAATTTTTAATTGAAAAAATTATACCCTCATTCTTGATGAATGTTATGGTTTGTTCTCTGGTCATTTTCTATTGCCTAACGTGGAGGGTGTGGGATGAACAAACACGGTCCGATGACCCTCCATTTATTATTGATTGTATTGGCGACAGAGGCAGTGATGGAAGAGGCGGAGACAACCAGAGGCAGCGGCAGCAACAGCGGCCGCGCGCTGGCCTCATGGAGGAAAATCACGACCCACAACTGCGGGCTGCTTAAGCAGAGGAAACCGCGGACCGCAAACCGTGGGCCTCTTGCTGGACGAACCAGACGGCTTCGGCCGGCCGGGTAGAGGACGGCGGTACCATGCTGCAGAGGAACTGCGGCCCGCTTCTTTGGGACGCTCGTGCCGGACAAAACAGACCGGCTTCGGCCGGCCAAGCAGCAAGGAGGGGCGGTGCCACTCGGCGCCGCCGGGCGAGCCGAACCGGCCCGTGAACTGGGCGAGGTCCACGGCTGGGCCTCACACCACCGGGCCGGTCCAACCCCCCAACCGGGTCGGACCCGCCAAACCGGGTCGGGCCGACACGCCAGCCCACTGGGCTTGACGGGCCGGCCCGTTTCGCTTAAACGCAAATATCTACTAGACCGCACGTCTGATTGACGCGTCGTCTGTGGCACCAGGATCCTCATGATGAGGTAGTCCTTTTGTGATACTCTAAGTTATTTTTGGACAACTTTGGTAAATGGTCAGGTTCGTAACAAGTGTAATCCCAACCGGGCCCCTGGAATTAAAATGCTAATAACTCTCAGACTGGGCGTCTGATTGACGCGCCGTCTGTCGTGTTGGGTTCCTTGTGATGAGACGGAACTCCGGAATACATAAACTCCGGAATTCGTGATAGTTTATGAATTGATCCCTTTTCTTGAGGAGGGGACCCTCCTGAAATCGAGTGTGTTGTGTGCGGGAACCCTAGAGCTGGCTTCAACAGTGGTGACTTCTGTACTAGGATCTTTCGTGGGTTCGAAAACGATGACTTCTGCACTAGGATCCTTCGTGGGTTCGACAGTGATGACTTCTGTACTAGGATCCTCTGTGGGTTCGACAGCAATTAATTCTGTACTAGGATCCTCCGTGGGTTCGATAGTGATGACTTCTGTACTGGGATCCTCAGTTGGTTCAGCAGCGATGACTTCTGTGCTGGGATCCTCTATGGGTTTGACAGCGATGACTTCTGTACAGCAATCCTCCATGGGTTCGACGGTGACGAATTTTGATCTAGGATCCTATGTGGGTTCGACAGAGGAGATGATTCAGAGGCTACATCTAATCATCTCTACCCCTCTTCATGATTTGTATACCTGTGTGAGATGAGTCTTGAATTTCAATCATTATCATCGATGTATTTGACTTTACTTCTTGTGTGGACTGATTTGTACTTGGACTCGTGAGTTGAAGTCAGATTGTGACTTGTAACTTAGGTATATGTATGGGAATATACCTAAGTAGGGTTGGTTGTTACTTTGTGGTTGTATCTTTCTTCTTTTGCTTATCCTTAGTGGATATTGTGAGACCACGCGGGTCTCGGGGACCCTATTGAGTATCGTTATACTCACCCCTTGCACGGGCTATTCCCGCACCTCGTTTTGTTGGATGCAGACGACAGATAGCGATGACAGAGGCCGAGAGCTCCATGACTGGATGGTACCTGGACGTGGAACTTGCGATGAGCTGGCGCACGGTGGAGACTGATGTACATGGGTGCTGAGGTGGCCATCTGTACCTACCCTTCAGGTAGGAATCCCCGGAGGACGGTCCAGGAGCTTCTCTTTACTTTCAGTTATTTGTCCCTTTACTTGTACTTGTTGTTCAGTTGGATTTTTATACTAGCCCATTTACTTTCGAGCACACTCTTATGTTTTCAGTTTTACTTAGTGTTTACTTCTTTTTGCGTACTATGTTGTGTTTTTTTACTTTCATAAAGTCAATGCCTTCCCAGCTTAGAGATTTATGCCTTTGGTGCTAGTCGCCAGCCCCTGGCCTATGGAAGGTGGGCTTGGGGTATTCACAGCACGGGCCCTGAGGGCGGGTCGTGACATATGACTGTAAATATATTATTATATGTTAAATATATGTTATATAATATAAAAATAAATGATTCTATTATCAAATATAATTAATATAAATTTATTATACCAGAGCTTAAATAACTTGTAAGAATGTCGAACTTGAGTAAGGGATTTTCCTCTCACTTTTATTTATCTAGAACACATTCAATATTTTCAAATTTTTTCCTTTATGTGGTTTATATACTGAATGTGAATTTATTTTATGATTATTTTCATGAAAATTATTGAATATAAATATCCATATAAGGTTCGTTATTTTATGTATTTTTTATTCAAAAGTTACCAAAGTTTTAAGGGATTTATGTTTCAATCCTATTTTAATCCGGATTTCTTATGATTTAATTTACATTAAGGAAACTATATGATCCTTATATTATAAATCCCTATGATTTTATTCATATTTGGTTATTTTTTAATAATGAAATTTTTTATTTAATTTTATTTACTTTTAGTACTCAAGATATTGAAAGAATTTTTTTAAGGAAAACATAATTTATTTCTCTCTTCGGTCAAAAATATTTTTTCTCTCCATATCCATGTTTTCAAAAATAATCAGGAATGTTTTTTTCATTCAACTATAATTTTTTAAGTCATTTTCCCATGATTTATTTTAAAAATAAATGGTTTAAAATGAATCTTATTTTCATTTTTCAAATAAAGAAATTTGTGAAATCTAATAACAAAATGTGAAGTAAATGTTTTATTTCAACATATAGAGCAAGAATGGAATTTTTTATCATGATCACTCAATTATTTTTAGCTTCCTTTAAAAAAAATATTTTATTTTCAAATAAAATATTTTCCAAAATATTTTTTTTATTTTTATATTTTAAAGAACTGATTTCAAAATAAAAATTTTATTTTCATCAAAAAATATTCTAGTAATATTTTAAAGGAATGTCTACCTTTGATAACTGCCTTGATGTTCATTATGTTATACTAGGTATAAAATACAATGATACTATCCATGTTCCTTTTATATGGGGTTTATTATTATTATTATGCTATTTTTAGGAAACCGATTTATTTTCCTCGGGTTATGGTATGATGGGTTGACATAATTTTTATGAAAGCTATTTTCTTTGAATGGGTTATGATATGATGATAGTATAATTTTTTTTGATATTTTGGCAAAAATATATAATTCTTTTATTAGGTAATGGGTGGTTATATAATTATATATCCAACCAATTAATTGGATAAAGTATTATATCTTATGAGATAACTTTGGGAAAAAAATTGATCTTCTTGATCCACTCTGGTAAAAAAGTCGATGTGCTTGATCCACTATAGGAATCAAGTGGATGTTCTTAATCCACCATGGGAAATAATTAGAGATTCCTAATTTGTTATAATATGGGAAAAAAGTTTTTATGCCTGATCTATTATGATTTGATGTTCTTGGTATCCAGCCTTTATATATTAAATAGTTTATATACATATGATGGTATCAAACTTAAATAAAATGAACTTATGGTTAATGATTAATTGATGATGAATTGTCACTCTTATGACTTAAGTAATTTGAATTGATAAAGTTTTATACTATGAATCACATTTATAGTCCATGATATATTGGTCATGAATTTTTTATGTTATATCCATGATATCATGCCCTTATTCTTATATTATAATTTCACATGATCGTTGATTTATATTTCCAATGTCTTCCCTTACTGAGTATCTATGATAAATCATTCATATGTTTCCATTCACCATAAAATGAAAAAGGATTAAGTATGGAATTTATATGAATAGTACTAAATGGGAATATCTTTTTGGGTGATGTTGGAGATCATTCATGAAGTAACAATATTATGAATCTAGTATCTGCAGACACTAAACCTTTATGGTCCTTAGGAATGTATTTTTTAAATTTATTGAATATTAATATAAAAATATTTAATATTTATTTTTGAAAATCTTGGGTCATTATAATTGGTCACAGAGAAATGGTTTAGTATATATTTGGAGATTGGGGTTAGAAAAAACTGGTGAAAACCCTGAGGAAATGTTTAAATATAGGATAACATATGAACATTTTTGTGAGAAATAGATATTGTGGTTCTACTAGAATTATATCCTTGTGTTGATAATATAAGGGTATGTCATTTGGTACTGATGTATTTAGTATTAATAATCCTAAAATTAGTTCATTGAGTATATTTTGTTCACCATTATTGTGTATAAGGATTGTGACCTTACCATGCACATGGTTTCAAACATATAAGGGATATGCTTGGGTTAACTCATATTTTTATATAAACCATTGTGAAGGTTTTTGAATAAAATATTACTAGGGATGAACAAGGTTAAACCTCAGATTTTATATATTAAAATGAAGGTGTCATAATTTAGACATCCTATAAATGATTTTCCAGTATTTTTTAGTATTACTATTTTTCTCACACTCTATTTTTTTGTTTAAATCAATGGATAGAGATAAGAGGATTCATGACAACACTTATGGAAAATGGAATAATTTACCTCATGAGAAACCAAAGGAATAGGGATTTAGAACCTGAAAACATGTGAATATTCTTAATCATTTATCTTATTAAATAATTAAATACCTCTAAATTAGTGAGATTTATAACACACCTGATAATAAGAAGATATAGTTTCATAAATATTAGAGAGGAAAAAATATTTATGCTTCTATATTTAATAAATGTAGAAAGAAGCACTCAATAGAGTGTCTCAAAGGAACAGGAAGATGTTTGATATGTGGAAATCATGGGAAAATTGAAACTAATTTCTAATAATAAAATTATTTTGTGGTGGAAAATAAATTCCATCATAAGGTAACATTTATAGTTAAATGTATCATATATGGTTTATATGGTCATTATCAGAACCAATTCCCTAATACAACAGTTAACTTCTATACCAAGAAAGTAAATGTGATATGCCAATATTTGAAATGAAATTATTTAAGTGTTTTTGTATTTGTATTCAATAATTATATCAATGATTTTTTTCATATAAAAATCATGAAACATCAAAGGATTGTTCTATAGTATTTTTTTGTAAGGATGTTAAAACATATGTTGAATGGTACCAATAACCTTAAAAAGTTATAATGTTCAGTTTGGATAAAGAGTTCATTGAAATTTACAGAGTAGAATTTTAAACCTTAAAATTGGTTAGAGAATTCATGGAAAAGTGATTTTTTTCATTTCTATGAAGTTTATTGTATATTTGGATTTGTGAAATTTATTCAATGGTCTCTGAATTTAATTTAGAAATAAGGATTATTTTAATTTTTAGAATCTTTCATGTTCAAATATTGGGTCTTCTTAATATTATCATTGGTTTATAGGTTTACGGTTTATCAAACAATGAAAGTATTAGACACCCCTTTTTGATTTTATGTAGTGGGATTTAGTGGTGATTTGAATATTTTACTGGGTTTTAGAATGAATTCTCTATTCAGTTTTTAAATTACACTTTTGGTTCGAATAGTATTTAATATTATGTTAATTATTTTCATTTGGATACTAGGATAAAGATAAACATGATGGTTTATAAGTGATTCATTAATAAGGTTATATTTTCTTATGTATTTATGTTTAATATATAGATTAACTTTCACATTCAAATCTAAATTTGATTCAATATATCATGTTAAAGTTCAATACCTTATAGAATTATATAGTAATTTATCATAGTTATTAATGATATTTTGAAAGATGCTTCATTGGGTTGAGGTATATGTAATATTTAGATTTAATATGTGGTTTAACATGAAATATTATTTTGGAAGAATGGAATTATGTTTTTGGAGATATGAGATGAAAGGTATGATATCACCTTTGAGGTTAAAACATTTTTTAAGTTTGAGCTCATTGTGGTTATTTGGGATTTATGGTCATATATGAAATTATATAATAAGGACCATTGTTTTTATTCAAAAAAATTTGAATTAAATTTATTACTTCAAGGTATATTTATTTTGGTAATTAATATAACTTGTGATAACCATTTTTTATCTTGGTTAATTCCTAAAGAGATGTAAAATATCCTGATTTACATTTTTAATCAATTAGAAGTTTGTTTTAGTGCTTTATGTTGGAAAAATACATCTCTGACACTCATTATCTAGAGAAACAAATTATATTGTTATTGAAATTGATTGAAGAGTGAAAATATACATTTAAAGTAAGTATATTTCCTTATTTTATTATTGTAGATGGTAAATTAATTCCCTAAATCTAGTAAAATTATCTTTAAATAAACATTTTGTCATATTAAATTCAATTTTGATGAATTAATATCCTTTTTAATACCACTTTGATTAATAGTTTTGGTTTCATTACCATTCTCATGATCATTCACTTTATTGAAATAAATATTCTCTATCACTCTCTATCATTATATAGAAATAAAATTTTTATTTCATGTCTATATTATCACTTTCCATCAATTTTCTCTTATTTAGGAACATATTTTATTGTTATTCTATAGGACCTTCATGTTTTCCATTCTCTCTTATCAAGAGGAACATTTACTAACAAATTTTATGACATTGGTTTCCCAAAAGTAATTTTCAAATGCAAATCCTTTGATTACCTAAAAAAATTAAATAATAAGATGAAATTTATTATAGGGGAATTTAATACCTATATATTTTATGAAATTTATTTCAATTATATTTAATTTCTTTGATAGCTTGTGTTACGCACAACGCATAGCATAAATGAACCACAAAATACTACTATTTAAATATCACCATTATAACATAGCCATTAAATTAATTGGTATAAATATAAATAACAAAATTATGATATATATATATATATATCCTTATTAATAAAAATATACTAATTAATTATTAGGGAATCGACATTCAATTTTAAGTGAAGTTATATTATGCTTAAAAAATATATTTCGTTCCAAATGATTTAATTATTATATTTATTTATTAAAACATTTTAAAAATTATTTTAAAAATTATTGGAGTTTTTTAGATCATAATTTCAAAAAATATCATAGGGTGAATTTTGGATATTTTTCTGAGAGGATTGATTTTCCAGTAAATAGTTATAAGTAATGATTTTTATTGAAAATTGTATTTTTGTTTTAGGAATGTACATAGTTCCATTTTGAATTAAAATTATTTATAAGTGGAAATAGTTCTATTATATTTCAAATAGAAACATTATGCTAATTGTAATAATTTTTTCATTTAAATCTGGTATAAAATCATTTTTATTTGTAAAAATGAATTTTTTAGAAAATTTGATTTTATGCGGGCAATGTGTTTTTATCTTAATAAATTAAATTGATGACCATTGGTGAATTATTTTAATTAAAATTTTGTATTATATAATAAATAAAAATTAACATTTATATAATATTTTTCTCCCCATGGGATAAAAATAAATTTTTTTCTTTGCTTAAAAACATTATTTTTCTAAAAAAGTGATTTTTATCAGATTTTGCACACATATTTTAAAATTAATTTATTAAAAATATATAAATTTATTCTTTAAAATGGATTTAAAAAATTAAATCTATAGGTTTATAGTTGTTAAATAAATCTATTTTATTTTTGTTCTAATCAGGATAACATTTATCATCTTGGAAGAGGGTAAATTGGATTAATCTAAGTTGAAACTAATTAATAATGACGTTATATTTATAATTAATTATTATTGGATGTATTTCATTAGACCCTTGTAACCTTATTCCTGTATTTTAATTGTTTAAGGTACACATCTCCATGAAAATGAACTCAATAATATTTAAATCAAGGAAATTTACAAAATGTCACTCTCTTAGTTATAAATATCTATTATTTGTGTAAATAGAAGAAAAATCAAGTGGATAAAAAATATTAATTGTAATTTTTTGAATAATGGTTTTATCTTCAGGATGGAAATATTTTATAATTTTTAGTGATTAAATATTTACCTTAAATTCTTGTTCAATTCTAATATAGTATTTATTTAATTAATAGAAAAAAAATGATACAAAAAATATTAAAAGTAATGTAATTTTTGTGAGTTATAGTTTCCAAAAAAATTTGTAGATAAATATACTATATTATTGATATTATAAAGGATTATATTCTAATTTATTATTTTCATTGGTGTCTTTAAAGTCAAATTATGTGAATAGTCCCAAAATTGAAATTAATGATATTAAATTAAAATAATATTTTACAAAATTATTCAGTAATTCTAAAACACTTGATAGAGTAAAATTATAATAACCTATATTGTGAAATTTTATCACATATCCATTTATGATTTAAAATTTACCTTATAAGTTAATTTATAACCCTTTAAGAGTGAAGAATTTAATACCATGTTTGTGGTTAAAATTGGTTAACTATGGTGTTAAACCCAAAGATAAGGTCTTAACCCCTTTCTAAACCAATATAAATTCAATTTTTTGTTTTGATTACAATCCCATCCGATTTATCTTTGAATATATTTCTATATGGACATATTTTTTGTGATAATGAATTTATTATGATTTAATATTTTAAGAAATCCCCAAAGTGCTCCTCGCCACAATTATAATAGGGCACCTACTCCCCTCACTTCTTCACTAATTTTGATAAATATAGATTATACAAACCCTTTAAAAATACCCCCACTAAATAATTATCCATATTCAATATGTTTTTTTCTTCCCAAAATATAGAATGTATGATCCTTAAGTAGAGATTTGAAGGTGTTCCTTCAAAGAAGGTGTAATCAACTTAATTGATCACTGTTTTCACTTGTTATTTTACCCCTATATATTTATAGTATCATTAATTAAAAAATAAATTTTCTATAATAAATATTATTAAATATTATTATTATTATGAAACCACCATTATCCACCATCTTTTCTATCAAATGGGAAGTGAAATTATCACTCATTCATATGTATGACTTATCATCTATACGTAGCGATACAAATCATTTTCCATCACCATATTTAATAGATGGTTCTTTTGATGCATATAATATCTATATATCATATTTATGAAATAATTATACTTCTAGAATTATAAAATCATAACCACCTTATTATATTTCAATATTTTGGATAAGGATAACATCGCCCGTGCGTACATGTGGACTTCCACCTCCATGAAATGATGTGATTTGTTTTTTGTTTCTATTTTAAATTGATGGTAATGAGAATGAATATTAGGAATAAATATTATTTTTATTATATAATAATAATTATATAAAGGTAAAGTATTATTTTCCTTTCTTTTATTTCATACATTGAAAACAGGAAACAACATTCATACAAATGTACAACCTACCATCTCTATAAATGGAGTAATATGTTTTTCAATATCTAATTTTGTGAATGACTATAAATATATATATATATATATATTCAATTAATATATAATTTAAAAACATAATGTACATGGTTTTTTTATAAAATTATAATAAAATTAAATTTATTATATAAGAGGTTAAATAACTTTTGAAGCAATTCAAACTCTAGGTAATAGATTTTCATCTAACTTTAATTTATATGGGACACGTGAAATATTCACCACTTGTTTAAGTTATGTGGTGTATAAAATTACTAGGACTGTATTTTTTTATTATTCTCATGAAAATCATGGAATATATATGTATCTATTATTATTACTTTTAGAGGAATATGGTTCAACAGTTACCAAGGAAGTAATGTATTTTTGTGTCAATCATATTTTAATCAGAGATGTTTATAAATAAATTTATATTGAAGAAATTATTTGATTAGTATCTATTGAAACCCTTTAATTTTATTATAATAATATTATTTTTAATAATACATTTTTTTCTTTAATTTTTAACATCTTAAGTACTCATGAGATTGAAAGAATTGTTTTTAGAAAAACCATCTTTATTTCTCACATCAGTTAAAAAATCATTTTCCTTCCACGTCCATGTTTTAAAAAATGTATTCATGAATAATTTTAACATTTTTCTATGAATTTTTAAATTATTATTTATCCATCTTTTAGTTTTTATAAAAAAAATAATCCTTCTAGTTGTTTTCCAAACAATTTATGATATAACAAATATTTTAATTTATTTTATTTTGAATTTAATTTTTTTTTAACCCTACCAATGTGTTATTTAAAAATAAATTGTCACATTTTATGTTGTAGAAGTATTTTAAGCTTAACTTCTAAAATGGATTATTTTAGAATTTAAAAAGTTTTAATTTATTTTAATTTTTTGGCCATAACTTTTTATAAAATGATCAAAATTTCTAAATTAGTATTTTGTACGTTTCTATATTCGATAGGATTCATTTAAAACTGTTAGACCCAAAGCTCAATCAACAATTTGGAAGCTCAAATCTAACTCACAAGTCAGGCCTCAAAAATTGTGCACCAAACTGCATAATTTTATTTTTGGGCCAATATCTCATAAATGGCCGACCCCTTGGAGATCAAATTTTTTATGGAGATGGAAAAAAATAAGGAGGAAGAACTTTCACTAAGATAGTGGCATCTGGATCTTTCATTTTCATGGCCATTAATGCGTTGTAACTCAGTGTATTGGAATACGAACAGTCAGCCGGGACAGATTAAATGTCATGAGTGAAGCGACCATATCTCTCCCCAAACATGGACAATCAATCTGAAATTTCGTGGGTCGATAGAGGATAAGTAATGGAACTACTTTAAATAAGGACGCATTCCCAAATTCTGTAATTAATGAGGCCATCCATGTGCATAAATATGGAGGACAGATTTTGGAGCCAAAATCTTATCCCCTCTCCCTATAAAAGAGTGTTTCCTTTTCATTTCAAAGGGTTGGAAACTTAGGAATAGCCTTTGATGGACATTTTTTGTAATTAATTATTTTGTTTTGTTTTATTTTCATTCTGTAATTGCATTACATATTTTTATTTAAGTGTTCTTCTTTCTCCCCATTTCATTCTCTCTTTTGTTTTCTCCCCCCGTTTTCTTTCCACTATGAACTCTTATGCTCATGATCATGAGTAGCTAACCTGAGGAATTTACCAGGGGAGTAATCTGGTGATGAAACCAAGACTCTGATCATTAATGTTTTATTGTTTCTTATTTACTTAGATTTATGCTAAATGGGATCTTAGTGGGAAAGGCACCATTGTGTCTCCGCTTGCTACCCAAAGCTTAGATTTCACTTCTGTCACATTCTCCCTCGATCGAGGAGGTGGATGTTCAGTACCTCGACAATCGTTGAGTGCATTGTATATTCATAACCATGGGTAGAAGGGTATTTTCATTAATATGATGTAACATGCTCATTAAGTATATTTGAAACTATCAAAGTGACAATGAAGGTTCTCTCTGGATAATCTCTTGGGAGGATCTTCTTTCTGTCTAACTTTATTTTTTTAGATTCATTGTGTTTGCATTGCATCTGCATATTTAATTTTAGTATTTCATTATCATTTTTAAAATATATATTTCTGGTCATTTTATTTCATATATATATATATATATATAGTGAATTATAATTACTGATTGATTGACCACAACAGATCCTCAAGAGATCAGCCTAGGTCAGCCACTGTGTTGCACTTAGTATAAATATTTTTGAGAGTGCGCACGACAATGCTTCATCAAATTGGTGTCATTTCTGGGTAGCAAAGTTGTTTTCACTCACTATTTTTATTCACATATTTTAAATTATATTTCTTCCTTTCATTTTATAAAAAACACACACAAAATCATAAATTTCAAAAACTAAAAAAAAATTAGTTTGTTCATGAATACGTACATGGTTGTCAATAGAAACCAGAACCAGAACCTATAGTTGCACGTGTGGTGGAAGAGATTTCACTGATCATTTTTTATGTTAAAGAACCTGAGGGGGGTGAGAAGGAGATACTAAAAGAATTAATCATATCATCCTGTAATCATATATTTCTCGAAGATTTCCCTGATGTACACATGAAAGCTGATTCACTTATAGGAGATCAACAATTTTTGGAAGAATCCTGGAATCACTTTGTTGAAGATAACCTGAAACTTGATCTTCTCGTATTTGATATTGAAAAATCAACACCTTTTGACCTCTCTCTTGTATTGGAATATGATGAAGAAGATTCACCTGTTGAGATGGAAGTTATAATAGTCATACCAGAAGAAATCAATTTCCAAGATGACTTACTTGAAAGGGAATATTTCTTGATTGATTTATCATGTTTTAATCTTATTTAAAATGAATTGTTTTTTTATTTATCCTTTCCTAAAATTTCTCATACATCATAAATAGGGCATTCCTTGGATGTTAATGATAAGACCACCCAAGTGGTGTAGATCGAGGAAGAAGAGTCAGAGAAGCTAGTGGTGGTGCGACTACCTCCTCTAGAACAACTTTCATACCATTTGGAGGAGGACACCATAGAAGTTCACAGGGAGCACCCCTATTTTCTTCACCCCCCCCACTCATGAACAGAAATTCTATCTATCTTATTTCTTGTGGGTTGGGAACTTTCTTATCTTATTTGGGGTTCTTCATTATTGGTGTCTACTCATGGACACCATGAAAATTCACATGTAGTGGTTTATCTCAAAGAAACCACACCCACCTTCTGATTGGGGACAATCTGCTGCAACTGCCTGACTAGGGGTAGTAAAAACCTAGCATCTTCTTGGGGGTCAAACCAAGAATTATCTATTTTCTATAACTTTTCTATTTATTTTTATTATTTTATGTGTTTTCATTTCTGTTGTTTGTGATTTCAGTTTATTTTTCATGTTGTTTTTTTTTAAATTTTCTTATTTTTATTTTTCATTTTTTGGTGTATTTTCAGGAATCTTCAGTGAAATCAAATACATGGGAAAATTAAAAATATATTAGTATTTTTGGAACATTTATTGATTTGAGTGTTTGAGGAATTAAATTATTACTTAATGGATTTTGTTTCTTGATTTCTGATCTTTTCATTTTCATAATTTTGGTTGATTGTGAAACTCATGTGCATTAGTGCTGTCCAGATTAAAAATCGTGCCCAACCTGAGAGGTCTCTAAACCTTTTTTACATCTTCTTACATTTCTATTTTTATTGAGAGTCTTGAGACATGTTGTGTGATTTAGAACGTACTATTTTTCTCCTTTTCAAATCTGTTAGATTTCATGGAATGTGTTAAGTATGATTGAGGCATTACTTTGAAATCCCTTTTTCATTCAATTCTTATTTTGGTCTGCCTTTACATTTGACCGTATTTAAGCCCCTAGTATCCATGAAATACCTTTTCAAGAATCCACATTAAAATCCATTTATCCCTTTCCAAAATTATCTAAATGTTAAATACATGATTATTATTGAACTCAAGTGAGGGGGAGGGAGAAGATGGGACGTATTTTTCTTTCCTGAAGAATCATTTTGAGATGAATTAAATGTTATACCATATTTATTGATGATTGGGTGGAAGAGATTTCATGATGGTAATATGGATGGGTATACCAATATATCATTACATATATGGGTTGGGTGTTCACTAATATTTGAAGATCAAAAGTTGCCTCTCTTTTCCATCAAAACATGATTCTGAAGAGAAATCCAGATCAAAATTCAAGATGAAACAATGCTACAAATGGGGAAAAGAGGGATGAAAATCATTGATGCTGAAATTATAAGTGTGAACTTCCCAAAAGAAGAGGCTTTTGGAGGTGATTAATTTTTGAGCTGATTGAGGAGCACACCATTCTTGAGAAAAGATGTTTTCATGCATTTACTTCAATTTAGAGCTTAACCCTCCTCATTCCGCCTCAGATGTTTTTACATTTTAAACATGCCAACCCTCATCCTCAGAACAACCCATAAAAAAGACCTCATGATTGACAAGTTTTTGACTCTGTGAAGTGGATATATTAGGAGTATACCAAGCCTATGGAGATCATACATGTTCTTCGGAATGAGAAAAACTCCATATTGAAATATCTTTGAGTAAAGAGAGAAATATTTTTCTGGGGAGGTAGGTATGACATGAATGTGAGGATTAACATGAGATTTAATGAATTCATATGATTTTTGAGTAGTTCTAAAATTATGATCCATGTCGGAGGCATGATATTTTCTATGATATGATAATTGATCTATGTTTTCATTTATGCTTGGAGAAGTTTGTTTTTGACCATAGTATAAGATGATTTCCCTGGAGTGCATTGTTTAAGTGTGGGAGAATTGATAGAACAAATATTTTCATTTATTTTTTTCTGAATTTAAATGTTTTAAATACTACTGATTTGTTTTTTAAATGAAAATTTTCACATTTTATGTTTTATAAGTATTTTGAGCCTAATTTCTAAAATGGATTATTTTTTAATTTAAACAGTTTAAATTTATTTTAATGTTTCAGCCATAAATTTTTCTAAAATGATCCAAATTTCAAAATTCATCTTTTATAGGTTTATATGTGCGATGGTATTATTTTAATACGTCTGGACCCGAAGCTCAATCAATCTGGAAGCTCAAATCCAGATCACAAGTCAGTCCTCAAAAACTATGCACAGAACTACATAAGTTTATTTCTGGGCCCATATCTTATAAATGGTCGACCCATTGGAGCTTTACTTTTACATGGAGCTGGAAGACATCCGGATTAAGAGCTTTCATTGATATATCTGCATTTGGATCATTCATTTTTAAGGCCATTAATGCATTGGAACTTGGTGTTTTGGAATATGAACAGTCATCCTGGACATATTAAATGTCATGAGTTAATCGACCATATCTCTCTCCAAAATTGGACAATCAAGCATAAATTTTGTGGGTCGACAGAGGAGAAGTAATTGAACAACTTTTATATAGCATAAATTCCCGAAGTCGGTTATTAATGAGGCCATCCACGTGCATACATCTGGTGGATATATTTTGGATCCAAAATGTTATCCCCTCTCCCTATAAAAGAGTGTTTCTTTTTCATTTCAATGGGTTGGAAACTTAGGAATAGCCTTTGTTGGCCATTTTCTGTAGTTTAGTCTTTTGTTTTATTTTATTTTCATTCTATAATTTCATTACATATTTTTATTTAAGTGCTATTCTTTCTCTCCATTTCATTCTTTCTTTTGTTTTCTCCCCCCGTTTTCTTTCCATTGTGAACTCTTATGCTCAAGATCATGAGTAGCTAACCTAAGGAATTTCTCGGGGGAGTAATCTAGTGATGAAACCAATTATTTTATCATTAATGTTTTATTGTTTTTTATTTACTCAGAGTTAGGCTAAGGGAAATATTAGTGGGAAAGGAACCTATGTGTCTCTACTTTCCATTTGAGGCTTAGCTTTCACTTCTATTGCATTCTCCCTCAATCGGGGATGTGGATATATGGTACCTCGATGATCGTTGAGTGTACATTATAATCACAACCATAAGAATAAGAGGATTTTCATTCATTTGATGGAGCATGGTCATTAAGTATATTTGAAACTATCAAAAGGACAATGATGGTTCACTCTGCATAATCTTCTGAGAGGATCTCCTTTCTGTCTAACATCATTCTGTTTGCATTCATTATGCTTTCATTGCATCTGCATATTTAGTTTTAGTATTTCATTCTCATTTTTTAAATATATATTTCTGGTCATTTTATTTCATATATATATATACATATTGAATTAGAATTAGTGAGTGATTGACCACAACATCTCCTCAAGAGATCGACCTAGGTCAGCCACTATGCTGCACTTAGTATAAATGTTTTTGAGAGCGTGCATGACAGTGCTTCATCAATGTACCTTTTTTCTTATTACTAAGAATTTGAAACATATGTTTTCTTTTAACTTTTAAATCATGAAGAAAATTCCTCCATCATGAACACACAATACATTAAATATTCCTATAATAGTTTCCAAGGTTATTTTAAAAGAAATTTTTTTCCATAATATTTTGAAATTTTTCATATTTTAATGAATATTCAAAATGGAATGGTTTTTTCTACTAGAAAAGTTCTTGTGATATTTTAAAGTAATTTTCACGTATGATAACATCCTCAATGTTAATTATTATATATCATGGATATGATCCAATGATACTATACTTGTTATTTACATATATGGGTTATGATTATTATGATTATATTTTCATAACACCAATTTATTATCGATGGGTTATGATATTATGGGTTGATGAAATGATTATCAGACCTTTTTTATTGGAATGGGTTATGATATGATGTTATGAAGAGTGTTTTATGATATTTTGGAATCCATATATTTAGTTTTTTTTATTTTTATAGATGTCATAGAATTATATATCCTTACAATTAATTGGGTAATGTTTTATATCTCATGAGATAATAATGGGAAACAACTCCATTTTATTGATCCACTTTGGGAAACAAGTCAATGTAATTGATCAACTATAAGAAAAAAGTTAATGTGCTTGATCAACTATAGGGAACAGGTAGTGAGGAATGATCCTTTATGATATATAAAACAGGTTTTTATTTCTATTCTATTATTATTTTAGGTTATTGGTAGTAAAATTTGACATATGAAATGGTTTCTATACTTATAATGGTTCTACACATAAATCACATGTACTTATGGTTCAGGATTGATTTATGATTATTTATCACTCTTATGATTCGGTTCATTTGAAATGATAATTTTTTATGCCATGAATCATGTCTATGATCCATGATATATTGGGTATTAATGTTGTAAGTTATATTCAGGATCTCATACCCTTATGCTTATCTTATTCTTTCATATGATCATCAATAGATATCCCCCTTGTTTACCCTTACCAATCATCTGATATGGCCCTTTATTATGTTTAATTTACCTCAGTTATGATGAATATTTTATGTAGTAAATGTATATGAAGAGTACTAAATGGAGAGATTATTGTGGTTGATATTAAAGATAATTCATTAAGTAATAATTTTGTCCATCTAGTCTCAAAAAAACTAAACCTTTGTGTTCCTCGAGTTTGTATTTGTGAAATAAATGAGATATTAATCTAAAAGGATGAAATATTTATGCGTAAAATCATGGGTCAGTATATGATAAGCTTTTACTATCATCTCAAACTATATGGTATATTATGTTTTAATTTTATTGGAGACACTGGAGGCACCATCACGAATTACCTAGTTTTTCCTCACAAACTAAAAATCAATATAGAAATCAGGAAAACCCCCTATTTTAAAGGTAAGTAATACTTATCACGGATTTCATATGTTTACTACTAAACATGTGAAAGTTGTACACTAACACCCCAAGCGAAAGTAAAATTTCATAGTTTCTATGGGAATTTTCATTATTTGGGGAAAACAATGTGAAATACATGTAGAATAACCCTAAACTAAACATACTAAACTAAAAAAACTCAATTATATCATGTATCCACAATGTTGTCTATAAGAAATTCACACTAATTTTTCAACATAATAAAAATTATAGAATTTAAATTTTCAAATTGAAACTTCTCAAAAACATAAATCTCCCAAAATTAAGAAAAAATAATATAAAATAATAAACCATAGTGACATGGGGTTGTCAAAATTCTCCCCACAATGCCACTTTATGCCTCCATAAATTATTTAGTCCAATTATAATCATTGATAAAATAGTGGAAATATTGAAACCCAATTATAAGAAGTTGGACAAATGCGGAAAACAAGAGAATGGCGTTATAAAATGTTAAATCCCAACAAACTAACTGAACATTTAAATTTAAATTTATTTTCAAAAAATCCACTTTATGTTTAGTGGGAAACTGAAAAAATATTAATGAACAAAGTCAAAACCATAATAGAATATTCATGAAATTCTAGAGTATGATCACTAATATTTCCATTCCCTATCCATTCTGATATGATCATCTTTCATCAATTAATAGAAATATATGTGGAAAGAAAATTTGTTTAAATCGAGTCTTTCTTTCTCCACTAGGTCCCATTTCTCTACCAGCATAAGGTAGGTCATAATGGGAGATTTACGAACCCACTGGTTTACCAAAAATGCAAACTGACCCCCTAATTTTGGTTTTATTTGATTTTTTATCCTTCACTTGGGTATTTCCATCCAATGAACTGAATTTTGGTTGCATTCACTGAGTCTTCCTCTTAGAGGAGACCCTCTACCAACCAGATCTAAAAGGACATATTTTTAACATAGGTCTCCCTACCATTTAGGATTGATCTAAAATTGTGATTAAAATATGACATCTCCTATCATGATATCATCATCAAGAAATCTAAGACTCTACCTACCATCCAAGAAAATAATCATACTCCATTAACCATAGGCATCAATAAAGGATAGTTCAACTTCATGAGGAGTCACCACCCAAAGAGAACATACAATAATTCAAATAACTCCTTATCACCTAAATGGGAAATAAACCTCAATAAAATACATTCTATAATAATAAAACTACATAATATCTAACATTGGGTTATAAAATGAAGTGAGAGGTGAGATATATGACCTCATACCAAGGTTACACTTCCATGGATAACCCAATCAGATCTGAACCAACATCAACCAGTGCATAATCTTCACTGGAACCACATCTATCCTTGTCATCCAAAACTCCAACCCTAGTCTTTCCCATGAAAAATCTAATAACTGAAGCTCATGTGTGGCTCTCACCATAAATATAGAATCACACAAATGTCACACAATGAATAATAAAAGGTGATTAAACTATCCAATAATCCACTTCTCAATAAAGGAATCCAAATAACAAACCAATCAACAGTCACCTAAAAAATATTCTATATTTAAAGTCATCAAACATGAATAAAAAAATTATCATCACCCTAAAACTTAAGAAACCTGGTCCTCATTAAATCAAACAAACTATCAAGGCTTACCATTACAGTATCTGAAGTAAAACTGATATGTAAGACATCAATACTCAATCAAAATGGATAGACAGTAGTTATCACTCTATTTCGAGTCTAGTTAAGAACCAATAATAAAAAATCAACCATAGAGATTAACATCTTAATTTTATACAAAATAGTTCTTACCGGAACTTAATAACATGAAACATGAATCCAACTCAATCATGTCTCCTAGATAACATAAAATACACCATATTCATAAAGTGAAAAACAAAAATATATAATACATCATAATGAAGGAAAAAAATTAAAAATCCTTCTTTTTTAAACCTTAGCCTCTTAACAATAGCCCAAAGGCCCATTTCAAAGGATAACATATTTGAAAAATTGTATAACATTTTAAACATTCCACATAATTTAAATAACAGACAAATTCAACTATACCAAAAAGTAAATAAATTAAAATTATCATTTTAATCAATTTAAAAAAATTAAATGAAAACAAATTACATGAAAATAAATAACCCACGTGAACCTTTATAATTATTTTATCTTTCAAAACACCATTCCTCGTTGAAAACCTTTAAACTACATTAAAATTTTACTTTTAAAATTAAACCTAGAAATACACTCAAAGTGTACCTAAAGACCTTTAAAAATAGTTTACCTATATGTTTTTTACACCAAAACACTTTATTTATTTCTTAATGAAATTATCCACTCTTGAAAATATTCCTCGAGAACTAAAACCATTTCTTAAGAAGTACCTAAGGATATATTTTAAACCAAAAACATATTTATGAAATACCTTTCCTCAAATAAAAATTATTCCAAAAAAATCACATGAAATTATGATACGTAACAAATATTAACCAAAATATAGAATTCATTACAAAAATGTCAACATATCACAAGACCCAACATGACTCGTTTCCCAATTCTGAGAATCACACCTAAAGTGTTTAAGAATCAAGATGTCTAGATAATCTAACCAAGTAGGATGTAAAAATTATATTGAATAGGACTAATGGTTTGAGGGGTCATGTTCCAGTAATGAAATTATTTTAAAAACTCTTCCATGATCAAGAATTTGGTCATTGTATGATTTATCAGTCCAGGAAAACTAACCTCAAATGAGGAATCATTTTTCTATTTTCACCCTAAATAAATTAAACCCCCACGAAAATTTATAAAATTATAATGAAGATAAAAATCACCAAATCAAACCTTGGACTAACTAAATAATCAAATATAATCTAAATCCCACTACCACTGAAAACTCATATGTTTCCTTGAATTGTGGTGATAATGTTCCCACTCATGACTAGTCACCAGAGTCATAAAGATAATCTTAACCTCATCCTACCAAGATATGCCGAAATAATGACATGGTGCTTCTAGAACCTTGGACCATGCTGGTAAACCTAGTATCTGATTCAATTTGTAACAAACTAATTAGGATGGCTGCACACATCACTTGAACCAACCCACCATTGGGTCTGAAGGGAGTTCTCAGCCCCCAAAAACATGTAACTAGTTCTTAGATCTCACGAATTCACACATGAGAATACTTTCACCCTCATATAGTCAAATAAGTAAGTAGCAGAAACTGCCACTAGTATGTTATGTCCTATAGTATAATGGGAATCTTTGAATACCAATCAGAATAAATTACATAAATAAACCAACCAAACATGGCATAATGTAAAAAATTTCCATCCTAAATAAGATTGGAAAATATGAAGTAGAGAGAGAAAATAAAATATGTTACACCAAGCCAGGATATCTTATACATTATCCTAGATGAAAATAACTATGATGGAATCAAATAGCTCATGTTTTCCCGAACTGGCCCCTAGCCACTCCACACATCACTCTCATCAATTAATGGATCAAACCAGTCCTCATAAAATGGAAAAAAATAGAAACCAGAAAGATAACCATAACAACTACATAAACACACGAACACCAGTGTATATTCAATGTGTGAGATAAATGTGATCAATATTATCTCAACAAGGAGTCTAATAAATTACCTTCATAAAACATTTCTAAAATGATAGTTTAAACATAATGTATAAAATAGATTGTCAGAATCTAGAAAAAATAAAACCAAATAAAACATCACCATTAATATTATAAAACACCAACCCTTTTTAAATACAAAAGGGTTGAAGAACCCTTGAGTTAAGAATTTTAAAACCTTGGGAATATATATTTAAAATATTATTAAAAAAATCCTAGATCCCTATTTATACCCATTTCCAATAAATTTCATGACAACCCCATTTTCATAAACAATTTTTTTTAAACCACACATTCCAAATAATTTGTAAATTATTTTAAAGTTATTCCTAAAGCGCCCGCAAGGAAAAATAAAATCATGAATATGCACAAAGGTATTAGGATAACACAAAAAATTAAAATCAGTCAATTGATGGTACTATGCGACGAAGTCAATAACTTGAGTATATAAACAAGGTATATGATGGGAGCCCATAAAGTTCCTAAAAGGGACCTAAGAATCATAGAAAACTTACTAGTACTCTAATTAACCCTATTATAGCCCAAAAGAACTAGTCCAACATAGAAGTCCTATCAGAATTTTACTGTCCCCAATAACTTCTTCTATAAGGGTTTAAGATTCTATAGGGCACACAATCCATCATGTTATCTTGTTCCATCTACACTAGTAACACTCCATAGTCATAAAAATATATACAAAAGAGTTTTTTCTTATCGAAGAGTTCTATTTATTTACCTAGTACTCCCATTACATGTCAAATGGGGACAATAAGACAAAAAATCGAACAAATATTAAATCATTTTAAATAATCTTCACATCACCGACTAGGCCCTCACCTGAAATATCCCATTAGATATAAATTCATAATAACCACATAAAAGAATAAAAATTCTAATAATCCCTCGATGGATCACAAGCCATAATGGTAATATCAAATATAAAGGGGTTAATTGAGGGTCTCGTTCATTTTAGTAAACAACTTCATTAAATTTAAAAACAAACATTTAAAAATAATTTTAGAATGATAAGAAATTTAACACTATTCTAAATCTCATTTCAAAACATTCTTTGAAATCCACATTTCCAAATCATATATAAACATTTATTTATAAACCCAACCATTTTTCAAAAATTCAATTTCAAAAATAATGAAACCATTTATTTAAAAATAATATGATGTCATGAAACCATTATTAAATCACTAATATCATTTTCAAAATAGCTATCTAGGAATTTTAGATGTAAATTCTCATACACAATATTTACTTTGAAAACCTTTATTATAAAACCTTATAAATCCTCTTTTTTCAAGTAAAAAATTGTTAGAAAATAAAATTTATGACCATTATTGGGATATTATCAATGTTAAGTTCATAAGAAATAAATTAGTAATATACAATAAATTTATGATAATAGTTATGAAGAAATTATATAGAAATTTCAACCATTTCAAATGTAAAATCAACCAAAACAATTCATATTTGATTGTGAAGGGAAAAATGTTTAAGAAGATATAATCTGCACCCTTAAATAATCATAAAAACATTAGAATCATATTGAAATCGAATCCAAACCTAAAAATTTTATATTGATCTAGGGGGAAGAAAACTCTACGGGAGATAATTAGGGGAGGAGTGGGGATGTGGAATAAGAAATGATAAATGGATTGACTTTATAAAATCAATTTTAAATGAGGGAAAGGGAGATTGATATCAAAGAGGAGGAAAGTGACGGATATCTTATATGTATGAAATAATGAATCCTTCTCAATAGGGAAGTAATATTATGACCTTATGCCTTTTAATTCAAGAGGGGAACAATTAGAATTTAATAGTTTTTAGAAATGGGGTATCTTGTATGGTTTGTTCCTAATGTTTGGTAAATTGTGCTGCAACTATGGGAAATCCAACGAAGGAACATTAATGGATTGCATGTCATGGTTTTATTGTTTATCAAACTATATGGAAACTATGAAAACCCCTTAGGTTAATGGTTTTCATAACTTTTTATAAATTATGCATGGTTACTAATAATTGTATGAAATTTATGCTTCAATAACCCAATCAAAAAAAATCACATGGTTTCTATTAAAAATTTTGTTGTTTAGGAAAAACAATGCATGTGACATACACTTAATAGATAGAACTAAAAAAATACATTCTATTAGGAATCCTCATGGTTGCTTTAAAACTTTGCACACTAATCGTGTAATAGAATAAAAATTCAAGAATTTCAAGTTTCAATCCAAAACATTACAAGAACTTAAATTACTTGAAAATAAGATAAATTAATAAATAATAATATACAATTATGACTTATGGGTGTCAAAATACATAACAACCATTTTGGTGGGAATGGTGGAAATGTGTAATTTAGAGTCTAGATTAACCCTTACATATCACTCAGTGTCATAGAAGTGGCCCTTACATAAGGGTGATTTATAATCATAGATATCACATAAATCATACCTAAAAATTAAACCAATAATTTAGAGATTATAATTAAATATTGATGGCTATTTTTGTGATCATAGAGACCTTTATATTTATATTACAATCCCTATTGGAAATAATGAAGGGAGAAGTTCCTGTTTTTTTAATCATAGTGGTGTTAATACATGGCTAGATGGTTTATATAATGTGGTCAGGTTTTTTCAAATATTTTGGATGTGTTTTAGGAGTTTATTCTATGATTTTATGGTTCTTCACATGTGATAAGGTTGACATATTTCATGGACATTTAGGGTACCAAAATTTCATGGTGTTGGTTAGATCTATTTTAAAATGGATGAATATACTACTGAGTGGGATATAATTTATCATTTAGAATTCATAGATTTTTTTGTTTTTATTTGAATAAGTACAACATGGCCATATTAGAAGTCTCCACACAATGGTGGGATCGGTTGGGTATTCTATAAAAAAAGGGGGACTAACATACATGGATTTAACATTTGTTCCATTCTTTCTAGTTAACCCCATATGTTATTTAGTTCCTTCAAGTCATATCTTTTATATTTTAAAAATCTTGATTCATTGGTATTAATATCTCTTGATACAAGGTTCCTCTATTCCCCTATTTTTTATATTTCTTTTTAATGACTACAATTCTAGATGTTATAATAGTTATGTTTCTTCTAGTATTTTTTATTATTCTATTATATTTTGATAGAGGGTTCATTATGTTAGGTCTTGAGGTGGTTCCCATTGATTTTGATGGTAGTTTAACCTTAATCCTTCTATTCTTGTATGATGTTCCTAAAACATTCAATAAAGGTAGAGGATTTTATACTTAAACTTCTTTATTTTGTGTAAATTTTTAAAGTATCATGATTTCTCTTTTTCATTGGGTGGATAATAATATTTATCCTAATGAATGTGATAAAACAAACAAAAGGGAATTATATGGGATGGTTGATTCACATATGTTTTATATGATTATCTGTTATTGTATATGATTTATTGTAACTCAATATTGATTCTTAGAATATTTTATATTACTATAATATATATGGTATTATTGTGATTAAATTTTCAGTATCACCTCTTATAAAAGAATCATCATTTAAATATTTAAATGAACTTCTTATGTGAAATCTACAATTGAGGTGATATTTTTCATGCATGAGGTGTTGAATTTATATGAAACAATGTAAAAAAATTAGTTATATAGGTTGTTTAATATTAAATGTTTTTTTTGTTATTGGTAAACCTTTTATATTACTGTGATGTTTGTGTTGATGTTAATCTATTTTTTACTTGTTTATGGTGTTGGAAAGTGTTTTTTAGTGGGTGAAATGATTGGGTTTTAATGGTTAGAATGGAAATTTGTGGTTTTTGATATGGAAATGGTTGATGGGTTTTTATATGGTACATAAGTCATGGAATGGATGGTTTTGTGGAAAGGATATAGTTTTAGGGATGTTTTGGCACTGATAGTATGTGTTATGGGGTAGTTCATGCAGTGACTTCTTGGTTATTATGGGGATTTTGGTATATATTCTTGGAGATATGGAATTTGGTTGGTAATGTTAAATATGTTAATGATTAATTCACAATTAATAAACTATTAAAAGTTGAAATGAATGGGTAATGGATATAATAAATGTAGTAAATCGATAATAAATGGTTTTACATTAAATATATATAAATTAATATCATAATGAATTTAATGTGGTTGTAAAATTGTAAATCTAAAAACATACGATTAATACTCTTAAACGGGAAACCGTGAATGATGTTATGGTTGTTTTTGTAAGAGAAATGGGGAGTCTTTTGGGTAGTGATGGTAGCAGTTGTTAGTATGTGGTTGTTGTGACTTTATGGATATTAAAGGATTTAGTAGTCTAATTTTGTTATTAATACTTTAAGTTAGTCTTGTGGATTGATATGATATATATATATATATATATATTATTTTGTTATTACTTTTTACACATCCCACCTGAGTCATATAACCTTACGATCTTCAAAATATTTTGGGTTTTGAGTGTTTCCCCAATATCCACGTTGGAAAGAAAATTGATGGGTGACTACTCCCTATTCCCTTATATATTTTTTAATGTAGTTTGGGATGTAATGGATAAAGGTAGACATATACATATAATCAATTATGGATAAATATGGGAATATTTCAATATTAGATGATGTGGGTATGATATGGTTACATAGTGGGGGATGTGTGTGGTTAGAGGATGGAACTAGGTTGATTCCATCCATGTTCACATAACCCTATGGTGATAAGGCTATATTGATGATGTGTTATTTGGATATGATAATAATGTAGTATGTGTCTTTGAGTTGGTGATGCATCATGTGGATGTGTATATGTGGTTGTAGTTATGGTATGTGGAATGTGGTATTGATAAGGGATATGGTGTGTGATTTCATTGTTGTGTAAGGAATGGGAGTAACATATTTTTTTTATTTAGGAATGAAAAAAACCGGGAGTGGTTACAGGGTATATTCTTGAAATATTCTTTTAATACTAGTGTAATATCCTGACACAAATCCCCAAGATTGGGCTGAAGGATCACATCACCTCACACACACCTCCCCATCCACAACACATTTTTAACCAGTATAAAGGGCATATGTGGAGACATGGGGAGACTATGGTATTAGTAATAGGGATAAATATCATAAATATTGCAGATGAAATAGTAAATAACCACCTAAGTAATATAAATGATGATATAATAGAAGAAACAATGGAAAAAAATATCCATGTTATTAAAATATGATACACAAGATCCATATTCCAATTTAATAGGATCCCCAAAAATATTGGACCAATTTACCAAAGTAAACAAAACATAAGAAAAATATCTAGAATGATAGTAAAATATATTATAATCTATCCCTAAATGACCTCAGTCCACCCTACCCCTCCTGTCCAACTTCCTGACAAAGTCCCCTTTCCCTTCACTGGTTCTCAAACCATAATGTCTATATGTGAATCCATATACTCTTATAGAGTGTGGGTGTAAAAACTATAGTACAACATCAATATTTATTTAACATAAGTGAAACATATATGTATAATTGTTTATGAGATGACTGGAATAAAAGCATAAAGAAACACACAACCAATCAGCTCATGGTTTTCTAACTATGATTCCAAAAAACTCGTATCCTACCTACATTTGAACCATGCTAAAATATATTTCATATCAAGATTTTAAGATAATCTGAAAAATGTTACTAAATTCAATCCATCACTAAACCACATAATTGATTAATAACCACCACAAAATTTGAATAATAGAACAATTTACATAGTATAATTATAACAGGGCTACACACTCACCAACTTTCAAATCCAATTACCTGATAAGATTTCATAGGTCTACACATGTGCCCACATGATAGTCAAATAAAATATAAATGTTATTATAGGGAAACACATCCACCCACAATATAATAAAATCACACATAAAGGTTATCACAAGGCTATATATAAGCCTTCATGCAAATTAAAAATGAATATATTTATAAAAAAATTAATCACAAAGTAATGAATTCCTACCTCAAGAATCACAGAGTCCAAATTCCATGAATTGCTACCCAAATCAATCCCCACACATTAAAACTCCAAGGTAAGTTCCAAAATGCTTCCCACCATCACCCAAAAATGATAAATATAGGATAAATTATATTTAGTTCCATAATAGGCTTTGATTCACCAAAGTAGAACCATTTTAATGAATTAATCATGAATCGACTATGAGATGGGATGAAAAGAGATAAAATCGCCAAAGAAGAGACTTTCTCTTCACCTAAGTTGCATATGGTTTGAATAGGATGAAAGGGAATGTAAAATATTATTTCTAGAGAATATTACAAATTTATTCATAATTAATATTTTCCATTCAATCCAATCACAGTGTGAACATAGTGTTCATAGCATGATGATCTTCCATCAGTGGTTATCTTTGAACTTATCTAGAATCCAACAATGATGTGGGCCGACATTCATAGAGTGAAAAATTATGTAGTTCCCAATTATCCTTTTATAGAATGTATCATAGTATTAAATAAGGTATCATGTAGTGAACACCCACCAATAGATGCAGATTGTTGTAGGTCTGAGATCTTACCCCAAAACATGGCCTCTAACGACACCTGGTTGACCCGAATGACAAAATGATTGAAAAAATTCATATCAATATATAGAAACCAAACCATAATACACATTTAAAATATATTATTGATGTTAAAAACTCCCCCTATATGAAATTATAATCTATATGAATCCTCTCCACTGCATTAAAAACTCCCTCTCTAAGGGATTATTGTTTTTAAGAAGCATCTCTAGGGGTCCTTCTTAAAAAAACTCTAACCACTATAACCATATATCTAACTCCCTATACCATTTTTATTTTTATATATGAACATGTTAACACAAAAAATGAATGATAATTATTTTATTTCCTTATATCACTTATACACTATAGTCAAAAAAACTAGATTAGAAGTTCTACAAATAAGGATTCTGCCTCCAACTCAACATTTGCACTAGCATTCATATGAAAACCCATAATTTAATACACCTTAATTAATTATTTATTACATAAATATACAAATAATATAGTCCCAAAATATCATGAGGCCAATTTTATTTGTAAAATTAGTTACATAGGATAATATCTAGAAAAATTATTATAACAACATTATTTAAAAACTCCACAACATGCCCTTAAAATTCCATTACTCTTCTAGATCTGCATGGGATAACCTTGGGGTGCACATAAGAAAGGGGTGAGATATAAATTCTCGAATGGGAATAATAAAATAATATCATATGATAAAGTAGTTCATGAGAGTCAATAGGTATATCAAGTTAACATAAGAGCGGTGAGAATCATAAACATTAACATCACATCCTGATATATATGATATCATAAAGTAATCATGGGAATGTGGAAACAATATAAAACATGGAAAGCTAAACATAATTCAAGTATAACTGCTAAGACATCATAAA
The DNA here is from genome assembly GCA_963277665.1 of Viscum album. Taxonomy (NCBI): domain Eukaryota; kingdom Viridiplantae; phylum Streptophyta; class Magnoliopsida; order Santalales; family Viscaceae; genus Viscum; species Viscum album. The sequence goes on from OY728137.1 coordinate 278,197,107, forward strand.
TATTGTTTGTATGATAACATCAAATACACCATACATAGTATCTCATGGGATAAAAATATTATCCAATTCATCAAAGTTCTATATAATTCTATCCCACCCTGTCACATTCGTATCACGTACATACATAAATGTGCCACATAAATCATACGTTATAAAGATTTATTTCATCAATATTTATTCAATGACTAATTATTTTGTTTTATATAAATAGAAAACCCTATTAAATGAAGGATAATTACTTCTTAGTTAATTCCCTTGAGTGGAAATGGGAAACAGTATTCACTACTCAAATGTTTGGCATAAAAACTCATAGGATAATTTAAAAAGAATAATGGGGGAGAATAAAGATTAAATGATGGGTTAAATAATATATAAAGGAGTATATAATCACTTTAAAATCATAATTATGGAAAGAGAGATGTGTGAAAATATATCCCAACAGTAATAATTGGAAATGAAAGTTATAATCTAATGAAGATCCTTGAATAAAGAGGAGAATGAGGGGATCACTTACCTTGATATGGCACTCCTAAAGGATTAGGAGGAGATTATTAAGATATTTGGAACATCTTTGGTGTGACATATAGGGGTTAATTAAGATTAACTCCATGATCAAAAGGGTTTAAGTGAAAAAAATGGAAGGTTGTGTGGGTTTATATATAAAAATAGAGGGTGTTCTTCATTAATTTATAAACATAAGTTTTAGAATCTATATAATAAAATAATAAAAACCACAAACCATACCATGGTTTTTTCCCACGGTTTTTTCAAATTATGATTTATTTTAAATATTTTATAATTCTATGAACCAAATCATTAAAATTATACCCTTGGTTCCGTCGAAGTAAGCCATATTCATAAATAATTAATTTTTTAATCTGAAAATATAATATAGGTTTTGGAGGATTCATTAATGGTTTATAAAATTAATAAAATAACATTAAAAACAAATTATTTTAAAGGTAAAACATAATTTTGGTTTTGTATTATCTCGATATTAATAATTAAATCAATTTTGGGATTTTATGAGGAAATAATACATACCATGTATTTACACCATATTTAATTTTTACAAAACAATTTACTACCATAGAAAACTATAAAAAAATAACCATTAGCTAATTTCAAAATGATAATTTCAAAATAATATTTATTCTATCAGAATAATTCTCTAAAATTTAAAATGTACACTTTTAAATTAAATCCTTATTTGTTTTCTGAAATACATGTTTTTTAGAACAATAGTTTTCTGACACTTATAAAAAAATTGAATTCATTAAATTATGTTATTATTTATATTTAAACAAATATTATTTAATAAAAAAATTTATTAAAATAAAATTTAATTCAAAAATTATTGAATTCATCAAAAAGTGTATATTGATTGAAACTATATATTTACTAAAAGTATAATTTGTGATTCATTTTATCAAAATCTAATCTATGTCAAAAAATTTATTGAATTATTTATAAAGTAATAATAAAAAATTATAAAGATAATAATTATTTAATTAAAAATAGAAATTTAAAAAATCATATTTTTAGGGTCTAGATACAAAACCCTTTATTACACATGTGTAATCTATAAGGGTAATTTGTGTGATGATTAAAATTTATAAGGGTGGTTCAATGAACATGGTTTGATCCACCACCATGAGAAACTTGAAATTATCCCATAAATGGGTTTTCTCATGAGTTATTTGTTTAGTCACAACTTGGGATTTGTTAAGGGATAATACTAGTGATGTTGTCTCCATTAGAAGATCTAATAAATAGGCTTCATATGATATGATCCTACTGGTCAAGTTCATTTCTTCTTTCGTATATTTAAATTGGACTTTATCATAACCCTTAATATATACTAATCATAAAGGTAACTGTAAAGTGGATAAATTATTAGTGGTTATGATTCTTAATGATATTTTTAATCTAACAGAACATATAACGGTCCGAAATAATAAAATAATCACATGTTTTTCAATAACATCATTACTTAATAAACCATTTATTCATTTAAAACATTAATTTCACTTATAAATGTTTAGGACAATGAATTCATCACCCTTCAAAAATATTACCCATGAAATTTAATTGCATAGACTAAAACATATGAGGGTACTTATATTTCATCACCTCTTCATGTTCCTATGGTTCCTCCTCAAACATGTTATTCGACCAAAATTATTGTACCCAATCCATTGTTTTGTTTTATTAAACATTTTCTCAATTAAATAAGACCTTTCCTAGATGATCCTCATATAAAAGATCATTCCCCAAGGGTAACTCTTCTAGATTTAGTAATTGGGAGGGTGTGGTATGTAATTCTTCAAATAGGATATGTGTAACACATCATGTATATGAGATTGGTTAGGTGAGTTTTCTAGTTGATAAGACACTTCTCCAATGCGATCAAGGATCAAAAATGGGTGATATATGTTTGAATAATCTTTATATTACTCCAAAACATCATGAAATTATTCCATGGTGAAATATGAAAGAGAATCATACCGATAACCTCAAACTCTAGGTCTCATTAATGATTGTCTATATATATTTTTTATCAACTTTGTTCATATTTCATATGACATTGAGTGGTTTGAACCTTATCTATCATCTATTGGATAATATCATATCCCATAAGCTTCCACTCTCCAACTTTATCTCATCATGTTGGAGTCTTAAACCTTTTCTCATATATTCCCTCATAATGTTTCATTTCAATTCTAGAATAAAAAATTTATATGAAAACTACACTATATAAAGGGGTTAATACCAACATCTATATAGGTACATTAAACATGATATTATAATATACTTTAGATTTTTAATGGTTATATTATAATGAATATTCATTTGGGGGTGATAAGTAGTTTTGAAACTAAGCTATGTATCCTATGCTTATTGAATGCTTATCCAAAACTGAAAGATAACCCTCATATCTCAATTAGGTAATTGGAGAGTGGAACTCTATTTATTCATACCACTTACCTTATGTACATCTTAGTGAGTTGATCAAGAGAGAAATATCACTTTCTATAAATGAAATGTGATGACTTTGTAAGGTTATGAAATACCACCCAGGTAGTGTTATAGACTTTAGGATTCCTTAGATTCCTATGATGAAATCCATGGCTATATTTTCCCATTTTTCATACTTGTAAGGGAAATGGTTTCATCATACACTTAGAATTCTATTTTTCATCCTTGACTTGATGGAATGTCCAGAACCAAGTTAAAAATTCCACAATATCCTTCTTTATATTATCCCACCATATGTTTTACTTTATATCTTTATGCATCATAGTTATTTTTGGGTAAATGGATAATGAAGATCTATGTGCATCTTCCCAAATCTCCCTCTTTAACTTTGGTTTTGATGGGACAAATTTCCTAAAACATAACCTTATAACTCCATCTTTGGTAAATTTAAAATATAGAATATTTATTACATTTTTCTATAGAACATCATCGTATATCTAGGACTCATTTACCCTCTTAAGAATTGACAGTTGAGTAGTTATTTAAGAAATATAATATGGATTTCATTTTGTAATTCCAATTTCCACCATTTTCATTTCAAATAATATTGCATCCCTTAAAATCCTAATCATATATAGGGTGTTAATGGATTTAATAATCATAATCATAATCATTAATCATCACAAACCACCTTTATTGGAACATATTCAGCTCCTAGGATGTTAATTTATTGAATAAAAATAAATCATTAATCATCAAAAACCACCTTTATATTAATATATTCATTTCCTTTTGTGTGAATATGTAATTGATTCTTTTATGATCTCTATATATTTAACACTTATCCACATATAGATCATTTCACCAAATATTCAAGGTGAATTTTATTACAAAAAATTATACATTATGTAATAGGTAGTTCTACTCATGGATCATTAATTGGTGGGAGGAATAGGATATCAATTTTTCATCTTCCATGAGTACACAACCCAATACCTTTTTGGAAACATCATTAGAGAACAAAAATCTTTCCCTGCTAGTGGGTAATGTGAGTACATGTGAAATTACTAGCCTTTTATTTATCTCTTTAAATCTCTCTTCACCTTCATCCATACAATAAAACTTTACTCCATTCCAAGTTAGCTAGGTTAGTGTTTTCGAAAGTCATGAAATGTTTCTCACAAATTGATGATTTTACCCAGCTAATCAAAAGAAACTATGAACATCTATCACAGATATAAGTCAACACCATATTCAATTACCTCATTTTTTAAATTATCCATAGATATTTATTTTTTGGAGATAACATGCTCTAGAAATGTTACTTTCTCAATCCAAAACTCATGCTAACTATAATTCACAAGTAATTTTTCCTTTTATAAATTTCTTAGTATAGAATTGAAATTCTCCTCATGTTCCTCCTTGATTTTGGAGTAGATAAGATTATCTTCTATAAAGACTTCCATGAATTTGTTGAGGTATTCCCTAAATAATTTATGCATAATTTCCATGATGATATTTATAGTATTAGTGAGTAAAAATTAAATCACTATAAACTTTTTGTTCTAATACCTTGTATTATATGTAGTATTGGGGATATCCTTATTCTTCACCTATACATGATAATATCTTTACTGATGATCCACCTTAGAGAAGTATTGGTATCCATGTATCAGATCAAAAAATTCATTAATCCATGGAATATGATACTTGTTCTTTATCCTAATCTTATTGATCTCATGATAATCAATACATAAGTACATTTACTCATACTTATTCTTGATGAAGAGGTTTGATGCACCCCCGCAGTTAAGAACTTGGGTGTATAAACCCTTTATTCATATTTTCTTGTAGTTTCTTTTGAATATCCCCATGTTCAATAATGTACATTCTATATAGATACTTAGATATAGTAAAATCTCATGTAATATGATTGATTTAGAACTCACCCACATTTCTTGGTGGAAGACCAAGAAATTATTTGAAAAATATCCTAGTATGTTCCATTACAGTGGTCATGACGTAAATGATGGTCTTTTCCTTATTCTCAATCATTTCAGAAGTATATTCTTGATCATAAGATAATAATATCCATACTTGATATGATGATACCAAACAATATTCATCCTCCTCCATGCACTTGTATATAATCAGAGATTGATTTGAAATGTGAGGGTTAATATCCTTCTCTTGAAAATTTATGTTTTCACTATACAAAGAAATCCAATATATATCTATAACAACATCGAATTCTCATAGATGGGGTATCACAATGTTCCCTCGGAAGTTCGTCCCAAAAAAATTATAGGGGATGATTTATATAAAATGGATGCAATTATTGCCTCATTTATCATCTTCACTAATAACTTATCTTCTATGATCTAGTGTAGTTTTTAAATAGTTCTACTAAACTTTTGTGATATGAAAGAATACATAGAAGAATACTCAAATAGCATTTCTAATATTCATGAATGAATAATAAACATACTTTCCACCACATAATTTTCAGGATCCACCATATAAATTGTGATGGAAAAATATTTCCATTACATTATAGGCCATGGAATTCATTAGAGTCATTTATCATCAAAAACTTATGTCTTAGTGCATTTATCCAAATAGATTTCTTATTCTATGTAATTGAAACCTTGGAAAATAGGCTAATGGTTGACTGGAAATGTAACAACCTGAGATTTTATGAGGATTATTATTTTTAGTTTCATTGATGTCTTGTGTTGTATTCTACACCAATATTAGCTTGCAGTATACGCAACACTATTCTTGGCTCGTGTTACACACAATTTCTAGTTCGTTCTGTTAAAATTATTTTACACAACATTAAGTATAGATTTTGTTTAATGTATAAATAAAATATGTTTTGATTATGTTATATGCAACACCAAACGGATCTTTCACTACACACATCCTTGACTTGGCTTGCGTTACACGCAATAAAGACCTTCCTTGATAGCGTGTGTAGTACGCAATACCGAGTTTTATTAAACGATATATTATTATAATATTATTATGAACTAGCCGTTATGAATAGTAATACCCACTTTTCAAAATTTTATAAATATTATTTTTCAAAATGTACTTCATTTTTGGATTCGGAATATCGTAATTAGCCTAGGGTGAATTTTTGGTATTTTTCTGAAAACTTTCAATTTTTTGATGAATAGTGAAAACACTGGGTTACTATTTAAAAACCGACTTTTAATTAAATAATTATTTATTTTATTTAAATTTATTTTAGGTCAAAATTGATACATAATACCTATATAAGTTCAATGAAATTAATTGGAGTCATTTTATAATAATTTTATATATATAAAAATTTTATTGAACTTTTCACCGTCTTTTACCCACCTCCTAAGAGAATTTGGAAATTCACATAGAACATAATTTTACCACTTCTGTGAGGGGAATTTTGAAAATCCGAGAGGCACAGTTAATATAAAGGACTAAAATGTGGTTCAATGAGATGAAAATATTTGTTGGTTAATAGTAACTTTTTACTTTTATTTACCACGGTTAAAAGTAAATAGGGTAATTAAGGGTAAAAATGATATTATTATTACTCTAAAACATGTCTTAATTCTATTTGATAAGTTTAATTCGACCAAAAACCACCTTAGTAATAAAATATTCCCATTTAGGTCTACTTTTATAAGATTAGGACACTTATTATTATTTTATTTAAAGAATAGTTAAAATACGTAATATCAAAGTTTAATAAATAAAACATTTTTAATATAGAGTTATACATAAGATAAATTCTAATATAAATATTCATTATAAATATAAAAAGATTTACTACATAATTTTATTTTATTTATAATTTTTAGACATTAAATAATTTAATTTAATTATGACACAATGATGATGCAGTAATTACCTTATTAATGAAATATTAACATAATTGATGTTATAAATACCCAAATAAATGTAATTTGATACTTTTTATGAATTAAACTAATTTTATAGGTTAATATGACATGTTAGTATTGATTTAATTAACTTATTTATAACTAGTCATGCTGTTATAATTTTCACAAAAATCAATTACCAAATAGTGTCAAAATTGACATAAAATAGTTTTTCAAACAAATATTATATTATTAATTGTTATTATATTTTTAAATATCTAATTTTCGGCCTAGATACTTATATCATGATATTTTTATCATTAATGGACCACTTGGGGGTCTCTTGGATGTATATGGTAAGTTTATTAACTATATAATATAAAATTACAAAGTGACATGGTAAATGTCAATCTAATTAACTAAGAGTTAAAACTATAATATAAGGTTAGTATAACGACCCAAACTTGTCTAAAATATATTGGTTGAGAGGATTGCGACCCATACCCACTTTATCTTCAAAATAAATCATTTTGGAGCTATTATAAACCGAATATGACTTTATTATAAAATAATATTTTGAGTTTTTATAAAGCTGCCCCTCTACTCCCTTATAAAAAGGGAACCCCTTTCCTCTTCTCATCACACCATTTTGAGCCTTGATGCTCGGCCAAAACCTTCCCATTTCTCTTCTCCAATTCCCTAGAAACATTTTGGAGGTTTTTTTCTTCTCAAAAGACCAACTCTACTTCCTTAAGATGAATCTTAAAGGAGGTGCATCGAAGAAGAGGTAATCTCTTCTTCCTATTTTCTCAAGATTCTTTCTTCTTATACTTCTTCTTATTTAGTTGTCTCATTATAAATTAATAACATATGTATTACTTATATACTGATATTTTATTATAAATATTAAACAACCCTATTTCACCTTTTATCCATCCTACGGAAAACGAAATCACCACGCGTGCGTAAGTACGGAATACCGTCTCCACACCGTGGTGTAATCTTTTTTCGACCACCACCTTACTTGGATGGGTATAATGGTGTAAATAAATAACTATATATGATTATTTTAAATTTATATTAATTATGAAATATTATACATACACTTTAATACAATTCCACTATCATGGGAATGATATCATCGCTCGTGCATACGTACGGACTACCGTCTCCACGATGCGATGAGATTCATTCTCCATGTTAACCATTCAAAAATGATTAAAACGTATATATAATATATGAAATAATGAAGCTAATGAATTTATGTATATATATATATATGTCATCTACTTACTTCCATTCAAGTCAACAAGGAAAAGAAAACAACATTCATGTGTACGTACGGCCTACCGTCTCCATGAACGGTGTATTTCATTTCATTCATCTATCTATTAGATATATATATATATATATATACTGAATATATATGACATATAAATCATGATTTAAATTATTTAAGTAATTAAATCATGATATAATTAATAATAATATCAAGAAAAACAAGTCTAAACAAGTACGATAAATTAAACTATTTTACCCAAAACGCTGCTTTAACATGGAATTTACAAAAGATCGGGTAATATAAAGTCATAATTGAACCATATATGATATAATAACAATGAATATGATTCTATAATAATTAAATGACAGTATTTAAATCATTATACATTAGTTTTGGATACGTACGAAGCATATCGGACCAAAGGTAAGAGATAATTATTCCAATCTAATTCTTATCCGAGATTGTTTATTCATAAGTATTTATTAGGGTTATTTTTATCATCCATGTCCATGTTTTCTAAAAATGTTTTCATAAAATGTTTAGTATTATTCCATGTATGTTTAAAGTCATTTTTACCCTTTTATGACTTTTACCACAAGGTTTTGAAGGAATCTTTCTTTTTTTCACCATACGAGGTACTTTTTGTCTTTTCTAACAAAAGTATGAGGAGAATGTTTTTTTATCTTATACGGAATGAACTGATTTTTATGGTTTCATAACTCCGTATTTTCAAGAAGCTTTTTATACAGTACTTCATGACTATTTTCAACAAAATCCTTTTCTTTTAAAAATTCATGGCATTTTTTAGAAACAAAATGATTTTTAGGAAGAAAGGATATTTTCCTCAAGAATTCTCTTCAAGTGTTTTATCAAAACTATTTTCCATCTAAGATGAAATTATTTAGCATGTTTATGTTTCAATTATAATTTCACTATTATTTACATGGTGTTATTTGTATTATGATTAAATGATATCCATTTGTTTTTTATGTATTATGTGATGATGGAATGATGTTTATGAAACCCATTTTATTCTTTGGGTTATGATGAATGATTTTTGTTTATTTCGTGGCACAAGTAAGAATGATTTCATTATGAGATGAGTGGGACCTATATATCCCTACAATACATTGGGTAATGATTTATATCTCATGAGATAGACATGGCTGGAATGGTAAGTTAATCCAGTTCAGTGATACAGGACTGGAACGAGGAGTGAACTCGATTCAGAAAGGGACTTTGTCCACTAAGATAGTCTTGGAAGTAATGTCTTGGCTACTATGGAAATAATATCATGTGCTTAATTTTTTTCCATAGTTACAAGTTTTATTTCCAAGATATTTTATCATGATTTATGTTCCATTATGATCTATGCCTTATGTACTACCATGTTTTATGTCGTTGCTCAAGATTTCAATGTTTAAACATTATGTTCATGTTTTTATGTTCAAATGTATATGGTTTGTTTTATTTTCTCCATGCTTACTCTTACTGAGAATTTGAGCTCCCCCTTTATATTTTTTCTTTTCACCCAGATATAAATAAAGCTTTTAGGTAAGAAAACAAAAAGGGGAAGATCTTTATGGGAGATGTTGAAGATCTCTCACCACGATTAAAATATTATGTTCTGAGTTTCGAAAGACGCTAAACTATTACGGTCCTTCGGTGTTTGTTTTTTTATATATTAAGTATTCCACAAAAGTAATGTAATGTCCATGTATGTCAAGATTTGGGTCTCTACATGAAAATCCCTTTCTTTTATCACATTGTAGGTTTTCCCTTGTCATTAATCACTATCTAGGTTCCCTTCTTTCCCGTTGCTAAATAATTTCTTTATATTCTTCAATTAATTCTTGGGATTCTTCTTACCACACATTTGAAAAGTGGGAAAATAGAGTTTCTTTCCCCCATAATATTTCCCCATCATACCACCAAAATTAAAATCCATCCTCAAATTCCTATCTCCAGACCCATAAGACCCTTGAGGTTCTCTTCTCTCCATTTCAACTTTGAGGGAATATTAGACAATTTCTTCATTTCTAAAAAAATATCAAATCACCAATGACTTTTTTTACTCTATATTATCCCACCAAAGTAGTGGTAAACTTTAATTTCAGGGACAATGAAAAAATTAGAGGTATATTATGAAAGTATTGTGAAGTTATCATCATACACCCTGATGGATTTTTCTTCCTACTACATAAGTCCAAGAAAAAATATCTCTATTTTATATTGGTTAGTCATATGAAAGTATTTATCAAAAATAATTTTCCTAAAGTACTTCCACAATGTCAATTTTATCTTCTACTATAGATTCATATTTTTTTATCAAAATACACTATTTATCAGTTTTTCCTCCATAAAATATATAACCATTACAACCTTTCACATTTTAGATCACTAGAAGATGGAGAATATCTTTTCAAATGAGTTGATCCATTGTTCCGTGATAAAGGGATCAAAAGATCCATTAAAATTTAGAGTACTTTATAAATAAATGTCTCAAAGTAAACTTGTTTTTTCTTAGAAGGATATGGTTGATCCTCTTGAATAATGTTTTTATTAAAAACTTGTTTTAAAAAGGAAGTTATTTCCATAAATTTCCCAAAACTAGATCCCACTGGGTTAGTCATCACATTTAGAAAATCATTACAATTACACTTACAATTACTGTTGACTCGGTTTCTCCAATTTCCATACATTGACTAAACTAAAGGTAAAATAAGGGATGATGAATTTTAATATATTAAATAAATAAATAGAAAAGCATTAACATTAAAGGGATAACTCATATATGATATATACCTTTTAAACTATGAATTTATAGGTTTCAGTTTAAGTTATCCATGATCTATTTCCTAACATAAAATCTTACACGAATTTTTGATCCCTTAATAATGTTTCATTATTAGATTGTGAACTAATAAAAAATATCCCCCAATAGTTTCAATCCAGTTGTGTAGAAAGATATATTTTTCATTAATTAGGTGATGATTGAGTCAATCCAATCACACCCTCTTTGTCGTTTTTAACCCTAAGTTCAACTTTCCCAGAGCCACATCCACATTTAGCATCTAGACATAGATGTATTTTCTTACATCCACTTAATCTATAGTTTAATAAAATGTATGGATATTTCCATATATTTTAACATATCCCTGAGGCTTTAAATAGGGTTTTATAATCTTAATAACCAAAAATAAATAGAATTTTCTCTGATACCAACAATGATTATCCATATTTTAATACACCTTAATCCAAGATTTGTTACATAAAGGTGCACATAATACAATCAAAGAAGAATGTGAGGCCTAATTGTTAAATTTGGTACATATAACAATAACTTGAACCATGAGTATAGAAAAATTATTTTAAAACATCACAACATGCCCTTAAAATTCTAATTCTCTTATAAAACTGTATGGGATAACCTAGGGACGTACATAAGAAAGGGACGAGCTATAAATCCAAAGGAAGGAATAATAAAAGAATAGATTAATGTAAAGTATTACTTGTGAGTCAATTAGAATAAAAATGTAACATAATAGGAATAACAACCATTAAATTTAACATCCAATCAAGTAAATAGATGACAACATAAAGGTAACATGTGAATAAGGAAATAAAATAAAACATGACATTTCAAACATAATTCAATGATAACCACTAAGAAATCATAGAATAGTATGATTAAGATAACCTCCAATCCAAAATTCATGGTATATGACGATATAAAAACATTATTCAATTTATTGGAAGTATATATAATTATGGACCACCATTCAATTTCATATCATTAACATGCATAAGTGTGCCAAACAAATCATTAATAATAATGATTTCATTTATCAATTTTAATCCCATTATTAAAGGGTGTGGATTATAAAAATGTAATTACCAAATAAATAAAGGATAGGTACATATATTTGAATAACCTTGCGTATAAATTGGTATGGGTATTCAATACACAAATGTTTGGCATGGAAAATCACTAGAAAATTTTATAAGCATATTGGGTGTACATATTGATTCAATAAAACGTTTAATTAGAGTCAAAGGGGTTTATCAGAACTTGGAAGTCATATGGATGGTAAGAGGGGTGTGTGAAAACATATCCTAATATTTTAAATTGGAAATCAAAAGGAATAATATAAAGAAGGTTCTTGAATAAAGAGTAAAGTGTAACACCCCGAGCTTCCACGATACGCCTCTCTTTCAATAATGCAATTGCTTGCATTGTACGCAAGTTCGAGTTCTAAAACACCGCGACTAATCAAAGTAGCCGTTATGAATAGTAATAAGCACTTTTTAAAATTATAGAAATTTTATATTTCAAAATGGACTTCATTTTTGGATTCGGAATATCGAAATTAGCCTATGTTGAATTTTTGGTATTTTTCTGAGAACTTCTAATTTTTTATGAATAGTGAAAAATACTTTAAAACAACTTTTTCAATCAAAATAATTTATTGTGATAAATTATACTATTTAGTGGTTTTAAGGTATAATTAGAATATATTTTTACCATTTTATCCAATGGTGGTCATTATAATCAATTTAACATTGAAATTGGACATAAACAATTGCCAATCTTTTGATATAAATTGTTTCTTAAAAACACGCTATTTGTCGTAACAGCGGGAATTAATTATAAAATTAATTAATGCAACTTATATGTTTGGAATTTTGTAAAATAGACATCATTTTTGAATTCGGAATATCAATTATAGCTTAGGGTGAAATTTTGGCCTTGTTCTGAAAAACTTCAATTTTTGATGAATAGTGAAACCACTAAGTGGTAGTTAAATAACTGATTTTTCGTTTAAATGAAATATTACCACTTCTGTGATTTGATTTTCAAAAATCCGACATACATGGTTGTCATTAAGAAGTAAAATGTGGTTCAATGAGATTAAAATAATTTTTTGGTAAATAGTAACTTTAAAGTTCTTAATCGCGATTAGAGGTAATTAGTGTAGTTTAAGGTACAAATAATGTTATAATAATATGAGATGAGCATGACACTTGTCCTAATCCTATTTTATGAGTCATGGCCGACCAAGACAACCCATGGGTCAACTTGGGGACCCCATGGAGCCACTTTAGTTGGAAAATGACATTAATATATATTTATTTAATGTTAAAATTAAATTGACACAAACATGAGTTGTTTTACTAAAATAGTTTTTAAGTGGGGTTAAACAAGTCCAAATTTTGATTATAAATATTCATTAGAAAGATAAAAAGATTTCCTACATCATAGTATTTTGTTTATAATTTTTAGACATTAAATAAGTTAAATTATTTATGACATCATGATGATGCAGCGATGACCTCATTATTTAATGATTTAAATAAAATGGGAAGATAATGCAAAATCCAAGGCTTACACATGTCTAAAGCCGATTGGATGAATATATTTCGAACCCTTATAACCTTATCCTCGAATTATATAAGTTTGGGACCTTTAGAATCCGAAAATCATTGTGAAATAATGTAACATTTCAATCTTTCAAAAAGTGCCCCTCCTCTCCACTTATAAAAGGCCCCCACCTCTCCCACCTCATTTACACTTTCAAGCCATTTGGCTCGTCCAACCTCTACCCAAATACTCTTCCAACATTCCTCTCTTACTCCTAGAATCCTCACTTTGGGCAGAACTCTTCCAAAGGAAGCCTTTGGCTCAAATCAAAAAGAGTTACCCGATTTTGAGGTAATGTCTTTTCTAATGTTGTTTTGTTTTATTTTTCTTCTCCAACCCCCTAAACTCTTTTTATTTATTTCTTTTGTAACAACACCAGTATCCTAAATATACTAGGATGTTGTTATAAGAAGGATTCGAGCTACACTTACACACACCTACATCTAATGGTTAAAGAACATACAGTTTTTGTGGATGGCGAATTTCTGCCTCATGAAAGGATGATTGTTCAACACTCATATAACACCTTCAAAGGTGGACATTAAGATGTCACTATTTTTATATATGATATATAATATGTTTATGTTTTAATTATGCTTCTGTATTTCTCATTTATGGCATACTTTATGATTTCCATTATGGGTAAAACGCGATAATTTCATTTTAGGAAGTGCGGACTACCGCCCCCTCAAAGTGATTTGAATCGTTAATGCCATATGTGGTATGTATAAAGGATGTAGTAGATGGTATTATACACTATATTATACTGGAATTATATTATACATTTATATCATTATGATTTAGTTCCATTAAATATTAAATTGAAATGAAAGTAGCGTTCATGCGTACGTACGGCTTACCGTCTCCATGAACGGTGCATTTCATTTCTTACCTCTAAATGTTACGTAATATTATAAATGAATGTATATACTGGATATATAAGATATATATGACATCTAAATCATGAATATAATTCTGGATATAATGTATATTTCACCACATAAACAACTTGTAATTATAAGAAGCTTATTGTTGACTCAAGTACCAAAGATCTACAAAACGACCGTTATTAACTTAAATAATTACATAATGCTCATAACATTGTAATAAGTGATATAAAAAGGATAATGAAATTAAAAATGGTTCTTAATAAGTTATATATTAACTCTAGTTTATTATTCAGGAGGTTAAAGAATGGTTGAGTCAAGTCGGACACGAGGTAAGGGAACTTCTTAACCCAACTTCCATTCTTTGGGTTAATCTCCTACTTTCAAATTATGTCATGATATTATTATGTCCTATTTTGTATTTTTACGTTCTTTATGTGTACCTATTGTGAATACACACAATAGTCCTATTTTATTTTAAAAATGATCTTTTAAGGACTTCGTCTCAATCTCCTTTCATTGAGGCATATTTGGTTTTATACACAATTTTCTTTTATAAGGTGTATAAACCCCGTTGACTTTTATGTTTATTCAAAAGGAATCTTTTTTATACGAAGAGTTTTACTAAACGACAAAAAGGGAATGTTTTTATTTCCGTACTTATGCGGCGACAATGACTTCTCCGCCGCCATGACCATTATTTGTGTTTCGGCTTCCTCTACAAGCCATCATTTTTTTAATGAAAAATAAATACAAAGTTTTAACTTTATTTTATTTTGGTATTGAAAATGGTTTTGAAAGTGTTTTTATTATATCAATGTGTTGTATTGATATATTGTGATTGAAATGTGGAAATGTTATGTTTCCTTTATGCATGTTTTATGTGATACGATTATGTTATGGTTTATGATATGTTTAAACCTATTCATATGAGGAATGTATTGGACTTAATAAGTGACGGGTGGAGCCCGCTATAGCTCCTCGATGCATCGGTAGGTCTCATGAGACAACTAGACGTGGAATTGGCCGAGGCCCTTTCCCAATTTGATTTATGGTTTTGGCCGAGGCCTTAATCATTTTAGACGTCTTGGCCGAGGCCTTGACAAAGTGTTTCAGAATGTCTGGCATTATACATTCCCTCATTATGAAAGTGGTTATTGATATTTCATGTGATTATTCGTCTAGTAGAATATCCATGTGAGTAAGTAATGGCATTATTTTATTTTACTTTTGACATATTATGCTGAAGTTCAAGTTCAATAAGGCTTTTGTTTTAGTTATACATTTCCTTAAATGCTTATGTTTTTTTATAAAAGCTTCCGCACTATTGTTATCCTTACTGAGCATCTGACCTCACCCCTTTCAATGTTTAAAAATTTTCCAGGATGTGAAGAAGTGTATTATGACTGACATTCAAGAATAGTCAGTGAAGATATGAGTGTGGACTGTGAAGACCATGTTATTGTAGTTTGTTTAATTTTGATGTAATGAAAGACTTATGAATGTATCTAGTGTTTCCAAGGCTACTAAACTAATCGGTCTTTCGAGACATGATCTTTTGTGATCATGCCAATGTTACGAAGTAATGCACCGACTCTGGGTAGCTGGGGTCGGGGCGTTACAGTTGGTATCAGAGGCAGTTTAGTACTAACCTTGGAAGCTAGATTTAGATAAACTTTGATTAGAGCACATAGACCTAAGATGAACTTTTAGGATTAGTATAGAAGAACTTCCTAGAATTTTGGTATTATAGAGATGTTATGAGTTTTCCGAGCAATACATCCCTGTCTGGATACGAGCAGGTAGAGGCGGCTCTGGCACAGATGTACCTAGGGGTAAAACCTGAAAACACCGCTTTGAGCTAGACTGGAACGGGAACTGGTGCACGACAACGGGCCTTGCTGCACTCTTGGTTACGACACTCTCGGGGGATATGCTTTGGATAATTCCCATTTTCTTTACAAATCACTATGAAGGGTTACGAGTATATACTTCCTCAAAGAAAACATTTTTATAATTATGGATTATATCCATAATTAGTTCAATTTATGTTAAGTGTTTTACAAGTATGGAATTATGTATTTTGATTCATGAACTAATCTAGTTTATGCCATTATTTAGAAATGGCGCCTAGTGGAAGGAATGGAAACCGTATCAATGCACGCACTCCGTGTAGGGATTGCCCTCCTGCTCAAGATAATTATGGTGGAGCTAGTGATACAACTGGTGCCGATCAGCTTCTCACCGTACTGGGACAACTCACGCAGGTTATGAATAACAACCTTACTCGTATGGAGCACCCTGATCCACAACGTGGAGGATCAATGCTAGACCGTTTCATGAGGCAACAACCGCCAACCTTCAATGGGAGTACAAATCCATTAGTAGCTGAGCAATGGATAAATTCTTTAGAGAAAATATTCCATGCCTTGGGGAGTAGCGAAAGGGAGAAGGTTGTCATGGCAGTTTACCGCCTCACTGGAGATGCCGATCAGTGGTGGTCGCTGATTCGAAACACAAAGGAAGATGATGACGTATCGAATATGGAATGGAGGGATTTCAAAGAGCTTTTCTTAGAAAAATACTTTCCTTGTGACCATCGAGCAGATATGGAAAGGCAATTTCTGAGTCTGAGGCAGAAGGAGGATGAGAATGTCGCAAAGTATGAGGCTAACTTTACAAGGTTAGCGAGGCATGCTGCCGATTATATACGTAACCCAAGGAGTAAGATTGATTGTTTCTTTGATGGGTTAAAACCATTTCTCCGTCGATCTTTAGTATCACAATCCTTCTCATCATACGAAGATATTGTCTCGTGTGCTATCAAGACAGAAAAGGAATTCTCTAAGTCTTATGACAACAAAGTAAAGCAAGAGAAGAATAGAACGGTGGAACAAGAGACAGATAAAGGGATGAAGGGAAAGAAGGATTTTCCATTATGTGATAATTGTGGGAAGAATCACCCTGGTACGTGCCTAAAAGGAATGTGAGTTTGTTATAAATGTGGAGAAAAGGGTCACCAGGATCGTGATTGCAAGGGAAAGAAAGAGGCTATCAAAGTTGAATGCTACAATTGTAGAGAAATGGGTCATTATGCAAATGAATGTCCTAAGCGTCAGGGAAACTTACCTCAGAAAAGGCCAAGGGATCAAGGACAATCTTATGTTGTTACTACAGTTGAAGTAGAATAACTAATGTATTGGTGCTTTTGGACTCATGGATTATACTTTGGTTATTAGAATAATGTGATATATATATATATAAGGATTGTACTGCAGTACTTGTTGATTTCAGTAAGGTTTTAATATGATGAAGGTAATCATATTTTTAGTATGTGACAAAAAGAGAAACTTTAATTTGTTTGGGGAATCTGATAAATTGATTTTGGAATTAAGAGACCTTTTAGAGAAAGTCTGGACAGAGGTATTTTGGATAACTATAATGGTTGGAGTGGATTAAGTTGATCTTTGGATAGTATTGTTTAAGGTTAAAAATTTATGAAGATTATTTCTGAATATTATAATACTATAGTTTTAGGAAAAGGACAACCTGCAGGGTGGGGCATAACCCGTCGCGTTGGACAAAGCTGCAGGAATCGAACCCACAATCATAGTGCGACAGGCCTTTATTTCCTACCACTAGCCTACAGGAAGTCCCTGGTTATTACAAAATCGTTTTACTAATCTAAATGGTATGTGTTAACATTTGGAACCTTATAAAATTAGGATAAATAGAATATTTTTGAGTTCTGTTACCATTTGGAGTAAAAGTTGGGTTTGTGGTAAAAATTTATTAACGAATGAAAGTATACATAACAAGTATGTATATTCCCTTACGTTCTTAGTAAATCTCTTAAATAAATTCCTCAACATTATAAAAGGTAACTTAAAACAAAAATGTTGTCGGTTAACTTTTCCAACTGGGGATTCAATGACCGTTTAACCAATCACAAGTTTGTGATTTTCTTGTGGTTAAACTTTCTCCTAATCCTGTTTTCTATAACTCTCCATCAGACCTTGATGGTTTGTTTTTCTTCCATATCCATATTTTCATAGAATCCTAGAATGGGCAATATCGGGTGACCTTTGTACTTATCCTGCCTTCTTTTAATGTTATATATTTATTAACCTTATTTCCGATGTGGGTTTTCCTCAAAGGTATTTTCTCTTTTCAACCTTTTATTTTCAAAGAAAAATATCAAATTGCGAGGACGCAATTTATTGAAGGAGGGGAGAATGTAACACCCCGAGCTTCCACGATACGCCTCTCTTTCAATAATGCAATTGCTTGCATTGTACGCAAGTTCGAGTTCTAAAACACCGCGACTAATCAAAGTAGCCGTTATGAATAGTAATAACCACTTTTTAAAATTATTGAAATTTTATATTTCAAAATGGACTTCATTTTTGGATTCGGAATATCGAAATTAGCCTATGTTGAATTTTTGGTATTTTTCTGAGAACTTCTAATTTTTTATGAATAGTGAAAAATACTTTAAAACAACTTTTTTAATCAAAATAATTTATTGTGATAAATTATACTATTTAGTGGTTTTAAGGTATAATTAGAATATATTTTTACCATTTTATCCAATGGTGGTCATTATAATTAATTTAACATTGAAATTGGACATAAACAATTGCCAATCTTTTGATATAAATTGTTTCTTAAAAACACGCTATTTGTCGTAACAGCGGGAATTAATTATAAAATTAATTAATGCAACTTATATGTTTGGAATTTTGTAAAATAGACATCATTTTTGAATTCGGAATATCAATTATAGCTTAGGGTGAAATTTTGGCCTTGTTCTGAAAAACTTCAATTTTTGATGAATAGTGAAACCACTAAGTGGTAGTTAAATAACTGATTTTTTGTTTAAATGAAATATTACCACTTCTGTGATTTGATTTTCAAAAATCCGACATACGTGGTTGTCATTAAGAAGTAAAATGTGGTTCAATGAGATTAAAATAATTTTTTGGTGAATAGTAACTTTTAAGTTCTTAATCGCGATTAGAGGTAATTAGTGTAGTTTAAGGTACAAATAATGTTATAATAACATGAGATGAGCATGACACTTGTCCTACTCCTATTGGATGAGTCATGTCCGACCAAGAAAACCCATGGGTCAACTTGGGGACCCCATGGAGCCACTTTAGTTGGAAAATGACATTAATATATATTTATTTAATGTTAAAATTAAATTGACAAAAACATGAGTTGTTTTACTAAAACGGTTTTTAAGTGGGGTTAAACAAGTCCAAATTTTGATTATAAATATTCATTAGAAAGATAAAAATATTTCCTACAGCATAGTATTTTTTTTATAATTTTTAGACATTAAATAAATTAAATTATTTATGACATCATGATGATGCAGCGATGACCTCATTATTTAACGATTTAAATAAAATGGGAATATAATGGAAAATCCAAGGCTTAAACATGTCTAAAGCCAATTGGATGAATATATTTCGAACCCTTATAACCTTATCCTAGAATTATATAAGTGTGGGACCTTTAGAATCCGAAAATCGTTGTGAAATAATGTAACATTTCAATCTTTCCAAAAGTGCCCCTCCTCTCCACTTATAAAAGGCCCCCACCTCTCCCACCTCATTTACACTTTCAAGCCATTTGGCTCGGCCAACCTCTGCCCAAATACTCTCCCAACATTCCTCTCTTACTCATAGAAGCCTCACTTTGGGCAGAACTCTTCCCAAGGAAGCCTTTGGCTCAAATCAAAAAGAGTTACCCGATTTTGAGGTAATGTCTTTTCTAATGTTGTTTTGTTTTATTTTTCTTCTCCAACCCCCTAAACTCTTTTTATTCATTTCTTTTGTAACAACACCAGTATCCTCAATATACTAGGATTTTGTTATAAGAAGGATTCGAGCTACACTTACACACACCTACATCTAATGGTTAAAGAACATACAGTTTCTGTGGATGGCGAATTTCTGCATCACGAAACGATGATTGTTCAACACTCATATAACACCTTCAAAGGTGGCCATTAAGATGTCACTATTTTTATATATGATATATAATATGTTTATGTTTTAAATATGCTTCTGTATTTCTCATTTATGGCATACTTTATGATTTCCATTATGGGTAAAACGCGATAATTTCATTTTAGGAAGTGCGGACTACCGCCCCCTCAAAGTGATTTGAATAGTTAATGCCATATGTGGGATGTATAAAGGATGGAGTAAATGGTATTATAGACTATATTATACTGGAATTATATTATACATTTATATCATTATGATTTAGTTCCATTAAATATGAAATTGAAATGAAAGTAGCGTTCATGCGTACGTACGACTTACCGTCTCCATGAACGGTGCATTTCATTTCTTACCTCTAAATGTTACGTAATATTATAAATGAATGTATATACTGGATATATAAGATATATATGAAATCTAAATCATGAATATAATTCTGGATATAATGGATATTTCACCACATAAACAACTTGTAATTATAAGAAGCTTATTGTTGACTCAAGTACCAAAGATCGACAAAACGACCGTTATTAACTTAAATAATTACATAATGTTCATAACATTGTAATAAGTGATATAAAAAGGATAATGAAATTAAAAATGGTTCTTAATAAGTTATATATTAACTCTAGTTTATTATTCAGGAGGTTAAAGAACGGTTGAGTCAAGTCGGACACGAGGTAAGGGAACTTCTTAACCCAACTTCCATTCTTTGGGTTAATCTCCTACTTTCAAATTATGTCATGATATTATTATGTCCTATTTTGTATTTTTACGTTCTTTATGTGTACCTATTGTGAATACACACAATAGTCCTATTTTATTTTAAAAATGATCTTTTAAGGACTTCATCTCAATCTCCTTTCATTGAGGCATATTTGGTTTTATACACAATTTTCTTTTATAAGGTGTATAAACCCCGTTGACTTTTATGTTTATTCAAAAGGAATCTTTTTTATACGAAGCGTTTTACTAAACGACAAAAAGGGAATGTTTTTATTTCCGTACTTATGCGGCGACAATGACTTCTCCGCCGCCGTGACCATTATTTGTGTTTCGGCTTCCTCTACAAGCCATCATTTTTTTAATGAAAAATAAATACAAAGTTTTAACTTTATTTTATTTTGGTATTGAAAATGGTTTTGAAAGCGTTTTTATTATATCAATGTGTTGTATTGATATCTTGTGATTGAAATGTGGAAATGTTATGTTTCCTTTATGCATGTTTTATGTGATACGATTATGTTATGGTTTATGATATGTTTAAACCTATTCATATGAGGAATGTATTGGACTTAATAAGTGACGGGTGGAGCCCGCTATAGCTCCTTGATGCATCGGTAGGTCTCATGAGACAACTAGACGTGGAATTGGCCGAGGCCCTTTCCCAATTTGATTTATGGTTTTGGCCGAGGCCTTAATCATTTTAGACGTCTTGGCCGAGGCCTTGACAAAGTGTTTCAGAATGTCTGGAATTATACATTCACTCATTATGAAAGTGGTTATTGATATTTCATGTGATTATTCGTCTAGTAGAATATCCATGTGAGTAAGTAATGGCATTATTTTATTTTACTTTTTCCATATTATGTTGAAGTTCAAGTTCAATAAGGCTTTTGTTTTAGTTATACATTGCCTTAAATGCTTATGATTTTTTATAAAAGCTTTCGTAATATTGTTATCCTTACTGAGCATCTGAGCTCACCCCTTTCAATGTTTAAATATTTTCCAGGATGTGAAGAAGTGTATTATGACTGACTTGCAAGAATAGTCAGTGAAGATATGAGTGTGGACTATGAAGACCATGTTATTGTAGTTTGTTTAATTTTGATGTAATGAAAGACTTATGAATGTATCTAGTGTTTCCAAGGCTACTAAACTAATCGGTCTTTCGAGACTTGGTCTTTTGTGATCATGCCAATGTTACGAAGTAATGCACCGACTCTGGGTAGCTGGGGTCGGGGCGTTACAAAAGGGAGAGGATCCCCTACCTTGAGGGGTTGCTAATAAAATCATAGAGGAATCTTGTTAATAGATTGGGAACACCTTATGAGAGAATTGAAGAGGGAAAGTAAGAGAAAATTCATACTAAAAGGGTTTTTATTGAAGCTGAAATTGAGTTTTGGTGGGATTAAATTGAAAACGAGATAGAATTATTTATTATTTTCAAAACATAGGTTTTGAACACCATTTAATAAAATAATAATAAGCACAAAAATTTTCAGGGTTTTTTTTCATTTTTCTTAAAAATATGAGTGGTTTTAAATATTTTGTAAGTCCAAGAACCGAAATAATTAATATAATAACCTTGGTGATGTGTAAGTGAGTCATGTTCATAAAGAATTAATTTTAAAAACATTAAATATAATATATGTTTTGGTGGATTCATTAAAGGTTTATAAAATTAATAAAATAACTTCAAAAATAAATTATTTTAAACGGAAAACATAATTTAGTTTGTGGGTACTCTTTTTATTATTTATTACATCACTTTTTTCCATTTATTATATTATAATACATACCTTATATTTGTACTGTATTTATTTTTTACTCAAAAATTACATTATCTTAGAAAATTATGAAAAATTCACTGTTGGGTAATTTAGATATTTTGATTTGAAAAATATTATTTATTTTATAAAAATAATTATTTAAATTTTAGAACATACACTATTAAATATAAAGCCTCATTTATTGAAAATAATTTTTTTGACAACAATAGTTTTATATTGCTTATAAAAATTACATTTGAATTTATAAAATTATTTTATCATTTATATTTAAATAAATATTATATAATATGAATATTTTATTAAAAGAAAATTTATTTTTAAATTTATTTAACCCATCAAAAATAGTGTCCAAATTGAAACTTTATATTACCTAAAAATAAAAGTTGTGTTTTATCTTATCAAAATCTAATTTTTATCAAACTCGTTATTTAATAATTTATAAAGTAGTAATAAAAAAGTATAAATATAATCATTATTTTATGAAATATATATATATATATTCAAATTTTTATGTTCTAGATACATAAACATTTATTACAATAGTATACCCCCATAGGATAAGATGTGTGTTGGTGACACTTTCTTGGGGTGGTTTGATTAACATGGTTTGGTTTGAGACCACGATAGGCTTGAAATTATCCCACAAATAGTTTCATTCATGCTTTATTTATTGAATCATGGCATGGGATTGGTTAAGGGAAAAGCCCAGTAATGTCATCAACCTAATAATTTCATATAAATGGGAATCATATGGTATAATTATACTGGTCAAGGTCATCTTTTCTTTCATCTGTGTCAATTATACTTTATAATAACCCTTAATATTTATCAATATTAACATTCACTATACAAAATCAATATTAAAAATGATTGTGATTCATAAATATTTTTAAAATTGAAAGTCTATATAATGTTCCAAAATAATCAAATAAGTGCATGTATTGTCTATAATTGTATTACTTAATAAAACATTTATTTATTTAAAAATTTCATTTCATTTATAAAAGTTTGAATCATTACAAATAACTTGTGAATGATTTGGTTAGTATGTGTAAATATGTGATACATTAAACACATCATGAATACCCTGATGTCATAAAGGAAGATTCAATTGGTATTCTCCATAAAAATCTATTGAATGATCTCAAATGGGCCAAAAAAATATGTTTCTAACTTTCCTTGTCTCCCCAACTGTAGATACCCCAACTGGGTTGACATAGTTAAGAACAAATGGTCTCCCAAAGTGAACTCCAATTGTTTTCTCCTTCGGTTAACAAACAAACAATTATTTTTCTAGTGGTAAAAACCTAGTCATGAATCATCTGCACCAACTCAAATATTTCTTAAACAAAATTTTGTCCAATAATTGCATTCTAACCTAATTCTATACAAAAAATAAGTGAATGTAATGGCTGAAAAAAAAATATTCAAAACGATTCGTCATAATGTATTCCTAAATAAAATTATTATATTCAAACTCTTCTAAGGTTATATGTTTATTCCATTCTCCAAAAATTCAACTGTAGATTCTTTAATCATGTTATTCAAAATCTGGATCATCCTATAAGATTATATATCAGTCCTTAGATGATATTTCATGCTCATCTTCTGTTAAAATATGATAACCTTTTATATTATTTTCCAAAATTTTGATGTAAAGCATGTATCTCAATCCTATACAATACTTTTAGGAATACCATGCAATTGTACAGTCTTTTGAACCCATAATCTTCCCAATTCATCAACTGATTGGGATTATCAAATAGTTAAGAAGTTTAAAACCATCATCAACCAATAAAAAACAACCCACATTGTATCCTTACCCCTCAAGTTCTTGGTTAACCCCATTACAAAAAACCACAGTAACCCCATCCCACTTACATACTGGTATTATAATTGGTTGAAGTAACCCATATGGTTAGTAATTATCTAACTTTATCCTCTAATGGGTAAGGAAATAATTGGAGAAACTTGTAATATCCATATTCATACCTATCCACCAAAAGTGACTCAGGATCTCATGATACATTTTGGTTGATCCCAGATTCACTCCCCATTATGAGGTGTGAGAATCCCTTATTTATTAATCCCTCATAAAAGTGGTAAATACCACCATATCTTTAATATTAATCACATTTTTTCCATCAAATTACCATCCTAGAAAAAATTAATCTCCCATCAAATTTTCACATATAACCTAATAGTCAAAAACAGATTTACGACCAGCTTTTACCAGATCTAAAAGTGTGAGTGGTAAACTAGGGAGCATTCGTCACTTTAAATTGATCCCCATATACACCCATTTAACAATATGAAGACAATATTATGAGATTAGATTACACTTTTGATTTTTTCCCTAGTTCTGACATCTTTGTGTAGAGATCATCCAAAACATCAATTCCTATTATAGGGGAATAAGCCATCTCAAAGTGGAATTTCTATAAAAACATGACCTAAAACCTCTATCGCAAGTCTAGGTATCTCTATAAGAAAATATATCATAAGATTTTAGGTTTTGTGTAAATTAAAAAACCCTCATTGAAGAGATAATTAAGTTAACACGTAAAGAAAGAAACCACATTATCCAACTCTAGATCATGTGTTGGGAAGTTCCATTTATGGGTTTATAGATTTAAATACCCATAAGAGACTAATCAATATTCATAAATCAAGATATCCCCTAAACCAAGTAATTAAGCATTATAGTATATTGTATACCCAAACACTAGCTATGGAATAATTATAACAGGAGAAGATATAAACCTCTTCTTTAGTTCCCAGAAGGATTCTTCAAACTGATCCACCAATTCAAACTTTACCCCCCTCTCAGTTATCTTTATCATAGGAATTTCCTATAATATGTAACCAACCCAAAAAAAATTAATCTTGAATATGTTATTAGTTTATTTCTTGAACTTCATTTCTTCCACCTTCTATGAATAAACAGATATTCCTATATCAATGATAGCATACCTGATAAAAAATACCTGTTGGATTTAATAATGAAAATTTTACAACGTATAATGGCGAATATACACTCAAAGTGTGTTCAATATGATCTAAAAATTTATTTCACGTAATTACCAGTCCTATAAGTATAAAAATATCTCTTCTACAAACACAAAAACAAAATAGTCCCAGTAAGGGTGAGAAATATAGTTTGTCAGAGCCATGAACATTTCTGGTGCATTCATCAAACTAATTGGAATCAAGAGATATTCATACAATATGTATCTAATCCTGAATTCTATTTTTATAACTTCCATGAACCAAAAAATGTTTATGGTACCAAGATCACAAGTAAACCTTGTAGAACCATTGTTTTTCCTTTAACTTATCAAATAGGTCGTCTATCCTTGTAAGTATATACTTGTTTTTAACCTTAACCTAATACATATTCTAATATTCTAAACACTACATAACAATGAAATATACCTTTTGGACAATGGGAATGGATCACCACAAGGATAAGTTCTCATATAAATAATCCCCTTCACCTCCAAATCCTCAAGAAGCACTTTCTACTCCTTTAACTGGGATGGTGCTATATGAGTGGGAGGTTTCGGTATTAGTTGTGCACCTAGAATGTGTTCAATATCAAAATAAACTTCTCTCTGTATAGTAAGTCCCAAAAAATAATTTAGTAAGACATATTGTTAATGTTAAACCATAGAATGAATAGTGGATGGAACAATTACTTGGTCCACTAGGATAACTTTTCATGTTACCTATAATGTAATGGTCTTAAACTGTCTAATATCTAGTCCTATTATACCTTCTCATAAGTCCCAATATCTTATAAAAACATAATCCATTCCATTAATGGAGATAAATGACCATCATCTATGATAGTAGTTGATATGATCTCATAAACTCATTAGTCTGTCCATATTGAACATAACATCCAAACATTCTATCTCCAAAATCAAGAAATCCCAATTTTATAGGTAGCTAGAAACCAAAATGGAACATTCTAGATAGTTATATATTTGATATATGCTTTTTCTACTAATAGATTCATGGGATAATAATCTCAGGTAGAACATTAGTGAAAATCTAAACCAGAAACAACTTGAGAAGAAAAAAATGACTGACAAGCTCTTTTATTAAAAAAGGAAGTTAAAATCTTATACATAATCAGAACCATACCAATAATTATTTAATTTCTCTCTCCTATATGAACTAAAACTAATATATCACATAAACTGTATATCTTTTGGACCTAGATCCTATCTACAATTGACTATGTATCACTTAGGCCACTAATTCCTCAGTAATATTCAACCATTGCTAAAATCCCTAGATTAATCTCTCACATAGCCTTCATATGTATTTTTTATATCATTATAATGTCCAAATGACCAAACCCTTGATGTTTTTATCTAACTATTGTCACTTCTCAAACCTCTCTACAAAAACATTAGGAAATCATTGGATTTACCCCATCATACCACATAGATGGAACTCTCTAGTTGGAGTATTACAGACCTTATATTGATCATACCTTTTCCTCACTAGAAACATTGATGTATAACTCCTCATATATAAGTTGAATAAGAACCCCTACTAAGCTCTTCATAACTGTATCCACCTTAGAACATCTCCTCAACTCTCCTATATATACCACAAGAAGGAGATCCCATAATTCCATAGGAAATACAACTCTTTAGTCCACAAAAAAAATGGGATGGATTCTATTTTCATAGTCTTCTTACATGACCTTATCAATAATGATATCCTTACAAATAATTTCTAGATATAATGTTACCAAAATGTTCCTCACATGATGCCTCACCTCTATTTATAAGAAAATCTCATATTTCTAGACCTTTTTGGCCACATTCCAAGCTATTAAAGGTGAAATACATAGAAACTCCACAAAATAAGCACCATATCTAGCTACCTTAATTGCTCCCAATTAAAGCTCTGTTAACTTTTGGGCTTGACCTTACCTCGGTATATCCAGAAATAAGTCCTAAGAAATAGTTCCTGGAAGGCCCTCCATGTAAAACCATTGTTCCTCTTCATCTGAATCAGCATGCCCTACCACCTCCTATTGAGTCCATAAAGCATTTGGGGGATTGCTTCACCCTCTGATTGTTAAGAGTCTCAACTAGCTAAAAGATACATTTTATGATCTATATCCAATAATTTATATCTTCAAGACCTCCCATTTCTAGAAATGATAGAGGTTATTGTAAATGGATGTCTTAAAAAATAAACCTTCATCAGACCAAATTTTTATTCTCCTCCACCCTAAATCAAAACTAAATACAAAACCCATGGATGAATCAGTTCCACTTCCTAAACTATTGGGGAAACTATTGGAGTGTTACCAACCACACCCTACTATATATATGGAAGCATGTAAGAAGCATATCCCACCTCATAAACCTATCCACTTGGGTCTCTATATACCAAAAAAGGAATTCATCTATATGGAATCTAAAAAATTCTATAATTAAACACATAATTTATTTTAATGTCTTAAATTGACAAATATTTATGAAATTAATAGTCACATTATAACAATATGAAACAAAACCATAGAGTCTACCCATCATTACTATGAATAATCTTCTTTAACTCCTCGTGTCCTAATACCATCATTGTGCATATATGTTAGTCACAAACACATACATAACAATTCATAAAATTCTCAAGCTATATCAATTATAGGAAACAAACACATGACATGTAGAGTTACATGTCTATCCATGATGCATGAACTAACCCACTCTTTCCTATCAATCAAAATAAAAAAACCCATTAATTGTAGCCACACAATAATACCTATGGAACAACATCAAACTATAATCACTCACCCAAAAAAAATTCCACTTCCCTACTAACATAGAGGTCTACTATATAAGTGTTTTCCAATCACTGTCATAATTACCTAACTGAGTTATAGCCAACCTATCTATGTCCTAATGATTACCAAGTCATAAAAAAATAACAAAGGATCTAATACCATATTGTACCACGTCTCTTTAATTATCTAATATTTTTTGAAGGTTAACATGATCTCAAGCAAGCCTCCTCATACGTAATATGTTTTCGACTAGTTTTGAAGGTATATATGGAAATATGGGGGGATTATTCCCTTAGTAATAGAGAGACACAATCATAAATAAAATGGAAGTAATAGTAGATAACCACATACGCAATATCAATGATAGTAAAATAGAATAAATAATATAAAAATACATCCATAATGTAAACATATGGAATACAAGAGACATATATCAAGTCAATATTATCCCCACATTTGGTGGATCAATATACCAATGAAAAACTAATAAAAAAAAATGATGGCTGATAAAAAAAACATCCTAGAATCTATCTCAGCATCACCTTAGTCTACCCTACTCCTCCTACTCAACTATCCAACATAGTTCCCTTTCCCTTCATTGGATCCCTAACTGTTAACTCTACATGTGCACCAAGATACTCATGTAGGGTGAGATTATAAACCCAATAGGATACCACCAACACTTCCTTAAAATAAGTGCATTATGAATGTATAAAAATATATACAATGACTATAATAAAATCGTAAATAAATAAATAAGTTGTAAGGTAATCATGCCCTAACCTGGTTTTAACGAACCCCAATCCTACGAACATCAACTCCATACTAGATGATATGTCATATGATTCCATTATCAAAATATAAACAAGGTTACATAATTCATCCATGATTAAGTCATGTCTCATTGGATAGCCACAATATAATCATCATAATCAAATGATTTATTCTGCGTATCATCCATCGAGTCAATGGAGAGTCTCCATATAATCATAACAATATAATTAATTGTATAGAATAATTCTTATAGGGATACACATGAACCCACATTCTACAAAATACATGGAAATATTCTCATATTGATACACATGCACCCATATGTTAATCAAATCAAACATAAAGGCTCTCATTCAGCTACATACACCCCCACCTACTAATTTAATCACACAACAGGGATCTCACCAGTATATACATGCATAAACTTGCTAATAAACACATGAATATTTATATAGAAGCCATAACATGGTAATGAATTCCTACCTTAAACCTAAAGGAATGATAATTCCAATAAATACCACCTAAATTAATCCCCATGCACAAAACCCCTCTAGTAATTTCCAGGATATGTCACACAAAAGTAGAAACATTACAAAAAATATACCTAATCATAACCACAACAATGAACAGATCCCAAATTGGCCAAGATATGGAAATAAAATAACCAAAATCACAAAATAGGAGTATCTCCCATCACCAAACTCACATATAGGTCAAATGGGATATAAGAGAATGTCAAATATATTTTCTAGGGGAAGTTATGAATTAATTGATAATTAATTTTCCATGTTTGGGACATTCAAAGTGTGACACCCATCCATCAGAGGGTACATTTATTTGGTCCACAATCCATTCATGGTATGACCTTACATTCATGATGTGAATCTTTAAGCAATACCATGTAACCATATCTTGAATGTTTCATAGAGTGACACAAGGTTTTATGCCATGAACACCTACAAGTGGTATTATATTACTAAAAGTATAGTTTCTTACCTCAAACTGTGACGTTTAAAAACTCCCTATCAACATGATGGGAAAATCCCAGTAAAAATGCATATAAATAAGCAGAACCAAACAATAATTAGACTTCAAGAGATCATAGGGTTATAAAAACTACGTTATTATATCTGGATGTAATTTATTGTGAGTTAGAATTTGTGAGTTTGGATTTTATATAACCAATCATAGGTGTGTGTTGTTACTTTTATTTATTCACTAAAGCATTAGTATGCTTCTTCCACATTTGGATGAGATTTTTTATAGAGGATCAAACTAAGTATAAAATTATTCTCTTCCATATATATAATTTTTTTTAATGTTTCAAGGATATATTCTATGATCACAAAGTATATTACTTTATCATGGATTAGATATTCCATCAGAGGCACTTTTATATGATATTTCTTTTAGTATTTTATTCTTACATTGATATTTTTTACAATATATACATTATGGGATATTAGTTTTTATTTTTTATTATGGGGTTGAATGTTGGTTTTCCATATTTTTCTTATTATTGTAAGGGTAGTGCCTCTTATTTGTATGTATTATATTCTCAGATATATTTTCCAACCTCTGAATTATTGGAGGTTTGATTTAGGGATAATACACATCTTCATTTCCATCCCTGGTGGGGTTCCTAATGGGGGAAGTTTATTACATTTCATGGGAAACATCATTAAAATGTATGGAATATTAGTATAACTTTTATAAAAAATAATTATATCATTTTAAAAAATCATTTTGTTTTTATAGGGAAATAGTAAAAAAAATATAAAGGGGTGAGCTTAATACTCAGAAATGGGCAGAAAATAATGGATGATATCATAACATCAGGAATATATAATATGGAAATAATAAATAAACTAATAATTACATAAAAATGGAAGCATGAGTATAATATATCAATGGTTGAAATAAAAATGGAAATAAATAATAACATAGATAATAATAAATAATATTATAATCATGAAATTCATAATATCAGACATCATAACCATAAAATTAATCCATCATCCAAGAAATCATACCTAAATGGGAAGGTATACAACAAATACCGAATCTAGTTTTTTACATGATACATATGGATTCATCGAGGGTATATTTTTTTAGGTTCCACCCATCACAAAATATTTCCAATGTGTTCACTATATGAAAACAAATATGGATAAAAAAATAAAATTCATAATTTTTCATAAGAAAACTCTGAAATAAAGTTGTTTATATAATAAATTATTATACATCTTAGAGTAATGGGAAAATAGATTTTCAATATTTCCCTAGTCAAATAAGATAAATAAATCTCTAGGTAAACATCCTTCAATATAGATAAAAAATTATAGGTGTCCACACAATATAGTGCAAAGGGTATGTGGTCTACTCATAATAGAGAAACCATAAAAATTATTTAAATTTTATAGAATATATCCATGTGATAAATAATAAGAAGATGTAATATAATTATATGTCAATTGTAAGAGATGGTGAGTGATATAAAAAATTATAACAAGAAATGAATGCATGAGACCCCTTACATAAAAAAATAGTTAACAAGATAATAATTTCTCAAAAATATATGAAAAAGGTTATTAATTATTTCAATTCAATAAAGATAATTCGTAGGAAATAATACCTACAATAGGGAACTAATACAAGAAAATAAATATTATTTTAAAGAGAAACCCTTCCTTCCAAATAATAATTGCATAGGGAAACATATATTAGTGGGATTGGGCAATAACTCATTGAAAATTATAATGAAATTTAATTAAAAATATATAAATATTTTAATAAAAATATATTAGATCAAATTGATTTTAATTGAAAAATAGGAGGATAATTTGGAACCCTTACCTCAAGTCTAAACTCACTTAAATGATCATATAACATTCTAAATGATTGAATTACATATGTTAATTTAAAATTTTAATAGATTATTAATTATTATTTAATATAAAATAAAAAATATGTTATATCATTTCTTTAATTTATTATACCTTTTGCATACATCAGTGGTTTGGGATTGTTCGGTGCATAGTTTGATTATTTCTTCGACATAATGGTAATGGTTCATGGCCTTTATAAAATAGTTTTAAAATATTATGAAGTGTAGTGATGTGGGTTTAATAACTTTATAGAAGTTAAAAAATTTATATGCATCCAATATATTTCCATAATAATCATGTTTTAGTGAGTATAAATGATATCATATAATGGTATGGTCATTTATACGGTTTTACTATCCACGATGAACATAATATTATTTATTTCATTTTAGGAATATTTACCCATTCTAGAATCTGAATCATAATATAATATAATAAATAAATTCAAATCTAACTATATAATTATTTATTATGACCATCTATGTAATATGAAATAGTTATTTAAAAACAATATATTTATATTCTATTATACCAACCGTGATATTTTATTTAAAATGTTGTGAATTCCATATTTATTTTATCATTCCAAAATATTATAAATAGTTTAATTGAGTTTTTTATACCATAATTATATATTAATAACATATTAAAATAGTCTATGTAGGTGGTATAGACAAAATTAAATACATCATCCAAGGATACGATGAACTGATCATAATATGGGTGGTCCTTTCATTTTTGAATAAAGGAGAGGGGGTAAGATAAGAAAGATTCCATTAATATATAAAAATTAATAATAATTATTATGATTATCCCATTATATTATGATGTATACAAGATATTTTTAGTATGTATAAAAATAATAAAACTCAAAATAGTTAGTTTGGGATAATTTATCTCTTCCTTTAGAAGTCATCTTTTAATATGCTACTTTGGATTTATGGAATGGTATTTTTTAAAATACTAGAACCTTAAAAAAATATATAGAAGATTTATTTAGATAATTTAGTATAAAATTTTAAATATAATAATTTTATGGTGTATAGATAATTGGGTAGGTTAAGGTGGTATTTAAATGAGGAGAATTAAGGTATTTTTCAATAAAATATATATCAATTTATAATTTTGGATGAAAACTATGCATTTTATTTATGTTTCTAAATAATTAAAATAATTTTATGTGTTTAATTATAATATAATGGTTACATAAATCATCTAGAATGTAATTAATCATTTATTTAACTTATAATGATAAATATTATACTTCTTTATATTTCATTATTCACCTCTATATTTTAATATTTATTTAGGTAACAAAAACTCGACCCTTAAAAAATTTTGATGCATGGATTATAAAAATTACAAAACATTTTTAGAAAATAAATTTCTAAATTAAATAATTTTAATAGTAAATTATAGTATAAATATTATGGTTCTATTGAATAATGTAGAACATGATTTACTAAAAATATATACTTTTTCATACATTAGTTACATTGATTGAGTAATTAATTCAGGGTATTTTGATACATATATTTAATTATATAATTGATGGTAAAAATTATTTAAAAGGTTAAATAAAAACATGTTGGTGATTAGATATTTCCTTATAATCATGGATTTAGGGTGAATGTGGATGCAAGTGCCTGTGGGTTTCATTCATTTGGTTGGGGATGTTTTGTAACTAATTTTTCTATCTTGTTTTCTAAGATTTTTTTTGTTGAAGGTTTTGGTGGATATATAACATGGTGGTGTCTATTTTAGAGTCTTTGGTGGTTTTGATGAACTTGGGAGGTCAATATATCTGCATGATGTTGGTTTGATGGTGGATGACATCACTTCACGGGTGAAGAAAGTGGAGAGATGGTAGCATCATTGGAAAAAATGCATGATTCCAATGGGTGTACAACCAAGTAATCATTCATAAAGTTGTGCGGCTCAAAAAAGTTCATGTTACATGGCCTTAGTCAGTGACAGTTTCTTTTGTTTATATTTTAAATTCAACGGTCTGTATAGCGAGACTCGTTAATGTGTGTTTTTTGTTTTTATTTTTTTTTCATTCTCTTTGTTGTCGTATTTATGAATATTATCTCATGTAACATGATTAGTTACCACTTACCCAAAAAATGGTTTATTTTAAAATTCAAAATATATATTTTGATGGAAGGTTAATACATCATTTACCCTAATAGTTATTTTTACTATTCCAACAGTCGGGTTATTATTCCAATAGCCAAGTTATTATTCAAATAGTCATATAATTTTATACATCCTATGAATGCATATTATTTAATTCATTACTCACTCAATAAACTTCCTCAAAAGGTCAATTATAATTCATTTATAAAATTATAGTCTTTTTTCTGATAGTTTGTTCCAATTTTATAGTACTGTACACATCAATTATAATTTTATGGGACCTCCATACACCAAAATTTAAATATCATGTTTTGTTATTTACTTATATTTATTACGCAATTATACTATTTTAAAATTTATAGAGTTTATTTATACCACATATGTAATGTTATATATTTTTTAAAAAATTAATTCTAGTGAATGTAATTCTCTAGTTATATTATACTACTAAGTTGAAATAAAAGAATGTGTGCTGTACGGAAATATATTTTATAATATAAAGTATAACATCCAACCATAGTAAATCAACTATAATAAATGATTTAATTTAAAAAATGAATTTAAGCACCTCTAATATAATCTATACTTTTATTCTCTAAATCGTTATTTTTTATATGAATTATTCACATTAAATCTTAGAAGTTTCATTAAACAAATCACCAAACCACCTAATTAGTGACTAAAATTTGTTAATAGGTGTTTTCAAAAATTTTCATGTATTTTATCATAAAAACACTTCTATTATATAAATTAACCACATCCAAAACACACATAACATCAAACAATAAAATCACAATAATTATTTAAATTTTATTCATTCAAATAATGAATTTATATAACATCAACAAACACATTAAAACATCAATTTAATTCCAAAACAATAATTTCATCCCATATAATTACATCATTAATTTCTATATTACTGATTACATGAATTTTAAAATCTATTTTATAATTTTTTTTATTAATCCATCCCATTATGAATGAAATCAAAAAAAATAGTTTTAAAAGAAATTTATTAAACATTTAAAACATCTAAAAAGTAATGAAGAAAAAATCAATGTCATTGAAACTAATTTTTTCAGCTATTTAATTCACATGAATTTCTAAATCAAAAGATCACTAAACAGCTTATATAAAATTAATCAATTAAATCCCAAATAATGTAAGTGGTTAAATACCTAACACTCAATGAACAAAAAAAATGAAAATTCTTGATTACTTTTAAAATAAAATCAATCCATAAATTTAACAAACTAGAATCAAATATATTGAATTTTAATTTTATTGTGATCAAACCTTGATACCTTATCCTAAAAATATTGGGGTCTATTATATCTTACCATGATGAAGCTAATTCCACCGATAGATAATGATTATGGCCAGAAATGGATGATAAATCATCACATAAAGTTAAAGTGGGAAGGGCGAGTTTAAGGTGAGAGAAAATCATAATTACTACAACATTGAATAGTATTAGTCATACTTTAACCAAAAACAAATGATAGTGTAATTACCCAAATACCCTCATTAAAAACAATAATGGAATTAAGATACCTGATATATAGCTATAGAGTAATTGATGTTCAATCTAGGCACCCAATCCTATTTCTCCTCCACCAAGTTTATAGTACATAGTAACTAAGTACCTTGTGTTTATTTCTAGATGATTCTAGAATAAAAAACCTATAACTCCTCCGGCCAACTCCTTCCTCCACCCAAAGAACCCATAACTTTTTAAAAAAATGAAATAAATGTTTAAATACAAAAAATAAAATTTAAATAATACCTCATGAACCATGGATTATTACAATTCCACAGTATCATAAATAACCAGTAAATCCTTGTATCAAGTAATCACTAACCTAGTTTGATTTGATAATCTAAAAACTTTTCCCTAGTTTATTTTATACATCATTTCTAGTATCTTTAAATTTTTTAAATATTTCAATATTTTATCTCACAAGAAACACATAAAAATATCGATTAAATTAATCTATAAATTTTATGAAGTACCTATACCTAAAACATTATTACATACTCATTGGTCCAAATACATCAATATGTATAATACTAGGTAGTATACTATCCACCTTACATATTCTAATAAATTATTTTAGTCTTTCATTCTAACGAATGATTTTTTTTCATTTGTTTTATGAATACTAATAATTTTATTACAATAATCCATATAAATGAATTATTTTTATTTTATTCTCATTTAAATTCCCAATGAATCAATGGAATTGATAATTGGTGTTAAAATAACCCTTTCCTTTCTATCTTGAAAGTTTTAGATTACTCTATCCATGTAAAATATATATAAACCATTCATAATATTTTCTATGTCATAAAACATATCATTAATGTATAAAAAAAATTATGTTCATAATCATGAATCAAAATCCATTCTTGTGTGATGAGTACATAGAGATAAAATTTATATTTATGGAAAAAAACATGACAATAATTTATAAATTCCAGAACTAATCCATTTGGTAGAATTGATCTTAAGATCCAAAATCTAATATAGAAACTCTTACCCATTTCTATTACATATATCTACTTCTATGTTCACTAATACTCATATTTTTATGAGTTTTAATTTATCAAAAAAAATGCAAACCTGGTATCCAAACTAGTGTTGAAAAATTATGAAAATTCATTTCTATATCATTAAAATTCGTATTCTCAAAATGATTCTTCTCCGAAATAGTTTGTATCCTTAGGTACCAATATATTAAATTATAGATCTAGTCTACAAGAGAACAGAAAATTATGTACATTATGCAAGGAATCTTCTATATCAAGACATATATTTGGGTGAGTATCATAGTTTGAATCATTTTAATAAAAAAATTATTGAATATAATCTCAAACATCATATTAATTTATTAGTATATGATCTATATGTTATTATGATATTCCTAACTAATAAGGTATCTTAATCCATGATTTTATTTCTATGTACCCATACTTAATCATTATGTATTATAGTGACACTAGATAAGAATTATTTTTCTTACAATCCAAATGATCTATTTGGTTTATAGTGTTTGATAATTAGGAAAAAAATATTATATAAAAACCCATATGTTAAAAATAATACACTTCTACTCAGTATCCATTTTTTCTATAATATAACTTTTAAAAAAAGAAACATATTTTCTTTTCATAGAGAAACATATAAAATTTCAACTTGAACTTTTCATTGTACATACCCATCCAAAAAAATATGAAATACATTTTAAAAAAATGGGCTGAGAAAAAACATTAGATAAGGGAAATTAAAAAATAAATCTATTATTCTAATTAAAAACATGAAAACCTACTAAAATATTTTATTAAAAACATTCCATTTCTTCTAAAAATAGAATTGTTTCTCCTTTAAGAAAATATCATTATCTTTCAATTTTAAATCAAGTGACTTCTATGAAAATGCATTATAAAGCATAAAAAGAATACATAGGTTCCTTCATAAATAACCATCATGGAACCCTAAAAAGATCCATTAAAAATTTTAATAACCATATATCTTAATTCTAATATAATTATATGGAGAACAATATCATTATTGAATGTGTTGGGGCACTATCTGGGCGCACCCATGGTATATGCTATAACAGGATCACTCAGTGCTTTCTGGGTTCACCTATAGTAAATGATGTTCAAGGACCATATACTACATAAAAAAATTTAAAATTATTTTAAACCCATGTATGAAACACTCTTAGATATCAAAATACTCTTTTTTGTACAAATCACTTCTAAAATCTAAAAACCATGCATAGAATAATGAAAAAAATTCCTTTAAAAGAACTATGAAACCATATAAATTAAACATTAATTCATTAAAGTTTTATGAAGGTAGAAAAATGTTTTCATTCTATATAAATTCCAAAAACATTCCTCTAGAATATTGTACAAATAGTAGAAAAAATAACTTAAAATAAGGTTTTTAAAAGAAATCCCCTTACAAAAACAATAAAAAGATTATTTTTTGAAAATATTTGATAGAAATTTAAAATTTTCCTTTTTAAAAAATTCATTTACATGTAAATACATTCATAAAAAACATTTTAAAAACCTTTACACTAAATTTAATGTTTTATAAAAAAATATTTAAAACATTTGAAATGAGGATTTTAGATACGGAGTCTCTTACCTTGAGCCTGACTCATCATGTACGTTATTTATATTATTGAATAGTAAACATAGGTTAATTATTTAATTTATTGAGAACATTTTTCAATTTTACTATTCCTTTTATTTTAGTTATTACCATATTACAAAAATTACTTAATTATTTAAGTTCACATCGGATTCCCTGATGATATTTTGTCAATAAGTCCATAATGAAATTGTATGTTGACTATGGTCAGAAATATCAGCATTACATAATATCTAAAACAATATTTTTGAAATAATTAAAATTTATCTACATAAATTATAATTTTAAATCAATTCAATAAATAATTTTATGAAAAATGAACTACGATACAATCCACGAGAATATAGGTTGTATATACGCATGAGTAACATTTTCATCTTTCAACGATCATTATGTAACAAATGTAAGTATTATTTTATCTTCATATAATGATAATAATATTATATATATCATATTAATTATTTTAATATACTGATATATATTATCCATGTGATGTGGGGATGGAAAATGAATCATATCGCTTTATAGAGCTGGTGGTCCACACATACGCACGAACGTCGTAATCTTTTTTTTGTGCATGGAAATGTAAGAACATAAGTGATATATTATATTTTCATTATGATAAATATTTCATGAATATCAGGAAAATTTCATTCATATAACATATAGTCATCCTTATTACCTTCCATTTAAAGATTTTGTGAATAAATAAATCATGTTGCTCCACAAGGCGGTAGTCCACCATAAACATGAGCAGTGTTATTGTATCCCCTGTGGAATGAAAAGTAAGAAGATTTAGGTGATTTAAAAACTCCATTAATATGAATATATTTCAAATAAAATATATACACTTTAAATATAGAATTATATCATTCCATTAGAGGTGGTAATGGAAAACGAATGACATCAGTTTACGAGGTGATAGTCTATCGTACAAGCAAATAATGATTTCATATCCAATTTTATAAAAGAAGAGATGGATTTAGGTGATATTAAAAAATATCATTTTATAGAGGATATGTACTTTTTTATTTCATCCTGATTGAATAAATTTTTAATTATGTTTAATAATAAATAAAATATAATCACCTGATTACAATCGATACTTCTTCTAACAATCTTCTTTACTTAATACCTTAAGACCTCTAAGGTTTATATTCTTCCTCAAACAAGACCTAAATAATGTGGGGAGGGACTCTAAGAAATAATTTTTTATTTGTATTGGGTGAATAAAAATGGTTTTGAGTGTATTTTATTGAGAAGAATATCTGCCATTTTATAAGAGAGGGGGTGTTCTTGAAATTTCTCAAAAAAGTAAATTATAATAAGACTATTCTTTGGAAAAACGCTTTCAAATGGCCTATATTCACAAGGGATGAAATTTTAAATCTTATATTTTACCTTTTTCCCTATTTAATATTTTTTTATTTTTCAAATAATTTAATAAAATATTAATTCCATAAAATATCATTGTTGTCAAATTTGATAATATTCATTACTTTAATTTAAAAACATAAATATGATAACTAAAATTCAAAGAAACGATTTAATTATCTCATAAATAAGTCAAGTTAATCTATAAAATTAATTTATACTATTAATTATATAAAATTATATTTATTTTAACATTTTTAATATCATTTATTTAATTTTTTAGTTAATTAAATAATTACAATATCATTGTTGTGAAAGCATTTTAGGTAATAATTTACCTAAATAAAATTAAAAATAAATTACCATGATGATTGTATGTATTTTATTTTTAAAAATACTATTTATAGTCCAACATAACCTTTTCATAAAACTATATTAAAAATATAACAATTATTAAAAACAAGAGTGTGACATGTTTGACATTTTTATATAAAATATTATAAAGATTATAATCATATAAAAATGAAATAAAATGTTCATATAATCGAACCGTAAATTATTATGAATGAAAATTACCTATACAATTAAATTGGGTCAATTATTATGGTCATTTTTTAGACATTTTCATTTTATTTTAACCCTTAATATCCCAATTTACCCTCTACAGTGGTAATAAAAATTACTAAGTTTAATATTCAAATTGTCCAAAAAATTGAACTTTTTTAATAAATTTTGACCCACTAATTCCAAATTTAATATCCATTTTTAAAAAATCAAAACATATAAATTTTAAATTTAATTTAAAATTAAACTAAAAGAATCAATGAAAAAAAAATTTAGAAAAATGTCATTTTAAAATATAAAATGTTTTTATAATACATTCAAGTGTAAGATCCAATTAAGAAAATATAATATGATAAATTTAAGTTAAAATTGACTAGTAAAAATTTAAAACTAATCTACAACATAATTTTACATTATACATAAAATAAAATTTTCAATAGAAACCAATATTTTCACTATTCATAGAGAAATCAGTTTTTTCTGAAAATTATAAAAAATTAATCTTAAGAAAATTTTGGCATTATGAATTATAAAATTAAACTATTTTTTTCATAAAAAATCAA
This sequence comes from Viscum album, assembly GCA_963277665.1. NCBI lineage: Eukaryota > Viridiplantae > Streptophyta > Magnoliopsida > Santalales > Viscaceae > Viscum > Viscum album. The sequence continues at coordinate 278,238,364 of OY728137.1, forward strand.
TTAGTCTTATAAATTATAATATTCACACATAATTATAATAAGAAAACATTTTTTAAGAAAATTTTGTTTTTTTAAGAATAAAATCACTTTACTAATAAATCGATTACTTATTAAAAAATAATTAATTAATGAATTATAAAATAATATTCAATGTATATATATCATATTTTGTTTAATATTATTCATTCTAACTAATTGAATATCTATGTTATAATGTTCACATTTAAATAATTATATTTCTTTGTTCCTTTAAGCTCGATGTGGTATATCTTCTATGCTATTAAACATAGTATTTCCTTTTAAAATATCTATAGGTTACATTCTCCCCAATTTTGAAAATTTATTTCTTTTTATTTTTAACTAGATCTTTCTAACCATGGTTTTTTTTTAAATACCTTTTTTGAAATCCCACATCATAAAAAGGATTAAAAAAACATCCACTTCATGAGAGAGAAAGTGATTTATGTAGGTCACCTGAGTTAACACATACTTAGTTTCTATGTAGAAAAACATGGACATGGAAGAGAAAACATAATCCCAAGGACTGTTACAAAGTGATATAGAATGTGGTCAGGAGTTATTTACCCATTATGAAATCCTAAATCTACGATGGGTTAAACAACCATTGAATTGTTGGTAAGAAAAGTAAATGGAATAGGTGCTTATTTTAAGATAATTTTATTATAGTTAAGGAATTGCATTTCCATATAAACTAATAAAATATGTAAATATAATTAGTTGATGAGTATAATTTATTCCTTTAATAAATTTCCACTATAATCTCATCTTTTTCTCCATACAATGAGTATTCAAGATGAATTTTTCATGTCTAAAGAATCAGGGTCAACTTATACAGATCACCAAATACACAAAAGAATATCTATATATTTCTCTTCTATTTAGAAATTAACCAAAATCAACATGATTAATAAAAAATTTAATAATTCTCTGAAAATAATAAAACATTATATGTTGAAAAATATCTTAATCTAAAAAGTTAAATTGTAATTTTGAAAGTTCAACATAAATCATTTCACAAATAATTATAATTAAAATTACAAAACAAATATACACTATGATTGAAAACTAAAAATTATTTGATCACATAATATTAATAAATAATTTTCATATTTGTCTCTAAGTCACATTGATCACTCATAATATATCATACAAAAATTTAATTACCTAAATCACATAATCTCTAATATATGATAATAATTTTTATAAATAACATGAATCACCATAATTCTCTAAGATAATCACATATTCTTCCAAAATATAATTCAACCTTTATTTACCTAATGAAATCCCATAGTATTTTTTTACCTTAATCATATAGGATTCCCAAAATACTGAATATTTTCTAAAATAAAATTGATCACTTAATCAAAAAATCAAGTTTCAATCCCATGGTTACCTATTAGATAAAACATATTTTCCAAAAATATATTGAACCATTGTCCTTAATATATTTTAAATAAAGTAAAATAATATCATACTAGCTGGGAAAACACATAGGCTTGTCTTTGATGATTCACTCTTATATCCCTTCGGTTGTGGGTTCAATCCCTATAGCCTTTCTGGATGCAATGGGTTGTCCCCCATCCTATAGGTTGTCCTTTTTCTAAAAATATATTAATATAATCCTTATAATATTATATAAATGTGAGAACCATCATCAAAAATAACTTTAATTTATTCATAATTAAATAGATGTTTTAACCTCAAAGGTTATATCTTTACTTTCATTTTGCATCCTAGAATGAAATAACCCATAAATACCTCAAAAAAATAAATGACTCCCAAAATATACTTATTCACCATAATATTTCATAACTTAAAACCTAAAAAGGGGTTTTTAATACATTAAAATTATGATCAAACTTAATATTATAAACTTTCTATTGTATCCATGACTCATAATATAACCTCTAATTAAAACATTATAATCTCCAATGTTTTTTAAACCTTCCTCTGATACCAATTGTAATGAACAGGCTTTAATCATTACATATTCTTGTAACATTAGACTAGAATTATTATTTTTTAAAATCCTAAGGATATTTTTGGTTTATATTTTTAGAGGATTAGTATAAACCCTTATATAAAAACCCCATATATTATAAAGAGGACACTTCTACTTAGTATCCATTTCTTCTATAATATAAAATATTCAAAAATAAAAAATGTTTTCTTTTTATAAAAAATATTCACAACATTAAACTCAATTTATTCTTTGTTCATACCAACCAAAAACCCAATGAAAAAATATTTTAAATATATGGTATGGGTAAAAAGAGATTAGTAAGGGTCATAAATTAAGAAAGTTGTTAGTCTAGTGAAAAAACATGAAATTCCATTAAAAATATTTTATTAAATACGTACCTTTTTTTAGAAAATACAATCATTTTCAATTTCATAATATATCATTATCTTACCTTTTGAAATCAATTTATTTCTATTAAAACTAATTAGGAAGCATAGAAATGTCATGTATGTGCCCGGGTACATCATCATCATAAAACCCTTAAAGAACCCTTACATGAACCCTTAAAAATTGAAATAACCATATAGATAAATTCCAATATAATTCTCTAGAGTATAAAATCATTAACCAATGAATTAGAGCACTATCTAGGCTCACCCATCGTTATGTTATAACAAGCTCACCTGATGATATTTGGGTGCACCCATTATCAAAAATTTCCAATGAACAAATCAGGAATAAGAAACTTTAAAAATCGTTTAAAACAATGTTTAGGACACTTTTTGATATCAAAATTCCATTTTATTTTAAAAATCACTTTTAAAACCTAAAAAATACTCACAGAATAATGCAACCATTTTCTTTAAAAATAAATATGAAAACATATAGGGAAAAAATATATCATTAAATAATAATAAATGAAGTAAAATTAACTCATTCCATATAAGTTAAAGTATCATTCCTTTGAAATATTATAAAAGGAGGTGAAATAAAAACTTTAGAGAACGGTTTTGAAACAAAGTCCCTTACATAAAACCTTACAAAAATTCTTTTTTTTAAATTAAAATAAATTTGATAATTAACTTTTTAAAACATTCATGTATATATAAATACATTTAAAAAATTAATTTTATAAATATTTACATGAAAGACAAATATTTATATACTAAATCTTTAAAACATTTAAAATGAGGTTTTTTAGTTAATAGACCATTAACATGATCCTTACTCATCATGTACATTATTTATCTTACTAAATAATAAAATTAGGTTAATTATTTAATTTATTTATTACCTAATTTCAGTGTATTATTACTCATAATTCACTTATTATAATGTTTTAAAAATTATTTTATTATTTAAGTTCGCGTCTAATGCATTGAATATATTAGGTTAATTAGTCCAGAATAACTTTGGTATACTAATTATGGTAAAAGAGATCAGCATTACATAATCCCCAAAATTATATTCATGACATAAGTATAATTTTTATACAAATATTATGCTTTTAAATCCATCCATTGAATATGTTTATGATAAATGGACTAAGTTGCAATCATGGAGATGGTAGGTCATACGTACACATGAGTAACATTTCAATATTTCAACGATCATTGCGAAAAAAGGGAAGTAATATATTACCTTTGATGAATTATAAAAATAATATATATATATATAATATTTATTCTTTAAATAAACTAAAATATATCATTTATATTATGTGTTTATGGAAAACAAATCACATCGCTTCATGTAGGTGGTAGTATTCACATACACACGAATGATATTATCATTTTCCTGTGCATGGATAGGTATGAACAAAAAGGATATATTATGTTTTAATAAAGATAAATATTTCCTTAATATCATAAATATTTCATTTATATCAAATACATTCATCTTTATTACCTTCCATTTTAAGTGTTAGTGAAAAAAAAATTACACTACTTCACGATGCGGTGGTCCACCGTACACACGAGCAAAGTTATCAGATCCCCCAAGGAATGGAGAGTAAGAATATATACATGTTATCATAAAAATTAAAGTATAAATATGTTAAAAATATAATATATACATATAAACTTTAAATATATCATTATATCAATCCATGAAAGGTGATCATGGAAAACAAATGACATTGGTTCATGAGGGAGTAGTTCACCGTACCTAAGATTGATGATTTTATATCTCATTTCATGGAATATGAGTTGGATTTAAATTACTAAATTAACATAATAACATATGATTATATTGATAATACTAGATTCAATTTTTCATCATGGTATAAGAATGTTTTAGGTATGTGTAAGAATAAAAAAAATATAGAAACTCTCTATTAAAAACATTACATCTTCTTCGAATAATCTCCTATGATTAACACCTTAAGATCACTAAGGTTTTTGGTTCTTCCTACAAAAAGACCTAAAAAATATGGTGAGTTACTCTAGGAAAGTATTTGGGAATTTATTTTTTGATCCAAAATGGTTTTGAAGTGTGTATTTTTGAGAAGAATATGTGCCCTTTTTTAAGAGGTGAGAGGGGCACTCTTGGAATTTCAAAAAAAATACTATATAATAATACTATTCTAGAAAAAAATGATTCTAAATTACCTATAAATTCACAAGAGATTAAAATTTATACCATATCTTATCACCCTTGTTATTATTTAATATTTTTATTATATTTAAATACTTTAATAAAATATTAATTCCATAATATATAAGTATTTTCAATTTGATATTATTCATCACTTTGACTTTAAAAACATCAATAAAATAATTAAAATTTGAAAAACCTATTTTATTATATCCAAAAAATGTAAATTTAATCAATAATACTAATTTAAATCATTAATTATATAAAATTATATTAATTTTAATATTTTGATATAATTTATTTTATAATTAAATTAATTAAGAAATTGCTGTTGGAATGTTGTGCAAGCATTTTAGGTAATTATTTATTTACTAAAAATTAATAATAAATTAACACGATAAATATCAATATTTTATATTTAAAAATACTATTTATTATTTAATATATCCTCTCGATAACACCAAAATAAAAATATATCACTTATTAAAAATAAGAGTGTGACATCTTTTGACTTTTTAAAAATAAAATATTATAATGGTTATAATCATTACCAAATGGCATAAAATGGTCATATAAATGAACAATTATTACTGATGATAATAACTCATCAAATTAAATTTTTTCAAGGGTTATCGTCATTTTCTAGTCCTTCTAATTTTATTTTAACCATTTATTACCCAATTTACCTTTTACAATGTTAATAAAAATGTCCAAGTTTACTTTTCATATTGTATAAAAATAAAAGAGACATATTTAATAAGTTTTATCCAATTGATTCTAAATATTAAATCCGATTTTAAAAATTCCAACCACATAATTTTTATAATTTAATATAAAATTAACCTCAAAAAATATGATGAAAAAAATGTTTTTCAAAAAAATCCCACTATAAAATATAAAATGTTTTTATACTAAATTTGAGTTTTATTTCCATTTGAAATACCATAATTTGATAAATTTAAATCAAAATTAAATAATTAAAATTTAAAACAAATCAAAATTATAATTTTACCTTTTAAATAAAATACATCTTCCAATAAAAACTAGTATCTTTCACTATTCCTTGAAAACTAAATTCATAAAATTCTTAAAAAATCATCTGAGTGTAATTTTGAAAATATTAATTCGAGAATTAAATTAAATTTTACCAAAAACATTTTCTATAATTACTATAAACTATAATATTCACTCATAAAAATAAGAAGAAACACATTTTTGAAGAAAACATATTTTTTTATAAATAAAATGACTTTACAAGGAAATTATATTACTTATTTAAAAATAATTAATTTATACATTAGAAATGAGTAGGAACATTATATATTTCATATTGAGGATAATACTATTAACTCCCGCTAATTTAAAAGTAAGGTTATAATAGTCACATTTTAACAATAATATTTCTTTTTTTCATTTAAATCAATTTGGTGTATCATGTACGCTATCAAACAAAGAATTTAATTTTAAAATATAGAGACTTTACAGTATTTGGTAGATAATAATATTAGCCATATTAGATATTAATATTGGATATTTAGGTGTAAAATACATTACTCAATCCATTATATGAATTATATCACCTCTATTCCTCAAGAAACCAAATAGTTAGAGTCCCCTGGAAAAATTTAACCCAAAGATCACATTAGATATAAGAACCAAATGGTAATGGACACCAATAATATACTTCACTCATAAAAGAAAAATCATGGGAATAAAATTGTTAGGTTGACTCGCACTAAATTATTGGTGTCATGATAGGTTTTTGATTTGTAAGTAATCTCAAATTTATAAATACTAGGGTTTTTAAATCTCATTCTTTTTATATGCATCTTATGTGTATTATATATAACCATGGAATCCAATTCCATCATTATATCTCCTGTAATCACTATATGTATGTATGAATCTAGTGATTTAGTTTTAAAATATTATTCATTAAAAAAATCAATATATTCCAAATATAATAATGTATAACACCTTATATAACTCATTATTTATGTCACCAGTACAATAATAAAATCAAATTATATCTATAAATATCCAAATTCATCTCATAGATAATGTAAAACAACAACCCTTTTATATAATTTCATAGAATAATATGAACCAAAGTCATCATAAGATCAAGAATTGTGTAATAGCTAGCTAACTCATGCCTTTCTAGACAAATATTAAGCCCCCAAACAAGTTAGATGACTTACCCAAATTCTCAATGTCAATATGTTGATACTCAATAGAGAAACTAACTTCAATATAACATTATCTCTAAATATTTATAAATTATAAAGAAACCTTCTAAATAAACTTATAACAAAAAATAATAAATCACAGTCTTGGTTGAATGAAAATAAAATATGACACACCGAGAATATAACTATGATATACATGTTATGATAATTATAAGAATTTTTTTAAACAATTTAAATTATTGTATACAACATTAAATATATAAAAAATATAATCATTAATTGGTATGACATAAATAATTAAAAAATTAAAATATATAACATTACATAGAATAATTATACACTACTATAAATTCTATCAAAACCACTTCTTATATGGCATAAAATTATGAATATTTTACATGGTCCCTTTATTCCACCTCCATCATTGGTTTTTAAGAAAATGTTTCTCTTTATTTCTCTAAAAACCATGGTTAGGTAGTATGACATCGTATATTAGAACAAGATATTTTGTAAAGAAAATTATAAGAATTCTAACCATGAACCACCACATAGTATTAAAGAACAAGTCATTTTTCTATAGTCATACCATAAATCATGAATATTAGATATTGACCACAATTTAGTTTTTTCACATGTAAATCCCACTTCTATAAAATAAGATATCTTGTTCGTAAATCTATAATAGAAACTCAAATCATACTTACATGAGTATTATATTGTTTTAAGGGAAACTTACATAATATTATAAATCTCAAAAGAAAAATATTTTTTCAATTTGAAAATTTAGGTTTCTATAAAATAAAAAAATAAAACATTAAAATAATTAAAATAAATTTTCATAGTCCTCATATTTTCTTTCATAATATTCATAATACCAGTAATCACATTGGGACATGCATTAATTAAAGGGTGAGATAAATAGCCTGTTAAGAGAATAAATAATAAAAAGGAACTTCAAATATGATTCAATACGATTACATAGGTGATCATAATAATTATTATCATATCATAAGAATAAAATTATAATAGTAATAACCATATTTGTAAGGAATAGAATGTTAAATATTTCTTGTAATGAATCTTTTTGGACAGACCATAAGGATTACATCAAACACTTCATAAGGTTACAGACAAAAATTACTACATCATGTTCATGAAAAACATTATACTACAAGATAACTATATCATGTTTATACATAATTATATCATTAAATATACAAATTTACTAAATTATTATAAGTATATATAATTCTAAGACCTCCTATCATATAAAAATATGATTATAATTATGCATTTTATATAGAAAAGAAACATATATCAATCATAAACATGGAATAAACCCCTTTTAAAATAATATGATTCATAATGATATCATAAGACATATGTTAATGAATAAACATGGAGGATCCTAAAATAAGTAAATACATTATTTTGGTAATTAAATGGTTTCATAAAATAATATAAGTAATAGAGATAATAAGAAATAACACATAGAGAATCAATGTAATGTTCTAGAATAACATTATAAAACATCCTTAAAGGTGACAAAGAATCCATATAATGGAATTAAACCAAGAATTTTCACATAAAAATAAAAATAAAATTACTTAAAATACATTTATATTACATATAGTGAAGATTTATATGAATTGTGGGGTGAATAGATAAAAGGAGGGGATAATCCCAAAAGAATTTAAATGGGTTTGGGAGTCCCATTACCATTGTTATCATTTTTTTACTTCATGTTTACTCATACTCTAAAAACTTTCGTTTATTAAAACATTAATATATAAGTGTATTAAATAAATTATGTAATTATTGATAAAATTAAATCATTATAATTAAATTATTTATTTATATTTTCTTCATGATAAAATAATATGATGACATATTTTATTGAAATATATCATTTTACTTTTGATTCTATGGTTTGGATTCATTGTTTTTTTATAAGAAAAATTTCATCTAAAAGTATAAAAATTTATAAAATTTCATTTTTACATATTATACATAAGTTTTAATAAACAGGTATGATATCAGTGATAAGAAATGATTTCATAATTACCTCATAGGCAGTAAACCAACCATTAAAGAAACATTAATCAAATAAAGAGGGTAATAATTTAAATAAATTAAAAATAGTTCATAATTAATACATATTAATGTGATAATAATTATATATAGATATATAATATACACTAACCATCCATAAATGTATAATACATAAATAAATGGAATCATTCCTATATGTAGTTAAACTAGCCATTAAGAGGACTTTTCAAAAAAAGTGATAGAGATAAATTATGTAAATATTTAAAAAAAATTATAGTAGATTAATATCATGTTAATATAATAATTAAACAATTTTTGGGGGATGAATTTAGAAGTGGTAATGGGAACAGAATTATCAGATAAGGAAAAAAATTAAAAGGAAATGGGGCAAAGGCTACTTCAACCATAAAGTTTCACTTTTTCTAAGACACTTAATTCCATGAAGTCCTTGGGTGGGGTTAGATTAGAATTTTTCTAAGTCTCTTAAAAGTCTTAGAAAAAGGGAATTGAGTAAATATTTTTTAGTGAAATGGATTTTTGATGTAATTTTCTATGGGGGTGAGGGAAGTATTTATACTAGATTGAGATGTGTATTTTAGACTTAAATAAAGAATAAAATATTATTTTGAGACCAAAACTTATAATAGTAGAGTTTTTTGTGAATATGCATATTATTTAAGTAAAAATTAATTGTTTATGACTTTAAACCCATCCTACCATCAAATTTAGAAATTTATACAAATAAAAGTAAGATAAGATGAATTTTTTTTAATTGGAATACATTCTATTTTTAGAACTTGGATATTATTTCTCATATTTAAAGACTCAATTTAAAGTTATTAAATACATTTATTATTTTATTAAAAATATTTTTGGTCAATAAATTTTTTTTTAATTTTATTAAATCATTATTTCATCAATATTATATCATAAAACATATTGTATTTATGAAACTATATTTTTATTATTCACCTAAAAATTTAAGTTTTTTAGAAAATTAGTAAAAAAACTCTTCATTAATTTCGCTACTCTAATTATAAAAAAATCATTCATTTTATAAAAAAAATTAAAATTATGTAATAAAAATATTTAATTATTAACATAAATTTAGGGGTTTTACAAAATATATAAAAATTCACTTTTTAAAAAATATATAATTATAATTTTTTTGAGTTTCCTAATTTTTTATTTTTATTTAAATGAATTCAAATAGATATTTTTACTTATCTTATTTGTGGTAAAAATAATTTACATGTCATTTTATTATTCCAATTTTATGTTATAATTCTTACTATAGTCGGCTTAATATTCCAAATGTTGTATTTCTATTCGACTAGTTATGTTAGAATTTATTCATCCTATAAATACCTCTTATATCCTTAATTTTTTTAGTTACTGAGTTTTTAAAAAAAATCACTACATCATTGATATAATTAAAATCATAATCCAAATTTTTTAGAGTATTATTCTTGGGTGTGATATTTTTAGTGGTTATGACCTGATCGATTTAAAAATTCTACTTAGGTTTTTTATTTATTTATATTTCACCATTTTTCTATTTTTATTTTATAGGTTTTATTTATCATTTAAATTTAATATTTCATATTAATGAAAAAATGTATTGTTTTCTATTTCATAGTGACTTAGTTTTTATTATAAAATTTACCTAAATATTACATATATATATATTAATAGGTTATATTTAATATAGAAAATTATAGGTTATTATATTATTAACCCATTATTAAATTTAAACAGGGTGCATTAGTAAGTGCGGAAAGTAAATGGGCCAGAATACAAACCCAAATTGAAAGTAAGTACAACTGGAAAGAAAGAATAGCAACTGAAAGTAAAGAAGCAACGTCGAGTCGTCCACTAGAAGTCCCACCTGAAGGGTGGGTACAGATAGCCGCCTCAGCTCCTCAGGTCCAGCCGTCCGCTGCGTGTACGTCCCGCCCAATGGTCCACCTCCAGGCACCGACTTTCTCCACAAGCCTCAACCACGATCAGCGTTGTCTGTCGTCTGTATCCAACACAACATAGTGCGGGCATAGCCCGTGTAGGGGTGAGTATACGCTACTCAGTAGGGACCCCGAGACCCCCGAAAGTCTCCCAGAATCCACAAAGGGTAATCCACAAAGGAAAGATATAATCACAAAGTAACATCCAACACTACTTAGGTATATGCCCATACATATACCTAAGTCATCAATTCCAGTTCGGCTCCAACATCAATGCCCATGTTCGATCATTTCCACACAGGAAAGTACAACCCAATCCACACATGAAAGCAAAACCCAATCCACATAGGAAAGCAAGTCAATCATATCGAAGATAATGATTGAAATTCAAGACTCAGCTCACACAAGTATAATTCTTCGTAAGGTGATAGAGATGATCAGATGTAGCCACTGATTCATCTGAGCTGGGACCCACGTAGGATACTAAACCAGCTAAGCTGTCGGACCCACGTAGGGTACAAGACTAGCTACTCTGCCAGACCCACGTAGGATACAAGTACAAAGTCAAACACTGCCAGATCCACATAGGATACAATAACAGTAGTACTGGCGGACCCATGTAGGATACAAGAACAGTAGTCATCACTGTCAAACCCATGGAGAATTTCAGTACGGTCTTCATCGCTACCGAACCCACGGAGGATTTCAGTGCAGTCTTTGTCACTGTTGAACCCACGGAGGATTTCAGTGCAGTCGTCATCGTCGTTGCAGTCGCAGCCAGATCTAGAGTTCCCACACAAATCATGCCCGATTCCGGGAGGGTCTGCTCCACGAGCCAAGGGGTTCGATACATCAACTAACACGTAGTCCGGAGTTGATGTATCCCAAAGTTCCGTCTCGACAAAAGAAACTCAACGAGACAGACGGCGCGTCAATCGGACGCCCGGTCTGAGAGTTATTGGCTTTTTCATTCCAGGGGCCAGGTTGGTTTTTAAGTCAAAACCAACCTGACCGAACTCCAACTGCGTCCAAACCTCGATCAGAGTAATCCAAAAGGTCTTTCTCACTAAGAGGAATCCAACGAAGTCGGTGGCACTTCAATCGGACGTCCGGAGCTCAAGTTATAAGTGTTTCCGCTCTGAGGGCCCGGTTGGTTTCGTGTTCGAACCAACCCGGTCATACCCAAACTTCTCTGAAACCTTTAGTGTAATATATCGAAACGAATTTCCTGATCCAAGTATTGCATCGCAACTAACGATGTGTAGATCGGAGGTATGTATCCCACGTTATGGGCATTTAAATGAACATGTCCGATTTTAGGGGGTTTTGGGCCCAGACCAACCCCGCCCAAGACCCCCTGGGTCGGCCCGAACAGGTTCGACCGGCCCGGGTCCGAGTCCAGCCCCCTCGGGTGCGTCCCGGCCCACCAGGCACGGCCTTGCATCTCCATGTTCCTCCTTGATTCCACGCAGTGTCGTTGCACTGCGCCGCCTTCGTTCGAGCCGCAAAGAATTCAACAACAAAGGGGGAAGAAGGTCAGTCATGCTCGTGTGGTCCGACCTCCTCCCATTATAACGATATCAGGTGGCCCAAAAAAAATACGATGAACGAAAAAGAATATTCATGAACAAAGGTTAACCCCTACCTCAAGGATTTGTCGAACGATGGTCATCATGGAGAAACGGCGTCGCGGAAGACGGTGTCGCGGAAGACGGCATCGTAGAAAATGGCATCGCAGAAGATGGCGTTGCAAAAGACGGTGTCGCGGAATGAGGCTCCGTAAACGTCGTCAGTGTTTGCCCAAAGAAGGATGTAGTGCGTCAATCATTCTCTGAATAAGGTTTCTATCACTGGTTGCGGGAGGTAAGGAGATGGCATGACAAATCCCTTGCAGTGATGGGGTTCTTCATCGTAGTCTCGGCGTTCATCGTGTTCATCGACGAGGAAGAAGATGTTCCTCAAGAGTGCAAGAGTCCTCTCCTTGTTTCCGCACAATGAATCAACCCCCAAATAAAATAATTAATTGCCTTATTTTATTAACACACACGCATGACATTAATTTAAAATTCAAAAAGATCTCATTAAATAAATTAAATTAATTGAAGAGAGTTTAATATTCAAATTAATTTTTGAGGTTTGACTTTCCATTAAATTGGGTTGTGGGTGAGTTACAAAATTAAGTGCACGTGGGAGGTTTAAAGGAAATTGAAGGGGTGGGGATCGTGTGGGACCCACTTCACTAATATCCTACCTATTGGTATTAGGATGTAGTGGGTCCCACTACAACCACCATGAATAGGTTATATGTACTTAAAATAGAAATAAAAATTGTTGCACGAATTTTTATTTCATTCCTTAGTTAACCCATTTTTTTAATAACCTCACCCGAGCAAAAACAACTCCGGAAAAGGTGTTCCTCAGTAATTACCAGCGCTGTGATTCCATCAGTTCCCTCATATTTCAATTCCGAGCACCGGTTCAAAAGTTATAAAAACTGGCTCGTTCGTTCACTGAACGTACCCGAGCTAAACTTCGTAAATTTATTCCGGGCACACCGGGCCTCGGAATCAGGTGCCGTCAAAAATTGCATACTCATAAAATCCAAAAGAAAATTAAGAAAAAATTTACCTTGAAATTTACGGGTCTCTACATTACTCCCACCTCAGGGCTTTACGTCCCCGTAAAGATATATCACAAACTAGGAAAATAAATGAGGGTACTGAGCATGCATGTGAGCATCCTTCTCCCAAGTGCTCTCCTGGAGGTTCTCGTGCTTCCATCTGATGCGCACTAGAGGAATCGACCACCCACATAGGACCTACTCCTATCAATCTTCGATCTCCACCGGGACCTCTGCAAAAGTCGCACCATCGCCAATGTCCAACTCCCCAAGGTCGATGATATGCGTCAGGTCGTGCACGTATCTCCTCAGATGAGATATGTGGAAGACATCGTGCACCCGGTGCAACTGAGGTGGTAGAGCCAGGCGGTAAGCCACCTCGCATATCCTCCTGACAACCTGGAATGGTCCGATGAATCGCAAAGATAACTTGCCGCCCCGGCCAAATCTCTGTAATCCATGTCGAGGTGAGACCCGTAGGAAAACGTGGTCGTCATCCTCGAACTCTAGTAGTCTCCGCCTCTTGTCAGCATAAGACTTCTGCCAGCTCTGAGTTGTCCTCATCCACTCCTGGATGACCTGGACCTTCTCTGTCATGGCCTGGACCATCTCTGGTCCCACAAGTGCTGACTCCCCAGGGTTTGTCCAGTACAGAGGTGATCTGCAAGGTCGGTCGTACAATGCCTCATATGGTTCCATCCCGATGGTGGAGTGGTAGCTGTTGTTGTAGGCGAACTCCACCAATGGTAGGTGGTCCTCCCAACTGCAACCAAAGTCGAGGACACATGCACGGAGAATGTCCTCAAGAGTCTGAATGGTCCTCTATGTCTGACCATCTGTCTGAGGGTGAAAGGCGGTTCTCAGTCGTAGCTGCGTCCCGAATACCTCCTACAACCCCTACCAAAGCCGGGAAGTAAATAGAGCATCTCTATCAGAGATGATATACAATGGCACACCATTAAGTCGTACAATCTCTTGTACCTAGAGGTGTCCCAAGCTCTCCATTGATCCTTGCTCTCTAATGGGTAAGAAGTGGGAGGACTTGGTGAGTCAGTCGACAATCACCCAAATGGAGTCGTGACCTCTGGAAGTACGTGGAAGTCTAGTCAAGAAATCCATAGATATCCCATCCCACTTCAACTTCGAAACCTCCAAGGGATGCACCAAGCCTGCTGGTACTTGGTGCTCCACCTTCACCTGCTGGCAGGTGAGGCATCAAGAAACGAACTCTACTACACCCTTCTTCATACCCGGCCACCAGTGTTGTCGTCTGAGATCCGGGTACATCTTCGCCACTCCTGGATGTACCGCTAAAGGGGAAGGGTGAAACTCCCTCAGAACCACCTCCTGAAAAGCAGCTGGTACCATGGTACATCTTCTGAAAAGGACATCGTGCTCTCCTCCTATAGAGAATCCATCAGGTGCCTGTCCTGAGGATATTTGCACACGCCGCATCTCACAGTCAACGTTCCCATGTTGTTCCTCTCTGACCCTCTATAGTAGTGGAGGAGTGACTATTAGTAACTAAAGAAAGGTTGGTCCATCTCTATCCAAAAAGGATATCTGCAAAGCGGCTAGCTGCTATGTTGCCTCCCCGAGTAGCTGAATGCCCATCCTCCTACTAAGAGCATCGGCTACTATATTCCCCTTTCCAGGAGTATATACTATCTCAAAGTCATAGTCCTGGAGGAACTCGAGCCATTGCCGCTGTCTCAGATTTAGGTCCTTCTGTGAGAAGATGTACCTGAGACTCTGGTGGTCAGAGTAGACTGTAAAGCGCTCGCCCATCAGATAGTGTCGCCACATCTTCAGAGAAAAACCACTGCTATTAACTCCATGTCATGGGTAGCGTAGTTATTCTCATGCTACCTCAACTGTCATGATCCATAGGCAATCACTGCCCGCTCCTGCATTAGGACACATCTGAGTCTGTTCCCTGATGCATCGTAGTAGAGTACGTACCCTACTCCCTCCTTCGGTAGCCTCAAGATAGGTGTGCTGGTCAATCTCTGTCTCATCTCCTGGAAGATTTGATGACATCTATCTAACCACACGAAGGGTTTCCCCTTCTTTTTCAAAGCTTAAAGTGGTGCCGGAAATCTGGAAAAGTCTGGCACAAATCTCCGGTAGTACCCAGCTAGTCCCAAGAAACTTCACACCTCTATCACGCTCCTGGGTGGCTCCCAAGCTAGCACTACCTCGATATTCATAGGGTCCACCGCAACTCCTACCTCAGAGATGATGTTTCCCAATAAGTGGACCGCATGTAACCGTAACTGACACTTCGAGATCTTACCATAAATCGGGTGCTCTCGGAGTGTGTCCAGTACAACCCGCAAGTGGTAGGTGTGCTCCTCCTCAATGGTCGAGTATATCAATATGTTGTCGATGAAGACCACGACAAATCAATCGAGGTATGGCTGAAAGATCATGTTCATGAGACTCATGAACACCTTTGGAGCATTGGTTAAGCCGAATGGAATAACCAAGAACTCATAGTAGCCATACCGACATCTGAAGGCCTTCTTCTGCACGTTCTCTTCCCAAACTCTGAGCTAATGATAGCCTGACATAAGGTCTATCTTCGATAACCATCATGCTCCCTTGAGCTGATCTAAGAGGTCGTCAACCCTCGGTTGCGGATACTTGTTCCTCACGGTCACCTAGTTCAGGCGACGATAGTCGACACACAGTCGCAAGCTCCCGTCCACCTTCTTGGCGAACAAAATCAGGAATCCCACGGTGAAACACTAGGTCGGATGAATCTCTTGCTCTGCAAGTCCTCCAGCTATGCCCACAACTCTCGAAGCTCTGTGGGAGACATCCGATATGATGGAGTGGATATCGAGGCTATCCTAGGGTACAGGTCAATATAGAACTCTAACTCTCTGCAAAGAGGTAGTCTTGGAACGTCTTCAGAAAAAACATCAGCATACTGATCCACCACTATAGGAAAACTCGGACTCTGCACGTCAACTGCTCCTAGGATGAGGCTAGCCAACTGATGGGGGATGGGTTGTCCACTCCTCCGTGTGAGTCCATCCTGCGCTGTAAAGGCTCCCTTCTCGATGGTGAAGGTGAACCTACTCCTGTCGGTGTGGACACATCGCACCTTGCGCCTAATACAGTCAATATGAGAATGGACTGTAGATAACCAATCCATGCCCAAGATGACGTCGTAAGGCCTCGACGCCACTATGAGAAGATCCCAGCTGAAGGTCTCTCCTCCTAGAGTAAGCTCACACTGCCGGCACCAGTGCTTAATCATCGAGTCTGCTCTCGTAGGAGTCTCTATCCGTAAGGATCGAGCCAACGACTCTGTCAGAATCTCCAAGCTCTGAACAAGGGCAGCGACAATAAAATAATGACCCGCTCCTCTATCTTTAAGAACTATAGCAAGGGTGGAGTAGACACAGATAGTACCTCGAATCATCTCTGGTGCACCGTGGTCGTAGGCCTCCTCTACCTGAAGCTGAGCCTGCCTCTGTCCTTCGGCTCTCTGTGGTCGAGGTGGACCTTCTGGTGGTGGTGGTGGTGGTGGTAAAGCCTCAAAGCGTCTCCCACCACCTGCTACTCGGCCAGCTCCTCTGCCTCGTCTGCCTTCACTCTGCGGACCGCCACAGTCGACCCCCTACCTCTGCCTGGGTGGACCCTCAACAGTCTGCTGCTCCTCTGTACGACGGTTGGGAAATCACGGGCCATGTGGCCCTACCCGCCGCATGCGTAGCACTGTCTGCTCCTCGGAAGGCTGGCTCTGTGTCGTGTGCCCCGCACCTCTGAGCCAGTGTCCTGAGGTCATCCGCCTGATGGTCTGGTCCACCTGGACCCCTGTGACATCTGTTGACTTCCAGCTACAGAAGACTCTGCTACGTGCCGCCCCGCGGTAGGTCTCACTGCTGGTGTAGGCTCAGTAAGAAATCTCTCTATGAGAAGGGATCGCTCCAGTACTCCTGCCTGTGTCGGAAAGCTGAGGGAGATCATCGATGTCCTGATCTCATGCCTCAGTCCCTGCTCAAAGGTCCAGGCCAAGATGAATGGGTCCCGTACCATGTCCATCGAATAGCGTGAGAGATCGGTAAATCTCACTGAGTACTGGGCAACCGTCATACTGCCCTTCCGCAGCTATAGTATCTCTTGGATGCGCACCGCACAGAGGGTGGCTGGGATGAACTCCGAGCGGAAGAGGCTCTCAAAGTCTGTCTAGAGGAGAGATGCCTCTTCATGCACCTGGAGCATCAAGATCCACCATCTTCCTACTTCCACGTGCAGGAGGCTCACTGCAAGGATCACCATGAGGTTAGCTGGTGTCCCCACTAGCCTGAAAACTCAAACTACAGCCTCCAGCCAATCCTCGGCTGCCTGAGGGTCCATCTCAATGCGGAACCGGGACGGTCTTTGATGCTAAAACTCGTGCAGTACACTAAGGCGACGTTCACTCTCAGTAGTTGGGGGTGGTGGCATCGGTGGCTCGACGGGTAGAGGTACCGTCGGTGCCTCCGCTGTAAAAGGGCCCTGCATGGAGGCCTCGTCACTCGGAGGGATGTCGTCTCGCACAAATCTTGGAACCCTAGCTGGCTGCCATCATGGGGCCATCCTGAAAAGAAACAGGTGTGCAACGGTCAAAACAGTATACCTGGTGAGCTGACACAAAGCAATCACAAAGAAGACTTTTGAAACACACATGCAATCAATGTTTTCATGCACTGAGACGGAAATCAGAAGTCAGGGTCCTTGTGTGCGGATACGTCAGCTGCCGCACCAACACTAGACTCCCTGGACTGATAACCACACTGAATTCCCTTAACACTAATGCTTCACATGGAAGAAAGATCAGAGTCCTGAGTTCTGCGGTAGAACTGAACTCCTCTAATACCAATTTGTCACGACCCTTCCTCGGGACCCGTGTTGTGACTACCCCAAGCCCATCTCCCATAGGCCAGGGGCTGGCGAATAGCACCAAGGCGTAAATCCTGATAAAAGGGGAAGGCATTGCCTTATAAAGTAAACAAACACCACAGAGTAATCCAGCAGAAGTAAACACTAAGTAAACTGGGTGCAATAGTAACTGCGGAAAGTAAATGGGCCAGAATACAAACCCAAACTGAAAGTAAGTACAACTGGAAAGAAAGTACAGCAACTGAAAGTAAAGCAGCAACATCGAATTGTCCACTAGAAGTCTCACCTTAAGGGTGGGTACAGATAGCCTCCTCAGATCCTCGGGTCCAGCTGTCCGCTCCGTGTACGTCCCGCCCAGTGGTCCACCTCCAGTCACTGACTTGCTCCACAAGCCTCAACCACGATCACCGTTGTCCGTCGTCTGCATCCAACACAACGTAGTGCGGGCATAGCCCGTGCAGGGGTGAGTATACGCTACTCAATAGGGACCCCGAGACCCCCGAAGTTCTCCCAGAATCTACAAAGGATAATCCACAAAGGAAAGATACAATCACGAAGTAACATCCAACACTACTTAGGTATATACCCATACATATACCTAAGTCATCAATTCCAGTTCGGCTCCAACATCCGTGCCCAAGTTCGATCATGTCCACACAATAAAGTACAACCCAATCCACATAGGAAAGCGCAACCCAATCCACATAGGAAAGCAAGTCAATCATATCAAAGATAATGATTGAAAGTCAAGACTCAGATCACACAGGTATACTTCTTCGTAAGGTGATAGAGATGATTAGATGTAGCCACTGATTCATCTGAGCTGGGACCCACGTAGGATACTAATCCAGCTAAGTTGTCGGACCCACGTAGGATACAAGACGAGCTACTCTGCCAGACCAACGTAGGATACAAGTACAGAGTCAAACACTGCTGTACCCATGTAGGATACAAGAACACTAGTACTGCCGGACCCACATAGGATACAAGAACAATAGTCATCGCCGTTGAACCCACGGAGGATTTCAGTACGGTCATCATCGCTGCCGAACCCACAGAGGATTTTAGTGCAGTCGTCGTCGCTGCTGAACCCACGGAGGATTTCAGTGCAGTCGTCATCGTCGTTGCAGTCACAGCCAGCTCTAGGGTTCCAGCACACAGCATGCTCGATTCCGGGAGGGTCCGCTCCACGAGCCAAGGGGTTCGATACATCAAATAACATGTAGTCTAGATTTGATGTATCCCAAAGTTCTGTCTCGACAAAAAAAACTCAATGAGACATACGGCGTGTCAATCGGACGCCCGGTCTGAGAGTTATTGGCTTTTTCATTCCTGGGGCCTGGTTGGTTTTTAAGTCAAAACCAACCCGACCACACTTTAACTACATCAAAACCTCGAGCGGAGTAATCCAAAAGGTCTGTATCACTAAGAGGAGTCCAACAAAGTCGATGGCACTTCAATCGGACGTCCGGAGCTCAAGTTATAAGTGTTTTTGCTCCGAGGGCCCGATTGGTTTTGTATTCGAACAAACCCGGAATTACCCAAAGTTATCCTAAATCTTGATTTTAATATACCAAAACTACTGTCTCGATCCAAGGATCACATTGTAACTGACGGTGCGTCTATCGGAAGTCCGTAGCCCATGTTACGGGCATTTAAACGAACCTGCCCGGTTTTAGGGGGTTTTGGGCCTAGACCGACACGGCCCAAGACCCCCTGGGGCGGCCCGAACCGGGTGACCTGACCCAGGTCCGGGTTCGGACCCCTAGGGTGCGGCCCGGCCCGGCCTGGGCAGCTCGGCGCTGGCCGAGCGGTCGCGTAAAGGAGGGGTGTGCTGCCCCCCTGATTGAAGAAATGGCCCCCCGCATGGGGGGCCCACCCTTTGCCAGCCAAGGGTTACGACCCCTGGATTTCCTGGAAACCGGCCGGCCAGTTTGGCTGGCCGGTGTGCCATCGCGGGACCCCCCTCGCGGGTCCCACCCTCCTTTCGCATGCGGCCGGCGGTTCCGGCTGCCGCTCCCCGCACCAGCGCGGCCTTATCCGACCGGCGCAGTGCGACGTCGTCGTGCCCCTCCGTCGCGACCCCGCTCTGGTCGTGGCCTCTTCGTGGTTCTCTGGCACGGCGTGATGGTGTCGTGCCCCTTCACCGTGGCCTGACTCCGTTCGTGGCTTCGTTCGGCCTCAACGGCGCGACATGACAGCGGCGCGCTTCTTCGCCATGTTCCTCTTTGATTCTGCGCGGTGTCATTGTACCGCGCCGCCTTCGTTCGAGCCGCAAAGAATTCAACAACAAATGGGGAAGAAGTTCGTCCATGTTCGTGCGGTCTGACCTCCTCCCGTTATAACGGTATCAGGCAGCCCAAAATAAAAGATGGTGAACGGCAAAGAATATTCACGAACAAAAGTTAACCCCTACCTCAAGGAGTTGTTGAACTATGGTCATCGCGGAGAAACGGAATCGCAGAATACGACGTTGCAGAAGACGGCATCGCGAAAGATGGAGTCACGGAAGAAGGCGTTGCAGAAGAAGGCGTCGTGGAAGATGGCATTGCAGAGGACGGCGTCGCGGAATGAGGCTCTGTATACATCCTCAGTGTTCCCCCGAAGAAGGATGTGGCGCATCGATCATTCTCTGAAGAAGGTGTCTCTCACTGGCTGCGGGAGGTGAGGATGTGGCACAAAAAATCCCTTGCAGTGATGGGGTTCTTCATCGTATTCTCGGCATTCTTCATGTTCTTCGACGAGGAAGAAGATGTTCCTCAAGAGTGCAAGATTCCTCTCCTTGTTTCCGCACAATGAATCAACCCCCAAATAAAATAAGTCATTGCCTTATTTTATTAACACACACGCAAGCCATTAATTTGAAATTCAAAAAGATCTCATTCAATTAATTGAATTAATTGAAGAGATTTTAATATTCAAAATAATTTTTGAGGGTTGAATTCCCATTAAGTTGGCGTGTGGGTGAGTTACAAAATTAAGTGCACGTGGGAGGTTTAAAGTAAATTGAAGGGGTGGGGCTCGTGTAGGCCCCACTTCACTAATATCCTACCTAGTGGTGTTAGGATGTAGTGGGTCCCACTCCAACCACCATGCATAGGTTATATGTACTTATAATAGAAATAAAAATTGTTGCACAAATTTTTATTTCATTCCTTAGTTAACCCATTTTTTTAATAACCTCACCCGAGCAAACGCAACTCCGTAAAAGATGTTCCTAAGCAATTATCGGAACTGCGATTCCATCGGTGCCCTCGGATTTCGATTCCGAGCACCGGTTCAAAAGTTAGAAAAACTCGCTCGTTCATTCACTGAACGTACCCGAGCTAAACTTCAGAAATTGATTCCGGGCACACCGGGCCTCGGAATCAGGTGACGTCAGAAACTGCATACTCGTAAAATCCCAAAAAAAATTAACAAAAAATTTTCCTTGAAATTTACAGGTCTTTACATGGGATATTGAAATTTATTATGTAAAAAAGTATGAGCTTTACACTCTTTAAATTCTCATTAATCTCTTCTTGGGATATATTTTAAGGATAACATTATCTATCATAGAAGAATATAATCCTCAATGAAGATTATCAACAATAATCTTCTATCTACTTTGTTCTTCTTTAGTATGTTGCTGGATGGCTTGGAACTTCTCCAATATTTCCCA
Source organism: Viscum album (assembly GCA_963277665.1). Lineage (NCBI taxonomy): Eukaryota > Viridiplantae > Streptophyta > Magnoliopsida > Santalales > Viscaceae > Viscum > Viscum album. The sequence continues at coordinate 278,260,325 of OY728137.1, forward strand.
CAAAAGTTGATCACCATCATCTTCCATTCACTAAATTCATCCCAAAATGTTTTTGTTCTTATTCACTTCCCATAAAGATCTTAAAAAGGGTTCATCTAAATACATGAGTGAAAATTATTATTATATGATAATACAACCAAGGGATGATGTTTATCCCAGTATCCTTTGAATTATATGAAGAAATATCTCTACACAAACTCTATTATTTGGAAAGTTATTTTAGATTTTACATCATTATAAAGGTGATAGTCCATACTTAATTTAAAATATGTTTCTAAGGAATGATGAGGACTTATCTAAAATTAGGTTTGAACCTTGAATCCAAATCCGATATAATTTAAAGTGATGTCTCATGTCTCCACTCCACTTCAATGACATATATCTTAGTTATTTGATTGAGTAAGATATATTCATGGATGGATAATAAGAGATCAATCCTAGTTATTCATCTCACTATAACCCATATGGTATTGTTCCGTTTATATGTATTAAAAATACCCAAGATAAATTCAATTGTGATATTCTCCCATTCTCATTTTGGTATGGGTAATGTTTGCATCATACCCTTAGATTTATTATACTTTATCTTAAATTTCTATAATACCAATCACCTTGAATTATATTCAACATTCTCATTCTCCATGTTGCCCCACCAAAATGTCAATTAATGATCTCAATGTGTCTTGGTACTTTATATGTGAATGAATAAATATGCCATGTGTGAATAATTCAGTAGATATTTTTTATTGTTGTTCATAATGGAACATTTAGTTAACTTCCAAACACAATAAATCCAAATTTATCGATGTCAAATTTATATAGATTCCCTTTATTTGTTTCTCTCGCCTTCTTTGGAAGCTCTAAATGAACATTTTTTCCTCAATTATTTTCTCCTGGATATATGGTTATGTAATCATTTTTGAAAGGTATGATGTCTTCATTTACATTATGATTTCTTGATCCATCCTTTTCATGTACAAGTAGATACATTCCTTCTTAATCCTCAACATGGATAAGGTATCAGGCTCTTTTATACTTATATCATTAAAAACCTTATTCACCTTTCAATTATGGTAATGTATTAAGAAATCCTAGTCCTTTATTAACTCCAACCATCTTTATTGACTCTCATTCATCTCCTTCTATGTGAATATATAATTTAAACTCATATGATTGGTATATGTTTCACACTTATCCACATTATCAATGAAATGATCATTGTTACTAACTTTGGGTCTTGTGTTTGGTATAATTGTTCATGGGCCTTCAATTATCCTAAGTCAAATGATATCACTATATCATTTTTCATGAGTACGCAACACATGAACTTATTTAAATAACTATTATATATCAAACCCCTTTTTTTACTATAGGACAGTGTGATTACAAGTGAAAATACTAGCCTCTTTTTCCTTTCTAAAAATCTCTATTCACATTCATATATCATAACATAATTTTCTCCTATATATGTTAACATAGTTAGTGGTCTATATGATCATATGAAATTTCCCACAATGTAATGGTGGTTCCTAAGAAATATAGGAATATTATGTATCTCTATGATGTTTTTTGGTTGGAGTAAATATTTATTTTCCTTTCTCATTAAATTATTTATAGAAATACCTTCAATTGTGCTCACATGCTCTAGAAATCCAAATTTATGTATCCAATATTCAAATTTCTTTAACATAAAATATAAATTATTGTTCATTAAAAAATTCAACACACTCCTTATATATTTATTATTTTCATCTATTAATTTTAATTATTTGAGAATATTAACAATAAATACCATAATTATTTTATCAATGTAGTCTCTTATGTATTAATTCATAAATTAAATAAATATTCTTGGAGTTTTTGTATGTTCATATGGAATTTATATGAACTCATAGTGTCCATATCTTGTACAGAAGGATGTATTTTGAATATATTCCCTATTCACCATCAATTTGTGGTACTCATAACAAAGTTCTAATTTTAAGAAGTATTGATATTCATAGAGCTAGTCAAAAATTAATAAATATATGGCCATGGGTTATTTCTCTTTATACTAATATTTTTATGAACCTAGTAATAATTTCAAAGCCACATATACCTATCATTTTTCTTGAAAAAGATCAATTTTGTACCATAGAGTGATTTTAAAGGTAATATGAACTATATATATAAATACTATAGTTTTCTCATTAAATCCTCAAATTATATTGAAGCTACTCTATAAGTGCTCTTTAATATAGGCATTTCACGATATATAAGTTCTGTTAAGAATTATACCACATGAAATATGGGAATACTAGGTAATTATTTAGGGAGTACATCTGTTTATTCATTTAAAATGGGAATTTCTTCATGGTTGAGGATTTCCAAGAGATCAACCATTTGATAAAGATATGATTGTTCATTTTGTATCAATACACATACCATTAATGGGTTTTCTAGTGGTGAATCAAAATCTTCATTGCTTCTATAAAACAGAATGGGATGGTTTGAGATATAGAAATGTATTCCCTTTACTTTGTAGATGAACTGAGATTTATATATTAACATCCAATCAATGCGTATTAAAACATGAAATTTTACCAAAGGAATAATTTTGATATTTTTTGGAATAATTATATCATGAACTCTAATTGGGGAAGAATCTAATAATTTGGTCAAAATTTTTACAAAACTAGGTATTTTTGTAGATAATTATTCTTCATGGTATCAAGTAGGTTATTAAGTATTTCTAGAAAACTTTTTGAATATAAAATAACATGTTGATATAGAATAAAATAAATCATTCCCCTTTCTTAAGTGAATAGTAATTGTACCTTTCACCACATTATTTTATTTCTTCTCCTCAAAAATCATGAAAGTATAGTCTATTCCATTATCTATTATATTTTATGGATTATGATTTTTATTACCCTCAAAGACCCTTGATTTGGTTCATTTATGTAAGATCCCGGACCTTCTTTTCAGGTATGTTTTTCATTTATATGGAGTTTTTGAGAAATGAGGAGTTTCTGGAAATTTTTGAAGTACATGTCGTGTACTTTATCAGTACACGTCGTGTACTCCCTTGCCACGTGGGGCCATGTACTGGCCGTGTCTAGGCTACACACGGCCATGTAGGGGTGATGTGGAGGCCACTTAAAGCAGATTATGGAAAAGGCTAGTACAAGTCGTGTACTCCAAAAGTACGCACTGTGTACTTTGTTTTTTTTTTCATTAAACACATTGGGGTCACGTCTGACGAACATAACCATCTTATTTTAGGTTTCGTTCGTCCGAGAGAACCCATACGGTCGCGGATCTTCTATGAGCTCCCGAGCCTCTGTCCGTTCTTTGAATCGACCATTGTCGATTGCGTTGGAACTGCAGTGGTAAGCTCTTCTTTCTTCTAGATCATCATTTTCCAATTATTCCTCTTTTTTAAGTTATCGTGGGTTTAAAATTTTGTGTATTTTTGTATATATACAACTTTATAAGGAGATTCAAGCCTCGTGGTTCAATTATATCGATCTCCTAGCATCAAGGTAGGTGGTTTGTTCCTTTTTGTTCAAAGTTTTTGAGTATTATGTGCAAATTCCACCAGTACCCTTGAATGGGGTATTGTGTGTTTACTGTTTTACACTTGTTTATTTTCCTTCCTATCTTGTATGCTTGTGTAGAGGTAATTTGGTTATGTACAAGGATAATTTCTATGCTTGGATGTTTTTACCATGCTTATATGTTTATGACCTTTTGGTCGTGTTCAGCCTATTGGTCATTATACCTGTTTTCCATGCCTTGTGACCGTAGGATGGAGTGTTGTTCCCAGACATGCTTGAGATGTTGTAGAATGGTTAGCCAAGTAGCTCTATAGGTTTACTTTTCCCATATAGCATCATTATGCACTAACTAGAATGGGGCCGTGAAGAACCTGGTGCTATAGACTATAAAGGGAAATACCAAGTTGTCTTCCTCAAAGAGTCTTGGGCATTATAGACTCTGGGGGATAGACCGAGTGAGATTCCTAGAGAGTCTTGTACATTAGACTACAAGAGGATATACCGAGTGAGATTCCTAAGAGATTCTTGAGCTTTATTGACTATACAGGGACAGATCGAGTGATCTACCTCAGAGAGTCTTGTTATGTTTAAATTTCCTTAAACCATTCCAGGATATATGAGGGATTGACAGAGTGAGCTTCCTCGGAGAGTATGTGATAAACCTAAGTCTATAAGAGGAATTGACCAAGTGAGCTTCCTCGGAGAGTCTCTAGACATAGGGGCTATAAGGGGAATTGACTATGTGATCTTCCTCAGAGATTCCCAGACTATATTAGACTATAAGGGGAATTGACTGAGCGTGCTTCCTCAGAGAGTCTTATAATTTTGTATGACCAGACCAAAGGGGATAGGCTAAGTGTACTTCCCAGAGGGTTGTTGGTACTTCTTGGATAGGACCAGAGGGGATGGTTGTGAGTACTTCCCAGAGGGATTTCTATTTGTGGTTAGCTGTTTGCTTCACTGCTACTTGTTGATCTGTGGATTGTTTACTGCTGTGTATTATCCTGTTCTTCTTATTGTGTATCATTTACTATACTTTACCTTCTATATACTCACTGACTTTTAGGCACAGATCTTCGGGTGGTTACCTATTGGGATTTAGTCTCACACCCTATTTGGGTTATGCTTTTTGTCCCAAACATATTATATTATTGCAGGTATAGAAAAGGGAAAGCTCCCTTCCACTTCAGGTACTTGACATGAATTGTAGCAGGGGATCATGGGACCAAGATGAGGCTTGCGATTCTGAGGATTTTCCTATCTGTTTTCTTTTGTACTTCAGTTTAGTATTGTATTCAGCATTGGGACTTGTTTGGCTACTTTCCTAGACATCTGTATCATGAATCAATTCATATATATATGTTCTCCAGTTTTTTATTGTTTTAGTCTTCCACAGTGTACTGTTATGGGATATTTACTACTTCCGCTATTGTATGTGTTGTTTACTTTCGTTGTGTACTCTACCAATGAAAGCATAGATTCCCCACTAACACACCCAAGGCCCTCTCTGCTAGTTGACATCCTCTGGAATTTATAGAAATGTGCTCGAGGCCATGTGACCAACCGGGTATGGGGCGCCTATGGGTGGCTTCCGGAACCAGGACATTACAAAGTGGTATCAGAGGAATTATTTTCTCCTGAATTACTATTTGGAACCTATATCCAGCGATAGGACAGAATAGGTACTTGGTAATAAGTTGTGCCCGGGAGTAGCTAACCCATGTATAGAGAAAATCCAATCTACCTCATTTATTGCAATTTCCTTAGGTTTTGAAATTTTTACAGTTGATTTGATTTCACCCTGAGTGAATCACATGATTTGTGTTGTTACCGTTGTTGTTATTGTGGTTCAATTTCTATTGTAACCTGATGATATGAGGGTATGAAATCTCATGCATCATATAGGTACTTGTTATAAATCACAGGCCATGCATTATTGTCATGTCATCTAGGATGAATTAGCTATTTTATGTTTTTGTTATAGACGTTCTGTAGATTATTCATGCTGTTGAGATAGATACTTTGATAGAATCCCTGCTGTTTAATAGGAAATTTGTCTATATAAGTGATTTGCTTAAACTAATGCCAAATTTTGATTCATGAGGTGTTATGAGGCCACATGAATCGGAAATTGGTGCATCATTGACCTGTTTCCCATGTTTATGACATGTATGGGATGCCAAGCTTTGATTCGCGGGGAGTATGGGCCCTCAAGGATCAGAATTTGGCACCTTATCAGTTGTTTTCTGTGTTTTGTGGCCTTCGGAGTAGTTTATGAGCTACTGCCCAGAAAAATCCAGATTACATGGCATGTACTTTATGAATACACATCATGTAGTTTTTAAATCGTGTCACTGACTATGTGGGCAGCAACATGTGGTTGTGAAAAATCTTCCGGAACACACCATGTACGGTGAGTACACACCATGTTGTAGAGACCGTGTGTCTACCCGTGTGACTAATGACACTGATGGATGAAACTTCGACTATACGTGTCATGTCCTATTTTCAAACATCATGCCATATAACCTAAGTACTCGGTCATGTCACGAACAACATGGGTTGGGGAAAACCTTCAAGTATACACCGTGTGCACAGGGAGCATGCTGTGTAGAGTGAACCGTGTAGCCGACCATGTAACTAATAACACGGGTCATTGAATCCTTGTCTAGTACACGCCATGTCCTTCGTGAACATGTCGTTTAGTCTATGATTAAGAGGACTATGTGGGTTAGCCATGTAAGGAGACTCAGGCATGGGAATAGAGTTCAGGTACACACTGTGTGTGGGGACAACACGTCGTGTGGTTGGGGCGTTACACGACCAGTTGTGGCAGAAGTACACGCCCATGTGAATGGCATAAACGAACACACCATGTAGTTTTTATACACACTGTGTAGTCTTGTTTTTTAAAACATAAATGTTTCTTTATTCTGTTCTCCTCTTGTACTCTTCAGTTCTCAGTCTTTGATAATCCTGATCTAAGGTGTTCTTTTGAACTTTCAGAGTTTTTCCACCGAGACATCCCCTGGTTGTACGTTAGCTTCCAGAAGGTGATCACACACCGAATATGGCTGATCAGGGACCTCTTAAAGATCCTCTGGTTGTGCCATCCTTGGCACCAGCAGTTATATCAGTTGAAAGTGCCGATGCATAGTTTAGGGAAGATTTTCTGAAGATGATGCAGACCTCCCAGGGAGCACTGCCTCCTACCCCATCGATGGTAGTGTTGATGCGGGTCTTCCAGCAGTAGCATCCTCCTACATTCTCAGGGGAAGGAGGACCTCAGGCTGTAGAGTAGTGGCTCGAGGCCATGCTGATGATTTTTGAGTATCTAGAAATACCTCCAGAGAAGAGGGCGACGCTTGAGACCTATATGCTCGGATACTCCACCAAGAGGTGGTGGGAAGTGATCTCACAGTAAGGATGCTAGTAGAGTATGACTTGGGATGAGTTTCGGCACATCTTCTACGATTAATTGTACCCAGAGACCTTGGGGGCTGACCGAGCCTGGGAGTTTATGAATCTGGAGCAGGGTACACTTTCTGTTATGGAGTACTCGTCTTTCTATATTGAGATACAATGTTTCATGCCTATTCTAGGAGATGATGATTTGTTCCTTGTGTAGAAGTTTGAGGATGCTCTAAGGCATGACATCCACTCGCAGGTGAACATCTTCAGGTTGACTTCCATATCCTCTATCATCAATTAGGTGTTGATCACTGATCACAATCTGAGGGATTATAAAGTAGTGATCCAGGGTGGCTTGACATCCAGAGTTAGTGTTCCTACTACTGATATCAGGAAGTTCCACAGGGAGACTACTCAAGGAGATTAGATTAGGCAGAATGTATCTTTGGGCATCTAGTTTATATGATACCAATGCGGGTGTAGCGGGCATACTAGGCCTCATTTCCAGAGAGACCCTATGGAGTGACGATCTTGCGGAAAGATGGATCATCTTTAGTGTTTATGTCATACATTCTCACCTACAGTAGGTGGTAGGGGTTCTTCTATGACCCCACGTTCAGGAGATGCATCACCAGTTTCTCACTAGTCTTGGAACTAGAGTTCTTCCGGCTATTCAGGCCAAGGTGCAGGTCACGGCCGTGGTGTTCAGTCACCAGGCTACCACCAACAGCAGGGTGGATCATCTCAGAGTGGTCAGGCAGGGTCACAGGGCCACAGTACAGGCCAGACTTTTGTAGTGGAGCAGACCCATTAAGATCAGGATCCTGTCCCTTCTACAGTTCGAGGTATGATCTTAGTATCCTTTGTTTTATCTTCTTCTCTTTTCGATATTGGTGCAATGCATAGCTTTTTATCTATTTCTGTTGTGAAGAGGCTTGGGCTCTACATCTTTTCCTTTTTCAATACTTTGACTCTTGACACATTATTGGGGACTAGAGCGGTTAGTGTACGTCAGAGCAAAGAGTGACCTCTTGAGGTTGCAGGGTGTAACTTCTTATGGGACCTCTATTTCCTAGATATGAAAAGCTATGATGTCATTCTTGGAATGGACTAGCTAGTTCCCTTCCAGGAATTCGTCGACTATTATCTTCATAGGGTGAGTTTCATAACACCATAGGGTGGATCCTTTCTTCATAGAGGTGATTGGGATGACCGGGAGAGCAGAGCAGGACCTGAGCATCATGGGTTGGGAGGAGTTACAACCCAAATTACTAGCCTTTATCCGGATAACCATGGGACTTCATAGATAGACCTTCCTCCAGTGGTGAATTGTTTCAGATATGTCTTTCCAGATGACTTTTTAGGTTTACCTCTAGAGCGTGATGTGGACTTCTCGACTGATCTTGTTCCAGGAGTGGCACCGGTGTCTACTACTCCTTATAGGATGGATACACCTGAGTTTCAGGATCTTAAGAAGCTGTTGGAGGAGTTTCAGACAAAGGGTTTCATCTGACCCAGTACTTCTCCTTGGGGTTTTCCTATCCTGTTTGTGAAGAAGGAAGACAGTACCCTAAGGATTTGTGTGGACTATCTGAAGTTGAACCAGCTGACGGTCAAGAACTGATATCCCTTGCCAAGAATCAATGATCTCTTTGATTAGCTTCGAGGAGCCCAGGTGTTCTCAAAGATTTATTTGAGATTCGGTTATCATAAGTTGAACATTAGACCATCTGATATACCTCTTATAGCCTTCAAGAGAAGGTATGGTCTATACGAGTATATGGTTATGCTGTTTGGTCTCATGAACGTACATACAGTTTTCATGGCACTGATGAACCGAGTGTTTCATCCATACATGGATTTCTTCGTGGTTGTTTTTGTGGATGATATCTTGGTGTATTCTCACACTCTACATGACCATGTTACCCATCTTGAGATCATTCTGAGTACACTGAGAGAGCATCAGTTATATGATAATATCTCAGAATTCCACTTTTGGATAGATAAGATTCACTTTTTGGGTCACGTTATCTCAGAGACGGGAGTATTAGTAGACCCAGATAAAGTGAGAGCAGTAGTTTCCTGGGAGCAACCAAAGAATTTCTTTGAGGTGCGAAGTTTTCTAGGGCTGGCTGGATACTACAGACGCTTCATTCAGGACTTTTCACACCTAGAATCACCACTAACATGTCTGAACAAGAAAGGGGTGAAGTTATTATAGTCAAATTCTTGTGAGTCATCCTTTCAGGATCTGAAAGGGAGGTTGACTTCAGCATCGATACTAGTATTTCCAGAGCCGGGAAAGAGCTATACTGTTTACTACAATGCTTCGGGTAGCGGGCTGGGAGCTGTGCTGATGCAAGGAGATGGAGTCGTTGTGTATGGGTCTTCGTAGTTGAGACAACATGAGAGGAATTAACCGACGCATGATCGGGAGTTGGAAGTTATTGTTCATGCCCTACGTTGTTGGAGGAATTATCTTCAGGGAGAGCACTTTGTGGTGTTTACCGATCAAAAGACTCTCAAGTACATCTTCACTTAGCGTGATCTGAATTTGAGATAGCGAAGGTGGGTTGAGTACCTTTTGTCTTTTGACTTTGAGCTTGCCTACACGCCCGGAAAGGGCAATGCTATGGTTGATGCACCGAGCAGGAGGACTCAGTTACAGGCAGTTCAAGAGGCCAGCAGTGAGTGGAAGCTTATGGATCTATTCTCCGAGATGCATTTGGAGGTGCACAACAGTCAGGGGAAGATGTTTCTTTCTTTTGTGGTTGTTACCTATACTCTTCTTGATCGAGTACGAATGAGGCAGCTATCAGATTGTGAAGGCCTAGTCCTACGGGAAAGCGTGTCAGGATAGGACCCTCTTCCTGGATAGATAGTAGGAGAGGATGAGATCTTGTGTTTTCAGGGACGCATATGGGTGGTAGTAGACATACGTGAGGAGCTTATGTAGGAATTTCATTCCTCAGTTTGGGTAGTTCATCCTAGCATCACCAAGATGTATCGTGATCTTCACAACTAGTATTGGTGGCCAAGTATGAAGAGTGACGTTTCTAGTTTCATCTTGAGGTGTTCCACTTTTTAGCAGGTGAAGGCAGCGTATCAACGACCAACAGGGCTTCTGTAGCAGTTACCCATTCTTGAGTGGAAGTGGAATGATGTCGTGATAGAATTTGTGACCGGTTTTCTGAGGTATCCTTGAGGGAACGACGCAGTATGCATTGTCATTGACCGACTCACGAAGGTTTCTCACTTCTTTCCAATCAAGGAGACCTTCAGTGTTGATGATATGGGGCGGTTGTACATCTGAGAGATTTTACATCTCCATGGAGTTCTGCACTCCATTATTTCAGATAGGGATGCATGTTTTACTTCTCGGTTCTAGCAGGGGCTTCGGAAGTCTTTGGGTACACAGGTACTTTTGAGTACATCTTACCATCCCCAGACAGATGGCCAGTCCGAACGTATGATTCAGGTGCTTGAAGATATGCTTGGAGCTTGAATTCTGGATTTTGGAGGTTATTGGGAGAAGCATATACCTCTTGTGGAGTTTGCCCATAACAACAGTTTTTAGGAGACTATTTAGATGGCACCTTAGGAGGCCATGTACGGTAGGCCAGGACGATCACCTTTATGTTGGATGGAGGTAGGAGAGGCAGCTTTGCTGGGACCTCATCTTGTTCAGGAGACCTTAGAGTAGATAGAGTTGATTCGGAAGAGGATGGCTATAGCACAGTCTCGACAGAAGTCTTATTCTAATCAGCAGAGACGACCTCTGGAGTTTGTGGTCGGGGATTAGGTCTTCCTACTTGTCGCACCGAGGTTGGTACACAAGAGGATCCAGAGATAGGGTAAGCTTTCACCATGGTACGTTGGGCTGTTTGAGGTGTTGGAGAGAGTTAGGCTGGTTACCTATCTGTTGCAGTTACCTCAGAGGTACCAGGCTATGCATGACGTCTTCCACGTTTCTCAGCTCCGATGTTACTTTTCAGACTCATATCATGTCCTTCAACCTGAAGAGGTTGAGCTTGAAGTAGATGCATCATTTTAGAAGCATCCTATCTAGATTGTCGATCGTAGTACGAAGGTTCTCCATGGCCAGTATGTTCCTATGGTACGGGTGCTATAGCAGCATGAGCGAGTACAAGGCGAGACTTGGGAGAGGGAGACCGATGTACAATCACAGTTGCTGGAGTTGTTTAGGGTTTCGCCTTCTACGCCTCACTAGGGAAATCCAGGACAAATTTATTTAAGGGGGTAAGTTTGTAAGAACCTGAACCATCTTTTCAAGTATGTTTTTCTTTTTTCTAGAGTTTTTGAGAAATGAGGAGTGTCTAGATATTTTTGAAGTACACGCTGTGTAATTTATGAGTACACTCCATGTACTCCCTTGCCGTGAGAGGCTGTGTCCTGGCCATGTCCGGGACACAAACACGGCCATGTAGGGTTGATGTGGAGGCCTCTTAAAGCGGAGTACAGAAAAGGCTAGTCGCGTCGTGTAATAAAAAATTACACGCTGTGTACTTTTTTTCATTAAACACACTGGGGTCACATTTGATGGACAGAACCATCTTCTTTTAGGTTCTGTTCATCTAGGAGAAACTATACGGCCGCATATCTTCTCTGAGCCCCCGAGCCTCTATCCATTCTCTGAATCGATCGACGTCGATTGCGTTGGAACCATAGTGGTAAGATCTTCCTTCTTATAGAGCTTCATTTTTCAATTCCTCCTCTTTTTCATGTTATCGTGGGTTGAAATTTTTGTTTGTTTTCATAGATCTACAAAGTTATAAAGAGATTCAAGCCTCGTGGTTCAAGTATATTGATCTCCTAGAATCAAGGTAGGTGTTTTTTGCCTTTCCGTTCAAAATTTTTGAGTATGATGTGCAAATTCCACCAATACCCTTGGATGGGTTATTGCGTGTTTATTGTTTTACCCTTGTTTTTTTTTCTTGCCTTGATTGTATGCTTGTGTAGAGGTCATTTGGTTATGTAGAAGGATATTTTATATTCTTGGAAGTTTTACCCATGATTATCTATTTAGGACCTTTTGGTCTTGTTCAGCCTATTGGTCGTTATACCTGTTTTCCATGCCTTGTGATCGTAGGATGGAGTGTTGTTCCCTAACATGATTGAGATGTTGTAGACTAGTTATCCAAGTATCTATATAGGTTTACTTTGGCCAAATAGCATTATTATGCACTGACTGGCACGGGGCCATGAGAACCTGGTGCTATAGAGTATAAGGGGATACACCAAGTGGGCTTCCTCAAAGATTCTTGGACATTATAGACTATAGGGGATAGACCGAGTGAGCTTCCTAGAGAGTCTTGGACATTATAGACTACAGGAGGATAGACCGGGTGAGCTTCCTTAGATATTATTGAGCTTTATAGACTATAAAAAGATAGACTTAGTGAGATTTCTCAGAGAGTCTTGTTATGTTTGAATTTCCTTAAACCATTCCAGGCAATAGGAGGGATTGACCGAGTGATCTTCCTCAGAGAGTATGTGACCGACCTGAGGTGATAAGAGGAATTGACCGAGTGAGCTTACTTAAAGAGTCTATAGACTTTGGGGATATAAAGGTAATTGACTGTGTGATCTTCCTCAGAGAGTCCCTAACTACCTTATACTATAAGGGAAAATGAAAGAGTGTGCTTACTCATAGAGTCTTATAATTTTATATGACCAAACCAGAGGGGTTAGGCTGAGTGTACTTCCCAGAGGGTTGTTGGTAATTATTGTATAGGACCAGAGGGGAGGGTTGTGAGTACTTCCCAGAGGGATTCCTATTTTTGGTTAATTGTTTTCTTCACTACTGTCTGTTGATTTGTGGATTGTTTACTGCTGTGTATTATCATGTTCTGGTTACTGTGTACTGTTTACTGTACTTTACCTACCATATACTCACTGACTGTTAGGAACAGATCTTTGGGTGGTTTCCTACTGGGATTTAGTCTCACACCCTGTTTGGGTCATGAATTTGGGCCCAAACATATTATATTTTCATAGGTATAGATAATGTAAAGCACCCTTCCACTTGAGGTACTTGACTTGCATTGGAGTAGTAGAGCATGGGACCAAGCTAAGTCTTGAGATGATGAGGAGTTTCTTATCTATTTTCTTTTGTACTTCGGTTTAGTATTGTATTCAGCATTGCGAATTATTTGGATGCTTTCTTAGACATGTGTATAATGCATCATTTAATATATATATGTGTGTGTGTGTGTGTGTGCTCCAGTTGTTTGTTGTTTTAGTCTTCCACTGTGTACTGTTGTTGGATATTTACTGCTTCCACTATTATATGTGTTGTTTACTTCGGATGTGTACTCTGCCAATGAGAGAATTGTTTCCCTACTAACACACCCAAGGCCCTCACTGCTAGTTGGAAGCCTCTGGAATTCATAGAAATGCACTTGAGGCCATGTGACCAACCGGGTACGGGGAACCTCTGGGTGGCTTCTGGAATCGGGACATTACAATTGACATGTATAGTGACACTGTTCATTGAAGTTGAATCATTGAACTATGGTTAGTGCATTGAGTGGTTCCCAAACATCATCTATCATATTTATTAGATTCTTCATGTCCTTTTGGAATTCTTGAGCTTAATTCTCCTTTTTTCCACACTTAAAGTATTTCATAGTTATTTTCATATTATTTAAAAGTTACTTATTACCACAAATTTTACATACGGTAAGATAGATTTCTATTCCTCCATTTCCTTTTTCATTTGATCATAAAACATAAAACTCCTTGCATATTGTCTTGTATCCATTTCAATTGAAACATTCTCTACACTATATGTTTACTTTTAGAGCAAACCGAACATGTTCTTTCTAATTAGCAAAGTCTTGGATTGCAGGATATTTTTAAATATTTGGTTTTAAAACACTAAAGAATCTATCTACATTTCGATTATGGTTAGAAAAAACCTAATACATTCCTTTCAAACCATGTGAAATTTAACTAATATATTTTAATAGATTCAATATCCTTTTTATTAAGCTTCAAAAATTCTCACTAGGTCTTCCACTATGGGAAAAAGGGGTTTTTGCGACGGGTTATTTGCGACGGGGATAAATCCCGTCGCAAATAGTCCCTTTAGAAACTTATTTGTGATGGGGGAATTTTCCCATCGCAAATAACTACTTATTTGTGACAGGGAATGCTCGCCCATCGCAAAAGGTTTGGCGCGCAATGCGCGCCAAACCGCAGGAATGTTTTTTGCAACGGGGGGTTACCACCGGTTGCAAATAACCGACGGCGGTAAAAAATATTTGCGACGGCAATATACCCCCGTCGCAAATAGTATGTCGGCAGGTTATTATTTGCAACGGGTCCCGTCGCAAATAACTATTTAATCATTGACCGTGATAAATGCGGGCTAAAGTATTTGCGACGGGTACCGTCGCAAATAATACTATTTGCAACGGGTATCCCATCACAAATAATCCCGTCGCAAATAAGCTAACCTATAAATACCCCCATCCATTTTTTTCATTCATTCTCAAACTCTATCTTCTACTTCTCTCAAAACTCTATTTTTAGAGTTCACAGTTTCTTAAGTTTAATTTTTATTTTCGGAGTTGATATTGAAGTCTTCAACAACTATCAGAGATCAACCTCAGATCAATTTTAAAGGTATTTATGTTCATTTTAATTTAATATTTATTTTAAAAATTTTATTAGTTTTAATTATTCTTAATTAGTTGTAATTTAATTATGTTTAGATTGTTTTGTTATTTAATAAATTTATATTATTAGTATTCATTGTTTATAGTTAATGGTAATTAGGAATAATTAATAATAATTAGAAATAATTAATAATAAATAGGAATAATTAATAATAATTAGGAATAATTAGGAATAATTATTAATAATTAGTCATAATTAAGAATATATACTAATAATTAGTAATAAATACTAATAATTAGGAATAAATAGTAATAATTAGTAATAATTTAGAATAATTTAGAATAATTAGGAAATAATTAAAAACAATTACAAAAAATAAGAAAAAATACGAATAATTACTAATAATTACTAATAATTACTAATAATTACTAATAATTACTAATAATTACTAATAATTACTAATAATTACTAATAATTACTAATAATTACTAATAATTACTAATAATTATTAATAAACCTCCTCCATGCACGCATTAACCTTTACAACTAAGCCATTTCATTTTTTTATACATTTAATAATCTATCTATATATATATAGTTATATTTATTCGTATATTAATATAGATTTATATTAATATAAATATATTTTGTTATATGAATATATATATATATATATATATATTCATATATTAATATATATATTTATTAATATATTAATATCTATTTATATCTATTTATATATATATATATGTAGTTATAAATTTTTATTCGTATATTTATTTGTATATTAATATATATTTATAAACTTAGTTTAAAATAAATTTATAAAATATGTTTTTTAAGTGTATTTATAAATAAATAAATAAATAAATACATACATATATACAAGACACACACACACACACATGTATAGTTATGAATGAATACATAAAAATGAAGGGGTGAAAATCCATCGAGAATGTTAAAATAACTATAACTTCTAATATGTAAGTCCGTTTCAACTAAACAACCAGTCAAATCGAAGAACATGAAATGATCTTCGATATGATATGCGGTACATGCCAAACAGACATCCGGATCAGAAGTTATAGCCATTTGAATGTTAAAATGACCATAACTTCTAATCCAGGAGTCCGTTTCAGCTTTACAATCAGTCAAGTCGAAGAACATGAAACGATATTCGATATGATATATGGTACAAGTTTATCAGACATCAGGATCAGAAGTTATAGCTATTTGAATGGTAAAAAATAGGGGTACCCCGACTAAAAACACAGTTTTAGAGTCCTTCTGGGCCACTTTTGGCCTTGAAAATCCCTTGACCAAGGTTCCCCCAGTAACAAAGACGTAGATCTCATCGTAGGCTTCGATTTGATATGTTGTAGAGCTCAAAAGGAGTCCTGGATCAAAAGTTATGGACGTTTGAAGTTTGGGTTTTATTTTCAACTTATTTTTTATCTTTCATTAATTTTTTTTATTTTTTTATATTCAAAGAGTTATTAAATGACTATTAATTGATAAAAATTACATAATAACTAATTAAAAATACTTTTTAATTTATTTTATATTCCTCTTTTATTAAATATTTTATAAATTAATATTATATTTCCATAGATCCTTTCAAAAATATATTTATAAAATAAATATTATATTTATATCAATATAAAGAGATTAATATATTTAAATATTAATAAATAATTTTTAATTTTTTTTTAATTTTTTTTATTATTTGCGACGGGCCCGTCGCAAATAGCCTCTTCAAAGAAACTATTTGCGACAGTAAAAGGGCCCGTTGCAAATACTTTGTTGCGATGGGCCCGTCGCAGAATTGTTTTTAAAAAAAACCAGAAATATATTTGCGAGGGGCCCATTTTCCTTCGCAAAAAAATTTATTTACGATTGGCCCATCGCAAAAAAATTAGTTGCAACGCCGTTTTCCGCAACGGGTCATTTGAGATGGGGCCCCATCGCAAAAGGCCATTTATGACGGGATCCCGTCGCAAATGACCCGTCGCAAATACCTAGATTTCTAGTAGTGTTCGTAAGATTATTTTTAGAGAAATACTAGTTATGAAATATTTTTTTGAATTCTCACCACTCTATTATTTTAACTGCATCCTTTATTGTTATATTATTCATAAATTTAAACCACTGATCAGATTACTCTTCAGAACTACTGAGGTCTAATGTAACTTCATCTTGATCAGAGAAATAAAGCACAAATAAATATATTTTCCATGGAGTAGACCCCTTATTATATTATAAATGGATTAGAAGATACACGGAATGAGGGCGGTTGTTGTCATATGGAAGAATAAATAGATAATTTCACTCTCTTAGGTAAAGGTGAATGTTCCACGTGATTTAGGATATTGTTAAAAACTTGGGTAAATTGTTTAAGTACCACTATAAGGTTTAAAACTTCACATAACATTGAATTAGGAATGTTTTTAAAGCCATTGTTAAATTTCCTATCACATTGGTTGTTCCTTTGGTTTTTCCTGGTACCACCATTTTCTAATGTATAAAAGTTTAAGATAAGACATAAGTTAATAAATCAAGGATAAAGAACTTATTCTTATGTGTATAATAATTCTAAGGTCTTAACTTGTAAAATCCATAATGTTATCCGATTTTGTATATTACTAACCAAATTTCCAATTTAATTAAAACTTACTCTATTACCAACTATAATGGAATATATATTATATACATGATAATTAAATTATTTTAAGAAAAGAATACATAATATTAAAATTCCAAAAAAGGAAAGGTTTAGTGTATTGAGAAAATTAGGATTACACAATCTGAGTATATGGGTGATCATAAACATCATCATCGCATTATATGCATGGGATCATAATCAAATGAAATGAATGAGGAAGTCATAAATTTTGGAATATATATAATAATTAAACATCATAAACATAATTAAAGGAATGATACTAAGACATCATAGCATTTGTTTCAAATATAACTACACCATATCCATGAATAACATCATTGACCAATGAAAATGCATTAGGTCTATGCATAATGATTTTAGGAGATATAATACTTAACCCAATGAATTAAATGGATATATAATTTCAAGTCCATCTATCACAACAAAATATTCTAATAAATATACATTCCTAGGAAGGAATCATAGATAAATAATAAACATGGAAAAAACCCATGATAAAATAATTGGATATATAATGATTTCATAAAAAAAATATAGATTAATAAAGATGGAGTTTCCCCAAAGAAGAAATAAAAAAATATTTTTTACACTAAATAGTTGTATAAAATGTAAAAACCTAGGTAAAAATATAATAAATCACATTCAATTCTATTAATATAGTTATACTTATTATAAAAAAAAATTAAATAATTTTAAAATAAGAAGGGAAATATTTTTAATTAAACACTTTTATTATACAGTTTTATTTAAAATCATAAATTATATAAAAATAATTGAATTTGAAAAAATAATTTAATTTTTTTAATCAACGTATAAAAATATACTTAGTGTGTAATATATTGATTTTTCAGAAAATATGGAATTTTTTAGTGGATAGTTAAGAATACTATCTTGGTAAAAAAGTCATTTCTTTTGAATAGTTTATGTAATTTAAAATTGACATTATGTTTTTAACATAATTTCAAATATCCTAAGTATTATTTAGTAATATTTAATCCACTAAAATACTTTAGATTAAATATTATATTATATTTTAATATAAATATGTTTTTGGGTTTTAAAATGGGTTTTTATGTAAATTGTTTTAAATGCCAAAATGTTTTTACTTTTAATTTTAATGAACATAATCAATAATGAAAAAAAAATTATGAAATTTATAGATTATATATCAAAAAATATTAACATATATTCATAAAAATATTATCATTAATCATAGATTCAATGTAAAATCATCTTCTTCTAGAAAAATACAGTCCATGAAAATCCTCTTTTTCATTTCGTCTCTAGGTTTTATTTTAAATTAAATTTTATAACTTATGTTAATTGAATTTGGTAAAATTAATTAAAATAATTTATATTATCCAATAATTTTAATCTAATTTTCTTTATAAATAATAGAGAATGCATAAAAAAATTAATTACCGTGATTTAGGTAAAAACAGATTTACTAGGGCTAAACTAAAAATATACAGGTTAAAATGACTTAAAAGCTTGTATAAAATATATTTTATGGAAATATATAGACCTTATATTTTCTAATACTTGATTATAATCTATTTTGGGAACTTGTTTCGTATTAAAAACATGGGTACAACATTTTATTTTCAAAAAATATAAGTGTGCCACTAACCACAGTTATAATAGGCCACCCCCTTTCCCTTCTTCTAAAACACCCTCAAACCCTTTTAGTTCGATCAAGCCCTAAAAAATGACTTTAAAAAATTCGTCCCATCATATGATAATGCTTTTTTTTGGAAATAAACTCTATGAATACTTTAGGTATAATACTAAATATTTGGTCTTAGAAGAGGAAAAATTCTTACATATGTGTTTTTATATTATTTCTTCTTCCGCTACCTTTAAATGTTCGTCATTCATTTTTATATAATAACACAAGTATCTACCATATACTGAGATGTTATTATGTTAATATAATGACTTAAATACATCTAATTTTTACTCAAATGGTAAAATATAATGGTTCTTGTGTGTACGGCAGACAACCACCTCGCGAACCGATGTGACACGTTTTCCATCAACACCTCACATACTTGGGTATGATGATGAATATAAAGTATATATATGATATTCATAATATAATTATACATATATAGTAATTATATAGTATATAAATTTTTAATTTCCATTACATAGGGGGTATGATAATGTTCCTCCTGTGTAAAAAAGACTACCCCTTCATGATGTGATGTGAATCATTTTTGACTGGCACTTTACATAGAAGGAAATAAAGATATATTTATTTAATATATATGACATAAGTTAAATAATTATGATATTAATTTCAAATTTATCATTATAAAAAGTTAATATATCATTTTATTTATTTCCTTTTCTCTCACTCAAAAATGAAAATGTCGTTCATGTATATGTGGACTATCGCCTTCATGAAGCAATGTGACTCTGTTTTCATCACCATATAAAATAGATGATATATATAAGTATATTTAATGAAATAATACATTATATGAAATATTATGATCATTTTTATGGTTAAAATATTACTAAATTATTTTACATAATGAAAATTGAAAAATTTAAATGTTACTCATAGGTATATACAGCCTACCATCAACATGACTGTAAAGTAGTTTATTTTTCATAACCATATTTATTGATTAGTATAAATTAATAATTTAAGTATAAATATGAAAATTATTTCATGATTTATATTTTTATATGTTTAAATAATTACCTCTTTTATCATAGTCAACCCACAAAAATCTTTTTTTGATACATAAGTTGAATATGGTCAAAACATAAGATGTGAAACAAACTGATTAAGTAATCATATATAAAGTGTAATAAGTTCAATAAAATGAATAAAAAATAGAAAATGGTTCCAAATAAACTAAATAAATAATTTAATTTTATTATTTATGGATATAAATAATGTCTGTGATGAATCAAACCCGAGGTAAGGGACTTCATACTATTTTCATTTACTTGAGGCATATTTTGATTTTATGCACCTATATTATTTTGTGAGGTGTATATACAAACCCTTTGACATTTTATATAATAAATTGCTATAATATCAGAATATTTAATTTTTTTAACAATTATTTTTCCATGGGGCTTAATTTTCAAGTTTTTTCTAAGAAATAAATGAGTTTTCTTTTTAAAAAACTCTATTAATGTTTTCTTTCCAACTCTTTCTCTTCTATGTACATGTTTTTAAAATGAATTTATGAAAGTTTTTATATGAAAAAAAAATATTTATATATTAATATTTAGGTCTCTTCACTTTATATTAATGTTTTTCAAATGGAATCTTTTTATGTGTTTCATATGGAACGTTTTAAAAAATGATAAAAGGAATGTTCTATTTTAACATATATAGAGACAGGTAATTTTTTATGATCACAACCATTATTTGATGTTTTGATCATTTATAAGATTTTATGTTTTATTAAAAAAACCCAATTTCCCTTCTTTAGTGTATTTTATTATTAAAAAGTGGTTTTTCAAAAGAAAATATTATTTTGGTATTGTAAATGGATTTTTGAAAGAAAAGGGTATTTTTATATTGGAGAGTTATTTCATATGAATTTAAAAGTGGTTTTCAAATATTTTATTTAAAAAAAATTCAAGAATAAAATTTTTTTTATTCATTATATAGTACTTGATCATTATACATGAGAAATGGGTGTGTGCAGATAGCACTGTGTGTTCCTGTTATAGCTTATTCGATGGGTGCTCCCTAGTAGTTCTAGTTCAACCTGTTATAGATTAAATTATGGGTGCACTTAGATAGATATCGAATTAATTAGGTATATATTATGTTCTTTATAGTATTATATTTTTATTTAGTCATATGGTTATTCAAATTTGTAAGGGTTTGGTAAGGGTTCTATGAGATGATATCCCAAGGAACCTACGTGACTTTTTTATGCTTACTAATGATTTTTATTGGAAATAATTTGTTTTTAAAAGGAAATATTAATGAATTTTAATTCAATTTATGGGAAAAAAGTTATTTTTTCAAGAAAATGTGTTTCATATGTTTTCATGTTTTTCACGGGAATAATGGTATTCTTAGTTTAATGTCCCTTACTAATATTTTTATGCTCATACCAGATATTTAAAATGTTTCTCATGTGATTTAAGGATGTGTAAGGTAAAATAAGATGTAAAGTTAAAAGACATGAATATTTTTAATGAAATAAACTCAAGTTTTATTTTAACAGTTTTATATGGTGGTAGAAATGGATACTGATCGGAAGTTTCCAAATTATATTATATGGTTTTTTATGTATGATTTATTACTTAATTCTCTAAAACTCCAAAATAGAAATGATCATTAAATGTAAGAGAAATAATTCATGACATAAAACTCATTATTATTTAATATTAAAGGTTGGGTCCTTATAATTGGTGTTATATGATGGTTTAGATAACTTTAGAGTTTAGGATATTTTTATTAGAATTTTTTTAAATATTTTACTTTATGGTGAAGTTGAAATGATATTTAATTTTAGGATTACCATGTTGTTTCATATAAAATATGTTTATTTACAATGATTTCCATAGAGTAAATTTGGAAGCTATAGTTTGAAGTCGCCAAAAAGAAAATATCCTTCTATATTACCATCCCTAGATGGTTGGAGTTAGAATAGAATACTTTGATGTTGTGATGGATCAGTTTACACAAGATATAAATTCTAGTGGTATCAATGCAATAGAAACCAGATCTACCATTAAGGAACATGTCTATATTATATCATATCATGGGTAAAAATCCCCCACCATTTAGTAGATCTTATGACCCTTTGGTTTCTGAAGTACGGAACAATTCTCTAGAGAAGATATTTGAAGTCCAGGGATGTTCAGAATATCAAAATCTAACTATTTTTTTATCGTTTTGAAGGTGAAGCTGATCAGTTGTGGTATTTGGTTAAGAATACTACATATAAATGTGATCATGTTTCCATGTAATGGAAAATATTTAAGGATATTTTCCATGAGAAATATTTCCCTAAATTTTTTCAACTCTGGATTTAAAAAACAATTCTGATAATTGAGGTAAAAATATGAAGATTCTATGGCCACGTATGGAGATACTTTTATAATACTAGAAAGATATGTACTAGAATTTATTCAGCATATTGATAGAAAAATTAATAGAGTTTGAACATTATTTAAACCAAGACAATTAATATCTTTGGCCACATGAGAATTTAAAATCTTTGAGAATGTTTTTTGTTGTGATAAAAAATTGAGATGAAGTTTTTTGACACTTATGTTCCTTGTGATGATGAATTTAAATAGTGGTCAGGGTGGTGGGATATATAGAAACATACAATCAAGAAATATGGATATAAGAAAATAAAGTTATTATCTTGTGGTATCTATGGTAAAAACACCTCAAATAATTTCTTATGAAATCAGGGAAGTACGACTGGTGCGTAAAGTTTGTACAACTGGCCCATGATTATAGGTAAAACAATCCTAAAGAAGAAAAGAATGTGGTGAGAAATATCCATCGAACGGTGAGGTGTTTTAGTTGAAATTGTTTGGGTCACTATGATAATATGTTATTGAAGTTAGTAACCCAGGATATAAATCATCATGATCAGAAGAAAAACAGTGTTGAAAAATATTTTTCTACTACTATGGTTAATTTTTAGCTGTCAACTAAGTCTTTATAGGTATGTTACATGTTTATTAAAATTATCCTAATACCCTGTTTGACTTTTGATCATCACATTCATTCATTTCTACGAAATTTTCATGTAAATTAGCTATATCACCTCATTAAAGTAATATATAACTTTTCATAAAACTCTAGGTGGAAGTCTTAAAGCGACTAAGATTTATAGGAATCTTATTATTGTTATTATTGGGAAGGTATTTCCTACAAATCATGTTGAACTCACCATATTACAATTTTATATCATTTTGGGTATAGATTGGATTTCATTTTATCATGATATGATAGATTTTAGAGCAATGAAATTTTTATTCAATGATATCATGCATTTTGTAACACATAAAAACTGATAAATTTATTAGAGATAGTAGTAAATGCTACCAAAATCATATTGTCGAAAAGAAATAAATTGTATAAATTATTAATTTTCCAATAGTAAATGAATACATGGATTTTTTCTTGATACTTTTCTTGGTTTTATTGATGAATGGGAGGCTAATTTAACTATTTACTTAGTGCGTCATGCTAAGCCTATTTTTAAACCTTCTTATCTAATTTCTCAAGTGGAACTTTCAGAACTGAAGAAGAAATTACAAGAGTTTTTATATAAAGGTTTCATTTTACCTACCACATCACCAAGGGGTTTAAATATTTTTTTGTTAAAAATTAATGATATTTTAATGAGACTTTTCAATTATTATAGATCTTAAAGTAGCATAACTATTAAGAAAAAGTATCATTTTCTTCATATTGATGATTTGATTGATCAACTCCCTAGAGTGTGGTGTTTTTTGAAGGTTGACATGAGGTTAGAGTACCATCAACTAAAGGTGATGTAGGATGAAATTATGAATACTAAATTTAAAACTAGATATGGGCACTATGATTTCTATATTTATTTCCTTCAGGTTATCAAATTCACCTACTACATTTATGGACCTTTTGAATAGTTTTTTCATGTGTTCTTGGATAAGTTTTTGGTTATTTTTATTGAAGAAATTTTAATGTATTCTAATTGTCCTGAGGAACATGATATAAATCTAAGGATTGTTTTGAAAACCATAAAATAATATAAACTATATGGTAAATTTAGTAGGTGTAAATTTTGGTTGAAAAAAAATTCTTTCCTTAGACATGATTTTTTTAATGATGGCATAACTATTGACCCTACTAAAACCAATGTTGTTGAATAAAGGCCAAGAACCATAGATATCATAGAGATTCATAGTTTTCTTGGATTATAAGTTTACTAATATTGTTTGTTTTTGAAAACTTTGATTGCTTTTATATCGCACTATCTAAGTTAACACAAAAAGGAGTTAAATTCATCTCGACATGAAAATTTGATGATTTATTTAGGAAGTAAAAAATATTGGTGAATGCTCTAGTTTCTTACATTCCATCTAGAAATGGATAATTTTTCATATATAGTGATGATTTTTTAAAAGGAAATGTTTTTTTCCTATTAAATAATTATCATTTAATAGCTTATGATTCATGTTAGTTAAAACCTCATGAGTTAAATTACCCTACTCATGATCAGTAATTATCTATTGTGGTTTTTTCATTAAATATTTGGAGGCATCATTTGTAAAGATTAAATTGTGAAATATAAAATCATCACAAAAGTTTAAATTATATATTCAATAAAAAAGTATTGAACATGAGACGGATGAGGTGGATGGAACTAAACAAGGATTATTATTGTACAATTCATTATCATCCTAGAAAAGAAAACAATTAACTAAGCCTTTTAGTCAAAAAT
Source organism: Viscum album (assembly GCA_963277665.1). Classification (NCBI taxonomy): domain Eukaryota; kingdom Viridiplantae; phylum Streptophyta; class Magnoliopsida; order Santalales; family Viscaceae; genus Viscum; species Viscum album. The sequence goes on from OY728137.1 coordinate 278,285,041, forward strand.
ATAATGCTACACTAACCATGTCATGTTTGAAACATAACTCTTCAGTTAATTATTTGATAATTTTTTTCATATAAGTTTGGGATACTAGGACAACCTATATTTTTTTAGGCTTTAGTATAGTTTAATTTTTATGAAATAATTAAAAAATCTTAGAAAGAGGATCATACTTTGAAAAAAAAGGTTGAATAAATTAATAAGAGTAAGTTTCAGACTTTTAATATTTATGAGGAAGGTTTTTTATGATTTTTAAAAATATTATTAGATCTTTGTGATTCCTAGTTAATGAAATAATTATTATGTGATGTTCATGGTTCTCTGTATTCAATTCATCTAGGATGTAGTAAGGTGTATGAAGACCTTCAAGAGTATTACTGGTGGGATGGAATGAAAAGAGATAGCATTGCCTTTAACATGAATTGTTTTACTTTTAATCTGGTTAATTAATAATTAAAATTCACTATGGGAATGTTTTAACCTTTTCTAGTACTAGAGTGGAAATGTGAAAATATATCCATGGATTTTACAGTGGGATTACTAAATACTTCTCAAGGTAATAATGTGATTTGGGTTATTATTGATCGATTAACAAAATATATGTGTTTTCTTTCACTTTTGAGATATTATGTCTCTAAATAAACATTATCAAATTTATCTAAAACAGATAGTTAGGTTATATGGAGTTCCTCTCTTCATTGTACCATGTCGTGATCTCAGGTTAATGTCTAATATTTTGAAAGGGATTTAAAATAATTGGGTAATGAATTAAATTTTAGTATATATTTCAATCCTAAAACTAATAGTTATTCTGAGTAGAAGATTCAAACCATGTAACACATGTTTCACTGATCTTAAATATATTATAAGGGAGTTGGGTATCTATATCTTTCTTTGGTTTAGTTTTCTAATAATAATAGTTTTTATTCCATTATATAAATGGAACCATTTGAAGCATTCTATGGAAAGTGGTTTCAGTCACCTGATTTTTGGGAAGAATTAGTAGAAATTAAGTTTATGGTGTAAAATTTAGTAGCTAAAATGGATGAGAATGTTCAATAGATTCAGAAATATATGAGCACTTGTCAGATCAGATAGAAAGTTGTGTAGACAACAAGTGGAAAGATATTTCTTTCGAGGTAGGTGATCATGCCTTTCTCAAAGTTTCTCCATGGAAAAGTGTTTTGCATTTTAGTAGTAAATGAAATATAAATCCATGGTTTGCTAGACCATATGAGATCCTTGATAAATTTGGATCAATTTCCTACTGAGTGGATTTACCCCTATGCTTATCCCAAGAACACAATCTTCTTCATGTCTCGATGTTAAGAAAATATGTTCTGGATTCAACTCATGTTTTGACCCTAGAAGTAGTTTAGATGGAAGAAAAACATTCCTATAAGGAATATTTTGTTCATATTCATGACCATAGAGAGAATTTTTTTTGGGATAAGGTGATTCTCTAGGTTAAGGTTTTATGTAAAACCCATATAGATGAAGAGGCAACATGGGAATCTAAAAATGCAATGAGGGGAAAATATCTCCACTGAATTAATAATTGAATAAAATTGGGAGGATTTAATCTAAAAATCGGGTAAGAATATAAAAACCTCGGTAATAATAGAATAAATAACTTTCATGTTTATTAAAATATTTATATTCATTATAAAAATATTAATTCATTTTTAAATAAAAATAGAAATAGTTTTAATTAAACACTTTTATTATAAGATTTTATCGAAAAGTTTAATTTAAAAAATTTATAATTTTAATCATAAAAAATGAATATAATATTTTAAATCATCTTATCAAAAAATAATTTGTGTAAATTGTTTGGATTTTTTGTTAAAATATTGATTTTTTAGTGAAAAATGCATATTTTTGTAAAAAAATTCATTTATTTTCAATAAATTAAGTAATTTGAAAATTAACATTATTTTTTTTAATATAATATAAATTAAAATAAGTATTATTTAGTAATATTGGATAAACCTAATTACTTTTTAATCAATTTTATATTTTATTTTAGTATAAGTTTGTTTTTGGGTTTAAAAACAGGTTTTCTAAAAACTGTTTTAAAGTACATAATGTTTATCCTTTTTAATTAATTAATATAATCCATAATGAAAACTTTTATAAATAAATTGTATATATTATATATAAAAAAATATTAATATATATTCACATAGTTATTATTAATAAACATAGAGCTAATATAAAATCATTTTTCCTAGAAAAATGCAATTCTTGAAAACCTGATTTCTCGTTGCATCTACGAGTATTGTTTTACGTGAATTTTTTTCACTTTTATGAATTGAATTTTTAAAATTAATAAAAATAATATATATTATATAATAATTTCATCATATTTTTTTACCATAATGAATAGATAAAATAGTAAAAACTAATTATCATTGTTAAGGTAAAAACATATTTATATAGGGGGTCAAACTAAAATGATAAGGATTAAAATGACCAAAAAATGTATAAAATATATTTTATTGAAATATTTAGAATTTAAAATGTCTCTGTATCTATAATACATCATTTTTGAACCTTATTTAATTTGAAAATCATGGTTACACCATTTTCTTTTCAAAAATTATAAGTGTGTCAATCACTTCACTTATAAAAGACTACCACCTCTCCTCTCTTCCTCACACCATGAAACCCTTTTTGTTTAGAAAATAACAATCCAAATCACATAATAAATTCAATTAACCTATCCAGATGTATTTTTTTCATAAATCTATTCTTGTAATACTTTAGGTATAATCCTAATGTGGTTATCAGACAATAACTAAAATTCATAACTTTTAATTTTGGAATTATTTCTTCTTCCATAACCTTAAAATATTATTAGTTAACAATTACATGATAATAAAAATATATCCCATATATTGAGATGTTATTATGTAAATTTAATTACTTAAATTCATTTCCTCTTCCCTCAAATTGGAAACGTTAACATCGCTCGTTTGTATGGAGGGTTGCGACTGAGTGAACCGAAGTGTATGTTTTCCAACAATACCCCCCATGGTTGGATATGATGATGGATATAAAGTATATATATGATATTAATAATATAATTATACCTATTTAGTCATTATATAATATATATACCTTTTTAATTTTAATTCCATTGGTGACATGATAAATTTGGTCGTGTGTACAGTGGACTACCGCCTCACGAAGCGATGTGATTTGTTTTTCACTAACGCTTTAAATTGAAGGTAATAAAGATATATTTATTGAATTTATGTTATATAAATTAAATAATTATGATATTAATGAAACATTTATCACTCTAAAAAAATAATCAATCATTTTCTTGCATACCTTTTCACTCACTAAAAATGATCATTCGCTTTTGATTGGACTACCGCCTTCACGAAGCGATATGACTTTTTTTTCATCACCAAACCATAAGTATGACATGTATAAGTATATATAAAGAAATAATATGGTATATATTATATTATTATAATTATTAAAATATAAAATATTTCTTAACTTTTCCCCATAATAACCATTGAATAATTGAAACATTGCTTATGCGTATGTACAATTTATCATCTCCATTATTGTAATGTAGATCATTTTTCATAACCATATTTCCTAATTAATCTTAAAATAATAATTTATGTTTAAATATTATAATAATTTCGTGGTTATTCTTTAGGATATATTTAAATAATGATCACTTTTAACATATTCAACATACCAAAATCATTTTTTGACACATAAGCCGAATATGGTCAAAACATTTGACATAAACCAGATTGACTAAATAATCATATATAACATGGTAATAAGTAAAATAAAAGTAATTCTATACATGAAAATTTTCTTAAGAAAATAAATAATTAATATAATTTTATAACACGGTAATATAAAGAATGTACGTAACGAATCGAACCTGAGGTAAGGGACTTCATCTCAATTTCCTTTCATGGGGCCATATTTTGTTGTTATACACCAATATTGTTTTAAAAGGTGTGTATAAATATCAATTGAAATTATATATAATTCATTTTTATAATATACTGGTATTTAATGTTTTTTAAAATTTTATTATTTCATGGGGATTATGATTCATGTTTTTCTCATGTGATAAGGTAATTTTCTTTTAAAATCATCTTTTAAATATTTCCTTACATCTAGTTCTCTTCCATGTCCATATTTTAAAAATGATTTTATAAAAGTTTTAAGAACTAGAAAATTACATGTTATTGTTATAAATTATTTGGGATTTTTACGAGTCTGGAAATTGATGGTGCATGATCCTAATGCCCAATTTGGCCGAAATAAATTTCAGAACTTTTTTTAAGCTACGTTTAGTAATTGCATTGGTGGTGTTTTCTATCTTTTGAACTGGTTCTCAGATTAAAAATATGAAGGCACCGTTGAATCAGAAGCATTGGGATTCTCTTAAGGTAAGCTTCGCGTCTACCGTAGTAAGTCGAGAGAAAAAGTTAAATTTTCGACTTTACAGGAAAATAATAAAATAACTTAACAAGTTATTTTATTTCTTTTTCTCCAGTGGATGAGCGGTGGTGGTGGGGACTGAGGACTTCTCAAGATAATAAATGGCTTGACTCTACTTTTTTTAAAACTGAACCATTGGTTAATTAAGAGTTTCATTCATTAAATTAAGCTCATTAATTCCTCAGTGTATTAGTCATTGTTCCCCATCCTATTTAAATAGAGCACGGGGTGGGGTTATGGAATGCCTTCTTCATGCAAAGAAACTCTGGCGAAGTCCTACTGCGACCTCCAACGATGGAGGATGGAGTCTAAGGTGGAAATGATCTGAGATCGACGAACATTAAAAACTCCATCCAATGTGGATGCTCATCTTGCTGCAACTGAGACACCACCAACGGATCTCAAGGTAGGGGGTTTACATGCTTTGATGTTCCCTCTCTTCCCATTCTTGAAAAATATATTGAATGCGGACCAACTGACTAACGGGTTGATCCGTGTCTCTTCTAATCATGTGGGTGGTTTTTGTGGGGTCTTAAATTTGGGGATTACTCTTCCTTTTGATTATATTTTCCTCATGTTTAAAATACTTACACGGAGGGCGCGGGCCGAAACCAACAAGGATCGGATCCTCCAATAAACTTTTCCATGGTATGTTCTTAATGGTAGAACAATGAACGTGGCGGAAAGGCATATTTGAGGGCCGCAAAACAATGAAAGCATCCCGAGAGGACTGTAGGCACATATAGAAGGAATAACTGACCATCAGGGACCAGCCGGTGGCCCATGGAAGAAATTCCAGTGCGGCACTGGCATGGTGGCACTGGTGACCAGCATCGGCGGATGACGTAGGCGGCAGACAATCACCACCCACGGTGGAAGAGTGGTGTCGCTCGGCTCCTCGGTGGTCGGACTGGCGGGTGGCAGTGGTCGGCCATGGAGGCAGAGGTGGTGTGCTGTCGTGCGCCGCGTTGAAGGGTTTTGGATTTGAAGTCGTAATTGTGGTGAGCTTCTGGGGACCCACCTCATGCGGGTCCCGTGGGAGTCAAGGCAGCGCCACCTGGTGTTGCCAATCAGGGAGCCGAACGGCTCCTTTGAATCTTTAAATGGGCAGATTGTGCACCTCGCACAGGGCGTGCTAGCAGGCTGAGCCACACCCAGCCAGCGGGTCAGGCCGGTATGCGGCCCAGCGGACCAAGCTCGCAGTAGCCCAGCCCACCCAGGGCGGGCCCGGCCGGTCGGCAGCCACGTGGGCCTATCCCGCCTTGGCCAAGACCAATCGGGCCAACCTGGGCCGGTTCAGGCTGGCCCAGGTCGGTTTGGCCCACACCAGGTTAGGTCGGCCCGCACCGGTTCTGGTTAGCCCAGGCTGAGTCGAACCGGACCTGGACCCCTCTTGGGCCTAGATACGCTTAAGTGATCGTAACATGCGAACCAAATATCCATTTGATGAACTGTTTGCAGTGTTGGGATCCTTGGAGCGTGACGTCCATTTTGAGATACCCCAAGAGAGTTTTGTAGAATGTTGTATTATGGCCATGTTGGATTGACTCTGAATCCAACCATGCCCTTGGCACTAAAATTCCAATAACTAAAAGACAGGGTGTTTGATCGACGTGTTGTCTGTGGCATAAGGACCCTTGTGATGAGGAGTTCCTTTGAAGATACTCTAAGTGAGTTTTTACAGAGTTTTATGCATGACCTGAGTTGGGTCAGACTTGAATCCAATCGGGGCCTTTTTACAAAAGTGTCCATATCTCACAAACCGGGAGTCCGATCGATGAGTCATCTGTCACATTTGGACCCCCATGATGGGGTGGTCCCTTGGGTATGATTTTTTTTGGAATTAGTACTGGTTGAAATATGACCAATGGTTTGAGTACCAGAGTCTTCCGAAGATCAAGCATGCTTCATAAGCGAATCTAGTGGTTGGCAGGGACATAAAGAAGAAGAGCGACCAATACGGATCAGCATCAGAAACACCAGAGTGGGATGACTAGCTGTATGAAAAATCATCCCTACCTCTGTACCAGTGACCAATACGGGTCAGCACCAGAAAAAAATACAGGTCATCATCAGTGACCAACACGGGTCAGTATCTAATGACCAATATGGGTAAAGATCTAGAGAACAATATTGGTTAGCATACAGTGACCTATACGGGTTAGCAGTAGAGTTACTATGGATAGGATGATCTAGATTTATGACTAGTCATCCCTATCCCAGTAACCTTGTAGTTATACCGTTAGAGTGATCTGTCTCTTTTTCTCTGTGCTTCATGATTTAGATCCTTCTTGTGATATTACCTTTGTGGTATTTCATGTGATATTTTCCTTTGTGAATTTCTGAGAGACCTTTGGTGGGTCTCAGGGTCCCCTACTGAGTTGTTATACTCACCCCTGCATGGGCTTCGCCCACACCTATGTGTCTAGTGCAGACAACTGACACTCTGAGGTAGAATTTGGAGGTTCAGGACTTGGTGGATCTTGGTGTGATAGGATCAGTTGATATCCTCTTCGTCGACTTCAGACTTACAGCTAATACCCTCCAGGTAGAGTTTTGGGGCAGACGCGATAGCTGTTTACTTTCTTTTCAATTTCTAGGGCTTGTATTCTAGACCACTATTTTAAGTTTATAATTGTACTTCTGATTTTACTTTACTCTCAAGTTCATACCTTACTTTTGTTAGTTGTTTACTACAGTTGACATTTTTCAGTGTGTACATATCTCTAAGGCAATGCCTTCACTATTCGGGAAAATCCTTCAGGTCCAAGTCACCAACCTCTGGCCTATGGAAGGCGGGCTTGGGGTAGTCACGTCTAGGCCTCGTGGGACGGTTCGTGACAAAGCGGTATCATAGGGAGGTCAATTCTACAGAAATAACTAAGATTCCACTTTTAATTAGGTAATGGTGTAAAGTGTCTTGAGATTGGTTTTCAATACAAGGAGTCTAATGTCGGTGCGGCGTCCGACGTATCCATACACCATGACCCTAAATTATGTTTTCTAACTCGATACATGAAAACATCGTTTGATAGTGTTTCAAAAAGTTTTCTTGATCTTTCTTGAGTTACCTCAGTAGGTATAACCAGTTGATTATGGCACATATGTTTCTTACAGGATGCCTCCATGAAGACAGCCATCCAGGATTCTAATTAGAGATCATGATAGTTTCCCACTGAGCGACGAGGCATCGGTACACGGACCACTCATAGTGATGGCACCTTTGGGTGGTGTACCAGTAGCACCACCACCCATTGAGCAGTAGATGCTACCAGTGGATCATGCATGTCGTTTGAGAACATTTCATAAGAGCCAGAGATAGAGGGCTCCAAGGTTTCAAGGCGAGACAGACCCCCAGGCAGCAAAGGATTGTCTTGAGGCAGTTTCGTGGGTCATTCCCATAGTAGAGATACCTGTCTAGAAGATAGTGATTTTGGACACTAGACTTCTTCAGTTCTAGGTAGTACAATGGTATATCTCGACGCTCCAGGTGAATGAGAAGATGACCATCACCTAGATAGAATTTGAGATCCTTTTAGGGTGGAGTTTGTGCCAGCGACCCTACGCTCTGTTCCTATTTAGTAACCACTGCATCTGCATCAGGGAATCCAGACTATGGCTCATTACTCGGTGAGATTTACCAACCTATACTGATACTCCAGTGACATGGTATGGGACCCTTAATTCAGTGCCCGGACCTCTGAGCAGGGGCTCTGATGATAGAACAGAGCTGCGATAGTTTCTATCAGCATCCTGACGTAGGCTGGGGTGCTAGAGAGAGCTTTGCTGATGGAGATATTCCTTTCTGAGAAGGCACAAATATTGAGATCCCCTACCAGACAACAGGAAGCAGAGTTATATACAGCTAGCAGTAGACAGACAATGCAGAAACCTAAGTAGGCTAAACCTTCTGGAGGGTGACCCCGGGATGCAGGGTCAGAAGGGCGAGGCTCGAGAGGCTGAGGGAGCCACCAATGATTCATGACCTATTTTTCCTATTGGGGATAGGGTCCCATATCTCATGACTATCTGACTCCCCATGTAGATGATCCGTAGATGATGGAGGGGCCATCGAGGCAGCGGCGACAGCAGGAGCATGAGCGTCAGCCCGGCGGCGGATGAGGCAGGCAGTTGGACGTGCAGCGGGAAGTGGTAAGGGTTACCAGGCACAACTACAACCACCTCCATGTAGTCTACCACGAGCTTATGGAGTAGGTGGATGGGGATAGGGCCAGTGACATGTAGTAGAGGCTCATGGTCCTAACGTCCTTGAGATGATACGAGGTATGATTTGTATCTTCTCCACTTTAGAAGCAGTGCTTATTCACAGAGGTGCGATCAATTATTTCTTTGTCGCAGACTTAGTTTAGGAATCTGAGATTCCAAATGAGCTTTTAGCTCATCCATTGCATTTATATAATCCAACTGGAGGATATTCTGTGGTTACACACTGGTGCCGACAGTGTGATATTACTCTTGTAGGAGAGTGTTTCAGATGGGATCTTCTAGTAGTGGCATTGAATCCTTACGATGTCGTTGTAGGCATGGACTGGCTATAAGTAGTTCAAGCACAGATTGACTACTTGAGATGTACTGTGAGATGTATGCACCGAGTTGGAGGTTAGTTTTCCTTTGTTGGTGAGAAGGAAAATAGAGCAGCATGAGATGGACTTGCGCTCAGGAGGGTACAGCTGATTACATATCAGTTGGCCTGCATGACCTTCTACATGGTGGATGATGTGAGTCCACAGTTTCCAGTAGTGTTGGAAGAGTATGAGGACGCTGACGCACACCTGTCTTAGGGTGTGGAAAAGCGTATTTTTATGTTTTCCTAATGCAGCAAAGTGGTTTACTGGGGTCGTCTCACTTAAGGAGATTTCTTAGTTATTCACTCACATAATCTAATGCACCAAAACTACTTCTTCTTTTTTTGTTTTACATTTTTTGAAATAAATGGAATTTAATAAAATAAAGTAAATTAATAAATTATAAGAAACTGAAATTAAATTATAAATTACCATTCAATGCTAATCGGAATGGAATTAGAGAAGAAACGAAGTTCTCCTGAGATAACTTTCAGGGAGCACCTTCATTACCCAGCCTCAAATTTTCATAGTGAACACACTCCATCGTATGTGTTCACAACTTATTCTACCCCAGTTATAAATAGAAATTATACTTAGCGATCGATAATCACACCCTTCATCCACCTCCTCATTCAAGTAGATTAAGAAGTTAAACTTTAGACAACCATAGTGAGGATTACACCAGCTATAAATTATCCTTAGAATTAACTCAAAAAATATTAAAAACATATTCTTGGGTTCAAGAACCTAATTAATCCCAAGGTATACTCCTTAGATGAGTTACTCGTGATCATGAGTATTATAGTTTGCGATGGTAATATGAGAAGAACAGAACATGGGGGATGTGTGGACACAACAATAAAAATAATGCATGAATATATTAGAAATATAAATTAAAATTGAAAACTAAAACAAAAAACGAAAAGAAACAAATTAAAAATAAAATGGGTAAGATTTGTGGTCGGACTCCCTCGGTGGAGATCTCCTCCTTGTTGCCTTGAAGGAATGGATGGAGAATGGGATATGCGTTGAGAGGGAGGAGCTCCCCTCCTTTTATTGCCAAAATATCCCCCCCCCCGAATGTTGATGCATTTTATACCCATTAAATGACATATTCGCACATTTAGCCCTTCTTTAATGTTGTTCATAATTATCTTGGGAGTTTCCCCTCAAAATATCATTATATTTGTACAAGTATTCAGAGAGTTATGCCTGTTTGACTCTGACCATTTATTCTGTCCAGTCAGACTCTCCAAATCACAAACATCAAGATTAGGATGCTTTAATATCCCCATAAAGAGACCATTCTCACATCTTATCCTTCATTAATGATGTTAAAAAACGACTTTTTCATCTACCCAATGAATTTCAGATCAATTGGGCCCACCATGAATAACTTGTGGACCCCACACCAAAACTCGGCAGATCTGTAAATAGTTTTCTTGTTAAAACGTGTGAGCTTCTTTTGAGCTTCCATATGGTCGATTCATCATTTGGTCCAAAAGAATGAAATGAATCCCTGTATGTTTATAATTTTGAAAATAGAAAATTTTTCAATTTGGATTATTGTATAAAATGTTATGGCCAAAATACATAAATTCATTAAAACAGTTAAAAATCTGAAATGGTTCATTTTTACTATTGAACTCAAAATATAACCAATATCATAAAAATATAGCAATTTATCTTAATGTAACACTTTTTTGGGTTTAAAACAATTAAATTAAAATGTAAATTTAATTGAAAATATTTTCACTATCAATTTCCCCACACTTATCACTTGGACTCCTAGACAAGTAAAAATCAAAATCAAATCAAATCAAATCCAAAACACATACCGATGAGGTCTACCAAATTCATACTAAGAAACAAAAAGATATCATACCTCATAAAAACAATTATTTAAAGTTCTCCATTTTAAATTATTTAATATATTTCCACTTCATGTTTTATCCCATGCACACAAAACACCTACCTCGCATGAATTTTCTCTCATCCCACAAATATAAATGTTCAAAAAAGCCATTTCTCATCTAAATTCACACAAGAGTCGCCATAGGCTTGATAAATTCATACTTCTACACCCTATGTGAGTCAAGGACATGTGTTTTTTATGAGTACTTTTAGGGTTGTTTTATGGCTTTCGTTTGGTAGGATTTAGATGTAAAAAAAATCTGAATCCGGAAAAGGAGGGATTTTCCCTTTTTGAATAAAAATTGCATGATTCTAATTTTCACTCAAGAATTCTCTCTTTATCTTCCCCTTTGTAGAAAATTGGCTTCATCATCATGATAACTCAAGAAGTTTTCATTCCATTTATCGTTTTACAAGCAAAAATGTCTTCTCCAACATAGTTTTTATTGAAATATTTAGATAGGCACAACTTTCTTTTTACATTGGAAGCTCTAGAAAGGCACAACTTCTTTTATCATGAAAGCTCCAAAAGGCACAATTTTTTACACAATTAACTCTTCAAAAGAAACATCATCTCTTAAAAAAAATTCCCATCGAAATTATCACTAAATGAGTTATTACACCACAAGACATCTTCCCCCACAATTAAGTTCAACTAGATCCTGTAATTTCATTTCAAGAGCAGGTTGGATAGGGAAATCTGGCTTTTAATGTGGCTAACCTAATAGGTTGTTCATGGATTCTAAGGGATAAAAGGATTAGTGTATAAGTTTGTCCATAATAAAGAGGATTATATTGAAAAGGGGGCTTAAAACCAAATAAATGACTCAATCATTTAAAACACAAGTACCTAAAACCCTCATGTTTTGAAAGTAATAAATCAAATTATAGTTAAATAAAGCATGGTATAGTTCTCCAATGAAATGAGGTGAATGTAAATAATATGAAAAAAATGGTATAGAGTCTTTACAGGAAAGTGATTTCAAAAATAAATACAGTGAGATGTGGTATGGGATTTTAAAAATCCGAGTAATTTTCATGAAATTCCAATGGATTTGAACTAGAAAAAAATTCATTTCAACATTCATTTAATCTTAGTTCCATGGAATATATTGGTTCCCTCAATGATATGGGTTTCAAAACTAGAAATGATAATAATTTTAGCTCAAATTGTCTGACAACACACTATATTTCAAAAATAAACACACAAATATATGGATTTTTTTATAAAAAGCAGTAAACCAAACAAGAAATGAAAATCTGAAACTAAAAAGGTTTCCTCCCCCATACTTAATTGATTTAGTGTCCTCATTTCATTCATATTGATTTAACATGTAATAATATTTCAAAATGAATCACAACAAGAAAGAAAATATAAAGGAGTGGTATGACCTGACTTATTGGCAATTCAATATTAAGTTAGACTCCTAAGTGTTTCTATTTGAAAAAATAAAAAGGGTAAAAATATAACATAAGAAATTTATTAAATGAAATAAAAAGAGAATTTTAATGAGAGAATATGGATAAATCTTGGTTTAATCCCCCAAGTGGGTCCTGGGTTTTGACTACCTTCATAAGGGTAGTTCTAATCAGATATCCCCAATCTAATGGAGGGTGATGTTTCTTGCTCATGAAACAAAAAAACTTTTCTTTCTAGGATTAACTTCTTCTTTTTTCTTGAGGACTTCGTGGATATAGTATACCAAGTCCACCCCCATTGTAATGAGATACAACATGCATAGTGGGGTAAGGACAATTAATGAGTCCTTCTCTTTCTTGGTTTCCACTTGACGTTATGATATATCAATGGAAAAATTAAAGGGAATGTCAGAGTATAACTCTATTTGAATAAAATTAGAGCTTGAAGTGTCAATATCAAATTCTTCCCTTTCAACATCTACCTATTGTGTTTCTATTTCCTTAGGAAAAGCCACTTTGATCTCTTCTTGAACACCATCCAATAAATGTTCAACAAGTTTGGGGAGATCCAGATGTTCCTCTTTAGATAAATATTTTTCTTCATCATCTTCCTCCAAGTAAATAAAATTTTTTATGAATATGATAAATTAAAACAAGGGGAGGTAATACTCAATTCAGTTTTAAAAATATCAAAAGATAATGAGTTCAGGAAATGATTATCTCTCTAAGTTTGTTCATCTTCACTATCTTCTTCACTGGGCAACACCTCTTGGAGTTGAGTAGTAGCAGGTACAGGCAGGTGGTCAGTATCTACTATATCTTGTATCTCCATAGAAAAATCAAGGATGACAAATGGTAGGTCTTCTTGGGCCTTGTAAACTTCATAAAATTCTATAAAGTATTGGTATAACTTAGTTAGCTTTTGAGCCATCGCTTCAAAAAAATCTTTGTTCATGTCCTCCCTTAGTCCATATATGAATTCTTTCAATGTTTTATCATCATTATTTGTTTTATAAAATAACCTCACATGTCTATAAATAGAAGAAACTCCATCCTCCCTGGAAAAGGTTGAATCAATAATTGGTTCATTTATCAGTGGGTAATTATTCCATGAATTAAAGAAATAGTCATTTCAAAACAGAATGGAATGTTTTTTTGTTTTATTTTTAATTTCAAAAGAGTCAAGTATTTATAATTAGGTTGTGGTAATTCCTCCCCAGAAATGGTGACGAGTTTTGAAACATGCCTATCATAGGGCATGAAAAAAGTGTATTTTTATGTTTTCCTAGTGCAGCATAGAGGCTGACCAGGGTCGTCTCACTTGAGGATATTTCTCGTTTAATCACTCACTTAATCTAATTCACCTAAATAACTTCTTTTTTTATTTTTTATTTTATGAAATAAATGGAATTTAATTAAATAAATGAAATTCATAGATTAGAAGAAACTGAAATTAAATTCTAAATTACAATGCAATGCTAACCAGAATGGAATTATAGAAGAAAGGAAGATCTCCATAGTTAACTTTCAGAGAGCACCTTCATTGCGCAGCTTCAAATTTTTTTAGTGAACACACTCCATCATATGTGTGAACACCATAGTCTACCCCGGTTATGAATGAAAATTATACATAGAGATCTCCAAGCACACCCTTCATCCACCTTCTCAATCGAGGGAAAATGGTTGTAGATTAAGAAGTTAAACTATAGATAACCACAGTGCGGATTACACCCACTATAAATTATCCATATAATTAACTCAAAAAATATTAAAAACATGGTATTGGGTTCAAGAGCCTGATTACTCTCTTGGGATATTCCTCGGATTAGTTACTCATGATCATGAGTATTATATTTCATGATGGTAAGATGAGAAGAAGATAAGATGGTGGATTGGTGGACACAATAATAAAAACAATGTATGAATTTATTATAAATATAAATTTCAATTTAAAAATAAAAAAAATAAAGAAAAGAAACAAATTAAAAATAAAAGGGGGAAGATTTTCGGCTGGCCTCCATCAGTGGAGATCTCCTCCTTGGTACCTTGAAGGAACGGATGGAGAATGGGATATGCTTTGAGAGGGAGGAGATCCCCTCCTTTTATATCAAAAATCTATCCCTCGAATTTTGATGCATTGTATCCCCATTAAATTACATCTTTATGAATTTCACCCTTCTTTAATTGTGTTTATAATTATCTTGGGCGTTTTACCTCAAAATATAAGAGGATTTGGATAAGTATTCCAAGAGTTAAGTCTGTTTGACTCTGACCATTTTAATTGTCCAGTCAGACTCACCAATTCACAAACCTCCAGATTAGGATGCTTTAATGACCACATAAACCACCAATTTCTGCATACTATCCTTAATTAAAGATGTTAAAAAATGTCATGTGCATCCACCCACCGAGTTTCAGAGATATTGGGCCTATCATTAACGACCTATGGACCCCACACCAAAACTTGGCAGATCTGTAAACAGTTTTCTTGGTACAATTTGTGAGATTATTTTGAGCTTACATACGGCCGATTAAGCTTTTTTTGTCCAAAATGATTAAATGAAGCCCTGTATATTTAGAATCTGTATAATAAAGAATATTTTAATTTATATTAGTTTATAAAATTTTATGGCCAAAATACAGAAATTATTTAAAAGAGTTAAAAATACAAAATGTGTCATTTTTATTATTAAGTTTAAAATATAACCAATATCATTAAAATGTAGCAATTTATCTTAAAGTAACAGTTTTGTGGGTTTAAAACAATTAAATTCAATGTAAATTTAATTGAAAATATTTTCTCAATCAGACATCTTTCTAGAAGATAACCCATGACTACCTCCTCATAGAGAGGTAGACTTCCGCCTTGACTTGAACCAAGGAACAACACCAATATTTACAACAGCATATCGGATGTCCCCAGCAGAGCTCCGGGAGTTGAGGGTGAAGTTGGAGGATATACATAGGAAGGGATTTTTAAGGCCTAGTGTTTCTCCATGGGTATCCTTGATATTGTTTGCAAAGAAGACAAACTGAAGTTTGAGGTTATACGTGGACTTATGGAACCTAAACCAGATGACCGTGAAGAACAAGTATTCCCTGGTGAGGATTGATTATTTGATTGATCTATTGAAATGAGTGACATGGTTCTCAAAGATAGACCTCAAATCTGGCTATCATCAGATCATGGTACGGGATGTGGACGTACCGAAGACAACCTTCAGATATCGGTATAGCCATTACGAGTTCTTTGTGATGCCTTTCGGCGTGACCAATGCTCTAGAAATTTTCATGGAGCTCATGAATAGAATCATTATCCCACACCTCAATCACTTTGAGGCAGTCTTCATCGACAAAATCTTGGTGTACTCAGCATTTGAGAAAGATCAGGTTGTACACTTGAGGATAGTTATGGACCCACTCTGAGAGCACCAGTTATATGGGAAGCTCTCGAAGTGTGAGTTCTGGATACAAAAGGTCCACTTCTTGGGACACGTCATCTCATAGGCTAGAGTTACAGTGTATCCCGCAAAGATTGGGGAAGTACATTCTTGAGATCCACTTAGGAGTGTTAATGAGGTATGGATCTTCCTTGGATTAGCATGCTACTATTGAAGGTTCGCACCCAATTTCTCTTGAGTATCAGCCCCTATGACTGCCTTTAAAAAGAAGGGGAACCCTTCCCATGGTCAAAGACATGCCAGTAGAGCTTTCAATAGCTGAAGCAGAGCTTGACCAATGCTCCCATCCTGAGGTTGTCGGAGGAGGTCACTGACTATGTGGTTTACTATGATGCATCAGGGATCGGACTCGGTTGCGTCCTGATGTAGGATGATGAAGTGATTGATTACGGCTCATAACAACTAAATCCTCATGAGTAGAATTATGTGGCTCACAACATGGATTTGGTATCATTAGTCTCTACACTGAATATGTGGCATCACTACTTAATGGGAAACCAGTTCATTATATACTCAGACCACAAGAGTCTAAGATGTATCTCCATTCAGAATGATCTGAATCTGAGATAGCGACGTTGGTTAGAGTTCCTACAAGACTACGACTCTGAGATAGTATATATTCTTGGGAAAGGGAATGTAGTTTCAGATTCACTTAGTCGGATATCGAGTTCACATATAATGAATGAGGCTTTATAGGAGTTATCCTTGCTTCAGATATCCTACGTGGATAGATATGATAGATTCTACCTCCATTAGATGGTAGTTTCCCCTCCACTCCTTCAACGAGTTAGGGAAGCACAACTAAGAGATAGTAGCTACGAGACCACACGTGCTCATATATCCTCAGACCATTCACCTAAAGGTTATTCTGAATGTGGGGGGAATGCTATCCTTTTTTGAGGATATACAGTTTTACCAGTGGAACTATGAGAGGAGGTGTTGAGGGAGTTCCACAAATATCCCTTGGTAGTACATATAGGTGTGATAAAGATGTATCAGGACCTCTGGTGTCAGTACTGGTGGCCAGGGATGAATAAAGTTATGGGGGATTCTATTTCTAGATGCCTCACTTGTAAATAAGTTAAGGCTGAGCACTAGGTACCAACAGTCTTGACCCAACCCCTTGAGATATCAGAGTGGAAGTGGGAAGGGATATCGACGGACTTCTTGACAGGGTTACCATGTATGTACAGAGGGAACAATACCATCTGTGTGATCATTGAATGACTCACTAAGTCGTTCCACTTCCTTGATATTCAAGAGAAGGGTTCGGTGGAGAGCTTGTGACGTCTCTACATTCAGGAGATCATGCGACCTCATGGGGTGACTTTGATGATAGTCTCAGACTATGATGCACGCTTCACATCCCAGTTGTGTAAAGGATTGCTGGAGCCTTTCGGGACTCAGCTTCACTTGAGCACAAATTTTCACCTGCAGACAGATAGTCAGATTGAGCGGACCATCCAGACCATGGAGGACATGCTCCGTGCATGTCTCCTAGATTTTGGTCGTCGTTGGGAGGACCTCCTACCCTTTGTGGAGTTCGTGTACCACAAAATTTATCACTCTACCATTGGTATGGACCCTTTTGAGGCATTGTACGGATGACCCTATAGATCACCCTAGTTATGGATGGATCCTGGAGAGACATCACTCGTGGGCCCTAAGATTGTATAGGCTACCACTGAGAAGGTGCAGGTCATCCAATAGTGGATGAAGACTGCACTAAGTCAACATAAGTATTATGTTGATAGATGATAGAGACCACTGGAGTTCCATGAAGGCGACCACATATTCTTGTGAGTATCCCGTTGATGGAGACTAGGGAGATTTGGCCAAGGTGAAAAACTCTCACTGAGGTTTATCGGATCATTCCTGATACATCGGAGGATTGGCAAGGTACCATACCCATTGTCACTGCCACCGCTATTGGAGAGGGTGCACGATGTCTTCCACATATCCCAGCTAAGTAGATACGTGCATGACCCATCTCACATCATCGATCATGGTGTGATAGAGATTGACGAAGGGGAAACTTTTTCAGAGTACCTGGTGGAAACAGGGGATCGACAAGAGAAGATACTTCATGGGTGGTCGATACCTCTTGTGCTTGTTCTATGGCAGCACATAAATTTCAAGGATATCGAAAGGGAGTGAGAGGCTCATATGCATGACCAGTACCCCTATTTGTTTATCTATCCTTATTTGTCTTCTGAGGATGTAAATTACGAAGGTGGAAAGAATGCAAGACCTGAAAATTCCTTGTAATTGTTTTAAAATTATTTGGGTTTTTATGAGTCTTCAATAATTGATAGCACGTGATTCTGAGGCCCCGTGTGGCTGAAATAAATTAATGAACTTTTTTTAAGGTATGTTCAGTAAATGTGCGAGTGACATTTTTCATCTTTTGAACCAGTGCCCGGATTAAAAATTAGAGGGCACTGTTGAATCCGCTGGGCCGAGATTATCCTAAGGGAAGCTTCACTTCAACCGCAATAGGTCGAAAAAAAAAGTTAAATTTTGGAAATTATAGGAAAACAATAAAATAAAATAACAAGTTATTTTATTTCTTTTTCTCCTAGCGGATGAGCAGCGGTGGTAGGGACCAATGAATTGTCAAGCCAATAAATGGATTGACTCTCCTTTTTTTGAAACCGCACCATTGGTGAATTAAGAGGCTCATTCATTAAATGAACCTCATTAATTAATCGTTGTGTTATTCACCTTTACACCTCCAATTTAAATGGAGCTCAGGGTGGGGTTATGGAATGGCTTCTTCAAGTGAGGAAACTCTGGCGAAGTCTTGCGGTGACATCCACAGATGGAGGACGGAGGCTTGGGAAGCAACGATCTGGGATCAACAAACGCTGACGACTCCATACAACATGGATTCTCCTCCCTTCACAACCATGACACCTCAAATGGATCTCAATGTAGTGGGTTTACATGCTTTGATGTTTCCTCTCTTCCAATTCTTGAAAAATATAATGAAGCCAGACCAACAGACTAATGGGTTGATCTGTGTCTCGTCTAATCATGTGGGTGGTTATTACGGGATCTTAAATTCAGGGATTACACTTCATTTTGATTATTATTAATTTTCCTCATTTTTAAAATGTTAACATAAAGGGCATGAGCCAAAACTAACAAGGACCGGAACCTCCGCTAAACATGTCCTTATAGTGCTCTTCGTGGCAGAACAACGAACATGGAGACAAGGCGTATTGAGGTTCGCAAAACGATGGTGGAATCCATAGAGGACTGTAGGTGCATCCAGAAGGAAGAATGGACCACCATGGATTACTTGGTGGACCGATAAATAAACACTGGTGTGGTGGTGCTGGAAACCAATGCTGGCGGATGAGGGCGGCAGCTGGAAACCGCTGGTCGCGGTGGAGGAGCTGCACCACAGTAGTCAGATGGGTGGCCGGCAGCAGTTGGTTGCGGCGACAAATATGGTACCCCGTCGCGCACCAAGTTGAAGGGTTGCAACCTTAAAACTATGGAGGTGGCGATCTGTAGGGTACCCCCTCTTTTGGGTCTCGTGGGTGATAAGGTGGCACCACCTAGTGTGACAAATCTGGGAGTTGAACTGCTCCGTTGATCCGTTCAGTAGGCAGACTATGTGCCCTACGTGGGGCGTGCCAGCAGGGCGGGCCGGGCCGGTTCGTGGCCCAGTGGGCCAATCCCACCATGGCCCATCCCAACCAGGCCGGCCCAGGCCAGTTCAGGTTGGGTCGGGTCAAACGCAAACTGGCTCGGGTCAACCAGATCTGGGTTGGGTCAGACCAGACCCAGACCCCTCTCGGGACCAAATATGCATAAGTGACAATAACTTGCGAACCAAAGGTCCGTTTGAAAAACTATTTGTAGCGCTGGGATCCTTGGAGATAGATAGTCCTTTGGAGATACCCCATGAGAGTTTTGGAGAAATTTGGAGTACGGTTGGGTTGTATCGACTCAGAATCCAACCTGACCCTCAGCACTAAAATGCCAATAACTAACAGACCGGGCGTCCGATCGACACGTCGTCTGTGGCACAAGGAATCTTATGGAAAGGTGGTCCTTTGGAGATACTCCAAGTGAGTTTTGACATATTTTGATGTTTGACCTGGGTTGGATCAGACTTTAATCCAACCAGGCCCTTTTTAAAAAAGTGCCCATATGTCATAACTGAGCATCCAATCGATACGTCGTCTGTCGCATTTGGACCCCTATGATGGGGCGGTCACTTGGGTATTCTTTTTTCGAGAGTTTTTACTAGTTAAAATATTACTTATGGCTTTATTAGAAGAGTCTTCCGGAGATCAGGTGGGCTTCGTGCGGGAATCCAGTGGTTGGTTGCGACATGAAAAAGAAGAGTGACCAATACGGGTTAGTATCAGAAACTCCAAAGTGGGATCGTCTAGATGTATGACAAATCATACCTACTTCTATACCGGATACTAATATGGTTCAGCACCAGTGACCAATACGAGTCAGCACCAGCGTCTAATAGCGGTCGGCACCAGCGACCAATATGGGTCAGCACCAGCGACCAATACATGTCATCATCCAGTGACCAATACAGGGCAGCATCTAGAAACCAATATGGGTCAATATATTGTGACCTATACAATTTAACAGAAGAGTTACTATGGATATGATTATTTGTATTTATGAATAGTCATCCCTATCCCAGTAACCTTGAAGTTATACCATTAGAGTGAGCTATCACTTTTTCTGTGTGCTTCATGATTTAGGTCATGCCTGTGATATTACCTTTATGGTATTTCTTGTGATTTTTGTCTTTTTGGATAACTAAGATACCTTCGGGTGGTATTGAGGTACCCTGCTGAGTTTTTATACTCACCCCTGCATGGGCTCGGCCCGCATGTGTGTGTCTACTGTAGACTACTGACGCTCCGTGGTAGACATTGGAGGTTCGGAACTTGGTGGATCTTGGTGTGATGGGAGCAGTCAAGATCCTCTTCTTCGACTTCATACTTACAGCTACTACCCTTCAGGTAGAGCTCTAGGACAGATGTGATAGATGTTTACTTTCTTTTCAGTTTTTAGGGCTTGTATTCTAGCCCACTATTTTTAGTTTAAATTTTTACTTATATTTGTACTTTACTCTCGTGGTTATACCTTAATTTTTTGGGTTTTTTACTTCAGTTTCCCTTTTTAAGTGTGTACAGATCTCTAAGGAAAAGCCTTCCCTATTTATGAAAAGCCTTTAGGTGATAGTCACCAATCCATGGCCTATGGAAGGTAGTCTTGGGGTAGTCATGTCCAGGCCCCATGGGACGGGTCGCGACAAAAGTTTTTATATAGAAATATAATATTTATACTTTACATATTAATGTTTTTATAAATTATTTACTTTATATCAAAGTTTTTCAAAAAAAATATCTTAATGTTTTTTATACCAAAAATTTTGGAAAATGAAAAAGGGAATGTTATATTTTAACCAATATGGCAACAATGATTATCCAATCATTGTAACCATTATTTGAATTTTGGATTCATTTGCAAAATTTTATGTTTAATTCAAAGAAAACCCTTATTTCTCCTTTTTGGTTATTTTGGTATTTCAAATAGTTTTTCAAAAGAAAATTGTATTTTGGTTTAGAAAATTGGTTTCTAAAAGAAAATGGTATTTTGATATCTGAAATTGATTTTTTACAAGTTTTAAAGACTTCTAAAAAATATTTTATGATGGAAAATTGGTATAATAAAAAATTATTATATGGTACTTGATCATTGTACATGAGAAATGGGTGCACCCATATAGAATTAGGTGATCCTATTACAGCTTATATGATGGGAGTGAACAGATAGCACTAGGAGAGACAGTGATAGCATATGTAATGGGTACTCTTAGATAGTGCCCCAGTAAATTGTGAAAATATTATTTTCTTTTGAGAAATATATTGTAATTTTCTCATACGGTCATTCCAATTTGTAAGGGTTTATTAATTTTTCTATGAGATGATGTCCCAAAGAAACTACATGACTTTTTTATGCTTATTAATGTGTTTTAATGGAAAATATTTGTTTTTAAAAGGTAATATAAATTAATGATAAATCACTTTTGGGGTAAAAAGATATTTTTTTAATAAAATATATTTCCTGGGTTTTTATGTTTTTCATTGGACTATTGGTAT
The DNA here is from genome assembly GCA_963277665.1 of Viscum album. Classification (NCBI taxonomy): domain Eukaryota; kingdom Viridiplantae; phylum Streptophyta; class Magnoliopsida; order Santalales; family Viscaceae; genus Viscum; species Viscum album. Next base: position 278,307,052 of record OY728137.1, read on the forward strand.
TCTTATTTTTATTTCCCTTATTAATGACTTTGAGCTCATCTCACATTTTTAAAAACAAATTACTTGGGATTTAAGGATGGGTAAGGGAAATGAAAAATTCTAGTCTAAAGTCATGAAATTGTTTTATGAAAATAAATCATTTCTTGTTTTAAATGTTTAATGTGGTGGTAAAAATTAATATTGATTAGAAGTGTCCAATTTTTATTATATCATTTTTAGGTATTATTTATGACCAAATTCTCTAAAACTATAAACCTCAAAAGATACTCAAATGAAAGAGAATGAATTTTTGACTTAAAATTCAAGATTATTTAATATTTATGGTTAGGTCCTTATAGTATGTATCATAGTATGGTTTTGAAAACTTTAGAGGTTGGGATAATGTTAATAACTTTCCCTTGAAAGATCGTACTGAATGGTTAAGTACAAATGATATATAATTTTAAGATTAAAATGTTTATTCATCTAAAATATGTCTATTCAGCATGATTTTCTATAGAGGAAACAGGAAATATATAGTGGTAATGAACCAAGATTATAATATCCTTCCAATCAGTATCTTGAGACGGTTGAAATTATAAAATAATAGTTTTTTAGTGATGGATCTGTTGACACAAGCTATAAATTGTGTTGTAATTCATGCTATAGTGGAACCTGATCTACCATGAATTAACATTTCTATATTACAACATTTCTTGAGGTAAAATACCTTATAATTCAGTGGATCATCTAGCCCTATGGTATCTAACTAATTGATCAATGCTCTTATGAAGATATTTGAGTCTTGGGATGTTTATAATGTCAAAATGTAACTCTTTACATTAATCATTTTTAGGATAAATATGGTCAATGGTGGTTTTGTTTAAGAATACCTAATATAAAGATAATATTAATTTCATGTAATGAGAAACATTTAATGATATTTTCTTTGATAAAAATTTTCCTATGGTTTTTTGACTCCATATGGAAAAAGAATTCAAAGAAATAAGGGAAACATATGATGATTTCTTTTCACATAGGAATCCAATTTTAAAATTCTATATAGGTATGTTATAGATTTTATTTAGGATATTGATAGTGAAATTAATGTATTTTATTTTGGATTGAAACCAATTCTATGAAGATATTAGGACACATTATAATTTAAAATCTGTGAGAATGTTTTTTTGTACAAAAAATGTTGAGATATAGTTTTTGAAAACTCATATGCCTCATGATGATGAATTTCATAAGAATTATGTATGTAAAATGATTGGGAAACATAAAAAAAATAAAACTAGAGGTAATAAAATGATGTTACTAACTTATGGTAAGTGTGATAAAAATAACCTGAGATAATGTATTATGAAATTAGGGAAGTGTTATCGATGCAGAAAGTTTATCCATAGGGAACATGATTGAAAGGAAAATAGTACTAAAGAACTAAATAATTGGGTAATCGATATCCCCCAATGGTGAGGTGTTTTATTTTTAACTACTTGTCTCATTATGCTGATGTGTTCACGAAGTTAGAAACTTTGTCTATAAATCTTAAATATCAGAAGAAAAATGGTGTGGAAAAATATTTTAATACTAATACAGTTGATGTTGGGATATAAAAATGAAGAGGGGATAGGTATGTTACTTGTGTGTATGAATTATTCCAATACCCTAATTGACTTAGTATCTTCACATTCTTTCATTTTCAGGAAATTTTCAAGAAAATTGGGAATATCGCATAATGAAAGTAAGATATAAATTTTAGTAAAATGTATAGGTGGTAGTATTAAAGCAACCCAGATTTATGGGAATCGTTATGTTGTTATCAGTGGGATGGTATTTCCTAAAAATATTATTGAACTATCCATAGAATAATTTGATATCATTTTGGGTATAGATTGAATTTTATTTTATCATGCTACGATAGATTGCAGACCCAAGAAATTATTATTCAATTATTTCATTCCTTTAATAAAATACAAAGAAAATTTTAAATTTAATATAAATGGAAGTGAAAGTTACCTAGCTCATATTGTTTAAAATAAATAAACTATTATAATTAGTGATGTGTTACTAGTGAATGAATACATGGATGTTTTTCTGTATGGTCTCCTGGTGTTATTCCTAATCATGAGGTTTATTTTGTTGTTAAATTTGTTCCTAATGATAACACTATTTATAAACCCACTTATCAAATGGCTTAAGTGGAAATTTAGAATTTGAAAAAGTTATTTTATGGGTTATTAAATAAAGGTTTCATTTGAACTGGAACTACACAATGGGGTTCCCCTATTTTTTCATCAAAAATAAAGATTTTTCAACGAGACTTTGCATTGATTATAGAGCCTTTAATAACATCAATGTTAATAACAAGTATCATTTTCATAATATTGATGATCTATTTGATTAGATTTTGGGAGAATAGTATTTTTTGAATTTTTATCTGAGGTTTAGGTTCTATCAACTAGAGGGGAAGGAGGAAAAAAATTTGAAGACTGTATTCTAGAATATATATGGGTACTGTGAGTTTTTTGTTTTTTTCCTTTGGATAGTCTAATGCACCTTTGGTATTTATGGAACTTATGGATAGATTTTTTTCATGAGTTTTTATATAATTTCATGGTCTTGTTTATTGATGAAATTTTAGTGTATTATAGAATTCATTAGGAATATAAAAGACACCTAAGGATTTATTTTACAAACCTTAAAGTAAATGAAACTCTATAGAAAATTTATTAAGTGTAAATTTTGGTTGAAAAAAATTTGTTTCCATGGAAATATTGTTTTTAAATATGAAAAAACTATTGAAACTACTAAAATAAAAGTTTTTTAAGAATATAAAAGACCCAAAAAATGATAGATATTTTTTGTTTTCTTGGATTAAAAGGTTACTACTTTTGGTTGGTTGAATAATTTTTATGGTTTTCTTGCCCACTGATTATGTTAAATAAAAAAGGTTCTAAATTCATCTAAACAAAAGAATGTGATGCCTATTTTCCATAACTAAAAAGAATATTGTTGAATGCTCAAATTTTTTCCCTTCTTTCCAAAAATGGTAAATTAATTACATACAATGATTCTTCATTAAAAGGTCTTGGTTGTGTTCAAATGCATAATGATTTTTGTAATTTCTTATGCTTCACATCAATAGAAACCTCAAAATTTAAATTACACTACACATGATCTCGAATTAGTTGTTTTGGTTTTTTTATTAACAATTTTGGGATGCCACTTGTATGGAGTAAAGTGTGAAATATATATTGATCACAAAAGTTTAAAGTATATATTTACTCATGAATAATTGAACCTGAGATATAGAATCTTATTGTAACTGGTCAAGAATTATGATTGAACAATTCCTTAGCATCTTAGAAAATAAAAAAATGGTTTAATTCATTTAGTGAAAAAAATAATCCTACATTAACCATGTTACATTTGGAATAAGACCCTTTGTTTAAGGATTTGATAAATATTTTCATAGAAATTTTGGATATAAGGATCTCTCCCATTTTTTCAGGTTTTAACGCAATCATATTTGATATAAATAATTAAGAATGCTTAGAAGAAGGACCATTATTTCTAAGAAAAGGTTTCATATTTTAAGAATAATAAGTTATTATATTTGAATATTAATAAATATAGTGTTTTATAATTTGGAAAAATATTATGTGTACCTTCTGATTCGCATTTAATGAAATAGTTATTGAGTAAAGATCATAGTTCTCTATTTTACATTTATTCTAGAATCCTTAATATGTACAGATACCATCAAGAGTACTACTAGTGGGATGGAATAAAAATATATATTTCTGAATTTAACATGATGTGTTTTAATTGTCATCAGATTAAATCGTAAAAACAATATCCAATTGGAATGCTTCAACTTGTGCCTGCCTCAGAGTATAAATGGAAAAATATATCCATGGATTTTTTTGTGGGATTACCAAATAATTCTCAAGGTAATAATCTTATTTGGGTTATTATTGATGGAATAAATAAATCTTTACATTTCCTTCCCATTTTAGATATTATGAATCAAGATCAACTTTCTGAAATTGTAACTAAAGGAGATAGTCAAGTTATATAGAGTTCCTCTCTCTATTGTATCAGAACATGCTCCTAGGTTTACATTTATTTTTTTAAAATGACTTTAGAAATAATTAGGTGCTAAATTAAATTTCAGTATAGATTTTTATCCTAAAATTGATGGTTAGTCTGAGTGGACGGTTCAAACCATGGAAGATATGCTTTATATTATTAAATAGATTACAGTGTAATTTGGGATTGATATCTTTATTTCATCAATTTTTCTTATAATAATAGTTTTTATTCCATTATACATATTGAAAAATTTAAGGAATTATATCTAAAGTGATTTCTAACACATTATTTTTTGGATGAGGTGGGAGAATGGAAGTTTATGGGGATGGAATTAGTTTATGAAATGGTTGAGATGTTGTAGTTGATTTATAAACATATGAGGATGGCTTAGAGTATAAAGAAAATTTGTGCGGATAACCAGAGGAATGGTCTTTATTTTGAGGTAAGTGATCATTTCATTCTCAAAGTTTCTCTATGGAATATTCCTCTACATTTTGGTAAGAAAGGGAAGTTTAGTCCATGGTTCATTGGACTATATGAAATTTGGGATATAGTTGGATTAGTTTCTTATAGAGTATCCTTACATTTGAGTTTATACCTGGTACATAATGTTTTTCATTTCTTAATTTCAAGAAAATTTGTGCTTGATTAATCTAATGTTTTGATCCCAAAATGTAGCACCCCAACCCATATTCCACTTTAAACTATGCTCTAGTCCGATTGACCACTAGGTCTTTGGAGGGTATCACCTTATGATGAAGGTTTCCAACTATCATCAAGGTTTTGAGATGTTTTAGTGGGGATATTATACCCTATGGTGGTGATATAATAATGTTCCATAAAAATTTGTAGCATAAGAAGACCATAAACAAAAAAAAAGCACATGAAATCTGTATAATCATAAAACAAACTCAGTGAAAGAATATATAATCAGTAGTAATAAACAATACCAACGGAATACCATTTGTGGATGATACATGTCATAGTAGTTCATACATAAAAATATACAAACAAGGTCTCCCATGTAAGACCATCACCATATACATATATAAAAAAATATGAAAATTCAAAATGAAACTCCAGATGACATAAAGGAACCACCATTGTCCATATGTCATCCATACCATTCTAAGAAGTACAAAAATGATCACTAAGGCCTAGATATTGAGCTTGAATCCTTACCTGACCTCAAAATAATAATTTCTACATGAGCCATGAGGGGCTCATGTAGGGTGTGAGAACAAATATCAGTAGGCCAACATCAACATGTTCCAATATTACATCCATAATTATGAATGTGTACTCTAATAATAAATTAAATAGTAAATAACACACATTTAATAACAACCCACTCCACTTATTCTCAACAACCACAAGTGGTTGTTTTATCTACTTTTTCCGACATCGGTATAACTCTGAACATGTTCCCCCAACTATATATATAGCATACATCACTTTTCTACATATATATAATTGTAGTGACGAGGATCCAAGGCATAAATTCTGAGGCATACCCTAATGAATAGCATAAAAATTGAACCCTCAAGTTCCAAATATAATCATGTCACCTGATACCATATACCATCAATCAACTATTCAACATCGATACGAAATACCCCAAAATAACCCCTTATCCCTCTAACTGCGGCTCTGAAAATCACCATCATCTCAAAGCTCAAAGTCACAAGGAATAATGATATCTTCCCTCCGAAGAATAATCACCACCATCTCAGTAGCCTATGTACTGAAGCGTGAAGATATATATCCACCCAAGTTCTATTTTGATGGCCTCAAATATCATAGTGAGCCTCAACCCCTCAACTAATGCTCTCATCATCATCAGTCGATAGTCCATCACCATCCGCATGTATTTCTGGGGTGAGAACGCCCAATGTTTTCAATGGTCAACACCATCACCTAAGACACATAATCTATAGGGAGCCTCCACCCATAATAATTGGTCAACATCACCTCAATCAGGGTTTTATTTTTGTGTACCCATCTCCAACAGCACGCCATCCAACAAACAGTAAGCGGCAATCACCATACAACCTAATCCACTTCATCCTACACATCATGGCTGTGTGACCATGCCACTAATTATTAATGGTCAATGCCTTCTAAATTCTTAAGAGACAAAACACTATCTTAACAAAAAAAATACCTCAAATTGATGACCATGTTGCCTCAACCTGGTGATCAATATCACCCCATGTATCTTGGGCCACACATAACTTGATAAAATATGTCACCTCAGTCTAGGTGATCATTATCACCACAATCCTTGGTCTAATCCCATCATGTTACCATGAAAACCTTGAAATTTAATATGATAATTCAATCAATTAAAATTATACACCTGACCTAAATTTCCTAGGTTGGTTCAAGTCCCTTACCCAGCTTAACCATTTTTTGGGTAGCATGATCATGTACACAGGCATCTCACATCATCAATTTTATCAAATTAAAATAAAAAATTAATTTATTATGGTATCACTCTGATATTTCACATGGATTTTATGAATTCACCCTAGAAACACCAACAAAATCAATCATAAATCTATAAACCACCTACATTGTTCTTATAGGTGCTTTATCTTCTGATATCACCCTCTAACTCAAGCTAAATAAGAAGAAAATGATGTTTTAGATGAATGTTCTGAAGACATTGAAAAATAAATCACATAGATTTATCATTATATATGGAGATATAAATGAAGAAAAGGAGGTCATGTATCGAATTTCTTACTAAGAGGAATTGGTATCCACCAACGGATCAAGGATCAGAGTCTGGATGAGGGAATTGATTGAAATCCAAGATAGAAGGGAAAAGGGAGAAAACTTTCTCTGTGTGTGGTGGAATGATGGAGAGAGGGGGAGAAAATATAATAATTTAGGAGGGTTTTTTTAATTTCAAACTTTATTATGGGCCACATGGTTTGGACGCATGATTTAGCTAACCATACACTGCATGTGTAGTGCTCTTTGCCTAAGAACCACACGAGCACGGGCTAGGAACACGGTTTGGAAAAATATACACAGATCCTATGAATAACCTATATTAAAAACTATAAAGGAATCATATAGACATGAACCCCCACATAAATGGTTTTTAAATATATGTATAGTGTCACTGGAGTGTTTCATGATTTCTCTTGGGAGGCTGCACGATTTTTCCAAACCATGTGCCTCAGCCATCACTTTCTCAAAACTGGGTTTTCATATCCTGACACTCCTAAACCCCATAAAAAACCTCAAGGAACTTGATAAGGCTTAAAACCTACATAAAATAGGATTTGGGTTAATAAAACTCCTATAAAAGGGTTCATAATATCAAAACAAAATTTTTCCTGCTCACTAAACACTAAAACTCAAACATGTTGGAGATTTTATACCCTCTCAAAAACCTAGGACATTAAAATCTCTCCATATTAACGTAGTTAATATTTAAGTTATAAATAATTACCCATATATGGTACCAAACATACTAACCTCTATTATATCAACTTGGTCTACCTTGTTCATTATTCCCATGTCAAATCCACTCAAAGAACACCCCACATTAGGAGTTATGTACTTGGTCACTTACTTAACCAAAGAACAAGAATTATAAAGATCCACCGACCATCCCTAGACTCAAAAGTCCTCCTTTGATTAATCATAATTTATAAACATTATATAGTACTCAAATCTGAAACATTTCAAATTTGACACCCATTAAGTCCCTCAACTCATTAGATGCCCATAAGTACTTGTATCATACATGACACTCATGAAAACCTGAATCTCATCAGATACTCAAGATATTGAATCTCAAAAGATTCTAAAAATAGTATCACATCATATATAAATATCCATGCTCATAAAAATCCTAATTCCTACACACCTCTTATAGAACCTACATCGCATCTATTCATATAAGAAGGCCACATGCCACACACCTCATATAAAACTTGTATCTCATAGAAGCTCATATGCATTATCACCTCATATATATCCCTCGTAATAAATTATTCCCACCATATAACCATAAAATAGTTAGTAAAAAACCATTCACATACATCTCATATTTCAAAATGGTCCAAATCCAAAACAAAAGGAAAACTTGGTCGTTCCATTTATGATGGAATACATCTAACTGTATTCAGTTCCCCAACCTTCACTATACAAAGAAACTCAATAGTTTGAACCTGGAATGAAGCATGATTACCTAAGGATTGTCTTCCTTATGGTTTCACATCAAATACTAGCCAATAACCCCACTACTACTTCCCACTATCTCTTCCATGACACCCTCCTGCAGCTTCATCCCGACTACCAACTCTAAGAACCACTCTTGTTCTGACCTCAGATCCCTGAGCCTACCCTGATCTCTGGCTCCTAGATATCTGAGAATACCTTCTACAAAACCTTTACAAGGGGACCATCTGAACACATGACCATCAATCCTTTATAACCTGATCACACTTGGTGCGAATATTCCATGTTTTCCCACACTAGAAACACATTACTAAAGACCCACTCCTTGGTGCTCTATAAAAATAACTAGCATAACTACCCTGCTGATATTCATCAGAGCACTAATTCTTACTAACTAAAGTGTCACCACTAAAATCACATAACACCATCACCTGGATCAAATATAACCAGTCTGTCAATTTTCCCTTAGCTATAACTTCCTGGTTGATTGCCTCTAAAAAGGACGTCAGTATGACGATGTTCACTTGAACCTTCATGGTATGTCACAATCCATCCCCAAATCACCACACCTTGGAACTATATTATCCCACCATAGTATTTGAAAAACATGATGGGCCTATGAAATTACTAGAACAGACCATGAATTAGTATCTCCTTGGGTGAGATCCATGAACTCACAAGCTCAGTCCACCCTCAGCATCTCTGAAAAAAAGTTATTAAAGAACTAGCCTTTAAAATCCTTCGAAGATAGTCCCTCTTTCTTGCCTACCTAAAATTTTACATCCCACCAGTTCTTTTTTGGTGCTATAAATAGGTAAGTCTCTGGCTTCACCCTCTGATGTAGGGGTGACAGTGACTGATGAAAAATGGTCATGAAAAATTAGATCATGTTCCATTTCTCCTATTGCCCCCCCTCACACTGAAATAACAGTGGGTGTTGAGGTTGTAACTCATCATTCAGGTATTCTATAGATGGATTATCTCCCTGATATCCCATATCAATTATTTATATGGATCATACCTATCTTTCCCTAAGATGGACATAAATCCATGGCACAAATTCTACCATCTACATCAGTTATTCCTGTACTAGAGCTTATATACATCTAAATCATGATCATCCTGACCCTCCAGGGGCCTCATCCCAACCCTTAAAGGCCTTATCCTATGCTCTCTCAAACTGCACCATATCATATCCTTATAAATGCTCTACTTAAGCCCATATATTTGGAATCCCATTGAATACCAATCACAGTGATCAAAAATCCATAACAGTATATATATATATATTACACAACTAGGGAATGTTTTAACAAGCATCTCACCACCCTTACACTCCCCTTTGCACCCTTTCATAAGACATCTGGCATCAAGGCCCCTTAAAAACCCATATAAAGTACAATTATCAATTTTCATCAGCCCTCATAGTCCCTACCTACCCTTATCGGAGTCTAGCATAACATATAATATGAGGTAGATTATTTGAATTCAACCAAAGAGGATATACAGGAAAACACTATTTAGCTTATTTTTTGACACTTTAAATAGCCCACCCCCTATCATCATCCATGTCTATCCTTATCATGTTATTCCCATATATCACATACATATTTCATTGAACCCACATTCCTATGTTGGATAAGTATAATTCCCTCAAAATAGGCTCAGTAGGAAAAAACTATTTAGCCTCTTTTCTGAAAATTTAAATAGACCGACCCATACTAAAAAAATCTAAGTCATGAATGACAATAATAAGGAAAACGCATCATATTATCCTAAGTTCCAATCATAATGCATAAACAATCCACACTTACCATACCAATATAATGGTCAAACCCCATAACAGATAATCATCACACCCAAGCACGCCACTCGATGTGGGAATCAAATCAAATGTATAAGTGCGAAGTAGAACATCAATTTCCCACCCAAGGAAACTTGGTATGACCCCCATGCATGGGCCTGTAGAAACCCAAACATAAGTTCAGTACCTAGATCTAACTACATCCTAGTCTCAAGTCTACTATATCCCAAATAGTAAGACCAAAAAGGAAAAATAAACTCCTCTGATACCACTTATATCACCCTGACCCATATGGGACTTTAAGCTATGCTATGGGCCAGTTGACCACTAGGCCTTAAGTTCTCCTCCCTGTATGACAAAGTCTACCAACTAATAGTGAGGGTATGAGGGATGATAGTGGGGATACTATACCCTCTGGTGGTGATAATAATAATGGTCTATACAAATATAGCAGCATAAGAAGACCATAAATATTATAATTAACACATGATCTCAACGAAAGCATAAAACAAACTCAGTAGAAGAATACAGAAGCAATAGTAATAAACAATACCAAAGTAATACAATTTATATACAATACATATCATAGAAGTTCATAAATAGAAATCGAAAAAAAAGGTCAACCACAGTATAACATTAGTGCATACATATATATATAATGAAGTCTAAAAACTTAAAAGGAAACTCCAGCTGATGTAAAGGAACCACCATGGTCCATATATCATCCATACCATGATAAGAAGTATGAAAATGATCACTAAGGTCTGTCTACTAATCATGAATTCTGACAAGATCTCAAAATCATAACGTCAAGATGCATCCTAAGGATCTCGTGTTGGGTGTGTGAGAATAAATCTCAGTAGGCCACCACTAATGTTTTCTAACATTACATCCATAATTATGTAAGTGAATGTTAATAAAAAATTGAAAAGTAAAGAACACACAATTAATACAACCCCACTCGACTTATGCTCAAAAACCACAAGTTGGTGGTTTACCTTCTTTTTCCATTGCAGGTATAAGTCTAAACATGTTCCCCCAATTATATATATAGAATACATTACATATCTACATATATATAATTTTAGGGGTGATGGTACATGGAATAAATCCCAAGGAATCCACTGATACTAGAATACCAGGTGAACCATAAGGTTCCATCTATAATCATGTAATATTGAATCTCATGGAATAAATAAACTATCCATCATCCAAATTGCATACCCTAAACAAATCCTTGTCCCCTTGGACCTCATCTCAGAAAATCATTGTTAGCTTGAATCCCAACGTCCCGAGGAACAATGATATCTTACCTATAAATAATAATAATCATTAGCTCAATAACTAACACCCCAATGAATAAACATATCCATCCTCCCATGTCTTGGCACAATGGTCTCATGTACCATGGAGAGACTCATCCCTCAACCAATGGTATCATCACCGTCAACCAATGGCCAATCACCATCCATGTGGCTTTCTACGGTGAGAAACCCAACATATCTGATGGTCAACACCATCAACTATGCCACATAATCTAAGGGGGACTCCACCCAGAATGAGTTGTCAACACCAACTTGATCTGAGTCTGATCTATGTTCAAATAAATCCAACAACATTTTTTTAACAAATGGTGAGAAAACATAACAAAACAACCTAAGCCACATCATGTGGTACCTCATTCCCCTATAACTGTGTTGCTAATTCTTGATGTTCAAAGCCATATCAATTTTCCATGATCCATTTCCACATCCCGATGATCTCATTGGATTAAACCAATGAAAAAGTTGGCACAAACTAATGATCAATATCACCCCATGTATCTCATGTCAAACCCAAATTGACAAACTATGTCGCCTCATCCTAGGTGATCAACAACACCTCAATACTCAGGCCAAGCCCATCATTTTCCCATAGAACCAATCAATTAAATATAAAGTTCAATCAATTAAAATTATACACCAATCCTAAAATTACTATGTTGGTTCAAGTCCCTTACCCATATTAACCATTTATATGGTAGCAATAGCATGCACATATACATTTTACTTCATTAATTTAATCAAATTAAAATCTAATATTAATTTATTAGGTTATTTATCATAAACCCCACCTAGAATATATGAATACATCCTCAAAATATCTATAATATCCAGGATAGATCTAGTCATCACCTAACTTGTGCTAGTAGGCACTCACTCATGTGTTATCATCATCTAACTCAATCTAAATCAGAATAAAATGATTTTTTGGATGAATGCCTAGAAAATCAAGAAAAAGTTCTAATGCGGATTTAGAATTTGTTATGGTTCGATAATCAAATAAAATAATGTTGTAGATTGAAGGTATTATTGAGATTAATCTATAGCAATTAACTGATCAAATATCAGAGTCCAAGTGAGGGAATTGGCTTAAAGCCTAGAAGGAACAGAAAAGGGAGAAACCCTCCTATGAATATCATGGAATGAGGAAGAAAGGAGAAGAGAAAATATAATAACTCGGGAGGGGAAATTTTTTAATTTAACACTTTTTAATGGGATGTATGGTTTGGCAAACTGTAAACCAACCATGTGATACTCTCTAACAAATAAAAACATGTGCACAAGCTTGATGAACAGTTTTTCAAACAACACGTAGACTAAGAGAATCCCTTCTATAAAAAACTACAAAGGCCTCACACATCTATGTTCCCCCACCTTTATATTTTTTTCAAACCATGTTTAGTGCCACTCTAGGGTTTAATGGTTTTTCTTAGGAGGTTTCATGATTTTTCCCAATAGTACTTCTCATTTTACACTTTCTACAAACTAGGTTTTCATATAAAAACACACCCAAAACCCATATGAAACCCTATGACACTTGAAAATACTTAAAAACCATCTAAAAATAATTCCTTGGGAAAATAAAACTCTCAAATATAGGTTTATAAGAGCAAAAATAATGTTGGCACGCTCACCAGCCACTAAAATTCAAAAGGGTTAGGGGTTTTCGACCCGCTCAAACACTTGGGATGCTAAAATGAAGTAGTATAGCTGGAAGATAACATTTATTATGATTAAAATATTTTTCATATTCTTGTAAATATAGATAAATTATAGTTTAATAAGGTGATTCACTAAGATAATGTTTTATGTAAAAACCATATGGTTGAAGAGGTGACATGGGATTCTAGAAGTGCTATGGAGAAAAAATATCCCCAATTGTTTAATAATTATATAAAATTATAAGGATTAAATTTCCAAAATAGATGGATAATGAAAAATACTAGGTATAAATACAATAAATCACTTTTAGGTTTATTAATATCACTATATTCATTATAAAATTATTAATTTATTTCTATATAAAAAGGAAATAGTTTTAATTAAACACTTTTATTATATGATTTTATTCAAAGATTTATTTTCTAAATATTAGAATTTGAATTTTAAAAAATTAATATCATTTTTTAAATAATCATATCAAAATTTACTTAGGGTGAAATTTTTTTATTTTTCTGAAGATATTGATTTTTTAGTAAATAGCGAAAAATACCAATTTTTGTAAAAAAAATGTTTATTTTCAATAAATTAAGTAATTTAAATTTACTATTATTTTTTAATATAATTTCAAGTAATATAATTATTATTTAGTAATATTTAATCCACTTAATTACTTTTAATCATCTTTATATTGGATTTTATTATATGTCTGTTTTCGGGTTTTAAAAAAGGGTGTTTCTGAAAACTATTTTAAAGTGAAAAATATTTCTCTATTTTAATTATTTAAGATAATTTCTAATGAGAAATTTTATAAATTAATTTTATATATAATATATTTTTAAATATTAATATAATTATTCTTATTAATTGTATAATTATTATAAAATCATTTATTTCATGAAAAATACACTTCTCGAAAACCTGCTTTTCTACCGCATATGCGGGTTTTATTTTAAATTAAATTTTTTTACTTATATGAATTGAATTTAGTAAAATTAATAAAAATAATTTATATTATATAATAATTTTAAATTAATTATGACAATAATGAATAGTGAAAACAGCAATAATTAATTACTATTGTTAAGGAAAAAAACAAATCTACCGATAGTTAAACTAAAAAGATAAGGGTTAAAATGATCTAAACACTTGTCTAAAATCTTTTGGATAGACATATTTCAAACTTAAAATTTTTATTTATTAATAATAATCCATTTTTGAACTCTTTTTATGTGAAAAACATGGGTATAACTCTTTCTTTTAAAAAATTACAAGTATTCCACTCACCTCGGTTATAAAAGGCCACCCCCTCTCCTATCTTTGTCACACTATAAAACCTTTTTTTCAGAAAATACCTGACCAAATAAATTAACAAATTTTATAACCTCATCCTAGAATTCTTTTTTAGTCATAAATTTATTCTGGGAAAAGTATAGGTATAATCATAAAGAGGTGGTCTGAGAATAGGTAAAATTCATAACTATGATTTTTCTCTTATTTATTCTTCTACCACCTTATAATAGTATTTATTCATTATTATATAATAACAAAAATTTATAAAATATAATTATTTTTTATTATTTTAAGTTAATTACCTATATTCGTCTCTTAATCCCTCAAATGGGAAATGATAATTTCGCTTGTGTGTATGGTGGACTACCGCCTCACGAACTGATGTGACATGTTTTCTATAAACACCTCTCACAGTTGTGTACGATGATGGATATAAATTATATATTTGATATTAATTGCATAATTATACCTCTTGATACATTATATCATATATACTTTTTTACTTTTCATTATGTAGGGGATATGATAAAGTCTCTCATGTCTACAGTGGACTACCGCCTTGTGAAGCGATGTGATTTGTATTTCACTAACGATTTATATGGAAGGTAATAATGATAATTTTAACGAATATATGTGATATATAGGACATAATTATTATATTCATTAAATTTTTATCACTCTAAAAAGATAATATATCATTTTCTTTCTTACCTTTTCACTCACTGGAAAATGATAACATCATTCGGGTATGTGTGGACTACCGCCTTCACGAAGCAATATGACTCTCTTTTTGTCACCACCCTACATGGATGGTATAGATATATATAGAGAAATAATATGGTATATAAGATATTATTTTAATTATGGAAATAAAAAATACTACATTCCTCTTTTCCATAATGATCATTGAAAAATGGAAATGTTACTCATACATACGTACGACCAATCATCTCTATTATCATAATTTTGTTTATTTTTTAAAAATATATTTCATGATTTATATTAATAGTATAATTTATATACAAATATAATAATTATTTGATGATTATTATTTTTTATATGTTTAAATAATGATCTCTTTGAGCATAATAATCCTACCAAAATCATTTTTGACACAAAAGATGAATATGTTTAGAATATTCGACTTAAACCTAATTGATTGTGTAATCATATATAAAAAGGTAATTAGTGAAATAAAAGGAAAAATAAACATGAAAATTTTTCTTAAGAAGTTAAATAATTAACATATGTTTATTATTCAGTAATATATAGAACGCATGTGACGAATTGAACCTGAGGTTAGGGACTTCATATCAATTTCCCTTCACTGAGGCATATTTTGATGTTATGTTCTTATATTCCTTTATAAGGTGTATATACATCCCCTTTTACATGTTATATCATGAAGTTCTCTATTATCATGTATTTAATGATTTTTTAATGTTACTGTATCATGGGGATTATGATTTGATTGTGTCCCAAGTGATAAGGGGGTTTTCTATTAAAATTTCATCTTTTAATGTTTTCTTTTCAACTATTTCTCTTCTTTGTAAACGATTTTAAAATAATTTTTTGAATATTTTTATCTGGATTTAATAGATTTATAAAAAAATTGTGTCACTTTTTACTTTATATCAAAGGTTTTCAAAAGGAATATTTTTATGTGTGTTATATGGAACGTTTTGAAAAATGAAAAAAGGAATGTTCTATTTTAACATATGTGGATGCAAAAACTTTTACACCACCATAACCATTATTTTAAGTTTGGATTCATTTATAATCTAACATTTTTTATTCAAATAAAACCCAACTTCCCTTTTTTGGTTATTTTTTTTATTTAAATTGGTTTTCCAAAAGAAGACAGTATTTTATTATAGAAAATGGGTTTTTAAAAGAAAAGTGTATTTTGATATTCAAAATTAATTAATAATGAGTTAAAAAAATTATATTTTTTTTATGATTGAAATGATAAATAATAATAAAAATATTCATTATATGGTACTTGATAATTATACATGACAAATGGGTGTGCCCATATAACATTGGGTAAGCTCGTTATAGCATATACGATGGGTGCACCAAGATAGCATCAAGAGATCCCATTATAGATTAAACTATGGGTGAACCCAGATAGTTATCTAATACATTTGGAAATTACTATGTTATTTGGATAATTATATTGGATATTTTTCATATTATTATTCTTAATTTTAAGGGTTCTGTAAGGGTTCTATGAGATTATGTCCAGAGGAACCTATATTAATTTTCTATGCTTGTTAACGAGTTTTCATGGAAATAATTTGTTTTAAAAATTTAATATAAGTAAACTATAATTCCATTTCTCGATAAAAGTTTATTTTTTAAGAAAATTATTTTCATGGTTTTTCATTTTTCACTACACTAATGGTTTTCTTCTTTTTATGTACCTTACTGATATTTTTGTTCTCATCCAACATTTTTAATATGTTTTTTATCGGATTTAAGAATGATTAATGGAAAGGAAGTGGTCATGTTTAAAGTCATGAATATTTTTGATGAAAATAAATCATGTTTTGTGTTTAAATTTTTATGTGGTGGGAAAATGGAAATTGATCATAAGTGTACAATTTGTATTATATGGTTTTGTTTTGTGTGGGTTATGACCTAATTCTCTAAAACTATAATCCTAAAATGATTCTGAATTTCAATATAAAGAATTATTAAATTAAAAATAAATATTATATTACTTTTAGGGTCGTTTACTTATATAAAGGATCATAG
Source organism: Viscum album (assembly GCA_963277665.1). Taxonomy (NCBI): domain Eukaryota; kingdom Viridiplantae; phylum Streptophyta; class Magnoliopsida; order Santalales; family Viscaceae; genus Viscum; species Viscum album. The sequence goes on from OY728137.1 coordinate 278,324,170, forward strand.
TTCATGGATATTATAGTAAATAAAACATGAAAAATCAATGATATGTTTTGGAAAATAAAGTATTTATCAAATATTATTAGATTTGGATAATAATCCAACCAAAATAAGTGAAACATGAATATACCCAGATGAAAAAAAAATTTAATAAAAACCCATTTAGAATGTGAAGGTAGTCATTAGTAAATAATTGACAATATCCATATAGGTTGAAAACTAACCATTCATAAGACTTTGTCAAATGAGGGAGAGAGAAATAATACATAAACATTATAAATAGTTTAGAATAAATAATATTAACTAAATAATAGCTATATATAGATATTTAATCTAATATAACCATCCATAAATTTATACATACATAAATAATTGACAATGTCCTCATAGGCAATTAAACCTAGCATTAACGGGAATTTTTCAAAAAGAGGGAGGGTAAGAGAAATCATATATATTGTAAATATAATTTGTATAGTATAATAATATAACTAAAATAATTTTAACATAAAAATAATCAATTTTTAAATTATTATTTTAGAAGTGGGATTTCTAATAGAAGAATAGGAGAAGAAAAAATTAATGTAAAAAAGGGAGAATCATTACCACATCCCTGAAATTTCTTCTTTGTTAAGACCCTTAATTCAATAAAAATAATTGCGTGAGGTGACACAAAAAAATATCTAATTATATTTATAGTCATATGAAAATGGAATTTATTAGATATTTAGCAATGTAATTGATTTGGAATTTTTTTCCATGGGGTTGATAGGGGTATTTATACTAGAAAGGGAGGGGTATTTTAGGTTAAAACAATGAATAAAATATTGTTTCAAGGCCAATAAATATAATAGTGGTATTAATTGAAACTATCAATGGAATTTAATTTTAAATTCTTTATTTATAACATTGAAACCATTCCACCAACTTATTTAGTATTTTATACAAATGAAGATAGAAAATTGGAAAATAGTTTTTGAATTGAATACTTTATCGTTTAAGATATTACAAATTACTTATTAGGTTTGGAAATTTAATTGATGTTTTTAAAAGGTATTATTAATCATATTAAAAAATAGTTTAGAATTTATTATATCAATATTAAATTAATATTAAGTCATAAAACATGCATAATTTTAAAAACAATATTTTTATAATTCACCTAAAAATTCATGTTTTCTGAAATATTATGAAAAAAATAGTCACATATAATTTTTAAATGATTAACCTGAAAATGATATTAATTTTATCAAAAAAATTCAAAACATATATATTTTTTATTTTTAATTATTAATGAAAAATTATGTTTTTTTTAAAATAAGATAAAATACATTATTAAAAATATACACTTATAATTTTGTTATGTAGCCTAATTTGTATATTTATTTTATAACTTTAAAAAAATTATTATTTTATTTATGGTAGATATTATTTACATTTCATTTTACAATTTTAATGGTAAATTTACTATTTTAGCCCTATAGTTACTATTAAAATGGTCATGTTATTATTCTAGTGGTTATTTTATTATTCCAGTGGTTATATTTTTGATTAATAATTCTTATTGCCTCTTATATTCTTTATTCACAACTCTAATAATTTTTTTCTCAATTTATTATATATCCTTTATAAAATACCAATATCATTTCTAATTTTTTTTATTTTTTAACATTATTGTTCACATGTGTTCTTTTTCCAAGTGACCATCAACTAATGTACTTTCAAACTAAACTTATTTGGTTTGTTTGGTTTTATTTACACAATATAATATTTTTTATTTTATGGATTTTATTTATCTGTTATATTTAATTTTCTGTGTTAATGTAAAAAATCAATGTTGGTTTTTTCATAATATAGTGCATATGTTTTATATTATACCATATGTCTATATATGACACATGTATATTATGATAGAATATTTAATGTTGAAAATTCTTGGTAGTCCTAACCATTATTTATTAATATCAAAAATGATACCTTATTGTTTATAATAAAAAAATGGTGTTTATAAAAAATAAATCATTTTCCTAATAGTTTCTGTAAACCATGATGTGTTTTTATAAACCATATTATGTTAAAAAAAATTATTTACACCATGAAATTCTATTATAACCAAATTAATGGTTCTTGAAAAATTCCATACTATTTTAAATTTTCTTATTTTTATATTATTCATTATTCATTAGTAATGGATTTGATACTACTAAAGGTTGTTGTGGGATATCTATATGCTAATAAGTATTGTAAGTAAAGAAAAAAACCTACTAAAAAGTTCTATTATGATAGATATAAATAATATTAAATAAAAAAATATTATTATAATAGCTTATTTTCCATTCCCAAACCTCATCAATAGTGAGTTTGATCGAGTTCCCTCAATAGGAACTGGGGGTTTTATTCACTAAATATATTCACCAGCCACTGGAATCACCGAATACATTTTTAAGAACCTTTCATCTTAAAATTGTTATGAAAACACTTTATTAATGGAAAATAAAGAGAAAGTAATTGAAAAAAATTTGGATCAATAAATAATCACTATTGTCATTTAATGAGGTCTATAAATAATAATATATAGGAACCCTTCATTAAATAAGTACACTATTGGAGTTAAAAGTTTCATATATTATGAAATATCAAACTTTGGTTTCCCACCATTATAACTCTTAAAAAAGCCACCTCATTCTTTTAGTGTTGTTTAATCGCCATTAAAAATCAATAATTTGTCTACACATCATCACATGATGTTTTAATATGCTAAATAATAATTATAGTCATTATATAAATGTTGGTCGAATGGTATACCATATCATTCCAATATGAACACTATGACGAGGTTTAAAAAATCCTAAAAAGAAACCAACCATGACAAAGTGACCCTCACAATATTATGGTTTAGGACTTATAGCCTATTTCTAACACAATTTACTTTGATAGTGGTACAATTGTTCATCATAATATAAAAGAAATATTCATGAATAATTTTATAGTGTTATACTTACCAAAAAAACTTTTTTATGTGAGAGTAATTATTCAATTTTAACATACAAAACTTACACCATTATCTTAATAGTTTATCATGTTTATTTAATTTATTATATATCCATAACATTATCTAAATTCATAAAAACCCAATGGATAAGATATGATACTACCTAAACCCACTGTGTAATATAATAATGCATATAATATTCAATTCATTATCCAAATATTATCTCTTCATTATCTAATCAACAAATAGGTGGATAAAATATAGAGAAATCATTTTTTAATATCCCTTCAATGGATGCATTTTATGTTAGTTCTATAATAACTAAACTCCATTAAAATATAGTATGTTGGTAGATGAGTTGTCTTATTCCAATAATTTTTTATATTTAAATTATATTGCCATAATGATTTATATATGGATCATATTTATCAAACAATAAAATATCTATATTGTAAAAAAATAAAAAAAAATAAAACATTAATTATTTGTAATTAAACACTTAATTGTCCTCCTTCATGGTGAAAATTTTTACTAAAGTTATAACTTTTAATATATTATATGTTATTGAATAATTACTAGATAGTGATCTGTATCAACATTATTATGTTATCCTAAGATGAATATTTAATTTGGAAGACCAAATAGTCCATATAACATATCTTTTATTTACTTAGTTCCCTTAATAGATTATTTTATTAATATAAACATGTAAGTGTCCTAAAATATTCTGTATATCAAACATAGATGTGAAACTAAATTGAACCATTATAATACTCATCTAATAAATAAATATTTTTTATTGATAATGCAATATAATAAAAAATTGGGTTTCAATCCAGCATAATATATGTTATATATTTTATCCTATTTATATAAAATATTTTTAACAAACTGATTTATATAGTGATATATTTTGACCCAGTCCTTAGGTTAAGGTGATTCAAATATGAATGAAAATATTATTTTAATGGACTCAAATCTCTAAATCTCTAGTAAACCAAAATGAATCATCTCCACAACCATACATCCCACATAACATAAGTTTATTGGGAAAAATCATCAACCCTATTTCATATCATAGACACCATACATGCATGTTGATGATCATTTTTCAGCATACACCATGATGTAGTGAATTCTCATGAAAATATTTTCTTATTTCTAAATATAAATAGTATGGTGATTCTTGATGAACATGTCATGAATTTCAATTTAATAAGACCTCTTTATGTATATATTAACCTTTTATCTTAATTCTTCAAAAAAAATATTTATCATTTACATTATCATCCCAATTAAGCTCATGTTAGATCATAAAGTGTTATTCGAGTATACCTCATAGAATTTAATTTTTCATTTGGAATTTAAATAAAATTAAATTAATATTAAAAATGATGCTTGACCTCTTATTGATTAACCTTAAGGATTTATAATTCCAAGCTTATAACATGGACAACACCCTTCTCTTACCTAGACTAAAATTGAAACTTCGAGTGAGACTCATATGAAAAATCAATATCTTTACTTTGATATTGCATCTCGAATATTTATTCATAAATATACAATAGGGAATATAGATCACACTCATAAGTATACTCTATATTTCTTCAATGAAAATCTTGAATGATAAATCTTTACATGCTTCTCATCATAAGATGCTAACTAGTGTGTACACCATATATAATGATATATTTTATTCTTTAAAACAAACCCTTAATCATTATAATGATTTAAATGTGAACTCATGCATGTATTAATTTGTATAGAGTAGATGAATCATAAGTTATCCATCCATTATAGTACAAGTGAGGTTTTTATATGAAAATAAATTCCAATAATTGAACACCATATGTTCCCAAGTTTTCCTTTGAATCTTATATGCATAGGTATTATATATTTAACCATTTAATACACTAATATTTAATTTTATTTCATGTAAAGGATAATCAATATGATATAATTGTTCTAAACAAACATTGAATATATTTGGAATCCTTAACATGATTTTTTCTTCATCAACGGGAAATATCCATGGCCTACTCCCTAAGGGAGGCTCTCACCATCGTGTCACCATATGATATGAAATTTTAAGGGAATAATATTATTCAATGTTTGAACAATTTATATGATACATAAAAACCTCAATTTCATCTCCATATTATGTTTTATAATCTATTTATTATAAATCACCCATAACTATTCATGGTATCATCATCTCATGGTGTATATCCTCTTCTCGTGACATGTGGTCATCATTTTTGGGATTTTCATGGAATGTGAGTCAAAAAATTTAACATACTTATTATGGTATTGTTAAATCCTTCCTTGGTAAAATCCTAGTGTCAATAATATTTTTTTATTCATCTTCCATAATCTTGTATATACATGTTAACATTGATAAAAAAATCAATATTGAATTCATCGATTAATCATGTGTTTTTTATAGTATATTGTATGGTATCATTATTTTATATCTTCATATTATTATTTTCATCTTTGATGTTTTGGTTATAGAAAATTTAAACTCCATCATTGGTTTATATAATGTTTCAATCCTATATAAGTTTATCAGTTGATTATTCATAGGTTATCATACATTGATTCTTGTTAGAACACTTTGATAGAAACATTAAAGGTATAAAAATTTGATTTTGACTGTTATAACTCTAAATGAACTAAGAATATGACCCTAAAACATTTAATATATTTAGGAAACACACTAACGAAAATTAATTAAGATATTTTTAGAAAAATATCAAGGAAAACTCATGATCTAATGAATCTATGTCCTTTGGGTAGATATTAGTCCAATCCAATTATCTGTGGTGGTACTATGTATTCATTAATTTTGAATTCCCTAATACATTTAATTTTATAAGTTTTTGTTCAAAATTTCACCCATTTTTCTCCAATTCATAGATTATTTATTCAACACAAAAATAATATTTCTAAGAATCAACCCATCATAATCTATGGTTTTATACTAAATTTTAATTATAACTCAGTTAAGGTAAAAAATTAAAAATTAAAAAAAATTGGTTTTCTAATAAATAAATAGTTAGTCTATCACCCCCCCCCCCCCTCCCCTCTTCAGCTGGTTTTCCTCCCACCCTCGATAATTCATTATTTTATTCAAGTTATAATTATGTGATTTTTTTAAATCTATTCATCTTCATCTATAAAAAATAATTATTATAAAACCTTTAAGGAATATGAAAAAAGATTAATGAAATCATACTTTTTACTTACACTTTCACTCAATTTGGGGAAACATTATAGATACCATCATCAAGATTTTCATTGAAAAGTTTTATAGAGTTTATCATAAAGGATGATTTAATAAGGATATATATAGGACCCATGAAATTGTCTAAATTTATAAATTGTAAAAAATAATCCATGTATAATATATATTAAACTAGACACATTCATTTAATACAATTTTCTATTTGAAACCTCATTCTGATGATATCTTCATTTGATGTTTTCAGTATAAGACTATATAAAATGAAATTTTTCATTATCAAGGTTAATTTAAACCAAGTGTATATATATAGTCAAATGATTCTTTGATATTATAATTTTATAAGTGTTTTCATTTTGGAAGTACCTTTGAAATAAAAATCATACTACCCCAAACTCTTGGACAATTCAATAAGAAACAATAATTGGAATAATAATAATGGAAACCACCTTTAATATCCAAACAATGTGGACATAGATATATATTTAATGGTGTGATCAAATATGCATCATAAAGGTAGTCTTCTATGATGGTTTAAAATGAACTACTATAAAAATAGTAATAAAAGTACAAGAATTTCTCATTGGTTTTTTAAAAGTATAAAGAAAGACCAATTTTCTCAATGCTAAATTAGCACATAGATATAAAAACCTTTCTTAGAACTGATGTAGTGATAAAAAATAACCATATATATATGTTTTTATTTATATTTATGAGAAAGGGTATTTTTTATTTGAAACCAAACTACACCCAACCGTTTCCTCCCACACTTATTTTCACTCTGCTACTCTAAACTACTAATAATGTTTTTTATATAGGTTTTTTTTCATCAAATAGATATAAAATATAAGGTTTGTGAATACCATGTCATTTTTTATGTAAATCATGATGTTTTTCCCTTCTTCTTCCTTTACACATTAATGAGTATGTATGTGTATATGTGTGTGTAAACACATTCTGATATATATATATATATATATATACTTATATTTATATATTTAGTAAATATACACACACACATATAAACAGATATATATATATATATATGTTAATATAAATATTATTAATAGATATAAATATTTTTTATTTAGTTTTTGGTGTATATATGTGTGTTTTTTATTATATATATGTGTGTGGGTGTGTGTGTTATAATGTGTGTGTGTGTTCAAAATGTTCAATTATCTATATTATCTATATAATATTTTAATATATGTTATAAATATTTATATATGTATGTATGTGTACTCTATTTCTATATATATAAAAATATATATACACACACATTTTATATTTATGTTTATATAAATTTATTATATAAATTTATATATAAATACCGATAATAAAAATATAAATATATTTATATGTACAATTATATTGATACATATATATATGTTTATGTAATAATATATTTCTATATTTTTATATTTTATGTCTATTTATATATGAAAAATACACACACAAAAACACACACACACATGTAATTTTATTTATATATATGTTTATATATATTTTTATGTCTGTGTGCTCATATTGTTTATAATATTTGTGTGTGTGTGTGTGTTTATTTTGTATAAACTATTTCTATGAATGTTATACTTATTTTATTTATAATCTTTTTGTATTTTGGTGTGTCTATTTTTATTTATGTGTGTGTGTGTGTGTGTTTTTTGTTATGTGAAATAATATATATTATTTATATATATACATTTATATGTTTTATACTTTTATGAATGAAATATAGTAAATATAAATCAAAAAATAAGTTGTTGTTATTTATTTATCCAAAGATTATGAGGGTGAAATTAATTTTTTTTCAAATTTTCAATGGATCATGCTAACATCCCTTCTATAATTATGTATTTGTGTTTGTGTTTTTATTATTAAAAAAATGATTAATCTGAATTAGAAGAATGCTTAATTTATTGTAGAATTGACCATAGATTCAAATGTTAGACAAAACATAGATAATGGGTGAATTTATCTAGTGAAAAGAATGATAATACATTTTATGGGTTATCTAATATCGATACAAGTCTATACAATGATAAATAAAATATTGTGTGAATTAATGTTAGTTTAAGATAAAAAATAGACTTTTAGAAAATATTTGAGTGGTTGAAGAAATGTGTAGATGTTCTATTGTATGATGCTTGTATGAAATATATAGCATTATCAACTATACATAAAATTAAAAACCTAGAATATGGAAATTAATAGAGTAACATCAGTTTCAAATAGTTTCTTTCTTTATTGAAGGATATACTTCCAGATAACAATTTGGTTCCTTTTTGAACATTTGATTATGAATAAATGATTTGTTACATGAGTATAGACTATAGAGCAAATACATTTTTTCCCTAAATATTGTAGATTAAAAAACCTAAAAATGTTCCAATTATAATGAATATCAATAAAATAATGATAAATCATGTTTATTAAAAGTTATTTGATACTTTATAATCATTCCAATATTTCAATTACTATGTTTAGTTCTAGAGACTCAATGTATGTTGATGTGGAATACATGTAGAAGAATTTGGGATGGTAAATATCAGTAATCAATGAAAGGAAATTAGAAATGAGTTCAATGAATTGGATAAAGTCACTCAACATTATCTCAATCGAAGTGACACATGAACTTAGGTGTGTCTCCCCATATTCTAGAGTTTATCTATTAGTGTCAATATTCTATGATCAATGATATGAATACCATAATCTCTAAATTAGTAACATCAATAACTATAAATAACCAAACATTATCCATATCAGATAATAAAAGTATGCATGCTCAATAATACATTATGTTATAAAACATGAATATAAAGTCATATATTTATACATTCCAAAATATTTTATACTATAATGATCACATATACAAATTAAAATATAATAATAAAATTACAAGGAGGCTCCACTATACCCTTGATCAATATATTGTGAGAAATACATCTCAGCAGGTTCTCATAATGTGACCATAATATATTGTATAATATACATGTGTATGTAAGAGTTAAATAAATAAAAGGAAAAAAATTCACACAAGCATGAATATAAGGTCATCGTGTGATAACCAAGTAACCATGACACCTAGACATTCTTCTCTTATCCAATACTAGATATGAACTCACCTCACACTTCCATCTTAACTCTTACTCAAAGACTTGGATATTATTTCATAATATTTCATGAATACTTCCCTCTCACTTAGGATAGGGACAATATCAAACCTCAACCACATCATACAAGGTCTCTATCTCTACTTTCTCACTCATCGTAGGCTGCCATAACCACATCCTAGAATATTACATTTTCACTCTAGGTTATTTATGCAAGTACCATCTCACTCAATGTAAGGCCAAAAATCCATAGCTTAACCACTACACTCTAACATAGGGTAGAATACCATACTATAGTCTATAACACTACTCACTCACTCAGGTTAGGGTATAATAATCACATCATGAATAAATACTTTCACTCAGTGAAATATGTTCCAAAACCATCTCACTTTGGGTGGGGTCATACATCTAAATCCTAGACCAGTACCCTATCACTTAGGGTGGTCCTTAACAGTAACCTCACTCTCATAAATTTTCCAAGAATCTATATCCTAGACCTTCCCTATAACCCAGGGTATCCTATGTTAGAACCTTATCACCCAGGTGAGGCCCAATATGTAGTCTCTTCATCAAGCGTGAACACAATAAAACACACATGTGTAACAACAAATATGGAGTCAAAGTCTCATATGATCACCATGAATCACATAACTAGGAACTATCTCTCAGCTAGTATTTCATACCATTAACATGAAAAATATTCATTTATCTCTATTGGATAATTTCCTCAAACTTGACCCAATCTCACAAACATGATTTTTCAAATCTATTAGTATTACATTCTCCCTTATAAGAGAATCCACTGGGTTACTTAAATATAACCTGGTATCTACTCAACAATACCAACCTCTAAACATCAGCTAACCATGACCCCTTATCCCATAGTCCCTTTATGAACTTGGCCTCAAGTGGTTAGGTCGAAATCCCTATGAAATTCCTACATCATAACATGATCCTAATATCTAAAGACCATCTTGATCTAACACACACTAAGACCATTGGAAACTAACAAGTCTTCAACAAAATTACCATAACCCTCACATGGGTTCCATATCCCATCACCCTTAATAGAGATATCAATCCCATCATCTAGAGGAAACCCTCTCCATCACACCACATCTATCCAAATAGGACTTATCCCACTCATAGCACACATTATGACTCTGATAAACCCTTCATAGGGTATTCCTTAACCATACATTATATGTATAGCTATCTCATATTTCATCCCTAGTCCTAATCTCATAATACCTAGGTCACTAACCCTAATAGTTCCAACCTAGGATACTCTTAACTCATCTCATCCTCAAAAATTAGCACATACCACTCTTAAATTGAACCAATCCTTTCCCCTTTGGGGACTAGTCACCCAAAAATCCCAATTCTCTCAACATTCATATTTGCACTTTCTTCATGCCTTTGAGGCTCTAAAAAACCTAAGTCCACCATTTAGTTTTCTCTCAATACCTATCCAATTTACTTGAACCCTGATAATTGATCAGGCATGCACAATCATGTATAAACATACATATGGATAAGTATTATAGGGACTACCTACCTCTTACAAGGTGTTTCTCTATTAATATATGATCAACATTATCATCCAAGCTCTAACTAATCATCTAAATTCTCTTAATCTCCTCTATGAGGCTATAATATCTAAAAATTAATTATAATCATTTTATAATTAATTAAACAATCCAATCCATCAAATCATATTCATCTAAAACTCACTCTTAGGCTAAGAGATGTTGAAAACATGAGTAATAGTATGAAATCATCATCCTTGAAAAAACCTCTATTGAAAAAATGAAAAATTTCCATCCATATAGATGGTTCCATCATGCTCTGGTGGAATCATCACTCAATACATCGTATGGAGACAATAAAATAGGATTCCAATAAATAATAAGAATAATATATGTATAAGAAGGAAACCATACCTCTAAAATTCCACACACAAAACTTCTAAAACACCTCTCACAAGGGTGGGATCCGAGGAATGAAGAGAGGGTGAAGGGGATAGTTGAATGAGACTCACCAAGATTCATTTTTCTCTTAACCATGAGATAAGATTACCTAGAAAAGATGGGTATTCTCGTATTTTTAAAAACGCTAAAGATCAACTATTTTGGTTTAACTCATGGGGGTCATGGAACAATGCTCATCATATAGGTTTGTGTTATGTCATGACTTTTTAGTTCATTCCACAATTATTACCCCAAACATCTACTATTCTATAGCCTTAAGATTAATGATATTAGATTCCTCTTGAAGTCTCCCAACACCCCTACCTCCTGAGAAGCCTTCAAGTTGTATCCCTTGGGCTATGGTGTGGTGTTTCTCCACTTCACCACCATATTGGTGTAGTTCTTATAATAAGTCTTGATCCTCCCCCTCAAGAACCCCTAATGGAATGACCACTCAGGTAGTCAAATAATCAATACCCACCAACAACTTTTATGGAGAAACCCCTAGGCTACAGTGTGATTCTTTCCAAAATCTATAAATATAATATTTTGGGGAGGGTTTGCATCATAATCCCATAACTTGATAGAATAACCCTTTTCCTCCATTTAAAATTTGAATACACACAATACATGTCATAATAAAATTCTCCCTAGTTGCATCATGATTTATCACATGTGGAATATTTCTAAAGCAGGGCAACCTTGTCACTACTCAGGCCCTCTCCCCATAAACCAAGAAATGTCATGGTCCTCTAAACACATACTAGAGATGTTCCTACTATCAAAATCATAATATGAATTAAAATTATCAATACTTACCCTGCTCGGGGACCAAAAATTAAAATTCCATATAATATCACCAAATGATAATGAAATGGGTCATTACAAACCCTTGTAATAAGGCTTTGTATCCCTAAGAATCATCGGAAAAAATCTCCCAACTTCCAATCCATCGATCGAAATCTGATGACACTCCTAGTTAATAATTCTAAACTAAACTAGGTATATCTCAACTATCCATGTATCAAACCTAGATAAAGTGGTCTTTTCTCAAAAATATCATGTTTATTCCATGAGACAAACAAACAAATATGAAACAATATTTTTTCCACTAAATCACATCATATTACTTGTAAAATCATTATTACACACTCCTATAGATGAATCATTCAAAAAACTCTTTTCTTCACCCTTCAACACTCTATCTCATCACCTAATCATGATACCTTAATCACAAAAGGAATCACAAGATTATCCTAACACCCACACTAATTTCTAGACCCAAAACACTATGAAATTTCATGACTGGATCACAGAACCACTAAATACAACACTATGTTCTACCATGATGATAAACATATAACTAATCTTACTCACTGTCAAATTATACCAAATTCTATCCCAAGCCTAATGTCGACACCCAGACTCAATTTTACACTGCATTTTAATAAAAAATATGGTATTTCCAAAATAACTAGATAAAATTGGATCAATCTACACAAAATTATTCTAATGACTTGTCAATTTTAAACCAACCATTTTTACCTCGTCTTTTTCACTTTCAACATGATTATCACACACCTTTGACTGATTTGATACTCCCTTCCATAAGAGTATCATCATTATCACCCTATTGAACCAAATAAAAACCTATGTATTCCCCATTATTGAATCTAATGAACAAACATGGATGGCCTGATCATATCTGAGCACTAATAAAAAAACTCCAATCATTACCAGTTCAAGTATTATAAGGAACTTTATCATTAATATTATCCAAATTCACCATTAATGAGGTTCATACTCTCAAACATCCTATAGTGTGATCACCACCATATGAATTCCCTTACACTCACCCCAATCACTGACCTAGAAAGGTCCCAATATCACATGTGTGTCACTCTATCATGGAAATGCTCTTCCCAACCCTAAAAACCCCACCAATCACATGATCAATCTCACTATAACATAGATCTCCAATCCATCAATGATTTTTCCTCTTACCCTAGGGTTTATACCTCCCATCCTCAATAAAAACATAGGCCACCATGTCCATAGGTGTCTCACCAATTTCAATAGTACTCAACCATTAACCAAAGTAAAAATGCCACACCCCATCCCTAATCACACTCCAAGTGTGATCACATTAAAAATTATATTATGGTCTTGTGAATATCCTCTGAGTATTTAAAAATTAAGGTACTCACCACTAAATCATAACCACACAATTTAGATTATCTAGAAACACAAAAATTCCCAATGGTCATTTACACAACCCATTCCATTTATCCATGATCAAAGAGGAATCACATATAACAGACACATGTTTTCCTTTACACAATAATAATTTCCTTAAATATCCATTCTATACCTCACTCTAATCCTCCAAGGAAAAGTAGTTCTCCAGAAAACCCTCTCATAGGTTTGTACCCATCATACATTTTGATCTCATCTAAGAAAAATTGGAAACACAATCTTGTATCATCTGCTCACACAACTAGACTTCTGACCCCATTATTCACATCTCATCAATAAAATGATCAAAAACTCTAGGGGATGTATCAGAACCCAGAGACGAAGATGCAGAAAAGGGTGGATACTCTTTACCCCAGACAAAAATGTGCATCAGTGTCTACTGAAGGCCTGCAGATCTCGAAGGAGGAGGAATTGGATTCCCAGCTGGAACTCCTCATGCACTATGGAGAATAAATGAAGGAGGACGTTTTAGTGATCAAGGTGGCGAGGGAGGACATTGATCAAATGAAGGGAATATTTATCCAAGTAGAAGTTACTAGGGAGCAAGCAGAATGGATTGACAAGTAAGATCGCATATTGATCTGAGGTTTCAGTATGGATAATATTAGCAAAGCTGAATACATGAAGGCTTGGGAGTATCTAGAAAGGAACTATAAAAAGAATATTGGGGAAGATCCAGGCTGCCAGGTAAATTCCCTTCCCTAGAAACTATTTAGGTAAGGAGACTCTAATCGTATTAGACTTGTGTTTAATAAGTCAATTATAACCTTTGATGCTTAATCTGTTTTCTATGTAGGGTTCTCACTTCCCCCTTAAAAGTATTAGAAATAAAAAATTTAAGTTGGAGGAACTAGGAACCCCTCACTTACCATAAACCTTCCTAGAATAACTCTTAGTGTTTCCCTTCCAACAAGACTGAGGAATATCACTCATCGAAAGGCTAACATGTGATCACTTGCCTCTTGGGTTTTATCCTAAGTCTAAGAAGTTTCTACTCAGGATCTACCCATCCTAGTCCCAATTTGCAAGGATCACAATACAATATCCCATTGTAATATAAAACTAAAATCCTAGATTCTAACAATACAAGTATTCTTACCTTACAAACATGGCCATGATACTAAAATCACTCTAAGTTCCTTGCACCAAAAAATTGAAATCCATATCCATACCATTATATATCCTAACAATGGTATCCAACTCAACAAGAAAACTATTTCTTATTCTAGACCATTGATCAAGATTACTTCTCTGATATCAATCCATTATTAAGGAATACATTACCTAAACCTACCCACAAATGGTTACTATACATCCATTTTACCCAAGTACTATAAAAACATCACCAAAGAACAACCCATGATAGGATCCACAAGACATGTCATCAAAAAATACAATGGTTTTTCTATGTATAATTCCATTATAAATTTATATCATAAAACACCATATAAGTTATTGTTTATGCTTTAAATAAATTAAACCTTTTTTCATTAATATTAACCAAACTTGATCACATGCATGATATGAGAATCCTACGTCCCAAATATGTTTCATATATGAATTCCACTAATCACAATGATAAAATATCCAAAATTATCAATACAATATCAAATAAAGACATTATACTTGAATAAATATCCCAAAGGTAATAAAAAACCAATAATAACAATCATGTTACCCTGATAACCTGGAATTCCCATCGAGAATGTGTTCATCAATCACCAGATCAAGGTCCATCACAAGCTCTAACACATTCCTATCTATGGATACCAAGTCCCCAAGTAATGAAAAAATTAAAATGTACTCTAATAACACTTTTTAAAACATTGGTTATAATCACTCGGCAATATTTAGATAAAGAACCATGTGACCTCAGGAAAACCCCCCAATATGTTGGAGACTACTAACTAGAAATGAGAGTCTATGATCAATGTTTGGGAGACTACACACCCTATGTTAGTTCTTTTAAAAATAAAAAATTACCAAAAATAATTCATAATAAATAATAAGATTATGTATGATCAATAATTCATCTTGTTATATCAAATGAATGTGCAATCATAAAATCACACATCCCAACATATCACCCATTAGGTTAATCACATATACAAAAAAAATATAAAAATAAAAGTAAATAGAGGCTCACTACAACCCAAATCCTCTCCTTAAAACCATCTCTAAATATTATAAAGTTGTTCTAATATAGTATTCTATAAAACTCATTCTCAACCTATAACCATACAGAGGGTTCACACATGAACTAGGTTGTGAGTCTCACCAAGTTACCCTAATATATGTCATCATATATGTGTGTTTACTTGAGTAAAATAAACAATAGGAAAAAACAAAAAACTATAATGTGTGTAAGGTTATTGTGGGATAACCAGGACACTACAACACTTGACCATACTTGGCTTTCCCAACACCAAAGAACAAGCCACGTCATAATTTCATCCAAATCCTTACCTGAAGATTTTTGGTAGGGTGAAAAAATATTCCAAAACCACTACCCTCTCACTAAGGGCATGGTCCATGCTAAACGAAAATTATATCATACAAAATATCGACCTCTGACCATTATCTTAAGGTAGCGTACCATAATAAAATCCAAGAAAAATACCCTATCACTTAGGGAAGCTTATTCCTGAAACCTCTCACTCAGGGTAAGGTTGAGCATCTAGATCCAAACCACTACCCTATCACTCTTGGTAGGATCCCTTACCTGATTAATGATCAGTACCCTCTTACTCAGGGTATTGTCTCATAATCACAACCTAAATCTACCCTCTCACTCAAAGTGGTCCATGTTAATACAGTCTTACTTAGTGAGAGGTCCTGTATTCATATCTTAAACCGATATACTCTCACTTAAGGTCATATCTTCCATCACCCAACCATGTAGTGAGAGTCTTAGATTACATATCATGGACCGTACCCTATAACTCAAGGAAGTCTATTCCAACACTCTCTCACTCATTTTTAGGCCCCACATCTAATCTTATCATCAACTATACACATAGTCAAGCTCATGCATGAAACAAGAAACATAGAATCACGCCTCAACTAGTATAATAACTCGACATGCATAACTAGGACCTATATCTCGATTATCCTCTCACACCATCAACACATCACTTACCCAGATATCTATATAGGATAATTTCTTAAAGACTAACCTTATACCATAATAAAAAAATGTTAAACCTATCAATATTTCTATATCTCCTATAATGGAATCCACTGGGTTCCTTAAACCTAACCTATTTTCTATTAATAAATAGTAACCCTAAATATTTTTCCTATGTTTACCCCTCATCCTATAGGACCTACCTAAACCTAGCCTCAATATTTATGTTCCAACACCCCTTTCAATTTTCACATAACAACCCATTATTATTAACCAATGATCATCTTGAGTTAACTCTCACTAATCCCATTAGAAACAAAAATACAATTAATCAAGAAAATTATTATAACTATCACATGGGTTATATATCATATAAACCTCAGGATAGCTCCCATTCCCATCATCTAGAGTAAACCCTCCCTAACAAACTATATCTTTCCCTGGAGAACTTATCCCACTAGTACCATAAAACATGAATATGATACACCCTTAAGAAGATATCCCTCCACCATATGTTAATTGTAAAATCATTTCACCCATAATCTATAGACCTAATCCCCTTATGTCAGTGTAACTATATTTATGGGGTATAACCTATGATACCCACAACTCATCTCGTCTTGGGGACCTACCTAGGGCCACTCATGAAATCAACCTGCAGCCTCTCCCCTTTGGTTACATTGTTGTTAGTAGATTCTCATTCCTAAAATATTCATTAGAGGCCTCAATTTGGGACTTGGGGGCTCTAAGACACCTAATTATACTATTTAGGGTTCTTTGGATCCCTATCCAATATACCATAACCTGGATAACCAAAGAAG
The DNA here is from genome assembly GCA_963277665.1 of Viscum album. Taxonomy (NCBI): domain Eukaryota; kingdom Viridiplantae; phylum Streptophyta; class Magnoliopsida; order Santalales; family Viscaceae; genus Viscum; species Viscum album. Next base: position 278,341,690 of record OY728137.1, read on the forward strand.
CAAGCACAATCATGCCTAAACATGAACATAGTTAATTATTATAGGGAACACTTAAATATGAGATGGATTTACCACATTCAACCATGATATCCATAACTAAACAATATAATACCAAGATTCACTATGATCTTAAGATCATAACTCAATAAAAAATGCATAAACTTATTTTAAATCATTTATAATTATTTGAACAGTCTAATCCAGTGATGAATAATCGTGTAAGACTCCCCAGACCACCAATAATTGTCTAAATGGTGATTAAAGTAGTGTATTCATCATCATGGGCCATATTATATCTACTATATATAAAATAAATATCAATCATGATGATTATACCATGATAAAATAGAATAATCACTCAAAACCTAGTCAAGAGACCCCAAAATCATTGACTAATAATGGAGAAAAGGAACATAGGGGGAAGAGGAAACTTATACCACCAAAAAAATAAAATAAAATCCATAAAAAGACCCCAAAACAATCTTTATTGATGGTATTAAGAGAAAGTAAAGTATCTAGATTAATTACCCTACCCTAAGCCCCATTTTCTTCAAAATAATGAGATGAATCAACCTAGAAAATATTGTTCTGTCTCTATTTTTTAAAAATAGAAAGAGGGACCATTACATCATGACCCATGGGGGCATGAATAAATTACCCTCATATAGGTTTTTGATATTAAAGGAACCATTGTTTCAGAGTGTAATCCCTACCTTGAACATATACTTTGATGTAACCTCAATCACTCTGACACATGGTTCCCCCAGAATTAGCCCGACAGTCTTACCTCCTAAACACCCTTCATGGAATATCCCTTAAGATTTGTAATGGTACTTCACCACCTTTACACCCTCATAGTTTCATTTTTTACTATGGAATGAGCTTCACCCAATGATCACCCATCAAAGTGTGATAACTCTTGTTGCAGAGTGCTTCACACCCCACCAGCATCCTTCATAGTGCAACCCATGTGGTGGTGGTGTGATTAATTTCCGAAACAGAGGATTTAATTATATTCATAGGTTTTACAGCATTATCCCCTTACTTTAGAGTTCATCCTTATCCCTCCATTTAAAAGTTTATCTTATGTAACACATGACACACAACAATGTCTCTGGTTGTAGAATGATTTTTCACTTTTAATAGATTTCTATAGTAGAACAACCCCAACCATGATATGATGCTCTCTCGATCACCCAATACATATCTCTATCCTTATAAAATCATCAAAAAAAATCTCCTAGATATGTCCCCACTCTCATAATCCCAATAAAATCTCTAATTTAAGAAAAGTACACTACCCTAGGATCAAAATATCAAATTCTATCTGATTTCACCAGTCTAGAACAACACAGGTAATTACCATGATTATCATGATTTTTGGAATAATTTATGAATATTTATCTTGAGTTATATATTTATGGAATTAATATTTTTGGTTTAAAAATAATATTTCATTTCCCTTTATTGGATATGTTGGTGGTTTTTTAACACTATAGTTATACATAAACCACAAATACATTTTTTCATTTCTTATCTTAAGAAAAATATCTTTTTTAGTATTTTAAAGAAAAATGATATAATATTTATTTAGGCTATGTTGTAATGAACCACGTGTAATTTTGAAAACAAATTTGGATGTAATGACAAAATATGAAAGTGATATCTTAGTTAAAAATGTTTGATAGATGTTTGAAACCATAAAAATTGTCTCATATGGTTTTAAATCACAAGGAAAATTCTTTCCAATTCATTCTTGACATTTAACATAATGTTGATTGTCATTATAACATGCAGTATGTAAAAATTTTCTGAAACATCATTTTTTAAATTTATATATAGATATTTCATTTAAAAAATATTCCATTGGTTATAACCAAGAAAATAATTTCAAAAAAATCATGAACCTGTGAAAAATTGATTATTGATCTATTTTTTAATAGCATGAATGAACCTAATGTTATTCTGATTATCGATGTAAACAAAATTACCTAAAGTATATCTTTTTTATTTTAAGTATTAAATAAGTGTGTTCTATATTATTAAAATAATTAAAATTTTATTAGTGTGTCTTAAAACATTATTAAAATAATTTATTATTTATTTGGGATATATAGGAATTAACTCCACATCATTTAGACATGTACTGTGTTTTGAATGACCCAAAATGATTTCTGTCAATTTAAAAGTGATATTTTACTTCAAAACAAGAATCGTATAATCAAAACTAAAAATCATTAATTATACTAAATATATATGAAAATTATTATTAATTAATTTTTACATGAATGAATGAATTTCATGTCATTCAAAAGTTCGATATAGTCAGAGTGACAAAAATTGCATCTTTTGAATTAAAAAAAAGACGTATCAGTTAAAAAAATACATCACAATGTCAAAAATATACAGGATAGATAACTAAAATTTCTATTTTTCATTTAATTAGTGATTTAAAGATATTGGAGATAGTGAGTGTAAGATTAGAGGTAAATTTTTGGAGTTAAATTGAGATTTTAAGCATTGGGGGAAACCACTATATGGTGGAGTTCTCAGTATATATTGGTGTTATGACTTCATTCTGGTTGTGACCATAATTAGGGTATGCAAGTCATTTTTTTAGAAAATAAGAGTTTTATTTAATGTTTTTTGTTTAAAGTATGAAACAATGTCATGTTTGTACCCTCTATGACTTTATTTGGGTTAAACAACCATTTTTTGATGCATGGTTTAGGGATATTTTTTGTAATATATTCTATTTGATATAAGTAATGTAATAAAATTATGATTAAGTCCTTAGTTTAGAAAATGAAATAATTTTTTGAGTATTCCATTATTATCTATATTGGGGATCAATGCTGGTTGAGGGAAGAAATTATGGGTTTTTAACTACCAAATCATGGTTTTAGTCAAATATAATTTTTTAAAATAAAGTTATTAAATTGATTTGTTACATATAAGTTTTAAGCCTTCATGTTTTTCAAATCAATATGTACTAAGATAAAATGCAAATTAGTTTTGGTTTATTGTAACCTAGTTTAGTTCACCTATATTTAATTATAAATCTAGGAACCCATTTTTTCTCATTCAGTTCTCTTGCACCTATTTTAAACCTAACTAGATAATATTTAAATTTTGATGGTTTTTCAGTTTCTTACTGAATATTTGGGTTGTCAACCTCCTATAACTCAATATTTGTGATCCAAGGAACCAACCACATCCTTATCCTTCATATTTATTCTTTTATCTCTTTTTTTAAGTTGTATGGGTAGTGTTTTAGGTTTTAGTTTTCCTAAGGATTAATTTAGGGATGATGGGATATAGGTTTCTAGATGGATCCTTACAAATATGAAAATCCAATCATCTAAATTTCCCTCTTATTAGTATAATTATGATTCATTATTAATTTGAGTTTAGTGATTTATAAACAAATCTTATTATCATTCCTATGTTATTTTGGAATTATAATGCTATATTTTTGTTAGGTATGTAGTTGGAATTGAACAAATTATAAAACAAATATTATCAGGGTTAATAATTTAATGAAATATATTTGATATACCTTTATATTATTATTTATAATTCTTATATAATTATTGGGTTATGTATGTTTTTTATAATGGGGGTATGTTTTTAAAATTTTTGTGCTATATTTTAGTTAATGATTATATATGTAATGAATAATTGAAGGTGGAAATAGACAAGTTTCATTTATAATAAATGAATAAACATGTGCTAAAATGAATCATTTTGTAATATTAATAATTTAACTAAATTTATTTTTTATTATTTTATATATGATTATTATAGCATGTACTAAAATGAGATGTAGTGGTATATTTGAGAATGTGGCTATGTAATATAGGGTCAATTTTTTAGTTTGGTTTTGATGAGGAGGTTGTGTGGTGTATAAGAAGTGGTCATATTATAATGGACAACCCCAAACATCTAATATGTGAATGATATGGAAGTAAAATGACTCCTCCACTCCCAACCACCCTTCCTCCATAGTTTTATTATTATGATCATAGTGGTTACTATATGTGGTGAACTTTTCCATAGAATAAGGTTGTGGTGTATGATTTTCACTTGAGGTTATAGTATATAGTTGTGTTATACAGATGTGGTATATGGTTGAGGTATATAGATTTTTTTATGTTACAATGATATGGTGATTTGTTAAGTTGTTTTGGTAAGATGATTCGGTATGTGGGTATGGTATATAGATATGGGAAGTGATGGGATCACCATTAGGTTTTTAGTTGGGACATGAGGATTATTAGATCAATGGGGAAGTGGGTGTGAGGTTACTCTTTTGTAATATTTTCATGATTTACTATATATATTTTATAAAAATTTGTTAAGAGGTCATGCTGTGAGATGGGTTTTTACATGACATATTATGGTACTTCATTTGGTATCATTTCATTTCTATTATTTCTTATTTAGTATTTACAATGGATATTTTATATTTTTTTGTATGAAATTTCATTAATTTAAATATTATTGAAGGGGGTTTGTTTTTTATTATTATATATGGTTTTAATTGGTGGTTTTATAATATTTATTGTAATTTAATAAGGTAATACATCTAATATCATTCATTTTATACCCTTAACATTGGTCACTAGATTGTGGCATTTTAGAGACGGTATTCTAGGTTTACACATAGCTTCACTACTGGCACAAGAGGGGTAATAGTGGGGATAGGTTGTAATAGAATGGTTTTAGATATAGGTTTCTTTTAAGAGGGAGTTTGGTGTATGAAAATTTCAGGATTTCATTATTTTGGTAAATAAATGTTTTATTTTTTCTTAATATATGACGTAGGTCCAGAAGACATTCAAGGATTTAGAAGGGAACCTTATATCTAAAATAAGAACCTTATAGTATATTAAAAATTTATAGAAAGGCTATAATTATTATAGGGTATATATTACAAGAATCATACTTTTTTTCACTTGTGTATGAATTCAATAAAATTTCTTGAAAATTAACATTAATTTAATTAAAAGATATTAAATTAATATGATATCATATGATTATGATTTTTCATCTTTGTTTAAGATATTGTTGGTGGATTAATACCATGATTAATTCAAGTTAGTGATTTATATCATGATGTATTAACTTATCATAGTTGTTTCAATCCTAATAAGGATTATTCATAGAGGGAAACCATATTGCAGTTTTAGAAACAAAGTCTTTTGGAGTATGAGGGGTCTATCTCTGATCATGAAATAAATAAATAATTTGAGGTGTTTAAGTTATCTTTTGTATTTTTATATGTAAATTTTGATATTTGAATCAATTCACCTATTAAACTAAGGTTAATATCACATTAAAAGTGCTGGATACTTTTTCGTGGTGATCATGATGATTCAAAGGTGACATATAAGTGGTTTTGGATTGAGTTTTAGATATAGTTATTATATTTAAAATTAAAGGTGTTGAGAGAGGATTTTATCAAATTTATACATGATATGATGAGTTTGTAGGAGTTTGTAGTGAGTTTTTTAAAACTCCTACACTATTATAATAACACTTTCCCAAATGATGAGGAAAGGGAATCAAATTTTCTGTAAGATTTTCAACCTTAGATCCACTGTCTAGTTAGTAAATTCATACATCTATTATATATCAAGTTCTTAAGAGATATAAAGTGATTGAAAATACTTTAGTTCATAATTATTAACCTCAAAAATGGATCCATAAAATCTACCTAATGTGCGATTCTATAGATATATTTTCTCTCTTGTTAGGGAACTTATGGTTTTGGCTCCTAAAAAATTTCCATTAGCCTTATTTCCCCCATTTATATTAAGTTTTTAGTTCATAGAATTATATTGGGAACTTAGTTAAGGTATGTTATGTTCATGTTAGATGAGGATATAGATAAAATATGTACCAAAAGTTTCCCAGTGGTTATCATAGGGATATAGGATAGATAATGGATGGACCCTATAAATTTACAAAATAGATCCAGTAGTAGTTTCCCATAGACTTTATCAATAGTAGTGAGGTCAACAAGAATTTAGACAATTGATACAAGAAAGAGGAGGTAGAGGATATAAATGAGATATTTATTTCCATTGAGGACTATATCTAGAGCATGGATAATTTCTTAGATGACATTAGGGGTAGTGATTAAGAGGATAAGGATATTGATAGATGCACACTATAGAGTTTCCATCTCCATGAGGACCTAAGATCATTTGAGGAAATATCTATTTATACAGTGCCTTAACTTATTATTTAATCAACATAGGAACTTTACATTCCTTAATTTTACCTTTCTTAAGTAAAATCCCACCACATAAAGAATATTCCACCAATATAAAATTCTTTATGTCCTCTAATGTGCTCCCAAATCACTAGAGGATATCGACTGGAACTGAGGGCCTATGAGTATTGCTTGGGGAATTATTCACACTCTCATAGTTCATCGTGTTAAAAAATATATAATCATAATAAAACAAAAAAAATGGAGATACATACTAATGAATATCAATAAATACTTAAGAATAATTCCAAGTAATTCCACACATGTAATATATTAAAAAAACATAATAAATAAATCTCAATACATGAATTACTAAACAATACATCTAAAATAACCCCAAATAAATAAGATAAAAACTCTATGTAAATTCCTTTAAACTCCTCTTGTGTTGACACAATGATCCTAAGCTCTAACTCCAAGATACTTACAGTGACAACCCATACCAGCATAAAAACAAGAATAATTGTAATATCAGGATGTGTGAACATATATGGTGTGAGAAATACATCTTGATAGGATTCCACCCAGACCTGAAATGTCTATTGGGTTTCAATGTATTCAAATGTATATAGTGAAACACATATTATAATATAAATTAAGAAAATATCATATAATAATAAAATAAATTTCTTACTATCATACATTGTTTTTGAAGATATCTACTTCATTCATTGTCAGTGTGAAACTTAGAATATATTCCAAAAATTCTCATAGCCAAACTCATGTCTCAATTTTTATCCTTATCAATCACATGGTAAATAAATATGTTTTCCAAACTCATTATATAAACAAACCCATGGTATAATAATTTTTTTTAAATCATTACATATCTTAATCTATCATATCATAAGTCTTAACCTACATCAAAACCAAACTCAAGGTTACCTCATACCCTAACTGAAGGTTTACCCTAAAAAACAAGTTAAAAAATATGCTTTGAAAAACATAGTTAACGCATCGCATTATCATATATTCGTTACTTTTAGTTCAATAAAATACCCATAATAGTATAAATAAAATCATTATAAAAATATTCTAAGATCATAAATAAATCATCATTAAATATTCCCATAATCCACTTATGAACTAACAACTCAGTTAACTTATAAAATCTCATTTCCACTTAATTCCAATAAATTTTAGCACTAATTTCAGGAATTAAATTCACCTTTAAATATGTAAAAGAAACTTTCACCCATTACTTTATATATCAAAATAATGATATTATTATCGAAGATTATAAATAAACAATTACAAAAAATCTACACACTAACACATGTAAAACACCCCACTAATATTCCCAATATACATTATTATAATATATTATTCTCAAATAATAATAGATCTAAACATAGCCATCAAAATCTATGATTTAATTAAAATAATTTATAATTAAATACACTTTTATAATTACCCAAAAAATCATGTTATCAACTCTTTTTACCCAACCATGATATTACCAAATATCATAAATTCACCGAACTCAAGAATCAAAAATATACTTACTCATATTTGAAAATATATATGGAGCTTGATATTCCCAACACAATTCAAATTTTAAGTCATAAACTTTAAATTCATCATTTTTATAAAAAAATGACAATTAATATTACAATAATTTTATTTAAGAACAAATTAATCAATTCAATTCACTAAAATATTTTTATCCTAAAATTTATTCCCAATTTTTACATAACTCATATCCAATCACATATTTCGATTTAATCAATTTTTCATACTTCATATCCCAACACACAAACATATGACTTTAAAACTCATCCCCATGAAATCATGATAAAAATTATCTTATCACTCTCCAACCATGCATTAAACTCTTAATAATTATTATTTTAAACTAAAACCTCTTTCATATATGACCTTAAATATCTAATTGAGTTTAAAAAACACCTTTTAAACACATAATTGGGTTTAAATATTTTTAAGAAAATTATAGGATAAAATTTCCAAATTTATAGCACCAAACATAGAATATGTTTCCATATTAAACCCTTTTAAATACTGCCCCTAAAAAAATTTATAATTTCATTCCACATTTTTAAACCTATTCTCAATTTAATAATTAATTTACACTTAATAATCTAGTGTTATAACTTTTATCACAAAAAACCAAATTATTCAACACAAAAAAAATACAACACATGTAAAAAATAATTTACATGTATAATAAATCTTATAAAAATTTAAGAAACAATTAAAATAAAAATAGTAAAATTCCACAAAAAAACATATTTCAAAAACTAAATCCAACTATAAAAGGAAAAAATAATATATTAATTTAATAACTAATACTTCAAACTAATATAAACATTATTTTGTGGATTTGTTTTGTTTTGGGGTGGTTTAATTTTTAAGTGGAGCCATGGTTTTTACTTGTTTCATCGATATCAATGGATAATATCCAAATAAATTGATAAAGAAATCCCAAAATCCCTATATAATATCTTATTCATTTAATTTATAATTTATATAAATAATAATTACCTCATTTATATTAATCCTATTAATTGACTTACATTATCTCTTTAGTAACATCGTACTTTTAGTGGGTAATCCAAGTGAGAATTTCCCTTAATATATCCACACATGCTCCATGAAGTTATAGATGGATTTATTGAATATTTAGGTATTTCCACTGTGAATTATAATACTTCCCTCCATTCACCATCAATTGAAGTAAATAATTGATTTTTCTCTCTATATTCTTCAGAGGAAGGTAGGATATTCTCTCTCAGACTTGAGATAATTCTAGATATTTCAATGTTGTGTAGAAAACATCTAACCTATAAAATGACATAATGTATAATTTATACTTTGGGTTAAATAATTAAAATTGCACAAATGTATTTTAACTATTATTTTATATAATTTATTCCCCACACTGTATAAAAATAATATTGTTATTATAATATCTCATAACATGAAATATATAAAATTTCATTTCTAAAATAAATATATTAATATTTATTTTAATGATATTAAATAAATATATTATTTCTAACATATCATTATACTCGTTCCAAATATTCCCATAAAATATCATATTAAATAAACATTCAAATAAATATTTATTTTAAATTAACTAAACAAATTTTTACATTATTCTATTCACAAAACTAGTGAGTAAATATTTTTTTTATTTATTACCATATAAATAAATAAACAAGAGATAAAATTCAACTCACATATTCTAAACTATAATATCATGAGATTTAATTTTTATGATTAAATTTATTTGATTAATTATATTCAACCAGAAGGGAATAATTTTTTTCTAAATATTAAATTCAATTGAGTATAATGTGATTATAAACACACTTACTGTGTGGACCTATAGACATCATTCTTAATAGGAGTGGATGGGATTATATAAATTACATGATCAACAACTAACATCATCTAAATTCACTCATTAAGAAATAAGTTGATTAAACTTTCTAAAAATTATACCATGTAATATAATCCCTTTGCGATTATATATTTCATCAAGAAAAATTCCTACTAGTGTCATCACCCTATATGTTCAATTTATATTTATTTTACTTTCCAAAATGAACTTGTCTATAAACAACTATGAAAATGGATTTCATCAAATAGTTTCATTTCAATAAAAGGAACAAATATTTATTCTTTCATTAATACAAAAGGAACAAAACCTTTTCTTACTATAATTCAATAACACTTATAATGGGAAGAATCTATGTTACCTCATTTTGAGCATATGTTATCATGGTTTTCATTCAAAAATCAAAGTATGTGATTCAAGATATACATTAATAACAATATTGTGTCTAAGGTCCAATATATTCATTTTCATATAGGTATATATAATGACACATAAAATAAGTGGAATCCTTATTAGTGGGTATTTACTCTTAACCTCTCTTCACTAAGTTTGAACTTAATGAGAGGAAGTATCCATATCTTAAGTCCCTATAAAACCTAATATTCAAAATTCATCTATGTCATGACATATTTATATATCATGAGAATTGGATTTATTTAAGAATGTTTTGATATCATTTGCAGGTTCCCATTATAGATTGGAACTATTACAACCCTTCAATGTGGTGAATGCTCTAAGAACATTATCACTTCAATGTAACATGGAATAAAAATAATTATGTGATAAAAATAATATTTTATATATTGTTAATTAAAATTTAAAAGTATGTTTCCACAGGTTACAAACTTTAATAGACTCTCACTTGCACTAGATCCAATTGCTAATAATTTTTAGCCTTTTATCACTCACATTATGTTTATTTTTCTTCTGAAATAAAGATATAATTAATGGGTCATCAAAATTTTACACTTTAACTACTATGTTATCTATTAATTCACCCCTTTTAGTAAAATCACATAAGAGTTTATGCTTATGAGCATATTATTTGTTCATTAATGTGGCCTAAGATCTTTGGCTAGAACAAAAACTATAATATTATTACAATACAGAGTAATTACATCTTTAGTGTTATGTGAAACACCATGATAATAGATCAACTTCTTTAGCTACGTTATAACTGATAATATACTCGAAATCAACTATATAATCTATAACTATAGTCTTATCAAAACTCTTTTAGCTTATAACTCCTCTATTTAGGAAAAAAATTAGCAAATGTGATTTCAAATCATTTTATTATATTTAGAAACTAGAATCTATGCATCACATCACAACTAGTTTCTCATATATTCTACAAAATAGTAATATATAATTTATATGCCTATGTTACTTTAGTATTATCTATAAAACTATCAACTGTGGATCTTCTAGGTCTCCTAGATTATTGAATTCCATCATTAAGTCATGGGAAACATCAATACTTTTATATAAAATGGAATACATGATTATTTATATTGAGAATAGATATCCACTAGGTGTGTTTGGTTTTTCCAGATAGTTGATTATTAGTGATGGGTGTTAAATGTGTTACACAATCATTTACATCAGGTTTACATTTTTTTCTTAATAAAAACTCCCAACGATTTCCACATCCATAACTAGGTACATACTTACTTTCTAAAGGCTAGTGGTTAGTTGGGTTCTCATACCTAATGAAACTTAGTAACTCACATTGGTTGGTAGAATTGGATTTCAGACTCATCTCACCCTTTTTGGGGGAATTACTTCTTACTTCGGGACTCTCTTATAGATTTAATATATATTTGATAATATCTTCCTAATCATGATACATGATAGGTTACCTTAACAAATTGGTCATAGGTTAACTCCTTTTAGGTGAATAAGAATATGGGGATATCATTATTGAATCCACCTATATGTATATTGGGTTCTTTATCCATTTCCTAGTAATGAATAAATTCTTACATGTTGAAGCCATATAACCAAGAAATTAATAATTTTCTATCATATAGGGAGGAAGTTCATATTATGAGTAGTGAATTGAGCCACTATGAGTTGTCTTATGTATCTTATTTATAGCATGAATCAAAAACCATGTACTTCATTAAACCCGTTCAGTTTTATGTCATGTGAAAAGAGCATGCATGTGGGCACTTATGTACTAAATATTTGATCTTGAGTCACGAGGAGACGTCTTAGGAATCCTAATTATGTCAGGAATCATAGTTATCAAAGTTACTTCATTCCATTGGGAATAGACCCAATGCACATTCCCCTATATGGGAGATTTTTATATCATTCCACTCATCGAGGATTACATACTAAGATCACCCTGGCTGGTTGAGATTTATGGTTCCAATGATGTGTCTATTCTATCTCCCCTAAGCCCACATGAGATATGCTCGGTGTGAGAAATAAGTGATATAAAGTGATCAGCCTCATTTCATATGGATATGGGAATTATGTACTGGGATAGACCTTGGATAATTAATATAGATCTTGGGCTATAGGAAGGCATCATATGTATCCTGGTTATAGTCAGAATCAGAATCATCATAGTTCAGTTAGCTTCTTAGTCCACTGATGGATGAGGTAGAATGATCAGCCCATGGTAATCATTGGGTCCTAATGGTTGAAATTTAGGAGGCATGGAAGGACTTACACTAAGGTTTATACACATTTGAGTTCAGGATTGGGCCTTAGGAAGGAATCCTACATATCCTAGTTATAATAGGAACCAAAGTCCTTGTAGTTCAACTAGTTTGGCTTTCACACTGACATTTCTCTTATATATAGTAAATATCATATTATTCCACTAATAGAGGCTCACACACTAAGGTTTTCCTTAGGATTGGGGCTTACACACTCAATATGAATAAGGATATCATGTCTTTGGATACCTGGATGGTCTAAGATACTTGTCTTACTATCATGAATTGATTTTTTGCTCAACATTCCTAGATTTTATACTTTTAATGTTGGAGGATGTATACCTGACATTTCCAAAGGAAATCACTTGATCCAGTTGACTTGTATAAGGGAAGTCACAAGAAATGGATGGAATGTCTGAAGGTGTCTCATGATCAAGGATGACTTGTCCAAAGAACATCTCAAGACTTGGATGGATTTTCTTGGAAGCCATCGTGTGGTCTCGGATGACATGCTTACAGGGTGTCACATAATCTAGATAACTTGACCTGGTTTCATCGCTAAATATAGCTAACAAGATTTTAGCTATCAAGAGAATTAGTGTGACATGTCTCTGAGGGTTTCACATGTCTTGGATGTCTTTTTTGTGTCATCTCAAGATCCGGTTGACATTTTTGGGGGATGTCGGAAGAGCCAGCTGACATACCGAGAGGGAATTACAAAGTATGGATATCTTTTCTAGTAGATGTTTTGAGAGATAGTTCATAAACCCTGGTGCTATCACAATAATTCAGATGACATTTATTGGTGCCTCTATATGATTTGGGAGATATCTATGAAGGACATCGTGAGGTCTGTATGGTGAAGTTGGAAGGTTTCAAAAGACATGGGAGGCATGCCCAAGGGGTATGTGACTTGCTTTGACATGTCCAGAGGACTTATCATGATCCAAAATAGTATACCAATGGAGTGTTGTGATATTTTGGTGACATGTACTAGTGTTTTTGGGTGACTTGGGTGGTTCGCATGATGTTCATGAAGATCATCATATATTTTCAACTCATAATTCTCCCTCATTATAGTCTTTTCCGGCATTTTATTTCATATTCCTTGGATTTTTTATTTTTGGCTTGCTTTACATATCACCTGTTTTAGAAAATATGTGGGATTTATTTCATGTATCACACCAGAAGTCCTTAACCTGATCTATGAGTGATCACATGAAGTGTTTATGCATGATGCATGATCACTCTGGTTGTTCCTGGGATCTTTCCTGATGGAAATATTTCTCGATTGTGAGATCATCCGCTCTAAGAAATCCACTCGGAAGCTTGGGTGCGCTGGTGAAATGTTCCAAGAGTTCTTCTGTGTGTATACCCAAAAAATAAAAAACGTATTTTTTATGTTGGGTTAAGGGATTTATAGGCCTATCCACCTCAATTATTCAATTATTTTTGTAGTAGGTATTGTACAAATATGGGATAGAGTTAGTGGAGGGATTTGGAATCACATGTCTTCGTGAGGTCCTTCCATAAGTATTTCTGGGGGAATCTCCTGATTTTTAGGGACCACAACACCATCCTGTTAGATCCCCATTTATTGGTTTATATCCAATAAATTAGGCATGTTTAATCATTTGGAAATTCTAAGGGACTTTCTTGTTGTCATACTGACATGTCCAGTAGCCTTTGTGAGATCTGTGCTCTTGTTGAAAGGCCTTCATGTGATATATAATGACTTGTCTATGATCTTTTATGAGAAAAGGATGGATTTTCAAAGGGATTATAGAGAACTTTCTAGTGTGTCCCAGGGAATTTACAACCACAAGAGGCTATGGATTTCCAATTATTTATTTTCTTCATTTAAATTACTAGAGACTAGGGTCTTACAAGTTTTCTTCATTATTGTTGAGGACAATAATTTTTTCCATCGGTGATGCATCGCATGACCAAATATTTCTTATGGTGATGTGTGGTTATTTATCATGGGAAATATCTTCTCTTTATTTTTAGAACCAAAGGGGGTATAAGATGGTCTAGACATGTCTGATGTATTTCATGTGATGAGGGTGATACGCCAGTGGGTTCTCACATAGTGAGGTGTACATATCATTGCTGGTTTGTGGTGTCTTGCAATTTTGTTGGAGGGTGGAACATGATTTTTAAAACCTCTAGAGGCTCCCTCATTTCCCGTTTTTATTTCATCTATTTATTTTAAAAAGTTTTGGTATCTTATCATGAAATCTCATGTCTCTTAGGGGTTCATGTGATTTGTGTGATCATGTCCACCTTACACTTCAATTGGTTTGTGGGGAAAATAATCCCCATATTCAAGTATTTCTTCCTTTTTAAATTTCCTAATGCTCATTAGGTGGTTTTTAAAAAATGTCACCCCTCAAGAGTGATGTCCACAGGGACAAGGGATCGGTTCTGGGGAAATTAAGTTCCCTCTTGAGGCTTTGGTTCTATCAGAAATTAGTATGTTGGGTGATGTTTTTTCTATTAGGTGAAGTTTGGTATTCCACATAATTACCTATAAATAGGGGAGTGCAGAGTGGTTCATTCACCAGTTACTCGATTTTATAGACCTCTATAGCCTACTTCTATCACATGCCCTTGCCTCAATACCTTACCATAAGAACCCATCGTGAAACCTCAACGTGAGTTCATTTCATGAGAACTATTCTAAAAGAATTCCTTTATCCTAGAGCCTTCTCAAAAAAATCCACGGAATTATCTTCAACAATTTTTTAAACCTTGTTCATGGGGATGTATGATAGTCTTGAGGGTTTTTTGAGGTATGTTGGCTTGATCGCATGATACTTTGAATATTGTGTGGCTCACATGACCATGTCAATGTCACAAGATTTTGAGTCTTATAAGGGGACATGTGGTTGCTTGATACATTGTGGGTCTATACAATCTCTGATATCTTCAGGAGTCAGGCGATTCATGATTTCTTTATGCAATTTGCAAATCCCTTTTATGACTCATGTGACGTTCATGTTGCTTCCCGTTTATGCCTTTTGAGATGATTTTATTTCAAATATCTTAAATATTAAATTTTTTTATATGGATCCCATCTCTATAAAAAGTTTCTCTTCTATGGATAATCAAAGGGAAATGATATCTAGAAACTATAATGCTAAACCTTGATATTGTGTGAATTATAATAACCAGATTCTAAAACAGATTCTTATATTTGAGCTTCAAAACTATACTTTATCACCTTGGATTCCTCTATGTAGGTTTGTATTGATGGAATATGTTTTCACTCCTCATTTAGACATCAACCTTATGTCTTTTTGAGTGTGAACTTCTCTTAAATTTACTCAGACGACAATTGCCAGGGATGGATGATTGGTGAGAGCTCGATCCCATGGTTTATCTTATATGTTGGAAAAACTCTCCCTTCAGTCCAAATGACTGTGATTTATCTCAACAACTTATTCCTCATAGTTACTGATTACATTCATCTCTTCTCTAAATAACCTAGGTGGAAGATGGAGCTAAAAATGTGATATTCATCCTGGTGGAAATTTTTTTGATGACTGGAAATGGTCATTCTAGGTGAGGAAAAGCATATTAGGGTTCATTGAAAAATTATATACTATCCAGCATTATGTATCCGTATGGATTTCCCAATTTAATTTCTATCTCTAGCCTAATATTCTTTGAGAAATGGTTATCTGTTAGTGTCCTGGAACCAAATCATTTCATCTATCCCATAGTGAGGTGGGAATTATCCTATGATATATCTAGAAAATAGGTAGGATTCCCCCTTTTAGAGATATGTATGATTAGTTTCTTCCTTATATATATATTTTGGAGGACCCTTTTTAAGACTACAGTCTTAGTGAGGGACATTCTCACCATTATGAAGGAAAAGTTAACAAAGGATATGACTATTCACTCTTTTATCTTCTTCAAATACTATATTAACATTTTCCTCTATTGTAGTAGAGCCAATACAACTCTTATATTCCCCTATTAGTGACCTTCCCAAAACTTTCATAACAGTGTTGGCTCATATTGGGCCATTTTGGAAGGTGGGGATCATAATTCTTGTGGATTTTGAGTGAATCCATAGATCTCTTCAAGACATAGGTTGGAGATCTTCATGGATATGTTCCTAATTGGGTTTATTTTCCATTTGAGGATGCACATTTAGGAATATGGATCAGTACGTTGGTAATGGAAGTGCAGCTAGCAAAGGGAATGTGCCATAATCTAGTGGTGTCGAACCTTGCACACCTTTACCAAATCTTGTACCAAATTCAATAACATAGCATCCCCTATAGGGTTAGTGGTCCTTTTAAATTTTTATTTTTCTGGATAGGGTTCATTTACATATCTATGAATACTACAATTCTACCAGGATCCCCAATGCCTTATCTCATCATAGGTTGTTGAACAAATCTTGGGTTAGGGCTATGTCCCTAAGCTCTGATGAGTTTATATATGTGTTGAGTTGATTTGATAGCTTTGATTTTACCCCTTATCTCACACTAACTGATAAAATCATTAACAATGGTAGTGGTGATATCAATGAAATTTCAAACAACATCCCCCTCCAGGATGGATTTCTTGCAGCAAGGGTGGTTGAGCTGATCATCTATGATCTATATAGACCTTGACGGTTTGTTTTCTAGTTTGGATATAGTGAAATGGTCTCCCCTATTCCTTAGGCCAGTGTATAAAGAGAGAGATACCCCAGGATCATCCATTAGTTTTAGAAGATGTTGGCTCATGGATACATTTATGTTGAGATCATTCTTCTGTCTTTTAATGCTCATGCCTGTGTAACTCGGGATTAGGCCGATGATTGGGTATCAGCCTACCATGGCGGTTTTGTAAAATGGATGGTTCATCATGTGGAAAATTATTTTGCCTCACCAACCTCTCTATATTTGGAAGTTATGGAGTTGATTCAGGAACTGGGTGATTCTTTGAGGAAGCACCATCATCCTATCTACAATCATCCCAAAAGTGGGATTGTATCTATTGAGTAAATCATCCCTAGAGAATAAGAAATGGGTTATCCCTCTATTGAGGGGAGGATATATGGAGCCTCATCTCCTATTTCCTTTCCATCTCAGCCAAATATTCCTCATTTTAGCATGCCCATCCCATTATTCACATAACCTCAGACATGGAAAGGTATTATCTAGTAGTAGATTCATGCATTTATTAATAAGACTCCTTTAGAAACATTTTTTAAAGAAGGGTAATTCCTTCATCGTCTATTTAATGACTTAGGGGTGGTTGGTTTTGATTAAAAACCACTATATGAAATCATGAATCAAATTTTTATAACTTGGAAAGATTTTTCAAATAGTGAGAGGTTCATACACGATCTTGAAGATCAGTTTCCCCTTACTGAATAGTTGAAGGAGGAATTGGAGTCATTAGAGTAGAGTGGCTAATTTATATCTAAATTAAAAGCACATATGGATATGTGGAACACAACAATATGGTGATCTGATGAAATCATATATCACCTGAGGTCTGACCTTGTAACGTCATCATCCTCATTAGAAACTTCTCAAAAGAGAGTTGAGGAGATAATTACTTTAGTCAAGAATCTATGCCCTAGGGATGAAGAAAAAGAGGTAGGGTGAGTGGCACTTCAGTATTCAATTAACGCTTATCTCCTGACTCTTTCCAACATGGAATGCTCTACCGATCAAATCATATTATATTCCAACCATTGATATGCACTCTTTTTCTAATTTGATTCTGAGAGAGACTTCAAAATTTGTAGATTCCACCAATTTCATGATACCAATTAATTAATTTTTTAAAACTATCATGTTGTTCTTCAGTTTTTATTTCACTCTTGTTTTCATTGATCTGATGTCATATGAATTTCCAGTGAAACCCATCCTTTTCATAATATCAAGTAAACCTATATTTCTAAATCTGAATATTTAAAAAATAACTGATAGTTCTTGAGAAGTTCTCATGAATGCCCACCAATATGAGATTCTATACTAATATATCTGCTCCAGCTATCTTGAGATTACCTAATTCATAGAAGGATAATTGGGTGGAATATAGGTCTTAGAGTGTGAGTGTTTTATCCTTTTCCGAATCAAATGTGCTTTGAAAGAGTAGATTGTTTTTTACCAATTCCATATTGTAGTCCTTAGAATATTTTCCATTCATGAAGACTAAATCTCCATTTTTCTATAGTTTAGTGTATTTTAGATCGAACCTTTTATCATTGTAGTGTAGGGTCTTTAAGATCAGGCCTTCTATCATTGTAGCTTAGGGAATTTTAGACTAGACATTTTATCATAGTATTTTAGGGACTTTTAGATCGTACCTTCTATCATTATAGTTTAGGGTTTTTTATCTTGGGCCTTCTATTGATGTAGTTTAGGTTTTTTTAGCTTGGAACTTCGATCATTGTATTTTATGCTATTTTAGATTGGACCTTCTATTGTTGTTGTTTATATATTTTAGATCATACCTTCTATCATTGTAGTTTAGATCCTTTTAGCTCTGATGTTCTATAATTATATTTTAGGTCTTTTAGTTTAGAACATCTATCACTTTAGTTTAGGTTATTTTATCTTGGACCTTATATCATTTTAGTTTAGGGTATTTTAGCTTGGACCTTCTATTACTATAGTTTAGGGCCTTTTAACATGGACCTTATGATTCCATGAAGTTTAAATTATTACTACTAGGACTTGATTGATGATCGTGAATATGGTGCATACATGCCAGAAATGACCCAAAACACTATGGGGTGTTGGTTTTTATTGTGATTTTTATGAGGCTCATGAGGCTCATATCTCCTTTACTACAAGGAGTAGATTCCTCTGATTGGTAGGTCAAATCCCTTATAAGTCAGATTATTTTTCCAAGAGTTTCATAGAATATTTTTCAAGGTTCATGGAAGATTTATGGAGGATATATTGGTTGAAGGAGAAATACTACGGATGTTATGTCCACCTGGATAGTTTGACTATGGGTGATATAATTCATAACCCAAAAGTTTAAGTCAGATAATATAGGATAGGGTAGAAATGACCGGGATGACCCGTAACACCCTGATGTTATAAGTTCCACTATAGTGTTTATAGGGCTCACAATGATTGAAGATTCTTTCTTATAAGAAGTACATTTCTTAATTTGGTAGGTCAAAGCCCTTATGCATCGATAGAATGGTCAAGAAAAAATAATCCCCACACATTTCTATGGTCCATGAAAGATTTATAAAGACTAAACCATCCAAATTATGAGGTTGGGTATGGAGGAAATCTATCCAAGAAGGGTTATAGCACCCTAGAGAAGTTCAACTCTTCATTTTGAATATTTATATCTATGCCATGTGGTTTCGAATCGTGAGGTGTAATCCATTAAAGGATCAGGAATGGAGTGTTTCATTCCTTCTTTGGGAGAGGGTACAAATCATGGTGATGTAACATAGAGGATATTGAATCCACTCATATATTTTGGTATGTGGATCATAAATCATGGTCCAAAGCGATCAAGTTGTGAGGATGATATAGGAAAATCATACCAAGAATTTCCTAGAACACACTGATGTGTTGAGTTCTACTAAGGTGATTTTTGGGCCCATAAGTATCATAAATACCCTTTATCAAATTGATTAATTTGGTTGATGACCATAGGCACATATGCAGTAACCATAGTCATACATGAATAGTTCATAAAAGGTTCCCTTGAAGGTGAGTATCCTTTTACAAGGTCCATGGAAGGTTTATAGTGATCCAAGGTTCTCAAGTCAAAAATTCTGGTTTATGGAAAGTGTAATATCCAAGAAGAGTTCAATCAACCTAAAAGTTTATTCAACTAATTGAAAACATATTCTCGTGGTGAGGAGATGTAAAAAATCATTACTCTAACTTTTTTCTAAACTAATGGGTCTAGTGATCATAACTTGGGGTTTACTAGGGCTACAGAGTATGCAATATAAGCTTTATGCCTTATTTATTTTCACCCTAATTTTTTTCCTAAACTATTGAGATAAGGATTTTAATGAGTGAAGACTTAACTTTTTCTTAGATTCCATTTTCAGGTTTTCAAATTGAAAATTTTGTTCACTATTTCACTAGTATTTTAGGGTGTTAAGATTTATACCATTATAGGTTTGAATTTAAGGTTTTACATCTTTGATTAGAGTTCATGCAGTTTAAGGTCATGATATACATTGACCGGATATGGGGGATGATACACAAAAGCCTAATTAGGATACCCAGCGACAAGAGTACCCCCATCATCCTTCTAAGTGGGAGATGAAAATATTGTAAATCATGGATTGAGATTCTTATATAATGAGTAATAGTATGGTACAATCATAATTGGAATGGACTAGAACAGACTGATGTATTGAGTTCTTCCATGGTGATTTTAGGGATCATGAGTATCAAAATACCCTTTTTGTGGGGTGACACATATTATTGATGACCATAGGCTCATATGCAGGATCCATATACATAAATTCATAGTCAAACAAAGGGTATCATTAATCCAAGTATCTTTTTTCAATGTCCATGAAATGATTACAGCAACTTGAGGTGGTCAAGATATGAAGTGTGATTTATGGATTAAGGTGCTTAAAATATGGAAGATGCACCCCATACTCAAGCTAAAAGGTGTAAGTATCTTATGGTCCTTTTATAAAAGAGGATAATGGATGGTGGTCTAAAAAAAATAGCATCATGTAATAGGGATGTACTTTCTTCCATGCAGTTTATCGTCATGTATTAAGGAAATTTTCCTTTTAGTATAACTTCATGTGGTAATGATGTATTTTCTTTTCAGTTTAAATGTTATGTGAAAAGAATGTTTTCCGTACAGTTTAATCATCATGTGGTAAGGGTGTGGGTATCAATTATTGTATCTAGGCCCAATATTAGAGATTCGAGTATCACTAAATATCCTATAATGATAGGAATCAAGACACACATAGTTATTGAATGGGAAACTCTCTACAAAGGTCTTACCCATATGTAGAGGTGGGAATTCATTATGGTGATTATTCTAGATGGGCCCAGGATTAGAGATATATATATCACCACATATCCTCTGATTATTGGAATCAATCCATACATAGTTTTTTGAACAAAATCTTCATGTGAAAGTATGACCTATATTCATGGAAGGTGGGGTTTTTATGTTTATTTGTTGTGAATAGACCAAAGGTTGTAAAATCAAGCATCACTATATATCTTGTGATGTCTGGAATCAAGTCACATGTAGTTATTGAATGGAGGTGGGGTAGGAGACCAATAACCGATAATATTGTTCCTCTCTGGTGAGGTCCATAGTAATGTGCAACGTTATATCATGAAAGGGACATCAACCGTGAAGTTTAACATCATTTGGTGAGGAATCACGGTTTTCCTTTTAAGTTCTTGTATTTAGGACCATGATGATATTTTCATGATATTTTATGCCTTTTTTGTGTAGGTAATCCCTTACTGAAACTCCTAAAGTCACATGAATTATACTCAATGTAAAAAACAAATAATGGAAAGGGATCTTCTCACCATGCAGAGGTTATTAATGATATGACAATTGAATTTTATGACATTTTGTGTAAAGACCGAGATATAGGATCAAGGCATCCCTATATATCGCATTGAAAATGAGAATAAAGCCTTATGTAGTTCTAGAAAACACATGCAGTTTAATGTCATGTGGAAAGGACAACGGTTATAAAATTTTAATGTCTTGTGGTGACGATGTGGGTTACACAATGGAAAAGGATAGAAACATACCTGTAGTTTTTATGTCATTCTTCAAGGATATATTCCGTGAAGTTTATCTTCATGTGGTAAGGATAAGGATCACCCAACATGAAAGGAATGGAATATTGAGTCTAGACTCAATACTAGCAGTTTAGGTGTAACTATGTATCTTGTGTTGGTAGGAATCAAGCCACACATAGTTCATAGATGAAGAAATTACCTATGTGGTTCTAACTCTCACATGGGGAAAGGTGAATTTTATCCTTCTTTTGCATAGAACTAGCTCGTGTGTGGTGATTTATTAGTGATATGGTGCTTCCCATACAATTTAATGACATGCAGTGAGGATGTGTTTCGTACAGCTTAGTATCATGTGGTTAGGACATGAAACACTATGCAGTTAAAAGTCTTACATCCAATACTTGAGAAGTTTTGTAGTTCAATGTCTTGCTTCCAAGATGATCTTGTGTAGTTAATTTTATATAACCAAGAAGAGATCATACAGTTTAAAATCATACAACCAAATGATTATCTATAGTTTAACTTCAAGTGTTTAGGACATGGGGAACTTGAGCGTAGCTATGAAATTTATTTCTTGAGAAACCTCACATTTTGGGGGTGTGACATGCTCCTAATCCATTGTGGTCAATAAGTAATCTCTATTGTGATAGACCATATGTATGACATAAGGCCTTTCTCATTTGTGTTCCAACTCAGGAGGCTTCTTTCCTGGTATCATTAGGGTCCTGAGAGCCAACACCAGTTCTCCTTGGAGGAATGAAGAGAGGTGAACCTTTTTATTAAAGTCTTGTGTGATCTGATTCTGATGGACTTCAAGGTTTTTCAATGTATGCAACTTGTTTTCATTGAGCTACTTCAATTCATCTAGCCAGTTTTGTGACTTCTCTTCATCTAATAACTTTCCACAAATGGCTATTTAGAGAAAAGGAAGTTGGACTTATATGGGTAACACTGCCTCAGTCTCATACACCAATAAGTATGTAATTTTTGTGTAGCAGTACGTGTGGTGGTACATTAGGACCATAAAGCATGGAAGTGGTTATTCATCTAGTAATTCTTATCCATATTCACCACCTTATAGATTATATTTGATATAGTCTTGTTAAAGGCATCTAAATATCCATTTTCCTCTACAAGATAGTGAGATGAGTGATTGGAATCAATATTGTACTCCTGGTACAGCTTCTTCAACTCTATAGAATATATGTTGGTGTCATTGTCCATCAATATCATGTGAGGTACTTTGAACTTGGTGAAGATTTGGGACTTTATGAATCTGATGGTATTCTTCATCTGTACTTATTTTAGGGTTATTTCATCATTCCATTTGGAAAATGATCTAGTAAAAGTAATGATTTACTTGAATTTCTTAGCTATGGTTGGGGGATATGGCCCGACAACATTCATTCACCAAATAGAAAATGTCCAGGAATATTTAGATGTATGTAGTAATTTTTGGGGTTAATGGATTAAGTTTTCATGGATCTGGTATGAATGAAATTTCTTGGTGAATTACAAACTTTCTTGTATCGTGTTTTTTTAGTAATAAACCAGCCTTATGATTTGGTGGGATAGCCTAGTCCAAGACTGATCAGCGTTGTAGGATCCTACATAGACTTATTCTATGATGATGTGAACCTCTCTTTATTCTATGAATCTGAAGAGGATTTCATGAAAACCTCACTTTTTTAGGGATTTATTCTCATTTGGTTAATACTATAGGGAAATGTTCATTGAAAGGTGTCAAATCAGTTCCCATCTAGCCCGGTCTACTAAGAGAATCCCATTTTTGAGATAACTGATTTTGGGATCCATACATCTAGGGGTGAATATCGGTTCATCGCACTCTAGGGTGGTGTTAACCTAATTGATTTCTTCTATATAAAGAATTATTATCAAGGATACCATTATTTGGTGTTTGATATAGAATATTTATTCCTCCTTATCAAGTTCGGTAAGGACTGTGGATTCATTATCCAATGCATTGGCTTGTGCACTCTATAATTAGGGATAATGATGTAACATGGAATCACAGGGTAACTCTTTCATGAGTCCCATGATGTATCCAGTGAGAGGGTCTATTTGTTCCATTTTTATGGAATATTCACCATATATCAACTTTGTCACTAGATATAAATCCCCTTTGATATTTTGGTAGGATATCTATAGATATAGGGATAGTTCCAACACAATGATTAGAGCTTAGTATTCTGACTCATTATTCATGTAGCCTTTAGATAGTTAGAAATAGTAGGGTAAAAATTCTTTTTATGGAAGGACAAATATAATCCTTAATCCAACCTGATTAATCTTCTGATAAGACTTTGGGAGGAACCGTCAATATTATACTCATATACCTATGGAGTGTTATGGACATAAAATAACCCCTCATCTAGGAGCTCAATTTCCACCAGTGTATTTTCCGAGGCAGGATGTTCTGAAAAGAAATAATTTAGGGATTTCTCTTTCAACACCTTTTGTGACATAAATTGGATGTCATATTGTTTCAGAATAACCTCCCATCGGGCCAGATGTCCAATTATCATGGGGCATCCAAGGATATACTTGAGATGATCAATATGAAAGACCATATGGACTTCATGGTGTTTCAAGTAATGTCTCATCTTTTACACTATGAATATGAGTGCAATTAATTTCTTCTCAACATCCATGTATCAGGTTTCAGTACCTAGAATCATTCAGTTGAGGTAATAGATACTTTTCTCACTCCCTACATCCGTCTTTTGTGTGATGAGGGAAACCTGTGAGCATTTCATGGTGGGAACATACAAAATGAGTGGCCTTATTTACACTGTAAGAATTAAGGGCAGTGGGTGTAGTAGATACTGATTGAGACTTTTAAAGTATTCTTGGTAGTACTTGTCTCATTGATAGGTGATTCTCTTTCTCATTATCCTAGTTAAGGGGAAAGATTTTTCAACCAAGTTGGATATGAAACGCCAAATGTAATCTAGGGGACCTGGAATTCCCCTAAACTCATTGATATTTTTGTGGTTGGCATTACTAATATAAAACTAGTGTTTTCTAGGTTGACCTTGATTTCGTGGTGGCATACCACAAATCTAAGGAACTTCCCAGATGTTACCCAAAAGGTGTATTTCAGCAAATTCTTCTACAGACTGTGTTATCGCAAATTGTTGAAAAAAATTTGATGATACTTGAAGTGATCACACAATTGTTAGAATTTTACCACCAAGTCATCAACATATCATTACTATATTCTTCTAAAGTAGGGATTAAAGATATGATACATGGTGCATTGATATGCAACACTAGGTTTCTTTAACCCAAAGTAATTTTCCTGATAGAAATATATATCCTAGGTCACTCTAAAAAAAGTGTCTTCTTCATCTTCATAGTCCAACTTTATTTGATTGTATCCTAAATATTGTTCCATTAAGGAAAGGTCTTGGAAGATATAAGTTTCATCGATCAAGATTTATGTGATCATAAATGGAAAATTTTCCTATGGGAAATGTCGATTAAATCCTCTAAAATCCATCTAAACCCTAATATTCTCATTATTTTTCTTAACGGTGATGATTTTGGTGATCTATATTGGGTATTTCACTTATTGGAAAAAGTTTTCTTTGATTAACATGTCAACTTCTGCCTCTAAATTGGTGGAATGAGAGGCATTCATCCTCCTAGATGCCTACTTGAAGCCTCAATGTTCATGAAGTAGGTTGAGATAGTGTATAGACACATCTAGATTTAGTCAAAGAATTTATGTATTGTTCCAACTTAACACATATTGGTGTTACTTTATAAAGTAAAAGTACATATATTTCTCATTAAGTGGCATGGCGGGGATAATAAGTATAGGTTTTAGGTCTTCTTATGTTTCTCTATTTACCTACCTGATCTCATCAATGTTGGTGTATATTCCTTCCTCGAATGTGGGAGGAGAATTCCTAATTTCATCCTCTTCTTCTTCCATGTCTAAGTCTATGGAGGGATTATTAGATAGAGGTAGAAATCTGGGGGCATCTGTCACTATTAAGGAGAGAGAGGCCGTAATAAGAGACATTATCATCCCCTACTACTTATGTCGTTATAGAGAGATGATGGAGTTGAATGTATTTTACACTATTATTGAGGACAAGAGTGGCGTGGACCTCTTGGACTAGGTCTATCACCTCTAATGGATTTATGAGGAGAATATATTCTTTGTCGATCATACTCTAGGTATTTTCAGGGGTGATCCAAAAGTCGTTGGGGGTTTAAACTTGTATATCATAATCTTACATTGATTTTATGCATCCCTTTTTATAGAAACATGTTTCATCAAATGTGGCTTTTCAAGTCTCAAAGGGGGTTCTATAACCATGTTGTATAATGACTTTTCCATCAATAGGGTATTTTAGACATTGAAGTAATATTGAATGTAACACCATTTGACCATAGATCCAGGGCCTTCTAATAAGTACATTGTATACGGTGTCATGATGGATAACCATAAACTCAGTTTTATATGTGAGATCCCCAATCTATGCTTTGAGTTTGATCTTCCTAATAGGTATTTTCTCATGTTTATCATACCCTTGAATGGTTAGATTTTTGGGAGACAAATCCCCTTACCTATACCCCAGACATTGGAGGGTTTGAACTTGGATGAGGTAGATCCTGGATCCATTTCCAATTAGATCTCTTCAGATGTCGACACTATCAAGTCTTCCCAAAACATGCAGGGGACTGATGTGTCCCTGGATGGAATCTTCGTGATCATGCTCTCTGAATTAGATAGCGACATGGAATTCTACTGACATGGTCTCCATTCAATAGAACTAGGTTATAGAGATTTCTAACTCAAATTCCTATGGTATTTTGATGGATTTAATGAGTGTATCTCTATGTTATTTGGAAATATGGAGACCATAGATGATTGATAGCTTGGCTGGGAAAATCATCAGATATTTTTGAATTTTCTAATTTTGTTCCATAGGTTGGTGCTTACTGAGGTGGGGTTTCTCTTGGACATGTGGCTTAGGATTCAAAGAATTTAATGTGGATAGTCTTGGTTATTTTATAGAGGTCATGGGATTATCTTCTTCTAGTGACATAAGTCATTCCTGCCTTCCCTATTTTCTAGGATGATCAGCTAATCAAACCCTCTCTAGGAAATCACGAAAGACAATTGGGAGTGGACAACCGATGGAGGGTTCTAAGACACCTTCATATCTATATTTGGGTTTCTAGAGTGATTTACCATGGGTCTCATCTATATATATGTTCACTATGGGGATGGGACCAAAATATTGGGTCTATGAACACCCATTTTGTCACATGTATCCTTGATTCCTATGCATGCATCCTCCTTTTCCTCGGTTTGGTGTGGGGAAGTAATAATCAGGGGGAATATTCATCATCAAAGAAGGGATCTACCAAGTGTATAATATTGACATAACCAAAGATGAAATATTCTTACAATGAGGGTTAGGTTTGGTGGGGTGGTGACTATGATTTAGATGTTTCATGGAAGAAAAATACATGATTCATAGCTTGTGTTGGAGTAGAATATGACTCTTCTTTTATTTCTTCCAATTACTAATGATCACTCCCACTTTTGGGAGACATATCTGATGTCACATTATTGGGTGGAGGAGCTACTCTGGGTCTGTGTAGCTATTATCTTAGGGTGTCATGATATTGGTACACTTTTCTCCAAGTCATCCATTTGTTAAACATCCGTTCACACCTAGTTGGAACTTTATTCCAGTCACCCTCTTCTTCTGAATGGGAAACAGTTATGTATTCCTCCTACTTTGGGGAGTTATCAAACACCTCCAATAAAGAATTGACCATGCCTTAAAGGATGTATTTGAAGATGAAGCAATCCTAGATATTATGACCTAGACTTCTATAAAAAGGAAAATAGTCGGGTTGTTCTGTGAGGTTGAACTCATTAGGATTCATAGGTTGTGGTAGATTGAGCAGGTTTCTTTCCATGGCTTCCAAGAAATAACCAGGTATTGGTTAATTTAAGAAATAGTATGCTTTATTCATCCATTCCTAAAATCTTGGGTGACCCTAATTTCACTGTGCTACTTGATGAGGGAGATTTTGTGGTTGTATCTACTCAAAAGGAGGTGATAAGAGGTTCAAGACCTACCTAGGTGCTTGTATGGGAACTACTGCTAGATTCAGAGTGATAGATATAGCTTCTGCTTTGCTTAGAATTTTCCCTTATGATGGGGGAATGAGTCTATATTTAGATCAGGTTTTCTGAAAGGAATCCTCTAAATGTTCTACCATTTCTACAAACTCACCGAATCCACCTAGATACATCATTAGTATCAGATGTGTTTGAAAATCATCCTTAATATTTTCATCAAAGAGTCCTAGTAAATTCTCTTGTGAGAGGGGAATGCTAAGTGAATTGGTTAAACCTTTCCATCTAGCTTTGAAGTTAGACACCCTCTCATGTTTTCATTTTTTTTAGTTCTTCAAGTCAATGATTGTCACTTTTCTCATCATAGAGATTGGTTAATAATGGAATTTATGATGAAGGTCATCCCATCCTATGAAGGATCCAAATGGAAGACTATTATACCAAACAAAGGTAGGACCTATCAGAGTCCATACAAAACATTGTAGATTTGTTTCCTCCTTCTGATATCGAGGGCCCATCATTGGACCACATCAGGATATGAACTGTGTGAGATGTTTTATGGGGTCTCATGAACCATCAAAGTTAGAGAATATAGGATTTCCAAAATTGGGTGGTTGTATAGTATAATCCACCCACATGGGATATGTCTCTCTCTCAAGTTGCACAAGTGCACGTCACCCTTCCATAGCTTTCATTCGAGTAACTAGGAACTTGATGATGTTAATTAGATCTAGTGGTAGTATTGTCGGATTTTCCTCCCATTTATAATGAGTGAGTGGGGTTCAATGAGGTGGACCTTCTATCAACTCTCGTTGAATATTGATTTTTCCTAAGACTAAAGGATCAACCTAGAGAGGTGTGGACTACCACCACAATGGAGGGAAGTCACTATCTTTTTCAACTTCCTCATTTATGTATACTAGATTCCTAGATCCAGATCCAGTCTGATGCTCAGATACCACACTTTCTAGTGGATCGAGTATGGGAGGTAGAATATTCATCTCTTCCAGAAGATAATACTCAATGGGAATATTTCCCTTAAGTAGCACCATGTTCAGATATATAAGAGTTTGAATCTCACTCAAACACTATTACAATTGTTCCTCCTTTAAAGGAACTTCAACACTTATAGGAGGTGATTAAGATGTAGCCATACATTTTCCTTTATCTTTGGTAGTGCTTCATCGGAGAAGTGGAAACTCGATATTCGTAGGTGCCATATTTTGGAGCCTTATTTGGCCCCTAGTGCATGCAGCTGGAGTTGGTGTATCTAGATCAACCTCCTCTAGAAGAATATTTTCTGTCTTGCATCCCTATTCATTTTTTCCTTGATCCTCCATATTTATTTTGTTGACAGTCATGACATTCAAAAAGGAAAATTCAGAAATAGGGGTTGTCCCATTATTTTTGAAGTAATAGTTTGATTTTTCACTGCCTTCATTAGGGTCATTATTGAAACCCCTATCTATATTGCACCATTTTGACTTGTGTACATTGTGGGGTCATATTTCCTTGTATATATGATCCTCGTGTCTTGTCTGATGAGTAATGACCTTGAGGGAGTTTATGGTCATGATTGTCGAACAGGCCTCAAATATTATAGGTTTGCCTTGCAGTGGGAGGAACAGATGGTATGTCAACCATTGATATTTATCTCCCAATATAAAGAAGATATATTCTCTTAGTGGTGAGGATGATGATAAAAATTCCCTAACTCATGTAGGCTAGGGGTTATTCAGGGCTACAATTGGCATTGATTGATACTATTATTGAAGATGCAATTATTCCAAATGGGGATTTGATGACTATTGGGATAGAAATTAATATATAAATTACCCTAGAAGAGTGGACTGGGGTTGATCTAAAATCACTTTTGATTTCCCCAAGACCCTCTTAAGGGACGATGAACCTGATGATGGTGATTGAGATATAAATTCCTCCATTCCATTGGGATGGGGGGTTTTGCAGCTACGGATGAAATGTAATGAATCCTTTTAGTAATTTAAGATCTCAGGGGGTCGAGGTAGTGGTAGATATTCTCCTATCCCAGTGATATAGGACCACTCCTAGATTATAGCCATGGTATCTACTATTGTGGCTTGTTTTATGTGGCATGGCTATGCTCGCTTAGGAGTTGGTTGAAATGGAAGCCAATAATTGGAATCATTTTTTATGATAAGTTATCTAGTTGATCAAAACTTCATCTTCTATGTCTAAAATGTATTCCCATTACTTTGAGGTACCCATTTCAAAGAATTTTTGGATTTCATATCACATTGTTCCTGATTTATAAGCATTTTTTATGTGGGGGAATTTAGTTGTAGTGACTAACTGGCTCACACGTTACTTAGTCCTCTGATTTTTCCAAATTCTATGACATTACATGACTTTTTATCTAAAGGGTTCTATTATTCTGGGGACATAGTGAAGTACGGTTCTTGATATTTAGTGATGAAAAATGAGTCAGCAGACCATAGGAATCATGGGTGTGGGGCAGATGCGGGGAGGTTGGGCTTAAAAAATCTTGATTGTTTAGATAATGGGCCAATGTGGGTTGATCCCATGAAAGTGTGGGCCAATACGGGTTGATCTCGCACAGGCGTGGGTTTACCCGTGTACCTAGCTTAAAATAAATTATTTTTTTACAGTATATGCTTCTTTAATATTATTGTTTTTAATAAAAAATTATGATTAAACCATGACACATGATTTCTATCCATAATTATCATACTAATTCATCATTCATTCACATTTGAATTTTAAATAGTTTTGTATTTATTATTTTAATATGATATTATAATATTTATATTGTATTTATTCACCATATTCACATGATGTGTCATCCCACATCTCAAAAAATGGAACTCATCTCTCAGTCACATGGTTTTAATTCTAAAATAGTTATTATAATTATAATATTTTTTAGGTAAATTAAATTTTGTTATTATTTAACTTTTTTATTAATAAAATAGCAAAGGAATTCATGGGAACGTTAGCCAACTTTGAAACCAGTTGTTGTTTGAAAATTTGTTGTTCATTCACAAGTCCAGCCATTCGCATCACCCCATGATCGACATTATCATTCATCTCCCCTCACTAATCACTCATCTACTTTGCATCGCAATAATTTACCACCACATCAACATCGTTGCATGCCACCATTAACCCATAGAAAAATGTTCTATCATATCCTTTAAAACTATAGGTATTTTCAATCCACACATCCCCCAACCACAATCTTTAATAATGAGAAAAAAATACAATATTTAAATGATTATAAAAATTAAATATTTTTTAAAATGCGGGCAACCCGTGGGAAACCCGTGGGCTTATGTGGGGTAGGGCAGGTTTGAAATTTTTTGTTCGCATTATATGTGGGATTTTGTGGATAAACCAGTATGGGCTCAAACCTGCATTGGCTTGGACCACCCCACCCCATATCACCCA
Source organism: Viscum album (assembly GCA_963277665.1). Classification (NCBI taxonomy): domain Eukaryota; kingdom Viridiplantae; phylum Streptophyta; class Magnoliopsida; order Santalales; family Viscaceae; genus Viscum; species Viscum album. The sequence continues at coordinate 278,373,332 of OY728137.1, forward strand.
TTTCGCATTGATATCTATATTTCACCCCACCTCATATAAAAATGTATAGAAATGCTCTGAAAATTAGTCAGTGAAGGTTTGTCGCAGTGTAGAGACAAACACTATATAGGAATTTGTCATGCTCCTCCATTCCCAGGTTCCAGGATATGGAAAAGGTGGCCATATCCATATGATGATAGAGATTATTTATGAGATGTGGGTGATATGCATAAATAAGATAAGGAAGATAACTATCCTTCAATCGCTGGTGAGTATCCTACATATTTTGGTGTAGATAATTCATGCACTCCTTTTCTATCTCATCTGGGACCTCATAATCAGAAGTGGTGATGGGAAAAACATTTTGGGGAGGTTGTTTCCATATAACTCTATCTATATTTCAATTTCATTCTTCTATTAATCATACTTACACACCATCATCTAATCAAAAAAAAAGTTGGTTATTGGGGTCTCCTGCTAACTGGAGTGGAGTACTGCTAGAACTTGATGGGAAACTATATGTAGTTGACCCTGAAGTTTTGAGCACCTCTCTATACAAAGTTGTATGAGTTTTGTACACCTCTCTATACAAAGTTTTCTAGGTAAGGGTATAATTTCCCTATTTGTGGGAGATATCATCACAGGGAGGTTGACCATGGTGAATGTCATCAATAAAGTCTCTATGATCCATATCCACACTACCATGAGGAGGACTATCATGGTAATGATCATCTTATACTTCTATTTAAGATTTTACGATCCCTTTAGGTGTCAATAATGTGTCTCAAACAACCTCAAGGAAATTATAATTGAGAAGATTAGGGATATGATCCTCATTCTAAACCATGGCCAGAATATGATGACCTTCCTTTTGGAATTATGTAAGGATATGAGCCTACTAAATGATTGTTGTCGAAAGTTTTTTATAACCTTCTGATGTTGTGGGAGTATGAGTCTTCCACTAAGAAGAAATAGAAATATTCCAATGATATTCCTCTTTGTTGATAAGAATATGATCCTGTCCCAAGGCATGTTCCATTCTCACGTGGTAATCCTTAGTTGGAATGGGAGTATGAGCCCAATCCTGAGCCTTTAAAATATATTTGAGGTCTTTTGTGGAAGATATATGAGACTACCATGAGGCATGTTGCACTCTCACTTATTGATCCTCGTTTTTAATAGGATTATGAGCCTCGTCTGATTATGTATTACCCATAGGAATATGTCTATGGACCTCCAGAATGAAATAATGGAAATGAGAATCATCCTATATTTTCTGGTATGGATTTCAGTGCAGTAGTTATCAGTTAAAGTAGTAATATGTTTCTATAATTAGCGATTTTATAAAATATTTCATACAAATTCACTGATAGTAATATGAGCATGTCCTAAGGCATGTTCCATTCTCATTTGGTGATCCCTATCCAGAATGAGGATATGAGCTTGATCCTGGGCCATTGGAGTATGCCACTGGTCTTCTTTGATAGGAATATGCACCTATCCTGAGGCATTTGACCCTCTCACTTGGTGATCCCTATCCAAAATGAGTATATTATCCTAATATTGGGCCTTTGGAATATGCCTTTGGACATTTACAACTTGCATGTGCCCTTATCCTAAGGCATGTTCCGCTCTCACCTGAAAATCTCGAGTTGGAATGTGAATATGAGCTCGGTTCAATGCCTCCTACTTTACTAAAAAAATTGACAATCCTCGTAGAAGGTACAATGAATGTGCAATTTCTCTGAAGCAAACACCTATTCATAATGATCAGAGTTTTAAGCCACCATGGGTTAGGGATAGAAAAATGTTCATGTTCCTATATTTTTACCAATTTCAAAATATGTTGGTGGATTTATTTAGTTGTTGCTAACATGTAATGGTGTTTTCTAAAAGTCTGCGTGGGGATATAAGCCTTCACATTTTCTATATCCACTATATACTAGTATACAACTTTGATTAAAGAGGGGATATGACACACTTCTATCCTCCTTGTTCCATTGAAATATGCTGATGAGATTCATGCATGGGGGAAGGAATATAAACCTCCCACATCCATGTTACCATAATATTCCTACAAACTTGTTCTGAGTGAGTAGGGATATGATCCTACTTGCTAGTTTCTACTATAATATGCTGGAATACATCATCAGTGGGAGTGGGGATATAATCCCACTAATTATTACCCAAAACCATCCTCATCCAATGTGTCTTCCTTATTGATCATTAATTTCTATCAGAGGCGGCAGTGTGTTGGGTGGTACCCTCAGCAAGTTACAAATGGGTAATAGTGTGATGGTGCTGGCGATGGTGGTTGATAGGATCCCACCTTGGTGGACCCTAAATAAAAAGGGATCCATATTTGACTCCCTATTCCACCTTCATCAGATAATAAAGGTGGTGATTTTTTTACTCCGGGGATAAGATCTTGAAGTGGTTGGTTGTGGCAACAAGGGCCACTGGATTAGTTGTAGCTTTACATGGATTATGTGAACTCATCAGTTTAATTACTTGGATATTCACATGGGAATATTCAAGGGTCATCATTATACCACATAGAGGGTATTTCTGAAACATTGTGTTCTAGACATGATGTTGAAGTTATCAGGAAGGTGAGGTCATTTTGCAACCTTTAGGGGTTGCAGCCATACTAGATTTGTCAGAACAGTCACTGGATAAATAAATTATCTCAGATCAGAATGTTGTTGATGATAGTAGTATCTACTATCATGTATACAATAAGGAATAAGGTCACAGATTAGTACAGTATTGTAGTCTTTATGCATTCTCAATCATCCATGCATGTTTAAAAAATTGTCTTTTTATTCCTAATCCATCCATTCTGCTTGCATGGACTTGTCAAAGATAGGATGGACATATTTAATAGGAACCACTATTACAGAGGTTCTACTATAATTTTTATTTTAGAATTATTATCTTTGTTTTAAATTCGAACAAATTGGACTAACTCATGGGAACCCATCCATCCTTGCTATTTGAGGGTTTAACTAATCATTCTACTATTTTAGATATCCACATCGGGTTCATCATTTTTGTTCTGATGGATAAGAGACAACATATAGGTTTGTTTGGTTTATCCCAATGGATAATTGTGAGTGAAGGGGAGTTAAAAGTGTTTCGCAATCATTTATGTTGGGTTACCATTATTATTCTTAAATAAAACTCCCATGGTTTTCTACATCAATAACTGGGTACATAACTACTTTCCAAAGGTAGGTGCTTAGTTGGGGTTTTAGACCCAATGAAACTTAGGAACTCACATTGGTTAAGATGATGGGAGGTCGGGTTCGTTGCTCCCTTTTGGTAGGAACTGATTCCTACTCTAAGACTCTTGTACTGATTTAAGATATGTTCAAGAATTTCATCCTAATCATGATACAGGATAGTTTACCCAAACAAAATTATCATAGGTTAACTCATTTTTTGTGAAGAAGAATAAGGGGATCTCATTATTGAATCCATATTTATATATCCAAGTTTATTCATCAATTTCCCAGTAATGAATAGTTTCCTATAAGATAAATCTTCATAACCCGGCACTTTAGAATTTGTTGTCATACAAGGAGGTGGTCAGTATTCTGGGGAGGGTATTGAGCCATTATGAGGTGTCATGTGTATCCTATTAATACCAGGAATAAAAAACCATGTAGTTCGTTAAACCCATGTATTTTTATGTCTTGTGAAAAGGAAATGTGTGTGGGAACATAGGCACCAAATATTAGATCTCAATTCTTGAAAATAACTCATGTGTATCTTATTTATAGCATGAATCAAAATTATCTTAGTTTGTCCATTCCTTTGTGACTCGACCCAAGGTAAATTACCTTATATGTGGATGCTTATATCATTACAATCATCATGTATTACATATTGAGATCACCTTATCTGGTGGAGATTCATGATTCCAATGACATTTTCATTATGTCTCCCTAATCCCATGTGAGATATGATAGGTGTGAGAAACAAGTGATAGAAAGTGATCAGCCTCATTTCATATAGATGCAAGAATTATATATTGGGATAGTATTTTGGATGTTTGATACAGATCTCATCCCTTAGGAAGGAATTATATGTATCTTGATTATACTAGGAATCAGAGTCCCTGTAGTTTAATCCGTTTCTCAATCTATTGATGGATGAGGTATAATGATCATCCCATGGGAATGATAGGGTCCATATGGTTTAAATGTTAGATACATATAGGGACTTACACTAATGTGGATGACCATTTTAGTTTTGGATAATACCTTAGGAAGAAGTCCTATGTATCCTGGTTATGGCAGGAATCAGAGTCCTCATAGTTCAATTGGTCAGGGTTTACACACTGATGTTTCCCTTATATGTAGGACATATCATATTATGTTGTTTATTAGAGCTCACACATTGAGGTTTCCCTTCTGATTGAGGATTATACACTAAGGATGGACATGGTTATCAAGTCCTAGGATTTTTGAATGTCTTGGCCTACTTTTCAGTCATTAATATGATGATTTTCCACTTGACATTCCTTGATTTTCTACTTGTCATTCCAGATGATGTCTTCATGACATTTCCAATAATGGTCGCATGATCCAGTTGAATTTTCCTAGGGATTTCACATAATAAAGATGGAATTTATGAAGGTTTTCACATGATTGGGGGTGACCTTTCTAGAGGACATCGCAAGACCTGGAATTATTTTCCTATAATTCATTGAGTGGTCAGGGCTAACATACTTAGAGTGAGTCACAGGGTCAAGATTACTTTCCCCAGTATCATCACTAAAGTTAGATGAAACTCTTGGACAGCATCGTGAGAATCAGTGTGAAATGTATCATAGGGTGTCACATGTCCTGGAAAAATTTTAAGGTTGTCATCCTAAGATCTGGTTGACATAACTATGGTACATCGCAAGAGCTAGCTAACATACCCAGAGGGTATTGCAAATTCTAGTTGGCTTTTCTAGAGGATGTCATGGGAGACGATTAACATGCCCTAGTGCTATCACAAGACTTCAGCTGACATGTATTATAGCCACTAAATGAGTTGGTTGTTATGTCTAAAGGACATCATGACATCTGTATGGAGAACCTGAAAGGTTTCACAAGACCTGGAAGGCATGAACGAGGGCAACAAGTGACTTTTTTTGACATGTCTAAAGGAATTCTCATGATCCAAAAATAGTATACCAATGGATTGTCTTGATATCTGGGTGACATGTCCTAGTGTTTTTGTATGTCTTGGGTGGTTTATGTGAAGAACATTAGGATCAGTTTATATGTTCTTCATATAAGTCTCCCACCTTTTAGTCTTTATCCCAGCCTTTTTATTGCATATTCCTTATATTTGTTCAGTGTTATATTGTTTTATGTCTCGTGTGTTTTAGAAAATATGTGGGATGTTCTTCATGTAACTAGATAGAATTATTTCATGTGATCTAGAAGTGATCACATGAAGTGTTTATGCATTATTCATGATCGCTCTGGTTGTTCCCCTAATTTTACCTAATGGAAAAATTTCCCGATCGTGAGATCATCCACTCTAAGAAACCTATTTTTATGACTAGGTGCGCCGGTGTGAGGTTATAAGAGTTCATCTATGTGTATCTAAAAAAATCAAGGGACTATTTTGTATGATGGGGTGGGGGATTTATAGGATTTTTCACCCCAGCTATTCATCACTTTTCTTGGTGTGTATCACAAAAATCTATTATAGAGTTGGTGTAGGACTTTAGTGTCATGCATCTTAGCGATGTCATGTTGTACGTCTTTTCAGGGGTGTCACATGATTTTCAGCGACAGAAAGACCCTCCCATCAACACCCCATTTTTTATATTATATACAATTAATGGTGTATTTTTTAACTATTCCTACATTCCAAGGTACTTTCATATTGTCATACTCACATGTCCAATGGACATCAAGAGATCAAGGTGCCTTTAGAAAGGCCTTCGTATGATATATAGAGCCTTATATGGGACCTTTTTTGAGAGAAATATGGATTTTCAAAGGGATTAACGAGACTATGTTGGTGCATTTCATGAGTTTTAAAATTGTAAGAGGCTTCATCCCTTCCCCTTATTTATTTTACTCATTTAATTTACAAGGTCTTGGGGTCTTTCGAGTTTTCTTCAGTATTGTTGAGGAGAACCATTCTTCTCATCTGTGATGTATCGCGTGATTGTAAAGGTCTTATAGTGATGTGTGATAATTTATCATGGAAAATCCATTTTTCTTATTTTTGGAGCTAAAGTGAGAGAAAAATACTATGAGGACATGTCTGAGGTCTTTCACGTGATGAGTGTGATGCGTTAGTGGATTATCGCGTAGGGAGGAAAACATGTTGTCATGGGTTTGCAATGTATTGAAAACATCATGGATCATGTCGCATGATTTTTACAATCACAAGAGGAGCCCTCCTATCCCATTTTTATTTCATTTGTTTATTCTAGAAAGTTTTGGGATCTCGTGAGGTTTTATGAGATTTGTTGAAGACAATCACTCTACCTTTCAGTCATGCGTTGCATGATATTTTATGACTATAAGAAAATCCTTCCCTTTTAGATATTTTCATTCTATTTTCTAAGGATTTTTAGAAGGGCTTGTCAAAGGGACTAATTAGATCCTTACATAGTCTATGCACTTCATGTGGATATTTGTATGACATTATGTTGGTTATGCAATTACATGTCTCCTAGGGGTTCATGCAATCTGTATAATCAAGGCATCCTTCCTGTTCCTTTGCTTTATGGGAGAAATAATACCCATGTTTAGTTATTTTTTTCCTTTTTGAATTTTTTGATGTTCATTTTGTGGGATTCAATAATCATATATCCAACCATATATATATATAAGAGATTATACTCATTATTTATCTATCTTCTTGTGTTTGGGGAAAAAATTTCTTATAGAGATGTTTACCATGTGACATTGGAAACAATCCTCCCATGGATTGTTATATATTTTATCTTTTCAATACCAATTCAATATATATACCTTGAAATAGTCTAATTATCCTCTTATATATATCTATATGATTCATTATCCTTATAATTTATTTTTATTCACCTAATACTTTCATGTAGAATAGTTTATTCAACTATAACATAACTAGATATAGGACCAGTATCTAATTTTCCAATAGTAACATATTGTGAGAATATATTATTAGAAAAAATAGAACTATAAACAAAATTATTATAGAATCAGGTCACATATTCAAACTTAATAAAACAAAAATCTCTTATATATTCATAAAAATGAATATTCCATGATCTTGATTCTTTCTTCAACCCTAAATGGATCACTAAAATTTACACACCTTATTATCATCTTTTAGTGGAGAAACCCTTCTAGTTTTTTCATGTAAAAATATTCCACAAGAAATCCCTTAAGTAAGGTGGTCATTATATCTAATTTTAAATTTTCATTGTCATGGTGAGCTACTATTGAAATAATAATTATAATGGATTTTAGTATAGAGACTAGTGAAAAAAAGTTCCATATTCTATGCCATCGTATTTTCTAAAACTTTTAGCATCCAATCGAGAATTATAAGTACTAACATTAAAATCCATTTAATGTTTCTACTTTAATATCCATTTGAAACCAATATGATTTACATCAATTTGAGGATCTACCAAAAAACAAATTGGTTTTGATATATATAATCCATCACAAAATTCATGGTTTTATTTGATTATGCAACTTCCAAGTAGTTTTTTTCTTCTTTATTAGATAGAGGTTCATTATACATAATTAATAATGTATGAACTTATTTGAGGATAACCAAACTATATATCTTTAGTTTTGTAACCTCAATAATACTCTTATATTGAATATTCATATCTAGAACACTTTATTCCACTGGATTATGTGTAATTGTTCCTATATCAATTTTTGTATATATTTAGAATAGAATTCATAAAATACTATCTTTATCCCACTATCTCCAATGTAAATGTTCTCCCTTTCTAATAACATGAATTTTCATTGAATGATTACCTTTATACATAAGGTATCATATATATATTATCCTCTTATTTCATCAAGATTCACTATAAATAAATAATTTTTCATTGAGTTTTGTAATAATTGTCCTTATCAAAAACTTCACGTACCTATACATAAATGCTCGATAAAGAATATTTCATTCTATTTTATGACATATATGGAATCATTCTTATTTATTGAGTTGGAACTTAGTTTATTGTTTTTTTAATTGAATACAATATATATACCTCAAGGGATAATGGATGATTTATATGAATCAAAATCGATCTTGACATATATAAAAGGGTTTTGTTCCTCTTTTCACTGACACTGTTACACTATTTTTTATAAGGAGAAGTGGGTTAGAATCATTATTCTAAATATTTTATATAATCAATGAGATTTTTGTTATGATATTATCTACCATGATATGATAAAAGATTCTTTATCTTCTTTCTAAGATGATTCTCTACTTCATTCTTATATTCTTTAAATTTCTCAAAGTAATCATACTTAAACCTCAATAAGTAGTTAAATTTTTATTTTTTAAAATCTTCAAAAAAAAGTAATATTATAAGAGTATTCACATCTATCTTCTATAGAAAATGGTCAATGCACATTAGTGTGAACTAATTCTAAAATAAACATGGTTTTATCACATTTCCACTAAAATGATCCTTGATCATTTGTCCTTGTAAACAACTATAACATGTATCTGAGGTTTTTATCTCAAAAAAATCTAAAAAACCCTTCTTGATACAATTTTCTCAACAACATATGGTTTACATGACCAAGTAGATTATTCCATAATTGTGTCTGATATGAGTCATGTGGACTTTATTAATTATCAATTTCTAAAAATTTATTTCTAAATTCTTGTATAAAATGACTATTATTTAAATTTTTATAAAGTAAAATTTTATATATTAATAAAATTAGCAGTTTTTATTTCTATACATGAAAATAAAACCATCCATATATAAAATAGACACTAAAATAATGTTCTTGGTTACACTATGCACATAATAATAGTTCATCAAAACTAAAATAATTCTAGTTAAAAATGTGAGATGGTAGTCTTCTATATCAAGTAATGCTAGTATTTCTCCATTTTAAACTCAAAGATATAACACACCTTTATAAATATTATTTATTTACTTGGTTCCTTTATTTTGATGAAAATGTAAGAACCAAAAACTTTATTTAATATCCAATTATTATAAATGGAATTATTACACTTGATAATGAACATACTTGAAGCTTCCCCTTGATTCTTTACTAAGGTATAGTTATTATACCATTATCTATATTTCTATAAGAAAAAAATATAGTATCATGATATTTATCCTTCTTCTAGATATTTTTCTTCCTCAAATGGTGTGGTGATGATTCATTAGGATTAAAACATGCATTAAACCATTTAACCTTGCCTTTTATTTTTTATCATATGAAAAGATGGTTTTTCATAATTCATGTCATTATCCACTTATATAACCATAGTCAAAATCTCTATGAGTTACATCTCTATATTTTTTATATTTAAATTCATAATATAACATGAGTAACTTGAATGAATTAATGATATGATGACATTTGTGCTCAGTAATTTGGGAAACTTGGATCCTATAATTTATAAATGACAAATATAGACAATCATATTTAATATGTGAGGTCTATCTAGAAAATATTCCCCTTAATTGTGTGTAAAAATGGAACTGGATATTTAAAAACTCTATCATATTTATTTATCTTGGTGAATTTCATAGAGATGATATAAAATGGAAAAAAGAATCAATTTCATTTTGAATCCTTTGAAACTCATTAGTAATGGGTGATAAAAAGAGGCATTAGATATCCAATACATTGTCCATATGTTTCCAAAAGAAATTTCTCACCTCCTCACATGCCTAATTAGAGGTATCAACAATAATGTGGGACTCCAATATATAAAACTTCTTCTCTTTTAAAAGTACAATGTGTAAGACCTTATAGCACTCTTGGAATTTTTCATGGATGAGGAAATTATATTTCTTCGAGATTATTCCTCATGGAAAGTGATCTAGGTGAATTAATTTCCATAATCTTAAAATAATTAAAAAATTTAGTAATTTATCTTTATTACCTTATATGAAATAATTAATAATTTAATTAATAATCCCATTATTTTATCATATCCCAATATCCCTCAACATTGTATTTGGAATATACAGTAACTTAGATATTCTAGTGGTAAGGATATATATTTATATTCAAATAAACCATATGAAGGAATTATAAAATTATTTTAAGGTATTTAGGTAATATTTTCTTTCCAACTGTATTAACTTTCAACTCCTTAATATTTTTTTCTAGACACCAAAATCCTAAAATCGTATACTTATATTTCATCAACACTTTCCTCCAAGTTATTCCCATTATTTAAAAGGAAATCAACACTTGATGTTAACATGCTTTAGTCAAACCAATACTTTCATTAGAACTCACTGATGTTTTAAAGCACAATGATGTAGGACAAAAAAAAGAACTTTGAACTATGGTTTTATTCTAACTCAAGTTATGGAAGGTGTTCTGATGTCTCAATGTTTTAATTTATGGTTTATTCCCTAGTGTAAATATGTTTTATTTTATTCTTCAAATTAATTTCAATTTTATTTGAAAGTTTCATATATAAATAACCATGATTCAAAAGATAATTTATGAATATTAATTCTATATTTATGAAATATCTTATTTTATTTTTATATTTATTTGTTAATTTATTTTCTTCAAAAATTACATAAGTAATCAACTATATTGGATTCAATATAACTTATACTTTTCATTATACCTATAAATTATTGTTAATATATTTATATTATGTGATCATTTTTAATTAAACAAACAAATTATACACTATAAAAATTTAAAAATTTACCATGAACTGATAAAATAAAAAAATAGTGTGATGTGATTTTGAGCTTCTATCTAACAGTTGATTCATCGAGTAGTGATTTTCCAAACATGACCCTAGGGTAAATAAATCCTTGAGACTTAACTTCAATTGAGTTATATAATTCACTATTTTATTATTTATGTCCTTGGAGGGATTAATCTTAGCTCAAGTCTTGAACCATCACCTCTACCTGGGAACTCCATTCTTTAAAAATGTCTACTCTATTACACGTGATGGGTTATAGGGGTATAGGGTTACATAAAATAATCCATGGACATGTAGGATCATATAAAATAATTTGTTAATTAATATTTCATACGTAATAAAATTTAATATAATAATAAATATCATATAAAACCATTCAATAAATAATTAAATTAAATAAATAAGTTCAATAAATAAATAGGTCAATCTAAGCTCATGATCATTAAAAATATTCATTCATAATAAAATTTAGTATTTATAGATTCCAATTCCAGTTGTTCCATTTTAGATAAATTTTCTTTAATTAATAAATTAACTCTTTATCTTAAAACTTTCTAATTATTGGTCCTTGAAGAATTTTCAAAAAACCATAAATTACCATTAAATAAATTTAAGTTTGATTTAAAATAATTAATTACAAATAATTCACTTTAGAGATCACATGATGTGTGATTTTTCCATTAGATTAAATCCCATTTTTTGAAATTAAATATTAATATGGTGTATATTTCCACCTGACATGTCATCTGACATGTTTTGTATGGTTTGTGTCATGTAATATATACTTAGGTAGCATGTAACCTACATGTCATGTCATGTTATAAGCATCATATAGTTTTGAGAGTTCAACCCATGTAGTATTTTTTGCATGTATTACCACATAAAAAGGAATAAATATACACGACATATATTACTAACAAAATTCATGAAATATACAGTTTGTACGATCACAATTACACATTTTTAATGGAATATTATACAAGGTTTATAATTATTGAATGCATAGATGCACATGGAAGGAAAAAATCACTTAGAATGTACATAGTATTGAGGGTCACATGTCACGTGACATGTAAATATTTCTACAAACCATGTATATCTAGAATCACATTAATTATTCCATGTGTTGAACCACATAAAATGCCAAACAAAACTCAACATGTACCTAGTGTGAAGTAACGTATATCACAAGGAATTTACATGCTTGTTAAATGTTGTGTAGTCTATGTTTCACTTCCTTTATTAGATAGTAGTCAATACATGTTGTGTAGAAATAGCATGTACTAACTCAAAAGACTCAACCCAAATTACGTGGAATGTGAATCAAATGTTGTTACAATGCATGTACATGCAAGATACAGGTTGTGTAGTCCCTTTTAAACAGCATACCATACTGGTGGTCAATACATGACATGTAATGACATCACAAACCAATCCACATGGCATGTCCGGATTTATGTGGTATGTTACTTATGTGAATTGACCATGGGTATATGGTATGTAATATATTGTTACATGGAAGGTAAATGTGTCATGTATCCAATGACTCTATTATGTTTATATGGGATCTTTGAGTGCTCTTCACACTTGTTTTTCAATTATTGTTTATAAAAAATCATATTTACATGTATAATTGACCATTGGATTTAAAATGAAAAACTATATATGAAAACAAGCATACTAATGCATGAAAATTGATTAAATAATCATAAATTAAAATTTAAACTCTTTGATACCACTTAATGGATCAATGGTATAGTGAAAGCATTGGGTAGAGTTTTGATATATTTTTTCATCGATATCAATGGATAATATCCAAATAACTTGAATAAAAAACCCTGGAATCTCTAAAGAGAATATCACACATTTAACTTATAATTATTTTCAATATGAATTTCTTTATTTATAGTAATCCTCTCGATATATTTCAATTATTATTATGGTCACAATGTTGTTCTAGTGGATAATCTAAGTGAGTATTCCTTGAGACATATCTGAATGTTTCCATTAATCTTAAAATGGAATTTTTGAATCTCTATGTGCTAGCATAGTGGAATCTAGTATTTCTTGTTATCTATCATCAATCACAAAATAGAATCCCTTATTCACTCTATTTTTTTGAGAGTGGTAAGGGAAGATATTCTCTCTATGACTTCATATAATTCTATATATTTCTTCATTATATAGAACACATCTATTCAAAATTATTATATAATATAGAACATATACTTAGGTTTAAATAATAAAAATTAAAAAAAAATTCATTATATATTATTTAATCTAAGTTATTACCAATGTCAAATAATATTACTATTATTATTATTATATCCCACGTCTTGCAATATATCTAATATAATTTCTTAAATAAAATAATTAATATTTATCTTTATGATATTAAATAAAATATTCCATTTCCAATGTATCATTAAAATTGATATAAATCCTATAATAAAATATTATATTTAGTAAACTTGTGAATTAATATTCATTTAATAATTCATATAACTAAGTAAATATTTATTTTAATCTATTCACTAAACTAGTGAATAAATAAATATTTATTTATTATCCGGTGAATAAATAAACAAGATAAACATTTCAACTCACGTATTATAAACTTAAATATCTTATGATTGAGTTTATATAATCAACATTACATGAATAAATATGATTTCTTAATAAATGAATAAATTTATTCTTAACAATAAATTAAAAAATAATAATTATATTTTGGATACACTTAGAGTGTGACCCTTTAGGCCCCTTTCTTAGTGGAAACATATGAAATTACCTAAATTTCAATATCATGGTATGAAAACACATCAAGGAACCCATAGAGAATGAAAAAATCCTTCCTATGAATACTTCTATGTAATATAATTATTTTTCCTATAATATCTCATCAAGAAGGATACATAATAGTGTCATCACCCTAAATACTAAATTTATCTTTATTTTACAATCCAAAATGAACTCATTTAAAAAATACCATGGAAATGGAATTATTCTGACGGTTATATTTCCATATAAATTAAAATGATTTATTTTTCCATTAATATAGAAGATACAAATACTTTTCATGACTTGTTAAATTATTTACATATCACTTATGAAAAAATAGCACTTTCTACCTCATCATGAGATAATTTTTTCACAGTTCGCATACATACATAAAATTACATGATTCTTAATATTCATTAATAGTAATCTCAGATATAAGGACCAAAACACTTTTTCATAGATAGAGATATCCAATGACACATTAAAACATGTGGAATCCCTATAGTTGGGGTTGAACCTAAGTGGTAATCCCCATAATATTGTATCCAAAAGTCTAGGGTTTGAATCCTAGAAAGATCCTTGGGAATTTACACTGTAGGTGGTGACGTGGGCATGATGTAGTTCTAGTGATGTGGGAAGAATGATGCATGAATGATGCTTCATTGGGCCTTCAGACCATGTTGGTGGGCCACTTATCCTTGGTCCTATGTGCTATGTAATGTTTCTCCCTCTACCAAGATATAAAGGGGCATTTTCTTTCATAATAAATAGAGGCCTCTAACCCATGTTTTAAAAAACATGTTGAATCCCTATTGGTGGGTTTGTCCTCATGACCTCCCTACATAGATACTGCTAAGTACAAAGTTTAAGATAAGTATCAATGTATTATGACCCTCCAACACCTGATAGTTTTACATCATCTATATCCCATAATATTAATGCATATAGACTATGTGTCTTATTTAAGAATATTATCATAGAATTTATAGTTTCTCATTATAGTAGGGAACTACAATAACCCTTTAATTTAATGAATACTCTAAGAAATTTATCACATTAATATAAAATAGAATAATAATTATTATATTATAAGATAATTTATTTATATTGTAGTGATCTAAAGTAAAAATTTAGTTGTTCCATGGAACTATCTCTAACAAATTCATCATATTTAACCACATAGAATTACTATTTTACATAATATAATAAATTATTCAAAATAGTGATTCAATTTGAAAATTCATAATTTAAAATTCTATCTAAATAAGAATCATTCATTAATTATAATTCTCCTTAAACACCGATACATGTACCTCATCTCATCATTAGAACACAATTTTATAATATAATTGCATATAATTAACTTTAATAAACCATGTTATCATAATTTATTAATTTCCTATTGAATTAATAATCAATTCTAAATCAAGAAAACACAACAAAGTTAAATTCAAGTATCACATTAACCAAAATACACTAGATAAGGGAAATGTAATCTTATATAAGTTCAAGACCACTTATATTTTAATATATAAACAATTCACATGGTAATTGGAAACCAAATTCCCATTTTAATCACTGGATATCAAGAATTCATTCGAAACTAGAAGAAAAATGATAATTAGAATGCAGAAAAAACTAAACATCATCACATTATAATAAAACAAAAGGGTAAATTATTTAATCACTTTACCAGTTACAACATAATAAAATTATTTTTGATCTATCATGAAATTAGATAGATGTCGCCAATTGAAAAATTTTAGAGGTGGAGAGATAATTTGGAGAATGTAACCCAAGTTAATCCATTTTAAATAATGAAATACTAATTAAAATTCCAAATACAAATACTATTAATAGATTAAAAATCAGTAATAAACTAAACTTGAATCACATATGGTACCTTATAAACTACCACTAGACACTATGTTGGTATAGACCACTTGGTGTAACCTACATGGGTACCTATTGGAAGAACCTAGGAAACAACACATGATATCCAACAGGTACTTTGTGGTTGTATATTAGGTACTCAGTGGTTTAACTTTTAAGTTACAACAAATATAACCTAAATTTTCCCCCATTATGAACTTTCTTCATCCAAATATTCACATTCCCTATTAAAAATATCCATTCAAAATTAAAAATATCATAATTAAATAATAAATTTTTATACAAAAAACTAATGTTTTTATACTTTAGTTCAAACATTGGGATGTAATACAAATAGGACTACTTTACCATTGAGGTAATCTACACTAGTTAGAAGTCAATAGAGTTTGGAAGATGTTTTTCAAGGGTGTGTGATAAGGATAGGGAGGCATTGATCAATTAATTAATTATTATAATTATTGATATGATTATATGATGTTATACTTAATATGGATTGGTTATATTATTTTAAGGATGTCATTTATTTGAAATATAGGTGAGTGGCCTTTGACATGGAAGGGGTGTGTAATGTTTAATTGGGTTTAGGATCATTAGATAGACTATAGGAATCTCGATCCTATCACATAAAAGTTTCCCGGAATGATGTTTAATTTGATGAAATTATAGGTGAATCAGTTCCCCATATTTATGGATTAATTTTTATATACATTTCTTTAAATGGTTTTATCACTAACCCCCCCCCCCCCCATGTGATATAATGTTGGGGTAGTGTTATAGCTCGACATAACCATTAATTCTATGTTTATTCAGAGGATAAACCCCTCAAAACTAAAGGGAGTTTTATATTCATATATTTTATCTATAGTAGAAAGGTTTTAATCATTATATTGTATCATGTTCAAGATGTCTAGTATTGATCATGAATATGGTGGATTGTAATATGTTACTATGCATACATTATTACATATTGAATTAGGTGGTGGTGAAGAATTTTTATCCACTATTGAGGATTAAATACTTCTTTTATTACTTAATAGTGGCTAGTGTATTTTTATATATTGATCTACATTTGGGATATCAACAAAATGTTGGTGGAGGAAGAATATGTATAGAAGACGTCATTTAGGTAATTCTATGGACATATTTAGTTTCTAGATATGCCTTTTAGAATCCCGAGTTCACTATATAAATTCATGGGATTAATAAAATATCAATTCCATGTGTTCCTAGAAAAATTTATGGTGGAATTTTTTAATGATTCCTATATGTATTCTAGTATGGATATGGATGATTTAGTAAATTTTAAGGTTATCTTAGAGATATTTTTAGGAAAATTGTTTTGTATAAATTTATCAAATTGAATTTATTGATGTGTGAAGTGTATATCCATATAAATTTCATAACTAAACTTGGTATGAGTTTTTATCCATTAACTATTGAGGTGTTATTTTCATGGAACGAACCTAAAAATTTTGTATAGGTTCATAGATTCCTTAATAATCTATTACAAGAGGTTTTTATGTTATTTTTTTCATATCATGTCACCTTTGATATCTATTACAATTATATATCTGTAATTTTGATGAAAATATTATTTTAAATAAAAAAGTTAGTGTCTAATGGATAATTTATTCAGTCCACTTATTCTTCTCTTAACTAAGGAAGGAATAATTTCTAATGTATTTTTTATGCTTCTCACTTTGTTTTAGTATATTTTTAAAATAAGTGTTAGTGGTGATATATTATGGGTATTTCCAATTGCATTATCATGAATTTAGTTATGCCATCCATGATCATGAGGTTATGATGGTAGTGTTTGGGTTAAATTTGTGGTAGTTTTAACTTATTGAAAAACTCTTTGTGATCTTCACATATCACAAGATCTTATGGTACATCTTTTTTCCTTTTAATTTCAATTTTAGAATCAATGATAAGTGGAGTTATTTAAGGTTTCATTTTTAAGGTATCTTATACTCTAGTAAAAGGTGATTTTGTAGCCTATGTGATGAGAAAGGTGATACATGGCGATATTTATCATGAGGTGAGATATGAGTGGAGGTTAATGGAATATATTGTTTATTTTTATCTAAATATACAGGTGGTAGGTGGTGGATATTTTTTATATTTGATAATGTTAAACTCTCCTCTATTTCAATAGGTAGATGAATCTTGAATATTAGATCTTAAGGTGGAGGTATTAAGGGATTATATTGTTTCTAGAGATGTTCTCTAGGGATTTATAGAGGATGGACAAAATCAAGTGTTATTTAATAGGAAAATATTTATTTCATAGGCGATGTGAGTGGTAGTTGTTCATGAGTTTTGTATCATCCCGAACCCATATGCCACCCGAAAATTCCCTAAGCCTGATTGGCTACATGGCCTTAAGAAAATATCCCCAAATGCCATAGGCTACTGACTAGAAGCTAGGGCTTAGGTGTGTATGTGCTGAAATTATGTCCTCATTAGCAGAGTGTAGAACAAAATAAATATAACAATATACAAGTAGCGAAAGTAGTAATAACCAAAAAAATATATAAATATTGGAAAATTCATAAATCTATAAGCAATTATAAAATCTAACTCATATTCAAAATGGTGATAAATTTCATATGGCTCTAGGAAAATAGCCAAAAAATGTATACAAGTCAGATATACAATACATTTAACAAAATTTAAAAAAAAATCAAAAAGTATTCAGCTAGTATCACGAGACATAGCTTAGTCACATGCTCCAATCCTCCTAAGAATCAATAAAGATCCTATAGAAAGATGCTTTCCTTTATCCATACATGCAATCATATATTCATTTTGGGTACACAAAGGTGGACCAAATAGGGGGTGAGAAAGGTCTGTGTTATCTAGTCAGTGAATATATATATAACAAAAGTGTGTGGTAAAAATATGAAAATTAAAGGAAGTACTCAAAATTTAATATCCTATAAGGTTCAGGTTCTCATTTTTAAACAAGTTCATTAATCAATTTTATTCATAGTGTAAGTATTTGATTTAATAGTCAGGTCGATGTCATTTATAAAAAAAATCATTTAATGATTAATCTTCATTTAAATCAATAATTCCTAGGACCTGGCATAATTCCCAGTGTCCCTTATGATAAAATAATCAAAGGATGCCTAAAAGTTCCAACCATAAAGTATAAACAAATACTGAATCCAATCTTGTGCTTTGTCTTGGTAGATGCATGATAAAAACCATTTTATTCATTAATAAATTCAGAACCTAAGACCATCCATGGAATTCCTAATTTAAAATCTAGGTATGACTCTAGGTGAAATATAAACCAACATCCTACAAGCTCGTTTATGGAGAACCTCTCAAGAACCCAGGTATCTCTCTAGGTGTGGTATAACATCCCCTCTATTAGAGTCTATCCTTAGCAGTCCACTAAGGGAACCCAAGTATCACAAATGGGATTTATGATCAATGCCCTTTGAGTCCATCCATATTATTCTCATATGAATCCATGTATCACTCGGAATATTATTTATGCCTCAGAGTCCATCCTTATCACTCTTATAGGGAGTTCAACTATCACTCAAGTATAAGAAAGGTACAATCCAATTGAAAAACATTTAATCAATTTGTATAATAAGTCAAAGTCAACACCAAGAAAAGTTCATTTAAAACACACCTCAATATGTGACAAAAAGTATTGGACAATGTTATAAGGATTTACTTCCAAATAATCAGATGGGAAAATCATTATAATAATCTTTTTATGTGTAAATATATTATTACATGGCATAGCCTCTATTTAACTCACATTAGAATTTCAATATAAATATCAATTCTAGATTAAACAAACAACTCAAGGCATGATCCTAGGGTCATGGTCACCCATCCCTTCCTTTTATCATTTTAACATACAATTCAAAAATTACATTATAATTCAATTCGCAATTCAATTCATAAACCAATTTATCGATTTTTTTACAATTCATTTCACAATTAACATCCTAAGGAAAGGGGGGAAATGGGAACACCCAAAGGTGTCCTTTTCCAAGATCCACCTATAGTGGTCTAGTTTAACTAATCAACAGACCAATGGGGTGGTTTTGTTTCAAGGTTATTAACAATTTTACATTCATTAATGAGCCTCTTTAATTACATAGGTCATGCCTAGAAATTCAAGGATATAATTTCATTTCAAAGTGATGCCTGAAAATTGGAAAAATGGAAAAAAAATATATATATAAACACTTATAACATTAATGAAAGGAATGATACCACCTTCCATAGATCCATATTTGATATATCATCCAGTATCAGCTCAAAATTCGGCTCAGATCAAGATAAAATCGAAGAAAAGACAAAGAACCTATTAATAGGGAAAATTAGCTTGCACCTAAATAGCACAGTTGATATCCAGAATAATGAAGAATAGCTAAAAAGGAATTGATTACTCATTGATGTTGATCCAACGAGATGATCAATGCTTGAATTGGAGATTATATGGAGATGTTTCCTCAAATCCATGAATATTCACCAAGGTATTCTTCAAAATAAATGACTTTCATGCATATGAAGAACAAAATAGAACTTAGGTTAAAATATATTTTTTAATGGAAAATTGTAATTTTACCCAAAATAATAGGGTTTCAAGGTTTGGCTGCATAGTTTTTCCAAACTGTCTAACAATCATGCATGATTAGCAGTAGGGAAGGGAAAGTCACACAGTTTGAGTAACTATGTGTAAACCATGAAAAAAACTACTATAAAAATTGAAAACACGGTCGCATGGTCTTGGACCCCAAATTTCATGGTTTGTTCTAACTATGTGGAATCCCCTCGATCACTATCCATCCTTGCATGATTTTATCAAAACATGTTTCTTGCCCATCACAGTTTAAACTAATCATTATCCATTCTTATTTTACCCCAAAACATGGGACCCAAGCTCTGAACCAGCCTCGAACACCACTGATACCTCCATGACCTCAAAGGGAACTCATATTAGACCATATTTAAACAATAAAACTGATGATTTATAGAAATTAAATGATTCATACCTCGAATAATAAATGTGTTCTTACAAATTTCTCACCTTGAAGAAATTCATCCCCAAATTGCCTTCTCAAGGGTGGTCAAGCATGTTGGAGAATAACTATGACCATTATGATCTGACATTGGTCTCCCACTCCTAGATTTCGTCAGTTACTTTGTTGTGCTTCCATAGCACCCATAATAAAGGAATAAAATATCTTCATATAACCTTCATTCTACAATCAACAATTCATATTGGATGCTCCTCAAAGGATGTGTCTACCTATACTCAACCTCCTCAGGATGAAAGTCATGAGACAGGTCTAAATAATAGTTGTGTAACTGAGATACATGGGAGATATCATGAATGTCTCGTTACCTTTGAGGTAACTACAAAAAATAAGCTTTCTACCTGACTCTCTCCAAAATCTCAAATGTCTAGACATAACACAGTGAAATATTACCATGTCTCTTGATTCTCCAATGTCCCAACCTCAGTGAAACACGTATGAAAATCCAATGCTCGACCTAAAACTCTAGAGGTCATATAAGGTGATCAACGTATGATTTATAATAAGACTGTGTAGTATCCATATACTTTCAAATCAACTAAACCTACTCTATGGTCTTCTAAAAAAAGATGATGTCCCAACATAGCTTCCTCTCCTACCTCTAATTAACATAGGGGTTATCATCATAGCCTACCATACAAAGCCTCATATGGTACCACATAAATATTATCTTGAAATATATTGTTATAGGTGAATTCAATCAGGGGTATATGCCTCTCCCATAAGCACCTAAAATATAGGATGTATACTCACGGCATGTCCTTAAGCACATGAATCATGCACTCTGATTGGTCATCTATCAGGGGGTGGTATTCTATGCTTAGAAGAACCTATATACCCAATTCCCTCTATAACCCCTTCCAAAAATGCATAGTAAATGGGATATACATATTTAAAAAGATAGTATGTGGGAACCTATGAATTCATACTATCTCATATATATACAACTTACCAATCTCCTCAACATTGAAGGTTTCCTTTATTGGAAGGAAATGTACAACCTTCATGGTCATGTCAAAAAAACCATAGAGTACCATTACCTTGGGGTGACCTCGGTAAACCTATCATGAAATACATCAGAATTTCCACCAACTTACACTCAAGAATGGGTAACTATAGTAAGAGTCTATTTAGTTTTTGGTGTTCTACCTTCACCTGATAACAAGTGGGACACCTCATGACCAAACCAGTGACATCTCTTTTCATACCTGGTCACCAGTACTACAAATGTAAATCTCGATACATCTTGGTGATGACAGGATGCACTACCCAAGCTGGAGCATAAAAATATTATATCATCTCCTTGCACATGTCTGAATAAACCTATATGTGACCACGTACTCAAATATTTTCTTCCTCACCTATGGACCAATCAAGAGAAGTGTCCTCACCTACCACACTCTCTTGTAGGAATAGAACCTCAAAACCCAATACCTGACTCATCCTAACTCTATTCAGTAGGGTAGAGGTCACCATTAAGGATGATACAAAATATTTTCACTGATTATACTACACCTCCAAGTGAATCGAAGAGAATAAATCCATGAGTTTCCACTCATTATTGGCCTATTTAACTGCTTATATCTAAGTCCTCTTACTCTGTGCATCAGCAATTGCATTGTATTTACTAAGTGTGTAGGAAATATTGAAGTCAAATACTATAGGTATTCAACTCACCTTCGCTGGATCAAATTCAGATAATGCTGTGTAAATATGTACTTGAGTCTTTTATGGTCTGTGCACACCATAAAATGCTCTCCAAGTAAGTAATGTCTCCAATGACACAATGCATGAACAACTTCAGCTAACTCGATATCAGGTGATGGGTAATTCTTTTCATGTGGCCTTAACCGATAGGAACCATATTCCATGACTCTATCTTCTTACCTAAGAATTTATTTGGTCCCAATACCTAATGAATTTTATTAAACAGTGTAACTCCTCCCTGGATCTACAAAAATCAGTATAGGTGCTGAATTAAAACTCCCTTTTAGCACCTGAAAGGCCATTTTATATGAATATGACCATAAAAACTTCACACCCTTCTTATTCAAGCCAGTAATTAGTGATTCTAGACATGATAAGTCATGTATGAAACTCATGTAGTGACCAGATATCCCCAAAAACTCCATACCTCAAAGATATTCTTGGGATACTCCTAGGAAACCACATCTTCCACCTTCTATGGGTCAACTAATACTCCTTTATATGAGATAATGTGACCCAAGAAGTGAATCTGATCCATCCAAAAGTGGCACTTTGCAAGATTAGTATATAACTAATTATATCTTAGTATATCTATTATAATCCAAGATTTTTGGCATGGTCATGTCAATTGTGAGAATACACCAAGATATCATCCCAAAAAACCAATACAAATGAATCAAGATATGGATGTAAAACTTGATTCATCATTGAAATAAATACCGCAATCACATTCATGAGACCAAACGGCATAACCAAATACTTGTATAGACTATACCTGCTATAAAAAGTTGTGTTAGTTATGTTTAATGGTATAACATGCACCTGATGATAACCAGATATCAAATAAATAATTGAGAAGACTTGAGATCATCTGATCTAGTCAAATAGATCATCTATCTATGGTAGAGGATACTAGTTCTTAACCTTCATCTTGTTTAATTTCTGGTAATCCACACATAGCCTAAGAGTTTCATCCACCTTTTTTACAAAAAGGACCATTGAACCCCATAGAGAAGTACTCGATCAAATGAAACACTTTTCCTATAAATCCTCTCGATACCTGTTGAGATATTTCATCTCAATTTTAGCTATCCTGTAAGGAGGAATGGATATCGGTGCAGCTCATGACACTAGTATGATAGAGAACTCTACCTCTCTCACTGTAGGTAATCTTGAAAAATAATCCAAGAAAAAATCCCTTTAATTATCAATCACTTGAGTGAAGTATTCTTTATAGGTTCCCTAATAATCTAGATATAAACTCAAAATTTGGGTTGTTATCCTGCCCTACCCATGATGCTCATGTCTAGCTCAGCTCTCCTGGACATCCCATTCACCCTTGTGAAAAAAAAATCTCCACCCTTTGGTGATGTTAAGGTAACCCTATAGCAATAGAAATTAATTAAATAATGAAAGGATAACAACCAGACCATCTCGAGAATGATGTAAAATCCTATCATCTTGAGGTAAAATAGGTCCCATAAAAAAGTGACATCCACCAATCTTAAGTGGGGACTCTTTGCACTAATGTACATGCTCAGTTATAACACCCAATAGAGTGTCAAGCAGCATGAAGAACTCATAAGTATAAACACTTATCCCAAATCTTTCCACAATGGTCATAGATATAAAGCTATGAGAATCCCCCATATCAAAACGTATAGAAGGTAAAGTAGAGGCTACTAGAATAGTACCTCTAAAAGTAGAAGATTTGGGATCCTGATCCTCAAGGGTCTATTCCACTATGTATATCTGATCTAGGTTGTGGCCCTATTATACAATCTGGTTACCATGAGTAGATATACTCTGTTGTCACTATAAAATTGTGGTCTGACTACTATGGCCATGACCACCGCCTCATATTGATCAGCTAGATGTATTTTATATCCTTGCATGTTGAGAAAATGTAGACCCCACTTCTGAACATGGATTCAGTGTAGGCCATGTTCACTGTCTTCCAGAGGAAATATTCTGCAGAAGTGATATAGATTGACCATCTTGTTGTAAGATCGGCACTCAATTAGGTCCCTCATACATAATGTCCTTGTATTCCATGGCCAACTTCACCTACCTATGTATGTGATCTAGCTTTTAATATCAGCATGTGTAATCTCCATATGATGTTCCAACTACCATTTTATAAAATCCTAAATCTAGATGTTGAACATCCCTATATAGCACCTCAAGACTCTCTCGAGTTATGATATGTGATAAGCACTTGATTCACTATTCCAAAAATGGTAGTCAGTCAAAAAACATTCACCGGTGATTAGATTTTATACCTAAGACCAATCTTGAATTTCCTGGATATTTATATCTCGTCACCCAATAGAATGGTTGTGAAACTTCAGAGCTCTATAAAATGAGTTGAGTAATCCATAACTGATAGTGCGCTCTATTCTTGGTGCATAAACTCTTGGGCTCTATTGTCCCTCAAAGTCTTAGGATATAAGTAATCATAGAATTCCATATGAAAATCACTCCAAGACATATTTTGATGACGTTCCATCTGAGTAATGACAACCTACCATATCTTGTCATAATCACATAGCATGTACATAGCAAGCTTTACTTTCCACTTAGTAGGCATCTCTAGATTCTCAAAGATAGATAGTATGGCCTCTAACCATGATCCTACATCCTATAGTCATTTAACCACTGAAAAAGTGGTCAGATTCTATTTTTATAACTCATGTGTCAACTCTTCCAAAGTGAAGGTAGGTCACAGTGATCCCCGAATGGCCTGTATATAGCACAATAAGCCCTCGTGAAACTGTTCCCCAACACCTATGTCTATTATAACAACTGGTGTAACAGGTAGAACCACTATAGGATTCACTCATATCCCATGGCCCACCACATTTAAAGTATGGTCATCAAAACCCTCTTGGCATACAATTAGAGGACGTTATGGAAGCATACCTCTACAAATTCCATGTGCATGCCTTAGATCAAAATTATTATCAAAGTTCTCAAATCAAAAGGGTAGATATATAAATAAAATAGGTACAAGACTTTATATATAAGAACACACCCTTCTTCCTTGTCCAAGAGTCAGGTTTAGGAAACATACAGATCATATATAAGTAAGATATACTTCCTACTTCCCACTACTATGGTCAATTTTGAGTCTTGTTATCCACTATAATAGTTTCAATTTCCATTTTAATTCTCACTTGAATTCAAAGATTCATTTTCATTAGAATTTATTCTCATTTCACACTTATATATCAATTCATTTAAAATTATGAACCAATGGTTCTCTAAATTATGATCCTTGAGGTCCATACTCCTTGGGAATCAAATTTCGACATCCATTGAATTCACAGCATAGCTCACTTGAGAAATTATTTTAAAAAATTAGGTATAACTATCATGAAACATATTAAAATAGCCTGAAAAAAGTAAATAATATTAAATATCATGGCATAATTCATCACATTTGATTCTTATAAAGTCCCTAAAATTATGGATGTGATGGAATACCCTCATCTCATCGGGTTGAAACAAAATAGAACCCACAATTCTATCAATAATAATGTCACAAATCAAGTGCATTACCCAATGGTGGAATAAAATCAACTGTAATTGTAAACATCTAGAAAATACCGATTTAATTTATGGAAATTTGGATTTTTCTTGTATGTGGGGTAGCTACTCACTAGTACAACACATTACTGAATTCAATTTCCTTCCTTTCCCTTTCTATTTTCACTAAATAATAAAGTAACCAAAAAATAAATCCTTCAATACCACTTTTTAATGTGCTAGACCTAGATTCCACTCAATAGTTCCCTGAGACTCATTGGTTAAATGGCCTCAAGAACATCTATCCAAATACCAAAGGCCACTGACTAGCAGTGAGAGTATAAGTGTGTCTATGGGGACATGAATCCCTTTCCACCAGAGTGTAACACAGTGGAAATAAAACAAGATAAAAGTAGATAAAGCAGTAATAACCAGAAAAGAAATAAATAGTAGAAGACTGATATATGTATAAGTAATTCCAGAATCCACCTCATATAAAAAATTATGATACATGTCATATGTCTCTAGTAAAATAGCCAAAACATGTATACAAGGCACATATACAATACATGTAACAAAAGTACAAAAAGTGCCAAAAGTATCTGGCTAGTATCACAAGCCTCATCTTAGTCCCATGCTCCCTTTCACCCAAGAATAAATCAAGATCTTGTAGAAGGTTACTTTCCCGTATCAATAACCTCAATCATATAGTCTATTTGGGTACCCAAAGGCTTCCCAAAAATTGTGTGAGATATAATCCCAGTAGGAAACCAGCCAAGGTCTATTTAATCTAGTCAATGAATATATATAACAATGGTGTATATGAAAAATATGATATGTAAAGGAAGTACTCAAAAGTGAACATCATATAAGGTACAGGTTCACGTTTATAAAAAAGTTCACTAAATTAATTTCATTTGTAAATTTATTCTCTGATTTAACAGGTAGTCCTATGTCATTTATAAACAAGGTCATTTAATGATTCAAATTCATTTAAATCAATAAGTCTCAGGACCTAGCATAATTACTAGCATCCTTAATAATAAAATAATTAAATAGTGCCTAAATATTCCTTCCGCAAAGTATAAACAAAAACCGAATCTAGGATTGTGCTTTTTGCTTTACAGTGGCTTCATAAAATCCATTTCATTCATAAATCAATTTAGAACTAGATCTCATCCATGGAATTCCTATGTTGGAATCTAGGTATCTATCCAGGAGTAATTTAAACCAATACCCTACAAGTCTATCCATATAGAACCTCTCAAGAACCTAGGAATCACACTAGTAGTGGTATTACATCCCTACCATTAGAGTCTGTCCTTGGCGGTCCACTAAGGGGAGCCTAAGTATAAACCATGGCATATATGATGAATCCTCTATGATTTAGTATATGGAATTCTCATATGAATCTATGTATCACTCAGTATATAAGTCAAGCCTCAGAGTCTATCTTTATCATTCCTCTAGGGATTCCAAGTATCACTCAGTCATATGTAGGGTACAAGCCAATTAACAACCATTTAATCAATTAATATAACAAGTCAAGGTCAACACCAACAAAAATCATTCAAAACTCACCAAAAAATGGGACACAAAGTATTATCCAACTTAGAAGTCTTTCCATCCAAATATTCACATGGGAAAGTCATTATAACAAGATTATCATGACTAAGCAACCAATTACATGGAATGGACTCTATTTAACTAACATGGGAATTTCAATATAAATACAAATTCATGCTTAAATAAGAAACTCAAGGCAATATCATAGGGTCTTGTTCACCCATCCCTTCCTTTAATAATTTCAATATACAATTCACAAATCGCATTTGAATTAAATTCACAATTAAATTCATAAATCAATTCATCCATTTTATTTATAATTCATTTCACAATTTCCATCCCAAGGCAAGGGAGAAAACAGGGTACACCCAAATCCATCCATTTCCAAGAGACACCCATGGGGGTCTGGTTCAATTAATCAACACACCCATGGGGTGGTTCTATTTCAAGGATCTTAGCCATTTTTCATTCATCAATGATCCTCTTTATTTACATAGGCCTTTTCTAGAAATTCAAGGATTTAATTTCATTTTTAAGTGATGGGTAGAAATTAGGAGCACATAAAAATGGAATATATTTACAATTCAACTTTTAATAAAAGGCATGATACAACCTACCATAGATCTGTAGTTGATTACTCATCCAATATCACCTCCTAATTCAGCTCAGATCAGGAGATAATCAAAGAATGGATTAAGAACCTATTAATAGGGAAAATTATCTGGCACTTAAATAGTGTATATGGAATCTAGAATAATGAATAATGGATAAAAAATTAATTGATCACTCACCGATTTGAATCCAATGATATGAGTGGTGCTTGAATCAGAGATCAGATGAATAAGTTACCTTAAATCCAAGAATAGCACCAAGGGATGCTTCAAAATGGATTGATTATGTTCATTTGAATAAATAAATAGAACATAGGTTAAAATATATTTATAAGGGAAAAATATTAATTTTACACAAAATAATAGGGTCTCACGATCTGGCTTCACGGTTTTCCCAAACCGTGTGACAACCATGCACATTTAGTTATAGGGAAGGGAACCTTGCATGGTTTTTCTACATGGTTTGACTAACTGTATGAAAACCATGAAAAAACCCCCACTGTCAAAATTATAGACATGTCCACATGTTTTTGCACCCCAAATTGAATATTTTTTTCTAACAGTGTGGCCTTTATCTTCTCACTATCCATCCTCACATGGTTTTATCTAACTGTGCGGCATGCCCCCGCATAGTTTAAATAAAATATGGGCCACGCATATTTCAACCCAAAACTTGAGTTATAGGATTCTAACCAACCCCATATAGACCCAATACCTCCATGACCTCAAATTTAATTCATATTAGGCCATATTTAAATATTAAAACTGAAAATTGATGGAAAGTAAAGGATCTGTACCTCAAAGAAGAACTAGGTTCTTACAATTTTCAAAACTCACCTTAGGTAGTACTTCCTTTTGAAACATAGATATATCATGAACTAATGGAATATTTTTAGTGTCTATGTATGAATATTTAAATGGTATATCTCATATCTCAATTTATTTTATGTTAATAAAAGATAAAGCTGAGAGTCAAGTTCAAGTTTTCATGTTGTATCCTTTAGAAGTTCCTGAATGGAAATGAGAGGATATATCGATGGATTTTGTGATAGGTTTTCATTAATTATTGAGAATATATAATATTATTTGGGTTATTTTGCATTGAATGATGAATTTCACTCATTTCATGGTGATCATAGAGTTCAATGTAGTTAATTTGTTGGTGAGGTTTTATATAGAGGAGGTGATGTGGCTTTATAGAGTTCTGAGGATGACTATCTCTAATTAAGATATGTATTTTATTTCATAGAGTTCCAAGGATAACCATATCTAGTATGAAATGGATTTTCTTCTATATTTTGGAAACTTAAATCCCCTTTCTATAGAACCTTCATGGTAATTGAATAAGGTCATAGTTTAGGCCCCACCTCCACTTCATAAGTGGGGATGTGACCCTAAACTCTCTTGGAAGGAAAATGGATCATAAACTTTCTCAATATAATCATCTCTTACTTATAATATATTAAATTCCCATTTTTACTATATATTTATGTTGGTTATAAATATTTTGGTCACATGTTTTAAAATTTTGAAATTTTAAATATTGGTTCTCTTTATCAACTCTCTTTGGTTGAATTTTTTTTCTCTTCATCCCTCTATTGACAATTTTGATAGGTTCATTAATATAGAATGGGGTTAGAAAAAATAGATCTGCTATTTTAAATTGATATACTATAATTTGGTTTTCTCAAACTCCTTACATTATTTAAATTCCCTTTTATCTTTGTTGATGTATTGTTCTCCAATTATTTATACAAATAAGGATACACCATGAGAAACTATATAGATTAAACCTCTATACATACCTTTTTCATTTTATTAATTTGGAATTTCAATAATGGTTTGGTAAATATATTGGTATATTTATTCTATTAGATCATCAAAAATTTATAATAAATTACTTTATACAAACATGGGTCTGTGTCAAACTCAATTTAGCATGCCCTTTTCTAGGTCAAATTTGGTTTGGTGATATTAGTTGTATTGGTTTCTTCTAGAAAGTTTATTATGATGAAGTGGAGAAATTATGATCATTCATTGAATTAATGACTTACCAAAATAGATTATTTTTATATAATATTAAATAAATTGGTAGTATCATCATATAATATAGTTGGAATGGTAAGGGAAATAAATTGTAGGTTTCATTGAATCAATCTATTTTACTAAAGCTAAAAAGTATAGATGGGGGTTGTCTACAACTAAACATTTTACTTAATTTTAATAAATAAGTTGTTCTAAATTTTTTTGATTAGTTTTTTATAAAATTTCCTTAGTTTAAATATGATTTTGAATATGAATAACTTACTATAGTGGTGGAACAGTAATATGAAACAGAATATGAGAATGCTTATTAGTCTTATGATACTGAATCTGGGACCTTATTTTTTAGCCATATGGGAATTAATATTGTTGGAGGTTGATTCCTTTGAAACTCAGGGTGAAAATAATTCAGTTTAACTTCTTCTATATTACTTTGAAATAAACTCATATTTTAGTTAAGGAGGATATGGTAACTGGTGATGGAAATATTATGATGGTTGATCAAAAAACATTGGTAGGGAAAAAGTAGGGCATCGATGGTCTCATAGTTGAATAGATCATTTCCATTTACACTAGAGGTAATGAGGATACCTCCTTTGAAAGTTTTCAATCCAAATTCATCTAATTTTTATCCAGGTAAGGATGTGATAACTCTCATCAAAGGTGGTGAAATCCATCCAAACCCAAAAACCATCCCTTGTATATATTGTTAAAATATATTTAAAGAGGGGGTAATTAGAAAATAGTGAGGTGAACAAACCTAATAAATTTGATCTGATTAGTGTTGCTCTTAATGTTTTAATAGAGTAAATAGTTGTTTTATACTACCCTGATATTAATAAGGTTTTGAAAGGTATTTTTAATCCAAATATTCTACCTCAACTGGATCATGAGCATCTAAATTCATCTGCTAATGTTGAAAACAAATTTAACATCTTTTATGTACCAAATTAATATGGCTAGTAAGATGAATCATTCCAAAATGGAGAATCTAAGGAAAATAATAAGGAAAAATTAATCGAGAAGAGGGTTAATTTTTTAATTGTAATCTATACCATTTCGATGTCTCACGAGTTTTATTGGATATTTAATTTTACATAGCTTAATGATATTAATACTCTAGACTAATAAAGAACTATATATATATATTAATCCTATTGTTATTTTTTACCTAGTTGAACATTTTAGATTTAATGTGGTTTTTTTTATATTAATAAAAAGTAGATGGAAGGGATTGTAGTGTGATTTTTTCTTTAAATTGTTCCATAACATTGTATTTTATCCTTGGATGGGTATATGGTCAGAATAATCAATGAAAAGACCTAAACTTTTATAAATAAATGTCCCCATGAAATTTAATTAAATGAATTGATATATATTATGAATATAGAAAACACATTCACTTATTTGGTTTTATTATATCTTATCGAATTTAAAAGACCGTTAATCATCATTATCATTGATAATATATCCATTGAATAGTGATCATATGATTTGTATAAATATAGGTCTTTGACAGATCCAATTCACACAGAAAAAGGAAATGATGGCCTCAACCAGTAGGATCGTACCTTATGAAGCTAAATTATTGGATCTTATAAGGGAGATAACATCACTGGGTTTTTCACTTGACCAATCCCAAGATGATATCCAACAACTTGAGCATGACGGAAACCGTTTACGTGATAAGTTCAAGCTCATCTAGATCACAGCTCAAACCATGTACGCTGAACCACCCGCTTAAAGTCTAAATGTCATACACCTTACTCTTAGGGTGTATTTTGGTATATTAAAGGGATATATATCAAGACCTTAATAATATTAGTACGTATATTTTATATAATAATGAATATATTTTCATTTTTATTATTGTCACTTTATAAATGATTTTTTATTTTGATACAATAAAACACAAATTTGGTTTTTTGTTAATATTAAATTTCAATTAAGACATTTATTTTGTTGAATTGATGTATTTTTTAAATAAATAATATTTTAATAAAATATAATTATTAATTAATTTTTATTAAATATAAATGATTATATAATTTTTATGAAGTTAAATGTAATTTATATAAGGGTTTGGAACTATTATTGTCAAAAAATCAATCATTTCTCAATAAATGTTGACTATATTTTAAAAGTAAAAAATCACATGTCTAGAAGATTATGTGGTTAAATTAAATTTTATTTTTGAATTTATAACTTCGAAATTATCCGATGATGAATTCTTCATTATTTTTTGAGACAGTTGAATTTTTGGGTAAAAATTACATATGGTATAAATATACATTGTCTGTTATGACATCATAATAATCAAAAAATAATTAAATAAATATGATCAACGGTATTAATGAAAAAATATATTTTTTCCTTTAAAATAAAATTATTTTAAGTTTATTTTATTAGTTTTATAAAGACTTTATGAATCCTCCAAAACCTTTAATATATTTTAAGGTTTTAAAATCATTTATCTGAGGACATAACTCAATTCCACATCAGAAGGGGTAATATTTTAATAAGTTATTCCATTATCATTATAAAATATTTAAAAACATCCTTATTTGGTAGAAACCATGGTAATTTTTTTGTTCTTGATTAATTTATTATATATATTCAAATACCTAAGTTTGATAAATAATAAAGAACTCTCCTATATTTTCTTATATAAACCCACCCAAGATCCCATTTCTATTCACTCAATAACATTATAAAAAAATTAATTTTATATCCCCTCTCTAGATCCCCCCAAAGGTTCCAAAAATCTCTCAATAAGCTTTTCCCAAGAATTTTTAATCACCCTCTCAAGGTAAGAAACCCCTCTACTCTTTTCAATTCAATAATATTCTTCATTTTTTTCCTTTTTTTTAATTCCAAATATTAGGATATGTTCTTCCATATCCCCCATACTTTCAATTTTATGTATAAATTATGATAGACACTTTTCACTCTCATTAATCCCTCCCATGAACCTTTATGTACACCCGCTACCAAGCCCAAATTTAGTAAGGGATCATCTCCTTCTCATCTTTATTGAAGTGTCTTCTTTATATTATGTATTTTATCTTCATTTCCTAATGTTGGGACTTGTTATTACATACCCCCATTACTTTACATTTTATTTATAAATTATTATAGTCCTCTTTCACTCTCATCAATCCCTCCCACAAACATTCATACACCCTCATTATGCTGCCAAAATTTCATCATGATTTTACATGAAAAAGAATTGTGTAGTGAATACCCATAACCATTTTCTATAAAGGGTGTTCACCTTTATGTACTTATACTTATTTTATTGGGGACATACATGTATGTATTAAAAACTCTTGATATTTGAATAAAATTTTATGATAAATGATTCTATGGTATATGATCTATGTGGTTCACATAAGCATGAGAATGAAATAAAAAAGATAGGTATGTAGGGAATTATATACCACTCTAATGAATTGGGTAATGTTTTAGTCTCATGAGATGTTATGCAATGGATTAGAGAGTAAACTTAATCCATAATGGTATTTTTT
The DNA here is from genome assembly GCA_963277665.1 of Viscum album. Lineage (NCBI taxonomy): Eukaryota > Viridiplantae > Streptophyta > Magnoliopsida > Santalales > Viscaceae > Viscum > Viscum album. The sequence goes on from OY728137.1 coordinate 278,406,950, forward strand.
CAATCATTTTGTCTTGTAATTTAGGCTTTAAATATGTTTATGATGAAGTGTTTTAAGTTGTTTCTACATTCCCCATGTTTCCTTTATGTTATCATTATATACCATGTCTCATTGTTCATGTTTATGATTCTCACTCATTTAATGTCTCATTGATATGACAATTTTCTAACATGTATTAATTTCTTCATGTTATGAAATGTTCATTCATTTACAAGGATTTATAGCTCACGACTTTTTTATGTATGTCCCCAGGTTATCCAAATCAGTTGTAAATATAATGGAATATTATGATCATGTTAAGTAAGTTTTCAATAATGGTGATGTATTTACTATTTTAATTTTTTATTTAATATAAAAAATTCCAAAATACATTATAATTCTTGATCTTCCTATTTTTAATATTTATACTCTTATGAAATAAATTATTAATTAATATATAATAAAGAGTAGGTTTTTCATAGTTAGTGTCAAAGGAGAAGTTTAGTTATTTTTGGTATTAGGGTTAGAAATCTCTATAAAAATCATTAGGGATAAAAATAAGTATAAAAAAACATCCCTAAAATTTTTTAAAGTATATATTAAGTGTTTTATCATAAAAATACATATTTATCTAGATACTACAAGTGGATGTGGCTCTGTCATAGATGTACATAGGGGTAAACCCCAAAAACACCACATTAAGCTAGAATCAACCGACAACTGGTGCATGAAAAAGATCCTTGTTGTACACCTAGTTTTACACTCCTGGGGGATATGATTTGGTAAATTAAAAATCTCAATATGAATAATTATTAAGGTAATAAAAATACAATATGAGTATATGTTATAAAATAGATCGTGGATAACATAGATTGAAGCCTCAAAATTCATAAGTTAAGGAATAAATGTCATTTATAAGTTATCCGTTTAAAGTCATTAAATTAATTTTTATGAATTTAATATTTTAAAAATATTCATTCTAAATTTTACCTTTATTCTATAAAATGGATATAAATAAGAGTAATCAGGTAAACAACCAATGTTAAAGGCAATGTAATTACTTCCCAAATGATATGGCCAACCTGATGGGAGTGGGAATTGAGAACATTATAGGGATAATACCTTAGATGAATCAGGTTCTGAATAGAAAAATAGATTAGGTAGAGTGACTAAATCCCCCTATGAAATAACAATATACAATTGAAACCTTTATGTGATAAAGGACTTCAACTTTTAATGGATCATATGATCCATTAATCATGTAAAAATGGATCAACTACATTGAGAAGATTTCCATCCTTCAATGTTTCAAGAAAGATAAGGTTCTTCTAGTTGTTTATCATATGGATGTAGAATATGGTCATTGGTGGACATAGAACAAGAATAATTACCAAATAAGTAATCAAATTGATGGGGTGTAAGCAATTCCTGAATATTTTTTCTGATAAATATTTTCCTCTCACTCTTCAAATTAAAATGTAAAGGAATTTCCCTTCCCTCAAGAAAAAAATATGAAGAATCTATCTGAGCATATGAGGAAAAAAACACAAGCCTTGTACGATACAAATCATATTTTTTTGTTACTATCGAATGCAAGGTTGATCACTTCTTTGGTGGGATAAAACCATGTCTATGAAAAACCTTGGAGATCTGATACATTGATAGATATGAGGAAGTTTTCTGATGTTCCCTTAAAGTTGTAATGGATATCAGAAGATCTCAATGGAATCATGGGGATAAGGCAAGGAAAGTGGTGTTTAATTATGATGGTGTGATGGATAAATCTAATGGTTCCAAAAAATTCAATATCCTACATGGCAAAGGTACAGAAAGAAGCACCACAAAAATTGCCTAATTGGGATGAGGAAATGATTTAAGTGTGGGAAGGAAGGACACTTAGCTATAAATTTCTAATAGGAGGATCCCACTAATGATATAAAGTAGAGGAATACTCCAGTAAACTCTTGGTGAATTTTTCATTATTTCAACTAAAAAAAACTAGGACACTTTTCAAACCAAATCACTAAGCTAAGGGTTTTCAAAAACAACCAATAACCTCCAAGGATGTAAGGGTTGGATTTTTTTCATCAAAAATAGTGAGGTGGATGTGGAAAACAAAGTGGTGGTAGGTACACTAGTTATTCATTCAAGAATAGTGAATGTAATTTTTCATTATAGTTCTATGAATTACTTCATATCACACAAGTTTAGTAGAACTATTCAAACACCACCACAAAGCATGGAAGTAGAGATATTGGTAAAAATGGAAAAAAATGGAAATAATTGCATCCCAAGTATATAACTCCTCCTTTATCAAAATTTTTCATATGAACTTCATAGAAACCTTGTAATACTACATTTAGTGGAATTTTATGAAATTATGGATATGGATTGGATTTCCTGGTATATTTCTAGCATAAAGTTTTATGAGAAGTAAATCACTCTCGGTATCTCGAATCGCCTCATGGTTCTATGTATGTGCAAGGAGGATGATGAATCTTATTTAGCACCAACATCTCAAGAATGGATATTATTTACCAACTAGAAAGTGTATCTAGCTCAAAGGATTAATTTAGTAGAAAATATAACCCTTGAAGACATTTTCATCATGAGGAAATACAATGATGTGTTTCCCAATGAATTTCTCAATATTCTTCCTAGCCGAGAGGTTTAATTTTCGATAGATTCTATACTTGGGGTGTTTCCATTATCCAGCACTCTATATAGAATGGATATTGTGGAACTTGATTATATAAAGAAATAACTTTAAGAGAATATTAATAAAGGGTTCATATGCCCAATTTCTTCACCATAGGGTTCACCAACCTTCTTCATCAAGAATAAGGATGGGTCAATGCACCTTTTCATTGATTATTGTGAGATAAACAATATCATGATAAAGAAAAAGTATCCTCTTCCATGGATTGATGAATTGTTCGATCATCTACATGAAGCACAATACTTCTCCATATTGGATCTTTGGTATGGATATTACTAAGTAAGGGTGAATAAGGAAGATATCCCCAATACTTCTTTCCAAACAAGGTATGGGCACTATAAGTTCATAGTAATTCCATTTAGAATCACAAATTCTACAAAAATATTCATGTAATTGATGAATATATTCTTTAGATATTACCTCATCAAATATTTGGTAGTATTTATTTATGATATTCTAATATACTCCAAAATTAAAGACGAGAATGAGGATCATCTGAGCATTGTGCTAAGAACCTTGTGAAAGGAGAATATTTATGAAAATTATATAAAATGTGAGTTTTGGTTAAACAAAGTCCCATAAATGGGTCATATTATCATAAGTAATGGGATATCCATAGACATTTCAAAGATATAAGTAATTGAAGGATATAAAAAACCAATAGTTGTGACATAAATCCATAGTTTCCTTGGGTTAGTTGGTTATTATTGACGATTTGTGAGACATTTATCATGATATTAAAACCCTATAACCAATATAAATTGGAAGGTAGTCAAGTTTTTTGGAATTATGAATGTGAATAAAGCTTCAAGGTTTCGAAAAAATAGGCTTATCACAACACATGTACTTATGCTACCCAAAAGTGGGGAACTTTTTACGGAGTATAGTGATGCTTCAAAGAAGGGATTGGGTTGTGTGTTAATATAGAATGAAAAGTAAATAGAATATTATTCAAGGCAATTTAAATTTCATTAGTATAACTATACAATGCATGATCTGGAGTTGGATACTGTAATCTTTACATTGAAAACTGGAAGCATTATCTCTTTGAAGAGAATTGTGAAATATAAAGGGATCACAAAATTCTCAAGTATATATTCACAGATAAATAGTGGAATATGAACTAATGAAGATGGTTAGAGCTGATCAAGGACTATGACTTCTCAATCCACCACCATCCTAAGAAAGCGAATAAAGTATAAGACACTCTAAGTAGAAAGGATCCAGCAACTTTATCATTGATGAGAATTGATAAGGATCTGAGCTTTTTATATTTGAAAAGTATGGACATGGAAATCATAAAGAAAGAAAAATTATCAATCCTTTCCCAAATGATATCTAAACCATCCCTTATATAGAGGATATTGGATTCTCAAAGAGATGATGTGAGAATTCAGAAGAAATTGGAAACTATAAGAAAAGAGAAATCCTCATAGTTCAATGTTAATGAAGGAGTTGTGAGATTCGGTCATGACTATGTGTACCATCAAATACTGAGTTAAATAAGGAGTTGTTGGATGATGCACATAGTTCTACTCTCTCCATCTATCCAGGAAGCACAAAAATGTATTTAGATTTCCAATAACACTATTGTTGGAACAATATGAAGAAAGAGATCACAGAATATACATCAAGATGTCTTGTATGTCAGTAAGTGAATGTATAAAGGAAAAAACTAGAGGGATGATGAAACCATTACCCATACCTATATATAAATTGGAGAAAAACGTCAAGGACTTTTTCACTGGTCTTTCAAATAAATTGAGAGAAAATAATGATATATGGGTTGCAGTGCATCCTAATAAAAATACTACTCACTTAATTTAAATTCAAGAGGACTTCTCACTCAATAAACTTGCAATGATATAAATTAGAGAAGTGGTGAGGCTGTATGGAACACCACTATCGATTATATCTTATCAAGACCCAAGATTTTCCTCTAAGTACTATAATAGTCTCTAATATTCTCTAAATACTGAGTTTAACATTAGCATAGATTATCACCACCAAACGGATGTCTAATATGAGTAGACTATCTAGAAACTCAAGTAAATGTTGAGATCATGTTCAATTGACTTCAAAGGAGGATGGGATCAATATATTCCTTTGTTTGGGTTCTCATAAAATAACAGTTTTCAATCTAGAATCCAAATGAATCCCTATGAATCCCTTTATGGGAAGACGTTTAGAACACCTTCATGCTAGGATGATGTTGGGGAACAAAAAATTCTAGGTCTTAAAATTATCGAGTAAATGGTGTAAAAGGTCAATACCATTTAGCAGGACATCAAGGCTACTCAGATTTGAAAAAAATCTATGATGGAAATCATAAATGAGACCAAGAGTTTGAGGTTGCATACAAGTTATTCCTCCGCATATATCTATGGAATAAATTCATGAGATTTGGGAAGAAGGGAAATCTTAGTCCAAGATACATCAGTCCCTTTGAGATCCTTGATCATGTCAGAGTGGTGTCTTATTGACTAGAACTCCCACCTAACAAATCACAGGTACAAGATGTGTTCTATGTATCACTCTTGATGAAATACATGCCAAAACCCTCACATGTACTTAGTAAAAATATGGTACAATTGGAGAATGATATTTTTTATAAGGATATGATGGTGAAAATCGTATATCATGGAGATGAAGTTCTATGAAATAAGACAATACACTTGGTAAAAGTGATTTGGAGAAACCAAAAGTTTATAAAATCAACATGTGAACTGTAGGAAGTGATGAAACATAATTACCCCCACATTTTTTATTGTATGAAATGAAAATTCCAAGGGAAATTTTTTTGAAGGGGGGAGATTTCATTTTCCTGAACTTTTATAAATAAAATTCCCCTTGAAATTTAATTAAATGAATTGTTATATATTATTGATATAGAAAACGCATGAACTTATTTGGTTTTATTATATCCTATCAGATTTAAAAGATCGTTAAGAATCATTACTGTTGATAATATAGCATCTTAATAGTTATCATATGATTAGTATAAATATATTATTTTAACAAATCCAATTGACATAGAAAAAGGAAGTGATGGCCTCAATCAGCAGGATCATTCCCTATGAAGCCCATTTATCAAAGCTTATAAGGGAGATATTGTAAGAGCTGGTGTCCTAGAACCAACTAGTTATTATTTGATTACATGAATATTTATTGTATTTAAATAATAAACATCTTATTACATATTGTTCATTATTCTACATGACTATGATGTAATAATTTCCTATAGTATTTATTACATTGATAAGGTCATGGAAGTCCCCCGCAATGATTAGAACCTTGAAATGGTATAAAAATATTCTTAAATATAGTTCTATGGTTAGATAAAATAATATAATGGGACACATAGCATGCAGACTATTAGGTGTGAGCCCTCCTAATCATATGAGACTTCCTCTAATGAAGTTTGCACCTGGTAATCTCCAATATAGAAGATTATGAGAATAGACCCGCTAGTAGGAATTATGCATGTTTGGTGTCATTGGATATTTCTATCTGTGATCATGTGTAATGATTCTTAGACTTTAAGATTATCATTTATATGTGTCATGACATGTTTACTTTGATTTAAAAATGAAAAATGTCATGTAGATAGTTGGCGGGAAGTAGGGTACATTATGTGCTTCATGAGTGGCATATTATTAATGGATAAGTCATTTAAGGATTCGCCCCTTACATTTATGGAAGTTGATATATCATCCCTTTTATTTAAATAGAACCGTCACATGAAATTCCATGTCCATGGTGTAATGATGAGTTTATTTCAGGTATTCAAAGAATGACGTATCAAGCATAAAATTTTATGACACTATCATTAAACCTACTTGACGAGATATTGTGACAAAGGGATTATATTACACAGTGAGCATTCATATGTGGATGTCTTTGTTGCGACTTTAATTTCTTTCTCTTGGGTTCCTTGACCCATTGATAGACAGTAATTTTAGACTTTAAGCAAGATAGCTTAATGTCAATGAAAATAATCCTATAAAGTCACACATGAAGTGTTTCTGGTGGTCTCAGTTAAATTCTATTTTATTTTAATTAATAAATATTATTCTCAAGATAGTGGAATAATTTTATTAAAGTTAAAATGATTGCATAAATTAAATAAATATTTATTCACTAGATTGTGGGTGAAATATATTTATTTATTTTATTGAGAATTTAATAAATATTTATTTACTAGTTTGTAAATAAAATATTTATTTATGATAATAAATTATTTATTTATTTATTCAGGTGTTCAATAAACGGAAGTGGAGTTCTAGCAGACCAAGGTTGGTCTGGTAGTAAAATAATTATTTACAAGACGATAAATATTTATTTAACTAGTTTACACAAATTAAAATAATGCTTCTATTATTTTCTGATGAATAATTTTATTTATAATTCCATTTTACACAAGTTGGAACACCATAAATAATGAAGTGGTATTATTACTAATAGCATGGGTTTTCTCTCAGGTTAGGAATGTATTTAATTATTGTTATGAAATTAAATATTGTAACTGAAGCTCCATGGCAATAAATAGACACATACGTCTATTGTTCCATGTACCAAACTGCACACCTGGTGAATTGAGAATTGTTGAGCTAAACAATTTCTCTCTTGAATCCTCTTCTAGAACCTCTCAATAATGAGATATGTTCTTCAAGGTCAAAGAACAAGAAATCAAGAACGACCAACACAAGACACTCACTTCACCGCACTAGCACCCGGAGAATGAGTGGTGTCGATTAGAGGGCATCGGAGCACATTTGGATCTCTACTAGATGGATTCTAGTTTTGATCCTTGCAAGTGCAATAAGATAATTCATAAGGGTCATTTCAGAAGATCAACATCATCAACTAAGAAAATAACAAATATCCAAGTATTATTTTCTTTATTAAATTAATTAAAATAATTATAAACATGATGTGCAAGATCCTCTCTAAAGTTTTCAGGGCTCTTCCTTATTTATCTAAATCTTTGATTTTATTCCATAGAGACAGACGTTCATCATCGTATTAATCCCGGAATAATCATTGATCATGGTAAAGTTTAATGTTGGGTGTTGGCCCAACTGCGCTTCCATTTCTCCTAGAACCTACAAGTGGTATTAGAGGGGTTACATCATAGTTTATAATTATTTAAATAATTATTTTATGATTTATCATTTAATAATTTATTTTTTCAATTAAAGGTTAATCATTCTTGTAATGTGGATTTCAAAATCTGTTCTCCCTCTTTTTGTTTCTCATTCACCTTACAGAATCGATCTTTTCTTATAATTTTGATTAAAATAAAATAGAGGATCTCATCTGGAGGTTCCAAAGGTTCCTAGTCATACAACACCAAAATACACGGCGTGTAGTTAGATTTACATGCCATGTATCAAGGTTCAATACATCAGGACTGGTCAGCCAAAGAAAGTTGTGTCATTGGAGTTTTTCTAAGTCTTAAAGACTCTGTGAGTTGACTAGGAATAGGTGGCACATGGTTTTCAGATTATACATAGTTTGGACCACAAGACATGGTGTGTAGTCCATTCGGGATAGGGTTGGACCATGTACCCCATACATGGCACGCCCAGCAGGAGACCGTGTAACGCGGATACTACACAGCGTGTGGCCCACTAGAAACACCCTGTACTATGAAGATTTATGAACTAAATTTATATGTCATATCCCTAGGCATGTACTTTGGATTGATGGTGAATGATAGTACACGCCATGTAGTTGGAACTACGAGCCATGTACTCATCAAAATTATGCATATTTATTAAAAGTTATTATTATATTATACAAACCCTTGAGATGTATACCATGGTGAAGGAATAAATCTAAATCACAACACGTGATAGGTGTTTTATGTATATGTGTCTAATTTTATATTTGTGCAATGCTCATTTCTACTCATTGGGTAGTTATGAACAAGAATTAACTGGGTTAACTCCAAGGTACAAGTTACGTACACATATTATTTTAAATAAATTTATTTAATTAAAATTATGATAGATGATAACCTCAAGGAAATTCAGAAAAGGATTAAGATAAAAGGATTGATTAATTAAAGATAATAATTAATATATTGGAATGAGATTTAGCTTAATATTAATGATTAAATAATTGAAAACTAGTTTTATTAAATTTTTAACTCGTTTCATGTATGTGGGCGATCATGAGCTAGAATAATACCTTTGTATGTGATTGGTTTCCTTTTAATTTATTTATTAAATTAATTTTTGGCCTATGAGACGTCTCTCCTCATTAATATGTAGGGTCCTCGTTCCCATGGTTTATTTTATGCAAACCCTACCTTTTTACCCCTCACATATGTGTGAGTTTGAAATCATATATAATGGATGGAACTCCCAATATAGAGGATGTGGTTCAAGTTGGATTCAAGAAGAAACCAATCCTAGGAGATACAGAGGTGGACAGGCGGAAAGCAGTAAACACGAACCCAAAATATTCAAGGTGTTTCTCTCCTAGTTCAGGGTTACTTTATCAACTGCTAGATAAACTAACCGTTAGAAAATCTATTGATCATTCCCTTTTCTTTATTTTATTTCTATTAGTTTCATGGTTTATCATTATGGAGGTGTTGTCGTAATCACAGAATTAATGTATTAAACATGCATGCAAGATGAAACTAAAATAAATTGGGCTTATGAGTAAATATTATCAAGATATGATTAATCACTTAAGTAAGTTCCACTTAATATTAAAAATAATGTGATAATGATAATAATCAATTCACGCATAAGAGATAAAAATCCCTCAAATAAAATATTATCTCATACCAAGATTTATGCTACTTTATTAAGGGGAAAACTAAATAAAACTATGTGTTTGACCAACCCTTATTAGGATTCTTACTTTTATAGAGGAATCCCTTATGAAAGTTTTGGGTTTACTTAACCATATTACATCAAGAGGAGTAGCCATTTATAGACTTCATGTAATAATAGAGGCAAGAGTTGAGGAAATCCAATGTTGGGATTTCAGGATTGGGGAGTCCACTCAACAAATCAAGGATCTGCAATATCATAGTTGGAAAATAATTTCCTACCTAAATACCTTCAAATAGCTTGACCAACCCTTTTGGGGTTAAGAGAAGGGGAATATGGATCCTTTACACTAGTATGTCAGGACAACTTGACATTCTAAGTTAAATAGTGAGGGCTATTGGGACTTGATATAATATTGTAAGACTTAATAAAATTAATTTATTATTTCTCATAAAAATCAAGAAATTTCTAATGATATTCTCTTTTAATTGTAGAATAAAAATGAAAATCTCTTCAACCACGCTATCACTACGATCAATTCTGTATAAAAACAACATCATAACCAGTAGTAACTTCCAAGAATGGTTTAGATGCCTCCAGGTTATCCTACGCCCTGAACAGAAGTCTTACATGTTTGAGTCATCATTACCTCATCCACCTGCCAAAGAGGCAAGTGATTAGAATTTCCTGGTCTATGGGAAACATATAAATGACGTGATCTACGTTCAATGTTTGATTCTATCATCAATGTCTAGTGATCTCATGAAGTCTTATGAAAACATGGATGCTTATAGCATGCTCAAGAATATTAGTGGTCTTCACTGTGACAACTGGGTCACGGTGACAGCACAACCACCCCGCCTTAACATGGTCGTCGGGTCCTAACCCACCAGGTACCACCAGTTGCCCCGAAGACATTTGGGGTCCACCCCACGGTCCACCCACATGCCCGAATGGGCCATCTGACTAATGATAGTCCCCACAGGCCAACACATGTCCTTTCTAGTGTGCTTTGTCCTCACTCAAACACACCCTGAGAAACTTCCTAGGAGGTCACCCATCCTGATCACTACTCCAGTCCAAACACGCTTAACTGTGGAGTTCTAATCAGGTAGGCTCCTGAAAAGGAAGGTGCACCTTGTTAACATGAGTCATATAATTTAGTCATTTAACCCTTTATCATTCGGGGGTGTTACAATCACCCCCGTTTAGAGCACAACATCCTCATTGTGGGCCCTATATCTCAACCCAGGCAGTGCATTGCACATAAGGCTGGGTACCACCTCTGATACCAAATGTGACAACCGGGTCCCGGTGACAGCATAGCCACCCCGCCTTAACATGGTTGGCGGGTCTTGACCCACCAGGTACCACCAGTTTCCCCGAAGACATGTGGGTCCCACCCCACAGTCCACCCACATGCCCGAATGGGTCATCTGACTAATGATAGTCAGGTAGCCTCCTGAAAAGGAAGGTGCACCTTGTTAACATAAGTCATATCATTTAATCATTTAACTCTTCATCATTTGCGGGTGTTACAATCACCCCCCCTTTAGAGCACAACGCCCTCGTTGTGGGCCCTATATCTCAACTCAGGCAGTGCATTGCACTTAAGGCTGGGTACCACCACTGATACCAAATGTGACAATCGGGTCCCGGTGACAGCACATCCACCCCACCTTAACATGGTCGTCGGGTCCTGACCCACCATGTACCACCAGTTGCCCCGAAGACATGTGGGGTCCACCCCACGGTCCACCCACATGCCCGAATGGGTCATATGACTAATGATAGTCCCCACAGGCCAACACATGTCCTTTCCAGTGTGCTTTGTCCTCACTCACACACACCCTGAGAAACTTCCCAGGAGGTCACCCATTCTGATCACTACTCCAGTCCAAGCACGCTTAACTGTGGAGTTCTAATCAGGTAGGCTCCCAAAAAGGGAGGTGCATCTTGTTAACATGAGTCATATCATTTAGTCATTTAACCCTTTATCATTCGGGGGTGTTACATTTACCATGTAAGAGAAAGATATGAAAGGTTTTAGATCTCCAAGGTACTATTTCATAGTAAACATGGAGAGGGTTCCCTAACTAGGCCTCTTGTATTCAAGTTTATTGGCTACATTGAGTTCCTAGAGGTTCTAGGGTTTAGATTTCTGGAAGAACTGGTCACTGATCTCATTCTCACATCACTCCCTCAAAGATTCTCCAACTTCGTTGTCAATTACAACATAAACAATAATGATAAGTCTCTATTGGATATTCTTATCCTCATTCTCCAAGTGGAAAAATATATAAATCATGAAAATCCTTCTGTCCTTATGTTGAATAAGGGGAAAGGGAAATTGAATAGCTTTAAGCCCAAAAATTCTTCACAGCCTTCCAAGAAAAGGAAGATCGAAAGGGAAGCAAGGGAACATGGGGTTGTTTGTTTCACATGTGGCAAGAAAGGACACTGGAAGAAGAACTGAACTCATCCTAAGAAGAAAGGGGAAGCTTCAGGTGTATTTTTTATTTAATGAAATCTATCTATTTATAAAAATTGGAAATTAGATACAACTTTTGGTGTTTACATATGTATCCAAATATAGGAACCATGTAGATTCAGGAATATTAATCGAGGGGAGGTAAATCTGTGAGCAGCCAACGAAGCCAGACTTACTATTGTAGCTATCGGGGACTACCACCTCACATTTCCAACTAGGATGATCTTGGTGTTAAATGTTTGTTATTATGTTCTATCTATTACTAAAAACATTATTTTTGTATCTAGATTAGATACAAAGGGATTTTTTTCATGTTTGTAAATGAATGTTGCTTCTTTTACAAAGATAAAATTTGTTTTGGTAGGGAACATTTGTAAAACGGTCTTCATATATTGTATTAAACAAACCAAGTAATGGAAATAAATAACAAAGATACTTCACATGACTCATACCACACCGAACTTTGTCATCAATGGCTATGTCATGTAAATGAGAAATTCTTGACAAATTTACATCATGTTGGATATTTAGATTTTTTGAACTAAAACCAATTGGTGTATGTAATTCATGTTTACAAGTCAAAATGACCAAATCCCCATTTAGTGGTAATGGTGAAAGGGCTAAAGAACATCTTGAATTGGTTCATACAGATGTGTGTGGACCATTTCTAGTTGAAGAAAGTGGATGGTACTAATACTTCATAACTTTTACTGATGATTTTAGTAGATATGGATATATCTACTCAATCAGGTATAAGTAGGATTCTTTTGATAAGTTTGAAGAATACAAGAATGAATTTGAGAACCATATTGGTAAGAAGATTAAGAAACTTCATTCAGTTTGAGGTGCAGAATATCTTAATCAAGACTTCACTAATTACTTATAAGAGTTTGGGATCCTATACCAACTCACTCCTCTATACATGCCCCAGTGGAATGTTGTGAGTGAAAGGAGAAACCACACCCTATTGGACATGGTGAGATCAATGATGGGTCATGTGATTTTTCTATTATCCTTTTGGGGATATGCGTAACAAACAGAGACACACATACTAAACCAAGTACCAACTAAATTGATAAATGGTATTCCATACAAGTTCTAGAGAGGAAAAAAATCTATGTTATTGAATTAACATGTATGGGGAAGAAATCCATTTTTAAGGCCTCTTCAGGTAACAAACTTGCACCTCGAGGAACAAAGTGTACCACTATAGGATATCCCAAGGAAACAAAGGGATATTACCAATAAAACCCCTCATAAAAAAGGTTATAGTGGAAATACACTCCATATTCTTTGATAGGGAGCACATCTTCAAAAGATATAGTGGGAGAGAGATATATTTCTATGAAGTTGAGGATCAAGGTATATAAGAGTTGGTACAGGAGTAGATTCCACAAAGCCCCGTGGAAGAAAGAACTATTCCAGAGACACAAGAACTTAATAAAAGTAAAAGAGAGGTTAGAGAATGTGAATGACATAGTTTTCTTGTTACTGATGATGTTGAATCATTATTAGTTGATAATAATGATCCTCTAACCTACATGGAAGCAGTAAGTGGAACAGATGTTGCCAAGTGGCAAGAAGGAATGAATTATGAAATGGATTCATGTACCAAAACCAAGTCTGGATTTTGGTAGATCCTCTAGTTGATGTAAAGATTGATGGTTTCAAATGGGTATTCAAGAAGAAACTGGACACAGAAGGACAATTCAGTACCTATAAGGCACAACTAGTTGCAAAAGGGTTCAAACAACATAAAGGAATAGACTACGAAGAAACCTTTACACCGGTTTTAATGTTAAAATCCATCAAAATGATTTTGGAAATTACCGCTTACCATGACTATGAGATTTGGAAAATGGATGTCAAAATAGAATTTCTTAATGGGAACCTTCAGAAAGATGTCTACATGACACAACCTGGAGGTTTTATTACTCCAAAAGATGACAATAAGGTATGAAAGTTGAAGAAATCCAATTATGGTTTAAAGAAAGCATCCAGGTCATGGAACATTCATTTTGATGAATCCATAATGAAATTTCGTTTTATCAAGGATGAATGTGAGCCTTGTGTACACAAACTGTAAATGGGAGTGCAGTTATTTTCCTAATATTATATGTTGATGACATATTACTTATTTCAAATAAGAAACGATTCTTACAGTCTGTTAAGGCATGGTTGAATCAATGCTTCTCCGTGAAGGATTTGGGAGAGGTGACATATATTCTTGGGATCAAGATCCATCTTGATAGATCCAAGAGATTTCTGGGACTATTTCAAAGTACGTACATTGATAAGATACTACATAGATTTATTATGGAACAATATAATAAGGGATTGTTGCCAATGTCACATAGAATTCATCTTTCCAATAAAATGTGTCCTCAGACACATGAGGAAATAATGATAATGGAAAGGAATCCATACGAATTATCAATTGTGTCAGTAATGTATGACATTCTATGCACTAGGCTGGATGTCGCCTCTGCATTGATTGTGGTAGGCAGATAACAAGCTAACCCATGTGACTACCATTGGATGGAAGTCAAGACTATCCTAAAGTATATAAGGCATACTAAGTATATATTCTTATTTTATGGAGTAGATGAGGAACTAGTCATAATAGGATATGCATATTCTAGTTTCTAGGCTTATTAAGATGACAAGAAGTCACAAATAGGATACATCTTCACTTTTAATGGAGGTGTAGTGAGCAGGAAGATCTCAAAGCAGAGTGTGGTTGCAGATTCTACAGAAAAGTCAGAGTATATCATAGCTTCTGAGGCAGCTAAAGAAGAATTTTGGATGCGAAGATTCATCCAGGAGCAGGATGTGATACCTGGAAGGAAAGATCACGTCACATTGTACTTTTATAATATTGCAGTGGTGTATCTTATAAAAGAGACAAGGCCACATCAGCAGGCGAAGAATATACTTTAGAAGTATGATCTCTTGAGGGATTTTTCTTATATAGGTGAAGTTGTAGTGATAATTATTTACATAAAAAACAATGTTGTGGACCCCTTCACTAAATCCTTGACTCAGCAAAAAAAATGACTACCATGTGAGGTCTAACAGACTGAAAGTCGTACGTAGTTTTCTCTAGTACAAGTGGGTGTTTTTAAGAGTTGGTGTCCTAGAACCAACTGGTGGTACTTTGATTACATGGATATTTAATGTATTTAAATACTAAACATCTTATTTCATATTTTTCATTGTTCTGCATCACTATGATGTAATAATATCCTAGAGTATCTGTTGCATTGATAAGGTTGTCGAAGTTCCCCACTATGATGAGAACCTTCAAATGATATAAAAATATTCTTACATATAGTTCTATGGTTGAATGACATACTATGATGGGACACATAGCATGCATACTGTAAGGCCTCGACCCTAGAAGCCCAGAGTCAGTGCATTATTACGTATCATTGGCATGATCATAAAATATCAAGTCTCGAAATACCAATTATTTTAGTAGCCTTGGAAGTACTAGATACAGTCATAAGGTTTACATTACATCATAAAATGGAAAACTATAAAAACATTATTTCCACAGACAACACTAAGATCCCATAGAATATCCATGCAGGTCAGTCATAATATTCTTATTTTCATCCTGGGAAAAATAAAACATAGAAAGGGGTGAGATTAGATGCTTAGTAAGGATACCATTATAATGGAAACTTTCATAAATAAGCATAAACATTTAAGGCAGTGTATAAGACTAAAACAAAATCCATTTAAACTTGAACTTCAGCATAATATGGAAAAGATAAAATCAAATAATTCCATTTAATTATTCACATGGATATTCTACTAGTCTAATAATCACATGAAATATCAATAGACACTTTCATAATGATGGAATGCATAATTCCAGACTTTCATAACCACATAGTCAAGGCATTGTGCCAAGACAACAAATAAGATTTTTTCAAGGCCTTATGGCAAGACACTAGTTTGTCTCATGAGACCTACTGATGTATCGAGGATCTATAACGAGCTCCACCCATCACTTACTAAGTCCAATTCCTTCCTCATATGAAAAGGTTGAAGCATAATCTGAAAATTTGTATTAAAACTAGCATACGAAATGTCAATATTTTAACCACAAACCATGAATGGTATAAAAATAGCACATCAACAGTCAAACATACCTAATTCAATACAATATGGAAGATTTTATTATAATAGATCAAACTTAATAGAGAAAAATAAATGAAAATAATCATCAAAACTACTTAAGATAAATATCCCCCTTTTCTTGAAAACATCTAAGAGTCTCACTATTTATCAAGAAACCGTTTAAAATATATTTTTGAATCAAAGTTTCCCATAACACTTTGAAACTTTTAAAAGGAATTTCAATTTCAAAAATTTAATGTCTATATAAATAAATCCTTAAAACCATTTTTAAAACATGGACATTAATGAGAAATATTTATAATAATAAATCTTTAAAACATTTTAAAATTATATTTTAGTTAGAGTTCCTAACCAAAATAAAGACACTTGAATAAAAATAATTTAGGTAATCAAAACTCTGTAATGTCATGAGAATAAAGGGATTCATGATATACTATGTCAAAGTAAATTATATACACCATATAAAAGTGATTTGGTGTATAACAACAAATAAGTCTCAATGGAATGTAAATTGAGATAAAATATATTATAAAGACCTTATCCTTAGGTTAAGGATAAATCAATGACATAATTATGTGTGAAAAATATAAATACACTCAATATGATTGGATATTCAGTGTAAATCAATCAGAGGACATTCACACATATTCTTGTAAAAACAACACCAATTAATTGGATATTTAAATAAACAAATGGAGATTGAGTTAAAATTACTCTTATCACGTTCATATCGATGACTTGAGAATTTATAAATGGATTGATTATATGTATCAAAAGTATAACCACAGAAAGGGGAGTGTAAAGTATGACATAAGAAAATTTATAGTGATACCACACATAATCTTCGAGTAAAATAATCAATTAAGTATGCGTAAAGCCGAATGAGTGGAAATTGAAATTCCAAATTCCCTTACCGATTTGGTAACTTACGAAACATACAACTATGAAATAAGGATCATAAAATAAAGATGTAAATATCCATAAATTAAAGTGCATTAAACAATGAATACAATCATGGTAAGTACACACACCACATGCAATAAATAAGTGGTGAACAATAGAAATATCATGGAATTAAAAGTGAGATAAGAAACCCCTTACTTTGTACTTTTTCCTTGGTAGAGAGTAAGTTAACCTCATGTATAATGGTGAAATAATTTTTATTAAATTATAAAAGAATCATATACATTAATATGATATCATATATGATCTTTTAATATTTTTTTGTTAATAATATCTTATTATTATCGTCGTTTTGGGTGTTAACGGATTCATTTTACTTTATATTTTATGTTATGTGAGTCATATTTGTTATGTATGGGATGTCTATCATTCATATCCAGAATTATATCATGTCTCTAAATATTATTTTTAATCATCAAATGAAATTTAGTCTTGAATGGATGCGATGGGGAATGAATCTCATCGTGTTCGTGGAGACGGAAATCCGTACGTACGCACGAGTGACAATATAATTCTTTTGATATTAAGATAATATATAATTGGATGGTATATCATATATAAATAATCATAATCATGTTATATTTATTATTTACATCAATTAAATATCATTATTATACCCATCCAAATAATAATGTATTGAATAAAAATTACACCACCACGTGGAGACGGTAACTCATACGTACGCACGTATAGTGACATGCCATTCAAAGGATGGATAGAATAATGAATATGGTTGTACCAAATTCATAATAGCATCACAATATATAGAACATACTGGATTTATTATTTTATAATGGAAACAAAAAAGAAATAGGAAGTGGAAGAAGAAAGGAACTTGAAAGAGGTGATGAGATATTTACCTCTTCTTCAGGTTCTTCCTTTTGATTTGATCAAAAGGGATCTTTAGGTTGGCTTTCTTACTAAATTAGGGCCTCTAGGATGAATTTAGGATAGTTGATAGGGTATTTGGGTAGATTTTGGCAGATCCAAAAGGCTTTTAAGTTGTGAATTTGAGGGAAGGGGGAGTGCCCTTTTATAAGAGGGGTGAGGGGCACCTTAGGAAAAACTAGAAATATTATTTTATAATAAAAAAAATTTCAGTTTCTAAAGGCTCCAAAATGGATTATTTGAAGTAAAAGTTTGTTATGGGTCGAAAACCACCCAACTAATAGGTTTTAGACAGGTTTGGGTTACTATATTAACCTTATATTTTAGATTTAACTCTTAGTTAAATAGTTTGACATTTACCATGTCTCTTTATATTTTTATAATATATGTCTAATAAAATTACTATATACTTCCAAGAGAACCCCAAGTGGTTAATTAATGATACACCTATCATTATATAAGTCTTTTTTTCTGAATCTTAGATTTTTAAAAATATAATATCAGTTAATAATATAATATTTGTTTTAAAAACTCTTTTATGTCAATTTTGACACTATTTGGTATTTTGTTTTTTCTAAATTCATGACAGCATTATTACTTCAAAAAAAATTCATCTAACAAACCCTAATATGTCATATTAACCTATAAAAGTATTTTAATGCATAAAAAGTCTCAAATAACATTTATTTGGATATTTATAGTATCAATTAGTTTAATATTTCATTAATTAGGTAATTACTGCATCATCATTGTGTCATTAATAAATTAAATTATTTAACGTCTAAAAAATTTATATAAAATTCCATTATGTAGGAAATATTTTTATCTTTCTAATGAATATTTATAGTCTAATTTATCTTATATGTATCCCTATATTAAAAATGTTTTATTTATTAAACATTGAATTTAACTCTTTTAACTCTTCATTGAATTAAATAATAATAAATGTCCTAATCTAATCCAAGTGAACCAAAGAGGTTAATATATTATTCCTAAGGTTGTTTTTGGTCTAATTATACTTATCCAATAGAATTATGACATGTTTTAGGGTAATAATAATATCATTTTTACCCTTAATTACCCTATTTATTTTTAACCGTGGTAATTAAAAGTAAAAAGTTACTATTCGACAAAAATTATTTTCATCTTATTGAACCACATTTTTCTTACTGATATAAACTGTATCTCTTATATTTTATAAAAACTCACAGAAGTGGTAAAATTAAGTTTTATGCAAATTTTCAAATTCTCCTAGGAGGTGGGAAAAAGACGGTGAAAAATTCAATAAAATTTTTATATATCTAAAATTATTATAAACTGAATCCAATGAATTAAATTGAACTTATATAGGTATTATGTGTCTATTTTTACCTAAAATAAATTTCAATAAAATAAATAATTAATTAAATAAAAATTCAGTTTTAAACTATAACTCACTGTTTTTCACTATTCATCAAAAATTAAAAAAAATCAGAAACATACCAAAAATTCACCCTAAGATAATTTTAATATTCTGAGTTCAAAAATGAAGTTTATTTTACCAAATTCAAAACAATAAAATTTAATTTATTATTTTAAAATTAATTCATGTTGTCAAAACCCAAAAGCGTGTTTTTAAGAAATAATAACTACCAAAAGATTGACATTTGTTTATATCCAATTTCAAAGTGAAATTACATTCAATGACCAACATTGGATTAAATGGTAAAAATATAATCTAATTATACATCCAAACCATTCATATGTATAGTTGAACACTATAAATTATTTTGATTAAAAAAGTTATTTTCAGTTAAAATATATTATTTTTCACTATTCACCAAAATATTAAAGTTATCAGAAAAACACCAAAAATTTATTAAAACTAAATTCTTATATCCTTATCCCAAAGAAGAAGTTTATTTTTGAAAATTGAATATATAAAAGTTTCAAATATTGGATTTAGAAAGTGTTCACCATTAAAAGGCGGTAAAATTTCATTTCTTGAAAAGTACTTATTTTATCTGAAAAAAATGAATTTGTCCTTACATTATATCTAAGAAACTAATAATATGGATTTTAAAATTATAAGAGTTATATAAAGTTCAAAATTCTGTTAATAATATTCATAACTGCTTTTGAACAGGTATTTTGGTAAGTCATGGTGCGCTTGAACTCGATGTTGAGTGTAGTGTAAGTTATTGAATTACTTTGAAAAACTAACGTACTATGAAATCTTGGGGTGTTATATTCTTCCCTCAAATAAATTGTGTCCTCTCAATTTTTAAAATTGGGCTTGGGAATATAATGGAAAGCCACACATTAGAAAAAGAGTCAATAAAACTATCACTTTAAAAGAATGAAAGATAAGTACAAAGGTCACCCAAGATAACCCATACTAGGATTCCAAGTAGAAAAACATGGATATGGAAGATAAACTAAGTGTCAAGTTCTGATGGAGAGGGATAGAAAACATGACCAGGAGAAAGTTAAAAACAATACAACCACAAACTTATGATGGGACAAATGGTCATTTGTTTCCCAGTAGGAAAAGTAAACGAACAACATTTTTTAGTTTTAAGTTACATTTCATAAAAATGAGGAATTTATTTATGAGATTGACTAAGAACATAAAGAGATATACTTACTTTTTAAGTAGAGTTTCATTCTTTAATAAATTTTTACCACTAACTCATTTTTTTAAAACGATGAGTATTCAAGAAGACTTGGTCATAGCGGAAGAGCTAGAATAAACTTCTAGAGAATCACATGATCCACAAAGGATAAACAATATATTTACCTTGTCTTTAGATATAAATCAAAACCAAAACTGTTAGTACAAGATCTGATGATCCCCTAAAAGGATATTCTTTTAGAGAAAAAAACACTAATCTTAATTTCTAAAATTAAACCAACAATACCCCGAAGTTAAATAAATACCATTAAATAAACAATTGTCCTTAAAATCCTTCAATATAATAAAAAATAATATTGAAACCCAAAACTTAGAATAATTTGGTTATTTAGTCTTCCACTTTAAATTGTATCTCCAAATGACATCAACTACTCATAAATCCACATACTTAAAATTAATTAACCTAATCACATATTCCCTATTATAGGTTAATCATTTCCATAAATAACCCAAATCACTATAAATCCAAAATAAAAACATAGATAAAAATCCACCATTACTCCTCAAATGAAATCCCATAGAATTCTATTTTCCTTGGGCATATAGTGTTCCCAACAAAGAGAACATCTTCCAAAATAACATTTATCACTTAATCACCAAATCATTTTCATATACAAAGGTTATTCATTTGATAAGACATAAGATCCCAAATCAACTTATTATTGATCAATAAAATCATTTAACTAAAAATAATTAGTCACACTAACCAGGGACTTCATGTAGCCCAGTGGTAGGTGATAAATCCCAATCACACTCTGGTTGTGGGTTCTATTCCCACAGCTTTGTCTGACGTGATGGGTTGTCACACGGTCTGTGTATTGTCCTTTTTCAAAAACCATATTTTATAACATTACCAAAATGAGATAAATTCCTCAAAATAACTATAACATAATTTAACCAAAAATGTTATCCCATACCTTGCATTTTCATCCAAAAATATAATAACTTGTAATTGCCTCAAACCCAATGATCATATAAAACCAAATGGTTATTTATAACTATATCCACAAGAGAAAATATAATTCTTCCTCAAATATCATTTTCACATGACAAAATAGAGGGATACAAATACAAGAGAAAATTATTCCAATGTAATCCCATCAACAAAGATCATTAATAATTTTAAACATTTCTCCAACCATTTACTTCCACATAGCTTCTTCGTTGACCAAGAGAATATCCTATAGAATAGGGCATTCACTCTGGTAATGGTCATGTCCCCTACATTTACGGAAAATGACTGTAAATCGATTATTAGGACCATTTTTATATTCTTCCATAGTGATCTTCAATTTTACTCGGCAATTCTTCACATTATGTCCTTATTTCCACATGTGAAGCATTTATTTTTTCCATTGAGATACATTATTGGGTTTCTCCTTCCGCATTTCCTGTATGATGGAAATTGAGGATTTTTTTCTCCATGGTCTCCACTACTGGAGCTCTTATCATTCACCACCTTTCTCTTCATTGTTGAGTCCGAGAGTTGGTTCATATATATGTTGTTGATCATATTTTTGGAAAACTGATTTGGCATGAACACAATATCTTTTACGCCTATAAAAATTCCATTTTATCGCTCATTTCCACCACCTTTACCGCCTTGCACATCATTCTCAAAGTTACTATGAATTCCTTGGAATCCATCCATTAACTAAAACCAGAAATCATTGTGTGAGTAACAGTAGTCATAAAATCATTTAGAGAATATCATGACACGATATTTTCAATTTGAAACACCTTAGAATTAACCAAGGTCATTTATTCTCATATTATATTAACATAAGTCAAATTTTTTTGTAAAGAAAATATAAATTATCCTAAATATATCCCTCGAGAGTGTCATAACCAAGAGTGCAGCAAGGCCCATTTCTGTGCACCAGTTCCCGTTCGAGTCTAGATCAAAGTAGTGTTTTTGGGTTTTACCCCTAGGTACATCTGTTTCGGAGCCACCTCTACCTACTCATATCTAGATATGGATGTATTGCTTGGAAAACTCACAAAATCTCTGCAATATCAAAATTTTAGGAAGTTCTTCTATAATAATCTTCAAATTCTATCTTAGGGATATGTGCTCTAATCTGAGTTTATCTAAATCTAGTTTCCAATTTTTGTACTAAAATTCCTATGATACTAACTGTAACGCCCCGACCCTAGAAGCCCAGAGTCAGTGCATTATTACGTATCATTGTAATTATCATAAAAGATCAAGTCTCAAAACACCAATTATTTTAGTAGTCTTGGAAAGACTAGATACATTAATAAGGTTTACATTACATCATAAAATGGAATACTACAATAACATTGTTTCCATAGACAACACTGAGATCCCATAGACTATCCCTACAGGTCATTCATAATATACTTCTTTGCATCCAGGGAAAAATAAAACATAGAAATGGGTGAGCTCAGATGCTCGGTAAGGATAACGTTATAGTGTAATCTTTCATAAATAAGCATAAACAATTAAGGCAGTGTACAAGACTAAAACCAAATCCTTTTAAACTTGAACTTCAGCATGATATGGAAAAGATAAAATCAAATAATTCCACTTACTTATTCACATGGATATTATACTAGTCGAATAATCACATGCAATATCAATATCCACTTTCATAATGATGGAATGCATAATGCCAGACTTTCATAACCACATAGTCAATGCCTCAAGCCAAGAATAAAAATAAGATTTTGTCAAGGCCTTGTGACAAGACACTAGTTTGTCTCATCAGACCTACCAATGCATCGAGGAGCTATAGCAGGCTCCCCCATCAATTACTAAGTCCAATTAATTCCTCATATGAAAAGGTTGAAGCATAATCTGAACATTCGTATTAAAACTAGCATGCGAAATGTCAATATTTTAACCAAAACCCATGAATGGTATAAAAATAGCACATCCACAGTTAAACCTAACTCATTCAATACAATATGGAAGATGGTATTATAATATATCAACCTTAATAGAGAATAATAGATGAAAATAATCATCAAAACTATTTAAGACAAATATCCCCCTTTTTCTTGAAAACATTTAAGAGTTTCACTATTTATCAAGAAGCCATTTAAAATAGATTTTTGAATCAAAGTGTCTCATACCACTTTGAAGCTTTTAAAAGGAATTTTAATTTTAAAACTTTAATGTCCATATAAATAAATCCTTAAAACCATTTTTAAAACATGGTCATTAATGAGAAAGATTTAGAATCATAAATCCTTAAAACATTTTAAAATGATATTTTAGTTAGATTTCCTAACCAAAAGAGATACACTTGAATACAAATAATTGAGGTAATCAAAACTTTTTAATATCATGATAATAAAGGGATTAATGATATACTATGTCAAAGTACATTATATACACCATATAAAAGTGATTTGGTGTATAACAACAAAGAAGACTCAATGGAATGTAAATTGAGATGAAATATCTTATAAAGATCATATCCTTAAGTTAAGGATAAATAAATGACATGATTATGTGTGACATATATAAATACACTCAGTATTATTGGATATTTAATTTAAATCAATCCAAGGACACTAACACATATTCTTGTAAAAACAACACCAATGAATTGTATATTTAACTCAATGAATGGAGATTGAGTTAAAATTAATCTTATCAAGTTCATATCGATGACTTGAGAATTTATAAATGGAGTGATTATGTGTATCAAAAGTATATTCACAGAAAGGGGAGTGTAAATTATGACATAAGCAAATTAATAGTGATTCCACACATAATCTTGGAGTAAAGTAATCAATGAAGTATGCGTAAAGCCTAATGAGTGGAAATTGAAATTTTAAATTCCCTTATCGATTTGGTAACTTAAAAAACATACACCAATGAAAGAAGGATAATACAATGAGGATGTAAATATCCACAAATTATAGTATATTACATAATGAATACAATCATGGGTAGTACACACACCACATGCAATAAATAAGTGGTGAACAATGGAAATCTCACAGAATTAAAAGTGAGATAAGAAACCCCTTACTTTTACTTTTTCCTTGGTCAAGGGTAGGTTAACCTCCAGTATAATGGTGAAATAATTTTTATTAAATTATAAAAGAATCATATACATTAATATGATATCATATATGATATTTTAACATTGCTTTGTTAATAATATCTTAGTATTATCGTTGTTTCGGGTGTTAACGGATTCGTTTTCCTTTATATTCTTGGTTATGTGAGTCATATTTGTTATGGATAGGATGTATCTTATTCATATCCAGAATTATATCATGTCTCTAAACATTATTTTTAATAATAAAATTAAATTTATTCATGAATGGATAGGATGGGTAATGAATCTCATCGCGTTCGTGGAGACGGTAATCCGTACGTACGCATGAGCGACAATATAATTATTTTGATATTAAAATAATATATTATTGGATGGTATATCATATATGAAAAATAATTATCATGTTATATTTATTATTTACATAAATTAAACATCATTATTATACCCATCCAAATAATAATGTATTGAATAACAATTACACCACGACGTGGAGACAGTAAGTCGTACGTACGCACGTATGGTGACATGTCATTCAAAGGATAGATAGAATAATGAATATGGTTCTAATATATTAATAATAACATTACAGTATATATAATATACTGGATTTATTATTTTATAATGTAAACAACAAAGAAAGAGGAAGTGGAAGAAGAAAGGAACTTGAAATAGGTGATGAGATATTTACCTCTTTTTCAGGTTCTTCCTTTTGATTTGATCAAAGGGGTTCCTTAGGTTAGATTTATGACTAAATAAGGGCCTATATGATGAAGGTAGAACATTTTATAGGGTATTTGAGCAGATTTTGTCTAATAAAAAATGCTTTTAATGTGTGAATTTGAGGGAAGGGGGGGTTCCCTTTTATAAGAGGGGTGAGGAGCACCTTAGGAAAAACTAGAAATATTATTTTATAATAAAAAAAATTCAGTTTATAATGGATAAAAAATGGATTATTTAAAGTATAATATAGGTATGTGTCGAAAAACACTCAACCAATTGGTTTTAGACTGGTTTTTATTACTATATTAACCTTATCTTTTAGATTTAACTCTTAGTTAAATAGTGTGACATTTACCATCTCTCTTTATATTTTTATATTATATGGCTAATAAACTTACTATATACTTCCAAGAGAACCCAAAGTGGTTAAATAATGATACAAATATCATTATATATGTCTTTAGGATGAACCTTATATTTTTAGGAATATAATATAAATTAATAATATAATATTTGTTTTAAAAACTCTTTTTTGTCAATTTTGACACTATTTGGTATTTTGTTTTTTTTTAATTCATAAAAGCATTATTACTTCGAAAAAAATTCATCTTACCAACTCTAATATGTCATATTAACCTATTAAGTTTTTTAATTTCATGAAAAGTCTCAAATTACATTTATTAGGATATTTATAGTATCAATTAGTTTAATATTTCATTAATTAGATAATTACTGCATCATCATTGTGTCATTAATAAATTAAATTATTTAATGTCTAAAAAATATAAATAAAATACCATTATGTAGGAAATATTTTTATATTTCTAATGAATAATTATAGTTGAATTTATCTTATGTGTAACCCTATATTAAAAATATTTTAGTTATTAAACTTTGATTTTAACTCTTTTAACTCTTCTTTGAATTAAATAATAATAAATGTCCTAAACTAATCCAAGTGGACAAAATAGGTTCATATTTTATTCCTAATGTTGTTTTTGGTCAAATTATACTTATCCAATAGAATTAGGACATGTGTTAGGGTATTAATAATATCATTTTTACCCTTACTTACCCTATTTACTTTTAACAGTGGTAAATAAAAGTAAAAAGTTACAATTCACCAAAAATTATTTTCATCTTATGCGACCACATTTTTCTTATTGATATCAACTGTGTGTCTCGGATTTTAGAAATTCCACTCACAGAATCGGCAAACTTAAGTTTTATGCGAATTTGTAAATTCTCCTAGAAGGTGGGTAAAAGACGGTGAAAAGTTCAATAAAATTCTTATATATCTAAAATTATTATAAACTGACTCCAATGAATTAAATTGAACTTATATAGGTATTATGTATATATTTTTACCTAAAATAAATTTAAATAAAATCAATAATTATTTAAATAAAAATTCAGTTTTAAACTATAACTCAGTGTTTTTTACTATTCATCAAAAATTAAAAGTTTTTTGAAACATACCCAAAATTCACCCTAAGATAATTTTTTTATTATGAATTCAAAAATGAAGTCTATTTTACCAAATTCAAAACATTAAAATTTCATTTATTATTTTAAAATTAATTCCCATCATCAAAACCAAAAAATGTATTTTTAAGAAATAATAACTACCAAAACATTCACATTTGTTTATGTCCAATTTAAAAGTAAAATTACATACAATGACAAACATTGGATTAAATGGTAAAAATATAATCTAATTATGCATCCAAACCATTCATATGTATAGTTGAACACTATAAATTATTTTGATTAAAAAAAAATTTTTCAGTTAAAATATATTATTTTTCACTATTCACCCAAATATAAAAGTTATCAGAAAAACAAAAAAAATTATTATAACTAAATTATTATGTAAAAATCCCAAATAAGACATTTATTTTGTCAAATTGAATATATAAAAGTTTCAAATATTGGATTTAAAAAGGTTTCTCCATTAAAAGGCGGTAAAATTGCATTTTTTGAAAAATACTTCTTTTATCTGAAAAAATGAATTTTTCCTTACATTATTTATAACAAACTCATAATATGGATTCTAAAATTATAAAAGTTATATAAATTTCAAAATTATGTTAATACTATTTATAATCGCTTTTGAACGGCTAGTTTTGTAAGCCGTGGTGCGCTTGAACTCGATGTTGTGTGTAGTGTAAGTTATTGAATTACGTTGAAGAACTAACGTACTATGAAATATTGGGGTGTTAAATTATTTCCTCCTTCAATAAATTGAGTCCTCTCAATTTTTAAAATTGGGCTTGGGAATATAATGGAAAGTCCCACATCGGAAAAAGGGTCAACAAAACTATCACTTTAAAAGAAAGAAAGAGAAGTACAAAGGTCACCCAAGATAACCCATACTAGGACTCCATATAGGAAAACATGGATATCGAAGATAAAATAAGTGTCAAGTTCTGGTGGAGAGGGATAGAAAACATGATCAGGAGAAAGTTAACAACAAGAAAACCACAAACTTGTGATGGGACAAACAATCATTAGTTTCCCTGTAGGAAAAGTAAATGGACAACATTTTTTTTGTTTTAAGTTACATTTCATAAAGATGAGGAATTTATTTATGATATTGAATAAGAACATAAAGATATATAATTACTTTTTAAGTATAGTTTCATTCTTTAATAAATTTCTACCACTAACTCATTTTTTTAAACGATGAGTATTCAAGAAGACTTGGTCACACCGGAAGAGCTAGAATAAACTTCAAGAGAATCACATGATACACAAAGGATGAACTATATATTTACCTTGTCTTTAGAGATTAATCAAAAACAAAAAAATTAGTACAAGATTTTTTGATCCCCAAAAAGGATATTCCTTTAGAGAAATAAAAACTAATCTTAATTTCTAAAATTAAACCCAAAATACCCCAAATTTAAATAAATCCCACTCAATAAACAATTTTCCTTAAAATCCTTCATTATAATCCATACTAATATTGAAACACAAAACATAGAAGAATTTGGTTATGTAGTCTTCCACGTTAAATTGTATCTCCAAATTACATCAACTACTCTTAAAGTCACATACTTAAAATTAACTAAACTAATCACATATTCTCTATTATAGGTTAATCATTTCCATAAATAACCCAAATCACTATGAATCCACAATAAAAACATAGATAAAAATCTACCATTACTCCTCAATTGAAATTCTATAGTATTCTATTTTCATTGGGCATATAGTGTTCCCAACAAAGCGAACGTCTTCCAAAATAACATTTATCACTTAATCACCAAATCATTTTCTTATACTAAGGGTATTCATTTGATAATACATAAGTTCCCAAATCAACTTATTATTGATCAATAAAATCATTTAACTAAAAATAATTAGTCACACTAACCAGGGACTTCATGTAGTCCTGTGGTAGGTGATAAATCTCAATCGCACTCTGGTTGTGGGTTCAATTCCCACAGCTTTGTCCGACGCGACGGTTTGTCACATGGTCTGTGCATTTTTTTTCAAAAACTATATTTTATAACATTACCAAAATGAGATAAATTCCTCAAAATAATCATAATATAATTTAACCACAAATGTTATCTCATACCTTTCATTTTCATCCCAAAATATAATAACTTGTAATTTCCTAAAACCCAATGATCGTATAAAACCAAATGGTTATTTGTAACTATATCCACTAGAGAAAAGATATTTCTTTGTCAAATATCATTTTCACATGACAAACTGTAGGGTTATAAATACATGAGAAAATGATTCCAATGTAATCTCATCAACAAGGAGAACTAATACTTTTAAACATATCTCTAACTATTTATTTCCACAAAGATTCTTATTTGACCAAGAAAATATCCTATAGAATAGGGCATTCACTCGGGTAATGGCCAGGTCCCCTACATTTACGAAAAATGACTGTAAATGGATTCTTGGGACTATTTTTATTTTCTTCTATAGTAATCTTCATTTTTCCTCAGCAATTCTTCACTTTATGTCCTTATTTCCCACACATAAAGCATTTCTTTGTTCTATTGAGACACTTTTCTGGGTGTATTCTTCCATATCTCCTGCATGATGGAAATTGAGGATTCTTTTCTCCATGGTCTCCACTAATAGATATCTTATCATTCATCACATTTCTCTTCTTTGTTGAGTGTGGGGGTTGGTTAATATAAATATTGTTGATCGTATTTTTGTAAAATTGATTTGGCATAAACACGATATCTTTTACGCCTATCAACATTCCATTTTGTTGCTCATTTACACTATTGTTCTCACCTTGTACATCATTCTCAAAGTTACTATGACTTCCTTGGAATCCAACTATTGACTAAAACCAGAAAGCATTGTGTGAGTAACAGTAGTCATAAAATCATTTAGAGAACATCATGACACCATATTTTCAATTTGAAACACCTTAGGATTAACCAAGGTCATTTATTCTCATATTATATTAAAATAATTCAAATCGGTTTTTAAAGAAAATGTAAATTATCCTAAGAATATCCCCTAGGAGTTTCATAACCAAGAGTGCAATAAGGCCCATTGTCATGCACCAGTTCCCGTTCGAGTCTAGATCAAAGTGGTTTTTCATGTTTTACTCATAGGTACATTTGTGCCAGATCCGCCTCTACCTGCTCATATCTAGACAGGGATTTATTGCTTGGAAAACTCACAAAATCTCTAAAATACCAAAATTTTAGGAAGTTCTTCTATACTAATCCTCAAATTCTATCTTAGGACTAGGTTCTCTAATTAGAGTTTATCTAAATATAGTTTCAAAGGTTTGTACTAAACTTCATCTAATACCAACTGTAATGCCCCGACCCCAGAAGACCAAATTTGGTGCACTATTACGTATCATTGTCATGATCATAAAAGATCAAGTCTCGAAAGAACGATTAGTTTAGTAGCCTTTGAAGTACTAGATACATTCATAAGAATTACATTACATCATAAAATGGAAAAATACAACAACATTATTTCCATAAACAACATTGATATCCCATAGACTATCCCTGAAGGTCAGTCATAATATACTTCTTTGCAACCCGGGAAAAATAAAACATAGAAAGGCATGAGCTCATATGCTCAGTAAGGATAACATTATAGCGGAAACTTTCATAAATAAGCATAAACATTTAAGGCAGTGTATAAGAGTAAAACAAAAGCCTTTTAAACTTGAACTTCAGCATAATATGACAATGATAAAATAAAATAATGTCATTTACTTATTCACATGGATATTCTACTAGTCAAATAATAACATGCAATATAAATAGCCACTTTCATAATGATAGAATGCATAATGGAAGACTTTCATAACCATATAGCCAAGGTCGTGCGCCAATACTACAAATACGATTTTGTCAAGGCCTTGTGAAAAGACACAATTTTGTCTCATGAGACCTACCTATGCATCGAGGAGCTATATAGGTCTCCACCCGTCACTTACTAAGTCCAATTCATTCCTCATATGAAAAGGTTGAAGCATAATCTGAACATTCGTATTAAAACTAGCATATGAAATGTCAATATTTTAACCACAAACCATGAATGGTATAAAAATAGCACATCCACAGTCAAAAATAACTCATTCAACACAATATGGAAGATTTTATTATAATAGATCAACCTCAATAGAGAATAATAGATGAAAATAATCATCAAAACTATTTAAGATAAATAACCCCCTTTTTCTTGAAAACATTTAAGAGTCTCACTATTTATCAAGAAGTTGTTTAAAATATATTTTTGAATCAAAGTGTCCCATAACACTTTGAAACTTTTTAAAGTAATTTTAATTTTAAAACTTTAATGTCCATATAAATAAATCCTTAAAACCATTTTTAAAACATGGACATTAATGAGAAATATTTAGAATAATAAATCTTTAAAACATTTTATAATTATATTTTAGTTAGAGTTCCTAACCAAAATAGACACACTTGAATACAAATAATTGAGGTAATAAAAATCTTTAATATCATGAGAATAAAGTGATTCATGATATACTATGTCAAAGTACATTATATAAACCATATAAAAGTGATTTGGTGTATAGCAACAAAGAAGTCTCAATGGAATGTAAATTGAGATGAAATCTCTTATAAAGACTGTATCCTTAGGTAAAGGATAAATCAGCGATATAATTATGTGTGACAAATATAAATAAACTCAATATGATTGGATATTCCATGTAAATAAATCAGAGGACATTCACACATATTCTTGTAAAACAACACCAATGAATTGGATATTTAACTCAACAAATTGAGATTGAGTTAAAATTACTTTTATCAAGTTCATATAGATGACTTGAGAATTTATAAATGGAGTGATTATGTGTATAAAAATTATATCCATAGAAATGGGAGTCAAAATTATGACATAAGAAAATTAATAGCGATTCCACACATAATCTTGGAGTAAAATAATCAATGAAGTATGCGTAAAGCCGAATGGGTGGAAATTGAAATTTCAAATTCCTTTATCGATTTGGTAACTTAAGAAACATACAACCATTAAATAAGGATCATAAAATGATGATTTAAATACCCATAAATTATATTATACTACACAATTAATACAATCATGGTCAGTACACACACCACATGCAATAAATAAGTGGTGAACAATGGAAATATCACAGAATTAAAAGTGAGATAAGAAACCCATTAATTTGTACTTTTTCTTTGGTCAAGGGTAGTTTAACCTCCTATATAATGGTTAAATAATTGTTATTAAATTTTAAAATAATCATATACATTAATATGATAACATATATTATCTTTTAACATTGTTTTGTTGATAATATCATAGTATTATCGTCGTTTTGGGTGTTAACATATTCATTTTCCTTTATATTCTTTGTTATGTGAGTCAAATTTGTTATGTATGGGATTTATATTATTAATATAAAGAATGATATCATGTATCTAAATAATATTTTTAATCATAAAATTAAATTTAGTCTTTAATGGATATGATGGGGAATGAATCTCATCGTGTTTGTGGAGACGGTAATCCGTACGTACGCACGAGCGACGATATCATTCTTTTGATATTAAAATAATATATAATTGGATGTTATGTCATATATAAAGAATAATAATCATGTTATATTTATTATTTACATCAATTACACATCATTATTATACCCATCAAAATAATATTGTATTGAATAACAATTACACCATGACGTGGAGACGGTACGCCGTACGTACGCACGTATGGTGACATGTCTTTCAAAGGATAGAGAGAATAATGATTATAGTTGTACCATATTAATAATAACATCATAGTATATAGAAGATACTGGAGTTATTATTTTAGAATAGAAACAACAAAGAATGAATAATTGGAAGAAGAAAAGAACTTGAAACAGGTTGTGAGATATTTACCTGTTCTTCAGGTTCTTCCTTTTTATTTGATCAAATGGGATCCATAGATTGTCTTTATGACTAAAGGAGGGCCTATGGGATTAAGGTAGGACAGTTGAGAGGGTATTTAGGTAGAGTTTTTCCAATAAAAATGCTTTTAAGGTGTTAATTTGAGGGAAGGGGGAGTGCCCTTTTATAAGAGGGGTGAGGGGCACCTTAGAAAAAACTAGAAATATTATTTTATAATAAAATCAATTTCGGTTTCTAATGGCTCTAAAATTTGTTATTTAAATTATAATGTGGGGATGGGTCAAAAGCCACTCAACCAATAGGTTTTATACTGGTTTGTATTACTATATTAACCTTATATTTTATATTTAACTCTTAGTTAAATAGTGTGACATTTACCATGTCTCTTTATATTTTTATATTATATGGCTAATAGACTTACTATATACTTCCAAACGAAACCCAAGTGGTTAATTAATGATACAACTATCATTATATATGTCTTTTGGATGATCCTTAGATTTTTAAGAATATAATATCATTTAATAATATAATATTTGTTTTAAAAACTCTTTTATGTCAATTTTGACACTATTTGGTATTTTTTTCTAAATTCATAACAGCATTATTACTTCTAAAAAAATCATCTAACCAACCCTAATATGTAATATTAACCTATAAAATTAGTTTAATTCATAAAAAGTCTCAAATTACATTTATTTGGATATTTATGGTATCAATTAGTTTAATATTTCATTAATTAGGTAATTACTGCATCATCATTGTGTCATTAATAAATTAAATTATTTAATTTCTAAAAAATATAAATAAAATACCATTATGTAGGAAATATTTTTATCTTTATAATGAATATTTATAGTCGAATTTATCTTATTTTTAACCCTATATTAAAAATGTTTTAGTTATTAAACTTTGATTTTAACTCTTTTAACTCTTCTTTGAATTAAATAATAATAAATGTCCTAATCTAGTCCAAGTAGGCCAAATAGGTTCATATTTTATTCCTAAGTTTTTTTTGGTCGAATTATACTTATCCAATAAAATTAGTACATGTGTTATGGTAATAATAATATCATTTTTACCCTTAAATACCTTATTTACTTTTAACCTTGGTAAATAAAAGTAAAAAGTTACTATTCACCAAAAATTATTTTCATCACATTGAACCACATTTTTCTTACTGATATCAATCATGTCTCTCAAATTTTTAAAATTCCACTCACATAAGCGGCAAAATTAAGTTTTATGCGAATTTGCAAATTCTCCTAGGAGGTGGGTAAAAGACGGTGAAAAGTTCAATAAAATTTTTATATATATAAAATTATTATAAACTGAATCCAATGAATTAAATTTAACTTATATAAGTATTATGTATCTTTTTTGACCTAAAATAAATTCAAATAAAATAAATAATTATTTAAATAAAAATTCAGTTTTAAACTATAACTTAGTGTTTTTCACAATTCATCAAAAATTAAAAGTTTTTAGAAACATACAAAAAATTCACCCTAATATAATTTTCATATTATGAATTCAAAATGGAGATCTATTTTACCAAATTCAAAACATAGAAATTTCATTTATTAGTTTAAAATTAATTCCTGTTGTCAAAACCAAAAGGCGTATTTTTAAGAAATAATAACTACAAAAAGATTGACATTTGTTTATGTCCAATTTCAAAGTGAAATTACTTCCAATGACCAAAATTGGATTAAATGGTAAAAATATAATCTAATTATACATCCAAACAATTCATATGTATAGTTTAGAACTATAAATTATTTTGATTAAAAAAGTTTTTTTCAGTTAAAATATATTATTTTTCACTATTCCCCCAAATATGAAAGTTATCAGAAGAACACCAAAAATTTATTGAAACTAAATTATTATGTCCCAATCCAAAATAAGTCATTTATTTTGTCAAATTGAATATATAAAATTTTCAAATATTGGATTTAAAAAGGGTTCTCCATTAAAAGGCGGTAAAATTGCAATTTTTGAAAAATACTTCTTTTATCTGAAAAAAATGAATTTGTCCTTACATTATGTCTAAGAAACTAATAATATGGATTATAAAATAATAAGGGTTATATATTGTTCAAAATTCTGTTAATATTATTCATAACTACTTTTGAACGGCTAGTTTGGTAAGTCGTGGTGCGCTTGAACTTGATGTTGCATGTAGTGTAAGTTATTGAATTACTTTGAAGAACTAATGTACTATGAAATCTTGGTTTGTTACATAGAATATTAAGTGAAATTACTCATAAGCAGATGAGACTTCCTCTCATGAATTTTTCACTTGGTAATCTCCAAGACATAAGATTATGAGAACAAACCTGTTAGTAGGAATTCCGCATGTTATGGTGTCATCAGATATTTCTACCTATGAGCTTATGTAATGATCCTTTGACTTTAATATTATTAGTAATATGTGTCATGACTCGTGCACTTTTATTTACTAATGAAAACCACCATGCAGATAGTTGGATGGAAGTAGGGTACATTGTGTGTGTCACGAGTGGCATGTTATTAATGAATAAGTCGAGGAAGGATTTTTCCCTTCCGTTTAGGGATGTTGATATCTCAGCCCTTTGATTGAAATAGAACCGTCTCATGAAATTCCATGGCCATGGTGTAACTATTAGTTTATTTTCAGTATTCAAATAACGTTGTATCAAGCATAAAAGTCGATGACACTATTATAAAACATGCTTGATGAGATATTGTGACAAACAGATTATACTACACAGTGATCATTCGTATGTGGATGTCATTGTTGCCACTTTAAGTTATTTCTCTTGGGTGCCTTAACCCATTGCTAGATAGTACTCTTGGAATTTAGGAAATCCCACCTAATGATAATGAGAAAGAATCATAGAGGGTCGCACACTAAGTGTTTCGGTGGTATTGGTTAAATTCTATTTTAATTTAATTAATAAATATTATTCTCAAGATAGTGGAATAATTTTATTCAAGTTAAAATTATTTCATAAATTAAATAAATATTTATTCATCAGATTGTGGGTAAAATATATTTATTTATTTTATTAAACATTTAATAAATATTTATTTACTAGTTTGTAAATAAAATATTTATTTAAGAGAATAAATTATTTATTTATTTATTTGGGTGTTCAATAAATGGATGTAGAGTTCGAGCAGACCAAGGTCGGTCCGGTAGAAAAATAATTATTTCCAAGATGATAAATAATTATTTAACTAGTTGACACAAATTAAAATAAAACTGCTATTATTTTTTTATTCGGAATTTTATTTATAATTCTATTCTGTGCAAGTTCGCGCAATATAAATAATGACGCAATATTATTATTATTAATATCATGGGTTTTCTCTAAGGTTATGAATGTATTTAATTGATGTTATGCAATTAAACATTTTAACTGAAGCCCCATGTCAATAAATAGACACATACGTCTATTGTGGAATGTACCAAACTGCACGCCTGGTGAATTGATAGTTGTTGAGCTAAACAATTTCTCTCTCGAATCCTCTTCATGCCCCAATCAAGAATGAGAGATGTTATTCAAGGCTGAAAAACAAGAGATCTAGAAAGACCAACACAAGACACTTGCTTCGCCATGCTAGCACCAGGAGAATGAGTGGTGTCGATCAGAGGACATCGGAGCACGTTTGGATCACCGCTAGAGGGATTCTAGTTTAGATCCATGCAAGTGAAACAAGATAATCTAGAAGGGTCATTCCAGACAATCAAAATCATCAACGAAGAAAATACCAAAGATACTGGTATTATTTTCTTTATGAAATTAATTAAATTAATTGTAAACATGATATGAAAGATCCTCTATAAAGGTTTTGGGACTCTTACTTCTTTATATAAATCTTTGATTTTAATCCTTGGAGACTAGCTTTCATTGTCGTATTGATCCTGAAATAATCATTGATCATGGTAAAAATTAAAGTTGGGTGTCGGCCCAACCATGCTTATGTTGCACCCATAACCTACAGATATCATCATCTGTATTTTCCCTTAACCAAGCCCAAGCAGAGATTTTATAACACAAGCATGAGTGAAACTGTTTGTGGGATAATTTTAGGTTCATCAAGATCACATCCCAAACTATATACGTCAAACCACACCATAAAAGTAACACTATCACACGTCTTGATATTATAGTGTTTTCTAGTGTATTAAACAGATATGTATCAATACCCTAATAATATTAGTATGTATATTTTATAGAATAATGAATATATTTTAATTTTTACTCTTGTCACTTTATAAATTATTTTTCATATTGATACAATAAAACATATATGGTATTTTGGTGTAATATTAAATTTAAATTAAGACATTTATTTTGATGAATTAATTGATTTTTTAAATAAATAATATTTTAGTAAAATAATATTATTAGTTAATTTTTATTAAATATAAATTATCATATAATTTTTATAAAGTCAAGTGTAATTTTTATATGGGTTTGAAAACTTTTATTATTAGAAAACCCAACTTTTCTCAATAAATGTAAATTATTTTTTAAAAGTGAAAATTAACATATATATAATTATGTGGTTAAAATGAATATTATATTTGGAATCATAACTTCAAAATTATCCAATGGTGTATTTTTCATATTTTTCTGAGACAATCTAACTTTCGGGTAAAAATTAAATAAGATATAAATATACAGTGTGTATTATGACATCATAATAACCAAAAAGTGTTATAATAAATAATATAAATTTTATAAATGAAAAAATAATTTTTTATAATTTAAAATAATGTGATTTTAAGTTTATTTTATTAATTTTATAAAACCTTTATGAATCCTCCAAATCCTATAATATATTTTATGGATTTAAAATCATTCCTTTAAGTACATAACTCACTTCCACATCATAAAGGGTATTATTTTAATAATTTTATCCAATAAACTTATAAAATAATTAAAACCAAAACTATTTGGTTGAAACCATGGGTAAAAACCATGGTAAGGTTTGTGGTTTTGATTAATTTATTATATAGATTCCAAAACCTAAGTTTGAGAAATAATAAATAACTCCCCTCACTTTTACTATATAAACCCACCCAAGATCCCATTTATATTCACTAAAAACCATTTTATCACGTCCTTACTATAACCTCCTAAATCTATAGTCCTTCCAAGGTTCCCTGAATATCGTAAGAAGCACCTCCCAAGCATTTGGAATCACCCTCTCAAGGTATGGGGCCTTTTTCTCCTCTTTCCAAATCAAGCATCTCCTTCATTTTATGCCTTTTGTTTGCAATTCCTAATATTGGGATATGTTCTTACATGTCCCCCTTACTATAAATTTTATCTTTAAATTATGATATACATATTCATTAATCTCTCCCATTAACCTTTATATACAACTTTTACCATTCTAAAATTTAGAAAGGGATCCCCTCCTTCTCCTCTTTATTCAAGTATCTTCTTTGTCTTATGTATTTTGTATTCATTTCATAATGTTGGGATATGTTCTTACATATCACCATTACTATAAATTTTATGTCTAAATGATGATATACCCCTTTAAATCTCATTAATATCTCCCTTGAACATTCATATGTCCCTGTTATGCTGCAAAAATATCACTGAGGTCTTCTATGCCAAACAATTGTGTAGTGAATATTCATACTCATTTCCTATAAAGAGTGTTCACCTTTATGCACTTATAATTATTTTATTTGGGACTTACATGTATTTAATCCATAAAACATAGTCTTGGAATAAAATTTTAGAATAAATTATTCCATGTTTTATGATCTATGTGGAACATTTAAGTATGAGAATGAAATTAAAGTGATGCATGTACCCAAAATTATATAGCGCTTCAATGAATTGGGTAATGGTTTATTCTCATGATATGTCATGAAAGGGATTATAGAGAGAACCTAATCTATCATGGTTCTTTTTACATCATTATTTATTTTCATATATCCTTTACATATGTTTATGATGTAGTGTTTTAAGTTGTTTCCACATTTCCCATATTTTCTTTATGTTATCATGTTATGTAGTGCCTCATTGTTCATGTTTATGATTATCACCCATTTTATGTCTCGTTTATATGACTATTTTCAAAAATTTATTACTTTTCTCATGTTATGAAATATTTATTCCCTTTCTAGGCTTTATAGCTCAACAGTTTATTATATATGTCCCCAGATTATCCCATGTGGTTTTAATTGTGAAGGAATATTATGATCATGTAAAGGATGTTTTAAATAATGGTGATAAATTTACTATTTTAAGTTGTTAAATAATGTACCTAATTCCCAAATACACTATACTTATTGATATTTTTTATTTGAATATGTGTACTCATATATAATAAATCATTAATTAATGTGTAATAAAGTGAAGGTTTTTCATAATCAAGACAGTGAGAGATATGTCATGTGCATTTGTAATTTACATTGGAGGTTCATGGGGAAAACATTTTCCATCATTCAAGGTTACTTATAATAATATGTATCCCTCATTTATTATAATGGAACCCTTTGAGGAACTATTGATATGGACCTACAGATAATCATTATACTAGACTAAAGTTGAGGATTCTAGGTTCAATAGACCATATTTGATGCATAGTATGATTGAAAAAGTATAGGGGATTAAAGGGATAATTAAGGCTCATAAAAAACCATTATAAATATTATGTGAATCATTGGAGGATATATTTAGAGTTTAAGGTATGTGATAATGTGTTTTTTATGGTTTCCATTTGTCAAGGAAAATTTATGTTTTCTAAAGGTAGTAAGTTTATGCATGGATTTGTTGACTTTTCAAGGTGTTGATATGAGTTTAACATTTGGAATACATGTTGGTTAATCCACCATAAATGGATAAATTATATAACTTTTTCCATGTGATTCAAATTCAATGATATATTCATGATGAATCTCATGTCATTTATTTGGTTGATTTGGATATTTTGGAGGAATGTATGTTGGATAAAGAGTCATAGATTTAGACTCAGTTACAAAATATGTTTTGAAACTTAATCCTATCATGATTTTTATATTTGATTAAGTGATGATTTTTTTATATAGTTATTTTTTTATATTAATTCTAATCCTATGTCATTATGGGATTCTTGTTTGAAAATTATTATAAAGAAGCTAACCCCAGTATCCAAAATGTATTGGTTACTTTATTACATTGGCGTATTATACAAAGAATCTCATCTCGAAGGACTGAATAGTTTGGTAGTTTTGGAAAAAAAAATATATACTTGAATATTAAAATACAATTTAAACTATAAAATACCACATAGATAATCCTTTCAAAACACCATTATTATCCTTTCTTAACCATGAATATCCGTTATAATTAAATTCTTAGCATTCTCATGAAAAAACATAAGAAATGGGTGAGCTTAGTTGATCAGTAAGGGTATAAATTCAGTGGAATATATCATAAATAATCATAAATTAATATGGAAAGTTAAATAACTAAAACACATTCCATTTAATCTTTAACTTGTGCATAATATGTCAGGAATAAAAGAAAATTGAATAATTCCATATAAACAATCCCATGAGCTATAAAACTTATCCATGGACATTCTACTAACCATATAATCACATGGAAATCAATAACTAATCTCATCATGATAAAATTCATAATGATGGAAATCTGAAACATACTATTGAGGCCTCGTTCAATACATATGAAAATAAATGGGTAAGGCCTCAGCCAAATCCCAATATGGTTTGTCTAATGAGAACTAATGATGCATAGAAGGGCTATATCCGGCCTCCCCTATAACTTATTATAACCAATTCATTCCTCATGTGAATATATTGAAACATAAATAACATATACATATGAAATATAAGTAACTCCCCTCAAACATAATCATAAATCATTCGGAGTCATATGGTGAATGGTATAAAAATAAAATGTCCACAGTAAAACTGCTCATAAACTATTTAATAAAATATGATACCATAATAGATCAACCTCAATGAAGAATAATATTTTACAATGGATGTTTACATAGATGAAAATAATCTAATAAAATCATTGAAAATTATTGATAGAAATAATTTTTTTACATTAAAAAAAAATTATTTAAAAATATTCATGACTAAAAAAGAAAAAAATTATTTGAAAAGAACCTTTTAACCTTTTAAAGGAAGCTTCAATACATTAAGGAATAATTGTGGCTAAAAAATCTTCTCACATCACATAAGTTAAAAAACATTCCTTTCATATTTTTGTCGAAAAATTAATAAATTACGTTGTTTTGAAAAAGAAAAAAAGATTCATTTAAAACCATTTTATAAAAATCAAAACATGGGTAAAAGAATTTAAAATATTTTAGGATAATACATAAAAAATTAAAACATTTTTAGAAAACATGTACATGGGAAAAAAAATGTTCCGGGTTCGAGTCCTCACAAAGGCAACGCGCACCATTTGTCAGCGAATCTCTCGTCCCCTTCATCCCGTGTGGAACTGGCCCAAGCCCAAGGGTTGGCCACCTTGGGCCTAGCTGGGGACGTGCGGCGCGCAGGTGGGCAAGGCTAAGCCCTATACCTCGTTACCCAACAACACGTTTACGCCCGCGGGGGCTGGGTGAGTTGGTTCAAGACGGTGGCGACCCGTCGCTGAGGTTCCGGGTTTGAGTCCTCACAAAGGCAACGCGCACCATTTGTCAGCGAATCTCTCGTCCCCTTCATCCCGTGTGGAACTGGCCCAATCCCAAGGGTTGGCCACCTTGGGCCTAGCTGGGGACGTGCGGCGCGCAGGTGGGAAAGGCTAAGCCCTATACCTCGTTACCCAACAACACGTTTGGGGCCTCTGAGCGGCGTCTACCCAAGATTCCACGGCGGCTAGGGTTTCACTTCCCGCGGCGTTTTCCCCCTCCCCCTCTGGCCTGGTTCGGCTCAGCTCCTTCGGGTCTTGGATCGGCGTGGCATCTTCATGCGTTTGAGGTTCGCCTCTCCGGCTTCCGCTCCCGGTGGCGTCAGATCGATGGTGTTCCAGCCTGCGGCTTGGCGTGCGTCGATGAAGTCTCTGCTCCGGTGTTCTCCGTTGGCGATGCCTCTTCAGATCTATCGAATTGTGCTTTCTGTCTCGGTTCTTCCTCCGTATCCTGGCGTCACCCCAAGTGGTTCCGGCGGGTTTCCGTGGGGAGCTGCGTCGTTCTTCAGTTCTAGAGGGGGGGGGGGGGTTTTAATCTTGCTGAGGTGCATTTTCTGCAGGGTTTTTGCTTGATTGCTTCTGGATGTGATATTGGTTTTCTGGTTTGGATTTGGATCTGGATTTTTGGTTTGCCTTTGGACTGTTTTGGCTTTGTGGTGGCGGCGTGTTTTAACAATGGTAGCGTGAAGGATAGTTGTATGGTTTTGAAGGAGGGTTAGCTCTGAAGGAAGAGGCAAGAGGAGAGATGGTGGAGTTTATGAGGAGTTTGCACTGGGTTTTTCTGATCCAGTGGTTAAAGATGAATTTTTCTATTGAGTTGAGTTGCTGAAGGTACAATTTATGATGAGACTGGTTGGTTTCTGGCTGGTTTGATTCCTATGATATG
The DNA here is from genome assembly GCA_963277665.1 of Viscum album. Classification (NCBI taxonomy): domain Eukaryota; kingdom Viridiplantae; phylum Streptophyta; class Magnoliopsida; order Santalales; family Viscaceae; genus Viscum; species Viscum album. The sequence goes on from OY728137.1 coordinate 278,449,319, forward strand.
TGATTGTCTGATTTTGTTTTGAACTACTTTTTGGGTTTGGGTAAGATGTTCACCCTCATCCATTTGCTTGTTTACTGCACTTTTATGTCTCTTTAATAAATGGTCAGAGGTTTTGCCTCTGACTGAACTTTCCTGGTATAAACAATCCCGAATAATTATGAGATTTTAAAATAACTCTTACCTTAGGTCTGATTTCCTTTATATGTATTTGAAAATCCGGTATAATGGATTAAATAATTAATTTAAACCCAAACTATATTTTATTATGATATCATATATGATTATCTTATCACCCATTTTTTAATAATATTTAATTATTACACTTATTTCGGGTGTTAACTGCTTTATTTTCTTATTCATGTTTCATCATATATGTCTCGATTCTTGTGCATAGGATATAGTTCCGTCATATAAATAATTATATTAAGGTCATATATATCATATTTATTCATTATATACATTTTTTATAATCATTCTTGAATTGTGAACATGGAAAATGAATCGCATCGCGTCATGGAGATGATAGGTCATACGTACACACGAGCGATGGTATCATTTCCTTATTGGTGAAAGGGTATAAAAGTGGATGGTATATTAATTTTTATAGAATAAATATCATTTCATAATTATAATATAAATATATTATTTACATAATTATACCCATCCAATTAAATTGGAGATGAAAAATAGATTACACCACAACATGGAGACGGTAAGATGTACGTATGCACATGTGATGCTTTTGTTTTTCATAGGATGGATAAAAGTTGGAATATGGTTTCCCCATAATCATAATAACAAATAATAATATATATTATAATGGAATTATTAATTTATCATGGAAACAAAACATAAATAGTAAGTATTAGAATAAATTAACTTTGATGAGTTAGTAAAAATGAGTCCCTCTTCTTTAGTGGACTTCCTTTAGATCTCTTATTAAGGGACCCCGGGTTGGTGTTTTTGGAAGACCAAGATATAAAAAACTTTTAGAAGGATTTTTTAATAGAAATAGATTGGTTTTGGTTTATCTATAATGCTCAAAGTGGTGTAAAGAAGTTAATGAGGATGTTTACTTTTATAATTGAGGTGAGGGGTACTTTTGGAAACTATAAAAATATCAATTTAATATAAATTAATTTTAAATTAAAAATGGATCCAAAGTGAGTTATTTAAAAGATAATATAAGTGTGGTTAATAATATTATTAAAGAATAATTTTTAGTAAATTTTAGGTCACATGATTACCCTTGTTTTTGAATTTAACCCTTATTTAATCCATTTAACTCTTATCGTGAAAACATTTGTTTTTACTTCTTATGGGTTAATACAGTTACTATGAAATATAAAAAGAACCATAAATGGATCATTTATGAAATTATAAACCTTATATAAATAATTTGGATGAACTTTATATTATTATGAATTTTATGTCATTTAATAAAATATTATTTATTTTAAAGTATCATTAATGTCATTTTTGATATTATTCATTACTTGACTTTTTAAAAAATCATAAAGACAAGATATCATTGAAACAGATACTTTAACACATAACTATCATATAAAATTATTTTATAAAATTATTTTATGACATTAATTATCTAAAATTATATTTATTTTAATATTTTTAATATCATTTATTTGACATTTCCATTAATTAAATAATTGTTGCATCATCATTATGTAATCCTTTAAGGTGATTATTTATTTCATAAAAATTGAAAATAAATACCCATTAGGAATATAAAAATTTTAGTGTTCAAATGACTATTTATAGTCAAATATATATTCTGAATAACCATATATTAAAAATATAATACTTATTAAAAACATGTGAATGATGTATGTCACTTTTCTTAAAATAAAATACTATAAAAGGATTAAAGTCATCCAAGAGGCTCCAAAAATACATAAAATATTCTCAACGATGCTTTTTGTTGATAATAACTTATTCAATAAAATTATCACAACTTTTAGGTTAATTTTTCTAATATTTATAATATTGTTATTTACTCTTAATTACTCAATTTACCCTAAATCGTGGTAATTAAAATTACTAAGGTTACTCTTCTTATTGGAAAAAAATAAAAGGGTAAGATTTACTAAATTTGGACCTTATGATTCCAAATATGGAATCAATTTTTTAAAATTTAAAACACATAATTGGATGAAATTAATTTAAATTAATCCCATAGAAGGGGAGAGAAAATGGGCTTTTAAAGTGAAAACATGCAAAAGTCTAAAATGTTTTTATATCCACATTCAATATAATAAATATTACAATAACCATAATTTTATTCATATATGTTTTATTTTTATAATTTTACATTAAAATTAACTTAAAATATAATTTAACATCATAAATTATTTAGATGAAAAGCCAGTTTTTAATTAAAATGTAGTATTTTTTTACTATTCATTAAAAAATGAAACATATCATAAAAATACCAAAAATTCAAAAAAAGTAAATTTTGATAATTAACTTTAAAAATGAATTTTATTTTTTCAAATATACTTTATAAAAGTGTCTAAATTTAGTTTCAAAACAAGTGCACCATCAAAAGGTGGAAAAACTACCTTTAGAAAAATATAGCTTTTATGTGTAAAAGTGGATTTATTTTTACATCATGTCTAGAAAACACATAAGATGGTTGTTAAAAATTATATCGAACATATAAATTTCATAATATGGTTAATACTATTCATTCCCACTAATTTAACAACTATTTTCTATTTTTTCACTTTAAATATTAATATTAACATTGTATCTTGGTTCGTTTAAGCTCAGTGTTGCATGAAACGTATACTATCAAAGAAGTTAAATTTAAAAATAGACATTTTGTAAAATCATGGGGAGTTAAATTATCCCCTAATTCAATAAATTTTTTCTCCATAATATGAAATTTCATTTTAAAAAATAAAATTTTGATACTAGAAAATTCTATTGTGGGAAACCCACATCGAAAATAGGGTTAATAAAAAATACTCTTAACAAAAGGGAAATGGAAGTGTAATGGTCACCACAAAATTAGTAATTTTAATAGGAAAACATTATTTTCTAGTGAAAACATGGATATAGAATAGAAATCTACATATCATGTTTTGATGTAGAGTGATAGAGAATATAGTCATTAGAAAGTTAACCATCACAAAACCTTAAATTCTTGATCGGTTAAAATACCATTAATTTCACTGAAAGAAAAGTAAACATATAAAAGTTTTGGTCCAATATAATTTTCCTATAGTTGAGGTATTATTTTACTATATATATAGGCACTTGAGAAAATAAACTTAGTTGATTTCATTCCATTTCATAAGCATAATCTCATCCTTTTGATGTGTTTTGATCTATTTACACTTCATTATCATACACCATGAGATGGATATTTAAGATTAATTTTTCATACCTAAATAACTTTTAATTAATTATATGGTCTCTAAGTCATTTTTTGGCTTTTATATGATTACTGAAACTAAAAATGTTAGTACATGTTATCAACAAACAACGATTTATAAAGTTTAACTTAATCTATTCCACAAGTAGTTAATCTTAAGACTCATCAAAAACATGTCTGCCCAAATTCAACAACCAAAAAAAATCTGAAGGAAGGTCAGTAAATTTTAAAAATAAATTTAAAATTAGATTTTATAAACATAATTTATCTCTTTATCCCTCAAACAAAATATATTAACACCTCAATCACCTTAAAAACTTAAATAAAACATGCATGATTCCAAATCCTTAAAGAAGAATTATTGTATTAAAATCATTTTCTATTTCATGATTCTTATATCCACAATATCATAACATAATTATTTAATCCAAAAACTCAAATAATTTTATTACTCCACTTTGATTTTAGTAATTTTATAATCATAACCTTGATCCCTTTTCTACTTTTAAGCTATATTCCCTTAACTCTTGGGACATTCATTTGTGTAGTGGCCCATATCCTTATATTTAAATCATTGTACAACCTCTTTATTTTCTTTTTAATCACATGACAGGTGTTTTTTCTCTTCAGAACCTTGGAAAACTCTCATTCCATTCAAGCAAGCACTGTGGTTTTTCCTTCCAAATTAATCAAATGTGGAAAAATCCTTCTTTCCCTTCTTCCCTTTATCCAAATTTTTCTCTTCCATACTCTTCTTCTCTTATTTCCTTTAAAATACATAAGACTTGAAGAATTATTTCTCTGTATTTATAGAACATGATACTATATTATCATATGATGATAATGTTTTTGAATACTAGTTCCCTTCGAAGAATTGGCTTAATCCCATCGAATAAACAATCAATCTTACTTCTTGGGATACGTATGTAGTCCAAAACAAACCTTGTTAGTATTATAATATTGGATTCATATTTGGAAGCATTATCTTCCTATTTTTGTCTCAGACTCAAGAATTGTCTCTCTATATATACTTATAGTTCATGAGAGAAATATTTTTCTAAAGAAAATTCCTTTAAATCCTTCCATTCCATGTTTTCTATTTCTTCATACTCCATTTTGTTTTGAATCAATGACCACCATTGATTTATATCTCCTGAGAGATGATAAACTAGCATTATAACCCTCTCTCTTTTGTTACTACCCAAATAGATAAATGTATTTTCTAAGGAACTTATCACTTTCTTATATATAAATGGGTTTATAGTCCCATTGAATAATGGAGGTTGTTATCACATGAAACGTTCTAACATTATTACACTACATTATGGATCATGTAGATCCATGTCAGTAAGGTTATTGATCATAACCTGAGTCAGCTATCCCAGTGAAATTATAATTTTTTAAACACCAGTTGAAGCTCTATATCCAACATCATTATCTTTCATAGTATGGAAATCCCTATATGGATTATGTGTGTTAATATGGTTTCCAATCCTTCTTCTAGGTTCTATTTATCAAAAATTTCATACATTAGCTTATATCATAAGATTATAAAACATAATTTATAATCTCAAAACTAGTGAATCACAAAACCTAAATTGAAACTTTAGGGATAAGTAATCTATAAATTATAATATTAGTTTATTTTGATATATATCAAAAAATTTCAAAGGGTTTAATTCTATAATTGATGTTTTCTGAAATCTAGTTCCCAAAATTTCAACAAAACTTCCTCTAATACCAACTATAAATACCCTAACCTCAAAATCCTAGATTTGGTGGTTACTTTATTAAATTATCATATTATACAAGGAATCAAATATTGAAGGACCAAATAGTTTAATAGTTTTTTAAAACTAGATACATACTTGAATCATAAATTGTAATTTAAAATATAAAATACATCATAGATAATACTTTGAGCACACTATTATTATCCTAGATTAACCCTACATATCAGTTGTGATATACTTCTTAGCATCTTAGGGAAAAATAAAACATCATAAATGGGTGAGATAAGATTCTCAATAAGGGTATACATACAGTGTAATCTATTATAAATAAGCATAAACGATTATGTAAAGGTAAATAACTAAAACATATGCCTTTTAATCATTAACTTCATCATAATATACCAAGAATAAAAGAATATTGAATAATTCTATAAAAACATACCATGAACTCGAAAACTTATCCATGGAAATTATACTAACTGAATAATCACATGGAAATCAATAAATAATCTCATAATTATGTAATACATAATGCTTTACATCTGAAATATATCATCGAGGTCTTGGACAAGACATATAAAAATAAATGGGTAAGGTCTCAGCTAAATCCCAATATAGTATGTCTCATGAGACCTATCAATGCATCAATGGGATATATCGGGGCCCTCCCATCACATATTAAGTCTAATAAATTCCTTATATGAATGGGGTGAAACAAAAACAACATACACATATGAAATGTAAATAACTCTCCCCAAACATAATCCCAAACCATTATGAGTAATATTGTGAATGGTATCAAAATTGAACGTCCATAGTCAAACTGATCGTAAACCATTTAATAAAATATGATATCATAAAGATAAACCTCAATTAATAATAATATCCAACAAAGGGTGTTGACATAGATCAAAATACTCTAATAAAATCAGTAAAAATTCTTGAGAGAAATAACTTCGTTTTTACTTTGAAATAATTTATTTAAAAAGATTAACAATTATAAAATAAAACGTTTTCTTTGAAAATAAACTTTTTAAAATTTTACAGGAATCTTCAAAACATTAATTCATCATGATGTCGGAAAAATACACTCATTCCGCATAAGTTAAAAAAGCATTTCTTTCATATTTTTTTAAAAAAAGTAATAAAGTACCTCATTTGGAAAATAATAAAAATATTCATTTCAAAACATTTTATCAAAATTCAAACATGGGTAAAATAATTTAAAAAAATTAGGATAATAGTAAAAAAAATTTGAAAACATTTTTATAGAACACGAACATATAAGAAAAATGTTCCCCGATAAATACTTAAACATAAAGAATATTTAATAATAATGATATTGTGAAATAACCCTTAACTTGGATTTGAATTACTTTATACGTATATGAACCTCATATATATTGTTTAAATAAATAATTTATACCATAAAATTATTCATATTTATGATATCGTATATGATTATCTTATCACCTGTTTGGTGAAAATATTTTGTTATTACCCTTGTTTCATGTGTTAACTACTTCATTTTCCTATGAATGTTTCATTGTGTAAGTCTCAATTCTGGTACATAAGATATAGTAATGACATATAAAGAATTATATTAAGGTCATGGGTATAATATTAATTCATTATAAACATTGGTATACTCATTCTCGAATGGTGAACATGGAAAATGAATTGCATCACGTCAGGGATATTGTAGGTCAAATGTATACACGAGCAATGGTATCATTTACTCATCGGTGAAAGGGTACGTGGATGGTATGTTAACTTTTTTATTATCTATATAATGTAATAATTATCATATATATCTATTATTTCCATAATTATACTCATCCAATTAAAGTGATTATGAAAAACAGATTACACCAGGGCGTGAAGACGGTAATCCATATGTACGAACACACAGTGTTTTTATTTTTTGCAGAATAAATAAAAGGTGGAATATATAATTCCCCAACTAGATTTTCCTAGAGTTGGTTTATTATTTTATTAAATTGGAATTATCATAAGAAAATAAAGTCCTGAAGGACCAATTGGTTTGGTAGCCCTAGATATTCTATATACAAACATAAGTTTTAGATTACATCTTGAAATCAAAAATAACATATTATCCCATTTGAAAACTATCATATCCCTTATACTATCACTACATGTCAATAATAATGTACTTAATCACTCCTAGTGGGAAATGAAACATAAGAAATTGGTGAGCTCAGATGCTCAGTAAGGATAAAAAATATAACGTAAGCTATCATAAATAAGCATAAACTTTTAAGTCAAGGTATAAAACTAAAACACAGTCCTTTTAAAAATAATATTCAGAAAAATATGGAAATAATAAATAAAATAAGGCCATTTAAACTTTAACATGGATATTATACTAGTCAAATAATCACATGAAATGTAAATAACTAATTTCATAAAAATGAAATGAATAATTCCAAACATCATAACCATATCGATAGAGCCTCGTGCCAAGACCATTACCACACCATCAAGGACTTGTGAAAAGACACTATTTTTTCTCATGAGACCTACCAATTCATATAGGGGATATAGAAGCTCTTACCCACCACTTATTAAGTCTAATACATTCCTCTTATGAAAAAGGGTGAAACATAACATAAACATTCGTATTAAAACTAGTATACGAAATGTTAAGACTTTAACCATAAACCATGAATGGTATAAACATAGGACATCCATAGTAAAATATATAATAAACCCTTAAATACAATATATAATATTTTATCATAATAATTTAATCTCAAATAATCATAAAATCCAACAAAGGATATCGACATAGATGAAAATAATTTAATAAAATCATTAAAAATATTTAAGGGAAATATCCTTTTTTTACTTTGAAATCATTTAGAAGCCACAAAATTATAAAAGAAAAAAAATATTTTTAAAATAACCTTTTAATATTTTAGGAAAATATTTGAAATTTTAAGGCATTATAATGGTTTAAAATAACATATTACAATGTATAAGTTAAAAAAATCATAGTTTCTTTAGTTTTTCGAAAAGGTTATAAAGTAACTCATTTGGAAAATAGCAGAAACATTCCTTTCAAAACGTTTTATAAAATGTAAAACAGGGGTAAAAATGACTTTAAAAAAATTCAATAATATTTTTATTTAAATTTTAAGAAACATGTACATGGACGATAAATATTTCCCAGTAGATACTTATGTATAAGCAGTCTCGGATAATAAAGAAATTGTGAAATTAACCCTTACAAAGATCGTATCATTATAGTGGGGATAAATCAATGAAATAATTATGTGTAAAAAATATAAATCCACCCAATATAATTGGATATTAGTTATAATACAATCATAGGTCATTCACACATATTCTAAGAAGTATATAATCATTGACATTGATGTTTTAACTCAATGAATAGAAATTAAATTAATATTTCCCTTACCTTATACTTTCCTTTAGTCGAGGGTGATTTAGCCTCCTTTATAATGGTTAAAACATGTTAATAAATTATAACATTAACATATCCATATTTATGATATCATATGTTATCCTCTTATATCATTTTGGTAATAATATTTCAGTGTTACCATTGTTTCAGGTGTTAACTACTTCATTTTCCCATTCCTTTTTTTCATTTAGGTCTTGTTTGTTATGCGTAGGATATATTTTATTCATATCCAAAATAATATTAAGTTAATAATTATTACTTTTAATCACAATATAAATTTTATAATCATTGCTTAATTTTTAACATGGATAATGAATCTCACTATGTCATGGAGACGGTAGGTCGTGCATACGCACGAGTGACCGTATCATTCTATTGATGGTTAAATGGTATAGAATTGGATGGTATATTATTTTTACAGAATAATTATCATGTTATATTAATTATTTATATCCATTATACTCACCATTATACTCATCCAAATAAATCAGTGTTGAATAACAAATTAAACCACGGTGTGGAGACGGTAAGTTGTACGTACGCACATATGGTGATATTGTTATTTATATGATGGATAAAATGAGGAATATGGTTGTACCATGATTATAATAACATTTATGTATATGTATGATACTTGAGTTATTATTTTTATAAGTAAAAATCTTATAAATAGAAAGTATAAGAAGAATAGAACTTTGAAAGGAGTGATAAAACAATTACCTCTTTTTCAGGTGTCTCCTTTTGGTTTGCACAAAAGGATTCCATAGGATAGCTTTTTGCCAAAATTTTGGCCTCTAGGATGAATTAAGGAAAGTTTTTAGAATAATTGGGTTGGTTTTCGCCGATCCAAATGGATTTTTAGTGTGAATTAAAGAGAAGGATAAGTGCCCCTTTATAAGAGAGGTGAGGGGCAGTTTTAGAAGATCTTAAAATATTTATTTAATATAAATTTATTTTCAGTTTAAAATAGCTCCAAAGTTATTTATTTCGAGTCCAATATGAGGATGGGTATAAATTATCTCATTAAATTATTTTTATATAAGTTTATGTCACGAAATTAAACTTATATTTTTTGTTTAATCCTTAATTAAATAGATTAGCTCTTATTATGTCATCAAGTATTTTTAAACTATAGGGTTAATATAATTACTATAAAATTCCAAAATAACCCCAATTGGATAATTTATGAAATATTTAAAACTATAATAGTTATTAATCTAAAACTAATATTTTTATGAATTTTATATCATTTAATTAATTATTATTTATTTTAAAGTACCATTTATGTCAATTTTGATACTATTTGAAATTTTTATTTTAAAAAATATCAATCCAACAAGATAACTTTGAACCAATAATTCTAATATGTCACTAACATGTCTATGTTATCTATAAAATTATTTTATGTCATTAATTAAGTTAAATTATATTTATTTTAATATTTTAAATATAATTTAATTGATTCTCTCTTCAATAATTCAATTACTGCAACATTCTTATGTCACCATTTAATTTAATTTTTTTTCCTAAAATTATTAAAAAATACCATTATATAGATAATAATTTTATATTTATAAATACTATTTATAGGTGAATTTATCTTATTTATAACCATATATTAAAAATGGTTTATTTATTAAAATTTGAATATGAAATTTTTAACTCTTCTTAAAAAAAGTATAATAAATGTCTTAATCTAACACAAGTGGCCTAAAAAATTATAATTTTGACCTAAGATTGATTTTTTTCGAAACACACTTATCCAATAAAATTAGGACAAGTGTTAGGGTAATATTATATTATTATAACATTAATTTTACCTTTAATTTCCCTATTTACCTTTAACCATGGTGAATAAAATCAAAAAGTTATTACTCACCAAAAATTATTTTGATCTTATTAGAACACATTTTTAATATTAATTAAAACCATGTATATTCATTTTTCAAAATTCAATTCTCAGAAGCGGTAAAATTAAATTTAATGCAAACCACGTAGATGTGGCTAGAAGGCGGGTAAAAGAGACGCTCAAAAGTTAAAAAAATTATATCTAATTTTATTATAAATTGTTTCAAATGAACTATATTCTATTAATATATGTATATTATTTATCTATTGTTACATTGAAATCAATTTATTTTGGTATAATTATTTAAATTCAAAAGTCATCTTTTTAACAACAATGGAGTGTTTTTAACTATTCATCGAAAATTGAAACTTTTCACATAATTACAAAAATTTCACCCTAAGATAATTTTGATATTCTGAATTAAAAAATTAAGTCCATTTTCCAAAATAAAATTTATATATTTCATAATTTTTTAATACTATTCATAACTGCTTTTAAACGGCTAGTTTAAAAGGTCATGGTGCGCTCAAACTCGATGTTGTATGTAGCACAAACTATTAAATTATTTAAAAGGAATCATACCATAGAATCTTGGGTTGTTACATTACTAAATCCTTCAATAAATTTTTTCCTTTCAATTTAAACTCGAAATTGAAAACTATGGGTTGTACTTTTCAAAATACCGATATTGAAATCCCACATCAGAAAAGGATTAATGAGACCTCCATTTTAAAATAGAGAATGTTAAGTACGAAGGTCACTAGAGATAACACATATTAGGGTTACATGTAGGAAAACATAAAAATGAAAGAAAATTAAACCATTAAGTTCTGATGGAGAGTGATAGAGAATATTATTAGGAGAAAGTTAACAATCAGAAAAAAAAATAAATGTTCGATGATCCAATGGAAAATTTGATTCATCGCAAAAGAAAGTACTATGAATTTTTTTTTGGGTTTTATGATCTTTCCCCAAGAGTTTAATAATTCATTTACTTCATACACTAAGAACATAATGAAACATACTTACTTACTTAATGATTATAGTTTCCTCCTTTAATCAATTTCTACCATATACTTGTCTTTTTCTCCAAACGATGAGTGTTCAAGATGAATTTTTCACACATGAAGCACTAGATTTATCTTTTAGAATATCTCATAAGTCATTAACCAAAATGTTAGTACAATAAAAAAAGTTCCAAAAATAATCTCAAAAATTCTATAGTAAAACCCAAAAATTTCATCATTTATCATTCAAGAAATAACTAACCTTCCTAAAAAATATTGTAGACTAATATTGAAACCCAAAAATTATAAGGATTTGACCACATAGTCTTCTAGGATAAATTTTAACATTTATCTCCAAATGACATAATCACTCTTAATGTATCATACTAAAAAGTAAATAACCTAATTATATATTCTCAAATATAGGTTAATAATTTCCATAAATAACCAAAATCTCTAAAATTCCACAACAAAATCATAGATTATTCCAAAATAAAATTCAACCAATAATCCCCAAATAAAACACCATAGTATTCTATTTACCTTAATCATATAAAGTTCCCAAAATATTGAATGTATTTCAAAATAATATTTATCACTTAATTCCAAAATCATTTTTCAATACCAATGATATCCATTTGATAAAACATAAGTTCCCAAAATCAGCTTATTCTCATTCCATCAACTTATTTAACGAAAAATAAAAAGTCATACAAACTTGGGACTTTACTTAGGCTAGTGGTAGGTGTTGCACCCTTGTTTCCCTTTGGTTGTGGGTTTAATACCATGGCCTTGCTGGATACAATGGGTTATCACTCTTTATGTGGGTTATTTTTATTTTTCTAAAACTATAAAACTTTTATAACATTCCAAAAAAGTGATAAAATATAAAAAAAAAGTAACCATAAAATATTTTAATATATTTCATTTTGTATCCTAAAATGTAATATCCCATAATTAACTTTAAATAATTTAAACCCTAATGGTTATTTATACATTTATAATTATATCTACAAAAGAAAAGATAATCTCTTCTTTGAATAACACTTTCATATAATAAACATCATGGTTAGACAAACTAAAATAAAGTATTCTAAAGTATTCCCATCATCAAAAGACAATTAATACTTTTAAAATTTTCATCATCCATTTATTTCCATATTGGTTCTTACTTAGCCTAGTGGTTATCCTATAGAATAGGTAATTGACTAATGTAATTCCCAAGTCCCCTACATTTATAGAAAATGACTGGGTAACATCTCGTCCTGGCTTACCATCCAACCGGTGGCCGGACTGGTGGGTTACATGGCCTCAAGTGCGTCTCCATGTACATCAAAGGTTGCCGACTAGCAGCGAGGGTCTCGGGAGATGATAGTGGGGAGACTATACTCTCATATCAGATCAACGCATTGGTATTATCAGAGTAAATATCATTCAATAGCGGAAGTAGTAATAAATTGAAAGACAATAGTGATAAACAGGTAATAATATCTATTTTATAAAAGGTGGAAAACGCTAGTTTACAATGCATGCATGTACAGATGATGTTACATTTTTGAAAGCAGGAAACATTATAGCATGCTTTACAATAAATACAAAAATAAAAGACAGCAAAGCCCGACGGCGATCCCCTAAGCATCCCAAGCTCCTGCTTGGTTCTTTGCTCCTAACTCCTCAGGTACAAACAGCACAGCATACAACCTAGGTCCTGCAAGCAAGAAGGTCTACTCGGGTACCCCAGTGCAATGGCGGCCCGAGTAGGGTGTGAGATATAAATCTTAGTAGGCTGACATCACCAATGTCAAACCCAATCCAGACAATGTATAATAATTAAAAAGTGAGAATGTATGGATAATTAAGTAAACATAATTACATAAGTAAATTAACACCCATCCAGGTTCCCAAGGGAGACCTGACGGTTATACCAGCTTCGGCTCGTTGCTGGTAAAGTAACCTGATCATGTCACCATATATATTTATATATATATAAAAGAATTTAGATCATATATGGCATGGGGTAAGAATGCCTCCCACCCATTTGTAAAAAAATAGTGGGAACGAGGTCACAGTCGACCCGTAGCCCGAAGCCGTAACATAGGGGAGCTCTCACGGTCTACCCCTAGCCCGAAGCTTAATCCTTTAAGTAGGGGATCTCTCATAGTCTCCCCCTAGACCGAAGCCATATCATAGGGGATCTCTCACAGTATACCCCTGGCCTGAATCTTAGTCATTTAATTAGGGGAGCTCTCACGGTCTGCCCCTAGCCCAAAGCCATATCATAGGGGAGCTCTCACAGTCTACCCCTAGCCCGAAGCTTAATCATTTAATTAGGGGAGCTCTCACGGTCTGCCCCTATCCCGAATCCATATCATAGGGGAACTCTCATAGTCTACCCCTGAACCAAATATTAATCATTTAATTATCATGGGTAATAAGGCATACACTTCTTATAACAATCATATCAATAAAACATGGCATTTTCATCTCAAAATATCACATAATCACATTTCAAGCAAACATGCATTAAAAATAATGAAAGGGGTTTAGGCTAACTCATCCTAGCCAAGCCCTAACCAAACCCTCCCATTTTCCTCACATGGAAAATGGATTTCAAGACACATCCATAAGGAAAATGGAAACATGTATATGGTTTACTACTTATGGCATTACCTCATAATCATTCAAAGAATCATCCCACATACACACAAGCAAACACACTCACGTTCATACTTAAGGCAACCCATCTTAAAGGATATGTTTATCATTCTTTAACCCTTTGATACCTTCTAGAGGAAACATTTCATATGGTCTTAATTCATCCCACTATGGTTATCATCATACTCAATTTTCCTAAACATGGCAAATTGACCCTAACTCAAGTATCATGGCCATATCATTCTATTTGTCCCAACAAAGAAAATTCACATACAAGGAATCAAAAAGGCACCCGAAAAATCCAACAGGCACGCATAAAAAGTCTATCACTACTTTTTATCTTAAAGACAGCGCACCTCTGATTGAGGGGTTTTATTATTAAATCGTGAGTTTAGTTACCAAGTAACCTCTTTTATTTAATTCCTACAATTCACATGATTTGAACAGAAGCATTCAATCAGAACTAACTTGCATAATTAAAATGCTAAGGCAATGCAATATTAAAATCACTATTACTTTACTTAAATTTAAAGGCAAGGAGAGGGACTCTACCTCAAGGTGGATTCATCTTTCCACTCCGGCTCTTGGAGCTTTCTAACTAAGAGTCACAGGCGAGTCGCCTAGTCTTTGGTGACTCGAAACCACGCCAAAACCCCAAACGCACTACAAAAAACATGATAGGAAATCATAAACATCAAAATCCCCAAAATCAACAAGTGTGAAACAAAGAAAGAGTTGAAAAACTTACCCCGAAACCAACCCGACGATCCGAAACCACCAGAACCGCTTTGCCTTCGGCGGCGGTTGCCGGAACACGAACCCAAGGGTTCTGAGACAACCTTGGAACAACCCTAGAATAAACGGAAAAAAGAAATCAAGAAACCCCCAATAACTAGGGTTTTTTTGAATCTCGCAGGTCGATGGATAGGCCGAAAAAAATCCAAGAAGATAGAGGAGGAGGTGGAGAGGTTCTTACCGTAGAGATTTGACGAAGAAATGGCCATAAATTGGAGGAAGAATCTCGATCGAGAGGAGGCCGCAAGGGGGGTGTTGTGTGTGGCTCAAGAGAGAGCCCCTCCCTGTGTGTCCTGTAGTTTGAGTGAGGGTGATGGAGAGATTAGATTAGGTTTTAATATTTTTATTTTATTTTGTTTTGTTTTATTTTTAAAAAAAACCTAAACTCACCCACACGCACGGTTTGACCCGCATGGTTTGTCAAACCTTTCGCAAACCGTGCGGAGTCCTCTGCCTCCAAGTCATCTGTTGCACGGGCTAGGCGCACGGTTTGGCAAACCGTGTGCAGCCCGTGCTCAAGCCACTTCCTCCTCTAATAAGGTCGCACGGTTTGGGCCACACATTTAGCCAAATCGTGCGCCAACCGTGCACCCTCTGCATCTCTTTTAAAACAAGGTTCTGGTGCTTCCGAAACTTGCCGAGTCACCTGGGAAACTCCTCGGTCCTTTTCCCAAGCACAAAACCAAAAAATCAAAGCATTTCAACTCTTGGAATTCTGTTTCAAATCTCAGTTTAAAAAACAACCCATTCAGTGGTTAAAAAAAGTTCAAATTCCTTCGCTTTTTAACCCGGTTCAAAACGCGGGTCATTACAGACTGTAAATGGATTCTTATGATCAGTTTTATTTTCTTCCATTGTACTCCTCATTTTTCCTCAGAAATCCTTTTCTTTATGTCCTTCTTTCCCAAACATAAAAAATTTCTTTGTTCTGTTGAGACACTTTCTTGGGTGTCTCCTTCCTCATTTCCCGCATGATGGAAATTGATCATTATTTTCTCCATGGTCTCCCCCACTAAAGCTCTTAGAAGACTCCACCTTTATCTTATTTGGTGTGTTTGGAATTTATTTAATGTATATGTTGTTGATCATATTTTTGTAAAATTTATTAGGCGTAAAAATAATATCTTTCATTCCTATCAACATTCTATTTGGTTGCTCATCACCACCACCTTCTCCAGATTGTCCTTAATGTTCAATGTTAATATGACTTCTTTGGGATCCAATCATTGACTAAAACCAAAATGTAGAGTGTGAGTAACAACAGTCGTAAAATCATTTAAATAATATCATGAAACCTTGTTTTTAATCTAAAACACCTTAGGATTCACCAAGTTTGTTCATTTACATGTTATATTAAAATCATTCATATTGGTTTGTAAAGAAAATGTTAATTATCCTAAGAATACCCCCTAGGAGTTTCATACTAGGTGCATAGAAGGCCAGTTGTCGTGTGCAAGGTTACCCCGTGTCAAGCCCAGAATACCTTTTCTGAGTTATTACACCTAGTTACATCTATTCCAGAACTACATCTACCTGTAGTATCCATATAGAGATATATTTTCTAGGAATACCCAAGTAATCTCTATATTACCAAAATTCTATGATGTTCTTTTATACTTTTCCTCAAATTCTATCATTGGATAATGTTCCCTAATCAAGGTTGTTCTCCTAATCTAGTTTCTAAGGTTTGTACTAAACTTTCTATCATACCAACTATAACTCCCCAAACCCATTTGCCTAGAGTTGGTGTATAATTTGATTAAATTGGCATGATCACAAGAAAATCAAATCCTGAAGGACCGATTTGTTTAGTATCCTTGGAAATACTAGATACAAACATAAGTTTTACATTACATATTGAAATTAAAAAAACATGTTATCCCCTTTGAAAACTCTCATATCCCAGAGAATATCACTGCCTTTATATCATAATATACTTCTTCATATCCTAGGTAAAAATTAAACATAACAAAGGGGTGATCTCAGATGCTCATTAAGGATAAAAAATATAGTGAAACCTATCATAAATAAGCATAAACTTTTAAGACAAGGTATAAAACTAAAACACAAGACTTTTAAACATAATATTCAGAACAATATGGAAATAATAAATCAAATAATTCCATTTAAAATTTCACATGGATATTCTACTAGTCGAATAATCACATGAAATGTCAATAACTAATTTCATAATGAGGAAATGCATAATGTCGGACATCATAACCATACCGTCAAAACCTCATGCCAAGACCATTACCATACCATCAAATCCATATTCCAAGACACTAATTTGTCTCATGAGACCTACTAATGCATCGAGGGGCTATAGCAGTCCTCTCCTGTCACTTACTAAGTCCAATTCATTCCTTATAAGAAAAGTTGAAACATAATAGAAACATTTGTATCATAATATTTAATCCTCAAATAAGCATAAAATCCATCAAATGATGTTGACATAGATGAAAATAATTTAATAAATTCCTTAAAAATCGTTAAGGTAAATATCACTTTTTACTTCTAAATCTTTTATAAGCCATACAATTATAAAACAAATCATTTATTTTGAAAATAAACTTCTAATATTTTAAGGAAGGCTTAAAAATGTTAAGGCTTCATAATGGAGGAAAATTTTTTCTTGTGCTGTATAAGTTAAAAACATTCTTTTTTTAATTTTTCTAAAAGGTTATAAAGTACCTCGTTTGGAAAATGATAGAAAGATTCCTTTTAAAAAAAATATAAAAAGTCAAAATGGGTAAAAATGACTTTAAAAAATTTTCAATAATATTTTGATTTAAATTCTAAGAAACATGGACATGGATGATAAGGATGTCCCAGTAGATACTTACATATAAGGAATCTCGGATAATAAAGAGATAGTAAAATTAACCCTTACAAAGATCGGATCATTGGAGTGAGGATAAATTAATGAAATAATTATGTTTTACAAATATAAATCCACCCAATATAATTGGATATTCAGTATAATACAATCATAGGTTATTCACTCATATTATTGGAAGAATATAACCATTGACATAGATGTTTTAACTCAATGAATAGAAATTGAGTTAAAATTTACCTTACCTTATACTTTCCTTTAGTCTAGGGTGAGTTAGCCTTCTGTATAATGGTTAAAACTTGTTATTAAATTATACCATGACCAAATACATATTTATAATATCATATATTATCCTCTTATATCATTTTGGTAAAAATATTTTAGTATTATCATTATTTCAGGCGTTAACTATTTCATCTTCCCATTCTTATTTTGTCATGTAAGTCATGTTTGTTATGCATAGATTATATTTTATTAATATAAATAATAAATTTTATTTCATAATTATTAATTTTAGTCACCATATAAATTTTATAATCATTCTTTAATGGTAAACGTGGAGAATGAATCTCACCACATTATGGAGATGGTAGGTCGTACGTACGCACAAGCGAAGGTATAATTATCATTATGGTTAAAATGTATAGAATTGGATGGTATACTAATAATAAAGAATCATAATCATGTCATATTCATTATTTATATCCATTATAATCACCATTATACCTATCCAAATAAAGTAGTGTTGAATAACAAATTACACCACAACGTGGAGATGGTAAGTTGTGTGTACGCACGCATGGTGATATTGTTATTCGTATGATGGTTAAAATGAGGGATATAGTTGTCTAATTATTATAAAACATCTAATTATATGGATTATACTAGATTTATTATTTTTATGTGGAAACAACATAGAAATATGAAATAGAAGAAGAATAGAACTTTGAAAGAGGTTATAAAACAATTGCCTCTTTTTCGGGTGTCTTCTTTTAGCTTGCACAAAAGGACTCCTTAGGATGGATTTCTACTCAAATTGTTGTAAGAACCCGGTTCTTATTTTAGAGGTACGGGCTTCTTCTTTTCCTTTTCCTTAAGTGGTTTTGAGAAAATATGGAAAATGGGGAAAAATCCTGAATTTTGGAACTAAACGTCGTGTACTTTATCCGCACGCCGTGTACTTTTGGCCGTGTTGGGATGAGTACACGGGGCATGTATCCATGCCAGGGATGAAGGGTGTAGGAACTGACTACACGCCGTGTAGTGGTACCTTACACGCTGTGTAGTCAGTCAGTAGGCTGGAATAGTAAGGCGGTGGAGTCCCCGCCAGCTGGGTGACAGTACACGCCGTGTACTTGGAGGTACATGTTGTGTACTCATGTCGACGGATGGACAGTGTGGCAGTGCCGCCAAATGAATAGTTAAATTAAGGGAGTACACGTCGTGTACTCAGAAGTACACACCGTGTACTTTGTTTTTTCAGCTTAAAACAGGCAGTAGCCTCCTCATTTGGCAGAGGAGGCACTTGAGCCATTTTGGAGCCAAAGGAGGAGGCCGGATCTTTGAAGATCCACCGGGAATTCGTCTGGAATCTGATTCGGCTTCGGACAATCTTGTTGGAACCGCACGGGTAAGCCCTCTCCTCTCCTGGTACCATTCTTACCAATTCTTCTCCAAACGTAATTTATTTACGTTTGAATGGGTTTTTGTTCTTCGTCAGATCTACGTCGTTCTTGGACGGATCTTTGAAGATCCACCGTTGCTTTACTGTATTGATGTATAACATGTTCTGGCTGTTTTCTTAGAACTTGAAACATGTAGCATCATCATTTATACACTATTGGTTGTATCCATTGCTATAGTTTATTTCAGTTGTGTATGGATTACTGCTTCCGCTGTCGTTGTATGTTTTATTTTTTATTTCGATGCGCTACACTTTGACAAATGAGGGCATAGTTTCCCCACTATCAGACATGGGCCCTCGCTGCTAGTCAGAAGCCTCTGGCGTTTGGGGAAATGCGCTTGAGGTCACGTGGCGAACCGGGCTCGGGGAACCTGTTGCGTGGTACCCAGGTCCGGGATGTTACAAAGTGGTATCAGAGGCGTTTCTTTTCTTTGACTTAATATTTGGAGTCGTAGTTAGGGATATGAAGGAACGGTAGTTGGTAATAAGCTGTGTCCGGGCGTAGCTAACCTGTGTACAGGGAAAATCCAGTATACCTCGTATTTTTTATTCTTTTGATTTTGCAATTTTACGGTTGATATGTTTTCACCGTTGGGTGACGCACTTGGATTGTGCTGTTTATATCTATTTGTGGGTTCTATTTAGTTGCAACCCGATGATATGAGGGTATGTCGTCTCATGCATCATATAGGAACATGCAAGATATCACATTCCATGCATAGTTTCCATGCCATGTAAGCACATTAGAATTTTCATGTTGTTGTGATAGTTGTTGTGCTAATAAAGCATGTTGTTGTGATAGCTGCTTGATAAATACATGCCTTGTGATATGGTATGTTTGTTTGAGCTTGTTTATATAATGGACTCCAAACTTTTGTTTTTGGGGAATATGGGCCCCCATTGACCGGAATTTGGTTGATCATTGACTGTTATTAGTTATAACACATATAAGATGTCAAACTTTGATTCGTGGGGAGTATGGGACCTCACGGATCGGAATTTGACACTTAGGTGTTGGTTTTTAGTATTTTCTGGGTTCCGGGGAAGTTTCTGAGGCATATTGTCCGGAAAACCCAGAATACACACCATGTAGGACCTCATACATGTCGTGTGTGTTCTTCTGTTCGGGAAGAAAAATGAACTTTTTGAGTACATGCCGTGTACCCTGAGTACACGCCATGTAGTCTCTTCCCGTGTCACAAACCGTATGGGTGGCGACACGGGGTAGGGAAGGGCTTGGGTAAAACACGCCGTGTAGTTTTTGTACACGTCATGTAGTGTGACCCGGAGTCCGGTCGTGTAACTAACAACACGGGTCGGTGAACTCCTTGACAGAACACGTCGTGTTAATAATAGACACACTATGTAGTGTGACCTGGGGACTCGGGCGTGTAACTAACAACACAGGTCGGTGTCACCTCTCCTTAGAAACGCCGTTTACCTGTGGGAAACGCCGTGTAGTCTTGTCTGAGGACAGACCGTGTGGAGTTAGCCGTGTGGCTGGGAAACGGGATGGTGTACACGCCGTGTGTGGGTGTAACACGCCGAGTGGTGTAAATCTGAGTAGTCGGTCATGTCACAGACGACACAGGCAGTTGGAAAATAACACCGTACACGCCTTGTAGATATTATACACGCTGTGTAGTTTTGTTCGACAGAAGCCGTGTGGCTTATCCGTGTAGAAAGACCCGGGCAGGGGAAGGGAAGTCAAGTACATGCCATGTAGTCATTGTACACGCTGTGTAGTCTTGTTTTGCCAATTTTGAATGCCTTCTTCCTATTGTTTCCTTTGTGGTTCCTTCGCTTTTCAGTCTTAATAATCTTAAATCTGAGGCGTGCTTTTGACCTTGTAGTGTCATGCCGCCTAGACGACTGCGAGTTGTTTTCCAGGAGAGCGGCGATGATTATACTCCGGAGATGGTGGGTCATGGGCTACCAGTTGATCCTCCAGTAGAGACAGATATGGTGCCAGCTGTTATACCAGACACAGGCGCGGAGGTGCGGTTCTGTGAAGGCTTATTGCGGTTCATGCAGACCTTTAAGGGAGCACCACAGGCTGCTACATCTATGGTCAAGCTGACGCATATCTTTCAGCAGCAGCACCCGCCCACGTTTTCAGGGGATGGTGGACCACAGGATGCAGAGTCTTGGCTAGGATCGATGCAGACTATTTTCGAACACTTAGAGACGCCTCCAGGGCAGAGGTTCAAGCTCGCGACCTATATGCTACGTGATTCTGCCAAGAGGTGGTGGGATGTTACCACCTAGTTAGAGCATCACAGGGACATGGCGTGGGAAGATTTTTAGGCAGTCTTATATGACTTCTTCTTTCCTGAGACGCTGAGGGCAGATAGAGCTCGAGAGTTCATCAATTTGCAGCAGGGGGCTATGTCGGTGATGGACTATTTTGCTCGTTTTATGGAGCTTCAGCGTTTTTCACCTGTGCTGGTGGGTGATGAGACGTTGAGAGCCAGATGTTTTTAGGATGGTCTTTAGTATGACATCCGAGCACTAGTGAATTTTTTCAGGTTGCCTACTGTACACGCGATTGTGAACCAGGCGCTGATTACAGATAGGAACCTGTGGGAATCTAGTGGTGTGGTCTAGGGCGGTTCAGCACCAGTTACTGGTGTTATTTCTACTGGCAAGAGGAAGAGACAGATGGACTTCACTCAGAGCAGCAGTACCAGTCAGAAGAATGCTTCAGGTGGCCAGGTTATGTGCTACCAGTGTGGTAGAGAGGGGCACAAGAGGTCGCAGTGTCCACGAGACCCAGTGGAGTGCCAAGCTTGCGGCAAGATGGGTCATCTGCAGTACTTTTGCAGGGCTTTTCCACCAGCTAGTGAGAGGGGTTCTGTGCAGACTCCGCATGCAGGAGCAGGACCAGTGGCTTCTTACCAGTAGGGAAACTGGAATACGTCAGGGCGTCCGGGCAGAAATGGTGGTCGTGTCCATGGTAGCCAGACACCAGGATCACAGAGGCAGCAGGGCGGGACATCTCAGGGTAGCCAGGCTGTGTCGCAGGGCCGCAGCACTGGGCAGGCATATACAGTGCAACAGACCCAGCAGGAGCAGGATCCCGGACCTTCTACAGTCAGAGGTACTATTCTAGTAGCTTCCATCTTGTCTTCAGTACTTTTTGATATGGTTGATACTCATAGTTTCATATTTATACCTGTTGTGGAGAGGCTTGGGATCGGTGTTTCTACTTCTTCTGATATCATGATGATAGACACTTCGTTGGGGACTAGGACGGCTGGTGTGCGTCAGTGTCAGGAGTTCCTCCTTGAGGTTGGAGGGTTCCACTTCCTTTGGGACCTCTATGTCTTGGAGATGATGAGATATGATGTCATCCTCGAGATGGACTGGTTGGTTCCCTTTCAAGCCTTTTTAGACTGCTATCGTCGCAGGGTGAGTTTCACGTCACCAGAGGGCGGAGAGTTTCTATACAAGGGCGAATGGGATGTTCAGGCGAGTCGAGCTGGACCAGAGCATCATGGGTGAGGTGGAGTCACAGCCCAGATTGTGAGTTTATATCTGGATGATCAGGGGACTTTTCAGATGGATTTCCCTCCAGTTGTTGATCATTTTAGGGATGTCTTCCTGGATGACTTTTCAAGTCTACATCCGGAGTGTGAGGTGGATTTCTCTATCGAGCTAGTGCCAGGAGCAGCACCGGTGTCCATTCCTCCTTATAGTATGGCCACTCCTGAGTTTTAGGATCTCAAGAGGCAGTTAGAGGAGCTACAGGTGAAAGGTTTTATCCGACCCAGTACTTCTCCTTGGGGTTCTCTGGTCCTTTTTGCGAAGAAGGCGGACAGTACCCTCAGAATTTTCATGGATTATC
Source organism: Viscum album (assembly GCA_963277665.1). Taxonomy (NCBI): domain Eukaryota; kingdom Viridiplantae; phylum Streptophyta; class Magnoliopsida; order Santalales; family Viscaceae; genus Viscum; species Viscum album. Next base: position 278,472,573 of record OY728137.1, read on the forward strand.
AGAAGATGAACCAGTTGACGTTTAAAAACCGATATCCCTTGCCGAGGATAGATGATCTGTTTGATCAGATTCGTGGAGCACGAGTGTTCTCGAAGATTGACTTGAGATCCAGATATCATCAGCTACGCGTGAGACCATTGGATATACCGCTTACATCTTTTCGAAGTAGATATGGTCTGTATGAGTACTTGGTTATGTCGTTCGGACTCACGAAGGCACCATTGGTTTTCATGGCTCTGATGAATCGTGTGTTCCATCTGTATCTTGATTCCTTTGTGGTAGTATTCGTGGATGAAATTTTAGTGTACTCTCACACACAACACGACCATGCCACCCAACTTGAGATCATATTGAGTACACTAAGAGAGCATCAGCTATATGCTAACCTCTCAAAGTTCCACTTTTGGATGGATCGGATTCACTTCCTGGGTCACATTATCTCAGAGGTAGGAGTTTTAGTAGACTCAGAGAAGGTGAGAGCGGTAGTTTCTTGGGAGAATCCTTAGAACGTATTTGAGATACAGAGTTTCTTAGGGATGTATGGTTACTACAGATGCTTCATACAGGACTTCTCCCACTTAGCAGAACCATTGACAGGTCTGACTAAGAAGGGTGTGAAGTTTGTTTGGTCAGAAGCTTGCGAGACAGCTTTTCAGGACCTGAAGGGAAGGCTGACATTAGCACTGATTCTGATACTCCCAGATTAAGGGAAGAGCTATACAGTTTACTATGATGCATCAGGGATTGGGCCGGGAGCCATTTTGATGTAGGGCGACCGATTTGTTGCATACGGGTCTCGGCAGTTGAGGCTACATGAGAGAAATTACCTGACGCATGATCTCTATTTGACTGCAGTTGTTCATGTGTTGCGCTGTTGGAGACATTATCTGTTGGGAGAGAATTTTGTGGTTTACACCGACCATAAAAGCCTCAAGTATATCTTTACTCAGCGTGACCTGAATCTGAGGCAGAGGAGGTGGGTTGAGTACCTACAGTCCTTCGATTTTGAGATTTCCTATACACCTGGTAAAGGTAATGCAGTAGCTGATGCACTGAGCAGGAAGACTCATATTCAGGCAGTGCAGGAGGCCAGTGGTGAGTGGCATCTCATGGCTTTGTTCTCTGAGATGCATCTGGAGGTGCATGACAGTCAGGGGCGGACTTATCTTTCCTCGTTAGCTTTGACTTCTACCCTCCTGGACAGAGTGAGGATGAGGCAGCTATTGGTTTTAGAAGGCCTAGTTCTATGGGAGTCGATGGCAAGTGAGGACCCTCCTCCCAGTTGGATGATAGGCGATGATGAGGTCTTGCGTTTCCATGGACGAGTGTGGGTTCCAGGGGATATAAGTGAGGAGCTGATGTGGGAGTTTCATGCTTCGGCTTGGGCAGTTCATCCCGGGATTACCAAGATGTACCGTGACTTGAGGTAGCAGTACCGGTGGCCGGGTATGAAGAGAGAGATAGCTGGTTTCATTACGAGGTGTTCCACCTGTCAGCAGGTAAAGGCGGAGCACCAGAGGCCAGCTGGGTTGTTACAACAGTTGCCCATTCCAGAGTGGAAATGGGATGATGTCGCGATGGATTTCGTGACTGGATTGTCGAGGTCACCTCGAGTCAATGACGTCGTGTGGGTTGTGGTGGACAGACTCACAAAGATAGATCACTTATTGCCGATCAAGGAGACCTTCAGTGTGGACGAGCTTGGAATTCTATATATCCGAGAGATCGTACGTCTTCATGGGGTCTCTCATTCTATCATTTCAGATAGGGACGCCCACTTTACGTCTCGTTTCTGGCAAAGTTTTCAGAGGGCGATGGGTACACAGGTGCTTCTGAGCATAGCATACCACCCTCAGACAGATGGCCAGTCAGAGCGGACGATACAGTTGCTAGAGGACATGCTGCGCGTATGTGTCCTAGAACTTGGGGGATCTTAGGAGAAGAATATACCCTTAGTATAGTTTTCCTATAAAAATAGTTTTCAGGTGACTATTGAAATGGCACCATACGAGACTTTATATGGTAGGCAATTTCGATCACCTTTGTGCTGGTTAGAGGCAGGTGAGGCAGCTTTACTGGGGCCACAGCTCGTACAGGAGACATCTGAGCAGGTCCAGTTGATTCAGAAGTGGATGGCTACCGCGTAGTCTCATCAGAAGTCTTATGTTGATCTCCGCAGATGACCCTTGGAGTTCGTGGTCGGGGATCAGGTTTTTCTGCATGTTTCACTGAGGCTGGGACACAAACGGATCAGGAGACAGGGTAAGCTTTCACCGAGGTATGTGGGCCCATTTGAGATTCTGAACATAGTCGGGTTGGTTGCCTATCGGTTGCAGTTACTGTAGCGGTACCGAGCCATGCACGACGTCTTCCACGTGTCTCAGTTGCGTCGCTACCATTCAGACCTATCTCACAACTTTCAGCCTGAGGAGGTTGAGCTTCAGCATGATGTGTCCTTTGAGGAGCATCCGATTCATATCGTGGATAGGAGCACGAAGGTTCTCCGAGTCCGGTCAGTTCCTCTCATACAGGTGCTATGGCAGCATGGCCGAGTGCAGGACGAGACCTGGGAGCGGGAGCCTGACGTACATGCTCAGTGGCCAGAGCTGTTATAGGCTTTATCTTCGCCACCCTTGGAAGGGCAATTCGGGGACGAATTGCTATAAGGGGGGATGTTTGTAAGAACCCGGTTCTAATTTTAAAGGTACGGGCTTCTTCTTTTCCTTTTCCTTAAGTGGTTTTGATAAAATATGGAAAATGGGGAAAAATCCTGAATTTTGGAACTACACATCGTGTACTTTATCCACACGTCGTGTACTTTTGGCCGTGTTGGGATGAGAACACGGGGCGTGTAGACATGCTGGTGATGAAGGGTGTAGGAACCAACTACATGCTGTGTAGTGGTACCTTACACGCCGTGTAGTCACTCGAAAGGCAGGAATAGTAAGGCGGTGGAGTCGCCGCCAGCTGGGCGACAGTACACGTCGTGTACTTGGGAGTACATGTCGTGTACTCATGTCGACGGATAAACAGTGTGGCGGTGCCGCCAAATGAACAGTTAAATGAAGGGATTACATGCCGTGTACTCAGAATTACACGCCGTGTACTTTGTTTTTTCGGCTTAAAACAGGCAGTAGCCTCCTCATTTGGTAGAGGAGGCACTTGAGCCATTTTGGAGCCAAAGGAGGAGGCTGGATCTTTGAAGATCCACCGGGCGTTCGTCTGGAATCTGATTCAGCTTCGGACGATCTCGTTGGAACCGCACGGGTAAGCCCTCTCCTCTCATGGTACCATTCTTACCAATTCTTCTCCTAACGTAAGTTATTTACGTTTGAATGGGTTTTGTTCTTCGTCAGATCTATGTCGTTCTTGGGCGTTTCTGGAGTCGGTGTTCGTGTATAACGCTCGTTGACGTATAAGGTAGGTGGCTTTGTGTTTATTTTCCAACTGTCGTGCGTTTTTGTGCGTTTTTGTGCCACGAACCCATGTTGAGTTATCATGTGGCTGAGGCCATTGCTATATTTAATGCTTATAATTTCATAGGTGATTAAATTGTGATAATAAAATGCTAGTTGGGATCGTTTCTTGGATCCGGAACCACCCCGGGGGTGTGTTCCTCTGTTTAGATGTTTGGCCCGGATACCTGAGGGTATGCCTTTAATGTAGTAATTATAGAATTTCCTTGAGAGGAATTTCTTGTTTACTGCATTTTGATATGTTGGGCATGGCCCGGTTACCTGTTTAGCCTGAGGGTGTTGTTGTGATTAGCCTGTGGGCACTGCACTGTTTAGCCTGAGGGCTGTAGTTATTCCGGCCTGAGAGCAAATTCTTCTGTGCCTGTGTGCAGCTGATTCTATGCATGTGGGTGACACTACCTATGCTTGAGGGAAAAACTATGTTATACCTGAGGGCAGATTCTTGTGTTGGATACTCGTTACCCAAGGGTAGGAGTTTACGTGTCTGAGGACACTAGTTGTTTACTAGAAATGCACTGTGGTGATTTCTTATATTTAATGGTTTAAAATGAATAATAAAATGGCAATATAACTGGTAATTAGTGACTTTTTAGTGCTGCTTAATTTATTACATTTTACCACTGCACACTATTGTTGCATGTTAGCACGCAGTTGGGCACGGGCCTTTGGTGGGTGCCTACTGAGATATATTTCTCACACCCTATTTGGGTCATTCTTTTCGGCCCAAACAAATTACGTTTCTCCAGGTGTAGATGGGGACAAGAGTCCCTATACAGGTACATGATTGTTGCAGAGGAGGAGGAGGGAATGGGACCGAGCTTAGGCTCGTGATGCCGCTGCCAGATGTTTTCTTTGTTTTGTTGTATTCTGTATTTTTCTGTACTGTATTGATGTATAACATGTTCTGGCTATTTTCTTAGAACTTGAAACATGTATCATCATCATTTATACACTGTTGGTTGTATCCAATGTTGTAGTTTATTTCAGTTGTGTATGGATTACTGCTTCCGCTATCATTGTATGTTTTATTTGGTATTCCGCTGCGCTACACTTTGACAAATGAGGGAATAGTTTCCCCACTATCAGACATGGGCCCTCACTGCTAGTCGGCGGCCTCTGGCATTTGGGTAAATGCGCTTGAGGTCACGTGGCGAACCGGGCTCGGGGCACCCGTTGCGTGGAACCTAGGTCCGGTATGTTACAATTGTGGCCTCAAAAACAATTTGAGGAAGTTTTTAGAAAAATTGGGTAGGGTTTTTTCGAGACAAAGGGCTTTGGAGGTGTGAATTAAAGAGAAGTAGAAGTTCCCTTTTATAAGATAGGTGAGGGGCACTTTTGGAAGATCTTAAAATATTAATTTATTATAAAACATTTTTCAGTTTAAAATAGTTCCCAAGTGATTTGTTTATAGGATAAGATGATTATGGGTCTAAATAATCTCATAAAATTATTTTTAGACAAGTTTAGGTCATTAAATTAACCTTGTTTTTAGGTTTAACCATTAGTTAAACAGTTTAACTCTTACCGTGTCTTCTTGTATTTTACACTATAGGGTTAATATAGTTTCTATAAAATTACAAAAAAACCCAATTGTATCATTTATGAAATATTTAACACTATCCAAGTTATTTTACCAAACATGAGATTTTTATAAATTTTATAACATTTAATTAAATATTATTTATTTTAAAGTATCATTTATGTCAATTTTGATACTATTCAAAATTGGTATTTTTGAAAATATCAAACCAACATGATAACTTTGAAAAAAAAATATTTTTTCAATAACATGTCTATTTTATTTATAAAAATAGTTTATGCCATTAATTAAGTCAAATTATATTTATTTTAATATTTTAGATATCATTTAATTGATTCTACCTTTAATAATTCAATTACTGTATCATTATTATGTCACCATTTAATTTAATTATTTATTTCCTAAACTTATAAAAAAAATACGATTATATAGATAATAATTTTATATTTCTAAATACTATTTATAGTCTAATTTATCTTATTTATAACCCTATATTAAAAATAGTTTAGTTATTAAAATTTCAATATGACATTTTTAACTCTTCTTTAAATAAAATATAATAAATGTCTTAATCTGACACAAGTGGCTTAAAATAGATCATAATTTTGACCTAAGGTTGTTTTTGGTCAATAAACACTTATCCAATGAAATTGGGACAAGTGTTAGTATAATATTATACTATTATAATATTAATTTTACCTTTAATTACCCTATTTACCTTTAAACATGGTAAATAAAATTCAAAAGTTATTATTTAAAAAAATTATTTTGATCTTATTATACCACATTTTCATACTAATTACAATGATTTATGTCATTTTTCAAAATTAAATTCTCAAAACCAGTAAAATTATTTTTAATGCAAATCACGTAGATGTGGCAAGAAGGTGGGTAAAAGAAACGTTCAAAAGTTTAATAAATTTTTATATCTAATTATATTATAAAATGATTTAAATGAACTATATTGTATTAATATATGTATTATTTATCTATTATAACTTTAAAATCAATTTATATTAAAAAAATTATTTAAATGAAAGAGTCTGGTTTTTAATAATAATGTGGTATTTCTCACTATTAATCGAAAACTGAAACTTTTAAAAAAAATTACCAAGATTTAACCCTAAGCTAATTTTGATAATATGAATTCAAAAATGAAGTCTATTTTGAGAAATAAAATTTATAAATTTCATAATTTTGTTAATACTGTTCAAAACTATTTTTTAAATGGCTAGTTTGAAAGGTCATGGTGAGCCTGAACTCAATGTTACATGAAGCACAAGCTATTGAATTATTTAAAAGGAAGTGTATCATGGAAGCTTGGGGTGTTACACAATATGGTTATCCCATAATCATAATAATATCTCAGGATATATATGATAATGGGTTTATTACTTTATCATGGAAACAACACATGAAGAGGAAGTATAACAAGAAATGAACTTGGATGAGTTGGTAAAAATTATTACCTCTTCTTCGATAGACTTTCTTTCGATGCCTTCTTAAGGGATCTAGGTTTGGTATTTTTGGAAGAACATGATCAATAAAAATTGTATTTAGGATGTTTTAAAGAGAAATTTTTAGGGGTGGTTGAGATAGAAGGCTCAATGTGGTGTGAAGAAGTGAGGGAGGTGGTTCCCTTTTATAATTGAGGTGAAGGGAACTTTTGGAAACTCAAAAAAAATTAATTTAATAAAAAATAATTTTCAATTAAAAAAGGATAAAAAGTGGGTTATTTATAACAGAATATTATTTTGGGTCAAAATCATATCAAACAACAATTTTAAGACAAGTTTAGGTCACATTATTACCCTTATCATTTGGCTTTAACCCATATCTAATCTCTTTAACTCTAACCATGACAACATTTGTTTTTACTCCTTAATGGTTAATATAGTTAATATAAAATGTTAAAAGAACCATAAATGGATAATTAATGATAAATTTAACCTTATCCCAATAATGTTTTCTAATTTTTTATTTTTATGTATCTTATACCATTTAATAAAATATAATTTATTTTAAAGTATCATTAGTGTCAATTTTCATACTATTCAATAATTTACTTTTTTAAAATATCATAAATAATGATATATTAAAAAAAATTAATATGTCACTAAAATATAAAATCCATCTATAAAATATTTTCTGACATTAATTATCTCAAAATATATTAATTTTAATATTTTTAAAAAAAATTGATATTTCTATTAATTAAATAATTATTGCATCATCGTTGTGTAAGCCCTTAAGGTGAATATTTATTTCCTAAAAATTAAAAATAAATCACCAAGATGAAGATAAAAATTTTATATTTAAAATGAATATTTTTAGTAGAAGATATATTCTGAATAACTATATACTAAAAATTTGATACTTATTAAAAACAAGAGTATGTCATATTTGACTTTTCTTAAAATAAAATACTATAAAAGGATAAAGTCGCCCAAATGTAACCAATAGGATATAAAATCATAAAAATGTTGATTTTGGGTGAAAATAACTCTTCTAATAAAATTAATAAAATCTTTGGGGTAATTTTTCAAAGATTTATAATATTATATTTTACTCTTAATTGCTCGATTTACCCTTAACTGTGGTAATTAAAATTACTAACATTACTATTAATATAAGAAAACAAAAAAAGGGGCCTATTTACTAAATTTATACCTTATGAGTCAAAATATTTAATATATTTTTCAAAATTCAAAACACATAATTGAATAAAATTAATTTAAAATTAATCCTATAGATGGGGTGAGAAAACAAGTTTTTTAAATAAGAACGTTCAAAAGTTAGAAATGTTTTTATATACACATTCAATATAAAAAATATTCCAATTAACTTAATTGAATTAATAGATGTATTATTATTATAATGTTACATTAAATCCAATTTAAAATACAATTTAACATCTTAAATTATGTAGATAAAAAATTAGTTTTCAATAAAAATGCAGTATTTTTTTACTTTTCATCAAAAAATGAAACAAACAAAAAATACCAAAAATTAAACCAAAGTAAATTTTTATATTTATATTTAAAAAATGACGTTTATTTTTTCAAATATAATTTATAAAAGTGTCAAAAATAGTTTTAAAATAACAGCACCATCAAAAGGTGGAAAAACTACCTTTATAAAAATAGAGCATTTTATGCGTAAAAGTTGATTTATTTTTATATCATGTCTAGAAAACATATAAGATTAATGTTAAACATTATATTGAACATAAAAACTTCATAATATGGTTAATATTATTAATTACTATCATTGTATATCTAGGTTATAATTTTCATTTTAAATAATAATATTAACAGTATATCATGATTCATTAAATCTCGATGTTGCGTGCAATGTAAGCTATCAAAGAAGATAAATTTAAAAAGATACATTTAAGAACCCGGATCTTCGTTTCAGGTATGTTTTTCATTTTCTGGTCATTTTTAAGGAAAAGAGGAAAATCTGGAAATTTTCTAAGCACACGCCGTGTACTTTATATGTACACGCCATGTACTTGTATCCCGCGTGAGGCCGTATATTGGCCTTGTCTGGGCCACACACACGGTGTGTAGGGGTGATGTGGAGGTCGCTTAATGTGGTGTAAGGAAAAGGCGAGTACACGTCGTGTACTCAAGAAGTACACGTCGTGTACTTTTCTTTTTATTTCATTAAACGGACCGGGGTCGCGTCTAATCCCTATTTCCATTTTCTTCTTCGCCTAATTACGTCCATAGCGTCCGAGGAGGCCGAATATTCTCTAAGCTGTTGATCTGTCACAAGTTATCTAAATCGAACTACGTCGGTTGCAATGGAATCGCAGTGGTGAGTTCTTGGTTCTTCCTTGGCCACGTTTCTTGATTCTTTCTCTTATGAGAGTTATCTAAGGTTGAACGTTTTAGAAATATTTGTAGATATTATCTGTTCTAGGAAAATTCACAGGATGAGCTTCAATTATATCGATCTCCTAGGATCGATGTAGGTGGTTTGTTGCCCAACGTTGAAGGTCTTTGAGTTTTTGTGAAAAAACTGTCGGATTCCCATGTATCGGGTATCTCGGGTTAGGGTTTTGAACCTGTATTATTATCTGCCTTAGATTTCTTGTATGCTTGAGATTTTTAGATGATTTATGATTTCTTTTTAGCATGTTTGAGGATCACCCCATGGGTGTTTTCTCTTGTTTTGGCTATTTACCACCGTTTGACCTTGGTTGCCTGTGAGGCATACCTTGTTGCATTGATTTCCTACCTTGAGATATTTGATTGCATGTTTTTTCAACTATTTATATGCTTTTGATGCATTGTATCTATTAGCCAAGTAGTTGTTGAACTTACATAGGGATGCTGGCAGTCGATTACGCACGACTAGACTACTCAGGTCTGTGTGAACCTGGTGCAGTAGACTAAAGAGGGAATTGACGATTAAGGGATTCCCTAAAGATTATGTTATAAATTAGTATTATTCGCAGGACCTATAAGAATTGGAATTTGTGCTTCCTCAGAGTTTCCTTAGTTACGTATCGAGACTATAGGGGGAATTAGATGTAAGTTCTTCCTCATAGAGTCTATACCTATCATTGCAAGACCACAGGGGAATTGACGTTGAGTGCTTCCTAGAGTGTCTGTGAATTTGTATGATTACTTGAATATAGGGGTCTGCCAGTATGATCCACCTAGAGAGACAGTGTGAATATTGTTTAGTTGGTATTGACGAGTCCACCAATCCAAAGAACAAGCTTTTGTTTTGTACTTCTTGTAGTTTAGGTAGTCTGCTGAGATACCTGTTGTGTTACTTGCTATGCTTTGGGAATATATAGTTGTTGCTAGATTCCTTGGGTGATAATTAAATTACTGAATTAAATTACTAAATAAATGTGAATGGAGATTTGTAGGATTCTTTACTTTAGTGTACTCATGTTTCTCTGCTGTATTTATTTCATTTACTTTTTCTAAATTCCTCACTGACAGTAGGGCATAGATCTTGTGGTGATTGCCTACTGAGATTAATCTCACACCCTGTTTGGGTCCTGATTTTCAGCCCAAACAGGTTATATGGTTGCAGGTGTGGATAGGGATTGTGGACCTTCTACATCAGGTACATGATTTTTGGTTGCAACTGGAGATCATAGGACCGAGCCTAGGCTTGCGATGTTGCAGGAGTTTCTGTTTAATTTTAGTACTTTGTTCTCAGTTGTATTTCAGCACGTTGTTGTGTTTTCTGCTTTCCTTAGATACTTATACCTGTTGCAACATTTTCATCATCATTATATTATACATTGCTTCCATTGTTTAGTTTCAGTTATTGTATGTTGTTTAATGCTTTCTCTATTGACTGTTATTTCCTTTTCTTTGTATACCTTACCAAATGAGGGCATAGTTTCCCCAATGACTCACCAAGGTCCTCACTACAAGTTAGAAGCCTCTGGCGTTTGGGGAAACGCACTTGAGGTCATGTGGCAAACCAGGTACAGGGCACTAGTTGAGTTTCTCCAGATTTGGGTCATTACAAAGTGGTATCAGAGGAGTTATTTCCTTTTCTATTGACTTACTGTTTAGTGACATTAGACAGGGATAGGACGAAATAGGTAAATGGTAAATATTTGTTCCCGGGAGTTCTAGAACCTGTCTACAGGGAAAAATCCAGATTACCTCAAATGTTGCAATTTTCGAGTTTTGCAAATGTTACAGTTTAATTGATTTCATCATTGGGTGGTGCACTTGTTTTGTGTTGTTACTTTTTATATGATTGTGGTTCTATTTTGTTGCAACCCAATGAGATGATGGTATGCCATCTCATGCATCATATAGGCACTTGTTATAAATTCACATGTAATGCATTTTTCCATGCCATCTAGGTTGCATTAGAATTTTCATGTTGTTGTGATAGAATTTTTGATAGACGATGCATGCTATTGTGATAGATTTTGTGATAGAATACCTGCCATGGTGATAGGGTATCATTTTTTTAGCTTCTTTATCAAAGATGCCAAACTTTGGTCTTAGAGGCGTTATGGGCCCTCGAGGATTGGAATTTGGTGGGTCGTGAGTTTGTTATACTGTTTACTTGTTATATGCATTGTTATGATGCCAAGATTTGATTTGCGGGGAGTATGGGCCCCCAGAGATCAGAATTTGGCACCTTAACACTTGTTTTTCTGTTTTTTCTAGGCTCCAGTGCAGTTCTGAGGCAACTCTTCGGAAAAACCCAGAATACATGGCGTGTACATCACGCATACACGCTGTGTAGTTTTTAGCTGTGTCACTGACTGTGTGTACAAGAACATGGGGTTGTGAAAGTTCTGGTAGGAACATTCCATGTACTTGTTTACACGCTGTGTAGTGTGACTTGGGTATTTGTCCGTGTCACGAAAAACACGGGTCGGGGGTTTCCTTCAAGTACACGTCATTTCCGTCTGTAACACACCGTTTAGGGTCGTCCATGTGTTAGGCTGTGTTGTTAACAACACTGTCCAGGTAAGGCATGTCTAGTACACGTCGTGTCTCCTTTGAACACGCCATGTAATTTTGTCATAGGGGATCCGTGTGACCACGTTGTGTAGCTGAATACATGGGTTGGGAAATTCCATAGGGAAACACGCCGTGTACCATGTTGACACGTCGTGTAGTAGTGGTCTGTGTACCAGTCTGTGTGACTAATGACACAGATAGGGGAAAGATCTTAAGGAAATGCTGTGTAGTGGAAAAACACGCCATGTAGTTTTCTGTAGGGACAGGCCGTGTTCCTATCCATGTAGGAGTGATCGGTCAGCGAGAAAAAGGGTTAGTACATGCCGTGTAGTTTGAGAACACGCCGTGTAGTCGGGTGGTTTACACAGCCATGTATGGACAAGGTACACTCCCAGGGTAAAATTTTCGGAAAATACGCCATGTAGTGTTACTAACATATAGTGTAGTCATGTTTTTCAATAATTTTAAAGTTTTTCCCTACTATTCCATTTTAATATCTTGTGTTTCAATTGTGTTCACCCTTAAAGAAGGTTTGCTTTTGACTTTTCAGATCTATGCCACCAAGACGTCCTCTCGTTGCACATCAGGAACCAGGCAGTGATCGCACGCCTGATACAGCAGACCAGGGACTACTAGTAGTTCCACCTATCATTCCGTACATGGCACCTATAGTGATTCCAAACACTGGTGCCAACGCTCAGTTCAAAGAGGGTTTCATGAGGTTCATGCAGACCTTCTAAGGAGCTCAGCATCCTGCCCCGTCTATGGCAGAGCTAATGCGGGTTTTTCAGAAACAAATTCCTCCCATGTTCACAGGGGAGGGAGGAACACAGGATATGGAGTCATGTATAGAATCCATGCTATCCAAATTTGAGCACCTGGAAATTCCTACGGAGAGGAAAGTGAAGCTCGCGACTTATATGCTATGAGACTCCTCCAAGAGATGGTGGGATGTAGTTTCGAAGGCAGGGCACCAACAGGCTATGTCTTGGGACGAGTTCCAGCGTATGTTTTACGACTACTTCTACCCGGTGATGCTGAGGACTGACAGATTCAGATAATTCATGAATCTGCAGCAGGGTACTCTCACAGTTATGGAGTATTCCTCTTGATTCACAGAGTTACGGTGTTTCACTCCCGTTCTGGGGAATGATGAGCTATTTTTAGCGAGGAAGTTTGAGGAAGGCCTCAAACTAGACATCAGATTGCAGGTGAACGTCTTCCAGTTGACTTCTATTACTCTGATAGTCAATCAGGATCTTATCACAGAGAAAACCCTGAGGGAGACTGGAGCTGTGGACCAGGGTGGATCAGCTTCCAGGGTTGAATCTTTTCAGGTAAACGGCAAGAAGCACCACCGAGAGTCTACATGAGGTGACTCGAGGAAGCGAGGAATTCCTTCTGGTAGACGAGATCTTACTTCTAGAAAACAAGTGGTTTGCTATCAGTATGGGAAAAATGGGCATAAGAATGCTTAGTTCCCGAGAGACCCAGTGGAATGTCGATCATGCGGAAAGATGGGTCATCTGCAGCGTCTCTGCAAGGTTCTTCTTCTAGTGGCTAGTGAAGGAGGATCAGTTTCAAATCTGTGCTCAAGATCAGGATTACCAGTTCCATAGAAGACTGGGGGTTGGAGTTCTTCAGGTCGTTCAGGCCATGGTAGAGTCCATGGATGCAGTGGTCAGGCTCAGGGGGGGTCAGCTCAAGGATCTCAGGCTGCTACACAGGGCCGCAGTGGAGGCCAGACTTTTGCGGTAGAGTAGATTTATCAGAAGCAGGATCCTGGACCATCCACAGTTCGAGGTATGATTTTAGTTGCCTCGGTTTTATCCTCTGAACTTTTTGATACAGGAGATTCTCATAGCTTTATTTCTTTGCACACTATGGAAATTCTTAGACAACTGTTTATACTTCTAAGAATATGATGACAGTAAACACTCCCTTGGGAACTAGAACTGCTAGTGTATGTCAGTGCTTAGACTTCCCCCTTGAGATTGGTGGGTGTCATTTTTCTTGGAGTCTATGTTTTGGAAATGATAGGCTATGATGTCATTCTCGAGATAGGCTAGATAGTTCCCTTCCAGGCCTTTGTTGATTTCTATCGTTGTAGGGTGAGTTTCACATCACCGGAGGGTGAATCTTTTCTTTACAAGGTCGAATGGAATGTCTAGGCGAGCAGAGCTAGACTAGAGAATCATGGTTAGGGTGGTGTTACAGACCAGATTTCCAGCTTATATCTGGATGACCAGGGTACTTCTCTGATATATTTTCCTCCAGTGTTTGATCACTTTCCAGATGTCTTTCCAGAAGACTTTTCAGGTTTGCCTCCGGATCAAGAGGTAGACTTCTCTATTGAGCTTGTGCCAGGGGCAGCATCTGTGTCCATTCCTCCTTATAGTATGGCTACACCTGAGTTGCAGGAGCTCAAGAAGTAGTTGGAGGAATTGCAGGAAAAGGGTTTCATCCAACCCAAAACTTCTCCTTGGGGTTCACCTGTCCTATTTGCGAAGAAGGCAGACGGTACCCTTAGGATTTGTGTGGATTATCGGAAGCTGAACCAGTTAACAGTTAAGAACTGATATCCATTTCCATGGATAGATGATCTATTTGATCAGCTTCAAGGATCCAGAGTGTTCTCGAAGATCAAATTGAGATCCTTCTACCATTAGTTGTGTGTCAGAGCATTTGATATACCTCTTACAGCCTTCCGGAGCAGGTATGGTCTGTATGAGTATTTGGTTATGTCGTTCGGTCTAATGAATGCACCAGCAGTTTTCATGGCGCTGATGAATAGCATTTTCCATCCTTACTTGGATTCTTTCATGGGGGTTTTCATGGACGACAACTGGGTGTACTCTCACACTCGACACAACCATGCTACCCATCTTGAGATCGTTTTGAGTACACTGAGGGAGCATCAGTTATATGCTAAGCTCTCAAAGTGCCACTTTTGGATGGACGAGATTCACTTCTTGGGTCATGTAATCTCAAAAACAGGAGTATCAGTAGACCCATAGAAGGTGAGAGCAGTAGTTACCTGGGAGCAGTCGAAGAATTTCTTCAAGGTATGAAGTTTCTTAGGGTTTTTTGGTTACTAAAGGTAGTTTATACAGGACTTCTCATGCTTAGCAGTGCCGTTGACGAGCTTGACTAAGAAGGGGGTGAAGTTTTTTTGCTCAGAAGCCTGCGATTCAGCCTTTCAGGAGCTGAAGGGGAGATTGACTTATGCACCAATCCTAGTTTTTTCAGATCCAGGAAAGCGTTGTACAGTTTTTTGTGATGCATCTAGTATCGGTCTTAGAGCAGTGCTTATGCAGGAGGATCGTGTTGTTGTGTATGGATCTCAGAAGTTGAGGCCATATGAGAGGAACTATCATACGCATGACCTGGAGTTAGCTGCAGTTGTTAATGTTTTGCATTGTTGGATACATTATCTTCTAGGAGATCATTTTGTGGTATATACTGACCACAAGAACCTCAAATATATCTTCACGCAGCGTGACTTGAATCTGGGATAGCGGAGCTGGGTTGAGTACCTACAATCTTTCGATTTCAAGCTTGATTATATGCCTGGGAAAGGCAATGTTGTAGCAGATGCACTAAGAATGAGGACATAGATACAAGAAGTTCAGGATGCTAGCAGCGAGTGGCAGCTTATGGCTCAGTTCTCTAAAATGCATTTGGAGGTGCACGACAGACAGGGTCAGACTTTTCTTTCTTCTATAGTTGTTACCTCTAACCTTCTTGAACGAGTTAGAATAAGGCAGCTATCAAACTCCAACGGCCTAGTCCTATAGGAAAGTGTGTCAGGAGGAGACCCTCTTCCCAGATGGACCGTAGGTGAGGATGAGATCTTGCGTTTCTAGGGACGCGTAAGGGTGCCAGCAGATATGCGTGAGGATCTGATGCAAGACTTCTATTCCTCAGTTTGGGCAGTTCATCCTGGCGTCACCAATATGTACCGTGATCTACACTGCCAGTATTGGTGGCCAGGTATGAAGAGATTTGTTGCTGGTTTTGTCATGAGATGTTCCACCTATCAGTAGGTGAAGGCAGAGCACCAGCGACCAGCAGGGCTTTTACAGCAGCTACCCATTCCCGAGTGGAAGTGGAATGATGTCGCGATGGACTTCTTTATAGGGTTACCGAGATCGCCTTGAGTGAATGATGCAGTATGGGTTTTCATTGACAGGCTCATGAAGGTTTCTCACTTCTTTCCGATCAATGAGACCTTTGGTATTGATGATCTTGGACGGTTGTACATTCGTGAGATTTTATGCTTTCATAGTGTTTCGAGTACTATCATTTTAGATAGGGACGCCCGCTTTACGTCACATTTATGGAAAGGGCTACAGAGGGCTTTGGGTACATAGGTACTTCTGAGTACACCTTACCATCCTTAGACAGATTTCCAGTCAAAGGGAACGATATAGGTGCTAGAGGACATGCTACGAGCATGCATCCTTGATTTTGGAGGTTCTTGGGAGAAACATATACCTCTAGTGGATTTTTCCTACAATAATATTTTTCAAGCAACTATTCAGATGGAACCTTACGAGGCTTTGTATGGTAGGCCATGCTGATCACCCTTATGTTGGCTAGAGGTAGGAGAGGCAGCTATGCTGGGACCTCGTCTTTTTTAGAAGACTATAGAACATGTGGAGTTGATTCGGAAAAGGATGGATACTACACAGTCTTGGCAGAAATCTTATGTTGATCAGTGAAGACGACCTTTGGAGTTCAAGGTCAGAGATCAGGTTTTCCTACGTGTTACCCCGAGGTTGGGACACAAGAGGATCATGAGATAGGGTAAGCTTTCACCGAGATACGTTTGGCCGTTTGAGGTTCTGGAAAGAGTCGGGATGGTTTCTTATAGGTTGCAATTACCTCAAAGGTGCCAGGATATGCATGACGTCTTCCATGTTTCTCAGCTTTGACGTTATTTCTCAGACCCATCTCATGTCTTTCAACCTGAGGAGGTTGAGCTGGAGCTGGATGCATCATTCGAGGAGCATCTTATCAGGATTGTTGATCATAGTGCAAAGGTACTCTGTGGTCGATCTGTTCCTTTAGTACGGGTGTTATGGCAGAATGGTCGTGTGCAGGACGAGACTTGGGAGAGGGAGGTCGATATGTGATCACAGTGGCCAGAGTTGTTCGAGGTTTCTTGTTTTCCACCTTGTTATGGAAATTCAGGGATGAATTTCTTTAAGGGGGAAGTTTTTAAGAACCCAGATCATCATTTCAGGTATGTTTATCCTTTTTTGGTCATTTTTAATGAAAATAGGAAAATCTAGAAATTTTCTAAGTACACGATGTGTACTTTATAAGAACACTCCATGTACTTGGATCCCACGTGAGGCCGTGTACTGGCCATGTTAGGGCCACACACACGATGTGTAGGGTTGATGTGGAGGCCGCTTAATGCAGTGTACGGAAAAGGTGAGTACACGCCGTGTACTCAGGAAGTACACGCTGTGTACTTTTATTTTTATTTAATTAAACAGACCGGGGTCACGTATAATCCCTATTTCCATCTTCTTCTTCACCTAATTACGTTCAAAGCATCCGAGGAGGTCGAATATTCTCTGAGCCGATGATCCATCACCAGTTATCCGAATCGAACTCCTTCGGTTGCAATAGAATCTCAGTGGTGATTTCTTGGTTCTTCCTTGGCCAAGTTTCTTGATTCTTTCTCTTATGAGAGTTATCAAAGGTTGAACATTTTAGAAATTTTTGCATATATTCTCCATTCTAGGCCGATTCACAGGCTGATGTTCAATTATATCGATCTCCTAGGATAGAGGTAGGTGGTCTGTTGCCCTACGTTGAAGGTCTTTGAGTTTTTGTGAAAAAAGTGTCGGATTCCCACGTATCAAGTATCTCGGGTTAGGTTTTTGAACCTGTATTATTATCTGCCTTAGATTTCTTCTATGATTGAGGTTATTAGATGATTAATGATTTATTTTTATCTTCTTTGAGGATCACCCCATGGGTGTTTTCTCTTGTTTTGGTTGTTTACAGCCGTTTGGCCTAGGTTTCCTAGGAGGCATACCTTGTTGCATTGATTTCCTGCCTTGAGATATTTGATTGCATGTTTTTCTTGCTGTTTATATGCTTTTGATGCATTATAGCTATTATCCAAGTATTTTTTGAACTTACTTAGGGTTACCGTCAGTCTATTACACACGACTAGACTGCTCAGGGCTGTGTGAACCAAGTGCGGTAGAATAAAGAAAGAATTGACGATTAAGGGTTTCCCTATAGAATCTATTATAAATTAGTATCGTTCACATGACCTATAGGAATTGGACTTTTTGCTTCCTCAGAGTTTCCTTAGTTATGTATCAAGACTATAGGGGGAATTAGACGTAAGTGATTCCTCAGAGAGTCTATATCTATCGTTGAAAAACCATAGGGGAATTGACGGTGAGTGCTTCCCAGAGTTTCTTGTGCCTTTGTATGATTACTTGACTATAGGGGTCTGCCAGTATGAGCAACCCAGAGAGTTAGTGTGAATATTGTTTGGTTGGTTGTGACGAGTCCACCAAGCCAAAGAACAATCTTGTGTTTTGTACAGCTTGTAGTTTAGGTACTCTGCTGAGATACCTGTTATGTTACTTGCTAGGATTTGGGAATATAGAGATGTTGCTATATTTCTTGGGTGATAATTAAATGACTGAATTAAATTACTAAATAAATGTGAATGGATATTTGTAGGATTTTTTACTTTAGTGTACTCCTGTTTCTCTGCTGCATTTATTTCATTTACTTTTGCTAAATTACTCACTGATTATAGGGAACAGATCTTGTGGTGATTGCCTACTGGGATTAGTCTCACACCCTGTTTGAGTCCTTATTTTCAGCCCAAACAGGTTATATGGTTGCAGGTGTGGATAGGGATTGTGGCCCTTCTACTTCAGGTATATGATTGTTGGTTGGAGCTGGAGAGCATAGGACCGAGCCTAGGCTTGCAATGCTGTTGGAGTTGTTGTTTACTTTTAGTACTTTGTTCTCAGTTGTATTTCAGCACGTTTTTGTGTCTGCTGATTTCCTTAGATACTTGTACCTACTGCATCATTTTCATCATCATTATATTATACATTGCTTCCGCTTTTTAGTTTCAGTTATTATATGTTTTTTACTGCTTCCGCTATTGACTATTATTTCCTTTTCTTTGTACACCTTTCCAAATGAGGGAATAGTTTCCTCAATGACTCACCAAGGCCCTCGCTGCTAGTCGGCAGCCTCTGGCATTTGGGGAAATACGCTTGAGGTCATGTGGCGAACCAGGTACGGGGCACCAGTTGAGTGGCTCTGGATTCAGGTCGTTACAAAGTGGTATTAGAGGAGTTATTTCCTCTTCTATTGAGTTACTATTTGGCGACATTAGATAGGGATAGGACAGAATAGGTAAATGGTAAATAGTTGTGCCCAGGAGTTCTAGAACCCATGTATAGGGAAAAATCCATATTACCTCAAATGTTGCAATTTTCAAGTTTTTAAAATGTTACAGTTTACTTGATTTCACCGTTGGGTTGTGCACATGTTTTATGTTGTTACTGTTTATATTATTGTTGTTATATTTTATTTCAACCCAATGATATGAGGGTTTGACATCTCACGCATCATATAGGCACTTGTTAGAAAATCAGATGTCATGCATTTTTCCATGCTATCTAGGTTTCATTAGAATTTTCATGCTATTTTGATAGAATTTTTGATAGACGATGCATGTTGTTGTGATAGTTGTTGTGATAGAATACCTGCCATGTTGATAGGGTATCATTTGTTTAGATCTTCTTTATCATGGATGCCAAATTTTGGTCTTAGAGGTGTTATGGTCCCTATAGGATCAGAATTTGGTGGGTCGTGAGTTTTTTATACTGTTTACTTGTTATATTTATTGTTATGATGCCAAGATTTGATTCGCGGGGAGTATGGGGCCCTGCGGATTGAAATTTGGCACCTTAATGGTTGTTTTTCTGTGTTTTCTGGACTCCGGTGAAATTCTGAGGCTACTGTCTGGAAAAACCCAGAATACACGGTGTGTACATCATGCAAACACATAGTTTAGTTTTTAGCCGTGTCACTAACGGTGTGTATAGGAACATGGGGTTGTGAAAGTTCTTGTAGGAACACACCGTGTACTATTTTACACACTATGTAGTGTGACTTGGGTATCCGGTCGTGTCACAAACAAAACAGGTTGGGGGTTTCCTTAAATTACACGCCGTGTCCATCTGGAACACGCTGTGTAGGGTCGGCCGTGTTCCAGGCCGTGTCGCTAACAACACAGGCCAAGTAACGCATGTATAGTACACACGGTGTCTCCTTTGAACACGTCGTGTAGTTTTGTCATAGGGGATCCATGTGACCACGCCGTGTAGATGAATACATGGTTTGGGAAAATCCGCAGGGAAACATGCCATGTACCATGTTGACACACTGTGTAGTAGTGGTCCGTGTACCTGTATGTGTGAATAATGACACGGACACGGGAAAGATCATAAGGACACACCGTGTAGTAGACAAACACGCCGTGTAGTTTCCTGCTGGGATAGACCGTGTTCCTAGCATTGTAGGAGTGATTAGGCAGGGAGAAAAAGGGTTAGTACACGCCATGTAGTTTGAGAACACACCGTGTAGCCGGGTGGTTTACACATCCATGTATGGCCAAGGTACACGCCAAGGGTAAAATTTCCGGAAAACACGTCGTGTAGTGTTACTAACACACTGTGTAGTCTTGTTTTTCCAAAATTTTAAAGTTTTTCCCTCCTGTTTTATTTTACTCTCTTGTGTTGAAGCTGTGTTCATCTTTAAGGAAGGTGTGCTTTTGACTTTTCAGAGCTATGGCACCAAGACGTCCTCCCGTTGCATGTCATGAACTAGGCAATGACCACACACCTGATACGGCAGACCAGGGACTACGAGTAGTTCCACCTATCATTCCAGACATGGAACCTGCAGTGATTACAGACACTGGTGTCTATGATCAGTTCAGAGAGGGTTTCATGAGGTTCATTCAGACCTTCCAGGGAGCTTAGCATCATGCCCCGTCTATGGCAGAGCTGATGCGGGTTTTTCAGCAACAGCATCCTCCCACGTTCACAGGGGAGGGAGGACCGCAGGCTGTGTAGTCATGGCTAGAAGCCATGTTATCCATCTTCGATCACCTAGAGACGCCTCCGGAGAGGAGATTGAAGGTCACGACTTATATGTTGCGATATTCCGCTAAGAGATGGTGGGATGGGGTTTCACAGGCTGGGCGCCAACAGGCTTTGGCTTGGGAAGAGTTCCAACATACATTTTATGACTACTTCTACCCGGTGATGCTGAGGGCTGACAGAGCCAAAGAGTTCATGAACCTGCAGTAGGGTAATCTCACAGTTATGGAGTATTCCTATCGCTTCACAGATTTACGGAGTTTCACTCCCGTTCTGGGGAATGACGAGCTATTTTTAGAGAGGAACTTTGAGGAAGGCCTCAGACCGGACATCAGATCGCAGGTGAATGTCTTCCAGTTGACATATATTACTCTGATATTCAACCAGGCACTTATCACAGAGAGAAACCTGAGGGAGACTAGAGTTGTGGACCAGGGAGGATCATCTTCCAGGGCTGAATCTTTTCAGGTAGACGGCAAGAAGCGCCACCGAGAGTCTACACGAGGTGACTCACGGAAGTAAGGCATTCCTTATAGTAGATGAGATTATTATTATGGAAACCAAGTGGTGTGCTATCAATGTGGGAAAAAAGGCATAATAAGCCTCAGTTCCCAAGAGACCCAGTGGAGTGCCGATCATGCGGCAAGATGGGTTATCTGCAGTGTTTCTGCAAGGTTCTTCTTCCAGTGTCTAGTAAAGGAGGATCAGTTTCAACTCCGCACTCAGGACCAGGATTACCAGTTCCGTATCAAACTAGGGGCTGGAGTTCTTCAGGTCATTCATGCCAGGGTAGAGGTCGTGGATGCAGTGGTCAGGCTTAGGGAGGGTTAGCTCAGGGATCTCAGGCTGCTACACAGGGCCGCGGTGTAGGCCAGACTTTTGAGGTAGAGCATATTTATCAGGAGTAGGATCATGGACCTTCCACAGTTCGAGGTATGATTTTAGTAGCCTTATTTTTATCCTCTTTACTTTTCTATACAGGAGCTTGTCATTGCTTTATTTCTGTGCACACTGTGGAAATCCTTTGACTTACTGTTTATACTTCTGGGAATATGATGACACTAGACACTCCCTTGGGAACTAGAACTACTATCGTGCGTCAGTGCTTAAACTGCCCCCTTGATATTGGTGGGTGTTGTTTTTTGTGGAGTCTATATGTTTTGAAAATTATAGGCTATGATGTCATTCTCGGGATGGACTGGTTAGTTCCCTTCCAGGCCTTTGTCGATTTCTATCGTTGTAGGGTGAGTTTCACATCACTGGAAAGAAAATATTTTCTTCACAAGGGCGAATGGAATGTTCAGGCGAGCAGATCTGGACTAGAGCATCATGGGTTGGGTGGTGTTACGGCCTAGATTTCCATATTATATCTGGATGACCAGGGGACTTCTCCGATATATTTTCCTCCTGTGGTTGATCGCTTTCCAGATATATTTCCAGAAGACTTTTCAGGTTTGCCTCTGGAGTGAGAGGTAGACTTCTCTATTGAGCTTGTGCTAGGAGTGGCACCGGTGTCCATTCCTCCTTATAGAATGGCTACACCTGAGTTGTAGGATCTCAATAAGCAGTTGGAGGAGTTGGAGGAAAAGGGTTTCATCTGACCCAGTACTTCTCCTTGGGGTTCGCCTGTCCTGTTTGTGCAGAAGGAAGACGGTACCCTTAGGCTTTGTGTGGATTATCGGAAGCTGAACCAGTTAAAGGTTAAGAACCAATATACATTGCCATAGATAGATGATCTCATTGATCAGCTTCAAGGATCTAGAGTGTTCTCAAAGATCTACTTGAGATCGGGCTACCATCAGTTGCGTGTTAGACCATCTGATATACCTCTTATAGCCTTCCAGAGTAGGTATGGTCTGTATGAGTATTTGGTTATTCTATTCAGTCTCATGAATGCGCCGGCAGTTTTCATGGAACTGATGAACAGATTTTTCCATCCTTACTTGGATTATTTCTTGGTGGATTTTGTGGACGACATCTTGGTGTACTCTCACACTCGACACGACCATGCTACCCATCTTGAGATCATTTTGAGTACACTGAGGGAGCATCAATTATATGTTAAGCTCACAATGTTCCACTTTTGGATGGATGAGATTCACTTCCTGGGTCATGTCATCTCAGAGACAAGAGTATCAGTAGACCCGGAGAAGGTGAGAGCAGTAGTTACCTGGGAGCAGCTGAAGAATTTCTTCAAGGTATGAAGTTTCTTAGGGATGGATAGTTAATACAAGCAGTTTATACAAGACTTATCATGCTTAGAAGCATCGTTTATGGGATTGACTAAGAAGGGGGTGATGTTTGTTTGGTCAGAACCCTGCGATTCATTCTTTTAGGAGCAGAAGGAGAGATTGACTTCTGCACCGATCCTAGTTTTTCCAGAGTCAGGCAAGATTTATACAGTTTTTTATGATGCATCTGGCATCAGGCTTGGATTAGTGCTTATGCAGGAGGATCGTGTTGTTGTGTATGGATCTCAGCAGTTGAGGCCACATAATAGGAAATATCCTTCGCACGACCTGGAGTTGGCTGCATTTGTTCATTCTTTGCGTTTTTTGAGACATTATCTTCCGGGAGAGCATTTTGTGGAATATAATGACCATAAGAGCCTAAGATATATCTTCATGCAGTGTGACTTGAATATGATAAAGTGGAGGTGGGTTGAGTAGCGACAGTATTTTGATTTCAAGCTTGCTTATGAGCCTAGGAAACGCAACGCTATGGCAGACGCACTGAGCAGGAATACACAGATACAGGCAGTTCAGGAGGCCAGTAGTGAGTGGAAGCTTATGTCTCTACTCTTTGAAATGAATTTGGAGGTGCATGAGAGATAGGGTCAGACTTTTCTTTCATCTATAGTTGTTACATCTACCCTTCTTGACCGAGTTTTAATGAAGCATCTATCAGACTCTGAAGGCCTAGTCCTACAGGAAAGTGTGTCAGGAGGGGACCCTCTTCCTAGATGGACCATAGATGAGGATGAGATCTTTCATTTCCAGGGACGCATATGGGTGCCAGCAGATATACGTGAAGAGCTGATGTGAGACTTCCATTCCTCAATTTGGGCAGTTCATCTTGGCATCACCAAGATGTATCGTGATCTGCACCACCAATATTGGTGGCCAGGTATGAAGAGAGATGTTGCTGGTTTTGTCAAGAGATGTTCCACCTGCCAACAGGTGAAGGCAGAGCACCAGCGACCAGCAGGGATTTTAGAGCAGCTACCCATTCCCCAGTGGAATTGGAATGATGTCACGATCGACTTTGTGACAGGGTTACTGAGATTGCCTCGATGGAATGATGCGATAAGGGTTGTCATTGACAGGCTCACAAAGGTTCCTCACTTCTTTCCAATCAAGGAGACCTTCGGTGTCGATGATCTTAGACGGTTGTACATCCATTAGATTGTATGCTTGCATGGGGTTCTGAGTACTATAATTTCAGATAGGGACGCCCGATTTATGTCGCATTTCTGGCAAGGGCAACAGAGGGCTTTGGGTACACAGGTACTTCTGATCACAGCTTACCATCCTCAGACAGATGGCCAGTCTGAGCGCATGATACAGGTGCTAGAGGACATGCTATGAGCATGTGTCCTTGATTTTGGAGGTTCTTGGTAGAAACATATACATCTAGTGGAGTTTGCCTACAATAATAGTTTTCAAGAAACTATTCAGATGGCACCTTACGAGGATTTGTATGGTAGGCCGTGCCAATCACCCTTGTGTTGGCTCGAGGCAGGAGAGGCAGCTATGCTGGGACCTCATCTTGTTCAGGGGACTACAGAACAGGAGGAGTTGATTCAGAAAATGATGGCTATTGCGCATTCACAGAAGAAATCTTATGCTGATCAGCGGATACAACCTTTGAAGTTCATGGTCGGAGATCAGGTTTTCCTACGTGTTACCCCAAGGTTGGGACACAAGCGGATCAGGAGACAGGGTAATATTTCACCGAGATACGTCGGGCCTTTTGACGTTCTGGAAGGATTCGGGCTGGTTGATTATAGGTTGCAGTTACCTCAAAGGTACCAGGCTATGCACGGCGTCTTCCATGTTTCTCATCTTCGACGTTATTTCTCAGACTCATCTCATGTCTTTCAACTTGAGGAGGTTGAGCTAGATCAAGATGAATAATTTGAGGATCATCCTATTGGGATTTTTTATCGTAGTTCAAATGTACTTTGTGGCCGATCAGTTCCTCTGGTATGGGTGTTATGCCAGCACGGTCGTGTGCGGGATGAGACTTGGGAGAGGGAGGCCGATATGCGATCACAGTGGCCAGAGTTGTTCAAGGTTTCTTCTTCGCCACATTGTAAGGAAAATTTGGGGAAAATTTTCTTTAAGGTGGGAATTTTATAATAACCCGGATCTTCATTTCAGGTATGTTTTTCCTTTTCTGGTTGTTTTTAAGGAAAAGAGGAAAATCTGAAAATTTTCTAAGTACACGTCGTGTACTTTATAAGTACACACCGTGTACTTGGATCCCGCGCGAGGCCATGTACTGGCCGTGTTCGGGCGACACACACGGTGTGTAGGGGTGATGTGGAGGCCGCTTAATGTGGTGTACATAAAAGGCGAGTAAACTCCGTGTCTTATTCTTCACCTAATTTTGTCCAGAGTGTCCGAGGAGGCCAAATCTTCTACGAGTCATTGATCTGTCACCAGTTATTCGAATCGAACATCGTCGGTTGCAATATAATCACAGCGGTGAGTTCTTGGTTCTTCCTTGGCCATGTTTCCTGGTTCTTTCTATTATGAGAGTTATCTAAGGTTGAACGTTTTAGAAGTTTTTGTAGATATTCTCCATTCTAGGCCGATTCATAGGCTGAGGTTCAAGTATATTGATCTCCTAGGATAGAGGTAAGTGGTTTGTTGCCCTACATTGAAGGTCTTTGAGTTTTGTGCAAAAAGTTTCGGATTCCCATGTATCGAGTATATCGGGTTAGGGTTTTGAACCTGTATTATTATATTCCTTAGATTTCTTGTATTCTTTAGGTTATTATATGATTAATTATTACTTGTTAGCATGTTTTAGGATCACCCCATGTGTGTTTTCACTTGTTTTGGTTGTTTACCGCCTTTTGGCCTAGGTTTCCTATGAGGAATACCTTGTTGCATTGATTGCCTTCCTTGAGATATTTGATTATATGTTTTTCCTATTTTTTATATTCTTTTGATTCATTGTATCTATTATCCAAGTAGTTGTTGAACTTACTTAGGGCTGCTGGTAGTCAATTACGCATGACTAGACTGCTCAGGGCTGTGTGAATCTGGTGCGGTAGACTAAAGAGAGAATTGATAATTAAGGGCTTCCCTAGAGTGTCTATTATAAATTAGTATCATTCACAGAACCTATAGTAATTGGACTTTGTGCTTCCTCATAGTGTATTTAGTTACGTATCGAGACTATAGGGGGAATTAGACGTAAGTTCTTCCTCCTAGAGTCTATACCTATCGTTGCAAGACCACTGGGTAATTGATGGTGAGTGCTTCCTAGAGTGTATGTGCCTTTGTATGATTACTTGACTATAGGGATCTGCCAGTATGAGCCACCCAGAGAGTTAGTGTGAATATTTTTTGGTTTGTTGTGATGAGTCTTCCAAGCCAAAGAACAAGCTTGTGTTTTTTACTTCTTTTAGTTTAGGTAGTCTTATGAGATACATGTTGTGTTACTTGCTATAATTTGGAAATATAGAGTTGTTGCTAGATTCCTTGGGTGATAATTAAATGACTGAATTAAATTAATAAAAAAATGTGAATAGAGATTTGTAGGATTGTTTACTTTAGTGTACTCCAGTTTCTCTGCTTCATTTATTTCATTTACTTTTGCTAAATTGCTCACTGACTATAGGGCACAGATCTTGTGGTGATTTCCTACTGGGATTAGTCTCAAACCCTATTTGGGTCCTACTATTCGGCCCAAACAGGTTATATGGTTGTAGGTGTGGATAGGGATTTTGGCCCTTCTACTTCAGGTACATGATTGCTGGTTGGATCTGGAGAGCATAGGACTGATCCTAGGCTTGCGATGTTGCTGGAGTTGATCTTTACTTTTAGTACTTTGTTCTCAGTTTTATTTCATCACATTGTTGTGTTTTCTAATTTCCTTATATACTTGTACCTAGTACATCATTTTCATCATCATAATATTATACATTGCTTCTAATGTTTAGTTTCAGTTATTGTATGTTTTTTACTGCTTCCGCTATTGACTGTTATTTTCTTTTCTTTGTATACCCTACCAAATGAGGGAATAGTTTCCCCAATGACTCACCAAGGCCCTCGCTACTAGTCGGAAGCCTCTGGCATTTGGGGAAACGTGCTTGAGATCATGCGTCGAACTGGGTACGGGGCACCGGTTGAGTGGCTCCGGATTCGGGTTGTTCCAATACATACCATAAAATCTTGGTTTATTACAATTATATCATGATTTTTTTAATATTTTGTGTTTATCTTGTTCTTTTGGGTTTGATTTTGCTTCTTTTGGATGATAATCATTTGATAGTTATCTAATATATAGGATCGGAATCTCATGGTCTTGTATATTATGATTTTACGGTGTTAGGGATAGTAAGTTTTTTTATAACTGAATTTTGGGAGTTTATTTTAGATTTTTATATTTGGAGGAATTCACTTCATTGAATATTTCTCACCACACTATGATGCACAAAGTTCATCATGGTTGTATTATTCATCATGTTAATATAATCATGGTTCTAAAAGGGATGATTTTTAGTTGAGTTTGGTCATTTAAATGATGGGACCATGTCATTTGTTTATGTGGTTTATTTAAAATAACCATTTTCTATGTTATTGTTTAGAGATATGTTTTATTGGATCTTATTTTCAAAATTAGGAGTGTGACCACGACATAATTCAGTTCATGGTTGATAAAATGACATGGTTTATAGAGTAGTCCATTGTGTTTTGTCTTGACGGTCGAAGGAGGTCAAGGGAAAACATGACATGTTTTGAAATACCACAATGTGGATTTAGTCAAAACCAAAATTATATAAAGGAAATATTCAGTGATATTTGTGGGATTAAATTATTATATCATAATGATTTTTATATCACAATTAATAGAGCTAAACCAAGACATGGTTTAGGGGAACCATATTATGGTTTAGTTCTCCCATACTTAATTATAAATTTGGGTACTCCTCTTTTTCTCATTCATTTCCTTCATATCTCCTTCTAACATAAATGAATATGTATTTTTATCACCATTATATATATATTATTTCATTTCCTTAAGTGATTCAATATTCATGATCCAAAGTACCTTCTTCCTATTGATCATTATTTTTTGTTCTTTTTTCACCTTTTTGAGCTTTTAGAAATATTTTTTGAACTATTTTTCTGCAAGATAATTGATATGTGGATGATCGAATCTAGGTTGGTTAGTGTATCCTTTAAAATATGGAAACTTTATTATCAAAATTTATATCATCTTTCTAGAAGGATGATTCAAGAATTTTTTGAGGTAGGTGATTAGAAAAGTTAACTTATTATCATTACTATATTAGTGAGGAATTGACATAATTTTGTTTTCTTAGGTAAGTTGTTATAATTTCCCTAATTATATAAAATCAAAAAGAAATTTTAAGGGTTATAAAATTTATGTGATAAATGAGATATATTTACATATTATTGTTATTTATGATTCTTACAAAATTGTGGGGTTATGTGTTTTATTTTTTAAAAATATGTTTTAAAAAAATGTTGTACTATATTTTAACTATTGATGTTATCTAAAATGAATAATTAGAAATAAAAAATAGAATATATTTTTTATCTAAATGAAAAAATGGTGTTGAAATTAATTATTTGGTAATGTTAATGGTTAATGTTAATTTATTTATTATTATTTTATTTATGATTATTTTCCATGTATTGATATGATATGTGGAAGTATCTTTGAGCATGTGGTTGTATAATATCAGGTTGGTTATATTTTTGGGAATTGATAAGGTGGTTCTATGGTGGTTTATATTTATTTTGATCATTGAGGATAGTCATTCCATAGATATTTAAATTCAAAATAAATTAATGAATGTATTGAAAGAGGACTTTCCATGTGGGTTATGTTGATAATGTCATGATTAAATGATGTTATGAATTAATTCACTTATGTGATGATTATAAAATATGTGTTAAATTAAATTGAAAGTAATGAAAATGATTAATTATATGCAAAGTGGAAGGTGGTTTATCTAAAATTTGAAATTATTGTAATTAATTCTAATGTGACAAAATGAATTGAAGTGTATGTCTTAAAATGAGTTAGTAGAAAGTTTAAAATATAATTACATAATGTGTAAAAGAGATTATATAGAAAGACAAATAATTTAGAATTGTAAATATTTTCATGTTTAATTATGTTTTTATTTTTTTGTTGTGTGGTAATAAATGATAGTTGTAACTATAATGGAGATAATGTGGGTAATGAGATATTTTTATAGATATATTTTAATAGGATATGGACCCTAGATTCAATTTTTTGATGTATTATATATCATTATCATTTTTTTATTTCTTATGCACTAATACCATAATCAAATAACCTAATTGATGCCCATATATGGTTTAGGGTATTGGTTAAACCACCATCATTAAGGATATGTGTGATAGTAATGGATAAAAACACCCCCCATACTTCTTTTCATTCATAGTGTTCTTATAGATCATGTTGGACTTGGAAGTGGTGTGGGGTTTTCATTTGTGGTTGTGTAATGAGGTTACGATGTGTGGTTGTGGCATGTGGATGTTTTATGTTGTTAATGTGTGTGTATGCAGTTTCAAGATAGGGTATGAAAATACAGTATGTGGTCATGGTATTTAGATGTAGTATGTAGTTGTGTTATGTTTATATAGGAAGGGATGAGAGCACTGGAATATTTTTCTTTAGGTTGTGAGGGAAACTAGATCAATGGGGAAGTAGGTGTGGGGTACATCATTTTCTATATTTCCTTGATTTTTCTCCCCCTATATATATATATATGTATGTATATGATGTATACATTTTTGGATAGTGGACCTATTCTAATATGGTTTTATAGTTGACCTAGGATGAGACATGAGTTGGTTTTGAGGTATTTCTAAGAGATGTTATATGGTATATTATTTAGATATTTTACTTTTTTCATCATATGTAATTGCATTCATTATTATATTATTGATGATATTTGGGTTTATTTATCTTTTTAGTTAGTGTTTATTGGTGGTTTTCTAACCTTTCTTGGGATTTTAGAGGACAATTCCTCCCATATAATATGTTTTATACCCCCATTTCTAGTCTCCATCCTATTACTTATTAGCAATGGGCATTGAAAATCATATATATTTTTTATAAAAACTTGAAAGGGGTTCTAGTGGTGATAGTATATGACAAAGTTATTTTTAATTATTGCGATACTCTTGAAAAATTATAATCAATTTAGTTGTGATATGTAATAATATACCCCACGTCATTTTATCACATAGTCTTTTTAGAATGATTGAAAATGTGTGTTTTTAATTTAAAAAAATTATTTCAATTGAAATCAACTATCAAATGGTGAAAATCATTAAAAATTATCATACTATCATGAAACTATTGGAAATTTATTTTTTATTAATCTTTAACTTTTATGAATTAATCTCATTTCATTCTAACATATGGTGTGGTTAGAATGACCCAATGTTCATTATTATATTTCAAGTTTCTAATAAGTTTAAAATTTATATTGCATACTTGCAAAAAATCTAATACACTTGGTTTATAATTAAACTATATAAAATTGATCTTATATTTTTTTAACACATATATAAATGAACTTATTATCATTTCAATTCATGGTGTGTTCAGAATGACCAAAAATTTGTGCCTCAAATCCTTATTTTTTATTTATAAAAAGAGTCAATTTTAGGATGGAGTGGGAACCCGTACAAAAAACACAAACTAACAATGGTTATAAGAAAAGAAAAAAAAGTTAGAATAAATTAATTTAATCATAAAATGGATCAAAAATAGAATCATTATCCATAGAATAAAACTCAGAATCATTTTCCTTATTTTTAAAATGGTGATTAGCAGAATGAGTGTGATATCTACCATAGAAATTGGCCAATTCTTGTTTGATAAAGAATCCTAGATTGATTAAAAGATACAAATTCTCCGAATTTTCCATTTCTTCTTAGTCTTTATACTATATGTATCTTTTCCACTAAGAAAATCCTCTCTATTAACACCTACAAGGTGGTAAAAGGGGTTAAATGTTGTAACATCCCCACCCAACGCATTATCCTAGGAAGGACTGAAGTTCCACTACACTTAGGTGACATCCCATGACAAAAAGGGATATAAATAAATGACAATGTCTTATCCAAACCATGGGGTTGTTTTCCCCCACATGTATAACAACCTACAATAGATAACATTATAGAATAAAAAGAACATGTTTTATTCCATAAATCCCATCATAAAAACAATGAACTAGGAAACCAAAAACATAATTAGAGTCATAATAGTAAAATAGACACCACAATTATACATTAATTAAAGATCCAAAGATTCCAAAATAAACTAAGGAACTAATGGGTAATCATGAATAACTCCACTATAAGATATCTCCAAGATCCAACTTTGAAACAATGAGACTGTAGCATCAATATACTTCTCTAGTAATGTATGAGACCTAACCCATAACTATATCATGTTAAATGATTCCTATATATAAACAAGGATTCATATGTTGGGGTGAGTATATCAAATTATTATGAAATCCCAAAAACATTCCACACACACCACTAGAATAATAACAAGTTATCTAACATTTAATATAATGTATTAATAAGCAATAAAAAATAGTTTTTAAAGATATGCATATATGTAAGAAGTGACGATAAATCACACCATAAAGGTTTCATATTCCATGAAGAAATCATACATGAAAACTCTCAACCAATGGGATCACATACCATGAGTTCACTGAACAGTCCTAACCCATGAGTGGAAATGATCCCTCTAGGCCAAAGTCATCACTTGGTTGTATAACCCAGGGTTCCACCAAATTAGAATGGTAGCCATGTATGAATCAAAAAAACACTAGTAACTTTATAAACACATAAAAATAATTTAAATCCAATTTATCAAATCTAATATACTTATTAGAGGATGATTTCTAATAAAATAATTTCACCAATCATATTGTGGATGAATCCCACATCCCATCATTTCAAATCTAGTAAAATAGGGATAATCATAATTGATTTGTTTGAATAAAATGAAGTCTTTTTTGGAAAAATGGGCCTTCAAGTTCTAGGAAAAAATTAAGATAAAGAGTATCCACCATCCTCTAATGTGTTTGACATAAATAATAATTCCACAATTTACTAATCTGGGATCCCCTTTATGGTTCTTCAATGAATCCCAAAGAAGCTAGACCAGAATGATCCCTAGAACATAGATATTGGCATGATAACCTTGTTCTAGGGTTTATATCAAAATAAAATAATGGGATTAAAAATAATAAGAAGAACTAGAACTATTACCTTTGATTCCCTAGTTACAACACTAAAATATTCATTAAAATTGATCTCTGAAAGGAATAGAATCATAAAAATTACCTAAAGGAAGAATGGGGTTTGAGGGAAAATAAGGGAGACTAATGAACACTGAAGGGGATCTAGAATTAATAGTATGGATGGAACTGACATCATTCATGGTGTTCCATAGGGATTCATTTCATTAATCTTTAGAATATCCACATATTCTAAAATTCAATTCAACTCAACCTTACAAGTCACAAAACCCATTTAAATTGTGAATAACATCTAATGCCATGAAACACTTCAAATTATATTCTTGTTTAATCTTCCTAAAAACCATTAACCTCTTGAATCATCTTTTACATTGTGAACCATCTACTAGAACTAGATTCCACCTTTAGTTTTAATTCCACCTACAAACACTTCCAGCGATCTAACCAAACCATTCCCTAACATAAATTAATTAGAATAAAATGGTAACATACCTAAAATTGGGGGTGTTTAATTCTCCCCACCATTGGGGATTCCATCCTCAAAAATATTTAGGATAATAGTACTTTGTAATAGTTTTGGATATTACTCTATTATATGATTCTCTTGTTCCCAATTATCTTCTTATATATGACCATGTTTCCATAATAAATACATTGGAGATATATGTCTTCCATTAATGAACTTGTATTTATTATATATAATGATAATCAAGGTGTAGATTAACATAGCATTAGGCTCCAAATTCATATTATCCCAACTAATAACACAGTTGGGATTGGGATGGTACTTATTTAATTGTGAGACATGGAATAAATTATAAACTGAACTGAATCGTAGTGGTAGATCTATTTGATAAGTAAATTCACTGATACATTCAAGAATTTTAAAATTCCATACATAATTAGGATCTAATTTCAATTTCTTTCCCAAAAAATGATTCCCCAACCTCAAATAAAAATACAATAATGCCTTATTTGACACTTAAAAATTCAAGGGGTGGTGAAAATTATCTATATATGATATTTGATGTATTTTTTCTATATCCATCCTTTTACTAATTATATATATATCTTCTTAATATATTCATGCATGAGGTTTGGTTTAATTAGTGAAATTTTCCCAATCTCGGCCTAATAATGTTGAGGATGATGTAGAAGTCCATAAAATTCCTCATAAAGGATTATTTTTATCATGGAGTGATAAAAAAATGTTATAAGAAAACTCCCTCAGATGAAAATATTCTTCCCATGAACCACTAAAGTCCATCACAAAATCCTTGATCATGTCCTCCAATATCAAAATTGTATGCTCTGACCATCCATCTGTTTGGGGATGATATGTCATGCTTATAGTTAAATTAGACTCAAGAGGCTATTACAAAGACCACCAAAACCATGAGATAATTCTAGGGTATTTTTTGGTGATAATATAAATAGGTACCCCATGATATTTGACCACTTCCAAGATATATAACTTTAAAAAATCATCTACTATGTTCATGTCCCGCATTAGAATAAAGTGTAATGACTTTATGAGTTAGTTTAAAATCACACAAAATGGTGTCATTATTTTGAATAATTCTTGGTAGAATAGTGATGAAGACAAAGTTTATATTCTCTCATTTCCATACTAGTATGGGTAATGACTATAACACGAATATAGTCCATTGGTTTTTATCCTTTACCTTCTAACATGTAAATCATATCGCATCACATTCAGCCACCTTCCTTTTTATACCTAAACACCAAAAGTGATCCTTCATTTCCCTATACATTTTCTAGGTACTTGTTATATTTCCTATTTTTAATGTTAATAATAATAAATTATTTGTTCTTAAAATGATGAAGTAACTATGGTATGATCTTGAAGTGAAATACTAAATTTTCATCTTTTTTTATCCATCATTGTTCACCCAACCATTGATGTTAAACCCCATTATAAGACAATATGTTTTTGTCTTTTTCAACTTTATAACTAGTTCAACCAAGTTAGGAATAGGGGTAACTAGAAATAATACTATAACCTCATCCTACTCAACACATTCCAAGTGAATATCAGCAATCACAACCATTAATTTCCATTGTTCTTGAGCCTCTTGAACCACTTGACTATAAAACTTATGACTTAATGCATCGATGAGTGGATTTTCTTTCCCATTAGTATAGATTAGGACAAATTAAAACATATAATGATATTCTATATAGATTCATTGTCTTATATAAAATTCTTATTGTGAGAATATGTGTATAAAGCTTTTATGGTCTATTAATATAGTAAACTTTTCACCAAACAGAGAGTGGCACCATGTTTTGAGGGAAAAGACCACCATATCTAATTCAAGATTATGCATTAGATAGTTCTTCTCATGTGTCCTAAATTTATATGAGTTTTAATCTATGTAATTATATTCCTATATGCAAAAAAACCCAATCCAATCCTAGATTCATCATAAATGATAACATAGACAATGCCTGATTTTGGAAAGGTAAGGATTTGTGTCAAAGTAATCTAATACTTGAGTTTACCAAAAGATTTCTAAAATCCACCATTCTGAAAAGGGATAAAAATTTATTATCAACTCAGTCATAGGAGAAATGGAGCATGTGAACTCATAGATAAAGTGATAATAATATATTTCTAATCCCAAGAAGTTGTGTATATTGAAGACATTTTATGTGGTTTACATGAAATAATGGATTAGATATTATCAAGATGGATAGATATGAATTTTTATAAAATAAAATGCCCAATAAAGTGAATTTATTATATTTAGAAGTCACAATTTTAGAATTTATCATAAATAAGGAGGTCCCAAAATGTACTCAACATGATTTTTAGGTGCCTTTCCTGGTCATATTTTATGAGAGAATACAACAAGATGTCTTCAATGAATACCACCATAAAATAATCCAGGTATCCTTGAAATATATAGTTCATCAGTGACATGAGGAATAATATTGAATTAGTGTCACCAAAGGGAATGAATAGGTATTAATAGTGGTCATAATGGATTCTAAAATCTTTCATTAGATATCCTTTTCTAGAATCAGAGGTTTTAATACCTCAATCAGAGATCAATTTTTGAGAACCATCTAGATCCCATCAACTAATAAAATAGATCATCGGTCTTGGGAAAAGGGTTTTGATTTTTTTCTATAACTTTATCCAATGTACAATAATTTAAAAAAAATTAAGATTACAATCCTTCTTTCTAAGAAAATAACAAGATCGACCTAAATGTGGTGTGCTTGGTATTATGAATCCCTTTCTTTCTAACTCCTCCATCAAGACCTTGATTTCACATAATTCTATTAGTGTAATTCTATATGATGAATGTGAAATATGATTCACTACTAGGATTAGGTTTATAGAAAAATCCACTTCACTTTCATGTGGTTTACTAGAGAATTTATTCGAAAATACTTCTAGGAATCTATATTATATGGTAGAAAATATCATTTTTTAGTTACATCAATAGTACCCAAGGAGATCACTATCAATTGATATGATTTGGTCCCAACCAATTTCACTAAAAGTATTTATCTACCAACATTCATATCTCATTATCCTTTTAATAAATAGACAAATCCTTTAAAGTATCTGAAACTCACTTATTGATTGTAGTATCCAATATGATCATTTAATGCAACCATATAATCCATTCCCAATATGAGGTCAATTATTTCCATTTCTAAGATAATGAACTACCATAAAAATTAAACTAATTTGATGGTGATAGAAAATTCCTAAAATTTAATCCCTCTTTACTCTCACTGATTAAGAGTTATATTAATGCTCATAACCTGAGACATCATTTAGAAAGGTAAACCTAGTTGTTTTACCAGATGCTAAGCAATAAAAGAATAGTAATAATTAGTTTTAAACAAAATAAGAATCAACATATATTCAAGTAGAATAGTACTTAACACTATAAATAGACCAACATCCTCATTTTCTATACTTTTCTTAGCTCCATAGATTTAAAGATCCACTCTTCCTAACAAATTTCTTCTCCCTTGCTTAAGAGTTTAGGTGTGTCTAGAATCACCCTGAGTACCTATATTCTAAGAGTGAAAACTTTTTTGATAAAATCATCCTTTTATATCTCTATAATCTTGAAACATAGTAGAACCTTCACCACCAATTGACTTCAGGAAATTTTTGAAATAGCACTTTAGGTTCCCTTTCTAACCAAAGTTATTTAAATATCAAAGTAGTGTTATTAATTCCTGCTTAATTTGTTCTAAGGAAGTTCATTGGAAGCGCTAGATAATTTTATGTAGAGGAAATTAAACTGACACATTGGATTGATTTTATAGTGATTCAATACCTTAGAAGTAATTATACATTATTTTTGTATTCCCTACACTAGAGTTCCAACTTTTTTTCATGAAGGAAAAAAAGATGTTTCCTTCACTAATATTCCCAGAAATTTATTTCTCTACCACTAGATCCTTATTCACTATATATATATAATCCTTGATATTTAATATCACCACTCAAGGATGAATGTCCAATCATAGAACTACTTTGAACATTTTCACCTTCAGTGATTCAATAAATGCTACTTATAGTTAAAAATGATAAAGTTATATAAATTTAAGTGTATATTCTATGGATAAGAGGTTTCCTTGATTAATTTTTAAGAATTACATTATTTTCAATACTCAGAAGGAATATGGGTATAATTTTTTATTAAAAAATCCCAAAAATATATCCTAAGTGAGGATTCAGCCAGCTTTATCTTAAACAACTAGGTCACACCATTTTCATGCCACATCCTCAATAATATACATAGTGATACTCACTTTTATTTTTTGGGGGTCCACAAGAAATAAAATATTTTATTCATCCTCCCAATCCATGTTTCTACATGCTCGAGTCCTAAGTCACCCTGAAATAATGGTCAGTTCAGTCTTTGGAATTCTAGTCAGTGATCCACATGACATGGTTCCACCAATTGATTTAATTTTTCCACATCCTGGAACACATCAATAATTCTTTGAAAAATTACTTGATTCGTATGTAGTTCAGAGGGAACAATGTTCTTATCAGAATCCTCTTGAAAGTTTTTGGGTCTCTTAATGAAAGTAATTTTATAATTTTTATAGAAAAATCACCAATCATACATAACTTAAAACTTCTATCGCATATATTTTTTCATATACCAAAAAATTATAGTCAACATCATAAAATCTTACATGAATGATTTAATATTAATGGGAGGTATTTTTTTAATTCATGATACCATACATTAACCTAATAAACCCTTGATGAAGAGGTTAGGAAAATTTATAAGTGCTTTGTAACCCTTTTTTACCTAAACTGCCCTAGTAATTTGAAGTTAAGTATAAAGATTTTATTTATGAACTTTTATACTTACATTCTAAATCTTGACACATCATATCTCCATACATACCATTCCCAGCAGATGGAAAGGACCAAACTAATATTATTTGTAACACCCTAAACTGAACCATTGGCTAGGGAAGGACTAAAGTTCTAATGAATTATGGTAATTAGATATATATTGTAATAAACTAAAATGTTAATATTGAAAATTTATTTAAAAACAAAATAACATGCCCTTATAATTCCATAGATCTTCTAAAACTGCATGGGATAACCTGGGGACGTATAAAAGAAAGGGGTGATCTATAAAGCCTCATAAGAGAATAATAAATGAAAAACATAATGAAAGTAATTCATGTGAGTAAAAAGGAATATCAAGGGGACATAAAATGGTGATAATAAAAAACATAAACATTGAATCATGATATAATATGATAACATTAGGGTAACATAACAATGTGGTGAGAAAATAAAACACGACATCATAAGCATAAGTTAAGGATAACCATTGAGACATCATAACATGTTGTTATTAGGATAACCTCCCATGAACAATACATGGTATCTCATGAGATAAAAAATTTACCAAACTCTTTGGAGGGATATATTATTTTAGGCCCACCCTTCATATTTATATCATATACATGCATTTTTATGCCACATAAATCACACTACCTAAGAACATCATTGATTACTTTTGACCCCATGGTTAAGAAGTGTGGGTTAATAAAATGGAATCCACAAATAAATAAACTATAGTTATATCTATTTGAATACCCTTAAGTGGGAATGGGTATGGGTATTTACAATACAAAATCTTGTCAAAGAAAATCATGGGATAATCTCAGCAGCATAACTAGTGTACATAATGTTTCATGGAAGGGTTTAGTTAAAGGTGGTCTATAATTTATTTGGAATCATATGGATAAAAAAAGAGATTTTTAAAACCATATTACAACAAGACCAATAGGAAACAAAAAAAGAACAATACACATAATGTTCTTTAATAAAGAGGAGGAAGAGAATCTCTTACATGAGAGGTTACTTATTAAATCATGAGAGGATCTTCTTAAGAGATTGGGAACACATAATAAGGGATTTGGAGAGGGATAAGAAGAATAACTTCATAAACTTTGGGTTTGATTAAGGAATAATGGAATCTTGGGTGCGTATTTAATGAAAAAGAGGGGAATTATTTATTAATTTCTAAACTTAGGTTTTCGACTCTGAGTAATAAAATAATCAAAACCATAAACCTTTCTATGGTTTTTCCCATGTTTTTTACCAAATAATATTTTTTTTCAATATTTAATTAGGATAAGAACCAAACTCCTTAAAATAATACCATTCATGATGTGGAAGTACTTATAAAGATTTATTTTTAAAAAATTAAAATATAAAATAGATTTTGGGGGATTCCTTAAAGGTTTTTTAAAATCTATCAAATAACTGAAAAAACATGGTATTTTAAAGGCAAAATATATTTTTATCTATGGATTAATTTTATAGTATTTATTAAATAACTTTTTGTCTATTATGATTTCATATTACAAACCATATATTTATACCGTATATAATTTTTACCCAAAAATTTGACTATCTCAGAAAATTATGAAAAAATTACCATGAGATAATTTTGATGTACTGATTTTAAAAACAATATTTATTTTTAAAAAATCTTAATATAGTAATATACACTTAAATAAAAATATTATTTAGTGAAAAACACTAGTTTTACGACATTATCAACTTTTAAACACTTATAATAATTACATTGGACTTCATTAGATAATATTCTGATTTATATTTAAATAAATATTATTTAATAAGAATATTTCATGAAAATAAAATTTATTTCAAAAATCATTGAATTTTTCAAAAATATTGTATTGATTTAATTATATATTTCCCAAAAATACACTTTTGATTTCTTCATACCAAAATATAATTTTTATTAAACTCATTGTATAATAATTTTTATATATAAATTAATATTAAAAATGGATAAATATAATCATTATTTTATTAAAAATAAAATATAAAATTTTTTACTAATATTATTTATATATATAACCCCTTATTACACCAATGAATTCCCTAAGGGTAAGGTGTGTGATAGTGATACTTTCTTGGGGTGGTTTAAAGAATATGGTTTGGGTATTGACCATTATGATATTCAACTTATCATGTAAATGGTTTTACTCAAGTTTCATTAGTTTAATCTTAGATTGGTCTTGGTTAAGGGAAAATCCTAGTAGTTCCATCTCCCTTGGAATTTCAAATAAATAGGATTCATATAGTATGATCATACTATTCGATGTCATCTCTTCTTCCTTTTGCATCAATTATATATTATTATAAACCTTAATATATAATAATCATAATAGTCATTGTATAATGGAAATATTATCAATTTTTATGATGCATAAGGATCTTTTTATCCCAACATGAAAATTATGGAAATATTTGATAATATTATTAAGTAACAAATGAAATATGGTACTTGTGTTTTCAATAAATACTTTAATTAATTAGTTATTTATTTGTTTAGAAGGAAATTTTATTTATAAAATTTTATGGCATTACATTATTCCAGACTTCATAAATTTCTCCCTCAAAATTTTCATTTTTTATGCTGAAACAAATTATTTTACTTCTATTTCATCGTCTCTTCTGGTTCCCATGTTGCCTCCTTAAACTTGTTGTTCCACCACAGTACTTTGACTATGTGAATTTTATTTTTTGTATAAATTTTTATCTATGATCTAAGATCTTTATTAGCTACTCCTCTTATGAAAGATAATTCTCTAAAGGTGCCACCCCTAAATTATATACATGTGAGGGGTATGGTGTGTAATTATTTAAAATTGCTATGGAAAACAGTATGTACTTTAGATAGATTAGGTGGGGGTGTTAGTCGATATCTCAAATCTTTGACTCGATCAAGGGTCTCAAATGGGATGATGTGTCTAGGACTAATATTTCACTTCTTCCCAAACCTTGTGAATTTCTTCAATAGTGATATATAAAGGAACACCCTATCTCTAACCTCAAACTATAGGTCTTGTCGATGATTTTCTACATAGCTTTTTATCAAATTTTCTTTGATTTTATATGATATTGTATGGTTTGAACCTTATCTATCACCTCTTTCATATGATTAGTTACCATTACTTTTTTCTCTATAACTTTATCCCAACATGTTGGATTTCAATACCTCTTCCCATGCATACCTATATAGTGATCCATTTAAATGCTAGAATGGAAATTATTGTTATATGAGAACTCAACTAAGGGAAGGTGTTGATCCTAATATCCTTGGAAATATATTAAACTAGATCTCAGAATATACTCTAGATTTTGAATGGTTATCTCATATTGACTATCCATCTAAGGGGGATAAATAGTAATAAAACTCAAATATGTATTTAGTGTTTGTTGAATACTTCTCTATAATATTGAGTTAAACCTTAGATATATATTAGATACAACGAATACTTGAACTCCGTGTTGTATTACCACTTACCTTATGTATATCTTAAAATTTTTGTTAAGAGAGAAATATTCCTTAATGGAAATGAAATTCACTAACTTAGTAAAGCAATAATGTACCACCCAAATAGTATTTTTTTCCTTTAGAAATCCTTGGGATTCATATGATAAAATCCTTGGTCATATTTTCCCATTTCCATTCTAGTATGGGAAATAGTTTCATCATACCATTAGACTTATGTCATTCAGCCTTAACTTGTTGGAGTGCCAAGTATCGAGATATAAATTATACAATCTCCATCTTATTTTCATTCCACTAGATGTTTTATTTTGATCTCTATACATATTAGTGATTCTCATAAAAAATAGAGAAGTATGAGATTTTATAATCAAGAAAAAGTTCCCTCTTCAGTTCTAATTTTTATGGTACACATATAATGTTTCCAAACATTATAATTCTATATTTAGAAAATTTAAACTCTGAAATATTTACCATATTTTTCTATAATACCTTATTATCTTTTTGGTCCCCATTTATCCTCTTTAGAATTGATAGTTGAGAAGTTATTTGATAAAGGTAGGATTAATTTCATTTTATGATCCCTTTTTTCATTATTTTTATGGACAAGAAGATTGGATCTCTTTCAATCATCATCACAGATAGGGTTGTGGTATCATTTCTACTCAAATAATCTTCCACTTTTTTCCTTCCCATTATAGTAATAGATCAAAAATTCATAATCTTTGATCATTTATAACCACATTAATTGGTTTATATTGAGCACCTTTTATGTGAATATTTACATAAGGATTTTATTATCCATATATGTATCACAAATTTACCCATAGAGATCATTTTTCCAAACTTTCAAAGTGAAGATCACTTAATCCAATTCTAGATCATTTTCTAGGTAGTATTGGTCATGGATATTTAATTGGAATGAGGAGATGGATATCACTTTTTCATTTTTCCTAAGGAAACAACCCAATATTTTTTTGGATACATCATGGTAGATCACAAATCCTTCCCCACTTGTGGGTAATGTGAGCATAGGTGCAGTTATTATCCTCTTATTTACCTCTCTAAAGCTATCCTTGCATTCATCATCCCAAAAAACATTTACGCCCTTATGAGTTAGATTGGTTATTGGTCTTTAAAATCAT
This sequence comes from Viscum album, assembly GCA_963277665.1. NCBI lineage: Eukaryota > Viridiplantae > Streptophyta > Magnoliopsida > Santalales > Viscaceae > Viscum > Viscum album. The sequence goes on from OY728137.1 coordinate 278,514,756, forward strand.
GATATTATTTTCATAAATTGATAATAGTACCCACCTAATCCAAGGAAACTATGGATCTCTATAATAGATGTTGGTCTAGGATATCCTCTAACTTTTTTTATCATTGTAGGATCCATATATATCCCTTTTTTGGTGATAATGTGCCCCAGGAATGTTACTGAGTCCATCCAAAACTAAAATTTCTATAATTTTCATTCAAATTTTCTTATTATAAGGTCTTCAGTATAGAATTCAAATAATCATCGAGTTCCTCCTTTATTTTGGTGTAGAAAATAATATCATTTATATATAATACAAAAAAATATTTAGTAAATCCCTAAAGACTATATCCATTATATCTATGAAGATATATGGAGAATTATTGAGTCCAAATGGAATCATTATGAACTCATAGTGCCCATACCTTGTATAAAAATTAATCTTGGGGATATCCTCATTATTTTTCTTTACTTGATAATATCCTGAAAGAATATCAACATTAGAGAAGTATTGGGTTATATGTAGCTGTTCAAACAAGTCAACAATCTATAGAATAGAATAATATTTCTTTATTATAATCTTTTTCATCTAATGATAGTCAATGTAGGGGTGTTATGACTCATCCTTCTTCTTGAAAAAAAGGATTTGCTCACCCCATGGTCAAGAAATTTTTCACATAAACCCTTTATCTAGATTATCTTGTAGTTGACTCTTTATATCTTCAAGTTTAATAGTTTCCATTCATTTTGGAGTCTTAGATATTGGTAAAGATCTAGGTATAAGCTTGGTTGAGAACTCAACCTTTCTATTAGGAGGAAGAATAGGAAATAATTCAGGGAACACATCATCATATTCTATTACAATGGGTATTTGATCAAGGATGATCTTTTCCTTAGTCTCAATCATATGAGCTAGATATGGTTTCTCATAAGGCAATAATATCTATTCTTTAGATGAGGATTCCAAAGGAGATCTATCCTCCTCCTAAAACTTATATATAATCAAAGGGTGATGATCAATATGGATGGTAATTTCCTTTTATTAGAAATCTTTTATTGGATTTATATAGTGAAATCTAAACTATACCTATAATTACATTGAATTATACTAAATGGAGTATAATAAGGTTCGTTGGGAAGTCCAACCCACAAATATTAATAGGTAAGAAGTTATATACTTGAGATGAAATAATTTCACCATTTTTTGTTATCACCAATATCAAAACTTATAATTTTTGAGGAGGTATTATAATAATTCAAATAAACATGCATTATATAAAAGAATGCAAAGAGAAATAATCAAACTATACATTCACTAACCTTTAATGAACAACTCTCTACTTAGTTATCTAAATCCACCTCAAGTAACACCCTAAGATTATCTGAAATGTTTTTTTAAATAAATTTAATCTATTTGATATTTTTTACAATAAAAAACACAAATTTTATCTTGTGTTACACACAACACGGAGTTTATCTTTTGTTATATGCAACACTGAGTGTATCTTTCATTACACGCAACACTGAGTTTAAACAAAACGTAGCGTACTATTAAAATATTATTATTTAAAATAATAGTTATCTCCTAGTAGTTAGGATGGAGGGTATGAATAGGATTAACAAAATTATGAAAATATGGTTTAATTATGTATATATAATTAATTATTTGGTGACCAATTAATTATAAATGAAAAACCCCGTTTGAAAATATACGAAATCTTTTTCTGAAAAAAAAAATTATGTGCATAAATGTGTTTTACATCAATAAATTAACCAAATAAATTTTTGTGAATAAATTTATAGAAATTAACATATTATATATTAAATAAAATATTTTACATTCATCTTATGTTTTTTCTAGATTAGAGATAAGAAAAAATCCAATTTTATTCTTAAAAACAATGTTTTTCTAAAATCAATTTTGTCACATATAGCGCACTTATTTTAAAAATAATTTTTTCTAATTTTGAAAATTTATTTTAAAAAATAAGCTTAATTTTTGAAATCATAATGTAAAAATTATATTTGATTTATTTTTTGATAATTTTCTATAAAGATAAATTTTTTGATAAATAGTGAAAAATAATGGTTTTTATTAAGAATTATCATTTATTTTAAAGAATTTTAAAGCATCCAGATTTATTAAACATGGTTTTAAAAGTAAAATTAGTACAATTATATTTCAATTAATATAAATTAGTTTATTGAAATAAATTTAAAATTGAATTTGGATTTAAAAACTTTTTAAACTTTTAAATAATTTCTCTTTGGAAAACCGCTTTAATATCGTATTTACGGGTTTAATTTTAAATTAGATTTGTGACTATTTAGGTAATGGAATTTATAAAAATAGATTTTATATTTGGAATAATATTAATTAACATTATATAATAAGTTCAACATAATTTTTAACTATAATGAATAGTTAAAACAATAAAAAATTAATTACCGCGATTAAGGTAAAAATGGGTTTATCAGAGGTTAAACTAAGAAGATAAGGCATAAAATGAAAAATTAAAATTATAAAATTCATATTTTTTGAAAATATTTCCATATTATCTATATTAATTTCGAATATATGGTCATTTGGAAGCTTTTTTCTTTGGAATGACTCTATCATTTTGGACTATTTTGGGAGATTTCCAAGTAGTTTCCAAGTGTTTCCCTTTCCCCCGCTTATAAAAGGCCACCTCCACCCTTCACTTATTCACACTTATAAAACCATATATTTTATAAAAAAAGAAAAAAAATCCTCCCCAACATCTGTATCCATGTTCTAGAACTTTTTTCCCTCCAAAAAGTCCAACACTAGGGTCCTTAATAAGAAGTCTAAAGGAGGTGCTTCTAAGAAAAAGTAGTTGTCTTTGCTAAGATAATTCTTTTTATTTAATTTTTTTTACCTTTAATTATGTATTAACACATAAAATATAATAAAACCAGTATATACTATGTACTTAAATGTTATTATGTCAATTTAATAACCTATATCCATCTCTACTTCCATCAAATGGAAAATGAAACTGTTGATCGTGTGTACGGTAGTCTACCGCCTCACGAACCGATGTTGTTTGTTTTCCATAACCGCCTTTCAAGGCTAGTTATAATGATGGATTTAACATATTTATATGATATTTATGACATTACTATACTTTTATAATCATTATATCACATATAAATTTTTTATTTTCATTTCGTGGGGGATACGATAACGTCGTTCGTGTGTATGTCGGTCAACCGCCTTGTGAAGCGATGTGATTCGTTTTCACTTACACTTTACATAGAAGGTAATAAAGGTAAATTTAATATATATGAATTATATATATGACATAGAAATTATTTTTTAATGGTAATATATTATTTTCCTCTCTTTTTTCAATCTGTTAATAAAATTGAAACAACATTCGTGCATACATACGGACTACCATCTCCATGAATGGTGTATTTCATTCTCTATCTCTAAATTTTATTGTTTTATATAAATAAATATATACTTAATATGTATAATATTAATATCATGGTTAAAATTTTAGATATTATGGAACCATGATCATATTAAAATTACTAAGAATAAAAAATCAAAACATACACGAAGAACATAACAGTTATTGCCCGAAATGTGACTTTAACATGTAATTGTTAATAAATGGGTAATTAAAGGTCATAAGTAAATAATATATGGTATCTTATATATATATGTGTGTGTGTGTGTGTGTGTGTGTGTGTTTTTATTTATAATTATCTAATATTTTTTATAAATGAGGTTTGAATGTGTTCTAAGTAATTTGAGATTTTTAGTAAGGGGTTTTCATCTCACTTTTTACTTATGTGAGACACATGCCAAATTTTACCACATATTTATTTTATGTGGTCTGTATAATGATCATAAATGTATTTTATTATTCTTATATATATAATTATATATATTTAAATATCCATTTTATTATCTCTCTTTCATGGGGTTTACGGTTCAAGCGTTACTAAAGTGGTAAGGGATTTTTGTCTCAACTTTTCTTCTTTGAGACATATGCTATGTTTTGCACCTTTATTATTTTATGAGGTTTGTATACAACCAATTGGACATTTAATATCATGAATTTATTTATTACCATGATATTCTAATTATAACTTAACATTATTATTTCATGGGGCTTACATTTCAATTTCACCAAATTGATAAGGGTTTTATGTTACAATCTCATCGCATATGAGTATTTCTTATGATTATGATTCCAATTATGAAATATTATGATCTATATATTAGGAAAATCGTGTATTTTATTATTCAATGGATATTTCTAGATTATACATGTTTTCCCTTCATTTTTCTATCTTTATGTACTCAATATTTCAAAGTAATTTTTAAAAAAAAGTGTCTTTATTTCTCTCGTTAGTTGAAACCCCTTTTTCTCCCAAAACCATGTTTTCTAAAAAAAATAAAAAAAAAAGTTTTAAAATTCTTTGAATTATTTATTAAATAAATTTTTACACATTTTTTAATTTTTAAAAAAATTAAATGAATATTCATTTATTTTTTCAAATAATGCATGTTTGGCATTTACCGAAAATGTGAAATGAATCTTTGTTTTTTATATGTGTCGCATGAAATAAATTTCTTGTATTCATGAACATTATTTTATTTCAAGATTTCATTATACGTTTTCAATTTTATTATCAAAAAAATCTATTTTTAAATTTTTTTATTTTTAAAAAAATCAAATCAAAAAGAATATTTTACTCAACAATTGTTTTAAATGGTTTTTAAAGATTCCATTATAAAATTTCAAGGTTATTTTTAAATAAAAGGATTCAAAAAAATTATGTTTTAAAAAGTTTTTTTAATGAAAAAAGAGTATTTTCTTAAAGAATTATCTTAAATTATTTTTAAATCTTCATTTATAAGTTTAAAATTTTATTTTCAATGAAAAGGATTTCCAAAATTTTTTATAAATTTTTACTTTTAAAAATTCATTTTCAAAGAAATGTTATTTTCCTATAGAAATTTTCCTATTTTATTTTAAAAAACATTTTCCATATAAGATAACATATGTTAATGTTACCTATTCCTTAATAGGGATATAATCCAAGTATATCACTATTATTATTTCTCTAAATGGTTTATTTTTATGATGGAATAATGTTTATAAAACCTATTTATCTTTCATATATTATACCATGAGTAAATGATTACAAAACACACATTTTTTATGGGTTATTATATGATGAAATAATGAAATTATTATGAAACCTGTCTCTTTTCTATAGGTTATGATATAATGAAATGATTATGAAACCCATTTCATTTCATGCATTATTTTATGATGAATGTTTTATGATATTTTGGCACAAATAAATATGATTTTCATTATGTGATAGGTGGTACCTATATCTCCCTTCAATTCATTAGGTAATTATTTAAATCTCATGAGATAAAAAGGACTGGATTGGGGGTGAACCCAGTTTAGTAAGGGAGTTTTTACACTATTATAGACTTGGTAGTGAACCTTGACTACTATAATGGTTTGGGGAGTGAACCCATTCCACTATGATAGCCTTTAAATTGGTCCTTGACTACTATGGAAATGATTTTTTATGCTTATGTGTATGCCACAATTCTATGTCTTATGCCAATTTTATGATCTCATGGCTCATGTTCTTTGATATCCTTAGGATTCATGTCGTATGAACTTCCAATCCTTATAACATGATTCATGATTTTGATATTTGATATGAAATGTATGGATTTCAAATGTTATTTTCATGTTATCATGCCCTTATTATAATGTAATGCTTATATATTCATTGATATCTCACTTTTATTCCCTTACTGAGCATCTGAGCTATCCTTTCTTATTTTTCCTTTCTCCAAGTTATAAAGAATGGTTTTAAGTAGGGTATGTTTTTGAAGAAACTAAATGGGAATATCTTTATGGTAGATTTTTAATATCATTCAATAAATAAAAACATTTTTTTATTGTCCCCAAAGGCACTAAAACATTATGAACCTTAGGAATGTGTTTGTGTAATGTAATTAATTTTGATCAAAAAGATGTAATATCCATGTATGATAAGCTTGAGTATCTATAAATGGTATAAGATGATAGGTTTACTTAACCTTTGAAAATTATGATGATAAAACTTCAGTGATATCCCTAGGGGTATTTCTATGGATATGTCTAGGGATACGTCTAAGGATAAGTCTAAGGATGAGTCAAAGTATAGGGAAATTTCCTAGAGTTTTTGTAAATGATATAGAGATTGGTTTCCAAGAAATTAAATATCTTTTTGGATACTAAAAGTGTATGTGGATCTACCATAGAGGTATCTAGGGTTAATAACTCTAAAAATTAAACATTGAGTTGTACTTTATCATCACATGTTTTACAATAATGAGCCTTTATACATACCTAGTTTGACACTCTCAGGTGATATGTTTTGAAAATTCATAAACTCTTTATGAACCAGCATGATGTATTTTAATAATGATCGTGCATGACCAAGTTTAAGCCTAAGGTGTAATAGATTGAAAATAAGGTATCATGATTTATAAAACATATAAATAATTTTTCATCACTGTGTTGTTTTTCACTATGATTATTGTTTTTATACACTATGATTTCTAGTATAATCCAACAGTTAGAACCTAAAGTAACCATGTTAATTCTAAATGAAATGTATAAGTAAAATATTTTTCTCTAGAGAAACCAAACGTTATGGGAGATAGAATGAAAATTCTTGTTTCTATGCTCACAAAAATTTTATATTCCATGAATCATGTTGAACTTCCAAATGAGAAAAAGAGTGAACAATGTTCTATTTATTCCTCTATGAGTAAACACCCACCTTCTTTTATTGGTTCTATTGATCATATCATTATTGAGAAATGGATCAGTACCACTAAAAAGATATTTTCCATTCTCCAGTGTTCGAAACACAAAAAAGTCATTTTGGATGTCTATGATTTAGAAGGTGAAGCAGATCAATAGTGGAGCCTTATTAATAATATGAATTAAGAGGAGATAATTGACTCTATATAATGGGATGAGTATGAGAGGATATTTTTCTATAATTACTTCCCATGTATTCTATAAACAAGGATGCAGAAGGAATTTCTCAAGCTCAAATAAAAGGATGTTGAATCTATGGGTACCTATGAAGATAATTTTACAAGACTTGAATGATATGATTCTTCTTTAATTATCAATCTATAAAGAAAAATTAATTAATTCTTTGGAGGCTTAAGGCCAATTCTTCAAAAATTTCTAGCTATAAGAGAATTTAGTATATATGAAGAAGTAATTAGATATAAACTGAAGGTAAAAATAAAAATTATAGATTCATACCATTCTTATAGTTTTTATAAGAAAAGTAATATTGATTCTTCTAAGAACATGAATAAATCATATAGTATAAATAAATCTTAGTCGCATACATGCTAAAATGTGGTAAGAAGCACTCAGGTGAATACCTGAAAGGAATAATAGGGTATTTTAAGTGTGGGAAGCCTATAAATTAATAAAAATAATGTAAAAGTGATGTGAAGAGTATATATAGTGAAATAATCAGAGTGATATCTCAACATAGTACACCACCCACACTCCAATATTTCAATTGCAAGGAGTTTTGGAATTATGTGGCTCAATACCCCAATCCAAGGGATAATGTGGATGATAATCCATAATAAATGTAGAAGAAAAAAGAAAAACGGAAAGATTATATAATCACAATAGATGTAGTGAATCATGATAATTACACCATACTTATCCTCCCATCCTTAGTTGGGAATTTCAAGTTTGATTTTTTACGAATGATCCCTATGAAAATATTATTGTTCATTTTTTAGTTGAATTTAATGTGATAATATCCATCTACATGGATTCTAAAATAATTAAATTTAATTTTATATTCTATAGGTATAAGGATGAACCCAATATTCCAATGAAAATTTTTTTGTATAATATAAGAGCTTGTATAAGTAATAAAGGGTGAATTAACATTTGGAAATGTATATGTCTCCATGTACGATTAACTTAAGAGTTATGGATACCATCATGGGATTATGAGTTTATGTTTTATCAGAAGTACAAAGTTATTGAAACCCATTTTGTATTTTTATGTGATGGGATTTTATCAAGATTAAGTATATTTTAAGAGATTCTTATAGAAATACTAACCTTTGGTTTTGTATATATTTTAATGAAAACTTTATTTTTAATGGAATCAATTTAAAATTTGAGGAAAAATTGTTAAATATACTGGTAACATTTAGGGTTTATTTTATCTTTAGTGTTGAGGAAATTATGGGTTTTAGATGATCGCCTTATGAAGGCATCACACTTTATTGCTATCAGAGAATATTTCTCTCTAGATCTAATTTCCAAAATATACATTAACGAAGTGTCAAGGTATCATGGAGTTTCACATTCAATTGTTCCATATTAAGATCTGAAGTTTACCTCAAATTTTTGGTGAAGTCTTCAACAAGATCTTGATATGGATTTATGTTTTAGCATTGTGTATCATACTTAGAGAGATAGTCAGCCTAAGAGGGAAATTAAAACCCTAGAGGATATACTAATATATTTTTCTATGGATTTAAAAAAAATGGGATAAAAACATTCCTCTAGTTGAGTTTTCTTACAATAATAGCATTCACTCAAGAATTAAAATGTCTCATTATGAATCCATTTATAAATAGAGGTGTAAGACTTCAACATATTGGATTAAAGTTGCATACAAAAATATATTGGGACCTGAGATAGCTAATGAAATGAAAGAGGAGGTTAGAGCCATTTAGCAACATTAAGGGAAGAAAAAATTTGATAGAAATTTTATGCTAATAATTTTTGATGTAATATTGAATATGAAGTTTGTGATAAGTTAAATCTATAATTTATTCATGGAAGAAATAAGGTAAAACTAAGCCCCAAGTATATTGTTCCCTTTGAAATTCTTGATTGTATTGGGACCGTGTATTATAACTTGGTTCTTCCACCAAAACTTTCTTAGGTTCTCAATGTGTTCCATGTATCTATCATAAGGAAGTTTATACACAATCTATCACATGTATTGAACTCAAATTTTGGACCACTGGAGCATGATATTTCTTATAAGAAACAATCAGTTGAGATTCTGGATCAAATAGAGAAAGTGCTACAAAATAAGACCACTCACCTGGTGAATTTTTTTTGGAGAAACCTCCATCTTGAGGAAGTTACATGGGAACTTAAGGATGTAATGTTGTAGAAGTATCCAAAGTTGATGGTACTAAGGAGATGAATTTCATGGGTGAAATTAATTTTAAGTAGGGTAGAATGTAACACCCTGAGATTTTGTGAAATATTTTTTTCAAATAAAGTTAATATCTTTGATATTTTGTGTTATATGAAACATCGATTTTATATTGTGTTACAGAGAACATTGGGTTTATGTAACATCCCATCCTAGGTGCCACTAAACTAGTTCCACAAGATGGTTCACCACATGACCCCAAGCACACCTGCTTATTTTCTAAAGGTTGTCAACTACCAGTGGAGGTCTAATATGGTATTATGAGGAGACTATACCCCCATATCAGAGTGAATAGCCATAATTCAATAACCAAATATCATACACGTCATAGTAATCGGAAATAATAAATACCCTAAAACAATATTATGCTGTAATAAAATAAAAATATACTAAAGGCCCGAATAGCCATGTCATACATATAACCAACCGCCCACTCAGCTAGTTACATGACATACCAAAATTAAAATATACTACTAAAATTATCTACAAAATATTGGATATAAACCCATCCAGTAACATAAAACTATCATAGTTATCCCACTCAACCATACGAAACTCAATCTGGGCCTTCTCCCAAACTTGTACCTATAATAAACATGTGAGAACTACTTGGGTACCCATGTATAGTCGTATCTAGAGAAGATTGTGAGTACAACTCAGTAAGCCATCACCAATGGTGGATAAATAATATACCAATCAACACAATAGTATATTCATATATCTAAAGGTGCAAAAAATAAATAAGACAATAAAATAAATAGGTTTCACCATTAAATATTTATCATTATACTTTTAATCATTTTGGTTATACAGGGTCACCCAATAAAACTATAATACTCTTATTGTACCAAAATTCTAAGCCATATATCATATGGTTTAAAACATTAAGTCATACAGGGGTATTCATTTATCATTTGCTTTAATCTAGTATACCTCAGATCTTTAGTCTAGGTACTCAATATAGGGATTCAAAAATCCTTGTCCAACCATCTCAATCATATATAATACTACTGGTTCCTAGAGTGTCAGTCTAGAAACTATAACATTAATGAGTAATTTCATGTCCAATATCCTAATATATGATATGGAACTCCATGTCCATATGCTTGGAGTCAATAACATCACTCCATCCTATAAAAACTATAGTGCATCGGGGCGACTAGAGCATCAATCTAGCCCACCAAAAATTATGGATAAGGAATTCCATGTCCAATATCATAAACCATATATAATACTAGTTGTGAATAGATTATTAATCTAGAACCAATACCATTAATGATAAAATCAATGTCCAACATCTTAATCAATTCCATAACTGGTAAATTCCATTATTCAAGGTTCAAAATCATTAACCTTTTTAACACATTAACATTGATGGCACACCACCATTCATTTATCAATATTTAGTACTCTCTATCATTTCATAATTATCAATTTCATAATTTACCTTTGAAACTAAAACATGATTCAACAAAGAACTACCCCTTTTCACATGTTAAAAAACTACCAAAACCAAAAAATTTCATTACATGTGTTAAAACCACCCTTTAAATCATGTGTATTTCTCTTTAAAGAAAAAAATTTCAATACCTTCATTTTCCACCCAATCCTTTTAAAATATCCATTAAACCATTTTATTTATAATAAATTATTGGTTAGAGAGTAATCTCAAGAGGGGGGTGAATTGAGTTCCTACTTAAAATTTCTATTAAAAATTTTATATTAAAGATCCCCCAAATTTTAAAACAGCCCAATTAATTAAGGAAGTAGAGATATAGATATCTAATTGGTCAACTGGTTTCTCAAAGGGTGATTAGTACTTAGTTAAATTAGTGTAGAACACTTCTCCAACTTTTGAAACAAGTTTACAAAATTAAACACATAAACACACTCACCAAAACTAACAATCAAAGTGAGTGAAAAACAGTTTTATGTTTTAGAAATTATAATCAGTGGAAAATAGATAAAATTTAGTACAACAAAAAAATACAGAGCATAGTAAAGTTAAATAAGAGGTTCAGTCTCAGGCCGAGACTTAATACTCTCCACTTGGTGATCATCTGTCACCAGGAAATTTATATTAAAAATAAACTTTATACACAGCCTATATCAGGGTTTACAATAGTTTTCACAAACTGTCTAGGGTTTAAACCCTCTACCATAGTTATTCATGGTAAAAACAAATAGTATAGACCACACATGGTATCTTCCACCGTTATACCTAGGAAACAAGATGTAAGTGAAGTTTTATGTGAGTATATTTAGTATCCTCCAGTTCATGCATAGGGGACAGTGTGTGTAAAATACTTACACACACTTCTCAAAAATGTAAAATGAAGAAACACAATAGAGATAAGATTATAAGCTTGAGTTTAGAAGGATCTATGTGTTTGCAGTTCGTCTATTGACTCCTTGGTATGAAGAATTTGTTGTTCAAGTCTTTCTCTGGAATTTGTCTCCAAAATAGAGTGTCTCAACTCTAGGTTCTAGATTTCAGGAATTTTTTGTTCTACTTATTGTGTTGATCAAGAGTTGATGAGAAAATTAAGGCAACCTTGAAATTGTTCTCCCAAAATTATCTTCTTGAAGTTATTGGGTTTACAGTGTAAGCATTGAATGGTTCTTCTTTGATCTATCAGGTAAGATCCTTCATATGCTACTTCTCTATTACTGCTCTTCACTTTCTTAGCTTCTAAACTTGGGCACTCATAAAACCTTGATTTTCTTCTTCGGTCTTCTATTTTATATATTTGAGGTTCGATAATAAGAATAAGTACATCACATGCGATCTTTCTCACACCTCATATTGTTCCTAGATGCGGTCTCTTGATATGTCTACAATCAGCATTAATTAATGTCAGAAGCATTTAATTTATCAAATATGACTGTTAGAATAATCTTAAGAATTTCAAAAAGTATGGAGTAGAAGGTTATGGTAGACTGGTAACAGTAGCCTTCACAACGGTAGGATTCAACAGTAGATGCATAGCAGCAACCTTCAACGGTGACCTTCCATTGCTAACCTTTCATCGATAACTCTCCATCGGTAACCTTCCATTGGTAGCCTTCAGCGGTAACCTTGCAACGGTGACCTTGCATCGGTGACCCTGCATCGGTGACCTTGAAATGGTGACCTTGTATCGGTGACCTTGCATCGGTGACCTTCCAACGGTGACCTTGCAATGGTGACCTTGCATCGGTGACCTTTGCATCGGTGACCTTTACATCGGTGACCTTTTCATGAGTGACCTTTTCATTGATAACCTTTGAATCGGTGAACTTTGGATCAGTGACCTTTGCATCGGTGACCTTTTCACTTAGATAAATTTTTCATTGTGAGCTTAAAAAAGTGAGTAGTGAGATTAAAATTACTTAGTTATTACTTTGATATAAACATGATTTTCTCATAAATTATTATTATTTAAGAGAAACAAGATGATTTATATAAATGAGACATGATTTGGGATTATCAAAATAGGTGATTCCAACAATCTCTCCCTTTTTATAATCAAAAATTATGTCACTATGTTTTTAATCTGGGTAAGCACATTTGCTAATATATTTAGAGGAGTGTATAAGAACATTTGAACCATGTTTATTATGGAAAAATATAGATATTATATATATGAAAATTCAACTTAAAAAACTTATCCTCCTTTTAGTTTAGGCAGCTTAAAACTTAAAACTAACTTGTAACCTGACATGTTTCTCCCCCTTTGGGTAAATTTGAGATTCAAGCTTAAATATTTCTCCCCCTTTGTGATTAAAAAAAGAAAAAAGGAAAAAAAAGAAATAAAAGAGGATTTTCCAGTAATGAAGCAAAAGGAATAATATACAAACATGTTACAAATATCCCTATCAACTAATACATCCCACATTCAATCCACATCATAGATGTACAAGAGAGCTTTATCTTTGGGAGTTGAGGAGGCAGATTATGAAGATGGAGGGATAGGTCAAGGGATAGTATTCAGCAGGGTAGGTGGAGCAGCAACAGAGGCATCAATAGACCTATAGTGAGTAGATCTCTGAGGAATAATAGGGGTCAAGTTTCTGATGGCCTGTGTATGAGTTTTCATTGGTGCAGCACTGGTAGATCCTGAATTAGCCAAGCTAGAAGGCAAGGCTGGAGGAACAATGATGGGAGTGCAGTACACATGGAGGAAGGGTAAAATAAGATTTCTGAAATCCATAATAATACTTCCTACTCTCTCCATGGATGAAATAAAATCATCCTTTTTCTCCATGAATTTTTCTAAGGTATTAGTCAACTCTCTAAGCTTGCAAACCTGATCCTTAAATACCTGAGTTACAGGTGGAATCCTCAAGTTCTCCAACAACAACTTGAAGTGACCATCTATCTGATGCTTAGTATAAACTCATTTGTAGTAGAAATCAACTTTCTCTTTGATGGCCTTCAGATATTGAGAAGCTTCCCTTAAATAATTTCCCCCAAGATTATGAATCTCTCTAGTAGTGTAAATAACATGATTCATAGACTGAGGTTCTGACGGACTTGCACCAGAGATCTTTTACACTTCTTCTCTAACAATCGACCTGAAGGCTTCTAGATCAACTAAAGGAGTAGATGAAGATGAAACAGATGCACACATAGGTTCCATGGTGAAAGCCATTGTCTCCTTAAAATATTTAGCCAGCCCACTGATCAGTCTCTTCACATCATCATCTTTTCCACTCACATGTGTCTCCATGGACTTCTTAAAGTCCTCAAACACAGTGACCATTTTCTGAACCACACTTTTAACATATCGAAGATCTTTGGCCACCTGATCCCTTGAATCCCTATAGGAGTCTAATCTAGCTATAGACTATTTCACAGATTCCAGAGAATCTTCCAAGGTTCTGATCTAATTATGAAATTACCTTACTTCCTCTAGTAGGATGGAGTGAGGGTAGAAACTAGTCTTTCCATTGTAGATGTTATAGCTTCTTGATTTTGAGTCATAGCCCCTTCTAACCCAACAAATCTCTCATCAAGGAGGCTCTTCAGATCTGGTTTTATTGAGTCCAAATCGTCCTTCTTCCCATAGTTAGGAGGCAAAATAACCACTGGCTGCACAATAGTAGTTTCTGAAATAGTAGGAATTGGAGGACTTCTGATAGGCTGGTCATCATCAAAGTCTCCATAATCTAAGACTAAGACCACAAATCCAGGTTATTCTGACCAATCTACTATTCCAAGAGCAACAACAACTGAACCTGTAGTAACAAGTTCTTCCCCCTCACTTGGAGCATTCTCCTGATCAAGAACATTCAGATCTGGCATACCTCCTTGAGAAACTGCATCAATATAAGGGTCCACTGCCACTTCCTCTACAGAATCTTCAACAACTTCTAAAACAATTACAGCTTCAATTGAAACAGTAACACTTCATCTACCCTTTCAACCATTTTTTATGCCCTATCAAGGGACTAAGACTAAGATATTCCTCTTCATTTGTATCAGTAGTTGTCTTAAAGTCATCATGACTAGACCCAGTGTTCTCATCTTCATCTAAGGTTTCTATAATGTCTCTTAAGACATTTTCAACCCCTTATTCTTCACTAGTCTCTTAATCATCATTGTCCCTTAGGACTGTCTCCCTTCTAGGCAGCCTATTTGGTGGTCTAGGCTCACCAAAGGATACAGTATTAGCATGAGGATTGGAGGGAAGGTATGGATCACTCTTATCATATATAGGAGAATCCTCACTTTCTGGCACAGCAGCAGCTTCTCCTTATTCATCTGAATATGCAGGCTTGACTTCACTGGGCTTTAAACCAGGATCTCTCTTATCCTTAGGCCTAGTAGGATGAGTGATAGGATTGAATTCCTCAAAAATATTAGCCTCATCATGCACCCATATTCTTTTCTAAGGGTTCCAATTTATTTTCATCAACTTTCAAATTACCTTTGTGATGAATAAATTATCCCTTACTACAACTTTTTTCTCCTTATCTCTAGCAACTCCTTTCACCTTCAACATCGAGGATATCAATCTAGCCTAAAATAAGGCATTGGATTTGGAATTGGGATTTTTTATATCTTCTAATTGAATCATCAGCAGCCTACAAAAATTAATATTATATCCATGATTCAACAGATACAAGAGAAATACATCCTGAAATTTCAATGTAGCAAAGTCCCCTCTCATGGGACTCAAAAATGCTGGATGAAGTTAAATAGTATCTTGTCTTCTCCTTCCATCTCAGTAGGAATGAATTTACTAGGGATCCCACTCCCTGTAAGTTCAGCTAAGGATGCTTAATAATAGAATAACTCTGTAGTGGGAGGCACCACTCCTGAGTAGAAATCATAAATCCCTTCATGTGGTACTCTCTGAAACTCAACCCATTCAATAGATGAAAAACTTATACTTATTCCATTCACCCTTGAATACATTCTGTTCTCATCCTTAGTCTGTTCGAATTTCAAAAACTCATAAAATTGCTTCACTAACATTGGGTAATAGTGTTCATTGTTGTTTACAAATCATTCAACCCATCCTTGAGCTTCAATTTCCTTCAGCACTAAAGATCTTCTCATTAACAACCATTCAGAACTGATCTCTTTTTCAACTAAGATTTCCAAATTCGATAGATGAAGTTTGATCAGTTTTTCCACAACCTATCTTCCATTGGTCGACTTAGCTCGAGGTTTCTTTGGATTTGGCACATCCCCTTCATCACTGACCAATGGTCTCTTCACTCTTTCCATGCATTCTGGAGCGGTTTAAGGGTTTTGGAAGAGGGTTAGGTTATGAGGTTTGAAAAAAGAGATTCGGGAGAGAGTTTGAGGTGGATTGAAATGTAGTATGTACTTTAATTTTATCACTTAGGGATAAAAAAACAAATAAGATAAAAGAGATAAATAATATAGAAAACGTTTCAGATTCTGGCAGAGAAAACACTAAGTCTTGAAAACATCGACTATCGATAAGGTTCCTAACAGTGAGGTCTATCAGTGAGGTTCCTAATGGTGAGGTCTAACAGTGAGGTTTCTAATGATGAGGTCTCTAATGGTGAGGTCCAATGGTGAGGTTTCTAACAGTGAGGTCTATCGGTGAGGTTTCTAACAGTGAGGTCTCTAATGGTGAGGTCCAATGGTGAGGTTCCTAATGGTGAGGCCTATCGGTGAGGTCCAATAGTGAGGTCCAACGGTGAGGTTTCTAATGGTGAGGTTTCTTATGGTGAGGTCTCTAACTTTAATAGTTTATCATACCTAACTCATGTTTGATGTAATTTAACCTCTCAAAATTCAAAGGCCTTGTGAATATATCAGCCAATTGGTGTTCAGGACCAATGAATTCAAGAGTGATATCACCTCTTGGATAATGATCAATCAAGAAGTGATGTCTCACATCAATGTGATTTTTCCTAGCATGAGATACTAGATTTTTAGAGATGTTAATAGCACTTGTATTATCACACTTTATAGAAACATGTTTTAATTGATATCCATAGTCTAGTAAAGTGTGTTTCATCCACATAATTTGAGCAAAAAAACTACCAACAACTATATATTCAGCTTCAGCAATAGATAATGCAACAGAATTTTGTTTCTTACAAAACCATGATACTAGTGACTTTCCTAAAATGTGACATGTTCTAGAGGTTCTCTTTATATCTAACTTGAAACCAGAAAAATCAGTATCCAAATAACTTATTAAATCAAATGATTTTCCTCTTGCATGAAACAGTCCTAAGTTTGAAGTATACTTGAGATATTTAAAAAACCTTTTAACAATAGTTAAATGTGACTCTTTAAGATTGGATTGGAAATGAGCACTCATTCATACACTGAACATAATATCAGGTCTACTGGCATTAAGATAGATAATACTCCCAATCATACCTCTATAATTGGTTTGATCCATTGGTTTACCAGTTTCATCAGCATCCAGCTTACAGGTGGTACTCATAGGTGTATCACTACCTTTATTGTAGTCCAAACCAAAACATTTCAAAAGATCTTTAGTATACTTACTTTGATTTAAAATAATACCATTTTTATTTTGAAAAATTTTAAATCCAAGGAAAAATTTAAGTTACCCCATTAAACTCATTTCAAATTCATCTTGCATCATTTTTGAAAAAGTAGTACATAAATAATTTTTATAGGATCCAAAAATAATTTTCATCTACATAAATCTATACTATTAGAACATCTTTTTAAATACTTTTAATAAAAAGAGTAGGATACTCTATTACTTTAATAAAACCTTTTGAAATAAGGAAAGAACTACGTCTGTCATACCAAGCTCTAGGAGCTTGTTTCAGACCATATAATGATTTAGACAGTTTAAAGACATGATTTTAAAAATGGGGATTTATAAAAATAGGGGGTTGTTCAACAAATACATCCTTAACTATATACCCATTAAAAATATACTTTTGACATCCATCTGACAAAGTTTAAAATTCAGATGATTTGCATAGGCAAGTAGTATCCTAATGGATTCTATTCTAGCTATAGTTGTAAAGGTTTCCTCGTAGTCTATTCCTTCTTCTTGACTATATCCTTGTGCAACTAGTCTAGCCCTGTTTCTAACTATATTTCCATATTTAACAACTTTATTTATAAAAACAAATTTATTGCCTATGGTCAAAGTGTCTTTAGGTCTTTCTAATAATTCCAAAACTTTGTTTCTTTCAAACTGATTTAATTCTTCTTGCATAGCTATCACCCAAATTTCATCATTGATTGCATCATTGATATTTTTAGGTTCAAGTTATGAAAAAAAGGCTTGATGTTCAACCTGGTTTCTCATAGAAGCTCTAGTTTTTGTTCCTCTATTTAAATCACCTACTAATGAATCTAAAGGATGATTCTTGAGAGTTATGATACCTCTGTAATGAGTTTAACTAGACTCCTCATGATTTTCTATAAGTTCAGATTCACCATGCATAGATTCTGGAAGATTTCCAGAACTGGTTGTTTTCACTATGGGTTCACTATCTTTATTATTAGGTCCAGAATTGACATATCTTCCTCAAGATGTTCAACAGAGGTTTTGGGTTCATGAGGATTAGTCTCATCAAATTTGACATGAATTTATTCTTCCACACATTTGGTTCTCTTATTGAATACTCTATAATATTTACTAGTGATTTAGTAACCTAGGAAAATTCCTTCATCACTTTTGGAAGAAATGTTGTCAAGATTGTCCTTAGTGTTAAGGATAAAGACTTTGCAATCAAAAACTCTAAAGTAATTAACCTTAGGCTTCCTATTATTCCAGAGCTCATAAGGGGTCTTCTTAATAATATGTATAATTAAGACTCTATTGATAATGTAACAAGTTGTATTAACAACTTTGGCCAAAAAATAGATAGGTATATTATACTCATTTAGCATAGTCTGAGCAATCTCTCGAAGTGTCCTATTTCTTCTTTCTACGACTCCATTTTGTTGATGTGTTCTAGGAGCATATAAATTGTGAGTATATTCATTTTGTGAGAAAAAAGATTCAAATTTCTGATTTTCAAACTCATGGCCATGATCACTTCTCAAGGTCTTAAATCTGAGTCCACTAAGATTTTCTACAAACTTGGAATATTTAATGAAGTAAGTTCATGCTTCACTTTTGTGAGATAGAAATTATATCAATGTATATCTATAAAAATAATCTACAAGAATATAAACATAGTGATTCCCATTTAAACTTGAAACTCTAGATGGTCCAAACAAATCCATGTGAACCAACTCAAGCATTTGAGAAGTAGAAACTTCTTTCTTTGGTTTGAAAGAAACTTTGTGTTGTTTTACCTTTTGACAAGGATTAAAAACTATGTTATGTGGGAATTACAATTTAGGTAAGTATCTAACTAAACCTTTCCAAGTTAGTTTCCTAAGTGAGTTCACATTGCAGTGTCCTAATCTTCTATGTCATAACTATGATTCCTTAGGAAAATCATTTAAGCATGAAACGTTTTTCTTAGTTAAGGAGTTTATATCAACATCATATACATTTTCATTTCTAAGAGTAGATAATATTATTTCATTTTTAGAATTAAAAACATTACATGCATCATTTTCAAATTTAACATTGAATCCATCATCACACAACTGAGAGATACTCAGTAAATTGTACTTTAACCCATAAAAAAGTAATTTTGAAATTAATACAGTATTAGGGTTACCAATTTGGCCTAATTTGATGTTATTCCCTTTTTCATTATCACCAAACATAACATGTCCACCATCAACTTTAATTAGGCTCTTGAAGCATGAGTATTCTCTTCTCATGTGTCTTAAACATCAATTATCCAAGTACCATAGAGTTTTGCAGGATCTCTTTAAACAATTTTCTTACAAAACAGATTAAGTGTAGGGTAACTTTGGTACCCATATTTTCTTGGGTCTGGAGAGATTAGAAAGTAAAGCTTTGGGAACCCATACTTGTCTCAAAGGTTTCCTATAATCAACAGATATGTTTTGAGACATGAACACATTGTTTGGTCCTTTAGAGAATTGTTTTTCAAAAGATGGTCCATAACTTGAAATAGCAGTGAACTATCCATATTTTGGAACAAATTTAGTTTTAATAATCCTTCTTTATCATGGTTGATATCCTATACCAGTTGTTTATTTTGAAGTAATTTGTTTTCCTAGAAACTAAGTCAAGGTATCTCTTCCTGCAGTAAACTTCTCAAGATATATTTTTAATTTCTCATTGGATAATTTAAGTTCAGTATTTTCTTTTAACAAATGAGCACATTTTTTTTATCAATGTCCAAATTAGACTTGTAATTTGCATTTAAAGAATTTTTTCTTTTCAATAATTTATATTTATCATTGATTTCATTAAAGGTGTCCTCAAACATTCCACAATATTCAAATAGTTCATCCTTAGTCATATTCTCATCATTGTTTGATTCACTATCGTTCCCAGAATAGTAAGCATTATGTACAGGAGAATTGGGTGTTACCTTGGATGTTTCTGTCATGAAACACAGGTTTGCATGTTTGTCCTTTTCAACATCATAAGTTTCAAATACACTTGATCTATCTTCTGAGGCACTCCAAGTGGATTTCATAGCCTTTTTATATCATTTACCCTTGTCTTCATACTTCTTCTTAAATTTCAGCTCTAGGCAATCAACTTTCACATGACCTTTTCATTTACACTCATAACATACTATCTCATTTGTGTTATCATTCCACTTTCTGTCTTTTTTCTACTATCCTTTATTATCATACCTTCCTTTATAGTTTTAATTTCTAAAGAACTTATTCTTACGGTAGGACTTCTTGAATCTTCTAGCAATATGAGCCATCTCATCATCACTGTTATAATCTGAGACTTCACCGGTGGAAGTGTCTATAGGAGCTTGAACTTTTTCTTTATCTTTGTTCTTTGAGGTATCAGTCTTGAATGCTACAGATTTATTTCTTAGTTCTTCATCAGCTTTTTGATTTACCTTAATATCTTCTTCATACATCATAAGCTTTCCAATTAGTTCCTTCACTAGTATCTTGCCTTTATCACAATATTCTTAGATAGAAACATAAGTTCATATCCATCTGTCAGGTAGGAATCGAAGCAATCTCATAATCTGATCCTTGTTGTCCACTGGTTTCCCAATAAGACTCATGGTATTCACTATTTCATTGAGCCTGAGATACATTTCATAGATAGGTTCATCGGGCTTCATTTTAAAATTATCATATTTAATAGTACGGGTATTTATTCTCATTTCTTTAACATTAGTTGTTCCTTCATGAGAAATAGCTAAAGTATCCCAAATTTCATATGTAGTTTTACAAGAAGATATTCTATTGAATTATTCATCACCTGGAGAATAGTATAAAGCATTCATTGCTTTAAAATTATTATTATATGTATCTTTAGTCAAATTGAGACCATGTGTCCCTAACAGTAGCAGGAAATATATTTTGTTCTTCAACTGTGTCCCAGATTTTAGGTCCCATTCTCTCTAGATACATTTTAATTTTTAATTTCCACTGAGCATAGTTATTACCATTAAAGAAATGTGTCCTATTAGTAGTATCACCCTCAACTCTGTTATCCATAGTTAACTATAATTGTAAAGAACTAAAAATTTAGATATGACAAAAAAATTAAGATCTTTAAGATACAACTAAAATCACAGTTGAAAAAAAATTTACAACATGAAGAAAAGTTTAGATAGTATCTACAAAAATTAAAAATTAAAAATCCTTTGATACCAAATGTTGGTCATAGAGGAATCTCAAGAGGGGGTTAATTGAGTTTCTACATAAAATTTCTGTTAAAAACTTTATATTAAAGATCCCCCAAATTTTTAAACAGCCCGGTTAATTAAGGAAATATAGATATAGATGTATAATTGTTCAACTGGTTTCTCAAAGGGTTATTAGTCCTCAGTTGAATTAGTTTAGAACACTTATTCAACTTTTTAAATGAGTTTATTGAATTAAACACATACATGCACTCACCAAAACTAACTATCAAAGTGAATGAAAAACAGTTTTATGTTTTAGCAATTATAAGTAGTGGAAAATAGATAAAACAGAGTACAAAAAAAATAAAGATCACAGTAAAGTTAAACAAGAGGTTCAGTCTCAAGCTGAGACTTAATCCTCTCCACTTGGTGATCACCTGCCACCAAGAAGTTTATATTAACAATAAACTTGATACACAGCATGTATCGGGCTTTACAATAGTTTTCAAAAACTATCTAGAGTTCACACCATCTACCACAGTTCTTCGTGGGAAAAACAAATATTACAGACCATACACAGTATCTTCCATAGTTATATGTGTGAAACAAGATGTAAGTGAAGTTTGATGTGAGGATATTCAGTATCCTCTAGTTCAAGCATAGGAGACAGTGTGTATAAAAGACAGACACACAATTATCAAAAATGTAAAATGATAAAACACAATAGAGCTAAGATTATAACCTTGATTTTAGAAGGCTCTATGTGTTTGAAGTTTGTCTCTTGACTCCTTGTAGTGAAGAATTTTTTGTTCTATTCTTTCTCTGGAAGTTGTCTCCAAAACAAAGTGTCACTACTCCAAGTTCTAGATTTCAGGAAATGTGTTTTCTACTTCTTGTGTTAATCTAGAGTTGATGAGAAAAAGAAGGTAGCCTTGAAATTGTTCTTCTGAAATGATCTTCTTGAAGTTCTTAGGTTCACAGTGTAAGCGTTGAATGGTTTTTCTTTGATCTACCAAGTAAGCTCCTTCATACGCTACTTCTGTGTTACTGCTCTTCACTTTCTTAGCTTCTAAAATTGGGCACTCATACAACCTTGCTTTTCTTCCTCGGTCTTCTCTTTTATATATTTGAGGTTCGATAATAAGAATAAGTACATCACGTGCGATCTTTCTCGTACCTCATACTATTCATAGATACGGTCTCTTGATATGTCTACAGTCAGTATTAATTAATATCAGAAGCATTTAATTTATCAAATATGACCGTTAGAATAATCTTAAGAATTTGAAAAGGTATGGAGTAGAAGAGTATGGTAGACTGGTAATGGTAGCCTTTAGAATGGCAGGCTTCAATAGTAAGTGCACATCATCAACCTTCAATGGTGACCTTCCATTGGTAACCTTCCATCGATAACTCTCTATCAGCAACCTTCCACGAGTAGCCTTAAGTGGTAACCTTGCAACAATGACCTTGCATCAGTGACCTTTCATTGGTGACCTTGCAATGGTGACCTTGCATCAGTAACCTTGCATCGATGACCTTGTAACAGTGACCCTGCAATGGTGACCTTGCATCAGTGTCCTTTGCATCGGTGACCTTTTCATCGGTGACCTTTTCATTGGTGACCATTGCATCGGTGACTTTTGAATCAGTAACCTTTGCATTGGTGACCTTTTTATCAGTGACCTTTTCATCGGTGACCTTTTCACTTAGAGAAATTTTACTTTGTGAGCTTAAACAAGAGAGAATTGAGATTAGAAGTTCATAATTATTACTTTGATATAAACATGATTTTCTCATAAATGATTATCCTATAAGAGAAACAAGATTCTTTACATAAATGATACATGATTTGGGATTATCAAAATAGGTGATTCCAACAGAAACAACACCACATTTCAATAAAAATTTGAAATCCCATTAAAACTCTTCTAAAATTACATTGAGGTCAACAAACCATTTCAAAACAACATCCACTTTGAAATATAGTTTTCCCGCATTGGAATGTATGACCAAATAAAATTCCAAAGGTCACCATTTAATCATTTCAAACAACCTCATAAGATTTCTACAAAACTCAACACCTAAAACATTCCATTTTTTAAAGACATGCACATCCCATGGGTGGTTGTGGTTCTTATCTCAAAACAACATGGGTCTAATGGGTCCTATAGAAGGTCTAAGGAAACAAATGAAATCCCAAGGTCATCAACTCAAACCAAGGGGGGAATCCTCCACACAAAGGTTTTAATTCACATTCCACACACACATTATAAACAATTATCAAGACTATGGGTAAATCTCTTAGACCACCTTCCTCAATTAAGAAGCATTACAATACGTTTTCAAATAATGGTGTCCTTTCCAAGGCCTATACAAGCATCGTCCAAACCCTATGTCTCCCAACCTAGAATATCACCACCACCTGGACTCTAGTCTCATACTAAGAAACCACAATTAGTTAATTATGAATAATATAATTAATTAATAATGTAAACCTCAATGATTCATAATATCAAAAAACTTACTAGGTCAATCAAATATTATCGAAACTCCAAGAAACCACCATGGGAGGTTCACATGGACTCTATACACCATTCTATGGAAAAATCCTTAAGCATAGATACCATTTCAATACTTAATTACATTAATTTGTTCATTAGAACCTAATAAAAATCACCATGGTTTCATACCTTCTCAAAACACCACGCAACGGCGTGAAGAACTCATTTTGGGATCTCATCTATGAAGGAAAACCAAAATAATCATGAGAAATTGATGATTACACCATGATCCCATGGGATTATCAAGAAAACCAAAGTTGATGCCCTCAAAAATTAGAAAGAAAAATAAAAGGAAGGTAGGAAGTCACTAGAGGTCTATTATTACCGTAAAATGATGAAGAAAACCACCAAGAATGCCTCTTTTATGAGGCTTGAATAATGGAGGAAGGGAGAAGAAAACATGCTCTAGTTTGTGCATGAAAGGGGAAGTCAAAGGGGAGGGATAAGTTAAAATCCCATAGGGAAAAATGATAAAATCCCCATGTTAATGAGATTATAGTATGATTCATGGTTTCGCTAAATGGTTTTATAAATGATTCACCAACCCATGTGGTCAGCACTTTACGAAAAAACTACTATATGTTTTGGCTTCATGATTTTCCAAATCAGGTTCTGGCCTTGTACACACCATTGGATGACTTCTATAATTGAGCACATGGTTTTTCTGAAACCATGTGCAGATTGTGCACCCTATATCATATCCTTATAAACCTTAAATTATTTCCCCTTGAACCATGCACGTTTTGTCCTTATACAAGAGGTAACCATGAAAAACAATCTTTATTTGTTTAAAATTAATTGAAAATGTCTTGAGAGTCAAGTTTTCACATGGTTTCTCCTAAACCGTGCACACCAAACCATGCACCCTTTCCAGAAAACACCAAAACTCCTAAAATGTAACCAGAAGCCTATGATACTCATCCAAATTCTCAGGCTACCTCTCAATCCTTATTCCTCATCTAAAAACAACATTTTGAGTTATTATAACTCTTGTATTTCCATTACAGGACTCAATTCAAAATTGAACTTGTTGAGTAAATGAAAATTATAAATCTTTCTAAAATTTTTGGCCCATTTAGACATGATATCTTACTACCTCCCTATCATAATACCTCTAATCCCCAAGAAGTCTCAGTGGTCATCCATATTCACCACCCAAACTACATAATCCAAAAAAAATTAAAAATAGCCTCATTTGGCTTTCAAGGGCTTAAAATACTACCAAGGAACAAACTCCAACACAAGACCCTCAACTGGAAAAAACACTAAGCTATCATCTATTTCCAAAATCGAATCACCATGATGGCACTTTACCAAGTCCATCTAAGAAGAACACTAACTTTTTTATTACTCAATCACTTATCATGCTTATGAGGATCCCCACTATAAGCCTCAATTTATCATTAACAAATTCCCATACTTAGCACCTCCTCCATTTCAAGATCATAAAATAACCTCAAATTCTCACTCCTATGATGTTCTAATAACATTTTCAAAAAATATATTCCCTAACATTCTTAATAAAGTCAATACCATCAAAACAAATCCCTTTTATCAAAAACTAACCATAGAAGATGCATACCCATTTTCTATTCATGAACTAATAACTTATCGACTTTTCAATGAAATCCCAACTCAAACCCGAAATAAACCTACCATTACCAAAATGAAATGCCAAATATAGATTGAAAACTTACTCACCCACATTGTTTACTAACCCAAGTTAGACTATATTCATATAAATTACCCTTAAAGAGATTGTATCCATTTTTTTCATGTTTCCATCTCACTTGATCAAAATTCCTTCACTCCCAAAGGCATTACAAAACCACCCAAACATTCCCACTAGAGTTTATACCCGACCCCTAGTGAGATTCCACAATCATATCCTCCACAGGATAAAAACCACTGTCATGTCCTACCACACACATCATCACCTCCAATAAAAGCACCTCAAATTACTCTTTCATATCGATTCAATCCTAAATCTGAATCTCAGCTTGACCATCCCCCACAACTGATTCCCTATTATCATTCCCTATAGAATTTAAGCATGCACCTCAACAGTTTTTTCACTAAAATCAAAATTCCACCACAACTGGTCCATGGATAGTTCCACACACCTGTGACCCTTCCATCATGAGGGTCATATCTTTGTGATTGAAACATAACTCCCCATCTTAATAGTGTAATTTTAATCACCTCAAGAAAATCCAACCACCACATCTTACATTCCATTCACTTCCAACCTAATAACTAGACATTGTCATCTTTCTCTCATAGTATCAACAAAGAAAATCACATATGAATCATCCCAACTTCCAAGAATGGTACCCACGGTATTCATAGACATCCAATAAATCAAAAGAACCTATTCACAGATAGCTTTTGGTGCACCTCTACCATACGGTCCCACATACACAGCTCTATGAGCACCACCTTCAAGGAGGCCCTCCATCAAACTATAAACAAAATTATGTTCTCTAGTCAAATAGTTATTTCCCTCCCAATTTACTTTGTAAAATTTCATGATAATGGGATATATCATCTCTAAGATAAGATTGTGATAAGGTTTAATTGATTAATACCACCACCACTCATCCATTTCCAAAGTCACCTCTATCTACAGGGAC
This sequence comes from Viscum album, assembly GCA_963277665.1. Taxonomy (NCBI): domain Eukaryota; kingdom Viridiplantae; phylum Streptophyta; class Magnoliopsida; order Santalales; family Viscaceae; genus Viscum; species Viscum album. Next base: position 278,541,387 of record OY728137.1, read on the forward strand.
ATTACATACCCATCTAAAGGTCTCAGACCTCCCAACCTGCAATAATCACATCACGCCCACATAGGTTATCAACCTATTCATGGAGACCTACTTAACCCAAGCATCTCAGCATAACCTATTTAATATTCTGATCTACTAGTCTATGACACAACGTTTCACCCTTTCTCATGTCTCCAACATCCTAGTAAATCTAAACCATTACACGCTCTTATGTAACCAAACCACAGAACCTATTTACAACCTCATTGAGCCACGCCTCATGAAAACAAATCTCACAAGCCTAATTCATTATCCTTGACTTTCCTATATGCCCATATCACCTAAGGAAGGAAACCCTAGGTGCTTTCCAAAAGCAAAGGAAACTCACTTAGCCAGAACCAACTAGAAAACAATTCAAATCTTGATCATCATCTGATGGATCCAATAAAATAACTTAAACTTTCACCATATTACTGAAGGCGTATCCCAATACAACTAGGACAGGAACCTTACAAGTCTTTACCTCTTAAACTACATCTGCCACCAAATAATCAACATTCTAAGTGTATTCCATCTTAAAGAAACTAGAAATCTTCATGTGTGTCATGTAGTAAACATGATAGGTCTATCTCACTTGTACGGTTGTCAACCCAAGAAAACATTCACTTCCAATCCAGTTCAAATCCACTAGACACATGCATCATGCACAACTATCAATAGATCAAGGTACCCAAACAAGACCACCCCTCTAGAATCTAATAAAAACTCTATACCATAAACACACATGTTTTGTTTCTCAAAACCAAATGCATCCTATGTGATAAAACCCCATACTAGGTTTCACCTTTAACACACTATTTCTAAAATTCCAAAACATAAACTTTACCTAACATGCTTAGAAGTACACATAACTCGGAAGACCCCTCTCATGATTCACCCTAAAAATCCACATGGAACCAACTCCAAAAACTGGAGTCATGTAAAAAAGGTTATTAGGTCCATCCACCTAGGGTCTACACCAACTCAGAGAAGGCTAAAACTCATGGAGAAAAAACATGTTGCCATATGCTAAATAACTACCCACAACTAGGGAACTTTTCCTCTCTAAGCATATTCACATCAGACTGCTCCCTGGAAGACCCAGATATACTACCAACCTCGAACAAAAAACACCCACAAGGGGTCCAAAGATCCTATACTTATACTATACTGAACCATTAGGGTCACTAAACTATCCTTTCATAATGACCACACCAGCATCCTCACCATTGAGCATCTCACCATAGATTCAGATAACTCTCCATAGAAAGTAAATCCATAAATTTACACACTAGAAGGCTTATAATATGTGGATCATACATGCTCGTCATGATGCATAAGACAAATCTTGCCTCTATAAGCCAAGATTCAAAACCAAACCAAGGGATTATTTCCAATAGGACTAGAATAATAAATCCATAATAAGTCATAAAATCCAAAAATATATATTCATCATTTGAAGAGAAAATCATATACAATTGTACCATCACAAATATTGAACATCAATCTCATCCCCTAGTAACCTAGCCTTATTGCCAGAAAAGTTGTTCGCAATAAACCAACTTGATATCCATCATAATCTCCAACCCATTACTATATCACCATTCTAACAAATCCCAAATAATAAAATATTAGGAAAGTAAATACCTCTGATACCTATTTGTAAAATCCCATACCGAGCTCTACTAAATTGATTCCCCAAGAGTTCCCCACATGACCTAATGTGTGCCTCCTCATACACCAAAGGCTTATGACTAGAGTAGTGATCTAAGAAGGTATTTTAAAGATTCTATACCCCCATATTGGAGTACATAACCAGAAGTAGATAACCATATATCATACACGTCAAATCAGGTGAAAAGAATAAATACACTAAAAATGAGCATGCTATTATAAATTGAAAATATAGTAATAGTATAAATGGCCATGTCATACATACAACTAACCACCCACTAGGCCGGTTACATAATATACCAAAATTAAAATAAAATAAAAAAATTCTCCATGGAATATCTTAGCCAAACCCATCCAGTAACCTAAAACTATCCATTTTGTCCCACCCGGCCATGAAAAACTCAATACAAGCCCCAACCCAAACATGTGCCTCCAATAAACATGTGAGAACTACTCGAGTACCCATGTGCAGTGGAGGCCAGAGTAGGGTGTGAGTACAAATCAGTGGGCCACCACCAATTGTTTCTAATAAAAATATAATTCAATACAATATTGTATGCATATATCTATAGGTGTACTAAATAAATAAGATAGCCAAATAAACTTATTTATCCATTAAACATTTATCATTATCATTTTAATAATTTGGGTTCTACAGGGTCACCCAATTAACTAAGCATACTTTTACCATGCTGAGATTCCAAAACATATACCATAGGTGTTGCAACTTTAAGTCACAAGGGGTCATTCATTTCTCATTTACTTTAATCTAGTGTACCTTAGATCGTCTGTCCGAGTACTAAAAATAGGGATTCATAATTCTATGTCTAACCATATCAATAATATATAATACTAGTGGTGCCTTGAGCATCAGTATAGAACCTATAACATGGATGAAGATATCCATTTTTAACATCTTAATTACTGATATATAACACCATGTTCATACCCTTGAAGTCAAGAGTATCATTCCATCCTCCCAAAACTACATTGCACAGGGGAACCTGGAGAATCAGGCTAGAATGCCCAAAATCATAGATGAGGAACACCATATCTAGCATCTTAAATCATATATAATACAAGTGGTTCCTAGAGTATTAGTCTATCACCTATACCATGGATGAGGAATTCTATGTTCAACATCCAAATCTATTCCATAATTAGTCAATTTCATTATTCAAGGTTCAACATGCTTAACCATTTTAACAAATTAACATTAATGGTTCACCAACATTAATTTATAAATATTTAATAATAATTATCATTTCATTATTACCAAGGTCCCAATAGACATTTAATACCAAAACATGCTTCAAAAAATCCCAACCCCTTTTCACATGCCATAAAAATACCAAAACCAAACATAAATGTTACACATTTTGAAACCAACCTTTAAAAGATGGGTCTTCATAATGAAAGAAAACAAACAAATGTCAAGACCTTAATTTTACACCTATTCGATTTAAAAGATCCATTAAACCATTTTATTCATAGTAAACCACACCTAATTTCAATCAACATTTGAAATCCTTTTAAACCCCCTCTAAAATAACCTTCAGTTCAACACCTCATTTAAAAACAACATCCATTTTAAAAAATAGTTTTACAACATTGAAAACTACAACCATATAAATATCCAAAGCTCACCATTTAAGAATTTCAAAAGGCTTGATATTATTTTTACAAAACTCAATGCCTAAAACATTCCATTTTTTAAAGGTGGGCAAACCCCATTATTTTTTGTAGTTCCAGGCTCACAATAACATTGTTCTAACATGATCTGTGGAAGATATAAGAAAAAAATAAAGAATCAAGACCATTAACTGAAACAAATGGGGGAAACCCCTATACACAAAGGTTCTAAGGTATATAACACAAACACATGAAAATTAATTATCAAGAATATGGGTAAACCTCTTAGACCACCTAACACATTTCCAAATATTTCCAATATGTTTTCAAACAATAGATGCCTTTACAAGGCCCGTTTAGGAATCATCAAAAAACCCTTGAAACCCAGAAAATATCATCACCACCACCCAGTCTCTATTCTCACACCAAACAACCACAATTAATTAATTATAACAAATATAATTAATTAATTAATTAATTAAACATCGATGTGCTGTAATGATAAAATATTCACTAGGTTGATCAACTCTTATTGAAACTCTAGGAAACTGCCATGGGAGGTCCACACAAACTCAATACACCATTGCCAAGAAAAATCCTAAATATTTGATTCCATTTCAATACTTAATTAAATTAATTTAACTAGTAAAACCTAAGAAAATTCACAAAAATCACATAACTTCTTGAAACACCATGAAATGATGTGTGGAACTCATTTTGGGAACTCCTATATAGAGGCTAACCAAAACCCCCAAGAGAAATAGATGATTCCACCATGATGAAGTGGAATTATCAAAAAAAACCTAAACTGAAGACCTCCAAAATTAGAGAGAAGCAAGAAAAGGAAGGAAGGAAGGAAGTAGAGGTTTATTCTTACCAAAAAATACTGAAGAAATCTACTAAGAACACCTCCATAATGAGGCTATGACCTTTATCAGTGCTAGAAAAGTGAATTAAGAGTACTAAAAAAAGTGTTGTTAATTGAGGTGAAGATAAAGGTGGGGTCCCCTTTATCAATGCTCAGAAAAGCGCTGATAAATTCCCCTTTTATCAGTGCTAAAAAAGAACTGATAATGAACCCCTTTTATCAGTGCTTTTTTTAGCACTGATAAAAGTTTAAAAAAATGAATATATAATGTGTGGGGGGAGATTTTAATAGCACTTGACCCCACCTTTATCAGCACTAGGAAGACCCCTCCCACTCTCTCTCGCGTTGCCCTTGCCTACGCATCGCCCAACATGCCCGCGTGCACCTTCTTGCTTACACCCGAACTCGAACCCGCGATCTCCCCCCTTACGGGCCTACACCTTTACCACTAATCCATTTCGTTTTTTCTCTATTTAATGAAATATATATATATATATATAGTTATATTTATTCGTATATTAATATAGATTCATATTAATATAAATATATTTAGTTATATTAATACATATATATTTATTCATTTATTAATATTTATTTATTTATTTATTATATTGATATATATTTATATTTATATATATATAGTTATATTTATTCGTATATTAATATAGATTCATATTAATATAAATAAATTTACTTATATTTATATGTATATATTTATTCATATATTAGTATATATATTTATTTTTATATTAATTAATATTTATATTTATATATATATATATATATTTAGTTATAATTTTGTATCCATACATTTATTTGTATATTACTATATATTTATAAGATTAGTTTTAAGTACATTTATAAAATATGTTATTTTATGTGTGTTTATAAATAAATAAATACATACATACATACATATATACAACACACACACACACACACATATATATATGTGTGTGTGTGTATGTATGTATGTATATATTTACAAATAAATACATATATATGTGTATTTGAAAAGCCATCGAATGTTAAAATGACCATAACATCTAATAAAAAAGTCTGTTTCAACTCTACAACTATTCAAATCGAAGAAAATGAAACAATCTTCGATATGATATGTGGTATATGCAAAGAGGACATCTGGATCAGAAGTTATACCTGTTTGAATGTTAAAAAATCGAGGTATCCTGATTAAAAACTCAGTTTTGGAGGCCTTATGGGCCTTTTTGGACCTTGAAAAATATGATCGAAGGTTCCCTTGGGTCATTTTCATGTAGATCTCGTCACAAGCTTCGATTTGATATGCTATAGAGCTAAAATGTACACTCGGATCAAAATTTATGATCGTTTGAAGTTTGAGTTACATTTTCAACTTATTTTAGATATTTTATTCATTTTTTCGATTTTTTGTGTCTTCAAATTGTTATTAAATTATTATTAATCGATGATAAATAAATAAAATAATTAATAATATTTTTTAAAATATTTTAAAGCCATTTTCACTAAATTTCTTATATATTAAATGTTATAGTCTATTTATACTTATCTAAAACATATTTAAAAAATATATATTATATTTATATCAATATAAATATACTTATATAACAATATATTATTTTTCATGATTTTTTTTAAATAAAAATTTTATCAGTGCTAGGAAAAATTACTGATAAATCCCCCCTTTATTAGCGCTACTAAAAAAAGCACTCATAAAGGGGTCCCCTTTATCAGCACTTTTTTTTAGCACTAATAAAGCCCCCCCCCCCTTTATGAGCACTTTTTTTTAGCGCTGATAAAGAGTGGAGCTTCCCTTTCCCATTTTTGTAGTAGTGAGGCCTGAATAAGAGAGGAAGGGATAATTATCCCTCCTCTAGTTCATGCATGTAAGATGAAGATAAAGTGGAGGGATAAGTTAAAATACCAAAGGGGAAATGGAAAAATTTCCATTTTAATGAGATTATAGGTGGACGTATAGTTGGGCCACATTTTTTTCCAAACCATGTGCTAATTGTAAATTTGGAAATTTCAAATCCAAACCTCCCATGTAGTTTGGATGCACAATTTTCCAAATCGTGCACCAATCATGCATGCCCCATTGGACAACTTTTCCAATTAGGTTCACAGTTCGTTTGAAACCATGCATAGGTCATGCACCCTTTCTTAGATCCCCATCATCCTCTCACAGTTTCCCCTTGAACATTACATGGTTTATCCTTAAACATATGGTAACCATGAAATAAAACTATACTTTGTTTAAAATGAACTGAAACATCTTGAGCATCAATGTGGCACACAGTTTCTCCTAAACCATGCACACAAAACCATGAACCCTTACCAACAAACTTCAAAACTCCGGAAACAAAACCTGAAGCCTCCAATACTCATCTAAACACCCAAGATCCATCTATATCTTCATTCCTTATCTCAAAACACACTTCGAGGCATTCCAAATCTCATATTTCCATTCTATGTCTCGATTTATAACTTGTCTTGTAAATGAAAATTCAAAATACTTTTAAATTTTTTGACCAATATATATGTGGGATATTATAGTTTATGTTTCATTACATGCAACATTGAGTGTAAATTGTGTTACAAGCAACACTGAGTTTTAACGAAATGTAACATATTATTGAGATATTATTATTTAAACGAATAGTTAGCACCTAGCAGTTTGGATTGAGGGTATCAATTGGATTTACTAAATTACTAACATATGTTTTAAACATGTATATATATTGATTTTTAGTACTTTTATTAGTGATTTTAAAACCTATTATAAAGGTACCCTTTATCAGAACTTTTTGAAGCACTAATAAAGGGTCCTTTTATTAGTGCTTTTAGAATAATTGATAAAGTCCCCATTTATCATCACTTTTGGAAGTGCTAATAAGGGGTGGTACTATAGTGTGCTGCTAAATTTTCAGCACATTACAGCACTAGAAACGATATATCATAGGTAAACATAGAGAATATAAATGAAAAAAATTACAAAACAAATACAAGAGAAAATATTGTATTATATACATTTTAAACATTGGTTTAGAAAATTACATGAGTAAGTGAAACTTATCATAGACATTCAAAAACCTCGATGTTCGTTTGTCTTTGTACCCTGACCCCCACTCATGCTATTGTCAAACAAACCACCTCAACTTGATAAAAATAATACACCTATATAAGAAAAAAATTCTTATGTTAGTAATACTATAAATGACTAAATTAAACAGAAATTGTTAATTTTAAACTAAACTTTGAGTCAATCCAGGAACACTATGTATTGAATTGAGTTGTAGTTAATTCTTGCATGTCACACCATTTCTTGTTCATCATCAAGAATTTTCTCTATGAAAATTAACTAAATAAGTATAATATAAAAATGATAAGTAAATTAATTAAATAATAGAAAATATAATTATGAGAAATAAATATAGGCTCATTTTATCAGTTTTGTAAATGTGAAGCATGTTTTAAACCAAAATGACACTTATATATTAAAAACGCGCACTTAGAGTCATATCAGTCACACCATGCATCTGATTGTGGTGGGGATGATTCCTACAAATCCAAAATAACTTGAGGATTTTTTTTATAAATTATAAAATTAATATGAATGTGTTTTCTTAATTTGGAGTTTTTCACTTTTATTTTTTACTAAAATGTCATTTTAAACAAGAAACATGCACTTTGATTCATACCGGTCACATAAAATGTTGGTTTTATATGAGATGGATTCCTACACATCACAAATAAATTATGAAAAATTTTCATAAATTATCAATATAATATGAATGTTTGTGCTTGGTTTTTAATGAGTGATACTTTTCTAAACTAAAATTTCAACTTTCAACTGATAATGGAAACTTTGAGTCATACCGAGTACATTGTGAATCTAATTGATGTGTGTCTAATTTTTAAACATCAAAATTGACTTATAGATTATTTTCATAAAGTATAAAAACAATATAAATGTATATTCTTGGTTTTGGGTATGTAATTTTTTTTACTAAAATAAATTTCAATTTTAAATAAAAAACACTTGGAGTCATACCAGTCACACAGTGCATCATATTGAGGTGTGTTTGATTCCTACACATAAAAAATGACTTATCGATCATTTTTATAAAGTATCAAAATAATATGAATTCATTTTATCAATTTTGATTATGTCACTTGTGTTTTTTACTAAGATTTCATTTTAAACTGGAAACACGCACATTGATTCATACCAATCACATCATGTAGTGGTTTGATGTGAAATTATTCCTACACATAAAAATGACTTATAAATCAATTTCTTAAATTATTAAGACAATCTGATCATGTTTCTTAGTTTTCATTAAGTGGCACTTTTTGAACTAAAATGTCAGTTTTCAAACTGATAATGGACACTTTGAGTCATACAGGGGACATCATGTTTCAGATTTAGGTGAGTTTAATTACTTCACATTAAAAATGACTTATGGATAATTTTATAAAAGTATCAAAATAATACAAATGTTTTTTCTCAATTTTTAGTATGTTAGTTGTATTTTTTTACTAAAATTAGTAACAATTTTAAATAAAAATACACATTTGGATTCATACCAGTCACATAGTGCATTGGATTGAGGTTTGGTTGATTCCTAAATTTTAAGATGAATTATGTATTATTTTTCAAAAGTATTTAAATAATTTTAATGTGTTTTATTAGTTTTGAGTATGTCACTTGTGTTTTTTACTAAAATGTAATTTTAAACTGGAAACACACACTTTGAGTCATATCGATCACATCGTGTGTCGGTTTGATGTGAGACTGATTCCTACATGTTAAAAATGACTTATGTATTTTTTTACGAAATTATCAATACAATCTGAGTGTGTTTTCTTAATTTTTTAGTGACTGAAACTTTTTGAACTAAAATGTCAATTTTAAACTGATAACGGATACTTTGAGTCCTATTGGGCACATCATTTATCAAATTTAGGTTTGGATTATTCTTAAATATAAAAATGACCTAGGGATCATTTTAATAAAGTATTAAAACAATATTAATACATTTACTCTGGTTTTGAGTATATCATTTGTCTTTTTTCATAAAATTTATTCAAATTTTAAATAAAAAGACACACTTGGAGTCATACTAGTCACACCATCAATTTGAGGTGCAGATGATTACAACACATGAAAAATAGATTATGGATCTTTTTAATAAAGTATAAAAACAATATGTATGAATTTTATCAATTTTGAGTGTGTCACTTATGTTATTTAATAAAATATCATTTTAAACTAGAAACATGTACTTTTAGTGATATCATTCATCATGTGTTAGTTTGACATGAGTCCAATTCCTACACATCAAAAATGAACTATGAATCATTTTCCTAAATTAACAATACACTCCGAGTGTGGCTGCTCAATTTTCAGTGAGTGACACTTTTTGAACTAAAATGTCAATTTTAAACTGATAATAGACTCTTTGAGTAATGTCAAGCATATCATGTATCAGATTGAGATGAATATAATTCCTACATATCAAAAAAATCTTAGGTATATTTTCCTAATGTATCAAAATAATCCAAATGTGTTTTCTTAGTTTTGAGTATGTCACTTATCTTTTTTACCAAAATCAATGTCAATTTTAAATAAAAAGACACTTTGAGTCATAATGGTCACATCATGCATCATATTGAGGTACAGATGATTCCTACACATCAAAAGTGTCTTATTTATAGTTTTCTTAAAGTATCAAAACAATCTAAATATACTTTAATGGTTTTGAGTATGTTGCTTGTCTTCTTTGCTAAAATGTCATTTTAAATTGGAAACATGCACTTGGAGTCATACCACTCACATCATGTATCATTTTGATGTGAGAATGATTCTTAAACTTCAAAAATAGATTATTAATCCTTTTATTAAATTATCAAGACAATATGAGCATGTTTTCTTGGTTTTTAGTGAGTGAAGCTTTTTGAACTAAAATGTCAATTTTAAACAAATAACGGACACTTGGACTCATACTAGGAATATCGTGTATATGATTGAGGTGAATCCCATTCCTACATGTCAAAATGAATTATGGATAATTTTATTAAATTATAAAAACAATATAAATGAGTTTTATTAGTTTTAAGTTTATCAATTGTATTTTTTACTAAAATTATTGTTAATTTTAAATAATTAGACACACTTGGAGTCATACCAGTCACATTGTGTGTTGTATTGAGGTGTAGATGATTCATACAGGTTAAAAATAATTTATAGATCATTTCCATAATGTTTCAAAACAATCCAAACATTTTTTCTTGGTTTTTATCACTTTGAGTCATACCAATCACATCGTGGATCAGTTTGAAGTGAGTCTGATTCCTATATGTCACAGATGACTTATGAATCCTTTTTATAAATTATTAAGAAAATATGAGCATGGTTTCTCAATTTTTAGTGAATGACACATGTTTTGAATTAAAATGCCAATTTTAAACTAATAATGGATACTTTAAGTCATATTAGGCATACCGTGTATCCGATTGAAGTGTAGATGATTCCTACATATCACAAATGACTTATGAATCATTTTCCTAATGTGTCAAAACTATCTAAAAGTTTTTCATTGGTTTTGAGTATGTCATTTTTCTTTTTTATTAAAATAAATTTCCAATTTAAATAAAAATGACACACTTTTAGTCATACGGGCCATACCGTGCATTAGATTAAGGTGAGGTTAATTCCTACACATCACAAATGACATATGGATTATTGTACTAAAGTATCAAAACAATCTTAATTTTTATTATTATTTTTTATTATGTGGTGTTTTTTTGAACTAAAATGTAAATTAAAAACTAAAAACATATTATCTGATTCATACCAAGCACATTTTATATCAGATTGGGGTGCGGATGATTGAGTATTCTATTAGTGTTTTTCTTTCAAATATCTGCAAAAAAATAGAAAATAGATAAAATATTCCATTTTAATTATAGAGAAAGCCTCATGTTTCCTCATACACTTCACATTTTCGGAAGTATGGGGTTTCTTACTCCATCATAAAAGAACATGTTCTTTCTTTTATGGCTTATTTCAGATAGTTGAAATAAAAAATATGACTTCCCAAAATATCTTCAAAAAAAATAAATAAGTATTAGATAAAACTGATAATGAAATTAACTTAAAAATAGTAGAAAAAAAGATGAAAAAAATAATTAAATAAGTATAAATAATTCACCTTTACATGATGGTTGTATATATTCTTGACCCATTTCCTTGTTTTCATTATATTAGTTGTAGAAAAGAATTATAATCTCTCATGAGCATGAGAAGCTTTGAAAAACCGCCCCAACTTGAGTAAAATAATCCACCTATATAAGAAAACAATTCTTATATTAGTAATACTATAAGGAAATAACTTAAACATAAATATGAAATAATGAATTCCTAGTCCCATTGTTTTAAACTATGATCCCGAACTATAAATTAGTGCATCCCTTTATTTATTCCTAAAAAAATTAACCATTAGTGTAAACCTATTATCATTCATTGATTTCACTAAAATAAATATTTAGATTTGATTTTTTATGGAACATAATAAAATATATATTTCCCTTTGACCATTAATGAGAGTAAAAACTCCATGATAAATTGTTTACCTTCTTTGATGGAAAAAAATTTAGTGCGACCCATTTTTTATTTTCATAAGACACAAAACTTATTATAAATCGTATACCCCTTTTTGACAGTATTAAGCATTAGTATATCCCTTTATAGAATCTAAATGAAACTAAAATATAGTCAATCCATTATTTCTTCCTAGATTGTGATATATATCAGTATATCCTTTTCAATATTCTAGATGATGATAAACTCTAACATAAAATCATCATTATTTGTTCACCAAAATGGGAAAAGCCTATTTTTTTATTTTTTATTGAGAATGATGATGATTGTTTTATTAATGAGCTTGTGAAATGGATCATTTTACATAATGAATGTGCATGTTCATATTAGTGAAGAACTAGTGGACACATTTTTTTATGGTGAGTCAGTGAAAAAGTATCTATATTCATAATAAGGAAAGGTTAAACACCTCTACTCAAGTAATGATTATGAGATTATATGTGATATAATTGTGGGGTGATTTAATTTCACATCATGTGAATTCAAAATAATTAGTTTTTTCCAATCCATTTCACTAATGTAAACTTTATGTGGTACTTTTATGGATTTAACAAGAATTTTTTATATTATATCATGCATCTAATTGATTATTTAATAGCCCAAATAATTCCACCACCTACCAAAGTGAAACCAATGTATTATTTTATTCTTCTATCATTTACCACCACCCATGATGGAACCCTAGAGAGGGAGTTATTCAAATTTTATTCTGAAAATAATAAGTAAATTAACTAAAATAAGGAGATAATATGATGATAAAATTAACTAAATAATTAGTAGGAATTCACCTCTTCATGATGCATGTATACATTTTGACACCATGTTTTCTACTAATTTCTAGAAAAATTGATTTCCTCCATTATAATTCTCCTTGAGAAATAGATCGAAAATAATATATAATCATTCTTATACTAATTATTTACACCCCAAATATATTTCTAAGGTTATATGTCATACTAGATCACAAATATAACGACCCATACTTTACATACATTGTTAGTACTTAAAAAATTGAAGCACACTTATTACAACATATAAAAAAACCAGGAAAGGACTGTATAGGTATAGAGTCTTTAGAAACTGAGAAATATAAACAACTGGTTCATAAAGCATCAACTTTTCCTCCCACTTATTTCATCATATCTAGAGTCCCTTTTGGTATATCCTACTTAATAACCTTATTCCTGACCTGGGGAAATAAAACATACAAAAGGGTGAGCTCAAATTCTCAGTAAGGGTAAACAAAAGAAATATCAATCACATCATATACTTAAGAACATAACTTTTGGAAATCTTAACCTGCAAAAGAAATCATAATTTCATAACATGGGATAAATCATAGTAGTGAAATGTAATCCCAATAATCATAACTTAAAACATGAAACTTTGTGACATACACACATAATCATAGAGAATCATTTCTTATTAGTCAAGACTCATTGCCAAGACTATCTTAGTGGATAAAGTCCATTTCTGAACCGAGTTCACTCCTCGTTTCAGTCCTGTTTCACTAAACTGGTATAACCTACCGTTCCAGCCATGTATATCTCATGAGATATAAAATCTTTACCCAATGCATTGGAGGGAGATATAGGTATCACCCATCTCATAATGATACCATTCTTATGTGTGCCACAAAATCATAAACCATACATCATAGCATAACCCATGTAATAAAAATGGGAATCTTAAACATCATGCCATCATAACATAATCCATATAAGATAAAAGGACATCATAACATAATCAAATCAATGTAAAAATAGGGATAGAAATATAACCTTATATTATCTTAGATGGAAAATAATTTTGATAAAACACTTGAACTCCATTCTTGAGGAAAATATCCTTTCTACTTTAAAAACATTTTTCCTTTCTTAACATGTCATACAATTTTAAACTAAAAGATGTTGATTAAAAATAAGCTTTAAAACTTGTAAAGTAATATTCTTGGAAATAATGTTTTAAAAATCTATTCATGCTGTATAAGTTAAAAAAACATTCTTCTCGTACTTTTGTCGAAAAAGTCAAAAAGTACCTCGTATGAAAAACGACAAAAGATTCCTTTCATATATTTTACTAAAAACTCCCCGAAGGGTAAAATTGGATTTAAACAATTTTATGTGGATGGAAATAATATTACATATTGAGGAAACATGGATGTGGATGATAAAATACACCCCAGTAAATACCAAAGTATAAAAAATCTCGGATAAAAATGAGATTGTGATATTTTCCCTTAACTTAGGTCCGATTTTCTTCGTAAGTGTCTGAACCTCCTGTATAATGATTTAAATAATGTTATTTACTTATTCCAGAATCATACTTATTGTTATGATATCATATATGGTCATATTCTTAGCTTCTTATTAGTAATATTTCATTACTACTTGTTATTCGGGTGTTTATTACTTTTTGTTCTTATGAGTGTTTTCTCGAATAAATTCTTATTATTCTCTTTAGGATATAGATACCTCATTTCCAGAATTGTATTAGTGTAATATATATCATATTCATTAATTCAATTCATTTATATAATCATTATTCAATGAAGATCATGTAGAACGAGTCGCATCACATCGTGGAGACGGTATTCCGTACGTACACACGAGTGATGATATCGTTCCTATGATCGTGGAATTGTATTGGAGTGTATGTATACTATTTCAGAATCAATATCACTTTATAATAGTCATATATAGTCATTATTTACACTATTATACCCATCCAAGTAAGGTGGTGGTGGAAAATATATTACACCACGGCGTGGAGACGGTATTCAGTACGTACGCACGCGCGGTGATTTCTTTTTCTGTAGGATGGATAGATGGTGAAATAGGGTTGTTTCATACTTATAATAACATATCAGTATATGAGTGATACTTATTTTATTACTTCATAATGAAACAACTAAATAATAATAAGTGGAAGAAGAAATAAAGATGAAATAATCGGTAACGGACATTACCTCTTCTTTGAAGTTCTTCTTTGAGACCTCCTTTTAGGGCACTAAAATTGGTCTTTGAAGAAGACCAGGACCTCTAGGATGTCTATAGGGAAGTTGAGAGAAGATATTGGCAGGGTTTGTCTGATCTTGAAGGCTCAATGTGGTGTGAGCAAGAGGGGGAGGAGGTGCCCTTTTATAAGGGAGGAGAGGGGCACCTTTGGAATAACTAAAACTATTATTTTATTATAAAGTCAAATTCGGTTTTAAATAGCTCCAAATTGATTTATTTAGAAGCTAAGGTTGGGATGGGTCTAAATCCTCTCATCCAGTAGAATTTAGACAAGTTGAGGTTCCTATTTTAACCTTATCATTTAGATTTAACATTAAGTTAAATAATTTTACTTTTACCGTGTCTTCTTGTGTTCTTATACTATAAGGTTAATAAACTTACTATAAGCAGACAAACGAACCCCAAGTTGTTTATTATTAATATATATAACCTTATCTAAGTCATTTGGCCAAACATTAGATTTTTAGGAATAAAATAACAATTACTAATATAATATTTGTTTTAAAAACTATTTTATGTCAATTTTGACACTATTTAGTAATTGATTTTTTTGAAAATCATAACAGAATGATTAGTTCGAAAAAAGTTAATTAAATCAATACTAACATATCATATTAACCTATAAAATTATTGTAATTCATAAAAAGTCTCAAATTACATTTATTTGGGTATTTATAACATCAATTATGTCAATATTTCATTAATAAGATAATTACTCCATCATATTTGTGTCATAAATAAATTAAATTATATAACGTCTAAAAATTAAAAATAAAATATCATTATTTAGGAAATATTTTTAGATTTATAATTAATATTTATAGTCTATTTTGACTTATGTATAACCATATATTAAAAATTATTTTCTTATTAAACTTTGATTTTAACTATTTTAACCCTTCTTTAAATAAATTAATAATAAATGTCCTAATCAAATCCAAGTGGGCCTAAATGGTCATATTTTATTCCTAAGGTTGTTTTTGGTCGAATTACACTTGTCCAATAGAATTAGGACATGTGTTAGGGTAATAATAATATCATTTTTACCCTTAATTTCCCTATTTACTTTTAACCGTGGTAAATAAAAGTAAAAAGTTACTATTCACCAAAAATTATTTTCATCTCATTGAACCACATTTTACTTACTGACATCAACCATGTCTCTCGGATTTTTGAAATTCCACTCACAGAAGCGGTAAAATTAAGTTTTATGAAAAATTTAGTTTTTTAACTACCACTTAGTGGTTTCACTATTCATCAAAAATTGAAAGTTTTAAGAAAAATACCAAAATTTCACCCTAGGCTAATTTCGATATTCTGAATCCAAAAATGAAGTCCATTTTGAAAAATAAAATTTATAAAATTTCAAAAAGTGGTTATTACTATTCATAATGGCTAGTTTTAATAATATTTTAATAGCATATCATTTTTTAGTGAAACTCGGTATTGCGTACGACGCAAGCTATCGAGGAAGGCCGTGGTTGCGTGTAAAGCAAGCCAAGCTAGTGTTGTGTGTGGTGAAAGATTCCTTTGATGATTTATATAACATAAAATCAAAATATTTCACATAAAAGTCTCGGGTGTTACATTCTACCCCCCTTAAAATGAATTTCGCCCTCAAAATTCGTCACTTTTTAACAAACAGATGAGGATACCTCTCCCTCATCATATCCTCAAGCTCCCATGTAGCTTCTTCTAATTGGTGGTTCCTCCATAAAACTTTCACCAATTGAGTGGTCTTGTTTTGTAGGATTTTTTTGCTACGATCCAGAATCTCTATCGGTTGTTCTTCATAAGAAAGATCTTGCTCCAGCGGTACAACTTCTGAGCTAAGTACATATGAAGGATCAGGTATGTACTTTCTCAGGAGAGATACATGGAACACATCATGAACTTGAGAGAGATTCGGTGGAAGCTCCAATCGGTAAGCTACCTTCCCAATACGATCCAGTATTTCGAAAGGACCAAAATATCTAGGGCTCAACTTTCCCTTCTTTCCAAATCTCATGACCCTCTTCCAGGGAGATATTCGTAAGAACACTTTATCACCCAATTAAAACTCTAGGTCTTTTCTTTGGTTGTCGGCATAACTTTTCTGTCGACTCTGAGCTTCTCTTATGTGTTGTTGAATAGATCTGACCTTTTCTGCCATTTCATCAACGAGATCAGGTCCTAATAGCTTTCTTTCCCCAACTTCATCCCAGCAAGTTGGAGTCCTGCATTTCTTTCCATAGAGAGCTTCATAAGGAGCCATCTGAATATTGGAGTGAAAGCTATTATTATAAGAAAATTCCACCAAAGGTAGGTGTTGATCCCAACCACCTTTCAAATCCATAGAGCAAGCTCTCAACATATCTACTAGAGTTTGAATTGTTCTCTCAGACTAACAGTCTGTTTGAGGATGATAAGCAGTGCTGAAACTCAACTCTGTATCTAGAGTATGCTGAAGACTTTGCCATAACTTTGAGGTAAACCTTGGATCCCGATCAGATATAATAGAAAGTGGTACTCCATGGAATCTTATCACTTCCTTCACATATATCCTGGCACGCTGATCCAGAGAGAAATCCTCTCTAATAGCGATGAAGTGTGAAGACTTTGTAAGACGATCAACTATGACCCAGATAGCATTATTGCCTTTGGATGTTTTAGGAAGTCCTGTGACAAAGTCCATAGTGATGTTCTCCCATTTCCATTCAGGTATGGGTAATGGTTGTAACATCCCCTTAGACTTCTGTCTCTCATCTTTAACTTGCTGACAAACCAAGCATCGAGAGACATATTCAGCAACATCTCTTTTCATGCCATCCCACCAGAAGTACTATTTTAGGTCCCTATACATCTTCGTGCTTCCAGGATGAATAGAGAATGAAGAACTATGAGCCTCATCCAGCATCTCCTTCTTTAATTCGGGGATGGGAGGAACACAAACCAGATTCATGAACTTTATTATCCCATCACAATCAAGGTTGAATTCAGGAACATTTCTCACCTTCTTTTGTAACTCGACATCTTCTTTCTGTGCCTCTTTAATCTTCACATGTATATATGGTTGAACATTCATTTGAGAAAGATAAGATTTTTCCCCTTCCATTATAATTCCAAGATCCATCCTTTGTAAATCCATAAATATTGGATCTTTTGTGATCCTCATCATGGATAAACTGGCATGGTCTTGTTGACTTAATGCATCTGTCACCTTGTTTTCTTTCCCAGGGTGGTAATGGATTGAGCAGTCATAATCCTTAATTAGCTCCAACCATCTTCTTTGGCGCATATTCAGCTCCTTTTGTGTGAAAATATACTTTAAACTTTTATGATCAGTATAAATATCACACCTTTCACCATAAAGATAATGCCTCCAAATCTTTAATGCAAAGATTACCGTAGCTAACTCCAAATCATGAGTTGTGTAATTTTGCTCATAGATTTTCAACTGTCGTGTGGCATAATCTATCACCATATCATTTTGCATAAGAACACACCCCAATCCCTTCTTGGATGCATCACTTTAGATCACAAACCTTTCTCCACTACAAGGCAGTGTGAGCACAGGTTCACTGGATAACCTTCTTTTCAACTCCTGGAAATTCTCTTCACATTCCTCCGTCCAGAAAAACTTAACTCATTTCCAAGTCAACTTGGTGAGTGGATTAGATAATCGTGAAAAATCTTTCACAAAACGTCGATAATATCCAGCCAAACCAAGAAAACTTCGGATCTCAGTTACTTTTTTTGGTCTCGACCATCTTTCGATAACCTCTGTTTTTGCTGGATCCACAGATATCCCCTCTTTTGAGATTATGTGACCCAAAAATGAAACTTTTTGAATCCAAAATTCACACTTGATAAATTTGGCATAAAGATTCTCCTTTATTAGGGTCTTCAATATAATTCTCAAGTGATCTTCATGTTCTTCCTTGCTCTTTGAATATACCAGAATATCGTCTATAAAGACTACCACAAACTGATCAAGATAGTCTCTAAAGACTCTATTCATCAGATCCATGAAGATAGTAGGGGCATTAGTAAGAGCAAATGGCATCACTATAAATTCATAGTGTCCATACCTTGTACAAAAAGTCGTCTTTGGTATATACTCCCTTTTGACCCTTAATTGATGATACCCTGAACGAAGATCAATCTTGGAAAAGTATTGATCTCCTCGTAGTTGGTCAAATAAGTCATCAATGCGTGGGATAGGATATTTGTTCTTGATAGTGATCTTGTTAAGTTCTCGATAATCAATGAAGAGTCTCATTGATCCATCTTTCTTCTTAACAAATAGAACAGGTGCTCCCCAAGGTGATGCACTAGGTCATATGAACCCCTTATCAAGATTCTCTTGGAGTTGCTTATTCAATTTCTGTAACTCAATTGGGGCCATTTTTTAAGGTGTATTTGAAATAGGCAAAGCACCCGGTAAGAGTTCTATTGAAAACTCAACTTCACGATTTGGTGGAAGACCCGGTAATTCCTCCGGAAATACATCATCAAACTCCCGTACAATGGGCATATTCTTAATTGTGAGTTTCTCACCAACTATTTGAGATAAATAACCTTCATGAAGTGGAATCAAGACCCATAATATGGAAGAAATTTCCACTGGAAGGTTATGTTCATCCTTGCATTGATAGACGATCATAGATTGATCTGGAATATGAAATGTGACTTCCCTTCTTTGGCAATTGATATGAGCTCCATATAAAGAAAGACAATCCATGCCAAGAATCACATCAAATTCTACTATAGGAAGTATCACAAGATTTGCAGGAAGCACTTTCCCACAAACTTCAATCGGAGAAGAATTATAAACTTTTGATGCGACTGTTGTGCCATTAGGGGTTGTCACAGCTAACTCAACATCTAATTGTTGAGGTAATACGGTGATATCCTAATAAAATTCTTCAGAAATAAAAGAGTGGGTGGATCCAGAATCAAATAAAACATTTTCTACTTTAGAGTGGATGGTAAGTGTACCTTTCACCACATTGTTATCATACTCCACATCACTGATAGAAATTGCATGTGACTTTCCTTTATCTTTAGCCTTAAGAGTTTGTTGACGTCAACCATCATCGTCAACCCTTGGATTTGGGCATTGATTGGCATAATGCCCCATATCCTTGTACTTGAAACATTGAAGTATTGTAGGTTCATTCTGTGTATCCCTTCCTTTTTTTGCATCATTAGACATCTTCTTCCCATCATTGCGGCATTCAAATGCCCGATGACCTTCCTTTCCACATTTGAAACATTTACTTGTCCCTTTAAGAAAACTCCCTCCATGTTTCTTTCCACACTTTGAACATAAGGGAAAGCTCATCTTCTTTTCAGTGTGCTCTTTAGATTTTCCTTTGAATTCCATTTTCCTCTTCTTATCAAACCCATATGACTGATGGGTTACTCCAATCTCCATCTTGACTTTGAGAGCACATCGAATGATTTCCTCGTAGCTATTAAAGTCCCTTATGGCTAACTCCCTTTGAAGACTTGATTTTAAGCCACTAAAGAATCGATCGATCTTACTCTCAGTTTGGATAATAATACCAGAAGCGTACCTTGAAAGTCTTGTAAAATTTGCTTCATAGGTACCAACAGATTCATCATCCTTTTGCTTCAGTTCAAGAAACTCTTTCTCCATCTTTGTTCGGAGAATACGAGTGAAGTACTTATTGAAAAATAAGTTCTTGAACTCGTTCCATTCCATGGACTCAATTTCATCCCTTTGCCTTGTATTCTTAATAAGATTCAACCATTGATCAGCATCACCTTCCAAACGATACACTACTAAGATGACTTTATCATGCTCAGAACATTGAAGAACTGAAAATATCTTTTCAGTAGTACTAATCCATTGTTCAGCAACTAATGGATCAGTAGACCCGCTGAATGAAGGTGGACGCTGTCTCATGAAGGATTCAACAGAATGTTGCTCCTTCCTTTTCTCGTTTGGAAGTCTTTCATGATTCATAGCTTGAGAAAGTTGTGTGAGCATGGCTACAAGATTTTTCATTCCACCTCCCATAATGTTTGGTTGCTTAGGGGAACAATCATTGCATTTCCCGTCTCATTCTGCATTAACACGATTCCTTCGGGTTCCAGCCATTGACTAAAACCAAGAAGAATAGTGTGAGAAACACTAATTATAATAGGAAAACCACATAATCACGAATAAAATTTCACACTTAAGGTCTTATCCTAGGTTATTCATGGCCATTTCTAAAACACTAAGATTGTGTTTTATGCTTAGACTTAACCTTAGGGTTCTTACTAAGGCTTTCACATCCTAGTTTCCAAAGGTTGACTATACCTTTCCTCTGATACCAACTATAACGACCCATACTTTACATACATTGTTAGTAATTCAAAAATTGAAGCACGCTTATTACAACATATAACAAAACCAGGAAAGGACCGTATAGGTATAGAGTCTTTAGAAACTGGGAAATATAAACAACTGGTTCATAAAGCATCAACTTTTCCTCCCACTTATTTCATCATATCTAGAGTCCCTTTTTGGAATATCCTACTTAATAACCTTATTCCTGACCTGGGGAAATAAAACATAGAAAAGGGTGATCTCAAATGCTCAGTAAGGGTAAACAAAAGAAATATCAATCACATCATATACTTTAGAACATAACTTTTGGAAATCTTAACTTGCAAAAGAGATCGTAATTTCATAACATGGGATAAATCATAGTAATTAAATGTAATCCCAATAATCATAACTTAAAACATGAAACTTTGTGTCATACACACATAATCATAGAGAATCATTTATTATTAGTCAAGACTAATTGTCAAGACTATCTTAGTGGACAAAGTCCATTTCTGAACCGAGTTCACTCCTCGTTTCAGTCCTATTTCACTGAATCGGTATAACCTACCGTTCCATCCATGTCTATCTCATGAGATATAAAATCTTTACCCAATTCATTAGAGGGATATATAGGTCCCACCCATCTCATAATGATACCATTCTTATGTGTGCAACAAAATCATAAACCATACATCATAGCATAACCCATGTAATAAAAATGGGAATCTTAAACATCATGCCATCATAACATAATCCATATATGATAAAAGTAAATCATAACATAATCAAATCAATTTAAAAATAGGGATAGAAACAGAACCTTATATTATCTTAGATGGAAAATAATTTTGATAAAACACTTGAACTCCATTCTTGAGTAAAATATCCTTTCTACTTCAAAAACATTTTTCCTTTCTTAACATGTCATACAATTTTAAACTAAAAGATGTTGATTAAAAATAAGCTTGAATTCTTGTAAAAGAAGCTTCTTGTAAATAATTTTTTAAAAATCCATTCATGCCGTATAAGTTAAAAAAACATTTTTCTCATACTTTTGTCGGAAAAGTCAAAAAGTACCTCGTATGAAAAACGACAAAAGATTCCTTTCATATCTTTTACTAAAAACTCACCGAATGGTAAAATTGGATTTAAAAAATTGTAGGTGGATGGAAATAATATTACATATTGAGGAAACATGGATGTGGATGATAAAATACACCCCAGTAAATACCAAAGTATAAACAATCTCGGATAAAAATGAGATTGTGATATTTTCCCTTACCTTAGGTCCGATTTGCTTTGTAAGTGTCCGAACCTCCTGTATAATGATTTAAATAATGTTATTTACTTATTCCAGAATCATACTTATTGTTATGATGTAATATATGGTCATATTCTTAGCTTCTTATTAGTAATACTTCATTACTACTTGTTATTCGGGTGTTTATTACTTTTTGTTCTTATGCATGTTTTGTCGAATAAATTCTTATTATTCTCTTTAGGATATAGATACCTCATTTCCAGAATGGTGTTAGTGTAATATATATCATATTCATTCATTCAATTCATTTATATAATCATTATGCAATGAAGATCATGTAGAACGAGTCGCATCACATCGTGGAGACGGTATTCCGTACGTACGCACGAGTGATGATATTGTTCATATGATCGTGGAATTGTATTGGAGTGTATGTATAATATTTCAGAATCAATATCACTTTATAATATTCATATATAGTCATTATTTACACCATTATACCCATCCAAGTAAGGTGGTGGTGGAAAATAGATTACACCACGGCGTGGAGACGGTATTCCGTACATACGCACGCGCGGTGATTTCTTTTTCCGTAGGATGGATAGATGGTGAAATAGGGTTGTTTCATACTTATAATAACATATCAGTATATGAGTGATACTGATGTTATTACTTCATAATTAAACAACTAAATAATAATAAGTGGAAGAAGAAATAAAGATGAAAGAATCGGTAATGGACATTACCTCTTCTTTGAAGTGATTCTTTGAGACCTCCTTTTAGGGCACTAAAATTGGTCTTTGAAGAATAACAGGACCTCTAGGATGTCTCTAGGGAAGTGGAGAGAATATATTGGTAGGGGTTGGATGATCTTAAAGGCTCAAAGTGGTGTCAGCAAGAGGGGGAGGAGGTGCCCTTTTATAAGGGAGGAGAGGGGCACCTTTGGAATAACAAAAACTATTATTTTATTATAAAGTCAAATTCGGTTTTAAATAGCTCCAAATTGATTTATTTCGAAACTAAGGTGGGGATGGGTCTAAATCCTCTCATACAAAAGAATTTAGACAAGTTTATGTTCCTATTTTAACCTTATCATTTAGATTTAACATTAAGTTAAATAATTTTACTTTTACCGTGTCTTCTTGTGTTCTTATACTATAAGGTTAATAAACTTACTATAACCAGACAAACGAACCCCAAGTTGTTTATTATTGATATATATAACCTTATCTAAGTCATTTGGCCTAACATTAGATTTTTTTGAATAAAATAACAATTACTAATATAATATTTGTTTTAAAAACTATTTTATGTCAATTTTGACACTATTTAGTAATTGATTTTTGTGAAAATCATAACAGAATTATTAATTCGAACGAAGTTAATTAAATCAATACTAACATGTCATATTAACCTAGAAAATTATTGGAATTCATAAAAAGTCTCAAATTACATTTATTTGGGTATTTATAACATCAATTATGTCAATATTTTATTAATAAGATAATTACTCCATCATATTTGTGTCATAAATAAATTAAATTATATAACGTCTAAAAATTACAAATAAAATATCATTATGTAGGAAATCTTTTTATATTTATAATTAATATTTATAGTCGATTTTATCTTATGTATAACCATATATTAAAAATGATTTTCTTATTAAACTTTGATTTTTACTATTTTAACCCTTCTTTAAATAAATTAATAATAAATGTCCTAATCTAATCCAAGTGGGCCTAAATGGTCATATTTTATTCCTAAGGTTGTTTTTGGTCAAATTAAACTTTTCCAATAGAATTAGGACATGTGTTAGGGTAATAATAATATCATATTTACCCTTAATTACCCTATTTACTTTTAACCGTGGTAAATAAAAGTAAAAAGTTACTATTCACCAAAAATTATTTTCATCTCATTGAACCACATTTTACTTACTGAAATCAAACGTGTCTCTCGGATTTTCGAAATTCCACTCACAGAAGCGGTAAAATTAAGTTTTATGAAAAATTCAGTTTTTTAACTACCACTTAGTGGTTTCACTATTCATCAAAAATTGAAAGTTTTCAGAAAAATACCAAAATTTCACCCTAGGCTAATTTCGATATTCTGAATCCAAAAATGAAGTCCATTTTGAAAAATAAAATTTATAAAATTTCAAAAGGTGGTTATTACTATTCATAACGGGTAGTTTTAATAATATTTTAATAGCATATCATTGTTTAGTGAAACTCGGTATTGCGTACGACGCAAGCTATCGAGGAAGGCCGCAGTTGCATGTAAAGCAATCCAAGATAGTGTTGTGTGTAGTGAAAGATTCCTTTGATGATTTATATAACATAATAACAAAATATTTCACATAAAAGTCTTGGGTGTTACAACAAACATAGAAGGTAGTCACCTAAATTTTTTATTGGAAAACATTATGACACAGTGTATGTTGCCCACTCATCTCTAAACAAATTTACTTATTATTTTGATTATTAAGGTTGTTATAAATCTTTTTAGTACTAAGAAAATATAGACAAATAAATAATTAATAAATATTTTTAATAAAATTTTAATTACCTTTGGAAATTATCTTTTCATGGATGTTGGTCTTTTCATGGTTTGTGACCTCTATCCTAAATTTGAAAATATAATATCCAAAATAGTTTCCATTATATTTCATTGGAAACTATAGAAACATTGACGAAAATAATTAAATTGTTTTTAAATATGTTTCTATAGTTAAATATTTCTATATATAACTTAATATATTTCCATTTGAAGTAATCCATATGATTTTTATGTTTAGTCACTGACTTCATGCCATTGTTTATCCTATATTTAGTGATCGCCCTATCATAAAAAAATTATTATTAAACCACATACTGAAACATATAATTTGAATTATATCTATAAAATTTTGATTATAGTGTATTACAAATTCATAATACATATCATGTGTGGTTAGTTTTTTGTATATTCAAGGATTGTATCCAAAAAATAAATATTTGGGGTATCCAGATTGATTGAGATCAACATCCAATGCAACCTAAAAATAAAATCAAATAAGTAATGAAAATATATATATATATATATATATATATATATTATGTGATTAGATTGTAGAGTTTTACCCCTTTATTATAGGAATCAAAAAGAGTATTCCATCTGTTATTTTTTTTATCAAACACAAAGTATATCTAATCTTTCTTGTTATTAATTTCTTCTTTCTCCAAACAAGTTTTTTGCATAGAAATGATATAGGGATTAATGAATCCAAATTTTAATTCCCATGGTTTTCCCTTTATATAGTAGTGATATAAATTTACGCATAAAATATGAATAGTTATTAACTTTAATGAACATATCATATCACTATTTGGACAAACGTATTAAGAAAACATACCTTATGTCTGTATTCGCAACTGAGGATCCTAGCTATACAAACTTGAGAATATCATTTATAATCTCTATAACAACTACAATTGCAATAAAAGTTATAAATATTTCTTCTTCATATAGAATGTAAGAAATATTTTCTTCTCTAAATATGGTATCTGTATAAAGTTTTAATGATAATAAATGTTGATGTAGAACTGGTGAGGAGAATGTACTCCCAGAAGTTCCTTTTTATTTCTTGGTCGATTCACTAGATTGTCTTGATCCAACCTTCCATTTATCCATCTCTTTATCCATCTGTAATACCTTACCTCACTTCAGACCTTTTTTTATCAACTATTATATTAATTTCATAAGAAAAAAAAGTCAAATACATACCTCATGTATCTTTAAAAGATTATATGGTCATGCTATGAAAGTTCCAATAGCATCATTAACTATTGTAATATCTAGATCATTAAGTGGAACATGAAACTCAGCAGTTGGATCCTGAGCTATCTCAATTCCTACTCTCTTGTGATATTTTTGGAGTTCTTTACTATTCATCTTGTCTCTTGGGATATTATACATCATACCTCTTTTAACAAGGTAGTGTTTTGGTAATGACATATAGAAATCACATACAGCTTTACCCTACAAAATTTTAGTAATATAAAGTTATCAGAAGCTATTTGATTCACATTTAGGGGAAACAGTAATGAAAAAATTTATTACCTAGGGTAAGTTATGTGGTTTAGGGGAATGACTAGCCTCAAATCTAGTGGGTTCATATGGTTCTCCATGTGTATATCTTTGTTCCACCATCGATTCTCTCTTATCCTTTCCCATATATTCTTCTACCAAACTATATCAGACAATAATATCTTGAAAATAATCAATTTTTGTATAAAATACTTTCATCATATTATATGTATCTTCTTGTAGTTTAATCTTCACAAAATATGTTTGAGTAGACACTCAAAAACCTACTCCTCTAATGCAACCATATTTTTTTGGCCACTTCAAATCTAATAAAAGTAGTTTTTCTTTCAGTATGTCTATTGTTTATTCTTGTGTCTAAACCATATAAAAAACATATGAACATAAAAATATATTTATATGTGATACTATTATAAATAATAATGAATTAATTTTATGTCATACTTACACATTTTTTCCATACTACTTTTTTGTTTTCATCAACTACTTTTCCTCCTTATTTATGTAACCCACCTTCCATAAAACATGGAGTGGGATGGAAGTGGATTCATATTTTGATTCATCAATCTGCATATAAAAAAGGAACATGTTTTGTTTCATATCACATAAAACTTTTATTACTGATTTAAAATACATACAAATTTCTTATATAGTCAAGCATACATAATCCTTGCTTTGTGATAGGGGTACATTGGTTTTGATGCATGTTCTTGATTTTAAAAACTTTTAATATCTTATAAATTAACAATTTTGAATCAAATTGGATAAAATAAATAGTGTCAAATAATTTATTATCAACTAAAATTCTCCTAAAATTATTTCTCATCATGGTGAATGGTGAGAAATTATATCATAACCTTATGGAAATATTTCCAGTGGCCATTAATACATATTTCTTATGGAAATATTCTAAAATAGACAAAATTTATAAGGAATAATAAAAATTAAATCAAAGTTTCATTAAATAATTTATCAAAAAAATAGAGAAATTATATCATAACCTTTACCTTTATATATTTCCAAAGGGTTTCATTTGTTATAGGATGGATGTGGTCCCATGAGTCTATATCAATTAGAACATTCATCCTCATTATGACCCCAACATAACTAATGAACATTAACTTGTTGGGGTAAACATGTTGACTATATTGATTCTATCCAACCTTAAATTTTATACCCTTAATTATTTCCTTTATAATTTTATTCAAAGTTGTGGTGCTGCATTTTTCTTGTTTTTTTCATCAACATGTTGTCGATCCCATAATAATTCTTCATTTTCAGCATCAACAGCCAGCTCTTCCCTGATATTGGTAACATCATCATATGTAGAATACATTGTATACATGAGTAGTCAAACATTTAATTTAGATTATATTAATGTAGTAGATAAAAAATAATATTATGAGTAAAAGTATTATATATTGAAAAAATTATCATTCTCGTTGAACTATATTTATTTTTTAAAAATGTTACAGGGATTTTTCTCTATCGAGAATTCAAAATCCTTATTTTTCATCCCCT
The DNA here is from genome assembly GCA_963277665.1 of Viscum album. NCBI lineage: Eukaryota > Viridiplantae > Streptophyta > Magnoliopsida > Santalales > Viscaceae > Viscum > Viscum album. The sequence goes on from OY728137.1 coordinate 278,569,455, forward strand.
CTAACATACTATACATTGTCTAAATTGGGACCTCCATGAACTAATTATAATCTCCCAATGAAAGGGTCATCCTCGATTGAAATTTCATTTGATCCTATAGTTTTTTTAGTTATTATAAGAAAAATCAACTAATTCTTGTTTGTCGAATCTGAGACATAAAATCCTTGCACTAATTTTGATTTCATTATGAAGGGCTCGTCCTTTTACCCTTATACACTAAAATTCACCTTCATAAAGATCATTTCATCAAACTTCACTACACTTCTATTTCCAACCCATTTGAAATGGAAAATAAGAACTTGAAATGTTATATAATCTAACTCATATATATTTTCAATAATACTGAAATATGACATATTCACATAAATTGGAAATCTATCCTTGGAACCAGATATGTTCATCACTTCCTCCATGATCATAACTCCACTATTTTTCATCATAATTCAGTCATCATGTTCTTTTTTATAGAACATATAACTATTGATTAGAAAACCAATGTAAGATATAACATTTTCATTTGTTCACCTGGATAGCCATAAAAGTTGTTTGGAAATTGAATTCAGATTTTTAGATAACTTTGTAAAGACCCGTAAATTTCAAGGAAATTTTTTTCTTAATTTTCTTTTGAATTTTACTAGAACCCAGTTTCTGACGGCACCTGATTCCAAGGCCCGGTGTGCCCGGAATCATTTTCCAAAGTTTTGCTCGGGTACCTTCAGTGAACGAACGAGCGGGTTTTTCTAACTTTTGAACCGGTGCTCGGAATCAAATTCTGAGGGGACCGATGGAATCGTAGTGCCGGTATTTGCTTAGAAATGCATTTTCTGGAGTTGTGTTTGCTCGGGTGTGGTTTTTAAATTTTGGGGTTAAGTTAAGAAATAAAATAAAGTGGTGCGACAACTTTATTTTTTTATTTTCACTTAAAGTCACTTAAAAGCCACTTAAAGCCACTTGAGCTAAGTTAAAGCGGATAGGATGCAATCCAAAATATCCTACCCTCTTGGTATGATATTTGTGAAGTGGGGCCCTCATGAGCCCCACCATTTCTTTTCCTCTAAGTAACGCACCCGCGAAAACTCCTCATTAATGAAAGTCAACTGGTGTGTTTTCTTAAACTCTTAAACGCTCCTATTAATTGGGAAGTTTATTCATTGAAATTAATTCTATGAATTAATGGGTCGTTACTTAGTTTGTTTTTCAATTTTTTGGCATGTTAATAAAATAAGACCAACGCTTGTCTTCTTGAGGATTGCTCATTGAGAGGATTTGGAGAAGACTCCAAGGATTAAGATCTTCATCCTCCTTCACGAAGAGCGCGAAGAACGCGAAGAACGCCGAACCCTCGGAGATCGATGATGCGACGCCGTGTTCCGCGACACCGACGATTCTTCTCCCGCGACGTTCTCCTGCGACGTTTCTCCTCCCGCGACAAATCTTCGATCAACTTCTTGAGGTAGGAGATTTCGGAACTTTTAAATTTCCTTTGTGGATTTTATCCTTAACACAGATTTAATTCATGAAATAAAAATCTATGTGTTTTTCTTTAAACCTCGGAGATCATCGACGCGACGCCGTATACCGCGATGACGCGACGCCCTTCCGCGACGCGACGATCATCTTCTTCTGCGACAGTCAATTCCGCGAAGAACTCGTTCGACGACTACGACGAAGTAGGGGTTTGATTATTTTAAATATTTGTGATTTATATCCGTGGCTTGTGATTAAATGATTGTTGTGATACTTTTAAACCGCTAATGCGGTGGGTTCGGACCAACGAACAAGTCTGAACCCACCGCCCTTCGTTCTTGGTGTGCGGACGGAGGACGGTGACAAAACAAGCCGCTCGGGCATTTTGAAGGCTTTGCAGCGAAGGTCGGGCCCCGAGACGATCACCGGCGAAGACCGCAAGCGAATCGGACCACCGGAGCGTGTCCGGTGGTCCGCGGAAGTCTCCTCCGGCGCGGCTGCGCCGGCGGCCGGAGGCGATGGCCAGCAGCGGCCGGCCGCCAGGACGCGGCGGCACCGGCGCGCCGCCGGGAAGACCCACCGCAGCTGAAGTTGCGGTGGCGATGGCCGGTCCCGCAGCCGCGCGGGACCGCGGAGGAAGGGACGCGGCTTAAGCCACGTCCGGTGACACCAAGCGGCCCCACGCGGGGCCACGGCCTTCCATCAAGGGGGGGGGGCGTCGCCCCCTTGCACCCGCTCGGCCATCACGGCCGAGCCGCCAGGCGGCCGGGCCGCACCCGCGCCGGCCAGGCCGGGTCACGCCTAGGCCGGTCCGGGCCATCCTGGCCGGGCCGGGCTACGCCGGCCGGGTCGGACCCGAACCCGGGTCGGGTCGGGCCGGTCGGTCCAGGCCCAGACCCCCCGTTTTCGGACCTTTTCGGTCTTTTGCTCATAACTTGAGCTACGGGACTCCGAACGATTCTCCGACAGTGGCGAAGCAATCCTTGGATCGTGACGGCCGTTTCAGTATATTACACTCAAGGTTTTGGAGAACTTTGGGTTCGGACGGGTTGGTTCGGATACGAAACCAACCGGGCCCTCAGAGCAGAAACGCTTATATCTTGAGCTCCGGACGTCCGATTGACGTGCCGTCAAGTTTGATGGATTCCTCTAAGTGAGACGGATCTTTTGGATTACTCTGCTCGAGGTTTGGATGTCGTCGAAGTGCGGTCGGGTTGGTTCGCTCATGAAACCAACCGGGCCCCTGGAACGAAAAAGCCAATAACTCACAGACCGGGCGTCCGATTGGCGCGCCGTCTGTCTCGTTGATTTCCTCTTGTTGAGACGGAAATTTTGGCATACTTCGCCCAAGTTTTGGTTGCAGTTGGATAGTGTCTGGGTTGGATTTCACCCGAAATCCAACCGGGCCCCTGGAACGGAAAAGCTGATATCTTTCAGACCAGACGTCTGTTTGACGAACCGTCAGCAGCGTTGGTGATCACGTTGAGAAACGGTCCCTTTAAGTTTACCCTATGAGAGTTGGGGTACAGTTGAGATACGACCGGGTTGGTTCGCACACGAGACTAACTGGGCCCCTGGGATGAAAAGACTAATAACTCACATACCGAGCGTCTGATTGACGCGCCGTCTGTTGTGTTGAGACCCCTGTGACGAGGCGGTCCTTTGAGATACTTCTTTGTGGGACTTTACGTTACTTGGGGTATCGACCAGTAGCTCGTGGAGCGGACCCTCTTGGAGACGAGCATGCGGAGTACGGAGACCGTGTAGCCGGTTGAGACCTGATAACTGCTTGACCGATCGTCTCGGTGTGTTTCGGATAGCCCAGTGGGGAGAGCTTGGTTGTAGCAGCAGACCCACGGCGGATGAGCGCTTGGTTGTAGCGGCAGACCCGCGATACTCAACAGAAGGAGTACCTCTGGAGGCTATGAGGGGGAGCGCTTGGTTGTAGCAGTAGACCCATGGTGGGAAGCGCTTGGTTGTAGTAGCAGGCCCACAGTACTCGACAGGAGGAGTACCTCAGCAGTCTTAGGTTAGTGAGCAGTACCTCGGAGTCGTGACAGGACCACTATACACTCCAGAGACGGGGCTCTTTAGCAGTTACGGTTTTGATCATGAAAATCCTGGTTTGAGCTGAGTCTATGACCTTTGTGTTTCCTCATGATTGATATTGGTTACTTGATAACTTAGGTATATGTATGGGCATATACCTGGGTAGTGGTTATCCATTGATTTCATAATCCTTGTGTTTCCTCATGATTGAGATGGGTTACTTGATAACTTAGGTATATGTATGGGCATATACCTAAGTAGAGGTTATCTATTGAGATCTTCTTTGTGGTTATCCTTGTTGGTTTTAGTGAGACCTTGAGGGTCTCGGGGTCCCTACTAAGTATCGTTATACTCACCCCTTCACGGGTTATGCCCGCACCTCGTTGTGTTGGTTGTAGAATACGGGCAGTGCTGACGGAGGCCGAGTGTTCGAGGACTGGACGGTACCCGGAGGTGGACTACACGACGAGTCAGTACCCGGAGGTGGACTACATGATGAGTCAGTATCTGGAGGTGGCCTTCACGGCGAGACGACACTCAGAGGAGGTTGATGGGCGAGAGCGTTGTGGAGGCTATCTTTACCTACCCTTCAGGTAGGACCCGTGGAGGACGACCCAGGAGCCGCTTCCGTTCTTTCAGCCGTTGTCTTTTTCTGTTGTACTTTGTTCAGTTGTAGTTGTATTTTTTCAGTTGGGTTTGCATTCTGGCCCATTTACCTTTCAACACTTTCTCTTTGTACTTAGTGTTTTACTTCCGCTTGTACTCTGTTGTGTTTTGTTTACTTTTATAAAGTAAATGCCTTCCCAGTTATCAGGATTTACGCCTTTGGTGCTAGTCGCCAGCCCCTGGCCTATGGAAGGCGGGCTTGGGGTAGTCACAGCACGGGCCCCAAGGACGGGTCGTGACAAATTGGTATCAGAGGAGTCGGTTCTACCGCAGAACTTATAACTCTGATATTTTCTTTCCGTGAAGAAATAGTGTTAAGAGTACCGAGTGTGGTTTTCAGTTCAGGGAGTCCAGTGTTGGTGCGGGCGGCCGACGTATCCATACACCAGGACCCTAAAAACTGATTTCCGACTTTGTGCACGAAAACACTGATTGTGTGTGTGTTTCTAGAAGTTTTTAAATGTCAGCTCAAACCAGTTCAGCTCACCAGGTATAATCGTTTGACAGTGTCACATTTTTTCTTTCAGGATGCCTTTTCTTGGACAACCAGCTAGATCCCAGAGGGATGTGCGTACTGACAGCCTGTCGAGCGACGAGGCTTCGGTACAGGGCCCTCTTACAGTTGAGGCATCAGCGGAGGCACCAGCGGTACTACCATACGTTGGGCCACCGATTCCACCAGCCCCAGCAGTAGGCGATGCACGCCACTTGAGCGCGCTGCATGAGTTCCAGTACCAGAGGCCACCCAGGTTCTGGGGAGAGACGGACCTGCAGGCTGCTGAGGATTGGCTGGAGGCTGTGTTGAGAGTCTTCAGGCTAGTGAGGACACCTGCAGACTTCATGGTGATCTTTGATGCCAACCTTCTTCAAGCAGCAGCAGGCAGGTGGTGGAGCAACTTGTTCCAGTTTTGCGACGGGATGACCTTCACATGGGAAGACTTCGAGACCTTCTTTAGCATGGAGTTTGTGCCAGTAGCTCTACACCCTGAGCATATACAGGAGCTTCTGCCTTTTCCACAGGGTTTTCGATTAGTAACCGAGTCATCTGTGGGCAGTAGAAAGATGATGCAGAGGTCCAAGAGGACTAGAGCCAGCCGTACGAGGAGTAGGAAGTGTTATGAATGCGGCAGGAAGGGTCACCTGGCATGTGACTGTTCGACTCCTCGTACAGATGATCCTCAGGCTTTGGAGGAGCCACCGAGGCAGAAGCAGCGGCGGGTGATTGATAAACAGCCGAGCAGTGGACAAGGCAGTAGAGCTCTGGGAGCAGGTGGACAGGAGAGGAACTAGTGGATACGTCCCTTGTACTTCTAGTTCCATGTTGTTGTTGTATTCGTGTCTTTGTACTATGAGCTGCAATAATAAAAAGACACTTATCTTTGTGATGTTTTCTTTCCTGTCCTTTTGTTTGGTTGATACTGAGTGGTCCTGGTTAAGACTGTTGACTTGACCCTCACTTTCGAGATTTCTACTGGAGGAGACCCAGTGACCTCACACTGATGCCGACAGTGTAACTCGACCCTTGGAGGTGAGAGTGACAGTTGGATCTCTTGGTAGTTACGTCGAGGCCTTACGACGTCATCCATGGAATGAATACATCATTCATGTCGGGATTGACTGTATTAGGCAATGGGCGTGGTTTATCTAGGGGATGAGACCAAGTTTCTCTTTTCGGCAAAGGAGAAATTTTAGCAGCTCTTTCAGATCATAGGCAAAGAAGGTGCAGATCATCTAGGAGCGGATGAAGACTGCACAGTGCGGTAAGAAATAGGAAACTGGCACCAGTCTTGGAGACTCGGGCATGTTAAATGTTTCCATAAGAGGAAGCTTCAAGGAGATATGAGTCTACGAAGCAGCAGACGTGGAGGCAGAGCTAGGAGAGCAGCATGAGGTGGTGTACATCTTAACATGCTATAACCACCCGCCTTAGTTATCCCCGCCAGGCTCAGGGAGCTGGAGGGCGGAGGAAGAGTGTGGCTGCATGCGGTCAAGGAGAGTGACCCGATAGCTCTAAGAATGATTAAAGGGACAGTCTGTGTCCACTACTAGATTCTGTAGTAATGGACGTTGATATGAATCATTCTTTCCTTCCACAAATCTTGTCCCAGACCTAGAGTTTCCGGTAAGCGGTAAACTTGACCCTCACGTCTGGAGATACCTTGGGAGAAGACTCGATAATCGCACTTACGCCAACGGTGTGGTCAGACCCTCGAGGTGAGAGTTTCGGTTGGAATCTATTGGTGGCAGCGTCGAGGCCTTACGACGTTGGTTTGAGTATGGACTGGGCAATCACAGTTCATACACAATTGACGGTATTAGGCAAAAAGGTTGTGGTTTAACTACGACGTCGAGATGGATTTTTATTGGTCGGCGAAAAGGAAACCCCAGGAAGCATAAGATAACTCATGCATAGGAGGGTGTGACTGATCACTCTTGAGTCGGTCAACCTTACCCTCGTGGCAGCAATCGTTTTGAGTTTCAGTTCTAACAGGAATTGGAGACCTCTAGAGTTCGAGGATGACGATCACATCTTTATACGGGTCTCACCTCAACGAGGTTTGTGGAGATGTGACCAAGGCGGAAAGTTATCTCTGAGGTTCAGTGGACCTTCTTAGGTCCTCAGCTGGGTAGGCGGGGTGGTTTACCACTTGACCCATCCACCTCAATTGCACTAGGTGCACGACGATTTCCACGTATCTCAACTGAGGAGATACGTGCTCGACCCTTCGCATATCCTCGACCATGAGGAGCTGGACGATGGCGATGAGGTGACTTCCACGGAGGTTCCTGTGGGGATCGAGGATCGACAGTAGCAGATCCTAGGAGGATGGTCGATTCCTCTTGTTCACTTTCTTTGGTAGCATGGGAACCTCCAGGTGAGCACATGGGAGCGGAAGGCTCAGATGCGTGTTCAGTACCGCTTTTGTAACCCTAGTTTGTGTTAAAGATTTACGAGGACATAAAGCCCTGAGGTGGGAGTGATGTAAAGACCCGTAAATTTTAAGGAAATTTTTTTCTTAATTTTCTTTGGAATTTTACTAGAACGCAGTTTCTGACGGCACCTGATTCCGAGGCCCGGTGTGCCCGGAATCATTTTCCGAAGTTTGGCTCGGGTACGTTCAGTGAACGAATGAGCGGGTTTTTCTAACTTTTGAACCGGTGCTCGGAATCAAATTTCGAGGGCACCTATGGAATCGCAGCATCGGTATTTTCTTAGAAACGCCTTTTCTGGAGTTGCGTTTTCCTGGGTGTGGTTTTTAAATTTTTGGGTTAAGTTAAGAAATAAAATAAAGTGGTGCGACAGCTTTATTTTTTATTTTCACTTAAAGCCACTTAAAAGACACTTAAATCCACTTGAGCTAAGTTAAATCGGATAGGGTGCAATCCAAAATATCCTACCCTCTTGGTAGGATATTTGTGAGGTGGGTCCCGCATGAGCCCCACCATTTCTTTTCCTCTAAGTAAGGCACCCGCGAAAACTCCTCATTAATGAAAGTCAACTGGTGTGTTTTCTTAAACTCTTAAACGCTCCTATTAATTGGGCGGTTTATTCGTTGAAATTAATTCTATGAATTAATGGGCCATTAGTTTGTTTTTCAATTTGTTGGCATGTTAATAAAATAAGACCAACGCTTGTCTTCTTGAGGATTGCTCGTTGAAAGGATTTGGAGAAGACTCCAAGGCTTAAGATCTTCATCCTCCTTCGCGAAGAGCGCGAAGAACGTGAAGAACGCGAAGAACACCGAACCCTCGGAGATTAACGACGCGACGCCGTGTTCCGCGATGCTGACGATTCTTCTCCCGCGACGTTCTTCTGCGACGTTTCTCCTCCCGCAAAAAATCTTCGATCAACTGATTGATGTAGGAGATTTCAGAACTTTTAAATTTCCTTTGTGGATTTTATCCTTAACACAGATTTAATTAATGAAATAAAAATCTGTGTGTTTTTCTTTAAACCTCGGAGATCGTCGACACGATGCCATATACCGCGACGATACGACGCCCTTCCGCGACGCGACGATCATCTTCTTCCGCGATGGTCAATTCCGCGAAAAACTCGTCCGATGACTACGACGAAGTAGGGGTTTGATTCTTTTAAATATTTGTGATTTATATCTACGGCTTGTGATTAAATGATTGTTGTGAGACTTTTAAACCGCTAACGTGGTGGGTGCGGACCAATGAACAAGTCGGAACCCACCGCCCTTCGTTCTTGGTGTGCGGACGGCGGACGGTGACAAAACAAGTCGCTCGTGCATTTTGAAGGCTTTGCAGCGAAGGTCGGGTCCCGAGACGATCACCGGCGAAGACCGCATGCGAATCGGACCACCGGAGCGCGTCCGGTGGTCCGCGAAAGTCTCTGACGGTGCCGGCGGCCGGAGGCGGCGGCCGGCAGCGGCAGGCCGCCAGGACGCAGTGGCACCGGCGCGCCGCCGGGAAGACCCGTCGTGGCTGAAGCCGCGTCGGCGCTGGCCGGTCCCGCGGTCGCACGGGACCGCGGAGGAAGGGACGTGGCTTAAGCCGCATCCGGTGACACCAAGCGGCCCCATGCGGGGCCGCGGCTTTCCATCAAGGGGGGGGCGCCCACTTGCACCCGCTCGGCCATTACGACCGAGCCGCCAGGCGGCCGGGCCGCGCCCGCGCCGGCCGGGCCGGGTCGCGCCCTGGCCGGGCCGGGCCATGCCGGCTGGGTCGGACCTGGACCCGGGTCGGGTCGACCCAGTTCTGGTCGACCCAGGGGGGGTCGGGCCGGTCGGTCCGGGCCCAGACCCCCCGTTTTCGGACCTTTTCGGTATTTTGCTCATAACTTGAGCTACGGGCCTCCGAACGACGCACCGATAGTGGCGAAGCGATCCTTGGATCGAGACGGTCGTTTCAGTATATTACACTCAAGGTTTCGGAGAACTTTGGGTTTGGCCGGGTCGGTTCGAATACGAAACCAATCGGGCCCTCAAAGCAGAAACGCTTATATCTTGAGCTCCGGACGTCCGATTGACGTGACGTCGACTTTGATGGATTCCTCTAAGTGAGGCGGATCTTTTGGATTACTCCACTCGAGGTTTGGATGTCGTCAGAGTTCGGTCGTGTTGGTTCGCTCATGAAACCAACCGGGCCCCTGGAACGAAAAGGCCAATAACTCACAGACCGGGCGTCTGATTGACGCGCCGTCTGTCTCGTTGATTTCCTCTTGTTGAGACGGAACTTTTGGCATACTTCGCCTGAGTTTTCGTTGCAGTTGGATAGTGGTCGGGTTGGATTGAACCCGAAATCCAACCGGGCCCCTGGAACGGAAAAGCTGATTTCTTTCAGACCAGACGTCCGTTTGACGAACCGTCAGCGGCGTTGGTGATCACGTTGAGAAACGGTCCCTTTAAGTTTACCCTATGAGAGTTGGGGTAAAGTTTAGATACGGCCAGGTTGGTTCGCACACGAGACCAACCAGGCCCCTGGGATGAAAAGGCTAATAACTCACAGACCGGGCGTCTGATTGACGTGTCGTCTGTTGTGTTGAGACCCCTATGACGAGGCGGTCCTTTGAGATACTTTTTCGCGGGACTTTGTGATACTTGGGGTATCGACCAGTAGCTCATGGAGCGGACCCTCCTGGAGACGAGCGTGCGGAGTACGGAGACCGTGTAGCCGGCTGAGACCTGACGACTGCTTGACCGATCGTCTCGATGTGTTTCGGATAGCCTAGTGGGGAGCGCTTGGTTGTAGCGGCAGACCCACGGCGGATGAGCGCTTGGTTGTAGCGGCAGACCCGCGGTACTCAACAGAAGGAGTACCTCTGGAGGCTATGAGGGGGAGCGCTTGGTTATAGCGGCAGACCCATGGTGGGAAGCGCTTGGTTGTAGTAGCAGACCCACAGTACTCGACAGGAGGAGTACCTCAGCAGTCTTAGGTTAGTGAGCAGTACCTCGGAGTCGTGACAGGACCACTGTACACTCCAGAGACGGGGCTCTTCATCAGTTATGGTTTTGGTCATGAAAATCCTCGTTTGAGCTGAGTCTATGACCTTTGTGTTTCCTCATGATTGAGATGGGTTACTTGATAACTTAGGTATATGTATGGGCATATACCTGGGTAGTGGTTATCCATTGATTTTATAATCCTTGTGTTTCCTCATGATTGATATGGGTTACTTGATAACTTAGGTATATGTATGGGCATATACCTAAGTAGAGGTTATCTGTTGAGATCTTCTTTGTGGTTATCCTTGTTGGTTTTAGTGAGACCTTGAGGGTCTCGGGGTCCCTACTAAGTATCGTTATACTCACCCCTGCACGGGCAATGCCCGCACCTCATTGTGTTGGTTGCAGACGGCGGGCAGTGCTGACGGAGGCCGAGTGTTCGAGGACTGGATGGTACCTGGAGGTGGACTACATGATGAGTCAGTACCTGGAGGTGGACTACACGACAAGTCAGTATCCAGAGGAGGACTTCACAGCAAGACGACACTCGGAGGAGGTTGACGGGCGAGAGCATTGTGGAGGCTGTCTGTACCTACCCTTCAGGTAGGACCCGTGGAGGATGACCCAGGAGCCGCTTCCATTCTTCCAGCTATTGTCTTTTTCTGTTGTACTTTGTTCAGTTGTAGTTGTATTTTTTCAGTTGGGTTTGTATTTTGGCCCATTTACCTTTCAGCACTTTCTCTTTGTACTTAGTGTTTCACTTCCGCTTGTACTCTGTGGTGTTTTGTTTACTTTTATAAAGTCAATGTCTTCCCAGTTATCGGGATTTACGCCTTTGGTGCTAGTCGCCAGCCCCTGGCCTATGGAAGACGGGCTTGGGGTATTCACGGCACGGGCCCTGAGGACGGGTCGTGATAAACTCCTTATAAATTTGATCTCATAACCATCCTATAAACTATTGATTATGTGTCTTTGATATTAATCATTCATCCCTTAGATGTATTCAAATATCTAAGAATTTATTTGTGGGATTCAACATATATATCAAAATATTCACTATCATGTAAAATTTAAAGGTGTGCTTTATCTCGATCTGTGATGGTAATTGTAACAACATATCTTCTAGAAATCCATTCACCCATAAGTTTTATATTGTGATGAGACTTTGGGAGAACTATTTTTCAATATCTAATAGGTAATAAATGTAGAATTCAATATATTCTTCAAAAATATATCATTATGAAATACAAATTTCTATATAAATTTTATTATTGACATGCCCTTTCAAAATCTTCATATACCATTCAATGGGGTATATTAATCTGTAATGGACATCACCACATATTTTAACCTCTCTATCGAAGTGAACCATTAGGTGAAACATTATATCAGAGAATGATGGTGGGAAAAAATATCTAATTCACATAATATGACTGAAACCTCTATATTCATGATTGGAAACTTCACTGGGTCTATAACTTTAATGCATATGGATTTGAAAAATAAGCAGAGACTGGTTAATTTAAGTCATACATTTTTTGGGACTGTGCTAGTGGGGGCGGTCAGCATCGATGCTTGGGTCCTGCCTCCCAAGGTTTTCCTGCTGCTTCCTCCAGTGGTTTCTGCTTGTTTTCGAACTCAACTTGGGGATCTCCTTATACTTTTGTATTTCTTTTTTGTGTTGTCTGTTTTCTCGCCAACTTCATTGGTTTTTTTTATGCTCGTGTTCTTGCACTGGGTTCATGGTAAATTTGATATTCTTGGTCTTCCATGTTCCTGGATCCTTTATCCATGATGTTTTGGTGGTCTTAATGGCTATATCTCCCAGATGGTGGCGGTTTTTCTAGTCATTCAAGGTTATTTTTTCTGTTGTTTTGGTGGCTCTATTCAGATTGTCATGATAGTGTTGATGGCGGATCTCTTCTTTGGTATTTTTCAATGGTGATGATGGATTTTGGTCGACGTTTCTTATTGACGATCTGGTGTCGATTAAGGTGACAGTGGTGATGGAGGTCCGGAAATTGGATTGAGACATAGATGTAAATAGTGGGTAATTATGATTTTTTTGGATTTGAATTTTTAATTTTAAAATTTTTAATTTTGAAAGTTTGAATTTTGAAATTGGGTTGATGGGGTCTCTTTATGTAATTAGTTTTTAGGTTTTCTATTCGGTGTGGAAGGTATGTGGGTTCCCACTTTCCCCCTTAAAAGTTGTTTGTTTTTAAATACCAAAAAAATCAGTTTAGAGGAGGTAAGTCATAAATTTTTTGGAAGAATGTAACATAAAGCAATGGGCATCATTTCTTGAATCAAAAAATGACATTAATGTAATTTTAGTCCATGTAACTTCAAATTAGTCATTGACATGACATTCTTGATAGTTTATGAATACCCCACTTAAAATTTTACACCATTAAAGAAAATAAAAAATTACAACTTTTTTCTCTAGATGGAGTGTAAGATGATAGAGGAAGAAAATTCCTCTCTTTACCCTTCACTGGTTCTAACTCTTCCCTTATCCCCATGTTAATCATGTATAAACTAGCCTTTATTCCTTTTTTAAAAAAAATATAGTAACATGCCAATAAAACTATCAAATAGATTTTTTATACATGCATAACATCAATAAAATCCCTTATGTTCAAATAATTTAGATACAGTAATTCAAAGAAAACTATTCTCTTTTTCCAACCTGGTTTCATAAGGTTTTTCAAAAATGGTTTACCAAAAATAGTATCAATATATTTTTCTTTATCGAATAATTGATCACTAGTTAGTGGAGATGATATTGTACCATGTTCGGTATTCCCATCGAATATTGTCTTCCAGTATCAGTATTTATGTCTTTGAGGTAAAATTTCTAATATCCTAAAAACACAGTCTTCAAAGAATGTTTCAATTGAACTGAGTGTGTTCATTCTTTACAAATAGGGAACCCCAAAATTCCTATAATTTTATAGCCTAACAAATTTCTATAAGTATGAAAGTCATTTATCATCTTATACAACATGTCCCTCTATGTGAATTCTTTACTTATATGAGCATCATATATTGTAATACATGTATCCTACATCAATTTCAGATCTTTGATCAATGGATCCAAATAGACATCAATATCATTACCAGGTTTCTTTGGTCCATATATAATCAAAGAAAACAATTTGTATTTATACTTCATGAATAACCATGGTAGCAAGTTATAATTTACTAACATGAAGGTACATGTACTATGAGTACTATTTTGTAAACCATAAGGATTTATTCCATCTGTAGATAACACCATATGGAAGTTTCTCAACTCATTTCCAAATTCAGGATACTCATAATCAATTTTCCTCCACTAAGGATAATTTATCATATGAAATAGGTTCCCATCTTTAATTATTGTATCTACATGCCATGTAAATTGTCTTGTGGTTTCTTAACATTCATATAGTCTTCTTAACTAAGGAATGATAGGAAATTACAAAAAAAATATTTTGAAGGATTTGATTTATTTTTCTTGTATCGATATGCGCCACACTTAGGTCATTTTATGAGTGATTCATGGCCCTTATGAAACAATATGCAATGATTTAGACAAGAATATATATTTTTAGATATCACAACCATTGAAAATAGAATTTTTTTAGTATCATATGTTCTCCATGGAAGTTAATTTTATTTTGGTATCATATCATTCACGAGACCAAGTAGTTTTGTAAAGCTGGTTTCGCCCCATTTGCTGCCATATTTCAAATTATATAACTTCAATAAAACTAAAAATTTTGAGTATTTAGTACAAATAGTATACAATGGTATCATGTCACATCTATTTAACTTCTAAAACAACTTTTAAAAAACACAATGTTTATCTTCAATTTCAATTGACATTTCTTCCATGGGATCTTCATATTTATTTACACTGGTATTCATATCAAATTATCCATAAACCGAAGTATCATCCCAATTGGTGTGAACATTAATTTTTTCCCTTTTTTCGTCTAAAATTTATATCTGTGATCTATTCCATGAAAAATAAAGTGTTCTTACCACTCTTACGGACTATTTTTTCTTTAATAATAACAACATAAACTCATACAAAGGATTTGAGAAGGGTTTTATGAATGATTTATTGAAAAATTGATGAAATATTTAAATCCATATATATTCTATTTTTTGTCATATGGTTAGTATGAATCCATTTTTAATAAATAATCCATTTTATTTGGTTTATAAAATATTCATTTTTTACAAAAAATAAATAAATACACATAAGACATTCATTATCAAAGGTGAAAGTTATAGAAAATTCTAATAAGGAGAACCTAACATTTGATTTTTTCAAATAATTTTAGTATAATTTGAATGAAATGGATAATTTAATTTAAGAAAATAATTACTCCACTATTTTAGGTTTTATCCTCTAAATTCATCCAAAATGATCACCAGTACCCAGTACGGGATGAATACTACTTGGAGTAGTTCAATCAACATATGTGCATATCCAAAAGATATGGGGGATGAATCTCAAGAAACAAAATAAAATAATAACTATTCAGGAGATAAAGATGATGAGTATTACAATTGTCTCCTTAAATCTAAATGTTCTTAGGCTATGAGTTTATGATGCATCGGACAACATTTCTTAGTTTTTTCCTAAAACTAAAATTTTTTCCAGGCACACAATGGATTGATAGATGAGTTGATTATAAAATACATGTTCATAGTTCCCTTACTATTTTATACACTTTTCACCATTGGTTGAGATACATGATCACATTGACTCAATTATATAAGAAACACCATCCCATGAATATAAAAATTATTTCACCAAGACTACAATATGCTCGCCTAGTGGAAATGGATGCATTATTTCTTGGTCCCTCTTATTTCTGACACTATAGAGAGGCACCTAGTTGGTATAAAATGGAAAAACATAAAAATAATCTTCCTTATAATTAATGAAAGAATAAGTGGATGAATTCAAAAAAATAGGATTAGGTAAAGATATCAATGAATAATAAATTAACAATATTATGACCATGAACATTTTCTAAATTCCATATTTAAACCAATCACTTCACAAAGCACTTTTCAAGAGACCAACACTTTTTAAATTACCACATATTAATTTAAAATTTCAAATATCATCTCAAAACTACTACCAAAATTTAAAAGGATTCTTTTTAAATTTTTAAAACCCCACTTGAAATTTATTTTTTTAGGCCTCATGAAAATTAAACAATTTCTTTCAAAAACACATAATGGAATATAAACCTCATTTTCTAAAAAAACTGTTAGCATCAAGTGAAAAAAATTTAAATCAAATTAAAAAAACATTAGAAAAAAATTTTAATTTTAAAACCATTTCCATGGAAATATGTACAATTTGAAAGGTTTAAAACTTTATAGGATCACTTTGAAATCACTTCATGAATTTTAAAACACCAAATCCGTTATATTTTATTTTAAGGGAAAACCTCATTTTTTCATTTAAAATCCCAATTTAATTTTTAAGACCAAGTTTCTTTTTCAAGACTAAAATTTAAAATAGACATAACCTTAAAAATTCTAAGTAATATACCACCCAGTCTAAAGTAAATCATCATTATTGAACATTTCATAAACATTTTATAAATATGACATGAGTAAAATATTTTTTAGAATATAGTAGTAAATTGACAATATAAATCCTAACATGACTATCCTAGAATACCCATATAAATAAGAAGGTTCCCATGGTATTATTTTAAAATTCAATCAAGGGACTACTCATTTATCAAAAACCAATTTCATCAAATATCACACAAGAAGAAACAAATACAATATTTCATATGCTATACAATTTATTCAAGAATAAACACAAAAAAGGTTTTAAAAATATTCATCACATTGAAAACTATTTTTCAAAATATCATGAGGTGTTAGATAGAGTATGTTTTTGATATCAAGATTAGGTTTAATTTGAATTTATGTGAGTGTGAGTGGAATTAGAGGTTCTTGTAACGACCCTGACCCGGCCAGCCACTCGAACAGTGACAAACAGGTCGGGTGTCACTACCTTAGGTGCACCTCCCCTAAATGCCAAAGGCTACCAACTAGCAGTGAGGGTCTGTTAGGTATAGTAGGGAGGATATACCCTCTCACAGGATCATAGTAAGGGTACTGGTCTGAGTATAATAGTAGAGATGCAGCGGAAGAAAGACTCAGCAGACTCGAACCAGACCCGCAAAGCGGAAGCATAATCAATATAGATAAACAGAGGAAGCAATAAATATAACAACAGCAGTGGAAATAAACACAACAGTATGCTCATATCATGTAACTACTACTAAATATTAAAACATGCATCCAAAGTAGGTCACACATACTGAATATAAAAGGGCACCAATGGCTAACCAACAGTAGCTACTACAAGTAAGAATGCTGATACAGAAAAGAAAAAAAACAAAGTAAACCCCAGCTAGGCATGACCTCAAGGTCCATACAATATCCATGCAACAACTAACGCAACCCAGCTTCTGAAGCTGGCCTCTTTCCTGCACGTAAATCCATAAAGTCTGCATGCGTCCCGAAGGGCCCGTGCAGGGTGTGAGACAAATCTCAGTAGGATACCACCCAATGGTACGTACCAAATATATGTGTTTAAGTGTTCATGCATTTACAAGAAAGAAGTCAATAGTACAGTGCACAAGTAAACACAAACTCCTCTGGTGCTCAACAGCCACCAAGGAGTGTCACCTGCTTTGGCCAATGTCAGAATCTCTGTCGTGTAACCAGACACCACGTGCCACCTAACACCTCGTGTCTCAAGTATCACCGTTCCGAAGGCAAGCCCAAGAATAGTAACTCAGCATCATGTGCCTCCTGACACCTCGTGCCTCAAGTACCGATGTCCCGAAGGCACGCCCAAAAATAGTAACCTGGCACCATGTGCCTCCTGGAACCTAGTGTCTCAAGTACCGATGTCCCAAAGGCACGCCCATCCCCTGAAGTATCCTCACCTCCCACATGGCTTTCTACGGCATGAACCCCCAACCAGAATACCTAACGGCAACTACGGTGGCCTCTACCCACACGAGTGGTCAAAACCACCTCATCACGGAGTATCTCTGTGTGCACACTACTCAAAGTCTGGGGTGAGCGGTAATCACCAAATAGTACCTGAGACACCAACACATCTGAAACCTCATGTCTTTGTGACCATGCTGCTCAAGTTTGATGGCATCTCCATCCTAGTAACCCGGGCCATGCCCAACCTGACAGTCGTACTGCCTTAAGCTGACATCCATGACGCCCAATCCTGTGGTCAAAACCACCCAAAGTAACCTGGGTAAAACCCCAAACTGTGATCAGCATCACTCAAGTGTAACCGGCCAAGTCCAACACAACCCAAAAAGGGTCCATAAGATGCAATTCAGCAATTTCATATATAACATGTTCAAATAGAAAACATAACCATGAAAAAGAACTAAATAGTTGAATTGAACTATGCAGGGTGCTATCCCGTACCATCATAGAGGTCTTAAATGCCTCTAGCAATTTATATCAGGCTTTAATAAATTAAACTAACAGTTTACAACATAAATATTTCAATTAAAACCATTCTGGCATTCCCTGGCCAAAATTCCCCGACGAGCAACAACCTCTCACCCGGCCCGCTCACGCAAACTGGTAACAGGGCATACCCAATGGCATCCCATAGGTCCCACAAACAATTCAATATGAAATAGCAGATAAAACGGGTCCCTCTCAAAATACCCGAAAACGTACCGAAGGCCGCGTCACCCAAACAACCACGAAAACACAAAATGAGGTATGCAACACCGACATGAGACTCGTACGATGATACTCCTCCAATAACAGCTGCCAATTCGGTCTAAAACACTCTAAATCTATAAAATATTCAATCCCATTCAAACTCCTATAACTCGTTCTAAAACGAAAATCAGACAAAACAGCCAAAGAGTAATCGAGTCCTTACCAAGGGGGTTTCAATGCACTAATCAGACTTAAAAATGGGTCTTAGACAGATGATCGGGAGAAGGAAATAGGTTCGGCCGGCTCTCCCTGCTCAACCCGACGAAGTAATTGAGTTCTGCCTCAAAAATGAGGCTACTGCCCATTTTAGTCCAAAAAAAATAAAGTACACGGCGTGTACTTCATGACTACACGCCGTGTATATTTCATTTAACTGTTCACTTGGCGGCTGGGATTCCGCCGACCTACCGACATGAGTACATGGCGTGTACCGTTAGGTACACGGCGTGTACTTGGTTTCTCTTCTCTTCCTCGCTGACTTAACCACATTCCATGTATATGCCTCATACACGGCTAGACTACACGGTGTGTCCAAGGGGAATACTGCATGTACCTGGTTCTACCCGGACAATAGGCCTACACGCCATGTATAGCCACCACACAGTCGGGGTTACACGGCATGTTTAAAACTACACGCCGTGTAGGAAGCAATTTCTACATGATCAACACACGGCATGTACTCGGCGAGCACACGGCCGATCACTCGCTTAACATATACACAGCGTGTACTTAAAAGTACACAGCGTGTAGTCTGGAAATTTCTAGAAACTTCCCATTTTCTCCAGTTTTCTCAGAAACCAGTCAAAAATTTCAAACAGGGTCGGTATTTTGACCCGTTTTAAAAACCAGGGTTCTTACAAACTCCCCACCTTAACGTAGCTCGTCCCCGAGCTACCGAACGAAACCCGGAGATGGCACCGAACATGCCCATCCTGGTTAAACAACCGGGACTACCTCAGTCCCAAGGTTCTGGCTAAATTTCTCAAGGGTCTCCCAACCTTAGTAATTGCCTACTCAGTCTCAACCAACAAAGCTCAAAGAAACCAAGGTTTACTAACCTGTTTTCTGGACGCATAGTCCTTCCATGACACATCATCACCCCTGCACCTCATTGGCGCTCACGTGTCTCTCATGACACCGATCGTAGCCCGCACCGCATCGGTGTCTGCCTCTATGAGGTCCTAGTGCTTATCACCTCAAATAGCCTGCATCCACGATGCCCCGATGCCCACGGCACCTCAAGTAACCCGCATCCTTGATGCCCCTATGCCCACGACACATCATACATATATATATATAGTATATACCATGCACTCGATATGGTTCCAATCCCACTGACTAGTATCTAGTCATTCCACAAATATCATGCGCACCACATGCACTCAAAACAGACATGCCTCTACAGGTCATGCCAAAAAGGAAACATGGAGATCACGGCCACACCGCGGTGTACCTCTAACTGTCATCGGCTCACCGGCCTGCTCAGCCTCTGGCAGCTCCACAGTGTGCACCTGGCCCGAAACATGGCTTCCTGATGCCTGACCTCCCTGGGATGCTGCTCCAGTCACTGGCCACTGACCCCTCAGCTAGGTCCCACCATCTCTGTCATGACCTCCACGCACAGCTGAACCTCGACTACCCTCTCCGGGTACCGAACCTGAACCAACTCCAGATGCTGAATTCTATCCTGGTCCCTACCTGCCGGCTATCTGAGAAGGCTTCCTATAAAACCTCTCCAGATGCCCATCCTGTCCACATGCCCGGTACTCCTTCGGAGGCCTATCGCACTGCGCCCGAACATGTCCCGGCTGTCCACACTAGAAGAAAATCACCGAAGAACTACCATGAGTTGGTCTAGCTGAATCCCTAGCCTAACTTCCCTATTGGAACTCATCCCATCCTAACTTCATGTTGTCTGATCCATCACCTGAAGTTGTCGCCCTAACCAAACGATATTTCTCTCTCTCATTGACCTCTGCTATGAGCGCCTGATTTACCGCCTCGGAGAAAGAAACCAGCCTGAAGATGCTCACCTGGACCTGAATGGTGTGTCGTAAGCCATCCTTGAAGCACCTCACCCTAGCTGCATCATCACCCATCATACCAAGTGCAAAGCGAGACAACTCTGTGAAAGTAGTTGCATAGTCCATGATGGACATGTCTCCCTACTAAAGACTCAAGAAATCCAGAGCTCTCTCTGCCCTCAGTGTCTTTAGGTAGAAGTGCTCAAAGAACATATCCTCAAATTCATTCCAAGCCAGTCCCTCATGCCTACGAGCCTGAACCTGTATATCCCACCAACGCTTCTCCGGTCCTCTCAGCATGTACGTCGCTAGCTTGAACCTCCGCCCTGGAGGAGTCTCGAGCTACTCAAATATCATCTTCATACTCTCTATCTAGTTCTCAGCCGCCTGCGGACCACCCTCACCCTAAAAAAGCGGTGGGTGCTGCGACTAGAACTCCCACGTCAGATACGCCATAGAAGGCTATGTACCATGTGCGCCTCTTTCAATCCCCTTCAAGACACGTACCAGGATAGCTCGGAGCTGCTCATCAAGCCACGACCCGAACGATGCCAAACTCGGTTGTTGTCCTGCATGCACTGGATCCTGAACCTGCTCTTGTCCCTAAGCCTGTACCTGTGACTCGTGCTCTGCCTGTACCAAATTCTGACCCTGATCCTACGGCACTATATCATCTTCTACCAGACGCTCCATAGAGTCATGAAGGAGTAACCCGCTGAATACCATAAATGGTCATATAGCCCATATATATACATAACAATATATTTTATGCAGATAAGGAAAGCAGTAAAAGGCAGTGCATAACAACTACCCTTACTCCCCCTCACCGCAACCCATGCACCATGGCATCCCGACCTCACGACCTCCTTACCCGCCCTCAACAGAGCCAAGTATCAATGGTACATCGGGAAATGCCCGTCCTGACAACTCATGTTGCCTCAAACCAATGACTGAGTCGCCCAATCCTGATAGTTACACTGCCTCAGCCGTAGTACCTACCTACTCTCATAAGATTCAGACCCAAATATCCTGCCACATGCAATTCTACAAAAATAAAGCATGGAATCCATATTGCAATAAATAAGAAATTCTATCAGTAGTTTCACCTATTCATATTTCAAATCATATAAAGCATGGAAATTGATTTTTTTATTCACATGGTATTATCACTTCACAAAGAATACGTGCAATTATGAAATTGAAATACCCCAAAAATGTGCCTATCAAAAGCCAATCAACCAAGCCTCACCATACCGGCCAAGGTCCAATTATCCCATACCATACCGGGTCAAGGGTCACATATCACAATCACTAACATCACACATCAAGTGAGCCACTGAGGTGAAAATCATATAAACTGTAATCTGAGCAAAAACAAATAGCAGTTCCCACCCGTGGCAACTAGGTCCATCCCTTGTACCTGGGGCTGCAGGCACCCAAGAACAAGCTAGAAACCCAGTCTCTATAACAAACTATCTCTAGTATACCATATCCCAAATAGTAAAACTAGAAGAAAGAAACGAGAAGACTCAAACTCATTTGTATCCAGTAAAACACTGCTACTAAATCCCTGTCAAGAACTCCTCTAATACCACTTTGTAACGACCCTGACCCGGCCAGCCACCCGAACAGTGCCAAACGGGTCTGGTGTCACTACCTTAGGCGCACCTCCCCTGAATTCCAAAGGCTGCCGACTAGCAGTGAGGGTCTTTTAGGTATAGTGGGGAGGCTATACCCTCTCAGAGGATCATAGTAAGGGTACTGGTCCGAGTATAACAGTAGAGATGCAACGGAAAGAAAGACTCAGCAGACTCAAACCAGACCCTCAAAGAGGAAGCATAATCAATATAGATAAACAACATAAGCAATAAATATAACAATAGTAGCAGAAATAAACACAACATCATGCTCATATCATGTAACTAATACTGAATAGTAAAACATGCATCCAAAGCAGGTCACACATACTGAATATAAAAGGGCGCCAATGGCTAACCAACAATAGCTACAACAAGTGAGCATGCCGATATAGAAAGGAAAACAAAACAAAGTAAACCCTAGATAAGCATGACCTCAAGGTCCTTACCATCTCTATGAAATAACTAACACATCCCAGCTCTTAAAGCTGGCCTCTTTCCTGCACATAAATCCATAAAGTATGCATGTGTCCAAAAGGGCCCGTGCAGGGTGTGAGAAAAATCTCAGTAGGATACCACCCAACGGTGCGTACCAAATATATGTGTTTAAACGGTAATGCATTTACAAGAAAGCAGTAAACAGTACAATGCACAAGTAAACACAAACTCCTCTGGTGCTCAACAGCCACCAAGGAGTGTCACTTGCTTCGGCCAACACCGGAATCTCTATCGTGTAACCTGGAACCATGTGCCACCTGGCACCACGTGTCTCAAGTACCGGTGTCCCGAAGGCACGCCCAAGAATAGTAACCTGGCACCATGTGCCTCCTGAAACCTTGTTCCTCAAGTACTGACGTCCCGAAGGCACACCCAAAAATAGTAACCCAGCACCATGTGCCTCCTGACACCTAGTGTCTCAAGTACTGACATCTTGAAGGCACGCCCATACCCTGAAGGCTCCTCACCTCCCACGTGGATTTCTATGGCAAGCACCCCCAACCAGAATACCTAACCACAACTACTGGGGCCTCTACCCACACGAGTGGTCAAAACCACCTCATCACGGAGTATCTCTGTGTGCACACTACTCAAAGTCTTGGGTGAGCGGTAATCACCAAATAGTACCTAAGCCACCAACACATCTGATACCTTGTGTCCCTGTGACCATGTCGCTCAAGTCTGATGGCATCGCCATCCTAGTAACCCAGGTCATGCCCAACCAGACAGTCGTACTGCCTCAAGCTAACGTCCATGACGCCCAATCTCGTGGTCAAAACCACCCAAAGTAACCTGGGAAAAGCCCCAACCAGTGATCAGCATCACTCAAGCATAATCGTCCAAGACCAACACAACCCAAAAAGGGTCCAGAATATGCAATTCAGCAATTGCATATATAACATATTCAAATAGAAAACATAACTAGGAAAAACAACTAAACAGTTGAATTGCACGATGCAGGGTGTTGTCCCATACCAGCACGGTGGTCTTAAATGCCTCTAGAAATTTATATCAGGCTTTAATAAATTAAACTAATAGTTTAACACATTAATATTTTAATTAAAACCATTATGGTGTTCCCCGACCAAAATCCCCTGACGATCAATGACCTCTCACCCGACCCGCTCACAAAAACTGGTAACAGGGCATACCCAAAGGCATCCCATAGGTCCCACAAGTAATTCAATATGAAATAGAAGATAAAATGGGTCCCGCTCAAAATACCCGAAAACGCGCCAAAGGCCGCGTCACCCAAAAAACCATGAAAACACAAAATGAGGTATGCACCACCTACCTGAGACTCGTACGATGCTACTCCTCCGGTAACAGCATCCAATTCAGTCTAAAACGCGGTAAATCTACAAAAGATTCAATCCCGTTCAAAATCCTATAACTCATTCTAAAACTAAAATCAGACAAAACGGACAAAGAGGAATCGAGGCCTTATCGAGGGGGTTCCAATGCACTAATCGGACTTCAAAACGAGTCTCGGACGGATGATCGGGAGAAGGAAATAGGTTCGGTCGGCTCTCCCCACTCAACCCGACGAAGGAATTGAGTTCTGCCTCAAAAACGAGGCTACTGCCCATTTTAGCGCAAAAAAAAAAAGAAAGTACACAGCGTGTACTTCATGACTACACGCTGTGTATATTTCATTTAATTGTTCACTTGGAAGCAGGGATTCCGCCGACCTACCGATATGAGTACACATCGTGTACCGATGGGTACACAGCCTGTACTTGGTTTCTCTTCTCTTCCTCGCTGACTTACCCACACACCATGTATATGCCTCATACACGGCTAGACTACACGGCGTGTCCAAGGGGAACATGGTGTGTACCTGGTTCTACCCGGCCAACAGGCCTACACACCATCTATAGCCACCACATGGTCGGGGTTACACAGTGTGTTTAAAACTACACGCCATGTAGGAAGAAATTTCTACACGGTCAACACACGGCATGTACTCTGTGAGCACATGGTCGGTCACTCGCTTAACATATACACGGTGTGTACTTAAAAGTACATGGCGTGTAGTCTGAAAATTTCCAAAAACTTCTCGTTTTCTCCGGTTTCCTCAGAAACCAGTCAAGAATTTCAATCAGGTTCAGCATTTTGACCCGTTCTAAAAACCTGGGTTCTTACAGTTCTCTTGTATCTGAGGTGATATAAAGATATCAGATTTGGGTTTTGTTTGTCATGGAACTAACCATGAATTTTCACTAAGTTTTAAGTTTGTACATTTTTGTGGGTGTTTATAAGATCAAGGGATGATTTTGTATGTTTAGGAATTATGATAGAATGATGAGATAGTGCATCAATAAGTGAAACTGATCATTTTTAGTAAAAAATTAGCCAAAGGAGGGCTGAATAATTTGTTTCCATGAGATTGGGTGTGGTGAGATAGAAACCACATCGTGAGTGTTGTTCAAATTATATATTTATGATTGGTTTATTATGTAAAGTCTTTTAAACATGATTACTTGTTTTAAAATTATTTATTCTATGAAATTATAGTTTGTACTTTTGTTTCTTAATTATTTACATTATTTAATTTATATAAGTTCATGTTTAGAAATTCCATAAGTTCCAAATAATTTTAATATCCACAAAGGAATGTATCTACCATAAGTTTGGGTTATGTTACCTCACATTATTTTGATAAATTTAGGTGAATATTCCTATGTATTAGACATTTTTTAAATAAAGGAAATTACTATTTGGTATATATTTATATTCTTATATCTTGGGTGAAATTAGTAGACCAAATCTAGTTTTAAATCAGGAGTTTAAATGATATAAATATTCTTAGTTAAGTATTCTATTTTATACCTTATCTTATATTATAAAGAAATTAATTTCCTTTCACTATAACCTAAATAAATTATAATTCAATAAATAATACCAAAAATTTATTTAGTGATTTCATCAGTGATGAGATAATGGATGGGTTTATTAAGTGGGAAGGAATGATTTTTTATGATAACTTATTTATCATAAACTTGTTTGATTTTTGAAACTAAACTAAAAAAAATTTAAGTATTAAATGTGTCTATTTTATTAAATAATTATGTATGGATTTGGTTTTATATAAATACCTTAAACAAATAGTTTAATTTCATGAAACTTTAACCTTAGGTATTTTCATTCTTTAAATTTTATTACTAAATCATAATTTTACATTACTAATAGGACATGTGATTATATCAGGGAAAAAACCATGGTATCAATATATATACAATTGGGACAGATTTCACCCTTTAATAACATTAAAAAAGCATTATAATTGTTTTTGAGTATCCAGTATGGTGTTTATATACATTAAACATCCATGCATATAAACTGAATAGTTAAAAATAAATAATCAGAACAAAAAAAATCTATAAGAAAAATAAATAAATAAACAATTATTATATAAAACATCATAGTAATACATAATAAGGTCACTTTGTAAAGGAAAATAAAATTAAAATAGAGAATATTTCCAAATTTTCCAATAAAATAACATCCCAAAATAAACCAAAAACTATGTCACTTATTGAACATATCCATGTGACCCATGGTCACTTACCACCACCAAAATTTCTATAAATGCAATACATGAATGACATCCAAATTGAGATCATTACCTCAGAACATATATAAAAACATAAAACCTATATATACCCATATGGGTGTGTTTGTAGGGTGTGAGTTAAACAAGTCTAGTGATATTTCACCAAATAGTAAATTAAATTAAATTTATAAAACATCTCACAAAAAGTAGTCTAAACATCATTTAAAAAAAATGTTTCAAAAAAGGAAATTATAAAGGAGTGAAATATCATACATTTATCTCTTTTCAAAATCATAAGGTAAAACCTTTTTTGAAAATACAACCATGATTAAGATCAATAAATTTATTCTTATGTATATAAAAAATCATTTAAAATTACTCTTTCAAAATCCAATTTTTACCAACCAATGGATAGAATCATGCATTTAAAAGTGAAAACACTTTAAAATATTAAAAATTTGGGCTTCATAACTTATAAAAATAAATCAAAATCAATTTTATTAATTCAAAATATTTCTAAAAACACATTTTACAAAAAAAAAAGTAAACTCAACCATAAATTATAGGAGACATATATATCAAATGAGATCCATTATAATAATTATGTATAATAATAGTAAACCAAAAATAAATTGTTGCAATATATCCATGAAATGTAAAAAAATGGATTAAAATAATGTGTGTATATGGGATCTCAAAGCTAATATCATCAAATAAAAAATAATCATGGTAATCTCAGTAGATCCTAGGGTGTGGTAATATTAAGCATATACCAGTAGAATCAACAACCCAAGGGTTCCCATCTATAACAACACCATTGGAAAACAAATAAGGTTATCACGTCCCTAACACTATAGTTAAAGAAACACAGTGGAAGATATAAGAGATCTATTCTACATTGGTCAAGTGATATAGGGTGTAGATGAGATCCAAATTGAGTTAAATTGAGTGGAATAAATCAGCAAGAGACTATTGAATAATAAGGGAAAGCATCGCACAAACAATCTTACGTAGAACCCAAACAAGCAATCAATGAGTGGGGAGGAGAAAATAACATACCTTGGATTATAGCCTCGATTAATTCAAGGAAGTTTAGAGGAGGAGCATCAGCAGTAGGGGATTTTCGAAAAATCTTGAGAATCGAGACAGAATCATTCGCAGTTAGGGTTCTTTTAAATAGATCACGGAAGGCTTTATCAGTACTTACAAAAAATCATACTAAATTAATAAGCACTGATAAAAGATATCTTTATCAGTTCTTTTCTAGCACTGATAAAGATAGAGCTTCATTAACTCTAAAAAAACTGATAAAATCCATCTTTATCAGTGCTAAAGTTTTAGCATTGATAAAGCTCTATCTTTATCAGTGCTAATGAAACACTGATAAATGGCATCTTTATCTACACTAAAACATTAGCACTGATAAATGATTTATAATTATAATTATAAATAAATAATTTAAAAATAAAATTATTTATTTATTTATTTATTTATTATAATTTTACAATTATTTAAATATATTATTTTTTTAGTTATAATTATAAAAATATTTTTTAAAAATATATATAATTTTATAAATATAGTAAATATAAATTTAAAAATATATCTGTAAATATATTTAATAAATATATATATAGTAAATATATTTATTATAATTTTATAATTATAAATATATTTATATTATAATATATATTTATATAATTATAAATATATTTATATTATAATATATATTTATATAATTATATATATATATATAATAAGTATATATAAATATAAATATAGAAAATATATCCATTATTTAAATATATTTATTATACTTTTGTAATAATAAATATATTTATATCATTATATATATTCATATATTCATATATATATATATTATAAATATATATATAAATATAAATATAGTAAATATATTCATTATTTAAATATATTTATTTTAATTTTATAATTATTTAAATATATACTTATTATTTATAATTATATAACACTTTTTAAAAAATTATATATTTATATCATTATATATATATATATAATTATATATATATTTAATAAATATATATAAATATAAATATCGTAAATATATTCATTCTTCAAATACATTTATTAGAATTTTATAAGTATCTAAATATATATAATTATTTATTTATGATTATATAAATACTTTTGAAAAAATAATATTTATTTATTTATAATTATAAATATATAAATTTATAAATATAGTAAATATAAATTTATAAATATACTTATTTATAAATATTTATTTATAGATATGTTTTTAACATTATTAATGAACATGTAATCTTAAATGCATGCATATTAAAAATGAGTGAAATTGAATAATTAAAAATGAGTACACTTTAAAAATATTGAGAAAATGGATAAGTTTTATTAATTAAATATAAATTATTAAAAAATATGGATATATATTTAAATAAATATGAATACATATTGAAAATATTAGAATACATATAAATAAATATTTGAAAATAATTAAATTATAAAAAATATAAAATAAAAAATATTAAAAAAGAATAACTAATAACTAACTATAATAATATTAAAAATAAATAAATAAACTTTTCTGATTAAAAAACAAATATTAAATGTATCATGTTATAATGAAATTCTAAATTGAATACTAAAATTTGAATAAATTACATAAATATTAGGTGTATGTGTTTCCATATAAGATTTCATTAATGACATGAATATTTGTGTGTGTGTGTGTGTTGTATATAAAAATGCATTCATTACATATATGTATGTGTGAAATCAATGTAAAATACATTTGATACATGTTAGATTGAAAAATGAATCAATATACAATTATGTGCATTACTCAAAGTAATTAGTTAGTATTTTAAATTAATATTACTTTTTAATTATTAATCATTCTTCACTAAATATATGACTTATTTAATGCAAGCATAAATATTTTTTATTAAATAAATTATATTTTAGAAAATATTACATACATTGATAAATATATATATATATGAATATATTTCAATATTAAATGTATAATTAATAATTATATATATAAACCATTAAAAATAAATAAGACTTTAATATGTTTTTAATTATCACATTTATTTATTTTATATATTTATATGTAATATATATTATTTATTATTATTTATAATTAATATATATATAACTAATTCATTTTTATTAATAATTTTTTAATTAATAATTTTTTAATTTTTTTTAAATTTATTCATTTTCAATTTTTTTATTTAATTATTACAATTTATTAATTTTTAATTTTTTTAATTATCTAAATTTATTCATTTTATATATCTATATGTAATATATACTATTTATTAATATTTATAATCTATATATATATATATATATTAAATTTATTAATTTTTATCAATAACTATTTAATTAATAAAATGCTTAATATTTTTCTTGATTTACTCATTTTCAATTTTTATTTGTTTAATTATTTAATTTTATCAATTATATATATATATATATATATATTTAATATATATTATTTATTAATATTTATAATCTATATGAGTGTATATTAAATTTATTAATTTTTGATAATAATTATTTAATTAATAAAAAATTTATTATTATTTTTTAAATTTATCATTTTTATTTTTTAATTGTTTAATTATTTTATTTTATTCATGACCTTTATTAGTTCTAAAAATAAATCACTGATAAAGGGTACATTTTATCATTGCCAAAAAAACGCTAATAAATGTTATCCTTTATCAGTGCTAAAAACATTGATAAAGGGTACCTTTTATCAACTCTTTTTTAGCCTGATAAAAGGTAACCTTTATCAACATTTTTTTAGTACTAATAAAGGGTGCCTTTATCAGTGCTTTTTTCTAGCACTGATAAAGGCCAGCACTGTTAAAGGTGTGTAGTGTTTGAAACATATGTTATGTTTTGCACCTTTCTTCTTTTATAAGGTGTATATAAAGGCCCTTTGACGCGTAATATAAAAGATTTAATTATTCTCATGATATTATAAGTTTCATAAAATTTTATTCTTCCATGGGGCTTATGATTCAATATTACCAAAGTGGTAAGAGTTTTATGTTACAATCTCATCACTTATCGGGATTTATCATGATTATGCCTCCAATTCTGAAATGTTATGACCTATCTCTTAAGAAACTCATGTCTTTTATTATCCTCTGGTTATTTCTAGAGAATACATGGTTTCCCTTCATTTTTCTCTCTTTATGTACTCAAGAGTTCAAAATAATGTTTTTAAGGAAAATGGTCTTTATTTCTCTCTTTGGCCAAAACCAATTTTTCTTCCAAAAACATTTTTTCTAAAAATGTTTTCAAAAATTTATTAACATTATTCAAATGATTTATTAAATACATTTTTACCCATGTTTTAATTTTTATAAACTTTTTTGAAAAGAATATTCATGACTTTTCACAAATAATGTATGTTTGTCTTTTTCCAAAAATGTGAAAGGAATCTATTATCTAATCTGTGCAGCATTAACATAATTTCCCCCCATCATGACTATTATTTTCTTTGAATATTCATTTATAATTTTTTAAGGAAAATTTTAAAAAAAGTATTTTGAAAATATTTTTTAAAAAAAAATTCAAACCAGAAAGTATTTTTCTGAATAAATGTTTGAAATGATTGTTAAAGCTCCCTTTATAAGTTTTCAAGGTTATTTTAAAGTAAAAGTATTTTCAAAATGTTTTATGTTTTGAAAAAAAATTCAGAGAATAAATTTTATTTTCTTCAAGAAATATTTTAAATGATTTTTAAAGATTCCTTTATAAGTTTCAAAGTTTATTTTCAAAGAAAAGGATTTCCAATTTTTTTTTTTTGAATTTTTAGTTTTAAAAAATGGTTTTCAAAGAAATTTTATTTTCTTGAAAAAATGATCCAAGTGTATTATGAAAATAATTTTCCATCTAAGATGAAATCCATTGATATTTCTTATGTATTACTGAGGATATGATCCAAGGATACCATTTATATTCTTTCTATGAATGGTTTTTGTTTATTATGGCATGATATTTATGAATCCTATTTGTCTTCTATTGGTTATACCATAATGAAATGATTATGAAACACAATTCTTTTCATGGGTTATGCTACGATGAAATGATAAAATGATTATGAAACCTGTCATTTTTTCATAGGTTATTATGTGATGAAATTTTTATGAAACCCATTTTATTTCATGGTTTATGATATGATGAATTTTTTATAATATTGTGGAACACATATTAATGATTTTCATTATGTGATGGGTGGGACCTATATCTTCCTCTAATGTATTGGGTAAAGATTTATATCTCATGAGATCAGTGGGACTGGAATGGGTTGTGAACCTGGTTCAGTAAGGGACATTTTCCACTATGATGGTCATGGGAATGAACTTTGACTACTATGATAGTTTGGGAAGTGAACACATTCTACTATAATAGACTTACTAGTGAGCCTTGAATACTATGGAAATGATTTTCTATGCTTATGTGTATTCCACAATTCTATTTCTTATTCTAATTTTATGATCTCATGGATCGTGTTATTTGATCTCATTATGATTCATGTCTTATGAAATGCTAATCTTTATGCCATGACTCAAGGTTTTGGTCTTTTATATACAGGGTATGGTTTTCAAATGTTTTTATCATGTTCCCATACCCTTATTCTCATGTCATAATTATACAATCATTGATATCTCACTTTCTTACCCTTACTGAGCATCTGAGCTCGCCCTTTCTTATGTTTCCTTTCCACAGGTTATAAAGAAAGGTTTTAAGTAGGGTATATTTTTCGAGACTACTAAAGAGGAATATATTTTTTATATATGTTGTAGATCATTCAAGAAATAAAAATATATTGTTTCTAGTCTCCAAATTCACTAAAACATTACAATAACCATAAATTTGTTTGTGTAATGTAATGAATATTCTTCTAAAATATGTAATATCCATGTATTAGAAGCCTGGGCTACTATACCTCAATAGTTGTGATGGAATATTCTCACCCTTTCTCTATAGGTCTTGGTGTTTGTTTTCTCTAGTTATCTTAAACAACACGTGGCTTAGTGCATTAGTTTGTATAGTTTCATTGTTCCATGAAATTGATATATTGGATAGTAGGTTGAGGGTTGACTGGAACTTTCTTTTCTTCCATCACATCAGTGGGTCTCTCCTGTTTTCATTCTCTATCTTGATGCCCCTTCATCCTACACTTAAATAATTTTCTTGTCCCCTTCATTCAATTTCCAGGATACTTCTTTCCACACTTTCTTCAAGTGGGATGTTGTAATTTCTTAACACCATGTGATTCCTCCATCACTCTTCCATAATTAAAATCCATTCTCCACTTCATATCTCTAGAACCATGAGTCCCTTTAGATTCAGTAATCTCTATTTTGATTTTGATGTAACATTAGAAAATTTCTTCATAGATTTCAAATTCTTAAATCTCCAAATCTTTTCATAGATTTATCTTTATCCCACTAAATAATATTTAAAATTTAATTTTAGGGACAGTGAAAAAATTGGAGTCATATCACATAAGTCTTGTGAAGTTTTCCTCATATGTACCAAT
Organism: Viscum album; assembly: GCA_963277665.1. NCBI lineage: Eukaryota > Viridiplantae > Streptophyta > Magnoliopsida > Santalales > Viscaceae > Viscum > Viscum album. The sequence continues at coordinate 278,601,638 of OY728137.1, forward strand.
GAATTCATTACCCTTTTTCTTGAGTCTAGAAACTCCCTCTCCATGTTAAGTTGGATAGTGAAAGGAAAATATTTATCAAAAAAATTGAATTCTTTTCACTTTATCACTTCAATTTATTCATCGGGATTCATATTCTTGATCAATATACACTTTTGATTAACTTTTCTCCCCATGTGATAAACATCCAACACAACATTCTCTTACTCAAATCATTGAAGGACAGAGAAGAACATTTCAATGGAGTTGTTCCATTTTTTCGTGATTAAGGGATCAGAATATCCACTAAAAGTTGGAGGCCTTTGTCTCATAAGGGGGTGTGATTTTTCCCCCTAATTCATGTTTCTATTCAAAACATGTGTTAACTAAGTAAGTATTTTCATGAATTTCTAAAATCCTTCTCCCAAAAGGTTGGGTATCTCATTTAGGCGGTCCTCTATTTTTCATTCTCTCATAGCCTCTTTTTCAAATAATTTAGCTCATTCGCATTTTTCAGTCAGTCTAAAACCCTCTCATAGTTTTTTGGATGAGAAAAAGGACATGTGAATCTTTCATAAATATTTTTAACTCTTATGAGAATTTAATGGATATGAATGTATCGATTAAGAGCAAAATATATATTCCTCTATATGATCTTCTCGATTAGGTAAAATCAATGGTTTCCAATTACAAATTTATAACTGGGGATGAAATTCTCATATAGGAACCTACTTCTAGTGGGTAACTTACCTCTAAGATGCATTATTCTAAAGCATCAGTTGGTCACCCATAGATATAGATAGGTATAATGAACATGAAATGGATTCTACCCTCCAAATGTAATATTATATGGAGGTTTGAACACTCTAAAATCCAAATAGGTGCATGCCTCTAATATATTGGTGATTCTCTATGCTCAACATGTGTTGTTTGAGTTTAGAAAAGGGATGATCTCAATTATTTGTTTTTTAGTTGCAACATGGCTACATCACTTTGGCATGTTATTGTAGATATTTTTTAGGTTTATATTCCTGGGATAACTAGTATCCAGAAAATTATTAAATCTTACTCCATTATTTGGTTATCTCATTATCTTTATAATATATTTATTTTGGCTAGTTCAGAGAAGGTTTATACCATATGGAAACTTTGTAACAAATTTATTCATGATCACGCTCCTTTTAATCTATAATCATCAATTTTTTAGATTCTGGTTGCTATGAAAAATATTAATCCTCTCTAAAATATCCATTGAAATAACTATATTAATGATATTATGGCCCTTCAGAATCTTGTAATTGTAGGTAATTATCATCCACCTTCTAAAACTATTAAATTTTGGTGGATTCCTCCATTATTTGGATGGATTAAATAAAACATGGATGGGGCATCTAGGGGGAATCTAAGACCATTAGGATTTGGGGTTATTTTCAGAAATCATAATAGAAATATCAAGGGGTGTCTCTATGGGCCATCTGGAACAACCACTTCTCTTAGTATTGAAATTTTTGGTATGATCAATGTAGTTGGAGTGGCCAGACAATGAGGTTGGAGTAACTTTTGGTTGGAATGTGAATCTTTAAATATTTTTTAAGATATCAAAAATTGTGCAATTCATATTCCTTTGAATTTAAAGGAAATATGGATCAAAATTATGGAAAATCTTTCATCCATGAGATATTTTATCATGCATGCATACTATTATACCAATTTCCAAGATGATGTTATTGAAAATAAAAGAGTGTTGGCTACTAAAAGTGTCCTGTATAATGAATTATCAGATGAGTTTTTTTTTTACTCTTTCAAGTATATTATTGTCAAAGACCCTATTTTAGACTCTTTTAACCTTGTTTTATTTTAAATAAAAGAGGCTTTTCCATTTTGGAAAGTTCTCATTCCACCCCAAAAAATAGAAACTATGAACATTAAACTGATAACTCATAAATTAAATATACTCCCTAACCTATGATTTTATAGGATTCAATATAATATATCTATGGTATATTTTCTAACATTAAATTTCCTAATAATTTTCATTCGCTTCTAGTGGTTCAGAAATATATTTTTAATTTACCAAATAATATCACCTATAAGTATCAAACAATATGTGCAGCAAGACCTATTTGTTATGAACCATGTGAAGGTTGAGTTAATTTCTAATCCTCCCTTTTCAGGGTTATTACCCCTAAGTATAACTGTGTTAGATCCACATACACATATTGTATCTAAATAGGGATTTCATTTATTCGAAACCAATCAGTCTATAATTTACCAAAATTTAGTGATATTTTCCTATGTTTAGTACTATCCCTATGGATTTCACTATAGTTTTCTAATCCTAATCCCCAAAAATAACTATACATTTCTCTAATACTAACTATAACAACTAATATCTTTTATATAATTTAATTTAGTATTTTATATATTACAATACACATAACACAATCCCAAAATATTGAGAGGATTAGTGACGATGGGAAAATATATACATTTCAAAATAACTTGAAATATGAATATAATTTCATTATTTAAAAACTTCATAATATTCCCTTATAATTTCATTGATCTTCTAAAACTGCACTGGATAACTTGGGGAGGTACATAAGAAATGGGTGAGCTATAAATCCCAGTAAGTGAATAATAAAATCATAAAATAATGAAATTAATACATATAAGTCAATGGGTATATCAATGTGACATAAAAAATTGAGAATCATAAACATGAACATCAAATCATGATATAATATTATAACATTAAGGCAGCATAAGAATGTAGCAATAAAATAAAACATGATTTTATGAGAATAAGTATAGGATAACTGTTTATTCATAAAAACATATTGTTCTTAGTATAAATTACAATACACCATACATGGTATCTCATGATATAAAAATAGTACCCAATGTATTTGAAGGATATATAATTCTGTTCACACCAGTCACATTCATATCATGTACATGCATTTATGTTCTATATAGATCATAAACATAATAACATCTTTCATTACTTTTAATACCATGATTAAGGAGAGTGGGTTACTAACATGGAATTACCCAATCAATGAAGGTAATTTACTACTAGGTGAATACCCTTGAGTGTAAATTGGTATGGTTATTCACAATATGAAAGTTTAGCAAGGAAAATCACGGGATACTTTCGACAACATAACAGGCGTATATAAAGGTTGATGTAAGGGTTTAATGAGAGTGAAATGTGGTCCTTCATTACTTGGGAATCATAAGAATAGTAAATTGTTGTGTAAAAACACATTAAAACCTAAAAAATTGGAAATAAAAATATATAATACAAATAAATTACTTGAATATCGAGGTGGAGGAAGAGAATCCCTTACTTGAGAGGTCTCTTCTAATGCTTGGGAGAAGATTATTAATAGATTGGGAACACCTTTTGAGGTATTTTGATAGGTAAAGGGGAAATAAATTAATGATAAATGGGTTTTGAGTAAATATTAATGTAAGTTTGGGTGGGTATTTATATAAAAAAAGAGGGGAATTTTTTATTAATTTCTAAACAACATTTTTGGAATCTATGTAATAAAACAATCAAAACCACAAACCATAAAATAGTTTTTTCCCATGGATTATACAAAATAGGAGTGGTATTAAATATTTTATTAGGATAATAACCTAAATCCTTAAAATAATACCATTCATGATGTGTAAGCAAGTCATGTTCATAAAGAATTGTTTTTAGAACCTTAAAATATAATATAGGCTTTGGATGATTCATTAAAGATATAGAAAATTAATCAAATAACATACAAAACACATTATTTTAAAGAATAAATCTATTTTTTGTCTTCTATTATTTTTATTGTATTTATGACATTACTTTTGGGCAATTATAATGTCATAATACATTCCATATATTTATATTGTATTTAACTTTTACCCAAAGATTAGATTATCTTAGAAAATTATAAAAAAATTACCATTGAATTATTTTGATGTTTTGATTTCAAAAATAATATTTATTTTACCAAAATATGTTTCTAAATATAATAATTTTCACTTTTAAATAAAAATCCTTATTTACTGGAAAATGGTAGTTATTACGACACTAACTACTTTCTAACCCTTATAAAAAATACATTAGAATTAATTAAATTATATTATCATTTATATTTCAATAAATATTATTTAATAAGAATATTTCATGAAAATAACATTTATTTCAAAAATCCTTGAATTTATCAAAAAAATTGTATTAATTGAAATTCTATATTTCCCAAAAATACATTTTTTATTTCTTCATATCAAAATCTAATGATTATAAAACTCATTATATGAGAAATTTTATATATAAATTAATAATTAAATTTTATAAATATAATAAGTATTTTACTAAGAAAATATAAAAATTCATACTACTAGGATCTAGACACATAACCCCTTATTACACCTATTTACAGACTAAGGGTGATGTGTGTGATGGTGGTACTTTCTTGGGATATTTTGACAAACATGGTTTGGGTGATGATAACTATGAGATTTAACTTATCCCCTGAATGATTTTACTCAAGTTTTAGTTATTTAATATCAACTAGGGATTGATCAAGGGAAAATATCAATGATTTCATCACCCTAAGAATCTCTAATAAATGGATTTCATAAGGTATAATCCTTTGGGTCGAGGACATCGCTTTTTCCTTCTACATCAATTAGATATTATTATTACCCTTAATATGTAATAATATTAATGGTCACTATATAATAGATATATTATCAATAGTTTTGATTATTAATGATCTTTTAATCCCAAAAAAACAAATAATGGTCATATTTATAATGGTAAACAAATGAAATATAGTGATTGGGTTTTCTATAATTAAATTATGTAGTAAGAAATTTTTTCATTCAGAAGGGAAATTCATTTATAAAATTTTAGGTCATTATAATGACACCAGAACCTAGAACTATAAATACAATATGATGAAGGTAGGGGAACCCTTAAAAAATATTGCTTCTTTTCATGCGATACAAACTGGAGGAATTAATGGAAACATCAAAGGGAGAATAGTGGGGGAATGGAGAAAAATAAAAATAAAATAGAAGTAGAGTGAGGATTTTTTTTGCTCAACCATATGTTGGGTGACTGAACTAATCCCACGAGAGGATCTAATGCCAAAGGGGTGGCTTCCATGAGGCTTCCGACTACATTTTTTCATTTAAATTTGATATTTTAGTTATAAGCATGCATCACATGCTCAAAAATAAATGAGAATTAATTTTAATAAAGGTCTATAAAAATGATGATCAATTTATTTTTTTCCTTTAAGAATGAAACATGTATTATTTTAACACATTATGTGTCCTAAATAACATAAAGTGTTTTTTACCATTTTAAGTGTTTTATAAATTCAAAATAAACACCCCATGATCAAAATAGGAAAAAAACATATTTTTATTATCATGAAACTCTAGGAAAATGATATTAGATTAATTTATAACATATAAGAAAAAATCATAAATCATTTTAACACATGGTGTGGTCAAAATGATATAAATTCATTTTTTCCATTTAAAAGTAATATTTTTGTTCAAAACATATGTCACATTTCTAAACCAAAAAAAACAATACTCTATTAACATGAAATTCTAGGATAATTATTACTATCTCATTTATGACATGTGGGAATCAACCGTATGTCATTCTATTAAGTGGTGTGGTTGGAGTGACTGAATATAAATTTTTCCTTATGAAATTAGTTTTAAATTTGTTATATGTTGTTTATAAAGTAATATTTTATATTATTACTTATATATTACTCACTTTAATTTTTGATACATTTCTTTGATAGGTTAAAATTAAAAGAATTTTTGATTTTCTAAAAAACTTATCTTCACATGTTTTATTTTGTAAATGTTTTATTTATAATTATTGTAACAACCATAATAGTTATAATGTAAAAAAATTGTTAATTAATTATATATATTTAGTATTTTTATTTGACTGATTTTTGTTTTTATTATGATTATTATTGTGATATTTTCTTTTTAAATATATATTTCTCTAGATTTGGGTTTTTCCTCTCCCAATAGTAGGTGAAAAAATTATTAGGGTCTATTCTCATTACTAAAATAGCTCAAGGAAATTGAGGTATTTCTCAATGATTCTTTTGAACTGAGAAAGTCATGTTCATTTTCTTAGTTTTGGTAATCTCTACACTTTTTAAGTTTTGATAAATTCATTTTTAATGCTAACAAAAACATCTTTTGTTATAATGGTGATTCAAGATACAATTTATATTTCTTCACATTGATTCTTGCACTGATAGATATTAGAGTCACCAAATCATTAATCACTATATATATAATAATGATCTCAACCTTATAATGGATAAATTAGATTGTTAAACTTGGAAATGATGTGTTTCAGGAGAGGTAAAATTATACATGTTCACTGGTAACTTCAAACAAGGTTTTCAAAAATCATTTTATTCTATCAAATAATACATAGACTAAAAATTTTAAATATTAGTAAACCCTCATATCACTTTTAATAAACCTAGATCTATGTTATAATTTATTTGGATCCAATATTCAAAAATAACCATTTATTAGTTCTAAAAAGTTAATTTTTAGTGTCAAAAAAGTGCTGAGAAAATATGAGTTACGAAGGGGTGTCTTTCTTAGTGCGAAAAAACATAAAGGAAGTTTGGTTTTTCACAGTGATTTTTTATCATTGATAAAGGTTATTATATTACTAAAAATAATAAAACATCTTGGTATGTTCTTAGACTATGAAGCCCTATATTTTATTATTTGTAAGGGCATATGAATCAAACCCCTACCTCATGCATATAAGTTAAATTTTCAAACGACTCATCCGAGTGTCTATTCATTATATATAATCATAAATTTATGTGTGTATATTTGTGTATATTAGTATATTTATATATACTTTATATTTATATTTATTAAAATATATATATATATTAATAAACAAATTCATGCATATAAACACAAAGATATATATAATTTTAATTATATATGCATATTATGTATTCTATAATATCAAAATAAATATATAAATTTTAATATATTTGAATTTATAAAAAAATATAAATATTTTAAAATATATCTATACACACACACACACACACATGCACATATTTATTTGTATAAATTAAATTACAATATATAGAAATTATTTAAATTAAATTTATAATACATATTTATTCTATTGTGAATTATATAATTAATTAACAATACATATTTATTCATCTAAAATGGGACTTTAGGCCACATAATGGGCCTTCATTCCACCTGGGCTTTTGGATGACTCATGGAAATTGGGCCGCAAGGCCTCCAGGTCACCATTCAAGGACTTTTAGGCCATCTAGAGTAGTTTCTACCAGTGGATTAATGGTGTGTTTATGGTCAACACTAAATCCAATAAGTAGGACTATCATCTCTATGTCTGATCACTGCCTATAATGAATGTATTTCAAAAGCACACCTAGTGACTATGCACCTTAGCATGGAGAGAAGGTGATGGGTTATAGACATGATGTTAGGGAATTAGGGCTAGAGGGTGATAGGATAGTGGGAGGAGCTTCTATATATTAGGTAATTATTTCTCTTGGCCTTCAGTACTTGTAATTTAGGGCCTTTAAAATATGTAATATGGGGTTGTCAAGAGATGTAAGGGTTCTCTATCAACATAGTTAAAAAGAGGTATTATTAGTAAAAAGTATATTTTTTATATATAAATATATGTAAATATATTTATATATTTATTTACAAATAATTCATATATTTTACATATGTAATTTTAATTATATATATAATTATAAAAATTAAATATAAATACATTTAATGTAAATGAATTTTATATTCATATCAGTATAGATATATATAAATATTAAAATATAAAATTTTATTAAAAAACAATTATCACCAAACTATTGCAAATAAGGCCTTTAAAAGCACTGTAAATCACTTGTATTAGCGCAAAAATAGAACCGATGATCGGAAATTTGATAAAAGAAACCCAATTTTATCAGTGATACAAAAGGAACTGATAAACATCATCTTTATCAATGCTAAAAAGCACAAATAAATGGGGCCTTTATCGGTGTGTTTTTTAGCACTGATAAAAGTGGCATTTATCATCGCCAAACCTAACACTAATAAAATCCATTACCAGTTACTTCCAAGTTCTAGAAGTTATATCAAAAGTACAATGAAACAATCGATAAAAAAATAAAAAAAAATTGCAGTAAAAAAATTTCAATAAATATAAAAAATAATTTATATTTACATTTCTCCATCATTTTAATAAAAATATTATGTTAAATAATTTTAGTACAATAAAATTACATTAATATAAAATTTACTTACAAAAAAAATAATTACAACCAATTTAAAAAAACACTAATAGTGTTCCTTCTTTAATGATCAACCCAACCTTGTATAAAATAAGTGTGTGCTAGAAATAAAAGCTATGTTTGTTTTTGTAATATTTCATAAAAAATAAAAAATATATAATTGAAATGTTATATAATCACTAATAAATTACAATTGAAATTTTATTTGGTTACTTATTATAATCCATAAATGAATAACCAGTTGTTTTTTTAAATTATCACAATAATTCAGGTGTGTTTTCTTGGTTTTGAGTATGTGATGTGTGTTTTGAACTAAAATGTAATATTTAAATGGAAACATGTACTTTTATAAATATCAAAAACACCATGTTTTAGATTTAAATGAGGTTAATTCCTACATATAAAAAATGAATTATCAATTTTTTTCCTAAAATATAAAGATAAAATGAGTGAATTTTCTTGGTTTTTGAGTATTTAGCATGCATTTTGAACTAAAATGACACTTTTAAACTTAAAACATGAACTTTCATTCATACCAACCACACTGTGTGTTGGATTGATGTAAGATTAATTCATAAACATCATAAATTAATTGTGGATATTTTTTATGATTTATCAATATGATTAAAGAAATTTTGTTTGATTTTGAGTATGTGATATACATTTTGAACAAAAATGTCACTTTTAAATGAAAACATGAACTTTCAATCATATCACCCTCACCATGGGTCGGATTGATGTTCAATTAATTCATATATTTCATAAATTAATTTTCTATATTTTCCATAAAATATTAATATAGCTCAATGGATTTTGGTTGGTTTTGATTATGTGATGCATGCTTTGAACTACAATGTCACTTTAAAATAAAAACACCACTTTTAATCATGTCAGCCACACTGTGTGTCATATTTACTTGAGATTAATATCTACATGTTACAAATGAATTATATATTTTTTTCCTAAATTATTAATACAATAAGAGGTAATTTACTTGGTTTTGATTATATGGTATTAATTTTGAACAAAAATGCCACTCTTAAATGAAAACATGCTCTTTTAGCCATACCAGCCACACCATTTTTCATATTGATGTGAAGTTAATTCCAATATGTCAAAAATTAATTATCAATATTTTCATAAAATATAAATATAATATGAGTGATTTTTCTTATTTTTGAGTACGATATGTTTGTTTTGAACTAAAATGTCACTTTTATACTGAAAACATACACTTTCAGTCATAACAGCCACACCATGTGTCATATTTTCATCAGATTAATTCTTATATATAATAAATGAATTATGGATAATTTTTTAAAATTTTAAGGAAAAATAAAGAATTTTTTCTTGTTTTTGAGTATGTATCATGTGTTTTGAACTAAAAAGTTTATTTTAAATTAAAATATGGAATTTTAGTCCTAAAAATGATCATTGTGTGTCGAATTGATGTGAGGTTATTTCCTACTCATAAAAAAATAATTATAAATATTTTTAATGTAGTATCAATTTACAATCAAATGGAATTTTCTTAGTTTTGAGTATGTGATGCGCATTTTGAACTAAAATATCACTTTTAAATAAAGACATTCACTTTTATTCATACTAACTACATCGTGTGTCAAATTTACATACAATTAATTCCTACATGTAAAAAATTAATTATTGAACTTTTCATAAAATATAAAGAAAATATGAGTGTGTTTTCTTAGCTTTGTGTATGTGACATGCATTTTGAACTAAATTTCACTTTAAAATTAAAAACATGTACTTTCGGTCATATCAGTCACACTGTATGTCTAATTGAAATGATATTAATTCTTACACATCATAAAATAATTATAGATTATTTTTATTAAATATAAACATAATCCTAGTGTGTTTTATCAGTCTTGAGTATGGGGAAATTATTTTAAACTAAAATGAAACTTTTAAATGAAAACATGAACTTTTAATCATAAACACACTTATGATGTATCATATTTATGTGATGTTAATTCCTACACATAAAAAATGAATTATTGATTTTTTTTAATAAAGTATTAATTGAAAATTTGAGGGTGATTTCTCAGTTTTAAGTATCTAATGTATGTTTTGTACAAAAATGTCACTTTAAAATGAAAACATGAACTTTTAGTCATACTGAAAATACCATATTTATGATATAGATTTGGTTAATTCCTTCATCTTATGCGTCCCATTTGACTGGGTGTAGACACGTGATATGGTTTTTGAATCAAGTTTCACTGAATTTTTAGCAAATTCCAAATCCTATTTAATATTTAAACTACATTGGTATTTGAACCCTAGGTTTTAGTTAAGATAATTATGGATTTATTTAGTTTACCTTATCATATTTACCATATAAAATGAAATAAATAAATAATGTATGGAACATGGTATTTTTACAAGGTACAGCCCTAATGTAGGGAACCTAATCCTTGCTATGATTGGGTTTCATTGAGTCGTATATTATCCACTATAATCTTTTCATCATTTACAAGTGGGTTTGGAGAAGTTATCATCCTGACTTAATCTCACCATATTATATTGGTGATTCCTCACTATATTACACAAGTGAAGGTGAAATTCATCCTAAAAGTTCTTTATACTAGAATCCCACCAATCTTATATAATTTTGAAATTATTGAAGTAGATCATTAGTCTTTCTAGGTATTTATTTGAACCCAACAATATGATCTCATTATTTTCAACATGAAGTCTTTGAATTCTTATAAATATTCCTAAATAAATACATGAAAATCAGAATTTTTTCATAGAAATAGTTCTAGTTCTTACAAAGAAACTGCTCTTAGGGTTTTCTAAATTTAAATAACAAGGAACTCAATTTCCAATGAATGATCTATAAAACTCCTTGCACATTGGACCTTCATATCTTATTCTTATCTCTTACTCACTACTTATAAACTACTAGGAATCACAGTTACTTCTTCTCTCCTTCGGCATTGGTACACTTAATATGATCTCATATTGATGGTTGAAATCCTCTTATTCTCCTTCTTCTTCAATACCCTAAAATTTTTTCTACTTCAAAAATGTATCATGTTACTTATTCTCATTTAAAATATCTATAGGGTATCTCAATTATATACACACAATATATATTTTTCTGTATGATCATCATCATATATGTTTTTGGGATGCATTTTAAAATTATTTCTGATATAGAAATACTCCCAAAATTTCATGGTACCACAAAAAAATCTCATTTTCATAAAAGGGACCATAATTATCCTTTAAGTTTTCCACAACTTTATTATATGTGGGTTTCTATCATGATATCACAAATTTATTTCACTTACATGGTTTTTTCTAGTAAAATATAAATATTATAATTCTTCTTTCCTTTCTTATTTCCTTATTTTATCACATCTGAGCACTACTCTATTTCTAGAGGGATCAGTTCTCATTATCATCTCAAACATATTTCTATAATAATCATTAGTGAAACATTCTTAGTTATATGAATATCATACAATATAAATATTTATATCATATAACTTTCCTTCATTTCATGAGATTTTATAACATTCCAGTGTGAGATACGACCTATATCCTGATCATTAGAGAACTTCACTACTCAACTTTCTCAATTACCAGCTCGAATGAAACATAATCTTGTCATATATAGAACACTAAAAAAAATTACAACATCTATGCATCTTTTTATAGTTTCATTTAATTTATAATCTTATCTTTCAATCTTCATTAATTTCTTATAAATACATCCCTTCTTTATCTTTTATTCACTAAAAATATTAAAGATCGGTTTCTTAATAATTCATGGATTTAATAACACACCCTTTAAGTGTTTTTAATGTTTTAACTCATTGAATAATCTATATTACATCATCCAATTGTATTTTTATTTATTATAATAATTCGATTTTTGAAATATCATATTTACATACATCTCAAAAAATATTTCAGTCTTTTAATCTTCTGAAAATCCATTGAAAAATATTCAAGACTACAGATCTCATTTCATAATACTTTTTAAAATTATTATGAAGATCCTTTATATTCCATGTTATGGTAATTTTATGAACTCATCATGTCTTATAAAGTTACATAACCTACAAAATCAGTCTATCTTACAAAAACATCATATCTAATAAAATGACCTATTATCTGCAGATAAAATTTATTATATGGATCTTGTATATTAAGATATTATCATTTATTATAAGAAACTCATATTATAAAATTATTTCTATCTTACATGTTCCTAAAATCATTCAAGATATTCTTATCATATCAAAATTCAATGGGAATATCTTATGAACTGGAATATCATAAAAAGTATTCATTTCTTATGAGATCTGATATCATATTAGATTTCATATTTTACTAACCCATCTTATGGAAAATATTCATTCAAAGTTTCAAGTATCATATGAAATATTAGTATCATATGATAATTCCTATTATCATACAAAATAGCATATCAAATTAAATTTATAACATGTCTTATGTGTATGATATATTCCTTTTCCATTTTTTAACACTAACTTTATAATTATTAAAATTGATTTAGATCTTCTTCCAAGAAACTAAATATTTATAAAACACTTTAAATCAACTCAAAATAGCTTTAAATAATTATGGGAATTATTAAAACAATTATAAACTTTTTCTAACTTATTTTTAAGGTTTTATATCATATTAAATACTCAATTTAGAGTATTTATTATACGTATTTTTCTTTATTATTCCAAAATCACTTTTGTTAGGACCAAGATTATGATGAAGGTGATTGTTTTCATATGTTGTATTTTTTTCAATAAAGTTTAATTTTGAGAATAAAGTAAAATAAAATCACTTTATATTTGAATCGAACTGACCATCAGATTTAGGAAATCAGACTCATAATGCTTGAAAAGGTCAATAGTATTGAGAAAGAATCATTCTAGAAGTAAATGGTCATTATATTCACTATGAAACCGATTTGAATGGTTTTATCATATTAGAGGAGAATTAGAGTCTGCATGACTATGATATAAATGTGATGATTCTTTGTTGATATTGTAGTTCTCATAATTCACAAGTATTTTGAAAACTTGTGATGAAATCTTGATGAAAAAAGGGGGAATGAAATATATTAATCTAATCATATTCATACTGATTGGATCTAGATGGACATAGAAAATATATTGAAGATTGTATTCAGAATAATCATAATCATGCCGATTGTAATCATGTCTATCGTATTTAAGTCAGTTGAATTCTAGAAAATCGTATTCAGGATGAGTTGGAAAGAAATTCATTTGTTGTAGTTTTGGGATGTTGAAATACTTTCCATTGAAAGACTGATGATTCTAATGTTGTTCCTCAATTTATTCATAGTCATGAAGGAAGTTATGATACAAGAACAAGTTTGTGAATGAAGAAAGTTGTTGAAGTTAAATTTTCTGATACTGGTTCATCTGACTCATTATACGATCATAATCATCGGAGAAATAACTGATTGGAACCGATGAATGAAAGGAAAAAAGAATGTTGTGTGGTTGAATATATGAAGAATAAATTAAAATTATAATCAATAAATTAGTCAAATATTTTAAATGGGTTTAATTACATTGTTTATCATTTAAGTGGATCAACAGAAGAGCTAAATGAAATATTTGGTTGTTTTCTCGAGGGGGAGATTGAATTTTGAAGAAGATATTTTGATTCTTCAATAGGTATATAGAATCATAATTAATAATCCAAAATGAGTTTGAGAAAAATATGAAATATTTCTATTTCTTCGTATATTTAATTTTAGTTGGTACAGATCATCGTATTGAAGAAATCGAATTGATCTAATCGGAATTGGAAATCAGATCAGGACTAGTTTTTGAAAAGAATGTACAAATAATAGTTAAAGTTTAGGAGAAGATTCAATAAGGATTGAGAAGAAATGAGAATAATTGAGAAGCATATACCAAGTAAATATTCACTTGAAATTCAAGGCAACATGAAAATTCGAGTAATTTGGTTGAGTGAGAAAAAATTTTAGATTCCCACCAAAACCACCCTTGGGTCACCTATAAAATGTGAGAAGTACATCATACTTTTTGAGATTTTAAAGGCGAATTACTATTCATGAGAGTCGAGAGAGAGTCTCTGAAGTTTAATGGAGAGAAAGAAGTTTCCATATTGTGTTGTTTTGAATAAGTTTTGACAGAGAGAAGTGAAAGGAGAATATATAAGATCAAAATGTATTCAGTTGATCAACATATTTAGTGATCATCATATTCAGATGACTATCATATTTATCTTGTCATTATACTGGGATGGTCATCATATCAGGCTGGATAATCAGATTATGATTTCTTTATTAGGATTTCTAGACTAAGAAAGAAGGATTTCTAGATTGACTCTATCATATTCTGACAGAGATATATTATCATATTAGGCATCCAGATTGGAAGATTCATATTGGTACGATTGGACTAAGTTTCATTACAAAGTCCTTGAAGTTTTTACCAACTTCAAGGTAATAAATTGAAGAATTGTTTTGAAAGGAATGCATTTTTCATAATTTAAAAAAAAACATAGGTAACATGTGTTGTAACACATGCATTGTTTTACCCCAATTGTGCTAGAGGGTGGACACCCACTATTGGAATATTTATATAGTGTTACACAAGTGAAAGATTATATCCTACTCATTATATTCCACATCAAAGGATTGTTTTCTAGTGGATTTTGTGGTTTTGGATCATTTCCAAATCATACTAAGGATGTAGTTATTCTTATTGAATAGTGAACTATGTAAATACTAGTGTTCCTATGGAAGTGTATTTGAATTGTTTTTAGTAGGGAATGAAATCTTTAATAAGAGGATTGGGTTGTTTTATTTGCAAGGAAACAAAAAATAAAAAGTATCACCAATTCACTCCTCCCCCTCTCAGTGTTTCAATTGTTCTGACTAGGCACTTTCAACTAGTATCATAGTATAGGTTTCCTTATCTTATTCGTTGATGATGAAGAATTTTAATTGTGTGAATAATAAAGTTATTATAGTTTTTTATGGAAAGAATTATCATATCTGGAAAGATAGAATGTTTCCTTATCTTATGTCTATTGTATATGATGTTCTTGAATCTACAACAGATGGGTTTCCTCTTATTTATTATAAATTCCCTCTTACATCTATTGATAAGAATAATATTTATAATGATGTAAGGTCCAAGAATGATTTATTATCATCACTTTCTAAAATTTAATTCCTAAGGGTGAAAGGTGTTTACATATCTAGGTATATGGGAAAAAATAAAAAACATATAAGAAAGAAATAAAAAGTTTAAGAAGAATAAATTACAAATATAGAAATTGAAGTGTGGATATTTAAAGATGGGTGAATAAAAATCTATCAGGGAATTCCTTACCAAGGTAAATGACATCGTTATCGCTATTAGATGTCTTGGTGAAAAGTTATATGATTCTGTAGTTGTTGAAAAGATTTTGAGAATCCTTCCTGACAAGTTGAAAGCAAAATTTTCTTCACTATAATATAGAGATCCTAAAAATTTATCTCTAGATGATTTTCATAACACACTCATTACTTAAAAAATGATAAGGGAGAAAGTTATGAGAAGTAAAAAAAGTTGATAGATAAATTTCTTTCAATGCTATTAAGAAATAAAAGTCAAATAAGATTCTTATTGAAGATAAATCTGGTGAATCTGATTCTGAAAATGAGTTATGTAAAAATTTTAATGATGTTTTATCATTATTTTCTAAAAATCTTAAAATAGGTACAGTTAAATAAAAAGGGAAACTTCCCTTGAAATTTAATAAATGTGGACTCATTGGGAATTTTTCAGCTAATTGTCCTTAAAGAAATAAATAATAGGATAGTTATGAGAAAGAAATAAGGCCAAGAAGATCATATAATAAATATAAATTAAAATTAAAATTGTATTCTATAGGTAAATATAGAAAATTATTCAAAACTAAAAGAAGAAGTTTCTTATCTAAATATGAAGAAGAAGAATTCGGTGATGTTGAATCTGAAAAATCCATTGAGTGTGGTATTGAGAATACTTTTATTGCAATAGTGAATGATGAATAATCAGAAGAATTAGTTCTGAAGAAGAATAAAATCAACTTTAATTTCATTTGAAAGAAGAGTTAAAAGAATTTCTAAGAAATATCAGAAGTATTGAAAAGAAAAACAAAACATGGGAAGATGAAAGTTTATCAACAAGAAATCATGAATTTTTTTATGATGAGAAGGTGAATATAGTGAAATAAATTGATGATATAAAGAAATCTCTTGAGTAAGAAAATAATTGGAATGAGCATCAGAAGCTAAAGCTAAATGAAAAAAGAAGAAGAGTTGGAACTTATCCAACAAAATATTTATAAATATGAATAGATAAATACAAGTTTCAAAAAATATATCTCAAATGTTGATGAGATTTATCAAAAATAGAAACCTGATATGGATCAATAAAATTTACCTTCAAATGTTTAGAATAAATATGGAATTGTTTGTGAAAATAAAAAATTTCGGAAGGTTATGTGTGTGGACAAAACAAAGTTGAGAATTCAGAAGTTACAAATTACCCTAAGTTTGAAAATGTTTCAAAATAGTCTTGATCCAAAAATATTTCTAATAATTCTATTTCTGATAAGGATTAAAAGAAAAGTAATATTTTGATTGATAATAAAAAGGTTGGTGGCTTAGAAAAGAAAGACAAGAAGGTTTTTGAGAAATGTATTCACAGTTCTGGTCAGTATAGAAGTATCGAAGGAAAATATTCAATCTATGGATACTGCAGGTATTATGGTGGATTCAGACATATGGAAAACATGTTTTGGTTCAACCAAAAACAATACTGTTATTCCATAGGTTATGGAAGGCAAAGTTTCAAGGGGATTCAATTCCCTCAAAATAAGAAGTTTGAGAAGATTTTTTTATAGAAAACTGAAAAGGATGGAATAATAATTATAAATAAGTTCCAACCTCGGAAACTATTTATGTAATATGTAAACAATTTAGACACCTTTAAAACGGATGTCTTGTATTTTTACTGACACAACAAAAGTATATTAACAATTCTCAAAGGCTGAAATTGAGGAAAGAAAAGGAAGAAGAAAAAGACCTTGTTGTGGAAACCGCTCTAAAAGATACCAAATAAGAATGACTTTTGATTATTGATAGTGGGTGTTCTTCTAATATGACAGGATATTTCATTTTTTTGAAGAATTTGAAAGATTTTAAAAAAGTAATGGTGACATTTGGAAAGGATTAATCTCTGAGAATCAAAGGTGTTGGGTCAGCCATCATTGGAAAAGAAAATTTGAAATCCAAGAAATATTTGTATGTTGATGGGATAAAGCACAATTTTATAAGTGTTTCATAATTGTGTGATGAGGGTAAAAAAGTTATCTTCAGAAAATATGTATTTTTTATGAAAACTGAAGAATATGGAAAGATAGTTACAAGAGGATAATATACAAAAGGGAATTTATTTCAAGTTGGTGAAATACAAAACTCTTGTTACTTGAGTATGGTGGAAGAGAATAAATTGTGGCATAAAAAAGCTAGGATACATGTGTCAAAGAAACATAAGAAAATAATTAAAGTGATATAGTGTTTAAGAAATTTTTGATTTGACAAGAAGAAGAGATTGGTGTTGCACTATTTTCCAGAAAAGAAAGATTACAAACTCAGTGCAAAATAAAGTTTAGATTTTTTTAAAACAACCCTTGGGGATGATTCATTTTGATATTTTTGGTCCAATGAGAAAATAATCAAAATGGAGATAAGTACATCATCACTTTCATTGATGAGTTTAATCACATTAATGTGGTTATGTATATGAAACATAAATCATATTCTTTGAAAATATTTAAGAGTTTCAGAATAAAAGATGAAAAGGAATGTGAGTATTCAGTGAATAAGTTGAGAAATGAAAATGGAGTTGAATAAATAAGTGAAGAATTTGAAATTTATCTAGATAAGCATAGAATTCAGAATGAGTATTGTTCCTCCATACACTCCTCAACAAAATAGGGTTGCTGAAAGAAATAATAAAAGCTCGGAGGAAATGGGGAGAACTATGTTACTTGAACATGTTCTTTCTCATTACTATTGGTGGAAATCCATGTGTACTAATGTGTATTTTCAAAACTGATGTTTCTATCGACCAAGCTCACATATGGATCCATATGAATTTTTTATGGAAAAAATCTAAGTTTTAAACACTTAAAATTTTTTGGGAGTCCATGGATGATAAAGAAGAAAGGTGGAATCTTGGGAAAGTTTGAGCAAAACAGTGAAGATGGAATATTTCTTAGATATGATGCGAAAGGAAGAGGCTGTAGATATTTCAAAAAAAAAGGGATAAGTTTTTATTTAATTAATGTGAAAGTAATTGAAAGATATGAGGAAGAAAAACACATTTGGGATGACAAGTAAGTTGAGAGGGAAAGGTTTGTTACCAATTCTGATAAGGATTCAAATAATTGTAATCTTATTCAAATATAAGAATTTGACTCAACTATTTCCAGTGATAAGGAAGATACTCAAAATTTAATTCTAGGATGAGGAAGAAATTTTAAGCTCAAAATATAATTGGGGATCAATATCAGAGAAATCAAACAAAAAGAACAACAAATGTTATTGAACATACTTCTTTGTATTCAAAAGTGGAGTTGAATAATGTGAAAGAAACTTTTGAGTATTCAGAATGGGTTTAGACTATGAATAAAGAGAAAATCATATTGAAAATAATGATACTTAGGAACTCATACCCAATCCAAAAAACAAAAACATTATTGGTGGGTTTTTTGGAATAATCTAAATGAAGATAGTGAAGTGATAAGAAATAAAGAAATATTATTTTATAAAGTGTATTCACAAATTGAAGGTATTTATTTTGATGAAACCTTTTCTCTAGTTGTAAGTTTATAAATAATCATAATTTTTCTTGTTATTACTGCTCAATTAGGTTACAATATATTTCAAATGGATGTTAAATTTTTATTCTAGAATGGTGATATTGATGAGGAAGTTTACATTGAACAACCTTGTGGAATTGTTTTTGGGAAAGATGAAAGTTCTATATGCAGTTTAAAGAAAGATTTTTATGGGATAAAATAGGATCTGAGAGTATGGTATTCCAAATTGGATACTTACTTAAGGAATATGTGTTTTAAGAAAGAAAGAGTTGATAATAATCCTTACATCTGATAAAGTCAGGAGTATTCCCTCATCATAATCTTTTATGGTGATGACATTATCTTTATTAGGAATGATGAAAGTAGTTTTAAAATATTTTTTGAAGAAATGAAAAAGGTATTTGAGATTTTCATACTAGAGGAATTGAAATACTTTCTTGGGTTAAAAATTTTGTGAAGGGAGAAACACATTTTTCTTTCTCAAGAAAAGTATTATAAGGAACTTATTAAGAGGTTCAGCATGGAAAACTCAAAACAATTTTTCACACCAATTTCATTTGGAACAATGTTGAAAAAAGATGGAGAAGTAAAAGAAGTTGATCAGAAATAATTTTAAAATCTGATTTCAAGTTTTTTGTATTTGAATGCCTTAAGACCCAACATTGTTTATGTTGTTACTTTATGTTACATATTTCAGATTGCTCCTAAATAATCACATTTAATTTATGGAAAAATAATTTTCAGATACATCAAAGGCACAATAAATTTTGGAATCAGGTATGATAGTTCAAAAAGTATTTATTTGTTGGTGTATTCATATGTTGATTGGGTAATAAATGTTGATGATAAAAGATCCACATCTGGTGGATTATTATTTTTGAGAAAGAATTGTGTTAGTTATCATTTAAAGAAAAATAATTCAGTAACTCTCATTTCATATGAATATGATCATTTTTCCGACTCAAGTAAATACTCAATTTATGTGGATAAAAACTCAATTAGAAGATTTACTTGTTAAAGTGAATTTACCCTTACTCTTGGGTTTTGATAATAAAAGTACAATAAATCTCACCAGGAATCTATTTCAACATTCTCATTAAAAATATATTGATATCAAATATCATTTTATCAAAGAGAAAGTGTAGGAGAATGAATTGATTCTGGAGTATATTCCTACATCGAAACAAGTTTCTGACATTTTCACAAAACCTTTACTGAAGGAATCCTCTTCTAAATTGAGGTTGACCATAGGTTTCTAACCTATTTATAATCAATGTTGAGGTACATGTTTTTTCCCCTCTCTCATATTACCTTTGGATAGTGTTTTCAAGGGGTGAAATTAAATTGTTTTCTAAATCTATCCTTTTGAATGAATGAAAAATAGGGAGTTGTGGGTGAGCTGTGAATTCATAATTGTATGTTTGTGAACTGTTCTAACTATTTGTTGGAGTGGTTGTGGGAAACAAATTTTTTTCCAGGAAATGTAAATAAAGGATAAATAAAATAAATCTTGAAGAAGTTCTCATAATCACATCTTTTGGAAAGCATGGTTTTTCTTCCTATAATTCTTATTTCCTACAATGAGTTAGCTCATATATTCTTAGAATTTTTTATATGTAATCAATTCCTTGAGGATACAAATTTTCGTGATTTATGAAACTTGGTTGAAAACAAAATTCAAAGGGGGTTGTTAGGACCAAGCTGATGATGAAGGTGACTATTTTCAAATGTTTTATTTTGTTGTCAAAAAAGTTTAAGGTTGAGAAGAAAGAAAAATCATCTCACTTTGTATTTTAACCAGACTAACCATCATATTTAGGAAATCATACTCACAATTCTTGAAAAGGTAAATTGTATTGAAAAATAATCTTATTTTAGGTAAATGGTCATCGGATTCACTCTGAATCCAATTTGAATGGTTTGATCATATTAGAGGATAATCGAAGTCCGCATGACTACGATTTAAATGTGATGATTCTTTAATGATCTTGGAGTTCTCATAATTCACAAGTATTTTGAAAACTTTTGATGAAATATTGATGAAATAAAGGGGGCGAAAGAGATGCATCCAATCATATTCATATTGATAGAATCTAGATGGACAAAGAAAAGATGATGAAGATCATATTCATCCTGATAGTAACCATACTAATCGTAATCATGTCTATTGTATTCAGGTCAGTTGGATTCTAGATAATCATATTCAGGATGAGATGGAAAGAAAATCGGTTGATGGAGTTTTGGGAAGTTTCAATAATTTCCATTGAAAGATTGATGATGATAAATTTGTTCCTCAATTTATTCAAAGTCATAAAGGAAGTCATGATACAAGAACAAGTTTGTGAATGAAGGAAGTTTCTGAAGTCGAAGTTGTTGATACCAGTCTCTCAGACTTGATATGCGATTGTAATCATTGGGGAAATAATTTATTGGAACCAATTAATTCAAGGAAAAATAATAGTGTGTGGTGTCCTATGAAAATAATAAATTAAAATCTTAATCAACAATGTAGTCAACCATTTGAAATGTTTTTAATTACTTTGTTTATCATTTAAGTGGATCAAGAGAAGTGCTAAAGTAAATAGTTGGATGTGTTGTCGGGGGGATCCTGAATTTTGACGAAGATGTTTTGACTCTTCAATTAGTACATAGCATTATAATGACGAATCAAAATGGAGTTTGATAAAAGGATGAAAATTTTCTATTTATTCATCCATATACATTCAGTTGGTATAGAGAATCATATTGAAGAAATAAAATTGAGATAATTGGAATGGGAAATAAAATCTGAACTGGTGTTTGAAAGAATGTTTGAAGAAGAGTTAAAGTCATGGAGAATATTCGAGAAGGATAGATAAGAAATGAGAATAATTGAGAAGAATTAATTAAGTCAAGATTCACCTGAAATTCAAGGAAACATGAAAATTTGAGTAATTTGGTTGATCAGGAAACCATTTTAGATTCTCTCAAAAACCACTATTGGGTCACCTAAAAAAGGAGAGAAGTACATCATACTTTTTGAGATTCTGACGATGAAGTATTTCTCATTAGAGTAGATAGAGAAGCTTTAAATATTAAGGGATAGAAGGGTGTTTTTTTATTGTGATATGTTGAAGAAGTTTCAAATGAGAGAAGTGAAAGAAGAAGAGACATGATCGCAACATATTCAGATGATCAACGTATTCAATGATCATCATATTCAGCTAGCTATTTTATTCTTCTTGTCATTGTATTTGGCTGGTCATCATATCAGGCTAGATAATCGGATCGGGATTTTTGTATTGGGATTTTTGGAATGAGGAAGGAGTTATAGATTTACTCGATCATATTATGACAAAGATATATTATTATATTGGTCATTTAGATTAGAATATTTGGACTGGGAATATCAAACTGATCAATTGGACTGAGTTTCATTATGATGTCCATGAATTTCTTACAATCCTTTGGGTAAGAAATTGAATAATTTTTTTCAAAGGAATACATTTGTGGAAATTGAAAAATAATAATAGGTAACATGTGTTGTTACACATACATTTTTTACCCCAATTGCGCTAGAGGGTGCACACACACTGTTAGATTGTTTACATAGTGGTACACGAGTGAAAGGGTATATCCAAGTTGTTGTACTCTATATCAATGGATTGTTTTCTAGTGGATTTTGTGGTTTTTGGATCGTTTATAAACCATACCAAGGATGTAGCTATTCTTATTGAATAGTGAACCTTGTAAATACTGGTATTCCTGTGAATGTGTGTTTGAATTGTTTTCAATAGGGAGTAAAATATTTAATAGGAGGTGAATGTCATTTCATTTATAAGGAAACATAAAAGAAAAAGTATTATTGATTCACCCCTCCCCCTCTCAATGATATGGGAATTATTAAAATAATTCTAAACTTTTTATAACTTATTTATAATGTGTGATATTATATTAAATACTCAATTTAGAGTATTTCTTGTACTTATTTTTCTTTATTATTCCAATATAACTTTAACCATCAAAAAACCATCATCCAAAAGATTTTTCTTAACTGATTTCATTAATAAAAATGTTAAGTGAAAAATAGTTGGTTTCTTTATAATTATTATTATTTATTCTTAATACATTGAACCTTTTTTACCCATGTTACCTATATATTTATAGGTTTTCCAATACTACCTAGTTCTTTAGTATCCAACTTTATTATTAGCTCTTCTAATTCCATAAAACCATTATAGACAGCACTTATCTAACTTCATTACTTTTCTTTTCCATGAGTTCCATATTAACAATCATTAGATATATTAAATCTACTGTCTTGAATCATGTTAACCACTATTCAAGTATGGTAGCTTCTTCATTCTCATTACCCATCATGTATAGGATGAAAAGTTAGGTATCTTAAATTGGTTTTAATCGCATTCTATCACCCAAAACTCCATCACATATATATTAATACTTAAAGAGAACAAATACAACCAACATATCATTTGGGAACTTAAATTTTCCCATTTTTGTTTGTTTTTAATACTGATAGAATTATTTAAACATTATTGTATATTAATATGTCTTCACTTGTTCTCTTTTCCTCTCCACCATATTGATAATAAATACAAATTTCAATTTAGGTTATTCTCCCCCTTATTAATATTACATGAAAATAAGTAAATATATTAAAAAAATATTATCACCATTTTGTGATAATCAACCTCTTTCACATAATAAAAGGGTGGCACAACATTTTCCTTAGTAATGTTTCATCAACTAATCAATTATAATTCTACAAGGACTTACCATGTGTAGAAAATAAGAGTGATCAACTTTGATAAAAAAAAATATTTCCATTTCAAAACCACCATATAATACCAACTCAAATTCACTTATTAAGGTTTGTTATAAGATGATTTGAAAGAAATTTTTTAAACCTACACTCAAGATCAATAAATATATAAAAAAAATTAAAGTGCAAGTATACCCCACCCCTATTTTGTAAAACAGTCATCCCCCTTTGATAATAATAATACACATAATCCAAAAATAAATTTGGAGAGTGGAAACCATACCTATACCTTTATTTCTACAAGGGATTTCTATAATTCTATATTCATATAAAATGGGTAATTTCTGGTAGCTTTAACTTTTAGTCACCTACTCAAGGGATTCTCTCCATTAATCTTCATCATGGATTGATTTTTTTATACCATTTTATACTTTCCATGAGGGTTATAACTTACAGATATATGAGCATTATAGTTATTAAAACAATACTCTGTTTTCTTTACCATCAATTACTAGTAATTAAACATGTAATTAGTAGACTTAGAAATAAGGTGCGCTTCTTCATCTCATTAATGAAAAAAATAGATCTAAGACTTGTCTCCCAACCAAAATCTCTAATGTTTATGGACCAGTTCATGATTTCATACTCCTTGATTTTCCAATTCTATTCTTTCTTTGTTAATATGGTTTTCTTTCCTTTTTCCACTTTCTTCTTAGTTGGAATGTCCTTATTCCCTTTATCTATAAAGGTACTTACATATTTTTTATCTTGTTTTATTTTCCTAGAATATTCTAATAGGTCTTGAAATATTATCAATCATTAATTTTTCATATTTCCATCCTTCTTCTTGGGCATGGATTCTTTTCTAAAATCAAAACATTTAGCACTAAAAATAACTTGTGTTTTCTATTTGTTCTTTATTTGTAAAAAAAATACTAACACATTTTACAGACTCGTGTATTGCCTACTTGAACCTTCCACACATCTATGTAAAAGACTTTTGGTTATCCTTATTTAATAAACTCTCATGAAATTCATATTCTTTATTTGGAATTTCAACAACCAATCCAATTATTCTATACCTTTCTTGAATCAACTCACTTCATGAAGATTATAGCTTTATCCTTTTTAATTTTATTTTCATGGATGTTTTGAAATAGTTAATGGTGTAGAATAACCTTTAGAAAAATAAGCATCCTCTTCTATCTGGTATGCCTTCCTTTTCATCATTTTTCTTTATTAACTTATTGGGAGTACTTTGTTTAACAATTCTCTTTTCTTCTTCCCCAATAGAGACTAGTCATTTTTCTTCACTTTTTTCATTTTATGTTGTGGTGTTTTATTAACTTTGGTGTAAAATTTATTCTAGGATGATACATACTATAACTATTTATATAAATGAGCATATGTGTTTTTAAAATCATTGAATCTCTCTATGTTTTAAAATCTATTTTTAGAATACAAATTTATCTTGTTCTATGAAGTCTTATTTCATCTAGTAGTTATTCTATTAATTCAAGACTTTATCCCCATAATTTAATGAATTATTTGAATTTAACACACTAATATGATATGCTATCACTCCATATACTTGTATTTGAACCTCCACCGGAACCAAAATTTTCATGAAAACCTTGTTCTTTTTCTTGGGGTGTATTCAAGAAAAATGTAAACCCATATTTTTTTTGGCAGTAAATCCATTATTTTAGGATCCATTAGGGGAGATGATTTTATTGAATATTCCTACTTACACCCTTGATAATTTTTTTTCTTTATCATCATTTTTCTATATCAAAATTTGTAAATATTTTTACTTTACTCCTATACTAGAAAATAAAATAGATTCAATAAAAATGGATTTAATTGAATTTTGGGATACTATGTTTCAAGAGAATGTTATGGTTTAATAATGATATGTTCATAAACTCTTATTTTCATCAATTTTATTCTTATTAACAATAATAATCTCTTAGGATGTTTTTGTGGTATCACATAAATTTTTAACCTTTTGGGAAGTTCCAGGTTTAACCTCTTCCATATTTTTCAGTTTTATTGCATGCTCAAAAAACTTTAAGATGGTAAGATTCTTCTCAACTTAAACTAAGAAAAATTTATCTTTCCATTCTTCTTTCACCTTATAAACTTGATCCCTATGAATTTTATACTTGAAACTATATCAATGTTAATATTTTTGACTATTTTGTATTTCACTTCTAATTGAGCTTCCTTGACACTAATAGTGTCTTTGTTTGATTCTTATAGAGAATGGATCTTATATTAACAAATATTATTAACCTTTTATTTCTCATCAATATTGTATTTAATTTTTTATTTAACCATTAATAACTTTTCACTGCTAATTTATAGGGATTTATTCTTAGCTTTAATCTCTTTGATGAGAGAGTTTTTCTTTTAAATTGTCCTTTAAATGATTTTTTCAATGATTTTATATCTGATATAAACTATTTTTTATCAAAATATAATCCATTAATATACTCAAAAATGTGAGTGAAAACATTTGCAGGAAATTTCTTCAAATAATCCATAACCTTATAGTTGTGGTTTTCAACTGATTTAAAACTTACATCCTTTTCACTTTATAATTATTTTAGACGATGACTCTTAATTTATTTACTAGATAAACTACAACCTTGAATACCTTAAAATAGTGGTGTCTCCTCTTTCACTATAGAATTAATTATTTTCTTATTTAACTCTTTGTTTTTTCTTTTTTCTATTTTTTAGCTCAAACCTAAAAATCAGTCTTGACTGGAATGGAATAAAAAAATTATATTTATTTATATTCCATTTCAAATTTTTAATTAAAATGTTCCAATAAAAATACATTTTCTTAAAATATAGATTAAATCATAGGGAAAATTATTCTATGATACCACTTGTGAGTCTCATTAGACTGGGTGAAGACACCTTATAGGGGTGAATCAGGTTTTCTAAATTTTTACCAAATTCTAGATCCTATTTAATATTTTACCCCCTTTGGTATTTCAACCTCTATTTATCATTATTAAAATAATGGATTTGTTTTGTTTACCATATCACATTTACCATATGAAATGAAATAAATCAAAAAATTACATCACGTAGTATTTTTACAAGGTTTGGACCCAATGTTAGAAACCTAATCCTTGCTATGATCAGGTTTCAATAAGTCTCATATTCTCCACTATAATATTTTCATCAATTAAAAGTGGGTTTTGGGAATTTATCATCCTGAACCAATCTCAAAATATTAAATGAGTGATTCTTTGCTATATTACAAAAGTGAAGTTAAATTGCATCTTGTAGGTTCTTTATATTAGCATCCCACCACTCTTCTTTAACTTCCAAACCATTTAATTTAATAATCAGTCTATCCAGGTATGTTTCCTCACCCAAAAATTTTATATCCTTATTCTTAATATATTATTCAAATATCTACAAATATTCAACAATATATTCATGACAATCGGTAACTATTCATAGCTTGGGTACCAGTTTATACTCAAAAACTACTCCCCTTCTTAGCTCACCTCAAACAAAAAAAAGAACATGACTACCAATGAATGATATATATAACTCTCTTTACATCAACACTTCCTTACTTCATATTCTTCACTTACTCACTTCTTCTATAATATTGGGTATTATAAGTACTTCTATCTTTCATCTTTAATACACACAATCTGATCTTATATTGATGGTTACATTCCTCTTTTTCTTCATTAATACCCTAAAATTTATTCTACTATAGCATTATATTAGGTTTCTTCTTCTTATTTTATAACTTAATAGCTTATATCAGATATTTACACTCGATCTATAAATTTTTTGTAAAATCAATGCCATATATATTTTGAGGATTTATTTTAAAAATATTCTTGATATGGAAATACTCCAATCATTTCATGAAACCATAGAAAATTTATTTTTCATGAAATGAACCATAATCATCCATTAATTTTTATTAAAAAAATTTGTACATGGGTGTCTCTCATAATCTCACAAATCTCCTTTTCTCAAATGATTTTCCCTTGAAAACCTGATGGACATAAGGTCACGGCTCCTGGGTCTCTTCCTTGGTGATCTCACAGTGATGCCCTAGGCATCGATGACAGAGCTTCTACCTCCCCCTCCCTATTAGAGGGGATAGTTCCTCGACCCCATTTATCCCCTAAGGAGTGACTTCCCACATTCCTTTTATTCTCTAATCCAGAGTTTCTTACCCCATTCCTGAGGGATTTGATTTGTTCGAAAGTTCCAAATTTTTATCGTAGATCACTTAAACTTTCTTTATCACCATCGTAGTTCAATAATGCCTCAAATATATTCTATCTGACACTGGTGACTTGATTCCAACACCAAATACCTTCAACCAATGTGTTTGAATAGTTTATCTTCAATTACTGGGATTTATAGGAATGTGAGGTTGTTGGAATCCTAGATCAAATACATATTATGATTCGGTTTGGTTTGATGGAAGATCGCATTATTGAATGGTCCAAATCTCCTCACCAATGTGGTGGTTTCTTATTCTACCTTCTTATATGGAACTTTGAGTTTCATATGCAACGTGATAATCCAACTACGGAAATCTTGTTAAGCTTCCCCACACTCACACTGACCTTCCAAAAACCCCTCTATTTTGCATATTCTTGGGAACCTGGTTGGTCTTTACCTATGCTATGATAGTAGAATGGAATAAGTCATTCATCCCATTTGTCCTTGAATTTTTGTGGAGGTTGATGTCTCTAGGCCATCGGTGGATTGGGTATGGATAAAAGATGGAAAAGAATTCTAGTTGAGACAAACTGTCAAATTTGAGTTGTCGACAAACTACTATGTGTCTTGCAATCGGTTAGGCCATATTGCCTCGAAATGTCGTAGTAGGTCACTGAATAAGAAGATTTAGGAGTTGAGGAAGGTGGACTCTACTTATTTTGATGGATTTGAAGTGTATTATTAGAAGGATATGGTTTGTGATGGATTTTCTTGAAGTACTGGAAAGGATGTTGGTCATGTTTTCTTGGGTGATGTTATGAGGCTGAAACAACCGAAGGTGCTATCTATTGATCTGAAGGTTAAAGTAATTTTTAAAAGGTTAAAATAGTACTTTCAGGTGTTGATCCCTTCAGGGTATGTTGTGATTCAGATAGCTAATGATATTTTAAGTGATAGTCATGGAGGAGCAGAAGTTACCTCAAATCATGGAAATCTGGTTATTGAGGGTGAACTTGAGGACCCTTCACTACTTGAGGGTACCCAGGGTGGCAGTGGGTATAATTTTTAAATAGATTTTAATAAGGTGGGTGATATATGTATCTTTAATTCCTTGGGAGCTTCATATAGAGGATAGGTAGAGGTCTCTAAATAACCCTGATAGAGTATTTTTACAGGCTTCAAGACCAGCCCTCGAAGGGAGGTGGCAGCCACCAAGCTAGGAAATCACTTTGAGTGATTGCCTAATGAGGATCAGGTTTAGGAGTATAAGGAAGATCCTATTAGGCCCTCCATGGATTGAAAGAATATCTCCAGGAATGAATCCAGTTATTAATCTTCTGTAGATGAAGTAGAGGATGCAGTTGAGAGTGGTAATCTCCCAAGTCCAAGGAGAAGTAGAAGCCATAGAGGCATATGAAAAGAGATAAAAGACTGCTCCTATTTTCCACATCCAATGGAGACACATTCTATGAAGAATATGAAAGAAAAGAATATGTACCACATGGATGCTTGTTAATAGTGGAAACTAGGTGATGATATTGATCACTCATTGGAACTAATTATGAGCTTAGAAGAAGAAGTGGGTGAGAAGGTTATGTCACTTAATGATACTGAAGAAGAAGCCACAAAAATGATGGGGAGGACTTTAAGGGTGGCACTCAATGAGGAGTAGTATACCTAGATCTACAAGAAGGACTTGATTCTTTTTTGGGGATTCAGCAATGGGAATATAAACCTTGAAAAGTACATTCAGTCTTGGGACAAGTTGGAATTTCATTTTGAAGACCTCATATTGGATGAACCTGACACCCAGGTTAACAATCTTTTTTGGAAGTTATTTAGGGAGACTAAATCTGGTAGGCTCAAACTATCTTTTAATGGATCTATTATTTCATTATATGGTTGAATTTTAGGTTTATTTATTTTTTTATAAATAATTTTTTGTATAAAAAAATTTAATTTTCATTCAGTCAAATTATTGTCCCTTGTAAAAAATAAATAATACCCTTATTTTTTACTTTCTCATTTTATCACAACCAAGTAATTCTCTATTTCTATAGGTATTTGACCTCATCATCTTCTTAAACATATTTCCACTTCAATTCATTGTGAAACATATATAGATTTTTTATGAATATCATACATTATTAAAAGTTGTGGCATGTTTCTTTCCTTCATGGAATTAGAGTCTCAAACATTCCATTGTGAGATCCATCCTATATTTTGATCATCATAGAACTTCACTGCTCAAATTTCTCAATTCATAGCTTGAATCACAACTATTCTTATGATATTTAAAACACTAAAGAACAATTATAGAATATTTATATATTTTTTTAGTTTTATTTAATCTAGAATATTCTCATTTTAGGCTTCATTAATTTCATAGAAATCTATCCTACTTTGATCTTCTTTTCACTCGAATTCATAAATATTGGAACTCAAATTCATGAAGTTTGGTTTACCAATAATACATGGATTGAATCACATGCTATTTGAGTGTTTGTGATATTTTAACTCAATAAATAATTTATATTTAATAATCCTATTTTAATTTATTTCTCAGAATAATTCAATTTTATATATCTAATATTTTCATACATCTCAAAACTTTTGAAAAGTATTTTACTCTTTCAAAAATTAATTTCAAAATATTCAAGACCTTAGTTCTCATTTTGAAAGACTTTTAAAAGTATTATGAAGCTCCTTTAGGTTAAGAGTTCTAGGTATATTATGAGATCAAAATATCTTACAAAATCACATATCATATGAAATCATCCAATTTTGGAGAAACTTGGTATCTTGTAAAATGAACTTTCATATGAATAAAGTATTTCTTATGCAAGTCATGTATCATATGATATCAACCTATCTTATAAGAAAATAAAATTATGAAATGTTGGTTATCTTACTCATTCCTCATATCCTATGAGATATGCCTATCTTATCAAAATTCCATGGTCATATCTTATAAACTAGCCTATTTTACAAAATCTTCCTCTCTTACAAGAACTGTTATCATATGAGATTCCATATCTTATAAACTCGTCTTATGAAACTCATCATATGAATTTTTGGTTATCATAAGAAATATTGGTATGATGTGATAATTCATTATATTATATGAAATATAATATCATATGAAATGGCATTCATGTCTTATGTGTATGATATATTCCTTTCCATTTTTGAACTTCAGCTCTATAATTATTCATATTAATTCGGATCTTCTTCAAAGAAATTTTGATATTTCTAAAACACTTTAAAACACATAAACTTAGCTTCAAATAATTATGGGAGTTATTTATTTAATTCCAAACTCCTTAAAAATTGTTTCTCAGGTGAAATAGTATATTAAATAATCAAGTTATATTACTTCATGCACTTATCTACCTTCTCATTCTAGAATTACTTTAGATATCTAAAAACCTTTATACAAAAGATATTTATTCACTGATTTCATCAACAAAAAATATAAGTACTCCATTTATGGTTTCTTAACATTTTTTAATAGCTCTACTCAATACATCAAACTTATTTTACCCTTATTAACTAAATATTTAAAAGTTTTATAGTACAACCCAATTCAATAGTATCCATATTTACTCTTAACTCTTCTAATTTTATAAATCTAGTATAGATAGTAATTATTTGCCTTCATCACTTGTCATTATCATGAGGTATAATTAAACAATAATCAGATATATTAGGGTTGTTGTCTTGAATATTCCAAGACAACTATTCAAGGACAGAGTCTTATTCATTCTCATTACCCTTCATACATGAGAAGAATCTTCATCTTCTTACATTGAGTGGAATATAACCCCATCAACCAAGACTTTTTCACATACATATTAACACTTATTGAAAACAAATACAACCAATAAAACCTTTCAAAACCTTTTATTTTACAATTGAATTATAAATAGTTTTCCTAAAATATAAATAAAATTAGTTTGTAGTTTCTCGTATTTGAGTATGTGATGTGCATTTTGAACTAAAATGTCACTTTTAACCTAAAAACATGCACTTTCAGTCATATTGGTCACACCATTTATCGAATTGATGTATGATTAATTACTACATGTCACAATGAATTATAGATAATTTTTATAAAGTATCAAGATAAACATAGCATGATTTCCTGGTTTTGAGCATGTAACACATGTTTTGAATTAAAAAGTCACTTTTAAATGAAAACATGCACTTTCGGTCATAAAGGTACTCACTGTGTGTTGGATTGATGTGAGGTTAATTCCTACACATCTCAAAAGAATTATTTATAATTTTATTAAATTATTAATTGAAATATGTTTTATTTTTCTCAGTTTAAAGTATGTGATGTGCATTTAGAATTGAAATTCCTGTTTTAAATAAAAACACACACTTTTAATCATGCTGATCACACCATGTGTTAGTTTGATGTGTATTTAATTACTACATGTAATAGATTATTTATTGATATTTTTAATAAAATATCAAGACAATATAAGTGATTTTTTTCAATTTTCAATATGTTATGCATGTTTTGAACTAAAATGTCACTTTTAAACTAAAAACATGCACTTTTAGTTTTAATTTCCATAGTATGTGTCGAATTGACATGAGATTAATTCATAAACATCAAAAATAAATGATAAATAATTTTTATATTGTATAAAGACAATATATTGAACTTAATCTATTTTGATTATGTAACATTCATCTTTAACTAAAATGACACTTTAAAATGAAAACATGCCCTTTTAGTCATAAAGGTTCTCAATGTGTGTCGGATTGACATGTAGTTAATTACTTCACATAAAAAATTAATAACCAATAATTTTCATAAAGTATCAATAGAAAATATATGTCTTATTGATCATTTTCTAGTATATGTCAAGCATTTTGAACTAAAATGTCACTTTTAAATAAAAACACATAGTTTCAAGAATAACAGCCACATCGTGTGTCATATTAATGTGCTGTCAATTTCTACAAGTCAAAAATGTATTATCAATTTTTATCTTAAAATTAAAAGACAATTGGTGTACCATAAGAGAAAAATTTTCATTAATATCTCTATCATATTGAAGTACATATTCCCTAAAGTCACTTTACATATTATGTAATAGTTTGTCGTATTTTATGACTAAGGGAAATCAAAAATCATAATTTCAAATTTCTTCTAAAGCATATCATAATAAATGACTATCCATATCATAAATCTTGGTCCTATAAAATTTATAGTATATTAATGTCCATATCTTAATCCATTTTAATTGATACAATTCCACTGTATTTGATACTTATAGATTCCTATTAGGGGTTTTCATAAATCTCATATGATGATGGTTAAAGATGGTGTAGTGGAAACAATGGTGTAAGGTACACATTCACTATTTATTCATTTCAATTCTATGTATGATTTAATTTATCTATCATGGTGATCTTGGATTTGGGTATCCTTAATCATTTTCATTTTGTTTAATTGGATTTATTAGACCCTTGGAATCCCAATTAATAAATGATCATGAATATATAAAATAATCAAATTTTTTAATAGTATAGGATTTAAGTCTCACATAAATAACATTACTATATAAATATTTTATAAAAGGAAACTATTTTTTATTCCTACTAATATAAAAACCTTTTGATTTTAAATTCTCTCTCCATAACTATAAAATAAAATGATAATAAAATTAACTAAATAAGCAGTAGATAAAAAAATATTCATGGTAACTTTTAAATAAAAAAATTACAAATGTGATTGGAAATCACTTCTTCATGTTGTCTACAAACATTATAACACCATATAAGTTACTAGATCAATCCTAAAAAAATCTAATTCCTCTTTTGAATATTTGGACTATAAACAGTCCTGGTACTACTAGAAAAATATAGATAAAAAATGGTTAATAAATATTTTAAATTAAATTTTAATTACCTTTAGAAATACATTTTTAGGGAAGCTAATTTATGGATGGAAATGATATCTTTCATAAATTTAAAAATTCAATAACAACATTAATTTTCATTAAATTGTTTTGATAATTTCTGAAACAATTAGAAAAATAAGTAATTTGTTTTTATATATGTTTTTATAGTGAAATAATATTATATATACCCTAATAATTATCCATTTATAGTAATCCATGGTCTAATTATGTTAATTGGTTGTCCTCATACCATGGTTTTGAAGATAAATAAACACTTCTATTTTATAAAAAAATACTTTTAAAAACATAATATAAAATATATATTTTGAATTTTATTTGTAAAATGTTGAATAAAGTGTGTCACAAATTCATATGGGACATCATGTGTGGTTTATTTATTGTATATTCATACTTTGGATCCAAAAATATATATCTTCATAGAATCTAAATTTATTATAATTAGTATCCAATAATTCCTAAAAAAAATAAGTACTGGAAAAAAAATAAAAATGTTTTTTATATGATTAGATTGTAATTTTTTACCCCTACATTATAGGTATTAAGAATCACTTTTCATCTATTATTTTATTTTCAAACATTGTGTCTACTTGGAATGATCATAATAAAATTTCATCTTTATACATTTCAATATTTTATGTATAGGTGACATGGGGACTAATTAATCAAAAAAAATGTTTTCAAGTTTTCCTTTTTACATTATAGTGATTTATAGGCCCATAGAAAATATGAATAGTACTAAAATTGTAATTAACATAGTAGATCAATTATTGGATAAAAAGATTATGAAAATATACCTCATGTATACATTCAAAACCAAGGCTCCCATCCATTTATATTTATAATTTCATTAACATTCTCAAGATAAATCATGTTAGTTATGTTCTCTCCATGAATGTGTACTTAAAATAAATTGTAAGACATATTTTTATCTTTAAACATTGTATATTCATAAATTTTAAATGTTAATAAATGTGACAGTGGAATTAGTGAGGTAAAGGTACTCTAAAAATGTTATTTTTATCTATTATTTGATCCTATAGATTATCTAGAGGTATCCTTTTGTTTCCCTTTTTCCCTACTTCTATAATAACATCCTCTATTCAAAACAAATTTCCATTAATTATTAAAGGTTGTGCATATAAAATAAATTGTAAAGGACATACCTCATTATCATCATTTATATTTATAAGATTAAATGTCCATTCAATAATAGTTCTAATAGAAAGTTTGATTGTGTGAACATCAAGATCGTCAAGGGGAACAGGAATCTTAGCACTCGGATCATGATCTATGTGAATCCCTACTCTCATATGATATTTTTAAAAAAAGTTATTGTAAAAAATATCACCTTGGATATTGTAAATGGTACCTCTCACAACAAAAAGAATAGTGGGTGTTTATAGATATAAATAATAATAAATTTCCCCATGCATAATTTTAGTACAAGAAAGATCAATAGTTGTTTGATACATAATTAGTAGAAATTTTTATGACAGGATCAATTACCTTAGTTATAGAAAGAATTTCAGGGGAATGACTAGCATCAAAGTTGCGGAGGTGTGTCTCTTCATGTTGTGGATATTGATCTATTGTTTCTTCTCATTGATCCCTTTAATGAAATTGGTCTACCAAATCTACTTTCCAACTAACTTTTTAAGAATATATATATGCCTATATGTTTTTCTTTATCCCCCCTCTATATTTGCTTTCTCAAAGTATGATAAGTATGACACTCCAAAACCTACTCCTCTAACACATCCATACTTTTTTGGATTATTCAATGCCAATAAAAGTAGTTTTTCATTAGGTATAGGATATGACGATTCATATGTGTAAACTAGATAAAAAACCTATGACAATAATTATTTATTTTTATATAATACTAATTTAATTTGAAAAAAAATCTATTATTTCATACTTACACATGATTCTCATGTTTTCAGAGTATTTTCATCAACTATTTATCAATTTTTATTTATATAAGCCTCCTTCTATAGCACATAATTTCATATGGAATTGGATTGATATTTTTATTCATCAATATACATATAAAAAATGAATATAATTATTTTTTTGTTTCATATAAAATAAAATTCTCACAATATATTTAAAATACATACCATTTTTTCAAGTAAAGTATACCTCATCCTTACTTTATGGTATGGATATGTTGTTTTAGATTCATGTTAATTATTTTATACAATAATTTTATTTCTTATGAATTAATAATTATAAATAAAAGTGATTATTAAATGTAATTTCACATAAAATATTACTAATTACAATCTACTGTAAATGGATGATCCTCATAACAATTGATGTAAGCATCCAAGGTTTCTTTTTTTATCATGTATGTGTATATATCTGGTAGTTTGGGGTTTACTTTTCCCTCAGCATCCTTATAATTATTATTCATAGAAAGTGCCTAAAAGGATCTTTAAGCCTTTATAGTGACTATTAATACAAATTTCATCCAATAATCATATAGTATAAATGTACCCTAAAAGGGTTAATGAAAAGTAAACCAACTTTTCATTATTTTATTTTTCAGTTAAATATATAAAGTATATATTAATGTTACCCTAATGTATTCCCAAATTATTGTATTTAATGCAAGAAAAACATTATGTAATGTATCTACATAAATCATCATGTGAATTTGAGTGGTGACAATAATATAATTAATGAAAATATACGTATTGGGGTCTATAGTTTGGTCATGTACATTCCATCCAACCTCAAATTTTATACCTTTACTTATCTCCTTAATAATTTTTACTAAGACTTTCATGTTACACTAATCCTATCTTTTTTCAACCATTTATTGTTCACCTTTAAACATTTCTTCAATTTTATCATCACCATTATATTATTCCTCAACATTCCTAGAATCGTCAATTAGAGAATCAATTATCTACCAAAAATTTAAATTATATTATGTAAATATAGTAATGAACGCATATTATTATGAGGAAATACATTACATTTTAAAAATAATAATCAAAGGCATTTAACCTTTTCATTTAACACTTTTTATTTTCTATGATGTTTGAAGGGATTTATACCCTCAATATAGTATCCAAATCCCCTATTTATGGTCCCTTCTGACAAAAAATACACTATCTACGTTAGGAACACTATGAAATTATTATAATGACCCAATGAAAGGGTCATCCTCAATAAAATTTTAATTTGACCCCATAGTTTTTTTAGTTAACAAATAAACAATGGCCCAATTTGTGTTTGTAATATATGGGGCATAAAATAGATTTGTAAAATCAAAAATATCATATGCAATTAGATTTTTTATTTCCTCAATAATATATTCATTATTCCTTTCAATTTTACTCATATCATATGATATATAAACTGTAGTGTTATCTCATTTACTAGCTAGATTCACTTATTCTAAATGTTTAGTCCAAAATTTATAACTCTAATCTATTATGTGTGAGATCAAGTTTTCTTACAACTATTTTGGAAAAAATCATCTTGAATAACAATAATGTAAACATAGAAAAAATATTTTAGAAGGTTCATTTGAACACTATATTGAAAACTTGATGAACTTTTTACTCTATCCTCCTACTCTTTTTTTATATGATTGGAATCCATCCATTTTCATTTCATATTTATATTATTTGGTTTAACATTGTTTGTATATAACAAAAAATAAATAAATGAAATGACACATATTTAATAAAATTATTCTCATTTTTTATATTAATATGCATTGTATTGTCATGTTATAATACCACTATGATTCCTTTTCTAAATACATCCACTTTAAAAATTCCTTATTCATCATATTTTATATAAATTTTTATTGAAACAACAACTTTTTAAAACATATGAAGATAAAAAATTATATAAAAAATTATAATAACACTTATTATTTATCATAAGAAGACACATATTGAGGTGCCTCAGACTCGTAATCTAAAATCTGGTGCTAAAAACACCTACTTTACAACATGATTTGATACCAAGTGAGACGAATCAAGCCAAAATTACATATATTTACATAATTTAAACATTAAATCTCACAATAATTAGGTAATATTGAGAGCCATTGGGTTTATTTTCATTGGAGACTAGATACACAAAAAACTTATTCTAAAATGACTGTGAACATTAATCTATAATTGTACCCCTATAGTCCACATTATAGACTTCATATAAGTTATTCTAATATTCATAAATTTGGGAAAGGAAACATAAGAAAAGTGTGATCTCATATGCTCAATAAGTGTAAACATAATAGATAGAAATTGATGATCATAACTGAGCATAATATAAGCATGTGGGCATGATATCTTAGTCAAGGTCCATGGACATAATATTAGAAAAACATAACCAAATAAGCATGGATAATAAATAATAAATAAAGGTATAAGGATCTAATAAAAACATAATTCATGATTCAGTATAACATTATAATATTTCAAAACACAATATTTTGGCGCCAACATAATCATAAAAAATCATTTCCTTTGTCAAGGATCTCTACCAAAACCATCATCATATAGTTGAAAAAATATCATAATAGATTGGGTTCACTCCCCAATACCTAAAATTTTAGCACATGATATAAAATTATTTACCCAATACATTAAATGGAAATATAATTATGATCCCACTCATCACCTAATGGACATAGTCCCTTAGTGGTTTGGGTTTATATCCCATACCCTTTCATTTTTTTCTCATTAGATTTCAAGATTTACCTAAATAATTAGTGATATATATA
This sequence comes from Viscum album, assembly GCA_963277665.1. Taxonomy (NCBI): domain Eukaryota; kingdom Viridiplantae; phylum Streptophyta; class Magnoliopsida; order Santalales; family Viscaceae; genus Viscum; species Viscum album. The sequence goes on from OY728137.1 coordinate 278,640,560, forward strand.
ATTCCAAACCCACCCATCACATAATGAAAACTATATATAGGTGTTCTATGATAATATAAAAATATTCATATTTAAAATAAAACTTAATTAACCTAGATAAAATAGATGGGTTTCATGAAAACATTCATAGAACATTTTATAACACATCTAGATAAAGAATTTGGATGTTAGAATAAGAACATACACCCTCAATAAATCTTAAAACCTTTTAAGGATGTTGACATAGATAAAAACAAATTTATAAGATGAAAACTTCAAATAGTACCACATAAAATGGGATTGAGAATCATATCATCTAATATCATGAATTTAATTCCCCAAAAGAAAAACAGTATGAGGGAATTAAGAGGGTAATTCATAAAATATGACTTCCAAGGAAATAAAAAAAATTATAAATAGGGAGATTGTAGATAATTAATAAAAATAGATTTCATAGAACAATTTTAATCTTGTTATAAAAAGATGAAGTTATGAGTCACCTTCAAAAAAACATTTTCAAGAAAGTAACATGGAAACATTTTTAAAATAACACTTTAAAAAAAATCGATAATAAAAAATTCAAAAGGACATAATTGTTTTCAAAATTAAATGTGGTTTAGAAGATAAAATATAAGATCATCAAAGGAAAAAACTTTTATAATATATTAAAATACCTTTATTGAAACCCATATCATAAAAGGGATGATGTAACTTTATTTTGAAAATAGGTAAAGAGGAATGAGGAGAAATAATACAAATTTGGATTTAAAAATAAGAAACGAAATAATTTTTGGAAATAAATAATATGTATATGGATGGAAAAAACCATTGATGAGGATTAGAATGATTCTTAACAATGTTGAATTTTTAAGAAAAAATAATTCCTTCAACAAAAGAGAATTGAGGTAAAAAAACTCTTGACAAAGAGTTCATAAGATATAAATGTAAATATATAGAAACATCATATGAATTAAAATATAATTAAATCATTATTATTATTTTACCCAATATATAATAACAAATTTCATAAAGAATGGTCATAACTTAATAAACAGAAATTGAGTATACAAAAACCCGTATGGATTTGGTAACCTTTTAATCATAGCCCTTTGAAAGATAAAAATTGAAATAGAAATATAATTATCATGAATAAAATATAATCATGATAAAATATTCCACATAGATAATATATACACCAAATAAATAAAATTAGTGTATAATAAGTAACATGTATCAAAAAAGGATGTTTGAGACAAAAACCCTTACAACATTGGTATCTCTTAAATCAAAAGAATATGAAAGATAGAACTTGATATGGATTTTTAAATAAAATTAATTTAATAAAGGTATTATAAAATCATCCATAGGGTATTATATACAGCAAATAATATAAAACAAGTGGTGAATATGCAATATGTCTCAAAGAAATAAAAGTGGGATGGAAAACCCTTACCCTTTTACTCCTGACTTTTATGAAAGCTCTTAACCAACATTATAATAAACATAATCATATTGATAAATTTTTTTATAAAATTATTAATATAAAATAAATTTTATATTATTATATTATAATCATTCACTACACGTGTATTAGTTAATTAATGCTCATTTACATTATCAAATGCCAGTAATTTTGATTGTTGCACGTATATTTTGTAATAGAGGAGTCAAACCTTGTTATTTGATAAAATGATCATAATTAAAATATTATTAAAGGTAATTTAATATAATTTCCCTAATTATTAATAAATTTTAAATATTATTCCATGATAATTTTAGTTACGATTTGTGAAGGTGAAATCGGTGAGAATCTTGTTTTAGGTAATTTACTAATATCAATAAATTACTTTATAATGATCGTTGATTTTTTTATCCTTTAAGAACCATATTAAGGAAATATATTAATATTTATTATCATATATATTTTTCAAATATATTTTATAACCATACATTAGGGTGGTGATAAAAACAGAACACATCACTCCATGGAGGTGGTAGTCCGCACGTACACATGGGTGATGTGTTTGTTTTCCATAGAACGGAATGAGGGTAGAAATTGGTTTATATTTTAAGAATATTAATAAAGTTATAAATAAAATATTTATTAATTAAATACCTTTTTTAAATAGACATGTATGGTAGTTATGAAAAATAAAATGCATCTTTCTCAGAGGTGGTAGTTCACAGGTAACACGAACAACATTCTCATTTTTCTAAGGGGAGAAGGTAGAGAATAATTATTCCAATGTCATAAAAACATTTCAGTTTTTCAATAATAATTATTTCATTATATTATAATATATAATATAGTTTTGGAATGTTTTGGTGAGAAAAATATATAAAATAAATTTAAAGAGTGGGTAATACACATGTTGAGAGTTTTAATCTTTACTTGAAATATTTGTGGAAATAAAGGATTTAGGGATTCTTTTGTAACAACCCAGAATTTAATCAATAGAAATTACCTTATTATAATTATTTAATATTTTATAAATTACATAAAATCACCCAGATAACACAATAAAAACTTTATAAATAAAAAATTAATGATGTAAGAGGTATTTTTAGAAATTAAGGATTATATACTAATGGAATAATAACTTGGCCATTGGAATAATAATATAACCATTAGGAATAGTAATCTGATCGATAAAATAGTAACATAACCTATTAAAGTGTAAATAAAATTTGGGTATCTTATAAATGAAAATATGAAATGTTTATATATTGGTATAAGTAAATAAATTTTTTTAAAATGATAAATTAAGTGTTGGTACTTTTGTAAAGAGTAAATTTTTACTTTAAAATTTATAATTAATATAATTTTTTAAAATAAAATTATTTTTTAAAAAATATATTCATAAATTAATATTTTTTTTCTTATTATTATAGTATAATTTTATGGGACCTTAATTAATTCTTTAAAGTGTCATAAAATAAGTTTTAATTTTAAAATCGGTATTTTTTAATAAATGATTATTTTAAATAAAAAGTAAATTTATCGTACATATCAAATTATTTTCATAGAATGAAGTCCATTTATTTATTATACATGTTGAAAAAAAATTAGTGTTAATTTTTTTAGATTTTTCTAAAATAGTTGATTTTTTAGTGAATACTGAAATACGGTAATTTATGGTATTTAAAAAATACTTGAATTATTGAGTCATGGATGATGTATGGATGAGGTAATAACCTTTTAGTTAAAACTCACATGAACTAGTTATTGTAATTAGTCATAAGAATCAACGTTATTTCTTGTCAAGATCCAAAATAATAAACAAATTAATAAAATAATAAAAAAAACACCCCTATCCTCCCTTATAAATACCACCCCTCACCACCCCTTCTCCTCACACCTAAAAAGACTTTAATCTTTTAAAAATTATTTCCAATACTCTTAAAAAGTATCTTACCCATGTCTAAGAGGATTTTTTCTCAACAAAAGACTAAACCTGATTTTTCCTAAGGAGGCTCTCAAGGAGAAGAAGTTCAAGATGTAAAATCCTCTTTCATTTTATTTTAAATTTATTTTTATTTTAGTATACTTCCCGCACCCCTATAAAAAGTAACATGATAACTCTTGAATCATATATATACTGTAATTTTATTTTATTTTAATGTTATATTCACCATTAATTCTCTTCTCTTCCTTTTCTGTTCTAAAAATGAAAATATAATCCATGTGGTGTCGATTCACCACCTTCATGGACAATGATTTTTTATTTTCTAATACTGCATTCAAGGATGGTCATAAAACCATTTTTGTGGTTAAATAAGATTTTATTATACTTATTATAAGTCAAATAATGTTATAGAACCATTATATAAACATTATATTAAATGAAATGATAGAAGTTTGTGATGATTGTAAAAACCACCAAAATAAATTAAATCTCTTAATATTTTTTCTAATGAATCATCCTAATAACATATAGAAAATGATATAAGACCATTTAAACTTCTATAATTTCATTAATAATGTATAATTTCAATTCTGTATAAAAATTCAAATTTTACGTGATCTTTCATACATGTATGCAAGTGAACCAATCATGAAAACCAAGGAAACAAACACTCTCAAATGATGAAATTGAATCTTATAACTCATAAAAAAAGCCATAAATAAACTTAATAAAATTTTATTTATTAAAATAAAAGTTTATTAGGTTATGATTTAAATTATTAATGAATCTAATTCCATTATCTAGGACCTTAAGTGAAAGTATATAACACTTTCGAACATAAGATAAGGGATTCTCTCTGAACCTTCATTTTTTCTTCAAGTTACATTTTATCTTTTTTCACCCCAATGTAATTATTAATTATTCTTATTTACACCTAAAAATTATATTTTTATACTCCAAACATATGTAACTATCTCAATTCTTCTTTCTTTTATGGGTAAATACATGTTTTATAAGGTACCATTTTCAATTCCTCTCAATAAGCAAGCCCGATTAATGGAAACTTCCCAATTTCATACCCATTTTCAAGTACAATAAATTATATGTTTTAAGCCACAATTATATTTTTAAAATTATTAATTTTATAATGAAAAAATATCTTAGTTAATTTATGGTTTTATACAAACAATTATTCCTTTTTCCTATTTAAAGACTCTTTTCTATTTTCCCTTAAACGGCACTGAAGTGTCTCATTTATAAAGTTTCTTAAACATTGTTTTTAAAAGTTTTCACTTAATTTGGACATAAATTATCATTATATATTCCTATTTTATCTTATTAATTACCATATATGATTTAAATCCAATCTTTCATGGAAATCATGATGATACTCCCATTGGTTATGCCTTGTGACATGATTATGATACCAATTTCCTTCCATGGGTAACCCTTATGTTTATTCCTTATGTTTTGATTCTTCATGAAACACACATATTCATGACCATGTAATGATGGGTGTTCCCATATAGTGCTCCAATTAATTGGGTAATGTTTAGTCTCATGAGTAATCATGTTGGGATAGGGAGTAAACCTGACTCCTTTAAGGGACTTATTCACTATGTGCAATGGTATTGGTAGTTAGACTTGACTCATGATAATTTCATGTTATATTTTGTTACCAAATTCCTATGATGACATGGTTACATGATCCCATGTTCTAAATTTTATTCTTCCTTGTGCTTATTCATGTTTCATTCCCTTTTATGTCATCATTTTATGACTTATAACCCATGTATTATGCTTTACTTATATATTTATTCCCATGCTTGTATTTTTAGCTCATCCCTTTGGTTCATGTAATCCCCAAGTTATCCTATGAATATGTAAGAGCTAAAAGTAAGTTATCATCTCTTTATATATATTAAATAAAAGATGTTTTGTTTTTGTTTCATGCTTTCTAATTATGTACCTAATCTTCCAAAGATACTAGACTTTACAATCCTTGGTTTTTATTTCATGGTTAATTTTTATTAAAATCATGTAAAAATATTTATAAAAGGCTAGGTCCATTATAGTTGGTATTAGAGGATAGTATGGTTATTTTTAGAGATTAGGATTTGAAAATTTTAATAAGAACCCTTGGGATAACTCTATCACCGTGGATAAACTAGATTGAAACTTAGGGAATCACATATTATTGGGATGCATGAACCCTTTCTCCTTGAAGGAAATTATAATAGGAAAAACTTAATACCTCATTGAATTGGTATAGAAAATAAATAATGATGATTGGAAAGTGATCTTTAGGGTTTTAACATTTTTGTGAAAAACAAAATTTCGAGGGTGAAATTTCATAAGGGGGGAAATGTAATGACCCGTAACTTTATCAATCTAAATTCCATTCTTATAATTATTTAATATAGTATAAATCATATAAAATCACATATAAAACACAATAAAATATTTATAAATGAATAATGAATGAAATAAGAGGTATTTCTAGAAATTAAGAAACCTCTATCGATGGAATAATAACTTTATTATTGGAATAGTAATATAAATATTAGGAATAGTAATCTAACCAATAAATTAGTAACCTCACCTATGAAATTGTAAATAAAATTTGGTAATCCTATAAATGAAAATATTATATATTTATATCTTTTTATGAGTAAATAATTTTTTAAAAAATGATAAATTAAGTGTTGGTATTTTTGTAAAGAGTAAATGTTTATTTACAATTTTATAATTAATATAATTTTTTAAAATAAAATTCATTTTCACAAAATAGATTCATAAATTAATATTTTTTTCGTAAGATTATAAGATAATTTTATGATACCTTAATTAATTTTTCTAAGTTTCGTAAAATTAGTTATAATTTTAAAATTGGTATTTTTCAAATAAATGATGATTTTAATTAAAAAATAAATTTATCATACTTAAAAATTTATTTTCATCAAATTGAGTCCATTTTTTAATTATAAGTTTTGAAAAATGGTTAGGGTGAATTTTTTAAATTTTTATAAAATAGTTGAATTTTTTTTGAATTGTGAAATACGGTAATTTGTGGTATTTAACAAATACTTAAATTATTGAGTCATGGATGATGTTTAGATGAGGTAAGAACCCATTATTTTGAACTCAAATGAACTATTTTATGTAATTATTCACAATAATCAACACTATTTCTTATCATGATCCAAAATAATAAGAAAATGAATAAAATAATCAAAAAACACCCCTCCTCACCTATAAATATCACCCCTCACCACCTCATATCCTCACACCTCTAAAGCCTTGGAGCTTGTAAAAATTCTATACAATCCTCTTTCCAAGTTTCTTCCTCACGTCTAGGATCCTTTTTTATTAATAAAATACCAAACCCAATTTTCCGTAAGGAGGTTCTCAATGAGAAAAACTTCAAGGGGTAAAATCCTCTTTCATTTTCTTTTAAATTTATTTTTCTTTTATTATCCTTCCCTCACCCCCCTCCCCCACCCGGTCCAAAGTAGAATGATAAATATAGTATCATATATATTTTTTAATTCTATTTTTTTAGTGTTATATCCACCCTCAATTATCATATCTTCCCCTTTTTTCTAAAAATGAAAACATCATCCATCAGGTGTTGATTCACCACCTTTGTGGATGATGGTTTTTTTTTCTAATAGAACCGTCAAGGATAGTCATAAAACAATTTTTTGTTAAATAATATTTTATTATAAATATTATAATTCATATAATGTTCTATAACCATTAGATAAACATGATATTAAATAAAATGATTTAAGTTCAAGATGATCATAAAAACCACCAAAATAAATTAAATCATTTTCATTAACATTTTATCAAATGAATGATCCTCATACAATATAAAAAATGATATATAATACTATTTGAATTTATTTAAGTTCATTAATAAAATATAATTTCAATTCTGGATAACTATTCCCATTTTACATGATCTTTCATACATTTTTACAAGTGAACCAATCATGAAAACCAAGGAAACGAACACTCCCAAACAACAAAATTGAATCTTATAACTCATAAAAAAGGCCATAAATGAAGTTAATAAAATTATAATAAAAAAATCATGTTTAATTTGTTCTTATTTAAATTATTAATGAATATAATTTCATTATCCATGATATATAGTGCAATTACAGAACACTTTCAGATGTAAGGTAAGGAATTCTCTCTGAACCTTCATTTTTCCTTCAGGTTGCACTTTCTCTCTTTTTACCCCAATGAAATTCTTAATTATTACTATTTAATACTCATAAATTATTTTTTTATGTTACAAACATATGTACTAATCTTAATTATTCTTTCTTTGATGGGGAAATATATTCTTTATAAGGTTCCCTTTTCAATTCCTCCCGATAAGCAAGTCTGATTAAAGGGAACTTCCCAGTTTCATGCTCATTTTCAAGTACACTTCATAATATGTTTTAATCTGCCATTATTTTTCTAAAATCACTCATTTCATCATTAAAAACTATAATAGTTCATTTCTAGTTTTATTCAAACAATTATGTCTTTGTTCACTTTAAAGACTCTTATATTTTCTCTTAAACCGCACCGAAGGGCTCATTTCTAAAGTTTCTTAAAGATTATTTTTACATGTTTTCAATTAAGTTGAAAATTTATAATTATCTATGACTATTTTACCTTATTAATTTCTATGTATTATTTAAATCCATTCTTTCATGGACATGATTATGATACGCCCATTTTTTATGACTTATGACATGATTATGATACCAATTTCATTCCATGGGTTACCCTTATTTTTATTTCTTATGTATTGATCCATCATGTGGCACACATATTAATGAACATGTTATGATTGGTGCACCCAGATATCACTCTAATGAATTGGGTAATTTTTAGTCTCATGAGACGTCATGTTGGGATAGGAAGTATACCTGATTCCTTTATGAGACTTTGTCCGCCATGTGTAATGATATTGGTAGTTAGCCTTGACTCATGCTTATATCATGTTGTATATTGTTTCCACATTCCTATGATGACATGATTACATGATCCAATTTTCTTTATTTTATACTTCCATATGTTTATTCATGATCTATAATTTTTTATGTCATCATGTAATGCCTTCTAACCCATGTGTTATGCTTTACTCCTATGTTTATTCCCTTACTGGGATTTTTAGCTCATCCCTTTTGTTCATATATTCACCAGGTTATCCTATATAGATATAAGTTATAAAATAAAATTAGTATCTATTCATTGATATTAAATAAAAGATATTTTGATTTTGATTTTATGCTTTCTAATTATGCACCTAATCTTATAAAGACACTAGACTTTACACTCCATGGTTTGTATTTCATGGTTAATTTTGCTTAAAATCATATAAAATATGTATAAAAGGCAAGGTATGTTATATAATTATAGAACAAGGATATATATAAAGTGGAATAGGACTCCAGAATAGTTAAAACAACAGGTTTTCAAGAATAATTTCAAGGCTAAGTGTGACTTGAAGAGGGTGGAAGTGAGCTCCCTTTATAGGTGAAAAGAGGGACATTTCCTTGGAATTGAATGGTGGGTAAAAAGTAAGAATGGAATTGCATGATATTTGTGTGAGGAAATGTTGGTGATAAATTTAGGTATGAATTTAAAACCTAAAAAATTTATTCTATAATTTTTTTGTGTCAATCTAATTTAGTAAAATTCGATCAACTTTATGTTACCCATTTTTACACCTATTAACCTTGAAGTTAACTATGGTAATTATTTTTTAACGAAAAATATAATATGACCCATTTTACTAAATTTTGACATATTTATTCTGATTTTGGAATAAATTTAATCAAATTTTATTTCTAAATATATGAAAATTAAATTTTTTATTAAAATATATAATATATAGAAAAATGTTTTTATAGGAAAATTTCATTAGAATAATAATTGTTCTTTGTATAATTTTATATAAATGAATAATTAAAATAGTTTTAATCTATTTATACACACACACACACACACGTTGTATTAGATTTATAATTTAATAAATATCAATTTAATTTATTTATATAAAAGAATATAACTCTTAAAATAATTCTTTGAAAATAAACCTTTTACCATAATCGTGGTAATTAACTTTAATCTTGGTAACTTGTTTTTATACCTAAAACTGAAATTACCCTTGTTAAATAATTTTAAAATGTTGATTAAAAATATTAAAATTATTTTAACAAATTCAATTTTTATGGTGATAAAAATTAATTTTAATATAAGTGTGCATAACATATAAAAACAATTTTCAGAAAAATGTATCTTTTAAGCATAAAATGAATTTATTAATTAAATAGTATTAACTATTGAATAGAATTTAACTTATTTTATTGTATATATTATCAATAAATTTCATTAAAACCATTATTTAACCATAATATCATAAAATCTATAATGCATAAAAATAATTTTTTAGTTGAATATATTATTATACATAAAATGATTTATTAATTATTTAACTACAATAATTGAATTTTATCAGTTCATAAGAATTAAAAATGAAATTTATTTTTATCTATACATATGTTTTATAATGTGGTTACCATTATTTATTCTCACCAGCTCAATGGATACATTATAACACTAATATTTTAATACTTATAATTTTCTCTTAAAAGAGTGTGTCGTGGTTCGTTTTAGTTTGGTGTTATATGAGGAGAAAGATATTAAACATATTATTTAATTAAAGGAAAATATATACTAAGATTTCAGGGTGTTACATTCTACCCCCCCCCCAAATAAATTGTATCCTCGAAATTTAAATTTCCCTCAGTGATGAGAATAGGTAATGATATTCTGAATATAGTCATTACTCGAGATATGATTTCTAATTAAATATAAACATCATTAACAAGGGTAAGACATAGAAACATATCTCATGATTGAATATTAATACCTATATAATGGAATTAATCTCTATATAGTGTTCATAGTCATCCTTGTACTGATAGATGATCATAGGTTAGATTAGGATATGAAATGTGACTTCCTCATCCTAAAAGTTGATATGGGATCTATGCAGAGCGGGATAATCAATGTCCAAAATCACATAAAATTCATCTAAAGGGAGAATAATAATATTTAATGAATCAAATTACCATAAACTTAAACTTGGGATATAATAATCATTCAACTAGAATTTTTCTCTAGTAACTCGGTATCAAATCATTGGGGTGGATATTTGATCCTCTTAAAAAATGTCTTATATATAATGGGGTGTTTAGATCTAAAATAAAATAAGTCTCCCTCAAATATAAAGTATAATATAATTTTACCTTAATTATCACAATCATATTCAGTGTTAGTCATTACCTAAGCCTTCCCTTCACTATTTTTCTTAGGAATATGTTATCATCGGTTGTCTTTATTAAACCTTAGTTTGGTATATATATCATCATAATGTATATACTACTTATAATTGTAGTATTAGGGTTTTGGTAGGTTCATTAGGCTGATAATTATTTTCATTATTCATATCCATTTAATATTAATGTGTTTTATGGCCTTGTCTTCCACACTCTAAGAATTTACATGATACCTAGATACAATTCCCCCCATGTTTCTTACCACATTTGTGACATGTGGAAAGATAAATATTATTTCCTTCATGGTCATTTTCACCTAAACTTATATAAAACTATATTCTTGTCTTATTTGGTAATTATAGGAGTTTTTTAAGGTTTGGGTTGTTAATCGTAACTTGTGGTAGCTGGGTGAGCATAACCACAAGATTTTCAGCACCAATTTCTATCCTATTTGGTTTCTCATTAGGACAATCAACACATTTCCCATCATATTTATTTTTAACTTAATTTAACCTTACTTCATCCATTACATAAATAATGTAAAGTTAAGGTATGAGAATACTTATATAAATGTAAAAGATGGAACTATAAACATATAGAAAGTAACTCATAAATGAAATGTATAGAATAGCTTATGAGACTCTTGATTTCAATCAATTTTATCCATGGTCATATTCTTATTAGGTTCTTTAAACTATTGGTTATATATTACATCATAAACTTCTATTTAAATACTTAATAATGGTTTTTAAAGATCATGTAAATCAGACAAATCATATCCTCTAATATTTTTAAACCAGGTGTGTTGTTAGGATGACTTTTTGGACATCGAGTAAAGATCAATTTAACACTCAACCAACCTTTTCTAGGACTACTACCACTAGGTGCATCTGTGTTGGAGCCTTCATCCACATGTTTTAATCCAATAAGGGATTTTATTACAAGTTAACCACATACTCAAGAATTTACCAAAATTTTAGTATGTTCTACAAAATTTAGATTTTCTCATAGGGTTTTCATTAATATTTTCTAGTACTAATCCCTAAAAATAACTAAAATAGTACCCAAAAATTACTAAACCCTTATTTGATACTAACTAAGGAACCCCAAACCCACACTCCTAGATCCAGTGCTAAAAACACATACTTTACAACTAGATTTTATACCAAGTTATATTAATCCAGAAAAAATTACATATATTTTTATAATTTAAACATTATATCTCATAATAATCACACAATTTTGAGAAACTTTAGGTTTAGTGTCATTGAAGACTAGATACATAAACAAATTATTTTACAATGATTGTGAACATTCATCTATAATCATACCCCTAAATATCCCATTATAGACTTATAATTAGTTATAATCATCTTTATAACTAGGGATATGGAAGTATAAAAAAGGGGTGATCTTAAATGCGCATTAAGGGTAGTCTTAAGAGATAATAATTGATGATCATAAGTGAGCATAAGACAAAAATGTGGGTATGATGGAATAATCAGTCTCCATGAACATAATAATATAAAATCATACCCAAATAAACATGGATCATAAATAATAAATCATGTTATAAGTATCTGATCATAACATAAGACATGAATCATCAAAACATAATAACTTTTCAAAATATATGATTATGGAAAGAACATATGCATCAAAAATAACTTCTTTTTCCAATTCTCACTTCCAATACCATTATCATATAGTGTATAGAGTCTCATAATATATTGGTTTCACTCCCCAATCCTTAACATTTCATCTCATGTGATATAATTATTTTCTCAATGCATTGGAGGGCTATATTGTAACACCCCTAAATTTATATATAGAAATTTCCCTTCTGGATATATATGTGTGTGTGTGTGTGTGTGTGTTTCATATAAGTTTATATAGAAAATAAGAACTAAAATAATCTTATCATTAATATTGAACATAATATGTTTAAAATATTTCCTTTGGGATAAAAAATCTAACTTGTGGTATAGTAATTATATATATATATATATATCATGTTTTAAAATGAATTTTACAAAAAAAAATTATTTAGTTTTAAGCACTTATAAATAAAAAACTTATCAATTATATAATTGGAATATAATAAATTGAATTTTATTTTTTGATTCATCATGTTAAAATGATCTTAGGATTAATTTTTTGGATTTTTCTAAAATAATTGATTTTTTAGATGAATTGTGAAAAAATATTTCTTTTTGCTGATGTCGTCACTTTTATATGACATGGAATTTTTTAAAACTTGTTATTATAAAAAATATATATATTTATAAATTAAGATAAAGTATTTAAAAAATAATATTTTCAATTTATAAAACCCATGATTATCATTTTATAAAATCCAATAAGATTTTATGAAAGCTATTTTTCATCTCTTTCTTTAATTAAATTTACACATGGAGAAATTAGGTTTTGGATTAATTTTAATGTGACATAACTATTTTTTGAAACATAATAACCCTATTTATATCATTATAATTAATTATTATGATACTTTTTTTCAATACCTAAACATTATACACTTTTCAAAGAATAGGTTTTTTATGTTTTATGTGCGCTAATACTAAAATTAATTTTTATAAATATTAGAAATATTATTCTATAAAATGTTTTAAATTTGTAAAATCATAATGTTCAAATTATTAAATAGTTTAAATTTAAATTTTTCCATTAAAATTATTTTCCAAGGGTGTAATTGGAGTTACCATGGTAAGGGTAAATTATGGTAAAAGTGGTTTAACATGGTCAAAAAGGTTTAAACATGTAGAAAACGTGTTGTATATTGGGTTTTAGAGGGAGTATAAGAATAATAAATTTACCTAAACCATTATTTCCCATTTTGGATCCTTTTTACTTTAATAATGGGGTGATATAATTGATAAATGATGAGTTTTTACAAAAGTTCCCTTTTCTTCACTTATAAAATGAGACCACCTCCTCCCCATTTTTTCACCCATTAAAAAGCATTATATTAACCAAAACTCTACCTAATTCTCTCATAAAATCCTTAAACATGATTTTTAATCCTTTTTCTCACCAAAATACCAATCTAAGGAGTCTTAAGGGGTTACCCAAGGGAGAACTTTCAAGGGAAAGGTAACACCCTCAACCCAACATTTCTAAGCTCTTTTCTTCTTCTACATGCCTCAATTCCCCTCTATACATAAAGGTATGACCACAACAGAATTATTACTATTATTAAATTTTATTATACTAATGTAGTATCCATTTTATTACTTCCTTTAAAATAAATGAGAAAAATAAAAACAAAGCAATGCATGTGTGTGGACTACCGCCTCCATGAACGAAATGTTTTTTTCTCCATGAACACCTAACATAAATGAATTTAAAAATGTATTTAGTATGTAAAAATTATATTTTTTACACTATTAATTTTTTTAATGATAATATATAAAAATTTATAAGTAGTAAAAATAATAATTGGTTATAGTAACTTTAACTGCTGTAAATGGACTTATCAATGAACCTTTCTTAATATGGGTATTTTTTGATAACCTTTGAAACTATATAAGTGTTTTATTAATGTAATAATAAAAGTAAATGGACCTAAAAATTTATAGATATCATGAAGTTATTTTACAACACCTTTTACCATATCCAACATAGTGAAAGTGTTATAAATAAAATAACCGAACAACCCTGAGTAACTGACGTAATCAGAAACTATATAAAAAAATAATGAATGCTTATAAATGGACATTAGAAAATAAAATATAGATGGATAAGGTTATTTTTTATATATTTCGTGAACTTAATTTAATTATTCATGAAGTTAAGTGAAAGTGTATATTGCTTTCAGACACATGGTAAAGGATCCTATGAACCACCCTCATTGCCTTTTGGTTACACATTCTCTTTCTTTTTCTCCATTTTCCTTTATCTTCATCTAAATTATGTCATCCATATTATGTATATATATTATATTCACATATATAACTTTTTTTATTTACCTTTATTTTTTGGTTAATGTACATTTTTAAATTCCATTTAAAATTTTCTCTCTTAAGTGAGCCCGATTTAAGGGAACTTCCATCTTCCTAATTTCATGTCAAGTATCTCCCCATAAAATGTTTTTTCTCATAATTTATATTTTATAAAATACATAATTATGTTATTAAAAACCTTTTTATTAAAATTAGTTTTTTTTAAGAAAATAATATGAATTTAAATATCCATTTCTCATATCAAAAATCTTCACCTAAGTAGTATTTTGTATTCTTACAACTCTATTTTTCTTATGAATTTTTTCTTTAATAGAAATAATGTTCAAATATAATGTTTTTTTCAAAAATGAAGTTAAAAATTGATTTATTTCATTATTTTATTGAAACTATATATAAGTCCTTCATTTATGTCTTTAGACAAGATTATGAAATGCACTTCCTTATTTTGGGTTATATTGTGCTTAAGATTTATGTATAGTTTATTTTATCTTGTGGAACACATATTCATGTACATATTATGATGTTATAGGTGGTCCCTTTATATACCACTAATTCATTAGGTAATGTTAATGTCTCATGAGATACCATGTATCGTGTATGGGTGGTTATCCTAAGAACACTATGTTATAATGGCGGTTAGCCTAAGCATACAATGATTATGATGGAAGTTAGCCTATGTTATGTTGTTTTATTGGTTAACCTTGAAATATGATTATTATTTCATTCTTTATAATGTGGTAACATTATTATGATTCCATGATATTATAATTTCATTCCTTTATACCTTATTTCCATGATTATTATTGTCCTTTTTATAGTGTCATTTTATGCCTCCTAACCTATTTATACCTTCATGATTTTCTTTTATTATTCCCTTAATGGATTTTTTAGCTCACCCTTCCCATTATTTATTTTTCCACAAGATATACCATACATTTTTAGAGGACTTGTGGGAGTAATATAACCATTTTGAGTTTTAAATAATGACATTTTGTTTATGTTTAAGATTTTTTATTTATGTATCTAATTTTCTAAAGACGCTTGAATTCTCAGTCATCAGTGTGTATTTATTGAAAAAGAATGTTAATAATGATGAAATTGTATTTTTTTAATTATCGGTTCACTATAGTTGGTATCAAATAAAGGTCTAGTTATTTTTGTATATTAGGATTGGAAAACATTAGTGAAAACTCTAAGTATAGGCCTAAGAATAGGATATGAGCCTAAAGTTTTAGTAAAGTATAGGTTGTGTGATTTTACTAGAAAAAGACTTATGTTTATATATACTAGAAAGTGGATGTAGGCTATAGTACATTTTAACCTAGGGGTAATAACCCTGAAGAGGATGTGTTGGGTATTAACTCAATCATGTCCTAGTGCACAACAATGAGCCCTAACATTACACCTGGGATAAACAATCCTGAGGGATATGATTTGGATAATTCACATGTTCTTTAAAAACTATTATGAATGATTCCTACTTATTATTAAGTTAATTTATGGTGGGAACCTAATAGGAATGTTACCATGGATAACATAGATTAAATCTCATAAATTCATAAATTAAGGTATGCACAATAATAATGAATTATTTATTCAATGGTTGTAGTTTCATTTTACATGGTAATTAATTTGTGGATATGCACCCTTAATATCCATTTATTCTATAATATAGGTGGAAATATGAGGAACCATGTCAACAATGTATGTGATGGGAAGTATGGTGATTTCCCTAATGAAATTCCAAACATGATAGGAGCTGGAGTTAAGAACTTAATGGGAACACAAGAAAAACTTACGTAAGTTATGGTTAATAATGTAAATCATGTGGAATTCCCTTATAATACTAGGATATATTAGGTTTTAGGGGATTCCATTATATGTTTAATGCCTCCTATATTTAGTGAATCTTTTGATTTGTTATTTACGGTGCAATGGATTAACTCTATGGAGAATATATTCATTATCCTATAATGTGCTAAGAGGGATAAAGTTAAATTGAAATGTTATCATATTGAGGGATAATTTTATCAGTGGTGGATACTAATCAAGAATAAAAATTCCTTAGAAGAAATTGAATCTATGTAATGTAGAGAATTCAGGAGGATATTTTTCAGAAAAAATTTTCCTCACTCATTTTATCGAAAAATGGGAAGGGCATTCCTTGAACTCATGAAAAATGAGGTATAATATGTGGGGTCTTATGAGGAAAACTTTAAAACGCTTTATTAGTTCACCTCCTGGTTTTTCATAAACACCAAAATTAAAAATTGATCTCTTATTTTAGGTTTTAAAGCCAAATATTTGAGAATCTTTAGTTGTTCATGAATTTAATAGTTATGAGTATGTTTTCAGATGTTTCCTTAAATTTGAGATGGAGACCAGTGATAAGAATTATAAAATTAACTTTAAATTTAGAGGATAATCATATAGATATCATGATGGAAATAAAATCCAACTATCCATGTGTTGTAATTGTGGGAAGAACCATTATAGAAACTACATCAAAGGGACAAGAAAGTGTTTCAATTACATAAGTTGCATACATAAAGATAATAAATATTGAATCCATAAGAATATTCCCTCTAATTGGATGGATAAAAATAAGTTTCATATCAATCATTAGCTGGTGGTCCAATATTTCAATTATAACCAACATGGACACTATATGAACCATTGCCTTAATCCAAGGGTTTTTTAAGGTAACCAATGACACCAACCTTCAAGTATGAGAGAGTAGGGGTAGAATTATGCTATCACTCATGATAATGTGGATCAGTAAAATAGTGTGGTGATAGATACACTAGTTATTAATTAAAAAATAGTTATCTTATTATTTGATTCCATCTCTAAGCATCCTTTCATGTTGTGAAAGTTTAGTAGAACTATTTAGGCCCCGCTACAAAATATAGAGGTTATGTTGTTAGTGAAAACTAATAATGTAATAATTTTTGCATCCCAAGTACACAAGTCTTCCCTAGTTAATATGTGTGGGATTAATCTCTAATAAAACCTATTCATACTCCCTATAATGTAATTCGATGTTATACTGGATATGGATTGGCTGTCTTTATATAGATCCTACATCAACTTCTAGGAGAAGGAAATAAAATTACATGTTCTAAATTATCCTCTGATTTTGTATAAGTGTAAGGAGGATAAATATGGATCCCCATTGGATTTTTCAGCATAATAATGAATATTTTTTTCCTTATAATAAATAATATCTAGCTCATATGATTGAAACATAGGAGATGATGACTCTGGAAGAAATGATTATCATAAGGGAATATGATTATGTATTTCTTGAATAGTTTTCTAACCTTACTCATAATTGAGAGGTTGAGTCATAAATTGAACTTATATGTGGGAAATTGATGATATCTAAGACTCTTTATAGAATCTCCCTCACTGAACTAGAAAAATTAAAGAAGAAATTGTAAGAGAATCTAGATAATGGATTCATACACCCAAGCGCTTCACCATGGGGTGCACAGGTTCTCTTTATCAAGAATAGGGATGGGTGGATACATCTCTCCATTGATTATAATGATATCAAAAAAATCATGATCAAGTATAAGTATAAATTTTCATAGATTTTTTTCTTGTTCAATCAGTTACACAGATCTCAATACTTCTCTAAATTTTAACTTCAATCAGGGTATCTCTAATTAAAGGTGAAGAAGAAGGATATTCCTAATATTGTCTTTCATAAAATTTATGGGCACTATGATTTCATAGTAAAGCCATCTAGACTCATAAATACTCTATAAATCTTCATGTACTTCATGAATATAGTTTTTATAAATTAACTTGATAAATTTGTGTTAGTATTTATAAATGATATTCATATATACTTCAAAACTAAGGTGTAACATGAGGATCATTTTCATGTTGTACTAAATACATTAAGAAAGGATAAGTTATATATAATGTACAATAAATGTGAGTTTTTTCTAGAGAAAGTATCATTATTGGGGTATGTTATCACAGTTTAATGGATATATGTAGATTCATCATAGACTAAAGTAATAAAGGATTGGACTAGACCAATATCTATTATATAAATCCATAGTTTCCTCAGATTTGTTGGGTATTATCGGTTATTTGTGTGGAACTTCTCATTATTTTAAAACTCGCTAACTAAGTTAACGAAAAATCTCGTGAAGTATAATTGGAATTATGAATGGGATAAAATATTTAAAGAGTCAAATAAGTGGTTAATCACAGCACCTGTACTCATACTACAATCATGTGGTGAAGGATTTTTTATTTATGGTGATGCTTCAAAGAAGATATTGGGTGGTGTACTCATGTAGAATGATAAATTAACAGCCTATGCCAAAATATATTTGAAGGTTCATGAACAGAACTATCTGACATGTGATCTAGAGCTAGTTGAAATAATATTCACATTGAATATTTAAAAGGAATTATCTATATGAGGCGCGACCCAATTGCTGACGGATCGCTGTGACGAACCATCACTGTTGGGCTGTTACCCTCTGGGACGCTCTACCATCTCAGCTGGAAACAGCTCCTTCCCCGGCTGGGGAGCTGACTTCGGGTGATACCCCTTCATGAGAGAGGGTGGTTTCTCTGTGTGGAGGGTTCGAAAAGGCCACACTGGGGAATTCCCTTTTTCAAGAAAATGAAGAGGAATTATATATATGAGTGGAAGTGTGAAATATATACAAAACAAAAAATAATAAAATATATTTTCACACAAAAAGAGATCAACATGAATCAATGATGATGGTTGGATATTATCAAATATTATAATTTCACAATCCACTTCTATCCTGGGAAGAAGAATAAAGTGGAAGATGCTCTATGTAGAAATTATCATACAACCTTATCAATGATGATAATTGAGAAGGATCCAAGGTTCTTAGACATAAAATGATGAACATAGGAGTAATAAAGGAGGGATAATCACCCTATATTTTTCAAATGTTTTTTCAACCATCTCTTTTGGAAAAAAATTAGAAAACCTAAAGGAATGATGTGGAGATACAGAAGAATGTGTATGCAATGAGAGTAGGAAAATCCTTAGTGTTTAATATAGATGATAAAGGAGTAGTGATATTTAGGAAATGAATATATCTGTCATCTGATTAGGGGATAAAGGAGTAGTTGAATTATTCTCATAGCTAAACATTCACCATCCACATAGGAAACACAAATATGTATATAGATATCTGAGAACACTATTGGTGGGACAATATAATAAAGACGGATATTATAGAATATAAATCAAATTTCCTAGTGTGTCATCAGGTGAAGGTTGAGAGAGAAAAACTAAAGGGATTATGAAAGCATTTCCTATACCAACATGGAAATGAGAAAACATCACTATAGAAATTATCATGGGTTTTCCAAATAAATTGAAAGAGAAAAATGCCATATGTTTCATGGTGAACTATCTTATAAGGAATTATCACTTCATTTTAATTCTAAAAGACTTCACACTTGATCAAATTTCAAAGATATACATTAGATAAGTGGTAAGAATTGATGTAACACCACTATCAATTGTATCTGATCGAGATCTGAGGTTCACCTCAAAGTTCTGGAAGACTCTTCTGCATGATCTAAACATAGAGTTAAACATTAGTAAGTCCAATATTCCCCATACTGATGTTCAATATGAAAGAACTATCTATACACTTGAGTATATGTTGATAGTTTTCTCTATGGACTTTAAGGGAGGTTGGGACCAACATTTTCCATTGGTCGAGTTATCATACAACAATAGGTTCCAATCAAGTATTCAAATGGCACTATATAAATCCCTATCTAGGAAGATATGTAGAATACCTATATATTGGGATGAATTTGGTGAACAAAAGTTTTTAGGAATTGATATGGTTGAAGAAATGAAATAAAAGTTAAATACTATTCAGCAACACATCAAAACTAAAAAAATATAACAGATAACCATAAAATAGACTTAGAGTTTGAAGTTGATGATAAATTATTTCTTTTTATATCTCCCTAGAAGCGAGTTATGATGTTTTCAAATAAGGGAAAGTTTGGTCCTAGGTACATTGTCCAATTTGGGATTCTCTATCATGTGGGAGTTGTAACCTATAAAATTGAACTTACATTGAACTTGTCCCAAGTACATGACATGTTTTATATATCTTTTTTGAGGAATTACACATCATATCCCTAACATGTACTTAATCCATAGGTGGTATAGATGGATAATGATCTCTCCTATGAGGAGTATCTAGTGAATATCTTGGACCATAGAGACAAAGTTCTACGCAACAAGACAACTCACCTTGTCAAAATACTTTTGATAAACTATAAGTTTGAAGAGGATACATGGGAACCTGAAGATATAATAGAGAAAAATTACCCTCAACTATTTTCACCTTGATGTATGGAATAAAATTTTAAGGGTGAATTTTCTTTAAGGGGTGAAGAGTGTAACAAACCTGAATTTATATATATAAATTTCTATTATAAATATATGTGGGTGTCATATAAGGTAATATAGATAATAAGAACTAAAATCACCTTATAATTAATTAAAAACATAATATGTTTATAATATTAACTTTGGGATAAAAATCCAATTTGTGGTGTAGTAATAATATAGATATATTTCATGTTTTAAAATGCATTTAAAAAAATGCTTTTATTTCATTTTAAGAACTCATATCCAAAAATGAGTTTTTATCACTTATATAAGTTTAATATAATAAATTTACTTTCATTTTTTGACTCATTAGGTAAAAATTATCTTGGGATTAATTTTTTTTATTTTTCAAAAATAATTGATTTTTCATATGAATAGAAAAAAATAATTTTTTTTCTCTTACTGTCATTTTTATATGACTTAGAAGTTTTTGAGACCATTTTTATATAAAAATATTTATATTTATAATGTAAAATAAATCATTTATAAATATTTTTTCAATTTATAAAACTCATGGATATCATTTTAGAAAATCAATTAATATTTTATGAAAAAGTATTTTTCATATATTTATTTAATTAAATTTATGCATAGTGAAATTAGGTTTTGGATTTATTTTAAGGTCATATAAATATACTTTGATAAATAATTATCTTATTAATATCATTATAATAAATAAAATTGATAATTTTGTTCAATATAAAAACTTTATACACTTTTTCAAAAAATGTGTTTTTACACATTATGTGTGCTAATACTAAAATTAATTTCTATAAATATATGAAATTTAATTTTATAAAATTATTTATATATTTAAAATAATCATTTTAAAATTATTAAATAATTTAAATTCAAATTTTTTCAATTAAAATTAGTTTCCATGGTTGAAAGTGGGGTTACCATGATAAGGGTAAATTAGGGTAAAAGTGGTTTAACATAGTACATAAGGTTGAAACTTGTGGAAAAAATATTTGATTTTGGATAATGAATGTATTATATCCAAACCATTATTTACCATTTTTATATCCTTTTTACTTGAATAATGGAGTGATATTATTGATAAATAATGGTTTTTTACAAAAGTGTATTTTTTTGTTTATAAAAGGAGATCACCTCCTCCTCATTTATCCACCCATTAAAAAGATTTGAATCAAAAAACTCTACACTATTGTCTTATAAAAAACCTTACCATTCCTTTTAATCCTTATTCTCACCAAAATAGCAATCGAGGGAGTCTTAAGGAGTTAACCAAGGGGAGACTTTCAAGGGAAATGTAAGACTCACAACGCAAATTTTCAATGTTATTTTCTTCTTATACACCACTCAAATCCCCTATATACATGAAGTTATGATAACATAATAATTATTAATATTCTAAAATGTTATTATACTAATATAATATTCATTTTATATGTTCTTCTAAAATCATTTATAAAAATGAAAAAAAATTCATGCGTGTGTACGAACTACGACCTCCGTGAATGGTAAGTTTTTTTTCATGACTACCTAACATGGATGACTTTAAAAATGTATTTAGTATGTAAAAATTATATTTTTTTACACTATTAATATTCTATAATGACAATATATGACAATCTATAAGTAATAAATATAATGAATGGTTATACCAACTTTAACTACCTTACACCTATCAAGAAACATTTCCTAATTTGGGTGTTTTTGGGATAACATTTGAAACTATATAAATATTTTAATAATGTAATAATAAAGTTAATAAACCTAAAAAATCTAGAGATCGTGTAGTTATTTTACAACACATTTTACCATAGTCAACAAACCAAAATTCTTACAAAGAAAATAATTGAACAACCCCAAGTAACTGATGTAATCAGAAACTATATTGAAAATCAATAATAAATTATAATAAATTGACATTAGAAAATTAAATATATATGAATAATTTTATTGGGTATATATTTAATGAACTTAATTTAATTATTCATGAAGTTAAGTGAAAGTGTAGACGCTTTTATACATGAGGTATAGAATCCAACAAACCACCCTTGTTACCTTCTGTTTGCATGTTCTCTTTATTTTTTCCCTTTTACTTTATTTTATCCTAAAGTATCTCATCCATTTTATTTATATATGTTCTCTTTATATATATACCTAGTTTACTTTACCTTTCTTTTTTTATTAATTTTCATTTTTAAGTTCCCTTTGAAATTTTCTCTTTTAAGTGAATCTGATTTAAGGGAACTTCCCTATGATTAATTTCATGTCAAGTAACTCCTTATAAAAAATTTTATCTTATCATATTTATTTTATAAAATCCCTCATTATGTTATAAAATCATTTTTTGCTAAAAATAATTTTTTAAAGAAAAAAAATGTGTCATTAAAGATCCTTTGGTCATTTTAAAAAAGATTCACCTAAGTGGTACATTTTTATTCTTACTAATTTGTGTTTCTTATGAATGTTTTATTTAATAAAACTTAATTTTCAAAGATTATTTTTTAAAAAATGAACTTATGAGTTGATTTTTTCATTATTTTTTTTAATATCTATATGATATTTCCTTCTGTTATATCTTAAGACAAGATTGTGAAACCCACTTCTTTATTCTGGGATATATCATGATTATGATTTATGTATGGTTTCTTTTACCTTATGGAACACATATACATCTAAAAATTATTATATTATAGGTGGGTCTATTATATACCTCCAATAAATTGGTTAATATTAATGTCTCATGAGATGTCGTGTATAGTGTACATGCGTTTAGCCTAATTACACTATGTTATGATGGATGGTAGCCTAAGCATGTGGTGATTATGATGGAGGTTATCCAATGTTATATTATCTTGGCATTTATCCTTGAAATATTCTTATTATTTCATGATTTATGTTTTTTCCAAAAGCTTATGATTCTATGATCTTATGATCTTATTCATTTATGCCATGTCTCTATGCTATGATTATCCTCTTTATAGTACCATGTTATTCCTCAAAACCTATCTAATCCTTCATGATTTTGTTTGATTATTACTTTACTAGGGTTTTTATCTTTCTATTTCCTTTATTTACTTTATCCTAGTATATCCCATGTATTTTTATTGGACTTATGGGAGTATTATCACCATTTTGAGTTTTAAATAAAGATATTGTTTTTATGTTCAAGATGTTGTATTTATGTATCTAATTTTCCAAAGACACTAGAACTCTTGATCCTTGATGTATATTTATTATAAAATATTGTTAATAATAATGAAAAAATATGTGTTTAAGTCTTGGGTCACTATATATATAATTCTAGGCCTACTCATCACTTAATGGACATAGTCCCTTAGTGGTATGGGTTCACCCTTCATTCCCATTCATATTATCTCATGAGATATCAAGATTTACTCAATGAATTGGAGTTCTATATAATTTTGGGCCCACCCATCACATAATGAAAACCATACATAGGTGTTACAAGAGAACATGAAAATATTCATATTTAAAACATCACTTAATTAACCCATGGAAAATTTATGGGTGTCATGAAAAATTATCTAGAACATTTCATAATACATATAGAGAAATGAGGACGATTTTATCATAATAACATATCCTCAATGAATCTTGAAATATTTTAAGTTATTTGATGTATATGATAAATTCCTTTATAAGAATATCACTTTAAATGATACCATATAAAAAGGGATCAAGAATCAGATCATTTAATATTAAAAGTTTAATTCCCCAAAAGAAAACTAGTATAGGGGAATTTAGATGGCGATTAATGAAAGATGATTTTTAAGGAAATAATTTTATTTTTAGATAAATAGAAAAATGGAAGTGAAATCATAAAAATATATTTCATAAAACATTTTTTCCTTATTATAAAAATAAGAAGTTACAAACCACCTTCAAAAAAAATTCAAGAAAAGTAACAAGAAAACCTTTTTAAAATAATAAATTAAAATAAATACCCATAATAAATCATTTAAAAGCACATAAAGGTTTTCCAGATAAAATTTGGGGTAGAATATAAAATATATTATCATGAAATAAAAAATATATAATATTTTAAAATACTTTTATTGAAACCCGCATCATAAAAAGGATGACAAAACTCTATCTTGACAAAAGGTAAAGAGAAATAAAGAGAACACGTGAGATAATCCTTATTTAGGTTTAAAAATAATAAATTAATTAATTTTTGGAATGAAATAATATTTATATGGAGGGAAAACATTTAATAGGATGATAATTATTATTAACAACATTGAATTTTAACGAAGAAATAAGTTTATCAATAAAGAAGAATTGATGTAATAACCTCTTGGAAAGGGGTTCATGAGAATCAAATTTAAGTCCTAAAAACATGAGATGAAGTAAAATATAATTTAATCATAGGTTATATTTTACTCAACTTATAAGAGTAAATTTAAATAAGAATCATCCTAACTTAATGAATAGAAATTTAATTCATAAAAAAACTTAGGCTTTGGAAACCTTTGAATCATAACCCTTTAAAAGTAAAAACAAAAAATAGAATTTTAATTATCATGAATAAATAATAATGATAAAATATTCTATATTTTAAGTATATACACCATATAAACAAAATACGTTCGTAATTTGAAACATTTCAAAGAAGGAAGTTTGAGATGAAAAACCCTTACCACAACAGTATCTCTTGAATCAAAAGACCATGAAAGATAGAAATTGAGATTGATTTTAAAATAAATTAAATTTCATTAATGTATGATAAAATCATCCCTAGGTAATTATATACACCTCACAATATAAAACAAGTGGTGAATATGGCATATGTATCAAACAAATAAAAGTGAGACGAGAAACCCTTACCTTTCTTACTTCTGTTTTTCATGTAAGCTCCTTTATCTTCTGTATAGTAAACATAACCATTATAATTAATTATTTAATAACCTTATTCATATCTATTAAAATTTATATTATTTTATTATAATCAGTCACTAAACATTTATAAATTAGTTAATTCTTATTTTTATCATCAAATTTTAGTAATTTCGATTGTTTCATGCATGTTTTGTAATTGCAATATCAAAACTCATTCCATGGTAAAAAGTTTATAACTCCAGAATTATTAAATTTAATGGAATATAAGTTTCCTAATGTTTTATAAATTTCAAATTTCATTCCCAGATATTTTTATTTATGATTCGTGAATATTAAATTGATGATGATATTGTTTCAAGTAATTTTTCGATATCAACATATTACTTTATAATGAGAATTGATTTTTGTGTCATATTTTAAAACCATATTAATGAAATATATTAATCCTTAATATAATATATATTCATAAAATATATTTTATAACCATATTTTTAAGGAAATGATGGAAAACGGAACACATAATTCTATGGAGGTGGTAGTCCACACATACACTTGAACGACATTATCATTTTCCATAGAACATAAAAAAGGTAGAAATTGATTAATATTTTTAGAATATTAATAATGTTATAAATATAATATTTATTCATTAAATTTCCATTTTTAACTAGATTCATTAGGTAATTATGAAAAATAAAACACATAGTTCATGGAGGCAGTAGTTCGTACATAACACAGACAACATTCTCATTTTTCTAAAGAAGGGGGGAAGGTATAGAATGAGTATTCAATTAACATAATAATATTCCAGTGTATGAATAATACTAATTTTATTATATTATAATGGATAAGATAGTTTTGAATGAGGGTGGATATATCACCCTCTATTTTAAGTAAGTAACCCTTTATTAATGCTTTTTAAGTATGTAAAGTGTATGGGTAAATTTTGGGAGGGTTTGGAAACATTTTAGAATGTTTTGGGGGATTTTATAAAGGTTCTAAGTTGGTTCATGGTTAGTATAAATTTTGAAACTCCTTTAGGAAACCATGAACATTGAGATAGAGGCTAAGGGAAAGGCACATGGTTATACGCATGGTTTGTCCAAACTGTGCGGCCTCCTAGGAGAATCTGTGAAAAATGGGATAGTGATATTTTACATGGTTGGTGCATGGTTTGTCTAACCATGTGGTACAACTATGTGAGGTCCTTCTTGAGGTAGATCCTGGTGCATGGTTTAAAAAAAAGATCCTAAAAAAATGGATCTAGGCCAGGATTAAGTTTGAACCCCTCATTTTTTATCCAAATAGACCCTAACTAAATATTTCTCCCTTAAATAGGTTGTGAAACCTTTCCTCATCGAATTGGAAGTGGTCAGTTCTTGGTGCATTAAAGCCTAATTCCCTTGGTAATTCCTCATTTGTGGTAGTTTTTCATGGGTTTTCTTAGATATACTTTCTACCCTATCTTAATTTCATATATCTAGTCCATTGTGGATATATATATATGGTTTTTTATGACAATAAGGGTTATATTTGGACTCGTTGATGTTAGGGGAAGAGATCTAAGGTGGGTTTTTGGATATTTGACCTGATTTTGTGGGTATTTTTATGTCGTTATTCATTTTCTCCATAATTACTGAGGTAGGTGTCTTCACTCTTGACTCCTCTTGCTAGAACTAGAATGATTGGTTTCAAATTGTTTAAATTGATTGAATTTAGTTGTGAAATTTTTGTGCAAATCATGGTATAAATCCTATTTAGTGGTGGTTTTTGGATTTCTAAGAAGCTATGGAATTGTTGTACAAATTTCTTTGATAAATGATTTTAAAATGTTGGTTTTAAAATAGTTTCTTGGCTTGATTCATGAAAAATGGTTTTGTGAAAAGTTTTTCAATAAAAATATTGTTTTATTGAAATGGTTTTGGCATGATTGTATTGGCATGGTTTTTGGGCATACTTGGTGGTGTGTGTTCATGTTTCATTTTATGAGGTCTTGTGGAAATATGACTCAGTGCTCAGTGCCAAAGTTGTAATGGCACATGGGATTTTGATTACCTTATGACAACTTGGTAGATCAATGATAAACCACTCATGAGTATGGAACTATCATAACAAAGAATGCATGTATGGATGTGTGGGTTTGTGGATTGAATGGGATATGCCAAAAAGGGAATATGAAATGGTTTAATGAATTGTATGTTTATTTCCTTGGAAAATAGTTTTGGTGTGGAAAATTATGTCGCATAAAAATATTTTTGGCATTCTGGTAAATTGTTTAAACTGTTTTATATAAATTGTTTTATATAATTATGATAACTTGTTCTATCCTAGTGGCGTGAGTAGGGAAGTAATTTTAAGAAAGCCTACTGAGTTTCATTACTCACCCCTGCTTTGTAACTTATGTTCTTTTTCATGTATTGTTTATTGACACGCTGAAAAAGGTAAATTATCACACTTCTTTAATGGTGTTTCGTGATACTTGGGATATATTGTGGATTTGGACCATGAAGCATGTTTGGAGTTGTGGAGTGATGTCCTTGGAGTCCTTGGGTTTTGTTGGTTTTGTCTTCCATTGTGTACTTATTGTTAGTAGTCTTCTATTTTGGTACTTTTTAGTGGTTTGGTTTTGATATAAATGGCATTACCTTGATTTGTTTACATTTTTATCATGCATCATGTAGTAGTTTATTTTTTTATGGAATTTTTGGTTGGGTTATTTTATTTTTAAAAATGGAAAATCATCTCCAACTTGTATTGAATCTCTTGGCATTTATTTTCAGCCTTTGGTGCCTTGGGAATGTATCTTAAGTCCATGTATAAATTCTTCCTTAACTAAAGCTAATAATGAGGGGTGGTATGTTACAATTTGTATCATCTTGTTCAGTCCTTGACTTGTAAGTGGTATAATTCTTGGTCAGTCTTTGACTTGGTTATCAATTTTGTCGGTCTTGGATTTGAAATTCATTCTAGTATATTCCTTATGTCAGGTTGGTAGAAAGGATTAGGAATGTTAGGACTTGAAATTTAGTTCATAAAAATACATAGCTAACATTTTTATGCTGAACTTAAAATTACCATGGAGTTAGGTACATAAGTTTTTTGGAGACACTTATAGGAAATTAGAATCTCACTGTCATGGGTTTATCTAATGATACGAGCATGAAATTCATTTTAGAAATGACTTCCCACTAGGAGTGAATATTTCATTTTGAGTAATTATTTATGTTTTTTTGAAAAAAAAATATTTTTGAAAATTATTGGAAAAAATGTTTTCAAATATGATATTTTGAAAACGACATGAAAGTAGTATTTTGAAATTGGTTTGATTTTCAAAAGTATATTAGACTTTCCAAAAATAATTGAACATGGAAAATTTTTATTTTTTGAAAGAAATTTTGTGATAGATGATGTCATGGAATTTAAAATTGTTAATACTTTAGTTTCTAGAGAGTTAGAGTCATGGATTTTGTTGTGTTTTTAGAAAATGAAACTCGGTAGGTGTCGTAGAAACCAACTGGTAGAAGATGTTGAGAATGTGGTTGCACCTAATACATGGGTAAACCAATAGCTAGTTCAAGGTATTATCCAAGAATTTCAGGCTATATGCAAAGTGAATAGGAGGTATGAACCAAGGCAAGTGGATCATTCCATCCAGTTCCAGAAGAAGAACACACCCATCTTTCAGGGTGATTTAGAACTAGAGAAGGTGGAGGTGTGGATGAATATGATAAATCATATCTTCGATTTCCTTGGCACACCAACAGAGATGAAGGTAAATATGGAAATGTATATGCTGGAGGATCCTGCATTCCAGTGGTGGGATTTAGCGGTTCGGGATAAATTAGACCAAGGCCTGACATGAGAGGATTTCGAAGAATTGTTCAATAAAAAATTCTATCCTTGCACGTTCAGGATTTCAAAAATGACAAAATTATTAAACTTGAAATATGAGAACCTCGCAATGAAAAAGTAATTGGATAAATTTATGAATTTAGTCCTCTTTTCACTTGAATTTGTTTCTAGTGTGTCCTTGTAGACACGCACCTTTGAATCAGGGATGAAGAATGAGATTTGATCAAAGATTATTGTGCTCTATATTATGGATTATAAAGAGATAGTAAATAGAGATACAATGAAAAAAAGAGATATATCAAGATCTATGGGTGGAGGGAGCATGTTGATACCTATGGGAAATGGTGTGAACTCTAATGTTGGGAGCAAGAAGAAGAGGGGCACCTATTTCCAAGGTATGAGGATGATACATAATCAAATGGCTGGATCGGTGAATATTCCTCCAAGACCCAAGATTAAATTTGGATGTTTCTAATGTGGTTCCTTCGAACACATGAAGAAAGAGTGTAAATAAACACTAAGAGCATGCCACAATTGCAATAAAATGGGGCATCTTCAATGCTACTATCGCATTGCTTCGATGTCGGGTGTTCAAGACACTTATCAGGTGTCACAGGCATCATATGCTTTGATGAGATGAAATAAATAGAACAGTCCTTGTTATTAGAACATATCTAGATAAGTTGATTCAAGGAATACCATGACTCCCCATCAAGTGAAATCTCAACAAGGCAATAAGGAACAAACTGTCGTGAGCAAGCAATTATATGGATCTGGGTAGGTGATTGTGGATGATCAGTCTAGACCATCAATTGTGATATGTAAAATTCTTTTGAATTCTACCCTTATGAAATATTTTTTTGATATGGGTACATCCCATTTCTTTATTTCTTCTTGTGATGTTGGTTTTTTGGGTTTAAATGTGGAAATTATTCCCTCTGTGTTAAAACTGCAAACTCCTCTTGGTCAATGAGAATGTCAAGGCTTTGTGTGTAAAGCATGTTCTATAATTGTTGATGGAGATGAGATGATGTGGTAATTCTATGTGATATAGGTGTGTGTCTATTATATAATCTTGGGTATGAATTGGTTGACAATGTTCACGTCTCACATCGACTGTTATACTTGAAGGGTCAGTTTTACGACTAAAGATGGCACTGAGCATCTCTTTAGAGGAAATCAGAATGTAAATGTAGGTGTAATATACTTTTTGGCATCATTAGTTAGAGTGATATCATATTAGTTGGTGTATTTTACTTTGGAATCGATGGAAGAGATCAAAGATAGAAACTTTCCAATGGTTTTTGATCAATTTTCGAATGTTTTCTTGAGAATTTTTTAGGGTTGCCACCTATAAAGGGAAGTCGAGTTTACGATTGATCTTATTTCGAGGACCAATACTATTTCCATTTCATATTACCAAATAAAACCAGTGGAATTAAGGTAATTAAAAGTGTGGTTGGAGGATCTAGAAACCAAAGGGTTCATTTAGCCTAGCACGTCTCAGTGGGAAGCATCGATCTTGTTTGTGAAAAAGGTGGATGGAACTCTAAGGTTGTGTGTGGATTATCATAAGCTTAAACAAGTTATGATAAAGAATAGGTATCCACTTCCATGCATTAATGATCTATTTGATCAATTGAGGGGATCTCAGTGGTTATCTAAAATTAACTTGTGATTAGGATATCACCAATTTCAAGTTTGGAAAGAGGATATTCCAAAGACAGATTTTAGGAGTAGATATGGCCATTATGAATATGTTGTTAGGCCTTTCACTATTACGAATGCACCAGTGGAATTTATGGTATTGTTGAATTAGATATTTTAGAGGTGTTTGGATTCTTTTTTGGTTGTGTTTTTAGATGACATATTGTTGTATTCAAGGACAAGGGATGATCATGAGAAAAACTTGGTGACAGTGTTTCAAATCTTAATCGATCATCATATATATTCTAAATTATCAAATTATGTTTTTTGGATATAAGAGGTATGTTTTATTGGCCATGTAATCTCTAAAAAAGGTGTTTCTATGGATCCAAAAAAGATAAAGTTGTTATCTCTTGGAAACCACCAAAGAATGTCTTCGAGATACGCAGTTTCTTTGGTCTAGTTGGTTATTAATGATGTTTTGTTCATGATTTATCATGAATGGACTCACCTATGATAGCTTTGACAAGGAAGAATTTACCATTCCAATAGAATGAGAAATATTATAAGTCTTTTCAAGATATTAAATTTTTCCTTACATCAACACCAATCATGATTTTTCTAGAATCAATACAAGGGAACATGGTGTATTGGGATGCTTTAGGATCTAGGTTGGGATGTGTTCTCATACAGGTAGATCATGTTGTTTCTTATGGATCAATATAGTTATGATTAAATGATAATAACTACCCAACACACGATTTTTATTTATCTTTCATCATCCATGATTTGAATAATTTTCATCATTACCTATTTGGTGATAAATGTACTCTTTTTACAGAACATAAGATCTTGAAACATATTTTCTCAAAAACGTATTTGAACATAAGATAAAGAATATGGATGGAGTATCTCTAAATTATTGACTTTTACTTGATTTATACATTGATTAAATTAAACATAATGTCATATGAGTTAAGAATAAAGTCATATGCTTAGTTGGAAAATAGGCTTTAGATCAGTGGAAAGTGATGTCGGTGATTGCTAACATGCACTTGGAATGTGAAGACCGAGGTGAAGTTTTGATTTTATTTCCTTCTTTGTTTATTCCTGGTTTATTTGAGATATTTGAAGAGGCACATGCATTTGATTTAGAATATGTTGGGATGAGGTAAAAACTCAATGGTGGGGAGACCATTGAGGGATGGAATCTAGATGAGATATCGGTGTTGAGGTTTTGAAGTCGTATGGTCATACCTATGGCTTGTTCTAAACAACTTCTTTATGCTTACCATCATTCAAGATGGTATGTTCATCCTAGAATATAAAAGATGTATAAGGCATTGAAAGCATAGTTTTGGTGGGTCGGTATGAAAAGGAAGGTAGTTGTGATTGTTTTGAGATTCTTAACATGTTTGAAGGTTAAATCAGAGTATCAGCAACCAGTAGGAATGTTGCAGTCTTTACCTATTCCTATTTAGAAATGAGAATAGATAGCCATGTATTTTGTAACAGGTCTCCCAAGAATGGTTCAAAAACACGATTCCATATTGGTGATAGTGGATCGGCTCAAAAAGTCATCTCATTTCATCCCTATTCATGAATATCATACAGTGGATTACTTGTCAAATATTTATATCCGAGAAGTGGTAAAGAGGCATGGTGTACCAGTTTCGATAGTGTCAAATAGATACTCGAGTATTATGTCTCGTTTCTAGAAATCCTTACAATAATATCTTGGGACTCAGTTGATAATGAGTATGGTGTATCATCCTTAGATGGACATACAATCTGAACGGATGATACAAATGTTGGAAGACATGTTGTAGGCTTGTGTAATGGATTTTGGTGGATCATGGTAAAAGCACATATCGTTAGTTTAGTTCTAATATAATGATAGTTATTAGGCCTCGATACATATGTATCCCTTTGAAGCATTGTATGGGCATCCTTTTCGTTCCCCACTTTTTTGGGTGGAAACAGGTGAGACTTTGTTGGTAGAGTCGAACCTTATCTAAGTGACAACAGAGAAGATTCATTTGATCAGGAAATGGATGGAGACAACTTGGAACCATCATTTTGTAAAGCATGGAAAGTTATCTCCTAGATACATAAGCCCTATTAAGATTCTTGAATGTGTTAGAGAGGTGGCATATCGGTTGGAATTACTGCCATGATTCAATGCAGTACATAATGTGTTTCATGTATATTAATTAAAAAAGTATAATCCTGATCCTGACCATGTGATTCAATGGGATCACATTGACCTAGATCCAAATACTTTGTTGGTGCATGTGCTAATGCGGATTATGGATAAGAAAGAGAAAGTCTTGTGTGGGAAAAGTATCGGTCTAGTGCGAGTTTTTTGGCAACATGGTCAAATTTAGGAAGAGACTTGGGAATGGAAAAATGAAATGGTCAAGAAATGACCCAAAATATTTAAGGGAAATGCTAGTTCTCTACTTTCTAGGGACGGAAAATCCAATGATGGGGAGAATGTAGCACCCCCCCCCCTAGTTTCTTGTATGTAACCCTTTCTTTATGATTTTTAAGTATGTAAAGTGTACGGGTGAAGTTTGGGAGGGTTTGGAAACCTTTTGGAATATTTTGGGGGCTTTTAAAAAGGTGTGTGATTGTTTCATGGTTAGTGAAAATCATGCAACTACTGCAGGAAACTGTGCACAGTGAGACAGGGGCTAAGGGGAAGGCATGTGGTTAGGCACACGATTTTTCCAAACCGTGTGACCACCTAGGAGAAATTGTGCAAAGTGGGATAGTGATATATTTCATGGTTGGAACACAGTTTTTTTAACTGTAAGGGTAAATCATATGAGATCCTCCTTGTGGTAGATCTTGGCACATGGTTAGTGACCAGTTTTGCCTAACCATGCGACTAACCGTACATAATTTAAAAACAAGATCCTAAAAAGTGGATCTAGGTCTGTACTAAGTTTTAACCCATCTTTTTTACTACAAATCGAACCTAACTAGATATTTCTCCCTCACAAAGGCTATGGAACCTTCCCCCATTAAATTAGAAGTGATCCAGAGGCATTTCTTGGTGCATTGAAGCTTGATTCCCTTAGTAATTCTTCATTTGTGGTAGTTTTTCATGGTTTTTATTAGATATACTTTCTTCCCTCTCTGGGTTTATTAGATCTAGTAATATTTGGATAGATATAATGTTTTTTTCAATCATGGTTATATTTGGCCTTGTTTATGTTAGGGGAAGAGATATAATGTGGGGTTTTGGAGATTCAACCCAATTTTGTGGGCATTTTCATGTCATTCTTCATTTTCGCTATAATTACCAAGGTATGTGTATTCACTCTTGACTCCTCTTTCTATAACTAGAAGGCTTGATTTCAAATTTTTTTAATTGATTGAATTATGTTTTGAAATTTTTGTGCAAAGCATGGTAAAAACCCTCTTTAGTGATGGTTTTTGGATTTTTGTGAAGTTATGGAATTGTTGTGCAAAGTGATTTGATAAATGATTTTAAAATGTTTATTTTAAAATAGTTTCTTAGATTGAGTCATAGAAAAAGGTGTTCAATAAAAATATTGTTTTATTGAAATGGTTTTGCAATGATTGTGTTGTCTTGGTTTTTTGACATACTTAGTTGTGTGTGTTCATGTTGCATTTTACGAGGCCTTATTGAAATATGACTTGGCGCTCAGTGCCAAAGGTGTAATGGAACATATGATTTTAATTACCCTATGAATTTTTTTTAAATCAATGAGAAAATGATCATGAGTATGGAACTATCATAATGAATCATGCATGTGTGGACGTGTGGGTTTGTGGATTGAAATGG
This sequence comes from Viscum album, assembly GCA_963277665.1. NCBI lineage: Eukaryota > Viridiplantae > Streptophyta > Magnoliopsida > Santalales > Viscaceae > Viscum > Viscum album. Next base: position 278,675,860 of record OY728137.1, read on the forward strand.
GATGTGCTAAAAAGGAAATATGAAAATGTTTACAGAATTGTATGTTTCTTTACTTGGAAAATGGTTTTGGTTTGGAAAACTATTTTTCATAGAAATAGTTTTGGAATTGTGGTAAACTATTTAAACTATTTTATATAAATTTTTTTATATAATTGTGCTAACTTTTTCTATCCTAGTGGCTTGAGTATGGAGGTCATTTGGGGAAAGTTTGATGAGTTTCATTACTCAACCTTACTTTGGAACTTTAGTGCTTCTAAATATATTATTTATCAAGACATATGAAAAGGTAAAGTATCACACTTCTTTAGTGGTTATTTTTTATACTTGGGTTGTATTGTGGATTTGGAGCATGGAGCATGTTTGGAGCTATAGAGTGATTTCCTTGGATTCCTTGGGTTTTGTTGGTTTTGTCTTTCGTTGTGTACTTGTTGTTAGTTGTATTCCATGGTGGTACTTTTTAGTGGTTTGGTTTTGATATAAATGATATTACCTTGAGTTTTTTACATTGTTATCATGCATCATGTAGTGTTTTATTTTGTTATGGAATGTTTGGTTGGGTTGTTTTATTTCTAAAAAATGAAAATTTCTCCCATTTGTATTGAATCCCTTATCATTTATTGTCAGCCTTTGGCACCTTAAGGATGTCTCTTAAGGTCAAGTAGCAATTCTACCTCAACTCAATCCAATGAGGGGTGTTATCTTACAATGGATGAGAAATATATATAAAATAATGTTAAGAGAATTGGTAATACTCACATTGGGAGTTTTGAATCTTCTCTTGAAAAATACTTTGGAAATGGAGGATTTAGGGATTCTTTAAAGAGAAAGAAGCTGAAAGACGTGGAAGATGACTCTAGGAAAGGTAAAATGGGTAGGGTTTCAAAAATAATTTGAAGGGTAAGTGTGGCATTAAAAGTGTAGAAGGGGGCTCATTTTATAGGTGAAAAAGGGGGACTTTTCCTAGGAATTGAATGGTAGGTGAGGGTTAAGAATGGAATTTTATAAGCGTTAGGTGAGTTAGGTGAGGGAATATTGGTGATACATGTAGGTATTACTTTCCATCCTAAAAATTGTCTTCTTGGATGTTTTTTGTTAAGTTAAATTATTAAAATTCGAGCCACATTATGTTACTCATTTTTACCCTGATTAACTTTGATTAAAAATTAACTATGGTGATTATTTTTAACAAAAAAAATTAAGATGACCCATCTTACCAAATTTTTATGTGCTAATTCCAAATTTAGACTCCATTTAATATAATTTAATTTATAAATGTGGTAAAATTAACTTTAAAATTAAAAAAAAAATATGTAGAAAAACCATTTTTGCATAAAAATTATTTTTAAAATATTAAATTTTCTTAGTCTAGTTTGTTTATATATATTTAAACATAACATTGGGTCATAATTTAAAAGCGTTCAATTTAATTTATTTATATAAAAGTAAATAATTCATAAAAACAATTCTTTGAAAATAATCCTTTCATCGTTATCATGGTAATTAACTTTAATCTTGAAAATTTATTTTTATGACTAAAAATGAAATTAACCATATTGAATAATTTATCATGCTAATTCCAAATATGAAAATCATTTTATCAGATACAGCTTATAATAGTGATAAAATAAAATCATTTTAATATAAGCACGTATAACGCATAAAAACAATTTTAGGAAAATATATATATTCTAATAATTAAATGAATTTATTATTTTCATAGTAATAAATATTGGATGGATGATAAGTTATTTTATTATATATATTATCAATACATTTCATTAAAATCGTTATTTAACCATAATATAAAATACAGTGTATAAAAAGGAAATTTTTAGTAAAATATATTTTTGTGTATAAAATGATTTTATTAATTATTTAGCTACACAAGTTGAATTTCATCAACGCATTGGAATTAAAAATATCCTTTATTGTTCTTTCTATATATATTTCATAATGTGATTACCACTACTATACTTGTAAACTCAATGCTTACATTATGAAGTCGCATTTTAATACTTATAATTTTCTCTTAATATAATGTACCGTGATTCATTTTAGTTTGATGTTTTGTGGGGAGAAAGCTATTCAACATAGTATTTAATTAATGGAAAATATATACTGAAATCTTGGGGTGTTACACATATCATAATTCATTAAGTTTATTTATTGAAGGAATAATTTATCCATTTAAAATTTAGAATGAGGAACAGAGGGAAACATGCTTAACATGATCAAAATATTAATAATTGTATGGCCCAATATTCAATACTAAATCTCATAAATTCAAGTAGAATTTCCACAGAAAATGATTTAGTTTAACATATAAAAATATTTATAAATATTTCACATTCATGCTTCCAAAAATAAATATTTAAGATTTTATCAATTTTTAAAAATCAAGTAGTTGGCACATCCCAGGAATAACATAAATAAATACCAAGGGGGTTGAGACCTTTATTGTGACCAAATAATGAATTTGGGGAGTTTTTTGTTTTCCAAGTGGGTAAATTTTTATGAATGGCGGTGTTTCATGAGGTGATATTTATCAAAGTGTTTGTTTTTTAACAATAAATGAATCATTGTCTATCTCGTGCGAATTTAGATGATTTAGAGATGTTTAAGTGAGTTTGTAAGTACATCAAGTGATGTATGAAGAGATGGAAGAAGATTGAAATGAAGTTTGAGGTTGGAGAATGTGTTTAGTGAAGCTAATCAAAACATGCCAAAGTTTTAACCAAACCAAGAATTTGTTTATGTTTAAAAAAAGACTTTTGAAAGACCAAGGAAAATGTTCAAAGTGATGATCGTGGTCTGTTCAAAAAACCTTGATCACCATGGGGAAGCTAAACCATGTCATGGTTTAGTAGGGTTGGTCATGGTTTGTACTAAAAAACACATAGAGTAGGGGTGAGAAATGCACCTACTTTTGTTTCATACTAAGGAAAGAAAAAATGGGCAATACACCACGTCATGGTTTATCTATCATAATCTTATAAAATATGTTGAAGTGGCGATCATGGTTTGAAAGAAGGAAGAAAACACTGAATAAAAATGTTGTGGTATGTTTGAGTTGACCATAATTTTCCAAACAGTTTACAACAGTTTATAATGGATGAGATAAAACATGTTTTGGTACCACCTTTCCATGTCACGGTTTGATTAGAAAATCCAAATTTTAGTGTTTTTGATGATGTGGCCTTGTGTTTAGAACATGGGTTACTCTAACTCAATCCATTACATCCCTGGATCATATCAAAGGAAATATAAAGGACTTGATTTGATCTCAAGGCTAATAATTAAGTGGGGGAATGGTTGATGTTGAAAAAGGAATTTAACTTTTGAATTTAAATTTCAAAATTCAAAAGGATAGAGAAGGAAGTGTGTTGTGTGTGTGGCATAAAATGGGTTTTTACATAAGTGTTGAAGAGAGTTTACAGGAACAAGAGACACCTAAGGAAAATAGAGAAGTATAATTATTCATTAGCACATATTCATGAAGGATGAATCCTCACAAGGTGAAGATCGAAATCTAGGGTCACACATAACATTTCATTCGGGGAGAGTAATAAAATATCACGAAAAACTCATAAAAGATTGGGGGAAATCCCTAAAAACAAGTTACAAATAGCATACCTTCGGTTTTGAGGGTTGATTCGTCTAGAAAACTTGACAAATGCTACTGCAAACTTTGGGTTAAGTGAGAGCTTGAATGACGTGAGGAGCAGCATGATCTGTTAGGGTTCTTTTAAAACAGGGAAATGGTTTTATCAGCGCTAACTAATAAACTATAATAAAAGTAATTTTTATCACCATTAAACAATAAATGATGATAAACGTTTTTTTTATGAGCACTAAAAGAGAGATAATAAAAAAACTTTTATTGACATTAAAACATGAAGTGCAGATAAAGAAAACTTTTATCTGCGTTTTTTTAGTGTCGATAAAAGTAGCATTTATCAGCGCTAAAGTTAACATTGATAAACACTTAATATGTATGAAATATCAAAAATGAATAAAAATAAATAATTTTAGTCATATAAACTACAAAAATATTAAAAATGAAATATATTAATTATATATATTACAAAAATATTAAAAAATGAATTTAAATAAAAAAGATTTATAATAGATTACTAATTTCAAATGAATAAATAATAATTGAATAAAGATTTATATACAAAAATATTAAAATAAAAAAACAAGAAATATTAATTATATACTTTGGAAACATATTAGAAATATTAAAACTTAATAAATAAAAATGCATAAATAAATATTAAAAATGAATAATTTTCAAAAATATTAAAAAATGATAAATATTAAAAATGAATAAAAAATAAAAAATGAATAAATATGAAAAATGAATAAATATAAATAAATAAAAAAATGAATAAATATTTAAATACATAGATATTAAAATAAAAATGAATGAATGTTAAAAATATATATGTATTAATTATATAAATTAAAAACATGTTAAAATTATCATATATTAATAAATAAAAGAGTATAAATAAATATTAAAAAATGAATAAATTAAAAAAAAATATGAAATGAATAGATATTAAAAATGAAGAAATAACAAAAATATTATAAATATTAAAAAATGAATAAATTACAAAAGTACTAAATGAATAAATTAAAAAAATATTAAAAATAAATTAATAATATTAAATAAATAAATATTTAAAATGATAAACATTTAATAATTAAAAACTAATAGATTACAAAAAAATTAAAAACTAAATAAATAATATTAATTATATAATTTTTTTAAAAACTAAAAAATGATTGATTATTAAAATAAAAATAAATGAATATTAAAAATTACATTTAAATACAAAATATTTACAATAAATTAGTAATTATATAAATATATGAAATATTACTTATATATATATTATATTAATAATAATTGTATTTAAATATTGTTAACAATATTTAAATACTCTTATTAATTATATAAATGAATAAATATTTAATATTATAAAAAAGTATTTAAATATTATTAGTTATATTTTCAAAATATATTGTTAATTATATAAATGAACAAATATTAGGTCAATTACATCTGCCACCACGGAACAGAACACAAAGAATAAAACTACAATAAATCGCAAGTCTGGGAACTTGACCCCGCGACCTTTCTCTAACCCCACCCAAACCCTTACCGCCACCAACGATGGGGCATAAATGAACAAATATTATACACTAAAGAGAAACATATAGTTATGTTTCTAAATATTATAATTGTATTGTATTTAAATACAAAAGATTTGCCATACATTTTACTAATTAAAATATAAATATTAAATTTGCTATCAATTATATTCTAAAAATTTTCTATTTTTTATTTTCATATTTTAATTATAATTTTTTTTTAAAAAATAAATTGCATATACATATATATTTATTTATTATTAAAATTATATATATGTATTATTAAAATACATATTAAAATGCATATATATATTTCTATATAATACATACGGTTGGAAGGGGAGATTACAAAGCTACAAAGAAAATACACCACGCAAACATGCTCTCAGCCCCTCAACCTGCTCTTAACCCCGCAAGTTCAAACCACCCCTGCTCCAATGCGGGGGCTGATGACATATATATAATAATATTATTATTAAATATATATTTAATTATGAAAATTTTTTATACAATTAGTTTTCAATAATTAAAGTTCGATTTTAATCCATTTAATTAAATTAAATATATTATTCACAGGAAAATAAATTTATATTTATATTTATATGTATTCAGACTATATAATATACTTATACTTATACATATACATATACATATACATATACATATATATATATATATATTCAAAATGAGATACTGGAAATCCAAATGCCTTTTCTTGTAATATAAAGATATATCCATATGCATACACAGTCATACACATATATACATACATAGACACAGACACACGCACACATATATTTACATACATGCATATATACACATACATAAACATACATACACATACACATACACATACACATATATACAAATACACATACATACATACACATGCACATACACATGCATATATACATACACGCATACATACACATATACTCATACACATATGCATACATACATACACATGCACATACACATGTGTATATATAAACACACACACATACATAGACACACACACACATGCACATGCATGCATATATTCATATTTTATATACATACATACGTATTTTATATATATACATATAGTGAGCCCCCATTTTTTCACTACTTTTTTCTTTTGTTGCACCATGAGATTTTTAAGTCGTATAAAAAAGGATTCAAGTCACAACACCAACAATTATAATATATATATAGAGAGAGAGAGACAGAGAGAGACCTGCATATATTAATATAAATATACTTAAATAAATACATATTCATTTCCATATTTATATAATTATTTAAATAAAATTACAATATATTATATTTACATATACATTTTTAATTTAAATAAATTGTTAAATATTTTTATTTATTAAATATGATTTATATAACAATAAATATATTTATATTTATAAGTATTTATTATTAAATTCAAAGCATGCAAGAACAGAACCATTCACAACTCTCGTGGTATAGCTTACAAAAATTCCTCAAACATATCCAAAAAGAATAAAAAACAAATCAATCCATTACATTCATTCACGTGGAGTCAACCTTGTATGATTTTTTTATATCAAAATAAAAAATCAATTCGTTCCCAATTTAATATATTTTCTTTTAAAATGTTATTGCAAAATGACAATATACGAGTCGATCCTACCGTCAATGGCGTATTTGAGTAACTTTCCCACCGTAAATTTTTAAAAATAATATAATTTATGTTATCAGTGCACGATCAATGTTGAGGGTCATTGAAAATACGTACACTTTCCATTAAAAAATAATAAATAATAATATGATTATAGTTTGGTGTAAGGGAAAAAAATAGTGATTGATATGAATAGGACTTACGATTGATTTTCACCGCTCAATTCCAAGTCCGCCTCAAGCTTGTATTTTACGTAAAACATTTATGAAATATTAAATATATAAGCACTAACTCTTATTTTTCATTAAATATTGAAAATAAAATATCGAGGAGCTTCAGCAGGGAACAACGATCCGGATCTTTTAAATCTCCCAGTATAAAGCTTAAATTATTTTTAATAGAGGTGTCTATTTTCTGTTTTTAAGAAAATATATGTGAATGCCTTTTTATTACCCATCAGTTTTAAACATTATATGTGAAGAGAGTCCAATACAATTTCATTAAAGGCCTACATAGGCAAGGTCCTAGAACTATGACATGGTGAGGGTAAGACCCATTACAAGAGAAACAAAATTGTATAGATGATGAATCATCCGGTACAAGAGAAACAATCCACTCGGGGGAATAAAAAAACCAAACATGTCATAGTGTTTGGTAAAAGAAAACATGTAGGATTTGAGAACATGACCCAGAGCTCGAATCTTCCTCACAAGAAGACCAAACGGTTGTAATCTTGCGCTAAGATTGAACGCATCACAACCTGGCACTCAGACTCCACAAGAACATAACTCCATCCCTGTTCCAATGCAAACTCGAGGTCGAAAAGGATATCAAACACCTCATCCACCGGAGGACTCCAATTCACCAGCCATGATTTACTGCTAATGACAATAATCAAACCACAATTATCTAGAACAATCAACCTGATGCCCACTTTGCAAAAATCAAACCACTCAGATCCACATTGATTTTGAAGATTCCCACCAACAGTGGTACCCACACGTGGATACCGTGAGCACACCCAAAACTAGGAGAAACCTTTGAGTTATTGTTCCAAATATTAATCTAGTCTAGCACACGATCAACCCAAGAGTAGCAAGGTCTGATGTCACGACCCGCCTCCCCGGGCCCTGAGCGTTGTCATCTGACCCCATGGGTCTCCTGTAATACCTTGGTTTCCTTCCCAACACACCATAGGCTATTACTCACTAGGGTCGCTTATCAGACTAATGATTATCCCCACATGTCAATACATGTTCTTTCAGCATGTTTTGTCATTACTCACACACACCCTGAGAAACTTTCCAGAAGGTCACCCATCCTGATTACTACTTCATGCCAAGCATGCTTAATTATGGAGTTCTAATCAGGTAAGCTCTCAAAAAGAAAGGTGCATCTTGTTGACACGAGTAGTAACATTTAGCCTTTTAAGTCTCACTTTTCCATGAGTGTTACATTATCCACACCTTTAAAGCACAACGCCCACGTTGTGGACCCCAAGCCTCAAACCCAGACAGTGCCTAAGCACTTCCGGCTGAGTATTGGCTCTGATACCATTTGTCATGAACCAACCTGAGTCGACTCTAAACCGGTCACCTCAGTCGGTCTGCGACATGGCCCGAGAGGCGTTCCCGATCCTCCCGGGCTGGCGACAAGCGCTAGAGCATCAAGAGAGGTCGTGAGAACGATTTCGCCCAGTATAAATAAATAAAGCAGCATAAATAATACAGAGCAACACATAATAAGTAAACTGAACAAAACGACCAAACATGAACAAAAGAAAAATAAAACTAACCAAACACGACGTCCGAACTAACTCTGTGCGATCTCGCGGGTCACTCTCTGACTCAACGATCGCCCAAGGCGAGCGCACTCAAGCTGTAGCTTGCACCAACACTAAAAACAGAAAAGAGCTATAGGCGTGAGTATTAAAACTCAGTAGGCTAGCCCGATATCTATTCCCAATGCACTACCTTTAAAATAAAAGAAACATCATTTCAAGTTTGAACTACAATTTATAAAAGTATGTTTTTCTAAATATTTTACTTAAAAACAAAGTACGAACCATTGCCCTTAAAAATTTCCAAATTTGGGTTCATTTCATTAGTGTCAATGACTTTTTAGAAAGGGAAAGTGATGTTTATATTTTCAAATTTGTACAGAGATGATTAAACACTTTCATTTGAAAACCATTTCTAGAAACCAAGTCAAAACCAATTTATCACTTTCCAAGGAAAACAATATACAAAAATTCACAAGAGCAAGTACACAACAAGGGCAATGTTGAAATACATACAAGCACCAAATTATCACTACAAGTAACTGAAAGTCAACAAACATGGGTGAACCTAGGAGATCAAGAATAATCCAGAAGACACCAATACATGAGATATCATCCTCGTTGACATGTCACACACGATGAAATCAAAACGCTCAATACGCTCGACCATCCTTTCTCAGGCAGGTCGAAGGCAAATCCCATAGTAATAAACTCAATATATCCACCTATTATGAGCCACTGGTCAGTACCATAACCTACCAGTGCAACAATCATTCTTAGAATATTCTTTCAATATGTCAGATTCCCATGTCCCAAGTATTTAGAAAATGAGGGGGGGTGAGCCAACCGATGCCAGCCAAGCATCCAATCACATACATACATACATACATACATACATACATACATACATACATATATAATGCACAACAGGCATCACCCCGAGCCACTCCACGGGACAACCTCTTGCCTTTAAACCATTCGAGCACTCGGGAGCCTCTAAGCGTGGGCTCCCAAACAACCAGTCGCAACCAAGGCAGGAGAGTTATCCTAAGAGGGTTTTCATCAAAACATTTTCATCATTTTCCATAAAGTGCCAAACGGGCATTGAACACATTTCACAATCACCACTTTAGAAGGAACCAAAACGCTTGTTCACGCTTCCGAAGAAATCATTTATCATTAAAACCAGAACTCTACTTGAAATTTCGTGAATTATGTTTAAAAGTCAAACAGACATTCTTTCACTATTGTGCGTCCGCTCATCAAGAAAATATTTCAAGTATCTTGTATAAAATAAACAACACTTTTTACATCGAGTAATTATTTAAAAATTAATTATCTAATACTATTAAATATTTATTAAAATCAGTAAAATATTTAATTAAACAATTGGTGTGCGCAAACACAACAAAATGACACCATTTTTACACCACAAGAATTGAATTATAAATTTTCATACTAAATGAATTAATCTTTAAGTTGCACAATAATATTTAGCACACACACACATATATATATAGGGTGCAAACAACATGAAATAAATGTAACTTAAAATTTTAAAAGCAGTGCAATGGGAATCTACCTCAAGATCAAAGCGTGATGACAAAACAACCTCGAAACCAAGGCGCGATGACACAACATGTGTCTGAAACCACGTGATAAAGTCCAACACTCTGCATAAAAAATATCAAGGACTCAGACACATACAAAAAAAAAACTCAACTAGAGCATGCGAAACCAAGCGGCGGGAAGAAACGCTCACCTCGAAACTGAAGCGCGACGACGACGCAAACTCGAGACCGCTTCGTGAGGGTTTTAAAACATCACAAACCTACCAAAATGACCACTAATAATTAAACCTCTAAACTAACTAAAATAACACAATGATAGAAGTTGATTATACCAAAGGGGAGGGCTGGTCGGACGGAGGTTGGGTGCGCCGGCTGGGAGAAGGCAGGGCCAGGAGTAAAGGGGCATCGCACCAGGAGAAACCGAGGGGTTTTGCGCAAGGGAGGAAGGTCGGGACTGCGCTTGGGTGGCTGGCCTGCTCGCGTGCAGCAAGGGAGGGCGGAGGCCGGGCCGAGTTGGGAGGCGGCTGGACGGGAAGCTGGCCGACGACGGGGCAGCGCTACAGGGCCAAGGAGGAGGGATGGTGCGAGGAGTAGGAGAGGGCGTTGACTAAGGGAGGTGTTCGGGCAGCAGGGTTGCGAGGTGGAGGGAGTAGATGTCGAAAAGGCAGGTGAAGGAGGCTCTGTGCGCCGAAGGGCTGCTGCGCGGGTTGCTGCAAGGGAGGAGGGAGCAGGGGCGTGCGCTGCTGGAGGCAGTTGTGCCGTTGGGAGCAGGAGCAGCGGGCTGGCTGTGCGGCGGCATACAGAGGAGAGGAGGCTGAGCGCCGATGGGTAGGGTCAGCGCGACAAGGAGAGGAGGAGGGAACCTGGGCTGCTGGGTTGAGGCGGCTGGACGGGGAGGGCGCTACAGGGGAGAATCGGGTCTCCTTTGTGCAAAGGGGAGGTTGTGGCTGAGTAGGGAGGAAGAGAGGGAGGGGTGAGCCGGGGTGATGAGGTGCTGGGGATGGTGCACCGTACACCAGGAAGGGTGGGCGTCGACCCTGCCTGCGCTGAAGGAGGGTGGCGGCGCGCGGAGAAGAGGACATGCCTCAAAAGGGAAAAAAAGACGCAAGAATTAGGGATAGGGGGAAAAATATATATATATAAAAGATTAAACAAAAAAAATCAATAAAATAAAATGAAACATTAATTCATGATAAAAATAATCATAATAATAATAATCATAATGAAAATAATATTAACACAACAATAAAATGATTTCCAACAATTTTAATTCGCATTAATTTTTTATTGTAATATTTAGAATGACAATAATAATAATAACAATGATAACACGAAGATAAAAATTAAAAATAATAAAAGTAGTCATATTATTTCAATAAAAATAAAATTCTTAACACAATAAAATTTAAACGACACAACAATTAACGCACGTTTTAAATATAAACACTCTTTATTTCAAATCTCTGAAGACAACGGGATGCACAATTGTTAGGGCGAGGTCATGCGGCTCCAACTTCACGCTCTGCCTGTGCGCCCGACGACGTCGACACCAAAGAGCGCACGTTTTAACACAACTTAAAGAAACAATTCATCCGTGTAAAAACCTGGTTCTTATTTTTGAGGTACAAGTTTTTTCTTTTCTCTTTTCCTTAAGTGTTTTTGAGAAAATAAGGAAAATGGGAAAAAATCCTAAATTTTGGAAGTACACGCCGTGTACTTTTCCACACACCGTGTACTTCTGGCCATGTGGAATGAGTACACAGAGCGTGTGGCCATGCCGACAATGAAGGGTGTAGGAACCGACTACACGCCGTGTAGTCAGTCGGCAGATGAATAGTAAGGCGGTGGCCAGCTGTGCGACAAAACACGCCGTGTGCTCATGCAGACACGCCGTGTAGTCATGTCGACAGGTGAACAGTGCCCCGCTGGCGGGAAGCCGCTAGAGGAACAGTTTAAAAATGGGAAGTACACGCTGTGTACTTGGAAGTACATGCCGTGTACTTTGTTTTTTTCGCTTAAAATGGGAAGTAGCCTCTTCTGTTCACATGGAAGTATTAGAACCGGAGGAAGGAGCAGGAGTGGACGACCGAACCTTTGGAGATCTGCCGAGCGCACGTCGGGAATCCGTTTCCGCCTCGGACGATCTCGTTGGAACCGCACAGGTAAAAGCTTCCCTCTCCTTGTTTAGTTCTTACCAATTTTTCCTTCAAGTAAAGTTATTTAAGGTTGAATGAATTTTCTTTCACCTCAGATCTACCTCGTTCTAGGACGATTCGTGGAACATTGTTCGAGTATACTGATCAGAGGCATATAAGGTAGGTGGCTTGGTGTTTATTTTCCAACTATCGTGCATTTTTGCGTGTTTTGAGCTACGAACCCATATTTGGGGTGTCGTGTGGCTGAGGCCGTGGCTATATTGAATACCTAGAATTGTATAGGTAATTAAATAAACTGTGAAAATGCTGTTCGAGATCGCTGCTTGGATCCAGGACCACCCCAGAGGTGCGTTCCTCTGTTTAGCCGTTTGGCCGGGATACCCGAGGGTATGCCATGTTTAAATTATGCATTACTTTTTCCTTGAGAGGAATTGTATGTAAAGTGCATGTTTATATGTTGAACATGGCCCGGTTACTTATGCCTGAAGGCGGTGTTTTACTATAGCCTGAGGGCGTGACTGTATTAGCCTGAGGGCAATGTTCTATTTTGCCTGAGGGCAACCTTTCGTGCCTGAGGGCTTGACTTCTGTGCCTGAGGGCGACACTTCCTACGCCTGAGGGCAATTTCTGTTACGCCTGGGGGCAATACCTGCGGGTTGGATTCTGTATAGCCTGAGGGCAAGCCTGAGGGCGTGGTTTACCATATTAGCCTGAGGGCAAGGTTCTGGTTGGACTGAGGGCTTGGTGCTGTTGAGAACGGAATATTACTAAATTGAATGGTTAAATGAATAATTAAATGGAAATATAACTGTTAAGTTAGTTACTTTTGAGTACTACTTAGTTTATTGCATTTTACTACTGCACACTGTTGTTGCATGTTTACACACAGTTGGACACGGACCTTTGGTGGGTGCCTACTGAGATATATTTCTCACACCCTATTTGGGACATGCTTTTCGGCCCAAACAGATTACGTTTCTGCAGGTGTAGATAAGGGAAAGGGTCCTTATACAGGTACTTGATTGCTGCTGGGGTGTAGGAGAGCATGAGACCGAGAATTGGCTCGTGATGCTGCGGGCTGTTTTGTTTTTCTTTCTATACTTGTACTTCAGTTGTGATGTATTGTATTACAGTGTAACATGTTCTGGCTGTTTTATAGAATAGTGACATACTGCGTCTTCATATATATATATGATTGCTGGTTTTCCTTTTTGTCATCAGTTGTTCATTTCAGTTGTGTATGGTTTATTGCTTCCATTGTTGTTGTATGTTTATCTTATATTCCGCTGCGCTACACTTTGACAAATGAGAGAATAGTTCCCCCACTATCAGACCTGGGCCCTCACTGCTAGTCGGCAGCCTCTGGCGTTTGGGGAAATGCGCTTGAGGTCTTGTGGCGCACCGAGTTCGGGGCACCGTTGGGTGGCACCCGGAACCGGGACACGGCCGAACCACAGAAAAAAATTATTTAAGGCCGAAAATAATTAAATAAATCTATACTCACGGGTCGGGGTTTGACATCTGACCACCTTGTTAAAGGTAAGATCATTTTTTCAGACTCATATAATCCATACCACCACACAAAGCAAGCCATCAACCTTTGCCGGTAGGTACGGAACCCAGTTAGCCAACATGGAAGGCCGATCACTTGAAATGTAAATGAACTCACAATCACCTCGCCATGTGTCCCAAACCTCCCTTGCACCCTCACTATACAGAATAACAATAGAATATGTCTTCGAAGCGTTCATGCAGAAAGAGAAGAAGGTATGACAACCCATATCTTTAATACACTTTAATTCGTTATTTATTACATGAAGATGCATATATTACAATCTCAAAAGATCGTGAGCCCTATTGTCTTTAGGAAATTAGGAACATAATATAATAACTTAAACAATGATACAACGAAATTATTTAAAACTCCTTTAACATGCCCTTAAAATCCATCCACCTTCTAAAGCCATACAAGATAACCTAAGAATATACATAAGAAAAAGGTGAGATATAAAGCCCAGTAAGAGAATAATCAAAGCATAACATAAGGTAAAGTAGTACATGCGAGTCAAGAGAGATACCAAGGTAACATAAAATGGGTGAGAATCATAAAATTGAATTTCGAATAATGATATAAGATGATAATATAAATGCAACATGAGGATGTGACAACAACACAAAACATGACATCATAAACATAAGTTAAGGCAAACCCCCGAGACATCATAACATAGTGTGCATAGGGATAACCTCCTGTGCACCACAAATTATATCTCAAGAGATAAAAACATCACTCAATGCATTGAAGGGCTATATAATTCCAAACCCATCCATCACATTCATATCATGTACATGCATAAATGTTCCACATAGATCATACAACATAAGGATGAATTTCATCACTTTTAATCCCATGATTAAGGAGTTTGAGTTAGATACATGGAAGTCCCCAATCAATGAAGTATAAGCGCATCTAGGTGAATACACTTGAGTGTAAATGGGGATGGGTATATGCTACACAAATGTTTGACATGGAAAATTGTAGGATAATTTCGGCATCATAACAAAGGTACATAATGATTCAAGGGTTTAATGAGAGTGAAAGAGGTCTTTCATCACTTGGAAATCATACTTAAAGTAAGAGATATGTGTTAAAACATATCCCAACATGAGAAGTTGGAAATCAAAAGGCATAATATAAAGAAGGTGCTTGAATTAAGAGGAGAAGGGGAGGACCCCTTACCTTGAGAGGACACTTCTAAAATCCTTGGAGGAGCTTATTAATAGATTGAAGGCACCTTGGGAGGGATCTAGAGATGGAAAGTCATAATAAATTTTTGATCCAAGGGTTTTTATTGAAGAGGAATGAGAGGTTGGGTGGGTTTTTATAGAAAAATAGAATGAAATTATTTATTAATTTCTAAACTTATGTTTTGGACTCTATATATTAAATTAATCCAAACCACAAACCATCCCATGGTTTTGCCCTTGCTTTCAGCCAAAGAGGGGTGAATTTAATTATTTTATAAAGATAAGAACCGAACTCATTAAATCAACACCATTGGTGATGTGAAAGCGAGTCATGTTTATAAAGAATTAATTTTATAATCTTAAAATATAATATAGGTTTTGGAGGTTTTATTAAGGTTTTATAAAATTAATAAAATAAATTTTAAAAATAAAATATTTTTAAAATAAAACATTATTTTTCTCATGGGTACTCTTTATATGTCACGAACCAAGTCAGATCGCCATCCGAACCGACGCCCGACCCGGCCCGCGGCAAGGCCCAAAGGGCGTTCCCGATCCCCACGGGCTGACACAAGTGCCCGAGTATTAAAATAAACTTTGGGAATGATTTACTCGAGTAAAAAATATAAATCAGCTGACAAAATAAACCAAACAAAATTAAAAGTTGCAGCCAAACAAGTCTTTAACCAAAAACAGACTTTTGAGTCACATGTAAAACCAAAACCCAAACAATACTAAAAGTATGGTGACCAAAAACCAACCTAAGAACTATCACCTGGTGTGAGGACACCACCCTCAATCCACCACCACAACGCCACGTCAAGAGTCTTGCTAACAACCTGAACCACCGCTTCCAAAAGATGGACCCTTACCTGTATCAAACGTAAACAAATCTACTTATACCCAAGGGTGTGAGTAGGGTGTGAGCAATCGCCCAACAGGATGTCACCAAGAAAAGATTCCATGCACAAATATTAAAAGACAATGAATTTGCAATGATAAATAAAATAAAACAAGAAATGATTAACAGTGTTAGTGAAAACCGTTTTCATAAAACGACTTTAAAGAAAAGTAGTTTAAGGCAAACACATGTTTGAGTAGTAACTCAAGTGACATATCATGTATCATTGGTGTGCGCAAAGTAACCGGTAGCACCAAAGGATGGGAGAGGCCCTATGAGTACTAGAAATAGGTGGGACCCTAGAACGTCGCGTCTTGGTGAAACGTGGCTTAGAAGTCAACGACCCTCAGAAAACGTGGCTTAGAAGGCCACGACCCTCAGAAAGCATGGCTTAGAAGGCCATGACCCTCAGTTATCATATGTTTAGTTAGTGTTTCAATCATCAAACCTTCCAGTGAAATTGGGCCAAGCCATCTCCGGAACACTAGGTCACTAGTCCTAGTCTCCCCACCTAATACCCCAGGCTTCCCTCCTTGTGCTCACCTAAAGATCGAAGTTCACATAACATGTCACTTAAAACCAAATGAGGTGCTTACACACAAGAACATTCCACCCGCACACTAATATCCTCTTTTATAACAACACGCACACCAAAAACGTTTTAAAACTTAACCTGCGCCGCGGTCACGTTAAATTAAACTAGCTGCATAGTTTTATAAAAACACTTTTTATAACCAGGAAAACCGTTAAAAAAAATAATTAAGAAGTTTCGAAACATGTCACAAAATATTTAAAGGGAAAAAAGTCACTCAAAATATTTTCCAAGAAAACCACATTTTTAATACTACGCCAAAACATAACTACACCAACCACATTTCCCTAACACACATACTGTGCAGTTTTCAAAACTCTGTTAAACAATCCAGACAGGTTTTCACAATGACATTCACCCGTATCACTTAAACATAATTCTAACTAAATAAATGCACAATAAAACTCAGTCAAAGACAATTTCGCAGTATGTAAACAAATAGACAAAAGCACTAAATTAATTATATAAGCAAGCAAATGATTGTAAATTAATACTCATGTGTGGAACCACCTACCAATGTGTCGCAAGCTTCGCAAAATTGGTGCGCAAAAACCATCGCACCTAATGCACCTCAAACAAGATAAAAAAACACACTAAAAACAAATCACAACATAAATGCATCAAAAATGAATCAAACACAAACTAAAACCTATTTGCAACATCACCAAAGCAGAAGAAAGGCAACCAAAGTGTTCTGAACCTACGGAAATGGGTTCGAAAGGCTGGGCAGATGAAATTGGGGGGTGACGGAAGGCTGTTCGATAGAGGGAGGAGGTGTGCAATGTCAGCTGGGCAATCTGGAGGGAAACATGGGGTGGCCAAGCGAGCAGGAGGAGCAGCAGGGGAGGTAGCGGGGAAGGCCGACCAAGCGGGAGGAGCAGTAGGGGGCGGTCGCGGAGGAGGTCAGCTGGGAATAGGGAGGTGTGGCTTTGGATGGGCAATCAGGGGAGCAGCAGGCGGAGGGGCGTGACCTGGGTGAGCGGGAGGCATCAGGCGGAGGGGGCACGACCTAGGTGAGCGGGAGGCAGCAGGCGGAGGGGGCGCAACTTGGGTGAGCGGGAGAAGGGAGAAGCGGTGCCTAGGGTTGGGGGGGGGGGGCTGATGAATAGTGCCTGTGGGGAGGGAATGTTGGGGAGAGAAGGGAAGAAGAAAAAAAAGGAAAAGGAGAGATAAAAGGTAATAAAAAAATGGAAGGAAAGCATAAAAAAATAAATAAACCAAACTAACCTAAACTAATAACAATAACAATAATACTAATAATAATGAAAAAATATCTATAATTATAATAAATTTTATTTTTTATTTGGTTATTTAATCATCTATGCCCCGGGATGATCACGCGTTAAATTGGCAAAGCCACATGGCTTCGCCCATGCCCTGCCCGCGCGTCGATCGATGTCAAGCCAACGTTCACTATCAATGCAAAAACACAAAACTCGCATCGGGCTCAGACCACATTTCAACCAAACAATAAAATAAAATAAAATAAAATCATGGGATAAAAATTGAAATTTAAAACATACCTCAAGTGAAGTCTGGGTGCGACAATTCTCCCCACCATGAATACTTTCCGCCCTCAAAAAGTCAACCTGAATCCTGGTCAGAGAATAGAAATGGGTAATCCTGCGCAACCCAAGACTTCCGCTCCCAAGTCTCATGCTCGTCATTCCCATGATGCTAGAGAATACGAACCAAGGGAATGGACTTTCCACGAAGTACCTTCTCCTGAGAATCCACTATCCGCACTGGCCGCTCAAATACTGATAAGTCTGGCTCAATCTCCAACTCTTCCCAATTCAACACATGTTACGGGTCGGGATTATACTTTTTCAGTTGGGATACATGAAATACATCGTGAATCGACGCCAAATGTGAAGGAAAAGCTAACTTGTATGCCACCTTGCCAATCCTCTCAGTAATCTCGAAAGGCCTAACATACCTCGGTGCCAGCTTTCCCTGCTTTCCCAAGTGGTTGTGACCCAAACGAGAGGCCACCCTCAAGAACACTCTGTCCCCCATTGAAAAATCAGGATCCCTATGCCTCTGATCTGCATAAGATTTGTGGAGACTCTGAGATGTCAACAACCACTGTCTAATCAACTTGACCTTCTCAGACGTCTCCTGAACAAGGCTCGGTCCCAAGAGTGAGGTCTTGCCTACCTCAAACCAACACAAAGGAGACCGACAAGGCCGACCATAGAGCGGCTCAAAGGGTGCCATTCTAAAAGAGGATTGGTAACTGTTATTATAAGCAAACTCGACCAATCCCAAATGGATATCCCATGAACCTCCGAAATCCAACACACATGCGCGAAGCATGTCCTTGAGAATATGATTTGCCCGCTCTGTCTGGCCATCCGTCTGAGGATGGTATGCCATGCTCATCTTAATATGCGACCCCAAATCCTTCTGGAGGCCTCCCCAAAATTGATATGTAAAGCAGGGGACCCTATTAGAAACAACTTATGATGACACACCATGAAGTCTGACCACTTCCTGAACATACAAATGGCCCAGCTCATCAACCTTCACTGTATCTTTGATCGGGATAAAGTGAGATGACTTGGTCAAATGGCCAATCACTACCCAAATAGCATTCCTCCCCCAAGGTGTGCGAGGCAAACCAAAAATGAAGTCCATGGTGACATCGTACCACTTCCAGGTAGGAATGGGTAATTGCTGGAGTAGGTCAGATGGTCTCTGATGCTCTACTTTCACCTGCTGACAAGTGTAGCATCTCGATATAAAGTCGGCTATGTCCCGACTCATACCTGGCCACCAGAACTGGTGACGAACATCATAATACATCTTGGTAGCACCAATATGGACGACCCACTGAGATTGGTGGCTATCCTGCATCACCACCTTCCATAGAGACAACGACACCACTGCACGGCCCTTGAAGCACAAGATCCTCTCGGGAGACAAAGACCAATTGGAAGGGCTCTCCCCACCATGAAAAAACTGCATGGATTGCTGACACAGCTCATCACCAGACTACTCTCGCTGAATCAACTCCAGAAGAGAGGGAGTCAACTGAATGCTAGCCAAGAAAGTACCTTTGCTATGCTCCCTTCTCTCAAAGTGCATCTGGGCGAAGAGCCCCATCAAAGTCTACTCATTGCTGGACTTCCTCAATGCCTGCACTGGTACCTTCCTACTCAAAGTGTCAACCACCACATTACCCTTGCCCGAAGTATAGAAAATGTCAAAGTCAAATCCCTGCAGATACTCGATCCAGCGGTGCTGCCTCAGGTTGAGATTCTTTTAAGAGAAAATGTAGGCTAGGATATTATGGTCAGAATAGACCACAAATTTCTCCCCAAAGAGGTAGTGATGCCAAGTCTTCAGGGCGTGCATCACTACTGGCAACTCTAAGTCATGAGTCAGATAATTCTTCTCATACGGCCAAAGCTGGCGAGAACCATAAGCCACCGCATGATTATCCTGTATGAGTACACACCCAAGGCCTGTACCTGACGCATCACAATAAACCACATAGCCCTTCACAGACTCTGGTAAGATCAACGCAGGTGAAATGGTCAACCGCCTCTTCAACTCCTCAAAGGATGTCTGGCATTGTGGGATCTATTCAAACTTCACTCCTTTCTGAGTGAGTGCAGTCATGGAGGAGGCGAGCTGTGAGAAGTCCCAAACAAAACACCTATAATAACCTGCCAGGCCAAGAAAACTCCTGATCTCAAACACATTCCTCAACTGTTCCCATGACATCACCACACTGATCTTCTCAGGATCCACCGAAACCCCTTGTTCTGAGATGACATGCCCCAAAAACTTCACTTCCCTGATCTAGAAAGTGCACTTCGGGAGTTTGGCATATAGGTGGTGATCCCGCAAAGTGCCCAAAACAATGCGCAGGTGATGCTCATGTTCCTCCTCAGATCCAGAATAAACCAAGATGTCGTCCACAAATACCATGACAAAGGAGTTGAAATATTGGTATAACAACCTATTCATGAGTGCCATAAAAACTTCCGGAGCATTCGTCAATCTAAAAGGCATGACTAGATACTCAAAGTGACCATACCTGCTTTGGAAATCCGTCTTCAGAATGTCTGCTTCTCTCACCCTGAGTTGGTGGTATCTCGAATGCAAGTCTATCTTGGAGAACCACTTTTCCCCCTTCAGTTGGTCAAACAAATCTTCAATCCGGGGCAAATGGTATTTATTCTTGATGGTCACCTTATTCAATTTCTGGTAATCAATGCACAACTGAAGGGTTCCATCGACCTTCTTTGCGAATAAAACTGGGGCGGCCCAAGGAGAGATGCTCGGGCAAATGAATCCTTTAGATTCCAAATCGTCCAACTATATATTTAATTCCCTCAATTCGGTGGGGGCCATGCGATATGAGGGAAGAGATATAGGCTGTGTTCCTAGCGCCAACTCAATTGAGAACTCCACGTCCCGCTATGAGGGTAAGCCTGAAAAGTCATCCGGGAAGACCTCTGGGAACTCATCCACTACACGAGGTAACCCACCCTGAGAAACACCACCATCGTCCTCCAGTGCGAGCGATGAAAACTGATAAGCAAGATTCCCCAACTCAGGGAGTGGAGGTCCCGCGCGACCCGACCGAGGATCCCATTCTCCATGAAATAACTGAGGAATCCCATCTGGTTCTATAAAGCTGACTCGACGCCGAT
This sequence comes from Viscum album, assembly GCA_963277665.1. Taxonomy (NCBI): domain Eukaryota; kingdom Viridiplantae; phylum Streptophyta; class Magnoliopsida; order Santalales; family Viscaceae; genus Viscum; species Viscum album. The sequence continues at coordinate 278,697,065 of OY728137.1, forward strand.
AGCAGTCAATATGCGCTTGAAAGCGCACCAGCCAGTCCATGCTAAGGATCACATCAAACAGGTTCATATCAAGGACCAAGAAATCCCACTCCATCTCGACTCATGACACAAAGAGTGTGCACGACGGGCACCTAAGACCCTGCTCCGTTTTCTTAACCAGTAGTGTCACTAAATCCATTGCAATAGATAAAAGCTCAGTTGAAAGGCTCAACAAGTTCACAAGATGGGCATATATAAAAGAAACTGAAGCACCATTATCAAATAAAACTGTAGCTATATAAGATGCAATCAGAATGGTACCTCGAACAGTCGAAGGTCCTACATCAGATCCCACCAGTGCTTGATCCACAACATGCAAATGTCTGGTCCCTTCCTGTGAACGACCTCTCGCCTGAGGCTCTGCTTTGATCTGGCTCTGCCCCGAAGATGATCCGGTCCTACCGTCATGATCACCAAACCACGATCCTGTCGCCTTGGTCGACTCTGACTGAACTAATACCCCTATGGAAGCCACAAATCTAGTCCCACTCTGGTAAGGTCATACAGTCCTGCAGAAGCGTTGTATATGTCCCACAACTCCATACCCATGGTAAGGTCTGGGAGGGTATGGAAAAGCAGGTCAGATGTGCCCTACCCTTCCGCACTGATTCCACACCATAGGACCTGCACTAAAAGCCCCATATGAAGTCTTCCTGGGAGGATGACCTAAGATTCCACCACTCTTCTTCAATTGCTCATCACGCTTCCTCTTCTTCTCGGATGAAATGCCATTGCCAAACCCGGACACTGATCCAGAAAACCCCGACTTTCCTCTCTGGTCAATATCGACCATGCAAGCACGATCAACCACATTGGCATAAGTTCCCATCTTGAACAAGAAGACCTGAGAGTGGATTTCTGGTCTAAGGCCCTTCTCGAACTTCCGAGCTTTCAAATATTCACTTGAAACAATTTCAGGCGCGTATCGCACTATCTCAACAAAGCGGTTTTCACACTCCATCATTGTCCGATCCCCTTGTGAGAGATCCAAGAAATCCCAGGATCTGACCTAGGCTAGGAACTCAGGATAATAATGCTCGTTGAAGATAGCTTTGAAATCCTTCCAACTCATCTGCTCATGCTTCCCAGCTTGAATCACTGATTCCCACCACTTGAAACTGGATCCCTCTATATGGAATGAGGCACACTTTACCCTAAATTCCTTTGGAGTGTCAAGGAACTCGAACATACACTCTATATTTTCAAGCCATTCCTTTGCCTCTTGAGGTTCTAAGCTACCGCAGAATGAAGGAGGTTTATTCTTCAAAAATTCCTGAGCTTTATCCCTCTTGGAGCCAAACTCATATCCTCTAGATGGAATAGGGGAAGGGGTAGGAGTCACCCCCTGTCCTAAAGTCTGAAAAGATCGGACCACAACTTCTACCAATCTCTAATAAAGCGGTGAGGGAGAACTCTCCCCGGCTTCCTCTCGTTGGTGTGTATAAGCTCTCCGAGGAGGCATGTTGCTGCAAAGAGCAACAATCATAAAAGAACATCATCAATACATCATATCAAAAGAAAGGTCAAATTTTCAGCAAAATAAGTAATCCTCAGTAAACCAAATATGAAAAAGTAACATCATGACCAAACTCTTCTTCCCCGCCTGATGTCCACACACAATCTGCAACCTGCACATCCCACCTGGAAGAGAAGTCAAACAAGCATCCCGACTTCCCATGGCGACTCAGGGTCTGTCAAGAGGTGTGCTGGCCAGGCACCCTACTCGCAACCAGAATTCTAAGCCCAAAAAATCTTAACTCCTGTCTAACCAGACTCATCCCAAATAAAATAACTTAGACAAAAAAACCTCCCTCTGATACCATTTTGTCATGAACCAAGTCGAGTCGCCATCCGAACTGATGCTCGACCCGGCCCTCGGCAAGGCCCGAAGGGTGTTCCCGATCCCCATGGGATGGAACAAGTTCCCAGGTATTAAAATAAACTTTGGGAATGATTTACCTGAGTAACAAATATAAAGCAGCCGACAAAATAAACCAAAAAAAAGTAAAAGTTGGATCCAAACAAGTCTTTAACCAAAAATAGACTTTTGAGTCACATGTAAAACCAAAAGCCAAAAAATAATAAAAGTATGGTGACCAAAAACCAACCTAAGAACTGTCTCCCGACGTGAGGACACCACCCTCACTCCGCCACCACAACGCCACGTCAAGAGGCCTGCTAACAACCTGAACCACCGCTTCCAAAATCTAGACCCTTACCTGTATCAGACATAAACAAATCTACTTACACACAAGGGTGTGAGTAGGGTGTGAGAAATCGACCAGTAGGATGTCACCAAGAAAAGATTCTACACACAAATATTAAAATACAATGCATTTTCAATGATAAATAAAAGAAAGCAAGAAATGCTTAACAGTGTTAGTGAAAACGGTTTTCATAAAACGAATTTAAAGAAAAGCAGTTTAAGGCAAACACATGTTTGGGTAGTAACTCAAGTGACATATCATGTATCATTGGTGTGCGCAAAGTAACCGATAGCACCAAAGGATGGGAGAGGCCCTATGGGTACTAGAAACAGGTGGGACCCTAGAATGTCGTGTCTCGGTGAAACGTGTCTTAGAAGTCCACGACCATCAGAAAACATGGCTTAGAAGGCCACAACCCTCAGAAAACATGGATTAGAAGGCCACGACCCTCAGTTATGATATGTTTATTTAGTGTTTCAATTGTCAAACCTGCCAGTGAAACTGGGCCAATCCATCTCCAGAACACTAGCTCACTAGTCCTAGTCTCCCCACCCAATACCCCAGGCTTCCCTCCTTGTGCTCACCTAAAGATCAAAGTTCACATAACATGTCACTTAAAACCAAACGAGGTGCTTACACACAAGAACATGCCACTCACACACTAATATCCTCTTTTAGAACCACACGCACACCAAAAACATTTTAAAACTTAACCTGCACCACTGGCACATTAAATTAAACCAGCTGCATAGTTTTATAAAAACACTTTTTATAACCAGCCAAACCATTAAAACAAAATAATTAAGCAGTTTTGAAACATGTTTCAAAATATTTAAAGGGAAAAAAGTCACTCAAAATATTTTCCAAGAAAACCAAATTTTTAATACTATGCCAAAACATAACTACACCAACCACATTTCCCTAACACACATGCTACGCAGTTTGCAAAACTCCGTTAAACAGTCCAGACAGGTTTTCACAATGACATTCACCAGTATCACTTAAACATAACTCTAAATAAATAAATGCACAATAAAACTCAGTAAAAGACAATTTCGCAGTATGTAAACAAATAGACAAAAGCACTAAATTAATTAGATAATCAAGAAAATGATTGTAAATTAATACTCGTGTGTGGAACCACCTACCAACGTGTTGCAAGCTTCGCAAAATTGGTGCTCAAAAACCAACGCATCTAATTCACCTCAAAAAATATCAAAACACACCCTAAAAACAAAGAACAACATAAACACATCAAAAAATGAATCAAACACAAACTAAAACCTATTCACAACATGAACAAAGCAGAAGAAAAGTAACCGAAGTGTTCCGTACCTACAACAATGGGTTCAAAGGCTCGGCAGATGAAATTGGGGGGGGGGGGGTGCCAGAAGGATTTTCAATGGAGGGAGGAGGTGTGCGATGTCAGCTGGGCAATTAGAAGGGCAACAGGGGGTGGCCAGGCGAGCATGAGGAGCAGCAGGGGAGGTAGCAGGGAAGGCCGACCGAGCGGGAGGAGCATCAGGGGGCGGTCGCGGAGGAGGCCGGTTGGGAATAGGGAGGTGCAGCTTCGGCTGGGCAAGCGGGGGAGCAGCAGGCGGAGGGCCGCGGCCTGGATGAGCAGGAAGCAGTAGGCGGAGGGGGCGCGACCTGGGTGAGAGGGAGAAGGGAGAAGCGGCTCTTATGGTTGGGGGGGGGGGGCGCTGATGAATAGTGCCAGTGGGGAGGGAATGTGAGGGAGAGAAGGGAAGAAGAAAAAAAAGGAAAAGGAGAGATAAAAGGTAATAAAAAAATGGAAGGAAAGCATAAAAAACTAAACTAACCTAAACTAATAACAATAATACTAATAATAATGACAAAAATATCTATAATTATAATAAATTTTATTTTTTATTTGGTTATTTAATCATCTTCTCCTTGGGCTGATCATGCATTAAACTGGCAAAGCCACATGGCTTTGCCTGTGCCCTGCCCGAGCGTCGAGCGATGTCAATCCAGCGTTCACTATCAACGCAAAAACACAAAACTCACGTCGGGCTCAGACCACATTTCAACCTAACAATTAAATAAAATAAAATAAAATCATGGGATAAAAATTGAAATTTAAAACATACCTCAAGCGAATTCCAGGTGTGACATTATAGTATTCATTACACCACTTTTGGGAATTTATGATGTCATAATACATATTGTATATTTATCCTGTATTTAATTTTTACCCAAAAATTCGACTACCTCTGAAAATTATGAAAAATTCACCATTGGATAATTTCAAAGAACTAATTTTAAAAATAATATCTATTTTATTAAAATATTTATCTAAATACAAAAATTTACTCTTAAATAAAAAATACATTTTTTTTGAAAAATAACGGTTTTTTCAAAATAATAGTTTTTCAACCCTCATAAAAATTAGATTTGATTACATAAAAATATATTATCATTTATAATTAAATAAATATTTTTTAATAGGAATATTTTATTAAAATAAAATTTATTTTAAAAATTCATGAATTCATAAAAAAGAGTGTCTTGATTGAAACTATATATTTCCCAAAATACAATTTCTGTTTCATCATATCAAAATCTATTTTTTTTATCAAAATCATTATATGATTATTTAAAAAGTAATAATAAAACAGATAAATATAATAATTATTTAAAATAAAAATAAAAATATAAAAATTCATACTGTTAGGGTCTAGATATATAACACCTTATTACACCAACACATTCCCAAAGGGTAAAGTGTGCGATGATGATACTTTCTTGGGGTGGTTTAACAAACATTGTTTGGGTCATAATCCTGATAAGCTTAAATTTATCCCATAAACGACTTATCTCATGCTTTAGTTTTTGAATCTTGTCTTGGGTTTGGTCAAGGGAAAAGACTAGTGATTACATCTCCCTCAGAAGCTCTAATAAATGGGCTTTATAGGGTATGATCTTACTAGTCGAGACCATCACTTCTTTTGTTAGTGTCAATTAAATTTATCATTACCCTTAATATATACTAATCATACGATCAATGTACAATGACCATACTATCAATGGTTATTAAGCTTAATGGTCTTTTAATTACAATATATAGGATATAAATTATAGTAGTCTAAAATGACCAAAGTAGTGAATGTGTTTTCTATAACTACATTATGTAATAAGACATTTATTCACTCAAAAAGGGAATTTCATTTATAAGAGTTTGGGTCATTATATTATTCCACATTTAAAAATTTAATTTCATACACTAAAAAAGATGAGGGTACTTTTTCTTAATTTGCACTTTCAGTTCCCATGTCGCTTCCTCAAACTTTTGGTTCCACCACAACACTTAGATCAGATGAGTTGTCTTGTTTCATAGAACATTATCTCTACGATCTAAGATCTTCATTGGATGCTCCTTGTATGAAAGATCATTTTCCAATAGTACCACCTCTAGATTTAGTACATGCGAGGGGTCCAATATGTACCTCAAGAGGGATACATGGAACACATAATGAAATTGAGATAGTTTAGGTAGGAGTGCAAGTTGATAATCCACAAATCTGATGTGATCAAAGATCTAAAAGGTGCCATTGTATCTTGGACTAAGCTTTCCCTTCCAAATCCCATGAATTTATTCCATGATGATATACAAAGGAACAATTTATCTTCAAACTCAAACTCTAGGTATCATTGATGATTGTATGTGTAACGTTTCTGTCATTTTTTCACAGATTTCATATAACGTTGAAGGGTTTGAACCTTATCTATCATCTTTTTGATAAGATGAGGTCATATTATCTTCCTCTCTCCAACTTCATCCCAATATATTGTAGTCTAACACCTATTCCCACAAAGAGCCTCATAAGGTTCCATTTGTATGCTAGAATGGAAATTTTTATTATATGAGAACTCCACTAGGGGAAGGTGTTGATCCCAACATCCTTGTAAATCCATTGAACACGACCACAACATATCCTCTAGAGTTTGGATGGTTATCTCAGACTGACCATCTGTCTTAGGGTGGTAAGAATTACTAAAACTCAACTCTGTATCCAATGCTTCTCAAGAACCTCAAGGAAAACCTCAAATCTCGATCAGATAAAATGGAGAGTGGAGATCTATACAATCTTACCACTTCCCTTATGTATATCTTGGTGAGTTAGTCAAGAGATAAATCTTCCTTGATAGCAATGAAATGAGATAACATTTTAATAAGATAGGCTACCACCCAGATTAAATTGTTTCCTTTATATATCTTGGGGTGTACTATGATGAAATCCATGGTCATGTTTTCCCATTTACATACTGGTATAGGAAATGGTTGTGACACACCCTTATAATTTTTTCATTCAACCTAGACTTGTTGGCATGCCAAGCATCAAGATACAAATTCCATAACCCCCTCTTCATGTTATCCCAAAATAAGTTTTACTTCAAATATCTATACATATTAGTACTCCCTTGATGAATAGATAAGGATAAAAAATTCACATCATAGATAAGTTAGCACTTCAGTTCAGATTTTTACGGGACACATATCCAGGTTCCGAACCTTATAACTCCATTGTTAGAAAAGTTAAACTATGGAATATTTTCTACCTTCTTCTGTAGAACTTAATCATCTTTCTGGGTCTCCTCAATCCTCTCAAGAATGTATGGTTGATAATTTATTTGATAAATGTAGTAATAATATCCTTTTACTATTCCTATTTCCATTTTCTTCATGTACAAGAAGATTGGATCCCTTGTAATCCCCATCACGGATAGGGTTGCAGGATCCTTTCTACTCGGAGCATCTACCACATTGGTCTCCTTACTGAGAAGAAAATGGATTGAAAAATCATAATCCTTGATCATATCTAACCACCTTCATTGGTGCATATTGGTATCCTTTTGTTTGAATATATACTTTAGGCTTTTATGATTCATATATATGTCAAACTTCTCCCCTTAGAGATAACGTCACCAAATATTTAATAAAAATATCATTAAAAACAACTATAGATCATGCATTTTGTAGTTATTCTCATGAATCTTTAATCGGTGGGAGGTATAGAATATTAATTTTTCATCTTTCATGAGTACACAACCCAAGTCATTTTTGGAAACATCACTATAAATCACAAATCCTTCCACATTGGTGGGTAATGTGAGTACATGTAAAATGATTAACCTCTTATTTAAATATTTAAATCTCTATTCACATTCATTATTCCAAAAAAACATTACCTCCTTATGATTTATCTTGGTTTCTAGGATTGAAAATTACGAGAAGTTCCTCACAAATTTATGATAGTACCCAACTAATCGATGGAAACTACATATTTCCATCATAGAGGTTGGTTTAGTCCATCCTTCAATTACCTCTATTTTTTAAGGATCCATAGATGTATTTTTGCTGGTAATAAAATTCCCCAATAATATTACATTCTCCATCCAAAAATCACATTTACTATACTTCGCAAGTAACTTTTCCTTTTAAAAAGTCTTTATTACAACATTCAAATGCTCCTCATGTTCCTATTTTCTTTTGGAGCAGATAATAATATCATCTATAAAGACTACCACAAATTTGTTGAGTTAATCCACAAAGTATCTATTAATTAAGTCCATGAATATATTTGGAGAATTAATGAGTCAAAATGGCATCACTTTTAACTCATTGTGCCTATAACTTATGCCAAAAGAATTTTTGGAGATATACTCCTTCTTTACCTTTACTTGAATCGACCTTAGAGAAGTACTGGGCTCCACATAGATGATCAAAAAATTCATCAATCCATGGTATAAGATACTTATTCTCTATAATGATATTTTTGAGCTCATAATAATCAATAAATAGGTTCATTGACCCATCCTTCTTCTTATTAAAGAGGACTGATGCACCCCATGATAAAGCACTTGGGCGTATAAACCCTTTATCTAGATTCTCCCGTAGTTTCTTCTTTAACTCATAAAGTTGAAAAATGGCCATTCTATATGGAGTCTTGGGTATTGGAAAACCTCTAGTATAATATTGATTTAAAATTGAAACTCTCAACTAAGAGGAATACCATACCATTCTTTAGGAAACACATGAGCATATTCCCTCACAATGAGAACGTATTCAAGGATGATCTTTTCCTTAGTCTCAATCATTTTAGAAAGACGCAATTTCACATAATGCAATAATATCCATGATTTATATGTTAGTATAAAAGGAGTTTCATCCTCCTCCTTTCACTTGTATAGAATCAGTGGGTGATTCATGATACACAGTGTGGTTTCCTTCTCTCAGCACTTTATGTTGGATCTATACAAGGAAATCCAATACATACCCACAATATCATTTAATTATTCTAAAGAGAGTATCATAAGGTTTTATAGGAAGATTAGCAAAAAAATATGTGCAGGGGATGAGTCATATGATTAGTATATAATAATTGACCCATTCTTCACTTCATCGATAAATCAACCTCCATGTTTTGTGGTGGCGTTTTAATAGTTCTACTAAACCTGTGTGATATGAAATAATGCATAGAACCAGAATAAAAAAGTACATTCACTATTATTGATTGAATAACTAGGATACCTTTCAACACTTTATTGTCAATATCCACCTCAATAGTTTTGATTACGTAAGCTCTCCCTTCCTCTCCAGGCCTTTGAGGTTGTTGGCATCAGTTGTTGATGAAAACACTTGGCTTAGTACATTGATTCACATTGTTTCCTTACTCCTTGTAGTTGAAAAATTAAATGATAGGATAAGGGTATATTGGAGCATTACTTTCTCCCATCACATTTGTGGGGTTTTCCCATCAGTAATCACAAGCTAGGTGACCTTCCTTCTCACATCTAATCATTTCCTCACCCCCTTTAGGAAATTTCCAAGATGAATTTTCCCACACTTTTAAAAATTGTTTCTAAGTGAAGGGAATCCCCAGGAGTGGCCTTTTCAAACCCTCCACACCCAGGAACCCCCCTCCACACGAAGAGATCATCCGAAGAAGTCTCAGCCGGGAAGGAGCCATTACCAGCCGAGATGACAGAGCGTCCCACATGGCGACACCTTGCTCAGCGATGGTTTGACACATCAATCCGTCAAAAATTTGAAGTGCCTCCATTCTTCCCACCCGACGAGACATCGGGTGACCCAGCAAGACGAGCAGTACATGGGAGGCAGAAATTCTCCCAAGAGAGGGCTCCCAGGAATCCCTGGGAGTGGCCTTTTCTTGACACTATTATATTTCTACACCATACTTCCAGAATTAAACTCCATTTTCCTCTTCTTATCCCCATGAGATCCTTCAGATTAACTAATATACATTTTAATTTTAAGGTAACATTGAAAAATTTCTCCATAGTTTTCAAGGTCTAGAATCACCAATAATTTTTGAAGACTTGGATTTATCCCATCAAAGAAGTGGTCAAATTTACTTTCAGGGGTAATGATAAAGTCAAAGGTGTATCATGAAAGTCTTGTGAAGTTTTCCTCATACACCTTAATGGATTCACAATCCTTTTTCTTTAGGTAAGAGAAATACCTCTTCATTTTTAGTTGGAGAGTACAAGGAAAATATTTATCATAAAACATTTTCCATAATTATTTCTACTTCATCTCTTTGATCCCTTCCTTAGGCTAGATATTTTTGATCAACATCCACCATTGATCATATTGTCCCTCTATATGATAAATACCTTACATGATCTTCTCCTTATCATAGCATTAAAGTATGAAAAAGATATTTTCAATGTATTTAATCAATTGTTCCATAATTAAAGTATTGGAATATCCACTTAAAGTTGGAAGCCTTTGTTGTATAAAGGTCTCAATTGTAAATTTATCTTTCTTATGGGGATGTGGGTCTCCCCCTTATTCAAATTTCAGTTCAAAACTCAATTTAATTGAGAAATTATTACCATGAAGTTACCAACTCCTTCTCCCATTGGGGTGGGCATCTCATTTGGGTAGTCAACACATTTCCCATTACACTGGTTGTTGACTCAGTTCCTCATATTTTCATCCATTGACTATAATGAAGGGAAAATTAGGGATGATATTTTTTAAAATTTTAAACGCATAAATGAGATACCATGAAAATTAATAGGATAAATCATAAATGAAATATATTCCTTAACCTATGAATTTAAAGGTTTCAATATAAGTTATCCATGATCTATTTACTAACATAAAATATTATGCAAATTTTTGTCCCTTAACAATGGTTTGTAATAAGCTTGTGAATTTACCAAAAAATATCCCCAGGGAGTGTTAAAATAGGTGTGTAGTAAGGAGTCTTTATCATGCACTGGGTGATGATCGAGTCCAGCTCAATACACCCTTTTCGAGGTTATTAATCCCAGGTACAACTATTTTAGAGCCACATCCACTTGTAGTATATAAACATGGATTTATTTTCTAGGAAACTACTTACTCTATAGTTTACCAAAAAATTATGGATGTTTTATTTTGTTTAGTCTCATACCTAAGGCTTTCACTATGGTTTTATAATTATAATCCCTAAAAATAACCATACATTCATTTTATACCAACTATGGAAACCCATATCTACACTTTAATTCATGACATATTACATAAAGATACACATATTACAATCCAAAAAGATAATGAGGCCTAGTGTCTTTGGGGAATTAGGTACATAACATAATAACACGAATAAGGATATAACAAAATTATTTAAAACTCCTTTAATATGCTCTTAAAATCCACCGATCTTCTAAAAATACATGGGATAACTTGGGGGAATACATTAGAAAGGGGTGATCTATAAAGCCTAGTAAGGGATTAATAAAAACATAACATAAGGTAACACTACTGAAAATTTAGGCTACAACCACAGTTTAAAACCGTGGCTGTAAGTCTAAAAACTATGGCTATAGGTTATAGCTACAGTTTTATGAATCATGGCTGGTATTGGTGTGGATATAGGGAAATTCTTACAAACACAGTTTGAAACCATGGCAGCAGCTTAAGAAACATAGGGATATAGACAAGGTTTGAAACCGTGGCTATAGGTTTTCCATTTTATAAACCCCCACCCCCTATAACCCCCCCTGTAGCACTCCTTACCCCATGAAAATCCCCCTCCACTCCCCCTAGACAACCCCCACCCTCCTATGGATAGACCCCCCCTACACACCCCCCGAATAGACTCTAGACAAACCCCCCTTGCACAACCCCCCACCCCTGGACAGAGCCCCCATAGACAGTCCCCCTGCAAAGCTCCCCCACCCCTGAAAAGTCCCCACCCTCTACAACACCCCTTCTCCCATGAAAATCCCCCCTTCACTAACCCCTAGAAAGACCCACCCAATCCCTGGACACCCCCCTAAGACAGACCCTGGACACCCCCAGACAGACCCCCCCCAGGACAGACCCTAGACCCCCCAGACCCTGGACCCCCCCAGACCCTAGACCCCCCTAGACAGACCCTAGATAGACCCCCCGTCCCCCTGAGGACAGACCCTAGACACCCCAAACCCTGGACCCCCCCAAGACCCTAGACCCCCCCAGACCCTGGACACCCCCACCTTGGAAAACCCCCTGCAAATCCCACCCTAGATAGACCCCCACCCCCTACAAAGCCCCCAACCCCTACAACACCCCTTCCCCATGAAACTCTTCCCCTCCACTCCCCCCTAGACAACCCCCCAGACCATGGACAAACCCCCCACCCACTAGACAAACCCCCATCCCTTGAAGCACCCCTTCCCCCATGAAAACCCCCCTCCACTCTTCCATAGATAGCCCCCCCACCCTGGACAACCCCCTGCAAATCCCCCAACCCCCTGGACAGACCCCCTTCCCTGCAAAGCCCCCCATCCCCTGAAACACCCCTCCACCCATGAAAAGCCTCCCTCCACTCCTCCCTAGACAACCCCCTCCCCCAGACCCTGGACACCCCCCAAACAGACCCTGGAGAGACCCCCCTAGGACATACCCTGGACCCCCACCCCCTGCAAAGCCCCCACCCATTGCAGAACCCCTTCCCCCATGAAAAGCCTCCCCTCCCCTCCTCCCTGGACCACCACACAGACCCTATACACCCCTTCCCCCTCCTTTCCCCATGCACCCCTCCCCACCATTGCTAGTCTCCCCCTTCCCGTTCCCCCTACTAGTCCCCCCTATCGGTCCCCCCTGCCATTCCCCCTGCTAGCCCCCCCACCCCTTGCCAGCCCCCATGACCAGATCTGCACCAAATCGGTTGCAGTAGGGGTTTTCAACTTCAGCGTTTTAATCCATGGAATTATTCAATGTAGAGAAATGGTTTGAACTATAGAAGTAGTACATGTATGGCCATACGTTAACCTTGGAAATTAGAGTATAATACCACGATTAATCCCATGGAAATTATAGGATAAATCCATGATCTTAACAATGGTAATTTTTAACTACACCCATGGTTAAACCATGGATCTTGGTCTCTAATAACACTTTCAAAACCATAGAAAATAGACCCTATATCCACAGTTAATAACCATGTAAATTGATTCCTACCCATCTATAGTTAATCACCAAATGCTTCCATAATAGCTGCACCTTATAGCAGTACTCACATCCTATAGCTAGGAGCAAAAAAAAACACCACCTTCCAAATAAAATTTAACTCAAACATAATACAATATATATCATAAAAATTTAAACTATCTCCAATATAAATAAAATAAAAATTCAATATCAATATCATCATAATAAAAAGAACTATTTGATAAAATTAAATGTATAAACCAAGAATAAAATTTACATATGAAATATACCTCAATATCAGAATCACCAGAACCATAATGACCCTCATCATCTCCTATAGAAACACCAACATCTTTATCACCTCCTCTCAGACCATCGCTGCCACCACCACCACCATCATGATCATTGAAATATTCATTGGTTTATGCACCTAAATCACTAGAATAAGAGAAGAATCCCAATAAACATAATGTATACAAATGATAACACATTTAATTAATGAAAACATTCAATGTTTATATGGTGATTCATATAATATCATTATGTTACCAATAAAATACTCTAATAAACATAATGCATACAAATGAGAACACATATAATGAATGAAAATCCCTAAAAACCATTCATGAGGTCTTCCCCTTGGCCTGCAGACCTCCCCCATGCCCCCCTGCCCCCTATACCCACCCCTATCCCCCCTTCTCCCCTTCCCTACAGACCTACCCCCTACCCCCTGCCCTTCAGACCTACCCCTGCCCCCCTGCCCCTGCCCTGCAGACCCCCTTGCAGACCACCCCCTGCCTTGAAGACCTTACCCTTGCCCCCTGCCCCCTTCCCCTCCACCCACCCCTCCCCTCTCCCCTGCCCCTCCCCTGCAGACCTCCCCCCTCCATCCTACTCTTCATACCCCCTACAGACCACCCCTGCCCTACATACCTCACCCTTGCCCCTTACCCTTGCCCCCTCCACCCACCCCTCCCCCTACCCCTTCCCCCTGCCCTGCAGACCTCCCCCATTCCCCCTAGCCTGCAGACCTCCCCCCTCCCCCCACACCTCCACCCACCCCATCCCCCTCTCCCCCTCCCATGCCCCTGACTCTACCCCCCTATACCCTCCCCCTGACCCCTCCCCCTCCCCCTACAATTGGTCCCAAAAACTAGAAGATTTTTAACCAACTGCCACTTCTTTATTTTCACCTTCAGTGGTTCCGGATTTTCAGAATGGGGTTGATTAGATTCTTTCTGATTTTAATTCTTTGTCTTATCAATTTAAATATATTTAGTTTGATATATTCAAACCTGTGATTCTAAAATATTTCAAGAAAGATCTTTTGGATGAGTTTCAAGACACCACTAAAACTATTATAAATCTTGAAGTTGGAACATACATATCCTTGAATGTCACTATGGGTTATCTTGAAGAATATGTTGGTGAAAAGTTGAAATATATCTTGTAAGTGTCTCAAAATATTTAGGAATTATATCTAGGTCTATTGGTCCCTTCTATAAAACCAATTACTATATTTTCTCTAATTACATCTAAGTCTACTATTGCCACTACTAGTGCTACAATGTCTCAAACCTCTTCCAATGCTCTTCAAGAGGTATCTCAATTGCTGGTAGAGTGGATTACTAAAATGGAAAGTAAAGTAAAATCAATGAATAGAAGATTGGTCAGTATCCAAGGACCAGTTTACCAGATTCTAAAGAAGTTGTATCTAGACCTTCTATCTGCTTGAGGTAGATAGTTTGAATCATATATCAACAACTAACAATTAATGAGTAATAAAACAAATCAGACATGTTCCAAACATAGCTTTAAAAAGATGCAAGTCATGGATAAACATCAGCCTCATTCAATATACTTTAAATGAGCTCAAATTTTTGGAATCCAATCAACAAAATCAATAACTTAGACATGCATGTAAGGATGTATTTTAGGTATTCTAATTACATAATTAAAATACCATCTCAAGTAGATTGTAAAGTTTTTAAAAAAAATCACCAACTGTAAAACTAAAAAGTTCATAATCAGAATACATACATGTAAAGAAACCCAAAATTATCCACAGCAAGGAAAATACCTTTATCCAAGTTAATATCCAAACCATATAGTGTCTTCCAACTATTTGGGCCCTAAAAAAAGGCATATATAAGTCACAATTGAAAATTTATACGACCATAACTCATGATGATCAGTTAAGAGGATCTCCCAAACCATATAATGAATTGGAAGTTTCTAATAAGTCATAAAATGGAATAGAATTTGTGACCCATTAGAAAACACTACCTGCCATACATTGGGGTTAAGGACCATGAAATATTTATTCATTCCAGTTTCCATGTCAGTGAAATAAACAGTTCCATATGAGGATGCGCTATATACTGATCCATCATTTTTCCAATTAAACCTATCACAAATTGTGAAACTAGTTTTTAAGCAGCACATAAATAGTTGAGGTGGGGTGAATATCATTAAGGATTTGTTTGACCGCACTACTTATAACACTTATCAATGATCACTTTTGATACAGTTTGAAAAAATAAGTGGTGTTTGTTTTTCTATATGGACAGTGATGTTAATGTGTGTGTGTGAGCACGTGCATGATTCTTCTTAGGAAAAAAACTAAATGTTAATCTTATACAAACAAATATAGGTGGACCCTGTATCCTAATAAACATATAACTCACCTCATATTGTTGATTATGCAGTTGTGTATGTTTCAATACACCGTCATTTCATAAAACTTATTATTATCCCAAACACCAAGTTGTCCTTTCTTTTCAAAGGAACCAAGAAAAAAAAATATATAAATGAACAAAATAAAATAAATACTTCTTAAAATATATAAATCAAAAGGATAATTAAAGAACCAACCTTATCCCCAGATAGCATAATAACATTATTTGTGGGATGGAATTCCAAGAATGTCACCCGCCTGTTGTGATACCTTAGGACTCCACAACCGACTTCATCAAAGATCACAAATGAAAGTTTATTCTGCACAAAAAGATCATTATATTTAACCCTATAAATAAACTGTCAAATTCAATTTCGAACCTCAAACTACTGAAGCCAATTATTTCTAGCTTTTATTTTTTTCTTGTTGAATGTAAGTTCAATTGCATTTCCATATTCATTGTCGACCCACAGAAATTAATTCTTGTACTTTTGGAGCTCACTAAAGTATTATTTTCCTTCCTTGGATGTTCTTGTACCCAACCCCTAGTACATAGAAAATAAATTTTAGAAAAAACAAATTCAGAAATAAGGACTGATTGTGTTATTATAGAAATGAATATCAATTATAAAACATTTATATGAATTGAATCCAAAGCACATAATGCCTAAAACATCCAACCTGTTTCCAAAAATCTTCAAACTCTTTAGTACTTCCATGAATTTTTACTCGTTTAAATCTTACTATCTCCCAATTATAATAATCTTGAAAAAAAAAGATCATATTAGCATACAAAAAATGAAATTACAAATCAGCAATTAAACTAATTTATGGAAGCTTATATATTTGAAAATAAGTCTATGAAACCGAAGTTTCATGCTATAAAAAAACATACCATCAGAGGTGTTCTAGAATGGGTTCTTCCTATAGAATAAATTTAAAAGATAGAAAAATGAGGGGGATAAACTAATAGTAGAAAGAGAAAAGAATCAGAAAAAATAGAAAATTGAACTACATACCGTCAGAGGTGCGCCAGAGGAGATAGAGGGGCCACCTCGGAGCATCATCGATAAGGAGGTATGATGGTCATGTTAAAGGAGGATACAATTTAATATAATAATAATAAAACTTAACTACTACATAAAGAAACACACATCATAATACAATAAATCAATATATGTAGAAATATATAGAAAAACCGCAATATAATTCAATATTACAATAATCAAACTGCACTGCATAATAAAATTCCATATATTAACAATCCAAAAATAAAATTTACATTAATAATGACTCTTAATATTAGTATCATGATAACCCTCATCCATGCCTCCTATAGAAACACCATCACCACCTCTCACACCACCAGCATAATCATCGACATCAACATTGGTACTGACACCGACACTAGGTTTGACTCTGGATCTGGCTTCAGTTCCGGATCCGGCTCCAGCAGAAGAATCTACATTAGAAGAAAACATCGACATCAAAAAGGCATCAACCGTTGCACCTACTTCTGGTGGAAGTGTAGAAGAAAGGGCAGACATAAATTTCATCATATTTTCAGTTATCGCTTTTTCTAATTTTTGAATTTATTCTTTGATTACGGAATTCATTTGTTCCATTGTAACCAAAACAGAACTGGTACTCGAAGAAAAATTGTCAATATACCAGTATCAAGATGGTATAATCTTCTTACCAGGTCGACAACACACTCTGCCCTGATGCTCATCTCCTAATACCTGATGTAGTTGATCGTTTGGGCCCAAATTTTCAGGTTCTTTTTCTACCAATGCCTTTAAAGCATTATTTTGATTGATATATAACATAAATTAAAATGATAAAATAATATAAGTAATTAAATTCAGTAAAAATAAAATAAATTGAAATATACTTAAAATTTGCTTCTCGGTGTTGGTATTTATCACAGTACCATATTTCTTTTTTCGGCTTGTAAAAAAAGTAGAGCAAGGAACACGACCCTCAATATTCAATGTCTTTTTCTGAAAAAAAAAAGAAATAAATCAAAATTGGAATTCAAAAAAATTACACTAAATAAATCTAAATATTTTAAATGTTAAATTACCTATGATTTCTCATGATTTGGTAGTGAAGTGTGTCCACGAGTATAAATGTGTTTCATTCCACTCTTGTTTCTTTTATTTCTATATTATTTCTCTTATAAACAAATAATTAGATAATTTCATTAACATAAATAAAACAAGTAATTTATACTTTAAAAATCCTTTTCAAATAAATAAATGAATATATATATACCTTAAACCATGGACTCTTCCAATAGATGATCATCTCTTTGTATTGTGATATTGGGCAATCATAAATCACTAGTACTTATTTAAGATCCATACCAATTCTCCTTTTCCAACCAAGATATAAGTCATACTTGTATGCTCGCTACATTTCACCTAAATCCATTAACCTTGTAGGCTTTTAATTTTTTCCATCAGGAAAATTATATCAAAGATGCAATGGAAAAAATATTTGTTAAGAAAATATTACAAATTAATATATATAAAAGGTGATTAAAATTACTTACCCAATTATCTACCTAGGCATTGTCCTTTATTTGTTATCCAACTTCCCTCCAACTTATTGGTTGAACCAGAATGATATTTCTGTGTCTAGAAAGTGTTACTATAAATCTTTTACATTCTGTACCATTTTTTTAATTATAGCATTGTCTTTATTGTATTCAACCATGATTTTCATGTGTCGATTCCAAACCTCTCTCATTTTTGTGAGGCCTCATCATCTGGTAGAGGCTGGAGCTAATCATAAAAATAATTAATAAAGGAAAATAATATATATGAATTTATCATTAATCACTAACAGTAATGTTTAAACACATACTAGTAGATGAGGGATCTACTGACCCCTGAAGTGCAGCGTCTAGAGGGGGAGTAGCCTCTGTGGTAGTGGGATATCTATAGTTGGAGTACTATATACAGTATATGATGATAAGTGTAATGATGGAGGGATAAAACCCAATAGATAACCCTGTATAGATGAGGGTGTATATGGACATGGATACGTCAGTGGGATATATGGGGGCGCAGTGCCCTGTACAGTGGATGGTGGGAATGAAAAATAAGGAGGGATATGAGTCTGAGAACTACCATTCGATGTGGGTGCGAGCTGAAATGGATATGGGAAAGGTGGGTATGGATAATATTGAGGTGGAATAATGGGAGGATGACCTCCTGGTGACTCAAGAAGCATAGTAATAGGCTAAAATGTAGAATCAGTACCCCCTCCATATTATCAACCTTGGTAGTATAATCCAACCGTATTCTCAACGAAGTAGCCTAAAATAACATAGATGATAAAATAAAATGAACGATAATAAGATAAATAATATTAAAGACCATAATATTCAAAAATGAATTGCACTTACAGTGTTAGCCAGAGGAGACATACATTGTTCATTTCTTTGTATTCTTCTATTTCTTCTAATATCATCATATTCATACATTTTGACCTGTAAATTTAAAATAATATTCTCAAATAAATATAAATAATGATTTTTTTAAAATATACTAGTTAATTTGATATCATGTATGAAAATATAAGAAAACACATACAATATTACGATAATGTCAAGTAAATACTTACAAATGTGTCAACGTTATGTGTGCTCTATGACAATTTCTAGTTCACAATATGTTCTAGCAATTAAATCATCTGTGTCATCAAATGAAATATTCGAATAAATACTAATAGGTTCATCCGAAACATCATTTTCATCCATGTCTTTGTCAAAAATATGTCTATGAATGATATCAACAATAACACCAAATTGTTGTTGTAACAGGACAATTAAATAAAACACCTGTCTAGCCTATGACGCAAGAATATAAGGTTCATCGGTATGAAGCTGGTGGTTCATATCAATCATTCTAAATCCAAAGTTATCAATATGTATTCCTTGTCATGTCATTGAATCAAAACCACTTACATTTCATCATTGCGACATGAGCATGTGAATAACAATCTAATAAAATGATTCTTTCAACAACACCATAATATGATATATTTTCTGACCGAGGTTGTCTATTTGATGCACTCTCATAATAATCTATTGTGGTTCTTATTGTGACACCTTCATGATGTGTTTCCATTTTTTTCATAGCTATTTATAAAAAATTTAAATCTATTGAAAACCATTGACTTACAATCACGTACGACATCGTTTGGACCAAAGGACAAAGCTCTTACTTCATCTAATACTTCATTCATTGGTAGAGGTAAAACTTAAAAGATACCAACATCAAATATTAAATAGTTTCATGTGATTATGTTATGGTAATAAAGAAAATATATTACCTTTGACTTTAACCAACCAACAATTTTTTTTTGTGAAACAGTTCCTTTCTCTTAATAAATAGAGAGCGATGTCTCTTTTTTATAATTTCTAAATGTTATCTACAAATATGAAAGATTTAAAATGTCATAAGATATGAAGAAATACCAAAATGAAAAAAATAAATATTTATTAGTTTACTTACTTGATATAATCATCAAGAACATCACAGTTGAATAATACTGTACGATGATCCATTTCCCACTCTTCCCTTCTTAAAGTACACAACGAGTACGATCCAGATACACCCCCTGTTTGGAGAAGTGAAGGAAATGCAGGCTCAATTGGATCATATTTCTCATCTTTAGTTCTCATTAGTCAATTATACCTCGTAGTGATGTTATCCAAGTACGATGAACAAAAATCCATGCATTCTTGTGATAAATAACATTTCACAATAGATCCTTCGGGGTGATATTTATTTCTCACATAATATTTCAATGTAAATATAATTCTTTTTGTAGGATACATCCAACGAATCAAAATAGGACCACCAAAAAGAACTTATGTGGGAAGATGCACAGTCAGATGTAACATACATGTGAAAAATGATGGTGGGAAAATTTTATCCAAGTTACAAAGAATAATCGGTGCATCTCTTTACAATTTCTGAACAACACTTCTACTCAATCTTTTGGAACAAAGGTCTCAATAAAAATGACATAACTTAATCACATCAACTCTAAAATTATGTGAAAGTAAATGCCAAATGGAAATAAGAATCAACTCATGTAACAAGACATGGTAATCATGGGTTTTAAGAGATTTTAGTTTCACATCTAGTGTATTTACTCTTTTCGAAATATTACTTGAATAACCATATGAAACCTTCAAACTTTACAAGACCTAAAAAAATTGTTTCTTTTCCACATTTTTCATTAAATAATAGGAAATAAGGACTTTCCACTTATTTTGACCAATTAACTTAGGACAAAGTTTTTCTCTTATACCCCAATCCATCAAATCACGACGAGACTAAAAATCATCTTTTGTTTTTTCCTTTGACATTTAAAATAGAAGCAAGTAACATCTCACAATTTTTTCTCTCAATATTCATTTCATCCAAACAATGACACAATAAATTTGATGACCAATACGAAAACTCAAATAATATGATTTTCTTTCTCCAATTGCTATTGGAATTTGAATTAACATGTTTTTGCTTTCTGAAATTTGATTGAGTTTTTCCAAGAACATAATTAAAATCATAAAGTTCTTTGACAATATCATTTTCTGACATTTGTTGAGGTATATCATCTGTCTCAATGGCATTATCAAACTATCTCTGATTTTTCTTGTATGTATGATCCATCAGTAGAAATTGCTGATTCCCTATGAAGATGAAAGTTCATTGAAACTTTAATATTCGGGAACATGTATTTTTCATACAAATAGGGAAGGATAATTTTCCTTTAGTACTCCAACCATAAATCATTCCGTAGGCAAGGAAATCATTTATCGTCCATAATAAAGCTGCCTGAAACATAAAGTACCCCTTCCTAAATGCATTGTACGCTTGTGGACCAACAATAAAAAGTTCATTTAACTCCTCTATTAATGGATGCAAGTATATATCAATATCATTTCTAGGATCATTGGGTCCAGATATGAATATAATCATGATAGTAAATGGATTATTCATACACATCCATGAAGGAAAGTTATAAATGTGAATGAAAATAGGCTAAGTACTGTGTGCAGTATGCATTTGGCGAAATGGGTTGAAAAAATCATAGGATAATCCCAATTTAACATTTCGTGGGTCAGCTAAAAAATTAGGATGTAACCTATCAAATTTCTTCCAAGACAACTCATCTGTAGGATGCACTATTTCATCATTATCCTTATTTCTTTCATCTTTATGCCATCTCATATTCTTTTCCATTTGTTCTTAAATAATTTTTTTAAAGATTGATAATTAAAGGGAAGTTCCACATCACTTTCTCTGGTATGTGATATTGAGTTATATCTTTATTAGTCTTCCACCTTTATGTGCCACACTATTTTCACTGACTCAACTCTGTATTTTCCTTCTAGAACAAGCAATAATCTTTGGGGCAAGAATGAATCTTAATAGAAGAAAATCCAAAATTTTCAACTAAATTTGATGCCATGTAATCGTTTTTTGGAATACATGCATCATTAGACAGTAAATCCTTAATAAATGTAAGAATATAGTAGACCACATTATTACTAAATCCCTACATTGTTTTCCCATGATATAATCACATTAAAAACTCAAATTTGATCATTTTTTCACATGCATGATATACTGGGGTATTTTCATCTTCCATCATATTTATAACACTCTCAACATCATCATCCTAATTAATAGATGAAAATTGTTTTTCGGTATTCACTTCCTCTTGCACCAGTATACATGAGGAGATGGCTTTAGAAACAAAAGGAAACCGATCAGAAATCATATTTTTCATACCAATATTTTCCGCTAAATCGATGTCATTCACCACTTATGCTTTTTCTCAATTGTGATACCAAACATGATAATATTTTTGGAAACCATGTTTAGTGATATGGTAACTCACTTCCTCATGAGTTAACCATATTATTCCAACACAATCAAAACATGGGCATAAAATCAATCTTCCATCTGAATCATTAGTGAATGAAAAGTCCAATAAATATCATAACTTCTTCTAAAATTCATCAATGATCTGATCAAAGCTGTACATCTAGTATCTATCCATTCTGAGGAATATAAACATACATTAAATAAAAAAATCAAGAAAATGACTTAACATTATATGTATTGTTTCATAAGATAATAAGTAACCATCAATAACATGTTAATAAAAAAACAAATATTATGGTTAAGGGAATTCATAAATGTTTCAAATTATAAAAAATCATGAATAGTCACACCTTTCTATGACCACATAAGATTATTTTGGTGTACTTACAACACCCACATTAAAACTTAGATGTTTGAACAATGACCTATTATGTTTTTTATAAAATTCTATGATGGACACCCCCTCCTAAACACCCCCTCTTGGACACCCCCTCTCTCCTGGACACCCCTCCCCCTCCCTCTTGGACACCCCCTCTTAGACATCCCCCCTCCCCTTGCACCCCCACACCCCCACACTCATACACCCCCTGTCCCCCTCCCCCTGCACCCCCTGCACACTGCCCCCAGCCCCTTCCCCCTGTACACCCCCCACCTGCACCCCCACTGCCCCCCAGCCCCTCCCCCTTGTATAGAACCCTCCCCCTACACCCCCTGTACACTGCCCCCAGCCCCCTTAACCCCCCTTCTGGACACCCCTCCTCTAGACACCCCCACCCTCCCTCCTGAACACCCCCTCCTGGACACCACCTGACACCCCCCATGCCCCCTCCTTGCCCAATACACACTCCCCCTGCCCCCTGCCCCCTTCACCCCTATTACCCCTACACACTGGCCCCCTACCCCCTTCACCCCAAATTCCCCCAACCTTCACCCCCACCTATACCCCCACTACCCCCACCTCCGTGCCCCCCCTGCACACTGCCCCCTGCCCCCATCACCCCCACTACCCCCTGCACACTACCCCCCGCCCTTCACCTCAACTACTCTCCAACCTTCACCCCCACTTCCCCCCTACACCCCCTTCCCCCACCTTCACCCCCTCTATATAGTAATCATTATAAGAAAATCCTATAGAAATTACATTAATGAATAGAAAGGTAATACAAAAGTATAAGGGGAAAAATGATTTCCCTAACATAAAGGAAACACAGTTATGAACCTAAGAACAACTATAAAGGAAATATAAGGGTAGAGATTGGATCAGGTTACCAAGATCTGACCACCAAACATGTTCAACACCGCCATGAACTGCTAAGCTCCACTAATACCAGGTCCACTAAATTCAAATCCAATATTTCTACCATCTGTAAAAGACATTAAATGTATAGTAAAATCTCATGTAGGTATGTGTATATACATACCCCATACGACACCCAAATAATGAAGAGGGAAGTAAAAAAATAAAAAATGGTTGGATCAACCCATAAGGTAAGATGGTAATGAAACCCAATTCCAAAAGCTATCCAACACATCAAATCCAATGCCCAAATCATAACCATAATCTATCATGAATCACATCACTAAGACTTACCCAACCCTCTCATAAACAATCCCAAATATCTCTTAATGTCTTACACACCTCATCTTAAGACACATATAATGGTATTATCCTAAAAAGAAACATTTTTCCCTATCTTATTCCCTAAAATTTCTCTCTACCCAACCCAAAACTGAAGGACATCGTCCTAAGGGAGGAAAAAGGATTAAAAAGTAATGAATACTCTCAAGTGACTAATAAAAAAATACTAATATGACATAAATATGATAATTATACCTCATTTAAACTAACATTTTTAAAAGTAAATTAAGGAACTATCATTCTAATAATAAACTAACCCTCAAATTCATCTCAAGAGAATGAGCCTTAGAAAAACATTTCCATGTTATTGAATCTATAGTTCCTGTATTTATTTTAATTTACATTAAATTACCATTATTAAATAAATTCTTATTACACATATGATTCAACATAATATAATCAATTCAAAATTTCATCATATATTCAATAAATAATAACTGGAGATAGTATAATGAATAATCCAGTTAAAATGTCATCTTTCCATACATTTCATCATCATTCTGGATTTTAGTTCCTCAATTATTTTTCAAAAACATTTCCCATTACCCATAGGATAACACATAGTATTGGTATTATATATATTCATCATTTCATTATAATATATTGGTATAAGGATATCATGATTTTAAAGTAAAATTTAAAGTAATAAAACATTACAACAATAAAGACACAAAAAAACTAACAATGTGGAATTAAAAAGAATCATAAACATAAAAAATCCACTACCCTCATGAATATAGAAGTTTAGATGAGTCTAAAGTGGAAGAAGTTGATAATTGTAGGTACCATGGTTAAGATGCATTAGTGAATGTTACCGATAGAACATTAATTGACAATAGTGACAGTAATAATAATGATTTATTGGGGTGAGTTGATCTGAAAGTGTTGTTTGAGGTATCCCTTTAATAACATCACAAATATAGGGATAAAACCATGACAGAAAATGTATTATTTCCTAACCTAAATCTCTATATACAACAATAAGAGGTTGAGAAATCAGAAATGATAGCATAAATTGGAAAATTGAAAATTGGAATTTTTGGTAACTTAGAAAAGTAGTGGATATCAAGATCAATGTGAAGGAATAGGTGTGAATCAATGATGGTTTGTCCAATATTGTAAAATAATAGGGTAGGAGGGATGAAGAACATGATGTATAGGTCAGGGTTTGGTGGTTTAAGTGTAATGAATGACAATGACTCTTTACACCTGACATGAAATTTGGTTACTCAAAGAAACAAGTTTTAGTTGAAGAAAAATATATCCCAGGAGTTTTTTCTAAAGTGAGTATTTCCATTCTAAAGATGTGTCACCATAAAAATAAAGGGAAATATAATATGTAATGTGATAAAATGTAGTATAAAACCACACCTCATGCCATAACATGGGCCTAAAATATCTGGAGGAAAGTGAAATTGGGGTAATCTTAATATCTTAAATATAAAGCTGACATAAATAGGAGAATGACACAAAATATTAAGTGTTTTTATTGTAAAAAATTTAGACAAATCCAATATGATTTCTACATGGAAAATGATTTTTTAGATAGAAACAAAACCAAAAAATAGGAAATTTTTTTTCCATCATAATATTATTATTTTAATGGTTATTGATTTTGGTGTGATGGATATAGACACAAGGATTCCTACTATGTCACTAGGTTACAACGAGAGGTGACTCATGAGACCCATAAATGAGGATATCAATAGCTTAAAACATCTTTAAACACATATTTTTTTTTGTTTTTTTAGGATGAAAGGGAGTGTTCTGAACAAAAAGATCCTCATAAGTATCAAACATCAGAAGAAGTTCCTCAATGGTCATAAAAGAAGATGAAATGGAATCAGAAGGAAAATGCATCTAATGTTTCTTTGAATGACATATACATTCCCAATTTTTGGTTTTTGGATAGAAGATGTACTTCACACAAGACCTGAGTTCATTTTCTCCATTTGTTTACACAACTACTCAAGTATTGGAAGAGGGACATATTGAACAGGGGCTTGTGCTAGTTGGTTTATCCTAGGAGGATACTTTGGTTGTTGGATTGGTTGTTTCATGGGTTTCTGGATGAGTTTTTGGTATTGGATAGGAGGGTGTTGGTATGGGAATGGTTTTGGTTGGAACTGGTTATGGTTTTGAAAATTTTGTGGAGGGTAGGGGCTTGGTCCTTGTGGCTAACTAGGTTGTTGGTTATCTTTCCAACAGAATCCTGGATGGTCATTATACCTTGGATTGAAAGTGTTTTGGTACTGTGGCTTTTGAAAGTTCAGATCATTAACCTCCACTGGTGGTCCTCCTAAAAGAAAATATTTAATGGAAGGGATGGTTGGGTAGTTTTCGGTCTTGTGGTTATGTTTTTCACAAATTGTGCAAAGAGGGTCAATAGTTTGAATTTCATGGACCTTTCTAAGATCGATCTCCTCGAATTTCCTAGTGAGTGCAACAAGTTTTTCCCTAAGTATTTCCTCCTCTATAACTGTGTTAATTCCACCAGATTTGGGTGGATTATCAGAGTAATGTGATATTTCCCATGTTTTATTTTGTTCAGCCAGGCTTTCTATATACTCTTAAGCATCATTTGGGGCTTTTTTTTAAATGTCCCATTGCACATCATGTTAATGAATTATTTATTCCCCATGCCTAACCCTTCATAGAAAATTCAAACTTGTTCAGGAATAGAAAAACCATGGTGTGGAACCATGTTTAGGGTGTATTTGAACCTCTCCCATGTTTCATAGAATGACTCTCCCTCTTTTTCAAAAAATTTTTGGATTCTCTTTTTAAGTGAAATTGTTTTGTGGTGGGGAAAGTATTTTTTTGTAGAATTCTATTTGCAATTGGTACCGGGAGCAGATTGATGCAGGTATTAGATTGTTTAACCAATTATTTACTTGATCCTTTAAATAAAAAGAAAATATCCTCATCTTATATGATTCTAGTTGATGTGGGGGACACATGGTTTCTACAATTTCATTGAACTCCTTAACATGAAGGTAGCGAATCTCAGACTCAATTCCATGGAATGTGGGAAGGTGGTTTAGGACATGGGGTTTAAAGATGTAGTTGGAATCTCCTAGGGAATTGTGTCTAATTCATTAGGGGGTATTGGTTCAGGTAGGTGTGAGTTATTCATTCATGTTTTGATCTACTACATTCCCCAAGTTTGGGACTACCTCATTTGGATTTCCATTTTGGTTCTCACCTGGGTTTATGAGTTTATTTCTTTAAAGACCCTCCATTGAAATTGGATCAATTTTTGAATCTGGAGTATTAGGAATATTTGGATCTAATGTAAAGAGACCCCTAGGTGTTATTGACTCCTAAACCCCAGGACTTTCCACCCTAACTAATCTGTTTGAGTTATCTCGGGTGCATGCAGACATGCGCCAAAAGAAAAAAAAAACGAGAAAGGAAAAAGATAAGAGAATTTGGGGTGAGAAAAGAGAAATGGGGGAGAATAGAATGGGTGTTGAGATTAATTACTTTGGTCCTTGACAATGACACCAAAATTTGGCCTCACCCAAATTTACCTAAGATTTTAGGGTTAAACGGCCGCTTGTAGTTTATCTTGGGTTATTGAATCCTCAAAGACTTAAGAAGTGACCTACAGACACATACATTCTATGGATTGTTTTTTTCTATAAATTTTAAAACTTTGGGTTGATTTTATATGGGTTTAAAGTATCACTACCATATCTAAGTTAATTCAAATTAATATGATGAGTTTATCCTAGGTTATCGCTCAGGGTGGATTGGATGAATTCCTTTTTCAATTATTTCAATTTCTTATATTTGAGATGGGTTCATTTAAAGAGATCAAAAAACATCATCACTTACTAGTTTAATTCCCAAACACCCTAATAATAATCACATATACACTTTAAGGATCATATTTTTGAGCACTCCAAGGTAAAGGTTCGTATTAGCACTTGAAGTGTGTGACCTTAAATTTAAAAAGGACAAAGGAGTTTAAGATCATCAAAAAAAATTCTCAATTAAAAGAAGTGATTAGAAATTAATGGAGTGATAAATAAAATCCAATATATTCCCTTTATACTCCCTTGGATAAAACCATAAGTGGGTGATCCCTCAATTGATTCTATGGTTTCAATGGAAGTGGAAAGTAGACTCATGAGGGAGGAATTGGAGAAGTAAAAAAAAGATAATTAAATAACGATCACTCCACCGTTGTATGATAATTTCACAAGGTTTGGTGTGAATAAATTCACACCTTTAACCAATGGTATCAAAGTGTTATTAAGAAGAAAAAAATAATAGGATAAGAATAAATGTTATTAAGAAACTAAGGTGAATTGAACAACTTACATGAGAAGGACAAACTAAAGGCAACAAAATTACAGCATAACAATACAATTAAACAAAGCACCAAAGATGAACAAATCCTCCAACACCAATGCCTTAAATAGGAATTTTTGGAGCCTTGGGTCGAGCCTCAAATAGTTAAAGTCATCCCACTTGAGTATGGTAGGCTTAGGGTGGTGGAAAGCTTGCGGAACTTAGATTTTTCCACTCTTGACCCAAAGTGGAAGCCATCTTGCATCCACTGAACAGAGGCATCAAAATTACATTATAGATGGAAGAATTAGAGTAGGAAATAGAATAAGAAAATGTATACCCAGATGTATCCTAACCTCTTGTAAAATTTCAGACCAAATGGAATTTTTTTGCGAGATATTATCGAAATGGTGGACTGTTTTTCTAGGCCGCAGAATCTGGCCCAAAATTTTATCTTCAACTTGGGCCGCCAGTAACTCCCTTAAAACATCCGAATTATCTATTTTCACTGTTTTATTAAATGTTTCAAATGATTTCCTCCATCTTCAGTTAAATTTTGATAATCATTGGGTTTGTATCGTGGCCACTATAGTCTCTTTATTGGCCTGCTGTCCAGTTTACTTTGTTTATAATGTGTTGTCATGAAAGCCCATTTTAGTGGTCTTTCAATGTGAATATTCAAGTACTACAAAAGCATGAATTGTTCCTTATATAATGGGAGACCTGAAAATAAAATAAAAAAATATAATCAAGACCATTTTTTTATTTTAGGATGTGTTAAAAAATGTACCAAGTGATAGTGCACTTTGATAAAGAATTACAATCATAATGTGAAATAATGTTCAAAGTGTAAAATGAACTAAAATGGTGTTTATGAATAATTAATCTCATGAATATTATAAATATTAATAATGAGTATTAGCCTATTTCAGTGGCTAATCACACCCCCAACTTGAGTTTTTCTAGTCCCTGAGCAAAATATATCTCAAAAATACGAAATTCGAATTCATTTTTTCAAAAACATTTTAATACACAATGATCACAAAAAAAAATTATACCGAACAATTATGAAACCCATAAAAATATTTTAATACAAGATAGTTTCATAAGCATATCCCAAGCCCAATCCCATTCCTTTGTTCAAATTTATCCCCACATTTTATCCAATTTCAATTAAGCATGATGAAGTGTTGTGTATCACACTAGACATGGGGGTTCATCTTTATTAAAGGAGAAATGATGGAAGCACTAGGAGGAATCAAATTTCAATATTAAGATGAGTATTAAATTTTCTTAATTATTTTTTTGTTTTTTTTTCAATTTTTCCATGTTAATTGAAATTTCACTCAATAGAGTCAACTCATGTAGTGAGACTTTGCCGATGAATTTCAGGCTCAAAGACCTTAGAGCACCTAGTGGAACCCACATACTCGGGCATCATCTTGAGTTAACTCAGTAAAAAAAAGTTAAATTACCACAAATAGAGATAAAATTACTAACAATGGGCAAGGAAACTATGGAGTCACGATTCCCAAGTGCTGAAAGCCACACATTAGGCCATTTCATTGCTTTATGCACATATTTATTATTTATTATTTTTTATTGAATACTCATATTAAAACTAAAATGATCACCAAACCTATGATATTTATTTGGGGGACCCCATGAACTCAAAATAATACCCCACTATCTAAAGGATGTGTGTTGTGATATTTTTTTTATTGGGATGAAAATATAAATGATGAAATTTCACATTAGACAAAAACCCTTTCCAAAATCTATGATCATGAAATTATACATGGATTAAAATCAGAATCAGGGCATGCTAAATTATTTTATATTCAGTTTCAAAGCGTGCAATGCATATTATCATGTTCAAGTTTAAATAAAATTTTCCTTCCAGACATTTATTAATTATTATTTTTTTCATTTTTTTCACCCCCCAACTTAAAACAACACTGTCTTGAGTGTTTAAAGAAAATAAAATTTAGAAGGGGGTAGAGGTAGATGAGAAGAGTTATAAAAGAAATTTGAAATATGAGGATCATGGAATGAAGTAACCTGGTGGTTGAAATTGAAATTCGTGTTGCTCCAATTTAGTTCTTTGATATCCATGTAACTCGCAGAGTTCCCTAGTAGAAAAAGGAAAAACAAACAGACAAAAAAAAATATATAAAATAAAAAAAGTAAAATATAAGTATATATACAAAAATTATAGAATAAGGAAGCACTATAAGCCGTAGGTTAGTGGTAAGAACATTCCCTTGTCTCCCTTCGGTCCCAGGTTCAATTCCCCACTACTTCGTTGGTTGTGACGAGGTTTTCTCCACAACCTATGACGTGTCCTTTTAATTTTTTTAATTTTTTTGTATTTTTATTTTAATATTAAAACAAATAAAATAAGATAAACTGATGATACATTGTCTTCTTTTTAAATTTTTGGGTAAGGTATTACTCAAGGATCACACCACGTGACACATATGAATATGGCACTATCCTTTCATACCCATCCATACTCACAATAGAAGAACAGGTCAATAGTCTAAGGTACTATCATATTCAAAGTTTACTAATTAAGTAATTTTTTAAATATCAAAATGATTCATTAATATTATTTGAAAAATAAAGATGATTCAAAAAGATTAGAAACATGAAAACCACGGGTTTCCTCCCATGTAATGCTTTTGTTTAACGTCATTAGCCTGACATAGATCCAAAATCTATCAATTTTGTTTCGTTTCATAAGTTGGATCTGCTAACTCAACCTCTATTTCCTGTTTATTGAATTATTCAATGAATTGTTTTAACCTATGACCACTGACTTTAAAAATGTGACCAATTGTGGGATCCTAGATCTCTACTTCCCCATGGGGGTACACATGATGCACTATGAATAGACCTGAACACCTAGACACTACTGAAAAAATACCCTATACCAATGTTTTGGAACCGTTGGTATAGGCCACCAAACTATTGGTATATCCTATACCAACGGTTTGGAGAACCGTTTCCAAGTAAGCTGTGGGGATAGGTCTATACCAACGGTTTTAGGAAAACTGTTGGTATAGAACTATACCAACGGTTTTGAAAACTGTTGGTATAAGTAATATGAAAATATATACCAATGGTTCCATAAAACCGTTGGTATATATAATTCAAAAAATAATCATTCAGTTGGTTTTGATCCCAACACCTCCCATTTGTGATTGAACGACTTAACCACTAACCTAACTTACTTTTGTGAACATAATTTCATAAATAAATATATATATATATGTATTATCATAAGTATTTTAAATTTTTATTTATTTAATGTCCTCTATAATAAGATTCCATTAAAAATACATGTACCTATAACAACGGTTTTGAGAACCGTTTTTATAGGTTCTTTGATTTTGGGACCTATACCAACGGTTTGGCCAAACCGTTGGTATAGGTCCCCCCTATACCAACAGTTTGTCCAAAACCATTGGTATAGGTCCATATAAGTGACCTATACCAACGGTTTTGGCCAAAACGTTGGTATAGTTCCAAATTAGTGAACTATACCCAAAACCATTGGTATAGATCATATTTTCAGTAGTGAGACCTAAACTTTCCCAGGTGTAAATGAAGTTTTGAAATATACAAGAGCACAAATTTTCCCAGTTCAAAGTGTTTAACTTTGAGATTCCTAGATTTATAGGCTTGAACTCTAGATTTATTTATCCTTGAATTTACATAACCCTCCATCCTAAGTTCGTCAAGTTCATTAAGATATAATTTCCTCTTTACTTTGGCCAAAGAAATGTCAAAATTTATTTTTTTGATTGCCCAAAATGGCTTATGCTCAATTCCAACAGGTAAATGACATGATGCTAATCATTTTTTTTCATTTTCAAAAGCCGGTTTATGGGTTCCTGGTACCCCAAAACAGATTTAAATACAAACACTAAAAATTACACAAAAACATCAAAAACCAATGGAAATGACCAAGGAACCACAAACTAGTGCACAAGAACATCAGAAAAGCTGGCCAAACCTCAGGAATGGTTACCTTGAACGTCCCCCGGTGCGACCATCAACACCGGCCCAAATCCTCCTATCGGCAAACTACAGCGGAATTCACCCAACCTTCAAGTGAAATTAAATGGACCTCTAGGAAGAATCTATCCACAAAGGACGTCAAAGAAAACAAAATGAAGATGACCAGATCTTAACGCCGATAGCACCCTGATCCGCAGACAACTTAGAAGTTCCACATTCAAAATTCAATTAAAAAACCAAAAGCATTCCTCCAGCCTACGCCTTACCCAGAAAGAGGCCAAAAGACGTAAAATTACACATCACCACTACTCATCAACACTGAAACCATCATCACCAGAATCGTCACACCACACAAGAAAAAACGAATCCTCCAGAAGCTCAAAACTTGAGCAAAAAACCGATTCACCCCAAGCCATAATCATCCAAAACCACAAAGAACCATCACCAGAATCATGCGTGATGGAAGGAGAGATTCAAACCTACCTCTACCGAAGCTCCACCACCGGATCGAAGCACATTAGAACAAACCACGAAACACCATCCAAAATCCAACCAAAACAGAAAGAATATGCAAAAAAGAAGAACAAAAGAAAACCGTCACCAGAACACCAAAAGAAAATCCAATCACAAACCAGGTCAAGATCCCACTGCCTCCATCTATAACACCCACAGAGGCCACACTAAACCACTAAATTCATGCATTTGAGGACAAATCGTCTCCCTCATACCGCAGAAGAGGATCCCCACCTCTGGTCCGACACCGCGCCGCCGAGGAACCCTAACCATTGCAAGAGGAGTCGAGCAAGAAGACGACCAACGATGTGAATCGCCAAGAGGTCTGAGCCAGAAATCACCACCATGATATCGGAGCCATCACCATGAACAACTGAGCAGGGGTGTGAAGCAGAGTCTGTGTGAGACGAAGGAGGTGACGACAGGAGGGAACCCTAGAGTGCGTCGCCCCTTATGGGATCATCTAAATGACATGTTTTTCCATAAACCAACCTATATACTAAAATTCCTAGGATGGTTTTGAATGCTGTGCGATACACCCAAAGGGAATCCAAGAGTTTCCCAGACCAATCTTTCCTAGAGGGATTGACTGTTTTTTCAAGAATTTTCTTAATCTCCCTATTTTCTAACTCATCTTGACCATTGGTTTGAGGATGGCATGCAATAGAAACTTTATGAGAAATCCCATACTTAGACATGAGTGAAGATAATGGGAGGTTGCATAACTGGGTTCCTCGATCACTGATTATAGCCCTAGGAATTCCAAATCGAGAAAATATGTGCTCTTTTAGAAATTAGATCACAACATGATGGTCGTTGGGCTTTTTGGAAATGGGATCGACCCATTTCGAGACATAATCAACATCTAAGAGGATGTAGAGGTATCCCCTAGAGCTTTGGAAGGGTCACATGAAATCAATTCCCCAATAATCTAAGATTTTGACAAGTAGAATGGGAGTGAGGGTAATTTGATTCCTTTTAGTAATGGATCCTAATTGTTGACATCGAGGAAAATTTTTACAGAATTGGAAAGAATCCTTAGTAAGGTTAGGCCAGTAAAAACCAATTTGGAGAACCTTTGCAGTGGTTTTCTTTGTGGAAAAGTGGCCTCCACATGCCTCTCCATGAAAAAATTTTATAATGGACTCTTGCTCAGACTCAGGAAAACATCTCTTAATGATTTGATCCGAATAGAACTTGAAGAGGTAAGGATCATCAAAACCATAGTGTTTGACATCAAAAAGGAATTTCCTCTTAGATTTGGTCCTTAGGAATTTTGGAATGTAACCCATCACCAAATGGTTTTCTATGTCAGCATACCATGGGAAATCACTAACAGAATAGAGGTGATTATCAAGAAACAAATCAGACATAGAAAGGTGATGTGAGTTGTATTTGAATTCCATCCTATAGAGGTGATCATCTACAACATTTTCAACACCCTTTTTTCCTTAATGGTTAAATCGAACTCTTGAATAAGAAGGACCTACCTAATCAATCTATCCTTGGTATCTTGTTTTTGGAAATGGTATTTTAAGGATGGATGGTCAGTGAAGACAATGATGAGTGATCCTAAGAGATATGACCTGAATTTATCTAAGGAAAAGACAACAACAAGAAAATCTTTCTTAGTAGTGGTGTTGTTGATTTGTACATCATTTAAATATTTTCTTGCATAAGAAATGACACATGGAGTTTTTTCACACCATTGTCTTAAGAATGCTCCTACAACGAAGTCACTCACATCACACATGAGCTCAAAAGGAAGTTTCCAATTTATAGATTTCATGATAAGTGGAGAGATAAGAGCTGACTTTAGTGTAAAGAATGATTACTCATAGCTTTCTATCCATAAAAATGGAGAATCTTTCACCAATAGAGCACAAAGTGGTCGAGAAATAGAGCTGAAATTCCTAATGAACCTTCTATAGAAACCAGCATGTCCTAAGAAGGACCTCACTTCCTTAACAATTTTAGGAGAGAGAAGGTGACAAATGATGTCGACCTTAGATTTATCAACTTCAATCCCTCTACCAGATACCACATGTCCTAGAAAAAGTCCTTCCTTTACCATGAAATTTCATTTCCCCCCAATTTAGGATGATATTCTTATCCTCACATCTTGACAAAACCCTTTCAACATTCATAAGGCATCCCTCAAAAGTATCCATGAATATGGATAAGTTATCCATGAATATCTCTAAACATTCCCCCACCCTATTTGACAGGATTCCCATCATGCACCGCTGGAAGGTACCATGGGCATTACATAACCCAAAGTGTATGCATTTGAAGGAAAAAGTGCCGAATAGACAAGTGAAGTTTGTTTTTCTCTAATCCTCTAAGAAGACCTCAATTTTATTATACCCCAAGAATCCATCTGGGAAGCAATAAAATTGATGACCTGCCAATCACTCAAGGACTTTATCAATAAAGGGAAAGGGGAAATAATCTTTCTTGGTAGAAGAGTTGATCCTCCTATAGTCAATATAGACTTTCCATCCACTACTGACCCTTGTGGGGAGAAGGTCGCCATCCTTATTGGTGATCACAGTGATTCCAACTTTCTTTGGGACAACTTGAATTGGTCTTACCCACTCACTCTCAACAATGGGGTAGATGATACCCACTTTCAACTACTTAAGAAGTTATTTACTTACCACATCCGTAAGATTTGGATTGAGTCTCCGTTGAGGTTGAAAACATGGTTTGGATTCATATTCAAGAACAATCCTATGAGTCCCAATAAGTGGGATAATCCCAAGAATATCATAAAGGGTCCATCCATTTTCTTTCTTATGCTTTATTAGAACATCTAAAAGCATCATATCTTGATTGGATTCAAGAGAGGAAGAAATGAAAACATGAAAGCCTCGATTGTCCCCTAAGAAATCATACTTGAGTGATAAAGGTAGGACCTTAAATTCGAGATCATATTGGTTATCACTTTCCAAGGAAGGATGGGACTTTGTATTGAACTTGATTTCTTTATCCATATTTCTTGACAGAATTGGTTCCTTGTGAACAGAATTTTCATCCAATAATTTGGCCAGTTCAGTGTCATGAATGGGTATGGACTCAATGTTATTTATTTCACTAATGGTATCATTGATTGGTGATTTGAGAAAACCATCAATAGAGCTATCTGAAATAGATTCAAGCCAACGAGACAAATTTCCCTCACGTGAACAAAGAAAATCAATCTCTTCTTGACTTAAACATCCTTTAGTAATCCCTCGATGTTACTCAAGTTCACTATCAACACTACCATTCTAATTAACCTCATAGATCTCTTCATCATCCCCAATTTGAGAGTTTTCATTGCAGATGTTCAAGTCTAGACTCATGTTTGCAAAAGTGATGGTCATGTTCCCATTTCGGACTCAAATAATAGATTTGATTGTTTCAAGGAAGGGAAGACCAAGGATGATTGAGGTTTTCCCCCTAGGACCTAATCTTGGGTGATTGTCAAGGACAATGAAGTTAGCTGGGTAAATGAAAATTTCAACTTTCACAAAAACATCCTTTAAGATACTCTTAGGAACTCGAGCACTAAGATTAGAAAGTTGAAGAGTGACAGATGTGGGTTGGAGTTCTTCAAGACCTAACTGACAATACATGGCATAATGAATGAGGTTCACACTGGCTCCCAAATCACAAAGGGCTTGGACAACTTTGTTCTTTCCTAACTCAACATTGATGTATGGACATCCTGGATCTTTCAACTTTGGAGGAATGGTCCCTTGAATGGTGGTACTCACATTAGTAGCCAAAAGGACTTGGTTTTTATGTGAAAATTTCCTTTTAAAAGTGAACAAATCCTTAAAGTAATTTGAGTAGGTAGGAATGGTTTGGATTTCATCTAGAAGGGGAATTTATAACTTAACATGAGAGAAGATTTCTCTCAAAGTCTTATTCAGTTTTGGTTTACTTTTTCCTCTCACGCGTTGAGGGAAATGTGCAGGTTGTTTGATTGTTTAGTGTGGTTGTAGTCCCTTCACATTCTCATTGGGGTTTTTAGAATCTATGGGTGGTTCTTCATCATTTTCATGCATTGTTGAATCTTTTAATGGTTTTGGAATGGTTTTGTCAGGTTTCTCAATAGATTTTCCACTTCTTAAAATAGTCACTAATTTGAGTTGTTCATGAGAGGTTTTTCTGTAACTGGATTCTCCCCTTAAAGTTGAGGATGGTACCTCTTGAGTAGAAATGGGTGAAATCATAATTTACCAAGTAATAATGCACTTTGACAAAGAATTACAACCATAACGTGAAATAATGTTCAAAGTGTAAAATGATCTAAAATAGTGTTTATGAATAATTAATCTCATTAATATTATATATATTAACAATTAATATTAGCCTATTTATGTGGATAATAAACTGCCATACTGAAAAAGACTGAAAACAACAACACTTGGCTCCACCATAATAGATACTACCAAAAAATCATGGGTGCCTATAGAAACTAATTTCTCTATTTGTTTAACATCCTCCAAGAATCTTGTAACTCTTAGTACATTACCTAGATCTTTTATTTCAATTCCTTCATCACTAGTGACACACCCTAAAGAAAAATAATTATGTGTAACCCTTGAAACACCTGACCTAACCTACTTCAGCTTCCAAACTTTCTTAATCCTAGTATATGGCATTCGACTCATGCATGATGATCACCTATGCCATAAATCTATTGAATCCATCTTTGCAACTATATTCATCACTTCAATACATTCCTTTAAATAATCATATAAAGTGTGTCAACCATTATAACTCATTTATATACCATCAATCCTTGAGAAAATCTCCATATTCCATTTCTAAAAAAACTCCTAAACCCATCATTTTTAAGAGTACAAGAAGATAATTTTTTTTGACATATTCCTAAAACATGTCACACATACCTCAACATCAGTGTACAACATGCATTCACAGTGATACAAATATCACCAAAACCAATGAAACCAACAAAATATCTATTTACCATATTCAATATACAAATCTAACTTATTCATATGAAGAAAAAAATTCTCTCTTTAGTGTAATATGGAACGAAGCTACTTTATCAGTCACTCATTCATTGTACAAATATGACCTACAATAATTGATGCTGACTAAAAGTAAATCACCCTAAACTTGTATAAGACTTACATTGGTATCCTAATAATTAGTTTCATGTGTCTTATTTTCTTTCTTAAGCTTTTAAAATTGTAGAAATTTCTCTATGTAGGAACCATCTTATAAAAAAAAGAACATGATTTTTTTTCTTATATTTGACCAAACTCTTTGATTATCATGTCCATTTTTTAAAGCTAAAACACCATAATTACCTAAATAATCACCATCATTATTCTTTTATCGAGTCTCATTCATCAAGAATAATGAAATCACATCATCTCACTTCATAGCATCTTTCCCAAATATCAATGTGGTGACACGATTATCATATGAATTAGGTAATGAACCTAAGAGAAGCAAATATTTATCTTATTATTCCATTTCAATAGGTAATAAATTACCTTTATCATCAATCTTGACCACTATCGAAGACATATCATTCAAAATTTTGGTAAACTCATCCCAGTGGTTACTTAAATATCTATTCTCTTTCATTCACAAATGATACAATCATTTCTTCAGTTATAATTTTTTTGAGGGGTTTTAATTTATACAGTCTTTCAAACTTTTACTATATATTCTCTAGAGATATCAAATTTAGCACCTCCCATAGTGTATTATTATCCAAATAAATATGAATAATTCTTGTCACTAAATCTCTCATATCTCTCTAGAAACCATTATTTATGGTATCTGGCTTCTTTGATTTTTTCATTAGCACCTTCACCATCTTTTCATAAACCAAAATATTTTATACTCATTACTTCCATAGAGTAAAATAATTTTTACCATTAAATAGTTTGATGTGGGTAGAATTACCATGGCATGAATCACTCATATCCAATCATCAAGAAACATGTAAAACCTCCTATGATACTAATTTGTGGGGAGGAAATAGATCAATCCTAGGATAAAAACTTAATTTAAATAAAATATTGTGTGAATATCCAATGAAAATGGAAGGGTAAAAAATAATAGCAGGAAATAAACCGAGATGTAATTTTTTAATGTGGAGGATTAAAAAACCATGGGGAAACTCTGAAAATTCCACTATAATTAGATAGTTTACAAAATCCATGTGAAATCCCAAAACATGAATTATAGGAATATTGTATAAAACATGTCTTAAAACCACACATGATACATCTTTACCTTTTCTATGATAATCATCTAGAAAAAAACATCACCCCTCAAAAATCAAAACTGAACACCCAACATCATTAAATCATCTCAAATAATCCATTTCACAAAATATTTTTTGATCTTTTCTTTTTCTTACCATTCCCAAAAACAATCACCCACATATCTGATCATTTTGGATCTACTCACCATGTATCCGCTTCTTTTTTTTCTCAACTATGAAGCACCCATTCTGATATTTTTTTATAAGAAAAATATTCCCTAAATACTTGTGTGAACCATCCTTTAAAATATTCAAATAAGATACAATGATAATATCTTAAAAATTAAAAAATATTTATGGGATATTATTTCTCTATTTTATGTCCTCTTTGAAAAAATAGTTGAAAAAGCCTATCAGAATCCAAGGTCACTCTATATCCAAACCTCACTAAAAAAACTAGAAGACTACTATCTCTAACATAGGTGATATGAACCCACACCAAAGAACACTATATACTGAAAATAATATCATGATCCCATTAATTGAACCAAGAGGTTACTTCATCCACACACCACCCATCAATATTTTCATGTAAAAGAGATTTCACCTTAACATTTTACAGTCCATGAACCACTGGGAAAGATATTGTCAAACCATTGAAATTAATAATCCAATGATCACACTATATATTGAAATTATCTCTATTTACAATCTTCTAGTAAATCCACTTTCTCTAAAATACCTGATCTCCCTATATACTTCTCTACAAAAAACTAGGACAGGGACCTAAGCATGATTTAAGAAACTTTTTATGGGGAAAATACTTAGCACAAATAATGTAAGAACACAAGGACTCTATATTTTGGAGAAGTAACTAAATTTTTTAGTAATTAAATCATTATCGAAACAATGAAGATCTTTGAAACCCATACCTAAGATCTCTTTAGGCATTCCCAATATCTCTCAATCCCCCCAATGTTGTTTCTTATTACCATTATAAATCCCCACAAGAATGTTTCAAGAAACAAGTTGAGATGATAAATAATTCTATACAATATCTTAAAAAGATACATAAAATAAGAAGGTAAGGCATAGGTGACAACTTTAATAAGGACTTATTTACCTACCTTATAAACTCTTTCACATGAAAAAATATGGATTTTTTTGTCCCAATAAAAAATGGAAGAGAAGATATCCTTCTTTAATCTCCTGATTAAAGTAGGAAGTACCAGGTATTTTTGATTCTTGTTTACTACATGGATCTTAGAAACTCTATGCATTTCATACCTTATTCTTAAAACAACTCCAATATTAAGATAAACTTTAAAATTTGATAAATCATTAGATTTAACTCAATCTAACTTATAAAATGAATAAAATGTTTTAAAGTTCTACTATCCTCTAATATTTCCCTCTATAAAAGAATAATGTCATCTAAAAAAAAATAGTGGGTGATCACAAGGCCTTAACAAAAAACTTTAGAAACATGGATGGAAACAACTCTTACTACACCTAAAATGATTATAGAGAATACATAAATGATAATGATAAGGAGAAAAGGGGACACATGATCTCCCTGATGAAGGTTGTGTGTAGGAGAAAAGTTGTGGGTAAGATTAACATTGACCTGAATTCTAAAAGAATCCAAGGTGACACAAAACATGACCACATCAATACAATGAGACTAAAAACCATATTAAAAATAATAAGATACAAAAATGTTTATTCCACTATATCGTAATATCTATTCATATACAGTTTCCATTCCATAACACCAGTTTTTAAAGAAGATCTCAATTTCATATAGTGAAAGATCCCATGAGAGATAACAATATTATCTAAAATAAGAATTTTAGGAATATAGGTAGTTTGATTAACATAAATAATGGAAATCAGTGGGATGCGAAATCAATTAATCGATATTTTTGTGAAAATTTTATATATCACATTATAAATGATAATGGGTATAAAATCCATGACCCTGTAAGGATTTGACACTTTAGGGAAAAGAGTAATTATGGTCTCATTCGGAGTCCCAATGCTCATTGAAAATTTACATAGGTCTTTTATAAGTTTAATGATGTTAGTCCCCATAATTTTCTAAAATTACTTGGAAAATATAGCATGAAAACCATTGGACCCAATATATTTCATAGCATAGATCTGATTAAGCACACCACGAACCTCCTCATCTATGATATATTTTACCATCTTCTAGTTTATAGACATTAAAATATAGGGGTGATATAGGATTTAACCTCCATAGGAACCACTGAGTCACCTGCAGAGTAAACCTCACCGACGGATCCTAAAATAAGGTCCCAAATTTACGGTTCCTAAACCATAGTTTTTCCATCGGGTGAGGCTATACGAGTGATGAGGTTATTATAAAACCTAAAGAGGCATTTTGGTAGAAGAAAATAGGATTCATATCACCTTATTGGACTTGGTATTCCCTCACCCGCATGAACTAGAAGATTTATTTATTCCTAAGAGAAGCCTCTAGTGTTTTTTAGGTGTTCCAATTTGAAAGATGATAACATCCATGGATGGATTATAATAAATATTTCATAGACATCTTTCAATACTCTCAATATTTTATTCAATATTTTAGAACTTTGAATAACTCCACATATTTAGATAGGAAGATACCTAGCTACTTTTAGAATTGAAAAAAACATAATTTTGGTTAAAACACGATTATATAAGTTTTTAACACTCCTCATATCTTAATCACATACTTCCAAACCAAAATTTTCTATTATGAGAGGAACATTGAGTACAATAATATTTAGAAAGAAATATTGGGAAATGTTCAGAGGAGATGGGAGGAGGATGAGAGGCCTGTAAGTTGTTGAAAAAATTCATCCATTAGGTAGAACCCAAAAATATGTCCAGCCATTCTAAAATTATCGTGCTCTTAGTTTTTCCAAAAAACACATTAAAGGATTCCCAACAAATCCCAAGTCAGACATACCCACCAACCTTGTAATAACCTAAACTCTTATAAATAAAATTCTCCTTATGATTTAATTAAATGTATTATTATGTAATATGGCTATAGAAAACTATGAAATTATTTTGGTGGTTTTATTATATTATATTAGATTTAAAATTATTTTAAGAATAATTACCATTGATAATATATCCATTGAATAGTGATCACATGATTATTATAAATATAGGGTTTTAATAAATCCAATTGACACAGAAAAAAGAAGTGATGGACACAACTAGTAGGATCATACCCTATCAAGCCCATTTATCAGAGCTTCTAATGGAGATAACATCACTAGAATTTTACCTTGACCAATAACAAGATGAAATCCAAAAACTTAATCATGAGAGAAACCATTTAAGTGAGACGTTAAATCTGATCAAGATGATAACCCAAACCATATATGCCGAACCACCCCATGAAAGTCACACCATAGCGCACCTTACTCTTAGGGAGTTTGCTGGTGTATTAAAGAAATATGTATCAATTCCATAGTGATAGGATTATATACATTATTTTCTATAGAATAATGAATATATTTTCATCCTATTATTTTTACTTTATAAATGTTTTTTTTATACAATAAAACACAAATAGTATTTTTGGGTAATATTCAACTTCAATAAAGGAATTTATTTTGATGAATTAATATATTTTTGAAATAAATAATATTTTAATAAAGTATCATTATTAAATATTTTTTATCAAATAAAAATGATCATATAGTTTTTATTAATTTTAATAAAGTATCATTATTAAATATTTTTTATCAAATAAAAATGATCATATAGTTTTTATTAATTCAAATGGATTTTTTATAAGGGTTCGAAAACTGTTATTGTCAAAAAAACCCAAAATTTCTTAATAAATGTATTTTTTATTTTAAATGTGGAAATATAAATGTTTATAAAATTATTTAGATAAAATTAATATTATTTTTTTAATAATAACATTGGAATTATCCAACGGTGAATTTTTCATAATTTTCCAAGACATTCGAATTTTCTGGTAAAAATTAAATACAATATAAATATACAGTGTGTATTATGACATCATAATAACCCAAAATGATGTAATAAACACTATAAAGGAATAAGATACCAAATATATATTTTTAATTTAAAATAATTTTATTTTATGATTATTTGATTAATTTTATAAGGCCTTTATGAATCCTCCACAACCATTAATATATTTTAAGTTTTTAAAATAATTTCTTTAAGAGTATGACTCAATTACACATAATCAAGGGTATTATTTTATTAATATAGACCCTTGTAATTATAAAATAATGAAAATAAATTCCATTTGGTATAAAACATGAAAAAAAACCATGGTAAGGTTTGTGGTTTTGGTTATTTTATTCTATAGAGTAAAAAACATAAGTTTGATAAATAATAAAGAAATCCCCACTCATTTCCTATATAAAACCATCCAAGATCCCATATATCTTCACTAAAAATCCTTGTATCCCATATTTAATCTTCACTCCAATCCCTATAGTCCTATCAAGGTTCCCCAAATCTCTTAAGAATCACCTCCCAAGCATTTGGGGTCACACTCTCAAGGTAAGGGATCCACACCTTCTCTTCTTTATTCAAGTTTCTTTATTATCTCATGCATTATATTTCTAATTCCTAATGCTGGGATATGTATTTATATATACCTATTATTTCCCATTTGATGTAAAAATTATGATATACTACTTTATCTCCCATCAACCTATTTAATGAATTTTTAAGTGACATCGGTATGCTGTCGAAATTTCACCGTGATTTTCCATGCCAAAAACAATTGTGTAGTGAATACCATACCCAATTCCTATCAAGGATGTTCAAATTTATACAATTATACTTATTTGAATTGGGAATTACATATATATATATTCAACACTCTTTTATTTTGGAATAGAATATTATGGTGAATGAATCCTTGTTATATGATCTATGTGGCACACTTAATCAGGAGAATGAAATGAAAGCGTCGTGTGTGGCCAAAATTATATAGCACTCTAATGCATTGGGTAATATTTAGTATCATGAGATATCATGTTGGTACAGAGATTAAACCTAATTTATTTATGTTACATTGTCTACTATTATGTATTGGTATTTATCCTTAAACTATGTTTATGATGCATTATTTTAAGTTGTTTCCACATCTCCC
Source organism: Viscum album (assembly GCA_963277665.1). NCBI lineage: Eukaryota > Viridiplantae > Streptophyta > Magnoliopsida > Santalales > Viscaceae > Viscum > Viscum album. The sequence goes on from OY728137.1 coordinate 278,741,237, forward strand.
ATGTTGCCTTTATGATTATCATGCTATATCAGGTCTCATTATTCATGTTCATGATTCTTACTATTTTTATGACCCATTTATATGCCTATTATCTAACATGTATTATTCTATTCATGTTATTCCATGTTTATTCCTTTACCGGGATTTATAGATCACCCCTTTCTTATGTATGTTTCTAGGTCATCCCATGCAGGTTTAAGTATGAGCATGTTAAGGAAGTTTTAAATAAAGATGATACATTTTCCCATTTTAAGTTGTTATGTAATGTTATTAATTCCCAAAGACACTAGAATTATTGATCTTTTAGGTTGTATTAAGTGTAATATTATGTAATAAATCATGTGTTAATGTGAAATAAATAGCATAGTTTTCATAAAATTTACCACTTCTTGGAATTCAAGCATCACTGAATGAGGCATATCAGCACCCCATACTTCTCATTCTAATAAATAATCTCTTTGAAGTCCCCTACCAAAAAAACAAATCTTGAACAATAGGAGTGAACAAATTTCATTAGCTCATAGGATCACCATTTCTCACTTTGATTAGGCTAGCCATAAAACCCCACAATGACCCAAATAGAAATTCCTGGCTGATTAACGGATGCCACAATATGAGTGGGGGAGAAGTGTTCAATGTGAACATCCACCTCATATTTACAGAGTAGGCACAAAACAGCTACATGTTCATGTATCCCCACTGGAATAAAACCCTGAAAATTAATTTTAGACGAAATTTTATGCTTGTCTTTAATTTACGAAATGGTTTAAGATAAAAAAACCATATCAGGGCTACGATTAATAATCCAAAAATGGAGAGAGATAACTCTTATATGGGTCTAATCCCATGATATTTCCAATATAAAATAATTATGTGGAACCCATTTTGATTCAATTATGATAATACTGAATTGGTTTATTTTGTGGGTTGAACTATTTCAGTTAATGAGTATGATTTAGTGTTTCTATATGATTGGGTATGATCTAACACACATATCTATTCATTGGGAGAATGTATGGTTTGGGTAACTTATTTTATTAGGTGTAACCTAAAAGTCACAATTACATTTGGAGAATCCATACCTTTCCACAATAGGTGTCTACCCAATAAAAAAGGGTAGGATAACCTATCATAATAGGGACTTCTATGCCTAAAAAAAGAGTCACTATGGAAGGGTTAGATTAATTATAAGCACTAAAAATGCCTCTCTTAAATTAATATTCCTCTCCTCACCCACCACGACCTAGAAGGAACCATTTAGAACATCAAACATGGAACAACGTTTAGAACATTTGAAATATAGTAATTCTAGAAAAAATAATGTATCCAAAACTGAGAAGACCAAACACCACAACCAAACACCAAATCACCACACTTTTTGTAGATATAACATTTCATAATGAAGTAACCAAGTGAAACATACTCACAAAAAATGAAAAAAACAAGAGTTAACATGGTTTGGGAATTCCCTACTCCATGGGAGAAAAACTACTTATTTTAAAAAAACATAAGAATAATAAAAAAACTTCATGTTACAAATTACCTAAACACCAAAACATTACCCAAGAGAAAAAATATGTTAAATAACACAAAATATCATACACTTTCCAAGTGATCCCACCCAACTATTTACAGTCGATTCTTGCCAATTGTCCAGTATCCATCACTATACAAAAAAGGTGTTCCACTATACACATCATCAAAGGTTACCACCATATTCCCATTGATAGAGATGACCAACAATATGTTCTGATGGATAGTGATCTAGCTATAGTTTCTCATCATTATTCCCTTTCAAAGCATGATGTACTTTCTACTTCCATTGAGTTTTAATGTTCTAATATCCGATTGATTCTATAACCCATGTTCCAAAATCTCTCCTTGAAAAATTAATGTTACAAAATATAGAATGTTTTCTTTACACAATAAAGCCTAATAATATCCCACTTGAAGTCTATTTTTAGGGATCCCTCTTAAATTTTTTCCATTTTTCACTTCCTTCTTCCACAATAATAAACAATTAATCACCACTTCCTTTATTTTAATCATACAAGTGCCACTAATGCATAAAACCCACCTATATTTCCCTATACTGTGACCTTTGTCAAAAATTATATTAGATTCCAACCTCAACTAATCTTATACAATTCCAACACTATGTCTTGTAGAATTTTTTTAATTAAGTGATACTTTAGTTGAATGTATTTAAACCATGAGTGAAATACTGGATTATTTAAAAAACATATTGTTCTTATACTTTCATAAAAAAACAATCTATTTTCATAATCCCATCCAATTTTATCCAAAAAAAACTTTATCTTGACCATATACTTCCCACTTATATAAAAACTATATACTTCACTTCTATATTATATGTTTCAAATATTGGTTACAACCTATATATCTAGTTTATAATCATTTATCTAAAAGTAAATACAAAGTCAATGATACTTATCCATGTGTATATATCTCCACCAAAGTCCACAGAAACATAACCATGTAATATATCATTTGTTTTGAAATAAAAGGATGGTACTGGAAAATCCTATTTACCGCTTACTAGTACTCCTTCCTCAAATTCTCCATAAACCAACTGAAAAATCCTACTATATACATAATACATGGCCTCATACAAACCATGGAAGGCATCAAGATTCTAAAAACTAATTCTAATGAAACCTTTGACATGTATTTAACATCATAATCATATGTTCTAGGTGGTTTCCATTTAAATAACATGAAATGTTTGTCCAATGGTTTGGTCAAAGGCTTAATTCTAGATATTTTAACCTTTCTAAAACTTCCAGATGTATTCTGAATGAGACAAGGTCAATGTTATAGTCTTTCAGTCCATTTAAATCTACATCTGAAAAATTTGTTTGGATTCATAGAGATACTTCATAATGACTCTTCCAGAAAAATCAATTTTTAGCTTCTTAATATATTTCATATTTAGATTTTTTAGGATTATATCATCCACATACAAGATAAGTATGATGAAACTTCCTTCATCAGACACCTTCAAGTAGTATCAATTATATTCATTTATCTAGATGAACCCATTATTTACCATGAAGGAATTTAACTTCTAATTACCTTTCATGAGTAGTTTTCTCATCCCATGAAAAGTCCATTTGACCCTACACACCAAACCATTCATATAATTTTTTTATGAAATATTCTAGTTGCTTCATAAAGATTTCCTCCCTAAATTTACCATGAAGGAATTTTGTTTTCACATATAATTTTTCATGATGTAGTCCTTCTGAAGCAACCAGGATATGCACTTTTCATATTGTTATATTCTTAATAACTGAATAAAATATTTCTAAGAATAAGATACATTATATTTGTTAAAATAATTTCAAAACCAACCTACCCTTATACTGTTTCCTACCACCCACTTACTCCTTCAACCGGTAGACCCATTTTTTCTAATGTGACTTATTCCCTACTGATAGTTCTATTATATTCCATGTTTAATTGACATATAAGGAGCACATTTACTCATAAATTTATAACTCCCACTATTTTGATTCACTTTAAATTTTCCTCTCTTCTAGGATTTTGAGTTATCCACATTCGATAATAATAATTTAATGTAAATCAATACAAAACCTTTGAAATGAAAATTTGATCCAGGTATACCTTCTCAATTAAATTAAAGGTTTTGTTCCTTTTAGAATTTAATCTTTTTAGAAACTCTTCCCTGATCTTACACCATCCTAGATCACTTTGATACAGTTGGAATTGATGGATATTCTATATCTCTAACACTCCTTGAACATTCCAAAACTTAAATTATTTTATTTATATCAACTTGAATATGATCAGTTGATTATTTATTCTCATATGTATCTTTTTACAAGTTCTAATACTTCTACTGGATCATCTTATTGAATAGAAAATTTTAACTTCAGATGACATTTCATTGATCAACAAGCTAGATCTTAAATCTAAAGTTTTTATCACAATACTTAAATAAAATATAATCAAGGATTTACTTCAAGTTTATACATTTCCTTGGATTTAACATGGATATATGACATTCTTATAAAAAAATTTAGGTGAGAGACATCAACCAGTATCCCAATTTAGAGTTCCTTCTGAATCTCATTCCCCAATGGTGAAGAAGGAACCTGATTCATGAGATAAACAACACAATTTACAACTTCTTCACAAAACACCTTTGAGAAACTAGAAGTCAACCCCATTATTTGAGTTTTATCATTAAATATCCTATTCATAATTTCCACCACACCATTTTTCTAGTGTCTTAGTTATAGTATCCTAAAATGTGATTCCTTTCCTCTAATAAAACCTTCAAAACTCTAGGATTCTGCACTCACCTCTATTATCAGACCTTAAGTATTTTAGCTTTAATTCAGTCTTCTTTTCCACTCTTGTTATCCATTGAATGAATTAACTAAAAAACTTGGATTTTTTACTTAATAAAAAACACCTAAACTTTATTTTTTTCATCACCTATGAAGGAAACACAATACAATTAACCTATATGAGATAAACTAAAGTTCCCCCCCAAATACCTATATGAACGAGATCTAACTTTCAAGCCTTTGGCGTCCTTCTATTAATAATAAATGAAACCTTCTTCTGCTTCCCAAGGATACAACTCTCACATGTTTTATAATCCATATGACTAAGCTCCAGCATACCATTAACCACCAAGACTAACTTATTCTTTTAACTCATGTGAACAATATGGAAATGGAAAAACTTTATATTCTCTAATGATAAATTCTAGACAATAATTGTCCCATCCAAATTTCACGTTAGATATAATGTTTTGTATTTAACACCTTTCCCACTAAAATAGATCCCTATGTGATCTTCCATTATTAATTTGTAAAAGTTTTATATAAAATTGATTCATCTAGATAACCTACTAATATTAGGTTCTTGTATATAATTCATTCATCCATAATGATTGGTCTTATATGATATTTTTGTAAAAAACATCCTAATCCTTTTAAAAATATTAGTTTATTTAGAGTATTATTTTGAAAGGATAATATTGTAAGATGTTAAGGTATGGATTGATAAGTTTTATGGGTAAAGATATGAATTCTAGAGAATGTAGTTTGATGACTATCAGGTCCAGATAAATATAAAGATTACAATGAAGGGTGTTAAATAAAAACAATGTTAAAGAAAAAAATGAGAAAATATCAATTAGAAGTCACTCAATATGTTCAGATGATATTGGTATGAAACAAATCCTTTAGGATTCAATAATTTATGACCATAGTTGAGTTGATGACTATAATTTTAAACATGCATGAGATTAAAACTTCTATGAACAATGTGATTCAGATGCGGTGAAATTTTAGACTAAATATTTAAAAAGAAAGGTCAGTGGTGGATCATGTCAATGAATTCAATGTGATTCAGGTTCAATTAGAGTATATGAATATAAATTTTGTAGGGGTAGTTTAGGCATTGATCCTTTTATCACCATTTTTGAAATCATGAGGTATGGTGGTTACAACGGTGATAAATTCCACTAGATATAATTACTTGGTGTTTGGGGATATTTAATATTTGATTCAAAATGAAGATATTTATTGGAAATATATATTGGGAACTACTATAAATTCCTTTGGTATAGAAGGAAGTTGATTTTATGATCAATAAAAAAACCATAAGAAGGGTAATGAAAATAGAGAAAAGAGTCAAGGTGATTTAGCTGGGATTAGATCCATATGCTTGTATTATGGAAAGATATGGTATTTAAAGAAGGAAAAAAAATGAATTATAGGTATATTTTGAAACATATTCTTATATAATTTTATCTAAAAAACCTATTTTGTAAGACAAGATAAGTTTATTACGGAGTTGTTATAGTCCTATCGAATTTGGGATTATTCACTTTGGGTATTCATTCCACTCTACGCCTAAGAGATGATGAGTGGTCAATTATGTGTTTAGAAGATTCAACAGTGTTCAACTTGAAAATAAAGAATCTCTTGAGAATATGGTAAAGGGTATTTTTTTCCAATATTCATAAAAATACTTTTTGGAGTTTTAAAGTGTGAACAAAATACAATATTTATAGAAGAACCTGATTTTGGTAGGTTAGTTGGATTATGGAGGTTTCTGTACAATGTTTATGGATGGTGTGTAGAAATCACATAGGGTTTTATGGTGGTGTAAAAATGTGTGTAGGATTATAAATTATATCATACTAGGAATTATTAAGGAGTAATGAATAGTGGAAAATCAATTTTTAGATCAGTGAAGTTATGAAATGAGTGTCTTGGTCACATGGGTGAGAATGGAATGAACGTTCTTGATGCGAAAGGAATATTGAAACTTGGAAACATGGAATATGAAACATGTAAGGAGTATTCTTAAAAAAAAAGTGGAAGTTGGACTTCAATAAAAAAGTAAAAAAATCAAAGGAGCATAAATTATAGTTGGTTCATATGATGTTATGGGGTTTATCCCTATTTTGTTCTCATAGGGGCTCAATATTATATTTCACCTTCATTGATGATGTGACATGTAATGTTTGGGTGTTTTTTTTCTCAAGAAAAAATATAAGGTTTTATGAACCATCATCAGATGGAGATCCATGATAGTAAAGGTGGCCTAAAATAAACTAAAATTCTTGAGTTTTGATAATGACGGAGAGTAAAGAATTAGATAGAAATAAAGATTCTATGGAGGAAATATATGAAATTTGAGAATACCGTACCTATAACACCAGAGTAGAATGGTATTATAAAATAAATTAACCACACATTTAATTATAGGTCTAATAGTATGATGTTATATAATATATTCCCCAAGTATTTATGGTTGGAGGTAGTGAACTGTGTGGACTATCATGTGAATCAGAGTCTAATCAATTTGTTAGGGAAAACTGGTGGAAAAGTCTCAGGAATGTTTAATTATAAGTTATAGAGATAAAATTTTTGGATTTTGAATATGGGATAATGTATTATATAAGGTTTTTAGAAATAAAAATTCCCTCTCAATTGAGGTTATCTTGTGTAAGGATTATAACACACTGGATGGTATAGTTGATAAAAAATAATAAACACATACCAAATTTTATTTGGTTGGAATATTAAAAGATTCAGTTTTCTCTTGGAGTATTCAAGTTTCAAAGATACCAGAATATCCATAGGTTTTTTTAGATGAATTTTGTATTTTTTGGTATATTTAAGGCTTGATGTACCATAATTCTTAAGGAATGTGGAAGTTTAGGTAAGAGTTCTAGAATGTGATATTATAGAAGTAGTGGTTCTAAAAAGAGAAGAACCCAAGATTAAGTTAAGGTGATATACTAGGGATAATATCCCATTATAGAGGTTTGAAATTTTCATTCACTTATTGATTCTTATGGATGATGGTGAACCTAATAACCCAAAATAGGGAAAAATAATAAGTGACCCAAGATAGTGGGAGTTAATGATGAATAAGTATATGAACCCTTTCTATGTTTCTAGAACATGAAATATAATGGAACTTCATATTAGAAAAATAAAACTAGTGAACACGTGGGTATACCATTTGAAATAAGAATTTAATGATAAAAATTATACAAGGAAATAATTTTATTTTATCGATTTTAATAAATAGAAGGTATAAATTTCTTAGAAATCATTTCTCTAGTTGAAAAAAATTCCACAATTTAGACAGTGCTCATAATGGTTACTATAAAGAGCCTATATCTTGATCATTTATATGTGAATAATACATTACTTCATGGTTATTTGGAGGTGTAAATATACATGGAGTAACTAAATGGTTTTATGGGAAGTATAATTCAAGGATTGGTGTGTTAGATCAAATGGTGTCTGTATGGGTTGAAACATGAACCCTTTCAATGGAAATATAATTTTGATTCCTTCATAACAGAGAATTCATTTTTTGAGAGCAATGAAGATAAAATTTACTACCATAAGGTGTTTAATGATAAAAGCTTCATAATTATTCTCTTATATGTGGATGATATGATTCTTTTAGGTATATAGAGAGATCATATTGTGGATCTGAAATCTATATTTTCTGAAAAGTTTGTAATGGAAGTTCTTGGGGCTGTAATGTAGATATCGGGGGCATAAATTAGAAGGTACTTGAGAAATTGAAATTTTTTTCTATCTCATTTAGTTTATGTTTATATGGTTTTGGAAATATTTATAATTAATGAATCTAAGCCTATGATGACTATCTTATCTAGATAGTTCATGTTATCCAAGGAGAAAAAACCATGAATGAATGATGTTGTTGAGCACAGGATGAGGGTTATATATGAATTTATGGTCTAAATATTGACGAATTCCATGTTTTATATGATGATAGACATTGTTCATGTAGTGAGAGTCATTCATAGTATGAGAACCCATACCTTCAATACACCTTAATTCATGATTTATTACATTAATACACACATAATACAATCCCAAAATATTGAAAGTCCTAGTTTCTTTGGGTAATTGGATACATAACATGATAAATTGAAATATGTATACTAAAAACTTATTTGAAAACTACTTAACATGATTTTAAAATTCCACCACGCTTCTAAAAATATATGGGATAACCCGGGGACATACATAAGAAAAGGGTAAGCTATAAAGCCTAGTAAGGGAAAAATCAAAGAATAACATGATGAAAATAATACATGTCAGTAAATAGGTATATCAACATGACATAAAAGGGGTGAGTATCATAAACCTGAACATAAAAGAATGATATAAGATAATAGCATCAAGGAAACATATTAATGTGACAACAACATAAATCATTACATCACAAGCATAAGTAAAGTATAAACAATGAGACATAATAACATAGTGTGATTAAGATAACCTCCCATTCTCCATACATGAAATATTATGATATAAAAACTTTACCCAATTCATTATAGGGCTATAAAATTTCAGTACCACCCGTTATATTCATATCATGTATATGAATTCATGTGCCACACATATCATACAATATAAGGATGTCTTTAATCATTGTTAATCCCATGATTAAACAGTATGGGTTACATACATGGGAGTCAAAAATAAATTAATGATAGTAATATCTAGGTTAATACCCCTGAGTGTAAATGGGTATGGGTATACAAAATAAAAATATTTGGCATAAAAAATCATGGGATAATTTTTGAAGCATAATGGGTGTACATAAAGGTCTATGAAAGGGTTTAATGAGAGTGAAAGGTGGTATATAATCACTTGGGAATCATAAGAATAGTAATCAAATGTTTAAAAATATATTCCAACATGATCAGTTGGAAATAAAAAGGAATAACTTAAAGAAAGTGATTTAATAAAGAGGGAAGGAGAGAATTCACATACCTTAAAAGGGTGCTTCTAAAATATTGGGAGTAACTTTCTAAGAGATTAGGAACACATTTGGGAGAATTTAGAGATGTACAGGGAGATTAAATTCATGTTAAATGGGTTTTTAATGAAGAGGAGTGGGAGGTTTGGTGGGTATTTATTGCATAAGATTATGGAATTATTTATTAATTTATAAACTTAGGTTTTGGACTCTATATGATAAAATTATCAAAAATAAAACTTTCCCATGGTTTTCCCTTGGTTTCTACCAAATATGAGTGATTTTAATTATTTTGTAAGGAAAAAAAATTAACATATTAAAATAATACCATTGGTGATGTGAAAGTGATTCATGTTCATAAAGAATTGATTTTATAACTTTAAAATATAATATAGGTTTTGGAGGATTAATTAATGGATTATAAAATTATTTAAATAACTTAAAAAACATTATTTTAAAGGTGAAATATATATTTGGTCATGTATTCCCTTTATATCATTTATTCTAACACTTTTTTTCTATTATGATATCATAATATAGACCATATATTTATACCATATATAAATTTTACCCAAAAAATCAACACTATCAGAAAATTATGAAAAAAAAATTGGATAATTTTGACATGTTAAATTAAAAAATAATATTTATTTTATCAAACTAAATTTATAAATATGATAATTTTCACTAATAAATAAAAATCCCATTTTACTAAAATATACTAGTTTTTATGATTGTAATAACTTTATAACCCTTAAAAAATTACATTAGAATTCATCAAATTATTTTATCATTTATATTTAAATAAATATTATTTAATTATAATATTTTATTAAAATAAAATTTACTTAAAAAATTCTTGAATTTATTATAAGAGTTTCTTAATTGAGACTATATGTTTCCCAATAATATAATTTTGATTTCTGCATATCAAAATACAATTTTTATCAAACTATTCATATAATAATTTATAAAGTAATAAGAGAAGGTATAAATATAATCATTATTTTATAAAAAATATAATTTAAATAATCATATTACTAGGGTCTAAATATATAACCTTTTATTACACTAGGTTATTCCCTAAGGGTAAGGTGTGTGATGATGGTGCTTTCTTAGAGAGGTTTAACGAACATGGTTTGGGCCATGATCTCGATAAGATTGGAATTTTACCATAAATGCTATTTACTAAGCTTCAGTTATTGAATCTCATATTAGTCTTGGTCATGGGAAAATACCAGTGATTTTATCTCCCTCGAAATCTTCAACTATTTTTTAGAAAGGGAATTCTCATGTGTGGCATTTTTGAACCCTCCACACATGGTAACCCCCTCCCCTATGAAGAGATCACTACCCTGAGGTAGAGCCCAAGCCGGGGAAGGAGCCGTTGCCAGCCGAGATAGCAGAGTGTCCCGGAGGGTGACAACCCGATCAACGATGGTTCGTCAAAGTAATCCGTCAGCACATTGGGCCACACCTCATTTTTTCCACCCAATTGAGACCGAGCGGCCCAAAAAAACGGGTGGATCTTGGGGGAGCGGCTCGCCCCAAAAGTGGAATCCCAAGATTCGAACCCTGAACCTCCCAAAGAACAGTGTTGTTGTACCACTCTCCTTCACCACCATGCCACCACTGAAGTGGCACCCTTGAAAGCTTCAATAAATTGGATTCAAAGGGTATGATTCTGTTGTTTGAGGCCATCAATTCTTCCATTTGTTTCAATTAGAATTTATCATAACCCTTAGTATATACAAACCTTAACAATCACTATATAATGGAAATATTATCAATGTTTAAGACACTTAATGTTATTTTAAAATTGATTGGATATATCTTATAGTTGGTCCAAAATAAATAAAGTAATGCATGTGTTTTCTATAACTATATTATATAATAAGGAATTTATTTATTGAAAATGGGAATTTCATTTATAAAAGTTATGGCCATTACATTCTTCCCCCTTTAGAAATTTCTCCCTGAAAATTTTATTTCACACACTAAAACATATGAGGTTACTTCTGTTTCATCAGTATTTTGGTTCCCAAGTGTCTTCCTCAAACTTGTGGTTCTGCCATAATACTTTTCCCTAGTGAGTTGTCTTGTCTTGTACAAATTTTTATCTACTATTTAAGATCTTCACTAGATAATCCTCATATGAAATATTGTTCTCCATTGCTACTAACTTTGTATTCACTACATTTAAAGGTTTAGGTATGTACTTCCTTAAGAGGGATATATGGAACACATCATGTACTTATGATAGATTAGGTGGGGGTGCTAGTCGATAGGATAGATCCCCAATTCAATCAAGAATCTCAAAAGGGAAAATGTATCTAGGACTGATATTTCCATTCTTCCCAAAATTGATGGCTTTATTCCATATTGATATATGAAGGAACACCTTATCTTTGACCTCAAAATCCAAAAACCATTGATGATTTTCTGCATATATTTTATTTTTTACTTTTCACGGATTTCATATGATATTGAATGATTTGAAACTTATCTATCATCTCTTGGATAATATTAGGTCCCATAATATTATCCTCTCCAACTTCATCCCAGCATGTTGGAGTCTAGCACCTCTTCTAATACAAGTCATCATAATGTTCCTTTTGAATACTATAATGGAAACTATTATTATACAAGAACTCCACTAGGGAAGGTGTTGATCCCAATATCCTTAGAAATCCATTTAACATTATCTCATCATATCATTTATAGTTTTAATGGTTCTCTTAGACTAGACATCCATTTGAGGGTGATAATTAGTACTAAAACCTAGCTATATATCCAATGATTACTGAAGACTTATCTACAACCTCAATGTAAACCTTAGATCTTGATCAGATACAATAGAGATTGGTACTCCATATAATATTAAAAATTTTATTATGTGTATCTTGGCAAGTTTGTTAAGAGATAAATATTCCTTGATACAAATGAAATTCTCCTAGTTTTTATGGAAATTGACTACCACCCAGATGATGTTATTTCCTTTAAATATCCTATGGATTCCTATGATGAAATACATGATTATGTTTCCCCATTTCTATAATGTTATAGTAAATGGTTGAATCATACCCTTAGATTTCTATCATTCATTATTTACTTGTTGGTATACCATGAATTGAGATAAAAATTCTACAATCCATCTCTTCTTGTTATCCGATCGTAAGTTTTTATTTATATATCTATACATCTTAGTGATTTCTAGATGAATAGGGAAGGATGAACTATGTGCATCATCCCAAATTTCCTTCTTCAAATATAATTTTTACGGGATACATATATGGGTTCCAAACCTTATAACTCAATATTTATCAAATTTGAATTCCAGAATATTCAATACCTTTTTCTATAGCTCCACATAATCTTTTGTGCCTCCTTGATTCTCTTAATAATGGATGGACTAGAATTTATTTGAGCAAGGTAGGATTAAGTTCCTTTTATGACTCACATGTCCATCCTTTTTATTTCCAATAATATTATACCCCTTTAAGTACTCATCATAAATAGGGTTGTAGGATCCTTTCTACTCAGAGAATATGCTACTTTTTTTACCTTCTTGGATGCTAATGGATTAAACAATCATACTCCTTGATTATCTATAACCACCTTCATTGGATCATATTGAGTTCATTTTGTGTTAATATATACTTTATGATTTTATGATTTGTATATATGTTACACTTATACCTATAGATATAATGTCACCAAATCTTCAATGTGATGATGAATTCATCCAATTAGAGATAATGCATTGTGTAGTTCTACTCATGGATATTTAATTGAAAAAATGAGTAGGCTATTACTTTTTCATATTGCATGAGTACACAACCCATTCCTTTTTAGATTTATCACTATAGATCACAAATCCTTCCCCACTAATGTGTAATGTGAGTACATGTATAATGATCAACCTCTTCTTTAACTATTTAATGCTCTCATCGCATTCATCAGTCTAGAAAGCTTCACTCCCTTATGAGTTATCTTGGTTAGTGGGCTTCAAAATCATGAGTATTTTATCACAAATCTATGATAGTACACAAATAATCCAAGGAAACTACAAATCCCCATCACATAAGCTATTCTAGGCCATCCTTTAATTGACTCCATCTTAGAAGGATCCATATATATTCCTTTTTTGGTGATAACATAACCCAATAATGTTACTTGCTCCATCCAAAAATTTTATTTACTACACTTCACATATAACTTTTCCTTTGATAAGGTCTTTAGTAAAACATTCAAATGATCCTCTTATTCCACCTTGATTTTGGAGTTGATAAGAATATAATTTATAAGTACTACCAAAAATTTTTTGAGGTAAGAACTAAAGATTCTATTCATTAAGTCCATGAAAATAGTTAGAGTATTAGTGAGTATAAATATAATCGCTGTGAACTTGTAGTACCCATACATTATATGAAAATAAATATTGAGGATATCCTCCTACTTATCCACCTTGGATAAGTTTTGGTATCCACATAGTTGATAAAAAATTTATCAATCTATGGAAAAAGGTAATTTTTCTTTATCGTGATTTTGTTGAGTTGATAATAATCAATGCGTAGGTTCATTAACCCATCATTATTCTTGACAAAAAGGATCGGTGTACCCCACAATGAAGCACTTTAGAGTATGAAACCTTTATCTAGATTCTCATATAGTTTTTTCTTTATCCCTTAAAGTTCAATAGTGTCCATTCTATATGAAGTTTTAGATTTTTTAAAAGTTCTCGGTATAAGTTAGATCAAGAACTCAACCTCTTGTTTAGGAGGAAGAATGATAAATTCTTAGGGAAACATGTCAGTGTATTCCCTCACAATGGAAATGCATTCAAAGATTATCCTTTCCTTATTTTAAATCATTTTTGAAAGATACTATTGCTCATAAGGTAATAATATCCATGATTGAGATAACAATTTCAAAGGAGAACCATCCTCCTCTTTTTTCTTTTATATAATTTTGGGCAATTCATGATATAGAGGGTGATTTAATTCTCAAGGAATTTTGTGTTGTCTCTATACAAGGAAAGACAATCCATAACCATAATAACATTGAATTACACTAAAGGATTTATCATAAGATTTTATAGGAAATTAAGCCCACAAATATGGATAGGGTAGAAGTTATATACTTGTGATGAAATTATTTCCAAATTTTCTGTTTTTATAGGTAGCTCCACTTCCATGTTTTGAGGTGGTGTTTGAATAGTTTTACTAAACTTGCATGATATGAAAGAGTTCATAGAACCAGAATCAAATAGTAATTTCACTATCCAAGAATGAATAAATAGCATACCTATCACCACATCATTATTGTGATCTGCCTCAATGATTTTGATGGATTAATATCACATTTTATCTCTAGGTCTTAGAGGTTGTTGTCATCAGTTATTATTAACAACCCTTTGTGTCATGACCCTCTCCCTCCAAATATACCCCTCCTAGGATGGAAATAAAGAAAGGGAGATAATGACCCCCGAATCCCACCTCCATTAGTCCCCGAGTTTGAGACTAGCACCAAGGGTGTACAAATCTCACAATATGGGAGGAATTACCATTTATAAGAAAAAATGTCAGGAGATAAGATGAATCATACACAAAAATTTCAATAAATATATAAAATATAAACCAAAAAACCATCCCATATTCATGAAAAATGCATAAAGGATATAAAAACAGTAAATTATTCAAAGTAAATACCCAAAAGTAAGCTAAAGCAGTAACATAATAACCATCCCAAGTCCTGAGCTAGTAATTCCCAACACGGTCCACACAATCCTCTTGGAAACTTGAAAATAATTTTATATATGTAGGTTGAACATTCAAAGTATACTCAATAGGAAATCTAATGTCTCTCATGAACATGTGAAAGAATCATACTAATGCCCCCGTGTGAAAACAACAAAACCAAACAACACCTAAATAGGTATACTAACCAAACCCAGGCTCACCAAGGCATGCTCACCAAGTAATGAACATTAAGTAATATAATAAGAAATAAATAACTTCAATGATAGGGTGCCCCACACCACTTTCCCCTGGTATTATGCTCTCCCCTAACATCGTAAGTCATGGAACTGCCATCCCTCCCATATACCACATCACATCCCACCCTCATGCACTTGGGCCTCACAACACATCCCACATGCACACACCTAGGCCTCGCAACACATCCTTCCCACATACACCTAGGCCTCACAACAAATCACATCACATCACATCTCATCTTGAAGACACCGGGGAAAGCACATCACAACTCCTCCCAAAGACACCTGGGAAAACACAAATCACCTCACCCACAAACACCTGGGCTATCACCTCTCACCCAAAAACACCTGGTCCATCACAAACACAATCTAACACACTAACAGACCTCTGAAAATCATAGCATGTGCTATATTTTCCATGCCTGGAAGAGATAATGTAAAATAATGGGTACCCATCCATCCGCAATCCTCACTGGATGTTGGAAAAAACACCCCCACGTGACCATGTGGGTGTTCAACACATAGTGATCAACATGGGTGGGGTGCATATATAAATCACCAGAATATAAAAATATATGTATGGTATCAAATAATCCATCCCAACCTATGGGTTCACAAACAAACAAACCATCTCACAATAGTTTCACTTTTTCTACAACCTCTAAATGCATTTATTATTATCTCTAATAGTCATTTAAGAAGGTGATGAAACCTAATGAATTAAAGCATCTTCAAATTCCCTTTATATTCAACACCCATTCATTTCATTATTTAGTATTAACTGCATTTAATCACACAACCATAATTTAAGATTTCATTAACCACTTTCATCTCATTAACCAAACCAACCCAAGTCACTCCAAACTTTATAAAATAGTTATTAATTTATTCCATCACTAATCAGAAAACTATAAGGCACAAAATATATCAAGAAACATAGTAATAATCATTCAAAGTCATGTAATGGATAAAGAGCCTTGGTAAATTAATGCAATTCACATTAAAGACACATCGTACCACAACCTCTAGATATAGGGTGAAACTTTCTACATGTTATCAATGAAGAAGACTCTAACAATTACCCACACAGACACTAATGCCATTATTTAAACTCATTGGCCTAGTTCATCATATTAATCGAACCAACCCCCAACTCATAGCCACATCCTGCAACACATTACAACACAACCAAATTTCTCATCCCTTCTACATAATCACACCACACCCATCACAACCCTACTGCACAATCACATGTCATCCACTTCCCCCCCAACACAAACCACAGAAATCCCACACATCACATCACCCCACATACCAAGACCAATTTTTTTTCTAGATTTAATAAGGAATCCCTTATTCAATTCCACTTATTAATTTAGGGGTTATCATAGAAACTGTATGATCTTGGGGATACATTTATTAGCTGAATATATATGGTTAAATAACTTATATATATAAGCATTAAATGAAAACTAAACAATATGAAATCCAAAAAACATACAGTGCACAAACAAGGACCCCCAATGACCATGATTTTCAGTGGGTAGTTAGATTATACAAATCACAATAATAAAAATAACATAGTAAGATAATGTGTCACTTTTCCCCAGCCCCCGTATACTGATTCTTAAACTAATTACATTATATTTATTAATTTATAATCAACTATTTTTGCAATGGGAAACATATATATACCCATCCCGCATTATGTATAATTTAGAAAGATAAGGGGACTCCTACTTGGAAGAAGAACGATTGACACTTCCTGGTTGCACCAAAAATAGGGGAACACATACAACATGTGACTCTCTAGTGAATCATGAACCAAACTTAGGAAAACTATCTAAGGAAGAAGACTTTGGGGATGTCTAGTCTCATGAGAAAATAGAAGGTATAGATGAAGGGCAGAGTATCTCAACTTTAGGAAGATGCGATAAGATTCAACATGAATTAGATATAGTTTAATATTTACATTAAAGTCATTTCTAACCAAGAACACATGGTTTGAAAATTTCAAAACCTCTAGACCCTTATGGAATTAAATATATAATTTATGTCCATTGAATCGGTCTTAAATCCCTTCTAAATTTGTCCTTAAATCCATTTTACATCAAAGAAAGATGTCAAAAGGGAAAAATTGGAAGAACTAAAAACAATACTCATGAGGAACCCCAACGAGACACCATCAGAAAAGGCACCACTAGATGAGGTACCGTTAGTGAGACACATCCGAATGAGGAACCTATAGATGAGACACCATCAACAAGACACCGCCAGATGAGGCACCACTGGATGAGGCACCATTTGGATGAACAACCTACCACCATCAGTGAGTCACCGCCAGGTGAGACATCACTAGGAAAGACATTTCTAGACGATACACTTCTAGGGTGACCTAACTCCATGCACGAGGAATCTGTATATGAGGCACTTCTGGTAGAGCGAATGCCAGGGTGAGACACCACCAACGAGCCACCACCAAGGTGAGACACTGCCAGAGAGCCACTGCTAGGGTGAGACACTTCCAGAGATCCACCACTAGGGTGAGACACTGACAACGAGCCACCACTAGGATGAGCTACCATCATTGAGGCATCATTGGGATGAGGTACCGTTGGGATGAGGTACTATTGGAAAAATTGGAAAACTTGGAAAACTGGTAATTTTTAAAAGTGTTGAAAATATTCACCATGACTTCCTAGGAAACCTCAAACACCATATTTACAACAAAGTAATGGACTTGAAAGGTTTGGGATATTACATTAGATATCTCTCAAACTATTCTCACCCTTGAGAATTCAAAACCAAGCTAAAGGGAAAGAGAGGAGGGGTCCGAAAAACCACCCCTCAAGATACCTCTCAAGGGTCTCATCACACTTGAAACACTATTATCAACTAAACACGTTAAAGTTCAATGATGAACCACCTTTTGTTTTTAGAAATCTATATTGGAAACCTCTACAACCAAGAACACATCCTATAATATTTTATAACTAGGACTCATCATCATGGTTGTTGACACATTAACCCAAATGACAAAAAAACACATTTTTAAAAACACAAAATACTACACCATCTGAACACATGAATATGGTAATTCTATCCTCCAT
The DNA here is from genome assembly GCA_963277665.1 of Viscum album. Lineage (NCBI taxonomy): Eukaryota > Viridiplantae > Streptophyta > Magnoliopsida > Santalales > Viscaceae > Viscum > Viscum album. The sequence continues at coordinate 278,759,669 of OY728137.1, forward strand.
GTCAAGATACTATCCACTCTAGGTGGCACTGACTCACCAAAACAAGTTTAATCGAATAAAATTTAATGTGTCTTGATTAGGAATCATATCCTCCCATTTTCATATGTTGGGACTTTATCACACATCACAAACTAAGGGATAAACGACTCATCTCATAATCAACAAGGTTCAAACATCACATCACAAAGTAAGACAGAACAAAGTAAAACTCAAAATAACTCCAGGTATTGGGTACACATCTACATATCTCACTCCCAAGTATACTTCTCCTAGACACCATGCCTCCACAAGACATGAACAAAAGGAATGGTCTTTCCACATAGAACCTTCTCTCGGTGATCCTGGATCTCTACTAGCTGTTCCACAAATGTCGCATCATCCTTGATATCCAACTCTCCACATTCAATGAAATGGGAGTCATCATGAAGATACCAATGAATATGAGAGACGTGAAAGATTCCATGGATCCTCTCTAACCACAATGGCAACACCAACCGATACACCACCTTGCCAACTCGCCCCAACACCTCAAAGGGCCCAACAAACCTAGGAGAAATCTTACTCCCTCTGCCAAACCTCCACTACCCACATTGAGGGGAAACCATAAAAAAACATGTGGTCCTAAACCTTGAACTCCAAGGGTTTCCTTATATGGTTGAAATATGACTTCTGTTGGTCCTGTGCTACTTTAATCCTCTCATGAACAAGCTGAACTTTCTCTATCATGCTCTGCCCCACGTTGGGACCATGAATGGATATTTCCCCAACCTCAGTCCAACACAATGGTGAATGACTTGGTCTTCCATACAAAGCCTCAAACAGGGCCATGCAAATGTAAGATCAATAACTATTATTATAAGAAAACTCCACCAAGGGCATGTGTCATACCCAAGATCCACAAAAGTCCAAGATGCACTCTCACAACATATTTTCCAATTTATGGATAGTCCGTTCTATTTTTCCATCTGTCTGAGGGTGGAAAGAAGTGCTCAGACATAACTAAGTGCCAAAATCATGATAAAATTCTCTCTAGACTCATGAGGTGAATTATGCGTCACGATCCGAGACAATGGAATTTAGAACTCTATGCAACCACACTACTTTATCCATGTACTTATTATCCAAATCATCCACTATGCCCTAAGAAGTGACCCGATTTCATCAACTGATCCATGATAACCCAGATAGTATCACAACCTACCTAAGATCTAGGTAAACCTATGATAAAATCCATTGATATGTCATCCCATATATACTCAGGAACATCCAAAGAATACAAAAAACCACAACGAATATGATGCTTGGCCTTTACCTACTGGATTTTTTTTGGCACAAACTCTACCATTTCCCATTTCATACCAAGCCACCAAAACTGCATCCTCAATCCATAGTACATCTTGGAAACATTTGGGTGTACCACCAAAAGTGATATATGAAACTCATGAAGAACTCCATCATGCATCACCATTGGAACAAAAAAAATTGCACAAAACAAAATCCAGTTCTAACCATCCTCTATCCATCTCTCTAGAGAATCACCATGGCCAACACGATCACACATAACCTCTACCTTAGAGTATCCCCACTGAGACTCCTCAACTTGTTTCATTAGAGAAGACTTCACTATCATCTAAAATAAACATCCTTTACCACCATCCACTCTTGTATCTAAGTGCAAGGCTGCCAACTCCTCCATCACTCTCTAAGCATCTACAGATTCCCAAAAAACCTCCTATGAATTTCTACTCAAAGCATCGGCCATGACATTTTACTTTCCTAAGGTGTAAGATATCTCAAAATCATAATCCTAAAGAAAATCCATCCACCTCCATTATTGTGGATTCAGGTCATACTGGGAAAATATATACCTTAAACTTTTGTGATCTATGATAACACAAAGCACTTCTTAATGAGGTGATGTCAGCACAACCTTAGCGCAAACACAATTACTGGTATCTCTAGGTCATGGGTGGAATAGTTACTATAAGGAACCGGCCTTAAAACATTACATAATCTTGAATTAAAAAAATAATTCACATTGAGGATCTTTTCAGGTTTAGAGTTTTAGATAATTAGGACATAACTATTACATATCAAAAGATTTCAAAGTAGACACTTCTACACAGTTTCCATTTATTTTTACAAAACATGAACACTTGAAAAAAAGAGTCATGTTTAGTTCCCTGTTTAAGAGAGCATGAATTTTACTTGATCCCATCCTTGACCCTATTCCACATTATTTCCTGTGAAAAACATTTCAAAAACTTGGGATGAGCATAAAAATCTCAGTAAGGGATACACAAATAAGGAAAACTATTAGTTTTTCAAAACGATAGGTAAACCATGAATAATTTATCATAAGTAATACTTTTCACCTTTATGAAGTAGTACATACTCTTCACCGAATAAAATATCATCACTTACCCTTTTGAAACCAAAATATTTCCATAAAACCCATATAAAGAACACATAACATATAAATGTAACTTGGTATATAAACATACTTAAATGGAATAACCATACAGTCAACTTCCACATATATCACTAAATGGAATAACCATATGGATGACTTACATACCCAATGCATTAGAGGTTATAACATAACCACCCGTCCTGGTATTCACGACACCACCTGTCATTTGGTTTATCACATAACCACCCGTCAAATATCCAAGTACCATTATAAAATCATAAGACATAAAACAAATATAAAGGAAAGAAAACATTTCCACTTTTCAATCATAATATATCACTTAAATATATTGACATAACAAATCCATTATCAAAACCATTTTCAATACCAAAATACATAAAAGATTATATGGTATTTATTTTCTTTTAAAAGCATTAGGGCTTGTTGAGGAAGCCAAAGATCAAATAATACTCACGGCGTTCGAAATGGTCATTGTCACCGCTTATGTTAAAAGAAACATTCCCTTTTGTCTTTTAGTAAAATGCTTCGTATAAAAATATTCCCTTTGAAAATTCAAGGGTGTTTATACATCATATAAAAGAAAGTCGTGTATTGAAACAAAATATGCCTCAATGAAAGAAGATTGAGATGAAGTCCCTTACCTCGTGTCCGACTTGACTCGATTGTTCTTTAATCTCCTGAATAATAAACTAAAGTTAATTTATAATTGATTAAGAACCTTTTTAAAGTTTATTATTCCTTTTATATCACTTATTACCATGTTATAAACATTATGTAATCATTTAAGTTAATAATGTTTGTTTTGTCAATATTTGGTACTTGAGTCAAAAAAATGGACTTCTTATAATTACATGTTGTTCATGTGGTCAAAGGTTAATTATATCCAGAATGATATTCATGATTTGGATATCATATATATCATATATATCCAGAATATACATGTTTTTATAATAGTACATAACATTTAGAGGTAAGAAATGAAATGCACCGTTCATGGAGACGATATGCCGTATGTACGCATGAACGCTACTTCCATTTCTATTTGATATTTAATAGAATTAAAACATAATTATACATAGTAGTATTATAATTCCAGTATTTTATCATATATAATATCATTAAATCTATCTTTTATATGTACCACATATTGTATGAACGAGTCATATCACTTTGAGGGGGCGGTAGTCCACACTTCCTCAAATGAAATTATCGCGTTTATCCATAATGGAAACCATAAAGGTATGCTATAAATGGAAATTACAGAAGCATAAAGAAAAAATAAAAATAATATATATCATATATAAATACAGTGACATCATAATGGCCACCATGAGAGGCGGTAGGAGATAATCGAACAATCATCGTTTCGTGAGGCGTTAGTTTTCCATCCACAGAAACATTATGTTCTTCACCCATTAGATGGAGGTGTGTGTAAGTGTAGTTTGAATAATTCTCATAAAAACATAATAGTATATTGAGTATACTGGTGTTGTTATAAAATAAAGGAATAAAAAGAGTTTAGGGGTTGAATAAGTAAAATAAAAAAAAAACAATTTAAAAGAAACTGTTACCTTTAATTTGGGTAACTCCCTTTGGTTTGAACCGAAGGACTTCTTGAAGTACCTTCTGCCTAAGTTAAGTCTTATAGGAGGATGAGAGGGATATAGGGATCTTAATTGGTCTGAGTTTGGATGAACCAAATGGCATGAGAGGTGTGAGGAATTTGTTAGAAGTGTTCTCCTTTTATAAGGGGGAGGAGGGGCTCTTTAGAAAAGTGTGAAAACATTATTTTATTATAAACACATATTCATTTTCAAAAGGTCCAAAAATCATTAAGATCAAAGATAAGATGACTCATATTATAAATAAAATCATCCAATCATAATTTTACATGTTTTGAATGATATTTTAATCATTATCATCTTATTTATTTAAATCATTTATTAATGAGGTAAATACTGCATCATTATTGTGTCATAAATAATTTAATTTATTCGATGTCTAAAAATTATAAAAAAAACTATCATGTAGGAAATATTTTTATATTTTTTCAAAATATTTATAGTCTAAAAAATGACTTATATAACACCATATAAAAATTAATTTACTAAAAGACTTTTGTTTATGTCATTTTTGGATTTACTTTAAATTAATTAATCTAAAGTGTCATTATCATTCATAAGTGGATCCATGGGGTCCCAAAATCGATCCAAGGATTCCCATGGTTGGAAATTACTCATACAATAAGGTTTTTACAAGTGTTAAGGTTATTTTGAATTATTATAATATTCTTTTTACCCTGAATTACCCTATTTACCTTTAACCACGGTAAATAAAAGTCGAAAGTTACTATTCACAAAAAAATTATTTTCATCTTATTGAACCACATTTTACTTATTTATAACAACCATGTATGTCAGATTTTCAAAATTCAATTCACAGAAGTGGTAAAATTTCATTTAAATGAAAAAGTCAGTTTTTTTTAACTATTACTAAGTGGTTTCACTATTCATCAAAAATTGAAGTTTTTCAGAAAAATACCAAAAATTCAGCCTAAGATATATTTGATATTCCTAATTAAAAAATGATGTTTATTTTTCCAAATTAAAATCATAAAAGTGTCATTAATTAATTTTAAAATTAATTCCCATTGTTAAAACAAATAGCGTGTTTTTAAGAAACAATAAATATCAAAAGATTGACACTTGTTTATGTCCAATTTCAAAGTGAAATTAATTACAATGACCAACATTGGATTAAATCATAAAAATATATTATAATTACACTTTAAATCCAATTAAAAAGATAATGTAACCATATAAATAAATTATATTAAAAGGCACTTTTGAAATAAAATACAATATTTTCACTATTCATTAAAAAATGAACTTTATCGGAAAAATCCCAAAAATGTACACAAAGTAAATTTTTATGTCCCCATTCTAAAGAAGAATTTTATTTGATCAATTAGAATGTAGTAAAGTAACCAAAACTATATTTAAAGAGGGTTCTCCATTAAAAGGCGGTAAATCGACCTTTTAATGTAAATTATGCTTAAAATTAGATTCATTCACATTTTAAGCCTCTAACTTTTTATTGGATAAATGTAAATGCATTTAACAATCATGTATAATCATATTGTAGTTTTTTTCAATCCCTCTAATACAATTTCTAGGAGTAAAATACCATTTAAAATAATAATATTATATTATTAGTGTGCAACGTAAGATTTCAAAGAAACCCGTTGTTGCGTATCAGGTACGCTATCGAACATATCAACCCCTTTAAAGTAAAATTAATATTTAATTCACAAATATTAATAAATATGAAAATATATTATTCTTCATTTACCTGTGATGTTACAGTTACGCTTCTAGGGATGTAATTTTATAGACCCATAAGAGATCAAAGCTCGCTACTTCCTCAACATGCATCCCAAACCCAGATGGGAAGCATCATAAAACACCTCAAACATTACCACTTCCTCAGGAAAGTGGAGCATCGGGGAACCAAACAAATTCACCTTAAGGTAATCTAATGCTACTTGGAACTGATCACTCCATGAAAAAACTTGGTCCTTCCTTGTCAAATATGTCAATGGGGTTAAAACTCAAGAGAAATTGGGTAAAAACCTATGATAATAGCCTATGATACCAAGGAAACTTCAAACTTATGGCATGTTCATGGGTGATGACCAAGAAAAAACTACTTGGAACTTTGATGGGTCTACTTCCACACCCTTCTGAGACACTACATGACCAAGGAAATTCACTTCCTGTGTCCAAAACTTACACTTAGACATATTTCCATAGATCTGGTGGCGTCGAAGAAACTGTAAGATAGTTCTGAGATTCTTGGCATGATCTTCATCTGAATATAAGTATATTAAGATATCATAAATGAATATGAAGATGAATTGATCTAGGAAAACATGGAACATGGAGTTCATAAACCCCATGAACATGACTGGTGAATTCAAAATAGAAAACAACATGACTAAAAAAATGAAGTGCCCATACCTGCATCTGAAGGCAGTCTTTAAGACATTGTTCTCCTTCACCCTCAATGACTGATATCCCGACCGTAGGTCAATCATAGAAAACAAACTTGCCCCTATTATATAGTTTTAAATACCATCTATACTTGGAATAGGGTAATGGTTTTTGACCATCACATGCTTTAACCTTTCGTAGTATATATACAACCTCAGACCACCGTCTACCCTCTTTGCAAACAACACTAGAGCACCCCACAACAACACAATGGGATAAATAAAACCCTTCTATATCAAATCATCTATCCAAATCCTCAACTCCTACAACTCAAAAGGTGCCATCCGATAATGATCCATCAAAATTAAAGAAGCACCAGGCTTCAAGTCTATCCTGAACTCAACATCATGTCGAGAGGGTATCATTACAACATCCTTAGGAAAAAATATAGGAACTCCCAATGACACTAAGAACCTCTACCATCCCAGCATCCACTTATTCCACTTATATATCATCTAATAAGGAAATAAGGGTCTCTACACACCATCTGCCCACTTGGAAACTCCGCTCACTGAAAAAAACCACACACTAACCACCCTCATCTAAAAACAAGACTCTCCTCCAGAAGCAGTCGATAATAGAAATTATGGAATACAACTAGTTGATGCCGAGGATGACATTTTATGGATACATATATAGCAATAAAATATCCCCATAGGTCAGATGTGGTACCATCATCAGTTTGTATCCCCAACACATATAAAACATGCAAGTCTGGTCTTCGACTAGCGTACTCAACACCAGTGGAATGAGAAGCCTCTCTATGTATAGTCCCATAGAATAAGCTAGAGTATTTGTAAAAAAGGAGTGTGAATCTCTTGAATTAAACAAGAAAAAAACAAGGGTACTAAACAAACTAATCATACCTATGATGATCTCTGGTCCCTCTCTAATTATTTCCTCTGTTGAATGCAATTGATCACACCCATATCCTATGCCTCTATACTGGAGACCATCTCCATGGCCATGCTCAGGTCATGGTCCCTAAACATGAGAAACATCTGAGGTTGGAATCTACCCGCTCCATCTCCCCTTGGTAGAGAAAAATCCTACAACCCCTACTACTAAAATGGTCTCACTAGAAACTATTGGTGAGGCTAGCACTGAACCTATCCACCTCCACTAAACTGAGCTCAGGGAACTATTGGGATATAAATATGGTTATGACCACAAACCCCACAACCAAAACACACTAGTTTAAATCTCCCAAGAAAATCACAAAACACACTGGCACTAGAAAGCTAGAAAGGAAGATTCTAAGGTCAAATCCCTACCGATTGAAACCTAGAAGGTCCTAACGCCTTAGATATTCCACTGAAAACTCTATCTCTCAAAGAAATCTATTGTGTCACCTATCATAATAAGTCTCCTCATGATTGCATCCGCTCGATCACCTCTAACTTCTTCTAAACCACCAAATACATTGGTAAAGTAAAATGAGTGACAACATACTGGATAAAAGGATAAAGTGACTCCTCAAGATTTATCACACAAGATTCCTCATTTGTAAAAAGGTCTGGGGAAAAATGAAGAAGGTCCTTGAACTTGATTACCAGATCTTGTACTAACATACTCCCCTGCTAGATAGAGAGTACATCCTACCTATTCTTAGACTTCATGGTCGATGAAAGGAAATCTGCTCGGAACTCCTTCTGAAAGTCAACCCAAAAAACATCCACCTCCATTTTCTCTTCTTGTTACAACATCCCCCACTAACACGCAACACCCTGCATCTGACTTACTACCAAAGGGACCCAGTACTCCATTGTGGCCCAAATCAAAACTAAAAGAGATCTAGAGATCCTCCATCCAGCTCTCTATCTCTCATCTGAAACACTTCCCTCATACTTCCCCAAAGCCTACCACTGGAAAGAACACAATGTCTTCTATTACTGATCATTATTCTCAACAGGATGAACCTTTAAATGATCAACCAAATCAGCCTGCTAAACCTAAACTACCTGAGACACATGAGGATGATAACCAGGAGCCATAGATGAAAAGAAAACAAATATTTTCTACACCCGATTAGTATATAATTTTTATTAATATGTATTTTAATTCATTTTAAAATTCCCAAAACACACCAATTAAAACAAGAACACAAGTCATTATAATGAATGTACCTATCCTAAGTGTCTACCCTGAAAGAAGTTCCATCTCACTTGGCCGTTAAATAATCTCAGAGTCCATGCACTAGATCATGGAGGGACCTAAAATCCAATATCCTAGCTGGTCTCCCTAGCCTATGCCATGCACCAAGGTCAACTAGAACTGTTTCTATACCACCCCATGCAATACTCACTATTCCTAACTCCAAATTCAATACTATATATCAACCATCAGCTCTGATACCACTCTATCATGACCCCCTCCCTCCAAAGATACCCCTCTCGGTCTGGAAATGAAGAAAGAGAGATAATGAACCCCAAGTCCTGCCTCCAGTAGGCCCCATGTTGGAGACTAGCACCAAGGGTGTATAAAACTCAAAATATGGGAGGCATTAAACTTTACAAGAAACAATATTAGGTGGTAAGATGAATCATCCACAAAAAACCAAGACATATATAAATGAAAAATCCAAAAACCACCCCAAATTCATGAAAAAAGTATAACTGATACAGAAACAATAAAGTCTTCAAAGTAAATACCCAAAAGTAAGCTGAAGTAGCGACACAACAACCGTCCCAAGTCCCGAGATAGTAACACCCAACAAAGTCCATGTAATCTTCCTAGAAACCAGAAAACAATTTTATATACATAGGGTGATCATACAAGTATACTCATTAGGAAAACCAATTTCTCTCATGCACATGTGAAAGAAGAATACTAATGCCCATGTGAGAAAACAACAGGTATAATAACCAAACCCAGCCTCACCAAGGAACTCACACCAAGTAATGAACATCAAGTAATATAATATGTTATAAATAAAATAAATGATAGGGTACCCCACACCACTTTCACATTGGTATTCTGCTCTTTCCAAACACCGTACGTCCTAGAACTCCCACCCCTTCCATATTCCACATTACATCCCGACCGCCCGCACCTGGGACTCACAAAACATCCCACCCACCCACACCTGGTCCTCACAAAACATTCTTCATACCCACACATGGGACTCACAACACAGCACATCACATCACATCTCATACTAAAGACACCTAGGAAATCACATCACAACTCATTCAGAAGACACATGGGAAAGCACAAACCACATCGCCCACAAACACCTGGGATATCATGTCTCACCTGAAAAAACCTAGGCCATGACAACTACTATCTAAAGCATTAAAATACCTTTATCCATCATAGCTTTTTCTATACCTACTTCTCCTGGAAGAGAGAGCATAAAATAGTAGGTACCCATCCATCTGCACTCCTCACCAGATGTTGGGAAAAACACCCCCGTGTGACTATGTAGGTGTTTCTCACATAGTTTTCAACATGGGTGGGGTTCATATAGAAATAAAAAGAATATAAAAATATATTTGTAATATCAAACACTCCATACCAACCTATGGTTTTACAAACAAAAAAACATTCTCACAACACCTTCAATTTTGCTGGAACCCTTGAATGCATTTATTAATACCTGAAATAGTCATTTTAGAAGGTAAAGAGCCCTGATAAATTAATTAAGCTTCACATTCTATCTACCTTAAACACCCATTAATTTCATTATTTATCATCAAAAAAATTTAATCACACAACCATAATTTAATATTTTATTAACTACTTTAATCACATTAACCAAACCAAACCAAGTCACTCCTAACTTTATTAAATAGTTATTCATTTATTCCATCACTACCTAGGAAAATATTAGGCATGAAATGTATAAATAAACACAATAATAGTCATTCACAGTCATACAAGGGATTAAGAGTCTTGTTAAATTAGTTCACTTCACATTAAAGACAAATCATACCCTAACCCCTAGATATAGGGAAAAAGATTTATTCATTTTATCAATGGAGAATAATTTAGAAATTACCCACAAAAACACTACTATCCTTATTCAAACTCATACACCTAGTTCATCATATTAACCAAACCAACTCCCAACTCACAGCCACATACAACAACACATTACAACACAACAAAATTTCTCATCCCTGCTGTATAATCACACAACACCCATCAAATCCCCAATGCAGAACCACATTTCATCCACTCCCCCCACACAAACCACAACAATATCATGCATCAAATCACCCCACGTACCAAGAAGAAACACATTTTCAGATTTAATAAGGCATCCCTTATTTAATTCCACTTGTTAATTTAGGGGTTATCACAAAAACCGTATGATCCCAAGGTATCCATTTATTTGACGAATATATGTGGTTAACCAAATTTTATATATAATAATTCAAAAAAACCAAACTAGATGCATTACACAAACCATCCAATGCACAAACAAGGACCCTGACTACCATGATTTTCAGTGGGTAGTTAACCCATAAAAATAACAATAATAACAACAACATAGTTAGATCATGCATCAAATTTCACCATCCCCTGTATATTAATTATTAAACCAATTATATTATCTTTATTAATTCAGAATAAAATATTTTTGAAAGGGAAAACATCTATATACCCACCCCTCATGATGCATAATTTAGAAATATGGAGGAAATCATACTTGGATGAAGAATGATCGACACTTCCTCATTGCACCAAAAACATGGGCACTTGTACAGTAGGTGACTCTCTAAGGAATCACAAACCAAAATTAGGAAAAATATCCAAGGAAGAATCCATTGGGGATATATGGTATCAAGAGAAAGAATAAGGTATGGATGAAGTGTAGGGTATCTCGACTTTAGGAAGATGAGATCAGATTCAAAGGGAATTAGATACAGTTTAATATTTACATTAAAGAAAAATATGACCAGAATCACATGGTTTGACCATGTCAAATCCTCCATACCCTTATGTAAATAAAGATATAATTTATGTCCTTTTAATTGGTCTCAAATACATCTTAAATTTGGACTTAAATCTATTTTAGGTCAAAGAATGATTTCAAAAGGGAAAAATAGAAGAATTGGAAAAAATGATCACGAAACACTGCCAATGAGACATCGTCAGATGTAGAACCACCAGATAATGCACTACCATCAAGACACTTCCAGATGAGGCACTACCAAAAAAAGAACCATTAGCGAGACACCACCAGACAAGGCATCATCAGATGAGGCACTGTCAGGATGAACAACCTTCTACCATTAGTGAGTCACCATCAGGCGAGATACCGCTAGGTAAAACACCACCGTACGTGACACATCCAGGGACCATTAGTTGAGTGAACGCGAGGGAGGGACACCAATATCAAGACACCGACAGGGTAAGACACCGCTAGGGAGCCACCACCAGGGTGAGACACCACCAACGAGGCACCTCCAAGGTGAGATACCATCAATGAGTCACCTTTGGGATGAGGCATTATTGGAAAACATGGAAAACAAGGATTTTTCATAGTGTTTAAAAGAGTAACCTTGACTTACTTGGAAACCTCAAAAACTATATTTTCTATAAAGTAATGGTCTGGAAAAGTCGGGGTCATTATACTTTGCTTAGTGCATTGATTTTTATAGTGTACTTGTTTATTACTGTTGAAACACTAGATATCTGGTTGAGGTTTGACTGGATAATTATTTTTTTCCTTCACATTTGGGGTGTAACACACCAAAAATTTAGTTTAAAAGAATAATAAACTTGATATATTTCTTAACATACAACACCGAGCTTTATGTGAATTGAGTTGTATTATAAAAATATTATTATATAAATGTGACCGTTATAACATAGCTGTTGAATTTTTGGGTATGAATATGAGTAACCAAATTATGAAATAAATTTATAATGATACTACTAAATAAAAATGTATTGATTAATTATTAAAAAATAATCACTCATTTTTTAGTAAATACATTTTATGCTTCAAAAGGCATTTTATTCAAAAAAATTATTTCTATTTCTTTTTGTGTGTGGAAATTATAATTAATCTATTTTAATTTTATAAATTTTATTTTATTAAAAAAACATAATTTTTGAAGTCAGCATACCATATTTCAATTAGGGTGAAAGTTTTATGATTCTTTTGAAATGATTGATTATTTAGTGAATAACTGAAAATACAGATTTTTCAAATACTGTCATTTCTTTTTATTAAATAAAGTATTTTAAAAGTCTAATTATATTTTGGATTTACAATTAAAGTGAAATAATATCCATTTTTTATAATAATATAATTAATTGTATTTGAATCATAAATATTCATGATTTTGATATAAGTTATGTTTAAAAACACATCTTTTTAAAAAGTTATTTTTCTTTGAGTTTTACGAATTTATATTAAAATTGATTTATAAAACTTATAGAGATTGAATATTGACAAAAAGAAACCATATTTGTAATCAAGAAGTTCAAATTTGGAAAATATTTTTTTTATTTTTGGTTATTATAAATATTAATAACGATAAATATTTATCACCTCAGTAAGGGTAAAATGGGTAAAAATGGGTTAGAACCATGAGATAAGGACTGAGAATCAACATAAAACTTTCCATTATTTCATTATATTGAATAAATTAGACCATATACATACTAAATTTTAATATATTAAATTTTGGTTCCATTTTTCCTGGGTAATGAAATTTATATTATTTAAAGTAATGAAAATTTCCAAATGCCACTCTCATGATTTTAATGTATTCAAATTTTTTTTCAAGTATAAAAATTGTGTAAGTTTAGTTATAAAGGTTTAATTGAAATAATAATTAATTTTTATATTGTTAATTTATTTATAAATGTTAACGATTTAATAATTACCTTAAATGATCACACAACACTCACACCATATTTATTCAATTAATAGGAAAACAAAATAAATGATTTTAAAAATATTAAAAGTAATAAAACTTGGATGAATTATTATGTTACATGAATTTATTATATAAATATAAAATTTTAGCCATTTTTTAAAGGTTTATATTCTAATTCCATAACTATCTTGATGTAATTAAATTCAAAGTAAATAAATAGTGGAAAAAATGAAATTAATAATATTTTATGAAAAATAATATTTTATTAAATTATTTTAAAAACAAAAAAATCTTGAATGAGAACAACTAGGATGAGAAATAGTTTAAAATATGTTTCCTTTTCCATTTATGATCTAATTTTTAACTTCTCAGTAAAATTATAACCCTTTAATATTGAAAATGGTGTTACCATAGTTTAGGTTCAAATTGGTTAACGAAGAGGTTAAATCAAAAGATAAAGTTTAAAATGAAACCAAAACCTATATAAATTACATTAGAGGAGGATATTTTAACCATATAATATTTTTATTCAATTATTAGGTCATTTTAAGAATGTTTATTGATAAGGATTTAATTATATTTTATTTTTTTAACAATTCCAAGTGTGTCCTTTCCTCCCCTTTCAAAAGGACACCCTTATCTCTTTTCTTTACAATAATTTGATCTATCTAACTCAACCATATGCTAAAAATTTCTCTTAGAAACATCCATATTCATTAATTAAAGGTTATTTTCTTCTTAAAAGTCCATTATAAGTGTTCTTAATAAAGGATTTAAATGAGGCCTACCGTAGAAGAGGATGTTATAGCGTTTTTGAAGAAAGTAAAACTTGAGGTAAGAGTCTCTCATCTCATTTTAATCTATGAAAATTATTCTATATTCACCAATTATTTACCTTTTTTGGTGTATATAATTCCCATAAATTTATTATATTTATTTAATTAAAATTATTTGGATTTAAAAATCCATCTAAGGTTCTCTATTCCATGAGGTTTTAATCCTATATTACCAAAGTAGCAATGGATTTACGTCTCAATCCCATTTTATTCAGGCTTGTTTATGATTGAATTTCTATTGATGAAATTTTATGATACTTATATGATAAATACATTTAATTTTTATTCTCCTATAGTTATTTCTTGATATTACATATTTTACTTTCATTTCCCTCTCTTTAAGAACTTAAGTGTCCAAAATAATGTTTTTAATGAAAAGAAACATTATTTATCTCTTTAGTTGAAAATCATTTTTTACCTATGCCCATATTTTATAAAAATGTTTTCATAGATTTTTTACTATTATCTTATGATTTTTAAACTCATTTTTAACCATGATAGACTTTTTAAAAAATGGTTCAAGTAGAATATTTTTTATTTTTTTGAATGAGGTACTTTTGAATTTTTAACAAAAATATAAAAAGAATATTTATTTTAACGTAAAAAACATGATTGTAATTTCCATCTATCATGAATGATAAATTATTCCAATCTTACTTTACAAGTTTCCATGTTTCTTTTTGATCAAAATTTTCTCCATAATATTTGGTAAATTTTTAGATTTTAAAGAATTTATTTCAAAATGAAGTAGTATTTTCCTCAATAAATTTAGCAATTAATATTTTAAATGAATTTTAATCTATGATAAAATCCTTTGATGTTACTTATGTTTTAATGAGGATATTATTCTATGATAGCAGCCTTCTTCTTTCTATGGATGGTCTATTATTATAATGGAACAATGTTTATGAAACCCATTTTCTTTTCTATAGTTTAAGTTATGAAGAAATGTTAAATGTTTTCATGATCTTATGGTGTATATATAAATGGATTATAATTATGTGATAGGTAGGTCCATTATATCCATCCAATTCATTAGGTAAAGATAGATAACTCATGAGATAAATATGTTATGCATGAACCTGATTTCATGTTCATGATTTTATATATGGACCTAGTTTTCATTTCCATTAGATTATGTATAGACCTAGTTTTCATGTCCATAATATTATGTTTGGTCGTTTTTATTATATTTATATGATTATGTTCTGAACTAGTTTAATGTATATAAGTTTATGTGAAGGGTGATTGGATTTTTTTCTAGTTTTAGGAGAAATTTTGTTGGGACAAATCATACTATTTTGGTGGAGGGGGAGTCTCAGTTCAACTCCTCTGACAATGATGCTTCATTTTCTAAATTATGTCAGTTGGGAGGGGGGGGGGGGGTGGAATGAAGGAGTATAATCCTGGCATTCCTCCATTATCATCTCCCTCTGAACCAATTGTGAATCTTTTGATTCAGGGGGATGAAGGAGTGCCCCCACTATGGGAGCCTCTTGACGAGTGGGACTCCCCTAGTTCATCTCAACTACAAAACTATTTTCAGACCATAACTAAACTAGTGGTTGGTGATTCTAATTAAGAAGGATTGATGATGGTGATCTGTGATTGGAAAATGAAGATTAATGGTTCTAAGAGCCAGGTTGATCCAGTGGAGGGTGTCCAAGACACAAATTCACTATCAGTCTCAGATGGTGAGCATGATAGTCACATGACTGGTTATGAAATGTACATTTAGTTTTTAGTGTATATTATTGAGATTAATAATGGTAGAGAACTTTTTATCCCAAGGAGGAATAAGGGGCAGAAAGGAAACTGAGACTCAGGGAGTCACACAATGCTTATGGTAAAAAATCTAAAGGGCGTAAGGACTATTCTTACTTGCCTAAGCCCATAGATACAAGGTATTCTAAAAAGGGTGGGGACAAAAAGGTGTCTAAATGTAAAGTAAAATTGAAGGATCAAGGTCACAAGTAACACATTAATCTCCAGGAGGTAAACCATTTAGAATAGGGCCAGGTTTCTAAGGAATAAGAGAAGATAGAAGTTTCCAATAACTTAGGGTCATAAGAAGCAGCGACTATTAAATACTTTAAGAGAATGTCTAAAATAGTTGAAGGAGACAAAGAAAAATGCACAGAGATCATTATAAACTTCATGGAAGAAATTACCAAAGGATCCTTCCATATAAATTCTAAAAAATAGGAGGATAACTAAATATATGAAATAATTATCCAAGTTGAAATTAATGATAATAAAAGGGTATGGGTTAATAGACAAGATCACATTTCGTAATGATGATTCAATGGAAATAAGATCAATATAGAGGAATGCATTTAGAATTGGGATAAGTAGTCCCATAATCATAACACCCCAGAATGATAAAGGGTCAAATGACTAAATTATATGACTCATGTCAACAAGGCGCACCTTCCTTTTCTGAAGCCAACCTGATTAAAACTCCACAATTAAGCATGCTTGTCCTGGAGTAGTGATCAGGATGGGTGACCTTCTGGAAAGTTTCCCAGGGTGTGTGTGAGTGAGGAAAAATCATATTGGGGAGGACATGTATTGGCATGTGGGGACTGTCATTAATTAAATGATCTATTTGGGCCTGTGGGTAGGCCCCAGGGTGGGGACTATGTGTCTGTGAGGCAACTGGGGGTACCCAAAAGGCCATGAACTGATGAACTTATTATGACAGGGTGCCTGTGCTGTCAGTGGGGTGTCTATGCTTTCATTATTAAAAAGTTTAAGAGAATTTCTAAGATAGTGGAATCAGAAAAAAAAATGTAAAGAGATCATTCTACACTTCAAGGAAGAAATTCCCAAAGGATCCTTCAATATAAATTCTAAAAAAGATAAATATAACCAAATATATGAAATAATGATCCAAGTTGAAATTAATGAGAATTAAAGGGTGTGGGTCAACAAACAAGATCAAAATTTGGCACAAAGATTCAATGGAAAGAAGATCAATATGGAGGAATAAATTTAGACTTGGGATAAGTTGTACCACCATTGTAATATCCCAGAATGATAAATGGTTAAATGACTAAATGATACGACTCATGTTAAAATGGTGCACCTTTTTTTTGGGAGCCTACCCGATTAAAACTCCACAGTTAATCGTGCTTAACCTGGAGTAGTGATCATGATGGGTGGCCTTTTGGGAAGTTTCCCAGGGTGCATGTGAGTGAGGAAAAATCACACTAAAAATGACATGTGTTGGCCTATGGGTCTTCCATTAGATAGATGGCCCATCTGGTGTGCTTTTTCCTCACTCACACACACCCTATAAAACTTCTTAAAAGGTCACCCATACTAATACTACTACAATCCTAGCACATTTAACTATGGAGTTCTAATCAAGTAGGCTCCCAAAAAGGAGGATGACCCTTATTAACATGATTCATATCATTTAGTCATTTAATCCTTTATTATTTTGGGGTGTTACATTCACCATCCCCTTTAGAGAAGAACATCCTCGTTATGGGACCTATATCTCAACCCAGGCAGTGCACCACACTTAAGGTTGAGTACCAGCTCTAATACCAAATGTAACAACTGGGGACCCATTGATAGCACAGACACCCCACCTTAATAAGGCCATCGGGTCCTGGCTCGCTAGGTACCCCCAGCTTATCTACAGACACATGGTCCCCACTTTGGGGCCTACCCACATGCCTGAACGGGTCATCTGACTAATGACAGTCCCCATAGGCCAACATGTGTCCTTTC
Organism: Viscum album; assembly: GCA_963277665.1. Classification (NCBI taxonomy): domain Eukaryota; kingdom Viridiplantae; phylum Streptophyta; class Magnoliopsida; order Santalales; family Viscaceae; genus Viscum; species Viscum album. The sequence continues at coordinate 278,777,571 of OY728137.1, forward strand.
TAATGTGCTTTTTCCTCACTCAAACACACATGAGAAACTTATTAGAAGGTCACCCATCCTAATCACTACTCCAGGCCAAGCACGCTTAACTATGGAGTTCTAATCAGGTAGGATCCTGAAAAGGAAGGTGAACCTTGTTGACATGAGTCATATCATTTAGTCATTTATCCCTTTATCATTCTGGGGTATTACATTCACCCCCTTTAGAGAAAAACATCCTCATTATTGGCCCTACATCTCAACCCAAGTTGTGCACTTCACTTTTAGGATGAGTACCAGCTCTGATACTAAATCTAATAACCGGGGCCCTTCTGACAGCATAAAAACCCCGCCTTAACAAGGCTATCGGGTCCTGGCCTGCCAGGTAATCCATCCTAATCACTAATCTAGGACAAACACGCTTAAATGTAGATTTTTAATCAGGTAGGATCTCAAAAAGGAAGGTTCACCCTATTGACATGAGCCATATCATTTAGTTATTTCAACCCTTATTATTTTGGGGGCATTACATTCACCCCCATTAGATCACAATGTCCTCATTGTGGGCCCTACATCTCAACACAAGCTATGAACCTCACTTAAGGTTGGGTACCAGCTATGATACCAAATGTAACAACTGGGGCCCCACTGACAACACAGAAACCCCACCTTAACAAGGCTATCGGGTCCTGGCCCTCTAGGTACCCCATCCTAATCACTACTCTAGGAAAAACATGCTTAAATATAGAGTTTTAATCAGGTAGGATCCTGAAAAGGAAGGTGCACCTTGTTGACATGAGTCATATGATTTAGTTATTTAACCCTTTATCATTCCAAGGAATTGCATTCACCACCATTAGATCACAACGTCTTCATTGTGGGATCCACATCTCAACCCAAGCTGTGCACCACACTTAAGGATGGGTACCAGCTCTGATACCAAATGTAACAACTGGGGCCCCACTGACAACACAAACATCCAGCCTTAACAAGGACATTGGGTCCTAGACTGCTTGATACCCCTAGTTTCCCCACAGACACGTGGTCCCCACCATAGGGTCTACCCACATACCTGAATGGTTCATTTGAATAATGATAGTCCCAACATTCCAACACATGTCTTTTCTAGTGTGCTTTGTCTTCACTCACACACACCCAGGTAAACTTCCCAAAAGGTTACCTATCTTGATCACTACTCTAGGCCAAGAACATTTAATTGTGGAGTTTTAATCAGGTAGACTCCTGAAAAGGAAGGTGCACATTGTTGACATGAGTCATATCATTTAATCATTTAACCCTTTATCATTCTAAGGTGTTACAACCATTTTTATAAAATCATCAAGGAAGACCCAAAAACTAAGGTAACTACATTATAATGGGAATTATATAGAGTGACCGGTTTTAATAATCTCATCCAATACTTTAATAATTTTCTGATTTCTTTATATGTTAAATGATCCACTATCATTCCCTTGCGAGGTTTCCCACTTTTCCACAAAAGTGATTTTGAAATAAAAATTTAATTTTTAGTCATTCAGATAGTCTTATATTTACCATTATTGATCATATGTGCTTACCTTTTCTTATATTTTTTCTTCCCCAGGTTAAGAAGAAAGGTTTTAATTAGGATATAACTAATAACTGTTCTATGAGGGAAACATTGAATATCTTTCATGGAATAAGAAAATTATGTATATAGTACCCAAAGACACTAAAACTTTATGGTTCTAGTGTAGATCATAATGTTCTATATTGAATATTCACCTAAAATGGTGTAATATTTATGGAGGTAAATCACTGGTCACTATAGGAGTGTTTATCCCAATAGTATTCACTATCTTAATGCCATTCCTTACCACACCTAAAACATTTCTCTCAGTTCATTTGGTTTCAGAAGATCTTGTCTAGCATGTGAGGTGTTTTAGTATAATGACATTGCATCTAGGTTCCTTAATTGTTACTGAGGAGGGTGTTATTCATTTTAGTAGTTGCATACCTTATTCCATAATTTCAGGTTCTAGAGGGTAACTTCTAGATCATTGGACATGACATAATTTTTTTTTCATAAAGAGGATTTTCTTTGAATTCATAGAACTACAGATTTGGTGAGGGATAATTTGAAGAACCCTAGACCCAAAATCCTAGATATGGTGTTACAAACACTTTATTTAAACAATTTATTTTATACAAAGGGATATTATAATATATTTAATTTACATCATTTTTATAAGTTAAAAAATATATCCCAAAAAAAGAACATAATCCAAAAAATGGATGGTATAGTGTCTCTAAGGATAAGCTATATAATAATCCCATTTTATGATACTTTTTAATATTTCTCCATAATTGCACCATATGATATTAACTTATAGACATCTCATAGGTTATATTCATCTTTATAACATGTGAAAAGCAAAATAAAAAAGGGGTGATAATAAATGCTCAGTAATGGAAAATAACTCAAAATTTCTTCAAGGGTTAGATCATAATCATATGAGAAAACAAGAGTAAGGGAAAAATATATTATTAAATAAACATGGAATAATAATTTTTGTTCACAAGTTATGAAATAAGGACATGAAATATCAAATTAATAAACAAATTACATGTTAAAAGAGTGTGCAAGGAAACAGTCATGAGCAAAGGGGAATAATCATAGGTATATAGAAATATAGAATATCATTGAAATATATAATAATAATGAATTATGGAAAAAATATATGAATATAAAATCTTGTGAAATTTTTTTCTCGCATATTATTCACCAAAAAAACTTGTGAACAAAGATTCACAAATCATGTTTAAACAAAAAACTCATGAAATAAATCTTACTACATCAGATTCAGACAATAAAATTGTGAACTAATATTTTCACATCATTTTTCACAAAAAAACTCATGGAAAAAGTTTCCCACTTCACCTTCACACATATAACTTGTGAACACAACTTCCCGCATCACGTTCACCCAACAAAATTGTGAAAAAATCTTTACACATCATGCTCACACAAAAATTCGCATCTCATGTGATATAAAATCATCACCAATGAATTAGAGAATGATATCGGACCCCAAACATCAATCATTCACACACATGTGTTCTACTCTAAAATAATCATTCATCACATCATAAATAACACATGGAAAGAGAAATAAGATTTTTAATATTTATAGATGGTATAATAAAAAATGAACTAAATAATATAAATAGTTGGTACCCAAAATCTAATCACCCAAAAAGAGTATTTCATAAGAACATTTAGAGGATGATTCCTAAAAAATAATTTCTATTGAGATAAATATAGAAAAATAAAAAATTAATTTGAAATCATAAAATATTTTTTAAAGAACACTTTTATCATTGGCGTAAAAGATAAAGTTACAGTCACATTGAAAAGTATTTTTCAAAAAGGTCATTTTGATAAATTCAGAAGAATGCATTTTCAAAACCAATATTTTAAAGAAATATCAATAATGAATAATTGAAAATAAATAATGGTTTAAAAAAGGTGAAGTGAAAACATATTGAAAAATTTTTCTTCTAAAAATAATATTCAATAATAGATCCTTGAAAAATGCATATGGGTTTAAAAAACCTGAAGTGAAAATTTTGGAAAAAAATTACACTTGAAAATTAAAATTCAATAATATATCATTGAAATTACATAAAGTTTATCAAAAAAAATGTGAAGTGGAATATAAAAAATTTGATTTTAAGTGGATGGAAAATCTTTTTAACATTTTTAAATACATTTGTTGAAAACCCACCTCATAAAAAGTGTAAAAAAATTCATTTTTAAAGTAGAAGAGGGGAAATATTACGGTAACATGAAATAATCGCCAATTTAGTTTCCAAATATATATAAGAAAATTTTTATGAAAGGAAAATATAGACAAGTATTTGAAACCATCATTAAAGAGGACGGGAGTTATTCTCAACAATGATATACTTTTTATGGGGAAGAAATTATTCAAGGAGGAATACTTGAATGAAAAATGTCATTTTACCAATAGAAAAATATAAAGTACCATGAACTAAAATATTAGGGGTGGAAGAAACTAATATTGGAAGAAATAAGTTTAGGAAGATGCGTTATAACTCAACGAACATAGTAGAGTTAAAAAAACCTTTACAAATTTGCTATCAATTGAATTGAAATTAATTTAAAAAAGAACATGATATGTATATTAAAACCACATGAATTTAATTAATATTTAAAAGGAATTAATTAGGTAGTAATAATACCATATTAAAGATATCATGATTCACAATAAGATATTTGTCACAAGGAATCAGATTAGATAGAAAAACACCTTACGATAATGATAACATAAGAATCAAAAGATAATAATAGGGATACCATGAAATGGAAATTAAAATATCATGAAATTAAAGAGATCTAGTATATTTTAAGGTAATTTGGTAGTGAATACACCATATAAAATAAATTATGGTACACAATATCAAACTTGTATTATGGATTTGAAAATGAGACAAAGAAACCCTTGCCTTGTATTCCAACCCATTCGAACACACTCTAACCTCATGTATAACAAAATAACTATCTTAATAACCTATTTAAGAGAAATATTAATATATATGACCCTTTATTATCTTCAATTATAATAATTTATTATGAATTTAATACCTAATTATGGTTTCTTTTTATCATTAGATGTTATTAATTCTATTTTTTCACATATAGTTTATAATGTTCATATTGATACCCATTCTTTGATACTAATGTCAGAATTTCTAATTAATTTAATGTTATATAATATATAACTTATATTGATTTATAAATCTCATATCTAATTCCAAAAGTGTTTTAGTTATGTTATGTGAAAATGGAATCAATGTCATATTATTTCGGTAATTTTAGTGACCAAAGATTATATTTTAATAATAATTCAAATACTTAATATAAAATTTATAGAACCATAAAATAATTATTATTTTATAATTAAATTATAATAATATTAGTATTCAACTTCCCATATTAATCCATGATATAATTTTATATCATCGTTCATGTAGGTGGTTAAACCGACCTAAACAAGAACATGATGTAACTCGATGGGTGAGTATGGTTAAGGAAATTTAAAATATCATTATAATATAATAATAATAATGTAATTTAATTTTTTATGTTTTTAATCATATTTTAATAAGTTTTTATAAATAATTAAAATCAAATTGAAAAATCATGACTTCATGGAGGCGGTTGTCCACACGTAGGCATTATTGATTTTCTTTTATTTTTCTAAGTGGATAGGAATGAATAAATAATGGCTGGTAAATTAATATAATAAAAATTAAGTATAATAATGATAATGAGGTCAATATATTACTTTTTTTAGGATAGTTTTTATGTGAAAAAATTATGAATAAAATGTTAATAATTAAGTAATGCTCATGATGGGACCTTAAACTTTTTATTGAAACTCTCCTTGGAAATGAAGGGACTGGGCTAACTAATTGAGGCTAGAGGATTATGAATCTAATAAGTGATTATAGAAGGATAAAATTTTTACAGTTTAATGATTAAATTATATAGAATATGTGTATTATAGAGTGATCCCCTTTTATAAGTGAAGAAAATATAACTTTTGTGAATACCTATTATTTTTCAATAATGACATTCCACTATGCAAGGCTCAATGATTCCAAAAGTGAGAAAAAATAGATTATTGGGTGAGATAAGGAAGATTAATCCTCTAAAACTAATTTTAACAAAATTTTCAAACATATTTCAAGCCCTTTATCCACTTATTTTTTTTTACATTTTACCATTTTTGTTTTTACCTTGGTAATTAGTTTTTAACCAAGTAATTTATTTTTTATTAAAAATATATGGAAAAATATATTACCAAATATGAGTGTTATGAAAATAAATTCAATCCATTTATAATATAGTTAAATTCATAAATAAGGTGAAATTAATTTTTAAATTAACATAATTCATATATAGAAAAACTGTCTTCTAGAAAATATATTGTTTTCAGTATTAAGTGTTATTAATCTTATTTAGTATTGATTACCAATTGAATGAGTTATAATATATTTATATATAGGTTTAAAAATTATATTAATTTTTTAATATATTAATTTATTTTATTAGATAAAAAATGCACAATATTAATTAAACAATTCTATGAAAATAAAAGTTTTACCATTATTGTGGTCATTAACTTTAATATTAGTAATCAGAATTTTATAACTGAAATGGAATTGAAATTATAAAATAATATTAACATGTTGATAAAATATATGAAATAATTTTTTATATTTATTTTCTATATGTGATGAAAACTATTTTTTAATATAAGTGAATAAAAACAGTTTCTAGAGTAAAATATTACTGATGTTTCCAAAGCGTTAAACAAGAGTTTTATAAATTCAAGATATTATTTTTTAATAATTTATTTTAATTTTAAATATATATTTTTATATATAAATTATTTTTAAAACTTTTATGTATTCCTTATATTATGATAATGCTATAAAAGTGACAGTATTAAGACAACCAATTTTTTTTTCTATTCACCTAAAAATCAATGATTTTAAAAAAATATCAAAAATTTACCCAAGGATAATTTTGTTTTTAGGAATTTAAAAATTAAGTTACTGTTTTTAAATTCAAATTCTAAAATTTAGAAATTTATCTTTTAAATTAAAATTTAACATATATAAAAAAATTGATTTTATTGAAAAATTCCCTTTTGAAACATTTAATGTTATTAATCCTATTTTGTATGCATTTATAATTGATAAAAATATTTTAATTTACTATAGGTTTTATTATTATCAAATTTTCTTAATAATAAATATGTCACAACTCATTTTAGTTTAGTGTTGCATGTGAAGAAATCTAACAGACATTGTATTAATAATAAAAAATATATTCCAAAATCTCAATGCATTACAGAATCTACTCATAAGGAGCGAGAGAACATAATGTGCCTTAGAAATATCAAAATAATATCGTTTAAAAAAGTACATTCTATAATTACACACTTATATCCCCCTGATATACTGAGAGAAGTTTAAATACCACCTCAAGTGAGACTTGAAATTAAGATTTCATGCTTAGAGGGGACAATTACAAACATACTCACCAATCCCTTACTATTTTCTATGTGTATGTATGTATATATGTAATGGTTAATATTAATAAAGCTTTTAATTCTAATTTATGTTGATTTTTATGAATTTATTCCACAACATTATTTTCATTATTACTGGTCATCCACATTAAAAGATACTTTCATGATTGAAATAAATGGTAGCTAATTACCTTTAGCATCCATCTTATGGATTCCAATAGATGGTCATTTTTAATAGATAAATACTTTAATAACCTCCATATATATGAATCTAATTGAATATTTTTATATATTTTAAAAAAACAAGCCATGTTTTCTAAAAAACCAAAGACACAAAAAATGTAGTATTTTAAACATAATTTAATAACATCAAAAGATATTTATATTAGTAAAATTTAAAATAGAATATAACAATATTTAAAATATAAAATTAACTAACCTCTAACAAGTAATATATTAAAATACAAATACAATATTGTATTTTTAAATTCATGTCCATTCCTACCAATACCGTACACCATATACCATTCATCCCTATATGTTACAGATTACTTGATGATCATTGTCTAAGAATTTCTTAGTAATTCGATGTTGTTTGTTCGGTTTAAATAGTTTAAATTATTTTTAAACACTTAAAAATAAAAATATAATGTTGGTTTTTTTGATTATATCACTCATCATATTAATGTATTATACATTTTAACATGTCACTAATTAATCGATAATCATTACTTTATAATTTCATGAAAATCAATGGGAATTTCTTAGTTTTTTACTATTTAACACACATATTTACAAAAATTTTAAATATAAAAATATATTTTCCATTATTATAACCACACTATACATTAGATTTATGTGTTTTCTATTTATTTAAGTTAAAATTTTAATGAAAATCAATATCTTAGAATTTCATAGTAATAAGAGGTTATTCTCTTTGTTTTAATTATTTCACCTTTTTAAATCATTTTTAAATTAAAACACTTTTGGTTATTATGCTCACTCCACATGTCATATTGATATTTTTTAAGGAAAAAACCTGGTACAACTTAACATATCACCCAAGATGGTCTGTCATAGGGCCTGAATCTTGTTAATAATTTCCAATGGCTAACAACAAGCACCTGGGTATCAACATATAAAATTATGGGAATGATTTCACCCTGAAAAATGTATTATGTATAAAAATATAAAGATAGAAAACTAGAGTATTACATATAAGAAGAGGTTAAAAAACATGAGACATGAAAAACAATCCAAAAGGCTAAAATTGGAAGAAAAACAAGTCCAAGACTAAAACCAATTCACCATATGAACGATCGTCACCACCATCTAAAACCACCATAGGTGACACCAACCAAGATAATTCACCAAGATACATGAAACCCATACCTTTACCTGTATCCTAAAATACCATTTTTGTATACGAATAATGACATATGAAGGTCGTGATTCAAATTACCTATAGGATAACACCATGAATCTATACAATATTGGTCACCATGAAATCGTTAGTTCTAGCTTTAAAAAAAGGTTTCATAAAGAATTTCCTCAAAAAAAATTATCAAAAATAATCCTTTGGTTTTCCTTTTAAAAAATACATAATCAAGGAAACAATAATATGGAATCAACCATGAATGATAACATAGAGTTCTGTAAAAGAAGGCATCTATATCTCAAACTAAAAACATGTGAGTAATAAAAACATGAAATGTCACAATCATGAACAAAACTAAGAACAAATGGGTTATAGCCTATGGTAATACATAAATAGGATATGAAAGGAAAACTAAGCCCATATAACATGATTCCTAATGATACCAATTCTTACCACAATTTTTTAGTATCTAGCCAACCCATTAACCACCACATCATAATGAACACCAATCCATAATCTCTAGCGACTTCTCACCAACTAGAAACATGCATATGTCCATAACCTGATGCCCCCAAGGTTCCCATGTACCATGTTTTCTCAAAAAGTTAAAGTAATACATACATAAATTTTATGTAAAACATTTTTACAATAACATTATTACCACAACCATTCTTGAAAAATTGTTTTAGATTTAAACCCATCTTTAGTGAATTACATCAAACACATGATTTTCATAAAGATTTTTTTATAGAAAAACCCATTTAAAATCATTTTCTAAGCCACCAAAGATGCATTTATAAAAAATATCCACCATAGATATCAAATAAATCATTTTCACAAGCAAAACCAATAAAACTATGATATTTTAAAATAATAATATTATGTTCGATAATGTATACAACACACAACACTGAGCTTAAATGACCCAAGATATATATTATTTAAATATGACCATCAAAACCAAGCCATTAAATTGGATTGCATGAATATGAATAAATAAATTATAAAAAATATATTTATTGAAAAATTATAAAATAAATTCATTGGTTATCACTTTATTAGAAATAAAAATAATTTTAAATTAAAAGAAATGTTTTTATAAAAAACTGCTATTATGCGTGCAATGTATTTTTACCTTAATAAATTAAAATAATCACTATTGGTGAATAATTTTAATTAAATTTATATATTTTATATTTAATAAAATATTTTATCATTTATCTTATATTTTTTATATGTATTATAAATTAATAAATCTTATTTTATGGTTAAAAACTACATTTTTTGGAAAAATAGTTTCATCGTGTTTTGCGCACTTATTTTTTTTAAATTTATGATTTTTTTGAAAAAATGAACTTATTTTTTTGAAATTATAATGTCAAAATTATCTTATATTGAATTTTTGTGAATTTTGTTAAAATAATTTTTTTTCAATGAATGGTAAAAAATACTATTTTTTTTATTAAAAACCACCCTTTCATTTAAAGCATCTAAAAAGTTCCATTTTTTTTAAAAATTATTTTAAAACTAAAATTACTAAAATTATATAACAATTAATCCAATTTAATTCATTTGAAATAATTTTATGTTTATTTTTTATATAAGAACTTTTTATACTCAAGAAAACTTTTTTTGGAAAACCGTTTTAGATGCGTTTTCAGGTTTAATTTTAAATTAAATTATTCCACTTATAAATTGAATTTGGTAAAATGAATTCCATATTTTTTTATTAGAATAAATAATATTAGTTAATAATGTCAAATTAATTTTTGGTGACAATGAATATTAATAATTAATTATAGCAGTTACGATTAAAATTAGTTTATCAGGGGTTAAACTAAAGAGATACGTGTTATAATGACATAAAAACTTGTATAATTTGTATTGAATGGAAATTTTTAGACTATATCTTACTAAGTTCTTGAAATTTACCATTTTTTTCCTATGTAAGTTATTATGACCTTCATAATAATTTAAGTAAATACAATACCAACATGACACTCTCTTACTTTTAAAAATATATTATGTGTTCAAATAGGGATAAAGAGGAGGTGTGTTTGGTTATAAATATTAATTTGAAGGAAAAATATTTTTTTATTTGTTATGGAAATTTATTTTTAATTTTATTAATTATGTAAATAACTTAAATGCTCATGAAACGCTAAACCAATAATTATTTAAATAAAAAGGAAATAAAATAAATGATTTTAAAAATTTTATAAGAAATATATTTTGAAGGAATTATTGTGTTCCACAAATTTTTCTAAAAATTATATCATCTTAAGAAAGTTTTAAAGGTATATATTCAAATTATATATTTATCTTGATGTTTTTAAAGTCAAATTAAATGAAAAGATTTAAATTTGAAATTAATGATATTTTATAATAAATAATATTTTATTAAATGGTATAAAATTCCTAAAAATATTATATTAATCCAAGTGAATGGAAAATGGTTTATAATATCCAAAAATTTAAAATTATGATCCATTTTTACTTTTATAAGAACTTTATTGACCACTGAAGAGTAAATATCCTAATACCATGGTAATTCTCAAAAAGGATTAAAGGGGTTAAGACAAAAGGATTAGGGTGGAAACATCACTAAAAACTCATAAAATTATTATTATATGAGAGTATTTAGACTCAAAATAATTTTTACCTTGAAAATTATCAATTTGGTTCTATATTAATTTGATAATTAATTTATATTAATTTAATACTTTAAGAAATCCTAAGAGTGCCCCTCCCCCACTTAGAAAAAGAAAATACCTCTCCTCTTCTATCCACACATCAAGGGATCTTTGGTTTAGTATAGAGTTACCAAAATAAATTAATTAAACCCATCCCCATGACTTATAGTCTCTGTTTTTATTAGAAAATCATTCTAGGAATGCTTTAGGTATAAACCTAAAGAGGTTCTCTAAAGAAGAGGTATAGTTCTTAAACACATGTATTCATTTTATTTCTTCCAATACCACCTAAAAATCTTCTCAAAACATGATAAAATATTTAAAAAAGTACATTTCATATACCAAGATGTTATTATGTTATTTTAATAACCTATATTTATCCATTATTCTATCAAGTGGGAAACGAAACCATCGATCACGTGTATGATAGACCACCGCCTCACGAATCGATGTAATTCATTTTCCATCACCGCCTCCCACAGATGGATATAAGGATGTATTTAATATATATATATATATATATATATATTTTATATATATTATATTTATGATATATCACACATAACTTCTTACCTTCCAATTTTTTGGATAACGATAACATCGCTCGTGCGTACGTGTGGATTATCACCACCACGAAGCGGTGTGGTACATTTTTCATTTTATTTTGACATGGATGGTAATAAGGATATATTTAATGAATATATATGATATATATGATATAATAATTATTATATATTTTTAATTATTATTTACCTTTCTTTCCTTCCATCTATCGAAAAAATGGAAACAACATTCATGCGTACGTACGACCTACCATCTCTATGAACAATGTAATTCATTTTTCCATCTAATTTTTTTGGTGAATATAAATATGTATATAATTAATATATATTTTATTAAAATCAAGGTTAAAATTATTTATACTTTTTAACCATAATCAAAGTATAAATACCAAAACTACCGAACCAAAAAATTTATGAAAAATGAAGTAGTTAATACCTAGAACAACGAGTTTAAAAAATAATTGTTAATAAAAATGTGGTAAAAGATTATAAGTAAATAATATAAGGTATTATGTATATTATTATGGTCATTTAATATATTTATAATAAATATATATTTATTATATAAGAGGTTTAGTCACATACAAAATAAGTCAGACCCGAGGCAACAGTTTCTCATCTCACTTTTTCTTCTGTGAGACGCATGCCACATTCACTACTTATTTATTTTATATAGTTTATATACTAACAATTATATATATATATATATATTAAATCATTAATAAATTTATCTTCATGGTATTTAAGATTTCATTTGATGTTATTTCTTTCATAGGGGTTATGATTCAAAAGTTACCAAAGCGGTAAGGGTTTATTTCACAATCTCATTATTATTTGGGATAATTTATATTTTTGTATCCACTTAGAAAATTATTTTATATTTATATATTTAAAGCACAATATTTTATCATCATATATTAATTTATATAAATTAAAAGATTTCCTTTTAATTTTATCTTTATAATAACTCAAGAGAATAAAATAATGTTTTAAATAAAATCGAATTCATTTCTCTCTTAGATAAAAAAATACTTTCTATTCCATTTCCATGTTTTATAAAAATGTTTTCAAAAATATTTTTACTATTCTCATATTATTTTTGAAAGTGATTTTTAATCACGTTTTAGTAAAAAAAGGATTAAAATGAATCTTCTTTTCATTTTCCAAAACAAGTAACTTTTTTATCTTTTCACTGAAAATATGAAAGGAATAGTTTTTTTTAATATAATCATCCTGAAAAAAATTTCCCAACATCATGACTGATCATTTATTTGAAGTGTACTTTATAATTTTCCATGATTCTTTTTTGAAATTTTTTTCCCTAATATTCTGGTAATTTTTACTTTTTAAGAGTGATTTTCAAAGTGAAAAGGGTATTTTCTTCAAGAATGTTTTAATAAAATTTGTATGGTATTTCTATTCATCAAAGAAAAAAAACCTTATTTAATTTATGATCTACTATGGTTATGTTGTAATGATACCATCATTATTATTTCTCTAATAGTTTAGGATCAGGTTAACTAAGGAAGTACTATTTTCATACCATTATTTGTATTAATTTGGATGGTTTATGATTATGTTTATCGACTGGGGAAAGTTGACACAACCCGTCCCCTAGGACCCATGCTGTGACTAACCCAAGCCCACCTTCCATAGGCCAGGGGCTGGTGACTAGCACCAGAAACGCATATCCCTTAACGGGAAGACATTGCCTTTAAACCTGTACAAACACACAATCCAAGAACACAACAAGAATCAACCACGAAGTAAACTGCTGTAGTAAAATGTGTGCTGAAAGAAAAAGGGGCTGGAATAAAAGCCTAATTGGAAAGTAAAAGTACAAATGGAAAAGAAAAAACAATTCTTGGAACATCCACCAAGGATCCTACCTGAATGTTATGTACAACTCACTATTAGTAGTCCTGCTTCACGTCATGTAAAATCTTCCACCTCTGAGCACCATCCAGTCCTGGGTCCCTCAGCCTCGATCAATGCTGTCCATCATCTGCGCAAGACACAAAAATTTACAGAATAATCCTGTGTATAGGTGAGTATAAAAATACTTAGTAGGGACCTCGAGACCCCTGAAGGTCTCCCAGATTTCCACAAAGGATAAACTACAAAGAAAGACCTCAATTACAAATCACAGAGTAGTAAACAACTCTACTTAGGTATATTCCCATATATATACCTAAGTTATGAAGATATAATCATCTCATACATGAGGGAATATTACCACAAAGGTAACACCACAAAGGTAAACGTACCACACAGGTAACACCACGAAGATAACACCACGAAGGTAAAAGTACCATAGAGGTAACACCACGAAGATAATACCACAAAGGTAAATGTACCACATAGGTAACACCACAAAGATAATACCATGAAGGTAAAAGTACCACATAGGTAACACCATGAAGATAACACCACGAAGGTAAAAGTACCACACAAGTAACACCACGAAGATAAAAGACTCAGCTCACACCAGGCATATAAGTAACACACATAAGTATATATGATTAGTTGAGAATCTTGATCATATCATTCTATCAAGAGGAACTTCTGATGATTATATGGAGTCTGAACCATATAGGATTGATAGGTACTAACCCCCGCAATGATCCACACAGGATCTGACTCACCCAAAGTCGATAGGTACTAACCCCCACAATGAAACATACTGGATCTGATCCACATATGATTGGTATGCACTGAACCACACAAGATTATTGAGAAATGACCCACACAGGACCTGAACCACATAGGATTAGTATGCACTGACCCACACCGAGCACTGAACCACACATGATCGCTCGGTACTAACCTTCGTATGATCTGTCTCCAACCTCCGCCTCACTGCTAGCCACTGGATTCCCACTCATAGCATGTTTGGGATAAATTCTCCTCAAGCAATTGGTTTTACATCAACTACCATGAAGATCCACAAAGAAGTATACCAAAGGACCTCTATGTCGTAAGGGTTCCAACACAATAGACGGCACGTCAATCAGACGCCCGGTCTGTGACTTATAAGTGTTTTAGTTTTGAGGGCCTAGTTGGATTTGGGTTCGATCCAACCCGACCGCACTCTAAATTTCTCCAAAACTCATGTGGATTAATAACAAAAGGACTGACTAATTATAAGGGTTCCGGTGCCGAAAACAGTTCATCAAATGAACGCCCGGTCTGTTAGTTACACCCCTTTCTGTGAAATGAGGGTGGTCGCACCTCGGTCGGCCCTGGCTCAGTCAGGCCTGTTGGAATATATCAAATCGACCGCTTCCCAAAAGGGATCACAAATCCACTAATGGAATGTCAAATAGACACCCGGTTTTTCAGTTACAAGCGTTTCTTTATTCGGGTACCGGTTGGGTCTGGACCCGGTCCGACTCGGTCAGGCCGGCCTGACGTAATGGGTCTCGGGGTCCACCAGACCCCGCTTGGGTCCGGGCCACTAAGGGTGGCCCAGTTTACTGGGTCCAGCCCATCGGGGTCGGCCCAGTTTGGTTTGTGGTTCTAGGACATGGTTGGCCCGGCCCGCCGGGTAAGGTTCGTCCCACCCACGCTGCCCCCTGGGCGGCGGGTTTGGCCTAGCCCAGTCCGCTGGCAGGTTCGGCACACTGGGCAGATTCAGCCTGCTCGGTCGGCCACGCCGGCTCAGTCCGCCCAAAGGTGGACTGTTTCGCCCCGCTGGCCCTGCGCTTGAGGGGCCTTTCACCAGCCGGTGGGGCGCTGCCCCACCGCAATTAACTAGTCGGCCGTTTGGCCGACTAGGTGTTGCCAACGCGGCATGGCGCGGTCCGCGCCGCATCTTCCTGCCACAGTGCAGGCTGCACCGCTCTTTCCTGCCATGGCCTGCTAGCCGCAGCCGCTTCTGTCGATGGCACCTGCGGGCACCGCACTTGTCCCACGGGACCGGCCAGCCTTGGTTGTCGTGGCGCGCTGCCTTCCACCGCCTGTGGCCGGTTTCCGCTGGTCTTCTCTGGCCGCCGCCATCTACCACCGACATGGCGCATCGACAGTTTCTTCCGCAGGTCACCAGATGTGCTCCAGTGTCCGTTCTTATTGCCGTCTACACCAATGGCTCTTCCGTGCTCTCTCCATCGTAGCGTGACCCTCCATTTCGTGTTTCCATTAAGTTGTAAATTTTTCCCCTAGGTTCATATCAAGAATGAAGCGGCGGAGGGTCAGGGCCTTGTTCGTTTGGCCTACGACCTATGCGTTAAGGTGATAACAAGTGTAGGAGTATTTAATTTATCAAAGAAAAATTTCAAAATAGTCCCCCAACCTCAAGATCGTTGGAGAATGTTCGTGCTTGAGGGAGAGTCAGTGTTCGTCATTCCCACAATAAGCCGCCAACGTTGTCATTCAAACGTCATCCTTCGGTTTGTGATTTGGTGTCGCTCATCACCACCCGCTGGAACTGGCTCCATCCTCCAAGTGATTGGTGTCGCGGAACTTTATTAGAACTTCATCTCTTGGTGAAGCCGTGCCAATACCTCCCCCCCAAGCTCCATATAAAAAAAATTATATGGAAATTCCATAAAATTACATTCTCCACACCTTAGGGATTTACGTCCCCGAAAGTCAAAACAAGGAAAACCAAACAAAAGAGGGTACTGAGCATGAATCTAAGCCTCCCACTCCCAAGTGCTCTCTTGGAGGTTCCCGTGCTACCAGAAACTCATACCAGAGGGATCCACCGTCCACTAAGGACTCGCTCATGTTGATCCTATATCTCCAATGGGAACTCTATAAAAGACTCCACATCGTCAAGTCCAACTCGCCTGAGTCGATAGTGTGTGATGGATTATGCACGTATCTCCTTAGCTATGACACATGGGAAACATTATGCTCCTGGTGTATCTGTGGGGGAAGAGTTAGACAGTACGCCACCTCTCCAACTCTGTTGAAAATCTTTAAAGGTCCGATTAACCTTAGAGAAAGTTTTCCACCCTGGCCAAACCTTCGTAATCCTCGTCAGGGTGAGACCTATAGAAAGACATGGTCTCCCTCCTCAGAATCAAATGGTCTCCCTCTCCTATCGGCATAAGACTTATGCCAGCTCCGTGTAGTCTTCACTTGCTAACAAGTGAGGCATCATGATACAAACTCTGCCGTTGCCTCCTTTATCCCTGTCCACTAGTTCTGATGTTGGAGGTTTTGATACACCTTGACCACTCCAAGATGTATCGTTAAAGGGGATGTATGGAACTACCTAAACACCTACTCCTTAGGCATCACTGGTACCA
This sequence comes from Viscum album, assembly GCA_963277665.1. Lineage (NCBI taxonomy): Eukaryota > Viridiplantae > Streptophyta > Magnoliopsida > Santalales > Viscaceae > Viscum > Viscum album. The sequence goes on from OY728137.1 coordinate 278,794,545, forward strand.
TGGTGTATCCTTTGATGAGAAAGACGTGCTCCCCACCTTCAGAAAATCCTTCAGGAGACCGTCCAGAGGATATTTGAGTACGTCGGGCCTCACAGTCAACGTCCCAAGCTATGACTCCCGAACTCATTGAATAATTGGGGGAGTAAGAGTCATAGAGTGGAGGTAAGGTACTCCATCTTTATCCACGAATAATATCTGCAGCACGACTAGCTGCTCTGGCGCCTCACTCAGTAGCTGTAGACAGACCTCCTACTGAGTGCGTTTGCTATCACATTCCCCTTCCCAAGAGTATAAACTATCTCAAAGTCATATTCCTAGAGAAACTCTAGCCATCATCACTATATCAGGTTTAGGTCCTTCTGTGGAAATATATACCTAAGACTCTTGTGATCAGAGTAAACAGTAAACCATTCACCCATCAAGTAGTTCCACCACATCTTCAGTGCAAAGACTACTTCTGCTAACTCCAGGTCATGGGTTGGGTAGTTCATCTCGTGATGTCTCAACTACCATGAACCGTAGGAGATCACTGCCCACTCCTACATCAAAAAACAACATATTATGGTCCCTGATGCATCACAGTAGACTATACACTCAACGCCCTCTTCTGGTAGCCTCCAGATGAGGTTACTCATCAGTGTCTATCCTAGCTCTTAAAAGCTTTGCTGACACTTCCCCATTCAAAGGAAATGCTCCCCTTCCTTCGTCAAAGCTTTCAAGGGTTCCTCTACCCTGGAGAGGTCAGGTATAATTCTCTGGTGCTACCCATCCAAAGAAGAAGTCCCTTCCCCCTTGGATAGGTAGTCTTGGAAACATCTTTTGTAAAGATGTCCCCACACTCTGCCCCTACTGCTGGGAAATGAAAACTCAAAAATCCTACTACCATGAGGGTAAGGTTGGCCAACTCTAGAGTGATTGGCTGCACCCTCCCTTGCATGAGTTTATCCTGTGTTGCCTGGGTTTTTTTTTCTGACCCAAGAAAACCCATTCCAACAATGTAGATATAATACATTCTTTTTGCCTAATACAGTCAATCTAAGTATGAACTGTGGATGACTAGTCCATACCCAAACTAATTTCATAAGGCCTCAACACTGCCACCAAGAGGTTCCAATAGAAACTCTCACCTCAAGGGTCAGATCACACCATCGTCATGACTATGATTATCGAATCTCCTCCCAAAGGTATCTCCATACGTAAGGGTTAAGTCATCAATTTAACCGGAAACTATAGGTATTGAACAAGATTCATGGAAAGAATGAACGATTGGTACCTATGTCTATTAATACGGTATCTAGTAATAAACACAGACCATACCTTGAATCATTCCTAGAGCCCTTAGGTCACACCCCTTGACCGTATGCAGCTACTCCCTTCCCCTGTCCTCTAGCTCCCTGAGCCTGGTGGGGATCACATTGGGGTGGTGGTTGTAACATGTCGAAATGTATACCACCTCATGATGCACTCCTAGCTCCACTTCCATGTCTGCTGCCCTATAGATTCATCTGCCCCTATCACTTCCTCTTCCCAAAATGTTTTACACGCCCAAGTCTCTGAGACTGGCGTCAGTTTCCTAGTTTCCCACTGCTTACATACACTAGCTATATCTGCTCATCCAAAGAACATTAAACCAAAAAGGTTCTCTCAGTACCCTAACATAAGTAGGAATTCATAGAGGAAAAGTGCTGGCTTAGATGTCCCTAAACACACCTCACTCAGAGGTTTGAGCCCTGAAGCACTTACCACACTATATTCATCAAGTAACTGGGATGGTCGGTACGCCTCAATGAATACTTAACTACCAACATTTCATCCTGCCAAAGCTATAGAATCTCTTGGGAACACTCAACCCTTAGATTTTTATGGCAAGATACCCCCTTATCCGAGGAAGGTTCTCATGGTTGTCCACAAAAAAGTCACCTCTTCGCATGATTAGGGTAATCTAAACCCTATCATCATCCTTCTGAGCCACATAAAATGCTCTCTACCAGGACCGCCATCTGATCCAATGGTTCCCTGGCTTGATGGAAACTTGGCCACCTTCTCAAGATAGTCCTTAGCCGCCTATGAGTTGTGATCTCCTCAAAACCTGAGGGGTATCTTATGTTGAAACATGTATAAGGCACTAAGCCTACATATAACGACCCATACTTTACATACATTGTTAATACTTCAAAATTAAAGCACGCTTATTACAACATATAACAAAACCATGAAAGACCATATAGTTATAGTGTCTTTAGAAACTGGGAAACATAAACAAATGGTTCATAAAGCATCTAAATTGTCTCCCATTTATTTCATCATATCTAGAGTCCCTTTTGGCATATCCTACTTAATAACCTTCTTCCTAACCTGGGGAAAGAAAACATACAAAAGGGTGAGCTCAAATGCTCAGTAAGGGTAAACAAAAGAAATATCAATCTCATCATATTCATAAGAACATAACATTTTGGAAATCTTAACCTGCAAAAGAAATCATAATTTCATAACATGGGATAAATCATAGTAGTGAAATATAATCCCAATAATAATAACTTAAAACATGAAACTTTGTGGCATACACAAATAATCATAGAGAATCATTTCTTAGTATTCAAGACTCATTTACAATACTATCTTAGCGGACAAAGTCCATTTCTGAACCGAGTTCACTCCTCATTTCAGTCCCGTTTCACTGAACCGGATTAACCTGCCGTTCCAGACATGTCTATCTCATGAGATATAAATCTTTACCCAATGCATTGGAGGGAGATATAGGTCCCACCCACCTCATAATGAAACCATTCTTATGTGTGCCACAAAATCATAAATCATACATCATAGCATAACCCATGTAATAAAAATGGGAATCTTAAACATCATGCCATCATAACATAAACCATATAAGATAAAAGGACATCATAAAAATAATTCAATCAATGTAAAAATAGGGATAGAAACAGAACCCTATATTATCTTAGATGGAAAATAATTTTGATAAAACACTTGAACTCCATTCTTGAGGAAAATATCCTTTCTACTTCAAAAACATTTTTCCTTTCTTAACATGTCATACAATTTCAAACTAAAAGAAGTTGATTAAAAATAAAAATGAAAACTTGTAAAGGAAGATTCATGGAAATAATGTTCTAAAAATCCATTCAGGCTGTATAAGTTAAAAAAAACATTCTTCTCATACTTTGGCCAGAAAATTCAAAAAGTACCTCGTACGAAAAAAGACAAAAGATTCCTTTCACATATTTTACTAAAAACTCACCGAAGGGTAAAATTGGATTTAAAAAATTGTATTAGGATAGAAATAATATTACATATTGAGGAAATATGGATGTGGATGATAAATATTCCCCAGTAAATTCTTAAGTATAAACAATCTCGGATAAAAATGAGATTGCGAGATTTTCCCTTACCTTAGGTCTGATTTGCTTCGTAAGTGTCCGAACCTCCTGTATAATGATTTAAATAATGTCATTGAATTATTACAGAATCATACTTATTGTTATGATATCATATATGTTCATATTCTTAGCTTCTCATTAGTAATATTTCATTGCTACTTGTTATTCGGGTGTTTATTACTTTTTGTTCTTATGCGTGTTTTGTCGAATAAATTTTTATTCTTCTTTTTAGGTTATAGATACCTCATTTACAGAATGGTATTAGTGTAATATATATCATATTTATTCATTCAATTCATTTATATAATCATTATTCAATGACGATCATGTAGAACGAGTCACATCACATCGTGGAGACGATATTCCGTACGTACGCACGCGCGGTGATTTCGTTTTTCGTAGGATGGATAGATGGTGAAATAGGGTTGTTTCATCCTTATAATAACATATCAGTATATGAGTGATACTAATGTTATTACTTAATAATGAAACAACTAAATAATAAGAAGTAGAAGAAAAAATAAAGTTTAAATAATCGGTAACGGACATTACATCTTCTTTGAAGCGCCTCTTCTTAACCTCCTCTTAGGGCACTAAAGATGGTCTTTGAAGAAGACCAGGACCTCTAGGATGTTTCTAGGGAAGTGTAGATGAGATATTTTCAGGGGTTGTCCGATCTTGAAGGCTCAAAGTGGTGTGAGGAAGAGAGGGAGGAGGTGCCCTTTTATAAGGGAGGAGAGGGGCACCTTTAGAAAAACTAAAATTATTATTTTATTATAAAGTCATATTCAGTTTTTGATAGCTTAAAATTGATTTATTTCGAAGCTAAGGTGGGTATGGGTCTAAATAATCTCATACAATAGAATTTAGAAAAGTTTAGGTTTCTATTTTAACCTTATCATTTAGATTTAACTTTAAGTTAAATAACTTTACTTTTACCGGGTCTTCTGGTTTTCTTACACTATAAGGTTAATAAACTTACTATAACAAGCCAAAAGAAACCCAAGTTGTTTATTATTAATATATATAATCTTATCTAAGTCATTTGGCCAAAACTTAGTTTTTTAGGAATAAAATAACAATTAATAATATAATATTTTTTTAAAAACAATTTTATGTCAATTTTAACACTATTTGGTAATTGATTTTTTTGAAAATCATAAAAGAATGATTAGTTATAAAAAATATAATTAAATCAATAATAACATGTCATATTAACCTAGAAAATTATTTTAATTCATTAAAAGTCTCAAATTACATTTATTTGTGTATTTATAACATCAATTATGTTAATATTTCATTAATAATATAATTACTGCATCATCATTGTGTCATAAATAAATTAAATTATTTAACGTCTAAAAATTATAAATAAAATACCATTATGTAGGAAATATTTTTATCTTTCTAATGAATATTTATAGTTGAATTTATCTTATGTATAACCTTATATTAAAAATGTTTTAGTTATTAAACTTTGATTTTAACTATTTTAACTATTCTTTAAATAAAATAATATTAAATGTCCTAATCTAATTCAAGTGGGCCTAAATGGTCATATTTTATTCCTAAGGTTGTTTTTGGTTGAATTAAACTTATCTAATAGAATTAGGAATTGTGTTAGGGTAATAATAATATCATTTTTACCCTTAATTACCCTATTTACTTTTAACCGTGGTAAAAAAAGTAAAAAGTTACTATTCACCAAAAATTATTTTCATCTCAGTGAACCACATTTTAGTCCTTGATATTAACCATTTCTCTCGGATTTTCGAAATTCCACTCACAGAAGCGGTAAAATTAAGTTTTATGTAAATTTGCAAATTCTCCTAGGAGGTGGGTAAAAGACGGTGAAAAGTTCAATAAAATTTTATATATATCTAAAATTATTATAAAATGACTCCAATGAATTGAATTGAACTTATATAGGTATTATGTATCAATTTTGACCTAAAATAAATTTAAATAAAATAAATAATTATTTAAATAAAAAGTCGGTTTTTAAATAGTAACCTAGTGTTTTCACTATTCATCAAAAATTGAAGGTTTTCAGAAAAATACCAAAATTTTACCCTAGGGTAATTTCGATATTCAGAATCCAAAAATGAAGTCCATTTTGAAAAATAAAATTTAAAAAATTTCAAAAAGTGGGTATTACTATTCATAACGGCTAGTTTTAATAATATTTTAATAGCATATCGTTGTTTAGTGAAACTCGATATTGCGTACAACGTAAGCTATCGAGGAATGTCGCGATTGTGTGTAAAGTAAGCCAAGCTAGTATTGTGTGTAGTGAAAGATTCCTTTGATGATGTATATAACATAAAAACAAAATATTTCTCATAAAAGTCTCGGGTGTTACACTACATGGGTCCTCTACCAGTACCATTGGTTGAACTGCTGACCAACAGACAATGATATAGCTGGCACACTACCCAAAGGTACCATATTGGGCAAAGATTCATGTAACGAAACCTCATCACCATGTGGACCATCCTTATGGTCACACACTGATAAATACTAGCAGCTAGGATTGCCATCTGATCTGATGGTGTCCCAACGAGGAAGAAAAATCTAGCCACAGCCTCAAGACAGTTCTCAGCTACCTGGGTATCTGTCTCACCTCAAAACCTTAGAGACCTCTACTGCTGGAACTCATGAAACGCGCTCAGTTGGCATGTATGGTTTACTGGTAGCATTTGCTTCCCAATGGGTGGTGGTGCTACTGGTGCACCACCCGAAGGTGCTAACACAATAAGAGGCCCTACACCGAAGCCTCATCGCTTGGTGGATTGTTATCGTGTACTCTCTCAAGAATCCTTAATGGATGTTTATGCGGTGGCATCCTGATAAGGAATAGGTGCACAATGGTTATCAAGTTATACATGGTGAGCTAACTCAAAGAGATCATAAGAAAAAAACTTCTAAAAAACAAACGAAATCAGTGTTTTCATGCACTGAGTCAGAAATCAGAATTCAGGGTCCTGGTGTATGGATACGTCAGCCGCCACACCAATAATGGATTCCCCAAACTGAAAACCACAGACATAAAAATTAACACTATTTTCACATAGAAAATATTAGAGTCCTAGTTCTTCAGTAGAACCGACTCCTCTGATACCACTTTGTCACGACCCGTCCCCTAGGGCCCGTGCCGTGACAACCCTAATCACACCTTCCATAGGCCAGGGGCTGGTGACTATAACCGAAAAGGCGTATCCCTTAACGGGAATCCATTGCCTTTAAACCTATATAAACACACAATCAAAGAACACAATAAGAATCCAACATGAAGTAAACCATTGTAGTAAAAATTGTGTTGAAAGAAAAAGGGGCTGGAATACAAGAACTACTGGAAAGTAAAAGTACAACTAGAAAAGGAAAAACAACTCTTGGAATCTCCACTGAGGATCTTACCTAAAGGGTAGGTACAACTCATGATTTGAAGTCCTGCATCACGTTACATTAAATGGTCCACCTCTCAGAACCATTCAGTCCTAGATCCCTCAACCTCGATTAACATTGTCTATCGTCTGCACAAGACACAACAAGGTGTGGGAAAAGCCCAGGCAGGGGTGAGTATAACAATACTCAGTAGGGACCCTGAGACCCCCGAAGGTCTCCCAGAGTTCCATAAAAAAACCACAAAGAAAGACCTCAATCACAAATCATGGAGCAGTCAACAACTCTACTTAGTTATATGCCCATACATATACCTAAGTTATCAAGATATAATCGTCTCATACATGAGGGAAGATTACCACAAAGGTAACACCACAACGGTAAAATTACCACACAGGTAACACCACAAAGATAATACCACGAAGGTAAAATTACCACATAGGTAACACCATGAAGATAATACCATGAAGGTAAAATTACCACATAGGTAACACCATGAAGATAAAAGACTCAGCTCACACCAGGTATATAAGTAAGTCACAGAAGTACAGATGATTAGTCGAGAATCTAGACCATCTTATTCTGTTGAGAGGTACTGCTGCTGATTATATAGAGTGTGACCCACATAGGATCGATAGGTACTAACCCACGCAATGATCCACATAGGATCTGACCCACCCAGAGTCGGTAGGTACTAACTCCCGCAATGACTCACATAGGATCTGACCCACACATGATCAATATGCGATAACCCACACAGGATCGTTGAGCATTGACCCATAGAGGATCTAACCCACATAGGATCAGTATGAGATGACCCACATAGGATTGTTGAGCACTGAACCACATAGGATTTGACCCACACATGATCGGTGTTTACCCACACATGATTGCTCGGTACTAACCTCCATATGATCTTTCTCCAACCTCCGCCTCACTGCCAACCACTGAATTCTCGCTCATAGCACATTTAGGAGAACTACTACACAATACATCAGTAATACCTTAATCACCAAAAATATCCACAAAGATGCATCCCAAAAGACCTTCATGTTGTAAGGGTTCCAATGCGACAGACGACGCGTCAATCTGACGCCCGTTCTATGACTTATAAGCGTTTTAGTTCCGAGGGCCTGGTTGTATTTGGGTTCTATCCAACCCATCTGCACTCAAAATTTCTCCAAAACTCAAATGGAGTAATACCAAAAGGACTTCCTCATAATAAGGGTTCTAGTTCTGTAGACGGTTCGTCAAACGGACACCCGGTCTGTTAGTTACACCCCTTTCCATGAAATGGGGGTGGTCGCACCTCGGTCCAACGTAGCTCGGTCGGGCTCATTGGAATACGTTAAAGGGAAAACTTCTCAAAAGGTATCCCAATTCTAGTGATGGTGTGTCGAATATACACCTGGTTTTTCAGTTACAGGTGTTTCTTTATTTGGGGACCAGTTGGGTCTGGGCAAGGTCTGACTCGGTCAGGCTGGCCCGACCCAACAGGTTCTGGGGTCCACCTGACCTCGCTCGGGTCCGGCCCACTAATGGTTGGCCCGGTTTATTGGGTCCGGACCATTGGGTTTGGACCAGTTTGTTTCGTGGGTCCTGGCCACAGTTGGCCCGGCCCCCCGGGTGGGGCTCGGCCCACCCGCACTGGCCCGCCAGGCCGCGGGTCTAGCCCGACCCGCTGGAGGGTCTAGAATGTTGGGTGGGTCTAGCCTGCTTGTTCAGCCCATGCCAGCTCGGTCCTCCCATAGGCAGACCGTTTCTCGCCGCTGGCCCCACCATAATTAACCGATCATCCGTTTGGCTGATCAGGTGTCGCCAACGCAACATGTGCCATGCCGCACCTTCATGTTGTGACCCACTGGCCGTGGTCGCTTCTACCGGCAGTGCATGTGAGAGCTGCACTTGTCCCACGTGGCAGGCTCGGGCCAACCGCCCTTAGCCGCCACGGTGCGCCGTCACGCGCCACCTTCCACCGCCCGCAGCTGATTTCCGCAGGTCTCCTCCAGCTACCATCAGCCACTGTCGACATGGAATGCTAGTAGTTTCTTCCGCGGGTCACTAGACTTGATCCAGTGTCCATTCTTGGTGCTGTATTCACCTACGACTCTTTCGCGCTGTCACCGTCATAGCGTGACCCGCCATTTCACGTTGCCATCAGGTTGGAAATTGTTCCCCAAGGTTCAAATCAAGAACAAAGCAACAAAGGGTCTTGACCTTGTTTGTTTGGCCTGTGCCCTCCATGTTAAGGTGATAGAAAACAGACGAGGATTTAATTTATCAAATACAAATTTCAAAATAGACCCCTACCTAAAGATAATTGGAGAACATCCACGCTTGAGGGAGAGTCAGCGTTCATCATTTTCCACAACAAGCCACCAACATTTTCATTCAAACATCATTCATTGGTTCGTGATTCTGTGTCACTTTTCACCGCCCGGTGGAACTGGATCCGTCCTCCAAGTGATTGGAATCATGACACTTTATCAAAACATCATCGCTTGGTGAAGCCATGCCAATACCTCTCCATAATCTGCATATAAATAAAAAAATTATACAGAAATTACGAGACATTACAAAAGTATTAACATTTAGTATTCTAGTTTTTTAATACAAATAATTATGTTGATCATGTTTCACCCATTTTATATGAGGAATTTGGACTTATTAAGTGATGGGTGAGGCCCGATATATCCCCTTAATGCATTGATAGGTCTCATAAGATAAATTATCTTGGGTATTTGGATGAGGCCTTACCCATTTATATAAGATGTATTATCAAGATGCCCTGATGGTATGTTTATGATGTTCAACATTATTAATTCCCTCATTATAAGATTAGTTATTGATGTCCGTGTGATTATTTTATTAGTTATGGTATACACAGATATGTGTAAATACCTTGTGTTTATTTATATGGTATTATTTGATCATTATTTATTCCTTTCATATTATTCATCATGTTGAAGTTATTAAATAAATAGTACGTGTTTCTAGATAATTAACTTTATACATTGATTATTCTTTATTTATTCATGATATATTCTACTATATGTATACCCTTACCGAGCATATGATCTTACCCCTTTATTATGTTTAATTTCCCTAGTATTCCAAGAAGTGTATTATGATTGATATGTAGGGATATTATAAAGATAATAATGGTGTTATTAATGAAAATACTATGTTTTATTTTATGTTTTCAATTTTAATGTGAGATTCATGTATGTATTTATTTTTCCAATACTACTAAAATTTTTGGTCTTTTGGGATGCATTTCCTTGTATCTAGTGAAAATGTAATAAATTAACCACCGATTCTGGGATAATAGGGTTGGGGTATTTAATATTGGTATTATAGGAAGCATAGTATAAACCTTGGGAAAAAATATTTAGGAAAACATAGATTAGAGAACATAACATTGTGAATGAATTTTAGGACAAGTATAAGTATATGATAACATCCTATAGTTTTTGTTTGGTAGATATTATGTATATTTTCTTGAAATAAATCCCTGTCTGGATAATATAAGTATATGTGATTTTAGAACAAATGAATCTAAGGGTAGTAACCCCAAAATAGTTTTTTGAGTATATCTCAACCATCATTCCATTGAACGATGAGTGCGCCCTTACTACGCACCTGATTTGAAACTCTTTTGGGATATGATAGGGTTAATTCACATTTTCCATATAAACCATAATAAAGGATTTGAATATATGATGATCATGAATGACCTGGGTTAAACCTAAGATGGCATATATTGAAACAAACATGTCACGATTTATAAATCCTATAAATGATATTTCATAATTATTATTATTGTTTCTCACACCATGATTTTTTATTTTAGTCAATGGATAGAACTATTAGGAATGATGTTAACATTGAATGTAATGGACAATACGATGAATCTAAGAAACTAAATGGGATGATGACTGAAGTGAAAGATGTTGTCATTATGCCTAATTAGTTATCAAGATATATGATTAACATTTTATTACTTAACCAACTCTATGACACACTAAAGAAGAGAATGATGGGTCTTGTAAAGAGATCGGGTGGTGGAGAGCATGGAAAAAGAAGGATAAATTTCCTTTTTGTCAAGGATGTGTAAAGTGAAACATATGATAAAATCTCAAAGGAATAGGAAAATATTTTACATGTATAAAATAAGGGAATTAAACAATGAATTGTTGATTAAAAGTGATGAGTTGAATAGAGAAAAATTATTTTCATCAATAGGATCCATTTATAATTTCTTGTATTAAATCTGGGGAACTTGGGAATTATCCAGTCAATTAACTCATTTAAAGGTTATTTCCAAACCCACGTAAGGAATTATGTTATACCAATCATTTAACAAAAAGGTCTAAAGTATTTATGTATTGGGATCCAAGAATTATGTTATAGAAGTATTTTTTATCAATGGTATTTTTTATAAGAATCATGAAATAAGGATTTTTTCAATTTTTTGGAAGCATATATGTATTTATCTAAGACTAACTTAAGATTTATGGATACCATCATCAGTTTAAGAGTTTAAATCTGATCATAAGTTCAATGTTTTGGACACCCTGTTTAAGGTATTAAGTGATGAGAATTTATTTGAGGAATAAAGGTTAAATTATATTTTGAAAAATATATGATTTTAATGCAACTTTATGGTGATTCAAGTTATTCATAAAAAATATTATAATATATTAGAGATTATGTAATTAAGGAATATACATTTTTGATATAAGACTTTAATAATTATTGATGTTATTTAGATATAAATGATAGATTTATATTATAAGAAAATGAGATAAAATCATTATAATATTTGGGTCTCAATATTAGTTTGGAACATTTTGATGAATTTTATGGATAGTTATTTTTGGAATAATTTATTTTTAAATTTGGGTATTACTATTTAATCTTGGATAATAATGCATTATTTCTTCAAATGAAGGTTTATTCATTTTGGTAATTATCTTACTTTATACTAACCATTTTGGTTTTGGTTAATATCTAAAGACTGGAATAATATCTTGTTATACATTTGTACAATTATGTGATACATTAGAATTTAATTTTAGTGTTTTAGGAATGAAAAATTCATCCCGAATATTCATCATTTGGAAAAAAATATGAGATTATGGTTCAAATCTATTCAAGGATGAAATTCTACTTACAATGTAAGTATATTTACTTAGGTTTCTCATTTATATTGTAAAGAAATTCCTAAAATTTAGGAAAAGGATCTTGAAACAAAAAATTTATTCTATTACCATAATTTCTGATGATAGTCATTTTCACACCTCTTTGGTTTAGAGTTTTTTTTTGTTGAGTTTCTCACGATCATTCAATTTCTTATGATTAATGATCTTAGTCACTTTCCATCATTATTTGGCCAATAATATTTTATTCCAAATCCATATCTTCACTTCCCACCAATGTTTTCCTAGATGGAAACCTAGTTATGTTTTATTCTATAAGACATTCATATTTACCTTTCTCTCTTAACAAGATGAAGATTTATTAACCCTTTTTATGATGTGAGATTTCAACAATAGTATTTTTAGACGGAAATCCCTTGTTTTCTAAGCATAAGTTAAAATTATGAGGACGAAATTTTTTGAATTTGGCGAGAATGTAACACCCTGATATTTTAAAATAATAACATTAGGTTTGATAATGTATATAAAACGCAACACTGAGTATAAATGACCAAAAAAATATATCATTTAAATATAACTGTTATAACCTAGCCATTAAATTTGTGGGTTTGAATAGGAATAAATAAATTATTAAAATCATATTTATTACACACACATATATAATAAATTAATTGGTTATAAATTGATTAAAAATTAAAATCATTTTAAAGTAAAAGAAATATTTTTCTGAAAAACTGTTTTTATGTGTGCAATGTGTTTTTATATTAAAAAATTAAATTAATCACTATTAGTGAATAATTTTATAAAAATTTATAAATTATCTATTAAATATTTTTTTTATCATTTATATAATATTTTTTAGGCATTTGATAAGAAAAAATCTAGTTTATGCTAAAAAACTATATTTTTCAAAAAAGAAATTTCATCGCATTTTGTGCAATTATTTTAAAACTAAGTTTTGAAATTCTATAAAAATTATTTTAAAAAATTAACTTTATTTGGACATCATAATTCAACATTTATATTAGGGTTATTTTTTTTATAATTATTTGAAAAGGTTAATTTTTTGATGAATAGTAAGAAAATACTGATTTTTATTGAAAACTGTATTTCTGTTTAAAGCATTTAAAGAGTTTCATTTTGTTTTAAAATTAATTTAAACATAAAATTTGTCCAATTATATATAAATTAATCCAATTTAGTTTATTTTAATTAATTTTATTTTGTTTTTTGATATAATTTTTTTATACTTAATAAAACTTTTCTTTGGAAAAATGCTTTTTCTGAATCATTTATGGCTTTAATTTTAAATAAAATTCTAAAAATTATTTGAATTAAATTTGATAAAATTGATTAAATATTTTTTATCAACATAATTATTATTAGTTAATAAGGGGAACTTAATTTTTTTTCTATAATGACTAGTAAAAATTAATTATCCTAGTTAAGGTTAAAACATGATTATCGAGTGTTAAACGAAAGAGATAAGGTTTATAATTACATAAAAACTTATTTAATTTATATTTTGTGGAAATATTTTGACCCCATATCATCTAAGTTTTTGAAATTTCTCATTTTTTCCACAGGTTTATGATTATGACCTTCATAATAATTTAAGTAAAGAAAAGGACAAAATGTCACCCTTTTACTTTTAAAAATATATTATGTTTTCACATAGGGATAAAATGAGACATGTTCAATAATAAATATTAATTATAAGAAAAAATAATTTTTATTTATCATGGAAATTTATTTATAGTTTTCATTAATTATATAAATATCATAAATTCTCATGCAATACCGTCACAATAATTATATAATTAAAATAAAATAAATAAATAAATGATATTAAAAATATTAAAAGTAATATAATATGAAGGAATTATTGCATTACAATTTTTTTTGATAATTATAAAATTTTAAAAAAGTTTTAAAGGTATATATTTGAATTACATATTTTCTTAATGTTTTTAAAGTCAAATTAAATGAATATCATCAAATTTGGCATTAATGATATTTTATAATAAATAATATTTTATTAAATGGTATAAAATTCCTAAAAATATTATATTAAGTAAAGTGAATTGGAAATGTTTTATAATATCATCTATGGCCCATTTATGGTTTGTTAATCCTTTCATTGTAACTTTATTGACCCCAAAATAATAAAAATATGAATACCTCAATAATTGTCAAAAGGGTTAAAAGTGGTCTAAAAAAAGGGTGAAAATCAACTAAAATATGAATAATTATTATTGGATGATAGGATTTAGACTCACTATCAAATTTTACAATAAATTTATTAATTTTATTCCATCTGAATATGATAATTAATTTATATTAATTTATTACTTTAAGAAATCCCAAGAGTGAACCTCCCCCACTTATAAAAGGACACCGCTTTCCTCTCCTCTCCACACTTAAAGATAAATTTGGTTTAAAAAATACTTGACCAAATACCTTCTTTAAATAACTCCCCATAAACTAGTTTCCTTAGTATTATCATAAAATTATCCTATAAAGGCTGTAGGTATAAACCTAAAGAAGTTCTCTGAAGAAGAGGTATAGTTCTTAACCGTGCATCTTAATTTTATTTCTTCCTTTACACCTTAAAATATTCTAAAAATATAATAAAATAATAAAAAAGTATCTTATATATATTGATATGTTATTATATTAATGGAATAACCTGTATCCATCCCGTCTTCTGTAAAATGGGGAATGAAACCATCGATCATGTGTATGGAGGACTACCGCCTCAAAAACTGATGTAATTCATTTTCCGTAACTGTATCTCACTTATGGATATAATTATGTATTTAATATATTTATATTATATTTATAAAAAAATTATAATATCACATATAACTTTTAACCTTCCAATCCTTTGGAAAACTATAATGCCGCTCATGCGTACGTGTGAACTACCGCCTCCATGAAGCGATACAATAAATTTTTATTTAATTTTGGAGCGGATGGTAAAATAGATAAATTTAAAGAATATATATGAAATATATGATATAATAATTATTCGTTAAATTTATGTCTTTATTTACCTTTTTTCCATCTATTGAAGAAATGAAGACAACGTTTATTCATACATACAGCCTACCATCTCCATGAACTATATAATTCATTTTTATATGTATAAATTTTATTTATGACTCTAAATATATGTATAATGAATATATATTATATTAAAATCATTATTAAAATTATTTATTTGAATAAATCATGATCAAAGTAAAAATACCATAACTACCAAACCAAAAGATACATAAAAAACAAAGTAGTTATTACCAAGAATAATGATTTTAACAAAGAATTGTTAATAAAAGAGTGATAAAATATTATAAGTAAATAATATAAGGTATGATATATATAAGTATGTTTCTATAATATATGTATAATATATATATATATATATTTATTATACAGGAGGTTCAGAAACATATAGAGGAATTCAGACCTAAGTTAAGGGTTTCTCGTCTCACTTTTACATCTGTTAGACACATGCCTTATTCACCACTTGTTTATTTTTTGTGGTGTATTTGATACCCATTTGATATTTCATATAATTAATATAATTATATTTTTGGTATTTAATGTTTCATTTGAAGTTACTTCTTTTATAGGGTTTATGATTCAAAAGTTTCCAAAAAGATAATAGTTTATTTTACAATCTCATCATTATTTAGGATTGTTTTTTATATATCTAATGAGGAAATTATTTGATATTTCTATCATAAAACTATTACATCTTCTTATAATTAGATTATTTCTATAAATTTAAAGTTTTCCTTTCATTTTACTCTCTTTAATAACTCAATATGTTGGATGGATGTTTTTTATGAAAATCATCTTTATTTCTCTCTTCATTTGAAAATCCTTTATCTTCCATGTCCATGTTTTCTAAAAATGTTTGTAAAAAATATTTTTTATATTATAATATCATTTTTGAAATTTATTTTTACCCATTTTTGTATTTTTACTAAATGGTTTAAAAGGAATATTCTTATCATTTTACGAACAATTAACTTTTTAACATTTTACCAAAAAATGTGAAAGGGATCTCTATTTTAAAATACTTGACATGAATAGAATTTTACGCCATCATGACTACTCATTTATTTGAAGCTTCCTTCACAATATTCCATGATTATTTTCTAGAAAATGTTTTTCCTAATATTATATAAATATTTAGTTTTTAAAAATGATTTTCAAATTGAAAAGGGTATTTTCCTTAAGATTTTTTTAATGAAATTTTTATGGAATTTCTATTCATAAATGAAAAAACCCATAATTTAATTATGATCTAATGGGGTTATATTATAATTATACCATCATTATTATTTATTTGGATGGTTTATAATCAGTTTGATCAGAGATGTACTATTTTTATACCATTCTCCATATTACTTTGGATGGATTATGATTATGTTTACTGATCGATAAAGTATTAAAATTTCATATGATAGTTTTTAAATATGAATATTTACATTGATTATGTTCGACCCCTTCCATATGAGGAATTTATTGGACTTAGTAAGTGACTAGAGAGGCCTTTTATTGCCTCTCGATGAATTGGTAGGTCTAATGAGACAAACTAGTTTTAGTATTTGGTAGAGGTATTACCTATTTTTATAATATGTCTTGGTATGAGGCCTTAAAGGTAGGTTTATGATGTTTGAAATTATGCATTACCTCATTATGAGATTAGTTATTGATGGCTATTTGATTAGTTATGATATCCTTGATTAAGTTTCAGGCTCATGTGATTGTTTATATAGAATTATTTTATCATCAATTATTCATGACATATTATTCTTAATGTTCAAGTTATTGATTAAATGTAATTCTTTTCAAGATATTTACCATTACATCTTCATTATTTATTATTTATTCATGACATTTTTTGCAGTACACATACCCTTACTGAGTATATGATCTCACTCCTTTATTATATTTTCTTTCCCTAGGATGTCAAGAAGTGTATTATGATTGATATGTAGAGATATTAAATAATTAATAACATTTTCCTCAAATATAATACTATATTTTATTTTAAGTTTTCAATTTTAAAGTGAGATACAATATGTTTCTAGTTTTCCAAAACTATGAAACTATTTAGTCCTTTAGGATGTATTTTCTTATATTTAGTGACAATTTCATAAAGTAACCACCAAATTTGGGCTTTAGGGTCAGGTTATTTATAAAACTAAAAAAAAAAAAAAAGTTATTCCATGAGAAATATCAGTTGTACAGAGACACCTAACTCACAATTGAGAGAAACCTAGTCACATTTGAAAATGAAAATTAGGAAGGAAGAGAGCTAGTCCTGTCACATTTGTGGAATTATTTTGATGTAATTTCTCTTTTATTTTTTATCTCATATTTATTTCATGGATTTATTTGGAGTTTTGAGAAAAATGATATTTTTTGGGAACAAAAAAAGGAGGTTCACAGTTAGTAGAAACTGTGTGCCATCCCTGTTGAAACCATGCACCCTGGATAGTGACATTTTCCTAATCACACAACCCAGTGCGTGGGTATGCATACCTCTCAGAGAAAATCATGAAACTAGGACAATGGAAATGTTTAGGATGCATGGATAGACACATGGGAATTCACCGACCTCCATGAAAATTGTGCGTCCAGCTTTCCAGTTAGAAAGAGGTGTCAAACGGGTGGCGCATGGTTTGGTAGACTGTGCAGAAAAACCCTATGGCCTGCTAGATCTTTAAAAATGTTGAAATTATTATTTTTTCATTCCCAAAATTTAACCCCAAACCAATCTTTTATACCTCAATTTGAACTCCCAAGACCTTGGCGCATCCCCTATATTTTCCACTCTTTTAGGCTCCAAATATTTGGTGTTTTGTCTTTGATTGTTCGAGAAATATTCAATTAAGTCACTCATTTCTTCATTCCTTTCTTCTTCTTGTTCTATTATGACTCATTTATTGTTTTATCATTAATAAAGTTGATAGGTTGACCAAAATTGTGTTCAATCTCATTTCCATGGGTTGAATATTGTTAGTTATGGTTTTCTCTTACAACCCTAGGGACTCTCCTTGGTGCAGTTGGTGGTTTCCACATGGTTTTGTGAAGGTTTCAAGTAAGTGGTAGGTGGTTACATGCATTGACATTAATTAATGATTTTATCATTCTTTTATTATTTTCCAATGGAATTCATTAATTGTGTGGGTGGTGAAAAAGGTGATTCCCATGGGTTTTGGTGTGAGTTCTTGGTTGAACCATGAATTATCCCTTTTTAAATGGTTGCTTTCTAAGTGTGGTTTCAATTATTGGATTTGTAATTAAATGAAATGGATTTCACTTGACATGGAAACTAGGTCGAGAACTTGGGAACCACAGGTAATCTAGGTGGGTTACTATGGACTTGTATTCTTTTTAGGTCATCTGGGAAATGATCCAAGCTCTTCTAATAGTTCAAAATACAATACTAACTAAACATATGTTGATGAAATGGGGACTAATAGAAAATTGGATGTGACCTGTCTAGTAGATCATTCATGAGAATATTCTATATGGTATGATCATTGAGGTATGAAGAACCTAGGGCCCTAACAACCTAGCTATTTAAGGAGTCTCCCATGGTGTTTTAGTTTTATTTTGAGTTGTTCAAAAATTATATTTTCATTTTTTCCTTTATTTTATAGATAAAACCTACTTTTATTTCAATACTATTCATATTCATTCTTTTAAAACTATAATTTTAATTTTTTTAATTTTATTGTATAAAATCTTTTAGCGGTATCATACTGAGAAAATTATCTCACACTCTACTAAAAAACTTGGTCATAATTAAGCCTTATTGTATTAAATTTAGGTAAGGGAAGGGATTCTCATGGTGGCAATAGCGGTTCTATGTGATATCAGTTCTATTTTTGGTTAGGTGTTGATGGTGGTAGCATTGGTGTCAACCCACATGATACATGGAGGTTTTGTTGGTTTAGTTATTCCCCACCCTATTTTTTATTTTATATTTTTGTTAAAAATTATAAATGATTCACTTATTATTATAGTGTTTTCCATTTATCCCATGTATGGATGTTGGTAATGTCATGATTTAATTATTGGTTGTTCTTGGTTAATTATTCTTGGGAAAAATAATTCCCAAAGGTGTTAATCGATGCCCATGCACTAGTTTCTAGCCCATGGGGATTGAAAACACCCTTATATCCTTCTCACAAGCTCGATCGAGTGTCAAATTGGATGGAATCCCTGACCAATTTTTGAAGAAATGGTATGAGAGCAGGTTTTTCCCTTTTCTTTGGGCTATGTTATATGGGAGAGTCTAGATAGACGGGCGCTAGGATTTTTTGGACTTGAGGTTCTGGTTGCGAGTGGGGTGTCTGGCCAACACACATCATGACAAGCATTGGGATGTTTGGCATTGGGTTTTACTCATCTCTATGGTTGGATGCATAGGCTAATGACTACGCAAGGACATCAAGTTGGGATGGAGTGTATTAATTGGTTATTTGGGTTTATGATGGTCTATTTAAGTTTATATTAATTTTTAATTCATGTTATGGTTGAAAAAATATTATGGGTCATGTATTGATGTTTTATATAGACTTGTTAATTTATGTAGCATCATGCGTCCCAGGATACCTCTCATGAAACCACTGGAAGAAGCAGGAGAGAAGTATCCCTCACCATTTGATAAGGGATTAGTAGAAGTATTGGTTTAGGCTGTTTAAGTTTGGGATCAATGAGCAGGATTTTATCCTACTTGGTCTATGGATGCTGAACTAGGTTTGGATAGGGAAAAGGATAAGAAGATCCTCTAGAATAAACCTCCATCCTTCCAAGTTAGCATGGATCACCAAGAAATAGAGGATTGAGTAAAAAATATTGAGAGGTTTTTCAGGTTTCTTGATACTCCTGAAGGGTCAGGGTGAAATGTGCTTTATTCATGTTGGGAGGCCCCAATAGTAGATGGTAAGACTCAATGGACCAGGTTGGAAAACATGAGAATATAGAATAAAAATATTTCAAGTCTATTTTCAATGAATAGTATTTTCATGATACCTTGGCACTTTCCATGACATGAGAGTTTCTGGATCCCCATTGGGGAGATTGGATGATGTTAGTGTAAAACCCTAAGATTTTTATGAGATAATTTTTTTTAAAAATTTGACTACTTTGATGTCTTTTATTGTACACTAAACCAAGATATGTTTACGGTACACAAAACACCATCTTATATGGAGGTATATGCAACACTATTCATGGCTTGTGTTACACACAATATTGTGTTCCATTGCTAACTTGTGTTTCATACAAGACTGAGTTTTACCGAACAATAGTATATTAATAAAATATTATTATTTAATATAGAAAGATATACCTTGATTTAAAATTAGTGGTTATGAATAATATTAACTAGATTATGAAAATTTATTTTTTATAATATTAATTCATTGGTAACCAATTAGTTAGAAATGAAAATATATACCATTTGATTATAAAGGAAATATTTTTACTTTTATGATCCCAAAGTCATTCTGTATTAATAAATTAAATTAATTACATTTAGTGAATGTTATTAATTAAATATATATTTTATATATTCAATTAATTTTTTTTGATATTTATCTAATATATTTTATAAGAATAAGATAAAAACAAACACAATTTTATGCATAAACCCTATATTTTTTAAAAGGGTAATTTTACCACCTTTTAATGGTGAATACATATTAAATATAATTTTTGAAATATTTAGTATATTTATATGAAAAAATAAACTTATTATTTTTAAAAGGGATATAAAAATTTACATTGATTGATTTTTTGGTATATTTTTGAGAAACTTCATTTTTCGATAAATACAGAAAAAATACAGAATTTTAATTTAAGACTACATTTTTTTTATAATTTATTTATATAGTTAAAATATATTTTAAGTTGATTTTAAAGTCACATTAGATCAATACTAAATATATTAATCCAATTTAGGTTTTTATAATCATTTTAATATTAAAATTAGATATAAAAACTAATTAAAATTTGGAACACTTCCTTTTACCCAACCTCTGCGGGATTAGCGATAAACACAATTTAGCCACTTTCGTGAATTTAATTTAAAAAAACACACACACACAATAGTAATAATTATGATATTTATTGTCTAAGGGGATCAACCTAATTTTTTGGATATTATGAATAGTAATTTTAGTAAATTTTTATTTACCACGGTTAAGGGTGAATCAGATAATTAAAGGTAAAATTAATATTATAATATTATAAAATTATCCTAACAATTTTCATAATTTCATTGTATGGTTGGTTTTCTACCAAAATCAACCTTTGTCCGAAATTATAACCTTTTTAAGTGACTTGGTTAAGAATATGACATTCATTATATTTTATTTAAAATAAGTTTAAAATTTCATACTCATATTTTTAATAAGTAAATACTTTTTAATATAGGGTTATAAAAAATATAAATTTGACTATAAATATTTATTTGAAACATAATAAATTTATCTTCATCATGATAATTCATTTTTAATTTTTAGAGAAGAAATAATTTAGTTAAGGGCTTTCATTTATTTTATAAATGGAAATATCGAATAAATGATAATAAAAATATTAAAATTAATATAATTTAACATCATTAATGACATAAAATAATTTAATAGATAAATTTTATATGTTATTGATATATTTTAATTCTTGATTTGAATTTATCATGTTGTGAGGATAAAAAATACAACTGTTGAATATTCTCAAAATTGATATAAACGATACTTTAAAATAAATAATATTTTATTAAATGATATAAACTTCATAAACATATAAAATTTATTAAAATAACTCTAATAAGTTTAAATATTTCATCAATGACCCATTTGGTATTTTTTAACATTTTATATAAAATATTTTAACCCTAAAAATAAAAAAATCAAAGTTGTCACGGTAAGAGTTAAAGGGTTTAACTAAGGGTCAAAGCCAAAAGATAGGATTAATATTGTGATCTAAGCATGTATAAAATTAATTGGTTGAGAGTATTTAGACACATAATATTATTATCTTATAGATAACTCACTTTTGATCCTTTTGTAATGAAAAATTAATTTATAATAATTTAATATTTTAGATGATTCCAAGAGTGTCCCTATCCTCTCTTATAAAAAAGTACCTATCATTATCTTTTATTCACACCTCTAAATCCCTTTGGATTGGAAAAAAACTACCCAAGTCTCCTCCAAAATTTCTTACCTTAGTCATATAATCTTTAATTTGGTCATAAATCCAACCAAAGGGGTCCTTTTTTGCAAATCAAAAGGAGATACCCAAAGAAGTGGTAACCTTTATCGAAAAATGTTTTTATTTTATTTATTCCTTGAAATCCTTGAATTATTATTATTTCATGTTTAAATAATAAAATAAATATCACTTATATTCTAGGATGTTTTTATATTAAGTTTTAGACCTAAACTCACACACAAATCTATATAATGGGTAAATAACTACCATTCATGTGTACGACGAACTACTGTCTTAGGAAATGATGTTGTTCGTTTTTCCTTTACCACCTATTCTGGTTAGGAATTATAATGGAAACTCTATTTTTATAATATATATATATATATATATATTTATAATATAATTATAATTATGGAATTATAATATCATGTATACCTTTTTACCATCTAATATTATGATAAAATTATAATGTCGCTCGTGTGTACATATGGATTACCATATCCACAACACGATGTAATTTTTTATTCACCTATATTTCATGGATGGTAATAAGGATGATTTTTTATGAATATATATTTTTTATATGACATAAAAATTATTATTTAATGATAATATATCATATACCTTATTTTATTTTAACCCGATAAGAAAATGGAAACAACCTTCATGCGTACATACGACCTACCATATCCATGAATAGTGTATTATATTTCATATAACTATCTTATACTGATTTTTAAATATTTTTATATATGGAAAATATATGATATATAATTCATTTTTTACATTCTGAAAAAAAATAAAATTACGATTTAAGTAAGATGATCAAGAATGAAAATTCAAAACACTTATGATAAACAAAGTGGTTGTTACCCAAAATGTAACTTCAACATGGGAATTATTAATAAGAAGGTAATAGAAAGTTATAATCAAATCATATAAGTTATTAAATATATAAATATGGTTCTTTGGTCGATGTATTATAAACTTATATTTATTATACAAGAGGTTTTAATGTGTGTGAAGGAAATCAAGACTTAAGGTAAGGGAATTTTATCTCACTTTTTATTTTCGTGTGATATATTCCATATTCAACACTCATTTATTTTGTGTGGTGTATATAATTCCCTATGACATGTTATATAATTAATTTCCTTTATTTAATGATATTATATTATTTAACTTATTTTATTATTTCTTGGAGATCTTTATTCTAAATTTACTAAAGTAGTAATGGATTTATGTCTCACTTTTATTTCTATGGGACACATGCCTTATACACAACTTATTTCTTCTACGTGATGTGTATAATGCCTATGAATGTATTTTATGAGTCTTATCTAGAATATTATGGTATTTTAATATATATATAATTTTATTTCTTTCATAGGACATTCTATTTGATAGATTATAAAGTGATGAGTATTTATTTCACAATCTCAACAATATTTGAGATTGTTTCATTTTAAGTCTCCATTAGGGAATATTTATCATCCATGTCCATGTTTTATAAAAATATTTTTAAAAAAATGTTTTACTATTATTCTATGGATGTTAAAATTTATTTTTACCCATTTTTTACTTTTACTACATGGTTTTAAAGGATTTTTTTTGTCATTTTCCAAATGTTGAAATTATTTCTTATCAGGAAATAACAAAAAGGATGATATTATGCTTAATCAAGTAAGTATTCCTTATCATCAAAAAATTCTTCTACTATAGGGAAAGGATCTTGAAACCAATGATGTTATCTTAGTACCTTATTTTAAAATTAATCAAATGGTCCCTTAGATTATCACAGATTCATGGATTTGTGATTTTTTCCTCCTAACCATGTTCTCTATCATTCTCCATCTGAATATGATAGTTATATTTTTCTTCCATGTCCATGTTTTCACTTTCCACCTATGTTCTCCTATATGGAAACCCGAGTAATGAGTTATATTGGGTAACCGTTATCTTTATAACTTTACTTTATAAAATAAAGTTATAGTATTTATTTTTACGATGCGGGTTTCTATGAATGAAGCTTTAAAGTATTAATCCTTTAATAAACTAGAAAAATTTTGAGGGTGAAATTCATTTTAACGGGGGTAGAAGGTAACACCCGAAGATTTTTATGACATCGATTTTTTTAATTATTTTGTTTCTTTGATGTCTTCTGTTGTATATTACACCAAGATAAGATTTAACTACACACACCACCAGATTATCTTTTATTATACACAACATTATTCTTGGATTTTGTTACACACAATGTTGAGTTCCTTTGATAACTTGCGTTTCATGCAAGTCTGAGTTTTACCGAAAAATAGTATGTTAGTAAAATATTAATATTTAATATAATAATATATAACTTAGAAATTAAATTAATGGTTATGAATAGTATTAACTAAATTATGAAAATATACGGTTTATAATATGAATTCATTGGAAACCAATTAATTAGAAATGAAAATATATACCATTTGATTATAATGAAAATAATTTTATTTTTATGATCCTAAAGTTGTTTTTTCTTAATAAATTAAATAAATTAAAATTGGTGAATATATTCAATAAACTATTTTTAATATTTATCCAATAGATTTTATAGGAATATGATAAGAAAAAACCCAATTTTATACATAAAACCCTCTATTTTTCAAAAGGGTGATTTTACAACCTTTTAATAGTGAGCACATTTTGAATCTCTTTTTGACACATTTAGAATATTTATATGAAAAAACAAACTTCATTTTTTAGGTGTATAAAAATTTACATTGTTTGATTTTTTTTATTTTTCTGTGAAACATCATTTTTGGATGAATAGTGAAAAATACTAAATTTTAATTTAAAATTGTTTTTTTCATCTAATTTATTTATATAGTTAATTTATATTTTAAATTATTTTTAAAGTCACATTTGATCAATAAAAAATATATTAATCCAATCTAGTTTATTGGAATCATTTTAATATTGAAAATAAATATAAAAACTTATTGGACTTTGGAACGTTTGCATTTACTTACCTTCTCGCCACATCTGCATGATTAAGATTAAAATTAATTTAGCCACTTATGTGAATTGAATTATAAAAAATGGTCATACATGTTTTTAATAATTATGATATTTAGATTCTAATAGGATCAACTAATTTTTTTTGGATATTATGAATATAAATTTTAGTAAATTTTTATTTACCATGGTTAAGGGTAAATGGAGTAATTAAAGGTAAAAGTAATATTATAATATTATAAAATTACCCTAAAAATTATTTTAATTCCATTGGATGAGTGGGTTCCAAAAAAAACCATGATATGAAATTATAACCTTTTAAAGCCACTTGGTTAAGAATATGACATCAATTATATTTTATTTAATGATAAGTTAAAAATACCGTACTCATATTTTTAATAATTAAATAATTTTTAATA
Organism: Viscum album; assembly: GCA_963277665.1. Classification (NCBI taxonomy): domain Eukaryota; kingdom Viridiplantae; phylum Streptophyta; class Magnoliopsida; order Santalales; family Viscaceae; genus Viscum; species Viscum album. The sequence continues at coordinate 278,820,168 of OY728137.1, forward strand.
TATGGTTATACAAAATATAAACTAGAATATAATTTTTAATTTAAAAAATAATAAATTTATATTAATCAAGTTAATTGATTTTTAATTTTTATAGAAGAAACAATTAAATTAAAGGTCTTCATTATGATGATGCAATAATTGTTTAATTATTGGAAATATCAAATAAATGATAATAAAAATATTAAAATAAATATAATTTATCCAAATTAATGATATACAAAAATTTTATAGATAAATTTGATATGTTATTGATATATTATAAGTTTTGGTTTGAAATTATCATGTTTTTAGTATATTTTTAAAAACACAACTATTGAATAGTATCAAAATTGACAAAAATGATACTTTAAAATAAATAATATTTTTTTAAATGATAGAAAATTCATAAAAATATAAAAATAGGCCAAATAATTAGAAAAATGTTAAATATGTCATCAATGATTCATTTGGGTTTCTATTTTAATTTTATAATAACTATATTAACCCTAAAAAGTAAAAAAGGAAAGTTATCACAGTAAGAGAGGGTTTAACTAAGGGTTAGAGACAAAAGATAAGGTTAATATTGCGACCTAAACATGTATAAAAATCATTAGTTGAGATTATATTGACACATAATCATATTTAAATAAATCACTTTGGAGTCATTTGGAATTAAATTTTAATTTATATTAATTTAATATTTTAGGAGATTCCAAGAGTGCCCCTCCCCTCTCTTATAAAAAGGCACCTATAATTATCTTTTATTCACACATCTAAATCCATTTGTCTTGGAAAAACTATGTACAAGTATCCTCCCATATTTATTCCCTTAATCCCAGAAGCCTTACTTTGGTCAGAAAGCCACCCAAAGGAGTCCTCCTGTGAAAATCAAAAGGAGATACCCAAAAAAGAGGTAGTGTTCATCAACATACGTTTTTATTTTATTTATTCCTTGAAATAATTAAATTATTTTTATTTAATATTTATATAATAACCTCAATATCCTAAATATACTTTGATGTTATTTTTTAAGGGTTCGACCTACACTGACACATACTTCCATCTAATGGGTAACGAACTTACCGTTCTTGTGTACGATGAACTACCTTCTCACGAAACAATGTTGTTCATTTTTCCATTACCACCTCTTATGGTTGGTAATTATGAATGAAACTCTATTTTAATATTATATATATTATATATATTACATAATTATAATTATATAATGATAATATCATGTCTACCTTTTTACCATCTAATATTCTGGGAAAATGATAACGTCGCTTGTGCGCACGTATGGCTTACCATCTCCATAGTGTGATGTGATTTTCTATTACCCTATATTTCATGAATTGTAATAAGGATGACTATTTATGAATATTTTAGGGTCCCAAAAAATAATCAAAGGGAAATCAAATACCCCACTACAATTGATGAAGAAAAGGGATGCATGTGGGGATAAAAAATTAAAGGAAAAGATTGAAGGAATCCAATTTGGCAGAGGATCTAAACTATTTTGTGCACTGGTTTCTGATAAAGGTCTACGAAAGGAATGAAACAAGAACCAAGTGGTATGTGGGAAGCCTGTGAAACTTTGTTCCATGAAGTGTTGGCCAACAAACTAGGTAGTTCACAAAATAAATGAGGAAAGGTGTCGGTCAACCGCAAACCACGTCGTTGGTGTAATAGAGGTGAATAAATTTCTCCCATGAACCACATAGTTGGTAGAATAAAGGTATAAAAATTCCTCTGAGAACCACATTATTGGTGAAAATATGACGAGAGGTACACTTCTGCATACCACCTCTGTAGACTAAGTAGTTTGCAGATGAGACAAGGCTGACATAGCCCCGTGAACTGTGTCATTTCGAAAAGTGAGGTGGTGATTTCTACATTTACAAATCAAAACACCAAAAATATTAGTTGACTGAGTCATCTTCAGGCCAAGAAATTTTCCCATGGTCTTCCGTAAAAGGTGTCATGTTCCCATAGATACAGCCTCCTCGACACTCTATAAAAGGACCGCAGGGGGAGTTGACGAATGTGATCGAATTTTGGAGAGAACTGGGAGTCTACGGATGAAAGACTTCTAAGGAAAAAAGTTGGAAAAGTAGGAAACTAAAAATGGTTTTCAGAAGGTATAAACACACATTGAACCATAAAAAGAATAAAACATAATAACATGGGTAAACTGTGAACTGAAATGGTGAACCGTGAACCATACTCCCTTTGCAGATGAAGTTATCATGAACTATGAGATTAATGACCCCTTTTGAATCTGGCTTACTATGTAGCACATCTCTATGCGGATGAAACCCTACCTAGCATATAATTCCACTGCATAGAGGGACTCCAACACCGCATAACACTATAGTATGTGAATGACTCTTGAGGCCGCGTACCATCATAGTATGCAGACCGCACCCAGACCCACACACCACCATGGTAAATGGACCACATCCCAATCCCCGTATCTCTTTGGTACTTAGAAAACCCTTATACCTACATAAAAAATGATATGCAGAAGGTACCCCACCCCATATGAACAAATGGTATGCAGAGTATGGTACCTTCCGGATTTCCACCTTTTGGTACCGATGATGCCCTTCCATTTCTATCCCATTCTATGAATCCTATCTATGAATCTGTCCATCGACATCAGGCCAAGGCCTCTTCCAAAGCCACTGAACCTGTATAAATGGAACATCGAGCATATCATCATGTTTTTTGAGTCTACATACCCTTGGTAAGAGGAGTCACAAAATAATCCCCTAATCGGTATGGACCCCGGGAATGTTTTAAAGTCTACATTCCCTTGGTAACCTAGATTCCAACCTTGGGATACTAACATGGACCTCCTTGTTCTAGGGATCAAGGGTAATCACTTGATTTTACATTCAATAAAGGGCAATGAAAAGTCAAAGGGATTGCACTCACTTTTCCTTTTTGTGAGAAGAAACATTCCTCCCCTTTCCTAAAACCCATTTAGGGAATCCCTCATAGAGTAAGCCCCTAGCCTTTCAGGATGGACCCAACGACCTTAAATTTCATTTCACATTAAAGGGTTCATTGCTTTTCACCCTTTTCCATTGTTTCGTTGACATCTTCTACCATGGGCTCTTCCTTTTCCCTCAAAAGAGAAGAGAAAGTGTGACTTTGTAAAATTTCTCACGTCCTCTTGTTTCTCACACCGAGAATGACTCATGTGGGCTTAGAGATCTGTGATGATACGACTTTGGTACAACCCACTATAAACTATGAGAACTATGATTCCCACCATAACTGGGATATGTAGAAAGCCTTCATCTAGTCCCGAGATTCATATCATATCCTCCATGAAATGATATATAATGTCCCCTTGAAGTGTTAAAATTCTATATGTAATACCCAATCAAGTCACAAATCAAACAAAACTATGAGGGATTTGATTCCTAATCAACTGGGATATGTAGAAATCCTCCTTGAGGTCCGAACCTAATACCCAAAGTACCCTAGCATTCTCCAGGACATATTACCACTAGGGTCAAATTTATCTAGGATACCATATATTTTCTGGGAATCCCGATATGCCTCGGAATAAGCCCCACATTGGATCTTGAATAGGCATCTTCTGCCTAGACGTCCTTGCTGTATGATGTTAAACTGCACGGATAGGTCCCTATCGCATGACCTTAAAAGGTGATGTGTCCAGTTCAGTGACACTAAACTACATGGGTTCTAATTCCTCTCAATAGATGTAGGAAACCCATCTCATGGGTTCGATCCCAACATCAAAGAAACCACTCCTGGATGACAATAAACATATGAGCGCCTCATCATAGGGATCAAACTAGCATTGTCTCAGTAATTATTAATCCATGTGTATCCATGATTGATCTTGCAACCTCGGGGTAATCTATGGATACAATCTTCAAGAAAGAACCAAGGATTCACAATCATATGAACATTGCTTAAATCTATAAGTGAGTCCCAGCGTAGGCAATAAATCCCCACAAAAGGGTGTGATTATCCTGACCTCCCATCCTTTCGAATAATGGAGTCCTGAAGTGTCATTGGCCAAATACTCATCCAACAAGAACCTAACTTTGGAAAGAAGGTCCATGAATCATTGATACCAGGGCCGTTGGGTGTTTCTGGCTCCATAAATAAACCCATTGGAGACTATCTGAGGACATTGTACTCGATATGGGATGATTGCACTAACACATAACCCCCTTGTAATTGCCTTATGTGATCATGAAAATGAAGAACCTCCTTAATAACATAAAAAGAATATGCTGCCCAATCTCTATGGGGAAATATCACCCATTAATAAATGTTGTGACGCGAATTGGGTAAAAAAATGGTAAACCCGATGTGAATCCTTCACCAAGGTGGTCGATTACCCCACATCAAGCCCCTTTCACATTAAAAAAGAAGAGGGCCAAGTAAGATCATCAATTTCACATATGATCATCAGATGTTACTTTGATAGGGTTTTTTTGTCTGTATATTTCATATATATATAGAAATAATTTAGCAAAGCTCTCTTTGATCCCAATGGAATCTCAACAAATTTCTCAGACATGCATGTTAGTGACCACACAGGTGGCCGAATCCCCAATAAAGAACATGACCCCCTCGCCTACCCAGCATATTCAATGATGGGTTTTAAATGTGCTAATTAATGATTACCACCAAAATGGAACCCTCCCTATAGTAGGGGCCGCAAGGCAGGCCCTCGAATCAGTGAAATCTCGCCAACTGACTCTCTATACATGGCCAACACCCCAACATTGGATGACCCCACTATCCATCTCCAACCACTTCAGGATTCTATACCTAGAGCATGATAACAATCACCACCCTTATCTTAGGGAGGCAGATGAAGTCGACACCAATGACTTTATTCCAGATGTGCATGAACCCTGCTCGAGGGATCCTGCTAGAGGACGTCATCACCAGCGGTGTACCACCCAATATCTTCGCTCTGAAGAGGATCCCATACTAAAGGCACAAGTTAAAATCTAATGGACACAAGACCATCAGGATGCCTGCTGAGGGAGGAAAATGCAGAACTAAAAACATGTTTTCACCCTAGTTTTTGAGGATAAGGTCCACCACATGAATGTGGTGACGTGTAACGAGCATACATACAATCCTTCCCCTCTTACTGAATCCCTCCATGGAAATACATTGGAAATATAATAGTGTACGTATATCCCCGTTCTCTCCTATGAAGCCCACCATGGAAATAGGGTGGCACAATATGAGAAAATGAACATTTTTTCCAGTTCTCACCTATCCCACCACGTAGACAGAGCAGAAAATTATAGGTAGAGGCAAATATCTACCAATGCACAAGAATCCCGTCATCCAAATAGGGTGACACTTAGCTATAAGCAGGAAAAAATCCCTACTAATGCAAAACAAGCCATCCACCTAGATAGGACAACAAAGTATCAACAGTCATGAAATACTGCTAGTGCATATGAAACCCACCAATCACATATGGTGGCAATCCACAGGTACATGAAATGTCATGCCACCACAACAAATCCCATCAGTTACATACGATGGAAAGAAAATATGACCAGATTCAAATTCCCATGGATACTAATCTTGATCGTGAGACAAATATAATAGAAAACGATCATACGAAAATTTATACTTATGAATACAAAGCCCAACATGAAAATAAAGTGGAAACCGGGGAAAACAGCCATCGCCCGAATCTTTCCTCTACCCCGACACAGGAGTACCACTAGTACCCACTAGAATCTCATGGAGGACCAGGGCAGAAAAAAATCCCACTTCGACATAAAAATGGGCATTCATACCTATTCCATCCAAAGATTTATCTCAACACATCTTGGACATGATGAAGGATCAGATATAAATTCCAGACTATATCCTCTAGACATTTCAAAACTTCATTACATCAGCTAAAAAAGCGAGGAGTTGAGCCCACGAACCGACCTCCCCAAGCGGGGTTCCTTATATGCCAAATCATACAATCACTCTGAAGCAGACCAACATCCATGCTCGTGTACAGGAGGGTCGATGTCCATATTCTATGATACAAGGAAAACCAGATCTGGAACAAATACCCATTATAAATGGGGTACACCAGTCCAACATGGTGGCCACTCTAGGGTAAGAATATATACCTGCCATAACTCAAGATGTTCATCGGTGTATCCCAACAACATCACAGGAACCAACCAAATAGGGACCCATATATTAAGGTCATTAACAACAACAGGCAGCCCTAGTTGCCCGTAAGAGAGCATACAAAAATGAAAGGTGCCAAAGGCGACCATAAAATGAAGAGCACTTTCATGATTTTAATCTACTGGAAGATGGAGCTATTGATTCTATACAACATCTATCAATGGAGGATTAAGATCCTATCCGTCCATTAGGAGATTATGGAAGTGACAGTAGTAGTTACAGAGGTCCTCCCTGTAATTTTTCTACTAGTAGCTCTGAAAGTCCTCTCGAGAGCACCCACGAGGGATTACATTGTGGGCCCGGAATGATCGATCACGAGAGCGTATCTACAAATGCATGTTGGAGTATCCATACTTGAGACTAGAATATCGTACATCAATAAGGACCTCCCCTTGCTGTATTACACCATGATGGTCCTCCCTAGGGTATACACTCCAGATATGTTTCTGCCTACAGTCAGACGTCAAGCTATGATAATAGTCTTTTCCATGACAGCAGTCACTATGAAGGCCCTCCCCAGAGTGTACACTACAAATACTCTCCCTACATCTAGAGCTATGATGGTAGTCCTCGCCATGATAACAGTCATTGTAAAGGTTGTCCCCTCAATGATGCTAAGCAGCAAGAAGGTCCTACCCTTGCTGTCGTCCACCCTGAAGGTACTCTCTAGGGTATACACCATAGAATCCCTCTCTACGACTTGACACTAATATGTGATGGTAGTCCTCACTATCATGACACTTACTACGAAGGTCCTCCCTGTAGTCTAAATTTACACCAGTGAGAAGGTCCTCCCCTCATCTAATCAAATGTGAGAAAGACCTCATATGTCGAGGCACTTGGAAACATGGAGTATGACGTATGGGATACTATATCCATGAAAATATATATACTTTATCAATCGGAGGACATCATGGGGCTATGATTATCTTTTGATACACCCTCATACCGTTCAAATGTTAACAAGACTCCGACCAGCCCCGTTTCTTGGAACAAAATCATTAAGGAGTAGTCAAACTGGGCAGATCAAGTAGAATATTACTTGGCATAAAAATAAGAAGATACGTTTCTTGTGACAAGACAAATAGATAGGGATGAAATACCAGTTATATATTAGACCACAACCACTTCTCAATTTAACATAGCAAAATAGTTTTCAGAATAATATATGAAAAACATTCACCGTAATATCTGGACAACTCTTCACCAGTTAAAAGAAAAGTGTTTTCCCTACGATGGGTATGAAAATAATGTTAACATCTCGGGAGATCATCACCATCATATCGACCTAGAATCCCTTTAATATGAATAATGGACACAATCAGAAAGGCAAAAGAAAGACATTGGGATGGCCTGCCTCCATGCTCTGCACAAGTTGTGCTTCCTTATCGGCAATGCCCCGTCTGGTGTTCATATTCAAGGATAAGGAGAACATGGAGTACTACACTTCACCCCACTTCTATTCCATTAGAACTCACCTAAGGTGACATCCTGAAATGTTATCATCCTAAGATGGTAGTCAAAGGAAGTACCTGCCCAGGAATGGTGGAACACTCAACAAGAACTAGCCTTGAGTAAGTCTTAGAATTGTTAGGCCCGATGAGAGTGAACCATCGATAAGCTCCTAAACCAATCCACCAAGAACATACAACATGCCTCCCATTTAAGATAATCCAATCAACGTGCATTGGTCATGTCCTCGGAAGTAGGAAATCCACATGCGGACCTGACACCATATCTAGCTCATATCCATATGGGAATGCATGAGATCAAGAAGGATACAATAGTAGGAGAATCCACTACAATACGAGAACATCCCCAGTTTACAGGGCTAGGTGAATTTTAAACTCAAAATTCCCCCATAAGACCAGGAAATCCAGGCTAAGTCACGTCAATAGAAGAATAGAAGTAACCCCATCCCATAGGGTTGAGGGAATTTTTACCTCAAATTATCACCCAGCGGTCGTCTGTATTATCCCATCTAGGGATAACAATGGTTAGAGGGGTCACCTATTCCATCTCATCCCATGATTCACATCCCCTAGAATAGAGGCATACTGCAAGGTCATATCATGGCTCCCTTCGAGTCACTCCTCGCCAAGAAACCTGAAGAGTAATAAAAAATGGCCATAGAAGATCCAAAAAAGGATATAAGAAGCTCTCCTATTATTCATCACATGGTACACCAACCCTAATGCGGTATGCATCGGTGAATGTCATGGAAATAAGATCCACAAAACACACTAAAAATGATACCAATAATGTGGAAATAGGAGAAGAGGGTTCCCTCTCTGAGACAATCAACACCAATCCGGGAGGGGTGTACACTAGAAACCAAAGAGTTTCCTTAAATCTGGGCAACCATTCAGTTAATCCTCCCTTACCTCCCAAGTGAATCATCAATGATGAGAAGAATAAGAGAAAAGTCTACAACCCAGCTCCTCCTCCCTGTGAAGAATATCCCCCTATGCTTGAGGAGAGGTTTACTCGATAGGAGGAAGAGATGAAAGAGTTGAGGTGACACAATGCTGATCTGTTAAGTTAAATCCATCCTACTAGGTATGTTACTCAGGTGGAATTTTAAAACACACTTCCATTATACATACCTCTGCCTCACGGGCTCATCCTGACGAATTAAGATAGGTTGGAAGGATCATTCAGGGCGACACCGAGACCATTAGTCTACCTAAATCCAATACTGGTAGGATATAAAGATTTCCCTCCTTTAAGGAAGAAACCAGAACAAATTTAGGAATATTCCCAAAGGACGCCCTTAGCTGGGTATCCTCCTCAAGGTCCAACAACACCGGAACATCCAATCTTCCCCCTACCGCATGTAACATCCCAGGTAAATAATGAACATGACATTTTTCATATTTATTAATATTTGTGAATTAAATATTAATTCTACTTTAAAGGGGACACTATGTTCAATGGAATACCCGATACACAACAACGGGTTTCTTTGAAATCTTACATTGCACACTAATAATATAATATTATTATTTTACATGGTAGTTAACACCTAGAAGTTGTATTGGCAGGAATGAAAATAACTAACTAAAATATGATTATACATGTTTTTTAAATGTTTTTACATTTATTAAATAAAATTTAGAGGCTTAAAATAAGAAAAGAATTCAATTTTAAGCATGAATACTCTAATATTCACTAAAAGGTCAATTTACTAACTTTTAATGGAAAACCCTCATTAAATCTAGTTCTTGTCACTTTTATATGTTCTATTTGAAAAAATAAAATTCTTCTTTAGAATAGGGACATCAAAATTTACTTTGGGTAAATTTTTGGTATTTTTCGGATAAAATTCATTTTTTGATGAATAGTGAAAAATACTGTATTTTAATTTAAAACTGCATTTTAATATAATTTATTTATATGGTTAGATTATCTTTTTAATTGATTTTAAAGTGTAATTATATTATAATTTTACTATTTAATCAAATTATGTTCATTGGAATTAATTTCACTTTGAAATTGGACATAAACAAGTGTCAATCTTTTGACAAATATTGTTTCTTAAAAACACGCTATTTGTTTTGACAATGGGAATTAATTTTAAATTAATTAATGAAAATTATATGTTTTCAAATTTGTAAAATAGACATAATTTTTGAATTCAGAATATTAAATATATCTTTGGCTGAATTTTTGGTATTTTTCTGAAAAAAATCAATTTTTGAAGAATAGTGAAACCACTAAGTAGTAGTTAAAAAACTCATTTTTTCATTTAAATAAAATTTTACCGCTTCTGTGAATTGAATTTTGAAAATCCAACACACATGGTTGTTATTATTAAGTAAAATTTGGTTCAATAAGATGAAAATACTTTTTTGGTGAATAGTAACTTTTGACTTTTATTTGCCGAGGTTAAAGGTAAATAGGGTAATTCAAGGTAAAAAGAATATTATAATAATACAAAATTACCTTAACACTTTTTTTAATTTTATTGGATGAGTCATGGCCAACTATGGGCATCTTTGGTTCGATTTCGGGACCCCATGGAGCTACTTGGGAGTGATAATGACACTTTAGATTAATTAATTTAAAGTAATGACAAAAATGACACAAACAAATATCTTTTAGTAAATTAAATTTTACATGGAGTTATATAAGTTATATTTTATACTATAAATATTCATTGGAAAGATAAAAATATTTCCTACATCATGGTATTTTGTTTATAATTTTTAGACAACAAATAAATAAAATTATTTATGACAAAAAAAGGATGCAGTATTTACATCATTAATAAACGATTTAAATAAATAAGTTTATAAATATTAAAATAACATCCAAAACCTGTCCAATTCTTATTGGATGAATTTATTTTGACCATGAGTCATCTTATATTCGACCTTAATGAGTTTTAGACCTTTAGAAACCGAAATTCATTATATAATAAAATAATATTTTCACACTTTCCTAAAGAACCCCTCCTCCCTCTTATAAAAGCCATCACTTCTAACCCATTACTCACACCTCTCAAGCCCCTTGGATCATACAAACCCTACCCAAATAATCTCTCAAGATCCATCTATTCCTCCTAGAATCTTTACCTTAGGTAGAAGGCACATCAATAAGTCCTTTTGGTTCAAACCAAAGGGAGTTACCCGAATTAAAGGTAACAGTTTCTTTTAAATTATTTTATTTTATTTTAATTCTCCAACCCCTAAAATATTTTAATTCATTTACTTTATAATAATAATATTATCCTCAAAATACTAGGATATTGTTATGATAAGGATTAAAACTACACTTACACACACCTCCATCTAATTGGTAAAGAACATACTGTTTTTGTGGGTGGAAAACTAACACCTCATGAAACCATGATTGTTCAATTATCTCCAACAACCTCTTATGGAGGCTGTTATGATGGAACTGTATTTATATATGATATATATTATGTTTTTTTTTATTTATGCTTCTGTATTTTTAATTTATATCATACCTTTATTATAACGACCCATACTTTACATACATTGTTATTACTTCATAATTGAAGCATACTTATTACAACATATAACAAAACCATGATAGAACTGTATAGGTATAATGTCTTTAGAAACTGGGAAATGTAAACAACTGGTTCATAAATCATATATATTGTATCCCATTTATTTCTTCATATCTAGATTCTCTTTTGGCATATCCTACTCAATACCCTTCTTCCAGACCTGGGGAAAAGAAAACATACAAAATGGTGAGCTCAAATGCTCAATAAGGGTAAATAAAGGAAATATCAATCATATCATATTCATAAGAACATAAAATTTTGAAAATATTAACCTGAAAAAGAGACCATAATATCATAACATGGGATAAATCATAGTAGTGAAATGTAACCCCAATAATCATAACATAAAACATGAAACTTTGTGTGGAATACACACATAATCATATAAAATCATTTCATATTAGTCAAGACTCATTTCCAAGACTATCATAGCAGACAAAGTCCATTTCTGAACCGAGTTCACTCCTCGTTCCAGTCCCGTATCACTGAACCAGATTAACTTTCCTTTCCAGCCATGTCTATCTCATGAGATATAAATCTTTACCCAATGCATTGGAGGGAGATATAGGTCCCACCCATATCATAATGAAAGCATTCTTATGTGTGCCACAAAATCATAAATCATATATCATAGCATAACCCATGTAATAAAAATGGGATTCTTAAACATCATGCCATCATAACATAATCCATATAAGATAAAATGACTTCATAAAAATAATTCCATCATAACATAATCAAATCAATGTAAAAATAGGGATAAAAAATAGAACCCTATATTATCTTAGATGGAAAATAAATTTTGATAAAACACTTGAACTCCATTCTTGAGGAAAATATCCTTTCTACTTCAAATTTTTTTTCCTTTCTTAACATGCAATACAATTTTAAACTAAAATAAGTTAATTAACAAAAAACGTGAAAAATTGTAAAGGAAGTTTCATGGAAATAATGTTCTATGAAATCATAAAAATCCATTCATGTTGTATAATTTAAAAAGACATTCTTCTCGTACTTTGGTCAGAAAATCCAAAAAGTATCTCGTACTGAAAACGACAAAAGATTCCTTTCATATATTTTACTAAAAATTTACCAATAGGTAAAATTGGATTTAAAAAATTGTATGAGGATAGAAATAATATTACATATTGGGGAAACATGGGTGTGGATGATAAATATTCCCCAGTAAATTCTGAAGTATAAACAATCTCGGATAAAAATGAGATTGTGTGATTTTCCCTTACCTTAGGTCCGATATGCTTCATACCTATCCGAACCTATGGTATAATGATTTAAATAATGTAGTTGACTTATTAAAAAATCATATTAATTGTTATGATATCATATATGGCCATATTATTATCTTCTTATTAGTAATATTTCATTGCTACTTGTTATTCAGGTGTTCATTGCTTTATATTCTTACGCATGTTTTGTCGAATAAATTATTATTCCTCCTTTTAGGTTATAGATACCTCATTTAAAGAATAGTATTGGTGTAATATATATCATATTTATTCATTCAATTCATTTATATAATCACTATTCAATGAAGATCATGTAGAATGAGTCACATCACATCATGGAGACGGTAGGCCGTACGTACGCACGAGCGATGATATCGTTCCCATGATTGTGGAATTGTATTGAAGTGTATGGTGTATAATATTTCAGAAGAAATATTACTTTACAATAGTCACATATATTTATTTCTTCCATCATATACCCATCCAAGTATGTTAGTGATGAAATAAAAGATTACACCACAGCGTAGAGACGGTAAGCCGTACGTTCATAGGATGGATAAAAGATAGAACATGATTGTTTCATATTCATAATAACATATCAGTATAAAATTGACATTGGAGTTATCACTTAATAATTAAACAACTCATATAGATGAAGTAGAAGAAGAAATAAGTTTGAAAGAATCGGTAAAAGATATTACCTCTTCTTCGACGTGCCTCTTCTTAACCTCCTCTTAGGGTACTAAAGTTGGTATTTGAATAATACCAGGACCTATAGTATGTTTCTAAGAAAGTGGAGAAGATAAATTGGTAGGGGTTGGCCGAGCTTGAAGGCTCAAAATGGTGTGAGGAGGAGAGAGAGGAGGTACCCTTTTATAAGGGAGGAGAGGGGAACCTTTGGAAACCTAAGAAATATTAATTTATAATAAATTCAAAACCCACTTAAAAACTTCCAAAAATGACTTAAATACGAATATGAGAAGAGATATGGTTGTAATCTCATCATCCAATAAAATTTAGACATGTTGGGAATTTATTTTAAACCGTATCAACTTGATTTATCCTTATTTAATATATTTAATTTTATTTGTGGTAATAATATTCTAAATTTTAAATTGTTATAAAAAATTACTTATGTGTTGTGAATTGTCCATAATTAGATAAATTATGACATTTTAGACCTTATAAATTTCAATTTATAATTTTTAAATATTTTTGTGATTTTTAAACCATTTAATAATATGTTATTTTTATAAAATAACAATAGTGTCAATTTTGACACTATTCATTTATTTGAATTTAAATAAAATACACAGAGAATATATGTTTGAACCAAAATATTTAATAGATTTATAACATGTAATATTTATCTATAAAATTAATGGACCACTTTAATTAGTTCATATAATAATTATTTTAATATTTTTAAAACCATTTATTTGATATTTCAATCAATAAAATAATTTCTACATCACTATTGTGTCATCATTAATGACAATTATTTTATCCATAAAAATTATAAATAAATTATCATGATGTATATAAGTTTATTATATTTTTGGATACATTTTATATTAGAAGTTTTATAAAGTTTATCACTAAATTAAAATTATTACACTTATAAGATATAAGAGAGTGACATGTTGTCACTTTCTTTGGTTTTAATAATAATTATTTAATTTTCACGGTCAAAAGTCCATGAAACGAATATATCCCAACCCTTAGGTGATATGGGTTGACTTTTATTCATCCAATAGAATTTTGGCATGTGTTAGGGTGATTTTATAATCTTAGGTTTACCCTTAATTACCCGATTTACCTTTAACTGTAGTAAATAAAAATTACCGTAGTTACTATTAATAATATAAAAAAAGTAACCTATTAACATAATTTGGACCCACTGAATCCAAATATGGAATCCATTTTTCAAAATTTAAAACACAAAAGTTGCAGTAATTAAATTAAAATTTATCCCATTTTTAAGAAAACAAGTTTTAAAAGTTCAAACATTTCCAAAGATTGAAATGTTTTTACCTATGAATTTAATGTAAAATTAATGGTAATGAAATAAATTATATTAAATGGTAAAAATATATTCTTTTTATAATTTAAAACCAATAATGTAGAGACCTGAATCTTGATGTACATAGACATTACATTACTTTTTCGGAATACTTAGTACATAACAAAAACACACACACAAGGACCGTAATAGTTTAGTGTCTTTGGAAACTTGGAATATAATATTCTAATCGGGGCGAAAGATCTTAAACATCTCCCATAAAGATCTTCCTTTTTTTATACCTAAAACCTTTCTTTATATCCTGGGGAAAATAAAACATAAAAGGGTGATCTCAAATGCTCAGTAAGGGTAAACAAAAGAAATATCAATCACATCATATTCATAAGAACATAACATTTTGGAAATCTTAACCTGCAAAAGAGAGAATAATTTCATAACATGGGATAAATCATAGTAGTGAAATGAAATCCCAATAATCATAACTTAAAACATGAAACTTTGTGTCATACACACATAATCATAGAGAATCATTTCTTATTAGTCAATACTCATTGCCAAGACTATCTTAGTGGAAAAAGTCCATTTCTGAACCGAGTCACCCTCGTTTCAGTCCTGTTTCACTGAACCGGTATAACCTACCGTTCCAGCCATGTCTATCTCAAGAGATATAAAATCTTTACCCAATGCATTGGAGGGAGATATAGTTCGCACCCATCTCATAATGATACCATTCTTATGTGTGCCACAAAATCATAAACAATACATCATAGCATAACCCATGTAATAAAAATGGGATTCTTAAACATTGTGACATCATAAAACAATTAATATAAGATAAAGGAATTCATAAAAATAATTCCATCACAACATAATCAAATAAATGTAATAATAGGGATAAAAACAGAACCCTTTATTATCTAAGATGGAAAATAATTTTGATAAAACACTTGAACTCCATTCTTGAGGAAAATATCCTTTCTCCTTAAAAAACACTTTTCCTTTCTTAACATGTCGTACAATTCTAAACTAAAAGAAGTTGATTAAAAATAAACTTGAAAACTTGTAAAGGAAGCTTCTTGGAAATAATTATTTAAAAACCCATTCATGCCATATAAGTTAAAAAAACATTCTTCGTACTTTTGTCAGAAAAGTCAAAAAGCACCTCGTATGAAAAATGACAAAAGATTCCTTTCATATATTTTACTAAAAACTCACCGAAGGGTAAAATTGGATTTAAAAAATTGTAGGTGGATGGAAATAACATTACATATTGAGGAAACATGGATGTGGATGATAAAATACACCCCAGTAAATTCTAAAGTATAAACAATCTCGGATAAAAATGAGATTGTGATATTTCCCTTACCTTAGGTCCGATATGCTTCGTAAGTGTCCGAAACTCCTTTATAATGATTTAAATAATGTTATTGACTTATTCCAGAATCATAATTATTGTTATTATTTCATATATGGTCATATTCTTAGCTTCTTATTAGTAATATTTCATTACTACTTGTTATTCGGGTGTTTATTACTATTTGTTCTTATGCGTGTTTGTTGAATAAATTCTTATTCTTCTCTTTAGGTTATAGATACCTCATTTCCAGAATGGTATTAGTGTAATATATATCATATTAATTCATTCAATTCATTTATATAATCATTATGATATGAAGATCATGTAGAACGAGTCGCATCACATCGTGGAGACGGTATTTCGTACGTACGCACGAGTGATGATATCGTTCCTATGATCGTGGAATTGTATTGGAGTGTATGTATACTATTTCAGAATTAGTATCACTTTATAATATTCATATATAGTCATTATTTACACCATTATACCCATCCCAGTAAGGTGGTGGTGGAAAATAGATTACACCACGGTGTGGAGACGGTATTCCGTACGTACGCACGCGCGGTGATTTCTTTTTCCGTAGGATGGATAGATGGTGAAATAGGGTTGTTTCATACTTATAATAACATATCAGTATATGAGTGATACTGATGTTATTACTTTATCATGAAACAACTAAAGAAGAATAAGTTGAAGAAGAAATAAATTGAAAAAGATCGGTAATGGATATTAACTCTTTTTGACGCGCCTTTTCTTAACCTCCACTTAAATAACTAAGGATGGTCTTTGAAGAATACCAGGACCTCTAGGATTATACTAGGGAAGTTGAGAAGAGATTTTGTCAGGGGTTGGCCGAGCTTGAATGCTCAAATTGGCGTGAGGAGGAGAGGGAGGAGGTGCCCTTTTATAAGGGCGGATAGGGGCACCTTAGGAAAATCTCAAAATATTATTTTATATTAAGGTCAAATTAGGTTTATAATGGTTCTAAAGGGTCTTATTTAGAAGCTAAAGTGGTTATGGGTCGAAATCCTCTCATCCAATAGGATTTAGACAAGTTTAGGTTATTATTTTAACCTTATCAATTAGATTTAACTCTAAGTTAAATAATTTAACTTTTACCGTGTCTTTTTGTTTTCTTACACTATATGGTTAATAAACTTACCATAACAAGCCAAACGAATCCCAAGTTATTTATTATTAATATATATATCCTTATCTAAGTCATTTGTCCGAACCTTAGATTTTTAGGAATTAAATAACAATTAATAATATAATATTTGTTTTAAAAACTAATTTATGTCAATTTTGACACTATTTGGTACATGATTTTTATGAAATTCATATAAGAATGATAAGTTCAAAACAAGTTACTTATATCAACAATAACATGTCATATTAACCTATAAAATTAATTTAAGTCATAAAAAGTCTCAAATTACATTTATTTGGGCATTTATAACATCAATTATGTCAATATTTCATTAATATGACAATTACTGCATCATCTTTGTGTCATAATAAATGATAATTATTTAATCACTAAAAATTCTAAATAAATTCCTATAATTCAGATAATTGTATTATATTTATGGATACTATTCAGGTTCTAAGTTTCATGAAGTTTATCATTAGATTGAAATTATAATACTTATAAGATTTAAGAAAGTGACATGTTGTCACATTCTTTGGTTTTAATAATAATGAAATTATTTTCATGGAAAAAAGTCCATTAAATGAATCTAATCCGACCCTTAGATGATATGGGTAGACTTTTAGTCATTTAATAGGATTTTGACATGTGTTAGGGTAATTTTATAATATTATATTTACCCTTAATTACCCGATTTACCTTTAACTATGGTAAATAAAATTTACCGTAGTTACTATTCATAATTCCCAAAAATAAAAAGTAGATTATTAACATAATTTGGATCCACTGATTCCAAATATGGAATCCATTTTTCCAAATTCAATACACAAAAGTTGCAGAAATTAAATTAAAATTAATCCCGTTGTCGAAAGAAAATGGGTTTTTCTTTAAAACATTGCAAAAGATTGAATTGATTTAACCTACGAATTCAAGGTAAAATCAATGCTAATGACATACATTATATTAAATGGTAAAAATATATTCTATTTATACTTTAAAACCATTCAATATTATAATTTAACCACATAATATATTACGATGAAAAAAGTTGTTTTTAATTAAAATATAGCGTGTTTTTACTATTCATTAAAATATGAAAGTTATCGGAAAAAAATCAAAACTTTATCTAATGTAAATTTTTATATCTTGATTCAAAAGAAGAATTTTATTTTGTCAAATTGAACATATAAACATGTCAAAAACTAGATTTAAAGTTGGTGCGCCATCAAAAGGCGGCAAAACTGCATTTTTTGAAAAATACTTATTTTACCCGAAAAATTTATTTTGTTCTTATACCATATTTTAGAAAATGTGTAAGATGAATAATAATGTTATAAAATTAAAAATTTATTTAATACTATTCATAACGGCTATTTCCTGACAATATTATAATAATATATCGTTGTTTATTAAAACCCGGTATTGCGTACAACACACGCTATCAAGGAAGGTCGCGATTGCGTGTAATGCAAGCCAAGTCAAGGTTGCGTGTTGTGAAATAATAACAGAATCCAACCATATTTGATTTATACATTGAATATATATATATATATATATACTCAATGTTGCGTAGAATAACTATTATCAAAATTGTGTGTAACACGATCCAAGAATAGTGTTGCGTATACTGCAAGATAATACGGTGTTGCGTATAGCGCAAGGTAATCTTGGTGTAGAATACAACACAAGAAATTAATGAAATTAAAAGAATATTTTTCATAAAATCTCGGGGTGTTACATTCTACCCCCCTTAAAATGAATTTCGCCCTCGAAATTCGTCGGGGTTATAAATCGTTTACTATTCATAAAAACCCACATCGTAAAAAGAAATACCAAAACTGAACTTTAAAAACTAAAGTATGAAATATAACAGTTACCCAAATGAACTCATCACTGGGTTTCCATATAGGAGAAAATATGGACATGGAAGAGAAATCTAACCGTCATGTTCTGATGAAGAGTGGTAGAGAACATGGCTGTGAAAAAGCCAACAATCACATAGCTATTGATTTGTGGTGATCTAAGGTACCATCTGATTCATCGGATATAAGGGCAGTAGGACAACATTTTTGGTTTTTCAAAATCATTTCCCTAAAGTTGATGAAATTAGAATTAGAAGAAATACTTTTGTGATTTTGGTATAGTCTCACCGTTTTTCATTCTTTGGACAATTTCCACTTCATCTCTTAAAGAAATGAAGTTGAATTTGTCATTCGTGATGTGTTAGCAGATCATGTGATAGAATGATGGGTCATTCCATTTGTCTCAAAAAAAAGGTTAGAAAAGTTATCAAAAAAAATACATAAGTCCATCTATAGTGAGATTAATCTTATATAGTTCCTAAAATGAAATTATACTGCTTAATATAATAAAACTAGTTTCTACTAAACAGGGACTTCTTGTAGGCCAGTGGTAGGCAAAAAAGGCCAGTCGCACTTCGGTTGTGGGTTCGATTCTCACAGCCTTGTCCGACGCGATGGGATGTCGCCCGTCCTGCAGGTTGTCCTTTTTCTAAAACTATATTACTATAACATCCCATCAATAATATCGAAAAAAAACTTCTATCCTTAAACAATACTAACTTATGTCCAACATAATCCATTCCAATCTTTAGGCTTATCCATAATACTGCAGTCCATTCTCATAATATAGTGAAAACGATTTCCAGAGATTTGATACCATCTTTGATCCCCATATATCATAAGATATATCTTTTTGGTCACATTCCAAACATTCAAAGGCCTTAATCATGTACTCTCTTGAATACCCATTGAACCTTAGTGAAAACATGAATGCAGTTAAAAGTTAACACTTTCCACATACCAAAATCCTCAAAATTCTATATACTCAAACCATGATATCACTTAGTCCTTATATCAATCATGAGCTCATGAATACTGTCAAATATTTCATTTTCTCATTTTCCCTTCATTATGCGCATATCATCTTTTTTCCAAAAATATCTCAATCACTTTCCATGGTTACGGGTACCATAAAATTATTGAAAACCACAGTAGACCAATACATAAATATTCCAATATTCCACGATACTATATACAACATTATTTTGTAATCCCATTAAATATACACTTAATCATTCCACCACATCGTTATCATATTCAACATCGCCAATGGTGATCGCATGTGACTTCCCTTTGTCCTTTGCCTTATGTGGTTGCTCATGTCTATCATCACTAACCCTTGGATTAGGGCATTTATTAGCATAATTCCCCATTTCCTTGCACTTGAAGCATTGAAGTGTTGGTGGTGCTTTCTCTGTAGTCTTTTATTTATTCCCATTATTAGAAACCCTTTTTCCATTACTTCGACACTCAGCTGCTCGATGACCTTCTTTTCCACACTTAAAACATTTTCTAGTCCCTTTAAGACAATCTCCACCATGCTTCTTTCCACACTTTGAGCATAAGGAAACATTCATCTTTTTTTCACCATTATTCTGAGATTTCTCCTTGAACTCCATATTTCGTTTCTTGTCAAAACTATGAGATGGATAAGTAACACCAACTTCCATTTCTACCTTGATAGCACAACGCACAATTTCTTCATAGCTACTGAAGTCTCTTATAGCTAATTCCCTTAGAAGATTTGGTTTTAAGCCACTGAAGAATCGATCAACTTTACTTTCAGGTTGGATGATAAATCCAGATGCATACTTGGATGGCCTTGTAAAATTCGCTTCGTATATACCAACAGATTCGTCATCCTTTTGCTTTAGTTCAAGAAAATCCTTCTCCATCTTTGTTCGAAGAATACGAGGGAAGTACTTATTGAAAAATAAGTTCTTGAACTCGTCCCATTCCATGGACTCAATTTCATCCCTTTGCCTCGTATTCTTAATAAGATTCCACCTTTGATCAACATCACCTTCCAAACGATACACTACTAAGATGACTTTATCATGCTCAGAACATTGAAGAACTGAAAATATCTTTTCAGTGGTACTGATCCATTGTTCAGCAACAAGTGGATCGAAAGACCCACTGAAAGAAGGTGGACGTTGCCAAATGAAGGACTCAATAGAATATTGTTCCCTTCTCTTCTCATTTGGAAGTCCAGAATGATTCATAGCTTGTGTAAGAATAACAATAAGATTTTTCACTCCATCTCCCATAACATTTGTTTGTTCAGGAGTACAATCATTGCATTGTCCATTGCATTGATCAACACGGTTCCTTCGGGTTCCAGCCATCGTCTAAAACCCAAAAAGAATAGTATGAGAGGAAAAAATCATGCTAGAGAAAACAACATAATAAAGAGGGAGTACCCTTAATATCTAACATCTTAGGTTAAATTATAAGATCATTACCGTAGTTCTAGGACTATATCCTATACGTATACTTATCCTTAGGGACATCCCTAGACATACCTTAGAAATATCTCTAGGGATCTCACTAACGGTCCCACATCCTAGTTTCCAAAGGTTGACTAAACCTTTCCTCTGATACCAACTGTAGAGACCCAAAGCTTGACGTACATAGACATTACATTACTTTTGCAGAATACTTAGTACATAACAAAAACACACACACAAGGACCGTAATAGTTTAGTGTCTTTGGAAACTCGGAACATAATCTTCTAATCGTGGTGAAAGATCTTCAACATCTCCCATAAAGATCTTCCTTTTTTTAATACCTAAAACCGTTCTTTATATCCTGGGGAAAATAAAACATAAAAGGGTGAGCTCAAATGCTCAGTAAGGGTAAACAAAAGAAATATCAATCACATCATATTCATAAGAACATAACATTTTGGAAATCTTAACCTGCAAAAGAGAGCATAATTTCATAACATGGGATAAATCATAGTAGTGAAATGAAATCCCAATAATCATAACTTAAAACATGAAACTTTGTGTCATACACACATAATCATAGAGAATCATTTCTTATTTGTCAAGACTCATTTCCAAGACTATCTTAGTGGACAAAGTCCATTTCTGAACCGAGTCACCCTCGTTTCAGTCCTGTTTCACTGAACCGTTATAACCTACCGTTCTAGCCATGTCTATCTCATGAGATATAAAATCTTTACCCAATGCATTGGAGGGGGATATAGGTCCCACCCATCTCATAATGATACCATTCTTATGTGTGCCACAAAATCATAAACCATACATCATAGCATAACCCATGTAATAAAAATGGGATTCTTAAACATTGTGACATCATAAAATAATTCATATAAGATAAAGGAATTCATAAAAATAATTCCATCACAACATAATCAAATAAATGTAATAATAGGGATAAAAACAGAACCCTTTATTATCTTACATGGAAAATAATTTTGATAAAACACTTGAACTTCATTCTTGAGGAAAATACCCTTTCTGCTTCAAAAACACTTTTCCTTTCTTAACATGTCGTACAATTCTAAACTAAAAGAAGTTGATTAAAAATAAACTTGAAAAATTGTAAAGGAAGCTTCTTGTAAATAATGATTTAAAAACCCATTCATGTCGTATAAGTTAAAAAAAACATTCTTCGTACTTTTGTCAGAAAAGTCAAAAAGTACCTCGTACGAAAAACGACAAAAGATTCCTTTCATATATTTTACTAAAAACTCACCGAAGGGTAAAATTGGATTTAAACAATTTTAGGTGGATGGAAATAACATTAAATATTGAGGAAACATGGATGTGGATGATAAAATACACCCCAGTAAATTCTAAAGTATAAATAATCTCGGATAAAAATGAGATTGTGATATTTCTCTTACCTTAGGTTCGATATGCTTCGTAAGTGTCCGAACCTCCTGTATAATGATTTAAATAATGTTATTGACTTATTCCAGAATCATACTTATTGTTATGATATCATATATGGTCATATTCTTAGCTTCTTATTAGTAATATTTCATTACTACTTGTTATTCAGGTGTTTATTACTTTTTGTTCTTATGCGTGTTTGTCGAATAAATTCTTATTCTTCTCTTTAGGTTATAGATACCTCATTTACAGAATGATATTAGTGTAATATATATCATATTAATTCATTCAATTCATTTATATAATCATTATGAAATGAAGATCATGTAGAACGAGTCACATCACATCGTGGAGACGGTATTCCGTACGTACGCACGAGTGATGATATCGTTCCTATGATCGTGGAATTATATTGGAGTGTATGTATACTCTTTAAGAATCAGTATCACATTATAATAGTTATATATAGTCATTATTTACACCATTATACCCATCCCAGTAAGGTGGTGGTGGAAAATAGATTACACCACGGCGTGGAGACGGTATTCCGTACGTACGCACGCGCGGTGATTTCTTTTTCCGTAGGATGGATAGATGTTGAAATAGGGTTGTTTCATACTTATAATAACATATAAGTATATGAGTGATACTGATGTTATTACTTTATCATGAAAGAACTAAAGAAGAAGAAGTTGAAGAAGAAAGAAATTGAAAAAGATCGGTAATGGATATTACCTCTTTTTGACGCGCCTTTTCTTAACCTCCACTTAAAGAACTAAGGATGGTCTTTGAAGAAGACCAGGATCTCTAGGATGATACTAGGGAAGTGGAGAATAGATTTTGGTAGGGGCTGGCCGAGCTTTAATGCTCAAATTGGTGTGAGGAGGAGAGGGAGGAGGTGCCCATTTATAAGGGAGGAGAGGGGCACCTTAGGAAAATCTCAAAATATTATTTTATATTAAGGTCAAATTCGGTTTATAATGGTTCCAAAGGGTCTTATTTCTAAGGTAAAGTGGTGATGAGTCAAAATACTTTCATACAATAGGATTTAGACAATTTTAAGTTATTATTTTAACTTTATCAATTAGATTTAACTCTAAGTTAAATAATTTAACTTTTACCGTGTCTTTTTGTTTTCTTACACTATATGGTTAATAAACTTACCATAACAAGCCAAACGAACCCCAAGTTGTTTATTATTAATATATCTATCATTATCTAAGTCATTTGGCCGAAACTTAGATTTTTAGGAATTAAATAACAATTAATAATATAATATTTGTTTTAAAAACTAATTTATGTCAATTTTGAGACTATTTGGTACATGATTTTTATGAAATTCATAACATAATGATAAGTTGTAACCAAGTTACTTATATCAACAATAACATGTCATAGTAACCTATAAAATTAATTTAAGTCATAAAAAGTCTCAAATTACATTTATTTGGGCATTTATAACATCAATTATGTCAATATTTCATTAATAAGACAATTACTGCATCATCTTTGTATCATAATAAATGATAATTATTTAATCCCTAAAAATTATAAATAAATTCCTATGATGTAGATAATTGTATTATATTTCTGGAGACTATTCATGTTCTAAGTTTCATGAATTTTATCACTAGATTAAAATTATTATACTTATAAGATTTAAGAAAGTGACATGTTGTCACATTCTTTGGTTTTAATAATAATTAAATTATTTTCATGAAAAAAAGTCCATTAAATGAATCTAATCCGACCCTTAGGTGATATGGGTCGACTTTTAGTCATACAATAGGATTTTGACATGTGTTAGGGTAATTTTATTATATTATATTTACCCTTAATTACCCGATTTATCTTTAACTATGGTAAATAAAATTTACCGTAGTTACTATTCATAATTTCAAAAAATAAAAAGTATCTTATTAAAATAATTTGGATCCACTGATTATAAATATGGAATCCATTTTTCCAAATTCAATACACAAAAGTTGCAGAAATTAAATTAAAATTAATCCCGTTGTCGAAAGAAAACAGGTTTTTCTTTAAAACATTGCAAAAGATTGAATTGATTTAACCTACGAATTCAAGGTAAAATCAATGCTAATGACATACATTATATTAAATGGTAAAAATATATTTTATTTATACTTTAAAACCATTCAGTATTATAATTTAACCACATAAGATATTACGATGAATAAAGTTGTTTTTAATTAAAATATAGCGTGTTTTTACTATTCATTAAAATATGAAAGTAATGGGAAAAATATCAAAACTTTATCTAATGTAAATTTTTATATCTTGATTCAAAAGAAGAATTTTATTTTGTCAAATTGAACATATAAACATGTCAAAAACTAGATTTAAAGTGGGTGTGCCATCAAAAGGCGGCAAAACTGCATTTTTTGAAAAATACTTATTTTACCCGAAAAATTTATTTTGTTCTTATACCATGTTCTAGAAAATGTGTAAGATGAATAATAATGTTATAAAATTCAAAATTTAGTTAATACTATTCATAACGTCTAGTTCATGACAATATTATAATAATATATCGTTGTTTATTAAAACCCGGTATTGCGTACAACACACGCTATCCACTACGGGAAAAGGGGTTTTTGCGACGGGTTATTTGCGACGGGAATAAATCCCGTCGCAAATAACCACTTATTTGCGACGGGGGAATCTCACCCGTCGCAAAAGGCTTGGCGCGCAAAGCGCGCCAAACCGCGGGAAAGTTATTTGCGACGGGTGGTGACCACCCGTCGCAAATAACCGGCGGCAGTAAAAACTATTTGCGACGGGAATATACCCCGTCGCAAATACCCGGCGGCGGTAAAAATTATTTGCAACGGGAATATACCCCCCGTCGCAAATAGTATGTCGGCAGGTTAATATTTGCGACGGGACCCGTCGCAAATAACTATTTAACCGTTGACCGTGATAAATGCGGGCTCAAGTATTTGCGACGGGACCCGTCGCAAATAATACTATTTGCGACGGGTATCCAGTCGCAAATACTCCCGTCGCAAATAATCTAACCTATAAATACCCCCACCCATTTTTTCCCATTCATTCTCAACTTCTCTCAAAACTCTATTTTTAGAGTTCACAGTTTCTTAAGTTTAATTTTTATTTCCAGATTTGATATTAGTGTCTTCAACAATTATCGGAGATCAACCTCAGATCAATTTTAAAGGTATTTATTTTCTGTTTAATTTAATATTTAATTTAAATTTTTTATTAGTTTTATTTATTTTTAATTAGTTGTAATTTAATTGTGTTTATATTGTTTTGTTATTTAATAAATTTAAATTATTAGTATTAACTGTTCATAGTTAATGGTAATTAGTAGTAATTAATAATTATTAGAAATAATTAATAATAAATAGGAATAAACCTCCCCCATGCGCGCATTAACCTTTACAACTAATCCATTTCATTTTTTATACATTTAATGATCTATTTATATATATATAGTTATATTTATTCATATATTAATATGGATTTATATTAATATAAATATATTTGGTTATATAAATATATATATATATATTTATTCGTATATTAATATATATTTATTCTATATATATATATATATGTAGTTATAAGTTTTTATTTGTATATTTATTTGTATATTAATTAATATATATTTATAAGCTTAGTTTTAAATAAATTTATAAAATATGGGTTTTTATGTATATGTATAAATAAATAAATAAATAAATAAATACATATATACAGTAGATACACACACACACACACATATATATGTATAGTTATGAATGAATACATAGGAATGAGGGGGTGAAAATCCACCTAGAATGTTAAAACGGCTATAACTTCTAATTCGTAAGTCCGTTACAACTCCACAACCAGTAAAATCGAAGAACATGAAACGATCTTCGATATGATATGTGGTACAGGCCAAACGGACATCCGGATCAGGTGTTATAGCCATTTGAATGTTTAAATGACCATAACTTCTAATCCAGAAGTCTGTTTCAGCTCCACAATCAGTCAAATCGAAGAACATGAAATGATCTTCGATATGATATATGGTAGAGGTTTATTGGACATCGGGAGCAGAAGTTATGGCTGTTTAAACGGTGAAAAACCGGGGTACCCTGACTAAAAAATCAGTTTTGGAGGCCTTCTGGGCCTTTTTGGCCTTGAAACAACCTTGGACGGGTTCCACCGGTCCATAGCGCTGTAGAGATCATCGCATGCTTCGATTTGATATGCTGTAGAGCTCAAACGGAGTCCCGGATCAAAAGTTATGGCCGTTTGAAGTTTGGGTTTCATTTTTAACTTATTTTCCATCTTTCATTAATTTTTTTTATTTTTTTTATATTCAAAGAGTTACTAAATAACTATTAACTGATAAAAATTACATAATTACTAATTAAAAATATTTTTTAATTTATTTTATAAGCCTCTTTTACTGAACATCTTATACATTCATATTTGATTTTCATTCTTCTTTTCTAAAACATATTTAAAAAATAAATATTATATTTATATCAATATAAATAGGTTTATTGATTTATATAATAATAAATGAATTTTTAAATTTTTTTTTAATTTTTTTTATTATTATTTGCGATGTGAATATATTCCCGTCGCAAATACCCGCTTCGAAGCAACCATTTGCGACGGGAATATGGCCCGTCGCAAATACTTTTTGCGACGGGCCCGTCGCAAAAGATTTTTTTAAAAAAAACCAGAAACCTATTTGCGACGGGCCAATTTCCCGTCGCAAATACGTGTTTTTGCGACGGGTCCGTCGCAAAAAAAATTAGTTGCGACGGCATTTTCTGCAACGGGCGATTTGCGACGGGGCCCCGTCGCAAAAGGCTATTTACGACGGGATCCCGTCGCAAATGACCCGTCGCAAATATCTATATTTCCCGTAGTGATCGGGGAAGGTCGCGATTGCGTGTAATGCAAGCCAAGTCAGGGTTGCGTGTTGTAAAATAATAACAGAATCCAACCATATTTCATTTATACATTGAATATATATATATATACTCAATGTTGCATAGAATAACTATTATCAAAATTGTGTGTAACACGATCCAAGAATAGTGTTGCATATACTGCAAGCTAATACGGTGTTGCGTATAGTGCAAGGTAATCTTGGTGTAGAATACAACACAAGACATTAATGAAATTAAAAGAATATTTTTCATAAAATCTCGGGGTGTTAGAAATAAATATTATAATTTAACTATATAAATTATCTTGATGAAAAAAGTTGTTTTTTACTAAAATTTAGCGTATTTTTACCATTCATCAAAATAAGAAACTTATCAGAAAAATACCAAAATTCTATCCAATGTAAATTTTTATATCATGATTCAAAATAAGAAGTTTATTTTGTAAAATTAAACTTATAAACTTGTCAAAAATTATATTTATAAAGGGTGCGCCATTAAAAGGCGGTAAAACTGCATTTTTTTTGAAATATACTTCTTTTATCCTAAAAATTGATTTTTTTTCATACCTCATTCTTGGAAATATGTAAGATTAATTATAATGTTATAAAATTAAAAATTCAGTTAATACTATTCATAACATCTAGTTCATAATATTATAATAATATATCAATGTTTAGTGAAACTTGGCATTGCGTGCAACACAAGCTATCGAGGAAGGTTGCTTTTGCGTGTAACGCAAGCCAAGCTAGTTTTGTGTTTAGTGAAAGATTCTCTTGGTGTTGCGTATAACATAAGACATAAAAAAATATTTCTCATAATATCTCATGGTGTTACATTCTACCCCCCTTAAAATGAATTTCTCCCTCAAAATTCGTCATTTCGTAACAAACAGATGAGGATTCCTCTCCCTCATCATATCCTCAAGTTCCCATGTAGCTTATTCTAATCGGTGGTTCCTCCATAAAACTTTAACCAAGAGAGTGGTCTTGTTTCGTAGAACTTTTTTGCTACGATCCAGAATCTCTATCGGCTGTTCTTCATAAGAAAGATCTTGCTCCAGCGGTACAACTTCTGAGCTTAGTACATGTGATAGATCAAGTATGTACTTTCTTATGAGAGATACATGGAACACATCATGAACTTGGGAGAGATTTGGTGGAAGTTCAAATCAGTATTCTACCTTCCCAACACGATCCAGTATTTCAAAAGGACCAATATACCTAGGGATCAGCTTTCCCTTCTTTCCAAATCTCATTACTCTCTTCCAAGGAGATATTCGTAAGAACACTTTATCACCCACTTCAAACTGTAGGTCTTTTCTTCGGTTGTCGACATAACTTTTTTGTCGACTCTGAGCTTCTCTTATGTGTTGTTGAATAGATCTTAACTTTTCTGCCATCTCATCAACAAGATCAAGTCCTAATATCTTTCTTTCCCCTACTTCATCCCAACAAGTTGGAGTTCGACATTTCTTTCCATAGAGATATTCATAAAAAGCCATCTGAATACTGGAGTGAAAGCTATTATTATATGAAAATTCCACCAAAGGTAGGTGTTGATCCCATCCACCATTGAAATCCCTAGAGCAAGATCTCAACATGTGTTCTAGAGTTTGAATTTTCCTCTATGACTGACCGTATGTCTGAGGATGATAAGTAATGCTGAAACTCAACTATGTATCTAGATCATGCTGAAGACTTCACCAAAACTTTGAGGTAAACCTCGGATCCCGATCAGATATAATGTAAAGTGGTACTCCATGAAATCTTACTACTTCCTTCACATATATTCTGTCAAGCTGATCAAGAGATAAATCTTCTCTAATAACAATGAAGTGTGCCGACTTCATAAGATGATCAACTATAACCTAGATAGAATTATTACCTTTGGATGTTTTTGGAAGTCTGGTGACAAAGTCCATAGTGATGTTTTCCCATTTCCATTCTGGTATGGGTAATGGTTGTAACATCCCCTTAGACTTCTATCTCTCAGCTTTAACTTGCTGACAAACCAAGAATCAAGATACATATTCAGCAACATTTCTTTTCATGCCATCCCACTAGAAGTACTCTTTCATATCCCTATACATCTTCGTGCTTCCAGGGTGAATAGAGAATGAATAACTATGATCTTCATCCAATATTTCCTTCTTTAATTCTGGGACAGGAGTAACACAAACCTGATTCCTGAACCTTATTATTTCATCACAATCAATGTGAAATTCAGGAACATTTCTCACCTTCTTTTGTAACTCTACATCTTCTTTCTGTGCCTCTTTAATCTTCACATGTATAGATGGTTGAACATTCATTTGAGAAATATAAGATTTCCCCCCTTCCATTATAATTCCAAGATACATCCTTTGTAAATCCATAAATATTGGATCTTTTGTGATCCTCATCATGGATAATCTAGCATGGTCTTATCAACTTAATGCGTCTGCCACCTTGTTTGCTTTCACATGGTGGTAATGAATGGAGCAGTCGTAATCCTTAATCAGCTCCAACCACCTTCTTTGGCGCATATTCATCTCCTTTTGTGTGAAAATATACTTTAAAATTTTATGATCAGTATAAATATCACACCTTTTACCATAAAGATAATGCCTCCAAATCTTTAATGCAAAGATTACCGCAGATAATTCCAAATCATGAGTTGGGTAATTTTTCTCATGGATTTTCAACTATCGTGAGGCATAAGTTATCACCATATCATTTTGCATGAGAGCACACCCCAATCCCTTCTTGTATGCATCACTGTAGATCACAAACCTTTCTCCACTACAAGGCAGTGTGAGCATAGGTTCAATGGATAACCTTCTTTTTAACTCCTTGAAATTCTATTCACACTCCTTTTTCCAAATGAACTTAACTCCTTTTCGAGTCAACCTGGTGAGTGGATTAGATAATCGTGAAAAATATTTGAAAAAACGTCGATAATATCCATCCAAACCATGAAAACTTCGGATCTCAGTTACTGTTGTTGGTCTTGACCATCTTTCAATAACCTCTGTTTTTTATGGATCCACAGATATCCCCTCTTTTGAGATTATGTGACCCAAAAATGAAACTTTTTGAAGCTAAAATACACACTTGGTAAATTTGACATAATACTTCTCCTTTATCAGGGTCTTCAATACAATTCTCAAGTGATCTTCATGTTCTTACTTTCTCTTTGAATAGTCAAGAATATCGTCTATAAAGACTACCAAAAACTGATCAAGATAGTATCTAAAGACTCTATTCATTAAATTCATGAAGATATCAGGGGCATTAGTAAGACCAAATGACATCACTATAAATTCATAGTTTCTATACCTTGTATGGAAAGCCGTCTTTAGTATATACTCCATTTTGACCCTTAATTGATGATACCCTGAATGAAGATAAATCTTGGAAAAGTATTGAGCTCCGCGTAGTTGGTGAAATAAGTCATCAATGCATGGGAGAGGATATTTGTTCTTGATAGTGGTCTTGTTAAGTTCTCGATAACCAATGCAGAGTCTCATTGATCCATCTTTCTTCTTAACAAACAGAAAAGGTGCTCCCCAAGGTGATGCACTAGGGCATATGAATCCCTTATCAAGATTCTCTTGGAGTTTCTTCTTCAATTCCTGCAACTAAATTGGATCCATTCTATAAGGTGTCTTTGAAATGGGAATAGAACCCGGTATGAGCTCTATTGAAAACTCAACTTCACGATTTGGTGGAAGACCTGGAAATTCCTCTGGAAAGACATCATAAAACTCTCATACAATGGGAATATTCTTAATCGTGAGTTTCTCTCCAACCATTTGAGATAAATAACCTTCATTTATTGGAATCAAGACCCATAAGATGGAAGAAATTTCCACTGGAAGGTTATATTCATCCTTGCATCTATAGATGATCATAGATTGATCAGGAATATGAAAGGTGACTTCCCTTCTTTGTAAATTGATATGAGCTCCATATAAGGAAATCCAATCCATGCCAAGAATCACATCAAATTCCACTATAGGAAGGATCACAAGATTTGCAGGAATCACTTTCCTACAAACGTCAAATGGAGAAGAATTATAAACTTTTGATGCAACCGTTGTGCCATTAAGAGTTGTCACAACTAACTCAACATCTAATTGTTGAGGTTGTACGACGATACCCTTATAAAATTCTTTAGAAATAAAAGAGTGGGTGGATCTAGAATCAAATAAAACATTTGATACTTTAGAGTGGATGGTAAGTGTACCTTTCACCACTTCGTTATCGTACTCCACATCACCGATAGAAATTGCATGTGACTTTCCTTTGTCTTTGGCCTTAAGAGTTTGTTGACGTCGATCATCATCAACAACCTTTGGATTAGGGCATTGATTAGCATAATTCCCCATTTCCTTGCACTTGTAACATTGAAGTGTAGGAGGTTCATTCTGTGTAGCCTTTTATTTGTTCACATTACTAGACATCTTTTTCCCATCATTTCGGCATTCAAATGCTCGATGAACTTCTTTTCCACATTTGAAACATTTACTTGTCCCTTTAAGACAATTCCCTCCATGTTTCTTTCCACACTTTGAGCATAAGGGAAAACTCATCTTTTTTTTTTCAGTGTGGTCTTTAAATTTCCCTTTGAATTCCATTTTCCTCTTCTTATCAAACCCATATGACTAATGGTTTACTCTAATCTCCATCTCAACCTTGAGAGCACATCGAACAATTTCCTCATATCTATTGAAGTCCTTTATGACTAACGCCATTCGAAGATTTGGTTTTAAGCCAATAAATAATTGATCAATCTTAATCTCAGGTTGGATAATAATTCTAGAAGCATACCTTGCAAGTCTTGTAAAATTTCCTTTATAGGTACCAAAAGATTAATCATCCTTTTGATTTAGTTCATGAAACTCCTTCTCCATCTTTGTTCAAAGAATACGAGGGAATTACTTATTAGAAAATCTGTTCTTGAACTCGTCCCATTCCATGGACTCAATTTCATCTATTTGCCTCGTATTCTTGATAAGATTCCACCATTGATCATCTTCACCTTCCAAACGATATACTGATAAGATGACTTTATCATGTTCAGAACATTGTAGAACTAAAAATACCTTTTTAGTGGTACTGATCCATTGTTCAGCCACTAATAGATCAGTAGACCCGCTGAATGAGGGTGGATGCTGCCTCATGAAGGATTCAACATAATTTTGCTCCTTCCTTTGCTCGTTTGGAAGTCTTTCATGATTCATAGCTTGAGAAAGTTGTGTGAGAACGGCTAAAAGATTTTTCATTCTAGCTCCCATAACGTTTGGTTTCTTAGGGGACAATCATTGCATTTCCCATCGCATTCAGCATTAACACGGTTCCTTTGGGTTCCAGCCATTGACTAAAACCAATAAGCATAGTGTGAGAAACACTAATAATAATTGGAAAACCACATAATCAAGAATAAAATATCACACTTAAGGTCTTATCATAGGTTATTTATGTCCATTTCTAAAACAATAATATTGTGTTCTATGCTTAGACATATCCTTAGGGTTCTTACTAAGGTTTTCACATCCTAATTTCCAAAGGTTGACTATACCTTTCCTCAGATACCAACTATAATGACCCATACATTACATACATTGTTATTACTTCAGAATTGAAGCATACTTATTACAATATATAACAAAACCATGATAGGACAATATAGGTATAGTTTCTTTAGAAACTGGGAAACATAAACAACTGGTTTATAAAGCATCTACATTTTATCCCGTTTATTTCCTCACATCTAGAGTCCCTTTTGGCATATACTACTTAATACCCTTCTTCCTGACCTGGGGAAAAGAAAACATACAAAAGGGTGAGATCAAATGCTCAGTAAGGGTAAACAAAAGAAATATCAATCATATCATATTCATAAGAACATAACATTTTGAAAATCTTAACTTGAAAAAGAGATAATAATATCATAACATGGGATAAATCATAGCAGTGAAATGTAATCCCAATAATCATAAAATAAAACATGAAACTTTGTTTTACATACACACATAATCATATAAAATCATTTCATATTAGTCAAGACTCATTTCCAAGACTATCATAGCGGACAAAGTCCATTTCTGAACTGAGTTCACTCCTCGTTCCAATACTGTATCACTGAACCGGATTAACTCTTAATTACGGCCATGTATATCTCATGAGATATAAATCTTTACCCAATGCATTGTAGGGAGATATAGGTCCCACCCATCTCATAATGAAACCATTCTTATGTGTTCCACAAAATCATAAATCATATATCATAGCATAAGCCATATAATAAAAATGGGATTTTTAAACATCATGCCATCGTAACATAATCCATATAAGATAAAAGGACTTCATAAAAATAATTACATCATAAAATAATCAAATCAATGTAAAAATAGGGATAGAAACAGAACCCTATATTATCTTAGATGGAAAATAAATTTTGATAAAACACTTGAACTCCATTCTTGAGGAAAATATCCTTTCTACTTAAAAAACATTTTTCCTTTCTTAACGTGTAATAAAATTTTAAACTAAAAGAAGTTAATTAAAAATAAACTTGAAAAATTGTAAAGGAAGATTCATGGAAATAATGTTCTATGAAATCATAAAAATCCATTCATTCCGTATAAGTTAAAAAAACATTTTTCTCGTACTTTGGCTGGAAAAGTCAAAAAGTATCTCATACTGAAAACGACAAACGATTCCTTTCATATCGTTTACTAAAAATTTACCAACAGGAAAAATTGGATTTAAAAAATTGTAGGAGTATATAAATAATATGACATAATGAGGAAACATGGGTGTGGATGATAAATATACCCCAGTAAATTTTGAAGTATAAACAATCTCAGATAAAAATGAGATTGCGGGATTTTCCCTTACCTTAGGTCCGATATGCTTCGTACATATCCGAACCTCCTATATAATGATTTAAATAATTTCATTGACTTATTAAAGAATCATATTCATTGTTATGATATCATATATGGTCATATTCTTATCTTCTTATTAGTAATATTTCATTGCTACTTGTTATTCAGGTGTTCATTGCTTTATGTTCTTATGCATGTTTTGTCGAATAAATTATTATTCCTCTTTTTAAGTTATAGATACCTCATTTAGAAAATTTTATTAGTGTAATATATATCATATTTATTCATTAAATTCATTTATATAATCATTATTCAATTAATATCATGTAGAACGAGTCACATCACATTGTGGAGACGGTGGGCCGTACGTACACACGAGCGATGATATCATTCCCATGATTGTGGAATTGTATTGAAGTGTATGGTGTATAATATTTTAGAATCAATATTACTTTACAATAATCATATATAGTTATTACTTCCATCATATACCCATCGAAGTATGTTAGCGATGAAATAAAATATTACACCACGGCGTGGAGATGGTAAGCCGTACGTACGCATACGTGGTGATTTTGTTTTTTTCATAGGATGGATAGAAGATAGAACCTGGTTGTTTCATATTCATAATAAAATATCAGTATAAAATTTATACTAGAGTTATTACTTAATAATGAAACAACTCATATAGATGATATAGAAGAAGAAGTAAGTTTGAAAGAATCGGTAAAGGATATTACCTCTTC
Source organism: Viscum album (assembly GCA_963277665.1). NCBI lineage: Eukaryota > Viridiplantae > Streptophyta > Magnoliopsida > Santalales > Viscaceae > Viscum > Viscum album. Next base: position 278,855,461 of record OY728137.1, read on the forward strand.
TTCGACGCGCCTCTTCATATCCTCCTCTTAGGGCACTAAATTTGGTTTTTGAAGAAGACCATGAACTCTAGTATGTTTCTAGGGAAGTGGAGAAGATAAACTGGCAGGGGTTTTCTGAGCTTGAAGGCTCAAAATGGTGTGAGGAGGAGAGAGAGGATGTTTCCTTTTATAAGGGAAGAGAGGGGAACCTTTGGAAACATAAGAAATATTAATTTATAATAAATTCAATCCCCACTTAAAAACCTCCAAAATGACTTAAATCCAAATATTAGTTGATATAGGGTTATAATCTCATAAGATAGTAAAATTTAGACATGTTGGGAATTTATTTTAAACCTTATCAACTTGATTTATCCTTATTTAATATATTTAATTTTATTTTTGGTAATAATTTTCTAAATTTTAAATTGTTATAAGTAATTACTTATGGGTTTTAAATTGTCCATAATTGGATACATTATAAAATTTTAGACTATATAAATTTCAATTTATTAATTTTAATTTTTTTTTTATTTTTAAACCATTTAATAATATGTTATTTTTATAAAATAACAATAGTGTCAATTTTGACACTATTCATTTATTTGAATTTAAATAAAATCCACACAGAATATATGTTCAAACCAAAATATTTAATAGATTCATAACATGTCATATTTATCTATAAAATTAATAGATCACATTAATTAGTTCATATAATATTTATTTTAATATTTTTAAAACCATTTATTTGATATTCTAATCAATAAAATAATTTCTACCTCACTATTGTGTCATCATTAATGATAATTATTTTATCCCTAAAAATTCTAAATAAATTCTCATGATGTAGATAATTTTATTATATTTTTTTATACTATTTATATTTGAAGTTTTATGAAGTTTATCACTAAATTAAAATTATTACACTTATAAGATATAAGAGAGTGACATGTTGTCACTTTCTTTGGTTTTAATAATAATTATTTCATTTTCATGGTCAAAAGTCCATGAAACGAATATATTCCAACCCTTAGGTGATATGGGTCTACTTTTATTCATCCAATATAATTTTGGCATGTGTTAGGGTAATTTTATAATCTTAGGTTTACCTTATAATTACCCGATTTACCTTTAACTGTAGTAAATAAAAATTACTGTAGTTACTATTAATAATATAAAAAAAGTAACCTATTAACATAATTTGGACCCACTAAATCCAAATATGGAATCCATTTTTCAAAATTCAGAACACAAAATTTGTAGTAATTAAATTAAAATTTATCCCATTGTTAAGAATACAAGTTTTAAAAGTTCAAACATTGCCAAAGATTGAAATGTTTTTACCTATGAATTTAATGTAAAATTAATGTTAATGACATAAATTATATTAAATGGTAAAAATTTATTATTTTTATACTTTAAAACCAATAAATATTATAATTTAACCATATAAATTATCTTGATGAAAAAAGTTGTTTGTTAGTAAAATTTAGCGTATTTTTACCATTCATCAAAATAAGAAACTTATCCGAAAAATACCAAAAATCTATCCAATGTAAATTTTTATAGCATGATTCAAAAGAAGAAGTTTATTTTGTAAAATTAAACTTATAAACTTGTCAAAAATTATATTTACAAAGGTTGCACCATCAAAAGGCGGTAAAACTATATTTTTTTGAAAAACACTTCTTTTATCCGAAAAATTGATTTTGTTTCATACATCATTCTTGAAAACATGTAAGATGAATTATACTGTTATAAAATTTAAAATTCAGTTAATAATATTCATAACATCTAGTTCATAATATTATAATAATATATCATTGTTTAGTGAAACTCGACATTGCGTGCAACGCAAGCTATCGAGGAAGGTTTCTCTTGCGTGTAACGCAAGCCAAGCCAGTGTTGTGTGTGGTGAAAGATTATCTTGGTGTTGCGTATAACATAAGACATAAAAAAAATATTTCTCATAAAATCTCAGGGTGTTACATTTATGGTTTCCATTATGAGTAAACACGATAATTTCATTTGAGGAAGTATGAACTACCGCCCCCTCAAAGTGACATGACTCGTTCATACCATACGTGGGACATATAAAGGATGGAGTTATTGAAATTATATATGATATTATACTGGAATTATAATATAACTATGTATCATTAAGTTTTCATTCAATTAAAATATGAAATAGAAATGAAAGTAGCGTTCATGCGTACATACGACTTACCGTCTCCATGAACGGTGCATTTCATTTCTTATCTCCAAATGTTATGTATTGTTATAAATACACATATATATATATATATATTTAAGATATATATGATATATATGATATCAAAATCATGAGTATAATTCTGGAGATAATGGACTCTTTACCACATGGACAACTTGTAATTATAAGGTGTTCATTTTTAACTCAAGTACCAAATATCGATAAAATGACCATTATTAATTTAAATTATTACATGATGTTTATAACAGGGTAATAAGTGATATAAAAGAAATAATAAAATTGAAAATGGTTTCTTAATCAAGTATAAATTAACTTAAGTTTATTATTCAGGAAGAACAAGGAACAAACAAGTCAAGTCGGACACGTGGTAAGAGATTTCTTATCTCACTTTCAATTCTGTGAGATTTACATTGTTCGCCACTTATTTATTGCATGTGGTGTATTGGTTACTGAAATTTGATATATATTATCATGATTATTTTTATATTCATGGTATTTTGTGATTAATTTTGTGGTTATTAACTTTTGGTCGTACGATTCGATTGATTACAACGTGGTAAGGGGGTTTCATCTCACTTTTTATTCCTGTGGGATTCATGCTATATTGCCACTATTTCCTTTTGTGTGGTTTATTTGATTCCCATGATTTCATTCATCGTGTAATATAATTAAATTTATGGTTATTTACATATTCATTGTATGATCTGTCTTTCATGGGGTGTATGCTTTGTAAGTTACCAAATCGGTAAGAGAACATTTGACCCTCCGCTTTTTGAAAGACTTTTTTGCTTATGTATTTTAATTTACATCCTCTTATGTTAGGATATGTTCTTCTATATCATTATTGATGTAAATTTTATGTCCATGTGATGAGATACCATTTTCTCTCTCATAAATTCATTTTCTTAATTTTAAAGTGATGCCATTAGGCTGTCAAATTTCTGTAAGGGAACTTCTTCTCCCAATTTGAATTCTTTGGGTTAAAATTCTACTTATTGATTATTTTGTGCTATGAATATGTGTGAATAAACTCTTATTGTTTCACACTTAATATCCACTTATATTGAGTGTATTATTATTTGTCACACATTATTATGTAATTGATTTATCCTTAATCCAAGGATACAGTTTTTATAAGGGATTTCCTCTCAATTTACATTCCATTGCGACTTCATTGTTGTTATACACCAATTAACTCTTATGTGGTGTATATAATGTCCTTTGGAATATTATATCATGAATCCCTTTATTCTCATGATATTATAAAGTTCTGATTAAATGTTATTCCTCTATTATTTTTATTCGAGCGTCTCTCATTTTGTTAAAAACTCTTTAACAAAAATATCGTTTTAAATGTTTAAAATATTTATTCTTATAAATATTTCTCATTAATGTCCATGTTTTCAAAATTGGTTTTTAGGATTTATTTATATGTACATTAATTTTTTTGAATGACAATTCATTTAAAATATTTAAAGTAGTATGGGACACTTTGATTCAAAAATATCTTTATTAAATGTTTTAAATGGTTTTGAAAATGATTTGATAAAGCATTGTTTACTTCAATATCTTTATTTGATATATTGTGATTAGAATGTGGAAATATTATCTTTACTTTATGCTTGTGATATGTGTTATGAATATGTTATAGTTATTGGGAGTTTTTTATGTATACGGGTGGTTCTGTGATAATCCTAGGTCGGTTGAGCCCAAGATAGCTCTCCAATGCATTGGGTAACACGACAGAGGTAAAAATTAATGTTTCTCCTAAGAGATTTAGGGAATATACTGTGATGGGTATTCCAAATGTGACTCCCTATGTAGCTGTGAAAGCTATAATGTAAGTATGTTATGAATTCCATAAATTACCTTTATGATTTATGATTTGTGTGTGTTATTCATAAATATTATGATTTCATAAGGTATGTTATGATTGAAAAGTATGGTTTCATTGATTTGTATTTATTGATGGGCTAATGTTTCTTTTCATTATTTTATAACCCTTACTGAGCTTTTTATGCTCATCCCAAGTTTTGAAATGTTTTTCCATAGGATATAAAGATGAATAGGGTCAAGGATTAGATCAAGGAAAAGTAATACTATCTAAAACATGGAATTATAAATGTCTCTTTTTTTTAAGAGTTTTTATTTTATGAAAAAATGGATACTGGGTAGTAGTGTCTACATGTAATATTCAAGTAGTTATGTAATAGTTATGGCCTAATTCTCTAAAACTCTAAACCTGAAAGGATCCTCATTGTGAATTCTTGACATAATTCAAGATTATGTAATGTTTAAGGTCGGGTCCTTACAGTTGGTATCGTAGGTAGGTTTAGATAACTTTAGTGGTTAGGGTGTTATTTAAGCATATGTGACATTACCATAATGGTTAGGATTTTAGAAAGGGTCATATTTATTTTAGATAAAGTGAATGAGTTTAAGATAACATGAATAAGTATATCTTATTATTTAACCTCCTCATAAGATATTATATGATGATTTTACTGATATACTCACACTGAACTTTTTGGTTTTAGTAAATGGATGGATCTAGCAGGCACTAAAGTAACAGTGGATTTGAAGAAAACTGTCACTGTTTTCTGAATGAGAAACTGAATGAAATGGGAGCTTTAATGATAACTCTTGTGGTTATTCTCAACCAACTATATGAAGCCATTATTGACCACTTTAACCTTGGTGATTTTTATAAGGCATTTTATATGTGAGAAACAATTCCCTACGGAAGTTAAGGTAATAATCATAAAGGTAAGTATGTTCAAAAACCTATGTGTCAAGGATGAGTAAAGGAACACTTAGGAAAATGCTTCAAAGGGACGAGAAGATGCTATAGATGTGGAAATTAAGGTCATAAAGCAAGAACCTACCATGGAAAAAGGAAGCATCCAGTTGACTCTAGGAAAGGGAAAAAAGTTCTATATGAGGGATCAATTGAATGTTTTAAATTTGGTGTGCATGGTCATTATACAAATAGATGTCCTATGAAGAAGTTTCAGGAATGGGATCACCATAATCGTACAAATATATGTTTACCAATACCTAATTCCATTCTGATTGAGGATGAAGAAACTGACAATAACCAATGAAAGGTATGGATTATTTCTTAATATATGTTTTGATATTATTGAATCTTAGGATATGATTCATGATTTTGTTTGTAGGAAATAATTATTTCAGAATAAGTTGGAAAGGAATGGTCAATGGATCATGAATAACGTTGAATGAGTAAGAAGTCAACATATAAGGGATTCAAGTGTTATGGTAGATTTTAGGATGGTGAAATGCTTAAAAGTATTAAGGCTCTTTTGATGATGAGATTACATTAGAAGAGTTTTTATAGTATGTGTAACCATGAAGTTTGATATATGAAAATTTTATTCAAGGAATAATTATCTTTTCTTTTGTGGATATAGTTATAAAGAACCATTTGGGTTTATATGATCCTTGAATTTGAAGCAATTACAGTTTAATACATTTTGGGATGAAAAATGAAAGTTATTAGATAACCTTTGTGGTTAAAATATGTTATGGTTATTTTTGATGAATTTATCTCTTTTTGGGAATGTTATAAAATTATATAGTTTTTTAAAAGGACAACACACAAACCGCGTGACAACCCATCGCGTCAGACAAAGCTGTGGGCATCGAACCCATAACCAAAGTGCGACTGAGATTTATCACCTACCATTGGACTATGTGAAGTCCCTGGTTAGTATGACTAATTATTTTTAGTTATATGATTGTATGAATCAATAATAAGTTGATTTTGGGTTATCTATGGAAATTATTAACCTATCATAGAGAATATGTGATTTGGTTAATTACACTTTAGTATGAGACTTTAAGAGTAGTTGATGTTTTTGGAGATAAATGTTAAGATTTTTGTGGAAGACTATGTGATCAAATCCTTTTGAAATTTTGGGTTTCAATCATATTTTGGGTTACTTTTAAGAATTTATGGATAATTGTTTATTGAATTATAAGGCCCCAGCCTTAAACCTTACTTAATATCAAATTAAATGAATAATTCTAATTGAGGATCTTTTCAGGTTTAGAGTTTTAGAGAATTAGGACATAACTATTACATCTCAAAAGATTACAAAGTATTCTCTTCTACTAAATTTCTATAAAATAAAAACTCTTAAAAAGAAACATGTCTAGTTTCATGTTTTAGGTAGCATGACTTTCCCTTGATCCCATCCTTGACCCTATTCCACGCTAAGTCCTGTGAAAAACATTTCAAAAACTTGGGATGAGCATAAAAAGATCAGTAAGGGATACACAAAGAATAAAAACTGTTAGTTTTTCAAAACAACAAGTAAACCATGTATACTTTATCAAAGTAATACTTTTCATCTTTTCGAAGTAGTAAAAACTCTTCGCTGAATAAAAGTTCATTATTTACCCTTCTGTAACCAAAAGATTACCATAAAACTCATATAAAGATCACATAACATTTAAAGGTAACTTGGGAAATAAACATACTTAAGTGGAATAACCATACGGCCGACTTCCACACATATCACTTAATGGAATGGCCATACGGCCAACTTACATACATACTTAATGGAATATCCATACGGCCGACTTCCATACCCAATACATTGAAGGTTATAACGTAACCACCCATCCTGGTATTCACGGAACCACCCGTCATAATGTCCAAGTACCATTATTACACATAAAATATTGAAAATATAAACATTTCAATAACAACATTTAATTTGCAATCATAATAAGTAATTCCCAGATATTGAATTAATCAATCCATTTTCAAAAAACATTTAAAATAGATTTTTGAATCAAAGTATTCCATACCACTTTGCAGATTTTAATGGAATTATAATTTTAAAACATTAATTTCCATATAAATAAATACTAAAAAACATTTTGAAAACATGGACATTAAAGATAAATATTTATAATAAAAAATCTTTAAAACATTTAAAACGATATTTTTGTTAAAATGTTTTTAACAAAATGAGAGACTCTTGAATACAAATAATTGTGGAATAACATTTAATCCGAAATTTATAATATCATGAGAATAAATGGATTCATGATATAATATGTCAAAGGACAGTATACACACCATATAAGAGTTAATTGGTTCATAAAAACAATGAAGTCTCAAAAGAAATGTAAAATGAGATGAAATCCATTATAAAGAAGGTATCCTTAAAATAAGGATAATTCAATCTCATAATTATGTGTGACAAATATAAATACACCCAATATAAGTGGATATTAAGTGTAAAACAATCAAAGGTCATTCACACATATTCAAAGGATGACATATTCAATAACTACATGTTGAACCCAAAGAAATCGAAATTGGGTTAAGAAGTTCCCTTGGTAAAATTCGACAACCTAACGGCGTCACATAAAATTTTACAAAAAGGGTTGATGAGAGAGATAAAGGGGATATAATCACTTGGACATATAATTTACATAAATAAGGATATATAAGAACATATCCCAACATAATAGTGTGTGAATTAAAAGACATAACAAAAGAAGTCTTTTAAAAAAAAGGAGGGTGAAAGGTCCCCTTACCGAGTTGGGTAACTTTCAAAAAGTACACCCCAAGGAAGAAGGGTCATACAATGAATATGTAAATACCCATAAATGAAATTATACTAAAAAATGCGTATAATAATGGGCAGTACATACACCACTCAAAGGAAATAGTGGGAAATGTAGCATAAATGTCACAGGAATAAATGTGAGATGAAAAATCCCTTACGAACACTCGGCAGCCTAACGACGCCACTTAAAGATTCCAAAAAAGGGTTTATGAGATCATATAGGGTCTCTCATAATATTAACATAAAAATTACAGTAGGATTAATATAAAAGAACATCCCAATCATAAGAAAGATGAGCTTAAAAGGAATGACATAAAAGAGTGTACTTAAAAAGAAAGAGAGGGGTAGGATCCCTTACCTCGGGTCCGACTTGACTCAATCGTTATTTAATCTCCGGAATAATAAACTTGAGTTAATTTATACTTCCTTAAGAACCTTTCTCAAGTTCATTATTCCTTTTATATCACTTATTACCATGTCATAGACATTATGTAATCATTTAAGTTAATAATGTTTGTTTTGTCGATACTTGGTTCTTAAGTTGAAAGTGGACTTCTTACAATTACATGTTGTTCGTGAGTTCAAAGGATCATTATATCCCGAATTGTATTCATGATGTATATATCATATATATCATATATATCCAGTATATTCATGCATTTATAATATTACATAACATTTAGAGTTAAGAAATGAAATGCACCGTTCATAGAGACGGTAAGCTGTACGTACGCATGAACGCTACTTCCATTTCTATTTCATATTTAATGGAATTAAAACATAATGATACATAGTAGTATTTTAATTCCATTATGGTATCATATATAATATCATTAAATATATCCTTTATACGTACCACATATGGTATTAATGAATCAAATCACTTTGAGGGGGCGGTAGTCCACACTTCCTTAAATGAAGATATCACGTTTACCCATAATGGAAACCATAAAGGTATGCCATAAATGAAAAATAAAGAATCTTAAGTAAAACATAAACATATTATATATCATATATAAATATAGTGACATCTTAATGGCCACCTTTTAAGGTGTTATATGAGTGTTGAAAAATCATCGTTTCGTGAGGCAGAAATTCGCCATCCACAGAAACAGTATGTTCTTTGACCATTTGATGTAGGTGTGTGTAAGTGTAGCTCGAATACTTATTATAAAAACATCCTAGTATATTTAATATACAGGATTTGTTACAAAATAAATTAATAAAAAGAGTTTAGGGGGTTGGAGAAGCAAAATAAACCAAAAGAACACAACTGAAGACATTAGCTTTAAATCAGGTAACTTTCTTTGGTTTGAGCTCAAAGGCATCCTTGGGAAGACTTCTACCCAAAGTGAGGCTTCAAGGAGTAAGAGAGGGAAGTGGAGAGACAAAATGGTCAGGGGTTGTCCGAGGCAAAGGCTTTGTTAGTGTGGGTAAGAAGGTAGAGGTGGGGTTCTTTTATAAGAGGAGAGGAGGGGCACTCTTGGAAAGTAAAGAAAAGTCACTTTATTTTAAAATGATATTCGGATTTAAGAGGTCCCACATTGTTATAATTCGAGGATAAGGTGATAAGGGTTAGAAATCCACTCATCCAATAGGTTTTGGACATGTGTAGGTCTTAGATATTACATTATCTTTCCATTTTATTTAAATCGTTAAATAATGAGGTCATCGGTGCATCAACATGATGTCATAAATAATTTAATTTATTTAATGTCTAAAAATTATAAAAAAATACTATGATGTAGGAAATATTTTTAGATTTCCAATGAATATTTATAGTCAAAAATCTGATTTGTATAACCCCATGTAAAAATTGTTTTAGTAAAACATTTCATGTTTGTCTCATTTTTACTTTAACTTTAAATAAAAAGATATTAATGTCATTTTCCAAGAAAAGTGGCTTCATGGGGTCCCCAAGTTGACCCATGGGTTGTCTTGGTCTGCCATGACACATCCAATGAGTTTAGGACATGTGTCAAGTTCATTTCATATTATTAAAACATTATTTTTACCTTAAACTACACTAATTACCTCTAACCGCGATTAAGAACTTAAAAGTTACTATTCACCAAAAAATTATTTTAATCTCATTGAACCACATTTTACTTCTTAATGAAAACCATGTATGTCAGATTTTTGAAATTCAAAACACAGAAGTGGTAAATTTTCATTTAAACGAAAAATCAGTTTTTATAAGTACCACTTAGTGGTTTCACTATTCATAAAAAATTGAAGTTTTTTAGAAAAATCCCAAAAATTCACCCTAAGCTATATTTGATATTACGAATTCAAAAATGAAGTCTATTTTAAAAAATTCAAAACATATAAGTCATATTAATTAATTTAATTATTAATTCCCGCTGTCAGAGAAATAGCGTGTTTTTATGAAACAATAAGTATCAAAAGATTGACACTAGTTTAAGTCCGATTTCAAAGTGAAATTAATTCCAACGACCACTATTGGATTTAATGGTAAAAATATATTCTAATTTCACTTTAAAACAAATTCAAAAGATAATCTAATCATATAAATAAATTAGATCAAAAAGTGGTTTTGAATTAAAATACAACATTTTACACTATTCATTAAAAATGAACTTTATCGGAAAGATACCAAAAATTTACACAAAGTAAATTTTGATGTCCCGATTCTAAAGAAGAGTTTTATTTGGTCCAATAGAATGTATAAGAGTGAACAAAACTATATTTAATGACGGTTTGCCATCAAAAGGCGATAAGTGAACCTTTAGTGAAAACTAGGGCATATACGCCTAAAATTGAATTCTTTCCATATTTTAAGCCTTTATCTTTTATTGGATAAATGTAAAAACATCTAAAAACATTTATAATAATATTTTAGTTATTTCTATCCATTCTCTCCAATACAACGTCTAAATGTTAACTACCATTTAAAATAATATTATTTTATTATTAGAGTGCAACGTAAGATTCCCAAGAAACTCGTTGTTGCGTATTAGGTAAGCCATCGAGCATAGCATCCCCTTTAAATTCATATTAATATTTTATTCACAAATATGGATAAATATAAAATTTTCATATTCTTTATTTACCTGGGGTGTTACATCCTTCCCCCCCTTTTGGGAATTGCGTCCTCGCAATTTTAAAATTGAGCTTGGAAACATCCTTGGAAGTCCCACATAGGAACAAGAGTCGGTAAAACAATCACTTTAAAATAAAGAACGATAAGTACAGAGGTCACCCGAGTTGACCCATAATAGGATTCCGTGTAGGAAAACATGAACATGGAAGAAAAAGAAAAGGGTCATGTTCTTGAGGGAGAGTGATAGTAAACATGTCTAGGAGAAATTTAAACATAAGAAAATCACAAACTTGTGATGGGTTAAACGGTATTCGATTCCCCAGTAGGAAAAGTTAATAGACAACTTTTTTGTTTTAAGTTACTTTTTATTGAGTAATTTATTCATAAGGAAACATAATCACTTATCATGTTGACTTTCAACTTTTACCCAAACTCATATTTTCTCCAAAAGATGAGTATTTAGGAAGACTTGTTCATATGAAGAGTACTATAATCAACTTTTAGAGAATCACCTAATCCACAAAAGAGAACTATATAATTCCCATGTATTTAGACTTTAACCAAAACCAAAACCAAAAATGTTAGTACAAGATCGGATAATCCAGAAAAGTATAACCCTTTAAAAAGAAAATCTATGCTTAATCTCCAAAATTTGTCTTACAAAACCCAAAGTTCCACGAGGACCATCCGATAAACAAATTTTCCATAAAATAATTCAAAGTAAACCAAACTAATATTGAAACCCAAATATTTGAAGGATTTAGTCACATAGTCTTCCAAGTTAAATCGTAACATTTATCTCCAAACAACATCAGTTGCTCTTAATGTCTCGTATTGAAAAGTAATTAAACTAATCACATATCCTCCATGATAGGTTAATAAATATCCATGGATAACCCAAAATCAACTTACTCTTAATTCATAAAATCATCTAACTAAAAAGAATCTGTCAAACTAACCAAGGACTTCACGTAGTCCAGTGGTAGGCAATAAATACCAGTTGCACTTTGGTTGTGGGTTCGATTCCCGCAGCTTTGTCCGACGCGACGAGTTGTCACACGGTCTTCATGTTGTCATTTTTCCAAAACTATATAACTCTTAAAACATTCCCCAAAATGAGATAAAATCTTCAAAAAAAAAACATAACATATTTTAACCTCAAGTTTATCTCATGCCTTTCATTTTCCATCATATCATAGAGTAACCCATAATTGCCTCAAAGGTAAGTATCATATAAACCCTAATGGTTACCTTTATAATTATTACCTGAACTTCCACATCGATTGGTCATCTCGTACATGATGCATTACAGAACATACCAAGGTTCAAGTGGTTGATCATGACTCCTTGATAGTTGGTTTAGAACAACCGTGAGTTTCCTCATTGAATCCTCCATTTTATCTAGTATCTTAATCAGAGAACCACCACAGTTTCCTTCAAACCTGTTGTCTCTTTGGTGCCTTCTAGATCCATCCATTCACTAGAAACAGAAATTTCAGTGTGAGTATATCAACAGAACCATCATGTACTAATGAGGAAGATATACTTACTCATTCACTTTATCTAAAAACTATGACTCTTTCTGAAATCCTAAACATTATGGTAATGTCACTTATGCTTAAAGAATACCCTAACCTCTAAAGTTATCTAAACCGAACCCTAATACCAACTATAATGCCCCAGCCTTAAACCTTACTTAATATCGAATTAAATGAATAATTATCATTGAGGATCTTTTCAGGTTTAGAGTTTTAGAGAATTAGGACATAACTATTACATCTCAAAAGATTAAAAAGTAGTCTCTTCTACTAAATTTCTATAAAATAAAAACTCTTAAAAAGAAACATGTCTAGTTCCATGTTTTAGGTAGCATGACTTTCCCTTGATCCCATCCTTGACCCTATTCCACGCTAAGTCCTGTGAAAAACATTTCAAAAACTTAGGATGAGCATAAAAAGCTCATTAAGGGATACACAAATAATGAAAACTGTTAGTTTTTCAAAACAAAAAGTAAACCATGTATACTTTATCAAAGTAATACTTTTCATCTTTTCGAAGTAGTAAAAAATCTTCGATAAATAAAAGTTCATTATTTACCCTTCTGTAACCAAAAGATTACCATAAAACTCATATAAAGATCACATAACATATAAAGGTAACTTGGGACATAAAAATAATTAAGTGGAATAACCATACGGTCGAATTCCACACATATCACTTAATGGAATGGACATACAGCCAACTTCCATACATACTTAATGGAATAGCCATACGGCCGACTTCCATACCCAATGCATTGGAGGTTATAACGTAACCACCCGTCCTGGTATTCATGGCACCACCCGTCATAATGTCCAAGTACCATTATTACACATAAAATATTGAAAATATAAACATTTCAATAACAACATTTCATTTGCAATCATAATAAGTAATTCCCAGATATTGAATTAATCAATCCATTTTCAAAAACCATTTAAAATAGATTTTTGAATCAAAGTGTCCCATACCACTTTGATGCTTTTAATGAAATTATAATTTTAAAACATTAATTTCCATATAAATAAATACTAAAAACCATTTTGAAAACATGGACATTAAAGATAAAGATTTAGAATAATAAATCTTTAAAACATTTAAAACGATATTTTTGTTAAAAAGTTTTTAACAAAATGAGAGACTCTTCAATACAAATAATTGCGGAATAACATTTAATAAGAACTTTATAATATCATGAGAATAAAGGGATTCATGATATAATATGTCAAAGGACAGTATACACACCATATAAGAGTTAATTGGTGCATAACAACAATGAAGTCTCAAAAGAAATGTAAAATGAGATGAAATCCATTATAAAGAAGGTATCCTTAAATTAAGGATAATTCAATCTCATAATTATGTGTGACAAATATAAATAAACCAAATATAAGTTGATATTAAGTGTAAAACAATAAAAGTTCATTCACACATATTCAAAGGATGACATATTCAATAACTACATGTTGAACCCAAAGAAATTGAAATTGGGTTAAGAAGTTCCCTTGGTAAAATTCGACAACCTAACGGCGTCACATAAAATTTTAAAAAAAGGGTTGATGAGAGAGATAAAGGGGATCTCATCACTTAGACATATAATTTACATAAATAAGGATATAGAAGAACATATCCCAACATAATAGTGTGTGAATTAAAAGACATAACAAAAGAAGTCTTTTAAAAAAAGGAGGGTGAAAGGTCCCCTTACCGAGTTGGGTAACTTTCGAAAAGTACACCCCAAGGAAGAAGGGTCATAAAATGAAGATGTAAATACCCATAAATTAAATTATACTACAAAATGTGTATAATAATGGGCAGTACATACACCACTCAAAGGAAATAGTGGCGAATGTAGCATAAATGTCACGAGAATAAATGTGAGATGAAAAATCCCTTACGAACACTCGGCAGCCTAACGGCGCCACTTAAAGCTTCCAAAAAAGGGTTTATGAGATCAAATAGGGTCTCTCATCATATGAACATAAAAATTACAGTAGGATTAATATAAAATAACATCCCAATCATAATAAAGATGAGTTTAAAAGCAATGACATAAAAGAGTGTACTTAAAAAGAAAGAGAGGGGTAGGTTCCCTTACCTCGGGTCCGAATTGACTCAATCGTTCTTTAATCTCTTGAATAATAAACCTGAGTTAATTTATAATTCCTTAATAACCTTTCTCAAGTTAATTATTCCTTTTATATCACTTATTACCATGTCATAGACATTATGTAATCATTTAAGTTAAAAATGTTTGTTTTGTCGATACTTGGTTCTTAAGTTGAAAGTGGACTTCTTACAAATACATGTTGTTCGTGTGTTCAAAGGCTCATTATATACAGAATTTTATTCATAATGTATATATAATATATATCATATATATACAGTATATTCATGCATTTATAATATTACATAACATTTAGAGTTATGAAATGAAATGCACCGTTCATGGAGACGGTAAGTTGTACGTATGCATGAACGCTACTTCCATTTCTATTTAATATTTAATGGAATTAAAACATAATGATACATAATAGTATTTTAATTCCATTATGGTATCATATATAATATCATTAAATATATCCTTTATACGTACCACATATGATATTAACGAATCAAATCACTTTGAGGGGGCGGTAGTCCGCACTTCCTTAAATGAAGATATCACGTTTACCCATAATGGAAACCATAAAGGTATGCCATAAATGAAAAATAAAGAAGCTTAAGTTAAACATAAACATATTATATATCATATACAAATATAGTTACATCTTAATGGCCACCTTTGAAGGTGTTATATGAGTGTTGAACAATCATCGTTTCGTGAGGCAAAAATTCTCCATCCACAGAAACAGTATGTTCTTTAACCCTTTGATGTAGGTGTGTGTAAGTTTAGCTCGAATCCTTATAATAAAAACATCCTAGTATATTTAAGATACATTATTTGTTACAAAATAAATTAATAAAAAGAGTTAACGGGTTGGAGAAGCAAAATAAAACAAAAGAACACAAGTGAAGACATTACCTTTAAATCGGGTATCTTCCTTTGGTTTGAGATCAAAGGCATCCTTGGGAAGACTTCTGCCCAAAGTGAGGCTTCAAGGAATAAGAGAGGGAAGTGGAGAGACAAAATGGGTAGGGGTTGGCCGAGCCAAAGGCTTTGGTAGTGTGGGTAATAAGTTAGAGGTGGGGTTCTTTTATAAGAGGAGAGGAGGGGCACTCTTGGAAAGTAAAGAAAAGTCACTTTATTTTAAAATGATATTCGGATTTAAGAGGTCCCAAATTGATATAATTCAAGGATAAGGTTATAAGGGTTAGAAATACACTCATCCAATAGGTTTTGGACATGTTTAGGTCTTAGATATTACATTATATTTCTATTTTATTTAAATCGTTAAATAATGAGGTCATCGCTGCATCATCATGATGTCATAAATAATTTAATTTATTTAATGTCTAAAAATTATAAAAAAAATACTATGATGTATTAAATATTTATAGCTTTCCAATGAATATTTATAGTCAAAAATATGATTTGTATAACCCCATTTAAAAATTGTTTTAGTAAAACATTTCATGTTTGTCTCATTTTTACTTTAACTTTAAATAAAAAGATATTAATGTCATTTTCCAACCAAAGTGGCTTCATGGGGTCCCCAAGTTGACCCATGGGTTGTATTGGTCGGCCATGACACATAAAATGAGGTTATGACTTGGTTCAAGTTCATTTCATATTATTAAAACATTATTTTTACCTTAAACTACACTAATTACCTCTAATCGCGATTAAGAACTTAAAAGTTACTATTCAACAAAAAATTATTTTAATCTCATTGAACCACATTTTACTTCTTAATGACAACCATGTATGTTGGATTTTTCAAATTCAAAATACAGAAGTGGTAAATTTTCATTTAAACAAAAAATCAGTTTTTATAAGTACCACTTAGTGGTTTCTCTATTCATCAAAAATTGAAGTTTTTCAGAAAAATCCCAAAAATTCACCCTAACCTATATTTGATATTCCGAATTCAAAAATGAAGTCTATTTTACAAAATTAAAAACATATAAGTCACATTAATTAATTTAATAATTAATTCCTGCTGTCAGAGAAATAGCGTGTTTTTATGAAACAATAAGTATCAAAAGATTGACACTAGTTTAAGTCTGATTTCAAAGTGAAATTAATTCCAACGACCACTATTGGATTTAATGGTAAAAATATATTCTAATTTCACTTTAAAACAAATTCAAAATATAATCTAATCATATAAATAAATTAGATCAAAAATAGGTTTTGAATTAAAATACAACATTTTACACTATTCATTAAAAAATGAACTTTATCAGAAAGATACCAAAAATTTACACAAAGTAAATTTTGATGTCCCGATTCTAAAGAAGAGTTTTATTTTGTCCAATAGAATTTATAAGAGTGAAAAAAACTATATTTAATGACGGTTCGCCATCAAAAGGCGATAAGTGAACCTTTAGTGAAAACTAGGGCATATACGCCTAAAATTGAATTCTTTCCATATTTTAATCCTTTATCTTTTATTGGATAAATGTAAAAACATTTAAAAACATATATAATCATATTTTAGTTATTTCTATCCATTCCCTCCAATACAACGTCTACATGTTAACTACCATTTAAAATAATATTATTTTATTATTAGAGTGCAATGTAAGATTCCCAAGAAACTCATTGTTGCGTATTGGGTATGCCATCGAGCATAGCATCCCCTTTAAATTCATATTAATATTTTATTCACAAATATGGATAAATATGAAATTGTCATATTCTTTATTTACCTGGGGTGTTACATGAATGGTCTTTATTGAACTTTGGGTATTGTTAGAAATTTTTTGTAGATTAAGAATAGTTTTTCTTTATGTAAAAGTTTATCCTTTTGGGGATTATCTGATCTTGTACTAAAATTTTTAGTTTTGGTTGATATATAAAGACTGGGTAAATATATAGTTCATATTTTTTGGATTATTTGATACTCTATAAGTTGATTCCAGAGCTTTTAATGTGACAAAGTCAGTTTGAATACTCATCGTTTGGAGAAAAGATGCGTTTGTGGTAGAAATCTAGTAAAGGATTAAAGTCTACATGACAAGTAAGCATGTTTTCTTATGTTTTTAGTTAAGATAATAAATAAATTCCTCAAATTTATGAAAATTAACCTAAAAAAAAACTTTGTCTGTTAACTTTTCTTACTGGGGAATCAAAGACCATTTAACCCATCACATGTTTGTGATTTTCTGGTGGTTAACTTTCTCCTAATCATGTTTTCTATCACTCTCTATCAGAACTTGATGGTTTGTTCTCTCTTCCATATCCATGTTTTCCTACATGGAATCCTAGTATGGGTTATCTCGGGTGACCTTTGTACTTCTCTTTCTTTATTTTAAAGCGATAGTTTTACTGACTCTTTTTCCGATGTGGGACTTTTAATGAAGTTTCCAAGCCCAGTTTTAAAATTCTGAGGACACAATTCCCAAAAGGAAGGAAATATGTAACATCCTAGGTAAATAAAGAACATGAAATTTTTTATATATATTAATATTTTTGAATTAAATATTAATTATACTTTAATGAGGACGCTATGTTCAATGGCATACCCGATACACAACAATGGGTTTATTTGAAATCTTACTTTGCACACTAATAATATAATATTATTATTTTAAATGGTAGTAACACCTAGATGTTGTATTGGAGGGAATGAACATAACTAACTAAAATATGATTATACATATTTGTTAAATTTTTTTACATTTATCCGATAAAATTTAGAGGCTTAAAATAAGAAAAAGATTTCGATTTTAAGCTTGAATACTCTAATATTCACTGAAAGGTCGATTTAATGACTTTTGATGGAGAACCCTCATTAAATCTAGTTTTGGTCACTTTTATATGTTTTATTTGAAAAAATAAAATTCTTCTTAAGAATCGGGACATCAAAATTTAGTTTGGGTAAAACTTTGGTATTTTTTTGATAAAATTCATTTTTTGATGAATAGTGAAAAATACTGTATTTTAATTCAAAAATGCCTTTTAATATAATTTATTTATATGGTTAGATTATATTTTTAATTGGTTTTAAAGTGTAATTATATTATATTTCTACCATTTAATCCTATGGTGGTCATTGAAATTAATTTCACTTTTAAATTGGACATAAACAAGTGTCAATCTTTTGACATATATTGTTTCTTAAAAACATGCTATTTGTTTTGACAACGTGAATTAATTTTAAATTAATTAATTCAACTTACATGTTTTGAATTTTTTAAAATAGAAATAATTTTTGAATTCATAATATCCAATATATCTTAGGCTGAAGTTTTGGTATTTTTCTGAAAAACTTCAATTTTTAAAGAATAGTGAAACCACTAAGTAGTAGTTAAAAAACTGAATTTTTCATTTAAATGAAATTTTACCGCTTCTGTGAATTGAATTTTGAAAATCCGACATACATGGTTGTTATTAGTAAGTAAAATTTGGTTCAATAAGATCAAAATAATGTTTTGGTGAGTAGTAATTTTTGACTTTTATTTACCGTGGTTAAAGGTAAATAGGGTAATTTAAGGTTAAAAGAATACTATAATAATACCAGATTTTCTTAACACTTGTCCTAACCTTATTGGATGAGTCATTTATGACCATTGGAATCCTTGGGTCGATTTTGGGACCCCATGGAGCCACTTGGGAGTGATAATTACACTTTAGATTAATTAATTTAAAGTAATGACAAAAATGACACAAACAAATATCTTTTAGTAAATTAATTTTTACATGGGGTTATATAAGTTATATTTTATACTATAAATATTCATTGGAAAGATAAAAATATTTCCTACATCATTTTATTTTTTTATAATTTTTAGACATTAAATAAATAAAGTTATTTATGACACAAAAATGATGCAGTATTTTCCTCATTAATAAATGATTTAAATAACTAAGATTATAAATATTAAAATAACATCCAAAACCTATAAAATTTTTATTTTATGAATTTATTTCGACCAAAAGTCATATTATATTCTACCTTTATATGTTTTGGACCTTTATAAACTGAAATTCATTATATAATAAAACAATATTTTCACACTTTCCTAAAGAACCCCTCCCCCCCTTATAAAAAGCCCTCACTTCTAACCCATTACTCACACCTCAAAATCACCTTGGCTCATCCAAAACATGACCAAGCAAGATCTAAATATCACTCTATTCCTACTAAAATCCTTACCGTAGGCAGAATATACTTCAATAAGTCTTTTTGGTTTAAACCAAGGGAGTTACCCAAATTTAAGGTAACAGTTTCTCTGATATTCTTTTCTTTTATTTTTCTTCTCCAACCCATAAACTCTTTTCATTAATTTATTTTATAAAAACACCAGTATCCTAAATATACTAGTATTTAGTTATTATAATTATTATAACTAAACTAACACACACCTCCATCTAATGGGTAAAGAACATACTATTTTTTGTGGGTGGAAAACTAACACCTCACGAAACGATGATTGTTCAATTATCTTCTACCGCCTCTTATTTTGGACATTATGATGGAAATTTATTTTTATATGATATATATTATTTTTATTATTTCTTTATACTTATTTATTTTTAATTTATAATATACCTTTATGCTTTCCATTATGAGTAAACGCGATAATTTCATTTGAGAAAAAGTGCGGACTACCACCCCCTCAAAGTGATATGAATCGTTCATAACATACGTGGGACATATAAAGGATGGAGTTATTGAAATTATATATGATATTATACTGTAATCATAATATAACTATTTATAATTATGTTTTCATTAAATTAAAATATGAAATAGAAATGAAAGTAGCGTTCATGCATACGTACGGCTTACCGTCTCCATGAACGGTGCATTTTATTTCTTATCTCCAAATGTTATGTACTATTATAAATACATATATATACTGGATATATATGATATATATGATATCTAAATCATGAATATCATTATGTTGATAATGGACTATTGACCACATGGACAACTTGTAATTATAAGGTGTTCATTTTTGACTCAAGTACCAAATATCGACAAAATGACCATTATTAACTTAAATGATTACATGATGTTTATAACATGGTAAAAGGTGATATAAAAGAAATAATTAACTTGAAAAAGGGTTCTTAATAAAGTATAAATTAACTTAAGTTTATTATTCAGGAAGAACAAGGAACAAACAAGTCAAGTCGGATACGAGGTAAGGGATTTCTTTTCTCACTTTCAATTCTGTGAGATTTCCATTGTTCACCACTTATTTATTGAATGTGGTGTATTGAGTACTTCCATTTGATATATATTGTCATGATTCTCATTATATTTATGGTATTATGTGATTAATTTGGTGGTTATTAACTTTTGTTTATACGACTCGATTGATTAGAATGTGGTAAGGGGGTTTCATCTCACTTTTTATTCTCGTGAGATTCATGCTATATTGCCACTATTTTCTTTTGTGTAGTTTATGTACATACCATGATTGCATTAATTGTGTAATATAATTAAATTTATGAGTATTTAAATCTTCATTGTATGATCCTTCTTTCATGGGGTGTATGTGTAACACCCCGATATTTTATGAAAAATATTCTTTTAATTTCATTAATGTCTTGTGTTTTATTCTACACCAAGATTACCTTGCGCTATACGCAACACCGTATTAGCTTGCAGTATACGCAACACTATTCTTGGATCGTGTTACACACAATTTTGATAATAGTTATTCTACGCAACATTGAGTATATATATATATATATATTCAATGTATAAATGAAATATGATTGGATTTTATTATTATTTCACAACACGCAACCCTGACTTGGCTTGCATTACACGCAATCACAACCTTCCTCGATAGCGGGTGTTGTACGCAATACCAGGGTTTTAATAAACAACGATATATTATTATAATATTGTCATGAACTAGCCGTTATGAATATTAATAACTAAATTTTGAATTTTATAACATTATTATTCATCTTACACATTTTCTAGAACATGGTATAAGAACAAAATAAAATTCTCGGTTAAAATAAGTATTTTTCAAAAAATGCAGTTTTGCCGCCTTTTGATGGCACACCCACTTTAAATCTAGATTTTGACATGTTTATATGTTCAATTTTACAAAATAAAATTCTTCTTTTGAATCAAGATATAAAATTTACATTAGATAAAGTTTTGATATTTTTCCGATAACTTTCATATTTTAATGAATAGTAAAAACACGCTATATTTTAATTAAAAACAACTTTTTTCATCGTAATATATTATGTTGTTAAATTATAATATTTAATGGTTTTAAAGTATAAATAGAATATATTTTTACCATTTAATATAATGTATGTCATTAGCATTGATTTTACCTTGAATTCATAGGTTAAATCAATTCAATCTTTTGCAATGTTTTAAAGAAAAACCCGTTTTCTTTCGACAACGGGATTAATTTTAATTTAATTTCTGAAACTTTTGTGTATTGAATTTGGAAAAATGGATTCCATATTTGGAATCAGTGGATCCAAATTATGTTAATAAGCTACTTTTTATTTTTGGGAATTATGAATAGTAACTACGGTAAATTTTATTTACCATAGTTAAAGATAAATCAGGTAATTAAGGGTAAATATAATATTATAAAATTACCCTAACACATGTCAAAATCTTATTGGATGGCTAACAGTTGACCCATATCACCTAAGGGTCGGATTAGATTCATTTAATGGACTTTTTTCCATGAAAATAATTTAATTATTATTAAAACCAAAAAATGTGACAACATGTCACTTTCTTAAATCTTATAAGTATAATAATTTTAATCTAGTGATAAACTTCATGAAACTTCGAACATTAATAGTATAAAGAAATATAATACAATTATATACATTATAGGAATTTATTTATAATTTTTAGGGATTAAATAATTATCATTTATTATGACACAAAGATGATGCAGTAATTGTCTTATTAATGAAATATTGACATAATTGATGTTATAAATGCCCAAATAAATGTAATTTGAGACTTTTTATGACTTAAATTAATTTTATAGGTTACTATGACATGTTATTGTTGATATAAGTAACTTGGTTCGAACTTATCATTCTGTTATGAATTTCATAAAAATCATGTACCAAATAGTGTCAAAATTGACATAAATTAGTTTTTAAAACAAATATTATATTATTAATTGTTATTTAATTCCTAAAAAACTAAGGTTCGGCCAAATTACTTAGATAAGGATATATATATTAATAATAAAAAACTTGGGGTTCTTTTGGCTTGTTATGGTAAGTTTATTAACCATATAGTGTAAGAAAACAAAAAGACACGGTAAAAGTTAAATTATTTAACTTAGAGTTAAATCTAATTGATAAGGTTAAAATAATAACCTAAACTTGTCTAAATCCTATTTTATGAGAGTATTTTGACCCATCACCACTTTATCCTCTAAATAAGACCCTTTGGAACCATTATAAACCGAATTTGACCTTAATATAAAATAATATTTTGAGATTTTCCTAAGGTGCCCCTCTCCTCCCTTATAAAAGGGCACCTCCTCCCTCCTCACACCAATTTGAGCATTCAAGCTCGGCCAGACCCAGCCAAAATCTCTTATCCACTTACCTAGTATCATCCTAGAGGTCCTGGTCTTCTTCAAAGACTATCCTTAGTTCTTTAAGTGGAGGTTAAGAAAAGGCGCGTCAAAAAGAGGTAATATCCATTACCAATCTTTTTCAATTTCTTTCTTTTTCAACTTCTTCTTCTTTAGTTGTTTCATGATAAAGTAATAACATCAGTATCACTAATATACTGATATGTTATTATAAGTATGAAACAACCCTATTTCACCATCTATCCATCCTACAGAAAAAGAAATCACCGCGCATGCGTATGTACGGAATACCGTCTCCACGCCGTGGTGTAATCCATTTTCCACCACCACCTTACTGGGATGGGTATAATGGTGTAAATAATGACTATATATTAATATTATAAAGTGATACTTATTCTGAAATAGTATACATACACTCCAATACAATTCCATGATCATAGGAACGATATCATCACTCGTGCGTACGTACGGAATACCGTCTCCACGATGTGATGCGACTCGTTCTACATGATCTTCATTTCATAATGATTATATAAATGAATTGAATGAATGAATATGATATATATTAAACTAATACCTTTCTTTAAATTAGGTATCTATAACCTAAAGAGAATAATAAGAATTTATTCGACAAACACGCATAAGAACAAAAAGTAATAAACACCCGAATAACAAGTAGTAATGAAATATTACTAATAATAAGATAATAATATGACCATATATGATATCATAATAGTAAGTATGATTCTGGAATAAGTCAATAACATTATTTAAATCATTATACAGGAGGTTCGGACACTTACGAAGCATATCGTACCTAAGGTAAGGGAAATATCACAATCTCATTTTTATCCGAGATTGTTTATACTTTAGAATTTACTGGGGTGTATTTTATCATCCACATCCATGTTTACTCAATATGTAATGTTATTTCCATCCACCTAC
This sequence comes from Viscum album, assembly GCA_963277665.1. Taxonomy (NCBI): domain Eukaryota; kingdom Viridiplantae; phylum Streptophyta; class Magnoliopsida; order Santalales; family Viscaceae; genus Viscum; species Viscum album. The sequence continues at coordinate 278,879,501 of OY728137.1, forward strand.
AATTGTTTAAATCCAATTTTACCCTTCGGTGAGTTTTTAGTAAAATATATGAAAGGAATATTTTGTCGTTTTTCGTACGAGGTACTTTTTGACTTTTCCGACAAAAGTACGAAGAATGTTTTTTAACTTATACAGCATGAATGGGTTTTTAAATCATTATTTCCAAGAATCTTCCTTTACAAGTTTTCAAGTTTATTTTTAATCAACTTCTTTTAGTTTAGAATTGTACGACATGTTAAGAAAGGAAAAGTGTTTTTGAAGCAGAAAGGATATTTTCCTCAAGAATGGAGTTCAAGTGTTTTATCAAAATTATTTTCCATATAAGATAATAAAGAGTTCTGTTTTTATCCCTATTATTACATTTATTTGATTATGTTGTGATGGAATTATTTTTATGAATTCCTTTATCTTATATGAATTGTTTTATGATGTCATAATGTTTATGAATCCCATTTTTATTACATGGGTTATGCTATGATGTATGGTTTATGATTTTGTGGCACACATAAGAATGGTATAATTATGAGATGGGTGGGACCTATATCTCCCTCCAATGCATTGGGTAAAGATTTTATATCTCATGAGATAGACATGACTGGAACGATAGGTTATACCGGTTCAGTGAAACATGACTGAAACGAGGGTGACTCGGTTTAGAAATGGACTTTGTCCACTAAGATAGTCTTGGCAATGAGTCTTGACTAATAAGAAATGATTCTCTATGATTATGTGTGTATGTCACAAAGTTTCATGTTTTAAGTTTTCATTATTGGGATTTCATTTCACTACTATGATTTATCCCGTGTTATAAAATTATGCTCTCTTTTGCAGGTTACGATTTCCAAAATATTACGTTCTTATGAATATGATGTGATTGATATTTCTTTTGTTTACCCTTACTGAACATTTGAGATCACCCTTTTATGTTTTATTTTCCCCAGGATATAAAGAAAGGTTTTAGGTATTAAAAAAAAGGAAGATCTTTATGGGAGATGTTGAAGATCTTTCGCCACGATTAGAAGATTATATTCTGAGTTTCCAAGGACACTAAACTATTACGGTCCTTGTGTGTGTGTTTTTGTTTTGTACTAAGTATTCCGAAAAAGTAATGTAATGTATATGTACGTCAAGCTTTGGGTCTCTACAGTTGGTATCAGAGGAAAGGTTTAGTCAACCTTTGGAAACTAGGATGTGAGAACGTTAGTGAGATCCCTAGAGATATTTCTAAGGTATGTCTAGGGATGTCCCTAAGGATAAGTATACGTATAGGATATAGTCCTAGAAATACGGTAACGATCTTAGAATTTAACCTAAGATGTTAGATATTAAGGGTACTCCCCCTTTATTATGTTGTTTTCCCTAGCATGATTTTTGCCTCTCACACTATTCTTTTTGGGTTTTAGACGATGGCTGGAACCCGAAGGAACCGTGTTGATCAATGTAATGGACAATGCAATGATTGTACTCATGAACAAACAAATGTTATGGGAGATGGAGTGCAAAATCTTATTGCTATACTTACACAAGCTATGAATCATTCTGGACTTCCAAATGAGCAGAGAAGGTAACGATATTCTATTGAGTCCTTCATGAGGCAACGTCCACCTTCTTTCAGTGGGTCTTACGATCCACTTGTTGCTGAACAATGGATCAGTACCACTGAAAATATATTTTCAGTTCTTCAATGTTCTGAGCATGATAAAGTCATCTTAGCAGTGTATCGTTTGGGAGGTGATGCTGATCAATGGTGGAATCTTATTAAGAATACGAGGCAAAGGGATGAAATTGAGTCCATGGAATGGGATGAGTTCAAGAACTTATTTTTCAATAAGTACTTCCCTCATATTCTTCGAACAAAGATGGAGGAGTTTCTTGAAATAATGCAAAAGGATGATGAATCTGTTGGTATATACGAAGCGAATTTTACAAGGCTAGCCAAGTATGCATATGGATTTATCATCCAACCTAAAAGTAAAGTTGATCGATTCTTCAGTGGCTTAAAACCAAATCTTCGAAGGGAATTATCTATAAGAGACTTCAGTAGCTATGAAGAAATTGTGCGTTGTGCTATCAAGGTAGAAATGGAAGTTGGTGTTACTTATCCATCTCATAGTTTTGACAAGAAATGAAAGATGGAGTTCAAGGAGAAATCTCAGAATAATGGTGAAAATAAGATGAATGTTTCCTTATGCTCAAAGTGTGGAAAGAATCATGGTGGAGATTGTCTTAAAGGGACTAGAAAATGTTTTAAGTGTGGAAAAGAAGGTCATCGAGCAGATGAGTGTCGAATTAATGGAAAAAGGGTTTCTAATGATGGGAATAAAGAAAAGACTGCAGAGAACGCACCACCAACACTTCAATGCTTCAAGTGCAAGGAAATGGGGCATTATGCTAATAAATGCCCTAATCCAAGGGTTAGTGATGATCGACATGAGCAACCAAATAAGGCAAAGGACAAAGGGAAGTCACATGCGATCACCATTGGCGATGTTGAATATGATAACGATGTGGTGGAATGATTAAGAGTATATGTAATGGGATTACAAAATAATGTTGTATATAGTATCATGGAATATTGGAATATTTATGTATTGGTCTACTGTGGTTTTCAATAATTTTATGGTACCCGTAACCATGGAAAGTGATTGAGATATTTTTGGAAAAAAGATGATATGCGCATAATGAAGGGAAAATGATAAAATGAAATATTTGACTGTATTCATGAGCTCATGATTGATATAAGGAGTAAGTGATATCATGGTTTGAGTATATAGAATTTTTAGGATTTTGGTATGTGGAAAGTGTTATCTTTTAACTGCATTCATGTTTTCACTAAGGTTCAATGGGTATTCGAGAGAGTACATGATTAAGGCCTTTGAATGTTTGGAATGTGACCAACAAGATATATCTTATGATATATGGGGATCAAAGATGGTACTAAATCTCTGGTAATCGTTTTCACTATATTATGAGAATGGACTGCAGTATTATGGATAAGCCTAAAGATTGGAATGGATTATGTTGGACATAAGTTAGTATTGTTTAAGGATAGAAGTTTTTTTTTTGATATTATTGATGGGATGTTATAATAATATAGTTTTAGAAAAAGGACAACCTGCAGGACGGGCGACAACCCATCGCGTCGGACAAGGCTGTGAGAATCGAACCCACAACCGAAGTGCGACTGACCTTTTTCGCCTACCACTGGCCTACAGGAAGTCCCTGTTTAGTAGAAACTAGTTTTATTATATTAAGCAGTATAAGTCCATTTTAGGAACTATATAAGATTAATCTCACTATAGATGGACTTATGTATTTTTTTTGATAACTTTTCTAAACTTTTGTTTGAGACAGATGGAATGACCCGTCATTCTATCACATGATCTGCTAACACATCACGAATGACAAATTCAACTTCATTTCTTTAAGAGATGAAGTGGAAACTGTCCAAAGAATGACAAACAGTGAGACTATACCAAAATCACAAAAGTATTTCTTCTAATTCCAATTTAATCAACTTTAGGGAAATGATCTTGAAAAACCAAAAATGTTGTCCTACTGCCCTTATATCCGATGAATCAGATGGTACCTTAGATCACCACAAATCAATAGCTTTGTGATTATTGGTTTTTTCATAGCCATGTTGTCTACCACTCTCCATCAGAACATGACAGTTAGATTTCTCTTCCATGTCCATATTTTCTCCAATATGGAAACCCAGTGATGAGTTCATTTGGGTAACCATTATATTTCATACTTTAGTATTTAAAGTTCAGTTTTGGTATTTCTTTTTACGATGTTGGTTTTTATTAATAGTAAAAAATTTATAACCCCGACGAATTTTGAGGGAAAAATTCATTTTAAGGGGGGTGGAATGTAACACCCCGAGATTTTATGAAAAATATTCTTTTAATTTCATTAATGTCTTGTGTTGTATTCAACACCAATATTACCTTGCTCTATACGCAACACCGTATTAGCTTGCAGTATACGCAACACTATTCTTGGATCGTGTTACACACAATTTTGATAATAGTTATTCTACGCAACATTGAGTATATATATATATATATATATATATATTCAATTTATAAATGAAATATGGTTGGATTCTGTTATTATTTCACAACACGCAAACCTGACTTGGCTTGCATTACACACAATCGCGACCTTCCTCGATAGCGTGTGTTGTACGCAATACCGGGTTTTAATATACAACGATATATTATTATAATATTGTCATAAACTAGCTGTTATGAATAGTATTAACTAAATTTTGAATTTTATAACATTATTATTCATCTTACACATTTTCTAGAACATGGTATAAGAACAAAATAAATTTTTCGGGTAAAATAAGTATTTTTCAAAAAATGCAGTTTTGCCGCCTTTTGACGGCGCACCCACTTTAAATCTAGTTTTTGACATGTTTATATGTTCAATTTGACAAAATAAAATTCTTATTTTGAATCAAGATATAAAAATTTACATTAGATAAAGTTTTTATATTTTTCCGATAACTTTCATATTTTAATGAATAGTAAAAAGACGCTATATTTTAATTAAAAACAAATTTTTTCATCGTAATATCTTATGTGGTTAAATTATAATATTGAATGGTTTTAAAGTATAAATAGAATATATTTTTACCATTTAATATAATGTATGTCATTAGCATTTATTTTACCTTGAATTCGTAGGTTAAATCAATTCAATCTTTTGCAATGTTTTAAAGAAAAAACCATTTTCTTTCGACAACGAGATTAATTTTAATTTAATTTCTGCAACTTTTGTGTATTGAATTTGGAAAAATGGATTCCATTTTTGGAATCAATGGATCCAAATTATGTTAATAAGCTACTTTTTATTTTTGAGAATTATGAATAGTAACTACAGTAAATTTTATTTACCATAGTTAAAGGTAAATCGGGTAGTTAAGGGTAAATATAATATTATAAAATTACCCTAACACATGTCAAAATCCTATTGGATGACTAAAAGTCGACCCATATTACCTAAGGGTCGGATTAGATTCATTTAATGGACTTTTTGTCCATGAAAATAATTTAATTATTATTAAAACCAAAGAATGTGACAACATGTCACTTTCTTAAATCTTATAAGTATAATAATTTTAATCTAGTGATAAACTTCATGAAACTTCAAACATGAATAGTCTCCAGAAATTTAATACAATTATCTACATCATAGAAATTTATTTAGAATTTTTAGGGATTAAATAATTATCATTTATTATGACACAATGATGATGCAGTAATTGTCTTATTAATGAAATATTGACATAATTGATGTTATAAATGCCCAAATAAATGTAATTTGAGACTTTTTATGACTTAAATTAATTTTATAGGTTAATATGACATGCTATTGTTGATATAAGTAACTTGGTTTGAACTTATCATTCTGTTATGAATTTCATGAAAATCATGTACCAAATAGTGTCAAAATTGACATAAATTAGTTTTTGAAACAAATATTATATTATTAATTGTTATTTAATTCCTAAAAATCTAAGGTTCGGCCAAATGACTTAGATAAAGATATATATATTAATAATAAACAACTTGGGGTACGTTTGGCTTGTTATGGTATGTTTATTAACCATATAGTGTAAGAAAACAAAAAGACACGGTAAATGTTAAATTATTTAACTTAGAGTTAAATCTAATTTATAATGTTAAAATAATATCCTAAACTTGTCTAAATCCTATTTGATGAGAGGATTTAGACCCATAACCACTTTATATTCGAAATAAGACCCTTTGGAACCATTATAAACCGAATTTGACCTTAATATAAAATAATATTTTGAGATTTTCCTAAGGTGCCCCTTTCCTCCCTTATAAAAGGGCACCTCCTCCCTCTCCTCCTCACACCAATTTGAGCATTAAATCTCTACCATCCCATGAAAAAATCTCTTCTCCACTTCCCTAGTATCATCCTAGAGGTCCTGGTATTCTTCAAAGACCATCCTTAGTTCTTTAAGTGGAGGTTAAGAAAAGGCGCGTCAAAAAGAGGTAATATCCATTACCGATCTTTTTTAATTTCTTTCTTCTTAAACTTATTCTTCTTTAGTTGTTTCATGATAAAGTAATAACATCAGTATCACTAATATAATGATATGTTATTACAAGTATGAAATAACCCTATTTCACCATCTATCCATCCTAAGGAAAAAGAAATCACCGCGCGTGCGTACGTACGGAATACCGTCTCCACGCCGTGGTGTAATCTATTTTCCACCACCACCTTATCGGGATGGGTATAATGGTGTAAATAATGACTATATATGAATATTATAAAGTGATACTGATTCCGAAATAGTATACATACACTCCAATACAATTCCACGATCATAGGAACGATATCATCACTCGTGCGTACGTACGGAATACCGTCTCCATGATGTGATGCGACTCGTTCTACATGATCTTCATTTCATAATGATTATATAAATGAATTGAATGAATTAATATGATATATATTACACTAATAACATTCTTTAAATTAGGTATCTATAACCTAAAGAGAAGAATAAGAATTTATTCGACAAACACGCATAAGAACAAAAAGTAATAAACACCCGAATAACAAGTAGTAATGAAATATTACTAATAAGAAGCTAAGAATATGACCATATATGATATCATAACAATAAGTATGATTCTGGAATAAGTCAATAAAATTATTTAAATCATTATACAGAAGGTTCAGACACTTACGAAGCATATCGGACCTAAGGTAAGGGAAATATCACAATCTCATTTTTATCCGAGATTGTTTATACTTTAGAATTTACTGGGGTGTATTTTATCATCCACATCCATGTTTCCTCAATATTTAATGTTATTTCCATCCACCTACAATTTTTTAAATCCAATTTTACCCTTTGGTGAGTTTTTAGTAAAATATATGAAAGGAATATTTTGTCGTTTTTCGTACGAGGTACTTTTTGACTTTTCCGACAAAAGTACGAAGAATGTTTTTTTAACTTATATGGAATGAATGGGTTTTTAAATCATTATTTACAAGAATCTTCCTTTACAAGTTTTCAATTTTATTTTTAATCAACTTCTTTTAGTTTATAATTGTACGACATGTTAAGAAAGGAAAAGTGTTTTTGAAGGAGAAAGGATATTTTCCTCAATAATGGAGTTCAAGTGTTTTATCAAAATTATTTTCCATCTAATATAATAAAGGGTTCTGTTTTTATCCCTATTATTACATTTATTTGATTATGTTGTGATGGAATTATTTTTATGAATTCCTTTATCTTATATGAATTGTTTTATGATGTCACAATGTTTAAGAATCCCATTTTTATTACATGGGTTATGCTATGATGTATGGTTTATGATTTTGTGGCACACATAAGAATGGTATCATTATGAGATGGGTGGGACCTATATCTCCCTCCAATTCATTGGGTAAAGATTTTATATCTCATGAGATAGACATGGCTGGAATGGTAGGTTATACCAGTTCAGTGAAACAGGATTGAAACGAGGGTGACTCGGTTCAGAAATGGACTTTGTCCACTAAGATAGTCTTGGAAATGAGTCTTGACTAATAAGAAATGATTCTAATGATTATGTGTGTATGCCACAAAGTTTCATGTTTTAAGTTATGATTATTGGGATTTCATTTCACTACTATGATTTATCCCATGTTATGAAATTATGCTCTCTTTTGCAGGTTAAGATTTCCAAAATGTTATGTTCTTATGAATATGATGTGATTGATATTTCTTTTGTTTACCCTTACTGAGCATTTTAGATCACCCTTTTATGTTTTATTTTCCCCAGGATATAAAGAAAGGTTTTAGGTATAAAAAAGGAAGATCTTTATGGGAGATGTTGAAGATCTTTCGCCACGATTAGAAGATTATATTCCGAGTTTCCAAAGAAACTAAACTATTATGGTCCTTGTGTGTGTGTTTTTGTTATGTACTAAGTATTCCTAAAAAGTAATGTAATGTATATGTACGTCAAGCTTTGGGTCTCTACAGTATGTTTCGTAAGTTACCAAATCGATAAGGGAACCTTTCACCCTCCTCTTTTTGAAAGACTTCGTTTTGTTATGTATTTTAATTTACATCTTATTATGTTGGGATATGTTATTATATATCCTCATTGATGTAAATTTTATGTCCATGTGATGAGATACCATTTTCTCTCTCATAAATTCATTTTCTGAATTTTAAAGTGACGCCATTAGGATGTCAAATTTCTGTAAGGGAACTTCTTCACCCAATTTCAATTCTTAGGGTTAAACTTCTATTTATTGATTATGTCATTATATGAATATGTGTGTAACCTCTGATTGTTTCACACTTAATATCCACTTATATTGAGTGTATTATTATTTTTCACACATTATTATGTAATTGATTTATCCTTAATCTAAGGATACAGTTTTTATAAGGGATTTCCTCTCAATTTACATTCCATTGAGACTTCATTGTTGTTATGAACTAATTCACTCTTATGTGGTGTATATACTGTCCTTTGGAATATTATATCATGAATCCATTTTTTCTCATGATATTATAAAGTTATGATTAAATGTTATTCATCAATTATTTGAATTCAAGCATCTCTCATTTTGTTAAAAACTCTTTAACTAAAATATCATTTTAAATGTTTAAAATATTTATTACTCTAAATATTTATCATTAATGTTGATGTTTAAAAAATGTTTTTTTATGATTTATTTATATAGACATTAATGTTTTCAAATGATAATTCATTTAAAAGCTTCAAAGTGGCATGGGACATTTTGATTCAAAAATCTCTTTATTAAATGTTTTAAATGGTTTTGAAAATGATTTGATAAAGCATCGTTTACTTCAATATCTTGACTTGATATATTGTGATTGGAATGTGGAAATGTTATATTTACTTTATTCTTGTGTTATGTGTTATGAATATGTTAGGGTTATTGGGCATTGTTTATGTATACGGGTGGTTCCGTGATAAACCTAGGGTGGGTGAGCCTGAGATAGCTCTCTAATGCATTGGGTAACATAATGAAGGTAAACGTTAATGTTTCTCCTAAGAGATTTAGGTAATATACTGTGATTGGTATTCCAAATGTGACTCCCTATGTATCTGTGAAATCTATAATGTAAGTATGTTATGAATTCCATAATTTACCTTTATGATTTATGATTTGTGTGTGTTATTCATAAATCTTATGATTTAGTAAGGCATGTTATGATTGAAAAGTATGGTTTCATTGATTTGTATTTATTGATGAGATAATGTTTATTTTCATTATTTTATAACCCTTACTGATATTTTTATGCTCATCCCAAGTTTTGAAATGTTTTTTACAGGACATAAAGATGAATAGGGTCAAGGATGAGATCAAGGAAAAGTCATGCTGTCTAAAACATGGAACTAGACATGTCTCTCTTTTTTAAGAGTTTCTATTTTATGAAAAATGCATACTGGGTAGTAGTGTTTACATGAAATATTCAAGTTGTTATGTTATAGTTATGTCCTAATTCTCTAAAACTCTAAACCTGAAAAGATCCTCAATGTGAATTCTTGACATAATTAAAGATTATGTAATGTTTAACGTTGGGTCCTTACACTGCACCTATTCATGCTCAGGTCTAACATGACATGCATCAGGGGCTCCCGAATACCATCAAGTTACTAACAACTATAATTGGAGATATGGAAGGATGAAATGATCCAATAGAGCTTGAATACTAGCCTTACCCCAACTGGGTGAGCAATGTCCTGCCTCCACCAAATTTTGAAAATACCGTGTTTCCAGTGTTCAATGGATCAAGGGACCAAAACAACATCTAATGCACTACTCTTTCTACTGTGATACCATTATGTGAACTTAAAAGAAAAAAGAGGTTGTGAATATTAGATGCTTTGTGTGAACCCTACAAGGTTTAACCTTCATGTGGTAAACCATTTTTAATCTAACTCAATAACATGATGGGAGGATATCCGGTGCCAGTTCATGTTCTATTTAAGCTTGAAATTTCCAAAAACAAAAGTTAGTGATCTCATGAACTAAAAGAAATGAGAGAATGAGAGAGTCCTAGACTTCATATCCAGATGGAAAGGTATTACTTACTTCTTGAACCAGACACTCCCCCTAGATGAGATTATTTCCTTGTGAATCAATAATATTCGATATGAGATAGGAACTCCACCCATTCTTATGAAGTACACAAGTGGGTTCCATGACATCTCTGTTATCACTAAAAGGATAGAGGATTCCTTGCAGTAGACCAATATCAAGTTCTAGACAGCCCCATCATCTCAAGTGAAAAGAGTAGGGAGAGATAAAGTGGTGTCTATCACGCTCTGGCCACCCCTACACTAGATTCATCTCCAAAGCCCCCACAAAACCTTGTAGGGCCCTTTGGGCATCAGTAGCCACCCACTACCCATAAATATGAGAAGAGGGGGGGGGGGGGTCAAAAAAATCAATTCAAGGAACACAGAAATAAAGTATACTTGTTCCAAGATGACCAAGTCTACAGTTACTTCATAGCTTCCATGAATTGCAACTTTCTTCGGCTTTTAGAGCCAAATCGGGCAAATGAAGTAGGTATTGAGGACCATCCAGATTATTTTCCCTTCCATCAGATATTGAGACACAAAATTCAAGAGTGATTTTTCTTCAAGGACCTCCTACAAAAGTTGATAGATTATAGATAGGTCAAGCTTGGACCACTGCTAGTGAAAGTGGCATATGTTTCCACCACCGATCCTGACGAAGAAGGGGATTGGAAAAAGGTTGTTAACAAAAATGATCAGTAGTTTGATATTTGGATGACTCAAAAAATAGTCAACCAAGCTTGTGGAATACTCCAAGAATAGTTGAAACATCCAACCGTGCCTCCAACAGATTCTAATGAAACACATTTTTTATCATCATCTCTATAATCCTCCAAAGGACAGTCACCCAAAAAGAAGTCTAACCAGAAGGGTGGAAAACAAGTATAGGAAGATGAACTTGCATGAAGGTCAAGGTTGGATTTGACACTCAAAATTTATTCCATCAAATATAAAGGAATGAGCTCCACCCCACCCAATGGCATGGCCAAAAGCAGATGATGAGGAAAATACATCATCAGAATAAGAGCTAATTTTTCGATCCATCAATGTCATCCATTTAATGGGTCCTTTATCCGATGATGAGTATGGTTAACAACCAAAATCCCCGGCACCCAACTGAGGAGTTGGAGGAAGAATCCACTGAGTATAAGGATACCAAGGGAGACACAACCATGGCATAAATCAAGCGTATGGATGCAACCCCACTCAAACGTTCAACATTGCAGAAACCCGTAGGAGGACCCTCCTACGGATCCGACAAGGACAGAAAAATTCCCCTTCCACCACAAAAAGCCACCCCAGTCTAATCATCTAGGATTATCTATAAAAGGAAGAAAAAATGAATAATTTCCCTCAACATGTGATAAGATCTACCCAACCCAATCCACAAAGGGTGGAATCTCCTATAGCTCCAATACCAAGGGTTGACCCATCTTCATAAAATGCTCAAGCCCCTAAAGCACCTATAAAAGAGCATCCCCAAGAAGGGAAACACCGGCCTTTATGTCAGAAATATGACATTATGAAATATTTAGATTCGGTTCCATATAAGGTCTCAATTATGGATGCACTGAATCTATCAGCAAATCTCAGGGAAGGTCTCATAGAGGCTTTGCTGAGTCCCTAGGAGTTTGAAGCTTAAGTAGTCGCCACTTAAGTCTACCAGACAGAGATAAATTCTATATAATTCCATGAAATAATATCCTTAATATATTAATATGAAGGCGTCATAATGAAAGGACACGTCAAACCCTTATACATGCCTGACATGATAATTGGCATCGATATCTGAAAAGTCTTAATCAACAATGGCTCTAGATTTAATCTCCTCCCACTATGGACACTTCGTCGGTTAGGATGCAATGAGGATAATCTGACACCATGCACCACGACCTTGTTGGGCTACGACAAAAGCGAGGAGAATTTGTTAGACCAAATCAAGCTCGAAACCCGATTCAGTGACCTCATAGCTCACCCAAAATTTCTGGTGGTCCAAAATAATATGACCTTCAATGCACTTCTAGGGAGGCCCTGGATGCATAAACACACCTCAATACCCTGATATTACCATAAGTGACTCAAATATATCATCAATGGATATGGTGGGACACTTCATGCCAACAAGGCCCTGTTCGAGTCCTACGAGTCATAATAGATTGATACAGGGTTCTACGATCAAAAGGGAAAATAACCCTTTACTAATGGAATTGATTTGGCCGCCACCCCAAATGGTTTGGAAATATTTCCTACTGATCCCCTAAATCATCTAGGGGAATAATAAGTACTTCCCATCAATCATATTAAAATAAAAAGTCCAAATTTGGATGTGTATTTAGAATTCCTCATGATCTTAGTTATGACTTACGATACTGATAATTTTAAGAGGACCATTGTATCTTGAGATAATGAAGAAGTTTTGGATGAAGATACACTAGAAACAATATCAAAACTCCAAAAAATTCCCACCTCACCCATTGAGGCAAGAATAAGTGTCTCTTCATTAAAGGAATACGAGGAAAATCTTTTACCCCTTGCTGCATATTTTCTGGAGAATCCCCCCCAAGGGTCGAGGCAGAATAGATAAACATACCTCCCAGACACCAAAATTGTAAATCCTCCCTCAACTATGAAGAAATAATTTCAAGTATTTTTTCCCCATCATAAGATGAAGAGGAAGATTATAATGTTGTTGGGGAAGAATAATAATAAGTCCTAAGGGATGCCCCTCCAGAATTTGAGGAAGGCATTTCCCCCACTATTGATGAACTCAAGGAAATAAACTTGGGTACAAAAGAAGACCCACGACCAACTTTGGTTACTGAGTCCATGACCCCCAAAGATTAAGATATATATGCCTATTTTTTGAAACAAAATCAAGATGTTTTCACCTGGAATTATAAAGAAATTCTAGGTCTCGATTCGGAGGTGGACACTCACCACCTTGGAAAGCCAAAAGATCACAATGGTTATAAGTAAGCTGCTAGAAGGACGCACCCGACACATGCTGCCAAAATAGAGGTTGAAGTTGAAAAAAATCCTCAAATATAACTTCATTAGGGAGGTCCAATACCCCATAAGTCTAGAAAATATTTTCCCATAAAAGAAGAAGAATGGGCAGATTAGGGTCTGCATCGATTTTAGGGACCTCAACCGGCAATACCCGAAATATTATTTCCCAGTCTCAATCACTAAATTTCTGATTGAAGAAAATGCTGGATATGAGGCTCTATCTTTCATGGAATTCTATTCAGGATATAAATATATCCAAATGGACTAAAAATATGAAGAATCCACCACCTTCAGGGCTCCCCAAGGAGTGTTTTTATATAAGGTGATGCCTTTCGGTTTAAAAAATTCTGGTGCCACATATCAGCATCCCATGCACTGCATTTTCAAAGACCTACTAGGAAAGTTCATTGAATATTATGTTGATGATCTGGTGGTTAAATAATGACAATTCTCGGACCACCTGGCCAACCTTGATACCATATTTAATAAACTATGGCAACACAATATGAAAATGAACCCCCTAAAATGTGCTTTTGGCATCACCTTAGGGAAATTCCTCGACTTCATCATACAACACCATGGAATTGAAGTTGAACCTGAGAAGAAAAAGGAAATCAATGGAATGTCACCAAATCAAAAACTCACTGAGCTGAGAGGACTCCAATGACACTTAGATTACATTTGGTGCTTTATAGCCAACCTTGCAGGAAAATGTTTTCCATTCACCAGGTTGATGAAGAAAGGGGTAGAATATCAACAGAATAGAGACTTTAAGTATTCATTTGAAAATCTCAAAAAGTATATATTGAGTCCACCAGTGCTAATTCCACCTGTTGAAGGTAGACCAATTATTCTATACGTAACCTCCTTGGAGAGATCCTCAGGTGCCTCTCTCATGCAGAAAAATGATGCCGGCAGCGAGAATAGTCTTTATTATCTTAGTCGAACCATGATTGATGTTGAGATTAATTATTTAAATATTGAGAAGAGATTCCTTGAAGTAATATTTGTGGTCTAAAAGCTAAGAAATTACTTACATCACCATGAAGTCCATCGTTTCTCAAGTAGCAACCCACTCAAGTACATTCTCAGCCGTCCAATGTTAATAGGACGCCTATCACGATAGGTGGTTATCCTATAGCAGTTCGATATATGGTTCATACCACAGAAGGCTATTAAAGGCATACATTAGTAAATTATTTAGATGAGCATCCCTCAATAGGAGTGGCCCAATCATATGCTGAGATAATTGATGAGGAGGTGTTCTCTATTCAAGAGAACTCCTAGATGTGGGAAATGCACTTCGATGGTTCCTCCAGAAGCCCGATCAGAAGAAGAATGGAAGATACCAAATTAAAAAAATTGGGTATGGGAGTCATACTCATATCCCTATAAAAACCCATTCTTTCGTACTCCTTCCTACAGTTGGAAGGATGTACGAACAATGAATCAAAGTACCAGGTCCTCATTGCAGGATTAGAACTAGCAGTACAAGTGCATGCTGTACCCTTAGAGATTAAATGTGATTCAGAACTGGTCATCAAGAAAGTCAATGGTGACTATTCTATGAATAAATAGGAGTTGATCCCTTTGTTGAGCCATGTCTGAGAATTGATGGTAGAATTCCCGACAGAACCGACATTGACTTTTATTCCCCGATCACAAAATGTGCAAGTCGATGCATTGGAAAATGTAGCTACAACTCTAGATGATATGGATCAGGATGAAATGGTCATCAGTATTTCCCATCGATGGATGGTCTTACCATTAGTTCAGGCCAACACTGAAGAAATTAATGAGATCGGTCCCATATCTGAGCCGTATGGTCCTACCACCGACTAGATGACTCCCACTGTGGACTATATTCAAAAGGGAGAACTTCTCCCAGATAGGGATGGAAGGGAAACAATCCAAATAAGAGAAGTAAATTTCATGCTATACGACGACACAAAACAGAAAAAAGTCCTTTATAAGTGAGGCCTTGATGGTTTCCTTCTCAGGTGAATCGATGTAGAATAGATTGCTATCGTCATGAAATAAGTGCAAGTCGACACTTGTGGGCCACACCAGTTAGTATACAAACTCTCTCATCAAATGAAAAGGCTTGGGTACTACTGGCCCACCCTAATGCAAGATTGTGCTGATTTTACCAAAAATTTGCATTCCTGCCAAGTCCATACCAATTTCATCCATCAAACCTTATATTTTCTTCACCCAGCTAATTACTTATAGACATTTTCCATATAAGGAATGGATGTTGTAGGACTATACCCTCCCACCATGGTTAGGCAATTCAAATATATTCTCAAAGACACTGACTTATTTTCCCAATGAGTAGAAGATACACCCCTTAGAGAAGTTGGGGTGAAAAGAATTATCAGCTTTGTGAAAAACAATATCATCAATAGGTTGGGCGTCCCTCATAGAATATTGACAGACAACAACACCAATGTCTTCTCTATTTAATCGGAAAAACTCTACCAGGAGTATGGTATCAAAGCTAACCGTTCATAATACTACCATGCAATGGCTAATGAATAGATACATAATTTCAACAAGACCCTATCCAACATACTCCCAAATATGGTGGATAGGGATAAGAAATCATGGATGGAAAATCTCTTTCATTCTGTTTGGGCTTATCAGACCACAACCTGTACCGCCACTGAAGAAACCCTATACTCGTTAGTATATGGGACAGAGGTAGTTATGCCCATTTAAATTCAAATACCATCACTCCGAGTCGCTGTCTGTGATCAACTATCTATATATGAGCAATCCCCAAAATGATTTGATGAGTCAGAGAGGTTGGATGATAAAATATTTCACACTATGCACCATCTATAAGTCCACCAAAATCGGATTGAATGGGCCTTCAATAAGAAGGTTCGCCTTTGATATTTCCTCGACGGAAAAGTAGTGTTGGTCCTCAAAGCCCCAATGATACTCAAAAAGAAACTTCCAAATTTGGATCCAAAATAGGAAGGACTATATATCATAAAAAAGTTTACTCTAATGTAGAATATACCATAGTTTCAATGGATGGATAGCTCACCACAGCCCCCACAAATGTGAGGTTTCTAACGAAGTACATTATGTAATCACTATGAAGCTCATCTTAGCTACATGAAGTTAAACTGCATACCACTACCTACGTATTCTTCACACGAAGTTAAAAAGTATGGAATATATCCTGATCACATGATAATAAACTACACAATAAACCTCTTCTTAGCTATATGATGTTAAAATGCATGGCCCCAACAATTTTCTCTCCCGAGGGAACATTGTCTCTGGTATCAGTCACCTACCATGTCGCACTTTAGAACTACCTACAGATTAGTTCCTATTAATCAATGGGATATGTATAGACACCTTGACCCTAAGTCTTGGTCTATCCACCACATGACATGGAATTCCTCTGTTGTACCCTTTGTCACCCCTATACTACAAGAGAACTCCCTATTGTTCCAATTTTCTCACACTGAGTATAAATCATGCAAGTTTAGGAAGAGTGGTTAGGATTTACCCCACACAGACAAAGCATAGAGGTGTATAAAAATCCCATCATCTTGAAAGAATGGTATAAAATACCCCCTCTCCTTGCACATGCCATATTGGAATAGGGGGGGTCCTTAGAACTACGTACGACTTGATTCCTGCCCTCACAAGATATGTTACGATGCTTGAATTCTACATCCTAGTCCATCCACCAGTCAAAATCAATAATGCATCTCTCACTGAGTACATGTTAGACTAGCGTGAGGAGAATTTTTATCTTTACCACCCAATGTTAAACCACATATCCCCAAAAATGTTCTCACCTGAGGGAGCATTGTCTCCGATATCAATCACTTACCGTGTCATGATATAAAACTATTTGTGGCTTAATTCCTTCCCTATGGGATACATAGTGATTCCTAAATTCTTCATCCTGGTATATCCACCATAAAAAATGTCCTCCTTCTTATGTATAAATCAGACATATGTAGGGAATTACCTTTAAGAACTACGTGGACTTTGATTTCCAAATAACTGGCATATGTAGGAAACCTCCACGAGGTTCAAGCCTAACACGTCACTCGCCTCATCCTTTTAACACTAGTTCACTTTCTTCCTTACTGCATGGTGTTAAAATACACAAGATACCAAAACTACGTGTGGATTGATTCCCATCCACCAATGGGACACGTAGTGATGCCTAGGCCTTCCTGAGTCGAACCATAGTGAAAAAAATTCACCCCTCTGCATATAAGCAAGAATTACAGATGGAAATTCATGAGTCCTTACCGCATGATGTTAAACTGCATGGCCAAAGAAGTCATAACCACATGAAATTAAACTGTAAGGTATCTCAAGAACCCCGTATGGATTTTTCCTCAATATAATGAGATATGTAGTGACACTTGGGCCAAAAATCCTAGGTCCATTCATGCATAATAAAATAAAGGGGAAAAGAGCCCCAAAAAATCCTACATCCATCCATGTAGAATAAAATCTTCTTTTCATCCATAAAACTCCATGCCCCTGAAAATCTCAAGTCACCATAATCATCCATGGCTATCGGAAATGGACGGTTAGTGTCTTGCAGACACCTTTTCTTGACTATGCACATTATGACCCGGCGGCTCTGCATACAGTGCGTACAAAAATGGATTATCAACCAAAATAATTTTTTTACTCAAGAGAATATTATCCTACTTCTGTATGCTCATTGGATTCTAAGCCTCGCACCATCCCTCCTGACTTGAGGGCTCCCAGAATCATGGTTTACACATTATTCCCCCACTCAAGTCTCAGGTGTACCGGGAATATCCCAGACTGATTATCTCATATTTATTAATGATTCCTTTAATGTTTCATCCCTGTGTCATAATGGTTAAACTATGTTGTCAATAAACCTTCCACAAAATGTTAAACTATATAGAAGAAGTCTTAACCGCATGAAATTAAACCGCACAAACCAAATTCCTAACCACATGAAATTAAATTGCATGGGCCAAAGGACTAACTGTATGACATTAAACCGTATGGAACAAAGTCCTAACTGCATGAAATTAAATTTCATGACCCAAATCCCTAACCACATGACATTAAAATACATGACCCAAATTCCTAATCACATGACATTAAACTATATGGATTAAAGTCTTTACCTCATAACATTAAAAAACCACATGGTACGCCATGTATAGCTAAAATTCCCCCACTCCTTATGTACAAACAAATTTTTTTAGGGAACCTGGTCTCAAAATTCTTGGAACTTCAAAGTTGGGCCCCAATCCAAAAAAGGAGACAAAATATTCTGACTCACATATTGGTTAAATATGTATAGAGAGACTTCTAATTCTGTGAATAATCACGGCCATAGTGTTTCTAATATGTATGAACCAACTCTCTCCATTCGTCAAAATCCATTATTTGAGTGATCTTGGATCCTCATAATCCTTCATGGCCATTGGAAATGGAAGTCCAATGTCTTTCAGACACCTTTGTTTGACTATGCACATCATGCCCTGGTAGCTCTACATATGTTTCCCATAAAAATGGCCTATCAACCAAAGGTAAATTCATCCCTAGGAGAGGATTTTCCTATTTTCATATGCCTAATGGATTCCAAGCCCCATGTAATTCCTCTCGATCAAAAAACCCTAAAAACCATTGTTTACACTTCCTTTCCTACTCACTTTTTGGACATGTTAGAAAACCCAGGCTTGATTACCCCCAGTTATCAGGGCTTCTACCTAGGCGTCCTGATCAAATTGCATTTAAACCACAAAATATTTGATACCTGGTATTCAGCCTTAGGAAAGGTCACATTCAAGGGTATTCCCACTAATGAATCTGTGCAAGAAATCAATCTACACATGATGGTTTGAAATACACCCCCACCCCATTGGTGAATCCATATTCAAAACAAAAATTCCCCATCCGTATGCATGAATCAGATCCGCATAGGAATGATCCTTAAAATAACTACATAAATCTTGATTCCTCTCATCCAAAGATATATAGTGATATCTGAATCTCGTAATCAGATCCAACTATGAAACAATAATGTCCCATCCCTACCCACGTAAGGGTCAAAGATGCGTAAGGAAACAACTTGCATGGATCAGATAGAAATGCCTTCACTAATTCCTATCATTACTAATAAAGTTCAACCTGAAATGACCCCTTTTCATGTTTAGTAATACCCATTTTAATGATCCATACTCTCTGTCTAGAAAGGTCCAAATCTTTATAATCCTCCATGGTGATTGGAAATGGAAGGCCAATGTCTTGTGGCCACCTTTGTTTGACTATACACATTATGCCATGGTGAATCTGCATACGTTTTACACAAAAATAGCCTATAAAAAAAAGCAAAATTCATCCCTAGGAGTGTCTCTTCCTGCCTCCATACGCCCTTACAACATCTATGTCCCACCTCATCCCTTATATTTAGAGACCCCTCAGGTTACAGTATACATATTTCCCTCCTTCTAATGCCTAAAAGGTGAAGTAATCTCCCAGCCAAACCATTTTGAAGGAAGTCAATCATTTACCCTCCTCCAATCAGACTAAGTTGATTTCACAAAAACAGGACCGAAATTTCCTGGTTGTATGAAGATATACTACACATTGCTTCAACCCTCCTTTACGCAAGCCAAATTCGTGTGGGAGCGATGTTTTATCCAAGGCTAATACAACCGACCTTGTTACATTCATAAGTCATTCCTTCAAAGGACCACCCACTATGGTCATCAATAGTAAAATAAATCCAAAGTTCTATAAAAAACTCATTTTCCATCATAAATGGAAGGCTAGTGTCTTGTAGACACCTTTGTTTGACTATGAATACAAATGCCCTGGAAGATCTGTATTTGTTTCCTACAAAATGGCCTATCAACTGAAGGAAAATTCATCATCAAGAGAGGATTATCCTATCTCCATAAACCCCATGGATTCTATGCCCCATACCATATCCCATATTCAAAAATCACAAATCCATGTCTGAAGGTTTCCAAGATATTCTCAATTAATGAGTCCTAAATTGGGGACCATTCCCCACAAGTTATGGTCCAAGATGTTCGACCTAAAACATCAGTGCAGTTATGGTAAAATCTACTTGACCTAAAACATCAATAATAATAGTCTAGTTCCCAAGATTTTAAACTTCCCATGAAAAAGAGACACTACACTCGCTAAGCTGTAAATTTGAAAATGGAGCCTTGGGTAAAATTTGAGTGTCATCTCGCTAAACCTATGCTACATATGGTTTAGGAAAAAATCTTGAGAAAAAAATAAAGAGACACAGATCTTATTATTCCAAAAACCCACAAAGGTCATCCTAACAAAATGTTAAGTTATACCCGCTATATCCACACCATAACAAGATTAAGAAAAAATTAGGATGATAACAAAAAAAGGCACAAAGTTTTTAGGGTTCTTCATATGACCCTAGAAAGAGTCAAATTGTTCTCGCTGGGCCTCTCAATTATGAAAAAAATTAGAGAATAACTTGATTATTCATTTATCTAGAATTATGATTCAAATTGATATCTAGTCGATGTTATTGTTTGAAATATGGTTGATGAAAACTAACTAAGATTGCAGTAAAGGGTAAAATTGGAACACTAGAAAGAAAAATGTTTCTGTTTTATTAAAAGAAGTAAGAATCTGGGAAAACATCCAAAATATGAATCCTCCCCCTGATGTCAAAACAAAGATGATGTAGGCTATCCCAACAGATTATAATGAGGCTCGACTCACTCTTTCTAAGAGGTTGATAACTGCTTGACGAGGGCTATCGAGTACTTGTTCCAAAGCATCCCTCTATTCATCTTTAGCTTAAACCATCGAGCATATTCACTTTATAATAGCACTTAGGTCTCTCCCTTTTTGTTTAATAACCTTATAATTGGTTCTTGATGATGCTAGTTTCACATTTAGTTAGGCCATGTGAGCTTCACACTCGTGAAGTTCCTCCATCTGGGAAATCATCTGGTCATGAGCACCAGCTTCCTGATCTTCCAGATAATGAAACTCATCAGTAATATACCGAAAATTCTAGGTTTTATGGTGAGAAGCATTGAAATGAGAAAGGTCTCATTCAAAAGTGGGAAGATCTTCTCGAGGTATAACAATTTGGTGCACAAAGAGATACAGGCACCGATAATCAAAATGGTCAGAACCCAAATCAAAAAATATTCGTTGAAAGTTATACACTTTGTTTGAAATGTTTTCCTATGGAGTTTCCATGACAAGAGTATTGATCTGATTCCATTATCTCTTTTTCACAACTCAATGTCTCCTAACGCCATCATAATATTGGTCCTCCTCTACCAGGACAAGTATGTAGCGAGGAAGTAACATTACAGTAGTCCGTACCACCCTGATCTGGGTCAACCAAGTAGGGGGACTTTCCCTATCAATTGATTATTTGGACTCTAAGACTAAATGAGGTGGGATGGAAGAAACTTCATGAAAATCTAGTGATGTCCCACTCAAACCATCTTCCATAGGACCACAAAACACATTGGCCAAATATTTGGGATTTGAATCAATTTCTACAGAAATGGGTTGTGCAGGCGTAGCCCCTTCAAAACAGATGTGACAGAGGGCATAATGCCTTCTCACCACAAGAAAGGGAATGTATGGAGTAGCTGGCATGGTTGGGATAGGATATGAAACAACCAACGGTATCTGGACCCACTAAATTGGCCTTGCCAATACCCCATCCGGATAGTAAGCTACCCACATTTGGGTGCACTGTAATGATTGGTAATTTGAGGTTACTTTGGGAGGAATGAGGAATTCCATGTTAGAATCCTCCCACATCATGGCCAACCACAATTTGTAAAGAATTACAGGGTGAGATTCCCACTTCACAAGGGTGGCAGGGAGAGATGTGATCTACTGAAGGCATCCAAACTGCCTAGTGAACCTATAAGCAATATAAGGCTCTAAAATGGTCACCCAGTCTATAAATGTGGTAAAAAATGCATCTATAAGTGAAAAGATATAAGAACATTCTTCAGGGGAGCCTCTCCCGATATCAATCAATGGCCCATGGGGTGCCACATAAGGTGAAAAAGATTAGTCAGATACATCACTTAACAATTCAATAACACCTTCCACACTCAATGTTTTTTCATAGATGGCAGCAATGTTAAGAAAAGTTGGATGAAAGCCTGAATGAGGAACCTTGGTAGTATGCTATACTCGTAATATTGTAAACACTCTACTATTCAGCCATATAAAAATTGAAACAACCCGCTAAGATGATACAAGGGTTTCCCTTCTTGTATTTTCCCTAAAAATTCATAGATTCAGGAAAGAGTAGGAATGACCAAGTTAATGGGCTGTCCCTCTGCCAATGTGGCTACCATAATTAATGTTCAGACCCTAACACCAGTATAAATATCATGAGAGAGAAAGAGCCACCCACTTAGGAACATGGAAAAGAAACTTGCCCGCCTGATCTCAGGTGACACATCTTGGCAGGTTTCATAACCCCAAGTGGTGTATTGAACCGCTTCAAGGGTAGTTCCATAAGAACTAGGAATGAGCCATGACTATTGGTTCCGATGGGTTCGGCTATAGAGAACTATCGGCTTTTTCCTGTTCACCTACAATAATAACCTTATCCAATCCTCAAATGAGATAAGTGAGTGGGCATGAAAGGGATGACCAAGTAGCCTCTCCACCATGAATAATAATTCTCTTACCAAGGAGAATACTTTCTTAACATTCCTCTAAGTGTTATCCACTGGTAAAAATTCTTCGTACATGTCACCAAGGATAGAAAGTCCCCATATCTGGTAGAAATACCATTGACTGATCCTCATCTCACCATGTGACAAGTGAAAGGTTCTGGTACCCGAACACCAATGGCTGAGAATCTCAGGTAGTATCTCACCCAGCAAAAAGATAGAAAATTGGGAGACCCACACTACTTGATATAGATCGATAGATTTTAGTGGTGTAGAGGCTTCCAAGAAGTTCTGGTGAACCCAGAACGACCAATCCCACTCATCAGAAAATCACCCACCCTATTTGAGGTCCCATTTGGAGCTCCATCCTCCATTAGGGCCACCTCGAGATAGGTTTACGATAGATAGAAAATCTTATTAAATGGAATCCAATGACATACTGTGAGGGAATTGGCCTCTTTGATTCCACATAGAGCCACTCAGGATAAAATCACACTCCTGAATCGAAGTAGTAATTATTTCTCTGGTAGTAGTGATGTTTTCTCTATTATTCCCATGGGATGTTCTGGAATATGGGACAAGATTTCCACGATCAGTCCTTGAAAAAGGAGCATCATCTTGGAGTCCAAAATTATAAAGTGGAAGATTATTAGATATTGGATAAGCTATTATCTCCGGTGAAAGGATATCTCAGAGGATACCCCTTTGAGGAATAATGACAACACAAAGTTTCTCTTCAACATTATCAACCATGGCTGCCCTCATTCCGATTGCTTCTAATGAGATAAGAGGAAGAGCTATTCCTTCCTGTAATAAAGATACCCACATAAAGGGACAATACAATTAAAATTATTGGAAAAATGGACAAAAACACCAAAAGACCAAAGAGGTCCACCTAGTATAAGGCTTCACGTACTAAAACCCGGGAATAGTACATAGAATTCATTCCTCATGAACCGACAGTACACAGAATACCCCGCAAGTTGCTAGCCCACATAACATTCGACAGTGAGTCGATCAGTTCATGAAAGGATAA
Organism: Viscum album; assembly: GCA_963277665.1. Taxonomy (NCBI): domain Eukaryota; kingdom Viridiplantae; phylum Streptophyta; class Magnoliopsida; order Santalales; family Viscaceae; genus Viscum; species Viscum album. The sequence continues at coordinate 278,903,356 of OY728137.1, forward strand.
ATCCATGTATTGAGCCTCTATATGCAGATATTCAAAGTTCAGGATTTAGATATTTAAATGTCCAATTTGGAAATTTAAAGTTCAGTTCCCCTAAAGTTAAGTCTGTGGGATGGGAAAGCCACGCAACGTCTTAATATGTGGTAATTTGAACTTATGTTTTGAAATTCCATAGTTCGGTTCATGAATTCCTTATTTGGTTAGTAGTTGAGGAAACTTTGAAGGGTAAACAATTTTCATAATTAAAGATGTGGTTTGCGGATGATGAATCTCATGAAAGAGTTGGTATGCGAAAGCAAGGAAAACCGAGAGTGATGTATAGAGTATTCAACGTGAAACTAGGTAAAAGAAAAATGACCAGGGTCCCCTATATATAGGTGTTGTCCCCCCAACGAGTCCACCTTTATACTATAAACTAGTTCAGTTTGGGACCATTTTCTATATCTGAATAGCCTCCTCTTCATTCTGACTAGATCCCATTCTGATGGGGGGTATTTGTAGGGTCCAAAAAAATCCACAATGGGGAATTAAATACCCCCATGAATTTTTAGAGTCCCAAAAAATACACAATTGGAAATTAAATACCCCTATAAAATTTATGAAGGAAATGGATTCCTGTGGGGATGAAAAATTGGAAAAAAAGGTTGAAGGAATCCAATTTGGAAGAGGACCCAAACTTTTCCTCGTACTGGTTACCAGGAAAGGTCGATGGAAGGCACGAACTATCAACCAATTGGTACATGAGCAGCCTAAAAAATGCTATCTAGTGAAATGTTGGCCAGCAAACTAGGAAGTTCACAGAATGAATGAGGAAAAGAGTCAGTCAACTGAGAACCACATCATTGGTGGAATAGAGGTAGAGACATTCCCCCCACGAACCACATCGTTGGCAGAATAGAGGTGGAGAAATTCCCCCCTCACACCACATCCTTGGTGAAAATATTACTGGAGGTACACCCGCACATACCACCTCTGCAGACTAAGTAGTTTATGGATGAGATAAGGATAACTAAACCCAATGAATTACATCATTTTCTCAAAAGTGAGGCTATGATTTCCACCACCGCGAATCGCTACACCACATATATCGGTTGAGTGAGTCATCTGTGAGCCAATCAATTTCCCCATATGATTCCACAAAAGGCACAATGAGCCCATAGATACAACCTCTTTGGAACTCTATAAAAGTACCCAAGGTGGAGCTGAGGAAGGGGATCTGATTTTGGGGAGAACTGAGAGCCTATGGGTGAAAGAATTCCAAGGCACAAAGTCAGCGAAGTACATAACCACAAATGGCTACCAGCATTAGATAAATGTCATATTCCCCATACACTTATATTATGCAGTGTATATACTAACCTATGACATGTTATATCATTAATTTATTTTATTTAATGATATCAAATGCTTTAATTGATGTTATTATTTCTTGTATATCATGATTCTATAGTTACTCGAGTAGTAAGGGATTTATGTTTCACTTTTATTTATGTGGGACACATGCCTTAAACACCACTTGTTTCTTCTATATAGTGTATATACTTCCCATGAGTGAATTTTATGAGTCTTATCTAGAATATTATGGTATTTTAATATCCATATGATTTTATTTCTTTCACGGGGCATATGATTTGATAGATTATAAAGTGTTGAGTATTTATTTAACAGTCTCAATAATATTTGGAATTATTTCGTTTTAAGTCTCCATTGGGGAATATTTATCATCCATGTCTATGTTTTATAAAAATATTTTTAAAAAAATGTTATAATATTCTACTATGGATTTATAAATTCATTTTTACCCATTTTTACTTTTACTACATGGTTTGAAAGAAATATTTTTTTTCATTTTCCAAATGAGGTGCCTTGAGGCTTTTCATTTAAAAGCACGATAAGAATGTGTTTTAAATTATACAACATAAATATAACTTACTTCCATTATGAAAACTTAATTATTTGAATCATTCTTTACAAGGTTAGTTTTTTATTTTCAAATAAAATATTTTATTTTAAAAAATTTCATAATTTTTAAAAAGAAAACGTTTTAATAGGAGAAAGGATATTTTACTCAAGAATTGTTTTCAAGTGACATCTCAAAATTATTTTCCATCTAAGAAAATGTTATTTCATGTTACTTATGTTTTACTGGGGATGTGATTCAATGCTAAAATTCTTTTTCTTTCTAAGAATTATTTATGTTTATGATGGAATGATATTAATGAAACTCATTTCTTTACATGGGTTATGTTATTATTGAATGATGTTTATGTAACCCATTTCTTTTCATGGGTTCTAATATGATGAATGAATTATGTGGAACACATATATATTGTTTTCATTATGTGATGGGTGGGAGATACTTCACCCTCAAATGCAATTGGTAAAGATTTATATTTTTTGAGATAGACTTAGATAGTATTGGGAGTGAACCTTGATTACTACAATGGCCATGGGAGTGAACCATGAGTACTGAGATGGTATGGGGAGTGAACTCATACTAATATGTTGGACATGGGAGTGAGCCATGACTACCAAGATGGTATGGGGGAGTGAACCCATACTACTAATATCCCCTTGGAAGTGATGAATTGATTACTATAGAAATCATATATGCATATGTTTCTGCCATAATTCTATGTCTTATTCCTTTGTTATGACTTCCTAGATTATGTTATTTATTTAATTATGATTCAGGTCATATAAAAATACAATCTTTATGACATTATTCTTGTTTATAATCATTGATACATAGTGTATGATCTTATATTTTCACGGTCATGTTCTCATACCCTTATTCTCATGATTATTTTTACATGTATCCCTTGTTTACCCTTACTAAGCATCTGAGGTCACCCTTTTTCTTATTTTGTCTTTTCCATAGGTTATAAATAAATAATTTAGTGAGGGGTACTAAAGGGGAATATCTTTATGGGATATGTTGAAGATATTTCACTGAACTAGAAGAATGTGATCTATGTTTCCAAATGCACTAAACTAATATGGTCTTTGGGTTTGTGTTTGTGTAATGTATTAAGTATTCTAAAAAAGTGATTAAATACTAATATACGTCAAGCTTGGGTAATTATAGTTGGAGATATCCAACCATTTTTATTAATTAATATATATTTTTACCTTATTTAATTTCTAATTAGAAGATAAATGGTCACTATTATGAAATAGGGTTAGGAATGGACATTTGATTATAGGTTTTCTTGATCAAGTTGAAGACTTATGATGAAGTGGTTGACCGATCCTTGATGGTGGATAATAATCATCTTAGAAAAACTAGTTTTTCTTGGATACTATTTTTAGTGGGACAAGGTGGTAATATAATGTTTGTTAAGAAAAGAAAGTGTGATGAGCAAGAAAATAAGGGAGGTGGTAGCTCAAACCAACCTTCCTGACCACCTTCATCTACAACCTCTGGTGGTGGATCAGTCATGTGCCATCAGTGTGGAACCCCTGGAAATGTACAAACCACCCATTTAGCTCCTCCTTAGAAATGTAATTAGTGTGTACTTATGGTCAAACTACAACCATTTTTTATAAGTGAATTCCCATATCTGAGTTGTGCGAGTTTTTAAACCTATAGGGGGAAAACAGATCATTTTTAACAATTTTGAACTATGGGGTCCTTGTTTGGTAGTAGTGGTGGTAGGGATTGATATACCACTAGAAAGATTCAGCTCATGGTAGAACCAAAAGTTAGTAGTCATTCCCATGCCCAGATAGAGATGAGTCATCTTCATGCGATGGACTAAGCGCTGTAGAATCAGATGTGGGTCTTACAATAGTTTAAGGTATTTTTTTATTACATAGTCCATATTTGTTGGATTATTTGATACTGGGGATTCTAATTATTTTATTTTGTCCCATATTTTTGAACTAATAAAGTTACCAAATGATTTTATTCCATATTCTATGGAGTTGGTTAGGCCATAAGGAAAGAAGAGGGAACAGGGTTTCAGATGTCCATCCGATGCTCTCACTCTATTAGGGTTTGAATTGGAAATATGTTTCCTAGTTTTGGAAATGGACCTTTTTGACGTGATCCTTGGCATGAACTAGATAGTGTGTTTTAGGGTGTACATCGATTGTTATCGATGACGAGTCACCTTTATGGAAATGATGTGAGTACTCAATTTTTTCAAGTTGAATGGGATCCTCAAACAAGGTGGGATGGACCTTCACTTTCAAATTTGGGAAGCCTTGCTTCCAATGTATCTTCTCTTATGATATGGGATGCTGGTAGTATTTCTGAGCATGGGATACCTACTATGGTAGATGAGTTTCCATAGGTGTTTCCATAGGATATTCATGTTTACCTCTAGAATAGGATGTGGAGTTCACTATTGATTTTGTTCCAGGAACATTGATGATATCAATTCCCTCATATCATATTCTCTCACTAATTTTTGGGAATTAAAAATAAAATTGGATGATGTTTAATCCAAAAGATTCATTCGCCTGAGCTTCTCACATTGGGCCACCCCAGTGCTGTTTACTAAAAAGGATGAAAAGTATTTATAATTGTGGATCGATTATTGTAAATTAAATTATGTCACTATCAAGAATAAATATCACTTTCCCTATATTGATGAACTATTTTATAAACACAGGGGGTAAGATGGTTTGTTAATATTGACCTGCACTCTAGGTATCATCTGTCCAGGGTTAGAGAGGTGAAAATTACAAATACAACCTTCCAAATAAGGTATTAAAACTTTGAGTATTTGTTCCTTCCATCTAGGTTAAAAATCATCCTAAGGGTTTCATGGATATTATGAACTTAGTGTTCTATAAGTAACTTGAATCATTTTTCATAGTGTCTATAGACATCATCCTGGTCTACTCTGGGACTGAGGAAGAGCATGGGAAACACTTAAGGATCATGCTAATAACTATTTGAGAGCATTATATTTATGAAAATATCTCTAAGTTCTCCTTTTGGATTTATAAATTCATGTTTATTAGTCACGTGATCTCAGAATGTGGGTTTTTAGTGGACCCTGAGAAAATCATAATAGTGATGTCATGGGAGAAAATAAGAAGAAACTTTGAGATAAAAAGTTTCTTAGGTATAGAAAGGTATTTCTAGTTGATTATTAGAGATTTATTTTAGGTTTCTTCACCCATGACTACACTTTCGCATAAATGGGTAAGTTTTGAGTGGATACAAGTGTGTCAGACATCTTTTAAAGAGCTCAAATAGTGATTGTCCACTGGCCCTATTTCAAGGGAAATCCATAACATTGGTTTGTATCCATTGGAAGTACGAAAATGATGATCATGATACATAATAAAAAAATTATTGGGTTGATGATCCGTATCCTCAACTATTCTCTGATCAGACTTCAGATTGAATTTATAATAATAGAAAGTTTTCAAGATGGGGAGAATTGTCACATTTGTGGTATTATTTTGAGGTAGTTTCTATTTAATTTTTGGTATTATATTTATTTCATGGATTTTTTAGTAGTTTTTAAGAAAAATTGTTTTTTTATGTTGGATAGAAGGACGTGTAAAGTTGGTACATGTTTAGTAGAAACCATGCACTAACCCAGTATAAAACATGAACCCTGGACAGTGGAACTATCCAGATCATACAGCCTAGCACATGGGTGTGCAACCCTCTTAGAGAAAACCATGATATGAGGATAGTGGCATTTTTTAGGATGAACAATAATTATCCCCCTCCATTAAACCATGGGGCCAACTTTCCTCTTGGACAGAGGTGTTTTACGGTTGGTGTACAGTTTGGAAAACCTTGTGGCCAAACCTTACGGCCTACCAAATCTTTAAACTTGTTGAAATTCTAGTTTTTCCATTCTTTTAGTTCAACCCCAAACCACCCATTTCTTTAACCATTAAAACTTCCCTACACTAGGTGCATCCCCCCTCCTCTTCCACCCCCTTGGGATCCAAATATTGGGTGTTTTGGCTTGGATTATTGAAGAAATATTAAAGTAACTCTCTCATTTTCTCCTTTATTTCTTTTTATTGGTCCCATATCCCTTATTACTTTTGGTATCATTCATCCATTGTATGTGTTATCCTAAAGTGGGTTTAATATTTTTTCATTAGGTTGAATTTTTTTAGTTATGATGTTCTCTTACTTCCTTAGGGTCTCTCTGTGGTACAGTTGGTGGTTTCCACCCGGTTTTGTGATGGTTTCAAGTAATAGGTGGGTGGTTCTATACCTCGACATTAATTGATGATTTTATTATGCTTGTATTTATTTTAAAAATAATTCATAAATTATGTGGGTGATGTAAAAGGTGATTTCCATGATTTTTGGTGTGATTTCTTGGTTAAATAGTGAATCATATCTTTGTAAATCGTTTCTTTCAAAGTATGGTTTCTATTATTAGATGTGTAATTATATGAAATGGATTTCAATTGACATGGAAATTGGGTCGAGCAGTTGGGAACCATGGGTAATCTAGGTGGGTTACTATAGACTAGTACACCATTTGGATTTGTTGGGAAATGACATGGTATCTCCAAATGGTTCATGATACAACACTAACTGAACATATGATGATGAATTGGTTACTAATAGAACATTGAATGTGACCTATTTATAATCTATTTCATGGGAATCTTTTATATGGTATGATCATCGAGGTATAAGGATATTACGACCCTAACAACCTATCTACTTAGGGAGTCTCCCATGGTACTTTGGTTTTTATACTTAACATTTGAAATGTTATATCATGAATATAATTATTTAATTATATTATAGGATTCATGTAATTTTATTATTTCATTGGGATTAGGATTCAATGTTACCAAGTGGTAACAATCTATTTCTATAATCTCATCGTTTATGAGGGTTATTTATGATTATGATTCCTTTGATGAAATATTATGACCTATATCTCAAGAATACTCACGACTATTATTATAATACAATAATTCATGATATATTAAATTAATGGTACCATTTTTATACTCTGTGGAACTTAAGATAACTAAGAATTTTTTTAAGGGAATCTAGATTTATATCTCTCTTAGGTTGAAAATATTTGTTCTTTAAAAAAACTGTTTTACAAAAATATTTTCAAAATGTTTTTAAATGATATTTTAATATCATTTTAAAGGAAAAAGATTTTGGAAATTTTATATGTTTCTAAAAGTGTTTAAAAAGGTCTTTCAAAGATTCATTTATATATTTTAAAGGTTATTTTTTAAGAAAAAGGTATTAAAAAGGTTTTATGTTTTAAAAAGTATTTTTTAGAGCGTAAAGGATATTTTCCACAATTTTTTTAAGTGATATATCAGAATAGTTTTCCATTTAACAAAACATCCATTGATGTTAACTATTACTTACTAGGGCAATGATCTAAATGTACCGTTCATATTCTTTATCTGAATGGTTTATGTTTAAGATGAATTTTTTTTATGAAACCTGTTTCACTTCCATTGGTTACACCATGTTAAAATGCTAATGAACCCTTATTCTTTTCCAAGGTTATTCTACGATAAATTGATTATGAAAACTATATCTTTCCCACGTGTTATTATATAATGAAATTTTTATAACACCCATTTAATTTCTTGGGTTATGATATGATGTTTATAAAATTCATATCTTTTTATGGGTCATGATAAGATGAGTGTTTTATAATCTTGTGTAACATGTATGCATGATTTCATTATGTGATGGGTGAGACCTATATCCCCCTCAAATGAATTAGGTAATGCTAAATCTTCTATGAGCTCAAAGGTTACACGAGGGGGCATCCCAAGCCCATAAAAAGGGTATACGTGAGGGAATCCCAATACAATAACAAAAGGGTATATGAGAGGGCATCCCAAGCCTGTAACAAGAGGGTATATGGGAGTGAATTCCAATCCCATAGCAATAGGTCATATGGGATGGAATCCCAAGCCTATAATAAGAGGGTACATGGGAGGTCATCCCAAGACCATAACAAGAGGGTATACAGGATGACATCCTAATCTCGAGACAATATGGTACATGGGAGGTCACCCCAAGTCTAAAACAAGGTACACTAGTGAGTAGCCCAAGACTAAAATGTTACGAGGCTCTTGGTTGGTATCCTTTACATAGGATTTTCTAGGATTATTTGTATGCCACAATTACATGTCTTATTACTATGTTATTCTCTCATGGATTATGATTTTTATTCCCTTAATATTCATGTCTTATAAACTATAAATCTTTATGGAATGACTCTTTATTATGATCCTTGATTTGAAGGGTATGATCTTCTAATGTTATGACCATGTTCTCATTACCATATTTTAATATTATTCTTACATATCTCTCTTGTTTACCCTTACTAAGTATCTGATCTTAAAAATTTATTATGATTCATTTTCCCAAGTTATGAAGAAATGTTTTAAGTAAGAGTAATAAAGGAGAAGATCTTTAGGGGAGATGTTAAATATCTTTCACTAAGTTAGAATATTATGTTTCCAAGTTTACAAAGACACTAAACTATTATGGTCTTCATAAATATGATTTTGTAATGATATGAATATTCATTTAAAATGATTTAATATCCATGTATGATAATCCCAGGTCACTATAAATATTCACTACATAACATAAGGATCCACATGAGAATGGTATAGGTCTTATGTATTTGTAAACAAGGATACATAAAAAATGACTTCATAAATGAACTATATCTTCTTCCAGTAAGTTCCATATAACCAGAACACTTCTTAGTCATATCATACATAATACCTTTCTTCATAACCTGGGGAAAAGAAACATAAGAAATGGTGCGTCATAAGCTCCTTAACAGTAAATAAGGGAGATATTAACATAAAATAACCATTCAGGTATGATAACATTAAAATAACATTTTAATAGCATACCCTGCATATCATAAATATTAATATTGAGTTATGGAATAAATATTGGTAGGTCATAAGATATGAATCACATAGGAATAAATAAACATGGGTCATGAGATCATAACATTAACACAAGACTTGAGTTTGTGGCATACACATAAGTAGTGAAAATAATTTCCATAGTAATAAAGGCTCATTGATAAGGATTTCACAGTTGATTGGGTTCACTCAAAGACTATATTTGTGGACATAGTCTATTATTGAACTGGGTTTACACCCAATTCCAGTCCTGTTTATCTCGTGGGATATCAATTTTTACACAATACATTAGAAGTCTACATAATTCCAGGAAAACCCCACACAAAATGAAAATAAAAAACATGTTTAGAAAAATATCATAAAAACTTAATTATATTAGAACTAATAAAAAAATTTAGTTTTTTAAAAATTTCATCAAAATATATCTCATGGAAAAGAAATGAGTATCATAAGCTTTGCATTAATGAATCATAGAATAACCTATAGAAAGGGAACAAGTTTCATAAACATCTTGTCATCATAATCATAAGCCATTCATAGAAAGAATAATGATGGTATCACTAGATCATATCTCTAGTAAAACATAAGTATAATTAGTGAATAACATTATTGATGAAATGTCATGACCCGTCCTTGGGGCCCGTGCCGTGACTACCCCAAGCCCGCCTTCCATAGGCCATGGGCTGGCGACTAGCACCAAAGGCGTAATTCCCGATAACTGGGAAGGCATTGCCTTTATAAAAGTAAACAAAACATCATAGAGTACAAGCGGAAGTAATACACTAAGTACAAAAGGAAGTTCTGAAAAGTAAATGGACCAGAATACAAACCCAATCGAAAGTATAACTACAACTGAACAAAAGTACAACAGAAAATGACAACAGCTGGAAGAAAGGAAGCACCTCCTGGGTCGTCCTCCTCGGATCCTACCTGAAGGGTAGGTACAGATAGCGCAGCTCCTAGATCGTCCACCACGGATCATACCTGAAGGGTAGGTACAGATAGCCTCCACAACTCTCTTTCCCATCAACCTCCTCTGAGTATCGTCTCGCTGTGAAGTCCACCTTCTGATACTGACTCGTCGTGAGGTCCACCTCCGGGTATCATCCGGTCTTTGAACACTCGGCCTCCATCAGCACTGCCCGTCGTCTGCAACCAACACAACGTGGTGAGGGAATAGCCCGTGCAGGGGTGAGTATAATGATACTCATTAGGGACCCTGAGACCCTCAAGGTCTCACTAAAACCAATAAGGATAACCACAAATAAGATCTCAAAAGATAACCTCTACTTAGTTATATGCCCATACATATACCTAAGTTATCAAGTAACCCATCTCAATCATGAGGAAACACAAATATTATGAAATCAACGGATAACCACTACCCAGGTATATGCCCATACATATACCTAGGTTATCAAGTGAACCATCTCAATCACGAGGAAGCACAAAGATCATAGACTCACCTTAAACCAGGATTTTCATCATCGAAACCGTAACTGCTGAAGAGCCCCATCTCTGGAGTGTACAGTGATCCTGTCACAACTCCGAGGTACTGCTCACTAACCTAACACTATTGAAGTACTCCTCCTGTCGAGTACCGCGGGCCAGCCACCCAAACACAGTAGTGCTTCCCGCTGAGGTATGCTACCAAAACATAGTAGTGCACACCCCCTAATTGCCTGCAGAGGTACTCTCCGGACGAGTACCGTGGGTCTACACCCAAACAAGTAGTGCTCCGTCCGCCATGAGTCTCCACCTAAAAAAAGTAGTGCTCCGTCCACTGGGCTAGTCGACTCACTCCAAGTCGAGTCGGTCAAGCAGTCGTCAGGTCTCAGTCAGCTACATGGTCTCCGTACTCCGCACGCTCGTCTCTGGGAGGGTCCGCTCCACGAGCTACTGGTCGATACTCCAAGTATCTCAAAGTCCCATGAAGAAGTATCTCAAATGACCGCCTCGTCAAAGGGGTCTCAACGCAATAGACGACACATCAATCGAATGCCCGGTCTGTGAGTTATTAGCCTTTTCGTCCCAGGGCTCCGGTTGGTTTCGTGTGAGAACCAACCCGGCCGTATCTCTACTGTACCCCGAACTCTCATAGGGTATGATCATAGGGACCGTTTTTCAACATGAACACCAACACCGCTGACGGTTCGTCAAACGGACGTCCGGTCTGAAAGTTATCAGCTTTTCCGTTCCAAGGGCCTGGTTGGATTTCAGGTACAATCCAACCCAGCCACTATCCAACTGCAACCAAAACTCAGGCGAAGTATGCCAAAAGTTTCGTATCATCAAGATGAATCCAACAAAGTCGACGACACGTCAATCGGACGTCCAGAGCTCAAGATATAAGCGTTTCCGCTCCGAGGGCCCGGTTGGTTTCATATCCGAACCAACCTGGCCATAATCAAAGTTCTCCGAAACCTTGAGTGTAATATAGTGAAATGACAATCTCGATCCAAGGATCGAATCGCAGCTGACGGTGCGTCGATCAGAGGTCCGCAACCCAAGTTATGGGAAAAAGAACGGAAGAGGTCCGAAAGTGGGGGTTTCGGGCCCGGACCGACCCGGCCCGAGACCCCCTGGTCGGCCCGAACCGGGTCCGGGTCTGGCCCACTTGGGTGCGGCCCGGACTGGCAGGAGGGGCCTGGCCCGACATGGGCGCGGTTCGGCCCGGCGCGCTGGCGTGCTAGCGGTCCGCTGGCCAGCTCGGTGTAACCGAGCTGGCGGTCAGGGTGGGGGGGCTGCCCCCTGTTCAATTAAACGCGACCCCACCACATAGGGGCCGCTCCACCATCCGGCCGGGGGTTTCAAACCCCCGGTCTTCCCCCCTGACCGGTCGGCCCGCTCCGGCCGGCCAGCTGCTGCCGCCACGGGACCGGCGGGTCCCGTCCCCCTGCTCCGACGCCGGCGGCCAGAAACTGCCCGCCATTCCTTGCTCCGTCCGGCGCGGCGCGACGGCGCCGCGGCCCCGCTCCAGTCGCGGTCTCTTCCAGATTCTCCGGTGCTGCGCGACGGTGCTGCGACTTGTTCGACTTCAACGGCGCGGCGCGACGGCGCCACGCTTCTTCGCCCAAACTCATAGCTTCCATGCGGTGCAACGAGATCGCGCCGCCTTACACGTGCCACAACAAATCAAACAACCAAGGGGGGAGGAGGTTTGGCTGTGTTCGTGTGGTCCAACCTCCTCCCATTATTGCGATATCAGGTGGCTCAAATAAGGATGATAAATAGCGATGGGAGTAATCAGGAACAAAAAGAAAATAATCTCCCTACGGTTTTTCCGCAATCAAAAGGAAATTCGAAACCCGCAAAAAAAAACTTTTGCGGATCAACATAATAATGAGTTGATCCGCATTCTTATTTTAGAAGGAAAAAAATCATGAGATTATTAATATCCTCAAATTAAACCCCTACCTCGAGTGTAGTCGTCGAACGAGGTTTGTCGCGGAAAGGGACGTCGCAGAAAAAGACAGATCGTCTCGTCGCGGAGGAACGGTGTCTCCCTTCCTTTGACGCGGAAGGATGAAATGAGGAGATGCGCATCGGGTCGTTGATCTCCAAGGAAGGCATCTCTCACCATCGTCCGTCGTTGGAAGTTGGCGTTCTTCGTCGGCGATGGTGTGTTCTTCGCGTTCTTCAACGAAGAACAAAGAACTTCAATACTCCCCCTTTTCTCCCAAAAACTCAACACAACAAGCCCAACAATAATAAAATAAGACTTTTCTTATTTTATTAACACACAATCCAACATCTTTGAAATTCAAAATTGAATCAACCAATTAATTGAATTTAATTTCAACATTTAAACCGCCCAATTAATAGAGGCATTTAATATTTAATTAAACACATGAGTTGACTTTCATTAATTGGGGGGGGGGGGGTGCAGTTGCGTTACTGAAATAAAGGAGGGGTTGAGGAAGTTGAAAGGGTGGGACTCATGTTGGCCCCACCCCACTAATATTCTACCTAGTGGATTAGTTAGGATGTGGGTCCCACTCAACCACTTAGCTTAGGTTAACACTTCCTTGAATAAAAATAAAATCTGTTGCACAATATTTTATTTTATTCTTTAGTTAAACCAATTAAGTAAAAATCTACCCGAGCAAATGCAACTCAGGAAAAGGTTTTCTTAATAAATTACCGGTGCTGCGATTCTATCAGTGCCCTCAGATTACAATTCAGAGCACCGGTTCAAAAGTTAGAAAAACCCGCTCATTCGTTCACTGAACGTACCCGAGATAAACTTCAGAAAATGATTCCAGGCACACCAGGCCTCGGAATCAGGTGCCGTCAGAAACTGTGCTCTTGTAAAATTCTAAAGAAAATTGAGAAAAAATTTTCCTTGAAATTTTTGGGCCTTTACAAGAAAATTCATTTACAGGAATACTTGGAACATATTTTGGGGAAAATACCCTTTGTATTTTAAAGTAACTTATTTAAAATATAAATATTTTCATGATATTAAGGGAAAAAAAATTATTTGAAAATAAACTTGAAATATTTTAAAGTATAATTCAAAACATTTAGTTTTAATGGTGTTGGGAAATTTTGTTCATTTCATATAAGTTAAAAGAAATAATTCCTTTTATAATTATGTAAAATCTAAAAAAAGTACCTCATTCGGAAAATGACAAGAAGATTACTTTTAATTTTTTTGTAAAAAGTAAAACATGGAATTTTTTTAAAAAAATAACAGGATAATAGTAAAAGAATTCTTTAAATCATTTTTAGAAAACATAGATGTGGAAGAAAATGTTTTTTTATCAAAGAGAGAAATGATGTCGGTTTTCTGTAAAAACATTATTTCAGTCTCTTGAATACTTAAAGAAAGGAAAATGAAAGGTAATCATGTAATTTAAAGATATAAACAAATGATATGAAATTTCATGAGTTTATTGATAGGTATATCAAAATCACCCATCATCTGAAACATAATCATAAACAATCCCGATAAATAGTGAGATTGTAACATAAAAACCTTACCACATTTGTAACATTTGAATAATAAGAAACATGAAATAAATAACCTTACATGGATACATAAATAACCATTAATTTCATAATATAAATCATAAAATACATTCATGGGTAGTATATACACCACATAAATGAAACAAAAGGTCAATATTTCATGTATCTCACAAAAATAAAATTGAGATGAAAATCCCTTACCTCAGGCCTGACATCTTTCATAGACATTGAAACCTAGTGTATAATAAATATTGATCAATCATAAATATATTATTGATAAATAATCAGATATACCATAAAATAAATGACTTACGTATTAACTTTTATCACCCATTTATCAACAATTCTTTATTGAAATCATTACCCCATGTGTTATCTGCTTCGTTTTTCATGTATGTTTTTGGTAGGACAGTTTTTCCATCTGTATTATGATAATGTTTACATAATATCCGTAGTTATAACCATGTTATAAATAGACTATATATTCATTATATACATATTTCAAGTAATCCCAAAAAGTTATAGATAGAAAAATGATTTACACCATTCATGGAGACAATAGGCTATGCATACGCATGAATGCTGTTTTCATTTTTCGACATAAATAATGAAAGAAAGTTAAATAATAATTCACCTTCCCAGAATAATTATTTTATAATATAAATAATTTATATTAATCAAATCAATCCTTAGTATCATCCATTTAAAACTAAAATGAAAAATAGATCACCTCGCGTTGTGGAGGGGTAGCCACACGTACACACGAGTGACATTATTGTATTCCAATTAATTGGAAGGTAAAAAGTAGATGTGATATTATAATTCTAGAAGTATAATTATTTAATAATTATTATTTATAAAAATTAAACTCATCAGAGTAACCATTCTCGAAATATGATGGTGGAAAATGAATTTAATTGCTACGCGAAGATGATAAGTCATACATACACACAAACAATAGTTTCACTTCCCATTTGATATGAAATAGGGTGGATAATGGTGATATAATAATTATAATAACATTGAATTATATTTCTGATACTTAATTTATTATTTTAGGATAAATAAAATAGATTTATCAGAGGTTAATAAGAAGTAAAATAAGAAAGTAACCAGTTAAGTCGATTACCTCTTCTTTGAAATAACTCTTTTAGATCTTCCCTTAAGGATCATGGGGTTGACATTTTGGGAAGAAAAACACGTCCATAATATGGTTAATAATTTTAAGAAGGTATTTTGGTATGGTATGGTTGATATAGAAGGGTAAAAAGGTGTGAATAAGTGATGGGAGGAGGTGCGCTTTTATGATTGAGGTGTGGGGAACTTTTTTAATTTCATAAATGATTAAAATATAATAAATTCATTATAAAAAAATGATTTAAATGGAAATTAATCTAAATAAAAATTGGATATGGTTGAAATGACATCAACCATTGAAATTTATATAGGTTTAGGTGTAATTTTAAACCATATATTTCTTATTAATCACGTTGTTAATTATTTTTGACCTTAACTGTGATAACCACTAATTTAAGAATAAAGGGTTAGGAATGTTACCATAAATGAAAAAATAAATCATAAAAGGAACATTTATGATGTATTAACTAATATTTTACTCACTTGTATGAAAATAATATTTATACTAATTTTAAATCATTCAATAAAATATTATTTATTTTAAAATATCACAAATGTAAATATATACACTATTCATTTAATTTGAATTAAAACACCCTAAGAAAAAGATAAAATTAGAAAAAAAATCCTTTAACACATCAATAATGTGTTATATTTATCTAAAAAAATCATTTAACACTATATATAATTAAAATTATATTACTTGTAATATTTTTAAAATCATTTATTTTATTTTTTAGTTTCATTGAATAAATATTGTGTCGGTGTTGCATAAGAAGTTTAAGGTAATTATATAATTACAAAAAATTAGAAATAAATTTCCATCATAAGTATAATATCATTATTCAAAAAATGAAAATTTATATTTTTTCACCATATTCTTTTTTCTCTATGTGAACACATAATATATATTTAAAATTAAGTGAGTGATATTCTCTAACTTTATTTGCTTTAAATATTATATTGGTAATTTTCATGGAAACATATTCATTAAACAAATAAATTTTATAACTAAGGTGATAATAGAAGAATTAAATTTATCCATTAATAGTCAAGAATAAAAATTATGGCCTTATCACATAGTTTAAACCTAGATTATATGGATTTACCCTTTAAAAATGTGATACATTTTACCACGGTTACTATTAATAATGACTATAAAAGGGATATATTTTAAAAAACTGAACCTAATAATTCATGTTATGGAATCATTTTTATCAAATTAAATACCTATAATTTTCATAAATTAATTTTTAAATAAGTGTGAAAAACACGATGAAAATCAATTTTTAGAAAAATACACTTTAAACATAAAACTTGGGGTATTTTTATCTCATTATTTGAAAAATATTAAGTTGAATTTAAATAATTTTGTTCAAAATATAATATATAAATATTTTTAAAATCATTCACCAATAGTGATACATTTAATTTATTAATATAGAAATACATTGCGTGCATAAAAATAGTTTTTTCAGAAGAACATCCTTTTTATTTTTAAATGTTATTTATTTTTATTACTAATTAGTTGATAACCATTGAATTAATTTTCTACATATATAACCACACATTTTTTATAATTTATCTTGTCTTATTCATACCCATCAATCAAACTAATATCCTTTAACTATAACATAATAATATTTTAATAGTATATCATGGGTTTTTTGTACACGATGTTGTATGTATCGTAAGCTATAAAATAACTTTTTATCTGAAGAAAAATATATTAAAAAATATTAGGGTGTTAAAACAACACAACCATTATATCCTCAATAAATTTTCAAAAATATATTCCCTACCATCATTTTGAATATTTACCTTAAAAAATTCTTCATCACTCCCCCATGATGTCAATAAAACACATCTCCACATTTCACATGTTAACCAATTTTCAACCAGTTTTCATTTTTATATTCTAACCCAATCACATTATGACCCTATCCCATATTGAAAATAGATTCCCTATATTTTTTCACATTATTATTAACAAAATAAAATTTTAATATTTTTAAATTACTCTTTGAATTTTATATATGTTGTATACGAAAAATTTATTTCAAAAAATAAATAAAATAATATTGAGGTTTATTTTTGATAAAAGCACATATAAAAACAATTTAAAAGACTACAATGATTTTTTATGCAATCCTACTGACACCTTTATTAGGATACCTTTATGAAGATAATCATGATACATATTCTATTTTACAAATAGTTTAATTGATATATTTCTCAAAAAATTTGAAAAGTTTTGAAACTACCAATATTCATTATTACCAGACAAAGGAGGAATTAAAGGGATTATTTAAGAAAATACTAAAACTAAATCACATAAAAGATAAAATATATTAGCTTAACAATGATGAAGATGAAAATAAATAGTATATTTGTTCTTATACAAAATAAATCATGTGGACACTCTCTAGTTCAATTGTTGGATTTCAATCCCTTACTATCCAAATATCTAATATTTGAGTATATAATCTTCAATATAAAGGACCAGAATATTTTAAATTTAAAATTCCATGAAAAAAATTACTTACCCAATATTTTCTCCTAAAATACCATGGAATTTGACAAATTTGAATCATTTCATAAAATCTACAAAGGATATATTATAACAATGTATATTCCAAAAAATATTCGTTATTAAAAGGGAATTCCCGAGAGTGGCCTTTTCGAACCCTCAACACTCAGGAACCCCCCTCCCTACGAAGAGATCATCCGGGGATGCCCCAGCCGGGGAGGAGCCATTGTCAGCCGAGATGACATTGCGTCCCGCGGGGTAACACCTCGATCAGCGATGGTTCGTAACAGCAATCCGTCAGCTAGGTGAAGTGCGCCCATTCTGCCCACCCGGTGAGACACCGGGTGACCCGGCAAGACGAGTGGTACATGGGAGGCGGAAATTCCAAAAAATATTCATTAATGATCTACTGCTCTCCAAAATTTTCATTTTTCATTACGGAATTTTGGACTGCTTTGACTATTGGGGGATTAAGTGTAATGTTCAATGGGAAAAAATATCCAAGTATCATATTTTTAATCCTATAATAATGATTGAAGATGACCAGAACCTCTAGAATACACTACTGGAAAAAAGACCTATACCCACGGTTCAAAACCGTGGGTATAGCCCCCAAAACCGTGGGTATAGGCTATACCCACGGTTTTGGGAACCGTGGGCTGGAATGGCGTCGGTATAGGGGTCTCAGCCTATACCCACGGTTTTGGAGAACCGTGGGTATAGAGGGGTCAAAGTGTGTCGCACTGTTGTTCCAGCATGGCACACAACAGACCCCACGGTTTTTCAAACCGTGGGGTAATTGAATTCAAAAAACTGTGCTGGAAGGGAATCAATCCTGCAACCGCACAACACCCAAATCCCGCGCCGCACTGAGTGACCAACTGATCTAACGCCGCTATTGATATATAATGATAATTTTATTTTAATATGTTAATATAACAGTTATAATCGAAAATAAAAGACCAACGGGTTTCGATCCCGCGCCTCCCGTTCGCTGCCCAGTCAGAGCGACCAACCGAGGCAACAATCCAATTGTTATATAATTATACTTTTTTATTCTTATATTAATATATCTACAATAATCAAAATATATAACCCGCTGTTTTTTGAAACCGCGACCTATGCTGAGACATGTGAGGGACTGACCAACTAACCTAAACATATTATATGATTTAATATTTCGTATCTATAAATTTATATTATTTAAGATCGTCTTTTCATAAATAAAAAATTCCGTCCCGCGGAATTTTTTGTTCCCGCCATAACGCGGGAACTCTATACCCACGGTTTTGAAAAACCATGGGTATAGGTCTTTGAAAAATATACCACCTATACCCACGGTTTTCAAAAACCGTGGGTATAGGTCTTCCAAACAACACCTATACCCACGGTTTTTCCAAAACCGTGGGTATAGGTCTTCAAAAAATGCCTATACCCACGGTTCTCCAAAACCGTGGGTATAGGGGACCTATACCCACGGTTCTCCAAAACCGTGGGTATAGGTTTCAATACTATCCCTATACCCACGGTTTCCCAAACCGTGGGTATAGGGGGGCCTATACCCACGGTTTTACACAAAACCGTGGGTATAGACGCATTTTCCAGTAGTGATATAAATACAAAAGCTAAGAAGGAAAAATGGTAGGGTAAATCCAATCTTGAAGGCTCAAAGTGAAGTGAAGAGGTGAGGGAGGTGGTGCCCTTTTATAATTTAGGTGAGGGAAAATTTTAAAAACTCTATAAATAATAATTTATAATAAAATCAAACCCCAACAAAAAACTTCCAAAATGAGACAATTTAGAAAATGAGATGATACAGGGTTGTAATCTCATCAACCAATACATTTTAGACAAGTATTTCTATTAGTTTAAACCTTATCCTTTTAATTAACACTTAGTTATTCTATTTATTCTTTAACTAGGGTAACAAATAGTTCAATATTAAAAGGGTGAAATATTTACTTATTTAACAGAAAATAGACCATAAATAAATATATTAGATAATTTTCTACCATATCATAATTATTTAATATTTTTTAAATTTTTTAATGAATTTTAAATAATTTAATAACACATTATTTTGATAAAAAATCAATAGTATCAATTTTGAAACTATTCAATTCACCAATTTTTAAAAATATAAATATAACAAGATAAATTCTATTTTTTTATATTCCTAGGAGGTCAAGTTAATCTATTAATTCATTATATATGTTAATTAGTCCAAATTATATTTAATTTAATATTTTTAATAATATTTATTTGATATTTCTCTTAATAAAATAATTACTACAATGGTTTTGTGTAACTATTTTATATGCTTATTTTTTTGAATAAAAATTAAAAATAAAATAATATGATGAAGATAAATCTACTATATTTCAGAAGAATACTTTGAGTCAAATTCATCTTATAGAAAATATAATATTTAAAATGTTATACTTATTAAATTATGAAGGTGACAACTTTAACATCACTTTAAATAAAATAATATTAGAGTCACAATCTGTTCCACATGGATCCAAATGGTCAATAACTTGACCCTTGGATGATTGTGGTTGAGATATAATAGAATAATAAGATTTGGTCAAGTTATTTGATCTTTTAATGGGTATTATTATTTTAATAAAACAATATTATTGATTTTTCATCAATTTAACAATTTCTGCATCATTAATGTATAAGCTAGTAAGGTAATTATTTATTTCTTAAAAATTAAAAATAAATTACCATGATAAAGAAAAATATTTTATCTTTAAAATTAGTATTTATAATCGAATTTATCTTTTTTATAACCTTATATAAAAAAATTATTTAATTATTAAAATTTGAGTGAGACATATTTAACATTCCTTTAAATAAAATAAAATAAATGTCCTAATCTCATCCAAGTGATTTCCAAAGCTCACCATTTCTATCCAAGGATGATTTAAGTCAAAAAATACTCATACAATTATAATAAGACAAGTGTTAGGGTAATTTTATAATAGTATTCTTACCCTTAATTACCCATTTTACCCTATAACCGTATTAATAAAAATTATTGAAGTTACTATTCATAATACCTAAAAATAAAATAAATCTAGTTAAATAATTAGGGTCTACTAATTCCAAATACGGAATACATTTTTAGAAATTTATAACATATATTTTAGTAATTAGTTTAAAATTATTCCCATTGTTGACAAGAGAAAACATGTTTTTTTTAAAGTTAAAACATTATAAAAGATTGAAATGTTTTTACATCTGAATTCTATATAAAATTAATTCTGATGACATAAATTAATTTAAATGATAAAAATATATTCTATTTATAATTTAAAACCATTAAATATTATAATTTAACCATATAAATTGTTTCTATGATTTTTTTTTTCACATAAAATTTAGTGTATTTTTACTATTTATCAAAACTGGAAAGTTATCAGAAAAATATCAGAAATTAATCCAAAGTAAATTTATGTATCCCAATTAAAAATAAAATGTTTATTTTTTCATATAAAAATTATTCTTGTGTCAAAATCGTAATTTAAAATGGGGTCTCCATTCAATGAAGTAAAATTACCTTTTAAAAAATAGGTTTTTATACATTAAATAGGGTTTATTCATACCCTATGACTAAAATATTCTTTGGATGAATATAAAAAATATTTTATTAAGTATATAAAATATATATATATATATATCATTAATTTCATTACCAATAGTAATTCACTCAAAAATAAAAATATCTAATTGATTTATATTTTTCATAAATAATTCATTGCCAATGAATTCACATTGAATTTTCATAAGTTTGATATACTTACTAATGCTAACCTAACAGTTAGGTTATAATGGTAATTTTAAAATAAGGAAATCTCATGGTTCATTTAATCTCACGATTGCGTGCAATGAAATATACTAAAGAATTAAAATTATTTAAAGAAAATATTTCATAAAAACATCCAGGTGTTACATTCTACCCCCCTTAAACTGAATTCCTCCCTTGAAGTTTGACACTTGGAAACAAACATATGAGGATATATCTCCCTCATAACATCCTTAAGTTCCCATGTAGTTTCCTAAAATTGGTAGTTCCTCCATAAAACTTTAACCAAGTGAGTGGTCTTGTTTCGTAGAACTTTTTCTTTACGACCGAGAATCTATATCGGTTGTTATTTATAAGAAATATCTTGCTCAAGCAGTATGACATCAGAGTTTAGTACATATGAATGATCAAATATGTAATTTCTTAGGAGAGATACATGGAACACATCATGAACTTGAGAGATATTTGGTGGAAGCGACAATCGATAAGATACCTTCCCCACATGATTTATTATTTCAAAAGGACCGATATACCTTGGGCTCAGCTTTCCCTTCTTTCAAAATCTCATTAATCTCTTCTAAGGAGATATTCATAGAAACAAATTATCACTCAATTCAAACTCTAGGACTTCTCTTCAGTTGTCAGCATAAATATTTTGTCTACTCTGAGCTGCTCTTATGTGTTGTTGAATATATTTGACCTTTTATTCCATTTAGTCAACAAGAATAGGTCCTAATAGCTTTATTTCCCCAAATTTATACTAGCAAGTTGGAGTTCTATACTTATTTACATAAAGGGATTTATAAGGAGACATATGAATACTATAATGAAAGCTATCGTTGTAAGAAAATTCCACCAAAGGTAGGTGTTGATCCCAAACACCTTTAAAATCTATATAGAAAGCTCTTAATATGTCTTCTAGACTTTGACTTGTCCTCACAGACTGACTGTCTATCTAAGGATGATAAACAGTATTGAAACTTAACTCTCTATCCAGATCATGCTGAAGAATTTTCCAGAAATTTGAGGTAAACCTCGAATCTCAATCATAAATAATGGAAATTGATACTCCATGAAATCTTACCACTTCCTTTTCATAAATAATAGCATAATTATCAAGAGGGAAATCCTATCTAATAGTAATGAAGTGTGCCGAATTCATAAGGTGATCAAATATAAACTAGATACCATTATTGTCTTTGGATGTTTTGGGAAGTCTAATGACAAATTCTATAGTGATGTTTTCCCATGTCCATTTTGGTATGGGTAATGGTTGTAAAATACCCATAGAATTCTGTCTCTTTGCCTTAAAATGCTAACAAACCAAGCATTGAGAGATATATTCGGAAACATTTGTTTTCATGCCATCCCACTAGAAATACTATTTCATGTTTTTGTACATCTGTTTTCTTCTAGGGTGAATAGAGAATGAAGAACTATGAGCCTCATCCAATAAATCTTTCTTTAATTCTTGTATGGGAGGAATACAAACCCGATTCTTAAACCTTATTATTTCATCACAATCAAGGTTGAATTTAGGAACGTTTCTCACCTTCTTTTGTAGCTTTACATCTTTATTCTATTCCTAATTAATCTTCACTTGTATATATGGCTGAACATTCATTTTATAAAGATAATATTTCTTCCCTTCCTTTAAAATTGTAAGATCCATCCTTTTCAAATCCACATATATTGCATCTTTTGTGATCCTCATCACGCATATTCTAGCATGGTCTTGTAGAATCAAAGCATCTACCACATTATTCACTTTCCTAGGGTGGTAATGTATTGATAAGTCATAAAATTTAATCAACTACAACCATCTTCTTTAGAGAATATTCAGACCCTTTTGTGTGAAAATATACTTTAAAATATTATGATCAGTATAAATATCACACCTTTCACCATAAATATAATGCCTCCATATCTTTAAGGAAAATATTACTGAAGCTAACTTCAAATAATGAGTTGGAAAATTTTTCTCATGGATTTTCAACTACCATGAGACATAAGCTATCACCATATAATTTTTCATGAGAGCACATCCTAGCCCCTTCTTGGATGTATCACTATAGATCACAAACCTTTCTCCACTATAAGGAAGTGTGAGCACATGTGCACTGGATAAACTTCTTTTTAGATATTTGAATTTCTATTCACATTCCTCTATCCATATGAACTTAACTCCTTTTTGAGTCAACTTGGTGAGTGGATTAGATAATCACGAAAAATCTTTCACAAAAAGTCGATAGTATCCAGCCGAACCAAAAAAACTTCAGATCTCAGTTACTATTTTTGGTCTCAGCCAACTTTCAACTACTTTTTTTGTGGAACCCCATATATCCCTTCTCTTGAGATTATTTGACCCAAAAATTAAACTTTCTAAATCCAAAGTTCACACTTGTTAAATTCTTCATAAAGCTTCTCTTTTTTCAAGGTCTTTAGTACAATTCAGAAGTGGTCTTCATGTTCTTCCTTGATCTTCAAATAGACAAGAATATTGTTTATAAAGACTACCACAAACTGACAAAGATAGTCTCTAAAGACTCTATTAATTCGATACATGATGAAAGTGGGGGAATTAGTAATAACAAAAGGCATTATTATAGATTTATAGTGTCCATACCATGTACAAAATGCTGTATTTGGTATATCCTCCTTCTTGAACCTTAATTGATGATATCCTAAATGAAGATCAATCTTGGAAAATTATTGAGCCCCATGTAGTTGGTAGAATAAGTCATAAATGAGGGGAAGGTGATATTTTTTTCCTGATAGTGATCTTGTTAAGTTCTCAATAATTTATGTAGAGTCTCATTGATCCATATTTGTTCTAAACAAACAGAATAGGTTTTCCTAAGGTGATGCACTAGGGCGTATGAATACCTTATCAAGATTCTCTTGGTGTTTCTTCTTCAATTCCTGCAACAAAATTAGGGCTATCCTATAAGGTGTCTTTGAAATAGGCATAACACCTAATATGAGTTCTATTGAAAACTTTACTTCACGATTTGGTAGAAGACCTAGAAATTACTTCAGAAGGAAATCATCAAAATCCCATACAATGGATGTATTTTTAATCAGGATTTTCTCCCTAACTATTTTATAAAAATAACCTTCATTTATTGGTATCAAGACCCATAAGATGGAAGAAATTTCTACTTGAAGGTTATATTCATCCTTGTATCGACAGATGATCATATATTGGTATGTGAAATGAAATGTGACTTCCCTTCCTTGGAAATTGATATGTGCTCCATAAAGAGAAAGACAGTCCATGCTTATAATTACATCAAATTCCACTGTATTAAAGAGCACGAGATATTCAGGAATCACTGTCCCACAAACTTCAACTAGAGAAGAATTATAAACTTTTTGTGTGACCGTTTTCCCTTAAGAGTTGTCACAACTTACTCAAAATCTAATTGTTGAGGTAATATGGAGACACCATTAGAAAATTATTCAGTAATAAAGGAGTGGGTGGATCCAAAATCAAATAAAAAATTTTATACTTTAGATTTTATGGTAAGTGTACCTTTCAACACTTTATTATCATACTCCACATCACCGATAGTGATTGCATGTCACTTTACTTTTTCTTTGTCCTTAAGAGTTTGTTGATGTCAATTATCATCAATAACCCTTTTGTTAGGTCATTTATTGGCATCATTCCCCATTTCCTTGCACTTGTAGTATTGAAGTGTAGGAGGTTCATTCTGTGTAGCCTTTTATCTGTTCATATCATTAGAAATATTTTTCCAATCACTTCAGCATTGAATTTACTAATGACCTTCTTTTCCATAATTGAATATTATACTAGTACCTTTAAGATAATTTCCTCCATGTTTTTGGACACACTTTGAGAATAATGGAAAAATCATCTTTTTTTAGTGTGGTCTTTAGATTTTCCTTTTAACTCCACTTTTGTCTTCTTATCATACCCATAGGACTGATGGGTTACTCCAATCTCCATATCAAACTTGGGAGTACATAGAACGATTTCCTTGTAGCTATTAAAGATCCTTATGGCTAATGTATTACAAAGAATTGGTTTTAAGCCACTAAATAATTGATCAATTTTACTCTCAGGTTGGATAATAATTTCAGAAGCGTACCTTTAAAGTCTTGTAAAATTCACTTCATAAGTACCAACAGATTCATCATCCTTTTTATTAAGTTCAAGGAACTCCTTCTCTATCTTTGTTCAAAGAATAAAAGAAAAGTAATTATTGAAAAATAAGTTCTTGAACTCATCCCATTCTAGGGACTCAATTTCATCTCTTTTCCTTGTATTCTTGATAAGATTCCACCATTGATCAGATTCACCTTCCAAATGATAGTCTGCTAAGACGAATTTTTCGTGTTTAGAACATTGTAGAACCTAAAATATCATTTTAGTGGTACTGATCCATTTTCCAGCCACTAATGGATCAGAATACCCATTACATTACCTGTCACATTCAACATTAATGTGGTTCCATCAGGTTCCAACCATTGAATAAAACCAAGAAGCATAGTGTGATCAACACAAATCATAATGAGAAAACCAAATAATCAGGAATAAAATTTCAATTTAGATCACTTTAGGTTTTAACTTAGGTTGTTCATGGTCATTTATAAAACACTAGTATTGTAACCTATACTCAGACATATCCTTAGGGTTCTTACTAAGGCTTTCTCATCCTAGTTTCCAAAGGATAACTATACCTTTCCTCTGATACCAACTATAAATACCCACACTTTAAATACATTGACAACATTTCAAAATTGATGTATATTTATTACAATATATAATAAATCCACGATAAGACCATATAGATATAGTGTCTTTAGAAACTGGGAATCATAAACAACTGGTCCATAAAACATCTACATTGTCTTTAGCTTATTTCTTTATAACTAGAGTCCTTTTGACATATATTACTAAATATCATTCTTCATGACCTGGGGAAAAGAAACATATGAAAGGGTGATCTCAAATTCTCATTAAGGTTAAACAAGGGAAATATCAATCATATCATAATCATAATACATAAGAACATAACATTTGGAAGTCTTATCTTGCATATGAAAGATCATGATATCATGTCATGGGATAAAAGTTCATAAGAATTAATGGACATAATCCCCAAAGTCATAATATAAGACATGATTTTTTTTGCATACACATATTCTTAAAAAATAATTTCATATTAGTCAAGGCTTATTTCCAATACCATCATTGCGGAAAAAGTCCATTATTGAACTGGGTTTACTTGCTGTTCCAGCCTTGTATTACTAAACCATATTTACTTTCCATTCTAGTCATGTCAATATCATAAGATATATATATTTACCCAATTAATTAGGGGAGGATATTGGTACCACCCATCACATAATTAAACCATTATTACATGTTCCCCAAAAACATAAATCATTCATCATAGCAAAACCCAAGGAACAAAAATGGATTTCTTAAATATCATTCTATCATAATCGATATAAAATAAACGGATTTCATAAAAATAATTCCATCATAAAAATAATA
Organism: Viscum album; assembly: GCA_963277665.1. NCBI lineage: Eukaryota > Viridiplantae > Streptophyta > Magnoliopsida > Santalales > Viscaceae > Viscum > Viscum album. The sequence continues at coordinate 278,930,206 of OY728137.1, forward strand.
AAATCATATTAATAATAGGTATAGAAACATAACCCTATTTAAATAATGTCATATTATATGGAAAATAATTTTGATAAAACACTTGAAATTAATTCTTGAGGAAAAAATACTTTCTTCTTAAAGAACGTATTATTTTCTAAAAATACTGTAGAATTTTAAAAGAAAATAATTTCTTTGAAAATAAACTTGAAAAATTGTATAGGAATAATCATAGAAAAAAGGCATCATGAAAGCATAAAAATCCGTTCATTCCATATAAGTTAACAAAAACATTGTCTTCATACTTTTGCTAGAAAAGTCAAAAGTACCTTGTATCGAATAACGACAAAAGATTCCTTTCATACCATTTAATAAAATTTATCCCAAGGGTAAAATTAACTTTAAAAAATTGTGTAATAAAATAAATAATGTTACATACTTAGGAAACATGGACGTGGATGATAAATATACCCTAGTAAATACTTACTTATAAACAATCTCAGATAATAATGAGATTGCAAAATTATCCCTTACCATAGGTCTGTTATCCTTAGTATGTATCCAAACCTACTGTATAATGATTTAAATAATGTTATTGAATTATTTCAGAATCATAATAATTTTTATGATATAATATATGATTATATTATCATCTATTTTTTAGTAACATTTCATTGGCACTCATTATTCGGATATAAACTACTTTATGTTCTAATGCAAGTTTTGTCGAATAAGTTTATGTTACACTTATTATGTTATAGTTATATAATTTTAAAAATAACATTAGTATAATATATGTCATATTTATTAATTCCATTCATGTATATAATCATGGTTTAATGATTATCATGTAGAATGAATGACATTGCAATGTGGAGACGGTATGTCGTACGTACGCACGAGCGACAATATCATTCCCATAATTGTTGAGTGGTATAAAAGTGGATGGTCTATAATATTTGAGAATAAGTATCATGTCATAATAATAATATATAGTTATTATTTCCATCATTATACCCATCCAAGTACGGTGGTGGTGAAAAACATATTACACCATGGCGTGGAGACGATAAGTCGCACGTACGTACACGTAGTGATATTTTTTTTAAAGGATGGATAGAAGGTGGAATATGGTTGTTTCATCATTATAATAAAATATAAGTATATTATTGACACTTATGTTATTACTTTATAATGAAAAAAATAATAAATAGGAAGTATAAGAAGAAATTAGTTTGAAAGAATCAGTAGAATATATTACCTCTTCCTCGACATTCTTCCTCTAAATCTCTTATTAGATCACCAGAGTTGGTCTTTGAATATGACCAGAACATCTATAATGTAAATAGAGAAGTTTATAATGAAAAATGGTAGGGTATTACCGATCTTGAAGGCCCAAAGTTAAGTGAATATGTGAGGGAGGAGGTTCCCTTTTATAATTGAGGTGAGGTGCACTTTTGGAAACTCCATAAATAATAAATTATAATAAAATCAAACCCTACCCCAAAACCTAATAAATGACCCACTTTAGAATATGATATGAGGTAGGTCTATAATATAATAAACCAATAAATTTTGGACAAGTATTTATATCAATTTAAAGCTTATCTTTTTAATTAACACTTAGTTATTCTATTTAATTTTTAACTAGGGTAACAAATAATCCAATATTAAAAGGGTGAAATATTTACTTATTTGATGAAAAATAGACCATAAATAAATAAATAATATTATTTTATACCATATAATAATTATTATATATATATTTTAAAAAATTTAATTATTTTTAAATAATTTAATAAAACATTATTTTGATAAACAATCAATAGTATCAATTTTGACACTATTCAATTCACTAATTTTAAAAAATATTAATATAAAAAATAACTTTGAACAAACAATTTTATTATATTACTAGGAGTAAAGGTCATATAAAAATTCATTATAAATGTTAATTAGTCTAAATTATAATTGGTTTAATATTTTTAATAACATTTATTTGATATTTCTCTTAATAAAATAATTACTACAATAGTTTTGTGTAATTATTTAATATGCTTATTTGTTAAATAAAAATTAAAAATAAAATACTATGATGAAGGTAAATCTACTATATTTAATATTAATACTTGTAACATATTTATATTCTAAAAAATCTAATATTTAAAATGTTATACTTATTAAATTATGAAGGTGACAACTTTAACATCACTTTAAATAAAATAATATAAGTGTCACAATCACTTTTATATGGATTAAAATGATATATAACTAGACTATTGAATGATTATGGTTGAGATATAGTTGACCGATAAGATATTTTCAAGTGTTTCTATCTTTTAATGGGCATTTTTATTTTAATAAAAAACTATATTATTGATTTTTCATCAATTAAATAATTTCTACATCATTAATGTATAAGATATTAAGGTAATTATTTTTTTCCTAAAAATTAAAAATAAATTACCATGATAAATGAAAAATATTTTAGCTTTCAAATGAGTTCTTATAATTGAATTTATCTTTTGTATAACCTTATATAAAAAATGATTTAATTATTAAAATATGTGTGAGACATATTTAACTTTTCTTCAAATAAAAAAAATTAAATGCCATAATCTCATCCATGTGGATTTCAAAGAACACCATTTTGAGACAAGGACGATTTAGGTCAAAAAGAACTCATCCAATGATATTAATACAAGTGTTAGGGTAATTTTATAATAGTATTATTACCCTTAATTTCTCATTTTACCATTTTATCATTTTAATTAAAATTACCCAAGTTACTATTCATAATGCCCCAAAATTAAAATAAATCTATTTACATAATTTTGACTAATGATTCAAAATATGGAATCCATTTTTCAAAATTCAAAACATAGAATTTGAAGTAATTAATTTAAAATTATTCCCATTTTAAGAAAGAGAAAACATGTTTTCTAAAAATTTAAAACATTACAAATGATTGAAATGTTTTTACATATGAATTCAATGTAAAATTAATGGTAATGAAATAAATTATATTGAATTATAAAAATATATTATACTTATACTTTAAAATATTTCAATATTATAATTTAACCATATTAATTATTTTGATGAAAAAATTTGTTTTCACATAAAATTTAGTGTATTTTTACTATTCATAAAAAGTTGAAAGTTATGAAAAAAATATCATAAATTCATCCAAAGTAAGTTTTTATATACTGATTCAAAAGAAAATGTTTATTTTTTTATATAAAAGTTTTTAATGTGTAAAAATATTAATTTAAAAGGGGTTCTCCATTCAAAGGTGTAACATTACCCTTTTTGAAAAAAATATATGTTTTTATACATAAAATAGGGTTTATTTATACCCTATGATTAAAATATCCATTGGATGAAAATAAAAAATATTTTATTAATTATATAAAATATATTTATCTCATTAATTTCATTACCAATAGTAATTCACTAAAAAATACAAATATCTAATTGATTTATACTTTTCATAAATAATTGACATCCAATGAATTCAAAATGAATTTTCATAAGTTAGTTATACTTATTCTTGCTAACCTAATGGCTAGAATATAACTGTAATTTTATACTAAGGGTGTCTCATGGTTCTTTTAAACTCACAATTTCATGCAATGAAAGATACAGAAGAATTAAAATTATTTAAAGAAAATATTTCATAAAAACATCTGGTTGTTACAAATATGGTACCTTGAATTTACTATCATTTTCTTACTATAGGAAACTACATTACATATATCTCTTTATATTATACACCTCTACCTATTCTCCCCTCATGACTGATCCACTCTCTGCTCAAGGTCCCAGAGGATAAGTAATCTTCCTTTGTTGTCCTATTCCTTTTCTATCTCACTTAAAATTTCCAAAATCTTTATGACCTAAATATTTTGTAAGTTTTAACATACCACTGCCCCAAAAGATACCTCTCCTTGGCCAGAAATGAGAGAAGAAGGATGGTGACCACATGAATACCATCTCTAATAGACCATAAGTTATTAAAAAAACATCAGGGGTATAATAAAAATAAAAATGGGATGAATTACCCAATAAGAGAGCATAAGGAAAGCGATACAATAAAATTACACCAATCAACTCCTTATTAATTAGATAAAATAAAACCAAATTATATGCGTGTAATTTAATAAAAGGCTAGAAAAACTAGAAGGGAAAACTAAAAGAACTAAAAATTGACTCAATAATGACCATGAATCCCTAATAACTCATGAAAAACCATGAACTATTAAAAACCATCTTGGTCTCCAACCATATTCTATTTACTTGAAAAATAGTTTATATATACGTAGGGTGAAAATAACAGGTATACTCAGTGAGATCCTCCTTGAAGCCACCCATGGAAAAGATAAATAAAACTAATTAAATCCTAGTGAACAACAAGTGAAACCAACTTATCACCTAAATAAGTATACCAAGTTATCATCCTCACCATGGAAATATCTTACTATGTAAGACATAAAAGTGATCATATATTACCACCTCCCCATAGGTTTTCTTCACTTCTTAAACATCATACATCCTAAACCTTCTCTCTCTAAAATAAACCATCCCAAAAACACTTGGGCTAATGTATTATTTACATTATGTATCACATCATCTCATCATCCCATTCCATATCTTCATTTAGTAACCAATTAGTTTCTTGGATCCACCATAGACCGTATGCAATGTATCATATGTTGGGTATTGTACATCAAGCCATCACATCCCATATAATTAGTATTTACCTTGAAACATCACATTATATACACACCATACCTATAATAATCATTAGATATCTATATTTGGAGACACATGTGTGTGAAATAACCACATTCCATTACATCCATCTATACACATATATGGGGAAACTAACCACTGTTCATACCAGCAGATAATACTATGAAGAGAAGAGGGTGGGGCTAGAGGGGGTAGTTTTTCATCCATCCATATCCAATGTAGATATTGTGGAAAACAAACTCCCATGGTATACTAGGTTTTAGTTTCCTTACAGACATGGGTAGGGTAGGACATGAAATTATAAAACATTCATGATATAATATAGCTCACAACCACACTATGAACATTAACCTAGTCTTAGGCTCCCTTGAAACTATCATTTCTCAAACACCCAACTACCAATGATAAGAGATATATATCCTATAATAATATAATAATTTAAGAATGCTTCATTAAATTACTTATTTCTATTTAAAAATTATCCTTAAGTTAATTAGTTTACTATCCATTAATTAAAATTATTTTTATTTACATTTCATTAACCAATAATGTGAAGTCCATGCCCTCCAGAAATATTGAATCTTAGTCCATGGTTTCTCAAGATTAATATATCTTAAATTCTAATCAACACCAACCCCATGGGTTATGGAATTTATTATACATTATTATCATTCCACAATTCTAGGAACTCTATGATACATCATATGGTACCATCAAGAGAAGAATAACCAAGAACAACTAGCTGCCTCAAGGAGTGGGGAATGGAAGTATATAAATAAGAAATTATTCCTCCTAGACATTAAATAGATATATCTAGAAAGAATAAAAAATAAATAAAAACAATTTCGAATACCATATTCAATCCATTTCATCATCTCTAGTACTGTCCGTGACATCCTCATGTATATCCCCATCCATATTTTCATTACAAGAATCAACTTATGCCAAAAACCTTGGGAATATATTCCCATTTCTCATCTGCCGTCATCCATCCCAAGAACACATCACATTACATATTAATGCTCACATATTTGACACCATAGAAGGTATAAAATAACCATCATGGTCAATAGGGTAACAAAGCCCTAAAAATGGAATTTATCCTTTATAGGAAAATAGGTTCACTCGGCCATAAAAATAAGTCATCCAACCTTTAAAATCTATTAGTCTCACTCAATGCCAAAAATTTATCATTATCAAACAACTGGTTTTATTCTATCATAAAATAACTAAATTATTTATTACTAGTCACTAGTATGATTAGACTAAGACATCAACTAAAATAAGAATATCAATTATTAGAGGAGTGACTGACGAGGTGTGCATCTAATCTAACACTTTACCTTGTGATATGTTACCAATTTTTCAATGGAATTAATATAAATGACCTTTCTTTATACTATTGTAAACTTTTTATTTCTTTAATATTAGAGTCGCTGAAATCACTTTTCTAAAAAAATTATTCTTTCAAGAATTACTTCCAGTGTCATTAAACACTAAGCAATAACATCAAATTAACATTACTCTTTATTATTTTTACACCTTGAATTACTAGCTTCTTGTTCTTTAGCCAGCTATATTAGAACATGGAATAAAAACTTTAGTAAAACATGCCTCATGTATCAATTTGATTACTAAAAGATTAAAATAATATAAGGATTAATTGAACATTCCATTTTAAGATATTTAACAAATTTCATCAAAATATATATTCTAACCCAAGCATAAAAAACATGCTAAATAGAGAATATCATAGATAACACAGAATCTAGTAAATCTATAGGAAAACCTTTATCATGATGGAATAACATGAATTTGATATCCATGAACCATTATTTCATTAATTATACTTTTCCATTATTATAGTTAATTCCACCACCAAACAAATAGTTAAATCATAGTCGATTTAGGATACCGTATAAATAAAAGGAGAAGAAATGACCCCCACCTCAAGACATCAATGTTCTTCAAAAAATAATATAACCACAGTGAAGATCTCTAACCACCTCTTCTGTAAGGAAATCTATGTCTCTATAAGAGTTAAACTCCACAAAAACACAAAAAACATCAAAATAAACTCCTTTATAATGATGAAGATCATGAAGTATAACATGGAAATAATAAGTGTGAGGAAATGAGGTTAAAAAGAGGGAAACTACTAGAGAAGAAGAGGAAATCACTTCATATCATCCCAGATTGATTATAGGAATTTGGGATAAAATCCAATCTAAAGGGGAATTAAGGACCTTAAAAAAGATCTCTTGGTCACCTAGTGGTCAAGAGATACTTGGGAAAAAAGTGGGCTCAGTATGGATTCAGGTATTTATTGACCAACTAAAAAATTAGAATACCAAGGAACATCCTCTTAGTCCATTCAATATAATTATCAAAAACAGGCTTGGCTATGATGTAATAGAAGGGAACACATTGAAGCCTTTCTCATCAAAGGTGCATCTAAGAAACAAATTTCCATACACTTCGTATATCCTATAAACCTAGGGAGATAATTTAGTGAATCTAAGGAAACCATGAAAAAAGGATTATTATCCAGATGAAATGTTATACTTCATACTAGATCCATGAAATAGCTACCCCCAAATTGGAATAACACCCCTCTAAGCACTATGATGTAGCCCATCACCCCATGTTTTAGAACTATAATAGCCTACCCCATAGTCTAAATTCATAGAACGACCATAAAAAATTGGCAGGGGCTCAAAAATCCTCTGTTAAGCATCATTATATTATATCAAGGATATCCATTCCACAATAGAATACCTTACAACATAGCCTAAGGCTCCATGCCATAGTCCACCCCACAACTAAGACTTCACATCCTAACTCCCCTATATTCCCCCAAAACTCCCATGAACCTCCTCTAGACACCTATAACACCAAAAAATCATAAATTAAAGTGATACAAGGTTATGGGTTCATACAATAGATACATCTCAAACTACTCTTCTCCTTGATAATTTAAAACCAAACTTAGAGAGGATTAAAGAAAAGGGGTCATCCAAACAGCCACCACGCTAGATACCTCTCAAGAATCTCACCACAATAAGAGCTCAACTACCTCACTCATAGGGAAAAAGTGAAAAACTATGAAATATCCAAAAATAGATCGAAAAAACTCTCTTAAGGTAGATACCTCTCAAATGATATGAAAATCATAAACAATAATCAAAAGGCAACCATATAGTAAACCATAAAAGTTAAACAACCACAAAATAATCATCGTTGCAAGAGAACATATAAACAAAAATAGCTTGGGTTATTGAGTGCGTATCTATGAATCAAATTGTTAAGTACTCTCCTCCATGCCACCATTCTTTTATAATACAAGAACCAAGATAATAACACATCTTCACAACACCTTCCCTTGGAATTCCTGGATCTCCATAGGATGATCCTCAATGATCAAATCATTATAAACATCAATCTCTCTCCAATCAATGATGAGAGATCTGTCATGAAGGTAATAGATTGGTTTTGATTCATGGAAGAAATCATGTATGTGTACCATCTTTTTGGAAGTTATATTTAATATTCCACATCTCTAACACGATCCAGCACCTCAAAAGACAAAAACCCATAGGAGAATGATTTCTCTCATGACCAAACCTTCTCTACCATGACGAGGAGTCACCTTTAGGAACACATTATATAACATGTCAAAATCTAGAGGTCTCATACAATGATCAGTATAAGACTATGAAATATTTTGATCTACTTTCATCCTCTCAAGAATCAGCTAGACAATCTCTATTATTATTTTCACTAGTTCTGATTCGAGAAATATGGATGCACTGACCCCTATTAAAAAAAATTTAGAATGTAAAGGTTATTCATAAAAATCTTTAAAACATTACATACCAATGGTTTTGTGAAAAATATTATTCCGAGAAAAGGTGACCAATGGTGGGGGCCTAATCCATCAACCTCCAAAATATAGGACATAAGAAAACAACATGTCTTAAAATTTTTGGATGGTCCACTCTTTATGGCTATCTATATATGAATGAAAAGTAGTGTTAATGAATAAATGAGAGCCAAAATCATATTTTATACCACTCCACATAATAGATGTAAAAATGGGACCATATTTAGAGTTAATCATCCTTAAAAATCCATGGAGTCTCATAACCTCATCTAGGTGATGCCTTAATAAAACCTTCATTTGTATCGACTCCTTGATTTCTATAAAGTGGTATGATTTCATTAAACAATCCACTATCACCCATATATAATTAAAGCCTTCCTAAGATCTAGATTACCCAATAATTAAGTCCATTGATATTTCCTACCATTTCCACTTGTGAATATCTAACCATTGGAGTAAACTATTGGGAAAATAGTGCATGTACTTAACCTTTTGGAAAACCAAACATTGTGATACAAACTATGAAACTGCATGATTCAACCCATTCCAAAAAATACCCTTTCATTACTTGATACATATTTTCAAACCAAGATGTACCATTAAATGTTAGTTATGGAACTATCATAGAACTATCTCATAAATCAAAAAAGGGATGAAAAATATCTTCTTTAATAACACTTGGTACTATTTATTCTCCGAAAAAACCTATGGGGAGTCCCCAAAGGCAACTTGTTCCCTTCAAACTTCCACCTCAAAAATCTACTAAATAGAACTCATTTACCAACTACACCAAAGGCAACTTCACTATCATTTGAAAATGATTATAATATACCCTTAAACTCTTCTATATCCAGAGGCATCACTGAGAGCTCTTCCCTCACTCTATATGAATCTAAATATTCATGAAAAGAATCACCACATGACTTATTTCTATTTTTATTAGCCACAAAATTACCCATTCACGATGTATTTAAAATATAAATGTCATATCCCTAAAGTAATTCCATCCACCTATATTGTCACAAGTTCAAGTCACATTTGGAAAATACATACTTCAGGCCCTTATAATTGATAAAAACCATAAAACGCTCACTTGCAAGTTAAATTAACCAAAACTTCAAGAAAAACATGACTACTACCAACTCAAGATCATTTTTGGTATAGTAACTCTCATGGGGCCATAACTGTTGAGACCTATAAGAAACAAAAAATCTATACTTCATTAGAACACAATCCAAACCAATACATGGTGAGTCATAGAAAACTTCAAAATGAACTCCATCATTTAGAAAATAATGAAATGGAGTGCCAAAAAACTTGTCCTTTGGATATTAAAAAGATACCTAACAATGATCATTTTAAAATAATTTTTGATCCCTTCTGGTCAAGGCTATCGTAGGAGTTGCAATCTGAGATAAATTGTCTATTAACCTCCTATAATATCTTTCAAGACCCAATTTTTTTTGTTATAAAAATACCTTGGGGGATACCCAAGAAATTACTAATTTGATCTTTTAAGGACCCCACCTACTTCTCATTGTGACACAAAATTCCCCAAGAAAGGAATGCCCCAAAAGTAAAAATCACACTTTGAAAACATATCTAACACCTTATAATGATGAAGAAATCCAAAAATAGAACACATATTCCCCATGGTCTCCTCCTTAGAGATAGAGTACACACATATTTCATCAATGCAAACCACCATGAACATATCCAAAAACTCCCTGAACAACATGTTCATCAAACCAATGAACACTACTAGAGAATTATTTACACCAAAAAACTTCACAAAGAACTCTTAATGCTTATAATTACATCATAAAGGGGTCTTAGAAATATCCACATTTTTCCTCCATATTTAATTATATCTAGACCATATATCAATCTTTGATAACCAACATTATCCCTCTATATGATTGAATAAATCATCAATCTATATAAAAGGACATTTTTTTTTCATTCTCACTTGATTCAAGTGACAATAATCAATACAAAAACTCAAACTATCATTAAAATATTCACAAACAAAACTAATGGTCCCCAAGGTGACACACTCAGCTAAAAAGAACCTAGCTACAATAGATCATCAATCTGTGATTTCATCTCTTGGAACACATAAGGTTTTATCCTATATAGAGACATTGAGATATGATAAATACCCAATTATAGATCTATCCCAAGAATTATCCCCTGTCAAGGGGTAATGCTAAAACATCATTATGAAATACATCAGGGAACTCTTTCACAACCCTTGTAAACACCATCAACCAAACATTTGATGAACTTGGCATTAGATTGATGAAAAAGGAAGATAAGGAAAAAACATACCTATAACCCATCTGAGGGTCTTTCTCACTAATGAACATAAAATAATCACTGTCTCCATTATAGATTGTAACCTTCATCTAAAAAAATAAAAAATATCCTACACTGAATACCATTAGTCTATACTCAATATGATTTCATATGGTTTGATCTGTAAACATATAATGTCTCCCCAAGAGCGATGCTGCCCCATTACTAGATCATAGTCTCTACATACTCCATATAGATAAGCTCAACCCCCAACTAGTGTAGTCAATTCCATGCACACTAGATGTATCTTCACCTTATTTCACAAATTATAGACTATGGTAGGTTATATGAAGTATTGTGTTTATACTAAATCAAAAAAGGCATGAACCTAACTAAAAATAGGAAAAGTGTGCCCCGAACTATGTTTGGATCACCCAACGTTTGAAATGCTAGGGCATAAAGCTGGCCAAGGCATGCTCCATGGCCTCTCTAACCCTGATTATGACTACCTCCAAAAGCATACTCATCTATATGAGAATAATGAACATATTAGGGTTATACTCTTCCCATACTATGTCTTATCTACTGATCCCAATCTAGAGAATCCTCATGCTGCTTTCTTTGATGAAACTTCTTCAATGAAATAACCTGATGCAAAAAACCTGGTGCATGTTGCCTTCTTAGAAATGTCAGGAACTCCAAAATATAATGAACTTAAACTACCTAAGAAAATAACGTGTATGATCCCTTAGAAAAGCATTGAGATCCGACACCCCATAAAAATGAGATGATGAGGTATGGGAGTTACCCTACTTTATGAAGGTTCTTCTATCTAAGAAATTGGGAACCCTATACCATAGCTTTGCTTTATGTGGAATCCAGACAACTCCACTCTCATTCTGACATGATTTTCAGTTGCACACTATCAACAATCTCCTCTCTCACCATAACCTTTAGATATTTCAAAAACATGACCATGTTAACCTGGAACTAGAAATCTATAGGAAAGGACTCCTTAAAATTACTCACCCAAGCCTCATCATCTAGAAATAGGTGTGAATCATATCAGAGAAGGTTCCTGAAATGAATCCTAAACTCCAAAATTCTAGAAATCCCCTATCAAGGGGTAAAAAAATCCTGATGACTAGCCACATTCACGATTTAAGAGAGAAAATCTACTCGAAACTGGTCTCTAAACTTCTCCCATGATACCTCTGACACCTTATGATCCTTAAGGAACAAGATCCACCACTACCTTGTTACTCCATATAGAATCCCCTTATCCAACAAAACTCAATGCTCCTTCTGATTATAAATCAAACTAAAATATATCTCAACCTCCTCAAAATATTATTCTATCACTGAGTCTATAAGGGAACACTTGTACTTCTACAATATATGGTACTGAAACTCTCATAGTTTTCTCTTGCAAGTTTCAACCACACTAACCTCTACTCTACATTGATTTTATTCACTTCATACTAAACATCCTAGGAACAAACCTCACTAGGGCATCAACCTAGATCCATTAATGTAAAAGAAAAAATAGTTAGAGACTCCAAAACCTAGATATATAATTTATAATACTTACTGATTTATTTTCTATGCAAGTTTTAACATGATTACAATGTTTACCCATTTCATAAACATGCACAAAGAATAATTATGCATGATACTTTCATAGAAATCTAGCCCGAATCCAATATAACTTCATTTAGTATGCTGAGTAAACTGAAGGGTTTGTGCATAAAATCATAGTGGGGCTTAAATACCCATTTAGGATATGGTATCCCTTGTTTATGTTACTTACTATTCTTGGATGATACCATTTCCTTACAAATCCATGAATTCCATGTATGTTCCTATCTCCAAACATTATCCTATACCTAATCCTCCCTTTGATACCACCATGAAAATTCCCCCTCCCCCCAAAGGTACCCCTATCAGACTAGAAATGAAAAAAGGAGGATTGTAACCACCCAAATCCCACTTCCATTAGGCCATAGGTTGGTGACAAGAACCAAGAGTATAATAAACATACAAATGGGAGGTATTAACCTATACTAGAACATGAGGAAAGGTGGATAAGAAAATTAAACTAGTCATATAATTCATATACATATAATATAAATTCCAATTACATGCATGTAATGCCATACAAGCCTAAAAAAACTTGAAATAAAAAATATAAGCTCTAAAATGTGACTCGGTTTCGACCATGAAGTTCAAAAAACTCACAAAAAAATTTAAATAGTAATATACATCATAATCTTCAATATTCTCCAATTGACCTAAAAAATAGTTTCTATATACATAGGGTGATCATAATAGGTATACTCAGTAGGACCATCCCCATAGAATCTCATGAAAAAGAAAAATAAAGCTTACTAAATCCTAATGATCAATCAGTGAAACAAAATCATCACCTAAACAAGTATACTACATCCCAAGACTCACCATGTTTATCTATAAACATTTAACACATAAAATATATCATATATTATAGTAATGAAACAAGGGTAACCTGATACTACTTCCCTACTAGTTTTCTGCTCTTCTCCAATGTCATAGGTCATGAGCCATCTCTCTCTAAAAGAAACTAGCCTAAAACCACATGGGATAAATTATCAAGAACCTCATGCATCACATCATCTCATCATTCCTTATAACATCTCCATATAGTTACCAAGTAGTTTTTTGGGATCCACCACAGTCTAAATGTCATTTATCATAAGTTTGGTATTTTACCACAAGCCATTGTTGCCCATACACTGAGCATGTACCTCAAAATATCACATACCATACACTTAATACCCATAATAATTATTATTATACTATATCTGAAGATACATGTGTGTAAAATAACCAAAAATAATTACAACCCTCTAGAAACATATATGGGGAAACTAATAACCATGATTACCAGCATGTAATACTATCCGGATAGAGATCAGGGCCCAAGGGGGTAGTCAACCATCTGTATCTTTCCAACCCAGATGTTCTGAAAAAAAACCCTCTCTAATTGTAATGGGTGTTAGTTGCTCGAATGAAATGGGTGTGATAGAGTATGAAATTATAAATCATACAAGATATAATATATCTCCCAACCACACTATGAGCATTAACCTTCTATAATTCTTACTTGCAGCTATCGTCTCTCAGACACCTAGATACCAGCACTAAGAGATAGAGATCCTATAAGTACACATGCATTTAATAAGGCTTCATTAAAATAATTCTTTCCTTTTATCATTTATCTATATGTTAATTAATTCAATATCCATTAATTAACATTATCCTGGTTTACATTTCATTAAACATAAGAGTAAATCCCATTCCCTCTAGGAAAAATCCAACAGAGTCCACATTTTCATAAGATCAATATCTTCTATATTCTAGAAAAAACCATCCCCATAGGTTAATTAATTTATAAAAAATTATTAAAATTCCGTAATTGCAAGAAATCTAGGATATATCCTAAGCTACCATAAAGAGAAGCATAACCAAACACAATCAACTACCTCAAGAAGCGTGGAAAGGAATAGAGATCAAAAAGAAAATTAGAATCCCTAAAATTAAATAGATATATATATATATAAAGTATCTATATTTAATAAAAAACATGTAATCCCATATTCTACATATTCCCTCAACTTTGGTTCCATCCACAACACCCACATTCATAACACCATGCATATCACTGTCATAGTTGAAAACTGCAAATGAAAACTCTAGGCCTCCCTGACCATATCTCGTTAGCCATCAACTATATTAGGCTCATATCACATCACATAGTAAGGCTCATATCTATAGAAACATAGAAGTAAATAGACAACCAACAAGGTCAACATGAAAACTATAACCTAAAAACAAAGCATTTAACATTCAAATGAAAATAGGATTACTCATACCCAAACACAAGGAATTTAGTATTTACAATCAAATGGAATCACTTGGATCCAAACATTTATCTTTTTCAAACAACCATTTTTATTTTATATTGAATTAACTAATTCATTTTTACAGGTTACTACTACGGGTAGCCTAAGGAATCATCTATAACAAGCTATTACATTATTAAACAATCCTTTCAACCATTAAATAAATTTTCATTAAATATTAATGAATTACATCACATTAACATGCCTCTTTATTATTGTCATGTTAAGCATTATCATCTTCATATTCTTTATCGAACTCCATTAAACTATGGAAGAGTAATTTTAGTTAAACATGCATAATGCATCAATTTGATTACCATAAAATTATAATAATCAAAGTATTCATTAAACATGACTCTTTAAGTTCTTTATCCAATTTAATGAAATTACACATTCTAATCCATGAATAAGTTATAGGATGGAGAAGCATATAATAGATATCATGATATCTAGTAAATCAAGAGGAAAACTATTATCATGGTGGAAGAACATGTGTTTGATAACCATGAACCATTATTATATTAAAATTATTTATCCATCATTAGGGTTAATTATTCCACATCCTAAAAATCTAAAGCACAGTTTTTTTAAGATTTAACATAAATAAAAAAGAGAATCAATAAATCTCCTACCATGAGAGATGATAATTATTCAAATGAGAACAGATCCAAAATAAGAATCTCTGGTCACTTCTCCCTCAAGGAAATATATACCCCTCCAAGAATGATGTCCCACAACCAAACCAAAAAATCGAAATATACTCCATTAAAATGAATGATATAACACGCTTTTACATGGAAAGAATAAATGGTAGGAAATGAGATTAAATGTAAAAAACCACTAGAAAAGAAATAAACTCACCTCAGATCACAACAGATTGATTATGGAAAGTTAGGGATCAAATCTAATCAAAATAATCTTTAAATAAATTAAAAATATCTCTTAGGTATCTAGGGGACAAGATATAAAATTGGAAGAAAAGTTGTATTGAAGGGGGTTCAAGTATTTATTGGATAACTAAAAATTATAAGATCATGATGCAAACACGTTGACCTCATCACATATTCTGCTAGAATAGGGTGGGCTATAGTGTAGTGAAAGGGGCCACATCTTATCCTACCTAGTCAGAGGTGAGTCTTATAAACATTGTTCTACACACTCTATATAACCTATAAAACTAGATAGAAAATATAAAATTGACAAGTAAACCCTACTGTATGAATCATTCTCCAAAAGGGAGGATACTATGTTGAATAGTTCCACAACACAACTACCCCCAATTTGGAAGATATCCCGCCCAGAGCACTATAATAAATACTTTCAATTCATTCAATAGGAATTTAATAGCCTACATCATATCCTAGCTCCATGATTCATCCCTATAAAAATTGGAAGTTGATCAGAATTACTGCCTTGATCCTCCTTACACCATATATGAGAACTCCACATCAAAGCAGTCCGCTCTATAGTGTATCCTGAGGCTCAACACTATATTCCATCCTACAACCGAGAATTCATATCCTACACCCCATTTCTTCTATTTAAACTCCTTGGAAACTTCTCTAGAAACATCCAACATCCGAAAATCATAAAGGAAATGGCTAAAAGTTTCTAGGTCCTTATAGATATAGTTAATGAGAAAATTATTATGGGGGAAATATTATAAACTACCAAAATCCATCCATTATCACATTATCTTCTTTGTGATAGAAACTAAGTAAAATTATACACATATACCACTAATTTCCCTATTAACTTTAGAAACATCAAAACATACATAAATTATCAAAATAATTTCATAGACTACCAACTCCCAAGAAATAAGAAAATAATAGCCTAGGGAGGCCCCTCATAGGTTATAAACCTAACTACATAAATAAGTAAGAAATATTCTTTACAGATTTACTTCATATATTATTATTATAAAATTCCTTTTAAAGTGAATCTATATGTTTCAAATTCTTCCCATTCACCTCAACTTCCATAAGTACATCAATATAAGTAAAAAACATGAAGAGACCTAACTAATTTTGGATATGTGTATATAAATATTCTATAAAATTTCTTGACCTCACCTCCTCATTTAGTAAGAAATAAAGTGAATACCATCAGAGCTTTATAAATTTCACTCGAACTTTCATGCACTTATATTTGACTACTGAATGGATAATAACTCTTTCCACCGCACTTCTATAGGTATTAATGATAAAAATTATATCCAAATCTGACTCGATAACTTATCATAGAAGAACTTAAAACTATCATGATCCCCAAGGTTGGTAATACACCATTAAAAATCCACTCATAAAAATAGATGACCACCAATTAGATCCAGTACAAAAAAAATGTTTGAATCAACCCATAAGAAAACTCGAGTTCCTTTATCCATTTCACCATTTCTTAATAAGAAAAAAATCCTTTATACTTTGGTAGATTATATCACTAAAAAACATATATATGTTTCCTCTAAGAACTATCATCTCCTTGGTCAATATATATATGAATAGATTTTTCATCCAATTGTAACTCTTCTACTATAACTACAATAGTACTTCATATAGTATCAATGTCTACAATCATAAATAAAAACTTAAAATCCTTAGAATATGTAATTAATTTAATGTTTTTAAATTTATCTTCATATAATACCTAAAAACTATAGATTTAAAACTACGTGAAAATAATGATGAGTAATATTCCACATCGAATGTTTTACTCCTCAATAAGTATTCATTTTATTAAGTATTATTGGTATAATAACATAGTTGTTTTCTTTTACTCACAATTTCCATACAATGCATTTAAATATTTTACTAATCCTATATCACATAATTTGTTATAATGATATTTTTTCCTGATTAAACCAATGAAATCTTCAAAAATTACTAATATAATATCTATTCTAAAAATAACACTCACTCTGATTCCAATTTATAATGAACCAACCCAATAGGAACCTCCCTGAGTTAGAGGTGAGATTGAGAGTGACCCTAAATAACCACATCAATTTTTTCTCAAGTTAGAGACAAAAAAAATCTTATGAAAAATAAGATATGAGAGGAATTTATTTTTTATTCCTTGGAAAATTAATAATTCCTCAATAAACACTTATGAATGAAAGATAATAAAACCTAATGGATCAACGAGACTAAAAAAATTCATGTAGTTTTTTAGGTCTTTAATGATCATAATATCTCAAAAATTTAACTTAAATAATGATAAATTATAAGGAAATAGTAACTGACTCCTCTAATATCAACCAACTACCAAGTCATGACCTAGTATTGTCTAGTTAAATCTATAACATCATATTGAAAATTTAGGAAAATAGTATATAGAAATAAAGGTTAATATAAATAAAAATAAATAGGTTCCTTCCCAAGAACTCTCATTTTATTTTTGAAGAAGAATACTAAAAATTTAGTGAATAAATTATAACACTAGTTTGTTATCCCATCCTAGATCATTGATGAACCATCTAACCACAGGAACACAAAAAATATTTAGTACCATATAAGTATGATATAACAATAAAATATAATAAGAGAGGTATCTGACACCCACTTCACTGCTATATAAACATCATAAATATGACCGATCCAATTCATTCCAATGTCTATATACCACATTAAACAATAATCATAACCTCATAATACCACAAACACAACCAATTACACTTCTTACCATGATCACATAATAATAAAAAAACCATATGAAAACCATTATAATAGAGATTAGTAGTGGTGAAGTAGTCAGATATTAGTTTCCCCCACATCTAGGATATTGGGTGGTCACTGAGTTCCCAAATCCATATGTGCATTGGTTATGCTATCCAACTCGAGTAGTTGGGAAAAGTAATTGTGAATTACATATCATTCACTATTGAAAAAAATAATATATATATATATATATATATAAACTCACATATCCCAACATTGGATCCATTTCATACCAAGGTCATCTATAACCACTCTATCACACACACTATCCTCATTACACATTTCTACCTCTATATATTAGCATTACACAAAATCTAAACAAAAAACTACAAAAAATGCAATTCAATATGTTTTCATATTAATAATTACTACTATAATAATTAATTATCTACTATATAATATATCTAATAATTTACATAATAATGACTAATATTATTTTAGTTTATTCTATGTTCCATATCCCATCTAATTCTTCTTGTTTAATTTGTTGATACATTAATTCCACCTCAAGGGTAAAATTAACATCATTGATTTATCCACATAAAAACCCCAACACATTCACATCAAAATCATAGTACCATATAAAAATCATAACTAAAATAATGTACAAAATAGTTTTAACATATTAAACAAAATAAAATAAAAAATAAGAAATGATATACATTATGTAATCAACTCAATCCTCATAGATTATAATTTTTTAAATGATCAAATTGATCACATATATTTGATCAAAGATTATAAATCTAGATAATTACACATCAATAGTAATAAAAAAGTGTACTACTACATCACATATCTAAATCTAATTCTTGAATCATTAAGTTTTAAAATAATATAACATGGTATGAAAATCTTCATGTACCCAAGAATAAACCAAAAATAAATATAAAACCTATCAATCCCATGTTTGTTCCCCATTGAAACAACAATTTTTCCATTTTGCACAGATCCCCAAGAGGAAAGGAGATATAAAAAATGACCAAGGAAATTGGAGTTTGATTCACATAAATCCATTTTCAAGGAAGTAGAAAATCAAAAATTTTCAAAGGGTAACCCAAAATCACATATGAGTATACCATGATTACCTATAGTCATTCAATAAGAAATAAATAGATTATAAAGATATATATATATATATATATATATTCTAAATTTTTGAAATAAATTATGAAGCATAAAATCATGGAATAATGTAATACATTATAGTATAATATGTGTTCATTAACCTGGATATGAAAATCACCATGATAAAATCCACATACACCCCTTAAATATCACTGATCATTCCCTTTTATATTTTATATTTTCAAAGTATGTTGTATTTTAATCTTATTCATTAAACCATAATTACTTCAGTTAAAGGGTCTATCCAAAATTCATGATGTATCCACATCAGTAAAATATTATTAACTCCTTTCCCATTTTAAGGTTTACCATGAACAAAATTCATTATGGTTAAATGTAAAATTCTATGGTGTAATAAATTAATTCCTAAAAACTACAGGTTAATACTATGACTTCACCATACTCTATACAACATCCATATATAATGACACAATTTCCCTTAAAACTCCCTTATAGGGAAATAAATTTAGCTATGATGTAATAAAAAATCATGGTAAAAACCTTATGTTATAATAGCTATTGGTCGCACCTTAACTTAGATCTAACTATTATATATTGATAAACATTCCAAAAAAACTCATGATGTAATTTAAACAATTATGATGTGTTTTTTTGTATTGAATTGTATTCCAAATCCTATGTTATTTCTCCCTTTCATACTCTTTCTCTAACTCCCACAACACAAAATGAAAGAAAAATACATTAAAAATATGGGCCATGATAATTTTAATTTCCACCACATGCCATTTTAATTCAAAATACTATTTCTAAAGGCCTTAAATATTTTATTAAATATAATATATTTTAATTACATATAAAAAATATTTACCCTTATTGTAGGGACTGTAATTTCTTTCTTAATTATTCCCTATCAACCTTATCACTATATCATCTAATAAGAACATGGATAAAACAATTGAATTGATTATAATAAAATTATATTTTTTTTCTTATTTTCTCATGATAAGAGTTTTCCTACTTTTTCTAAAACTCACAAATCATTAAAAACTTCCATGTGATGTCTCATGAAACCATGGTAGTAACTACTATCTTCTTATTTTTATGATTTATTTTATTTCGTAATTTAATAAATGATATATTAATTTTCATAGATTTTATGTATTTACATTTTCACTAAATTTTTGTTGGAATATGTAGCTGAAAATTTATTGAATCTAACCCCATCTTTTCCAGTGATATAAAACTTTTGTATCATGAGAAGCTTAATAACATTACTTGAGGATTTTCATACCACCCTTCCAACACTTTTTTCAAGATATTTATTTCCAAAATTATTATTTGTGATATTTGATTCTCTTTTTAATTATCAACATGATTACATTAAAAATTAAACCCTTGTTCTATTGAGTCAAACCTCTATTTGAGTTTCATTATCCAAATTATCTTCTCTTGCAATTCACTTTTTATATTTTTATTATTTATTTCAGAATTACATTCATCGACATAATTATTCCCATAAATAATATTTATGTTTTTTTTTCAATAAACCATTCATCCTTTTTTTCTTCCTCAAAACATCAATTTCATCAATATAACCCCTATGTTCATCTATTAAATCAACCACACATATATATGGAATTTTAGTTTCATTGGATTCTGTTTCATTTATTCATGATCAATTGATCAGTGGGACAGTAATATCTTTTGAATCTAATTTAAATTTGGTTTATTATTATTAATATGATTTATATTTATAACCCTACTTTTTCACTAGATATATTTCTTGGAATTTTTTTCTGTATTTTTATTTAAAAATTTATTTCATACTTAAAGTTTGACTATAAATATTATTATTCTCCCCTTAAAAATATGCTACATTATCTTCATATTCTTATACGATGGGATGTCTTACTACTATATAAAAAAAATTATTCATTTAATTCCTATCAATGTTATTACATATCTGAACTATTATTTTACACATTTCATTTTACTTACAAGAATTATAATGAATTCATCGATTTTATCTTATCTATATTTACCAAAATATAGCTTCTATAATCATTAAATATAGTTTTTCATAAGAAGAATGAGTACTCATTCATTTTAATTTTACCATTATATAATACCATAAAAAATTAATTTTCAAATAATAAAGTCTTATCATATTGAGATATATACCTTAAATTGTTGTGTCTTATATGTTGCAGAGTTTTGAATGCTTGAAATGAGTTTTCTTACAATTTTATTAATTTTCTTTATTTTCAATTTTAATACTTTTCTTTCTTCATGATATCAGAGTTATAAATCTTGGATAATTTACCTAAATAAACTTTATAGGTTTAATACACATCATATTCATACAATCTATTAAGTAAAGTTTTAGTTAAATCATCATGAAATCTTTCATTACTATTGAGTATCTTATAATTTGGATTTGTTAAAGATTATCTAGAAATATCACTAAATTGAATTCCATGTTAAAAAAACATATATGATGTGTTATATGATATCTGATCTCATTAAGTCTTTCCATATTTGATTGTTCAGCCCATAAAAAAGTGGAACCCATTTTTCATTCATATTATTCTCTATGATTAAAGTATTAATAAAATATTTCATATAAAATTCACTTTAATAGATAGATATACTAAAATAAACTTTTTATTCTAATAGAGTTTTTCAATACTAAGATCTAAAAGAAAATTAATCCTCTTAAAACGTGGTTTGAATCACATTTTTCACTAATATAAAATTTCTTTCATCAAGAACCTATTCTAAATAGTGTTACTTTACTAAATGGTGTTATCCACTCCTTACCTATGATAAATTGAACCATCCAAATAAATATTAAAGGATAATAAAATAAAAGATTCACTTGGTTCACCTCAATATAGAGGCTAATATATGGTTAATATACCACTCAAAACCACTATACATGAGTCATTTGTAAAATTTTAGTGATTATAAGGATTACGATTGTCCTAATTCCAATTCCATGGGTTGCTAATTCTTATTACATGCCCACTTATTTATTCAAAATTAAACCGTAATACCACTATTTTCTCTCACTATCTTTATCATTTTCTAAAAACTAGATGTATATTATGAAAATTTATATTAATTCATGGAAGTATTATAATATTTATATTCAATATGAATCTTGGTTACACTATGATCAATGTGTGATATTTAATTCCACAAATAACATATTTATAAAACATGTAAATGTATATTACTATGTTTTAAAAAACTATTACCTCATTAAACCCCTCTTACTAACTTTACCTTGAGCACAATATCCTTTGAATGAGAATATTATCCCATAGTCAACACCATAATCTTACTATCAACTCAATTTAATCATCTTCATTTCACATGTTCCATGATCCTAATGATTCTTTATTAATGACATTTAATTGATGAATCCTATGTTATCGATATTATTTATCCACCTATAATTTCCAATGAAATGAATTTCTTTTAAAACAAGCCACTGACTATATATAGGACCCCTCAACAAAACTCTAACTCCTGTTTTATCATCATGAATTTCTTACTTATTACTTTGAAACTACCATAATGGTTTATGAATCCATTTGTTTTATATATAATAGATGAATAAAATAGTAGTTTTTTCTAATATATGAATCATTTTTTAACATGGATTCTACTCGATGAAACACTATCATACAGAATCAACCTCACTTATATTAGATGAAACATGGGTTTTCACATGAAGAAATGCAGCATGAGATTCTAATTGATACAATACATCATGAAATTATACTTAATATAGTTAATAAATACCTTCTACCCAATAAAAAACATTTCATTATATTATTTAATGTAAAGCATTTTTGTCTACTACCCAATATGGTGAAACCCATACTTTTACCTGATATAGTCAGAATGTGGTTATCATATTCTATGCGAAAAAAATTTCATAGATTTTTTCTCTAGATTATGGATTTACACTAACTATTGTTGATTTTTACTCCATAATATTTCCGTTTACCTGAATTAATCAAGATTTAGATTCCTTTATTAGTTATCACCTATAACTATAACCATTTTCATACACTCCAAGAATATATTATATTTCTTCAATCTCTTCACACATTACTAAAACTTTCTTGATGTTTCCTTAAAAACCTTCACAATAAATCCCCCAAAAATATCTTGGGTAGCCTTATATAATCTTCCTTGTCACTTAAAACTAATCATTTAAAAACCATTATTCATCCTATGTATACTATCATTTTATTCTTCAATTATTTAAAATATATTATTTTTTCAATATTTGACTTCTAAAAATACTAGAAATAAATTTATTAATCATTTGTAATCTTCTTAAATAATTGAAAAAAATCTAACACAAAAAAATCATCTTTGTAACACTAAGAGGTAAGTTTAATTATACCAAATTTTATAAATGATTTATATATTACTTTTTTGTTTTCATAAACATATTTTTTTTAATTTTATAAAAAACAAAGTATTTATAGTTTTTAAGTTTAAATTTATATATTTTTATGTATAAAATGATTTATTTATGTGTCGATATTGGTTAATTGGCATATAAATTATTTAAAGAAATTATGTTTTACACAATTATTTTTTTATTAAATAACATATTTGACATGATTATAAAAGGTGTTTTTTATTTTTTGATTAACTTGTTATTGTGTAAATAATCATAATTATAATTGTTTTATAATTCAAAATTAAATGTGTTTTATTGATTTTAAAATTATATTTGTTTAATATTTAATTTTTAATCATAAGATTAATTAATTAGTGTAACCCTTAGGATCTATGTTGTATAATTGATTATATACTGGACTAGTTCAAATTATAGTAATTACAAACATTTGGGGGATAATTTTAACTATTATTTCCATTTTTATATGATTTTTGGAATTACTATGATTAAGTGAGTGTATTACTCTTGATCCATGTTATCAGGGTTGATTTATTCTATATAGAAAATAAAATTCGATAAAAATCTAATTAACCTTGCTCGAGTAATGGTCAAACCTTTACAATGTATTATATTGATTGCATAAAATTTTCTAAAATGATATTTGTTGATTTTTTTTAGTACATTTTTACATTTCATCGTTTGGATAATTTTGTATCAAATGGGAATTGATACTTGTATTTCACTTATCCTTTTTATAAAAGTGTGGGTTATATATCATATCTTCATGGATTTTTTTGGGTGATTGATTGGAGTATGCATTAGGGGGATAAATAGAATATTGATTATATATTGTATTGGATATTAAGGTTTTGATATATATGAATTTTGATTTATTTATTAATTTTAGGTTTATTATTTGATCCTTGAACATTTATATATGTTTTTATGCTTATAATACTATGGTTTTTTATATTTAACATAATTATATATATCAAATTTGTTCAACTAGATTATCATCTAGGGCATAGATAGATTTTTAGGTCATTTTTTTAATTAGTTAACATGGGAATCTTGATATATACATCCCTTTATATTTATATCACCTAAACATGCCTAGGTTTAGTGTTAGTGATCTATGTTCGAATCCATGGTGTAATTTTAGGATAGATTAATTTCAAATGGACTTCTACACAATATTTAACTATATTATATTACATGAATTGACTCACAATATTTTTTAGACCTTTGTCAAATATTTAATGTTATAAAAAATTATTTATGAGTAAAAAAATAATATTAATAATGATAAAAAATATAATAAAAAAAAACAATAATAATATTTTTTTTTATCATTAACCTATATATGAATATATGTGTGTACATATGTGATTGAGAAAAATAATTTTTTGGGTAGGTTTCTATTTTTGACATATTTATTGTCCATTTTATTAATTTATATATGTAGATCAAAATGGAATGTAGTTTGGATATTTTTTTTAAATTTTTAATAGATGAATTTAATCAATGATGATTATTTTTTTTGGAAATCAAAACTACAAATATGATGATATTTGTGATATAAAAAAACATGTTGGGATAAATGAATAATCTTAGTCATAGAGAATAAAATTTTGATTATTGGGAATGAAATTAAATTAGTGGAGATATTCATTTAAAATGTGGTGGAATCTATATTGTGATGTGCATGTACAATATTATTATAAATTGATTATAATATTACCTAATGTGTTGTATAGGAAATTAAATAATAAAATTGGTATAATTAGGGTAATTAGGAATTAATATGTTAGGGAACCAATTATTGAGGACGATAGGTCATTATATTAATAAAATGTTATGATAGAGTATAAATATTAATAATATTTAAAGGAAAAATCATTATAACATTAAATAATTTTCTGTTGAGGTTATTTCCATTTCATGGAATGAATTTTCTATATTCATAATGTTGACATAAAAATTGGTTAAACATGTTTGAGTGAAGTAAAATATATTTATATATTATAAGATTATAATAAGATAAAATAATATCACTAATGATAAAGGAAAAAATCATAAAAAATAATTAATGATTTACTTGGTTATATTTTCAGAACATGAAGATAATTATAAAATTCAATATGATTAAATGAATATTTTATGATGGTTTAAGTACATGGATTGTAGGAAAATGAAGAATTGATGTTCACGAGATTATGGTTTGTAATTAATAATATTAAAGGAGGATTTCCATATGAATTTTGAAAATTAAAAAAGATAATAATAAGTACAAGTTAATTACTTAAGTAAAAAAATTAGTTATTTATTTAAAAATAGGATTACTAAAGATCAGTGAAAAAAGATTAACTTTTTTATTTCCAGAAAATGTCACTTTTTGGGGTTGAGTGAGAACCCAAAACAAGAAACAATAAAAAAAATTGGGTTATTCTTCATATGTCATCACTACATCATTCACAAAAAATTAAAAGGTTTGTTCCATACACACAATGTAAACTCCATTCAATGGAAAAACCTTTCCTCTCAGGCTCATCTTTAATAATTTCATCAAGAATTAGGCCACTTTATCCTAAATATTGATGTACTCTTCCATTTTAATCTTATCATCATTTAAACCATGAATTAGAATATAGTATTTAGTATAGATCCAAGATATTTGGTCCCTATTGGTGTCAACATGAATTTTTCTTTCATATAGTAAGTTTCTATTATATATTAATGCCTTTATATTCAATTCCTTTTCTTACATATTTTCCTTTCAGTGAACAAGAATCTCTAAACCAAATATAGGAACAATGAAATCCTGATTTCTATTAATACCTCAATTACTATATTTGATATCTAATATAGTATCATCTCAAATATCATCCAATCTCGAAGAGGATAGGTATTCAGATTCATCAATTTTGAGGGATTTGAGTTTAGGAATACCTGGCCCCACTATGGTCACTCTCTCCCCCCTCTATAAATTATTTTCAAGAAAAATATCATTAGAGTTAGGTTAAATGATAAAAAATTATTTATGACATTTTTTGAAATAAATTTAAATAAAACTTACAGCTTAATATTAGAATTAAAGAGTAATGGAATAATTAATTCACTAATGATCATATAATTATTCAATAATAAATGATGAATAGGAAAATATTAATTTAAATGGTATAATATTATGATAAATATTTATATGTACTATTAGGATACTAAGAAACATCATAATTATACTTATATTCATTTTTAAGCATGTGTAAATTGATGTTATTATGATATAGTTAATTAAATAACATAATAAATAACATTAATTGTTATTAGATTCTCAATGAACCATGTATGTGGAAATATATGGTAAATTCTAGGATGATACAATATATTATCATGTGAAAAGTTCCTTATGGTTCATAGTGAGATTTTCATATTAGTTGTGTTATAGTGTGTTATATTATTTTGAAATGTGATATAGTGAGGAGACTATTTAATAATCATAGAAAATGATTACTATTTTTATTATCATTATACTCACCACTATATTGGGTTGGAGGATGATTTTTGGAGTTTTTACCCCTTTACCCCACTATTCAAGTTATCGTTTGACGATAACTTATCTATGTAAAATTTTATATTCATCCAAAACACTAGATTTTAGATTAATAATTTTACACAGGATTGAGATATATGATGATTAATCTATGTATTTACACTCTTTCCCTCCTGTATTATTGTGATAAAGGTTCCTAATGATGTACTGGGTACAATTTTTTATCATATACACAACACTAATTTGAACAAACCATATATATAGTTGCAACTATAGTAAGAGATATTTATAGACATATACTTACTCCATCATCTCAAAGATAGATGGGGACATTTATTTCCTCCATTATCCAATGGATAGGTGGATATTATTATATTCTACACCATCTGAATTAGTGTATCTAGTACATACCATCATATATGAACAAAAATAATGGAATGTAATAGAATATTATTATTTCTATCTCCTAAATACCATTATCATATAGGGTAGATGATATAATGTTTTTTAAATGTAGTTAGTATGGATGTATTGGGCTATATGCATGAATAGAACTTAGTGATAAGTTTTTTAAATTGGATAATTTGGACCCATCATGATGTATTTTGAAAGGGGGGGGGGGGTCATAAGTTTCTCTCAATTATGATATAGTTAAAATAGTATTGAACATTACATTGAGGGTCAAGAAACACTCAAAAATACTATTATATTCTATTATGTGGTGTTTTGATAACCTCTATATTGTAGGAATTATTTGTATTTTTTCTTGAGACAATTCATTAATTATTTTTGGGAATGATTTATTTATTTATTTATTAATGAAATCCTGGTGAATAAATTGGAGGATGATAAAAGATGAGTGGAGTGATAAGGAATGAACATTTACTAAATATAAAAGAAAACATGGAATGAAAAGTTCATTTCACCATGACATGTTATAAAATAGGAATCCCTATACATTTATAAAGAAACATTGTCATTGTAGATAAAATTTTCTCCATGATGTTGTTCATAAGTAGTTATGGGGAAAGTGTTGTTTTATCATGATGATCCATGGATAATCAGTGTAACACTATCTAAGGAGATTATTTTAATATTTAACCAACCTTCATCATCCCACCAAAAAAGGAGGTGATCACCCTATAATTTTTAAGTCCATGAAAATTCAATAAAATATAGAAATAGAGGAGAAAAGTGACACCACACCATAAGATTATAGGCCACACTACAATATGGGTTTAAACTTTATGTATATGTATATATATGAGAATTTATAAGTAGATATGATATATATATTTTAAAATATATAGGAGTACCATAACACATAGTTTTATTCCATAATGATTGTGTTTTATATAAACATGAGGAGTATCACATATTGGAAGGTGTTATAGATATTTGAGATAACCAGCCACCTATTCGAGGGAATATTCCAAGTGAATTTTTTTGGGACTAGGGAGAAGAACAAGGGTATACACATGATCTAAATTTTAGAAACTTGAGGTTTATAAATAAAAAGTGATTAAAATTTTTATGGTAATATTTATTCCTTGAGAATGAATTATATGACCATATTCATTATATATTTCCTATTATTTTTTATAACAAGATAAGAATATTTTTGAGGGATTACAACTACTGGTCACTAAGGATTAACCACTAGGTAACAAGAGATTATAAAACTTATAAAATACCATTCTTACATGTGTATTATTTCTTGATATATCTCAAATAATTATATTATTTTATTTTATATCAAATCACAGTAACCAATGAAGGGAAAGTTATTTTTAGATTTTATATTTTGGTAACCACTGATTTAACCCCTCTCAATGACTGATTACTCTTACATTGTACCAAAACATGGTAGAGATGGATTTTATTATTTAAATCAGTATTAAAATATGTTATTACTGTAGATGCTTATCTCATTGGTTCTAAGTATTTTCCCAATTATTTGAGTTTTTTCTTTACAAATAACATTTTATAATCAATGAGATATTTGGAAAGTATAAACACTATCAACAAAAAATAATCTCCCATATTTGATGGGAATATATTTAATCTATGGAATACATGATGGATTCACATCTTCTTTAGAGTGACCTTAATGTTATTGAAATCAATGTAAATGGTGTGTATTTTATGAAATTTAAGAAAACCTAAAATTTTCTTAATAAGATGAATATTGAAGTTGACGGTAGAGTGTGTAATGTGTTACTTTGATCCCCCTCATATAAAGAGATAACACAAGTGATGAATATAAAAAAGGAGAATGAAATTTTGAGGAAGCTTCATAATATCCAAGAGGGAGACAATAATTTTGGGATACTGGGTTATAAACTTTTTATGGAATATTTGAAAATAATAATATGGGAGAAGATGAGTTGGTGGATGAGTAATTTTTTCAGGTAAAAAAAATTATAAGTACAATTTAGTGTTATGGATAAATTATGAAATATTACATAGTCATAAATAAATTAATATGGATTATCATAAAGAAATTTTTCAAAAACATTTCTACACTATATGACCAAGAATTTCAGGAATGTACCATTGATAAACTCAATAATTTCCTTATTACATTTGAAATGAAGATAAGGAAAACCTTAAAGCGAAGGGTAAATTTTTTAAGGGTATGTATTTTAAATCTTTAAAAGGATAAAATTATATTTATCCTAAGAAGTCTCATGAGGAGAAAACTAATACAAAAAATTATTCCAAAAAATTTAATGAATAGATATATTTATTTTCAAAATTCAAGTAATTTGTTTAATTTTTATATGAGAGTAAGATTTATTCTAAGTTCTTCTATTGTAGAAATATTTGACACAATTTAAATATTTTCTATAAGAATAATAGTAGAGAATAATTTTTTTGTCAATATAAAATATCATCAAGGAGAAAAAAGGTGGAAAAAGATACAATTGAAGAAATTCTTTTAAATGAAAATAAAATGATATCATAATAAGTAAAACGAAAATTACCTCAAAACATGTTGAAATATATTGTGTAATGAAGGTAAAAATAAGGATAAAATTTTAAAGAGGAAGGAAAAAAATATTTCATAGTTAAATCAAAATTGTCTATGAATTATTCTAGTGAATGTGATATAAGGTGTGAAGAGGGGACTACCAATAAGGAAAGTGAAGGTGGGGAGAATCCAAAATGAATTCAAATTTATAGTTGAGATTTTGGTAAGGTTTAAATATATTTATAATTTGAAAAAATAAAAGACTAATTTGATTAAAAATAATGAGGATCTTAAGAATTACCTTGACACCTCAAAATAATGAGATAAATGATATAGATGTAGTTTTTTATAAAATATGGGTGATCTCTAGAAAATCCTTGAATCAAGATATAATAAGATTTATATTACTGTAAAATACTTTATTGTTAATAATATGAAGGTAAATTCTCCTTAGTTGATATTTCTTGTTTCCAAAAAAAATATTTTGAGAAAATTTCTATTTGAGAATTAAAATTATACCAAACAAGTTGGTGAAAGTTCAAAATTAGTAAAAAAAGTTGTTAATTACCATAAGAAACATGTATATTTTCATATAATACCAGAAACTATCTGGTTAAACACTCAAACTTATTTTAAAAATAGTGGAATCATTAATGGTAAATGATATAAAGTGATTAACACAAACAAGAATGAAAAAAAACCAATTTTAGATTCTATTAGTGGTGATGATAAATATTAAGAATAATGAGGTATGGAAGATAAAGAGTATTGAGGGTAAGATTAAGGAATAATATAAATAAAAGGATGATTATACTAAGAATAAGGATGTTTAAAAAATATATTAAATTTCATATTGGATGAAAGATCAACAATGATATTTTTACAAATGATATTTTTGACTATATATTTTTTTACTTTGAAAGAAGATGTTGGTATTGTAGAGACTTTGGATATAAAGTCTACGTGTGATAGTAAAATATTTCATTCCCTAAATTCAAGAGTGTATATGAATCTAGGGATATTCAATAAGAATTTCTTTGAGGCTAGCTGATACAACATATGAAATTGAATGTATAATTTTATAACTATTTTAATTATATATAGGATACTAGTGGGAGGTGTGTCCACCTATACACACTTATAATAAGTGTCTCACTATGAAACTAGAATAGTTTAAGAGTATTGAGACTTAAAAATAACTCTATATGTGGAGTGACTATAAAAAAATATGTGCCGATGAGGTTTCTTATAAAGTAGAAAAATATTGAATTCCTTAGATACTCTATAGTTGTTACTTATCAAAGAATACCCAAAAATTAGTTTTTAAATAATATCCAAAAGTATGATGTAGGAGCTATCAAATATAGAAATTATGTTCACTTAATATAAATTGAATTAGATATTCCCCAATTAGTGAGAAGGATCTTAATCCCAAGTATGTTCTCATTATTAATGTGTTAATTCACATCCTATTGAGTGTTTATCAACTTTTAAATAATTGTAATG
Organism: Viscum album; assembly: GCA_963277665.1. NCBI lineage: Eukaryota > Viridiplantae > Streptophyta > Magnoliopsida > Santalales > Viscaceae > Viscum > Viscum album. The sequence goes on from OY728137.1 coordinate 278,962,326, forward strand.
AGGTGATCCCTCCTAATAATAATTTTTTCATAAAGATATTGAATGATAACACTATTATATGGAAGAAGCAACAAATAAGTGTAAAAATTTCAAATTTCTAATTATTAAAATCGTCATTACATGAGCATGAATGAGGAAAATCAACTTTCTTAAAGGATACTTATACATTTGGGTCAAAGTAAAATGGATGAGTTAATAAATTATGAATTTGTGAGGAATCTAAAGAATATGATTCATGGATGACTCGATACTTGTGAGATATGTCATAAGGTAAAAATGGCGAATAAGATTTCTAAGGCGATGAAGATAAAAACAAAGAAACCTACTGACTTGATACATTCAAATGGGTGTGGACTAATTTGATTGAATTTGAGATAAATATTTATTTATTTTATTAATTATTTTAATTTTATGTATTATTTATCTTTTATGTGGAGTAAATCACATTCTCTTGATAAGTAAAATAATTTATTGAGGTGTGGAAAGAATCAAACAACATGTGTTATCAAAATATTTATGTTTAATAATTGTTTTGGATATAAGAATATAAGCTTTGAAGAATATATTTATAATCTTGGAATTTTATATGAATATAGTTATTTATTTACACCTCAATGAAATAGTGTAGTTGAGTGAAATAATCAGAGTTTGGTTGAAATGTGAAGAGTCATATTGTTTGATCACAGAACCTCAAATTACCTTTAGATACAATCCACAACTTTTTCTATCTAAATTCTCAATCAGTGTTAAATTTAAATAAATTTGTTCAATACACCATAAGGGATGTGATTTGGAAGGAATATAAACCTAAAAATACTAAAGGGTTTCTAGAAACCATGTCACATTAATATTAATGGAAGATAATTTATATAGTTTAATGAAATAGATGGCGATGAGAAGTTACTTGGATATAAACTTGGTAAAATGAATTATTGGTGTGGTAATTTTTTTGAAGAATATCACTGATATATATGATTAAAATGTCTTAAAAAAAATAAATTACAAAAATAAATTTATGTTAATGATTTGACATAATATTCATTAGAAGAATGAGATGAAAAAATAAGATTAATTAAGTTATAGAAAAAAAATTCAGAATTCTATTGATGATTTCAAAAATATATATTGATGGGGAATATGTAGAGAAAGGATGATCTAGGATCCAAAGGATTATAAATTATGTTTAGCTTGAAAAGTATAATTGGTGAAGTCATCAAGGAGTTGGAAGCCCATATATGTATAACAACTTCTAATTATACATGTTAGCTCTCATAAGTAGAACTAAAGAGTGTTTAATAGACATTGAAACATGGGGATTATATTAAAGTGATAGAAGAAGAGAGACATAAGATCAACAAGATATTAACATTGGAATTAGTGTCACGTCGAAAACACTACAATACTATAGGGAAAACTTTTTCTTTCAGAAATCAAAATACTAATTAGGGAAAAGTAGTATAAAACAAAGATCATCCTTTATGTAAGGGATACTCTCAAATTGACAGTATAGATTTTTACAAGACATTTTATACCGTCAAATGTCTTGAAATAATTTGAATCATTCTTGATATAAGTTCTAATACTAATTACATATTTTATAAAATTTATGTAAAGTTTTCATTATTTAATGGTAAATTTAAAGAAGTCGCGTTTATTAAAATACCAAAAGATTCTATACTTGATGCTTTTAGTTTATGTTTTTGTATGGTGAAAAAATAAATATATTAGCTTAAAAAATTAAACCAGATATGGTAAACAAATATATATAGAATATTAAGGAGCATTAAATTCAAGAAATTAAAGTGAGTTATCAATATTTATGTTATGGTAGACAAAAATATTAACTCATTTTTCTTGTGTATGTTGATAAATCATTTTTCATGAAATAGATAGAATAATTATAATGAATTTTCATATGAAATGGAAAAACACATTGAGATTTCAATCATTAGAGATATGAAAATATTTTTTGACATGAAATTTAAAAAAACAAAAGGTTATATCTTGATTTAAAAATAAAAATGTTCTCACGAGTTATTGAAGATGTTTCGAATGTAAGAATCGAGAGAATTACCTACTCCTATTGCACTTGGAACCAAAATTTTCTTGAATGAATATGGAAGGATTATTGATACAATAGAGTTCAGAGGTCTTATTAGTAGCCTAATCTACTTTAAAGTGTCTGTATTGGGGCTCATATTCACAACCACTAATTTTTAATGATTTCAACCAAATCCTAAAGAATAACACATTATAGAAGATTAATATATCATGCACTATGTTAAAGGAACTCTCAATTATGGATTATGATTTAAAAAATACATACCCTTTTATTTTCAAAGATATTTCAATGTAGATTGATTGGGTGGAATTTTTGATCGAATTTGAAAATCTAGATTTATATTATTTATTGGATGAAGGAGAATTATTTAGAAATCTAAGAGGAAAAATTTATTCACTATAGACACATTGGTAGCTAAGTACGTCGTAACATCAAAATTCAAAACACAAATTATTTAAATGAAGTCATAACATTAATATATAAGGGTGAATGGCTCATACCATTTGATAATTAGGTGTGATAATAAAAAATTAACCTCCTTATCATAGAATTAGATACACTATTCAATGTTAAACCATATTGATATCTAGTAAAAGTTTATAAAATACATATTGAAAAATGTTGAGATTTCGTTGGAGTGTGTTCCAACCTAGAAATGAGTTGAAAATATCTTAATAAATAACCATATAAAGGGTGGATTTCAATAACTGAGAGAATTGTTGGGAGTATATTTTCTCAAGAATAGAAATAAGTTTTTTATTTAGTTTCCCAATTTAATTCCATTTAATTTTCTAATAATGAGGGATAATATAAAATTTGGTCTTCTTGAAATTTTAGATAGACTCTACATATTTTTTCAGGTGATGATCAAGGGAGATATGATAAAAAAATTCATTACAGGAAGATACATGAAGTTTTGGTAGATAAATATTAGATAAGAGATCATATATTAATTGATATATTACCAATAAATTTAAATGGGGGATATTTAATAGGTCTTGGGGGTTGGTTTTTTGTTTTGTAGATTGAATATCCCTCGTGAAGTGCCTCCACAAAGGTAGAGATTTCAATAACTCTCGATTGGGACATGGTCACTATGATATTGGTCTTTACACTAAGGGTTGAAGAAATCTCAAAAACACCATTATATCATATTGGGTGGTTTTTATAAAACTTTCATATTGGAGGAGTTCTATGAAATTTTTCATGAGATAATTCATTCATGGTTTTTGAAATTATTTCATGTTGTATTTATTGAAAACATATACATGAATAAGTTGGATGATAATTAAAGTTGAGTAAAGTTCAAAGAAATTATTTTTTTAGTTATGGAGGAAATAATGGTTTTAATAAGGTTATTTTACCATGATATATTTTAAAAGAGGGATCCTTACACTCTTATTTAATAATTAATCCCAAAAAATGGAGGTTGTTCCATGAAATTATTCCAAGGAGTATCAAGGATCAAATTATGACACGATAATGATATATAAAAAATGAGTGTGAAATTGTCTAAAGAGATAAATATAATCACTTTGAACCCATTATAATTATATGGTAAAAGTGTGCTAGGTTTTTAAAATTCTACACAACATATTAAATTTGGAAAATAGATTCGAAACTAAAAGAATATAAGTCATTCTACAATAATGGTGTGAAATTTATATATTTATTTAAGAATTTTAAAATACATTATATCCATGTCATTCAAATATTATGTCCATGTTGTAGAATATATTTTCACACAAGAATGAGTGAAATTTGGATAAGTAAGAGTATCATTTCCCAAATAAAGGTGGGATAAGACTCTAAAATTGCCAACCACCAATTATTGGGTGCATTATTATGAGATTTTTCCTGGGACTGGAGAGATAAACATGGGTTCACAAATGATATAAACCCTGGAGGGACTTGAGTTTAGGAAGAAAGTACTGATTAAATTTTTAACTCTTTTCTAATTTCTTATACTTTGAGTTAAGGTCAATACTATTTCTCTATTTATTATTATTATAAATAAAATATAAGAAGGGGTTTATTAGGATTATAAAATTTTATCACCAAGTATTATTCACTAAAAAAAAGAGTGAGTGAACTATGTAAATACCCATTTTTCATTTGTGTTCTTTCTCACTCAATATCATTCCATTGAATCATTTCATTAAATTTCCAATCATACTTCTATAGAATGGAAAATGATTATGAAACATGGTGTTTTTCTAGCCACTAATTTACCACCCCCACAGTGGTGGTATATTCTCAGTCGAGAATAAATATCTAGAGTATCCTCTATGATTAGGTAGATAATAGATTCATCCATGAGAACCTGAAGATATCATAGTAGCACATATTATTTTGGGTCCCTTTATTAGTTATATATAAGAATTGGTATATTATATATAAGTAAAAAAAAATTATTCTATGAGTGTGATGAAAGTGATCAATGTGTAATTGGATAAGGATTGATCGTGAATATAATTATGATTGATAATGATATCTAGTGATTTTGTTTTTTCTATAATTATTTATTTTTAATTTACATAGACACAATCTGTTCTTAGGGGTAAGCTCATTGATTGGGATAAAAATGAATAGTATTATTTTCCACCCCCTGTCATGACCCATCTCCTGGGGCCCGTGCCGTGACTACCCCAAGCTCGCCTTCCATAGGCTTGGGGATGACGACTAGCACCGAAAGGCGTATTCCCTAAAATCGGGAAGGAATTGCCTTTATAAACTATAAACACATGCAACCAAGAACACAACGAGATACAAAAACTAGTTAAACTGTATAGAAAAAAGAGTGTTGAAAGTAAGAGGGGCAAGAATACAAGCCCAAAAGTAAAGGTACGGGTACAATAGAAGTAAAATACAACTGAATAAAGAGAAATAAAAGTACTGTGTCATCTTCCGAGGTTCCTACGAAAAGGGTAGGTACAGATCGCCTCCTCAGCACTCCACGTCCACCCGTCTCCTCTGTGTACCGACACTCCGTATAGTCCACCTCCGGGCACCATCCAGTACTGGTACCCTCATCCTCAGTTAGCGCTATCTGTCGTCTTCATGAAACACAACAAGATGCGAGCATAGCCCATGCAGGGGTGAGTATAACGATACTCAGTAGGGACCCTGAGACCCTCAAGGTATCGCAAAATCCACAAAGGATAAACCAGATAGAATGAAATAAATTGACAACCCTACTTAGGTATATGCCCATACATATACCTAAGTCATCAAGTATACCCATCTCAATCATGAGGAAACACAGAGTCCAACTCAAGATCCCAAGCTCAACTGTTCCACAAAGGAAGGAGTACCATGAAGGTAGTACCACATAGGTACGCCACATCGAAAAATACCACCAAGGTATTACCACAAAGGAAAGTACCACACAGGTACAGCCTCATCTCACACTAGGTATATCTTAGGTACAATAGTAAAGATGATTAGATGTAACTATTGTATCATCTGGCTCTATTAAGAGGCAGAACCGAGAAGGATCCTAAATCATCATCAGACCCACATAGGATCATAGTACATCATCAGACCCACACAGAATCGTAGTACCTCATCAGACCCACACAGGATCCTAATGCATCGTCAGACCCACACAAGATCCTAGTACATCGTCAGTACATCGTCAGACCCACAGAGGTTCCAAGTACATCGTCAGTACATCGTCAGACCCACACAAGATCCTATTACATCTTCAGTACATTGTCAGACCCACAAAGGATCCTAGTACATCGTCAGAACATCATCAAACCCACACAAGATCCTGGTACATCGTCAGTACGTCGTCAGACCCACACAAGATCCTAGTACATCGTCAGTACGTCGTCAGACCCACATAGGATCCTAGTACTTCGTCAGTACGCCGTCAGACCCACACAGGATCCTAGTACGTTGTCAGTATATCATCATACCCACAAAGGATCCTAGTAAATTGTCATTACATCATCACAACCAGCTACAGGGTTCCCGCACTAAGCTCGCTTGTCTCTAGGAGGGTCTGCTCATCAAGCCACTGGTCGATACTCTACCTGTCACGAAGTCCCACGAAGAAGTATTCAAAATTACCACCACATCATAGGGGTATCAATGCAATATATGGTGCATAAAACAGACTCACAGTCTATAAGTTATTAGCCTTTTAGTCACGAGTGAACAATTGGATTCATGCTTGATCCAACCCAACCCTACCCCAACATTATCCAAATCTAATGTGGGGTATACCAAAAGGTCTGTTTCACTCCAAGGTTTCTGGCACCATAGACGGTGCGATGTGAGGGTTTCAGGGTGGCGTGAGGGCCCCAGGGTGGCCTGGGGGCCGCGGTTTGGTGCGGGGGCCATGGTGCGGCGCGGGGGCCTCAGGGCGGCGCTGGGGCCGCGGTGCGGCGCAGGGGCCGCGATGTGGCGTAGGGGCCGCGATGCTGCACGAGGCAGTATGAGGGCCAAGGTGTGGCGGTCCGGCACTGCTGGCCTGATGGCCATCCATCCCCTCCATGCGGCATGGTCGCGCACATCACCTTCGCTGGCGGCCTGCCATCCTCCCTTCACCACTGCGGCACAAGCAACGGTTCTCTTCCGTCGGGTGGCGCGGTTGCGCCGACACCTTCGTCGCGGCTGGCCGTGGTGCCGACCGCCATTCTCATTCCCCAGCGGTGTTGGTTTCCATCCTCCTCTATCGTGAAGAACACAACAATTAATCATAATAATTTCAGAGAGGTCAGGCCATGTTTGTTTGGCCCGCACTCTCCGCGTTAGAGCGACAGCAAGCAGCTATAATTTCTTCTTGATTTACGAAGAATTGTCAAGAATGGGTAAGGGGGGAAAAAAATTCAAACAACCACACTACCTTAAAGTTTCATTGATGTTGTCATGAGAAATAATTCGAATATTCCTATGTTCGTCATTCCCTCCACACGCCTCCGATCCTGGGATCGTTTGTCGGTTCGTCGGATAATCGTTCTTCGATAGAGGTTGTACTTCGTTGGAGTGAATTTCTCCAAGCTCTCCCTTTATCCTTCTCCAACCAAATCATCTCAAAGGAAAGAGGTTCTAATATAATTTAAATTGGGTAGATTAATTATGTTGTCATGTTAACATAATTAATTGTCTTAATTAATTGACTCAATTAAGTGAAAAGTGTTGGCATAATTAAAGTTAGAGGGAGTCCATGGGTTAAATCTTTATTAATGAGGGAGTTAAAGGGGTTTCTACCATTAAGAGGGTTCATGTGGTCCCCACCACTAGAAATTCAAAATGGGGGATTTAGGCTTGGTGGTCCCCACCTCCATAACATACACGAGGGAGGTTTTAGTTTAGCTGGTCCCCACCTTTATAACATCCAAATTGGAGGTTTCAACAAATAAAAATGTTAAACACTTTTATTTTATTTTATTCTTTCACTAAAAACACAAAAACTAACTTCCACCCTCGAAAAACTGCTATCGAGGTGAAAGTATCTTTAAGCGATACCGGCGCTGTGAGTTCAACAGTGTCCTCAGATTTCAATTTTGAGCACCAGTTCAAAAGTTACAAAAACCCACTCGCATGTTTACTAAACGTACCCAAAAAAAAGTTCAAAAATTAATTCCGAGCACACTGGGCCTTAGAATCACGCGTCTTCAATTTTTGCAGACTCGTAAAATTCCCATATAATAAAAAAAATTACATGGAATTTCCAGGTCTTTACACCCCCTTAATGAGCACTCATGAATTGTTATCTATTATGTTCATGAAGATCATAATTTGAATATAGAGGATGGTATACACATATTGATATGGGGTTAGATGTGGAAGTTAGTTTAATGGAGATTCGTTATAATGACCACAATCAAGTCATCAATACTAAAACATTTTTTTAGGATGCATTATTTGTAATAAATGATTAATTTATTTATTATACAATGTATCATGTGTATATTAGTATATATACATGTGTTGTATCATATGGTATATGTTTCATTTTATTTATAATGGATTAATTTGTATTATTTCATTTGACATTTTACATTTTTTGGTAACGCCTCCCATAATTTGAGTGGATACCACATCACGAGTCACTTGACCCTAACTTCTTGGAGGCAGGTTTGGGGAGTTCACTTACTGATATATTGGGACATGATAAATTGGTATAATATCTTTATGATAAATTTTATATTTATGCCCATATGACGTTCATTTGGGATAGTTTAAAATGTATTTATATAGGATATTTGGTTCATATAGTCAAAATAGAGGGATTTGTTAAGGTTATGAGTGGTAAACATATTCTTGAGCCTAAATCTTAATGGAAACACATGATTAAGACTTTAAAATTTGAACATTGATTTTGGAAGAGGTTAACATGTTTCATATAAATTCATGTCATGATTATATTATTTTATGATTGATTTGACTATATTTGTCAATAGTGTTTATGGACTAGATTGAAAAATGACCTATGAATATCCATATCATTTATTATGTGATCGATATTGATATGTTTTCATTGAATTATTGGGTTTAAATTTCTGATATTGAGTTAATAGGTTTTATAGTAGGTATATATATATTAGGTGCTTAGGGGTAGAATTACATCAAACACACATACACACCACACACACAGGTTTTAAAGGAAGTTCATATCCCCCCTAATGGATAACTCACCCAATTACCTACTTTATTACATCATATATGTTTTTCCCGAAATTCCAGTGGGCATGTAGCCCATTACATGGCCTGTAGGCCCAATTTTTTTGGCTCAAGTCCCATTCTGTTAATAGTACTACTACAGTACCCACCAACTACAGTACCTACATAGTATCCACCACCGCTATAGTGCCCACCGCCACTATAGTACCTCCAATGATACAGTAATGCTATATTACATGTGCTCAATGGGGTTTGAACCCCCATTATTCGTGTAGTATTATGAGGTGCTTACCACTGAGCCAAAACCCAACTAAAAACGTGTTGTTGGGTAATGAGGTATTGGGGAGACCTCCCCACCTACGCGCCACATGTCCCCATCGAGGCCCAAGGTGGCCAACCCTTGGGCTTAGGCCAGTTTCCAATAGGGTAGAGGGGCCCATGAGAGGTTTTCTAGCATGTAGTGGTTTCGATGGAAAATAAAGATTGTTATATTAGCCGATATGTTATGTCATAACATCATATAAATAATTATAAAGTGCCTAAGAAGTCCAAAATATTAGTTTTATTATATTTTGGTATAGATTTTTTGTGTAATGACATGTTAATTCATCAATTTATTAAAAATTTATTAATTTTATTTTGTGGGATTATTGAAATTTTAAATTCATTCGTACATGATACTGTGACTCTATGAACTTTTATGTGTGAATTCATGTTCATATACCATTTTATTTACATCTATAAGAGTTTCATATATGGTCAATTTTGAAATGATGAATATTTTGTGATCAAATTAGAGAAACTGAAGTATGGTGGAGTGTTGAATGTGTATAGTCTAATGGTGTGAAGTAAAAAAATAGTTAAATTCTTTTCACATAATGGAAAGTACATATTTCTACCAGACTTATCAAATTATCTAAAAGATTATTAAGTAGTGGATTTATTTTCAAATTCTATAAAAGGGGACTCCACATGAGATGTGCTTCATTTCATCTCATTTGGGTGGATACTCTCTATTGATGTGGGATTATTTGGTTATTGGGAATGAATTATTAAAATTAGTGATGGGATAATAAGAAGAGGAATTTTAATTCTTTTAATAGTGTTTTATATGCCACTATACTCAATATAGGTGTTATTTTGGGGGTTCTACTACACCACATGTGATAATTTTTATATGGGATAAACCATCTTCTTCAGATGTAGTGATATAGGAAATGATAATAAACTATTAACCATTTTTGAAAAATAGTTAAAGGAGGAATGTTCAAATGTGAGACATCTTTTATAATAGTTTTTTATAGTGATAAAAAATGTAAAAATGGATATGTTCCCCAAAAGTTATTAAATATTAACCAACCAAAGTCAATTGTACTCTAATTCTATAGATAGTTAGAATGGATAAATTGGTGGTGAAATAATTTAACATCATATTGTGAATTTGATGATCATTGGGAATGATATGGTCGGTTTTCATCTTTATAGGGGTTTCAAATATTTTTGTTTAATAATATTCTTTAATATGAGAATGACTATAAGAATCTAGAATAAATATTATATTACACAAAATAATTAAAGTTACAATATTAGATAATGGTTGTAGTTTACATGGATAATAAATCATTTTTATGAGGGTGTTTGGTATAATTAGAAGATGGCTCATGGATATGAGATAATGTTTGGTAAATTTTATTTATATGTTCATTGATATTTCATGAAAAGAAAATTCATTTATGTGAAATAGAGGTAGTGATAGAACATCTAATGTAATTTTCTATTATTATTTTATTAATAATCTATATCTGGAAATGAATTAAATTATTTTTAAAATTCATTTTTCATTTAATATTGGTAAAATCAAATAATTTTACCTTTCAATATATCGATATTCATTTATAAGTTCCATTATAGAGGTGTAAAATACCCTTATTTCTTTAAAGGATCTGACACATGGAGTGTAATATTAATAGGATTTGGTTTCTCTACTAAGAAGGGGTGAATTAGTGGTGGAATGTTTTACCATTTTTTTCATGTTAAAACCAACATCTATGACCTATTAAATTCTTATCCACTAAAATATAAAGTCAAACCCTCAGTGACAAATAAAAAAATAAAAATGAAATGAAAATAAATTTTTTTCAATGTTTGAATCCTTCTGGGAAAGCATACTCCCTTCTATGGAAGGTCAGTATACCCAACCATTGATGTTTCATTATAATCAAAAGTAAATTTAGATTACATGCATTGGTGTAGTACCACACTGTAGTGATAAATACTTACACTAGATTGTGTATTTTTACATTGAAACTAAATAATTTAGAATCAGAATGATGAATATTTATTTAGAGTTTCAATTTCTTCCACAAAAATAGACATGATCTTCCTTCCCAATCTGTCAAGATGATCAAGAAAAATATGATCACTCCTTAAATAATCTGATGGAGATCTAATTATAAAATATTAAAGACCAATTCTATTCAATGATTTCTCAAGATAAAATAGATCTAGATGATTTCTTCTAAACTATATGAAACATTATTATATATTCTCTTTATTTTTATCTTCTATTAATTCTTTGTTCTTATACCTATATCGAAATAACCACTACTCTCTCATAAAAAGATCTTCATTTTCGAACACACATAAAATGAAAGAATTAAAATAATTCATGAAATATTATTTCTATCTCATAATTATAGGGACATATTTAAATATAATCATATCATAATATCCCCTTTTCTTCCTCTTTTGGTTATGTTAAAAAACAAACAACATGATCATAAAAATATCCTCTCTTTCAAATAACTTCATATCTCAAGTGAATTTCCAAATCTATCCTTACTTTATTCCATATCAACATAATAGAAATAACATAACTTGAAAATATTTATCTGATCATTTATTCAAAAAAATAATTCCAAAAAATGTTATTTATGAATTCTAGTAATACCCACATTCTTGAATTCACTAAAACATCATCAGTTGTCATCTTTAGCGGTTATCTCTTAAGAAAAATTAATTTCTAATGAAACAACACTCAATAAATCTATGTCATGAACATTTATAAAAATGGAAACTCATATAAAATCAGAAAATGTTTAAATATGAGTGAATATTGTAACTTTATAACATCAAAAAATCATCAAAATAAAATTAGAGAAATATTTTCCCAGAACACTTCCTCAATAACTTCAATTCAAACTCAAGAACTATTAATCAGATAGATAGAACTTACAGATTAACTATAATATAATAGCGGTCATAAATTTTGATTTATACCATTAATTATCTTGAATTACATATTATTTGATTTTTCAAATACATAACATCAGTTACATCTTCATTGGGTGCATTTTTCTTCTTTAGAAAATATTCATCGAATTCTCAGAAATTTTCACAAGGATCCTTATGATTTAATTGAAGGTATTTATCATACATAAAATGATTTATCATATCCATATGAATTACATGTGATATATTATGACATATCTATCCAAACAATATGAAGTCTGTGTCCCAACCCTATGAAATGAATTTATGAAACTTTCAAGGTACGAAACAAAATTACAATATTTAACCTTATAATGTCTATGAAACTTTACAAGCTTCAAGCTTCAACCTTATAAGGTCCATTGAACCTTATAAGGTAAAGTAAACCTATATAATTTTAGAATTAATTTAAACTAACATATAAAATCTTCCAACCATCTCATGGAATCTAAAAAACATATCCAAAAGAATAAAAAACCTCTCAATAACCTTTGATGATTCTAAAAAATGACTGAAAAAAATGAATCTAAATAATACTTCCATGGGAACTTCAATATCCCCATACTAGATATATTGGAAACTACATTAAAAACTTATGAATAAAAATCATCTATATTCATAATTCAAATTATCTCATGAGAATAATAAAATCACATCCTTCGTCTAAAAAGAATTGTGTTTCACCATAATATAAGATAAGTTAATTTTTTTTACATAATTTCATCTCTTAGTGGAAAGAAATTATGACCAAGTGACTTTGACAAAATCCCCCACTCTATATAACCACATCTCACTTCAAAAAACCCCCTATTTACAAGGAGTCTCTCCCATATTGATAAATAGTCATGTCATTATTTTATACCCCTATTTCAACATAATAAAAATCCCATTGGGGGTGGTATTCGAAAAAATTCACGTGAGAGGTGTATTATTAACATGGATATTCATAATAAATTCATAAAAACTCTCACTTGGAATAAATTTTGTTAAGATATATGCAATATGATTCTGGGTTGATTTATATTCCACATTGATATCTCCATTGACCACTCTTTCCTTAAGAAAATGATACTTTTTTTCTATGTGTTTGGATCTAGAATATTACATGGGGTTTATTTACATGTATATCACACTCTGATTATTAAAAATAAATTTTAGTGGTCTCTTAGTCTTAATATTAAAATTTTATTTCTAATATTTCAACCATTACAGAATGTACATGAATGAGCACCTCTAATATACTCATCCTTTTTTATTCTAACTGTTATTGAGTTTTTTTCTTCTGGTTTCATTTCACACATCCCTCTCTTGGAAAGAAGGATCCACTAGAAGTGGATTTTCTATGTATGAAATTACCAGCCTAATATTTATAAAACCCAATGAGTGTAAATATGTATAGTTTTTGTATAAATAAAATAGTTTTTCATCCCTTTAAAATATCTTAGAATCGTATTTTTCTATAATAATTTTTTACTCCCTTGGGAAACTCTAAAATTTAGCACAAAGAGTCACTACATAAGTAATTTCAGGGATTGAAGCTATTAAATATAGTATACTTCCAATGTCCCTTATAATTTTTTTCCAGATAAACCCAGATACCATCCTCAACAATATGCAACTTTTTTACAATTAAAATGGGAGTTTAAACATCACTTGAATATTTCATTCCACACATTCTCAAATGTTATCTAGGATATTTTTATTGAGATAAAAATATGTAATCTGATTTCTAATAAATTTGTAATCTCATAATGTATGTCAACTCACCTATCAATGAAATTACAAACTTCCTTTTAATATTGTCAGCAAACTCTTCAAAAATATATAATTTGTCACTATAAAATATTATATCATCAACATATACTATGATAATCAATATACCTAGATAAATATTATTTACATACATTCTTATATCAAATTTCCCTTTTATAAACCCAATTTATCTTAGAAAGATATTAGGTTTTGAATTCTAGGATCTAAGATCCATTTTTAATCCATGAAATTAGTTTTTTAGTCTTCTCAGAATGATACCATGAATATATAGAATAAAACACTCAATTTATTCAATAAACACTCCTTCTTTGAGTTCCCCATTTAAAAATGATAATCTCATCTCCATTTGATAGCTTTATAGCGTTTGTGTACAACATATATTAAAAAAATTCTTATAGTTTCTAGTATTTCTACCAAGGAAAAGGTTTCTTCAAAACATATGACTTACAATTAAGTGTTACCCTTTCAATCTAATATAACTTTGTTTCTTATCATGTATCCATTCTTATTAAATTTATTTAAAAACATCAACTTGGTTCCAATTACATTTTTATCAGTTTTCCTTGGGATGAGATCCCAAGTGTAGTTTTATTAATTTTATTGAGCTCTTAATTCAAGGATTTAATCAACTCTTCCTTTTAAACTACTTAAGTCACTATATAAGGTTCAATATATGACATAAGATTTGTTTTATTTTATATTCCTAGTATTCTTGTTTTCTATATAGGGGTTTATTGAATACCTTTTATATTTCCTATTTAAACATATTTTCTCACCCTATAAAACGTTTTTTATATCACATATAGATTCCTAATAATTAATAATGGTATGTTTTGAGACAAGGTCAACAATGTTTTTTTAAATATCATCTTCTTTTTCAGCCTAAAAGTCTAAAATATACATGTTTTATTCTCTTGAAACTCTATAATCTTCTTCAATTATTTGACATGACGTGCACTGGTTTTCAATAATTTTGACATTATAATAGTCCACTAAATTTTGGAACCTATTATTTTATCACCTATACACACTTCTATCAAATAATTAGAGTGTAATATTTCATTTATCTAATTTATCTTCAAATATTCCTAGGTTGTGTATATTAATCTTTAAAATCATAGAATAAAAAATAATTTTAAGTACTTGATAGTTGGATTCTTCCTATTCCATATATCCTAAGGGGTAAAATGTGTCTGATGTCTCAGAAGACATTGGTTTTTAATGTGTATAGAAGTAAATATATATTCATTCTTAAAATATTTTTAGACTTTGTTTGTATCTAGTATTTTCCTTTGTATCTCATCAATACTTATTTTCTACCTCTCAAAAGCACTATTCTATTTGGGAGTATATGGTTTTACAAATTAACGATAAATTATATTCTCAAAAAGATAATTATCAAATTCATCACCTATATATTTATTTCAATTATTAGATCTCAACTTCTTAATGTATAATACCAACTACTTTTCAACCTGTATTATGATTTTTTTAATATATTAATATCTTTGGACCTGTGATTGATTAATATAACATTTTTCATTCAAGTAAAATAAGATATAAATGTTATAAAATAGAGATGAAATCTTAAATAATTTTTTCCAATGGGACCATAAAAATAAGTATGAATGAGTTGCAATGGACTTCTTGAGTTAATTTCTACCTTTTTTATGATTTATGTGTTATGATTCACTTTTTAAAGTTTCCCAAAAATCATAGTTCTCTCTTCCAACCTTCTTTGGAATTCTGAAAAACAACCCTAAAACCATCAACAAACTCTTAATAGTCTCTGATGATTCTTAACCATGATTGAAAACAAATGAAATTAATTAATAAATATAAGTTAAATTCAAAGTGGGACTTTACAAGATTTTTAAAATTTTAAGTGATAATTAAATGTGGTCATATTTGATGTGGGACATTGTTTATATCTTGTAGAGTTTTAATAAGATGATAACTTGACCAAATGCAAAGGCTGAAATGTTCTATGAAATTTTAAGGGTGAATTTTTGATTTTTTTATGTGTTTTAGATAGCATGGATTTATCAAATTTGGATTTATTTAGAATTCATAAATGTTAGAAATCTAGTTATCAATTGAAAAAAAATTATTTGTAGATTACTCAGAATTAGATGTACTTGGGAGATATCCCAAGTATTTTTTTATAAATGTAGAGGCTTTGATAGTCATTTGTAGAGATATATGGTGAATTTAAATGAGATATTAGAGAAAGATTTGATAAATTATTGCACTTTAAGATTATGATTATATTTAATTATTGAATATAAATATATTGAATTTTAATGACCTAGAAGTGTAAATGTAAACTTTTTTTTAGTTGTTTGTGTGATATTACCAACCCAAATGTGTATTGGTATGGATTTATGTAATATTGGTTAATAAGAATATTAAATTTTAATTATCTATTAAATTAATGGATTTAAATGATTAATGTGGATATATGGTTGTATATGGTTGTTTTGGATGAAACTTTTATAGGTGGGGAGAATTTAACACTATGAGTTTCCATCTAAGAATAACATTTCATATACTTGGAATTAGAGGTTGTTTCAAATTTAGTACACTTAATAAAACTCATTTTAATTAAGCGAAGTTTTTTTTTCATTAAACATCATGGTAAGTTTTAAAATGAAATATTACTTTTTGATAGAAATAAAAAATAAACTTTTTCTCCTTGTTAGGGTTTTGGAATGAGAAATGGACCTATTTATTGAGTCTTGAACATGATATTTCCTCTATGATAATATTATTTTGTTTTTTAAATATTGTTTATATGGTTGGAAATATTGGTGATAATTTTTAAAATTAATAAAATTTATTAAAAATAAAATTATAACCTAGAAACCTCTCTCTCTATATGTATTTTAGATGACTAGATGAGGGTATATGGGTTTGGATAATCTTGAGAGATGTTTTATTAACATTTTTAACAATTGTTTTTTTAGAAAACAGACCATAAATAATTATATTCTGGATGATATACTATTTTTAACTTATAATGAGATGATCCCAACAATATATGGTTTATATTAATTGTCTTGGTGGATTTTAATTAAAATCCATTCATTTTTTTGAATAAATTATATTTGACCATGAATATTACTAAAACCATAGAGAATTATAATTTTTTACATAATGGAACATTATAGATCATACCATGTGAAGTATAAACATAAATTCTATTAATTTTATTAATTAATTGTAAATATTGTTATTTATAAATTTAAATAAAAATATATTATATATAGTAAATATTTTAAATTATTTTATATGTTCTGTTGAATAAGTATCATGATTATTGTGGGATGATTTGAAAAAAATATTTATAAGTGTGAAAGGTTTTAACATATAAATTTTTATTTATTTAAAAGGTTATGTGTTATAAATTTTTCTTACAAGTAAATAAACAATATTGATAATGATACATAAAAAATTTGTAATAATAATATCATTATTAATTTTTCTATCATTAATGATCATATATATGTATGTGTATATATATGATCGAGAAAATAATTTTTTTTAGGAAATGTCTATTCTAGACATATGAATAGACTATTTTATTTTTTCCACATAGATTATAGTAGAACCTAATATTTATATTTTTGGAGATGTTTTATAGAAATAATAATTCCTAGATAATTAAAAATTTATTAAAATAAATATTATAAATATCATTATAATTTTTTATGGTAAGAGAAAGGGATGATATAAATGATTACCTCCGGTTACCAAGAATAATATTTTCCCAGTAAACGAGTTCAATTGGAATAATTAATCTTCTATAATGGGTTTACAACTATATTATGATAAATACGTATGATATTATTATTAATTAAATATAATACTACATACTAATATACATATGAAATTTAAAAAGGAATTCATTTAATTATGGAAATGGAGGAACTAATATGTTATGGAATCAATGAAAAAGGATGAAAATTGAATATGTTAATAAAATTTTATAATAGAGTCTAAATATTTATAACATATAAATAAAAAATATTTATAACATTAAATGATTTTCCTTGGATTTTTTTCCATGTCATAGAAAGAATTTATCATATTCATGATGTTGACATTACATGTGGTTACAAATTGTTATGTGAAATAAAATATGTTGATGGATTAATAGAATTTGATGTGTTGATATAATATCATGATGATATAGGATGGAAAACATTAAAATAATTAATGATTTAATTAGTGATATTTTCTTGATATGAAAACGTTTATAAGATTTGTTATCATTAAATAGATTTTATGTGATGATTTAAGTTCCTAAAAAGGGTGTAAAAATGAATTTATGTAAAATAGATTATTATTTGAATTCAACGAAATTAAAGGAATATTATCATATGATTTTTCAATATAATAAAATTGAATAATTGATGTGATTTAATTGTATAAGTAAAATAATAATTATTTTATGTAACATGAAATTAATAACATTACTATTTAGGTTAAATATTAATGGGGTAGCTTAAATAACTTAAATTTATTTGTGTCATTTTCTAAAAAAATATAAATATGAATTTGAAATTCATTAATGGGAATTAAAATGTGAAATAATAATAAATTTTGTTCTGATTAAATAATTACTATGGAAAAGATAGAATATTTCATGATGAATTTTGAGAATAAAAATAGTTATATAGAGAGTTCTCAAAAATTCAATGAAAAATTATGAAGTGAACCAATTAATGAAAAGGGTGGATTCTTTTAATAAATATTTAAATAAAATATGAGGATATTGAGAAACATATTGATGATACTTGAATGTTTTTAAGGATGTGGATATTTATGTTATTATTGCATATCAAGATAAACAATCAAATATATAACAGTAATTATTATTTTATTCTTAATGAGCCAATAGTTTGGAAATATATAATAAATATTGGGACATGACTATGAATTATAGTGCATGAAGTTTCATATGATTGATTATTAGATTATTGGATGGGTTTTTTGATTATGTGTTAGTCATATTATTCTGAGAGGTGATTTATCCAAAAGGCTAGTAAATATCAATGATGAATTTTTATTATTATGTTTAATCTTATTATCACTACTATCTTGGGTTAGATTATGACATAAGAGTGTTTATCATTCTATATCACTATTTAGAAAGTGGATGATAATAACCTATATGTGTACCAATTTTTATTCACTCATAAAGCTAGGTTATAGATTATTTATAGTACATAAGATCAATATATATGATAATTTACCTGAATTTTTACACCATTTACCTCCCACAACTCTCTGATTGAGGTGGATGTCAATGCACCAAGTACCTATTTCTGTTACAACCACACAAATTAGTTGGGTATACAGGATATATTGATTAATCTCTATCATGATATAAGTGGAGTAATTTAATTCCTCTAACATCTTAGATATTAGTGGAGACATGTATTTCCTTAAGATTCTCTTAGAAATGTGGAGATGAGTATTTCTTCCAGTATCATTATTGGATTATCTTGGGAGAATTATTGAGTAAAAAAATAATAATTAGATATGATACAATATTATTATATTATAATTTTATTTCAATTTCACAACTATCATCCACATGTGGGGTGGATGAGATCCAACATCTAAGATTTAGTAGGATAAGATGGATATGGTTATATCTAGGGTTTCCTATCTAATGATAAAGATATACGATTAAGATTTGAGAACCAGGATGTGTCATAACAGGAGGTAGTCCTTGAGGGACCTTTATTAATCTTATAAAATCTTGGGAATATTGTACCTAAGTAAACATTTTTATTTAGTTATAATAATGAATTTGAGGTATGGGTAGGAGTATAAAGATTGATCAAGAATATAATTATAACCGATGATCATGTCTAGTAATGTTGGCATGTCTACTTTTATTTATTATTGACACATGTAGACACTAGATGTTTATAAGACATGTTCACAAATAATTCCACTATTCTATGATTTATTAATCAAACATGCATGGAAAATCAAGCATTTTTCCATTGTTTTTTCCATGTATATCATCAGATGTAGGTGGAGGATGATATTGGGGGGGGGGGATGTAGATGGATGGTATATATGGAAATTGTATTCCTAGAGTTCAATTATGATGAACAAATTCAATTAATTAGTAATCATACAATAATTTTTTCAAAATGTAATATTTTTAATTGATGATTCATTTATTTATTATAAATTTTATCTTCGAGATATTGTTATATAATATTTTCTTATATTATATGGTTGTTATTTCATATGCCTTATCGTTGGTGAAGTTCTATGATAGAAAGTGTCTAGTTATTTTTATAGGTAATTACACCCATCATTTGATAAGGTATTCTAACACTAGTTGCTATCTGCTAAACTATTGGAGTGGGTTTGAAGAGTTCACTTAAAGATAATTTAATTTGTAATAATTTTTATGCTTTATTTCACCCTCTCATATTCACATATTCCTTAAAAAAATTAATTCCAATAACTAATGTTCTCAAATTCTCTTGAAAACATCATAAATAATACTACAATTTTCTAATTTCACAAATTAACATGCAAAATACCTTTATATGTTACATGAACACACATGTAATAAAAAACAACCAAAATAATTCCAAATAAAAAAATATTTTAAGTTCACAAATACCTCATGTTAAATAGGGTTTCTTGATTAGATGGTTGTCTTTATAACAATCCTCTAAGACCAAAAAATAACTTATATTATGATATCCTCAAATAGTAAATAGTGATTATCGATCCCATTTTAAAAATTAGTAGCATTCCCACCTAGTCCATTTTATAATGAGTATGTGATTCACCTATCCACCTACCCATGTTAATTTATTCCCTAGTAGATTGAACATCCGAGATTATTCAAGTGGTTGATCCATTGTTCAGTAAAATATCTTTCCTAATTATAAAATTTTAGGTTCCACATTGTTACATATTTAACCCAAGATAGAATATTGGGTATTTTCAATGAACACTAATTCTTGAAAATATACGAATTTGATTATTATTTAGAAATTTATACATTAATTAATTTTTATTATCACAACCCATGTTCAATTTAATCTAAAATGTGTTAGGCATATGGTTTTATGGATAAAATATTTATCTTTTTATGTTAATATAACCATATTCCTCATAATAATTACCTTAAATATTCAATACTTCACCCCTAATTTTATATTCCACTAATAAATGACCCCCATAAAGTTTTGTTTTCCCAGTAGGGAAGTTAGTATGGGAATTGAAATAAATTTCTTAAAAACATAAAACGTTTTCCATATTTTAGAAGTTGATGTTTGGAATATATGATTTTATGAACTTATCAAATCAAAAAAACTAAATGTAACAGAATATGAAAAATTCATAATTTTTAGAAACACTATTATAATTATTTAATTTTAATAAATCAAGTATAATATCAAAGTAAATAAAAATAAACTAAACAATGTGGTTGGGGATAATAATTTGTAAACCCTTAAAAAATATATTAAAGGATATATCCAAGTTTCTATCCTTATAAGTTCTTCACTTTTGACATGAATTAATAGAAATATTTTTCTGTAATATATATGCTCATTGAATAGATAAACTTAGATAACACTAAAAAAGAAAAATAATAGAATCTCACTATCCCTATAGGGGTCTTGTATCTTGAATGTTAGTACTATTTAACTTGGTTCCTAAATCCTTACTCGCATATTTATATGTGGAAGATGTAAAAAAAATAACTAATTATATGGGTTCTTTAGGATAGTATCTACCACTATAACTAATCAATATTAATCAATATATTTTTTATAAATGTTTAGGTGATAATTTAATTTCATGAAAAGAATTAGGTTTGAAAATAATTGGATCGGTTGATTAATAATAAGAATATTATTAATTAAAAATTAAAAATTCACTTCAATTAAACATAATTAATATATAATTTTTTTTTGATCCATCAAAATAAGGATTTTAAAAAATTATAATGCTTTTGGTCTGGTTAGCTATGACGAACTGCATCACGTATAGTCGTGATTTGACTCCCATATTTCCACACTATAAAGGATAGTATATTTTTCCAGGGTTGATGATGATGATGAGAACTTGATTAGAATAAGTGTATGGGATATTATCCCTTTACTCATAGGATTTCATTTACTATTCTAATAATCCTTTAAAGATTTAATATATTATCATGAATCCCACTCTTAACACTATCTTAACGTGGACATCAGTTAATTTCGTCACTTATTACCTAGGTAGGTTGAACATATTTGGGTAGTAAATATGTGTCTACTAGGTATGTTTGGTTTCAGAGAATTTGTTTTTCTATATTCCTCATGTTATTATATAAGGGAATCTGGTTCTTTTCACACAGGGGAAAAGGATGGGCCTCTAGGTTAGAGCCACATAGCCTGTGTAATGTCACGAGCTTCTAAAACCTTTCCATTCTATTTCCCTATGTAATAATGGTTTTGAGAGGGTTTTCTCAGTATTTTCCCATTTAAATTTATAAATTTTTTCTCATGGTTACTTGACTGACTGTGTGGTCTCTTATTCCATCTTACGATTGATTGGGAGGTTCTTGTGGTTGGTCGGTTTGTTCTTATGACGACTTGTCCCTTCTTACAGTTAGTTGGTATGTTCTTATGGTTAGTTGTGTTGTTCTTGTGGTATGTCAGTTTGTTCCCAAGGTCACTTGTTTCATTTTTAAATTTTTTGGTTTTTTCTTATGATCGTTTGGGTTGATCTTTTGATAGGCTGGTTTGTTCATGCAGTCCCTTGGGTTGGAAATGTGGTCGGTTGGTTAGTTCGTGTGGTTGGTTAGTTGTTATTTTGGTAGGGTGGTTTGTTCTTATGGTAGTTCACTCCCTTCACATAGTTTTTCTATACATTCACATGACCGTTTGTGAGGTTGATCCCTTTAGACAATATCTTCAACTAAAAAAAATCTAAAGTTTTCAGAAAAACCCTAAAATTTCAAGAATAATGTGAAAATGTGTTTTAAGATATTATAATAATTTTAAGGGTTAAATAAATGTTTAGAAATATGTTTTGAGGTATTCAGATCATATATTTGATTTCTTTATGGATTTGGGATTTAAATGAGTCCTTCCAGGTGAAATAAATCTAATATAATTAATACATAATTAAATGGAGATATAGAAAATGTATCTTCTTAGAAGATTTATTATTTAAAAAAAATGAGAGATCTACATCCTTGACATTTTTTATTTCTTTATCTCAAACCTGAGTATTCATAAGTTTAATTTTGGAGTCTTACAAACACTTTTTTATCATTGGAGTTCATCCTATGGGAATCTAGACCTATGTGTATCACCCCCATTTCCCCTATTTTCAGTGCAACCCATTTTGGAACTTCTTTTCCTTGAAGGGGTTAGATTTTATCCCTATATTTTTGGGACTTGTGCATTGTCATATTTTTTTCCAATGGGTGGGTATTATGGATTGAGTAAGGAATATAATAAATTGGATAAAATTAAATTGAAGGGTATGGGTGTATTCTCTTATATTTACTACTTATTTTGTTAATTCACTTATTGTTCCACTCCTTGAAATCAATTATCATTGTTACACCCCATTTTTAATACTATTAATTTATAATAATTGTTGTGTTTGGTTTTGGTAATTCAATTTTAAAAGAGTTTAAACATATATATCTAATAAAAATCTTCTGTGTATAAATCAGGTAAAATCATGTGAAAATGTCCCTATAATAAATGTTGTAATACTAAAAAACCCCATAAATGAATTGTGTAATTTTATGTGAATTTGGAATGTGATATTTTTTGCATTTTTCCTTGAGGTTTTTGAGATTATTGGGTTTTGAATATTGATGGTGGTGACCAGTTAGGATAAAAAACAAGTTTTGGGAAGTGAGATTATGGTGGTTGATATGTTTTTATTATGGCTAAGTGGTTGTGTCAAGATAGTGGTTATAAAATAATGTTTTATGTTTTTTGTGGTGAGGAGTTTGGAATATTATATGGAGCCTTGTATTATTATCCCCGTAGTGATGGAATGAAACAATTTTTAATGAAATTGAAAAATGTGGGCTGTAAATAATATGTGGTAAATGAATTAATGAACTGAAAAACCCGGAATTAATAGAGGTGATGGTCAGAGTGAGATTTAATTAAATATAGGTATAAATGGATTAACAATGAATGGTGGATAGTGAATGTATTAGTCTGGTAATTGTATGAATATGTAAATGAAAGAAAGGGGATTATGGGCATTGTGTGGATATTTTGTGTGGTGGAGTTTCATTTAGTTATAGAAGTAGTTAGTGGTAGTATTCGGTATAAATAGTATGTTTTTGGTGATAAATGATGCAATATTTTTGTCAATCATTTAGGTCAGGATTTTTTTCTCTCCCTATGTGTGTGAATTCCTATACTTATATGTTATTTCTATATGTAACTCACCAAAATCTATTACTATGCACAGACACCCATTTTTTTGTTTTTCATATGTACTAGATTCAACCCAAGGAGAATACTTTTGGGATTGATAAAAATTTTAAGCCCATTTTTTATTCGAATTAGAGAAACCATAACTTTTTAACATCTAACACAATTTTGGGAAACAAAACAATTATTTGTGATAAAAAATGATATACCCACATGGAAGGGGATTGAAATTCAAATAAAAATATTTTTGAGGATAGAGATCATAGAGAAGATACTTATTAATATGGAACTTCACTAATTTGGTTTTGGTTCATTTATCTATTTCTATTTTATAATAACATATTTCTCCCTATTTTTAATGTTTTTTTAGAATTATTTGATTTTGAGGTTTTATTAGAAATTTTTTATCTTGATTTATCTTTTTACCTTTTCCAAGAATTGACGGAACATCTCCTATTCTGGTGACATCATACCTAAGTATGGAGAAACTTTGGTGGCTGGTATGTAAATTATGCACAGTTCACTCAAAAATTATTTCTATAAAAATCTTTATTCCCCCACTTACTCCATGAATGCTTCCAGCAATTCATCAACTTTGTGTTGTACCTCTCGTTCCCCTCGTTGTTTGATTTTCATGATCACAATCACCTTATTTTGTGTTTAATTTTGTTTGAAGTGTTTTTGAATGATAGGCACACGGTTGCCAAGAAAATGGCCCAAGAAAGAATCAAGAAGTGGACTGAATTTCAGTCCACCGGCCAGCCGGTGGACCTGGCAGAGGCATTGCCCACTGCTAGGTTCCACCGGTCAGCCGGTGGCTCTGTCACCGGCCAGCCGGTGGCAACCTGATGAAATAGTGGTAGCTACTGTCTGCCCACCGGCCAGCCGGTGGCTCTGGCACCGGTCAGCCGGTGCTGCCGGGGCAGAAGGCCTTCTCAACATCCAAGGCACCGGCCAGCCGGTGGCCCTGCACCGGCCAGCCGGTAGCCCAGTCAAACTAGCCGTTGGCTTTGACCAGTCAACTCCCATTTGGCCTCCAACGGCTCCGAGGCCCTTTACAACAGCTCCGAAGACTCCCCAAGGGTTCCATGCCTATAAATAAAGGCCAAGGAAGCCCCGGACACCCACCGAAACTATACGGAAGCCCACAGACACCTTGTTGATCATTTGGCGTACCTCCGGTGCATTCCTCCAAGGGAACCCCAATAGCTCCAACTCAATTCCACATCCAAGGAGCATCACCAAAGAAGCTTGGGAGTGCACGTCTTCAACTCCAATCATCCATTGGCGCCCAAGGCTTCTCCAAATACGGTTTTTATTGTTTTATTCATTTTGAGCTTAAATTTGAGTTTGTGTCTACAAACTCCCAATTCTCTCATCCTCCCTTCTTTGGGTTCTCACACCACCTTCAAGGTGTGAAGAGGTTAGTCAAGCCTTTCCTTTTAAAAGGATTGAGTCACCGGTGAGCTAGCCTTCACCCGTTAAAAAGGCTAGTGGGTTTCTTGCTAAAACCATTGAAAAGCAAGCGGTAGGAATCTCTCAAAGGTTGAGTTGGGAGCGGAGACGTAGGCCGGGTTTTGGCCGAACTCCGTTATCAATTTCTTGTGTCTTGCCTCTTTACTTTCCGCTGCCTTTCAACTTTGATTTTAATTTGTTAATCTTTTTTTAAAAGGCAATTCACCCCCCCTCTTGCCATCCTTCCCGTTTTTCTCCGAACAACAATTGGTATCAAAGGAAGTTTTTGAATAATTCCTTAACCGGTTTCAAATTAAAGATCCTATTTTTTGATGGCTTCTACCGCTTCTTCCTCTCAATCCCCCGAAGGACATTCTTTGGATCGTGCTCCATTCTTTGATGGTGCCGATTATACTTTTTGGAAAACCCGCATGTCAACTTTTCTTAAAAGCATTAGCTATCCTATTTTTAGAATTTTTATGCATGGTTTTACGCTCTCTTCTCCCGATGAGTCTAAATGGACCCCCACCGACATTTCAAATTTTGAGCTTGATAGCAAAGCCATGAACGCTCTTCATTGTGGTCTTGACCGTAATGTTTTTAATTGCATTTCTACTTGCTCTACTTCACATGATATTTGGAAATATTTAGAGCTAACCCATGAAGGTACTAGCAAGGCTCCAAAGCAAGAACCCGCTCAAGAGCAAGAACTCGACGAAAAATTCAAACCTGCTTGCCCACTTCACAAGAAAAGGGCCAAAAAAAAGAAGGGAAAGAAGAAGGATTCAAAGGCATCTTGGAGTGATAGCTCCTCCTTCTCCTCCTTCTCCTCGAGCGACAATGGTAATAATTGCCTAATGGAAAAACATGAGGTATCTTCCTCCTCTTCCTCCTCTTCCTCCTCTAGTTCTTCTAATTCTTTCAATCATTTGTCATACGAAGAACTCCAACATGCTAGAGACCAATTAGAAAATGGTTTTCATGAACTTTCTTCTAAATTCGTTGCTTTGAAAAAGAATTTCAAAAAGCTTTCCTCCGAAAAAGACCAACTTCTCAAAGAGAAGGAGGAACTCTCCCTAAAAATCCAAAATTTCCCCAATATTGATTCTTTGGAATCAACCATTAATGACCTTAGGAAATCCCTAGTCAAGTTCACCCAAGGTGAACAAAATTTGTCCAAACTCTTAGGTTCTCAACGAGTATCTAGAACCACCAATGGAATTGGCTACACCAATATAGTTTCCTCCTCCCATGCTCCAACTGTTTTTGTAAGGGGGATCTCTTGTTTTAAATTTTGTAATTATTGTAAGAAACCCGGGCACCTCATTTATGAGTGTGATTGCAAAAATGCCCGGTACGGTCAACCCAAATCTTTTTTTTATTCGGACGAGTTTTATAGGAGAAGACCCGCCATGAAACAAATTTGGATAGAAAAATCCCTTTTGGCGAGTCTCTCCGGGCCAAAAATTGTTTCGTTTCCCCGATGATCTTTTGTTTTATTTAGGGGGATAAATTTTCTTAAATTCAAAAATATCTTTCGATTCATTTTTGATTCAAAACTCTCAATTTCAAAAATTTCATTTGGTTTCAAATTTCAAATTTCAATTGGTTTTTGATTCAAAACTTTCAATTCAAACTGTTATTCAAATTTTCATTTCAATTTCAAAAATCTCAATTGATTTTTCAATTCTCAAAATCTTGTTTTTCAAACCCTTTCCCTCAATCAAGTTTTATGCCCCGTGCTATTTTGATAATCACAAAGGGGGAGAAATTCTTGATTGATTGGGGGAAAAATTCTTTAAAGCATGTTTTTCATTTCATTTTCTACATTAATTGTTTTGGTGATTGTGATCATCAAAATAGGGGGAGATTGTTGTACCTCTCGTTCCCCTCGTTGTTTGATTTTCATGATCACAATCACCTTATTTTGTGTTTAATTTTGTTTGAAGTGTTTTTGAATGATAGGCACAAGGTTGCCAAGAAAATGGCCCAAGAAAGAATCAAGAAGTGGACTAAATTTCAGTCCACCGGCCAACCGGTGTTATAGCACCGGCCAGCCGGTGGACCTGGCAGAGGCATTGCCCACTGCCAGGTTCCACCGGTCAGCCGGTGGCTCTGTCACCGGCCAGCCGGTGGCAACCTGATGAAACAGTGGTAGCTACTGTCTGCCCACCGGCCAGCCGGTGGCTCTGGAACCGGTCAGCCGGTGCTGCCTGGGCAGAAGGCCTTCTCAACATCCAAGGCACCGGCCAGCCGGTGGCCCTGCACCGGCCAGCAGGTAGCCCAGTCAAACTAGCCGTTGGCTTTGACCAGTCAACTCCCATTTGGCCTCCAACGGCTCCGAGGCCCTTTACAACGGCTCCGAAGACTCCCCAAGGGTTCCATGCCTATAAATAAAGGCCAAGGAAGCCCCGGACACCCACCGAAACTATACGGAAGCCCACGGACACCTTGTTGATCATTTGGCGTACCTCCGGCGCATTCCTCCAAGGGAACCCCAATAGCTCCAACTCAATTCCACATCCAAGGAGCATCACCAAAGAAGCTTGGGAGTGCACGTCTTCAACTCCAATCATCCATTGGCGCCCAAGGCTTCTCCAAATATGGTTTTTATTGTTTTATTCATTTTGAGATTAAATTTGAGTTTGTGTCTACAAACTCCCAATTCTCTCATCCTCCCTTCTTTGGGTTCTCACACCACCTTCAAGGTGTGAAGAGGTTAGTCAAGCCTTTCCTTTTAAAAGGCTTGAGTCACTGGTGATCTAGCCTTCACCCGTTAAAAAGGCTAGTGGGTTTCTTGCTAAAACCATTGAAAAGCAAGCGGTAGGAATCTCTCAATGGTTGAGTTGGGAGCGGAGACGTAGGCCGGGTTTTGGCCGAACTCCGTTATCAATTTCTTGTGTCTTGCCTCTTTACTTTCCGCTGCATTTCAACTTTGATTTTAATTTGTTAATCTTTTTTTAAAAGGCAATTCACCCCCCCTCTTGCCATCCTTCCCGTTTTTCTCCGAACAACACTTTGTATCCGAGTAGTGATTCCTAGGAGAAGGATATTCCACTTTTTTTGTATTACTCTACTGGAAAAATACTTCCCACCATGTCTCGAAATAGAATTTCTTTTACTCCTCATGCTCTATAGAAAATAGCTAATGCACATATAGAATTAAAAATATCTCAAATTTTTTAGAAACTGACTCAAATATTGAGAGCATGATGAAAATATTTCCCTCCATAGAAGTGATATCCTCAAAATCAATCTCCATATAATAGATGAAATTCAATTACATTTTATAAATATCATTAAAATGGTGATGACTCTAATAATTCATAGGTGGATATGTGAAGAATAAGTGATGATGATGATATTGAAAGATGATTGAAGATTGAAATTTCATTTTTTATGGGATTATGTATCCAAATAATTTTCTATATTGGATATGGAAAATTGAATGATTCTTTGAATTTAATAATTGTTATGATGAGAAGAAGTAAAAGGTACCCATTATAAAATTTAATGATTATGCATCTATTTAGTGGTAAAATCTGGAAGGACAATAGGAATGATATGGGAAAGAC
Source organism: Viscum album (assembly GCA_963277665.1). Classification (NCBI taxonomy): domain Eukaryota; kingdom Viridiplantae; phylum Streptophyta; class Magnoliopsida; order Santalales; family Viscaceae; genus Viscum; species Viscum album. The sequence continues at coordinate 278,991,542 of OY728137.1, forward strand.
AAAATATGATCATTGGAGAAGTTGAAAAAGATTTTGAAAAGATTATTTATGCTCAATAAATATAATAAAGAGATTTATTTTGAAATACATATCTTGTGATAAGGATATAAATATGTTTAAGATTAAATTTGGGGGATTTATGTTTTATTGACGTGAAGTGATTTTTCAGAGTACAAAGAGAAAACCATTGTAGGATTTTTGGGTGGACTAAATGAAAAAATTTCACATTTTTCTGTTACAATCATTATATTCACTTAATGATATTTGAAAGCTAGCTATCAAGCTGGAAAAGAAAAATAAGGCCTCAAAGGAATCGATTCTCAAGAACAAATATTGGGTAAATTATTTTATAAAGGTATTTCTTCTAATAAATATAGAGTTTCCAAAAAATAATATAGAAGGAATAAATTGTTGTATAATAGGACATAGAAGGATATGAAACCAAATAAATCCAACTCTTTTGAATGTAGAAAACAAAAGTTCTTCAAATATCATGTGTATGGTCATTTTCATGATAATTTCCCTAATAATAAAATTATTTCTATAAATTTGATTAAATATATTTAAATGGATATCAAGGAGGATGTAAATGTTGGTGATAAATCTAAAAATGAAGATTATTTCATGGAATAAAATGATGTGGGTAGATGATTTTACTATAATGTGTTTTTTCAAACTCAAATATGTTCATAAGAATATATATAAGAAACCATATTTAAAACTCATTACACTATAAATAATTGAGTATTCATAGTGATTATTGATAGTGGTAGTTATACAAATATTTCTTCAATGATGCTGGAAGAGTAATTGATGCTCCCAACTCAGAATCATACTTACAATAAAAAAATATAATTGTTAAAAAATGGGATAACATTCCAAGTCATCAAACATGTTCCGATTTAGTTTCCCATTGGCATGAAAAATATTGATGATGTATTGTGTGATGTTATTCCTATGGATTCATGTCACTTGTCATTAAGAATACCTTGAACGTTTTTCAAGGGAGTGAAATATTATTAGTGTAATTAGACCTATTATTTTTGATCGTGGTAAAAAATATCACACTTACTACTTCAAATTAATCATAGAATCTTCAATAAAGATCTATTCTAGAGGATCCCACAGGTAACCTATTTAAAAATAAATATCAGGTGGATAATTACATACATAAAAAAACCTATTTTTAATTATTTATGATGGAAAATTTATACCATTAAGAAAAGGGTCATCATCATATGTTAGCTCATTATTTGATTGAGAACTATCATAATATTTTTACTAATGATCATATAGATATATTTCCACCCTTTAGGGAAATTGAAAACCATATTTACCTTGTATCATGTTCAAAATTTCTTAATAAACCAGCATATCGATTTGATACTAAAGAATCAAATGGATTTCATAAGAAAGTTGGAGAATCTATGGATTGAGGATTTATAAGTCCAAACATAATATCGTGTTCATTTTCTTCATTTTTGGTGTCAAAGAAATATGGTAAGTGCAACATGTGAATTTATAGTAAGACTATCAATAGTATTACCATAAAATAATAGTATCCCATTCTCTGAATCAATGATATTATCCAAGAAATACATGGGTTATTAGTCTATTCGAATGTTGATTAATTAGTGGATTCTACCATATTATAATTTAGTAAGGGTATGAGTGGAAAGAAAAATTGAAAAACCAAAGGTGGACCCATTGAGTAGTTGTTCATGCCATCTCAAATCTCAAATTATCCTAGTGCATTCATGGTGCTCATGAATGATATTCTGAAACCATTTCATGGTAAATTTATTGTTGTGTTTTTATGATATTTCTATTTATAGAATGGATGTAGAGACCCATGTAGATTATATTAAATAGGTATTTGGTATTCTATGGTAAGAAAAGCTATATAGAAATCTAGAAAAGTGAGAGTTCTTTTCAACTTAAGTAGTGTTTTTGGGTTATGTAGTATCCAAAGAAGGCATAGTGGTGGACCAATCAAAGGTAGAGGAAATAAATTCCTATCCACCACACAAATACATAATAGAATTAATAATATTTCATGTTTTGATTATTTCTACAAGTAATTTTTCTATGTTTTAGTACAATAATTTCTCCCATTAACGAATGATTAAAAATAGAAAATTTGATTTGTCAAGTGCTATAAATAATTTTTTTATATATTTAAGAATAAATTATATAATGAAATAATATTTTCATTACCTGATTTTGATAAATTCATTGAATTCATGATGCAGGTGTAAATGGAGTAGGTGTTGTTCTCATCCAAAAAGTGTCATATTTCATATTTTAGTGAGAAATGGAAGGATTTATAATGAAATTACATCACCTATGATAAGTATTTTTAAGTAATTATGAGTGATACAAATCATTTTCTTTATTATTTGAGACAAAAAATTATTTTATTCATTCTAACCATTAAAATTTTAGATTTATCAATTATAAATAGAATTTTAGTTGGAGGCATGCAATGTTGGTAGAATTATTGAAATCATTCTCTTTTGTGTCAAAATACATGTTGACACAAGATAACCTCATTGTAGATGATTTATGTTAAAATTATGCACTAATTACCATTTTGGATTCATGAATTCTTGTATTATAGCTTATAAAATAATATTATTAGCTTGATATGGAGTTAAATAAAATTATAATGCAATTTTAAAAATGGATTTTTGAGGATTATTCTTCAAATGATGGTTTTATCTTTAAGAGAAACAAGTCATGTGTTCCAAAGGGAAATTATAGGGACTATATCATTAGGGAGGCATGTGAAGGAGGAATTTATAGCAACCCTCACTTTACATAAATAGATGTTACAAATTGTTTTCGAATAATTAAAACATTATACAAATAGTCTCCCAAAAACCATACTAGTCTAGTGCATTTGGAAACCCAGAAACATAAACATTGGTACATAAGGGAGCTATATTATCCCCTAATAGGTTCTTATTGACTAGAACCCTTCTTAAAAATATCAAACATAATATATATCTTTATAACCCAGTGAGGGAAAGATAAAAAGGGGAGGGAAACATAAAAAGTTGTGAGATAATATGCTCAGTAAGGGTAAATAAGGGAGATATGTAAGCATAATCATGAGCATAAGTGTATGAGAACACGATCATGAAAATATAAGATCATAACATGCATATCAAAGATCATATACATGAATCATGGAATAAGGATTAGAAGGTCATAATACATGAATCATAATGAAATAAAGAACATGAGCCATTTAATCATAACATAGGAATAAAACATGGAGTTATGGAAGACACATAAGCATATAAAATGATTTCCATTGTAGTCAAGGAATTATTTCCAAGGCCATATTAGTAGCATGGGTTCACTCCCTATACCATCTTGGTAATCATGGTTTACTTCCATGTCAATCTTAATTATATGAGTTCACTCTTCATACCATCTTGGTAGTCATAGATGACTCACATATCCATATTATTAGTCACGGTTCACTCCCATGGCCATCTTAGTAGTCAAGGTTCACTTATAATTCCATAATAGTCTATATTATGAGATATAAATCTTTACCCAATGCATTGGAATGATATATATGTCCCACCCACCTCATAATTAAGTCATACATACATATGCCACAAGATCATTAAAAATCATATCATAACCCATGAAATGAAGTGGGTATTATAAAAAAGTAATAATATCATATCATATGAAAAAATATATAGGTTTCATAATTATTTGATCAAAACCTGGCCCGTGAAAAGAAGAAAGTTTCAAAATCCTATAACCCGTGAAAGAGAAATGGGTTTCATAAACATAATTCCATCAAAACATAAACCATTTAGAGAAATAATATGAATGTAAAAATTTAATTATTTACCCATAAATTAACTATTTACACCAATTTATGTCATATTATATGGGAAATAATTTTCAAAGATCTTTAAAAACATTTCTTTAGAAAAATATTCTTTCTGTATTGAAAAATTCATTTTAAAACAAAAAACATTTTTAAAAACCTTTTTCTTTAAAAATAGATTTTAAAACATATATAAGAAGATTTAAAAACAATAAAAAAGTTTTAAAATAATTTTTACTTTAAAATAAACTTCAATTATAATTTGAAAACATTTTATAAAACAATTTTGAAAACACGGTTTTTGAAATGAAACTGATTTTTTACCAAAGATGGAAATACAGTCAGATTTTTCTTAAAAATATTTTATTAATTATTTTTTGTACAAAATAATTTAAAAATGTTACTAATGCATGGATATACCTTAATTAAATGGAGGATATGGAAACTCAAGAGTTTTCTTGAGATATGGGTCATAATATTTCATCAATCGAAGCATAACCATAAATAATCCCGATAAATGATGAGATTGTTTCAATAAACTCTTACTGCATGGTAAGTTGGGATCATACACTCCGTGTAAGAAAATAAAATTACGAGAACCTTAAAATATCATGAAAATATGGATATTAATGATATAAAATGTCAAATTTAAGTATATATACTTTGAAAAATAATTTAGGTGCATAACGAAACATGAGTCTCAAAGACAGCAAATTAAGACAAAACTATCTTACCGATTTGGTAACTTTTGATATATAAACACCATGAAATAAATATCATAGAATGGAAATGTAAATACCCATAAATTTAATAATAATTATAATATAATACATTCATGGTAATTATGTACACCGCACAAAATAAATGAGTTGTGAACATGGCATTTATCTTAGAGGTATAAAAAAAAGTGAGATGAAATTTCCTTACCTTATGTATTGACTCTCGTCGTACTCGTACAAAAATCATGTATAATAAATATAAGTTTATTATAAATCTATCATGGAATAATATTCTTATATATAATACCATATATGGTTTTATTTTGAATTTATATTACCCGATTATTAACAATTTCATGTCAAGGTTGCGCTTCGAGTAATATTCACTTCATTTTTTCGCATGTGCCCTAATTTGTTATATCTTTGGACCTTATACATATATCATGATTTAAAAAAATAAAAACATGATATAAATATCATTTATATTAAGTATATTTTTATTATAATAATCGATAAAATATATAATTATGAAATGGAATACACCATTCATGGACATGGTAGGCCATACGTACGAATAAACACTGTTTCCGTTTTACTGTCGTATTGAAAGAAAGAAATATGATGAAATATATGTGTATAATTTAATTAAAATAGAATTATTATTTCATATATATCATACAAATTCACTAAACCCATCCAAATACATTCCATTTAGAGTTCGAATGAATCAATCGCTTTGAGGAGGTGGTAATTCACACTTCCTCAAACGAAATTATTGTATTTACAAAAAATATAAAGTATAAAGATAAGTGTTGTAAAATAATTAAAGAATAATTATAAAATAATAATTATCATATAATTATAATATTTAAATATATTTTCCATAATAATTCTCACCATGATAGGCGGTAAGGGAAGAATGAATAATCATCATTTTGTGAGGTGGTAGTTCGCCGTACACATAAATGCTAAGTTCGTTACCCATTAGATTGAAGTGTGTATAAGTATAGGTATAACCCTTAACATAGATAAAATATCACTATATTTTGGATATTTTTTTTATAATCATGTAATAAAGAGAGTGGAGGGGTGAATAATGAAAATAAGATAAAGAATCTTGAGGAAGGATGTTACCTATTCTTTGGGTAACTCCTTTTGATTTTCACCAAAGGGCTTCCTTGGATGGATTTATACCAAAATAGAGGCTTCAAGGAGGAAGGTATGATTGTTTAAAAGTTTATTGTGTAGATATTGGACGAAACTAAGTGGTTTTATTAGTATGAGTAATGAGTAGAGGTGGAGGCCTTATATAGGTGAGGAAAATGACTCACTTGGTATTTTTGAAAACAAGTTAGGTGTACTGATGTTTTTTTCTAAAAATAAGTCATAAAAAAAACCAATAATGTAAGGTTAATATATGAATTATGTCAAAAAATGGGTTTTGGAAAAGTTTATATGTCATTTCTTCCGTTATGTTTAAGGTTTTGTCCCTCATTAAGCTTAATTTTACCTTAATCATTGTAATTAATTTAAATTACTTTCACTAATATTTTTGGTCATAAACTAAGTTTAACATATTATAGATTATAAATTATAATTATTCCAATATTGGATACATCTCATCAAATTATAACCATATAATTGGAAGAAATTGATTTAAAATTAATCCCGTAGATGGGAAGATAATGTAGGGTTTTAAAGTAAAAATGATCAAAAGTTTGCTAAGTTTTTATTTCCAATTTCAATGTGAAATTTTTTCTAATGACCTAAATTGGATTAATTGATAAAAATATGATCTAATTAATCTTTTATCCTAATTAAATATATAATTGAACTTTATAAATAAATAATATGAAAAAGATATTTTGAATTAGAATTCAGTATTTTTCACTATTCATCCAAAAATGAAGTTTCTCAGAAAAATCTAAAAAATTCACCTTAATATAATTTAAAAAATATAAATTAAAAAATTAATTTTATCTTGTCAAATTAAATTTATAAAAGTGTCTAAAATTAATTTTATTGTCTTTCACATAAGGATATAGAAATTCGTTCATTTGAGAAAATAATATTTTTAAACATATAGATAATTTTCAAAAAATTATATTTTTTAATATCAATATGTTTTATTTATATAAAAATATTATAAATAATATTTTAAAATTAGTTATTACTATTTATATTACTAATTTTAACAACTAGGTTATAATTATCTCGTTTAAATAATTATAACAAAAAAAAGATGTTTCATAGAAACTCAGTATTGCATATAACGTACAATAAGTTGGTGTTGTATATAAAATATAACAATTTGGTGAAATGTGAAAGGAATTTTTTACTTTGTACAATATAATAAATCAAATAAAATTAATTCATTCAAGATAAATAATGGTCTATAAAAACTGGGGGTGTTACATTCTACCCCACTTAAAATGAATTTTCCCTCAAAACTTGTTATTCGGGCAAAAAAATGAAGATAATTATGATTCATAATATCCTAAAGTACACACATATCTTCCTATAGTTGGTTATTTCTTCACATAAATTTAACCAGGTGAGTGGTCTTGTTTTATAGAACTTTCTCTGTATAATCCAGAATTTCAACTGGTTGTTGCTCCTAAGAAAGATCCTGCTCCAGCGGTATGACCTATGAGTTCAGTACATATGTAGGGTCATGTATTTACTTCTATAGAAGAGATACATGGAACAAATCCTAGAATTGAGGGATATTTGGAGTATGTTCCAAGTGATAGGCTATCATTCCGATACAATCAAGAATCTCAAAGGGCCAATATACTTAGCATTTAGTTTCCCTTTCTTCTCAGATATCATAACCTTCTTTTGGGGTGAGATTCATATAAATTTTTTTCACCAAATTAAAATTCAAGATCACTATATCGATTATCATAATAAATTTTCTTCCCACTTTGAGCTTCCTTGATATATTGTTGAATGTTTCTAACCTTATTTTCCATTTCTTTAGCGATCTTAGGAACCAATATCTTTATTTCTCCAACTTCTTCTAATCACATTGGATCTCTACATTTCTTCCCCTATAGGGATCCATAATGTGCCATAAAAATTCTTATTTGAAATATATTATTGTAATAAAAATACACTAGAGGAAGTTATTGATCACAAACACCTTTGAAATCCAAATAAAATTATCTCAACATATCCTATAGGGTTTGAATTGTTCTTTCTGAATGACCATTTATCTGAGGATGATAAGAAGTGTTGAAACTAAATTATGTATCATGTTATTTATGAAGTATTCTCCAAAAATCTGTGGAAATCCTTGGATAATGATATTATATAATGAAATGTAGTACTCCATGATACCTTACCACTTTCTTAATATATATCTTTGAAATATGATCCCAATAGAGGTATTCTCTATTAGCGATGAAGTGCACCGACTTTGTAAGATGATCAACTACCACCCATATAGAATTAAACCCTTTAGAGGTTTTGGGTATTCCAATGACAAAATCCATAGTGATGTTCTACTATTTCCATTATGGTATGGGTAATGTATTCCACATCTCTTCATACTTTTGTCTTTAAGACTTAACTTGATGGCTTACCAATCATCGAGATAAAAAATCTATGATATCACTCTTCATGTCATCACACAGAAGTATTTTTTCAAATCCCTATATATCTTAAAACTTCTAGGATGAATAGAAAATGAAGAACTATGAAATTCCTTTAATATATCCTTATTCAAATATTCTATTTAAGGAACAAATTCATAGCTCATGAAGCTTATCATTCCATCACGATCAAGGTTAAACTCAGGAACATTTCTAACCTTCTTTTTCAGCTCCAAATCTTCCTTCTACACCTCCTTAATTATCACTTGGACATAGGGTTTAACATTCATTTGAGAAAGATAATATTTTCACCTTCCTTTAGGATTTCTAGTTTCAACCTTTTTAAAATCTAGATATATTGGATCCTTTGTGATACTCATCATGGATAAGACAACATGATTCTTTCAACTCAAAGCATTTACCACCTTGTTCACTTTAATAGGGTGGTAATGTATTGAGCAGTCATAATCCTTTATTAACTATAACCATATTCTATGGTGCATGTTACACTCCTTCGGTGTGAATATATATTTACACTACAGGAAAATGGCTCTATACCCACATTTTTTCCAAAACTATGTGTATAGATATTGTATGGGACCCTATACCTACAGTTCTGGAAAACTGTGGGTATATGCTATTTTTCAAGACCTATACCCATGGTTTTATAGAAACTCTTGGTATTGGGTTGTTTTTCAAGACCCATACCCTCATTTTTTGTAATACCATGTGTATAAGGTTTTTTTTAAAAGACTTATACAGACGGTTTTTCAAAATCGTGGTTATAGCTTTCTCGCCTTATGGTGGAGAAAACATTTGCGGGACACAAAATAATTTTTATAGGAACAACTATTCCCATGGTTTTCTACCAATATCCATGGTTTATATAAATATATATAAGTGAATATATATTTATATTCCAATAAATGAAATGGACTAGTGGTTAGGTGCTGGAAGAATAAAGGGGCATTCTAGGGGTCAAATCCCACGATCACATATTTTTTAAATTCTATACCCATGGTTTTTAAAACCATGGGTATAAGTTAATGACATTGTGGAATAGTTAATTCATATCACATATAACAGTGAGGTCAAAACTTTTGGTATATCCACCTATACCAACTGTTTCCCAAAATCATTGGTATAAGACTATACCAACACCACAATAGACTACTATCACCCAAAATGTTGGTATAACAAATAACAACAGTTTAAAAACCTATACTAATAGTTCTAAACTATTGATATAATAAATATTTCTAGTAGTGTTTATACTTTTATGATCAATATATATATTACACTTTTCTCCATAAATATAATGCCTCTATATCTTTAATTCAGAAATTACTACTACTATCTCCAAATCACGAGTTGGGAATTTTTGATCATGAATATTCAACTACCGTGAGGAATAAGAAATAACAATATTATTCTACATATTAACACATCCCAATACCTTATTGGATGAATCACTATATATTACAAACCCTTTTCAACTATAGTTTAATGTATGGACAAGTGTGCTGAATAACCTTCTCTTCAATTCCTTGAAATTTTTCCTCACATTCATCATTCTAGAAGAACTTAAGGCCCTTCCAAATTAACTTGGTTAGAGTATTAGGTATTCATAAAAAATTATCCACAACATATAAATAATATCCATCTAAACCAAGAAAACTACTGATCTTAGTCACCATGGTTGGTTTATGCTAGAATTCAATAGACTCTGAATTTGATGTATCTATTACTATACCATCTCTTGAGATTTTGTTACCCAAAAATTATACAATTTGTCGATAAAATTCACACTTTTTTAATTTTTTAATATAGTTTATACTTACTTAGGGTATTTAGTACAATTATCAAGTGGTTTTTATGCTCTTCCTTTCTCTTTGAATAGGTAATAATATCATCTATAAAGACTACCACAAACTGATTGAGGTATTCTCTAAATGCTCTATACATCAAATCCATGGAGATAGGAGGGGAATTATTAAGACAAAAAGGAATCACTATATATTCATAGTGTCCATTCATTGTAAAGAATTTCATCTTACATATATCCAATTTCTCGACCCTCAATTGATGATATTTAGAATGAAGGTCAATCTTGGAAAATTATTAATCTCCACACAATTGATAAATTAAGTAATAAATATGGGGAAAAGAATACTAGTTCTTTATTTTGATCTTGTCCAACTCCCAATAATCATTAAAAATATGAATTGGTCCATCTTTGTTTTTCACAAATAAATATGTCCACCCTAAGGTGACACACTTGGTCAGATGTATCCCTCATCAATGTTTTCTTGGAGTTTCTTCTTCAATTCCCACAACTCAACCAGGGCCATTCTATAATGATTATTTGAAATTGGTGTGGAATAGGTCTGATTTATACTGAGAACTAAACTTAATGTTTTGATGGAAGTCTAGGAAACTCTTTTGAAAAAAAAATCCAAAAATTCCTGAACAATAGGCATATCATTGATATTGATTTTATCCCAAACTATTTGAGACAAAAAAACCTTCTGAATGGGAATTAATACCCATAAACTGGATATAATCTCCATAGGAAGTTCATACTTATCATCACATTAATGGAAGATCATAAGAGGGTTTGAAATATAAATTATAACTTACATTACTCGACAATTGATGTGGTATTTATGCATAGAAATCTAATCCATGCCTAATTTAACATCAAATTCAACCAAAGGAAGTATGAAAAGATTTATAAGAAGCACATTCCAAAAAACATCAATTGGAGAAGAATCATAAAATTGGGATGAAATCATTGTACAATTAGGGTTTGGCACTAATAATTTCACATCTAATCATTTTGGGGGAATCGTAACACCCTTATAAAATTATTTAGATATGAAAGAGTGGTTTGATCTAGAATCAAATAAGATAGTAGTAGTTCTAGAGTGGGTGGTAAGTGTACTTTTTAGCACATAATTATCTCACCCCTCATTGAAAAGAGATATTTCATGATATTTCCCCTTGTACTTTAGCTTAATAGTTTGCTGACATTAATCTCCATAACAAGCCCTTGGGTTTGGTAACTAGTTATCAAAATGGTCATTCTCCTTACACTTGTAGTACTAAAGCTGGGGAGGTGCATTCTATGTCACTTTTTCTCCATATACACCATTTTATAACTTCTTCCCACCACTTCATAAATCAAATTCATGATTTACTTCCCATATACACTTAAAAATTTATTAGATCCCTCAAGGAAATTTCTTTCATGCTTCTTCCCACACACAGGGAATAAAGGAAAGATTATCTTCTTCTCTTTAGGATTTTTAGATTTTCCTTTAAACTCTATCTTCCTTTTCGTATAAAAAACACGAGATTGATACTTGAATACAACCTCAATTTAAAAATATATTTCATAACACACAATATCCTCGTATCTACTAAAGTATCTTATGGCTAACACCCTTCAAATACTTGGATTTAATCCATTGAAGAACCTATATACTTCACTTTCAATTTGGATGATAATTACTGAAGCGTACCTCCAAAGTCTTGTGAAATTAGCCTCATAGGTACCAATAGATTCATCATCCCTTTTATTCAACTAAAGGATATATTTCTCCATCTTTGTATGAATAATATGAGTAAAGTAATTTTAAAAAAATAAGTTCTTGAACTCGTCCCAATATATGGATTTAATCTCATCTTTCAACCTCATATTCTTGATTAGAGTACAACACTCGTCTGATTCAGCTTCGAATTGATAAAATACCAGAATGAATTTCTCATGCTCCAAACCCTGGAGAACAGAGAATATATTTACAACAATACCGATTTGTTCAACAATATGTGGATTAGATGACCCTGTGAAAGAAGGTGTATGTTTCCTCATGAATGACTCAACAAAATGTTGTTCCATACTTTTCTCATTTGTAATACCACCATGATTCATAGTTTGAGAGATTCTGGTGAGTATAACAATAATATTTTTCATTCCATCTCCAGTAGAATTTATTTTCTAAAGAGTAAAATTGTTTCATTGTCCGTCACAATTATAATTAAAATGGTTCCTTTGGGTTCCATACATTGACTCAAAGAAAAAAACATAGAGTATGAAATAATTATCATAGTGTGGAACCACATAATCATGAAGAGTCACTTATAGTATTTCCAAATAATGACACATTCTTTAATTTATTACACCTTAGGTTTATCCAAGGTTATTCATAGAAAGATTCTATTTAAATCCTTCATGATCTTTCATGTAGAGTTTATTATTTCACAAAGAATATACCCTAGTAGTGTCAAACTAGGTGTGCAACATGTCCTGTTGTTATGTACCAAGTTAAACCAAGTCAAGCCAATACACCTTGTCAGAGTTGTTACTGCTAGGTACATATATTCCAGATCCACATCCACTTGTAGTATATATTCGGGGATATATTTCTAGGTAACCAATCACTCTATCCTTTACCCAAATTCTAGGACACGTTCCTATACTTTCCCATATCCTTAGTCTTATCCTTAGACATGCCTTAGGGTTATCACTAAGGTTTTATCATCCTAGGTACTAGAGGTTAACTAAACCACTTCTCTAATACCAACTATAGAGAACCTCACTTTACATATATAAACATTATAAATCTTTTTTAGAATTATTAAATCATTATAAAACCAAATGGACAAATACAATACTAGTCTACTGCCTTTGGAAACATAGAAACATAAACACTGGTAGATAAGTGAGATAAATTATCTCCCATTAGGTTCTTCTTTACTAGAACACTTCTTAGACATATAAATCATAATATATATCTTCATAACCCAGGGAAAGAAACATACAAATTGTGAGATTAGATGATCAGTAAGGGTAAACAAGGGAGATATGTATGCATAACCATGGGAATAATGGTATGAGAACATGATCATGAAAATAAGAGATCATACTTTTCATATCAAAAATCATATACATGAATCGGGGAATACGAATTGGTAGTTCCAAAGGAAAAAATCATAAGTAAATAAATAACAGAAGCTATGAAAGCATAACATAGGAATAAAACATGGAATTTTTGCAGACAAAAAAGTATATAAAATGATTTCCATAATAGTAAATGCATTTGTTCCAAGGCCATATTAGTAGCATGGGTTAAATCTTCATAACATCTTGGTAGTCATGGTTCACTCCCATGTCATTCTTATTAGTATGAGTTCACTCCTCATACCATATTGGTAGTCATGGTTCACTCCCTTAGCCATCTTAATAGTCAAGATTCACTCCCATGAGAATATTAGTAATCAAGATTCACTCCCAAGACTATCTTAAAACATATTATGAGATATAAATCATTAACCAATGTAGTGAAGGGAGATATAGGTCCCACCTATCTCATAATCAAATCATACATACAAGTGCCAAAAGATAATTAAAAATCATATCATAACCCATGAAATGAAATTGTTATTATAAATATGTAATCATATCATTACCTATAAAAAAGATATACATTTAAAAATAATTTAATTAAAATATAACCCATTAAAATAAGTGGGTTTCAGAAGTATATGACTTGTGAAAGAGAAATGAGTTTCCTAAACATCGTGACATCAAAACATAAACCATTTCGAGAAATAATATGAATGGAAATAGTGAATCATTTTCCCAGAAATGCATGAATAACACAAATGGACGTAATATTAGATGTGAGATAATTTTTAAATATCTTTAAAATCATTTCTTGAGAAAAATATCCTTTCTACATTGAAAAACACTTTTTAAAACATAAGACATTTTTGAAAACCTTTTTCTTTGAAAATAGATTTTAAAACGTATAAAGAAAGCCTTGAAAACAATAAAACATTTTCTAATTCCTTTTTACATTAAAATTATCTTCAAGGATAATTTTAAAACATCTTATAAAACCTTTTTCAAACCATGATTTCTGAAATAAAAAATATTTTTGACCAAAGAGGGAAATACAATTAGATTTTTCTTAAAACATTTTATTAATTATTTTAAGTACCGAAGAGTGAGAAAATGGTACTAATACATGGATATACATTAAATAAATATCTTATAAAGAAACTCATGTGTGTTATTTATAGATGGATCATATGATTTTATCATTTCAAGCATAACCATAAACAAACCTGATAAACAATGAGATAGTTTTAATTGACTCTTATCACATGGTAACTTGGGATCATACTCTCCATGTAAGAAAATGAAATTAAATGAGGCAAAAATTATAATTTAAATAATGATATTCATGATATAACATTACAAATGGAAGTATATACACCTCAAAAAATAATGTAGGTGGATAAAAAAACACGAGTCTCAAGGAAGGAAAATTGAGACAAAACAATCTTACCGATTTGGTAACTTTTTAAAAATAAACCCCATGAATAAAAGATCTTAGAATGGATATGTAAATACCCATAAATTTAATAATAAGAATCATATAATAAATTCATGGATAGTATATACACCACTTCAAATGAAATAGTGGTGAACATGGCATGTATCTCACAGATAAAAAAAGTGAGATAAATTCCCTTACCTTGTGTCTTGACTCTCATCATACTCATACAAAATTAGTGTATAATAAATATAATTTTATTATAAATCTATCACAGAACCATATTATTATATCTAATATCATATATGGTTTTATTATGACTTAATAATACCCACTTGTTAACAATTCCATGTTAGGGTTACGCTTCGGGTAATATTCACTTTATTTTTCACATTTTCCATGATTTATTATAGCTTTGGTACTTATACATATATCATGATTTCCATAATTTAAAACATGATATAAATACCATTTATATTCTTATATTTTTATTATAATAATATATACAATACATAAGTATGAAATGGAATACACTGTTCATGGAGACGATATGCCGTATGTACGCATGAACGTTGTTTATATTTTATTATTGTATTAAAAGAAATAATTAAAATGACATATATGTATATAATATCATTAATTTATTATTATTATATAATATATATCATATAAGTTCACAAAATCCATCTTTAATAAATTCCATTTAGAGTTTGAATTAATCATATCACCTTGGGGAGGTGATAGTCCACACTTCCTCAAACAAAATTATCGTATTTACAAAAAATGGAAAGTATAAAGATATGTTTTTTAAAATAATAAATTAAGATTAAAAAAATAATAAGTTTCATAAATATCATATATAAACATATTTTCCATCCTAATTCCTACCATGAGAGGTCGTAAAGGATGAATGAACAATCTTCACTTCGTGAGGTGATAGTTCACTCTACACATAAATGGTAAGTTTGTTACCCATTTAATGGAAGTATGTGTAATTTTGGGTTTATAACTTAAAATAAAAACATATTAGTATATTTAGGATATTTTTTTTGTTTTATAATCATGTAATATGAAGAGTGAAGGGGTGGAGAATAAAAATAAGATAAAGGAGCATGAGGATGTATGTTACCTCTTCTTTGGGTAATTCATTTTTGTTTTCACCAATGGGATTCCTTGGAAGGATTGATTAAAAAAGGGAGGATTCAAGGATGAAGGTAGGATTGTTAGGAAGTGAATTGGATAGATATTTTCTGAACCTAACTTCTCTTATAAGTGCGAGGATGGGGGAGATGTGGTGGAATTTTATAGGGGAGGAAAAGGAATCATTTTTTATTTTTGAAAACAAGTTTGGTGTACCCATCTTTTTACCTAAAAAATTCATCCAAAAACAAAAACAATACAAGAATGGAAATATAATGGCTGATAAATCTCTATATTTTTTTAGATAAGTGGATATGTCATTTGGTCCCTTAATTTTATAGTTCAGTCCTATATTAAGCTTAATTTTACCTTGATCATTGCAATTACTTTTAATTACTTTCACTAATTTTTTTGGTAAAAAACTAAGTGAAACTTATTAGAAATTATAAATTATGAGGATTCCAAATATGGAATCCATTTTTAAAAGTTATAAAAACATAATTGGATAAAATTAGTTTAAAATTAATCCCATAGACCAGACAATAATGCAGGGTTTTAAAGTAAAAAAGATTAAAAGATTGCTACGTTTTTATATCTAATTTCAATGTGAAATTTGTTAAAATGAAATAAATTGGATTAATTGATAAAAATATGATCTAAATAAAATTTTAAACAAATTTAAAAAAAAAAATTTCCTTATAAATAAATTAAATGAAAATTAGTTTTGAATTAAAAATTAGTATTTTCACTATTTATCCAAAAATGATGTTTCTTAGAAAAATCCAAAAAATTAAACCTAAGATAATTTAAAAATTATAAATTATAAATTTAATTTAATTTTATCAAATTCAATTTATAAAAGTGTCTAAAATTAATTTTATTTTTGTTCACAGAATGACATAAAAAGTAGTTCATTTGAGAAAATAGGATTTTTAAACATATAAAGACTTTGCAAAAAATTATATTTTTCACAATAAATATGTTTTATTTGTATAAAAAAATTGTTAATAATATTTTAAGAGTAGTTATTAATATTCATATTAGTAATTTTAAAGTCTATGTTATAATTATATCATTTAAATAATTATAAAAAAATAGATGTTTTGTAGAAAATAAGTGTTACATGTAACATACACTAAGTCAATGTTGCATGTAACAAATGACAATTAGTTGATATGTGAAAGGAATATTTGAAATAGTTCAATATAATAAATCAATTAAAATTAATTCATTTGATAAAAAATGACTATAAAAACACGGAGTGTTATAGGATTTCTGGACATTTTTGCATTCAAAAAACCATGGAGATATTAAAGGATAATTTATACTGGAAAAATATATAATTAGATGTTCATGAAATTATTTTGAGATTCATACCATATCAATAAGAAAATATTCATTTAAATCCTAGTTTATACACTCCATTATCTATTCCAAATCAACCATGTGAGGATCACATCATGTATTTCATAATGGATTTACTACGTACAAAGCAAGGTAAAGATTCAATAATGGTTATTATTGATCAATTTTGGGTGATGGATCACTTAAAGACCTTCCATAATAATGACTATATAGTATTTTCTTGAGTTTTTTTATGGAGACTGATCTCCTTCATGGAATTGAAGGTACATTCAAATTTATTGAATGAGTGAGAAACATTTCCTACATGATCAATTTAGTTGATAATTTTTGTGTATTTTTTTCAACGTTCAACAATGGGGACATATCTCCATAAATTGAGGATGAAGATGCCAAATATTTGAGGGAAAATACTCTCCAACCATAATGGAATTATGTGGAATATATTCAACATAAGTATAATACCTTTATGATTGATTTTTTTAAATGAAAACTATTTTTCAAATTGGACCAGCCCTCACTTTTTAATGTCCAACACAATGGTGGTCTACAACACACTTATTTGTGGTCCGAATTTATATTACTATATAAAAGGTAATTAAATTCATAGAAAAATATTTATAAGGATAGATAAAATTTTAAAGATTGTCATTAAGAGGTAATTTACTTAATTTAGTTGGTGGGGCCATTAATTCTCACAAGAATGTATATTTTATGATTTTTATATAACTATTGAGTTATCTATGACTTGTAATTGTTTTTGGGAAAATTTTCCTCTCTATTTTTTTATTTGTAATGTATTTCTAACTATTTTAATGGTTATCTTGTAATATTATGAATTTTATGTTTTCATGGAAAATTTATCTCTTGATTTAGCATTTTCCCTTTGCCCAAGATTATTTGCGTGTCTCCTTTGCTTGTAACTTCATCATTAAGATTGAAGAAAACTTGTGGGATGGATTTACATTAAGATTTGGTCATTAAAAAATTCTTCACATTAACATCTTTATTACCTCACATACTAATGTATGATTTCATTTATGCATCAAGTGTTTTCCCCAACATTTATAATGGTGAGGGAAACAAATGGTTGATTATCCCCTCTTCTCTAATCTTTCTTTAGCAATTGTACATGGATGTAGTACCAAGTAGGTAGTGAATACCAACCAATTATGGAATAGTGGTGGATATTCCCAATCATGAGTTATTATGATATGTTGTGGGGGTCATTCATGGTAGGATAAGGGATCTAGGTCTATTTACTTCACATTTATAATACCCTACTATAATAGTTATATGGTTATTCTTGGACCTGTGATACAGGTGGTGATGTGGAGGTAGTGAGAGATATGTGGATGATGTATAATGCCAATACATGATATTGGGCCATATGAGTGGATAGGGTAGGTAGGGATGTGATTTTACCCACATAATATATGACAAGATAAGTAATTACTGGTATACATGGATAAGATAAGAGAACGTGAAATTTTATGTTGGGTTATAAGAGTAGTAATTTAGTAGGGAGGTGGATACAAAGTTCCATTTCCTTTTTTATTTGATATTTTATAACCAATTTGGGTGCATTATTTGGTGAGTGTTCCTTGGTGAGGTTAGGATGGATGGTTTACTAGTTATGGTGAATTTTTGGTTTTAATGTTTGTTCACTAGTGAATTAGTATGCTAATTTCAAATTTTCATGGGAGCCATAGTTATAATCCAACTGATTATATATAATATGCATACACTATGTATATATAGTCAATTTTTTTTGGTTTATAGGGAGGTTTTGAAGACCTATATTGACATTATTTTCTCAGAGGATGGAGCTAATGTGGATTTACTTCTATATGTTCCCCTTTGGTGTACCATTGTAGACTTTTATTTGTATATATATTTATATATAATAGGATTTTATGTCCCTTTTATATTATTTGATATAGTTTTTGGTGGTTTTTTATTTTATCTCTCAATAATTTTCATAACTTGAGGTTAAAGTCTACAATTTGAGTGTTTTACACCCTCGATGATGGTCTCTAACCTAGGACCTACTAGTGGAAGTTCTTGAGGCCCATACCTCTTCACTACCAGACCAAAATGAGAACAATGGGGAGGGGGAGGTGGGGGGGGGGTTATGTGGCATGAACCTAATTAACAGGGCCCAAATTGTGGCCACCCCAAGACCACCTCCAATTTTCCATGGGTGTGTGACTAGCTCCAAGTAGGCATATCACTCACATGGAAGGAATTATCATAATTTCCATGTACACACACACATCTCGAAGCCCATACAATTTAAAAATATTAAAAATGATAACCATGCATGCATACTTCTAAAATCCTACCATCATAGTATGAAAAAAAGTATTGGAAAAATGGGCCAAATACAATCCCACAACAAAGAAAATTAAAATAAGTCCAACCTATAAAGTGGGTGAGGGATGCTGTAATTGAAACCACAAAAACACACCCCTGTCTATCCAGCCCACTAAGATCTACATGGTCCTGGTCCCTCTAATACTCCGTCAAAAAGTCTATAATCTATATAAGACATGAAACATGTGGGAAAATCCCTTATTGGCGTGATTATAAGAATACCCAGTGGGACACTATAAAACAACTAAGTATATAACATCAAGAATAATAGTAATCTCATCACATGTATATATCTACAACACATATAATAAGAATTTATAGATATAATCAACATAGACACACAATCTCAAGGGAATGTGACAACTATAATTATATACTAGGATTCATCAGGTCTTTCCATTAGAAGTACATGATGAATGTATGAAGAGAATGATACACATAAGGGGATCACACCCAAGTCCTTGGGGTATACTAACAACCAAATTAGGATTAAACCACTTTGTAGAGGATAGATTCTAGCATAGTGTTACTAACAACGATACTATGAACTTCACCTAGGGTAAATATGATGATAGAAGATCTCACTCGGGGCATCATAGACAGATTTCAACAACATTATCTGATACTGAATTCCCTCAAATGGTATCATCAACATATATATAGGATGACATTCCATACAAAACCCCTAGATAATGGACCAAGAGAATGTATTGTAACAAAAATTTTCCATGATGAAGAGGAAAATGGATCAAATCCATATTTTAAGTGGCACACAATGTATACTGTTTGTACACGGTGTGTACCTTTTCCACTATGTCCTACCAGTGTATTATGGTCCGTGATCATGTCTGTGTCT
Organism: Viscum album; assembly: GCA_963277665.1. Classification (NCBI taxonomy): domain Eukaryota; kingdom Viridiplantae; phylum Streptophyta; class Magnoliopsida; order Santalales; family Viscaceae; genus Viscum; species Viscum album. The sequence continues at coordinate 279,011,791 of OY728137.1, forward strand.
ATGTACATGGTGTGTCTGAGGCCTTATACTCCAAATTGTGTTCATGTACCTCTAACAATGTTTATGCTTGAGTACATGACATGTCCGAGCCTGTATAATACTAGATGTGTCTATGTAATCTATGTGGTACATTTTGATATTATAGTTATATATCACACCCTGTGTGTCATGAGTTACATGTCATGTTATATTTATCTTCTCCGCAGAAACCTATCACTGTACAAGGGGGTCCCACACGGCGTGCACCACCATAATATGCACTGTGTAACTCAAAATTTTATATAACCCATATGTTTTCTTTTCATAGATATACGTGACCTCACATACATGATTCCAACCAATAATTGTGGATCTATGGTCAACCGTACACTACTGTCATTAGTAGGATGGATTTCAACTTTTGATTCTCTAGAAAACACTAACCAAATGCACACCATCATCATATGAAAAAATCCCACATATAAATTACTTTTATCAAAACCTCATCTATCATCACCATCATTTCAACTTGATCTATTCATCGATCCAAACCCAGATTTGTGATAACAATCCATTACATTAGGAAAAAGTATACAATAATTGTTTATCCGGTATTTTGTCGAACCATCGGCGAAACCAATTTTTGTAAATGATAAATGAATTATGGTGGGATAAATCCAAGAAAAAAATATTAATGAACCTCATATATGTTTAGTGGGACTCGATATATTTTCATTATAACAATGAATGAAGATCCAAATTAAAGGATCAATTCATCCCAATAATCCTTGCAGATTAACTCATACCCATAATAGGATCGATCCATGAATAATTATATTTGCATATTGATTTTAATTCATCATAGTACTAAATAATTTGGAATAAATCAATGAAAAACAACTACATACCTTGATCTGGATCAATATCTAGTGAAGAATGATTCCATTCCATTGTCATTGGTGCGATTCTCAAGTTTCATTGCACACCAATCAATGATCTGTGATCCGATCTTCGCTCACCAAAGAAGGATCCTCCAATGATCTCTCCAAAATCTCTAGGGTTATGTGGATAACCCTGGTATTTTTTCATAGTATCATATTTATAAATGAAAATATGGTCATGGAAATTAATTAATTAAATAAAATAAATAAATCATTTTATTTATTTATTAATCTACTTGCAACCACGCTCAACCTGAACATCCGATGCACTCTAAGGTTTTGTCGTACCTAGGGAAAACCCACCCTTTGAAATCAAAAGTTCCCCAAGATCTATTATTTGAGAATATTTTTAAGAGTTATTCCACTTTTATAGAAAAACAATGTGTGCGTGTTAATTAATATATATAATACATTTCAAAAATTATTTTTGAGCACACCTGTCCTCAAAATTTCACACTTTCTAAGTGCCTAGATCTAAAAATAACCCATAAAATATTCCAAAACAATACCTAAAAAATAGGATAATTTACATTCTCCCCATATTGGTGATTTATGTCCTATAAATCCAAAACAAAAGGCTACACAAATAGATTTTGGTACTGAGGACACATCTGGTTCTCCTACTCCTAGGTACTCCCTTGATGATTCTTATTTTATCACTGAACACCCACTAGGGGAATGGATTTCCCATGAAGAATACTGTTATACTAATTCTTAATCTATATCTAGTACTCAACACTAGTGAAGAAAAGGTTATTTACATCACCATTTTTTACGTCGGTTATATATAACCGACATGATAATCTATGAAACATGGTTTTTTACGTCGGTTGTAAATTAACCGACGTAAAAAACAAAAGCGCGTGGGTTTTTTACGTCAGTTATAAAATAACCGACGTAAAAAACGAGGCTTTTGAGGCCTTTTTGACATCGGTTATTTTATAACCAATGTAACAAAATAACCCACAGAAGTTTTTTTACGTCGGTTATACAATAACCGACGTAAAAAACTGTGATTTCTGATGTCTTTTTTACGTCAATTATAGAATAACTAACGTAAAAAACCAACACGTGGATTTTTTTACGTCGATTATAAAATAACCGACGTAAAAAAAGTCGTATCTAATAAATTAATAACGTCGGTTATTATAATAACCGATGTTATTAATGTAAAAAATAGTTTATAACATCCGTTATTAAATAAATGACGTTATAAAACATTTAAAAAATTAACAAGCCATGTGGATTGTCATTTACGATTTTTCGATCGACAGTCCGGCGGCTCGTCTCTCTCGCATGGTAAACCCTAATCAACTCGTCAATCTCGCTGCGTTAAACTCATTTTTCCTTCATTGTTTATCATATTTACTCTCCTCGGATCTATCATCTCAACTCGCATCACTCAAGTAAGCCTTCCACAAATTTATTTTGTTCGTTTTTTTCCCAGATAGTCTATATTTATGTTTTGTGATTTTTGTGTATAAACTAGGTAAGATTCTTCGATTTCAAACCCTCTTACCTCCTTTTTCCATCATCATCTTATTTATCATCCCTAGATCTATTATATCAACTCGCAATATTCATGTAAGCCTCAACTAATTCTATTTAGTTTGTTTTTGTTTCGCGAATGCCCGACATTGATGGTAATTTTTGTTGTCATTGACAACTGATGATCTCATTCACCTATATTACTGCATAGAATGGTTATTAATTAAATGTACGAATTCGGAAATGATATTTGATGTGTTGTTGCTACTTATGTTTATCCTATTTTATATGAGAATCTATTAGACATATAATGTAATGGCTGTTGACCTCTATGGCCCTTCGATGCATCGCTATGTCCCATGATTCCAAATAAAAATGGGTTCTGCTGAGGGTTTACCCTAGTATTTTTTGAGGCCTTAGACAAGGCCTTGACAATATGTTTAAGATTTCTATAATTATCCATTACCTCATTATGATATTAGTTATTGAGAAAACATGTGATCATTTGACTAGTTGAATATCAATGGTTATTTTTAATTATCATACAATCATTTAAGTAGCCATATTTAATAATATTTAATTCCATCTATTTCATGCTGAAGTATATATTAAATTCATGTGTTTTTAGTTGTTCACCATTCCTAGTTTTTATATGTAAACCATTATTTGGGGGGTTGTCCGGGGGGGGGGGGGATGGGGGGCTGTCTAGAGGGTTGGGGGTGTCCAAGGGGGTGGGTCGGTGTGGGGGGATTTCCAAGGGGGTGGAGGCCTGTCTAGAGGGTTTTGGGGGTTGTCTGGGGGGTTGGGGGATGTCTAGAGGGTTGGGGGTGTCTAGGGGGGTGTCCAAGGGGGTCGGGGGTGGGGGGTGGTGTCTAGGAGGGGTGGGGGGTGCTGTCTGGAGGGGTGGGGTTCTATCCAGGGGTGGGGGGGGGGGGAGGGGGGGGATGTCCAAAGGGTTGGGGGGTGTCCAGCAGGGTGTCCAAGGGGGTAGGGGTGGGGGGGGGTGGTGTCTAGGAGGGGTGGGGGTGCTGTCTAGACAGGCGGGGGGCTGTCTGGGGGGGGGGGCTGTCCAGAGGGTTAGGGGGTATCCAGGGGGGTGTCCATGGGGGTGGGTGGGTGTGGGGGGCTGTCCAAGGGGGTGGGGGCCTGTCCAGAGGGTTTTGGGGGTTTGCTGGGGGTGGGGGCTGTCCAGAGGGTTGGGGGGTGTCCAAGGGTGTGTGTGTGGGGGGGGGGGCTGTCCAGAGGGTTGGGGGGTGTCCAGGGGGGTGTCCAAGGGGGTGGGGGGTGGTGCCCAGGAGGGGTGGGGGGTGCTGTCTCGAGGGGTGGGGGCTGTCTAGAGGGTTGGGGGGTGTCCGGGGGGGGGGTGTCCAAGGGGGTGGGTGGGTGTGGGTGGCTGTCCACGGGGGTGGGGGCCTATCCAGAGGATTTTGGGGGTTTTTTGGGGGGGTGGGGGGCTTTCCAGAGGTTTGGGGGTGTCCAGGGGGATTGACTACTACATCTTGGTTTCTGAGATTATGAAATGATGATTGTTCCATGATGATTGGCTTTACATTTTGATTTTCTCCATCTGAATTTTTATTTTAAATATGATTTGATTCTTAGGTTTACTCCATTTTCTCCAATTTTCTATCAACCATGTAGGTGCCATGGTTTTATTTTATTCAATTGAATTTAAAGCTGTTATATCTAACTATATTTTGTTTTAATAATAATTTCCAAGCATATTTTTTTTTAAATACGCATAGATTTTTTTTATATTTCAAAATTGTTTTACATTCAAATTATGATTTTTTTCATATAAACTTATATTTGTCTTATTTTAAAAATATATATATTTTTGATATTTTTTATAGGTAATAATGATTTGAAGTTGGATTATGGCACATAGAATGAGCAATGAATATGAGGAAGGTGGTGATGCCTTTTTGGAATTTTCTAAACGAAATCTTCCAAGTAGTGACATTTTTTTTCTGTCCATGCCTGAAATGTTTGAATATGAAGAAGTTGAAAAGTAGAGAGATAAAATATCATCTGATTTGTCATGGTTTTAATCCGAGTTACACCCCTTGGATTTGGCATGGTGAAGATGGATGAAATGTCACTGATGATGATGATTCACAAGATGGTAACTCCAATGGAATTGAAGAAATGATTCACGATATTGTAGCAGAAAAAATTGATATAGAACCGACAGTTTCATGCCTATATGGTGATGCTGAAAAACCATTATATCCTGGTTGTATAGATTTTACGATTTTTTCGGCAGTGTTAAGATTGATTAACCTGAAGGCGAAACATGGATGGAGTGATAGAAGTTTTACAAAGCTGCTACAATTGATGAAAGACATTCTTCCAAAAGATAACGATCTTCCAGATTCACATTATAAGGCCAAGAAAATATTATGCCCGATGGGATTGGGATACAAGAAAATACATGTCTGTCCGAATTACTGCATTATATATAGAAATGAATATGAATTTCTGTTAAAGTGTCCTAAATGTGGGACATCATGGTATAAGGTGAAAGAAAAATCACAGGCTAATGTAGAGATTACAAAGCTTCCTTCGAAGGTATTTTGGTATCTTCCTATAATTCATCATTTTAAACGTTTATTTTCTAAGTCACATGCTGCAAAAAGGTTAAGATGGCATGCTGATGAGTGGGTATGTGATGGAAAAATACGTCATCCAGCTGATTGTCCACAATGGAAGAAAATTGATGTGCAATATTTTACATTTGGAAATGAAATTAGAAATCTCAGACTAGGGTTGTGCACAGATGGAATGAATCTATACCGAACCCTTAGTAGCACACATAGTTCATGGCCTGTTTTATTCGTAATTTACAACCTCTGTCCTGAAGTTTGTATGAAGCTCAAATATGTCATGTTGAGTATAATGATCTATGGTCCAAATCAACCCGATAATGATATTGATGTTTACTTGTCACCGTTGATTGATGATTTGAAACTATTATGGGCTGATGGTATTAGGGTGTATGATTCTTATAAAATGTAATATTTTCAACTGCGTGCAGTGCTTCTGTTCACTATAAATGACTTCCCAGCATATGGAAATTTGTTTGGATACAGTGTTGAAGGGCATAAAGAATTTACAATTTGCGATCAACAGACGTCATATTGTCAATTGCATCATGGGAGGAAAACATTGTACATGGGTCATCGAAAGTTTTTGCCTATGGATCACCCTTATAAAAGACTAAAAAAAGGCATTCAATGGATCACAAGAATTTGATACTGCTCCAAAACCTTTATCCCTGGATCTGTATTTTGAGAGGGTGAAAAACCTTGATGTGACATTGGGAAAGACACAGAAATCTGGTAATGATAGCCATATTAAGAAGAAAAGGTCAATATTTTTTAAGCTACCATATTGGAGGTATCATGAAGCTAAACATAATATTAATGTCATGCACGTGGAGAATAATATATGTGATTTTTTGATTGGAACATTGTTAGATATTAAAGGAAAGACTAAAGATGGTTTGAATGCAAGATTAGACTTACTATCAATGGGAATACATTTGGATTTAGCTCCCACTCCTAAAGGAAGACGAACATTTCTTCCCCCGACTTGTCACACATTATCGAAGAGGGATAAAATTAGCTTTTGTCAGTGTCTTCATGATATCAAAGTGCCTCAAGGTTATTCATCAAATGTAAAATTTTTTGTCTCATTGAAGGACTTAAAGTTGATAGGTATGAAATCACATGATTGTCACATCATGATGCAAAAAATTCTACCAGTTTCATTGCATAGAATATTTCCCATTCGTGTCAGAAAGACTATGATGAAGTTGTGTTATTTTTTCAATTCAATTTGTAACAAGGAGATTGATGTGAATGATTTGAACATTTTGGAAAAGGATGCAATTTTTATACTTTGTCAATTGGAAATGTATTTTCCTCTAACTTCTTTTGATATAATGGTGCATTTAATGATTCATCTGGTTCGAGAAATAAAGCTTTGTGGACCTGTATATCTTCGTTGGATGTATCCTTTTGAAAGGTATATGAAAATATTAAAGGGGTATGTTAAAAATCCATATCGACCTGAAGCCTCCATTATTGAAAAGTATATTTCTGAGGAGGTAGTAGATTTTTGTACGAGCTATTTGGCTGCGGCGTAACACACAAGTTTGCCTCCATCTCGCCATGAACAAGTTAATAATGAGGGAAAGGGGATTCGTGGATTGAAAGTCAAATCATTGTCAGCTAAACAGATGAAGAAGTTAGAATCATACATCTTGAATAACATAGCTGATGCTCAACCGTATATCACATTGCATATTAATGAGTTGAAACAATGTCATCCAAAGAAGAAATAAATGTGGATTTTGAATGAGCACAACAAAACTTTTTTTTCATGGATTAAAAAGACTTTGCTTGGTAGATTAGATGTATCAGAGACATTAAAATGGATAGTGGGTGGTCCATGTTTAAATGTGATAACATGTTCTGGTTATGAAATTAATGGCTATACATTTCATACGAAAGCTCAGGACAACATAAGTGCAGTTCAGAATAGTGGTGTATTGGTGTTTGCATAAGAAATGCATTTTTCGAGTGATAAGGACAAAAACCCAATTTCTGTATCAAGTTCATATTATTTAGTGATTTAAGACATATGGGAGGTTGATTACTTTAAAATTAAAGTTCTTGTTTTTAACTGTAAATGGTTTATCGGTAACAACAATGTCAGACACGATGAATTTGGAATGACACTTGATAATCTGAATAGATTGGAAGACACAACTGATTCTTTTATAATGGAAACACATGCAAAACAAATTTTCTATGTAGTAGATCAATTAGATATGCAATGGGATTTTGGTTTACAAGGGAAAAAACAATATGTTGGTGAGGATGAAGTTGATGAAGATGCTGATTTATGTGAGATCCCTACTTCCATGGAAAGATTAACAGAACATAATGATGAGCATGTTGAAGACATGGTTTGTGCCATAAGGAACGATCACGATGAAGGAATTTGGGAAAACAATACATTTGTACATTCCTAAAATTACAGGTAACATATGTTTATTTCTTGTTTACATTTTTTTCTTCATAAATGTTAGATATTGTATGTTTTTTATTTATTTAAACATGTTTTAAAACAAAATAAGTATAAGTTTTTGTTTGTTTAGTTTACTTTATCATGTTTACCATTACATGAATTATATATCTATTATTTTTGTTCAGTGACAATTACTTTACCATGTTTACCAGGTTTACCATGTTTACCATGTTTACCATCTTGACCATCTTGACCATCTTTACCATTGTTTAACATGCTTACCATATTACCAATGTTTACTATTACGTAACTTAGTACACTTTTCTATTTTCTTATTACAGTAGTATTAAAATATTTGAATTTGTATATTTTTGAACTAATTTTTGTTCTTTTGATTTGAAGGATAATGACAGATCATTCAGTTGATCAACCACATGATTCTGGAGATGAGAATATTGTTCATACCTCTGGGGAGGAATATTCACATGCTCCTATTATGACAAAGAGTTCAAAGGTTGGTAAACGTGGGTGAAAATGTTTACCAAAATTATCACTTGCCCGTATGCAGGATCAGAGGATAGTCATTGAGTTTGATGATGATGATATTCCTAGAGGTCCAAATGCTAAAGATTTTAAGAGTTTTGTAGCAACTCAGGCTAAGAGAAAAGTAAGCATTCTGTATGATGACTGTAGAAGTGTGGATAAAGTGATAATATCTCAGTTGTGGGAGACGATTCTGGTAAGATCTTTTGCTATTGTTTGACTATTCTTTCAATGTTTCAAGTATATATAATATTTTTAACCTCTTTTTTATCAGATGACATTTGATATTCCTGACATTGGAGGAGTCAGGAAGAAATGCTTATCATTGGTTTCCAGGAGATGGAGGGATTTAAAATCAACCCTCTCATATAATTTCATTTATGGTCATAGGATTCATGACAATCCATGTCATATATATCCTTTTATAGATGAAGACACATGGAGATAGTTTTTTGAAAGAAGAAGAAAAAGGTCATTTTTGGTAAGGGCAGTGTAAAATTTTATAAGCTCTCTTATATAAATGATCTTATTAAAGTTTTGTTAATGAATTCTTATTATTAATTTATAGAAAACAAGGAATTCTCATCAGGAGATCCAATATAAAAATGCATACCCCCATAGTTTATCTCGGGGAGGGTATGTATTTTTGGAAGAAAAAATGATGGTGGAAAAATTTCAACAACTAAGAGCTGAGTCTTCAAGATCTGGAGAGGTGGCCCCTCCATCCCCTCCATCTAGACATGAAAAATGGTAGAGATCTCGGAAAGGAAAAAAAGGGCAATATCTTTCGAAATATTTGAGAATCGTAGCTGAGAGGATTGTAAGATATCTATTTTATTTATTTAAGTTAACCATTTTATTCATATAATTTAAATCATTACAGAAATGTTCAATTAATTAATACAGGACTCTCTTGAGGAGCAGAGTTCACAGGGGACATTTACACCTACTGGGAGGGAAGATATTTTATCTATAGCATTGGGAAGGCCCGAACAACCTGGTCATGTAAGAGGATATCTGGCAGGTGTATCGGTAAGAAAAGTGTTTCCACGTTCTTCAACTTCTAACTTTGAGGGGGTTTATAAAAAAAATAGAATCCTTGGAGGCTGAAGTTCATAATATTAATGCGACTATGGAGGATAATATTAGAGCGTCGGTGCAGTCTATGTTTGTAGACATGCAAAGACAATTTCAGGATGTAGCTCCCACTCCTCCACCTCCCCCTGCAGACCCCATTATTTATCCTCCACCTCTTCCAGTAGCTCCCACTCCCCCACCTCAGCCTACGGACCCCATTTTTTATCCTACTCCTCCGCCGCAGCTTCCTACTTATTACGAGTTGTATGTTGATGATTATCAACATCATATAGTAGCATATGGGTTGCTATATTGTATAGGAGATATAGTTCATCATCAACAATTGGAGGTAGAGAATCAGAGGGTCACTGTACAGGATATTATAGATAGATCAGCTCGGGTACTATTACCTACAGATGAGGTGGTGACAGTTGGACATAATATCAGCCATTTTTTAATTTTTCCATCCATACTTCTTTGAATCATTACCATAGAGGTATGAATGTTATATCGTTTTTTTTATTAAAGTTGTTTTATCATTTGAAAACTAATATATTTTTCAATTTATTTTTACAGGAATACTTCAAAGGTAAAGAAATATTGTATAGACAACAACAAAGACAAATAGATATGACATCAGATACAAATTCTAGTAGTCTTGACAGATTTTCAAGATATTAAAATTTGTTGGTGGGTCATTATGAGTTTCCAATGGAAGCTCATGTTTGTGGATGTGAAATAAATGTTGGGATTATGAAAACTGATATCATGGAGTTTTTTACTGGAGATAAGTTGGGCATCAACATGGTGAATTTTTTTCCATGTAAGTCTTAACACATTTTCCCTGCATTATATTTATTAAAAATGTATACTTATGTCTGTTTTGTATTAGGTATCTTTATAAAATTTGTGAGAGGAATGAGCTGACAAATGTATATGGATTCATGGACCCGCAATTGATTTCCCTTTAATCATGTGCATTGGATGAGGAACAAAGAATGCTTTATATTGCTGAAAGACTTGAAAAGAATATAGTCATACAATGTTGGATGATTACTTTTTGTGAGAGGTATGAAATACATCTCTATCAAAGAGTTAATTATCTTTTAACATAAAAAATCACTAACATTAAATTTCCTTTTATCAGTGATCATTGGATGTTAGAGGTTTTTTTCCCAAGGGAGAAATAACTTTATTGGATATTCTCTGTCCATGATGATGTGTGGGAAAGTTTTAAGAATATATTGGAAAAGTAAGTTTCAATTTCTCAATAGTTTTATATATTATAATGAATTTTAAATTAACCCCATTCGTATTATTTTCTAATAGGGCATGGGCCTACTTTCGAAAAAAACAAAAAAATGAATGCAAAGATAAAATATGTAAATGAGAATGTAAATATCCATTTATAATTTGTACTTTTTGATTTATTAAATAAAAATAATATATTGAATTTACACTCATTCAAATAGAATTGTCATGAACAACAAGGCGTCATCGAAGGCAGATATTATATGTTAATATTTATGTATGAAATAATAACAACTGGGACAGTTGTGAATTTTGACCTGGTAAGATATCTTCTTAAACATTGCCATAATATTTCAATTTGATTTATTCATTATACATGTTAACTACTACCCTTTTAATTTGTATCTTTTTGATGACCCTCAACCCTATACTGCTGATGAAATCAAACACTTACAAGTGGAGTGGTCAAATTATTTTACTGGTTTGATTAAATTTTAGTTTTTTGTAATGTAAAATGTAATTTTAAATATTGTCGTTGTAATTGTGTATTTGGTAGTCGTTTAGGTTGGATTTAGTTTTTTTTTAAGTTGATAGTGTAAGTTTTGAATGTTATATATGTGAATGATTAATTTTTCTATACTTCTTGTTTTGGTCTACTTATGATGGTTTTTCTGGTACGGATTCTGGTATGGGGGGGAGGGGTTCCAAGGGTGTGGGGTGGGTATTCAGTGGGAGTGGGGGTTGTCCAGGGGTCTGGGAGGGCTGTCCGGTGGGGTGGGGGGCAGTCCATGGGGGGTGGGAGGGCTGTCCAGGGGTGTGGGAGGGCTGTCCAGGGGGGGGGGGTATACATGAGGGTGGGGGTAGTTGAGGGGTGTTTGGGGCTATCCAGGGGGTCAAGGGGCAGTCCAGGGGTGTGGTGGGGGCTCCAATGGGGTGGGGGAGGGCTGTCCAGGGTGTGTGGGGGGGTATACATGAGGGTGGGGGTTGTCCCGGGGTGTTTGGAGCTATCCAGGGGGCCGAGGGGTAGTCCAGGGGTGTGGTGGGGGCTGTCAAGTGGGGTGAGGGGGTGTTGTTCAGGATGGTGGGGGGTTGTAGAGGGGTGTTTGGGGCTGTCCAGGGGGTCGGGGGGCAGTCCAGGGGTGTGGTGGGGGTTCCAATGGGGCGGGGGCTGTCAAGTGGGGTGAGGGGGTGCTGTTCAGGAGGTTGGGGGGGGGGGCAGTCCAGGGGTGTGGTGGGGGCACCAATGGGGTGGGGGAGGTCTGTCCAGGGTGTGAGGGGTATAAATGAAGGTGGGGGGTTGTCCCGGGGTGTTTGGAGCTATCAAGGGGGTCGGGGGACAGTCCCTGGGTGTGGTGGGGGCTTTCAAGTGGTGTGGGGGGGTGCTGTTCAGAAGGTTGGGGGGTTGTCGAGGGGTGTTTAGGGCTGTCTAGGGGGTCAGGGGAAGTCCAGGGGTGTGGTGGGGGCTGTCAAGTGGGGTGAGGGGGTGAGGGGGTGCTGTTCAGGAGGGTGGGGGGTTGTCGAGGGGTGTTTGGGGCTGTCCAGGGGGTCGGGGGCAGTCCAGTGGTGTGGTGGGGGCTCCAATGGGGTGGGGGAGGGCTGTCTAGGGGGTATACATGAGGGTGGGGGCTATCAAGTGGGGTAAGTTTTATATGTTATCAATGTAAATGATTAAATTTTCTTTAGTTCATGTTTTTATCTCCTTCTATTTTTGTGGTACAAATTATTGATTTGGTTTCTGGTTGATTCTGGGGGAGTGCAGAGGACTGTAGTCATTTTTTTTGAAAAAAAATTTGTCTCCCACGTCGGTTATTTTATAATCGACGTGATAAAGAAATTGACAAGGGTTTATCACGTTGGTTTTTTCATAACCGACGTGATAAACATCTGTGGAATGGTTTATCACGTCAGTTATTTAATAACCGACGTGATAAAGGACCTGGGAAATGATTTATCACGTCGGTTATTGATTAACCGACCTGATAAACCCCCCTGGATTGGTTTAGCACGTCGGTTATGTAATAACCGACGTGATAAACCATCGCCCAGGAGTTTATCACCTCGGTTATTTAATAAATGATGTGATAAAATCCCCCACACGTGTTTATGACGTCGGTTATTATATAACCGACGTGATAAACCCCCCCATTTTATCACGACAGTTATATAATAACCGACGTTATAAACCCTACCCCCTGGGTTTTTTCACATCGGTTATTAATTAACCGACGTGATAAACACCGAAACGTTATGTTTGTTATGTCGGTTTTTAAATAACCGACGCAAAAAATGTTATTTATAACGTCGTCCGTATTAACGCCGGCTAAAAACCGACGTAAAAAATGAAAAATAACCGACGTAAATAACGTTTTCTACACTAGTGCAACAAAGGCATATCTATCCTTGTTTTCCATCTCACCCCTTTCAAAAACATGTGTTGGATTATGTACATACCTCCTCATATGCAACACTTGGAAGACGTCATGTACCCAGTATAACTATGGTACTAGAGCTAATTGGTATGAAACATATCCATATCTATGTAGTATCTAGAAATGGATAATTAATCTTAGAGATATCACTCCACCTTGGCCAATTATCTACAATTCATGTTGAGGTGAGACCCTTAAATACATATGGTCTCCATCCTCGAACTCCCAATTCCTCTATCATCAGTCCAAAAATAACTTAGGATGGATATGTGTAGTCCTCACCCACTCCTAGATGTTATTCACCTTCTATTTAGTGGCTCATACCAACTCAGGTCCCATAAGGTATGACTCTCCTAGGTCAATCTAGCATAATGGTGACCTGTAGTGTTTCACTTACAAGGCCTAGAATTGGTCCATACCGATGGTGGAATGGTGGAAGTTGTTGTACAAAAACTACACTAATATTAAGTGATCCTACCAACTATGGAAAAAGTCTAACAGGAAATCCCCCAAAATTTCCTGTAAGACTTGAATGGTCTTCTTAGCCTGGCCATCAGTATGGGGGTGAAAAACTATGCTCAAATTCAAATGAGTTAGAAAAACCTCCTATAATCCCTTCCATAAATGATATTTAAAGGAAGATTCATGGTCATAAATGATCATCGAGGGAACTACATAGATTTAGACTATCTCCTACATGTAGATTTACCTCAATTTATCTACTGAACACTTCTCTTAAATATTTAAAAAGTGGTTTGAATTTGTGAGTCAGTCTATGATAACCCATTGAACATCATTTCCAACAGATATATGTGGTAAACTAGTCAAAATGTCCATGGATACACCATACAACATAAACTCTAGAACTAAAGGGTTTGATCTAATCAAACTAGAACTTAGTACTTAGCCTTGACTTGATAAAAATTATGGCATCGAGTAACAAACTATGAAACTCCCTTTTTCATCCCTAACCACTAGAACTATCATTGAAGGCCATGATAAATCTTCATCATTCCTAGATATACCACTATGGGTGATTACGAAACTCCCTTAGAACCTCCTCTATCAGAAAAATTAGTCAAATCCTATGTCGTCTAAAATCAACAACATGATCCCCACCTTTATAAAATACATCATGGGCATGTTAAGTGGATATCTATGTATGTAGAGTCTCATATTTAGTATCTCCAATATTTACCTCCCTGACTCAATATAAAATAAGAGGGGTAAAAAACATTGTATTGAGTTAATATTATCCATTTCCATCCACAAAGTATAATTATAATGAGGTAAACTACTTTGATGCCTCGATCGGTAGCTGTGAACAAGATATCCAGTTGATATAATCTTTTACTATGTTCCCATTCATAGAAGTATAGAAAATCTCAAAGAAATAATCTCAGAGGGAGTCTAGAAATCACATCAGTACGAATTTAAGATCCTTATAAGACAAGATATATTTGAGACTCTAGTGGTTATAATTTATGATGAACCGCTCACCCATCAGGTAGTACCTCCACTTATTTAGTGTGAAGACTACTGATTTTAACTGAATATCAATTGGTTGTATAATTATACTGATGAGGTTTCAAATTATGTAAACCATAGGAAATCACCACCTTCCTCTATATCATAACACAACCAAGATCGATCCTTGATGCATCTCAAAAGACTATGTACTCAACACCCACCTCTAAAAATATCAACATGGGACCACTCATAAATATCTTCCACAACATCTAGAAAGCATGTTGAAACCTCTATTTCTTCATGAATTGATTCCCCTTTTTGGGTCATAGCTTTCTTGGGAGATTATATCCTAGAGAAATCAGTTATGAATCTATGATTTTAGCCTACCAAACCACTGAAGCTCCACACCTCCATCATGATCTTGGGTGTCTCCCAAGCTAAAACCACCTTGACCATTGTCAGGTCCACTAATACACTATTTTATTAGATAACATGTCCCATAAAGTGGACCTCTTGAATCCAGAACTATAACTTTAAGATAATCCTATAATTCTAGTGCTCTTGGCCTATGTCTTGAACTATCCCCAAGTGTATCACATGCTCCTCCTCTAACGTTGAGTACACTAGGACACATTGATGAAGACTACCATGAAAAATTATAATAATGGATAAAATATCTTGTTCGTGAGTGTAATGAACATTGTTGGGGAGTTCATCACACCCAAGGGAAACACCAAGTATTTATAGTGACCGTAGAGACATTGAAATTTCATCTTTAGTATATCAGTGTTTTGTACTCACAAATGGTGATATCCTGATCTGAGGTCAATCTTCGAGAACCATCGTGACCCTTACAACTAATCAAATAGGTCATTTAAACTTGGTAGTGGATATGTTTTCTTTTCACTCACCTAGTTTAGGCAATGATATGCTACATATATCCTTATGACCCGGTTCACCTTTTTTGAGAACAACACTAGGTCTTCCAATGGTGAAACATTGGGTCTGACAAATCCCTTTGCAGGTCCTATAACTGTTACCTCATATATAAAAGCTCTATGGGATCCTTCCCATATTCAAGCATCATTATCGGGGTCATACCAAGGTGTATATCAATGAAGAAGTCTATTTATTGGCATAGAGGTAATCCTAGAGTGCCCTCAGGAAAGACATGCTCATACTCCTCCATCACTTTAGGGAACCAAAAACTCAAAGAATCAACTACACTAAGGGCGATGATATCCAACTAATAAGTAATAATCTACACCCTATTTTTCATGAGTCCATCCTATGCTACTTGGGTTTCATTTTCACTCACAAAGGAATACCTCATCCCATCACTACAGACAAATAAAATCCTCCACCTGAAATAGTATATCAGGGAATGAATTGTAAATAACTATTCCATATCTAATATAATTTTTAAGGCCTCATCATTTCTACAAAGAAACCCCACATGAAACTATCACCTCTAAGAGTGATGTCACACCATCTACGAATCAATTCATTTTTCGATTGATTTTCATTCGTCATAGTAATAATTCAATTGGTATAAAGCCATATAAAACAACATACTAACTTGATTTTAATTAATCACAAGTAAATAAAAATTATGTGTCATTTTCAATAGCAAGAACGTCTAGTTATTTCACAAACAAATCAATGATCCATGATCCAGTCAACACTCTCCAACAGAATCTCATCCAACTATCTCTCCAAAATCTCCAGGGTTAGGAATATAACCCCTGTATTTATTAATAGAAGCATATTTAAAGACCAAAATCTGGTCATGGAAATTAATAAATAAAATAAATTATTCAATTTATTTATTTATAAATCCACCCATTCCTTTTCTCAACCTAAATGTATGATGCGTTCCCCTGTTATGTTGTTCCTAGGGTAGAATCCACCCTTTCAACTCAATAGAGACCTCAAATTTCTGATCAAGGACACATTTTAAAAGTTTGTTATACTTTTATAGTAAAATTTCATGTGCATGTAATTTAATATAATTATTATATTACAAAAATTACTTTCATGTACACTAGTACTCAGAATATCACATCATCTCAGCACCTAACTCAAAAAATAACCCTTAAAATATTAAAAAAACACATGGAAATATCAGAGTTGTTACATTATGATATGATGGATACATTATATTTCAATTGTAAGACCAGAAGGTTTTATTAGGATTCTCACCTAATAAATTTTATGCTCATAAAAAAAGGAAACCAAGGATCTTCACATAAGTCACCCATGATCATCACTTGAGAAAACCTTGTCTCATCACCTAAGGCATCATAAGATCATCACCTAAGTCATCCCAGGCCCTTCCATGAAGGAATATTATGCTCATCACATATTTAAACGAAGTATCATCACCTAATATATTTTAGAATCATCACCAACGGTATCCCATGCTTATCACATATGACTTCTTATGTTTTCCACATAAGGAAACCATCAGTCTTCACCAAAGGCATCCCGTTCTCATCAAATGGGGTTTCTTATCTTCATGAAAATGGGTACCCTAGAATAGTAACCTAGGATATAATTGTTTTCTAATAAATATGTGGGGTTGGTCCATCCCACACTCTTCTCATAGGGCATCTAATGATATTTCCTATAAGGAAAGAAAGGGATATACTTATACTTATCACATATGGGAGGTCACCAATTAATTTCTTATGTGGAAAATCCATTTACACTCATAAAATCAGGGAAATGATAACTTAAATTCTAGTATGGATGATCCAATTATTCTCCTTATGCAAGTATAGGTATAACTGGGAATCTAGTGGGAACGGTGCACTTATGCTAGTGATGTAAGGAAATGTATAGTTCCAAGTCTAGTGTAGACACTCTGAAATGCATTGGATTTTCTATAAAGGCATGGGTTTATTATCTTTCTAAAGGGATAAAGGAAGATAGAATTATGTCATAGGATAATTTAATTGGTGTAATAATAAAAAACAATATGGTTTATGTTTCATAGTTTAATTTAATTTCATAGGACTTATCTATTATAGCCAAATTAAAAAACCACATAGTTCAAGTTACACAGTTAATAGTCATGTCACTAGACTGGCCTATGAGTTTTAGTTCCTTGTGGTAAGTACAAAAGTTTCATGAAAGGTACAACATAAAGGTATTCAGTGGGGCTTATGCATTGGTGTCATCCAAAATATGCTTTGGAGTGAAAATCATCAATGTTTCCCATCCCATTATTGGTGAAAAGGGATCTGAAATGAAAGTCCATGATATTTTTGTGCATATAGATTTTGCATAGAGGAACATATATTGGATATAAATTGGTACCACATGGACTTGAAAATTTTAAATGTGTGTTATATTAAAGGATGGAATATAATGAGGGTCCATGGTATGTTATTCAAGTAAGTAGGGTGTTGCATGAAACCTCAAATTGCATGGAATTTTTGTCTTTTCATGATGTGAGTTCTTCCTTAGAGGGAGTTTCATGAGAACTTATAAAATGGAATTGAATTACATGAAATGATTGTGTGGTGGAATTATAATAGGTTCTCACCTATATGTATCCATAGATGTTACTTTGGGTTACATATAGTGTGAAATTCAGAGTTCTGCAGGATGAGAATTTCATCTTCCCCAAAATTATGAATCCAAGTGGTTTAATCCTTGAAATGGGATAAAATGGGGGTATTTATTAGTCCAAATATTGTGTAAATAGATGGATCATATAAGATTTATGTTCTCACCCAACCATAATTTCTCTTATATCCTTCTTAGAGAGGGTTTTTTATGATAACAAATACCCCTAAGAATTGGTCCTTAAGGGGAAGAAGATGATTTAATTTTGAGGAAAATTATGAAATTTGATAATTTTATCATCCATATTCACATTGTTTTGGATAAACATATACCTATTAATCAATTTTGAGGCCTCAAAGGGGACCACAATCACTTCATTAAAATTGAACAATGTAACGCCCCGACCCCAGTTACCCAGAGTCGGTGCATTACTTCGTAACATTGGCATGATCACAAGAAGATCAAATCTCGAAAGACCGATTGGTTTAGTAGCCTTGGAAACACTAGATATAATCATAAAGTTTTACATTACATTTCAAAGTGAAAAACTACTACAACAACAAAGTCTTCATATCCACACTATTAACCCCTCATAATATCCCTGCAAGTCATTCATAATTTACTTCTTCACTACCTGGGAAAAATAAAACATAGAAAAGGGGTGAGCTCAAATGCCCAGTAAGGATAACAATATAGCGGAACATTCAAAATAAGCATAAACATTTAAGGCAATGAATTACTAAAACAAAAGCCTTTTAAAATTGAACTTCAACATAGTATGGCAAAAGTAAAATGAAATAATGCCATTTACTTGTTCACATGGATATTCTACTAATCGAATAATCACATGCAAAAATCAATAACCACTTTCATAATGTTGGAATGCATAATGCTAAACATTAATTTCTTTGTCTAGGCCTCATCCCAAGACCTAGGGGTTACTTCTAACCGGAACCCAACCCGGAGTGCCTCTAATAACCGGACACCAACCCGGAGTGCCTCTAATAACCGGACACCAACCCGGGGTGCCTCTAATAACCGGACACCAACCCGGAGGGCATAATTTTACCAGTCCCTAACCTGGAGGGCTTACTTTAACCAGTCCCCAACCTGGAGGGCTTACTTTTACCAGTCCCCAACCTGGAGGGCTTACTTTTACCGGTCCCCAACCCGGAACATACTTGTTTAGCACATTCATCTGAAGAAAAGTTTGAAATATAACATAAACATTCGGATTAAAACTAGCATATGAAATGTCAATAGTTTCACCATAAACTATGAATGGTATAAAATAGCACATCCACAGTCAAAAATATCACAAAACCTTCAATACAATATAGAAGTTTTGTATTATAATAAATCAACTTCAAATAAGCGTAAAATCCATTAAAGGATGTTGACATAGATGAAATCAAAACACTTTTTAGAGAAATATCTCTTTCTATTTTTGAAATCATTTAAGAGCCATATAAAATAAAACATTTTCTTGAAAATATTCTTGTAAGCTTGTAAGGAAAGCTTTGACGATTTTATAACGGCGTAAAATAACCGCACGCGTCGTATAAGTTAAAAAAACATTCTTACCTTAATTCTTTCTAAAAGGTTAAAAATCACAATGTTTGGAAAATGACAGAAAGATTCCTTTATAAACCACTTATAAAAGTCAAAAATGGTATAAATGACTTTAACTCATATTCTAGTAAATAGTAAAAATGTTTTGAAATACATTTCTAAGAAACATGGATGTGGATGATAAAGAGGTCCCAGTAGATTATTACGTATAATACAACCTCGGATAATGAAGAGATTGTGAAATAACCCTTACCTTGTACTTTTCCTTGGTTGGGGTAGGTTAACCTCCTGTATAATGGTGAAATAGTTGTTATTAAATTATACAAGAATCATATATAATAATATGATATCATATATGATCTTTTAACATTGATTTGTTAATAATATCTTAGAATTATCGTCGTTTCGGGAGTTAACTTACTCATTTTCTTTTATATGTTTTGTTACATAAGTCATGGTTGTTGTATCTTATTCATATCCAGAATGATATCTAGTCCTTAAACATCATTTTTAAATCATCAAATGATAATTATACTTGAATGGATACGATGGAGAATGAATCTCATCGCGTTCGTGGAGACGGTAGTCCGTACGTACGCACGAGCGACAATATCATTCTTTTGATATTAAAATAATATATAAATGGATGGTATATCATATATACAGAATCATTAACATGTTATATTTATTATTTACATGAGTTACACATCATTATTATACCCATCCAAATAATATTATATTGAATAACAATTACACCACGACGTGGAGACGGTAGGCCGTACGTACGCACGTATGGTGACATGTTATTCAAAGGGTGGATAGAATACTGAATATGGTTGTACCATACTTATAATAACATCACATTATATGTGATATACTGGAGTTATTATTTTAGAATGGTAAGAACAAAGGAAGAAGAAGTGGAAGAAGAAATGAACTTAGAAAAGGGTGGTGAAATCATTACCTCTTCTTCGGGTTCTTCCTTTTGATTTGATCAAAAGGGCTCCTTAGGTTGTCTTTCTGATCAAAATAAGGCCTCTAGGTTGTAGTGAGAGATGTTGGGAGAGTATTTGGGCAGAGTTTGGCCGAACCAAAAGGTTTTCAAGGTGTGAAGAAATGATAAGAGGGAGTGCCCTTTTATAAGAGGGGTGAGGGGCACCTTTGGAAAAGCTAGAAATATTAATTTATAATAAATTCATATTCGGTTTATAATGGCTCCAAATCTTATTATTAAAAGGTTAAGGTGGGGATAGGTCGAAAACCACTCAACCAATAGAATTTAGACAGGTTTGGGTACTTATATTAACCTTATCTTTAAGTATTAACTCTAAGTTAATTAGTTTCACTTTTACAATGTCTCTTTGTATTTTTATATAATATGGTTAATACACTTACTATATACATCCAAGAGACCCCCAAGTGGTACATTAATGATGAAACTATCATGATATAAGTCTCTTGGCCGAACCTTAGATTTTTAGGAATTTAATATCAATTAATAATATAATATTTGTTGTAAGAACTCTTTTATGTCAATTTTGACACTATTCAATAGTTGATTTTTGTGAAACTCATAACAGATTGATTACTTCGAAAAAAGTCCATTAAATCAATCCTAATATATCATATTATCCTATAAAATTAGTTTAATTCATTAAAAGTTTCATATTATATTTATTTGGGTATTTATAATATCAATTATTTTAATTTTTCACTATTATAGTAATTACTGCATCATCATTGTGTCATAAATAAAATACATTATTTAATGTCTAAAAATTATAAATAAAATATCATTATGTAGTAAATCTTTTTATCTTTCTAATGAATATTTATAATCTAAAATCCAACATATATAACCCTATGTAACAATTGTTTGTCTAAAAGATATATGCTTGTGTCATTTTTGTATTCATTTTAACTTAATTAAAATAAAGTGTCATTATCACTTACAAGTGGATCCATGGGGTCCCAAAATTGACACAAAGATGCCCATGGTCGACCATATATCAACCAATAGGGTTAAGACACGTTTTATGGTAATTTAGTATTATTATAATATTATTTTGTAACCCTTATTTACCGGATTTACCCTTAACCATGGTAAATAAGATATTTACCGCAGTAATTATTCAAAATGTCTAAAAATAAAAGTTACCTATTTACACAATTTGAACATCCTGATTCCAAATATGGAATCCATTTTTCTAAATTCAAAACACAGAAGTGGCAGAAATTAATTTAAAATTAATTCCCGCTGTCAAAACAAAAAGCGTGTTTTTAAGAGATAATAACTATCAAAAGATTGACACTTGTTTATGTTCGGTTTAACTGTAAAATTTTGTCTAATGACCAACATTATATTAAATTGTAAAACTATATTCTAAATATACTTTAAAACCACTCAAATTCATAATTTATCACTATTAATTATTTTGATTAAAAAAGTTGTTTTTAATTAAAATTTAGTAATTTTCACTATTCATCAAAATATGAAAGTTATCCGAAATGTACCAAAATTTCACCTTAGGTTAAATTAGATATTCCGAATCCAAAAATGAATTCCATTTTGAAATATAAAATATATATAATTTTAAAAAGTAGGTATTACTATTCACAACGGCTAGTTTAATTAGTTGTGGTGTGTGTTAGAACTCGAGGTTGCGTACAACACACGTTATCGCATTATTCGAAGGGAAACGTACCGTGGAAGCTTGGGGTGTTTCATTTTAAATTTTTGATGTCCCCATTTAGTCAAAAAGTTTAAAATATTGTATTTAAAAAGGTTTCACTATTAGAAGTTGATAAAAGTGAAATACTGAAAATGAATCTGTTCTTGCAATATGACTAAGAAACTCATAATAGGGATTCTAAAATTATAAGGATTATATAAAGTTAAAAATGTAGTTAATACTATTCATGACCTCTTTTAATGGTGTGATTGAACTCGGTGTTGCGTGTAGTGCAAGTTATTGAATTATTTTTAAGAAATAACACACTCTGAAATCATGGGGTGTTACATTCTCCCCTCCTTCAATAAATTGCGTCCTCGCAATTTGAAATTGTTCTTCAAAAATAAAAGGTTGAAAGTAGAAAATATATTTGTGGGAAAACCCACATCGGAAATTGGGTTACTAAAATTTAGTCTTAATATGAGGAAAAGAGAAATGAAAGGGTCACCACCAAATTATGATCTCGATTAGGAGAACATTGGTGGCAATTAGAGACATATAATTGGAGGAAAAACGTAAATATTTATAGGTAGTGATTGAGGTCATCAATCACAAACAAGTAAAAAATTGAGGTCCTTAAACTCATCAATCTATGATGATTTGAAGTACCATCGGTTCAACAAAACATAGGGTATTAGGATAACACATTTTTGACTTTTCAAAATATCCTAGTTGAAATCCCACATCGAAAAATGAATTAATGAGGCCTCTATTTAAAATAAAGAGTCGAAAGTATGAAGATTACCGAAAATAACACATACTAGGGTTCCATGTAGGAAAATATGGATATGGAAGAAAAATCTAACCATCAATTATCTGATGGAGAGTGGTAGAGAACATGGCTATGAAAAGGCCAACAATCCCAAAGCCATAAATTAGTGATGATTTAAGGTACCATCTAGGACAACATTTTTGTTCTAAGTTGCTTTTCTTAATATTGAGGAATTTATTTATGATATTGGCTAAGATCATAAGGATATATACTTACTTTATAATTAGATTTTTGTCCATTAATAAATTTCTACCATAAACTCATCTTTCACTCGTAAAAAAAATTATATTTATACTATTCGTACAGGGTTCCAAAATAAAAGAATTTATAATTCATCTACCATATCTTTTAAAAAAACTACATTATTTAATCCAGGACATCTCTTGGGCCAGTGGTAGGTGATACACCCTTGTTGCCCTTTGGTTGCGGGTTCAAGTCTCGCAGCTTTTCCGGACGCGACGGGTTGCCGCCCGATCTCCGGGTTGTCCTTTTATGGAAATCCAAAATAATCCAAACTAGAACTATCCAAAATACTTCTATCCAAACTCGCAGTCCAACATTTATAAGGAAGGTAAACATAATATAGATCCTTTTTACCCCGTAATAGCATATGAATACCTTCATCATGTATTACCATATTCCTTATTGATTACATTCATGTTCCCTTATTCCATATAGAATGCTGGATATACTTCATTAATCCAAAAATGTTTTAAACCCCAACAATGATGGAATATACAAATCATTAATCAGCTTCAAGGTAGTCAATAATATCTAATATAATTTATCCAAATCAATCACATATTATTCCAAAATCACTACCTCAGTATCAGAACTATATTATGATTTATCATTCTCTCAACCATATATTTTCCAAAAATTTATCCTGCTATTGAGTCACTTTTCTTTGTTCCACACAATCTCAAGTCCTTAATGAAATAGTACTGCAGTACAATCCTTATATACTCCATAATTATTATATCAAGTACATTGTTGATACAATACTCAATTGACATAATCAACATAAGAACTCTAATCATTCCTCTTCATCTATGGTAGTATCATAACTTGATTATTATCCAATAACATCATTTGCGGTATAGTCTGATGACTGGGACATAGGTTCGCGTAGTGTCCAAACTCCTTGCAAATGAAGCATTGTACATTTAAAACCATTTTCTTACCCTTGCAGTCACGTAATTTGTGCCCTTTTCCTCCACACTTATAACAAACTCCCATTCCTTTCAGGCAAGTTCCAGGGTGTTTCTTTCCACAGTTACCACATATGGGAAAATTCTTCTTTTCCTTCTTCCCTTTATCCATCTTTCTATCTTCCATCCTTTTCTTCTCTTGCTTCCCTTCAAAGCCATAGGACTCAGTAAACTCTTTACTTATCAACACATGATATTATTTCTTCATATGATGATAATACATGGGAGACTATTTCTATTATAAATTCTAGCTTAAGACCATGAAAGATATGATCCTTCCTTCTCTTTGGATCATGTGCATTTCTGGATTTCTCATTCCTTCTATTGGGCGCCATTTCTAAACAATGGCATACACTAGATCAGTTTATGAATCAAAATACATAATCCCATACTTATAAAACACTTAACATAAATTGAACTATTTATGGATATAATCCATAATCATAAAAATGTCTCCTTTGAGGATGTATATACTCATAAACCCTTCATAATGATTTGTAAATAAAATGAGAGTTATCCTAAGCATATCCCCCGGGAGTGTCGTAACCAAGAGTGCAGCAAGGCCCGTTGTCGTGCACCAGTTCCAGTTCGAGTCTAGCTCAAAGCGGTGTTTTCGGGTTTTACCCCTAGGTACATCTGTGCCAGAGCCGCCTCTACCTGCTCGTATCCAGACAGAGATGTATTGCTTGGAAAACTCACAAAATCTCTACAATACCAAAATCCTAGGAAGTTCTTCTATACTAATCCTCAAAGTTCATCTTATGTCTACGTGCTCTAATCAGAGTTTATCTAAATCTAGCTTCCAAGGTTTGTACTAAACTTCCTCTGATACCAACTGTAACGCCCCGACCCCAGTTACCCAGAGTCGGTGCATTACTTCGTAACATTGGCATGATCACAAGAAGATCAAATCTCGAAAGACCGATTGGTTTAGTTGCCTTGGAAACACTAGATATAATCATAAAGTTTTACATTACATTTCAAAGTGAAAAACTACTACAACAACAAAGTCTTCATATCCACACTATGAACCCCTCATAATATCCCTGCAAGTCATTCATAATTTACTTCTTCACTACCTGGGAAAAATAAAACATAGAAAAGGGGTGAGCTCAAATGCCCAGTAAGGATAACAATATAGCGGAACATTCAAAATAAGCATAAACATTTAAGGCAATGAATTACTAAAACAAAAGCCTTTTAAAATTGAACTTCAACATAGTATGGCAAAAGTAAAATGAAATAATGCCATTTACTTGTTCACATGGATATTCTACTAATCGAATAATCACATGAAAAAATCAATAACCACTTTCATAATGTTGGAATGCATAATGCTAAACGTTAATTTCTTTGTCTAGGCCTCATCCCAAGACCTAGGGGTTACTTCTAACCGGAACCCAACCCGGAGTGCCTCTAATAACCGGACACCAACCCGGAGTGCCTCTAATAACCGGACACCAACCCGGGGTGCCTCTAATAACCGGACACCAACCCGGAGGGCATACTTTTACCAGTCCCTAACCTGGAGGGCTTACTTTAACCAGTCCCCAACCTGGAGGGCTTACTTTTACCAGTCCCCAACCTGGAGGGCTTACTTTTACCGGTCCCCAACCCGGAACATACTTGTTTAGCACATTCATCTGAAGAAAAGTTTGAAATATAACATAAACATTCGGATTAAAACTAGCATACGAAATGTCAATAGTTTCACCATAAACTATGAATGGTATAAAATAGCACATCCACAGTCAAAAATATCACAAAACCTTCAATACAATATAGAAGTTTTGTATTATAATAAATCAACTTCAAATAAGCGTAAAATCCATTAAAGGATGTTGACATAGATGAAATCAAAACACTTTTTAGAGAAATATCTCTTTCTATTTTTGAAATCATTTAAGAGCCATATAAAATAAAACATTTTCTTGAAAATATTCTTGTAAGCTTGTAAGGAAAGCATTGACGATTTTATAACGGCGTAAAATAACCGCACGCGTCGTATAAGTTAAAAAAACATTCTTACCTTAATTCTTTCTAAAAGGTTAAAAATCACAATGTTTGGAAAATGACAGAAAGATTCCTTTATAAACCACTTATAAAAGTCAAAAATGGTATAAATGACTTTAACTCATATTCTAGTAAATAGTAAAAATGTTTTGAAATACATTTCTAAGAAACATGGATGTGGATGATAAAGAGGTCCCAGTAGATTATTACGTATAATACAACCTCAGATAATGAAGAGATTGTGAAATAACCCTTACCTTGTACTTTTCCTTGGTTGGGGTAGGTTAACCTCCTGTATAATGGTGAAATAGTTGTTATTAAATTATACAAGAATCATATATAATAATATGATATCATATATGATCTTTTAACATTGATTTGTTAATAATATCTTAGAATTATCGTCGTTTCGGGAGTTAACTTACTCATTTTCTTTTATATGTTTTGTTACATAAGTCATGGTTGTTGTATATTATTCATATCCAGAATGATATCTAGTCCTTAAACATCATTTTTAAATCATCAAATGATAATTATACTTGAATGGATACGATGGAGAATGAATCTCATCGCGTTCGTGGAGACGGTAGTCCGTACGTACGCACGAGCGACAATATCATTCTTTTGATATTAAAATAATATATAAATGGATGGTATATCATATATACAGAATCATTAACATGTTATATTTATTATTTACATGAGTTACACATCATTATTATACGCATCCAAAAAATATTATATTGAATAACAATTACACCACGACGTGGAGACGGTAGGCCGTACGTACGCACATATGGTGACATGTTATTCAAAGGGTGGATAGAATACTGAATATGGTTGTACCATACTTATAATAACATCACATTATATGTGAGATACTGGAGTTATTATTTTAGAATGGTAAGAACAAAGGAAGAAGAAGTGGAAGAAGAAATGAACTTAGAAAAGGGTGGTGAAATCATTACCTCTTCTTCGGGTTCTTCCTTTTGATTTGATCAAAAGGGCTCCTTAGGTTGTCTTTCTGATCAAACTAAGGCCTCTAGGTTGTAGTGAGGGATGTTGGGAGAGTATTTGGTCAGAGTTTGGCCGAACCAAAAGGTTTTGAAGGTGTGAAGAAATGATAAGGAGGAGTGCCCTTTTATAAGAGGGGTGAGGGGCACCTTTGGAAAAGCTAGAAATATTAATTTATAATAAATTCATATTCGGTTTCTAATGGCTCCAAATCTTATTATTCAAAGGTTAAGGTGGGGATAGGTCGAAAACCACTCAACCAATAGAATTTAGACAGGTTTGGGTACTTATATTAACCTTATCTTTAAGTATTAACTCTAAGTTAATTAGTTTCACTTTTACAATGTCTCTTTGTATTTTTATATAATATGGTTAATACACTTACTATATACATCCAAGAGACCCCCAAGTGGTA
This sequence comes from Viscum album, assembly GCA_963277665.1. Classification (NCBI taxonomy): domain Eukaryota; kingdom Viridiplantae; phylum Streptophyta; class Magnoliopsida; order Santalales; family Viscaceae; genus Viscum; species Viscum album. The sequence continues at coordinate 279,039,308 of OY728137.1, forward strand.
CATTAATGATGAAACTATCATGATATAAGTCTCTTGGCCGAACCTTAGATTTTTAGGAATTTAATATCAATTAATAATATAATATTTGTTTTAAGAACTCTTTTATGTCAATTTTGACACTATTCAATAGTTGATTTTTTTGAAACTCATAACAGATTGATTACTTCGAACAAAGTCAATTAAATCAATCCTAATATATCATATTATCCTAGAAAATTAGTTTAATTCATTAAAAGTTTCATATTATATTTATTTGGGTATTTATAATATCAATTATTTTAATTTTTCACTATTATAGTAATTACTGCATCATCATTGTGTCATAAATAAAATACATTATTTAATGTCTAAAAATTATAAATAAAATATCATTATGTAGTAAATCTTTTTATCTTTCTAATGAATATTTATAATCTAAAATCCAACATATATAACCCTATGTAACAATTGTTTTTCTAAAAGATATATGCTTGTGTCATTTTTGTATTCATTTTAACTTAATTAAAATAAAGTGTCATTATCACTTACAAGTGGATCCATGGGGTCCCAAAATTGACACAAAGATGCCTATGGTCGACCATATATCAACCAATAGGGTTAAGACACGTTTTAGGGTAATTTAGTATTATTATAATATTATTTTTTAACCCTTATTTACCGGATTTACCCTTAACCATGGTAAATAAGATATTTACCGCAGTAATTATTCAAAATGTCTAAAAATAAAAGTTACCTATTTACACAATTTGAACATCCTGATTCCAAATATGGAATCCATTTTTCTAAATTCAAAACACAGAAGTGGCAGAAATTAATTTAAAATTAATTCCCGCTGTCAAAACAAAAAGCGTGTTTTTAAGAGATAATAACTATCAAAAGATTGACACTTGTTTATGTTCGGTTTAACTGTAAAATTTTGTCTAATGACCAACATTATATTAAATTGTAAAAATATATTCTAAATATACTTTAAAACCACTCAAATTCATAATTTATCACTATTAATTATTTTGATTAAAAAAGTTGTTTTTAATTAAAATTTAGTAATTTTCACTATTCATCAAAATATGAAAGTTATCCGAAATGTACCAAAATTTCACCTTAGGTTAAATTAGATATTCCGAATCCAAAAATGAATTCCATTTTGAAATATAAAATATATATAATTTTAAAAAGTAGGTATTACTATTCACAACGACTAGTTTAATTAGTTGCGGTGTGTGTTAGAACTCGAGGTTGCGTACAACACACGTTATCGCATTATTCGAAGGGAAACGTACCGTGGAAGCTTGGGGTGTTTCATTTTAAATTTTTGATGTCCCCATTTAGTCAAAAAGTTGAAAATATTGTATTTAAAAAGGTTTCACTATTAGAAGTTGATAAACGTGAAATACTGAAAATGAATCTGTTCTTGCAATATGACTAAGAAACTCATAATAGGAATTCTAAAATTATAAGGATTATATAAAGTTCAAAATGTAGTTAATACAATTCATGACCTCTTTTAATGGTGTGATTGAACTCGGTGTTGCGTGTAGTGCAAGTTATTGAATTATTTTTAAGAAATAACACACTCTGAAATCATGGGGTGTTACAAACAATTTCTCTATTTTCACAAAATTCATACTTGTGTGAAAGTCCCAAAACCAAGATCCTATCTTTTTGAGAAACTCACCATTTAAAAAAAACTTCTTTAGTGAATGATAGTTCAATAAAGAAAAATTCAACAATTTTTTAGGTTTCACTTACAAAAATATAGGTTATGTTAAATAGTTGCACAAATACAACTTAGATGATTCTCTAAGAAGTCATCAAATGGACAATTAGAAGGATGAATCTTCTATAGCTCAAAGAAATGATATAGAAAAGAAACCATATATTAAATCAGGAAAATAGATTCAAACACTAAACTAAACAATGGTTGGATTTATGATAGCGAAACATAAGGAGAACATGATATGAAACCAACCACCTCTATATAGTTTTGGGTTGCAAGATGATGTTAGCATTCCAAAAAAAACCTTGAATCTCTATGTTACTAGTTAATACACTCACCATGAGATGTGTTGTAAAAAATAACCACTGTTGGTCAATCTATAATAGATCAAATCTAAAATAGATCTATATGTTCTAGAACCCAACCAATAAGGTCAGTGGAGAGTTAAAAACTTTTAATGTATCTACTCTGAACTGATCTAGAATTTACCAAATTAGCATTGTAGAGAGCCACTGGGTATTGACAATGGAATATGACCTATAGTTAGAGGGAAACACAACAAATGAGTATAATTGGGCTTATTAGGTCCTCTAGACATGTGAGGATTTTAGATACCTCCTTTGTGAGTTTTAATTGTAAAAGGTAGTGTAGAACTCACTATTACCCAGCTATCAATATCTATACATATTGTTAGATCTTATCAGAAGGTGTATGAAAATATTCCTCCTCCATCATAGTGATGCAAGAATCAATGTTTGGTATCTTCACATGATCATAGGGATACCAATCCACGATGGGATGTGTGAATTATTTCTATTAGTGTTCAGTTACAAGTATGAAAAAAATAAGATTCCATTGATTATGAGGGTTCTACTTGAGAAATTAATAAGTGAGTAGTGACAAAATACCTCACTGTACTCGAATTTCTCTTTCAATATGTGGTTTTAGATCATCCTCATTATGTATCATTCTTGTATTCCAAGTAGGCCGAATCTATTCTCAATATCATGAACATAATGTATACCTAGGTCATAATGGACCTTTCTAAAATAAATTTAACATATTGAGTGGGGAATCTTCTTGAAGGATTGGAGCATGAATCTAAAACTAGAATAAATCATTGTGGTGGTTCATAAAAGATGGTTAATTTCATTGAAGGATGCTCATATGGGGTTATGGTGAGGTACCATCATCATGGATGAACAAAAAGTGCAAGGGCCCACTGTGGTGGTTGGTTTATCTTATTATTGTCAAAAAAATGGAGTGTATTGAGTTATTTTCTTAAATTATTTTTGGTGGTGATAAAAAAATCCCATAAGCATGAATAAGTAAATAAATCCAAGAGAATAAATTCTAGAGAAAAGAATATATTTTATCATAACTTGAATAACATGAGTTAGTAACCAAATGTGCCACTTCGGTGGTGGCATGGTGGTGAAAGAGTGGGGCACAACAACTCCGTTCTTTGGGAGGTTCAAGGTTCGAATCCTGGGAGCCCGCTTTCTGGGAGAGCCTCTCCCCCGGGATCCACCCATCTTTCCGGGTCACTCGGTCTCAACTAGGCGGGGAAAATGAGGCGCGACCCAATGTGTTGACAGATTTCTTTGACGAACCATCACCGATTAGGCTGGCACCCTTCGGGATGATTTTCCATCTCGGTTAGAAATAGATCCTTCTTCAGCTAGGGCTCTACCTTAGGGGAAGGGAAGGGGGGTTCCCATGTGTGGAGGGTTTGAAAAGGGAACACATGGGAATTCCCTTTTTAAAACGAAAGTTTGTAACCAAATATAATGTTCTCAATTTTTCCATGTATTATTTTTAAATATTATATGGAATTACTTTGAGATTGGGTTCTAAGAAGACGTGTGATTCCAAGGCCCGGTGTACCCGGAATTAATTTTTGAATAATATTAAAATATCAAATAGCACATGCATGCAATTTTCTTGAAAAAGTAGAATAAATTATTAACAGGTACCTGAATCAGAAATCTGGTGGCACCATTGCAATCAGAGCAGCGATTTTACCCATGGTATGACCTAATTTTAGCTGACATGGGTTAAATGTGAACAAATAGTCATTGACGTTTTAATAAATAAAAGAAAATTGAAATTTTGTTTCTTTTAATGCTTCACAGTGATGCAACAATGTTTATTTTAAATTAGTATTTTAATTAGAGATCCACGATTAGGCTCATAGACTTGGAATTTTTTAGAGGCTCTCGAGGGAACCCTTGAGAACTCTCTCAATGGAAAATGACGATGATGCTTGGATTAGAGATTGACAGACATTGTTTTGGACAAATCTCACCAATGGTGGAGACAAGAAAATCGATACTCTTTAGCTAATTATCAAACCCTGAGTTAGGATGTTTTTATTTTGATTTATCCTTCCCCGTTCTTAGATTAAATGATGAATATAGACCAACCCACAAATAAAGTTGATCCGCAGTTCTCTCACTCCTACGAGATGGGTTTAACTGTATGATTTATGGGGTTAATTTATTGTTTAATTTTTTGATCATTCTTAAGAGAACGAATCAAGATCGAAAAAAAAAATTGTTGAGGTATATTCCTCGGTTTTTCTCCGTGTGCGTATTTCATATCCCCTATATATTCTACGCGTTCATCGTTCTTTGTGGGTTATGAACGATTGATCGTTGCGCCGCCATTTAATGGAACAGAGATTCAAAATTGAAGATATTACATCAGAAAGACCAAGAAGAGGTATGAAAATGAAGATGATGGATGAATAAAAGTTATTTAGAGGATATCTATATTCAATCTATTTTTAGGTTGGTGATCAGAATCATTTTTTGGAGCCGATTGAAATCCTGAAACCCACCGATTTAGTATTTTGATGGAGAGATGACCTTGGATCTCATGTTTCAAGGCGAATAAAGCATTGTATTGAACATTAGAGGATTAGTAAAGGAGAAAAGAGGAAGAACAAAGGTTGAAAATTTGTGATCAACATGGCGTGTAACCTGGGGTTATACAGCGTGTGGCCCCCACTTAGAAGCATCTAGGTTTTCGGGAGGCAGTAAAGTTTCACACGGCGTGTGATCCCTATCACACTACATATGGGCCCTTCCTCGTGACTCAGCATATATATCGAGAGATACATAGACACATGGTGTTGTATACAGGTTTCCTACACGGTGTGTAACCCACCACATGACTTGGCCCAGAATAGTTACATGGGTTATCCCGGGTACTAGTACATAGGTATGTGGACATAGGTTGACACCATGTACTGAAACAAAAAAAAAGTACATGGGTGGACCCCATATGGAAGGACACAGTGTTTGACCCTAATACAGGTCGTGTACCCCTTTCTACATGGATTGAATCTCTTGTCTAGTGTATCTTGGAAAAGCTTCATTAGTGTTCATTCCCTTGATGTTTTACCTGAAGGTTAATGAGTATCATTTTCTGCTCATAGAAGAATGATCCCTTCAGCAAGAATTTCTAGATAGAGTTCTTGGAATCACCTCTAAGAGGTTCGGAGCAGGATCCTCTATTCATTCTCAGTGCCCTATGTTTAGTCCTTGGTATTGACATGACCAACTTCACCGAACGTGAATCCTATAATCAGTAGGTTAATCCAGATGGAGTTGTTGGTATCACCCCATGGACCTGGCTGATATCCTCATATGTTGTATCATATCTCTCTTCAAATATCTCGGTGTATCTCTCTCATGATGGTTTCTGATGAACAATATTTCTCGGATGGACATCATTAGTGCTATCAAAACCAGGAGTGTGTTCTCCCAGATGAGTGATTCATAAAATCTTCATGCTGAATCTCTAGTGCTGGTATACTATAGTTTTTAATTACCTTTAGAATTCATGTCTTAGTTTGAGTATATCTGGATATTCTTGATATATGTGTTGTAGATATAGATTGTGTAGAGCTAACTATATCTTCCTTTATTTATTTATTTGTGGTTTCGGGGTGTCCTATTGAGTATTGTTATACTCACCCCTGCACAGGCTTTATCCGCATGTTTTGTGTATTGTAAAAATTAATGACCTTTTGATGGAGTCTAGGGCGGACTAGGATCAGACTGAGTTTTTTGATTTTAGGAAGGCCGAGGTGTTCCTACATCTTTGAGAAACAGTCCCAATACCTATTTTGTTTATAAGCTGGAATTTGTAGTGTACAAAATCTTTATTTTGGTGGGATTTTATTCTTGTCTGGTTTACTTTATTGCACTTTAATTTTATTCCATACTCTGGTTGGGATAGTGGTATGAATGAATTTAATTTCTTAGTGGTTTTTACATTTCAGAATTTATGGGATTGGAGATGTGTGCGTGCATACAGGTACATAGGAAACACCTCCCATGTTAGTGATATGCCTACCCGGTTCTAGTCACCAACCCCTGACCTAATGGGGTGGTCTTGGGGAGTCACGACATGGGCCCCATTGGGATGGGTTGTGATAGAGATTTATTAGAGGTGGTCAGTTCTATCGTAGGACCAAGAGTCTATGAGATTGGTCTGGAGAAACAGTGTTAAGTGTTTCGCATTCTAATTTCAAGCCAGGGACTCCAGTGTTGGTGCAGGCAGATGACGTATCCATACACTAGGACAATGGTAACCTACTTTTTGATTTGGTACATGAGAACACTAGTTGTAGAGAAAATAATGGCACGTGCATCATATATGAATGAGTTTTGGTTCCATGCCCTTCTAGAGTCAGATCTCCAGATATACTCATTGATCGAGGTACATCTTGTTTTCTTATAGGATTCCCTTGAGATGCATGCCAACTTGGACTCAATAGCTCGATCAAGAGGATGACCCCCTCAGCAATGAGGCTTCAATAAAGGGACCAGTTACCCATATTTCACTTCCAGGTGCTGCACCAGCTAGACCTCCACCTGCAAAGCAGTACGTGGTTCCCACAATACTAGTAGATGAGGAGTGTAGGATGATCATGCTCCATGAGTTTCAAGGATAGAGACCCATCTGGTTTCGAGGTGAGCTTGACCCTCAGGTGGTTGATGACTATCTTGAGGTTGTGACTAGAGTTTTCTATCCAGTTTGGAAAACAACGGACTAGATGGTGATCCATCCAATGAGTCTTCTACATGGATCAGTAGGGAGATGTTGGAGTTTGGCTATCCAAACTCATGATGAGGAGACTATTTTGTGGAAAGAGTTTGAGAACCACTTAACATAGGATTCCCCACCATTTACACTGAGAGATGTGCATATAGAGGAGGTTCTTCATCTCTAGTAGGTTTGCATGATCGTGGATCATTATTCATCGAGGTTCACCAACCTTTATAGGTACTTTATGAATATGGTTAGAGACCAATACTTATGGGATTAGACCTTCAAGTGTGGTTTGTGTATAGACATACAAGATAAATTTATCCCCCTATTTATTCTAATTTATGATGGGGTGCTTGAGTGGGCTCTGGTGGTCAAAAGATTCTTGGCTGAGTAGGGAGCACGAGTATTAGTAAGAAGTTGATAAGCAGGTGTAGAGACCTCTGTAGAAAGGACCCGATGTTAGTCTCAAGGATATGGACATGGGATACATTTTAGGAAAATATCCTAGGATATATGATCCATGGTTCAAGTCTCATAGGGTGGGTCAAGTCAGCCCAGGGAGATGCGGTGTTATTCGTGTGACGGCATGGGACATCTCACTCAAGATTCTCTGACCCACCGTGCTACTGACAGAGATAAAGTGGATGGACTACTGAAGTAGAGATAGCGACAAGTGCATGTATATCCATAGGGTGACAGACGTGGAAGATGAGCTGGGAGAGTAGTAGGAGGTGTTTGAAATTTTGAAATATTACAAACACCACCCCCAAGAGGTCCACACCAGGCTCAGGGACCTGAAGGACAGAGTCCAGGACAAATGCATGTAGTCAAGGCATATGACCTAGGGGCTCCAAGAATGATTCGAGGAATGATATGCGTCTTTTATACTTTAGTTTCAGTACTGATAGACATAGGTTCTAGTCATTACATTCTCTATACATATATTTTTTGAGACCTAGAGATTCCGTTTGAACTCTTCACTCGATCCTTATTCTTGGATATAACCACTAGAGATGAATCAATGATCACAAATCTATGATGATAGTGTGGCCTGACCCTTGGTGGAAAGATTTTTAGTTGGAACCTCTTGGTGGTAACGTTAAGTACTTATGATGTAATTGTTTTCATGGATTGGTTATCCACATTCTATGACCAGATTGACTGTTTTAGGTGAAGGGTGTGATGTGTATGCGACGATGGAATAAGGTTTTCTTTTTTTGGACAAAGGGAAAACCAAGAAGCACAGGATGTAATCATACAAATGAGGGTGTATCCGATTACTCATCATTTGGTTAGCCAGACCCTCGGTGCAACAGATCTTATGAGTTTCCAGTTCCCAACAGTAGTAGTGGAGTACAAGGACGTCTTCCCCCGATGATGTTCCGAGATTACCTTCCCACTGGGATATATAATTCTCTATTGACTTACACCCTCAGACAAAACCAATATTAGCACCAGCATATCAGATGTATCTCGCAGATTTTTGGGATTTTAGGGTTCAATTAGAGGATTTATAGAGGAAAGGTTTTGTGAGACCTGGTGTTTCACCTTGGGCGAATCCATTTTAGTTTGCCCAAAAAGAAGACGAGAGCTTAAGCTTGTGTGTGTACTACCGATTCTTGAACCAGGTGACCGTGAAAAACAAGTATCCACTATAGAGGATCGATGGACTCTTCGATCAGTTGAGAGGGGCATGGTGGTTCTCGAAGGTTGAACTTCGATCGAGCTATCACTAGTTGCGAGTACAGGATGAGGATATACCAAAGATGGATTTCAGATGCCGATATGGTCACCATGAGTACTTGGTGATGCGCTTTGGTGTGAAGAATTCCCCCATGATGTTCGTGATATTCATTAACTGGATCTTTCAACCTTATATAGATTGGTTTGTGGTGGTCTTCATCAATGATATCCTTTTGTACATGACATCCAAAGAAGAGCATGAAAGACACATATGAATGGTTCTGGACATACTCTGAGAAAACCATATTTATGGGAAACCCTCAAAGTGACTGTTTTAGATCCAGGAAGTCCAATTTTTGGCACACCTTATCTCAAAAGATGGAGTGGTAGTAGACCTGGCCAAGGTGGAGGCAGTGTTAGTATGGGATCCACCCAGGTGCGTGATGGAGGTGCATAGCTTCGTTGGTCTTGAAGGATATTATAGAATATTCATACGTGATTTATCTAGGATATCAGCACCTATGATAGATTGACTAAAAAAGAGTATACTTTCACATGGAAAGAGAAGTTATAGTAGGATTTTGAGCAGTTGAGGTAGAGTTTGACGAAAAATCCGATCTGGAGATTGTTGGAGGAGGGTGTCAAGTACGTCGTGTTCTGTGTTGTGTTGGGGACTAGACATGGTTTTATCATAATGAAAAGGTATATAGTTATTGCCTATGGTTCACTCTAGTTGAGGCCACATGAGTAGAACTATATGACATATGATCTTGAGTTACCAGCGGTAGTCTTCACATTGATGATGTGGTGACACTACCTGATGGGTGAGAAATTTATCGTTTACTTTGATCACAAGAGTCTCAAGTATATTTTCTCTCAGAAAAATATGAAATTGAGACTGAGGTGATGGCTAGAGGTCCTCTAAGACTATGAATTTTAGATTATCTATATTCCTAGTAAGGGAATTATGGTGGTAGATACTCTTAGTAGGATATCTTTTTCGTTGTTACTGAACAAGGTGTTAGAGCAGTTGGACTTATAACAATTATCCTTTATGGATGGATATGGAGTAACTTACCTCTAGTAAATAGTTTTCACCCATCCACTCTTACAGTGAATCAGGGAGGAACAACTTGGGGATACTGACTACAAGACCCTACGTGCTTAGATGCCCACAGGACATCCACCTGATGGATATTCACAAGGTAGGGAGAACATCCTACTTTTTAGAGGACGCACAGTTGTACATGTGGTGTTGTAGGAGGATGTTTTGTGGGAGTTTCATACATCCCCTTTTTCAATACATCATGGAGTGGTGAAGATGTATTAGGACCTTCAACGTCAGTTTTTCTGGTCATGGATGAAAAGGTAGTGGAAGAGTTCATATCTCAATGCCTTACATGCCACCAAGGGAAGGCTAAGAACCAGGTTCCAGCGGGTTTTGATCAAACCCTTGAGGTGACAAAATGGAAGTGGGATGGGTTATTTATAGACTTCATGATGGTTTTACCATGTACATCTAGGAAACACAATACCATATGGGTGATCATGGACCGACTCACAAAGTCATCCCACTTCCTAGCTATCTAAGAGCAGAGTTCAGTAGAGAGTTTGTGACACATCTATATTTTGAAGGTAGTTTGACATCATGGAGTCCCATCAATGATAGTTTCTGACCATAATTCTTGTTTTACATCCCAATTTTGTAATGGATTATAGGACTCATGTGGGACTCATTTATGCTAGAGCATGGTGTTTCACCCCCAGATAGATTACCAGAGAAAGTGGACACTTCAGGTTTTGGAGGGGATTCTTCAAGATTTCATGTTGGACTTCAGCCATATTTGGGAGGATTACATACCCCTGGTGGAGTTCACATACAACAATAGACACCATTACACTATTGGTATGTCACCATTTGAGGCTTTGTATGGGTGACCCTACTGGTCACCCCTTTTCTAGACTGACCTAGGAGAGTCCACACTAATGAACCCAGAGTTGGTAAGAGCTACTAACGAGAAGGTGAAAATCATCTAAGAGTGTATAAAGATATAACATAGTCATCATAAATCTTATGGTGACATGCAGAGGAGGCCATTATAAGCTGAGGATAAAGACCATGTGTTCCTTAGAGTTTCACCTCAATAGGGATTTCATAGATTTGGCCAGAGAAACAAGTTATATATGAGGTTTATTAGATCTTTTCAAATACTATGTAGAGTTAGTGAGGTGGCGCAACACTTGGATCTATCTATATAGTTGGATCGAGTACACGATGTCTTCCATGTGTCACAACTAAGGTGGAACATGCATGATCCATCACACTGCATCGATTGGGGTGAGATGAACATTGAAGATGTAGTGACTTTTGATGAGTACCAAATGGAGATCGAGTATTGGCATGATAGAATACTTTATGAGAGATAGATTATTTTAGTTTATGTCTGGTGATAGCACGATAATCTCTAAAACAACATATGATAGTGGGAGTCTCTTATTCAAGAACAATACCTATATCTTTTTGAGTAGCCTTTGTTTTGTATTTTTGGGGACATAAACCCCCAAGGTGGGGATAATGTAATTTCCCAGATTTTTCTATGTATTATTTTTAAATAATATATGAAACTAATTAGACACCAGGCACTGAGATGGCATGAAATTATGAGGCCCGATGGGCCTGAAATTAATGTTTTAATAATATTAAAATATTAAATAGCTTACGTGCACAATTTTCTGGAAAAAGGGGAAAACCTATAAATGGGTTCCAGGATATGAAATACAAGGGAAACATTTTATTCAGAGTATCGAGTTTACCCAAGGATTGAACTAACATCGGCCGACATGGGTTAGCTGTGAAAAGTAGTTTTTTTATGTTTTAATAAAAAAATAAAATGAGAATTTAATTTATTTTAACATTTCAAAGTGACGAAACAAATTTTATTTTAACTTATCCTTTTAATTTGGGATCTAGGGTTAGGCTCATAAACCTGAAATTTTTTGTAGGATTTGTAGAGAACCCTAGAGAACTTTATAAATGGAAAACGACGATGGATATTAGATCAGAGATCAACGAAAACTGTTTTTATGGATGTCGTCAATGACAGTGATGCGAGGATCGATCCTCTTCAGTGAGAGATCTGACCCTAAGGTTGGATATTTTTATTTGAAATTCTATTTCCCAATTTTTAGATTCAACGATGAGAGAAGACCAACCAAAAAACAGGTTGATCTACGGTTCACTCGTTCTTGCGGGATGGGCTTAAACTATAGAATTTATGGGGTTGATTTATTGTTTGATTTATTGATCATTCTGATGGGAAAGTATTGAGGCTGAAATGGATAATGATCAAGGTATGATCCTCAGGTTTGTTTCCTTGTGTGTATTTATTCTCCCCCATATATTTTACACGTTCATCATTCTTCATGGGTAATGAATGATTGATCTTTGTGCCTCCTTTTAATGGTGCAACAATCCAAAATTGAAGATCCAACATCTAGATGACCTAGTAGAGGTGTGATGATGAAAGTGACAGATGAAACGAAAATAATTGGGATAAATCGTTTTTTAAGAAACTTTTGTGTGGGTGATCGAAATCAGTTTTTAGAGCTGATTGAAAGCTCGAAACCCACCGATTCAGTGTTTCAATTATGAGAAGACCTTGGATCACTAGTTTTGAAGATAATGGAGCTTTGGATCGAATACTAGGGGATCAACCAAGGCATGTGGATAAATAATGATGGTTATGTAAATTTGTGATCAACACGACATGCAACCTAGGGTTACACAACGTGTGGCCCCCACTCAGTAGATGCTAGGGTTTTGGGAGGCAGTAAAGTGTCACACAACATGTGGGACCTTCCCCAAGACTTAGCATGTATCTTGGGAGATACAAAGACATGGGGTGGAGTACATAGGTTTCCTACATGACATATACCCCACCAAATGGCTTCGACCATACTGGTTACATGGGTTATCCCATGTACTAGTACACAGGTAGGTGGAAACGGGTTGACCCCGTGTATTGGCACACAAACAGAGTGCATTGGTTTACCCCATATGGAAGTACAAGGCATGTGACCCTTCTACATGATGTGTACCCATCTTCTACATGACATGTTCTAAACGAAATAGGTTGTTGTACATAGGTAGTACCAGGGGTCAAGGGACATGGCGTGTGACCCTACTACATGCCATGTACCACTTTCTAAATGGTTAGAATCTCTTGTTTACCATATATTGGATAAGATTCTTTAGGGTTCTTTCCCTTGATCCTTTCCATTACATTTGATTCATATCGTTTCCTACTCATAGGAGTATGATCCCTTCAGTAAGAATTCATGGATAGAGATGTTGGAATCCACTCTGAGAGGGCCAGAGTAGGATCCTCTATTCATTCTTCGTTCCTAGGGTAGATTCACTGGTATTTATGTGACCCAATTTACCAGGCTTCAATATTTTACTTGGTAGATTAATCTATATGGAGTTGTTGGTATCACCCATGGTCCTGGTTGTGATCCTCATTCGAGGTATCATATCTCTCTCTTAAGATCCATCCATGTATCTCTCTCATGATGGTTTTTGATGAATAATACTTCTAATATGGAAGTCATCAGTGATATCAGACTTAACTGTGTGTTCTCCCAGATGAGTGCTTCATGGAATCATCGAGGTGAATCCCTAGTGATGGTATACATTAGTTGTGGATTACCTCTAGAATCTGTGTCTTGGTTTGAGTATATCTAGATATTCTTGTTATATGTGTTGTAGATATATACTGCGTAGATCTGAATATATATTCCTTTGTGTTTTTATTTGCGGTTTCAGGGTGTCCTACTGAGTATTGTTATACTCACCCCTACATGGGATTTTTCCGTATGTGTTGTGTCTTGTGCAGATGAGAAGCCTTTTGATAGTGTTAAGGATGGACTGGGACCAGACATAGCTTTGTGAGTTTAGGCAGGACAAGGTGTTCCTATGGCTTCAAGCAGTAGTCCCAGTACCTATTTTCTTTATAGGTTGGACTTTGAAGTTTAAGGACTCTTTCTTTTGGTGGGATTGTATTCTGGCCCGATTTACTTTTCTACACTTTACTTTCCTGTCATACTCTAGTTGGGATAGTGGTATTCATGCATTCTATTTCTTAGTGGTTTTTATATTTCAACATTTGTGGGCTTGGTGATGTGTGTGAGCATACATGTACATTGTAAATGACTTCCATATTAGTTATATGCCTACTTAGTGCTTGTCACGAGCCCTTGTCCTATTGGTGGTGGGATTGGGGAGTCATGGTAGGGGCCCCATTGGGATATGTCATGATACTAAAATTGATCCACATGTCCATAGTTGTGATGTAATTAAAATTTTCCATGGTCCATCCTTTTATAGAAGATTGAGACATATAAATTCCCATTATCTCTCATTTTCAAGGTTCCAAACATAGGGATTCAAAATTTTAGGATTATGATTCTCTCAACTCACAGAACTCAACTTTTTTCACTTCATAAAACCTATATAAATCTCCATTGACTCATTAACTGAGAAATTATATAAACTCCCTTAAGGTAATTTCATTTCAATTGAGAAGTAATCTAAAAACTAACTCCAAAGAAGAATAATCTTCATTAAAATGTAAAAAATTCAATCAAAATAAGGTTTCATGTAAACCCCTACTTTTATGAATCTCATTCCATGTATACCCATTTAACTCCTTTATTTTATAGAATGTACTTTCACACCTGTTAAGGGAACATGGGAACCACATCTATATGTTTCAAATTCCTTCAATCAAAATCCAAATTCACATCCACTATCATCCAATTTATTTCCTTTTTTCTTTCTAATCATGGGTTGGGTAGAATCCATGCTTATTTCTCCCAAGGATAGGTTTCCCAACATCAATGTGTAATCACCACTCAATACTTTCATGTTATCCCTTTCATGACACAAGTGACGTTACCACTTGAAATTAAAATTCATGGACTAATCCAATCTCATGACCTTAAACTATGAAACTTAAACTAAATGGGTTTTGATTCATGCTTCAATAAGATACATGGCTTACCTCTTTGAGGTTTAATTTCAATACACAAACATCCTTGAATTCCCATATCCCTTTCAAGATATGGTAACTGTATACCTTCCGAGAATGTTCTAATATTTACAAAGTGCCTATTTTATAAATTAACTATGTTTTCTATTACACGATGAGTGTATCTGGACCATAAGCACTGAAATATGAATAGTATTTTTCATTATGTGATGATAATAAGTGAATTTTCCCCACTAGAATTTAAACTGTTTTCTCCCTTATGTGATGAGTGTAAGAGGATTTTCCCCATATAACATTAGATCATGATCACCCTTATTTAACGAGAATAAATGGATCCCATTATATATCCATATGTTGCATATAAGATTCCATATTTAATGATTATACGATTCCCAAACCTCCCTAATGCAATAAAAACTCATTCTATCCAAGGTAAAAATCCTAGTTTTCCCTATGGGATGAACATAGGACAACCTATGTGACAATCATGGGATACAATACTTGATGAGATTAGGTTGCCTTATGTGATGAAAATAATATTCCTTAGGTTATGATCCTATAATTACTTAGTTTTTAACCTATAAATCCAAATTCAAAGAGCATGATATTTCTTATTTAATGAGCGTAATATTCCTTAGGTGATAAGTATAAGATTTATTCTGGGAAGATATTAGGATTCCTTTAGTGATAAGCCTAGGTTACATCATGTGATGATCATGGGATTAATTAGGTGAAGATAATAGGTTTCTTTGTGTGATGATAATACTATGCCTTTAATCTTGATCCTATATTACCTTAGCTGATGATCCTAATAATCCCTTATAGTATTACATAAGGAAGATAATACAGTCTTCTTGTTTGGCTATAAAATATCTACCCAACCTTATCCCTTGTATGATAAAAACATGACGTTTTAATAGACTAAAATGAGGAATATAGACAAAGAAACACCCAAATTACCAACATTTCTTGAAGACTCATCTCTTTTAACCAAATGTGGTCATCAAACCAAAGAAATGATTGAAGTAACTAATTAATATCCATAGAAGGTGTCTTCAGGAATGAGATTCAAGATCATGTATTAAATCTATGAGGGTGTCTTGTATAAGGAAATGGAAAACATAGAAAGAAGTTCCAATAAATTATCAACCCATTTTAATAAAGGTTTCATCATAATAAACTTAGTTGTGATAAGTGAGCTTCCTTGGAGAGGGGGGAAGGAGGAACCTTTATCATATCTGTCAATAGTACTGTTCGATGCAACAGTCCTGAACTAATGTATAAGAAAATATATTGGTGAACCTAATGTGAACCCCTTATCATTTTGAAGTGAGAGGATGAGTGACATTTTACATAACCTTTGGTTGGAATCACCAATGTTGGGCATGTTGGGAATCACCATTGTCAAACAGGTACTCATGGTTGGCTCTAAATCTTTGTAGAATGGAAGCCACCAGATGTTCTAGTTGTGGTGATCCAACCACAAATAAAAGGTGTGGGGGGAAGAAGAAGCACCCAAGATTCTGTTTAAACTCATGGGAATATTCACATAAAAATCCCACACTCATATTCCCAAGTGGTGAAATCCGCATCTCACATGAATACTTGGAAACCTCATATACTTTCACTAAAATAGATCATACCATGAAGGGTCATCAGTGACTATTCCACCACAACCCTGCAGATGTCCCAAGAGGATATGTATTCTAGATAAATATACTAATGTTACTATTAGTATATATCTTGTAGGGGATATCACCTTTTGTTTCCCCTTCCAAAAGATTTAAGAGTCACTCCCTATAGAATGTTGATGCCTCTTCACCCTACCCTGAGGAGGTAGGAGACATCCATTGTGTGAAATACCTAGATGTCTGTCATAGAGTTACCAGGTAGATATCCCACCATTAGTATTTAAAAATAGTATAGATCCTACAAGTGGGAAGTTGAATAGGATAAGCCTACTTATTTTTTGGTTATTCTGGTCTAGACTGCACAACATCCATGTTGAGGGAAGGCCACCACTCGAGCACTATGAGATCGTCTCCTGAAGATTCTTTGTAATACTTTGTTTCCCCACCCTCTACATAGGGGAAAATAATCTTTGGATGTTTATTGAGGTCCCATCAATCCGCTAGGTGTGCAGGGTCAAATATCCCTTACACTAATTCCACCATTAACCATAAGGGAGTTCCTCACCATGATGATATTTAAGTATACTGTAGTGGTCCTCCCCATGATACAAAAAACCAAAGAGGTCCTCCCCGTACTAAATAAATGTACTAAAGAGTTCCTATATATGATACCAACAACTTTCATAGAGTTTTCCCACCTGATGATGAAGTGTATCATGGAGTTCCTCCCACAATACTAGAAATCACAGAGGCCCCCCCACAACATAAAACAATTATTGAGGGATAGATCTTTGCGAATAAGATAGTCTCACAGTTGGGGAACATTCACACTAATTCTAAAGGAAAAACAGTGTCACCAATTCTAGTCACCCTTAATATTTCAAAATCAAAAAATGATGGGGGATTCTGGAGAGATGCTTTGTCCTCTACCACAATAACCCTTTAGGTAAGAACCTATTAGTTAAAGATGACCATTTATGAGTCCAAGGTGAATACAGTACAAAATAATATCTAAAAATAAGTTTATGTAGAGGAAGTATTTAATTCTTTATGTGGACTAACTGTGGATCTTTCCTTACCTTCATTGAAATTCCTTCTCTCTAGCATGACACTTGTTGTGGGAGAAACATTATGATTGACGACTTCATTTTTGAATGAGGAGCTATATCCACATAAACCATCGAATCCTAGATAGCTCCCCTATAAAGATAAACTAGAATATCCATCATATATGGGGATGATGATGAACCCTTCATGCCCTCAATATGGAACTTGGCTAGCTTAGATCAATGATTCATGAACAATGACACTCCATTCTAAGAGTCAATTGAATAAGAGATCCTCGTCTCTCCCTCTTCTTTCTTCCTACAAAGCTTAAAAATAATTACAATTATTTCAAGAGAAAGTTATATTTTTTGAGTGATATGCATACAAATATGAAAGTCTGTGGGAATCCGTATAAACTAACCAATGTCTTTCCATATTCTGGACACATGTGACAATGTGTTTCTCCATTTTGAAGTTACTCATTGTGAAGTAAATGATATAACTCTGATAAAAATTTTGGGTAACTTTTAAACTCCTTCAAGAATATCATCTAACATATCCAACAATATCTATGCACCATTTGGACCTCAACCAATATTTCCAAAAAGTTTAAACTCACAAGGGTTCTAGTGTCCTAGTATCTTGACTCTTATGTGTATCCATAAAGATCCTAGAAGGTGTTCACAAAACATCTCATATTAATATATTATATTGTTAAAAATTAATATCCTCATATGAAATTAAGTGTTTTTATATAGTATCTCACCCTATATTTGACTCTTATAATAGGAAAATAGTAGGTTCCCATGACTATTTCATCTGGTGACTCTAGAAAATATCCACCGCTAACCATTGATACAATAAATTTCATCACAATTAACCACCCAGACAATTAGGAGTGTGACACTCTTAATAAACCAGGAGAAGAATATTTTACCTAAGAGGATCCATAGGTATAGGTGAACCTTCCTATAGGTTTACACACCCTTCACTAAAAGTATATCATCACATATTCATCAAATATTAGCTAAACATTTATCACCAAAAACCATTTATCACTCATAATATCACATACCAAAAATTTATATACCCTAATCATATATAATCCAAAATTTCATAATATTTTTTTAATATAACCTAAGTCACCATGACATAAAATAAAAAAAGAATCATATATACTTCCAAAATATTCTAGATAAAATTGAAACCCAAATATTAGAATTATTTGATCACATATTCTTCCGTGATCAACATAAAATTTATCTCCAAAAAACATTAATAACTCATAAAATACAATTGAAAAAATGTTTATACCCTAATCATATATTATCCAAAATATGTTAATATTTTCTCATGATAACCTGAATCACCATGAAACAAAACCCTAAAAAATCATATGTCACTACAAAAGTTTACTCAAGCTACTTTCCTCAAATAATATTTACCACTTTGATATAAAATCCAATCCTAAACAATAATATTCCATTTAACATAATCATATAATGTTCCCAATAAATTGAAAATTTTCAAAAATAACTTAAATCACTTAGGCACCAAATCACTTATCAACCACACAGTTATCTAAATTATAAAACATATGTATCCTAAATTGTAATAACCTATTATCCCAATTAACTGTAATAATATCACAGATCATATTAACCCTAGTGGTAAAATATAACTTTCAGATTATATCTTCAAAAATAAAATAATATTCATACCGAATAAATTTTTACTAAATCACATATTAAACCCAAGGTTTATATCATGTTTCCCCATAAATGTTTCCTAAAATATATTCAAACTCCTTAAAATCTAGTAACATAAGACTTTAAAGGGTATCTATAAATTTGAACTTATGATTAACCATAAACCTATTCACCCATATTTTTATCTAAAACACATAATTTTTTTAATTGAAACCTAACCTCTAACGCTATCTAAATGTTTCACTGATCCCAACTATAGTACTCAGCCCTGTATACCCATATCTGGTGCAAAAAAAATCTTTACAAATTGGTTTTGATACGAACTCCTATAAACCAATGTTAACCTTCCATTCTTACAACATCAATGAAGTGATTGGGTCACTTACATTCTAAATACCATTTTATTTTTAGATCTCTATAGAATTGGGAAGACCATTACTTAATGAAACCCATATCTTTCTTACCTAATGTAATTATTTCCCAATATACCCAACTTCAATTATTCCATAATAATTCTTCAACACATCCCACTAAATTCTAGAACATATGATACTCATCTAAACAAATCATATTACTAAAAAATAGGCTATTTATGATGGGTTAATTGTGAAGGGTAGTTAACCTATTGTAAATTGTCCCTGAAAAAGAATTAATTGGGAAGGAAGATTTATTCCATTGCAAAGAAGACATTATTTTTTAAGGAATAAACATTCCATCACAAATAATTTTGGAAGGAATTCACACTTCCCAGTAAAAAAAGTTACAATAATATAATACTATATCCATCACTAATAGTCATCGTACATGGAGTATTTTTGTTGGGCATTAATGCCCATCACAAATGGGTTTCATGGAAATAATTATTTGTGATGGAATTAATTATATCATAATTAGTCCTTTATAGTTAGTAATAAATTAAAAATTTACTCCCCCATCTCTTACTCCCCTACCCTTATTCTCCTTCTCCCAAATGGATCATGGTACCCGGCTGGGGATCTACCCCTCCTATATAATCTATTGCAACCGATTTTTTTTCAGATCCACCACTAGGTTAATAAATTTATCTAATTTTCATTTTTTATTGGGTATTTAGGACTGCTATTAATTTATTATTCCTTATTTCCATGTCAATATGGTCCTAATGAGTTATTTTAATTAATTTTTAAGTATTTTTATCATTTTTTTAATTTGGGTATATGTATGTGTGTATATATATATATATTTACATTTGAATATATACATATATAAATGTTTTCAAAAAATGTGTAAGATTTTTGATATATATATGCATGTATGTATGATTTTATCTATGTATATAGAGATTTGATATGTATATTTGTTTAAAAAATGTGTGAGAATATATTTTATGTATTTTTACTAATTAAGAAATCTTATATTATATATTTATATATATATATAATATCTTCTAAATATACACATATAAACATTTTTAAAAAATGTGTATGTTTTTTAATATATATATATATGTGTGTGTGTGTGTGTACGTATATTATCATTTGAATATATATATATATATATATATATATAAGTTTTAAAAATCATGTAATGTTTTTGATATATACACACACATACACACACATATAGAGGTTTTGAAATAAACTTATAAGGTCATATATATATATGTATGTATATGTATATATGTATTGATTTCATATATATATTTATTTTAAGAAACATGTAATAATATATTGGATTAAGAAATCATGTAATATATATATATATATATATATATATATTAACATATGAATATGTATATATAAACATTTTGAAAAACCTATAAGGTTTATTATATATATATATATATATGTTTATATAGATTTTATATGTATATTTGTTTAAAAAAGAGTTAGAATATGTTTGATGTATTTATATTTATTAATAAATCTTGATATATATATATATAAACATAGTAATTAATAAAAAATGGAAAAATAATTTAAATAATTAGTAAAAATATTTAATTAATTTATAATAATTAATAATTAATTAGTATTAATTTTCAGATTATTTTATCATATTGTAAAAATTAAATAATATCTGTAATAATTGTTAATTTTTTTTTCTTAAATTTCAAAAAATATATAAAAAATAATAACTATTTGAAATTCAAAACAATTAAAATTAATGATATATTAATTAAAATAATTTGTATTAATAATTTTTATAAATGTTATAAAATATATATATTTATATATATAATATAATAATAATAAAATATTAAAAATGTTACCCTCATGTGTGATATTACCAAACACCAGACATGCATAAATGTCATGTCACACCTAAGATAAACCTAGTTTCCCTGATTTGACAGTGGTATTGGATTTTTGATATAATACACCGTTATAGAGATATTTTAATTTTTGTAATTTTTTTAATAAAAATATTAAATGAATTAATGTCATACATGACGTTACTAAACTCTTGACACACACAAATGTTCTATCACATCAAGGGTAAACCCCATATCTCAAACCTAATCGTGGTCTCCAATTTTTCATATGATACATTGTTTGGTAGATATATAATTTTATTTATAAAATATTATAATAAAAATATTAAATAAATTACCCTCATGTGCAATGCAACCAAACACTTGGTGCACAAAAATGTTATGGCACAACTAGGGAAAAACTAGCATTCCTAATCTAATAATGATCTCTAATTTCTTATACAATACACCTCTATAAAGATACTTAATTTTTTTGTAAAAATTTATAATAAAAAATTAATTTAATTACCATCTTGTATAATGTTACCAAACTCTTGAAGTGCACAAATGTTATGTCTCCTATGGGGTAAACCCCACATATTGGGCCTAACGGTGGTCGCCAATTTTACATACAGTACATAGTTTGGATATACATATTTCTTATTATAAAAAGTTATAATATAAATATTAAATGAATTACCCTAATGTGAAATGTAACCAAAATTCTGACATAAAAAAATGTTATGTTGTGCCTAGTGTAAACTCATCACCCTCGATCTAACAGAGGTGTAAGATTTATGATACGATACAACATTATGGAGATACTTCACATTTTTTTTTAAAAATGATAAAAAAATTAAATGAATTATTATCATGTGTGATGTTACCAAACTCTTGATGCCCAAAAATGCTATGTTGCATATACGGTAAACCCCACATCTCAAACCTAACTGTGGTCTCTGATTTATCATACATTGTATAGTTTAGGAAATACTAATTTTTTTATAAAAAATTATAATAAAAATATTAAAATAATTACCCTCACATGTAATGTAATCGAACACCTGATGTACAAAACTTTTATACCATACCTAGGGTAATCCCAGAAACCCCGATATAATAGTTGTTTCATATTTATGATATGATACATCATTATTGAGAAACATCATTTTTTTAAAAAATTATAATAAAAAACTAAATGAATTATCATCATGCATGATATTACCAAACTCTCAACATGCACAAATTTCATGTTACATCTAGGTTAAACCCCATATCTCAAACCTAATAATGATTCCAATTTTTCATATGATACATAGCTTGGTAGATACTTTAATTTTTTCTAAAAATTATAATAAAAATAGTAAATGAATTACACTTATGTGAAATGTAACCAAACACTTGATGCACAAAAATGTTATGTCATTCCTAGGTTAAACCTATCATCCCATGATCTAAGGATGGTCTCAAATTTATGATACGACACACCATTATGGAGATAATTCAATTTTTTGTAATAAATTATAATAAAAAATTGAATTAATTACAATAGTGTGTGACGTTACAAAACTCTTGATGCACAAAAATGTTATGTCCTGTGTAGGGTAAACCACACATATCTTACCTAATGGCAGTATCCAATTTTTCATGAGATACAATTTTTTATAAGAAATTATAATAAAAAAATTAAATGAATTACACTCATGTGAAATGTAAACAAACACCCTATGCAGAAAAAAATGTTTTGTCACACCAAGGATATCCCGTATATCATGGACCTAATGGTGGTCTAAGGTTTCTCATATGAAAATAAATTTAGGATGTTATACATTATTTTAAAAAATAGAGTATGTATCTTATAATATATTTAATAATTTTATTCTCTCTCCACCGAGTCCCTATGAGCCCTGAAATCATGTGCTAACTCTACGCTTCACTCTAATTATATTACATAGAATATTACAAGGTGTTTAAATATAATAATAATTTTCAATTAGTCACAATAATCAATAATAATTATTTATATTTAGGTTTTTTGATAACTATGGATTCAGTAATTAGACACCTATTTCTATTGTGCGATCATGATTGGATAAATCACAGCAAAAATCCCAATGGATCTTGTATAAATAATATCTACAACAAGGGTGTTGAAACTTCTATATAATTTTAATTATATAATTTATAATTTTTTATGAAGGAATAATTAAATCATACAATAATCATTTTATAGAAGTTGAAAATATTTATGTGGAAGTGAAACATATTAATTTTTTTTAAAAAATAACCCAAAATATATCTCTTACCTGAAGAGATATAAACATCGATGATAAAACCCCCTGTTAAGGGTTGAAGATACAAATAATGTTGATGAAGTAATGGTGCCGAGGATGAGGATGAAGATATTTTCCTCAATGAAAATGATAAAGAAAACGACTATTGATGTATTATATTTAGATTTTTGTAAGTTTTTTATATTTATATATTTTTTAGGTACATTTTTTTTCAGATGGCAGGACTCGATGATCTATTTCATTCCATTACTAGTTCTATTAATTATTAGTTTTTTATATTTGATATCTATATTAATAAATATTTACTGGAAAAAATATAATATTTTAAATGATATTTATTAGTTTTATATAGTTTATATATATATATATATTAACAAATATTTATATATTAAATTATTTTATTTGATTATTTATTTATAGATAATTATTATATTCTGATATATATTCATTGTATATATATATGATATATGTGTTAACAATTTCTTATAGGTGCGATTATTATATTGTAGTAGTTTTTATTTTTTTATTTAAAATTTAAATAAACAATTCATTATAGGTATGGTTATTTGTTTTAGATGGTTGGATATGGTCTTGAAGATCTATTTCATTCTCACATTAATAAAAATCTTTCTATTAATGAGATTTGTAACACCCCAACCCCAGTTACCTGGAGTGAGTGCATTGTTTTAATACATTAGAATGACTACAAAGAATCTGTCATGAAGGACCGACCTGTTTAGCAATCTCGAAAAATAGATTACATACATGAATGTTACATTTCACTTTCTAACATACAACACAACATAAATAATACTTTGAGAACTATATTATTCTGTTAGCATAACCCTTCATATTAATCATAATACACTTCTTGGAATCCTAAGAAAATAAAACATAAGAAAGGGGTAAACTCAGATGCTTAGTGAGGGTAAATAATTTAGCAGAAGCTATAAAATTTTAAGGAAATATGTGTAATAAAAAAAAAATTTAAATATCAACTTGAACATAATATGGAAAAAATAAATCAAAAATTACTATATAAACATGCGCATGGATATTCTACTAGTCAAATAATTACATGTAATAACTAATTTCATAATGAGGGAATGCATAATGTCGGACATCATAACCACATAGTCAAGGCCTCATGCCAAGACTACAAATAAAACTTTTTTCAAGGCCTTGTTCTGAGACAATAGTTTGTCACATGAGACCTACCAATGCATCGAGGATCAATAGTGGGCTCCACCCTTCACTTACTAAGTCCAATGCATTCTTCATATGAAAATTTTGAAACATAACATAAATATTCGTATTAAAACTAGCATATGAAATGTCAATACTTTAACCATGAACAATGAATGATATAAAAATAACACATCCACTATAAATATATCATATCTCATTCAATACAATATGGAAGACTGTATTATAATAAATCAAGCCCAATCAAGAATAATATCCAGTAAAGGATGTTGACATAGTTGAAAATGATCAGTAAAAATCTATTAGATAAATATCCCTTTTTGGGAAATCATTTAAGAGTAACACATTTATAAAAGAAGTAATTTAAAATAGATTTTTGTGAAATCATTTAAAATTCACACATTTATAAATGAAGTAATTTATCCCTTGAAACCCTTCTCAAATTTATTTACGAGTAGGTTCCTTTGTTGGATTCCTTATCTGAAAGGAATTCTATGAGAACCTATCCCAAAACCTCATGAATTACAAGCTTTATGTCACCACAGTGAGGGGTTTCCTCCACATGACCTCATTCTTTAAGATGATAAGATTTTCTGATTTAGGGCATCATCCCCAGGAGTAAGCCCCAAGTTCCCTTAACTTGGGCCTCCTTCTTAGGAGTAATCCCCAGTAATAATTTCCTTTAATTTGGGCCTCCTTCTTAGGAGTAATCCCCAAGTTACAAGTCCCCTTAACCTGGGACTCCTTCTCAGGAGTAAGCCCCAGTCATAGTTTCCTTTAACATTGGGAATCCTCCTCAGGAGTATTACCCAATCTTTAATTCTTTTTTATTTGGGCCTCCTTATCAAGAATAAACCCCAATCATAAGTCCTTTTTAATTTGGGGCATCCTCCTTAGGAGTAAGCCTCGGGCTAAAACTCCAAACCTCCATAAAGTACAAATACATTTATAGACCCTGCTCCGGGGCTTATTTCCTGAAGTAAGTCCTGGTCTTCATTTATTTGGGAAGTCATACATATGTAAGCCCCACATCATTTATTGTGACTGCATATTTCATGGAACAATCACCAGGTTTACCGATACCTCTTGTTTCTTACACCGAGCATGACTCACATGAGCTTAGAGTTTAAAAGTAATCACGACATCTCCTTTTGGGTCGTTAACCATGCATAACCCCCATATTTCTTCACCTAAACTACATGGACATTGATATCTGCCTTAAAAGTAGAGTACGTAGGAAGCATTTCTAAGGTTCAAGCCCATAATTCATTAATTCTTTTCTGTCCCATATGATGTTAAACTATATCCTTCTTATCAAACTTCATGGGTTATGATTTCTTTTTAATGAGGATACGTAGGTAGCCCATCTATGGGTATGATCCCAACTCTGAAATAATCCCTATCTTTCTGAATGATAATAAACTTCAAGTGCCCCACTAAGTGGATTTAAAACCGGTATGGTCATCATAATGACCAAGATATTTCTATATAATATATTGAAGGATACCATTGACTAAAAATCTATAATACATACGGATGATTCTCTATCGATGAGGAACCTCAAATACATATAAAAGATTCTCTAAATCCTATACATATCAATAATCGATTTCTAAATCTAAAGGAAAAATCATTTTCATGCTTGGTGAATTAATAAGGATTCATGAACATAACTTAAATCTATAAGAGAGTCCCGAAGTAGGCAATAATTCCCCCAAAAAAGGTTTGATGAGCTTGACCTCCCATCCTCTCGACCAATGAAAATTCTTAAGCCTCACCGATTCATAACTAATGAGCACATACCTTTGGAAAGTAGGTCCAAATGAATATAGAATCATTGGGTGTTTTCAGTTCTACGAATAAACTCATTAGAAACTGATTATAAAGTTTGAAACTTAAACAAAAAAGGTCATCTCCATTTCTAGAAGGAACAAAAAATGGTGAACCCAACGTGAATACTTAACCAAGTTAAATGATGTTTTACTTATTTGTTAGGTCCCTATTAAACTCAATATGAGGGCCAAAAAAGCAATCAATAACATATGTTCATATCCAAAAGATGTAGTATGGCCAAACTTATCTTGATTGTGTCTGTTATATCAAAAATGGAACTCTTTTCCAAGATCTCTCTGCAACACAAAATGTCTTCTTTAAGGTTCACACCTGTGAATGCCTCAACCACTACTCTAGCTGGATCCTCGCCCGCTCTGAGGATGACATCACCTACTCAGCGTCTTCAACACTGGGTCGTGGATGCATTGGTGAGGGAATACCGTCAACACAGTACCATCCTGACTCTAGTGGCCTCTCAACAAGCCCTCCAAGTTAAAAACTGACCTTGATTGTCTGGACAACGACGACCAATGGTCAAGAAGCAGGTGGTGCCAACCACCGTCTTCAACTGTTGCGGGTCTTTATCCCCGGAACGCAACAACCAGTCCCTCCCATATTACAGGGAGGTGAATGAAGAGGTCCCTCAAGACCTTAGTTCAAGAAGGAGCCCTTCCTGAGGACTCCCACCAACAATCACTGCCAGACTCATGCAGTAGTGCACCCTCAACATGATGAGGGTATCACCTCTAGGTGTTCGGCACAGTTTCCTCAGACCCGACCATGCAAGAAGAACCGTTAGAGGTGGAATTCAGCCAACAGGGAGTAGGTCCTTACCTCTTCCCCCTCTGGAGAAGTCCATCAACCTAACTTGATGGAAAACAAAGAGTGGGAATATACACCAGTCTGTCCTAATTTTACTACCCAGTAGAGTCATCTCGAAGTAACACACTAATCCCGCCAGGAAATTCCGACGGATTACTATAGGCAGGCACATACATCTATTTATAAATCATCAGCCAGTCAGCAGGCTCGTCTGACTGCATCCAAAGAAGCACGCCAACCAAATGTGGTGACCACCTGTAAATAGGCACATACACCTGCTTACACTCATCAATTCTACCAGAAGTCTCGTTTTCCAGTATTTAAGGAAGTTCATCAATCATATTCGGTGGAGAACAATTAGCAGGCACAACCAACAGTCTCGTTTGGTAGTACCCGGAGATGTAAATTGGAAAGCTCCAATGACAAATAGGAGGCATGAAAAACTTTCTTCCCCCACACAAGAGTACTGTCAGAATTAACTGACAGGAAAGGGAGGAAAGGAGTAGGAACACACACCTACTCCAAACACAGAATGGACGTATATTCCCATTCCGACAGCTAAAGTCACGAAGCACATTCTGACAATGGTGAAAGAGCAGAAGAAAATCCCTGCCCATGTTCTGGATACCTGTCATAGTATTATAAGAACTTCAGTGACATCATAGGGAAATAAACATAAATCTATCCCTATCAATGGAGTGACTCATGAATATGTCACCCTGGAGTAGATACACATCTCTGTTCCAATCTAGGAGGGTCATGGGGCATACTCCCCCATGTTATACGGACAATCAGGTCGGGCACATACACCCGATTTAAATGGAGATAGACAACCTAACCTGACCATTTCTCCTGAGTAGGCACATACACCTGCCCATGACAACCACTCTCGTCAACAAGTGGTTTCCAAAGTTAGTAAGAAGGCGTCCAAGAAAAAGACCTATCCAGAACAATTAAAAAATCAAGAGCCAATTTGAAATAAATCATTGCTCAATGCTAGAGTTCTTGAAGCCCTCAGAGAATTATCTATTGCAACTCAAGATTCTACTCTCTCATTTCCGAATTCCGGAAGTAACAACAACAATTCAGAAGGTCTTCATCAGACACTTACTCATGAAGTCTTGCTTCATAACAACTCATTCAATCTCAAAGTATCATATTTAGATGAGAGCCACGTTAACCCTCTGCGTGGCCAGAAGACCAAGGACCAAAAGGTTTCATCTTTTGTTGTAACCCACCATGGTGGTCTTCCCCATGATGATTAATTTAGCTCAAAAAGTCCTCTTTATAGTAGTGATTCACATTTCTTGGAAAATTCTTCAATGGAAAATGCAGTAACAAGAAATCCCTCTTATCTTGAGGTACTTGCAAATATGAAGCCAGTCATGTACGATTCCTTATCGCTAGCAGGAGAAATACTTTCTCAATCAGAATATATCCCGGGGTGTAGGTCATTCTTCGAACCACCCCTGGGTCATTCATCTTCTAATTTTACAAATGAATTCTCTACCAATCTTATTGAATCTGATGAAACAGCAAAGAAGCACCAGCTTTGGTCCAATCAGGTAGAAGAATCTTCATCAAATGAAAAAGAGGAAGTGCTGAATATGAGAAAACAATTGAAAAAAGGAGAAATACTAGTCATGTTATGGCATTTTGATGACTCTCAGTATGATATTCTATAAATTTTGAAAAAATATTATATTCACGATATTCGTCTTAACATGTGGAAAAATATTTGTCACTTAAAAGAGAAAATATTATCTTTTGATGAATATCAAAATCATGTTAAGGTAATATAAGGGTTGCAACACCAAATTGACTTGGCATCTCTCTCAGTTTCCCAACATCCAAAGGTTGAAAAGTAGTAGAGAGCCCTTTAACGTTCATGCCTTGGAACATTAAAAAGGTTACAACAGTTAATTACCAATGCCCCATCTGGTATTCATATTAGGGGATGAGGTGTTCATGGAGCATTGCATTTCACTGTGCTCTCCAGTCAACAAAGCCCACCAAAAGTGGTATCGTGCAATGTTATTGCCCATGGCTGGACACATATAACTAGTTTTGTGTGTAATCAAAGGCTTGCTCAAGAACATGCCTCAAATAGTTCTTACCAAAGTCAGGAATATATAGAAAAAGTTGTCGAATTACTCTTGCATCAAGAAAATGAGAGTATCAAATAGGATTATCATTTAGAGCATGCACATAATCAGGTTACAGAAGTGTTAGAAATAATCCAACGATCATCTGAGCCATGTGACTTGAGTGGATGTCGGATGGTGCATTCGGCCAATTTCTGGACTAAAATACACAAAATCAGGAGAGCTTTTAAGAATGTTTCAGATGTAGTAGCTCAAGAGCCACCTCATCTTTCTAGGTTGGGGACTCTTTTAATACAACCCTCGGGATCAATAGACAGGATTCGAGGAGCTGAGTAAGAAAAATAGGAACAGTCCCAGTCCACCGGACTGAGGACCTTTTCAAATTCTCAATCTCTTCCTCAATGAAAGTTAGTCTTCTCTCGATTAGGGAAGAAGCCACAACAGGAACATAGAGCCAAATTACCAAGAAATTCCCTCCAAATTAAGGTTCATCAAGATGTTCCCAAGGGATCAACCAAACAAAAGGAAATGTCTCATAAAGGACATGAAAAAAGATAGTATCGCAGAAGTGTTGACAGAAGGGCTGCAATGCGTTATGCATCAATAAATGTCATCAATGCCGTTGTCACTAATCCACCAGAACATGAGGCTCACTCAGAGGGATCAGATGAAGATGTTCCTATTCAAGAGGCTGTACACATAGAAACAAATGAAGGAGGTGTGCGTACTAGAAGCCAGAGGGTTTCCCAGAGGCAAGACATTCCTTCAGGTAATGCCCTTCCATACTCCAGAAAGGAACATTCCAAGGAAAGGGTAAAAGTCAGGTCACATCCCACCCTACCTCTGGAGAAGATCAATCACTCTCATTAGAGGAAAGGTTCGCATAGCAAGAAGAAGAAATGAAGGAATTAAGGAGGTTAAATGAAGAACTACTTCATGGTAGTCTTCCTCTTAAGCATGCTGGAGTTAATCAATCAAGGGAATTTGTTACAACAACTGGGATGGATCAAGAATATCCCCCTTCACAAGTACACCCTCACAGGTCCAATCCTATGGGTCATACACGACAACCACTGAAAATACTACCATCAGTGGCAGTACAGGTCGCCACACCCGTCTAAACTCTAGTTATTGCACCATCTCAGGTCCAAGATCAACCAGATGTTTCTCAAAAATTAATGAATACCATTGAGTCATTAAAAACTCGGTTGGAATCTATAGAAGGTCGATGTGCACAGGTTCAACCGGAAAAGAGAGCTTACCCTGAATGGGTGGATGCAATTCCTCCCCCATCAAATTTTTCGAATACCACGTTCCCAATTTTTAATGGTTTAGGAGATCCAGAACAAAACATAACACATTTTTTTCTCGTTGTGATCCTATGATGGGAACTCCTCAACAAACAAGAAGTAGTTAAGCTCAGGTGTTTTGTGTAGTCATTACAAGGACCTTCTTTTGTCTGGTATACGAGTTTGCAATATCGATCCATTAATGGGTGGGAAGATCTCTGTCAAAGGTTCCTTCTTCAGTTTAGCTCAACATTACCAAAGAAGATAGTTTTTGATATTACCAATTGTAAAAAAAGGGAGAATGAAATAATTTCAGATTTCATTGCTTGCTGGAAGGAATTAACATATTCCTTAAGTTTATCACCCCCTTAAGAAGAGTTACTACCAATCTCTATGGCAAATCTTCATGATGAGTTATGCACACCATTGATCCCTGTGAAATACATTGGAGGGTTTCGAGACCTTACTTCAATCACTCAGCAGGAAGAAGACTCTTTTATAAAGACTACGGCTAAAACTCATGTAATTCCATCAGTTCCAGGAAGGATAATAGGGAAAGTAGAGACTACTACAGTTACACTTAAACAAGAACCTGTACCTGCTTTCACTTCAAAACCATCATCATATCGAAGGGCTCCACTTTCGAAGTGTTAACAACAACGGCTGCCTCGTCAAGATGATAAAAAAGATCAAAGGCAGATATAGTTTGAGGATTTAAAGAACAAAGTTTATTCTTTCCAGAATGAACAAGTTCCTGGTTACTTCATCTCGGCTCTGGAAAACAATATGGTTCAGTTTCTGAGGCCCAAAAGGCAGAAGAAGGAAGGAGATGAAGACCTCCCCAACTATTTCCCGTTTGATCAGATTTTGGGGCATCCCATTAAGGACTGTTTTGTCTTCAAAGACCTCCTTTAAAAGATGGTGGACTCGGGACAAGTAAAACTGAAAGGTTCTTCAGCCTAGGTATAATGTTTTACTGTTACTGGTCCAAAGGAAGAGGGCGAGTGGCATGAAGTAAAAAGTAAAAATGTGAAGAAATATGATTATTGGATGGTTAGGAAAATGATCAACTGAACTCATTCCATTTTACGAACACAATTAAATCAAAAAATTGTGTCCTCTTCTATTCCATCCATAGAAAAACCCCCTTCATCAGAAGGAAAATCCTCAAATAAGCGGCGTAATTTGAAGAATGAAGAGCAGTCAGAAGAAAACGAGCTCACGTCAAAGCCTATGTTGTCTTTGAATTTGGCAGATTTTATGACATCTGCTTCAAAAGCACGGGCACCGCCCCACCAAACAGCACAGCCTGAATTGTTTCATCAAGAAGAATCTTCATCAGATGAAGAATTGATCTTTGGCTATGTTAACATGATTCATTTAACAGATCCCTATGCCAAAGACAATTTCGATCATGATGAGCCTAAGTTCCCTATATCTAACAAAGGAATTAGATGAAGAGAAAGAGGTCTAGGATACAGGGGAAGATGTGGATATTCCCAAAGACACTATTTAAATCCCACCCCTTCTAGAACTGTATATGCGATAGAAACTCATGGAAAATCCCTTCAGTGGGCTCAATAGGAATAAGAATGTTCTTCCACGCATGGCAGATTCGGTCCTGACACAGTTATTTTGGAGGATTGGTTAGAGGTTACACCTTCTTCCTCTCAGCAAATAGATATACCTAGTTGGTATAATCTACCGAAACTAGGTATGTTTCCAATTCCTACCCCGATACGAGATGCATCTACTTCCAAAGCATCAACTTCCAAGGCACCTGCAAAACCAAATTTTCATGATGGGAAACACAGACTTTGGACCAAAAGTATGATGTCTTGAAAAATTTGGCCCAAGTACCGGCCAAGTTATCAATTCTGGATGCCTTGAATCTATCAAAAGATCTTTGGGAGGTGCTTATTGAGACTTTGTCATGTCCTTAATAATTCAAAACTAAAATTGTTGCGGCTGAGGTCTAACATATAGAGAAAGATCCTCCAGAATGCCATGCAGTGATAACTTTTACAGATGAAGATGAAGAAGATGTTGTACATGGACATATCTGACCTTTGTATCTATCTCGAAAAGTCAATGATATAGACATCCGATGAGATTTCATTGATAATGGATCAGGAGTCAATATCATTCCTATTCGTACACTTCGTAGATTGGGTCTCACCGAATCTGATTTACCTCCTTCTATTTTGATGTTGCAAGGATATGATAAGAATGAACAAGAACCTTTTGGTGAAATTACACTCAGAATTCAGTTTGGAGACCTTGTGTCTAATTCAGATTTCATGGTTGTTTGTTAGGACACAACCATCAACATTTTTCTTGGAAGACATTGGCTACATCAACATGCGACCATACCTTCTTCATACCATCAATTTATCAAATATTGTTTCAATGGTCAAATTGGGACATTGTATGGTGATAAGGCCCCATTCAAAATGTGTGAATCTCAATACATTAAGGATGAATTTTATAACATGGAGGGAAAGGAAAAATCCACGGCAAATAAGGTTACCAAAATTAATGCTCCAAATGGTTTGGAAAAGATTCCAGTAAACCCATTCATACCTGTGAGTACAGATTTTGTGTTGCCTATCAGTAAAATTGATAGGATAGAACTAAATCCAAACACTCTTATGGAAATTTCCATAATGTCAATTATGACAACCAATCCAGATAGCATGGGAGAAATTGTTGATTCGCCAAGCAATGATGAAATCTTAAATGGAGATGTCTTCATTTCATTCATAGAAATCCATCAATTATATACTTCATCAACTAGGGCAGAAGAAGTTATAAAAATACCAGTGGAAAACAATGATGTCGATTTTCAATCCATAATCTCCTCTCTATCACCCCAAGAAGACCCTTCATCATCAATAGGGTCAGAAATGGCAGATTCTTCTTCAAGATGTTAAAATTTTAACTTCTCCCCTGACCATGGAAATTTTGCTTCGTCATATACTATGCAAGTAGAAACAGAAGAAGTAACACATATTGAATAAGAAGAGGAAGATCTCAGGGATGCTCCTCCAGCATTTGAATAGGGTATCTCTACCACTGTGGATGAACTCAGAGAAATAAATCTGGGTACAAAAGAAGATCCACGCCCCACCTTAATTAGTGCATCAATGACTCTTAAAGAAAAATAAATTTATACTTCATTTCTAAAGAAAAATTGAGATGTATTTTCTTGGAATTATATAGAAATTCTAGGTCTTGATCTCGATGTTGGCACTCATCATCTGGGTTTTCCATAAGAACATCGAGGATTCAAGCAAGCAGCAAGAACACACCCAACTTCTACCTCCAAAATTGAAGCTGAAGTTGATAAGCTTATCAAGGATAACTTCATCATAGAAGTTCAATATCCCAAATGGATGGCTAATATTCTCTATGTGAAAAAGAATAATGGAAAAATTAGAGTTTTCATTGACTTTAGAGATCTTAATCATCATTATCCCAAAGATGATTTCCAGTTCTGATCATAGAACTCTTAATTGATGCAACAACTAGTTACAAATCTCTTTCATTCATCGATGGTTACTATGGGTACAATAAATTACAAATGGCACTAGAAGATGAGGAGTCTACAACCATCAAAGATCCTCATGGTGTGTTTTTCTATCGGGTAATGCCCTTCGGTCTGAATAATGTAGGTGCAACGTATCAACGTTACATGCACCATATCTTCAAACCCTTTTTAGGGAAATTTGTTGAATGTTATGTGGATTATTTGGTGGTTAAATCCAGACAACATTCTTATCACTTGGCCGATTTAAAGATCATATTCAATAAACTTCGACAACACAATTTGAAGATGAACCCCTTGAAATGTGCTTTCGGGGTAACCTCAAGAAAATTTCTTGGCTTTTTTGTATGTCACCGTGGTATCGAGGTTGATCTTGAGAAGACAAAATCAATCCTTGACATGTCACCCCCTAGAAATTCGAAGGAATTAAGAGGACTTAAAGGAAACTTGGCCTATATTCGGTGTTTCATTTCCAATTTGGCAGGAAAGTGTTTACCCTTCACAAGATTAATGAAGAAGGGAGTCACCTACCAGTGGACTGAAGAATGTCAAGAAGCATTCGATATCCTCAAGAAATATCTCTTGAGTCCACCGATATTAATGCCACCTGTTGAAGGAAGACCACTTATTCTCTATGTGATAGATTTAGAGTGATCATTGGGTGACTTCCTTTCCCAAAAGAATGATGCTGGGAATTAAAACATCCTTTACTATCTCAACCACACTATTCTTGAGTCAGAAACTCGATATTTAAGTATTGAAAAGTGCTTCTTAGCTTTAATCTTTGCAGTTCAGAAATTGAGACACTACCTGCAACATCATGAGGTCTAATTGGTATCTCACAATAACCTGCTCAAATTTATCCTTTGTCTTCCAATGTTTACAGGATGTCTGGCAAGGTGAGAAGTTATTTTTCAGCAGTTTGATATCTAGTATGTGTCTTAAAAGGCAATAAAGGGCCAAGCTCTGGCCGATTTCCTTGCTGAACACCCATATATAGAATATACATCTTTAAATATTGAACTTTCTGATGAGGAAGTCTTCTCTATTCAAGATAATCCTCAAACATGGGAAATGTACTTTGATAGTGCCTCCAAAAGTACAATAGGGATGAAATTGGAAGATCCTACATTCAACAAAGTTGGGTTAAGAATCGTGATTATTTCCCCGGAAAAGGTAGTGCTACCCTATTCCTTCATATTGTTGGAAGACGGTACAAACAATGAAGCAGAATATCAAGCTCTCATCACAGGCTTAGAATTGGCGCTTCAGGAACAGGTGAATCACTTGAAAGTAAAAGGTGATTCAGATTTAGTAATCAAACAAATCAATTGCGATTATGCCATCAGAAAGGAAGAGTTAATCCCTTTGTGTGATTACGTCAGAGAGTTAATGGCATATTTTCCCTCGGAACCGAAATTTTCTTATGTCCCGCGATCAAAAAATGCCCAAGATGATGCACTGGCTAATGTAGCCACATCCCTGACATATCCAAATCAGGATGAAACAATCATCAATATTTCCCACCGTCATATAGTTTCTCCTTTTGTTCAAATCAGAACAGAGGAAATCAATGAAATCGGTCCCATTTCGGAACCATATGTTCATACTACATGATGGATGACACCTATCAGGGAATAAATTCAAAATGGAACACTCCCACCTGATAGATCTGGGAAAGAACAAGTTCGACAACGTGTGGTTGATTTTACTCTTTATGATAGCCTAGATCACCAAAAAATTCTCTACAAGCGAGTTTTTGATGGAATTATCTTTAGATGTATTAATGGTGAAGAGACAATGGCAGTCATGAATGAAGTACATTCAAGAGTTTGTGGTGCCCACCAGTCTGGACATAGAATTTCTGGTCAAATTTGACGGCTTGGATACTTATGGCCTTCAATGATGCAAGATTGTGTTGATTTCACTAAGAAGTGTCATTCTTTCCAAGTATGTTCCAAATTCATTTATAAACCTCTAGAGTTTCTTCATACGACTAAATACTCCAGGCCATTTTCTATATGGGGAATGGATGTAGTAGGACCGTATCCTCTGGCTACAGCTAAGCAATTTAAGTATATTCTTACTACTACTGACTTCTTTTCTAAATGGGAAGAGAAAATACCTCTCAAGGAATTCAGTGATAAAAGCATTGTTAGCTTTGTCAAATCCAACATCATTACCATATTTGGTGTTCCTCATACCATATTGATGGATAATGGAACCAACTTTTGTTCATCCGAGGTAAGAAAATTGTATCAAGAATACAATATCCGATCCAACCATTCATCTCAGTATCATGAAGCGGCCAATGTTCAAGTAGAGGCTTTCAATAAGACTCTTTCAAACATACTTCAAAATATTATGGATAAAGATAAGAAGTCATGGCTAGATAAACTTTTTCATGCTCTATGGGCTTATCAGACTACCACCCGCACTACTACATGATCAACTCCATATTCATTAGTATATGGAACAGAAGCAGTCTTTCCTATTAAAGTCCAATTACCTTTGCTTAGAGTCACCATTTGTGATCAGTTATCTATAGATGAACAATCTCAA
This sequence comes from Viscum album, assembly GCA_963277665.1. NCBI lineage: Eukaryota > Viridiplantae > Streptophyta > Magnoliopsida > Santalales > Viscaceae > Viscum > Viscum album. The sequence goes on from OY728137.1 coordinate 279,076,100, forward strand.
AAGCAATTGGATGAATTGGAAAGACTAGATGAAAAAAGATTGTGCACACTACACCATTTAGAAGTCTATCAGAATCGAATATCACGAGATTTCAATAAAACATTTCATCTTCATTCATTCATTCAAGGATAATTGGTATTGGTCCTCAGAACCCCAATGATACCTGGAAAGAAACCTCCAAATCTTGAGCCAAAGTGGTAAGGACCTTACTCAATACATATGTTCAACTCCAATGGATCTTATTCTTTAATCTCAATGGACAGAGAACTCATTACAACTCCAACCAATGCAAGATTCTTAAAGAAGTATTTTGTGTAACACAAATACACCACTGTGCTTGCTGTAGGACATTAAACTACATAGATGCCTCTATTGTCCAACATGATGTTAAAATTTGTCCCACTTTCATCCAACATGACATTAAATTTTTCATTGTTCGAGCTGAAAGACATTAATCTTCCATGCACCCCAAGTTTGTGACACATGGCATTAAAATGGGATCGGCGCGTGCACAATTGTCTTTTAAACTCAGTTTCCATGCATGCCCCGGGCAGCTAACCATGTATAATCCCCACACAATCCTTCATGGTCACATCATTCATGACACAGTCATCTGGTCTGCTGCTGCTTCTTGTTTCTCACACTGAGCATGACTCACGTGAGCTTATAGTAAGCATTGACTATGCCATCTTCTCTGGGCCGCTAACCATGCTTAAGTACCAACACCATCTTTGGGTCATTGTCCCGAAGTACGCCCTGATCACCGAATCCCTCTCAATTGAACTACGTGGACTTTGATCCTTGCCTCCTAGGCTAGGTACGTAGCCAACCTCCTAAGGTTTAAGCCCGAAACAACTTTCTTCACATCGATTCACCTCCATCCCATATGATGTTGATCTATGAAGCTTCTGTAAACCATCTTATTCATATCGGTTAACTTTTTTCCTACATGATGTTAAACTGTTTACATCCCATCGTCCTAGCTATATGACATTAAAATATACAGTCCCCCATTATCCTTGATATAATACATTTAACTGCATAGCACTGGTCCATGCATATGAACTTAAACTATTTGCACTTTTGTCCTGTATGACAATAAACTGCAACAATCCCTGATACCCTCACTCGAGTGGAATCCTCATTGACACTGTCTCCAACCATGTCATGTTTCAAGAACTACTTTTGTCTTGATTCTCATCCTTATGAGATACATAGTGACACCCAAGTCTTTAATCTTGGGTCCAGCCATAACTGCAATAAAATCCTCTTTACCCCTCATATGTACGTACCAAATCTGTAAAAAGGGTATTTCAATAACTAAATGCATCTTGATTCCCATCCTCATGGGATATTTAGGAACACTCGAGCATTCCTCAAGTCTAGCACCAAGCCTTTAGGCCTAACCCCAAACTCCACTTTCTTTCCCTTGGCTGAAAAGTCCCCCTGGGAGCACATGGTGTGATATGGAACACCCTGGTCTTTATTCACATCAGGTTTATAACAAATGCACGATGTGTCTCCCTCACTATGGTCTGATCTCTACAACCCTAAACTAAGATCTTCCCTGCTCTCATCCTTCATGATGTTAAACTATATTTCAATAACTACGTGTGGCTTGATTCTCATCCTAATGAGATACATTGTGACATCCAGAATCTTAATTCAGGACCTAGCTGCAACATTATATAAATAATATTCATGATCTCCATAACTCTTTTCTTGACTTCTAGTCGCAAAATGTAAGATACCAGAGAGTTATTTTGTCTGACTATGCTGCATGTGCCTTTAGGTGGCCTTATATAAGTTATCTACAAAACAGACCTGTCCGCCCAAAAGATGCTACTATTTGACTATGCAGCTTATGCCCCAGTTGTCCCTACATAATTCAACCTCCATAACGGGTTTTTCAAGTAGTGGTATCTTCATTCATAGGAGAAGCCTCTTTTGTCCCTATGGATCTTAACGGTGATATGTAGGGATCTGCAAAAAAACTACCATCCTTAACATATTTGTTCCATACTCTTTTTCAGGATTTGAAAGTATTATTTCATATAATGTTTCTATATCCAGTTTTAGTCATATGATTTAAAACCATAGATACCTTTTTTCCTATGTTTGGTTCAGACCTTTGTAGAAGTCACATTCCTCCAATTCTTTGACAATTTTTATTGGAAATATCCTCTCCATATTCAAGTACCTTTCTCTATAAAGCATACTCTATGATTTGGAAAATTTGGATCCCCACAAAAATTTCTTCAGCTTTTGGCAATAGAAAGTCAAATTTCTGAGAGTTCTATTGTCTGACTATGCAGCACGTGACCTTAGGTGGCTTTGCATAAGTTGTCTACATAACTGCCTTTTCATCCAAAAGATGCTACTATTTGACTGTGCAGTGTATTCCCCAGTTAGCCCTGCATAATTCAGCCCCCATAATTGGTTTATCAAGTACTGTTAACTTCATTCTTAGAAAAGACTTCCTCTAATGCCTTTTATCTCTTTTCCCATGTCATTCCTTAGATTCAAAATTTCTCAAGTCATAGTTTACAAATTCCCCCCTCTATACTTGAATATAGTAATATGTTTCCAAAGAAATTATCAATAATTGAGTCAATATCATCCATTTGGTCAAAGATATTCGACCTTAAATATTTGCCTTTTATACTCAAACATGCATGAATTTAAACTGCCAATAACAAAGACACGGTACTCATTAAATTGAGAACCTATAAAGGGTACTCTAAACAAAAGTCGAGTCCCAGCTCGCTAAACATACATTTTGTATGATTTTGGAAATATTGAGAAATTAAAAGATAAAGTTTGTGGGATTTTTTATATAACCCTAGTAAAAATCAAACTATGTTTACTAGTCCCATTGGATTAGGTAAAAATAAGAGAAATTATCAATAAAATGAAGGTACATATGATTGAAAATGAATTGTTTTTCATTGATGAACAAGATTAGAAGAACATCCACAGACTGGAGTCTCTTCTCTTTTTTTTTCAAAAATTACGGAAGACTTTCTACATGATTTCTCATATGTTTCACAACATCCTGAGCTTCATCAAAAGCCACTTGAAGTTCATTTACTCAACCAAATTCACTCTATTCATCTCAATGAAGTGATTATTTGGAATATTTTATGGCTTATATACCATCTTCTTGGACTTCTTCTAACAAATTATGAAGCTAGTCAAGCTCCCCAGTAACAACATCTAGCTCTTGCTGAAGGTGAAACTTCTGGACAATCTCCTCCTTGATCTTTTGCTTCATCTCCTTCAGCTTTACAGCATGATCAACCTCAAATCAGGACACTAGAACCTGAAATTCACTGATATTGATTAGCAATCTAGCTCTAATCAGGTCTTGATGATACCTTTTCTCTTGATCCCTCCTTTGAATGACTTGTTTCACTACGATATGGATTTCTTGATATCCAAAACTGCCAAGTCCCAACATGATGAACAAGGATGAAGGTCTTGGAATTTTCTAAGGCAAATCTTCAAGAGGCACCTCAAATATTATCTCCCATATATTTTTCCATGCCCTGCGACGTGAGAATTGGAGTTCCTTTTGTACCTCTGGGTCTGATTCAGCATTGCTATCACAGGGAGGAACATAGTCTGGGATTAATGAACTTAAAGAAGTGACATGTTTTGCACCTTCCCTGACCCTGGTTGCTTCAACTTTTTCTACTGTTTGGGCAGAGGGTGAGGCTTCACCTCCAGATCAATCCATTGAATTTGACAGCCCTGTTTGGTAAATTGAAAGTATGGTTAGTTTCAAAGGATAGTAAAATTTGATTGATTTTATTTCAGGTTAATTAATCCACAAATATCATCATCTTTTACCTAAAAATAGATCAACAACTTGAAAAGACTCCTCCCCATCTTTCCTAGCTTCAACAGGATTTTCAAAATGGGTTTCAGGAGGATATGCCGTGTTAAGTTCCACTTGATCCAACGTTTATGCAATAATAGGGTTTAAATCAATGTCTACACCCCTTTCAAGAGTTGTTGATGCAATAGTTTCTTTATATGTAACGGTACATTTTTAAACCAAACATGGTTAGAAGTGTAATCATGAGAATATTAACAGGGAAAATGATAAAACTCACGTCTAGTTGATTCTATAACTAGATCTCCAAAATCTTCAAAATCACATGGTAATTTAACATGTTATAAAATTTCATCAAAGGAAATTCCAAGATTCATAATTTTATCCAATGATGTCCCAGATCCCAGGTTAGTCTCACCAGGGGGAGCACTCATCATGTCTTATTCGTGACTTTCATCTAGCAATCTCTGACCCCAGATAGCTTCTTCACAGACAGTTGTTGGGTCAACTGCGGTGGTTGCCAAATGTTTTGGTGCATGTGTTGAACCTAAAAAATCACATAAAGGAAGTCATTTGTTGTCTACTTTGAGGTTCTATAAAGTATTGTTAATTTACCCGAATTATTTTCTCTCCTGGAATCATAAACAAGAGCGGTGTTGGGAACAGACACCGGCTCATATGATCTTAGTATTTTTTAGGAACAACTGTTAGAGCAGGAACTTGCAACCATTATCTAACACCCTCCATTGTACTCTGAGGATGGTTAGTCCTTTCCCTTAAAGAGGAAAATGAATAACCCCATGCAATCCTGAGAATTTTGAGAACTTTTTCATAAGTTAAAATTCATAACTACTAGAAAGACTTACCACTACTGATAAACCATTTGACTGCGGTATTCTTTCTTCGATGCCTTTTCTTCTTGGCCTTTTTGTGTGGACTTGTGCCATCATCTCCAAAAATAGGTATCGGAGATAATAACGCCCTTTATAACTCTTTATCCATGACTTGCTGGCCTGGAAATACTTCTCCCAGCTCCTGAGGAGATTTAGTGGCTCCAAGAGCGGTGCCACTAGGGCTATACCGTTGCGAAGGGATTTCAGTGGTTCTTTCCTTGAAAAGATACAGTATAAAGAAGATTATTTCCTTAAATAAAAAATATTTGACTAAATTCAAATTGCAAATCAAATAGAAATATGAGAAAAAGGAAAACTTACATCTTCAGGAGCCACGTAATCACACCACTCTTCATCTAATGAAGGACCAATCCCCTCAGTGGTACCACGGCCCATCATTTCCTTCACCCACTTGGTGACAGGAACTGACTCAATAGTGACATATATGAGCATTTCCAACTCTTTGATGTAATCCCTCACTTCATTGGGGTTGTCCTCAAAACAGATGTCAGACGAATCCTGGCGATTCCCCACTCCATGGATATGAATCCCTCAACATAATTCCATCCAGGCAATTTCAACATCAAAATATATACTCCACCATGTACGGACAACCTCTGGTCATAAATATTCATAATTTGAACTAGAAGGCCATGAGGAGGGTCCTACAATCTGGGACTTCAACTTCTTCCCAACTCCTGCAATCACAGACAAAGTATAAGAAAATGAAACTTGTTTCTCTTTAAAATAATGGCGACTAAATTTAATCAATGATATAACTCACCATGAGTTTATTGAGTAGGTATCTTGACTCTGGAAGGCAGATTATATCTAGCACGAGGCCTCTTTGACGCATTTTGAGCCTCATCATCCCCATCCTAGGAATCCGGTGAATCTGCTCTGGGTGACGAACCCGATGAATCAGCTCCAGGGTGGGGAAGAATCACCTTCCAAATGAAAATATTCTTTCCTAATGGTTCTCTTCTTTGTCCCCACATGAGGGACCAGCTGATTTAGTACCCCTTTTGGGTATGATGCTACCCAGATCTCGGCATACCATGTAGTCAATAGGCTTGGCGCTCCAACAGCTAGTAGATCAAATACCTCCCCAGTCTTCTCTATAGATGTAAACAACCATAGTTGACGAGAAACCATCAGATTCTGCTCTAACCTAACATGAACCAGAGGGGATACAATAATTTTTTGCAGACATTTGAATTGACGTGTGAATCTGTATGGAGCATAGGCCTCACATATAATTTCTCCGTCAATCCTTGTGGCCAGTGTACCATCTCTACATGCCAGCATATATGCCCTTAACTCCAGGCTAGTTGTTCCATCATCAATAAATCGCCCTGTTGGCATATTTACATAAGGAATAAAGTGAAACTCCTTAAGCATTCTCATCCATATTTTGATATCATAAGCATTGAGGGATAAGGGAGAAATTCCAGGAAAGGCCTGAACAGATGACTGTAATGAACTTCCAGGAATATGTACCCCACTTTGTACAGTATATGTCCTGAAGTAGGTGGTGATCCATCACCATAAAACATGGAATGGTCCCACTATTCATAGAGGAGACTTACCCATATAAACATGAAGTAACCTCCTATGAATCTTTTCCAAAACTGGGGTGTCCAACCCAACCATATTCCTTTCAGCCAGCTTGGCTGCAATGACAAAGGTCCCCGAACTCACACCTCTTTTCAAATCCCAAACTCGTAAAAGGTAAACACTGAGCCACAAGGCAAAAAAGCCTTCCAGATGGGTCTTCACTGGAATTTTCTAGTTCACTTCATACCCCCACCTATCAAACTCTCCTGCTTCCAAAATTGGAAAAATGTGCCTGGAGGACCCCTCTTGCTGCTCTAGGGAAACTAGTAGGACGAGTGCAGGAAGGTCCCTCCTCTTTCTTCTTGATCAGAAACATGTCCATCCACTCCTCTGGATGGATATATTTTCTGGAATGGGTTTTCATGGTGGTGGTATTCTTAAGCTTGTAGAAAATTTTCATTAACTCTCGAGCCGAATCCAGAGTCTTCTCTGAATCATTTCAGGTCACCTTGGGGGGGGGGGTGAATTCATCATACATATCTCAAAAAATTGGCTCCCCTAAAATCTTGTAGACATCCCACAAACTGATTCCTACTTCTCTATGAGTCATATATAAATAATTCGTTTCTGGGCTCCAACGACTGATTAACTCTGGCACGAAATTTTCATTCCTGTAGACATATGTAAGACCATCATAGACAACTTCATATATTGCAGATCCCTTCAGATCATCGAAAAACTCTGCACAGGTTTGTCGCTCCCAATATACCCACATCCAATTCGGATTCACACCTCCTCCAAGATGGAAATCCCAACTCTTCTTCCATCCCTTAGATTGGTCCATCTAATAATTTCGAAAAATAGAGGGATAGCAATGCGGCTGCAGCTCAGGAGTGCGAGGCTTCTGATCTGGAGCACACGGGCTATGATGCATTATGTATGCCTTCTCCACTATCCCGACATTGGAAAATGATCCTAAAACTGAGAAATTTGCCAAAGATAAGTTGGTGTAGGTCTAAATCCAGGAATGAGAGATATAATTCTTTGCCTCTAGAACATTGACTCATTGCAGATGATAATGGGCATACAGAGGAAAGTAAATGCTCTGTGGAAAATTGGCATGATATTTATTCAAGTACTTATCCAAATATGAGAGAGTGCTATCGTAGATAACATAATAATCATGGCTGACGATGTTCATCATGTCATTTATTCTCTTGCAGGCAAAATCATCAGCTGATCCAATTCTTCTGGGAGCTATTGAATCTGTACAAAGATCAAACAATCAACTTTTAAGTAAGTTTGTTTTGTGAAATTTTGATGAAGGAAATAAAAAAAATGGCAAAGGAATTCAGGCACACAAGTCCCAAACTTGGCATGCAAGTCCAACTGGTCGCGCAGGTTTTTCCACCCTAGTCATGGCGTGCAAGTCAAATACCTTCTGCAGAAGCACGACAAAAAAATTCCGAAAAGCGATTCGCCGAAGACCGAAGCCCCTGCACGATGAGAGCTCATGTTTATGTAAGCTGAGTGAGTTCACACGAGAGTGGACCTATATATATAGGCGATCCAGACCACCTGTGCTCCATACTTGCGCACCCCAGCAGCTGCGCGCCGAACTTGCATGCTAAAGACCCTTGATTTCTCCAGATTTACCTCAGAGCCGGATCTTCTTTCAATTTCGGATCCAACTTTGAGGGGGGACTTTTGTTGACGCTCCTTTCCATCACATAGTCCAACGAATGGCAATGGATAATACCTTAAGCACAAATAGGGTCACCCTTCGAATAAAATCAAAAAATTTGACAAAGGCATGGACCGGGAGCTCATTTGGATTGAGGCGCACAAGTTAATTGCGCACCATGAAAGTCACTTGCACGCCTTATCTTTTTTTTCACCCAAGGTGCACGGTGGCCTATAAATATCCCCTATGGGCCCCCCATTTTGGGGATGGATTTTCCAAAACTCAGATTCAATCTCTGGTCACCCAAGTTTTTAAGTCAACTCTTATGAAAGCTTCTAATGTAACTTTTTACCTAGAATGGAAGACTTGAAGAAGTAGGATATGGTCTAAGTGTTTAGAATTCATCAACACTTGCACGCCTAAGTCTCTGGACCTCCTTAAAAGTGGAAACACTTGCACACCACCTTACCCTTTCAATGAAACTTGTACGCCTCCCTTTTGGAAACATTTTAGGATAATACTAAAGTCTTGAGTTAAGTCTGACCCAAGTATCACCCAATAGATTCTTCGTTGCTCAGGTGAACCCATGCCATGAAAGTACACTTGCACAACCAAGACTTTCACGCCAACTTCATTTGTGTGTATCTCTCCCATTCACCTCTCATCTTCAAGATATTATCCCTAGAAACCCTTCTCAAATCCATTTATGGCATGGTTCCTTTGTTGGCTACCTTACCTGAAAGGAATTCTATGATAACCTCGCCCAAAACCTCATTACTTAGAAGCTTTATGTCACTATGGTTAGGGGTTTCCTCCATGTAACCTCATCCTTTAAGATGAGAAGATCTTTTGATTTAGGGTATCCTCCTCAAGAGTAATCCCCAAGTTCCCTTAATTTGGGCCTCCTTCTCATGAGTAAGCCCCAATCACAATTTTTTTTTTTAATTTGGGCCTCCTTCTCAGGAGTAAGCCCCAGTCATAGTTTCCTTTAAAATTGGGCATCCTCCTCATGTGTAATCCCCAATCATTAATTTTCATTGATTTGGGACTCCTTCTCAGGAATAAACCCCAATCATATATCCCTTAAAATTTGGGGCAACCTCTTTAGGAGTAAGCCTCGGGTTAAAACTCCAAATCTCCATAAAGTACAAATACCTTTATGGACCCTACTCCTGGGATTCTTTACTGAAGTAAGTCCTAGTATTCATCTATTTGGGCTATCATACATACGTAACCCCCACATCATTTTTTGTGGATGCATATTTCATGAAAAAATCGTCAGGTTTTCTGATATCACTTGTTTCTCACATCGATCATGACTCACGTGAGCTTATAGTGTAAAAGTAATCACAACATCTTTTTTGGGGTCGTTAACCATGGATAACCCCCATATTTGTTCACCCGAACTACGTGGACTTTGATCTATGCCTTAAAATTAGAGTACGTAGGAATCCTTTCAAAGGTTCAAGCCCACCATTAATTAATTCTTTTCAATATTATATGAAGTTAAACTATATCCTTCTTATCAAACTACATGGGTTATTATTCCTTTTTAATGAGGATACGTAGGTAGCCCATCTATGGGTATGATCCCAACTCTGAAATAATCCCTGTCTTTCTGAATGACAATAAAATTCAAGTGCCCTACTGAGTGGATTTAAAACTAGTATGGTCATCATAATGACCAAGAGATTTCTATATAATATATTGTAGAAAAACATTTATTAAGAATCTCTAATACAAACGGATGATTCTATATTGATGAAGAACCTCAAATACATATAAAAGATTCTCTAAATCCCATACATATCAATCATAGATTGCCAAATATAAAGGAAAACTCATTTTCATTCTTGGTGAATTAATAAGGATTCAGGAACATAACTTAAATCTATAAGAGAGTCTTGGAGTAGACAATAATTCTCCCCCAAAAGGTGTGATGAGTCTAGCCTCCCATCCTCTTGACCAATGAAAATCCTTAAGACTTATCGGTTCACAACTAATGAGCACCTACCTTTGGAAAGTAGGTCCAAATGAATATATAATCATTGGGTGTTTCCGGTTCTATGAATAAACCTGTTAGAAACCGATTAGAAAGTTTGAACCTTAAACAAATAAGGTCATCTCCATTTCCAGAAGGAATAATAATAAAAATGTCCTAGTAAATAGTTACACATAAACAATCTTCGATAATAAGAAGAATGAGGAATTTACACTTACCTTGTACATTTCCTTAGTCGAGGGTACGTTAACCTCCTATATAATAGTTAAATCATTGTTATTAAATTACACAAGAACCACATACATAAATATGATATTATATATGATCTTCTAATATTTCTTTATTAATAATATTTCAGAAGTATCATTGTTTTGGGTGTTTACTAATTTATTTTCCATTATATGTTTTGTTATATAAGACATGTTTGTTATGGATAGGATGTATTTGATTCATAACCAGAATGATATTAATTTCTAAAACATTATTTTTAATCATAAAATGAAAATTATTTTTGAATGGTTACGATGGGGAATGAATCTCATCGCGTTCATGGGGACGATAATCCATACATACGTACGAGCGACAATATCATTCTATTGATGGTGAAATCACTTGTAATTGGATGGTATATCATATATAAGGTATCATTAATATGTTATATTTATTATTTATATCACTTATACTCATTATTATACCCATCCAAATAATTAAGTGTTGAATGACAAACTATACAATGACGTGGAGACGGTAAGCCTTACGAACGTACATATAGTGACTTGTCATTCATAGGATAAATATAATAATGAACATGGTTGTAACATATTTATAATAACATCATAGTATGTATAAGGTACTAGAGTTATTTTTTATAGAAAAAATAAATAAAGAGGAAGTGGAAGAAAAAAGAAACTTTGAAAGAGGTGGTGAAATTATTACATCTTTTTCAGGTGTTTCCTTTTGATTTGATCAAAATGGCCCCTTAGGTTGGATTTATGATCAATTTAAGGCCTCTATTTTGAATTGAGGGTTTTTTGGAAGATATATGAGTTGGTTTTGTCTGATCCAAATGGCTTTGGAGGTGTGATTTTGAGAGAAGGGGAAGTACTGTTTTATAAGAGAACCCCAAGGGGTTAATTATTGACATATCTAACCTTATCCCAGTCCTTTGGATGAAATTTAGATTTTTAGAAATATTATATCAATTAGTAATATAGTATTTGTTTTAAAAACCCATTTATGTCGATTTTGACAATATTTAGTATTTGGTTATTGTGAAAGTCAAAAAACTTGATTACTTCAAAACAAATACATTAAATAAATCCTAACATGTCATATTAACCTAGAAAATTAGTGGAAGGCATCAAAAGTATCAATTTACATTTAATGTTATATTTATAATACAATTAGTTTAATCTTTTATTAATAAGGTAATTACTGCATCATCATTGTGTCAAAAATAAATTTAATTATTTAATGTCTAAATATTATAAATAAAATACCATTATATAGGAAATATTTTTAGATTTCTATTGAATATTTATAGTCGAATTTATCTTATTTATAACCCTATATTAAAATTATTTTAGTTATAAATATTAGAATTTGACACTTTTAACTCTTCTTTAAATAAAATAATAATAAATGTCATAATATAATACAATTGGATCAAATAGGATCATATTTTATCCCTAAGTTTTATTTTTGTCTAAAAAAACTCATCTAATAGATTTAGGACAAGTGTTATGGTAGTTATAATACCATTTTTACCTTTAATTACCCTATTTACTTTTAACCATGGTAAATAAAATTCAAAAGTTACTATTCACCAAAAATTATTTTCATCCAATTTTACTACTTTTTACTTACTAATGTCAACTGTGTCTCTTAGATTTTTGAAATTCAATTCACAGAAGCGATAAAATTACGTTTTATGCAAATTTGCAAATGTGCCTAGAAGGTGGGTAAAAGACGTTAAAAAAATTCAATAAAATTTTATATATCTAATCTTATTATAAAATGACTGCAATGAATTAAATTTGAATTTTATAGGTATTATGTATCTATTTTAACTTTAAAATAAATTTAGATAAAAATAATAACTATTTAAATAAAAATTCGGTTTTTATCTACAACGTAGTGTTTTTCACTATTCATAAAAAATTGAATGTTTTTAGAAAAATTAAAAAGATTCACTCTAAGATAATTTTTACATTCCAAATTAAAAAAATATTTTTACTCTACCTAATTAAAAACATAGGAGTTTCATTAATTAATTTAAAATTAATTCCCATTATCAAAACCAGAAAGCGGGTTTTTGAGAAGTAAAAAACTCTCAAAATATTTATATGTTTTTATGTCCAATTTAAATTTAAAATTAATTTTAATGACCAACATCAGATTAAATGATAAAAATATAATCTAATTATACTTCAAAACCATTAAAATGTTTAATTTAACAATATAAATTATTTTGATTAAAAAAGTTTTAAATTAAAATTTAGTATTTTTCACTATTCATAAAATATAAAAGTTATCAGAAAAACACAAAAAATTTATCCAAACTAAATTTTTATGTCCTTATTATATATAAGAAGTTTATTTTGTCAAATTTAATATATAAAAGTGTCAAATTTTTGATTTTAAAAATGGTTCACCATTAAAAGGCATTAAAATTGCATTTTTTTTGGAAAACACTTTTTTTATCTGAAAAATTGGATTTGTTCTTATATTATTTTTAAAATAATCACATAATATAGATGTTAAAATTATATGGAGTATATAGAATTCAAAATGCAGTTAATACTATTCATAACCATTTTTAAATGGCTAGTTTGGTAAATCATGGTGCGCTCAAACTTAGTGTTGGGTGTGGTGCAAGCTATTGAATTACTTTAAATAGATGAAGTATTATGAAATAATAGGGGTTTACATACTCCCCTCCTTCAATAAATCATGTCTTTGAAATTTTAAAGAGTTCTTCAAAAATAAAAGGTTGAAAATAAAAAATACCTTTGTGGAAAATCCACATCGGAAATAGGGTTACTAAAATTTAGTCTTAATAAGAGGGAAATTGAAATGAAAAAGTCACCACCAAATTAGGGTTTCAAATAGGAGAATATTGGTGGAAATTATAGACACATAATTAAAGGAAAAATATAAATATTTATAGGGAGTTATTGAGGCCATCAATCACAAATAAGTGAACACTAAATGTAAAATTGAGGGTCTCAAATCCATAAATATATGATGATTTAAAATATCACTGGTTCAACAAAACAAAAGGTATTAGGGTAACACATTTTTGGTTTAAGATCCTATCCCTAAAGTTTAATAATTAATTTATTCATAGAATAAGAAAAAAGAGAATACTTAACAAGTATAGTTCGATCCATTTACTAATTTCTACAACAAACTCATCTTTCACTCCAAAAGATAATAAAGCTAAAATATACTCTATTTAAACCAATCGTATAGTGTCCCAAAAAATGAATTTTTAATTCATCTATAAAACCACTTAAAATAACTACATTATAAAAACCGGGACATCACGTAGGCCAGTGGTAGGTGATTCACCCTTGTCTCTCTTCGTTTGCGGGTTCAAGTCTGGCGGCCTTGTCGGACGCGATGGGTTGTTGCCCGATCTTTGGGTTGTTCTTTTTATAAAAAAAATCCAAAAAAATCTTAAGAAATGTTTTAACCTTAAACCATAGTATCCAATGTCCAATTTAATCCATTAAAACTTTTAGAATTATCCAAAATACTTGTGTCTAAACTCATAGTCCAAAAATTTATAGTGAAGGTCAACATAACATCATGAAGATCTATTTTTTCCACATAATAAAATGTAAGTACCTTTATCATGTATTCTCTTAAAACATGGAAGCACCCTGAATTACCTTAAAAACTTATTGATTACATTCATTCTCCCTTATTCCTTATAGAATACTAGATATATTCCTTATATCAAAAAATTTTGAATACTCCAACAATGATTGAATAAACAAACCATTAATCAGTTTCAAGGTAGTCAAGAATATCCAATATAATTTATCCAAATCAACCATATCTTATTCCAAAATCACTACCTTAGTATCATGACCGTATTAAGGTTTGTATTTCCTTAAACCATGTAATTTACAAAACGTTTGACTTGCTGTTGAGTCACATTTCTTAGTACCATATAATATGAAATCCTAAATGAAATAGTACTGCAGTACAATCCTTATTTATTTCCATAATTAATATAAGCAGTACATCGTTGATACAACACTCAAATGACATAATTCATTTATAAAAATATAATAATTATAATTATTCCTCTTCATCCATGGTAGTATAATAACTTGATTATTATCAAATAGCATCATTTGGGGTATACTATGATGATTGGGACATTGATTCATGTAGTTTCCAAACTCCTTGCAGACAAATCATTGTACATTTGAAACCTTTTTCTTTCCATTAAAATCACATACTTGGTGTCCTTTTTATCCACACTTATAAAAAACTTACATTCCCTTAAATAATTTACCAAGGAGATTCTTTCCACAGTTCTCACATAAGGAAAGATCCTTCTTTCTTTTCTTCCCTTTTTCCATCTTTCTCTCTACCATCCTTTTCTTCTCTGAATTCCCTTCAAAGCCATAGGAATCAGAGAATTACTTACTTATCTTATTAAAACATGATACTATTTATTCATATGATGAGAATATGTGGGAGACTACTTTCCTTCTAAATGTTGTCTTAATACCATGAAGGATATAACCCTTCTTACACTTTGGATCATGTATATTACTGGAGTTCCCATTCCTTCTACTGGACACCATTTCTAAACAATGGAATACACTAGGTTAGTTTATGAATCACAATTCATAATTCCAAAATTGAAAAATACCTAATGTAAATTGAAAAGTTTATGCATATAATCCGTAATCATAAAAATGTTTTCTTTAAAGAAGTATTTACTCATGAATCCTTTACAATGGTTTGTAAAGAAAATGTGAATTATCCTAAGAATATCCCCCGAGAGTGTCAATACCAAGACTGAAGCAAGGACCATTGTCATGTACCAGGATACCCTGGGTCAAGAATGAAACTTCTTTTTAGACTTTTCACTCTTAGGTACATCTGTGCCAGATCCACCTGTACATATTTATATCCAGACAAGAATGTATTTTCTTGGAAAACCCATATAATATTTACACTACCAAATTCTTTGTATGTTCTTCTATACTAATTCTCAAAGTCTATCTTAGGTTAATGTTATCTAATAAGATTTTATCTAAATCTAGTTTCCAAGGGTTGTACTAAAATTCCTCTGTTACCAACTATAATGCCCCGACCCCAGTAACACAGATTCGATGCATTATTTTAATACATTGTCATGATTACAATGAATCAAGTCCCAAAGGACTGATCAGTTTAGTAGTCTTAGAAAATAGATTACCTACATGAATGTGACATTAAACTTTCTAATATACAAAAGAACATAAAAAATTCTTTGATAATTCTATTATTCCATTATCATAACCCTACATATTAATCATAATACACTTATTGGAATCCTAAGAAAATAAAACTTAAGAAAGAGGTGAGCTCAGATGATTAGAAAGGGTATATAATTTAGCGAAATCTATAAACTTTTAAGGCAAGATGTGTAATAAAAACAAAAACCTTTTAAACATTAACTTGAAAATAATATGGAAAAAATAAATAAAAAATTACCATATAAAAAAGCACATGGATATTCTACTAGTCGAATAATCACATGTAATAACTAATTTTATAATGAGGGAACTAACCCTTTCCTTGTACTTTTCCGTAGTCCAGTGTACATTAACATCTTGTATAATAGTTAAATCATTTTTATTAAATTATAAAAGAACCATATACATAAATATGATATCATATATGATCTTAGAGTATTGCTTTGTTAATAATATTTTAGAAGTATCATTGTTTTGGGGGTTAACTGATTCATTTTACTTTATATGATTTGTTATGTAAGCCATGTTTGTTTTGGATATGATCTATTTGATTCATATCCAGAGTGATATTAAGTTCTTAAACATTATTTTTAATAATAAAATTAATATCACTCTTGAATGGTTATGATAGGGAATGAATCTCATCACGTTTGTGGAGACGGTAATCCGTAAGTACAAACGAGCGACAATATCATTCTATTAATAGTGAAATCATATGTAATTGGATAATATATCATTTATACAAAATCATTAATATGTTATATTTATTAATTACATCACTTATACTCATTATTATACCCATACAAATAATGAAGTGTTGAATAACAAACTACACCACGACGTGGAGACGGTAAGCCATATGTATGCACGTATGGTGACTTATCATTCATATGATGGATAGAATAATGAATATGGTTGTACCATATTTATAATAACATCACAGTATGTATAAGGTACTAGATTTATTATTTTGGTATGGAAACAACAAAGAAAGAGTAAGTGGAAGAAGAAACGAACTTTGAAATAGGTGGGGAAATTATTACCTATTCTTCAGGTGTTTCCTTTTTATTTGATCTAAATGGCTCCTTAGGTTGTCTTTCTAATAAAAATAAGGCCTCTAGGTTAAAGTTATGGTAGTGGGAGGATATTTTAGTAGGTATTGGCTGAGCCAAATTATAAGGACCTGACCTTAAACATTACGTAATCATTAATTAAGTTGATAATTCGCATTGAGGATCTTTTCAGGTTTAGAGTTTTAGAGAATTAGGCCATAAATTTTACATTACATATCAATTATTACAAAGTATACACTTATACTTAGTATCAATTTTTTTCATAAAATAAAAACTCTTAAAATAAAACAATAATTATTCTCTTGATATAAATCTTCTTGAATTATTCCTTTATCTTACCCTTCCTTATATCCTGTGAAAAAAATTTCAAAAACATTTAATGGGTATAAAAATCTCAGTAAGGGTTATAAAATAAGGAAAGAAATCATTAGTCCATCAATATATATAAGTCAATGAAATAATACTTTTCAATATTTAACATACCACACATGATCATAAGATTTATTAATAGCACATGGAAATCATAAATTATAAAGGTAACTTCTGGCATCCATATCATACATACGTTGTAGATTTCACAACTATGTAGGAAGTTACATTTAGAATACCCATCACGGTATATTTACTAAATCTATTAGAAGAAACATCAATGTTTACCTCCATCATGTTACATAGTGCATTGGAGATCTATCTCGGGCTCACTCTCCCTAGGTTTATCACAGAACCACTTGTATACGTAACCAATGACCAAGAACCATAACATATTGATAACACATAAAACAAGCCTAATGGAAAGATAACATTTACACATTTCATTCACAAGATATCAATTCAAGATATTGATATATTCACATCATTTAAAACATTCATAAAGAAGAGTTTTGAATCAAAGTGTCCCATACCACTCTGAAAATTTTGAAAGGAATTTACAATTTAAAACCCTCATTTCCTAATAAAGAAATTCCTTAAATTTTTTTCTAAAACATGGACATGAAAGAGAAGTATTTAGAATATTCAATCTTTAAAACATTTAAAATGATGTTTTAGTTAAAGAATCTTTTACCACTTGAGAAACTCTTGAATAAAAATTATTAAAGAATAAAATCAAATAAAACTATAAATATCATGAGAATATAGAAATTCATGATATAAAATGTCAAAATGGTATTATATACACCTTATATGATAACAAAGGTGAACAATATTAATATATGCCTCAATGAAAGAAGATTGAGATGTAGTCCCTTACAAAGATTGTATCATTAAAGTAAGGATAAATCAAATAAATAATTATGTGTGACAAATATAAATACACTTAATATAATTGGATATTAAGTGTAAAAAAATCATAGGTCATTACCACATATTTATAGCATGAAATAATCAATAAGTAGAAGTTCAACCCAAAAAATGGAAATTGGGTTAAGGAGTTCCCTTACCTCATTTCCAACTTAACCCGTTCATTCTTTAATCTTATGAATAATAAAATAAAGTTAATTTAAACTTTATCAAGAACCTTTATAAAGTTTATTATTACTTTTATATTACTTATTACCATGTTATAAATATTACATAATCATTTAAGTTAATAACGGTTGTTTTTTTGATATTTGGTACTTGAGTCAAAAATGAACTTCCTATAATTAAAACTTGTCCAAGTGGTAAAAATTACATTATCTCTAGAATGATATTAATGAATTATGTATCATATAAATCATATATATCTATTATATATATGTATTTATAATAGTACATAATATTTGGAGATAATAAATGAAATGCACTGTTCATGGAGACGGTAAGCCGTACGTACGCATGAATGCTACTTTCATTTATTTTTCATATTTGATAGAATTAAAAATCTATGATACACTAGTTTATTATAATTATAGTATAATATAATATATAATTTATTTAATTCTATCCTTTATACATTCCACATATGGCATGAATGAATCATCTCAGTTTGAGGGGGCGGTAGTCCGCACTTCCTCAAATGCAATTATCGTTTTTACCTATTAATGAAACCATAAAGGTATGATATAAATGAAACATAAAGAAGAATAGAGACAATATAGATATAATATATATCACATATAAATATAGTTCCATCATAATTTCCACCATGATAGGCGGTAGGAGATAATCGAACAATCATCGTTTCGTTAGGCAGTAGTTCATCGTACACAGAAATAGTATGTTCATATCCATTAGGTAGAGGTTTGTTTAAGTTTAGTTTGAATACCACTCATAAAAAAACCAAGTATATTGAGGATAATGGTGTTTTTATGTAAAAATAATAATAAAAAGAACATAAGGAGTTAAGAAGTGAAATAAAATAAGAGAACTTGAGGGAAGACGTTACATTTTAATCATGTAACTCCCTTTGGTTTGAACCAAAATGATTTCTTGAAGTGATTTATGTATAAGGTAAGGTATCTACGAGGAAGATAGGGATATTGAGATCTCATTTGGGTAGTGTTTGGACGAGCTAAGGGGGATTGATCGGTGTGAGTAAGGGTTAGAGGTGATTGCTTTTATAAGGGGGAGGAGGGACTCTTTAAGAAATTTGAAAATATTTTTTTATTATATAACGATTTTTGGTTTATAAAGGTTCAAAACTTATTTAATTAGAAGATAAGGTGTTTATAAGTCGAAATAAAATCAACCAATAAGAATTGGACATGATTTAGATATTTTTTAATTCCTATATTTTTCATTTAATCCTTTGTTAACTTATTTAACTTTTACCATGTCCTCTTACATATTCATACTATATGGTTTATATATTTACTATAAAATGAAAAGAGACCCAAAATTGATCATTAATGAAAATTTTAACATAATATATGTCATTTTGAAGAATATTAGATTTTTAGGACCATTTTATCATTTAATGAAATATTGATTGATTTAAAATCTCTTTTATGTTAATTTTAATACTATTCATATCATGACTTTTTAAAAAATCCAAAACAACTTGATTATTTTGAAAATACCTCATTAAATGAAATATAACAAGTCATAATAATATATAAAATTCTTGTATGGCATAAAAAAGTTCAAAATAAATTTATTTTAAAATTTATAATGTCATTTATTTGAATCCTCTACTAATGAAGCAATTACTGCATCACCATTGTGTCATAAATATGTTGATTTATTTATTTTCTTAAAATTATAAATAAAATACCATGATGTAGTTAATATTTTTATATTTAAAGGTAATATTTATAGTTGAATACATAACTTATATAACCCCAAATAAAAATTGTTTTATAAAAAGATTCATGTTTATGTTATTTTTGTCTTTACTTTAACTTAATTAATATAAAGTGTTATTATCACTCCCAAGTGGCTCCACAGGGTCCCAAAATCAACCCAAGAATTCCCATGGTCTGAAATGTATCATAAAATAGGGTTAGAACAATTTTAAGGTTAATTAAATATTATTATAATATTATTTGTCTCCCTTATTTACCAGATTTACCATTTAACCATGATAAATAAAATATTTACTGAATTAAATATTAATAATGTCTAAAAATAAAAGTTATCTATTTACACAATTTTAACCTCCTGATTCTAAGTATGGAATCCCGTTTTCCTAATTCTAAACACATAAGTAGCAGAAATTAATTTAAAACTAATTCCTGTTGTCAAAATAAAAAGCGTGCTTTTAAAAAAATAATAACTATCAAATGATTTGCCTTTGTTTATGTCTAAATTAAGAGTTAAATTACTTCCAATTACGAAAATTGGATTAAATGGTAAAAATATAATCCAAATACACTTTAAAACCAATTAAAATAATAATCTAACTATATAAATAAATTATATTAAAAGGAAGTTTTGAATTAAAATGCTGTATTTTTCACTATTCATTAAAAAATGAACATTATCAGAAAAATTCCAAAATTTCATCCAAAGTAAATTTTGATGTCCAAATTTTAAAGAAGAATATTATTTTGTCATATAGAACATGTAAAAGTGACAAAAACTAGATTAAAAAAATGGTTCACCATCAAAAGGTGGTAAATCGACCTTTTAAAGAATATTAGAGTGTTTATGCTTAAAATTGGATTCATTTACATTTTAAGCATCTAAATTTTAATGGATAAATGTAAAAAAATTTAATAAAAATGTGTAATCATATTTTAGTTATTTTTGTTCATTTCTACCAATACAATATCTATTCATTAACTACCTTTTAAAATAATAATATTAGATTATTATTTTTTAGTATAACTCAATGTTGTGTGCAACCTAAGATTTAAAAAAACCCATTGTTGCGTATCGGGTATTCCATCGAATATAGAATCCTCTTTAAAGTAAAAAAAATATCTATTTTACAAATATTAATAAATATTATAATTTTATATTCTTTATTTATTTGGGATGTTACATCCTTCCGCCATTTTGGAAATTTTTCCCTTGCACTTTTAAAATTGGGCTTGGAAATTTCCATAAAAGTCCCAAATCAGAAAAAGAGTCAATAAAACTACCAATTTAAAAGAAATAATGAATGGTAAAAAGGTCACCCAAGATAACCATTATAAGATTAAATGTAGGAAAACATGGATATGGAGGAGAAACTAAGTGTTAATTTCTGATAGAGAGTGATAGAGAACATGATTAGAAGAAAGTTAATCACCAAAAAATCACAAACTTGTGATGGGATAAACGGTCTTTTATTCCCCAGTAGGAAAATTTAATGGACTATGTTTTTGTTTTAAATTAATTTTCACAAAGTTTTGGATTTTATTTATGATCTTAACTAAAAACACAAGGAAACATAATTACTTGTCATGTAGACTTCCATCCTTTACTAAATTCATACCACGAACTCATCTTTTATCCAAACGAAGAGTTTTAAAACTGACTTGGTTACATCAAAAGCACTAGAATCAACTTCTACAGAATCATGTAATTCACAAAAGATAAACCATATATTTCCCCTGTATTTAGACATTAAAAAAACCCAAATATTTAGTACAAGATCAGATAATCTCAAAAAGGACGATCTTTTATAAAAAATAAATACTACTCTTAATCTCAAAAATTGAATAAACAATACCCAAATCTCCAAAAAGACCATTCAATACACAAATGTCCTTAAAATTCATTAAAATAATCAAAACTCAGTCTAAAACCCAAAATTTAGAAGGATTTGATCACATATTATTCCATAGTAAATCTTAACATTTATCTCCAAATAACATGGACTACTCTTAAAGTTTCATACTGAAGTGTAATTAACTAAATCACATATTCTCTATGATATGTTAATCATTTAGATAAATAAATCAAATCTCCATCTGTCTATAATAAAAACACATATTCTTACAAAATAAAATTCCACCATTACTTCTTAATTGATATCCCAATTTATTCTATTTTCCTTAGGCATATAGTTTCCCAAAAAGAGAAAATGTCTACCAAAATAACCTTTTTCACTTAATCCCCAAATCATTTTCTTATAATAAGGATATTCATTTGATAAAACATAATATCCCAAATCAACTTATTCTTGATCAACAAAATCATTTAACTAAAAATAATAATTCATACTAACCAGGGACTTTACGTAGTCTAGTGGTAGGTGATAAATCCCAATAACATTTTTGTTGTGGGTTAAATTACCGCATATTTGTCTGATGCGACGGGTTGTCACACGGTCTGTGTGCTGTCCTTTTTCAAAAACTATATATTTTTATAACATTCATAAAAATGAGATAAAATACTAAAAAATAACCATAACATGATTTAACTTCAATGGTTGTCTTATGCCTCACATTTTCATCCCAACTCATAATAACCTCAATATATTAATTCATGAAGTCTTATATATATTGAATTTTTTTTACCTATATAAAATCACACTATTCACAATGAAAGAACATTGTTACTTGATCATGGTGTCCACCTGGTTTCATTTTTTTTCTTTTTCACATAGATAAATGGTCATTGAATTGCAAAAATGATTTAGAGTTCCTTAAAAATCATTTTCTTCCTTTATCCAAATACACCTCGTAAAACATGGGTCATAAGGCTGATAAAAGAAAAATAGTTTTCGAAAATAATCATGTATGACATATAATTTCAAAACATCTGTTAAAACTTGATTTCTATAAAATAGTCTGACCGATTTGGAATTGAAATATTCAATCAATGGACCTTTTAAAATACCATAAGTATGTGCCGAAAGACTATAATTTAAAATAAAATATAAATTAGTCATGCTAGGGTCTCCTTCTTCAGCACCTTTTTCAAAATCATACTTTAAAATATTGTGATAAGGTAAAATATTTGAAAATACCTTGATAATATTTAACTTTTTGAAAATATGAGAATATTGAGAAAATAGGATTTTATGAAATACAAACCATGATCCCTGATGGTATCGAGGTATAGCGGAGGTGTTTGATATCTCAAACAATTTCTTTCAAGTGAGTTGTATGTTATAAAATGTTTCAGAGTCGTCTGGACCTAACTTTGCAACAATTATTGCAAGCAAGTCATCAGGAAGAGATAGGAATGTCATTTTAGATCCTCCTCCTCCTATTTGTAACAGACTTTCCTTGATCTAAAAAAGTTTCAAAATAAGGATTTAACTTAAGGAGTAGACATAGAGACTAATTATGTGTCTAACAAAAATCATAATCCCTAAATTTGTCTAAACCGACCTCTGATACCATCTATAAGGACCCAAACTTAAATATTACGTAATCTTGAATTAATTTAATAATTCCAATTGAAGATCTTTTCAGGTTTAGTGTTTTAGAGAATTAGTCCATAACTATTACATTACATCTCAATTATTACAAAGTAGACAATTCTACATAGTATCCATTTTTTTCATAAAATAAAAACTCTTTAAAGAAAAGAAGAGTTCTTTTCTTGATAAAAATGTTCTTGAATTCTTCATTTCACTTACCCTTCCTTATATCCTATGAAAAAAATTTCAGAATCATGGGATAAGTATAAAAATCTTAGTAAGGGTTATAAAACAGGGAAAGAAATCATTAGTCCATCAATACATATAAGTCAATGAAATCACACTTTTCAATCTTTAACATACCACACAAGATCATAAGATTCATGAATAACACATGGAAATCATAAATCATAAAGGTAACTTGTGACATCCATATCATACTTACATTGTAGCTTTCAAATTTACAGAGGGTGTTACATTTGGAATACCCATCACAGTATATTCCTTAAATATCTAAAGAGAAACATTAACATTTACCTCCATCACGTTACACAATGCATTGGAGAGATATCTCAGACTCATCTGCCTTAGGTTTATCACAGAAGCACCTATATATGTAACCAATTCCCAAGAACCATAACATATTCATAACACATAAAACAAGCATAAAGGAAATATAACATTTCCACATTGCATTCACAAGATATTAGTTCATGATATTGATATATTCAATTCATTTAAAACATTCCATAAAGAAGAGTTTTGAATAAAAGTGTCTCATACCAATCTAAAACCTTTGAAAATAAATTACACTTTAAAATACTCATGTACATATAAATAAATCCTTAAAATCATTTATAAAACATGGAAATGAATGATAAGTATTTAGAATATTAAATCATTAAAACATTTAAAACGACATTTTAGTTAAAGGATCTTTTACCACTTGAGAAAGTATTGAATACAAATCATTAAAGAATAATAAAAAAGAAAATTATAAATATCATTAGAATATTGAAATTCAGGATATAAAATTTCAAAATGGTTGTATATAAACCTTATAGGATAATAAAGGTGCACAATATCAAGATACGCCTCAATGAAAAAAGATTGAGACGAAGTCCCTTACAAAGATTGTATCATTAAATTAAGGACAAATCAATGAAATAATTATGTGTGAAAAATATAAATACACCTAATATAATTTTATATCAGTTTTAAAACAATAAGAGGTCATTCACACATATTTATATCATGAAATAATCAATAAGTATAAGTTAAACCCAAAGAATGGAAATTCAATTAAAAACTTCCCTTACCTCATGTCCAACGTGACTCGTTCATTATTTAATCTCTGGAATAATAAAATAAAGTTAATTTATACTCTCTTAAGAACCTTTTTCAAGTTTATTATTCCTTTTATATTACTTATTAACATGTTATAAACATTACATATTCATTTATGTTAATAACGGTCGTTTTGTTGATATTTGGTACTTGAGTGAAAAATGAACTTCCTATAATTAAAACTTGCCCAAGTGGTAAAAATTCCATTATCTAGAGAATTATATTCATCAATTAGATATCATCTATATCATATATATTCAATATATATATGTAATTATAATAGTACATAACATTTAGAGATAAGAAATGAAATGCACCGTTCATGGAGACGGTAAGCCGTACGTACACATGAATGCTACTTTAATTTATATTTATTAATTAATGGAATGAAAACTTATTTATACATATGTATATTATAGTTAAAGTATAATATCATATATAATTTCAGTAATTCCATCTTTATACATTCCACGTATGGCATGAACGAGTCATATCACTTTGAGGGGGCGGTAGTCCGCACTTCCTCAAATGAAATTATCGTATTTACCCATTATGGAAAACATATAGGTATGATATAAATAAAACATACAAAAGCATAGAGACAATATAAATATAATATGTATCACATATAAATAAATTCCCATCATAATTTCCACCATGAGATATGGTAGGAGATAATCAAACAATCATCGTTTTGGGAGGCATCAGTTCGTCATACACATAAACAGTATGCCCGTATCTATTAGATGGAGGTGTGTGTAAGTGTAGATAGAATAATTCTCATAAAAAACATATTATATTGAGGATACTAGTTTTGTTTTGTAAAAATAATAATAATAAGAGAATAGGGAGTGAAGAAGTAAAATAAATGAAGAGAACTTGAGGGAAGACATTTCCTTTAAATTGGGTAATTCCCTTTGGTGTGAACCAAAAGAATTTATTGAAGTGCTTTCTGTCTAAGGCAAGGCTTCTTGAATGAATAAAGGGATATTTAGAGATTATTTGGTTAGAGTTTGGATGATTCAAGGGGGCTTGAGATGTGTGAGTAAGGGTTAGATTTGATGTCTTTTTATATGGAGGAGGAGGGGCTATTTAAAAATGTTTGAAAATATTATTTTATTATATAATGATTTTCTATTTCTAAAGGTAAAAAACATACTTAATTTGAATATAAGGAGTATATAAGTCCAAATAAAAACATCCAATAATAATTAGAAATGATGTGGATATTTTTTAGTCATTATATTTCTTATTTAACTCTTTGTTAACTTATTTAACTTTTAACATGTCCTCTTATATATTTATACTATATGGTTAATATATTTACTATAAAATACCAAGAGACCAAAAATGGATCATTAATGACATTTTTAACATAATATATATCATTTGGACTAGTATTATATTTTTAAGACTATTTTATAATGTAATAAAATATTGATTGATTTAAAAAGTCTTTTATGTCAATTTTTATACTATTCATATCACGAATTTTTTAAAAATCCAAACCAACTTGATTATTTCAAAAAAAAACTTCATTAATTCAAATATAAAAAGTCATCATAATCTATAAAATTCGATTATGGAATACAAAGTTCCAAAATAAAGTTATTTTATTATTTATAATATCATTTATTTGAATATTTTATTAATATAGAAATTACTACATCACCATTATGTCATAAATAAGTTTATTTATGTATTTTCTAAAAATTATAAATAAAATACCATTATATAGTAAATATTTTTAGATTTAAAATGAATTTTTATATTCTAAGAGATAACTTATATAACCCCATATAAAATTTTTTTTACTAAAAAGATTCATGTTTATGTTTTTTTGTCCTTACTTTAAATTAATTAATATAAAGTGTCATTATCACTCCCAAGTGGCTCCATGGGGTCCCAAAATCGACCCATTGATGCACATGGTCAGACATGTGTCATCCAATGGTGTTATAAAAATTTTAAGGGTAATTTAATATTATTATAATATTTTTTTACCCTTATTTACCAGATTTACCCTTTAACCATGGTAAATAAAATATTTGCTGAAGTAAATATTCACAATGTCTAAAAATAAAAGTTACCTATTTACATAATTTGGATCTCCTGATTCCAAATATAGAATCCATTTTTTGCAAATTAAAAACACAAAAGTGGCATAAATTAATTGAAAATTAATTCCCGTTATCAAAACAAAAAGCATGTTTTTAAGAAATAATAACTATCAAAAGATTTATCGTTGTTTATGTCTAAATTAATACTTAAATTACTTCCAATGACAAAAATTGTATTAAATTCTAAAAATATAAGACAAAAAAAGTTAAAACTAATTAAAATAATAATATAACTATAAAAATAATAAATATTAAAAGGCAGTTTTGAATTAAAATACAGTATTTTTCATTATTAATTATAAAATGAACATTATCTGAAAAATACCAAAATATCATCCAAAGTAAATTTTGATGTCTCGATTCTAAATAATAATATTATTTTTTCAAATAAAACATGTAAAAGTGATAAAAACTTGTTTAAAAAATGGTTCTCTATCAAAAGGCAGTAAATCAACCTTTTAAAGAATATTAGAGTGTTTATGCTTAAAATTGGATTCATTCACATTTTAATCTTCAAACTTTTGTTGGATAAATATAAAAACATTTGATGAACATGTGTAATTATATTGTAGTTATTTTAGTCCATTCTCACCAATACAATAGATATGAGTTAACTACCATTTTAGAAAATAATAATAATATATTATTTTTCAATATAACTCAACGTTGTGTGCAACATAAGTTTTCAAAGAAACTCATTTTTGCGTATCAGTTACGGCATCAAATATAGAATCCCCTTTATTGTAAAATTAATATTTAATAAAAAATCTTAATAAATATGAAAATTTCATATTCTTTATTTACCTGGGATATTACACAAATATCTTTGGAGGTGTGATTTTGAGAGAAGGGGAAGTACCCTTTTATTACAGAGGTGACGGTCACTTTAGAAAAACATGAAATATTAATTCATTATACAATCATATTCAGTATATATTTACTCTAAAAAGATTTATTCTGAGGATAAGGTAGGACTGGGTTGAAAACCACTCAACCAATAGGTTTTAGATAGGTTTATATCACCATATTAACCTTATATTTTAGATTTAACTCTTAGTTAAATAGTTTAACTTTTACCATGTATTCTTGTATTATTATAATAAATGGTTAATAAACTTACTATAAAAAGACAATCAAACCCCAAGTTGTTTTGTATTTCCATATTTAACCTTATCTAAATACTTTGGCTGAACCTTATATTTTTAAGAATATTATATCAATTAGTAATATTGTATTTGTTTTAGAAACTCATTTATGTCAATTTTGGCGCTATTTAGTATTTGGTTTTTGTGAATGTCAAAAAAACTTGATTACTTCGAAAAAATACATTAAATAAATCCTAAAATGTCATATTAACCTATAAAATTTGTGGAATGCATCATAAGTCTCAATTTACATTTATTGTTAAATTTATAATGTCAATTATTTTAATCTTTCATTAATAAAATAATTACGACATCATCATTGTGTCATAAAAAAATATAATTATTTAATGTCTAAAAATTATAAATAAAATAGAATTATCTAGGATTTTTTATCTTTTATAATGAATATTTATAGTTTAATTTATCTTATTTATAACCCTATATTAAAAATGTTTTAGTTATTCAATTTTGAATTTAACACTTTTAACTCTTCTTTAAATAAAATAATAATAAATGTCTTAATCTAAACCATGTGGATCAAAAAGGATCATATTTTATTCAACGAGATTATTTTGATCGAAAAAACATTATCCAATAGAATTAGGAATTGTGTTAGGGAAATTATAATATCATTTTTACCATTAATTACTCTATTTACTTTTAACCTTGGTAAATAAAAATCAAAAGTTATTATTCAAAAATATTTTTTTTCATTATATTGAACCAAATTTTACTTTTTGATTTCAACCATGTCTCTTATATTTTTAAAATTAAATTCATAGAAGTGGTAAAATTTCATTTTATTCAAACTTGAAAATGTGCTTAGAAGGTGGGTAAAAGACGTAAAAAAAATTCAATAGAATTTTATATATCTAATATTAATTTAAAATGACTCCAATGAATTACATTGAGATAATATAGGTATTATGTATATATTTTTAATTTAAAATAAATTTAAATAAAAATAATAATTATTTAAATAAAAAAGATGTTTTTTTATCTACAACGTAGTGTTTTCACTATTCATTAAAAATTGAAGGTTTTCAGAAAAATATCAAAGATTCACCCTACGATAATTTTGATATTCCAAATTAAAAAATGATGACTATTTTAAAAAATTCAAAACATAAGAGTTTCATAAATTAATTTAAAATTAATTCTTGTTGTCAAAACCAGAAACCGGGTTTTTGAGAAGTAAAAACTATCAAAAGATTGATATGTGTTTATATCTAATTTAAATTTAAATTTATTTTCAATGAAAAAATAGGATTAAATGATAAATATATAATATAATTATACTTAAAAACCATTCAAATTTATAATTTAACAATATAAATTATTTTGAATAAAAAAGTTGTTTTCAATTAAAATTTAATATTTTTTTACTATTTATCAAAATAAGAAAGTTATGAGAAAAACACCAAAAATTTATCCAAACTAAATTTTTATACCCCACTTCTAAAGAAAATGTTTATTTTGTAAAATTTAATATATAAAAGTGTGAAATATTTTCTTTAAAAAGGGTTCTCCATTAAATGGTGGGAAAATTGCATTTCATTTGAAAAACACTTCTTTTATCTGAAAATTAGATTTATTCTTATATTATGTCTAAAAAATCACAAAATATGGATGTTAAAATTATATGGATTATATAAAAAATTAAAATGAAGTTAATACTATTCATAACTATTTTTTAAACGGCTAGTTTTGAATGTCGTGGTGCTCTCGAACTCGATGTTGCATGTGGTGCAAGCTGTTGAATTAATTTAAAGAGATGATGTATTATGAAATCCTGGGGTGTTATAATCTTGATTTATATGATTCATGGGATGCTACACCGATTTGGAGGGGGCATGGTATTTCTCGATTAATGATTCTGAACTATGTTCAAAATAGATTCCAATCTCTTTATTTTGATCCTCATTTATGGAGGTATTTTATTTTTTTAAAATATTTGTTTTATTTTAAGTTTTTGTATTAATTTTGGAAAAAATATTCTGGTTATTGGTTTTTATTTTCCTAGTTTTTCACATTTATCCATTTGTAAGGCTGTTGAAATTCTAAGAAATTATTTTTCTATGCCATTGGTGTCATAAGACTAGGTTTCAATCGTCTTTCATCGCCATATGTTTGACCACTGGATTGTATGTTGCTAAATCATATTTAATTTTTAAAATTTATTTAGTTACTAACATATTTTTTTAATTGTCTTGTAGAATTTATGGCCTCTAGTTGATGATATTCTGAGATATACTATCTGATATACATGAGTGATTTTTTATGTTAGTGCTTTCATTAGTTTTCACAAAACATAGAAAACTGGCTATAGATAAAGCTTATTTTACTATTTTCCACCTTTCTTATGTCTCCTATCAACCTGATTATATCATAGATAAAAAATGGGATATATTGTCTTATAACTATCTAGGAGAGACTATCATGTAAAGGTCACCATATGGATGTCAGATATGGGGGTTACATTAGGTCACACATTGGTCTAGAAGTCATACATTTGAAAAACATCAACGATATATGGTAACGAATATTATTTTTTAATTTATAAATAATTTTAACTTAAAATGTTTGTTATATTATACATGTCACTATAGAACCATCTATTATATACTTTGAATTTTATAAGATGATGTATAATTATCCTCATATATTAGAACTTATAGATGAGAAACAATGTAATATTGTGGAAGTAATATTTTTTAATAATTTAACTACTTTTAATTTTAATTTTATTCTAATTTCTAGTTATATTTGAAGAAAACATATGTGACTATGACTTCACATTATTGAGAGATTCAAGTAGATATAAAATAAGATACCACTAGTGATTCAGGTTTCGATGAGGGTTCTGGATATAAGAAACTTTCTATGATGTTGAGAAAGGCCAGGTGATCCGTATTGGTTCCCAACTAACACCTATGAGTTATTATGGCACTTATGTGATTTCATAAGTGATATCGAAGGGTGATATTTGAGATTCATCATAGATTACATTGTTTACTACACAATATTATGAGAGCTTAATATCTTAAGGTGAAAAGTAGATGTAGAGAGTGAGGGAGGATGAGCATAGGGAGTAACATCAAAGAGATGAGTAGATGTTGGAGTGTAACATCCCAGGTAAATAAAAAATATGAAATTTTCATATTTTTTAATATTTTTAATATTTTTTAATTAAATATTAATTTTATTTTAAATGGTATTCTAAGTTCTATGATGTACCCGATACTCAACAATGAGTTTCTTTTAAGTCTAATATTACAAAAAACTTTGAGATATACTAAAAAATAATAATATAATATTATTATTTTAAATGGAAGATAATTCCTAGCCATTGTAATGGTGGGAATAAATATAAATAACCATAAAATTATTATACATGTTTTTTAAATGTTTTTACAATTATCCGATAAAAATTAGAGGCTTAAAATGTGAATGAATCTGATTTTAAGCATAACTACTCTAATATTCTTTAAAAGGTCGTTTTACCACCTTCTGATGGAAAACCCTCTTTAAATATAGTTTTGGTAACTTTTATATGTTCTATTTGACAAAATGAAATTCTTCTTTATAATTTGGACATAAAAATTTACTTTGGGTATATTTTTTGTATTTTTCTGATAAAAATCATTTTTAATGAATAGTAAAAAATACTATATTTTAATTCAACACTACCTTTTAATCTACCTTATTTATATGATTAGATTAGATTTTTAATTTATTTTAAAGTGTAACTAGATTATATTTTTACCATTTAATCCAATTTTTTTCACTATAAGTAATTTCAATTTGAAATTAGACACAAACAAGTGTCAATCTTTTGATAGTTATTATTTCTAAAAAACACGCTTTTTGTTTTGACAATGGGAATTAAATTTAAATTAATTTATACCACTTATGTGTTTTGAATTTGGAAAAATGGATTCCATATTTGGAATAAGGATGTCAAAATTGTGTAAATTTGAAATTTTTATTTTTATACATTATGAATATTTACATCAGTAAATATTTTATTTACCATGGTTAAAGGGTAAATATGGTAAATAAGGGTAACAAAATATTATTATAATAACATTAAATTACACTAACATGTGTCATAATCCTATTGGTTGATAAATTTATCACAATTTTTATCCTTGGGTATATTTTGGGACCCCATGGAGCCAATTAAGAGTGATAATGACACTTTATATTAATTAATTTAATGTAAAGGCAAAAATGACAAAAACATATATCTTTTAGTAAATGAATTGTTACATGGGGTTATATATGTTATCTATTAGAATATAAATATTTATTTGAAATATAAAAATATTTACTACATCATGGTAATTTTTTTAATTTTTAGACATCAAATAAATAAAATTATTTATGATACAATAATGATGCATTGTTTATCTCATTAATGAATGATTTAAATAAATAAGATTATAAAGATTAAAAAAATATCAAAAACGTTTCCAATTCTTATTGGATTATGTTATTCCGAAAAAAAGTCATCTTATATTAGACTTTAATAAGTTTTGGACCTTAAGAAACCGAAAATCATCATATAATAATATAATATTTTCAAAATTTCCTAAAGAGCCCCTCACCCCCCTTATAAAAATCCCTCACCTATAACCCATTACTCACACCACTCAAGACCCTTGGCTCATCCAAACTCTTCCAAATTAATCTCCCAACATCCATCTCTTCTACCTAGAAACCTTATGTTATGCAGAAGACACTTCAAGAAATCCTTTTGGTTCAAACCAAAGGGAGTTACCCGAATTAAAGGTAACGTCTTCTCTTCAATTATTTTCTTTTATTTTACTTCTCCAACCCCTAAAATATTTTTATGCCTTTATTTTATAAAAAAACAATTATAATAAATATACTATTTTGTTTTTATGATATTTATTTTAATGACACTTACACACACCTTCATCTAAT
The DNA here is from genome assembly GCA_963277665.1 of Viscum album. Lineage (NCBI taxonomy): Eukaryota > Viridiplantae > Streptophyta > Magnoliopsida > Santalales > Viscaceae > Viscum > Viscum album. The sequence continues at coordinate 279,108,913 of OY728137.1, forward strand.
GGGTAAAGAACATACTATTTTTGTGGATGATGAACTAACACCTCAGGAAATGATGATTGTTCAATTATCTCGTACCACCTCTTATGGTGTCCATTATGATGGAACTGTATTTATATGTGATATATATTATATTTATATTGTCTCTATACTTATGTAATTTTTTATTTATGCCATACCTTTATTGTTTTCATAATGGGTAAACACAATAATTTCATTTGAGGAAGTGCGAACTACCGCCCACCCAAAGTGATATGACTCCTTCATGACATATGTGGGATATATAAACATTGGAGTTAATGAAATTATACATGATATTATACTGTAATTATATCATACCTATGTATCATTATGTTTTCATTTCATTAAAATATGAAATATAAATAAAAGTAGCGTTCATGCGTACGTACAGCTTACCGTCTCCATGAATGGTGCATTTCATTTATTATCTCCAAATTTTATGCACTATTATAAATACATATATATACTGGATATATATGATATATATGATATATAAATCATGAATACCATTCTGGAGATAATGTAATTTTTACCACATGAAAAAATTGTAATTATAAGTTCATTTTTGACTCTAGTACCAAATATTGAAAAAAAACCATTATTAACTTAAATGACTATATAATGTTTATGACATGGTAATAAGAGATATAAATGGAATAATAAACTTGAAAATGGTTCTTAATCAATTATAAATTAACTTTAGTTTATTATTTAGGAGATTAAAGAACGAACGGGTCAAGTCGGACACAATTTAAAGGACTTCATCCCAATCTCCTTTCATTGAGGCATATTTTTTTTTATACAAAACATTCTTTTATATAGTGTATAAAACCCTTTTACATTTAATTTCATTCAAAGGAAATCTTTTTTCTATGTAGAGTTTTACAAAATGACAAAAAATTAATGTTTCTTTTTAACATACACGGTGACAATGACCTTTTCACCGCCACAAACGTTATTTGATATTTGGCTTCCTTAACAAGACGTAATGTTTTTAAAAGGAAAATAAATACCATATACTCTTTTACGTATTTTGGTATTGAAAATGGTTTTGATAATGGATTTGTTATGTCAATGTATTAAAATGATATATTTTGATTGCAATTTAGAAATGTTATCTTTCCTTTATGCTTGTTTTTTGTGTTTTGGTTCTTGGGTGTTGTTTACATATACAGGTGGTTCCATGATAAACATAGGGAGGGTGAGCCTGAGATAGATCTCTATTACATTTGGTAATTTGATGGAGGTAAACGTGAATGTTTCTCCTAAGATATTTAGGTAATATACTATGATGGTTATTCCAAATGTAACTCCCTACGTCGCTGTGAAAACTACCATGTAAATATGTTATTAATGTCACAAGTTATCTTTATGATTTATGATTAATATATGTTATTCATAAATATTTTTATTTCATGAGGTTTATTAAAGAGATTTTGTTATATATGTATTGATTAACTACTATTTTCTTTCGTTGTTTTATAACCCTTACTGAGTTTTTTTTCTCATCACAAGTTTTGAAATGTTTCACAGGACTTAAAGATAAATAGGGAAAAGGATGGGATCAAGGAAAAGTCATGCTATCTAAATCATGGAACTCGACATGACTCTTTTTTTTCAAAAGTTTTTATTTTATGAAAAAAAATTGAAACTTAGTAGAAGTGTTTACATGTATTATTCAGGTTGTTATGTATATGTTATGACCTAATTCTCTAAAACTCTAAACTTGAAAAGATCCTCAATGTGAATTATCCATTTAATTCAATATTATGTAATGTTTTAAGGATGAGTCCTTATAGTTTGTATCAAAGGTCAGTTTGGACAACTTTAGGAGTCATAATATTATTAAATTAGTGTCCATAAATTAATTTATGGTAATATTTAAATGATATAGCATATACAAATTACCATGTTGATTCACTTAAGATATTTTTGTGTTTAGAATGGTTTTCCGTAGAGGAAAAATGGAATCTATGATGGGACGAAATCATGAGAAAGAAATCCATCCAAATCAATAACATGAGATGGTAGGAATCAAAACTGAACAATTTGTTGTAGTGATGGAACAATTGACTCAGGCTATAAATGGTGGTGGTGTCAATACATGAGATCATACAGCTCAACCACAGAGGAACATGCCAGTAGTGGAGAATTTCATGAGGCAACATCCCTCATCATTCAGAGGATCATCTCACCCTGTGCTTGCTGAAGGATGGATTAAAGCACTGGAAAAGGTTTTTTATGTCATGGGGTGTTCATAATATCAAAAGGTTAGTCTTTCAGTTTATCGTTTTGAAGGTGAAGCCGATCGGTGGTGCTCTATGATGAAAAATATCAGGGATAGTGAGGATATTTATGCTACTGATTGGGATGAATTCAAAGGTATGTTTCTGGAGAAATATTTTTTTAATGTGGTTGGTATTAGGATGAAAAAACAATTCATGGAATTGAGGCATGAGGATGACTCAGTGACTGCTTGTGAAGAAAAATCCACTCGACTGGCAAGGTATGCTCCAAATTTCATACGAGATCTTGATTGAAAAATCAATCGTTTTTACTCAAAATTAAAGCCAAATTATTGAAAAGATTTAGCTTCTCATGAGTTCAAAAGTTATGAAAAACTTTTTCAATGTACAGAGAAGGTGTAAATTGAGTTTTATGATGATTAAGTGTTCTTTGAAAAAAAAAACAGAATAAGAGGTCGAGGTGGAATACGAAAGGGAAAAACTCTAAAAAAAAGTATGATGGTAAGAAACTTAATTTTACAGTTTGTGAAAATTATGGTAAAAAGCATATCGGGGAATGTATTTTGAATTCTGTTAAGTGCAACTGATGTGGTAAAATGGGACATAAGACTCTTAATTGCACTAAAAAAGATCAGAGTATTGGTAAGACAAAATCTAATATACAATTAGTAAAATATTTTAAGTGTAATGAAATGGGTTATTATGCAAATGAGTGTCCAACAAAGAACTCAAATAAGGGAATGAAGTTAGACTACAAGTAGAAAGGGGTGGTGAAATCCTTTGCAACTAATTTAGTAGATGTTGGGTCATCAAATGAAGTAGTATCAGGAATACTGTTTGTTAGTTCAGATTATGCCAATGTGTTTTTTGATTCAGGGTCTACACATTCATTCATTTCTGAGAAGTTTTCTAGTAAATTGGGACTTACATCTCAAGATAAGAATCCTAAACTTAGTGTAAAAACAATGGGGGAAAATGTTGAGACAAAAAGAAATTATAAGAACCTTCCTGTCCTTGTGTGCGGAAATAATCTACCTACAAACCTTATTGTTTTGCCTCTAGTAGAGTTTGATGTTTTTTGGGTATGGATTGGCTTTCTATTTATCATGCTAAGATTGAATGCAGAGCTAAAGAGGTTTCTTTTAGAAAGATTTTCTGTTTGTGTACAAGAATGAAACCTTACTTTTGATAAGATATCAGGAAGTTGAGAAACTAGTAAAAGATGGAAATGAATGTTACCTTGCACATATTGTTGAAAATAAGAGAACAATTCAGATTAATGGCGTTCCAATGGTAAATGACTATCTTGATATTTTTGCTGATGAGTTTTCTGGTATAATACCTGACCGGGAAGTTGCATTTACTGTTGACTTAGTTCCTGATGCAAATCCAATTTTAAAACCCCCTTACTGAATGAATCAAATTGAAGTTTTAGAGTTAAAAAAGCAATTACAGGGGTTATTAGATTAATGTTTCACTCAACCTAGCACATCACCATGGGGTTCTCCTGTCTTGTTTGTTAAAATGAAATATGGTTCAATGAGACTTTACATTGATGATAGAGCATTGAATAACATCATTGTTTAGAATAAGTATCCTTTTCCACATATCGATGATTTGTTTGATCATCTCTAGGGAGCCCAGTATTTTTTGAGGATTGACTTGAGGTCGGGGAACCATCAATTGAAAGGAAAGTAAGAATACATTTCAAATACCACATTTTGTACTAGATATGGAAATTATGAATTTTTAGTTATGCTTTTTGGGTTAACCAATGCACCTGCTGTATTCATGGATCTTATGAATAGAATTTTCCATGAGTTCTTGGATAAGTTTGTGGTTTTGTTCATTGATGATATTCTTGGCTTATTCTAAAAGTAAATAAAACCATGAAATTCAATTAAGGGGTGTCTTGAAAAACATAAAAGAAAATAAACTGTTTGGGAAATTCTGCAAGTGTGAGTTTTAGTTACAAAAATTTGATTCCTTGGTCACATTGTTTAAAAAAATGGCATAACTGTTGATTCTGATAATAAAAAATTTGTTAAATAATGGACAAGACCCACAAATATAACCTAGATTCGTAGTTTTCTTGGTTTGGTAGGTTATTAGAGGAGGTTTGTTGAAAACTTTTCCTAGTTATCTTGCCTACTGACTAAGTTAACTAGAAAAGGTGTTATGTTCATTTGGACAAAAGAATGTGATGATTATTTTCAGGAATTGAAAAGAAGATTGGCAAATGCTTCTTTCTTGGAATTACCTTCTATAAATGGTGAGTTTGTTATCTACAGTGATGCTTTGTTGAAAGGACTTGGTTGTGTCCTTATGCGGAATGATCAGGTAATTAATTATTCTTCACGTCAGTTGAAATATCATGAGTTAAATTACCCTACACATGATTTGGAATTAGCTATTATTGTTTTTGCTTTAAAAAATTAGAGGCATCATTTGTATGGAGTAAAATGTGAAATATATACTGAACACGAAATTTTAAAGTATATATTCACTTAGAAATAATTAAACATGAGGTAGAGGGGATGGCTGGAATTAATTAAGGATTATGATTGCAAGATCCATTATTATCTGAGAAAAGAAAATAAAGTGGTTGATATTTTGAGTCGAAAAATTAATGCTTCATTAACCATGTTACATTTGGAATGAGATCCTTTGGTTTTTGATTTGATGAACTTTGGAATAGAATTTGTTGGTGTAAGAAATTACTCTGTTTTGTTTCAGGTGTCAGTGAAATCATGTCTATCAGAGAGAATTAAGCAAGCGCAGAAGGAAGATATTGAGTTGCAGAAAAAGGTAGAGTTGGTTTAGAAGAGAAAGTTTCCTGATTTTAACATTGACAATGATTTTTTTTGAGGTTTGGGAAGAGATTATGGGTGCCTTTGGATTTACAGTTGAAGAAAGAGTTATTATGTGAAGCTCATTGTTCTCTATTTTTAGTTCATCCTGGAAGTACTAAGATGTATAGAGATCTTCGGTAGTATTACTGGTTGGATGGAATGAAAAGAGATATTGTTGATTTTACTGTGAAGTGTTTGACTTGTCAGCAAGTTAAAGCAGAGCAGAAGTTACCGAAAGGGATTCTTCAGTCTTTATCAGTGCCAGAGTGGAAATGGGAAAATATATCCATGGACTTCATTGTGGGATTACCAAAGACATCTCGAGGTAATAGTACAATCTATTTTTATTGTTGATTGATTGAATAAATCTTCTCATTTCCATCCTATTCGAAATGCATTGCCTCTAGATCAACTTTCTCAGTTGAATATTAAAGAGATAGTCATGTTTCATGGATTTTTCCTCCCGATTGTATATAATCATGATCCCAGGTTTACTTTTAACTTTTTTAAAGTCCTTCAAAAGTTGTTGGGTATTAAATTAAATTTTAGTACAACTTTAATCCTCAATCTGATGGGCAGTCAGAACGAACAATTCAGACCTTGGAGGATATTCTATGTGCTTGTTCAATGGATTACGAGGGAATTTGGGACAACCATATTTCTTTGGTTAAAATTTCTTATAATAACAAATTCATTCCAGTATACAGATGGATCCATTTGAAGCATTATATGGGATGTGGCACCGGACTCCAGCTTTTTGGGATGAAGTAGGTGAAAGGAAGATGATGGGACGAGAATTGGTAGAATAGATAGAAGAAAAAGTTCAGTTGATTTAGAAGCAGATGAGAACAGCTCAGAGTAGGAAAAAATTTTAAGCAGATAACTGGAATAAGGATCTTTCTTTTGAGGTAGGTGATCATTCCTTTCACAAAGTTTCTCCATTGAAAAGTGTGATGCGTTTTGGTAATAAGGGAAAGTCAAGTTCGAGGTTCATTGGACCTTGTGAAATCCTAGATAAATTTGGATAAGTTGCGTACAGAGTAGCTTTACCTCCAAGTTTATCCCAGCTACACAATGTTTTTCATGTTTTAATGTTGAGAAAGTATATGTTGGATCCATCTCATGTTTTGAGCCAAGAGGTAGTTCAGTTGGAAGAGAATCTCTCTTATGAGGAACAACAAGTCCAGATTATTGACCGAAGAGAGAAAGTGTTGTAGAATAAAATAATTCATTAGGTAAAGGTTTTGTAAAAAAACCATATGACTGAAGAGGCAACATGGGATCCTGAAAATGCTATGAGGGATAAATAACCCTATTTATTTGATTAGTGAATAAAAATTGCGAGGACTCAATTTCAAAAAAGGGGGAAGGATGTAACATCCCAAGTAAATAAAGAATACAAAATTTTCATATTTATTAATATTTTTGAATTAAATATTAATTTTTTTTAAAGTGGATTCTACGTTCGATGGCGTACCCAATACGCAACAATGAGTTTCTTTGAAGTCTAATGTTACACACAATGTTGAGTTATACTGAAAAATAATAATATAATATTATTATTTTAAATGGTAGTTAACTCCTCACCGTTTTAAAGGAGGGAATGAAAAGAACTAACTAAAAAATTATTATACATGTATTTTAAATGTTTTTACATTTATCCAATAAACATTAGGGGCTTAAAATGTGAATGAATCTAATTTTAAGCATAAATACTCTAATATTCTTTAAAAGGTCATTTTACCACCTTTTGAAGGAGAACCCTCTTTGAATATAGTGTTTGTCACTTTTATATGTTAAGTTTGAAAAATAAAATTCTCATTTAGAATTGGGATATCAAAATTTACTTTGGGTAAATTTTTTGTATTTTTTTGATAAAATTCATTGTTTAATGAATAGTGAAAAATACTACATTTTATTTCAAAACCGTCTTTTAATATACTTTATTTATAGGTTTAGATAATATTTTTAATTTGTTTTTAAGTTTAATTAGATTATATTTTTACCATTTAATCCAATTTTGGTCATTGTATGTAATTTCACTTTGAAATTAGACATAAACAAGTGTCATTCTTAAAAACACGCTTTTCGTTTTGACAATGAGAATTAATTTTTAATTAATTTATGCCACTTCAGTGTCATGAATTTGAAAAAATGGATTCTATATTTGGAATCAGAAGGTCCAAATTGTGTAAATAGGTAACTTTTATTTTTATACATTATGAATATTTACTTTAGTAAATACTTTACTTACCATGGTTAAAGGGTAAATAGGGCAAATATGAGTAACAAAATATTATAATAATAATATTAAATTAACCTAACACATGTCGTAGTCATATTGGTTGATACATTTCTGATCATGGGAATCCTTGGGTTGATTTTGGGACCCCATTGATTCCCTTTAGAGTGATAATGACACTTTATATTAATTAATTTAATGTAAAGACAAAAATTAAATAAACTTATATCTTTTAGTAAATAAATTCTTACATGGGGTTAAATAAGTTATATCTTTGAATATAAATATTAATTTTAAATTAAAAAATATTTCCTACATTATAAATTTTTTTTATGATTTTTATACATCAAATAAATAAAATTATTTATGACACAATAATGATGCAATGTTTTCCTCATTAATGTATGATTTAAATAAATAAGATTATAAAGATTAAAATATTATTCAAAACCTATGAAATTATTATTGGATGATTTAATTTCAAACAAGAGTCTTCTTATGTTTGACTTTAATAAGTTTCGGACCTTTAGAAACCGAAAATAGTTATATAATAAAATAATATTTTTATACTTTCCTAAAGATCCCCTCCTCCCCTTTATAAAGATCCCTCAACTCTAACCCGTTACACACAAATCTAAAGCCCATTGGCTCATCTAACCACTACCCAATTAATCTACCTACATCCCTCTATTCTACCTAGAAGCCTTACCTTAGGCAAAAGGCACTTCAAGAAATCCTTTTGGTTCAAACCAAAGGGAGTTACCCGAATTAAAGGTAATGTCTCTTATTAAATTCTTTTCTTTTATTTTACTTATACAACCCATAAACTATTTTTATTCCTTTATTTTATAAAAAACAGTATAATATATATACTAGGTTGTTTTTATGAGAATTATTCAAACTAGACTTACACACACCTCCATCTAATGGGTAAAGAACATACTATTTCTGTGGATGACGAACTAACTTCTCACGAAACGATGATTGCTCAATTATCTCATACCACCTCTTATGGTGGAAATTATGATGGAACTCTATTTATATGTGATATATATTATATTTATATTATCTCTATGATTCTTTATTCTTCATTTATATCATACCTTTATGGTTTCCCTAATGGGTAAACGTTATAATTTCATTTGAGGAAGTGTAGACTACCGCCCCATCAAAGTGATATGACTCGTTCAGGACATACGTGGGATGTATAAAGGATGGAGTTAATAAAATTATATATGATATTATATTGCAATTATAATATACCTATGTATCATTAAGTATACATTCCATTAAAATATGAAATAGAAATGAAAGTAGTGTTCATGTGTATGTACGACTTACCATCTCCATGAATGGTGCATTTCATTTCTTATCTCCAAATGTTATATACTACTATAAATACACACACACACACACACACACAGATATATATATATATAATGAATATATATGATATATATGATATCTAAATCATGAATATCATTCTGGAGATAATGGAATTTTTACCACATGAAAAACTTGAAAGTATAAGAAGTTCATTTTTGTCTCAAGTACCAAATATTAAAAGAAATGACCATTATTAACATAAATGATTTCATAATGATTATAACTTGGTAATAAGTGATATAAAAGGAATAATAAACTTGAAAAATGTTATTAATCATGTAGAAATTAACTTTAGTTTATTATTTAGGATAATAAAGAATGAATGCGTCATGTCGGGCACGGGGTAAGGGACTTCGTCTCAATCTCCTTTCATTGAGGAATATTTTGTTTTATACACGAATTTCTTTTATATGGTGTATAAACCCATTTGACTTTTCATTTTATTCAAAGGGAATATATTTTCTACATAGCATTTTACTAAATGAAAAAAGGAATGTTTCTTTTTAACATACACAATGACAATGACATTTCTGCCTCCGTGAGCATTATTTGATATTTGGCTTCCTCAACAAGACGTGATGTTTTTAAAAGGAAAATAAATACCCTATACTCTTTTATGTATTTCCATATTGAAAATGGTTTTGATAATGGATTTGTTATGTCAATATATTTAAATGATATATTATGATTGCAATGTGGAAATGTTATCGTTCCTTTATGCTTATTTTATGTGTTATGTTTCTTTGGTGTTGTTTACATATATGGGTGGTTCCGTGACAAACCTAAGGTAGGTGAGCCCAAGATAGCTCTCCAATGCATTGGGTAATGTGAAAGAGGTAAACTTGAATGTTTCTCCTAAGAGATTTAGGTAATATACTGTGATGGGTATTCCAAATGTAAATCCCCACATAACTATGAAAGCTACAACGTAAGTATGTTATGGATGCCACAAGTAACCTTTATGATTTTTGATTATTATGTGTTATTCATAAATCTTATGATTTATGAGGTATGTTAAAGAGAATATGTTATGTATGTATTGATTAACCAATGTTTTCTATCTTTGTTTTATAATCCTTACTGATCTTTTTTTGCTCATCCAATGTTTTGATATGTTTTTACAGGACTTAAAGATGATTAGGGTCAAGGATCAGATTAAGGAGAAGTCATGCTGTCTAAAACATGGACCTATACAAGACTCTTTTTTTCAAGAGTTTTTTTTATGGAAAATAAAAATTGAGTAGAAGTGTCTAATTGTAATATTCAGGTTGTTTTATATATTTTATGACCTAATTATCTAAAACTGTAAACCTAAAAAGATTCTTAATGTGAATTATCCCTTTGATTCAAGATTGTGTAATGTTTTAAGGATGGGTACTTATGTGGAGTATATGTGATGGCGTGAACTTGGTGTTGGTATTGAGTTTCTTTCCCCAAATCCTTCGAGTGATCCTCCTCCACATAACACAAGTTGATGATTTGTGATCTTTTATGATTATTTTGTACTTTGGGTTGAAAAACATATTATGTTTGAAATGATGTATTACTTTTATGTTTTTTTAATTTATTTTATGTTTTTTTTAATTTTGTAAATATTTTTAGTTTTTTTTTATTTTTTTAATTATTTTTTAATTTTAAATTTTTTTTATTTATTTTAAATTATTACTAAATTTTATATTTTTATTAAATGTTTATATTTTTTTAAATTTTAAATTTCAATTTTTTTATTTATTAATTAAATTTAAATTTATAATTATTTTAAAATTTATAATTGTATTTAATTTTTTCAATTTTTTAATTTCTTTAATTTTTTTAATTTTTTTAATTTTTTTTATTATTTGTATTTTTATAATTTTTCTAATTTTTTTTTTAATTTTTTTTACTTATTTTAAATTTTTTCAAATTATTTTTTTTATTTTTCTTTTCATTTAAATATTAGTATTTATATCAGACAGATCATCCATCATAAATAATATCAATTGCAAGACTGTGGAAATTGAGAATTTAAAAAAATTGTGAGTATCATTTGTGACTGTTATTTCATCCATCACAATAATTTTATTTTTATGACGGACCATTGCAAATAACCACAATTGTGACACCATTTTTGGAAATGGTGTATTAGCGATGGAATCTTGTCGCAAATTACATTTTTAACGGAAGTCCCTCTCTAACACACCATCGTGAAAATTAAATACTCCAGTAGTGTTTGTAATAATTTTCTTCATGTCTAGGGGAAATGAAAACTTAATAAGGATTATCTCAGGTTCCCAATAATGCAAAACTTTCATCAATCGATATCATCAAATGGACATGGCATGAATAATATGAAAAAATAAAAGATAATCAAATAAGGCTATATAGCTAAATATTTGAGCTTAAATATATCCATGAACTATAATATAAACAATCACATCAATAATAATAATTTATTCCGTTCTGATGGAATTCATAATATTGGACATCATAAACATAAAGTCAAGTCCCCATGCTAAAAAATCATAAATAGCTGGTAAGGCATACACCAAATATTGAGGATAATTTGTCTCATGAGATATACCAATGTATCAAGGGGAAATCATATCATGAGACCCAACAATTAACATATATGTCAAATGAATTAATCATATGAAAGAAATCAATAAAAAATAAATATATAATCAACATGCCTTAGTAATAAACATTCATATTGGAAATCTAGTATATAGAATTTCAACATTTCACCAATACATATTCATCCCAACTTATCAGTAAATAATCATCCATATATTAAAAATAATTATACGAGTTTTATGTGTTTCTGAATTAATAAATTGCATATCTTTCTTGGTAAAAAATACCAATGATTTATATAAAATAGGGTGTTTATACGGAATAGATTAATTGGTATACAGATTATACAATATTGAAATAATTTAGAATACACCCATGATAACAAGGAACATGGATATAAAATAGACGATCAATTCATTAGAAATAGATGTGTTATAGTAAAGGCTTGTTATTTGAAAATAAATAGGAAAATTAAATTAAAGATTCTGAAATGATTTTTTACTTTAATGATTTTATAACTTTCTTTCAAAAAACAATGATAATTTTACTTCCAAAAAATCATTATATTTCAGAAACACATTTAATTTTTTTCAAAACTAAATTACAATAATGGAATATTGAAAATTAACTATACTTAATTAATAAAATGGAAAGTGGGAGATAAGAATGCACAATAGTTGAGAGAAATCCCTTCTCAAAATTTTTAATAAAATAATAACCTTTTCAATTAAAAAAATTCATTGAATTATAGGAATAGAGATGAATTTATAAATTCATCAAAATATATAAAATAAGATAAACCATGAAGAAGGGTCATGGAAAAAGTAAAATTAATTTATGTGGAAAAAGACTAAAAAAGATTCTTTTAAACATTCTATAAATAAAGTCCATGATGGCTTTTATAAAAAACATTAAAAATATTCCTTTAAAATATTTGAATATAAATTAAAATTTTAAAAAAATTAACTTATGAAATCATTGATGTATATAGAACTACTTCCTTTAAATAAAATAATGAATATCGATTTGAAAGAGAAAGGTTCACAACACAAAAATAAAAATAAGGTCAGATGTTCTTATAAATAAATATTTGATACATTTGAGTAACAAAGATATGGGAAATGGAATGAATACTTGTAAAACCTATAAATAATGATATTAGAAGAAAATATATGTGTTTTAAGAGATAATATACAAATAATTCACCTATATAATATACATGTATAAACAATTATGATTCAAAGTGAGATTGAAACATAAATCCTTATGGTTAGGTAACATTTGAATCAAGGGTAATTGAAAGTTATAACATGCTATTGTTCTATAAATACCATTAAATACATCAAATAATATTTTAAAATATATTGACTTCAAAGTAATTACAGTAAATAAAAGAAAACATGGTGCAAAACATGAAACATGCCTTAAGGAATTGAAATTGACACCAAGAACATTTAAGATTTTTTATAACACATTAATTAAAACCTTTTGAAAGAGATAAATTGCAATGAATATTTAATTAATGTTATTAGTGAGTCAATCATGATGTATATTTCATATATGTTTCATATATTCCATATAATGGAAATAGGTACATCATTTTAAACATGTCCCAAAGAAGGATGTTTTGAGGTGAGAAACCCTTACAAAGATCATAACATTTGGGGTTAGAACACATCAATAAATTGATTATTTTATATGAATGTAAATCCAAAAAAAAATTGAAAAAAACAAAAAAAAAATTATAGGTTATAATACACATAATATTGGCATATTATTATCCAAGAAGAAGTGACATAACTCAATAAAAATACATTGAGTTAGAAATATCATACCTCGAGTCCTGACTTTCCTTGTAAGTCCACTAAATTCCTAAAAATAAAATTATATTAATTATATAATATGTTAAGAACACAATTCATGTTTATTACCATTATATTATAACCTATTATCTTGTGTTTTTCATTTTCTAATTCAGAACAGTTTACATCAGTTGTTTTCTGATCATTCAGTTCATAATCACTAAACCTTCACGATATATTTATAATGATAAATTTTCATAATCCAATGGTCACATAAACAACATAAGAGTCATATACTTGGTTCTATTTTATTCCATAAGTGAAGAAGTTCAATATGTTATCAAATTTCTACCATCCCAAAAACCTTCCATAATAAGCATTTTTTATAGTTAGAAATAACAATGTTTGTTTAATTTTACTTTCTATCTTATAATGAGTAATTTACCATTCAAGAATTATAATAATAAAACTAATTTAATATTAATTTGCGATTGAATCATAAAATCAATTTTTATAGATAACCATGAGGAATTTAAATTCATGATGACATCATCATTCATATAGGTTGAGTAAAATGACCCTGGTGAGTGATATTGTTTGAAAGTGAAAATTTTAATTATTTATTATAATTATTTATTTATTACTTTAACTAATTAAAAATCAAGAGGATAATTGAAATGAAAATACCACCTTTGAAAAAATGAATCTTTTGACAAAATAAAGGCTTATAGAGGAGAGTACGTTGAGATGTAACATGTGATTCCCCATCATCAGTTGATAAAATATATTACAATTCTATTGAAATGGATTCATCGAAACAAAAAAGTGGGTGTTTTAATATGGTTTCTAGATAATAAAAAATAATTAATATATTTGAAAGAGGTTAGGAAACCCTTACCTAAATCTTCAAAACACCACCATTTTATTGATCTTAAGGCCTTTGAAAAAGATAAATTTGATCACTCCAGGGGATTAGGGACATGGTATTAGAAGTTATAATATGGAATTTGGATTATATTTGAGAGAAAAAAACTCATATTTTTATTTTCAAAGGATAGATTAAGTCTCTTTATGTGATAAAATCAATGGTGTTTCTAAAAATATTAAATATTTAAGAGTCTTTAATTTAATTTTGTAAATTGAAAATGGAACATACATGAACCACAAATTATAGCTTGAATAATTTCACATTAATTGGAGTAAATATATGATTTTTTTATTTTCTAATGAATTAAAAATAAATATTAAACCTTAATTATCATTTAAACTCATTTCCATGGCTATTCATATATTTTGAGATTAAATGCATAAACACAACAATGAAATTATAATATAAACACTTTAAACATAAATAATACTTTATAATTGTCCATTAAATTCTCATAACATCATAATTCAACTAAAACACATTATTTTTCATTTTTTTAATATAATTTATTTTATTTTTCAGCTTCTTTCACAAGCGTTGTGTCGGTGTTGCCTAAGTGTTCAAGATAATTATAAATATACTAACAATTATAAATACATCACTAAAAAAAATTTATTCATATTAAAAATTATTATAACCATTAATAACATATTTTTATCAATATGTAAACATATTATATATGTTAAAAGAAAGAAAGTGATATTTTGTTCTTATACTTTATTTAAAAGAATATAGATATCATTTAAAGGATTAAACCCTGAATATTGATATTTTTTTAATAATATGAGTTAGGTTGAGTTAAATCATCAAATGAATTAGAGTAAATTGGTTGGGAAATTTTTATTCATTATCTTATAGTTTTAACCTTGATAAATCAATTTTCCTATTTACTATGATGATAATATTTTACCGTGGTTATTATTCATTATGAATAGAAAATGAAAATGAACTTATGACCAATTTTTTTAATTTTTATTATAAATATGGAAACAATTTTCTAAGATTAAATTTCTATAATTTTTAAAAAATTACTATTAATATAAATTCACAAAACACAACAAAAAACTGATAAAAAAAACATTTTTTAAGAATAAAAATTATTTTATACCAAAATCAAGAATAAAATTGATTCCATTTGAATTAATTGGATTATGTTAAATCAAAATATAATGATTTTTATTAAAAATCGTACTAAAATTTAAATAAACCTCATTAAAATGTTATGAAAATAGACGTAATGAAAATTGTGTTTATTTAAATAAAAGGATTACTTAGATTTATAAAATTCCAAAAATAGATTACAATGATCATTTTTAATATTCTACACTGTCTCGTTTTATTTATACTCTATTGAGACATAATTTCAAACTAAGGATTCCCCATTAGTGGTTTATTTTTTACCCAACGATAGCCTAATCCTATTAAATTATTTTTGAAATTTTGGTAATCTATGTAATGTTTTTATTTAAATAAAACTATTTTCAATGCTTCTATTTTAATCAATATTTCAAATGGATTTAAATATAATTGTTTTTATTTTTATTCTAAATAATTATCATACTATTTATACTAATCTAATTAATTCAATTGGAATCAAAATAATACAATATTTTTGTATAAAATCATTTTTATGCTTAAAATGAGCATTTTTAAGAAATAATTTTTTACATTTTTTCAACTTATATTAAAATTAACTTTTACCATTTTTTTAAATTAAATACCATAAAATGGTATCTATGTTAATAATCATCATTAATGTTTTTATATGTTTAATTTCATTTTTGTTCATAATAAACAGTATCCATGGTAAGAGATTATCCCCAAAGTAAAGGGAAAAATGTTTAAACCAGGTTAAAAATTTGTGATATGGTATAAAAATATCCCAAATAGTTTCCATTATTTCTATATATGAGTTTATTTATTCTAGAATCATTATATTTTAATAAATATTTCATTTTGATACCATTTTTCCTAGATAATGACATTTATATTATTTTAATTGAATAATAAGTAAAAAATGTCACTCTATTTCTTTTAATATCTCTAATATTTTTTAATTGGGGTGAAAATAAGTTATGAATGGTTATAAATGTTTATTTTTAATATTAGTAAATTATTTTATGATATCATTTTATTTATAATTTTTATTTATGGTATAATTACCTTGAACATTTATACTACACCAACATAACACTTGTGCAAACGGTAGAAAAATAAAGTAAATTATTTTTAAAACATTCAAATTAAAAGGTTTTGGATGAATTATGGTATTAAAAAAAATAATGGTCAATTATAAATTATTAATGGTTTTTAATTTTTTATATTCTAATCCCATTGGGATCTTGATACCTTTAAAGTTAAAATATGTGAATAGCCATGGAAATTATTTTAAATGATATATAATGTTTAAAAATTATCTTTGGATCATTATAAAATCATAAAAAATATATATTTAAAAAATTAGATGAGATATTTCGGATAAAATCATTAATGGTTAATTTATGTTCCAATTGGTTTTTATAATTATTTTTATGAACACTAAAGCCTTAATATTTATGAAAACACCATCGATTTTAGCCTATAAAAGGAAAAATAATTTAAACATTCCAAAAAAAATATGAGTTTTGGTTTCTCTAAATCCTCAGCCCAAATCATTATAAAAATTCCAATAGCACATATCTAATCCCATGGAGGGATCCAATTTATATTCTCCAAAGGCCTTATTCTCAATCAAAAGGTGGTGTTTTAAAGATCGAGATTAGGGTTTCCATGCCTCGTTTTCCTTTCATAATTATTATTCATTATCTTCAAACCAAATTAAAATATCACTTATTTTTCTTAAAATATTGAAATTCAATTTTATTTGAATAAATTTTATCAATTTATTATTGGGTATAACTTTTCACCTCACAAAAAATTCTCCTCCATAAGTCGTTATTACGACAAAATGCAAGTTTTTTCAATGACGGTCTTTTCTTTTCAATTAGCCTATTAATTTTTCAGTAATGAAAGTAATAAATTAAAATTTATCCTAAATAATTGTTTTATTTATTATCTATTTTAATTTTTTAAACACACATATTTACTAAGATACCCATATTTTTAACACTTTTGATAAATATCTTTCATTGTGGTGGTTTTACACAACTAAAATGTGCGATGATGTTTTCATGTATTTATGTATATCATGGGTATTCTTAAAAATTGTTTTATTATTCAATATAACATTAATATTAAATAAATTTTATGATTTTTACTATGTGATGGTAAGTTATTCATTATAACAATGAAATTAAAAATAAATATAAATCGTTATTTCTTACCATAAAAAATATGCTTATTGCTGAAGTTTTTTAGGTTGGTAACAATTTGAAAACCAATTTAAATTCATTATATATGGAATTATATATACACTATTCATTTACTCTTGTAAATTTTTTGAAACCATTGGACTGAGGACATTGAAATTTATAAATATACCCAACATGTTTGGATATAATAAATCAAACGATCCCAAAATGATAGATGTGAACTATACTGAATTAGAAAATGAAATAAAACATTACAATAAGGGATACTAAAAAGGGAATTAAAATGGAATATTTTATTAATAATGTAATTAATTAATATTATTTTATTAGTCTATAAATTAGTGGATAAAATAGGAAATTCAGGATTTAAGGTAAGGGATTTTTAACTCAATTTTATTTCATTGAGTTATATCACATAGTCATGTACTTTGTTATGAAAATATTTCAAGTTTTATGATTTCTAATCACTTTTATAGAATTTAAATTTTATATTGTTTATTTACATTAATTTCACATAATCAATTCATTAATTGATTCGTACCTCAAATGTAATGATCTTTTTAAGGATTTCTCATCTCAAAACTTCCTTCTTTGAGATAAGTTTATAAATACCCACCTATTTTACATATATGTTATATATATTTATAATATGAAATATATGTCCTTATGAACTCACTAATCGTTATAATTAAAAAAAAATTCAATTTCTCTCCTTAAAAAGTGTTTTATTGAAGTGTTATAAATGTTCGTAATGATTATCATTGTCAATTTTGATTCCTTGAGGTATGTTTCATATTATGTACCATGTTGTATTTTATATGGGTTAATTAATACACCATGAATATATTTAGAAATAATCATAGATATATTTTAGGGTATTTAAATAACCATAACATGTTCTAATTTTAGATGTCCTTTGATTCAGAAGTTACTAAATTCGTAAGGCTTTATTTGACAATATCACTTTCATTTAAGGCTATTTATGATTGAATCTTATTTATGGTAATTATATGATCTCTATATCTTAAAAACCACCTATTTTATATCCTATGGTTATATTTTTTTTAATAATTAGTCTTTCCATTTCTTCCATTTTTTACTCAAATCTATTGAAAGGTTTTTTATAAGAAAATATGAACACACTTCTATTTTTTTCTTGAGAACCATATTATTTATATATATATTCATTATTTTATTTTAATAAGTTTTTTTATATAATTTGATGATTTATTAAGTACAATATATTTTAACTTTTAATTTTTTCTTAAATTTTTAGATAAATATTTTTAATATTTTTCAGAAAAGTTATTATGGACTTTTATTACACAATTATGAAAAGAATCTCATTTAAATGTTTTCTTCATGATCATATTTTCAATATTTAAAAACTCTTATTAATGATTTATCTAATTTTCATTGCTTTTATGGTTTTATAAATTAATATTTACTCTTATTATTCTCTTATTTTTTCATAGGAAAATTATATTATTTACTTAAACGTTTTAAAAATGGATATGACTCCACTTGTTCATATTTTTTTCTTCCACTAAAAATTTTCTTATTTAATTATATCTTTTTAAATATTTCATTGTTATTAATAATTTTAAAAATATTTTTTTAATTTTATTCTTTATATCTGAAGAAAATTGTTTTGAATGTAACTTTTAACTTCATTTTTTCAACAAAATTAAAAAATACTTTAAATAAATCTATTTTAAAAAAAATATCCTCAATTTTACTCTCTATTTTAAAAAATAATTTCCTTAACTATAATTCCATAATTTATGAAGAATTGATTTTATCCTTCATTCCTATATTCCTTATTGTCACTGTTATATTATACATCATTTCAATATTGTCTTAACTATAAACGTATTACTCTATATATTTTCCACACCCTAATTTATATAAATCATATTATGAGGGTATATCAAGAAATATATCATAATTATTTATTGGGAAACAAGGAAAATACACATAATTTTTTGTTTTATATAGATGATAATTGAAATCTAAAGAATATTGAATATTGACTTGGGAAATATTGACATTTCATATGATAGTTTTATTATATGAATGTTTATTAATAAGTAATTATTATGTGTTGAACTATTATTCATTTTCATTATATAATTAATGCATTGGACTTTTTAATTTAATGCGTAGAGACTACTATTAGATAACCCCTTGATGTATCGGTGGGTATCTTGAGAAAAACTTGCGTGGGTATTTACTGTATGTGTTCCCAATTATTTATAATATTTAGTCTTGATCCCTTGAGGGTATATTTATGATGTACCATATTTTGAATTCCATCATATTATAATCAATTATTATTATTATCAATGAAAATTTTTATATCGTTATTCATATAAATATTTATATATATTAAACTCCTGTGATTAGTTAAATGGTATTTTTTTTTTATCTTTTACTTTTTCCATATTATTCATTCCTTGTTTATTCTATGATATCTATCGATATAAGTTTTAACTCACTAAGAATATGTGATCACCCTTATAATGTTTCAATTTCCCCAAGTTATGAAGAAAAGTATTTCATATGATAAGTTTAACTATGTATCAGATGTGGATAATTTTTTGGGAGGTGTTAAAGAATTATTATAAAATAAGAAAATCTGGGTATAGTGGAAAAATGACCATTGTGTGAGAAGGATATGAGTTTTATTATGTATTTATTTGTAAAATCCATTAAATCACTAGACCTAAAAATTTATTAGGTCACATGTGTTTGTATCAAAACTAATATATAAATATTATGTTTTTACCACTATATATGAGTGTATGAGTCTGGGGTGTTATAGTTATTATCAAACCAAGGTTTAGACATCTTTAGATGTTATGATGTTTTTGGTTAAATATAATTAAAGTGTTTTAGATACCATCACGTGACAACAATTTTATGGTCAATCATCATTTAAAAGGCATAGATACCCTTTGATGTCTTATGTGACAACATTTTTGAAGATATGAAATATATTTTGTGGGATATATTTTCTAATACATGATATTAACCTTTGGTTTAGTATGTAATTGACTATGAATTTATTTTGGAATAATTTTTTTTAATTTTTTAGGGGACATAAGTTAAAAGGTATAGATATCCTTTAGAGTTAATATCACCTCTAACGAAATTATGGATAATTTGGATTAATGGTTATTAAATTTTTCGAATGGAATTAGATTTGGTGACTATGTGATTAAAGTTATTTTTGAAGGAGTTCACTATATTAAGAGCTTCAAATGATTAAGTTATGTATACTATTATTTTTTAACATGGGATTTTATATTAGAGTTATTGATATTATCTATGGAAAAAATCTTGAGTTTAATTTTTGAAGTATATATAATTTTGTTGTTTTTTTGTTTCATGGTGATTTAAGTTGTCTTTGGAAAAAATTAGCATATTTTTTTTATAATATATGATTAGCGTATATACATTTCTTATACGTGACTTTAAGAGTGCCTAATGTTTTTTGGATATAAATGTTTAGTAGATATTAGAATAATATATTATCAAATACTTTTAATCCTTGGGTTTCAATTTTTTGAGGAATATTTTGGAATTATAGATGTTTTTTTGTGGTTTTATGTCATGGATATTCTCTGCATGGTGTTTAATTAGTATCACACTTCTGATGATAATGGGGTTGAATTATAATGATATTTACCAAAATGATGGTCAATTGTGGATATTTTCTAGCATCGTCTGATAGAACAGTCATGGTAACCTTTGTCTAACCTCAAAGATGAATAAACACTATGGTATAATATACACATAACCTTTAAATTTTACATGGGGATATGCCTCTTTAACTATTCGATTTAGTACAATAAGTATTGCAATGCACACTTTCTTGAATCTTTTGTGGTATCCACTAGAGTCAATAAGTTTCACCAATGGAAGAATAGTGAAACTAACCTTTTGGAACTATAGGATGAAGGTCTAAAGGTTCTCAAATATTTTGAGATAGGTTAGATGATTTCCATGAAGGAATATTAATTTCACCCATATATTTTATTAGAGTATTTTCATGTGGTTCTATGAGAGTATCTATAGAATGGATAGATATAGAGTTATATTTGTCTAGAATATTACCGGATATTAGTCAGTGTCTAAGGCTTACCACATATATTTTCTCCCTATTCATATCACACGAAGGTACAAAATTACTCCTGATCAGCCTATAATTCTTTAAAAGGTTGGTGGGAAGTATTAAAAGGGTGGGATCAAGGTCTCCACCACTATATATTCTCATATGTGATTGTATTATTTTTAGAATTGATGGTCCCAAAGTGCGTTGTTGTTTCCCAATTAGACTAAACAAAATAAAAATTTATAAAAATCTAAATGTAAAACTTAATTAATTAAAATAAAGTATTAGGATATTTTATGGTCAAACCCAAAGAGATGTTTATTTATTTCAATTGGGTTTTAAAGAAAACTACTTCATCATTTTATTAAATAAGGGGTAATGAATCAGAAATAGGTTTAAAGAAAGTATGAAGAAATATGTAAAGAATTTTAAAGAATATTGGATTGTTTCAAATCAAATTTGAAGTCATTCTAGGATTATATAGATTTAGGTTTTTGGAGAAATTGTATTTTACTAATTAAATATATTAATCCATGTGTGTTGCCCGATTTGAGACAAGGGGGATCTAATGGTCATGGTATCCTCTGCTCAACACAGAAATCACTCGTTTACCATGGCTATATAGTTTATAGAATTTTTGAATTGAGTTTTCTTGATACCATATTTAAACCTAGTTTATTTAAAGGAAAAGTTATTTTACATCAATTTAGGGTAACCAGTTTCACAATTAAAATATTAATTTCATATTTGTTAACCAATGATTTGGATTAAACAAAAAGAAAGGTCTTGGAGTTAGATAAATAAATTTTGACTATAGAGACCCCTTTTTTCCTTGTAATACTTCTTAAATATATCAAGGAATATTTTTGAGTATAGGTGCTAAGAAGGTGTGGGATTATAAGGCCTTGTGTGATCAAAATAAACTTTTTAAAAAAAATTAAATATATTTTATATTACCCATGCACGGTTTTTCAAAAATAATGGTATATATCCTAAAAAGAGTATTGAAATAAAAATATAATAAAACAATTAAATCTGGATAAAAGGATTTACATTAGGCGCAATAAAAAATTGTTTGGTGCAATATGTTTGGATAAAAACACCATTGGTGGGTAAGTTAAGTGAATTAATGAATTAAAATACATAACTAATTCATTTCATGTCAAAAAAAATCCCTTTATATGTAGCCTGTTATGGAGAACACCCAGGGTTAGATGAAAATGTATGGGATCTTTAAGAGGATTTTATACCAACCATTTTATGGGAACGAAGATCAGAATAACACTAGATTCTAGATCTAGGTAAATCAAGGAATAGTGTACACGACATATCTTCACTCATCGTTGTCGAGTGGGTTCGTCACCAATGATCAATCAAATATCAAGGTATGACTAATCATTCTTGAATTACACCCTTATGATTAAAATATTGAGCATGATCAAAATTATATTCTTTAAACAACATTTAAATTGACCCTTTACATGATCTCATTTATAATATTTCAATTATTTATTCAATCTATCCTTATTGTGCCAGGTTCGTCACCCAGAATCTCTCTAATCTATATTTGTTGGCCATGAATCCTTATCCAATTATTATTTCATTTTTGTTTATCTATTTTTCTCCAATACTTCTTCATGATCTTCTCTATTGGCCTATGGGGCCCTAGTTCGACATTACTGGGTGAGATCAAGTTGGATCAGACCCCCAGATTCATGAAGAATTCACATCCGATGAATGGTTTGACAATATGAGGACAGATTTGGATTCTTTGTGGGATATGTGGGATAATTCCAATTGAATCCATATAAATCCACACTACCTTTTAGTCATGTATGTTTTTCCTTTTTTGTCTTTCCTTTTTCGTTGGTTGAGTAATGCCGAGAAGGAATTGGGAGGATACCTATAATGGTGAAGTTTGGGATTTCTTGGAATTTTCCACCTAGACACATATTTTTTGCTACTCAATGGGAACTAACACACTTATAAGTGAATTACAAACCATGTAATGGATTCTGGGTAGAACCTATGAATTGGATATATGGCATGAATGGTTTACACACAGTGTATGAGGTACACACTAAGAAAATATTTAAAATTAAACCATTAGTAAACAGTGATGCGTTTTTTTGGCACATATGATCCTACATAATTATAAAACAGGTAATGTAGTTACACATCATTTAATTTTTGTGAGTTTTTGTTTTTATCAGTAATAATAGTTGATATTCAATTCATTCAATTGGTAGCTAACCTATATCGACTCTGAGATTACCCTAGAAAATTTTGGGTGACTCTTTCCTTTTTGGATCACTTCATTCAGAGATTGATACCCATTGGGGTTGGATTTTTTTCTCTCAGGATATGTAATCCTCTTTGTTATAATTTGGTTTTGGTTGTGATTGTGGTTTGTCTATGGATTTGTGATCTGATAGTGTTTTTTATCGATCCTTTTCAGTACTTTGGTGTGCCTTGTCTTGAAAAATCCCTTCTCTTGGATTATAGTCACCATTATCAAATGAATCTAGTTTTATACTAATTTGAGGTTAGTGTTTCTATTCAATGGGTTACTTTAATGAATTTAAGGTTATTCTGGATAAATTTATTTGGGTTTTTAAAATGGTTTCTTAGAAATAAAAATGTTTTCAAAAAGGGAATTTTTCTTTGAAAATAGATTTTATTGATTTGGAAATGGGTTTTCAAAATTAGAAGTGAATAATATTGGATAAGAAAATGTTTTATACAATTGTGAGTACAGTTTTGAATTTTATTTTGAAAAATGAACATTTGGAACCTTAAGTGCATCGAGATATGGACACGGGTAGCTTAAGTGTGTGTTACACCACTGAGAGGTAAATTTTTGAGATATCAACAAGTATGAACTAATTTATTTTGGATCCAACAATTTCCAATTTAGGATTGTGAGTGTCCAGTATGAATTTTCCCATATGATAGAACCCAATACTAAGGGTTTTTTTATTTTTTATTCTTTTTTGTCTATCAAATGTGTGTTTTATCATGGATTATTTCTAACATGTTTTTATATTTTAGGTGGTATCACAAAGCTTATCAAGATAGGTTATTTCATGGATATGTTTTTACTTGTATAGATATTGATGCTTAAATATTATTTCTGGT
Source organism: Viscum album (assembly GCA_963277665.1). NCBI lineage: Eukaryota > Viridiplantae > Streptophyta > Magnoliopsida > Santalales > Viscaceae > Viscum > Viscum album. The sequence goes on from OY728137.1 coordinate 279,133,506, forward strand.
TAATATCAATTCTACTTAACCTATTATTGGTTTAAGAATATTAAAGGATTTTATGAAAACCAAAGGGAAAATTATTTACAATCAAAATTAATTTATTAAAATTATTTGTAAAAATATTTTTTTAAATGATACAATTGTTTAATTATTAATATCAAACCTTGTATAGAAATAGTGGTGGTATATTATTGGGATTTGGATCACAAATTACATGTTCAATTGGGAATTTTTAGATTTTGTATTGCAGGATACATGTAAAGGAAAGTGCGTCTTATAGTAGGATAAATTATCTTGTAGTTGTTTCTTTTAGTTCATGTTGTTATGTAGGTGACTATTGGTCTCATGGGGATATGAATAACTTTTTTGGTTTATCCTGTTTGGTTTTGATTGTATGTCTTTTGTGGTATGTTTTCTGTCTCTTCTTTGTATTATGGTTGTATGTATTGTTTATATTATATTTTGTACTGGTTTTTGTTATTATATTCTTACCCATATCACGTGGAGGTTCAGTTCGAGTGGCTTGTCTAGTTATCCATAGTCAGTTTGTTATAATCAAGGACCATTAGGAAGTGAATGGAGCCTCATAAGGTGTGAGAAGTGGCACAACGAATTAGCGTATACTAATTTCTAGACACTAAAGGGAAAAATAGGTGAAAAGATGCATTCCTCTACGATTTTGGGTGAAAATTAGGCATGCTTCGATATGATAGTGGAAAATCAAGAATACTCAGAGAAAATATAATTTCTTTCAGAAATCACAACTAGAAAACATGTACTAGGATGAACACACAATTTGTAGTGACCTTTCCATGGTGGATTGGGTTTTTAGGTAAGTTATGAATAACATTCCAGGTGGCCCAATAATAGAGGTCTTATATGCACTATAAGAGTACATGAATTTGGACACAGTCCAACACATGCCATGTATGGTAACCTGGGAAGTGTACACAGACACTTCTATGAGAACATAGACCATCCTTGTGTCGTTGATACATGATATATAGTATCCTTAAATTCTATGAGGTACTACATGGACATGGATATGTATACTGGAGAGGAAATTAATTGGAAGTGGAGTGGGACCACACATTACAAGGACCCCTTAAACATATTGTACAACCTTTTGAGGAAACTTGTACCTCTTGAATCTCCTACATTTGGACATGGTTCTTAGCATGTGATTATCCTATCCAGATTTGTTTCTAGGTAGAATGTGATGGTTTCCTTCTTAGTGTATTTTGAAATATGATGTAAGATGTACCGAGAATGATGCTTCTTTAGGAAGCACTCAATGATGGTAGTGGTCATAAAGAACCATTAGAGTGGAACCCTCCTAAGGAGTCATGGCATTGGTCCTCTATTTACTAAGTGGAACCCTACTACAGAGTCTGAGAATGGTTCCTCTATCTACTGATTGGATCCCTCCTATGGTGTTAGGGCATGTGTTCTCTATCTATTTAGTGCCACACTCCTGTGAAGTTAGGGCATGGGTCCTCTATCAACATACTGGCACCCTCTTGTGGAGTCAATGCATGGGATATCTATCTACTATGTGGAATCATCATGCAGAGTCAGGGCATGGATCCTCTATCTACTGAGTAAAAAACCCCTATTGAATAAGGGAATGGGTCCTCTATCTACTGAATGAAACACTCCTGTGGAGTGAGGGATTAGGTCCTCTATCTATTAAACCCTTTCACTATTTCATGGAATGTGTCCTCTATCTCCTATTTTGAACCCTCTAATAGAGTTAGGGAATGGGTCCTCTATCTTCTATGTGGAACCCTCTTATGGATTCAGGGTATGGTTCTTCTATCTATTGAGTATAACCCTTATATTGGATCAAGGACTGGATCACCTACCTTTAGAGTGGCACCATAATATTACACTAGGGTATGGTCCCTATACTTAGAGAATGTTTCCCCTTGAATTTATAGTATAGTGGTGAGGTGTCACTTCATATCTATACTTTTTCGGACAGATGTTGGAGATGTTTGGTATATTTGATGGGTTCTTGGAGTTGTTGGATGAATATTTTCCTAGGTAGGGTATATGATATGGAGATCCCCTTTTGTCTTGTATGTATTTATTTTTTGAGAATATATATAAATCCTTGTTTTTAGATTGTTTTCTTGCTATAGGTTGAGCTGTCTACTTCAATAGTGTCTCATATTTCTTCACCTTCAGCTTTTGGGGCGTCCTACTAGGTATGGGTTTCTTAATCTTTTACAGTCGGGGTGTTCATTATCATAGTGAAGCACATTTCTTTCCCCAAACTCCCTCTTTACAAATATGGGAGGCCTTCACCACCATTTTCGGTGATTTTTTCTCCATGATCGAAATGGGATTATGGGATATCAGTTCCTCCTTCCTTTAATTCATGCTTGGAGACCATCACATTTTCGGGTATCCCTCATAGATTTGAGTCTTGTTTAAGAAACTCATTCTCAATGCGAGGTATTTGTGGACACAAGTTAATTATTCTTCTTTTGTCTGATAGGGAAACAACCATTCATTAGAGTAGATGGTAACATTAGGCATATGTGGGTATCTTTGGATGATATGTGTATTAGGAACCCATATTCTTCCTCTTGGGAGGAAATCTCTTGCGAGGAATCTTAGGCATGAATCCCAAGGCATCTTGCATATATCATGAGGTATCTAACATGAAAGGAATATCTTACAAGGATTTCACCTAATTCATACCATGTTTAAAATGAGATAGATAATTTTATATAAGAATATCCTCCAAGGATTTCACTCCACAAATCCCATGATTATAATGTGATACATTCTTAGGGTAACAAGTTTAACATCTTACGGAGATAGATTAGAACATTTGGTTTACATAGATCAGGGAACAATTTTATTGACTTGTAAATATGGAAGGTGTGTCCCTAGGATGAAAGATTTCAGACCATGAAATTACATCTGAAAGAGGGAGCACCATAAGGGTTCACTAGATGGATGAATCAGAACGTTGATGCACATAGATTCGGAAGGTATGTCCCATATTGGGAATATGTCACACCATGAACGCACATTCATATAAGGGAGCACCATAAATGTTTACCATATTGATTGATAAGAATGTTGGTGGGAGAAGACTTGGGAGGCGTGTCCCATAATGTGAATATGTTACACCAAGAAGGTTGATATGAACTCCCTTGGAGGTGGATTAGGGAGGTGAACTACTGGTATGGGGCACCAAGGTTTTCCATTGTTTGGGATTGAAGCTCAAGGAGCCATCCTAAGTACCCTTCTTAGAAGTAAGACATCAAAACCCACATAGTTTGATGCTGCATTTAAAGGTCATGTGGCAGGACAGGTCCACGTATTTTGACATTAGGTGGTAAGAATGCTTGTTCCATGAAAGCAGAGTCAGTGAGGGATGGTATGGGTCTTATTCATGAAATCTTCCCTTTAAAAGAGGATTTATATTGGTTTTATTTTTTGGGGATTATGCATGGGACCTTTCTCGATGTTTCTAGGAGAAGCAGTGATGTGGATGAGACTTACACATAAATGTGACCCAAAGGGACCCAAAGAAGATGTTTTCCCCAAGTAATATCATTATCTTAATGTGTTGTGGAGGTCAAAGGAAAATAAATATGGATATGGATGGAGTTATAGGTTTTCAGATCTTGGAGGCTTCCAACATATCTCAGTTAGATAAGAATAAAAACCCACATAGTTTGGAATTGTTAGGGATTACACTTGATGAGGATTCCCATTTGAGGGGACATGATTAGGGATATGGTTGGGTCGTACACTCAGGGGATTCCCATAGAGCATGTGATTGGGGATAATGCATGGAAGTGACCCATGTGGAATGAGTATGATTGTTAGGGCATACAATCAGAAGGATACAGTTAGGGGCATGTGGTTGGGACTTTTACATGGGAGTGGCCCATCCAATACCATGAGTAGCGAGGATGTGGTTGGGACTTATAAAGGGGAGCATCCCATGTTATTATATGTAACATTAATGACGTGGATAGGGAATACATGTGGAATCTTCCCTTCAGATCTTCTTTATGTCAAGTCATTAGGGAATCCCATGTGCATTTCATGAGGTATGACTATAGTTTAACATCTGGTGGAATAATGTTGTATGTGGGGATCTTTCAGTTAAGATTCCCATTGTTTCTTCCTCCTCTTAGATCTCGAGGGGATATTGACTCACTAATGGTTCAATGTATATGATAGTGTATCACACAAGATGAGGAGTCCCATTCATCTTTGTCATGTAGAGTTGTGAGGGTATCTTTCTTCAATTGTGGGTCAAGTAATATGATTTGGGATTACAACTGATGAGGAGGCCCATGGTTGTTTATAGTGGTCATATCATGATTAATACATGAAGAATATTACACTTTACACATATGTAATCTCATTATTGTAACATGAGGAATCCTATAGTTTTCATGTAGGGTATGCTATAGTTTAAAGTCATGTAGTGGGGACTATGGAATGTATTCTCATGATCCTGACATGATGTATTATATGCTTGACACATAATACATCTTATTCATGGATTATAGGGTTTGATACACTTTAAATTCATGTAATGAAGACTATAGAATGACTTCTTAGGATTATAATATGAGGTAACTTATTCTTGATTCATAAGGAATCCTATTCCTGAATGATTGGGTATGCTAAAGTTTAAAGTCATTTAATGAGGACTATGAAATATCATCTCATGGTCACATCATAATGAATCTTATACTTGATGCATAATGTATTTTATTAATTAATGATATGGTATGCTACAATTTACAATCATGTATCGAGGACTATTAAGAGGAAGACTCCAAGAAATGTTTGGTGTGGGACATATGCAAGATAGACCCTTTCTAGTTCAGCCTAGCATAAGAGTTAAGTGATGGGTTTTAAGGATTTTCATGAGGAATGGTTTGACTAAAGGTACATGGGGAACTCTATGAGAGAATCTTAAATAATGACACAAGAAATTGACATAGAGTAGTGGGTTGACTTAAGAGATTTTAGGGGGTGTAACAGAGTATCTTGAATCATCGTATTTTAGGGATGGGCATTGGGGTGGTACAAGGGAACATCCCAAAATGTCCCCAATCCAAAACAGAAAAGTTCACAGTGTGACTCCGCATTTTTCATGGGGGTTAGTGAAGGTATAGAAGGGACCAAGCCCATGGCCTGAGATCGTAACCCAATATTAATTTTGAGTTGGGGTGTGGGGGCTCAACGCCCATGGTATGGACCAACTAGTGTGTTTCTGAACATTGTTGTGTGCAAGATGGGATTCCCATAGTATGGTCTGGGCACAATATGTGCTACACGTAAAATGGTCTCTGTGTAAGATGACCTACACAGAAGATGGATTGCGCAGAATAAGGGTTATGCACAAGGTGGCCTGTGAGAAAGAAGGGTTGGACACAAGTTGGGTTGTGTGTAAGGTGGGATGGGTATAATTTCAGGGGTGCACACAAGAGAAGACTTTTTACACAGCCAAATTGGGCTCAAATTAGTTGGGGAAGAATTACAAAACTATGGGCCCACTTGAGGGAGTACCCACAGTGTAACACCCGAATGATTTTATGAAATAATTTTTTAAATAATTATACTTATTCAGTAGCTTGAATTTCACACAACCATGAGTTTAAATGAACCACCAGATACCCTTAGTATAAATTACTGTTATAACCTAGCTGTTAGGTTATCGAGAATAAATATCACTAACTTATGAAAATATATAAAAATATAAATTAAAAACATATTTGTATATTTTTTATGTGAATTAATATTAGTAAATGAAATAAATAAAATATATATGTTATATAATTAATAAAATATTTTTGATATTCATCCAATGGATATTTTTGTCATAGGATATGAATAAACCCTATTTGATGTATAAAAACCTATATTTTTAAAAAGGGAAGTTTTCAAATTTTTAACAGTGAACCCATTCTAAATTATGATTTTGAAACATTAATAATTATTATATTTCAACATAAACTTTTTCTTTTAAATTTTAATATAAAAATTTACTTTGAATGAATTTATGATATTTTTCTGTTAACTTTCATGTTTTGATGAATAGTAAAAATACTCTAAATTTTATGTGAAAACAACTTTTTTCATAGAAATAATTTATTTGGTTAAATTATAATATTCAATCGTTTTAAAGTATAAATATAATATATTTTTATCCTTAAATACAATGTATTATATTATCATTAATTTTACATTGAATTCATATGTAAAAACATTTCATTCTTTTTCAATGTTTTAACTTTTAAAAACACGTTCTCTCATTCCGAAAATGGGAATGATTTTAAATTAATTACAAAAAATTATTCATTTTTTAATTTTGAAAAATGGATTCCATAATTATAATCCTTAGGTCCAAATTATTTAAGTAAATTTATTTTATTTTCGTGCATTATGAATAGTAAATTCTGTAATTATTATTAATACGGTAAAAGGGTAAATCAGGTAATTAAGGGTAAGAATAATACTATAATATTACCCAAAAACTTGTATTAATATTATTGGATGAGTTTTTTCCGACCTAGATCATACTTGGGTCAATATGGTATCCATTTGAATCCACTAGGATGAGATTAGGACATTTAATTTATTTTATTTAATGAAAAGTTAAATATGTCTCACTCAAATTGTAATAACTAAATTATTTTAATATATAGTTATAATAAAGATAATTTTGATTATAAATACTCATTTTAAATATAAAATTATTTCCTTTATCATGATAATTTATTTTTATTTTTAAGAAATAAATAATTACCATAATATCTTATACTTTAATGATACAAAAACATTTTAATTGATGAAAAATCAATAATATAGTTTTTATTAAAATAATAATACCGATTAAAATATCAAAAAACATGACAAAATATTATTAGTAGACTATATATAGACCATAATCATCCGAGGGTCGAGTTATGGACCATTTGGAGCCTTATAGATGGGATTACGACACTTATATTCTTTTATTTAAAGTGATGTTAAACTTTTCACCTTCACAATTTAATCAGTATGAAATTTTAAGTATTGGATTTTCTAGATAATAAATTATACTTCAAGGATTATTATAAAATCTAGTAGTTTTATCTTCATCATATTTTTTTTTAATTTTTATTCAACAAATAAAAATATTAAATAATTACGCAAAACTATTGTAGTAATTATTTTATTAAGAAAAATGATAAATCAATGTTGTTAAAAATATTAAATTAAATATAATTCATGCTAATTAACATGTATAGTAAATTTTCTAGATGACCTTGACCTCCTATAAATTTAATAAAATATTTTCCAAAGTTATCTTGTTATATTAATATTTTTAGAAATCAATGATTGAATAGTGTAAAAATGTATACTTTGATTGTTTATAGAAATAATGTTTTATTAAATTATTTAAAAATAATTAATATTTTTTTAAGAAATATATAATAACTATGATATTGTATAAAGTTTTATAATATATTTATTTATTGTCTATGTACATTAGATAAGTAAATATTTAACCCTTTTAATATTGAATTGTTTGTTACCCTAGTAAAGAATTAAAAAGAGTAACTAAGTGTTAATTAAAACGATATTGTTAAAATTGATATAAATACTTGTCCAAAATTTATAATTTGATTATATTACAATCCTATCTCATCTCATATCTATAATTGGGACATTTTTGAGGTTTTTGGGTAGATTTTTATTTTATTATAAATTATTATTTATGGAGTTTCCAAAAGCGCCCTTCACCTCAATTATAAAAGTCCACCTCCTCCCTCAAATATTCACTTAACTTTGAGCCTTAAAACTCATAAATACCTAGTCATTTTTCATTATAAAATTTTCTATTTAAATTATAGAGGTTCTTTTCATATTCAAAGTCAAAATACAATTCTCTAAGAAGATATTTAGAGGAAGCGCATCGAGGAATATGTAATCTCTTCTACCGATTTTTTAAAACCTTTTTCTTCTTCTACTTCCTGTTCATTAGTTGTTTCACTATAAATTAATAACATAAGTATCAATCATATAATTATATGTTCTTATAATTATTAAACATCCATATTCCACCTTCTATTCATCCTATGAAAAATAAAATCACCATGCATGCGTACATACGATTTACCGTCTCTGCAGCGTGGTGTAATCTATTTTTCACCACCACATTACTTGGATAAGTATAATTATGAAAATAATAACTATATATGATTATTATAACATGATACTTATTCTGAAATATTATACACCATAAAATTAAATACCATTTAACATTTATGGGAAATGATATTGTTGCTTGTGCATACGTACGACATACCATCTCCATGATGCGATGCGATTCATTCTACATAATCTTAATTAAACCATGATTATATAAATTAATGGAATGAATAAATATGATATATATTATTCTAATATAATTTTTTAAATTATATTAATATAACATAAGAAGTGGAACATGAACTTATCCTGCAAAAATTTCATAAGAACATAAAGAAGTTAATATCCGAATAGCGAGTGACAATGAAAGGTTACTAACAAAAAAAATGATAATATGTTCATATATGATATCATAAAATTGACTATGATTCTGGAATAAGTCAATGAAAATATTTAAATCATTATACTTGAGGTTTAGATACATAGGACTGATATTAGACATAAGCTAAGGGATAATTTCACAATCTCATTATTTTCCATGATTGTTTATACGTAAGTATATACTGGGATATATTTATCATCCACATCCATGTTTCCTAAATATGTAATATTATATATATTATTATATAAGTTTTTAAAGTAAATTTTATCCATTTATAATTTTTTATTAAATGAAATGAAAGGAATATTTTTTCATTATTCGATATGAGGTACTTTTTGACTTTTCCAAAAAAAGTACACGAAGAATGTTTTTTACTTATATGGAATGAATGAATTTTTAAGTCTTTGTAACTCTTTAATTCCATGAATATTCCTCTACAATATTCCAATTTATTTTTAAATAAATTCTTTTAATTTAAAATTCTGTGGCTTTCTGAGAAAAGAACATGTTTTTGAATATGAAAGGATCTTTTCCTCAATAATTAAGTTCAATTGTTTTATCAAATTTTTTTCCATATAAGGAGGAGGAACATTTTTGGGGACATGGTTTGGGATATGGTTGGGACCTACAATTAGGTGATGCCTATGGAGCATTCTATTGGGGGTTATGCATGAAATAGTCTCATGAAGAAGCAGTATGGTTGCCAAGGATTACACTCAAGAGGATTCCCATTGGAGCATATGGTTGGGGATTATGCATCAGAGCAGACTATGTGCTCCTAGGAGCATTGAGGATGTGTTTGGGTCATACATATTGATGATTCCCATGTACTGCTATGGAGCATCAATGATGTAGATGGGGCTTAATCGTGGAAGCTACCTGTCATATCATCCTCATGTTAGGTAACAAGGGAATCACATGTTCATTGCATGAGGTAAGATTATAGTTTAATTTCATGTGGAAGGACGTGGTGTGTGGGGATTATGCAGTTTAGTTCCCTATTATTTCTTCCCCATATCTAGTCATGAGGGCATCTTGACTCGCTGATCGTTCAAGGTATATGTTAGGGGATTGCACCAGATGTGGAGGCCCATTCATCTTCCTAATGACGAGTCTTGTAGGAATCTCGGCTTGATGGTGGGTTCAGGTATAGGTTTGGGGATTGAACTTGATGAGGAGTCCCATGGTTGATGTTTGGTGTTCATCTCAGGATTATTACACGAGACATCTTAAGCTTGATGCATAAGTCATATCATGCTTGGAACAAGAGGCATCCAATATTTTTCATATAGGGTGTGATATAGTTCAAAGTCTTGTTGTGGGGATTATGGAATTTATTTTCATGATCATGCCATAAGGCATATTATTCTGGACGCATAAGGAATAATATTCATGAATGATAGTGTATGATACAATTTTAAGGTATGTAGTGAGGAATATGGAATTTATTCTCATGATTATGACACAAGGCACTATATTCTTAATGCATAAGGCATCATATTCATGAATTATTGGGTTTGATATAATTTAAACTCATGTAGTGAGGACTATGGAATGTCTTCCCATGTCCATGACAGGAGGAATCTTGTTATTGATGCATATACAATCATATTCATTTATGATAGGTTATGATAAAATTTAAAGTCATGTACTGAGGACTATTAGTTGGAACATGCATATAAATTGTTGGTGTGCGACTTATGAAAGAGAGGCCCTTTCTAGATCAACTTGGAATAGGAGTTAGGTTATGTGGTTTGAGGAGTTTCTTGAGAAGTGGTTCGAATGAAGGTACTATGTGAAATCTAGGAGAGAATATCAAATCATGGAATGTGAAAGGGACTAAGAGGATTAGGTCAAGGAAAGGAATTTCATTTTTATAGAGGAGTATATCTAATCATAGGATTTCAGGGGTGGATTTTGGGGGTAGTGCAAGGGTGATACCCAAAGTGTCATGGATCTTTCCTGAAAAGTTCTTGCACAAGATGCGATGTGGACAAGATGGGTTGTGTATAGGTGGCCTGTGTGAAAGATGGGTTGTGCATAAGGTGGGTTGGGAGTAAGGTTAAGGGTGCGTGAAACATGATTCTTCTCATGAACTTTACTTGAGTTAAAAGTAGTTTGGAAAATATTACACAAATTTTGGGCCACTTGACTGGGGACCCATAGAGAATCTGTCTCACAAGATCCCTACCTTCAAGGTTTTATTCTTTCATAATGTCACTAAAGATCAGTCTTATGCACAACAGAAAAATAGTTATACTTCAAAAGGATCACATTGAAGTAGGGAGAAACTTATATATATATTGAAAAAATCTATAATGATGGAATGAAAGATTCCATTCATAGAAGACGTCATCCACCCAACTGCTTTCTTTTCCATGATGAGTGATCACAGATGGGATAGTTTGACATCATATCTGGTGTGTAAGAGGGTTTTACAAAGATTGGGTTTCTTCCACACAACGTGGAAATCTTGAGTGTGGTTTCTTTATCTATTTAAGTTGTATTCATGTATGTGACATGAATTATCATTGTATTTTGTGCACAAGATGATTGCTTGATGGGGTTTGTGCATTAGATTTCATTCATGTGTGCAAAGATGGTTTCTTATGCGCATGGTTCTTGTGCATGTGCTCAGAATGAGGCTACTCCAAAGAACCTATCATCTTATTCCATACATAAGTTATTTCCAAAACCATTGAGGTCTTTTTCATTATTTTTAGAATCATTCATGAAAATCCACACTTTTCCCTAGAATTTCCATGAATGGCTATTTTCAGAATTCTAACTTCAAATGGCCACAACATATGATCTATAACTCTGTTTTTGTTCTATAACCAGTCAAATCGAAGCCTATGAAACTAGATATGCATCCAGATTAGTTTTGGAAGAATTTCATCCATTAACATTTGACTTTTTTTATGGTGAAAATAATATGTGTATACTAGATAGTGCATGGTCTCTTCCCACATGTGTCGCATCTTATGAAGACAATGGATAGATTGGTGACAATGAGAATCCAATTAGAGGGATTCTATACAACTAGAGATAGTAGTGAGTGTTATTGGAATGATTCTTACGCAACAACTAATAATCACCAGTAGGAAGGATCTCAATATGGGAGATCTTCTCAGGATCAGACTCGGGCATGCGGTCTAGAGGAAGTAGAACCACACAAGAGAACAGGGAATCCCAGAGAGGGGTGGTGATATGAATGTTATGGGAAAGGTCATATTTCATGTGATTTCTTGACTCAATGTGTTGAGGATGATAGGTAGATAGTGGATGGACCACCACATTAGTGGTTGTTTCGTGATCATGGTTCTCCCAGGTATGGCCAAGGCTTCCCTCAAGGAGGAGGAGTTGGTATAGGAGATAGTGGGTCTCCAGAAGGAGAATATATTGGTGGTGGATAAAACTATGAGCTACTTCTTCCATCACTATCAGGAAGCCTACATCAGGATTAGGGAGATGGTGGTTGGGGACGTAGAAAGATGCAGGCTATTAAGACATATGACCCGACAACTAATGAGAATATTAGAGGTACATTCTATGTTTATTCTACTCTTTATTCAATAATAGTAAACATAAGTTAATTTCATTCCTCCATATGTTTACTCCAGGTGAAAGAGTTTGAGATCCTAGTTGAGGCTTTATCCCATTATCTTTTTCGTGAGGTTCTTACAGGTAATGCTTCTTCGATGTCATTCATCTGTCGACAGTGCGATCTATCGCTTGGTGGAAAGAGTTTCTAATATGATATTTTGGTCATCCCAGTTAGATCACATGTCTTTATATTGGGTATGGATAGGTTTTCTATGATCTTATCCAGATTTACTATCACTACAAACAAGTCAGGTGACTATAGATGAATGGGTTGTGATTCTTCTTTATGGAAGAAAGAGATTTCATTCTAGTATGATTTGGTTGTGTTAGAAGGTGGTTGAAACCTATCATCCATAAGTTATAAATTTTACCCCTTGGTACAATGTTCTATTCATGAATATTTATTCTTTTGGTCTTGGAAGATAATATGGGTGACTTATTTGAGGATTTTCTGGGTCTACCCCCATGGTGGGAGATGATGTTTCTCATCGACTTGCACCCCAATACTGCTCTGATATCGTATGTGTCATATCGTATGGCCCCTATCTACCTCTGGGACCTATGGTTGTAGTTCAAGGACCATTGGGAGAAGGGTTTCATTAAACCAATGTCTTCGCCTGGGCATCCCTGGTTTTGTTCTTGAAAAATTCAGATAAGATCCTGCAGATTTTTTTTGGATTATTGTCGCATGAAATGGGAAATGATAAATAAAAATTACCCCTTTACGAGTATTGATGATCTATTTTATCAGCATCAAGGTGTGATATGGTTCTTGAATATTGATATTATTCCTAGATACCACTTGTTGAGAGTTTATGAGGCTGATATTCTGAAGCTAGAATTCTGATGTCTCTACAACACTATGAGTTGTAGCTAATTCCCTTTGGTGAAATGAATTCCCCCACTATCTTTATAGCTATAATAAACCATATTTTCCAACCATACTTGGACTTATTGTTTTTTTCTTCATTAAATACATAATCATATTCTTGATGTTAGAGGAGGATCATGAAGTGCACATGATTATGATCCTAGGAATGCTTCAAGAGAACCAGCTTTATGATAAGATCTTGAAGTACCAATTCTAGATCTATGAGGTTCAATTTTTGGATAATTTCATTTATAATCCTACATTATATGTGTAACTAGTGAATATTGATGTATTTCTTTCTTGGGATCCATCCTAGAGCATATTAGAGGTGAAGTGTTTTCTTGTCTTGGTGAGGTATTGTAGGAGTTTATAGATGTATTCACTAGGATTTTTCCTCTATGATTTCCCTAACATGGAAAGGGTATCCATTTACTTGGACGAAGTAGTTCCAAATATATTTTTAAGAGTTTATTCTGAGGTTGATGATTGCTCCTATTTTAAGACTACCAGAATAGGGTTTGGAGCATGTAGTATATTTCAATGCCTCTAGTGTTGGGCTTAGAAACATGTTTTTATAGAGGAAGATAGTGATCACATATTGGTCATGAAATTTGATACCCAAGAGAAGAACTATGTGACTAATAAACTAGATTTTTAAGTTCTTCACTATGAGTATGTGGAGGCACTACCTTCTAGGAGAGATATTTGTTGTTTATTCAGACCATCAGAGTCACATGTATGTATTCAGGTAGTGATACTTGAACCTAAGATATTGGAACTGGTTAGAGTTCATACATGACTATGAATTAATGAAAGTATATACTATTGGGATGGGAAACATGGTGGCTTAATACTTTATCAGGAAGTCCCATTCTTGTTTGGTGAAGGAGGCATCTGAGTAGATAGCTTTATTACAACTGATACTAGTAGAGGAGGAGGGTATCGGTTTTCTTAAGTAGATGGTGTTGAACCCTCCACTTCTCTATCATGTGAGGGAGGATTAGTTAGGAACCATCAACTATGAGGTCATACATGGATAGATATTCTCATGGTATTTACCAGATGGATTTTATGAAGGAGGGAATTATGTCATCCACTTCGAGGGATGAAAAATAGTCTTAGTCATGATGTGGGAGAAGGTGATGAGAGGATTTCACACATATCCTTTATCTATTTATACTGGTGAAGGGAATATGTATAGATACATTCAACTACATTTTTGGTATGCTGGAATGAGGTGGATCTTGGTTGAGAATGCCTCTCGGTGCCTCACATGTTAGTAGGAAAATGTGGAGCACATGGTTCTGGTAGGTTTGTTGCAATCTCTTGAAATCCCAAAGTAGAAACGGGATATCATATCCATTGAATTTTTTATATGTATTCCTTGTATAGAGGGAGTTCATAACACCATATAGGTGATATTTTTCTAAATTATGAAGTCTTATCACTTCCTTTAAATCAGGGAGCATAGGTTATTGTAGAGATTGTGGTAGTTGTATGTGTGGGATATTTTCCACCTTGATGGGTTAGAATCAATCATTGTCTCTGAACCCAATGTGCAGTTAACATCACTATTGTGGAGAGGCCTATAAGAGGAATTTGGGACCCATATGAGGATTACTATATCCTTTCATCCCCATAAAGATGGCATGACTAAGCACACTATCTAGGTACAAGAGAATATGTCATTGGCTTCCATGTTAGATTTTTTCAGAGCAGGGAGGATCAATAAACCTTAATTGATTTTGCTTATAATAATATATACTACTCTACTATAGACATGGAACCCTTAGTGGCTCTATAAAATAGTCCCTACATATAACCCTTTTGATATAATGAGAATGATGAGGCATCTATTTTTGGTCCAGAGATGGTGAATGCAATAATGGATAAGGTCCAGGTGGTCTACTAGTAGATGAGGATAGCTCATATCAGGATGAAATCTTTTGAAATATGACTTAGTAGGCCCTTGGAGTTTTAGTAGTGAGACCAAATTTTCCTCAGAGTCTCTATAATGAGGAGGATTGAAGAGATTTTTCTAGTATGGAAACCTATCCCTGAGGTTCATTGGTCTATTCAAGATCTTAAAGATGGTTGGTGAGGTTTCCTACAACATTGCCTTAGCTTTATAGTTGGGATATTTTGCATGAATTATTCCATGTGTCATAGATGAGGACATATGTGCATGATATTAAATAGGTTATTGACTGGGGTGAGATGGACATCAAGGATGGATCCACCTTCATGGAGAACCAAGTGGAAATCGAGGATCATAAGGAGAGGATACTACATGGATGGATTTTTTTTTGGTTTGTGTGTTATGCTAGATAGGATCATATATGAGAGCTCTTGGATGTGGGATATATATATGCGGGCTTAGTATCATAGTCTTGTTACTTATCTTATTGATATTCAAGGATGAAAATCTTGTAGGTAGGAATAATGTAGAGAACATATTTTTTTCTTATAAAACATTGAAATATGTCCAAGAGTATTTTTTGAGTCATGTGTTGATACTATGCATTATTTCGAGGCTGGGTGAACCTAGAATAATTATTATAAAAATATTAAATATCTTTTATATCATGCATATATATTTTTTCATAAATAATGGGATATCCCCTTAATAGTGTCTCAAAATGGAAATCTAGGACCACGATTGAATCTAGAGCATGATATTTACCCAAGGTTTAACCTAAAATTGGGCAGTGCAGGGCATTAGGATAAGGTGGCCATATGTGGGTACATTAAGTGAATTAATTAATTAAAATATTTAATTAATTCATTTAATTTCTAAAAACCTAATTTATCCAATAAGTTGCCTTTTACGGTGGGTCTCATAGGTTATCCAAATAACACTTGAATCGTTGGGAGGAGGTTATACAACCCATCATTGGAAAATTGATATCACACAATGATGGGCTATCGAATCTAGGTGATTCAAGGTGCAGCAAAATCAACTGATCTCCTCCATCCTTAGAGAGAACATTATTCACTGACTATTGATCAAATACTGATGTATGAATCATAATTTTTGGATTCAACACTTATGATTAAAATATTGAGTATGATCAAAATTTTATTCTTTGATCTATGTTTAAATCAATCCTTTTCTTGAACCTGTTTATCAGATTTCAATTATTTCTTCAATCAATCCTCGTTGTGATTTTTTTCTCACCTCAGATATCCAAAATCTATATTTTTTGGATAATAATTCTTGGAAAATGAATTTTTCACGTTTTTATGTTATTTTTTCCCATCGTTCTTTGTGATTATTGTTGTTGTCCAACTGGTCCGCATTTTGAAATTTTCGTGTGGGATTGAGTGCAATCGAACCCCCAAATTCAGGAAGGATTCATGTGAAATGAATGGTATGATGATCTTAGTTTGGGTTGGGATGATTTATTATATATGTTTTAGTATTTACATGGATCTAGGAACAAAAACTAATCAAAATTGACAGGTGGTAAACAATGTGTGCGATGGATAACCATGGATCAATGTATACCAACTTTCGGCCACTGGAGGGCCAAAATCGGAATAGAAGGCCTTCCATCCAATTTTGGATGAACCTATGTTGTCATTAAATTATACAGAGGTATATTTTTAATGCATAAATGAGATGAACATTTCTATAAAAATCCTAACTATATAGTGTGTAATGGGATGAACACACATCATGTAGTGACCCCGCTGCAACAGCTAGGGGTTTTAGTTAAGTATTGTATCACATGAGATATGGGACTCTCGCATGCTATTTGACCCTGTGGTAAAAGCCTGGTGTGTACTATGAGAGTACACAGATATGGAAATGGACTCACACATGCCATGTATGGGTACATGGGAAGTGTACACAGACATGTCTCAGAGAACACAGCTCGGCCCTAGGAGGCCAATACATGGCGTGTAGTAGCCTTATATTTCATTTGGTACTAAGAGGATAGAAATCCATGTTATATTAAGGAAATTGGTAGGAATAATATTGGTACTAGAGACCATATAGAAACTTACATGTTGTGTACACCCTTTTGAGGAAACTTTTACCTCTATTGTCTCATTTGTTTGGACTCTATTTTCATTCCATGAGTATCCTATCCTGAGTGTTTTATAAGTAGAATGCGATGGTGGCCCTCATAGTGAATTTTTAGATATGATGTGATATTTTATGTGAATGATGATTCATTAGGTGGTTCTTGATAATGGAAGTGATTAATCAAAATAATTAGAGTGGAAAACTCCTATAGAGTCCGGGCATGGGTCCTCTATCTACTGAGTGGCCACCCCTTTGCTGATTCAAGGCATGTGTCCTCTATCTATTGAGTGGAACCATCATACAGAGTTGGTTAATGGGTTCTCTATCTACTGAGTGGAACCCTCCTATTAGATCAGGGCATGAGTCATCTTTCTAATGAGTGGAATCTAACTATGGGGTTAGGGCATGGGTCCTCTATCTTCTGAGTGTAAATCTTTTATGAAGTCAGGGAATGAGTCCTCTATCTATTTAGTGGAACCCTATCAGGGTTCAAGGAACAGATCCTACTTCTATTTAGTAGAACCCTCCTATAGAGACGGGTCATCAGTACCTTATAAACTAAGTGGATCCCACCTATTGTTTTAAGTTATGGGTTTTATACCTATAGAGTGGCACACTCCAGTTGTACAAGGGTATTTTTCCTCTACATAGAGATTATGCCCCCTTAACTATGCAGCATAGTTTTCAGCTGTAGCTCCACATGGATACTTTTTCTGATAGACATATGAGATGTTGGGAATCATTGATGGACCTCTTAGAACTATTGGAAGCCTCCTTTTCTGGGCTGGGCAGTGCGATGAAGATCACATTTCTCTCTTTTTTATGTTTCTTTTCTGAGAATATATAGACATCCTTGTTATTAGATATCATCTATTGTTATGGGTTGAGCTTTCTACTTCAATTTTGTATCATATTTCCTCTCCTTTAACTTTCATGATATCCTATTGGGTACATATATACTCACCAGTACTTGGGATTTTCCTACATGCGTCCTGGCTTATTTTGTCGATTGATTGGTTGGTGGTGATTTCAGAGGTGCATAGGGATACCAAGGTTTATTTGACCCTGTAAGGTAGTTGGGACATGGATACCTAGAGTTGGTATCTCTCATTATTTATTGTTCCATTTATTTTCTAGTTGGGAAATATTATCTAGTTGGCCACGTATTTTTCCACTTTAAATTATGGATTTCACTATCATATTATTTTGTGTTCACTAGTTTTTTTACATGCATCGTTGTTTCTCAAGATGTTAATATCCTTTTTTATTTATTCCTTTTCACATCTATATGGATATGGTTGGGTGTGTATGTATATTTACATTAGATAGAGATCTAACATATTAGTAATGAATTTCATTTCTTTTCACCAACCTCTGGTATGTGGAGGCAGGTTTGGGGTAGTTTCAGATCAGCTCTCCACTGGCCAAGAGGCCCCTGGTAGGTTGGATTGTGATAGTGGAAAACCAAATGCATGAATAGAATAGAATAAATAAATCCAATTTAAGATTAACCCTTCAGGTTCATTTTCATAGAATAAGGAATGTTTTACCCCCTTATCCTAGTGATGAGAGAGTAATAGGGAAGAAAAGAACGAATAGAAATCTAAAAGAATAGATTAGGGACACTGAACTAGTGAGGACCATACAAAGCATAGATTCTCACCCCTAAGATTTGGTCTCTTGATCTCCCCTTTGGAATCAATAGCATATTAATCTCTTTATAGAACTCAAGGAGTCTTAGGTTACATTTAAAGTTTCATTAATATGGTCTATTATGATTGGTGGGTTTGAATTGGGTGTTAAATGGTGGTTTGGGTAATTTATGTGGCCTTTCCCATAGAATATCCTATCAAAATATCATTACCGGGTTTGTCTCCAAACATTCAAGGTGTGAATTGGATTCATGATGTGGAAGTTATGGGATCTCCTTGGATTGAGTTTTCAGCACTTCACGGCCTACAATATTTTCACATCATGTTTTTTTTCACAACCTATTTTTTTTTCAGGATGTGTATATTGAGATTCCATCTCTAAAAGATATATTTCATTAATGTTCTTTATTTTTGGAACCTCGGACTATTCCATAGGAATCCTTTTTTGTGGAAAGACATATCTTTTATAGTTTCATGCTACAACATGAAGTTCCACTGCATGAAGTGTCTTTTTCTCTATATATTCTCATCTTTTCAATTCCTTTAAAAAAATATAGTTGTATCATACCAAAAATCACAAAACAAGTAAAATAGTTAAAATATTTGTTATAATATCAAATAAATTACATAAATAATTGCATTGAAATACCCTAAATTATATGAATGAAATACACACATAAATAATCTTTTATCTGAGTCGAGGAGGCGATTTTTTGAGGTAGTGAAGGCTTCATCAACATAAATATACAGGATTGAGAGGTTTTATCCTCCTATTGGATGATATGATCAGGTGCGACTAGATTGACTAGATTTAGATTCTCATCCAATAATTCTAAGATATATCTCAACATTTCTCTCAAATACTATATTAAGGTAGATATATGGGATACTAACGAAGATAAGGACAACTTTTTGGTTTTTCCCTAGAAGGATTACTAGATATATTCTATATATAGGTATTTGTGGAGGGATTTCAATACCTTGTACACTATGACCATGGAAATGGGAACCCTTAATTGATAATTACCAAGCCCAATGGTTTTTTTGTTGGAGGTTGAAACATGAATGCTAAATCCTATTTCATCTTCAATTTTGAATGATTAAGGGTGACCTAGAATTGGTTCCCCATATTTTTCCTTTGGTGTTACCATGGATGTTCCCATAGTGTGAGCTTCTCTATTTCATGATGAGTCATCCCATGGGAATTAATTTTTATATAACTGGGAGGACCTCTATGATTGATGGTATTATAAGGAGGTCCTTAATGGTTCACTTTTTAATCATTATGAGGAGGAAATCCATGAACTTTTTTGGTATCATATGGGGGACCTTTTAGGTATATTTAATCATCACAAGGAGGATTTCCATGGTTTCTGGAATCCTAGAGAGGACCTCTATGGAATAATTCATCATCATTATGGAGAGAACCTCCATGTTAGTTACTTGTGGAATCAATGGTAGGGATAGTTATCACAATAGGATTGGTGAATGGATGGGGTCATGATACATGTCTGTAGAATATATGGAACTACAGAAAGGATTGGAAACATACGATTTAATAGCATCTATAATTGAGGAATCTCAGGGATATAGATTTGTGGCCTATACATAGTATATGAATCATGCAGTCTAGATTTGGGAAACCAGAACAAAAAAGAGGATCAACCTGTTTGGATTCCCACTATGAGGCCCTGCATTATTTGGTTATGTCAACTAGTTGGATCCCTACTTGGTAACTCTTGGGTGGGAAGATATGGTTATAACATGTCAAATATCTAAAATGTTCTCAGGGTAAGGGAAAGTGGAATCGACATTATTTAGGGAGAGACTCCTAAACCAATCGGAAGTGGAAACATGTGGAATTTCCCCCCTATGAAATATCTTCTAATAAGAATGTTGACATGGAATTAGGGATTAAAGATCCTCTTGATCTATCTAATGGGTTAGAATTAGTAGGTCATTGATGACCTTTATCTGTAAGGTCTCTATGAAGGAAAATGGGTGAGGTTTTTCAATATCTTTGGGAGATATCATTATCACTGCTAGGGTGTAGGATTGTGGGATTATTGTATAAAAGTTACCATGGGTTTCAAAAATATATCATGAAATTCTACTTCCCCATACCTATTGGAAGTGGTGGGAGCACCTCACTTAGCATGTTCAGTAGGTTAAATTAAATAAGGATTTGAATCCAACTATGTGTACCAATAAAATGATGGTGATTCTAAACATTCCCAATATTGATGATACTCAATGAATGGAATGTAAAAAGTGACTCATCCACTCAATACCAAAGAAGAAGGTATTTACATCAAGTTCACCTATCTATTTTAAAATTATTTCATCCCAAACTATTATATCCGATTATTAGATGGATCATTTCGATCTATGTTCCACATTCCCACATTCCAAGGGATGGAAGTCTGTCACTAGTAGAGTGTTTATAATGATTTTTTTGAAATGGGAGGATGTAATATTACAAATTGCATCCAATGAGTCCATTACTTGTCTAGGACTCCCTCATAAATGTATCACACATTTATGAATACTAATCTCAGTTCCATATTTTTTTAAAATTGGTTAATTAATTTTCTTATTTCCATTTTATGGTGAACACATTTGGTTTCTGGATATGGGTTTGTTAGGAATGTCATGAATCTTGGTGTTTCCTTTTACATATTCCTTATTTTAGGCCATGAATACATCCTTTTCCTATCACACATGGGAAATTTATGGTTTTTATGTTTTTAGAAATGAAATAAGACAACTTATCTTCCTCATGTAAGACCATAAGGTAATCATAGTCTCATCTCATAATGAAACCTATGATCTTCACCTAAGAAGTATTATTCTATTCATATTTCAAAACCTGGAATTTTTACATAAGGAATTATATTATCATCACATGATGTAATATATGATCATCACCTAAGGAATCCTAGGCTCATCATTGAATATATATTAGGATTGTCACCTTTGGAATGTTATGCTCATCAAAAAAGGAAACCATGTCTATTTATCCAAGTAATCCTATGATCACCACATAAGGAATCATAGTATCATCACATAAGGCATGTTATTATATTCACATAATGAAACATAATATCATCAACTAATGTATCCCATGATTATCATAAAGGGTGTCCTGTTCGCATCACATGGGGTTTCCTAGGCTTATCACCTAGGATAGAATGTGTTTCTGATGCATCACTGAGGTTTGATCATTATATTCTCATCATAGAGAGCATCATAACCTCAACACATATGGAATGTCGGGATCCAATTATTATAAATACCAAAACTTAAATATCCCAGAGATGTTAGTTATTTTATAACAATGTATAAGGGATCACATCCCAAAGGACCGAATATTTTATTAGGATTTCGAGACTATATACACACATGATTTTGACATTACATCTAAAAAATGAAATATAATATAAGAATTCAAGTATAAAAATTATTATATCTTCTATTAATTACCTAATTTCATTGATATATCCCTTTTTGGAATCCTATTTAAAGAAAAAAATAATAAACAGTGAGCTCAGATGCATAGTAATAGAAAGTGTACAACATAAGAAATCCTGAAATAAATAAAACACGAATAATATGGTCAAGAAAAAACAATCAAATATTACACATAATTAATATGTAAAAAGTAGACTAAATCCATGGATAACATAACAACATAAATAATCACATATATAACAACATCTTATTCTATAATGATATAATGCATAATTTCAAACATCATAATAATAATGTCAAGGCCTTATGCAAAGACAAAATATATAAATAGGAAATTAATATTCCAAATACATAAAATAGTTCGTCTCATGAGACCTACCAATACATTGAGGGGTTATGGTGGCCTCCTCTCATAACATTTTAAATCTAAAACATTCATTATATGAAAGGGGTAAAACAAAATATATGTAAAAATTCATATTAAAAAACTAGTAGATAAAATGTTAATAATTTACCCAATAAATAATTATAATACATATAATGTAATATAAAAAATAGTATCAAAAGATTTTATCACCATTAAATCATAAAATTAACTTAATAATGATGACGTAAATAAAAACACTTTAAAATGATATGGAATATTCCTTTAGGAAAATACCATTTTAATTTTGAAATCACATGTTCAAAATCTAAAAATTTCAAAAAATTTAAAGAAAAAAATTCATTAAAATGAATCATGATATATTTTGTTGTAAGATTCAATGTAAATATTATACATAACTGTGGGAAAATTTATTCGTGTAGTGTACGTTAAAACAAATATTCTGTTAACTCCATTAGTAAAATTTTTTCATTTGAAAAAATATAAGAAGATTCATTTTAATTTTTTTATAAAAATTATACAATGGGTAAAAAAATAATTTAATAAATCAGGTTATAATATTAAAAAAATTCATGAAAATATTTTAAATAAAATATATTCATTGGAGAAAAACATTCCTGACCGGATAAAAAACAAATCTAGATTTCCTAAAAAATATTCTTTCAGTATCTTGAGTTATTAAATGAATAAAATTAAATTGAAACATTTAATTTTAATAAATAACAAGAGTATAATAAATTTTTTCAGATATAAATATTATATAAATCTCCCAATAGATACTTAACATTAAACATTCCCGAATAATGAAGAGATTTGTAAATACACCCTTACTGATTTGGTTACTTTTGAATCATAACCGCCATGAATGAAATAAATATAATTTAAACTTTCAATACCATGAATATAAAGTTAATAATGATATAAAATATCAAGATGGAATAATATATAACACATTAAAGAAACAAATGGTTAATATGACATATGTCTCTTTGAATCAAAGGTGAGATGAGAAATACTTTTCTATGGTAAGATATTCTTCGTAAGTGATTTTAGCCACCAGTATAATAAATATAAATTTATTGTAATAATATTATATAATAATTTTCATAATTATAATATAATATATGATCTGCTTATAATATTTCAACAACCATTTATTAATAATTATTTTTTAAAATCTTTATTTCTTGGTGTTAACTATCTCATTTTTCACGTAAGTTTCTATTTGATAATTCTGGTTCTTGTACTTTGAACAAGGTTAAATCATGTCCATAATAATAATAATGATATAAATATAGTATATAATAATTATATATGTATATATAATCATCCATTAATGGTGGAGATATAAAAATTAATTATACTATTCATATAGACGGTAGGTTTTACGTTTGTATGAACACTATTTTCACTTTTCGTTGGATGGAAAAAATAATGTTGAATAATCATTCACATTTAAATATAATTATTAAATATAATATATGTAATATATATTCAGTAAATATATCAATATTACCTACCATGTAAATATGAAACAAAAAATGCATCACATCGCTTCGTGGAAGTTGTAGTCCACATGTATGCATGAGTAACATTATCGTTTTCAAACGGATTGGAAGGCGAGAAAGTAGATATGATATTATAATTATAGATTAATAAAAATTTATTATATATAATATATATTAATTAGTTTAATTATTATAATATTCTAATTAAATTGGGTTTGAAATATGAATTACACTACTACGTGGAGACGGTAAGCCGTTCGTACACATGAGTGATGCCTTCACTTTATATAGGATAGAAAAGATATGGAAATTATTGTCCCATAATCATAATAACATATTATTATGTTTATTATACTATATTTATGACTTTATTATGTTTTAAAAAAATATTGGAAGTATAAGAATAAATAAATTTGAATGATTTGGTAAAGGTAGTTACCACTTCGTCTATAGGATTCCTTCGGATTCCTTCTTAAGGACACTTGGAATGATCATCTAAGAAGAACAAACATATAATTAGTGAATATTGAAGTTTATAAGATAAATTGGTAGGTTTTGGTTGAGGTATATGGATCAAAGTGGTGTGAATAATTAAGATAAAGGGATGTCCTTTTGTAAGAGAGGGAAATGACACACTTGGAATTTCTAAACAAATTAAAATAAAACTTTGCCATTATAAATAAAAATGATTTCAAATGGAAAAATATTTGAATAAAAAGAATATAAATTAGAAACATCCTAATTCATTGGTATTTAGAAAGGTTTTGGTGTCATTTTAAACCTTCTCATTTTGTTTGAACCCTTGGTTAACCAATAATAATCTTAAAAGTGGAAATTACTTTTTAATACTAAAGAGTTATAATTTTACTTATAAGTTCACAATTGGCTTATAAATGACCAAGGTATTATATTTTAAAACTTTTATCATCCTAATTATCCTATTTAAATATTTTTATGATTTTTATATAATTTAATAAAATATATTTACCATAAAATACTGTTAATGTCATTTAATTAACTATTTATAAAATTTGACCATTAAAACAACATGATTGTAGTGTAATAAAAATATAAAAATTTAAAACATTTATAATATTTTTTTCTTAAATATTTATTGGAAATAAAAAATCACCCAAATATTATTACTTTAAATATTTATAATATCATTAATTTTATTTTTATATTAGTTGAATAAATATTATATCAACATTTCAAAAGAATCTAAGGTAATTATTTGAATAAAATAATAGAAATAAATTACCACGATATGAAAATAATATATATTTAAAATAGACATTTAAAACTGAACTTATCCTCTTTTTATCTTTATTGAAAATATTTACAGTAATTAAAATCAAGAGAGTGACATTTTGTATTAATTATTTTCTTAAATTAATATAATGGTCATAACCAAATAAAAATTGAACAAAGTTTTCATATATTCATGAATTGGATGTAATTAGATGAAATAAACCCATCCAATATGATGAAATAATGTTTTGGAATGATTTTGAAACCTTATCTCACGGTTTTACACATATTTTATTCATTTTACCCTTACCGATGTGACAAATATTTACCATGGTTACTATTCATAATGACTAAAAATAAATGGATCTTACTTACAAAATTTGAAACTTATGATTCCAAACATAGTTTCAATTTCTAAATATTTAATTTCTATAAGTTGTAGAAATCCATTTTAATATAATTTCAAAAAACACAATAAAAAAAACTTTTTAGAAAAATGTGTTATTAAGTATAAAAATTAACTTAAATCCAAATCATGAATATTT
The DNA here is from genome assembly GCA_963277665.1 of Viscum album. NCBI lineage: Eukaryota > Viridiplantae > Streptophyta > Magnoliopsida > Santalales > Viscaceae > Viscum > Viscum album. The sequence goes on from OY728137.1 coordinate 279,159,388, forward strand.
TTTTACTAAAATTAAATTAATTAGATTATTAAAAATAAAATGGGTCATGTTAAAATTAAATATTAAACTAAAAATATAATTCAACTATTAAATTACATTACGCTATGATAATATTTGAGAAAAATGTATTTTTCTCTAGTCATTGAAAAAAATCATTTCAAAAAATTCCCAAAATTTTATCCTAAGTTAAATTTTATATTGTGATATCAAAAATTAATTTTATTTTTTAAAATTAATTTTATAAATATGGAAATAATTAGATATATTATTTTATCACAAAAATAAATAAGTTTTTTTAAAAAAAAAGAAATTTGAAAAATAAAACGTCTACTAAAAATTTGAGTTCTTATTTCATAATATTAATCAATAAATTTTTATTAAGTAGGTCCTATTTATATATTTCATAATTTGGATAATCTTATTAATACAGACATATTAAATGGTTATGTTATAACGCTCATTTTTAAAAATAATATTTTTTTGGTTCGTTTAAGATCAGAGTTGCGTGTTGGATAAGCTATTAATCATAGTATTGTTTTAAAATCCAAATGTGTTACATTTATTCTCATAAGATAAGGGTGATAATGGATTAATATCATATGGGGTAAAAAAATATTAAAATAATCATAAAATGGAGGATGCACTTCAAATTATAATATTGCTGACCTACTTATTATCAAAACATAAAGGAAAAATCATTTTAGATTCTAGTGGGGATGGTTTACTTGTGATCATCCCATAAAATCATATGTGGTTTAAATTTTAATAGTTACACTCTATAAATATTTTTTATTTTATAGCAAGGAATGGGATTACCATGTCTATATAGGTTTATGGGAAAATAATTTTGCTGGTGTGCCAAGCTTAAACATCAAAGAGGCCCACTATATATCTTGTTGGAGTAAGAATTAATACCCCTGTAGTTTGAGTTGAACATTTTTAGGTTATATGATAAGATTAGTCCAAAAATTTTAACATCACATAGTAAGGACATATACCCCATGAAGGGGACAACATTAATGGATTGAGTGGAGATTTTAGAATGATATATCTGGGCTATTTATTGGAAAACATAAGCATGGATAATAAATATCCCATGCTTGGAGTAATGGGATATGTATTCAAAGTCCCAGATAGTGGTTGTGCATTTGAGTTTCTCATGAAGGAAATAAAATTGTATGGATGTGGGACACACATTTTCTCAACCTTAAAAAAATTAAATTCTTTAAAAGTATTGAAACCAATAGGTTTTTATGGTATAGGGTTTTCAAAGGTTTGTGTTACACAGAACCTCAACTTGTGTGAAGTTTTAGCCTTTATATAAATTTTTTTATTCACTAGGGGGAATTGAGTAAGATCTTCTCAAACACAATTCAATTTCGTTATAGTGATTCCTAGGGTAATTCACAAAATTTCTCATCCAAATGAATCTATTAAGTTTTATTTAGATTTCATGAAGTGTGAAAGTATAAGTTACAAGAGTGGATAGCTTCAAATTTATAGAAATTTAAAATAATAGTGTTTAAACCCTTTAAAAGGAGTGATAATGGGTATTTATAGACCTAAAAATCTTGTAAGTGGATTTTCCATTTAATAAATACATGATCACACAATAATAGACATGTTTGAACCATTGGTTATGGACTCTGGTAACAAAAATTGTTGAAAAATATATTCATTGCTATATAATTTCATCTCTTAGTCATATTGGATCTTGAATCCTTATACAATGTGTTTTTTAAAACTAAGAAAAATAATTTTAAAATATGATTCAATAATATCCACCAATTTTTAATCAAAATACATATCAATAAAATTAGGGAAAAAATATACGATTTATTAAAAAATTAATGTAGTTTGGAAAAAAACTACCCCTTACTTACTCTTATAAAATTATTGTATTGTAAAAGTATAAAATTCCTAAAAAAATATAACATTACATCTTACTAGATTAAACTTTACTCCCAATTTATGATTTAATGAAGAAAAAATATTTGTTTTTGGAAAATATAATGAGTAAAATACCAATTAACTCCCATAATTAATAAAAATTTAAGGTAAACTGAATTTTATGAATTGTTATTTATATTGATATATTTAAAAAAATTACTATAGATTTATGAACCTTTTTCTTGATCTATCATTTTATATTTGAGAACATTATTCTCATATTGATGTAGTTTTGTTTTTAAAATCTTTGTCCAAAAATATTTGTTATGTTTAGGAAATCTCAATAACATTAATCTTTGATGCCCATGAGATCAGACTTCATCTGAAAATTTAAATCCAAAATATCCTTATACGATATGAATTATTATTAATAAAGATGTTTCTTAAACATGATGGTTAACCTATTATTTGTTTTAGACGAATAGAAATAGTCATTTAAAACTTGTTCAAGTGAGTAGCTTGATGAAGCTTTTATCCCTAAAGTTAATCTTTCCTTGTTGAAAATTATTTGTTGAAAAAGTCATTAACAGTTAAATATTCATTATTTATGTAATGTATTAAATATCTATATTGAAAAAACTTATTTATCCTTGTGAACACTTTCTTTGAATATTCAAACACAACAATCTCATCTTATGAATTCACTTCGAGATGATATTCTAAATGATATCACCTACATGAATTTCTCTGGTATATGTTTATAATATTTATAGAATTATCAACTTAATTTTATTCTTCCAATATAATTAGATATTAATTATGTCTTTACCATCAATATATAAATATATATATTTAAGACTTTGATTTCCCTTGAAAATATGAATTTCTAGAAACTTATTTTAAAGTGTGATTTTTTATTGTTCTCACTTTTATGATAGATCAGAAGTAATATCCAACTTTTTATATCTATGTTTGGAAGATATTTTTGTTATCATCAATCATGAACATTAATTTTTCAAAAAAAATAGTCAAACTGAAACTTTATTTAGTGTAGCTATTTTTTATGCAATCTCTACTTCAACTAGTGGTTCCTGATCGTTTTAATTCTCTAATTTTTTAATAGAAAGAGGTAAAATGAATTCGAATAATGGTTTTATATTTCATTTTTTATCTTTATTTGAACATTACCTATTATAAAATATGAAAAATAAAACTTCATCTAGGGAATTTATTTTTCTTTATTTTTTACTTCCCTAAAATATATATATGAAAAATTACATTTGGTTTATTAGGATTTATAGATTTGTTCATATTTTTATATAATAGATTTTATATTTTTATTATTTTATCAATTCCTTTGAATTCACTTTATTTTGTCTAAAATATTAAACATTCTTCAATTTTTTTTTACTTTTTCTATTATTCTATTCATGTTTCTCTAATCAAATATTTTCTTAACAGTTCATGGATAACCTTTTTTCCTTTTCATCAATAGGTTTTCATACTCTATATTTCTTTAATTTAATAAAATCAATGGATTGTTACTCAATATACATCCATTTATTAAATTTAAAAGACTCAATGCATAGTTACTCAATCGACTTACATTTTTTTCTATTCAATAGATTTTTTTTCCATGATTTACCTTTCTTTGAATTTTTAGTTATTAGAGTTATGAATTCTGGTTTTCTATCAATTAAACTATTATCAATAAAACTATACCTCATCTTCATTATCCAAATCTTTTATTCATTGAAATTGTTTTCATTCTTCCAGGAAGGTATTTCAAAATCATTTACACCAATATGTTTTAAATTTTGATTATAATCCAATTCATATTTCTTGAATACAAAATAAATTTTAAGTTCACTAATGTTGTGTACAAATATTATATAAAATACCTTATGAATTTTATTTTTTAAAACATTCAAATCCTATTACAAAAATAAAATCACTTAAACATATTGAATTTTTAAAGTATCATTATCAAATTTTATTATAATTAAAATACATAGAATATAGTAAAAGAATATTATATATTCTGGTACTATATTGAGCATCGTATGAAATTTTTTCTTTTACATTGAATAAACTAACAATATTTTTTTCTTTATAAAAGAATCCAAAAAATATGTATGGTTGTGTGATATAAAGTGTCTCTGTCTCTAGTGGTACACCAATTTTTTCTATAAAATTTTATAGTGTCATGATAAAATCGGGTTCTTGAATTATAAAAAATATTTTCACATTTTTATTCTAAAATAAAGTGGAATAAAATTTATAAATTTGTAATGAATGTATTAATAGTTCTTCTTACACGATAGAGTGATAGATTCCAAACCATATTATTTAATGGATTACTTGAGTAAGGAATCATGTTTGTTGTAAAATTTTCAATCAATCAAACTTATATAAAAATATCTTGGGTAGCGATATCAAGAGATGATCTTATGATGAAGCATTATATGAATGAGGATTTAGAATATTTGGAACAAATTAGTCATAAAATTATTGAAATTTAGGTCTATAAAAATTTATGCATAAGCATTCATAATTTCAACATGAAAGAAAAAACTAATCCCTGCAAATATGTGTAAAAAAATATGGCATGACATGTCAAATGATATAAAAATTAAATAATAAATTATAAAATATACAAAATTTTTTAGACATTGAATACGCTCAAAACAATTTATATTACCAAAATAGTACAAAAAAATATCAATTATATTAGTTATCGATCAAGAGAAAAAAACCTAAATTTACAATGATTCATTAATACCAAAATTGAAATTTAATTTATAAATGAAATTTAACAAAAAATATATTAATGTTATATTATTTAAAAATAGAATTTAGTAAAAATAAAAAATATAATCAAAAAAAATACTGTAAAAAATAAGTTACATGGATTGTTAACTATGTAGATATAATGTTTAAAAGAAAAACATGAAAATATTTATTTTAATACTTATGGGTTGATTAGTATGGGGTTAGGTGTTCAATATGTTTTTTCGTGCACATATATTGGATAATGTAAATTCCCTATGATGTAAATATTGAATTATAAAGAGTAACTAATATAAAATAATTCTATTTATATTTATTATCATGTTTATTGATGATATTTTTATTAATGTTTCTAAGAAATATGAAATTTATTATCTAAGAGACAAACTTATGAAATTTATATATGTAAATAAATATGAAAAATTAAATTTTACAAGGTGTGTTTATTAAATTGAATTTATCAATAATATTTCTAGGAAAACATCTCTTATATTTAAATAACTCGATTATTATAATTTCATAAATACTAGAAAAAATAAGTTATTAGAATTTTAAAAAATATAACTAATGGTATATTAAAGAGATTGTTTATTTTTTAATATTAAGTTGGTAGGAATAGTATCATATGTTAAAGGTGTTAAATAACAGGCCTTTAAGTGTTGTCATTACACAACATAAACAAAATAAAGATAAATAAAAAATAGATTTAATTAGAATGATATAATTATCTATTAAAAATTTAATATATAAAGTTTTAATTTATATATATTATGGTAGAAAATTTTCTTGTATTCTTGTAATCATTCTCACTCTTCTAATTGATGAACTATAACTAAATCCTTAGAGTGGTTAAATAAAAATTTATTTATTTCTGAATACAACAATATGGTTAAAAACATGTTAATTCATATGTAACATAAAAATTATCACAATTAAAAATATCTGAAAGGTATAAAACTAACTTAATTACATAAATTAAAATTAGATCATGGAAAAATATTAAAAAATTATAAGCTCATGTCATCATAAGACATTGTATCTATTTTGACAATGTTTGGTAATTTGTTATTTGAAGGTAATAATATTGAGCCAACATATATACCAAAAATTTAACACTACAAGTTAATTAATATATAGTTTTAATTTAATTCTAAAATATAATTTTACAAATATTTAAAAAATATGATTAAAAAATTATTTAAAACTCTATATAAGAGGGATATTGTTTTAAAAATTATTAACCTCTTTTCTAATATCACTTTCTTATATTTTCTATATAATTGAAAGGAATGTCTGAAAAAATTTTAATTATATGAGAAGAGGTAGACTAAAATTATGGTAATTATAATATTTTTAAAAAATATGGTTTTTTAAGAAGTGAAAAAATTATAATAAAAAAAATAGAGAGTTCATTATATTTATGATTGTAACTACTATAGTTTTATAGAAAAAAAATTATAATATTATAGGGCAGTTTATAGATTCAGTTAGACATATATGGTGTAATATATTCGATAATAATAGGTAGATAAATTCATGTATTAAATAAAAAAGTGGAGAAAAAATATTTAATAACCATAAATAAATTGATAACCATAATATTAATGATTATCAAAAGTTATTTTTAAGTAATAGGATATCCCAAACACTATTTTTTAAAAAATATAACAAATTTAATAATGGTTCCTATAAGATGAAATATTGATAATAACAATTCTCAAAATATGGCATGATGAATTTTGGGTTTATAATCTAAAGCACAAAATTTATTTGATAAAAAAATAAACCAAACCAATTTTAAAACACTTGATAAACCAATTTAAAGTAGAAAATTTCTTATTTCCCTCAATATTTTAAATACATGACAAATAACGTAATGATTAGATAAATAGTATTTAACATATTACAATGAATATGTGAGAATAAAAATAAATTTATTAAAAAAATATCAGAAAGAATTGTGTTATTTTACCATGTTCATATAAAAAAAATAATTTATAGAAGATAAAATACTAAAAAAATATGAAAAGAACATTGTTTATTAACTTTTTATGGGATATAAATATAGAAAGAGAAAGGAAATTAAAATTTAAAAATAAAAATGATTTCATATTCACTCAACTATGTTATCATTTAGGTCTAGGTTCTATATTACCTCTCCATCACTGTTCACCGTGAAGTACCATAGAACTCATATTTGGAGAAATAAATTAAGAAACATATCATAAAAAAATACACACTACTAATAAATAAAATAATACAATCGCATTTAAATGGGATATATATTAATAACAATGAATAAATATAAATTAATATACAAAATATACATCCATGTTAATTAATTAATTCAAGAATCAGAGGTTGTAAAAGTATAAAGTGAAAGAAAACGAAATACCTTAGGAAATAAGTGATAAATTTTTCATCATAAATAGTGCTTGATTTAATTCCATATATATAAATATATTTTATGAATAACTACTAAACAAAAAATTATCTAAAAAGATAAAAAAAAATGATTAAGAAATATTTAATTCTGAAACATTGATTTAAATCTAACATCTAGAGAACATGTTCCAGTCTAACTAAATGAACATGATATATTTAGGTTGTGGGGGGGGGGGGTTCTCTGTATAAATAAATTCATGGGTGATTAGAATAATGTGAAATGTTATATTAGTGATCATGATAAATATAGGGGATTCATAAATGATAAAAATAATGATAATGTAATAGGAAATTTTTTCTTAGAATATTCAAATATGAATTCATATGTATGTAGGTCAATAGGTAGAGGTAGGTGACTCTGGTGAGGTTTGTAGTAGTTAGAAATAGGCTTTAATATAATGGGTGGATCAATAATGGAGAAAAGTAAAAGGTGATGAAGACAATAAGGGAAAAAGTGAGTAAGATTGATTTGTAGTGAAAATATAAAAGAAAATAAACTATTTAACATAAATGGAGGATGAACTAGAATTAGGTTTTGATAGGCCATGGTTTGGGAGCTATCAAGGAAGTAGTGGCAGCAAACCATTGGGGTGGAAATTTTATGGAACTTTAAAAACACCATGCATTGGATATTACATCTAATTATGTTTGGTAATGTGATAATTAAAGGACGAGCTAAGTATTAATAAAGTGAAAATCACACCCGACCAAATAGATTTTTCAAGAAATAACACAAGTCAGACAAATAGTAAATAAATGACAAATTATTTTAATTGATGAACCAGCTAAATCTAAGAAAACAATTCAATTATTTAGTAGTTCATTGAGATCATGACGAAAATTTATGAATTGATGGCTAAGTTAATTGGGAATTAAGGACACCAATCACGGTTATATGAAACACAATTGTTGGTAGAGTCGTAATGTTGTTTGATTGAAAAGAGTATTACCATATTATAACTAAAGAGAATAATGTAGTTTATGTAAGAGAAAATGATGGTTCCATGAAATTAAATAAAGGGGAGATATTAGAATTGAGGTCCAAAAAATTGGTTTGTTTGAAGCTGATGTAGAACTATGCTTAAATAATTTAGAGATTTATAATAATACTAAATATAGTCAAATATATTTATTTTAAAACAAAAAATTATAATGAAACTAAAATCTAAATTGGTATTATTGGATGGAGTAAGAGGAATGATCATAGTGAATTATGGTTTATTGATTCAGTTTTTGGTTCATATCTATTATTGTAATTAAATGTCAATAGTTATATATATCAACTCTATATAATCAGGTACAACATAGATATTCAGAAAAAGATTTGATTTCAAGAGATTGAACCAGATATAGTCATAATTTTGAATGAACTAATTTAATGTGCAGGTTTAATTGAGGCTAGTGATTATTCAAAAAAATCTTTGAAAAAGTTTAAAGACCCGTAAATCCTCTGTAATTTTTTTTCTTAAATACATGGGAATTTTACAAGTCCGCGGTTTCTGATGGGGCTTGATTCCGAGGCTCGGTGTGCCCGGACTCAATTTCTGAAGTTTTTTTCGGGTACATTCAGTAAACATACTTGTGAGTTTTTATATCTTTTGAACTGGTGCTCAGAATTGAAATCGGAGGACACCGATGAACTCGCTGTGCCGGTATTCGATTAAGGAGACCTTTACTGCAGTTTTGTTTTATCGAAGATGGAAGTTAATTTTGGGGAATTTCTAAATTTAATAAAAAATATATGTTTAGCATATTTTTTTATGTGTGGTGGTTAAAACCTCCCAAGGGAGGTTAGTGGTGGGGCCAACCTGCAAATAACATCCCTTGGGAGGATATTACTAGGTGGGGCCAGCATGGGCTTGAAACCCTTGGAACCCCCCATTTATGTGGGTTAAACCCTCCACCTTCCCTCATAATGGTTCCACCTCTCTCTCACAATTAATTATCTAAACTTTCAATTAATTAATTGGATCTTTTATTTTGAATTATTTTGAATTCATTATGCCAACATAATAATATGTGTTATATTATTATGGTTGGATTTGGCATAATTTTGGGCTTTGTTGGGAGAACTGGGAGGAGCTCTTGGGAGATTCTTGGAGAAGGACATCATCTCCATAGAAGAACAACGTCCTCTCAGACGAAGAACGAAGAAGATGCTCAAGCCCGGGATCAATGACATGTGACGGGTGAAACGTAAGACAACATCTTCGAATTATCTTTCCGCGACACCGTCAAGCGAACATCGAAATCAAGGTAGGTGAATTTTGTATTAATTTTAAATACGAGATTACACCTTCATTCTTCGTCATATAAAATTCTGGTTTGGAAAACCAAATGTTATCAAATGGCGAGAAGGGTTTGGACCGCATGAACACGGTCCGACCATCCCCTTTATTGTTTCCTTTTGATGAAGTCAGAGGCGGAGCCGAAAGGGCGCGGTACCGTCGCACCGAGCTAGAGAATAATTGCGACCAAGAGGACCGCGGTGGACGGAAGAGGAACCGAGGCCGGGTAGGCTGTGGTGGATGAAGAGGCGTGGTGCCATCGTGCCACGCAGTGGAGACGAAGGTCACGGTCTGGCCGGGTCGCGGCGGTGGAGGACCGACGTCGTCGCGCCGTCCATGTGGAGGAGGACACGACCCGCAACCACGGGCCGCTCGGCCGAAACCGCGACCAGGAGCGCCGCAGAGGATGATGAGGCGCGGCGCCGTCGCGCCGCGCTGTGGAGCCGAAGGTCGCGTCCAGGTTGGGCCGTGGTGGTGGAGGATCGGCGCCATCGTGCCGGCCACGTGGAGGAGGAAGCGTCCCACAACTGCGGGCCACTCAGCCGAACTGAACCGGCCGACCGCCTGCCAGCCATGGTGGAGATCCACAGCGCCCGAAGGTACTGTGCAGAGAAGACCGCAGATCGCTTCTACGGTCTGCTCTGCTTGGTGAACTGGCCGGCCGGGCTGGAAAACCGCGGTGCCCGCAAGCGCAACTTGGGAAGAACCGCAGCCCGTTGCGCGGGCCCCGTGCGCGGGCCCCGTGCGCCGTGCAGAACCGGCCGGCTATGGCCGGCCGGGCAGGAGAAGGCGGCGCCCCACTGTGTCAGACCCTCCGAGCCAGGCCGGGCTGACCCCCAGTCGGGTCAGGCCCGCCGAGCCGGGTTGGGCTGACCCGCCACAACCCACCGGGCTTGACGGGCCGAGCCCGACTTCGCTTAAATGCGAATATCGTCAAGACCGCGCGTCTGAACGACACACCATCTGTGGAACTAGGACCCTCGTGATGAAGCAATCCTTTTAAAATAATCTAAGTGAGTTTTGGACAAATTTAAAAACCGGCTGGGTTTGGATCGAGCGTAAATCCAACCGGGCCCCTTGAACGGAAGTGCGAATAACTCTCAGACTGGACGCTCGATTGACGCGCCGCCTGTCGCGTTGGGTTCCTTTTGATGAGACGGAACTATGGGATACATCAACTTGAGAATTTGTGATAGTTGATGTATTGACACTTGACTCGAGGAGCAGATCCTCCTAGAATCGAGCGTGTTGTTTTCTGGAACTCTAGAGCTGGCTGTGACGACTATTGTACCGGAATCCTACTTGGGTTCGATAGTGATGACTACATTACCGGAATCCTCTGTGGGTTCGATAGCGATGACTACTGTACTGGGATCCTCCATGGGTCTGATAGTTCTGACTTCTATTCCTGTATCCTATGTGGGTCTGACAGAATAGCTGGTCCTGTATCCTGTGTGGGTCTGATAGCTTAACTGGTCCAGTATCCTGTGTGGGTCTGACAGCTTAGATGAATCAGTGACTACATCTGATCATCTCTATCGCTCTACAAAAGATGTATACCTATGTGAGCTGAGTCATGTCTTTCAACCATTATCATCATTGTGTTTGACTTTACTTTCGTTTTGGACTGGGTTGTGTTTGGGATCGAGAGTTGGAGCTGGTCTGTGACTGGTAACTTAGGTATATGTATGGGAATATACCTAAGTAGGGTTGGTTGATAATTCATGATTGTATCTTTCTACTGTGGTTTATACTTTGTGGATTCTGGGAGACCTTTGGGGGTCTCAGGGTCTCTTACTGAGTATTGTTATACTCACCCCTGCATGGGCTTCACCCGCACCTTGTTGTGTTCTATGTAGATGACAGAATACAGTGATCAAGGCTAAGGGTGATAGACAGAGGCTGCTCAGAGCTGGACTAGACGGGATGCACTACAATGACGAGTTGTTCGTGTTTTTTACCTACCCTTTAGGTAAGATTTCCCGGTGGACGATCCAGGAGCTGTTTCCCCTTTCGTACTTGTACTTGTACTTGTTGTTCATTTGGGTTTGTATACTGTCCCACTTACTTTCAGCACACCTTACTTTTCTATTTTAGTACTTGTTGCCTCTTCTTCTTATGTTCAGACTGTGTGTGTTATAGGTTAAAATTAAATGCCTTCCCTTTTTATCAGGGATTCGCCTTTTGGTGCTAGTCGCCAGCTCCTGGTCTATGGATGTCGGGCTTGAGGTAGTCACAACATGGTCTCTAAGGGCGGGTCATGACAAATTGGTATCAGAGGAGTCGGTTCTACCACAGAACTTGGACTCTGATTCTTTTAACGGCAATGGTGTTAAGTGTTTGGGGTGTGGTTATCAGTTTAGGGAAACTGGTGTTGGTGCGGCGGCTAACTTATCCATACACTAGGACTCTGAATTATGAACTCCGACTCAGTGCAGGAAAACATTGACTGCGTGTGTGTTTACTTTGAAATGTTTTCTTTGTGATTACTTTGTGTCAGTTCACCAGTTATACTGTTCTAACCATGAATCACCTGTTTCTTTTCAGGATGGCCCCACGAATGTATCCAGCTAGGATTTTGAGTTTCGTATGGTATGGTATCCCACCAAGCGACGAGGCCTCAGTGCAGGGCCCCATCACAGCGGAGGTACCAACGGTACCACTACCTGCTGGGCCATCGATACCACCATCTCCAGCAGCAGAGAGTGCACGCCGCCTAAGAGCATTGCACAAGTTCTAGCACCAGAGGCCACCCAAGTTCTAGGGAGAGACGTACCCACAGGCACATGAGGATTGGATGGAGGTTATTGTGAGAGTTTTAAGATTGGTAGGGACACCAGCCAACCTCATGGTGATCCTTTCTGCGAGTCTGCTGCATGCGGCGGAAGGCAGATGGTGAAGCCTAATGCTCCAGGTGCATGACAAGGCATCATTACTCTGGACAGACTTCGAGAGTCTCTTTTTCTCAGAGTATGTTCCAGCCACCCTTCATGCAGTGCAGATTCAAGAGTTACTTCATCTGCAGCAGGGCAGCATGACAGTAGCTTAGTACTCAGTGAGGTTCACAAACCTCTCGCACTACTCCAAGGTGTATTAAAACATGATACTAAAATTGAATTATGATAATTATTTTTAACTCTCTATATATTATTATAATTTTATTCTATTACTTAATTAACTTTGTTGAAGATTAAATTTTTCGATATCATATTCTCAATAAAAATATCCCATTTCGTTGATTTTTTATTTTGGTTCAGGATCATTTATACATAAGAAGAATTAATTCCAAAAGCATAAAATAAATTCCTTAACAAATTTTTATAATCATAGGTAATTTATTATAATCATCCATCAGGTTAGTTATAATAAAAGAATTTGAAACATCCTTTATGGTGTTAAATCAACAGTTAATGAGACATTATCTAAAGAGAAGGTGTGAAATATACAATATGAGATTATATTTAAAAAAATTACAATATATTTACATTATAAATGTCATTTTAACATAATATTCCATTTATTAATAAGGTTTTTATTAGAAAAAGAAAAGGATGATATGAAATTACAAAATTGACATAAAATAAAAAATATGAATAGATATCTCCTCTTTCTTCAAGTTTCTCCTTTTCTACAACCCTTAAATTAATGAAAGACATGATTTTTATTAATACATATCATCTATAAAAATTATAAGGGTATTGAGATAGGTTATTTGGATAGATATTTTTCTTTTTTGAGTGAGGGATGGGTAGTATTCCATGGGAGGGGTGAGGGGTTATTTATACTGGAGGAGAGGTTATTTTTGTGTAAAAATATTGGATAAAATATTATATCCAATGTAAACCTTTTAATAATAATATTTTTTACATTATGAAATATATTTGAATTATATAACATGAATTTAATACTTTTAAATACATTATAATCAAAATTTAGTAGCTTAATAAAATAGAAAGGTTAAAAATTGACCAAATATTATTTTCATGGAATATATTAGACTTTAGACTTTTGAAAGTACTTTTTAGGTATGAAAAACATTAATATTTTATTAAAATTACTCTTTTATCAAAATAAATATTTTTTGGAAAAAAATATTCCTATAATTGAATATTTCATTGTTATATTATAAGTGATGTAATTTAAAATACACTGGTTATAAAAAACTATATTTCTACTATACACTAAGAAGTGAATTAGTTTTGAAAATTATCAAAAAAATAATCATTAAATATTTTTCACATGATGACTTTACAAAATAAATTCATCTTATTAAAATAATTTTCTAACATAGGACCTTTTTAATTTTTTTTAATTATTATTTTTACAAAATACGTTAAAATATTATATATTAAAAATGTGCCTATATTTTCATTTAGTGTTTAATATTGATATTTATTTTATGGAATTATAGTACTCATAAGTTTTATAAATTAATCATGATAGATATTATTTACATTATATTTTAAAAATTTGAGGTCAAATTTCAATTCTAACGGTCATGTTACTTTTACAAACATGCATTTTACTATTCCAATAGTCATATTACTATTCTGGATACCATATTACAACCTATAAATACCTATTAATTCCTTAATTCAACATAACCTAAAATTTATCCCATGGTTATATATTTTTCTTTTATAAGATGTTAGTTGGTGTATTAATGTTCTGTTTCTTATCTATAATGATTTTTGTGGGGGTGGTGATTCTATCATAATAAAAGCCTCCAAATTTTTCTATTCTACATTTATTATTTTTGATTTTTTCCAACTATAATTTTTAGTATTTTCATGGGTTTAGTTGGTGAAAAAAATAAAAAAATTCATTAATGAAATAAAGTGTTTTTAGTTTCTCTATGGGTTGTATATTTTTAAATCTATATAATATAACACACATTTATTCACGAAAAAATTATCATTTCTAAATTATGGTACAATTAATTCTTCTCTCCTTTATAAATATCATCAATAAAATATCACTTCATATTCTTAGTTAAGAATAGATGAGGGTAATTATATTTCATTATTTATTATGGTTTTCACATCACCACTTCATGTTTATAGATCCACCAAAAATCATTTACAAGGTGAGTTTCTTTATTGTGTAGAAAATTATCTCTACGGTAAATGATGTTCAAATAATGATCCTCATTATAGAAGTCATGGATTAGTTCTTCCTGCTCTAGATTCAGTATAAGTGTGAGAACAATTATGTAATTCCTCAGAAGAGATTCATGGAACACATCATGAACCTATTCCTTGTTTAGTGGAAGAAATAGCCAATCATCCATTACTCCTATATGATCAAGGATCTCGAATGGGACAATGTAAAAAATTATAATATTCCCTTTCTTTTGGAACTGTTTATTTCTCTTCCAAGGTTATATTCAAAGGAAAACTTTTTCTGCAACATTTAACTACAATCCCCAAAAATGGTTGTTAGTATAGCTCTTCTACAAACTCTGAGAATATTTTGTATGTTATTGGAAGGGATAAACCTTCTATATCATATATTTTACAAGATCTGGTCCAAGTATATATTTTTCACCAAATTCATCCCATCAAGTAGGATCTTTGCATCGCTTCCTACAAAAGCATAACATATAGTCATTGGAATACTTGAGTGGAAGTTGTTTTCATATGAGAACTCAGTTTATGGGTGATATTGATCCCATCCACCTTTAAATTCCATTAATTATGTTCTCATAATATAACCTAGTGTATTAATGGTCCCTTCATATTTTATACTAGTTTGGGGGTGAAAGTACCTACTTAAATTCAATTTAGTATTCAGATCTTAATGTAGAGTGCTCTTAAATTTAGATGTGGACCTTGGATCATGATCAGAAGTGGTTGAAAATGGTAAACTATACAACATTACAATTTTTTTTGTATATCATAGAAAGTTGTTTAAGAAAAATATATTCCCTTATAATGATAAAGTAGGCAATCGTGGTGAGTCGATCCACTACAACCCATATTGCATTACTTCATCTGGATGACTTTGGGAGACCAATGAAAAAGTGTATGGTGATTCCCCCCCATTTCAATGAGGGTATATGCAATGGTTTCAACATACCCGTATACTTTTGATGTTATACTTTAACTTATATACATACCCAGAACATTGAGTTGTACACATAAATCTCCTTTTTCATATTTTAGAACCAGAAGTTCTCTCAAATATCAGTATATATCTTAATAATTATAGGATGGATAGAGAAAGAGGATAAATTTCTAATATCTAATAACTCTTTTGTTATATTTGGTGATAGAGTCACATATTGTCTAGTTCCAAACAGAATGAAGAAATTTTAATCAATGTGGAATTAATGAACCTTCCCTTTACTTATTTAACCTTACCTTAATTCTCTAGATAATCTCTTTGTGCCTCCTTGATATTCTCTAGGATATATGGATGGGAAATAATTTAGTAAAGTTTGGTTGTATTCCCTATCATTATGATTTATATATCCATCTATTGTATATACATGAATATAACTATTTCTTAATTCACAACATTGATGGATTAGTAGGCTCTTTTCTTCAAATATCATCAACTACCTTATTATCTTTTCATGGATGGGATTGAATAGAGAAATTATAGTCCTTGGTCATATTTAACCATCTTTATTGATGTATGTTCAGTTATTTCTATGTGATTTTATACTTTTTAATCTTGTGATTTTTATATATGTCACACTTCTCACCAAAAAGATTGTGCTTCCAAATATTTAAAGTGAAGATCATTATTACAAACTATAGATCTTTCCTCAAGTAATTTTTATGTATATTTAAATTTAATGAAGTATAATCTATCACATTGTCATTCAATGTGAGTAAAAAACCAAATACTTTCTTTGAAGAAACATTGTATATCCCAAAACATTCTCCCCTTGATGGTAGTGTGTGTACAAGCATAGTGATATGCCTCCGTTTTATCTTTTAAAATATTCCCTAACATACTTATATTCAGACATACTTTACCTCTTTTATGTTTATTATTTTTTATTTGATAAAAGTGAGCACTAAGGCTCTTTTCTAATTGAAAATAAAACTTACATGAGTCTGAATGAAGATGTTTTACATTTTTCCAAGATAAAGTGTTAATTTAGTTAGAGGGATAGATAATCATGATAATATTTTCATAAAATGTGAGTAATACCTCTATATACGAAGAAAACTATAGATTCTCATAGAAATACTGGGTCTGGTCCATTCCTCAATTTCATTTGTCTTTGAAGGGACTATAAAAATTCTCTCACTTGTGATCATGTTCCCCAAGAAAATGAATTATTTATTCCAAAATTAAAGATTTATAAACTAGTCATTCATTTTTACCTTCCTTAATTTCACTGGAACATCCTCTATATTCTTTTCAAGTTCATCCTTTCTCTTGGATTAAATGAGAATATCATCGATAAATACTACCACAAATATTTCAGGGTTATCCCTAAAGACTCTATTCATCAAATCCATAAGGATTTATAGGGAATTGGTATGTTTGATGCGAATATCAATGAACTTATGTTATCCATACCTTCTATGTAAGGATTTATTTATAGTATATTCTTTATTTACCATTAGTTTATGATATCCATAATGAATATCCACCATTGAGATATACCAAGCTCCTCATAGATGATCAAACCAGTCATAAATCCTTGGTAGGGGATGCTTGTTCTTTATGGTTATCATGATGAGATCCTAATAATAAATACATAACATCATTGATCCTTCCCTTTTCTTGAAAAATAACACTGACTGACCCCTAGTTGATACACTAGTGTGTATGATACCTTTGTACAAATTATATTGTATCTGCTTTATTAACTCCTACAATTTGATTGGGGAAATCATATATAGGAATTTTGATATAGGAGTTCCCATGAATATAAGATATACTAAGAAATATACCTTATGATATGAGGGAGGAATGAGTAACTAATTGTGAAAACAATAGTATATTCCATTATAATAGGAAATTTCTCAAGGTTCATAACTTCCTTTGACACAACCATTATGGAATGGTATGACTCTTCACTTGATTTCAACACCCAAATAGTTGAGGGGTTTCTAAGGGATATTCATTGTCTTTATTGTTTTTTTCTTAGAGAATGGGATGGTTTGAAATATAAAAAGTTATTTTCTTTTCCCAATAGTTTATATGATCTCAATATAACAATATCCAGTCCATGCCATGTATAGAATCAAATTTCACCAAAGGAAGGATTATGAGATTCACTAGAAGAATATTTCGAAAAAGGCTAACATGAGAGGAGTACAAAACATGGGTTTGATTATTTATACCACTATTTTTTAAAAAAAAATACATATAATTTAATGTATCCATGTTGTGATTCAATAGTTCTAGAAAATTTTAGGATATAAAGGAATATGTATATTCAAAAAAATAAATCTTTTTTGCATTCTCATGTTTATAAGAAGTGTACCATATATGACTTCATTTTCAATTTCCACATCAATGGCAGTGATGGAATTATATTTATCTTTATTATTCATCTTTTTATTTTTCAAACACTGATTTCCATTTATTACTAATTGTTTAGTGCATTAGATTTTATAGTTCACATTCTCCCAATAGTTAGAGCATCGAACCATGGGTGGTTTATTGGGAGGTTAATTCCTTTCTCAATCACATTGGCCAGCTTCTTCATGTCTCATAGAAAATCATGATTTTGGTGTCCTTATCTCCCAAAATTAAATCATTTCCTTATTCCTTTAAAGAAACTACTATGATGATTCTTCCCATGCCAATTATTTCATTTCATCATTCTTCTGGGTATTCTTTACCAATTCCCACCATTGATCAACCTCTCCATCTAAATGATTGAAACCCAAGATGAATTTTCTTTCTCAGAATAGTGTATCATAGAAAAATTAATCTATATTGAGTTATCACACTGTTCCACATCAAGTGGATTGGAATATCTGCTAAACATTGGTGGTTGATTCCACATAATGGACTTGATGGCTTGTTTTTCCTTCTTGGGTGAAGGAATGTGTTCCTAATGGTTTAGGTTATTATTCATATCCTAATACTATTGGGTAAGTATCACCACAATGTTTTTAACTATAATCCAATTTCATGGGATTGTTATTTGGAAAATCATTAAATTGTCCCTAAAATATATTGTTGGTCTAGTTTCTACACATTATCACCATTTTCTAAAATAGAGAAGGTTTGAAAAAACATTAGTCAACAATTTTTGAATACATAATTTACTCTTATATGAAAATTAATCACATTATTTTATCTTATGGGATCCCATTTTAACCTTTATTCTAAAATGATGCATGTATGATCATATAAATTAGTGTTTTTTTATATTTAATAGGAATAATTACACTAGAAATTTATCTTTCATAATTGTTTGAATTGAGTTTATGATTAGCTGAAGAACCTCCCACAGGTGTTTTAAAATAGTTGTAAAACAATACCTCTTTGTCATACACTAGGTAAATATTGATTTAATATCTAATATGAAATTTTGGGGTTATTATCCATAGGTAAAACTATTCCAGAGCCACATTCACTTGTAGTATACATACATGGATTTCAATACCCAAAAACCATGCACTATTATACTTTACTAAGACATAGGGTGTTTACCTATACTAAGACTTACCCTTATGGGTTTCAGTAATGTTTTATAATTCTATTTCACAATATAAATAAATTGTGTTATGATGAAAAATATAGTGACCCATCATTTTCTTACATGACCAGTACACCATTTTTAAGATAAACAATATAATTATAATTCACTCCTGGATCCAAATGTTTAGTATAATGGGAAAAGTAGGTTCTTACAGCACTAGTACAAAATAAAACATAAGAATTATTTAAATCCTTCATCTCTATCATCCAAAATATATCACATTTTATTTACTACATGTAATTACCTAAGGATATATATAAAATAAATCGGTGATATAAAGCTCAGTAAATGAGTGAATATCATGGGATGAATATGGGAAATCAATCAACAGTACATGGGTGATTATAATCAACATCATTATGTCATAAGAATTAGATCACCATCATAATAAAAAGGGAAACATTTTATAAAGGTATGGAATATGGAACATTCAAAAAAATAAAACATCATAACATATTGTTCAAATACCACACATAGTTGTGAACAAATATAGCATCATTTTCACACATGAAATATGTGCATAAAATATAACATCATAAGTGTGAACAAAGATAAAATAATGTTCACACATAATAAACTTAATCTCATAAGATATATAACATTTATTAATAAATTGGAGTTATATATATTTCTAATCCCACTTATCACATGATAAAATTCCCATAATAATTCACTCTATATAAAAAAATAACATATAGAAATCGTAGTCATGAAATAAACCCATGAAAAAAAGGGTTTAATAAAACATTTAACATATCATACATCAGTAAATAACATTTTATGTTCCCAAATTAATAAGGGATACTATAGTTTGAAAACAAATATCATTTTTCTCTTAAGAAGAAACTATTCAGAAGGAGTCAAAGATGTGTTTTGGGAAAATAATTTCTTTTTGATAAATCATTGTATTTGGATTAGAAATAATTTAGTTAAAGTAAAAACATGTATAATCAAAGAAGGAAATTTGAAATAGTATTTAAAATAAATATTAATTATATTATAATAATATCTATATTTAAAATAGTGTGAATGATAAGAAAACCGAAAAACTAGGAATTGGGTTTGAGAATCTGCTTCCCCTAAATTCCACTTTATTTGGTGACTTTTTAGCCACATGAATAATTAAATTAGATTTTTTGAAACATGGACCAAGATGTTAATTATTATTTTTTTCACTCTTTATAAATTATTATCATTTTATTTTATTCCTTATATCCTTTTGTTAAAGGTGAATCATTTTGATGTTATATTTGCTTTAAAAATATATCGTTTGGTAATTTTTTCTATTTTTGTTCAAGGCCATTCATAAAAAAGTAAAATTAATTATAGAATATTAAAATAAATCTATTTACACATTTATATATGATAAAAAATTTATATATTCATCCATGAGGGTGGTGATATGAAAATAATTTGAAAGATCCTCAATGGTGGTTAACCGACCATTAATGAGACATTTTCTGAAGAGAAGGTGTGAGATATACAATTTATTCTTATGTTAAAAATAATATTTTTATAGTATATTAACATTATAAAGATAATTATTAAATATTTTTAAAGTATTTTAGTATAGTTTTTGTTAGAAAATAAAAGTTTGATAGGAAATTAGAAAATGAAAATGAAATAATAGGATGAAAGGACATTACCTATTTATTGATGTCATTATTTTTCCATGATCCTTAAATTCTTGAAATCTTGGAGTTTTAATACTCTATAAAATCCCTAAGTATTTTAAGGGGATTTAGATATGGTATTAGAGATTATATTTGGATTTTGTGAGTGAGGGAGGAGTGGTTTTCTAAGGGGAGATTGTTGCATATTTATACTTGAAGAGAGAGGTACATTTGAGTCATAATATTGAATAAAATATAATTTCTAGAGTAAACCTTTAAAAAGTAATTCTGTTGACATTATGAAAAATATTTTAATAAAATAATATTATTTTAATACTTTAAATAATTTTATTATCTGAATTTATTAGTTTAATAAAAATTAAATGTGGAAAATGGAAAAAATATTATTTTATTGGAATAATTTAGACAATCAAATTTTGAAAAAATATTTATATTCAAAAAATATTTTTAGTGTATTTAAATGAATAATGTATAACATTAAATATGTTTTATTCAATAAAAAAATTCTATAATTGATTAGGTCCTTATGACAACATGAATAATGAAATTTAAAACACAATGTTGATGAAAAAAATGAACCTTTACTATTCACCTAAAATGTGAAGTATTTCAGAAAAATACCAAAACATCACCGATAGAAAAATTTATATAATGATTCTAAAAGTGAAATTAATTTTATAAAAATAATTTTATAATATATTTAATTTAAAAATTTTATATAAAAATTGTGGTTTTTATAGAAAATTTTAAAATACAGTTTATTAAAAATGCTTTAATATTTTCTTGGAGTTTTCTATAATGATATTTATAAAATAGAATTATAAAACATTTATTTTAGTAAAATTAAATTTGAAAAATATTATATATATTAGAATATGTTATTTTGAGTTTAAATTACTACCTTTACGATAAGGTTGTTATTCCCAATGGTTAGGTTACTATTCCAAAAATCACATTACAATTCCAACTGTCATATTAACCCTAAAAATATATCCTCTTTAATTCTTTAAAAATTCACTTTATTTCCTTCTAAGGTTATATATTTTCATTTTGTATTATTTCAACTGATTTTATAATAATTTATTTGTTTATAGAGTTTTTTTCATTGGGGTAATAATTTTAGCTGATTGGAAGGATTCAAAATTTCCCACTCTACTTTTCTGATTTTCTATTTTTTCCCTGTTGTATTTTTTTGGAATTTTCTTGGATTTAGTTTATGACTAATGTAAACATATCATTTACTAAAATAAAGTGTTTTTATTTTTTCTATGTGATGTATGCGTATAATGATATATAATATTACTAATTTTTATTAAGAAAAATAATTATCACATATAAAGTATGGGTGATTTTAATGGGATATCTGGTTCTTTAAACACTTTAAAAGGACCCCCTCTTTATCATGATTTTCTGTAACCATGAAGGTTAAGATAGGGATATATAGGGAAAAAGTTTTTGTTTGAGTATAAATATAACATGAATAAAATATTTGGATTTATATACCTATCAAAATCTATAATCCTCCTTATATAGTTCATCTAAAAATAGTCCTTCTAAACCAAAAGATTGATCAAAAATAAAATTATTTCATAAAATTTGAATGAGTTAAAACTATTTATAACATAAAAAACATCATTTTTCTCTATTTATTTGACATTTTGACAAAGTTTTTGGATGTTTAATATTTTATAAATAATCATCACATAATTGTAAACCAAACATGATAACTCTGAGTGTGAGAATAAGTTCAAGCTATAGGATATAACATGTCATGTAAATGTTTATGTCATATCCCCAAAACATGGTGACACTCACAATATAGTAATGTAACATAGAAAAAACCAAACTTTTGTCTAAAAATACCTTTTTTATTCTTGATTTTAGTGTATAAATTTATCAATATATAGTTTTAACTTAAAGCCTTTTAGATTTACTGACCTTTATCCAAATATTACTTTATATGTAACACCTTTTAAACCATATCCAAAACTCACTTTGATAAACTTCTAAAAATCCTATTAGAAAAATCTATCATTATTTTTCACTAAAAGTTATAACATATATAATGACTTATGAATATTCTAAAAAAAACATTTCAAACATTCTTCCAAACATTTTTGATGTAGCTATCAATGTTTTTTACAAACATCATGTAACAAAAAATTAATCTTTATTCTCAAAACCAAAGTTTGTGACCTCACGATACTTTTTAACATTTGAAAAAATTATGAATTATATAATCCATAATTGTAAGGAAAGATTTACAACTGTAAAAGAACCAATTTTACTCAAACTATAAAGAAATATGGCATGCCATCTATGAAAAAAATGTATCTCAATATAGGTTTCCACCATTTTTTTCATATAAAATTATGTATATTAATATATTCCCATTGACCAAGACATTGAGAGATAGTGGGATATATTGAATATCAATCCCATATAACCTAGTAATATGTTCTTTATTAATTAGGTTTAGAGTAACCAGAAAGATAAATATGTCACATATTATTCATCTAATAGGATGAGAACATTACATTCCCCTATTCTAAACAGAAAATCACATAACATGTACCTTATCCAAGTATATAAATACACTTCAATAGTTTATCTTAATTGAAATCCCAAATCTCATACTCAATATATGAGAATAAATATCTTATATTACTTAAACATCAACCAACGACGTGATAAAAATCATACCAATATAATGCATGATTAGATAAGACTCATGGTAAACAAAAACAATTTATCAAAATATGCAAGTTCCCCTTCTAGGTATAATTTCAAACTTTGGTATGGGTATGTAATGTGAAACATGAACTTCTATATAACAATTACATAGTGTATTAAACTCTATGTAGAATACTTGGTTGGTAATCTAGTACAAAAAACTCATTTTATATCTCATGACCATACCCAGAATATCTATATAAAATCATATTAATGGTAATATTAATATTTAATGACAACATAAAATGCTCCATGATGGAAATATATTAGGAATAAATCAAAGTTTTTACTTTTACAAGTTAATTGTCATTTTACTTCATCAAATATATTAATTCAAAAGAAAATAATGATAAAGTGGAGAATGTGTTTTTAATAACATGATAAATAATATATTCATAAACACTTAACAATATAAATAAATCCATATATAAAAACTCATCTAATCATATCCCATATGGTAAAAAACCATATAGTAATTTTATTTGATTCACTCTTATAATTTTATGGAACTCATTAAATCGATTTGTAATTCGAACCACATTTTTATATGACCACCTAAAAAAACCACCCACTGAACTCCATTAATGGGAAACATATATGAATAAATATTATTTTAATAATTGTGGGATTATTTTCATTTTCCAAATGTTCAACTTTTTAAATACACTATTTTAAGGACCTGGACTTAAACATTACATATTCTAGTGATATTAAACTAGAATTAAATTTATCTCATTCCCAAAGGCATTTTAGGTTTAGAGTTTTAGAGTGTTAAGAAAAACCCTTACATAGTAAACCCATAAATAACAAGTGGACTCTTATACTCTGTATCCAAATTTTCCATCAAAGTAAACCCTTTCAAAATATAACACATTTTATCTTCATGTAAAATATTCATAGTTTTCTCTTTGTTCTCATCCTTGTATCTATTATCAATTTAAATCATATGAAAAAAAAATTTAAAACATGATTTGATCACAAAATCTCCATAAGGGAAATAAAGTAATGAGCATCTATATTCTAGTGAAAATCCATAGAAACATTTTCATAAAAACATAGTTTATTATTCATAAAAAGGAATAATATTTTCTAAAATATTAATATCATACCCTTTTAAAATCAACCAATTTTTGTGAAATCTCATTAAAAAAATATAAAATATAATTGAGTGACTTCAGATATCATTTAACATATCATACTTACAAAAGATATCACATGCTTACCCAATGATATCTGGGACACCCCTTGTCAAGTTATAATGGTCTTACCCAATGCTATATAGGACACATATATTAATTATAATGGAAATTCTTATCTCTATCTGGGATACCCCATGTTTATCTATAACAATATTTCTTAGTACAATTTGGGACACCCAATGTTAAACTATAACGAGATTTCTCATGGCTATATAGGCCACCTCATGTTAAGGTATAATGGTATTTCCTTGTAATATCTAGGGCACCCCATGTTTAACTCTCAGGTACCATATAAGGAATAATACATTTATTTATTCTTTTAATCATAAATAGTTACAAAAACTATTTTTAATTAATAGGAAAATCTCTTTTGGATATCAAAACACCCTTTCTTTTTTTAAATGACTTTTAAAATCGAAACACTATGAACATCACAAAGAAACCATTTAATTTGAAAATAAAAATGAAAATTTAGAAAAGAAGAGTCAAATCATTATCGCTTTATGATGGTGGGAAAATTTTCTTGTTCGGTATAAGTTAAAAAACCTTCCTTCAATATTTTTATTGGAAATTTTTTAAATAACCACTTTTAGAAAATGAAAAAAATGATACATTATTAACATTTTCTAAAAAGTAAAACATGAATTTAATCATTCAACTAAGAATAGTTCAAATGTTTTAGATATAATTTTAGAAAACAAGGAAAGGAATAAAAATTTATTTTCAAGGGTAACTTTTAAAATATAATTTCTAAAATAAATTCCCTTATAAATATCATATCCTTGAAGTGGGAATAAATAAAATAAATCAAATATGTGTACCTGTTGAAAATCATAATTAAATAAGTGTAAATAAAATATAATATATCAAAGTCATTTCACACATAATTTTACAACTATAAAATCAATAAGTATAATTTTAACCTAAATAAAGGAAATTGGGTTAATTAAATCCCTTATATCATGCTTCTCCTTAGTGGTGAGTACTTTAACATCCTCTTGAATATCATCTCATTGAGAGACACTTGAGGTCATTTGATTTGGTATTTTGGTGGGACTAGCTGCACTAAGACATGTAGAGAGTGAGGATGAGAGGTTTGGGAAGAAATATGATGAGAAACAAGGCATGTTAGTCAAAATGGGGTTGTGTTTATACTTGAGGAGAGGTGGATTTAAGTGATTAAAATAATAATTATATTATATTTAAATCCAACCACATTGAGGTGGAATTAAATTTCAATAATTTGGAAGATAATTAATATTTGAATTCTGTTTAGTTTCAATAAATACATCAACCCAAAATTATATGTATAATTTTTTAGGTATTTTAATCCTTTACCTTTTTACTTTAACCCGTTTCATATTTTACCTGTACCGTGATAATTTTTTTTACCATGGTAAATTTTATATAACTAAAAATGAAAATGAAATTAAAACATAAGTTGGACCTTATGATTAAAAATATTTAATCCATTTTTCCTAATTAAATTAAAATAAATGGTAAACATATATTTCATAATAATCTCACAGACAAAACGAAACACGAGTTCTTAAAGTGAAAACTTCTAATGAATGAAATGTTTTTATAACTAATTTTAATGTGAAATTGAATCTAATGACCTAAATTAGTTTTATTATTTTATAATTAATATAATTATACTTTAAAAACAATATAAATTATAATTTAACTATTTTATTAAATTAGACAAAAAGACATTTTCAAATAAAATGCAGTATTTTTCACTATTCATCAGACAATGAAACTTATCGTAAATATAAAAAAAACAACCTAAGGTAATTTTGATATTAATATTTCAAAAATAAATTTTATTTTTTAAAAATAAATTTATGTAAGTGTAAAAATTTATATTTAAATCATGTGCTTCATCAAAAGGCGGAAAAATTCCCTTTAATAAAAATATTTCTTTTTTATGATTAAAATTAGATTTATTATTATCTTAAGACTATATATTAATTGGTTGAATTTAAAAACACTTTTTAGAATATATATAATATAAATTTCATTATGAACATTTAATAATGTTTATTAATTTAATTTTTTATGATAAAATTCTATTATGGTCAAAGGATAATTTTTTTACAAAAACAATACATCATTTATATTCAGTTGGTTATTTTATTTATAATTAATTTTTATGTAATTAAATCATATTATAAAAATTTTAAACTATATTTTTATAATTTATTTAATCTCATTAATTACCATCATTCCAATGGCTAGGTGATAACTATCTCATTTAAATTATAATATTTAGTCTTTTGTTTAAGTTTGATGTGGTGTATCATGTATGATATTGTGCATAGTGATTCATTTTAAAATATAAGGATGTTACATTCTCCACCCCCACCCTTTAATAAATTATTTCCTCATATTTTTAACTTAGGATAAAAAACACGGGGATTTAATTTTACAAAATACCATTTTTGAAAAATCACATTAGAACAAGGGTTAATAACAATTCCATTTAAAAATAAATAAAGGAAAGTACGAATATCGCCATATATAGCACATACTTGGTTTCCATGTAGGAAAACTTGGAAATGAAAGAGAAAACTAACTATCAATTTTGGATGGGTAGTCATACAGAACATGGTAATAGAAATGTTAACCATCATGAAACCATAAATATGTGATGGGTTAAAAGGACATTGATAAAACTAAAGAGATAACTTTTTTTGTTTCAAAATACTTTTCATAAAATTGAGGAATTATTTTACTACCCTGACTAAGAACATAATAAGAGAAACTTATTTTAAAATTATTTTTCCAGCCCCATATTTTCTCTAAATAAAGCGTATTCAAAATGAATTTTCTTATATGGAGTATCAGAATAAACTTCTACAGATCAAAAAATCCACCAAACTATAACTATATATCCCATCTATCATTATGAATTAAATTTTTTTTAGTGGAATATAATATAATTATGAAAAAATAAAAATCCTTTATATTAAGAAGAAACCACTTAAGTCTCTAAAAATCAACTATAGTACTCAGAGTTAAACATAGATCATTCAAAATATAACTAACCTTAAAACTCCCCATAATATTCCAGACTAAAACTGAAACCTCAAAATCATAAGGACTTGATCACATTGTATTTAAATATAAATTTAACATTTTTTATCTCAAAATGAAATCAATAACTCTTAATTTCTCATTCTAAAAATTTAATTCCCTAAATGACATAATCACTCAGTAATCTAATCATTTCCTGAATCACCATAATTTTATTGTAAAATATTATATTATTTCTAAATCTAATTCAACATTTATTCTGGGAAAAAATCCCACAGTATTATTTTTACCTTGATCATATAGGGTCCCATAATAGTAAACTTATTTTGAAATAACATTAATCTGTTAATCACCAAATCATTTTCTAATGTATAGAAATAAATTTGATAAAACATATGTTACCAAAATTAACTTTATTCATAATCTATAAAATCCTATAATAAAAATGAAAAAACTCATACTTACTAGGACTTCACATAGGCTAGTGGTAGGTTATTCACCCTTATCTCCCTTTAATTATGGATTCAATCCATGTGTCCTTGTCAAATGAGACGTTTTTTTACCCATCCTACGGGTTGCCTATTTTTTGAAATAATATTAATATAAGTATAGAAGTTTTTAAATCATTCTAAAAAATAACCATAATATATTTTAACCTCAAATTTCATCTCATACATTTAATTTTTCATCCTAAAATGTAAGAATCCATAATTACCTCAAATTTGGATATCATATAAACAAAAAATACTTCTATTTCATTTAAAATTATGTCCATAAAAAGAAAAATCAATGTTCAAAAAATAAAATTTTTCATATCATAGGTTTTAGGGTTACATGTACCTTAAAACTTATAACCTTTATTCTACTTTTAAAATTTACTGATTCCATATAAAATATGTTTCCAAGTTTTGGAAAACAAAACATACTATAGAAAAATCTTTAATTGTTCCATGATTCTCATAATATTTATAAAATACTACTATATCATAAATAAACACATCCTTCATTAAACTTCCTTTATAAACCATTAACCATTCTTCATCATCATATTCCTTATTACTTTATTCTTATAAATAATTATATGAATTATATCCTTACATTTAATCAATATCAACCTAAAAATGTTGCATACTTAGAACATAAGTAACTAATTCTTACCCAAAATCTAGATTTTTAGGATCTTCTTGATATTCTCTTTATCTTCTGACATGTTTTCCTACTTTCTAAATGTAATTATTCATACCAATTATGGTATTTCATTCTTTTTGCATAGTTGAAAGAGTTTAGATCTTGGAATAAAATGAAAAGATACCATGACCTACGAAATTATTGTATAAATGAATAGGTGGTGGATAACTAAAACAATTTCATGTAGGATATTTGAATACTCTAGAAGCAATAAAAATCATTTGAACAATATATTTATATAATAGTGATAATAAAATCATCAGTGAGTCATAAAAAGGTTGTGAAATATTTTTTTCCTTGCATATTGATAAATGATATTTAATCTATAAAAAATAACATCAATAAAACATAAAATGTTAAAATGAAAATGTCTTTTTGAAGATAATTTCCAAAAAAAAATCTATAATACTTTAACCTTAAAATCCTAAATGGAATATGTTTCTAAATCCAATATCCAAAATCATCATTAATATTATATATATTTACCACTTCAAATAAATAAATGGGTATATAATAATTTTATCTTATAATCATCCTTAAACATTTAAACCCATGATTATATCAATAACTCAAAAAAAACTTAAAATGAAACATACTAATATCTAAAGTTATTTAAACCCTACTTTGATACCAACTGTAAGGACCCAACCTTAAACATTACATGTTCTAGTCATTCAAAACTATAATTTTATTTCATTTATTTCCAAATATCTTTTAGTTTTATTGTTTTAGAGAGGTAATAAAGATACATACATAGTAAACCCATAAATTTGAAGTGTAATCTTATACTCAGTATATATTTTTTCCCACAAAAGGAAACCCTTTTAAAATAACACATGTTTTATCTTCATGTAAAATATTCATAAGTTTTCCCTTGTTCTCATCCTTGTCTCCAATCTCTCTTTAAATCCCGT
Source organism: Viscum album (assembly GCA_963277665.1). Taxonomy (NCBI): domain Eukaryota; kingdom Viridiplantae; phylum Streptophyta; class Magnoliopsida; order Santalales; family Viscaceae; genus Viscum; species Viscum album. The sequence continues at coordinate 279,189,190 of OY728137.1, forward strand.
GAAAAACATTTTAAAACTTGGGATGAGCGCAAAATGTCAGTAAGGGACCGAAAGGAAGGGAAAAAATTAGTCAACTGAAAATCCATAAAAACATTTTCTGAAAAATATACCTTCTTATTCTAAAAGGGAATAATTATTAAAAACTATCAGTATATTACCTTTTTCAAATAAAATTATGTTAATTAAAACTCATTATAAAACATCTAAAATAAAAGTGGTGACATGGAACATCATTTAACATCTCATACTTACAAAAGCTATAATAGGCCTACCCGATGCTATTTGGGCCACCCCATATTAAGATGTAATGGGATTAACCAGTGCTATCTGGCCCCACCATGTTAAGTTATAATAGTATTTCTTGGAACTATCTAGGACACTCAAGTTTTAGATATAAGTTTTTTTCATGGTGCAATTTGGGACACCACATGTGAAGCTAGAATGAGATTTCCCAATGCTATCTATACCACCCTTGTTAAGCTATAATGGGATTTCCCAATATAATATAGAACATCCCACTTTAAATTATCATGTAACATATAATGGGAAAAAATTATTTCTTTAATCATAAATCATTTTTAAAACCCTTTTAAATTCCCAAGAAAACCTCTTTTGGATATAAAAATACCATTTAAAAAATGAAATTTAAAATCAAAACATTGTGTGCATCCTAACGAAACTATTTATTTCAAAAAGAATCATTAAGATTTATAAAATAAGTGTCATATAATTAAATTATCATGTTTCAAGAAAATTCCACTAATTTTCTATAATTTAAAAACGTTCATTCGATATTTTAGCTATAAAATTCGTAATGAACCTATTTTAGAAAATGATAAAAAGAATATATTCAAAACATTTTGTAAAATGAAAAACATTAATTTAAAAAATAATTGGATAATAGTAAGAAAAATTTAAATAATTATATAAAACAAGGAAAAAGAAGAAAAATATATTTTTATGGGTAACTTTAAAAAGATAATTTTTAAATAAAATACCTTTATTAATATCATATCATCGTAGCGAGAATTAATCAAATGAATAAAATATTTACATCCACTATAAATCCATATAAAATAAGATAAAATACAACATAAGATATTTAAAAATTATTCTGCACATCATCCTTGTAGGAAATAATCATGAAGTACGATTTTATCTAGAATAAATGAAATTTGGTTTAGAAAATCCCTTACCTCACTCTTCTCTTTAGTGGTGCGTACTTTAATCTCTTCTTGAATATCACCTCATTGAGAGACCATTGAGGGCCTTTGATTTAGTATTTTAATGATTCCAGAAAGACTAGGACATGGGGAGAGTGAGGAGAAGAGGTTTGGGAAAATATTTGAGTAGCTACAAGGCTTTTGAGTTGAAATGGGTTGTTGAGGGGTTTTATTTATTCTTTTGGAGAGATGGGTTTAAGTGATTTAAAATGATTATATTATATTTAAATCCAACCACATTGAGGTGGAATTAAAATCCATGACTTTCTATGACAATTAATATTTTATAGTCATTTTAGGGTTGATAAATACATAAAACAACCATTAATTTTTTTTATTTTTTAGGTATTTTAATTTTTTAATGATTTAAGTTTAACCTGTTTCATTTTTTACCTATACTGTGGTATATTATTTTTTTCCCTTGTTAAATTTATATAACATAAAATGAATTAAAGATTAAAAAGTATTTTTGACCTTATGAATCCAAATATGGAATCCCTTTTAAATAATTCAATTCTCATAATTGGTAAACTTATATTAATTATTAATCCTTCCAATGAAACGAAATAGTGGGTTTTTAAAGTGAAAACGTCCAAAGATTGAAATATTTTTATATCATTTTTTCAGTGTGAAATTTACTCCAATGACATAAATTGGTTTTATTTTTGTATAAATGAACTAATTATTCTTTAAAAATAATATAAAATACAATTCAATAATATAATTAAAGATACAAAAAAGTAGTTTTCAAATAAAATGTAGTATTTTCACTATTCATCAAAAATGAAACTTTTTAGAAAAATAAAAAAATTCACTACAAGGTAATTTTGATTCTATAATTTCAAGAATAAAGTTTTTTTCCCAAAAAAATTATATTTAAAATATGCATGACATCAAAGGGTTGAAAAATCACCTTTTAGAAAAATATATCCTTTTAGGAAAAAAATATGATTTATTCTTATCTTAAGCCGATCAAAAAATTTAAATGAATTTAAAAACATTTTATAGAATATATAACATATAAATTTTACTATAATCATTTAATTTAGGTGATTAATTTAATTTATTAAGATAAAAGTTCTTTCTGGATATAAAAATAGTTTTTTTTAAAAGATATTCTTTATATTCCAACAATTTTTATTTTCATTTCAAATTAATTTGTAATAAATGATTTTTTTATAAATTTTTTTTAACTATGTTTTAATAATTACGATAATCTCATTCATTACCCCCATTCCAATGGCTCGGTGATAACTATCACATTTAAATAATACTATTTCTCCATTTGTTTAATCTTGATGTGGCGTATCATGTATAATATTGTGTACAATGTTTCATTTTAAAATATCATGGTGTTATAGTATTAAAACATATTTACTTCACAACGTCCAATGTTACATTTTTAGTAAATTTTTTATTTTTTTATTACTATTTCTCTATTCATCATCATCATGGATCCCTTCAATTCGAAATTTTCTTTTTTGATAACTTTGGTGAAAAAGCGTAAATATTTAAATCAATATTTTTACTAATATATCCTAAACTATTATAGGATATTAAGTGAATTTAAAATTAAATTTTATTGTTTTAATCATTTAATTATAAAAGTTTGAACTTTTCTAATCCCATAAATACTCACACGAACCTCTTAGAAACAATATTTTCATTAAAATATCCTAATAAAATACATAAAATATTAGGTTTTTAAAAAACTAAACTTATATCCTTTAAATATGGTGTTTTAAATACTATTATATAGATTAATATATGGTATTCAATTAATTTGAAAAAATATTCTAAGAATAATGCTTATTCTTTAAATTATACTACTTTTTTGTGGTGGGAACTCTTTCGAAATTATTTTAAAAAATATCATGGAAAAAAACTTTTACCCCATATAAATATCCTTTAATCCTTTTATTCTTTTCAAAAAAATTATTAACATTGAAAAATAATCAACCATGTGTATTAAAAATTTAATATCCTTTATTGATTACAACATTTGTTTACCATAACAACACTCTTATCATTTGAGGATAATGAGATCAAAATGAATAATTTATTCTAATATAATAGACCATTAAATTGATCTAATACATCCAAATTAATGATGCAACAAGTTCTTTATACATCACAAAAATCCACATTTAATTCTCTATGAATCAATCCTATTATAATTTTAAACACTTACCAAAATTTAAAACAATTTATTGATGTATAGTTGGAATCAAGTGCCCTTAAAAATCTAATAATTTGTTTTATAACAAGAATATATGACATAATATCTATGGATTTTATTATAACACATCAAATTTCATGAACAATTTCTCTTCTATGACACATTTTATATCATTAAAACAATATATTTCCACAGGTGATCAATTTTTTAGTTTCGAATATGGTGTGGAGTCTCCACAACCACTCTTCTTTTCATTCTGGCCAAAATATTTACACTTTGCTTTATATAAAATCATTATGGAACTTCAACATGGACCACCCATGTACTAATAAGTCATCCTTAAAATATTCAGTAGAAATGAACATCATTATTAAACTCATTAATGTTTTAATTCACTATCTACTGTCAATTTGTTTTTTAGTTATTGCTAAATGAAGTTCATGGCCGGATCAAGCGTCAGTGGTGACCCTAGTGACACCACTTTATTTACTTAACCGATCATATTTAGTATATGAGTTCATTCCAAATAACCCATTTCCACCATATATTGACATAGTGATTACAAAAAATCATTTCTCTCCTGTCAATATTATTGTTGATAGAGAACTTTTAGGGTTTTTTTTCATCTTAGCTGAATCTGTATTCTGATTTTGTTTTTGAATCTTGGGATACATCAAAACAAGATTCAATTAAAGAAGTAAATAAATAATATTTACTATACTTACTATAAAAATATTTCAATCCTTAACTATTTTCATCTGAAAGAGGTTTCCATGGGAATTATTTCTCTAATACAATAAATGTTTTTATAAAAGGTAGGGGTCGAAGCCTCATTTATTTGTGAAGAAAGGAAAAGACCACTTTAACTAGGTAGAGGGAGACCCATTACATAGCTCTAATGCCCAGTGGGGCATTTAGACCATTACATGGCCCGTAGGCCCAAATTTTTGGCTCAAGGCCCATTTTGTGAATAGTACTTCTACAATACCCGCTTGCTACAGTACCAAATAGTACCCGCCGCTGCTACAATGACCTGACGCCACTACAATGCCATACTTCTGCTATAGTGACCTACCACCGCTATAGTGCAATATAATAAAAGTTTATTTATTTTACTTGAAATCTTATCTCATGTTCTTATATAAGTCTATAACGTTTCTTTACTTAAGTTTTTATTTCTCCATTATTGGTCTCAAATTCATGTTTCAGGAGTATGATTCTATTTTATCGATAAAATAAAATTCAATCAAAACCCTATCATATTTTATATTCATTTAATAAATAATTTAATGAAATGTACTCCCACTAAATGATGGCCCCTTTTAAATAACATAATATCTACTAGTGGTCCAATATTCATATTTCACCATGACTCATCCCAACCAAGATAATAAAATAAGTCATGAATATATCTCATAAAAAATAATTTTAATCATATCATATGCAAATCATTGATATTTTAGTGAAAACCTCATTTCCCAATCTATCATATAGATAAAATTGAAATAAAACCATGAGAATATAGAGAATTCACTGTGAGGGGGTGAATCATTGAATTAATTTCCTTTAAATTTTACCCTTAAAAAACCTAAAATTTCTTTTAATGTGAATAAAAATATCACTTTACACAAACCATACATACTCCAAGGCACATATATATCATTCATGGAAGAATTTTTTAAGGCTTTCTATTAAAAATGAACAGTTATATCCTTTTAATGTTCTAGAATCACTTATGATCACAAAATAAGCTAGGTTCACCATATTGGATAAAAATATAAATGATTATCCTCGAAATTTTGAAACATAATGAATCTCCAAACTTGTGTAATGTTATCCATTATTAATAAAGATATAGAATCTAAAATAAAAAATAATAGAGTCTTCACCCAAGATAGTCTTCTATCAATTTTTTTCTATGAATTTTTTTTCATTATATTCCATTTTTATTCTTAATCATAATAGTCATCATTATTCCTTATTCATTAACTTCACGCACTGTCACTTTATCCTTTTTTGTATCTGATTCTCCAAACTTTCATAGTAGTGAGCTCTCCTCTGTTTATCCATAAATCTAAATTCAAAATTAAAATACAAGAAAATAACCTCCATTAAATAATTTCTACATATTTTATATTCATAATATCCATATAGAACCTATAACCACCCTAGGATATCAATGATGAGATTAAAATATATTTTTTAGGGTAACCATGTAACCCCAAGTTGGATGCATTAGCAAACTACTTGAATTGTGGATATTAACTATCACCCCAACACATTTTACTTCACCACAACATTTTAAAAGATCTTTTAGTTTAATGAAATTTTGATTCAATAAAAAACTCCCAAAAATCCCTACCATGATCACCATACTATATAAAATTGTCATTTTAGTTCAAAATACATAGAATTATACAATGTACTAAGACATGGAATCCCTTCATCATTTTGTATATGTATTTTATTCACATCATAGCATGTAAAAAAATATATTATTCCCTATTGAAGTCCCAAAAATTAAACCAATCATCAAACTAATACACTTCACTTCCCTTAGTATAGATTTATAAACATTTCAACTTTACTCAAAATGTCCACAACTATTTAAATTTGGTGTATTCAAAGCCATTTCAATTCCTAGAAATACACACTGTGAGTATTATTATTTTTCTTCTTTGTTTATCTTTTCCTTAATATTTAGTTATTCATACCATTTCTATATTACTTGATTTAGTGAGCTAACCATATTCCATAAGGTGAATTTTTAGAAGAAAATTCCTTTTAAAATGGTAATTTATAAGCTAATATACTAATTTATCTCTACTATGGCATGCTATCCACTACATTGTGCCATAGTTTGGATTTATTCTTCATAAAATGATAACAAAAATTACCAATTTCCTGGGTAGGAAATCTATTTTTATTATGTAATAGCACCATTCCCATTCTGGATATATCCACAACAAAGTGATTACACTATCAATTTATTATTCTTAAAACTAACCTCTAAAATTATTCCAATAAATTCTATTTAGTACCAAATATCTATAGTAATTGCATCTCACATGAAACAATATAAATCAACTGAGAATGAATATGATTCACATAAAAACTGATGAGTTAACAAAAAAATCTAAAACCAAATCCATTAAATATTTACTTCAAAAAACTCTCCCATTGGAAAACATATATTATTGGGGTTCCTTCATCATCTCAATATTTCAAGGTCTCAAAAAACTCCATCAAGTTTGTCTTAACAATCTATCCTTTTAGATTTTTTTTCAACTAACAAATTCATACAAAAACTAGATCCATCAAATTTTCCATGAAAATTTTACATAAATCAGCCTTTCAAATTATAAATGAGTCATTATTCAATAATATTAAGTATACATAAGTAAACATGGTGATGTAATCAAGTCTAATAAATGATAATGTTGAAGTTGACCAATAGGTTGACTCAAATCCTCTTCCCAAATTGAACTTCCACATATTAAACTTTTCATTATTCCAATTTATTCCTGATCAATATTTTCTATTTCATGTTATAAATAAAAACTTTTTGAACACAATATTTACAAAAAATATTACAGTAGTTAAAACATTTCATCAACACACACTAAACTCGCAACTTTTCCATTTTAAAAAACCTCCCTAAATATATTTTTACACTTAAGGGAAAACATATTATTTGATTTAATATTGTCTTTATACCACTTTGATAAAAAAATATAGGTGATGGGATCACTATACATTAGACTTGAGTGGATTTAATTTGAACTTGAACAATTAACATCATTTTCTAAAATGAATCCTTTGGCCGTGGCTTAGTGAACACATTTTTTATTTTCCCTTAGGTTGGAAGAAAATCCAACGTCAATTCACATTGCTTTTCCAACTCCTTGATTAATATTTAATTTATATCAATGTTCTTTAATCAATAATTAGAAACCTAATTTCTCAATAAATTTATGGTACTTTGATTATTGTATCCCATGAGCATCTATAACTTCACATCCACCTTGATATCTTTCAATTAAGTTTTCATATACTTTAATTGGGACTTACATTGATTTTTTGAAACATAATATTCTTTAGAAGTATGAACTATCATTTAATTCTTATTATTTTTGTTTCATAACATAAATTGTCATGACCAACTCCCTTTAAAGGTACCCCTCATGGGATATCTATAAAGGAAAATAGATAAAGACTCCCCATGTCCTACCTTTAATCATCCCTAGAATGGATACTAGTACTAAAAGTATTAATATATCACATATGAAAGGAATTACCCTCAATTATTTAATAAGGATCTCATGATAATGTAAAATAACCACTAAAAAACTACATCACATAAAAGAAAAGAATAAACCCAAAACCATAAAAAATGCATGTTTAATCTATGTGAATACAAAATGAGCCTACAAATAAATATCCAAAAGTAATACAAAGGTAATTACTTAGAAAATGACATCTCTAGAACATTTCTTCCCCATGTGAGCAAGATGGGTCACCACATGACACACATGCATGCCTCCCCATATGTTAGTGGCTTTCAACTAGTAGTTATGGTATAAAGGATGTAGCTATAAGACTATACCCTCTTGTATATAGTGAAAATAATTGCATTAACATGATAAATAATCAACATAAAACAACTCCAACTATTAATTAATAAAATCCAAATCAATCCATGATAATAAAACCATTAATGTTATTTTGAATGATATATTAAATGACATACTTAAAATTATACCAGAAAATGACCAAAAGATAAAATCAAAAATAAATACTCATGATGTTGGTCTTGATCCCCATGATTGTTCTAATCTCCAATATCAAGTCCCATAAATCCATCAATCAAGCGTATGACTCCAGGCCCTTGTCTAGAACTGCATCCGTTATGTCTTCACGAGTACCAAATGGAACCTAAACAGTCTGTGAGTAAAACTAAATAGAACACTACCCATGATGTTTAAACACATTAATTATGACTAATATTGAATGAAAATGTAATATAAGTTGGGGAAGTTAATATATTCAAATGAAAACAATAAAGTAAAGTTTCTGACCCAAGAGCTCTATGTTGAAACCAATGGAAAGCCATACCTACTTTGGCCTAGTGCTTGAAGTCCCTTTCCATGATCCCTAGTAGAGGTAATTATAATGGGACATCATGTACTTCCCACAATATTTCCTTCATGAATCACATGTAACCATACATCATTCCCTCAAGTGACAAGGATTAAAAAATATTTCCCTAATGCATTTTGTTACCATGCACCATGACAGTAGGCATCATGAAAACCTAAAATATCACTCTCAAGCATAAATCATCCACCCATATCACACATGAACATCATATATCAATGAATATTACATAAATGTTATAAGAAAACATGTGTATTTTCCTCTATAACTAAGCAACCAATAATCTTACACTTAGGCTTCAAGACAATGTGGGTATTTCCCCTATACACTTACGAAGATCTAATTAATACACAATTACTAATCATGAAAAACATGATAACATATTCTATATTTGATAATTTTTTCAGAATACCAATTATATTTCCAATTCCAATTACATTTCATTATTCCTTTAAGAGAAACACTAGTTTTGTGCCAACAATTTAATCACTAGAAAATTACATTTTTTTATTCCCAGTTACCAATTATAAAAAAAATTGTAACAATTTTAATTAATGTTCCAACTATGACCAAAACCATTACACATGTTAACACAAAAAAATAAAAGGCTCTATGTTTGTGTTTTCTAGGTTGCAACCTATGGTCAATATTAGGCATATGCATCAGAGGCCAAAATCCAAGGGTCTAATTTATAATGGACCCAAAAGGATACATCGGTGGTACAAACATGAGTATTTAAACCATACAATAGATTTATAAATAAAAATGGTTGTGCACATGGTGTTTCATCATGACAGTATGTGTTGGACATACTAGAGAAACAAAACATACCATGGGATATTGTTTTAGACCACATATATCATGAACTGAAGGAAAAATCCATGGACCAAGAATCCATATCAATGAACCACACCATTTTCCTCCTATGGAAAAAAATTGGAACACTCTTTCAATATTATAAAAATAATAAATAGGGACAAAGCTAGTGTAATTTTCTAATTCCATGAAAAACGTACCAAAACCAGGTCATCAAATTAATCAAAAATTAAAATGACCAAGTTTTGATGATAGTGGAGTTGAGGAAACCATAAAGAGACCATTAAGATAATAAATCTAAAGTTTGGTTTGAAAGTGGGTTAATTTTAAGTTTAGTAAGTGTTTCGGGGTTAGAAAATATGATTCATCCCATTGGATTTCGAACCCAAATTGACACCATCGGCTAGCCATTGGCATCCACTGGCTAGTTGGTGGTGGTGAACAATGAGTCTGTACCATTGGGAAACCCACCAGATAGTTGGTAGATTTCATGCAAGAAACCCAATATTTTCAAGTTCTCATCGTGTGGCCAGTGGGTCTCATCAAATGGTTTATGGGATTCCTGTGCCTTCCTTAAGCTATCACCCTGTCCACTGGCTAGTCGTTGGAACAACAATATTTCTATTGCTACACGCCACCATTATCCTTCACTACTCCACCTCCTGTGACCCTAGTAGAAAATTTGAAGCAACATTTTAACAAGGTCCAGGGGATCATATATAAAATTTAAAATTTTAAAAAATCATAAATAGAGAACATACCTAGGAAAAATATGTGATATTATGACCTTTCTACCATATAGAAGACCATTACCCATATTTGAGACCATGCATCACTAAGAGGAACTGGTGAACAATTCAGACCACTACACCCACTTATCTAACACCCAGTCTCATGTCTCCTCCTGGATATGACTATTCTGCCACTAAAATCAAACCAAAGGCATAGTTTTACCATGTAGGTTCTTATAACTTATAATAATGATATATATCACAATCTATTCAAAGTAACCATTAGTAACAATCTAAACATCATCAACGTATTCCATGTGAGAAGTATTAGGGGGATATTTTTGATCTTGTGATAAATGAATCACATCATTCATGGAATTGTATTATTATGGAATATCCAATCAGCAAGACATTGGTCCAACCTATTTAATATCTAAAACAATCTGAACTAATTAGGCCCCAATTTTCCCAGCTTCTTTATATTATGATGACCCAACCTTAGTGACACCAAAATAAAACTTGGTGACCTACATCAAATTCTAATGGTCATATTCAAGGTCTATCAAAGGATTTATGACTACATTGCATATTTCTTAGTTTCTTATGGGTGAAATGAACATGTTCAGATGTCACTTGAATAAGACTCATCCCAATGAGCACTCCCTCACCCTCCTTTAACCAACAGAAGGGAATACCACTTAGCCAACCATATAATTCTTCAAATGAATCCATATAGATTGATTCATAGTAATGATTATTGTAGTATAAATCCATTAGAGATATGTGTTTCTCAAAAGAACCATGAAATTATAGGAAAAAAATCTCTCAACATGAACTCTAATATCTAAATTGTCTTGTAAAATTGATCATCAGACTATGTGTGGTTGGAGGTACTTAGAAACTTCTTTCACCCCATGCCTTCTGAATCACTTTCCAAAAGAATGATGAAAATAGGGATCCTAATCCGGGAATATACTCTATAGAAAACCATGAAACCACACAATATCCCACACATATAGGCAACCCGATTCATCAATAGATAAAATCACATAGATTGATAAGAAATGAGTTGTTTTTATCAGTCGGTTGATGATCACCCAGGCTGCATCACTCTTATAGGGTGTCCTATGTAAACCTTTTATAAAGATCCTAGTGAGACCATCCTATTTACATTCAATAATGGGTAAAACATACAATAAATCTATAAGATACTGGTTCCTAACCTTTACTAGATCATAGGCGAGGCATTAAGTTATGTTTTTGGAAGTTTCCCTCTTTTTAACTAGCCACCAAAACAAACTTTGGTGATATTGATATATATTGTTTCAAACTAGGATTTATTTCCTAGTTATAATCAAGAAAATATCTCATAATATACTCCTATATGCAACAAGAAACCCAAATACACCCATAAATGTGAAGAAATATATACACTTAAATAATCTAACCATATGGATTCTCCCCACTATTTACTTTATCCCAAATATGAAAACAGTATAGATCTACCAGCTATATCCTGTTAATCCCAGTTACCCGAGTTGTTAGCCACTCCATCCTAAGTTTCACAACTCCTTCTTAACCTGCCTAGATATATCATTAATCATGGTGAATGTAACACCCTCCCTCGAGTGGAAGGAAGGACATAAACACATGGTAGTAATAAATATGAGACTAATACAAAACCATCCAGATCATTCCAAAGATCATGTCAAATATATTCTTCTCAAACAAATATAAATCACAATAAAAATGGTATACACAAATCTAGAGTTGGAAATACTTGTAGTGTTGAAAACCCACTGACCATGGCATTAATGATGTTTCTATATAAATAACTCTAAATAAATACTAAACACCCAAAACCAAGTCACAAACAAATTTATTATATATAAAAGAGTGAGATTCCCCTATATCAATAATTATATTAAGTGATGGTAATTTCCACTAAAATTACACTAAATGTTTTGTAATGTCTCCTTTCCATCCCATTGGGGGCCTACTGGAAAACTAACATTTTTATCATGCCAATAATATGAGTTCCTACCAGATCTCTCTATGGTATTCTACCCTACTTGTACTTTGCTCCTTTCCATAGAGTAAAATGTCCTCTTTCTCCAACATTATAACTTGTAGAAATCAAATTTCTCATATTCTATTGAGTAGAAGTATCCTTTCTATAATCCTACATATATCTATTTATCGTATCATTTGATTCCTACTGAGTATTCCTAAAGAACCTTTATTGGTGCCCAATCATTCCATATGAAAGGAACACCACTAATAGTCGTGGGCACTATTCTCCCTTGTGAATGGGCTTTCCACATTTAAATCTGCACACCCAATCACCACCTAGAAAAGTTGAATAATTAAAATTATTGATATTACCAGTATTTTCCTAATGGTAATGCTCAAAATGATGATTTATTCTTCCATTGCAAGTGCTTCAAGATTGTCCACCTAAAATATCATACCCACCACCTGTGTCCCCCATTAGGTTCCCTTTAAAAATATGAGTGTGATTCTTGATGTATGGGAATTGTTTTAGCATAAATACATTCATATAAGACTTGATATATTATAAAATACCCTCATATAAGTGATTCACCCAAACTAACTAATCTCCATCCAAAATCAGAGTAAAAAATTTGAGTTCTTGTGAAATGGCTAGTGTGATCCATCATGGTAATGTTCCCTTGTGTCAGCTACATGAACTCCCAAGGTCTCTCCTCCATAAATTTATTTAATAATAAATGGTCTGGGAAACTCATTTGGAAACTCTCCAATGTACTATCCTTATATTTACTAGAATAAACTTGGATGTCCCACTAGTTATAGGTAGGTCCTGGAAATATGTACACTGCAAGATTCACCCCATCTCAAAGGGTGTCTCTAGATGATTGATGGTATTATTGATAGAGTCAAAACAGAATTATACAGCCTAAGGCACTTCTCTATCCCATAAAAATGATGATTTATTTCCTATATAACTCTCTCATGAGGTCTTACATAGTCATTCACCCTCAAATATCTTCTATTTCCATAGACCTCATCACTCCTAAGAAATAATATTGGACAAATTCTTCCATAACATTCCTCTGATACATATGAGGATTTATCTACTATAACTGTGGTGTGTTCTCATCTCCACCCTACTTACAATCTAATGAAGAATGATGTGGAGTAATGTATCTAAATAGGGTAATGCACACCACATGCTTCATGGTACGAAAAAAAGAAAAAACAGTAATTCATCCATACTAGGAAAAGAAAAAAAATAGATTCTCAAGGATTCCAACATAATCGTATCCATTTATAATAGGTTTATATTCTTCCTCAATATCAAATTCTACATTTGAATCACAAAGAGATATAATTCTTAGGAATAAACATTTAATTTACATGATATAAAAATATAAAACCATTATTCTTTAACAATGTATCACATAAATCAAGTTAACATGAATAAATTAACTAGGTGAATTTTTATATGAATGTGAATGTGTCCCTTGTATAACAGTTATAAAGAAAATATTCTACATGTTTACCATGATGAATGAAAATTATCCTCATTCCATACCGACCCATAGGTAAAATATTATAAAAATAGTAGCATCATACAACATTTACATCATCCATGGAAAAATAACATCAAAAATATATCAAGAAAACCTAAAGAAATTGTCACATGAATGATCTCAATACCAATCATTGGAACATTTTATTCTCCTATTAACATTTCCCAAATATTAAATAAAAAGAAGGGTCCTACTATAATACAACTTTATAAAATCCTCATCCGAGTTCTCTTTAATGTGACTAAGAAGGGTCACCACATGACCTCAGACATACCTCCCTATACTGTTAAGGAAGCAGACTAGTAGTGGTGTTCTGATGGATATAGTTGGGAGAAAATAAGTTATAGTAAATTTTGATAAGAATAGTAGAATCACAATAAATAGTCAACATAAAACAACTTGAGAAATTAATTGAAAAAATCAATATAAATATAATGTAATCAAACCATGAAATGTCATAATAAATATCATTCTATTTTTTTTTGATAAAAATCATACAAGAAAATAACCAAAATATAGACTAAAAATAATCACTTGCAATACCAATCTCAAACACTATTCTCATTTCTATCTTCATGTTTTGGTTAAAAATAGCAATAAATTGAGTGCAGGGATCCTTAACCTTATTAGAAGTACATCCATGAAGTATACATGGGTACCCAACTTGGCCCAAATAAGGTGGGAGTAAAATATAGTTGGAAACCAAACATTGTGTCTAAAAAATATAGTCTGAGTAATAATAAATTTAATATTATGATTAATAGAATGATTTAATATAATCCCAAAAAACATTAATTTAAACTCAATGAATTTCGATCTCTAAGTTAACACCTGAGGTTAGCCATACCTACTTTGTACCATTCACAGATGCCTCTGTCCTTGCTCCCCAATAAAAAATAAAAAGCAATTCCACATTTTTCCTTTAATATCACACTCAAAAATAACATATAAACATTCATCACACCCTAAGGCACCAAGGAACTATGAATATCACCATGAGGAATTATGTAACCATGCACCATGACCTCAAGCATCATATATTTTTTAATATCAAACTTTAGTCTCAAAAACATGCATCTTTCCCTCACACACCAAGAAACCAAACATCAAACCCTTAGGCATTAGGCCAACATGTGTATCTCATCACACACCAATAAATATTCAATTCACATATAGTCAACAAGAACTCAAAACCTGTTAAAATAAAAATATTGATTAACTGATTCCAATCATTAATTATCTTTCCAATTCCAATTACATTCAATTAATACTTTTGGCTAAAACCAATTTCATGTTAATATTCTAATGACTAGGAAATTACAGTTTTTTCCAAATTAACAATTTTCATAACAATTGTAACAATTTCAACTCATGCTCTAATTACTCCCATTAATATTTCATGTTTCATACCAAAACCAAATACAAGGATCTAGGTTCATGCTATCTGGGTTCTAACCTAGGGACATGGTTATGGACACCCCTCATTGGCCAAAAGTCCATGGACTCATCGTCAAAAGAAATGAAAATAAATTTAGGATTTATGTGCCTTTGGATTCAATCAATACTATGTATTTTCAATTAAAAGTGGTTTCATGGATGGTGTGCATTCATGATCATAAAAGATTTATATAATAAAGAAAGAGAACATACCTTGGGGAGTTATTTTAGACCACCGACCTAAAAGAAAATTGGATAAATATAAGGACTAGGTGTATAGATCAATGAACTACACCAAACCCCCACATTCATAGTTATTGTAACACTCATTCAATATTGGAAGAAGTAGAAGTATGGATAAAAGAAGATAAATTTACCTATTCTAATAAAAACTTACTGAAACATGATCACCAGGTTAAAGAACAGTTGAAAGGATCAAGGTTTGATGTTGGAGGATTTTGCGAGGGATCGGAGAGACCTTCATGATTGTAAATCAAGATTTGGGGTGAAAATAGGGTTAATTAGACCTTTAATGGGTTTTTCTAAGGGAGAAAATATGATTCATCACCTTGGATTTGTAGCTTAACTAGGTGCCACCAACAATATGCAAGCTTCCACCGGCTAGCTGATGGTAACGGGTAGTGAGGTTGTACCACTGGTAACCCCACTAACTAGCTAGTGGGTTTATTATAGTAATCCCAATATACCACGTTCCCACTAGCTAGAAGGTGGGTCCCACCTTCTATCCAATGTTCTTCATGTAGCTTTACCAAGATATTTCCCAATCCACCAGCTAGAAGGTGGTACTGTAGTATTTCCATTGTTGCATGCCACTTCTATCCTTTTCTATTCCACCACCTCTAAATCCCTGACCACCTTCGATACTCTATTTTACCTAGGTAAAATGGATTATTTATAGAATTTAAAATAGAGAAAAAAACATAAATAGAGAACATACCATGGTAAAATACAATGTATTACAAATTAACAATAGTAATTTCCATGAGATTAGTGACCATGTCGGTTAGGAAAGTCCTCCTAGAAAACTAGAAGTAATAATTTGTATATACATATTGTGATCATACCATTTATACTAAGTGGGATCATACTAAATATCTATTGTGCACATGATAAATTTTCATAATAATACATCAGAGGAAAAACAACATAACTGATATACTCCTAGATAGGTCAACCAACCAGTCCCATTCTAATAATGGATAAATCACCAAATAACATGTCCCAATGTAATAATGAAATAAGAATAATATTAATAAAATGGTACCCCACACCACTTTCCAACTGATTTTCCAGTCTCACACCCCAATGTCATACGTCTTGGGACTCCCATGCCATTTTAGTTTAATTATTTAAAATTTCATTCAATAACTATTCAAAAACTAATACAACACATATCATCCCATATTTTTCATGCCAACAAATCCCACATCAAAAGTTCCACACATCACATCTAAGTTCTATCTAAATTGATTTCATCAAAATTACTTCATTAATTCCAACGATGTTCTCACACAAATCAAAAATTTCAATGGAAACAAATTTAATATCTAAATAAAAAGTATAATACTTTTAATGAATGTTGAGTTTAATAAAATAATCACAAAGTTCAAAAATATCAATAGCCACAACAACACATCAATGTCTATATAAATAAAATTTGGAAAGAATAAAAATAATTCAAAAAAATATTGGAAAAATCATAAGAATAAGTAAAACTATTGTAATTTTTCCTCCACCCACCTTAACTAAAATTATAAAAATCAATTATGATTATTAAGATGATATGTGACATCTACCCAAATAAAGGAAAATAAAATATAATTGAATATGTATAACTAAATAAATTCTATACTCTAATTACCTATCTTAATTGATGGTTTTACAGAAACCTCCACTCACAATAGAAATAAAAAAGACACTAACCCCAATAAGATTAACATAGGACTCACAAATACCTATCTAAAATAAGCCATCGTCAAACCACATCCAAAGAACCCCCCAAAAACGAATCTAATTCCTATGATCCCCCCTTGGGATAGAATTAATTAATAAAACCAAAAATGGAGAAGAGTGGGGATCATTCCACAATCCACAAGAATCCCCCCATGGAATAAAATCAAAAGAAAACCAGGGGGTATGGAGCTAACCAAATAATATAGGAGAAGATAAATAATTGAATCAATGGAGTATGACCCCCCAATATGTATGTGAATCCCACTAGACTCCACCACAACATAGTGAATTGAAAAAACACTTATGGTGGGTCCAATCAATGGGAGATATGAATCTACCACTATAATTTCCCCCTTTTCAAAATGTTTTAAAAAATAAATTTGACCACCACCACAAGCTTGACCATGGTATAGTCCAAGCCATGATGGTTCCTCTGAACTCTTCCATGAACTTCCACCACAACCTGACTCCCAAAATATTTTTGTTCCCCCTCACCATGGACAAGGCATTGAAGAAGTGATGTCTACTTCCTCATTTCAGACATGACGTCCCCCAATAAGCCATGATTGATTCCATTCCCTTAACTAGGAATTTTTATGGAGCCTGTTTTACATAAGGAGAGCTTCCAACCAACCCTCCCTTCACCATGAGAACAACCCGGGCATGGTGACCCCCAGAATGGACCAATAACACAATCTATATTCCATAACACCCAAAACTCCTCCTAAGTCCCAATAGGCCTTATAAAAATTTAAATTAAAAGTCATAATGGTCCAAACCATTAAATCATAAACCTTTCAAATCATAAAACCCACCCCCCATATCAAGATAATTGTCCACTTTCGGTGGTACTAACTTTTCCACATAGTTTTAAAACATGATGTAAACATAATACATATTTATTAGGAAGGGGTTTTCCAATGATTATATATTGGAAGATATAACACACACAATTAGAAATTAAAAAACGGATCTTCACATAAATTATCAATATTCAAACACCAAATCACTAAAGAAAAACAAAATAAGGAAAAAATCAAAATAAATCAGGGTACTGGGCACCCATATACATCTTGAATTCACTAGAACATTATTCAAACAAACCATGAATCCACATAAAATGAGCCAAAATAATAGTCCATACATGCATCACATTCTCTCAATGATACTGGATCTCTACTGGTTACTCAATGAACATCTTGATATCCTTGATATCCAACTATTACTGGTCAATGATATTTGAGTCATCTTGAAGTATCAATGAAGTTAAGATACATGGAAGATGTGTATGATCATTTACATATGTGGGGAATCCCCAACTAGTAATCCAACTCACCAATGTTCCCCAACACCTCAAAAAGAATAAAGATTAGTGTGACAATTCAGTTCCCTAACCAAACCTCTACTACCCTTGGCAGGGGGAAACATTCTGGAATATGTGTCTTACAACCTCACCAATAATAGAGCCCTAATTTAGTTGGAACAATATTTTTAATAATCATTCACCACATTGAAACTATCCATAACTATTTGGAGCTTCTCAGTCATACTCTACACCACCTTGAGACCAAGAACAAATGACTCTCCAACTTGAGTACAACACAACAGGGATTTAATAGTCTACAAATTAAATGACTAAAATAGAGGCATGTAGATGGATGAGTGGAAAAAAAAATTTTTGGACTCAAACTATGTTAAGGTTCCTAACCACGACCCACTGAAATCCAAGAGGCATGCTGAAAATACATCCTCCAGCCTCTTGATGGTCTGCTATGGATTTGGTCCATCTAATGGAGGAAATTAGTGTTAAGATATAACTAAATTCCAAATGTGTTACAAAACTCTTCAAGTTCCTCTAGGTAAAATTATCATTACAACATGATAAAATAGACCTTGTGTCTCTATGCATCTGCACAACTTCATAAATATACCTATTTTCTAAAATATCTATAGTCAATGACTTCCTAATCACTAAAAAGTGAGTAGATTTTTAAAACAATCCATAATTACCCAGATATTATGATATCCACCTCAATATAGGGTTAATAACATGATGTAATTCATCAATATTTCCTCCCATTTTATCCCAAGGACATCCAAGGGATGCAACATACCACTAAGAACACGATTCTATTCCTTCACCTAATGAAAAATGAGATTCCACCCAAAAAACTCTACCACTACCCGGTACATTTCTGGACATGAGAACTACGTCCTAAAACCATGGTATATTTTGGAAATATTGGGTGAACTACTAAAGGTAATCCATGAAACTCACAATTTACTCCCATGTGCATAACCATTGAGACAAAAAAACTCCCTCAGAACTACATCTGTGTCTAAATATCCTCTAACGATCCCTTTGGGAATCACAATTTTGGACATTGTTACACATCACCCCTACCTATGAGTCTCCCCAATGTGACTCCTCCCCCTAATTCATCATAGAAGACCACACTATCATTTGAAACAAGAAACCTCTATCATCAACTGCCTTTTCATCAAGGGGTATGAGTACTTACTCATTGATTTCCTTTTAAGATTATTTAGACTCCAAAACAACATTCCTTCAAAATTTCCTTCTTAGTGCATTAACTATGAAATTCTATTTCCACAAGTTATATGAAATTTTAAATCTGTATTCTAGAAGAAACTCCATCCACCTATATATTTATATATTCAGGTCACGCTAATAGAAAATGAACCTTAGGCTCTTCTAAGAACTTGAAGACCACAAAGCATTATAGTATGAGGTAAACTTTCCATGACCTTAAGGTAAACACCACTAATGATAATTATAGATCATGAGTATCCTAGTAACACTCATGGGGGTGTAACTATCTAGACCCATTGGACATGAAAACCTACTCCAGTTTCATGAAACATCCCAAACCTAAACAAAAAGTGTCATAGAAAAATTCATATGTTACCCTATCCTAAATAACCATTGAATTGGGGGTGATTAATAACTGCCCTCTCAAGTAGTCAATAGTTTCCTGAAACTAATTGGTCCAAATGAAATCCTGGTCCTTCTTGTTCAAAATTTTCAATGGTTCTAAAATCAAAAAAAAAATCAACAGTAACCTCCAATAATAACGAGAAAGACCAAGAAAAATATGAACCTATTGAATATTTTTGGGATCCACCCAATATACAACTCTATAAACCTTTGATGGATTCACTATTAATCCTTGATGAGACACCAAATTTCTATGTAAATACACCATCCACATCTAGAACTTGCACTTAGACAATTTCACTTAGAGTTATTTTGTCAAAGATTCTGCAAGATGATCCTTTGATGTCTAGAATGCTCCTCATCCGGCCTCGAGTATAATGAAATTTCTTTAATGGACATGACTATAAACTGGTTAAAAAAACTCATGAAATATAGAGTTTATAAGTCTAATCAATATCATCAGAACATTTTTTTAACCCAAAGAGCATAACCAAAAACTCAAATATCTATATCTACATCCAAAGACATATTTCAAGATATATTCTTCCTTTACCCATATTTGATCATACCTAGATGACACATTTGTCTTAGAGAACTAGAGAACTTCTCTAAACTAGTCAAAAAGATCATCTATTCTCAAAAGGGGGTAATGATTCTTGATCATCACCTGGTTCAGCCATCGGTAGTCTATACACAGCCCTATACCATCATCTTCGTTCTTGGAGAATAACACCGAGGCACCCCATGGTGATAAACTGGGTCAGATGACTCCCATATACATCATATCATCTACCTGAATAATATAATTGTAACACCCGAGACTTTTATGTTATCAAAAGATTCTTTTTCTATACAACACTTTCTTGGCTTGCTTTACACGCAATCGCGACCTTCCTCGATAGCTTGCGTCGTACGCAATACCGAGTTTCACTAAACAACAATATGCTATTAAAACTAGCCGTTATGAATAGTAATAACCACTTTTTGAAATTTTATAAATTTTATTTTTCAAAATGGACTTCATTTTTGGACTCAGAATATCGAATTTAGCGTAGGGTGAAATTTTGGTATTTTTATGAAAACTTTCAATTTTTGATGAATAGTGAAACCACTAAGTGGTAGGTTAAAAACTGAATTTTGCATAAAACTTAATTTTACCTCTTCTGTGAATGGAATTTCGAAAATCCGACAGACACGGTTGATATCAGTAAGTAAAATGTGGTTGAATAAGATAAAAATAATTTTTTGGTCAATAGTAACTTTTTACTTTTTTTACCGCGGTTAATAGTAAATAGGGTAACTAAGGGTAAATATGATATTACTATTACCCTAACACATGTCCTAATTCTATTGTATAAGTGTAATTTGACCAAAAACAACCTTATGAATAAAATATGACCCTTTAGGCCCACTTGGATTAGATTAGGACATTTATTATTAATTTATTTAAAGAAGGGTTAAAATAGTTAAAATCAAAGTTTAATAAGTAAATCATTTTTAATATGGGGTAACACATAAGATAAATTCGACTATAAACATTCATTAGAAATCTAAAAAGATTTCCTACATAATGGTATTTTATTTGTAATTTTTAGACATTAAATAAGTTAATTTATTTATGACACAATGATGATGCAGTAATTATCTTATTAATGAAATATTGACATAATTGATGTTATAAACACCAAAATAAATGTAATTTGAGACTTTTTATGAATTCCACTAATTTTCTAGGTTACTATGATATATTAATGTTGATTTAATCAACTTGGTTCGAACATATAATTCTGTTATGACTTTCACAAAAATCATATATCAAATAGTGTCAAAATTGACACAAAATAGTTTCTAAATCAAATATTATATTATTAATTTTTATTTTATTCCTAAAAATCTAAGGTTCGGCCAAATTACTTATATAAAGATATATATATTAATAATAAACAATTTGGGGTTCGTTTGTCATGTTATAGTAAGTGTATTAACCATATAGTGAAAGAAAACAAAAAGACACGGTAAAAGTTAAATTATTTAACTTAGAGTTAAATCTAATTGATAAGGTTAAAATAATTACCTAAACTTGTAGAAATCCTATTGGTTGATAGGATTTCGACCCATACCCACCTTATCTTCGAAATAAGACCCTTTGGAACCATTATAAACCGATTTTGACTTTAATATAAAATAATATTTTGAGATATTCCTAAGGTGCCCCTCTCGTCCCTTATAAAAGGGCACCTCCTCCCCCTCCTCCTCACACCAAATTGAGCACTCAAGATCGGCCAACCCCTGCTATTTTCTCCTCTCCACTTCCCTAGAATAATCCTAGAGGTCTTGGTCTTCTTCAAAGACCAATCTTAGTTCCCTAAGTGGAGGATTCAAAGAGGCGTTCCAAAGAAGAGGTAATATCCATTACCGATCTTTTCAATTTATTTCTTCTTCAACTTCTTCTTATTTAGTTGTTTCATGATAAAGTAATAACATAAGTATTACTTACATACTGATATGTTATTATAAATATGAAACAACCCTAATTCACCTTCTATCCATCCCACAGAAAAATGAAATCACCGCGCGTGCGTACGTACGGAATACCGTCTCCACGCCGTGGTGTAATCTATTTTCCACCATCACTTTACAAGGATGGGTATAATGGTGTAATGAGTTACTATTTATGATTATTATTAAGTAATATTGATACTGAAATAATATATATATACTCCAATACAATTCCACGATCATAGGAATGATATCATCACTCCTGCGTACGTACAGAATATCGTCTCCACGATGTGATGCGACTCGTTCTACATGATCACCATTACATAGTAATTATATAAATGAATTGAATGAATAAATATGATATATGTTACACTAATACCATTCTGGATATAAGGTATCTATAACCTTAAAATAATAATAAGAATTTATTCGACAAAACACACATAAGAACAAAAGGCAATAAAGACCCGAGTAACAAGTAACAATGAAATATTACTAATAAGAAGCTAAGAATATGACCATATATGATATAATATCAATATTTATGATTCTGGAATAAGTCAATAACATTATTTAAACCATTATACAGGATCTTCGGACACGTACAAAGCAAATCGGACCTAAGGTAAGGGAAATATCACAATCTCATTTTTATCCGAGATTGTTTATTCGTAAGTATTTACTGGGGCGTATTTTATCATCCAAATCCATGTTCCCTCAATATGTAATATTGTTTCCATCCAATTACAATAGTTTAAATCCAATTTTACCCTTCGGTGAGTTTTTAGTAAAGAATAGGAAAAGAATCTTTTGTCGCTTTTTCGTACGAAGTACTTTTTGACTTTTCTGACAAAAGTACGAAGAATGTTTTTTTTAACTTATACGGCATAAATGGATTTTTAAAACATTATTTCCAAGAAGTTTCCTTTACAAGTTTTAAAGTTTATTTTTAATCAACTTCTTTTAGTTTAAAGTTGTGTGACATGATAAGAAAGAAAAAAAACCTTTTTGAAAAAGAAAGGATATTTTCCTCAAGAATTCATTTCAAGTGTTTTATCAAAATTATTTTCCATCTAAGATAATAAAGGATTCTGTTTTTATCCCTATTATGACATTGATTTGATCATGTTGTGATGGAATTATTTTCATGAATTCTTTTATCTTATAATTAGTGTTGCTCACACTATTCTTCTTGGTTTTAGTCAATGGCTGGAACCCGAAGGAACCGTGTTAATGCGGAATGCGATGGGCAATGCAATGATTGTCCCCCTGAGCAACCAAACGATATGGGAGCTGGAATGCAAAATCTTGTAGCCATGCTCACACAACTTTCTCAAGCTATGAATCATGCAGGACTTCCAAACGAGCAAAGGAAGGAGCAACATTCTGTTGAATCCTTCATGAGGCAGCGTCCACCTTCTTTCAGCGGGTCTACTGGTCCATTAGTTGCTGAACAATGGATTAGTACTACTGAAAAGATATTTTCAGTTCTTCAATGTTCTGATCATGATAAAGTCATCCTAGCAGTGTATCGTTTGAAAGGAGATGCTGATCAATGGTGGAATATTATTAAGAATACGAGGCAAAGGGATGAAATTGAGTCTATAGAATGGGACGAGTTCAAGAACTTATTTTTCAATAAGTACTTCCCTCGTATTCTCTGAACAAAGATGGAGAAAGAGTTTCTTGAACTAAAGCAAAGGGATGATGAATCTGTTGGTACCTATGAATCAAATTTTACAAGACTTTCAAGGTACGCATCTGGTATTATTATCCAACCTGAGAGTAAGATCGATCGATTCTTTAGTGGCTTAAAACCAAGTCTTCGAAGGGCGTTAGCCATAAGGGACTTCAATAGCTACGAGGAAATCGTTCGATGTGCTCTCAAATTCGAGATGGAGATTGGAGTAACCCATCAGTCACATGGGTTTGATAAGAAGAGGAAGATGGAATTCAAAGGAAAATTTAAAGAGCACACTGAAAATAAGATGAACTTTCCCTTATGCTCAAAGTGTGGAAAGAAACATGGAGGGAGTTGTCTTAAAGGGATAAGTAAATGTTTTAAATGTGGAAAGGAAGGTCATCGGGCATTTGAATGCCACGATAATGGGAAGAAGATGTCTAATGATGAAAACAAAGGAAGGGATACACAGAATGAACCTACTACACTTCAATGTTTCAAGTGCAAGGAGATGGGGCAATATGCCAATCAATGCCCAAATCCAAGGGTTGATGATGATGGCCGACGTCAACAAAATCTTAAGGCTAAAGACAAAGGAAAGTCACATGAAATTTCTATCAGCGATGTGGAGTACGATAACGAAGTGGTGAAAGGTACACTTACCATCCACTCTAAAGTAGCAAATGTTTTATTTGATTCTGGATCCACCCACTCTTTTATTTCTAAAGAATTTTCTAAGGGTATCACCGTATTACCTCAACAATTAGATGTGGAGTTAGCTGTGACAACACCTAATGGAACAACAGTCGCATCAAAAGGTTATAATTCTTCTCCGATCGAAGTTTGTGGGAAAGTGCTTCCTGCAAATCTTGTGATCCTTCCTTTAGTAGAATTTGATGTGATTCTTGGCATGGATAGGCTTTCTCTACATGGAGCTCATATCAATTGCCAAATAAGGGAAGTCACATTTCATATTCCAGATCAATCTACGATCGTCTATCAATGCAAGGATGAACATAACCTTCCAGTGGAAATTTCTTCCATCTTATGGGTATTGATTCCACTAAATGAAGGTTATTTATCTCAAATGGTTGGTGCGAAACTCACGATTAAGAATATGTCCATTGTACGGGAGTTTGATGATGTCTTTCCGGAGGAATTACCGGGTCTTACACCAAATCGTGAAGTTGAGTTTTCAATAGAACTCGTACCGGGCGCTTTTCCAATTTCAAAGACACCTTATAGAATGGCCCCAATTGAGTTGCAGGAATTGAAGAAGTAACTCCAAGAGAATCTTGATAAGGGATTCATACGCCCTAGTGCGTCACCTTGGGGAGCACCTATTCTATTTGTTAAGAAGAAAGATGGATCAATGAGACTCTGCATTGATTATCGAGAACTTAACAAGATCACTATCAAGAACAAATATCCTCTCCCACACATTGATGACTTATTTGACCAACTACGCAGAGCTCAATACTTTTCCAAGATTGATCTTCGTTCAGGGTATCATCAATTAAGGGTCAAAAGGGAGGATATACAAAAGACGGATTTCCGTACAAGGTATGGACACTATGAATTTATAGTGATGTCATTTGGTCTTACTAATGCCCCTGCTATCTTCATGGATCTAATGAATAGAGTCTTCAGAGACTATCTTGATCAATTTGTGGTAGTCTTTATAGATGATATTCTTGTCTATTCAAAGAGCAAGGAAGAGCATGAAGATCACTTGAGAATTATATTGAAGACCCTGAGAAAGGAGAAGCTTTATGCCAAATTTACCAAGTGTGAATTTTGGCTTCAAAAAGTTTCATTTTTGGGTCACATAATCTCAAAAGAGGGGATATCCGTGGATCCAGCAAAAACAGAGGTTATCGAAAGATGGTCGAGACCAACAACAGTAACTGAGATCCGAAGTTTTCTTGGTTTGGCCGGATATTATCGACGTTTTGTAAAAGATTTTTCACGATTATCTAATCCACTCACCAAGTTGACTCGGAAAGGAGTTAAGTTTGTCTGGACAGAGGAATGTGAAGAGAATTTCAAGGAGTTGAAAAGAAGGTTATCCAGTTCACCTGTGCTCACACTGCCTTATAGTGGAGAAAGGTTTGTGATCTACAGTGATGCATCCAAGAAGGGATTGGGGTGTGTTCTTATGCAAAATGATATGGTGATAGCCTATGCCTCACGACAGTTGAAAATCCATGAGCAAAATTACCCAACACATGATTTGGAGTTGGCTGCGGTAATCTTTGCATTAAAGATTTGGAGGCATTACCTTTATGGTGAAAGGTGTGATATTTATACTGATCATAAAAGTTTAAATATATTTTCACACAAAAGGAGATGAATATGCGTCAAAGAAGATGGTTGGAGCTGATTAAGGATTATGACTGCTCAATCCATTACCACCCTGGGAAAGCAAACAAGGTGGCAGATGCATTAAGTCGACAAGACCATGCTAGTTTATCCATGATGAGGATCACAAAAGATCCAATATTTATGGATTTACAAAGGATGGATCTTGGAATTATAATTGAAGGGGAAAAATATTATCTTTCTCAAATGAATGTTCAACCATCTATACATGCGAAGATTAAGGAGGCACAGAAAGAAGATGTCGAGTTAAAAAAGAAGGTGAGAAATGTTCCTGAATTCAACCTTGATTGTGATGGTATAATAAAGTTCAGGAATCGGGTTTGTGTTCCTCCCATCCCCGAATTAAAGAAGGAGCTGCTGGATGAGGCTCATAGTTCTTCATTCTCTATTCATCCTGGAAGCACGAAGATGTATAGGGACCTGAAAGAGTACTTCTGGTGGGATGGCATGAAAAGAGATGTTGCTGAATATGTCTCTCGATGCTTGGTTTGTCAACAAGTTAAAGCTGAGAGACAGAAGTCTAAGGGGATGTTACAACCATTACCCATACCCGAATGGAAATGGGAAAACATCACTATGGACTTTGTCACAGGACTTCCTAAAACATCCAAAGGCAATAATGCTATTTGGGTCATAGTTGATCGTCTTACAAAGTCTGCACACTTCATTGCTATTAGAGAGGATTTCTCTCTAGATCAGCTTGCCAGGATATATGTAAAGGAAGTGGTAAGATTTCATGGAGTACCACTTTCTATTATATCTGATCGGGATCCGAGATTTACCTCGAAGTTCTGGCGAAGTCTTCAGCATACTCTGGATACAGAGTTGAGTTTCAGCACTGCTTATCATCCCCAGACAGACGGTCAGTCTGAGAGAACAATTCAAACCCTAGAAGATATGCTGAGAGCTTGCTCTATGGATTTCAAGGGAGGTTGGGATCAACACCTACCTTTGGTGGAATTTTCTTATAATAATAGCTTTCACTCCAGTATTCAGATGGCTCTTTATGAAGCTCTCTATGGAAAGAAATGCAGGACTCCAACTTGCTGGGATGAAGTTGGGGAAAGAAAGCTATTAGGACCTGATCTCATTGATGAAATGGCAGAAAAGGTTAGATCTATTCAACAACACATAAGAGAAGCTAAGAGTCGACAGAAAAGTTATGCCGACAACTGAAGAAAAGACCTAGAGTTTGAAGTGCGTGATAAAGTGTTCTTACGAATATCTCCCTGGAAGAGGGTTATGAGATTTGGAAAGAAGGGGAAGTTGATCCCTAGATATATCGGTCCTTTCGAAATACTGGATCGTGTTGGGAAGGTAGCTTACCGATTGGCGCTTCCACCGAATCTCTCTCAAGTTCACGAAGTGTTCCATGTATCTCTCCTGAGAAAGTACATACCAGATCCTTCACATGTACTCAGCTCAGAAGTTGTACCGCTGGAGCAAGATCTTTCTTATGAAGAACAGCCGATAGAGATTCTGGATCGTAGCGAAAAAGTCCTACGAAACAAGACCACTCGATTGGTGGATGTTTTATGGAGGAACCACCAACTTGAAGAAGCTACATGGGAGCTTGAGGATATGATGAGGGAGAAGTATCCTCATCTGTTTGTTACAAAGTGACGAATTTCGAGGGCGAAATTCTTTTTTAAGGGGGGTAGAATGTAACACCCGAGACTTTTATGTTATCAAAGGAATCTTTTTCTACACAACACTTGCTTGGCTTGCTTTACACGCAATCGCGACCTTCCTCGATAGCTTGCGTCGTACGCAATACCGAGTTTCACTAAACAACAATATGCTATTAAAACTAGCCGTTATGAATAGTAATAACCACTTTTTGAAATTTTATAAATTTTATTTTTCAAAATGGACTTCATTTTTGGACTCAGAATATCGAAATTAGCCTAGAGTGAAATTTTGGTATTTTTCTGAAAACTTTCAATTTTTGATGAATAGTGAAACCAATAAGTGGTAGGTTAAAAACTGAATTTTGCATAAAACTTAATTTTACCGCTTCTGTGAATGGAATTTAAAAAATCCGATAGACACGGTTGATATCAGTAAGTAAAATGTGGTTCAATAAGATAAAAATAATTTTTTGGTGAATAGTAACTTTTTACTTTTTTTACCGCGGTTAATAGTAAATAGGGTAACTAAGGGTAAATATGATATTACTATTACCCTAACACATGTACTAATTCTATTTGATAAGTGTAATTCGACCAAAAACAACCTTATGAATAAAATATGACCATTTAGGCCCACTTGGATTAGATTAGGACATTTATTATTAATTTATTTAAAGAAGATTTAAAATAGTTAAAATCAAAGTTTAATAAGTAATTCATTTTTAATATGGGGTTATACATAAGATAAATTCGACTATAAATATTCATTAAAAATCTAAAAAGATTTCCTACATAATTGTATTTTATTTTTAATTTTTAGACATTAAATATTTTAATTTATTTATGACACAATGATGATGCGGTAATTATCTTATTAATGAAATATTGACATAATTGATGTTATAAACACCAAAATAAATGTAATTTGAGACTTTTAATGAATTACACTAATTTTATAGGTTACTATGATATATTAATGTTGATTTAATCAACTTGGTTCGAACATATAATTCTGTTATGACTTTCACAAAAATCATATATCAAATAGTGTCAAAATTGACCCAAAATAGTTCTTAAATAAAATATTATATTATTAATTGTTATTTTATTCCTAAAAATCTAAGGTTCGGTCAAATGACTTAGATAAGGATATATATATTAATAATATACAATTTGGTGTTCGTTTGTCATGTTATAGTAAGTGTATTAACCATATAGTGAAAGAAAACAAAAAGACACGGTAAAAGTTAAATTATTTAACTTAGAGTTAAATCTAATTGATAAGGTTAAAATAATTCCCTAAACTTGTCTAAATCCTATTGGTTTATAGTATTTCTACCCATCCCCACCTTATCTTCGAAATAAGACCCTTTGGAACCATTATAAACCGATTTTGACTTTAATATAAAATAATATTTTGAGATATTCCTAAGGTGCCCCTCTCCTCCCTTATAAAAGGGCACCTCCTCCCCCTCCTCCTCACACCAAATTGAGCAATCAAGCTCGGACAACCCCTGCCATTTTATCCTCTCCACTTCCCTAGAATAATCCTAGAGGTATTTGTCTTCTTCAAATACCAATCTTAGTTCCCTATGTGGAGGATTCAAAGAGGCGTTCCAAAGAAGTGGTAATATCCATTACCGATCTTTTCAATTTATTTCTTCTTCAACTTCTTCTTATTTAGTTGTTTCATGATAAAGTAATAACATAAGTATTACTTACATACTGATATGTTATTATAAATATGAAACAACCCTAATTCACCTTCTATCCATCCCACGGAAAAATGAAATCACCGCGCGTGCGTACGTACGGAATACCGTCTCCACGCCGTGGTGTAATCTATTTTCCACCATCACTTTACAAGGATGGGTATAATGGTGTAATGAGTTACTATTTATGATTATTATTAAGTAATATTGATACTGAAATAATATATATATACTCCAATACAATTCCACGATCATAGGAATGATATCATCACTCGTGTGTACGTACGGAATACCGTCTCCATGATGTGATGCGACTCGTTCTACATGATCACCATTACATAGTAATTATATAAATGAATTGAATGAATAAATATGATATATGTTACACTAATACCATTCTGGATATAAGGTATCTATAACATTAAAAGAAGAATAAGAATTTATTCGACAAAACACGCATAAGAACAAAAGGCAATAAAGACCCGAGTAACAAGTAACAATGAAATATTACTAATAAGAAGCTAATAATATGACCATATATGATATCATATCAATATGTATGATTATGTAATAAGTCAATAACATTATTTAAACCATTATACAGGAGTTTCGGACACATACAAAGCAAATCGGACCTGAGGTAAGGGAAATATCACAATCTCATTTTTATCCGAGATTGTTTATTCGTAAGTATTTACTGGGGCGTATTTTATCATCCACATCCATGTTCCCTCAATATGTAATATTGTTTCCATCCACTTACAATAGTTTAAATCCAATTTTACCCTTCGGTGAGTTTTTAGTAAAGAATAGGAAAGGAATCTTTTGTTGCTTTTTCGTACGAAGTACTTTTTGACTTTTCCGACAAAAGTACGAAGAATGTTTTTTTAACTTATACGGCATAAATGGATTTTTAAAACATTATTTCCAAGAAGTTTCCTTTACAAGTTTTAAAGTTTATTTTTAATCAACTTCTTTTAGTTTAAAGTTGTATTACATGATAAGAAAAGAAAAAAAAACGTTTTTGAAGAAGAAAGGATATTTTCCTCAAGAATTCATTTCAAGTGTTTTATCAAAATTATTTTCCATCTAAGATAATAAAGGATTCTGTTTTTATCCCTATTATTACATTGATTTGATCATGTTGTGATGGAATTATTTTCATGAATTCTTTTATCATATATGAATTGATTTCTGATGTCATGATGTTTCAGGAATCCCATTTTTGTTACATGTGTTGTGTGATGATGTATGATTTATGATTATGTGGCACACATAAGAAAGGATTCATTATAAGATGGGTGGGACCTATATCTCCCTCCAATGCATTGGGTAAAGATTTTATATCTCATGAGATAGACATGGCTGGAACGGAAGGTTATTTCGGTTCAGTGATACAGGACTGAAACGAGGAATGAACTCGGTTCAGAAAGGGACTTTGTCCACAAAGATAGTCTTGGCAATGAGTCATGACTAACAAGAAATGATTTTCCATGATTATGTGTGCATGCCACAAAGTTTAAAGTTTCATGTTATGATTATGGGGATCTCATTTTCAATTCTATGATTTATTCCATGTTAAGATATTATGATCTCTTTTGCAGGTTATGATTTTCAAAAAGATATGATATGATTTTTATTTCCTTTATTTTCCCTTGCTGAGCATTTGAGCTCACCCTTTTATGTTTTCTTTTCCCCAGGTCAGGAAGATGGATATTAAGTAGAATATGCTAAAAGGGACCCTAGATATGATGAAATAAATGGGAGACACTGTAGAAGATTTATGAACCAGTTGTTTATGTTTCCCAGTTTCTAAAGACACTATACCTATGCGGTCCTTTGTGGTTTTGTCATATGTTGTAATAAGTGTGCTTAAATTTTGAAGTATTAACAATGTATGTAAAGTATGGGTCGTTATAATAATCATATAACTCAAAAGGTGACATTTGATAAGAGTACATCAAAATTGGGGATACAATATTTTAAAACTCTATCCTAAATTTAAAATTTCATCATAGAGGTAGTGCCACAACCCCTACAAGTAAAACATATGAAAACTTCCCAATGACTCTAAGAGCCTCTACCTCCTCAATATTCACTAAATAAACTAACCACTCTACCATCATGTAAATAATGGGATCCACATACCTACTGACCATATAATAACCCTTCTTAGAAATGAATACTACACACTAACCACCCCCATCAGAGAATGTGACTCTCTTATGAAAGCAATCAATAATATAATAGATGATATACAACCAATACATGTCATGGATGAAATCATATGGAGATATTTTTAGTAATAAGAGATCACCACATAACTAATTCTATCCCATCATCAATCTATACCCAGACACACATCAATCAAATAGGTCAATCCACCAACTAAATTTGTTAAATCTAGGGGCACAAGAAGCCTATCCACATCTATTCCCAACGAATAGACTATATAATCTAAAAGAATGCAGTGTGGGGATATTAAATCATTTAAATAAGAAAAGAGAGTATTTCATAAGCTATTAAATTTTATGATAACTGGCCCCTCTAGTGCTATCATCTCCATGGAATTAAATTGTGAACACCCTACTTCTCTATCTCACTATTTTCAGCCACCACTACTTTATCAAACCAACTCGAGTCAAGTGATAACATCACCCAAATTGGACCACCATAAATATTGATGTATGTTCCTAATATCCATGATCTGGATACAAGAACTTGAGTATCATACAAGGGGTCATGGGAATGATCTAACCCTCAATGGATATATGATAAGTTAGAAATAAAAAAAAATTATAAAAGATTTATAAAAAACATCATATATCAGAAAAAACACAACTAAAAGGTCACATACAACAAGAAGATAATTGGGTTATAAGTTGAAGACCGAAAAAATGGAACTAGAATAAACCCATGGTTCTATCTCCACATAACCGTATAACATCACCATCCCAACCAACTAGAAGGAAACATGATCCAAGAGAGCCATCCTTTCCATAATACTCTACCCTTTACCTATATCTTATAAGACCAAGGCCACAAACACAAAAAGGAAAAAATGTAGGATTTCAACACTAAATATTAATATTATACCACCCTAAATATATATAACTTCTATGAAAATTCAACTAATAGTTTTTATATAAAACAATTTTAAAAAAATTAAAAAAAATTCATTTTCTATTAAAATTAGACCATTGGTTTTCATTACAAAAAACATTACATATTTAAATAAACAAATAAATAGGAAATAGAATTTTTTCCATTAAGAATAATTTGTTGGAATAAATATGTTTCAAACATCACATATATATAAAATAGGAATATCAAATAAAATGAAATGTATCCTCAATACACCAATGGTAAATTCACAAAAAATGGGTGTACACAAATATGAAAAACCAAACTAGATATCATAAGTGATCTCAAAAGATTATGATAATTTTCACACACCCTAAGGCTACCAACTAGAAACCATGGAATCATGTGAATCAAACCCAGTAATAGATAACTACACTAGGGATCACATTTGTCAACTTTTTCCCCATACCACAATATTTCTCCAATGTTCTATTACATTATCACAACATTTAAGAAAGAAATTTCACACTAAAAGAATAATTATCCAAGGAAAATCCATTTCATTTCATGCCGATATTAAAAAAAACAATCTCTATAGTGATACCACACAACATTCATGATTTAAAAAACCATTTACTTTTACAAAATAATTATTAATGAAATTTATCAAGCAATTCATGTGGATCGAAAAGAGAACTCAATAAAAACCCAATTTTTAGGAAAATATCTCCATCAAACTAAAAGATAAATTCACCTATCATGGAATTAAAATCATAATGTTTATAAATCAAAAGCAAATGGATTCATAAGAATATAAGTTATGCTAGGGGATATACCATTGGATAGAGTCACCAACCACAAAATAGATGAAAACCTTATTTTTTTCAAATACAGTGATCGAAAACAAAGACATATACTCGTCATGATCCCACATCTACAAATAACATAATTAATTATTCATCCAAAATGTTAGATATAAGAATCACCGCATGATTATTTTCCAAAAGATCAAGGGGAATATATATCAAGGAATAATTTAGGGAAAAGATAAAAAAACAAAAACAAAACATTCCATGATGTGATCCACCGAAAATGGACAATTATAACTATGTAATCAAGGGGGTGGGGGTCCTATATTGAATCATAGATATATTTGTTTGAGTTAATGAGGGATTATGAGAACATTACAGTTAATACTAGTTAATGGATTTTGGGTAATTTTTTTTATAGGTTTATATTTGGTTGCATGGTTAGGATACAAAATATTAAAACTATTTTAATACCATTTGGTATCCATTATCCCTTGAAATCCCTATCATGTGATTTCTTAGTAATGTCCAAATAGTTATACAAATGATTCTCAAGATCTATGAAATCCTCCATACTAAAACCCAAATTCTCGCATAGTTTTCTTAGAGTCTCACATAGTAATATATCCCATTATCAAACTATGAAAATAACTACAAGGAATCATTATCCAAATAACACAATTAATACTAGTCATGTGCATAAACCATGTTCCATGCTTGTTTTCCTCAATACTCCAAATTTTTAGCCACCGACTCCCGAAAGCCTCTAAAACCTCACAAAAGATAAACCAAGATTTAAATTAATCATACCATTGACCAAGAGGGTGTCACATACGTGCACACACTTAGGTTGAGATCCCTGAAGATGAGGAACATCCAGACGTCATCCCCTACCCACCCCATCTCCACTTCTTGGATAATAAGCCTACTTCCCAATTTTGATAATATGGCCTCACTAGAGGATTCTTTTGACATTGATGTTGAACTTGACCACCACTGACCATGGCCCCCACATACAAAGTAAACTAGCCCAATTTGTTTAAAAAATCATCAGAACTACTAGCCTTAGAAGGTCAGAATCATGTCTATTGGGGTTAACTCCCCATTATTCAAACCTTTAAAGGACCTAGAAAAAATTATTTATTTATAATATCTCTTTTCATATAGGAACCCATATG
Organism: Viscum album; assembly: GCA_963277665.1. Classification (NCBI taxonomy): domain Eukaryota; kingdom Viridiplantae; phylum Streptophyta; class Magnoliopsida; order Santalales; family Viscaceae; genus Viscum; species Viscum album. The sequence continues at coordinate 279,224,220 of OY728137.1, forward strand.
GATCACCTATATTGGTATCAATCCATGTGAGTGCATATGATCAGTTACCTCTTCCTTCATCTATACCTCTAAATACATCAAAAACACAAGTATTGTAACTATATACTAGAAAGATGTGTAGAGTTCCTTCTTATGACATCGTTTATGTTACTCTTAATCAAGTAAAAGATTATGTGTGAAATTAAGAAGATCCTTAGACGTGATCCCAAGCTCTCAAAGGGATATAATCTTATGATAAAAAGAAATAATTTCCTTTATCTTTTCTACATTAATGGTTGATAGAAAGAACTCCACTCTGAACACCTTATATAATTATTACCATGAAACATTTTACTCCTCCCACTCCCCATAAAAAATCATCCACCACTACAAAACTACACCACTCATATGAATGACTTCTAATAGAACCCATTATTCCACTCGGGCCCAAATAAAGTAGAAATAAATCTTGATTTCCTACAACTAGTATCCATACCTATATCTGAGACACTTGCCTTATACTTCATAAAAGATTTCAGTGGAAAGGAATGCAATTTACTTTTCCACTACTCATCATACTCAACCAATTCGACCCTTAGCAATCAACTGGGTTAGCCTATTGAACCTGACCATCCTAAACCACACATGGAAAATTTCTGGGAACCATAAATGGAATGGAAAAAATTATTTCCTATGATATGTCATATGGAATATTAAGTTCATTTAATGAAAGTAATTTTAGATTACTAAATTCAACCCATTACACCACAAGTGAAAATAATAATGATGCGTGTACCTTTCCAAGTTCTCTAACCTAAAAGATACACTACTTTACTTGGTCATTCAATGAGCTTAGAGTCCTTTTATTGAATCATAGGGGCTCTTAAAATCCTATTCCCATGTTTTTATCCCTAGTTTATATCACAAACCAAGGTCCGAAGAATTTTTCCCCTATCATTCCATGTAGTCCTCACAATTTTCTAACTCCAAACTCAATCCTATATCTCAACCTAATCCTCTAAAACCAGTCTATCAGGACCCATCCCTAAAACATTTCACTTCTCAGGATGGTATTGAATGAAGAGAAATAATGAACATTGATTCCCAACTTTAATAAGCTCTAGGTTAACAATTGGAACCAAGGGAATGAAAATATCACATATATAAGGGATTACCCTCAATTATTTAATATTGATCAGAAGATTGGATAAACCAAACAACAACAAATCCATTGAATAAAATAAAAAGGAAATCCCAAAACCATCCAATAATTAATGTATAATGTAAATGACTATAAAAAGTGTCTTGAAATAAATACCCAGAAGTAATCCTAACATATTGACTAAGCAACATATCCAACATCTAGGCTAATAGTGACAAGATCATCCTATAAAGTACTCTAAAAACATGAAAAAGAAATCTTGTGTATATGTTGGGTGATCATGATTTATTTTGCACATATGAAAAGTAAATACTAATACACCATTAAAAAAACCAATATACACCATGATAGGAAAACTAACTTGTATCATCCTAACCATGGAACTCTCACAAAATAATTCCTCCAAGTGTAATAGTATAATAGGAACCATATCTATTAAAGGGTACCCTTAATCTATTTCCCAATTATTTTATGCTTTCATTCCCCAATTCATATGTCATGTCCCCCCCATAAAATTCATATAATAATGTTTAAAGACACTTTGAAAACTACATAACATCACAACAAGAGATACTAGGTAATCCACATTATATCATGCACCTCACATGCAATTTGTCATGATATACACAACCTCTCATAACCATTATAACATAAGTTGGATAGTAAAGTATTTTGAATATGAAGTACATCAAACTCATGGCCTCCACCTCCCATATATGACCCACTCTATGAATATTCTAATCCTCTCATAAATCAAAATAGTTAGTGCACTATATCCATAAGGAATCATATCCCACATAGGGATCAGGTAAAATATGGTAATCATAAATTCACCCTAAACATAAATGAGGTTTGGGAAAAACACCCAGAACCCAAAACCTTTGGGAATCAGCGTAAACCCACAACTCAGTTGGAGTTCATAGAGAAAACATAAGAAAAAATACAATATATAATAGTTAAACATGAGAAAATTCTATTGGTTCAAAAAAACAAAAAACACTCAATTACCATGACCTCTACATCACCACTATGGCACAACAACATTGTTTTCATACTCTCAATGCCTCACACCAAAAAAGAAATCAGAACACATGATACATTCCATATTTTATTTCAAGTCGTCTCATTTCCCGATTTCCTCATTTACCAACCATCTTCATTTATAAAGCCCATTCATTTAATATTTAATGATAAAAACATTAACTATGCTTCCACACTAATATAAATTGTTCATTAATCATTACAAACCATTTCCTTTCATTTTCATCATTAAAATTTCATTCCATAACAATTTAAAAAATAATAAAACACATAACATCCCATAATCATCTTTCAAATAACTAGGCATTACAATTACCCGAATTCACATTTTAGTTTTTACCAGAGAAATTTTGTTAAAATTATATTATTATTTAGAAAGGTTTTCTCACAAAAATCCAATATTTCATTGGAAACCAATTTATTAGTTGAATATAACTTATTATAAATTTTCATGCATGAAGAGTTTAATCGAAAAATAAAAATAAGGATAAAAATTTCAATAAACATAAAAACACATTAATATTAAAAATACAAATTAAGAAAGAATAACAAGCACCTCACCAATATATGAAAAACCCACTAGAATAAGTAAAATTCATGTGAATTCTCCCATCCCTTTTAATTTTAGTTAATCTAATAAATTATCTATATTAAATATATATATTCTATCTATATAAATATATGAAAATAAAGAGATTCACACTTGTAAATATTATGAGATAGATAATGAGGATCACCTTCCTTAATTGAATATTTAAAGGAAACCATCACATACAATATAAGAAACAAGTGATCAAGCCCCTCCATTAACAAAACATAACATAAAAAAATCATAGACATAAGAATATATTATCAAAATACACCCAAAGATCTCATAAAATAAGGTTTCCTATTATTTTGATTCTCCTCATAAAAGAATAAGTTTATAAAGTAAAAAAATGACGAAAAGGGATGAAGATACCTCAATCCCTAAGACCAGGTCTAATGATTCAAGAGGCGAAACTCCCCAATAAAGATGATAAAAAGGGCTCGAAGGGGTCTAGATTCGACAAGAATAAATAAGAAGATAAATAATGAAAATAAGGGAGTCTTTGTCACTATTTATAAGTGAAGCCTATTGGACACTACCACAACATGGTGAACAACCGAAACACCCATGGTTGGTACGTTTAAAGGGATATATGAATATCTAATGGTAATTTTCCATTTATATTCACATTTTAAAAACTAAACATGATCACTACCATTTTATATACATAAATAAAATATTTAAAAAATAGAAATCATGCTCAACCTTATCGGAAAAATGATAAGGACAAATAACACTCATGTGATTTATCCCCCCACCCCAATTCCAATTAATAAAATAAATTATTTTTTATTATTTAGATATGTATTTTATGATAAAATTGAATAAAATAAAGATATTCACACATTTACATATAAAGAAGAAGAGGACTTGGACCCCTACCTCAATTGAATATTTATTGGGAACCACCACTCAAAATAGAAGAAATAAGAGATTAACCCTATTAAACTTGAAGGGGAAATATCCAAAATATATCTAAAACAATATATCATCATGAAACATACAAATAAAACCAAAAATAGGTATTAAAATTTATATGATCTTCCCTAGAATAGAATAAGTTAAGAAAATTAAAAGAAGAATATATGAGATCATACCTCGATATAGAAGACTTGATTGGATGATTCAAGAGGTTAAACTTCCCAGGGAAGATGATAAATATGTAACCAAGAGATTTAGATTAAACCAAAGTCTATAATGGAAGATAAATAATAAAAAAAGGGAGTTTTATCCCCTATTTATAAGTGAATCTTACTCGACTCCACCACGACTTGGTGAATAGCCAAAACACTTATGGTGGGTTTGGTCAAATGGAGACCTAAATCTAAATCAGTTGTTTCCCCTTTTAATGAAGGTCTTAGAAAATAAATATGGCCAACACCACGGTCTCAACCATGGTGTAGTCTGTGCCATGGTAGTTTGTTGGACATCTTATATGGCCATCCACTATGCCCAGAATACAAATACTTGGTGGTTATTTCCCCAACATTTGCAAGGCCATAACATGGTGAGGTCAAGCTCTCCATTTTGGTTAGGAGGCCTACCAAGATTCCATATTTGATTCCATTCCATTCACTATGTGTTTTTATGATTCTTGTTTTACATAGGGTCAGTTCTCACCCAACACACTTATCACCGTGCCCACATCCATGGTGTGTGAACCCCATAAAGACCCAAGACCCTCCTATATCTTCCAGAGCACCAAACAAATCCTCATCCCCACCATTAAGAATTGATAAAACCAAAAAGTAAAGTTGATAAAGGTCTGTACCATTAAATTCGATACCTCTCAAAAAATTCTCTTCCTTAAGAATAAAAAATTAACCCAAAACCTAGAAAGGGAAGGGGGTCAAAAAAACTATTCCATGTGATACCTCTTAGGGATCACATTATATTTGAAAAACAACCACCATCTCACACCATCCTCTTGACACCTATATTTAATACTACCATCATTATAACCCATTCAAACTATATAGATACTAAGCCAACAAATTTCAAAACAATCACACAATACTACCCTCAAGCACAAAAATCATGGAAAACAACCCACTATATCAAGATATTGTATGATTTTGGTGGAATTTTCTCACCCGCATGGTTTTAAAACGTGTTTTAAACATGACTCATATTGTTTCGTAAGGGATTTCCCCCAATTTATATGATGTAATCTATAACACACAATATTAGAAAGGAAAAAAATACTCATCTCATAAATTCAAAAGATTTAGACATCACACCATCCAAGAAAAAAAAACAAGGTAAAACTATAGAAACTAGGGGTACTTGGTAAAAATATACATATTTCACTCCCAAATACTCCCCTCTAAGAAAGCATGTCTCCACATCACAATAACAAAAGGAATAGTCCATAAACATAACACTTTGTCTCAATGATCCTAGATATCTACTAGTCCATCCATGAATATCACATATCCCTTGATATCCAACTCCCTCTTTGTGAATGATATGGGATTCATCAATAAGATATCTATAAATATAATAAACTTGGTAGATATCATAGGTCCTATCCATCTTCGTCGAATGTTCCATCTTCTAAGATTCCTTGACAATGCGGGGTAAAACATCTAAAGGCCTACAAATCAGAGGTGAAAATATACTACCTCGACCTAACCTTTAATACACATGATGAGATGAAGCCATTAGGAATATGTGGTATACAACTTAAAAATCCAATGTACTATTTAAATATTCAATGTAAGATTTATGATGGTCATGTACCACCATGAACCTCTCACTAATCATATAGACTATCTTGATCATTCTATAAACCACCTTGAGACCAATAATTGATGACACTATGACTTTAGTCCAACTTAGTATAGATTAACATAACCTTCTATAAAGTTCATAAAAATTAGTTGTGTCAATGGATGAGGTGTAGCTATTTTTGGTGGTGAACTCAAACATGGGCCAGTGCTTGACCCAAGACTCCAAAAATTCAAGGCACATTCTTGCATCATATCCTCCATTGTCTAGATGATCTACACTATCTCCTCATCTGACTATGGGATAAAAGTAGTGATAAGGCATAACTGAGTTCCAATGGCATACTATAGCCCCCTTTAAATTCTCAAGGTTAAATGATCATTTGGGTGTGATACAATAGACCTTCTAACTCTATGCATCCACACGACCCCATCTACATACCTCCGTGCCAATGCTTGAAAACTCTGAACTCCACGATCACCATAATGTGAGTATATTTCATCAACTAGTCTGTGATTGCCCATACATAATAAAATAATCCCCAATACTAGGGTATTCCAGTGATAAAATCCATATATATTTCATCTCATTTCAACTCAAAGACATCCAATTGATAAAATAGACCACTAAGAACATGATATTGTGCCATCACCAATTAGAAAACCAAACACCACGCCATAAAATAAGTCACTACCCATTTCATTCTGGGAACTAGAACTATGCCTTTAAACCAGGGTACATTTTGAAAGATCTTGGTTTCACCATTAATGGTGATCTATCAAACACAAAATAAAATTCCTCACACATCACTATCTGGATGAAAAGACTCTTCTAAAACAATATATAGTTTGAAAAATCCTCTGACATCCTTATATGAAATCACCAAGGAAAAAAATATTCATTCATCACCCATGCCTATGTTTTTTCCAACCGATACTCCTTCAACTATAGCCTTAGAGAAGACAAAATTATCATCTGAAATAAGTTTCTGCCATAATCAACCAACTTTTCCTCAAGGTGAATGTATAAAAACTACTATATTTCCCTCCAAGAATATAAATACTCTCAAAAATAATTCATTCATTAATACTCATTTACCTAGATTTAACATTCCCTTCCCCCAAGTTGTTGAGAGATATTAATGTCATTGCCTTGAAGAAACAAAATCCACCACTGTTATTGTTGATTTAGGTTGCAAGAGTATAAAACGTAACAAAAAATCTTCTGATTAGTGAATACCAAAAAATTTCCTATGATGAGGTAATGTGACCATAGTTTTAAATAAAACAACACTAACAATTATTTATGTGTAAATCCCACTAGATTCCACCACATTATGGTGAATAGACAAAACATGCTAGTGGGTCTAGTAAATGGTAGATCCAAATCTCCCACAGTTGAATCCCTATTTTCAATGCATTTTCAAAACTAAATAATACCACCACCATGTCCCACACCATGACATTCTTGAATCAATGGTTGTTACTATAGAATATTCCGCAACCAACCACTATATAATGGCTCAAAACACTTTCAGATTTTTCTCTCACTTAACCAAAGGCCATGACACGGTGAGGTCTAGTTCCCCATTTTTAATAGGATTTCCCCCAATACGAAACACATATTTCTACTCATTCACATTTAATTTAAATTTGTATCATTTTATTTAGGGTGATCTACTGGAGAAAAATCTATTCAACACACCTACCACCAGAGTGTGGTAAAATCCATTATACTCATAGACCCTATCATAGGCACTATAAAACCCCTAAACTCTTTCGAGGAACTAAAAAAATGGAAATATATTAAGTAAAGGTTGAATAGTTATGTACCATTACATACACTTCTCTCCATAAATAAAAACTCCATCAGATGTTGATATTCTATCATCAACATTTCTAGTGAAATATATATTAATATATCGAAGGGAGTCAATACTTAAATTATTGTTTTATAAAAATAGATAATTGATTATACATTTGATGTATTGAATAATTCTATTTATATCTATAATAAGTGGTTCTTTTAGTTCACTTTTAAATCTAGCATAAAATATAACAACATATACAAGATCCTATCAAAACTATTTTCAAGTATAGTAAGCTCCCAATAAGTTTTTAGAACTCTCTTAAATCAACTTCCTTTCTTTATATACCCATTTGTACCTTAATTACCACATAATTTATGGCTTAATCCTTCTTCAAAACCTTAATTCAAAACATATCCATAAGTTATTTGGAATACTTCTTTAAAGGAAGAAGAACATGATATTTTATTGATATGTTTATCGACCTGATAAGTGCTTTATTATCCCAAGAATGGAAATTTCAAACACATTATTAATCTATGAATAAAGTTATTTATAAAACAAATATTCAATTATAGTAAATATTATATGATCTACAAAGAGAATGACAATTAAAGATTCCAAATTATGTTATTTGATGTATCGATTTTTTCCCATAATAACATCCAAGATTGAAACATTAGATTTATTTCACGAAGTCACTTGTTTTATTCTGGATAATGAATAGAAACATGAGTATTATGTATATAAAATAAATTAACAAAACTTTATTCACTCGTAAAGTAATATTATAAAAAGTTTACATGAAACTTAGTATTACACACAGTATATTGGTTCATAAAATGGTTGACTATATACCATAAAAGTGTATAAAACAAAATAGGAAAATAAATAAATAATAATAATTTCTTCACAACACATAAATCCTTGAATAATTCATAGAGACATTTTTAGAAAATTTTCTTTTTAATTTAATTAATTTAAATCTTACCAATTTATTAATTTAAGGGTGATTTTTTCATTTTTCAATTATAAGAATTATTTTTATTAAATTTTAAAAATAAAATATTTGTTTTTTTAGTATTTTATTGATCATTAATATTAATTGGTAAATTAATTATTTTTATGTGGTGATGTTATAATAGTTTTCAATTAGAGAAGGAATTTTGAAAATGTTTGGAATGTATTTTTTTCATTTGAATTTTACTCAAGTATATTTTACATAAAAGTTTCTATATGTTAAATATAAATTTGGGTTTTTATAAAAAAATGAATCATTTTGGCATACTTGATTTATTTTATGAACTTGGGATGGATCAATCATTATCACAGAGATAATGGGACATCAATATAATATGGAATATTTTCATCAGTCTATACATCACTATAATGATTAGGATAAAGTTTTTTCCAACAAATATTAAATTAAACTAGAGAAACCTCTAGTTAGGTTATTATTATTTTCAAATACATGTATAAAATTTCAAGATTCCATTTGACTCAATTTTTTTACTTTCCATTATTTTAATGGATGAAACCCTATCCTCCCCTCAACTTTTTATTTTAGGTGTTATTTAAATTTGGAGTAGGAGATTCCATCACTATGAGTTATCTAGCATTTTACTACATTTTTAATATTTTTCTGATAAATTTTAATTATACTTTATTTTTTATTCCCAATTTTATATTTTAATAAAATTTATATTTCTCTATATCTCTCACCCTCTATCTATTAAGACCTCTCACACTCAATATGGTGAGTGAATAAATTGATTCTTGGCATTGGGAGATAATTACACAATATTATTTAATTATTTATAATTAATTATTAATCATTTTATCTTTTATGTGGTGAGGTAGGGTGCAGTGTTTTTGATTGGTGGAATGGTCATCCATAAATCTATGGAGTGAATCCTCAACTCATTTTATTCTCTAAAAAATAACTATTCCCTTACTTATCTTATAATTTCTCTTCATTTGGTAGAGTATAGTTTTATCAAGGGAAAAAATCACATATGGTGGAGTCGAGTCTTGGAAGGTGTCATGATCTTAGTTGAGGTGTGTACATCATTATTAACTATTGGAGGAAGTGTATTTTGGTATCCCAAAGACAACTCATATTTATGATAAAATTATAACTCAGAGTAGAAGATTATAGTTCATGTATAGTGGGATTCACTATCAACTAGAATTAAAAAAAAATTACAAATCATTAATGAATCTGAAAAACTAACCCTAGGACCAAGATTTTTCATGATAACTTATTCATTATATTTTCATTAAATGTTTATTTTCTTATTTTTCATTTACAATCTAAACCTTCATTTTTTATAGTACATTTATAAAATATAGAAAACTAAATAAAATAATAAATTGATTAATAATAGTTGGAGTTTGACTGCAAAAAATCCTCAAGAGAGATGACCATGGTTATCCACTATGTTGCACTATGACAATAATCATTAGATTTTTCAAACCCTGTAATTTTTGTGACAATAATGTTTATCTTTGTGGATTATTATTCATATAACCAAACATAAAATGAAAAAAATAAATCATTAAAGAGTAATGTATTATTTATAATCATCAATGAAAATTAACGTAATATTATTTGTGATGTGATAAGTTAGAATGTAATGAATTTATAGGATGTAATGGATGTAATGTTGGCATCATATGACTATTATAAATGGGTAAAAATACATTTTCTATAATACTAGAAAACATCTAACCATTTTTGAATTACCAATATGTAGTGAATATATATAGTGTTTATTGACATTATAAAAACATATGTTTTTATTATAAATAATTTATAGAAATTGTAAATTTTCTTTAATAGAATTAAAGATACTAGTTCATTGGTGAATATTTCTTTTATTGTAAAGAAATTTTATTTATAGAAAATGAAATTTTTCAAAATTTATTAGATTTAAAGAATTATTTTAATAAAAAATTATTATTGAAATAAAATAATTAATAATTAAATAATTAAAAATAATATATGAAATAATATAGGAATTTTGAGGAATAAATATTTAATGATTCATATCTAAAGAAATATGTTTTATTAGAAAACATGATTTTTATTATATATTATATGTTTTAATTTAAAATTTAAATTTAACATATCCAGTTTATAAAATTTAATTAAATATACTATCTATATATTTATATAAACAAATAAATTTAAATTTATTGATTAATTTTTAATTTTTTATAAATAAGAAGAAAATAATTTAATGTTTGAATGGATACTTATCTATTTTTTTTATATTGCTTGTTTTTATTTTAAAAATCTAAATATACCATGGTTTAATGATGATTTTTTTAAAAACTTAATATTTAGAAGTATAAAAATAAATATTAGAACCCCTGTAATTCTTTATAATATATATGATTTAATAATAACATAACATAGTGATTAAAAGTTATTTTTATACTGAAAAAGTTTTTTCGTTATATTATATGATTTCATTTAAAAGTGAAATTTCTCATATTTGTCATATAAATTTCATAATATGTAACAACTAAGTAATAGGGGTTGTATTTTATTATTATTAAAAATAATTACATTGTTAAATAATTAAACATGTTAAAAGAGGATAAATGGGAGAAAATGACATGGATTGAATTTTTTGTAATTAAATTAATATAAAATCACTCATTGAGACCTTTTTAGGTGTAAGAGTAAAAAATACACACCAATATTTCCTTTAATAAACTACATAATTACAATATTATTGCTTCTTTACCCATCACCTAACTTATGTTTTAAAAGAAATATCCTTCTGTTTCACCAATAAATAGGGATCTCTTCCACTAACTCCAAATCAATAATATCCTTTGGTAATATCTTGAATCCAAACCCATTTTTCATAAAATAAATCCCATCCCAAATTTGGGGCCATTTAGTCACATGAAGGAGGATTTATTCCTTCAATCAAAGGAAGTTGTCTTGAGTAGGAGTGATCTTGTCAAAGGTGTCAGTGCATGTCTGACCAAGTACAAATCCAAGTAGCAGTTTTTTAACTCATTAGCCTTTCATTGAGTTATAAAATTTCTTATTGAACACCATTCTTCTATGTTTGTTAAATTATTACTTAAAATTTTATGATATTTTACATCCTCTTAAATTAATCTGTATTTTAATTTATATCTCATAATATCAATTGAAATTAATTCTTACATCATAAAACACAACATTGGAAAAGTTTTCGTTGACCCAATCTCCTTTTATTGAGTCCTAAACTTTTTTATTCACTATATTTTTATAATATTGGTTTATTCTACTATATGATGGTAATATATTATATTTACTATTTATTTTATAGGTATTTACTCTTTTTTTTATAAAAACCTCTTTTTCAAATGATTCTTTATAAAATACGATGTTATAAGCATTTATTTGTCTCATTTTCCATTCATTTAGACATATTTCAAATTATGAATCTATAATTCATTTCAATTATCTACTTAATAACCCAATTTAATTATTTTATAATTATTCATTTTTAATTTAGGGTATTTACAAGTCCATTTCATGATCCTCTTTCATATTCTTCTGATTCATTCGTTACCTAAGTTGTAAAGATTTCCTTAACTTAATCTCATTTCATTGAGTCATCCTATTTCATATCTAACTTCATTATTAGAATTTTTTTATGTTATACCATATTATTATACTTAATTTTATTTCTAATTAATGTTTTTGGGATTTTAATTTCTTTCTCATAATCAAATTTTTGATTGATTCTTTCAATATAAAATATGAAATTGTAAGGGTTATTTTTCTCAATTTCCCTTTATAGATATGTATTTTTAATTATAAACATACTATTATTTGATGTAGTGTAATTAATATCTCACTGAATTATTTTTATATATATTAATTTTGATTCATGTGATTTATAAGTTCATTTCATGATCTATTAATCATGTTCTTTTTATTCAATAATTACCAAATCCATATGGGTTTTTATTGACACAATCTTCTTTCATTGAGTTGTGCACTGTCCACTTTTACTATTTTATTTTAAGATTGTTATATTTTACAATTTACTTTTTAATATTTAGTTTAGTCTCTTTGTTTATAAGTATAATAAATTTCATTAACAAAATAATTCTTTTTATTGATTTTTTTACTTCATAAAGACATGTCATTATAATAGAAAACAATTTTCTTTATATTTTGAGTAGGTTTATTCCACATAAATATTCTTTATCAACAAAATTTATTTATTAAAATGAAATAAAAAGAAGTATATTCTCATATACCCTTAATAATTCTATTTATCTCCTATAAAAATGAAATTTTGTAAGTTATTTATTGACGTGCATGTCTTTGTACTGTTAAAATTGTTAAAAAGTGTATTTCATTCCACTTTTATATGTTTTGTTTCTTCCACTCAAAATTTCTTTTACTCTTATACTTTATATCCATATCTAGGTACTATTATTGGGGAATATAATCTTAAAATAATGTATTTGAACTATTTTTTCACTAATTAAAAGTTATTTATAATTTTACTTTAATATTTTATTATAACAACATCCAGTATGTTAGGAAAGCTATTTTTCTTGTTTTGTATTCCATTTTCACCCGTTATTTTCATTGTTCATTTCAAATTAAATTATTATATGTCATATCATATCTAAATAATATTTTATTGAAATATTATTATATTTCATTAATTTTAGGAAAACTAGGTATAATTTGTTCCCTTTCTTATTTGATGTGATTTGTGCCTTGTATAAAATACAAGGAAGCGCTTTCTTAAATTTTCATAAAAATTAAAAAAATATTCCAATGAGTTATTTTTCAATTATGTCAGTAGTCCTATATATTCCATTATTTTATAATTACTTATGGTTTATTTCCCATCCTTAAACCTTTTTCCAAGCATATCATTTTTTTGAATTATTATAAAAATTATAACAAGACTTCTACATTTCATTGTTTACGAGGAAATAAAGTATCTTTGAGTAGTCTAAAACAAAAACACCATTTTCTGGCCTTATTGAAATTGTTTAGTAAATATAATTTTTTTATAATGTATTTCAATCATGATCACCCTATACTTATTTCTTTTTATTAAATGAAATTCATAAAGATAATAATACCTTTCGATTGAATGGGGAAATTTATTAACATGATATTTTTTATATTTATGCTATACAACGTAAGTACCATATATTTTGATATTTATATTGGAGATTATCTTTCAGGATAATCACTTTTATTAATTCAATGTTTTTATACCTTATGAAAGTTTATATGTAACCAATTTTATTTTCATTAGTTAACCAACTTACGGTATATTTTTGATTTCATGTGGAACACATATGTATAGTATATCATTATGTTATAGATGGGACACGAATTATATATCCTTCCAATGTATTGGGTAAATATTTATATCTCATGATATTTTTATGGAATTACAATAATTATTCTTGATTCATAATAATACTATATGTGATTAATGAAGATTGATAATCTAAGGGATGTAGGTAGTGATGTCTGATTTATTTTGTTTAAAATAATGGGGAGTAAACCCAATCCACTTTGTTATGGGATATTTTAAACTATGTAATGATAGCCTGGTAGTGAGGATTTATATAAAAAATAATTTCCTATTCATATATATGTACCAAATTATTATCATACACTTTTATATTATTTCATATTACCATGTTATGTTTCTATTCACCATTATTATTATCTTATGATTTTATACTCGTATTCCATGGTAAAAGTAATTTCAACTTTATGAATTGTATTATTTTTTAAATTCCTGTATATTTGTGTATGATTATTCTATCATGTTTTATAATCACTTTATAAGATATTATTCTTTAATCAGGTTTTTCTCCCATAACAATGCTTTATCACATGTTTATAATTTAATCCTATATGAAAAATTTATATGATTTTTCCATTAAGGATCATTTTCTATCACTCCTTTCTTTTTTATCCCCATTTCCCAAATAATTTATAAAGATAAATAAGTCAAGAAACCATTTGTGGTTGTAGGATTTTAAAAGTGTTGTAGAGACATTATTGTGCAAGAGGACATTTTTCCAGATACTCTCTAATGAAATAAAATATTTTGGTCTTGGATGTGTGTTTTAATATGTGTATGATATGTATAATCATAAAAAATGATTTATGTATTTTTCTCATCTCTATTTTTATCAATGTAAGGGTATGATATTTTAATTTTGAGAACTCAATTAAGGAGTTTGGGTTTGTGGCAACTTCCTCCACTCTTCCATTATCTAATTTCTATAACTTAGAGAAAGTGTATAAATTGAAAACCATGATCTTGTAGATTATTTATCCCAAATAGTGACTTATTTTACTTGAAAAAATATCATCCATATTCAATAAGTTATAATCCACTTGATTTCACATATGAGAAGTTTTTGAACATAGATATTGTTTTGTTTCTCATAACCTCTACTTTTTTATTTATTCTATTATGAAATAACTAGTTTATTTTGGAAACATTATTATTAGATAGATTAGTTACTAACTTTTAAGTTTCATTATTCTCAATATGGTCTAGTTACTCATTCATAGAATTTATCCAATCTTAATGCTTCAAATATACTTTCACATCTCCATGATCAACTTGAAAAAACAATGATGTATGTTTTCTTATCCTCAATGATTTACTAATTTAGATAACCTGAACTAGTTTTGTAATAGTATATTTTACCTACAACTACTTTCTTAACCATTTATGAGTATAACAAGGTTATTATTGATCACTAATAACATATAAATCATAATATTTAACCTATTATACTTATACATTCCCATTGTTTATAGAATATTAATCCTACTTCTCAACAAATTTTGATACACTATCTGCACTTCTATAGCTATATTATTGAAGTGGGAAATCATTTTTGAGTGTTCCAGCACATTCAAAATAGAAAAATTAAAAATATTACAAGTATCCTTGTGGTACTCGGTATTTCATCCAATATTTAGAGGATAACCAATGAATATACATTCAACCATGCTTTTATCAAAATTCCCCAAATTTTCACCTTTAAACTGATAATAAAAAAGATACCAAATAGCCTCAAATATTTAAAACTTGTGTTATTCTTGTAATATATATCGTATGGAATTATATATTACTTGGGATGTCAAGAAAATGGTTTTAAATCTAATTTTTTGTACTAATAACTCACCTTCAAAAATTAAGAATTATTATGGTCCATTAATATAGTGTGACCCACTTCCAATATGATTTATTTTTCATTAAAAAACATCAATGTTTTGTGGAGTATATGGTCAACTAAATTCATGATGAATACCATGATTTTACAGATATTCTTAAAATTTCAACTAGTATATTCAACATTGTTATCTATCCATAACTTATTCAATGAGAAACCCCACTCCATTTTTATAATTCTTTTAAAATATTTAAACATATTTAATTCCTCTAGAGTATAATTCAAGAACATAATGCATGTAATATGTGTGAATTCATTAATAATTAAAATAAAATAATTATATCAATTAGTTGAGTTATTCTTTAAAGACCCTAAAATATCTGATTGAATGATAATATAAGGGATATATAATTATTGATCCCTTCCTTCTTATTATTAGGTTATTGTAGGAATCAAAAAATGATGTAGGAGGGAATGTGTTATTCAATCCAAAATTTCATTTAGAAGAGGGATGTTCCAATGTGGTTAGTATAATTGTGGTGTTGTATTTTTTCAAGGAGTTTGGTTTAATTGTCAAAAACAGACTTTATAGTGTTTCCATGGAATTCACGATGTAGAGTCTCTGGTTGGTATTTTTGGTGGTTCTTCCATGTTAATTCCCACTACAACAAGGGGCTTGGGTTTTATTATGGAGTCCTTGAGATCAAATCCCTTTGATATACCTTTTGTGCAATAGTTATTAGGTGGTATCTCAACTATGTTCCAGTCCTTCTTCAGGTTTATAATATTGGGGATTGATTGAGATTTTAAAGGGTAGATAAGTGGGATTCACACTTTTATTTCTAGAGATCCACTAGAACTTCACTTGACATGGACCCATTATAGATTTTCCACATCTGTTTTATTGTACTACTTGTAACAAATATGACCATTGTGGCACGTTAATTTCTATTATGTCATGATGTTATAAAATTCTAGACTGTTTAAATTTGGATGTCCCCCAAAATTTATATTATTCTCTCACTCTTCCTTTGAAACCTAAGTGGCCAAAGGTTCTCCTTTGGAGACTTTTAATCCCCCTTTCTTGGATTTATCCCATATCTTATATAGATCGATTCATGGGTGATATGAGGTGAGTTTCTTCACCCAACCCACCCTTTTGTTTTTTCTTTCTCCCATTCCCTTAGGTCATTCCATTGAAGAACTATTTTATTTGTCTTATATCTTATTTTTATCAATGAATGATAGATTATTTTTCTGCAATGATATAATTAGGAATCGTGTGTTCCTCCCGAGATAGAGTACTTAGAGATAAATGTTTATTATTATTTTTTCATATTCTTAGAATGATAAACCTTCATTTTGAGGATGAGGATTTGAGTTATTTATTTATTTTATGTGCAATTGTGGGATTAACATGATTTATCTTATTGGATAAACAGTAAAATTTGATTTAAGAAGATAATAAACTCAAATTAATCAATTTAAGGAATCTAAATTGGTGTTATGATCTTATGAGATTAAGATTTACTTATGATCAGTTTCCTCAAATAATTTTATAAATATTTTTAATTAACAAATTGTGATATTTTATATTATTTTTAATATTCGACATGGATGAAAATATGATAAAAATTTAAATATATAAATAAAAGTTAGTAACTAACTAGGTACATGATTTTAATTCTCCTTTTTTCTTAAAACTACATAACATGAAAATTATTTATTTAATAAATTTCATTGGTTGATTATAGATGTTGTTAGCCACTGGTTTTTAGGTTCCTTATTAATAATAGGTACCAATAATGAATATTTTAAATTCAATACGATAATATAAACTGTTATTTTTTTTGAAATATATGTTGGAGGCTATTTCAAATCATAAACATGATTGATTTATATAATATTCCACGATATTGTGTCCTTGGTTACCCCTCTAATTTATTTTGTGCTGAAAATATTATTTGATGCTATGTATATATCCAAGGATGGAAGATACATTATTGTGATATGACATGTGAAAACTAGTATGGTTGAGTATCTTGTTATATGTCAAGATCTAGGATTTCCTATTTTTATTTCTTGTTTGGTAGTGAAAGTGGATAGATGTGCCCACTGTTGGGATAGTTGGAACAGGTTGAGAGTTAGGATTTAATATTACCTTTTCATCATTATGTGGTTGATTCTAGGTTGGTGTGTATATATAAGGAGTGAATATTTCCTATTTTTCTTGTTTATGGTTGTTCTTAGTTACTACTTATTAGGAACTTCTTATTAAATTTTGGTATATCTCTTCCTTAAGATTAGATTTTTGTTGAGTAAAATTAAACTCAAGATTATGGTATGGTGATGAATTTTAATTAATTTATAAGGATTTTTTTAATGGTGATATTTATATATTACATGGAAATCAATAATCCATTAGGGGTAAACTCTCTAAAAGAATGAGATGAAAACTATAATTGAAATGATGATTATATAAACACCTTGTGTTTAATAAATTAATGAAAATGGATAAACTAGGATTTATAATGAAGTTTAATAATGTGAATGGTAATTATTAAATTATTAAAAGATTAATGATGAAGAATCTTTTTTCTTGTGTTCTTCGAATTATAATAGCTTCACTACTTTAAAAAAGGGTATATCAATGATTTAGAACAGTTGGTATATCCCCTCAAACCATTGATCCCACAACATCCTACTTATATTTCAAAGACTCTACCACTATGATAAAACATCATATATGTTCATAAATACAAATATATGGATGTATATATATATATAAATAATTATTTATATTAATGTATTTATTATCATTATCATTATTATTATTGATAAATAATGTAACCCCCTATACCAACGATTAGAAAAAAAAATTAGTATAGGTGTTCTAAAAGAACACTAATACAAATATTTTGGTGAAAAATATTCATATAGTTGTTTAAAAACAATACCTATACCAATTTTTTGGGAAACCCCATTGGTATAGGTTCTATATATCGTACATATACCATCAGTTTTTTATCAAACTGTTTGTATATGATCTATATAAAATACCTATACCAATTTTTTTCAACTCATTATTTTTGTTCCACAACCATAACTATAACAATAGTTTTACCAAACCATTGGTATATATTCTTATTAAAATAGTCTTTCAAACCGTTTTTATAGAACCATTAGTATTTCTCAGAAAACTAGAACGGTTGGGTCGATTGGTGTAGGTTGAAAGTCGGGCTTCTCTATTTTAACTGTATTTTATTTTTGATAGTTGATTGATGTAGAGAATATTGGTATAGTTGAAATAGGTTTAGAGTTAGGATTTACTATTACATTTTCATCCTGATGGGGTTGATGATAGGTTCATTGGTACAAGTTGATAGTTAGATTTTCTATTTTTTTGTTTCATGTTGTTCTTAGTTTCCACTTATTATCAAGTTCTTATTACGTTTAGGTATAAGTATTACATGATATTATATTTGGTTGAGTCATAGAAAACTTGGGATTATGGATTGGAAATGGATTGTAATTATTTTATGGGTATGGGTTTCGATGTTGGTAATGATATATAAAATGGAAGTCGATAATGAGTTGGGATAAGTTCTCTAAGATCATGGGATGAAACCTATAATTTAAATTATGATTATATAAGAACCATGGTTTTGATGAATTAATTATAATGTTTAAACAAATATTTATAATGAGGTTTAATAAATTTAATGATGATTATTTAATTAATAATGGATTAATGATTATGAATATTGGTTCTTTTGTGCTTATAATGATAATATCATTCTACTCTTAGTGGTAGAATCTTAGTTTTCATGTGGTGTATTATTTACAGTTTGAGTCTATGGTAGGTTGTTTTCCCTTTTAATGGATGTCCCCTATACTATTTTTATTTTCTATTAATTCTTATTCTACACCAATTGAGTTTTTAGGGAAGCTGATTCCCATAATAGTCTTGAGTTTTGATTATTTTCCCCATTATTTAGGATGACGAGGATACATATGAATGAAAACTTTCCTACCATTCCCTCTCTTCTAGATATAGTATAGTATATTAGCATATCTAGTATGAAGTGTCTTAAGTTAAAGGGTATGTATCCACAATGGTAGTTATGGATCTTAGTTTTACCGTACTTGTATATGTGGGATTTGGTGAATTAAGGATATAGTGTATACATGTATCCTGACTATAATGGATATTGTTATTATAGGTATATTTTTGAGTTTTATATAATATATTGATGTATAATACAAGATTTAATGGTATTTAATGGTATTTTATATTTCTACATGGTTATAGTAGTTATGGGATACATGGGGTACCAAATAAGATGATGACATGGTTGTGATACGGTTTCCCAGATGGGAAGGATGAATTATGTAGGGGATAGAAGCACTATTACATAAGACATTTATGTAAGGTCGAATAGTTCGGTGGAAAAGAGGTGTGGGGTACATTTCACATATATATTATTTTAATATTATGTTAACAACTTTTTGTGTTACTTATTGATAAATCTGAAGTGAGATTAAGTTGTAGTTAACCATAATTAGGTAATGAGTTGATTTCTTTTGTTTATTCGCAAGGATTTAGTGCACTTCAACCATAATTTGTTGATATTTTTTTCGGAGGATGCTACTTAGAATAATTTATTACACAAAAAAACATATAAATATATTTTAAGTTCTATAGGAGTTTTTTGATGATTGATTTCAGAATTACTAGCTCTAAGTGGTTATTTTGGTGTAGTGGGAGTTCATGGTTACTACTTTGTAATTGTTTGTTTTTTATTTCATTTATTCCAATTTTTTGAAATTTCTTGGTTTGGGATGGTTGTTTATATATTTTATAGTGTTTATTAGTGGGTAATTATCTGTTTTTGGGATATTTTAAGAGTGAGGACTCCCATTTTATATATTTTTATACCGTTAGTGATAGTTTTCAAACTATGGAAGAGTGGTTGGGGGATTCGAGGGACACTCAAATCTTCACTACTAGATGAGGAGTGGTACTAATGGATGGGGTCATGATAGAGGGGTATAAAGGATTTTGGTTAAGATATAGGATGGATCATGGGGATAGGAACATGTGCGTATTTCATTTTTCAGTAGGGAAATGGTATCAGTTGAATATAGAAAGTAATGTTAGCAAGGGAAACTATCTAGGGAATGAGATTTTAGGGACGCCTATGATATAATTAAAGGATTATTAGTTTACTAAATTTACTAAGTTAAGTGATGTATCTTATAAGGTAAATACCTAAGTAAGGATCATAGATAATTATTTTTTTTCATATGATTAAATTGGGTGTAAAATGGGAATTAGGATGAATCTAAATTAATTAAACTTAATTATTTAATATTTTTGATTTAGGGATTCTTTAACATTTATTCTTTTTGGGTATGGGTCGAGGTCAAAGTTCCCACCAACATCATGTTGATGATGTTCTACAATATGCATTAACAAATAACCAAAAAGTTTAGATCGATGAATATGATTCTTAGGGGAATATTCTTCAGGAGTTTTAGTTCCATACTCCATATAAGTATGAGGACTCAAATTCATATTAAGAGACAAAATATTAGTTATAATGGTTAAATATTTCCTTCAACTTGATCAATAATCAAAGTGAGAACATAATTTTTTATCTATTAGTATGTTTACTAGTGCTACTTGATAGTGGTGAGATTTATTCATCTAGGATTGTGAGGAGTTATTGATTTCGTGGGAGAAGTTTTGTGATAAACTCTAGGATGAGTTTCCTTCAAAGACTGTGATGGCATCCTATCAGTAAGATATTCTTACTCTCTATCCAGGTAGTTCTAACATTTGGGTGTTTAGTATTTTATATAAGATCCTCTTTTGTTATACTTCAAACCATATACCATGTGAGGAGGATAGATTGAGGAAATTTTAGGAGGTGTTTTATCCAAAAATTCAACACTATGTAACCCTACCCATGTTGTTGATTTATCATGAGGTGATAGACAGGGAGTATGATATTGATTGGACTCTATTTAAGACCATAACATCATGGGAGCGGATTCTATATCACTCTAATTAGAGTATGTATGTTTATAAATTCTCAAAGTGTTTAATTTAGATAATTTTTTAGACATCTAGGAGTCGGTTCCATCTATCTCAATCATGTTTCACCAGAGTTGGAAGTTATCATACCCTTTTTAGGAGATCAATTTTTTTTGGGTTTTTATGTAGAGATCCTTTCCATTAGAATCATGATTTATAATCCTTCCTCAATAGTCAGTGTGGTTATAGAAACTCTATTCAATCCCATATGTTATAGAAATATCTCTTGAGGAAGTGGTAATAGTAGGGTTCTCCATGTTTTTATGAGTAGAGAGAGGGGTGGGATAAGTATATCGCCATGATTCACGACGTTATTAGGGAAAATAGTAGAAAATGGAGTTAGAGATGGTTATCATCAATTTTATAGAGTTTTTAGAGTCAAAGTTGGGTATATTTATCCTTTAGAGTTTCTAGATCCATGCAAGAAAAACATCATATAATATATTATCTAATTATATTCTATCTAGGTCCATGATTCATTTTATTATTAGGATATACAATTCATTATTACACCCACTCCATTCCTTTCTCTGGGACTTGAGGTATTGAAACTTCTAATTCCCTTGGAATTGACTATCCCATTTTGAGGTCATGTTATCTTATATTATGTACGCATAGATTGTGTGAATATAATAGGGAAATATCTCTCTTAATGATATTTATTATGTTTGTGGATGTAAACATATGATGTTATACATGACATAGAATTTCTATACTTTCTTTAGGATATTATTGATTAATTCAGAGGAAAGTTATATTATATGATACTAATGGGTAAAATGTCATGTTTATTGGTGAAAGAGACACTCATGTGGGTTAGAAGTGTGTCAAGTCCTTATATTCTTTGATGGTTGAGATGATTTCATGTTTAGTTTATGATTATATAGTGATTATTCTTATGAAAAAATAAGAGTACACTAATGAATTTTTGGAAGATGTTATGACAATAACACAATGATGATAAATTTAGTTTTGGACAGTGTTTCAGTCAGCTTTCACTACAATATAAATATATTTATATAATATAACACCTTCTATGTTAAAGGAGTTGGAGATTTAGATTCATGATCACCTATAGATTGGTTTCATTTGACATAGTGTCTCACCTTTGTTTTCCTTGGTCTTGTTTATGAAAGAGGTGGATGGAATTTGTGATTTCACATCGATTATTTTCACTTTCATTTGGTTAAATTGAATAACCACTATCCTCTCCCATATATTGAAGTACTATATGATTATTATAAGGGGGTTATCTGGTTTTAAAAGTTCTATTTTCAATCAAGATATAAATATATGAAGGTAAATGGTGAGTATATTATGAATACTTCCTTTGGATGTTGTTAAGGATATTATGATTTCTTGGAAATAACCATTGGTGTCCTAAATTATGTAATGAGGTTCATGGGGATAAAGAAATTTGTGTTATATGAATCTCTAGATTGATTGATTCTAGGGTTCATTTTGGTAATCCTTTTGTATTCTGATTCAAAGGAAGAGAATATTGTGTATTCTGAGTTATAGGAAGATAATAGGGAGTATCTATGAGTTATTTTAGGGATTCTTTAAATTACTAGCTATATTGAAAGTTTTCTATGTTTATTATCTAAACCACTGTGGTTAAATAATTGAGAAATGTATTATCTCAGTGGGATGTAGTGTTGGATAATAAAATATCAAGTCATTTATTTCTTAGGTAGACCAAAATAATTTTGGGTAGGTTTGGAGCTTCCTTGATCTGACATTTTATTATAAGAGGTTCATACCTAACTTATCTTACATTTTAACTACTTTGATGTATTTGTACCCAAGAATTGGGGTTTTGAATGGACTAACATATTCTATTATAAATTTTAATATTTGAAGGGAAAGTTTGCTAGTGCTCAGGTTCATCATTTTCTAAGTGAGGGAGTTGTGATTAAGGTTTACTCAAATTCTTCACAACTTATCTTAGGTTATGTTCTTATGTTGAATAGGGTATTTATCCTCTATGTGTCTTAGTAGTTATGGACCAATCTGGGAAACTATGATCCTTGTGATCCTAAGCAATCTATATTTATGTTTTATCTATTTTTTTGTAAACATAACCCCATCGATGAATGATTTACACTCTATACAGATCATAAGATCCTTAGGTATATCTTCTTCCAGGATGAGCTGAACTTATGATAATGATGGTGGATGGAATTATTGTAAGACATTGTGATAAAATTTCTTGTACACGAGGAAAAGTTTTTTTAGATAATTTACTAATAGGGAAGTCCCATTGTGGTATATTTCATTATTTTCTAGATTCTTGGATGGCTTTAAGAAGATCATCATCGAGAGTTGTTCCAAGGAAGGATCTTTATTCCTTTAGTGATACATAAATTTGTTCTTCATAAGATCAATATTTAACCTTTGGAATCATTTATAGGTGTGGAAAAGATGTACCATTCCTTAAGATCTTAGTTTTTTTTTGTTTTGGGAAGAAAATATTGAGTTTTTTTGTTTTCATATTGATGATTATTAAACAACAGGGTGAAGGTTGATCATCATGTTGTGTATGGGTTGGTTCTACTAATGGATGTTCCCCAATAGAAGTGGGAATACATTTCAATATATTTCTTCAATAGTTTACCTCAATAAAATGGTGGATATGAATATATTAGGTTAATGATAGACCACTGGATAATGTTGGATCACTTCATTGAGATGAAATAGTTGATCCCGGTGGGTGTTTTATCATGACAGTATCTAGAATAGATGATGAGGTTGAATAGGGTACCTAGTGTGATCAAATCTAATTATGATCCATGTTCACCTCTTGAGTGTCGATGGTTCTCCAATGTTTTTTTATATTATTTATTTTTTATAATAACTTTGTATCAATAGAAATATTGTTATATAATGTAGACTATACAGACTTTGTAAGATACGTTGTGTGCATTCATTTTAGATTTTGGAGGATCATTGGTGAAGCACCTAACTTTTGTCATTTTTTGTAATAATAGTTATTGTTCTACCATTGGTATGGATCCATTTGATGAAATATATTGAACACACTGTGGATAATTATTCTATTGGTAATAGGTTTGAGATTCAACTATTATTGGACTTAAATTAATATAGATCATGATAGAGAAAGTGTAAGTGATTTTTGAGCAAATGAATGTGGCGAATGATCAGTAAAAGTCATATAATCATCATAGGATGATGCCTATAGAGATTAACATCAGAGATTAAGTGTCTTTAAAGATATATCCTCATCATGGAATTGAAGGTTATGTTATGGGAGTAAGATATCTCCATGTGACTATTTGGCTCTTATGAGGTGTTAGAGTTTATTCGATCTATTGAATGTTGGTTAGTAATTATACCAATAATGAATCAGATCCACGGAATCTTTTTCATTACATAGTTTTTCTTACATATTTTCAGGATTCCCATGTCATTTACTGGTGGGATTTAGATGTCAATGATTATGTGAAATTTGAGAAACAACTAGTTTATATTCAAGGCCATTAGTATAATGTGTTTCACATTCATATTATTAATTCTGTTCTTATACTATGATTAAATAGTGACTTGGATGATTATACATGGGAATATGAGTTATATATACACACTAAATATGCTTAACTATTGATTGATTTAATTTTTTAGGGATGATAATCATGACCTTGATTAATTTTTGAGATGAATGGCATTTTTTTTGATTATGTGACATTTATTTATGATGAGTTGTTTGTGATTTTTTATAGAGATATCCTTTAGCGGTATCTCATGGGTTTTTTTTCATTGTCCCTTCCTTTTCCTTCCTTCCTAATTTTGGTTTTTGATTTTCTAGGATGATAATCATTTGATAGGTATTTCATGCAACAACTTGGATATTATTGATATAAGGCCCCGACCTTAAACCTTACTTAATATTGAATTAAATGAATAATTCACATTGAGGATCTTTTAAGGTTTATAGTTTTAGAGAATTAGGACATAACTATTACATCTCAAAAGATTACAAAGTAGAAACTTTTACTAAGTTTCCATAAAATAAAAACTCTTAAAAAGAAACATGTCCAGTTCCATGTTTTAGGTTTCATGACTTTCCCTTGATCCGATCCTTGACCCTATTCCACGTTAAGTCTTGTGAAAAACATTTCAAAAACTTGGGATGAGCACAAAAAGTTCAGTAAGGGATATAGAAAGAATGAAAACTTTTAGTTTTTCAAAACAACAAGTAAACCATGTATACTTTATCAAAGTAATACTTTTCACCTTTTCGAAGTAGTAAAAACTATTCACTGAATAAAATTTCATTACTTACCCATCTATAACCAAAAGATTACCATAAAACCCATATAAAGATCACATAACATATAAAGGTAAATTGGGACATAAACAAACTTAAGTGGAATAACCATAAGGTCGACTTCCACACACATCACTTAATGGAATAGCCATTCGGCCAACTTCCCTACATACTTAATGGAATAGCCATACGGCTGACTTCAAAACCCAATGCATTGGAGGTTATAACGTAACCACCCGTCTTTGTATTCACAGCACCACCCGTCATATGGTTTATCACGTAACCACCTTTAAAATGTCCAAGTACCATCATTACACATAAAATATTGAAAATATAAACATTTCAATAACAACATTTCATTTTCAATCAAAATAAGTAATTCCAAGATATTGAATTAATCAATCCATTTTCAAAAACCATTTAAAAGAGATTTTTGAATCAAAGTGTCCCATACCACATTGAAGCATTTAATGGAATTATAATTTTAAAACATTAATGTCCATATAAATAAATACTGAAAACCATTTTGAAAACATGGACATTAAAGATAAAGATTTAGAATAATAAATCTTTAAAACATTTAAAACGATATTTTTGTTAAAGAGTTTTTAACAAAATGAGAGACTCTTGAAAACAAATAATTGCGGAATAAAATTTAATCAATACTTTATAATATCATGAGAATAAAGGGATTCATGATATAATATTTCAAAGGAAAGTATACACACCATATAAGAGTGAATTGGTTCATAACAACTATGAAGTCTCAATGGAAATGTAAATTGAGATGAAATCCATTATAAAGATGGTATCCTTAAATTAAGGATAAATATATCACATAATTATGTGTGAGAAATATAAATACACCCAATACAATTGGTTATTAAGTGTGAACCAATCAGAGTTCATTCACCCATATTCATAGGATGACATATTCAAGAAGTACAAGTTGAACCCAAAGAAATCGGAATTGGGTTAAGACATTCCCTTGTAAAAATTCGACAGCCTAACGACGTCACTTCAAAATTCAGAAAAAGAGTTGATGAGAGAGAAAATTGTATCTCATCACTTTGAAATAAAATTTACATCAATAAGGATATATAAGAACATATCATAACATAACAATATGTAAATTAAAAGACCCAACAAAAATAAGTCTTTTAAAATGAGGAGGGTGAAAGGTTCCCTTACCGACTTGGGTAACTTTCGAAACGTACACACCATGGAATAAGGGTCATAAAATGAATATGTAAATACCGATTAATGAAATTATATTAAATAAAGAGTAATAATGGGCAGTACATACACCAATCAATGGAAATGGTGGCAAAAGTAGCATAAATCTCACTGGAATAAAAGTGAGATGAAAAATCCCTTACGAAAACTCAGCAGCCTAACAACGCCACTTAAAACATCCAAAAATGGATTGATGAGATCAAATGGGGTATCTCATCATATTACAATAAAATTTACATAAAGAGTAATATAAAATAAAATCCCCTATCATAACAAAGATGAGCTTAAAAGTAGTGACATAAAGGAGAGTACTTAAAAAGCAAGAGAGAGGTTAGATCTCTTACGAAAATTCGGCAGCCTAACGGCGCTACTCAAAACTTCCAAAATAGATTGGTGAGAGAAAATAGGGTCTCTCATAATATGAACATAAAAATTACAGTAGGATTAATATAAAAGAACATCCCAATCATAAGAAAGACGAGAATAAAAGGAATGACATAAAAGAGTGTACTTAAAAAGAAAGAGAGAGGTAGGATCCCTTACCTCGGGTCCGACTTGACTCGGTCATTTTTTAACGTCCTGAATAATAAATTTGAGATAATTTAAACTTTCTTAAGAACCTTTTTCAAGTTAATTATTCCTTTTATATCAATTATTGACATGTTATAAACATTATGTAATCATTTAAGTTAATAATGTTTGTTTTGTCGATATTTGGTTCTTATGTCAAAAGTGGACTTCTTACAATTACATGTTGTTCGTGTGGTCAAAGGTT
This sequence comes from Viscum album, assembly GCA_963277665.1. Classification (NCBI taxonomy): domain Eukaryota; kingdom Viridiplantae; phylum Streptophyta; class Magnoliopsida; order Santalales; family Viscaceae; genus Viscum; species Viscum album. Next base: position 279,252,123 of record OY728137.1, read on the forward strand.
CTTTATATACAGAATGAAATTCCTGATTTTGGTATCATATATATCATATATATCCATAATATACATGTATTTATAATATTACATAATCATTTAGAGTTAAGAAATGAAATGCACCGTTCATAGAGACGGTAAGCCATACGTACGCATGAACACTACTTTCATTTCTATGTCATATTAATGGAATTAAAACTAAATGAGAGATGTGTATATTTTTAATTCCAGAATTATATTCATCCTTTATATGTATCATACATCATATATATCCATTATATGTACTTATAATAGTACATTACATTTGAGGATAAGAAATGAAATGCACCGTTCATAGAGACGGTAAGCCGTACGTACGCATGAACGCTACTTTCATTTCTATCTCATACTTTAATGGAAAGAAAACAATAATGATATAAAGTTATATTATAATTCCAGTATAACATCATATATAATAACTTTAAATCCATCCTTTATACATCCCACATATGGCATTAACGAATCAAATCACTTTGAGGGGGCGGTAGTCTGCACTTCCTAAAATGAAGATATCGCGTATACCCAAAATGGAAGCCATAAAGGTATGCCCCAAATGAAAAATATAGAAGCTTAAGTAAAATATAAAAATATTATATATCATATATAAACATAGTGACATCTTAATTTACACCTTTGAAGGTGTTATATGAGTGTTGAACAATCATCGTTTCGTGAGGCAGAAATTCGCCATCCATAGAAACAGTATGTTCTTTAACCATTAGATGAAGGTGTGTGTAAGTGTAGCTCGAATAAATATTATAAAAACATTCTAGTATATTGAATATACTGGAGTTTTTACAAAATAAATGAATAAAAAGAGTTTAGGGGGTTGGAGAAGCAAAATAAAACAAAAGAGGACAAGTGAAGACGTTACCTTAAAATTGGGTAACTTCCTTTGGTTTGAACCAAAAGGGTTTCTTGAAGAGCTTCCTGCCTAAGTTAAGGCTTCTAGGATTAGGATAGGGATGTGTAGAGACAAAATGATCAGATATTGTCCGAACCAAAGGCTTGAGAGTTGTGGGTAAGGTGGTAGAGGTGGGGGCCTTTTATAAGAGGAGAGGAGGGGCACTCTTGGTAAAGTATAAAATGTTACTTTATTTTCAAATAGTTTTCGTATTTTAATGGTCCCACACTGATATAATTAGAGGATAAGGTGATAAGGGTTATAAATCCACCCATCCAATAGGTTTTTGACGTGTTTAGTTCCTAGATTTTGCATTATCTTTCCATTTTATTTAAATTGTTAAATAATGAGGTCATCACTGCATCATCATGATGTCATATATAATTTAATTTATTTAATGTCTAAAAAATATAAAAAAAATAATATGATGTAGGAAATCTTTTTATATTTCTAATGAATATTTATAGTCAAAATTATGACTTTTATAACCTCATGTAAAAATTGTTTTAGTAAAACATCTCATGTTTGTGTCATTTTTATTTTAACTTTAAATAAAAGGCATAAATGTCATTATCATACCCAAGTGGCTCCATGGGGTACCAAATATCGACCCATGGGTTGTCTCGGTTGGCCATAACTCATCCAATTGGCTTTGGACAAGTGTCAATATATTTTAATTTTATTATAATGTCATTTTTACCTTAAATCACACTAATTACCTTTAATCGCGATTAATAAAACTTAAAAGTTACTTTTCATCAAAAATTATTTTCATCCCATTGAACCGCATTTTACTTAACAATTAAAATAATTTAAATTGGATTTTTGAAATTCAAATCACAGAAGTGGTAAAGTCCCATTTAAACGAAAAATCAAATTTTGTAACCACCACTTTGTGGTTTCACTATTCATCAAAAATTGAAGTTTTTCAGAAAAATACCAAAAATTCACCCTAAGATACATTTAATATTCCAAATTCAAAAATGATGTCTATTTTACCAAATTCATAACACAGAAGTTGCATTAATTAATTTTATAATTAAATCCCACTGTTTAAAACAAATAGCGTGTTTTTAAGAAACAATATCTTTCAAAAGATTGACACTCGTTTATGTCCAATCTTAAAGTGATATTAATTACAATGACCACCATTGAATTAAATGGTAAAAATATATTCTATTTACACTTTAAAAACAATTAAAAATATAATCTAATCACATAAATAAATTAGATTAAAAAGAGATTTTGAATTAAAATACAACATTTTTCACTATTCATTAACAATTGAACTTTTTCGGAAAAAATACCAAAAAATTACACAAAGTAAATTTTGATGTCCCGATTATAAAGAAGAATTTTATTTTGTCAAATATAACACATAAAATTGTCAAAAAGTGGACTTAAAAGAGGTTCTCCATCAAAAGGCAGTTAATCGACCTTTTAAAGAATATTAGATTGTCTACGCTTAAAATTGGATTCATTCGCATTTTTAATCCTCTAAAATTTATTGTAAAGAGTAAAAATATTTGACAAACATATATAATCATTTTTTAGATAGTTCTGTTCATTCCCTCCATTACAACTACTAGGCATTAACTACCATTTAAAATAATATTATTTTATTATTAGAGTGCAACGTAAGATTTCCAAGAAACTCGTTGTTGCGTGTTGGGTACGCCATCGAGCATAGCATCCCCTTTAAAGTAATATTAATGTTTTATTCACAAATATGGATAAAAGTGAAAATGTCATACTCTTTATTTACCTGGGCGGTTACAATCGAGACCTTACTTTTTTATGTGAATGGAGGTATAAGGAAATGATGGAGAAATATAGGATCTATTAGAGATAATATTTCATATGGAAGGGTTAGTTTTGGATCGGTTAGTCTAGTTATGACGTAGTTTAGTTTTTTTAGAGTTTGGTTTCATTTATATGAGTGTACTTTATGGTGTGGATGTTTCCTTGGCCGAGTGGAGCCTTGGATTACAAGATTTGTTTGTCCATTCATTTTATAGTTCACCACAGTTTGGTTCTTAGATTGTTTCATTGAGTCCTGGATATTCATTCCCTTCAATATACATTCTTGTGGAATTATGCATTGTGGTTTCACGTCTACCTAATATCTTTTCCTTAGTTTTTCAGATTGAGGGTTGAAAGAGAATTAAATGTAGATATAAGGGGTAATTCTCACCATAATTTCAAGAGGTTCACTTGACCGTGGATTGACTAGGACCCATTTCAACATGTATACCCTTTATGAATTAAGGCCTTTGTAAAAATTCCAACTATTGTAGTATGTACATAATTATTTCATCATGGTGTTATAAAATTTCAATCGATATAAATTTAGAAGTCCCAATTAATTTCTCTTATTCACTCCCACTTACATTAAACCCCAAGTGACTAGTTGTTCTCATTTGGATAATATTAAGACCCTTTACTTGTCTTTATCCTCCATCTTCTAGGTATCAACTCATTTGTGATCTGAGGTGCATTTTCTTTTTCCACTATTTATTATTTCTCTATATCTCTCTCATTTCCACATTACATTCCATAGAATCATTTTTTTATTTCATTTATATATGTTTAAATTTTATGATTTATAGAGGATTATTAGTGGAATTATATCATTAGAAATTGTGGGTTCCACATGGGAAGATAATTTAAATATATATGTCTATTATTTCATTCTTATTTTGCTTATATTTGAAGGATAATTTTGAGTTAGGGGATTCAATATATTAATTTTGGTCATGTTAATGTACGAGATTAAAAAGATTTTTCTTAATGGATAAATAGTATAATTGGTATAAAGAATCCTGTAAACAAAAATTAAAAAAATTGAATAATTTAAAGAGATGTTGGGATCACATGTGATTATCCTTTACTTATTATTTTTTTCCTCAAGTGATTTTATATATAGTTTGATTTAGCATATTTTGATATTTGTTGTTTCATGGAATATTTAACATGAATAAAAACTATATAACAATGTAAATATAGTAAAAAATGTAATAATTATAAAGTCACATTATTTGAGTTATCACTGTTTCTTAAAACTACTTAACATGAAAAGTGTTCCTTCTAGAAGGTTCATCGGTTGATTATAGTTATTGTTAGTATTTTATTTTTAGGTTCCATGTTTTTGAAACATGGTCATAATAAATTATTTAATCCAATATGTTAATGTAAAATTGTTTTTTTTGAAATAAATGTATGTGGATGTTTCAGATCATACAACTAATTACTTTATATGGTATACCTTGATGATATGTCCATGGTATCCCTTTGTGTTTTTTTCTGAAAATTTGATTTTATTTTTGTTTATACCCAAGTATAGTAAATCCTTCATTTTTATTTGACAAGTGAAACCTAATATCATTGGGTAGGTTGGTATATTTTGAGAATTGGTATTTCCTATTTTTCATTATTGTTTGTTATGGCAGTGGTGTGATGTGGATAATGTGGAGATAGTTTGAACAATTTGAGAGTTGGTCATTCCTTTTTTATATTCCTAGTGATATGATTTATGTTTTATTGGTTGGTACATGTTGAGATTTAGGTTTCCATATTTTAATTTCTTTTGGTTATTGTGATTAGTATCCACTTACTATGGAATGTTTTTCAACTCTGTGTATATCTTTTCAATCATAATAGATTTAGTTAAATCAAAGAATACCTAAGATTCTGAAATAGCACTGAAATGTAATGAATTAATGGGGATTGGTTTGGATGATGGTAATGATATATTAAATAGTAACTGAGAATCATTTTTTATAAATTCTCTAAGAGCATGGGATAAAAAGTAGAATTTAAATGATAATTATAAAATTACTTTTTTTTGAATTAATGTTAATGGCTAAAAAAGTATTTATCATGATTTTTAATAAAGAAAATGTTGGTTATTAAATTAATAAAAAAATAATGATTAAATAACTTGGTACTTGTGTACTTAAAATTAAAATATCTTTCTAGTCCTAGTGATGGTTGTTGGGTTTTCAAGTGGTGTGTTAACTATAGTTCAAGTATATAAAATGATAGTTTCCCTTAGAAGAGATGTGTATTATATTGTGATTATGTTTTATTTTTTTCTTATAATCCACTACTCAGGTTGCTAGGGAAAATTATTCTCTTAATGGCCCTTGGGTTTGAGTGTTTTTTCCAATATATAAGATGTCGAGGATATAGATGGTTGAATATTACCCCACCCTACTCTCTCTACCAAAATAGCATAGTAAATAAGAATATATGGGCTATAATTCCTTAAGGTGTAGGATATGTTACCAATTTATGTGATCCATATCTCAATTTTATTATATGTGTATGAGTGGGATTAACAACTTAAGAATATTGTGTATATATACATCCTAGATTTAATAGCTCTAGTTATTAGGGATGTACTTATTCACATGTTATAATGGATTAGGGTACAATACTTGATTTCATGATTCATGATGGATTTAAATCTTTATTATTGATCATTGTGGTGATGGGTTATAGATGGGTAGGATAAAATGATGATGTGGATATGTTATGGAATCTTATATTGGTAGGATGGTTCATCGATGTGATTGGAGCGCTAGGAAATAAGACTTTTTGAGACAAGTAAATTGAGAAAGTTTATGAGGGGTGAATTTCACTAATATATAATTTTTATATTATGTTACCTACTTTTAAGTGTTATTGGGTGAGTGAAACTCTATGAGGATGGTATGTAGTTCAACTGAATAGGGTAATGAGTTGATTACTTCAATTTATTCTCTAGGGTTTAGTAATAATCTCCCACATTTGCATTAGTTATTTTGGGGAGGATCCTACTGAGTAAACTTATATAATAACTTGTATATATAAATCCATTTCATGATCCAAAAGAGGTTTTCAGTGATAAATTTTAGTGTTGCAACTTGATAGTTATTAATATGGAGTTACTATAGTTCACCATTATTTACATGTAACTATTCATGGTTTGTTTCATTTTCCCCATATTTTATGAAATTTCATGTATTGTTATGATTTTTTTTTGTTTTATAGAGTTTATAAGTAAATATTTATCATTTATATTATATATTGAGCACAAGGATTCCCATTTTATTCATTTTTATAACCATAGTTATACTATCCATGTTGTTTCTAAGTGGACGAAGGCCTCAGGGGTCAGTTTTTTCAGCCTAGAAGGGGTACTAGTCGAGGTAGTTTTATAGATCCCCAATGAGTGATATGTTTGAGTCTTTACTTTATTATATGCAGAGTGAACAGTCTTATCATTTTAACATGTATAGAAAATCTAATTTATTTTTCTCTTTATAAAAAACACATAAAAACATTCATTCATTATAAAATTTTAATAATATTATTTTAACCAATAAATACATGTTTTCATTACCTCAATTTATTTTCATCCTTCCAGCATAAGTAAAATGAATTTCTAGTATCACTAAAATGATACAAATTGCCTCATGTTCAATTTCCTTTTCTCAGTAAACATATATATTTCAAAAAAATCACCAGAAATTCAACCTTATAAAAAACACTTTGTTTGTTTTTTACAAAATATGAGAAACACATAATTTTTTTTATTTCAAACCATTCATAAATAATTTTTTCTTTAACTTGATCATTTCATCTCCAATAAATGTTCAAATCACTCCTCTTATATTGAGTGACACATCATTTCCAAAGGTCATAAATACTTTCTTGAAATTACCACATCTTTTAAAGATCATAAAAAATACAATCATATGTGATGACAATCCGCTATAAAATATCTATGAAGTTTCTTTTGAGATTCCTTATGTTTCACATCATCTACCCATGCATTATCCATTCATTTCACCTACTTTTTTCTAAGAATTTTGAGTATTAGAATTTATATGAAATTGGGGAAGAAGGATAGAACGAAAATCCTAAGCATAGAATCATGATTGGTATCACATTACACATAATTCTTCTAATGATTATAACATATTTCCAATATTCAGTCTATAATTTTTGGTTTTTTATGAACATTCCTTCATCAAATGGGTTGACTTGACCACAAAAGCAACCTTCTATAACATCCTAGTTAATAGTGATATTGGTAATTGAAGCAATACCCCATTGATATATTCAAAACATCTCCAAGATATAGGTTTCATCTATAAATGAGTCATTCCTTCTGAAAAGTACTTTTTATCCAAATGTAGAATCCATATATTCATAATCCTTTTTACCATCAACCTTTTATCTTTTTTTAAACCAAAATTTGGGTATATTCTCAACATTTTTTTCTTCATTATAGTGTTATTTCTTTATTCTTTTCGAAACACCATTTATAGAATATTTATCTTTCAAATTAGTATTCCCATATTTTCTATATTTATGACAATTGCTTTTCAATGCCACAAATTGGACCTTCTATACCTTTATCATTCTATCTCCCCATTCAATCATATTATTTTTCAAAAAAATTCCAACTTCTTAAATTAAATTCTACAATTTTTATTTTATTATTTTTAAATTATTCTAATCTTTTATCAATTCTTTTTGAATAACTTCAAAATTCCTGTCCTTTTCTATAACCTTCTCCTTCATGCCAGCATTTAAATTTTTCTATCCATTGAGAAGCATATTCATACAATAAATTGTATTCATCAACTATTAATCCTTCTCATCATATAAGTTTCTATTGTTTCTTTATGTTTGAGTTTAATTCTTTAAATTCTTATTATCTTTATCCAATTTCAAAATCTTTAAAATCCACAATTTGAGTTCTGGCTTTATCTTGAACTCTATTTATGTTTCTTATTCATATCCAACATTGATTGTCACATAATTATTTAATTATTCCTCAATAAAATTTACAATAAAAAATATTTACTAACTTCATGGGAATTCTCAACATAATTTTCTTTCTCATTACTAATATCATAATTAAAATTAAATATGAAATTAATCTTCTTAAAATTAGAAAAGAAATTATATTTCCAATTTAAATAAAACATTGAATTTTAAAATTTAAATGAATTATAATTCAGAAAATCCCTGAAATCCCATCCTTATCTTCATAATATTTTTATTCTCTCAACATTAGATAATTCACTAAAAAATGTAATAGACAAAACTTAAAGTATTTTAAAGGAAGATTCTCTTAATACTTTAAATTACCTCTTCTCAAAATTATTAAAATGAATGAATTGATTTTGTCAAATTTTGTTTCAATATTTCCAACTTTGTTATAATCTTATTCATCTACACTAACTTCTTTCCATATCTTCTTCTATTTTGAGGAGTTCAAGAATATTTCCTTATAATCCTTCCTCGTATTCATGAAAAAACTCCATATCATTACTTCCAATGCAATAGTAATTCTATGTGATTAATCCAATGAAAGTGTTTCGATATCATGACATTTTAGTATCAAAATCGTTATATTAAACATGACTAAAAAGACACACAATATAATCTTTAAAGTCATATAATCCATCAACTTATCACTAAAACCATTGATGGTACACATAAAACATTTGAAACCAGCAAATAAGTACTCATTTATTTCATTTTCAATCATATTGAGATCATCACATTTCAATATCAAAATTTTCATCCTAGATTTCTTCACTTTCTAATACCTTCATAAATTATTTCTAGTTTATCCGAAAATATATTTTATATCAAAATCTATTTAAATTTGAGAAACTCATTTTCAAAAATTTATGACAAGATAGAATTCAATGCACGACCACAATTCTCCAAAATATTTCTATCAATAATTTTAATAGAAACACCTTTATCATGACATGAGAAACAATCTGTATTGACCTTTAATACATCTATACATGTTGATAAAATATATGGGAACATATAATCTTTCCATATGTAATATTTCTTCCCATTTAAACTAGGAATCCCATTATTGATCACTAAATTAATATGATCTATATATCACCAAATACCATAAAACTAAAAAAATCAAACAAAGTTGAATATATTTCACCAAACTATAAATAGATGATTTGTCTTCAATGGAAGCCTTGAATGATTAGATTCTACATGAAAAGGGACTACACAAATAGTGATAATTCACTAAGGGGGTGAATATGTGATTTCAAATCCTTTTATAATTCTACTTCAAATAAAATTCAATAATTTTTAAAGTTAATGATAATATCATTTTTAAAAAATGAAATAAAAGTAAAGGTATAAAAATAGAAAGAATAATAGATTCTTACAAGGTTTACTACTCAAAATGAGCTAATAAATTATTATAATAAACCAAAAGTAATATTCAACACACAATATATTATATTAAAAAAGTTTTATATAAATAACATGTTTTATACTTGAACACATGATGAACAATTCATATTCATTTTTTTTGTTCTCCCGCCCAAAAAAATAATATATAATATGAAATATAATGACAAGAGAGTCTTTTCCGGAGATTAATTTCCATAAAGTTATTGTTGAACTTTTTCATATTTACCTTCTTCTTATTCTTCTTTCTATTATTTTTCTATATTATCTATTTATATTCTCTCAAGGCTAGTAATAAAATTTATATTTATTTTTCATGTAATTAGGGTATCATGAGAGGTGGCTTATTGGTTAGAAATAGCAATGTCTTAGTGGATATCACCTATAATTCCTTATATGTGCTGGGAAAACCCCTTTTATCTGAATATCTAGCTATCCTATTTAGAATTACCCATTGAAAGATGTATAACATAAATTTGGATGTGTCTAAGATTGATTCTACTCTATTATAGAAAGATATTGAAGGTGAATTTATGAATCATCATAACATTATTTATTAGGCCAGAGAAAGAAAACACATCTTGGACAACCAGGAAACAATATCCCATCCAATTGAGGATTCTATAATTTTGAGGGAGGCCACCATGGGCCTTTATCACTTCAAATAATTTTGGGCATAAAGGAAGCCTTATAATAATATATTTATATTTTAGGGAGTGAGTCCTCACTTTAAAAACTCTATCTATTTCTTTTTTCTTCTCTAGTTTTCTATAATTTAATGGTAACATGTTATACTATATTTATTCCCAAATAGTAATTCCAAATTCCAATTAAAGAAATTAAAATCTATTGAAAACCTTCCTAGGTATTTTCCATCCAATTGATATATCTATAACTTTTTGACGCCCTTATATATGGTTTATGGGGTAAAAGGATCATGTTGGAGTTTCCCTTAAATCACCTAGTGGCCCAATTAAGTATAAAATGACTTTGTATTCACAACATGAAATGTACAATGGAATAGTCATCACTATTTTAGACACTATATTTGAACCAATATTCCAACCAAGTAGTTTCTGTTCTCTAGGTGAAGAAATCCCAATGATTTAACATTACTCAAAATGACCAATAATTCTTAACTTAAGTGAAACTAGTTTTGTTTTTCTTTTGAGATAATAATTTTTATAGTCTCTATATTTTCATTCATAGTTTCTCTTCTCCCCATCGTTTATAACTTCAAACCATGGTTACTTTACATGGAAAAGTTAGATAATTAAATTTTATATTGGGAATTTATATATGTAAACTCCTTTCAAGTCAATTGTCTATAAGTTAAGTTTCTCATTTTTCTATGCTACGACAGGTTCTCAAATGAACCATTGAATTTTCAGGTTTTCATATTCAGAACACGACATGCCAAAATGGTTTTTTCCTTTATAAAGAAGCAATTTTTCCCAACTAGAACTTTCCCATTTTCAATATGGCCGTTGTATATTGATTCCACCTTATCTTAATTACTCTACAAAATAACCTCCAAATATCTTCATGTAATTTTTAATAAATCAAAATCCTTTTAATGAAATTAATATTTCATAAAAAAATATAAAAATAATGAAATTAAATATAATTCAGATATGAAAAGATATTTCGAAAAAAACCCAACACCAGATCCATTAAATAATATCCAAAAGATTTTCACTTAATAAAACATCCCCTTAGATAAATATCACATATTAGGGTTCCTTCCAAAAGTAGATATTTCAAGGTCTCAACAAAATAACTAAACTTGGTCTCTAAAACTCTCAACTCTACTCATATATTGTATTTAACTTTACTAATTCCTATCTAAGTGTAATCCATGATCATGAAATTAATAAAAACCTAATTGGTAGGGTCGCCCATATCCTAAATTTAATATAGAACATAATCCATGGGGACCCATCATTGATATGACTTACCTATTTGAATATCAATTCTCTCCACCAAATCAATATATTCAAATTATATTATTTTTTAAATCTTTACACAACTCATATCTTGTGTTACAAGAACTATTTTGAAGAAAACTACCTTTAAATATACCTAAATACATCACACGCATAAGGGAAATGAAATTATTTCTTGTAATGAATTGGAATCATATGAAATAAATAGTCACCATAAAAGTAAGCATGGACTGATAGGTATCCAGTCCTTATATTTAAAGATAGATCATAATCTCCCAAGATAGTGATCATTAAGACCCAAAGTTCCCCTACCCATGGTTATTTACTCAATAAATACATCATTCCCATCACAATTTTAAAATATAATAGGTATGAACTATGATTAACTACTTAATTCTTTCTCACAAGAAAAAAAACAAGATAATGTCACGATAGAAGAAAGATAAATAAATCGTCTTACCTAGCATGTTACTCTTGAAATACATATATGATAACATGAAGATGTAGTTTAATTAATTTTAATCTAAATAAATAACAATTAAAAATATAAAAAAACCAATTTTATGAATAGAATATGGAATAAAATAAATAAATTAATATTTATTAATTTTATAGATGTGATAAAATATTTATTATTAGTTCATAAATAAAGAAATTAAAAACACTTTATGTGGCATGTTCCAGTGAAGGATTTTTAGAATTTTAACAAAATATACTTTTCTTTTAAATTATAGAGCACATATTTACACTATAATGTGATTGATCTATCAAAATCATTATTCATGGTGAATACATTCAAGGACCCATCGTATGATGTATTTTCAAATTCTGTTTTAGTTTGATTGTATTACCATAAACCTTGAACATTTTGAATATATCCTGATCATCACAGTAGAATTCATACTCTTAAAATAATGATTTCATTCCCGATAAGATGTTATTTAGTTCATCCTCAGTTATAAGATAGAAATTACCATTTTCTATAAAAAATCAACTTATTGTAAAAAATAAAAAAAAGTCATGTCTATATACTCCATGATATGATGTCTCTCATGGTTAAAATAAACTATTAAATATTGATATTTTAACCATGTAATAGTGATTTCATAAAACAATGCACAATTTTTTGCATAATTTTTTATAACCATTTTATTTAAACCACATTCTACTCTAATAAATTTGATAATACCATTTCGTTTTTATGTAACAATTTTCCATGGTTTTTAAAATTTCAAAAATCAAATTTTCTTTGATAGGAATCATGTCTTCATTTGGAAAATCATCAATTTTCACATTTCTTCAATCATTATAAGAATCTATCTAAATTAGATGGAAGAGGATTTGATACCACTTATGTGTTTTTTATAGGATAACACTTACCAAAATATAGTATAACATGATAATAAAAACAAATAAAAAATATGGCCTCTCTATTCATTTTCACTGAGAAATAAATAAAAGTATAATATAGTTTCTTCTTATGGTTTAGTATGATAATGTTTGTCCACAAAATCTTTTGAAATATCACTAAAAAATTCCAAGAAAATCCTTATTCCTTGGGTATCCATGGGTTTTATCCCAACTAGCTTAAATACTCTGATAAGGGGTGATTTAGGGTATGAATGATTTTAAAAATTACCCTTAGGATCATGTTTCATAATTAAAAAAACCATCTTTTATCTCTTTTCCATAGAAATGCTGGAAAAAGAATGAAAGCATACATGAGACATGGAAATTTTAATTGGTTCACCTGAAATAGTCTACGTCCAAGGAGAATACAAAGGAAATGTATCTATGTACCAAATCCAAAAAAACACACTACTATTACAATGTTTGGAGCAAACTCATTGTTCTTCCTGGTTTGAAACAAATCACAATATGAAATCTCGTTTCTCTCCATTTAAGTGTTCTCACTTCTTCTTCATAAAATCCTCCTTTTATTTCTTTAATCACTATGTCTTACACCTCATTTATCATATAATTAAGTTTCACTTTCATCCACAATATGAATACCACTTTACCACATATTTACTGGGAAGTCCCTTCTAGTTCATACTATGTCTCTCTTGCAACCTTTAGATATAGTTCATGAAACATTACCAGCTTGTGTGTAGAAATTAACTTTGTCACTGAAATCCAACATGGACATAATTTTTATGATTTTCAATAAATTCCCTAGTTCATAAGTACCCAAGTTCTTTTTTGTGAATAACAAATATTTTATTCATTTCTTTACAAAAATCTTATTACGCACAACTTATTTTCATTCTTCACAACTCTATTTTCATGAAAATCCCTTTGAAAAGATCACTTATGAGATTCAGAGCCCTGATTTTCTCTAACAGTCAATCTACTAAAATGGGGGAGGGGGTAGTCATCAATTTATATTCTTGGCTGACCCTATATAAAAGATCCTTATGTGTCTTCCTTTATGTTTGTAAATTTTACTCAAATATGAAATATCTGGATTTAACATCACAATTGGCACATAAAATCCTTTCTCACACAAACTCTATCCTTATTTCATAGACGTAGAAAACAATTCTTTTGTTGAAAAAAAATCAACTTTCATAGATATTCAAATCTTTCACATACTTATTTCCTTATCAATATTTTTATGTGATGATTTGGAATCTTGAAATTCACTCAACATTTCAAATCACCGACACCCTTGAATGTAACATTTTTGTTTTATGGTAAAATACTTCCATTTCAAACACACCCTATCAACAATCTCTCCAACACTTCACAACTGACCATGGAAACCTTCTTTTAAAAAAACACTGTCAAACTAAAAACACTATAATGTTACAATGGTGGATTTTTTTCCAACAATGGGCTATGTGAATCTACCAATTATTAGAAAATATCCTCTATATGTCAGTGTTTATAGAAACCTTTTGGTTTAATTGAAAGAGATAGATACTTAGAGAAATAGATTTTTCTTAAGGTGAAATACCACAAGAATATAATATATGTATTACCACACCTATCAGTAATTTTGTTACTACAAATATTGGCTATAAAAATACACATTAGGGAAACCAAAAATTCACATATAACGAGAAACTTTTCAGAAATTTTCAGGATTTAAATTATTTTTAACTTACTACACATCATTATGAATTATTTTTTAATTTATCAAAAAATATTTGGGATGTTCAAACATCTCTTTATTATTATGACATGTTAATAAACCAAATATTATAGCTTATAGTATGAGAATAAAGTTGATCCATAAGATATTTCATATCATGTAATATTACTATAAACAACCTATTGGGGTATTTGCATTCACTATACCATAGTGTGAACAAATACACCCCATGATTTTTTCAAAACCACTATGTTTTTGTCTTTTTATAGAGAATATTTTCATGATATTCTTTCATCATGTTTTGTAGTGAAACCAATAAACAAAAACAACATATGGATTTATATTATGTTATAGTAAAAAATGGTTCAGAATATCTGGCCATTCCATTGTGACATACCATTTCCTTTAGAAAAAATATTTGAAAGACTTCTCAAAAACATTCACCAGGTGGGCCTGAAGGACCCACACTGATTCCAACTAAATTTAATCCTTATCAAAATTTGTTTTGATTATTATTATTTTCTAAATTTGTATATCTAGTTTCAAATAATTGAACTGTTAATTTGATTTACGACATTAAAATTTTAATATTCTTATTTATAAATCATTTATAAAATGAAAATGTTGTATATACCTTAATTTATATGATAAATTTCTTATTATATAATTTTTATATCATGTATCACATGAAAGGTATGAAAAAATAATATTAATTTTTCTTCTACCATGACATTGATTTGTTATGAAATTATGAGTTTGAATATAGATATTAGTTATATTTTTAAAATATGTGATGTTATAATTATAATGTAAATTAAATCTTTCTTTAGTAAAGAACCATTAGAAGAGGGAAATTGGTTCAAACTTCACATAATCATAGATTCTCAAACCTTGTCCTTAAAGGTGTAGGCAGGCTACATATCAATCCATTATTTATCTTATTGGGATTATTGATTTCAAATGATTTTGATCCTTTACATGAATGAGTTTTATACAGATCATTACAGTGATGCCTTTGGATATGTGTAGATATATTGGGATTCTATTTTTTTGGGTTAGTAATACAAATGGTGTGTTTTATAAATAGTATCCCATTAATACTATTTGAACATATTAATTTTGTGGAATGAATAATGATTATAAAACTAAATCCCTGAAATATTTCATACACATGGTAATAAAACAAGAGATAATAAAGATTTCATGAGATGAAATAGTTAAGAATTTAGTATATATCAAATGTATATTAAAATGGAAAGACTAAGAAAATACATCAAATACAAAGTGAGAGATTCCTTCCAAATAAAAAACTATCCAAGACCCCATTCCTCTATCTAGGAAGGTCATTCAAAAGATAGATACCCATGTATTATATTTTATAAGGAATACAATATATGGGTGAACCTAATAGGATTATATACCCATATGTAACTCTGGGATTTGGGTTACACTCAGTTAGGTGACCTTAATCAACTTAGGTTCCCAGATGATGAGAGTTAGGATAATTAATATTAAAAAGTGGGAAAAAATTTTCCTCTTTATAATCTAAGATTCATATATGTGATTATTGTAATGATAACCAACCTGAATAGCTAAGGAATCTGATAAATGTTAATGTTTCTAAATATTTTCTTAATTATTAAATTTTTCCATTAAAGGTAATTATATATGTGGTCATCATTTTAGTTGGATTACTTTCATTAAAATTCCCTGATGAAAGGCTTAAATAACCTAATTCTCACCCATAGATATTTCACTATTATAAATTTTTAAAATTATAATGATTATTATCTTGAGATATCTTATAGATATGATCTTTAAAAAAATTATAATTTATATGTATGTTTGAGAAGTGATATCAAAGAGAATCATATTGATTTTATATATAAATAATTCATGGAAGTCAATTTATCTAATTCTAGATCATTGGTATTAGATATCAAGTGTTTATCATGAATTTGTTGTAATAAATATAGATTTGGAAATATGATATAATTTATGAAAAGTGAAGTAGATGTATGCGTTGGAAATGGTGAAAGTGTTTCCACATTGAATGTTAATACTTATGAACTAAGTATACCTAGTGGATTTGTTTTTGAATTAGAAATCTATTATTACATTTATTCCGTAAATAGAAAATTTATTTCCATATATTATTCGTATAAGAATGGGTTTTCATTAATTATTAAGTACATTATTTATTCTATATATATGTATGAAAATTTTTATGGAATTGGGATTATATTGAATGGTTTATAAATTCTATACAAGGATAATCTGATGAAAAATATTCAAGATAAGGTGGTCCAGATTGATTATAACAACACTAATATTTGGCATGTTTCCCAGGTAATCTAAAAGAGAAATTCATCCAATTACTTTAGAGATATAAATTTTGGGATTCTGTTTGATTATTATTTTTTTGATACGTGTGAATTATTTTATTAGATGAAATAAAGACAAAAAGTATAGTGGAATATATGATAGGGTTAGGGAAGTATTTGATCTTATATATAGTGATGTATATAGATCAATGAGTACTAAAGAAATTTGAATGTATAGAAACTTCATGAACTAAAAAATGATTTCTTATGTGACCCAAGTTTGAGACCTACGAAAATTTTATGTTGACAAAAATGGAAGTATAAAATTAGTATGATAAGTGTATTAAGATTCTTCGATCAGGTCAGAGTGGTGGATACTTGTTCAAGGAAATTAAAAATCATCTGAAAGATTGTTCAATTATTTCGAAATACACACCTTCAATAACACAACAATGAAATGGTTTATCCTATAGGAAAAATCATATCTTTTTATATATAGTTCTATAAATGAGTTGTTGGTGTGACCTTCCAAATTTATTTTGGGGACATTCTCTATAAACAACTACATTTTTTACATATCTATGTTTCATTTAAATTAGTCATAAAGATATCATCAGTGATATTAATTTTGAATCATCCAATATTTTTTTAATGTATTTGAGATTATGAATAATATGAACAACATTTGGTTTCTAAAAAACAGGACCCAAAATTTGAAAAATAATTATGTGTTGGTCATCCTAAAAAAACTAATAGATATTATTTTTATCATCCTACTGAACACAAAGTGCTTATTCCTAAGAGTGGTATTTTATATAAGAAAAATATATTAATTGAGTTATTAGTGTGAGGAATGTTTAACATGGATATGTTTAAGACAAACTAATAGGAAGTGTTCCTAAGATAAAAAGTGAACATATTCTATAAGAGGTTGTGGATAAAGAACCAACCCAAGTTACTTGAGAACATTGAATGCCAAGTAAGATTCATCATCATCCTGATAGATGGATTTATTAAAGATAATTTTAGTGAAGTAATGTTTATAAATAATTAAACATAAAATTACCAATATTCAAATAATATTTTTGATTTTGAGAAATGGTTAAAGGCCCTGAAATTTGAGATAGACTCCATATACACTAACTATGTTTATAACATGGTTAAAACATCTAATGGGATGAGACCCATTAGGTGTAAACAATTTTTCCGTAATAAAAACTTAAATCAATGGAATACTGTCAACATATAAATATTTTATAGTATCAAAAGGTTATAAATAAATTCATGGAATTGACTATAAATAATTGTTTTCTCAATTTATGATGATAAAGTCTATTCATATATTTTTTCCATAGTATATCATAATGATAATGAGATATTAAAAATATATATCAAAACCACTTTTCATAAAGGTAATTTAGTTGAGTAATTGTATATGATATAGATCAAATAATGCGAACTATCAAATGACCATGTCATAGTTTTAACATTTCAATGGTGCATTTATGGATTGACATAAGTATATTATATTTGTAAAGTCTTAATTGATGATGAAATCAAATATTTTGGTTTCATCAGGAGAATGAATGATTTACATATATAAAATAAAGTTAGTATGAGTGTTTTTGTATTTTTCATATGGTATTTGGAAAAAAAACTATTAATTTAAAAGGATATATTGGCTTAGGTATGAAGATCTATAGAGATAGATTGAAAATGCTTCTTGGATTGAGTCAAAACATATATATTGGTAGGGTTAAAGAAGTTTAGCATATAGAAATCTAATAATGTAACTTTACAAGTTTTACATGGATTGAGTATTATAAATAATTAAGATCCTTCAAAAAGGACAGAAATTATGGATAGGATTCCTCATACATCCCTTATAGGATATATTATGCACGTCATATTATGTACTCAACCTGATTTTTTCTTATTCTTTTTTCATAATAAGTACATTCAAGTCTAATAATGATGAAAGTCACATAATTTATATGAAGATCATCATTAAGTACGTGAGAAAAATTAAAGATATTTATTCTTTAGGGGTGATAATGAGATCATTATAATGGGTTACTCTAACTCTACTTTCAAAATTAACAAGGATAATATGATTTATCAATAAATTTTTATGTTTTTACACAATAATAAATCTACCAGTTAAATAAGGTTTCAAAAAATAAACTATGGAGTACTATCTAATAAATACATAGTACATCAATATATTATATATTGTAAAGGAAATTTTTGGATCCAGAAGGTCATTACTAAAATTAGGGTGGTTGCTATAACCGAAAAATAAATTGAGATTTAATGTGAAAAATAGAGTTTTTGCTAAGGCCAATGAACCATATTATCTACAAGGGACCAAACACATACTTTTCAAAAACCATCTCGTTCAATATATTATTGAGAGGAGTGATATAAATATCTTTTGGGTGGATAAAAATGAAAATATAGTGGATCCTTTGATGAAAACATTATTCTTGAAAAAACACGAGTTTTAAGATGAATCTATGAGTATTAGATACATGATATAACTAAAATAATATTTGTAAAATATATCATTATTTTAAAATAAAGGCATTATTAATTTTTCATTCTTCCATGTGTGTTCCAAATATTTCATGAATGGTAGGAAGATAATTCCCATTAAATTTTGAATTTGAGTTATCACAAATTTTTAATAATTATATTATTATAGATTTTGAAGATATGTTAAGGTTAGAATGAGTATAATTATCTTATATGATAAAAATTAGGCTTATTAGATAATAAGTGGAGCATTATTTTATGGATTATCCTATGAAATTATATCACAATGAATGTTATATAGTCAATGATATAACTAGGGGTGTATTCTTAATATGTATCCCAATTACCTATAGTGGAAACAATACATATAATGTGAGAAATAATACATTTATACATTTCTTATTCCAACCATAATGATGATCCAATTAGGGTGTAGTTTGGTATATTGTTAATTTGGTCATCAGTTAAGTTTAACCAGGGTGGGATTTTTCCTCTTATCTGATGATTATATAATCTAGTCCCATGATTGAATTAATATAAGGAAATTTATGGAAATTCGTATTTAGTTGAAATATAATGGTATCAAATTCTTGGTTGAATGACATGTTATATATTCATTCAAAATCATTTTACTCTTTTGGAGGTCATGAATTAATGATATGGTCTATACACGATTGACATGCACCATGTCTATTGGTTACTTGATGTCTTAGAAACAGGGATTATATAAGCATGAGTGTGATGAATAAAGATATATGTTAGGAAGTACCTATTCATATAGTTATTTCAGTGTGTTTAACTAAGATTTCTCTAAACCCCATTATAGCTTGAGTAGGAATAACATTTTTCTAGAGGTTTCTCTTTTCATAAAATTATAAATTAAGTAAATCATAATTATTTTTAATGTTAGAAATTATCTCAAGGTCATACATAAGGTTTTATAATGAAGTTTTTTTGTATTTTTTTTTAATTTTTTATAGATTTTATGATAATCATGTACAATGAAGCTTGGATGGATTCATAAAAAGTTGTGAAGTCATGAAATTTTTTTGTGAGGCATCAGTATATAAGAGATATTTTTGAATATTTTATTGAAAATCCCAGACCACTATATGGTTAAATTAATTATGCTTATATTATTCCAGGGTACATATGTGGAATTATATGTGTTATCATTCATTGATTTCCCCCAAAGATTATGATGTTTCTTTTTGGACTATTGAAACATCATATAATGATTTGTCTAATTTTTCTTGATTTTTAGATTGGTTTAATAACTAGATTAATTAGTGAGGTGGAATCCAATGGGTTTAAACATTTAATTATGTATAAAATGTTATAACTCTAATAAGATCCTTTATTTATTGAAGGTGGGCTATTAAATAGAGATACTTGGACATCATATGTAACACTGAATATTATTATCTATTGGTTTAAACTATCTAAATTTTACTTTTCTCAATTTTCCATCACTGAGGTGATTTTAGAACATCATTTTAAAGAAGAGATCCAACTGAAATATTTGGGGGTTCTAATGGCTGGATTATACTTTCATTGGAATGTATCAATTTTTTTATTGGTGATAGATTTTGATCAAATCACACCAAATGAGTATTAAATACATCGATGTTGAGATGTACATATTTTATGGTTTACCTATGTTATCTTGTTGACTCATGTCTCTGTTAATCTTATCTGGGGTTTCTTATTCTTCTACAATATATGGGCATGAAAATATCCCACGAATCTCATCATGTACCTCATTAGGTGATAATCATCAATATCTAAATGTTTTAGATCTTAATTTATAAAAATAGATAAATGTTGTATAATTTAGAACTCTTTATGGATAAAATGCATGTCTATTATGTGTGACAGCTTTTGAAATAGTGAAGATATTTAATGACGTATTTGTTAAACTAAAATAAGTAACAATTAATTCCATTACTTACAACATTTAATGTGCTTTATGTGAATAATTATATTTTTTATACAAATAAACTCTTACTTAACTAAAGATAGATACACAACCATAGTGTTGGATTAGGAAATTTAATAGGTTGTGTCATATTTAGAATGTTGGATGAGGTAAGATTGAAGATTATTCCAAATTGTTCATTCTAAAAGGAACTATTTCATGTAATATATAAATATTATTATAATGTTTTGGATACTATCTCATAATGTGTTATAATGCCAATATTGGTTGGCATTTTCACAAATCTCAATGTGTGGATCCAAAATGAAAATACCCAAGTCTTCCCATGGGTAGGACGTAGAATATTTTTTATGTTTATATTTTCATACCCTGAAAATTTTATTGTGATAAATCATCCATTTGAAACTATCTTGACATTTTTTTAATTGTTCAATTTATCATGGGATATGGTGTTTAACATCAAGATGATTTTGGTGAGATTTTGAGAAAGTTGAATTTTAAAGTGATAGTTAATATTTTTTTAATAAATAAATATATACCATATGTATATAGACATTAATATATTCTTTGTAGATCCTTGGATAGAAAATTCAGCAATATGGTTTTTCTCGAAACAAGGTGTTTTACCATGGATAGGTATGACTTTTCATGTTAGGGTTTGAATCCACATGTTGATCCAATTCAGGTTTATAATTAAATTTCCTTGTAAATATATAAGGTGTTATATAAATTAATCGTTCCATATCCCTTATAGGGTAATCAGTTTATTGTATATCATCATGAATTGTAGATGTAATGGAGAATAGATAATAGGAAATCATTAATTAAAAAACCAATAGATCGTGAATTGATATTAGATTATGAATCATTAGTGTTTATTTCATTGAGGTATGACACATTATGTAATTATTTTCCACTTTTATAATATAAAATAATATTAATTATAATTTTAAAAAATACAAGAAATCTCATATATTATAGATTTTTTTTTCATTATATGTTTTTGTTAATGATTTTTTGGTGATTTATTATCCACTATTCATGGTTTTCCTATATTTCCAAAATGAATTTGAGAATCATTATTAAATAATATTTCTATGACCCCCTAACCCCATATCCCCTCAATTTATTAGGATATGTGTTCACAACTAGCCTTTTTAATGGTTAGTGGTTCAATGATGGTTTCTTTGGGTGAAATTATAAGTGGGGGTGGTGTAAAAGTTATGGGTAAGGAGCTTCACATGGAAAGTGTAAACACCCAGACCCTAGTAGCTTAGATCCAGTGATTACCATATGTAATTGGTTATATATACAAGGAATCACATCCCAAAGGACCTAAGATTTTAGTTGCCTTGTAAAAATAGACACATTTTTAAATTTTACATTACATTTGAAAATAAAAAATACAATAATGTATTTTCTTTGATAACACCATCATTTGTATTATCATATCCATGCATATAAATCATAATACATTTCCTGGAATCTTGGGGGAAAGAAACATAAGAAACAAGTTAGTTTATATGCTCAGTAAGGGTATTTTTATAGTGGAATCTAACTTGAATACATAAGGAATAATCAATATAGAATGTTAAATAAAAAAACACATTCCATTTAATCAATGACTTGACCATAGAGAACAATATTGCACGAATAAATTATGATTAAATAATTACACATAAATAATCAAATAATTTTGAAAGTTATCCTTTGATATCATAATTAATAAAATAATCTCATGAATGTCAATTTCTAATATCATAATAAGGGAATTTTTTATTCTAGGAATCATGAACATACCTTCAAGGCCTTGTGCAACGATATATTATTTAAATGGGTAAATTTTTGGCCAAATTCCCAAGATAGTTTATCTCTTGAAGCCTACCAATGAATTAATGAAAAATAGTATGCCCCTATCATCTCTCTCTAGGTTCAATTAAATACTTATATGAAAGGTATGTAACATGATCAACATAACAATTTGTATTGATAAATTATCTTATGAAATTTTATACTTTCCCCAAAAAAACAAATAATCATAAATAATACCAATTAATATGGTGAATTGTGTCAAAATAGTACATCCTTAGTCAAACTAACAATAAACAATCCCTATAAATAAGTTTGATGGTATCATTAAAATATATCCAAAATGGATTTAATAAAAATATGGTCCTTTTGTAATTTATTTTTATAAATACAATAACAATTTCATTAAAAACATTCGAGTGTAAAATACACTTTTCACTTTATAAATAAATTTTAAAACTAATAATTTGAATAATATTAGGAAAAAATATTTTTAAAAAACCAATTAAAATATGCAAAGGAATATTAAAAATAATGAGTGTTCATTATTATGTGTAATTCCATATATAAAATAAGTTTAAAAACATTCTTTTGACACTATTGTGAAAAGGTTAAAAAGTACCTCATTTGAAAATTAAAATGATGATTACTTTCTAACTACTTCATAAAAATACGTTCATGTGTAATAATATAATTAATAAATCATTTATAAGATGTTAAAAAAAATTGAATTTTTTTTTGAAGACATGGATATTGAAGAAAAATGATTTTCAACCGAAAAGAAAAATAAAGTCATTTTTCATGAAAATATTTTCTCAATCATTTTAAGTAAAAAATAGAGGAAAATGGTACTATTAATATAAAATTTCATGAATAACTATAGGATAATAAAATATATTTGTTTTAATATATAAATATAAAAAAATTACCCCAAGGGAGGCTTAAACTCAAAAAATATCAAATAAAGATGAGATTGGGAAATAAACCCTAACTATTTAGATAACTTTTAAATCATACACCCCAAGAAATAAATAACTTTAAATTTTACATAAATAAAATTAAGATAAATATTTTAAGTTATAACATATAAAATTTAAATATATACACCACACAAAATATTTAAGTGGTTATTATGGCATATGTCTCAAGAAAGTAAAAGTTTGATGAGAAACAAATAATGCTTTAATAACTTTTGAATCGTAAGCCTCATGGAAGAATAAATTTAATTGAAACAATAAATATCATTTGAAAAAAATCATTATATAAAAATTCAAAGAGGTTTTATATACACCTCATAAATTAAGATAGGTGCACAATATATCTTATATCCCAAATAATACAATTTGAGATGAAAATATCCTACACGAGGTCCAATTTCCTTTTTATGTGTCAAAACTCATGCATAATAAATATATATTTATTATACATATATTAAAGAACCATTATCATATATATCATACCATATATTATTTTATTATAACTTTTTATCACTTCTTCATTTATAATTCTTTATTAAAACACTATTTTGTGTGATAACTACTTCGATTTTCATGTATGTTTTGGTTCATCATTTCCGGTCCTTTACTTTGATTTGGGATCCATCATCTCTATAATGTTTATAATTATATAAATATAATACGAATTCATTTTATATGTATTTTTACAAATCAATAAAATTTATAGAAAGAGAAAATGAGTTACACTATTAATTGAGGTGGTAGGTCGTACGTGTGCATGAACATTTTTTCCATTTTTTGACGAATAGAAAAAAACAATGGTAAAAAATAATTCAAACTTAAAGAATCATTATTATATAATATAAATCATATATATTCATAAAATCCATAATTATTACATTCCATGACAAAATTAAATTAAAAATGAATCACAACTTCTTGTGGAGGTAGTAGTCCACAAGTACGCATGAGCGATGGTCCCATTTCCCAATGGATTGGATAGTTAGAATGTATATATGGTATTATAATTCAAGAATTATAAATATTTCATTAAAATAATATATATTTATATATACATAGTAAATCTATCATTATATCCAACAATGCTAGGTGGTGATGGAAAACAAATTACATCAGTTCATGAGGAAGTAGTTCGTCGTATATAAGATTGATGGGTTTTTTTCTCATTTGATGGAAGAGGAAATATATATAGGTTATTACATAAACATAATAAAATATAATTAAATGTTAGATATTTTTTTAATTATATTTTAATTATCAATACATGAATGAAGGTGGTAGTAGAATGAGTAAAAAGAAAGTTCTTAGTGAAAAAATTTACAATATATTTAAAAAAACTTATTTTGGATCTCTTATTAAGGACCTGGGGGTTGGTCTTTTGGGAAAACCATAAGATCTAGAATATGGAAAATAATTTTGGGTACAGATTTTTTTAGGGATGTTTCTGGATAAATGTCTTATGGTGTGTGAATAAGTGAGGGGAGGAGGTGCTCTTTATAATTGTAGAGGAGGGACTTTTTTGTAAATGCCCAAAAATATTCAATAATGGGAAGTCAATATCTACCAAAACTCCACCAAAATTGAAAATTAATTTATTTGATGGAATTTTAGGTTGATATATACCTCTATCACATAAAAAATAAATATTTTTTAAACATGTTATTCCCTAATCCTATATGTTTTCTTATTTTTATCATTTTATTTTTGACAACGGTAACTAATTTTTTAATTTACCTTGGTAATTTATCCATTGATAGTAATTATAAATGAGGCATATTATATAATTCTGACCCAATAATTATAATTATTATATAAAATTTATCAAATAAAATTTCTATTTTTCTTTTAAATTAATTTTAACACATGTCATGTAATAGGAAAAAACACTATTTTAACTTTAACTGAAGTAATCAATTATTACTATCTTTACTATTAACTATGAAGAAAAATTAAGGTCACATAAGTAATTAATTTTAATTATTATAATTATAAATATTTAATCTATTTTACCCAATTTAATTCACTAAAGTGGAAGATTTTAATTTAAAATTAAACATGAAAGCGGGATGAAAATGTGTTTTTCCAAAGAAAATTTTTCTTAAATGTAAAAATTAAATATTTCAAAATTAAAAAAATTAAAATAACCTTAAATTGAAAAAAATTAATATAATTTAACTAATTTTAAATTTAAAACAATTTTTAAACAAAATGAAACATTTTAAATTATTTAAACTAAACGACAATAAAAATCATTATTTCTTACTATTTAACAAAAATTTTATCTTTTTATAAAATTTTCAAAACATAAATCAAATATAATTTTAAATTTTTTATCTCAAATTATTTTTATATATTTAAAAATTATTTTTCTAAAAGTGCTAATTTTTTTTTCAAATAAGTACGTAAATTCCTACGAAAATGTTTATAGAAAAATGCCATTTTTAAGAGTAAAACTAGATTTATTCCTATATCATGCCTAATAAAAATATTAGATGAAAAGTAAAACGTTTTATTAAATAAATAATATATAAATTTAATCAAAATAATTCACCAATATTGACTAATTAAATTTTTAAAAGATAAAAAGATATTATGTACATAAAAATAATCTTTTAGAAAAATATTTTTATTACTTTCAAATGTTTTTTAATTTTTAATTTTAATAAATTGATTACTATTTAATTCTTTCTAAACTTTTTTCAACAATATAATTTTCATAATTTAGTTATTAATATTTATATTTATTGACTTAATGGATAGGTTATAAAAACATAATATTTTATGGTTCATTTATACTCATGGTTACTTGTTTCACAATCTATAAAAGAGATTAAATTAATTTAAAAATAAATATATCATAAAGTATTACAGTGCAGAATTGTTCCCTCTTTCAATAAATTGTGCCCTTTCAATTTTATCATGAACTTTTAAATCAAGGATTTTACATTTGAAAATACCTCTGTTGAAATACCATGCTGTAAAAAGGGCTAAGAAAAATTCCATTTGATAAGAGATAAAGGGAAGTATGAAGGTCATCTAGAATAATACATAAAAAGTTTACCATGTAGGAAAATATTAGTGGGGATTGAAAATATGGACATTTAGGAGATAAATAATTCCCAAGGACTAATAGAGTGTGATTGAGAACACGGTCATGATAAAGTTAACGACCACAAAACCAAAAATCTGTAACCGAATAAAAGACTATTGATTCCTAAAAAATGATTGAAAATTATAATTTTTTTAATTTCAATATCATTTTCATAAGGTTAAGGTTTTATTTTACTATAAAGATAAAGATCACTAGAAAATATAATTACTTATATTTTTTCATAAGCATAATTCTATCCTTTTTTAGTTCTTTTATCGATTTCCACATCAATTATTACTCTAATAAATAAATACCTAAAATGAATTTGTTATTAAAAAAGCACTAAAATTTAATTTTCAGTTATTATAAATATACATAAAAGATTTACAATTATTTACATCTATCTCTTAATATTTATCAAAACTATAAAGCTAATCACATGTTATAAAATAAATTAATCTCTAAAACCTCAATTATTACACCCTAAGTTCAAATTAATGAATTTTACAAGTATTTATCCATAAAAACCTTCCAAAATACATTTGAAAAAAATTCAAAATCCAAAACATTTATGAAGAAGGTCAGAAAAGTTTCAAAATTAACTTATCATTAATCTCCCTAACATTGTAAAGTAACTCTTAGTGTCACATACAAGATATTTTAATATCATGATCACTATAAAACCTCAATGGAATGAAAAATTCTAAAAAAATTAATTATATCCTCATCCCTTTAATTAAATTACAAATTATCAAATAAATTCATTGAATTTTAAAATGATGTAAACTCCATCATAAATTAATTTATCACCAAATCACAAGCCATTTTTAGTACCACAAATAATATATTATTTACTTCATCAATTTCAATCATCTCTTTATCCAAAAAAACATTATTTTCTTATTTTTATGAACATATTAATGGTTATCTTTAACCCAATCATACGTTTTTCAATAAAATGTCACCTTACCGTCAACTCACTTATCTTGGACTTTAATGACATTTAAAATATTATTTGGAATACTTAAAGAAAAAATACTTCAATAAAATCCATATAAATTTAGTTAGTATTTTTACATGATATAATTGATAAAATAAACCTACGACATAATTATTCAATCCAAATACACAAGCACTTAAATCATTTATCATCATTTGTAGTAGTGACATAATATTGACGTTGATCCCTTAACATCTTCTTAGGTATATTACCTTAAATGTTTTGTAATTCATTTGTGTAGTACCTTATATACTTTAAGTAGAAACATGAATCATTAAATATTTATTTCATACCCTTGAATTCATGCAACTGATGGCCTTTCAACCCACACTTGAAGAAAACTCCAATTCCCTTCAGGAAATTACCGAGGTGTTTCTTCCCACAATTATCACATGTAAGATAATCCTTCATTCTCTTCTTCCCCTTATCAATTTTTTTCTATTCTATTTTTCGCTTCAAATTCATAAGACATTGAAAAAAATCCATCTTTTTAGAACATGATATTATGTCTTCATATGAAGAGAATGTTTGTAATATTAATTCCCTTAAAAGGATTTCCCTAAGCTCCTAAAATAAATTGTCAATATTAATCATTGGATTATATATATAGTACAAAAAATGCCTTTATAACCTTGTAAAGCTGGATTCATACTTAACATCATTTTCCTTTTCCATTTGTCATAGAATTAAGAATTATCCCTCTATATCTGTTCATTGTTTGTGACTAAATTATCCCCTAAAATTATTCCATTCCATGCCAGTTATTTCCTCCTCATTCTTAATGTTTTAAATCAATGGCTATAATTGATCTATATCTCCAAGTATATGATAAAATTAATTGAAAATCCACTCCATTCCATTAATTCCCAAAGTGAGAAATATAATTTTTAAAGAACTTATTCATTTATCAACTACAAATGTATTTCTATTACCATTA
Source organism: Viscum album (assembly GCA_963277665.1). Classification (NCBI taxonomy): domain Eukaryota; kingdom Viridiplantae; phylum Streptophyta; class Magnoliopsida; order Santalales; family Viscaceae; genus Viscum; species Viscum album. Next base: position 279,280,947 of record OY728137.1, read on the forward strand.
AATGATAGTAGTTTATAATGCATGAAGTGGTCTAAAATTTATACACTATATTGTGGACCAATATGAAGCTCTATATGAGGAATTTTGTTTTCATAACCTGAATTAGGTTCCCCAATATAGTTATAATTTATTCATATATAGGTGTAGCTCTATATGAGGATCCATATCAATCTTTATTATCTTTCCAAGTATGTAAATTATTGTATGAATTTGGTTAATTGATATAGTTTTCATTCCTTTCACTATGTTCCATTTATAAATAATGAAAAACACCAGATTAGATCAAAATATTATGAATTATAATGTGTAATTCCTAAACTAGTGAAAAAAATAATAAAAATTGAAAAAATTATTCCTATATAATCTCGTAATCAGAAGCATTATTTCTACGGGAATGAATTCCGACCATGAAAATATTTTTAATTCATTCTTAAAAGTTCGTAAACAGTATGTTAATTAGCCCACAAATATCCCATGGGAGGGTCAAACTAGGTTTGTAGTAAGGCTCATTGTCGTACACCAGGTGAGGATCAAGTCAAATATAAATGTTCTATTTTAGATTTATTACCCCTTGGTATAACTATGCCATGTAAACATCCACTTGTTGTATAAATATAGGTTTTTATTATTAGGAAAAACTACATAATATCAACTTCTCCAAACTTTAAGATGTTATTATATACTTATACTTATTTTTAATGTCATTCATAAGGATATATTCCTTAATATATGTTTAATTAAATTTATTTACCAAATTTTCTACTAAACTGGATCTGATACCAACTATAGACACTCCAACTCTAGTATCCTAGAGTCGGTGGTCAAATTATTATATTGGTTATAAACATAAGGAATCACATCCCAAATGAACAGATTGATTCGTAGTATTAGAAAATTAGATACAAACATGAATTTAAAAATTAATTTGAAAGCATAAAATACAATATAGTATTTTCTTTAAAAAAATCACAATTCCATTTATCATATCCCTACACATACATTGTAATATATTTCATGTCGTCTAGAGGAAATGAAACATAAGAAATAGGTGAGGTCAGATGCTTAGTAAGGATATCAATATAATAGAATATATCATGAATTCATAATTCAGAATCCCTATGTCAAGGAAAATAACTAAAAATATGTTCCATTTAATAAATTACTTGAAAAAAAAAGAATAATATTGTAGGAATAAATGTTGGCCAAATAATTCATATTAATAATAACATATTTTTAAAAATTAACCATTGATATCATAACTAATCAAATAATCACATTGACATAAATGAATAATTTCCCAATTAGATCATTCATAATGTTGGACATTGTAAAAATAATTTTATGGCCTCATGATATGACATATTACAAAAAAGGGTACGACCTCACCCAAATACACAAGCTAGTTTTTATAAAAAGACCAATCAAGGCATCAAAAGGTTATAGAAGTCCCCACACATCACATACTAAGTCCAATTCATTTATCATTTTAAATGGATGAAACATAATAAACACAAACATTCATATTTAAAAAATAGCATAAAAATGTAAATACTTTCGGTAATCAATAAACATAATCATATACCATCCAATTAATCTTTTGAATGGTATAAAAATATAGCACCCCTTGATAAAATAATCATAATCTATAAAAATAAATAACTAGGATTGTATAATTAAAACATACACTCAATTAATAGTATGTAAAATAAGTGTTTTTTCATTAATGATTAGAAAAACACCAAAAATGTGGTTAATTTTTTTTAGTAAAAAAACTTTTTCACTTTTTAAAATTACTTTCAAAATATAAAAAATTATTGAATATTAGGGAAAATTTTATTTAAAAATAACCTTTTTAAACTTATAAATGAATATTCCAAACAATGAGTAGTCATGAAAATGGTTAATTATATATATGCCATATATGTTAAAAGACATTCATTTCATAAATTTATAAAAAGGTTAAAATGGACCACATTTTTAAAATTACAAGAAGATTCATTTCATTAAATTTTTTAAAAATTAAAACATGGGTAAATGTGTATTTAACAATTCATTTTGACGATTTAAAAAAATTCAATATATTTTTTGAAAGAATGGATCTAGAAGAAAAAGGATTTTATATTAAAGAGAGATGTAATTTTGGGTTTTATTGAATCCCTTTTAAGTAACAAAGATAAGAAAATGAAAATCTTACTTGAAAATTTCAAGAACAACCATAATAGAAGGAAATATATTTTTTTATAATTTAAATATAAATTAATCCCCCAAAGGGATTCTTAAACATAAAAAATCCAGAATAATGACGATATTGTGAAATAACCCCTTACCACTTGGGTAACTTTGGAATCAAACCCCCCATGAAAGAAATAAAATCAAATGAAAAATTAAATACCATGAATTTAAATATAAAAATGGTATAGAAGACAAATAGAGATGTATATACACCATAGAAAATAACAAATTGGCGAATTTGGAATATTTTTCTGAGATGGGAAACCCTTACCGCTCTGGTTACATTTGAATGGTTACACTCTAAGTTTTTATGAACATTTTATGAATAAATTAAATTTATTTGATGTCATTATTTTAATTCAACTCTATGTTAAACTTTTATTATACTCTAAACCAATTTATTCTTGCATTACAAGCAACAACGGCTTGTCTTGTGTTAAACATAACATTGACTTTCTATGAAACAATTTCATTTATTGTAACTCTTTAGAAAATAAAGTTATAAAGCATCCATTAAGATTTATAATATGAATATTAATATCCAATTTTGAAATATTATTTACATTTTATTCACATTAATAAAAAATATTCATAATTAAATATACAATTTTTGGTAAAAACTACGGGTTTAAAAAAATATTATTCTCTCAAAAGAACAAATTTTTATGCCCTTTTGTGAGTAATAATAAATTTAATTTTATAAAATTTTATAATTTTAATTTGATAAAATAAAATTCAGTTTTTAATTATTATTTTTAAAATTATTTTAGTTTGAATTTTTGGGATTTTTTTTGAAATAATTATTTTTTCGGTTAATAGTGAAAAATACTAAATTTTAATTGAAAACTCCATTTTCATCTAAATTAGATATATAGTTTAAGTATATATTAATTTGTTTATAAATTTTAATTATATAAATTTTAAATAAATAAATCCAATTTAGTGCATTTTAACCAATTTCACATTGAAATTGGATATGAAAACATTTCAATCATTTCATCTTTTTCACTTTATAAACCAGTAATCTCATCAAATCTACAAGATTAATTTTAATTTAATTTCGTCCCATTATGTTATTTGAATTTTTAAAAATGAATTACTTATTTTTAATAATCTTAATTTATAATTTCTATAAGGGTATACTTTGTTTTTGAAAAAAATATTAGTGAAAATAATAAAAATAATTTCAAACAATTAAGGTAAGGACTAGTTTACTTTATGGTTAACATTCACTTAACGGGTCAAATAACCTAGAAATATTTCCAAAAACCATTATCTATAAATATTTCAACCATTTCATACCTTTCCTAAAAAATGTACCATTATTAGAGGAACTTGGTGTATGGGAGTCCTCTCAATATTATTTACCTTTTTATATTTAAAAGAATGTTGCTCCCCATCCACTATAATAGAGAACTCACTCCCACACCCTCACTTATTCACACCTATCAAGCCATTTTAAGAAAAAAATAACCAAATATCCTCCCAACTACCCTCCCCTCATCCTATTGGCCTCACGTTGGTCAAAAATCCAACCAAGGAAGCCCTTTGGTGCAAACCAAAAAGAGTTACCCAAAGAAGAGGTAATATCCTTCAATACAAATTTTTTATTTATTTCATTATCCACACCCTAAATTATTATTATTAAATTATTATATAACAAACTTAGTGTCCTAAATATTTTTATACGTTGTTTTTAAGGGTTATACCTACACTAACACACACTTTCATCAAATTGGATATGGAATCATCATTCATGTGTATAGTGTTTTACCGCCTCATAAACCGATGTCATCCATTCTTCCATTACCGCCTTTAAAGGTTGAAAATAATGATGGAATTTGTATTTTTATATGATATATATAATTGTTTTCTTATTTAATTATTATATAACACATACCTTAATGCTTTCTATTTTTTGTGGATATGATAACTTCGTTTGTAGATGTGTTAACTACTACATCCCCAAAGAGATGTGATTTGTTCATACTTAACATAGAAATTTTTAAGGTTGGGGATAAAAGAAATATTTGGTATATATGAAATAATAATTCTACATGAATTATAATATATATATATAAATTACTTCTCTTATTTTTTTTAATATTCCAAGAAAATGGAAACAATGTTCATACATGCGTAAGACCAAACGTCTCCATGAATGGTGTATTTCATTTTCTATTTATATATTTTTTAGATTATGATAAATAAATATATAAAGAATTTATTTTATATTTACATAACCTTTATAATTATATATATTACAAAATCAGGATATATGTAAGAGGACCAAATATATAACAAATTAAAACACAAGTGAAAAACAAAGCAGTTATTACTTGAAATGTAAATTTAACAAGGAATTATTAATAAATAGGCAATAAAAGGTCATAATAAAACCATATATGGTATGATATAATTGAATATGGCTATTTAATATATGTATAATATTCTTATATTTATTATATATGCGGTCTCAATGAGTTCGATGAGAGTCAATACATAAGATAAGGAAATGTCATCTCACTTTTTATATCTATAAGATACATTCCATATTCACCACTCGTTTATTTTATTTGGTGTATATACATACCATGAATATATTATATGATTATTATCATTAAATTTATTATTATTTATATAACCTTTTTATTATCACAATTTCATAGGGTTTTATGGTTTAAATGTTTCCAAATCTATAAGGTAATTTTGCTCAATTTTCTTTCTTTGAGACACATGTTATTTGTGGATCTATATTATCTTACAAGATGTATATACTTACAATTGAATTTTGTTTGTCATGAATCTCAATATTTTAAAAATATTTTAATCTTTTGTTAATTCTATTCTCACATTGGGATAATGATTCGAAGTTATTAAAGTAGTAAGAGTTTATTGCACAATCTCATCATTATTAGTATTGTATGTTATTATACTTCCACTGATGAAATATTATGATCCATATCAAAATAACTATCATTAATTTTAATCTAATATTTTTATTACAAATATATTCTTGAATATGTACTATTTTTTCACTCTATTTAACATAATATAATTGATAAAAGGTTTTTAAGAAAATCTGACCATATTTCTCTATTCTGTCAGGAATCTATGTTCCTTAAAAAAAATTTCTAAAAATGTTTTTAAAATATATTTTAATTTCATTTTAATGGAAAATAGAATTAAATTTTTTTATTGCTTTAAAATATTATTTTATTAGTTTTAAATTTTTTTTTCAAAGTAAATTATTTTCAAAATGTTTTATGATTTAAGAATCGTTTCTCAAAGAAGAAATGATATTCTACTTAAGAAGTATTTTAAAAATATTTCTAAAAATTATGTTCATATAAGATGAAATTCATTGTTGTTACTCATTAATTTCTAGGTATTTAATCCAATGGTTATATTCAAATTATTTCTTTTAATGGTTTATGTTTTGATAGCATGATGTTTATGAAACTCATTTCTCATTCATGAGTTATATGTTTATGAAACCCATTTCTATTTCACAAGTTCTAAGCTTATGAGACCAGCTTCTTTTCAGAGGTTATTCGTTGATTAACTCATTATGCAGCATATATATTTTCCCTAGGTTATGATGTATTGAAACATTTATGATACCCATTTCACTTAATGGGTTATGATATGATTGTTTATGATCTTTTGGATAATGTATGTATAAAGGCACTATGACATGGGTGGGACCTATATGTCCCTCCAATACATTTTGTAAAGATTTATATCTAATGAGATATACATGCATGTAATGGGGAGTGAACTCAGTCACATAGTGTAGTTTGTCCACTAAGATGGTCTTGGTGGTGAACCTTGATAACTATGATAGTTTGGGGAGTGAATCCATTCCACTAATATGTCCTTGTAATTAAGTATTGAATACTATGTAAATAATTTATATATGATTATGTGTATTCCAAAATTCCATGACATATTCCTATGTTATGATTTCATGGATTATGATCCTGATTCCGTTTTGATTCATTTCTGGTGAACTGCCAATATTTATTCCATGACACTTGATTATGATCATTGCTATCCAGGGTATGATCTTCTAATTTTATGATCCTATTATCAAACCCTTATTCTCATGACTATGCTTATGTATCTCCCTTCTTTACCCTTGTTGAGCATCTAAGCCCACCCTTTATTATGTTTTCTTACCCTTGGTTATGAAGATATGTATTGTGTTTGATGTGTCTCAGGAGGGTGATTTTAATGGAGAACCTAGTGGGAGATAATGTAGCTCCCTTATCGTGCATTGTTTATGTTTCCATGTTTCCAAAAAAACTAAACTAATATAATATTTGGAAATAGTTTTGTGTTATGTATGAATTATTCTGAAAAAATGATGTAATTTATATTTATGAGAAGCAAGGGTCTCTATAATGGGTATTAGATTAGAGGTTTAGTTATCATTTGGAAACTAGGATTATAAAAACTTAGTGGTAATGATAAGAACATGTCTATGGATAAGTCTAAGAATATGGAAAAATATAGGAAAACTTCCTAGAATTTTGGTAAAGGATATAATGATTGGTTTCATAGCAATACATCTTTGTCTAGATACTACAAGTAGATATGTCTCTAAAATAGATGTACATTGGGGTAACCCCCCCCCCCCAAACACTGTATTAAGATAGAATCAATTGGGAATTGGTGCATGACAATAGTACTTGATGCAAACCTGATTTTACACTCTTATAGGATATGCTTTAAAATTTCATATAATCTTAATGAACCACCGTGAAGTGTTTAAATAGATTTTTTGTGTGAATAACCAACGATAATCATAAGGTATCATAGTTTAAATTAGGTGTCATAATTTATAAATTATATACGCAATTTCGTGATTATGAGGTTTCCCACTATAATTATTGTTTCTCATTCTATGTTTTTTGGTTTCAGTCAATGGATGGAACCCAAAGGAACCGCATTAATGCTGTGGGGGATAAAAAATGAAATGATTGTTCTCTTGAGCATCCAAATTCTATAGGAGCTGGAATACAAGACCTTATTCCTATTCTCACACAATTTTCTTTATATATTAACCAAGATAAACTTGTAAATAAGTAAATTAGGGGACAATGTTCTGTTAATTCCTTCACGAGGCAATGTTCACATTCTTTTAGTGGGTCTTCTGATCCACTTGTTACTGAACAATGGATTGTTACCACTTAAAATATTTTTTTCTTTCTTTAGTGTTCAGAATAGGAAAAATTTATTTTGAATTTATATTTTCTAGAAGGAAAAGGGGACCAGTGGTGGACTCTAATCAAGAATACAAGGCAAAAAAGGAAATTAAATTTATTTATTGGGGTGAGTTTATGAACATATTTTTCAAAAAGCACTTTCCTCATATTCTTCATATGAATATTTAGAAAAAGTTCCCTGAGTTAATGAGAATTGATGATGAATCTATTGGTACCTAAAAGTTCATTTTTACAAGACCATATTGATATGCTTCTGGAATTATTAACCAACCTGAAATTAAAATTAAAAGATTCTTTGGTGGTATAAATCCTAGTATAAAAAGGGTGTTATACATAAGATACTTAAGTAGCTATAAAGAGATTGTGAATTGTGAAATCAATGTTTAAATGGAAGTTGGAGTTACGTATCAATCTCAGGGTTTGACATGAAAAGGAAGACTAATTTTGAAAGAAAGTATAAAACCATAGAGAGAAGAATATTAGATTTCCTTTATGTTTTAACTATTGGAAGAAGCATGGAAGAAATATTATTACAGAGTATAATAATTTTTTTATGTTTGGAAGTTAAGGCAATCAGTAATTTGATTATTGAAGTGATAGGAATAATCTATATAATAATGTGAATGGTAATAAAGATGTACATAATCCTCCTACCCAACTTCCGTGCTTCAAGTGTTAGGAGAATAGTAATTATGCAAAAAAAATCGCAAACTGAAAGGTTAATTATGATGATCATCATAGTAACCTCTTATATTGAGGGAAAAAGGGTAATTCTAATGCGATCAGTATTTCTGATGAGGGGTGTGATAGTGATGTGGTGAAAGGTACACTTACTATCTACACTATAATTGTTAATGTCTTACACTATGCCAAATTTTGTATTTAACAGCTCTTTAAACCGTCGCTAATTCATTTTTTTAAATTTTTTAATTTTTTTTTAATTTTATTTATTTTTCATAATTTAAATATTAATTTATTTATTTTCATAATTTTTTTTCCGTAATTTAGTTATTTTTCTAATTTTTTTAATAATTTATCTATTTTCATATTTTATTTATTATTGTTATTTCTTTATTTATTTCATTATTTATTTCTTTTTACTATGCTAATGCTCATCTCCATGCATAAGTTCATGTCCATGCACATGCCCACTCAATATATAGAAATTCTGCGTTGGGTGAGATTTGAACACCTACCTCTTGCTTATTCCCCAAAGACTGTACCACTCCCACAGCCTCTTCATATAGTCAATAAGTCAAATTTAATATATATATATATATATAAATTGGAAAAACAAATAATATATTACAAATTGATACATACTAAATAATTATTAATCAATAATTATTATTCAATATTGATTAATCAAAAATCAATAATTATTGATTAATAATTAATAATTAAAAAATTAAAAAATAGAATATAAATGAATAATAAATAAAGAAATATATAATATAGAAATAAATGGTAAATATAAAATAGTAAATAAAAAATAGTTTATAATAAATAGTAAATAGTAAATAATAAATAGTAAATAGTAAATATTAAATAGTAAATAGAAAATAGTAAATAGTAACTTGTAAATAATAAATAGTAACTTGTAAATAATAAATACTATATATATAATATGTATATAATATCTAATATATAATACATAATACATAATATAGAATATATAATATACAAAATATAATATATAATATATAATATATAATATATAATATATAATATATAATATATAATGTATAATAGATAATAGACAATAGATATTAGATAATAGGTAATAGATAATAGATAATAGATAATAGATAATAGATAATAGATAATAGATAATAGATAATATATAATACATAATACATAATATATAATACAAAATAGATAATAGATAAAAGATAATATATAACACATAATTTACAATATATAATATATAATATATAAAATATAATATACAATATATAATATAAAATATACAATATAAAATATAAAATATATGATATATAATACATAATACATAATATATAATATATAATATATAATATACATTACATAATACAAAATACATATTATATAATATAAAATACATAATACATAATACATAATACATAATACATAATATATAACATACAACATATAATATATAAGATATAAGATATAGTATATAACATATAATATATAAGTAATGTATAAATAATAAATTAATTAATAAATAATTTAATAAATGGTAAATAAACAAAAATAAAAATAAATAATAGATAAATTCATAATTAAACAATAAAAACTAAATAGTAAAAAGTAAATAGTAAGTAATAAATAATAAATAATAAGTAATAAATAATTAATCATTAACAATTAACAATTAATAATTAATAATTAATAATTAATAATCATTAATAATTGATCATTAAAAATTAATAATTCATAATAAACTAATAATACGTAGTTAATTAATAATTAATTAATATATTAAAAATAAATTAATAAATAATGTGTATATAATAACACAATAATAAATAAATAAATAAATTTATTAATAAGTAAATTGATAAATAAATAAATAAATATAAAATTAATTAATTAATATTAAATAAAAAAATAATAAATAAATAAATAAATAATTATATAAATCATATCACGTTAAGAACTTCTAAAAACATTAAAAACACTGAAATTGCAATAAATTCTAATTCAGGACTCATATTTCTCCACTACAACTAGTCAAATCAAAGATCTTGAAATGAGCCTTGAAATAATTTATGGTACAAGTTGAACGAACACCTGGATCAAAGGTTAAAACCACTTGAATTTTTAAGAAATTGGGGTGTGCAACTAAAACCTTTGTTTCAAAGGTCTTATGGGACTTTCTGGCATAATAAAAATGGATACAATACTCGAATAGTGGGTACTAAACCTAAAAGGTGTAAATCTTATCATAGGCTTCGATTTGATATGTGGTAGAGCCCAAATGGACACCCAAATTAAAAGTTATTACCATTTGATGTTTGAGTTCAATTTTTGACTTTTGAAATTTGAATATATATTTTTTCCCTTCATTATAACATGATTAAAATCACACATGGCTTTAGCTCATTTGATAAGCTTCTATTTGACTAGTTTTTGAGCAGAAATGGACTCTGAGATTAGAAGTTATGGTCATTTGATGTCGAGGTGTGGTTTTCAACATATTAAAGATTTTTTTTTTTCAGTTTAAAAAAATTATTAACTAATAATTACAAATATTTACTAATTGCACATTTTTAATAATTAAAATTATATATAATAAACTCTATTTTTAGGGGTATTTTTTCGTAGTGGTTTTTAGAACCGTCGCTAAATTTTTCATTGAAAAAAATTAAGTAACGGTTTTGAAAATAGTAACAAAAAACTACTTCTAAAACACGATTTTTTATAGTGTTATTATTTATGGATCAACCCACTCTTTAATATCTAAATAATTTTCTAAGGGTATTAAAATTCCACAGAAATGATTAGATGTGGAATCAGCAGTGCAAACACTAAATGGTACGGTGATTGAATCTTAAGTCTACGGTTCCTCTCTGTTAGATGTCGGTGGGAATATACTTCCTAAAAGTATTTTTATCCTTCCTCTGGTTGAATTTTATGTCATCTTAGGCATGAATTTTATTTCTATTCAAAATTCCCACATCAATTATTTAATAAGGAAAATTATGATTTATTTTTCTAATCATCCTATGATCTTTTATCAATGTGACAATAATTATGATCATTCTATGGATATTACATCCAATATATTTGTCTTAATTCCCATTCAGAGGGAGTTTTTCTCTTAAATGGTTTGGGGGAAACTCGATAGAAATGATATTCCTATTATTCCATAATTTTTTGATGTCTTTCTAAAATATTTTTTTAACCTTACGCCGGAAAGATAAGTCATGTTCTCAATAGAACCCATACCTGGTTCCACACAAATTTCAAAAAATCCCTATATGATGAACCCATTTGAGTCATAGAAATTTAATAAAAAACACCATGAAATCCTTGAAAATGGAATTTTTTTTGAACAGTTATTTCACCTTAGGGTGCCCTTATTCTTTTTCTGAAAAATAAATATGTATCATTAATGTTGTACACTGATTTTTGGGAGTTTAACAAGATCACAATTAATAACAAATTTCCTCCTCCCCATATTTATGAATTGTTTGATCAAGTACGTTGAGATCAATACTTTTCCAAGATTGACCACCATTCTGGAAATCATCAATTGAGTTTTAAGGAGTAGGATATACCCAAGAAGAAATTCCATACAAGGTTTGAACACTATAAATATATAGAAATTCTTTTTTTGCCTTATTAATTTCCCTACTATTTTCACGTATTTGATGAATAGAGTCTTTAGATACCACCCTCATTAGTTTTTGGTAGTCTATATAGATGATGTTATTTTTTATTCAAGGGTCAAGGAAGATCATGAAGACAACTTGATAATTGTACTAAATACACTAATTAAGGAAAAAATAAGTGAAAATTTTAAAACGTATGAATTATTTTTGAAAAATGTTAAATTTTTTGGGTCATGTATTCTAGGGAGAGTGTATAACAGCATATCTATAAAAGATAAGGTCTATTGAATGTTGGAATAGACCAACCACAATGACTGATATCTGTAGTTTTGATGGTTTAGCTGGATAGTATCAATAGTTTGTTGAGAATTTCTCATAATAATCAAGTCATCTAACAGAGTTAACTTGGAAGGGTTCCACGTTCTAATGGAAAATAGAATTTGAGAATAATTTTAAGGAATGGAAGAGAAGGTTAGTGAGTTCACCTGTTCTTAAATTTCCATACAGTGAATAAGTGTTTTAAATCTATGTTAATTCATATATGAAGGTATTGGGATGTGTTTTTATATAGATTAACATTTTTATAGCCTATGCCTCATGATAATTGAATATTTATGAGACAAATAACTCATGATTAATAGTTTGCGATGGAAATTATACCATTAAAGATATAGATAAATTATCTTTATTAAGAAAATCATGATATATATAGACAATAATAGTTTGAAATATATATTCCTAGAAGAATTTTAACATGAACTATAGAATATGGTAATAGATGAAAAGGAATTAATATTTCCCAATACATTACCACCCTAGGAAAGAGAACAAGGTGGATGCTTTGAGATGGAAGGGCCATGCTAGCTTATCCATGATGAGGATCACAAATGATCTAATATTTTAATATTTGAAATGTTTGGACCTAGAAATTCTGAAGGATGGGGAAATATTATCTTTCTAAATTTAATGTTCAACCTTCTATGCATGTGAAGATTAAAGAGGCATATAGGTAAAATGTAGAATAGTATAATAAGGTTTAAAATTTTATTTATTTTATCCATGATCATGATGTAATGATACAATTTAGGAATAGTCTACAATTTTATTTCCATACAAGATGTGAATAAGGTTCTATTAGATGAAGATCAGAGTTCGTCATTCTCTATTCATCCTGGAAGTATGAAAATGTATAAAGAAATCAAAGAATAATTTTGATGGGATAACATGAAGAGAGATATCATACATTTTGTATCTCGATGCTTGGTATGCTAGAAAATTAAGGTTGAAAGATAAAATTCTCTAGGGATATTACATCCATTACCCATACAAAAATGGAAGTATGGGAAAATCACTATTCATTTTGTTATTGGACTCCATAAAACATTTAATGGGCATTATACTATATGGGTGGTATTTAATCACCTTACTAATTTAGAAAAATTTATCACTCTTAAAGAAAGGTTTTCTCTATATCATCTTGCAAGTATATAGGTTAAGGAAGTGGTAAGCTTTTATGTGTTGCCACATTATACTGTATCTTATTGGAATCTCAAGTTTACCAAAAAAAATTGGGAAATTATTTAGACATCCCTTGATAAAAAAACTGAGTTTCAATGCTACTTATTATCTTAATATGGATGCTCAATATGAAATAATTATTCAAAACATAAAGGATATGTTTAGTTTTTTTTTGAAATTCAAAGGTTGTTTGGATCAAAAACTTCTTCTATTTGTGTTTTATTGCAACAATATATTTTACTCAAATATTAATATGGATCCTTTTAAGCACTTTATGGAAATAAATATAGAGCTCTAACATATTGGAATGATGTTTTAGAAAGAAATCAATTGTAGATATCACTAAAGAACTAAATGAGAAGGATAAAACCATTCAGAAGCACACCAGGGAAGCTTAGAGTCAGTAAATTTTATTATGATAATCATCAAAATGATATAGAATTTGGAGTTGGTGAGAAGGTGTTCTTATGAATCTCTATCTGGAAGAAGGTTATGATATTTTGGAAGAAACAAAAACGAATACCAAGGTATATTAGTCACTTCGAGATTCTTGATCATATCAAGGCAGTAGACTATCACATGGAGATTCCAAAAAACCTCTCTCATGGACATGATGTTATTGATGTATCTCTATTAAGTATGTACATAACTGGCCCTTTACATGTAATGAAATCAGCGTTCATACCACCAGAGCTTGATATTTCTTATGAGGAACAACTAGATGAAATTATGGATCATATAGAGAAAGTTTTATGAATCAAGACCACTCACATGTTCAATGTTTTGTGTAGAAACCTCTATTTAGAGGAATATATGTGTCACAATGATGATATTTTGAAGAATAAGTATCACCATTTCTTTTTTATCATAATGATGAATTTTGAGGGAGAAATTCATTTTATAAGTGGTAGAATGTAACACCCTAAGTTTTTACCAACATTTTTTGGAATAAATTAAATTTATTTAATTCCATTCATTGTAAACTAAACCAATGTAAACTTTCATTACACTTTACACCACTTTAATATTTTGTTACACACTACATCATCTTATCTTGCATTATATGTGACATTGAATTTTTATAAAACAACATTTTTTAATTATAATTGTTTAAACAATATATTTTTGACATAGCCATTAAAATTAGTAATATGAAAAATAATAACTAACTTTTAAATATAATTTACAAAATCTTAATATAAATAGAACGTATTTATAATGAAATATATAATTTTCAGTAAATTCTATATGTAAAAAAAATACTATTTTCTCTAAAGAACTTATATTTATGTCATTCTTCAATAATAAACTTTATTTTATCCAATATTATAAATTTAATGTTATAAATAAATTATGTTTTTAATTTATAATTTGAAAATTATATTAGGGTGAATTTTTTGGATTTCTTCAGAAATATTTCATTTTTGATGATTAGTGGAAAATACTGAATTTTAATTGAAAACTAATTTTTCATAAGTTTTAATTATATAGTAAAATTAAAATATAACTTAGTTTTAAAGTATAATTTGATCAATTATATATCAATTAATCCAATTTAATACATTTTAGTCAGTTTCACATTGAAATTAGACATAAAAACATTTCACAATTTTGGGGTTTTTCACTTTAAAAATTTGTCATCTAAACCATTCTACGGGATTAATTTTAAGTTATTTTCAAACACTTATATGATTAGAATACAAAAATCCAATTGGTTAAATATTCAGAATCAAAATAATTTATAATTTTAATTAAGTTTAACATATTTTTTGACTTAAAGGATTAGTGAAATTAATTAAAAGTAATTACACTGATTACGGTAAAAACGAGTTTACTTACTGGTTAAACTTTAATTTAAGGGGAAAAATAACCTAGATACATGGAAAAATGAAATTTTATTTAAATATTTCGACCATGTCATTTTTTTTCTACAAAATGGACTTTTATTGGTGGCACTTGTTATGAGGGAGACCTCCCAATTTTGTTTACCTTTTTATATTCACAAGATTGTCACTCCTCCACTATAAAAGGACAGTCACCCCCTCACTTATTCACACATATAAAGACCTTTAAATAGTCCAAAAATAGACCAAATACCATCCACAATTACATAATTTCATCCTAAAGGCCTCACCATTGTCTCAAATCCATCCAAGGAATCCCTTTGGTGCAAACCAAAAGGAGTTACCCAAAAAATAGGTAACATCCTTTAACAAGAACTTTTTTTTCTTTCTCCACCCTTAAATTATTCTTATTATATTATTATACAATAATATCAGTATCCTAAATATAATTATATATTTTTATGTGAATTTTTAGTTTTAAAATCATCTACACTTCCATAAAATGGGATATGCAATCATCGTTCTTGTGTGTGACGGACTATTGCCACGCGAACCGATGTCGTTTATTATTCCATCACTCACTTTCAAGGTTGGAAATAATAATGGAGTTACTATTTTTTATAATATATATTATATTTATGATAAATTTATTCTTATGTATTTAGTATATAACACATACCATCATTCTTTCAATTTTGTGGGAATTTGAAAACTTCGTTTCTGGATGTGTGGACTACCGTAACCTTAAAGCAATGTGATTCATTTAGGATTTATATGGATTATATTATGGATGGGTTTAAAATAAATATGTAATATATATGACATAATAATTCTATTTTAATGATAATATATATATATATATATCATTTAATATTATTCATTCACCCAATATTCCACGAAAATGGATACAATGTTCATGCATACGTACAACCTACAATCTCCGTGAACAGTGTATGTAATTTCTTATTTAAATCATTAATTGATTATTATAAATAAATATTTACAGAATTTATAATAAATTTATATCATTATTATAATCCTAGAAATGGAGAAATCATTATATAAGTAAGAGGATTAAAAATATAACAAAACAATTCACATACGAAAAATAAAGCAGTTATTACCTGAAACATAACTTTTACAAGGAATTTAAAATAAATGGGTAATAAAAGGTAATAATTAAATAATATATGGGATTAAGTAATTAAATATTTTTATATAATATATTTATAATAAACTTACATTTATTATACTTCAGTTTTAAATGATTATAGTGTGAGTCAATACATAGGGAAAGGAAATTTCATCTCACTTTTTATATCTATAA
Source organism: Viscum album (assembly GCA_963277665.1). Taxonomy (NCBI): domain Eukaryota; kingdom Viridiplantae; phylum Streptophyta; class Magnoliopsida; order Santalales; family Viscaceae; genus Viscum; species Viscum album. The sequence goes on from OY728137.1 coordinate 279,297,418, forward strand.
GATACATGTCATATTAACCACTCATTTATTTAATATAGTGTATATATATAACGTTAATTTATTCTATGATTATTATCCTTAAATTTATTTCTATTTTCATATATATTTTATTATATTTTTTATAGGGTTTTATGGTTCAAATGTTAAAAAATCGGTATGGTAATTTTGTCACAATTTGTCTTCTTTGAGACACATGTTATGTTACACATCTATATTCTTTTACAAGGTGTATATACTTCACTTTGTCATATTTATCATGAATATCCTTCTTTTAATGATATTTTAAGCTTCTCTTAATGTCATTCTCTCATGGGTAATATGATTTGAATTTACGAAAGTGATAAGACTATATTGTTAAAATATCATCATTATGGGGATTGTATATGCCCGAATGGCCCGAAGGCCTTCATTTTTTATTGATTTTTGATAACCCCACTTTCAAGGGATGAGGGAGAAACCTTACCAGGACCGTATGGTCAGAGATTACATAGCCCGTAGGCTTAGGAGATTACATGACCTGAAGTTCTTAGGTAATTCAACCAGACTATCTACAAGGAACTCCCCCTCCCCAGCATCTGTATCGTGATAGTAGCTCTCCACCTTCGCATATCCATCTGGCTAGGATTCCCATGCAATCACAGGCTTGTACCGATGGCATATACATACCCTCTCATTTTGACAATCCATCTGGCTCTGCTCTGGTGAGTGCACCTGCTCTGAATCCTCTTCTAGGGCTGCTCATTTTTGTAGTCTGTCTAGGGAAACTACATGTGGCCCGAAGGCATTGAGGTGGCCCGAAGGCCTTAAATGTGGCCCAAAATCCCTACTGAACCAAAGGCATGGGTGGCCTGAAAGCCTTAATGACTCCAAACCAAAACCGGTGGCCCAAGGTGAATATTTCCATCTGTTGCAGTGTCGAACAGTACCTGCTATAATAACTGTTATAGTGCCTGCTACAGTACCCACACAGTGTACAGTTCTGCTACAGTACCCTTTGCTATAGTACCTACTACAGTACCTGCTACAGTTATGCTATAGTACCTGGAAATATACCTCTACCTGGTTTTCAACCTGGTTCATGTGGATGCACTTTAGGATACCCCACCAACTGGGCTGAGGCTCATATGCATAGGGATTTTATATGATTATGATTCCATTAATGAAATATTTTTATCCATATCTCATGAACTCTCATGAAATTTCATATACTATATTGATTAAAGATATTTACTTGTATTGGTACCATTTCTTCACTCTTTGTAACTTTAAGTAATTAATAAAATATTTTTTAAAAAATAGAACCAAATTTCTCTCTTCGGTTAGGAATCTATGTTATTTCAAAACATTGTTTTCTTAAAATGTTTCCAATTTTTTTAAATGTTATTTTAATCTCATTTTCAATGAAAATTATTTTTAATATGTTTTATGGTTTTCATATAAAATTTTATAATTATTCAAATTTATTTTCAAGGAAAATAATTTTCAAAATTTTTTATGTTTTAAAAATAAAATTTCAAATAAGAAATGATATTTTTCAAAAGAAATGTTTTAAAAATATTTATCAAAATAATGTTCCATATAAGATGAAATTACTTAGTGTTACTCATGCCTTTCAAGAGATAGGATCTAAGGGTCCCATTCATATTATTTCTTTGAATGTTTTTTGTTTTTAAGGAATGATGTATATGAAATCCATCTATCCTTCATGAGTTATATTTTTATGAAACTTATTTATCTTACATAGGTTATAAGCTTATAAAACCCACTTGTTTTCTTAGGTTATGTTTTAATGAAATTATTATTAAACCTGTCTCATTTACACATGTTATGATATGATGACATGTTTATAACACCCATTTCATTTCATGGGTTATTATATAAATGTTTATGATATTATGGAACACGTATGTATGATTTAATTATACTATGGGTGGTTCTATATATCTCTTCATTGAATTGGTTAAATATTTATATCTCGTGAGAAGCCATGGCTATAACGGGGAGTGAACTCGGTTCAGTAAAGGACTCTGTCTGCTAAGACGATATTGGGATTGAACTTTGACTACTAAGATGGTTTAAGGAGTGGACCCATTACTCTAATATTTCCTTTTAATTAATCCTTTAATACTATGGAAATAATTTTTATATGCTTTTGTGTCTTCCACAATTACATTTCTTATTCCTATGTTATGCTTTCATGGATTATTCTCCTTGATGCCTTTCTGATTCATGTTTTATGAACAACAAATATTTATACCATGACTCATTGTTATGATATTTGATATATAGGGTATGATATTATAATGTTATGACCCTATTCTCATAAACTTATTCTCATAATTATTCTTCTTCAGTATCTCGCCCAAAAATTCAAAAGTAAGAACATTTTATTTGATAGCGTGTATGACACGCTACTCCAAGTGTGTATAGGAAAATAATATCTTGAGACTTTGTAAAATATATACTATTGTAAATAATATTAATCCATGATATTTTTGAAAATGCACAAAATAATGAGTTAGTGTGAATCACACGCAATAACGGGTTCCTTCAATGGCTAGCATTACACACATGTCTTAGTTTTACCGAATAACAATATATTAATAAAACATTATTATTTAGTATAATGAGATACAAAATAACCATTAAATTAGCATCCATGAATAGTACTAACTAACATATTAATATATATTGTCTATAAAAATATAGGATTAATTCATTGGTTACAAATTAATTAGAAATGAATATAATAACCAATTTAATATAAAGGTAATGGTTTTATAGAAAACTATTCTCATGCTCACAAAGTCGTTTTATCCTAATAAATAAAATTATGTAAAATTATTGTGTTATATTAATTTAATATATATATTTATATATTATATTAAATAATTTTTTTTGACATTAATCCAATATATTTGATAATCATAATATTGGATCTAACCCATTTCTATACACAAAAACCTATATTTTTATAAAGGCAATTTTATAGCCTTTTAATGGTGAACCAATTTTAAATCCAATTATTTTTATGTTTATAAACTTTTTATATCAAAATAAAATTAATTTTTGATTTTGAAATATCAAAGTTATGTTAGGGTAAATTTTTTGTATTTTTTTGGAGAAGTTTCATTTTTTGATAAATCGTGAAAAATAATAAATTTTATTTCAGAACTGATTTTTGATCTAATTAATTTATAAAGTTAAATTTTATAATTAACTATTGTTAAAGTATAATTATTTCAATTATAAATATATTTATCCAATTTAGATCATTGGAATCAATTTCACTTTGAAATTGGATATGAAAATTTATCACTCTATTGAACATTTTTACTTTTAAAACCTACTTCATCTTCCCATCTATGGGATTAAATTTAAATTAATTTATACCAAAAATCTGATTGTAATTTATAAAAATTGTTTCCATATTTTTAGTGATCATAATTTATAATTATTATTAAGGTGGAACTAGTTTTTGATCAAAAATATTAGTGAATGTGATTTAAATTAAATACAACAATTAAGAGAAAAAATAGATTAATATGGGACTAAAACTTAATCTTAAGGGCCCAAATGACCTAAAAACTTGTCCAAAATTAATTTTATTGGAATATTTACAACCTATACTCTATTTGTTTGAATTTGGTTCATTATTGGATCTAATTTTCATAGGAAAAACGTGGGTGGAAATCCCTTTTAAAAAATTTACCAAAATACAACTCCTCTTCCCCTATAAAAAGGTACTCACCCATGCCACTTATTCAAAACTCTCAAAAAACAATAGATCGAAAAATATCAGGCCCAATAGGTCATGAAAGTACTTAATTGCATCCAAGAAGCATCCATTTGGGACTAAATCCATCTAAGTAATCCCTTTGGTGTAAAAGAAAATTGGTTAACCAATTTAGAGGTAATATTTTCCAAAAATCACTTTTCTTTCATTTAATTATACAACCCTTGTATTTTTTTATATAATTATTATAAAATAAAATAAGTATCCTAAATATAATAATATTTTCAATGTTAAGGGTTATACCTACACTTATACACACTTCTATATAATGGTTAACAAACTTTCCATTTGTGTAGGGGGAACTACTGCCTTGTGAAACAATGATGGTTAGTTTTTACACTACCACCACTCATGGAAGATAATTTTGATGGACATGATTTTTATATTTGATATATATGACATTTAAAATTTATTTATTCTTATTTAATTTTTATATAACACATGCCCTTATACTTTTTATTTTGTGTAGTTACGATAACTTCTTTTGTGGACATGTCAGCTACTTCCACTTTAATTTTAATATTATAAGAATATGTTTTTAATTACCTTTCACTATATATTTTTTTATTTACAATTTTTTATGTGTATTTATATTTTACACACATAATCAATTCATATATTGATTCTCAGATCATCATTATGGTTTTTTCAAGGGTTTACTTCACAATATCATTTTGTTCGGCATTATTTACACTTGAATTTACATTAAAGGAAATTATTAGATAATTTTTCAATAACCACTTTAATTTTATTCTCCTATGGTTATTCTTGACCTTTTCAACGTAATACTTCTATTTTCCCACTCTTTTGTACTCAAAATGTTTTATAATTTTTTTCACTAAATCCTGTCTTCATTACTCTCTTTAGTCGGAGAACCAATTTTCTTTTAAAAATCATTATTTCTAAAATTGATTTAATAAATGTTTTTAACTTTGTAAAAATGAAATATTAATGAAAAATTTACCACTTTTTATCTTTTATAAAAAAAATAATGGGAATCATCTTATCTATTTCCAAATAAGTAATTTTTATATCCTTTTACCATGCAAAAAGAATGTTCATGTCACCTTCTACAACATGTACATATTACCCGATGTCATTTCATCTAAGATTACTTTTAATTTTTAAAAGGGTACTTTAAAAAATTATTTTAAATTTATTTTCATATAAAAGGTTTTCCAAAAAATATTCCAAAATATAAGGATATTATCCCCCAAAATGTTTTTCGAAAGTCATTTTATAATGTTTTAATTCATTACAAACAACAACCCTTTATTTTTATTTCACTTGGGATATTTTGTATTGATACCATATTCATTATTACTTTGGATGGTTTATGATTTATTTGGCCAAGGATAATACTTGAATCCACTTCCTTTATTCTTTTTTTAGTCCACTTGAAATATTCAATTTTCTATAATCATTAGACATTTAATTTTTAATAATTATCAAGATCATTTATCATATATATGTTTATTTCCAAAAATCTATATCATTTTTACATATGGTGTTCACTTTGACAGTTATTTGATTATTTGGGAAAATATTGATAAATTTTTATTCTTTATTCAATGTATATATTTAATAAGGCATATTATTTATTAATTAAATTTATTATTCAATATGAGGAATTCATTGAACATGAAGTGAATGGTGGGTACTGGACTTTATATATCCCCTCGATGCATCAACATGTTGGCATGAGAAAAATTAATTTCAAAAATGAAACAGGTTTCTACCTATCATTTTGAACCACCTTGTAAAACTTCTTGATTGTATAGGTTTTCATGTTTTTAAGACAATATTTAAAACAATTAATAATATTCTTCATTTTGGTTCAATATTTATTATCCCTGAAATTTTCACTGTGATAAATTCTATAGATGCATTGCATTATCAGTTTATTGATTTAATGGAATGTGTTTTTATTTTATTTCCATGTTATATTGATTATCCCTTATCAAGTTATTTCAATGTACTAGGTTTTCAGTTATTTACCTATCTATATTTTTTACACAATTCCTTATCACTTTATTAATTACATTGTAAGTGTCTCTAATTATTACCTTTCCATATTAACTATTCACATTGATTCATTATTACTTCCACAATACTCGAACCTTACTGAGTATTTGAGCTCCCCGTTATTTTTTTACTTTCCCCAAGATTCAATGAGGTGTACTATGAATAATATTTAAATATATTCCATATGGAATAAAGTTATAATCCTAAAAAAATTATGTTGTAATTAGTGTGTTCATTTGTAATACAAGACTCACCTATATATATGGTTTACCTAGGATAAAAACTATTTGGTCATTTAGTATTTAATTAATTATAATTATTCCAATTTAATGGTATTAGACACTTCCTCGGGGATTACTGAGGCCGAGTCGCTTCATATATCTCTTGTTTACCCTTACCGAGCATCTGAGCTCACCCTTCCTTTTGTATACTTTACCAAGGTTAAGAAGATATGTATTATGCATTATGTTTCTAAGAAGTGTTTTAGTCATGGAGAACCTATTAGAAGATAATTTAGATAAATCATGTACCGTTTTATAGGTTTCCATGTTTTCAAAGTAACTAAACTAATACATTCTTTGGTTTCCTATTTGTATAATGTATTAAGTATTTCGCATGAATGATTTAATGTCTATACATTCGAAGTGAGGGTTTTTATATGAATCATAAGTCCCATGGAATAATAACAATAAATTACACATTAAATTTCATTATAATGAATAAATTCATCATATAACATTTAAAAGTGTCTATATATACATCTCATAAAATAATATATATGCATAACATAACTTATGTCTCAAAGAAAATAATTTGAGAAAAAAATCCATTTCCACATGTATGATTTTATTTATACATGTTAAAACCTACTATAATATATATATATATATATTATACATATATTATATACCATTAACTTATTTATCATACCATATATTGTTTTCTTATAACTTTTTATCACTCAATTATTAAAAATTGTTTACTGAAACGATATTCTAGGTGATAAATGTTTTATTTTTCATATATGTTTTGGATTGTGAGTTTCATTAATTATACATTGATCATGATTTTATAATCTTAAAGCTTTTAATAATTATATAAATTTCATATATATTAAATATATATGTATTTTGAGTAATCCATAAAAGTTAGAGATAGGTAAATAAGTTACACTGTTCATAGAGATGGTTGGTCATGCGTACGCATGAACGTTGTTTTCATTTTTTAACGAATGGAAAAAAGAAAGTTATGTAAAAATTAACCCTTATATAATCATTATTATCTCTTATAAACAACATATAATAATCAAATTAATATTTATTACCATCCATTTCATTATAAAATGAATAACAAATCACATCATTTTGTTTAGGCAGTAGTCTACACGTACGCATGAGTGACATTTTCATTTTCCAAGAGATTAAATTGTAAGAAAGTAGATGTGATACTATAATTTAAAAAGTATAATTTTGACATAAATAATATATATATATATATATATATATTAAATCAATAATTATATTTATTATTTATATGTGGTGATGGAAAAAAATTAAATCGATTTGCGAGGCGGTAGTTCTCTGTACTCACGATCGACGTTTTAATTTCCCATTTGATGGAAAAAAGATGGATATAGGTTATTAATTATTCATTATAACATATCAATTTATGTTTCATATTTGTGTTAATATATTTTAAATATTAATACATTCATGAAGGTGGTAAGAGAAGGAGTAATAAAGAAATATCTTACAAAAGACAATTACCTTCTCTTAGAGAAACCACTATTGGAGGTTTTATTAAAGACACTTGGGTGGGTATTTTGGGAATATGAGAAGATCTAGAACAAGAATAAGGATTTTGGGGAGATATTTTTGAAGGTTTTTGATGAGATAAATGGCCTATGTTGTGTGAAAAAGTGATAAGAGGAGGCTCCCTTTTATAATTGAGGAGGATTGGTATTTTTGTAAATACCCAAAACTATTCATTAATGGAAAGTCATTCTCAACCCAAGTTCCTAAAATATTAATAAATAATGGATTATATATATGGTAAGGTTGGTCTAAACCTCTATCACATAAAAATAAACATTTTATAGCCCTATCCTCAAAGTTTATTTATTTTTACCATTTTAGTTTTCACCGCATTAATTTTTTTTATTTACCTAGGTATGTTATCCTTTATGACTAAAAAGAAATGATCCACACAAGAAAATTTATACCCACTAATTGTAAATATAAAATAAAACTTATGAAATAAAATCAATATTTGTGTGGAAAATTAATTTTGACATAGGATATTATCGCACATAATTTTTTTAACCTTAACTAAGATAATTAAATATTACTACCTTTACTATTCATTATGAATAAAAAATAATTTAACCTTATTACATAATATTAATTATGGTGATTCCAGATATGGAATCCATTATACCAAATTAAATTCAGAAAAGTTATAAAATTTATTTAAAAATTAAACCCACAAAATAATTTTGAAAAGAAAATAAAACCCAACTTAAAAAATTTAGTACCATTTGTAAATTATTTAAATTAAAAAAAAATAAAAATCCGTATTTTTTCACTATTCATCCAAAAATTAAACTTTTCCAAAAAATTCTCAAGAAATTCTCTTAGATAAATTTTAAATGATTATTTAAAAAATGAATTTTACTTTTTAAAATTAATTTTCTAAATATAGACAAACTAATTTTAAATAAGTAAAGAAAATGCTATGAAACCACTTGTTATAATAATAGAATGTTTATGCATAAAAATAGATTTATTCATATCTCATGCTGAATTAAAATATTGATTGAATGATAACTTTTTTTGAATTCATAATATTTAAAATTCATAAAAATAATTCCCCAATATTGTCTAATTTAATTTTTAAATTATAAAAACACATTATACAGAGAAAAACATTTTTGAGAAAAAATATTTCTTTTACCTTTAAATGAATGTTTATTTTTTATTTATAGTTGATTAATAGATAATTAATTTATTTTATACATTTTAAAACTATATACCTTTCGTAATTTAGTTATTTTTATTCTTCCACACCAATTTAAAATCTAGCTTATGATGGTATAGTATTTTATAGACTATTTTGAATCAGGGTTGCTTATATCACAAGAAATTGAAGAAATTAAATAAATTTAAAAATAAATGTATCTTAAAGTATTAGGGTTTACTAAAAAGGTGTGTTACTAGTGAATTTTGGTGGTTGTGGAGTGAGTCAATAGACTTTAGATAGGGGATTAGGTTCTATAACTTGGATTGAGGGTGTTGGAAGCAGGGAAGGGGAAGTAGGTGGCCAACAATGGAAATATGAATGTTTTTTGGATTTAGTGGATGTTGTGTTTAGAATAGAAGGTATAAGATATTAAGTTATAATATTAATCACAAAATATGGATTGGAAGACGTGACTATTAAATGTGTAGTATAAATATCACACCCGTCTCAATTATAGTAAGCGGCTAGAGTTTCCGTTGAGAATTTAAATATCACATGGCGTGTTACTTCAAAAGTCATTCCACATACCATATTCAATTGGTTTACATAGTTTCACTTGAGATAAAAATATCACACCATGTTTGAATTTGGGTCAAATTCCATTATTAAAATACTAAATTACACATTGTGTTCTATATGACACACTGAATTTACTTGAAACATCTCACACACTAAAATATTAGGACTACAATATGACTGACTATGAAAGAGCACACTTGGATATTTGACCATATGTACATGGTGAGTAGTAGAGGAGAACACACCATGTGCGGTAGGAGAAAAAACATAGGTATCAACTGAATTCAAAACAATTATCCCTTTAAATTTACATGCAAAATTAAGATGGAGGAAACACATGTATATTGAAGTCATATTACATGGGATATGAGGAACAATTCTGGGTGAGTCGTTGGACAAACACTCCTTTTAAAATAAATCAAATTTCATGTAGGAAACCAAGGATGAGTGAGTTAAGCCATATTCCTAGCTAGTTCCCAAGGTGTATATGTGGTGTTAGGTAGAGTACATGAAATATACATTGTGATTTGATTTGTTTTTAATATATTCTCACCAAGATATAAAACATGTAAAAATTAATAGTCTATTATAAGTGTTTTTTCCATGTAGAACATGAAAGTTCATATATATTCATCATTTTTGGTTATCTTAGATGTGTTCAAGGAATGTGGAGTCACTTATCTTCATGGATACAATGACATAGTGTGGGTAAGAAATCTAGATGAGGAATGATGTTAGTAATACCCCTGGAAACATACCAATTCTAGGGTGATGGTTCCTTACATACTTTATAGAGTTGGTATCCACTCATGGTTCTAAGGTATGGGTCCTAAAATTAAATTATTAGGCATGGGTTCAGTACCCACTTATTCCCAATAATGGTATTAATATTAACACACCAATCATGGGTTGGTGAAAATTACATATTAATTACCTAGTTTAAATTATAAAATATTGGGGACTAAATTTAGTCTCCAATGAGGGATTCAAATTCATTTTTCCCCAATTAGTGTAATGAAGGGGTTTTTATTTTAATAAATTTAAGAAGAAAAATAAATTTTTAAAGAAAATAATATTTCATTTGATCCAGTTATGGGATAATGAATTATTTTAGGGGTTATATTTTCATTTATATTCTATACTAGTTGTAAATTAAGCTTCCTATTATTATTATATCTGTGAGAGAATCGATAATAACTTCTCTCTCATTAAGGGGTGGTAAGGAGTATGAGATTCAAATTAGAAGTTTTCACTACTAAATGGTCCTCCTTCCAATGTGTGTAGGATCAAAATTTTATTCTCCTAAAAAACTAAATTAAATCCTAGAAAAAATAAACTTACACATAAGTAGTAAAGAAAGACCCAGTACTCACCACATTAATATCAATAATCTTTAGATAATTCACCACAAAAATCACACCCCTTTCACTATATAAGGGAATTATTAAGTAGAGGGAAAACAATTTAATCACCCCAATCATAGTATATCGTATGAAATATAAATTAAACACAACCATATTCAATGAAAAACATCTACAATATAAACATATACCAAATAAAATTAGAACAATTTGTTATTAACATTAAAACTCAATAAATGGAAAACATTTTACATGTGCACTGTCCAAATCACTAAAATGGATATATACTTAAATTTGTAGGGATATATCAATTTAATAATAAAGATATAGAATAAAATTTAAAAAATATGTTGACTCTAATAAAAAATTTCTCTCTCAACCCCCTCTTCACTTTTTTAAATATCTTTAAATTTCTTTCCTTGATTCATTGAAACTCGTATAAGTAGACAAATTCCCGTGATCTATACCATGTGAATTTTTAATATTTTCCAATATATTTTAGGTTCCCAATATATTTTCACATTGAATTTTCTTATCCCAATGTCATATGACAACTAGACTACAATCCTTGTTCTTTCCCTCATTGCTTAAGAATTCATGGTGAAATATCTTCTCTTAGTTTTCTCACCATGAATTATCTTTACACGATAGTGAGATGATAAATATGATAGTATTTACTTTTACTTTTTAGAAAATAATTATCCAGATATGAAATTTCATTCTCAACACATCAATTTTTTAATATAAGAAAAACCATTACATTAGGTATCAATAATACAGCTCCAAAAAAATAATGTATCACAAAATATATTATGTATAAGTTAAAAATATTATGTTTTATAGATAATATCTACTCTACACCTACCATAAAAGAGTACTTTATAATTATTTATTTTAGTGGTTCTCGAAAATAAACTTATGTATCAGTTATATCATCCCCGTGGAAAGGTCAATTACCCAAAATGTCACTCGAACCATGTAAATAACTCATATATTGGTTTTTATATCTTCTATATATGGTAATTACCATTATATATTACTTGGGTAATGGTATTGACTCTTATTTATCAACAAAATTATTACTTATGGGTTATCTCATACATGAGGGTATTCCCTTTGAATCTTTCTTTTTCAGTGATTTTATCCATGAAATTTACACATTATCCTAATTAATACTATATATGACTTATCCAAATTTTAGGGGTTTTTAATTTAAATTAATTCTTTTTCACTTCTTTTTAAATTTTTTAGAAGTTATTCCTCATATTTTAATAATTTTACAAATTCAAAAATCCTCTGAAAGTTTATTGTCTATATTTATGATTCTTCAATGCTTCATGAATGTTTCCAGCTATTGAATCTTATGCAGGTGTTGGGGACCCTTTTTTTATTGGTGAGGTGAGTTTTAAGTACGAAAATAACTTTCAATTCTACCCTCTTAATCTCCTTTCGATGGACTCTTTTGTTTGAGTCCATTTGTTATGATGGATAATATTTGTAATTTTATCTACATTTATTTTGGACTTTTGTTTCATGCTTCCTAATTTATATTATAAAGAATAAAGGAATTTAATATAAAATCCCCGCACTTATATAACATTCATTTCCACCATTAAAATATCAAATCCAATGAATATCAATAGTTTTCCATTCCATTTAATCTAAAAATTTATCAAGATAATTAAATTAAAAAAACCATCCATTTTAATAGTTATTTAAAAAATAAAATGAAATACTACATTAATTATAAATCATAACTAATTAATTAATATAAGGGAATAAAATGAATCAATATTAATAAAATATATTTCATTTATTTCATATTTCAATTCTGGCACTCTTAAACCTTGGACTCTTCAGTAATTGATCTTTAAAAATATCACTAAAGAAAAATTCAGAACACTCGCCAAATGTGAATCTATATTACAATAGTACTTTCACTAAATATTATCATGAATACAACATATTCTAAGTGAAATTATTTTTATGAGTTAAATTAAATTCATTTCCAATTTTTTCATCCTCTCATACTTCTTTGTACTTTCTTCCTATAAATATCTAACTTATCACATAAGGTATGAAATTTTAATAAAAATATTTCTCTATTAAAACTAATTTAATGACCACTAAATAACTTTTGAGTTTCCAAATCTCTACCCAATGGTCAACTACCTCTATTTATCATGAGTACATTTCGTGGTTGTTCTATGGCTGAGGGTTCATAACTTCTGATATTAAAAATTTTAGAGGTAGAATTATGATTTTTAAGTTAAAAATGAAGAAAAATACATAGTCTATAGTTTTCAGTAAATAATCTTATCCAAACTCACATCCATTTAAAAATATTGACCTAAAAAACATTTTTATTATCATGTAATTTCTACACTATAATAACTTCTATGATAAGAAAATTTTTCACTTCTCTCTACTTATTTTAGAATTTTGATTTCTTTTTTTCTCTATTTTAATTCCACATAGATCTTGTATTTTTATGGTATAGAGGATTATTGGGTATTCAAATAGTTATTTAGAATTAATTTCCCAATTTAAAAGGATAATTTTACTTCCATATTATCTAAACATGATATCTTAGCACTTATCATCTACACAAAATATATACTTTTTAGATCTTCCCACTAAAATAAATTAGCCTTCCCCATAGTTATGATCGGCTGTGATACTGAATTTACACCTAAATTAGGTTGGTTAGGGATTTAGAAATTTTATTATTTATAAATAATATTATTATTCATGGCTTTGAGGGGATAACACGGGTAAGATTTCATGGTAGTCCATAATAATCGTTTACACTAAAAAAGGGATTTTCAATCAAAATAATGCCTGAATCATGTTTAACATTAGTTTCTAAATGGTTAAATTTTTTTACTATAATTCACAAAAAAATTATAATAATTCAATCATGGATTATTTCTCTCAAGAAATGAGGCAATTTTAATGAATATTCAAAAATTGTTTAAAATAATTATGGGAAAGTGATTTAAATACTAGACTGTATATCATGGAATGAGATTCAAAAATCAATGGTCTTTACATAAATTTATAAATCTTTTATTTTAAATAAAGTTCATTTTACCATTCATATAGTTGATTTTATTGGTTAATATAAGTTTCTTATAATTATATTAGGTATTATACTTATAAAGGAATTTATTTTGAGTTCATTAGGTGTTAAAAACTCAAAAAAAAAATTAAACACAAAGAAATTGAAATTACCCAAAATGATAAATGTTTCCAAACCCCCACACTAGAATAATGTAGTTACCTTAATGAATTTTATTATAAAGGGAAGTTTTTTTAGTATTAATATAAAGTTATCTATGAAAAAGGATAAATAAATATGCAATTAGGGGCTCAATTAATTGAAGTATTAGAGGATTGTGATCTCCTTCATTGATTCCTATAGAAGACGGTCTTGATATTTCTTTAACTTCTATCTATTGAAAATAGTGGGATATTATCTACATAATTAACTATATAAACACCACCAAATGATTAAAAATTAGGGAGGGAAAATGGAAATTCTAATAAAAAATTAGTCTTTCGAATAATTCGTTTGAGTCTTGATATTAAAAAATATAACTTTCTATTCGAGATGATGGTCTCTTTGTTGAAACATCTTGTCTTGTTCAATTTTTCTCACACCTAGTAAATGATAAAATTTTCTTATAATTATATCATTATATTTTCTAGTCATTGAATATAATTTATTCTCCCTTTTCCATATTTTTACATATATATATTAATCTCATTGACAATTCAATTTTCTTTGATTTCTAAGTCCATAAGTAAATGAAAATTTTTCCGATATATCAACAGGTATGGAATCATTCCAATTTGGGTTTTTTAAGTTGTTATATAGTAACACAAGGTGTCTTAAAACCTTTTAATCCAATATTTTATATTTGGATAGAAATTATTTTCTAGTATTCCTTAAATATCTCTATTGAAGATTTCATCTTATCCATTGGTTTATGCTTGATAGGGTGTTAATTCTTTATTGTGAATTTCATAACCCCGCATTATAGATTCCATGCCATTATTGTAAAGTTAAATTCTATAGACATTTATTATCACTCTTGGGATTTAAAATCTATAAAATATATTAATCTATAAATAAAATTAAACAATAGGGGAATCAATAGTTTTATTGTTTTTAACTTCTACCCATTTTCATACATATCCCAAAGAAATTAAGTTGTAAGAATATTCAAATTAGATATGAATGTGACTTATAGAATTAGTTCTCTATACTTTGAATATTTTACAAAAAAATATGTGGTTGGTGACACATTTCAAGTCTCTTTGATATGTTTTTATCAATTTGGGATTGTTCACATTTATTAAAAAACACATAGTAATATTGCAATAGTTTGATCCAAAATATTCCATTTTCAAATACTTTATTAAAAATTATTTACGATCACAGTGGCCTCTAAAAGGTAATGTAAGGAAAAACTATGGTATTGATTTTACCTTACTTTCAAAAAAACATCACTTAATCATTTGAACATTAAAAAAAATTTAAGGATATAAATCATCCCAAATATAAAATTTTAATCGAGTTTTGAGTCTAATTTCTTTTGTCAATTCAGATGTGATGTAAATTGAGAGAAAACTAAACAATTTACCATTTTAAAATAACATGGTATCTCTCCTTTAATTAAATAATGATAATATCTTGAATATATTCATTAAATTTAATGTTGGTTGTAATCTCAACCTCATTTTTATCAGTTGTCTTCCTCAAGTGATCTTCTACAAGATATTCAACTCATTTTTTCCACTTAATAATCAAATTAATCAGATATAGTTGTAGAATCCATATCACCAGCCTTGGATTGTCTTCCCCATTCTTATTCATGTACATACTGTGAAAACCCAATTTTTTTAAAAAAGAAATGAAATTCATGAAACTTTGTTTTATGTAGATATTTATAACTAGCCTTTAAACATAATTTTTCAGCTTCTATGTGTTAAATTTTGAAAAAAAAATTATCTAAAATTATATTCAATAAGTTATTTGGAGTCTGATGGAACCAACTTGTTTTTTGGTGAATAGTAACATACCCTTATTAATATTAATGTGAATAGTAATATGACCATAATAAAGAGTAAATTGTGTTATTATTTTATTTTCTTAAGGCTTTAATATAATGAAATCTTAGTTAATTTTTCAATGTGATATAAAAGTTGTTATAGTTTTAAAATAGTTAATTTTTGAATTAAGTATCATTTTATTTGAAAATTTAATTAATAATATTTAGAAAATTATTTTCAAAAAATGGATTTCATTTTTTAATTTTAAACATAAAAAAATGGTTACAATAGTTTTTTAGGATTTTTTCAGAAACAATTGATTTTTCAGTGAATAGTAAAAATATAGTTTTCAGTTTCGATGTGTTAATGACATCATTAATAATGTAATAATGATGTAATAAATCTGTTTTACTTGTATAAAGTAAACTAATATTTGAGTTGTCCCAAGTGGATAATACCTTGGGAAAATACCATGGACAAGCCCATGGTTTTTCAAATACCACTAATGAGGGGTCTCTTGGAAATTATTAAAATATTCCCTCATTTTTGTATAAATACCAACCCATTCCTTCATTAAATTCATTCCAATTTATTCTTAAACTATGATATAGCTTCCTTACCTCTCTAGTAGTCCTCCCAAGGTTTCCTTAGACCCCCAAGGTCCCTGCCATCACGTTTTTGGAGTGACTCTACAAGGTAAGAGAATTCTCAACTTCTTTCTTTTTTTCATTCATGTTATCTTTTATGTGGTATAGAATTCAAGAATCCATACCATTTTCTTATTTTCAGATTATTATTTATATATTATGCATTATTATTCATTTCTAGATGTGTGACCCTTTTCCCCTCTAGTTTTAATGTTTTCTAAAACCCCGTTGGATAGTCGTTAGGCTGCCAAATTTTTGTAAAGGATTTCTCAATTATTCTTTAATTTTGAGTTCATTTTTTTTATTCTTTTCTAATATCCTCTTAACCCAGAGGTATGAAAGCTCTGGAAATATTGCATATTCTAGATTTTCTCACGTTCAGGGAAAATTCATCATCATTCTTCTTCTCCTCTCCCACTTATTCAAGGAATAAAAACATTATCTGTGATGTGTCGAATTACTGACATCACGGACGATGTGATTTCAATTTGAATTAATTATTTAATGTATGGTCATGAAATTATTTTTATGGTTGAACCAGGTTATAATATATTTATTATGTCTCATACATGGTTATGAAATTATTTTGTACTCATGGTTTTAATTTATAAACCAAAATGAGGTCGTTGTTATCAAAGAACCACTAAAATGATCTAAACGAACATCATTAATGTTTTTAACTTATGATTCATAATTATTTCGGAATTAAAAATGATAAATGGTATAATTTATGGTTTTGTAAATATCTAAACACCTTTTTTTCCAATTCTGGAGTTTTACTTCCAATCGACAAGAATTTCCATCATTAACCAATCATGGAAATCATTTAAAAAAACGCACCCAAAACAATTCTAAGAATAAAATACAAACAACTAAAGGATGAAATTATTAAATGAAATGATCATATAAGATATTATAATGATGGATATGTTTCTGTAAGATATTAATAACACTATTTTAACCATTATACAGAAGGTTTAAACAAGTTTTAAGTAAGAAAAACCCGAGGTAAGGGAATTCTTAACCCAATTTCCATTTTTTGGGTTGACCTTCTTCTATATTCATTATATTGTATTAAGATTATTGGTGTGATGAAGTTTTGTTTATATTATGTTATATTATTTGTATTTATAGTGTATAAACATATTCAATACATTCTATTAATTCACAATTCAGTTATATTTTAAATGAATTTCCATTTAAAATCCTTTTAAAACTCTCTTTAATAAATTTCAAAAGGATTGTTTTTATGGGTATGTCATGAGTAGTTTCTCTTGATTTCAAGATACATTATTACCATGATATTCTCCATGTACATTATTTATGTTGGTTTAATCCCATTATATCTCAAGATATGTTGGGTTGAGCCCCTTTTTAGCTCAATATATGTTTGGTTGAGCTCATTAAAGCTCAAGATGTGACGGGTGAGCCCCATTATAGCTCTCCAATGCATTGGGTACTCCAGAGATGGAAGTTGACCAAATTTTTATTCCATGTGTAAGGGTGAATGTATGATGGATATGGTAAATATGTCCCAGCGAAACTACATGAGTATTCTATGAATACAAGTTTTTATGTTTATGGGTTTTATTTGGTTTTTATGTTGTCACTTGACTAACACTTTCTATCTTTTTACCCCATACTGACTTTCATATTAATCCCATGATTTAAAAAAAAATCACAGGATATAAGGATGGGTAAGAAAAAGAAGGTATTCATGATGTTTGATATAGAGTGTTGTCAAAGAAATCATGTTTTATGATTTAATGTTTTATATTTCCAAAATAATGGATACTATTTTTAGTTGTATTCTCTTGTACGATTGTGGTATGTTATGTATGTATGGTATCCTAATTATCAAAAACTATAAACTCAAAAAATATCCTCAATTTATAATAATGTATGTTTTTGTCTAAAATTCATGATTGAGTAACATTTTAAGGTTGTGTCCTTATACATACAAGTGGAATGGTTTAGAGAATATTCACATTAACACTAATTAGAAATGATATAAATTTATCTATGGAAAAAATTGAAAAAGAACTCCTTTCTAGTGGTTGTACAATGGTTTTGAGTCACATCTAGTGTTCTATGAGAACATTCAATAGCATGATGTCTTCATCTAATATTATAATATAACACTACTATGACATCTTTTCTTGAAGCCTTATAGATAATCTAAACTTTATAGTCCCAATTAGAAATTTATATAATTGGTGGGTGGTCAATTAAATTTTTATTTCATCAAGATATTTTCTACAATAATCATAAAAATAAAATCAAAATATTTTTAAATTAATTAATGAAGTAGAAAATAAATATTATTAAACTAATATATAGATATTTTATAAAATTTGGAATTTTCTTAAAAGGATTTAACATCTTTCACACAATTTATGTAGGGTAATGCATTCAGGAATTTTAATTTTGATTTATCAACATCAATCCAATTTTTTTATATTTCTTATCTAACCACTATGAATCTCTTAACCATGAAATGGAACTCTTTAATTTCCATGAAAATTTTATTTTCAATAAAACAATTTAGGATCATATCTGTATTTTACAATTTATGATCAAATTAATATCCAAACAC
Organism: Viscum album; assembly: GCA_963277665.1. Classification (NCBI taxonomy): domain Eukaryota; kingdom Viridiplantae; phylum Streptophyta; class Magnoliopsida; order Santalales; family Viscaceae; genus Viscum; species Viscum album. The sequence goes on from OY728137.1 coordinate 279,316,438, forward strand.
AATGAAATCATCAAGAAGCACCTCAATATGTTCATAAATTGGATCAAATAAAATGACCAACAAATCATTTAAATGTAGCAATTTCATTTAAAAAATCAAAATTGAATTTTTTTTATATATTAAAATTCACTATAATGATAGTTGGAGGTTTTTTCCCAATCCGTGGGTGCAATGGGTGCCTCTAAATGTCATAAAAATACATTTAAAATGAATTAATAGATTTTTCATAGAAATATTAAAAAAAAGTCAAAAAAACGGTATGAAAAAAGTTATATTTTTTATCTCTTGGATCTTTTTATTATATTCAATAAAATATATTCCAATGTTTTGGAATATCATGGGAATTAATTCATTTTGTTTGTTTTTCACAATGGTGAATTTTTATTTTTTAAGCACTATATGAATTAGGTTGACCCATTATGAATCAAAATTTTGATAAATGAATTATTCTCATAAAAAAATTAATTTTATTTTAAAAAAAATCCATAATTTTTAATGTTAAGTCACCCCAAATATTTCTTAATTGGTTTTACTTCATATTCCTATAAAATTTTGAGCATGAATATTTTAGAACTTATAAAAGGAATGTATTCTATATTAAAGCCTATAGATCTCATATTTTACATCAAATTATTTATCATATTTATTTATCGATTAAAACATGTTCTTTTGCATTTAAGATTCTTAATTTAAATTTTTAAGAGAATTGTAAGACCCCGACCCTAGTTTACCTTGTGTCGGTGCATTATTACATAACATTGGCAAGATCACAAGGGATCAATTCCCGAAAGACTGATCAGTTTAGTTGCCTTGAAAGTACTAGATGCAAACATAAGTTTTATATTACATCATGAGATAAAAACAACAACAACATTTTGTCCCCTCTGAACACAATTATATCCCTTTGTCTATCCCTACAGGTCAACCATAAAATACTTCTTCAAATCCCGGGAAAAGGAGAACATAAGAAAGGGGTGGGCTCAGATGCTCAGTTAGGATAACAATATAGTTGAGAATATTATAAATAAGCATAAACATTAAAGGCAATGTATAAGAAAAAAACAAAAACCTTTTTAAATAAAAACTTCTGCATAATATGGATAATATAAATCAAAATAATTATCTTTACTTATTCAAATGGATATTCTACTAGTCTAATAATCACATGTAATATTAATAAATAATTTTATAATGATGGAATTCATAATGTTAGACATCATGACCATATAGTCAAGGCCTTGTGCCAGGACTACAAATAAGATTTTGTCAAGGCTTTGTGCTAAGACACTAGTTAGTCTCTTGAGACCTACCGATGCATCGAGGTGCTATAGCAGGCTCCACCCATCACTTATTTAGTCCAACACACTCTTCACATGAACAGGTTGAAACAAAACATAAACATACATATTAAAACTAGCATACGAAATGTTAATACATTAATAATAAACCATGAATGGTATAAAAATGACACATCCATAGTAAAACATATAACAAAACCTTCAATACAGTATGTAATATCTGTATCATAATAAATCAACTTCAAAAAAGTATAAAATACATTAAAAGATGTTGACATAGATGAAATCAAAATTATTTGAGAGGAATATCGCTTTCTATTAAGAAATCATTTAAAAGTCATGTATTTATAAAAGAAAACATTTATTTTGAAAATATTTTTCTATTATTTTAATGGATTATTCAAAGATATTATAATGGCATAGAATAATTACACCCTCTATATAAGTTAAAAAACATTCTTACCATAATTTGTCGAAAAGGTCATAAAGTACCTTGTTTGGAAAACGACGGAAATATTCCTTTCAAACCATTTTATAAAAAGTCAAAAAAGTGTATAAATGAATTTAAAACTTAGTCTAGTAAATAGTAAATATTTTTTGAAATACATTTTTATGAAACACGGATTTGTATGATAAAGAGGTCCCAGTAGATACTTACGTAAAAACAACCTCAGATAATAAAGAGATTGTGAAATTAACCCTTATATTGTACTTTTCCTTGATCGAGGGTACGTTAACATCCTAAATAATATTTAAATATTTTTTATAAAATTATACAAGAACTAAATACATAAATATTATATCACACATGATCTTCTAATATTTCTTTGTTAATAATATTTCAGTAGTATCATCGTTTTGAGTGTTAACTGATCTGTTTTCCTTTATATGTTTTGTTACGTAAGTAATGTTTGTTATGGATAGGGTGTATTTGATTATTATACAGAATGATATAGTGTTTTTAAATATTATTTTTAATAATAAAGTGAAAATTATTCTTGAATGGTTATGATGGGGAATGAATCTCATCGTGTTCGTGGAGAATGTAATCCGTATGTACGCATGAACTCTACACCCATTTCATTTTTTTTATTTTAAAAGGAAATAAAACCAAACGATACATTTGTATATTATTATTAAAGTATAATATAATATTTTATATATGTTACATAAGTTCATTAACACCATCTTTTACACATTCCATGTATGGTATGAACGAGTCATATCACTTTGAGTGGGTGGTAGTCCGCACTTCCTCAAATGAAATTATCATATATATACAACATGAAAAGAATAAAGTTATGATATAAAAGAGAATTAATGAAGATTATATATAAAATAAATATCATAAATATCATATATAATTATAGTTACATCATAATTTCCACCATAAGATGTGGTAGTAGAAGATTGAACAATCGTCGTTTTGTGAGGCAGTAGTCCAACATCTACAGAAACAGTATGTTTTATACCTATTAGATAGAGTTGTGTGTAAGTTTAGTTAAAATAAATCTCATAAAAACAACCTAGTATATTAAGGATACTGTTTTTGTTATAAAATAATGTAATAAATAGAGTTTAGGGGGTTGGAGAAGTAAAATAAAAGAATAGAACTCAAGAGGATATGTTACCTTTAAATCGGGTAACTCCCTTTGGTTTGAACCAAAAGTCTTCCTTGAAGTGAATTATGCCTAAGATAAGGATTTTAAGAGGAATATATGGATATATAGAGATTAATTGGAAAGAGTTTGGATGATCCAAGGGGATTTAGAGGTGTGAATATTGGGTTAGAGGTGATGAATTTTTATAAGGGAAGGGTGGGGCTCTTTATGAAAGTTTAAAAATATTATTTTATTATATAATGATTTTCTGTTTTTAAAAGTCCAAAGCTCATTAAAATCGTAGATATGATGACTCATGTTCCAAATAAAGTCATAAAATAAGAATTTGATAGGTTTTGGACATTGTTTTAATTTTAATAATATTATTTAGTTAAATCATTCATTAATGAGGTAAACAATGCACCATTATTGTGTCATAAATAATTTTTTTATTTAACGTCTAAAAATTATAAAAAAAACACCATGATGTAGGAAATATTTTTATATTATAATAAATATTTATATTATAAAAAATAACTTATATATCCCCATGTAACATATTGTTTTACTAAAAGATATATGTTTATGTCATTTTTGTCTTTACTTTAAATTAATTAATATAAAGTGTCATTATCACTCTCAAAAGGCTCCATGGGGTCTCAAAATCGACCCTAGTATTCCAATTATAGGAAATGTATCAACCAATAAGAATATAACAAAATTTAGGATAATTTAATATTATTATAATAATATTTTTTTACCATTATTACCAGATTTACCCTTTAACCATGATAAATAAAATATTTACTAAAGTAAATATTCATAATATCTAAAAAATAAAAATTACCTATTTACACAATTTGGACCTCCTGATTCCAAATACGGAATCCATTTTTCCAAATTCAAAACATAGAAGTGGCATAAATTAATTTAAAATTAATTCTCGTTGTCAAAACAAAAAGCCAGTTTTTAAGAAATAATAACTATCAAAAGATTGACTCTTGTTTATATCCAGTTTAAATGTGAAATTATATCTAATGACCTAAATTATATTAAATGATAAAAATATAATCTAATAAAACTTTAAGAACCATTATAATTTATAATTTATCACTAAAAATTATTTTGATTAAAAAAGTTGTTTTTAATTAAAATTTAGTATTTTTCACTATTCATCAAAAATTGAAAGTTTTTAGAAAAGTAAAAAAAATTCACCCTAAGATAATTTTGTTATTATGAATCCAAAAATGAAGTCAATTTTTCAAAATAAAATATATAAAATTTTAAAAAGTGTGTATTACTATTTATAATGGCTAGTTTGATTGGAAGTGGTGTGTTAGAATCTCAAAGTTGCGTATAGTGCAAGCTATTGCATTATTCAAAGGGAATCATACCGTAGAAGATTATGGTGTTACATTCTTCCCTCCTTCAAATAATTTCATCCTAAAAATTTCTAGAATACTACAACATAAAAATATTCGGGTGGTTCTTCATAATATGTATCTCGAGCTCCCATGTTGCCTCTTTCATCTTATGATTTGTCCATAGAACATTTACCAGATGAGTCATCTGATTTCTCAACACTTGATCTCTGGTATCAAAAATTATTAAAAGCTCTTCACAATAAGATATATCAGGTTCCAATTCTATTTCTTTATAGGTGAGTACATGCATTTTGTCAGGCATATATTTTCTGAACATTGATACGTGGAACACATCATGAACTTTGGAGAGACTTGGAATCATTTCCAACAGTATTCTAAAACCCCAATTCATTCTAGAATTTCAAAAGGTCTGATGTACTTGGGACATAATTTACCCTTCTTACTGAATTTTATAACTCCCTTCCATGGTGATACCTTCATGAAAACATGACCTCCTACCTGAAATTCCAAATCCTTCATTCAGTTATCGGCGTAGCTCTTTTATCTACTTTGACCAAATTTAATGTGGGTTTGGATGATCTTTACCTTTTACATTGTTTCCTCAACAAGTTCAGGGCCTATGAGTTTTCATTTACCAACATCATCCCAACAATTTGGTGTGCTAAATCTCTTTCCATATAAGGCTTCATATGGTGCCTAATGAATACTTGGATGGAAGCTATTGTTATAAGAAAATTCTACCAGTGGTAAATACTGAACCCACATACCTTGAAAGTCAATTGAGAAAAATATCAACATGTCTTCTAAGGTTTGAATAGTCCATTCTTATTTTCCATCAGTTTGAGGGTGGTAGGCGGTGCTCAAATGAAGTTTGGTATCCTGGGTATTCTGAAGACTTTTCCAAAATCTTTATGTAAAATGGGGATCACGATCAGAAACAATCTATAGGGGTACTCCTTGAAGTCTTACTACTTCATTAATATATTTTCATTTAAAATATTCAAGTGTTAAATCTTCCATTATAGAAAGATAATGTACTAACTTGGTAAGACGATCAACAATGACTCATATTGCATCGTTCCTTTTATGATTTCTTAGTAGTCCCATGACAAAGTCCATCGTTATGTCATCCCATTTCCACTTAGGTATGGGAAGATTTTTCATGAATCCTCTAGTATGTTTCCTTCCATCTTTCACTTTGTGAAAAACCATACATCTTGACACAAAATTAGCAATCACCCTCTTCACGTTGTCTCGCAAAAAATGTTCCTTAAAATCTCTATACATCTCAGTGCCACCAGGGTATATGGAGAAATTAGAGCTATGAGCATCATACAACAATTATTTTTTTAGATCAGGTATATTTGGAACACAATGTCACTTTCCAAATTTTAAAATAACATATTCATATATGAAGTCACTTAATCTCCCATTATTCATAGCTTTAATCTTCTTTTGAAACTCCTCATCATCAGTCTGAGAACTCTTTATCCTTTCTAGTAAATACGGTTTGGAAACAATTTGAAAATTTATTGATGTTTCACCTTCCATGGATATTCCCATATCCATCTTTACTAGATCCAAGAAAATAGGACCCCTTTCAACTCTCATCTTTTTTAAAACTCCATGATCCATTATGCTCAAAGAATCTGCCACCTTATTTTCCTTCCCTATGTGGTAGTGTATAGTTCATTCATAATCCTTGAGTAGTTCGAGCCATCTCCTTTTCCTCATGTTGAGTTATTTTTGTGATAAAATATGCTTCAAACTCTTGTGATCAATATAAATCACACATTTTTCACCATAGAGATAGTGTCTCTGTATATTCAGAGCAAATATTATAGCTGGTAACTCAAGATCATGAGTTGGATAGTTTTTCTCATGAATTTCTAGTAGGCGTGATGCATATACAATAACCCTATTATTCTGCATAAGGACACAATCGAGACCTTTCTATGAAGCATCACTATAAATAACAAACCCATCATTCCCCGATGGTAGAGTTGATATAACAGAATTAACAAATCTCCTCTTTGGTTATTAAAAATATTTTTCAAACTCATTTTTCCAAACAAATTTAACCACTTTATGTGTAATCTTGGTTAATGAGTTAGCCAATAGGGAAAAATTATGGATGAAACATCGATACGAACCTACTAAACCAATAAAACTATGTACCTCAGTTATACTTGTCGGTGCTGTAAATTCTTGGATTGCTCTTGTCTTATAAGGATCAATGAAGATTCCATCCTTATAGACAATATGTCCAAGAAAAGAAATCTTCTAAAGCCAGAATTTACATTTGCTAAACTTCCCATATAATTCATTTTCTTCTAAGAGTTTTCAGAATAGTGCAGAAGTGATTTTCCGGATATTCATTAATTATGGAGTAAACTAAGATGTCATCAATAAATACTACTACAAATTAATCAAGATACTCCTTGAAAACTCTATTCATTAGATCTATGAAGATAGAGGGTGCATTAGTGAGTCCAAAAGGCAATACTGCAGTCACGTAATGCCTATACATGGTACGAAATGCTGTTTTTGGAATGTCTTCCTCCTTCACACACAACTAATGATATCCAGATTGATGGTTAATCTTTGAAAAATATCGAGCTCCAAGAATTTGGTCAAATCATAAATGTGAGGTAGTGTATACTTGTTCTTTATTGTTATAGCATTGATCTCCCTATAGTCAATTCACAACCTCATTGATTCATCTTTCTTCTTAACAAAAAGAACATGGGATCCCCATGGAGAAACACTAGGGAGAATAAATCATTTATTACTCAACTCCTCTAGTTGTTTCTTTAGTTCCACTAATTCCACAGTGGCCATTCTATAAAGGGTCTTTGATATGGTCCATGAACCATGAATTAAATCAATGGAACACACAATTTCTCATTCTGGAGGATGTCTAGGTAAATCCTTCGGAAACACATTAGCATATTCTTTCAAAATAGGTACGTCCTCTATTTGAACATTATTTTCCTCAACCATAGTTAGTTCATTCTCTTCCTCCCCAATAATTTATTTTTTAGAGCTACTAGGGGTCGATCTAGATAAGAATCAGGTGGTAACATTTCTTCTCTGAAGATAAGGTACTCTTTATCATCATTGGAAATTGTAACCTCCTTCTTATAATAAAGTTTCACATCATAGTCCAAAAGCCATTCCATTCCATGAATTATATCAAATTCAATCAGGTGTATGACGATGATATCAGCAGATAAAAAACATTCATATACCCTAATGGGAACTGATTCACAAAACCTTGTTGTAATGATACTTACCTTATGATTTTTGACTGATAACTCCCTTGTTATATCAAATTGGAAATATCTAATTTTCATAGAAAACTGGGAAGATATGAAATAATGAGATGACCAAGACTCAAATAAAGCAGTAGATATACTTGAGGAAACCATTAAATTACCTACCACCACATCTTTGGGAGCTTCAAACACAACATTAGTGATTACATAATCTTGGCCTTGATCCCTTGGCCTTTTCTAAGGTAAGTCTTCTTGGTGCTTTGGACATTCGTTTGCTTAATTCCCCTTTTATCTACAATTGTAGCATTTAACATTGACAACCTTTTTCTTCCCCTTGCAATCACGAGCTTGGTGGCCTTTTTCACAATAGTTATAACAGACTCCCATTCCCTTAAGACAAGTACCAGAGTGTTTCTTACCATATTTACTGCATGATGGATATTCAACTTTTCCCTTCTTCCCCTTGTTTCCATTTCCAGAGTGTTTATAATATATCTTCTTCTCCTTCATTTCTTTAAAGTCATTAGAATTAGAGATTTCCTTTTTTGTCTTCATATCACATGAGAAAATATCTTCATATGATGAGAAGGATTTTGAGACTAATTCTCGATAGAGAAATGGTTTTAACACATAAAATAATCAATAAATATTACTTCTTGGGTTATGTATATAATCTACTACATACCTTTCTATCCTTTTAAAGTTAGCCACGTTTTTGGAGACATTCTCATCCTCTTTTTCCCTCAAACTCAAAAATGACCTTTCTATATCCGCTCGATGGTCACGAGGAAAGTATTTTTCTATGAAAATCTCATTAAACTCCCTCCATTACATATTTTATACTTCTTCATCTTCCTTCATATTTTGAATTAATGACCACCATTGATCTGCATCTCTTGTGAGGTGATAAAATTCCATGAAATATTTTTCCCTTTCACTACTCCCCAAAGCCTGAAATATTTTCTCTAAAGAACATATCCATTGCTCTCCTACAAATGGATTTGTAGTCCCATTGAATGTTGGTGGTTTTTTCCGTATAAATCGGTATAACATTTATCCTATGCGTTGTGGATGAGGTTGATCTATATGAGTAAGGTTATTATTCATCACCCCGAGTGAGTTGTCCCAGTATGGTGATAAGCTGATTAGCACTAGTTGCATCACTATCTCCACTATAATTATCTTGAGTAGGAGGGAAATCCCTCCATGGATAATGTGCATTGATACAGTTTCCATTCATTCCACTAGGAACCATTTCTAAACAATTTCATACACTAGATTAGTTTATGAATCACAATACATAATTCCATGATTTATAAAACACTTAAAATAAATTGAATAATTTATGGATATAATCCATAATCATAAAAAAAATTCTTTGAGGAGGTATATAATCATAATTTTTTCATAATGGTTTGTAAATAAAATGTGAATTATCCTAAGAATATACCCCAGGAGTGTCGTAACCATGAGTGCAGTAAAGCCTGTTGTCGGGTACCAGGACACCCCGAGTCAATTCTAAAACTCCTTTTCAGAGTTTTCACTCCTAGGTACATCTGTGCCAGAGCCACCTCTACCTGCTCATATCCATACAGGGATGTATTTCTTGGAAAACAAAAAAAATATCTACATTACCCAAATTCTAACAAGTTCTTTTATACTATCCATAAAATTATATCTTAGGTTAATGTTCTCTAATCAGATTTTTCTTAAATATAGCTTCTATGGTTTGTACTAAACATTCTCTGATACCAACTATAACTCCTAGAAGAAGTTACCCAGATTTGGTGCGTTATTAAATAACATTTTAATGATCACAAGGGATCAAGCCCCGAAAGACCAATCAGTTTAGTAGCCTTGAAATACTAGATACAAACATAAGTTTTACATAACATCATGAGATAAAAACAAGAACCACAATTTTTCTCCATTGAACAAGCTTATATACCATAGCCTATCCCTAAATTTCAACCATAAAATACTTCTTCACATCCTGGAAAAAATAAAACAAAATAAAGGGGTGAGATGAGATGCCCAGTAAGGATAACAATATAGAGGAATCTATTATAAATAAGCATAAACTTTTAAGGAAATGTATAAGACTAAATTAATCATTTTTAAACATAAAATTCATCATAATATGGAAAATATAAATCAAAATAATTCCATTTACTTATTTACATGGATATTCCACTAGTAAAATAATCACATGTACTATCATTATAAATTTCATAATGATGGAATGCATAATTCTGGACATCAGAACCACATAGTCAAGGCCTCGTTCCAAGACTAAAAATAAGTTTTTGTCAAGGCCTTGTTCCAAGAAACTAGTTTGTCTCATGAGACCTATCATTGCATCAAAGAGCTATAGCGGGCTCCAACCATCACTAACTAAGTCCAATTCATTCCTCATATGAAAAGGTTGAAACATAACATAAACATTGGTATTAAAATTAGCATGAGACTTGTTAATACACTAACCATAAACCATGAATGGAATAAAAATAACACATCCATAGTCAAACATATTGAAAAACCTTAAATATAATATAGAAGATCTGTATCATAATAAATCAACTTCAAATAAGTATAAAATCCATTAAAGGATGTTGACATAGATGAAATAAAAATTATTTGAGAGGAATATCTATTTCTATTTTGAAATCATTTAAAGGTGATGTAATTATAAAAGAAAACATTTATTTATAAAATATTATTATAGGCTTTTAAGGGAATCTTAAAAGGTCTTATAATGGAATAAAATAACCACACCTACCGTATAAGTTAAAAAAACATTTTTAAATTAATTTGTCGAAAAGGTAATAAAGCACCTTGTTTGGGAAACGTTGGAAAGATTCCTTTCAAACCATTTTATAAAAAGTAAAAAAATGGTATAGATAATTTTAACCCATAGACTAGTAAATAATTTTTTTTTAAAATAAATTTTTAAGAAACATGGATGTGTATGATAAAGTTTTCCTAGTAGATACTTACGTAAAAACAACCTCAGATAAAAAATAGATTGTGAAATTAACCAACACCTTGTAATTTAACTTGATTAATGGTACGTTAAAATCCTATATAATAGTTTAATAGTTATTATTAAATTACACAAGAACCACATACGTAAATATTATATCATACATGATCTTTTAATATTTCATTGTTAATAATATTTCAGTAGTATCATCGTTTCAGGTGTTAACTAATTTGTTTTCTTTTAAATGTTTTGTTATGTAAGTCATGTTTGTTATGGATAGGATGTAATTGATTCATATCCAGAATTATATAATGTTTTTAAATATTATTATTAATAATAAAATAAAAATTATTCATGAATGGTTATTATGGGGAATGAATCTCATTGCGTTCATGGAGACGGTAATCTGTATGTACGCACGGACGCTATATCCATTTCATTTTTTTATTTTAAAAGGATATAAAAACTAATGATACATAGGTATGTTATTATTCCAGTATAATATAATATTTTATATACTTTACATATGTTCATTAACACAATCTTTTATATGTTCCATGTATGGTATGAATGATTCATATCACTTTGATGAGGCGGTAATCCACACTTCCTCAAATGAAATTATCATATATATACAACATGAAAAGAAAAAAGGTATGATATAAAATAAAATTAAAGAAGATTATAGATAAAATAAATATCATAAATATCATATATAATTATATTTACATCTTAATGGCCACCATAAGATATGGTAGTAGAAGATTGAACAATCATCGTTTTGTGAGGCAGTAGTTCTCCGTCCACAGAAACATTTTCTTCAATACCAATTAAATGGAGGTGTGTGTAAGTTTATTTAAAATACATATCATAATAATAGCCTATAATATTTAGGATAATAGTTTTTTTATAAAATAAATTAATAACAAGAGTTTAGGGAGTTGGAGAATTAAAATAAAAGAAAAGAACATAAGAGGAGATGTTACCATTAAATCGGGTAACTCCCTATGGTTTGAACCAAAAGTCTTCCTTGAAGTGCCTTATGCCTATGTTAAGGGAACTAAGAGGAAGAGAGGGATGTAGAGAGATTAATTTGGCAGAGGTTGGATGATCCAAGGTGCTTGAGATGTGTGAGTAATGGTTTAGAGGTGATGGTTTTTTATAAGGGAGGGGGGCTCTTTAGGAAAGTATGAAAATAATATTTTATTATATAATGATTTTCAGTTTCTAAATGTCCAAAACTCATTAAAGTAGAATATATGATGACTCATGTTCCAAATAAAATCATCCAATAATAATTGGATAGGTTTTGGATATTGTTTTAATTTTTATAATCTCATTTATTTAAATCATTCATTAATGAGGTAAACACTCCATCACTATCGTGTCATAAATACATTTATTTATTTGATGTGTAAAAATAATACCATGATGTAGGAAATATTTTTAGCTTTAATATAAATATTTATATCCGAAATGATAACTTATATAACCCAATGTAAATTTTTTTTTACTAAATGAAATACGATTATGTCATTTTTGTCTTTACTTTAAATTAATTAATATAAAGTGGCCTTATCACTCTCAAGTGGCTCCATGGTGTCCCAAAATAGACCCATGGATGGAAATGTTCATAAATATATCAACCAATAGGAATAGGACACATTTTAGGGTAATTTAATATTATTATAATAATATTTGTTTACCCTTATTTACCAGATTTACCCTTTAACCATGGTAAAAAAATATTTACTGAAGTAAATATTCATAATGTCTAAAAAATTTAACTATTTACACAATTTAGACCTCCTAATTCCAAATATGGAATCTATTTTTCCAAATTCAAAACACAGAAGTGGCAGAAATTATTTTAAAATTAATTCACATTGTCAAAACAAAAAGCGTGTTTTTAAGAAATAATAACTATCAAAAGATTGACACTTCTTTATGTGTAGTTTAAATGTGAAATTACATCCAATGACCTAAATTATTTTGAATGATAAATATATAATATAATGATTCTTTAAAAACCATTAAAATTTAGAATTTAATGCAACAAATTATTTCAATTTATTTTTTTTTTAATTAAAATTTTATATTTTTCACTATTCATCAAAAATTAAATGTTTTCAGAAAAGTACCAAAAATTAACCCTAAGATAATTTGGATATTCTGAATCCAAAAATTAATTACATTTTGAAAAATAAAAATTATAAAATTTTAAAAATTGAGTATTACTATTCATAATGGCTAGTTTGATTAGTCGTGGTGTGTTAGAATCTCAAAGTTACGTACATCGCAAGCTATTAAATTATTCAAAGGGAAACGTACCATGGAAGATTGGGGTGTTACACAAAGTTTCAATTCCATATATGGAGGTTCAATTAAAGATGAAATCCTATTTGGTTTACTAACCTCTAATGATAGAAATTCTTATACAAGGGATGAAGTGTCAGTTCCATACACATATAATAAATGGTAAAATTAATCAAATAAATTAGAATTTACCTCATATTAAAATAGTTACACATGATTTGTATATTTGTACTAATTTTTTCTCAAATAATTTTCAAATCTAGATTGTTTAAAAAAATCAAAATTTCTTCTAACAGAACAATTTATCTACAAATATTAGATTTATCAAAATGTGTACGGGTAAAAAGTGAGTTATGTTCTAATTTATATTTTATATAATCAAAAATTTTAAATTTTATTGTTTTATAAATAAACACTATTATTATAATAGTGTCATGGACATTTATGATTTTTTTATAGTTCTTAGTAAGGTTCATCCCAAAATCATGGGTGACTAAGATGATTGATTGTCTTATTACTTGTTTAGAACATAAAATTCATCTAGGATGGTAAAATTATACACTCCAACAAGAAAAAAAATCATGAAGTACTTCTAGAAGTATTGTGGATATCCTGGTTAGTTAAGAAACAACTCTTACTGGTTTTAGTTCTCCCATCTACAAGGAAGGAAATGAAAAATGTTTTATGAAATTAATAAAATATCATAGATCACACAATGAAACTATGAATTATATAGACCTAATTGTATATTAAATAAAAAAGGTCAACAGGTCTTGAAATTTGATAGGTAGTTATAGTATTCTTAATTCTTAAACATTTATTCGTAAATTTACTCTCCCATTCCATTGAAGTACTATTTTTTGGGTGTATTATTACATGAGGAACTTATAATTTTTGGAAATGTTTTTATAGATTTAAGAAGAATAATTTTTATTTCAATGTTTTGTACTGTTTCTAAAATTTCCATCTGGATGTATTCCTCATGATATTTTTTTATGGGGCTATTCTAATGGGAAATGGTAGTGTAAGGTTTTATTTTTTCCCAATATGTTTCTGTGATAGTGCATTTTATTAATTTTCTTACTATTCTCAGGTCTAAATTCATCTTCCCCATTAGTCACCATTGGATATTCTAGATTTGATTTAAGGTAAAATTCAAAAATAAGGTATATATCTTTATAACTCCCTGTTATTACCACACATACATTACCCATCATATTTCAAATCAATTGTGCTATATATTTCTCAATAATTTTGATAATTTTTTCTATAAGTATTTATAACTAAATATTAAATTATTACATCTCATTCTGAAAATCATTAATTCATTATTATAGTAGGTTTTTCACATGCTTTTATGAACTATTTGAAGGTTATTAAATTGTTTTTTATTTCTTAAAGGTAATTAATAAGAAGAATTTTGATTATATTATTGTTTGAAATTTTTTTAATGGTTAATATATTGATATTATTTCTAAAATGGTGTTATGGATTGATTTTTATAGTTTTTAAATCCATAATATATTTGGAAATTATGTCAACATTTTATATTGGGATGTTTAAATTTCCTCTTTTGATAGGAAGAAACACAACATTATGTTTCCATTACATGGTAACATTGGTATGTATTGTGGTGTTTAGAGGAAAAAAGAATGCATACCTTCACTATTATGGTCTATTAAACTTATTACTTAAGATCTATATGACTAAAATAATGTGGTTATTTACATATGTTTATACTCTAATAAAGGTGATTCATTATATCATACCTCATGAAATGATATTTTACATGTGCCTTTTATGCTAAAATACTATAAATTTTGTGTTATCTTCTTAATTTGTAATCAAGATTCAATTGGTGAGTTTTTAAACAAATATTTTATTGTTGATTTGACAAGAATATTTCTATCACTATCCAGTATACCATGATAAAAGGAATCATAGAAATAGTGATCCTTGATTTCTTAGTGAGTAAATCTTACACATAGTATCTTGGATCATTCCTAGTACTCATAGGGTGTCTCTTGTATGGATTATCTTAGGGAACAAGTCTCTCTAATTAAAACCATTATCCTTTATGTTGAAAAGAACCATTACATGAAACTCATTTTAAAGTCATATCAATCATTAACATCTCTAGGATATATGCTATACAGTCATTCTATTTCTTATCCACTAAAAGAAAATGTAATGGCTCTCTACTTTGTTTGGGCATTATTTACTCCATAGGGGAAAATATAATTCACCCTTCGTTGAATTTATTAATGTACTTGTTTGAATATTCACTTGTTGGCCATAAAATTTAGGAAATAGTTAAATTGTAAAAATTTTTAATTCATAATCAATTTATAAGTAGGTATATGGTTATGATTCTATTCATTAATAAAATAAGATGAACACAAATCTATATGTGGTTGGTATGGATGTTTATCTATGGTCACAAATGCACAGTGAACGTTAGAAGTTTCACTTGAGTATGATAATGAAATATTTACAAATTCTAATTACAAATTTAATTTTATCTGTTTAGTTAGAATGGCTCCATAATTTATTGATCAATAGAGAAAATATTTGTAGTGTTAAAATGGTTCATGATAATTAATAGAGGTAAACTTGACACCCCACTACATCAATGACACCATGTTTTTGAAAAACTTTTCATGGGGTGTTAAAAAACATATTAATTACCTAAGGTTAAAATATATTATGTTGGGGACCAAATTTTGTCTCCAATAAAGGTTTCAAATTCATTTTTTCATAGTTAATGAAATGAATGGGGTGTTATTTAATTTGTTTGGAGAACATAGAAAAAATAAAAAACAAGAAGATGTTATTTATAAATTGTTGGAATGGGTAATTATATTAGGGGATGGATTGCCAACTGATATTTTATACTAGTATAAAATTGACTAACCATCATGATTATTTGAATTATTGAGATAATATTCAATCAGGGATCCCACTCTATATGTCTCAATCCTCTCCTCGCACTAGGATTCCTTTTCAGTGTTGTTGGTCCATCCTTCTTGTCGCCCACTCATGGTGGGAGGATTTTTCGTCGAAATTATTCTCCTTATCCCATTATTGTTTCCTCGTCTTATTATTTAATTTGAACCAATAAGAACATGAATCTTTTTTCTGAAACCATATAGAATAAACATAATCTTGGTTAAACTCTTTACAAATCCAGTGACTTGGGATTTTGTTGGTGGTGGCATCTAGAGAGCCTCGTTCTCTTGATTTCTGGTTTCTCCTTTTGGAGTTGTCGGTTCTTGTGTCTCCTAGATCTGGTTCTCCATATTAGTGATCCTCATATTCCATTATTTCCTTACCCACCATTAAAGAACCCATTTTTTGTTAATGATGATGGTGTTTTGGGCTGTTTGGCATGGTGTAGTGGTTGCGATGAAGGCATTTTTGTCTTAGTTTTCACGGTTGTCTCCCATTTTCCTTCGTTTCTTTATTCCTTCCCTTTCATATTATATGATCATTATTAGTGTTTATTTTTTCTATGGTTTTTTATTTCAACCTTCATGCTTTTGGGTTAATGGTTTTTCTTTAGATGGTGATGGCAGTGCCCTAGTGGTGGAAAATTTCTGTGTTTCCTCTATAATATCGATGAAGGTTTCTTGTAACTTTGTTCTTGAATGTTTTTGTATCCCTTTGTTATCTCTTGGTTGTGGTTCCAAAGATATCGGTTGGTTTCTTGGAAGGTGAGTTCCAACAGTCGATGGCATTCCAATTGGTGCATTATATAGTGGATTCATCTTTATATATGGAACTCTTTTTGGGATGTCTACTCATGATTTTTGTGGTGATTCTTCATGGCCTCAATGTTTCATGATGAAATTTTTGTTTTTGGTTAGTAATGTTCATAATATATAGTTTCTTTTTGATCTGGTGTGGTTTTCTATGACATTGAAGATGGTATTTTTTATTACGTGCATCAATACTTGATTCATTTATAGTTATCTATTTCTACAACAGTGATGATGACAGTGGTTTCTTTTGGATTGTGGCTTCTGGAAGTATCTTGAGTGGGTCGAGTTGGTGGCTAGTGTCTAGTTGAGATTCTAGTATCTCATCTTGATGCCTCCGTGATTTCTATCTCATCCACATTTTCATGATTTAAATTTGAATTTTTCATTGTTCCACATTTTTAATTTGGAAATATATTTTCAATTTTTAAATCTATGGATATTTCTAAGGTTACCACTCAATGAAAACGTGGCTTTTGAACATACAAAAAATTAATTTGGAGAGAGAGAGTCTCTAATCACTTCACCCTCATCAAGGGGTGTTAATGAGTGTGAGTTTAAAATAAATAAATATCCTCATTGTCTAGTCGTATTTATTGGGAATATGGGGTCAATAATCGGTTTTATTAAATTTCTCAAACAACTCCTAATTTGGTGAAGGTACTCTTGAGTTATCATGAAGGATCAACTACTCTCTACAATCATATTATCAATCATTAGATACTTTACCTCAAAACCCATATCATTTCTATAATATATAGGCAATATTAATTAAATTCGTAAAATAAATGTATCACCAAAATTAGAGTATATTTAATGATATATAAATAAACCACATACTTATTCAATTAAACATATCAACACTATAAACTTAGATTAAATAACAAAATAAGAATTTACTATTAATATTCAATCTCAATAATTAGAAAAAGGTTTTCCTTACTAGGACACCAAAAACTAAAATGAATCTAACTTCCATTATTAATGTTAAATTCATGTAATAATTAATAAATAATATAAACTTTAAAAACAAAAAACACCAAAAAAACTATCTCATCCTCCTCCTATTTTTAAAAATATCACCCCTTCCTTATTTTATTTAGTGACATTCCCATGCATAGACATCTTCCTAAGATATAAACGATGTTCATTTTTAATATTTCCCTCTATATTATAGGTTCCTCAAAAATTATCACTTAGATAATTATATTCCCAGGATTTTCTAACAATTGTACTGCAATCCTAATTCTTTTTCCATTTGGTTAAATATTCTCATATGAATATCTTCTCATTTTTTTCGTCAAAATGCATGGGCTTAAAATGGAATTGAGATGATTCCAACCATAGTAGTTCCTTATAAGTATTTTTGAAAATATTTATCCTCATGTTACATTTCATTCTCATCACAACATGATTTTCCCAGTGGAAAAACCTTACATGAGCTTTTTGATAACCAAGAAAAAAGTCTCAAATATAATCCTCAAAATTTCTTTACGTGTAAAAATTTACATAAGGTCCATAGTTTCTTACAAATAAAAAATAAAACATGGAATAAAATATTTTGTATCACTAAATATACATTGTATAATTAGAATATATTACATATACCAATGAATCTATACTATTCACCGCCTAAAAAAATCCGTCTCTCTTAGGTATTCTAGGGGATCTAAAAAAGAATGCTATATATATCATATGTTTCATACACATAGAAATGCAAACATTCCATATGTATTACTATGGATATGAACATGAATCTTATGTATTTATTTTTCAACCCTATCTAAACGTAATGACCTTTACATAATACTTGAATATGGGATTGAATCTTACATATCAAAAGAATTAATCTTATGTATGTGATATCCCATACAGACAGGTCTTCCCTTTGAAAAATTTTTAGGGGATATGTTGAGAACCATTATAAATATACTTAATGAATATTGTGTATATTTTTTAACATGCATAAGGTTATTTGACTTAAATAATTAATTTTAAATTATTTATCAAACTTATGGAAGGTAGTCCTCTTATTTTAGGAATTTTCCAAATTTAATAATCCTTCTAATGTTTTCCATCTTTCTACAAAATTATTCCCTATATACATAAATTGTTTAGCTAGTAAATCTTAAGCAGGTATAGGGGAGCCTTTATGTGTTCCCATGATTTTTTAGTTCCTTACACCCTAGTTTATTATAAAGGAATATTATATATGAGTTCCCTTTTCAAACTCAATGATCTCTTGGAAATTCAAAAAGTTATTCCTCAAAACTCTTTTTTTGTGCTTCATGAGGTTATTTTATAAAGAAAAAAAGGAAATCAATCCACAATCCTCTTATTTGTATAACATTAATATTCTTGTTAAAAATACTAAATTCAAGTATTTTCAAAACACATTCATTCAATTCATTATAGAAATTAATAAATCCAATTAAACTGACAATTTCATCTATTGAAAATATTTTCCACAAAATACAATACAATTATAATTTAATAACAAAAAAATAAAACATATTTAATTAATAAATATGAGGGAGTAAAATGAATTAAATATCGATAAAATATTTTTAATTTATTGCCTCAATTAGTCCTTTATATGAGTTAGATTCCCCCTCATTTTCTTTTCATTATTTTGGTAAGGATCTTTTCTATAACTGATGGGGGGTGTAACCCCTCTTTGAGATGGTGAGAGTGTCCTCTATCCATGTATTTAGTAACCCCTTGACCAAAACACATATCTTAGTGATGATTGTGTCCCCCACTAAAGATTTAGAGATTAAATATGCCGGTTATGGGGTTCTATATAGTCTATTTTGTTTTTTATTTTATGGAATAGAAGACATATATGGTTGCCTTTGAGAAACGATGAATAGTAGGATTATCAACTTCATAATTTTTAGGTCATACTATATACTGAGTGTGTTAGGATATTCATGGTATGTGATCCTTATTTTTGTTTACCTATGAAATTTGGAGATAGAAATGTTAACAGGGGATTCCATGTGTCTCTAGGTTTCCTATCAATAAAATCATATCAAGGTTCTTCAAGTTTTGTTCTAATTCTAGGGTTTTGAGTAGATAAATTATTCATAAACCTCATTCATGTTAGTAGATAATATTACATGGAATTTTTATACTCTCCACAAAAATCCCTTTAATCCCACATGTATTGTGCCTATTAAGATAACCTGTGGATCAGATGTGATCTTGGTGGACACGGAATATGTGAACCTTTTATAGGACTAGTGATAAATAGATCTTAGAGGCTCTTGATTA
The DNA here is from genome assembly GCA_963277665.1 of Viscum album. Taxonomy (NCBI): domain Eukaryota; kingdom Viridiplantae; phylum Streptophyta; class Magnoliopsida; order Santalales; family Viscaceae; genus Viscum; species Viscum album. Next base: position 279,336,333 of record OY728137.1, read on the forward strand.
TGGTGGATGATATCAGTGATCATTTTATAATAGTTCTTGTTGTAAATAGGTTTTCTCACTTTTCAAGTGAATGTTTTTGTGATATTATTTAATATATTTGTTTCATTTTGGTAGTCTCTCATGTGTCATTGTTATGGATAATTTTCCCCCTGTATATATTTTTTATAATATTAGTTATTTATATATTTTTAATAATTATTGGATTTATATTATATTATATAGTTTCATTTATATTATATTTTGTTATTGGATATGGATTCCCATATAGGTTATTATATCTCGTTGATATTCTTCAACCCTAGGTATGTTATAGGTGGGATTGGGGTGGTAAACTCAAATTACCATCTTCCCAAGTTAGGTATCAATAAGTATGGTTAGGTTAAAATGATATCATAGTGGATGGTTCTAAGTGAATTATTTTTAAGTGGGGATTCATGTGATTATAGGTTTATAGAATTTATGGAAATTATGTAAGGGGTATTGAGTTTTAATATTATTTTTGAAATCCTAGTGAATGCAGTAGTGGTTGTATTATCCTTTTATTAAGTCTCTGATATTATATTAATCAAAATGAAACTCGAAAGAGATATATGTGGTTGTATAATTTGGTTTCTAGATGAATCCTGAAGTGGCCAGTGGAAATATTTCATATCCTTACAATGAAATTCATAATCCCACATAATATAAAATAATCATTTATTCATAGGTAAGTTAATGAAATGTTTGTTCCATTGTTTGATCCTCACATCATTGATCAATTAGGAAAATTTTTATTGATTCAGGGACCCAATTGGGATGTTTATATACCTAATGATAAAAGGAAATATTCTCTATCCATTGTGCATAACTAGAACCGCATAGAGAACAGTTGGTGTCACCCTCTGAGCAGGGAAACACTAGTTATAGGCTATATGAAATATGTGGGTTATAACATCATAGGTACCTCATATTTTGAGGTGAGTATGATCCTAGAGCAGAAAAGTATTTTTTAGAATGAGTGACTCAAATTTTCCATCTGGTTCGCAAAATCATAAACCAAATGTTGAAACTTTTAGGGAGTTATCTATATGGTTTATTGATTCATTGTTTGATGGTATTTACACAAAATCATTATGGCGTAACACTTCCATGGATTAAGTTTGTTCGTTTGATTATATAGAATTAGTATCCCATGATGTTATGTGTGGATTGAGATCATGTTTTTTTGTAACTTTAGAAAGATATCATGGATATGTTTGAGAACACTATGAGGTTAATTATTACAATCTCCATGTTATTGTTTTCCTTATTTGGGATTTTATTTTCCTGTATTTTATTATTGGATTTCTTAAGTGTTTGAGATTGAAAGTATTTTTTTAGGAAGAAATACCCTAGAACATTATTGGTGTAGGGTGATTCTAATTGTGTGGCTGAACGTGTGAGGTTGAGGTAGAGACTATATCCTATAAAATGGTATTTCAAGCCATTAAAGGTATCAAGGGAAACCATGGAGACTTTATTTTTTTTATATGTTAGTCATTGTGAGGTTGGAACATAGTTTTTCCATCCATCTATCCAAACAGTCTATTTTTCCAGTTTATTAAAAAAATTATGAATTTACCATTTTCCCCTTATAGTATTTTTATGTTTTTCACCCTCATTTATCCTTCCCCACATATGAATCCCACTCCTTGATCTTGGGAGATCCTTATATTAGATCCATGGTGGATTCCCCCTGATTTATTGATGGTTCGTCTTGAGGTAAGCATGATTTATTCATGATTTCACTTCCTCTTATACTCTTCTTTAAAAATTATTATTTTTCCATGGAGGGAGGAAACCCAATATTTCCATCAAAAGGATTCTATGAAGGATTATGGTTGGTTTTGGTTAATTTCTTGTTAGCTTAGATATGTGAGGATCCTTATTTCATGATTTATGTGGTTATTATCTAAGGTGACTAGTTTTGATTAAGATTTAATGTATGTGTCTCTATTTAATGGGGTTTCCCATGGTTATCCATTGATAATTTTTTTCCTTTAGGTTTTTATAAAATATCCTTCTGATTTATTTGTAAATTCTTCTTTATCCATGATTGATGTGATTAATGATTAATATTGATTTTTATTTTTGAAAGTGGGTTTTACAAAGGGGTTGATTTTAATGAACCCCAAGTGTTTGATAATAAGGATAAAAGAGTCTTAATTATTTAAAATTGGATTTATGAAGGATTATAAAAGTCTCCTTTCATTGTGTTGAGTGATTGAGATGCTTTTGGAATAAGTTATTTATGAAACTTATTTTAAAATGGATCATGTGATAAGTAAATTTTTTGGATTAAAATTATTTTAAATAGGGGGTTTAAAAAAGTGGTTTTTATATGAGGAAGGAATAGAATTTTGGGTGTGATTTTCCTTGAGGGAAGGTTTCATTTTAAAATGGGAAATTTGAATTATTAAATTATATTTATATATGAAATTTGTGTGATAGAACAAGTGACATTTTCTATTTGGCACTGAGTATCATGTGGGGAACCCTTGGTGTGGGTTTGGAGGCTTCATAATTGGTACCATAGATTACTTCATTGAATATATATAGTTTTATGTTTAAGGGACTCTGAGATACTTCAAGGTAGAAGAACAAGGGAGCTTCCAAAATGTTGTTAGAGAGACTGAGAGAGTCATTGAGGAGGAAGATCGATCAAGCATTTTAAAACATTAGACCAAGGACTAAGGTAGCTCTTTTATGTTTGGTCTAAGAGATGCCTATGAGTGCTTATAAACTTGTTATGTAATTATATCCCTCAAGAAACCTTTTTTTAAACTATCTCACCCTAGATTCATATGGTTAAATATCATAGTGTACATTACTTATGCATGATTGATTTTATATGTTTTTTTAATGTTGTTAAAGACAAGTCTTATTATTTTATTGATAGTAATATTCGCATATTTATCATAATTTCATTATTAAATTATTTTATACACATTAATCTATGTTTCATACACTTTTGATAAGTGATATCTCTCTTTCTTATTCCCATTTTTCCATTACTTGTTTTTGTGTTGATTTTGGTCTTTATAACCACATTTATTTCATGATTTGGTTAGTTGAGGATGTTTTCCCATATATAATTATTTCTATATTTATTCCATAATTATATATGATTTTTAAACTCATTTTACTTTACATTCATTTAAAAAAACTTTTTTTGTGAAAAATGAATGGGAATTCTAAATAATTTTTTTCAAGTGATCATATTTTAAAATTTAAACCTTGTTTTTAAAAAAAAAATAGTTTTCATATAAGATTATTAGTTTTCATGTTTATAAAATCCAAATATAGAACCATTATTGTATCATATTGGTATTTTTTCCTCACATACTGCATATGCCTTTGGCCATTTTCAGACTCTTCTTTTTAGGACATGGGTAAAGGAAAGGTCACCAACTTTCCATAGATCTTTTTTATTGACTCCAACTGGGGTTGTTATGTTGGAGGATATATGGTCTCATAAGTTATAGCTCACAAGTATCTTTCATTAAGATTTTTAGGTTTATATTTTATGTTTCGGCCCCTTAAGGTATCTTCCCTTGTATTGATCTTTTGTATTTTATGACTATGGATATTGTGTTTATTACTTATGTATGAATTGTGATATTGTTGATGAAATCTATATTTAGTAAATTTTTACATTATTACACTATATTTATTTACTTGTGTTGAATCTAATGGTATGGTGGGGTCTCTATCCAAGTTCACAGATAGATCATTTTACTTTATTAATGGTTAAGACATTCCTATGATGTTTATAATGATGAAATGTTGCTAGTTGTTATCATGTGGTGATCATGAATGAGCATTTGGCCTTGTTGTTGAGCTTATCAGGTGACAGGTGATGTCAAAATAGGTCAGTTCATAACAAAATGGTATAATAGTTGGTTATCTTATTGTTTGGGGTGTTTCTCGGTAATATAGAGACTATGAATTTTATCAGGACAACGATGGAGTATACGGATATGGGCCTCACTAGCTCTTCATCACACTAAAAATTAAGTTTCCAAGGGTGTTTTGGTCTTGAGTTTTGGTCTTGAGTTCATATTTAGGTTATTTTTATGGATTTGTATATTTAATTTTGATAACATGATCCCTGTTGAGTGTATCTGTGATTTTTTGAGGTGAAAATAGTGAACAGTTTAGGGTTTCATGGTTAGAATGCATGGTCTGCAATACTATGTAGTTCCCATGAAGCATGGATATGCAACTATGAAAGTGAATCTTTCAATTTGACACATGGTTTACTATCCTATATGGCCAAACTATTCATAGTTCAATTTATTCTATGAAATTTTTATTTTTCCACATTTTCATCCTAGATTGATTCTAGTGTAGAATTACATTGGATTGTTTTCTTTTATTGAGGTTTAATTGGGGTTTTATGGAAAATAATGTGTTTGAATGTGGTTGTTTTGAGACATGTTCTTTGTTTTTTCACTTAGGGTACTTGAGTTATAAAATTTAAAATTGTTTTTTGAATGGAGGGCAGGAATTAAATTACGTTTTTTTGTTTTAAAAAACATTTTAATACTGGTTTTAGGAAAGTGTTTGGTTTTTTTATAAAAAAAAGTTGTGTTTTATTTTAAAAATTAGATCTTAGGAAAAAATTTGATTTAAAATAATTTAAGTTCAAAACTGAAATTATGTGAATGATTTTAAATTCTTAAATTGGGAGATTTTAAGAATTGGTTTGTGAAAGATGTTTCCTTCAGAAGGTTCATTTCAAAAAATTGTTTTGAATGTTTTTTGAGAAGTAAAAAAGTTGATTCATGCTCAAGGTATTTTGTAGACCATTTTAGGTTCATATAATGTTTCAAATTTCATGTTTTTATGTTACTCAAAAAAATAGGAAATGAGTTTGAACATTCCTTTTTGAAAAAATATATGAGGTTTCTTTATAAAATAAGGGGTTTTTAAATGGATTAAATGATTTTGAGACAAGTGGGTATCACTAATGGTTTTTAATTATTGGTATTGGGTGCTTAGAAAATTTTTAATTTTCCAAATTATATTTTCAAAGTGATTTGAACTATTTTTAAAATGTTGTTTTGAAATGGTGGATTTTATTTTTCCCCTTGATTTTAGTCCCACTAGTTTTTTTAGGAACATGAGGTGTTAGGCCCATTCCTTATGTTGGTTTTTATATTCCACACATTTATGGATTGATGTAAGTTAGAGTGTTTTATTTGTGAGTACTCATTGTTTAGTTTCATCCATTTATTTAGAATTGGTGTTTCTTGTTCTTGACTTCTCATATACTCCAAATATATTTGAGCTATCCATTAAATATTTTTTGTGAGTTCGTCATTTTAAGTGAAAACTTCTGAACTCGGTTGTCATAAAGCTAGTGGTAGGTGTTGTGTAATTTCTTTTATTACTCAGTAATTTTAAAATTACCTCATTGTTATGTTCAATACATGTGTGATGGATTATTTTGTTTTTCATTTTGAAAATTGTATTCACTTGGTAAATTAGAAGGTGCATATAATGAAAAGTAATGATAAGTTTTAAAATATGATTTAAATTTGAATATATAATTTTAAATTTGTTTTAACTTCATTTGAGTCGTAAATGAAAAGTGAAGGGTTGTATTCCACTCTAAATGTTTTTTATTTTAGATTAAAGTGGTGATTTAAAAATAAACTAATTTTAAAATTTATGGAAAAGAGTGTCTTAAAAAGAGTGTGATGTGTTTTAAAAATATTCGACCCTTGTAGGGTAATGTTGTGAGTTTAAGGTGTAGTTTTAATACCATTTCAAGTTATAAAGGAAAATGTGTTGGTTCTTGAAATTGTTCCTCCAATTTTTTTGTGGAATTTTTTTTGGAAGATATTTTTCAAATGGATTTCAAGAGATGAATTTTAAAAATTGATTTGGAGTGGGATTTAAACCATTTAGAAGTATATTGGTTTTCTAAGTCTTTTATTAAACATGTGTTTATAACTTTTATTGTCTTTCTAAATAGAGTGGCTGGTCATGAAACCCTATTGATTTATAGGAGGTTTCCATTAATGATTTGATGTCTTTTATAGGATTTTAAGGGATTATATTAGCCATGTATTTTTTTAACCCTTTATTTGGTTGGTTTATGTCACCTTTTTTCATGTCCTTCTGGAAATTATTGGTCATTTTGAGTTCCTCATTGCTTAATATTATGTGAGAAGTGTTTTAATTCACTTTCAAACAAGTATGTGTAAATTATTTAGAAAGCAGTTTGAAAAATATGAGTGTTGTTATTTGAAAAGGGTTTTAGGGGAAATGTTTTGAAATGAGACAATTGAGTATTTATTTACTGAGTGTATTTTAACAAATTACCATATTTAAATGTTTTTAAGAGATTGTGAAAAGGATTTGAATCCAACCTTCCATATTTTTAGTGAAGGGTGTGGTTTTTTTTTAAAAAAAGGGGTGAGACCAAGAAAATGTTGTTTTTATAGTTATTATTTTCTTTTAAGCCAAATAGAATGTTTTTTTATATTCTTATTTGTGTTTTGGATTTATAATTCTAGAGGATTGAGTGGTTACATTCTGACTTGTGTGGAAGCCTTTGGGTTTAAGTTATAGATTCATGACTTGATGTTTCAATTTCCTTCCTTTGGAGCCTTTGGTGTTATCCTGCATCAAGACCATTTAAAGTTTATTTTTATAGATTTTTGAAGGTGTGAACTTTGGGTTGGTGTAGAGGCCCGAAGCCTGACATACATAGACTTTACATTACTTTTGCGGAATACTTAGTACATAACAAAAACACACACACACAAGGATCGTAATAGTTTAGTGTCTTTGGAAACTCGGAACGTAATCTTCTAATCGTGGTGAAAGATCTTCAATATCTCCCATAAAGATCTTCTTTTTTTATACCTAAAACCTTTATTTATTTCCTGGGGAAAAGAAAACATAAAAGGGTGAGCTCAAATGCTCAGTAAGGGTAAACAAAAGAAATATCAATCACATCATATACATAAGAACATAGCTTTTGGAAATCATAACCTGCAAAAGAGTTAATAATATCATAACATGGGATAAATCATAGAAGTGAAATGTAATCCCAATAATCATAACTTAAAACATTAAACTTTGTGGAATACACACATAATCATAGAAAATCATTTCTTGTTAGTCAAGACTCAATGCCAAGACTATCTTAGTGGACAAAGTCCCTTTCTGAATCGAGTAACCCTCGTTTCAGTCCTGTTTCACTGAACCGGTATAACCTACCGTTCCAGCCCTGTCTATCTCATGAGATATAAAATCTTTACCCAATGCATTGGAGGGAGATATAGGTCCCACCCATCTCATAATGATACCATTCTTATGTGTGCCACAAAATCATAAATCATACATCATTGCATAACCCATGTAATAAAAATGGGAATCTTAAACATCGTGACATCATAAAACAATTCATATAAGATAAAGGAATTCATAAAAATAATTCCATCACAACATAATCAAATCAATGTAACAATAGGGATAAAAATAGAACCCTATGTTATCTTAGATGGAAAATAATTTTGATAAAACACTTGAAATGAATTCTTGAGGAAAATATCCTTTCTTCTTCAAAATCAATTTCTTTTCACAAAATGTCAAGCAATTTTAAAAGAAAGAGATTTTATTGAAAATAGTCATGAAATATTTTGGAGGAAGATTCATGAAAATAAGGCTTTATAAAACCGTAAAAATCCGTTCGTGTAGTATATGTTAAAAAAAACATTCTTCGTACTTTTGTCGAAAAAGTCAAAAAGTACCTCGTACGAAAAACGACAAAAGATTCCTTTCATATCTTTTACTAAAAACTCACAAAAAGGTAAAATTGGATTTAAAAAATTGTAGGTGGATGGAAATAACATGACATATTGAGGGAACATGGATGTGGATGATAAAATACACCCCAGTAAATACTTACGAATAAACAATCTCGGATAAAAATGAGATTGTGATATTTCCCTTACCTTAGGTCCGATTTGCTTTGTACGTGTCCGAATCTCCTGAATAATGGTTTAGATAATGTCATTTACTTATTAAAGAATCATATTCATTGTTATGATATCATATATGGTTCACTTATGACATTATATTACCCGTTCTTTTGTAAACTCCATGTTAAAGAAGCGTTTTGGGTAAAATCGTTGCATTTATCGTAGGTGTTTTGACTTGTTGTTCATGACATTATTATCACTTATATCATGATTTACTTACTTCCAGAATATAAAATATAATTTATATATCATATATATTCAGTATATATATATAATAGATAGATAAAAGAAATGAAAAACACCGTTCATGGAGACGGTAGTCCGTACGTACGCATGAACGCTGTTTTCCTTTCCTTATTGTCTTGAATGGAAGTAAGTAGATGACATACATACATATATATATATACATAAATCCAGTAGCTTTATAATGTCATATATTTCATTATTATTTCTTATATATACTTTATAATCATTCTTAAATGGTTAACATGGAGAATGAATCTCATCGTGTCGTGGAGACGGTAGTCCGTACGTACGCACGAGCGATGATATCATTTCCATAAATATTGAATTGAATTGGAGTGGATTATACAATATATCAGAATCAATATGATGTTTTAATAAATATGTATAGTTATTCTTTACACCATTATACCCATCCATGTAAGGTGGTGGTGGAAAATAGATTACACCACGGCGTGGAGACGGTATTCCGTACGTACGCACGCGCGGTGATTTCTTTTTCCGTAGGATGGATAGATGGTGAAATAGGGTTGTTTCATACTTATAATAACATATCAGTATATGAGTGATACTGATGTTATTACTTCATAATGAAACAACCTAATAAGAAGAAGTGGAAGAAGAAATAAAGATGAAAGAATTGGTAACGGTAATTACCTCTTCTTTGAAGCGCCTTTTGGAGACCTCCTCTTAGGGAACTAAAATTGGTCTTTGAGGAAGACCCGAACCTCTAGGATTATTCTAGGGAAGTGGAGAGGAGAAAAAGGCAGGGGTTGGCCGAGCTTGAGTGCTCAATTTGGTGTGAGGAGGAGGGGGAGGAGGTGCCCTTTTATAAGGGAGGAGAGGGGCACCTTAGGAATATCTCAAAATATTATTTTATATTAAAGTCAAAATCGGTTTATAATGGGTCCAAAGGGTCTTATTTCGAAGCTAAAGTGGGGAAGGGTCGAAATCCTATCAACCAATAAGATTTAGACATGTTTAGGGTATTATTTTAACCTTATCAATTAGATTTAACTCTAAGTTAAATAATTTAACTTTTACCGTGTCTTTTTGTTTTCTTTCACTATATGGTTAATACACTTACTATAACATGCCAAACGAACCCCAAATTGTTTATTATTAATATATATATTCTTAGCTAAGTCATTTGGCTGAACCTTAGATTTTTAGGAATAAAATAACAATTAATAATATACTATTTGATTTAAAAACTATTTTGTGTCAATTTTGACACTATTTGATATATGATTTTTGTGAAAGTCATAACAGAATTATATGTTCGAAAAAAGTTGATTAGATCAACAATAATATATCATAGTAACCTATCAAATTAGTGTAATTCATAAAAAGTCTCAAATTACATTCATTTGAGCATTTATAACATCAATTATGTTAATATTTCCTAAAAAGGGTAATTACTGCATCATCGTTATGTCATAAATAAATTAATTTATTTAAAGTCTAAAAATTATAAATAAAATACAATTATGTAGGAAATCTTTTTAGCTTTCTAATGAATATTTACAATCGAATTTATCTTATGTAAAACCCTATATAAAATTTTTTTAGTAAATAAAATTTGATTTTAACTCTTTTAACTCTTCTTTGAATTAAATAATAATAAATGTCCTAATCTAATCCAAGTGGGCCTAAATGATAATATTTTACACTTAAGGTTGTTTTTGGTCTAAATACACTTGTCCAATAGAATTAGGACATGTGTTAGGGTAATATTAATATCATTTTTACCTTTAATTACCCTATTTACTTTTAACCGTGGTAAATAAAAGTAAAAAGTTACTATTCACCAAAAATTATTTTCATCTCATTGAACCACATTTTACTTACTGACATCGACCGTGTCTCTCGGATTTTTGAAATTACATTCACAGAAGCGGTAAAATTAAGTTTTATGAAAAATTCAGTTTTTTTAACTACCACTTAGTAGTTTCACTATTCATCAAAAATTGATGTTTTTCAGATTAATGCCAAAATTTCATCCTAAGCTATATTTCATATTCCGAATTCAAAAATGAAGTCTATTTTACCAAATTCATAACATAGAAGATTCATTAATAAATTTTATAATTAAATCCCGCTGTTAAAATAAATAGCGTGTTTTTAGGAAACAATATATACCAAAAGATTGACACTTGATTATGTCTGGTTTAAATGTGAAATTACAACCAATGACCAACATTGTATTAAATTGTAAAAATATATTCTAAATATACTTTAAAACCACTCAAATTAATAATTTATCACTATTAATTATTTTGATTTAAAAAGTTGTTTTTAATTATAATTTAGTAATTTTCACTATTCATCAGAATATGAAAGTTATCTGAAAAGTACCAAAATTTCACCTTAGGCTAAATTCGATACTCCGAATCCAAAAATGAAGTCCATTTTGAGATCTAAAACTTCTAAAATTTAAAAAGTGGTTATTACTATTCATAACGGCTAGTTTTAATAATATTTTAATAGCATATTGTTGTTTAGTGAAACTCAGTATTACATACTACACACGCTATCGAGGAAGGTCGCGATTGCGTGTAATGCAAGGCAAGTCAAGGATGCGTGTTGTGCAAGCTCCTTTTGGTGTAGCATACAACACAAGACATTAATAAAATTAAAAAGAATATTTTTCATAAAATCTCGGGCTGTTACATTCTACCCACCTTAAAATGAATTTCGCCCTCGAAATTCGTCGGGGTTATAAATGGTTTACTATTCGAATGTTTCTTTAATAGAAACCCACATCGTAAAAAGGAATACCAAAAACAATCTTTAAAAACAAAAGTATGAAACGTAATGGTTACCCAAATAAACTAATCACTGGGTTTCCACATAGGTGAAAATATGGATATGGAAGAAAAATCTAACCATCATGTTCTGATGGAGAGTGGTAGAGAACATGGCTATGGAAAAGCCAACAATCACAAATCCATAAATTTGTGACGATCTAAGGTACCATCTGATTAATCAGATATAAGAGCACTAGGACAACATTTTTGGTTTTCAAGATCATTTCCCTAAAGTTGATGAATTAAAAGAAATACTTACATGATTTTGTTACAATCTCACTGTTGTTCATGAATTGAACAATTTCCACTTCATATCATAAAGAAATGAAGTTGAATTTGTTATTCGTGAAGCATTAGCAGATCATGTGATAGAAGGATGGGTCATTCCATCTATTTCAAACAAAGGGTTAGAAAAAGTTATAAGTCCATCTTATAGTGAGATTAATCGTATATGGTTCCAAAAATGAACTTATACTTCATATATCATACCGCTTAATAAAATAAAACTAGTTTCTACTAAACGGGGACTTCCTGTAGGCCAGTGGTAGGCGATAAAGGCCAGTCGCACTTTGGTTGTGGGTTCGATTCCCACATCCTTGTCCGACGTGATGGGCTATCGCCCGTCCTGCAGGTTGTCCTTTTTCTAAAACTATATTACTATAACATCCCATCAATAATATCGAAAAAACTTCTATCCTTAAACAATACTAACTTATGTCCAACATAATCCATTCTAATCTTTAGGATTATCCATAATACTGCAGTCCACTCTCATAATATAGTAAAAACGATTACCAAAGATTTAATACTATCGTTAATCCCCATATATATGTCTTGTTGGTCACATTCCAAACATTCAAAGGCCTTAATCATGTATTCTCTTGAATACCCATTGAACCATAGTGAAAACTTGAATGTAGTTAAAAGTTAACACCTTCCACATACAAAAATCGTCAAAATTGTATATACTCAAACCATGATATCACATAGTCCTTATATTAATCATGAGCTCATGAATACTATTAAACATTTCATTTTCTCGTCTTCATTATGCGCATATCATCTTATTTCCAAAAAAAATATCTCAATCACTTTGAATACCACATCAATAAATATTGCAATACTCAATGATACAACATTATTTTGGAATCCCATTACATAAACGCTTAATCATTCCACCACATCGTTATCATATTCAACATCACCAATAGTGATCGCATGTGACTTCCCTTTATCCTTTGCCTTCAGTGGTTGCTCATTTTGATCATCACTAACCCTTGGATTAGGGCATTAATTAGCATAATGCCCCATTTCCTTGCACTTGAAGCATTGAAGTGTTGGTGGTGCGTTCTCTGCAGTGTTTGCTTTATTCACATCATTAGAAACCCTTTTTCCATTACTTCGACACTCAGCTGCTCGATGACCTTCTTTTCCACACTTAAAACATTTTCTAGTTCCTTTAAGACAATCTCCACCATGCTTCTTTCCACACTTTATGCATAAGGAAACATTCATCTTCTTTTCACCATTATTATGAGATTTCTCCTTGAACTCCATCTTTCGTTTCTTGTCAAAACAATGAGATGGATATGTAACACCAACTTCTATTTCTACCTTGATAGCACAACGCACAATTTCTCCATAGCTACTGAAGTCTCTTATAGCTAATGCCCTTCGAAGACTTGGTTTTAAGCCACTGAAAAATTGATCAACTTTACTTTCAGGTTGGATGATAATGCCAGATGCATACCTTGCAAGTCTTGTAAAATTCGCTTCGTATATACCAACAGATTCATCATCCTTCTGCTTCAGCTCAATAAACTCCTTTTCCATCTTTGTTCGAAGAATACGAGGGAAGTACTTACTGAAAAACAAGTTCTTGAACTCGTCCCATTCCATGGACTCAATTTCATCCCTTGGCCTCGTATTCTTGATAAGATTCCACCATTGATCAGCTTCACCTTCCAAACGATATACTGCTAAGATGACTTTATCATGTTCAGAACATTGAAGAACTGAAAATATCTTTTCAGTGGTATTGATCCATTGTTCAGCAACAAGTGGATCAGAAGTCCCACTGAAAGAAGGTGGACGTTGCCTCATGAAGGACTCAATAGAATATTGTTCCCTTCTCTGCTCATTTGGAAGTCCAGAATGATTCATAGCTTGTGTAAGTATAGCAATAAGATGTTGCACCCCATCTCCCATAACATTTGTTTGTTCAGGAGGGCAATCATTGCATTGTCCATTGCATTGATCAACACGGTTCCTTCGGGTTCCAGCCATCGTCTAAAACCCAAAAAGAATAGTGTGGGAGGCAAAAATCATGCTAGGGAAAACAACATAATAAAGGTGGAGTATCCTCAATATCTAACATCTTAGGTTTAATTCTAAGATCGTTAGAGCAATTCTAGGACTATAACCTATACATATACTTAACCTTAGAGACATCCCTAGACATACCTTAGAAATATCTCTAGGGATCTAACGTTTTCGCATCCTAGTTTCCAAAGGTTGACTAAACCTTTCCTCTGATACCAACTGTAGAGGCCCGAAGCCTGACGTACATAGACTTTACATTACTTTTGCGGAATACTTAGTACATAACAAAAACACACACACACAAGGATCGTAATAGTTTAGTGTCTTTGGAAACTCGGAACGTAATCTTCTAATCGTGGTGAAAGATCTTCAATATCTCCCATAAAGATCTTCTTTTTTTTATACCTAAAACCTTTCTTTATATCCTGGGGAAAGGAAAACATAAAAGGGTGAGCTCAAATGCTCAGTAAGGGTAAACAAAAGAAATATCAATCACATCATATACATAAGAACATAGCTTTTGGAAATCATAACCTGCAAAAGAGTTCATAATATCATAACATGGGATAAATAATAGAAGTGAAATGTAATCCCAATAATCTTAACTTAAAACATTAAACTTTGTGGCATACACACATAATCATAGAAAATCATTTCTTGTTAGTCAAGACTCATTGCCAAGACTATCTTAGTGGACAAAGTCCCTTTCTGAATCGAGTAACCCTCGTTTCAGTCCTGTTTCACTGAACCGGTATAACCTACCGTTCCAGCCCTGTCTGTCTCATGAGATATAAAATCTTTACCCAATGCATTGGAGGGAGATATAGGTCCCACCCATCTCATAATGATACAATTCTTATGTGTGCCACAAAATCATAAATCATACATCATTGCATAACCCATGTAATAAAAATGGGAATCTTAAACATCGTGACATCATAAAACAATTCATATAAGATAAAGGAATTCATAAAAATAATTCCATCACAACATAATCAAATCAATGTAACAATAGGGATAAAAATAGAACCCTATGTTATCTTAGATGGAAAATAATTTTGATAAAACACTTGAAATGAATTCTTGAGGAAAATATCCTTTCTTCTTCAAAATCAATTTCTTTTCACAAAATGTCAAGCAATTTTAAAAGAAAGAGATTTTATTGAAAATAGTCATGAAATATTTTGGAGGAAGATTCATGAAAATAAGGCTTTATAAAACCGTAAAAATCCGTTCGTGTAGTATATGTTAAAAAAAACATTCTTCGTACTTTTGTCGAAAAAGTCAAAAAGTACCTCGTACGAAAAACGACAAAAGATTCCTTTCATATCTTTTACTAAAAACTCAGAAAAAGGTAAAATTGGATTTAAATAATTGTAGGTGGATGGAAATAACATGACATATTGAGGGAACATGGATGTGGATGATAAAATACACCCCAGTAAATACTTACGAATAAACAATCTCGGATAAAAATGAGATTGTGATATTTCCCTTACCTTAGGTCCGATTTGCTTTGTACGTGTCCGAAGCTCCTGAATAATGGTTTAAATAATGTCATTGACTTATTAAAGAATCATATTCATTGTTATGATATCATATATGGTTCACTTATGACATTATATTACCCGTTCTTTTGTAAACTCCATGTTAAAGAAGCGTTTTGGGTAAAATCGTTGCATTTATCATAGGTGTTTTGACTTGTTGTTCTTGACATTATTATCACTTATATCATTATTTACTTACTTCCAGAATATAAAATATAATTTATATATCATATATATTCAGTATATATATATAATAGATAGATAAAAGAAATGAAAAACACCGTTCATGGAGACGATAGTCCGTACGTACGCATGAACGCTGTTTTCCTTTCCTTATTGTCTTGAATGGAAGTAAGTAGATGAAATACATAAATATATATATATACATAAATCCAGTAGCTTTATAATTTCATATATTTCATTATTATTTCTTATATATACTTTATAATCATTCTTAAATGGTTAACATGGAGAATGAATCTCATCGTGTCGTGGAGACGGTAGTCCGTACGTACGCACGGGCAATGATATCATTTCCATAAATATTGAATTGAATTGGAGTGGATTATACAATATATCAGAATCAATATGATGTTTTAATAAATATGTATAGTTATTCTTTACACCATTATACCCATCCATGTAAGGTGGTGGTGGAAAATAGATTACACCACGGCGTGGAGACGGTATTCCGTACGTACGCACGCGCGATGATTTCTTTTTCCGTAGGATGGATAGATGGTGAAATAGGGTTGTTTCATACTTATAATAACATATCAGTATATGAGTGATACTGATGTTATTACTTCATAATGAAACAACCTAATAAGAAGAAGTGGAAGAAGAAATAAAGATGAAAGAATTGGTAACGGTAATTACCTCTTCTTTGAAGCGCCTTTTGGAGACCTCCTCTTAGGGAACTAAAATTGGTCTTTGAGGAAGACCAGAACCTCTAGGATTATTCTAGGGAAGTGGAGAGGAGAAAATGGCAGGGGTTGGCCGAGCTTGAGTGCTCAATTTGGTGTGAGGAGGAGGGGGAGGAGGTGCCCTTTTATAAGGGAGGAGAGGGGCACCTTAGGAATATCTCAAAATATTATTTTATATTAAAGTCAAAATCGGTTTATAATGGGTCCAAAGGGTATTATTTCGAAGCTAAAGTGGGGAAGGGTCGAAATCCTATCAACCAATAAGATTTAGACATGTTTAGGGTATTATTTTAACCTTATCAATTAGATTTAACTCTAAGTTAAATAATTTAACTTTTACCGTGTCTTTTTGTTTTCTTTCACTATATGGTTAATACACTTACTATAACATGCCAAACGAACCCCAAATTGTTTATTATTAATATATATATTCTTATCTAAGTCATTTGGCTGAACCTTAGATTTTTAGGAATAAAATAACAATTAATAATATACTATTTGATTTAAAAACTATTTTGTGTCAATTTTGACACTATTTGATATATGATTTTTGTGAAAGTCATAACAGAATTATATGTTCAAACCAAGTTGATTAGATCAACAATAATATATCATAGTAACCTAGCAAATTAGTTTAATTCATAAAAAGTCTCAAATTACATTCATTTGAGCATTTATAACATCAATTATGTTAATATTTCCTAAAAAGGGTAATTACTGCATCATCGTTATGTCATAAATAAATTAATTTATTTAAAGTCTAAAAATTATAAATAAAATACCATTATGTAGGAAATCTTTTTATATTTCTAATGAATATTTACAATCGAATTTATCTTATGGAAAACCCTATATAAAAATTTTTTAGTAAATAAACTTTGATTTTAACTCTTTTAACTCTTCTTTGAATTAAATAATAATAAATGTCCTAATCTAATCCAAGTGGGCCTAAATGATAATATTTTACACTTAAGGTTGTTTTTGGTCGAAATACACTTGTCCAATAGAATTAGGACATGTGTTAGGGTAATATTAATATCATTTTTACCTTTAATTACCCTATTTACTTTTAACCGTGGTAAATAAAAGTAAAAAGTTACTATTCACCAAAAATTATTTTCATCTCATTGAACCACATTTTACTTACTGACATCAACCGTGTCTCTCGGATTTTTGAAATTCCATTCACAGAAGCGGTAAAATTAAGTTTTATGAAAAATTCAGTTTTTTTAACTACCACTTAGTAGTTTCACTATTCATCAAAAATTGATGTTTTTCAGATTAATGCCAAAATTCCATCCTAAGCTATATTTCATATTCCGAATTCAAAAATGAAGTCTATTTTACCAAATTCATAACATAGAAGATTCATTAATTAATTTTATAATTAAATCCCGCTGTTAAAATAAATAGCGTGTTTTTAGGAAACAATATATACCAAAAGATTGACACTTGATTATGTCTGGTTTAAATGTGAAATGACAACCAATGACCAACATTGTATTAAATTGTAAAAATATATTCTAAATATACTTTAAAACCACTCAAATTAATAATTTATCACTATTAATTATTTCGATTTAAAAAGTTGTTTTTAATTATCATTTAGTAATTTTCACTATTCATCAGAATATGAAAGTTATCCGAAAAGTACCAAAATTTCACCTTAGGCTAAATTCGATACTCCAAATCCAAAAATGAAGTCCATTTTGAGATCTAAAACTTCTAAAATTTAAAAAGTGGTTATTACTATTCATAACGGCTAGTTTTAATAATATTTTAATAGCATATCGTTGTTTAGTGAAACTCAGTATTACATACTACACACGCTATCGAGGAAGGTCGCGATTGCGTGTAATGCAAGGCAAGTCAAGGATGCGTGTTGTGCAAGCTCCTTTTGGTGTAGCGTACAACACAAGACATTAATAAAATTAAAAAGAATATTTTTCATAAAATCTCGGGCTGTTACAGTTGGTGCTCAGTTAATTAGGATGAACTTTTCCTTTAAAAAATTGAGCACACAATAGTACTACATATATGGGGTTCACTGTGAGATGATTTTCGATGTTAAGTTCATAGTTATTCAACAGAGTACAGTGACCCAAGTCAAAAGACCATGTCATTTCTCATGGTGGCATGCTCATATACTATCCCTAATGGAGGTGATGTGTTTTAACTTCAGATAAGGCTAGACCATGTGGGTGTTAAGTTTCTTAAGGTTGATTTTATTTTGAGAAAGTAATAATTTATTCTTTCATGGTTCTTATGTGATATTTGGATATTTTTGGAGATTCTTTCTTATAATGAAGGTCCTTTTTTGGGTTTTATCTTCTATTACACCATTTTTAAGACTTATAAATGGTGGGAAAACTCATTATCTACTATTGTTTCCTTTTAGTAGAATCATAATTGTTCATGAAATATTTCCTAGGGACCTCACTAAAGGTTTTTATTCCAACTCACCTCGTTATTAGAGGTGTGGGATGTGACTCATTCCTTTTTCTTTCTTATTTACTTGAAAAGATCAAAGGTATGAAAGTGGAATGGAGGGGAGTTTTTTTACACACATCAGGTCATAATTATTCCTCAGTTGGGATTTTATTTTACCTTATTTTAAATTCTTGGAGTTCTTGGTTTCCATGGGTCATAAGTCTTTTTTTAAGACAAACCATGTTACATGGTTGGTTCATGATCTGTCTAACTACGCAATTGACCACGTGAGGTTGAGGTTGGGATTGTGGAATATTTCATGGTCTATATAATCATGTATGTTTTCATACGAAACCATACTACCCAAGTCTTGGGGAGAATGTTTCTCTTGAATGTTTGGTACATGGTTTGTCTAACCGTGTGGCAAAATCATGCAGTTTTTCTAGGTCATTAAAAAAATTGTGAATTTACTATTTTACCTTATGGGATTTTCAGTCCCTCGCCATCACTTATCTTTCTCCCCCATTTTTATCTACCTAATATAATATTTTAACTCCACCTCTTGGATTCATGGTGGATTCCCCTTTGTTTCCTGGTGGTTTGGATTGAGGTAAGATTTATTTCTTTAGGATTTCTCTTTTGCTTCCCCTATTCGACCTCATTCATTAATTTCCAAAAAGTTTGGGAAAACTATATTTCACCTTTTTCAATTATAGGTTTTTAAGGAGTTTTTCTTTTTTTATTTACGTTATAGTACTGTGATACTCCCTCTTTCAGGATTCAAGTGGTTATCATCAATGGCGACATGTTTTGATTAAGTTGTGAGGTAGGTGTCCCAATTTAGGGTCTTTTTCAAGGATAACATTTTATTCTTAGTTTCATTTGGATTTGGTTTATCAAAGTTCCTTTAAGTTTATTTATAAATTATTTTTTATCCATTTTTATGTGATGTATGATTTTTATTATCAGCTTAATGTTTAAAGTAGGTTTTTAAAAGCGATTTGGTTTTAATGAACCCAATGTGTTTGATAATAAGTTTCAATGGGGTTTAATGCTTTAAAATATGATTTTGAAAGTATGTTTAAAGAGGTATTGTACAGTTTTGAATTATTTACATGTTTTCATCATAAGTGATTTATAAAATTGGTTTCCAAATGGATTATGTATTGAGAACTTGTTGTGACAAAAAATTTATTTTTTAGTGAATTTTAAAAAATGGGTTTTTTCTTCCTGAATGGAATTGTATTTTAAATGGGTTTTTATCCCTAAGGTAATGTGTAATTTTATGATTTAAAAGTATTCTCATTTAATAATATTTTGAAATTAGTTTTTTACGATGGCACATGTGAACGTTTTGTGTTTGGCATTGAGTAACCCATGGGGAACCTTTGGCATGTGTTTGGTAAATTAGGCATTGGTACCTTTCCATAGGTCATGGAATAGTTATGGAGTTTTGTTCAAGGGATAAATAGATCATATGATTAGGAAGACTGATTAAGGGGCCGAGAGAGCCTTAGAGGTTCAATACCAAATGATCTTCCAAAAACATTGGCCAAGGGACTGAGGAATCTTTGACATTTGGGATTAGGGAATACCATGAGAGCTTCGAATGTTACTATATTGGTCTATCCATCTTCAAAATTTTGTTTAGTCTAAGTTACACTAAACTATTTTTGTTAAATCCCATAGTGTACATTACTTATGCCCAGTTGATTTTATATGCTTATTTCATGTTTTTAATTCCATGTGTGATAATGTTTTGCCTTGTACATGTAATGACCCCAAATTTTATCAATAATTATTTCATATAACAAATAGAGAAACCAGTAGTCCTTATTATCATAAATGATTGATTATTTAGTAATGAAACTAGTAATGATGCCTAAAATTGTAGTGGGAAAATAAATATAAAATAAGATAATAATATTAGGAAAATTTGGATCCGCTCGAACTACTAGAAATACGGCACTCAAGAAAAAATATGTTGAAATAAAACCTAATGTTAATAATATAATTTTTACTTTTAATATTAATATATATATATATAACCATTCAATAAAATATAACAAAATTCAAAGTTGAATAAATAAGAGGTGTTTATAAGAATTAAGGAACTTATACCATTGAAATAGTAACATAACTATTGTAATAGTAATCTGACCATTAAGAAAATTAATATGGTTTTTAGAATAGTAACCTTAGATATTAAAGTAAAAATAAAATCTATGTACGTTTAAAAATTAAAATATGATATAATAATATCATGGTATAAGTAAATAAATGTTTTAAAATGATAAATTAAGTGTTAGTATTTTTACAAAACGTAAATTATTGTTTATAATTTTACAATTACTATGATGATTTAAAAAAAGATTCATTTTCATAAAATAGATTCGTAAATTAATTTTTATTATTATTGTAATTTTAATAAAATTTTATAAGATATTAATTAGTTTTTCAAAGGGTCATAAAATCAATTATAATATTAAAATTGATATTTTTTGAATAATTGAAGATTTTAATTGAAAATTAATTTCCTCATAGGAAAAAAGTTATTTTCATAAATTTTATCCCATTTTAAAAATATAAATGTTTAAAAATTGTTAGGATGAATTTTTGGGATTTTTCAAAAATATTTTATTTTTTGGTGAATAGTGAAGTAGAGTAATTTTTGGTGTTTAACAATATTAGAAATTTTGAGTCATGGATGATGTAATCATGATGTAATAACCCATTGGTTTAAACTCTCAAGAACTATTTACTATATTCATTCATATTAATCAACACTATTGATAGTCTTGATCCAAAATAATAAACTAATGAATATAATAATGAAAAACACCCCTATCCTTCCTATAATTACCACCCCTCACCATCCATTATCATCACACTTTATAATCCTGGTAAATTACCAATATTATTTCCAATTCCCTTACCAATCCTTTTACCCAAGATCAAGAGATTCTTGTCTCTAAAAAATATCAAACCCAAGTGCCATAAGAAGGTTCTCAAGTAGACAACATTCAAGAGGTAAAATCTTAATTCATCGCCTTTTAATTTATTTTCTTTTTATATAATCTCCTGATATCAACTATCCAATGTGTAATTATAACACAAGTATCATATATATAATATAATTTTATTGTTTTAATGCAATATCCATCATCAAATCTCTTCTATCCTCTTTTTATTCTGAAAATGAAAATGTCTTCTGTGATATGTCAGTTCACCACCTTCGTGGACGATGAGTTTTTATTTTCCATTACCACCCCCAAGGATGGTCATAAAACCATTATTATGGTCAAAAAATATTTTAATATTAATATTATAATTTTCTTCATATTCTATGAAAATTTTATATACATACTAACAAAATAACTAAACTATTTTGCGATGGTCTGAAAATTTGAAAAATATTCTAAAAATTTATCACTAAGATTTTACCAAATGAATCATAAAGATACCAAAAAAATTATATATGGGACCATTATACTTATATAAGTGAATTAATACCACTAAATTTCACTTATATATAATTATTATCATTTTACAAGAACTTACATAATTATATACAAGTAAACCGATCATGAAAACCATAGAGGCGAATGCTTCTGGAATGAAGAAATTGAAATCTATAACTCATCAAAATGGCTATAAAAATATAATTAAATTAAAATAAATCAAATAAATTTATAATAAGTTATTAATTAATTAATTAATTAATCTAATTTATTATCAAGTATATTAATTTCATGTTTAGAATGCATTTATACATAAGGTATCGGGATCCACGAACCCAACAACTTTTCTTCATGTTTCCCTCATTCACAAAATATTTGGTATGAATATTTTTATAATATCCCATAAATATCATTTCATTATTATTACATTTTATTTTTCGGGATATAAATGATTCCAAACATTATTTTATGAAAAATTGAAATATTTTCTAAAGGAACTATTATTTTTAAAATCACAACTTCTTTTTTCTTTAATTGGTTCTTCTTTTCTCAAGAGTAATTATTTCTATACCAAATCAGTTTTTTCCTTTTAATTTGGGAACCAAAAGTTTATTAATGATATCATTTTTTATGAAATACTCATGAAACTCATTCATTTCCATAGGATATTCCATGAATATGATTATTATATATCTGATGTCACATGAATGATTATGTAAATATTTTTATGTTATGGGTGGGCCCATAATTATATAGGCCTCCAATGCATTGGATAGTTTGATTTGTCTCATGAGATGATGTTTATTATGTGTAAACATGATGATATATTTTTTTTACAATGGGGATGTTATAATTATGCACATATGTTATGTGAGAACATTATTCTATGTTTGTTCACAACTATGTATGGTATTTGACAACTAATACATGATGTTTCATTTTTATGAATTTCTATAGTATATACCATCATCACATGTTTCCCTCATGATATTGATGATGATACTATTCTTATGGTACAATGATTATTATTTTAAGGGCTCATATCCATGTGGATCGACCCTTTGCAGGTTTATAAAGACTGAGGTGCTTAAAGGAGGCACGAAGGAAGTCTGAAGGGATTTGACTACTAAAATATGGAAGTTGGGAGATTTCATGTTGTGTAGAGTTACACAACATGAAAGTTTGTTTCATGAAATGAAATTAATCATGGTTTTAAAAATAAAAAGTTGACACATTTTTCAGTGGAAATAGAACCCTGAGGATTACACAACATGAAAGGGGATTACACATAATTTAAATCCCCTATGTTTTATGTATTAAACAACTTCAGATACTCAAGTTTGAAAAAACCTACTGATTTATAATTTATCACTTAATTATAAGGGACTCAAAAACCCCATTTTCAACGTTTTGGGGATTCCTTTTTTAAGGATTGATCTCTAGCTTCCCTCCTTTGATCTGTAGTGATCTGTTTTCAATATAAATTATGTTCTAACTCTTATTTATGGTATCTTTGACCCATTTCCTTACATTCCTCATTTACATGTTATTGTGCTTGATTCCTATGTTTCTAAATATTTTTTTGCCTTTTTTTCTTGGTTGTGGAACAACATCCTCAGGTGGGTCTAGTTCTTGTGGAAGAGGTGATCGAGATTCGTAGTGTTGGTCTATTCTAATGAAATGAACATGTACTCCCTTTGAGTTATGGGATTTATTTCTTCTATTTTATTTATGTGAAATGAAATATCTATCATGATTTATCCCCTAGGATCAAAATAAAATTTACTTAATAATTACTTGAACCAGATTGATGAATTCTTACTGATCGCATGGCGATATTTCTCGTTTGTATCATGATAATGGTTTGCCACTAGTTTTGTTGGATAGTGTTCTATCTGTGATCTACTTTTTATTATTGGACTATCATGTGTAATTGTTAACTAATATAAATCTAGAATTATTTTTCAATTAATATAATAAAATATTAAATAGGAATGTTTAATGAATCTGGTGTGTGGTTATATTAATGATGAAAGCATGATTAAATAAATTAATTTTTCATGAGTTAATAGAACTGAATAAAGGTGTTAAGTTTATTAATTATTATTGGTAAAATAATTAAAGGTGTGTTAAATTAATTGTTTGATTATTTTTTGAAAGCTTGTGATGGATTTATAGTTAGGTTTCCCATAGTTGGAAACTATAAATAATGAATTGGTTAATTCAAGATGGAATAAGAATAAGTTGTGTGATAAACGATAATTACTTTTAGGGAATGAGTTTCCCACTTTCTTGTAAATTCATAGTTCCTTTTTCTTTGTGTATGTCCTGGATCGATGTGTGTAAATTATGAATGCCCTACTTTTGTGCCAAGTTCCTGGTTGCTATATTTGTTTCCTACTGCTTGTGTTGTGAGCCTGGGATGGATGATCATGGAAGGATGTTGTGGTATATGGGATGTGGAGGCCTAGTTTTGTGGAATTAGTTGACTCTTGTGATGGTGGAATGCATCGATATATGCATGTGGGTGTCGGGGAGGACATTGAGTATGAAAAATAGATTGAATCTAGGCTTAAACATTCATATAAAAGTTGGATACCTATTTGAATATGTTGTTTTTATGATGACCAGGTTGTTTTTTATATTCTTTCGTTTCCCCACTACATGAGGTAGATGGATGTTCTTGGTTGTATAAATTTTTTGGTATCTTATGATGTTTTCTTAGAGTTCCTAGTAATATTGAATGTAACATTGTTAATAAATGAATATATTTTTCACCCATGGGGTTAGTGATTTATGGGATGTATTGTTGGGGTCATAATTCTAAGAAGTAGTGGACTAGGATGGCTTTTGACTGGAGGGCATGTAAAGTTTATTTAATGGTAATGAAATTAAATGTAAAAAATTTTAATGGTTAAATAATTAATTAAAATAAAGTGAAACCGATGAAAAGGGATAGAATAATTTAATGTAGCTCTTTAAATGGTTGTGTGATTATAGGATATTTTGTCTTAGCTGTGGAAATTGGGAGTCTCGAGAGATGTTAGCTACAATTGATTATGAGACTATGTTATTCTCATAGTGTGGTTATGAGCTATATTATATCATGTACTTTTGTTTTTTTATATGATACTCTACCCTATCGATTTTGGGGAATGGAACCCCATGGATTCTGAACCTTGGGGGGGGGGGGGGGTTCCCCCACATCCCTCTAGGAGGATGAATGGTTGACTACCCCTTTTGTACCTGCTCTTTTATCCCAGTATTTACTTGTACTGGTATGTGTGGTGGTTAGTTTTCTGCATATATGTGTGTAGATGGTTGTAATGTATTATGGTTATTTCACACACATGTTTTCTTAATATCATCACCGAAGGACTACTATAGGTATATGATGTATGGGTTGTGATGTCTTGAGGTACCTTACTCAGTGTATTGGATGTAATGGTTTGAGTTATAATACCTTATGTATGATACACATTATATGAGATGTTGTGGATTTCGGAAAACACCTCGTTACTTTTGGTTATGTGAATGTGGTGTCGTGTTTCATGATGTTTACATTTTAATGATTCTTGCATGTGTCCATGGGATAGCCTTTTGAGTATAGATTGTCAGGACTTGCGACATTGAGGTAGAGTGAAAAACTAGTGGGAAATCAGTAATTGGGTACCCTTGAAATTATTTATTATATTATATGATATTATTTCCGATAATTTCTAAGAGTAACCATGGTGAAGGTGGTAACATAGTATACATGATTAAGTGGTGATTTAGTTTCACTTGTTGTTAACTATACTTTATCATTATTTCCTTTTGTTGGAGCATATTGGAGATCAAGATGGTTACTACTAGGTTGGGTTTTATCAAGAGCTGTTTGGGCTTCACGATCCTTATCATCTTTACTTTTCAATTGGTACTTGCATATTTTCCTTGTATTAATAGTAGTTCTTCCATGTCATTACATATGTGAACTTTGTATTTTATTTTATATTTGATTATATGAATTATTTCATTGGTGTATGTCTTATCTCTCTCTTTATCATGTGTTCTTTTTGAAGTTAATGCTTCCCATATGTGTATTAATTATACCCTCAGGAATAGTTGTCATCTTGGAGCCTACTAGAGGCTGGACTCATGTGTCACTATCTCTCTTCAACCATTTTCAATCCAAGAGTGGTACACCTTGTAGGTAGGGGGTCATGACAGAGTGGAATCAAGACTCTAGTTGAGAGATGGATAGAGTTTGTAGTTAGGAATAAGTTAGGTTGAAATGGATGGTAGGGAAATAGTGTTAGCTAAGTTTAGTAAAAATTGTAAACACATGATACCAGCCAAGACATTGGAATTCAGGGCCCCCTGTGATCTAAAGTATGAAATTTTAAACTCACGATGGCTACTAAATGAGCATATACATGTTTCTGGGTAGAGACATAAGAAATTATCATGCTTCATTTTTCTTTGTTTATGTGTTTTAATGGGTATAAATTTGGATAGGTTAACCTAAAATAAATAAAATAAAACAATTAATTAATTTTAAATTATTTTATATTGCATGTTTGTAGCTCTAAATTTTTATTCTTCTATAGGAATGTCTCTATGTCAACATCCTCATCAGGTTCATGCAGAAGAAGTTTAGATGGTTGTACCAAAAGATCGCCATAGGGTAGAGGTTGAAAATAATGACACTTTTAGGAGGACACTCTGAGAGTTTTAGTTTCAGAGTATCCAAAGGTACAAGGGATCCATTCCAGATGTAGTCATAGAATACTAGTTGGAGGAGGTTGAGATATCCTTTAGTTTGATCCATGATTTGAAGGAGAACTGGGTATCATTGGCCGTGATGATGTCAAGTGGGATAGCATTGTAACAGTGGTTCTTTTTCCTGAGAGATCATGAGGAGTCGGCAGTCTCATTAGAGGAGTTCTACCACAAGTTTAGTGCTGAGTTTATTTATTTGACTATGAAGTCTACCAGTCATTAAGAGCTCCTTAACCTTCCACAAGTGACCTCCAATGTACGATAGTTTAGGATCCATTTCATGAACCTTCTATAATATACTTCAGACCTTTTTCCAGATTAGGAATCTCAAATGAGGTATTTTGAGGAGGATTTGTATCCAAATATTTAGTTTTAGATCACCCCATGTCTATTAAACACAAATATCGAGGTGCTATTAAGATAAGAGTTCCTCGAGAGGAAGTTATCTAGAATCAAATCTTTATTATAGTAGAGTTTCTAGGATTCCTTACAAAGAATATCTATGGTTCAGGGATACTAGTTGTTAGAAAAAAAGAGCTTCTAATCAGCCTGGTGTAGGTCTCATCTCTCAATGTCTCATTTCTCCGATGGAAGTGGCTCTCATTCCTAAGATAAGCGATCAAACACATGTTTTTTTGGTGTCTAAGATCATCAGTGTCGAGAGTGCCCAAAATTTTTGAGAAGAAAGTGTGCACTAGGGTTTCTTCTTAAGGATCCTCCGCTAAGGAAATTTTATTTGAGGAGGTAGTAGCAAGTTGATTCAGATTTTGATCAGTATAGAGTAGATGGTCTAGGTAGAGGAAACCCCCATAATTCTCATCAACCTCAGAGAGTAGAGCATGGGAAGGGAGGTGGTCAGCAGTATTGTCAGATAGGGAATAGAGTATGTTGTGGTCAGCTTTATATTTTAGCATTGCCAACACCAGACAAGCCAGACATTATTTGTGGTACCCATTGCTTGTTTTCAAATTTGTTTCATTCCTTATTTGATTAGGAGAAAGACACTCCTTCATATCACCTACCCATGACCATTCTTTGAGACTTCAGTTAGAGAGACTTCCAAATCCCTTGGCATTGACAACTCCTATTGTAGGTCGAACTGACTTATTTAATGTAAGTAGAGACTGTGACATAGAGTTGGGGTAGCACCACTCTTCAGGATATTTTCTATGTTTACAAATAGAATGATATGAAGTCATCCTTAGAATGGATTGGTTGTAATTAGTATATGATACCATTGATTTCTTTAAGATTAAGGTTGTTTTCTTCGATGATTATAGAGATACAATGCTGTTTGTTCATGAAAAAGACCCACAAGTGGGTCATAGGAGTGTTCCTTTATTTTCATCCTTGATGGATTATTTGATGATGAGTTCATCAGAGGTTCATCGATTGGAGTTTACCAGGGTTGTAGAATAATTCACTGATATCATTACAGAAGATGTTGTAGTGTTACCCCCTCAATTAGAGATTGATTTTAGTATCAAAATACAGTTAGGGGTGTCTCTTATCTGGATTTCTCTGAATAGGATTGTTCCATTTGTGTTGAGAGATATACATATACATATTAATGGTCTATTACAGTGTGGTTTTATTTAGAAGAGTGTATCACTGTGGGGTTCACTAATTTTTTTTCATAGATAAGGATGATAGTATTTTGTGGTTGTGTATCGATAATCATATCTTGAACCAAGTGAAAATGAAGAAAAATTATCCTCCTCCCCAGATTGATGATTTATTTGATCAAATTAGGGGTTAAAGTTGTTTATTGAAGATGGATTTTCAATCATCATAACATCAGATGCATGTGAAGGATGAGGTTACCCCCCGAAGATTTCCTTCCATTTTCATCATGGGCATTAAAAGTTTGTTGTGATTTTGTTCAGTGTAACGAATTCTATAGACATGTTCATGAGGTTAATTAATGTTGTGTTCTATAAGTTCCGAGATAAGTTTATGGTTTTTTTCATTTATGAAATCCTTGTTTACTCTGCATCTCAGGATGACCATGAAGATAATCTATGTGTCATTTTGGGAGTTCTTGGTTGTGACAATTTGGTTGGGATGTTTATGAAGTTTTAGTTTTCAGCTTGAGAAGTCCATTTCATGGGGCATGTTGTATCCTAATATGGAGTAGTTGTGGATCCATTGAAGATAGAAGCAGTTGTGTCTTGGGAATCCCCAAGGTAGTTGGAGAGATTCGAAGTTTCTTTGGTCTTGAGGACTATTACAGAAGGTTCATAGTCGATTTCTCTCAAGTTGTGACTCTTATGACTACGTTGAAGAGAAAGAATCAGGAATTATTGTAGAAAGATCAAGCTCAGATATCTTTTTAGTATTTTGAGGATAATTTGGTCAGTGTTCCAGTTCTTTGTCTGCTAACATAATGAGTTCGGTTTGAGTATTTCTATGATTCTTCAATTCATGGATTGGGCTATGTTCTAATTAATTATAAATCAATCATTTCTTATGGGTCTCAAAATTTATGCCCCCATAAGAATAACTATGCCACGAATAATCTTGAGTTACTGTTGGTAGTGTTTTCTATAAAGTTGTGAAGAAATTACCTCATTGGTGAGCATTTTTTTCTTCACTGATCATATGATCCTGATGTATTTCTTCACCCAACAAGACATGAAATTGAGCCAGCATTTGTGGATAGGGTTCTTATAGTACTATGAAAATTAAATTTCATATACACCTAGAAATGGGAATGTCATGGAGAATACACTAAGTAGAAAGTCATGTAGTGATGTATTGTAAGAATCTATTGATATTTAGAGAGTGATAGAAGAAATTTTAACATTGAATATAGATATGGGACAAGTTTGGAGGAAGATGATGTCTTTTTTAGTTTATGGTGCAGTCATATCTGGTTCAGTAAGTGGAAGAGACCTAGTTAGGGGATCTTGAGGTGGTGGTCTGTAGTGACTGAGCTGTCTATGGCAAGGCCCTGAATGGTTGTTCTGAGGATGAACATTATTTATTGTTTTTCACGTAAGGATTTTCATTCCTAGGAAATGTGTGAGATGGTTCTTAGATAGTTACATATTTCACCATTGGTAGTACATCCTAGTTATTCAAATATGTTCCAAAATTTGAAGGTTCAATTTTGGGGGCCTGGGTTAAAGCCTGTAGTTGTTGAGTTTGTGTATCAATGTTTGGTCTACCAGAAGGTGAAGGTTGAGTACCGTGTTCTTGGTGATTTTCTCCATCCATTACATGTTCCTCAATGGAAGTGGGGGACATCTTGATGGATTTTTTATTATTTTACCTTGACCTCAGTTATTCTATGATGCTATATATGTGGTAGTGTATCATTCAAAAAAATCCTCAAACATTATAGTGATCAACGAGTAGAGCTCAGTGGAGGTTTTTTCGAGGAAGTATCTGGAGGAGGTGGTGAGACACCATGGGGTTTTGAGGACGATCATTTCCGATCAAGATCCTTATTTTACATCTAGGGTGTGGAGAAGTATACAACATGGTTTTGGTAAACATCTATGCCTTATAAATTTCTTTTATCTACAGATAGATGGCCAAACAAATCATATCATCTAGACTCTTGAATACATGTTGCACTATTGTGTATTTGATTTTGGAGGTTTGTGGATGTGGTAAATTCACTTTGAAGAGCTAACATACAATAAGTTTTTCACCCCACCATTGGCATGGAACCATTTGAATCCTTGTGTATCTGACCTTTAGATTCTCCATTATGTTGTACTGGGTTTGGAGATTTGGAAATTCATGGGCCGAAACTAGTACAAAATAAAATAGATATGGTTTAGGTTACACATGAGAGGATTAAACCAGCACATGATCATTAGAAATCTTATGCCGGTCATAGGAGGAGACCAATGGAGTTTGAATTTAGGGATCATGTATTCCTAAAGGTGACTCCTCATCATGGAAAGTGAAGGTTTGTTTGTGAGAGTAAGATTTATCCCCATTTTGTTGGGCCTTTCGAGGTGTTAGTTCTTGTTGGATGTGTGCATATCCAATAGAACTTATCCTACAGATGAGTCAGATACTGGATGTTTTTCGTGTGTCACATATCTATCATTATCTTCATGGATACTCTCACATAATATATTGGGGAGATATTGATGTTGATTATGATTCAACCTTTGAAAAGAGGCCTATAGAGATCCAGGACAACCAGGATAAGGTGTTGGTGGGGAATTCTATCCCCTTGGTTCCTGTCTTTTGGTCGCAAAACATATTATAGGAGAGTACCTGGGAGTCTGAGTCACAGATACGCACTCAGTACCCCATGTTGTTTTATTTTTTATCTATTCTATTTTATTTCTATTCATTTTATTCTCGTAGAACTTTTCTGGTTTATGAGATGGATTTCTCTTATTTGTGGATGTGTCTTACCCTTACTAACAGGTATATCCATCTAGATAATGGTTACAAAATGGTTGTTCTTGTTTTGTGGTTTCACGCTGTAGAGACCCGAAGCTTGACGTACATGGACATTACATTACTTTTGAGAAATAATTAGTACATAACAAAAACACACACACAAGGACCGTAATAGTTTAGTGTCTTTGGAAACTCGGAATATAATCTTCTAACCGTGGTGAAAGATCTTCAACATCTCCCATAAAGATCTTTTTTTTTCTAAACCTAAATCCTTTCTTTATGTCCTGGGGAAAAGAAAACATAAAAGGGTGAGCTCAAATGCTCAGTAATGGTAAACAAAAGAAATATCAATCACGTCATATTCATAAGAACATATCTTTTGGAAATCTTAACCTGCAAAAGAGATCATAATTTCATAACATGGGATAAATCATAGTAGTGAAATGTAATCCCAATAATCATAACTTAAAACATGAAACTTTGTGGCATATACACATAATCATAGAGAATCATTTCTTTTTAGTCAAGACTCATTTCCAAGACTATCTTAGTGGACAAAGTCCCTTTCTGAACCGAGTTCATTCCTCGTTTCAGTCCGGTTTCACTGAACCAGTATAACCTACTGTTCCAGTCATGTCTATCTCATGAGATATAAAATCTTTACCCAATGCATTGGAGGGAGATATAGGTCCCACCCATCTCATAATGATTCCATTCTTATGTGTGCCACAAAATCATAAACCATACATCATAGCATAACCCATGTAATAATAGGGATAGAAACAGAACCCTATATTATCTTAGATGGAAAATAATTTTGATAAAACACTTGAACTCCATTCTTGAGGAAAATATCATTTCTACTTCAAAAAAACTTTTCCTTTCTTAACATGTCATATAATTCTAAACTAAGAGAAGTTGATTAAAAATAAACATGAAAACTTGTAAAGTAAGCTTCTTGGAAATAATGTTTTAAAAATCCATTCATGTCGTATAAGTTAAAAAAACATTCCTCTCGTACTTTTTTCGGAAAAGTCAAAAAGTACCTCGTATGAAAAATGACCAAAGATTCCTTTCATATATTTTACTAAAATCTCACCGAAGGATAAAATTGTATTTAAACAATTATAGGTGGATGGAAATAATATTACATATTTAAGAAACATGGATGTGGATGATAAAATAAACCCCAGTAAATACCAAAGTATAAACAATATCAGATAAAAACGAGATTGTGATATTTCCCTTACCTTAGGTCTGATTTGCTTCGTAAGTGTCTGAACCTCCTGTATAATGATTTAAATAATATCATTGACTTATTCCAGAATCATAATAATTGTTATGATATTATATATGGTTCACTCATGACTTTATATTACCCGTTCTTTTGTAAATTAAATGTTAAAGAGCGTTTTGGGTAAAATCGTTTCATTTGTCATCCGTGTTTTGACTTTTAATTATTCATATGATTACATAGATCATGATTACATAATTCCAGAATGTAAAACATGATTTATATATAATATATATTCAGAATATACATATATATAATAAATTAGTAAATGGAAAGAAATACACCGTTCATGGAGACGGTAGGCCGTACGTACGCATGAACGTTGTTTTCGTTTCCTTATTGAGTTGAATGGAATTAAGTAGATGAAATACATATATATACACATAAATACAATATCATTATTATGTAATATATTTCATGATTACTTATTATATGTATTTTATAATCATTCATGAATGGTTAAACTGGAGAATGAATCTCATCGCGTCGTGGAGACGGTAGTCCGTACGTACGCAAGAGCGATGATATCGTTCTCATGATCATGGGACTGTATTGGAGTGTATGTATACTATTTCAGAATCAATATCACTTTAAAATAATCATATATAGTTATTATTTACACCATTATAACCATCCACGTAAGGTGGTGGTGGAAAATAGATTTCACCACGGCGTGGAGACGGTATTCCGTACGTACGCACGCGCGGTGATTTCGTTTTCCGTAGGATGGATAGACGGTGAAATAGGGTTGTTTCATACTTATAATAACATATCAGTATATGAGTGATACTGATGTTATTACTTCATAATGAAACAACCTAAGAAGAAGAAGTGGAAGAAGAAATAAAGATGAAAGAATCGGTAACGGACATTACCTCTTCTTTGAAGTGCTTCTTTGAGACCTCCTTTTAGGGCACTAAAATAGGTCTTTGAAGAAGACCAGAACCTCTAGGATGTTTCTAGGGAAGTGGAGAGAAGAAATTGGCAGGGTTTTGCCGATCTTGAAGGCTCAAAGTGGTGTGAGGAAGAGGGGGAGGAGGTGCCCTTTTATAATGGAGGAGAGGGGCACCTTTGGAATAACTAAATATATTATTTTATATTAAGGTCAAATTTGGTTTATAATGGTTCCAAAGGGTCTTATTTCGAAGCTAAAGTTGGGATGGGTCGAAATCCTCTCATCCAATATGATTTAGATAAGTTTAGGTTATTATTTTAACCATATCAATTAGATTTAACTCTAAGTTAAATAATTTAACTTTGACCGTGTCTTTTTGTTTTCTTACACTATATGGTTAATAAACTTACTATATCAAGCCAAAAGAACCCCAAGTTGTTTATTATTAATATATATAATCTTATCTAAGTCATTTGGCTGAACCTTAGATTTTTAGGAATAAAATAACAATTAATAATATAATATTTGTTTTAAAAACTATTTTATGTCAATTTTGACACTATTTAGTAATTTATTTTTGTGAAAATCATAACAGAATGATTAGTTTGAAAAAAGTTTCTTAAATCAATACTAACATGTCATATTAATCTATAAAATTAGTGTAATTCATAAAAAGTCTCAAATTACATTTATTTGGGTATTTATAACATCAATTATGTCAATATTTCATTAATAAGATAATTAATGCATCATCGTTGTGTCATAAATAAATTAAATTATTTAATGTCTAAAAATTACAAATAAGATATCATTTTGTATGAAAGCCTTTTATCTTTCTAATTAATATTTATAGTCGAATTTATCTTATGTATAACCCTATATTAAAAATGATTTACTTATTAAACATTGATTTTAACTATTTTAACCCTTATTTAAATAAATTAATAATAAATGTCCTAATCTAATTCAAGTGGGCTTAAATGGTCATATTTTATTCCTAAGGTTGTTTTTGGTCGAATTACACTTATCCAATAGAATTAGGACATGTGTTAGGGTAATAATAATATCATTTTTACCCTTAATTGCCCTATTTACTTTTAACTGTGGTAAAAAAAAGTAAAAAGTTACTATTCACCAAAAATTATTTTCATCTCATTGAACCACATTTTAGTCCTTAATATTAACCGTGTCTCTCGGATTTTCGAAATTCCACTCACAGAAGTGGTAAAATTAATTTTTATGAAAAAATTCAGTTTTTTAACTACCACTTAGTGGTTTCACTATTCATCAAAAAATGAAATTTTCCAGAAAAATACCAAAAAATAGGCCTAATCTATATTTGATAATATGAATTCAAAAATGATGTCTATTTTATCAAATTCAAAACATATCAGTTACATTAACTAATTTAAAAATTAATTCCCATCGTCAAAACAAATAGCGTGTTTTTAAGAGATAATAACTCTCAAAACATTGACACTTGTTTATAACTGGTTTAAATGTGAAATTACATCTAATGAAAAACATTGTATTAAATTGTAAAAATATATTCTAAATATAATTTAAAACCACTAAAACTAATAATTTATCAATATTAATTATTTCTATTAAAAAAGTTGTTTTTAATTTAAATTTAGTAATTTTCACTATTCATCAGAATATGAAAGTTATCCGAAAAGTACCAAAATTTCACCCTAAGCTAATTTCGATATTTCAAATCCAAAAATGAAGTCCATTTTGAAAAATAAAATTTACAAAATTTCAAAAAGTGGTTATTACTATTCATAACAGCTAGTTTTAATAATATTTTAATAGCATATCGGTGTTTAGTGAAACTCGGTATTGCGTACTACACACGCTATCGAGGAAGGTCGTGATTGAGTGTAATGCAAGTCAAGTCAAGGATGTGTGTTGTGCAAGATCCTTTTGGTGTAGCGTACAACACAATACATTAATGAAAAGAATATTTTTCATAAAATCTCGGGGTGTTACATTCTACCCCCCTTAAAATGAATTTCTCCCTCGAAATTCGTCGGGGTTATAAATGGTTTACTACTCGAAAGTTTCTTTGATAGAAACCCACATCGTAAAAAGGAATACCAAAACCAATCTTTAAAAACAAAAGTATGAAACGTAATGGTTACCCAAATAAACTAATCACTGGGTTTCCACATAGGTGAAAATATGGATATGGAAGAGAAATCTTACCATCATGTTCTGATGGAGAGTGGTAGAGAACATGGCTATGGAAAATCCAGCAATCACAAAGCCATAAATTTGTGATGATCTAAGGTACCATATGATTCATCAGATATAAGAGAACTAGGGCAACATTTTTTTGTTTTCAAGATCGTTTCCCTAAAGTTGATGAAATTGGAATTAGAAGAAATACTTTCGTGATTTCGGTATAGTCTCACCGTTGG
Organism: Viscum album; assembly: GCA_963277665.1. NCBI lineage: Eukaryota > Viridiplantae > Streptophyta > Magnoliopsida > Santalales > Viscaceae > Viscum > Viscum album. The sequence continues at coordinate 279,371,834 of OY728137.1, forward strand.
TCATTCTTTGGACAATTTCCACTTAATCTCTTAAATAAATGAAGTTGAATTTGTCATTCGTGATATGATAGCATATCATGTGATAGAATGATGGGTCATTCCATCTATCTCAAACAAAAGGTTAGAAAATTTATCAAAAAATACATAAGTCCATCTATAGTGACATTAATCATATATGGTTCTTAAAATGGACTTATACTTCATATATCATACTACTTAATATAATAAAACTAGTTTCTACTAAACAGGGACTTCCTGTAGGCCAGTGGTAGGCGATAAAGGCTAGTCGCACTTCGGTTGTGGGTTCAATTCCCACGGCTTTGTCCGACGTGATGGGCTGTCGCCCGTCCTGCAGGTTGTCCTTTTTCTAAAACTATATTACTATAACATCCCATCAATAATATCGAAAAAACTTCTATACTTAAACAATACTAACTTATGTCCAACATAATCCATTCCAATCTTTAGGCTTATCCATAATACAACAGTCCACTCTCATAATACAGTGAAAACGATTACCAGAGATTTAATACCATCGTTGATCCCCATATATCATAAGATATGTCTTGTTGGTCACATTTCAAACATTCGAAGGCCTTAATCATGTATTCTCTTGAAAAAATGAATACCTATTAAACCTTAGTGAAAACATGAATGCAGTTAAAATTTAACACTTTCCACATACCAAAATCCAAAAATTCTATATACTCAAACCATGATATAACCTTCTCCTTATATCAGTCATGAGCTCATGAATACTATCAAACATTTAATTTTCTCCTTATCCCTTCATTATGCGCATATCATCTATATTCCAAAAATATCTGAATAACCTTTCATGGATACTGGTACCATTAATCATACACTTTCAAAACTCAAGGAAAGGCAACAGTGTAACAATCCTTAGATGTCTCTTTATTCCGTAGTACCATGAGATCACTTATACAACATTACACTTGATAAACATGTAATCATTCCACTACCTTCTTAAACCATTGACCGAGCTTCAACAATTATTTCATCTCACATATCATTTGTAGTCTCTTCATCATCATCAATATAAATACTACCCATACGATCATACTAATTCTCTTCATGAGACTTTCCCTTAGGGAATTGGTTTGCATAATGCCCGTACATTCCACATTTAAAACATTTAACCATTTTTGATATCGTAGAAAGACCATTATCCTCATCCCTGGTGTTAACTGAACCTTTTCCTTTGCACTTACTGGCTTTGCGTCCTTCTTTTCCACACCCAAATAATCTTCCAGTTCCTTTGAAACATTCTCCTTGATGCCTCTTTCCAAATTATTTACATAGGGGAAATTGAACTTTCTTTCCTCTAGGATCATCATGAAAATCCATCTTTCTCTTATTAGCCGAGTCAGGAAACTTACCAAATTTTACTTTATTAATCATATTATGAGATTGATGATTCAGAATAATAATGATGTTTGGACCTCCAAATCCCATTTCATTTAGTTTCTCATGAAGAATATCATTCTATTGTCCATCATATCCTCCATTATCGTGAATCATCTTGTTTCCAGCCATTTTCTAAAACCCAAAAGGAATAGTGTGAGAGGCAAAAATCATAATAAAGGGGGAGTAACTTCAATATCTAACATCTTAGGTTAAATTATAAGATCGTTACCATAGTTCTAGGACTATATCCTATATGTATACTTATCCTTAGGGGCATCCCTAGACATACCTAAGAAATATCTCTAGGGATCTCACTAACGTTTTCGCATCCTAGTTTACAAAGGTTGACTAAACCTTTCCTCTGATACCAACTATAGAGACCCGAAGTTTGACGTACATGGACATTACATTACTTTTTCAGAATACTTAGTACATAACAAAAACACACACACAAGGACCGTAATAGTTTAGTGTCTTTGGAAACTCGGAATATAATCTTCTAATCGTGGTTAAAGATCTTCAACATCTCCAATAAAGATCTTATTTTTTTTTTCTAAACCTAAATCCTTTCTTTATGTCCTGGGGAAAAGAAAACATAAAAGGGTGAGATCAAATTCTCAGTAAGGGTAAACAAAAGAAATATCAATCACGTCATATTCATAAGAACATATCTTTTTGGAAATCTTAACCTGCAAAAGAGATCATAATTTCATAACATAGGATAAATCATAGTAGTGAAATGTAATCCTAATAATCATAACCTAAAACATGAAACTTTGTGGCATACACATATAATCATATATAATCATTTCTTGTTAGTCAAGACCCATTGCCAACACTATCTTAGTGGACAAAGTCCCTTTCTAAACCGAGTTCATTCCTCGTTTCAGTCCTATTTCACTGAACCGGTATAACCTACCGTTCCAGACTTGTCTATATAATGAGATATAAAATCATTACCCAATTCATTGGAGGGAGATATAGGTCCCACCCATCTCATAATGATTCCATTCTTATGTGTGCCACAAAATCATAAACCATACATCATTGCATAACCCATGTAATAAAAATGGGAATCTTAAACATCATGACATCATAAAACAATTCATATAAGATAAAGTAATTAATAAAAATATTTCCATCACAACATAATCAAACCCATGTAATAATAGGGATAGAAACATAACCCTATATTATCTTAGATAAAATAATTTTGATAAAACACTTGAACTCCATTCTTGAGGAAAATATCCTTTCTACTTCAAAAACACTTTTCCTTTCTTAACATGTCATATAATTCTAAACTAAGAGAAGTTGATTAAAAATAAACATGAAAACTTGTAAAGGAAGATTCTTTGAAATAATGTTTTAAAAATCCATTCATGCCGTATAAGTTAAAAAACATTCCTCTCGTACTTTTGTCGGAAAAGTCAAAAAGTACCTCGTACGAAAAACAACAAAAGATTCCTTTCATATCTTTTACTAAAATCTCACCAAAGGGTAAAATTGGATTTAAACAATTGTAGGTGAATGGAAATAATATTACATATTGAATAAACATGTATGTGGATGATAAAATACACCCCAGTAAATACCAATGTATAAACAATCTCGGATAAAAATGAGATTGTGATATTTCCCTTACCTTAAGTCCGATTTGCTTCGTAAGTGTCCGAACCTCCTGTATAATGATTTAAATAATGTCATTGACTTATTATAGAATCATAATAATTTTCATGGTATTATATATGGTTCACTTATGACTTTATATTACCCGTTCTTTTGTAAATTCCATGTTAAAGAGCGTTTTGGGTAAAATCGTTTCATTTGTCGTCCGTGTTTTGACTTGTAATTATTCATATGATTACTTAGATCATGATTACATAATTCCAGAATGTAAAAAATGATTTATATATAATATATATTCATAATATACATATATATAATAAATTATTAAATGGAAAGAAATACACCGTTCATGGAGACGGTATGCCGTACGTACGCATGAACGCTGATTTCGTTTCCTTATTGAGTTGAATGGAATTAAGTAGATGACATACATATATATACACATAAATCCAGTATCATTATTATGTCATATATTTCATGATTACTTATTATATGTACTTTATAATCAATCATGAATGGTTAAAGTGGAGAATGAATCTCATCGCATCCTGGAGATGGTAGTCCGTACGTACGCACGAGCGATGATATCGTTCTCATGATCGTGGGACTGTATTGGAGTGTATGTATACTATTTCAGAATTAATATCACTTTAAAATAATCATATATAGTTATTATTTTCACCATTATACCATTCCAAGTAAGGTGGTGGTGGAAAATAGATTTCACCACGACGTGGAGACGGTATTCCGTACATACGCACGCGCGGTGATTTCGTTTTCCGTAGGATGGATAGATGGTGAAATAGGTTTGTTTAATACTTATAATAACATATCAGTATATGAGTGATACTGATGTTATTACTTCATAATGAAACAACCTAAGAAGAATAAGTGGAAGAAGAAATAAAGATGAAAGAATCGGTAATGGACATTACCTCTTCTTTGAAGTGCTTCTTTGAGACCTCCTTTTAGGGCACTAAAATAGGTCTTTGAAGAGGACCAGAACCTCTATGATGTTTCTAGGGAAGTGGAGAGAAGAAATTGGCAGGGTTTGTCCGAGCTTGAAGGCTCAAAGTGGTGTGAGGAAGAGGGGGAGGAGGTGCCCTTTTATAAGGGAGGAGAGGGGCACCTTTGGAATAACAAAAAATATTATTTTATATTAAAGTCAAATTCGGTTTATAATGGTTCAAAAGGGTATTATTTCAAATTTAAAGCGGGGATGGGTCGAAATCCTCTCATCCAATAGGATTTAGACAAGTTTAGGTTATTATTTTATCCTTATCAATTAGATTTAACTCTAAGTTAAATAATTTAACTTTTACCGTGTCTTTTTGTTTTCTTACACTATATGGTTAATAAACTTACTATATAAAGACAAAAGAACCCCAAGATGTTTATTATTAATATATATAATATTATTTAAGTCATTTGGTCGAACCTTAGATTTTTAGGAATAAAATAACAATTAATAATATAATATTTGTTTTAAAAACTATTTTATGTCAATTTTGACACTATTTAGTAATTGATTTTTGTGAAACTCATATCAGAATGATTAGTTCGAACCAAGTTTCTTAAATCAATAATAACATGTCATGTTAGTCTATAAAATTAGTGGAATTCATAAAAAGTCTCAAATTACATTTATTTGGGTATTTATAACATCAATTATGTCAATATTTCATTAATAAGATAATTATTGCATCATCGTTGTGTCATAAATAAATTAAATTATTTAATGTCTAAAAATTACAATCAAAATATCATTATGTAGGAAAGATTTTTATCTTTCTAATGAATATTTATAGTTGAATTTAACTTATGTATAACCCTATATTAAAAATGATTTACTTATTAAACATTGATTTTAACTATTTTAACCCTTCTTTAAATAAATTAATAATAAATGTCCTAATCAAATCCAAGTGGTCTTAAATGGTAATATTTTATTCCTAAGGTTGTTTTTGGTCGAATTAAACTTATCCAATAGAATTAGGACATGTTTTAGGGTAATAATAATATCATTTTTACCCTTAATTACCCTATTTACTTTTAACCGTGGTAAAAAAAGTAAAAAGTTACTATTCACCAAAAATTATTTTCATCTCATTGAACCACATTTTAGTCCTTGATATTAACTGTGTCTCTAGGATTTTCTAAATTCCACTCATAGAAGCGGTAAAATTAAGTTTTATGAAAAAATTCAGTTTTTTAACTACCACTTAGTGGTTTCACTATTCATCAAAAAATGAAAGTTTCCAGAAAAATAACAAAAATTAGGCCTAAGATATATTTGATATTATGAATTCAAAAATGATGTCTATTTTATCAAATTCAAAACATATCAGTTACATTAACTACTTTAAAAATTAATTCACGTCGTCAAAACAAATAGCGTGTTTTTAAGAGATAATAACTATCAAAAGATTGACACTTGTTTATAACTGGTTTAAATGTGAAATTACATCCAATGAACAACATTGTATTAAATTGTAAAAATATATATTATAAATATACTTTAAAACCACTCAAATTAATAATTTATCACTATTAATTATTTCTATTAAAAAAGTTGTTTTTAATTAAAATTTAGTAATTTTCACTATTCATCAAAATATGAAAGTTATCCGAAAAGTATCAAAATTTCACCCTAATCTAATTTTGATATTTAGAATCCAAAAATGAAGTCCATTTTGAAAAATAAAATTTACAAAATTTCAAATAGTGGTTATTACTATTCATAACGGCTAGTTTTAATAATATTTTAATAGCATATCGTTGTTTAGTGAAACTCGGTATTGCGTACTACACACGTTATCGAGGAAGGTCGTGATTGCGTGTAATGCAAGTCAAGTCAAGGATGCGTGTTGTGCAAGATCCTTTTGGTGTAGCGTACAACACAAGACATTAATGAAAAGAATATTTTTCATAAAATCTCAGGGTGTTACACACACTACTTCCTTGCTGAGGTGTTTAAGATCATGTGCTGGTGAGATCCTTTATAGGTTTCTCACTGGGTGGTTGTTTCGATGACCCTTTTATTTTTCCTCTTAGGGTTGTTTTTGCATTCTCGAGGACTAGAATATTTTGAGATGAATATAATTTAAGGGTCTAGATCCACATGAATCATAACTTTTTATGTTTCTAAACACTGGGGTTCTCAGATGATGTTTGGAAGGGTTTGGACACTAAAAGTTGGAAGTAGAGAGATTTCATGCTATGTAAAGTTGCATGATTTGAAAGTGGGTTTCACGATGTGTAATGAACTGGGGTTCTAAAAATAAAAATGTGACATGTTTTTTGGTAGAAACAGAGCATTGAAGATTACATGATGTGAAAGGGGATTACACACCATATAAATCCTCAATGATACATGTTTTAAACATTTTCATCCCCTTGGGTTTGTCAAAACGTATGGCTAAAGAACCCTTCTCTAGATTCTAGGTGATCTAGAAACCCTTTATTTGACTTTTTTTGGATTCTTTTGTCAAGGATTGATCTATATATTCCCTAATTCGATCTGTAGGTACGTTATACCTCCATTTTTGTGGTTTCATTGATATGTTTCCTCCCATTCCTCATTTCCATGAAATTCATCTTGATCTTAATGTTTCTAAAGGATATTTATTGGTTATTTATTGGCGAGGTTGTGGTGTCGCGTCCTCGGGTGGATGCAGTTCTTGCATGAGAGGCGATCGGGAACTGGAGCGTTGCTTTTTCCTCTGGAGAAGAATGTTGAAACCCATTTGAGGTAGGGGTTACTTTATTCTCTATTAATTTATGTGAAATCGTATATCTAGAATTAGTTATCACCTTTGACCACAATGAAATTAACCCAAAAATTACTTGAACCGGATTAAAGAATTGGTATTGATCACATGGTGATATTGTTGTTTTGTACCGTGATAACAGTTTACCTCTTGGTTGTGTAGATAGTGTGGTATATATGTTGTTATTTTTTTTCTTGGATTAGTATTTTTAATTTTTAAATAACATAAATCCATAATTAATTGTTAATTAATCTGATAAAATATTAATGAGGCATGTTTAATTAATTTGATGTGTTGTAATCTTATTGATGCAATAATTTTTAAATAACTTGATCTTCCATGTGTTAATGGAATTCAATAAAGGTGTAAATCATGTTAATTCTTGATTATAATATAAGTAATCTAATATTAAATTAATCTTTTAATTAATTTGTGATTGATTATGATGGCTTGCTGGTTAGGTTACCTATAATTGGAACCTGTAAATAATGAATCGGTTAATTCAAGGTGGATTAAGAATCAGTTTGGTAATAAAAGATAATTAATTGTTGGTCCGTAGTTTCCCTCTTGATTATAAAGGTAAAGTGCCTTGTGTTTTGGGTCCAAGAGGGATCATTGTGTATAATGGATGGATTCCTTAATTTGGGTCTAATAACATAGTTGTTATGTTTTTTTTCAGCAGCTTGTGATGTGAGCATGGGGATGGTTGAGTCTAGAGGGATGTTGTGGTATATGGGGTTGGGAGGCCTGAATGTGATATGACCTTGGGATGGATAAGCCTGGAGGGATATTATGGTATACGGGGTGAGGAGGCCCATTTGTTGTGGTATCAACTGACGCTTTTGATGGTGGGATGTATCAGGACATGCATGTGGGTGTCCGAGAGGACACTGGCGATGACAGAATGAGTAGAAGTTTGGATTTCCTGTTGATATGAAAGTTGTATGATTGTTTGAATATATTATTTGGTTGATGACCACATTTCTTGTTTATCTACATTCATTTCCCCACTACTTTAGTTAGATGGATGTGCTTTGTTATATACCTTTTTTGTTATCTTAGGATGTTTTCCTAGAGTACATGATAATATCGAAAGTAATTTCATTAGTAAGTAAATAAATGTTTAACCCGTGGGGTTGGAGCTTCCTGGGATGAAATACTGAGGTTAAATTATAAGAAGTTGTGGACTTAGTTTTCTTATGCTTGGACCACATGGAGATTTTTTGTAATGGTAATTAAATTCAATGTGGAAAATGTTAATTATTAATTAATGGTCATATAATTAATTAAAATAAAGTGAAACTGATGAAAAAGGGATAAAATAATTAAATGTATCTCTTTAAATGATTGTGTTCTTATAGGTTATCTGGTATTAGTAGTGGAAACCAGGATTCTGATAGATGTTATTTTCAATTGAGTAATATTCTAGGTTATTCCCATAGTGTGGTTGGGAGATATATTATATCATGTACTTGTGTGTTTTTATATGCCACTCCACCTTGTTGGTAAGGGTGAATAACACCCAAGGGATTGTGATCCCTGGGGGATGCTTTCCCCAATATCCCGGTTAGAGGATAGATGGATGACTATCCCCCTTGGTCTTCCTATCATATCTTGGTAGTTACTTGTACTGGTATGTGTGATGGTGAGTTTTCCACATATATGTGTGTAGAGAGATGTAATGTCTTGTGGTTATTTTACACACATGTATTCTGGATATAGATTCTTACAGACTAGTATAGGTATAAAATATATATGATGTGATGGTTTGAGGTTCCTTACTCAGTGTATGGGATGTGATGGATTGAGGTATAATACATTATGTATGATACACATTATATGAGAGGTGGTGGATCTTGGAAACTACTTGGTTAATTTTGGTTATGTGTACATGGTGGTGTGTTGAACGAGCTACATGTTGTGTTTTTTTTGCAAGGTGTCTGTGAGATATCATTTTTGGAGTCAGATGCTCAAGATGTGTGACATTGGGGAAAAGTGGAAAACCAGTGGGGAATCAGTAATAGGGTAACATTGATATTATTTATTATATTATATTCTCTTGTATGTGATAATTGGTGATAGCTTTCATGGCGATGATGGGAACATAGTATACCTATTTAGAGGATTAGTAAGTTCCATTTATTATTTATTGTGCTTTAGCATGATTTTTTATCTTTTACGAAAGATTATCCATTGAGTATACTATTATACTCACTCTACGTATATATAAACTATTTTCATGTCATTTGGAGAAGGATGGAGACCATGCTAAATACTCCTAGCTTGGGGTTTAGTAGGATTTGTTTGGGTTTCATGGCCATTATCTCCCTTACTTTTCATTTGGTACTTACAGTTTTTCTTGCAGTTGTAGTAGTTCCTTCATGTTATTACATAAGTTCAATTTGTATTTTCTTTTACATTTTAGTATGAAAAGGACTTGGTCGATGTCTTTATTATCTCTCTCTCTCTATCGCATGTGTTCTCTTAGATGGTAATGTATCCCATATGATTATTTATTATACCCTCAGTGTTAGTCTCCAACATCGGACCAACAGGAGGTGGGAATCGGGTTTCGCTTTCTCTCTTATCCCATCTCTATCCAAGGAGGGGTATGCCTTGTGGTGAGGGAGTCGTGAAAATTATACTCTCCCATGTTATATAGATTCATGTTCTTTATTCATCCTCTTACTAGTCTTTAACCTCACCCCTTTCATTGATGTATATCCTCACGTGATTACATATATTAAGGGTAACGTGAGATATTAAGGATAAATATGAAGGATTTAAATAAATTTTTTTGTTTTACAATGTTCAAGTTATGTATGATCATAGTTTTCCTAAAAAAACTAAAACTTTTTCTCCTGGATTTGTATCCCTATTATGTTTTTTCTTTTAAAAAATATGTAATTGTTTTCTAATGACAATAAGGTTCATTATAGTTGGTATATAGAATAGTTTAGTGAATTTGTGAATTAGAAATTTATAATGTTAGTGAAAACCTTTAGGATATGACTATGTAAGTGTAAACATCAAAGAATCTTTGCTTTAGAGAAATTCTAAACCTAGGGATCACAAAACAAAAGCCTTTATAGTTAATTTCATAAAATAAAAATTTATTTATTCATGACCCATCGACTTATGTTTAAAAAAAAATCTATTTTAGAAAATATGGCGGTCCATGAGAAATAAGGCCTACAACCCATATAAGGTACAATGTAATGATTTCTCAAACAATATCCATAAAGTTTGAGTTCAAAACATCATAGAAATTATTACCCTACTATATTAGGCTATTAATAATAACATGAACCATGTAGAAATTCCACCTTCACCCAATAATTATAAACTATACATTGATTCCTTTAGGTGGTAATGACCATCGAAATTTGGTAGATCTTCTTATCCACTTGTTGCAGAAAAGTGGGTTAACTTAATGGAGAAGATATATTTTGTGCTCCGCTATTCTAAGAAGGATAATGTGACTCTATACATCAATCATTTAGATTTAAAAGTAGATCAATGTTGGGAATTGATAAAAAACCAAGATAAAAGATAAAATAGAAGAGATAGAGTGGGTGGACTTTATGAAATTATTTTGGATCAAGTATTTTCCGGAAACACATCATAAAATTATGGAGAGAGAATTTATAAATATGAAACAAAAGTAAAGTGAATATATCATTACATGCGAAGAAAACATCATAAGTATTACAAGATACACCTCGTGTTTTGTTATCAACAATGATAGTAAAATATATAGATTATTTAGTGTCTTAAAACCAGACCTTTTAAAGAATCTAGCAATCTGATACATTGGGAGTTAAGAATAATTGGTTCGATGTGATTTCATATTGGAGATGGTGTTTGGAGAATTGTCCCATGGTTATGGAGATAAGTAGGTAAGAATGAATTTATAAGCTGCTGGGTCAAATGAAAAATAAAGAAAGAGGATTTAACCACCCACATTTCATATGTGTGTGAAGAATAATCTTGGAAATTTCCTCAAAGGAATGCGGAAATACTTAATGTATGGGAGAGAATGACACCAGGCTCATAAATGTCGAAGAGACATGACGAAACAGACCAACATAGTGGAATAAAGAAAGGAGCATTTTAATACTCCACCCATGGTTAAATGATTAAAATGTTGGGATAAAGAAAACTATGTAGTTCAGTGAATCAAACCATGAGTCTCTATGGTTAATTAGCATCAGAAGCCACCAAAGAAAAATTACAAATAAAAAGATTTTGTCATCACTACTATTTAAGTGGAGAAAAAAATCCATACAAGGCATGCTTCATATTCTATCAATATTGGAAAAATTACTATTTGATTCTAGTTCAAAAAATTACTTTATATCCTAATTTTTTATTGGAATATTGAATTGAAGTTATGATACATTAATGTAGAGATATTTATAATAACACCTAGTGGTATGATCATTTAAAACCAAGTGTTGGACTCTAATCATGTTGTAATATGTGGGGATATTCTTCTATTCAATCTCATAATACTTCTTTGAGTTGAATTTGATGTTATAATGGGCATAGATTATCTCTTGTTATATAGATCACACATCATATTTCAGGAAAATAAAATATCTTTTAATATGCCAAACCGTCCCATGCTCCCCTAAAAATTCAAGGAATAACATGAATATTATTTGGAAAATCCCATGATGGTGTGGGTGTTGACACCCTTTGAAGAAGCATACCTTGTCTATATGGTTCATCGAAGGAAATAATCAAAATTGATGAAATTACCATTCGGATGGAATACATCGATGTATTCTCTAATGAGTTACCCAGAATTCCCCTAGATTATGAGGTAGTTTTCTCAATAAAACTTACACCTAGATCCACTGATATCTCCAAATGCACCTATAGAATAGCCCCTATTGAACTGGATATGTGCAAGAAGCAGCTGCAAGAGCACTTGGACAAAGGGTTTAGACACCCTAATGCATCCCCTTGGGCTGCACCAGTGCTATTTGTAAAGAAATATTATGGGCCAGTGTGTCTTTGTATCTATTACATAGATTAGAATAAGATCACTATAAATAAGGAGTATCTTCCTCCAAAGATTGAAGAGTTTTCTGATCAAAAATGAGAAGGTCATAACATCTAAAAGGTGGATCTTAATTTTTTATATCATCTAATAAAGGTGAAGAATGAAGATATTTATAAGACTACTTTCTGTAAGAGGTATGGTCACTATGAGTTTCTAGTGATGCCCTTTTTTACATACCAATTACCCTACAATATTCATGGACTTGATGAATATAGTGTTTAGAAACAACCTTGAAATTGTTTGGTAGTTTTAATAGATGGAATTATTATTTAATCCATGATGAAGGAGGAACATGAAGAACATGTAAGGATTTTGTTGGTGATATTAAGGAAGTAGAAAGTGTAAAATAAGTTCAGAAAGTGTGAATTTTAGATAAGGAAAGTCAAATTATAGGGGAAAATGATCACATCTAATGTAATTTATGTGGACCCTTAAAAAAAGAAATCGTGGAATGGACTAGACCCACTAATGCCACTAAAATTCATGATTTTATTACCTTAGTATGGTGCTATTGATGTTTTGTGAGAAATTTCCCATGATTTTTTATCTTGATAACAATGATAACACAAAAATGGATAAAGGATTTTTGGAAAAAAATTAATGTGTAGAAAGATTCAAGTAGCTCAAGAAGAGTCTAATCAAAGAAAATGTACTTATAGTACCAAAAAGTGCAGAATGTTTTATAACATATAATGATGAATCGAAGATATTATTGGGATGTGTACTCAATTATAATGATAAATTGATATCATGTTCCTCATAATAGTTTAAGATCCATGAGAATAACAACCTAAATAATGATCTAGAGATATAAGTTTTGATATTTTCTTTGAAAAATTGGTGGCACTACCTCTATGGTGAGAAGTGTGACATATGTTTTGATCACAAGAGTCTAAAGTATATATTCAGAATAAAGGAACTCAACATGAATCAAATAATATAGTTAGATATAATTAAGGACTATGATTTATTTATTCATTACCACACGAAAAAGGTGAACAAGTTAGCTGATGATCTTCACAAAAAATAACATGCTACCTCATCCATTATAAAAATTGAAAAAAATACCATATCTTCATGGATATGTGAAGTTTGTATTTAAAAACCATAATGGTAGGGAATAAGTCCTACATTTCCCAGATGAATTTTCCACAATCTATCTAAGAGAAGATCAAGGAGGCACAAAGGGATGATCTGGTGCTTCAAAAGAAAGAAAAAATTCGTAAATGAATTGAAGCTACATGAGTTTCACATCTATGGGGGTTGTTTAATCTGACTTGGAACAAGAATATTTTTTCCTTTTTCATGAGAGAAAAGAAGGATCTACTGAATATTTCACATATCTCAACTTTCTATATATGTTCAAGAAGTACCAATATATTTGTGATCCTCAAGAGAACTTATGGTGGGATAAAATGAAAAAACATATTATGGATTATATCTCAAGGTGCTTGATATTTCATCAAGTTAAAGAAGATTGATAGAGGTACAAATGGATAATTCAACCATTCCCTATACCCATGTAGAAATAAGAGAATTTCACCATGTACTTTGTAACTGATCTATCAATGACATCTAAAGGAACTAATTCAATATGGGTTATAGTGGATTGACTCGCCAAGACTACCCAAATTTTCTCAATTTGGGAAGATTTATCACTTGAACAACATTCTAAGATATATATAAAGGAAGTGGTGAGGCTTCATGGGGTTCAACTTTAAAATGTATCTGATCATGATTCATGTTTCACATCTAAATTATGGAGAAGTCTTCAGCATGATTTTAGTATTGAATTGAATTTCAACACAGGCATATCACCCCTAAACGGATGTCCAATCTAAAAGGACTATTCTGAAACATGAAGATATTCTAAGAGTTTTCTCATTGGAATTAAAAGTCGTGTGGGATCAACATCTCCCATTAGATGATTTCATATATAATAATAGCTTCAACAAAACTATTAAAATGGATCCACATAAATATTTGAATGGGAAGTGATGCAGATCAATTACTTGTTTAAATGAATATGGAAAACAAAATCTAATTGGACCCATTCTTGTGGAAGAGATGATCTAGAAGGTTAATTCCATCCAATATCATATAAAAGATGCTCAGAGTTGGAAAGAAGTGCTATGATGACAACCATCGAAGGGACTTGGATTTTAATGTTAGAGAAAAATGGTTCCTTTGAATATCACCATGAAAGAGATTCATGTTGTTCGTAAAGAAATGGAATCTTATCCCAATGTACATTTTTCTATATGAGATCCTTGATAACATAGGAGAAGTGGCTGATTATCATTCACTTATTCCAAATATGGATCAAGTTCATTACATGTTCCATGTATATCTCTTGTAGAAGAATATAACTGATCCCTAACATGTAATTAATTATAAGGTGATATAGCTTAATAATGAACTCTCATAGGAATAATAGGATGTGATGATCTTGGAATGTAGTGACAAGGTTATGCATAATAAAACAACTCACCTTTTAATGGTGTTGTGGAGGAACCATATGTATGAAGAGGTGACAAGGGAATAAGAGGAAGAAATGAAGGATAAATACCCTCACCTATTTCCACCGTAGTATGTAAGATGAAATTTTGAGGATGAAAATTAATATGGGGGGAAGAATGTGTAGACCCAAGATTTTATCAATAATTATGTCATGAAATAGATACATTGCATAGGGAAACCAAAAAACATTATTCTCATAAATGATATGTTATTCAGAAAACAGACTAATAATAATGAAAAATATTACATTGGGAAAACAAATAAAATATTAGATAATAATAATATGATAATTTGGATCTACTCAAACTACTTGAAAGATCGCAAAGAAATATATATGTTATAATAGTAACATCATATATGAAAGTATAAATAAAATTTATGTAATTTTATTAATGAAAATATTATATAATTAGATCATTGTATAAGTAATTAAATGTTTTAAAATTGATATATTAATTGTTTATATTTTTGAGAAAACTAAATTTTAATTTATAATTTTATAATTATTATAAATATTTAAAAGAAAATTTTCTTTTATAAAATAGATTCATAAATTAATATTTTTTATTATAATTATAAGATAATTTTTTGATACCTCGGTTAATTTTACAAAGGGTTATAGAATAAATTATAATATTAAAATAAATATTTTTTGAATAAATGACGATTTTATTTTGAAATATAATTTCTCATATTTTTAAATTTATTTCATAAAATGAATTCTTTTTTTTAAATCTACATGTTGAAAAATGGTTAGGGTTAATTTTTTGGATTTCTCTAAAATAGATGATTTTTATGAAAAGTGAAATATAGTAATTTTCAGAATTTAATAATATAATAAGTCTTCAGAAATGCATGATGTGAGAATTATATAATCACCCATTGGTTCAAACTATCCTAAAATATTTAATGTATTTATTCTTATTAATCAACAATATTTATAATCTTTTTCCAAAACAATACACTAATTAATATAATAAAAAAAACACCCCTCTTCTCTCTATATAAATATAACCCCTTATCCTAACACCTTCTAAACATTGTATCTTGTCAATATTATACCAAATTACCTTACCAAGCCTCTTCATCATGTCTAAGAGCTACAGTTCTTAACAAAATACGAAATTCAAGTGCCTTAATTTGGTTCTCAATGAGATAACATCCAAAAGGTAAAATCCGTATTCCTTATCTTTTATTTTTTTTTCTTTTCTTATCCTCTCCTAACCTACCCAATCCAAATTGGAATGATAAATAAATTATCATATATATATGGATGTTTTTTGTGTTAATGGAATATACATCATCAAATCTTTTCTATTCTCCTTTTATTCTAAAAATAAAAACATCATTTCTGATATGTCGGTTCACCGCCTTCATGGACGACGTATTTTTGTTTTCCATTACCCCTTAAAATATGGCTATAAAACCATTATTATGGATAAATATTATTTTAATATGTATATTATAACTTTTTTCATGTTATGTAACTAATTTATAGGAATAATATTAAATAAAACAAAACTAGTTCGTGACAGTCGGAAAAAACCACTAAAATAATTTAAAAAATTTCCATTATTGTTTTTCCAAATTAATCGTCCTCATAAAAAAACTAATGATATATGGTACCATTTATACATCTTTAAGTGCATTAATACCACTTCATTTCACTTCTGGAAAATAATTCTCGTTTTACATGGACTTTCATAATTATATACAAGTGAACATATCAAGAAAACCATGAAAATGAATGCTTCCAAAACAAAAAAATTAAACTTTCTAACTCATCTAAATAGAATTAAATAAAATTAATAAAATTATAATAAATTAAATAAATTTATAATATTTTCTTAATTTAGTAAATAATTAATTCAATTTATTGTTTAGAATATTAACTGCATATAAAGAATGCATTCAGTCATAAGGTAAGGGGGTCCTCAATCCTAAACACTTTTCTTCGAGTTATCCATCCTTCATGAAATTTTTAGTATAAATATTCCACTAATATTTCTTAAAAATTATTACTTTATTATTAACATTTATTTTCAGGGATATACATGTTTCTAAAATTGATTTTAATAACAATATATAGATGTTAAAAAATATCTCCTCTTTCCAACACACATATTCATTTCTCTTAAATAGTTTATTCTTTACTCAAGAGTGAATATTTATACACCAAATATGTTTTTCCTTTTTATTTGGGAACATAATGTTTATTAATTAAATCATATTTGATGAAATCCTTCTGAAACCCATTCCATTCAATGGGTTATTCAAAAACTATTATTGTTATAAATCCTATGTGGAATGCATGATTATGTAAATATTATGATGTGTGGGTGGGCCTAGAATTATATAGTCCTCCAATGTATTGAATTATGTTATGTATATCATTATATGGAGTGTATAATATGTGAACATGATGAATGATTTTCTCACAATAATTATTTTATGATTGTGTATATATGTTATGTGTTAACATGATGCGAGCATTATTCCCAACTATGTGTGGTATTTAACCACTAAGATATGATGTTTCATTTTTATGAATTTCCAAATTCCATGTCTCTATCACATGATTCACTCATGATATTGTTGTTGATATTATTCTTATGATGTGATGGTGATTATGCTCACCCATATTATATTGATTCATTTTCCTCATTCATCCTCGTACTAGGCGTTTAGCTCATCACTTTATTTGATGTATATCCTCATGTGATTACATGTAATAATGAGAATGTGATATTTTATGGATAAATTTAGAGGAATTAAATTGAGTTTTAGGTTTTATTACGTACAAGTTATGTATGATCATAATTTTCCCAAGATAATAATCATTTTGATCTAAGATTTGTATCTATATTTTGTTGGAACAATACTAATAATTTTTTTTCATTTTCTAAAGTCAGTTTATGGGTTCCTAGTACCCAACTACGCGATTACAATACAACCACTTTCACCATTGCACAAAAAAATCTAAAACCAATGGAAATGTCAAAGAAACCACGAACCAGGGCACAATAACATCAGAAATGATGGCCAAACCTCAGAAAGGGTTATCTTGAACGTCCCCTAGCACGACCATCGACACCGACCCAAATCCTCCCATCAGCAAACTCCAGCATAATTCATCCATCCTTCAAATGAAATTAAATGGACCTACCGGAAGAATCCATTCACAAAGCACGTCAAAGAAACCAAAATGAAGATGACCAGATCCTGACGTCGTTAGCACCCTGATCCGCAGACAACATATAAGTTCCACCTTTCCCTTCCCGCCTCCAAGATCAAACAAAACACTTCCACCAAACAAATAAAATTCCACCCACAAGAAAAATCACTATTAGATCAAGAAAACAAACTAATGGGTAGAGAAAAGTCAAACTATCCCTCAGCAATCATCGTTGGAACCGAAATAAGAAGAGCCTCATCTCGACCACGTCACCCTTCAAACACATCCGCACCAACCCAAACAAGAGGAAAAACCATGGAGTATGAAGCCACATCTTCATCACCTAGGACTGGAATATCCAAAACCATGTCCATGGAGCATAGTCGTTGAGGGGATTCAAGCAGGTATGAACAGACAACACCACTCTTGGCTGGAGCCGAATGATACCAAGATGCGGAAGAACCCACACCGACTTCTAACTTGGAGAACCACATGAGAAGGAGGAAGAAGGAACCGATGAAAAGATGAGGTCCCCTCCGGCGTCGACACCATGGTAAGAACACCAACAGTTCACAAGAATTAAAAACAACCAAATTGCAAACAAACCTCCCCCCCTCTGTATCGCATCGGAGCAGCAGATGAGACGCACCAGGTCACACCCGAAGCTGATGAAAGCCCAGACCAGATCCGGAGTCCAGAAGCCGTCGCCTGGTGACGCGCACTGAAGCTAAGCTGAGACCACAAATCCAGAAAGAATCATCGCGTTGACGCTGACTAGAAACCTGATGGAAGCCAACTCTGAGATCCGGACCACCAGAACCCACTGCGCCGACATCCAGACCATGCCAAAGACCGCGAACCTGAAACATCAGCAGACCACTCCGACGCCGTGCCGAGATCTGAGCGATGACTCCAAGACAACTGACAATCTGGAGGAGGGAATGGAAAGATTACTAAAGGTAAACCCTAACGCACGGGAGGTAGGGGAGATGCCGCTCAGAGGCCGATTTTATCTATTATGTTGTTTTTCTTAAAAACGAAACAATAGTTATGTAATGAAAACCAGTTTCATTATTGTATGGTTTCCCACTTTATCATTATTTGATTATGAAATGATGTCATTCCCATGTTTCCAAGATTAAAACCCCTTTTTATAATCTATATTGTTAATTCTTTTTCCCATTTTCTCGTACTTGTTTATGTGATGTAGTTTTTCTTTATGATCATGTTTATAGAATAGTTTACCACTTTATCATTATTTTATTTTGAATTTTTTGAATTCCCATGTATCTATGATTAAAACCCTTTTTTATAAGCTAAATTGTTCATTATTATTCCCAATATTTGTTGATTATTATGTTCACCCATATTATATAGATTCGTGTTCCATATTCATACTCTTATTAGGCTTTTAGCTCACCATTTTGTTATAAGTATATTATCAAGTGATTACATATACTAAGGAGAATGTAATATTTTAGGAATAAATATATAGGCATTAAATATAGTTTTATGTTTTATTATTTACAAGTTATGTATGAGTGTAATTTTCCCAAGACACTAAAGCCTCTGATCCTAGATTTGTATATCTATTATATTGTTTTTCTTAAAAATGAGGTAATATTCTTGTAATGAAAATTAGGTTATTTATAGTATGATTTCCCACTTTATCATTATTTTATTAGGAAATAATTTCATTCCCATGTATCCATGATTAAAATCCTTTTTTATCTACTATATTATTCATTCCTGTGCCCATTTTACCTTACTTGTTTATGTGATGAAGTTTTTCTTTATGATCATGTTTATTCGATGTTTTGGTGCATTGAGAAATAATTATTTATATAGTCTTATTTATTTATTTTATCCAAGTTTATAAATTTCTTGGAAAACCATTTTTCATTCCACGCACTTAAAATATAGATTGTTTTTGAGAAAAAATAGACAGATTTCTAATGGATTGTTTTCAAGTGATATTGTTTTAAAAAGTGAAAATGGTTTCTAAAATTGAATTTTAAATTGATATTTATTGATTTTTATGGTTATAACGTATATATAGATTCATAGTGGTATCCTGTGGGACTTTGTTCCTCACTTCTTGAAAATGCCTTTGGGATTATATAGACACTATTTTGTAGCCCCTAGGTAATAGAAAGGGAAACTAATTTCGATATCCCATTTTTATTACTATTATACAGGGTTTTTTTGTTGGAGGAGATGTGATCTCACAGGTTTTATCTTATTTGGAGCTGCTTTTGATCATTTTATTATTGGAATTTTATGTATCATCCCCTTATGGTATCTTCCCCTATTTTTATATTTTTTATTTTATGATTGGGGATATCATGTGCATGTCATTTTTATGAGTTGTGATGTTTTTATTGTATCTATATTTAGTCATTATTTATTTATTTCACTATATTTATTTATTTATGATGACTTTTATTTTATATTATTGTGTCCATACAAGTTCATGGATGGTTCATTTCAGTTTACTAAGGGTGAAATCATTTCAATAAGATCTATTGTGATTCCATTGTTCTTGTCCCTATCTTGTGGTGATCAGGAACCAACCTCAGGTCTAGTGGTAGAATGTCTAAGGCAAAGGTTTTGGTCGGCCCAAGTTGGTTCTTTACACTCATGGATCTGATGAAGTACTCCATTGATTTGATTCATTATGGATTCTTAAAATCTGAAATGATTGATTGAGGCCTTTGAAATATGTGGGTTAGAGTTATTTTCTTATGTATCTCCATCTATTCTAGAGGTTTTTTGTGTTTTAGAGATATATTTCATTGAAGAGGTAGTTCCCGTTGAGCATGTGTTTTTTTTTCAAAAATACATATTTAATTGGGAGATTATTGAGAACAATACTCTATCTCTTTATGATGATTTTGATGTTCACAAATACCCTTTAATTGTTTTCTATTGATTTTATTTTAATTAGTTTTCAGGAATTATATATTTTATATATTTTCATGTTTGGAAGAATATTAAAGTTTTTACACAACGTGGAACAATTGTTAAACCATTCAAGAATCAATTTAAAGTGTTCTGGAAACACTATTCATACCTTAAGTTTGGAAAGCATAGCGTAAAGAAAGAATGAAAAGCGTATAGTAAAGAAAGAAAGAAAATCGTAGCGTAAAGAAAGAAAGGAAAGCGTGGTGTAAAGAAAGGAACCCGTTGTTTACTCTTTATAGACTATCAGAAAAGTATGGTTAAACAACCATATGTTATCAGCAAAGTATGGAAGAAAAACCCTACGTAAAGAAAAACCCTAGGTGAAGAAGAACCCTACGTTAGGAAGGAACCCTACGTTTGGGATATTGAGAAAGTATGGAAGAAGTAACATTAAGTAAATATTTAATTTTTTGTTTGTTTCTCAAAAGTATGGTTTATCAACCTTACTTTTGTAAACGACCTTACATTACTTAAAAAAGTATGCATCGTAAACCTTATGTTTGGAAGATTAGAAAAGTATGATATACGTTTGGATATGGAAGAGAAAAGTATGGATGGTCAACTATATGTTTGTGGTCAACCTTACGTTCGTCATCAACCTTACATTTGATGAATGCAACATCAACCCTACATATGACCTATGTTACATTTTAGAGGATGCATGAAGTGAAACTCAACCTTACGTTTGGCGTCGATAATTTGAATTTGATATTTTTGTTCAATGGTCTATAAGTGATTGATCAGGCTAATTTTAAGCCGGACTAAACGCTGATTTTGAAGTGTGTCCTTGACAATTTCAGAGCCGTTTGAAGGATTTATTTAACCGGAGCTTTTCATGGTGAATATTATGGAGTATTAAAACTGCTCAAATTAATTCACAAGTTTGAATACTACGAGTAAAAGGGTGATTTTTGTGGATCTGATTTTTCAAAGGAAGCACTTGATATATCTTTTTTCATTTTTAATTTCAAAATATATTACATATCATAACAGAAAAAGGGTGATATATGAAAAAGTGTACCGAGATCGATATAGAAAAGATTTTAAAGAAGAACACATAGAGATTAAGAAGGAAAGTGCAGATACAATCATTGTATTCAAAAGAAAGATCTGCTGCATAGACTATACTATTTCTGAAGAGCGAAAATAGATACAAATCAAGATACAAAGATCTACTGATTACGAAGAGTGACTATGCTTTGTTTTGTTAAAGAAGAAGGAATACAACAGAAGATTCATCTATTTTTCAACGAAAATCATTTGTGAATATGTTGTTGCTTAAGTTGCGATTATATTTTCTATATCTACTACAACTGGATCGACTCATAACTGCTTTGGCTTGAAGATCAATATTTCTGAAGACGACGATCCATCTGCTGTCAATTGCATTCTATTGCAATTGTGAAGATCAACTGGAAAAGTTATTTCTAAGAGAAAACAGTTTTATATTGAGTGACCAAATTCTTATACTAAGCTGAGTAGGTTCGTGTTTGAACCAGAAGGCTTTGTTTTCCTGAAAATTGTAAAGGTATCAACTGCCTGTTTTCAGTTGTTGGACGGTCTGTGGAAAAGCGGACCAGATAGTGAAAATCACCAAGCTCATGGAGTAGAGCGTTGGTGGAGTGGACTAGGGGCCTTCTGTTCCCCGAACCACTATACATCCGTGTTTCCCAGCTTTTACTTATTTCGATGCATGATCAAATCTAATAAATCATAGAGGACAGAACTCGATGAATTGAAGAGATAACAAAAAATCTGAAAGACACAATGCACCCCCTCTTGTGTATAATCTGTATATTAAAGATCCAACAATTGGTATCAGAGGTGGAGATTATGATAGAGCCATATCAAGTGAGAAGCATTTAATGATTATACAACAGAGCATCATAACCGATACAATAGAAGGGATATCAATTTTCAGAGCACAATATTTTAATGGAGACAACTATAGCTGCTGGAAATCGTTCATGATAATATATTTGAAAAACCTCAGATATAAAGTCTATTTAAAGATTATGACTTCTTATGAAATTACTGAAAATCATGAGACATGGAGTGGTGTTATAGAGGAAGAATATGATATGAATTCAAAGTCTATGAATGAAATAATCTGCGGTCTAGGACCAGATTAATTTAACAGATTATCTCAGTGCCCGACAGCATATGAGATGTTAAAAACAATAGCTGTGGTGTATGAAGGATTAGAAAAAATGAGAAAAATGAGATATGCTACTGCCAAATTGAAATTGAAAACATTTAGAATATTTGAAGGTGAAAGCATTCCCCAATTGAATGGGAGATTGATAGAAATTTCTAATAATATAACAGCTCTAGGAGATCCTATCAAGCAGGCTGATCAAGCACTAAAAGTATTGAGGGTACTTCCTACTCGATGGAATGGTATCTCTGCAGTAGTCAGACAATAAACACCTGTTAAAGATCTAACCATGAGAGAGCTGATTGGTACACTGACGATATACGAAGCCGAAATGCAAGATAAGGCAAATGAATATAAAGTCTACATCAAAAAGGATGATACTGCCTTGAAGGTAACT
Organism: Viscum album; assembly: GCA_963277665.1. Classification (NCBI taxonomy): domain Eukaryota; kingdom Viridiplantae; phylum Streptophyta; class Magnoliopsida; order Santalales; family Viscaceae; genus Viscum; species Viscum album. The sequence continues at coordinate 279,394,946 of OY728137.1, forward strand.
TCACAACAAAAGAATAGAAAGATGAAGAAGAGAGAAGTCAAAGCCAAATCAGAGAGTGCTGACTCATCAAACTCAGATGAAGAACTGGCTCAGATAGCCAGAAAATTCAAAAAATTCTACAGCAAGAAAAGAGGATTCAAAAAATCCTTTAATAAAGATGATAAAGAAGTAAGATGCTATGACTGAAGGAAGATGGGACACATCAAACCAGATTTCCCACAATTGAAAGATACAAAGAAGAAGAAATTATTCAAAATAAATGACTATGAGAAGAAAGACAAAAAATCTATGAAAGCCACTTGGAGTGTATCTGAAGACTCAAGTAGCTCTCCAGAATCAAGCTTAGAGAAAGAAGAAGTCAATACGAAAGAAAACATGTGTTTCATGGTAGAAACAGATGAGGTACAATCATATTACTCCTCTGACTCAAATAATGAATCAAATTTTGAATCAAGATACACAAATGAAAAACTTGCAGCCTACTGCAATATGCTTGAAGAAAGATATGACTCACTGTTTAAGAAACATAAGTCACTAAAAAACATACATAAGGTTATTTCTGATGAAAGAGATACAATGCTGAAACAACATAAGGAATTAACTGATAAATATAATTCTACTAACACTAACCATATTAATTTTGAATCAACAATAAAAACACTGCAGTATGAAGTAGAATCTTACAAACAGGCTGCATTGGTTTTTATAAAAGGAGAGAATTCATTAAATTAAATTCTTTGAAAAACTTTCATTAAAAATGAATGATTTGGAATTGGAAGTAAAGGAGAAAAACCTAAGCTATACAAAAATTATTTTGTTCTTATCACTAAAAGGGTTAATTATAACTTTTTTAGGACAAAGGGACATATAACTAAACATTGTTTCTTAAAACAACCTCAAATTTGTGGTATTAGTAAAGCCTGTGTTTCAAAAGACTTATATAAATTAGCTGATTTTAAAAGAACAAATAAAATCTAGATACCCAGATCATTGCTAGATAACACCCCTGGACCCAACAGAATATGGGTATCAAAGCAATCTGTTTAAATGTCTTTGCAAGTAGCAGGCCACCAAAGAAGAAAATATATATGGTACATGGATAGTGGCTGCTCAAGGCACATGAGTGGGAACTCAAAAAATTTTATAACACTCGCTCAAAAGGAAGGAGGACTTGTCACATTTGGTGACAATGCCAAAGGAAAAATAATTCGCATTGAAACTCTTAGAGATCCAAAAACAGTCTCAATCAACAAAGTACTTTATGAACAAGGACTGAAAAACAACCTGATAAGTATCTCTCAACTTTGTGATGATGGATATACTGTTTATTTTACTAACAATTGTTGTACTACTGTTAAATATAAACTGTTTAAATTTAAGGCACCAAGAACTGACAATATCTATACTTTGGATTTAAATTCCTTGTGTAAACAACAAGTAAATTGATTGACTGATAAAGTAAGTGAATCTTGTATCTAGAATAGAAGACTTAAAAATTTTAATATATATGTTTTACATAAGTTATCTAAGAAACACTTAGTTTCTAATTTTCCTAGTCTCAGATTTGAAAGTAACATATTATGTTATGCATGCCAACTTGGCAAGCAACACAAATCATCATTCAAATCTATTAACAAAGTTTCTAAAACAAAACATCTATAACTTATCCATATAGATTTGTTTGGACCTTCAAGAGTAGCAATATTGGGTGGTAAATTATATGTTTGTGTATTAGTTGATGATTATTCTATATTTACTTGGATTTTCTTCTTGAAATTTAAAAATTAATCTTTTACTTTATTTGAAAGTTTCTTCAAATCTATTCAAAATGAAAAAGGTTTTAATATAATATCATTGAGAAGTGATCATAGTGGAGAATTTGAGAATCAAGAATTTAATTACTTTTACTCAAACATGGGTATTAAACATAATTTCTCTGCCCCAAGAACACCTCAACAGAATGGGATTGTAGAAAGAAGAAATAGAACAATTCAAGAAATGGCTAAAACTATGTCAAATGAATATAGACTACCTATATATTATTTTATAGAAGCTATAAATACATCTTACTAGATAATTAACAGAGTTTTAATAAGACCTATTTTGATAAAGATGCCCTATGAACTATGGAATAATAGAAAACCTAAAGTAAATTACTTTAATGTTTTGGATGCAAGGTTTACACCTTAAACACCTGGGATAATCTTGGTAAGTTTGATCCAAAATATGATGAAGGAATTTTCTTGGGATATTCTTCTATTTCCAAAGCATATAGAATTTTTAATAAAAAGTCAAGGATTGATGAAGAATCAGTTCATGTGAAATTTGATGAATCTGATCCCTTTGAAAAAAGGACAGATCAAATAGATGAACCTGACTCTAACAATAACATGATACTTGAGAACTTCAAGAATGATTTTGAAAATGATATAAAAGAAATTCAGTCCAATTCAGAGGAACATGATACTGAAGAACCTTTAATTGTATTGCCTAAACAGTCTAGAACCCTATAGAATCACCCTTTAGAAACTGTGATAGGTGACTTAGAAATTGGTATTCAAACTAGAAGAAACATAGGAAATCTAGTGGAATTCTCTGCCTTTCTATCCCAACTAGAACCCAAGACTATAGAAGAAGATTTAGATGATGAAAGTTGGGTAATAGCAATGAAAGATGAATTAAACCAGTTCAAAAGAAATGATGTTTGGAAATTAGTGGAAATACCTCATAATTATCCAGCAATAGAAACCAAATGGGTCTTTAGAAATAAATAGGATGACCAAGGTATAATAAATATAAATAAATCAAGATTAGTAGCTAAAGGATTTAATCAAGAAGAAGGAATAGATTATGATGAGACTTTTGCACCTGTAGCTAGGTTAGAAGCCATTAGAATCCTTTTGGCCTATGCATCTAATATGAATTTTATATCATTTCATATGGATGTTAAATCTGTCTTTTTAAATGGTTATTTAATTGAGGAATTTTATGTTGAGAAACCTCCTAGTTTTGAAAACTCTCAAAAACCTGATTCTGTTTTTAAACATACTAAAACTCTTTATGGCCTTAAACAAGCACCTAGAGATGAGTATGAAAGATTAAGTTCTTTTCTTTTGAAAAATTATTTTTCTATTGGATTGGCAGATCCAACACTCTTTAAGAGAAATGTGAAAACTAATGTTTTATGGGTTCAAATTTATGTTGATGATGTAATTTTTGGATCCAATAATAAAACACTTTGTCATGAATTTTCAAAATTAATGCAAGAAGAATTTGAAATGAGTATGATGGGAGAATTATATTTCTTTTTGGGACTTCAAATATTTCAAAAAGATTTTGGAAATGTTTTAAATCAAAGTAAATACATTGCTGATTTACTTAAGAAATTTGAACTTTAAAATAGCAAGACATTTACAACTCCTATTTGTACTAATATAAAACTTGATTTGGATGAAACTGGGAAATTAGTTGACAACAAGATATATAGAGGTATGATTGGTATTTTGTTATATCTTACTGCTAGCAGGCCAAATATAATGTATTCAGTATGTCTTTGTGCTAGATTTCAATCAAATCCCAAAGAATCTCATTTAACTGATGTTAAAAGAATTTTTAGATATTTAAAAGGAACTACTTTTCAATCTCTACTCTATCCTAAAACTTCTGATTTTAATTTGATTTCATATTCAGATGCTGACTTTGGAAGTTGTATATTAGATAGAAAAAGCACATCAGGAACATGTCACTTTTTAGGAAAGTCTTTAGTGTCGTGGTCTGGTAAGAAACAACATTCAGTTGCTTTGTCAACCGCTGAGGCAGAATATTTATATGTTGGTAGTTGTTGTGCACAAGTGTTGTGGATGAAAAACACTCTTATGGACTTTGGATTGATTTTAAATAATACACCTATTTTATGTGATAATACAAGTGCAATTAATATTTCAAAAAAATCCTATTAGTCATTCTAGAACTAAGCACATTGATATAAGGCATCACTTTTTAAGAGATCATGTTATTAAAAAGGATATATTTTTAGAATTTATAAATACAGAAATTCAATTAGCATATGTTTTTACTAAACCACTTCCCACTGCAAGGTTTGATTTTATTAAGGGGGATCTTGTTTTATTTAATTTTAAATTTTTTTTAAATTATAATTTTAAATATTATTTATTTTATTTTATTTTTTTTAACTTTATTTCCTTAATTGTGTAAATTTTATTTTGTTTTTAAATACTTTTTAAATTCAATTAATTATTTTTTTTTCAAAAAAGGTTTAACTTTTTGTTTTTTAATTTATGTTAAATTCGTCGCATACAATTTTTTTTTAAAAATAAATGTAATGATTATTGATTACATGGGAATCAAGGCTGTCACAGCCCTTTCGAATTTGAAAACATTTCATTTCCTCATAACAAAAACCCTTTCAAACTCGAAAACCACTTACTGTTGCACACCCCTAATCTTTGAATCTCCAAACCCTAAAATCTTCAAACCATCAGAAATCTACTCAATAATGGAAAAAGACCAAGCGAGCAGATGAGGCCGAGAGCAGTGAAGCGATGAAGCAAAATTCAGTTGGGAAAAAAAATTTCTATGTAATGTTATAGATCTGGAATGGCTATTCCAAACTATTCTGTTGTTGAAACAGGCTTTTTCTTTTCAAAACCTTGAGCAGAATTTCAGTAGTGAAAGGTCTGAGTTTATGTATGAGGTATAACTGCATTATTTCTTTAGAACAGTTCAGTTCAGTCTAGGTGAGGACAAAGACAATATGATTTCAAAGATTGAGGACAGAGATTTCTCAATCTCTTCTGTTGAAATAGGACAAATCTTGAATTTCCCGCATGAAGGAGTATATCATTTTGATTTGAAAAACATTGGAGAAGTTGTGCATAAGTCTGAGGACATTATTTCCTTTTTGTTTGGAACAACTAATGTTATGAAGATTCTGGTAAAGGATTTAGAACCATATCAGAAGACCTTGGTAAAATTCGTTCAGACTGGAATAACTCCCAAGATGTCCGAAATGGAAAATATTTTGCACCCTGATATGTACATAATGCATTTTCTGTTAAGTGACATCAAATTAAACTTCTCAAGGTACATGGTAGGGTACCTCAATTACTACTGTCAGAGCAAGGCACAAATGAACTTCTATCCTTTTGGAAGGTTCATTTCAAAGTTTTTGCTCAAGAAAGGATTGGTGAGACTTTTAGATGCGATAACAAGGTGTCATCACAGTAATACCTTTAGTGTTGGGACACTAAGGAAAATTGGTTATTTCTGGAGCACCATAAAAAGAAAAATCTTTCCAGTGGGGGAAGAAGAAGAAGAAGATGAATAAGAAGAGATAGCTTCGGCTCATCCTGACAAAGCTAAAGAAAAACACCTTGAAACCAGAGAAACTAAAAATGCAAGGAGACTTCGTTTTGAAATTGCAGAGGTTGAAGATGAAGGGAGTCAATAAGGACATCATGTAACAAGGAAAAGAGCTGCAAGAGATGAAGGGGAAATAGTGGTTTCTCAACCACTATCTTTTAAAGATATTTTGGGATATAGTTTTGTAAGGGATAAGCCTAATATTGTTGAACCTCAAGAAGAGATAACTCAAGTTGCAATGGATGTTGAAATAGAGAGACCCGGACCTGCTGTTGTTGAACCTGAAAGAGTTAAATCAGTGGATGAACTTCAAAATGAAACTCCAGTTGATGTTGTGAAAGAGGGAGTGCATGGAGGAGAAGTGGTCAGTCCTCTGGCTGCTCAGGAAGACAATGCTGCTGAAAATCTTGTTCAAAATGATATCATTATTTAAGACCATGCTGATGATGCATCAGATGTTCACACTGAAGTGTTTCAGAAATATTTTTCTTTGGAAGAGTCTAAGAAAGAATCTGAGGAAAAATCTGTAGACCAAGCTGAAAAGGGAGATGAAGAAACAGTTGCAGAATCTTTTCCCCTAGTGTTGATACATCAAATAAATGAAGACGAAAACCAAGCACATAATACTTCTACTTCACCTAATGAAGTATTTGAAGAAGTTTAAAATAAGTTACAAAGACTAGAAACTTAGAATGTTGCTCTAAGGAGAGCTTTGGAAATAGAGATTTTAAAATTTCAGAGACTGAAATCCAGCAGAGTTTCAAGAAATGAAGTTGAGAATTTCAAAAAGTAAATGTTGACAGAAGTGGTAAAAATGAAATCAAAAATGGTTTCGAAATCAGATCTGTCTGGTTTTAAAGATTATATGGAAACTTAGTTTGAATCCATAAGGTCCAATAGAGCCAGTAATTTAGGTACCTCACCTGACCTGACCTAATAATGAAATTTCAGGCTATTACAATTATAATGGGAAATATGAATGAGAGGTTGACTGATCTCTAATGTAACAATGCTCCATTATCAGTTTTGCTGGACAATCAGAATTATTTAGTGGATCAGCTGACATCTAGTGATCCAGGAATCAGAACAATATTAAATGAGATGTCAGAGAAGTTGTCAGTGTTTATTGAAAATGAAGAGAGAATGCATGAGTTTTTCAGAGTTAATTTAATCGAGGATATTCATATGACTCAAGAGAATAGAGAGCTCATTATCCAACATGGATATGGGATAATGAAGTGAATGATGGAAAAGCTCAAAAAAATCAAGGATGTTGTTCAGAGAAGATAGAACCTCTCTTAATCCTAATATCCCTTGATTCCTGTGTATATCATTATCATGAACATACTGCTGTTTTTGAATGAAAATTTATTCCTTGTCTATTTATTTATTTGTATGTTTGTTTATCTAATTTTACTGTTTTAAGTTTAAACATGCCAGTATACCAGATTACCTTACTGATAAACAGTTAATTATAGCATTTACCTACAGTTCAGTACAACATTAAATGTGTTAAAATCCATGATTTATTATTCTTGTTGATATCACAAAAAGGGGGAGAAATTTGGATAAACACAAAATTTTATTTTATGATTTTAAAACCTTATTTAAATGATTTCCTATATATTTAAAATGTTTGGGATTGATACAGATTTGTACTTATACAGAAAACTATTTTAAGTTATTAACAGTCATCTATTATAAAGGAAAATTTTCTTTTACTTTTTATTTGGGAGAAATTTGAAAAAATGTATTTTATTCAGAGGGAGAAATTTGGATAAAACTAAAAACTTTTATTTTATTCTTTACTTTTATTTTTAAAGAAAAATAATTGTATTCTATTTTTATAAATAAAGGGGGAGAAATATATTTATTAATAATACAATGTTTATTTATTGAAATGATTTTGTTAAAATTAAATATTGTTTTATCTTTTCTAAATTCTAAATTATAAGTAACTAATGTTGAAAGTTAATTTCATTTAATTAGTCTTATTTTTTTATGGGTTTTATGATCATCAAAAAGGGGTAGATTATTGAACATGTGTTGTTTTCAACAATACATATTTAATGGGGGTATTGTTGAGAACAATACTCTATCTCTTTTTGATGATTTTGATGTTCACAAATACCCTTTAATTTTTTTCTAATAATTTTATTTTAAGTATTTTATTGGAATTATATATTATATATATTTTCATTTTTGGAAGAATATTCAAGTGTTTACATAGCGTGGAATGATTGCTAAACCATTCGGGAATCAATTTAAAGTATTCTAGAAACACTATTCATATCTTACGTTTGGAAAGAGTAGCATAAAGAAAGAAAGGAAAGCATAGTGTAAAGAAATAAAGGAAAGCATTGTGTAAAGAAATAAAGGAAAGTGTGACATAAAGAAATAAAGGAACCCGTTGTTTACTCTTTAAAGATTATCATAAAAGTATGGTTAAACAACGATTATTTATTAGCAAAGTATGAAAGAAAAAACCTACGTAAAGAAAAACCCTACGTGAAGAAGAACCCTACGTTAGGAAGGAACCCTACATTTGGGATATTGAGAAATTAGGAAAGAATAAACATTACGTAAATCTTTAATGTTTTGTTTGTTTCTCAAAAGTATAGTTAATCAACCTTACTTATTTAAACAACATTATGTTACTTAAAAAAGTATGGATCGTACACCTTATGTTTGGAAGCTTAGAAAAGTATGATATACATTTGGATATGGAAGGGAAAAGTAAGGATGGTCATCTCTATGTTTGTGGTCAACCTTACGTTCGTCATCAACCTTACGTTTATGAATGCGACATCAAACCTATGTTTGACCTATGTTACGTTTTAGAGGATGCATGAATTGCAACTCAACCTTACGTTTGGCGTCGGGAATTTAAAGTTGATATTTTTGTTCAATGGTCTGCAAGCGATTGATCAGGATAATTTTAAGCCGGACTAAATGATGATTTTGAAGTGTGTCCTTGACAATTTCAGAACCGTTTGAAGGATTGATTTAACCGGAGCTTCTCATGGAGAATATTATAGAGTATTCCGACTGCTCATATTAATTCACAAGTTTGAATATTGTGAGTCAAAGGGCGATTTTTGGGGATCTGATTTTTCAGAGGAAGCACTCGATATATCTGTTTTGATTTTGAATTTCAAAATATATTACACAGCATAACAAAAACAAGGGTGATATATGAAAAAGTGTATAGAGATCGATATAGAAAAGATTTTAAAGAAGAACACATAGCGATCAAGAATGCAAGTGAAGATACAATCATTGTATTGGAAAGAAAGATCTACTGCACAGACAACGCTATTTCTGAAGAGAGAAAACAGATACAAATCAAGATAAAAAGATCTCCTGATTACAAAGAGTGACTACAATCTGTTTTGTTGAAGAAGAAGGAACACAATATAGGATTCATCTATTTGTCAACGACAATATTTTTTGAATCTAATGCTGCTTATGTTGCGATTATATTTTTTATATCTACTGCAACCAGATTGACTCATAATTGCTTTGACTTCAAGATCAATATTTCTGAAGACGACGATCCATCTACTGCCAATTGCATTCTTTTGCAATTGTGAATATCAACTGTAAAAGTTCTTTCTAAATGAAAACACTTTTATCTTGAGTGACTAGCTTCTTGTACTAAGATGATTAGGTTCATGTTTGAACAAGAAGGATTTTTTTCCTGATTATTGTAAAGGTATCAACTGCCTATTCTACATTTTTGGATGGTCTGTGGAAAAAGGACCAAATAGTAAAAATCGCAAAGCTCGTGGAGTCGAGCGTTGGTGGAGTGGACTAGGGGCCTTATATTCCCCAAACCACTATACATATGTGTGTACCTAATTTTACTTATTCCTCTGCATTATCAAATCTAATAAAGCATAGAGGATAGAACTCGATCAATCGAAGAGTTAATGAAAAATCTGAAAGACACAATTCACCCCCGCTTGTGTATAATCTGAATATTCAAGATCCACCAGTTCCACATATGGTCTATGGTATGATCCATGTCCTTACTATATTGTAATGTTTACTTCTCAATTTTAGTGTCCATTATTCTTTTCTTTTTTTACATTTTATCGTGATATAAAGATTCTAGTAGAGCCACTAGCTTGACCTTATCATTTAGAGACTTCTACTATTAGTTATCACCTTCTTATTCACATCTTCTAATAGTGTGATTTTATTCTTATGATAAATAGGTCATTTTTCTAGTCTCATCATTATGGAAATTATATACTATAAAATCATCTCTATTATGGATTGATTATTTAATATCCAAGAATGGGAGTACTTATAACATTGTAGCATGTTCTACTGATGAGAATATTTATTGAGAGTCACTTACAATGGTGATTTAGGAAATTGTGTTTAATTCTTGGGTATTCACAACCTATTACCCACAAGTTGTTGACTTTATCTCTATATTCTATACATGATATAGATGATAAGTTTCTTAAAATTTTAGTGGTATTTATTAATGTTAATATATGATTTATTTCAGTTTTTCCCTTATCAATATACGATTTTCTAAGGATTCGATGGGGATTTATATGGTTATTTTTATTAGATCGGTGCCTTTTATAGTTTATTAAGTAACCCGACAGAGCTCGGGGGGTGTAGTGAGAAGATTGTTTTGTTGAAAGGTTTTATTGGGCATAATGTGGAACATTTGTAAAGTAGGGAAGAGTAAAGTAATTCTTAAAAGTTTATCAAATTTATATATATAATCATATTTAGATTCATGATGAACAAATATATATATTACAACATTCAAGCATCAATAGAAATAAAATGTTCTACTAGTTATTTTTTTGGGGGTGATAAATGCCCTTACTTTGTTAAAGGGATTCATGAACTAGATTGTGGTGGTATTCATTGATAACAAACTAATATTATTTGGGTGAGAGGGTGATCAAATTTTTAATTTGATTATTATCTTAAATATTTTTTTAGAGGATCAATTTTTCACTAAACTCTCAAATATTTAAATTTATCTTAATTAAGTGTCTCTCCTAAATATATTATATATAAGGGTATAGTAGAACTTTCCCAATGTAAGGAATGTTTTTATGGTTTTTGTGATCATATTGGAACAAAATTATTATGTTATTTGATAACCTTAGTAAAATATTTGTTTTTATCTGGTGGATTATATATTTGAAAAGCTATATTTGATGTGGTTTTTTTTGAAGGGATATGGTGAAATCAACTACCATTATTAATAAAAATTTTACTAATTCTTCATTCATTTAGGGAGTACCAAAATAGAAATATTGATTTCGGGAACTTTCAAGACCATGTGTTTCCAGGTAGTGCACCAAATAAATTTTATGAAGGCATTGAGGGCACTATCTTATCTAGGGATATATAAAGGTATTCCCATGAGGTGAAACTTGGGTAGAATGATTAGATATTTGAAATTAGGACACCTAACAATGAATGAGACATTAGTGGTGTAGGGATAACTAATCATGGTATCCTTAATGTGTGTAAACTCTAGATACATGGTATAGTAAGTTTCTCCATAGGTTTTGGATTTATGTCTCTTATGTTTTGGAAAGTGTTATAATGGGAACTGTAGTTAATAGAGAATGGTTCTCTAAAAAATTTGGGGCTATATTATTCAGATTGTGGTAGAATGGTTCACTAAAACCCTATTTTTTTTGTTTCTTGGTGGTTTGAGGATGAGAGTGTAATTACTATATGTACTCATCTGTAGCTTTCATAAATGATAGACAATATGATAACTTGGGATTTTTTAATAGAAGATGCTAGTTTTATGGGAGTTAGAGGTGTGGATGTGTGATTTTGAGTTGATATAGAAAATATTACATGGGAGGGTACAAATTTACCCAGTTTTTTGTGCTAGTGACTATGGTATGGGTGTTTTTTTAGGAAATAAAAACTTGTAGAATAATACCTTAAGAAAAATTCAACCATGAGTCACTTTTGATATTGGTGTAAAATTTTCACTATTACACTTGGTAGTAGAGTTCGATACCTATATATTGTTATCAGGTTATATTTATCTAAACCACACTTTAAATATGGGAAGTGTAATGCCCACATGGGTGGTACCTTGTTAATGAATCATTTCAGTGTTTATTTCTATGGTTTTTTTCTTCACTTCATTACATTAAATAGATTATATATGTATAAAAAAAAGATTGACGTGATAAATTTTGAAATTTTTATGCGATGTGCGCATGTGATTTTATTGAGGTATTACTTTGAATTTATTTTGCGTCGATAAATAATGTAAGATGTAAAAATCATGGGAATGAAATTATAATAGAAGTGATAAAAAGAGGATATTTTTTCTGGGTTTTTGGTTTTTGGGGTTCCCATAGAATTTGAACCTCCAACAAAGGATAGAGTGCATCTTTGAGAATAAATGGGTTAAATGTTTAAATAATTTGAAGACATGTATTTTCCCATTAGTATGACTTAACTCATTCATGAACATCAGAGTCACAAACCATTAAAATGGTATAATTTTTAAACTCACTGTTGTTCACAATGTTGGAAATAATTTATGTTTGTTATGTTAATATTAGGGAATATTGTGTAACTTCAAGTTGGGATCTGGTTAAATTTTAATCAGTTTAAATTTTAAGGGGTTTATAATTCTTATTTAATAAATAATTATTTATCTTAAAAATGTGAATTTTAATATCTCTTAAATATTTCTCTCGCGGTTTGAAAATGGTATCCTAGGGAAGTGGGCTACATGATGGTGTTGTAAGACCTAATATTCAACTATAATAAATAAAAACTTCACCACAATAATTATTATATAATAAAAATTATATTATTTCATCATAATAGTACAACACATAATAGTAAAACATAAAGAAATAAAATTACATTTATAATAAGAGATGTTACTAGTGCTACCAAAAACATTATTATACAGGGAAACATTATAATCATGAACTCTAAAGGATCATTCTCTAAAAAATTAAAAATATATAAGATACATTACTATTATGAAGAAAACAATAATCATTATAATATTATTTCTATTATAACTAAAAGGAGGTCAAAAATTATTTTAGATAATAGAATGATGTTTCTATATATTGGGTAATATGACCATCGAAAGAGTAAAGTGACTGCTTGAATCTATATATTAGGAATAATACCATTGTAATAGTAATATAATTGTTATTTATATGTGTTCCTAATAAGATATATAAAATCATTTTGTAAATATAAAAGGACTCGTCCTTAAACATTACATAAACTTGGGTTTTAGTCAAGAATTTACTTTCTTTCGCATTGAATATATTTTCAGGTTTAGAGTTTTAGATAATTAGATCATAATTCATAAATAGAATCCCACATTCAAAAAAACTAGATACTACTAAAATTGTATCCATTTATTCTATAATAAAAAACATTTACAACAAAACATTATTTCTTTTTCATGAAAAATAGTCATAACATTCAACATGGATTCCTTCTTTTTTGTTACCCATCCTTATACCATATGAGAGAAAATTTAAAACATGAAATGAAAATAAAATTCTCAGTATGGGAAATAAAAATAAATAAAGAAATTGTTTGTGTAGCAATACCTTTATACCCCTGAATATGTTTTCACATAGTTATACATTTTACCCATATAACATATGCTCATTAACTCACCTCATGAAATAATAAGTATAAGGACCCAGCCTTAAACATTATATTATCTTTATTTAATTCAAGAATTCACATTGAGGATCTTTTCAGGTTTAGAGTTTTAGAAAATTAATCCATAACTATTACATTACATCTCAAATATTACAAGGTAGACACTTCTACTCAATCCATTTTTTAAAAAATAATAAAACTCCTTAAATTTATCAATAATTCCTTTATGGATATAAAATTATTGAAAAATTATTTTCACTTAACCTTCCTTATACCCTATGAAAAATATTTCAAAAACCTGGGATGAGCATAAAAACCTCATTAAGGGATATAAAATAAGGAAAGTAAACATTAGTTCATGAATATATACAAATCAATGAAACCATACTTTTTACTAATAAAACATAGTCTCTTTAACATAACTCATGTAATAATATGATTTATTAATAAATTATAGAAATCATAAATCAGAATGGAAACTTGTGGCATCAATAATATACTTACATTGGAGCTTTCAAAGCTACATTTGCAGTAACCTTCATGGTTACGTTTGCAATACCCATCACAATATATTTCCAAAATCTATATGGAGAAACTTTATCATTAATCTCTTTCATGTTACAGAATATATTTCATAGATACCACATTTTGACCCACCCTTGGTTTATCACGGAACCACCCTTATACATATGAAATTCCCAAGAACCATAACATAATCACAACTCATAAAACAAACATAAAGGAAAGATAACATTTCCACATTCCAATAACTATATATTATTTCAAGAAATTGACATAATCAATGCCCTCTCTCAAAAAAATTTTAAATAACAAAATATGTAAAAAGGTAATATGGTAATTATTTTCTTTTTAAAAACATTATTCCTGGTAAGGAAGATAAATATCAAATAATCCTCATGGTATTGGAAAGGTCGTTGTCGCAGTATATGTTAAGCAGAAACATTACTTTTGTCACTAAGTAAAGCACTTCATAGAAAAATTGATTCCATTTTAATGAAATTAAACATCAAAGGGGGTTTTACACAGTATAAAATAAAGTCATTTATAAATCAAAATATGCCCCAATGAAAGGAAATTAAGACGAAGTCCCTTACCTTGAGTCTGGCTTGTCTTGTTGGTTCTTTATATTCCTGAATAAAAAACAATGGTTAATTTCTACTTTATTTTCAAAAAAAATCAAGTTTATTATTCATTTTATATTACTTAACATCATGTTATAAAAATTACATAATTATTTATGTTCATATCATTCGTTTTGAGGATATTCGGTACTTGAGTTGAAAATAAACTTGTTTTGATATTAATTATCTATGTATAAAAAATTCCAACATCACCATAAAGTTATTCATGATTGAAATATAATATATATATATATATATATATTATATAAATTGACAATAGTCCATAATATTTGGAGATAATAAGTGAAATGCACTATTCATGAAGACAGTAGGCCGTACGTACGCATGAACGCTACATTCATTTATTTTTCTTATTAAAGGAATGAAAAATAAATGATACAGAGGTATATTATAATTCCATTATAATAGAATATTTTATATATATTACATAATTTCCTTAATTCCATCCTTTATTCATTCAATTTATGGAATGAATGAGTCATATAACTTTGAGGGGGTGGTAGTTCACACTTCCTCAAAGGAAATTATCGTATTTACAAATTATGGAAAGCATAAAGGTAAGATGTAAATATAAATTCCAAATCATAGAGACAATATAAATATAATATATATCGTATAAAATTTTTTTTCCATGCTAATGGACCCCATTATAGGTGGTCGGAGAAAATTGAACAATCATTGTTTCGTGAGGAGTAGTTCGTCGTACATAGAAACAGTATGTTCATATCCATTAGAGGGAGGTTTTTGTAAGTGTAGTTCGAATATTTCTCATAAAAATACCCTAGTATATTTAGGATACAGTTTTTGTTTTGTAATAAAAGAATAATAAGAGCATAAATAGTGTATGAGGAAAATAAAAGAAAAGAACTTGAGAGAATACATTACCTCTAAATCGGGAAACTTTTTTGATTTGAGCCAAAGGGCTTTCTAGAATTGTCTTTTGTCCAATGTAAGGATTGTATGATTAAATAAGGGATGTTGGGAGACTATTTGGGAATAATTTTTACGATATAAGTGGATTTAGAGGTGTGAGTTATATGGGTAGAGATGGTGGCGTTTTATAAGAGGGAGGAGGGGCACTTTTAGGAAAGTCCAGAAATATTAATTTATTATAAATTCAATTTTGATTAAAATTTATTTGAAACTCATTTAATTCGAAATAAGATGACTTGGGTTTGAATAAAAATCATCTAATAATTTTTATACAAGTTTTGAATATATTTTTTATCCTTATATTTTTGGTTTAACTCTTATTTTACCCTTTTTAATCTTATAATGAATCATGTTATTTACACATTGTGGGTTAATCAAATACCATATCATGTCAAAAAACATACAAAAAAGTAATTTCTGACATATTTGTCCTTTTATTAACCATTCTGACAAATATTATATTATTAGGCATTTAATATCATTTAATAAACTATTTTATATTTTAAGTAATGAATTATGTCAATTTTGGACACTATTCATACTTGACTTTTTAAAAAATTAATAAAAACCTGATTCCTTAAAAAAAGGAATTAACAAAAAAATAATCTATAAATTTCAACTATAAAATTCTTGGATGGAATCAATATAATTAGTATTTATATTCAAAGATATAATTTATATAAACCAATATTAAAATTGTTTTAGTAAAAGATACCTCTGTATGTTATATTTCTCTTTACTTTAAATTAATTTGTATAAAATTTCATTTTCACACCCAAGTGGCTCTATGGGGTCCCAAAATCGACCCAAGTGTGCCCATGGTCATAAAAATCTCATAAAAAAGGATTAGGACATGTGTTGGAGTATTTTAATATAATATTTTATTTTAAACTTATTTAACAGATTTACCCTTTAACCATGGTAAAAATAATAATTACTGAAGTTACAATTCATAATGTCCAAAAATAAAAGGTACCTATTCACTCAATTTGGAACTTATGAATCCAAATATAGAATATTTTTTTCCAAATTCAAAACACATAATTTTTAGTTAATTTAAAATTAATTCTTGTTGTCAAAACGAAAAAGCGGGTGTTTAAGAAGTAATAACTATCAAAAGATTGACATGTGTTTTTGTCCAATTTCAATGGAAAATTACTTTAAAAGAACAAAATTAGATTAAATGATTAAAACATAATACAATTACACTTTAAAACGAATTAAAAGGACAATATAACTTTATAAATAAATTAGATTAAAAAACAGTTTTTAATTAAAATGCAGTATTTTTCACTATTCGTTAAAAAAATAAACATTATCACAAAAATTTTAAAAAAAATTTAACCAAATTAAATTTTATTGTCTCACTTCTATATAATAATATTATTTTTTAAATAGAACATATTTTAATGACAAAAAATAAATTTAAAAAGTGTTCTCAAATAAAAGACGGTAAAACTACATTTTTTGAAAAATACTTCTTTTATCTAAAAAATTGAATTTGTTCTTATATCATATCTAGAAAACATATAAGATTAATTTAAAACACTTAATTGAAAATATAAAATATATTTTTTATAAAATAAAAATCCATAATGGGTGATATGATTTTATAAACACGATTATTCTCTTTTTAAATAGGTTTTTATAAAAAAGAATCCTTTATATTCAATTGGTTTTAATTTCCATTTATAAAAAATTTGTTAAGAAATGAATCATTATTTAAACATGTGTAAACTATATTTTTAAATTCATTTGATACTATTCATTCTCTCCATTCTAATGATTAGTCGTTAACTACCATTTAAAATAATAATAATAATATTGTATTAATTTTCAATATAACTCAATGTTGTGTGAAACATAAGATTTAGGAGAAAATAATTGTTGCGTGTCGAGTAAACTATCAAAAAAATTGTTCCCATTAACATAAAATTAATATTTATTAATAAATATTAATTGAAAAGAAAAGGTATTATCCTATAAATAACTGGGTCATTACATCATTCCCTCATTTTGGAAATTGTGTCCTCGTAATTTTAAAAGGTGGCTTGGAAACTTCATTAAAAATACCACATCAGAAAAAGAGTCGAAAAAATATCATATTAGAAGAATGAAATATAAGTAAAAAAGGTCACCCAAGAAAACATATTCTAGGATTCCATGTATGAAAATATAGATATAGAAGAAAAACTAACCATCAAGTTCTGATGGGGAGTGATAGAAAACATGATCAAGAGAAAGTTAAATACTAGAAAACCATAAACTTATGATGGGTTAAACAGTCTTTGATCCCCCAATATAAAAAGTAAACAGACAACATATTTTTTTTAGTTCCTTTTAATAAAGTTGAGGAATTTATTTATGAGATTGGCTAAGAACATAAGAAAATATACTTACATTTCAAGTAGTGTTTCATCCTTTAATAAATTTCTACCACAAACTCATCTTTTCTCCAAATGATGAGTATTCAAGATGACATGGTCACACCTAAAGCGCTAGAATCAACTTCTAGAGAATTACATAATCCACAAAATATAAACTATATACTTCTTCTTGTCTATATACATTAACTAAAACCAAAATTTTTATCACAATATCATATAATCCCCAAAAAGGATAATCCTTTATAAAAAGATATAATACATCTAATCTTCAAAATTCGACAAAAAATACCAAAAGTTCAACAAATATCATTCAATAAACAATTGTATATAAATTTTTTAAATATAATCCAAACTAATATTGAAACCCAAAAATCAAAATAATTTGATCACATATTTTTTAAAGGTAAATATTAACATTTATCTCAAAATAACATCGACTACTCTTAAAGTATCATACTAAAAATTAATTAACCTAATAACATATTCTCCAAGATAGGTTAATAATTTCCATAAATAAACCAAATATCTAAAATTAAATAATAAAAACATATATTCTTCCTAAATAAAATTCAACCATTACTCCTCATATGAAATTCCATAGTATTCTATTTTCCTTAGGCATATAGTGTTCATAAAAGAGAAAATGTCTTAAAAAATAAACTTTATGACTTAATAACCAAATAATTTTCATATACTAAGGATATCCATTTGATAAAACATAAGTTCAAAGATCAAATTATTCTTAATATATAAAATAATTTAACTAAAACAAATAAATCATACTTTCCAGGGACTTCACGTAGGCCAGTGGTAGGCGATGCACCCTTGTTGCCCTTTAGTTGTGGGTTTGATTCCCATGGCCTTGTCGGACGTGGTGGGTAGTCTCCCATCCAGCGGGTTGTCCATTTTATAAAACCATATCAATATTATAATATTTTCATAAATAAGATAATTACCTCAAAAATAAGTGTAATCTGATTTATCCTCAAAGGATATCTAATACCTTTCATTTTGCATCCCAAAAAGTAATAACTCATAATTGCCTCAAATTCTAGGAAAATATAAACCCTATTTGTTCTTTATAACAATATCCAGAAAATAAAATATAATATTTCCTCAATTAACAAAATTAGGGGTTAAAAATACTAGATGTCTTCCAAAGTAATTCCATCATTAATAAATTAAACATATCATTATTTATAGATCTAACATAACTCTTTAATTCCTAAAATGTAGAAATCCTAATCATGAAACATTATTTATGATCCTTCATCCATGTTTTTTCATAGTATTTTTTATACCTCTTTCCTACAAATAAAATCATGACTAATTTCCTAATATTAAATAATTCCAAAACAAGAGCTAAGAAATAATCCATAACTTTCATTGGTCATTTTCAGTTTCCTCATCTTCAATTGGAATGGAATTAGGTATTGGTAAACATATATTTGTATGGTCTAACTAATTACATTCTTGAACCTTCTTTGTATGACATCTATTTGTGTAATTATCATGCACACCACATTTAAAACATTTAGTTGATCCCTTAGAAGGAACTTATTTCAATTTCCTAGAGTAAACTGTGCATTTCCATGTTCCATGGAAGGTTATTTATTTATAACAATCATTACCACATCTATATAATCTTCCCATCCCTTTGATGCATTTTACTATGTGTATCTTTCCACATCCTTGACATATATGTTTTTGAATATACTGACCTTTATGATTATTACCTTAACTTCCATAGAGATTTGTTTCTCGCAAATATGATGCCTCCAAAAAAACACCAAGGTTCAAATGGTAAATCATTACTCCAGATAGTTGGTTGAGAATAACCACAAGAGTTATCATTTCAGTTCTCATTTAATTCTATTACTTATTTATAAAACCACCATAGTTTCATTCGCATCCCATGTTACTTTGGTGCATGCTTGATCCAATCATATACTCTAAAACCAAAAAGATCAGTGTGAGTATATCAGTAAAATCATCATATACTATATTATGAGGAGGGTAAACACTAATATATACTTATTCATGTTATCTTAAACTCATTAAATTTATCTAAAATAACTATGACTCTTTCTAATATGCTAACCACTATGGTTATGTCACTTATGCTTAAATAACACCCTAACCTCTAAAGTTATCTAAACTGTCCTCTTATAGAAACTATAAGGCCCAATCCCTAAACATTACATAATATTTAGTTAATTAAAGAATTCACATTGAGGATCTTTCCAGGTATAGTTTTTTAGAGAATTGTGCAATAACTATTACATTACATCTCAAACATTACAAAGTAGACACTTCTACTCTATCAAATTTTTTCACAATAATAAATCTCCTTAAATTAAACAAGAATTGTTTCCTTGAAAAAAAATCTTCTTGAATTTTTCCATTATTTTACCCTTATCTATACCCTATGAAAGAAAATTTAAAACCTCAGTATGATTATAAACATTTGAGTAAAGGATATAAAATACGGAAAGAAAACATTAGTCCATAAATATATACAAATCAATGAAATTATAATTTTTACTCATAAAACATAAGATATTTAACATACCTCATGAAATCATAAGATTTATGAATAAATCATAGAAATCATAAATCATAATGGAAACTTTTGCCATCCATATCATACTTACATTGTAGTTTTCACAGCTATATAGGGAGTAACCTTCATGGTTATTTTTGAATACCCACATATATTCCCAAAATCTCTTTGGAAAAACAAAATTGATTACCTCCATCATTTTATCCAAATTCATTGGAGATCTATCATAGGTTCACCGACCTTCATTTTATCACGGAACCACCCAAATACATAAGAAATTCCCAAGAACCAGAACATAATCATAACACATAAAAGAAGCATAAACGAAAGATAAACTTTCCACATCAAAATCTCAATATATCATTTCAAGATATTGAAATAATCTATTACATCTCTCAAAAACATTCTAAATACAAAAATATGTAAAAATGGTATACGGTATTTTTTTCTTTTGAAAACATTTCGGCTTGTTATAGTATCTAAATATCAAATAATGCATGCGGTAGTGGAGAGGTCATTGTCACCACGTACGTTGAGAAGAAATATTCATTTTGTAATTTAGTAAAATATTTCATAAAAAAGATTACCATTGAATGAAATTAAAAGTAAAAGGGGTTTATAAACCGTATAAAATAATGTCGTGTATAAATCAAAATATTCCTCAATGAAAGGAGATTGAGACAAATTCCATAACCTTGAGTACAGCTTGTTACGTTCATTCTTTATATTCTTGAATAAAAAACATTGGTTAATTTAAAATTGCTTCCAAACCATTTTCAATTTTATTTTTCATTTTATATTACTTTTCATCATGTTAAAAAAATTATATAATTAATTAAGTTCATATCCGTCATTTGGTCGATATTCGGTACTTAGGTCGAAAATAATTTTGTTTTGATGTAAATTATTCATGTTGTCAAAAGTATATCACCACCAGAATAATATTAATGTTTGAAATATCAAATATATCTAGTATATATAAATTTATATTAGTCCATAATATTTTAATATAATAAGTGAAATGTACCGTTCATAGAGACGGTAGGTCGTACGTACGCATGAACACTACATTCATTTATATGTCATATTAAAGTAATGAAAAATAAATGATACATAGGTATAATATAATTAAATTATAATATCATATTTTATATATGTTACATAACTTAATTAACTCCATCCTTTATATATTCCATGTCTGGCATGAATGATTCATATCACTTTGAGGGGGCGGTAGTCCGCACTTCCTTAAATGAGATTATCCTATTTACCTATTTTGGAAAACATAAAGGTATGTTGTAAATAAAAATATAGAATAATAGAGACAATATAAATATAATCAATATTATATATAATATATTTCCATCATAATGGTCACCATGAGAGGTGGTAGGAGAAAATTGAACAATCATCGTTTCATGAGGCATTAGTTCGCCGCACACAGAAACAGCATGTTCGTATCTATTAGATGGAGGAGTGTGTAAGTGTAGTTCAGATCCTTCTCATAAAAACATCCTAGTATATTAAGGACACTTTTTTTTGTTATATAATCAAAGAATAATAAGGTAATAGGGAGTGGATAATGAAAATAAAATAAAATAACTTGAGAAGAGATGTTACCTCTAAATCCGGTAAATTATTTTGATTTGATCCAAAAGGAAATCTTGAAACGCCTTATGCCCAAGGTAAGGATTATAAGAGGAAGGGAGGGATTTTGGGAGCTTATTTGGGTTAAATTTTATGTGATCCAAGGGGCTTTAGAGGAGTGAGTTATGTGGGTATAGGTGGTTTCCTTTTATAAGAGGGAGGAGGGGCACTTTAGAAAAGTTTAGAAATATTAATTTATTATAAATTCAATTTCGAATAAAAATCACCTGAAACTCATTTTATTAAAATATAATTTAATTTTGGTTCGAGTAACCATCATAAAATAATTTTTATACTAGTTTTGAATATTTTTTTTATCCTTATATTTTTGGTTTAATCCTTATTTTACCCTTTTTAATCTTATAGTGATATCATGTTATTTACACATTTTGGTTTAATGTAATTATCATATCATGTCATTATACCCACAAAAAAGTCATTTATGACATATTTGGACTTTTATTAACCATTTGGAAGAGGGTTATATTTTAAGGAATTTAATTTCATTTAATAAACTATTTTTTGTTTTAAGTTATGAATCATGTCAATTTTGGACACTATTCATACTTGACTTTTTTAAAAATTCATGAAAACCAGATTCCCTAGAACCAAAGGCATTAAATAAAATATAATAGGTCAATATCATTCATAAAATTCGTTTATGGAATCAAAATATTCAAATTACATTTATTTTAATATTTATATTATCATTTATTTTAATCCTTAATTAATGAAACAATCATTACATCATCATTGTGTCACAAATAAATTTATTTATTTAATATTTAAAGATTATAAATAAAATACCATAATAAATGAAATCTTTTCAGATTTATAATAAATATTTATAGTCAAAGATATCAGGTATATAATCCTATATTAATTTTTTTTGTAAAAGAAGCATGTTTGTGTTATATTTCTCTTTACTTTAAATTAATTCTTATAAAATGTCATTTTCACACACAAGTGGATCCACGGGGTCCCATAATCAACCCTAGTATGACCATGGTTAGATATATCTCATCCAATAGGATTAGGAAATGTGTCAGGATAGTTTAATATAATATTATATTTTACCCTTATTTACCATATTTACCCTTTAACCAAGGTAAATAAAATAATTATTGAAGTTACTATTCATAATGTACAAAAAAACATACCTATCAAAAAAAATTGGACCTTATGATACCAAATATGTAATAAAATTTCAAAATTTCAAAATAAATAATTTTCAGTAATTAATTTAAAATTAATACTCATTGTCAAAACCAAAAAGAGGGTTTTATAGAAGTAATAACTATCAAAAGATTGACATATGTTTAGGTCCAATTTCACTGGGAAATTACTTACAATTACCTAAATTAGGTTAAATGATAAAAAATAAATCTCATTACAGTTTAAAACAAATTAAAATGAAAATATATCTATATAAATAAATTCGATGAAAAGAGAGATTTTAATTAAAATGTAGTATTTTTAATTATTCATTAAAAAATGAACATTATGAGAAAATTACCAAAATTTAACCAAACTAAATTTTTGTGTTCCTATTCTATATAAAAGATTTTATTTTATCAAATATAACATATAAAAGTGACAAAAACTAAATTTAAAAAGGCTTCTCTATCAAAAGGCGGTAAAACTGCATTTTTAAAAAAATATTTCTTTTATATGAAAAATTGGATTTGATCTTATATAATATTAATAAAACATATAAGATGAATTTAAAAAAAATTATTGAATATATAACATATATTTTTAATTAAATAAAAATCAATAAATGGTGATATGATTTTATAAACACAATTATTCTATTTTTAGATAGGTTTTAATAAAAACACATACTTTATATTCAATTGGTTTTTATTTCCATTTATTTAAAATTTTGAAACTAATGAATCATTATTTAAACATGTGTAAACCATATTCCAAAATTCAGACGATACTATTCATTCCTGACATTCCAACGGCTAGGCATTAACTACCATTTAAAATAATAATAATATTATTGTATTATTTTTCAATATAACTCAAAGTTGTGTGTGATGTAATATTTCGTAGAAACCCATTGTTGTGTGTCAAATATGATATCGGAAAAATCATCACATTTAAGGTAAAATTAATATATTACTCATAAATATTAATAGAAAAGAAAAATTATTATTCTATAAATACCTGGGTCATTATAAAAAGTTACCTGTAAAACCCCATAGAAAACAAAAATCATAAAGGTAAATTATGGAATCATTTCTATATCACTCTTACATATATGTTATATCTCATGGATATATAGGGATTAACCTTAATTGTTACATTTGGAATACCCACCATAATATATTCCTTTAATCTCTTGGGATAAACCCTACCGATTAACTTTGTCTCATTACCTAATTCATTGGAGAGCTATAACAACATCACCCACCCTATGTTTATTATGGAACCACCTTTACTCATAAACAACTACCAATAAACGTAAAAAATCAAAACACATAAGGATTTCATAAATGAAACATTTTTAAGGAAAATAACCTTTTCATTTTGAAATCACTTTTCATTTTTACAAATTCTAGCAATCATATATGAAAAAAAAAATTTGAAAAGAAAATTATAAACATGTAATGTAAACTTTAAAACATTATTGAATATTGAAATATAGAAATTAATCTCAATTAATATATTTTAAAAACATTCCTTTTCGCTTTTGTAAAAATGGATAAAAGAGTAACTTTAAAAGTTGTTTTTAAAATAAAGTCCCTTACGTTGAGTCTGACTCATAATGTAAAATCTTTATCTTCCTAAATAATAAAATTAAATAATTATTTACTTTATTTAGAAAATTTTTAATTCTTATTATTCATTTTATATCACTTATTGTCATATTATAATATTTATTTAATTATTTATGTTCTTATTGATCATTTTGATGATATCCGTACTTGAGTCCAAAATGACATTTAGTACGATGTCAATTTTAAAATTGGTCATTAGTACAACATATTAGAAAAAATATTCATTAAATTGTTATAATTTTTATAAAAAAAATTATATTTTTAAATCAATCAATTATTTATGGATATAAAAAATGAATTACATTATAATCATGGAGACGGTAGGTCATACGTACGCATGAGTGATGTTTCCATTTATCAATGATCATTATGGAAAGAAGGTAAGTATAATTTTATCTTTAAATAATGACAATAATATCATAAATAAAATATTATTTATTTAAATATAATTATATATATCATTCATGTGGTGTGGTGATGAAAAACGAATCACATCGCTTCGTGGAGGTTATAGTTCACACGTACGCACGAACGACGTTATCATTTTTATGTTCATAGAAAGGTTATAATTTAAATGATATATTATTCTTTAATAATGGTAAATAATTCCTTAATATTACATATAGACATTAATTCCTTCATTAGGACTATTATTGAGAGATGGTGGTGGAAAATAAATTATATCGGCCCACAAGGTAGTAGTATGCCGTATGCATGAATGATTAATTATTTTCTCATTTTATGGAAGTAGAGATAAACTATAGAAATTTTATTGAAATAATAATATCTATTTATATTTATGATAATTTAGTTATTATTTCATCATGATTTAATTATATTTGTAGGAATTGGAAGATGAAATCAAAAAAAATATTTGATTAAAACAATACCTCTTCCCCGGAAGACCTCCTTTTCTTAGCACCTTAATACCACTAAGGATGAATTTATTCCTAAAATAAGAACTATATAATATTTTCTAGGATTATAGGAAGGAATTTAAGTAGATATTTAATGAACCAAATAGGTTTTTAAGTGTAAATAAAAGAGAAAAAGAGATTCCCTTTTATAAGATAGGGGAAGAGCACACTAGAAATTCTTCAAAATAATAAATTAATATAAATTATTTTTCTATTAAAAATGGATCCAAAACAGATTTATTTATAATATATAAAGATCGTGGATCTTATTAAACTCATAAAATGAAAATTATATAAGTTTTTACTATTTTTAAATCTATTATTTTTGTTTTAACCCTTACTTAACCTCTTTAATTCTTACCGTGACAACATGTGTTTTTACACATTGAAGGTTAATATAGTTACAATAAAATTCCAAATGAATCATTTCATAAATTTTAAACTTATCCTAATTATTTTTTCAAATATTAGGATATTTTTATAATATATATAATAATATTTTTACCCTGAATTACCCGATTAACCCTTAACCGTGGTAATAGAAATTACTAAAGTTACTATTCCTAATATCCAAAAATAAAAGAGAACTATTTAAATACTTTTATCCCATTGATTATAAATATTTTAAAAAAAATTAAACATTAAAATCAAATAATTTTTTAAAATTAATTTATAATTAATCTCTTTTATGGTGTGAGAAAACGAGTTATTAAGGTGAAAACATTCAAAATATAAAAATGTTTTAATATCCAAATTAAATGTGAAATTGATTCCAATGACTTAAATGGGATTAAAAGATATAAAATTGATCTAATTATTCTTTAATCCCAATCAATAATATAATTTAACAATGTAAATTATTTACATGAAAACGTTGTTTTCAATTAAAATCTAGTATTTTTTACTGTCAATCAAAGCATGAAACACGTCCAAAAAATTAAAAAAATCAACCAAAGTAAATATTGATATTTTTATTTCAAATAATAAGTTTATATTTTTTAAGTATAATTTATAAAATTTTAAAAAATAAATTTAAAACAAGTGCATCAGCAAAAGTCAGATAAACCAGCTTTTTAGAAAAAAACATATTTTAAGTGTAATATTGGATTTATTTTTATATCATGTCTAGAAAAAAATTGGGTGAATTTTAAAATTTTTATTTAATATATTATATATAAATTTTTTAATATAATCCAAAAATCATTATTTTTTTATATATTGGTATAAAACACACTTGTTCACATTTAAATAGTTTTTTAGAAAAACATTTTCTTTTAAAAATGGTTTAATTTTCATTTATAATTAATTTGTCACAAAAAAATTAATTATATATACATGCGTAAACCATATTTTCACAATTCATTTAATAATATTAATAACCATCATTCTAATAGCTAGGTTCTAATGGTAACATTTAAACAACAATATTTAATTGATTGTTTAAACTGGTTTAGACAAATTTTGTACACTACATAACATAGTCAATTATTTTTTTAAACAAAGGATGTTACATTATCCCCCTCCCACATTTCATAAATTATGACCTTGAAAATTGAACTCGTACTCGATAAATAGGGTTAGACTATTCAAAATACCTTTATTGAAATCCCACATTGGGAGAAGGGTCTACAAAACATCCACTTTGAAAGAATAAAAGGGAAGTACGAAGGTCACCTGAGATAACACATACTAGGGTTCCATGTAAAATACATGGACATGGAAGTGAAAAATAACTATGAAATTTTTATAGATAGTGATAGATAACATGAGCATGATAAATTTAACATTAAAAACCCATAAATATTTGATGGGTTAAAAGGTCATTGATTTCTCAGCAGGAAAAGTAAATGGATGGTGATTTTGTTTTAAGTTCATTTTTATAGAGTTGCAGAATTATATTACCACCTGGACAAAGAACATAATAAAATATACTTAACTGACAAGTACTGTTTCATCCTTTAATCAATTTCCGCCAAAACCTCATTTTTTTCTCCAAACGATAAGTATTTAAGATGATTTATTTAAGACTAAAGCATTAGAATCAACTTCTATGGATCACAAAATCCACAAAATTATAACTAACTATTCCTCTTGTCTTTATACATTAACCAAAACCAAAATGGTTTGTATAAGATAAGATAATTCCCTAAAAAAGAATAAAGCTTTATGTGATGAAAAACTATATTAATCTAAAAAGTTTAATAGTAACACCCAAAGTTCAACATATATCATTCAACAAATGACTATCCATAAAATTCATCAAAAAATTCAAGACTAAGATTGAAACCCAAAAATCAGAAGGATTTTATCACATAGTCTTCCAGATAACATTAATCAAAAAATCCCTAAATTATATTCCAATCCATATTTTATTTATTCGATAAAAATTCTGTTCCCAAAATAAACATATTTTTTATTCCTGAAACCCCTTAATTAAAAATAAAAAATTCATACTAACTGGGACTTTACGTAGTCTAGTGGTAGGAAATGCACCCATGTTTCCCTTCGGTTGTGGGTTTTATTCATATATCCTTGTCGGCCATAATGGGTTTCATATTGTCTATGGATTGTACTTTTTCCTAAAAAAATATTATTCTAATAAAATTTTTATAAATTTGAGAAAAATATTTAAAAATAACAATATAGTGTTTTAACATCAAATGTAATCTCATGCCTTTCAGTTGCATCCCAAAATGTCATAACCCACAACTAACTAAAAATAAAAGATCATAGAAACCCTAAAGGCTATTCATACGTTTATAAGTAATTCCACATAATTAAAATAGAATGATTTCTCAACTAACTTTTCACACGAAAAACTTAAGGGTTACATATAACACAAACTCAATAAAAGTATTCCAAAGTACTCCTATCATCAAAAGAGTATTAATACTTATAAACATTTAATCATCCTAAAATATACTATAACTCTTGAATCCCATATTTGTAGACATCTTAATCATTTATTTTTATTCATAATCCATTCACCTTGATTTTCCAACATAATACATTATACTTCCTTAATAAAAACAAAAATATGAATCGTATCTTAAAATTTAAAAATATTAAAACATGAACCAAGAAATATTACATAACTTTCATATATCCTTTTTAGTTTACTTATGTTCAATTTTAATGGAATTAGTTATTCTGAAATAGATATATATATTGTCCAATTTATCTAACTCGTGATCCTTATTACTAAGACATCAATTTTCTTAATGGATAAAATCTCTACATTTAAAATAATCAATTGATAACTATGAAATAACTTCTTTCTCTTTTATGGATTAAACTTCACGATTCATTTTTCCATGGTATATTATTGCTTGGTAACCTCTTTTATGACATCTAAAAAATATATCTATCCCTTTAAGATATTTTACTAGGTTCTTCTTTCCACACCCTTGAAACATATATCAATGAATATATTTACCATTATTATCATCACTACCTGAACCACCACATGGTTTCATTTCCCTCATATAAGATGCATTAGAAAACTCACTAAGGATTAAGTTGGTAATAAATACTCCTGGTAGTTGGGTTAGAACAACCACAAGATTTCTCATTACAGCACCCATTTCACTTGGTATTTTATTCAGAGAACCACCACATTTTCAATCACATCCATTATTACTTTAGTGCCTCTTGGATCAATCCATTTACCAAAATATAAAATGACTCAACCCAACCCTAGATATCCCAAAGATGGTGTATTCTATTAATTACACTTGCTTGATTACAAAAAATAACATACCAAAGGACTGAAAGTTCAGTTTTCTTGGTAAAATAGATACAAACATGAGTCTTTAATAATAAATCAATATACTAATTAAAACATATTTTTTTCTTCTTTCTAAATAAATAACATCGAGGATAATTGTATTTCATCTAGTAAATCCTTTCATATCATTCATGGTATTCTTATTAGATTCCAGGGGAATGAAACATAATAAGGGTGATCTCAAATTCTCAATAATGGTAAATTATAGATTATGAAATAATGAATAAATGAGTATAGTAAATATGGAAAGGTAAATAACTAAACAAAAATTCTATTTTATCAATAAATTGAATAGAAGTGTGTAAAAAATATGTCAAGTAAATAAATGAAAACACATTCAATTCAAATAACTACGAAATTTAAAATCATTATGGAAAGGTAGAAAAGGGAAACACATTCCATTAAAATATCTAGATAAGGAAAAATAAATATGGAAAGGTAAGAAACTAAAAACACATGTCATGTAATCAGTAAACAGAAAATAAAATTCATCCATAGATTTTATCATGTGAAAATATCATGGATAATACATAATGAATCAAAATTAAAGAAATTATTAATTATTGGATGTCATGTTTCAGGCATATGAAAACCTATAATTTCAAGATCCATCCTCCGAACAGTTTAAAAATATACATAGAAACTAATTTAATTGGCATAAATTATTTTATCTTATTATAAACTATCGATGTAACGAGGAGCTATATAAATTTTGGGTTGCACCCGTCATTGCATGCCCAAATTATTCTTCCTATCGAGTAATCTCTTTAATTAATAAACAATATGGATGATCAAACATCTATATAGAATAAAGAATACATAATTATCAATATTTCCACAAATAATAAAATAACTATTAAAGTATACTCCATTTTTAAAATGGTATATAGTTTTGTCAATAGAAATATCCATGATAAATGAAAAGGATAATTTAGGGGAAATTCAATGTTCAATGATCACATAACATTGAATATTTCTAGGGGATTGAAAATGAATCAAAGAAGTCAATTTTAATACTATCCTTGGACAAATCAGTCTAAAACCATCTAGAGAAAGATTAAGGATGAAATCAATAAAACTTATCCCAAGTGAAGTAAAAATATGGGTTGTTATCATAGATGAATAGAAATACAATAAAATGGTCTTTTAAAAACATTCTTGAGGAAAATGTCATTTCTTTATGAAAAACTTTTTGAAATTTTTTTCTTTGAAAATAACTAATGAAAAAAGTTTCTTTAAAAGGTAATATTTTAGACATTAATATAATCCTTCAAATAAGTGATGATGTTTCAATCCATACAAGCCATATGATGTAAAAATGAACATTCATTTATCATGGTTAAAGGTTAGAAAAATGCCTTGTTTAGAAAGAGACAACAATATTCCTTTGAAAACATTGGTAAAAGAAAAAAGAGGGTAATAATGTCATTAATATTCATTTTAAATATATTTTTAATTTTTCTTAATAAAACATGGTTTTGGAAGAAAACAGGTTCTCTGACTAAAGAGAGAAATAAATTCAAGTATTCTGGAAAATATTTTATAAAACATTTTGATTACCAAAGAGTGAGAAAATGGTACTAATTATCAAAAATTTAAATGAATGACTAGTGAATAATGAAAGGATTTATTGACCAATGGTTATATAATTTCATCAAATTAAAATTCCTTTGAAAGATCATTAGTATTGGTCTTGAGGAAAATAATCTCTAAACATCCCAAAGTGTTTCATACCACTTTGAAACAATTTAAATCATAATCCTCACGAAATAATAAAATTAAATGAAAATTATAATACCATGATAATAATTTTAATCATAATATAATATTTCAATGTTTTTATATAAACCAAATAAAATAAACTAGGTGGATAAAAACAATTAAGTCTCAATGGAAAGTCAATTGAGACAAAAATCCCTTACCTTGAGCTTCCTTTTGGGCGAACATCCTTTAAATTCCTATATAGTAAAATTATCTTAATTTTTTACTTTATTTAGAACATTTTTAATGTTTATAATTTCTTTTATTTCACTTATTTCTATTTTTTACACCACAACTTAAACAATTCTTATATGTCAGGTGTTTAGACCAAATTCGGTTTATGTGTCAAAAACAATTTTGGTTGGTCAACTATGGTAAAATCTTTCTTTATATAACATCTACAGAATAAGTATCATTAAATAATTATCATATTTATACATCAATTATATTTTTAAATTAGTAATTTTATACTATTATGAAAAATGAATCAACGTTATGATCATGGAGATGGTAGGTCGGGCGAACGCATGAGTAACGTTCTAGATTTTTAATGATTGTTATAGAAAGTAGTTAAGTATAATTATATCATTCTAAAATATTAAATTTATAATAAATACCATATATAATTATATATATAAATCTCATGATGTAAAAGTAATCACATCGTGACGATGAGATGGTAGTCCACATGTCAACGAACGACATTATCACTTTTTAAGTGTGTGTGAAAGGGTAATAATTAAAATGATATATATATATATATTATTTACATAAATGTAATTATGTAATTAATTTTTTATATAGGATTTTTATTTCCCCTATGTTTGTTTATAATCATTCTTTATACATTCTATGGATTGTGTGAATGAATCACATTGCTTTGAGAGGTAGTAATCTACACTTACTCAAAAGATGTTATCGTCTTTACCTAAAATTAAAAAGTATTAAAGATATATGTTATAAAAATATTAAATAATTATAAAGAAATAATAAATATCATATATATCATATTTAAACATAAATACCATCATAATGTCAAAAAATGAATGTTGGTAATGGAAAAATGAAAAATCATCATTTCGTGGGGGAGTAGTTCGTCGTACATAGAAACAATATGTTTGTTACTTATCAGATAGTAGTGTTTATAATTTTAGGTTTAACCCATATCATTAAAACATCAAAATTTATTGAGGATAATATTTTTTATACAATAATAGAATAAAAAATATGAGGGTTTGGATAATTGAAATAAAATTAAAAATCTTGACAGAAGACATCACCTCTTAATCGGGTAACTACTTTTGGTTTGTACCAAAAGGCTTCCATGGAAGGATTTATGCCTAAAGGAAACATTTAAGGTATAAGGGAGGTGTTTTTGGAAGCTATATGGGTATAAATTTGTAGAACCTAAGTGTTTTGATTGGTTTAATGTATTAAGAGATATGGGGGCCATTTATAAGGGAGGTAAAGGACTCACTTGGTATTTTTGAAAAGAAGTTAGTTGTACTCACATTTTTCCCTAAAAAAGTCTTCCAAAACCAAGGAAACTCAATACTGGAAAGTTAATAGAAAAATTATGTTCATAAAATAGGTGTTGGACAAGTTTTTATGTCATTTGGGATTTTAAGTTAAAGGTTTAGCCCTTTATTAAGATTAATTTTACTTTGTTAATTATAATTAATTTTAACTAGATTAACATTTTTTTGATAAAAAACAAATTTAGTCTTATTAAAAATTAAAAATTATTATCATTATAAATATGGAATCCATTTTTCTAAATTCCAATCATATAATTGGAAAAAATTAACTACAAATTCATCCCACAAGCGAGATGACAATGTAGGGTTTTAAAGTAAAAAAATTCCAAATGTTCTCTATATTTATATAACCAATTTCAATGTTAAATAGATTCAAATGACATAAATTGTATTAATTTTTAAAAATATTAACCAATTAAACTGTAAAAACAATTAAAATTATAATTTTACCTTATAAATAAATTATATGGAAGATAATTTTTGAGTAAAAATTCTTTGTTTTTAACTATTCATTAAAAAGTGATATGTTTTTGAAAAATATCAAAAAATACCCCTAAATTAATTTTTTTGATTTTATTTCAAATATGAGGTTTATTTTAACATATTAAATCAATTATGTTTTGAAATTCATATTTAAAATTGGTTCTTCATTAAAAGGGGGTAAAATTGCCTTTATAAAAATATAAGTTTTTACATGTAAAATAGAGTTTATTCTTATATTATTCCTATCAAACCTAATGGATGAATATAAAAAAATATTTGATTTGATATATAAAATATATATTTCATTAAAATAAATAATTTAAAATATTTATGTTTATTGAGACAAAACTCTTTTGGAAGCATAAAAATAAAAAAAATTCTTTTTATATCCAATTGGTTCTTTTTTCATTTCCTTCTCCTCCAACATAACATTTTTATTTTCAAACACTTTTAAGGGGAAAGTGAGAACCCTCACAGCTATCAGATTAAACATCAAAATAAACTACAGATTTGTTGAAAACTATTTGAGCCGATTTGAGTCAATCTCCCTAAAAAATATCCAGGGGATATAATTTACTTGAGAGCTGTGGTGGTCCTTTAAGATGCCATCATATTGATGTGCCAAGTTGTCCCAAACTCGCATGTATTCCTCATTGTTAATCTTCCCCATTTTGAAGAACCTTATAAAAATGTGGGCCTGCTTATCAAACCACTAACCATGCTCCTTAGTGATGTTCACACAAAGTGATCTTCCCATCTTCTTCGACGTTTTCACCTCCAGACCTTCCTCCACTATTTTCTCATCTGAGTGCATAAGATGATCCATGTGATCAAGAACTGAGGTTATATATCATTGAGGGTCCTCAGTGGGACTTTTCTTACTCTACAACCTTGGTTCTATCAACATACCACTCAAAGAAGTGGCAGGGACAACAACCTCACATCCTACAGCTGCCAGGACATTGGAGGTGTCAGCTGTGGTATGCTCAACAGAACCTTTGTACATGCTCATGGGGGTGCTTCCTACAATAATAGGAGACTATTGTGGGAAACATACCTTACTTGCAAACCTACTAATAGGAGGGACGGGTAGGTTAGAGTACTCCTTCCTACATCCTGGCCTTCGGTTGTTCAAAATAAAAACTATCAGAATCCATAGTAATATGTTTACCTTTCTGTGAAGATGAGCTGAGATAGTCCTCCTCAATGACCACTTCCTTGGAATTAGAAGGGGAGTCTAAAATGTCATCCATGTCCTCTTGAGATGCTTCCACTTCCACCATGGGGGCCTCTCTGTGTGTAACCTCCATCTCATTCATCTCCCCATTATCATGGTCGTCCTCCACACCTAACACTACAAACCGGTATTGAGAGATCAATTTTGATCCACCATATTTAACCTTCTCGGCATAAGAAATTCTAGACCGCATGTCTTGCTTTGGTGTGTCTAACGCTCCTTCCTGATTAAAGCCTCGCCCCATATATTGGAAATGCTTTGAGGTGTCCTCCAAAACTAGGATCAGAGAGTCTTCACTAGAGTCTTTGTCCTCGCAGACTCCCTTGGTCACCGTAAATGCTTTGCCTGTTGGAGGATATGTCTACAATGCCATTATAGTCTCTAGGTGGTTTCCGCTACCTTCATTTTATCCCCCTTCCAACAACATGCAAGATTCTTCCCCCTCCTCTTTATTTCCAACTGCTTCGGCCACAAATTTGGGTACCATCGCCCCTTCCCTACTATCACCAATGTACATTGTTCCATCTATGCTCACCCCCATATCCCTCTTCAATATTCCAAGAACATCATCCACACTCAGATTTAAAAAGGAGACCAGTATGTTTGTCAAAGTGTCTTGTGATTCAGGACCAGGGATAGACCCTATGGCCAGATTCACCTATTGTCGGCCAGCCTCTAATGCTTGTACTGTCACTACTTCAACCACATTTCTTCTTCCATCACCCATACCCAATCCCTTCCATCACTGATACCTAATTCTTTGTCACTATTGCATGTAACACAATCTATCTAGGAAGGTTTCTCTTGAATATAACACAATATAACTCAATGTTGCAATCATGAAAATTTATATCTTATATTTAATTTATTTAAAATAGTAAATATATAGTAGTGTCTCTGGATATTATATTCCTTTATGAAATTGGTGATGCATTTCATACAATACATCAAATAAAAATTTTACTTAATAATTTCAAGGTGATATATTCTCCCCACCTTAATTAAATTATTTCATCTCAATTTAAACTCGCGCGTGGTAATATATTTTTTGATATTTCCTTTGTTTAAATCCCACTTCGTGAGAAGGGTTTGATAGAAATATTCTATAAATGAGAGAATAATAAGTACAAAGGTCACATGAAAAACATATAACTAGGTTTCTAAGTAAGAGAACATTAGTGTAAAGTAGAGATACGTACTTGGAGGAAAAGTGTAAAAATTTATAGGGAGTGAATGAGTTCATCAATCAAAAACAAATAAATGATCCATGGAATGTTGAGGGCCTCAAATCCATAAATTGTGATTATTTGGATAGCCATCAGTTCTACAACAATGAAGGTATTATGAGAAAATTTTAATTTTATTTTCTTTTCCTAATGTTGGTTAATTCTTTTTCTGATTAAGAATATAACGTAATATTCCAACATGATAGGTTTGAATTTCATGTGAATAATCCTAACTTTTTCTTATGATTTGATAAAACTATAATTCATCTTTTTACTCCAAAAAAATAATTACCAATAATGAATCTTTTTATGCCTAAATCATAATAATACATTTATAAAAGATCTTAGGGACCATAAAAGTGATAAAACTATGATAATTTTTCATTAAATATCTTTTAAAACCAATATAGTTAATCAATTTATCTATAAACCTCAAAATTGATACAACCAGTTCATCATTAACATTTATTCATCATTTTTTTAACAAAAAACTATGAAAATCTAACCAGGACATTGTGTAGTTCAGTGTTTGCTGTGAAACCCTTATCGTATTCCATCCGTGGGTTCAAGACCCACATCCTTGTCATATTTTTTTGGTAGTCACCCAGCTTACATATTTTCCTCCTCTAAAATCATATTAACTATTGTTTTAAATAAAACCTCAATACATAAATACATCATCCATTTATTTTCTCGTAGGTCCTTCCATGGTCTAGGGTTTATCCATAATATAATTAGTTTTATTTTTAAATCATGACACCTTATCTTAAATATAAAAGACATCAGGTTCATCCTAGGTTATTTATTATCAAAATAATTTATAATGGTTGGAAAAAGGAAAGGTGAATTATCCCAAACATATCCAAAAATAGTGTCAAACCGAGTGTGCAATAAGGCACGTTGTCATGTATGAGGTTACCCCAAGTTAGGCTCAGAACACCTTGTCAGAATTATTATTCCTAAGTACATCTATTCTAGAATGACATCCACTTGTAGTATCCAAATAGGGATTTATTTCTAGGAATACCCATATAATCTCTACCATAACAATATTCTAAGTTGTTATTCTATACTTATCCTCAAATTGTGCTATAGGGTTATGATCTCTAACCTATGTTTTCCATAATATACATCCCAAGGTAACTACTAAACTTCCTTTGATATAAACTATAGTGAACAAACCCCAAATATAAAAGATCTGGTTTCTTCTATCAATTAAATTGTCATAATTACAAGGAATCAAATCCCAAAATATTGATAGTTTAGTAGTCTTGGTAAACCAGATACATACTTAAGTCTTTTATTACAAATGAATACACTAATAAAAACATTTTTTTCTTATTTATAAATAAATAAAAACATTGATAACTTTAATACATAAAGTATATCTATTCATATCTTTCATAGTACTCTTATTATATTCATGGGGAAAGAAACATAATAATAGTGAGCTCAAATGCTCACCATGGTTAGAGAATAGCGGAATCAATAATGAATCAATGAGAATAGTCAATAAAGCAAGGTAAATAACAGGAAAAACATTCCTTGAAATTAATAAACTAAATGGAAGTGAATAAACTATATAGAAAGGTAATAACAATAAATACATTCCATTCAAATAACTAAGTAAGGAATAATCAATATGGAAAGGTAATAAATGGAATTACATGACATTAAAATAACTAGATAAGGAAAAATAATTATGGAAACGTAATAAACTAAAAATACAATACATTTAATTAATAAACTAAGAAATAAATGCATCCATAGATTTTATCATGTGAAAATCACATGGATAATAAATAATGAATCAAAATAAAACTAATTCTTAATTATTAGACATCATTTTTCAGGCATATGAAAACCTATACAATCAAGATCCATCATTCATACAGTTTAAAACTATGAATAGAAACCTACTTAATTTTCACAACTTATTTTTCTCATAAGAACCTATCGATGCATCGAGAAGCTATATAATGTCTAGGTTCCACCCATCATTTCAAGTCCAAAGCATTCTTCATATCGAGTAATTGATATAATTAATAAAAAATATTTCTTATCAAATATCCATATGGAATAAAGAATACAGAATTATAAATATTTACCCAAAAAATAAAATGACAATCATATTAGACACCATATATAAAATGGCATATGGTTTAGGTAGTAGCAATATCTATGATAAATGTAATGGATAATTTATGGGAAATTTAATGTTCAATGATCACAAAAGATTTAATATATCAAGGTGACTGAAAAATGAATTAAGTAAGTCAATGTGAATATTGTCCTTAGATAGATGAATATTAAACCATCCATAGTAATATTAAGGATGGTATCAATACAACATATCCCAAGTGGATTAAAAATTTGGGATTCTGTCATTGATGAATAGATGAACTATAAAACTAGATTTTAAAAACATTCTTGAAGAAAATATCATTTTATTATAAAAAATATTTTGAAATAACATTTCCATGAAAATCATATTGTTAAAAAAATTCTTTAAAATGTAACCTTTTATACAAGCAAAGGAATATTTAAATAAATGACATCGGGTAAATCCACACAAGCCATATGAGGTAAAAATAACATTCCTTTTAAAGGGTTAAATGTTAAAAATGACTTGTTCATAAAGAGATAATAATATTCCTTTGAAAAACATAGTAAAATACCAAAAAAATTAAAAATGACTTTAGAAAATTATTTTAAAAATATTTTTGAATTTTTTTAATAAAACATGGTTTTAAAAAGAAAACAGTTTCTCCTATTAATGATGGAAATAAATTTGGGTTTTCTAATGAAAAAAATTCTATAAAATTTTGAGTACCAAAGAATGGGAAAACATTAATATTAATAAAAATAGTAATGAATAACTAGAGAATAAGGAAATTTTTTATTGAACAATGATTATATAATTTCCTCAAATTTAAATTCCGTTGAAAGATCATTAGTAATGGTCTTAAGGAAAATATTCTTTAAATACCCCAAAGTGACCCATACCACTTGGAAACATTTTAAATCATAAGACTCATGAAAGGATAATATAAAATGAAACTTATAATATCATTATAACAAAGTTATTTATGATATAACATTTCTATGTAATTATATATTCCATATAAAAGTAACTATGTGGGTAACAACAATTAAATCTCAATGGAATGTAAATTAAGACAAAAATCTCATAACTTGAGTTTCTTTTCAGGTGAATGTACTTTAATTTCCTATATAATAAACTTATGTTAACATTATACTTGATTGATAACCATTTTTATGCTTATCATTACTTTTATTTCACTTATTACTATGTTGTTTTTAGCTACTTAAACAATTCTGTTTACATCAAATGTATCGAACAAATTAAGTTTATGTGTCGAAAAAAACTTTGTTTGGTCAAATATGGTAAAATGGGTCAATATATATCATATATATAATAATAATAATGAAATAATTATAATATTTATAAATAAATTATACTTTTAAAACAAAACATTAAATATGATTATAAAAAATGAATCAACGTTGCGATCATGGAGACGATAGGTCATACATACACATGAGTAATGTTCTCATTTTTCAATGATCGTTATGGAAATAATTTAAGAGGAATTATAACATTATATAATTATAATTATATAATAAAAACCATATATACTTATATATATAATTATCCTGTTGTAAAATTAATCACATCATGTCAAGGAAGCGGTAGTTCACACGTCCACGAATGGTACTATCATTTTTTAATTGTGTGTGGAAGGGTAATAATTGAAATGGAATATATATATATATATATATATGTATATTATTTATAAAAATTTAATAATTTCATGAATATAATATATAGGTTTCTATGTCATATATGGTTAATTATAATCATCCTTTATAAATTCCATTGATCGTGTGAACGAATCACATAGCTTTTGGGGGGCGGTAGTCCACACATCCTCAATGATGTTATCGTATTAATGAAAAATGAAAATTATTTAATATATGTGATATAAAAGTATTAAATAATTATAAATACATAATAAATATAATATATATAATATATAAATATAGTTTCCATCATAATGGACGACTATGAAAGTTGTTAAAGGAAAAATGAAAAATCATCATTTTGTGAGGTTGTAGTTCGTCGTACACAGAAATAGTATGTCTATTACCCATTGTGTGGAAGTTTATATTAGTGTAGGTTGAACCCTTAGCATAAAAACATCCTAGTATACTGAGGATACTGATTTTGTAATATAGTAGTAGAATTATAAAAGAGAGGGGTTGGATAATGGAAATAACATTAAAATGCTTAAGAGGAGATGTAACCTCTTAATTGGGTAACTACTTTTGTTTTATACCAAAATTATTCCTTGGAAGTATTTCTTCCCAATGAGAGTCTTTAATGTCAACAAGAGGGATGTTGGGAAGCTATATGGGTAGAGCTTGGATGAACCATAGTCATTTGAGAGGTGTGAGGAAATGGGAGAAGTGGAGTCCTTTAATAAGGGATGAAAATGACTCACTTGGAATTTTTGAAAATAAGTTAGGTGTACTCATGTTTTTACCTAACAAAATGTCTTTGAAAAACAACCAAACTCTATAATGTAAGGTGTATCAATGATTTATGGCCATCCAATGCGTGTTTCACATGTGGTAGGTCATTTGGTCCCTCAAGTTAAAGGTTTAGTCCTTTATTAATCTTAATTTTACCTAAATAATTATAATTAATTTTAATTAATTTCACTGACATTTTTGGCCAAAAACATATTTTAAAAAAAACTAGTATTTATTTAAGAATATTTTTATTAGTATTTTTGATTTAAAAAGTAATTTTTAAAATAAAGATTTTATTATATGGTTATTTATTTTAAGGTATTAATTTTTCAATTATATAATTTTTATTTGACAGAACTAATTTAATTTTTGAATTCATAATATTGAAATTATCTTGGTATAATGTTTTGGCAATTTTCTGAAAAATTTTAATTTCTGGTGAGCAGTGACAAATAAAGTTTTCTAAAATGATATTTTTTATGCCGTCTTGAAGATATAATTGTGATTTTAAATTTATAAAATTTATTGTACAATTAAATAATGATATTATAATAGTAATATTGTATATAAATAACATAGAACATGAAAATTATATTATATTCATGATATGTATAAAAATTATTTTCAGTGTCGCTCTAATCCCTACAGAACATTAATAATTAAAATTTTTATTATTTTTATAATAATTGAGTGCTAAAAATTATTTTCAAGAATAATTTACAAATTATAAAGTATTATTGATGTTCTTGGATTAAAATTTCGACTTTTATAGTTATATAAATTTAATCTTATTCAAATGTATGTGCAATAATTATGCAGGGCAAGAA
Organism: Viscum album; assembly: GCA_963277665.1. NCBI lineage: Eukaryota > Viridiplantae > Streptophyta > Magnoliopsida > Santalales > Viscaceae > Viscum > Viscum album. The sequence continues at coordinate 279,435,802 of OY728137.1, forward strand.
AAAAAATATAAAATTTAAGAAGTTTTATTGACATGTATATTAGTGATTATACATAATGAATGAATAGATAATTTTATTATAAAACTAATTAACTTATTTTTAAAATAATAATTTATTTTTAATTTTTATATATAAAATAACTAGCATTAATGCATGTGCAACGCATATGCATTGCTTGTACAAGCATTAGAAAAAGAAATAAAATGTTTTTATTAAAATTATAAGAATTATTAAATGCCCCATATTTTTTATAAAGCATTTTTTATATGAATTTATAGAGAAATATATATTTTTATATTCAAATTTTTTACATTTTGGACCCACATGGATCACACTAGTCCATTTATATTATTTTATTAAAAAGAAATACCACCTTTTCACAAACTAATTTTCAATATGTATAATATTATAATATGAGGTTTTATAGAAGTATTTTTGAACACTAATAGTATTTATAAATATAATAAAATTATATTTATTATATAATTTTTTATTATTTTTAGGTAATAAAAAATTACCTTAATGGATTTAAAAGTTACAATACTAGAAAATGGTGTTTTCTCAACACTTGTATACCAACGGTTTGAATAAACCGTTGGTATACTTAATTTTTCCCAACGGTTTCTTCAACCCATTGGGATAATGGGATTAGAATTAGCTTTTCCCAACAGTTTACTCAAACAATTGGGAAAATCTTGGAAAAGCTATATATATACCAACGGTTTTTAAAAACTGTTGGTAAATAAAATCTTTCCCAATGATTTTAACAAATGGTTGGAAAAGTTCCCCCCCCCCCCCCCAAATAGCAGCACTTCTAGAATCCATCCACCTGATTGCATCCATAAACCTAATCATTGATGATGCTCTCTCTTCACCCCAAGGTATCTCTCAAAGCTCTCTCTGCAATCAGGTAATTCTTGACATCTACACTTTTAATCTATAAGTGTAATGTCATGCATCTATTTTTGTTTGTTATCTATTTTGATTTTACCTAAATGAGATCTGTGTAGTCTGCTTCTCCCTGTATTTCTATTTCTCCTATCATGTTCCCTTGCCACAAGACCCTTCTGCAAGAGCTGATCATGAGAGTGAGGTTTTATATTATTCAATGTGATGGGGGCCTTGGGTAGAAGTTTCTTCTAGTGTAATCCTTTCCATTTGTACAGTACGGCATTCTAGTGTGCCATGTGGATAGTGAAAACCCATTTAATGTGTTGAATAATATTGGTTCTATATTTTGTGGGTTATGTTATCTCAATTATGAGAGGTATTGGTTGTATAATGAATCTAGTTTTATGGGGTATTTCATTTATAGTGTAGTATAAATATGATTCATCGATTTCATGTATAATGTGATAACCTGTTTCGTTGATTTGTATTATTTATCTTGTTGTCTCTATTGATAAATGTAAGATTTTGTCTTAGTGTGGTTTTGTTTTGGTAGAATTTTTGTAGTGAAACCTATTAATAAGAAGATATATGGTGGCATCCTTAGTTTTTTTATTCATGTAGTACATGGAATGTGTTTTAAAGGGATAATTGTATGAGTGAACCTTTGGGGTTATATTATTGAGTGAGTTGGGTAAGTTGGAAATTGTTATGTGAGTTCCTTGTGGCCTATGGGGTATGGTTACAACCTAGAGGGGTTTTATGCTGGGATGTGGATGAGGTTGGCTGATGAGATTGGCCATATATCGATTATTTCCTTTGGGATTATGTATAAAATTAGGATATTTCTGAGTTATAAGGTATTCCTTGGGTGCTATGGTATATGGTCAGATGGGATAAGAAAATTGATGATGATTTGTTTATAAAAATTTCACTTAAGAGGGGGTGTGGGCTGTCGAGGGAGGGAGGGGAGTTGTCCACCACCCCTTGGAGGACCCCCTTGGACACCACCCCACCCCCAAGACACCCCCACCCCATGGACACCCCCACCCTAATGGATAGCCCCCCTAGACACCACCCCACCCCCTTGGACAACCCCCCCCCAGATAGCCCCCCTGGACACCACCCCACCCCACCCCCTGGATATCCCCCACCCCCTGGACAACCCCCCCCCCCCCCCCGGACACAACCCCACCCCCTGGACACCCCCACCACCGGACCCCCCCTAGACAGCCTCACCCCCTTGGACAACCCCCCCCCCCCCCAGACACCACCCCACCCCCTGGACACCCCCACCCACTGGACGCCCCCACCCCCTTGGACAGTCCCCCCCGGACACCAACCCACACCATGGACATCCCTCCCACCCCCTTGTACAGCCCCCCTGGACACCACCCCACCCTCTAGACAACCCCCATCCCCTAGAGCTAGTTATAAAGATATCCTTCTATTCTCAACCATTCTCCATTTATTTCACTATATAGAAAGATCACTGTCATTATTCCCTATTTCTAGGGATTTTGTAAAATTTTATGAATCACACTATTTGATATTGAATCAATGACTAATACTTGATTGGTAGATGTCTTTATGTATATAGAAGATGGTTTATAAACTATCCCTTAATAGTATCACTGTTTTGTGTTATTTATGATGTTAAGTATCATTGACATACTTTATTATTAATCTCAAATTAAAAAATAAATGTTTTTTTCTATACTTTAAGAAATTAAACATCTTTACGATCCATGAAAAACATATTAGTGTATAAGACTAAACTTTATCCACCCATGGGGTTCGCTTCACTTGGGGAACTAATTAGGTAATGAAAGGTATGACCATAAGGGTTCCAAGAATGATTTATTGAACATGAGTGAATGATTTGGGATACCTATAACACGTAATGGGACATGAGGAATGTGACTTTTATATGATACCTATTGAAAATGAATATAAATAAATTTTAGTTTAATTTTTGAGTACTTTTTCTTTGACTAATGATTTGTAATTCCTTGAAGAAACCAAACAAGGATTAATGTTAAAAACAAATATTTTAATTCCATTTGGAAACACCCTTAGATACATGATGATTTGGTTTAGAATACCTAGGGTAAATCTACCTTGGATTCATAGTGATTATGATTTAGGAAGCCTTGGGGAAGTCCCCCTTGAATTATAAACTAGAGGACTCTCTCTTTACATAGGCAGGGAACTCCTTCCTACCTATAAATCCATCTGAAGTTAATCATTTTTTTAGTTCTACACTCAAAATCTATAAGGATTAACATAGTTTTAATGTTTTTCATCTATTATTCTTTGTTTCTATTTTGATTTGACCTAAACCAGGTGGTGACGTGTGTGGCCTGACATACCCAATAAGTGTAGTTTGATTTGTTTTCTATTTTTGTTTTACAATTCAAGTGTCATGATTATATAAATAAACATGATTTGAAGTCTTCATTGACACTCCTTTTAGGTGGTTTTCCTTTTTTTAGTGGAGTGATATGGTACTTTCTGTGTACTTTATTTTGGGTGTTATGAAATGTATAAAAACATTTCACAATATTTCCATTTTTTATTATCAATAAGTTATTTAAAAAACTATCTTTCCACATTCTGCATCTTTCATGAAATTCCTTCACTTTGTAATATCATGAACAATGTTTTATAATGTCTATGGTGTCTTCTTGGTATGTGATAAATGAAAAAATTACAAAACACATCTCACCTCAAATTTATGCACACATAACTGAATTAATTATCATATCTTTACATTGTTTTAAAAGTTCACTACATCCACTAGAAACTCCTTCCTTTATCGTTAACTTAAATATATTTTAGATTAAACTTCAATCGTATTGAATTGATTATGACGAAATAACTTATAACAAATCTTTTTTTAGAATGGATAGAAGTTGGATGTATGAAATTGATCGGATCTCAAGCGATTTTCAAAACAATTTGAAGAGCTTTTTAGATTTTTCATTTCACAATGCTTCAGATAGTGGTCGCATACACTGCCCATGTTCCAATTGTATTGGTAGACCCTGGTTGAGCCATGAAGAAGTCATCTAACACATAACCAAATATGGTTTTCAAGAAAACTACTATGTGTGGAATCACAATGGGGGGAAATTTAATGCTCAAATTGCTTGTGATCTAAATGAAAGGACTGGACTGGAGAATTTTTTAGATGACCGGTTTCCATTTATTCATTATTATGAAAAAGAAATGATTTCAACTCAAGAAGACTTTGATATGAGGATATATGACGCATCTAATGAAAATGATGATATTATCAGGGTAAAAAATTGACTGATGCTACCACGACTCCAGTATTTTGACAGTCTGATAAAATGATAAAGATGGAATTTTTAATCTGACTGTTTCATTAGAAAACTATATATGAGATTTCTAATACAAAAATCGATTACATTCTTACCTTCTTGAAGGATTTTCTTCTATATGATGTAGATATTACCTCAAACCACTACATGGAATGGAATTTAGTTGAGGAACTTGGATTTTCAAGAAATAAAATTCATGCTTGCCTGAAAGATTGCAGTTTATTTGGGGAGGAAACCGTTGAACGAAATGATTGTATAAAATGTGGCACATCCCGCTGGAAGAAAAAATCTTATGGAACACCATCTCGTGCGCCATAGAAAGTAATCTGGCACTTTCCATTGATCCCAAGACTCCATAATCTTTTTATGTCTGATGAAATATCAATAAAAATGAGATGGAATGATACTGAAGAAAGAAGACTACTAATTAGTTGGTTCACCCTGCAGATGGATTTTAATGGTAGAGATTTGATACTCGATATCCTGATTTTGCAGCTGACATACGTAATTTGAGGCTGGGCCATTCATGCGATGGTTTTAATCCATTTGTGCAGATGCTTACTTTGCACAATACATGTCCAGTTTTTATACACATTTATAATCTTCCCCCATGGTTATGTATGAAAAAGCCTTTCACTTTCATGAGTATACTCATATCTGGCCCTTCTGATCCCAGAATTGACATTGACATATACATGAAACCTTTAATAAAATATTTGAAACTTCTTTGGGATGTGGGTGTGTGCACATACAATTCATATTCAAAAGACATATTTCATATGCATGTTTCATTTATGTAGACGATCAATGATTTTCCAGCTTATGCAATGATGTATGGATGGAGCATGAATGGATAACTGTCACATCCTGTTTGTATGAAGAATACACGATCCAGAAGACTGAAAAATCACTATAGTTTCAGTTTTATGGGACATCGACGATTTTTTCTAATGGAACATCCGTATAGAAATAATCATTGAAGATTTGATAATACCATAGAGACTGATGATCCAATTCAGTGTATGTCTGGAACTGATGTGCTTAATGAACTGAGGTATTTCAGTTTTTCATTTGGGAAGGGTCAAATGAAATTTAGAAATAGAAAGAATGTTTCCACTAAAACCTGTTACAATTAGAGGAAGAGGAGTATCTTTTTTTATTTTCCTTATTAGCCAACCAATTTGTTACATCATTTATTAGATTCAATTCACTTTGAAAAGAATATATGTGAAATTTTTCTTTCAATGCTTATAAATGTTAAGGGAAAGACAAAATATGATTTACGGTCTCGGCATGACTTGGTGGATTGGGGCATCAGACCGGAATTTCATCCTGTGCATATCAATGAAAATAAATGGCAAGTTCCATGTGATTCTTATGTGATTACACCTATAGAAAAAAATAATTTCTGGAAGTATTAGAGACAATTAGAGTTCCTGATTGATATTCAAGCAACATATCTAGATGGGTCAATAGAAGAGATTTGAAGCTAAAATCATTGAAGACTCTTGATTATCATGTTCTTTTTCATGAGTTGATTCCAATAACAATCTGTCACCTTTTGTCCAATAATGTAAGGGTGACTGTTATTCAATTGTTCCATTTTTTTAGATATCTTTGTGCTAAAAAGTTGTCTAAGTATTTCTTGCAAAAAATGTTGACAGATACCCCATTAATTTTGTGTGAGTTGGAGAAAATATTTCCTCCTTCATTTTTCACATGCATGCTGCATCTGACTGTCCATATTCTCACTGAAATACTTCTCAGAGGACCTATTTCTTTTAATTGGATGTATCCAACTAAAAAAATGTGTACACATTAAACTCTTATGTCTGAAACAGGAATCATCCCGAAGGATCTATCGTGAATGGTTACTTGGCTCAAGAATGTATGGATTTATGCTCAATGTATTTTTTTGATCTTACTACAAGAATGAACAGACCAATCAGAAATGATGAAGAAAAGTATGAGCCAATTGAACCCAAATTTCCATCACTTCCTCAAACATGAGGAATTTATGGATTATATACACTGAATACATTAATCCTTGAAGAGTTGGAGATGGCACATCACACAGTGTTGTTCAACTGTTATTTGTTCGATGACTACATCAGGTAACTAAATTTAATATGTATATCTTATATATATATCTGTTAAACTATTTGTATTTTTTATCTACAGGGGACATAAAACAATGATAAATAGAAATCATTATTATTTATTTTTGAGAAGGACGGAGATATTGAATAGAAAAGAGTTTTCTTCTTGGTTAAAATTGAAGGTAAAAATATTACTGTTTAAAATAATTAAATCAATATTTAATTAAGTTTAATATTCATTTATATTGCAGGTATTGAGTTTGCCTTCTGACTCTATCTCTGAGGAAATAATAGATTTGCCTTTTGGTCCTAATACCGTGGTTCATGACTGTAAATTAATTGTTATTAGTGGGTACAAATTTATTGTCACTGAATGAGCAAAGAACATGAGAATACACCATGATGGTGTTATGGTTACTGCCACAATAGATTGTTATACCAGTGCATCAGATAGTAGGCCTCTATTCGAAAATGTGGGTTATTATGGAATAATTGAAAAAATAATAATGTTGGATTATTACTCTCATGGATGAGTCACGATGATGAAATTCCATTGGTTTGATTCCATGACAAGACATGGAACATTTATTGATTATTGTGGATTTTGAGTAATTAATATGACTCGCACTCTTGCTACAGAAGAACCATATGTATTGGCATCAATGGCTAAAAAAGTTTTTTATTTGGAATACCAACTTCAACCTGATTTTGGCTTCATCGTTGAAATAATTACAAGACATATTTTTGATGATGGTGATGAGGGAATTGACACCATCCATACTTCCATTGGAACCAATCCATTTATTTCTTTTGATGACTCCAATAGCTCAATTTTTAGAGTTGACTGTGAACCTGAAGTTGTCATGGGAAATATATAAAATCATCCATTCATGTTCTCAATTCTTTTGGTTTACCTCGAGTTGCCTTGTTAAGGTTGATTCTATTCAAATTGATTTAATATTAAAATTTTCATTATCTACCTGAGCTAAAGAAATTAAATTTTTCCTCAATTTTGGTAATTTCTTTTCCACTTATGAATCTGGTAGAATCAATGTTCTGTGATTTAAATAGATTGATGACACTTAGTAAATAATCATCCTACTAAAAATTAAATGTTATTATTATATCTTGTACAATTTATTGACTTCATTATATTTTTTTTCAAGATCACCGAAAACAATGGTTAGTTAAATTATTTATGAATCCCCCTATTCCCTCTCATTTATTTTGTTTTTTGGGTTACAAATTAGTTATCATTTTAAATTTACTTCCATATTTGTTTTCAAATACAGGAAATGAATCCAATTGAAGAGAGGTGATGAAAACAGATTATGGACAACAATCGTCGCATGACCGAGCTGGGAATTCCACCACTAGTGCCTATAGTGAGTATTTTATTTCAAATATATTTATTTAAATTATATATAATGTCATGTGATTAATTTTTTTTAAACATTTTTTCAGGATCCATCTATTAGGAGACAGTTATTTGATGAGCAGCCGAGTAGTGGTCCCAGTACTCGGGGAGTTCATACGAGGGGGGGGGGGGGTATGGGAGCTAGACAATCTGTTCGGCGTACCCGATTAGACCCTGCCACTCCCACTGACATATCATTCATCCCACATTCTGATCCAGGTGTGACGTTAGGGACACATGGGATATTTAGGCCACCCATTTTTTCACCACCCTTTACATCTGACCCTCCTAACTCGTCTGTATCATATCTGATGATGATTCCCACTCCCCATCCAGCATTTTGCCATCCATCATTGTCATCATCTTTTAGTACTTATTCGATCTCTTCAGGCTTTTATATTCCATCTTCTTCGACTTGTGCTCCGCCGAAGTCTGTCCTTGTAGAGCATACATTGGGACTCACTCCATCTGTATAGGGTGTTCCTTTAGTTTCTACGGATCCAGTGGAGCCCATTGATCAAACTACCACAGTTATTCTTATACAACCCTAACAAATTGTTAAACCATTATTTATTTTCATTATAACATTTATTGATAAAATATTTTTTTTCTTTCATAATAGATACATCTACAGATAGGAGGTGGGGGCGAGGTGTACACCTATATGTGCAGTGTGGAACCTCCGCACATAGTTGCTGGTGGACTACAATGAAGATAGTCAGATGACTGAAAAATTAGGGCAGCAATGTCGGAGTTTTTTGGCGACGCTTTCCAAATACTCTAAAATCATTCATGTCAGCCCTCTCTCATTAATAAATTTTCCAAATGAAGTCAAGGATAAAGCCTGGGCATAGATATGGGTAAAAAATCTGTTGTATTTAATGAAATATATTGATTTTTGTATTTATATGAATTAATATTTTGGTGTCAACTACGGTTTAATTTCCCTGAGGGCGAGGGTGCACAGCCAGCACGTCTAAATTATTTAGGCGAGCTTTAGAGAGATTATAAGCTTGAGATGTACATTGGCTGGCATGATAGAGTGGGCACAGAGTTATTGGTGATCCCTGTCATCGATGATTGTCCGTTAGAATAGTACCGACATATGATTACTCATTGGGAAACAATCCAATTTTTGGTATTTATCAAATTAGAAGTATTTAAATGAAAATTTTCATGTTTTTCTTTAATACTAATTCTTGAATTTTATTTAGGATGCATCTGGAAGAAATAAAAAACATTGATGCTACGAAATACATCCACACATTGGGATGTACTACGATGCTAAATCATGAGAGATAGCTGGTATGACAGTTTACAATTTTCATTATGACTTACACATTCTATTGCTTCCTCTGTAATTTATTTGATTGCTAAAGTTGTTATATAATTTTAGTTATGTAATTATTGTTTTTTTGTATCCTATTTTTAATTATGGTATCCAACATTCAATGTCATTGTAGAGGCATAAATTGAATATAGAAGGACGTGTTCCTTGAGAAAAACTGTTTTTCTCAAGTAGAAATAAGAAAGAAGGAAGTGCGGTTAATGAACCGACTCAGCGGCAGATTTTAAGTTTTACTTTGTAGATTTAAAATTTTAATCTATTTTTTAACTTAATAATCTATTTATATTTGTAAAATGATGCTTTTGAGGCCCTTAATGCCTAGGAACCTGACAATTTTGGGCCAAATGATCACTTACATCAGGTGTTGGGAGATGAGCACCCAAGTAGAGTATGATGCCGGCTTGGGAAGAGTATAGTGCTGACGAGGTATTTTCCATTCTCGGGTATGATTTGTAGTGCCACCAAGTTGCAGAAGGTTAAGGCATAGGCAGAACATGCTAAAAAAAGGGCCACAGAGAAGGCAACACAGTCTGCAATGGAAAACACTATATTTATGAAACTGATGGAAGCTTTATGTCTAACACTTTTACCAGAAGCCAGCACTGCTTGTGAAGAATATATTCTATTGATTCGTTTTTAATATGGTACACCAGGTGGTAGTTCTAGTTGTGGTCATGACCATGGTGAGGAGTAGTTCGAGGCGGAGGAGGGGAAGGCCGAGGAGGAGGCTGAGGTGGAGGAGGACGACGATGAGGAGGCGAGGCTAAGTACGAGGGTGAGGAGGAGGGCGAGGACGATGATGGGGACGACAATGAGGACGAGGGTGAGGGTGAAGATGATGGTGATGATAATGATTGTGATGAGGGATAGATTAATCCTTTATATTTTTGACTCATATTACTTACCTTTTATGTTTATTGATTTGTTGTGCCTAAATATATGTGTGATTGGGTAGGTCACATTGTCTTTATTTTTTTACCTATAAATAATAAAACTTGATTTTGATGATTTGCTGTGAAATTCCCATATTTTAATGAAATTGTAATTTTTTAGTGGAATTTAGAAAATTGGCGGTCTAATTAGAAGTTGATCTAATGAAATTATTTTTTTAACCTTGAAATAATTTTCTTAGAAAATATGTAAATACCATCCCATGAACCCAGGACATCCCCCTGGATAGCCACCCACCTTCATCCCTAGACCCCGGATATCCCCCCCTGAACAGCCCCCCAGATATCCCCCCGGACAGTTCACTGGACAACCCCTCCCCCCCACCTCATTCCTGGACACCAGATAGTCCCCACCCTCCTCCCGGGACCCTGGCCACCCCCCCCCCCCCACCCTCCTTTCAGGACCCCAGACTGCCCCCACCCCACCCTCCCCCCTAGACCCCAGACAACCCCCTGGAGAGCCCCCCACCCCCCTTCCTGCACCCTCGACAACCCCCTCCTTCCTGGACCCTGGACAGCGCCCCCCCCCCCCCACCCTCCTCCTACCATGCATAACCCCCGCCACATATATTCTCATCCCCCACTAGGTACCTCACACAATTGTGTATCACCAACATCATCCCACCATCACTACATCATAAGGTCACTGAGCCCAATCTAATCTCTCTTCAAGATTCAACCTAAATCCCAATCTAATTAACATTCCATTACTATTACTTCAGTACCAAGCACCGACCACCTACCTTGATTTCGGAGACAATCACACTCTTAATTCGGCATCTCAAATCCCAATCTAAGATCTCTTCAATATTCACCCTAAATCCCAACGGAAAAGAGGGTTTTAGAGCTTCGGAAGAAGATGAGAGAAGAGTGTAAACCCTAATCGAAAAGAGGAAGGAAGAATATGATTATATGTAAAAACAATAGACATTTGGAAAACTAACCAAACGCTTTTGGATTGTATTGATACTTTATCACAAGGATCCATGGGTCATTTTTGATGTGTAAGAGTCAAACCCATCTCAATCTGAGGCACAGTGTGGCCGATACCACTCAAAGTGTCTCACTTTTATTTGAATTGGACAACATTTTAAGTGAAAACAACAACTGGCATACGGAAAACCGACCAAACGCATTCAGATTTTGTTGATACATTAGGAAAACAATATATGGGTAATTTTTGACATGTACAATTCAACCCCACATCAATACAAGGCACTGTATGGCCAATACCACTCAAACTATCTCACATTTATTTGAAATGGACATTATTTTAAGTGAAAACAAAAACATGCATACGGAAATCTGGCCAAATGCATTTGTAATCTGTTGATACTTTAGGAACACAATCCATGGGTAATTTTTGATTTTTACGAGTCAACCCTGCCTCAATCTGAGGCGCAGTGTGGTCGGTACCACTAAAATTGTCTCACTATTATTTGAAATTAATAGGATTTTAAGTGAAAACAACAACTTGAATACATAAAAATGACCAAATTCTTTATGATTTTATTGATACTTCAGAAAAACGATCCACGAGTCATTTTGGATGTGTACGAGTCAACCCCGCCTCAATATGAGACACGGTGTGACCGGTATCACTCAAAGTGTCTCCCTTTTGTTTAAAATGGGCACTTTTTTAATAAAAAACAACAGATATACAGAAAACTGACCAAACATATTCTGATTGAGTTGATACTTTAGAAAAACTATCCATTGGTCATTTGTGATGTTTACGTGTTACCCTTGTCTCAATTTGAGGGATGGTGTGGCCGTTACCACTCAAAGTGTTTCACTTTTATTTCAAATGAAAAACATTTTAAGTGAAAACAACAACTTGCATATGGAAAACAGAACAAATGTATTTGAATTATATTGATACTTTATGAAAATGATCAATGGGTCATTTGGGACATGTAAGAGTCAACTCCGCCTCAATCTGAGGCACGTTGTGGCTGGTACCACTCAAACTATCACACTTTTATTTGAAATGGATAGGATTTCAAGTGAAAACAACAACTTGCATACAGAAAACCGGAAAAAAAAACTTTCTGATTGTTTTTATACTTTAGGAAAATGACTCATGGGTCATTTTTTGACGTGTACGAGTCAACCCTACCTCAATCCGAGGCATGGTGTGGCCGGTATCACTCAAAGTGTCTCACTTTTATTTGAATTGGACAATATTTTAAGTGAAAACAACAACTGGCATACAGAAAACCAACCAAATGCATTCTAATTCTGTTGATAATTTAGGAAAACGATACATGGGTAATTTGGGATGTGTAAAAGTCAACTCCGCCTCAATCTGAGGCATGGTGTGGCCGATACCACTCAAATTATCTCACATTTATATGTAATGGACAATATTTTAAGTGACAACAACAATTTTTATACAGAAAACCAACCAAAAAAATTAGGATTCTGTTGATACGTTAGGAACAAGATACATGGGTCATTTTGGACATGAACGAGTCAACCCCACCTCAATCTGAGGCACAGTGTGGCTGGTACCACGCAAACATTCTCACTTTTTTTTGAAATGGACAGGATTTTAAGTGAAAACAACAACTTGCATACGGAAAACCAACCAAACGCTTTCTGATTGTGTTGATACTTACAAAAAATGATCCATGGGTTATTAATGAAATGTAAGAGTCAACCATGCCTCAATACGAGGCACAATGTGGCTGGTATCACTCAAAGTGTCTCTCTTTTGTTTAAAATGGGCACTAATTTAAGTAAAAACAAAAGACATTCTGAAAACTGACCAAACGTATTCTGATTGTATTGATACTTTAGAACAAGGATCCATGGGTCATTTTTGACGTGTACGAGTCAACCCCATCTCAATCTGAGGGATGGTGTGGCTGTTACCACTCAAAGTTTCTCAGTTCTATTTGAAATGGACAACATTTTAAGTGAAAACAACAACTTGCATACGGAAAACTAAACGAATGCATTAGAATTCTATTTAAACATTATGAAAACGATCAATGGATCATTTTTGACGTGTATGAGTCAAAAACGCCTCAATATGAGGCATGGTGTGGCCGGTACCACTCAAACTGTCTCACTTTTATTTGAAATGGACATGATTTTAAGTGAAAACCATATCTTCCATAAGGAAAACCAACCAAGGTCTTTTTTATTGTATTGACACTTCAGGAAAATGATCCATGGGTCATTTGTGATTTGTACGAGTCAACCCATCCTCAATATAAGGCACAGTGTGGCAGGTATCACTCAAAGTGTCTCACTTTTATTTGAATTAGACAACATTTTAAGTGAATACAGCGACTGGAAAATGGAAAACCAACAAAACACATTCAGAATCTATTGATACTTTAGTAAAACAATCCATGGGTCATTTGTGACGTGTATGAGTCAACCCCTCCTTAATCTGAGGCCCAGTGTGGCCAGTACCACTCAAATTATCTCACATTTATTTGAAATAGACAAGATTTAAAGTGAAAACAACAACTTGCATAAGAAAAACCGACCAAACGCATTCAAATTCTGTTAATAAATTAGGAAAACGATTCATGGGTCATATTTGACATGTAAGAGTAAACTCTGCCTCAATCTGAGGCACTGTGTAGCCGGTACCACTGAAACTGTCTCACTTTTATTTGAAATGGATAGTATTTTAAGTGAAAACAATAACTTGCATACAAAAAACCGACCAAATGATTCTTGATTATATTGATTCTTTAGGAAAGCAATACATGGGTCATTTGTGACGTGTACAAGTCAACCCCAACTCAATATGAGGCATGGTGTGGCCGGTATCACGGAAAGTGTCTCTCTTTTGTTTAAAATGGACACCGTTTTAAGTTAAAACAATAGACATTCATAGAACAGACCAAATGTATTCTGATAGTGTTTGTAACACCCCGACCCCAGTTACCCAAAGTCGTTTCATTGTTACATAACATTGGCATGATCACAAAAGATCAAGTCTCGAAAGACCAATTAGTTTAGTAGCCTCGGAATCACTAGATACATTCATAAAGATTACATTACAGCTTAAATTGAAAAACTACAACAACATATTGTCTCCATTGACCACACTCATATCCTCATACTATCCCTGCAGATCATTCATAAAATACTTCTTCACATCCTGGGTAAAATAAAACATAGAAAGGGGTGAGCTCAAATGGCCAGTAAGGATAACAATATAGCGGAAACTTTCATAAATAATCATAAACATTTAAGGCAAAGTATAACTAAAACAAAATCCTTTTAAACTTGAACATCAGCATAATATGTCAAAGATAAAATGAAATAATTCCATTTACTTATTCACATGGATATTCTAATAGTCGAATAATCACATGAAATATCAATAACCACTTTCATAATGATGGAATGCATAATGCCATACTATCATAACCACATAGTCAAGGCCTCATGCCAAGACACTAATTTGTCTCATGAGACCTACTGATGCATCGAGGAGCTATAGCGGGCTCCACCAGTCACCTATTAAGCCCAATGCATTCCTCATATGAATAGGTTTAAACATAACATAAACATTCGTATTAAAACTAGCATACGAAATGCAAATACTTTCTCCATAAACCATGAATGGTATAATAATAACACATCCACAGTCAAAAATATCACAAAACATTCAATAACATATGGAAGTTGTGTATCATAATAAATCAACTTCAAATAAGCTTAAAATCCATCAAAGGATGTTGACATAGATGAAATACAAACTATTTGAGAGAAATATCTCTTTTTTTAAATCATTTAAAAGCCACATAATTAAAACATTTACTTTGAAAGTATTCTTATAAGCTTGTAAGGGAAGCTTAAACAATTTTATAACAGAGGAAAATAGCCGCACCCGCCGTATAAGTAAAAAAATAGACATTCTTACCTTAATTCTGTCGAAAAGGTTAAAAATGACCTTGTTTGGAAAATGATAGAAAGATTCCTTTATAAACGTTTTATAAAAAGTCAAACAAGGGTATAAATGAATTTAATCCATATTCTGTAAAATAGTAAGAATGTTTTTAAATACATTTTTAAGAAATATGGATCTGGATGATAAAGAGGTCCCAGTAAATAATTACGTATAAACAGCCTCGGATAATGAAGAGATTATGAAATAAACCCTTACCTTGTAATTTTCCATGGTTCAGGGTAGTTTAACCTCCTGTATAATGGTGAAATAATGTTTATTAAATTATAAAAGAATCATATACATTAATATGATATCATATATGATCTTTTAACATTTCTTTGTTAATAATATCTTAGTATTATCGTCGTTTCGGGTGTTAACTTACTCATTTTATTTTATATGTTTTGTTACATAAGCCATGTTTGTTATGGATAGGTTGTATCTTATTTATGTCCAGAATTATATTAATTCTTTAAACATTATTTTTAATCATTGAAATTAAATTTAGTCTTGAATCGATATGATGGGGAATGAATCTCATCGTGTTCTTGGAGACGGTAGTCCGTACGTACGCACGAGCGACAATTTCAACATTTTGATATTAAAATAATATATAATTGGATGGTATATCATATATACAGAATCATTATCATGTTATATTTATTATTTACATCAATTATACATCATTATTATACCCATCCAAATAATAATGTATGGAATAACAATTACACCACGACGTGGAGACGGTAGGTCGTACGTACGCACGTATGGTGACATGTCATTCAATGGATGGATAGAATACTGAATATGGTTGTACCATATTTATAATAACATCACATTATATATTAGATACTGGATTTATTATTTTATAATTGAAATAACAAAGAATGAAGAAGTTGAACAAGAAAGGAACTTGAAAGAGCATGGTGAAAATATTACCTCTTCTTCGCGTTCTTCCTTTTGATTTGATCAAAAGGGATCCTTAGGTTGGATTTATGATCAAACTAAGGCCTCTACGTTGAAGTGAGGGAATTTTACAGAATATTTGTGGAGGGTTTGGACGAACCAAGAGGCTTTTAAGGTGTGAAGAACTGGTTAGAAGTGGTGTCCTTTTATAAGGGGGGGAGGGGCTCTTTAGATAAAACATAAATTATTATTTTATAATAAGTTAATATTAGGTTTATAATGGCTCCAAAGTGGATTATTCATAGTATAAGGTGGGGATAGGTCTAAAACAACTCAATCAATATATTTTAGACAGGTTTTGGTCACTTTATTAACCTTATCTTTTAGTTTTAACTCTTAGTTAATTAGTTTGACACTTACCATGTCGCTTTGTATTTTTATATTATATAGTTAATAAAATTACTATAAACTTCCAAGAGACCCCCAAGAGGTACATTAATGACACACCTATCATGATATAAGTACTTTGGACTAACTTTATATTCTTAGGAATATAATATCACTTAATAATTTAATATTTGTTTTAAAAACTCTTTTATGTCAATTTTGACACTATTTGGTATATGATTTTTGTAAAAATCATAAAAGCATGATTACTTCGAAAACACTTAAGTAAATAATTAATAACATGTCATATTAAACTATAAAATTAGTTTAATTCATAAAAAGTCACAAATTACATTTATTTTGATATTTATAATATCAATTATTTTTTTATTTCAATAATTAGGTAATTACTGCACCACCATTGTGTCATAAATAAATTAAATTATATAATGTCAAAAAATTATACATAAAATACCATCATTTAGGAAATATTTTTATATTTCTAATGAAATTTATAATCGAATTTATCTTATGTATAACCCAGTATTAAAAATGTTTTAGTAATTAAACTTTGATTTTAACTCTTTTAACTCTTCTTTGAATTAAATAATAATAAATGTCCTAATCTAATCCAAGTGGACCTAAATGATAATATTTTATTCCTAAGGTTGTTTTAGGTAGAGATAAATTTGTCCAATAGAATTAGGACATGTTTCAAGGTAATATTAATATCATTTTTACCCTTAATTACCCTATTTACTTTTAACCGTGGTAAATAAAAGTAAAAAGTTACTATTCACCAAAAATTATCTTCATCTTATTGAACCAAATTTTACTCCTTGATATTAACTTTGTCTCTCAGAGTTTTGAAATTCCACTCACAGAAGTGGTAAAATTATGTTTTATGTGAATTTGCAAATTCTCTTAGGAGGTGGGTAAAAGACTGTGAAAGTTCAATAAAATTTTCATATATCTAAAATTATTCTAAACTAACTCCAATGAATTAAATTAAACTTATATAATTATTATGTATCTATTTGGACCTTAATTAAATTTAAATAAAATAAATAATTATTTAAATAAAAAATTCTGTTTTAAACTATAACTCAGTGTTTTTCACTGTTCATCAAAAATTTAAAGTGTTCAGAAAGATACCAAAATTTCACCCAAGGATAATTTCGATATTTAAAATCCAAAAATGAAGTCCATTTTGAAAGATAAAATGTATAAATTTTCAAAAAGTGGTTATTACTATTCATAACGGCTAGTTTGATTGGTTGTGGTGTGTGTCAGAACTCGAAGTTGCGTACAACACACGCTACGGTATTATTCAAAGAGAAGCGTACCATGGAAGCTTGGGGTGTTACAGTGTTGATAATTTAGCACAATGATCCATGGGTCATTTTTGTTGTGTATGAGTCAACCCTATCTCAATATGAGGTATTGTGTGGCAGTTACCACTCAAAGTGTCTCACTTTCATTTGAAATGGACTGCATTTTAAGTGAAAATGACAACTTACATACGGAAAACTGACCAAATACATTTGGATTCTATTGATACATTATAATAACAATAAATGGGTCATTTGTGACGAGTAAGATTCAATGCCATCTCAATCTGAGGCAAGGTGTGACCAGTACCACTTAAATTGTCTCACTTTTATTTGAAATGGACTGGATTTAAAGTGAAAACAATAACTTGCATACAGAAAACCGAACGAATGATTTTTGATTGTATTGATACTTCAATAAAATGATCCATGGGTCATTTTTGACGTGAACAGGTCAACCCCACCTCAATTAGAGACATGGTGTTGCTGGTATCTCTCAAAGTGTATCTCTTTTTTTAAAATGGACACTGTTTTAAGTAAAAACAACATACATTCGGAAAACTGAACAAACGTATTCTGATTGTGTTTATACTTTAGAACAAGGATCCATGGGTCATTTGTGACGTTTAAGAGTCAGACTCGTCTCAATCCGAGGGACGGTGTGGCCGGTAACACTCAAAGTGTCTCACTTTTATTTGAAATGGATAACATTTTAAGTGAAAACAACAACTGCCATATGAAAAACTGACCAAACGCATTCGGATTCTATTAATATTTTCGGACAACGATCCATGGGTCATTTTTGAAGTGTACGAGACAACCCAGCCTCAATTCGAGGCACGGTGTGGTCGGTACCACTCAAACTGTCTCACTTTTATTAGAAATGCAAAGGATTTTAAGTGAAAACAACAACTTGCATAAGGAAATCCGACCAAATGTATTTGGATTATGTTGATACTTTAGCACAAGGATACATTGTCCAGCCTCAAACAATCCACTTATCATGTGAGGAACTCCTACCCCAATTCTAAAACACATGACATTTAATACTCCAATCCCATCCTCAAACAGTGGGTTCTAGGACAAAACCAACGTCCCTTTTGGAACCCAATAACAAAGACATTATTTAATATTCATACCCACTACCCAAAAAGGGGATTCATCTCACATCACATTCAGGAGACCAAATTACTATTAGCCACATACCCCCTTATTCCAATAAAAAAGTCTATGAAAAACATGTAGGCTATTCTAGTAACCCATCTCATATGTCGATATTGGCCAATGTTTCCCACTAATACATCTAGAACCATTTATACAGGGATACATAGCCATTAAGGGAATATAAACATCACATGTGCTTCCTATAACTCATCTTAGGTCTAAGAACATTACCACTACCATTGCCTATCTTATGGGAATCATGATCCTTGTCCACTCTACCCATTTTTTTCTGTTGGTTTTAAGATATTCAACCCAAGACCATGAGAAAACCCCCCATGGTCTTCCTATAACATTTAGGCGTTTTCTCTTGTGTTTATTGGTGTTGTGGTTTGAGTGAGGAGTGAATTTTAAATTTTTAATACTGTTATGGGTGATATTTCTTTTCAATTCTAAATTTCTGAATTCTGGATGTAATGGATTCCGGCTGTATTGGTAATGAATTATAAATCTTGAATACTATTATGTGTATTAGATTATGGATGTATGGGATTTTAATTTTGTATTGGTGTTATGGGTGTTATTTTATTTCAATTGTGGATGTATTAGATTCTGGGTTTTTCTCTTGTGTTGTGATTTGAGTGAGGAATGGATTTTAAATTTCTAAGTTTCTGAATTCTGGATGAATTTTAAACATTCCATATAGGCTTTTGGATTCTGGTTGTGTATGTGTTCTTGCAAGTCATGGAGAGTTACAGGTTGGAGGGGGTTGCTGGCTTCTGTGGAGCTGTAGCATATGTATACCAACAGTTTTGAAAATCGTTCGTATAGCCTTTTGATGTATATTATACCAACGGTTTTGTTATAACCATTGATATAAACTTATACCAATGGATTTTAAAAGCATTGGTATATGCTTTGGATGTATATTGTTCACTATATACCAACAGTTTAGAACCGTTGGTATAAGGATAACATATACCAATGGTTTTTGAAACCGTTGGTATATCTCTTACTTTAACACATATACCAATGGTTTACATAGAACCGTTGGTATAAGCCTTTAACCACGACTTACTTGGACATTGTTTGGGAAATCATTGGTATATAACATACCAATGGTTTCCAGGCCTTTACAAACGGTTCTGAATCATTGGTAAAGGGTATAATTCTAGTAGTGTTATGATGTAGTAAATATTTAATTAATGAATAAATTAAATTAATGATTTTAAAAATTGTAAAATAAATATAATTTAATATTTTTAAGTAAATTATTTATTTCTATAAGTATTATAATATGTATAAGAAAAAATAAAAAATTTAATTCGAGTTGTATACTATTTTTATCTGTTTAAATTCTTTATTGTGAATAGTTTTTAATTTGAGAAAATTATTTTTCAATAAATAAAATATTTTATTAAAATATTAAAAAATAAAAAAAATCATGGACATAGAAAAAAATTATAATATTACATCTAAAATGAAATCAAATCTATGTTTTAGGATTTTTTTTAAAGTCTTAACCCTATAATATATTTATTATATTTTAAATATTTTTGTAATTCCTATATTACCCCTCACCTCAATTATAAAAGGAGTCCCCCTCCTTTACAAATTTCCATCAACTTAAGACTTATTTATCATATAAAATATTCCAAATTCTCTCCCCCTCATCTCTTTACACATTATTGGTATTTTTTTCTCACAAAAACACCACTTCCAAGGGCCTTGAGGAGGTTCCTGAGGATGAATTTTCAAGGGGAAAGATTTCTTCTTCTTCTCTTTCAAATTATTTATCACTTATAACTTATCCATACCTCTTGTCCAAGGATTCATGAAAAATATAGTATCATATATATACTAGATTTTTTTTGTTTATGGTAAAATTATTAGAAAATATATCATCTTCTACTTTTATTCTAAAATAACATAAATATTATCCGCGGTGGGTTAATTAAACGTCTTCGTGGATGATGATCCTTCATTTACATTTTACTAAAATCATGGAAAGATTAAATTAAAATGTAATTACTTAAAATGACATAAATATTTATATTTTATCACTTTTATATTATTATTTCTTTTCTATAAGGAAGACCATAATAAAGTGTCCTTGAAAACCATGAAAAGAATGCACCTGAAGTAATGAAAATAACAAAATATTGTCAATAAATGGGTGAAAAATGTTATAAGAAGATTATTTAAGGTTTTATAAAAAGTTATTTTAGTCATGTAATATATTAATAACACTATTAAAACTGTTATAAATTTTTTTTTGAAAACATTTGAAGGAATTTTAACCCAAGGTAAGGCTCTCTTTAAGTGAAACTTTGTTTTAAATGTCTTAATGGTTTATTATTCTAAATATTTCTATTTCATGTCCATGCATTCAAAATGTTTTTTATTAATGTATATATATGGTTATTAATGTTTTAATTTTCCGAATTTGTTTTGAAATGTATCTTTTTAATATGTTATGTAAGGGAATTTCCTTTCAAAATCCTTTAAAATGTCTCTTTTACAAAATTCAAAAAACAAATTATACGGTATTAGTGGTTTTTATCATTTATGTGATTCTTTATTACTGTAATGATTCCTTTATAAGTTTTCATAGTTATTTTTGAAGTATATTATTTCAATATTATATGTGAAGTTTTTATATTTTAAAAATGTTTTTTTACGAAAAAAAGTGTATTATGATATCTGAATGTGTTTTTCTTATGGGTTTAAATGATTTATCAAGGGTTTTATTCCTGACATGTTCCTTGGAAACTATTTGTGTCAGGTTGATCCCATTATAAATCAATATATTTTAATTTTAACCCATTATATCTCAAGATATGATGGGTTGAACACCATTATATCTAAAGATATGTTGGGTTGGGCCCATTATAGCTCAATATATAAAGGGTTGAACCTCATTATAGCTCAATATATAAAGGGTAAGCCCCATTATAGCTCTCTAATGTATTGGGAACTCTTGATATGGAATTTTAATGAATTTTTATTCCATGTTTTAGGGTGAATGTAAGTGTGATATGGTAAATACGTCCCAAGGAAACTACATGATGTTTCTATGAAAGTTTATGAGTTTTTATGAAAAGGGTATCATTGGGTTTTCATGTTTTCACTGGACTCACAGTTTTTCTTTATTTATGTAACTTACAAATATTTTTTTTCTCATCCCATTGTTTAAATTTTTTTTTCACGAGTTATAAGGATGTGTCAGTGAAATTAGGAAGTTATGTTAAATGTTATGAAGATTTGTCAAATAAATCTGGTTTTATTTAAAAAGATTTTATATTTGGAAAAAATGGATACTATTTCAGTTGTATCCACCTTTTATGAATATGGTCTATTATGTATGTATTATATCCTAAATCTCTAAATCCATAAACCTAAAAAGTTCCTTAATGTCAAAGAAAGTAAACTTTTGACTAAAACTCAAGATTATGTAATGTTTTAAGGTAGGGTCCTTATAAATTAGGTCTTATTAAACATTATAAATTATGATGATAGAAAATATGATATCCATTTTTCCAAATTCAAATAATAGAAGTTGAAAAAATAAAATGAAAATTCATCCCGCAAGCGGGATGAAAATGAAAGTTTTTAATGTAAAAATGTCAGAAATCTTGCTATGTTTTTATAATCAATTTCATAGTGAAATTTATTCTAATTACATAAATTGTATAAATTGATAAAAATATTATATAATTAAACTTTAGAAAATTTAAAAATATAATTTAACCCTATAAATAATTTATATAAAAAAGGATTTTTGAACTAAATTTCATTATTTTTAACTATTTATTAAAAAATGATATGTTTTTGAAAAGTATCAAAATAACCACCATACACTATTTTTTATATTTGTAATTCAAATATGAAGTTTATTTTTACATATTTAATCAATTAATGTGTCAAAATTCTTATTTAGAATGTGTTTTTTTAGAAGATAGTGAAATTTCCTTTACAAAAATATAAGTTTTTACATGTAAAATTGATTTTTTATTATTATATTATAACTATCAAACCTAATGAGTGAATATAAAAAATATTTGATTGAATATATAACATACATAATTTGTTAAAATCATTAACTAATTTTAATTAATTATATTTATTAAGACAAAACTCCTTTGTAAGCATAAAATAATAATATTTCTTTTTATATGCAATTGGTTCTTATTTTCTTTTACCATTAATTGGTAACCCATAAATTAATTTTATTATAGTGTAGAACCTAATTTTTATAAGTTAGTTATTAATATTCATAACTACTAATTTAACGGCTAGTTAATATCTTATTATATTAAATAATAATATTTTAATAATACATTGTTATTTGGTGAAACTCATTCTTGTGTGTAAATAAACCTATCAAGGAAGCTCACACTTGCATGAAACACAAGCTATAAAGGATGTTTGCTCTTGAGTGTAACACAGGCTAACTTGGTTTTGCGTTCATTACAATTTACATCAAGCATTGAATTTATTTAAAATAGTAAATATATAGTACAGTCTTAGGATATTGTATTCCTTTACATACTTTGTGATGCGTGTCATACACACAATAAAATAAAAAAATTTACCTTAAAATTTTAGGGTGTTATAAAAAAGGATAGTGTGATCATTAAAATAATAATATTCCATCTTATGAGGATGATAAACACTAAAATATCCTTATTCATGTTATCTCAAACTCATTGAATTTATTTAAAATAACTATTACTCTTCCAACAAATCTAACCATTATGGTTCTATATGATGTATAAGTTATGATAAAATATCATCCTAACCTAAAAACTTATATAAACCATCTTTTGATTCCAACTATAATGACCCAACCTAAAACATTCCATAATCCTCAGTTTTAGTCAATAATTTTCTTTTTTCAAATTAATGATTTTTTAAGGCTTAGATATTTAGATAGTTAGGTCATAATATATACATAATATCCCATATTCATACAAAAATGGGTACTAATAAAATAGTTTCTATTTATTCCATAATATAATACCTTTAAAATAAAATATTCTTTTTTCATGAAAAATATTTATAAAATTCCACTTGACTTCTTCCATTCTCTTACCAATCCTTATACCCTTTGAAAAATATTTTAGAACATTGGATGTGTAAAAAATATCATTAAGGGAAACAAAAAGAAATAAATAAATCATTATTCCATGAATACTTGTTAACCCATGAAAACATTTTCACATAGTTATACTATTCAACCATAAAACATATTGTCTTTAACATACCACATGAAATCATAAGTTACTTATAAAACACCATAGAAAACATAAATCATAATAGTAAATTTTGGAATCATTTCCATATCACTCTTACTTTTAGTGTATCTATAATGAATATATTGGTAGTAACCTTGATAGTTACATTTGGAATACTCGCCATAGTATATTCAATTCATCTCTTAGGATAAACCCTACAGATTAACTCCATCTCATTACCCAATGCATTAGAGAGATAAAAAAGTGGCACCCACCATTAGTTTATCACAGAACTGACCATACTAATAAAAAATTTACCAAGAACCAAAACCTAATAATAAAACATAAATATTTCATAAAATAAACATTCATAAGGAAAATAACATTTTTATTTTTGACATCACATTTCATTTTTAAAAAGTCGCGCACTGATAAATAAAAAACAATTATTTGGAAATAAAATTATAAACATATAAAGGAAACTTCAAAACATTTAATCTTTATGAAGGTGTGAAGTTCCATTCACGTAGTATATGTTAAAATACATTCCCTTTAGCTTATATTTTTTTAAATAGTAACTTTAAAATATGTTTTTAAAAGAAGTCTCTTTCCTTGAATTTGTTTCATCACGTAAAATTTTAATATTCATAAATAATAAACTTAGGTTAGTTATTTACTTTATTGAGAACCTTTTAAAAGTTTATTATTCTTTTTATAACACTTGTTATAATTTTATAGAATTTATTTAATTTTTTATTTTTAGGTCAGTTATTTGGACAATATTCGGCAGTTAACTCCAAAATGACTTTAAGTATAATGTTAATTGTTAAAGAGGTAATTATTCCATAATCTCTAGAATAATATTAATTATATGTTAATAATTTTTATACATAAATTATTCTTTTAAATCAAACCATTATGTATGGTTATGAAAAATGAACTACATTATAATCAGGGAGAATGTTGGTCGTACGTACGCATGACTAGTGTTTCATTTTACAATGATCATTACGAAAAGAAGTTAAGTATAATTTTATATTTCTATAATTATGATAATATAACACTTCTATAAATAATAATTTTCCCAGCAATTGTATACCAACGGTTCAAAGGAACCGTTGGTATAGGTGATCTTTACCAACAGTTTGCATAAACTATTGGTAAAGATGGATTTCGGGGGAGTTTTCCCAATAGTTTGATGAAACCATTTGGAAAACAATGGTTTCCCAATGGTTTTTAATAACCATTGGAAAAAATGTGCCTCAAATTTTACTAAGTCAGGTGACCCCCCCTATTTCAGAATCATTGAGCGGCTCTCCCAAAAGTGATTCCTGACTCCAAGAAGCCCTTGAGAAGCCCCAGCATAGGTGCACCTCTTCCATCGGATCAGCTGCCAGGTTAGAAACCTCCCACCTCTTCTCAAGGATATCCTTACACCTCTTCTCAAGGATATAATTCTATTCTGAAGGATATCATTATTCCCAATTTCTTTTGTTTTTGGAAAATTTTATGATTCACTACTCCATGAATTGTGTACTCAAATCACTACATCCACGAATTGTGTACTCAATTCACTACATCGGTGTACACATTGTCCAATTAATGTTTTCATTACACATATACATTTATAAGGGCATGGTGTCTTTTTATTGTGTTCTAATTTTAAATATTCATAGTTTTTTTTAATCTCATTGCTTCAAATATTACAGATTCATCTATATGAACTCATAAGAAATTGTTTGTAATATTTATTCATCATATTTCATGAAAATCACTCCTTTAATTAATATCATTTCAAACATGAAGATCTTATTCATCTTAATTTTTGTACACTGTGTATTACATAACAAGTATGTATCATGTTTCAATCAAAATCTATATATATATATATAATGACACACTGTTCACTTATCCTTTACACAATAGAACATATGGAGTATCTTCTTGAACTTCGAAATATAGTATATTGTCCCTAATTATTCTTCATAGATGAAATAAGAAATACTTAACCGTACAATCCAATTTTCTTTATGAATAAAATACCTAAAAAGGGAACTCTCGGTGGGAACTCTCCATTTCCCATGTAGTACTTCTTCCTTCTTCATGAAACTCATTTACAGAATGTCAAATTCGCAATATTAATTAATACTAGTTTTCCTAATATAACCATTAATCATTCTGCCTTAAACATCATACATGAGTTATTCAATCACCTTTTTAAAAAACAATGACCATTTGCACTGATTTGGGGTTACTCAAAATGCTTGGGAAAATCAGAAAAATGCATGTATTGAATCGTGTTTCTCATATGGTTTCATGGATACAATTTTATCATGAAAATAATGACTGCGTGGTTCAAATAACATGAGGACCATGGGATTATTATTATTCACAAAAATGAAGTTGTTTTATGCAACTATGTGTTTTTTTTTTCACTTTTGATTCGGCCTAAATGGGAGCTTTGTGGTCATTAATCATGGTTGTGGGTGGTCATTTAGGATGTAAGATAGTATGACTTAATTTTACTTGATATATCCAATATTATTATTGATTTATGTTAAATTTTATTATCTTTGACAAGTGATGTTGTTTAATAAGTTCTTATTAATGGTTGTAATACTAATGATATGGTAAATGGGTTCACATGGTGTGTATAACGGTTGACATGGTGTCTACGATAATCTAGTGTCCTGGGAATGTACATGGGAATGTATACATAGTACATGACTCGGTTAGACATGTAAATATACATGGCCAATCCCTTATGGTGAAAAGTATGTTTGGCCAAATGGGGTGCTTAAAACGTCCCATTTACACATGGCTTTATTCATGGTTATGCCCACATGATGTGTTGGTCATACTATAGAGTAGGTAGTAATTAGCTTAGTCAAAACACTTTCATCCCTAAAATTCAAGACTACATGGTTAAATGGAATAACCCATGTTCTAATGAAATTCCTAACATGGTTTCTAACTCACCTCACATAAAAATAAACTATAACACTGATTAAATGAAAGAATTCATCCTAAATGTACAATATAACTTGGTTAACTGGAAGAAATCATCCTCGTTAATGAATTCCATACACATTTGGGCAAAAAACCATCATTCACAAACATCACTATAATATATAGGCTTTTCACAAAACACATATCCCTTAAATGTCATGAAATTACAATAGGCACTAATTTAAAGTTGTCATGTTTATAGGTGGATTCATTGTAGCTTTATATAATATATTCTCAGAACTATAGAGTGGAACCCCATTCAGTGTTTTGAGGTGCACCTAGGACAACCCCACTCCTTCTTGGACCTAGGACAACCCCTCTCCTTCGTGGACCCTGGACAACACCCCCCCCCCACCCCACCCTCCTCCCTGGACCCCGGACATCCCCCCACCCTCCTTCCTGGACCCTGGACAACCCCCCTCCTCCCTGGACCCTGGACAGCCCCCACCAACCTTTTTGGACGTGGGACAAAACCCCTCCTTCCTAGAACCTGGACAACGCCCCCCCCCCCCACCCTCCTCCCTGGACCCCAGACAACCCACCACACTCCTCCCTGGACACCAGACATCCCAAAAATCATTATTTGTATTTGAGATTAAACACAATAGAACTTTAAGGTCCCTCTCCAATGATTGGACATCTGGGTTCGGGTCACTAATGAGTGGCATCCTAGTTTGGGACATCACAATTCCTGGATATCCTTTTTATAGGTGTTTCCAATAAAATCCATACCCATAACTATTGAAGGTCCCTCTCCAAAATCAATTGGAACATTATCCAATGAATACACCCTACCAACCTATGATCTATGGCTCCAAACCCATGATCCTTTAATACATGGTTAAGGTGAAACTTTATGAGGCCAGAACTACTTTTTATGTGATCCTCATCCTACTCCTCATCCTGGTCTCCCTGAAGAAGTTAAATTATTAAACTCATGTACTCCCAACAAGACCCTTAAGGATTATTTATTCCTTGATCCACTTCCAATATCTTTCTGGTAAATCCTTGAATATAGGCATGAGAAATTCTGTATCTTATTTTCTTATATACACTGTATTTTTTTGTATTTCTTAATATGATTCTCATATAGAGTAATGTGTCAGTTATGGTTTTATTAAAAGTAAACAATTGTCATTTACCTAAATATTTTTTTGATTGAACTTCAATATTACTGAATTTCTTTGAAATGACTTATTTCAATTTTTTACAAAATGCATAGAAGTTGGATGTACGAAACTAATCGGATTTCAATCAATTTTCAAAATAATTTGAACATCTTTCTAGATTTTTCATTTTACAAGGCTTTAGGTAGTGGTCGCATACAATGCCCATGTTCAAATTGTGTTGGAAGATCTTGGTTGAGTCGTGAAGAAGTTAGCTATCATATAACCAAATATGGTTTCCAGACAAACTATTATGTGTGGTATCCCAATATAGAGAAAATGGAATCTCAAAATGTTGATGATCCAAATGATATGATTGAATTGGAGAGTTTTATATATGACTGGTTTCCATTTATTCAGAATCATGAGAAGGAAAGGATGTCCAACCAACAAGATTTCGGTACAAGCACTCATGATTCGTTCAATGAAAATGATGATGTTGATAGGGTGAAAAAATTGAATGATGCTGCGATGACTCCAGTATATCAGCAATGTGGTAAAATGAAAATGTTGTAATTTTTAATCTGATTGATTCATGGTAAAACTATGTATGGGATTTCAAATACTACAATCGATTATATTCTTACCTTCTTGAAGGAATTACTTCTAGATGATGCATATATTCCCTCAAACCACTATATGGCATGGAAGTTAGTTGATGAACATGGACTATCAAAAAATAAAATTCATGCTTTCTTGAATTATTGCAGCTTATTTTGGGAGAAAACTACTGAAAGAAATTATTGTATCAAATGTGGAACCTCCCGATGGAAGCCAAAAGATAATGAAACACCATCTCGTGTGCCACGAAAAGTAATGTGGCACTTTCCATTGATCCCAAGATTACAGATCCTTTTCATGTCTGATAAAATATTAGTAAAAATTTGATGGCATGAAACTGAGAGAAAAAAGAATATTGAAGAGTTGGTTCACCCTACAGATGGATTTTCATGGTAGAGATTTGATGCTTGATATCCTGAATTTGCAGCAGATGTGCGTAATGTGAGACCTGGTCTTTAATGCGGCGGTTTAAATCCATTTGGTCATATGCTTACTTCGCACAGTACATGGATGGTTTTCATACACATTTATAACCTTCCCCCCATGGTTGTGTATGAAAAATCCTTACACTTTCTTGAGTATACTGATATCTGGCCCTTCTGATCCCTACAATGATATAGATGTATAAATGAAACCATTAATAAAATAGTTCAAACTTCTTTGGGATGTGGGTGTTCCCACATACGATGCATGTTTGAAAGACATATTTCAAATTCGTATTGCGCTTATGTGGACGATCAATGATTTTCCTGCTTATTCAATGATGTCTGGATGGAGCACAAAAGGAAAATTGTCATGTCCTGTTTGTATGAAGAATACTCGATCGAGAAGACTGAAATATCATTGTAGTCTTAGTTTTATGGGACATAGACGATTCTTACCAATGAACCATCCATATAGAAACAATCATCGAAGATTTGACAATACCATCGAGATTGACGATCCACCTCAGCATATGTTTGGAACTGATGTGCTTAATGAATTGAAAGATTTTATTTATTCATTTGGGAAGGTTTTAATGAAATCTAGAAAGAGGGAAAATGTTTCCAATGATACCTGTTACAATTGGAAGAAGAAGAGTATATTCTTTGAGTTGTCATATTGGTCAACCAACTTGTTACATCATTTCTTAGACGTAATTCACATTGAAAATAATATATGTGAAATGTTTCTTTCGATTCTTCTAAATGTCATGTTGAAGACAAAATATGATTTACGATATCAGCTTGACTTACTAGATTGAGGGAACATACCAGAATTTCATTTTTCTATATCAGTGAAAATAAATAGCAAGTTCCATGTGCTTCTTATGTGATGACACCTGCTGAAAAAAAAATTTATCGAAGTCCTATAGACTATTAAAGTTACTGATGGCTATTAAAGAAATATATCAAAACGGGTCAACCGAAAAGAGTTGAAGATGAAATCTTTGAAGACTCATGATTATCACATCCTTTTGCATGAGTTGATTCCAATAGAAATCTATCATCTCTTGTCCAATAATGTAAGAGTATCATTTATTTGGTTGTGTTATTTGTTTATAGATCCTTGTTCTAAGAGGTTGTCCATATCCTTCTTTCAAAAATTGATGGAAGAGACACCATTAATTTTGTGTGAGTTAGAGAAAATATTCCCTCCATCATTTTTTACATGCATGTTGCATCTGACGGTCCATCTTCCGACCGAAAGACTTCTTGGAGGACCCATTTCTTTACATTGGATGTATCCAACTGAAAGAAACATGTTCACATTGAAATTATATGTTTAAAACAGGAATTATCTCGAATGTTCAACTGTGAAATGTTACTTGGGTCAAGAATGTATGGATTTTGGCTCAATGTATTTGTCTGATCTTACTACGAGAATAAACAGACTAATGAGAAATGAAGAAGAACTGTATGGGCAAAATTGAACCCAGTTTTCCATCACTTCCTCAGATAGGAGGAATTTTGGGATTATATATATTGACAACATTAAGCCTTTAAGAGTGAGAGATGGCACATCGCACAGTTTTGTTCAATTGTGATTTGTTGGATGAGTATATCAAGTAAGTAAATTGTACATGTATCTCTTATCTTATCTCTAGTAATTTTAAATATTTGTTAAACTATTATTATTTTTATCTACTGGGAAAAAATGAATTGATATATAGAAGGAATCGTTCTTTATCTTTGAGAATAAAAGAGACTTTTCATAGAAAAGAGTTTTCTGATTGGTTGAAATTGAATGTAAAATCATTTATGTAATAACTAAATAAAAATAATATTTAATTAAGTGTACTATTTTTTTATATTTTAGGTATCGATTTTTCCTGCAGACTCTGTTTCTGAGGAAATAAGAGCATTGACTTTTGGTCCTAATACCATGGTTCATGCTTGTAAATAACTTGTGATCAATAGATACAAATTTATTATCACTGAACGAGTAAGAAACATGAAAACACGACATGATGGTGTTATGCTAACTGCCACAAAAACTGCTTTTCCAGTTCATCAGATAATAGACCTTGTTTTGAAAATGTAGCTTATTTTGGAGTCGTGGAGAAAATTATAATTTTGGATTATTACTCGCATGGTCGAGTCACGATGATGAAATGTCAGTGGTTTGATTCAATGATGAGGCAAGGCACCTTTATTGATGATTGTGGATTTCGAGTTATTGACATGACTCGCACTCTTTCCACCGATGAACCATATGTATTGGCATCAATGGTGAAGCAAGTTTTTTATGTCAAAGATCATCGTCATCATAAATTTGGTGGAATTATTGATGTAAATCCCAGAAAAGTTTTTTATTATGGTGATGATGAAGTTGACATTATCCCGACTTCAATTGGAAGAAATCCGTTTATTACTTATGATAAATCCAATAGCTCAATCTTCAGAGTTGATTGTGAACCCAAAGTTGTGGTGGGGAATATATAGAATCATACAGTCACGTTCCCACCTACATCATTTACAGTGTGTATCCTAGTACTTACCTTCAAACCACCATAAATCTTCTTTTTCTTTATTTTTTTTTCAGAATGGTTTTTCTATATTTTGTTTTTTGGGTTACACATTAGTCATTTGTTTTTATTTACTTCCATATTTGTTTTCATTGCAGGAAATGACACTGATTGAAGAGAGGCGGAAGAAAAAGATGACATAAAATAATCGTCGCATGACACATATGGGTGTTCCTCCACTCATCCTTGTTGTGAGTATTTTATTTCAAATATATATATTTCAATAACTTATAATATCAAGTTTTTACTTTTTTGTTGAACTTTTTTCTGGATCCACCCCCTAGACAAGAGATATTTGACGAGGATCTTGATATTGCTCCTAGTATAGAGGTTGGTGGTAGGAGGAGGGGTGGTGTCAGAGTTAGAGGATCATCTGGTGGTCCCGGTACTGAGGCCGGTGGTACGGGGGCTCATGGTGCGAGAGTTAGACGATCCGCTGGTCGTACCCGATTGGACTATGCCCCTACCACAGACGTATCTTCTACACCCCATTTTGATCCTGGTGTGTCTTTAAGGACACACGAGAGATTTAGGCCTCCGATGTTTACACTACAAGTTGGCCAGATGTCTGTACCATCATCTTTTTCTTAGGTTTCATTATCTCCAAGCTATTATAATCCACCTTCTTCGACTCCTGCTCCAACACAGTATGTGGATGAGGAGCATACACTGAGGTACAGTCCACCTGTAAAAGATATTCCTTTAGCTTTTGCACATCCAGTGACGCACATTGATCCGACTACCACAGGTATATTTATATAACTCTAACAAATTTTTATAGAAAAATTTATTTTTATTATAACTCGTACTAATATATTTTTCATTAATAACAAATTTATCTACTGATAGGAGGCAGGGGAGGGGGAGTACTCACTTGAGTGCGGTATGGAACTGCTAGACACATTTGATTGTTGAATACAATGATGATGGACATATGATTGATAAATCTGGGTAGGAATGTCAGGTTTTTTGGCAACGCTAGACAAATACTCCGACATCATTCCGGTCAGCCCTCTCTCTTGGAGACATCTGCCACACGAAGTGAAGGATAATGCATGGGCACAAATTTGGGTAAAAAATATATTAGATTTAATGTAGTATTTTTTTTATTTATATGAATTAATCTATTGGGTGTCAGCTTCGGTATAACTTCCCTGATGGCGAAGGTGCACGATCAGCGCGTTTAAAGGATCTAGGAGAGCTTTGAATAGCTTATAAGCATGGGTTGTATATTGGATATTGTGATAGAGTGGTCACAGAGTTGGAGACATTACCTATCGTGGATGACTGGCCGATATAGAAATATCTCCAAATGATTACCCATTGGGCGACTGCCAAATTGAAGGTATTAATCCCATTTGAGGTATTTAAATGACAGTTTTAATAATTTTCATTAATATTATCTAATTTATTTATTAAACATTATTTAGGAATCTTCCGAAAAAAACAAAAAAAAACATTTATTCAAAGAAATACCTCCACACTTTAGGTGCACCACTATGTCAGATCATGAGCGGCAGTTCGTACGATATAGTTGTTTATAATTTTTCTTTAGGACTTTCCCTTTTTATTGTTTCCTACTTAAATTATGTGATTTATTGAATATTGAATATATGATTATACTTGAAATTTATACTGTTTCAATGTCAATATAGAATCACAAATTTAATATTGAAGGATGTATCCCTTAAGCAAATTTTTTTTTGCTCGAGTAGAAGGAAAAAAGATGGAACAACAGTTAATGAACTGACACAAGAAAATATTGTAAGTTTTAATTTGTTTATTTCAATGTTTAATATATTTTTTGAAATTTAATAATCTATTAATATTTTTAACAGGCTGCTTTAGAGGCCCTTTATGCCCAAGAGCCTAAAAATTTAGGGCCACACAACCATTTATATCAGGTTTTGGGAGATCAACACTCTGGTCGAGTATGCTGCCAACCTGGTAAGAATATAGTCCCGACGAGGTATTGGTC
This sequence comes from Viscum album, assembly GCA_963277665.1. NCBI lineage: Eukaryota > Viridiplantae > Streptophyta > Magnoliopsida > Santalales > Viscaceae > Viscum > Viscum album. The sequence goes on from OY728137.1 coordinate 279,469,515, forward strand.
CTCTCCAGGTATCCATTCTAGTACAACTGAGTTGGAACAGGTGAAGGAACATGCAAGATAGTCTGATAAAAGGGTCATCGAGTTGGAAGTACAAGTTCAAATGAGGAACAAAGAATTTATGAAACTTTTGAAAGATTTATCTTCATCACTTCCACCAGAGGACAGCGTGGCTTGTCAGACATATATATCGTCGATGGGTGCATTATCCAATTCCCCAAGCGGAAGTTCTAATAGCGGTCAATATGATGACGTTCCTGGTGATGATGAGGATTCTGAAGAGGATGAGGGAGAGGATGAGGATGAGGATGAGGGTGAGGATGGGGCTGAGGGCTAGGATAGGGCTGAGGGAGAGGATGGGGTCAAGGATGAGCATGGGAACGATGATGAGGATGACAAAGAGGATAGAGATGGCAGCGAGGATGAGGCCGATGATGACAGTGGTGATGGGGATGGGGATCCGGGGCATATTGATCCATTAATTTTTTGAATTCTATATAACTCTTTATTTTTGAACCTAGTTTTTCACTTTGGTATAGTTATTTTTGAATTTAGTATAACTCTTTACCCACCCTCCTCCCTGGACCCCGGACATCCCCCTAGACACCCCCGCCCCACCATCCTCCCTGGACCCCAGATAGCCCCCAGGACAACCCCTCGGACAGCCACCCCAACCCTCCTCCCAGGACCCAAGATCCCAATCTAATCTCTCCTCAAGATTCACCCTACATTCCAACAGAAAAGTGGGTTATAGAGCTTCAGAAGAAGATGAGAGAAGAGTGCAAACCCTATTCTAAAAGAGGAAGCAAAGAGAGGATTAGACTCACCCGGATCTTCAATCCGCACTTGACAGCACTCGAAACTCCCAAGTGACATGTATGAGTCAACCCTGCCTCAATCTATGGCGTGGTGTGGCTGACACCACTCAAAGTGTCTCACTTTTCTTTGAAATGGACAACATTTTAAGTGAAAACAACAACTGACATACGAAAAACAAACTAAACGAATTTGGATTCTGTTGATACTTTAGGACAAGGATCCATGGGTCATTTTTTACTTTTATGAGTCAACCCCACCTCAATCCGAGGTACGGTGTGGCCGATACCACTCAAAGTATCTTTCTTTTGTTTAAAATGCATACGCTTTTATGTTAAAACAACTAGAATACAGAAAATTGACCAAATACATTCATATGTGTTAATAATTTAGAAAAACATTAAATGGGTCGTTTGTGATGTGTACGAGTCAACCCTACCTCAATCTGAGGCGTGGTGTGGCCAACACCTGTCAAAGTGTCTCTCTTTGGTTTCAAAAGGACATCATTTTAAGTGAATACAACAACTAACATACGGAAAACTAACCAAAGGGATTCAGATTCTATTTCAACTTTAGGAAAATGATCCATGGGTCATATGTGACGTGTACGAGTCAACCACACCTCAATCCGAGGGCCAGTGTGGCTGGCACAAATCGAAGTGTTTCTCTTTTTTTAAAATGAACAATATTTTAAGTGAAAACAACAACTGGCATACTTAAAACTATCAAACGCATTTTTATTGTGCTGATACTTTAGTAAAATGATACATGGGTCATTTGTGATGTGTAAAAGTCAACCCCAACTCAATCCGAGGCACGGTTTGGCCGACACTACTCCAAATGTCTCTCTTTTGATTCAAAAGGACATCATTTTAAGTGAATACAACAACTGACATATGGAAAACCGACCAAAGGCATTAGGATTCTCTTGAAAATTTAGGAAAACGATCCATGGGTCATATGTGACATGTACGAGTCAACCCCGCCTCAATCTGAGGGTCGGTGTCACCAGCACCAATCGAAATGTCACACTTTTATTTGAAATGGAGAGGATTTTAAGTGAAAACAAAAACTGGCATACAAAAAACTGACCAAACGCATTCGGATTGTTTTGATACTTCAACACAATTATCCATGGGTCATTTTTGTTGTGTACGGGTCAACCCCACCTCAATCTGAGGCACGGTGTAGCCAGTACCACTCATAGTGTCTTTCTTTTATTTAAAATGGAAACGCTTTTAAGTGAAAACAATCGACAAATGGAAAACCAACCAAACACATTCAGATTGTGTTGATACTTTATGAAAACTATCCATGGGTCATATGTGACGTGTATGAGTCAAACCTGCCTCAATATGAGGTGCGGTGTCTCCATCGCCACTCAAAGTTTTTCTATTTTGTTTCAAAAGGACATCATTTTTAGTGAATACAAAAACTGGCATACGGAAAACTAACCAAAAGCATTAGGATTCTATTGAAACTTTATGAAAACGATCCATGGGTCATATGTGACGTGTACAAGTTGACCCTGCCTCAATCCGAGGGCCGGTGTGGCCGCCACCACTCAAAGTTCTTCTCTTTTGTTTGAAATGGAGAAGATTTTAAGTGAAAATAACAATTGGCATACTTAAAACTGACCAAATGCATTTGGATTGTGTTAATATTTTAGGAAAACTATCCATGGGTCATCTGTGATGTGAACGAGTAAACCCCGCCTCAATGCAAGGCGCGGTGTGGCCGACACCACTCAAAATGTCTCTCTTTTGTTTAAAATGGACATCATTTTAAGTGAAAACAAAAACTGACATACGGGAAACCAACCAAATGCATTATTATTCTATTAAAACTTTAGGAAAAAGATCTCTGGGTCATTATTGATGCGTACGAGTTAGCCCCGCCTCAATCCGAGGTGCGGTGTGGCTGACACCACTCAAAGTGTCCCACTTTTCTTTGAAATGGACAACATTTTAAGTGAAAACAACAACTGACATACGTAAAACTGACCAACCACATTCAGATTCTGTTGATACTTTAGTACAAGGATACATGGTCCATTTATGACATGTAAGAGTCAACCCCTCCTCAATCTAATGCACGATGTGGCCGGTACTGCTCAAAGTGCCATTATTTTGTTTAAAATGGAAACTCTTTTAAGTAAAAACAACCGACAAACAGAAAAACTACCAAACGCATTAGGATTGTGTTTATACATTAGTAAAATGATCCATGGGTCATTTTTTATGTGTACAAGTCAACCCTATCTCAATATGTAGCGCGGTGTGGCCGACACCACTCCAAGTGTCTCTCTTTTGTTTCAAAAGGACATCATTTTAAGTGAATACAACAACGGACATACGGAAAACCGACCAAGGAATTTTGGATTCTGTTGAAACTTTAGGAAAATGATCCATGGGTCATATGTGACATGTACGAGTCAAGATAGCCTCAATATGAGGGCCAGTGTGGCCTGCACCACTCAAAGTGTTTCCCTTTTGTTTGAAATGGACAAGATTTTAAGTGAAAACAACAACTGGTATACTTAAAACTGACCAAATGCATTAGTATTGTGTTGATATATTAGGAAAATGATCCATGGGTCATTTGTTTTATGTATGAGTCAATCCCACCTCAATCTGAGGCACGGTGTGGCCGACACCACTCAAAATGTCTCTCTTTTGTTTAAAATACACATCATTTTAAATGAAAACAACAACTGACATACGGAAAACTAACCAAATGCATTCATATTCTATTGAAACATTAGGGAAACAATACATGTGTCAGTTTTTTATGTGTAAAAGCCAACCCCACCTCAATCCAAGGCATGGTGTGGCTGGAACCACTCAAAGTGTCTCACTTTTTCTTTGAAATGGACAACATTTTAAGTGAAAACAACAATTGACATATGGAAAAAATAAACAAACGCCTTCAGATTCTGTTGATACATTAGTAAAATGATACATGGATCATTTTTATGTATATGAGTCAACCCCACCGCAATCTAAGGCACGGTGCGGCGGGTACTACTCAAAGTGTCTTTCGTTTGTTTAAAATGGAAACGCTTTTAAGTAAAAACAACCGGCATATGGAAAACCGACCAAACAAATTCATATTGTGTTATTACTTTGGGAAAATGATCCATGGGTCATTTTTGATGTGTACAAGTCAACCCTACCTCAATCTGAGGCACGGTGTGGCTAACACCACTCAAAGTGACTCTCTTTTCTTTCAAAAGGACATCATTTTAAGTGAATACAACAACTCGCGTACGGAAAACCGAACAAAGACATTCGGATTCTGTTGAAACTTTAGGAAAACGATCCATAGGTCATACTTGACTTGTACGAGTTGACCCCGCCTCAATATGAGGGCTGGTGTGGTCAGCACTACTCAACGTGTTTCTCTTTTTTTTTTGAAATGGTCACGATTTTAAGTGAAAACAATAACCTTCATACTTAAAACCGACCAAACAAATTCGGATTGTGTTTATATTTTAGGAAAACTATCCGTGGGTCATTTTTGAAATGTAAGAGTCAACCTCACCTCAATACAGGGAATGGTGTGGCTGACACCACTCAAAATGTCTCTCTTTTGTTTAAAATGGACACCATTTAAGTAAAAAAAACAACTGACATACGGAAAACCGACCAAATGCATTCATATTCTATTGAAACTTTAGTAAAACGATCCATGGATAATTTTTGACGTGTACGAGTCAACCCCGCTTCAATCTGAGGTGCGGTGTGGATGACACCACACAAAGCATCCCACTTTTCTTTGAAATGGACAACATTTTAAGTGAAAACAACAACTGACATACGTAAAACTAACCAAACGCATTTGGATTCTGTTGATACTTTAGGAAAAGGATACATGGGTCATTTATGACATGTAAGAATCAACCCTACCTCAATCAGAGGCATGGTGTGTCCAGTACCGCTGAAAGTGTCTTTCTTTTGTTTAAAATGGAAATTCTTTTAAGTAAAAATAACCTGCATATAGAAAACCAACCAAACTCATTCAGATTGTGTTTATACTTTAGGAAAATTATCCATGGGTAATTTTTAATGTGTAATAGTCAACCCTTATTCAATATGTGGCACGGTGTGGTGGGCACCACTCAAAGTGTCACTCTTTTGTTTTAGAATGATATCATTTTAAGTGAATGCAACAACTGACATATGGAAAACTAACCAAAGGGATTCATATTATATTGAAACATTAGGAAAACAATCCATCGAACATATTTTACATGTAAGAGTCAACCTAGCCTTAATCTGAGGGCCAGTGTGGCTGGTACCACTCAATATGTTTCTCTTTTGTTTGAAATGGACAATATTTTAAGTGAAAACAACAACCGGCATGCTTAAAACCGACCAAACTCATTCGGATTGTGTTTATATTTTAGGAAAACAATACATGGGTCATTTATGATGTGTAAGAGTAAACCTTGCCTCAATCCGAGTTGCGGTGTGGCCTACACCACTCAAAATATCTCTCTTTTGTTTAAAATGGACAACATTTTAAGTGAAAACAAAAACAGACATACGGAAAACTGACCAAATGCATTAGGATTGTATTGAAACTTTAGGAAAGAGATCCATGGGTAATTTTTGACATGTATGAGTCAACCCTGCCTCAATATGAGGCACGGTGTGGCCGGTACCACTCAAAGGGTCTCACCTTTCATTCAATTGGATAACATTTTAAGTGAAAACAACAACTGGCATTCAGTAAATTGACCAAACTCATTATGATTCTTTTTATACTTTAGTATAAGGATCCAAGGGTCATTTTTAATGTGTATGAGTCAAACCCGCCTCAATCCGATGCACGTTGTGGCCGGTACCACTCAAAGTGTCTTTCTTTTGTTTTAAATGGAAACACTTTTATGTAAAAACAACCAGCATATGGAAAACTGACCAAATGCATTAATATTAAGTTGATACATTAGAAAAATGATCCATGGGTCATTTGTGACATGTACGAGTCAACCCCGCCTCAATCCATGGTATAGTTTGGCCAAAACCACTCACAATATCTCTCTTTTGTTTCAAAAGGACATTATTTTAAGTGAATACAACAACTGAAATTTACACTCATCAACGATAGTCGCAAACTCTTTTTCATGATTTGGGTTGTTTCACTCATGGGGTCATAAGTGACGAGACTCCTAAGAAAATACCTTTTTCACCATATATTATAAAAAATACAAGTTCAATGCAAAAGACATCACAAATCATTACATACCCAAATCTAGGATAAAAAAATGGGATTTGAGAAAATTTCAAACTCTAATTCAACTCTAATAAGTATTTCTCAGACTATTCTACCTATTAGAATTTGATGCGGTGGTGGGGGTTGTGCTGGTTGGGGGGGTTGTTCAGGGGTGTGGTGAATTACTATAGGAAGAGTGTTTGTGATTTGAAGATGGAAATGGGGGTAAATAATGTTTGAGTTATTGAAACTGTTATTAACTCTACTGGATGATTGTTGTCATATGAATATTTAAATAGGGAATTGTAATACATGACATGTTTGGAAGATTTTTATGGTTTTATGTGTTTATTTTCTTCTATTTTAGGTGTTTTTTATGATGTTTTAAGACTGTTTGTATGTGGTTTTTATGCAATTTTTTATGCAGGTGTATACTGGAGAGGTGTATACTGGAGGGGCTACTGGAGGGACTGTTGTGCAATAGTTCTAAAAAAACACAATACCAACAGTTTGAGACCATTGGTATACTTTGATAGAAATTTAAAAACAATCCCAATGGTTTTAAAATCTTTGGTATAATGTTTAGTATTCAAAATATACCAACGGTTTCTTGAAACCGTTAGTAAAAATGTTATACAAACATATACCAACAGTTGTAGGCTAACCATTGGTAAATCAATAAATACATTGGGCTATACCAACTATTTATAATTAATATCATATTAATAATTTAAATATACATATATATAACATTCATGTGATGTGGTGATGAAAAATGAATCCCATCGCTTCGTGGAGATTAAAGTTCACAAGTACGCACAAACGATGTTATAATTTTTATGTTCAGGGAAAGGTAAGGAATTAAATGACATATTATTGAAAAACAATGATAAATACATCATTAATATCATATATATAAATTAATTCAATTGGTATAAATTGTCTTGAGAGACGGTGATGGAAAATTAATTATATCAGTTTGTGAGGTGGTAGTCCGTCATACACACGAATGATTAATTATTTTCCCATTTGATTGAAGTGGAGATACCTTTTGGTGATAATATTTACCTAATAACATATAATTATATTGTTTATATTATGTTATTATTTCATAATGGTTGAAAAATATTTTAATGAAATGCAAGAAAAAATAAAACCTAAATACTTGATTAAAACAATTTCACTTCTTCAGATGACCTCCATTTATTAACTCATAAATACCACTATTTATTGTTTTATTGCTAAAATAAGATATATATATATATATAATGTTTTTAAGGATACTAGTAATTTATTTGGGAAGATAATGTATGAAAAAATTGGTTTTTAAGTATAAATAAGAGATAAAAAGAGGTTTCCTTTCCTAAGAGAAGGGAAGGGAACTCTTGGAATTCTTCAGAATAATAAATTAATATAAATTAATTTTCCATTCCAAATGGGTAAAAACTATGTTATTTTGAATATAGGGTGAGTATGGTTTGATATAAATTCATCCAATAAAAATTATAAAATCTTTTAATATTTATTAATCCTTATCGTTTTATTTTAACCCTTATTTAACCTTTTTAATTTTTACCATGACAACATGTGTTTTTACAAATTAAAAGTTAATATAGTTACTATAAAGTGAAAAACGAACTATAAATGAAACATTTATGAAATTTTAAACATTATAAAAATAATATTTCAAAATTTGGAATTTTTATAAATTTTTTATTATTTAATATAATATTATTAATTTTAAAATATCATTAATGTAAATTTTCAAATTATTATTTATTTTGTCTTTTATAAAAATAAAAAACAACAAGTTAAATTCAAAACAAGATTTATAAAACATAACTATCACATAAAATTAATATAAAAATTCTTGGATGATATTATTTACACAAAATTGTATTTATTTTAATATTTGAAATAATATTTATTTGATATTTTCATTAATTAAACAATTATAGAATCATCATTGTAAAAGAATTCAATTTAATTATTTCCACCCTAAAATATAAAAATAAAATATCATTATTAAGATATATATTTTATATTTAAAAGTATTTTTTATTTTTAAACATATCCCATAGATAACCTTAAATTAAAATATTACACTTGTTAAAAACAAGAGTATGAAAAGTTTGACTTTTCTTAATTTAAAATAATATTATGGGATTAAAGTAATCCAAGTGGATAAAATAGGTCATAAAACAGTAACAAGGATTCATTTGGTCTAAAATCATGCATAAAATAAAATTTGAACAAGTGTTATGGTAAATATATAAAATTTATGACATTATTTTTACCCATAATTACCCGATTAACCTTTAACCATGGTAATAAAAATTACTAAAGGACTATTCATAATTTCCAAAAATAAAAGGGACCCATTAAAATAATTTTAACCCAATAAATCAAAATATGGAATAGATTTTGAAAAAATAAAACACATAATTGTATAAAATTATTTTAAAATTAATCCTCTTGATGGGGTGAGAAAATGAGTTATTAAAGTGAAAAAATTCAAAATATTAAAATGTTTTATATCCAAATTCAAGGTAAAATTGATTACATTATGATAAATTGTATTAAATGATATAAAATTTGTCTAATTATACTATAAAATAAATAAAAAAATTAATTTTACATTAGAAATTATTTATATAAAAATCTATTTTCAATTAAAATCTTGTATTTTCAATATTCATCAAAACATGAAACTTATTAGAAAATTAAAAAAACTAAAAAAATATTCATATTTCAATTAATAATTTTATTTTCTCAAATATAATTTTTAAAAGTGTTAAAACAAAATTTAAAATAAGTGTGACATCAAAAGGTGACACAACTAACTTTTTAGAAAAATATATCTTTTATGCGTAAAAATGGATTTTTCTACTATATCATGTATAGAAAACTCATAATACAAATGTTAAAAATTATATTGAATATATTATATATAAATTTCATTAATATAATCTAACAAGAGTGATTTGTTTTTCTATTATTATAAAACACACTTGTTCACATTTGAATAAATTTTTAGAAGAACAATTCCTTTTAAAAAGGGTTTTATATTCATTTATAACATGTGCACAATATATTTTCATAATTCAGTTAATCATGTTCATACCCACCATTCTAACAGTTATGTTATAAATGTAACATTTAAATAGAAATATTAAATTTTACATTTAAGCTTGATACGACGTATTTTGTACGCTATCTAACACAGTCTTTCTTTTTTAAAATTTGGATATTATAAATAATATAATTAGTAATGTATATTGAACTATGAATAGTAATATAATTACCCACACATGAATTTGAATAAATTTATCATTCCTTATAAGAGAGTTTTTAGATTTTTGTCACCAAATAAATGAAAAATATACTAAGTGATTTATTTAAATATTAATTTCTCATATAAAGGAAATTATTTTTACAAGAAGGAATTAAAATTTTGAATCGTAACCTCAAAATTAGATAATTTTTAATTTTTTAAAATTTTATAGAGGTGTTTGATTTTATTAAGAAAATATTAAAATTCAGTATGAATATACGATATGTATTATACCATCACAATGACATAGAAATTATGTAAGAAATAATATAAAATATTTATTGACCAAAATTATGTTTATTAGTTAATTTTTTTTAAATAATAGAATTAATTTTCCAATCATATAGAGATGTTTCCAATTACTAAAGTATATTTTACAATTGAAAAAAAATAATTATTAATAAAAACATTTCACATCCAAAATATTTTAATTGTTGGTAATTCGGTTATTTAGCATCTAAATGTCAAAAAAATAGGAAAAAAATATCAAATAAAATATTTTATATCCATTATAAGGCTAATGGTTTTCTATTTTTCCACAAACTAAAGTCTGAGATCTATGTTTAGAAATTTAAATATTATTCCCTATCATTTACTATAAATACACACCCATCCACCCATTCCTCTCCACTCAAAAACCATTGAGCATTGGTTTTCTCTCATTTTATCACTCAATGATATTTATTAATATGCTTATGTAGATATTGATTTCATACTCCATCTCTTTTTCCTTCAGAAACCTAGTCTTAATATTTTATTTCAAGAGACTTACTGAGGTACGGGATCCAAATATCCTTATATAAATTTCTCTTTTGATAGGCTAAACTCTAAAGATCTAATGAGTTTAGGATAATGATTTTTTAAGGTATATATAAAGTTAAGGGTTTCCATAATTTTATCATTCTTACTCTTTTCTAATTTATTTTTATTCTCCTTATGAAATGAAGTTATGATTAATTATTATAAACCCATGATTATATCAATAAATAATCTCTTACTATTATTATAATATACTCATTTTTTTATAATTCCAAAATATTTTCCATATCATAATATTCAATAGGTTATTTTACTATCATTTCTTTGGTATCCAAACATTTAATTCTTTTGACTAGTCCCTAATCAAACCACTATATGATGAAATTATGCCACTATACTACCTTATTGTCATGGATAATTTCCATTACAATGTGAATATCCTATAATTAATACTAGATAAAGATATATTCAAATAGATATCCATAAACTTAAATTTATTGGGAAAATTTTTGAAAATATATATACACATTACTATTTTGTGGACAATTATTAAATACTAAGACATGTATATTTTAATTGTTCATTTTAACATTATGACATGTATTATTATCCAAATTCTTTAATATGATATAGTAATTGGACTTATTCTGTGATGGGTGCGGCCCCAAATTATAAAACCCCTCAATAAAATGGTAGGTCTCATGAGATAAACTTGTTTGGGTATTTGGTATATGCATGCTGGTTTTGTATGATGTCTTAGCAGAAGCCCTTAATGGTACGGTTATGATGTATTGGTCATGAACTTAATGGGATAATCAAGAGGTATAAAATTATGCATTACATCACTATGGATTATTTTATTATTATACATGTAATTATTTACTCTATTTATTAGGTATTTCAAGGATATATTTTTCTCATCAGGTATCCATTTGATTATTCATTTCTACTATATTAATTATGTGTTGATTATGCCAAGCTAGAATCCTTTATATTATACTCTTTAATTTGTGTATGAGGTAACACATTTATGTTGTTTTTATTTTCCTTGGGAAACCAATAATATTTCTGTGCATTATCTTAGTAGAATAATAGAGAGATACTAAAGATTCATGGAATTTCATATTTTACTTTGAGTTTCGGAATGAATTGTATTGATCATTTTTATATCTAGTCTCCTAAGATTATTAATTTTTTTGATCCTGTTTAACTTCATCTCTTATATATTTTAGAAATTTAATAAAATTACCATATGATTTGGGTTTTTGGAGTTAGGGTTTTTATATTTGGTGTAGGATAAATTTTAGAAGAAACCATGGGAAGTAGATTTAGAATAACAAATTTAAATAACACAAACATTATGATAAACCCTTAGGATACTAAATATTTTTTTATGGAAAACTTTACATACATAGGAATTATATATTGTGATTAAATATTCATAATGTTATAAACTAATTAATTTTATTCCATTTTTTAGAAATAGCACCTAGTTGAAGGAACAGAAATTATATCAACACTCATAATCAATATTGGGATTTTCCACCTAAACAAGTCAATTATTCTGGTGTTGAAGTTCAGAAAATCATCACTATATTATGAAAATTGACTCAAGTTATGGATAATAAAATTGGTTGTATGGAAAATCATATTTCTCCAGGTCATTTTGTGACAATGTTGGATAATTTTTTTTGGTAGAAACGTATAACATTCAAAGGAACCACTAATCCATTAGTTTTTGGAAAATGGGTCAATTCCCGAGAAAATATATTCCTTATTTTAGATATATTGAAAGGGATATAGTTATCATGTTCATTTATCTTCTAATGGGATATTATGATTAATGGTAGTCATTAATTCAAAACACTAATAAAAAGGAAGAAATAAAAATCCTGGAATATATAATTTTAACACAATATTCCTTAAAAAGTCCTTTTTTCAGGAGAAATGAGCTGATATGGAAAATAAATTCCTTATTTTAAAACCAAAGGAAGGGTAAAATGTTGTTGAGTATGAGGTTAAATTTACAAGGCTAAAAAATGTGTGCTTTATTATATTCAAAATTATAAAAGTAAGATTAATATCTTCTATAATGGATTAATCCTAATCCTTTGAAGGGAATTTTTTTAAAGAACTATACTGTTTTATATAAAATTCCCCTTGTGATTTAATTAAATACATTATTATATATTATTGATAAAGAAAACACATACACCACTTTTTTTTTACTATATCCTATTGAATTTAAAATACCTTTAATCATCATTACTGTTGATAATATAGTCATTGAATAGTTATCAAATTATTATCATAAATATAGGGTTTTAACGTATCCAATTGACACAAAAAAATAAAGTGATTGACTCGACCAATTTGATTGTTCCCTATGAATCCCATTTATTGGAGCTTCCATCTGAGATAGAAACACTAGGATTTGACCATGACCAAGCCCAAGATAAAATCTAATAACTTAAGGATGATAAAATATGTTTGTGGAAGATGTTCAAGCTAATCGATATCATGGCCCAAACCATGTACACTGAACCACCCATGAAAGTATCACTATCACACACCTTACCCTTAGGGCATTTGCTGGTGTATTAAAGGGATATTTATCAATACCATAATTATATGAAATTTTTTACTATATTTTTTATATAATAATGTTTATATTTTCTTCTTATCATTACATTACAAATGATATTTATTTTTATACAAAAAAACAAAAATTGAATTTGTAATTTGTATTTATTTTCAATTAGGACATTTATTTAAATAAATTAATGGTTATTTAAAATAAATAATATTTAAAAAAATACTATTATTTAATTATTTTTATTAAACAGAAATCATCATATAATTTTTATTATGTCATATGTAATTTTTATATGGGTTCAAAAACTGTAATTATCAAAAAATTGAGCATTTCTTAATAAATGTATTTTCATTTTTTAAAAGATAAAAAACATATTTAAAAAAATATATTTTGAAAAAATAAATATCATTTATAGAATTTGAATGTCAAAATTATTAAATGGTGATTTGTTCATAATTTTCTAAGAAAATCGAGTTTTTGGACAAAAAGTAAATAGTATATAAAAATACAGTGTGTATTATGACATCCTAATGTCCTAAAAGTGTTTTGATAAATACTATAAATTGAATCTAAGAAAAAATATATTTTTTTCTTTTAAAATAATGTGATTTTATGTTTTTTTTTATTAATTTTATAATACCTTTATGAATCCACCAAAACCATTAATACATTTTAATGTTTTAAAATCATTTTTTAAGAGTATGACTCATTTCCAAATCAGAGAGGGTGTGATTTTATTAATTACGACCCTTATACATAAAAAATAATGAAAAAAATAATCTTTTTCAGAAACCACATGATGGTTTGTGATTTTGGTTATTTTATTATATAGAGTACAAAACCTATGTTTGAGAAGTGATAAATAATTCCCCACTTATTTCCTATATAAACCTACCCAAGTTCCCACTTCTCTTATCTAAAAATCCATTTATAAAATCCTTTATCTGAAATAATCTCTCTAGATTCCTCTTAAGGTTTCCTAAAGCTCTTAATAATATCTTCCCAGCCCTTTGGGGACACACTCTCAAGGTAAGTGATCCTCACCTTGTCCTCTTTATTCAAGTTTCTTTATTATCTTTTGTCTTACATTTTCAATTCATAATATTGGGATATGTTTTTAAATGCCCCTATTACTTTCTATTTTCTTTTAAAATGATGATATATATCTTTCACTCTCATCAATCGATTTTATGAATTTTTATATGACGTCATTATGCTGCAGAAATTCCACCACGTTTTTTCTTTCCAAACAATTATGTAGTGAATACTCATACCCATTTCCAAACAAGGGTGTCCCCCTTTTTTAACTTATACATATTTATTTGGGACTTATATATATTTATTATGTACTATATTATATTTAAATAAAATTTGATGAAAATTTATTCTTTGTTTTATAATCTATGATGCACACTTAAGGATGAGAATGAAATGAATGTGATAGGTGCACCCCAAATTACATAGTTATCCAATTCATTAGGTAGTGTTTTGTATAATGATACATCATGTTGGGAAAATGAGTAAACCATATTACTTTATATGAATTTTTCAATCATGATGTCTTTTCATTTTAACTTGACTTATGTTATGATGGAGTTTTTTAAGTTTTTGCAACATTTCCCCATGTTTCCTATATGTTATTATCCTATATCATGCCTCATTGTCCACGTCTATGATTCTCACCTCTTTTTATATCCCATTGATATACCAATTGACTAACATGTATTACCTTATTTGTGTCATATCATGTTTATTCTCATACTAGGATTCATAGATCATTTTTTTCTTATGTATGTTTCAAGGTTATCCCATATAGTTTTAAGTACGATCATTTTATGTTTTCAATAAAGATGATATATTAACCATTTTAAGTTTATATGTAATGTACCTAATTCTCAAGTACACTATAATTTTCAATCTTATGGGTTGTATTATGTGTAATCTTATATAATAAATCATGTATTAATGTGAAATAAATATAACAGTTGTTATAGTTTGTATCAAAGGAAAAGTTTAGTTGTTTTTGGGATTAGGATTAGAAAACCATAGTAAAATATTTAAGGATAAGTCAAATTTTAAGAAAACATCCCCAAATTTTGGTAATTATATAGTAAGTTTTTTATCAAGAAAAAAAATCCCTATATAGATATTACAAGCGGAAGAGGATTTGAAATAGATGTGTATGGGGGTAAAACCTGAAAACACCACATTGAGCTGGACCTGAACGGTAATTGGTGCATGAAAACAAGCCTTACAAAAAACCTGGTTTGACATTATAGAGGGATATGATTTGGTAAATTCCAAATATCATTACAAACCATTATTAAGTAAATAAAAAATATCCATAAGAATATATGTCAGTATATAGATCATGGATAACATAGATTAAAGGCTAGAAATATATAACATAAAGAAATAAAAGTAACTTATAAGGTATCTATTCCATTTCATTATATTTTTGATTATATGTTTAATAGATTAAAAATAATTATTTCTAATTATCCATTTATTCTATCAAATTTACAAAAATATGAGGAATCATGTCAAAAATCAATGTGATCGGTAATGTGATGATTTTCCCAATGATATGCCTAACCCAATGGGAGTGTAAATCACAAAACATATGATGACACTCTATTGGATGACTTAGGTTATGAATAAAAACCTAGATCAAAAGGATTTCTCAAATCCCCCAAAGAAATATCATGCTAAAATTGAGGGATTTATGCGGCAAAGGCCTCCAAATTTCAATGAATCATATGATCCCTTAATCATGAAACAATGGACTAACTCCATTGAGAAGATATTCTTCGTCCTTAAATTTTTTAAGCAAGAGTGGGTTCTAATGGTTTTTTATCATATTAAGGGAGAATCTAATTAGTGGTGGAAGTTTATCAAGAATACAAATACTGGTAAAGATATCAAAGCGATGGGGTGGAATGAATTACCAAAACAAATTTGGTAAGTATTTTACTCACTATATACAAATTAAAATGGAAAGGGATTTACTTTCCCTCATACAAAAATATGATGAATATATTAGGGAATATGATGCAAAATTCACAAAAAAAATAAAGATATTCATTCGTATTTGTCACTATCCTCGAATGCATGGTTGACCAATTATTTTGGGGGATGAAGAATAATCTATGAAAAGACCTAGTGATCCAATAATTTGATATTTATGAAGAAATTTTATAATTTTCCCTCTAAGTTGAAATAAATATGGAAAAATCAAAAGGGTATCATAGGTATAAGAAGCATAAAGTAGAGTTTAATTCTGGTGGTCTAATGGAGAAATCTAATGGTGCAAAAAAAATTCAACATCCCACTTTTCAATGGTGTGGAAAGAAGCCCCCTATAAATTTCCTTAGGGGGATGAGGAAGTTATTTAGTTGAAAGAAGAAAGGTAACCTAGGTAATTATTTCTGATGAAAAACCCCCCACTAATATGGTGGAAGAAAGAAATTCTTTAGTAAACCCTTTGAACATTGTTCATTAATTAAACTGTATGGAACTAGGGAACTTTGCAAACAAATTCACTAAGAAAACTATTTTCATAGACAACCAACAACCACCAAGGAAACCAGGGTGAGATTTTCCATCACAAATACTAAGGTGTATTCTGAAAATGAATTGGTCATATGTATGATAGTTATTTATTCAAGAATAATGAACATACCTTTTTATTCTAGTTCTAAAAATCCCTTCATGTCCTGAATGTTTAGTAGAATTATTTAAACACCACTATAGATCATGGAAGTAAATATATCATTGAAAATGGGAAATGGGTAAATTAGTTCATCCCAAGTATATAACTCATCCCCTTCAAAAATTTGTGGACTGACTTTTCCTGCAAACCTTGTGATAGTCCCTTTAGTGTAATTTAATGAAATTATGGGAATGTGCTTGATTTATTTATATAGAACCAAAATAAATTGACATGAGAAAGAAATCACTCTCCGTATCATGAATCGTCAACTGATTCTATAAAAAATCATGGATATGGATGAATCTTCTTTAGAACCTATATCTCAAGAATGGGTAATATTTCTCTACAAGAAGGCATATCTAGATCAAATACTTGAGTATAAGGAATGAATAATTCTTAAAGACATGCCTATTTTGAGTAAATACGCTATTTTGTTTCCTAAAAAATTTATTGGTCTTCCTCCATACCAAGAGTATGAATTTTCAATCGATCTTATACCTGCAGATTTATAATTTTCCAGGACTACATATAGAATGGATGTTGTTAAATGTGAGGGTATAAATAAAGAACAATAGGAGAATATTGATAAAGGGTTCATATGACTAAGTGCTTAATTTGGTGTGCACCAGTCCTCTTCACCAAGAAGAAGGATGGGTCAACAGTTCTTTTCATTGATTATTGTGATCTCAACAAGATAACCATAAAGAACAAGTTATCTATACCATGAATTGATGGCTAGTTTGATTAGATACATGGAGTAAAATACTTATCCATGGTAGATCTGTGGTAGGGATAATACCATGTTTGGGTGAAGAAGGAGGATATCCCCAACATTGATTTTCGTACAAGTTATGGGAACTATGAGTTCACAGTAATTTCATTTAGACTCAACATTTCTTTGGAAATACTCATGGACTTGATGAATAGATTCTCTAGAGGTTACATCGAAAAATTAGTGGTAGTATTTATAGATGATATTATAATGTACAAAAAAAGTAAAGAGGTTCATGAGGATAATCTAACCATTATTCTAAAGACCATACAAAAAGAGAATATTTTTGAAATGTATAATAAATATGAGTTATAGTTAATAAAAATATCATTCTTAGAGGATATCGTCACATGTAATGGGATACCTATGGAACCTTAAAAAATAAAATAAATTTAAGGATTCAAAAGGACAACATTTGTGATATATATCCATATTTTCATTGGATTAACTAGGTACTATCATAGATTTTTGATAAAGTTTTTATGATTTACAAACCCTCTATCCTAGCAAAATCAGACGAGTGTTAAGTTTTCATAGAATGATGAATTTGAAGAGAACATCATGGAGTTGAAAAGGATTTTTATTGATGCACCTATAATCACACTACCCACAAGTGGAAAAAATTTCATGGTATTTAGCTATTCTTAGAAGAAGGGATTAGAATTTTTGTTAATGAAAAATGAAAAAGTGATAAACTATGCTTCAATTAAATTAAATGTTCATGAATAGAACTACCCAATGCATGATCTAGAGTTGGATGTGGTGATCTTTACTTTGAAAATATAGAGGAATTATCTATTTAGGGAGAAGTGAGAAATATATACATATCAAAAAATCCTCAAGTATATATTCTCACAAAAAGAGATTAATATCTACTAATAAAGATGGTTATAGCTAATTAAAGACTATGAATACTCAATCCACTACCATCCTAGAAAAGAGGATAAAGTGGAAGACACTTTACTTAGAATGGATATATCAATTCAATAATGGATTATAATTGATAAGGATCCAATCTTCTTAGATTTTAATAGGATGGAAATGTGAATCATAATGTACGTAACTTCATCAATTTGTTCACGAATGATTTATCAACCATCTCTTTTGGAAAGATAATGGATACTTAAAGAGATGATGTGGGAATTTATAAGAAAGTGGAAGCTTTAAGAAAATCTAATTCCTCATAGTGGAATGTCAATGAAGAAAGAGTTATGAGATTTGGCTCACAATTATGTGTTCCATAAAATCCAAAGTTAAAGAAGGATTTGTTGGATGATTCGCATAGCTCAACCATCTCTATCCACCCAGAAGTCACAAAGATGTATTGAGATCTTAAAGAGAAATATTGGTGGGATAATATAAACAAAGAGATCATGGAATATACAGCAATATGTCTTGTATGTCAATAAGTGAAGCAAGAAAGGAAAAAGTACAAGGTCATGATTCAACCATTACCCTCACCTACATGGAAATAAAAAAACATCACCATGTACTATGTCATTGGTCTTATGAAGAGGTCAAATGGAAATAATGATATACGAGTTCTAGTGGATCGTATTAAGAATACTTCTCACTTCATTTCAATTTGATTGGACTTATCACTCAATAAACTTTCTAGGGTACATATTAGAGAAGTTTTGGGGTTTCATGGAATACCACTATCAATTGTATCTGATAGAGATCCAAGATTTACGGTTATGTTTTGGAAGAGTTCCCAACATGATCTAAATCTGATTTTTAAATTTATCACATATTATCACCAAAAAAATGATTAACAAATATGAGTAGACTATCTAGACTCTCAAGGACTTGTAGAGAGCATGCTCAATTGACTTCATAATAGGGTGGGGTCAACATCATCCTCTGGTCAAGTGCTCATTTGATAATAGTTCACACCCAAGCATTTGAATGCCTCTGTATAAATTCCATTTCTTGGAAGAGATAGAGAACACCTTCGTGTTGGGATGTATTTGAGGGAATGAAAACATCTAGGTATTGAAATGGTCAATGGAATGGCAGAAATGTTTAGGACTATTCAGCATCACATTAAGGATTCTCAGATTGGAAGGAATAGTTATGATGAAAATTGTCGATGAGACATATAGTTTGATGTTGTAGATATGTTATCCTTAGAATAACTACATAGAATAAATTTATGAGATTTGGGGAGAAGGGTAATCTTAGTCCAAGATGCATCATCCCCTTTTAGATATTTTATCACATTATAGAGGTAGAATATCCACTTGCACTCCCACCTAAACTATCTCAAGTACAAGATATGTTCCATGTATCCATATTGAGAAAGTGCATACCATACCCCTCACATGTACTCAATCTAGAGGTGGTACCTTTAGAGAATGAACTCCCTTATGAGGAGGATCTAGTGAATATACTCGATCAGAGTGACAAAGTTCAACGAAAAAATACAATACACCTGGTCAATGTTCTATGGAGAAACCACAAGTTTGAATAACCGATGTGGGAACTAGAGGAGGTAATGAAAAAAAAATTCCCTCATCTGTTTTAGTGTGGGAAAAGAAAATTTTGATGGAGAATTTTAAAAATTGGTAAAGATTATAATGGTCTAAATTGTGATAAATAAAACTCTTCTTGTGGTTTAATTAAATTCTTCAAGAACCTGGTTTTTATTTTGAGGTATGGATCTTTTATTTTTACTTTATATTTATAAAAAACTAGTGAAAATGAGGTTAAGAGCTTATTAATGGACTTTTACACAATTTGACTAAAGTTTACACACTGTGTAATCCTAGTACACGTCGTGTATTGATGTCAGCATGGCTTTTTATGACATGTAAATGAAGTAGGAGAAATGGGGGAAAGTGGAATGTAAACAGTGTGTATATTCAAAGTAAATTCTGTGTATTTTATTACATTTTCTAAAATAGAAATTAGCCTCATTTACTAATTTATAGATAGAGCATCAACTGGGTTCTCTCAAAAAGCAGCGTCAAGCAAATATTTTTCTCTTGATTCTTCATGTGAACTCCGATTCGAATGCAGTCAGATGCGTTGGAACCCAATCGGTAAGCTCTCGATTCTTATTAAGTCGTTCTACGTGATTTATTCTCTTGAAATACTTATAAAGGTTAAGAATTTATACCTATTTTGTGGATCTACAATGTTCTAGGTTTAATTAAAGGTCAACAATAGAAAAGGAATGTTGTATGAATATGATATAGGTGGTCTTGTGTCTTTTATGAATTATCTTGTTGTTTATATGTTTTGGATTTCCATGCAGCCATGTTTAGCGTGTTTCCTTGAAAATAATTGATCCAATTTATTTAATAATGTTGATTAGGTAATATATTAATTGAATTAAATCATGTTTTAAGTTTCTTGTTATGATTGAGGGCCACCCATTGGTGTATTTACCTCAGATAACCAATTTTAATCTTTTTAGCCTAGGATTTTTATGGGAATGTTTTTTTCCCATTTTAGGGTTGTTAAATATAAAATTGGTTAATTTAATGTTTTCCCGTGGGAGATAAATAAATTTTTTAGACTTTTGATAGTTTAATTCACTTGTTAGGCTTGTGATGTGAATTTACAATGTGGGTTTATAACTATTAATCCTGGTAATGGTTAGACTACTTGAAATGCTTGTGGCATATTTGATCCCATATGAGTTTTTATTTTTATAACCATGTAATAGTGTAAATTTCATGTGTTGTTTTTATGCTGAAATGATTATATACCGGGTTTTACCATGACACATGATAAAATGCTTATATATCGGGCTCGGCCCTGATTGATTAATGATACACATGCGGGCGAGGTTTTTCTATGACTTCATGTGAGGTTTCTTCTTTATCTATGGGTGAGGTACTGTTATGCCTACAGGCGAGGTTTTTTTATGCTTGAGGGTTAGGCTCTGAACTGAATATTGAAATGGATGAATTTTGATGCGTTTTCCAATCCAAAGCACAAGAATGGATTCTCTCTTCTCTTATATCTATTTAGATGGGTTTTTTATACATCAGTTCTGCTTACTTTATATGGGGGATAAATGGGATAAGAAAGAATCTTGAGATATTTATAATTCAATTCAATTGAATTATCTAATGAACATGCACTGAATAAATGGAAATCATTACTTGGAGGATTTTTTTCTTTTGAGTACTTCCTAGTTTACTTATTTCACTATTGTACCCTACATTTTTCATATACTCAGAGATATATAGGCAGAGATATTTTGGTGGTTTACTACTAGGATTTACTTCTCACACATTTTTTGGGACATTGTAAGAACCAAGATATTCTTGTCATGTATGGATCTTGATTTCGGGTGTTTTTGAGGAAAAATGAAGATTTTGGGAATTTTCTGAGTACACATCGTGTACTCAGTTTCCTAGGTAGCCATGTAAAAACTGAGTACATGTCCATGTGAACCTCTTAAAGTGGGGTCTGATCGAGTCATGTACATGACGTGTACATTAAATGAATATTCCATGTATTTTTCTTTTATTTGATTAATAGGACCGGGGTCATGTCTCATCTCAAGAACTCCCTTCTTCTTCTCGTGTCTCATATAGGAGAGTGACATATGACAAATTATCATCGAACACCTCCCATTCCTTATTAGAGCTCCGAGTGAGATGCCACTGGGTGCATTGGATTCCCACCGGTGAGTTTTCTCTTTCCCTAGAGCCTCTCTTCTGGATTTCTCCTCTCTCTCAAGTTATTAAAGGTTAAACAATTTTTCCTTTTTTGTATATCTACAACATTATAGGCCAATTCAAGGTCCGATGTTCAAGATTGTTCATTGTGCAATATTGAGGTAGGAGGTTTGTTTCCTTTCGGAGTTTTTCTTTGAATTGTATATGCCTAATTGATGATTTCCCATGATTCAAGTATTTGGTGTTAAGCAATTGAACCCTGATATCATATACCATAGAATGATTTATATTTTAAGGGTTTTTGTTGTTATATTATGCTTTATTTCATGTTTAAGGGATACCCCATGGGTGTGTTTCTCTTGTTTGAATGGTTGTGGTTGTTTGGTCAAGGTTATCTATGAGGCAGACCTTTCTTTCCTTTCCTTCCTTATTAGGATGGAATTGATTTCTTAATTGTTTCTTGTTGAATTCCACTAATATGCATTTTATATTCTTATATTTGTAGTAGTTGATATTACTTTGGGTTTCTAGATATCATTTGTGAACATTTTTATTACACGTGGTTGTAATAATATAGCATAGTTAGATCATAGGGGGAATTGACATTGAAGGATTCCCCATAGTGTCTGTTATAATTACATTATGAGAACATAGGGTGGATTGATGGTGAGTGATCCCTTGGAGTGTCTATAGTATTCCATTATGAGACCGCATGGGGAATGGACATTGAGTGATTCCTCATATATTCTGTAGTTTATCATTTAAAGACAACAAATCGAATTGATGGTGAGTGCTTCCTCAGAGAGTCTATGTTTTGTGGGAACAATGGGGTTAGATTGTGTGATATTTACCAGATATTTGTTATATATTTATTGAATTGATGATATGTTGAACTAGAGGGGTTAGACTGTGAGAACATTCCGAGAGGGTTTATTGTGAATGATTGATCGATTGTGGTGATTCTATCAAGACAAAGCACAATCTTGGAATCAGTATTACTTGATTGTTGATGGTCTTCTGAGATAGCTACTTCTCTATTACACAAGGGATACCAAGCTTAGGATAGATCCTAGGATTTCATTATTCGACTATTTGAATAATTAATAAATGTAAATGAAGGTAATCGGAAACTATAGGATTGTTTACATTTCAGTACATTCATTTTTTTAATTGATTTATTTTGAATATTTCCTGCCATATATATTCACTGATAGTTAGGAATAGATATTTTGGTGGTTGGCTATTGGGATTCGTCTCACACCCTCTTTGGGTCATGATTTTGGACCCAAATAGATTAAATGGTTGTAGGTACAGATAAGGGCAAGCACCCTTCATCATCAAGTACTTGAATTCTGTGGAGCTGGAGAGCATGGGACCAAGCTAAGGCCTGCGATGCTGTTGGAGTTGTTTACTATTTTTAGTAAATTTTTTAGTATTTTATTTCCAACAATGTGACTTTTTTGGCTACTTTCCTAGTTACATGTGACATGCATCATTTATTTATATATTCTGTAGTTTTTTATACTGTCAGTCTTCTGATGTTTAATCATGTTGTATGGTATCATTGCTTTCGCTACTATTTACTATTTGTTTCCACTATGTTACTCTGTCAATGAGGGAATAGTTTCCTCACTATCACACTCAAGGTACTCACTGCTAGTCATTAGCGTCCGGCATTTGGGGAAATGCACTTGAGGCCATGCGACCAACCGAGTACAGGGCACCTTTGGGCGGCACCTGGAACTGGGACGTTACAAAGTGGTATCAAATGGATTTTCTTTTCTACCTTGTCTTACTATTTGGAGTCTAAAGACCGGGATAGGATGTAATAGGTAGTTGGTAATAAGATGTTCCCAGGATTAGCTAACTCATTTACAGGGGAAAAGCCAATTCACCTCGAATATTGAAATTTTTTCTAGTTTTTCAATTGTTACATTTGATTTGATTTCACCATTGGGTGACTCACAAGTTTTTTGTTGTTATAATTGATATTATGAAGGTTCTATTTCTATTTCAACCCAATGAGATTAGGGTATTAGATCTCATGCATCATATTGGCACTTTCTAGTGATCACATGCCATGCATTTTGTCATTCCATTTAGGGTTCATTTCTTATTTCATGTTGTTGTGATATATGTTGGGCTATATATGCATGTTGTTGCAATATATTCCACGATTGAATACCTACTATTTGGATAGGGTATTTGAATTTATAAAGTTTCATTTGAACGGGTGTCATACTTTGGTCCTTGAGGTGTTATGGGCCATCTTGGGTCAAAATTTGGTGGATCATGTATGAACTTTAGTTGAATTGTTTCAAGTTTTAATGTCAAATAGGATGTCAAACTTTTATTCGGGGGAGTATGGGATCTAATGGGTTGAAATTTTTCTTTCTTTGGACAAAATTTTAAGTTTTAAGGGTTTTTAAGGAGTTTCAAAGGACTACTATCCGGAAACCTAGACTACACGCTTTGTGGTGTTATGAACACATGCTATGTGTTCTTCTATTTTGTAAGGAACAAATTTTCTTAAGTACATGATATGTACTGTATATACATGTCATGTAGTCTTTAACCATGTAATTGACTGTATGAGTAGAGACACATGTAGGTAACTGTTTGGTAGAACACGTTGTGTACTAGGAGAACAAGTCGTGCTATTAAGGCCATGTATACGGCCGTGTGACTAACAACATGGGTGGATAAAACATAGGTTGTACATGTTGTATCCCATTATTTAATGTCGTGTAGAGTTGAACATGTGACTAACAACACAGTTGGATGAATTTAGGATGGTACACACTGTGTCCATCTTGAACAATTTGTGTAGTGTTTCCTAGGAGAGAACCATGTGGTTCGATCCATATAGAAGAACTTGGGAATGAGGAAAACTTCAAATATAATCTATGTGTGAGTATTACCACTCCATGTGTAGGGGTTTTACATGACAAGATTGGTATAGGTACACACCCATGTTAGAACCTGAGGGAACATGTTGTGTGGAAGTTATACACATCGTGTACCCCTAATTTGTAAAACTTGATTGTTTTTTATTCTCATATTCCTTTCTTTCACTTATAAGTTTCAGTCCTTGATAATCTTGAACTGAGGTCTGGGCTAGACCTTACATATTCATTCCACTAAGACGTCCTCTGGATGTATGCTAGGTACAGGGAAATGATCAGAAACCAGAATTGGTATATCAGTGACTACCAGTAGATCCTCCCATCGTGCCTGTCTTGGAACCAGATGTTATACCAGACACAGGTGATGATGCACAGTTCCAAGAAGTCTTCCTGAGGTTTATACAGACCTACCAGGGACCACCGCATCTTGACCTGTCTGTGGTAGAGTTTACATAGGTTTTTTAGCAGCCACATCCTCCCACTTTCTCAGGGGATGGAGGACCTTAGGCTATAGAGTCATGGTTAGAAGTCGTGATGTCTATCTTCGAGCATCTTAAGACGCATCTTGAGAGGAAGGTAAATATATCAACCAACTTGATTCAACATTCCTCTAAGAGATGGTGGGATGTGATATCATAGGTGGGATGCCAACAATTTATGGCTTGGGATGAGTTCCAGTAGACCTTTCATGACTTTTTCTACCTACATACCTTGAGGGATGACTGAGCCTAAGATTTCATGGATCTATAACAGGGTATTCTTTCAGTCATGTAGTGTTATTCTCTCTTCACATACCTATAATGCTTCACACCCATTCTGGGGGTGATGAGTTATTTCTTTCTAGGAAGTTTGAGGATGGGCTCAGAAATAACATATGATCCCATGTAAACATCTTTAGGTTGAATTAAATATATTCTATATTCAACCAGGCACTGATCACTGATCACTAAGCATAATATGAGGGATTATGGAGTTGTGAGCCAGGGCGGTTCGGTATCCAGAGTTAGAACTCCTCTGACAGATAGTAGGAAGCGCAGTAGGGAGTCTACATACAGAGATCCAAGTAGACAGGACACTTCCTCAGGTATCCAGGTGGTATGCTACCAGTGTGGGAAGAGTGTGAATAAAAGACCTTTGTGCCCGAGAGATCTATTTGAGTACCAATCTTGCAGCAAGATGGGTCATCTTCAATGTTTTTTCTGGTTTTTATCACCAGAATCTTGTTATATGAGTTATGTTATGACTCTATGTTCAGGAGTAGGACCACTAGTTTGTCATCAGTCTAAGAACTGGAGTTCGTCTAACCATTCAGGCTGAGGTAGAGGTCACAGTCGTGGTATCTAGCCAGTAGACTTTCAGTGACAGTTGGGTAGATCATCTTAGGGTAGTTTGCTGGGGTCATAGGTCTGTGGTACAGGTCAGACTTTTGCAGTGTTTTAGACCCAGCAGAAGCAGTATCTTGGACCCTCTAAGATTAAAAGTATGGTTCTTGTTGCCTCAATTTTATCTTCTTCTCTTTTTGATATAGGGGCTTCCCATAGTTTCATATCAGTTGTTGTTGTGGAGAGCCTTGGGACCTGTATCTTTACATATGAGGATGTTATGATATTAGACACTACTTTGGGGATTAGAACGACTAGTGTAAGTTAGTGCAAGTAGTGCCCTCAAGAGTTTGTTGGGTGTCACTTATTATGGGACCTCTATGTCTTAGAAATGATAGGGTTCGATGTCATCCTTAAAATGGACTAGTTGGTCTCCTTTAAGGCCTTTGTTTACTGCTATCGCTGTAGGGTGAGTTTCACATCACCAGAGGGTGGGTCTTCTCTATACAAGGGAGAATGATATTTTCATGTGAGCAGAGTTCGATCCAAGAATCACATGTTGGGGGGGATTACAGTCCAGATTTCTAGTCTATATCTGGATAACTAGGGAACTTCACATATGTACTTTCCACCAGTGGTGGATCATTTCCGGGATATCTTTCCAAATGACTTTCCATGTTTACCTCTAGAGCGAGA
Source organism: Viscum album (assembly GCA_963277665.1). Lineage (NCBI taxonomy): Eukaryota > Viridiplantae > Streptophyta > Magnoliopsida > Santalales > Viscaceae > Viscum > Viscum album. Next base: position 279,496,279 of record OY728137.1, read on the forward strand.
GGTAGATTTCTCAATTGAGATTGTGTCAGGAGTGGCACTAGTTTCCATTCCTCCTTATAGGATGGATACACCAGAGTTAGAGGAGGTCCAGACTCAGTTTGAGGAGATACATGCAAAGGGTTTCATCTAACCCAATAGTTCTTCATGTGGTTTGCCTATCCTATTTCTAAAGAAGGTGGATGGTACCCTCAAACATTTTGTGGATTATCGGAAGCTGAACCAGTTGAATGTCAAAAACCGATATCCTTTGATGGGGATTGATGATCTTTTTTATCAGCTTCAAGGATCCTGTGTGTTCTCAAAGATTGACTTGAAATCAAGTTATCAACAGTTGCACATTAGACCATCATATATATCACTTATTTACTTTCGGAGCTGGTATAGTGTATACGAGTACGTGGTTATGCCATTCTGTCTCATTAATGCGTTTTTAGTTTTTATGGAAAAGATGAAAAGAGTGCTCCATCCTTACTTGGATTCATTTGTGGTTGTTTCATGGACACTGTCTTTGTGTGCTCTCACACAAGACATCACCATGCCACCCATCTTGAGATCATTTTGATTACAATGAGAGAGCATCAGTTATATGCCGAGATCTCAAAATGCCACTTTTGGATGGACTAGATTCATTTCTTGGGTCATGTCATCTCAGAGACAGGAGTTTCAGTAGAACCAGATAAAGTGATATCAATAGTTTCGTAGGATAATCCTAATAACATCATTGAGGTGCATAGTTTTCAAGGGATATCTAATTAATATAGATGATTTATATAGGAATTTTCATGCTTAGAAGCGTCATTGATGGTACTGACTAAGAAGGGTGTGATTTACTTGTTGATAGAATCCTGCAATTGAACCTTTCAGGATCTGAAGGGGAGGTTAACTTCAGCACCAATTCAGGACTTTCTTGAGCCAGTAAATATTTATACCATTTACTATGACACTTTATGTATTGGTTTGGGAGCAGTTCTTATGTAAGGGGAAGGATTTGTTGTGTGCAAGTCTCAATAGTTGAGCCCACATGAGAGGAATTACCTGATGCATGATCTCGAGTAGGCTACAGTTGTGCATGCTTTGAACTATTTTAGACATTATCCTTTGGGAGATCATTTTTTAGTGTTCACTGACCACAAAAGTATCAAGTACATCTTTAATCAGTGTGATATGAATTTGAGATAGCAAAGGTGGGTTTATTACCTTAAATATTTTGACTTTGAGCTTGCCTACACGCTTGAGAAAGGAAATGTAGTGGCTTATTCATTGAGAAGGAGGACTCTGATACATGCAGTTCTGAAGGACAACAGTGAGTGGAAGGTTATGGATATGTTCTCTGAGATGCATTTGGAGGTGCATGATAGACATAAGTAGACATTTCTTTCTTGTATAGTTGTTACCTCTACTCTACTATATCGGGTTATAATGAGGCAACAATCAAATTCTAAAGTCGTATACCTATGAGAGAGTGTGTCAGGAAAAGACCCTACTCCTAGGTAGACCATAGGCGAGGATGAGATCTTACAATTTCATGTACATATATGGGAGTCAACAGACATACACGAGGAGCTTATGTAGAATTTTAATTCCTCAGCTTGGGTAGTTCATCTTGGTGTCACCAAGATGTATCGAGATTTCCACCGTCAGTATTGGTTACTAGGTATGAAGAGAGATGTTTCTAGTTTTGTGATAAGGTGTTCCAGCTGTCAAAAGGTGAAGGTGGAGGATCAGCGACCACCAGGGATTTTACAACAATTACTCATTTTCATGTGTAAGTGTAATGATGTCACGATGGATTTCATGATAGGTTTACCGAGGTCACCTCAAGGTAATGGAGTAGTTTGGGTTGTAATTGATAGACTCATGAAGGTTTCACACTTTATACCAATCAGAGAGACCATTATTGTTTATGAGATGGGAAGGTAGTACATTCAAGATATTGTACATTTTAATGGGGTTCCGCACTTTATCGTTTAAGACAGGGATATCCAGTTTTCTTCTCATGTCTGGAAGGGACTATAGAGGGCTTTGAGTACATAGGTACTTATGAGTACAACTTACCATCCCCAGACAGATGGCCAATCCGAGAACACAATTTATGTGTTGGAGGACATTCTTTGAGCATGCATCTTAGATTGTAGGGGCTCTTGGGAGAGACACATACCCCTAGTGGAGTTTTCCTATAATAATAGTTTTCAGGTGATGATTCAGATGGCACATTATGAGGATTTGTATGTTAGGCCATGCTGATCACCCCTATGTTGGATGGAGGTAGGAGAGACAACTATGTTGGGACCTCGTCTTGTCTTGGATACCACTGAGTAGGTTGAGTTGATTCGAAAGAGGATGCCAACTACACAGTCTCGCGAAAAATATTATGCTGATTTGTGGAGATGACCCCTGGAGTTCGAGGTCGGAGATCAGGTTTTCGTACGTGTAACACTGATGTTGGGACACAGGAGGATTATTATACAAGGGAATCTTTCACTGAGATACATTGGTCCATTTGAGGTTTTGGAGATTTTCTGGAGGATTGGCTATAGATTTTAGTTACCTTAGAGGTGTCGGGCTATGCATGCCATCTTCCATGTTTCTTAGCTATGATGTTACATTTCGGACATGTCTCACATTTTTCAACCTGAGGAGGTTGATTTGAAGGTGGATGCATCCTTTGAGGAGAAACCTATATGGATTGTGGATCATAGTACACAGTTTCTCCATGGAAGGTCTATTCCCATGGTATGGGTGCTATGGCAACACAGGAGAGTATATGACGAAACATGGGAGAGGGAGGCCAACATACGATTATAGTGGCCAGAGTTTTTTAAATGTTTTTCTCCACCATCCTTACAAGGGAAATTTGAAGACAAATTTCTTAAAGGGGGGAATTTTGTAAGAACCCAGATCTTCATTTCAGGTATGGATCTTGATTTTGAGTGTTTTTGAGGAAAAATGAATATTTGGGAAGTTTTCTGAGTACAATTCGTGTACTTTTGAGTACACGTTGTGTACTTGGTTGCCATGGGCAGCCGTGTACCATCCATGTGACGACTGAATACATGGCAGTTTGGACTGCCTAAAGCGGGGGTCAGTCAAGCAATGTACACATTGTGTAAATTAAATGAACATGTCGTGTGCTTTTCATTTTATTTGATTAATCAGACCGGGGTCACGTCTCATCTCCAGAACTCCTTTCTTCTTCTCATTCCTCATACAGGAGAGTGGTGTACAACTTATTATCTTCGAACTCCTCTCATTCCTCCATCCAATCTCAGATTGAGATGCCGCTGGGTGTGTTGGATTCCCACCAATGAGTTCTCTCTTTCCCTAGAGTCTCTCTTCTCGATTTCTCCTCTCTCTTGAGTTATTCAAGGTTGAATGATTTTGAACTTTTTTTAGATCTATGAATTTTCAGGCTGATTCAAGGGAAAAAGTTCAAGAGTGTTCATAGTACAATGTCAAGGTAGGTATTTTGTTTCCTTTTGGAGTTTTTCTTTGAATTATATATGCCTAGATGTCGATTACCCTTGATTCAAGAATTTCGTGTGATGTATTGAACCCTGATATCATATTTCCTAGATTTATTGATAGTTTAAGGGTTTTCATTATTATATTATGCATAATTTAATGTTTAGGAGACACCCCATGGGTGTGTTTCCCTTTATGAATGGTTATGGCCATTTGGTCTAGGTTTCTTATTAGGCAGACCTTGTTTTCCTCACCTTTCTTGTTAGGTTGGAATTAATTGATTAATTGTATCTTGTTAAATGCCGGTGATATGCATTGTAGCTGCTTATCCTTGTAGTGGTTGAGATTACTTTGGGCTACTAGATATCGTTTGTGGACAATCGTTTTACACAGGGCTGTGAGAACCTAATGTAGTTAGACCATAGGGGAAATTGACATTGAGGGCTTTCCTAGAGTATCTGTTAAATTTATATTGCGATACCATAGGGGGGGGATTTAAGGTGAGTGATCACTCAGAGTGTATATAGTATACCGTTATGAGACCACAGGGAGAATGGACATTGAGTGCTTCTTTAGAGAGTTTTTATTTTATCATTTAAAGACCACCGGGGGAATTGATGGTGAGTGCTTCCTCAGAGAGTATTTTCTTTGTTGGATCAAAGGGGTTAAACTATGTGAGCTTTCCAAGATGGTCATTATATCTTTATTGAATTTATGATAGGTTTAACTAGTGGGGTTATACTATGAAAAAATTCCCATAGGGTTTCTTTAGAATGGGTGATTGATTTTGGTGAGTCTTCCAAGCGAAAGAACAAGCTAGAACTATGTATTACTTTATTATTAGATGGTATCATGAGACAAATTATTTTCTATTACATAGGGGATACTGAGATTAGGCTAGATCCTAGGGTTTCATTATTCAACAATTTGAATAATTAAAAAATTTAAATGAAGGTAATTTGAAATTGTAGGATTGTTTACATTTGATTACTTGTTTAATTTCTTCATTTTGTATATTTCCTGCCATATATATTCACTGACAGTTAGGAATAGATCTTTTAGTTGTTGCCTACTCGGATTCGTCTCACACCCTATTTGGGTCATGATTAAGTGCTTGATTTTTTTTGGAATTAGAGAGAATCGGAACAAGCAGAGGCTTGTGATTTTGTTGGATTTGTTTGGATGCTTTACTAGTTACATGTGACATGAATTATTTATTTATATATGCTACAGTTCTTTATTTTATCAGTCTTCCACTGTTTACTTCTCTTGTATGGTTTTACTAATTATGCTACTATTTACTGTTTTTTTCCACTGTGTTACTTTGCCAATGAGGGCATAGTTTCCCCACTATCACACCTAAGTCCCTCACTGTTAGTCGGTAACCTCTGGCATTCTAGGAAATATTCTTGAGGCTATGTGACCAATTGAGTTCGGGCCACCTTTGGGAAGCACCCAAAACTGGGACTTTACAGTCATGTTTTTGGGACCAAACTAATTATATTATTTTAGGTATTGATAAGGAAAAGTTTCCTTCTATAGATACTTGATATGAAGTTTATGAACAAGAGGAAATGAGACCAATCTGAGGATTACGATTCTTTAAATTTTCCTTTAATATTTATGTACCTTGGTATTGTATCTTGTACTTGACAACAGTGTATCCTATTTGGGATACTTTCCAAGAACATGTGACATTAAGGATTGTCTATTGTATGTTATGACATCTGGTTATCTCTATTATCAGCCCTCCTTTGTTTACTTTAGATGTTGGTATTTACTATTTCAAATATTTTATATTATTTTTACACTGTGTTACACTCTAAAAATGTGGGTATAGTTTTCCCAATATCAGTCCTAGGCCCTCACTACTAATCAGCAGCCTCTATCATTTGGGAAAATATGTTTGAGGTCATGGGGCCAACAAAGTACGGGACACCTAAAGGTGGCATCCGGATCTGAGAAGTTACAAAGTGGTATTATAGGATTTTCTTTTTTGGTTTGCCTCACATTTTAGAAACATTATACATGGATAGAAAGTAAATGGAGTTTGGTAATAAATTATTTTTAGGGGTAGCTACCCCATGTATAGGGAAAAGCCAAATTCCCTGGAATTGACTTATGATTCTTGGATTTTGATTTGTTTAATTTTATTTTATTTCACCATTGGGTTCCAAAATTGTTTTGTTATATTATTATTGATATTATTTTGGTTCTATTTTGTTGAAACCCAGTGAGATAACGGTATCCCATCTCATGCATCACATAGTCACTAGTTAAAAATGACATTCCATGCATTATTTTTATGCCATTTAGATGAATTACTGATTTCACGCTATTGTGATAGATGTTGTGCTAGATATGCATGTTGTCTTGATAGATACCGTGATAAATATACCTGCTATTATGATAGGTGTACCAGTATGTTCTAAGGTTAAAATTTCATGGACACAAAACTTTGGTCCCTAAGGTGTATTTCCCCTCTTGGATCAGAATTTTGTGGATCATGTTTTTGCCTTTTCTATAGAATTATATTATGATATGTTATGCATGGGTGAAAAAATTTGATTCACAGAGAGTATGGGCCCTCATGGATTGAAATTTGGCATACCACTAGTTGGTTGTTTGGTAGAATAGGGGTTTTATATACAATATAGAGTTTCAGTCTTGAAAACCCCAGTTTACACGGCGTGTAGTTTAGCCTAACATTCCAAGTGTTCTTCCTATTCAGGGAAGTAATATTTATTTTATTAAGTACATGTCGTGTACAATGTGTACATACCATGCGGTAAGTGACCGTGTGTTCAGCCGTGTGAGAGAGAAAATGGAATAACGATCTTGGAAAAGTACACAGACATGTAATTTTGGTACACATCATGTAGTGTTATGTAGAAAGACCCCATGTGAATCTGGCCATGTAAAATTACATGGACAAGAGGGGAGACTTGTGTACACACTGTGTACCATACTTTCACGTCTTGTACATAGGGTATTTACATGCCTACGTTGGCGGGAGTACACAACCATGTCAGAGTTTGAGGGAATATGTCATGTATTGTTTCTACACGCCGTGTATCTCTCTTTTGGTACCCTTTGATGGTATTTTACTGTTTTCCCCCTTTTGACTTTTTTAGACCTATGAGTAGTCCTTTCGAGGCAGTTTTCCACGTAAATCACAATGGTGAAACATGTAAAATGTTATGAGTCCTCCTAATGGTTGTTTGGTGTTTTTCTATCCAAACGGAGAGGTTCTTACTCTAGTTATTTTTTTAGTGGTCTATTGAGAGTGATACCAGAGTGTGAATGATCAATTGGGAGTTCGGACCAGCCTAGTTGAGACCTATGATTTGAAATGTACTATGGGATATCTCCCATGACCTATACTTTGAGGACGTTTCTATATGAGATGTGACCTTATAGACTATGATTTTGTGAGACTAGTTGTTATCTAGGGTCCCTTATAGGATTCCCCTATGTATTTTTAAACCTAGAGGATCCCGAATAGGATGCCTCTACCTCTTATATGGCAACCAAGGATCCCATGAGAGATTTATTTTCTTATATGCTAATATAGGGATTCCGTTGTAGGATCCCATGCTTGTGTATCGTTTAGCGGATCCTTGGTGGAGGATGCATCTACTGTTTATCATTCAAGTATCCCTTGTAGTATTCCTCTGATAATGTGTTCATGTTTTATGTTGTTAAATAACTTCTATTGGGTTGCCTTTTTAAGGACCCAGGTTGGTTTAATGAGACCCTTTCATGTCTCCTTGTTGGTTGAAAAGGAACATACATGAAAAAATTTAATTTGTGATAGAATTTAAATGTTGTTAAATGTTTTAAAAGGAAGTTGATGAGACTTTCCTAGTTTACTTTGATTTGTTAGCTAATGTAGTTTCTAAGTGCCTTGTTTTTTAGAACGGTGCTTGATGTTTTTATTGAAATTATTTCAAAATTTTAGGTCTTTCATCCTATTAAATCTATTTCCACGTGACCTGGAAATGGGGGTCGATGCTTATGCTTCTTAAGGGGCTCTCCTGTGGTAGGTAGTTCCCTTTGAGCTTATTATCTTTTTTCCGCTATGAGCTTCCTGACATTGGCACCGCCTAGGTGCCATTTTCCTTGGAAGGATGTTTGGTTTTTAAAGATAAAACTCTTGTATGGATTATTGATCATGGCATATTGACCCTTACCATGGGAACAAGCATTGGGGAATTCTTGGTTTAGTAGGTTAGACATGCCTTGGTAATTGACAGCTGCTTAGGAGGACGTGTGAACCTCTCTTTTCTTAAGTGATGGGTGACTTAGTACATCATCATTTGTGTAAATGGTTGTGAGAATGATATTCTTTTGATCCATTTCTTACGTGAACCATCTGTTAATAGGATGCATAGGGTTCACAACCTACGAATAGTATCCAGAATGTGTCGTTTTCTCTTTTAAACTCAGGGTAGTATATGTTGACATATGCAGTACCCATCGGGTGTTAAATATTAAAATGAGTCTTTGAGTTCTTTTAAATCATTGATCATTGATTTGTTTTGTATGTTCATGGGTTATCTCTGGAGTATAGTGACCTAAGGATTATGAATACATGTTCTTCCCACTTCTTGAAAATAGTGATTTCTACTTGAATTCCTTTAAGGCTTGTGAATCTTTTTTCATGTTGATGCTTTTTTACAACATGATTGTTATTGTGGTCGGTTTTGAGTGTAGACCCTATGAGGTATCAATGATTGGGAATGGACATCGGTGGTTTAGATTAAGCTATCAAATAAATTCTTTCAGATAAAGGGATTTTTGTCAGTTAAATGATGATGTTTTAGCAAGTGAAGTCAAGTTTATTTTAGTATGTCGACCTATAGGGATCTTACTATCCTTTTTCTATTTAGCCTCAAAATTCTATTAGTGTGATATTCCTTAAAATACAAGAATTTCCCCTGTCTTAACATCATCCTAGATGCACGAAGATAGCATCAGTTATATGCCACACTAAAGTCGGGAGCCATTGGTCTAGTTCGTGTTCTATTGTGTGTTTTGTGCTGATGTGTGGTTTTCAATGAGGCTTACCTAGTCCTGAGTGATATTCGGGTTCTCGAGTGGAACACCTTGGACGTACTATGGATGGATACCACTTTATTTGACATGGCCACCAAGTGGATGTCGCTCTGGGTTCATTCAATGTTCTTATGTGGACTTTTGGCCTTGTACCAAACTATCACTTATAACGAGGAGTATGGACCACATTATTGAGTTTCATAGACTCCAAGTTGGTGAATCTGATGTTATCTCAAACTTGTTTTCGATCTAGGATTTTATTATTAAAAATAAGTAATGATCCCAGTAGGGTGGATCTGAATTACTCTTTTTCTCATTATGGGCATACAGTGTCTTGGGAGAAGGTGTTGTGTTTTGGTTACAATACGCTAGCCTCCAAAGCCGGGTGTTTCTGAGATAATTTATCCAGTGATGGTTTTACTCATTATCCTTATTGTTACTCATGTATGGTTCAAGTGAATTAGTTAGAACATTACACCAGTATAAGGTGTGTTTGATGTGGTAGTCCTAATGTTTTTCCAGGGGAAGGTTGTGTGATTGGTTCTAATGAAGTCAATCATGGTTTGGCCGTTCTTTTCTATACGGCCACTGACAGGACCTCAATTTTGTTTGGGTTTTCCAATTTAAGGGAAACACGATGGTTGGATCGTTGGAATGCTCAAGGGTGTTCTTTGTGGGGGTTTTTTGATTGAGGACGTTTCATGGTAAAAATGATGTCTGAGTTGTTCTTGAAAAACTTCATAAGGTTTCTCTTTTCCAATTGATCAAGGAAACTTTCAGAGTTGATGACCTTAAGAGTTTGTATATCTATGAGATTATACAACTACATGGGGTTTTACATTCTATCATTTTAGATAGGGATGCCCATTTTACTTCTCATTTATAGAATGTGCTATAGAGGACACTAGGTACATAGGTGCTTCTGAGCATGGAATACCACCCTCAGATAGATAGTCAGTCAGAGCGCATGATTCAGGAGCTGTAGGACATGCTTCAGGCATGCATCCTAGATTTCAGGGGTTCTTGAGAGAGACACATACCCTTGGTTGAGTTCACCTATAACAATAGATTTTAGGATACTATTCATATGGTGCCTTATGCGGCTTTGTACGATAGACTATGTCGATAACCCCTGTGTTGGATGGAGGTAGGAGAGGCGGTAATGCTAGGACCTCGTATTTTTAAGGAGATCACTAAATAGGTTCATGTGATTTAAAAGAGGATGACTGCTATGTAGTCTCATTAAAAATATTTTTCGATCGCCGTAGGCGACCTCTAGGGTTTGAGGTCAGGGATCAAGTTTACCTATGTGTTTTCACGAGGTTGGAACACAAGAGGATCAAAATATAGGGTAATCTCTCATTGATATACGTTGGGCCATTTGAGATTCTGGAAAGGGTCATGCCTGTTGCATATCGGTTGTAGTTACTTCTGATGTTCTGAGATATACACGACATCTTCCACATTTCTCAGTTGAGATGTTACTTTTCAGATCCATCACATTATTTTCAACCTGAGGAGGTTGATTTAGAGGTATATACATCCTTTGAGGAGAAACTTATTCGAATTTTGGATCGTTGAATGAATGTTCTTCATGGCTAGTCAGTTCCTTTAGTACAGGTGTCAGTGAAGCACGACCGAGCTCAGGATGAGACATGGGAGACGGAGGCTGATGTATGATCTCAGTGGCTGGAGTTGTTTTCATATTTTTCTTCACCAACCTTGGAAGGAAAATTTGAGGACGAATTTCTTTAAGGGGGATGTTTATAAGAACCCAGTTCATCATTTAAGGAATGGATTTTTTATTTTTAGTTTGTATTTAACAAAAACTGGAAAAAATAAGGTTAAGGGTTGAATATAGGATTGTTTAAAAATGTGACTGAGGGTTACACACCATGTAATCCAAGTACATGTTGTGTATTTATGTTGGCATGACTTTTTATGACGTGTAAATGAAGTTTTTGAAAGGGGGGAAAATGGAATATACATGGTGTGTATATTAAAAGTAAAAACCATATATTTTTTCAAATTTGATAAAATGGGATGTAGCCTCATTTTCTCATTTCGAGCTAGAACCTCACCCAGGTACTCTCAAACAACATCCTTGGGTAGGAATTTTGATCTTGATTCTCAGTCTGAAGTATGATTTGATCGTCATCGGTTGCATTGGAACCCAATTGGTAAGCTATTGATTCATATTTAGTCATTATTTATTATTTCTTATCTTGACCTAGTAATCAAAGGTTGATCATTTATACCTGTTTTTTATATCTACCCCGTTCTAGGTAAAATTAGAGGACGAAGTTGGATGAGAAGAGTTGTACGAATATGAGGTAGGTGGTCGTGTGCCTATCAGGAATTTTACTATTGTTTATATGTGCTGGAGTGTATTACACCCTTGTTTAGGGTGTCTTAGTGAATGGAATCAACCCATGTTATTGGCTAATGTTGATTAGGTAATTGATTAAGTGAATTAAATCATGTTTGAGGATGATTTATGTGATTGAGGGCCACCCATTGGTGTGTTTCCCTCAGATAACCAATGTTTATTTGTTTGGCCTAGGATGACTATGGTCATTCCTTTGATTCCCTTTTTAGGGTTGTTAAAAATAAAATTGGTTAATTTAGTGTTTTCCCATGTAGGATAAACATGTGTTTAAACCTTGTGATAGTTCAATTCACTTGTTAGGCTTGTGATGTGAATTGACCATGTGAGTTTATAATTGTTAAGTCTTGTAATGGTTAGATTACATGAAAGGGTTATGAAATGTAAGAATCCCATGTGAGTTCATATTCTATTAACCATGTAATAGTGTAAATATCAAGTGTTGCTTTTATACTAAAATGACTATATATCAGGTTTTACCCTAACACATGCTGAAATGCTTATATACCAAGAATGGCCTTGATTGATTGGTAAAATGTATGTGGGAGAGATTTTGAAGTGCATGTGGGTGAGGTTTTTTCCATACTCGCAGGTGAGGTTTTTCTATACCGGCAAGTGAGGTTTATACTACCCCTGAGGGTGAGGTTCTGAACTAAATATTGAAATGGATGACATTTGAAACATCATCCAAGAAAAAGCACAGGATAGGATTATCACTTCTCTTATATTTATTTAGATGTCCTTTTGAGATATCATTTGTTCTTACTTTCTACAAAGGATTGACGGGATGAGGCTGGATCTCAAGATCTTTATAATTAAATTAAATTGAATTGTCTAATGAACATGAACTGAATAAATGGGAATCAGTACTTGTAGGATTGTTTAATTTGGGGTACTTCCTAGTTTACTTCTTTCAATTTTGTACACTACCCATTACATATACATATAGACAGACAGGAACAAATCTTTGGGTGGTTTCCTACTGGGATTTATTTCCCACGCCCTATTTGGGTCATGTTTTCAGGACCAAGTAGATTATACTAATGTAGGTGTTGATAAGGGAAAGTTCCCTTCTAAAGGTACATTATATGTTCTTTAGGAGCAGGAGAGCATGAGACCAAGTCGAGGCTTGTGTTGCTTCTGGGTTTTTTTGTATTTATGTACCTTGGTATTGAATATTGTACTTGATTGTAGTGTATCCTATTTTAGTTATATTCCTAGAACATGTAACATAAATCATCATCTATTGTTTGTTATGACATATGGTTATCTCTATTATCAGTCCTTTATTGTTTACTTCATCTGTTGGTATTTACTACTTCCACTATTGTATATTATTGTTTCATTGTGTTACACTATGACAATGAGGGAATAGTTTTCCCACTATCATTCCAAGACCCTTACTACTAGTCGGTGACATCTGGTATTTGGGGAAATGCATGTGATGTCTTGTTTCAATCTAGGTACAGGACACCTTAAGGTGTCATTCGGATTAGGGACATTAAAAATTCATTATTATATATTATGGATATTGAAAACACATGCACCAATTTGGTTTTATTATATGATATTGAATTAAAAATATAGTTAATCATCATTTCTATTGATAATATAGTCCATGATTAGTGACCATATTATTAGTATAAATATAGGGTTTTAACAAATCCAATTGACATAGAAAAAGGAAGTGATAGCCTCAACCAGTAGGATTTTACCCAATGATTCTCATTTATCAAAGCTTCTAAGGAAGATAAAATCAATGGGATTTTCCCTTGACAAACCCCAAGCTGATATCCAATAATTTGAGCATGATAAAATCGTTTATATGAGAATATCAAGCTCATTAAGATCATGGCGAAAACCATGTATACAGAACCACCCCATGAAAGTTTCACCATCATGCACATAACCCTTAGGGAGTTTTCTTGTGTACTTAAGGGATATGTATCAATACCATAATAATATGTATATTTATATTTTATTTTGAGTATAATGATGTTCATATTTTGTTCTAATCATTACATTATAAATGATTTTGATTTTTATGTAATAAAAGAATTATATTTCGAATTTCTATTCAATTTCAATTAAGACATTTGTTTTTTTGAATTAATGGGTTTTTGAAATAAATAATATTTTAATAAAACATTATAATTAATTAATATTAATTAAATATAAATGATTATATAATATTTAATAAGTTAAATGAAATTTTTATAAGGGTTTTAAAATTGTTTTTGTCAAAAAAAATCCATTATTTCTCAATAAATGTCGGTTCTTATTTTAAAAGTGAAAATACACATATTTAGAAAACAATTTTGATAAAATGAATATCATTATTTAGAATGAGGATGTCAAAATTATCTAATGGAGAATTTTTTATAATGTGATTTTATGTTATTGGATTAATTTTATAAAGCCTTTGTGTTTCTTACAATACAATTAATATATTTTAATGTTTTAAAATCATTTATTTAAGTGTGTGACTCACTTCCACAATAAAAAAGTGTATAATTTTTATAATTTATGCCATTGGAAAAATAAAATAATGAAAACCACTCCCATTTGGAAGAAACCAAGGGAAAAATCATGGGTAGGTTTGTGTTTTGTTTATTTTATTATATAAATTCAAAAACCTATTTTTGAGAAATGATAAAGAATTCTCCACACATTTACTACATAAACCCATCGAAGATCCCACATCCCTTCACTCAAAATCCTTGGGGAACGACCTTACTATTTACAACCCTATTTATAATCCTCCCAAGGTTCCCCCAAGCTCTCATGAATCTCCTCTGAACCATTTGGAGTCACAATATCATGGTAAGGGATCCTCGCCTTCTCTTATTTTTTCAAGTTTCTTTATTATCTTATAACTTCCATTCCTAATCTTAATACTAGCAATTATTTTCTCCATGTCCCTATAAATTTATATTTTCTATAAAAATAGTTAAAGACCCATTTCCCTATAATAAAACCATTTTATGAATTTTTAAGTGACGTAGTTATGCGGCTGAAATTCCACTATGATTTCCAGGCCAAACAAGTGTGTAGTGAATACACATACCCATTTCCTATCCAGGGAGTTAAAAATTTATTAACTTATAATTATTGATTGGGTACACACATGTATTTCTTTTACACTCCATGATCATGGAATAAAATTTTATGATAAATGATTCTAGGTTTTATGATCTATGTGGAACACTTAAGCATGTGAATGAAATTAATGTGACTGGTATGCCCATAATTATATGACGCTCCAATACATTGGCTAAAGGTTTGTCTCATGAGGCGTTATTTTGGGACATGGAGTAAACCATATTCCATTATGGTACATTTTCCATCATATTTTTTTGGCATTTAGACTTAAAAAATATTTATGATGCAGTGTTTTAAGTTGTTTCCACATTTTACCGTTTTCCCTTTATGTTATCATGTGATATATAACCTCATTGTTCATGTTTATAATCCTTGCCCATTTTTATATACCATTGATATTCCTCTTGTATAACATGTATTAATTTCTTCATGTTATGCGAATTGTTTTCCCTTACTTGGATTTATAGCTCTAACCTTCCTTATGAATGTCCCCAGGTTATCCCATATAGTTTTATGTATGAGAATATTAAGGATGTTTTCAATAAAGATGATGTATTTCCCCATTTTAAGTTGTTATGAAATGTACTTAATTCTAAAATACACTATACTTATTGACATTCTATGTTTTATTAAGTATAATATTATGTAATACATCATGTATTATTGTGAAATAAAGAGCTTGGTTGTTATAATTGGTCTTTTAAAAAATTTACTGATATGATGAGATAAAGAGAAATATAATCAAGGCTGAGAAAAAGTTATAAAATAATTAAATTTTAGAAATATAGAAATATAATAAGAGGGTGACTAGAAACAACTTTGAAATAAATATTGAAAATTTGAATTAGGGAAGGGTATAACTTATAACATGTAATAATTGTGGATAGAAACACTATATGGCATGCATAAAAGGCTTGAGAGTTTTCTTCATGCGTGGATATAAAGGACATTAATCTCAGGGGTTAAAAGTCTAGAGAGAATCCAACAATATAAAAAAATTGAGTAAAAGGATATGGGATACTAATCTAATAATTTTCTCGAACATCAATGGAATCTACCTCAAAATATAGAAAGTGATAAATGCGAGGTTGCAAATTTTAAAATTAAAAATGATGTGATAGTGAGTACATTTATCATAAAATCAATTTTATATAATGAATTATTTTATTCTTGATATATTAAATATTTTATATCATACTTGGTTTATCATAACATATAATCACACCCTATACATTATAGAAGGATTTATCAATCAAAACACCCAGTGAAAATATTATTGTAATGAGGACATATTGGGTAGTTTGTATTAAGATGTATAGATATTATATTAACAACCTAATTGTTA
This sequence comes from Viscum album, assembly GCA_963277665.1. Lineage (NCBI taxonomy): Eukaryota > Viridiplantae > Streptophyta > Magnoliopsida > Santalales > Viscaceae > Viscum > Viscum album. The sequence continues at coordinate 279,511,632 of OY728137.1, forward strand.
TACATATGGTTTACTTTGAAATAATATTTGGGATAGAATGGCTATCAAATTATAATGAATTCATTTACTATCATGATAAGGAGATAAAAATTTGTGAAGAAGGAATTAAATCCCTTGTTTTTAGAGGAGAGACTTAATTATCTACATCTTTTCTAGACCAACCTCTGGTATCTCACCTTAATGATATTATAGTAGAATATAAAGAGAAAAAATAATATATGTATGGGAAGGATTTATTAACTATGTAGGATATACCTTTTATGTAAAAATACATGGATGTATTTTGATATGAATTATCTAGAATTCCACCAGAATGTGAAGCTTAGTTTACATTAAACTCATCCATAATGGAAATTGCATATCCAGCCCTCACAATAGAAGGGACATTATATAATTGGTTATGTTGGAAAAAAACTATAAATATTTTTGATAATGGATTATTATACCTTAAAATTTTACCTTATCAATCCCTTCTGCTATTTATAAAAAAGGATAGTTCTATGATGTTTCAAAAGTAATTATAGTGAAATAAATTTCATTATTATAAATAACAAGTATTCTTTACCATAAAATGATTAATTTTATGATACACTTAAAGGTGATCAATACTTCCCAAAGATCATTAATTATTCTATTTATCATTAATTAAATAAATAATCATGATATACTAAGGGAATCATTTGTTATGAGATGTAAAAATTATATGTTTGTAGTACTTCCCTTCAGATTAACAAATACATCCACAATGTTTATGGATTTGATGAATATATTTTCTCAAGGATTATATTAATAAATTGTTAGTGGTTTTTACTAATGATAGCTAATTTTACTATAAAATATATAAATATTGGGAGAATTATTTGTGAATGGTTATTAAGGATCATAGAGAAAATGAGAAAAATGTTAAATTTAGTAAGTGTGAATTTTGGATATGCCTAGATCAACCATATTTTCTCTAAAGTAGGAATATATATTGACTCTTCAAAGAATGAGGTAGTAAAATAATATCTCACAAAAATTAATATAACTCTAATATATAGTTTCCTTGGTTTAACATGTTACTACTAGTGATTTGTTCAAAAAAATTATCAATTATCCAATCTGCTAACCAAGTTAACATGTAAAGGGGACAATTATCCCTGTAAATTAAATGTGAATAATTTTTTTGGTAAATAAATAATAGATTGTTTAGTGCACTCATATAAACTCTTATATTATAAAAATAAGTAATTTCATTTTATAGAATTGCATCAAACAAAAGAATATGGGGAATCCTTATGAAAAGTGGTAGGATTGTTTCTTATGAATCGAGTAAATTAATACTCATGAAAAAATATCCAACTCATGAGATTGAGCTCAAAGTTATAATAATATCCTTTAAAAAAGTAAACACTACCTATATGTTGAAAAAAATGACATATATACATATTGTAATATTTTGAAATATATTTATATATATATTCATTCATAAACTGGTCATCATGAGAAAAATGAGATGACTAGAACTACTTAAGGACTATGAATACATGAACTCTACTACTCTAGGGAGGAAAACAAGGTGGTTTATTCATCAAGTGGGGGGTCATGGATTTCGTTCCATGATGAATAGAGAAAAGGATATAATATTCAATGTTATAGTAAAATTGGATATGAGAAATATTCGGAAAGGGGAAACATTGTTCCTTTTCCAAGTGGTTTCCCAACCATATTTACTTGGGAAGATAAAGAAATCCTTTTAAGATTAAATGGATATATAAAATATTATTAATGATATAAATGATTGAAAAATTAAGTACCTCATATACAAAGATTTGTTTTTGATGTTTTGAAATAATGATGTGTTCCATCAATTTCTAAGATAAAGTTGGAATTTTTATATGAAGAGCATCGCTCAAATTTATCTATACACCAAGGTAACTCCAATATGTAAAAATATTTTAGAGAAAATTTTTAGTATATCAACATAAGGAAGGAAATTTATAAATATGTATCATTATGATTTGTGGGCCAACAAAGATGTGAGACAATATCATAAGGGTGTGTTGAAACCTCTCCCAATACAAATTTTTAAGTGGTATAATATTACAATGTAAATTATTAATATAATTCCCCTGTAATTTAAAAGAAATAGTTTTATAGAGGTTTCTATGGATCATATAATAATTATTCACATTTCCTATCAATAAGATAGGATTTACCCCTTAATTATATTTCATAGATCTATATAAAAGAAATTTTGACACTTCAAGTTCAACATTTATCAATTTATTTGATCATGAACCTTGTTTAACATAAAAAAATTGGAGAATTCATCATATGTCTTTGAACATTAAGATATATTTGAGTGCATCCTATCAACCTCAAACAGATGATTTATCTAAAAGAACTGTACAAAAATTATAGGACATGCTATAATCATGATCACTTAACTTACAAGTAACATGGGACTTATATCTACCTTTAGTATAATTTTCATAAAATAATAGCATCCATTTAAGTATATAAATGTCACTATAGAAGGAATTGTATGGTAAAATATTTCAAACTCCAACCATCTAGGATAGAGTTGAAAAATGAAACTAGTTATTCAATCACTCAATAAAGAGACAATTGAGAAAGTGAAATACATCTTGAAACAGAAACCTCAGGCCTAAAAACCTGGATCTAGTGATAAACACATATTCGTAACATAGTGGATTCGATACCAACAGAAGAAACCAAAAAAAGCATCTATAAATACAATATCAATTACAAATATGGTGTCACTTACATTCCTCATACCTTTTAGGTGTGTAGTTTTAGAAAAATAGAAAATTCCCTTAACGTAACAATACTCAATTCTTTCCATGAAAATGGGATTTTTTTCCACTATACCAAGAATTTTTTAATTTACATGAAGTCTTTAAAATCTCCCATGAAATTATCAACAAATGATACCCTTATAGACATATATAATGTTTTACTCTTCATTATAACCTAGGGAAATGGAAACATAAAAAGGGTGAGATCAAATTCTTAGAAAAGTTAACTATCATTGAATGAATAAGGAATGAATAATATGGTAGAAATAATTAATAATGAATTAATTTGATATAACTTTTTACATGATCATGTTATATATAAATGGATAACATAATAATATAAATAATTACATGGAAAAAATAATTGAGTTCATAGTGAATGCATTCACAATGTCCAACAACTTAAACTTACCATTAATGACTCATTAAAAACGTTATGCATACCATCAAGACCTCATCCAAACATTATAATTAAATTGGTAGACATGAAAAAAATACCAAAACATGTTTTTCTCATGGGACATATCTGTTGGTCGGAGTGGACACTCAAGAGGGGGGTGAATTGAGTTCCAATCAAAATTTTCTGTTAAAAACAATTTCTAATAAAATCCCCCAATTTCAAAAATAAACTAAAGTGTAGTGAATTTACATAGACTATAAAGGTTCAATTAGCTTCTTAAAGATTGATTAATTCTCAGTTAACTTAATCTTATGATTAAATTAACTTTTGAAACCAATTTACTGATTTATAATAAATATAAACACTTGCGAATTTAATTATCAAAGTAGCTTTGAAGACAGATTATATTTCAAAGTAATAGCAGCGGAATATGAAATAAATATGTATAGTATGGATATAGTATAGCTATAAACACAGAGAAGTAACCAAGAGGTTCAGTCTCAAGCCGAGACTTAGTCCTCTCAAAAGTTTATATAAAAGTGATCCACACCCTGGATCGGGGTTAACAACAGTGAGCACACTGTCCAGGTCACAAGACCTCTACCACAGTTCTACGTGGGAAAACAAACAACAGCAGCCAGCTGTCCAGGTCATAAGACCTCTACCACTATCCACAGTGGGAAGTGAAGTGTAGAAAGTTTGCTGAGGATTTACAGATCCTCCAGTGAAAGTACAGGAGTCAGTGTGTGTGTTTAATACAGCAGATAACACACACTGCTCAAAATGTAGAATAAATAAATCACAGAGCAGAGATGTAGAGTTTGGAAATGGCTCTAGTGATTTCAGTGTAGCACTGGACTCGTTTTGGAATTAATCAGAAGTGATTCTGAGTCCTCTTCTTGATTTTGTTTGAGAAGCAGAGTGTCGTATGCTTCAGGTTCACAGGCAGTGAGATGTAGTCGATGAAGCTCTTCAATGATCTATTGTATGCACACCACTCTTCTTGAGTAGGCTTGATTGTATATTTGATTCTGTCTTGCTTGGTTCTTCTTGTATGCACAGAGCTCTTCTCGAGTATGTCGTATGCTTCCTTGTCTCTGTGTGTGTTGTCTCTCACTTCTTCTTGGTTTTTTCTTTCACCTGACTCTTCAGAAGAGTCTTCTTGTATTTATATCACGTGCTCCGTAGGATAGAAAAGGTTTCTTTTCCGGAGGTATGAGGTACGGTTTCCTGACATCCGACAACCTTTTATTAATAATCTGTCAGTGTATTAAAATATAACTAATATGACCGTTGGTTAGAATAAATAAAGATAGAGATAAAGAAATTCAAACAGTTGTTTATGACTGTTCAAGAGATCGGTAGGTCATCAGCATTAGAGTAAAGATCGGTGACTCAGATAGATCAGCATCGGTCTGTCATCTGATCGGTGAGTCATTTTGATCAGCATCGGTCTGTCATTGGATCGGTGACTCATTTGCATCGGTGACTCATTTGCATCGGTGACTCATTTGCATCGGTGACTCATTTGCATCGGTGACTCATTTGCATCGGTGACTCATTTGCATCGGTGACTCATTTGCATCGGTGACTCATTTGCATCGGTGAGTCTGATGGATCGGTGACTCTGATGGATCGGTGAGTCTGATTGATCGGTGAGTCTGATTGATCGGTGAGTCTGATGGATCGGTGACTCTGATGGATCGGTGAGTCTGATTGATCGGTGAGTCTGATTGATCGGTGAGTCTAATGGATCGGTGACTCTGATGGATCGGTGAGTCTGATTGATCGGTGAGTCTGATGGATCGGTGAATCCAGAAGGCTTCCAACATACTTTTTAAGTTAATAAGCATAGTTAAAAAAACATGATAACTGATTCATTCATAGATTGGAATTATGTTTATGAGACATCAAACCAGATTAAGCATCAATGAGTTGTGATGATTTGTGATTATTAAAACATTAGTTATAAACATGAAATCAGCAATCTTCCAGAGGGCTCAACAATCTCCCCCTTTTTGATAATCACAAATCTTCATAAATATATATATAATAAAATAAAAAAAATAAATAAAATCTCCCTCTTAAGATAACATCCCCATATACATAATATTCAGATTTCTCCCCCTGAGATATTGATCCCCCTCTTCATATATAGAGTACTCCCCCTTAGATATATATTTCCCCCATTATATATCTTTCTCCCATTATATATATCTTCTTTCTCCTTATATATATCTTCTTTCTCCTTATATATATCTTCTTTCTCCCCCTTTGGGATAATCAAAAAGGAGGGAACACAGATAAGGGAAAAGAGAAGCAGGGTGCAGGCAGGATAGAACATAACACAAAGGAAAAACAAATTTTATAAAGTCACAGAAAAAGACAAGCAATACATAGAACACCCCATCAAAATAATACAGGGCTATTTGTTGGGATACAAAGGGGCTTTCCCTTTATCCTTTGGATCAATGGTAGGTAAGGTAGAAGGCTTGGAGGCAGACTGTGGTTCACGGAGCTGAAGTGGGGGCAAGACAACTCTGGCAGGTGCAGTTGGAGGTGTCACAGAAGGTTGTGGAGAAGGAGCAGGAGCTAGATGAGAAGCTTTCTGAGAGACTGGCCGTAACTGAGATAGAGCTTGGGCAACAGACAGCTGATTTGGAGCGACATCAGAGGCACTTAGAGGTTCAGACGTAGGGAGTACAATGGCAGTGGCCTGTGCATCCAAGTAAGGCTTCAACAGATGAATGAAGTCCTGAATGACTTCTGCTCCATACTTCATAGCTTTTTCAAAATCATCCTTGTTTTCCATGAACTGTGCCAAGGAAGGGACAAAATCTTGCAATTGGCGAACTTGAGTGTTGAAGGCCTGAGTGACTGGAGGTAATTTCAGATTCTCTGCCAGGACTTTGAAGTTTGCAGCCATCTCATGTTTTGTATAAATCTTGGAAAAGAAAGCATCAACTTTTTCCTTGATCTCTTGCAGGGCATTCTTAGCATCTGCTGAATATACTAAGGCCATCTTATGACTATTATCACAGAGCTCTTTCATCCTCCTCAACGATTCTAAGTCAAGAATATTTCTAACAGCAGCTAGCTCTGTATGCACAACTTCTCTGAGAGCTTCTATCTCACGAGTAGTGATTTTGGTTACCTTGCCTGTACTTGCTTGGCCGACTATATGAGTTAGTTCAGCTTTCAACTTCCTCAGATCAGACTTGTTAAGATGTTCAATCAGATTTCTTAAAACTTCCATCATACCAGAGATGGTTGATCTGAACTCATTTGACAAAGAAAGTAAGCTAACTTGGAGATCCTTCAAGGTTTGATTCAAAGAGGCTATGTGCCTACCAACAAATTCACCCGTAGCAGTCAAGTCTGGCTTGAGAACATCTGAGACTGCCGTTGAAAAAGCTTTCAGGGAGTTTTCAGAAACTTGTAGAGATACTTGATGAAGGGCATTGGAAAGTTCTTCTCTGACTATATCTCTCACAGTGGTTAGCAATTCAGTCTTAAACTTGTCAAGATCAGCTCGAGAGATTTCAGAACCAGGTAAATTCACAGTTACAGGATCATCAGTAGGAATAGATCAGGGTGTAGTTGGGTTTCTCATAGCATGCTGTTCCACTGATTTTTGATGAGTCAGTCTTGCCACTGATATGGATTTCTGGTACTGACTGAGGTTGTTCTACTTGAACTTCAGCAAGACCATCCACCGGTCTGTTGATACTATCAGCAGCAGCTTCAACATCATCAGCATCATCATTATCACCATCATGATTGTCTTCAGCATCACCTTGCTCATTATTACTCTGCTCAGAGGCTTCACTGTGATATTCCTCAGTATCAGAATCTTCTTCATCATCAAGAATAGGTTCTGACTCTGGTAGGGTTAAGGGTGGACTAGCAGGTCCAAATTCTATTCTTTTCTTGGGGCTAGCAGTGTCTGGATCACTCCTGTCATCAGGAGAAGACACACTTCCTTCTTCAATTGCAGCTTTTTCTTGCTCATCATCATCAGAATAAATTGGTTCCTCATCTGGTTTTAATCCAGGATCTCTCACATCCTTTGGCCTCTTTCCATGATCTATGGGATTGTAGGCTTCATACAACTTATCTTCATCTGCAACCCAGCACTTCTTCCATGGGTTCCAATTGATTTTCATCCTCTTGCAGATCTCTTTGTTGAGACAGAAGGAACACTCTGTTTCAACAACTTCATCATCTTCATCAACACATTCCAGATTCTAGAGCATAGTAGATATCATTTTTGAATAAAACAATGCCGTGGCTTTCTTGGAAGGTTTCACCATACTAGCTATGTGGACCATCACATATCTACACAGATTTATCTTTTCATGGGTTTTGAGCAGAAACAATAGAAAAACATCTTGATACTTAACAGCAGCAAAATCTCCTCTTCGAGGGCAAAGTTGGTGCTGAATAAACTTGAATAGGAGTCTGCTTTCACCATCTAATTCTGACGCTATGATTCTCCTCGATTCTTTGTTTCCAGTTAGAAGCTCTAGAGCTAGCTCATAAGAAAAATAGTCAGTGACTGGGGGTATATTGCCAGCATAGTCCTCATATCGACCTTCATGAGGTACGTTTAAACATTCAGCCCACTGCTTAGATGAGAAAGATATTTTCTTTCCTTTCACAACCGATGACATCCTAGCAGCTTCCACACCATCAAGCGTGATTTTCAGGTTCATGTAAAACTCATGTACTAGCTTTGGATAATCTATTCGGGCGTTGTCTGAAAACCAGTCTATCCATCCTTGAGATTCAAGAACTTGTAGCAACAGGGACTTACTTGACAGAAGCCACGCCGAGTTTACTTCTTTTTCTGCAGCTACAATCCGAGTTTCCAGGTTCGGATTTACTGAACGTTGAGAGGTACTGCTCGACTCGCCTCGAGCACGCTTTGAAGGTACAGGGCTATCTGGTCCTTTGCTCGGTCTCTTTTGCTTAGCCATTCGAGGATTTGGAGACGCAGGAGTTCAAATGTTCGAAGGTTCGAAGCAGAGGGGAAGAGAGGTTGAGAGGTTCGGCGGGAAATGAAAAGTCAAAGGTTTAGGGAAGATAAATAGCCGCGTATCATTTATTTTATCATTTAGGGTTCCCATAAAAAGTAATTTACTAATTAATAAAAAGTAATTTAAAAAAAAATCGGTTTGACAGAACAGTGTGACAGATCGGTTCCACAGATCGGTTCCACAGATCAGTTTCACAGATCAGTTTCACAGATCAGTTTCACAGATCAGTTTCACAGATCAGTTTCACAGATCAGTTTCACAGATCAGTTTCACAGATCAGTTTCACAGATCAGTTTCACAGATCAATCATACACAATTCTTGTTTAATAAATTTCATTCTTTCAGAGCATAAGGGCTTTGTGAAGATGTCAGCTAATTGATTTTCAGAACTAACAAATTCTAGAGAAATATCACCCTTCTGGTAATGATCTCTTAGAAAGTGATGTCTGACATCAATGTGCTTAGTTCTAGAGTGAGACACAGGGTTCTTGGATAAGTTGATTGCACTAGTGTTGTCACAGTTAATTGAGACATGTTTAAGATCAAATCCATAATCCAATAGAGTGTGTTTCATCCACAAAATTTGTGCACAGCAACTACCAGCAGCTATGTATTCTGCCTCGGCAGTAGACAATGCAACTGAATTCTGTTTCTTACTACACCATGATACTAGGGATTTTCCAAGAAAATGACATGTTCCTGATGTGCTTTTTCTATCTAACTTACAACCAGCAAAGTCAGCATCTGAATAACTCATTAACTCAAAGGATTGTTCTTTTGGGTAAAACAAACCTAAATTTATAGTATACTTAAGATACTTAAAAATCCGTTTAACAGCTAATAAGTGTGATTCTTTAGGATTAGCTTGAAATCTAGCACACATACATACACTAAACATAATATCTGGTCGACTAGCAGTAAGATAAAGTAAGCTTCCAATCATACCTCTATAATTGGTTTGATCAACTGGTTTCCCAGTTTCATCAACATCCAATTTACAGGTAGTACTCATAGGTTTATTACTTTCCTTAATACTATCCAATCCAAAACGTTTTAAAAGATCCTTTGTATATTTACTTTGATTTAAAATAATACCATTTTTAGTTTGAAAGATTTGAAATCCAAGAAAATACTTAAGCTCTCCCATTAAGCTCATTTCAAATTCATTTTGCATAACCTTTGAAAAATCAGTACATAAGGAGTTTTTAGAAGATCCAAAAATAATATCATCAACATATATTTGTGCAACTAAAACATCTTTAGAAATTCTTTTAATGAAAAGAGTTGGATCAGCAATCCCTTTAGTAAAACCTTTTGAAATAAGGAAATTGCTAAGTCTATCATACCAAGCTCTTGGAGCTTGTTTCAAACCATATAAAGCTTTAGAAAGTTTAAAAACTTGATTTGGAAAATGGGGATTAGTAAATCCAGGTGGTTGTTCTACAAAAACATTTTCAATTATAAAACCATTTAGAAATGCACTTTTAACATCCATTTGATATAATTTGAAATCCAGATGTGCAGCATATGCAAGCAAAATCCTAATGGCTTCTAGTCTAGCTACAGGTGCAAAAGTTTCCTCATAGTCTATACCTTCTTCTTGACTATATCCTTGTGCAACTAGTCTAGCTTTGTTTCTAACTATATTTCCAGATTCATCTATTTTATTTCTAAACACCCATTTTGTGCCTATTGTCAAAGTGTCCTTAGGTCTGTCAACTAATTCCCAGACTTTGTTTCTTTCAAACTGATTTAATTCTTCTTGCATAGCCATTACCCAAAATTCATCATTGATAGCATCATTGATATTTTTAGGTTCTGACTGTGAAAGAAAGGCTTGATGTTCAACCTGGTTTCTTAGAGAAGCTCTAGTTTGTGTTCCTCTATCTAGATTTCCTACAACAGCATCTAAAGGATGGTTCTTTAGAGTCCTAGATGGTCTTGAAAAGATAGGGCTAGAAATTTCAGGTTCATCTAGAGATTGAGGTTCAACAGAAGCAGATTCTGGAGAATGTCCAGAACTGGATGCTTTTATAACAGGTTCTTTAGATTTATCATTAAGGTCCAGAATAGACAGATCTTCTTCAAATTTCCCAAGAGAGGTTTTAGGCTCATGTGGATCAGTTTCATCAAATTTGATGTGAACAGATTCTTCCACACATTTGGTTCTCTTATTGAAAACTCTATAGGCTTTACTAGAGATAGAGTAACCTAGGAAAATTCCTTCATCACTCTTGGATGCAAATTTATCCAGATTATCTTTAGTATTCAGAATAAAGACTTTGCAGCCAAAAACTTTGAAGTAGTTTACCTTAGGTTTCCTATGGTTCCACAACTCATAAGGCGTTTTCTTTAGAACAGGTCTGATCAAGACTCTATTAATGACATAACAAGCTGTATTAACAGCTTCAGCCCAAAAGTAAATTGGAAGGTCATATTCATTGAGCATGGTTCTAGCAATTTCTTGCAGGGTTCTGTTTCTTCTTTCTACTACACCATTCTGTTGGGGTGTCCTAGGGGCAGAAAAGTTATGAGTATAGCCATTGTGTGAGCAGTAAGATTCAAAATCTTGATTTTCAAACTCACGACCATGATCACTTCTTAGGGTCTTAATCTTGAGTCCACTAAGATTTTCTACAGACTTGGAGTATTTAACAAAGTAAGAACAAGCTTCACTTTTGTGAGCTAGAAAATATACCCAAGTATATCTAGAAAAGTCATCTACGAGAACATAGACATAGTGCTTCCCATTTAAACTAGAAACTCTTGATGGTCCAAACAAATCCATGTGAACCAATTCAAGTGGTTGAGAAGTTGAAACTTCTTTCTTTGATTTAAAAGAAACTTTGTGTTGTTTTCCCTTTTGACAGGGATTACAAACTTTGTCTGCTGGAAATTCAAGTTTGGGTAAGTCTCTAACCAAGTTCTTCCTAGAAAGTTTTCTAAGTGAGTGCACATTGCAGTGTCCTAATCTTCTGTGCCAAAGCCAAGACTCTTTATGAAAAGCATTTAAACAGGGAATGTTCTGTTTAGCTAAAGAATCTAAATCAACAGCATAAACATTTTCATTTCTTAAAGCAGAAAATACTAAAACATTCTTAGAATCAAAAACTTTGCAAGAATCATTTTCAAATTTAACATGAAAACCATCATCACATAACTGAGAAATGCTTAACAGGTTATATTTAAGTCCATCAACAAATAAAACTTTAGAAATCAAGATTGAATCAGTGTTACCAATCTGGCCTAGGCCGATGATTTTTCCTTTTGAGTTATCACCAAAGGTGACAAAGCCTCCATCAACTTTTATTAAGCTCTTGAAGCAAGAATAATCTCCAGTCATGTGTCTTGAGCACCCACTGTCTAAATACCATATCTTCTTGTAACAGCTCTTCAAGCAGGTCTCCTACAAAACAGATTTAGATGGAAGATGATTTTGGTACCCAGATCTTCTTGGGTCCAGACAGGTTAGCCAATAACACTTTAAGTACCCATATTTGTCTAATGGGTCTCATATAATTTGTAGAAATAACATCCTTTGAAAGATAAACCTTATTAGATTCATAACTATGAATATAGCTGGATGAGGCATAAGAAGTTCCAGAATTAACTATCTTCTGTCCAGATTTAGGAATGAATCTAGTTTTGGCAACTTTCCTTTGTCCAGGTTGGTATCCTATACCAGTAGTGTATCTAGGTGCAACTTGCTTTCCTAGCATTTGTGTTAGAGTATTTTTACCATTGGTGAACTTCTCTAAATCTTTCTTGAGTTGCTCATTAGACAATTTTAGTTCAGTATTCTCTTTAAGCAGCTGAGCATTCTTTTCTACTTCTATATCCAGATCAGATTTATGCTTAACATTTAAAGCATACTGTTTCTTTAGACCTTTATATTTATCTTTAAGCTCATTACATGTTTCTTCTAGCATGTCACAGTATTCAAACAATTCAGATTTTGACATGTTTTCTGAGTCAGAATCTTCTCCAGAATAGTATGAATTAAAAGCAGGAGTCTCTGATGTTACCTCAGAAGTGTTTGTCATGAAACACATGTTGGCCCGATTCTTTTCAGAGTCTGAAGATTCAGCTTCACTTGTGCTGTCTTCTGAAGCACTCCAAGTAGCCTTCATGGCCTTCTTGTACTTGTTATTCTTGTATTCATATTTCTTTTTATACTTCATCTTTGGACAGTCGGCTTTAATATGTCCTTTTCTCTTACACTCATAGCAGACAACATCATCTGATTTGTCATTCTTCTTCCAGTCCTTTTTCCATTTGCCTTGTTGGTCATACTTTCCCTTATAATTTGTTTTCCTGAAGAACTTCTTTTTCCTATAGAATTTCTTAAATCTTCTAGCAATGTGAGCCATCTCAGCATCACTGTCAGAATCATTCTCACTTTCCTCACTGCTTGAACTTTCAACTACAGCTTGAAGCTTTTCCTTGTCCTTATTCTTTGAAGTTGAGGATTTGAAAGCAACAGACTTTCTTGCAGGTTCATTGTCTTCCTCTTTGTTCACTTTAAGCTCTTCTTCATACATCATCAGCTTGCCAATTAGTTCCTTGACAGGTAGAGCACCAATGTCACAGGATTCTCTAATGGAGACAGAGGTTCCTCTCCATCTTTCAGGTAGACATCTCAAAATTCTCATAATTTGTTCCTTTGCTGGAACATCCTTTCCCAGAGAGGTCATTGTGTTGACAATTTCATTGAACCTGAGATACATATCAGAAATGGGTTCATCAGGTTTCATCTTAAAATTATCATACTTAATAGTATAGGTATTCAATCTCATCTCCTTAACATTAGTTGTTCCTTCATGAGAAACAGCTAAGGTATCCCAAATTTCATATGCAGTTTTACATGCAGAAATTCTATTAAACTCTTCATCTCCTAGAGCACAGTACAGAGCATTCATAGCTTTACAATTGTTATTGTAAGCAGTCTTTGTAGGTTCATCCCAGGTAGATCTAGCAGTAGTGGGAATTTTGTATTCAGATTCAATAGCAGTCCAAATATCAAAACCTATGCTTTCTAGATGAATTTTCATTTTCAGTTTCCACTGAGCATAATTAGTTCCATTGAAGAAAGGTGGCCGGTTAGTAGCAGCACCCTCAAGTCTATTATCCATGATATTACAAAAAGAATTTTAAAGAGATAAAAATTTAGATATAACAGAAATTTTAAGAACTTTAAAATACAACTAAAATCACAGTTCAAAAGCAGAGCACTTTTTAGAAAGTATTTACTCCTCTGATACCAAGTGTTGGTCGGAGTGGACACTCAAGAGGGGGGTGAATTGAGTTCCAATAAAAATTTTCTATTAAAAACAATTTCTAATAAAATCCCCCAATTTCAAAAATAAACTAAACTGTAGTGAATTTACATAGACTATAAAGGTTCAATTAGCTTCTTAAAGATTGATTAATTCTCAGTTAACTTAATCTTATGATTAAATTAACTTTTGAAACCAATTTACTGATTTATAATAAATATAAACACTTGCAAATTTAATTATCAAAGTAGCTTTGAAGACAGATTATATTTCAAAGTAATAGCAGCGGAATATGAAATAAATATGTATAGTATGGATATAGTATAGCTATAAACACAGAGAAGTAACCAAGAGGTTCAGTCTCAAGCCGAGACTTAGTCCTCTCAAAAGTTTATATAAAAGTGATCCACACCCTGGATCGGGGTTAACAACAGTGAGCACACTGTCCAGGTCACAAGACCTCTACCACAGTTCTACGTGGGAAAACAAACAACAGCAGCCAGCTGTCCAGGTCATAAGACCTCTACCACTATCCACAGTGGGAAGTGAAGTGTAGAAAGTTTGCTGAGGATTTACAGATCCTCCAGTGAAAGTACAGGAGTCAGTGTGTGTGTTTAATACAGCAGATAACACACACTGCTCAAAATGTAGAATAAATAAATCACAGAGCAGAGATGTAGAGTTTGGAAATGGCTCTAGTGATTTCAGTGTAGCACTGGACTCGTTTTGGAATTAATCAGAAGTGATTCTGAGTCCTCTTCTTGATTTTGTTTGAGAAGCAGAGTGTCGTATGCTTCAGGTTCACAGGCAGTGAGATGTAGTCGATGAAGCTCTTCAATGATCTATTGTATGCACACCACTCTTCTTGAGTAGGCTTGATTGTATATTTGATTCTGTCTTGCTTGGTTCTTCTTGTATGCACAGAGCTCTTCTCGAGTATGTCGTATGCTTCCTTGTCTCTGTGTGTGTTGTCTCTCACTTCTTCTTGGTTTTTTCTTTCACCTGACTCTTCAGCAGAGTCTTCTTGTATTTATATCACGTGCTCCGTAGGATAGAAAAGGTTTCTTTTCCGCAGGTACGAGGTACGGTTTCCTGACATCCGACAACCTTTTATTAATAATCTGTCAGTGTATTAAAATATAACTAATATGACCGTTGGTTAGAATAAATAAAGATAAAGATAAAGAAATTCAAACAGTTGTTTATGACTGTTCAAGAGATCGGTAGGTCATCAGCATTAGAGTAAAGATCGGTGACTCAGATAGATCAGCATCGGTCTGTCATCTGATCGGTGAGTCATTTTGATCAGCATCGGTCTGTCATTGGATCGGTGACTCATTTGCATCGGTGACTCATTTGCATCGGTGACTCATTTGCATCGGTGACTCATTTGCATCGGTGACTCATTTGCATCGGTGACTCATTTGCATCGGTGACTCATTTGCATCGGTGAGTCTGATGGATCGGTGACTCTGATGGATCGGTGAGTCTGATTGATCGGTGAGTCTGATTGATCGGTGAGTCTGATGGATCGGTGACTCTGATGGATCGGTGAGTCTGATTGATCGGTGAGTCTGATTGATCGGTGAGTCTGATGGATCGGTGACTCTGATGGATCGGTGAGTCTGATTGATCGGTGAGTCTGATGGATCGGTGAATCCAGAAGGCTTCCAACATACTTTGTAAGTTAATAAGCATAGTTAAAAAAACATGATAACTGATTCATTCATAGATTGGAATTATGTTTATGAGACATCAAACCAGATTAAGCATCAATGAGTTGTGATGATTTGTGATTATTAAAACATTAGTTATAAACATGAAATCAGCAATCTTCCAGAGGGCTCAATAATATCAATGCATCAAGGGACTATATAATTATAGGCCCCACCCATCAATAAACAAGTACAATTGATTCTTCAAATGAAAATAATGAATTTAAAATACATAATCAACATGCCTTAGTAATCAATAAACCTTCATATTAGAAAAACAAGCACATATAATTTCATCATTTCCTTAGAAAAAAATTGAATAGATTATTTGGTAAATACCCTTAAAACTATCAAAGTATATAGTAATTGGTATATGGATAGATAAATACTATGAAACACAATATAGGAATAAAAGAAATGATAGATAATATCTCAATGATATTAAAGAACATGGACACGAAGGAGGAAAATAAAGTTAGCAGAGAGATATAAAGAGTGATAAATAATATAACCCATAATAATAAGAACTATAAATTAATAATATAATTTAGATGATACTAAATAAAACATAGCCATAAAATGGATATATTTTTTAAAGTTTGAGAGGAAAACATAACTGAAATTTTTTTCATAAATACCTTGTAGAAAGGTTGTAAAAAAACTTCTAAGCCACATTTAAAAATCTATTTCAATGGGTAAAGAGAGGAAATAAAAAACCGTAGTTTTAAAATAATTATAAATATTAAAACCATGAAAATAAATGAATCTAAAAGTAGGCAATACCGTGTGTATGATAAAAACTCATATAAATTGAATGAAAACCGAGTATTTATTCTCGAAAAACATTATCCTTTACATTAAAATAAAAAATTCATAGAATATTTGGAATAGTATTTTATTTTAAATACTATTGAAAATTTGGAAGGAATATTGATAATGATGAACACACATAATTTTGGGAAAATATTATCATGAAGTTAAGGTTAAAAAATTATCTTTCATTCACATTTTTGTAAAGAAAGTAAAAAAATGACCCATGTTAGAAAAATTAAAATGATTTTTTAAACATTAGTAAAGAAAGAAAACGTTAATAGTAAATGACCTTGAGAAATCATTTATTATAGATAATATACATATTGTAATAATATAAATGAATAAATACATGGAGGTAAAATATTTATCATCTATAAAGAAGAGATTTAAGGACTTGACATGGTTCATCCCTGAACCAGACATGTGAGTCGACCTATGGAAAATCCTGAAGGGAATTCCCAATCATTACAGTTTGAAAAATGGTACTTGAGAAACAATAACTACCTTCAAGAATTATTTTTACCAAATCAAAAGAACTAAGGCAATCAAGTAGCAGAAGAATAAAACAAAGTACAAGTAAAAACCATTTACAAACAATAATAGGTAAAATAAAATACAAAAATGATAGGTAACCCATCTCTTTGTGAACCATATCAGCACTAAACTCACGCACCCTTCTATCACAGATACATGATGCCTCAATAAAGTTATATTCCTTTACCTATGTCAGATAAAACTAGATATACACACACCAAAAGGTTTTTATAGGGTGTGAGTATGATCCCACCAATTATTACATAAATATTAGTCATAATATAAACTAATTATGATCATTCAATGAAAAAAAAGTCACAAAAAATTTCATAATTTATATTAAAACATTTAAATTCACCCTTTTTAAGAATTTTTACAATTCCTTTCCAAGAGTCCAATTTACAAAACACATTTAAAGAAATAATTTCCCTTAAAAGAATTAAAAATATTACATAAAATTTGAAACATTTAAAATATAGAAGAAAAAATAAATAACCATTTCATTAATAATATCTATAGCAACCCTGGCCTTTTACACATTATATTACATGATTATTAGCATAACTAACCATCACACACAAATCATGGATCATAAATTCTAGTGTATTTGGTAGACTATGTGCATGAAATTAAAAACATGGAAATGGAAAAAAAAATTATATAATAGGGGTGAGAAAAAAATCACTGTAAGGTAATAAGCATGGGAATAAAGAAAAGCACATGGGTTAGAAGGCATAACATGATGACATAAAAAGGCATGGAATATGAAAAAAAAATAAGGATTCCTGGAATATAGAACATGGGATCATGTGATCATAGAAATATAAGAATATGGTAGAAATATATAACATGAAATAATCATGAGTCGCGTCTAACTACTAATACTATATCACTTGGTGGAAAGAGTCCCACAATGGATTCAGCTTACTCTCTAATCTTGTACATGACGTCACATGAGACTAGAAATTACTTAATGAATTATAGAGATGTCTGGGAAGAAACATCATAACATTTTCATGAATATGTGTTCCACAAAAAGAATCAAACATAAGGAATACACATAAGGGTTACCCATGGAAATAAATGGGCATTATGATCATGTCAAAAGGCATAACCTAGTGGAAAATAATAATGTTGTCCATGAAATAATGGATTTAAATCATAATTGGACATTCATAATATAAAATAGTATTATATAATGATAAATTATCTCCAACTGAAATGAAAACATTTTAAAAATAGAGTCTAATAAACATTAAAAATGAGCCACCTTGGTGAGGTTTAAGGGAAAATATTAAAGAGTGTTTAAAGTGAACCAAGGCATAATTTTCTGTATAAAAATAGAAATTAACTAAGATAAAATGGGTGAATTTATTGATAAAATGAGTGAATTTATAAAAATATTGGTAGATTAAAATATTTTATGGACTGTACTTGAAAATGGCTAATAAATTGGGAAGTTCCCTTTAACCGAGCTTGCTTATATGAAGGAATTGAGAAGGGAAACTTTTTAAACATGTACATCCCATAAAATGAGGATGTATTGATCAAGATACATAAGTAGGTAACAAATAAACATAATTTATAAGAATTATATAATAATAATTAAGAAATAAACTAGTGTAAAGAGTGAGAAAGTGTAACCTAGAGGTCATTTGGAGGTTCGTAGAGATCCTTTAATTTATGAATGAATGTAATCAACATTTGAAATTAATGTCCTAGAAAATAAAATTAGATTCATTAATAATTTAATTTAAAACTTTTAAACATATATTTTATTCATTATAATTTTATTAAGTTTATTTATTACTATTTCAATGAGTCATAAAGTTTAATTTTGTTGTTCTATGAGCATTCATTATACGGTTTTATGGTCGGTTCTCTTGAGTTTAATTATGGGATTTCATATCAAATTGAAGAAAAAAACAAGAAATGGAATTAAATGGTGTTAATTTAAAACTATAATTTTAAATTCTTCCATATATAATTTTATCTAATATTAGGATGATTTACTTGATAAAATTTCAATGAAAAACATTTTGTATATTTTAATTGTTTTTTTATCATCACGATCTAGTTTTGTTTTACTATTTAATATAATGCACATATATTTGTTCTAGAACATAGAAAAAGTTACAATATAAAATTTAAAATCTATTTTAATCATTATAATGGTTTTATTTTAATCCTTGAAAGAGGTAATGGAAAACAAAAAATCATCATCCATGAAGGTAGTGAATCAAATTATCACGAAACATGTTTTCATTTTTATATATAAAGGGGTAAAGAGAAGATTTTATGATGGATATTCCATTAAAAAAATAAAATTTCATCATATATATGATACTGGAGTTATGATGATATTTTCGATATGGTAGCTGAGCTTATGTTGGAAGAATGACAGAATTTAAAAGAGAAAGAAGGAGGATTTTACCTCTTGAATAACATCTCCTTCAGAACCACATTAAGGAACCCATGTGTGATTATTTATTGAGACCAGAATCTCTTAGATGTTAGAAAGAGGCTTAGGAAGGTAATTTATCATAATTTATACAAGATAAAAATCTTAACATGTGTGATGATAAGGGGTGGTGAGGGGTTTTATTTATAAGGGAAGGGGAGGGTTGTTTTTTATTGTGTTATTCATTTATTTATTATTTTTGATTAATAATATCAATAGTGTTGACTACCATGACTAAATATAGTTACCATAGAATGTGATTATGATATAATGGGAACTTACATCATCCATTACTCAACCATGACTCAAAATTTCATTTATTTACTTATAATATTAAAATATAATCATAATTTAATTGAAGAATAACCCTTTTAATATTATAACCGATTTTATGACAATTTTAAAAATAATTTAATCTCCCATAAAACTATCACATAATTATAATAAAATAAAATATTTATTTTTAAATCTCTTTTATAAATATAAATTTCTTTTAAATCTTTATATTGATTATATAATTGTAAATAGGCATTTACGTTTCACAAAAATTCCAAAACTTAATTTATCGTTTTAAAAAAAATTATTTACATATTACATGATATAAATATATAATATTTTTATTTATTAGATAACTAAATTTTATTTATAATTTTATAAGTGAGGTTACAATTATAATGCCCAGATTACTATTCATATGAGTCACATTACCATTCCAATGGTCAGGTTACTATTCCAACAATTATATTTTTAACAGTCATAAGGGTTTATTACTTCCAATAAATACCTATCATTATATTCATCATACATTTCTATTTTCTCCCAATTTTTTTACAGTTTCATATTTAAAATGAATATTTTATTATTAATATTATGTTTTATTTTTATAACTTTTGTCATGTGTCCATTAATTCTAGTAGATCGAGCATATCAAAATTTTTCTATTCTTATTATTTTATTTTCTATTTATTGTCCCACTATAATATTTGGAATTCTAATTAGTTTTTTTATGATTAAAATATAATTATTCATTTATGATACTAAGGTTAATCTTGTGTTCTCTATGATATGTATATGATTTATACTACATGAAATAATTATAATAAGGGAAATTTAATTGATAATTTTTTTTTTCTTTTCATTATTCTATCATTATGAAATTTTTCCCATGAAATTTCATTCTATATAAAAAGGTGAAAATAAGTCAGGGTACTTCTCCTTCATTTCTTCCATCGGTTCCCTTGTCTTCTCGTCATATTTATGATTCCTCCGTAATAATTTGACTAGGTGAGTATTCTTGTTGTGTAGAACTTTATCTCTATAGTACATGATCATCATTGGTTGGTCCTCATTAAAGATATATGTTTCTAGATATACCACCTCAGAATTTAGTATATGTGAGAGATTTGGTATGTACTTTTTCAAGATGGATACAAGGAAAAACTGATGTACTTGTGACATGGTTGGTGGAAGTGCTAATTGATAACCCATAGCTATTACATTATCAAGAATCTAGAGGGGTATGATGTACCTAGGACTTAACTTTACCTTCTTACCAAATCTCCTTACTCTCTTCCAAAGAGAAACTTAGAGGAATACCATGTCTCAAACTTCAAACTCTAAGTTCCGTTGAAGATTATCTATATAGGTCTTCTGTAAAATTTGATCTATCCTGATTTTATGATGAATGGTTTCCACATTTTCTACGATTTCTTCAACCATTTTAGGTTCTATCAGCTTATGTTTACTAACTTAAACCTAACATATAACTGATCTAAATTGTTTCCCATAAAGGGCTTTATATGGATCCATTTAGATTCTTTAGTAAAAAATATTTTTTGTAAGAGAACTCTGCCAAAGGTAAATTTTAGTCCCATCCTATTTTCAAGTCCATAGGAAATTCTCTCAGCATGTATTCTATTGTTTTAATAGTCCACTCATATTGGATTTTTTTTGGAAGATGATAAGACATACTAATGTTTATCTCAATGTTTAGAGCAGGTTGGAGAGTTTTCCAGAACACTGAGGTAAAATTTTCAGTCTTGGTCATATAAAATTGATAATGGTACTCTATGAAAACATGAAACTTCCATTATGAATATTTTTTCAAGATGATAGAGTGAGAAGTCCTCTTAAATTGAGATAAGGTGAGATATCTTTTTAAGATGACCTAAAAAAATCAATATTTCATTATTTCTAATGGATTTTTCAAAAGTATGCTAACAAAGACCAAGTTAATGTTTACCCATTTCTATGTTAGTATAGGTAATATTTTCATCATCACCTTATATATTTATCTATTAGCCTTCACTTTCTCACATATCAAGAACATTGATGTATATTCAACGATTTACTTCTTTATATTGTCCTACCAATAGTTCTATTAGTTATCTCAATACGTATTTGTTCTCACCATGTAAATATAGATATTTGATCTATGTGAACCATTCAAAAAAATTTCTTTATCTTTTGATTGTATGGTATACATAGTCATGACCCAAATTTTACAAATAATTCTTCATCAATTTTGAACTTTGAGGATTTCTCATTTCTAAAAGCTTTCACCTTCTTCTGAATTTCTATATCAACTATTTCAGCATCCATTATCTTTTCTAAAAGGGATGGTTGAGAATTAATTTGTGAAAATAATGATGATTTACCTTCCTTTATGATTCCCATGTCCATTTTTTCAAGTATAAGAATATTTTATCAATCTCAATTCTCAAAATAAATAATGTTGTAAGATCCTTTATACATAGGGAATCTAAACCTTCATTTTCTTTATTGGGATGGTAGTGGATTGAGTAGTCACAATAATTTATGATCTATAACCACCATCAGTAGAACATATTAGTCTCATTCTATGTGAATATATATTTTAGGCTCTTATGATTAGTATATATCTCACACTTCTCCCCATAGAGATAATGTCGCCTTATTTTCAATGCAAAGATAGGATCCACTAAATCTAGATCATGCATAAGAAGGTTTTTTTAGGAAATTTAATCTTCCTTAATGAATATTATATTCCTTTATCATTTTTCATAAGTATATATCCTAATAAATTATTTTAAGAATACCTATATACCACAAATTTTTCCCCACATATCGGTATTTTAAGTACTGGTGCAGTGACAATCCTCTTTTTCAACTATTTAAAGTATTATTCACATTTACTAGTCCATATAAACATTAATCTCTTTTTAGTCATCCTTATTAAAGGATTTTATAGTCATGGTATTTTCTTAATAAATCATCATTAAAACCTAGCTAGATCAAGGAAACTATAGATCTCTGTTACTGATACGGGTCTAATCCACTCATTAATTGCCTTTATTTTGGAAGAATCCACAAATATTCCTTTTTTAGTTATAACATGCCCCAAGAATGATACTTATTCTATCTATAACTTACATATACTATAATTTTCATATATTTTCTCCCTTAAAACTCTTTATCAAATTATTCAAATTCTCCTCATGTTTCTTCTTTCTCTTGGGGTATATCAAAATATCATTGTTAAAGACTACCAAAAATTTTTCAAGGTAATCTATAAATAATCTATTCATTATTTCCATGAATATTTTTGGAGTGTTAGTGATTAAAAATGGAGTAACTATGAACTCATATTTTTCATACCACATTCAAAAGTTATTATTGGGTATATCTTCCATCCTCACCTTTAACTGATGATATCACGACTGAATTTCCACTTTAGTGAAATACTTTGTACCATATAGTTGATCAAAAAAGTAATCTATTTGTGGAAGGAATATATGTTATTTATAATGGTATTTTTGATCTTACCATAACTACTACAGATTCACATTGATCCATCCTTATTCCGGACTAACAGGATTGGTGTATCCCACAATGAAGAACTCGTTCATATGAAACACTTTTCCATATTCTCTTGTAACTACTTATATGGATCCTCCAACTCAATGGTGGTCATCATATAAGGATTATTTGATATATGAAGAGATCCCGGTATAAAATCAATTGATAAATTAACCCATCTATCAGGGGTAATACTGGGAAGTTCTTTAGGGAACACATTAGTATAGTCCCTTACAATGGGAATGTATTTGAACATGATCCTCTACTTTGTCTTAATCATTTGATCAAGATTTTCCTACGCATAAGGCTATAATATCTATAGTAGATGATTCTGAAGGTGATTCATCATCTTCTTCACGCCTGTACAGAATTAGAGGATTCCTTAGGATGTGAAAAGTGATTTCCATTTCTAAACAGTTGATTTTGGATTTATATATATATATATCCAATCCATGAAAAATATATCATCAAACTCTACTAAAGTAAGTAAGATGAAATTTTATAGGAGGTTTAGACTACAAAAACTATTTGAGGATGAGTTATATGTTTAGATGAAATAATTTTCCAATTAGTTGTTCTTATGGATAACTCAACCTCCATATTTTAAGGTGATGTTTGAAAAGTTATACGAAACTTACAAGATATGAAATAATGCATTAAACCAGAATCAAATAGTACATTTATTATTATTGAATGAAAGACCAGTATACCTATCACCACATCATTATCAGGATCTATATCAGTAATAGTGATGGATTATACCCTTCCATTCTCCCTTGGATATTTTTTATGGATACATCCTCTACAACCCTTGTATTAGGGCATTGGATCGTATAGTGCCCATGTTCTTTGTAGTAAAAGCAGTACACAAAAGAAATAGTTTTCACCTGCACTTTCATTTCCACTTTCTCATTATTGGGTTTATTAATTTCAATTCATAATTTATTAGATTGGTACCCCTTTTTTCCACACTTGAAGAACCTTCTCATTCCCCTTAGGCAGTTTTTATAATGCAACTTCTAATACTTTTGGTAACTGGGATGTAAGGTTTTCCTTCAACCATATTTTTTTCTATTTTACCTCATAAATATAATTACATTTAAATTTCATATCTATAGTCCTATTATACCATTTAGAAACAATGAAATCCATAAAAACTTTTAGTGTACAAAGAAAAATCTATTCATAACTATCAACATCTCAAATTTCTAAGGATTTTGTTGAATTGGTTTCAACCCACTAAATGGTTGGTCCACTTTATTTTCAACGGTGATTATAACGCCGAAATCATACTATAAAATCCTTGTGATTTTTTCCCATGTGATATAATATAATCATTTTCCTTTTACTTCCTAATGAGGAAATACCTCTCAATCTTAAGAGGGATTTTTCGAGAAAAATAGTTATTTAAAAATATTTTCTTGAATGCATCCCATTCCATGGAATACATTTCCTATTTAGACATTATATTATATATTTGTGTCCACAACTGACTAGATTCCCCAAAAAATGATATAATATCAGCAGGAATATCTATTCTTCTAAGAATTCAAGGACAAAGAATATCTTCTCAATAGTGTTAATCAATTTTTCTATGATGTCGTAATCAGAAGATCAACTAAATGTAGACGGACTTTGTCACATAAAGGTTTTGACTACAACTATCACTTTATTAGGATAAGAATGAAGTTCTACATGATTTAATTTATTATACATATTTTGATTCAATTATGCTAACACCTTCATCAATTTTTGAGCTTCTATTCCCATCTGGTTGGGAATTTCATTAGGGAAATCATCACATCTCCTATCACATTGATTACTAGCACCGGTTCTCTTATTTACAACCATTAACTTGGAAAAATAAAGTACAATTAGGGGTGTTTAATAATTATATAATAACTATATATATAAAAAATTGAAAATAAAAGGATAAACTTGCAAATGAATGTATATCCTAACATCCTATTCCCTATATTTTAATCTAGGTTATCCCTGGTGATAGAATTATCCTGATGGTTGTTGCTGAAGTTTTCTATTCATAATCACAACAAATAACTAAACTACAATTTTATTCCAACTATAGATACCCTATAATTTTACACATATTTTTAAATCATTTTAAGCATAATTTACCAAAAAATAAAAACCAAGGATCATAAAGTCAAGTATCTTGGTAATACTAGGTTCATAATATTGAAAACATAGAAATAGAATAAAACATATTAATATTAATATTATATAATGTGATCATAACATAATTTTATAGCCAATATCTTCATATAATAACCATGGGAATACATAGAAAAAAGGTATGAGCTAAAAATCCTAGTAAGGGAATAAACCTAGGAATAAAGCATAGTATATGGGTTTGAATTCATAACATGATTACATAAAAAGGAATAGAAAAACGAATAAACTTATCGAATAATAACATATAAAACATGAAATCATGTGATCATGGAAACATAATAATTTTTCAACAATATATAACATGAGATAAAAATGATTCGAGGCTAACTACCAAGACTATATCACGTGGTGAGTAAAATCCCATAAGGAATTAGGTTTACTCCCAAATAGCATACATGACGTCTCATAAGACTAAAAAATAATCAATTCATTTATGTTCTCTATATAAACCCCAATTATAACATTTTAATGAATATGGGTTCTACATAAATAATAAAATATAAAGAATACACATAAGGGTTACCCATAGAAAAGAATGGGTATCAAAATCATATCATAATGCATAACCTAAGGTAATATAAAAACGGTGTCCAAAAAATAATGGGATTAAATCATATTCAGACATTAATAAGGGAAAATAGGCATATATTATGATAAATTATTTACAACTGAAGTGAAAATATGTAAAAAAAATTAAGAAACTTTAGAAACAACCCATTTTAAAGCGCTTTAAGGGAAAATATTAATGATTATTTAAAGAAGACAAAAGAATACTTGTTTATATAAAAAAAATGAAATATAATAGTTTTTCATGATGAAATTAATTATTTTATAAAAATATTGTTGTATTTAAATAGTTAATGTAGTGTACTTTAAAATGGGTATGAAATTGGTAAGTTCCCTTTAATCGGGCTTGCTTTTCAGGAAGAATTGAGAAGGGAGCATTTTAAAAAAATAATTTTCCATAAAATATGGATTAATTGATCTAGATACGCATGTTTAGAACATATCAACAGAATTTTTAAAAAGAGTATAAGAATAATTAAAAAAATACATTAGTGTAAAAAATAGAAAAAGTGTAACCCAAAAGTAATTTGGAGGTTTGGAGAGATCCCAAACCTTATTTGGAATGTGTCTTATAATTACACTTAATGTCATACATAATCATGCTAGATTAATTAATATTTTAATTCAAAACCTATTAAACAAATATTTGATTTATTTTAATTTTATTAAGTTCATTTATGATTATTTTGATGAGTTTTAATGCTTAATTTTATTGTTCTAGGAGTGTTCATTTCGTGGTTTTATGGTTGGTTCCCTTGAGTTTGATTATAAGAGTTCTTTTAAAATGGAAGAAAAACTACATAAGTGAAATTAAATGGTATTAATTTAAATATATGATTTTAAAATAGTCTCATATATCATTTTTTATAATATGATGATGATTCACCTGATAAAATGTTAATGATAAACATTTATAGTATTCGGACATTTTCTCGATCATCACAAACTTTTTTGGTTTTATTATTTAATATTACGCATAGATATTAGTTCCAGAATATGAATCAAGTTATAATAGAAATTTTACATTATTATTTAACCATTATAATGGTTTTGTGGTCAGAATTTATGGTATTAACTGAAAATGAAAAAACATCATCTACGAAGGCCATGAATGGATATATCACCCATGATGATTTGGATTTTAAGATACAAAGGCCAAGAGAAGAGACTTAATTATGCATATTCCATTAACACAATAATATTAAAGTATATATATGTTACTATATTTATCATAATATTTTGGATAGGTGAGGGGAGGATAAGCAGATTAAATAAATAATTTAAAAGAGAAAGAAGAAGGATTTTACCTCTTGAATATTGTTTCCTTGAGAAACTCCTTAAGGAACTTAGGTTTGGTCTTTTTTTGAAACCATAAACTATTGGACATAGGTAAGAGTCATGGAAAGGGAATTGGGAAAAATTAATACAATCTGCAAATCTTAGGAGGTGTGATGAGACTGGGTTTTTAGGGGTGTCTTTTATAGGGGAAGGAGAGGGGTGTTTTTGATTATTTTATTCATTTGTTTATTATTATGGATCAATACCAACTATAGTTTTGATTAAAAAGAATAAATATAGTAACTAGATCATTTGAGTTCTATAATATGGTAACATACATCATACATGACTCATCCATGACTCAAAATTTCATTTATTTATTTATATTGTTAAATATTGTAAATTACCATATTTTACTATTCATCACAAATTCATCTATTTTATAAAAATCTCAGAAACTCACCCTAACCATTTTTTATGTGTATATTTAAAAGATGGACCCAAATTTATAAAAATAATTTTACAAATATGAAAACTTTAATATTTATTTAAAATCACCATTTTTTAAAAAATACATCTTTTAATATTATAACTAGTTTTATGGAACTCTAAAAAATTAATTACGGTATCATAAAATTATATTAAAAATATAAAATAATGACATTTTATTTTAAGAATATATTTTATGAAAATAAATTTTATTTTATTTCATTATATTAATTATAATATTTTAAATAAACATTTACATTTCACCAAAATACCAATACTTAATTTATCATTTTTAAAACATTTATTTACATACTCCATGATATAAATATATCATATTTTAATTTCTAACATACCTAAGTTTTATTTATAGTTTCATAGGTGAGTTTATTATTCTAACTACTAGATTAATATTCCTAATGGTCACATTATCATTTCGACAGTTGGGTTAATATTACAACTATCATATTTATAATGGTTATAAGGGTTTACTACTTTTTATAAATACCTCATATCCTATTAATTAGTCACATATATTTTCTCACAAGGTTTTATATACTATAATTTATTAATGAATATTTTATTATTAACATTATGTTTTATTTCTATATCTTTTTTCGTGAGTGTGGTCATTCTAGTAGATTGAACATATCAAAAAATTTCTATTATTATTATGTATTTTATTATTTTTTATCCAACTGTAATATTTTGAATTTTTATTGGTTTTTTTTGGATTAATGTATAATTCTTCATTTATGAGAATAATGTTTTTCTTGGTCTCTCTATATCAGGTATGTTCTTTATACTACATGACATAATTATAAGTAGGAAAACATTATTGATATAATTATGCGTCATTACAATAGCCAAATAGACATTTAGTCTGATGGTATTTTAAGTATGGGCTAGCTTGGGTCCTCACACCTGAGTGAATGATCATAACTAGTGTCCCTGAATGGCCCGAAGGCCTTCATTTTTATTGTTTTTTTATAACCCCATTTCAAGGGATGAAGGGTAACCCTTACAAGGCCCGTAGGCTTAGATATTACATGGCCAGTAGGCTTAAGAGATAAGATGACCCTAAGGTCTTATGGAATTGAACCAGACTATAACTACAACAAACTGCCCCTCCCTAACATTCGTATCATGATGGTATCTATCCAACTTTTCATGGTCATCTGCCAACACTTCCCATGCAAGCACATGATGGTCCCGATGGCGTATCCATACCCTCTAATTCTTACAAATCCATTTGGTTCTACTCTTTCGAGTGCACATTCTGTAAATCCCCCTCTGGGGATGCTCCTTTTTTGTAGAGTTTGTATGGGGTAACTACACTAACCTTCTGGACCTAAGTCCTTGAGAGGTCCATAAGGCCTTAAGGTGTCCCTAAGGCCTTAATGGTGGCCCGAAAGCCTTGCTGACCCAAAGGCCTGGGTGGCCCAAAGACCTGTGTGGCCTGAAGGCCTTATGGACTCCAAGCCCAAACCAGTGGCCCAAGGTGAATAGTTCTATTTGCTATAGTACCGAACAATACATGCTATTGTAACTGCTACAATACCTACTATAGTACCCGCACTGAACTACTACGGTACCCGCATAGTAATGCTACAATGCCTACTAATTTGTTGCTACAGTACCCTCAAAAAATATTCCCCTGTCTAGTTTTGAACCTCGGTCTCGTGGATGCACTTGAGGAGTCCTCACCAACAAGGATGAGGCTTAGGTGCATGATCATAACTAGTGTGTTCCACAGGTACCTTGGCTAAGAATCATGTAAAGATATAGGATAATTCCCTGATAGGTGAACCCCCCGGTGGTGTCATGAAATCCAGAGTTTAGTTATAATTTTAATTATATATCCTTGCAAAGAAAAGAAAACCATTCCTAGCTTGTCTCTCCAAATTACATCTCCCCCTCAGTAACCCAAGTTCCCATATTATCCACATACGTTAAGGAAAATTATTTCAAATCAAACATCATTCCTTTTCTACCCATGTAGTCCATTCAATTTCACATACCATGATTTTAAAAACCACTTTTCATCAAAATATAATATTCCTTGAAATCTATTTTCATCAAAATATAGTATGATTTGAAATATATTTTCATAAAAAAAATATCATGCTTTGAAATTACATTTCATAAAAAAACAAACTATTTTAAATAACTTTTTATCAATAAAACCAAAAGATAATTCCATTTCATATAAATATACTAACATGCACATTTCTACAAATCACAATTCAAGCCTTAAAATTTTTAAAAGATAATTTAAAACATAAAAGAATGCATATTTAATAAAAACAATTTATATGAAACAACCAACCTCAAAAAAATATGGAATTATCTAAAAATTATATGGGATCCCAAAACAATGAGAAATATTGTTCTTTAGACCATTCAGACATCCATAAATATAATAGAATAAAATCAATAAAGGATGAGATCATTTGAGGAAAATGATCAATAAAGAAAAAAACATACAAAACATGCATTGTAATCCATTTTAATAACGAAATCTTTAAAGGAAGTGGAAGAGAGTGGTTTTAGATTGGAAAAATAATTTATAGGGAATTCAAAACCATCCATTAGTGATCACATATTCCCCCATTAATGGGTGAAACATCCTCCAGAGGACCTGGAGGTCAAATCATCGATTCAATGTTCTGAAACTGATGACACAGTAGTGTATAGGGAATTCACCATTCTAATTATGGTCTCAATAACACCACAACAAGGAGAATAACATGCCAATTTATATCACCTCAAACCCAGTTAGGTCCTATGTAACTTAACCTGGTTAGCCACATTCCCTCAAGCATGACTCCTTATATGCCAAAGGTTTAAAAATAATAGTGAGGGCCTAGGGTGTGTTTGTGGTTAGAGTATGATATCAAGTTAGAGTGTAGTTAGTAATATATAAAATCAATGAAAATAATTTAATAATAATATGAATCATAGGAATAAGAAATAAATCATCTCAATAAATATCACAATTTCTATATACAAAATATTTCATGTTATGATAATGTACAAAAATATAGGGGAATCCTCAAGATACATTGTAGCAGGAATATAAAAAATCATATAAAAAATATAAAACCGGGAAAAAAACATTCTTCAACAACATAATGATTATAAGTTTAGTCCCTTGATCTCATGCTGCATCCAAGTAAAAATGATCAAGAATCCATACCTAGACCCTTTCCTTTGTCCCTGTATATAACTAAGAATTCGGTTTGCATTCCCATAGGTGGACCAAACATGGTGTAAGATATAGAAGTAGGACACCACCAATAGAATCTAGTATCATCCATCCGATGTGTATAAGATGGAATTGTGTAGCTATAGTGAATGTGAAGAAATTGTGTAATTTGTAAATGAGTCATCTCTAGTTCCTAAAAGACACTAGGATTACACTACCTGCTTTAGCCTAACCTCAGATACCTCTGGACATATGTTATATTATATACATAAGTATATATATGGGTATATATATATATATATGTATATGTATGCACTATATACATAGTAACATTTATATCCATATATACATATAAGATTTAATTGTGATGATATAAAATATGTCAATCAGTGTTGTAAGATGTAAACGATTCGGATATGGTTCATAAAACACACCAGGTTGACACTACCAACTTCAGCCTAATCCAGGATAATTCTAGACATGTGTTACCTTGTATATATATATATATATATATTTATATTTATTCACTATATATGTAGTTATATATATACATATTTATATATATATTACATATGGGACCTGAGGCATAATGTTAGTGTCCATGAATAGTCATAAGAGTCTCATTATGTTGATAAAGGTACCAACCAAAGAATTTGACCAGGGATACAGATGTCCTCATATGTGTTAACCCAATGAGTCTAGTGAAATTTAATATCCAACAACCACTAGGTTAATTTTAAACATCATGTACAATGATCAATATATTATGTGATATGTCATTCCAAACACCACGCATCAAGGGACCATGAAGCATCATGTCCAACACTGGCCTTAACTATGTATCAACTTACATTATACATGGGTGAGTAATAATAAACAAATTCCATCATGTATATAATTCTTTAACATAAACCAAGAGATACTTTCCAACCATTTAACATTTAATTATCCAAGGGAATAATCTATAATTTATATAAAGGGCATGGAACATGGTCTTAGAATTTTCTTTAATTTAATTTAATAACAGTATTTTAATTTGTTTTTCAATTGAAACCCACAATAAAGATTGGTTGGTCACATTACTATTTAAAATTTCATAGTAAGTTCAAAATAACACCACAGTTGGTGCCACAAGTTGAAAGGGACATCCTTCAATAAAGAAAATATTGTAATGGGACCCTTCCAGCATGGTAAAAAATTTAATTAAAAACAATTTATATTTTTAAGGTAATGTTAAAAAGGTGTGACATTACGGCATCATGGTACATGATATAAAGAAATAAAAATATAGGGATAAAAAATGGACCACATAACTAATGGTGGTAGATGACTCTTTATCTAGTATTGACCTTCAATCCGAGCTAAAATGGGATAAATCGACAAAATTGAAAAATTACTTGAAAATTGGGAATATTAGCTCTTATGGATTTATCATTCCATGTTGTGAGATAAACAATGAATGGAAGGAATAGGATTGAATCAATCACCGTTAGTTATCCAACATGATGAATAGTGAGGGATTCAAACACTAAATCAAGAAGGAATACCAAATACTATGGAAAAGAGATTGAGGAAATTTGAGCATGGGATGTGTCACACATGGAGAAAGAAATAAGGTGGAAGAAGTGATAACTAATTCATGGAAAAAAGTGTCATTTACACTTTTTTTAAAGAGATCATGGTTTGTCCTCACAATTTTCCAAATCGTTCACCTAAACCTTGAATTCTTACTAACCACGTTGAACTAACTCTACATGCTAGGTGAACTATTTTAGAAAACTATATGAAACTTTTTTAGTCACTCTACAACAAACTGCAACATGTTAATGCGGTCATGGGGATCCATTGAATGGTTTTATAAAACCATGCATCACCCCTTAGGGACAACATGGTTGAGTCACATGGTTTTCGCTAACCATACGCCAAATGTGCATCTCACATGGGATTTCAAAAAATATGGAGCATTGGGCTTTGAATAATCCTTGGATACTCCTAAACTAGCCCTTGATCATATATGCACATTGATAGGGATAAAAGTTGTTGTTATAAAATTAACTAAAAGTTTTTTGAACCTCTTGAAAAATTAAGTATATTGAAACCTCCCCTCCTTAAAAAAACTAATCATTGATTTAACTTGTGAGTTTGGTAAAGAATCATCTGAGAATAGTTCTAGACACTGAGCATGTACATTAGACAATTACCCTCAAGTCTCATCTTTTACATAGTAATGCTACCATAGAATGAGAACTAGATGAATTGACCTACCTCAGAGAGCCTTCATGACTCGATAAATTATATGAATAGAATTATCCTCAAAAAATTATCAACCACTGGCATAATATCCTCAAGATAAAAATAAAGATATTAGTTAGAATAATGACAATGAAGTTGTGATATATATAATACATCATTCATTTCCTAGTACCTAAAAGGCAAGGCCAATCAACAGGCTAGTGTCCTAACTCGCTTCAAGATCTCAAAAGGCCGGATAAAACAAGGTGATAGCATTCCTTATTTCAAAAACCTTTTATAACCCAACCTAGGTAAATCTCATAGAAATACACAATTTAACACCTCAAAATCTTGAGATAGGTAGTGATGATTTATATAGTACTTTTCCCTAAAATGAGTTTTAGCTATATGATTTTGGAAAACATGTACTTTCTCTCATGTCACATAAATGAGATGTGGTTGTTTATAATTGGGTATTAACAATTTTATATCTCTCTTTATTTTGATAAATTACTCTTACATAACATTTAATTATATTATATTCTTTTTCCAAAAATAATATTTCTCATTGATATGTTTTAATATTTATTTTAATCATTATTTGACTTTACTTTTTGTTTAATGTTGTAAAAAATAAATAATTATGCACAAGACACATATTTCAAAACTATAACCACTCCTAAGGGGACCTAGAGATCTAACCTTATGGGAGGTCCAGTCCTCAAAGCCTACACAAAATCTGGGTGGATTATAGCATATGATAGTAGTGTGAATTCTCGTGTATAAGGCCTGAGGAGGGCGTCCACTTGGTTTGGGCATAGGTCAACCTCTAAGCATGTATGTCCATGTGGATAGTGTTTTATTCTAAAGAAAATTTTCTAAAATCTTATTTGATATAATAATTAACCTCTATGAGTTCAATTCAATGTGGTGCGCCTTTTAAAATATTATTTCTCATCCAATTCTAATCTAAAGTATTCAATTATTCTTGGTTATCCATGTAGTCATTGGATCTCTTTTTGTTTTATATATAAGATGTACTTCTCATCTTGTGAATTTTAATTTATAATATCACACTAATATTGAAAGCCCATGGTTCTCCTATTAATTTTCTTCTTCAGGAATCCTCGTGAACTCCAGTAAATCATTTTTCTTCAGATCGAAATTTATTTCAACCCAACTTACTAAATTTTTTTGTTTTTCTCCAAGAACATTCACTGCTCATTTATTTTAAGGTCCATGCATCAGTTTGACTTATCTTTATTCTATATCCACTAATTATTATGGTTTGTTCTTCCCAATAAGAAAATCTACATCCACTTTAGTTTTCACGTTGTTCATATGGTTCATCGGCCTTCTCTTACCGATTTCTCATCGAGTATCCATTGGTAAAAACCACTCGTGGGTGATGAGTCACTATTGATAGAAACCAATGGTGAGCGATGAGTCATCATTGGTAAAAAAATTCAATGGCGATTGATGAGTCACCATTGGTAAATACCAATGGTGGGTAAATATAATGGTTGGTCATGACTAACTTCTAGGATCCTCAATAGCGAGTCTTTCTACAATACATTGGACATAAACAGTGGGTCATCTTCTCCCTCTCGGTTGTTTCCTTCATTATTTATGATTCCTTGGACAAGCCTTATTCAATCCCTTATAGGATATTTTTCCTCTTATTTCAAAGTGTTGTGTTTTATTCTTAATATTTTATGATTATTTATTTCATTGATTCTTATTTTCTATCAGTATTTTTTAATTCATTTTTTTCATAAGTTTTTTTATGGTGTTGTATTTCATTATTATTTTACATTGCTTTATCAGTAACATATTAAATCTACCATAGGATATCTTTTCACTTCTAACGAGTAAAATATTTTCTTCATAAAAGTTTTGTAGACGTGTAAGTCCATTTTTTTATTTTTACCATAAAATTTTTCTTCAACTTTTCACCATGTTTATCAACGCCTTATTCATGGTATTTAATTATTCAAAAGCAAGGCAATATATTTCTTTTACTATCATTTTCTTTATTTTTTATTTAGTCTTAATTGAATAAAAATGGTTTTTATTTATTCATCTCTTACTTTAATATTTTCCTCGGTAATAATTTTTCATTGATCAACCATTGGAACCCAATGGTTAGTTCGGAGACACCATTGGATATCCAATGGTTGTTAATTTTTTTGTTGTTCTCATGAATGAATTCATTACTAAGATACATGGAATTGGTTTTTTGTTTAATTTTTTATATTTTTTATTAAAAATTAAAAGGTAGATCATACACTGTTTTCTCATCATTGGACATTTCAAAATGTGGGTCACACACCATCTCCCTATGTTCCAACTGTAGGATATGACCCACTGTTAGTTAAAAATTATTTCCAAAATTTTATTTCTTAATTTCAGTTAATGTTGTTAGAATAAATTTATTTTTAAACTGTTTCATTATTTTATGTTGATATATAACTATAATAATGTTTAAAAATAATTGTAAAACTTTTTAGTTTCACTTGATCATTAAGATTTTTTCACATGATGGTCTATTTTTCACGGCATTCTTCTATATGTATAATCTATTGAATTATATTATCATATCAATTGTTTTTAAATTGTTATTTGGTTAAGAATTATTACTCTTAATATATTAAATGTTTTATTTTATATTTAATGAATAAATATAAGTCTAATTACGTATTGTTTTTATCATGACTTTAATAGATAAATGTAACAATTCTATTATTATACTTTTATACACTAAAAAGATTCATACAGACATTGGACATGGACACACTTCAACACAATCAATTTTAATGATTTGGAATGTTGCTTCAAGGATAAAACACATGTACCTATGTAGATGATCCATTAGAAATAGCATATAATCATAATTTTTCTAATTCTCCTAAATTGTTCAAGAAACCTCTTTGACTTATGTTCTTCTACTATGAACACTAAAGATCTTCATCACATTCATCTCCCACCCCTAACGTGATCAAAGAACCCAAGATGCACCAAATTTCTATATCATCATATCTACTTTTGTTTTAATTATTTTTGTTATTTTCTCTATTATAATACATCCTACTACTTGTGTTTCCCCTAGAGTTTTAGTTTAATACTTTCACATCAAAAAACTATTGTTGGATTATTCCTCCCATCTAAAAGAAAGTTCGGTTTTCTCCTCCCGAACAAAATGAAGGTAGATCGAGACTCCTTTAAAATTAATGGGTTATACCACGATGTGCAAAATAGGTACGTTTGTATTTGTATGTAATCAGTTTATCACTCCCATTTGAAAGTGATGATTTAATATATATTATTATCCTCCAGG
The DNA here is from genome assembly GCA_963277665.1 of Viscum album. Lineage (NCBI taxonomy): Eukaryota > Viridiplantae > Streptophyta > Magnoliopsida > Santalales > Viscaceae > Viscum > Viscum album. The sequence goes on from OY728137.1 coordinate 279,547,809, forward strand.
ATTAGAGTAGATTGACGAGATTAATAGGTTCTTGGTGATCTAAACCGCTATAAAAAATTCTTGTGTTATCATTTTTATTTCTGCTCACACTTTTTACATTGTAATAACTCTGATATATTATTATTTCTAATAGTTAATCAAAAAGGAATATTAACCCCCCCCCCCCCCCACCCCATTCTGGTCACTAATATCAAACTAAGGGACCTAAGAATTGGAATTAGACCGTGGTTCCTTTTTAGGGATTTAATTATAGTTTTTCCATTTTATTTTTCTGAACTAACCATCATCATACACTTAATAGTTTAAGGAAATGATCCACTTATTTTTATAGCTAATCAGTATATCAAGATGGTTAATCCCATCGAACAACCTCAATTAAATGGTAGTGACTACATTTACTAGAAGGAAAAAATAATGGTATTTATTATATTTATATATCTTGATTATTGAGATATAATTTCAAAACCATATAAACTTCCTGATATTTATTTCGAAACTCTAACTGATAATGATGATAAAAAATGTTTTTTAATTTAGAAAGTTATGAATTACATATACTAAACTCTACGTAGAAATATTTATAGTCATATTTCATCTAATAAAACATCTTCTGACATTTGGAGAAATTTATAAGTCACTCATCTTTCATGACCCTTCCACCGGGGCTCGTGCATTGACCAACCCCATGCCCGCCTCCCGAATGCCAGGTGTTGGAGACTAGCACCGAATGAATGAACCTATAAGTGGGAGACATTTTCCTGAATACTTGTATGCACACACACACAACCACATCCCAAATCCAAAAAAAATAAAACAGGAAGGCCATTATAAGTAACCAATGAGTACAAGTACAACTTAAATAAAATGGTCTAGAATACAAACCCAACAAAAGACTAACTAGAAAATAATGAAGTATAAAAGAAACTCATCAATTCGGTCACTAGAAAAACCACATGGTGGGTATGTAAAAAGTAGTTGTTGGAAGCTTTATAAGTACACTCCGTCAGCCTAGTCTCACTGGGATCCATTGGGTCCTAGGCCACCAAGTCCTCCATCAAGTCGGCGGTCATCGGCATCAGACACAACACGTGCAAGCGAAGCCTGTGCAGAGGTGAGTAACAAAATACTTAGTTGGGATCCTAAAACAAAAAATTAAAAACCATCAATAAATCCATAACCAAAGCACAAATTATGATAATGAAGCTTGATCATGAAGACAGATAGATAACACTAGGTATATTCTAGAGTAGGAAAGTAAGACCATCCGTCATAACATCGAACACCTTGGGATATTAGAGAACTCATACTTAATGATTACAGTGGGAAAACTGGGTTACAAATAATCCACATTCAAATAACCTAGGACTATTGTGTTACTAATCATTTATTAGTACAGTGGGTATGTTGGGTCACACTAAAGCCATTCTGCACCGTGGGTCTGTTGGTTCACACAAAAAATTATTACAACCTATAACCATATTGAGGTACTCCTCCAATCGAGTACCATGGGTTTTCTAGGTCACACACAAGCCAGTTCCCACCTTGGGCCTTCCGGGTCACACATAAGTTGCATCCCACTGGGCTATAGAATCTGATACACACAAGGTCACTCATCAGTAGTCTTTAAGTTTCAGCCAACCGTAGGGTTTCTACACGCATCATGCATGATCTCAGAAGAAGCACTCCCAAATCCATTTTTCGAGTTTTATATTCCATTAAATCCTCCATATCATATGCCAAGAGATCCTCCTAATTGTGAGGGTTCTAACTCCACAATCAAATCATCAATAATATGACATGTTTGGACGATATTGGCATTTTTCCAAAATGGGGTCGGTTGGGTCTCAGTCCGGTCTGACCCGGTCGGACCAACCCGACCTAGCCTTGTTTGCTAGAGGTAGACCGGTTCTCTGCTTGAATAGAACACAACAGGTGGTTGTGTCTTTCTCCCCATCGCCTCATAGGTCATCCACAGGGGTGACTTATCAGTCGTTGTCAATCGATCGCAGCCTAGGGCTACGTGGCAGACTCCCACACGCGATCCAGAGACTGCATGCCTCTGAGAATAGTGACCGAGGGGCTGCATCCTTACATCCATCTATCGACCCAGCCAAAGTCTCTTCCTGCTACACCGTGACCCGAGCCATCCATAGGAACTAACTCTTTCGTTTCGTTGTAGCGTGCCTCCCCCACCCACGGTCGCCGCAGCTAGCACCGACGCACCGGCGGTCTCATCTGCGAACCCCTGGGTCCACACTCATGGTCCGTTATTCAAACAGACAGTGCCTCTAAACTCCATGGGGTATTTCCATCCCTGCGAAAGGATTTAATATGACTTTCCTCCCCTTTTAAAATGTGTGTCCACAAATAAAAAACAAGTGGAGGGGCTCAAGCCTTGTTCATGTCAGCCAGCGCCCTCCGTGTTAGAGTTTTGAAATAGGGGGAGGTTGGGGATGATGTTCTACCAAAGATAATTTGATCCCGAATAAAAATAACATCAATCATCACCCTCCCGCAAGAATATATGATCCACAGATCAACTTGTTCCTGGGTTGATCCATGTTCTTTGTTTAGAATGGAGAATAAGGAAAACATAAAAAAAATAAACCCCTACCTCAATCGACATTCGTCATTGAAGTGATCTACCCCCAAGGATTCAATCTCTGTTGGTGTTCATCACTTACCAATCCCATTCTTCATAAGGAATCAATGTTTCTAGTGATCTTTCTGGTTTTCATCATAGGATAATAATTTTTCTGTAGGTTTTTTTGAAGAAAAATTCCACTATTTTATTTCCCTAACATGTTATCTCATTAAAAGGAAACACATTGCAACATTTATGTTACATTGTGACGTTGTGTCATTACATTGTTTCATTTATGAAACACCATATTTGTTATTTCGTACAAAACAAGCCATTAAGGAGATTCCTTTAATCCACCTCATCACCACAGCACAACGCCGTCATTCGCTACTCAATGGTGCAAAATAAAATAAAATAAAATAACTTGAAAATTTATTTTATTATTTTTCAAAAAGTCTAAAAACTAACTTTTTCTTCCCACCCTTTCTATTCAAAGTTGGGTCCTTTCTAGAAAAATATCAGTGTTATTAGTTCAAAGAGGCCCTTGGATTATCAATCCAAGAATCGGTTCAAAAGTTAGAAAAACTCTATAGCATGTTCACTTAAGTGAACTAAAAAAAGTTTAAAATTCCGTTTTGGGCTCACTAAGCCTCGAAATCACGTGTCGTAAAAGAATGTGATCTTGAAATATTTCCATAAATTTTAAAAAAAATATATACATAAAATTTAGGACATTACATTATCCCCAACTTAATGATTTACATCCCCAAAATCTGAAACAAGGGCTAATCAAACAAATGGGATACTGAGCACGAATCTGAGCCTCCTGCTCCCATGTTCTCTCTTGGAGATTCCCATGGATCCACCAAACTCACACTAGAGAAATAAAAAATTCATGAAGGACCCACTCATGTCGATCCTCTATCTCAACTGGGAACATAGAAAACGTCTCCCCATCATCAATATCCAGGTCACCCTAGACGAGGACGTGTGATGAATAATGCACGTACCTCCTCGACTGTGACACATGGAAAACATCATACACCCAGTGTATCTATGGGGGAAGAGCTATGCGATATTCCATCTAACCACCTCTTTTGAGAATCTAAAAAAGTCTGGTGAACCTTGGACATAACTTGTCATCTCTGTCAAATCACCGCAATCCTTGTCAGGGGGAGACCCGAAGGAAAACATGGTCTCCTTTCTCAAACTTCAAGGGTCTTCATATCCTATTAGAATATGATTTCAGCCTGCTCTGTGCAGTCCCCATGTGCTCCTAGATGATATGCACCTTCTAAGTGGTAGCCCATACCAACTTTGGATCCTTGAATGGTGACTCCCCTGGGTCATTCTAGAATAGAGGTGATCTACATGGCCGCCCGTACAAGGCCTCAAATGGTTCCATGTCGATGGTGGAGTGATAGATTTTGTTGTATGAAAACTCCACTAGTGGTTAGTGGTCCTCCCAACTACGACCAAAATCACGGACACAAGCAGGAATCATGTCCTCCAAGGTAAGTTTGGTCCGCTCCGTTTGACCATATGTCTGGGGGTGAAAAGCTGTGATCAAGCGCAGTTGAGTCCTGAATGCCTCCTGCAACCCCTTCCACAAATGGGATTTAAAGCATACATCATGGTCTGAGATGATCATTGAAGGAACCCCATGTAGCCGCACTATCTTCTGGATGTAGAGGTGTCCTAAGCCCTCTACCGATCCATGACCTCATATGGGTATGAAGTGAGATGACTTTGTGAGTCAGTCAATGATGACCTAGATAGGATTTTGGCCCATGGATGTATGTGGTAACATCATCATGAAGTCCATGGAGATACCATACCTCCTCCACTCTGGTACATCATGTGTTTGTGCCAAGCCTACTGGGACCTGATTCTTGGCCTTTACATGCTGACAAGTTAGGCATCATGAAATGAAATCTGCCACCACTTTCTTCATCCCTGGACACCAGTACTGATGTCAGAGGTCCTAGTACATCTTCTCCACACCAAGATGTACTGCCAAAAGGGATGTATGTAACTCCCTCAATGTCTCCTCTGATAACGTCCCTGGTAATATGGTACATCCTATGATAAAGATGACGTACTCCCCACCTATCAAAAATACATCAGGATCTTGTCCTGAGGATAAATGGGAACATCAGGCCTCCCAGTAAACATCCACAAGTTTTTCCTCCCTTACTCACTGTAAGAGTGGTGGAGTAACAGTCATTGACTAATGGTAAGCTGCTCCATCATCATCGATGAAGGATATCTGGATCACAGAAAGCTGCTCAGTCGCCTCACTCTATAGCTGTATACCAGGCCTCCTGCTGAGCGCATCTTCAACTATATTCTCCTTCCCTGTAGTAAACACTATCTCAAAGTCATAGTCCCAGAGGAACCCCATCCATTGCCACTTTCCCAAGTTTAGGTCCTTCTGTGAGAAGATATACCTGCGACTCTTATGGTCGGAGTAGACGGTAAACCACTCATCCATCAAGTAGTTTCACCACATATTCAAGGAAAATACGACTACTACTACCTCCAGGTCATGGGTTGTGTAGTTTTTCTCATGTTTCCTCAACTATCATGATCCATGGGTGATCACTTCTCTCTCCTTCATTAATAATATCCCAATATGGTCCCCAATGCATCACATAAGACTAAAAAACCAATTCCCTATTTCAGTAGTCTTAAGATGGGGGCACTTGTCAGTATCTGCCTCAACTCCTCAAAACTCTGTCAGAACTTCTCTATCAACATGAAGGGTTTTCCCTTACTTGTCAAAGATGATAAAGGTATTACTGCTCTGGAAAAGTTAGGCACGAACCTCTAGTAGTATCCATCCAACCCCAAGAAACTTCACACCTCATTTACACTCTTGGGTGGCTCCCAAGCAGGCACTACCTCTATCCTTGTCGGATCCACTACAACTCTAACCTCTGAGATAGTGTATCCCATAAAGTGGACCTCCCGAATCCTGAACTGGAACTTCAAGTGCTTATTGTAAAGATGGTGCTCTCAGAGTGTATCTAGGACTATCCATAGGTGTGTAGCATGATCCTCCTCCGATGAAAATTACTCCAAGATGTCAACAATGAATACCACCAAAAAAAAGATCAATATAAGGCAGGAATATCCAGTTCATGAGTCCCATGAACACTATTAGGGCATTGGTCATGCCGAAAGGAATCACCAAAAACTCATAGTGGTCGTACCGACATCTAAATTCTATCTTCGTTACGTCCTCATCCTGTACCCGAAGCTGATGAGAGCCTGATATGAGGTCCATTTTTTAGAACTACCTCACCCCCTTCAACTGGTCTAAGAGGTCATCAAACCTCAAAAGTGGATAATTTTTCTTCACAGTCACCTGGTTCAGGAATCAGAAGTCCACACATAGCCTCAAACTCCCATCTACCTTCTTAGAAAACAACACTAGGGGTGCATGTGGTAAAATGTTGGGCCTCACGAAGCCCTTCTTCTGTAATTCTCTAGTTGTAACCTCAATTCATGAAGCTCCATGGGAGGCATCTAATATGCTGATGTGTATTTTGGTGTCATCCCCAGGTATAGATTAATGAAGATATCTTCCTCCCGGCGAGGAGATAGCCCCGATTCATCCTCAGGAAAGACGTCCCCATACTCATCCACCATTGGGGGAAAGCTCAGACTCCTCTTGTCCACCACACCAAGGGTGATATTGCACAACTAGTGAGTGGTCGGTTGCATCCTCCTCTGAGAAAGTCCATCATGTGATGTAAAATTTTTATTCTCACTAGTAAAGGAAAAGCTGGTCCTATCCTCATGGAGGCACCACACTTTGCACCTAAAATAGTCGATCTGTTCATGGAATGTACATAACCATTACATACCCAAATGATGTTTTAAGGGATCGATGCTACTACTAAGAGATCCATGCCGAAGCTCTCACCTCCTAAAGTAAGCTCACACTGCTGACACCAGTGTGTAATCATTGAATCCCCTCTTGTAGGAGTCTCCTTTCATAAGGATTGATCCAATTGCTCCACCGGAATCTCTAAGACTCGAACGAGGCCCATGGAAAGGAAATAGTGATTGGAACTTATCTCTATATAAACTAAAGATAAAGTGGAGAATATACAGATCATACCTCAAATCATCTTAGGAACATCATGGTCATGGGCCTCCATCGCCTGAAGCTAGCCCCACCCCTATCCACCAGCTCCCTGAGCCTATAGTGGACCACCTGGGGTGGTGGAGGTAGCAGCTTGAACCATTGTCCACCACCTTCTGCTCGTCCTGCTCCCCTTCCACGTCCGCCACCCTGTGGACCTCCTCACTCAAACATTTTCCTTTTTCTCTGGAACTCATGCTAGGAGATGAGCCTATGCACGTCGTCTACCGGTAAATCTGGTAGTAACTACTGATCAATGGGTGATGGAAACACCTATGCACCTCCCGATAAGGCCATCTCTAGCACCAATCCCAAAACCAACTCCTCATCACTTGGCGGGCTATCTACATGATCATGTATCAAAATCCTAGTTGGTTGTCTGCATGAATTCATCTTGAAATAGATCAATGTGTACAACATTTAGAAGGTTATACCTAGTGAGCATACTCTTATTCAAGAATATCATAAGAAGACACTTATGCAACTGTTTTTTCATGTATAGAGCTGAAAAGTATAATTTAGGGTCTTGGTATATGGATACGTTACCTGCCGCACCAACACTAGACTCACAGAATCTTATAGTCAAACTTGAAATATTCAAAACTGTTACCCCAAACCAAAAAATAGACTCTCGGACTTTGAGGTTGGACCAAAAAACTTTGATAACACTTTTTCATGACCCGTCCCATAGGGAATGTGTCATGACATACCCCAAGACTGCCTCCCAAAGGCCAGGGGTTGGAAATTTCCCCAAAGGTGTAAACCTGAAAGTGGGAGGCATTTGCCTGAGTACATGTATGCCCAGACACACAACCATATCCTAAATCCAGAAAAGTAAAATAATCAGGCCATTTTAAATAACCACTGAGTAAAAGTACAACTGAAAGTCAAATAGGCTAGAATAAAAACCGAACAAAAGACTAACTGGAAAACATAAAAGAATAAAAGAAACTCTGGAAGTCGTCCACTAGAAACCCCACCTTATGGGTAAGTACGGAGTAGCTTTTGGAAGCCGTATAATTATGCCCCGCCTACCTGGTATCACTAGGCTCCATCGGGTCCTGGGCCACCAAGACCTCCATCAAGTCGGTGGTCATCTACCCCAGACAAAACACGTATGGGTGAAGCCTATGCAGGGGTGAGTAACAAAATACTCAATAGTGACCCCAAAACAACAAAGGAAAGGCCAAAAATAAATTCACAACCAAACCAAAAATCATGATCACCAAGCATGATCACGAATCAAGATTGAACACACCAAGTATATTCTAGAGTAGGAAAGTAAGATCATCATTCATAACGTCGAACACCATGGGATGTTGGAGAACTCATCTTCAATGAGTACAGTGGGCCTTCTAGGTCACATAGAAGTTTCTTCCCAAAAACCAAGGACTTTTATTGAACTCGTCCATAATATGTACCATGGGTATGTGGGGCATACAGAAGCCTCTCCCACTGTGGACATGTTGGGTCACACAGAAGCTGCTTCCCACCTATGGACATACTGACGTACTCCTCCTGTCGAGTACCATGGGTCTGCTGGGTCACACAGAATCTACTCTCCACTATGGGCCCTCCATGTCACACAGAAACTTCTTCCCAATGTGCCATAGTATCCAATTCACATAAGGTTTCTCGTCATCAGTATTTAGGTCTCAGCAACTACAGGGTTTCTGCACGTAGCACACCTGATCTTGGGAGAACTACTCCCCAAGCCATTCTTTAAATTCCAACATCCATGAAATCCTAAATAGAATATTCCAAAAGATCATCCTATTTTCAGGGTTTCAAACACCATAAACGTTTTGTCAATTGGACGCCCAATTTTAAAGATATTGACATGTTTCCATAAAGGGGTCGGTTGGGTCAAGGTCTGGTCCGACCCGACCCAGACCGAGGTCCACCAACCAGACGTGGGTCCACTGACCCGACCCAATTCTGGCTCATCCTGGCCTGGGTCATGCCCAATTTGGACCTAAGGGGTGGGTTTGGTCTAACCAGATGGTTTTGACCCGATAGGGCGGGTCCGGCCCACTGGTATGCCCGACCTGCAAGAGGTGGACCGGTTCATTACCTTGTCGGGACCCGTCTGGCGGCTGTGTTTGACTCCCCATCACATCATAGGCCATCCGCAAGGCTGACTACCGTACCATGGTCAATCGACCACGATCTAGCGCTACTTGGTTGGGAGACCATGTACCTCTATGAAACGTGGCCTATGGCTATGGGCCACTACACCGATGTGGTTGAAGGGTTGAGTCCTTGCTGCTAGTGGTCAGCCTAGCTAGTCGCTCTTCCCGTTGCACCGTCGCCCAAGCCGACCATAAAATTTGACTTCAGCGCACTGTCATGGGGTGCTTACACCCAACTACAACCACCACCTTGGGCCATCTTCGGCGATCGCCGATGCCGGTATGCTGGTGGGCTCTTCCGCAGACCACCGGGTCTGCACCGGTAGTCTTTTCTTCGCACCGACCGCACCTCCGGCCTACGTGGTGTATCTGCTTCCCTAAAAAGGACTTGAATCGACCTTTCCACCCCTTTCAAAATGAATGTCTATGAAGAACGCACAAGAGGAGGTGCTCAGGCCTAGTTTGTGTCAGCTTGCACCCTCCGATTTAGAGTTTTAATATAGGGAGAGGATGGGGATATTATTCTGCCAAAAATAATTTAATTCAGAATAAAAATACTTAAAAACATCACCCTCTCGAAAGAACGGACGATCTACGAATCAACCTACTTTTGCGTTGATTCACATTTTTCGTTTAGAATGAACAATGGGAAAAACATAAAAAAAATAAACCCTTAACTTGACCGATGTTCATTGTTGAAATTCTCCTCCATTAAGGATTCAATATCCATTGACATTCATTGCTTCCCAGTCCCATTCAGAGGAAAAGTTCCACCAATTTATTTCTCCAATGTGTATCTCATTAAGAGGAAATGTGTCACAATGTTTCTGTTACGTTGTAACATTGTGTCATTACACTATCTCTTTTATAAAACAATGAATCTATTAAACTGCACAAAAATGATCTATTAAGGAGCTTCCTTTAATGTACTTCATCGCCGCACTGCAGCACCATCGTCAACCGCTCAATTGTTAAAAAGAAAATAAAATTAAATAACTTAATAAGTTATTTTATTATTTTTTGAAAATTCTAAAACTATCTTTTTCGTTCAGACCCTTTCCAATTGAAGTTAACTCCATTCTAGGTGAATCATGGTGTTCCGAGTTCAATAGTTCCTTAGATTTTTTATCTGAGTACTGGTTTAAAAGTTAGAAAAACAAACTCTCACCTTTAATTTAGTGAACTAAAAAAGTTCAAAATTCCATTCCAGGCTTACCGGGCATTGGAATCACATGTCATCAAAGCATGTGGTCTTGAAATAATTCCATACAATTTAATAAAATATGAAAATTCTAGGACATTACACATCTATTAAAGTATATGTTTGACAGAACCAATCTAGGTGTACATAGTGCTGAGTTACAAGAATTCATAATGACTGATTGAGAAAAAAATTAGATATACAATAGATTCACAAAAATTGTCCAAATTATGGTTTCACTTGAAGTTACCATGTAGAATGAAGCTCTTATTGAAATATCACTTCATTATTCACCCAAGATATGGAATTCAAAGAAAGTTACTATTGTAGAAATTAAGGATTTCACTAAATATTCAATGGATGATTTGATTGGATCACTTCATCAATACGAGCTAGAAATGAAAAATGACAGTCCAGAGGGCCATGATAAAATGAAAGTAATTACATTTAAATCAAATATAAATTTTGTTGAAAATTATTCTGATTCTGAGTTATAGCAAAGTGAAAATGATGAAATTGAAAATTTCACCAAAGGTGTTTATAAGTACATCAGGGAAATAGAGGCATTAAGAATCATCTGAGAAGAGATCACAAAAAAGGATGAAAGAAAGGGAAGTAAAAGAGGAAAAATAGTAAATATTATGTTTCCATGTTGATATGCTATGAGTGCAGGAAAAAGGATTATTATGCAAGATAGAGTTTTATAGAAGAGTTAGAATCAAATGTTTCTAGTTCTGAAAGTAAGAAGGAATGTTATAATCTATGTTTGATGATAATATCATCAATGAGGTGCATTATGATTATAATTATAGTTCTAGTTATGAATCTGATATTGAAAATGAAGTTAAGGAATTGACTGCCCAAAATGGAAATTTTCAAATTGATATCTTGATAATGAAAGAATTATATAGGTAACTGCAAAGAGAAAATAATAAAATTAAAGAAGAAAATAAAAAAAAGAATTATTATTATTTATGTAGTACTGAACTAAAAAAGGTTGTATATTATAAATTGTTAAAACTTAAAGATGATAATATAAAAATAAAATATTTCTTATTAAAAATTTATGAAGATCAACACAGAATATTTAAATTAGTGTATGAAGATTTAGATAAAATTGGAAAGGAATATAATAATATTATACATTAAAATAATAAAATGATAAATTATGGATCATGTTTAAATGTAAAATTATGTGATGACCTCAAATTTATTCATAAAGAGAATGAAAACCATAAAAAGATAATTATAATTTTAAAGGATACCATTTTTTGTTTGTTTGAGGGAAATAAAAATTTGATAAGATAATCGCTATTAAGAAACCTAAAAATGATAAAATAAGTTCTAGATTTAATAATCATGTTCCAAAGAAATAAAAAATTATGTTTGTTAATGGCACAAATGGGAATATTTTAAAAGTTAATTGTTTTAATTGTAACCTGAAATGAAATTATGAGAAAAAACTTCTCATTAAATATTTATTAGTATCTAGCCTATAATAAGACTTTAATTTCTAAAAATTTATCATCCAGATTACCCATCAATAAATTTATAAAATGTGTATGGGTGCCTAAATATTTTTCTACAAATCTGGTTGGAACAAAATGAGCCTAGGTACAAAAAAAACTATCTGCTTGATTTTTTTGAAGGAATCATGCCTGAAGACTTACAAAGTTAAATTGTATATGGAAAGTGGGTTCTCAAGACACATGACTGGTGAAATTTCCAAATTATTATCTTTTAACTCTTGTGATGGAGGTACAGTCACTTTTTATGACATATCTAAAGGTATGGTTAATGAATCTGGAGAAGTAGGTATATTAACCCTTGTTATAACATCTAAATTAATTTTTGTAGAAGGATTAAAACACATCATAATTGGAATATCACAACTCAATGATGATGGACTGAATATAAAATTTGAATATAATTAATGTCTTGTTTATAAATATAATAATGTTTTATTCATGCTAATAGAAAAGAAAATATATATTCTATTTATTTTTCATAACTAACCCAATAGATTGCAAAATGATTAGGTTTTGTTGATATATATCATATTTTGTGGAATAAAAGGTTAGGTTAAGTTTATCCTTGATAGTTTTACAAGCTGGATAGTCATGAACAAGTTCTAGAATTTCCATATTTCAGTACAAGTAAGTACTATGTATTGGATTCTTATATATAAGGTAAGTAGCTCAAGGAGACATTTAGATATGTGAATATGGTAAATAATACTATATTCTTATAACTGATACATCTTGATCATTTTTGACCCATGGGAACTACAATTTTAGGTTATAAGACATGTTTAGTTGTTACTACATAATATTTCAGTAGATTTACTTAGACCATTTTCTTATCTCAAAATAGTGAAACCTTAAAAAAAATTGTTACTTTATGTTGGAAAATTAAAAAACATAAAGGACACATAATTTATTCCATTATAAGTGATAAAGGATAATAATTTTTAATATATGAAGTAGAATTTTTTTTGAAACTAATGGTTCTTTTGAAAAAAAATACCCTTATAACACCAAACATAATGGTGTTGTATGGAGGTATAATTGAACTCATCATGATATGGAAAGAATAATGTTTATTGAATTTAACCTTCTAAAATATTTTTGGGATAAATTTGTTAACACTGCTTTCCATTTAATAACTATAGTGTACATAATTACCTTATTTAAGAATAGTCCATATAAACTGCGTAAAAATACGAAACATAAAATTTGTTATTTTAATGCTTTTGGATGTACTGTCTATATTTTAAAAGCTAAAGATAATATAGAATAATTTAATTTAAAAATAGATGTTGGTAACGTTTTGTTACACTATAATAATAGTAATATTTATAGGTTATATAATAAAATAACTATGAAAATTAATGAATCTGGGCATGTTAAGTTCATTCAAAATAATGAAAAATAGATAAATGATTCTATTAAAAATGATGAATATTTTAAATAATTAAACTTGAATGAAGATAAAACTGAGAATAATGTTTCAATAGTTTAGGGGAGCATATCACATCCAAATATAATCCTTTTATTTAAAAAACTCACAAAGATATCTCTTTGGAAAATGTTATAGGAAACGTTGAAACGGAATTTGAAATATACTTTTTTTAAAATTTCTATGTTCATTCATCCTTTGTATCTAATTTTTTTTATTAATGTAAAAGATTATTTGAAATATTCTAATTGGGTTAATTCCATGCTTGATGAACTTGACCATTTTGATAGAAATAAAGTAAGTAATCTAGATGAGTTATCTAAAGGTAAAATTTCTATTGGAACCAAATGGATGTTTTGAAATAAATTGGGTGAATATAGTAATATAGTTAGAAATAAGGAAATATTAGTTTCCCAAGTCTATATTCAAGAATAAGGAATTGATTTTAAGGATTCATACTCAACAATTTCTATATTATATGTTTTTTTGTTATCTTTTTAAATTTTAAAAAATTTTAATTTTTTTAATACGTATAAAAAGTTATTTTTTAAATTGTGTAATTTCAGAAGGGGTTTTTGTTAAAAAAACATCCTAGTTTTGAAAATAATTAATTTTCGAATCATTTTTTCAATATATATAAAGATTTATATGTTCTTGACAAATCTCCTCAGTCATGGTGTGAAATACTCACTCTATTTTTAATACAAAATTATTTTTTAAAAGTTATGTTTGATCCAACCTTATTTATAAAAATAGTTTCAAATGAAATACTTATTATACATATTTTTGTTGATGATATTATTTTGGGTTTTAAAAATCATAAAATTAGTAATTATTTTTTAAATTTAACGAAAAATGAATTGTATATGAACCTAATAGAGGAATTAAACAAATTTATTGGTTTAGAAATTATTCAAAGGAAATATAATTTTTTCCTTTATCAATATAATTATTAAAAATAACTTGTTAAAAAGTTCGGCCTTGATTATTATAAAACTATGAGAACCCCTATGATAAAAAAACTCTAAATTGGATAGAGATAAATCTGGAAACTTATTTGTGAGAAGTTTTATAGGGGCAGGATAGGATGCCTTTTGTATATTAGTGATTCTCTGCTATATATTATGTTTGTTGTTTGTATGTGTGCTTGATATCATTTAAACACCAAAAAAAATTAACTTAATGTTTCTAAAATAGTAATTAGGAATATAAGAGTTGTTGTTAGGACTATACTATTCTATTCTAATGATAGTGTCTTTGATTTACTATCTTACTATGATTCTGATTTTGGAGGTTACAGAATTTGATGGAATGTAACTTTTGATATCTGTCACATTTTAGTAAAATCTTTATTTTCATGGATTCATAAGAAACAACTATTACTAGCAATATCATTATCTTTTTTTGAGTATGTTACTCCTTCTAGTTCCATTTCATAGACTATTTTGGATAAAGATAACTTTGTATGATTATAATATTAATTTTGATAAAATTTCCATATACTGTGATAACACTAGTGATATTTCAATCTCTAAAAAACCTCTTTAACACTCAATTACTAAACCAATTAATGTTATATTTTATTTTATTGAGGATCATATAATATAAAGTTGATATATGTTTAGAATTGATTCCTAAATTAGAAATAATTAGATGATACTTTCACTATATCCTTATATTCTATTAAATTTGAGAAATTGAAGTTTGAAATAGGTATGCTAGAATATTAACTTTTTCTTATTATATTTTAAATTTTGATAAATATATTCAATTTTTTTACTTGAGTTCTATAAATCACAATAATTTTATATTTTACTTAAAAAAATAATAAGATCTTTCTAGTTAAAAATTAATTGTTAAAATAATATTTTCTGAATTTTTTTAATACAATGTCTTTTTACAGTCATTATAATATTTACTTTTTCACTATTAAATTAATTTTTTGTCTTTAAAAGGATGAATATTTTATATATTAATTTTATCTTTTATAAATTTTAAAATGTGGAGATATTTTTTGAAGATTTATTAATTTTCTTTCAATTTTTTTGAAAATTTTGTAAACATTATATTTTTTAGTTTACAAAAATGAGAGATTGTTTGTAATTGGGAATTAATAATTTTATATATTCATTTTTTTATAAATTAATATTGCATAATTTTTAATTAAATTAAATTTTTTTTTCAAAAATAAAATTTATCATTGCTATGTTATAATATTTATCTTAATCATTGGTTATATTTACTTTTTGTTTAATGTTGTAAAAAATAAGGCTTTCTGCACAAGACACTTGTTCCGAACCAACAAACACTCTTAAAGGGACTTGGGGGTCTACCCTCATAGGAGGTTCATCCCTCATGTCCTACACAGAATTTGGGAGGATCCTAGTTCATGCTAGTAGTGTGTGGGCCTTTGTATAAGGCCTGAGGAGCACGCCCACTTAGTTTGGGAATTGGCCTCTTTCTGATCCTAAAGGCTGATGTGTGCAATTTGTTTCTCAATTTATGTTTAGATCATTATCTTTGATATACTAGTCCACCTATATGTGATTATTTCAATGTGGGGCTCCTTTCTAAATCTTATCATTCATACACTTTTAATCTTAATTGTCTGACCATTATCGGTTACACGTGTAGCCATTAGATCTATTTTTTCATCCATCAGATCTCATTCTCATCCCATGTATTTTAATTTAAAATCCCACACTAATTTTAAAAACATACGGTTCTCCAATTCATCATCTTCTCTAGGAATCCCCTCTGAATCTAGTAAACCAGTTCTCTTCATCCCGTTTTTATTTTTTTCCCACTTTACTATAATTTTTTATTTTTCTTCAAGCACTCAAACTACACATTTCTTTGAAGGTTTTTACACTAGTTCGATAGATATATCTTCTATATCCACTAATTAATATAGTTTTTTCTTTATATTAAGAAACTTTAGTTCCTCTTCGGTCTTCCCTTTGTTCAACCATTTCTTCATCCTTATCTTGTTGGTTTCCCATCGAGTAATCATGGGTTTTCACTAATGGTGGGTGACGAGTCACTCTTGGAATGAGCCAACAGTGAGTGAAGAGTCAATGTGGGTTAAAAACAAATCTAGGGTGATGATTCACCATAATAAAATACCAATATTGGATAAATTATTCACTGTTGGAATCCAATGGTGGGTCATGACCTACCCCTGTGATTTAAAACATCGAGTCTTTCTACCCACTATTGGACATTAATGGTGTGTCATACTCTCTCCATTGATTGTTTCCTTCAATATGTATGATTCCTTGGTTGATCCTTTTTCAAGCCCCTACAAGAGATTTTATATCCTCTTTTGAAGTGTTGTTTTTTATTCATTATGTTTTATGTTTTTTTTCCTTCTTCTTTTATATATATAGTTTTTAATTCTATTTTTAGTAGTATCTTTATGGTGTTATAGTTATTATTTTGGGAACATTTCTTTGGTAGTAATATCTTAAACTCCCATAGGATATATTTCATATTCTAACAAGTGCAATGTTTTCTTCCTAAATTTTTGGAGGTATAATAATCTTTTATATTATTTTTACTAGAAAAATATCCTTCTTCTTTTAATCTTGTTTTTCAGAACCATATTCTTTATATTTTAATTATTCAGAAACACAGGATTAGATTTATTTTAATTTATTTGTTTCTATATTTATTAATCCACTCTTCATTGAATAACAATATTTTATTTAAACATTTTAACATTAATCTATAATTTGATAATTCTTTTCAACGAGCTGGCATTGGAACCCATCGGCGAGCCATGAGATTCCATTAGACATCCAATGGTAGGTAATTTTTCTTCTTATCACAAATCCATTTATTATTATGATACATGGAATTATTTTTTCTTTATTATTTTTATTTTTTATTAAAAATGTAATGGTAGATCATAATATATTTTTCCATAGTTAGACACTTCCAATGGGGATTTATGAGCCACCGCTCTTTGTCATAACCATAGGTTATGACCCACAGTTAGCTAAAAATTACTTCCAAAATTTTAATATATAAAATTTAATTAATATTGTTAAAATGAATTAATTTTTCAAGTGTTTAATTATTTTATGTTGATATAAAATTACAACAGAGTTTAAATATAATTATAACACTTTTCAGTTACACTTCTCAATGTAGATTGTTTTTTATATGATGATTTGTTTTTAATAGCATTATCTCATATGTATAATATGAACAATTCTATTATGTTTTAAATTTTATTTTTTGTAACAATTATTACTTTTATAATATTAAATGTTTTATTTTATAATTCATGAATAAATATAATCCCAATTATGTTTTGTTGTCAATAATATTTTAATAGATAAATGTAACATTCATATTATTATATTGTTACACACTTAAAATAATTTAAAATATAATAGAAACAAACACACTCCTATAGATATAAATTTTAATGATTTATAAGATTAATTCATAGATAAAACATATGTACCAGTTTTATGAACCCAGTTTTTCACTCAGGTATGGATCTTTTAAATTTCAGTATAAATCCTTACTTCAGACCTAATTTGGATGACCAATGAGTTATCAAAGGTCTTGGGGGTGGCTGGGGAATGTTCAGAGCCCAAAACCCATCTTTTTGGGAAAACTGGACTGGTCGCATGGTTATCGCACAGTTGTAAAATAGTTTGGCTAACTATGAAGATTGAAATATCTGGATAGAACCACTTCAAATGGTTTGTCTAGGGTTGTGAGGCCTAACCATGAAATGTGACCTACTACCCAGAAATCTTTGCATATTTTGGGAATGTTTTGTCAAACCATGTAGACAAACCATGCACTCGCCATTTTTTCTTTAGAAATTTTAAAAATTTCCATTCATGATCATCTAAGCCACCTCCATCTTCCATAATCTGAGCTTCTGCAGTAATAACCTATTTCTCTCTCAATTTGGGTTTTTTAGATATAACCTTGGAATCAAGAGATCTCCTTAATAAGAAAACTGATTGAGCACTATTTTTATTTTTCGATTCAAAATGCTAAGTACACGAGTTTTCTTGAGTTAGTATCCTCCTCTTTTTCTCTTGACCGAGATATCAGGGTATGATCATTTTTATCTTTTTCTTAGATCTAATCTAATTTGACCAAAATCAAGGGCCAATTCTGGAGGAGTAAAGCCATACAACCCTAAGGTGGTGATAATATAACTCATCCCTAAAGTTTTCTGATTTTTGAATTGTTTTGTAGGGCCGACCTATTTCATTAAGATCCATTTATGGAATTAATATTCCATTATTATACTTGTTAGAACTATATGGTTATTCTCTTTCCAAATACATGATTAATTTTTGGTGGATATGACCACAACTCTATCCTTCCCATGTCGAAGGTTATGCCATAATTTTTGTTGATTGTTTTAACATGCTTCTTCCACTATTTGAATGTATCTTGGCTAGACCTTTCTATTTTTAAGTGTTTCTATATTAATTGGATTGATATATATCAAGAATTTTATAATGTAAAGTACCATGTATTTGTACCACTTGACCCACCTAGGGGAAGTGCTTAAAAATGATAATTAAATGTGAATGATTTACTGGTTGTGTATCCATTGGACCCCTTACCACATTAATGGAAGTTATCGGAATGAACCGCCTAAGGTAAATTGTTTTTCTTATATTTCCAATAAAACTTGATATCGATGAAATTATAATATCGATAAAACATTTTATTATATAATAAAAAAAATATGTTATTATGATTCTTTATTTTGGATCATCATACAATATGGGAGTTCAATTATTTAACTTAAAGTGTAATTATGATTTGTGTTTAGTTTTATTTTATAAACTACAATTCAACCCCCCCCCCAAATCTTGTATGCCATCATATACTCTTTTTCTAAAAAACGAATTGGAAGATATTGAATGAAATTGAATGTTCAAAAAATATAAATTTATTTAATATATAATAACTAAATAGGTAATTATGTATGCCACATAAAATAACTTTTTTATAATAAAAAACAAATTTCAAGTAATTGAAATTTAGACAATAACCCTTATTAATTGTGTAACACATGAATCAAGATATATTCAAATGAAGAACATGATTTGGATTTTAAAATCCCATAAATTAAATAAAAAATTTTATAATACATTCATAGGTAAGTGAATAAAAAATGACCATATAAAACTAAAATTAGTGTGAAAAATGAAAAATATATCAATTAATTTAAATTGAGACTAAGAAAAACATATCTTGGACTTCTTATTAGTTGAACACACTATAAATTACATATATAATAAATTTATGTATTTTTATTAATATGAATAAGAACCATAATAATATTTATTTTTCTTTATAACATCCATTAATAATTTTTTATTACCCATATATTAATTTTGTATTTTAAAAATTAACAATTGAGTGTAAATTTTTCTGTTTCCCTTACATATTATGGTTTGGTGGTTCTAGTCCATGATTATTTTTACTGGGTTCGTCAACTCTAGAATTTTCATCATAATATAATTCATGTGTTTGATATATTTATGAAGTCTCATAGTCATTCCATGGAACTTATGGTGATGGTCCTCAGGAAATTCTTTACAAAATTACATTTTCTGATCATTATTGAATTAATATAATAATTGAATTTATATGTAAATATAATTGTAATATTACCACTCTATAATTATTAAAACATATTAAATTTATATTATTTAGGTTTTCTTAATCATTTGTGACATAAAAGTTATAGCATTGTTCTTGTAGGTGTAAAAACAATCCAAAACAAGAACACATAACAATAGTTAAATGTGTAAGAACATGTTATTATATAGTGATAAAATAAAATTTATAGAATATATATGGTTTCAAAAAAATTGATTAATAAAATTCAAGGGGAGGTAGATAGAAAATAAAAAAAAATATAAGAAACCGTAACTTACAAAGAAGAAATCCTCTATCTTCTTGGAAACCTTATTTTATTAAGTGATTTGGTAAATATCTGGGGACCATAGGATAAGCAACACGAGAGAAAATTTTTAATGAATTAAACATGTCAAAGTGTATGTGATATTTATAATTTTTAAGTAACTTGTAAAGGGTGGAGGAGGGATATTTTTATAAGTGATCAGAGTGGAATTTTTGTAATATTAATTTCTTAATATAAAAAATAATCTATACTCAAGGAAATATATTAAAAATTTGATAATAATTTATAATAGATAAGTTTCTTTAGATAAATCCTCTCTCCTTACATATAAATATATGGTTTTGCGGTATTTTGTGACCATATCTCTTAATTTAACCATTTTACCACATTTAACCCTTACCCGAGAGACTAAATTTTACTATGGTTAACTTATTTAATTAATAAAAACTAAATAGAACTAGTTTCATAATTTTAACATAATGATTAAAAATTTGAAAAATATTTTAAAATATTCCATTTTGGAGGTTTCAAAAATAATTAATATAAGTAAACTTAACAAAAAAAATAGTTTTTATAATGTATTACTTTCAAGAATAAAAAGGAAGTTATATGAACATCAAGTATAGTATTTATTACCATGATATTTACTAGATTATCATTAAAAAACGTTTTTGTGACTTTAAATTCAATACAAAAACAAATGGATCATTTTGAATTCTTAATTAAATGAAAAGGACCAAAATAATTTTTTATTATAATAAAATATAGCTTAGGTTCCAAAAGGCCAAGAATAAGTTAAAAAATTAAAAATATAAATTAAAATTGAATTATTTTACTTCT
Organism: Viscum album; assembly: GCA_963277665.1. NCBI lineage: Eukaryota > Viridiplantae > Streptophyta > Magnoliopsida > Santalales > Viscaceae > Viscum > Viscum album. The sequence continues at coordinate 279,568,596 of OY728137.1, forward strand.
TAAAAAAATATTTGGTTTAGAATATGGTTTCTTATATTTTTGAGTCTTGTTTATGTCTTAATAATATCAAAAAAGTAACAATATTTTTAAAAAATGTACTTTACTAATCACTAAAAAAATTACCTTCTATGAAAAATATGAAAAATTTAAGCCTTATATAATTTTAAATTTATGAATCAATTATTAAAGTTTATTATATAAAATTAATATTCAAATTTGAGAAATTTAACTTTTATATAAATCCAAATAGTACATTGAAAACAAATAATTTAAAATAAAACCTATTTTGTTTTCAAATGAAAAAATGATTTCTTATTCTAATACTTAATAAAAATAATTATAAGACCATAATCATAAATTTAAATTTAAATCCATTTAATTAAAATAAATATCCATTTATAAAATATACAATAAATAAATAATTATTTAGATAGGTAAAACTAAAAATATTTTTATAAATACATGAAAAATTCATTCTCTATCACAAAGTAAACATAATAATTTTAATTCTATAATTGGTTTACAAATAATTATATAATATCATTTGATAAATTATATAAACCTCTATAATTGTTTAAATAATTTTTATAAATTCCTAATCAAGAATATTAATATACCATAAAAGTGATACGTTATAAAAAACACATGGTTTTTCACACATAATCATTTAAAGACATGTCAGGTTAGACATAAAAGATATTCAAATAATATATAGAAAGACTTTTTATTTCAATTTGGGTGTTATGTCTCATTGAAATTATCACCATGAAAGGGAGTTATAATATTTAGTAACAAGTGAAATTCGAGTTCATGGAAATTGAGAGTTTAAAATTTTTAGAGAGAATTAGAGTTTTGTTTTATCATTTATCTATTCCCCCCAACATCTCTAAATTTCATGACATATTTTATACATTACCACTAGGAAAGTAAATGTTAGACCGAACACATGTACTCACCACTAAAGAAATAGATTTAGAACAAATCATGTCTTAGTGTCATGAATAAACTTTTTCAAGATGAGGAGGGGACAACAAAATGTCACTCCTTTCCTTCCTCAAGATTAAGGAGAAATAATGACCTCGAGTCCTTCCTTTAATAGGCCCCATAGTGGCAACTAGCACCAAGGGTACAAAATATCACATAATATGAAATGCATTGCCCTTTTTATAGTACAAGATCAGGAGATAAGATGATAAATCCCAAGCAAATCCAAATACTAAAAGTAAAAGTAAATCCAAAAACAAATTCCAACATGCATGTTAAAAAATAAAGTTGATATGTGGTAAAAAAACTCCAAATTAAAGTAAAAAAAGAAAAGAGAATAAGCTACAACAACAACTCAACGAGACGCCTGCGCTAGTCAAGTCCATCATGGTCCTCAAAGTCCTCATGGAAACCTGAAACATTTTATATACGTAGGGTCAGCATACAAGTATACTCTGTAGGGAAACTAAATCTACTCATGTACAAGTGGGGTAACACACTAATTCCTCAATGAGAAAATATTAGAACCTCAATGCACCTACTGAGGAATACTTACCAGCCCAGTCTCATAATGGAACACTCACCAAATAACTCAAGTCAAGTAAGCTAGTAGTATAAGCACATCAACATTTGGGTACTCCACACCTCTTCCACGTTGGTTAACTGCTCATCCATAATGGCTAACATATTGATGATTCCACTCTTTCTATACACAGTCACCCTACCACAACCTTCCTGCACACACCTGGTCCTCAAACCACACACAATCCCACCTAAAGACACCTAGGTCACAACAATCATGCCTCTCACCTAAAGACACATGGGCCTCATCATGAATACACTTGGGAAAAAAATCTTGGCCCGCAAACCCATAGGCCTCTCACTAAAAATAAACCTTCATGAAGGATCTAGGACTAGGTAATACTCAATCCATCAAATCCTTCCTAGATATGCTCAAGCGGTAAGAACTCGAAAAGGGTGAGATGAAGAAATTCAGCAACCATCCATCCAACCTCCCATCGGGATGTTGGGAATGGCACACTCCCCCACGAATTGGGGGTGTTCAGAACATGGTTCTCAACAAGGGTGGGGTGTATATATAAATCATAAGGAACTACAATTTTTACATATAGGTAATCAAACACTTAGTACAACCTTTGAGTTTCAAACAAACAAATGTACGATCCCACCAGTACCACTTTTGCTACTACCCCTACATGAACAACCACACAACACCCACTTCCTAGAATAAACCCATCCCCTTTTAATTTAAGTAATTTATATTAATTTATTTAAGGGGATTCACTTTAAAATATTCCAGCACTACTAGGAAACTACCAACCATAACCATACAACAGAAAAACCTGATTGGCAGTCCCACTACACACCCCTATTAAACCACTGTCAACTATCAACCTTAAAAGTTATCCCACACAATATTTCTCTCACAACCCAACCCTGTAGGCCTGCTATCCAAACAACTCCCAGATGTAGTCATAGTGCATAACAAGTTCATAAGCACACTTCAATCATACTGCCCAATGTTTATCCTCGTCCACAATACAAACAAAGGCAGTTCCACTGCCTACAAGTCCATCTATTACACAATCAATCAGTATCTCAAACTAGGACAACAACACACCCCTTATACCACCCCACACACTGGACCCAAAACAACTACCATTAAGTCACAACCCCACTTCACACACATACAAAACCCTTCTCACAGAACCAAAAAACACAGCATGCAACCACACCATTTAGCCAAGAACATTCATATTTAACCAACGAGGGTTCTTTAATCTCACTTTAAATAATAGGGGTGATCACATAATTGGTTTGATCCTAGGGCATCTATTTATTTAACCAGGTGTATGTGATTAATTAAATTTCTTATTATAGTCATTTATTCAAGCTTCTCAACAAAGTATAACACCACCAGTGTGAAAATAAAGACCACCAACGTCCATGATTTTCAGAAGGAATATACCCACAAAAATCCATAAAAATATACTAGAATAACATATAAAACAAGTTATCAATGTCATACCATCTTTAATTCCCTTCATGTTATTATAACAGGTCTTATTTTTATTTTATCATCATCTTCCCCATCAAATTTTTATTACTTGTTAAATAAAAGGATACAGAAGTTCTTCATAAGTAAAAATGAGTACTCCCATCCCACATGATGCACAAATAAATAGAGGCATGAGAAATACCTACCTAGATGATCAAAGTATCGAAGTTCCTCCTTGCGCTAAGAATAGGGGATCGTATGAGTAGCATGAAACTCCAAGAAAAACGAAGAAGAAGGAATCTAGCACAAGGGTATGACTCATCTAGGGAGGAAGGCTCTAGGAACACCAAGGGGAAATGGAAAACATACTAGGAAGGGAAGATCATAGATTTGAAGAGCCAGATCCTATATTAAAGGAATAATAGTTTCCAATAGTCATTAACGTGGTATCGTGGTCAAGACCAAATGGTTTAAGTATCCTAAATCCCACAGGATGTTAGTACATTAAAAATATAATTAATACAGTTTTGAATACCCTTAAAAGTTTCCAAGGAAAGCTTGAATTTCTATTTAAGTCAAATAAGACTTAAGTGGGTTGAAATTAATAAAATTCAGAAAACTGGAAGAACTGGAAATGAGTCACCAATGGGTGAGTCACCGACGCTGATCCATTGGTTGGTGAGCTACTGACACGACCTACCAATTTTGAGCCACCGACACTAAGCTTCTGACATAATGAATTGATGATTCCATGACTCACTGATGCCCTGACACCGATGCCCTAGCACCGAGGCCCTCAACTCGCTGACAACCCGACCTACCGATATTGCGAGTCACTAATGTCGACGCCCCTAACACACTGATGCTGATTCCCCTAAATCACCAATGTCTATGCCCCTGAATCACTGATGCACTAAAATGCTGACACACTAACATACCAACTCCCTAACATGTCAATGCACTGACATCCTGACGCCGACAGTTCAAAGATGGTTTTTTGAAAACTCTCGGATTGAGAAATTGTTGACTCCCATAACACCCTAAATACTAGTTTTTTACAAAGTAAAGTCCTTGGAAAATCTAGTTTATTACATCAGATACCTCTCGACTATTCTAATACCTGAGAATTTAAAACCAAATCCTTGAAAGGAGAGGCTAAACAACCACCTTGTAAGACACCTCTCAAGGATTAAACCACCTTAGGTTGTTCAAAAGCTGGATTGAAAATCCTGAAATCCGGAACACCTCCTTGACATCTATCTCCTGACCAACTATGGAAAAAATAAGGTAACTCTTTCTAGACACATGGATTAGGGAGATACTTCCTCCATGTCAATATACTATCTACTTTTTGTGGCACATACTTTCCCACATGGGTTTAATCTCACCCACATTAATGCATCTCGATTAGTGATCAGGTCCTCCCCTCTACATAGTCAAGACTTTTCACACACATTCAAAGAATAAGGAAACAACTCATCTCATAGAAAATGCGTTCAATAATTACATCATAATGCAATGCAAAAAATTGAAACATAGAAGAAAAACTCAGAAAAGCTTTGGGTATTGAGAATACATCTATTCCTCCCACTCCCAACTACTCTCCTCTAGACCACTATGCCTCCAGAGCATACGAACCAAAGGAAGGGTATGTACACGAAGCACCTTCTCCTCAAAAACCATGATTCTTACTAGCCTCTCTAGGAACATCGTGTCATTTTTTATATCCCACCCTCCTCATTCAATTATGTGGTAGTCATTGTGTAGTTCCTGAAGGAGATGAGGGACATGAAAGACATTGTGGATCCTCTCAAACCATGGTGGAAATGCCAATAGATATATCACCTCTCTAAATTATCCCAACACCTAGAAAGGTCCCATGAACCTAGGGGAAAGCTTCCTTCCTATTCCAAACCTATTTTCCTCATGCTGAGGATAAACCTTCAAGAAAACATGGTCCCCAACCTCAAACTCCAAGGTCCTCCTCCTATGATTGGCATATGACTTATGTATATCCTGATCCACCTTCATCCTCTCACGTAAAATATGAACCTTATCTATTTTGCTCTGCAGTACGTCTGGCCCAAGAACACCTACCTCCCCAATCTCTGTCCAGCATACGGCTAAATAACACGGACTCTTGTACAGGGCCTCGAATGGTTCCATGACAATGGTAGAGTGACAACAATTATTTTAAGAAAAATATACTAGAGGAAAGTGTCATACCCATGATCCTCTGAACTCTTGAACACACTCTTGTATGATATCCTCTAATGTGTGGAAGGTCCTACCTGTCTTCCCATATGTCTAAGGGTGGAAAGCAGTGATGAGCCATACCTGGGGGCCAAAATCATATTGTAATACCCTCCCGAATCATGAGATAAACCATGCATCTCTATCTGAGACGATGGATCTTGGAACTCCATGTAGTCACACCACTTCACCTGCATACCTATTTGCTAAGGTATCGATTGAGATCCACTCTTGGATCGCCAAGATGTGAGATGATTTCATTAATTGATCCACCACCACCCAGATAGCATCACAACCTCCCTAATCCCTAGGTAGTCCTATGACAAAATCCATCAAGATTCCATCCCACTTCTACTTGGGAATGTCTAAGGGCTGCAACAGACCACCAAGAACATGGTGCCCAACCTTCACTTGCTGACACTCTAGTCACCTTTCCACAAACTATGCCACTACATGTTTCACCCTGGGTCACCAAAAATGAAACCTCAGGCCTTGTTACATCTTGTAACCTTCTGGGTGTACCGCTAGGGCGGAGCTATAGAACACACAGAGAAGTCCTTTTCACATTGTTTATGGGAAAAACATATTCCCACAAAACAACATATGATTTTGAATATCCTCCGACCATCCTTCTGGAGCATCACCTTGGCCAATGCGATCACACATCACTTCTGCCTCTGAGTCTCCCCACTGAGAATCCTCCCCCTACAGTACCAAGGAACACTTCAATTTCATATGAAATAGATAACCTCTACCATAGTCCTCCCCATCATCTAGTTGAAAAGCGGACAACTCTTCCATTGCCTTCCAAGAATCCATGGATTTTCGAACTACCTCTTTCTACGACTTCCTACCCAAACCATCAGCTACAACATTCCCCTTTCCCATGGTGTAAGAGATCTCAAAGTCTTAGTCCTAGAGGAACTCCATCCACATTCGCTACTAGAATTTCAGTTCTCACTAAGAAAAGATATACCTCAATCTCTTATGATCTGTGAATACCAAAAATTGCTCTCTGATGAGGTAATGTGGCTATGGATTCAGTGTGAACATGGTCGCTATAAGCTCTAGATCATGAGTGGAATAGTTTCATTCAAGAAAATGTAACTACCTAGACCCATAAGAGATCACTCCTCACTTCTGCATCATCACACATCCCAAGCCTAGATCGAAATCGTCACAGACCACCTCGAACATCACCCCTTCCTCTAGAAACCTAAGCACTGGGGAACTGACTAGCTTCCCCTTCAGGTAGCAAAAAATTGTATGACACTAATCACTCCACACAAAGGCCTGGTCTTTTTTGGTCAACACCGTCAATAGAGCTACAAATCGAGAGAAGTTGGGAACAAACCACTGGTAGTATCATACCAGACCTAGGAAACTATGAACCTTAACCACATTATTAGGTTCTTCCTAAGAAAAAACCACTTCGGTCATTGAAGGGTCCCCTGGTATCCCCTGTTGGGACACCACGTGTCCAATAAAGTAAACCTATCATATCTAAAACATTCAACTGGAGAAGTTTCTGTAGTGTTGGTGGTGTAGGGGACCTCTAAGACAGTCGTCAAATGCTCGGAATGCTCCTCCTTTGACCTGAAGTAGATCAGTATATCTTCGATGAACACGATGATGAATTGGTCTAGGAATTCACAGAAAACAGAGTTCGTGATCCCCATGGACATAGCTGTCTCATTGTAATGAAAAATGGCATGAACACAAACTTGAAGCTCCCATACGTGAACCTAAATGTAGTCTTCAGGATGTCACCCTCTTTACCCTCAAATTGTGAGATCCAGACTACAGGTTGATCTTTGAGAACCATCATGCTTCCTTTAACTGGTGAAAAAGATCATCAATCCTCGGAAGGGGCTAACAGTTCTTGATCACCACTTGATTCAGTCACCAATATTCTATGGATAGTCTTAGGCCACTGTCTTCCTTATTCAAAAATAACACAAGAGCACCCCATAGTGAAACACTCATCCAGATAAAACACTTCTTCATCCAGTCATCACCCTAAACTCGCAACTCTCAGAACTCGAAAGGTGTCATCCAATAGGGAGTCACTGAAATTAGATGGGCACCAGGTTTTAATTCTGTCCTAAACTCAACATCACGTCGAGGGGGTAGGTCACAACCTCTTCCGGGAAAACATCAAGGAGCTCTGTGAAAACCACCATAACCTCCACCATCTCCATCTATACTGATCTCGTTGATACCTGGGCGAACAAAAAAAGAAAATGCTCCACACACCGACTACCCACCTAAAAAATCCTTTTTCTAATGAAGGCTAGGTGATGACCTCCCATATATGAAAATACAAAATTTCTCTAGAAGTAGTCGATAATAGAATGCATAGAGAACAACTAGTCAATTCCCAGGATGACATCGTATGGCTACATCTATTGCAGAAGAAGATCCCCACTGGACTGATGTGGTCCCACTATCATTCTACATCCCCAAAAAACATCAAACAGACTAGCTTGACCTCTAACTGGCATACTCAACACCGGGGTAAAAAGGTCAGTCTACATCTAGACACACGTCATGGTCTATACTAGATGAAACAAAGGAGTGCAAGCTTTTGAATCAAACAAAGCACAAAAAAGGGTACTAAACAGACTGATCATGCCTGAACAACCTCCAAACCTACAAGAACTGTTGCATCTGTGGAGTGAAACTACCCATGCCCAGCTCCTTTTCCCCTCCACTATCAACCGCCTCCCAGACCATGCCCTGGTCGAGGTCCTTGAGGAGTGCCCTAAGGTTGGTCTCCTCGGGCACCGTCTACCCTCGGTGGAGCGGGAGCTCGCTACCCCTGCTACTAAAAAGGCTTGACTAAAAATAGAGGATGTTGAGGTGGGTACTGAATATACCCACCCATTATATACTGAGTTAGAACTGTTAACTAGTTTCCAAGATGTCTAAAACCACCACTGATAAATCACCTTGGTCCTGGGCCCCTAGGGAAAGGGTGAGGACCAACAGGTCAGAAATGGAACCACTGAGGCCTACTTCCCACTGGTAGAATCCTGGAAGGCCCTGATACCTAAAACCTGTTGTTGACTACCTTCCCCTTTGATGAACTCGATTGGATCCCCTCTCATGGGAAACCTACCTGCGATTTAATCCTCTCTACTAATTCTTCCTTCTTATAAACTTCCAAGTATGTTGGCCAAGTAAAGGGAGTGAAGGAATACTGAAGAGAAGGTCGGAGTACCTCATCTAACAATTTCACCCACGAGTCCTCATCTAGAAAGAGATCTAGTTTGAAGCACATGATATCCTTGAACATGATCTCCAATTCCCTAACCAATATACTCCCTTGTTGTAGGGAGAGTAACTATTGTCTCCACTCGGTCTTCATCGTAGAAGAAAGGAATTTCACTTGGAACTCCTTCTCAAAGTTAGCACACGAAAAGTCAGTCTCCTTGCTCTCCCAAAGGTAAATCATCCACCACTAATGCGCTGCTCCCATCATCTAACTCACCACTATATGAACCCAATACTATTTTAAAGCCCAAATTAAGCTGAAAGTGATCACCAGCTCCTAGATCCAACTCTATGTCTCTATATTCGAGACACTACCCTTGTACATTCCTAATGTCTGATGATGAAAGGGATGAAGCATATTCTACCACTAGTCATCCTCCTCCTCTATATCATCCCTCTTCTAATCAACTTGGTCAACATACTAGGCCAGAACTACTCGTACCAAATGTGGGCGATGTTCGGGTGTCATAGCTGAAAAATTAAACAAGAAACTCTAAAGCTTGGGTAGAATAGAAATTTGATATTAAATTCATTTTAACTCATTATATTTATTTAATTTCTAGAAATTCCCAACTCAAATAATAACATAAGTCATTATAATGCATTTACCTTTCATAGGATCTCTACCCGACAATCATTGTAGCCTCACTTGGTTGTCCAGTAGGTCCAGAGTCCTTGCATCGGATCAACAGGGCCCCCTAAAATCCCATTCCCTAGTCGGTCTTCCCTAGCCTATTTCATGCACCATGATTTCCTAACACCTTTTTTCCTACCATACCATGTAATCTTCACTATTCCTAACTCTGAACCCCATCCTCTAATACCATTTTTTCATGACAAACTTTCTTTAGGATGAGGGAAGAGACAACAATGTTCTGCTCCCTTCCTTCATCAAGATGAAAAAGATATAATTCCCCCCAAGTACCACCTTCAATAAGCCCTAGAGTGGAGACTATAGCCAAGGGTATAGAATATCACATAATACGGAAGTTATTGCCCTTTTTATAGAACAATATCAGCAGATAAGATGGTAAATCCCAAGAAACTCTGAATACTATAAATAAAAGTAACGAAAAAAATCTATTCCCATATGCATGTTTAAAAGTATATTTGATACAAGCTACAGAAATACTCTAAAGTAAAGTACCAAAATAAAAGAGACTGAGAAAAAACAAAAACTAATCTCGACGCTTGAGCTAGTGAAGTCCAGCATGGTCTTCAATGTCCTCCTGGAAACTTGGAATAGTTTTATATATGTAGCATGATCATACAAGTATACTCAGTAGGGAAGAAAAAGCTACTTGTGCACTAGTGGGGGAATATACTAATTCCCTAATGAGAAAACAGTAGAACCTCAAAGCACCTACCATGGAATACTAACCTGTCCAACCTCACCAGGGCATGATCTCCAAATAACGTGAGTCAAGTAAGGAAGTAGTATAATCCCATCAACATTTGGGTACCCCGCACCACTTTCCAACTGGTTAATTACTCATCCCTAATGACTAACATCTTGATGCTACCACTCTTCCCATACGTAGTCATAATGCCACAACCTACCCGCACACACTTAGGCCTCAAGACACACAAAGTTCTACCGCAGACACCTGGGTCACAATAACTACACCTCTCGCCTGAAGACACCTGGGCCTTATGTCAAAGACACTTTGGAAAAAAAATACTAGCCCGCAAACACCTATTCCTATCATCCACAACAAACCTTCCTGAAGGATTTGGGACTATGGTAAGCCTCAATCCATCACATCCTTCCCAGATATACTCGAGCTGTAAGAACCTAGAAGAGGGTACAAGGAAGAAAGTCAGTAACCATCCTTCCATCCTACCACTAGTATGTTGGGAAAGTCACCCTCCCTAATGAATTGAGGGTGTTTGTTACGTGGTGCTCAACAGGGGTGGGGTGCATATAGAAATCATAAGGAACTACAATTTATATGTATAGGTAATCAAACAATCAGCCTGACCTATGGGTTTCAAACAACCAAACAAATGAGCCCACCATTACCACATATAATACTACCCCTGCATTAACAACCGCACAACATCCACTACCAAGAATAAACCCAACCCCTTTTCATTTAACCGATTTCCATTTATTTATTTAATTGGATTCACCATAAATAATTCCAACGCTACCAGGAAACTGCCAACCATAACCATACAACAACAAAAACAGATTTGCAGTCCCACTGCACACCCCCATTCAATCAATGCCAACTATCATCCTTAAAATATATACCACACAATCATTCTTGAACCTATCCTTACATCCCCATTTCCCAAAAAAAATCTAGATGTATTCCCACTGCATAAAAAGTTCACAACTACACTGTAATCCTACTGCCCAAAGTTACTCTATGTTCATAACACAAACAAAGGAAATTCAACTGCCTACAAGTCTATCCATTCCACAATCAATCAATCTCTCAAACTAGGACATCAACACTCCCCCTTTACCTCCCCACACACAAGACCCACAACAACTACCATTAAGACACAACCTCTCTGTACACAGATACCACACCCTTATCACATAACCAAACAACATAGCATCCAACTACGTCATTTAGCCAAGCACGTTCAGATTTAATGAATAGGGGTTCTTTTATTTCACATTAAATAACATGGTTGATCACAGAATAGTTTTGATCTTCTGGAATCCATTTATTTTACCAATTCTACTTAATTAACCAAATTTAATGTTACATCCATTTATTCAAGCATCTCAACAAAGCAGAACGTCACCAGTGTGAAAATAAAGACCACTAATGGACATGATTTTTAAAAGTATTATAGCAACAATAATCAATAAAAATAAAAAAGGATAATAGATAAAACAAGTAATAAACATCAAACCATCATCAATTCCATGTATGTTATTATAACAGGTCTTATTATATTTTAATCATCCACTTTCCCATCCCTTTTTTATTACTTGTTAAAAAAGGATCCAGCTGTTCTTTATAAAGAAAAATTATTAAACCCACCCCGCAAGATGCACAAATAAAGAGACGCCAAAAAAATACCTAATTGGATGATCAAAGGATCGAACTTCCTTCTTGTTCCAAGAACAATGGATCCCACAAGTAGTTCGAAACTCCAATAAAACTGAGCAAGAGGGGATTTAGCACAAGCACACAACTTGTCTAGAGAGGAAGGATCTAGACGCACTAAGGGGAAATGGAAAACACACTAGGAAGGGAAGATCCGAGCATTAAAGAGCCAACTCCTATATTAAAGTAAGAATGGTTTCCAAAAGTCAGTAACATGGTATCATGGTCAAGATCACATGATTTAGATATCTCAAACCCCCAAAGACATTAGGATATTAAAGATAGAATTAATATCCTTAGAAATTATCTTAAAACACCTAAGGAAGACTTGAAACTCTATTTATGTCAAATAAGATGAAAGAGGGGATAACTTTAGAAAACTTAGGAAACTGAAAATAAAATGGAAATGATTCACCTATGGGTGAGTCACCGATACTGAGACACCGACAGGTGAACTACTAACACGACCTACCAATGCTAAGACACCGACATTGAGCTACTGATGAAATGACTCTCCGGTGTCATGACTCACCGATTCCCTCACACTGATGACATGGCACTGAGGCCCTTGACTCACCGACACCCCGTACTACTGACATTGCGAGTCACCGACACCGACGCCCCGGAATCACCGATGTTGATGCCCCAAGCTCACAAATGTTAATTCCCCTAACTCACCAATGCACTAAAATTTCGATGCATTGGCGTATTCATGCACTAACATGCTGATGAACTGACATGTCGACACCAACATTTCAAAGCTGGTTTTGGAAAACTCTTGGAATGAACTACTATTGAATCCCAGAACACCCTAAAAACTAAATTTTCACAAAGTAAAGGCTCAGAAAAATATGGGTTAATAAACTTACAATGAAGAGAATGTTCTGATTATTGACACTTGGGAGAAAGTGTTTATAAACTTTAAAGCAAAATTGGAGAATGTAATTTTGGGAAATCATAAGTTCAATGAACCAATTAGGGAACCTGAGGAGGAAATAATGAATAATTTCTAAAATCTGTATATAAACTAACATATAGGAAAAAATTTGAGGTCAAAACTATTTAAGGGGGGATAATGTAAGACCTAATATTCTACTTTATTATATAATTAATATATAAAAATAAATATTACACAATGAACATTCTATTATATCATTTTAAAAACACAACACATAGGTTTACCACACAAAACTAAAAACTTACATTCACAGTAATGATTTTACCTAGTGTTAGGGAACACATTAGAATATAGAAAACCACTATAATCCTAAACTCTAGAGGATCATATTCCAAAACAAATGAAAATATATAAAATAATTTATTATTATAAATAAAATAGTAACCAATGGAATGTACATGGTTTCAGAAATAAGTGAAAGTTATGAAGTGTTTTATATATTAGAATGAGGTGTATATATATAAGGGGTAATATGTTCATTAGAAGGGTTGGGTAACCGTTGGAATCATACCCTTAAAATTGAACCATTTTATTTGTAATATAACTATTATACATAAAGTTTCTAACAAAATAAATATAGTAATTTTTAAACAATATGATTAATAATTTTTATGTCTTAGATAAAAAATAACATTTATTAATTTTTTGTTAAAATTTTAAGCACAAAATGAATCATTTTGAAATAAAATAATGATTTTATATAAAAATTAATTTTCATATATATAAGTAATTATTTTCATAAAAAGGTCTACAAATTTAGATTCTTCTTATTGAAATTAACCAATGTTGAATTTTTTATAACTTTATGTGATAACTGAATTTTTAGGTGAATAGTAAAATAATATATTCATATATGGTAAGTATTACAACATCATAATGAATTAGAATAAAGTTATAGAAAATATAATGGTTTTCCCAAATAAAAATATACTTATGTTTTAAAAATATTTTATTTTGTAATGATAAAATTAAATTTCTATGCCTATAATGTTTTCCAAATACTAAAGTATATAATTTTTATTTTAAAAACAATTATTTATAAATAAAAAATATTTTCCATATAAAAAATAGTATATTTTATATGTATTTAGTTTTTAATCTCATAAAAGTCCAAAAATAATCCTTAAATGTGAAATTATATGGTTTAAAACCATGTTAAGTGTAATGGTTTTATATTTTTCCTCAACATAAAGTCTAAGACCTATATTTAGAAATTAAAAAAATCCCTATCATTTTCATTATATACACTCATTTCCTCACATTACCCTCCACTGAAAACCATTCAGAATATATATCATTTTACATCTCTATTATATTTGGTAAGAGACTTTGCTTGGTAAGGGTTTCAAATTTTTCCTATATTCTCTCTTGAAATAGGTCATATGAGTTTTTATCAAGAGAATTAGTGAAGTAAGGATTCTAAAAACACTTGTATGAATTTAAATTTAAAGATCCAAAACCCTAAGGATATAAATAGTTAATTCTCAATCTATTAGAAAGGATATAACATGTTAAGGGTCTATTGAATTCCCTAGAATTTCCTTATGTAACAATTTTGGGTTTCTTTTTTACAAATCCATGATTCTATCAAAAAATCACATTTTTCATTTATTGTTGACCCTAATAATCTATTATAATGGAAAAATATATCCATTTCATAATATTCAGGAGGTAATTTTACTATCATTACTTTAGTCTCTAACCATTTTATTCATATGACTGGTTTTCAATAATACCCATTTATGATGTAGGTATCCCAGTCTAGTATACCGCAATTAAGAATATTTTCCATTGAATTATGAAAATATTATAATTTATAGTATATTTGCATATATTAACCTTTATATACATGTAAATCATTTTAATATGGAATCTTTGGTAATCCTTATTCCCATTTCTTCTTTATAGACAAGTATTGAATATTAAGACACGTGTATGTAAATGGTTCCTTTTAACATTATTAAATATAATGTTAGATAAACATTTTCATATGATTAATTCATTGGACTTGTTATTTTATGTATGGGAAAAAAATTATATATCCACTTGATGCATTAGTAGGTATCATGAGACATATTAGTTTTGTGTATTTGGGGTATTCCTACCCAATTATGTATGATTTTTTGGAACAATTCCTTAATGATATAGCTATAATTACTTGGTTGAGGACTTGATGGTATGATTAATATGTATGTAATTATTCATTACATCCCTGAAAAAACATTTTTTATCAATTTAATTATTTATTCTTTTTATTATGTACTCTAAGGATATCTTTTTATCAACTTCAATTTATTTTATAATTCATTCCCACCATATTTTTTACATCTTTATTATTCAATTTTGGCTTCGATTGCATGATACCCATTAGTGAGTATCGAATCTCACCCCTATATTTTTTCCCTTTTCCCCATGAATCCAAGAAAATTATGTTTTATGTATAAGTATATCCTCAAAGGAATAATGATGTTTCACTAAATTTTATGTTATATTTTTAGTTTTTGAATGTAATTGCATGATCATGTATGAATCTTGTATTCAAATACTAATAAACTATTGGATCCTCTATAATGTAATTTCTTTTATTTTATGCCAATGTAATAAAATAAACATCCATTTGAGGTTTCTCGAGTTTGGGTTTTTTTTTTGTATTAGAGTAAGTTTATTAAAATCCTTGGAAATAATATTTAGAAGAACAAATTTCAAGAATATAAACATTATAAAAAACCTTTATGATATTCAAAAAAAATCTAGATTAATTTACAAATATTGTAATTTTACATTTTAATTCAATATTCATAGTATTATAAACTAATAAAGTATATATCATTTTTTATGAATGGTTCCTAATGGAAGTAATGTAAATCATATCAATACTTGAAATAAAAGTATATATTTACCTCCTAAAAAATTCAATGAGGTTAGTGTTGGATTTAGGGAGATCAAAAATATATAAAGGAATTTGACCTAGGTTATGAATAATAACCTTGGTAATATGGAACAAACTATTTCTTGACAATATAGTGTAACAATATTGGATCTATTTATGGGGTTTAAATATCTTTCATTCAGTGAATCCACTAATCTATTAGAAGATACAAAAATTAATCAATACCCTATAAAATATATTCCCAACTTTTTCATATAGTGAGATAGAAATGGTAATCATGGAATTATATCTTCTAATGTGTGATACTAATTAATTATGGTCACTGATTCAAAAAAATGAGGAGGAACAAATAGAAAGAACGGAATAGAATTATTTTTTGGAAATATTCCTTGAAAAGTAATTCCCTCATAAACTATGTGATGAAAAGGAAAGGAAATTTTCAAATTTAAGAAAAAATAAAAAGAAAATGTTTTTTAGTATGAGTCTAACCTTACACAGATGCTAAGACATGATGAAGATTATATATTCAATCCTAAAACAATGATTAATTACCTATTTGATGGATTAAATATAATATTTTGACTAAATTTTTTATCTTAACCATTTTCCTCAAAATATAAGATAGTGAGAATTGTAATCACTGTGGAGAAAGATTTCAACAAGTAGTATATTTTCAATGAAAATATAGAGAATAAGAGGGAATATAATCTACATGTTTGATGAAGTCTGGTAAAAGAAAATAAGGGATGGGTAGAATTTACATCATATCATAAGACACATAGACATTCTTTAGTTAAAAATTATTATTATATCTATGGATGAATTTTAAGTAATCTTTAGAATTTATTGGATCCAAAATTATAATAGAATAATTTAATACTAATAGATCGAATTTAAATTTTTTAAAAGAGGTATTAAATACCTAGTTTTTAGAGGGGAGAATTTATTATCATAGACTTATTATAAGTCACCTCTAGTAGCTCAACTTAATGAAATTATTGGAGAATAAGAAGAGTAAATGAAGTCTATGGATGAGAAGGATCTCATAATAATGAAGAATGTGTCTATTTTTCAAGAATACATCAATTTGTTTACTGTGGAATTTTATAAACATCTACTAAATTGTGAAGTTGCATTTTCCATTGAAATCCTACCTGATAAAAAACCCATACTCAATACTCTATATATATGGTCCTCTATAGAATTGTTGGATATGCAGCAATAACTATATGAGTTATATGATAGTGGATTCATGTAAATATCTTTATCTCAGTAGCCCTGAGTCAGTGCCTCATTTTATTACATTAGCATGAGATATAAGAAAGCACATCCCAATGGACCGAATAGTTTTGTAGTCTAGGTAAACTAGATATATATTTAAAATTAAAATTAAATTTTAGGCAATAAATACCAAAATTATTTTCTTTGAGAACAACATTATTCATATTTGTGTAACCCTGCATATCGGTTATAAAAAACTTCTTGGAAACCTAGGGGAAAACAAAACATTAGGAAGGGGTGAGATAAAATTCTTAGTAAGGGTAAGTATGTAGTGTAAGCCTTCAAAAATAATAAATAACAAATATGGATAGGTAAATAAACGAAACACATTCCATTAAATCAATAACTTGTTCATAATACATCCATAAAAAATTATGATCAAATAATGCCATAGAAATAATCACATGAGTTGGAAACTAAACCATTGATATTAAACTAATATAATAATGACATGGAAATAAATTCCTACTCTCATAAATATTGAACTAATAATGGCCAACATTTGAAACATATTGTCAAGGATTTTCCCTAATAATCAAACAACATAAAGTCATAGTTCTAATAATATTATAAATGGGCAAGTCCTTGGAAAAAACCCATTATAGATTTTCTCATGAGACCTACATATGAATAAAGGGGATATAGCGGTCCCCACCTGTAACTTAAAAATTACAATACATTCCTCATGATGTATAAATAACAAAACTAAAAAAATTAATAACTTTATATATTAAAATAACTAGTTATAATGTATATAAATAGTCCCTTTGCCAAACTGATCATAAACCATCCAAATAAATATGATGAATAATATCATTAGATAGAATCATTAAAATAATATTTAAAAAACAATTTCGACATGGATGGAAATATTTAAAGATATTATAAGAATATTTATTGAGTAAAATAACATTTTCACTTTGTAAATCACTTATGTCTATAATGTCATATGATTATAAAATAAAATATTTTCTTTGAAAATAACCATGTAAGATTTTGAATGAATATAAAAATAATTTATGTGTTATGATGATGGGAAATTTCACTCACTTCTTCTAAGTTAAAAATATATTCCTTTACTATTTTTCTGAAAAAGTCTCAAAGAACCTTGTTTAGAAAATAACCAAACATAACATCTGAAACATTTTTTCAAAAATAAAAAATGAGTATAGATGACATTTAAAAATAATAGCATGATTAAAAAATAATTTTTGATAACATTTTTATCAAACATGTACATGGAAGAGAAATATTCCCCATTAGATACTTTAATAGAAAAAATACCGAATAAAGATGAGATTATGAAATAAACCCTTAACACTTTGTAATCAGTTGAATTGTAGGAACCATGAAATAAATAACTTGAACTTAAATATTAAATACCATGAATAGAAACATATTTATGATATAATATATCAAATTTCAGAATATATACCTCAAAAAATGAATTTTTGGTTAATATAACATATATCTCATGGAAATAAAAGTGAGATGATAAAATCTTACCTTGAGTTTCCCTTTAGTTAAACTTGATCTATCCTCATTTATAATGATTTTATTAATGTTTTTAATTTAGAATATAACCATATTCATATTCTTTATTTCCTATATTATCCTCTTATATCATTTTATCACCTATTTGTTAATAATATTTCATTATTACCCATGTTTCAGTTGTTATCTACTTTATATTTCTTATGCATGTTTTGTCATGTAAATCCCAATTCATGTAAATAGGATATAGTTAATTCATATCCATAATGATATTATGGTCATATATACCATGTTTATAAATTTTTATAATCATTATATAATGGAAAAATAGAAAATTAATCACATCGCATCATGGTGATGGTAGGTCGTATGTATGAACGAGCGACAATGTCATTCCATTAATGGTGAAAGGGTAAGTAATTGAATGGAATATTAATTTCATAAAAATAAATATGAGGTCATAGTTATCACATATATCCACTATTTCCATCATAATACCCATCCAATTAAATTGGTGATGAAAAAAAATTACACCGCAACATGGAGATGGCAAGTCGCACGTACACACACGTGGTGCTTTCATTTTTTATAAGATATAAAAAGGTGAAATATGGTTTTCTATAATCATAACAAAATAGAATAATATATATTATATTGGGTATATTATTTTAGTATGAAAAAAATAAAGTATAAGATTAAATATAGTTGAAAGAGTCAATAAATATGATTACCTACTCTTAAAGAATCCTCATTTGGATCTCCTCTTTCGGACACTAAGGTGGGTCTTTTGAAGAGACCAACAACTCCAGAACCTCGATAAGAATTTTTGAAAGATAAATGTTCAGGATTTTTGGGATCTAAAAAGATCAATGTACATTGAATAATTTAGGGAGGAGGTTCCCTTTTATAATTGAAGTGAGAGGCTCTTTCGGAAACTCTCTAAATAATAAATTAATATTAATTATTTTTTATTCATAAATGGAACCAAAATGAGTTATTTATTATATAATATAAATATTAGTCAAAATAATATCATGAAATAAATTTTAAAAAAGTTTAGTTCACATTATTACACTTATAATATGGTTTTAACCTTATTTAACCATTTTAACTCTTACCATGAAACCATGGAGTTTTACTCTTTAAGGGAAAATATTGTTACTATAAAATGAAAAAATAATTATAAATTAGTGATGGAAGTAATTTTAAAAACTATAACAATAATTTTTTCAAATTTTAATAATTTAAAAAAAATATATCATGTAATAAAATATTATTTATTTTAAAATACCATTAATGTCAATTTTGACACTATTCATTATTTTAACTTTTAAAAATATCAAGAAATCATGATATCTTCAAAAACCTATTCCAATACATCCCTAAAATTTCAATATAATCTATAAAATTCATTTATTACATTTATTATCTCAAATTTTATTTATTTTAATATTATTATTATTATTATTTTGATAGTTTCAATAATAAAATAATTACAGCATCATTGTTGGGAAATAATTTAAGCTAATTATTTTTTCCCTAAATAATAAAAATAAATTATCATGATGAAGAAAAATATTTTATCTTTAAAAATAATATTTATGGTCAAACATATCTTCATAGTGACCATGTATTGAAAATGTTATACTTATTAAAAACATTATTGAGACAAGTTTGACTTTTCTTAAAATAAAATGCTATAAGGGGATTAAATTCATCCAAGTGGCAGAAAGGGGTATAAAATTAAGTCCATGGATTATATTATTCTAAATTTACTCATAAAATAAAAGTGTGGCAAGTTTTAGGATGATTTTAGAATATTTTTCATAATTATTTTTTCCATTAATTACCTGATTTACCCTTTACTACGGTAATAAATATTGCAAAGGTTACTATTCATATTACCCAGAAATAAAAGGGACTTATTTACTAAAATTAAACCTTATGATTCCAAATATGGAATCCATTTTTTCAAAATTAAAAACAGATAAATGGTTAAAATGAATATAAATTAATCTTATAGATGGGGTGAGAAAGCTAGTTTTTAAAGTGAAAATGTTCCAAAGTTTACTAAGTTTTTATATCCAATTTCAGTACTAAAATGATTCAAATGGAATAAATAGGGTTAATAGATATATGATTGATCTAATTTTTCTTTAAAACCAATTTAAAATATAATTTTACTTTATAAATTATTTAGATGAAAATCCTATTTTCAAATAAAATGGAGTATTTTTTACTATTCATAAAAAATAAATATTTTCTTAAAAATACCAAGAAAACGCAATATGATAGATTTCAAATTTTTAATTTAAAAATGAAGTTTATTTTTTCAAATTAATTTTTTAAAAGTTTAAAAATTATTTTTAAAACATTTATTCCATTAAAAGGTGACAAAAGTGACTTTAGAAAAATGTAGCTTTTTATACATAATATTTGATTTGTTATTATCATATGCATAAAAAATATATTGGATGAATATCAAAAAATTTGATTAAATATAATATATATATATATAATTTAATAATGTGTTTAATAGTATTCATTCTATCAAATTTAACTATTAGGTTATAATAATATTTTATTGTTTGTTTAAGTTGGGTGTCGTGTGCAATGCACGCTATTGAAAATATTAAATTTAAAAAGATACATAACATAAAATCTTGGGGCGTTATATTCTCTCCACCTTCAATAAATTGATTCCTTTAAATTTAAAATTTCACTTCTAAAATCAAAGGTTCATAATTAAAAATTCCATTTTGGGAAACCCACATCATAAATAGGGTTAATAAAATATATTATTAATAAGAAGGAAATCAAACACAAATTAAAAAAATAAAATTAAGCTTTAAAATAGGAAAAAATTCATGGGATGTAAAAAAATAGACATGGAATAGAAATATAACTATAAATTTATAATATAGATTAATATAAAACTTGTTCATTATAAATTTAACCATCACAAACCTAAAGAGTTATAATGGGTCAAAAGACCGTTGATTTCTCATAAAGAGAAGTAAATGGATAATGTTTTTGTTCCAAAATCACTTTTTCTAGAGTTTATGGATTATTTTACTATTCATATAAGCACTTGATAAAATAAACTTACTTGATTACTTTCAATTTCATAAGAATAATCTCATCCTTAGGTTGTGCTTCAGTCTATTTTTACTTAATCCCTTACACCAGGAAATGAATGTTAATGATTAATTTTTCATACTTTAATAACACATGAAGAATCTAATAGTCCTCATGTCATTCTTTCATCCTCTAAATATTTATCAAAAACTAAATGTTTATAAAAGGTTGTCCAATATGATAAATCATACTTTAACCTAAAACAATAATATCCAATGTTCAACTTAATTTGTTGCTTAAGTAGATACCTTAAGACTCATTCAAAATACTTCTATCCAAATTCAAAGTCCAAAAATTTATAAGGAAGTTCTCTATGTTTTCAAAATTAACTTAACTCTAGAATCCCAAAACAACATACTATAGCTATTATTATATCATACCAAATATTTTATGACCTTAAAACCTTAATAAAAGCTTTCATGCTTCAAAATACTTAAATAATAAGTAATACAATAAATTCCTTACATATTTCATGATTCTTAAAAATAGAAAAAATACTTTTAAAACATAATTCATGAATCCAAAAACACAAATACTTTAATTATTCCACTTTTACTATAGTAATAGTATAACCACGACCTTGATATTTTTTCTTCTTATAAGATATATTACCTTGATTTTTGGGGAATTAATTTTCATATGTTCCCATGACCTTACAATTGAGACATTACAAATTTGAAAATTATTTCTTTTCCTTACAATTGTGATCATGGTGGACTTTTTTACCATACTTAAACCAAAAGCCTTTTAATATTAAGCATGTAACTTAGTGGTTTCTTATACAAGTATCACAATTGTGAAAATAGGTATTTACCATCTTCCTCATTTTCCTTTTGAGCATTTACCTGGGTGTTTCCTTCCAAAATTATCAAATGTTGGAAAATGATTCTTTCCCTTAATCCATTTATCTATCTCTTACTCATTCATTCTCTTCTCCTTTTTCTTTCCCATAAAGTCATATAACTTATAAAATTATTTTTATGTTTATATTTCACATGAGACAATATCTTCATATAATGAGAAGCTCTGGATAACCTAGGCCCTTTAGAGGAATGGATTTAACCTGTAAAATAAACTATCAGTATCACTCCTTCGGTTATGTATGCATTCCACAACATGCTTTTCTAATCTTGAAAAGTTTTTTTCAAATATAGAAACATTATAATCCTTCTTTTTATCTTATACTCAAGAATTGTGTTCCCATATATTATAAAAGTTAATGAGGGAAATGTTTTTTCAAGAATATTTCCTTAAAATACTTACATTCCATGTTTTTTATTTCCCCATCCTCTTTAGTGTTTTGAATAATTGACCACCATCAACCTGTATCTCTAAAGAAATGATAAAATTCCTTAACAACCTTATCCCTTTCATTACATACCAAATAAATAAATATATTTTCTAAATAACATATCTATTTCTCGGATAAAATGGATTTATAGTCCCATTATAAGTCAGAGGTTGTTTTTTCATGAAACAGTCTAACATTGTTACACCACATTATAGATCAGGATTTTAGATATAGGTAAGGTTATTTATCATAACATGAGCCACCTATCATGGTATAGTTATATGTTTTTCATATCTAAAATCATCTCCAGCTCGAGATTCATTATCTTGACTCTAAGTAAAATCTATACAAGATTTGACATTGTTTTCATTCCTTCTTCTTTGATATATTTATAAAACAAATGGATTACACTTTATTAGATCATAACATTATAAAAAAAATGTATAATAACTGAACTAGTAAGTCACATAACCTAAATTTAATTTTTTGTAATAACTAATCTCTGAATCGTAAATGTAATTTATTTGTATATATTTACTAATTTTTTCAAAGGGTTTTTATCTAAATATATGTCTTGATAAAACTAGTTCCAATGGTTTTTAATAAACTTTCTCTAATACAAACTTTAAAGATCCCAACCTTAGTAGCCCAGATCCAACGCCTTACTATATTACATTAGCATAAGGTATAAGAAATTACCACCCAAAGTACTGAATAGTTTAGTACCCTTGGTAAACTAGATACATATAGGAAATTCAATTTTCATTTTAGAAAATAAATACAAAAAAGTATTTTCTTTTAAAACTCTATTATTCCCCTAAGCATACCCCTGAATATAAATCAAAATAAACTTCTTGGAAACCAGGTGAAATATAAAAAAGAAAGGGGTGGTATAAAATTCATAGTAAGGGTATGTATACCGTGGAAGTTATCATAAATTAGTGATAAAAATTATGCCAGGGTAAATAACTGAAACACATGCCATTTAATCAATAACATGAGCAAAATATGGACAAAATAAAAGACGGTAAAATAATCCCATATATATAATCACATGATCTAGGAACTTAACTGTGGATATTATACTAATAAAATAATCACATTGAAATAAATAACATGTCTCATAATGATGTAATGTATAATGTCATACATCTGGAACATACTGTCGATGCTTCACACCAAGAATCAAACAACTTCAATGATTCATGCCAAGAATCTTATAAATGGGTAAGGCCTAGGAAAAAACAATTCTATATTGTCTCATGAGACCTACCTATGCATTAAAAGTCTATATGGGTCCCCACCCATCACTTACTAAGTCCAATTCATTACTCAGATGAATAAGTAATACAACTGGAAAAAATAACAAATGTTTGTGTTAGAATAGCTATTTATACGGAATATCAATACTTACCCATTAAAACTGATCATAAACCATAAAAATAAATATTATTAATGTTATAATTATATTAAATCCTTAACACAATATTTAACAAAGAATATTTAGATGGATTAAAATATTTTAAAGATATTATTGGAATATTTCTTAAGGAAAATACTTTTTTCCACTTTAGAAATAACTTATGTTTAAAATGTTGTTAAGTTATAAAATAATATATTTTCTTGGAATATAACAATTTAATATTAAAAATTAATCTTAAAATAATTATTTTATTCAGAATATGGGAAAATCATCTCACGCTGTATAAGTTAAAAAAATATTTCTCCCGTATTTTTTCAGAACAACATCAAATAACATTGTTAAGAAAATGATAAAATATACAATTAAAACCTTTTTATAAAAAGTAAATCATGAATGTAAATTAATTTAAAAAAATAATTGGAAGATAATAAATTCATTTTAAAAACTTTTTATAAAATATGTACATCAAAGATAAATATTACCCAGTGGAGTCCTTAACATAAAAAATCTCAAATAATGATGAGATCATGAAATAAACCCTTACCACATTGTAATCAGTAAAATTGTATTCCCCATGAAAGAAATAATTCAAGTGAAACTTTTATATAATTAATTTAAATATATTCATGATATAATATATCAAATATACCACAAAAAAGGAATATGTGGTGAATATGGCATATGTCTCGTGGAAGTAAAAGTTAGATGAGAACCCCTTACATTGAATTTTCCTTCAGTTGAACATGATTCAACCTCATGTATAATGATTTAAATCATGTTATTAATTTATAATACAACCATTTAATATATATTATATCATACATGATGCTTTAATATAAACTTATCACCCATTTGTTAGTAATATTTTTTTATTACCCTTCTTTCATGTGTTAACCGCTTCATTTTTCCTATGCATGTTTTGTCATGTACGTCTCGATTCCTGTGAATATTATAGATTTAATTAATCTATATAATGATATTAAGTTCATAGATACCATATTTATACATTTTTATAATAATTCTTTAATGTTTAAAATGGATAATGAATTGCATCGCATCATGGAGATGGTTGGTCGTACGTATACACGAACGATGGTATCATTACCTTAATGGTGAAATAGTAAGGAAGTAGATGGTAAATAATTTTTTTAAGAATAAATATTATATAAAAATTATCAATTATATCAATTATTTAAATCATTATACCCATCTAAGTAAAGGGGTGATGAAAAAAATTTACACCTCAGTATGGACAAAGTAAGTCGTATGTATGCACATGTGGTGCTTTATTTTTTCATAAGATGGATAAAAATTGGAATTTGGTTTTACCATAATCATAAAAACACCTCATAATATCTATGATACTGAATTTGTTATTTTATAATGAAAATAACACATGAAAAGGATGTTTAAAGTGTTAGTAAAGATGATTACCTTCTCTTAAAGAATCCTCCTTTAGATCTCCTATTAGGGGCACTAGGGTGGGTATTATGAGGATAAAAAACCTCAAAAACATGTTCAATAAAGTTATTAAGATAAATGGTAATGTTTTTGTGAATATATATGGCTCAAATTAATGTGAGTAAGTGAGAAGGGATTTTCCCTTCTATAATTGAGGTGAGGAGCACTTTTGGAAACTCTCTAAATATTAAATAAAAATTATTTTTAAATCCGAAATGGATAAAAAAAGAGATATTTATAATATAATATGAGTATTAGTCTATATAATCTCATACAATAATTTTTTGACAATTTTAGTTTACATTATTACCCTTATCTTTTGATTTTAACCCTTATTAACCCCTTTAACTCATATAGTGACAACATGGATTTTTACATATTGAGGGTAAATATGGTTACCATAAAATTTCAAATGAAACATAAATGAACTATGGGTAAAATTTTAAACATTATTAGAATTGTTTATACTAATTTAATAATTTTATTAATTTTTTATCATTTAATAAAATATTGTTTATTTTAAAATATCATTAATGTGAATGTTGACACTATTTAGTACATTGACTTTTAAAAATATAATTAAAACAATATATCTTTAAAAACTCTCTTAATACACCAATAAATTTAAATTTTCATATATAAATAAATTTTATGACATTATTTATCTCAAATTATATTTATTTCAATATTTTTAATATCATTTATTTGATATTTTCATTAATAAAATAATTATTGCAGCACTATTGTACCAACATTTAAGCTAATTATTTCATCCCTAAAAAATAAAAATAAATTATCATGTTTAAGATAAGTATTTTATATTTTAAATTACTATTTATGGTTGAATATATATTTTTCATGACCATATATTAAAATTTTTATACTTATTAAAACCATTATTGTGACGAGTTTTAATTTTCCTAAAATAAAATACTATTTGGGGCCTATAGTCGTCTAAGTGGATCCAATGGGTCATAAATTCGAAAAAATTATGATTTGTTTCAAAACCCACTCATCCCATAAAATTAGGGCAATTTTTAGTGTGATTTTATAATCCTTATCATAATTATTTTTACCCAGAATTACTTGATTTACCATTAATGGTGCTAATAAAATTCACTAAGGTTACAATTCATATTGTCAAAAAATAAAAGGAAACTATTTATTAAGTTTGGAAAATATGATTCCAAATATATATTCAATTTTATTAAATTCATAACACATAAATTGACATATTAAATTTAAAAATGATCCCATAGATGGGGTGATAAAATGGTTTTTTAAAGTGAGGATGTTTAAAAGCTTACAATTTTTTAAATCTAAATTCAATATAAAAATGATTCAAATGACATAAATTGGATTAATAGATTTATAATTGATCTAATTTTATATTAAATCAAATTTAAAATAAAATTTAACATTAAAAATTATTAATATGAAAAGTAGGCTTTCAATTAAAAAATAGTATTTTTTACTATTCACTGGAGACAAATATTTTCTAAAAAATACCAAAAATCCACCCTAAAATAATTTTGACATTATTATTTTAAAAAATAAGTTTTATTTTTCAAATAAAATTTATAAAAGTATAAAAATTTATATTTAAATCAAATTCTCTATAAAAAAACAAAACTACCTTTAAAAAAATAAAGATTTTTATACATAAAATTGGATTTTTTATCATATTATGCCTATAAAATATGTTGGCTGAATTTTAAAATATTTGATTGAACATATAATATATAAAATTTCATAATTTAGTTAATAATATTCATTCCTTCCAATATAACGGTTAAAATGTAATAATATTTAAGGATTCATTTAAGTTGGGTGTTGTGTGCAATGTAAGTTATCGAAGCGATTAAATTTAAAAAGAGACATACCATTAAATATAAGGGTGTTGCAATTAATATACCCTAGTATTTCAGCTTATTCAGACCATTTTATGTATGTGAAAAATAAATATGGGACTCTGTGGTTGTTCATCAACTATAGATAAATCAATTCCATTGTTATAAAGAACGAATATCATTTACCATGCACTAGTTACTTTCTAGATCAAATTTAAGGTGGTAAATACTTATCAAAAATAAATATTTATTTTGGATATCATCAATTATTAATTAATAAGGATGATATACAAAAAACAACATTTCATATAAGGTATATAAACATTATGAGTTTAAAGTTCTACCCTTTGAATTAACTAATGCACCCCTAGAGTATGGATTTGATGAATATAGTAATCAAGGATTATATTGACAAATTTGGGTTATTATTTATTGATGATATGTTTACATACAATAAAATCTATAAATATAATGAGAATAATTTATGAATCATTCTTGAGACTCCTATAAAAAATGTGTTATATGAGAACTTTAGTAAAAGTAAATTTTTTCTTTAGTAAATTTATTTCCTTGTCCATATTGTCTCCAAGGATGGAATATTTGTAAACCCTTCAAAGAACAAGTTAGTCAAATAATAAAACAAACAAATTAATATAACTAAGATGCATATTATCCATGGTTTATCAAGTAAATATTGGTTTTTTATGCAAAATTCCACTCAATTATAATTTTTTTGACCAAGTTATCATGTAAAGGGGTTAAACTTGACTACTAAAATGAATGTGGAGAAATTTTTGGGGAACTAAAGATTATAATGGAAAATTAACTGATATTAAATTTACCATTATGGAAATAATTATTTATAATTTATATTGATACATATAATAAAGGACTAAGGTGAATCATTATGTAAAAAAGATATAGTTACCGATTATCAATCAAGAAAATTAAAGACCCATGAGTAAGAATTTTAACTAATGATATTGAGTTAGAAATTGTATTATTTTCCTTAAAATATAAATAAACACTACCTATATAGTGACAGATGTGAAATATATATGGATCATAAGAATTTTAATTATATATTAACACATAAAGATCTAAACATTAGTCGAAGGGGAAGTCTAGAAATACTCAATAACTATGAATTCATGATACAATACCACCCATGTAAGTAAAACAAGGTAGTTGATGAATTGAGAATGAATGATCATGGATTTTGTCTATGTTGAGGATAAATAAGGATCCAATATTCATGAATTTAGTAAATATTGATTTGTAAATTCCTAAGGAAGGGAATACATCATTCCTTTTTAATGTGATTGACTAATCATAAATACTGGAGAAGATAAAGAAATCCCTACAAAGATGAAAAACTATCTAAAAATTAGTTCTAATCCATAAATGATGTAAAACTTAAGGACTTCATCTATGAACATATTTTTTTGAAGTTTGAAAATAGAATATGTTTTCCATCAATATCTAATATAAAGAGGGTACTTCTAGAATAATCTCATGTATTAAATATTTTTATACACCTAGGTAGTTTCAATATGTTCATGGATTTTAGAGAACATTTCTAGTGGGACAAAAATAAATTATGAAACTACTAACTTTGTGTCAAGATTATTAGTGTTCCAATAACTAAAGTCTGTGAGACAATATCCTAAGGGTTTCATGAGACCGATCCATATACTAAAGTGGAAGTTAAATAATTTTAAAATTTAATTTTAAGGGGCATTCCAAGACATCTAAAAGTAATGATGATATATGGTACATTGTGGATCACCTTACCATGTCTGCTCATTTACTAGAAATAAGAGAGGATTAAACCCTTTAGTTTATTTCAGGCCTCAATGTAAATTATTTTTTTATAATTAATCACACACCAATACAAATTTTATGTGATTATGAGCCTGGTAAAATATATAAATTTTGGAAGATTATTAAGAATTCTTTGAACACTAAGATACATTTTAGCACTTTCAATCATATGTAAATATATGGGTTGTCTAAATGGGACATCCAAATGTTATGTGGCATATTGGGATCATGCAAACTTTAATTCCAAGGAACATGGGTGTAATAAATAAATTTGGTGTAATTTTCATACAATAATAACATTAATTTGATTATACAAATGGATCTGTATGATGCCGTGATGGGAAAACTATTCCACACTCCATCCCGTTGGGATGAAGTTAGAAAAAGGAAACTAGTTGGTCTAAAACTAAATGAATAGGTAATGGAGAAAGTGAATTTTTATTACCATTTATATATTCCCCAAACCTTGCTAAAGTAAATGATAACTACCATGTCTCAATATTTTGAAAGTACATATCTGACCCCCAACATACCTACTTACTCTCAAAAAATAGAACTGGAACCAAACTTGAATTTAAATGAAGACTCTACCCAAATTCTTGAAACTAGATAGAAACAGTAATATAATTTGAAAACTAAATTGGTTAATATATTTTAAATAAATCATAAGTTATAGTAGGAAATGTGGGAACCAGGGAGGAAATGATAAATAATTTCCCAATCTATTTATGGATCGATGTATATCACAAATTTTGAGGAAATATTGTTTAATGGGGAAATGTATGACCCAATATTATATTATAGTAAATAAAAAAACATTAAAAATAACAATTTCATAATACATATTCTTTTAATTCATCATAATTGTAAAACACATCAATGTATATATCAAAACTGGAAAATTATACTCACAAATACTACTACAGACTGGCCTTGGGGTCCATATAACTCAGCTTCTAAACTAGTCTTCCCTAAGGCCCAAAGGAGTTCCTGATGCCCGTGGGTTGGAAACTATTCCTTAGGTAATACATAACATACCATGGGAATGATTTTATTTATATAATAATATAAACAATAAGTGGAAAATAAAATGTAAAAATAACATATTGGAAATAAGTATAACTAAAAATACAATAAAAATGATATAACTGATACGTGAATAAAGGAAAATTAAAAATAAGTATGCAAGATCCAAATAATATGATAAAATAGATGAAATTCCCCAAAAAAATGACTAAAACATCCATAGAAAATCCCCAAAAATACCCCAAGTGACCCATGACCACCATCAAACCAAACATCTCTCCTACATGATCAAAGGATGTGAATTAAACTAAAAAATGTGTAAATTTAAAAATATAGATTTGATATTTCACCGTAATAGGTCGAAAAAACCTACTAAATCTAAGCTATCAGTTTCAAAAAATATCCTAAAAACGATTTTGAAATATAGTAGAAAAATAAACATTTTTCATATAGAAATAAAAAAGGAACAAAAACATGTTATAAGTGTTTTAAAACTCAATTTCTAGGATTTTAATTAAATGAAAACAATTTTTTATAAAATGAGCCCTCTCATAAAATACCTTTTATCCAAACCATTGTTTTATATTTTCAATTTAAACACATTTTACAAACACATCTTTTAGAAATATATATTTTAAAACTTGAAGAGGTTTCCTATTTTCACCCAGTTTTCCAAAAAATTCTTGAAAAAAATTACACTTCCATAAAACTAGACACATCAGCCAAATACCATGTTTTAAAAATCCATGTACACTAGAGTTTCAAAATCTATCCAAATCCACCTTTACATTCAAAAAACTATAAAACTATTTAGAAGTAAACCTTTCTAATTTAAATAATTGCCTTCAAACACATTATTAAAACTATTTAAAGTAACTTTAAAATTGTACTAAAGTTTTCCTTCTTTTAAAACCATTCACAATCCCCTTTAAAATATTTTAAAATTAAACCACCCAAAGAGGGAAGGAAGTACATATTCTGGTTCCACTATGTCATGTCAGACAATGAGGATAAACAAAAATAACATATATTCCAAATAATAATGAAATAATTGGGGAATATAATCTATAAAAAAGATAAATCTTCTAAATTATCCTTAATGGCATATCAATTCTGTGGATCTAACCAATGGGATAAAAAAAATGGGCACAAGCATTATTTATAATACCCATAGGTTCTCATAGAACTTATCATATTGACCAAATTTGGAGTTTCTCTCTTTCCTCCCTCGGATCTCATAGTCCCCACTGGGGATCTCTTTATCCCTACTCACCATGACCTCACTTCGTCTTAAGGAGTAAATGTCCCTATTATAGGATCACTGAGTTCTTAGGCAATGTTCCCCCACAAAGTTCAATATTGGTCAAGGAATCAGCTGGCAATAACACCTACCACATCCTCCAAGGTCTACCCTGACAAATCAAATGAGGTGAACACAATCAGTCATCATATTGATCAAATTTAAATCATTTGAATTCACACACACCCCACATACCGTAACCACATAAATAATTATCCCCAATTACATAAAAAAACAAGAAAAAATATATTAATGCATAAATAATAAACATCCTCTCATGGTATCACGATCGCCCATGGGAATACAAGATTCACAAGGGGATTAAGTGGTTCTCAAACCGTTTATCAAAACTCACTCTTCCCAAAATTAAAAATAGGTTTTTTCTTTTAACAACATTCTTGTAATTCCAAGATAACTCACCCTTTTCAAAATCCATCTCAGTCTATAATTGAGACCAATTTCTAAAACAATTCTTGAAACCCATTTTTAAATCCAAACATCCATCAAAAACACATTTTAAATCTCTAAAATCCATGATGAGATTTTAAAATACTATCCACATGGGATAAAACACCTTTTTGAAACCAACCAACCCTCTTCGATGATTACAAAAGATTCAAACACCTCAAAAATTTGATATTGAAATCAATCGTGGTCATTAAAATGTTTCAAATATAGAACATAAGGGTTAACACACCCCCTTTAAAATCAAACAACCCATGTAAAATGTATTAAATACTCTCAAAACACCCAAGATCTTAGTTGGAAAGGCAATTAATTCAAGAATTAGTTTTAATAATTTCAACATCGTTATTTCCTTCATATTAAATTTAAGAATTTTCACAAACACTTAGCATGAAATCTCATTTCATTATATAGTTTAAAATCACTATTAAATAAATTTAGAACCTCATTGGTCATACATATATGTTTAATTTAAATTAAAACCATTATAAACCCAACTATCATTTTATTCCATGAAATATAAATCAACAAAAACGAAATACCTACCTCAGTTCAACATCTTTCCTGGATGAAGTTTCCACATACAATGAACAACTCTCACAAAAGACAAGATGTCACCTCTACTACCCTACGCAAACAATGAACAATTATTCAAACTAATCCCTGCTCTAAAATCATCAAACATCAACATTAAGGTTATTTATAAGAACTAAAAATGTTTATAATGAAATAATAGAATATATCAATATGTTTAAGGGAAAATTCTATAAACAAAATTACATGAAGTCAAGGTATAAGGAAACCAAAATTAAAGAAGGTGGGAGGGAACTCACAAGGAGGGTGTTCCTATTCTTTTTTAACAAGCGGTAGAAAAGGGGTGGAGGATTAGAATTAAGAATGAGAAGAAACAATAATTTTACTTTTCAATAAATATGGGCAGGTCGCATGATTTGGAACATGGTTTTCCAAACCGTGAATTAATCATGCATAAGGGACTGTCTATCCAAACCATTCTCACATGATTAACATGTGACCCTACATTTTTGGACAAACCATACACAATTCATTTCAAATAGAACTATCAATAGAAAATCATAATCACATGCTTGTTGCATGGTTTCCCAAACCATCTATAATCTATGCACCACCACCCCAATCCACAATAGAACCTGCATGGTTCTTCTTATAAATCACATGGTTTAGGAATCAACCATGCACTTCCCTTGAATAAAAATCACGATCAAAAAAATTAAAAAATTTATTTTTAAGGGTATATGTATCGTTCTTATAAATATTGAGTGAAAACCAAGAATATCAATAAAAATAAAAATTTCTATATTTCATCCAAAAACTCTATGTAAACTTAAAATAACCACCAAAATCATAAAATAATATAAAATAAATTGCACGGTGACATTGTGGGTGTCACAATTCTCTTCACCATTCCAATTACTTCCCGTAAAAAGTATCAGATCTAAGTAGAGGACAACCAAAAATGGATTCTAAAAAAACATTAAAAAAAGTATCAGTACTCAAACAATAAGAAAAATCCTCAATCAATAAAAAAATTCATTAAGAAAATATGATCTATAACTGATAAAAAATAATCAAATAACATCTCTAAAAAATCAGAGACCTAACATTAGTCTCTCTACCATTTAAAATTGATCTAAAATTGTGGAACAATTGACAAAATATTTTCAAAAAAAATAGAGTACTTCTACAGCAAAGAAATTTATTAAAATTTACAAAGGTGAAACACATGAACCTACTAGAAAAATCCATCTAACAAATATCAGCTCAAGACCCCCAAAGAAAGGCACTATAGCTCGAACATCTTAAAGGACAAAAAAACTAGATCACCAAAAATGAGGCATCCCAACAAGGATTGTAACAATGGAATACATGACTCATTAATAAATTAAATATCTCTATCCAAAGGTACAACTATAAAAAATAGTGCTTAGATACAAATTTCAACTTTACCGTCTCATGGTGATTCTAACATAATCCATTATCTATTGCTATCCAATATCCAAAAAGAAAAAAACTACACCCCAAGTATCAATATATGCACCCTAGACCCTTACCATGTCCAAACTAAAAAATAAAAACTCATCCCACTATCTACATCACATAATCTAAACAATAAACAGGGATACATGAGTGGTTCCCTAAAATATCCATCGCTCATAATGATCAATCAAAGAAGAACTCAAAGAAACATTGGGGAAAGTTATCCATTTATCCACAACTAATCTAAACACAATGTGTATAAATCCAAATAAAATGATTCATCATTAAAGAATGTACATAAACAATATTTCATATATACACCAAATGATTACCACTCACCCATAAATTTTAAAAAAAAATCCATCCTAGTCAAACAAACATCCCAAACAAGATCTAATAAATTATTTTCCAAGAAAACTAGATCCTCGTTGATCCAATCGTTAAAACATGGATCATGGGTCTAAATCAATATCACCATATGATTCCCAAGAAAATTACATCAAAAATGAAATTGAAAAACTCTGAGGCACACTTCTTAGTGGAGGAAAACATATTTCACTCCACTCAGAGCCAGGGTAGTGTTAAAACCCACAAGAAAAACCCTTAAGATAAATACTCTGATTCCAAACTATATCTTTTTTTAGGTTTACCTAAAATTACCGGAAAAATATTTCCTTATTTTTCATTTCCCTAAAATCACACCAAGATTTCCCAAGATCACACAATGGAAAAATAAACTCACACACATTTCCAAAAAAACTACGCATTACAAAAATACACCTCTTTAGAACCATGGACCCAAAATAGAGAGACCTAAAATCCTTTTTTGAAAACCAGGACACCATTAAAATTTAGCCTTAATCATTAAAACCCAAATAGAAATTATTTTACAATTCCCACCCTGAGCCTTAACTCGGTATGCTTAATTTAAAACATTTCCAAAATCTATTTCAAAAAATACGTCAAATTATTTTAAAATAGTAACAAAATTTTAAGTATCATAATAAAACAAACACCTTCCAATTGAAATTGTTTCAAATATTTTAACCCTTTATTAAACACATTACAACGGTAAATACCCAAACATAATACAAAAAATAATTTGGAAACAACCAGTTCCCCTTTAAAAAAGAAACACGTCTTTTCAAATGTCATGTTCCCTTGATTAAAAAACAAATCACTCATAAAAAAGTAAAAAATTTCAAATGACTCTAACTATTTCAAAAAAATCATGAAACAAATTTAATTTTAAAAATAATCCCTAAATCCGTGTTTTAAAACTGAAAAATGGTTTTCTTAGGAAATCCATTTTTCACCCACATAAGTTTAATTTCACATCACGTGAAAATTTTCTTTTCAAGAGGTATAACATGATCCCCAACCAAATCTCAATCCAAAGATTCCAAAATATCACAATAACAACCAATAAAAATTTCTAATAACCCTTACATCCTATGAAATCCAATGGTCAAGGGGTCTAAATATAAAGAAAACTAGGATGCGGAACTACAACCAACCTGGAAACATGGTGGATGTCCACATGCCAATTCATCATTGGTCCCTACGACACATCAGGTATTAGGAGATTACTTTTCTCAAGGTTTATCAAGACCTATGATATAATTTCATACTTTGATCCCATTTTCCTATTCCCATCCAAAACATCAAACAATATCCCCTTAACCTTCTCAATACATACCATTGAGAATCAAAGCACCACCAATATAAGAATAAAACAATAATCCAACAACACCTTCAAAAGGAAAACCAAAATCATGGTAAACATTCCAACTACCAATATAAACTTGAGTCTTAGCAAAATAAAGAGCTCATGACACTCTCCATGCATCTACCTCTGGAAACCTAACAAATTTATCTAAGAACTAACAGAACCCCAATTCAAAATAGTGAATTCTAGATCCTTTATCACACAAAGAGCCTAAAGATCTAATTCTATCTTTTAATTAACCAACCTAGGGTTCCATTTAACCGTGCCCCTGAACTAGTACTTTACAAAGCCATATTGGAATTTTGGAACCCCGTGAGGGAGAAACTTGTATCAAGGCATAATAGAACTTACCTTGATAATTATTTACACTCGTATAATAATATTAATAAATGGTGGAAAAAAATGGTAAAACATACAACTAGAGATAATCATACTAGAACATATAATAAATAAGATACAAATGATACATGAATAAAGAAAAAAATGTAAAAATATATACAAAAGATAGAGTATAAGATACAATGATCCAAAATAGCCAATCATATCAACTAAATAGAAAGGTCATAACTAGAAACAGTAATTAAATGAGTGACCCATTAGCATAATCAAACCAAACATCTCTCTTCGAGGATTTGAGGAGGTGAATCTAACTAGAAAAAACCTTCACCTGTAAAAATTAAGGTGTGAGCTAAAAACAATATAGGTCACTGAAATCCCATGAATATGAGTAGTTTCTTTTATATTATATCTTAATAATACTAGTTTAAAATAGTGTACATAAATAGACATTTTTATAAGGATTTATAAAAATAGAAAAAACGTTATAAGTGTGTTAAAACTCATTTTTTGGGATTTTCATTAAATGAAAACAATCCTTTGGAAAACACTCCCCCCAACTAATACATCCTTTCCAAACTAACATTTTAAAATCCAACTTTAAACCCTCCTTAAAAAACAATTTTAAAAATATAAATTTCAAAACTAATTTTTTTTTCCGATTTTCACACAGTTTTCCAAAACATTATTGAAAAAGAAACCATTCCATAATACTAGTAATGTATGTATAATACCACATTTTCACAACCCACACACAATAGAGTTTTAAAAAATCACTTGTTCATTAGAAACACTCAAAAAATATTTTGAATAAATATTTTCACATTTATATAATAACTTTCAAGATCATGATTAAATTAATTTAATAGTACATTAAAGTAATACTTTTTTATATTTTAAAAACTTTCACAATCCCCTTTCAAACATTTGAAAGGTCAAACACCTAGATAAGGAAGGAACCATTAAGTTAAGAAGCACTATTACAAGTCACAAAACAAATATAAATAGTAATAACATAGGTTTCATAAAAAATCCAAGAAACAAGGGATACAATACATACACAAGATAAATTCTATAAGATATCCTAAATAGGAAATTATTTTCATGGATCTAACTAAAGGGATCTATCAAATGGGAAAAACATGAATTATAATAATGTTTGGTACTCATAGTAATTAGTACAAGCACTTAATTTTGTATCCCTCTCATTCCTCCATGGACTGACAAGCTTTCTTGATCTCTAGGGAGAAACTACCCCATTATGGGATCTCTTCTTACAAGCGTAATGTTCCTTTACAAACATTAACCTAGGTATTGGAATCTACCACCTAGGACACTTACAATGTCTCTCAATGTATACCATGAAGACTCAAAGGATGTTAGAACAATAAATCATCACATATAAAACATTTAAATCAATTGAAGTCACAGACACCCCACCTCTCATAACCTCAAAAATAAGGATCCCCATTTACATAAAAACAAAATCATCATATATTAATACATAATTTATAAGAACCCCCTCAGGGGATAATAAGCCACCACTGACATAAAATATTCACAAGGGCCTCAAGAGGGTCTCACACCTTTTATGAAAACTCATTCTTTATAAAATGTGAAAGGGTCCTTCTATTTTAAAAACATGCTTGGAATTCCAGGACAACCCACCCTTCTCAAAAATCTTATTAATATAATATTAAGACTAGTTTGGTAAAACAAATATAGAAACCCATTGGGAAATCAAAACATCCATAAAAACATTTTAAATCTTTCAAATCCATGAAAATGTTTCAAAATATGTTCCACATGAGATAACACGCCCTTTTGAAGCCAACCAACCCTCTTTAATCATTTAAAACTCTTTAAACACATAATTACTTTGATATTAAAATCAAACAAAATAATTAAAAGGTTTAAAATATGGTACACATGGGTTAACACACCCCCTTTAAATTAAAATAACCATTATCAAATATTTTAGACACATTCCAAACATAAAAAATATTGGCTTGAAAGTCAATTAATTTGAGAACACTTTTCAAAAACATCGAATAGGTGCCTATTACTTATTTTAAAACTAAAATCATTCTTTAAATCCATTTAGGCATTTTCAAAAATTATTAGAATGGAATCTCATTCCATCCCATGGAATAAAATCACCTTTAAATCAAATTGGCCCCTCCTAGGTCATACATATAGGTTTGATAAAAATTAAAACTATTTTAAAACCATAAATAATTTAAAGTAATGAAATATAATGAAATGAAGAAGAAACCCCTACCATGGTTCAACATTTTTATTCTAGAAGTTATAACCTAAAACAGAGAACACTCTTGTAATCCTAGATGTTCTCTCTAAAACCCTTATATGAATAAATCCCCTTGATTCCAACTAAAAACTTCCCTAAAATTGACCAACACCAGAAGTATTGTTCATGAGAGGAATTATAAATCAAGAGAAGGAAATAATATAGGATATCAGTAGGTTTTTAGGGACTTACCATGAAGAAAACCACTTGAAATAAAAGTACAAGGCAATAAAAATTGATAGATGGGGGAGGAGACTCCTAAGGAGGTTTTTCTTGGTCCATTCAAATGAGAGTGGTGGAGAAATGAGGTCTATAGACGTAATTTTAATAAAGGAAAAAAGTATAATTTCAATTTTAAAAAAATATGGGCAAGACACATGGTTTTGATGCATGGTTTTACAAAATTTTCTCAAGTAATTACCTACACAAATCCCCCCCCCCACACACACAGTTAACTAAGACCCCACATAGCTATAAAAACATCATTCCAATCATATCAAATGGTACTATCAGTTTTAGAGATGAATCTCACACTTATCACATGATTTACCAAACCATGAAAAATATGTGTCCCACCATCCCATGCCCCAAAAGATCCCACCCATTTTCTACTTAGACTCACATAGTTTGGGCCTCAACCGTTCACTAAGTGTGTAGACTCAGTTTGTGCACAACAAATTGAAAAAAATGTCCTTCTTATAATGATATCCACAGAGTTTCCTCCAAACCAAGTACATCAATAAAAACTCAAAATATTCATGTTTTGGTCCAAAACTCCATGGAAAATTAAAACAAATAATAAAATAATGCAATAACATAAAATAAACATCATAATCACTTGGTGGTTTTCATAATAACAACATAAACTTGTGTTATAGAGCATGTTACAATATAGAGCACCGCCATAATCTTGAACTACATTGGCCCATAATCTTAAATGAATGATGAATATATAAGATATATTGATATTATAAAGAAAATAATACGAAATTAAATCTAAATGGTGTGGGAACTAAGATAAGGATATGATTTATTTTAGATTTTAGATTTAAGTGCTTGTATAACAGGTAATATGATCATTGGAAGGGTAAGGAGACCATTGGAATTTGACCATTAGGTATCAGACAATTGTAACAATAATATAACTGTTATATATAAAATTTCCCAATAAAATGTATAATATATATTTTTATAAGATAATAAATAATTTATATTGACCAATAAATAGTAAAGAAATTATACACATGTGTCTTAGAATAAAAATCAGATTTATTAAATAATATTTTTTAAAATTTTGGTGTCAAATCCATCATTTTAATATACCCCAAGTGTTTTATTTAAAAGTTAAAATTCTTAGATTAAGAAAATTATTTTCATTAAAAGTAACTCAAATTTAGAATTATCATGTCAAAATTATCTAGTGGTTAATTTTTCATAATTTTTCAAGATAGTTGTAATTTTTTTAAAATAATAAATATGATATGAATATATGATAAGTATAATGGCATCAAAATGATTTAAAATGAAGTAATAAAAATTATAAATTCCCACTAGAATAAAAACTTTTATTATTTAAAGTAGTGTACTATAAAATAAAAAAATTAAGTTTACAAACCTATAAAAGTATTTCAAAATCCAAACATATATTTTAAAAGAGTTTAGTTTTTAAGAGTTTAGTTTTTAAGATTGTAAAATTCAAAAAACAAGATCTAAAGTCAAATACCATGGTTTAAAACCACGTTAAGGCTAAAATTTTTATATTTTTCACAACTAAAAGTCCAGCAAAATTGTTTATAAATAAAAAAATAATTCATCCTCATTTGCTATAAATTACCACAAATCATCCCTCTAGTCTCCACTATAAAATAATTGATCGTGACTTTTCTCTAATTTTCCCACAATAATATTTTGGAAGAGATTTAGGATTATATGGGTTTTAAAAAATACCATAATATCTCTCTCAA
The DNA here is from genome assembly GCA_963277665.1 of Viscum album. Classification (NCBI taxonomy): domain Eukaryota; kingdom Viridiplantae; phylum Streptophyta; class Magnoliopsida; order Santalales; family Viscaceae; genus Viscum; species Viscum album. Next base: position 279,608,954 of record OY728137.1, read on the forward strand.
ATATGATCCTAAGAGTTTTTTTCAATAGATGTAATATGGTAAGGGTTCAAAATACCCTTATCAACATTTCTCTTTCAATGTCCCAAATGATAAAGAACTAAGGAATTTATTCTCAATATTTTTATATTTACAAACCAAGTTAAGAGTTTCCATACCTTTTTATTCATTTCCCTTTTTAAAGTGCATTAAATTCCTTTATATTTTCTTATGTAATTATTTTGTTCTTCGTCATTACAAATCCATGATTATATAAGGAAATTACCTTTTCCTATTATTTTATAACCCTCATAAGCAAACATTTTTAACAAAATATTTCCATATTATAATATTCATGATTGGATTTTAGTATCATTTCTTTGGTCTCTAACCATTGAATTTATTAGATAGATTCCTAATAATTCCTCTATATGTTGAAAGTAAGTCACTATAGTAAACCATCATCAAGCACACTTTCCATTACATTGTAAATACCCTATTATTCTTACTAAATTGAGGTATATTCACATAGATATCTATGAAATTCAAATTAATGGGTAAACATTGGGAATTTATACCCATATTACTTATATACAAAAAAGTATTAAATATTAATATATCTGTATGTGAATGGTTATATTGAAATTATAACATGTATTGTTAACCAAACTCATTTATATGAAGGATAAATTAGAATTATTATATGATGGGTGTGGATCAAAATTATATAGCCCTTAAATACATTGTTAGGCCTCATGAGAAAAATCAATTTATTATATTTAGTGTACATCTTTACAATTATGTCTGAATTCTTATAACAAATCCTTGAAGATATAGTTATAATTTATTCCATGGATTGATTTTTATAATTTTGAATATATTTGATTATTTATTTCTTATATATTATTTATTCCTTGATTATCCCATGTTATCTTCAATTATATGCTACCCATTACTGAGCATTTGACCTCACACCTTTATTTTTTTTCCCTTTTCCCTTGAAAATGAAGAAGTTTATTATTCATTATCAAATGATAATATTGAAGAGATAAAAAATTTTTGATAAATTTCATGATGTATTTTAATTTTTTTGAATATAATGTATATATAATGTGTTCATATAGACTTCTTAGACTACTAGACTGATATATTCTATGAAATTGGATATCTTGTATTTTGTTCCAATGTAATAAAAGAACCACCTACTCAGGGTTACTTTTGTTGGGGTCATAACAATTTTTTTGGGAATCAACCAATGTGATATAATAACGGTGAAGCGAATGATTTTGGTATGGATTAGTAGTGTTAGAGAGATTCAGTAGTCTCTTGAATAGTAACTTGAGTTTGAAAGCTTTTCCCAAGGGTGTTAGTGTCGACGGAGGTGGTATGGGAAGCTACACTAGTGCAAAAAAAACGTCATTTACGTTAGTTATTTTTTATTTTTTATGTCGGTTTTTAGCTGACATTAATACGGATGACGTTATAAATATTTTTTTTACGTCGTTTATTTAAAAACTGACGTAAAAACATAACATCGCGGTGTTTATCACATCTGTTATTTAATAACTGACATGATAAACCATTTCCCAAGATTTTATCACGTCAGTTATTAAATAACCAATGTGAAAAACCAGGGGGGGTTTATCACATCCCTTATTAAATAAACGACGTGATAAACCAGTACGGGGGGTGTTTAGCACGTCGGTTATTAAATAACTGACGTGATAAACCATTTCCTAGGCTTTTATCACATTGATTATTTAATAACCAACATGAAATCCCAGGGGGAGGTTTTATCACCTCGGTTATTAAATAACTGACGCGGTAAACCAGTGCGGGGTGTTTATCATGTCGGTTATTAAATAACCGATGTGAAAACCCATTTTTTTTAAAAAAAAATAAACAACAGTCCTCTGCTCTCCCCAGAAACAACCGGAAACCAAACTATGAATTCGTACCAGAAAAACAGAAGCAGACCAAAACAAGAACCAAAGCCAAATTAATCATTTACATTGATAATATTTAAAACTTACCCCACTGGACAGCCCCCCACCACCCCCTAGACAGCCCCCCTCACCCCACTGGACAGCCCCCACCACACCCCTAGACACCCCCCACACCCCTGGACTGCCCCCAACCCCATAGATAGCCCCCCAAACCCATGTACAACCCCCCACCCTCATGTATACCCCCCCCCCCCCACCCCCTGTACAACACTCCCACACCCCTAGACATCCCTCCCACACCCAGAAACAGGACAAAAAAGTTACCAAAAACAGACCAGAACCCAATCACCCCACTGGACTACCCCCACCACACCCCTGGACACCCCCACACCCCTAGATATCACCACCACCCCTGGATATCCCCCAACCCTCCTGTATACCCCCACCCCCTGGACAACACTCCCACACCCCTGAACAGCCCTCCCACACCCCTTAAGTAGACCAAAAAGATACCAAAAATAGACTAGAACCCCCTCACCCCACTGGACATCCCACACCACACCCCCCCCCCCCACACCCCTGGACTGCCCCCACCCCCTGGACAGTCCCCAACACCCCTGGAAAACCCCCACCCTCCTGGACAACCCCCCCCCCCCCCCCCCACACACACACCCCTGGACTGCCCCACCACCCCTTTGACACCCCCCACACCCCTGTAATGCCCCCACCCCCTGGACAACCACTGGACAGCTGGTGTTGGGAGAGGAGGTGCCGCCATCCCTCGGGGGGCATGCCTCTAGAAGGTTCTCATCACTCCCACATGCGAAGCTTAATATCTCAAAATGTTTCACATGTGGGAGTGATGTGTACCTTCCAACGACGTTCATCCCCCCGAGGTATGGTGGCGTCTCCTCTCCCACCCCCTGGACTACCCCCCCCCCCCCCAACCCCATGGACACCCTAGACCCCCCCCCCCCCAACCCACTGGAGAGCCCTCCCACACCCCTGGAAACCCCCCTCACACCACAGGACTCCCCCACACCCATGGACACCCCCTGGATAGCCCCACACTCCCCTGGATAGCACTTCCACCCTCCTGGAAACACTCCCACCCCCTGGACTCCCCCCCCCACACACTCTCATGGACACTCAGGATACCCTCCACCCCACCGGACAGCCCTCCCACACCCATGGATACCCCCCTCCCCCCACACCCTTGTAACCCCTCCCCCCCAGACCAGAATCGATACCATAAAAACCATCATAAGTAGACCAAAACAAGAAGTATAGAAAAATTAAACATTCACATATATAACATTCAAAACTTACAATGTCAACTTAAAAAAACTAATTCCAACCTAAAATACTACCAAATACACAATTACAATGACAATATTCAAAATTACATTTTACATTACAAACAACTAAAAATCAATCAAACCTGTAAAATAATTTGACCATTCCACTTGTAAGTGTTTGAAGTCTTCAGCACTATAAGTTTGAGGGTCATCAAATAGCTACAAATTAAAAGGATAGTAGTAAATGTGTATAATTAATAAATCAAATGAAATATTATGGAAAAGTTTAAAAGGAAATCTTACTAGGTCAAAGTTCACAACTGTCCCAGTTTTTATTATTTCATACATAAATCTTAACATATAATATCCGCATTCGATGATTCCTTATTGTTCATGAAAATTCTATTTGAATGAGTGTAAATTAAATATATTATTTGTATGTAATAAATAAAATAGTAAAAATTATAAATGGATATTTACCATTATATTTACATATTTAATCTTTGCACTCCTTTTCTTTGTTTTTTTAGAAAGTAGACCCATCCCCTGTTAGAAAATAATACGAATGGGATAAATTTAAAATTTATTATAATATAGAAAACTATTGAGAAATTGAATCTTACTTTTCCAAAATTTTCTTAAAACTTTCTCGTACATCACTATGGACAGAGTATATCCAATAAAGTGTCTTCTCCCTTGGAAAAAAACCCATAACATCCAATGATCACAGATAAAAAAATTAAGGTTAGAGGTTTTTTATGTTAAAAGATAATGAACTCTTTGAGAGATATGTGTTTCATACCTCTCACAAAAAGGCATCATCCAATATTGTGTGACTATATTCTGTTCAAGTCATTCAGTAATATAAACCATTCTTTGTTCCTTATCCAATGCACATGCTTCAGGGGAAATCAAATGAGGGTCCATGAACCCATATACATTTGTCTGCTCATTCTTCTCACAAATTTTATAAATATACCTAATAAAAAACAGACATAAGTATACATTTTTAATAAATATAACTAAGGGAAAAGGTGTTAAGACTTACATGTAAAAACACTTCACCACGTTGATGCCCAACTTATCTCTAGTAACAAGCTCCATGATATCAGCTTTCATAATCCACACAGATATTGTACGTCCACAAACATGAGCTTCCATTGGAAACTCATAATGATCCACCAACAAATTTGAATATCTTGGCAATATTTCGAGACTACTATAATCTGTATCTGATGCCATAGCCTTTTGTCTTTGTTGTTTTCTATACAGTATTTTTTTACCTTTGAAGTATTCCTGTAAAAAAAATAAAAAAAAATATTAGTTTTCAAATGATAAAAGAAATTTAATATAAAAATAAAATAGAATATATAACATACATACCTCTATGGTAATGAGTTGAAGAAGTCTAGATGGACAAATTAAATAATGGCTGATATTATGTCCAACTATTGTCACCTCATTTATAGGTAATGGTACTCAAGCTGATCTATCTGTAATATCCTGTACAATGACGCTCTGATTATCTAACTCTAATTTTTTATGATGAATTGTATCTTCTATACAATATACCAACCCATATGAAACAATATGATGTTGAGGTCATCAAAATACAACTTGAAATAAGTAGGAAGTTGCGGTGGAGGAGTAGGATAAAAAATGGGGTCTGCGGGCTGAGGTGGGGGAGTGGGAGCTACTGGAGAAGGTGGAGGATAAATAATGGGGTCTGTAAGGGGAGGTGGAGGAGTGGGAGTTGCAGTCTGAAATTGTCTTTGCATGTCTGCAAACATAGACTATACCGATCCTCTAATATTTTCCTCCATCGTCGCATTAATATTATGAACTTCAGCTTCCAAGGATTATATTTTTTAATAAACACCGTCAACGTAAGTAGTTGAGAAACGTGGAAACGCTTTTCTTACCAATACACCTGCTAGATATCCTCGTAAATGACCAGGATGTTTAGGCTTTCCTAATGCTACAGATAAAATATCTTGCCTCCCAGTAGTTGTAAATACCGCATGTGAGCTCTACTCCTCAAGAGAATTCTGTATTAATTAATTGAACATTTCTATAATGATTTAAATTGTATGAAAAAAAATAGTTAACTTAAATAAATAAAATAGATATCTTACAATCCTCTCATCTACGATTCTTGAATCTTCTGAAAGATATTGCCATTTTTTGCCCATCCGAGCTCTCTTCCATTTTTCATGTCTAGATGTAGGGGATGTAAGGGCCACCTCTCCATATATTGAAGTCTCAGCTCTTAGTTTTTGTAATTTTTCCACCATCATTTGTTCTTCCAATAATTTATACCCTCCCCGAGATAAACTATGAGGGTATACATTTTTAGATTGGATCTCCTGATGAGATTTCCTTGTTTGTTGTAAATTAAGAATAAGAAATCATTAATAAAACAGTAATAAGATCATTTATATAATAAATCTTATAAAAGTTTACATTGCCCTTACCAAAAATGATTCTTTTCTTCTACTTTAAAAAACTGGCTCCATGTGTCTTCATCTATGAAAGAATATATACAACATGGATTTTCATGACTCCTATGACCAAAAATGAAATCAGATGTGAGGGTTGATTTGAAATCCCTCCATCTCCTGGCAGCCATCGATAAGAATTTCTTCCTGACTTTTCTAGTTTCAGGAATATCAAATGTCATATGATAAAGAAGAGGTTAAATATATTATATATACTAGAAACATTTAAAAAATAGGCAAACAATAGCAAAAGATCTTACTAAAATCGTCTCCCACAAATGAGATATTATCGCTTTTTCCACACTTCTCTAGTCATCATACAAAATGATTAAATTTCTATTACCCTCAGTGGATACAAAACTCTTAAAATCTTTATCATTTGGACCTCTATGAATATCATCCTCATCAAAATCAATGAGTATTCTCTGATCCTGCGTACGGGAAAGTGATAATTTTGGTAAATGTGTGCACCCACGTTTACCAACTCTTGAAGACATTGTAGTAATGGGAGCACTTGAGGAATATTGGAGAACATCAAGAGGAGCATGTGAATGTTCCTCCCCAGAGGTATGGCCAATATGCTCATCGCCAGAATCATGTAGTTGATAAACTGATTGATCTTTCATTATCCTTCAAATCAAAAAAACAAACATTAGTTCACAAATATACAAATTCAAATATTCTAAAACTACTGTAATCAGAAAATATAAAATTGTACTAAGTTACGTAATAGTAAACATGGTTAATATGATAAGCATGTTAAACAATGGTAAAGATGGCAAAGATAGTAAAGATGGTAAACATGGTAAACATGGTAAACCTGGTAAACCTGGTAAACAATGTAAACATGGTAAAGTAATTGTCACTGAAAAAAATAATAGATATATAATTTTTGAAATGGTAAACATGATAAAGTAAACTAAACAAAATTAAAATATGGTAAACCTGGTAAACATGGTAAACTAATTGTCACTGAAAAAATAATAGATATATAATTAATGTAACGGTAAACATGATAAAGTAAACTAAACAAAAATAAAACAAACAAAAACTTATACCTATTTTGTTTTAATACATGTTTTAATAAATAAAAAACTTACAATATCTACCATTTTATGATAATAATAAATGTAAAAAAGAAATAAACAAATGTTACCTGTAATTAGGAATGTAAAAATGGATTGTTTTCCCAAATTCCTTCGTCGTGATCGTTCCTTATGGCACAAACCATGTCTTCAACATGCTCATCATTATGTTCTATTAATCTTTCCATAGAAGTAGGGATCTCATATAAATCAGCATCTTCATCATGTTCATCCTCACCAACATATTTTTTTCCCTTGTAAAACAACATCCCACTACATATCTGATTGATCTAATACATAGAAAATTTGTTTTCCATGTGTTGCCATTATAAAAGAATCAGGTGTGTCTTCCAATCTATTCAGATTAACAAATGTCATTCCAAAATTATCGTGTCTGACACTGTTGTTTCTGATAAACCATTTAAAGTTAAAAACAGGAAATTTAATTTTAAATTAATCCACCTCCCATATGTCTTCAATCACTCCATAATATGCACTTGATGCAAAAATTGGGTTTTTGTCCTTAATACTCGAAAAATGCATTGCTTCTACAAACACCAATACACCACTATTCTGAACTACACTTCTGTTGTCCTAAGCTTTCGTATGAAATGCATAGCAATTAATGTCATAACCAGACCATGTTATCAAATTTAAACATGGACCACCCACTATCCATTTTAATGTCTCTAATACATCTGATCTACCAAGAAAGGTCTTTTTAAACCATTAAAAAAATGTTTTGTTGTGCTCATTCAAAATCCACATTTCTTTATTCTTTGGATGAAATTGTTTCAACTCGTTAATATGAAATGTGATATACCGTTGAGCATCAGCTATGTTATTCAAGATGTATGATTATAACTTCTTCATCTGTTCAGCTGACAACGATTTGACTATCAAGCCACGAATCCCCTTTCCCTCATTATTGACTCGTTCATGGTGAGATGGAGGCAAACCTATGTGTTGTTCTGCATCCAAGTAGCTCGTACAAAACTCTACAACCTCCTCAGAAATATACTTTTCAATAATGCAGGCTTCCGGTCGATATGGATTCTTAACATACCCCTTTAAAATTTTCATATACCTTTGAAAAGGATACATCCAAAAAAGATATACAGGTCCACAAAGCATTATTTCTCGAATCAGATGAATCATTAAATGCACCATTATATCAAAAAAAGTTCGAGGAAAATACATTTCCAATTGACAAAGTATAAAAATTGCATCCTTTTCCAAAATATTCAAAGAATTCACATCAATCACCTTATTACAAATTGAATTGAAAAAATAACACAACTTCATTATAGTCTTTCTGACACGGATGGTCAATATTCCATGCAATGAAACTGGTAGAATTTGTTGCATCATGATGTGAAAATCATGAGATTTCATACCAATAAAATTCAAGTCCTTCAATGAGACAATTTTTTTTACATTTGAAGAATAACCATGAGGCACTTTGATATCATGAAGAGACCGACAAAAGCTAATTTTCTCCCTCTTCAATAATTCATGAAAAGCTAGGGGAAGAAATTTTCGTCTTGCATTAGGAGTGAGAGATAACTCCAAACGTATTCCCATTGATAGTAAGTCTAATCTTGCATTCAACCCATCTTTTGTCTTTCCTTTAATATTTAACAATGTTCCAATAAAAATATCATAGATATTATTCTCCACGTGCATGACATCAATATTATGTTTAACTTCATCATATCTCTAGTATAGTAGTTCAAAAAATATTGACCTTTTCTTCCAAATATGTCTATCATTACCAGATTTATGTGACTTTCCCAATGTCACATCAAGGTTTTTCACCCTCTCAAAATACAGATTAGGGGATAAAGTTTTTGGAGAAATAAAAAATTCTTGTGAGCCATTGAATGACTTTTTTATTCTTCTATAAGAGTGATCCCTAGGAATAACTATTGATTACCCATGTACACTATTTTACTCCCATGATGCAATTTACAATATGACATTTATTGTTCGTAAATTGGACATGCTTTATGCCCTTTAACATTGTATCCAGACAAATTTCCATATGCTGGGAAGTCATTTATAGAGAACAAAAGCACTACATGTAGTTGAAAATATTCCATTTTATAAGAATCATACACCCTAGTATCATCCTCCCATAAAAGTTTCAAATCATCAATCAACGGTGCCAAGAAAACATAAATATCATTTTCGGGTTGCTTCAGACCAGATATCATTATACTCAACATGACAAATTTGTGCTTCATACAAACTTCAGGAGAGAGGTACAAAATTACTAATAAAATAGGCCATGAACTATGTGTGTTACTGAGGGTCTGGTATGGATTCATTCCATCTGTGCACAACCCTAGTCTGAGATTTCTAATTTCATTTCCAAATGTAGGATAATGCTCATCAATTTTCTCCCATTGTGAACAATTAGATGGATGAAATATTTTTCCATCACATATTCGGTCATCATCATGCCATCTTAACCTTTTTACATCATGTGAATTTGCAAACAAATGTTTGAAATAATGAATTATAGGAAGATACCAAAATACCTTTGAAGGGATCTTTGTAATCTCTATATCAGCCTGTGATTTTTCTTTCACCTTATACCGTGATGTCCCACATTTAGGAAACTCTGACAGAAATTCATATTCCATCCTATATATCATACACTCATTCGGACGGGCATGTATTTCCTGTATCCCAATCCCATCGGGCATAATATTTTCTTGGCCTTATAATGTGAATTTGGAAGATCATTATCTTTTGGAAGAATTACTTTCATAAATTGTAGTAGCTCTGTAAAACTTATGTCACTCCATCCATGTTTTGACTTTAGGTTAATCAATATTAACACCACTGACAAAACAAAAAAAAATCTGTACAACTAGGATATAATGGTTTTTTAGCATCACCATATAGATGCGCAACTGTCGATTCTATCTTAGTTTGTTTTTTTGCAATATCGTGAATCATTTCTTCAATTCCATCAGAGTCACCATCTTGCAAATCATAATAATCAGTGACATTCCGTCCAGTTTCACCATGAAAAATCCAAGGGCTGTAACACAGATTAAAACCATGACAAATCAGATGATCTTTTATCTCTCCACTTTTCAACTTCTTCATATTCAAACATTTCAGGCATTGACAGAAAAAAATGTCACTACTTGGAACATTTCATTTAGCAAATTCCAAAAATGCTTCAACACCTTCCTGATATTCATTGCTCATTCGATGTGTTGTAATCTAACATCGACTCATTATTACCTATAACAAATATCAAAATTATACATCTTTTTAAGATAAGAAAAATATATTTTCATATGAAAAAATCATAATTTGTATGTAAAACAATTTTGAAATATAAAACAAATCTATGTGTATTTAAAACACTACAACAAAAGCAGCCCTTAGTGGCAGTTTTTTTCCCATTTAGCGGCGGTTTAAACCACTGCTAAATGGGTTGGCGGCGGTTTTTGTAAACCGCCGTTAAACTTGGCGTCAGCAATCTTTTAGCGGCGGTTTTTTCTATTTCTTGGAGGTTTAAAATATGTGTCGTAGATGCCTCATTTCCCGGCGGTTTCTCTCCATTTAGCGGTGGTTTTATGGGTATGCCACAACTTTTTATGCGCGGCGGTTTTAACCGCCACAAAATTATGCCATTTGATGCGCCTATTTTGCGGCGGTAAAAACCGCCACTAAATATAAACGTAATATATCTAGCGGCGGTTTTAACCGCCGCTAAATGCTGCCCATCAAGGAATTTAGCGGCAGATTTAACCGCCACTAAATGCTACCAAATATGGCATTAGCGGCGGTTAAAACCGCCGCTAAATGCTGAACTGGAAAAAATAATAATTTTGGTTGTACTACACCACTGACCTGAAAAATAAATCAAACCATAATATAGATAAATGATCACATCGTCATCCCTTTAAGCATCCAACCGATCGTGCTCCCCACCATAGGTTTTAACATTAATAGAAAATTATGAACCATAGTATTCTCCACCATTGTAATTTCCTATAAAGAATATCCAAAGATTTCCAATGATAATATTGGAATTTTTCCTCTAATTGGGAAATCCTAAATACTTCTGAGGCCATAATAGGGACCTTACTATAAAGAAATAGTCAAATGCCAATCAGCCTAACTGAAACTAGTCATGCAATCTTTCTCAGAAGACATTTTTGACCCTTTCATGACACCCACATTAGCCTAGTGACATGATTTAAATGGATACTTTCACCTATATACATCTAAGAAAAAGTATAATAATTCAATCCACTTTCAGCTAAACATTCTCAAGATACTCATCTTAGATGACTCACATATCACAACTTGAACCACAATTCCTTCCTCTATGAAATCTCGTGTTTACCACAAGCACATTCACATAAGACCATACCTGACTTTCAATGAAATTTCTTAGTCATTCCATCACCTAACCATTTAATACATTGTTCCCCAGCATGAAAAAGGGTGGAACCTATATCCATCCCACTATAATCATTACCCTTTAAACATCACCTTTGAGTTCGACGATAAGTTTGGGATAAAATAAGATCATCAACTATGTGCCATAAATGTTACATATACAAACCAACCGTTATAATACTTGTTCAACACATCAATAACACTACTACTCATCATCTGATGCTGCATCGTCACCCTCTCCAACTTCATCTCCACCACCTGCTGCCACCTGTAAGAACATTATATTGAAAATTAAATATTGTTGCATATTTATAATAAAACTTAAAACCAATAAAAGTTTGCAAACTAAATGATTTTGATTTTTTTGTGATTTACCTGCTCACCACTACCCGATGCACTACCACCGGGGGCATATCTGCTCATATACTGACGTATTTCAAGCAACTCTTTCTGCAAACCAGATATCTGATCCCCCTGCTGGTGAACTATGTTTTGTAGAGAAGACATCTCCCTCTGAGCATCTTCAGGTATGAAATGACTATAAGCAGAAGTAGATGTAGCTGAAATCCCTAATGGCATGTGAAAGACCTCAGATGGTACAGGTCCCAAACCCATCCCGCGCACTCTACCAGGATGCTCCTTCCCAAGGACTTTACCAACCGGGACATCCTGGGAGACTGAGTAGGATTGCCCAGGATTGGAATCCCATATTTCTTTAATTTTTACCTATAAATCAAATATCAAAATATATTAACACAGTAAAAACTGATAATAAGTTATTATAATAAATAATTGACTTCATACCCCAACTTCTCTGGCAGGTTCATTAACAAAACTTCCATCTGTTTTTTTATGAACATCCAGCCACAGTTCTGTTCGGGATGCGTCATGCCCTAAACTCTGTGACTGCATTAAACAAAGATAAATCAACAATTAAATATGTTAAATAGATAATATTATCTTATAAATATTTAAACTAATTAAAAGATTACCAATGACATTCGGCTTCTTGAAAATCTTTTTGAACCCGCAGTGTGCGGGATGACCTTCTTTGCCCGGTTTGAAGCATTCTGTCTTGAGAGATCCTGAAATAAATAAAATTCAATTTAACAGTATTGTATTCAATGTCTATATCCTCTTCATGTACATGTATAAATGTAAAATGAGGATAATATAATAATATATATTTCAATACCATCCGATTCTCATCACGATGTCTATCGACAAAAACCTTCCACTGTTCTTTCGGTACCCCACTGGGTAGCTTTTCATACATCTGCTGCAAGGTCAAAGAAGTATCGTTGACATCACACCACAACCTCCATTTGAAATCTTTCCATTTTTTTCCAAGATTTTTCAATGTCCACTTCCGTGCTATCACATCAGCAACGGTAAAGTGGAAGAACATCTGTATACAAAAATTCATTTTGAATATATTAGTAACATGACATTCAATTAAACCATAAAGTAATAAATTTACCTTTATCTGAGAATCATAAACTTCATTTTTCCAGTTTGGAGGCATATGCCTCCAATCATCATATGAAATAGGCAGGGAAATGGGCTCCGCTGCCAGTTGACCTATAATCTGACCAAGTAAACCTGCGGTGTCATCCGTCGGGACCCCATAAGAATCAAATGGCACCACTATCTTCTCTCCATGCATGTTCCAAACATCAGAACTTTTTATGCGTTTTTCCACGGTTTCATTGTTTTCATCTGCAATGAGCAAACAATTACTATAAACAAAATGCAATAAATTTATTTAATTAAAATTTGTACCTATGACTGTGACCCTCCAGAATGTCCGTGATGAACTAGAAGGGGTGTGTTGCTGCCCCACTGCTGAGGCTCCTGTAGGGGGAGGCAATGACTCATCCTCTAATGAGGCATCCACTGATGGTGTCAGAGATGGTGCAGGGGGAGATGATGCAGGGATGTAGGCAGCTGCTGCCTCAGATGTCGTGGGGACAGACGTATCGTCATCTGTTGCAGAAGTAGAAGGAATGGTGTACCGCTTCTTCCTTGGCATTCCTGTGATTTAATCAAATAAAATTAAGTTCAGAATATATATTTCAAAAAAATTATGCAGAAAAAAAAATTAAAAATGATAATAGATTCCCAGTAATAACAAACAAAATATATATAACAATGATAATGAATGACTACAGAAATGAAACAAGTGGTTGCTGAATAAATAAATAATTGTACATACAATCATTTTCCCCTTCAATCATGTCGGTTTCCTACTCCATTGCTTCATCCAATTCATTCATCCTTGCTAGACTAATATTTTCAATATCATGATGGACAAATAATTTTGCTTCCTGTTGTTGATGAAATTCAATTATAGAGGTCAAATCTTCCACTTCATCACCCATATCATACAAATCTCTTTGTATTACGTGAGTAACTACACTCCACCCTTCATCCACAACATCATTCACATAATATACCATTTTTTCCTGCGATGCTAAGATATATGGATCATTCAGTTCACGATCACCAACATTCATCAAGCGAGAGAAGTTTACATAAGTAAATTGCAAGGAATCTCTTTTAACACCTCTGATAATATCGACCCATTTGCATTTGAATAAAACAACAGAAAAATGCCCGTGGTAGTTTAATTCAATAATATCATGCAGCTTTCCATAGTATTCCACTTCAGAAAATGTAAATATACCACTATTCTATGTTTTCAAACCCACTTCTTGATCGACTGTACGAAATCTAAAACCATTCACATTATAAGCGCCGAACTTTCTAACTTGTTTTATAGGACCTCTAGCAAGAAACTTCAAATATTCTGACAAGTCTGCTCGAGTATCAGTATTCATGATCTGAAAAAAAAAATTAATAGATTTGCAAATTGTATGTGTCAAACTAATATTCGTATTTATTGCAATATTTATAAACTTACACGTCGTGCAAACCATTCTACCAGCTCTTTATTCACAGCTTTCGTTATATCTTTTTCATTTCGTGTTCGGCCTCTCATTCGTATCTTTGTTTGTATCATCAACTCTTCAATAAATGGATCTGCAATTTCACTATTCAGCAGCACATATCTATGTGCCTGTAATAATTCCAATTCTGTTAGTGTCGCGTATGAGGTGCTCCCAACTGATCGGCCAATAGCAGGAAATATTTTTGATTTCTGATGCATTTGAGAATGAGTTGATGTGTCGTCAACACGTCCAACACGATTAAATCTTGTCTCAATATCATCCAAATATCTGGAACAAAAGGTGATACACTCCTCGGCCAAATAGTCTTCAGCAATAGAGCCTTCTGGTTGAGCTTTATTTCTCACGTATGCTTTCAAATGCCCAAGATATCTGTGAAAAAAAATTAATATTATGCATTTATTTAAATGACAAAAATTGTTTACTTAACTGGAAACATATAAATAAAATACCTCTCAATTGGATACATCCATCGATAATGAACGGGGCCTCCTAATTTAGCTTCGTCAACCAAATGCACAGTTAAATGCATCATGACAGTAAAAAACAATGGAGGAAAGATCATCTCCATTGCACAAAGGGTCAATACAAACCTCTCTTGTAGGTTGTCAAGCTGAAATGGATGTAGAGATTTCTCACATAATTGCCTGAAAAATGTGCAGAATTGGAGTACAACAGCAGTAACGTTTTCAGGTAATAATGTACGCAATGCCAATGGTAGTAACTGTTGTAACAAAATATGTGAATCGTGACTTTTCAATCCATATAACTTACGATTCTTCAAGTCAACACACCTCGAGATGTTACTCGAATACCCATCAGATACCTTAACATTCTTTAAAATTTAAAGGAACGTATCTTTATCCCTATTTTTCATTGAAAAAATGGCCGGAGCATAATTTTCATTCTCATCTGGCCAGAGATCACGTTTTATGTTCATTACTTGTAAGTCTTTGCAAGCATTGAGACGATCCTTCGACTTTCCATGCTCATTAAGTAATGTGAAAATCAAATTATCACATACATTCTTCTCAATATGCATCACATCAAGATTGTGGCGCAAAGAATTAAATTCTCAATACAGAAGTTTGAAGAATATACTTTTTTTCTTCCATTGTTGCGTTCTGATTTCACTTGACGATGCACTTCGCACTCGTTTTCCGCTATCATTCAATTGTTGAACCTTCCCAAATTCTGTTTTAACATTTTCAAGCTGTTTCAATATTTTAGAACTGATTAACAACTTTGGAGGTGGTCTACGATCAATGGAACCATTAAATTTTGATTTGTTCAGCCGAAATCTATGAGATGCATCAAGAAATCTTCGATGGCACAAGAAGCACCATTTTCTACTGTGAGGTAGCCGTTTGGGCTCGAAATCAAAGTTACAAATGGGACAAGCCAAACCCGTATAAGTGTTCCAACCAGATAAATTCCCAAGCCCAGGGAAGTCACTAATGGTCCACATTAAAGCAGCATGCATTTTGAACATTGTTTTAGAAGAAACATCAAATGTCTCAACACCGTTGGTCCATAACTCCTGCAATTCTTCAATCAAAGGCTGCAGGTATACATCAATATCATTTCCAGGCATTTGTTTTCCTGGAATAATCATCGAAATGATAAAAGATTTTTGTTGCATACACATCCACGAAGGCAGATTATAAGGGATCAAAACAACTGGCCAAATGCTATAACTCGTACTCAAAGTCCCAAATGGGTTGAATCCATCAGCAGCCAATCCCAATCGAACATTCCTAGGATCAGCTGAGAAATTTGGATATAATGCATCAAATGTCTTCCACGATTGGGAATCTCGTGGATGTCTCATTAACCCATCATTGTTATTATCTACAGCATGCCACTTCATGTGTTCGGCGGTTTTTGATGACATGAATAATCTTTGCAATCGAGGCTTCAAAGGAAAGTAACGCAAAACTTTTGCAGGTGTGTTCTTTTTCTTCTTCTCCATGAAATTATGTTCAGTCATACTTCCAACATTACCCTTTGACTGCCATCTAGAAGAAGAACATTTCTTACAATTCTGTCTACTAGAATCTTCTCCCCAGTAAAGCATACAATCATTGGGACACACATGTATTTTTGTATAATTCAGACCAAGCTTGTTTACAACTTTTTTCATCTCATAAAACAATTCTGGGATTTTTGCTTCAGTAAATGCATCACGAATCAATTCCAATAACATAGACATTTCCTTATTTGTAATTCCACAAAGACATTTGATATGGTACAACTTCAGCAGAAATGAAAGCTTTGAATATTTCAAACACCCACTATACAACTTGTGATATCCATCATCAACTAAATCATGAAACGCATTTTTCTCACTGAAGTTTTCCCTTAAATTTGGATCCACAGAATCAAGAGGAGGATCCAATGATATGTTACAATCTTGATCTTCTTGTGTTACAGTCTCAAAAACATCACTTGTCACGTTGCAATTTGTAGCATCGTCTTCTGGTTGTTCTGATATGTTTTGATGCTCATAGTGGTGTCTTGCAGTGCCAAATGCATCATTTATGAGGTTTTGCATTTCATTTTCCATTGGAGACAAACTTGGGACCTCATTCTGTGGATTAACATCAGTCCTCAATCTTTCTGTATTGTTTGATTCTCCATTCCAAATCCAACACAAATATTGATCAGGAAATTGCTTCAGTATTAAATGTTCATAAACTTCATCCCTCTTCAACCATGTTCTAAATTTACATTTAGGACATTGACATCTTATTCTCCCTTCAACAGATTGATTAGAAATTGAAAAATCTAAAAACTCATTCAAACCCTTAACATATTGAAGTGTGTTCCTCGGTAATGTGATCCAGCTTTTATCCATGTATATCACAATGTGCCTACACAAAAATATACGATAGTGTAAGATTATAGAAACATAATATAATAAAGATGAACCATTGATCATAAAGTATGCATAATATAATAAAGATGATTCATTGATCACATTTACCACTTCAGACCAACAGAACAAGTCTGGTCCATAGGAGACAACGTCAACACCTCATTGAGGAGCAATAAGAATATCGGGCTACACACTTATCATAACACTATCGATCACACATTTATGTTGCCTCAAACAACACCCCATTGATGTGTGATCAAAACTGATCATAATGCATTTTAAACCTGAGACATTATATGATTGTTTAGGCTTGACCTTAGATTTCCTCCAAGAGGAATGATGTTTCTCAATGGTTTCATACACAACCAACTATAAAGAGGGCCACTATGTTCACTGTTGTACCCTTAGATTTTAATGATCACAATCACTCTCATCGTGTTCTAACTTTTTTTCAAGTGTTTTGATGCTAGGAAAAAGGTTGCCCACGAGTTGGCCCAAGAAGGCTGATAGTGGACTCTCTGAGTCCATCGGCCAACCGGTGGATTCCCACCGGCCAACCAGTTCTTGCCCACCGGCCAACCGGTGGATGACCACCAGCCAGCCGGTGGAACCCAGACAGAAAGCCTGCTCTGTCTGGACCACCGGCCAGCCGAGAGCTCAGCACCGGCCAGCCGGTGTGCCCAGTCAAACTAGCCATTGGGCTTTGACCAGACTTGTACTTTTTACCCCCAACGGCTCCGGAAGCCCTCCAACGGCCATATTGAAGTGTTTATGGGTATTTCTCTTATAAATAGGAAACCATGGATGTCGGGAACACACCCGAATTATATTTTGATGTCTTGACTCTCTAACGACAAATCTCCAAGGCCTCTTGTGATCCATTGCCATCCTTGAAGCTTGATCTCCCTCTCCATCAGTTGCTCTAACACTTTTGGCGCTCAAGGCTTCCGTGTGTTTGTATTATTTTATTTGTTTAGTTCTTCATTGGGTTTGGATTAAAACAAACCTATCATTTCCATTCTTTCTTTTAATTGGGTTTCTTGCTACAATCATAATAAAAAAAGCAAGTTGTACGAAGGTGTTCTAGCCTACCTTAAAACAGCTAGTGGGTTTCTTGCTACAACCATAATAAAAAAGCAAGTTGTACGAAGGTGTTCTAGCCTACCTTAAAACGGCTAGTGGGTTTCTTGCTACAACCATAATAAAAAAGCAAGTTGTACAAAGGTGTTCTAGCCTACCTTAAAACGGCTAGTGGGTTTCTTGCTACAACCATTAAAAAGCAAGCTGACGTATTAATCTCTCAATGGTCCTTGTTGGGGGCAGAGACGTAGGCTTGGGAATTAAGCCGAACTTCGTTATCAAATTGTGTCTTGCCTTTTTTATTTCTGCTGCATTGATAATTGTTTTAAATTGTTAATTATTTTTGAAAAGTCAATTCACCCCCCCCCTCTTTCCATCCTCTACGACCCAACGTTCACTTTATTCATCGAAGTGTCACCTCTCTAGGTTTGAGTATTACAAGTCAGACATTTATAATCATGTCTTCAACCATCGATATATAAAGAACCAGTTTTTTATTCAAGGGTTGTCTTAGACATTGAAACATTATTAATCTCATTTATAAGAATTTTATTTTAATAAAAAAAATTAATTTTTTAAAAGGGTTTGATCACTACAGTGGTGAGAATGTAAAACACATACATACATCAAATTCATAAACACAAGGGAAATGCAGAAGGACTACTCACATCAATTCTATTTTTTTCACTTTTTAAGAACAACCCTATAACTCTTGTCTATGATTTTTTAAATCTGAAATCATATCTTTAGTACCTATCTCAAGGCACAACACCAAATACATAATTATATACAATTTATAGATAATTATATAATTTTATTATAAAAATTATAATTTATTTCAATTAAAACCAACAAGGAATAATTGCCTAAAAATCACCAGCCCACCTCATCACACCTATATAATAACCAACCACTTATGTATTGTTTGTGGTGAACTCCAACCTTTATCCCAAAAAAATTACCTATGAAGTTGAACCAAGTCAATAATCTCCAAAATCTAACCAAAAAATCCAAAAATAAATGAAGAACAATGTAAAGGTAACATCAAATGTAGTCATACATAATGGAAATAATACTACATGTTTGACCCAAACCATGGCCATGAATGATGTTGTAGAGGAATTTATCCAATTTTTATGCAAGTAGTTTATAATCAAATGATGTCCTATTTGACATTAGCATCACCTTTTTGATGTGTTGGTTACATATACTTCTTCCTAACCATATAATTTATTCCCCTTCCCCTTCTCTATCTATCTGCCTCTCCCAAAAACAATGTCTACATCATAGGAATATATGTTGGTATTTTGAAATATTTAAGTCATGTAGTTGTTGATAAGGTGGCATGTATATTTGTCATAATTGAAATAATTTTTTAGATATTTCATTATTTTGATGACCCATGTGTTTTAATTTCCCATTATAGTTTTTTGAGACTCGACGCAGTAATGACCTCCTCACGGTGGAAGACTAGGCCACCAAAACCCAATTCTTTCCACCATAGGCCATTTTTTAAAGATAAGTGACGAGAATGAATAATTATAATGGTAGGCCTCTTCATAATGTACATGTAGGCATGCACCCAACCATATATATGAATATGTTCATAATAATAAAAATAAGAGAAAATAAACTAAATATTTACATTCTATCATGTTATTTACTTTAGAGAATAAAAAATAGTACAATAGTACAATAGGAGGTGGCCGCGACGGAGGAGGAGGCGGCGGCGGCCGCAGAGGAGGAGGCGGCGGCCGCAGCGGAGGAGGAGGAGGAGGCCGCGGTGGAGGGGAGGAGGAGCAGGAGCAGAGGAGGAGGCGGCGGCCGCAGCGGAGGAGGAGGAGGCAGCGGAGGCAGTGGAGGAGGAGGAGGAGGCCGCGGTGGAGGAGGAGGAGGCCGCGGTGGAGGAGGAGGCACCGGCGGCAGCGCAGAGGCAGGGCGGAGGCAGGGCGGAGGCACTAACTCCTGATAGTCACACATAATCTTTTCCCTATCACCCTAACGTATCAGGACCATATTACATATATTTAAGATTACTATCATGGTGTCTATTGGTTCTCATTATATCCTAGGAACTTCTATAGTATTTTTATATGACATGCAATATTAGGATGTCACTATATAAATATAGTCAATGCAGAAGAACAAACACTGTTTTTGGTTAGATATAAACATGTATATATGAAACTGTATGCATGTAATGGTATTCAATATAAATACATGAGTTAGGTCTAGGGTACCCACTCACAACACCACACTTATTTATGGAACCCACATTGAATGGCACCCTGAAACACCCGTCTTACTCTTTAAATATGAAGTGATTTCATGTAATTAACCTCGAAGAACAAGGGTTGTAAAGAAAAAGAATAATGAAATGTGGTAACCTATCATGGGATATAGGGGTTTCTACTGGTTTAACAAATGTTCAAATGTTAGATGGGCCTCACTTTCAAATGAGAACAATTAAAATCAATCTTTAGTTTCATTCATTTTAATATGGCATAAAATAATCATGCGTTAATAAGACATAAAATAATGTTATAATATTTTTTTCATACAAATAGTTATTTCAAGAAATAGTGAATGAGAAATAATGTTTCAAAATAGGATAAGAACTATCTCAGGAATAGGAAAAATCAAATTGGTCAATTGGGTCATTTCATGAATATCAATAATCACTTCACTTGATGCATTTATTCATGAATCAACATCAAGAATAAGAAATCACATCGATGATCATTTTTTGGAAACTTCAAATAGATGTAAGATTGTGAATTTTAAAAATGTCAACCTATTTCTCTAATTTAAAAAAAAAAAATCATTTCCTAGAAGTTAAATAAAAACTCAGTTTTCTTACTGGATGTTATTTAATTATGGTTATTAAGCTAGAACATTTACCTTTCTATCACATAGTTGGAGAATGAATCAAATTTAACTGGCTCAGTATTGATGCTGATTTTAAATTCTACTAGATCAGGCCTCATGGTCTCTTTTGTCAATTGTTAGACAATAATCTTCTAAGATTTATATGATCACTTTTATCACCTAGATCTAGCTTAGGAGTAGGTATATATGTGTGGCCCATTATAGGAAGGCTTTGTACCTACCATTTCCTACCTTATTAGATTCCTATATACTATAAATATTATCTAAGGAATGTGCTTGGAAACTGTAGAGTTATACCACCATGACATCCTCACATCATATTCCTTGAGGGTGATGATGACCGTTACCCAGGAGGAGACGTGGAGGCACTGGTGGCACTGGCAGAGGAGGAGGAGGCATCGGCGGAGGAGGAGGAGGCCGCGGTGGAGGAGGAGGCACCGGCGGCAGCGCGGAGGTAGGGCGGAGGCAGGGCGGAGGCAGTGGAGGCAGCGGAGGAAGAGGATGAGGCCGGTGGAGGGGAGGAGGAGCAGGAGCAGAGGAGGAGGCTGCGGCCGTGGCGGAGGAGGAGGAGGCAGCGGAGGCAGCGGAGGAGGAGGAGGAGGCCACGGTGGAGGAGGAGGAGGCCGCGGTGGAGGAGGAGGCACCGGCGGCAGCGCAGAGGTAGGGCGGAGGCAGGACGGAGGCAGCGGAGGCAGCGGAGGAGGAGGAGGATGAGGCCGGTGGAGGAGGAGGAGGAGCAGGAGCAAAGGAGGAGGCGGCGGCCGCGGTGGAGGAGGAGGAGGAGGCGGCCGCGGAGGCACTGGCGTGACCGCGGCGTGACCGCGGCGTGACCGCGGCGTGACCGCGGAGGAGGAGGTGGTCGCAGAGGCACCGGCGGCACCGGCGGAGGAGGAGGAGGCATCGGCGGAGGCAGCGGAGGCAGCGGAGGAGGAGGAGGATGAGGCCAGTAGAGGAGGAGGAGGAGGAGGCGGCGACCGCAGAGGCACCGGCGTGACCGCGGTGTGACCGCGGCGTGACCGCGGAGTGACCGCGGCGTGATCGCGGCGTGACCGCGGCGTGACCGCGATGTGACCGCGGCATGACAGCGGCATGACCGCGGAGGAGGAGGCGGTCGCGGAGGCACCGGTGGCACCGGCGGAGGCAGCGGAGTCAGCGGAGGTAGCGGAGGAGGAGGAGGATGAGGCCGGTGGAGGAGGAGGAGCAGGAGCAGAAGCAGAGGAGGAGGAGGCGGCCGCGGCGGTGGAGGAGGAGGCGGCGGCCGCAGAGGCACCGACGTGACCGCGGCGTGACCGCGGCGTGACCGCAGCGTGACCGCGGAGGATGAGGAGACGTGGAGGCACTGGCGGCACCGGCGGAGGGGGAGGAGGCATCGGCGGAGGAGGAGGAGGCCGCGGTGGAGGAGGAGGCACCGGCGGAAGCGCGGAGGTAGGGCGGAGGCAGGGCAGAGGCAGGGTAGAGGTTACTTTATACTTTTTTTCATAAATTCAAAAAGATTAAAAAAAATTAAAGATTTTAATATCATGATCAAATAGATTATATAACCAATAGAGTACCTTATTTAACCTACAAGAAAATATTAAATGGGTTGGATAAAACCTTTAGAAAAAAAACCATCAAACTATGTTTTAAAATCCTTCATTTTAGATGGTTTGATTTGATAAAAGTGAAAAAATAGGATACATTTTACAAATCATGTTATTATAAAAATCCACCCCTTCTCAATAGATGTAAACCAAAATATTATAATAAAACACATTGGAAAATCAAAACATATGGGAGGAAGATCACTACACGATGATCACTTTTTAGGAAAAATTGTAATCATGTATATCATCCTATGTAACTCTAGAAGAGAATATCTAACACAAATCAACATATGGTTCCATTCTACTTGAAATACATAAAAACCCATTAGGTCCAGCAATGGAAATCAAATGAATGTAATAATTAATAAGACCATTATGGGAAATCAACCAATCCATTATAACAATGACATGTAGAGATTTCATATACAGAATCAATAAATATCATACAAGATTTAAATATGAAATAAATAAAGTATAGATAGGTAATAACAAATCCTTGTCTCTTATTTTTCTTGTAGGACCAGAAATACCAATTACATAGTGTTTCAGATCCATTAAAATATTCAAATATTTCACAACATACACATATATGATAGAATGAGGGGATTTGGTATAAAATATTACCATCAATGAAGATGATTATCTGAAAATGGAACCTCTAATTACCAAAATCGAAGGCCGCAGGGGGCGCGGTGGTCGCCGGGGGGGTGCGGGGGTCGCCAGAGGCCGCGGGGGGCGTGGTGGTCGCCGAAGGGTGTGGGGGGCACGGGGGGGAGTGGGGGTTGCCGGCAGTCGAAGGGGGTGCCGGGGGGTGTGGGGTTCACCGAGGCCTGGGGGTCGCCGGAGGGTGCGGCTGTCACCGGAGGGAGCCGGTGTTGCCGGAGGGAGAAGCTGTCGCCGGGGATCGGGGAGGGTTTGTGAGGAGTGGGTGGGGGTCGCCGGATCTGGGAAGAGGGGAGACGACACGAGGGGAAAGCATCGTGAGTTTTCTAAAAAAAATGGGTTTCGCAGTGGTTTTTAATAAACCGCCGCGAAACCTTTCCCGGATAACGTTTAGCGGCGGTTTTGTGAACCGCCGCCACAAAACCGCCGCTAAACCAGGGTTTTTTTGTAGTGAAAAAAATATGCTTGAATACGATTTTAAAAGGAAAATATAGTTAGATATAACAGTTTTAAATTCCATGGAATCTAAGAAAACCATGGGGACTCTAATGGTTGATAGAAAATTGGAGAAAATTGAGTAAACCAGAGAATAAAATCAAATTTAAAATAAAAACTTGGATGGAGAAAATCACAATGTAAAGCCAATCATCACGGCACAATGGGGTCAGCATAACTACGCAAATTTGAAAACCATGACATGGTCTCCCCCATAACCCATAATTTTCACATAGTCAATGACTGGTAAAAATATATATAACCCAATAGAATCATATTGAAACACTAATATCCATGAAACAATATAATCATCATGTCATAATCTCACAAACCACGATGCAATAGTCAATCCCAACTGATACTTATCCCCTACCCCCTTGGACACCCCCTGGACACCACCACCCCCTTAAATAGCCCCCCCCCCCACCCCCTGGATACCACCTCCACCCCCTTGGACACCCCTAGACACCACCACCCCCTTGGACAGCCCCCCACCCCCTGGACACCACCACCCACCTCATCCCCCTTGGACACCCCCAACCCTTTGGACAGCCCCCCCCCACCCCCGAACAACCCCCAAACCCTCTGGACAGGCCCCACCCCCTTGGAAAGCCTCCCACCCCCTTAGACACCCCCACCCCCTTGGACCCACCCCCCTACACACACACCCCTAGAATGCCCCCCCCCCCCCACCACCTCCATGGACACCTTGGACACCCCCCAACCCTCTGGACACCCCCCTCGAACCCTCTGGACACCACCCCACCCCTTGAACACCCCCCCCCCCTAAACCCCACCACCCCCCTTGGACAGCACCCCACCCCTCTAGACATCCCCCCACCCCCTGGACAACCCCCACCCCTCAAGATAGCACCCCCACCCCCTTGGACACCCCCACCCCTCCTGGACACCCCCCACCCCTACCCCCTTGGACACCCCCTGGACACCGCCACCCCCTTGGACAACCCCCCCCCCCCCCCCCCCCCACCCCCTGGACACCACCCCCAACCCCATTGGACAACCCTTAGACACCACCACACCCTTGGACAGCCCCCACCCCTGAGGACACCACCCCCATACCCTGGAAAGCCCCCCCCCCCCACCCCCCCCCCCCATTGGACACCTCCACCCCTCCTGGACACCCCCACCCACTTCCTACCCCCCTTGGACACCCCCCTGGACACCCTCCAACCCTCTGGACACCCCCCCCCCCTCGGACAACCCCCAAACCCTATAGACAGGCCCCCACCCCTTTGGACAGCCACCCCCCCCCCCACCCACCCCCTCAGACAACCCCCCCCCCCCCCCCACCCCCTTCGACACCCCCACCCCGTTGGACCCCCCCCCCCCCCCCCCCTCACACACACACCCCTGGACTCCCCCCCCCCCCACCTCCATGGACACCCTAGACAGCCCCCAACCCTCTGGATAACCCCCAACCCTTTGGATAGCCCCCAATCCTCTAGACAGCCCCCAGAACTATGGGATTTTAACCTCAAGCTACTAGTTTTGGCATATCTTGGGATTTTAACATCAAGCTACTAGTTTTGGTATCATGCCATTATTCAAAATGAGAACCATGAACTGTATCTCCTACTAGTCTAAAATGATCTATTGTTCAATGAATCAGGTTTTAAGAGCATATGAAGACTTATAATAGTCCACGAGAATAAGCGACGTAAATAGTTTATGGAAAAACAAAAAGTGATACCCAAAATAGAAACAACCAAGGATCCAAAACAAACATTCCACCATGAAAACACATATATACATATTAAATAAATCACACTGGTACCCTAAATGGGTGTATCACAATGGTTTAGATATAAATTATAGTAATATAGGTGAATGAGATCATTAGTTGTCAATGACAATAAATATTACCATAACTGTAGGGAATCCACGAAAAAAACAAACAAAATAGAAGTAGGTGAGGCTTACTTGTATATTGCGAGTCAATCTAATAGATCTGGTGATAATAAATAAGATAATGATGGAAAAACAAGGTAAGAGGGTTCGAAATCGAAGAATTTTACCTAGTTTAAACAAAAAAATCGCAAAACATAAATATAGACTATCCGGGGAAAAAACGAAAAAAATAAAGTCGTGGGAGGATTACCTAGGTGTTGCGAGTAGAGATGATAGATCCTAGGAGAGTAAAGATGATAAAAGATGATGGCAAGATGAGTTTAATGAAACGAGATCGAAGAGTTGATTCTAGGTTTTCTGCACGAGAGAGATGAGTCACAGGTCTATCAATCGAAAAATCAGAAATGACAATCCATGTGGCGTGACAAATTTTTTAAATGTTTTATAACATTGGTTATTTAATAACCGATGTTATAAACTATTTTTATCCCATTTATAACATCGGTTATTATAATAACTGGCGGTATAAATGTATCAAATACTGCTTTTTCACGTCGTTTATTATATAACGGACATAAAAAAAAGTCGTGTGTTTGTTTTTTACGTCGGTTATTCTATAACTGACATAAAAAACACATCAGAAACCATAGTTTTTACGTCCGTTGTTTTATAACAATGTAAAAACTATCGTGTGTTGGTTTTTTACATTGGTTATAATATAACCGATGTAAAAAATTCGGCGAGTTGGGTTTTTACGTCGGTTATCAAATAACCGACGTCAAAAAGGTCTTAGATGCCGCCTTTTTTATGTCGGTTATTTTATAACCGATGTAAAAAATGGCGCGGGTTGGTTTTTTACATCGGTTAATTTATAACCAACATAAAACACCAACGTGTGGGATTTTGTACGTTTTTTATTAAAATAACCGACGTAAAAAACCACATATCACAGATTTTCATGTCGGTTATATATAACAGACATAAAAATTGGTGACATTAAAAACGTTTTCTGCACTAGTGCTACTGAGGTAAATGAAGGTTCTGGGATGTAGAAGATGATGAGTTAGGTATAGATGATAGTGATAAATTTGGAATTGGTATAATGATCAATATACAAATTATATCTAGAAAAGAAGAATGAACTACATGGTATATAGTCAAAAGATCACACATTGTGCTTGGTTATGACCTATAGTTACGGTTTCTATGAAGAGTTAAATATCTAATTTTTTGATACCATATAAAACATGTTTATTTATATATTTATTTGTAATATATTGTTTATATTAGGATATTAATATCACAATGTGTGTGATTATGGGTCACACGCCATATTTGGTGTACTACATGTCCTAGGGTGTTCAAGAGTAAATTCCCTATTTTATCTCAATATTTACATATTGTGTAATAATGGGAGAACATTTTTTCTATACCATCATTAAAAACCAATATATTTAACATAACACACATGTTTTATTGTGTATGAAAATATAACATAACTTGTGTGTAACAAAACATGAGTATTGACTAAATTCATGCTGATTATCCCTTGAATTTGACATGAAATTTGTATTGAAGTAACATTAAATGGGTTTTGAGGTACATGTCAAGGTGAATCATTGGATCAACACACCATGTCAACTAAATGAAATTCAATATTTGAGTTTTTTTATAGATAACATTTTCGTGTGTTTTTATTTATCATTAGGGGTTATTTATAAAGTAATATATGGAATTTAATTCTATTAACTTCATTGGGATAATGACAGAGTGTATGTGAGATATCTAGAGAGGGAATGGAGTTATTAATCCCTTGAGATACATACTAATTTTATGGTTATATTACTCTATATAGTTCCTTGATTTGGTACCACCTCATTATTCCAGGGCATTGGTCCTCTACTTTAAAAATTTATCCATAGAGATAGTTCCCCTTATTTCTGATAAGGTGTAGGTCCTTCATAAGGGTTAGATACCACATTTTTTGATTTTCATCAATAAGGTGAGGGGCCTCTTTATAACTGATGGGGTGGGTAACCCACTTCAATTTAGGGAGAGGGTCTTCCATATATTTTTCCATTAATCACTTTGATTGAAAAACATATCTATGTGAGGTTTAAGTCCCCCAATACAGTTATAGAGAGGTGATGTAGGGAATATGAGATTTTGGATATTTTAGATCTTTTGGAATGGAATACATACTTTGTTTCTTTGGAGATTCAAAAAACTTCTGAGATATCAACTTCAAACTTTTCAAGTCATATACCATTCTGAGTGTCTATATTTATACATGGAATTTTATCCTAGGTGAATTTGATCTCTAAAATTACGAGTGATTTATGAAAACTTGGACTTTCAATTTTCCCCAGGTTTCCCATCTATAAAACCATGTTTGGTTTCATTCAATTTTCATTTTCTTCTAGGGTTTTGAGTGAACATGTTGTTCACTCAGTTCTTTTTTTTATGTTGTATTATAGGGCATTTTTATAGACCACCTAGTAAAGGATTCATTACCACACATGTTGTGTTTATAAAAATGATACATAAATCAAAGGTGATCTTGGTAAATTTGAAACTATTGCATCTTTTGTAGAGCTATTATTTAGTGGTTCTTAATAGCTCTTGAGGATGTAATCTACTATTGGTGATCTCTTTGTATACATTCTTATAGTGAGGTTTTCTTTTCCCTTTTTCAATTTTTATTATTCTTGGTGATATTGTCTTATATATTCATTTTGTTTTGATATTTTCAGTTGTTATTAATGATTTTATAGATAATGGATATCTTGTGAATATATTTTTTTTATAATTTTTGGTATTTATATATTTTTGTTGATTGTTGGATTTTTATATTATTATAAATATTCATATCTACTATAGTTTTTCATAGAATAAGGCCTCCAATGTATGTTATTTATTCTTAGTTCTTTTGACCAACTAATAGAAAATTGTAGGTATAATTGGTGTGTCACACTCAACTTACCACCAGCTTAGGGGGTATTGATGGGTTAGTTAATATCTTAAATTCAAACCAAAGTGTCATCAAAATGATTCAATCATTTAATTATAAGTTATGTTTTCAATTTAATTTTTCAAAACATTTTAAATATTTTTTTAAATAACATATTTTTCATATACCTTCTTTAAATAAGATATTTTATTATTATTGATTATGTTGGTTTGATCATGTAAATAAAGTTAGATCTTATGAAACATTTTCAACTTTATATAGAGATGAATTTTATATTTTATTGTCTTTGTTTCATTTTATTTTCCTTGTATTTTTTTCAATGCTTCCATGAAATGAAAGTAAATCATCATTAAATTCCCAAAGGAATCACCAGAGATAATTTATCCTCTTCCCTAGAGGGAAGTGGAAAATAGAAGTATAATATAGAATCAACTAAAAAGAATAGATTAGAAAGAACTAAATCATTAACCACATCATCTTTTCAATATTTAATGCTAGTTGTTAAAGAAATAGTGAGTACATTAGCTTCAATAATTGTTACTCAAATTGGAGGGATTTCAACATCACTTGTATATAACATTGAAATGTATTTGAAATGTGTTCAAGAGAAATCATCTAAATAGATTGTAAATATCGTTGATGTTATTAATAAATTGGTAACAAATATTATACTTCCTATTAAATATAAATAGAACCTATAGAAAATTTAATAATATAATATTAAGAAATTGAAGTTTTACTTTAAGAAATAGACATTAGTTGATGGAGTTGTGACTCAAGTTACTAACAAAAAACCAGAAGTGTTTAAGCCATAAAAAATATTCAATGTGATAAAGGATATTATAGATAATTTTTTAAAATTATAATTATATACTCTTTAATTTGGATATTTTTTTACTAATTTATTGTAATATTTTTTATTGAATTAATCTTTTTCAATATAAAATTATTTACTCCTTTGATATTAATTTTCAATCTCTCTATTTGTTTCTGATAATTCTAAAGGGAGAGATATTATTTCATAGATATCAAATTCTATTCAAATATGAGAATTTATTATTTATGGAGAGTACCTTGTTTTTATAAATGATTCTAATTAAATATATATAATATTTTTTCTAATTTTTATTGTAATTAATTTTTTATTTTTTAACTATTATGTTTTGATTTATTTCTATTTTCCTTATCAAAAACTGAAATATTTTTGGATCCATGATCTAAAAAATATTTTTTATAAGAACAATGATCTATATTTAAGTAATGGTTTTGTCAATGTTTATATATTCTGAAATTAATGAAATGATTTATGTAAGTAAATAATTATTCATAATTTTTATCTCAACAAAATTATAGAGACAATGCATCATGTGTCATTAATAAAAAATAATCACTTAAGAACACTCCCTACACCAGGAATCTATCTTATAAATTATTTATGGTTTGAATTCAATCTTTTGAAGTTACATTTTTAACTAAATTTAAATACCTAGATTATATTTTTATATTTTTTAATTATGTTTTAAAATAAAAATAATGATCAATGGAAACCCAAAAACATTCAAGAAAATATGAAATAGATTGGTAAGATTAGTAGTCACAATGTAAATATAATAATAAGTTAACTCATTATTGAGAATTATTCCAAGCTAGTGTCAGTACAATGAACTATTTATTTTTTTGTAATTCATTATTTTATATTTAAATAAGAAAAATGTTATAATCTTAATGGGCTATTTTGATCAGATGTTAATAGTGAACTCAATAATGTTTTCAAAGTAAGATGATACATACTATGAAATCATGTCATTAATTTGTTGATTATTCAAAAGGGACAACATCACCTAGATAATGTTCTATTGAGACTCAATGAAAGATAGTGTTGTCAATTTAAATCACTATTAACATAAATAATAAGTAAAACATTTCAGTAATAATAATTTACCATGTATTTTTGAAGAAAGATGTTGTTTCATTATGATTTAGGCCAAACCGTGTGCCCATTTCTAGATTTAAAAAGAAAAATTGTTTATTTTATAACTCCTTTGTTTTTTAACATTTTTCACTCACTACACTTCCCAATTGGAATATCAAAACCTATTAAAACTACCATATCCATTTAGACCACTTAGGAACTCATTATCATGGTCGATTTTTGTGATTCATTCATGCATTGGGCCAACCCTTGAGCCCATTTCCTATTTAAAAACAATATTTATTTTATATTTCATTTATTTTTTAATATTTCTTGGTGATTCCACCTCTCAATGGATCAAAAAAACCCTATTCACACCCCCATGTTCCATTTGGCCTCTTTGGAGCTCATATTCATCATGGATTAGGGTGAAATTTCTCAAGGTTTATCAAATCATCCAATTTTGAGAAGGTAATTTGTTTCTTTCATAAATCATTCATTTTTTACTCGTTTTCCCCCCATTTAAGTTCCCACTAAACATAATCATTATTATTAAAACCTCACTATAAATTTGGGATACTTGGAGATTAAATTATTTATGTATATGGGGATATTTCTTCAAAGTTTCTCAAGTAAGTGAATTCCTCTCTTATTTCTTCCATTTCCTTAATGTTTCTCACATCCCTCTTGAAGTTACAAATTTCCAAAAGATAGGGCTTCATACCTAGGTTTTTTTGAGTTTCTTGGTCCAATATTATGGTTTTAGGTTCGTTTTCACTCCCTTTTAGTGCAGTGGTAGTGTGATTGAAGTTCCATACAAGGATTTGTGGGATTTGATATATATATGGTAGGTGATTCTATGTTTAAGAACTACTATATGAGTTATCCTTGCTTGATTTATATTTTTATCCTACTCATCATCCTTTTTTCTTGCTATAAAAAATATTTTTGGTGGAATTTGTTAAGAAATTGATTTTTAGGTTCCATTTTTGTGTGAAAATGGGTGTTTTAAATGTGAATTCCATGTTGTACCATTTTGGGTTGTTTTTTAATTCATGGAAAGGTTTTATTTAAATGTTTTTCTTCTTCTAATTCTAGTTTGGGGTAATTTTGGTGTGAATTTTTTTTCAAAGAGGGATTTTAGATGTATTTTAAGTGAAAACTTTTGTTACATTCCTTGAAATTGTTTTATGGAAATTATAAATGGTTTATTGAGTTATATAAATGGTGAAAATCATTTGTAGACACTGTTTTGAAAGTATGTAACCACAAATTATGTTTTTATGTGCAAATTTAATTTTGTAACATGTTGAAATTGTTTGATCACAAAGGGGGAAACTCAGGTATCTAGGTGGGCAGACTTGTACAAGTATACTAGTGATTTGGAGTGGTTTCTTCTCTATCTCACTTAGAATGTTTGACATTAAAAACACTAAAAACTATAATGATTTTTACTAGGGACTATTGGGTTATTTTTATGTTCTTTAATAGTGTCTCATTAATTATAACCAATATTATTATGGTTACTTTATACAGAGATACGAAGGTACAAGGAGCCCCAAACTAACTAGTGCCTAGGGGTGTTCCTCGGAATAATGCTCATTGATCATTTATAATTTATCATGGACTTTGGTGTATTTTTCTAGAAAATATAGTTTCTTACACGTTTTGTTGAGATTTGTTCATTCTTTGAAATTACCATTTGAAAACTGTTTACTTTTAAAAGTTTCATTATCTAGAAATTGTTGCCACCATTTCTTTTTTATTAAAACATGCATGCTTTTTATCTTGTAATTCTTACTATATGGACTTGTTTGGGTGGTATCCTATTGTTCTTAGTTTCACACCATACTTACACCCTTTGGTTGTAAGTAGACTTGATCGTATTTGACACAAGTAAGGGAAAGGCCTTGGGTGATGCCAGTTCGGGATGTTAATTTTATTCCATGGTGGGATGTTGTGGAGACGGTTCGTAGATGATGACCCCTTGTCATGTGGTGTTCCTTGGGATGTTTTGATTCTACTTTTTTATATTTTTGGACTTCTTGTGTCATTTTTAAATAAATGTATTCAGTTATTAATTTTATTTAAGGATTTTTTGGTGGGTAAGTTTCAGATATAGTTTATTACTGGTTTTTGGTTGTTAAATGACTCTAAACATGGGTAAATCATTCCCAAACCAATATATAAGATACCCAGCCACTTGTTCCATCCTCTAGGAATATAGAACTCCCTTTGTTCCTTTTCATGGAATGGTTTTGGTTCTAGTTTTGATGGATAAAAGATTCGATTCTTGAAAAAATTAAATACATGTCTTTCCTAATTCTCAACTATATTTTTTCTTAATGTAATATCAAGTACTCAACAATTTATTAACCAAAAACATGGGAAGAAATCATAAGATAATTATTCAATCGAAATATTTGATATTAAAAACACAAGTTTTTATTTTGAAAACATAATCCTTTATAAAATCAATGCATTTAATAATTTCTGAAATGAAGATAAAGAGAATCAGTTTTCTACTATTAATAATATCTTTATTACTAAATATAATTAATCCAAATTATTTTCTATAATGATGATGCAGAAAGTTGATTAAGAATAATTTTTTTAATTTTGTTATTCATTCTATTATTGTAATACTTTATTCAATTTTTTATTGCGATAAATTTTAATCTAGTTATGATTTTCCTAATAAATGAAGTTTTATTATAATTATCTCTACCTCAATAATATTTATTTTTTAAAATAAGTTTTTATTCCATGAAAAAAAAGTAGAAAGTCATAGTTATGCCTCTATTAGAAAAATATTTTTATAAAATTACTATGACTCCCCTTCAAAAGTAAGTATCTATAGTGAGGTCTAGACATATTATAGAGTGAAAAGGGCTATAAAGAGTAGAGTGAGATTTTTTACTTGATCCACTATAAAAAACTATGTGATTTATATTTTTTATTTATTTTAATTTAATTTAATTACTATCAATTTCCCCCCTATTCACATAAAACAGTTATTATATCTGGGAAAACATATTGTGCTTATATTTTTTAGGATATCATCATTGAAACTTGACTTTTATCTTATTCATCATTCATTGGCTTAATAATTTGATTAATTTTATTGTGATTAAGTAATTTGTGCTCAATTTTTTCTAGTTTTAATATCATATTTTATAGTTAGCGAAAAAAAATTATACATTGGTTGTGGTTTCCTATTAAAAAGTATATGTGGTTATGAATACCATTTAATCATGTGGGGCTAGTTATTTCGTGCCTAGAAAACAGTTTATGTTGTTCCTCTCTATTCAATGGGTGGTTATGCTTACTATTTAGATAAGTAGTGGTAATTTATGATTAGGGCATAAAAGACTATGAAAAGGGGTTGGATCAAATGAACATGTGTGCTATAGTTACAAGAAACATGTAAATTTAAGTCTTGACTATCCACTAAAAAAGAAAAAAAATATGATTAATAAAAAATGTTTTCATGAGTAATTATTAGAACAATTTTAATAATAACGGGACTTATGAATTATGGTAGTGGGAAGAAAATTATAATATGTGAATTTTGGAAAAAATTAATTGAGGTAACTACATCTTATTTACCTTACTGTTTTACTTCAAGTTATTATTTTATAAAGGAACATGATGATTTTATTAATAAATTCAAGATATATTTTATGACCGGAATATATATTTTAGTTATGTTATTTCATTATATATAACATTAAACTTATAATATTTTTATTATTAATAATATTTTATTCAAGGAGGAGATTGAAAAACCTAAGTGTTAGAACTAGGATAATGTAGGAACCTCATGTTGTGTTTATGATAATGCATGTTTTATCATGAACATTTATATGGGGGGAACTAATTATAAATTGCATGAATTTGTTTGAAGGATATTTAAATATGAATTAAAATGAAATGATAAAGGATATTTAGGCCACACTATTGATAAATACCATGGTTTGAAAGCTTTTCATTTTTTTAGTTATGAGTGTTTTGATTAAACTATTTTGAGATGTGGAAAAAACTCAACCATGTAAAAGAAAATCAGGTTTGGTTTAAAGAAACATGTCATTATATATTATAACATTTAATAATGTAATATTAAGTTAATTAAAGATAATGATGAATATTTGGTTGAAATGTGATATTTAGAAAGTTCACATCATAGGGAAAGTGACTTTGAATTAGGGTCAATTATAGACTCTCTATATACAAGGGGATATAAGAGAACAAAACTATTTCTATAAATAATTGTGTAAAAGATCTTGGGATGTTCCACTATATTCCAAAATCTAAAAGGAGAATCACAATTATTTTCATTGGGAATTTTAATGAAAAATGATGTACAATGAACATTTCAATAGGTGTCACCTGGTGTGAAAGGGTTTTGATATATAATTATAATACCATGTCATGGGAAATAAAAAATGGTAGTAGTTTTTGAATATTGTAAAATTTTAAAAAAAATAAAATTGTAAAAAATATGTAGAGAATTGTATATCAAAACATGATTTTCATAGTTAAATTTTTACTAATAAAACCTACTATAGTGAAGCAAGGGAATTTCATCGTATAGTTGATGACATTTCAATATTAAAATTTTATCCTATTTTATTTTTTAGAATTTGGATAGATTTATGGGAGATAAAACTTGAAAAATATGGATTCTTTTGATTTCCCTTTATGTGGTAAGACCCATGTATCATGATAATACAATAATTAATATTTCCAAAGATTCATATCTATTAATACTATTATGGGATATTTATTGATATATCTTGGCTTAAAAAATGTGAATAGTTTAAGTGGACAATTGATAAAAATAGGGAATATCTATATAATAAAGATAAAATAAGTTTTTATTATCTTACATGATATTGAATTAAATATTTAAAAATTAAAAAGAAGATTAATATTTTATTCATAATGAAACAAATGTAAAATGAAATAGCATACTCAGTTTGGTTAAATTTTTTACTTTAATATTTTCATCTTATAACCTATATTTTAATCACATTCATAAACCTTTTTCTAAAATTAGTGAGTGGAGAGACAAGAATATAGATTTATCATTATTATTGGTAGTGAACTAATCTAAAAACATTATAATCATAATGGTGATTTAGTTTTTTTATTATACTAAAATGTCATTATTTTCATACTTATTGGACACAACCCATTGCATGAACTAAGTAAAAATATTCTTATTTATATAAGTTTTAATTTTTTTATTTCGTGACTTCACTCACTTATTTTCCTTAATTAATTAATTGTTTCTTATGACATGGGAATAAATATAATTGAATAATTTTAATAAAAAACCCCTCTTTAACCCCACTCTTAGGGTAATCAATATATTGATTTTAAAAATAGGTATCAAAATCAAATGTTTTAGTATTATAGAATATCTTAATTGAATATATCTAAATATGAGACTTTTTTAAATCTCAAAAAAACATATTTTCATCTCATAACTCAGCCCATTAATAGCATAACACCCTTCATTACAACAAAAAAATCCTAAAAATTATAAGAAATAAATTAAAAAATATTTAAATACATAACCAAACATGGGATCAATATTTTATTGATTTTATAAACTAAATACCATAAAAATTAAATTTTTTCATAGAAAAATGTTTTTAATATGTATGTAAACATAAAATTTGGTTTTTTTAATATCTTTTAAAATAAAATTTATGTATGTATAAAAATCCACATTAGTTTCTAAATTAACTAAAAATAAGTAAAAATTAATTTTTAAAACAGAAGTTGTATTTTTTCTATTCAAACTTATTTTTAAAACACCAAATAAAAATTGATATTTTAAAACCTTTAAAAGAAAATATATCCCAAAATAATCTTCATGGGGAAAAATTCCTCCACATTAAATTATAAATCATAAATAATTTCTAAAATGTATACGTAAAAGGTTTAAGGTAACCTATATATTCTACACATCAACAATAAATACTTAATCTATATATCCATAACTTACCACCAATTGAGATCTCAATACACCACTAGACCTAATAAATATATCACCATTGTTCGGGTAGAACTATAAACTGAGGGTTACTCGTGATGTTAATGTCCCACCACATAGAAAAGTAAAAAAGTGAACTCTTTTACCATGAGACATATTGAACCACTCACGCCTAGAGATTAGAATTATATTTAATCCTTAAAGGATCTCCTTACACTTCGCCTTCACAAACTATAAGTCCTATGACTCATATCATTCACCTTGCCTCTCATAGATCCCTAAAGATGATTGTTTTTAGAACTCCATCTTTAAACCATCCTCAAAATGTGTTTCTTTTATATATTCAACATATTGGAGACACAAGAATTTACTAATCAATATTTTGAAGTGATATTAATGTTCATTCACACTAGATCCTCATTCTTAAAACCCTTAATGATATTTCATACATTAATCATTGAGTATAATGAAAATATACTCTTCCTTAAATGACTTATTAAACTACCATGATATCTCTCTCGAATGATTCCATGATCCATCATCCACCATAGTCAATACATATCCAGAAGAAATCTAAAGTCCAGTAAATAAAAAAATTATGTCATGGTCTTTAACAATTCAAAGTGAATTTGATCTCCTCTATTAATTTCTTATCATCATGACTTGATACTATAATAAGAAACTCATGTAATCATTTTTTTGGAAATTTAATATCACTCCATTCTTTAAATCCACCTCATTAGTATCATAAAATGTGTTTCTATTAATTTTCTATTATATGTATTGAAATCAAATATAAAATTATACAAATTTTCAATAAAAAAATTAAATAACAAAAAAATAGCACACAAAAAATTCATTTCCATCATTAATAACACATATATCCACCAATTACATCGCAGATATTATCAAACCAACCCAATCATTATAATAAGTTCCACCACCTTATAATAAAAAATAACGCAAGATTCTTTCTTGTATCAATGAAGTGTTATTCAACTTATTGGAACCAATAAATAATAAATTTACTTTAATGATTAAAACAAAAACATTACCCCTATATCCTTCTAACATGTCCACCAATGTACATAATTTAAACACCTACTATTCAATCATTAATGTTTTTTAATAATAACCTTTCAAAACAAACAACAATCTATTTTAAAAAAATAACATTTCCTCATAATTTTCTCCCAAATCAATTACAAAACATTAAAATGTTTCTTTAAAGGTAACACCATAACTCCTTATTAATCATAAATTTAAATCACCATATATTTTATTAAAACCACCACACTCCAAACATTCAAATTAATTTCAAACATAAAAATCATAAAACATTCCACTTTCATAACCCATATAAAATAAAAATTTTAAATTTTTTTTCTTTATATCATAGAATTAAATAAATTGATCTTACATCATTCAAATCAAAACACACATATTAATTTAACAAATCTTTACACATTTCATCAATTATTTAATTAAATAATGTTACCAAAAAATCCTACTAGCATTTAAAACCAACCATGATAAAAATAACAAAAAAAACATATTAACATTATTCTTACACCACTAAAACAAGAATAAATATCTCAAAATAATATTTAAAACAAAATATAAATTCCATAGTTAATTTTTACTTAAGGGTAATTTTTTAATTTAGGCACTCATTGCATAAGATACTCATATTATCAACATGTTATATAATGGATCAGAATATTTACATAATTATTTCAAAAATTAAACACAATTACTTTTATCTTATCAGTCTTCATATCAATACAGATCGTCATTATTTTAAAAATTAAAATGATAAATTTGTCAATTTACACATGATTTACATATATATTCCACGTTATCATACCCAAACTAAAACATTTTTAAGAATATCTTATTATTAATAAAATATTCAAGGCATAACAAATCAATATTTAAAAAAATAAAATTGATAAAATTACCTTACATATCATGTTTAAAATATAACTCATAAATAATATAATTCAAACAAAATAGTTTAAAATGTCATATATTTTATCATACTTTCAAATTTTCCATTTTTAAACAAGTTAAATAACAACCTTACAGTACTTTGAAATTATGAACATTATTTTAATAGAATTTATTTATAAACACTTCATTATTTATAATATCAAACATAAATTAAACTTAACACATGTCATGATATTATCTTAACAGTAAATTAAAGGTAAAATATTATTATCAAACAATCCATTTTATTAAGATTAATGGAATTTATACTTACTATTATGTCATCAATCACTAAGAAATATACAAATTTAATCACATAATCAATGAATTTAAGAAAACATATTATAATTATTCTCTCTTTAAATTAATATAATTTATATAACCTTTAGAATTCAATTAACCATTAATTATTATAATTTTCAATAACTATTAACTATTATATTTTAAAGTTAACACTATTTCCACTTTATAGGAAAAAAATGAATAATTAATATAAACACTTTAATAAAAATAGAATCTATATCAGCATAGATAAATAAAAAAATCTTAATAAACTTGTCAGATGCTCAAAAATCTAAATTCAAATATAATAGAAATTGACGATGATGCATGTAACTTTCCTACTGCTCTATACTAAAATAAATATTTTCATTCTTATTAATGTTCTGTAAGAAATCTGGGCCCTTGAATAAAATTGAAGGTTCTATATTGTGCCTTAGTCATTGTCCATTTACTATGTCACATTCCAAGATCAAATGATTTTTTATCCCTATAAACCAATACAATCCTAGCTTATTCTTTATCCAATCTTCAAACAAAAAAGAAAAAATATTTATGTCACTCTATCACAACCTAATTCCACCATATTTTATTTTAGGCTAGTAGTGGAAACAAGTTTGAACATTTAAGCCTACCTCTAACATACCAAAGGTTATAACCTTTAACCAAGGGTATATAAAACAGAATATGGGAGGAAATACCATCCTTAATCTCAAGAAAAGAATAAAATCCATAAATCAACACTAAAAACTATAAATTGAAAAGGAAGAACACCCCACAAACACTATATAAAATGTTATTAATATCATAAAAAATCAAAAGAACTAAACACCACCAAATTTAATACCAAGAGATCAATAACTCCTAAGAATGAATAAAATTTATTCACCAAGGTATACCAATAAAAAATTCTTGAGATAATGAGGTCCAAACCTATCTCCAAAGACTACCTGAAAATCTAAAAATTTGGTATATTGAAGTATGGTAGGGAATAAAAATATACTCATTGGGTTTATCCTCAAAAATCTCTTGATAATGATAGGGAAGCATAAAAAATATTCAGTGAATAAATAGTAAAAATGATGTGTTCCCCCTCTTATGTAATGTGTATGAAAAACTAGTAACTATATCACATATACCTATTCCACAAAAACAATAAATACCACACCATGTCACCATTACCAAAAAAACACACAACAACACACCTACCTAATCACCACTATAATAGAAAAACTGCACCATCACCCTCATTCCGACAACAAAAATTTATATCTAATATGACACCTTCCCCAACAAGTAAAAACAAAAAAAAATACAATAGAAAACAATAATAATTTGATTAAAAACTCACAAAAAATATCTATTAATCATACATTCATATTTACTCAACTAATCATGTAAAAAAATA
Source organism: Viscum album (assembly GCA_963277665.1). Lineage (NCBI taxonomy): Eukaryota > Viridiplantae > Streptophyta > Magnoliopsida > Santalales > Viscaceae > Viscum > Viscum album. Next base: position 279,649,183 of record OY728137.1, read on the forward strand.
GTTACATTAATTTCATAATTTCTCATATCCAACTTAGTTCCCACCTCTAAGTGAATAGCCAATTATAAGAGTGATAAAGTAATTAAAAATAAATAAATAAATGGTACCATATAAATACTCATAAATTAATAAAGAAACAATATATAGGAAATAACATAAAAATTTATAAAACACATGTGATCTCTTATTCCTTTCAAATTTCTTTACTCCGATTCATTATCTTTACTATTTTAATTCAAACTATATACCAAGTGAAAACATGGGATTGATAATTTATCCTTACCACATTAATATTAAAAGTAGGGATCTAGAAATATCATATCTAAGACACCCATAACACAAAAAATTATCCCATGATGCAATCTATAAGCTCTATGTTGTAACATAAAACTCTATGTTGTAAATTTTTTCCACAGAAAAACCAAATGACAAAAAAAATATAACATTATAATCCCTGGGATGAAATATATTACCCCAATACACAACCTCATTGGACATAGTGAAACACACCAGACCTCAACATCTACCTTCATTTAACCATGTGATCATATCAGAACACTATTAGTCACAACATGATTCGATAATATAGATAAAATATTATAATAAATCATCAATCATCATTGAAAAATCACAACCAAACTTCCTATCATAATTTCAAACACTCGAGGAATACAAATTAATGGTGTATAAAAAACTTTCATTTATATATCACATATCTATTATGTCCAAAAAATATCTTTCTTTATCTCAAACACCCATCTATATATATCACTAAATAATTTCATAATTTCTCAAAAACCTAAATTTATCATTCATAAAAAATCCACTTATTCTTTCCCTATATGATTAATGAAATATTGAATTATCTGGTCATCCTACAATTAGTTTTTATTAATTATATTTTTCATCCCAAAAAATATAATTTATTAATTATTTATGAATATATATATATATACATAACTATAGTACACTTTTTGTTTCTATTTCATGTAATTCCCCCATGTACCATCATTGATAAACCACATCATCACTTAATTAAAAATTATTTCACCTTAGAAGTTTTTCCATCCTAGTCTAAATATGATCTATAAATTTTATCATGAAAATTATGTGCTTGTTGAACCCCTAGGGAATGTGGAAAGTGATAAACTTAATAGAAATCTTATAATAACCCTCACTTCTCGTACATAGACATTACATCATTTTTTGCAGAATACCTAATGCATTACACAAACATACACTCAAAGACCATACTATTTTAGTGTCTTTGGATACATGAAAACATAAACACTGGTATATAAATGAGATACATTATCTTTGAAAAGTTTCTCCATGACTAGAATCCTTCTTCGATACATCATATATAATACATATCTACAAAAATTGGGGAAAGGAAGTTAATTAAAGGGTAAGATAAAATTCACATAAGGGTAAACATGGAAGACATGTAGGAATAATCATGAGTATAAGGGAATGAGAACATGATCATAACATAAAAATATCATCCCCTGTATATCAAGTATCAAAATCAATATTTATCGTAAAAATATTGGTAGTTTATAACACATGAATTGTAAGGGAATCGAGTGTATAATCCATTAAATAATAACATCGGAATAACATAAAAAAATTTCAAACACATAATAATATAAAAATTATTTCCATAGTATTCAAGTCTTAATACTAAGGCCATCATAGTGAAATGGTTTCACTCCCCAAACAATCCTAGTAGTTAAGGTTCACTCCCAAGACCATCGTAGTAGACAATGTCCTTTACTAAACCTAGTTCACACCCTATTCTAGTGATGTCTATAAATGGGATATAAATCTGTACATAATGCATTGGATGGATATATTGGTCCCACCCATCGAATATTTAAATCATACATATATGTGCCATAAGATAATAGACAGTCATATCATAAGCCATAAAAGGAAAATGTTCTCATAAACATGTCATAATATCCTAACCCATAGAAAATAGACAGGTTTCATAATAATTTCATAAATTCATAACCCATTAAAAGAAGTAGTTTTCATAATTCTATAACTCATTAAAGAGAAATGGGTTTCATAAACAAATTACCTGTGAAAGAGAAACGAGTTTCATAAACATCATACCATCAAAGCATTAACAATTCAGAGAAAGAATATGAATGGAAACCATGGATAATATTCTAAATAAGGCATAAGTAACACCAAGTTATGTCATCTTTTATGTAAAATAATTTTTGGGGATGTTTTAAAAACATTTCTTGAGGTGAATATCCTTTACTCTTTGGAAAATTATTTTTGAAACATTAAACTTTTTGAAAACCATTTTCTTTGAACACAACCTTGAAAACTTATATAGGAATATTGAAAACCTTTTGAAGAACATTTTCCTTGAAAATTTATAAAAGAATAATGAAAACATATTGAAAATATTTTTCCTTAAAAACTTATAATTTAATCATGAAAACCTTTTGAAATCCTTCTTCCTTGAAAACATATAAAGGATGCTTGAAAATCATTTAAAAATATTGTAAAAATAAAACCTTTTTGAAAATATTTTTCCTTGAAAATAAACTTTAAAACATATAAAGAAATATCCAAATAATTGAAAACCATTTTCCTTGAAAACTTATAAAAGAATATTGAAAATATTTTTTTAAAACATGGTTTTGGAAGAACACATATTTTCGACTGAAGAGAGAGATAAAGTCATATTTTCTTAAAAAATATTATAAGTTATCATAATTTACAAAGAGTATAAAATTATTTTCAATGCATGATATTATAATGAATAACTATAGGATAATAAAATTCATGAGAGTTATTGAGAAATGGATAATATTATTTCATCTTTGGAATCATAATCGTAAACAATCCTGATAAACGATGAGATTGTATCAATAAACTCTTACCACTTAGGTAACATTGAATCAAAGTCCACATGAAATAATCACATTACATGAAGAATAAGATATCATGAGAATAATTATATTCTTGATATTACATGTCTAATGGCATAATATATGACTCATAAAATAATATAGGTGCATAGAAAAACATGTGTCTCAGTGAATCCAAATTGAGACAAAATTACCTTACCGTTCTAGTAACTTTTAAACCATAAGACGCCATGAAATAAAGATAATAAAATGGATATGTAAATACAAATTAATTTAATTATAATAATAATATACTAAATTCATGGTTAGTATATACACCACACAAAATAAACAAGTTTTGAATACGATGTAACTCTCATAAAAATAAAAGTGACACTACAAATCCCATTACTACAAGAGAAACATTTGAATAATGATACCCATGAAATAATAACCTTAATTGAAAATTTTAATATCATTATATAATTTAAATTCATTATATAAAATTTCTTTGGTTAGTATATACCCCATATAATAATAATAAGGGGTGAATATGAAATATATCTCACATAAATAAAATGAGATGAGAAAACCCTTACCTTATGTCTTGACTCCCATATTACTCTTTATAACATCTATATATAATAAAAATAAATTTATAATAAATATAATATAGAACCAAGTTTATTTATATAATACCATATATTATTCTCTTATTTCTTTATATAACCTGTTAATTAATAATTCCGTGTTAAATTCATGTTTTGGGTAATAACCACTTGGTTTTTCGCACATGTTTTGACTTCTTATTCCTAGTCCTCATACATAGATAATGATTTCCTTAATTATATAATGAAAATAATGATATAAATATAATATATATTCAGTAAATATGTATTTGTAATAATATATAAAATATTGAAATATATAATGAAATACACCATTCATGGAGATGGTAGGTCGTACGCATACATGACGTTGTTTCCATATTCTTGTAATATTGAAAGAATGAAATGTAAATTATATATATATATATAATTCAAGTATAATTATCACTTCATATATAACAATTTTTTTTATTAAACTCGTCCTTGATAAATTCCATATAAGGGGTGAACGAATCACATAACTTTGAGGTGGCGGCAGTCTACACATCCACAAAAGAATTTATCATATTACTAGAAAATGGAAATAATGAAGGTATGAATGATTATAAAACTCATACTTAATAAATTCATTTTCAGTCATGAACTAATCAATTGATTTGACGAGGTGGTAGTCCACACATCCAAAAACTAAGTTATATTCTTCTAAAAATGGAAATCATGAATGTATGTGTTATATAATAAATCAAAAAGAATAAAGACATCATAAATATCATATATATAAAATCAAAAAGTAATCTCATAGTTATTATAATCCTTTAAAGGTGTAAATGGAGGAATTACCTACATTGGTTCATGAGGTGGTAGTCTGTCTTACACACGAGTGATGATTGCATATACTATTTTTTTAATGTGTGTGTGGGTGTAAGTATAACCCTTAATATAAAAAAATATAATTTTTGTTAGGATACATAGGTTATTATAGAATCATGTAATAATAAGAATTTAGGGTTGTATAAGGTAATAAAAAAAATTCTTGTTGATGGATGTTACCTCTTCTTTGGGTAAATTCATTTGGTTTCCACAAAAGGGATTTTTTGTTGGATTTTTACACAAAGTTAGGCTTCCATGAGGAATGGAGGGAAGTTTAGAGGATATTTGGATAGTTTTAATCCAATAAAAAGGTCTTTAGAGGTGTGAATAAGTGATGGGGTGAGTTCCCTTGTATTAGTGGAGGGAGAGGACACACGTGGCATTTTTTAAATGAATTTTGTGCACCTCAAAGTTTTAACTAACAAGAGGATTCCATAAGACAAAAAATTCGATCCATGATATACTGAGGTAAAAATATTGATATAAAATCGGTTTTAGTCAATTTTAAGGCAATTTTTATACCTTATTTTTAATTTTTAACCACAAATTACTCTTTTTTATCCTTAATAATTGTAATTAATTTTAATGAATTTCATTAATATTTTTGGTAAAAACTATGTTGAACTTTCTAGAATTTATAAATTATGATGATTAAAAATATTGAATCAATTTTCTAAATTATAATTACATAATTGGTAGAAAATAAATTAAAATTAATCCCACTAACAGGATGATACTGTAGGTTTTTAAAGTGAAAAGGCTAAAAAAGTTTGAAATGTTTTTATATACAATTTCGATTGTGAGATTTGTTCCAATGAACTAAATTGGATTAATTGGTTTATTATTGATATAATTATAATTTAAAACCAAATTAAAATATAATTTAACTTTATAATGAAATAAATGAAAAAATAGTTTTCGATTAAAATTCTATATTTTCCATTATTTTTTAAAAAATGAAACTTCTCAAGAAAATGAAAAAAATTAACCCAAATTAAATTTTGATATTAAGATTTTAAAAATTAATTTTATTACTTCTAAAAAATTTTAAATTTTTTAAGAAATAACTCTAAAACAAGTCTTCCAATAAAAGGCAGATTAACTACCTTTTAGAAAAATATAACTTTTATGGATAAAATTAGATTTGTTCTTATTCTATGACTTTCAAATGTATCAGATGAATGTCGAAAAATATGGTTGAATTGATAATATTTAAATTTCATTAATATCTCTCAATAATATGGATTAATTTAATTTATTAAGATAAAAAAAATTTATGGGCATAAATATAGTTTTTTATAAAATCACTTCCTTCGTATTCAAAAGGTTTTTATTTTAATTTTTAGTTAATTGATGACCAACGAATTCATTTTATGTACATTTTTAAACCTTACTTTCAAATTTTTGTTAATCTTATTTGTAATTATCATTTAAATAGTTAGGTGATAACTTTAATAATACTTTAATTCTAATATTAATATTAAATTATAGTTTGGATAAAATCATACTTGCATAAAATGTAGTCTATCAAAGGAACTCAAAATTATGTGTAACGTAGTCCAAAAATATTGTTGAATGTTACATAAGCTAATAAAAGTGTTTTGTGTCATGGAAGATTATATGTATTATGTAAAGAAATCCTCATAAGGTGACTTCATATAACACAACCAAATATTCAATATTGAGTGAAATAAATAATATCAAAAAGATTAAATTAAATCAAAAAATAATTCATAAAAACAAAAGATATTATATTATACCCCCGTAAAATAAATTTCTCCTATGAAATTTATCTAGGTTACCAAATGTTTAATACATGAAAATTCCTTAAATATAAACCCACAACGTAAAAATAAATACAAAAACATCTTTTAAAAATGGATAGTTAGAAACATAACATTCACCCAAAGTAACTCCTTTCTAGGTTTACAAATAGGATAACAAAGGTGGAACGTGAAAAAATTTACATGGAAGAGAAATATAACTATCAATCTCTGATAAACAGTGTTAGAGAAATTGGATAGGAAGATGTTAATGATCCCAAATCCAAAAACAAAAGAGACTTAAAAAGGTCCTTGATATCATCAACGATAATGATAACGGGAAAACATTTTATTTCAATACATTTTTCCTAAAGTTGAAGACTTTTCACAAGGTGATATGATTACTTGATTTCATTAAATTTCAGGTGCACAATCTCACTTTTTGGTTGTGTCTTGGCCAATTTCCACTTCATCTATTACTACAAAAATTAAGGTGATTTTTTTATGAATGAAGCACTAACAGATCATAAGATCCATAAGTAGAACGATAAGTCATTCTATATGTATTTAGTTATCATCATAGTAAAAGGATTACCACAGGTTATCCAATATGAATAAATCCTCATATAAAGAGATAATAACTTAATCTCTAAAACATCATTTAAAATTTTATATAAATCATTCCACAAATGGTAAATCTTATAACCCTTCTTAGAGATGATAGTCCAAAACTTTAGAAAAAATTCCCCTCAATTTCTTAAAATCAAATTAACATTTATCCCCCATATATCATAAAGTATATATTTATTGTCACATTCCAAACACATGAATAAATGCATCATATTTCCACTTGAAATATGGTAATAACCAGAATTACAATAAATACATATTGAAAACATACAATCTTTCTAATTCCAAATATAATTGGATATATTCCTTAAATCAAAATGTTTCATAATCTTTATCAATGATAACAAAATTGAAATTTTCAGCAAATCCTTTATCAGTGATGTGGTCATCAATACTATCCAATTTAATTGATTCATATAAATAATATTTTTATCCATGCTAAACATTAATTTCTCTTTATTCAAAACATATTAAGAAATACCTTCCCATAATCATTTTTTTCACGAAAATATGAACTTTTAATTAAATCACTTTTCTATGTCATTAGTATCATTTAATGTATTCTTGTTAATACTTAAAGAAAAACTTCTAAAAATAATTCTTATATAATTCATGATTCATATAACATAATCCTTTAATTAAAAAACATTAATACATCGATCATTCCACCTATTAATTAAGCCATTAAAAAACATTCATTATCTTATTCTTTAATACTAGTTTTTAAATTTTGAAATATGAATCATGTCAAATCAATTTAATCATTCTTATAAAAAATACCATTAGAAAATAACATACCTTTCAGGTGTCACTTATGGTCTCTTACTCATCTACAAAAAACCATTACTCTAACAAACGTGCATATTTCCTTCATGAAATAATCCCTAAGACATTTATTTTCATAATTCCAACAATTTCCACATTTAAAGCAATTAAAATTTTATGATACGTTTCTGAGGAAGTTATTTTCATCCATTCCATTAACTAAACTTTTCATTTTCACTTTTCAATTACTCAGTTTGTGTTATTATTTTCAAAATATCGTCATGTTCTCCTATAACGTTTACTTTTAGTATCTAGAAAGGGATATAATTTTTGGAAACCACTTTATCAATCCTTTAAAAAATTCTAGGAAACATTCTTAAACATTGAATCATCCTTATAATTATCATTATACATTCCCTTAATGGTTCTCTCTACGTTTTGATCAACCTTATTTCTAAATGTTAACTAAAACTTCACTTTGAATCTAAATATAGTGAATCTTAATTTTCATATATAGACATTACATAATTTTTTCAGAATACTTAATACATTACACAAACAGACACCCAAAGAATTAATTATTTTAGTGTCTTTGGAAACATTGAAATATAAACAAGAGTATAAAAGTGAGCTACATTATCCCCCGCTAGTTTCTCCATGATTTGAACCCTAGTCAAACACATCATATATAAAAAATATCTTCATAATATGTGGAATGAAAACATATGAAAAGGTGAGATCAAATGATCAGTATGGGTAAACAAGGGAGACATGTAAGAATAATCACGAGCATAAGGGTATGAGAACTTGATCATAACACCAAAAAATCATACCATATATATCAAAGATCATAATAAAGAGTAATATCATAAATATTGGCACTTAATAAGAATGAATCATAATGGAATAAAGATCATAATCCCTAAAATAATAACATATAAATAAGACAAGGAATTCTAGTAGACACATAAACATATAAAAATGATTTCAATAGTAGTCAAGACTTAATTACAAGGCCATTGTATTGTAATGGTTTCACTACCCAAACCATCTTAGTAGTTAAGGATTTCTCCCAAGAACATCTTGATAGATAAAGTCATTTTCTCAATCGAGATCACTCCTCATTCCAAACATGTCAATGTCATGGGATACAATTATTTACGAAATTCATTGGAGGTAGATTTAGGTCTCACCCCTTTAATAATAAAATCCTATATACATGTGCCATAAGATCATAAACAATAATTATTTAACCCATGAAATTAAAAGGGTAGCATAAAAATGTCATCATATCATAATCAGTAGAAAAAATATAGGGTTCATAAGCATTTCATCAAAAAATAATGCATGAAAAAAGTGGGTTTCATATTCATATAAATCATTAAATTGAAATGGGTTTCATAAACATAAAACCCATGAAAGATAAATAAGTTTCATAAAAATGATGTCATGAAAACATAAACCATTCATAGAAATAACATGAATAGACCCCTTTGGTCATATCCCTAATAATTCACAAGTAACACAAATGTATTCAGCATTATATGGAAAATAATTTTGGGAGACCTAATAAAAACTTTTCTTGAGGAAAATAACCTTACTTCTTTGAAAAAATCTTTTAAAAAAATTGAAAATAAACATGAAAACTTATAAAGGAATATTTCAAACCTTTTGAAAACCTTTTTCCCTGAAAATTATAAAGAAATCTTGAAAACATTTTGATAAAAAATTTCCTTTAAAACTTATAAAGTAAGATTTAAAACCTTTTTAAACCCCTTTCCATTAAAAAATATTAGAGGAAGATTGAAAATAATTTAAAACACTTTTTAAACACATAACATTTTTAAAAAGCTTTTTCATTTAAAATAACATTAAAAATTTATAAACAGGTATTAAAATAATTTTTAAAACGTTTTTCCTTGAAAAATTATAATGTAATTTTTAAAACATTTTTAGAAAATGTGGTTTTTGAAGAACACGAATTTCCTACTAAAGAGAGTGATAACATCATATTTTGTTAAAAACATTTTCTTAATTTTCTTAAGTACCAAAGAGTGAGAAAATGGTTCCAATACATGAATTTATCATGAATAACTAGAGTATTAGAAAATTAATGAGGGATATTTATATATTGATCAAAATAATTCATTAATGGAAGAATAATTGTAAACAATCTCGATAAAAGATGAGAATATAGAAATAAACTCTTAACACTTTAATAATTTTGAATCAAAGTCCTCATAGAATAATAACATTAAAAAGACTTAAAATATAATTAAAATAATTTTATTCCTGATGTAACATGTAAAATGGTAGTATATACACCTAATAAAAGAATATTTAGGTATAACAAAACATTTTTCTGAAAGAAGTCAAATTGAGAAAAAATTACCTAACTAATTTAGTAATTTTAAACAGTAAAACCCCATGAATTATAGATAAAAAAATGGATATATAAGTACACATAAATTTAAATATATGAATAGTATAATACATTCATGGTAATTATATACACCACAAAAAATAAATGAGTGGTTAATAAGGCATAAGTATCACAAAAATAAAATTGAGACTATAAATCCCCTTACTAGTTGAGCAACTTTTCAATCATGGTACCTATGAAATAATAACACCAATGGAAAATATTAATATCATTAAATAATAGATATTAATTATATAAAATTTCATATGTCATTATATACATTGTTCAATAAAAATAAGCTCTGAATATCGCATATATCTCATAGTAATAAAAGTGAGATGAGAAAACCCTTACCTTATGACTTCACTCTTATCGTCCTCATTAAAACCTCTTGTACTATGAATATAAGTTTATTATAAATATATTAACAAACTATGTATAATTATATAATTTTATATATGTTTCACTTATGAATTTATAATACCAATTTATTAATAATTCCATGTTAATGTTATGTTTCAGGTAATAACTACTTTGTTTTTCTAACATGTTTTAACTTTTTATTCTTAGTTCTCTTACTTCAAACATGATTTCCTTAAAGAGCATAAAACATGGAGGTATGTGTTATAGAATAATTTTAAAATCCTAAATACATCATAAATATCAAATATATTAGATAAAATAGAATTTACATCTTTATTACCAACCTTTAAAGGTGGTAATGGAAGAACTAATTACATCAGTTTATGAAGTGGTAGTCTGTCATACATAAGAACGATGATTGTGTATCCCATTTGATGTAAGTTTGCTAGATTATAGGTCAAAAACTTAACATAAAAACATATATTTCTATTTATAATACTGATTTTATAATATATTCATGTAATAAGAATAATTTAGGGGGTGGATAATAAAATAAAATAGAATTGTTTATTGAATGATGTTCCCTCTTCTTTAGGTAACTTTTTTTGGTTTGCACCAATGGTCTTCTTAATTGGATTTATGTCCAAAGCGAGGATTGTAGGATGAACATAGTGAATTCTGGAAGATATTTTCATTTTTTTGTTTGATACAAAGGTATTGAGAGGTGTTAATAAGTGAGGGGATGATTTCACTTTTATAAGTGGAGGGATAAGACACACTTCGAATTATGGAAAATAAATGTGTTATCTCCACATTTTTACCTACCAAGAGGTAAAAATAATAAAAAAATAGATAAATGAAGGGATGCGGTCTAAATAAGGAAATAAAATGGGTTTTGGATTAGTTTATTTCCATTTAAATAACTTATTTTTATTGTTTAACCACTAAGTAATCTTATTTTTACCTTAATCATTGTAATTGATTTTAATTAATTTCACAAATATTTGTGAAAAAACCTAAAGAGAACTTACAAGAAATTATAAATTATGATGATTCCAAATATAAAATCCATTTTTAAAAATTCTAATCAAATAATTGTTATAAATTAAATTTAAATTAATCCCTTATACTGGAAGAGACGACCAGTTTTCAAAGTAAAAAAGATGAAAAGTTTAAAATGTATTTATATCCAATTTCAATATGAAATTGTTTCCAATGAACTAAATTTTATAAACTTATATATAATTAATTAAATTATTCTATAAAACCCTGTTAAAAAATAATTTATCTATATAATTAAATTATGTGAAAAATCCATTTTCAATTAAAATTTAGTATTTTTAACTATTCATCAAAAATTGAAAATTCTCAGAAAAATTCCAAAAATCCACCCAAAGAAAATTTTAATATTATAATTTCAATAATAAATTTTTTTGTCTAATTAAAATTTTTAAATTTTCAAAAATATTTCTTAAAACAAGTCTACAATTAAAAGGCAGTAAAACTGCCTTTTAGAAAATTATAACTTTTATGCCTAAATTTTGTTTTGTTTATATTTTAGGTGAATAAAACTTATTGGATGAATGTAAAAAAATTTGTTTCAATATATAATATATAAATTTCAATAATATATCTCGCTAATTTTTCTTACATTAATTTATTAATATAAAATGCCTTTATGGGTATAAAAATAGTGTTTTCATAAAATCTGTTCCTTCATATTCAATTGGTTTTTATTTTCATTTATAATTAATTGATATCAAAAGAATTAATTATATAAAAATTTATAAAAAATATTTTCATAATTTAGTTATTATTATTTATAACTTCTATTCTAATGGTTAGATGATAATAGTGATAATATTTTAATAATATTGTTAATATTATATTTAGTTCTGTAAAACACGGTCGTGCATACAACGCAAGATATCGAAGGAAATTGGGATTTCAGATAACAAAATCTAAAAATATTATTATGCGTACCATAATATAATATAGGTGTTTCATGTAGTGAAATTTTAGTTTTATCATATAAACCAAGAATAACTTGTTTCTTTCATATAACAAAAGTTATATTCAGTGTCACGTGAAATTCTAAATATCAAAAATATTAAATTAAATTAAAATAAATAATTCATAAAAACTCAGCTTGTTATAAATTTACACAATACCAAATAATTATTGGAAACCATCCAAAGATCAATTTAATTTCTAGAATAATATAAAACATTTGACCCAACTTATTTTACTTTAACAGTGAATTTTTTTAAAAAATTATAAGAAAAGTCAAGATTTCCTAATTAATTTTTTTGCATCAAACACACAAACTCAGCCAGAATTTTTAAAAGAAATACATTTTTTATATCTTCATCACACTCTTCCTTATATTAAATATTATTCATCTATTATCCCTTATTATATTCTTTTTACCCTATTTTATCACTAATTCAAACAAAACACACATCATAAAAAAGTCACACAAAACACATAGGACCCATCATAGAGACACATGATTAAATACAATCATTAAATAAGTGTGTTTACACTTAAATAATAATTTTCATATAATAATTTAGTAATTATAGTGGAAATCATCTCATTTAAACACAAAAAATATAATAAACTCTCCTCAATAATAAAATAAAATCCATAAACATATAATATTAGTTTTTATCACAATTATTAATACTTAACACACCTAATTACTCATTCAAACATCAATTCTAGTCCTCATTTATTTACCTTAATCATTTCATCAATGATTAAAACATTTAAACATTTTATTCTATTATTTTCATCTTTAATTCATCACTTTAATCGTGGTCATCCAAAATTTAAGCACTCATAAACAACATTAGAATGTGAATGTCTTAAACAAATTATAGTATATTAATATTTAATATAATAACTAGTTTTCCTTTCGAAAAGACTCATAAGAAATTATGTAATCATTAAATAGATCACATATAATAGATAATCACATTCTAAAAACCAAATAAAATAAATAATTTACCAACATCAAACAATAAACAAAATTGGTATATAGAATGGTTATAAATCTTCTATGAAGAAAAATAATCAATAATCTGCTAAACTAGAATCTGAATAGAGAATATTAAAATGTGAAAGGGACTAAATATTGTCAAATTCTTAGAAAATTATAGTTATATTTAATATATCACTAATATATAAATAATGTTACCAACAAATTGAAAATTTGATTTTAAATAGAATATAACTAAATATAATAATCTTATGAGAGAAAGCGATAGTTTGTTAGACTCAATGTTGGAAAAAAATTACAATAAGAAAAATCATGAGTTAAATTCCAAAATCCATTATAGAAATTAAATCATGTACATGAGTTATTCAACCCATAAAATAAATTCCAACATATAACAAGTCATATCATTGAATTATTACCCGATGTCACATCAAACAATTTGAAAATAAATAAATTAAATTATCATATTTTCCATAATATACTATAGTAGTTATTATTATCTCAAAGAAGTTCACAACCACTTACTTAAAGATATTTTACCATTACACACAAGTATTATAATCCTAATTCCCAATAAAATTACCAAATATAAATAATCCACTATGAACTAAAATAAAAACTATATTTACAATATAAAATAAACTAAACCTATTTTACTTTAACCTAAACCATATAAAAAACAATATACACACCATTTAAACATAATAAACATATTTTCATTCATATTAGAACATTATTTTGTAATTTTACACATGATCATTCTAATTAAGCATTAACATTATTTAACCAAGTAAACAGTAAATCCATTTCACTAATGTGTATTTTTAACAAAAAAAAGACACCAATATTGACTATATGATTTATTAAATATCCATAAATGAAAAATTTACCTTATTATTCCCTATTTTATTCACTTTAAAATTAAATCATATAATCATAGAAATAACCAAATAGGAACACATCTCTCTTTCATTTAAACTGTCCATGTTTCCATATTATAAATGCAGTCAATATTGATTATTTTCTTTCAATAAATACATTCAATTTTCATCATTCTATAATTGCATTTCCCTTACATTCATGGAAGTATTATATAAAAACAAGAATACTTAAATTACACTTTAAAATATTTTATCAAATCATTATTTAATTATATATTTATTTCTCCTAATTTATTATATAAAATTTATTTCTCTAACAAACTCATATTATACTACCATAAAGTAATCAATCATTATAAAAAATAATATTGCATCATCGATTATATCTATTTGATTTTAGTTATGAAATTCATTATTAATAACATATATTGAAGTATTGTTTTATATATTTAATTTAATTACATAGGGGGTTTTGAATATTTATGGATGAGTTCCTCAAACTAAATTATTTTTTTCGAGTATAATGAATAAAAAATGAAGCATGCTAAATGAATATACACAACATTAGATTGTAAGTTTAACTCTATTGATTTAAAATTTTAAAATATATTTTGTAACTAAATTGTACATTTATATTTTTAAAAGTGTACTTTAGAGGCCCTTGATGAGCTAGAACATGGCATATTTGGGAAAAATGAATTGTTTTATCAGGTTTTGGGTGATGATCACGATGGGTTATTACATTGTTGACCAAATAATATTATTATCCCGACTAGATATTGGCCCACATTAGGTATCAGTTCAAGAATCACAAAGTTTTAAAAAGATAATGCAAGGGTATAATAGGATCATATTGAGGCATTAGAGGCCAAAAAGTGTCCATAAGAGAGAACTAACAAAATCATAGGGCCAATAATAAATTTAGGAAATTTATGGAAATATTATTTTAATTGTAACACGTAGAAATTCTAAATTTAAAACATTGTATTTGATAGCATTTATGACACACAACACCAAGTGCATTAGGGAATATAATATCCCAAGAATTTATAATATATTTAATATTTTAAAAAGTAAATCTATGACATATCTTTAAATTCACAAGATACCAAGTAATTTTATGTCGTACGAAACAACAAATTTCATCAATAGCTCGCATTACATGCAAGACTATGTTTTACCGAACAATAATATTTTATTAAAAATATTATTATTAAAAATATTAACATATAACATTATTGTTACATTGGAAGTTATTAATATGATTAAATAACTTATAAAAATACATGGTTTAATTCATTGATTACAAATTAAATAGAAATGAATATAAAGAAAATATTTTTATTGAAAACTATTTTTATGCTCAAAAAGATGGTTTATCCTAATAGATTAAATTAATTAAAATTACTTAGTGATATTAATTTAATATTTATATTATATATTAAATCATATATTTTTAACATTCAACCAATATATTTTATAATCAAAAGATAAGAACATACCAAATATTTTGCATAAAAAATCATATTTTTTTAAAGGCAATTTTACCACCTTCTAATAGATGAACCTTTTTGAATCCTTTTTTTTTGTAATTTTATAAATATTATATGTGAAAATAAACATCATATTTTAAATATAAACCTAAAAATTATATTATGGTGAATGTTTGTTATTTTTATTTGAAGTTTCACTTTTTGATGAATAGTGAAAAATATTAAATTTTAATTGAAAACTGATTTTCCGTCTAATTTATTTATAATGATAAATTATTTTATTAATTGGTTTTAAATTATAATTATAAATTATTTACATAAATTATTACAATTTTTTCATTAGATGTAATTTCACATCTAAATTATATATAAAACATCTCAAACTTTTGAACATTTTTACTTTTAAATCTTGTTTTGTCGTTCCATCTACGAGATTAATTTTAAATAATTTCTTCAACTTCTATGATTTTAATTTTGAAAAATGGATTCAATATTTTAAATAATAGTAATTTATAATTTCCAATAAGTTCAAATTAGTTTTTTACCAAAAATATTAGTGAATGTTATTAAAATTAATTGCAATGATTAAGATAAAAATTAGCTTAACAAGGGAAAAACATTAAACATAAGATCTGAAATGACCTATAAACCTATAAAAAATCCATTGGATTTCCATATTTATATGCTAAACTACATTTTATATACTTTTAACATTATTTTATCCACTTTTCATAGAAAAAATGTGGGTGTAATTCCTTTTTTAATATTTTACAAGAATACCACTCCTCCAATGTAAAAAAGGCACACACCCCTTCCACTTCCTCCCAACTGTAAAGCCACTTTGCATCTAAAAAGATATGAAAAAATAGATACTAAAAATACCTAACCTAAACCTACAATCCCAAACTTGATCATAAATTCCTGTATATAATCCCTTTGGTGCAAAAAAAAGAGTTTCTCAAATAAGAGGTAACATCCTTCCTCAAGATCATTTATTTTATTTTCATCTAAAAACCCTAAAATATTATTATTTAATGATTATATAATATAACTATTATCCTATATATACATTTATTTTTTTTATTAAAATGGTTATACCTACAATTTTACACACTTCCATCTAATGGGTAATGAACTTACTATTTATGTGCACGATGAATTATCACCTCGCAAAACGATGTCATTTGTTTTTTCTTCACCACCTATCATGGTTGGAAATTATGATGGAAATATTATTTATATACGATATATATAATTTATTTATTCTTCTATAATTATTTTATAACACATGCCTTTATTCTTTCCATTTTGTGGGAATATGATAACATCGTATGAGGAAGTGTGGACTACCGCCCCCTTAAAGGGATGTGATTCATTCGTACTATACTTTGAACAAATAAAGGATGGTTTTATTAGAACTATGAAACATATATTACATAAATATAACCCAGGAATTATAATATACAAAAATATCAACTAATTTTCATTCTTTTAATACATAAAATAAAGGAAAGTAGTGTTCATGAGTACGTACAACCTACTGTCTCCATGAACAGTGCATTTCATTTATTCTATCAAAATGTTTTGGATTATTCTCAATAAATATATAATTAATATATATGATAATTAAATCATTTTTTACATTATATATAGGATGAAATTGTTTTCTAAGTAATAGTAACAACAAATAAAAATTTGAAACTTGCTCAAATAACTATGAAATTAACACCCAAAATAGTAAAAAGAAAAAAATACTAACAAATTGGTAGTAAGATATTATAAGAATATCATATATGATATAATAAATATTAATATGGTTCTTTAATAAGTTAGAAACATGTTTAAAATCATTATACCCAAAGATAAATGATGTTCACTTGAAAAGGAATCATAATATAAGGGATTCTTTTCTCACTTTTCTCTCCATAACGCATATTCCATTTCACCGCTTATTTCTTTTGTGTGGTGTATCTTATACCCCTTATAAAATATTATATCATGAATTATTTTATATTCATTTAATTTTGAGTTTCAATTTTAATTATTTCTTCTAATAAGATTTGAGTAAAATGTAACCAAGTGGTAAATAATTCCATAACCAAGTTCCTTTTCATAGGGTTATATCACTTTCACATTGTTGTTAATATTATAAGATTATGTGTGTAATCAATTTTTATTATATAATTTTCTATTTTCACTAGTTTTTTGTTTATTTACATTTGACACACAAAATATATTAATTGGTTTATTCTAATATAAATGTTATGGTCTTTTCAAGGGTTTACTTCACAATCACATTTTATTCGGGATTGTTTATACATGAATTTCCATCATAGAAATTTATTAGATCATTGTTCAATAAAACCATTAATATTGTTCTCATTTGGGTATTCATGACCTTTTTCATGTAATATTACCATTTTCCACTCTTGTTTACTTTAATTTTTTAAGAAATTTTTTTTAGGAAAACCCGACTTCATTTCTCTCTTTTTTCAAATAATGTCTTTTCTTCTAAAAACCAAGTTTTCTGAAAATGTTTTTATCCTATCAAAAATATTTATTAAGTAAATTTTTTCCAATTTTTATTTTAATTGCCTTTTCAAATTAATCTTCTCGTCTCTTACCGAATAAATCACTTTTCTAAACATTTTATCATATAAAAGGAATGTTCTTCTTTCTTTGTAGGGAATGTAAAGCTTTTTCTTATGCCATTCCATTTAAGCTTCCTTTGTACGTTTTGAAGGTTAATTATTAAATAATTTTTTTCAAAAAAGTGTAAATTTTAATTAATAATTATTTTAAAATTATTATTTAATTTTACCAATGAAAAAACACCTTTATTCATACTCTAATGGGTATAAGTCATATTTATACCATCCTTATTCTTCTGTTGGATGGTTTTTTATTTATTTTCCAAAGTACAGTATAGACATTAACTTTCATGATTCATTTCTTAGTCCTTTTTAAATATTAAATGTTCAGTGATCATTGAACATTAATTTCCCCTAAATATCCATATCATTTATCGTGAACAAGATTATTTTTTAAAATGTATAACATTTTTACATATGGTATGTACTTGAAAGTAATTTGATTAGTTGGGGAAATATTGATAAATATGTATCTTATACTCTATTTATATATTTGATAAGACACATTGTTAAATTGATTATTTGATATATGAGGAATTATTTAGATAGGTATGACATAGGTGGGGCCTAATTATAGATAACCCCTTGATGCTTAGGTAGTCACATGAGATGAATTGGTTGGCTAAATTAGATGGGGTTTTGCCTAATATGGTAAACTATCTTCTGAAATGTTTTGATGGTAAAGGTACCATGTACCTAGAAAACATGGCATTAAATAATTAATTATTTCCATCATTTAGATTTAGTTAGCATTTATCCATGAGATTTTACATCGACATATCTATGAATGCATTTCAATCCAAATTTTTTTATTTAAGGGAATGTGTTTTAGTTATTTTCCTTCCCATATTGATTAATCCTTAACTAGTTATTTTAATTGTTTGTGTTTTTAGTTATTACCTTTCCATATTGTTTATCCATTCAGTTTATTGATTATATGGAATGTGTGTTCAGTTATTTAACTTTCCATAATGATTATTCTCATTGATTCATTATTTTATCCATTATAATTACCCTTATTGAATGTTTGAGTTCACCCTTATTTTATTTCCTCTCCCCATGAATGTAAGAATTATGACAAGAAATATATGTAAGGATATACTATATGGAATAAAGTTATTATCCAAGAAAGAAAAAAAATGTCATAATTATTGTATTCATTTATAATACACGGCTGATGTATATATCTAGTTTAACAAGACTTCTAAACTCTTATATCCTTTAGGGTTTAATTCCTTATAATCATTCCAATTTAATGGTAGTAGACACTGGTTCTAGGATTTTTGGGTTTGGGTTGCTATAGTTGGTATCATAGAAAGTTCAGTATAAACCCAAGGAAATAGATTTAAGAAAACAAAGTTTAGTGAGTATAACATAATGTATAATTTGAGGATAAGTATAGAAGAAAATCAAAATGATTTATTTATATGGAGATTATGTGGGTCTTACTAAAAATACATCCATGTCTGGATACTAAAATTGGATGTGGTTCTAGAATAGATGTAACTAGGGGTAATAACTCTAACAATGTGTGTTGGGCCTAACTTGAAGTTACCTATTACAAGACAATAGGATTTACTACACACCATTTTTAATAGTCCTAGGGGATACCTGTATGATAATTCATATTTTATTTACAAAACATTTTGAAGGATTTTAATAGATAATGAAAATTAATGACCTAGGTTAAACCTGAGGTTCCTTAGGTTGAAAATAATTTTTCAAGATTTATACATCCTAAAAAAGATAATATGGTTTTTCCAAAATGATAATTTATTCTCACACTATGGTTTTTGGTTTTATTAAATTCCCTCTTCTAATGGATACACTCCTTACTAAGTAAGAACCTATGTGGAAATAAATGAATGAAGTATTTATGTATTAGGATAGTATTGAAGAAATTAGTTAAAAGGATATTTAGTGATTAACCTTATTTCAAGGATGTCCATTATATTAATTTTGAAAATTATACTAATATGATTTTATAAAAAGTAAAACTTTTATTTCGGGTGAAAACCCATCAAATATGGAAAGTATGTAGGACTTGAACCCATGACCGAAGTACAATAAGGTCTTAACACTAACCACTAATTTACACAATGTCCTTGTTAATATGTCATTTTTTTAGTTGAAAAATTTAATGAATAAATATTAATTATAAACTAGTTCTATCACTTTTTATGTTTAGATATTTAAATATTAACAATTTTGTATTTATATAATAGTTAGAGAGAAATAGTTAGACTTGTCACTCTTTTATGGGCCTTACGGTCTGTTAAAAGTATATTTTAGTGCTTTAGGAATCATAGTTAATTTTTGTATATCCATTTCATGAAGTAATGAATGAATTATAAATTGATCAAAGCACAAAAAATGTTGAAAATTGTTTTTTAGAAATATTAAATGTAAGTACATTCTCTTATATTCATAGGTAGTTAAATAATTACTCGACATTTGAAAAATGATCAAAAAATCTTACCCAAATACCTTTTTTTTTTAATTGATGGTATTTTCAATCATCATAGATTTATGGATTTATGTCCCTCAACTTCCCATTTATCATTAAATTTTTTTTATTGATTTCCTCAATCGATCCTAATAAATATTTACTCATTTCCTCCATGTATGTATATCTACTTTCCACTAATGTTCTTCTACTTTGATACCTATTTATATATCAGTCCACGTGACCTTTGAACATCCCATTATATCTTTTAAAGAGTATTTTTTTATTAATATTTATCGTAATTATGGTTTTAAACATAGTAAATAACAAAAAAATTATTATTGAGGTCGATTTTAAATTTTGAGGATGCTATTTAATTAAGGCGGGGAAAATATGACACCCTGAAATTCTAAATAACGTTATATTTGATACCCTATATGAAACAAAATACCAAGAATGTTATATAATATAATATACCAATACTTTAAAATATATTTAATATTAAAAAAATCTGTGATATAGCTTTAAATTCATGTGATACCGAGTTAGCATACGTCGCACGCAACAACGGTTTCATCAATAACTTGCATTACACAAAAGACCGAGTTTATCAAAAAATTATATATTATTAAAAATATTATTTTTTTAATACAATAAGATATAACCTAGCCGTTATGTTGTATGTTATGGATATTATTAACTAACTTATGAAAATACTTGGTTGAATTCATTAGTTACAAATTAATTAGAAATGAATATAAAGGGATTGTTTTTATACAAAACTATTTTTATTCTAACAAAGATGTTTTATCCTAAAAAATTATATTACTTACAATAGTTGAGTGATATTAATGTAATATAAATATAATATATTCAATAAGATATTTTTAAAATTCATCCCGAAGATTTTATAAGCATAAGATAAGAACAAACCCAATATTTCCCCTAAAAATAAATATTTTTCTAAAGGCACTTTTACAGACTTTTGATGGATAATCCATTTTAAAGAAAAATTGAAATTTTATAAATATTATATTCCAAAATAAAATTTATATTGTAAATAAAAAAACATAAATTAGATGGGGGTGATTTTCTGGTATTTTTTTGTGAAGATTCATTTTTTGATAAATAGTCAAAAATACTGAATTTTAATTCAAAACTTATTTTTTTATCTAATTTATGTATAAGGTTAAGTTAAAATTTTAATTGTTTTTCTAGTAAAAATATATAAATTATACATAAATTCCTCGGATTTAGGTTATTATAATCATTTTCACATTAAAATTATATATAAAAACATCTTAAATTATTGAACATTTTTACTTTTAAAACCTACTTTGTCGTCCCATCTACTAGATTAATTTTAATTTAATTTCTATAAATTATGTGATTTGAATTTATAAAATTTTATTCCATATTAGTAATAATATTAATTTATAATATATAATATTTTAAAATTATTTTTTGACCAAAAATATTAGTGAATGTAATTAAAATTACTTACAACGATTAAGAGAAAAATTAGTTTAAAAAGGTACTAAACCTTAAACTTAAGAGTGAGAATGACATAGAAACATGTATAAAAGACATTTTATGGCTAAATTTAGACCCCATAATCCATTTTATTAAATTTTAAATATTATTTGTGCCAATTTTTATATGAAAACGTGTTTGAAATTATCCTTCCAAAAATTTACAAGAATGTCACTCCTCCTCCACTATAAAAAGGCACTCACCCCTCCCACTTAATCTCACCTCTCAAGAATGTTTTTCTCAGAAAATATCTTCTCAAATATCTCCTAAATATTCCTACCCTAAACTAATAATCATCACCTTGGGAATAAATTCATCCACATAAGCCCTATTATAAGGCCCCAGCCTTAAACCTTACTTAATCTTGAGTTATTACAAGATTACACATTGAGGATATTTTCGGGTTTAGAGTTTTAGAGAATTAGATCCTAAAACTTGCATTACATTCCACATATAAACAAAGTGGTTACATAAAGATAGTATTCTTCATTCCTATCAATGGAAACATATTTAAAATAAAACATAGATTATTTCTTAACACTTCCTTGATATTATCATCATATCATGTACCTTTCCCTTGACCTGTGAAAAACATTTCAAAAAACTTGGGATGAGCATAAAAAGCTCAGTAAGGGATATAAAAATGTGGAAAGGAAACATGGGTACATATATACATAAGAATGATATCATACTTTACCCATAAAACATAAGCACTTTAACATACCTCATCAAATCATGAATAAATCATAGAAATCATAGACATAAAGGTAACTTGAGGCATTCATAACATTCTTACGTAGGGAGTAACCCTCTTGGTTACATTTGGAATACCCATCACAGTATATTCCCAAAATCTCTTCGTAGAAACCTTAACGTTTCACTCCTTCACGTTACCCAATGCATTGGAGAGATATATCGGGCTCACCCGCCCTTAGTTTATCACGGAACCACCCGTCTTCATAACAATGCCCAAGAACCTTAACATAATCGTATCACATAAAACATGCATAAAGGAAACATAACATTTCCATCTTTCAATCAAAAGATATCAATAAAACACATTGATATAAAAAACATTATGAAAACCATTTTCAATACCAAAATAAAAGAAAAGTAAAACATGGTATTTATTTTTCTTTAAAAAAAGTATGGCTTGTAGAGGAAGCTGAAACTCAAATAACGGTCACGGCGGCGGAAAAGTCGTTGTCGCCGCATACATATGACAAAAACATTCCCTTTTTTCATTTTGTAAAATGCTTCGTATAAAAAATATTCCTTTTGAATAAACGTAAAAGTCAAAGGGGTTTATACACCGTATAAAAGAAGGTTGTGTATAACACAAAATATGCCTCAATGAAAGGAGATTGAGACGAAGTCCCATACCTCGGGTCCGACTTGACTCGATATTTCTTTAATGTCCTGAATAATAAACTTGAGTTAATTTATACTTGCTTAAGAACCTTTTTCAAGTTAATTATTCCTTTTTTATCACTTATTACCATGTCATGAACACTATGTAATTATTTAAGTTAATAACGGTCATTTTAACGATCATTGGTACTTGAGTCAAAAAATAAACCCTTTATACTTACAAGTTTTTCATGTATCCATTATATCCAGAATGGGTTTCATGATGTAGATATCATATATTTCATATATATCCAGTACATGCATGCATTTATAATATTACATAATCATTTAGAGGTAAGAAATGAAATGCACCGTTCATGGAGATGGTAAGCCGTACGTACGCATGAACGCTACTTTCATTTATATTTCATATTTTATAGAATGGAATCATAATGATATAAAGGTATATTACAATTCCAGTATAATATCATATATAATATCATATTTCCATCCTTTATACGTCCCACATATGGTATTTAATGAATCAAATCACTTTGAGGGGGCGGTAGTCCGCACTTCCTTAAATGAAGATATCACGTTTACCCATAATGGAAACCCTAAAGGTATGACCAAAAAGAAAAATACAGAAGATTAAGTAAAACATAAACATATTATATATCATATATAAATATAGTGACATCTTAATGTCCACCTTTGAAGGTGTTAAAAGAATGTTGAACAATCATCGTTTCGGGAGGCTTAAATTCACCATCCACGGAAACAGTATGTTCGTTAACCATTAGATGTAGGTGTGTGTAAGTGTAGCTAGAATCCTTATTATAACAACATCCTAGTATATTAAGGATACTATATTTGTTACAAAATAAAATAATAAAAAGATTTTAGAGGGTTGGAGAATCAAAATAAAACAAAAGGACTCAAAAGAAGACATTACCTTAAAATCGGGTAACTCCCTTTGGTTTGAGCTCAAAGGCTTCCTTGGGAAGACTTCTGCCCAAATTGAGGCTTCAATGAGTATTAGAGGGAAGTGGAGAGACAAAATGGGCAGGGGCTGGCCGAGCCAAAGGCTTTGGGAGTGTGGGTAAGGAGGTAGAGGTGGGGGCCTTTTATAAGAGGGGAGGAGCGGCACTCTTGGAAAGTAAAGATAAGTTACTTTATTTTAAAATGAGTTTCAGATTAAAAAGGCCCCAAATTGATATAATTAGATGATAAGGTGATAAGGGTTCGAAATCCACTCATACAATTGGTTTTGGCCATGTGTATGTTTTATATTTTACATTATCTTTCCATTTTATTTAAATCGTTAAATAATGAGGTCATCGCTGCATCATCATGATGTCATAAATAATTTAATTTATTTAATGTCTAAAAATTATAAAAAAAATACAATGATGTAGGAAATCTTTTTATATTTCTAATTAATATTTATTGTCAAAATTATGACTTGTATAACCCCATGTTAAAATTGTTTTAGTAAAATAACTCATGTTTGTGTAATTTTTTACTTTAACATTAAATAAAAAGTTATTTATGTCATTTCCCAACCAAAGTGGCTCCATGGGGTCCCCAAGTTGACCCATGGATTTTCTGGGTCGGCCATGACATATCCAATGAGGGTAGGACATGTGTCAAGCTCATCTCATACTATTGAAACATTATTTTTACCTTAAACTACACTAATTACCACTAATCGCGATTAAAAACATAAAAGTTATTATTCACCAAAAAATTATTTTAATCTCATTGAACCACATTTTACTTCTTAATGACAACCATGTATGTCGGATTTTTGAAAATCAAATCACAGAAGTGGTAAAATTTCATTTAAACGAAAAATCAGTTTTTATAAGTACCACTTAGTGGTTTCACAATTCATCAAAAATTGAAGTTTTTCAGAAAAATACCAAAAATTCACCCTAAGCTATATTTGATATTACGAATTAAAAAATGAAGTCTATTTTACAAAATTCAAAACATATAAGTCACATTAATTAATTTAATAATTAATTCCCGTTGTCATGACAAATAGCGTGTTTTTATGAAACAATAAGTATCAAAAGATTGACACCAGTTTAAGTCCAATTTCAAAGTGAAATTGATTCCAATGACCACCATTGGATTAAACGGTAAAAATATATTCTAATTTCACTTCAAAACCAATTCAAAAGATAATCTAATCATATAAATAAATTAGATTAAAAAGCAGTTTTGATGTAAAATGCAGTAATTTTCACTATTCATTAAAAAATGAACATTGTCTGAAAAATACCAAAAAATCACACAAAGTAAATTTTGATGTATCAATCATAAATAATAAGTTTATTTTGACAAACATAGCTTATAAAATTATCAAAAGATATATTTAAAAATGTTTTTCCATCAAAAGGCAGTAAAACAATCTTTTAAAAAAATATTAGTGTATTCCATGCTTAAGATTGGATTTATTTTCATTTTAAGCCTCTAAAACACTATCTAATTCATTAATAGACATAGATAAAAATATCTATTATTCATTACTTACTTGGGATGTTACATACTTCCCCCCTTTAGAAAATTGTGTCCCCATAATTTATTTACTTATCGAATAAACGGGGGTACTTATCCCTCATTGAATTTTCAGATTCCCATTTTGCCTCTTCCATCATGTGGTTTTTCCACAAAACTTTTTCCTAATTAATCACCTTATTCTGTAACACTTTCTCCCTGTGGTCAAGAATCTGGACTGGTTGTTCCTCATAAGATAGGTTCTCTTCCAGCTGAACTACCTCTGGACTCAAAACATGAGATGGATCTGGCATATACTTTCTCAACATCGAAACGTGAAAAACATTGTGTACCTGAGATAAACTCAGAGGTAAAGCCACCCGGTATGAAACTGATCCAACTCTCTCCAGAATTTCTTATGGTCCAATAAACCTTGGACTCAGCTTTCCTTTCTTACCAAATCTCATCACACTTTTCCAAGGAGAAACCTTGAGAAAAACATGATCACCTACCTCAAAAGAGAGATCCTTCCTCCTGTTGTCCACATAACTCTTCTGCCTGCTCTGAGCTATTCTCATGTGTTTCTGAATCAGCTGAACTTTTTCTACCATCTCTTCTAACAATTCCGGTCCCATCAACTTCCTTTCACCCACTTCATCCCAGAAAGCTGGAGTTCGACATCGCTTCCCATATAATGCCTGAAATGGTGCCATCTGTATACTGGAATGAAAACTGTTATTATATGAAAATTCAACCAAAGAAAGAAGTTGGTCCCAACTTCCCTAATAATCCATAGAACAAGCTCGTAGCATATCCTCCAAGGTCTGAATTGTTCATTCTGACTGCCCATCTGATTGAGGATGAAAAGTTGTACTAAAATTTAATTCAGTACCCAAAGACTTCTGAAGGCCTTTCCAAAAGTTAGAAGTGAACCTGGGATCACAATCAGATACAATGGAGAGAGGAACTCCATGTAACCTTACTATCTCTTTAAGATACCAACGGGAAAGTTGATCTAGGGAAAAAGTATCTGGTATAGCATGGAAATGAGCATATTTGGTCAAGCGATCAACAATAACCCAGATTGCATCATTACCTCGAGATGTCTTTGGTAATCCCACAACAAAGTCCATGGATATATTCTCCCATTTCCACTCTGGCACTGGTAAAGGTTGGAGCATCCCTTTCGGTAACTACCGCTCTGATTTAACCTATTGACATGTCAAACACTTCACAGTAAAATCAGCAATGTCTCTTTTCATTCCATCCCACCAGTAATACTCCCACAGATCTCTGTACATCTTAGTACTTCCAGGATGAACAGAAAACGGAGAACTATGAGCTTCACATAACAACTCTCTCTTCAACTGTGAATCACAAGGCACACACAATCTCTTCCCAAATCTCAAAACGCAATCATTATCAATTTTCAATTTAGGCAACTTACCTTTCTGAACCAGCTCTACCTTTTTGTGCAACTCACTGTCTTGCTTATGTGCTTGCTTGATTCTATCTGATAAAGATGATCTCACTGATACCTGAAACAAAACAGAAGAACTTCCTGCACCAACAACTTCTATGCCAAAGTTCATCAAATCCTTAACCAAAGGATCACGTTCCAAATGAAACATTGCTAATGAATCATTACTTTTTCGACTCAAAGCATCAGCCACTTTATTTGCTTTTCCCGGATGGTAATGAATTTTACAATCATAATCATTGATTAATTCTAGCCATATCCTCTGTCTCATGTTTAAATCTTTCTGAGTGAATATATACTTTAAACTTTTGTGATCGGTATATATTTCACACTTTACACCATACAAATGATGCCTTCAAATTTTTAAAGCGAAAACAACAGCAGCTAATTCCAAATCATGTGTAGGGTAATTTACCTCATGAGTTTTCAACTGTCGTGAAGCATAATCAATTACATGATCATTCTGCATTAGGACGCAACCAAGTCCTTTCAATGAAGCATCACTGTATATAACAAACTCACCATTCCTGGAAGGTAGTGCCAAAACTGGAGCATTCACCAATCTTCTTTTCAATTCCTGAAAACAATCATCACATTCTTTTTTCCAGATAAACTTAACACCCTTCTGAGTTAGCTTAGTCATTGGACTAGATAACCGTGAAAAATTTATAACAAACCTTCGGTAATAGCCTACCAAACCAAGGAAGCTACGAATCTCAGTTACATTTGTGGGTCTTGGTCATTCTTCAACAACCTTTGTTTTTACAGGATCAACAGTTATCCCATCTTTAGAAATAATATGACCAAGGAAAGAAATTTGTTGCAACCAAAACTCACACTTGCTGAATTTCCCATACAATTTCTTTTCTTTTAAGGTTTGTAAGATAACCCTAAAATGTCTTTCATGCCCCTCTTTACTTTTAGAAAACACCAAAATATCATCAATGAAAACCACCACAAACTTATCCAAGAACTCATGGAAAATTCTATTCATTAAGTCCATGAATACAGAAGGTGAATTGGTTAGCCCAAAAGGTATTACTACAAATTCATAATGGCCATATCTTGTACGGAATGCAGTCTTCGGAACATCTGGTTCCTTTAACTTCAGCTGATGGTACCACGATCTCAAGTCAGTCTTTGAAAAATACTGAGCTCCCGGGAGCTGATCAAACAAATCATCGATATGAGGCAAAGGATATTTGTTCTTAACAGTGATGTTATTCAAGGCTCTATAATCAATGAAAAGTCTCATTGAACCATCTTTCTTTTTAACAAATAAAACAGGAGCACCCCATGGTGATGTGCTAGGTCGAATGAAACTTTTCTCTAATAAATCTTATAATTTCTCCTTCAACTCTAAAAGTTCAATTTGAGCCATTCGATAAGGGGGTTTTGAAATTGGCTTAGCACCAGGAACTAAGTCAATAGTAAACTCAACTTCCCGATCTGGTATTATTCTAGGAAACTCATCAGGAAAAACATCAGGATACTCATTTACCATAGGCATATCATTAATCTGAATAGTTACTTTATTTTCAACGATGTGGGCAGGGTAACATTCATTTCCATCTTTTACAAGTTTCTCAGCCTCTTGATATGTTATCAAAATTAAGGGTTCATTCTTGTAAACAAACTGAAAGTCTTTCTGAAAATAAACTTCTTTAGCTCTACAGTCAATCTTAGCATGGTAAATAGAGAGCCAATCCATACCCAGGATAACATCAAACTCTACTAGAGGTAGAACAACAAGGTTTGCAAGTAGGTTCTTTCCACAGATAAGGATAGGAAGATTCTTATAAATTCTTTTTGCCTCAACATTCCCCCCAGGTGTTTTTACCAAAAGTTCAGGAGTCATTTCTTGAGATGGTATTCCCATTTTACTAGAAAAGCTTTCAGATATGAAAGAATGTGTAGACCCCGAATCAAACAACACATTGGCATAATCTGAAAAAACAAACAAAGTACCTGATACAACTTCATTTTATGGCCCGACATCTGCTGAAGTAGTTGAAAAGGATTTTACAACCCCTTTCTGCTTGTAGTCTAACTGCTTCCCATCACTAAAGCTCTTTTTCGGACACTCATTTGCATAGTGACCCATCTCATTGCACTTATAACATTTCACTAAATGTAAATCAAATTTGGTCTTACCTTCACCTTGATCCTTTTCAGTGAAATCACGAGCCTTATGTCCCATCTTACCACATCGGTAGCACTTTCCAGAATTCAGAAGACATTCCCCGGCATGCCTTTTTTCACATTTATCACAAACTAGAAACTTAGTTTTCTTACCATCAGACTTTTTTGAAGAATTCTTACTTTTCTCCTGCCACCTCGGTCTCTTCTTCTGTTGGTTGTTATAGAACACTTGATCATCGGTAAACTCCATTTCCACCTTCTCAGCACATTGAACAAGCTTTTTATAACTTTAAAACTCACGAGAAGCTAATGCCCTTCGATATTTTGGCTTTAATCTTGAGTAAAAACGATTGATTTTACTATCAAGGTCTCGGATAAAATTTGGAGCATACCTTGCCAATCGAGTGAACCTTTCTTCATAGGCAGCCACTGAGTCTTCCTCTTTCCTCAATTCCATGAATTAATTTTCCATCCTATGTCGAACAGCCTTAGGAAAATACTTCTGAAGAAACATACCTTTGAATTCATCCCAGTCGAGATCATCAATCTCATCAGCATCCCTAATATTTTTAACCATCGACCACCACTGATCTGCTTCACCCTCCAAATGATAAATAGAAAGACTAACCTTTTGATTGTCTGAACACCACATGACATCAAAAATATTCTCCAGTGCTTTAATCCACCCTTCAGCTAGCACAGGGTCAGATGATCCTCTGAATGATGGGGGATGTTGCCTCATGAAATGTTCCACCACTGACATATTCCTCTGTGGTTGATCTAGCTGATCTCGTGTATGGATACCACTGCCATTTATCGATTGAGTCAACTGCGTCATTACTGCAACAAACTGTTCAGTTCCAATTCCGACCATCTCAGGATGCTGATTCGGAAGGTTATTTCCTTCTGCATGCCTTCCTAGCACTGCTTCCATGTTTCCTCTGTGGAAAACCATTCTGAAAAAACATGTCTTAGATGAAGCAACATGGTAATCTTCAAATACTATATCACTTCAATTTGACCATTAAAAAAATATTTTTGGATAATCATTTAATAGAATTCTAACTCCTAAAGTTATCTAAACCGACCTCTGATACCAACTATAAGGCCCCAGCCTTAAACCCTACTTAATCTTGAGTTATTACAAGATTACACATTGAGGATCTTTTTGGGTTTAGAGTTTTAGAGAATTAGATCATAAAACTTGCATTACATTCCACATATAAACAAAGTGGTTACATAAAGATAGTATTCTTCATTCCAATCAATGGAAACATATTTAAAATAAAACATGGATTATTTCTTGACACTTCCTTGACACTATCATCATATCATGTACCTTTCCCTTGACCTGTGAAAAACATTTCAAAAAACTTGGGATAAGCATAAAAAGCTCAGTAAGGGATATAAAAATATGGAAAGGAAACATGGGTACATATATACATAAAAATGAGATCATACTTTACCCATAAAACATAAGCACTTTAACATACCTCATAAAATCATGAATAAATCATAGAAATCATAGACATAAAGGTAACTTGAGGTATTCATAACATTCTTACACAGGGAGTAACCCTCTTGGTTACGTTTGGAATACCCATCACAGTATATTCCCTAAATCTATTCGGAGAAACCTTAACGTTTCACTCCTTCGTGTTACCCAATGCATTGGAGAGCTATATCGGGCTCACCCGCCCTTAGTTTATCACGGAACCACCCGCCTTCATAACAATTCCCAAGAACCTCAACATAATCATATCACATAAAACATACATAAAGGAAACATAACATTTCCATATTTCAATCACAAGATATCAATACAACACATTGATATAAAAAACATTATGAAAACCATTTTCAATACCAAAATAAAAGAAAAGGAAAACATGGTATTTATTTTTCTTTAAAAAAAATTATGTCTTGTAGAGGAAGCTGAAACTCAAATAACGGTCACGGCGGCGGAGAAGTCGTTGTCGCCGCATACGTACGACAAAAACATTCCCTATTGTCGTTTTGTAAAACGCTTTGTATAAAAAAGATTCTTTTGAATAAACGTAAAAGTCAAAGGGGATTATACACCATATAAAGGAAGGTTGTGTATAAAACAAAATATGCCTCAATGAAAGCAGATTGAGACGAAGTCCCATACCTCGGGTCCGACTTGACTCGATAGTTCTTTAATGTCCTGAATAATAAACTTGAGTTAATTTATACTTGCTTAAGAACCTTTTTCAAGTTCATTATTCCTTTTATATCACTTATTACCATTTCATGAACACTATGTAATTATTTAAGTTAATAACGGTCATTTTAACGATCATTGGTACTTGAGTCAAAAATAAACCCTTTATAATTACAAGTTGTTCATGTATCCATTATATCCAGAATGGGTTTCATGATGTAGATATCATATATGTCATATATATCCAGTACATGCATTCATTTATAATATTACATAATCATTTAGAGGTAAGAAATGAAATGCACCGTTCATGGAGACGGTAAGCCGTACGTACGCATGAACGCTACTTTCATTTCTATTTCATATTTTATAGAATGGAATCATAATGATATAAAGGTATATTATAATTAAAGTATAATATAATATATAATATCCTAGTTCCATCCTTTATATGTCCCACATATGGTATTTAACGAATCAAATCATTTTGAGGGGGCAGTAGTCCGCACTTCCTTAAATGAAGATATCGCGTTTACCCATAATGGAAACCATAAAGGTATGACCAAAAAGAAAAATACAGAATCTTAAGGAAAAGATAAACATATTATATATCATTAATAAATATAGTTACATCTTAATGGCCACCTTCTAAGGTGTTAAAAGAATGTTGAACAATCATCGTTTCGGGAGGCATAAGTTCACCATCCACAGAAACAGTATGTTCGTTAACAATTAGATGTAGGTGTGTGTAAGTTTACCTCAAATCCTTATTATAACAACATCCTAGTATATTTAGGATACTGGAGTTGTTACAAAAGAAAAGAATAAAAAGATTTTAGGGGGTTGGAGAAGCAAAATAAAACAAAAGGACTCAAAAGAAGACATTACCTTAAAATCGGGTAACTCCCTTGGGTTTGAGCTCAAAGGATTCCTTGGGAAGACTTATACCCAAAGTGAGTCCTCAATGAGTAATAGAGGGAAGTGGAGAGACAAAATGGGCAGGGGTTGGCTGAGCCAAAGGCTTTGGGAGTGTGGGTAAGGAGGTAGAGGTGGGGGCCTTTTATAAGAGGAGAGGAGGGGCACTCTTGGAAAGTAAAGATAAGTTACTTTATTTTAAAATGAGTTTCAGATTAAAAAGGTCCAACATTGATAGAATTAGATGATAAGGTGATAAGGGTTCTAAATACACTCATAAAATTGGTTTTGGCCATGTGTAGGTTTTAGATTTTACATTATCTTTCCATTTTATTTAAATCGTTAAATAATGAGGTCATCGCTGCATCATCATGATGTCATAAATAATTTAATTTATTTAATGTCTGAAAATTATAAAAAACTACTATGATGTAGGAAATAGTTTTAGCTTTCTAATGAATATTTATTGTCAAAATTCTGACTTGTATAACCCCATGTAAAAATTGTTTTAGTAAAATAACTCATGTTTGTGTCTTTTTTTACTCTAACATTAAATAAAAAGTTATTTATGTCATTTCCCAACCAAAGTGGCTCCATGGGGTCCCAAAGTTGACCCATGGATTTTATTGGTCGTCCATGACACATCCAATGAGGGTAGGACATGTGTCAAGCTCATCTTATACTATTGAAACATTATTTTTACCTTAAACTACACTAATTACCACTAATCGCGATTAAAAACATAAAAGTTACTATTCACCAAAAAATTATTTTAATCTCATTGAACCACATTTTAACTATTAATGAAAACCATGTATGTATGATTTTTGAAAATCAAATCACAGAAGTGGTAAAATTTCATTTAAACGAAAAATCAGTTTTTATAAGTACCACTTAGTGGTTTCACTATTCATCAAAAATTGAAGTTTTTTAGAAAAATACCAAAAATTCACCCTAAGCTATATTTTATATTCTGAATTAAAAAATGAAGTCTATTTTACAAAATTCAAAACAT
This sequence comes from Viscum album, assembly GCA_963277665.1. Lineage (NCBI taxonomy): Eukaryota > Viridiplantae > Streptophyta > Magnoliopsida > Santalales > Viscaceae > Viscum > Viscum album. The sequence continues at coordinate 279,683,077 of OY728137.1, forward strand.
ATAAGTCACATTAATTAATTTAATAATTAATTCCCGCTGTCATGACAAATAGAGTGTTTTTATGAACCAATAAGTATCAAAAGATTGACACCAGTTTAAGTACAATTTCAAAGTGAAATTGATTCCAATGACCACCATTGGGTTAAATGGTAAAAATATATTCTAATTTAACTTCAAAACCAATTCAAAATATAATCTAATCATATAAATAAATTAGATTAAAAAACAGTTTTGATGTAAAATGCAGTATTTTTCACTATTCATTAAAAAATGAACATTGTCTGAAAAATACCAAAAATTCACAAAAAGTAAATTTTGATCTCCCAATCATAAAGAATAAGTTTATTTTGACAAACATGGATTATAAAATTGTCAAAATATAGATTTAAAAATGGTCTTCCATCAAAAGGTAATAAAACAATCTTTTAAAAAAATATTAGTGTATTCCATGCTTAAGATTGGATTTATTTTCATTTTAAGCCTCTAAAACACTATCTAATTCATTAATAGACATAGATAAAAATATCTATTATTCATTACTTACATGGTATGTTACACCTATTGTGAAAACCAAAAGAAGTTACCCGAATAAGAGGTCACATCCTTCCTCGATATCTTTTATTTTATTTTCATTATCAACCCCCTAAAATATTATTATTAAATTATTATATAATAAAAATATTATCCCTATTATAATTAATTTTTTTATTATATGGTTTCTACCTTCAACTATACACACTTCCATCAAATGGGTAACGAATTTACCGTTTATATGTATGACAAACTACTTCCTCACAAAGTAATGTGGTTCACTTTTCCATTACCACCTCTCATGGGAGAGAATTATGATAGAAAAATAATTTATATAAGATATAAACTATGTTTATAATTTATTTATTATTATTTTATTCTTTTATAACACATACCTCTATGCTTTCCATTTTGTGGGAATACGATAACATCATTTGAGGAAGTGTGGACTACCGCCCCTCAAAGCAATGTCGTTCATTCACACTGTACATGGAACATATAAAGAATGGTTTTATTAAAATTATGAGAAATATAAATCATATATATTATAATTTAATTATAATATAAATATATATAATTTGCTTTTCATTCTTTTTATGTGATAAAGAAATGGAAGTAGGGTTCATGCGTACCTACAACCTACTATCTCCATGAAAAATGCATTTCATTTCTTATCTCCAAATATTATGGATTATTATAAATAGATATAATTAATATATATGATAATTACATGATATTTTAATTTAATTATATTATTAAATCATGATCTATATAATAGTAACAAAAATTAAGAAGTCAAAACAAACTCGAAGAACTAGAAAATTAACACCTGAAATAGTGAAAATAAAGAAAGTTTACTAAAAAACATATAGTAAGATATTATAAGAAGATCATATATAATATCATAAATATTAATGTGGTTCTTAAATGTGTTTTGAACATTTTTAAAAACATTAGATAGTAATTTAAAGGATTTTCACCTAAAAATGAAATGCAACCTAAGATATCCTCGTCTCACTTTTATTTCTGTAAGGCATACACTATTAACACCACTTATATATTTGGTGTGGTGTATCTAATACCCATTTGGATATATTATATCATTAATTCTTTTATATTCATGGAATTTTTAGTTACAATTTCAATTATTTATTCTAATGGTATTTGAGTTAAAATTTATTGAGGGGTAAAGAATTTCATAACTCGATTCCTTTTCATTAGGTTATATTACATTCTCATTATCATTAGTATTATAAGATTATGTGTATAATCACTTTTTACTATATATTTTTTGTATTTCCACTTTTTTAAGTAGATTTACATTTGAAACACATAATCTATTCATTGTTTGAGTCTAAAATCAACGTTATGGTCTTCTCAATGGTCTACTCCACAATCTCATTTTGTTTGTGATTATTTATAAATAAATTTCTATCATAGAAAAATATGGGGACATTATTCAATAAACCCTTAAAATTTATTATCCTCTAGTTATTCATGACCTTTTTCAAGTATTTTTACCATTTTCTACTCTTTGGACTTAAAATCTTTTAGAAAATTTTTTTCTGAAAACCCGACTTCATTTCTCTCTTTAGTGAGAGAATATGTTTTATTCTAAAAAACTAGTTTTTAAAAAAAAATCAAATTTTTTTTTACCCCTTTAAAATGATTTATTAAATAAATTTTACTATTTTTTCCTTTTACAAATTTTATCAAAGTAATATTCTTTTCTCTTTTGGAATAAGACACTTTTTTAATATTTTACCATGAAAAATGAATATTCTTTTTACCTTGTACAGAATATATATATTTACCTACCATCATTCCTTCAAAGTTCCTTTGAAAGTTTAAAAGGTTAATTTCTAAAGAAAATTTGTTTGTTAAAATTTATTTTTAAGGAAAACAAATTTCAAAAGGTTTTTCAAAACAAAAGGATATTTTCCCCAATAATGATTTTAAAATTATGCTTCTATTTTATCAATGACAAAAACCCTTATTCTTACTCTAATAGGTATATGTCATATTGTAATTGTCCTTATTATTTATATAGATTTTTTATTGATATTTCCAAGGACAGTATTCACATTCACTTCATTTATTCCTTTATTAGTCCCATTTAAATATTAAATCTCCAGTGATTATTGAACATTAAGTTTTTCCTAAAAATTCATATCATTTATCATTGATTTGATTATTTCATAAACCGTACACCATTATAACATATGGTATGTACTTGATATTGATTTGATTAATTAAAGAAATATTGATAAATTTATATCTTATAATCTATATGAATATTTGATAATGCTCATTTTTAATCAATTATTCAATTTATGAGGAATGATTCAGAAACATACGACTCTGGTGGGTCCTAATTATAGATATCCTCTCTATACATTAGTAATCTCATGAGACAAATTAGTTAGATAAATAAGATGGGTTTTTACTCGATATGCTAGTATGTCTTATAGAAGGTCTTACGATAAAGATATCATATACCAAGAAAATATAGAATACAATAATATATCATTATCTTCATTTAGATTTAGTTATTATTTATCCTTGAGAATTTTCATCAACATATCTATTGAAGCATTTCATTATCATTTCAATGACTAAATAGTGTTTTTTAGTTATTTTCCTTTACATTTTGATTATGCCTTATCTTGTTATTTGACTGGCATTTGTTTTAAGTTATTGACTTTCCATATTATTTATCCATTTAGTTTATTGATTGTATGGCAAGTGTTTCCAGTTATTTACCTTCCCATGATGATTATTCTCATTGATTCATTTTTGTTTCCATTGTACTTACCCTTAATGAGCATTTGCGCCCACCCTTATTTTATTTCCTTTCCCCATGAATCAAATAAGTATACTAATAAAGATATTAAATGATATGCTAGATGGAATACATATAATTTTCAATAAATAAATAAAAAATGTTTTAATTAGTATATTCATTTCTAATGCAAGACTCATGCATGTATCTGGTCTACCAAGACTAAAAAACTCTTCGATCCTTCAGGATTTGATTCCTTTTAATAATACAAATGTGATGGTAATAAACATTGGCTCTGGGATTTTTAGGGTTGTTTTTATAAATAAATAAATTCCACTAGATACTACCATTTCTTTTGATTTATATATGTCGATGATGTGTATATAATATAGTGCACCGGTCGGTGGTCCTAATAGTGGTTGGGATGATAACATTTTTGGTGATAGAGATGGAGATGGAGATGGAAATGGTGGGGATGATGGTGAGGATGAAGGTGAAAATTATAATGGGTATGACGATGGGGACAATGGCGGGGATGATGATGAGGATGATAGTGATGAGGGAGAGATTGATCCTTTAAATTTTTAGTGATATTTATGATATTTTAAGTTTAATGTTTAGTTGTGAATGAATATATGTGATGTTTTGAATGTGTGTTATCACTTTTTGAATGTATTAATTAGTTTTTTTTCATCATAATTATTTTTATATTGGTTGATGATATTTCGTGAAAGTTTTTGGTGGTTTCTATTGGTGATTTACCAAGGTGGGGGTGCTGTTGTGATTTTTACTGGCTATTTGGGCATGGTGGGGAAGTTTTTTCTAGGAATTTAAGGTAGGTATATACAAATGATTTCAAAAATGTTGGTATAGATCTATAAAAATGGTTCATTTCAACAGTTGGTATATATTCTTATCCCAACAATTCCATCACAACCATTGGTAAAATGAAATTCTAGAACTCCTGTATGAATGGTTTTTTATAAACTGTTAGTATGGGTCTATACCAATGAAAGTTTAACCAACTATTTATAAAACCATTGGTATAGGTTATATAAATGGTTATATAGGATATATCAATTTTTTTTAACTATTTTTATAGCCTAGGTTTCTAGTACTATGGAATATTGTCCTCTTTGACCATAGTCAACCTACCAAAGTAATTTTTGACTTATGAACCACATATCATTAAAATGTCCAAACTGAACATAAATGATTAAGTAATTGTCATAACTTGGTAATATGTGAGATAAAAGAAATATTAAACATTAAAAGGTTTGTCAAAATATTAAATAACTAACCTATATTTATAATTTAGGAATATAACGAACATATGTGATGAGTCCAAATCAAGGTAAGTGATTTTTGTCTCACTTTTATTTATGTGGGGAATATGGCTTAGGCACTACATGTTTTTTTTGTGTTATGTATATAATGATCATAAATGCATTTTATGTCTTTTATAATTAATATTTTTGGAAATACATATCCATCTAAAGTTATTTCTTTCATGGGGATTATGATTCAAATGTTATTAGAGTTATATGGTTCTATTTCAAAATCTCATCATTATACGAGATTGTTTATATTAAAGTCTCCATTGGGGAATATTTCTATTCTATTTCTATTTCTTCTAAAAATGTTTTCAAAAAATGTTTCTACTATTCTACTATAATTGTTTAAAATCATGTTTACCCATTTTTTTATTTTTACAAAATGGGTTGAAAGGAATATTTTTATTGTTTTCAAAATGAGATTCTTTATGAATTCCAAAAAAATATGGAAGGGATGTTTTTTTATATGGAAGGAGAAGGTTTTCTCTCCATCATGAAACCTAAATTAATTGAAACTCTATTTTCATGTTTACATGGTCATTTTAAATGAAAAATTTTCCTATTATAATTGAGGATGTATTATAAATGAAATGATTTCAAAATTAAAAGGTTATTTTCATCAATAATTATTCCAAGTGATATTTCCAAATCATTTTGCTTCAAAGACAACATTATTTGATTATTATTTTAATTTAATATGCATATTATCTAAATAGATAATCCTTATTCTTTGTCTAGATGGTTTATGAGTATGATGACATCTTGTTTATGAATCAAATTTTTATTCCATTAGTTTTGTTATGATGAAATTTTTATAAAACCCATTTCATTTAATGGGTTCTGATATGATGAATGTTTTATGATCTTATGGAAAACATATATATTATTTTTATAATGGTATGGGTGGTACTAATATCTTCCTCTAATTAATTGGGTAAATATTATTATCTCATGCGATAAACAAGATTGTAATTAGGAGTAAACCCAGTTCAGTAAGGGACATTTACCACTATGATAGTCATGGAAGTAAACCTTAAATACTATGATTATTTGGGGAGTGAACCCATTCCACAATGATATTCTTGGAAAATATCATTGACTATTAAAGAAATTATTTTCTATTATTATTTTTATTTAAAAATTCCTTGAATTAGGCCAATGATATGCTCTCATGGATCAAGTTCCTATAATAATTTTTGATTCAGTCTTATGAACAACCACGATTTCTTCCATGGATCAATATTATAATCTATGATATGTATTATATTATTTCCAAATGTTATTTTTATGTTCTTATACCCTTATTATTATAAAATAATTTATATCTCTTTCATATATACTTAATGAGAATCTAAGATCACCCTTTCTTATATTTCCTTTTCCCAATTTATAAATAATTATCTTAAATGTTTTTTATAAAGTTTTAATATGTGAGGGATTTTTTGGGTGATGTGAAATACTTAACAAGTAATATAAAAATCAGGATATAGTGGGAGATGATGTTTATTTTCATGAACTAGTTTCTTAGGAACCCATGTTGTTAATAATTTTTACTAATTATCAAAAACATTATGCCTAAAAATTCCATGGCTATGTAAGTGATCCAATATTTCTTTTTGACATTGTATGTTTTATATAGAAAAACTTCTGTCACTTTTATCAGTATCAAAACCATAAATGTAAATTTTATGTTTTTAGCACCAGATCTGGAAGTGCGGGTCATTTGATGTTACACCTATATTGGGGGTTTTCCAATATAACCTATCCAAAATCAAAAACAAAAATTGAAGGATATCCTTAATGAAAATAAAGTATTGAATTTTATGGAAAAAAATCGATGAAAAGTGAAATAACTAGGATGATTAGTGAAGTCAATATCATCAGGTTTCTTGGAGTTAGGCAGCTTGTAGATATTTTTTCCATGACTACGATAAAGTATCTAGGAACCTTATATTTTCAAAATAAATAGGTCTTTTTTCTTTAGTATTGATAATATGGGTGGACTTGGTCTTCCCTTACCATTGAGAAAGGGTTGTTTTGTTATGGTTGTCACTATGTAGGATGATTTTGGAGATATAGAGTTTTTATTGGTGTCATAATAATATAAGGTTTCAGTTTAAGTATGAAATTTGAAGTTTCAACCTTGTGAGACATATTTTTTTAGTAGCAAGCATGGGATGAGATTTGAATACATTTTTTCTAACAAAATATTCAATACCTTCATGTCTATGAACACTTAGAATTAGCCTATGCACTTTATTTAGATTAATGGTGTATATTGCTGATCATTGAGGTTCCTTATTAAAATATCCATTAGATTATTATATGGGAGTTACATATTGAGTGATTATTCCAAACATTTTCATATCGTTATGGAATCAAATGCCCTCTCCATTTCATATTGTATGTAATTTTAAAGGTCAATGGCCATTTTTTTCTTATTGTATATCTGAAATGGTAATGAAATTAAAAAAATAGTCCTCCCAACTTGTGACATATATTCTTTTAAAAATGATACATCGTATGAAGCATTTTTACACTACATTGTACAAAAAATAATCTATGTTTCTCCAGATCATATTAATTAAGAATTCCCATCATAAGTCCACACTGGAAAAAAAAATTTATATGTGGTCATATAGATCTCCAAAGAAATTAAAGGTTAGATGGATTTTATTCTCAAAGTTGGGTGAAGGAACAGTGGAATACACTAGTCTAAGGTATGGTTTTATTCTAGGTTAGAATGAGGTACATCATACAAATATAGATTTTATTCAAGTACTAAGAGGCTTGATGGAACTTTGGAGTTCTAGTGGTAATAATTTCAAAGTTTACCCCTAAATGTCGGTAGTGGGTGATGATTAATGGGGTAGATCAATATGTATTTTCTATTGATACTCGATTCAAGATATTCTTTAGGGAATTTCCTAAAATCAGTGATGTTACTATCATAGTGGTGGAAAATATTAGTCTTACTCAGCCAATTTGTTTAGGTAAACTAGTTTTCTAGATCTACATCCAACCTTGTTATTAGAATCTACTCTTGTGGGATAGGTAAACCGTTCATGGTGAGTGGGAGGATAAATATTCAATTTTTCTTTAGGGTTATACTCAGTGAGAATATTTTTCCTATGCAATTTAGCATTGAGTCATATAAGAGATTATATCTCAACCTCATAATGTGACACCTTCTCTTAAGTGGATGGTACATCAACATATTTGAAAATAAATGGAGATATATACATGTATTATCTATTTCTTTAGTAAAGGGTCATCAAGTGATTTGAAACTAACTAGTTAGAGGTACCATGTTTGAGGACCTTCAATATCAGGTTCACAAACATTTCTTATATGTTTTAATTAGAACTTCATATTATTAAAGTGATTGACTATTTCATTAATCAATATACATTTCTATATTTAAATCCTATTCTAGATCAAGAGTAACAACATTCACTGATGAATACATAATATCATGAATCGGTTCAACCTCATCTAAATTATAGGATAAATATTCATTCTTAGTAACCTCATGGAAGTGGAAATCAAGTTCCTCCTTTGGTTCCCCGTGTTAAATATTTCATTTCTTATTTTGACCTCCATATAGAATAATATTATTCCTCATACATTCCTTAACAATTTATCTATATATGATGATCTCAAAAGAATCCCTAACCATATTTTTTTAGAATGATCGAATGATAGGGGTGTCATATGGTTGTAGGATTCGTAGGGGTGTTGGATTTCAGAGTCACCACCAAAATTCAAAAACAATAACTTCCTTAGATTATGGGGTAAAAATTCTCTCATCCTTGTTTGGGGACGACTTAGTTTCACCTCTAACACATATTGAAATCATCTTGGATTTGATGACCCCAAGGATAATGATGGTGGAAAAAATGATTCCATACCTATGGGATAAGGTCTCTCTTGAATGGCTTATTTAGAGACTACCAATGTAGTCTTCCTATATTCGAATGTTTCCACTCAAGAATATTCTATGTGAAATTCATTCTTAATATTTTATTTGATCATAGTATAAGGTTTTCATTTAGTCATGAACTTTTCCTCCCTAATTTGAGATGCTTGTGTGGCCTTATTGGAGTCTTGGAGAAAAAAACCTACCGATTACCCCCATACATTTGAATATACTAATTTTGTGTCTTAGTGAAATTAGGATTTTATCAAATAGTATAATTGGAATATGTTGTGTCTAGGACCAAAACCTCTCATGAGGTAACAATATTGTTGGATTTCCTATTTATGGTGGAGATACTATCCTAAGAAAGGGAATAAAATGAAATAATTCTTATTCTATCCATCCCTAGTTATGTATAATGGATGAGGTGTTAGATTATATCTTCTAGGTTAGACTAAGACTATAGAGAAATTATTTTTAGTGGTTCATTAATTATTTATTTAATTTAAGGTTTTGATCTATTACGAAATATGAAAGTTCAATCTGATAGCAGGTCTTACTCCTAACTTAGAGATGGTTTTCATACTCTTAATAAGTCTGGTTCTTGGAATTTTTTGAAGAAGATGCACTCATATATTTTGGAACAATTAATTCATAGACTCATCAATCTACACATTTATTATATCATATCTTTGAGGGAGAAATGGTTGTAACCTAATCAGGAGTTTTCCATTTGAAAATTTTTTCCATAAGTCCATGATTTATTTCTCATATTTAGTGGGAATAACCTCCACCTAATCAAACCCATGATGTTTTTATCCTAGTTTTTTATTAGATAGGTTGGGTTACCTAAATGATCTTTAATTAAGAAAAAAATATTTTTAATGTGGGGGATATGTAGAAATGACATCAACCAAAAATAATCTATTGATGCATATGATATATGATATTTGGGTGTTAATGTTGTTGGTATAACCGACCTTGATCTGGTGATAAATTCTCATTATGAGGGTGTTATTAATGTTTCTTCAACAAGAGGAGGTTATTATTGTTGTGTATTCTATGGAGTATTTACATAACTATTTATTAGATTATCACATGGAGGACCATCATGGATAATTCTGCTCACACTTTCTAATGAGGTGTTAGTATACTCTCAGGATGTAATAAACAGGTTCGTCTGGGATGTGGGAAAATTAGTGAGAATTAATGAAGAAATATATACCTAATGTAGGGTTATTTTTTTCTTCCATGAGTCCTTCTTTTAGACATTCATCATGGGGATTACTGGTGACCACCTTGGATGAGTGTTTTTGGGGGTGAATTTCATGTCATTGGTATTGTTGGATGATGGACTCCTTCACACTATATAGGGACCTAGGAATATAATTTACTTTCTAATGGAATATTTTAATGGGTCCCTCTTGGATGGGTGGGAAGCTATACCTACCTTTTGATAGTTGGAATTTACTGTCACAGATCTCCCTTAGGATGAAAAGAAGTTGGAATATGTGTTTATTATTAATATTCATCCAATATATACCAATAAGACTTTTGTATAGATGTGTAAATATGATACCACTATTTTTTTATATTATAATAAACAAGATTTCCTCCAAAAGGCAGGTGGGTCTATGGAACCTCTCCTAGGTAGCTTTAGGGATATGCTGAAGAACTTCTCTAGCATTAGAAAGTGCTTAAATTTGGGCCCTCTCATTGTTGTTTATAGGAAATTAATAATTATCACCTCCTTATATTGTGGTAAGTATGTTCTGTGGGATTTTTAGGATATGTTAAATGATATATATGTGTGTCCTTACATTAGCTCCAACATGTATTGGAAATCTCAAATAACAGTAATGGGTATATATGCCCATTCTTCTATGGGAGTGGGAATATGTGCCTACTTATTTCCTTTATTTCATTCCAAGGTATATGGATAAATATCATATATAAGGGATATAATAAGGTTATACCTCTTATTTACTAATGGTATGTGTTAGAATATTCCCGATGATGGCATAAGTGTTCACCCATAGTCTTGGAATTCAAAATTATGGATGTGGGCATCATATTCTGTTTGAATGCTTTGATGAAACTTATTTTGGTGAAAAAAACCATGTGCCTATTCTTAGTTTCCATGGTTTTGATATCCCCAATGACACCTCCCCTAGGTTTCCAGGGCCTAAGTGGCTGAGGATAAGTTCTTATGGGCAGCCACCTCAATGCATCTCCAACGAATTGGTGGCACACGGTATTATCAACTATAGTGGTGTGAAGTAGGAGTCCTCCTAGGAACTTTCTAAACCATATAGTGTTTTCAGTTGAAAAATTCATCCACCTCCCTAAAATAATAGAGGTTTAATTTTTCACTATCTGGGGAGAGGATTCTGAAGTCGATAGAGGTGGTGAGGGGAACTGTTATCTTTTTCAAAGTGTTAGTTTGGAAAGATGGTGGAAAAGTATTTATTTCTAGGAGGAATTTGCATGCATCCTAAAGATTCTTAATGGTACTATATTGATGATACTCTCAAACTATTTAATTATACACTTAGTGTTTGAGGCATCAATCAGGTGATGTAATCCTTATAGTTTTGGGGGCCATAAAAATTATGATAGTTTAAAGGTAAAAAAATCTTATGGATTAAGAATAAATTTCATTGTTCTTAAGGGTGTTTTTGTGAGAGGTACCCATGACACAAGAACAAAAAAAATAAAACTAAAAAGTGAAAAAATATATGATAACTTCATGTTTGACTAATAATTTTCTAATTTAATGAACATTATTTCATGTTAACCATTCTTATTTCTGATGGATCTCAATATGAGTAGTAATTTATAATATTTGGATGGATTCTTTATCCTTGAAAGTTCACTGTGAAAATAATTATATTATTTATTTTCAAATTTATTAGATCACTAGGATTTTTTTCCAATGATTCTCATGAATACAATTTGTTTAATGGGATGGGATTTCAAACACATCACATGCTTTAGGGGGAAAATAATTTTCTAATATGGGTATCTCTTATAGATTTAAGACATATTAGTAAATCCTTCCCAAATCCTAATATAAGAATGGTTACCCTTGTGATAACATTTAATCTAGGAAATTAGAAAATTTGAACCTGTGTATACTATAAATTTATCATGTATATATTATTTTTTTCATGATATTTTAATTTAAAGATGAATAATTATGCACTCAAGAGTTTACCAAAACTTTATAACACTTATAGTGTTTTTTGTGTTGCCACCCAGCTCAAGAGAGTTATTTGAACATATCCTTATAAAATGAATCAGAATCCATATAGCTCGATTTTACTTCATGAACCACATAATACATTTTAATATCGAGTTTTAAGGACTAATTATTTTATGTCATGTGGAAAGTAAATCTAGGGAAAAGGTGACTAGTGGTGTTTGGTGTGGAACATATACATTAGCATCCCTTTCTAGATTACATAGAAGGGAGTATGGACTAACGAGATAATTATTTGGGATCATTTGAATATGGACCAGTCTGAATAATATGTTTGTTTCATGAATATGTCTTAACAAGGGGAGTTTCTAGGTAGTATGGATTTTGATAAAGGTTTATCTAATCTCATGATGAATATAGCTCAATGGGGAAGGATGTACCTGACATCATGAGGAATACGGACCCATGATGATTATGATAAATGGTTAGTGATAGTGTTTTGTAAACTTTGGGGGAATACTATGTATAAATCTTGATGGCAATCAAATTCCCCATAATTTTATGTTCAAGATTTAAGTTTTCATGTAAAACCATATCATTTATTTTAATATTAAATATTAAGGAAGATTTTTTGAAGTTTTACATCATGGGACTAGGAAATTAAACACATAGTTTAATTCCATAATATAGGGATATATATATCATGAAATTTGTAATAATAGATTATTAAGAGGGTCTTACACAATGAGGATGACCGTGTTCATCATAATAATTAACCATAAAAAAGAATTCATTAATAAGGGAATGATTGTTTTTCATCTTATACCTAAGGAGGATGAAAATATTGGATACATTTTGATTATTCTAAAAGTATTTTCAACATAGATCTATAAGCCCATGTGAGTCATTAATGGTGTAAAAATTAAAAGATAATATAAGATCGGCCATATTTCCTGAGAGTTTACAAGTAGTTCTATGTGGTGATTATGTAAAAAGGTCATTTGGAAGTGCCTAACCTAATTGGTGTCTTATGTGAAGGAATAGAGAGGTGTGTATTATAACTACTAGGAGGTTAGGACTCTAATATTATATGTATTGGTAGGCATGTATTGATAATGGAAGCATGTACCCAGTTAGGGGGCTAAAAGGGTATATAGAGGTCTTACGAATTGAATGGAATCGAACTTTCACCAGCTATATAGGAGGATAAAATTCTGGTAGAGGCTATCTAGAATATAATTCATAAGTCAAGAATATGTTTTTCAATATCTTCATGATATATACCCTTATTATAAATATAATTCATGAATTTAATTTCCTAGAGGACCCTACAGGTTAGGTAGAGAAAGTGTAGAAACCATTTATAAATGGAATACATTATCAAAGCAGTGTGTCCTGATGTGAATACTCTGATCATATAGATTTTTAGTCACTACCTTGGGTCCCAATATTAACTTTATGTGGTTTTAACCATGGAGGAAGGAATCTAGATAGTAACTTTGAATTTTTATGGAACAAATGGAAAATATGGGTGACATGATTCAAGTTTCAAACGGATACCATGAAAGGGATGTCAATTTCCAAACTTCCAGACACCTTTACAAAAAGTTAGTTCATGGATTTTATCTAGAAAGGTTTTTGTTTGGTCCACTAAATACCCTGAGAAGGGGCGGTAAATCAGGGTTTGACAGATTAAAACTTTCTCCCATTCGGATCTTGTTTCTTTGTTAGAAAAAACTCAATGCTCTCTTCCTCTCGTAGAAATATATGAACAGATATGAAATCATGTATAGGAAATGATAATTTTTACTTGGTTCACCCTCACTAGGATATGTCTAAGGAGTATACAACATAATTGCGTTGATGTACCAAATTCTCTAAGGCTCACTGCCAATAATGAGAACAATGTTCAGGCTAGATTTTCTATGCCCAAACGCACTATATTCCCATGGGTCACTCCCTATGCATCTTTCTCTGGATCACTATTGGTGGAAAGGGTCATTGTCTTCCTATTCCTTCAATCACTGCTCTTTGAAAAGAATCCATGCATAGTTTATAAACTTGAAGGTCAAACACAGATTATGGACATGTAGGTCCCTTCGTTTTCTTAAATTCATGCATCCTCAACTATTGGTAGATGCTATATTAAAGTCCCTTTTTCACCCATAGATGAATTCCACCCTCCCCAGTACTACTAGATTCCAGAAAATACTTTCACAAATTGATTTGAATCTTTCGCAAGCTTCCTTGTACAAATCACGAACCTCCTAATCTCCCGCATACTGAGTACAAGGTTTGGTACGCGGAACACCTGCAATGCGTACTGATGCCACTACTGTGAACCACCCTTCATCCGCAAACTACCTCCGCCTTTGCTATCACTTACCACCTCCTCGTACCAATCATGTGAACCTCCTCTACGAAACACCTCCTCTCCATGAACTGTTTTTTGTTCGCAGACTACCTATAAGAATCACTATATGTCTGTGAATTATTCTTTGTTCACAAACTACCATTACTAATTGGTCGTATACCATGCCTTCTTCCTCCATGTACTGTGTATTATCCGGATTATAGCTCTTTGCAGAAACCTTTTGTGGAATTTCTTCTGCATGAACCACTTTATCTTTCACTGAATTCTTTCTTATGAACCTCCTTCGGACTTTGCCGATATCCCAGACCAAAAATATTTTCCCTAATGATAATCTATATCAATAGTAATTGGTGGGATTAGCAATTCTTATATAGTATAATATACCCACAAAATCTGCTAAACTAAGATTTTAAAAATCTTCAATGTAGCCTTCACTGCATACCGATCTTTCTACCACTGCGAACTGCAAGCCACCCGCGAACCATTTTTCCTATCTGTTATGCACACTATCTTTCTTCCAAATCAGTTGATCTCCTCTACCAATGAAAATATATCTATTAACTACACCACCTTCCACCGCGAACCGTTTTCAGTTTTGAAAACCACTCCGGCATACCATTATCTTCACTCTGTGTACTATTCCCAGAGCATGGTACGCAGCCCATGAATTATGGTATGCGGTTCTCATCCTTTGCCAATTTTCTTCAACATTATTCATACCATTCACACCTATGAATAAACCCTTCCTTTGGAAACATCCAACTCCTGATTTTGAGGCCCAAAAATTTGTCAAACACTGGGAAAGTACGCCACCTTAAAAACATGTCTTCGGCAAACACAAACCATTCTCATTCGTAATCATCTAGCTTTGTCAACAAACACCATCACACCAAAAATATTTCGAGGGTGAAACTTGAGGTATTTTTTCCCAACACTTCTCTCATGTGGTTGGTTCATAGGTGTGGCCTATGTGAGGTTGGATTATGGACACCTCAAGGTCCTAGCCTCCATGAGGTTCAGGAATCCGTGAGGTCCCATCATAAGCTTGGGCTCCAAGAACTCACCTCATGGGATTGACCACGGAGAGTTCACCTCACATGGATGACACCATGTGGTAACTTATAATCTTGATCTCTATAGGATCACCTCATGGGATCAGCTTCCAAGTGTTTGTTTTTTTATATTTTTTTTTTTGAAAGTATCCAAATTTGGTAACTGGTGAGTTCATGAGATAAATAACTTGAAGAAGAAGTAGTTGTATCTATGTTTTGTATTATTTTTTTGAATGTTTCACTATGTGTTAATTTTTACAGGAGTGTTGGTTTTATTAAAATACCCAAAAATCTGAATTCTTGAAATATGTTGATACGAGTGGTTCGACATGGAAAAATATAGTTTATTGATGATCATGAAGTTTTTTTATAGTGAGGTGAGGTTGTAACCAAATGATATGGTGGTACCTCACCATATATTCACTATAATAAAATCTTAAAAAATAATATCAAATTTTATGAGGTCAGGCCATGAATAATGTAACAAAAATATTCTATGACCCCATGTGTTTATTCCTTGTAAAACAATGTATTCAGGTCTCAAAAATGTGTGTTCAACCTCATAGGATCTACTATGTGGTCTTGCCTCACGAGTAAACCTCGTGGGATTAACCTCAAGGTTTCAAACTTTTAGTATAGGAATATCCATGGTAAATTAAAATGCCACTATATTTCATGGAACCACTTTTAAAAATATTTCATATTTACTTATTTATTTTTTCATCAATTCTTGTTGTTCTTAGAATTTTTAGTCTTTAACATATGATGGAACCAAGGTTATTTAGGATGATTTTTGATGTTGTATTGTTTGAAAATTTATTCTACGTTACTCAAAAGAGTTTGAAGGAATTGACATATGGTTTGAAGCATTTTGGTTACTTGTGTTGTTTTCTATTGTTTTCAAAATTTTGGGACACGAAAAATTGGTGATTTGGTGATGAATCATGAAGTTATTAAGGAACAATAAGGATAACCATTTGGTTTATCACATAGCACACATGGTAAATCCAATATCATGAAGTTCGCAGGTGAAAAAATAGTCCATATTTGGAGTTCATGGTTCAAAAAAGGAACTTGCAGTGTCATAAAGGTAATTTTAAATTGATTGTGAAGATAATTATGCATTCTACATATGGAGTATTTGAAATCTATTTATCAATATTTAAATAATAAATACAATGATTAGTAAGCTTCATGGGGTTTTATTACTATAAATACCTCGTTAATACACGTATTATGCATCAATAAAATCTTAAATAAAATCTAGATATTTTTTAGAAGATCTATAAAGGCAAGAATCTTCTGAAAATATTGAACTATATAGTGAGTATGTGGTCCATAATGTTTTGGTCACATTCCTTATGTTGAGCACTGGGTGGTGGAATTTTTCTTTTGGTAGGGGTCTAAAAAGTGGATATGTGGTATGTATTGTTAAATATGTGATTTTTAGGGGGAGGACATAGTAAGTCATATTTTTGTACAGAGGATGAAGAAATTTTGGAGAAATATTCTGTAAAGTGGAGTATTCATTACAAAAAATTATATGGTCTATGTTTTTTAATATGTGGTGAATAGGATTATTTATAGTTACTTTTTGTGAGGTAGATTTTGGTATGTATTTTCACATGAAGACCATGGGATGGTATATCAATAGACCATGTAGTGAATTGGATCATCATGCTTTGTATTCCATGGTTTATATCAAAGTGTACAATTATAATGAAATGAATGTGAACTTCAAGTCATTAAACTAATGAATAATTCATCCAATGTAGTTTGTAAATAATATTCGATAAAGATATCCTGAGGAAGGTAGTGTGATATCCATGAATCCATTATAAATTCAATTTTCTAAATGAAGTTACCATGAGAAAACATTTATATTCTATGAAAACTAATGGATCATAGTGTATTCTGGTATGACTAAAAAATAATTATTGTATTCCCCATAGACTAGATATTTTAACTGAACAAAGAACCAATTGATGTTTTGTATTTTTTATTTCATACACATATGTTTATTGAGGATGTGTGATTGCCTAAAAATGGTATATTTGGTTCCTACTAACATGGTGAGAAGAAGATAAAGAATCAAATGAAACTATTTACACCTAGATTCACCCATCCCATATCAATGTGTCTTAGGATACAAAACGTGGTATCATTTTATAAGTTTATTGGTGTCACGACCCATCCCTCGGGGAGCATATCGTGACTACCCCAAGCCCACCTTCCATAGGCCAAGGGCTGGTGACTAGCACCAAAGGCGTAAATCCCTAAACTGGGAACGCATTGCCTTTATAACTATAAAAAAGACAAAATAGTACACAACTGGAAGCAAAACACTAAGAAAAACAATATACAAAAGAAGTGATGGAAAGTAAAAGGGGTCAGAAATAAAATCTCAACAGGAAAGTACAAGTACAACTGAAAGCAACTACAACTAAAGAAAATTAAAGCAGATATTGGGTCCTCCTCTAGGGTTCCTACCTGAAGGGTAGGTACATATGGCCTCCTCAGCACTCCCGTTTGTTTATCTCTTATGTGTACCGTAACACTGAGTGGTCCACCTACGGGTACCATCAAGTCCTACTACTCTCTACCTCAGTCAACGATATTTGTCATCTACAACCAACACAACAAGGTGCGGTCATATCCCGTGCAGGGGTGAGTATAATGATACTCAGTATGGACCCCGAGACCCTCATGGTCTCACAAAATCCAACAAGGATAGACCACAAAGTATGAAATCAATGGATAACCATTACTTAGGTATATACCCATACATATACCTAAGTTATCTTGTAACTCATCTCAATCATGAGGAAAACACAAAAGTCATTGACTCAACTCAAACTAGGATTTTCATTATCGAAACCATGACTGCTCGAAAACTCCTCCTCTGTCGAGTACAGTGGGCCTATCGCGACACCAAGGCGTTTCTCACTAACCTTGGACTGCTGTGGTACTCCTCCTATCGAGTATCGTGGGTCTGCTACCAACTACCAGGTGATCCTCCGTTGTGGTTCTGCCTCCAACTATAAGGTGCTCCCCTTAATAGCCCGTAGAGGTACTCCTCCTATTGAGTACTGTAATGGACCAGACCCACCTGGTCCATTACCTTACCAAAACAGGGCTCCACCGAAACGGTGGCACCGGTCACAAGGGCACCAGTTATGGTGGCACCGTGACGGTGGTACCAGTCACAGTGGCACCGTGATGATGACACCAGTTACGGTGGCACCATGATGGTCACACACCGGTCATGGTGGCACTGGTCACTGTGGCACGGTGATAGAGGCACAGTGACAGTGGTACCCTGACGGTGGCACCTTAACGGTGGCACCGTGATGGTGGCACCGTGACAGTGGCACCATGCCCTCACCGTGTCTTCGGTATTTTTCCAGTTTCTGACTTTTTTGGCTCCCATAACGTATCTTTTGACATAAAAATGATTTAATGCCCCTTGAAAAGCCATTTAAAGCCCATAAATAATATCCAAAATTACCCAAAGTTCGGGTAAACCTTAAACTTACCAAAATGTGTGTTTTTCCTCGGTGTCACACCCTTTCCCCATACCTTCCAGTTCCGCCCCCATTTGGTGTTTTCCTCCATTTAAAAGAAATGGTTTAATTCAGAGCCATTATGCCACCACCCTGATGGGAATAATTAAATGAGAATTAATCCCATCTTGTGTAACCTCCCAACCGCAAAGGAAACCACAATCCTACTTTAAAGCGGTTCAAAAAAAATTATCTCGTAACAACGGGATCTCATCTTTATATCATGCTAGAGTTTCTTCCTTCCCCTTCTTGGCTGGATTTCTTTCTTCTCCCCAGTGTTCTTGGAGTCCCTCCTTCCTGAGGCTTGTTTTGTGCTTGTGCTGGAGTTTTTCGCTCGTCCTTGGAGTCCCCGGAGTTCCTCCCCTGCAAGTCGTGCATCCCTAGTTCTTGCCGTGTGGAGAAGAACTTCGATCCTTGATCAACCAAGTAGGGGTTTTCCTTCTTCTCTCTTACTGTGTGTCATGTGGGGTGGGTACACTATTTTTTCTCCAGGATGAATGAAACCAAAACGTTTATGAAGATAATAAACGGACTTTTAAAGAATTAAGGTGGGGTGTGATTGATGTTCTGTTGCTTTTCTTTACCCTTGATTATTTATGTTATGAATTGTGCGGGCCAATGCCCACTAAAAATCATGGTCGTTGGTGGTCTTTCTTTTTGTATTAATGAACCAACATCTTCGGTGATGATTCAATGGATCCAACATGGGAATTTGGTTAATCACGTAAAATCAGCCGATTAAAATTAATTTCTAGTGAATGAAAACCCTTTTGTGATCACCCTAGCTAACAAAACATAAAGAAGAAAACATTGTGAATGATGTACGTGAGTCTGGAAACTTCCTTTCTCTGTCTTGGTGGCATGTCCATTTGTTCTGCTTAATGATTATGGGGTGATATGGATGGGGATGGGATCCTCTGTTGTGGCACGATTGTTGGCTGTGAATCTGAAGCTATTTGGGGTTATATCTCGAGGCTTGGTTTGGTTCCAGTACTTTTAGGGATCTCACTAATCCCTTTTTGTTGGGACTTCCCAAGAGAACTGGGTGTGAATGCTTAAATTTTTGTTTGGTAGTCTCATTCCTTTGGCTTGTGGTTATTCCGGTTAGTTTCCCATTAGTGTAGAATTCACCTAAATGATATCACTTGAACATGAAAACAAGAATGGTTTAAATGGTAAATTGGTTTTGGGGAATGATTTGTGACTTGGCCGTGAGTGTTGTGCCTTATTTTATGAATGAATAGAAACAAGGGTGTTGTTCTTAGGTTGGATTTGGAAACCTTGGTTGGGATGAGTTCTTGTTACCTATACATATATCTGTAGTTTTTATGTTTCTTATTCGTGCCCCACCCAAGTTGAGCACTTAGTGCCGAACACCCCCATTTCATGGGGGAGGGTGTTTTTCCCAACAATCCTATGAGTGGCTGGTTATTAGATCCTTTTTTACTCCCTTTCCTGAATAGAACAAGACTCTTCGGGTAGGATGTGATGGCTTGAGGTCTATTATAGCCCAAGATTCTTCGGGCAGGGTAGTTGTGGTGGTTGGCCCAGGTGTTTGCGGGAAGGTTGTTTCCCAAGAATCTTCGGGATGAGGCATAAGTGTATTTAGGCATGGCAGTAGTTGTTCTGGACCAGGTGGTTGCATGTGTAGTTACACGTGGTGGTTGTGGATCATGTTTTTGTGGGAGGGATGTGTGGTTGCGACCCAGGTGTGTGCGGGCGGGGTGTGGTAGTGCGCTTGCGGTGAGAATGTAGGGATTAGTTCGATGCGTAAGATATCTTCAATAACCAGTGGGAAAGTGTCACGGGGTACCCAAACATCAATGTGCTATTACTATATATTACTTAACTTGCGTTCTTTGTGGAGTGTGCCTTGGTGAGGCTTGGGTGGTTAAATTCCCTTGCTAGGTGTTTTGGTTATTTCTTTTCTCACAGGGAATTAGAATTCCTCTCCACTTGTGCACGAGAGTCTTTGTTTTTCCCTACTGAGTATACTTGTATGCTCACCCTATGTATATAAAACTGCTTTCAGGTTTCCAAGAGAAATCTAGGGATCGTGCGGGGGTGTACTAGTTTAGACATTGGGATAGTTTCTGTTGCTGTTTTTCTTTCTTTTGGTACTTCCTTTTTGGGGTTTTCTTTTACTTTTTTATCATTTACTTTTAGAACATGCATATGGGAATGGTTTATTTTGGGCTTTACATGTAATTCCAATTTTGTTGTTGTGGGATTTGATATCTTATCTCCTGATCCTAATAATGAAAAAGGGTAATTCCTTCCATCTTGTGTGTGATTCTATACCCATGGTGCTAGTCACCACTCCAGGGCCTATTGAAGGCGGGTCTCGGGGGTCATTATCTCTCCTTCAACATGAAGAAGGAAGGGTCTGGCAATCTGTTGTCCCTTACCTCATCTTGGTGAAGGCGGTTCATGACAGAATGGTATCATAGGAGGGGTTGAGAGATAGGATGGAGTCGGGGGTTGGGCACAGTGGGGATTTCATGGGATGGTAGGACAATAGTGTTGGGTGATCTTGGTGCGTGAAATAGGCCAAGGAAGACTGTCTAGGACATGAAATTTTAGGGCCTCCCATGATCCGATGTAAAGACTATGGGCCTACCAAAAAACCAAGTAAGGCTGCACTGATTGTAGGGTAGAGACCCTAGGAAAGGTACATGCATCATAATGACTTGAGTTCTCATGTTTTATGGGTATTTTGTGGATTTAAAATAAATAAAAAGTCTATGAAAAATTTAAGAATAATATTCTACACTACTTGGGATTAGGAATTCCTTATTTACCTTACATTTATGGCACCTGGGAGACAACCACGAGTAGTGCGGGCGATCAAGGCCCAGGAGGTTGACTTGGCTGATCGGAAGAGGGCTGACCAAGAGGAGAAGGATGATTAGTGGTATAGGATGCTTCGTGCCTTTCAGCGGCAGACCCTCGGGAAGTACGAGGGTATCATCTCAGACATGGAGACATAAAGATGGCTAGAGGTACTAGTGATAGCTTTCAGCTTGATTCGGGCTCCGATGGAGTACTGGGTTCTTCTGCCTATAATCCAGATGTGTGGAGCAGTGCGTCAGTGGTGGAATCTTTATCTTGGGGAGAAGAGGGAGGTTGAGGTTACGTGGGTTGACTTCGAGAAGGAGTTCCAGGCGGAATTCCTCTCTTCCACGATGAAGGCTGAGAAGAGGCAGGAACTACTCTCCCTCCAGCAGGGGAGTATGTTAGTGAGAGAGTTAGGGATAAAGTTCAAGGATCTCCTTATCTTTTCTCCTGACCTCTTTCCAGATGAGGAGTCTCAGGTGAGACGTTTGGAGGAGGCACTTCGACCTTCTCTCCAGTATGTTGTTACTCCCTTAACCCTACCGACGTACTTAGAGATCTAGAAGAAGGCTGAAGTGGTGGAAAGGATGCACACAATGGGAGGTGTATCACGAGAGGGAATCCAGTTGGGATCATCTAAGGGGAAAGCTGTAAGCAGCAGGCCTCTAGCATCAGGGCCCTCTAGGTTTCGACAAGCAGGAAGCAGGCCTCAGTAGTTCCAGTTCCGATCTCTCAGCCATCTCCCTTTCCTTTCAGGCCCAGGGCTGAGGTGATTGATCTGTGGAAGCCACGGGCACCTTCATAATCAGTGCCTAGACAGAGTATAGTACAGGGAGGGTGGGCAGGTTCAGCATCCACCTCAGCAGCAGCAGTTTCCATCTAGGCCCTTTCAGCAGCAACAGCAGGGGCAGCAAGCTTCCGTTCCACTGAAGGTAGGCATTGCAGGAGGAGGCCGACCTCAGGACACTCCTCAGGGACCTCGGCCAGGGCGTGGTTGGGGAGGTGGTTGCCAACCAAGAGGTAGGGGAGCTGGGCATGGACAGGTGCACGTCGCAGAGGCAGTAGTTCCAATAGGGCCAGAAGACGTTCGAGGTACGATCAGCTTATTTAGTACTCTTTCCTTTTCCTTGTTCGATACAGGAGATTCGCACTCCTTTATTACACTCAGTCTGGTCTGTGCTCTAGGTTTAGACGCTGAGAGACTTCCAGGTCCCCTGGTGTTGATCACACCAGTTGGAGGTCATACTGACTTGTTTTATGTTTTCCGAGGGTGTAGACTGATGATAGGGCCACATCAGTCTATCAGGGATATTCTACTGCTGCAGATACATCCATACAATGTCATCCTAAGCATTTACTGGTTGTTCTCTATATGTACTATCATTGACTTCTTCCGAGGAAGGGTCGTGTTTTCATAATCGGGCGGCCGACGTGTAACTTTCATGGGTGAGTGGGTTGCCAGAAAAGCACCAGGCGAGAGGAGCCCCTCCTTTCCTTATTAGCTGTCTATCAGTGGAGTCGGTGGATGTAGAAATGGCGGAAGTCCCAAGGATTGTCAGTGAGTTTATAGACATCTTCCCTAAGAAGGTGGTGACTCTACCCCCTCGAAGAGATGCTGAGTTTGGGATAGACTTGCAACCTGGCACCAGTCCGATTTCGATGGCTCCATAACGTATGGAACCTTTTGAGTTACAGGAGTTGCGGATTCATATTGATGTGCTGATGAAGAACGGTTTTGTTTGACCAAGTACGTCACCATGGGGTGCTCTAGTCTTATTCGCAAAGAAGGTAGATGGTGGCCTTAGGTTGTGCATAGACTACTGCAGACTGAATCTGGTGATGGTCAAGAACCATTACCCTCTTCTGAGGATAGACAACCTTTTAGACTAGTTAAAAGGGGAAGGGTGGTTCTCTAAGATTGACCTGTGGTCAGGATATCACCAACTGAGGGTGAAGGAGGGTGACATCTCGAAGACTTCCTTCAGACGCAGATATGGGAACTTTGAGTTTGTGGTCATGTTGTTCGACGTTAATAACGCTCCAGCTGTGTTCATTGGGCTCATGAACTCCTTCTTCTAGGAATACCTTGATCAGTTCGTAGTCATGTTTATTGACGACATCCTGATCTACTCAAGATCAGAGGAGGATCACACTGAGCACCTAAGAATGGTTTTAGAGTTCCTCCGAGAACGCCAACTCTATTGTAAGTTTTCCAAGTGCAAGTTCTGGATGCGAGAAGTGCACTTCCTTGGGCACGTGGTGTCCGAGAAGGGAATAGTGGTAGACCCATTAAAGTTCAAGGCAGTTGTTTCTTGGGCAGTGCCCAAGAATGTGGAAGAAGTTCGTAGTTTCCTTGGACTAGCAGGCTACTACCGGAGGTTCGTGCCCAACTTATCCCGAGTTTCGGCACATTTGATATCCTTGACCAAGAAGGACTAGGCTTCCATGTGGAATGGTCAGTGCGAGGAAGCCTTCAGCTATCTGAAGGAGAAGTTTGTCAGTTCCCCAGTGCTGAGGTTGTCAGAAGAAGGGGCAGTGTATGAGGTATTTTGTGATGCTTCCGGACAAGGCCTCGGGTGTGTGCTGATGCAATGACAAGGGGTGATCTCTTATGTGTCTAGGAAGTTACATCCTCAAGAACATAATTATTCCACCCACAATCTGGAGCTTGCGGTGGTCATGCTCACACTAAAGTTGTGGCGGCATTACCTCATCGGGGAACTCTTCGTGGTCTTCACGGATCACAAAATCTTGAAGTGTATCTTCTCCCAGTGGGACCTGAACTTACGACAGCGAAAGTGGATGGCGTTACTTCAGGACTACGACTTCAAGATTTTATACACCTCAAGAAAAGAGAATTTGGTGGCTGATTCCTTGAGCAGGAAGTCACAGAAGAATGTAGTTCAAGAGTCGGAAGATTCTTGGAAGGTGAGGAAGTAGTTGGCTTCCCTACACCTGGATGCAAGGATGGATAGTGGTAGAGGTTGACTGTATAAGATGATAGTGTAGTCTTCTCTATTTCAGTAGGTAGAAGAGTCTCAATGGGGAGACTCAGAAAGTGAAGTGATGTGTGACCGAGTTAACCAAGGTGACGCTCTGGAATGGTGGATGGAGGATGGTCAGAATCTGATGCTTTTCCAAGGGAAGTTGTTTGTTCCAGAGGTGATGCGTGAGAGAGTTCTTGGTGAGTTCCAAAACACACCCCTAGCAGTGCACCCATGAGTTTCTAAGATGTACCAGGGTCTGAGGAGTCAGTTTTGGTGGCCCGGGGTAAAGCGGGTGGTGGCATAGTTCGTGGCCAGGTGCCTAGTGTGTCAGCAGGTGAAGGCTGAACACCTTGTTCTAGGCGGTTTGTTGCAGCCTTTAGACATCACCAAGTGGAAGTGTGATGACATCTCAATAGATTTCATCACAGTGCTACCCAAGTTTCAAGGAGTTTTTGACTCTATCTGGGTAGTAGTGGACCGATTGACAAAATCGTCTCACTTTCAGGCAATCAAGGATTCGGGTGAAGTGGATGCCTTAGCATGGAGGTACGTGGATGGGGTGGTGGAGTTGCATGGAGTTATGAGATCCATAGTCTCAGATAGGGATGCACGGTTTAAATCACGAGTCTAGAGAGTATTGCAGCATGCTTTTGGCACCCAGCTATGTCTTAGCACTGCTTTCCATCACCAGACAGATGGACAGACAGAGCTTACCATCCAGACTTTGGAGGATATGCTACAAGCATGTATTCTACACTTTGGGGGATTGTGGGTGTGACACTTGCCTCTGGTAGAGTTTTCCTACAATAACATCTATCACTCTACCACTGGCATGGCTCCGTTCGAATCCTTGTATGGAAGACCATGTCTCTCACCCTTGTGCTCGACCGAGGTTGGGGAAGGAGGTGTTCTTGGCCCAGAGATGGTGCAGAGCATGACGAATAAGGTTCAGCTTATATGGGACAGGATGAAGGAATCTCAGGACCAGCAGAAGTCATATACCAATAATAGGAGACCCTTGGAGTTAGAGGTCGGGGACCATGTATTCTTGAAGGTCTCCCCTCAGCATGGACAATGGAGGTTCGGCAGGGGGACTAAGCTTTCTCAAAGGTTCATTAGACCCTTCGAAGTGTTTCAGTGGGTCGGGGAAGTGTCTTATCTGATAGCGCTACCACCGCCGCTGATGAGAATACATGACGTCTTCCATGTGTCACAACTCTGATGGTATCTACACGACGATTCACACGTCCTCGACTGGGGAAAGCTGGACATCGAAGATGACGTGACATTTGCAGAAATGCCTGTGAGAATCGAGGATTTTAAGGAGAAGATGTCCCGTGGATGGACCATTCCTTTGGTTCGTGTGTTATGGAGGCATGGAGGGCTCGACGAAAGTACCTGGGAATGGTAGATGCAGATGTGCGCCTGGTACCCAGAGCTGTTTTGAGTTTTGTTTTGTTTTTTTTGTTACTTTTTTGTGATGGAATGATTTAATTTGTTAAATATGGAACGTGTGGTTTTCCTTATTCTGTGGATGTGTGTGAAGAGTCATGACTATGGGGAGGGGAGGACCCGATCCCTAATCAAGACACATTAAGGTGGATGCGTTTAAAACCATGTGGGCGAGTCAGTACCGCCCAAATCGGATAGTATCTTGAAGCGGATGAAGAAACTCCCTAACCCATATAACTAGACAGTTTGACCCATGAATGTTACATAGTAACTTGGGGGAGATGTGTTTCTAGATGTCGATAAAGCTCACTCCTGAGAGGTATCTTTCAAGGTGGTTGTTCGAAACCCCTCGTTTTCTTTGTTCTAGTTTTGATTCTAGAGGGTGAGAATATTTTTAGAGGTATCTGATGTAATGGATCAGACCCACCTGGTCCATTACCTTTCCAAAACATGGCTCCACTGAAATGGTGGAACCGTTCACAGGGGCACCGATTACAGTGGCACTGTGATGGTGGTACCGGTCACAGTGTCACCATGACGGTCGCACACCGGTCACAGTGGTACTGGTCACAGTGGCGTCGTGATGGTGGCACCGTGACGGTGGCACCATGTAGGGGACACCGTGACAGTGGCATCATTTCCTCACCGTGTCTTCGGTCTTTTTCCAGTTTCTGACTTTTTCTGCTCCCGTAACGTATCTTTTGAAGTAAAAATAATTTAATGACCCTTTCAAATCCATTTAAATCCCATAAATAATATCTAAAATTCCCCAAAGGTCGATCAAACCTTAAACTTACCAAAATGTGTGTTTTTTCTCAGTGTCACACCCTTTCCCCGTACCTTCCAGTTCTGCCCCTGTTGCGTGTTTTCCTCCGTTTAAAAGAAACGGTTTAATGCACAGCTGTTATGCCACCACCCCGATGGGAATAACTAAATGAGAATTAATCCCATCATGTGTAACCTCCCAACCACAAAGTAAACCATGATCTGACTTTAATGTGGTTCAAAATTCTTTATCCTGTAACAACGGGATCTCATATTTATATCATGCTAGAGTTTCTTACTTCCCCTTCTTGGCTGGATTTCTTTCTTCTCCACGGTGATCTTGGAGTCCCTCCTTCCCGAGGCTTGTGGTTTGCCTATGCTGGAGTTTTCCACTCATCCTTGGAGTCCCTGGATTTCCTCCCCTTCAAGTCACGCATCCCCAGTTCTTGGAACGTGGAGAAGAACATCGATCCTTGATCAACCAGGTAGGGTTTTTCCTTTATCTCTCTTACTGTGTATCATTTGGGGTGGGTATGCTATTGTTTCTATGGGATGGATGAAACCAAAACATTAATGAAGATAAAAAATAGACTTTTAAAGAATAATGGTGGGGTGTGATCAATGTTCTGCGGCTTTTCCTTACCCTTTATTATTTAAGTTGTGAATTGTGCGGGCCTATGCCCACTGAAAATCATGGATTTTGGTGGTCTTTATTTTTGAATTAATGAACCACCATCTTATGTGATGATTGAATGGCTCCAACATGGGAATTTGGTTAATCACATAAACTTAGCCGATTAAAATGAATGTCTAGTGAATGAAAACCCTTGTGTTATCACCCTGGTTAACCAAACAGAAAGAATAAAACATATTGAATGATGTACTTGAGTCTGGAAACTTCCTTTCTCTATCTTGGTGGCATGTTTGTTTGTTCTTCTTGATGCTTATGGGGTGATATGGATGGGGATGGGATCCTCTATTGTGGCACGATTGTTGGTTGTGAATATGAAGCTGTGTGGGGTTGTTCTCGAGGCTTGGTTTGGTTCTAGTACTTTGATGGATCTCACTGATCCCTTTGTTGTTGTGAGTTCACATGAGAATTGGGTGTGAATGATTAAATTGTTGTTTGGTTGTTTCTTTCCTTTGGCTTGTGGTTATGTGGGTTAGTTTCCCAGTAGTGTAGAATTCACCTAAATGGGATCACTTGAACATGAAAACAAGAATGGTTTGAATGGGGAATTGTTTTTGGGGAATGAGTTGTGACTTGGCTGTGAGTGTTGTGCCTTCTTTTATGAATGAATAGTAACAACGGTGTTGTTCTTAGGTTGGATTTGGAAACCTAGGTTGGGATGAGTTCTTGTTACCAATACATATATCTATAGTTTTTATGTTTCTTTTTCGCACACCACCCAAGTTTTGCACTTAGTGAAGAACACCCCCATTTCATGGGGGGTGTTTTTCCCAAGACTCCTATGAGTGGATAGTTATTAGCTCCTTTTCTGCACCCTTTACCGAATAGCCCAAGACTCTTCGAGTAGGCTGTGATGGCCTGAGGACCATTATAGCCCAGGATTATTCAGGCAGGTTAGTTGTGGTGGTTGGCCCAGGTGTGTGCGGGCAGGTTGTTTCCCAAGAATCTTCGGGATGAGGCCCAGGTGTCTTCGGGCGTGGCAGTAGTTGTTCTGGCCTAGGTGTTTGCAGGCGTGGTTACACATGGTTGTTGTGGCCCGGATGTTTGCAGGCGGGATGTGTGGTTTTGGCCCAGGTTTGTGAGCATGGGGTGTGGCAGTGGGACTACGGTGAGAATGGAAGGATTGGTTTGATGCGTAAGATGTCTTCAATGACTAGTGGGAAAGTGGCGCGAGGTACCCAAACGTCGATGTCCTATTACTATATATTACTTGAATTGTGTTATTTGGGGAGTGTGCCTTGGGGAGGCTTGGGTGGTTAGTTTCCCTTGCTAGGTGCTTTGGTTATTTATTTTCTCACAGGGCTTTAGAATGCCTCTCCACTTGTGCATGAGAGTCTTTGGTTTTCCCTATTGAGTATACTAGTATGCTCACCCTATATATATAAAACTACTTTCACCTTTCCAGGATGACTCCAAGGATCGTGTGGGGCCGTTCTAGATAAACATTGGGACAGTTTCGGTTGCTCTTTTTCTTTATTTTGGTACTTTCTTTTTAGGGTTTTCTTTTACTTTTGTATCATTTACTTTTAGAACATGCATATGGGAATGGTTTGTTTTGGGCTTTACTTGTACTTCCAGTTTTGGTGTTGTGGTATTTTCTATCTTATCTCTTGATCCTAATAAAGAAAAAGGGTAATTCCTTCCATCTTGTGTGTGATTCTATACCCTTGGTGCTAGTCTCCACTCTGGGGCCTATTGAAGGTGGGTCTCGGGGGGTCATTATCTCTCCTTCAACTTCAAGAAGGAAGGGTCTGGAAATCTATTGTCTCTTCCCTTATCTAGGTGAAGGAAGGTCTTTACAAGTACCGCGGGTCTGAAGCCAACTACCAGGCGCTCCTCCTCCATGTGTCTACTACCAAATACCAAGTGCTCCTCGTTGGGCTAGTTGTAACTCTAAGTCGAATCGGTCAAGCAGTCGTCATGTCTGCTAGCTACTAGGTCTCTACACTCTATTTGTTCATCACTTTAAGGATCCACTCAATGAGCTACTGGGCAATACTCCAACTATCACTAAGTTCCACGAAGAAGTATCTCAAAGGTCTGCCATATCATAGGGGTCTCAATGAAACAAACGGCGCGTCGATCGGACGCCCGGTCTATTAGTTATTAGCCTTTTAGACCCGGGGGGCTGGTTGGATTTGTGTATGATCTAACCAGACCATAACTCAACTATACCATGAACTCCAGTGGGATATACTCAAAGCTACAGATATGCTCCAAAAGTACTGGCACCACTGATGGTTCGTCAAATGGATGTCTTGTGCCAAAGATATGACTAAGAAAGTAAAGGGCCAGTTATTGGCACGGGTCCAGTCCGACCCCGTTGGACCGACTCGGCCCAACACAGTCTGGGCCGAACCGGTATGGGTCGACCTGGTCAGACTCACTCGTTCTGACCTAGCCCATTGGGTGGGTTAGCCCGTTAAGTTCAGCCCGGTCTGCTGGGCACGGCCCAGTGGACTGTGAGGGCGGTTCGGCCCAAAGGTCGGGGCCAGTTCGGCCCAGAATGTTGTGAGGGCGCGGCTGGGCCGGTTCGGCCAGGGCACCGCGAGGGGGCCTGGACACCGGCTTGGACGGGTGGCCGCGAGGGAGCCGGGATGCTGTAGGGGCGCCAGGTAGGGCACCTCTGGGCACCGAGGGCACCAGGCAGGGTGTAGGGGGCACCGGGCAGGGCGCAGCAGGGCACCGGGGGCGCCAGGCAGGGCGCAGCAGGGCACCAGGGGTGCAGAGCAGTGAGAGGGGCAGCGCGCGGGGGCGCAGACAGCGCGCAGGGGCGCAGACAGCGCGCGGGGGGCGTCGGGCAGCCCGTGAGGCAGCACGCGGGGGAGCGGGCAAGGCGCGAGGGCGTGGGCAGCGAGCGGGGGCGCGGGCAGCGCGCGAGGGCGCATGCAGCGCACGGGGGCACCGGGCAGGGCACCGGAGGGGCCGGGAAGTGCGCCAGGCAGGGCGTTGGGAGGCCGAGGTTAGGCGGCTCGGGCGCCGCTCGGCCGATGGGGTTTCTCCGGGAGCACCGGTGCAACACGAGGGCGGCGTGGTTCGTAGACATCGTAGGGAGCGCGGCCTTCATCGTTGCCGCCTTCGTTGCCTCTTGCTTCATCGCCAAGCTGAAGTTCAATCAAAACAAGATCGATGGAGGGGTTGGGCCATATTGGTTTGGCCCGTACCCTAAGCGTTTAGGGTGGTAACAATTGGTTCTCAAGAACCAATCACAATATTCCACCGGTAAAAGATAATCATCATCGTTCTTCGATTCTTAAAAAAAAAAGAACATGACACTTAAAAGAAAATAAATTGCTACCTTTGATTCTCCGGTCGTCGTTTGTTGACATCGCGGAAAGATTGTCGTTGATCCGAGGTAAAAGAACACGTCCCGCGTCGAAGGGGTCTGAGGAAAAATGTCGGGGGGTTCGTTCTTCATAGTCGAAGGAATCCCTCGTCGGCGTTATTCGCGTTCTTCATTGGAAGCGTTCTTCATTGGGATAACTTCTTTTCTCCCTATATTTCCTCCTCCCAAGCTCCACCAACTGGCCAACTAAAATAATAGATTAATGGTTTGTCTATTATTTTTTTGGCACAACAAATCAGAAAGGTGAAATTAATTAACCCGGCTACACCAAATTAATTGCACAAGAGGTGTCACATTTAATTTGGAGGATGTCAAGAGGCTCCCCTAAATTAATTCACACGCGTTGGCATAGTTAATTAGGGGAGATGGAAGATAATTAAAAAAGGAGGATTTGGTGATTAAATGGGGTGGTGGTTGCACCATTAATTGTTAGGGGAGTGGGATTCATTAAGGTGAGTGGTGTTCAGGGAGTTTCTCCAACTTAAATGGGGAGTTCTAAGGGGTTACAAGCCCAGGTGGTCCCCACCAAAATTATCCTCCCAAGGGAGGTTATGTTTGAGTGGTCCCCACCACCATAACCTCTCATAGGAAGTTAAGGTTTGGTGACCCCCCCCCCCCCTCCAAACTCCACTTGGACAATTTAACCACCCAACCTCCACGTGAAAGATAAAATAAAGTGTTGTACACTTTATTTTATTATTATTTTTATAAAAATCCAAAAACTACCTTTTATTCTCGACCAACTGTCGTCGAGGTGAAAGTCTTCTTAAGTGAATACAGGTGTTGTGAGTTCAACGGTGCCCTCAGATTTCAATTTTGAGCACCGGTTAAAAATTTATGAAAACCCGCCCGTACGTTTACTGAACGTACCCGAAAAAAAATTTAGAAATTTATTTCAGGCACACCGGGCCTCAGAATCAAGCGCGGTAAAATTTTGCAGACTCGTAAAATTCCCGTGTATTTAAGAAAAAAAATTCCACAGAATTTCTAGGTCTTTAAATTCTCCCCACCTCAGGGCTTTAGGTCCCCATAAGCTACAACTCGAACTATGGGAAAAAAATGGGGGTACTGAGCACGCATCTGAGCCTTTCACTCCCATGTGCTCTCTTGGAGGTTCCCGTGCTACCAGAGAACGCGCACCAGAGGTATCGACCATCCACGTAGGACCTGCTCCTGTCGATCCTCAATCTCCATTGGAATATCTATGAAGTTTTCCCCATCGTCGACGTCCAGCTCTCCATGGTCGATGATGTGGGAAGGGTCGTGCACTTATCTCCTCAGCTGGGATACGTGGAAGACGTCATGCACCTGGTGCAACTGAGGTGGAAGATCAAAGAGGTAATCCACCTCACCTACTCTACTGAGGACCTGGAAAGGTCCAATTAATCATGGAGATAACTTGCCGCCTCGGCCAAATCTCCATAGACCTCGTCGAGGTGAGACTCGTAAAAAGACGTGATCACCATCCTCGAACTCTATAGGGCTCTGTCTCCTATCATCATATGACTTCTGCCTGCTCTGTGCAGTCTTTATCTACTCCTGGATGATCTAAGCCTTCTCGGTGGTAGCTCATACCATCTCTAGTCCCACTAGTGCTGACTCCCCAGGGCATGTCCAGTACAAGGGTGATCTGCAAGGTCGCACGTACAATGCCTCGAAAGGTGCCATCCCTATTGTGGAGTGATATCTATTGTTGTAAGAAAACTCCACCAAGGGAAAGTGACCCTCTTAGCTGCGAACGAAGTTGAGGACACATGTACGTAGCATGTCCTCGAGGGTCTAGATGGTCCTCTCGATTTGGCCATCTATCTGAGGATGGAAGGTGGTGCTGAAGCGAAGCTGTGTCCTGAAAGCCTCCTGTAACTCCTCCCATATCCGGGATATAAACCATGTGTCACGGTCCGAGACAATAGAGGAAGATACTCCATGTAGTCACACATTCTCCTGCACATAGAGGCATCCCAAGCTCTCTACTGAACCCTTCTCTTTGATCGGTAGGAAGTGGGCCGACTTGGTGAGTCTGTCGATGGTCAACCAAATCGAATCATGACCCCTAGATGTATGTGGAAGTCTAGTCACTAAATCCATCGATATCCCATCCCACATCCACTCTGGGACCTCTAAAGGTTGAACCAAGCCTGCTAGTACCTGGTGCTCTGCCTTCACTTACTGGAAAGTGAGGCACTGTGAGACAAACTCCGCTACCGCCTTCTTCATACCTATCCACCAGTGCTATTGTCAAAGATCTTGGTACATCTTTTCCACTCTTGGTTGTACCTATATAGGGGATGTGTTGAACTCCATTAAGAGTTCCTCCTAAAGTTCCACTGGTACCAAGGTATGTCCTCTGAAGAGGATGACGTGCTCCTCACCTTCAAAAAATCCATCAGGTGTCTGCCCTGTAGATATCTGAGCACGTTGTGTCTCGCAGTCAGTGTCCCCATGTTGCACCTCCATGACTCATTGAAGAAGTGAGGGAGTGACCGTAAGAGACTGTAGATAGGCTGCTCCATCTCTACCCACAAAGGATATCTATAAGGAATCCACCTGCTCTATCACCTCTCCAAGAAGTTGTATACCAGATCTCCTGCTGAGAGCATCTGCTACAACGTCACCCTTCCCAGGAGTATAGAATATCTCAAAGTCATATTCTTGGAGGAACTCAAGCCATCACCGTTGTATCAGGTTCAATTCCTTCTGAGAGAAGATATACCTAATACTCTTGTGATCATAGTACATGATAAAACGCTCTCCCATCAGATATTGCTGCAACATCTTCAAGGTGAAGACCACCACTGCTAACTCTAGGTCGTGGGTAGCGTAGTTCTGCTTTTGTTTTCTCAGCTGCCGAGAACCATAAGAAATCACTTCTTTCTCCTACATCAGGACATGCCCAAGTCTGGTCCCTGATACGTTGCAGTAAACTACGCACTCTATTCCCTCCTCTAGAAGCCTCAAGATGGGAGCACTAGTCAGCCTCTGCCTCTGCTCCTAAAAGATCTGTTGTCATCTCTCTAACCACACGAAGGGTTTCCCCTTATTCTTCAAGGATGATAGTGGTGTTGCAACTCTGGAGAAGTCTAGTAAGAACCTTCAATAGTATCCAGCCAAACCTTGGAAACTTCATACCTCTATCACACTCCTGGGTGGGTCCCAAGAAAGTACCGCCTCAATCTTCACTGGATCCACTACAAATCTAGCCTCCGAGATGATGTGTCCGAAGAAGTGAAACTCTTGAATCCAAACCTGGAACTTCAGAAGCTTACAATTGAGTTGGTTCTCTCAGATTGTGTCTAGTTCTACCTGCAAATATTAGGCATACTCCTCCTTAGTAGTTAATTAGATCAAAATATCATCGATGAAGACTACGAAAAAACGATCGAGGTAAGGCCGGAATATCCTGTTCATGAGTCCCATGAACACTGCTGGAGCATTAGTTACACCAAAGGGCATAACCAAGAACTTTTAGTGTCCTTAGAGACACCTGAAGGACATCTTCTGCACATCCTCATCTCGAACTCTGAGCTGGTGATAGCTTGATCTGATGTCTATCTTCGACAACCACTGAGCTCCCTTCAGCTGATCAAAGAGGTTGTCAATCCCCGGGAGTGGGTAATTGTTCTTTATGGTCACCTGGTTCAGGGGACGGTAGTCGACACAAAGCCTCAAACTCCCATCCGCCTTCTTGGTGAATATAATCAGGGCTACTCAAAGAGAAACACTGGGCTGGATGAATCTCTTTCCCTGCAAGTCCTCTAGTTGTACCTGCAGCTCGCGAAGCTCAACGGGAGCCATCCGATATGCTGGAGTAGATATCGGTATCTTCTTGGGGTACTGGTCAATGTAGAAGTCCACCTCTCTATGAGGAGGTAGTCCTGGAACATCTTCAGGGAAAACATCTGCGTACTGGTCCACCACTACAGGATAAGTCAAACTCTCCACATCAACTGCTCGGAGGGTAAGGCAAGACAATTGGCGAGTGATCTGTTTCACCCTCCTCCGAGTAAGTTTGTCTTGTGCTGTAA
Organism: Viscum album; assembly: GCA_963277665.1. NCBI lineage: Eukaryota > Viridiplantae > Streptophyta > Magnoliopsida > Santalales > Viscaceae > Viscum > Viscum album. Next base: position 279,717,935 of record OY728137.1, read on the forward strand.
AGGTTCCCTTATCACTGGTGAAGGTAAAACTGGTCTCATCTGTGCAGCCACACCGCACTTTTCACCTAATACAGTCGATCTAGGCATGAACTATAGATAACCAGTCCATCCACAAGATGACATCGTAAGGCCTCGATGTCGCTACTAGGAGATCCTAGCCGAAGCTCTCGCCTCCTAGAGTAAGCTCACATTGCCTACACTAGTGCGTAATCATCAAGTATGTTCCCGTAGGAGTATCTAGCCGTAAGGATCGATCCAACAGCTCCGTCGGAATCTCCAAGCTCCAAACAAGGGCATTGGAAATGAAAGAGTGACTGGAACCTGTGTCTATAAGAACTATATCTGAGGTGGAGTAGACCTAGATTGTACCTAAAATCATCTCTTGAGCATCGTGATCGTAAACCTCAGCTGCCTGAAACTGAGCTCTCCCCTGTCCACCCACTCCCTGTGGTCGGGGTGGACCACCAGGTGGTGGTGGTGGAAACACCTCGAAAAGTCATCAACCACCAGTTGCACGTCCATATCCTCTACCATGTCTGCCTCCTCCCTATGCACCGCCTCAATAGAACTATGCCTCTGCCTCGGAGGTCCCTCAACTATCTGCTGATCATCAGAATGGCGGTTCAGACAGTCATGAGCCATATGACCATGCTTGTTGCATGAGTAACACGGCCCGCTCCTAGCATGAATGGCTCTGTCTCCACTATGGGTGCCCCGCACAACTAATCCTGAGTCATGCAGTCGACCACCTATAGGTCTGGTCCTCTTGGACCTCTGCGACATTTGTCTACTTTCGGCTACAGAAGACTCCGCTGCTTGTCGGCAAGTGGTGGGTCTCACTGCGGGAGACTACTCAGCAAGGAAACTCTCCACTATGAGGGCTCTCTCTAGCACCCCCTCTTGTGTAGGGATGCTGAGTGAGATCATCGGAGCTCTGATCTCTCTCTTGAGCTCCTGCTCGAAGGTCTGGGCCCTGAAAAATGCGTTCTGAACCATATCTGTGGAGTAGAGTGAGATATTGGTGAACCTCACTGAGTACTGCGCCACTGTCATGCTACCCTACTATAGATGAAGTATCCCTTGTATCCTCACCGTACGAAGGGTGGCTGGTACAAACTCTACCTGGAACATGCTCTCAAAGTCTGCCCAGAGTAGGGTCACCTCATCATGCACCTGGAGCATCAGGCTCCACCAGCTGCCTGCTTCTTCCTGAAAGAGGCTGGAAGAAAGGATCACCATGAAGTCTGATAGTGTCCCAACTATCCTAAAGACTCTCATCACAGCCTCAAGTGAATCCTCAACCGCCTGTGGGTCCATACCTCCCCTGAACTTGGGTTCCCTCTGGCGTTGTAACTCATGTAATGTGCTCAAGTGGTGTTCATCTTCTGATGCTGGGGCTGGTGGCATCAGTGGCCCAACAGGAAGTAGTACTACTGGTGCCTCCAGTAGAAAAGGGCCTTGCACTGAGGTCTCATTTCTCGGTGGGCAGTTAGTATATAAAACTCTTGTGGGTCTAACTGGCCTTCTGTGGGGTGTCATCCTAAAGGAACAGATGTGACATGGTCAAAAGATTAAACCTGGTGAGGTAACATGGTTGAGCTGACTTAAAGAAAAACTTTTTAAAACATGCACGCAATCAGTCTTTTTGTGCACTGATTCGGAAATCAGAATTCAGGGTCCTTGTGTATGGATAAGTCGGCCGCCCGTACCAACACTAGACTCCCTAAACTAAAAACCACACTTAGTACCCTTAACACTATTACTTCACATAAAAGAAATATCAGAGTCTAAGTTCTACAGTAGAACCGAATCCTTTGATAGAAATTTGTCACGACCCGTCCCCCAGGGCCCATATCGTGACTACCCAAGCCTGCCTTCCATAGGCCAGGGGCTGGCGACTAGTACCAAAGGCGTAAATCCAAAAACTGGGAAGGTATTGCCTTTATAACTGTAAATAAACACAACAGAGTACACAACTAGAAGTAAAACACTAAGTAAAATTGTATACAAAAGAAGTGATGAAAAGTAAAAGGGGCCGAAAATACAAGCCCAGTAGGAAAGTACAAGTAAAACTGAAATCAAGTACAATTGAAGAAAATTAAAGCAGCTACTGGGTCATCCTCTGGGGTTCCTACCTGAAGGGTAGGTATAGATGGCCTCTTCAGCACTCTCGTTCGTCCGTCTCCTCTGTGTACTATCACACCGAGTGGTCCACCTCCGGCTACTGTCAAGTCCTGCTACTCTCTGCTTCAGTCAGCATTGTCGGTCGTCTACAACCAACACAATGAGGTGCAGGCATATCCCATGTAGGGGTGAGTATAGCGATACTCAGTAGGTACCCCGATACCCTCAAGGTCTCACAAAATCCAAAAGGATAAACCAAAAATTATGAAATTAACGGATAACCATTACTTAGTTATATGCCCATATATATACCTAAGTTATCTAGTAACCCATCTCAATCATGATGAAAACACAAAAGTCATTGACTCAGCTAAAACCAAGATTTTCATTATCGAAACCACAGCTGCTGGAGAACTCCTCCTCTGTCGAGTACAGTGGGCCTGTCGCAACACCAAGGCGCTTCTCACTAACCTTGGACTACTGAGGTACTCCTCCTATTGATTACCACGGGTTTTCTGCCAACTACCAGGTGCTCCTCCATTGTGTGTCTTCCACTAACTACTAGGAACTCCCCCTAATAGCCTACAGAGGTACTATTCATGTCGAGTATCACGTCTGCCAGCTACTAGGTCTCCGCACTCTGTCTTCTCGTCACTGGAAGGATCCGCTCCACGAGCTACTGGCCAATACTCCAACTACCTCAAAGTTCCATGAAGAATTATCTTAAAGGTCCTCTAGGTTATAGCGGTCTCAATGCAACAAACGACCCGTCAATCAGACACTCGGTCTATTAGTTATTAGCCTTTTAGTACTGGGGGCTCGGTTGGATTCATGTATGATCCAACTTGACCATATTTTAACTATACCCCAAACTCCAGTGGGATATACTCAAAGGGACGGATACACTCCAAGAATATCGGAACCACTGATGGTTCGTCAAAGGGATGTCCGGTACCAAAGATATGGTCAAGAAAGTGAAGGGGCAGTAATGGGCCCGGGTCTAGTCCGACCCGATCTGGGTCGACCTGGCCAGACTCGCTGGGTCTTACCCAGCCCGTTGGGTGGGTCAGCCCGTTAAGTTTGGCTCAGTCTGTTGGGCCCGGCCCAGCAGACTGCGAGGGCGGTTCGACCCGAAGGTCACCATGTAGGCGACCCGGCCCGAAGGCCGGGGCCAGTTCGGCCCAGAGCGCTGTGAAGGTGCGGCAGGGCCGATTCGGCCAAGGCACCATGAGGGGACCGACACACCGGCTTGGCCGGGTTGCTGTGAGGGAGCCGGGACGCCGCAGGGAAGCTGGGCAGGCCACCGTTGGGTGTCGGGGGCGCCGGGCACGGCGCATCAGGGCACCGGGCACGACGCAGCAGGACACCAGGCACGGCGCAGCGGGGCGCCGAGAGCATCGGGCAGGGCACAACAGGGTGCTAGTGGCACTGGGCAGCACTCGGGGCAGTGGACGGGGCAGCACGCGGGGCAACGCATGGGGCAGCATGCGGGGCGGCACGCGAGGCAGCGCGCAGGGCGGCGCGTGGGGGCGCGGGTAGCGCATGGGAAGGCTGGCAGTGCATGGGTGCGTTGGCAGCGCACGGGGGCACCGAGCAGTATGCTGGGGCACGGGAAGTGCGCCGGGGTTCGGGCAGCACGCGGGTGCACCGGGTAGGGCGCCGGTGGGGTCGGGCAGTGCGCGGGAGGTCGCGGGTAGGCGGATCGGGTGCCGCTCGGCCAGCGGTGTTCATCCGAGAGCACCGGTGCGCCACGGGGGTGGTGCGGTTCACGGATTTCGCGGGTAACATGACCTTCGTCATTGCCGCCTTCTTTGCCTATTTCTCCATCACCATGATGAAGTTCAATCAAAACAAGATCGGCGGAGGGTTCGTGCTATGTTGGTTTGGCCTGCACCCTCTGCATTTTGGGTGGTAACAATTGGTTCTCAAGAACGAAGCACAATACTCCACCCGTAAAATATAATCATCATCGTTCTTTAATTATTAAAAAAAGAACATGGCACTTAAAAAAATAAACTCCAACCTTTGATTCGTCGGTCGTCGTTCTTTGACGTTGTAGAAAGATAGTCGTCGATCCGTGGTACACGAACACGTCCCACGTCGAAGGGGTCCGAGGAAGAAGGTCGGAGGGGGTTCGTTCTTCGTAGTCTAAGGCGTCCCTCGTCAGCGTTCTTCGCGTTCTTCATTGGAAGCATTATTTGTTGGGGTAAATTCTTTTCTCCCTAGATTTCCTCCTCCCAAGCTCCACCAAGTTCCCAACGAATATAATAAAGGAATGGTTTGTCTATTATTTTGTTGGCACAAAAAATCAAAAAGGTGAAATTAACTAACATGGATCCACCAAATTAATTACACGAGAGGTGTCACATTTAATTTGGTGTATGCTAAGAGGCTCCCCTTAATTAATTCACACGCGTTGGCGTAGTTAATTAGGGGAGATGACAAAAAATTCAAAAAAGAGGATTTGGCAATTAATTAGGGTGGTTGTGGCACCATTAATTGCTAGGGGAGTGGGATTCATTAAGTTGAGGGGTGGTCAAGGAGTTTCTCCACCTTAAATGGGGAGTTCCAAGGGGTTACAATCCCGGGTGGTCCCCACCAAAATTATCCTCCCAAGGGAGGTTATGTTCGGGTGGTCCCCACCACCATAACCTCTCATAGGAGGTTAAGGTGTGGTGGCCCCCACATCCAACCTCCACTTGGAGAATTTAACCACCCAACCTTTACATTGCGGATAAAATAAAGTGTTGTACACTTTATTTTATTATTTTTTTATAAAAATCCAAAAACTAACTTTTATTCTTGACCAACTGTCGTGGAGGTGAAAGTCTTATTAAGCGAATATCGGCGCTGTGAGTTCAACGGTGCCCTCGGATTTCAATTCTGATCACCGGTTCAAAAGTTATAAAAACCCACTCGTACATTTACTGGACGTATCCGAACAAAACATCAGAAATTGATTCTGGGCACACCGGGCCTCGGAATCAAGCATCGTAAAATTTAATTGAATAATAAAATTCCCATGTATTTAAGAAAAAAAATTCCATGGAATTTATGGGTCTTTACAATAGGTGTCAAAGTCATCATCAAAAATTCATTGCGATATAGAATTTTGTAAATGCTATTGAAATACCTCTATTTGATTAAAGAAACTAAAAGATCTCGAATAACATGATGAGATCTCATTTGTGATTTCTTGGGATGGAAGATCTATTTTCCATAGTTCAAGGGGTTTGGGTTACTGATTCAATGAGGCCATATATGATAGAATCTAACTGAAAAAAAATCATGATACAGATTTCAAAGATCAATATGTTCTTACTGGAGATATTTAATATCAAAACTATTTGAAGGTAACCAGTTTCAATATGCTTAAGGTCATGTTGTAAAAATGAAAAATATATATAAAGGTGATAGAGAATTAAAAGGTTCAAAACTCTATGTTCTGTATAATATGTGTGATGATCTGAAAATACATCCTGATGAAAATGTAGATGGTTTTTTGAACCAGATTATTGAATTATTTGGATCTATTTGAGGCCTTAGTGATAGAAATAATTATATTTATATTGAAAATAATATCCTAAGAACTTTTCCACCGCTATACAATTCAAAAAATATGTTTTAAATGAAGATTTTTTTTAGAAAATAAGAAGATAATTGTGAATACTAAGAGAATTATTTTTATTAGAGTTTGATGGAGATAGGTAAATATCTTTATCATTACTATTGGTAATAAAAAATTAAAAATAGAATAGAAAAAACCATAAGGTGTTTTTGATCTTAAAATAGAACATGATGGGGCTCTTAAATATTTATATATATAAATACTGAAAAATCATAGTATTGGATCTCTACTAATATTATCTTATAAATATTTATATCTACTCAAAGTAGAGATTTATCAACTATGAGATGATTTGTATAATATATTGTCCCATCATGTAAATTCTGATTATTTTATATATTTCAATATAAATATTTATCAATATATTAAGTTGATTGATAAACTCACTACCTATTTTTATAGGAATATAAAGAATTTTAAATCCCTAGAAATGGAGCTTGTTACCCTAAGAAAAAAAGAAAAAAAAGAATCAAATGATTCATAAAATATTCTATATTTCTAGAGGTTCACAAATGGATAAATGATTTAAATCATTAATCATATATTAGAAGTCCTAAACAAAATTTTATGTGAATAATGACCCATATCCATGGGTAAAAATGGAATTGGTAATGAAAATGAGGAATAAAAATTATCAAATGAAAATATAATAACAAATGGAATAAAAATATTAGTGAATGGTATTCCAAAACTAAAACACCCATTGTATAGTCAATGAAAACATTTATGAAATGAAATCATAGGGTTGAAATTATCCTCAAATTTAAAGGGTTAAAAAAATAGAGAAATGAAGTATTACAAAAACTAGGGACATATTAGGAAATAAAGGAGATAAGATATTTCTGCTAATGAAATTTAAATTTTTGGATTTCTTGGTTACATCATGTCATAATGTGAAGATACAAGAATCACTTTGAATATGTAAGCTCTTGTAAATCCTCAAATGAGATTGAGTTCATATCCCCCATAACCTAAAATAATTACATCCTATGGATATTTCCTTTATTATTTAGAATTTGCACATAAATTAATTAATTGTAAGGGGAATAATTGGTGACTTTTGATAATGAATTAATAGGAATGTAAATTATAAGAACCATTAAAAAGTTTTTTTGAATATTAGATTCTTTCTCTTGGTAAAGGAAAAAGATATGACTATAGTAATAGTGTTTAAGAGAATATATAGAGGTTATTTTATGACAACACCCAATAAAGTATTTTTGTAAGGGAAAAAATAAATATTGAGAAGGATAATTTTGTATAAATTAGTCTTAAAAAAAGAAAAATAGCACATGGATTCTTTGATAATGGTTGATCATCCAACATAACTGAAAACATGAATATTCTAAGGAATGTAATGTAAAGGGTGGATATAAATATGTGTTTCATAAATGAATGTTATTAGAATATCAAAGAAGTATTTTTACTTGGTTGGTAGAAGATGAGTTAATAAAGACTTATGTACTCTATGTGTTGGTCTATGAAAATTCTTGCTATGTGTAAGTCAACTATGTGACTTGGGACTCAAGGTGAAATTAATTCATAAGGGGTGTGTAATCAAAGTAAAGGTTGGGAAATAAATTATCAAAAGTTTTAGGACTTATGGAAATCTATTTTTAGTAGATATTTAAGAGAATATATTCCCTTAATAGTTGAAGTGGATAATTGATTGTGGAGGAGGATGTAACAGCTCGGAAACTATGCTCCTAGATCCCATGTTCAATATATAATCTTTTAATTTCATCCTTTAATACTGATAAATGTGACCCAATTTCAACTATCCAAAATATACAACATATGACAGAATAATCATGAATATATAACCACAACCATATGCAAGGATAAAATAATATTAAGACAATGGTTGTAATTGGTCATCCATATCCACCACATTCTTGATGTTCAAGTTTCACATAATACTTGAAGCCTCATATGGGAATTGTCTATGTGATCTGACTTGAGTGGTGGTGTGTAGAAAAAAAATAAAAAATAAAATTATATATTATAACACACATCACCAAACATAGGTTCCATATTGTATAATGTTCACAACTATTCATCTTATCACATATGTCGCATCCACTATGCCACTATTTATTAGAGATATTCCCAAAATCTTGTATAAATTTGATGTATTTTGTTATATATAATATGTAATTATATGGGTTTGTTATATTTTGTAACCCGTATTTTTCATATTTCCTTTTTTATTCCATTGGGGTATATCATTTATTATTATATATAAATATTTTAATTTTGTTTCCCTAGATTATCATATTGTATGAAATGTACATATTGAAAGGAAGTGTTATTTGAATAATAATATTGCAAGATTAATATTACACCCTATGATTGATCATTGATTTAAAATGTTAAATCTTAATGTTAAGATATTTATTCTATTTAATGATATCATTATCATGATCATTTTATAAGAACAAAATTTTGGGAAAATTCATTCAGTGTAGGGGTTATGAGTGTTACAACTCTTTCCATTTACTCATACATTTTTTAACATATGAGTATATTATTGTTTGAATTATGGATAGTTCTTTAGGATTGTATAAATATTTCAATACCATTGAGATTTATTTTATTCCATATTTAGTTCTTCCTAATTATTTTATAGCTCTTTTCATATTTCTTCCTTCACTATGAGAGAAACTAGAATATCATGGCTATAAGGAGGGTCTTGTATAATCATTATGTAATTTAGTTTATCCCTTGGATAAAAATTTTGGGAATATTTATTTGGAAATTATTTTTCAATATTTATCTGTCAATTTATTGGAGACAAAAACAAAATCCATCTTCGGTGAAAGGTGTGTGTTTTTCAGTTTTTTATACATGGATACAGTTTTCAATTGCATAGTGATCCTATTTTTGAGGTTTATATTAACATTAATTACATTGAATAAGTTTTATTTAATCCTTAGAAACTAATACATAACATCAAATCCTTCTGTGATATTTTATTCTCTAAATCATGTTTCAAAATGAAAACAATATATGTCATTTTTTATATCATAAAAATATAAAAGTTTTATACTATGGGTAAATTTAAAATATGGGATACCATAATCTATTATATATATTTTTAATATGAATTGTTTTATATTAAAATATATCATAAGATATGATATTATCTCCCAATACGTCATAAGATTTCATAGCCAACAATATAGTGATAAAACTTTGGTTTTCACTATATCATAACATATGATATAGCGAATCATATTGGATGATGGTTTAATTTTTAGAATGAAATTATAACCTCACACCATCATTTCAATACTAGGAATTTATAAATGATAAACTATATAGTGAATCTTCACATCATCCCTCTAAGTGAAAAATGTCAAAAAAACATTAATATGAAGTTCCCCCATATCATTTCCATGGGGAGGAATGATAAAATTCACTGATTAAGTTCACTAATGTAACCTTTTTAAGAGAAATTATATAGTATATATAAATATAAATGATAAATAATAAGTATTGTTGAGAAATAAGAACCAAGAAATATTGGTTGAGGAGAGAATGAATACATCATCAATGTATAATAGAATTTAAGAATCAAAGGAGAGAACAATGGTGGTGTTGGGATTTTTTTTATTACATCTTCTTTCACTTTCATGAATTTATCATCTCTTCCATATTATATTCATTATTCCTTTCCAATTTCTCAATTAATCTACTCTTCATATTCTTTGTTCCATCAAAAGTCCCTACTAAGTTTCTTATACTTACTAAACTATGAGAATTAAGCTTATTGAGTAATATATATATATTTATTTATTTTGCTCATTAAATATATATTTATTTTAATAAGTAATCCCATAATCCAAGTGCATGTACTTGTATTTCATCTCTTGTTCATTATCCTTATCCACTATGTTCATATAAAAGTATTTTATCCTAGAAAAACATTAATTACAAAAGCATAAGATAGGAAAAATTTGATTCATTCAAGCGTTAGGAAAAATCCATCACTACATCGAACCCTTCCAGCTAGTTTATCATTGATATAAGATCATACAAAAAAACAAAACATAGTATATAAAAGTAATATTCTCTATTGGTTGGCCATATAGCTACCTTTAATTACCCAGTATCTAACTCTTCAGTATCCTCTCTCTCAATATTGATCACTCCCTCAATTCTATGCCCAACATCCTTAATATTTATCCCACCTAACATTTTAGGATCATTACATGTAGACAATTAGTGACTATATCTCTCCTTGTGGATACAAATTTCATTCACCTTGGTGAATTTCCACTCATATTTCCCACGTAGTTCTTTTTATCTCTCCTTTGGATCTATTTCTATATGTTCATATTTTTAATTCATATTTAAGAATTAAAGTTCTAGAAATATTTTGTCCCTATTACTCATGTATGTTCTCTACATGGAATATCATGTATCAAATCCCCACAATGCTTTATCTCCCTTTATCTATTCCTCATTAGGTGTAATGACCCGAATTGTTATAAATAAAATTATCATTTTCATTTAATTAAATGTCTTATTATATAATATGGTTATAGAAAACACATTAACTTCTTTGGTTTTAATATTATATCATATTTAAATTAATTTTAAGAATATTTACCATTGATAAAATAGTCATTGAAAAGTGATCACATGATGCGTATAAATATAGGGTTTTAACAAATCCAATTGACACAAACAAATGAAATGATGTCCTCGACCAATGGGATCATACTGAATGAACCCTATTTATTAGAGCTTAAGATTGAGATTGAATCTCTAGGATTTTCCCTTGACCAAGCCCAATCTAAGATCTAATAACTTATGCCTGAGATAAACTGTTTATGGTAGAAGTTCAATGTCATTGAGATCACAGTACCAACCATGTATGCTGAACTGCCCCATGAAAATATCATGGTCGTGCACCGTACTCTTGGGGATTTTATAGGTATATGAAAGGGATATGTATCAAGACCCTAGAAATATTATTATGTACATTATTTTTTATATAATAATGAATATATTTTCATCCTATTATTGTTTATTTATAAAGAATTTTTATTCAATAAAACACAAATAGTATTTTTCAGTAATATTAAAATTCAAATAAGAAATTTATTTTGATAAATTAATGGATTTTTAAAATAAATAATATTTTAATAAAATATTATTATTAAATATTTTTTATTAAATTTGAATGACCATATATTTTTTATAAAGTTAAATTTAATGTTTATAAGGGATCGAAAAACTGTTATTGTCAAAAAAACGCCACATTTCTCAATAAATGTCATTTTTATTTTATAATTTAAAATAAAAATATTTTGAAAATTAGTTAGGTAAAATTAATATTATTTTTTTAACCATAAAATCAAAATTATCCAATGGTGAATTCTTCATAATTGTTTGAGACAGTCAAATTTTTAGGTAAAAATTAAATACTATATAAATTACTTTGTGTATTATGACATCATAATGACACAAAAGTTACGTAATAAATACTATAAGGGTATCTACGACCAAATATATGATTTAATTTTAAAATATTTTCATTTTATGTTTATTTTATTAATTTTATAAATCCTTTTTGAATCCTCCAAAACCATTAATATATTTTAAGGTTTTACAATCATTTATTTAAGGGTATGACTCACCACCACAAAATAAAGGATGTTATTTTATTATATTAATCCCTTTTACTTATAAGATAACGAAAAACACTCCAAAATTTCAGAAACCATGGGAAAACCATGTTAAGGTTTTTGGTTTTGGTTATTTTATTATATAGAAGCCAAAAATTAATTTTGAAAAATATTAAAGAAATCCCAACTATTTTCCTATATAAAAACACTCAAGATCTGATGTTTGTTCCCTAAAAATCATTTTATCACATACTTACTCTGATATCCCATCTATACATTCTCTTTAAGGTTCTCCTAAGGTCTCAAGAAGCCCCTCCCAAGCATTTGGAGTCACACACTCAAGTAAGGGATCCTCACCTTCTATTCTTTATTCAAATTTATTTATCATATTATGTATTATATTTCCCATTAATAATGTTTGGAGATGTATTTACAAATACCTATTACTGCCCATTTTATATAAAAATGATGATATACCCCTTTTCCTTTCATCAAATCAATTTATTAATTTTTAAGTGATGTTGTTATGCTGTCGAAATTTCACCGTGATTTTCCATGCCAAAACAATTGTGTAGTGAATACCATACTCATTTCTTATCAATGGTGTTAAAAATTACACACAAATACCTATTTGAATTCGGAATTACATGTATGTATTATGCATTACATTTTTGTGGAATAAAATGTGATGATAAATGATTCCATCTTTTATGATTTATGTGGTATACTTAATCATGAGAATGAAATGAATGTGATGGGTGTGCCCAGAATTATAAAGCACTCCAATGTATTTGGTAATGTTTAGTATCATGAGACATCATTTTGGGACAGGGAGTGAACCTGGTTCCTTAATATTACGTTTCCAATTATGATTTCTTGGAATTTATCCTTGACCTATTTTTATGATGCAATTTTTTAAGATGTCTCCACATTTTCCATGTTGTGATTATCAAGTTATATCATGTCTCATTGTTCATGTTTAGAATTCCTAATCTTTTGTGTCAAATTTTTATGCCTAATATCTAACATGTATAAACTTATTCCATTTTTATTCACCTATTAGTCTTTATATCTCACCCCTTTCTTATGTTTTTCCATAGGTTTCCCCGTATTGTTTTAAAAGCCATGGAATTTTAGAATCTTGTTAAGGAAGTTTTCAATATTGTTGTTATATCCCATTTTCAATATTTTATTCTATGTATATAAATCCAAAATTAACTAGGCTTGTAAATATTTTAGGTTTTATTATGTGTACTTTTTTTCAATAAATCGTGAATTAATTTGTAATAAAAGTAAGGGTTGATATAGTTGGTATCAAATGATAAGTATAGTTATTTTTGGGATTGGGATTATAAAACTCTAGTGAAAGACTTAGGTATAAGACTAAGTATAAGAAAACATCTCTAAATTTTTGTATGCATATATTAAGTAGTTTACCATGAAAATACATACATGTCTAGATACTACAAGTGGACGTGGTTCTGGCACAGATGACCTAGGGGTAACAACTCCAACAAGGTGCGTTGATCAAAAAATTATGTAACATGGTACATGATAACAGGCCATAATTCCCACTTGGTTTCACACTCCTAGTGGATATGCTTTGGTAAATTCAAAAGCTCATTTAAAACTGTTACTAAGGGAACAAAATATCTCATATGAATATACTTTAGAAAATATATTGTAGATACCATAGAATGATGCCTATTAAATCATAAATAAATCAATTTCATATAATTTATAAGATATATATTTAATTTCATTGAATTAAATTTTATATGTTTAAAAATAATCATCCCTAATTTTCCTTTTTTTCTAGGAAATATTCGTAAATAAGAGGGATCGGGTTAACAATCAATGTAGCATGAAATTTTATGACTATTCAAATGAGGTGGCCAACCGGATGGGAGTGGGAATCACAAACATTGTAACGATACTCTATCATCCAACTCAGTTTATGAATATAAACCTATATTAGGAGGAGATCCCTAATCCCCGTAAGAAAGAAAAATATGTAATTGAGTCATTTATGTGACAATGCCTCAGACATTCAATGGTTTATATGATCCCTTAATCATGGAATAATGGATCTACTCTGATGAGAATATCTCCTCTATCCTTAAATGTTTTAAACAACTATACATTCGACTGGTTGTTTATCATATGGAGGTGGAAGCTAATCAGTGGTGAACATTGATCAAGAAAACGAAGCTTGAGGAAGAGATAAAAGTGATTGGATGGAAGGAATTATGGAAAAAAGTTTCGATAAATATTTTACTCTCAGTCTCTCACTTAAAATGGAAAGGGACTTCCTTGACCTCCAGAAAAAAGACGATGAATCTACTAGGGTATACGAGAAAAAATTCACAAGACTTTCACGATATTCCTTCAGTTTTTTCATTACCTCTAAATGCAAGGTTGACCGATTCTTTGGGGGTCTAAAACCTAGTCTATGAAAATCCCTAGTGATCCGTGACTTTTATATCTATAAATAAATTTTCCAATATGACCTCAAGGTCAAAATGGATATCAGGAAATCACAATGGTATCATGGGTATAAGAATAAAAAATTAGAGTCTAATTATTTCATTCTGATGGAGAAATCTAAAATTGCAAAGAAATTTCATCATCCCACTTCTCGAACATACGGAAAGAAGCAGCCTGAAAATTTCCCAAGGGGAATTGAGAAATGATTTATATGTGAGAAGGGAACCTAGATAACAATTTATCATAGGAGAAACCCCCTAATGTGATGAAGGAAATGAATTCTCCAGTCAAACCTCAATTCATTTTCCATTGCTTTAACTAAAAGGAACCACATTAATTTTCAAACCAATGCACTAACCCAAGGGTTTTTGAAGACAACCAAAAACCTCCAAGGAATCAAAGGTGACCTTTTTCTATCACAATCACTAAGGTGGATCCCAAAAATGAAGTGGTGATAGGTACTCTCGTTATCCATTCAATAATAGAAAACATTATTTTTTATTATAGTTCTATACAATCCTTTATTTCATGAAAGTATAGTACAAATATTCAAACACCACCACAAATCACAGAATTAGACCTTTCAATAAAATGGTAAATGTGGAAATTATAGAATTATAAGAATATAAATCCTTCCCAGTCACAATTTACCAGTTTAACTTCCTATAAAACCTTGTCATACTCCCTTTGGGGGAATTTGATATAATTTTGGGTATGGATTTTCTCTCCCTGTAAATAGAAAACATAAATTTCCATGATAAGGAAATCACTCTCTGTATCTTGAATCATCCTCCAATTATGTACAAGTTCATGGAGGAGGTTAAATTTTATTTGGCACCATCATATCAAGAATGGATATTATTTCTCTATGATAAATTATATATAGCTCATATTATTGAGTCTAAGGAAAAAACCATCCTTGAAGAATTCAAATTCTGAGGGAATACACTGATGTGTTTCTTGAGAAATTTCATGGTCTTCCTCATAGCCAAGAGGTTAAATTTTAAATCAACATTATACCTAGGTTGTTTCCATTATCTACGACTCCATATATAATCGATGTTGTGGAAATTGAAGATATGAAGAAACAACTATTGGTTAATATGGATAAAGGTTTCATATGACCAAGTACATAACTATTGGGTTCACGAGTCCTCTTAGTCAAGAAGAATAATGGTTCTATGAACCTTTTCATATATTATCGTGAGATCAATAGGATCAAGATAAAGAACAAGTATACTCTTACAAAGATTGATGACTTTTTTTATCAGCTACGTGGAGCCCAATCCTTATCCAAGGTGGATATCTGGTCAGAATATTACCAAGTTAGGGTGGAGGAGGATATTCACAAGATTGATTTTCGTACGAGGTATGGGAAATATGAGTTCATTCTGATTCCTTAAGGCTCACTAATGATCCACCAATCTTCATGTAATTTATGAATAGAGTATTCTGATGTTACCTAAACAAATATTTGGTCTTATTTATAGATTATATTCTAACGTAGTCAAAAAGTAAGGAGGGGTATGAGGAACACCTGAGAACTATGATAGAGACCCTACCAAAGGAGAAGCTCTATCCCAAGTATAGTAAATGTGATTTTTGGTTGAATTAAGTCTCATTCTTGGGGAATATCATCATAAGAAATGGGTTATTTGTGGATCATTAAAAGACATAAGAAATTTATGGATGGATGAGGCTAACATATATGATTGATATTCATAGTTTCCTTGGATTATCTTGGTATTACCTCCAATTTGGGAGAAATTTATCTCTATTGTAAAACCCCCTAACCAAGATTACTCAGAATGAAGTTAATTTTTATTGGAATGATGAATGTGAAGAAAGATTCAAGGATTTGAAAAGGAGGATCATCACTACACATGTTCTCACACTACACATGAGTGGAGAACTTTTTGTGTTGTTTAGCGATGCTTCAATGAAGGTATTGGGCTGCATGTTAATGTAGAATGAAATAGTCATAGCCTATTCCTTAAGATGGTTGAAAGTTCAAGAACATAACAACCCAACAAAGATGGTTAGAGTTAATCAAGGACTATGACTACTTAATCTACTATCATCCTGGTAAAGAAAATAAAGTGGAAGATGATCTAAGTAGAAAGGATCCAACAATTTTATCATTGATGGGAATTGAGATGGATCTGATCTTTTTATATTTGAAAAGGATGGATATGTGAATTATAAATGATAGAACATCATCAATCCTTTCAAGAATTGTTTCTCAACCATCCCTTTTGGAGAGCATGAAGTATGCTCAAACGAATGATGTGGGAATTAAAAATAAAGTTTAAACTATAAAATAATGGAAATACTTAGATTTCAATGTTGATGAATAATGTTTTGAAAGATTTGGGTCAAGGATATACGTTCCATGAAATCCAAATTTAAAGAAGGAACTTTTGGATGATGTGCATAGATAAACCTTCTCAATCCACCCTGGAATCACAATAATGTATTGAGATCTATAGGAGTACTATTGGTGGGAAAATATAATGAAAGATAGTGCATAATGTACATCAAGATGTCTTGTATGTTATCAAGTGAAAGAGGAAAGTAAAAAATAAAAGGGAATAATGCAACCATTACCCATGCCTTCATGGAAATGGGAAAACATCACCATGGAATTTTTCATTAGTCTTCCAAAGAAATCAAGAGGGAATACTGTTATATGGGTGGTGGTGGATCGTCTTATAATGATTGCACACTTCATTGTGATTCGATAATATTTATCACTAGATCAAATTTCAAGGATATACATCAGAGAAGTGGTAAGGATTAATAGAGTACCACTATCGATTGTGTCCGATCAAGATCCAAGATTCACCTCTATGTTCTGGAATAGTCTCTAACATGCTATGTATACTGAGTTCAACTTCTGTATGGATTATCACCCTCACATTGATGGTAAATTTTAAAGGACTATCCATATACATTAGGATATGTTGAGAGAATTCTCAGTTGACTTCAATGTAGGATGGGACCAATATCTTCCTCTCGTCAGGTTATCTTACAACAACAGTTTCCACTATATCATCCAAATGTATCCATATGAAGGCCTTTAGAGGTGCCTAAAACCTGCATGTTGTGATGAAGTTGGGGGATAAATACTTTTTGGTCCTAAAATGGTTGAGAAAATTGTGGAAAAGGTAAAGATCATTTAGCAGCACATCAAGGTTGCTCAGAGTCAAAATAAGAGTTATTCTGAAAATTATTGATGATACCAATAGTTTGATGTTGGAGACATAGTATTTCTTCATATACCCCCATGGAAAAATGTGATGACATTTTGGAAGAAGGGAAATCTTATTCCAAGATATATTATCCCATTTGAGATCCTTGATCGCATCAGAGTGGTGGCCTACTAACTTCCACTCCCACATGACATATCTCAAGAAAATGATGTATTCCATGTATCCATATTGATGAAGTACATTCCACACCCCTCACATTTACTCAATGCAGAGGTGGTACTATTAGATAATGATATTTCCTATGATGAGAAGTTGCGAAGATCATATATCATAGATACAAAGTTTATTGTATAATAGAGTGCACCTAGTCAAAGTGTTTTGGAGAAACAAAAAGTTTGAAGAAGAAATTAGGGAACGAGATAAGGTGATGAAAAAAAGTTAACCTCATATATTTTAGTGGGGGAAATGAAAATTTCGAGGGAGAAATTTCATTAGGGGGGAAGATTGTAATGACTAGAACAGCTATAAATAAAATTCCCTTTTTATTAAATTAAATGTCTTATTATGTAATTGGGTAATATGAAACACATTCACTTCATTAGTTTTATTATTGTATCATATACAAATTACTATTAATAATCATTACTATTTATAAAATATTCATTGAACTATGATTAGATGATTAGTATAAATATAGGGTTTTAAGAATCCAATTAACATAGACAAAGGAAGTGATGGCCTTAATCCCTAACTGTATCCTATGAATCCCATTTATTAGAACATATTAGGGAGATAGAATCTCTAGGATTTTCCCTTAACCAAGCCCAATATTAGATCCAAAAACTTAATCCTGATTGAAACCTTTTACGGGATTCTGTTCAAGATCATCATGATTATGGCCCGAACCATGTATGTCGAACCACCCCTTGATGAATTCACTATTGAGCACCTTAATCTTTGGGATTTGCGGTTTTATTAAAGGGATACGTATCAAGATAATAGAAATATGATTGTGTAAATTATTTTATATAGAATAATGTATAAATTTTCATCCTATTATTTTAACCATATATTGGATTTTAATTTAATAAAACAACAAATATTATTTTTTATTAATATTCAAATATAGTTAAGGAATTTATTTTGATGAATTAATGGATCTTTAAAATAAATAGTATTTTAATAAAATAATATTATTAAATAATTTTTATTAAATATAAGTGATCATATATTTTTTATCAATTCAAATTTAATTCTTATAAGGGATCAAAAAATAGTTATTGTCAAAAAAACATAACATTTCTCAATAAATGTTGATTTTTTTTAAAGATAAAATAAAAATATTTAGAAAATTATTTAGATAAAATGAATATTATTTTTTGTAATTATAACATCTAAATTATTCAATGGGTAATTTTTCAGAATTTTCTGAGATAGTCAATTTTTTGGGTAAAAATTAAATATCGTTTAAATATACTTTGTGTTTTATGACATAATAATGACCCAAAAAGATATAATAAATACTATAAATGGTATACATAAACAAATATATGTTTTATATTTAAAATAATGTGATTTTATGTTTATTTGACTAATTTTATAATGCCTTTGTGAATCCTCCAAAACAATTAATATAATTTTTTGGTTTTAAAATCATTTCTTTAAAGTTATGACTCACCTACGCATAATAAAGGGAATTATTTTATTATCATAGGCCCTTTTAAATATAAAATAATTAAAAAACAATCCAATTTTTTATAACCCATGCTAAAAAATCATGGGAAGTTTTGTTTTTTTTTTGTTATTTAATTATATAGACTTCAAGACCTATGTTTGAGGAATATAAAAGAAATACTCACTCTTTTCCTATATAAATCCACCCAATATCCTAGTTATCATTAGTAAAAATACTTGGAGTGCGTCCTTACTCTTAACTACAATCTCTAGAGTCCTCCCAAGGTGCACCCAAGCTCTCAAGAAGCCCCTCTCAAGAATTTGGGTCAAACACTCAAGTAAGGGATCCTCAACTTCTCTTTTGTATTCAAGTTTCTTTAATATCTTATGAATTATATTTCTAATTTATAATATATGTATATGTATTTGGATATTAATATTACTAACTATTTTATATTAAAATTATAATAAATTCCTTTCTCTCTAATTACATCATTTTATGAATTTTTAAGTGACGTCGTTATGATGTCTAAATTTCATCAGGATTTTCCATGCCGAAACAATTGTGTAGTGTATACCATACCCATTTCTTATCAAAGGTGTTCACCTTTATACACTTATACCTATTTTACATGGTAATTTAATGTATTTATTTGACACTCTATGTTTTGGGAATAAAATTTTATGATAAATTATTCCATGAGTTATGATCTATGTGGCACACTTAAGCATTAGAAAGAAATGAATGTGACGAGTGCACCCAAAATTATATAACTCTCTGATGCATTGGGTAATATTTAGTCTCATGAGATGTCATGTTGGGATAGGGATTGAACCTTATTCCTGTATGGTACTTTTTCTTTTAGCATGTCTTGAAAGTTATCCTTGACCTATGTTTATGATGAAATGATTTAAGATGTTTTCAGATTTCTCATGTTGTGATTATCATGCTATATCATGTTACATTATTCAGGTTTATGATTCCTACTCTTTTTGTGCCCCATTTTTGTGGCTATTGTCTAAAATGTGTCACCTTATTCTATGTTTATTCCCTTAATGGGACTTATATATCCACCCTTTCTTATGTTTGTCACTGGGTTATCCCATTTAGTTTTAAAATCCATGGAATTTTAGAAGCATGTTAAGGAAGATATCAATAATTTTGTTTTATTCCGTGTTCAACATGTTATGCGATGAAACTAATTCTAAAATACACTAGACTTATCGATCATTAAGGTTTTATTATGTTTACTTTTATGTGAAAAATCCTAAATTAATTTTTAATAAATAGAAGGGTTTTTATATTAGGTGTTTGGGGTAGTTTACTAGTGGTTTTGGGTTGTACAAACACTTATAGTGTACTTCATACACTTTATTAGTTTACCTGAGGAAATTTTGAAATTAAAACCCAAAGATAGTGTTGTATTTGGTGTAACCTATATTGGATCCTGAAAGTATGTTATCTTATAAACATAAACTCATATTTTTCTATATGGGTCTCTATTGGAGTATTGGTGAAACCTCAATATGTTACTTGATATTTCATTAAGAATAAAATATATCCTTGAGGAGTGATGTGAGTCATATTGGTTTGGGTGTAGCCTTAGGATTTAAATCCAGTCACATTGTCTTAGAAATGTAATATCATTCTCTTTAATTTTATAATTACAATAAATATATTATCATAACACTAAATCTGTCTCCTTGAGTTTATATCCTTCGTTATCCCTCCTTGTCATGTTGCTTAATGAATGCAATTTTTGTTATCCACTGAAAGAAATCATTTTCAGGGACGGTACTTCAAGTGTTTATGCCATACAATGTTGCAGATAGCATAATCCGAATAGGATGACACAATATCCATTGATGAGGGATTATATCCTTGCAATGATTTTCTCGAGTTTTCATTAGAGCCCCAAAATGCTCTCAATATTTGATTCTGGGTTGTTTTGTTCTATATAGATTCTCATTGTTCTCCATAGTGATACTTTTATTCTCAGATTATTCCTGAATCTAGAATTGTTAATTTTAAATAACACATTTCATTTTTATCTTAATATTTCATAGAACATATTTATTCTTAATCATCACCCATGAAATATTTTTTTTCTTACTTGATCTCCAACATTATCTTACAAATCTCTTATTTTATCCAAACACTTTCAAAAATAAATGATCCACCTCAAAAAAATTACAAATAAAATAATAGATTGAATAAATTCAAATCAAATAATGAATGTACAAAATTAATATTTTTGATTCCAAAACTAAAAAGTAGTATAATATAATATTTAATATCTAAAATAAAATAAAAATACATAAAATATATATCAAAGTAATTCTTAAAAATGATATATTTTTGAAATTCACATTCCCCTACACTTGATTGATAAATTTTATTAAATATATTTCAATCAATATGTTTCAAAAAAAACATAAATCATCTCAATTTTTAATATTAGGTCTTTCAATATTAAGTGATGATATATTAGTTGAATAATTTATCCAAAATTAAACACTTTCACAAATATCTTTCCTTTAAGTTTCACTTCCATTGTTTCATTTCTAACTTCATTTATAAAAAATAAATAATAAAATTATAATTCAATTTCACCCTTCTTATTTTGATATGAATATTACCCTCGCTATCCACTCCTTTTGACAACTTTAAACTCAAATATTTTTGATATTTTTGAACCATAGAATGTTCTTTGTATATATTGATTTAGTATGAAAATTCTAAATCTAAAACATTTCATATGGTACGAATAACAAGAGTATAACTCTAACAAACAAGAATGAAATTAGGTTAGAGAGATTTTGATCTCAAAATGTCATTTCACCCTTTATGGAATTTTTTTTTACTCACAAACCCACTGTATTATCATCTCAAAAATTTAAATTATGATTTCAATTTCCTATTTTACTATAGTTTCAAAAACCATAATTTATTTTATTTTATGTTTTCTCTATACGGTGTTATTCCCTTATTTTGAAAAATACACCCAAATTGAAGTTCAAATTCCAGTATATATAAGTCAGATTATGATCCCCAAGAGTCTTTCCTTTTAAACCTCACTAACCAAGTTCACAAACTAGAGAATAAATATTTGATAAGTTGTATTTCTCATAGAGAAGTGATAGAAATAATCCCCAAGTGTTATTATAGATCATTTCACACACCACACTTCTCCATGCTTGACTTCTATATAAAATTTAATATTATAAAATTCATGCGGTTTCTATAATGATATAGAAATAATCTAAAATGAATAAAATCAGATAATTATAGTACTAATTTTCATTGAAATATTATCTTGATATGTGAATCCTCTTACTTTATTATTTAATATACATTATTCTTATCTATCCTAAAAAATGAAAGTAACACGCTTAATGGGTTAAGTTGTGGTTATTTAGAAAACTAACAAGAAGAAGTAATGAACTTCATATATCTCCAAATAGATCTTGGATTATAATAATTAACCAAAATCTTTATCTCATCATTCTTTAGTTGTTGAAGGTCTAGATTTATCCAACTTATCCCCTTTAAAGTAAATTTTTATCCTTTATCCATTGACATTGAATTTATTTCCTTATTCTATAAAAATAGTCATAGCTACATTAGGATTTACTTAAATAGACTTTAAAGATCCAAAACATCTATATTTTAATTTTATATGAAATATCATCATTCTAGAATTGAAGAGCAGTAAAAGATATCATTTTTTAGAGTTTTTCATTTGAATTATAATATATTAAAAATAATTTTTCTCTTCTATAAAAAAATTTGAATTCTCATAGGATTTTATTCTTAACTCTAATAATTCATTAAATTCAAAAATACTCTTATTTATAACACTCTTGTAGTTTATGTTAACAACCTTCACAACCTATAACGATCTAAGTTCAATCCCCAATGGTATATGGAAATATTTTTTCAAAAATGTGTCTATATAGAGACATACCTATGTGATTCTTACAATCATTTTTGAATTAATAAAGAGAGTCCTACATTATATAGGTCCAATACTTTCTATAAAAATTATTTAACTTTTATATAATTAATCTTAAAGACTTATTGGTTATTTCAACCTATCCACTTTTTTGTGGATAGTTTCCTGATTCAGTTTTATGCTTTCATACATACTTCTCCATAAATTTTCAGAACTGATTATTCTATAAATATAATCCATTAACATTGAGTATGGATCTAAAAATTCCAAATATACTGAATATATTCATCCTCAAAAATTTAACAGTATAAGAATACAACTTATCTGGTAAATTAATGGCCTCGTCCCATTTTAAAACATAGTATAATTCCACTAAAAATATATTCATTCCCATAAGATTTTGGGGATGGTTTTGTGAATCGTAGGCCCCATACATTGAAAATTTCAACCTTCAGTATACCTGATTGGGTAATATCCTTCCTTATCTGAATATTTCATGATATTTGATAGTATTCATGGTTTCAAAAAAATTATCTTTCACTATTTAAAATGATAGTATAATAAAATTCACTATAAAGTATCTTATAAGTTGTCCTTATTTTTTTATAGTATCTACCATATGTAATTTTATGATATTGGTTTAGAATGGATAGAACCTCTCTATCTAGAACACACATTCCCAAAAATATATTGGCTCTATTTTTATAAATATATGCATATTTCCAGGTGTAGTACTTTACATCATCCATAAAATTCTTCTTTTCATCCCAATTCATTCCAAGTGGCTTCTTCCTAGTAGAAATATAATTTTAAAATTTAAAATAACAATACTAGCCCTTGGTTATTACTAAAATAAATTTCTCATCAAGAAATTACTCTTTGATGGGATGGTTTATATCTTATTTTGAGTCTTTAAGTCGAGATAAGTGACCATATAGAATATTTTATTCTACATTTTTACCTTTAATTTCAAGATAAAATTATTAAAAGAGAAGCACTAATCTAATAAACCATAGTTTATCTTATTTCTTTGATAACAACAACTGAAAAGAAAAATAGACTATAAAAATAGTTACCTTACTTCAAATGAGATATTCCCTTAATGGGTGATGGCATTAAGTCATTATATAATCTATTGAAAGCTTCCAATAACATTTCATAAAACTTGAACATGACCTCCTTTTTCAGTAGTGATCACAATGGTCTTGATATCTTTAATAAATCCTTAGTAAATATTCTGTAATCACATTATTCCAAAGAAAACTCCTTAATACCTTAATGGTATATAGTGGAGGAAGTTATGATTTTACTTACATTTTTTCTTTATCCACTTCAATTATATCTCTTGAGATTAAGTGGCTTAAAATAATTCCATTAATTATTATGAATTATAATTTATTCTAATTGAGTTCCAAATTTTTCATCCTCACATCTATAAAGTACTTTTTAAAAAAATACAATAAATATAAAAATGGCATGAGAAAGATAGAAAAATCATCCACAAAAACTTTTGTGATACTCTCAACCATGTGTGAGAAAATATCCACCATATATATATGGAAATTGGTATGTTATCCATATATCCCATATATAATTTTTTATATTCAAATATACCATAGGGGAATATGAATTTGATTTCCTCTTAGGTTAAAGAATCAATCTTTACTTGGTTGTATATTTATAATCTAGAGTATCCATCTAAAAATGAGACTAAACTATAAGACTTTTAAGTATTTGATCAATAAATCACATAGGGGAATGATATTTCATTGATTACTTGTTCAATTTTCTATAATCTATATAAATTATCTTACCTATCATAGTCCCTTTTAAAATCTATTCATTAATTTCATTGGTGATGATAGTCATTCCAACTTTCTCGAGAACCATGTCTATAGGAATCACCTATTCACTATTATAAATGTGATAAATAATCAAATATAAATAAATTTAATGATCACATCCCTGAACAATTCTTTCATTTTATAATTGAGTCTTCATTAGAAATCAATAGTTGGTTTGACCTTATCCTCCATAAGGATTTTGGGTTTGTACATTGTTGGGTTGATTCACTCAATATATAATATAGTCTAAGAAATTTTATTCTAAGGTATTCTCATTACTTCAAGCATCTTTTCCTCTTGTCTAGATTCCAATTAATTGAATAAAATGATCGATAGTGCATCTTTTTCAGCCAAATAGGTGTATTTAAACTTGGTGGGAGATACCCTTAGCTACAAACTAGGTGTATTTCCATATTTTCTATATCATAATTCATATAATATTTTATTTCTTCAACATCATATAGTTATGAGTTTTCTTTATTATTTAAATCAGATTCTTCTAAATCCATTGTAGTGTCTACCTTATTTTAAATTATTTTCACCATATCATCTTGTTTAATCATAAGTGGAGTATGTGAATCAATTTTCACCACTTGATTAATGGTATCCACTAAAAACAATCATCTAATACTTATTTATTCTTTAATTATTGGAATATATTAAATTTATCATTGTATGTACATTATTGAAAGGTGATTTTTCCTTGAGCCAAATCAATTAGGCCTCCTCTGGTGGCTAAGAATGGTCTTCCAAGTATAACAAGTACTTGTTTATAAATTTCCATGTATAAAAATAAAAAATCATATAGAAGTGTAATATTTCCAACTCTCACCAATAAATAATCAATTTCACTAAATAGACCTATCAAAGATCTGTCAAATTACTACTATTCTACTTTGGTTGGTTTAATCTCTCCAATTGTGAACTCATTATAAATTTCTAGTGGGATTAAATTTATATTTGCACCCAAAACCACAAGACTTGTGAATATTCTTTTGCCTTAAAAATCACATGGGATATTGATGATCCCTAAATCATTTAGACTCTGAGGAATCTTCCCTTGGATAAATAAATTTCATTATTCTATGAGTGACTCATTTTAAAAATACTTGATACTCTTTTCATTTAATGTTATTTTTTAAAGAACGTTTTATAAGATATCATCCTTACAAATTCTTCTAAAAATATAAAATCTAGTATAATATATTTAAACATCTGAATAAACCTATTTAAGTATATATATTTTTGATTATCATACTCTATATCTCTTTTACAGAATGGATATGATGGCTCATATTCTATGAAATTTTTATCTATAACTTCTATCATAACTCTTCGATAATATATTTCCCTTATTCTATACTTTTTCTCATCCAATTAAACATCCAATTTAAATTTTTTATTCCCACTAATTTATCTGTATTCAAAGATATTTACTTATTTACTTAGATCTATAAACAACTTATGTTGTACATATTTTTTTAAAAACACTGAGTCCCTAGGATAAAGATAAATCAAGGTATAGGATGATTAAAAAATTCTTTAATTTTTTTTTCTTTATTTTGGATCTTGTTTCCACACTATTAGAAACTCTATAAAACATTTCACTTATTTATTTTTTCACTAATCCTCACCAAATAATAAATTGATGTGAACTAAAGTAAATAATATAAGGTACACATAGGTTTACTCAGTTCATCACTAATTTCTAATCCAAGGATCATACGTTTATTATGTTTCACTAATACCAGTAAGTAATATGACTCACATTATGTATTATATTTTTTTATTAAATGTTAATTTTAAATCCTAGATTCATTATATATACTTCTCCTATACTCACTACTTTATTTAAGAACACTTATTCCCTCCATGAATTGTTTTGGGAAGATTTCCAAAAGTGTATATACTTTTGGATATCTTAATAAGTGGTCAGGTAAGCATGAAATATTGAATCTCAAATCCTAGGTAGCTTAATTTTTGATATTCAACATATTACACAATCATTCTTCCTCATACCAAATTATATCCACATCTCAATGTGAGGGTAAAATCTGTTTTTTCCTTGAATCAAAGAAATAAAAAATACTTACACCAGATAAGTAAACTCCCTCACTATAATTATCATGTTGTACTTTTCTAAACTATGAGATGTAGAACCACTAGTCCGACTTCATTTGATCCTCCATCCTTCAATATAAACAAATATGATCGATGGATTTCTTCAATGGTTAACCTCATTCTTCTTCTTCTCTTTAGAACTATATCATAAATATTTCTCCAACACTTCTCTCTTCCTTCTACATAGAGATATATCCAAAAATAATGGTTGAGTATCACTCTATTTTTTTTCTTATAATTTTATTTTTTATAAAAAAACATTTATAATCCCTGAGAGATATATTTTGACATTTTAAATTTGGAAATCATCCTTTAAACTTGATTTCAATAGCTCTCCCATTCAAGTATCCAAAATTCTTAGACAACCTTATTGATATTTCTATATGAGGTGTATTCGATATTTTAAATATAGAAACTCAAAAAAGTCCTCTTATTTCCATTATTCATAATTGTTGTGATCTTTCTCATAAATCATGGTCTTTAATTCTGCACACAATTCATAAGACCCTTTATTTAAATGTTAATTAGTTATTAATCATATATTATGATTGATAATTAGTAATATAATCCATGTGGATTAATATAACCATCCCACATGTATACAAACAACACAAATCTTTAATTTTGATTCATAAATAATTTTACCTCACAATCCTCTTTCAATATTAACTTGATTCTCTTCACTGTCTACTTGAATCATGATAATATTAAAAAAAATGATGTTTGAAACATTTAAGAATAAGATAGGTTTCATCTAATTTAAATACTTTTACTAAATGTGATGAAGGGAATAAATCTTATGAGGCTTCCCTTGAGCTACCTTCTAACTACCATAATTTTTAAAGGAAATGGTCCATGAAAAATTCCAAGAAAAACCTTGTGAACCCAAATTTTAACCTTCCAAAGTTTTTATATAAACCATAAAAAGTTTCCATCAACCATATAAATATCCCTATCAAAGTTATAATGTTCAACATTAATTTTATGAAGTTGGGGTAACAAAGTTAAGAATTGATTCATGTGCCTTACAAAGTTTATCATAAACCTTAAAAAATCTAGATAAATCTTATGAAGTCCACTCAAACATAATATGGAGCTTATAAAGATCCTAATAAACCTCATTAAGTTCACTCATCCTTATTATGAACCTCAGTAAGATCCTAAAAAAATTATAAATATTTTTATAAACCGTAATAGGTTCGACACTAAACCATATAAATATTTCATTTCCTATAAAATAAATTGAATGCTCATAGGTTCAATTCATGCCTAATCCATAAAATAGACCTTAATAAATCTATATTAACCTTATAAAATTATAATCAACCATAAAAAATCTTTTATGTATATTATGATTTTGAATTTTGTAAAACCAGATACTAGAACATCATGAAATTCTATTACAACAATATAAAATCACTCTAAACCCCTCCAAACATCAAAAATTAAAATATTAAACTTATGAGTTACTATATTCCAAACAAAAAATAATTATAAATATATTAAAATATATTCACCCTTTTTATGGCATTCAAATATAATCCAACAACATTCCATATCTTTTCAAATCTTTATAAAGAACATTTCTCTCACCATATAACTTCTCAATGTGTGTCACTATGTCTTCCTAGTATAATTCATCAAATTACATCAACAAATATTATTAACAATTCCTCAAGACCTCTAATGGAAATTGTTAAAAAATCCAACAAACAGACTTGTGGTTTTAGAATTTCCCCTATTTAAATATTGATAAAAATATTCAATAAAATATAAGACACCATATAGAGATGAGAATAATCTATCCCACTTTTCTATTCAATCCTTTCTGTACAACAACATACGCATTCATGGACTACCTACCTTTCAACACCTTTTACAATAAAATTAAAAGGGTCTTTACACTTCTATATTTACTTTTTTATTTTCTATCTCTACATCTATGAATTTTTAAAGGGTTCTACTCAAAATTTTAACCCACTCATACAGAACTTAATGGGATTAGTTCTTCATTATCTCTCTCCCCATTTTTCAATACAAGTATGCTCTAGATTCGATCCAACATTTAAAAATGTGTTCTTAGGACTAGATAAATCTTATCAACTTCATATTTAAATAGTTTTCTATCCCCCTATATCATACAAAACCTATCCATCCCATCTAATATGGGGACATCCAATATTTCTTCAAAAAATATATCTAATCCTCTACCACCTCAACCTAATTCCACAAATAGTTCTAACTCTTTAACTATTAACTCAATTTACAACTTTTTAACATGGGTTTATTCCTTAGAGATTTATTAATAGATACTTTTATTCTTATCCAACTTTTTGACCTAGGAAAATTCTATATTTTTTAATCTTCGAGCTCCAAACACTTTCCTCAAAAATCAAATAAACTTTCTGCTAAATAATTTAGTGAGTGATTTTTCACTTTAGAATTTGTGTCATTGAAAAACTATTTAATCCAACTAAGTCAGATCTCTATGTAGGAAAAACGTTTAAGTAAATAATACCAAAGTAATCCTTATCACTCACTTACTCCCATAATTAAATATAGCTAGAGTTTTATCAACTTTATCTGGTATTTTAAACTCAATCATAAAAACAAAAAATCCATTAGGAGATAAGAAATAAGATACCAAGCACATGATGCATACTTCCTTTTATTTTAATGGATACCACTTGTTAACGATAAAATATTTATACAACTTATTAGTTATATTCTAACATTCTCGACATGGAATTAACTTTTCCATATGAGTCTTAATAGCCTTTGAGATCATGTCACTAACTTCCCCTAAACTCCTTCTATTCTTAGAACCTGTTATGTTATGGTATTTGTTTTAGTTACACCACTTGATTGTTATTATTACTTCTTTTAATCATCTCTTGGTATCTCATAAAATCAATTAGATGATACCACTTTTATTATATAAAAAAGTAAACCTAAAATTCCTACATGTTACAAATTCATCCAATCAAGATGTATTATTATTCTTAGTGATCTTATATAACTAACTATATGGATTTATATCACTTTTTTATCACCATATTTTTCTTGGAACTATTATCTATATCAGGTAATTCTTTAACACAATCCTTTGTTCCAAATAAGGACCTTCTTCATACAGTTCCAGGTGCAACGTGGGAGTATATATTGGTTTCTTAGCACCACATGTTGATATGGATTAGATCCTAATCACCATTTCTAATTTATATTAAGTCATAATACCACTTTATGAATTTAATTTTCTTTATATTCAATCAAATATGATATATTAAGAAAAATTAACCCATGTATCATATATCGCACTTAATATTATACCAATTTAAATCAACAATCAGAAGAATTTAATGACATAGTGAGAGGGGTACCTATGATATCCTTGAGTAGAAGAGTGTTCTTGGTATTTATAGACCAACCATTTACTTAACACATTCTTCCAAGCCTCCTTAGTGGTGATCCCTTATTTCAAACTACTTATATATACTTCATCATGGATGTTTATTTAGGTAATTACTTCTCCTGTCCTGTGCAACATCTCATTTTTGGGATTAGATCCACTAATGCATGTTTCCTCTATTGATGCACCTTCCTTTAATCCTTAATCTTTCTTCATAATCTATGTGGGAAAAGATCCACATGTATTCTTCATATTCTTTGTAGTAGTTTTGATTAAACTGCTTAATAATGACTAATTTTTATCCTATTTAAATTCATATGGGTACCTTTGGATTATTTTTCCCTAATGATCCTTTCTTTAGCTGTGCATATTAATTTATCATGGTTGTAATAGCTTCCTCATTTTTATTCATCTTCTATATTTTCTTTATTTCCTCTAAAAATGAATTTTGTGAGTGAATAATCATTGGTTCCTCATTCACCATTCATTGAGCTCTATAATTTTCCTCAAAAATATTGAATATATTTTCTATCTCAACTGAATTAAGTTTAAAAAAATTTCTATTTGTATATGTCATAAGATGGATGGATTCCTTGTAACTTCTTTAGTTCCCTTATCACTATAATTTCATTCCATATGACTGTTGTTAGATCATGTAAAAAATATCCCATAGAAAATATACCTCATGTGGTCTCTATTTGTTTGATATTTTAGCATAGAAAGTCTACTTCTACAATAAATTATTTATAATTTGAGACTCGCACACATATTGTGTTCCACCTTTCCCTATAAGTAACACTTTTTTCTACCTTTTTTGAAATTCATTTCTTTTATATTTTTCATGAAACTTTTTTTTATTCATAGATTCTTTTTTTGGATTCTATTTAATTTACTTATTGATATTTCTATAGAGAAAACCTTGATATTATACTTTCCCTTTGAATATATGGTATTTGTTTCAAGATCCTTGATCTTCTCATCTTTCTCCTTTATATGAACAACCATATTTTTCAGACTTGATCTAGATTCACTCCTAAATTTTTTCCTTTATTCAACATGTATCTTAAGAAGAAGTATGATTTATTCCAACTCCTTTTATATGGCCACTTTATTTCTAATATATTTTTCAATATCTTAAAATTAATTGCTTTTAACTGTTATATTTTCTCCCATATTCATTATTTCAAAATATATAGACACTTAAACTCTCTTCAGCTTATTGTTCTATATTGATAGATCTTTAATAAACACATAGTGTATTTCAAGCATGCCATATCATCAATCCACCTTTTATTATGATGATTGGATGGATTATTGATTGATATATGAGCATCCTCTAGATTAGAAACTTAAGGTGATTTCCATGATAGAATTTTAAATTACACTTCTATAAGCCCCCAATGATGAAACTAGATTTTTGTATTTGTAGGGATCTTGAAAGAATATTTTAGATGAAAATATAGTAATATAATTAGATTTATTAACCTCAATTGAATAAAACAATTTCTCAATATTCTTCTTCCTATTTTTACTCCTTGTACCTTTATACATAAAGCAATTTTGATATGGGATTCTCATAGGCTTCTCATCATGACTAGATTTTCAATCTTATCTTGAGAAAGGATCTGTATCCTCCTTTAATTTCATTGATTTTTCATAAATCTTACCCAACATCATCCAAATATCATAAGAACTAGCAAAATTAATGTTTTTCTAATATACCTCACTATTGATACCTCTATTGATTATTAGTTGTGTTACAGTATCATGAAATTTTTCACTATAATTCTTCATGTTAGCATCGTGTTTTTAATATTACAAAATTTATTCACCATAACCCTATAGAAATAATAATATATATTTTTTATAACCACTAAAATTAGTTCCATTAAATAATATTTTATTTATCATGGATTCCATGAGTGAAATAAATCCAAATAAAAATATGAGATTGAACACCAAGATACGACCTTTTGTATTTAATGCAACTTTTTACAAATAATAAAACCCTGAGAGGGGGTGAGTGAATCAGGGTGTTGTCTTATTGAAACTCTTCCCTTTACTTTTTAGTTATTTCTTTAGGATCTCACTCCCATGTTGTTAAGAACTATGTTCAACCTTTGAATTTTTTGTATTTGTACTCCTCCTCACTGAATAATAAATTGATGTGCAGTAAAGTAAATTGTGAAAAGGACACAAAGGTCTATATGGTTCACCAAAAAACGGATAATTCAAGGATCATACTCCAATAATGTGTCAATTGTTCTAGGAGGAAATACTACTGACTATATGTATTAAATTTTTATATGAAATGAACATTGTCTATACAAGGTGCACTCACTCTTCTTCCCCTACACTCACTACATAGGTGAAGAATGATTATTCCCTTAATGTATGAATATGGTAAGATATTCAGTAGTTTATAAACTTATGTGTTTCTTCGTGATTAGAATGGTAACCATGGACTATTTCATCTTCAATACCAGGTATATGAATTATTGATCTTCCACATATATTGTACTTCTTATTTCTTAAACTAGATCAAATCAATACCTCAAGGTAAGGGTTGAGCCTATGTCTTCCTCAAATAATAGTTGTAGAAATAATTCTTATGGATGAGGAAAATTATTCAATAGAATTATATTTTTGTACTCTTTTTCAACTACCTGATGAAACACTGGTACTCGTTCCATTAATCCTCATCCCTTTAATATCACTAGACATGTTTGATAGATTTATTATATGGATTTCCTCCATCTTCTTTTTCCCTTTGTAACTAGATATTCAATATTTCTTTCAATCCTCTCTCTTACTTAAATGTATAGATATATCAAAGAATAATGGTTGAGTATATCTATCTTTTTTCCATTATTTTTCTCTTAATTTTATATAAAACACCAAGTATCCATGATATATAAAATTATATATTTCAAATATGGAAACCATCCTTCAATATTAGTTTTTATATTTATCCCATTAAAGGCCCTAAAATTATTAGTTAATCCTTTTAAATATTTATACATGATATATATTCTATATATTAAATATGGAAACATTTATAAATCCTCATCTTTCCATCCTTCATATTCCGCATGATTTTCCTCATAAATCACAGTCTTTAATTCTCTACAAAATCCACAATATCTTTATTAAAATTTGACTAAGTTTTAAATCATATACTATAATTAGTAATTAATAATGTAATCAACATTTCTCTTTACAAATGGATCACATGTATGATGACAAAAAAATCACTTTAATTCCCAAATAATATCACAATATAATCTACCTTCAACATCAGAATGATTCACTTCACATTATTATTTATGGTGTGGTTTATTTTTATAAGTAATATAGAAAATTAATATTTATTTATTAACACCAAAAAACAAGATTTAATCCTAATAATATCCTCAACCATGATGTATTAAACTTTTAAGAACCGGATAGGCATAAACTAATTTAAATCCTTTTACTAGATATGAAAAAGGTAATAAACCTTATGAGACATCCCTTAAGTTACCTCTTTACTACCATAATTTAAAATAGAAATGATCTTTATGAAATTACTATAATAAACTTAGGAATTGTTATTTTAACCACATGAATTCAATAAATAAACCTTATAAAGCTTCCATCAAGCTTATGAAGATCCCCATCAACATTACAAATTTCTCTATCAAATTTACAAAGTTGGGGGTACCTTATGAAGATCCTGATGTACCTGACAATGTTTAAATAGGAACTTATGAGCTCTATATTAACCTTATTAAGTTCACGTTACCTTATAATTAACTTAATGAAGCTCCTAATTAACCTTAAAAGGTTCACCCAACATTATGACTAACCTAGTGAACCTAATAAAGATCTTGATGAACTATTTGAAGTTTGGTCTTCAAACTTACAAAAAAATCATTTTCCATAAAAATAATTATACACTAACAGGGTGACCTCATTCCTTAAATTAAAAGTGAACATTATAAAATCAAGTTAAACCATAGACCTTCTGATATAGATTATGAAATTTAGGATGTACCTTATGATTTGGACTTGCCAAACACCTAAAACATTTACAATATCAAATTCAATCAGAAAAAACCAAAATCAATCTAAAAACCTATAACTTTTAAATATTCATATATTTAAATTCAAAGTTACAATATTCTAGACAACTACCAACTTTTTAATCTACTCAAATCAATTCACCCTTCTTCTATACATCATAGATAATCCTTCAAGCTTTCATATCTTACAAGAACTTTATACAAGAAAATTATTATTTCCATATGACTTATGAATGTTTGTCACCATGTATTGTCAATATAATTTATCCAATAACTTAAATATATTTTCTCAACAATACTTCAAGAACTCCTACAACTATTATCAATAAATCCAACAAAAAATCCTATGGTTAAAACATTGTTCTTTATTTATTCCCTTAATATACTTTACTCCTCTAGTTGTTATTTCCATGCATCCTTATATTGGATTTATATTTGTTGTGATAGGTAGTGTTCCCTTGTATCTTATGGTATTTTTATTTTTAATATGCCTAAAATTTATTTCCATGTTGTGAATACTAGTCTGGTTCCTTTGTATCAATTAGTCAATTCTTGTGAAATTTGAATTTTTCTTAAGTAAATAACATTGATCTTCATTTGATTCCCCTAAATCTCTCTAACTTCTTACAATATCTTATTTATGAACAAATAATTTTTCTTTAACAGAGTTTTCTAGTTTCTATACCCTATTTCTTATTCAAAATTAATAACTAGATTTTTAGTTTTTTTAAAATTCACCCTGACCTCCATACTTGAAATTTATATGATCCTTCCTAGATAAATTAGCACAAACCAACCTAGATCAATCATTAAACTAGGAACCCAAACCATATCAGAAAAATTCCTAAGGAGAATTATTTATCACCACGGGCTAGAAACTAGTGTATGGGCATCGATGAACACATTTGGGAATAATTTTTTCCACATAAGACAATAGATATCAAACATCAAAGTTACATATAACATAACCAAGTAGAAACAACGTAGGGATATCAAGAAACAACATGTTCAAAATGTTATAAGAGACAAAATAGAATCTAATCCAATAAAAAAACACAAAAATAAATACCAAAATCCAAAAAAAAATTCAAATGAGGGTTTTCATCCAACCATGCCACTACCAACATCCTACACCCTCTATCCTGTATACCTATCATCACCAAGTAGTTCCTTGCCTATAATTGTACCTGATAAAATAAGAATTTCATAAACCCATTGGTATATATAGAATGTGATCACAAAAAGTCTTGTAAGGTCCCTCCAAGTGTTCCATAAGAAGACTTTAATAAATGAACCATATTTTCTCTTTTTGAGATGATAAATACAAAACATGTTTTCCATGATTTTATATAAGACATTAATAAATTGCCATTTTAATATCATTTAGGGAAACATTTATCAAACAAGTGTTCACAAAACCTTGAATTATTAAATAATTTGACGAATATATGAAAGTTCATTATTTCAAATACAAAATTGATAAATGGTTTTAAAAGGAATAAATAGTTAATCATTCTATTAAAATAACACCATGGGATAAATCCCTTGGGTAAGTTAAGCCTCGATCATCAAGGATCATCACACATTGGTGATCAGTGACATATCAAGTGAACATAAAAACCCCCTAGGGAAATCAATTTCAAGACCTAGTGAAAGATAATACATGGTCCAGTGGCTCTCCCATAATGTCTAATAAATGTCAATTCAATATTGTGGCATGAATCAATTTCATGGTAGACACAAATCGTTATTGAATGTTAATCCTAGACTTACCACCTAAATACTTAGGTTTCTATGTTATATCATAATCACATATTCAAACATTTCATTTGGGTAATTTAAAAAAAGAAAATAAATTCATCAATCATAAAACAATAG
The DNA here is from genome assembly GCA_963277665.1 of Viscum album. NCBI lineage: Eukaryota > Viridiplantae > Streptophyta > Magnoliopsida > Santalales > Viscaceae > Viscum > Viscum album. The sequence goes on from OY728137.1 coordinate 279,753,968, forward strand.
ACTCCAAACCATTTTCACATTCCTTTAGATTTCATTTCAGAACAATTATCAAGGAAATTTTATTCAAATATTTTCACCATTCAAAACCAATTTCATGGGACTCTAACATGATATAAATCCTAATTATTAAAAACCATTAAATGAGTTCATCAATAATAATTCTATAAAGTAAATACAATTATGATACCACATAACTTATTTGTCAAATTCTCGAAAAAAACACTCTTAATCAAAGAAAGCTTGATTGGTTATCCCTCCCCTTCAATAAATCTACAAGAATTTCTATTCGATCATACCCAAAACTAAAGATATATACAAGAAAATATCGATCTATCATTCCTTTAAATGAGATAATAATAGATCTAGAAGTGTGATGAATAAAGGATGAAGAACATACACATCCCTTTAATTTTCAAGATTCACCACCCTCAGAATAAATGGAATTTCTCCTTGAAGAAGAATAAATATTCAAATTCATCAATTAAAATCCTTAGAATCTATAATCTATGAATAGAGTAAATAATTATGGTTTTGAGTGGTAATTTAGATAAAAAATCTGGTTTTTAGATTATTTAAACCCTCCATCATGTTTTAGAAACACGTTTTGATAAATCGTGTCCTTACTCTATGATGATTGTTGTCTCTCTAGAGACCCGTATGATTTGGTTGTGTAGTTATAAAAACCATGAATCATATATTAAATAATATACTATCATAAGATTCATTATTTTCAATAGAATACCACATAGTTGGACCCAAATATTCCTTACATATGCACCCCCTCTTGGAAACCTCAACATGTCACACGATTTCCTAGGAAATCCACATGGTTTATACTAACCATGCTTCAAACATGGACCTTCTAAAATACTTCCAAAAATTATAAAACACAACCCAAAATCACAGGATAAAATATATGAAAATATATGGTAATAAATAAAGATCATAAATAACTAAAAGTGACATCGTGAGTGACACTTCTCCCCACCATATCACTTTTTACCCAAAAAAAGTCAAATCGAGAAAGTTAGACTCTTGAAAATCAGAGGCCACTTCTCCCTCACCATTGATTCCATTTCCAAAGTCTTATGATAATCCACACCATTTTGTTAAAGAACATGGACCAATAGAAAATAATCCCGCCAAATTATATTTTCCTGAGAATAAACTATGTGACAAGGTGCTCAATAATCATTCAATATGGTTCCTTCTCAATCTCCTTCTAACTCCGAACTTGATAGGGGCCTGGATAAACTTCTTGAGCTAAGATGTATGGAACAAATTATGGATTAAATTCAACTGAGATAGTAAATCCATATGATATTTCATTATCCCAATCTACTCAATGATCTCAAAATGTCTCATGTATCATAGAGAGGACTTTCCTTTCTTTTCCAACCATCGGTGTCCAAACTGAAATGACCATTCCAAGAATAAACTATCACCAATTATGAATCCCAAATGTTGTAATTGATGATATGTATAGTATTTTTATTAACTCTAAGTTATAGAAATCCATTTATTACATGGGGAATTTTTGATATCTTCTAAAAATTCTCACCCCTATCAAGTAAGTTTCACCCTTCTATAACCAACAAAGGTGTGGTTTTCAATGTCCTACATACATATATTTAAAGTACTCCATTTTTATGGATGAATGGTAAATAATATTATAAGTCAACTCAAATAATTAAAAATTGATATCCCAAGATCCTCTAGAGTTTGAGACACAATCACCTGTCATATCCTCTAAAATTTTAGTTACTCACTCTATCTATCTATCTATCCATCCATATATGGATGATAAGTTTGTTAATCATAACCTAAGACATAATTTCCTCCTAAAGACAATTCTATAATGGGGAGGAAAAACAAGGTTCTATATTTGATGTGATAGATAATGTAACTCTATAAAACCTCATAATATATTCCACATAAAACCTTCCCAACTCTTCAACTCTGGTGGTATCCTAAATTAGAAGGAAGTGATCCAAATTGGTGAGCCCATTAATCTCCAACCATATAGAATTCATTAATTATTGATTCCATGGATGTAAAATGATAAAGTAAATGGAAACTATATTCCATTTCCATTTTAAAATATGTATAGGTTTAAGTTACCAAAATTTTCATTCATGTTTTTCCTTAATTTTTTAAAAATAAAACATCAATACATGAATTTATTTACATCTCATCTCAAACCTGGATACCAAAATTGATTCTTTGTATCATAGTGCATCCTTTTAGTACCAATATAAATGCACCACTCTGAGAAATGACCAGACTCCAACATGGTCCTTCTCATTGGTGAAGGAGATTCCCATCAATTCATGAAACAAAGAACACCTTTCAAGGAGATTGTCCAATTGGGAATCGTCTCCCCATTATATAAATAACCATTGATACTTTGAAACTAATTTTATCATTGTTTCTCTAAGGAAAAACTCAAGGAAATATGGTTTCATATCAATTCTCGCAATAAATATAACATATCTTTCCAATTTTTCATCCATGTTCATTATTGAAAAGAGACTCATGATATTCCACTCATCCTTAGATTATTTAATGACCTGAGAGGGAAAATTCATACTTAGAGAATATATAATATAATTCCTCTTTCTTGATGTATAGGTGATTTTAAAATAAAATTATTGAATATACTCCATCCATTACCACTTCCTGAGATTCTAGTTCTTCTAAGAAAGTAGGTAACTCAAACTCCTATAATATGAGTAAATAGTGAAACTTTCTCAAAAAAGGTACTGTTTCTAGCACTTGAGAGAAATTAAGATAGGTGTTGAGGATATTTTTTTAAACTCTTAAAAGGAATTTCAAAACATTTATTCCCACATAAACTTTACTCCCTTTCAAGTAATAGCATTCAACAAGGATGAAATATTATATAAATCCTTCACGAATCATAGTTAGAATCATGTAAAGCCCAAGAAACTGTGAATCTAAATGATATTTCATAGCTCCTAACATGACATCATAGATCTCACCTTATCATGTTTGATTGAAATTCCACATTTTGTGAACATTTATCCCAAGAACTTTACTTCTTGAATCCATAAATTACATTTCAATGACTTAACATAAACTCATTTTTCTATTAGGATTACCAAAAAGGACCTATGTTGAAACTCATGCTCTTCTCTAATTCTCAATTTGACCAAGATTTCTTCAAAAAAATATCACAATGAAGGAATCAAGGTAATGGTGGGATATTCAATTCACCAGAGCCCTGAAAACTACAAGATCATTAGTTAGGCCAAAATTAATTACAAGATATTAAGAATTGTCAAACCAACTCCTAAAAAATTTCTTAGGGATGTAAAAATCCTTAACTCTAAGATGAAGATTCCCTAATCAAAGGTTTATTTTTTTAGAAACAATTTACCCCTTAAATTGATCAAAAAATCATTGATATGGGGCTAAGGGTATTTATTCTTGATCATCATCTGATTAAGAATCCAATAATTGAAACAGGAACGAAGAGTCTCCTCAACCTTTTTTGTGAAAAGTACTAGGGATTTCTAAGGATAAAATATAATATGTATAAATACCTTGTATTTAAAATCATATAACTAGACCATAAACTCCATTAATTATACATGTTCTATTAAGTAATAAGTTATAGCTTTAGGTTGGGTTTATAACAATTGATATATTGAGAACTCCACCACCCACTCAGTAGGTAGACCAAATAAGTTGTTAGGAAACACTTTAGGAAATTATTTGCCTCTAAGGGAAATTCACAACCTGAATTTTCCTCTTTATATTTAGTTTTAAAAAAAGATAAATATTTACTAGAATATGATAATAGAGCCCCCTCTCTACAATACCTTAGATACCATTCCCATTGAAACACTTGAGAACTCTCATGGGGGAAGTAAACGACACCCACTGATGGTAATAATCGATCCAAACCTTATAATATGTTTACCATTCTGTACTATGGATAAAATAAAATATTTTAACATCAAGGACTAATAAATCCCAAAAAATATCTAAATTAGATATAGAGGAGGTGTAGGAAGGCCCTTAGAATCATTATAACTTTATCCTTCCATGAGGGGTTTCCAATTATATAACACAATGCATGATCTCTATTAAGATCTTCAAGGACTTCATATAAAATGTTGATTTAAAAGAGTTATAGGAATATATATATAAAAAATAAATCACTATATATGAAGAAATGAGAACAAAATCTCTCATGGTTACAGGACTCACCTCCACTTCAATTGGATATTCTTTCACTATGTGAAACTGCTTTAAACCATAATTTTCATGTTACCCAACAAAAAGTTTGTGGATAAAAATATGATTCCTTATAGGAATTAATATGTAATACAAACCCTCTATGTATTAAAAACTTTTGCTACTATGTGGAGCTGAGTGAGCCTGCCAGAACTTTTTTAAATGGCCTCAACGCCTACATGAAAGATAGTAATTGTGCAGTTTCACTTCACAATCCCTATCTTTAAGCACTAGTATAAAGTAATAGGCCCCCTACTAGATGTGTAAGATGTGGTATGAGACAAATATTATACACCCTTCCAATTACTTTATGAAAATAACTATACTCCATCCCCTTTCCATAAGAGTTACTAGAACTAGAATCAGGCACATAAGGAAAATTTGGTAGCTCATTATTTCCTGATTGGTCAATTTATTACATCAATGTTCTATAAACCATCAAAACATAAATTTAAATATTCAACATGAATACCTAATAATGGATATCTGGTCAAAAACCCATTAGAAACCTTTGAGCCCTAAGCTTTTTATTCGATACAACCTCTGATGAGAAACGTGAAAGATTAGGAAAAGTGGTTGGAATACTCTTTCATTGTATGCTAACCATGTTGAAGGGTGAGGACATCTATAAAACATTCTAACATAAAAATATCTGGGAGAAAATATTGTGTGAATATTTAATTGAAATTTTTTAACCCTAGGCGCTCATCTTTTTTTTCAAAAAAAATTTTATCCCTCCATCTCATGTTAAGTCCTTCATTTTTTAAAATAGTTTACTTAACCTTAATTGAGATAGGGGTTTCAAATAAATCAAGGATCCTTTTAGTATTTTATAACCAATCCTCTATTTATTAAGGGTCATGAATCCCTTGGAAGGGAGGCGGTTTCTGTTAAAAAAACTATGGGGCTCAATATCTTCCTCCTCTAGTATATGGTTTCATTTCACTACCTGGAACTAGAATATGGTTGGCACCATGGTCCATGAAATGGATCATGTGCACTACAACATCAACAATATTATTCATATCTCCCTCCTGGACATTTTTGTGATGTCATCTAGGTGTATTGGTGCTACAAAACAATCAAAGAAAATCACATAAAATCGAAATATGGTAAACACCCTTGAATTAAAATCTATCAATAAATATGGATTTTTAAAATGAGGAAATTGAGTTCATGTAAATATAAGACTCAAGAACCCCTTTTATGACACCCTATAGTAACTAATGCAAGTTATATCAATTGTTGTTTAAGAACTCGCTCATAACCTATTACTTATGACCCAACAACCCTACCTCTTATCTACTCAGACCAACTAAAAAAACGCACAACATGTACTTTGATACAAATTTTTCATGAACCAACCTGGATCACACATCATACTAAGAACTTGAACCATCTCGTAATAAGTCACAAAGTGTGTCCCTAATCCCCATAGACTGGAAACTAGTTCCTAGGCATTGATGAACAAATTTGGGAATGATTTTTCCCATAAAAGACAATATATATCAAACATCCAAGTAACATATAATATAACTAAGAAGAAATGACACAAGGGGTACGTAGAAACCCCATGTTCAAACTACAATAAGGAAAAAATTGAATTTTTTCCAATGAAAACCCTGAAAAGAAAAACCAAAAGACCAAATCTGTATGATATGAGGTTCTGCATCCTACCATACCACATCCAATATCCCACACCCTGTTACCCACATACCCATAATCACAAAGAAGCATCTTACCTTACCTATAATTGAAAAAACAATTTATATATATTCCCAATGGTATATGAAGGGTTTGAGAACAAAAATCACAATAATGTAAAACTAAGTTTTCTATAATTAAAATTTAATAAAATAAATAAATTTTCTCAATTTAAGGAGATAAAAACAAAGAAAATGTGTTTTCAACTACTTTATATAAGACATTAAGAAATGAACATTTCCCAAACATTTAAGAAAAATTTATCAAATAAGAATTCCCAAAATTGGGAATGAATAAATAATTTGAATAATATATTAAAGTTCCATATTTCAAAGACAAAAATCATAAATATTTTTGAAAGGCATAAATATTTAAACATTTTATCAAGTTATTACTATGGGGTAAAGACCTCAGGTAAGTTTATACTTGGTCATCTAGGATCCCCGCACCTCACTAATTAGTGAAATATAAAGAACACATGAAAACATCTTAATGGTATCTTTATATAGTCTTATGGAAGGATACCACATAAGCTAGTGGCTCCCCACCTTGTCTAACAAATGTTTAGTCAATGTAGAAGAGTAAATACATTTCTTTTTATCTAAAAACCATACCAGGGTTCTTGTATAAGAATTACCTCAAAAATATCTATTAATCCATATGATATCATAATTACATATTCAAAATATTCATTTTATAAATTTTGATAGAAAAGAGAAGTTCACCAATTATAAAAAATACTCTCAAAACCATTTTCACATGACTTTCTATTTCAATTAAAAACCATTTTTAAGGAAGCATTATTCAAATATAATAATCATTCAAAACCAATTTCATAGTACTATAACATTATTAAAAAACCATTTAGTAAATACCATTAAAAAATACACAAAAATCAATAGTTTATAAAGAAAATCCAACTTATGAAACCCCCTACCTTATCATTCATGTTCCCGAAGAAAATACACCTGATGTAACAAAAATAGAATTGTATCTCCCTCTCCTTCAATTGGTCTAAAAGAATTTCCATTAGATCATACCCAAAATCCGAGATCCATCCACGATAGTCCAAATCTATCATTTCTTTCGAGGTGATAAGAGGAGATCTAGAAGTGAGACAAAGAACGAGTGAAGAATAGACACAAAACATTAATTTCCTTGATCCACCACCCTTAGAATCAATGAAATCACTCTCTAGAGAGGAATAAACCACCATAGTGTAAAATGGAGAGCATTATGATTGAGACCCTTTGAAATTGGAGAAATAATATGTACTTTAGGTGTAAATTCATATAAAAATATCCAATGTTTTTATTATTAAAATCTGTCAATATAGTTTGGATACACATTTTGACAAACTATATGCCAAAAATGTGAGGCATACTATCTCTCTAGAGACCCACATAGTTTGTTAGCATGGTAAAATAAGTTGTATGCATACTATATAACACTCCAATATTCCATGATTCATGGTCTTCAGAATAATTATACACACTTAACCCAAATTGTGCACTGACCATCTACCACCTCCTGGGAACCTCAACTTTCCATAAAATTTCTTTGGAAAACTTCACAGTTTCCATTAATCATGCACCAATTGTGCACCTTCCCAGATAACTTTCTTCCTCCACTCATTTAATTGATGTGGGTTGATCTTATATATCCAAATTCATCTAATGGACAACATTATTCCCATACATGACACAATAAAACAATTTTCTCATTCTCCATTATTCATAGATACAAGAGCATGTATCAGTCCTTTCAAGTCAAAAATTTGAGAAATCGCATCACAAATTACCTTCACATCATTAATAGTAAACATTATTCCTATTATTACATTTATTGAAACTTTTAAGAAATAATATAGTAAATTATTTGGAGTTCCTTTATTGCCTTGTCACCCTAGTGACCTCTTGTTGCAGCTTCCACTAATGCTTGTCCTATAGGGACAAGCCTTTCATAAAATAATTTAATAAGTAAAGAAGATGGTAATTATTGAATGGGAAACTATTTTCTATTATCCTTGAATCTCTCTCATAATTTATAGAATGTTTCTTTTTCTTTTATAGAAATTCTAGATAATCTGATCATCGAGTCCATATATCTCTAATAGGATATAATTTACTTAAAAAAGAATTATAAATCACCTCGAGTGTACTAAATTAATATTTAACTTACTATAACAACCATGACCTAGCTTGTACCTTAAGACAGTAAGGAAATTACCTCATATTTTTCTCTTCTTCACTAACATAGTTGAGTGGAAAATATTGGATAGTGGATAAAAGTCCTTTATGAAAGAAAAATAATCCTCTGAAGTAAATATATTTAAAAGTGATAGATATTTAATGTGATGGTTCTTTAACTAAAATTTTTATCATTCTATGTCAAGGTAATGTGTTATAGGTCCCCAAACACCCTAGGGACTTACAGGTCTCTATTTTTTGATATTCCTTGTACATTTAGGATGATTTCTTCATGGAATATGAGTTCCTCCATATTATATTATCTTCTAAAAATATTTTATTCATCCATTTCTGTTGTTGTATTTACCTTACTATGTGGAAATGGATTTCAATCTTAAAGATTAGAGATAGAATGTATGCACTCATGCCCTTTGTCTAGATGTGCCTGCAATAACACACAATTGAATTAGTGAATAGTTTGTAATGTGAAATAAATGTAAATATCTAAATCTATAATAATTATTTTTTTTTGTGTTTTCTATATGTACTTTAAACATCAAAGGTAGATTATGAAAAATATCCATAGAAACAATAGTAAGAATTTTTTATGATAAGCTATGTAGTGAAGCTACACAGCCTCCCCAGAAGTTAACAAGGTTAAGCATCACACAAAATATGAGTTCCCTTTGGTCATATCCGTAGTGATAATTGATTAATTTCAACAATTAAGCTTACTAGTGTCAGAATTTAAGAATAAATTTTAGTGTGTGTGTGTGAAATAATAATCATAAGTAAAAAATAAGTTTTGAGTAGGAAAAATAAAGCAATATAGGTTGAAGAGAGAATAATAACAAGATAAATGTATAAAATATTTTAAGAATCAAAATATAGAATAATGGGGATATTGGGATTAGTTTAATTTATTCTTGTTTCTCATGAATTAATTGACCATGTATTTACTAGCACACTCACTCTTCCTTTATAAGTTCTCTGTAAAATAATTCTTCATATTATAGGTCTAATCATAGTCCCATGTGATGTTTCTGATGCAAACAAAATCAATATCATTAATATCTTTTAATTTTCAATATGTGACATATCCTCTTAGACACTCTCAAGCTTTGGAGAACAAAGCCCATACTCCAAGTGCATGGACTTGGATTTTAACTTTAATTCATTCACCATATCCTCTATATTCATATACAAGTTTATCTATCTAGTAAATCATTATGTATAGAAGTATAAAATATGAATAATTCAATTTATTCAAGAATTAGAAAAAATAGAAAACTACACTACACCCCTGACTAATAAGTTCTTAGACACACATGTTTATATTAAAAAAAGGGTACTGAAAAAGAATATTATTTAATGGTCAATCATACAACTTTCTCCAATGGCCCATTATATTGATCTCTAATCTCTTCTCTCTTGGTCTTAATCACCCCTCACTTCTATACATGGGATATTCAATATGCACTTCCCTCACCTTATGAGATCATTACACATGGATAATAACTGACAAGATCTCTTTATTTGGAAAACAACTTTTATTCTCCATAGTGAAGTTCCACTCCCCTCACCAATATGGGTCTTCTTCTCTCTCCTTTGGATTAACTACCAAGTGTCCAAATTGTTAATGAACTTATTGATTTAGTTATTCAAGAATATTTTCAGCATATTTTTTCCCACAACTCATGCATGTGCTCCAGATAGTATCTTAATTTATTAATGACTCCATAGGATTGATATCCCTTTACCCATTTTAAATAAGTGTTTGAAAAAATTTTATAATGATTTTTAGCTACACAATCATGTCTAGTGTATTTATGATAAGTCACTAGTAGACTTATAGGTATTTTGAAATTAGTTCCCTAAAATGGAATTGGAGTCAATGTAACATACATTGAAGCATGACCATATGTTGGCTTGGAAATATAGTCTCACATTATCTTCATGAGGCTTCATTGGAGTGTTGGAATAACATTAGAATGTGACCTAATATTTATTTGGTAAGAAAATATATCTTTAATAAGTGACATGATTCATGTCAGTTCAAGTGTATCCTTAGGATTTTATTCCAGTTACATTGTCTTGGAAACATAATATCACTATCTATAATTTTAAAATTCCAGGAAACATTGCATCACAACCCTGAAGGTATTTCCTTTAGTTTCTATCATGAATTATCCATCTATGATACATTGATTCATAGATTTAATCTGTGTTTTATTTCATGAGATTGTGTTGGGAGAAATTAAACCTTGAGTGTTTTCCCATGCAATATTTGAGATGGAATAGTCTGAGAAAGGTGATGTGGCATCCATTGATGAGAACATAAAGCCTCATAGTGATATTCATGGAATTTCATTAGAGCACTAGCATGATCTAAATGTTTTACATTACATAGCATTGGCCTTGAAGGGGTCTCGCAATTCTAATAGCACTACATTGATGCCTAGATAGATCCTAAACCCAAAATTGTTAATCTAACATAATTCACTTATTTTGTAAATTAATATTACATAGAAAATATTTATTCTTCTATAGCGCTCTTCTAATCTTCTTTAACTCACTTTATCTCCAAATTTATCATATGTATTTTCTCTCCTAGAATATAAACACTTCCAAAAATTAATGATTTACATCAAAAACATTAAAAATCAAATAATATCTTGAATAAATGAAAATCCAAGCACAAATGTCCAAAATGGAGACCTTATTTAAAAAAAACAACAAAATTCTATAAATTAACATTTAAAATAAAAAAAATAAATGAAATATAATCAACAGAAAAATAAAAAAAATCTATAAACATTGAAATATTATTATGTTGTAGGTATATCCTAAAATATGATTCCAAGATCCAAAGGGGGTATCACGAGTCCTGGTTATCTATCATAAAATCTGATTAGTAGTGATCCAATATCAATTATAAGCTGAAACTCACAACTATAATATTTTATATCATATCTCAGATTATGATATAGACTAATCATTAAATAAGACATTTAATAAAAAATATATTTTTATTTAAATTCTCAAAAACCTTTATTGGGAAGCCCCAAACCAAAAGCATTTTGGTAGATTTAATCTATGTTTAAAATGTATTTATATGGTATATAATTTGTAAAGAGTTATTAATTAAAAATAATGTAATATATAAAATTATTTATATTGATTTATAATAGTTCATCAATATAAGGATAAAATTTTTATATTAAGGCCTTATTTGGAAATTTATCCGAACATTTCGAAAATGGGGTTTCGGATGATTAAATCAATGGTATAAATAAAATAAAATATTATATGTTTAATTTATGTAAAATATTGACATAAAATTTGAAATATTTATTGTATGATATCTAATGTGTTTATAAAATCTCACATATTTTTAATTTAAATGGTATCTTTTTCATATTAAAACCATGAAAATTATAATATGAAAATTTCATATTCGATAAAAGTTAATTTTTCATATTTATCCATTCCATGATTATGAAGTGTTTATACATTATTTATTTATTATTTTTTTATTAATTCATATATCGAGTCTAAATTTAAGATTTTTTTTAGTTTATTCCCTGATTTATTCATGAATATAATTATTATATTATGATTTGATGTATGATTTAGTTTAAAGTGTTAAAATACTTATATAAAGACTCATACATGTATTTAAGGAGTTACAGAATAAGTATGATGATCGATTTAATTTTCTTATGACTTAACTATGACTTATTAAAGATTATGGTAAAGAGATACACATCAATATGGTTTGAACATATTGATTTAGTGGAAGAATTGGAGATTAAAAGTCGAATTATTTTAAGTATTCATACATAAAAGGGAATAAAATGCAATAATATGGTGATATCAAAATCCCCTTTAAAAATATTAAGTGCCATATTCCTTCCAAATAATCCCCTATTCATGACCTTGATAATCCTACTAGGTAGTTTTATACTAAATTTAGGTGTCAATAGATTATTTTGTGTGAGGAACGAAATTAATGGTGACCCTAATGGGATTAGGTTTTTGTATTGGAAATTTTCTTTGTGTTACACTTAGCTAAGAAACCCTTAGGAAACGTAATAAAGGAATGGTGTTGAGTTTATCTATATAATGGATTGGGAAAGGATTTTTCCATTTGACCATCTAAGAGTTATATATCATATTATTTGAATGGTGGCCTACTAAAATATCTAAGTCATGAGATGAAAACTAAATTATCTCATTACATAGTGAAATATATATTTTTTCCTATCAACATATTTGATTTAATTTTAAAGGTGTCACATTTTAGTGGATGAATATTTAATAATACTGTTTATTAAATGAATATTAAACATGATACTCAGATTATCAATTATTATTAATAAGATAAATGAAATCATTGTCATCGAACATGACTTGAGATTATTTTTGTATAAAGGATAATCATAATGGAAGAAATTTCCAAAAACTAGTATAGAATCTTTATAATATTTTTAAGTTAATTTTATACGGTAGTGAAATACCTCTTTCAGTAACATATTGTATAAATTGTTCAACAAATGGATTTAAATTCTTATGGGAATCATAGATGAATTCACTGTAGATTTCAAATGCATTAGATAAAAGGGGAAAGAATGAACATTTTTTTCCACTCATGCACTCAATATGCTTGGGTATGTTTATGGGTGAACTCTGGAGAACTCTCTGGTATCAAGGTAACTCCATATAGGTATCCTTTCTCATCATCATTAGCCTAATGGAGGCTCTATATCTTTCTCAATGATGGTTTTCCTTTGGATAGTGTGATTTGGAGAGGATTCTTCTTTAGGATTTTCTGGCTCTGGATATAGTTTTTTTCCTCACTACTCATGTCTGTGTTTCTACCAAATCTCTATTTCATCCTATCAGTTCTTCATTTTGGATCCTACTTAATGTTACAGAGGAGATTGGTCACCTAAATTTGATTAGGAAAGGTAGTCTTGGCTTTTCTCAGGGTGGTAGTGGGTGTGTGGTCCTCGATTTTTGTGTTTTGTGGACTTCTAGGGTGGTGAAGCAAAGTTATGGATTGATCTTTTTCATTTGGGGATCACCAAATTTTAGTGTATGGATTTATAATTAAAGGTTGATAGGTATTATGGTGGTGTAATCTTTTCATCGGTGCATGAGGGAAATAGGGAAAGTGCATCATTCATGGTTTTTGGAAAATATGGTATCATGGCATCGGGGAGGGCAATAGGGAGGGTGGTGGAAGCATTTTTGGATGAAACCAGAGTGGAATATAGGGTTCTCTAAACATTGTAGAATAATTTTTATGGTTTTCATTTATTTGTACCTCTAAGTATTTTTTGCATTAACTTTTTTTCCTTTGGGCCACGACCACCATGTCAGCACTAGAGAGTAGATGGCGGTGTAATTGATTCCAGACGAGTGATTTAATGCATTAGGTTGGTAGTGTGGAGGCATTTCCTAGTGGTCTACCATGATTATAGGGATATGTTTGTTGATGTTTATAGTTCAGCCTTATATCCCCTTAGATCATCTATAAGGGATGTGAGGGTACCTCGCTTCGTGACTATCAAATATTGGGACTAGTCTAAAGATGTAGAGAAATAGGTAGTTCATTCACACATTATCCATATAGCATTGTAAAGTGGGTAACTCAAAAGAGAGATGGGTGTGTTAGAATATATCATCAATACCTCATACCACACTTTAAATAGATGGGTTCCCTACCACATTGTGTTATTCATCATGAAACAATGGTTCATGACAGGGGGTGATGCATCTTTCATACTGGAATCAGGGTGTGATGATTATTTTCTGGGGGAGACATGAGGTTTCACTAGTGATAAGAAATTGTATTGACTTCTCACCCATGGCCTTTTCACCATGTTCATACTTCAGTCTACTAGACCTTCAAGACTTCTTGTAATAGGCCTATCAGCTAGTTAGGCCTTTGGTTTATGTAGTTTTACCTCTTAACCCAGTTAAAATGGGTTTTTTTCAAATAAATAGGGGCCTTTTCCCCATAATGTTTTAAAAAATGATAGTGTATGTTAATTAGTTTGAGAGACTAAATGATTTCATAAATCTTGTTCTAGAATATATTTTATTCTATAATCATCATTGGAAATGTTCTAACAATATGAATGTATTTAATAAATTTTATCCCTATTTCCTCAAAGTGTTGAGGATATATGAGTGGTGCATGTGTTTTCTATGATATCATTCTATATATGTGGAACTTAATAATAAATTTTTTAGCCAAAAAATAAAATTGGATTTCTAAAACATTATACCTAGATCATTAAAACATAAAAAATTAGGAAGAGGGTAGGTGTTTCCATAGGATAGAATTTTTTAGAATACCTAAAGGGGTTTAAGAAACTCTATGGAGAGCATATGTCAAGTATCAATGTTAAATAAATAAATTCATTGACTTTGAAAGGTATATGTTACCAAATATATATTTTAGAAATATTGTAAATTTATATAATTTTGAAATCATGGAATGAAATAAATCTTGTATTCAATATTCCTGTGATAAAACAAAGGGTTACTAAATTATGCAGTTCAATGTAAAGGAATATATCAAGCTTATATGGATATAATTAAAGGATTTGTATTTTTAACTTATTCTGCTTATATGTTAAGAGAATTGTTTTGTTAATAATGAATTGTTATAAATAGTATGTGATGAAGGTTATAATAAAAATGATTTATGATTCATCAAATTCTATAATGTTTTAGAAAATAAGGTTAGGATAATAACTTTTTATCCAAGATAAAAGATTTCATACAAGATATATATTCAAATTTGAAGGATTTGATCCCACAAACATTCAATTCCATATTTTAGATAATAAAACCATATATTTAAAATACTTCTCCAAACATATATAATTCCATATATAATATGGTTGTTGATATTTTATTTGATATATATTCCCACTAAGATTAAATACGTGTTATTTCCTAAGAACAAACGAGTTTGTGTATCTTATCATGATATTCTAAATAGAATCTAGTTTCTAAGAACCAATTATAAGAATGTTTAGTCTATATAAGTTTAAAAGTTAACAAAAAAAGGATTATACCAGAAAAAATTTAAATTGAATATCATTTAATATCCTAAAAGTGTTTAGGGTACATCAGTAAATAAAAATATAAATATTTATATTTAGTTATCATAATAAATTGACATTCACTTTATATCCTAAATAGAGTTTAGAATTTCTTGATAAAATAAATAATTTAAAGAGATACATGAGTTAATTTAATGATCTTAAGGAAAAAAATTATAGGAAAATTTCCAAGAATAATGATGATGGTGAACTTAAAAAGATATATAAGTGGACAACCTGAGTTATTAACATCATAACATTTAATATTGTGAAGTAAAGAAGTTTCAATACAATGTTCAAAGAGTAAAACATCAAGAGTATGATTTCAAAGTCACTTCATTATTCAAACTGGATTACTACATAGATATTACTTGTTAATGTTTTTGGTGAGGGTATTATATCATACGATCATAATGAGATGTGGAATGAATTACATAGAGATATAAAGACTTTAACCAAACTCTAAAATTGTAGAAAACATAAGGCCACTCTGGTGGTCTAACGTATGAGATAGGATTAGATACACACTTATATTGAGTTTTTTTAGTACTCTTAATATATTATAAGAATATAAAATGTTTTAAGTAATAAAAAAGGTAGTCTCCACTTCATTATTCTTTCACACTGGTAGTTTATATTTCATGAAGTGAAATGACAATTAAATTGTCAAAGTAAAACTTCAGTGTTATCCATAACTGATGCTCATCATGGGGTATGATAGGCTCTGATGAAATGTTAAGGTTATCATAACTACTATTTCATATAGAAATTCATAATATCCTCATGAGATACGAAAAGAGTTTTTTGAGATGGATGGCCCTCCAAGAATACCAAATTTAGTGTTATACACTATATCTTTGGTATTTTAGGGGTTCATGTTTCACATTCAATCCCTATACTTAAAGTTTTCAAGATACCTAGCATGAGAATATTCATACATTGATACCTTAATTATATAATCCTAGAGTATTATATTATTAGTGTGTGTAAGGTTATGTTGTTTCTAATTTCATCGGTTGGGGCTTAACCAAATGGGATTTATCCTCTTATATAATTATTATGACAGTAGGGCTCTAAATTAAGATAGACTAAGGTATTATATGTCTATACATAGATTAGATACAAGTAACACCCCCATATCATCTTTTTTTAATATGATATTCTCATGATTTGTTTTATATTTTTGAGAGATTTGGTTGTGAAATCAAAAATTTTAAGGGTTTTTCTTCTGTCACATAATAACCATGTGGTTAAGGGAAACTATGTGGGTGAATTTTTCATATTATTATAGTTTCTCAGTTGGTGATGCACAATTGGTGCATAGTTTTTTGAATCATTCATTCAAACTCTGTCAGGGATTTGGAATCATTCTATTGTGAGTGACACTATTAACAAATGGATTCGTAAACCTTGTGGCAATCTAGACTTAAATTTTGAGTCACCTATCTTTAGATTTCAAGTGATTCTTCAACGTAAATCCCTCATTTTCCCTTATTTTGTCCTTTTTTCTTCTCCCCAAACCTATTTTGTCTTTCTTGGTTTTTCTCCCATGAAACCTCAGAGCTGTGTTGGAAAAAATTAGGGTTTTTGGTTACTCTAATGTGGGGATTTTAGAGTTTAGGGTTTATTTAGGTTGTATTCTTCCTCAGTTGAGCTTCCACCATAGAAGGTTACTTGTTCTTCTTAATTGAGGTGGTGTTTTTATGAATTTACATTGTTTAAAATATCCTGAAATTATTGAATTATTTTAAATCAATTTATTAATAATATATATATAGTACCCTTAATGGGTTTATGAAATGGTTTCAATCACTTATTCACTTGGAATAAATGGTTTTGCATTTATTTTAAGTTATTAGTTTCTAAAGTGTGTGTTTTATTCGTAAAGTGTTGGGTTAAATGACAAAGTGTACTTTACATGTAAATTTTAATGTTTTAAAGGGAGGTTTGGTTCATTTTTTATTTCAAAAAATGGAATTATTCTCACAAAATATTTTATAAATATTTTTTCTATGGTTTGGTTTTTTAAGGGTTATTTATAAAAAAAAATATATAGTTAAGAAAAAGGGTCATTTGAAAATTGGTTAAAATAATTCTTTGGTGTGTATCAAGGATAGTTTCATGGATTGGATTTTTCATATGATTTTGAAGGCTCATTTGGAACTTCATAAAAGTTTTACATGATTTTCATGAGACCCTCATTATGTCCCTTGGGTATGTATTTAATATATTCTTACCCCTTTATGGGATATGATTATTTTTTTAAGATTATTTGATGAAAAGGGGGTTACTTAATGTAAGGTTGTTGGAGGTGAGATGAGATTTATTGTTCATGATTTTATTCATGTGATGATGATTTCTTGATTTTTTTCTCACCTCTATTTTGGTTTGGTCACGGGAACCATGGTCATTAAGTGAGAGATATCTATTTATGTTACACCAGTTAGATTGCGCACTAACTAGATTCCCCTATGGTGGTTTAGGATATGATTAGGGTGGTACCTAAGATAAGGTAAGTGAGAGTAGGTCTTGAGGTTTTTTTTATGAATACAATATCGTTTAGAAGTTTCTTCCATGTTAGTGTTGTTATGATCATCTCACTCTATGATCTAGGGAGTTTCCCAAGGAACTTATTCAATAAATGATGATTTTATATTTGGGATTCCCATTACACACCATATAGTGTCACAATATGCTAATTTTGGTTATGGGGTCATTTATGTTATCATCATTTTCATTTATTTTATTTATTTGGTATAGTGGCATCTTCTTGGGTTACATTTCCATTAATTCATAATTGAGTCTTTTTTTAAATGGATTTCAAAAGTGGATTTGAAATCTTGATTTTGAAGGAATTATTTTTTTATATGTGAGCTTTTCATAAAGGATTTCGAATGAGGAAAATCATAACTTATTTTTAATCATGAAATTCAAAAGTATTTATTTTTGTGTTTCAAATTATTTTTATCTAGTAAGTGGTGATCCCACTTATTTGATATAAAAATTGGTGAACCTTTCTAAAATAAAAAAATGTGATATTATGTTTTTTTTACTTTTCATGTGAAAAATCATATTTAATAAATATTATTCAAACTAGAATTTATTATCATTTTTTATAAAATTAATTTCATATACCCTTTGGTGAAATCCAACATGGTCTATTTAGATCACACCCAACAAGAACACTCATTTGTGTATGTTTATAGATATCATGTCTATTTTAAAATTCCTAGTTTTTGATCTGCTGTTAGTTATTTTCTTCTTTAATAGATGTTTTGGGATGTGTTGAGGGGCCATGAGTCATAAGGAGGTTCTTTTAAATGTTTGGTTTTGGATTTATTTGGGTTAATTGATGTATCAGACACTTAATCCAGTGGTATTTTTGTATTATAGTTTG
The DNA here is from genome assembly GCA_963277665.1 of Viscum album. NCBI lineage: Eukaryota > Viridiplantae > Streptophyta > Magnoliopsida > Santalales > Viscaceae > Viscum > Viscum album. The sequence goes on from OY728137.1 coordinate 279,772,642, forward strand.
CTTTATGTTGGGACATTTCTATATTTATACTCTAATTTTGTATTTTGAATTGTTAGTTGGTTTATTATATTCATTATGACTTATTGGGCAATTTATTTATGTTATGCCCTGTTTTAATTATTATTCATTGTATCTGTTTATTTATTATGAAATAAAATATAATATTTAGACGTACCATGCCAAAATATCAATAAATTTTCATACTTGTTTATTATTATTTTGGGGAAAAACCATTCCCATGGTTGGTTCATTTGATACTCCAAAACTAGTTTCCAGATCTTACTGATCAGTGATATACTATAGAACTTTTATGTGTGGGTTTGGGTGATGTGTTAGTTCATGTTGGGATAGTTAATAAAAAATGGTATCAAGAAACCCTATTTTTATTTAAGTATGTCATGATAGTATAGAGAGTATGTGTTTTAGAACTCATGGGGTAGGCCAAATAGAATCTAGCTATCTTTTTCTCATTTTGAGCCTTTATTTTCCACGGGAAGTTATGATTTTATTCTTAAATTATAATTTTATTTTTATTATTTTGATGGTGTTTTAAATCCTATTGGGTTTTAGGATATGTTTTTATAGTTTCTTGAGTTCTTGGGTGACAATAGAAGAATAAATAGGGATATAGGGTTATCTTACACAGTACGATAATCCATATTGATTATGTGTGCATATTTCTGAGTACTCTCTATTAGTGGTTACACAATTGGTATATTATCCACCTATGTGTCAAAACTGTTCACATTTCTTCACCCCTCCCAAAAAAAATCTTTTATCCTTTAATTTTTAAACTAATTTTAATGATGTTTATTGTCATTGTAAAGTTCTTGAAGGGGGTTTTGTGTTGAATTATTGCATTTGGGTGGAGTTTTGATTGATTTTTTATATTTTTATGTTTTTTTTTGTGTATTGAAAATGTGTTTAGTTGGAAAAGATGATTTTTATGGGACGTATTGGTTTTAAAACCAATTTTGTGGTAGGTGTAAAAATAATTTTTTTATTCATATTATATTTTCAAGGGTGGCAATTTTTAAAATGGAAAATATAGAGGTGATTTTAAATGAATTCAAAAGGGAATTTGTTTTAAAGTATATGTGTCATTGTAAAGTAAATTTTTGACAACTATTTAAATGTTAATGGTTTTAAATAAAGAATGTTTTATGATGGTATTTTTATGTTCTTTATTCTTATGAGCCAGTCTTTTTTGGATTTTTACCTTAGTTTATATTGAGATCATTTGATTTAAATTGTGATGTATAAAGGGATTGGAATAAATTTTGGTGTTATTTGGATTATTACTCATAATAATATCCTGAATAAATGTATAAAATTCACCATTAAAGGTGATTTCTCACATCACTTAGGAATGATTCTTCTAGTTCTTGACTCGAATCAGACTTATAATAGAGTGGTAGATCCGAAATAATTTGTGCTACCAAGACTTATCTAGGACTTCTTGAATCATTATCCACCTTATTTTTAAAATTATCAAGGTCTTATTGAGTTAATAGAGTGGATATAGATGATTGTGGAAATATTTATTTCTCTTAAAACTCCAGAATCTTCAAGGGTAAACGTTGTTGTGTGCTTATTTGAAGAACCAACCTTAGTGTGGTGGAATACTAAGGTCCATTCTTAGTTTTGTGATATAATGTATATGGAATTATTCTAAATTTTATTTATTCAATGGAATTATTTTAATAATGTGAAGGTGGAAAACCCATTGAATTTATGATTACACATTTAGGTGAGCGAACAGTAAAGGACTATGTCAATAATTTCTTAAAGTTAGTATTATTTTCTCCCAAGAAACCTACAAATTATTATATGGGTGAAGATTTATTTATATGAGGTCTTCTTATATACATTATATCTAATTTATTTGAATTTAGATTGAATTATTATGAGGAATTGGTTGAAAGGATCATTTAAGTGGAAGATTATTAGATAAAGAAACATGTGATGTTTTATGGCTTAGTTTCTTGTGGTGTGAGTGAAGAAGTTATTTATACTGTAAATTAGGATGATGATGTTCAGTCTTCTCGGAAACTTATAACCTCTTGTAAGAAGAGGAATCCTCTAATTTTCATCTAGTGTAGGGAACATGAGTATTTTAATCCCTCTTACTCAAAAACTATGAGGACCTATCTTCATCATGGTCATTTAGGTCATCTTGATAGGTATTATAAGTTGAATTATCAAAGTAATCCTTAGGTTTAATACAGATTGGGATGTTGTCCATTTTTGGATTTACACATGATAAATTTAGAGAACATAAGTCATTTGAGGTAATTTTTTTTATGTTTGTCTTGGGTGCTTATTTGGTTTTTCTAAGATGTTGGTTATTTTATATTTATGCTCATGGATCATTTATTTGTGAATATTGTTATGTGTATATTTGTTTTTAAACTTGTTTTGAGACTTATATTTTGTTAATTTATCATAGGTAGCCTTATATGTATACCATGGTACCTGGGAAAAGTGTTGTGCCAGTTTTTATTATGTAATGGTCAGCACCTAGTCTGAATTTTTTCTGGTTCACCATGAGATGGTGTTTATGACTTAGTCTCTATGTCATTAATAAGGGTCTAGATTTTCCTAAACTATTTCTTTATCATTTCTAGGTGTTGAGGAATTTCGGTGATAAATTTCAAGTAGTATCAGAGGATTGAGGAAGGTTTATTTTAATTTTTTGTAATTTTATTATTCTTGAATTTAATTTGACTTTAAAATTTTGATTAAGTTCAATATATTATGAATGATAAAATTTTATAAATGGTTTGAAAATTTTACAGGTTTATTAATTATATTTCATGTCAGTTATAATTTTTTACATGTTACCTTTATTTATAACATATTGAATTAAATATATTATACAATTGTTATATTTTCTTACATTTCAAATATTTTTCAAAGTATCTTACATGTATAAAGTATTTTTTGAACCAAATTATTATATATTACATTGAATTTCATCTACATTTTCTGACACATTGATAATTTTTCAAGTAAATTATTTTACGCATATAAAATATGTTATGTTGTTATATGCCAGATTATTTTAAAACATTGTGAAACATTTATGTTTTAAAATGTTATATATATATATATCGGTATGTGTGTGCATGTTACATTATTATATATCAGGTTATTAATATTACGTTGTCTTATATATATAGTATAATGATTTATAAGGAAAGTATAAAATTTGTTAATTTATTTTAAACAAAAATATATAAATTAAAAATAATAATTGAAATCATGGGAAATGTATAAATGAAACTGTGGGAATGGGGAAACCCTTATATTTCATGGTTTTAAATGGAAAAAAAATAAATCATAACATATATTACCTTTTAAAATTGAAAGTGTTAGAATGTTGTGTGGAATTAAAATTAATTAAAAAAATTAAAAAAAGAACAAAGTATAATCAATTTAGAGGGGATTTTAATAAAAATAATGTAATTTAAAAGGTTAAAAATGTGTAGTGGGAATTCATAGGAGAGAAAATTCATGAAAATATTTGAAATATTTTATTTATTAATTAATTATAATGTGAGAGATGAAAATACAACTACAGATTGAATAAATAGAAAAAATATGGGATACCCACCACCTATATATTTGACTTATAACGTAACCCCCTAAGAGCTTCCTCAATTTCAACCCTTATTAAAGGAAAATTAAGAATTGAGATGTAAAAACAAAGTCACGTGCATGGATTAAAAGAGATTAAATGAGCCATATGTTTTAAATGAGAGACGTGTCCAGCCAATAGCGTGATCCTCTATATCGGTATTTCATTTTAAATCTAGAATACCTCCCTTTCGTGTTCTCATTTTTTGTAACCTGGAAGGCTTGGGTTGCCTCTTAAAGGCCAAAAAATCATCCCAAAAATATTACGAGTACTATTAAAATACTCTAGAAATTAAATACACATGGGTCATGAATTTCATTCCTCCCTTCTAACTCATGTAAAACAGATTAAAAATTGTTCCCTCTCTCCCTCTATCTTTGTAAATGTATGCAGTATATCATAGCACCTTCACAACTCGGTAGAGGATACGAAAAATTTTATTTATTAATTTATGAGTGAATGTGGAATTAACATGCTTGGGTTTTTATTTGGTGAATAGTGAAAATCAACCTAATAAATATAATAATTTGTAATTAATGAATTAATGGATAAATTGTGTTTTTTTATGGATGTGATGTTTATGTTATTAAATTATGTTTTTTCTAGTTAGTTTTTATTTTATTATTCTATGATTTCTTTATACATTCATGCATGATAAATATGTTTAAAAATAATTAAGAATTTAAATATGGAATGTTAAACAAGAGTAAGAATAGTGGAATTTATTTTATTACCTAGAAATGATTTCCACTTTATTAATAGAATTATTATAATTGTTAAATAATGATTAAATGATTAAAAATAATTAAAACTACTTTATCACTATTGACTTATATTTTTTTTCCTGGTTGAATAGATATATTTTTCTTGTTCCCTAAAATTTTAAAACAATTTAGTAGTGTTTGTGTATTTTTAATAAAATATTTTTCACTATGATAGAACAATCTAAATATAATTTCACAACTGACTTATGGATTTAAAATGTATAAGAAAATTTTAAAAATGGAATTTAAAAAATATTATATAATATAGTTTATTAAATTATTAAAATATTAATCATGGGGTTTTAACCAATTATTGGAATATTCATTATCATTAAGAATTTCCAATATATATAAATTTATACCTTTGGGAATTTTTTCTTAAATAAATAGATGAATTCATGCTGGTAAAATTTAAAGATGATTATTATAATTAAATTTGTTGAGTTTAATGTGTTTATACCTTGTTATTATTTTTTATACTCAGATAGTGTATTATAATTATTCAATGATGTGTATTATTTTTTAATTATTATTTTTTTTATTGATTTATTTAAAGTATTTAAACCCTTGTTGTGTTTTAATTGAAATATTTTTTTATCTAAAATTAGGATTGGTTGTAATATTTGTTGAGGGATGGGTTGGTTTTCCTGGGTTATAGTAGTGTATGTAAAGACCCTAAAATCTAGTAGCCTAGAGCCGGTGGTGTTGGATAAACTTATGGTGTTACAACATATCTCAGTTGTTATATGTTTTGATGATTTACAAAATCCATATTTTTATTCTAATTTTTTTATCTTAAGTGTTCCACATTGTATTTTGTTATAATATTTGAGCTATTTTTTTCAATGGATTTTACTCCTCCAATGGCCTGAAGGCCTTCATTTTTTATTGATTTTTGATAATCCACCTTTCAAGGGCTGATTAAAATATTAAAATATATGCTGATTAAAATCTTAAAATATATGGAAAATAATTTTATATGATGGGATTACATTGTTGAAATTTTATCTTTTATTTTATCACAGTCTAAAAAATAGTTTTTAATATTTATATTACTACATAATATATTAACTTATGAAGAGAATAGAAAATATTCATCATGTCCAGAACCAGATATTTTATTCAAATAGTAGTTATGAAAAGTTTTCATCATATGTAAAGGATATTTACAAAATATTATCTTGTGATCCCCAAGAGAAGTTTTGAAAGTTATGCATTACACTTCAATAACATAATTATCTTATTATAAAGAATTATTATTCACAACATTGAATTTAGTTTATCTTATTCATAATGGAATTCAAATATCATTTCTATTTTATGAAGCCTGTCAGAAATTTATTGTATGAGGATGGTGGATTTTGTGTTATCTTACAAAGAACAGGCTATTGTGCATACCATTATGATTACTTTTATAATGTTAGAATAATCTCTCAATAAGTTGTTTCATTCATTTAAATATATCCAAAAAAGAATTTTCTAATTAAGTAAAGGTTTATTTGTATAAAGTTACATTTTTTTCATGAATGGAAATATCTGAAGAATAATATTTATGAAATTGTTATTGTAGAAGTGGATTCTATATTTGGAAGTAATGGAAACATGCCTTTAAGAGCCAATCAAATCATCCTTTCAATGGATTATTCACATGACCATTTTTATTATCTCATATTATTAAGTTTAAAATAAAATAGGATATATAAATAGGGATATTTGGCCACTGCATGGATATAAATAAAGGGATAGAGACGCACACATATACACAATTATTGAGATAACGATAACGAAGAACACTTATAAATAGACAAAAAAATATCATACAATGTGTGTTGTAATTACAATTTTATCATTTCTAATAAAAGGTCATCCAAAATCTACACTTTTAAGATCATCATCTTATTAGGATAAATCATTATCTACTATCAGTTTCAACTTGTAACTATATACTGTAACAATTCTATAAAGTTAATTCATCTCTATTTTATTTACAATCATTGTAAGTGAGTGTGTTAAGACCTTGGATAGGTATTGTAAAGGGATAGCATGGTTGAATACTCTTGTACCTCTTTAATAAGTAACAGCTACTTGAACTCAGCTTGAAGCCCCCTAGAAAAGTGATGTCATAGTGAAAATCACCAAACTAATGGAGTAGAGTTTTTGTAGACTGGACTAGGGGATTTCTTCTACCCGAACCACTACAAGTCTCTTGTGTTAAATATATTTGATTATCCAATGAAATAACCTAATATTAATTTTATATATTATAATATTCATGTGTTTTATTAATCATAAACACCATTTTTAGTGCTTTTTACACTTTAAAAATTATTTCATCTTATGATTGTAATTCCTTCTTAAAATGTACGATTATATGGTATATTTTTGAACACCATATAAAATACCACTTCCACAAAAACAGTTTTTCCAAGAGCCAGCCTTTATCAGTGCTAACAAAAAAGCACTGATAAAATCACTTATTTATCAGCGTTTTTTTAGCGCTGATAAAGGTGCCCCCCTTTATTAGCGCTTTTTGTAGCGCTATTAAAGGGACCCCCTTTATCAGTGCTTTTTTTGTAGTACTGATAAAGGGTTGACTTCAAAAAAAAAATTAAAAATAATATATAAATATATAAATATATAAATGTAGTCATATTGATATAAATATAATATATAATTTTTAAATATATTTTAGATAAGTATAAATATACATTTACACTTATTATAGTTAATATATAAGATATTTAGTGAAACTTTCTTATAAAAAAATTACAAAAAATATTTTTAATTAAAAATTTCCTAATTATTATGGATTAATAGTCATTTAAAAACAATTTGAAGAATAAAAAAATTAAAAAAATATCCAAAATATGTTGAAAACGCAACTTGAACTTCAAACAGCCATAACTTTTGATCCGGGTGTCCGTTTGTGCTTTACCACATATCAAATCGAATCCTACGACGAGATCTACGTCACTGTGACCTGGGGAAACCCCGCTTAGGGTTTTTTTGAGGCCAAAAAAGGCCTAGAAGGCCTCCAAAATTGAGTTTTTAATTGGGGTACCCCGATTTTTTAAAATTTTGTGGATTTTCAGCCTCGTTTAAGGGGGTATTATTGGATTTTTTGGTGGGGAATGAATATATTAGAAGGTATTACATTCATATTGATATTATGTTTTTAAAATTTCATCATTTTTTATAATGAACTGCTATTTATAATCAAATATATAACAATATATACATAGTTTTTATATATTCACATATAAAAAGTTAATTATATAAATATAAATAATAAAATATATGTTGGTCGGAGTGGATACTGAAGAGGGGGTGAATTGAGTTCCAATTAAAATTTCTGTTAAAAATATTTCTCTTAAAATCCCCCTATATAAAAACAAAGTTAAACTGTAGTGAATTTATACAGATTGTAAATGTTCAATTAGTTTCTCAAAGATTGATTAGGTCTCAGTTAATTTAATCTGAAGCTCAAATTGACTTTTGAAACTAAATTACTAGTTTAGAATAAGTATAAACACTTTCTAATTTAACTATCAACGTAACTTTAAAACAAATTATATTTCAAAGTATTTAGCAGCGAAATATGAAATATATAGTATACTTATGAATTAAACTAAAATGAACAGCAGATGCAACCAAGAGGTTCAGTCTCAAGCAGAGACTTAGTCCTCTCAAACAATTTATATAAATTGATCCACACCCTGGATCGGGGTAAACAACAGTACAAAGACTGTCCAGGTTAAAAGACCTCTACCACAATTCTACATGGAAAAAGAAACAACAACGCACAGCATTCCAGATCTTACTCGACCTCTACCACTATCCATAGTGGGATTCTAGGAGTTATAGAATTTGAATGAGGATTTAAGAATCCTCCAGCTTAGCTTAGGAGACAGTGTGTGTGTAAAATAAATAGGGTATACACACTACTCCAAATGTAAATAAAAGAATCACTAGAGTAAGTATGAATGAGTTTAGAAAATATTTAGTGATTGGCAGTGCAACTCTGGACTCGTTTGATTGTTCGTAAAAGCTTCTGAGTCCTTCTCTGGTTTTTGTCTGAAAAACAGAGTGTCGTTTTCTTCCTTGGTTTTCAGGTACAGCTTATCAGCCTGAGTGCAGGGAGTGTTTGTTGTATTTCTTCACTCAAGATGCAGCTTGTGTTCTCCTCTAGAATGAGTGGATTCGTGTATGTCTAGTGCTCTCCAGGTATGGATGTATCCTTGTGTGAATTCACCACATTTCAATGTTGCTGAGCCCTTGTCTTTTTCACCCTTCGTGTTCCTTATTAGTTCCTTTACTATGATCTTCCTGTATTCACCCCCCCTTTCATCTAGGTCTTTATCTTCCATTTTATAGCTTTCAGCTCTGACAAAAAAAGAATGATTACCTTTTGCATGGGTACTAGGTATGGTTCCCTGACATTCCAACAAATATCATTAAATAACATTAACTGCATTAAAAAGCATCAAATGTAACCATTATATTAATAAATAAATAATATTCAGAGTATAGAATTTGACTTGTTCGTCAATCAATAGTAGCTCCTGTTGGTAGATGTGTACGGTGGACTTTGTGTAATAGTGACCTTCCATCGTTAGCTATTTGAACTTGTATCGGTAGCTCCTGATATCAGTATCTATTACTATGTGTATCAGTAACTTTTGGTATCGGTAGCTTTATATACCGGTGACTTCATTCTATTGGTAGCTCTTGATATATCGGTACCTTTGATTTGTATCGGTAGCTACATTTTTTATCGGTGACTCTATATATCGATAGCTCTTGGTATATCGGTACCTCTTGGTCTATCGGTAGCTCTTGGTCTATCGGAAGCTTTATGTAGCGGTGACTTTCTGTATCGGTAGCCCACTTAGTTCCAATTATTATGTGCATCGGTAGACTTATGCATATCGGTAGCTCCATTCTGTACTATCAGAAGACTTGTTATATTGGTAGTTATCTATATCAGCGACCTTGTTCAATGCTTACCGGTGGACTTGTACATATCAGTAGCTCTGTGTATCAGTTACCTTATCTTATCGAAGACTCTGTCAATCAGTAGACAAAGTTTATCGGTAGACTAATTACCGAAAGCTCTATATCAGTATCTATACACAGATCAGTGACTAACACTTATCTGTTTTATGCAAAACATATCCGATTGGGTTAGAATTAATTCAAAATTTATATAAAAAAATATAAACATTGATTAACATATTTTAAGTATTATTTTAATATTATTATCAGATAGAATGTCATAGATTGAGTGAATTGGAATATAGATAAACATTAATTGGGATTATCAAAGTATGTGAAAGCATGGATGGGATTGTCAAAATAGGTGAGGTCAACAATCTCCCTCTTTTGATAATCAAAACTTATGGTATTATAGTTTTAAAAAAAGTGAGTAATTGTATCATAGGATATATCATTAAATTCAATTATCTCATAGAAAATAGTATATTATAGAACATAATGTATCAGAGGTAGAATTAAATAAAATGATATCAGAGGAGCAAAGCATGGTAGCTCTTCCTTAGATAATATTTCTCCTCCTATGAGAATATTTCTCCCCCTTTGATACTTTGATAATATTTCTCCCCCTTTGTGATAATAAAAAAGTGGGAAACAACAAAGAGAAGAGGAAAAAAATGAGAAAGAAAAGAAATCCAATTGTATTATATGTTGCAAAAAGGTACATAGAAAGAAAAAAAAATACAAGGTATTCCTATAAAAAATACTATCCAACTATTCAATCCACATCCTCAATGTGTGATTTTCCCTTGGTATTAGAAGAGGATTCAGACTGTGTGGATGTTGGTGAAGGCTTAGGAATTCCGGAAATGATCATAGGGGGCTGAGCCACAGAAACTGTGTCTGGCCTATAATGAGGAGTTCATTGAGTGATCATAGGTGTAAGGCTTCAAATGGATTGGGCTGGAGTCATATGAACAGGAGAAGCAGTAGAGGCAGAGGCAGGTAAAGATGGAGGTACAATCACTAGCCTAGCATCGACATGAAGGAAAGGCAACAAAATATTTCTGAAATCCATAATTATTCCTACTCCTCTCTCTATAGTAGATTTGAAATCATCCTTGTTCTCCATGAATTTTTCCAAGGCTGGAGTCAATTCCCTTAGTTTTCTGACTTGCTCTCTGAAGGCCTGATTGACAAGAGGTAACTTCAGGTTTTCCAATAGAAGTTTGAAGTGATTGTTGAGTTGATGCTTGGTGTAAACCTTTTGGAAATAGGAGTCTATCTTGTCTTTCACTTCTTTCTGAGAGGCAGAATATTATCTCATATAGTCTTGGACAATCATAATTATTTCTTTATCTGAATCTCTAGTATAAATCACAACTTTTCTCAGGTCGGATCAGTCCACAGTGCCACTGGTTGATGCTGAACCAAGCTCCTCCTTCATCACAGCTCAAATCTGATTCAAATCCACTGAAGGTCTAGAAGCAACAGAACTAATAGAGAAGGTTATTATTTCCTTGAAGTTTTTTGTCAAACCACTAATAAGGTTTTTCACTTGGGAATATTGGGTGCTGACATGTTCTATCATATAGGTTTTAAAACCTTCAAAGACAGATACCATCTGCCTCACAACACTTTTGACATAGGCTAAGTCCTTGTCTGCTTGAGATTTTGAACTCATGTAAGATTATAAAGAGATAACATATTTCTTTAGAGCTTCAACATCCGCTTCCAGTCTAGATACTTGAGTTTGGAAAGTTGTAACTTCATCCACTATTTCTACCACAAAGGTTGAAATATTACAACTGAGAGAGAGTTCAAATGATTTTTCCAAATTGATTATCTCTTCAAAAAAGTAGTGCTTCAACTCAGAAATAGAAGCACTAAAGGAATATTTCATCTCATCCTTTAAGGATTAAAGGTTATCCCTGGTGATCATATCAGCAGAAGAAATTACAAAAGGTGATTATTCAGATGCTATGCTGGCCACTGAGTCATTCATAATCGATTGAATTGATGACACTAGTGAAAATTCCATCTTCCTTGTCTCTTCCACAAAACTGACCTTAATATTCTTCTTCAAATTATCCAGGTCATGCATTCTGACCACATCTTCAGGTAACAACTCAGTCTCAACATCATAAATGATCTTTGGTCTATTTAGAGATGCCTCATTATCAGAATCAGGATACTCTAATCCACAAACCACAAAACCTAGGTATTCTTCCCAATCCTCAATCTCAACAGCCACTGAAACACTTCCAAACTTGGTTTGATGCTCCCCCTCAATGGGTACATTCCCATGTACAGCAACAGCATTCTGAGCAGGTCTTTCTTCCTCAGAAGAATCTTCTACTTTCAATTCTATCTCTGCAACAGCAGGAGGGTTCTCTTGATAGGTATAGTTTCTCCCATTTCTCCTACTACATCCTTAGTAGGCACAAATGAGCTTCAAATTAATGGACTCAGACTTAAGCAGATAGAATCATAGGCTTCAGATTCATTCTCCTTTTCTTCTTCATGCTTAGGCGCTGGATGGTCTTCCTTATCAGCAGGTGTCTCTTCTTCTACTAAGGTTTCCTTTTTTAAAGATACAATTTTAGCTGCAAGACTTGGAGGTAAGTCTGGATCTCTTCCATCATCCATAGAAGTCTCTTCTTCTTTAGCCTCATCATTGTACTTAGGTTCTTCTTCATCAGGTCCTAGACCTGGATCCCTCACATCCTTAGGTCTTGAAGGATGATCCACATGATTGAATTTATCATATACCTTCTTGTCATCATTAACCCACTCTCTTCTCCATGGTTTCCAATTTATCTTCATGTATTTTCAAACTGTTCTTGTGATACAGAAGTTGTTCCTTTCTACCACTGTCTCATCTTAAGACTCATCTACCCCTTTCACTTTGATCATCACTAAGATCAACTTGGAAAAGAATAGGGCATTACTCTTTGATTTTTTCCTTATCATGTCTTCCATTTGGATCATCAGCATTCTGCACAGATTCACTTTTACACAATGTCTCAAGAGATGCAGAAGATAGATATCTTGATATCTTAAATTCGCAAAGTCCCCTCTCCTTGGTATTAAGACATACTGAACAAACTTGAACAGCAATCTGTTCTCTCCATCCATTTCAACAGCCACTACTTGTATTTGATTTCCATCACCGGTGAGCTCCTCCAGGGAAGTATCATAATAGAATATATCACTTGTAGGTGGTATAGCTTTTGAGACATATCCAGATACACCTTTGTGTGGAACCTTCAGGCATTCATCCCACTCAATAGATGAAGAAGATATCTCCTTTCCATTCACAAAAGAAATCAATTGGTTCTCATGTTCAGATTTCTCAAAGCTTACAAACTCATAAAATTGTTTCACTAGATTTGGATAGTAGGGGCCATTGTTGTTCAAAAATAAATCTACCCAATTTTGATCTCCCAACACTTCGAGCAATAACGATTTTCTAGGCAACAACCATTCCCCACACAGCTCTTTTTCAATCACAATAACTCTATTCTGGAAATGAGGGTTCACTGGTTGCCTACCCGTCCCAGTTCTACCAACACTACCACTTTCTTCTGGCTCGGACTTCTGCTTCTTTGCATTCAACTCATCAGTGTCATCTCTAATGGTAAGGAGTTTGGTTTTTTCCATCTCTGGTTCGAGAGATTTAGGGTTTTAGAGAGATTTGAGAGCTAAGGTTTAAGGGTAAAGGGTTTGAGACTCAGTGGATTGAGAAGTATCTAGGACTTTGTTTTTATCATTTAGGAATCATAAAGTAAATAACTAAAATGAAATAAAGTAAAAACGATCAGATTTTGGTGGCAGAAAGAAGTTTAAAACAGCACACTCATCGGTAGGGTTTATCGGTGAGAATTCCTATCAGTGAGGTCCATCGGTGAGGTTACATCAGTGAGGTTACATCGGTGAGGTTACATCGGTGAGGTTACATCGGTGAGGTTACATCGGTGAGGTTACATTGGTGAGGTTACATCGGTGAGATTACATCGGTGAGGTTACATCGGTGAGGTTACATCGGTGAGGTTACATCGGTGAGGTTACATCGGTGAGGTACCTACCGATCAAGGTTAATCATTCCCAACTCATGACTAATGTAACTTAACCTATCCGAACTTAAAGTTTTGGTGAAAATGTTAGCTAATTGATGTTCAGTACCTATAAATTCAAGAGTAATATCACCCTTTTGGTAATTATCTCTCAAGAAATGGTTCCTTACATCAATGTGTTTGGTCCTAGAGTGAGATACAGGGTTCTTTGAAATGATTATTGCACTAGTGTTATCACAGTTGATAGAAAAATGCTTAAAATCATATCCATAATCCAAAAGAGTGTGTTTCATCCACAGAATTTTTGCACAGCAACTACCAGCAGCTATATAATCTGCTTTGGCAGGGGACAAAGCTACATAATTCTGCTTTTTACTACACCAAGATACTAAGGATTTTCCCAATAAATGACATTTTCCAGATGTGCTTTTTCTTTCCAACTTGCAACCAGCAAAGTCGGCATCTGAATAACTCATTAACTCAAAGGATTGTCCTTTTGGGTAAAACAAACCTATGTTTACAGTATGTTTAAGATTTTTGAAAATTCTTTTAACAGCAAGTAAATGAGATTCTTTTGGATTATCTTGAAATCTTGCACACATACACACACTAAACATAATATCTAGTCAACTAGTAGTAAGGTAAAGTAAGCTTCCAATCATACCTCTGTAATTGGTTTGATCCACTGATTTCCCAGTTTCATTTTCATCTAATTTACAAACTGTACTCATAGGAGTATCACTTTCTTTAATACTATCCAAACCAAAACGTTTTAAAATATCCTTTGGATATTTAATTTGATTCAAGATAATACCATTTTCATTTTGAAAAACTTGAAATCCAAGAAAATATTTAAGTTCTCTCATTAAACTCATTTCAAATTCATTTTCAATACTTTTTGAAAAATTAGTACATAAAGCATTTTTAGTAGATCCAAAAATAATATCATCAACATATATTTGTACTATCAAAACATCTTAAGAAATTATTTTAATAAAAAGAGTTGTATTATCAATCCCTTTAGTAAAACTTTTTAAAATAAGAAAATTACAAACTCTATCATACCAAGATCTTGGAGCTTGTTTTAAACCATATAAATCTTTAGAAAGTTTAAAAACTCGATTTGGAAAATGAGGATTAGTAAATCCCTGTGGTTGTTCAACAAAAACATCTTCAATTATAAAACCATTTAGAAAAGCACTTTTGACATCCATTTGATATAACTTGAAATTAAAATGAGCAGCATAGGCAAGTAAGATCCTAATAGCTTCTAATCTAGATACAGGGGAAAAGGATTCCTCATAGTCTATACCTTCCTCTTGACTATATCCTTGTGCAACTAACCTAGCTTTGTTTCTTACTATATTTCCAGATTCATCAACTTTGTTTCTCAAAACCCATTTAGTGCATATTGTCAAAGTGTCCTTGGGTCTGTCAACTAATTCCCAGACTTTGTTTCTTTCAAATTGATTTAACTCTTCTTGCATAGCCATTACCCTAAATTCATATTTGATTGCATCATTGACATTTTTAGATTCTAGATGTGAAAGAAAGGATTGATGTTCAACCTAGTTTCTTAGAGAAGCTCTAGTCTATGTCCCTCTATCAAGATTACCAACAAAAGAATACAAAGGATGATTCTTTAGAATCCTAGTTGATCTAGTAAAGGTAGGACTAGAAATTTATGGTTCATCTATAAGTTCGGGTTCTATAGAAGAAGATTCTGGAGTATGTCCATAACTGGATATTTTTACAGCAGGTTCTTTAGTTTTATCATTAAGGTCCAAAACAGTCAAATCTTCTTCAAGATTTTCAAGAGAGGTTTTAGGCTCATGTGGATTAGTTTTATCAAACTTTATGTGAACAGATTATTCCACACATTTAGTTCTTTTGTTAAAGACTCTATAGGCTTTTCTAGTTAAATAATAACTAAGAAAAATTCCTTCGTCACTCTTAGAAGCAAACTTGTTTAGATTATACTTTGTATTAAGGATAAAGACTTTGCATCCAAAGACTCTAAAGTAACTAACATTGGGTTTTCTATTATTCCATAGTTCATATGGAATATTCTTGAGAACATTTATAATCAAGACTCTATTAATAATATAACAAGTTGTATTCATGGCCTTAGCCCAAAAATAAATAGGCAGATCATACTCATTAAGCATAATTCTTGAAATTTCATGAAGGGTTATGTTTCTTCTTTCTACAACAACATTCTATTAAGGTTTCCTAGGGGAAAAAAGTTATTACTATAGCCATTATGTGAGAAATAAGATTCAAACTCTTGATTTTCAAACTCATGGACATGATCACTTCTCAGTGTCTTAATCTTAAGTCCACTAAGGTTTTCTACAGACTTGGAGTATTTAAAAAATTAAGAAGAAACTTCACTTTTTTGAGCTAAGAAGTATACCCACGTATATCTAGAAAATTCATCTACTAAGACATAGACATAGTGCTTCCCATTTAAACTAGAAACTCTAGAAGGTCCAAAAAAGTCCATGTGAACCAACTCGAGAGGTTGAGAAGTTGAAACTTCTTTATTTGATTTAAAAGAAACTTTATGTTGCTTTCCATTTTGACAGGGATTAAAAACTTTGTCATTTGGGAATTCAATCTTAGGTAGGTCTCTAACTAAGTTCTTCCTAGTCAGTTTTCTAAGTGAATGGATGTTTTAGTGTCCTAATCTTCTGTTCCAAAGCCAAGACTCTTTATAAAAAGCATTTAAACAAAGTAACATTTTTCTTAGCTAAATAATTCAGATCAACAGCATAAACATTTTCATTTCTCAAGGAAGAAAATACTAAAACATTATTAAAATTAAAAAAATTACAAGAATCATTTTCAAACATAACATTAAATCCATCATCACATAACTGATAAATACTTATCAAGATTTATTTTAATCCATCGACAAATAGAACTTTGGAAATTAAAACTGAGTTAGTGTTACCAATTTTGCCTAGGCTGATGATTTTTCCTTTAGAATTATCACCAAAGGTGACATAGCCTCTATCAACCTTTATTAAGCTTTTAAAGCATGAGTAATCTCCAGACATGTGCCTTGAACATCCACTTTCCAAGTACCATACTTTCTTGTGAGAACTCTTCAAGAAGGTCTCCTACAAAACAGGTTTAGATAGAAAATGATTTTGGTACCCATATCTTCTTGGGTCTAGACATGTTAGCAATCAAAGATTTAGGTACCCAGATTTGTCTTATGGGTCTCATATAATGAATAGATTCAACAGATTTTGAAAGATAAAATTTATTTGATCTATAAAAATGTGAGTAACTAGGTGAGGCATGTGAATTTCCAGAATTAGAACAAGCAAATTTTGTCCAGATTTAGGAATAAATCGATTTTTTGTAAATTGTCTCTGTCCAAGTTGGTATCCCAAACTAGTATTGTACTTTGGTGCCACTTGTTTACCTAACATTTGAGTAAGTGTATCTTTTCCCTTTTTTAACTTTTCTATGTCCTTTCTAAGTTTCTTATTAGACATTTTTAGTTCATTATTTTCCTTCAATAGTTGATCATTATTTTCTTTTTCTATATCAAGGGAAGATTTAACATTGGAAGTGAGAGCATGATGTTTATTTAATGACTTATATTTGTCCTTAAGTTCATTACATGTTTCTTCTAGAATGTTACAATATTTAGATAATTCATCTTTAGTCCTGTCTTCAGAATCAGAATCAGATTCTGCATCATCTCCAGAATAATATAAATTTAAAACAGGAGTATCTAGGGTTACCTCAGATGTGTTGGTCATGAAACACATGTTGGCATGATTCTTTTCAGAATCAGAAACTTCAGATTCAATTGTGTTGTCTTCTGAAGCACTCCAAGTAGCTTTCATAGCTTTCTTGTACTTCTTGTCCTTATAATCATATTTCTTTTTCAATTTTAATTTCGTACAATAAGCCTTGATGAGTCCTTTCCTCTTACATTCATAGCAGACTATATCATATTCCTTATCAGATTTATTACAATCCTTCTTCCACTTACCTTTATTGTTATAATTAACTTTTTAGTTTGATTTTCTGAAGAATTTCTTCTTCCTGTAGAACTTCTTAAATCTCCTGGGTATTTGAGCCATTTCCTCATCACTGTCAGAGTCTGAACTTTCACTTGTTGAACTTTCAGTAGGTACATGCATTTTCTCCTTGTATTTTCTCTTTGAAGTAGTAGAATTGAATGCCACGGATTTTCTCTTGGGTTCATCATCTTCTTCTTTATTCACTTTAAGTTCTTCCTCATACATCATAAGCTTACCTATTAATTCTTTAACAGACTGTTTACTAATGTCGCATGATTATCTAATGGAAACAGATGTGCCTCTCCGTCTTTCTAGCAGACATCTTAATATCCTCATAATTTGTGCCTTTGTTGGAACAGCCTTTTCAAGAGAGCTCATAGTATTTACAATCTCGTTGAACCTGATATACATGTCAAAAATGGGTTCATCAGATTTCATTTTAAAATTATCATATTTAATAGTATATGTATTCAATCTCATTTCTTAAACATTGGTTGTTACTTCATGGGAAATATCCAAAGTGTCCAATATTTCATAAGTAGTTTTGCAAGAAGATATTCTATTAAACTCTATATCTCCTAAAGCACAATACAGGGAATTCATAGCTTTACAATTTTTATTTTAAGCAGTCTTTGTAGGTTCATCCCAAGTAGTTCTATCAGTTTCTGGAATTTTATATAGAGACTCTATAGCAGTCCAAATATCAAAACCCATACTTTCCAAATGAATTTTAATCTTAAGTTTCCACTAGGAATAGGTTGTACCATTAAAGAAAGGTGGCCTATTAGTAGCAGCACCTTCTAGTCTATTGTCCATAACTAGATTTTATAAAATATATTAACAAGATAAAATTTAGAACTAACAGAAATTTAAGATCTTTACAATGCAACTAAAATCACAGTTGAAAAACAGAATGTTTTGAAAACTTGTATTAATAAAAACCTCTAATACCAAATGTCGGTCGGAGTGGATACTCAAGAGTGGGGTGAATTGAGTTCCAATTAAAATTTCTCTTAAAAATATTTCTCTTAAAATCCCCTCATTTAAAAACAAAGTTAAACTGTAGTGAATTTATATAGATTGTAAGTGTTCAATTAGTTTCTCAAAGATTTATTAGGTCTCAGTTAATTTAATATAAATCTTAAATTGACTTTTGAATCTAACTTACTGGTTTACAATAAGTATAAACACTTTCTAATTTAACTATCAAAGTAACTTTAAAACAAATTATATTTCAAAGTAGTTAGCAGCGAAATATGAAATATATAGTATACTTATGACTTAAACTAAAATGCACAGCAGATGTAACCAAGAGGTTTTTTCTGAAGTCGAGACTTATTCCTCCAAACTATTTATATAAATTGATCCACACCCTGGATCGGGGTAAACAATAGTGCAAAGACTACCCAGGTTCAAAGACCTCTACCATAGTTCTACGTGAGAAAACAAACAACAGCTCACAGTTTTCCAGGTCTTACTCGACCTCTACCACTATCCACAGTGGGATTCAAGGAGTTATAGAATTTGAATGAGGATTTAAGAATCTTCCATCTTAGCTCCGGAGACAGTATGTGTGTAAAATAAATAGGGTACACACACTACTCGAAATGTAAATAAAAGAATCACTATAGTAAGTATGAATGAGTTTAGAAAATCTTTAGTGATTGGCAGTGCAACTCTGGACTTGTTTGATTGGTCGGAAAAGCTTCTAATTCCTTCACTGGTTTTTATCTGAAAAATAGAGTGTCTTTTTCTTCCTTGGTTTTTAGGTTCAGCTTATCATCCTGAGTGCATGATGGGTTTGTTGTAGTTCTTCACTCAAGATGCAGCTTGTGTTCTCCTCTAGAATGAGTGGCTTCGTGTATGTCCAATTCTCTCCAGGTATGGATGTATCCTTGTGTTAATTGACCACGTTTAAATGCTATTGAGCCCTTGTCTTTTTCACCCTTCGTGTGCCTTCTTAGTTCCTTTACTATGATCTTCCTGTATTCACCCCCCTTTCATCTTGGTCTTTATCTTCCCTTTTATAGCTTTCAGCTCCGGCAAAAAAAGAATGATTACCTTTTGCATGGGTACTAGGTACAGTTCCCTGACATGCCAACAGATATCATTAAATAACATTAACTGCATTAAAAAACATCAAATGTAACCGTTAGCTTAATAAATAAATAATATTGAGAGTATAGAGTTTGACTGGTTGGTAAATCATTAGTAGCTTATATTGGTAGATGTGTATGGTGGAATTTGTGTAACAGTGACCTTCCATCGGTAACTCTTTGAACTTGTATCGGTAGCTCCTGATATCGGTAGCTCTTACTCTGTGTATTGGTAACTTTTGGTATCGGTAGCTTTATATATCGGTGACTTCATTCTATCGGAAGCTCCTGATCTATCGGTAGCTCTGCTTTGTATCGGTAGCTTCATTCTGTATCAGTGACTCTGTATATCGGTAGCTCTTGGTATATCGGTAGCTCTTGGTCTATCGGTAGCTTTATGTAGCGGTGACTGTCTGTATCGGTAGCTCGCTTAGTTCCAGTGATTATGTGTATCGGTAGAATTATGCATATCGGTATCTCTATTCTGTACTATCAGAAGACTTGTTCTATTGGTAGCTATCTGTATCGGTGACCTAGTTCTATTCTTACCGGTGGACTTGTACATATCGGTAGCTCTGCGTATCGGTGACCTTAGCTTATCAGTGACTCTGTCTATCGGTAGACTAATTACCGGCAGCTCTATATCAGTAGCTATACGCAGAACAGTGATTAACACTTATTTGTTTTATGAAAAACATATCCGATTGGGTTAGAATTACTTCAAAACTTATATAAACAAAGATAAAAATTGATTAACATATTTCAAGGATTATTTTAATATTATTATCAGATAGAATTTCATAGATTGAGCGAAGTAGAATATAGATAAACATTAATTGGGATTATCAAAGTATGTGAAAGCATAGTTGGGATTGTCAAAACAGGTGTGGTCAACTATATATTTACATATAAAATATATTAGCTTTATCTAAATAATAACTAATTTCCATTTTATTTAAAATAGAAATATATGAATATTTATATACCTATATATTAATCTAACTATATATATATATATATATTAATCTAACTATATATATATATATATATATATTAATATAACTACATATATATATTAATATTACTATAAATATATATATTAATATCACTATAAATATATATATTAATATCATTATAAATCTATATATTAATATAACTATATATATATTAATATAACTATATATATATATATAAATATATATTACTATCTGAATAAATATAACTAAATATATATATATATATATATATTAATATAACTATATATATATATATATTAATATAACCATATATATATATTACTATACGAATAAATATAACTATATATATATATATAAATACAGATATATATTATTATAACTATATATATTAATATAACTATATATATATTAATATAAATATATATTACTATATGAATAAATATAACTAAATATATATATATATATATATCATGAAATGGAAAACAAATCAAAATAGAGGAGTGGTAAGGGCTTAGGCGCGCAGGGGGGTCTCGAGTTCAAATCCTGGTGGAGGCAGGGGCGCGCGCGCATGGATGAATATGGCAGCAAGTGCTGATAAAGGGTGAAGGGGTGTGTGGGGAACTCTAGGGGGGTAGAAAATCACTATAAAAGGGGGGGCTCAATCACTATAAAAGCCCCCCTGATTAGCAGTATTTTTTTAATTTTTTTTAATTTTTTAATTTTTTTAACTTTTATCAGTGATTTTAAATAAGCGCTGATAAAAGTGGTCCTTTATCAGCACTAAAATGAAAGCGCTCATAAAGGGGTCTTTTATCAGCGCTAAAACAAAGCGCTGATAAAGGACCCGTTTATCAGGGCTTTGTTTTAGTGCTGATAAACGACCTCTTTTATCAGTTTTTTTTTAGCGCTGATAAAAGGGGTCTTTATCAGCGCTTTTTGGAGCGCTGATAAAGGGTACGCCCCCCCCCCCCCCCCAACCCCCCCCCCCCCCCCCCCCGCCCTCTTATCTTCACCGGCATTAACAGAACTTTTCTAGCACTGTTAAAGTCCATTTTTAGCGCTGATAAAAGCTATATTTGTATAAGTGTACCCAATGATCTTGATTTAATTTTTATATTTAATTTTCTTGTTCTAAATTAAATTGGTAAAAATTAATAATTTTGGTGTACTTGAAGATTCATATTGGAAGACGACCAAAGTGGGCCTTGAACTAATAACATTCTGGACGATGTGAACAGGACAACAACCCAATAAAACTAATGTATCGGCCCTGATCCAAGCCCAATAATTCTGAAACTTGAACTGAAGATAGAGGAAATAAATGGTAAAATTTAATCCAACATTTAAAGGAGATTATTTGGATGTTTAAATAGATTTCAAGGTAGCCCAAGTTGGTGAAAAATTTTCGGGCAAGATTATGTGGTCCAGAAACACATCACACCAATTTAAACATATCTAAAAAACCAGAAACTATTTTGGTCTAAACATTTACATAATGTTAGGAGTCATCAGGGGGTCCATTTTATTCTTCTATTTCCAACTCTAATTCAGCTATATAGATGGTCATTTAGGCGCCTCTTTTAGGTGGATGCAAGTTAGATGCCACTTTGGATTAAGGATAAAGAAGTATGCTCTCCCTTACTTTCCACCACCATAGGCCTACCATACTCAGGTAGAATTCTTTTTACTATTGGTAGCTTGACCCATGCCTCTTTAAATTCCTATTTTAGGTAGTGTTGATGAATAATTTTATCATCTTTTTTGCTTTTTTTTAATTTTAATTGTATCCTGCGATTTTGTTGCCTTGAGTTTTTCTTTCTCGTGAAAGTTTCTCAATTCACCTTAGTTTCTTAATAAAAGTTATTCTTCTCCTCTTATTATTTTTGTCTTCATATCATGTTGAGACCATTGGATCAAGGTGCGAATTTATTCATACCAAACCATGTGAAATTATCACACAATGGTGGAGTGATCATTATTTCATTGTCTTTTTTTACTTCTTGAATTCCTCCCTCATGAGTCTACTTTTCGCTTCCATTGAAACTGTAGCATCAAGGGAGGGATAACCAACTTATGGTTTGATCCAAGGGAGTATAAAGGGGAAGTATTTGATGTTATTTATCTCTTCATTAATGTATAATGACTTCTTTTAATTGATATTTTTTATGGTCTTTAAACTTCTTCGTCCTTGTTGAATTTAAGGACACACACTTCAAGTGCTTTTACGAACCTTTACCTTGGAGTGCTCAAAACATTGATCCTCCAAGTGTATAGGTGATTAGTATTAGGGTTTGTAGGTATTAAACTAGTAAGTGATTATGGTTTTTGATCTTCTTAAATGAACTCATCATAAATATAAGAAATTGAAATAGTTGAAAAATGAATGCATCCAATCCACCTCAAGTGATAACCTAGAATAAACTCATTCTTTTAAATTGAATTCACTTAAGTCTCTTATTGTTTGCTTAAACCCATATAAAATCAACCCAATTTCTCCACTTTATATCCAAAAAAATCCATATAATGTACATGTCTATAGGTTACTTCTTAGGTCTATGAGGATTCGACAACCCAAGCTAACTACAAGCGACCGCTTAACCCTAAAATCTTGGGTAAATTTGGGTGAGACGACTCTTTCTACTGAGATTTTTTTTTTAATCTTATTTTATCAAGTAAAATATTAGAACTTGTATACCTTGAACAGGTTGGTTTTAAAGTAAAGAAAATGTAAGGAACTCAATTCACACCCTTCTTGAGTTTTTAGTTATCCATTCTCTGGGAAAACAATTATTATCAGATCTCATGACTATTTATTTCATAGTTTTCAAAGGTTGATGTCCAAAGATATTATTTCAAATGGATTATATGGGTGATAATAGAGAATTTATGTCTATGGTTAGATATCCTAACTTTAATAGTGAAAATTATTGTTGTAGGAAAGTGTGAATAATTATTTATTTTAATAACCCTAGCATAAAGTTTTATCTTAACGGAGTGAAGCCTTATGAAATTACAATGCACAACCAAAAACTTTTGATTTTGATACTGAATTAAGTTATGATCTAAATACTAATTCCATAAATTAAATAATATATTAATTAGGTCCATATGAGTTTAATCAGGTATCCCAATGTCAAACAGCACATGAGATGTAGTCTACTATAAAAAATTTTTAGGAGGGTACATGAAATTTTAAGGCTTTTATATAAGATACTGCCAAACATAAGTTTGACACCTTCAAAATTACTAAAGGGTAAATAATTACTCATCTAAATGGAATAATCACTGAGATTGTGAATAATTTTTCTCCTCCATGAACACAAATTAATAAGCATGATCAAGAATTGAAAGTTATAATAGTTTTACAACCTAACTGGAGTGGAATCTCAAATACCATTAGACAATCCATAGAGGTTAATAATTTTAAAATAAATATAGATTTGGAACACTTATGATGTATGAACCTAAAATGGAAGGTTGAGATGGATAATATAAAGTGGTTAATAAAAAATGATTTTTTGAAGGTTTCTACTTTTAAAGATGAAAAAAATAAGAAATATATATAGATTTATGAGACATATTAATAAGAAGATTCATTAAGAAATTTTAGATCAAATGATGAACATGCACGGATTTCATAAAAGTTTAAAAAGTTCTATAACAAGAGAAGTGGATTGTGAAGACCCTTTAACAAGTAAAAGAATTAGGTTACAATAATAATTAATTGATATTATATGAGGGGAAAAAACTTGGACATATTAATCAAGAATATCTATAACTTAATGAAAATAAATTTTTTGATAAAAGTACTTCAAAAAGACTGGATATAAGAAGAAATACAAGAAGGATATGAAGGCCACTGGAGTGCCTCTAAGACTCAAGAAAATGTACATCTTTAAAATCTAAATCTAAATCATTTAATCAAAATACCAATATATTTTTCAGGAAACATTCATATGAGGTACATTCTTATTATTCTTATGAGCATGATTGTGAATCAAAATATTAAAATTTCTCATATAAAGATATAAATGAATATTATACCATGTTAGATACTAAGTATGAAAGATTAAAAAAGAAAAACAAATCTCTCAGTAATTATCATAACAAAATTATTAATTAATAATAGTTACTAAACAAAAAAATAAAATTTATAAGATCAGTTAAAAAATTCTATATCATTAGTAACTGAACAAGTTAGCACAATTAATAACCTATAGAAGGATTTTAAAAACAAAAAAAAAATATTTTTCAAGTGTTTTTATGAAGGATGAATTACCTAAATAAAATATTCCATAAAAAAACTTAATATGGAAGGATTTGGAATAGAAAGTCTATCTAAAAGGCCCAAATTTTATAAAAACTTTTTCATATCTAGTTATAAAAAAACCTATCCAATATTACTTATTTTCACTAATGAGAGATTGTAAATTATTCCAATATCTTTAATCTAAAAAATCCTAAAATCTTTGGAACTTAAATTGGTTTTACTATAAATTGTTTCTCAAAATTTCTTCCTAATCTTTATAGACAACGCAAACTGATTTAGATCCCCAAGTATTTAGTAGCTAACATTGTTATACCCAACATTTTTTGAGTACCAAAAATTATTTTTGTTTCATCCATTATTGTATAGAACTATCCATATAAAAAAAATGAAAAATGGCTTATGGACAGTGGTTGTTCAATTCATATAAGTGAATATTTATCAAAATTTCACTCATTATCTAAGATTTATGGAGGTTATGTTACATTTGGTGATAATGAAAAAGGGAATATTATTGGCATTAGATCATTTAGAAATGTACAATATATTCTCATCAACAAAGTAATTTATGTTGAAGGATTAAATCTTAACCTGATAATTATTTCTTAACTTTGTAATTATGGTTATTCGGTTGATTTTTCTAACAACGCATGTTTAATTTTCAAGTAAAAATATATCAAATTTAAATAACGATGAATAAATAATGTCTATACTTTAGATATTAACACTTTGTGAAGAAAAATGTAAATTTTTTGAATGATCAGATTGATGAATCATGGATTTGTCATAGAATACTTGGACATTATAGTATTCATTAATTGAAAAAGTTATTTAAAATACATTTGATTTCTGATTTTCCAGATCTTCAATTGGTTAAAAAGAAAGTATGTGATTCATGTCAAATGGAAAATTAACCCAAGTCATGTTTCAAACTAATTAAAGAAGTTTCTATATATAGACATATGGTGCTTATACAAATTGATTTTTTTAAACCTCCTAAAACTACAAGCCTTAATTGAAAATCATTTGTTTATGTATTGAAAGATTATTTTTAATATTTACATGGGTTTACTTTTTAAAACATAAAATTGAATCTTTTTATATTTTTATTAACTTATCTAAACTTGTAAAAAATGAAAAAAAAAATCATAAAATGTGTCATTGAGAAGTGATCATGGAAAAGAATTTTAGAATTATGAATTTAATTCATATTTATCAAAAAAAGTATTAAACATGCATTTTTCAACTAGAACACCTAAATAGAATGGTTTTTTTGAATGGAGTAAGAGGACCTTGCAAGAAATATCTAGAACAATATTAGGTGAGTATAACATGTCCACTTATTTTTGTGTTGAAGTTGTAAATATATCATGTTTTTTCATTAAATGAGTTTTAATAAGTACTATCTTAAACAATACACCTTATGGTTTATGGAATAATAGAAAACTAGAGGTTGGTTACTTTAAAGTAGTTGGATACAAGGTTTACATCTTAAACACCAAGGAAAATATTGGTAAGTTTGATCCAAAAGCTAATGAAGGTATCTTCTAAAGTTATTCTACTAATTCCAAAGCTTATAGTGTTTTCCATAAATGTTCAAGGACTATTGAAGAATCAACTCATGTGAATTTTCATGAAAGTGGTTATTTTGACCACAAAATGGATCAAACTAGTCAGATGAGTGATTTTCATAAGGACATGAGACCCAAACCTCTTTTTAACAATAATAAGGATGATGATTTGAAACATTATTATATTTAACCAAATCATGTAAGGTTTGATACTAGTTAACCAAAAAGTGTGTTGTCTAGAAAACCTAGAAACGTTAAATACCATACTCTAGAAATAATTATATAAATTTTAGAAGGATTTAGAACTAGAATAAATATAGGAAATCTAGTATAATTATCTAATTTTTTATCTTATCTAAAAACTAGAACTGTAGAAGAATAATTTACTAATGAAAGTTGGGTTTTAGCTATGAAAGATGAGTTAAATAAATTTAAGAGGAATAGGGTATGGAAATTTTTTGATAAAACCTATGAATAAATTGTCACTATAACAAAATGAGTAATTATAAACAAACAAGATGATCAAGGTTTGAACACTAGAAATAAATCTAGACTAGTTACAAGTGGTTACAATCAAGAAGGAAAAGACAATAAAGAGACTTTTTGCCCTATTTCTATGTTAGAATCCATTAGGATCATTTTAGAATATTCATATTCTATTAATATTAAATTATATCATAGGGATGTTAAATATTCATTTATAAATGTATTTTTAATGGAAGAATTTTATTTTGAAAAACCTCCAAGTTTTGAAGACCCACACCTTCAAAAATCTATTTTTAAACTTACCAAATAACTTCACGGACTTAAAAAAACACATAAAACATGGATTGAGAGATTAATCTCTTTTTTTTATCAAATGGTTTTTCAGTTGGAAAGGAAGAACCAATATTATTTATGAAAAGTTCATCTTTGGATATTTTTTTGGTAAAAATATATATTGATGATGTTGTTTTTGGGTCAACAAACCAAAAAATGTGTAATTATTTTTCAATATTATACAAAGGTAATTTTAAATTAATATTATGGGTGAGTTAAAATACTTTCTAGGATTTCAAATTTTTCAAAAAAAAAGAGAAATTTTTTGAAACAAATAAAATGCATACTTTATTTTCTTTAAAATTTTTGACTTGAAAAAAGTAATACTTACTCAAAACTTATGAGATCTAATATCAATATTGATATAGATGAGGCCAGAAAACCGGTTGAAAAAAAATTGTATAGGGGAATCATTGGAAGCTTAATTTATTTTACAACAAGTAGACTAGAAGTTGTGTTTTCAGTGTAACTTTGTGCAATATTTCAATCTAATCCCAAAAAAATATCATTTAAATGATACTAAAATGATTTTAAGATATCTAAAAGGAACTATGTCTCTTTCTATAATTTTACAAAAAAATACCTTTAATTTTAATTTAACTTCATATTTGGATATTGATTTTGGTGATGTAGACTAGATAGGAAAAGCACCTTAAGAACTTTCCATTTTAATGGTAAATCTCTTGTATCATGGTCAAGTAAGAAATAGAAGTCTTTAGAAATATCAATGGTTGAATATAAATATATTATAGTATGAAGTTATTGTTCATATGTTTTTTGGATAAAACACACCCTAATGTTGATATATCTCAAGAATTTTTTTCCATAAAAAATAAATTAGTACATATTTTTACTCAATCATTTTTAACTGACAGATTTGATTTTATCAAATATGCATTGGGTTCATTTAACTTTGATCAATTTTGTTTTAATATTACTTATTTAGTTTCATGAATTTATAATTAAGTAAATATTTTACTTTTTGATATTTTTATAGTAATTTTTAAGTACTATTCACATCAAAATAGGAAAATTCACCTAGTTTTTTTAGGATTTATCTATACATCACATTGCAAAGACCTTCGATAACTATAAAACAAAACAAGGAAAGTAAGTTCTATATGTGAAAACATTAAAAACCAATGAATCTTAATCTTTATGATATTATGACCTCTCTTCCCTAACCATCCAATATTCCAAACCCCTTTCTAAAATTAAGAAATACAAAAGAACAAATGTTGATACCTCTATAAAAGTCAAATATCCCAGACAATCAGAAAAGTTTTGAGATGAAGATAAAAATATTTCACTTGGTTAGATGGTAAAGATATGTTACTTAAGAAGGTCATAAATCATAAAGGATGTTAATTTATCTTTGATAAGAAAATAATGGGGTTTTTTATGAAAAATAAGTTTTAAAGTTTAATGAGACGAGTGTATTTTATTTCCATTACAATAAAGATATGGTTACAGTGACTATTAATAAAAAATATATAACTTCATTCAGAGTGGTTGAAGCTTTAAAATTTTCTCTTGAATGTCATTATGAATTTATTACTTCCCTGGCTTGTATAGATAAGGTAAGTTCATCGTAAATGATAAAGTATTTATTCATAATGGTCTATGTTGAAAATAATCTAGTGAAAGAATTTGAACTTGAGAGAAAGGTTCGTGTAAAATTCATTAAGTTTGTTATTGCGTAACAAAATAATGAGCTTGAAAAAGTTCTTTCCTAATATGTTACATTATTATATCTACTTATGATTAAGAAACCTATGAACTTTTTATAATACATTTTGATTTATATGTGTCATATTCAAAATAAGTCAGTGTATTTTAATCCATTTTTAAGGATGTTGACCTTCATTTTCTTTAAAGTTAATGTATTTTTGGATGACACCACTATAATGTATTGTCACATACAAACAGTGTTGTATAAAAGTGTATTGAGACAAAGTGGTTTTGATAGGATTTTTTCTTTGAATAAGATTTTTCCCATTAGTTCAAAAGAAAAAATTGAGATAGAACCTGCTACTAGTCAAGAGGAATCATCTCAAATGATAGTTTCTAGTGATATTATTGCTCAAACACCAACAAATGTTCCAATTTCTATGGAAGAACTATTGAATATTATGGATATTTGGGATGTTCTAGACAATGAAACTCTTTCGTAAAGGAAAATAAGAGTGAGAGTTATTTTTCAATATAGGGAATTAACTCCTCCAAAAGTTAACTCATCCCCTTCTCTCACAATAGTTCAACTTTATCTCATTAATATTTTCTCTATTAGAGAAAAATTACTCTTGTTCATTATATATTGGTTAGTGCTGGACAAGAAATTATCACCTCAATAGTATCAGGTGTTATCCCAATTTTCAAGTATCTCTATCTAGAGAGACAAGGCATAAAATTAGAATAGAATCTGTTGGTTTCAGAGAAGTATCTGATGTTAGTGAAAATAAATAGGGTGATGATAATACAAGTTTGTAAGTTCATCAAGATGAATTCTCTCCTATTCATACAGTGCATACAAGTATAGAAATTACCAAAAAATAATTGGATACTGCTGATGAAAGATCATGATAGAGTTATTCTGAATTGATGTCTAATGAGGAATCTTTGAAAAATAAATTGGTTGATCCCATAGGTGAAATCAGGACTCATCATGTAAAATTCATTTAAAAATATGATGTTAGGGAATTAATTTTGTTAGTACAACTATATTTAAAGGAATATACTGGAGAATTTTGAAATTAAGTGGATATATAATCAAAATTAAAAGGATTGTATTAGGATATAGACATGATGACTTCCACCATTGCTTCCATGTAATGCGATCTTCTTTATAGAGATATAATTCAAGATCTTAAAAGTGACATGATTACTGAATTTAGAAGGATGGCTACATTTTCGCAAAGCTCTATCCTATCTATTAATCAATCTCAGTAGAAAATCATTTTATTATCAAAATACAAAGTTCCATACATTTAGAATATTTTGTTTAAGTGAAAAAGGATATCAAATTTATTATCATAGGATTGAAAAGAATGGATGGGTCACTGGAAAATAATTTCTAATTACTTGAGAATAAATTCAAAAAATTGAATCAATTTGTAGTAAACAATTTAAATATAGAATATTCTGAAGAAGAAGAAGAATAATTAGAGAAGGAATGTGTTTTTGATAAACCACATAATAATCAGTTATATGAAATAGGAAAGGAAATAGTTTTTGTTAATTGTCCATTTGGATTGTAATAAAATCAATTTGCATCATTGATGAGGTTAGTTATAAGTCATTCCAGGATAGGAGAATTACAAAATATCTTTGGAAATTTTTCTTAGAGAGTCTGGAATAGTTTTATGACTCTCCTATACTATTTAAAAATGATATAGTCAGGGGTATTGAAGCATGTACAAAGTATTTTTTTAAAATTTTAAAGTGTTGTTTGATAGTACCTCTTATTGAGAACTATCATTACTCTATATCTCATAGACTCGAGGAGATTTTAGATCCATATAAAATCTATTTAAGGTAAAATATCATGTTTAAAAAATTAGTTTAATTTTATATACCAAAATCCACTTCTAATATATTATTTTTCCTTGTAAATTTCTTGGATAGGGTAAAAGAATAACAAGATTCTCTCAAAATTTAGCACACCTTAATAAGGATCACTTGAATCGATTAAGTTGGACTTATAAAATCTTTAATCACTTTGGCCGATGTTTTTGGATAAAGTGATGATGCTA
Source organism: Viscum album (assembly GCA_963277665.1). Lineage (NCBI taxonomy): Eukaryota > Viridiplantae > Streptophyta > Magnoliopsida > Santalales > Viscaceae > Viscum > Viscum album. The sequence goes on from OY728137.1 coordinate 279,803,642, forward strand.
TAATGCCTAAATCCTCCTTAACTATTGGAAAACCAAAATTGTACAAAATAACCCCTCTAAAAAATCACTTTCCACCTTTGAATTGAAATACTTTTAGGATTTTCATATTTAGTTTAATGGATCCTCAAAAACATTTCGATGATTACATGCATATATTTCATGCTTTTATGACTTTCTTTCTCTCATTAGTATTGTGTTTTATAGTGGATGTGTTTATCTATATTCTCAATGTTTTTTATATTTTAGTCATATAATTTATTCAATTATCCTATTTTATGTTTCTTGAATATTTTTTGATTTTATTTCATTATTTAAAAATTTCTACTACGCAATACTTTTATCAATACAACTTCATGCCAAATTGTGTTCACATTCAGTGTTTTTAACTATTTACACTTGTCAGGTACCATATTGATTGTATTATTGTTTCCTTATCCTTTTTATTTATGGTATCAAAAAAAGGGGGAGAATAAAAAGGATAATACAAAAAATAAAATCTATTTTAAAGATTCTTTCATTAAATTTTTATTTGAGGATACAAGGGATAATAGAAAAATTAAAATATATTTTAAAGACTATTTCATTAATTTTTTATTATTATTAAATGTGTTTTGTTATCATCAAAATGGGGAGATTATTGGATAAATTTATTTTGTTCTAACATATTTTAATTTTTATATGTTATGATAATTCGAAAAATCCATATTTTTATTCTAATGAGTTTATATTAAGTGTTTTAGATGGTATTATATTATCATATATGAGGTATTTGTTTCAAAAAAGTTATTCTATGCTTAATATAAATTATTATCTTACACTGAGTAAAATGTTAAAATATGAACCAAAGTTTTTTATCTTATGGGATTTCAGTGTTGAATGTTTATCTTCCATTTCCTCAGAGTTTAAAAAGTTGGTTTTAAAATTTTATCTTACTATGTAATATATTATTTTATGAAGAGAATATATTATCTTCAGCATGATTAGAACCAAATATTTCAGTCATAGATTTGTTATTAAAATTATTCATCTTAAATAAAGTATATTTGAAGAATATTATCTTGTGAGAACCAAGATAAGTTTTTGAAAGTTAAGTATTACACTTCAGTAACATAATTCTCTTATGGAGAAGAATTATTCTATGAAATGTTGAATATAGTTTATCTTATGCAAAGTGGAATTCAAATATCTATTTTATCATACAAAGCCTCTCAGCAAATTTATTTTACACAGATAGTTCTTTCAATGTTATCTTATAAAGAAAACGTGGTTTTTTAGATCTTCATGATTGCTTTTATAATGTTAGAATTATCTCTCAATAAGTATTTTCATTATTTTAAGGGTATCAAAAAAGGAATTTTCTAATTATAGAAAGGTCGATTTGTATAACGTTTCATTTTTTCAGGAATCAAAAGAAGCATATTTCTAACATCATCATTGTAGAGATGTTTTCTGTATTTAGATGGATTGGAAACATGGCATTAAGATCCTCTCTCATAAACTTTTCGATGTATTATTCACTTGATGGTTGGGATTATCTAGTATTCTTAAGTTTAAAATCAAATAGGATATATAAATAGGGATAGTATTTAGCTTTATGGATATACATAGAGAGACAGATTTGTGCATTTACATACAATTATTTTGATATTCACTACAAGAAAACTGCCTCTTACCGGCGGTCTTTTTTCATATAGCGGCGGTTTAAACCGCCGTTATATGGTTTGGCGGCGGTTTACAGAAACTGTCGCTAAACAGGGCGTCGTCAATCTATTCGCGGCGGTTTTATGCATTTCGTGGCGGTCAAAGAAAAGTGTCGTAGTACCTCATTTCGTGGCGGTTTTTGATAAATTTAGCGGCGATTTTACGGGCTATTTAATTAGCGGTGGCTATAATCGCCGCGAAATTCAGGTGTGTCATGCGCCTGCTTAGCGGTGGTTAAAACCGCCGCTAATTCCAGCGTGATTTCACGGCGGGTTTAACCGCCACTAAGTTTATTGCCGAATACATTTAGCGGCGGTTAAAACCACCGCGAAATGCTGACCCGAAAAAAAAATAGCATTTCTACTTATACTGCACCACTGCCCTGGAAAACAAACCAAACAAGAAACCATTTATAAATAATAAAACATTCATGGTTTTAATCACACCCAACACAAGTATTAAAAACATTCATGGTTTTAATCACACCCAACACAACTATCAAAGAAGAGAAGGTTTGGTGTTACAACCAACATATATACATGAAGATAACAATGGTTAACATTACACCCAACCCATATAATAAATAATAATAATAATTGGAATTACATTCAACCCATGTAACTAACAAGACCACTAGTTTTAATTGCACCCAACCCATATAATAATTCATAGGAATATTTGGAATTATGCCCAATCTATGTAAAAAACCAAGATAAATTGTCAGAATCATGTATAACCTACATAACCACAAAAATTTGGTTGGAATCACACCCAACCCATATACCAATAAGAATGATATTTGGAATATTATACAACTTATTATGAAGTGTTCAATATAGTTAAAAAATAGCCAAACTATATAGCATTCCAAAGAAATGGTTAGCATTATGCCAAACCTAATTAACAATATAGAAACATAATTGGAATGAAACCCAACTAAAGGACCAAGTAATAACAAGAATTTAATTACACCCAACCAAAAATATACTTCATTTTACTCAAGTCACTCTTACTTGGATAAGATCTCCACTATCAATTATGTTGTATATAATTCACCATCATTGAGGAATTTCTTTAAATAACTTTTAAGATATTATCATTTCACATTAATACATACCCCTCTTGGTTATCATTCCAAGTTCCACCACCAATTTCAATTTAATTCATGGATGTACATGATTAATAATTATAAACCAGAGGACCTTACACATCCCTAACAAACCTTTCCTGAATCTCATCTATGAGGAAATCTAATTTTGTTCCATCCTGATCCATTGTTACCTTCCTTTCTACACTTGTGCATCAAACAACGCATACAACATATATATAATGAGGAGAAAATTTATGCACCACCTACGCAATATTCATAAACACCCTTTTATTTAATGTTGATTAAAAAGTTGATCCAATTCAATAATAATACCTAAAGCATACAAAATACCTAAAATTATGGATTTAGAATGAAACACATGATAACATCAAATGAAAAAAGAGATTGGGGGTCACATGGATTTATACTTATAGTTTAGAGTTGATCAAAATTGATAATATTTGATTCCATAAAGGATTAAAGTGTATGGATCAAAATGTGCCAAATAAGAGAGGGTAGGGATCACTACTAGTCGTTTGTCCTATAAGGAGGAGGAACGAGGATTAAATGGGTTGATGTTCAGTCAGAATAAGAACCTTTAAAACATCATTGTTATAAAATACTTTGTATCGATGATTGACATTATGGTTCTAGGAAATAAGGTCTCTCCAGTCTACCACATAAGAATACATTTGAGAAATAGAGGACATATTTAAAGAGAATAGAGAATATATTAGAAGATATGTAACCATTAAGAGATAATCAGTTGTGATAATCAAACAAAATAAGTGCATAACATGGAAAACATTACGTGGACCACATGATCCATTCTAGGTCACGAAAATCACATAACCCATAAAACATCTTTTGATCCCATGATTTTTCTTAATACATATAATCATGTTACCATGTGAAGGTCACATAAATCACATAAAGATTAGTAGATCATGAAAAAATCCTCAAGAGACAACTGAATCACATAAGATAGACTAATGGCCAAGGGTGTGCATCAAAGTTCAAATAAATTACCATTGATTAGTTCATGGATTGATTAAGTGAGATATTAAGACAATGTGATCACACAAAGAGGTCAAGTGACATGATCACATGATTAGGTCTCTTGTATGGTTCTTTTGATGAGGTCATGCAAAGTTGTCTTGCAAAACAATCGCACGAGAGAGGAGGTTTTGAGATCTATGGAGATTCATGTCACCGGTCAATTGACCAGCCTCTCACCCCCTATTTATAGGGAACCTCAAGGAATATGAATGGACTTATAGAAGACCAAAAGATGTTTTGAATTCCAACTAGAGAAAGCATAAGAGACTCATGAAGTCATTTCCTACCTCATAACTGAGTCATTGTTCCTTCGAACATCACTTTTGTGGGGGAAGCATTTTTTGACGCTAGCCAAATGAGAATTTTATATTTTAGGAGCAAAGAAATACCCAAAGCATAGGTATTAATATATACCCAAAGGAAAGAAAATTATAGCATTTATACATATAGATTAATCACCTAGGTCACAAGGACCATGTGAACTTCAATGAGGCTCATGATCACATGACCCTAGGAACATCATGCAAAGGGGTTATGCAATTCATGTGATCTGTTCCTGATCATGTGAATCCCCATAAAATAGCCCAATTAATCATGTAAAACCCTTCTGATTATTCTTTTTTATCATATGACATGTCATCTGACAATCTCTCAATATGTTCATAAAATAAAAGTTAGAAAAGAGGGAAGCTTCATGGGAAGGGAGTTGCATTGGTTTTCATGTGATGTGGTTATGTGCCTCATAAAAACTATTAATGATCACGAAAATCACCTCAAAAAACCATCTTGATCTAGTGATATCCATTCAACATGGCTGTTTGGACATTCAACACCCTAATGAGTCCAATTCCCAATGCTGAATTTACAACAGAAACATCAAAGAGCCTATTACCATAGATCATCTAACCAATGAAACAAACACATCATTCTCTTTACCACCTAAGGTTATTGTGATTATTCAAGGTTAGCCAATGAAGCTCCTCTAAGACCAATGGTTTTTTAAAGGTTCCATACACCACACATGTTATATATACAAACCAACCTTTCCCATATTTGTTCAACACATCAACAATACTACTCATGGTCCGATGATGCATCGTCACCCTCTCCACCTCCATCTTCTGCTGCCACCTGTAAGAACATTATATTGAAAATTAAATATTGTTTCATATTTATAATTAAACTTAAAACCAATAAAAGTTTGCAAACTAAATGATTTTTATTTTTTGTGATTTACCTGCTCACCACCACTCAGTGCACTACCACTGGGGGCATATCTGCTCATCTGCTGATATAAATCAGTCAACGCTTTCTGCATAGTGGATATTTGAGCCCCTTGGTCTTCAACTATGGCTCATAAAGAAGAAATATCCCTCAAAGAATCTTCAGGTATGGTCTGACTATAACCAGGAGTAGATGCGGCTCGAATCCCCGATGGCCTGCTAAAGACCTCAGATGGTATGGGTCCCAAACCCATCCCGCGCACTCTACCAGGATGCTCCTTCCCAAGGACTTGAGCAACCGGGTCATCCTGGGAGACTGAGTAGGACTGCCCAGGATTGGCATCCCATAGTTATTTAATTTTTACCTATAAATCAAATATCAATACATATTAACATAGTAAAAACTGATAATAAGTTATTATAATAAAAATTTGACTTCATACCCCAACTTCTTTGGTAGGCTCATTAACAAAAGAGTCATCTGATTTTCTATGAACATCCATCCACAGTTCAGTCCGGGAGGCTTCGTGCCCTAAACTCTGTGACTACATTAAGCAAAGATAAATCAAAAATTCAATATATTATATAGATAATATTGTATTATAAATATTTAAACTATTTAAAATATTACCAATGACATTCAGCTTCTAGAAAATCTTTTTGAGCTTGCTGTGTGAGGGATGACTTGCTTCGCCCTGTTTGATGCATTCTATCATGAGAGATCCTGAAATAAATAAAATGAAATTTAACAGTAATGTATCCAATGTCATTTCCTCTTCATAAATATTTATTAATGTAAAATGAGGATAATAAAACAATATATATTTCAATACCATCCGCTTCTCATCACGATGTCTGTCAACAAAAACTTTCCACTGCTCTTTCGGTACCCCACTGGGTAGCTTGTCATACATTTGTTCCAAGGTCAACGAAGTATCGTTGACATCACACCACAATCTCCATTTGAAATCTTTCCATTTTTTACCAAGATTTTTCAAAGCCCACTTCCGTGCTATCACATCAGCAACTGTGAAGTGGAAGAACATCTGTATAAAAAAATTCATTTTGAACATATTAGTAACATGAAATTCAATTAAACCATAATGTAATAAAATTACCTTTATTTGAGAATTGAAAAGTTCATTTTTCTAGTTTGGAGGCAAATGTCTCCAATCATCATATGAAATGGGAAGGGAAATGGGCTTCGCTGCCAACTGACCTATAATTTGGCCAAGTAACCCCACGGCATCATCCGTAGGGACTCCATAAGAATCAAATGGCACGACTATCTTTTCTCCATTCAAGTTCCAAACATCTGAGCTTTTGAAGTGTTTCTCCACGGTTTCATTTTTGTCATCTTCAATGATCAAACAATTAGTATAAACAAAATGCAATAAATTTATTTAATTAAAAGTTATACCTATGACTGTGACCCTCTAGTATGTCCAGGATGAACTAGAAGGGGTCTGTCGCCGCCCAACTAATGAGGCACCTGTAGGGGGAGTCGACGACACATCCTCTAATGGGAGGCCCTCTGATGGTGTGAGAGATGGTGCAGGGGGAGATGGTGTGGGGGTGTAGGTCGCTGGTGCCTCAGATATCGTGGGGAGTGACCCAGATGGATCGGCATCCATCACAGAACTAGAAGAAATGGTATACCGCTTCTTCCTTGGCATTCCTGACATTTAATCAAATAAAATTAAGTTCAGAATATATATTTCAAAAAAATTATGCAGAAAAAAAAATTAAAAATGATAATAGATGCCCATTACTAACAAACAAAATATATATAAAAATGATAATGAATGACTGCAGAAATGAAACAAGTGGTTGTTGCATGAATGAATAATTGTACATACAACCATTTTTCCCTTCAATCATGTCAGTTTTCTGCTCCATTGCTTCATCCACTTCATTCATCCTTGCAAGACTAATATTTTCAATATCATGATGGACAAATAATTCTGCTTCTTGTTGTTGATGACATTTAATTTCAGAGGTCAAATCTTCCACTTCATCACCCATATCATACAAATATCTTTGTATTACGTGAGTAACTACACTCCACCCTTCATCCACAACATCATTCACATAATATACCATTTTTTCTTGTGATGCAAAGATAAATGGATCATGCATTTCACGATCACCAACATCCATCAACCGAGAGAAGTTCACAGAAGTAAATTGCAATGAATCTCTTTTAACACCTCTGATAATATCGACCCATTTGCATTTGAATAAAACAACAGAAAAATGTCCATGGTAGTTTAATTCAATAATATCATGCAGCTTTCCATAGTATCCCACTTCAGCAAATGTAAATATACCACTATTCTGTGTTTTCAAACCCACTTCTCGATCGACTGTACGAAATCTAAAGCCATTCACATTATAAGCATCAAACTTTCTAACTTGCTTTATAGGACCTCTAGCAAGAAACTTCAAATCTTCTGACAAGTATGCTCGAGTATCAGTATTCATGATCTGAAAAAATAAATATAATTTAATAGATTTACAAAGTGTATGTGTCAAACTAATATTCATATTTATTGCAATATTTATGAACTTACATGTCGTGCAAACCATTATACAAGCTCTTTATTCACAACTTTCGTTATATCTTTCTCATTTCATGTTCATCCTCTCATTCGTATCTTTGTTTGTATCCTCAACTATTCAATAAATGGATCTACAATTTCACTATTCAGCATCAAATATCTATGTGCCTATAATAATTCTAATTCTGTCAGTGTCACATTTGAGGTCCTCCCAACTGATCAGCCAATAGCATGAAATATTTTTGATTTATAATGCATTTGAGATTGAGTTGATGTGTCGTCAACATGTCCAACTCGATTAAATCTTGTATCAATATCATCTAAATACCTGGAAAAAAAGGTAAGACATTCCTCATCCAAATAGCCTTCAGCAATAGAGCCTTCTGGTTGAGCTTTATTTCTCACGTATGATTTCAAATTCCCAAGATATCTGTGAAATAAAATAATAATATTATGCATTTATGTAAATGTCAAAAATTGTTTACTTAACTAGAAAACATATAAATAAAATACCTCTCAATTGGATACATCCATCGATAATGAACGGGGCCTCCTAATTTAGCTTCTTCAACCAAATGCACAGTTAAATGCATTATGATAGTAAAAAACGATGGAGGAAAGATCATCTCCATTGCACAAAGAGTCAATACAAACCTCTCCTGGAGGTTGTCAAGCTGAAATGGATGTACAACCTTCTCACATAATTGCCTAAAAAATGTGCAGAATTGGAGTACAACAGCAGTAACTTTTTCATGTAATAATGTACGCAATTCCAATGGTAGTAACTGCTGTAACAAAATATGTGAATCGTGACTTTTCAATCCATGTAACTTATGATTCTTCAAGTCAACACACCTCGAGATGTTACTCGAATACCCATCAGATACCTTCACATTCTTTAAAGTTAGAAGTAACATATCTTTATCCCTATTTTTCATTGCGAAAATGGTCAGAGCATACTTTTCATTCTCATCTGGCCAGAGATCGCATTTTATGTTCATTACTTGTAAGTCTTTGCGAGAATTAAGATGATCCTTCGACTTTCCATGCTCATTATGTAATGTGAAAATCAAATTATCACGAACATTCTTCTCAATATTCATCACATCAAGATTGTGGCGCAACAAATTAAATTCCCAATATGAAAGTTTGAAGAATATACTTTTTTCTTCCATTGTTGCATTCTGATTTCACTTGACGATGCACTTCGGACCCGTTTTCTGTTATCATTCAAATGGTGAACCTTCCCAAATTCTGTTTCAACATTTTCAAGCTATGTTAATATTTCAGAACCGGTTAATAACTTTGGAGGTGGTCTACGATCAATGAAACCATTAAATTTTGATTTGTTCAGCCGAAATCTATGAGATGCATCGAGAAATCTTCGATGGCATAAGAAGAACCATTTTCTACTGTGAGGTAGCCGTTTGGGCTCAAAATCAAAGTTACAAACGGGAAAAGCCAAACTCGTATAATTTTTCCAACCAGATAAATTCCCAAGCCCAGGAAAGTCACTAATGGTCCACAGTAAATCAGCATGCATTTTGAACATTGTTTTAGAAGAAACATCAAATGTCTCAACACCGTTACTCCATAACTCCTGCAATTCTTCAATCAAAGGCTACAATTATACATCAATATCATTTCCAGGCATTTTTTTTCCAGGAATAATCATTTAAATGATAAAATATGATTGTTTCATACACATCCATGGAGGAAGATTATAAGGGATCAAAACAACTGGCCAAATGCTATAACTTGTACTCAAAGTCCCAAATGGGTTGAATCTATCAGCAGCCAATCCCAATTGAACATTCCTAGGATCAGCTGAGAAATCTAGATGTAATGAATCAAATGTCTTCCATGATTTGGAATCTCATGGATGTCTCATTAACCCATTATTGTTATTATCTACATAATGTCACTTCATGTGTTCAGTGGTTTTCGATGACATGAATAATCTTTTCAATCGAGGATTCAAAGGAAAGTAACACAAAACCTTTGCAGGTGTGATCCTTTTCTTCTTCTTCTCTATGAAATTATGTTCATTCAAACTTCCAACATCACCCTTTTCCTGCCATCTAGAAGAAGAAAATTTCTTGCAATTCTGTCTACTTGAATTCTCTCCCCAATAAATCATACAATCATTGGGACACGCATGTATTTTTGTATAATTCAGACCAAGATTGTTAACAACTTTTTCATATCATAAAAAGATTCTAGGATTTTTACTCCAGGAAATGCATCACGTATCAATTCCAATATCATGGACATTGCCTTATTTGTAATTCCACATAGACATTTGATGTGATACAACTTCAGCAGAAATGAAAGTTTTGAATATTTCAAACACTCACAATACAACTCTTGATTTCCATCATCAACTAAATCATGAAACGCATTTTCCTCAGTGAAGTTTTCTCTTACATTTGGCTCCACATAATCAAGAGGAGGATCCAATGATATGTGACAATCTTGATCTGCCTGGGTTACAGTCTCAATAACATCACTTGTCACGTTGCAATTTGTAGCACCCTCTTCTGGTTGTTCTGATATGTTTTGATGCTGATAGTGGTGCCTTGCAGTGCCAAATGCATCATTTATTAGGTTTTGCATTTCATTTTCCATTTTTGATGAACTTGGGACCTCATTCTGCGGATTAACATCAGTGCTCAATCTTTCTGTAACGTTCGATTCTCCATGCCAAATCCAACACAAATATTGATCAGGGAATTGCTTTAGTATTAAATGTTCATAAACCTCATCTCTCTTCAACCATGTTCTAAATTTACATTTAGGACATGGATATTTTATTCTCCCTTCAACGAATCGATTAGAAATCGCAAAATCTAAAAACTCATTCAAACCCTTAACATACTGAGGTGTGTTCCTCGGTAATGTGATCCAACTTTTATCCATGTATATCACAATGTGCCTACACAAAAGATATGATAGTGTAAGATTGCAGAATCATAATATAATAAAGATAACCCATTGATCATAAATTATGCATAATATAATAAATATGATTCATTGATCACATTTACCACTTACTTAGCATGCCCAGACAAACCAAACAAGTCTGGTCCCTAGGAGACAGCGTGAACACCTCATTGAGGAGCAGTAAGAATATCGGGTTACACAATTATCATAACACTATCAATCACACATTTATGTTGCCTTAAACAATTTCTATCCCCACTACATTAATGAGATACATTGGTCTGCTCATATTACTTCCACACCCTCACAAAAAATACTACAACTTTCCTGAACATCTCATATACTCACGTGCTTAGTCATCTCAATTAAATGTTTTATTTTATTTTCCATATCTAGAAATGGGATACCAGTCGGTATTTATAACATCCATCCAAAATCACTAATATAGAATACCAATGCATGGGTTTCCATTTCTAGAGTTTCCCCTCATTGGATTATGTTTAATAATCATTACCTTCACTTATCAAAATTATAGATCAATAAAAATATTATGGAATATTTTTTTTACCATATTTAGTTTCATAATTTGAACAATGTTGTTGATACTTGTTTATAAGACAATGAATATTCTTCTCACTAGATCCAACACAGTGATAACACATTATGATAATTCCCCCAGTTAATTTCAATGTTTTTCATCTATTAACCATTTATTTAGTCGCGATTACCTATTCTTCAAAGATGGACAAGGATTATTTAATTCATTAAAAAGATGAGTTTTATTTTTTTGTTCATTATCAACATTACTATAAATTATTATCTTTTCATTACATATAATCAAGTACCTTTTATTTATATAATAAGTATATGGTTCAAGTGATCTTTTATTTTGAGTGATGATACATTTTTTAAAAGAATTAAATGGTTCTGTCCCATTTATCCTCATAAACCAAAGAAAAATATTCATATATCTATTATCCATATATATTACATGGTTGTACAATCCATGAGTTCCTCATGAGGGTGTCGTTGAGTTGGAGACAGAGAACACGAGCCGTTGATGAAGGAGTATTGAACTCATATTTTTCCATGGATTACATCTTTTACATGACTTATTGAGGACACAAATTATTTATAGTGGGGATTTTGTAAGATCCTATTACTGATCTATCAGGTATTTTTTTATCCTCTTCATGGTTTTCCTTTTTTTCATTGTCTTTAAAGGACTAGGAAGGAATTGGTAAGATTCCTAAAATGGTGAGGTCAAATATTTTTTGTACTTTCATCTTTAACCAGCTTTTTCTACATGATTCAAAAGTCTTTCACACTCTATAACTAGGTTACACATCGTGTAACTATTACTAGATACAAGTCATGAAAGGGTATTCATGCTATGAAAGTTTACACCACGGGAAGAGTGGTTTCACATCGTAAATTTTAAAATAATGGATTTTTAATTCGAGGTGAAGGATTTTTCAACATACTAGAACACCATGGATTTCACAGCAGGTAATAGTATTACACATCATCAAATGGCCCTCGTGTAGTTTTTACAATAGGTGAGTGGCTATTTTGGTTTCAGTTCTTTTCTCCAGGCCCTTGGATCCCTACCTAGAGATCTTCTCAGGTTATTTTGGGAGACTATGCTCCATCTAGATTCATCCATTCAACATTGGATCTTTTATTATAGTCATGGTGCATCTCTCTGGGAAAGAAATATTTCTGATTCTTCGTTTCTCTTGATAATGGTGGCACCCTAGTGTAACATTATCAGATCTAGTGGCCTAAGTTTTTGAATCTTTGTGTATTCTTCTAGATCCTTTGGGAGATCTCATTATGGAGGTCATTCCTTGGTTATTTGTGGTGTGGCGGATGTCTGTTCTTGAGGTATTTGGTGTTTTCCCTTTCCACCAACCCCTTCTTTTCTAATTTATATCAATATTAATGTTTTTATTATATTCTAGGGCCTTCGTTTTCATCATTGGGTTTTCATTGTTGGTGGATCCCATTACGGGAATGTGTGACTTGATCTTTGAGGTAGGTGGTTCCATCTCTAGCCTATGATAATTAGCCTAATTTCTCTTAATTTATAAGTTGATTTATCAAATTGGAATGACTATTTTCATTTGTTTAAGAAGGGGTTTTTGAGAGAAATGTTTTTCCATGATTTTTGATAAATGAAAATGAAATGGGTACTTTTAAAATATTGAAATTGATTTGTGAAAATGAGCACTTAGGTTACCTTGGGTACTTAGGTGGAAGGTTTATCTTGAGTCCATCATCCATGTTTTGTGATTATTAGGTGGTTTTCTCATGGGTATTTCCTTGGTTTCCTAGTCCCATTGTTCTAGGGGACAACTTAGCATTTTCTGGGGGGGGGGGTTTACTCATGGGGTATTCCTCTTGTTCCTAGGCATGTTTTATAGGAATTGGATTGTGCACATGATTTATTATGGTATAAGTATTCTTCTAGTCTAAACTATAGTGTTCCTTGGTAATTATGCCTCTACTGCTTATTTTATTTTGTACTGATTGGATTTCTGAGTTGTAATTGATATACATTATGTACCTACTTTTGTTTACAACTAGGAAAAAGGTAAATGTTTACCCATGTTTTCTATAAAATTTCATTACTGCTTATCATTCCATGTTATCGCCCAGTAGACTCCAAGAAAAACATATCCTCATCGATCTAACAGTTATTCCAAGGTTCAAGTTTCTAAACTACTAGACTAGAAAATCCCTAATAGAGCCACTAATGATGTAATTCCTTAAGTAAACTAAATCACATCACCCCAAAAATGAAACCACACCAACCACTCCAATTGGATCATAGACAGGGTCAAAAAAAGTTGGAAGAACCCATAATATGAACACTCTAATTTCATAATAGATCTTTTTTGGAGGGGGGGATCACATCAAATAAACTAAAGCATAGACCCTTAAGTATTTTTTCCCCAAAATCACACCAAGATATCCCAAAACATCCTAAATGGAACATCACATTCTCCTATAAATTATTTTAAAACAACAAAAATTACAATATAATAAAAAAACCATTCTCAAAAAATGCATTTTCCAAAAATAAATTTTTCAAATAACACATGTTCTTGTAAAAGAACCAAATTGCATACGAAAATCCTTAAACATTATCAACCATTTCTTGATACCACCTAAGATTCTCAAATCTCAATATTTAATTAATGTAAAAAACATTTACTATATCAATTTCATTAAATGAAAATAGTCTGATTTTCAAACCCCCCATGGGGTTCCAAATTCCTCTAAAACTGAATTGGTTTTTAAAAGAAACAATTATTATAGAAAACCAATTCAAATGATTTAAAATAAGAAAAAAATCGCAATAATTTTCCAAAAAACAGAAAATTAGCAAACAAATCCCAAAGGATTCCTATCAAATTGGAATGATTTTCCATAAAACACTCATTTAAAAAACTCACATTTCACACAACAATCACATAAATTATTTTCTAAATTCCTAATAAAATCAATGGTTTCAAAATATTTCATCAAACCAAGAACATTTTACAAACAATTTATATGGCATTGATTTACAACCAAAGGAATTTTTTCTAGGGAAATCTATTTTTTGATGCACATAAAATGATTTTCACAGCACATCCACAAAATGAATATCAAAGAAACAAAATAATACTAAAAATTAATCCAAATATTCAAATATAAAACAAGACCTACCATAACCATAATATCTATCAAAATTCTCTATATTTCAAACCTAGTTAAATGGATACATGCCTGGAAAAGACGGGTCTCCGGAGATGGAGGTCACGGGGTCGCTAGAGACGGTGGTCGCGGAGTCGCCGGAGGTTGTGGGGTCGCCGGAGGTCGCGGGTCGCCGGACAGTTGGGGGTCGAGGGTTGCAGGTCTCCGGGGGGGTTAGGGGAAGAAGGGAGGGCACGGAGGTTTGGGGGAAAGATTGGTGTGGGGTAGGGAAGGGTCTCGACTATTTTAAAAAATTTCGGGTTTCGCGGTGGTTTATTAAAAAACGCCGCGAAACCTTTCGGCAAAAACGTTTAGTGGCGGTTTTGTGAACCGCCGCCACAAAACCGCAGCTAAACCCGGTTTTTGTTGTAGTGATTGATAATGAAGAATGCTTGTACATGGGAATTAAATTTCATACCACGTGTGTTGTGCTTATATGTTTATTAGTTTCAATCAAAGATAATCACTACAAAAAAATCACTGCTTAGTGGAAGTTTATTAGTGGTGGTTTTAATAACTGCTGGTCAATAAATCCTGTTAAAAAATATATAATATATCATTGGTTTAATGAAACTGCAACTATTTTTTATAATTAGTTTTTGTTTCAATTAAACTACCAATTTTTTTGAGAAATTTCCCTAAATTCCACCCCCATCCCTCACTACCTCAACATGACCTCGGCCCTGATCCCCCCTCCCCCAAACTCTATCTCTCCCCTCCCTAGTAGTGACCCCGACCCTGCAACCCCATCGACGACCCTCAATACCCCCTATGAACTACCTCCTATGTCCCCATCAACAACCCCAACAAACCCCCACCTCAGTGGAAACCAACAACCCCCTTCCAACCTCCCATTACCATGATCCCCCTTTCCATAAACCCAGGATCCCCTCTGACCTCCCTCTCCCCTCATCTATGGCGACCCTCCTATCGATGATCTCACTAACCTCGACTCCACTTTTAGCGAGCGTCACCACCCAACACCCCAACCAGTTACTATTGTGACCCTGATCCCCCATTATAGTGACCTATGTGACCCAGAATCCCCCTCATGGCACCCTATATGACCTTGACCTTCCCTTTCATCTAATACCATGACCCTGACCTTACTGTTAGTGACCATCGTGACCCCAACCCCCCTGTCAGCTAATGTCGTGAATCGGATCCCCCTAGTCGGTGACCATAATGACCCCGACCCCCCCCCCCCCCAAGGTTTTTTCATTCTAAAACACTCTTTCATTAATATTTTTTGAATTCAGGATATACTTTGATCTTAAATTTTGATATGAAATTAATTTTTATTATTTCAGGTACACTATTTAATTGAATTAAATTTATGTAATTTCAGTGATCTTTAATGAAAGGATTATTCAATTATTTTGAGTTGATGATTTATTTTTGATTTTATTATTAATTTATTATGATTTAAAATAATATTTTATTATATATATATATATATATTTTTATATTTACATAAAATATTAAGATAATTTTTTAATGTAATTTTATAATGTTCATTAGTGATCTCTAAATATTCCATGAAATGAGATTATTTATGACATTATACCTCTAAAGAATTTTTCCTGTAGAGGGTAATGAACTTATTTATTTATCCATAGTGGGTTAAATTAAATGGTTGGTTATGTATATCATGGAATTTTAACTCATTTATAGTGATAAAGTCATCATTTTTCTGTTATTATAGTCATCCCAATTAGAAAATATGAATGTGGCAGATATCTATTTAACAAAAAAATATCACTATAAATTTCAGCGGGGTGGTTATATAATTCATGGTTAAATCCATATTAGATGATTAAAATGTGTTGTTCATATAATTTATGTCATTATTCATCTATGTTTTTGAGAAATAATAAATTATTTTATTCATGTTTTTATATTAGAAGTTTAAATAGAAAAATTTTGTTATTTGATTCATCGCATTTTCCTTTATAGTTGTTATGAAAGAGTTAATGAAAAATTTGGGTGATATTTAATTTTTATTGTGCCTAAATGATTAATCATTTATATATTTATATCTAAATGTATAGGAAGAATATAATAAAATACCTAAGGATAAAAGTTGGATTAATTTACCTCAAAACACACCTCATTATGAAAAGATTTTAGAAGAATTTTTAGATTATGAAATTGTAAACTGATCAGTGGATGGAAGGATAAAATATATGTGTCTTAATTGTAAATTAAATTTATAGTTTAATAGAAACAAATTATATGAGAATTTGATATTGAAATAGTTTCTGGTCGATATGTATGTTGTATTTGGCATGGTGAATCAAATGTTATGGAAATTCAAAATAATAACAATACTACCAAAAAAATAAAAATTGACCTGATAGAGGAGAATTAGATGTAAGATTTATTAAATGATGCATATGGTTTTGCAGAATATAATTTACAAGATTTAAATAGATCAACAAAACCTTTATTCAATCCTAATAAGGTTAATATTTCTCATAACTTCTGTGACAAAAATATAATTTTTATGAATTATTTGAATACGGAAAGAAATAACTATATAAATGGTATTCCAAGTATTAAAATTTGTCTTTTCTACTTAAGTTGTATCATATAAAGTGTCTCTATAAAATTATAGACAAATAAATTTCCATGATTTTAGAGTTTATTTATGATTCATTTAGTGAATCTAATATCCCTGAATCATTATATGAGTTGAAGAAAGCCATCAACAAACTTGGACTTGATTATACAATGATACATGCATGCCTTAATGATTTCATGCTTTACTAGGGAGAAGAGTATAATAAAGAATAATGCATAAGATGTCATACAAGCATATGGAAGTTAATTAACAACAATGAGAGTATAAATTAGTGCAACCCCAAGAAGAAATAGAAGAAGAAAACTCATGCAAAGGTATTTCATTACTTTCCTCTAAAACCATACTCGTAATGATTATTCGTGTAATTTATGACTATATATGACATGAAGCAACATTATTATGATAATATTGCAGGCCTGATAATATATAAAAAGGATTAAACATCATGAGAGATGTTTGATTCTCGATATCCATATTTTTCTTCGAATCTTAGGAATGTACATTTGGGATTGTCTTATGATGGTTTTAACCATTTTAATACTTTAAGTACTAATTATAGAATTTGGACAGTTGTTTTGATTCCCCATAATCTACCTCCATGGATATGTATGAATAATATATCTTTCATTATTTTTATGATTATTCCTGTAAATAAAATTCATGTAAATGAAAATTATGTATACCTTAATAATATAATGATAAAATTATTAGAATTATGGGATTATGGTGTAGAAAAATATGATGATTTAAGGAGATAACTATTCGAAATGAATTCTACTATAATGTAAAAAATTAGTGACTTTCCTTGACTATGAAATTTATCTGGTTGGAACACTCATCCTGGTTTGCCTTGTCCAGTTTTTAATATTGATTTCGAACCTCAACAATCTCCTAATAGAAGAAAATGGTGTTTTATGTTTCATTGCAAATTTATTGATGATTCTCATAAATTCATGTTTAACAAGACACAATTAAATAGAAATATTAAAAATATAAAGTCACTGAAGGTGTTATCTAGTTCATAAATCTTAATATGATTAATGAATGTCACTGAATATTTTAGAAAATTTCATCAGTTTAAATAATGGGGAAAGTGTACGAGGCACATTATCTGAAGAAGCTGGAATACAAAAATAAAATAAAAAGAGTATATTTTTTAAATATTTTTATTAGGAGTTTAATTTGATATGTCATAATCTTGACGTAATAAATTTTGAGAAGAACATCTGTGATAATGTAATGTTTACATTTCTTAAAGAGCAGGGTAAATATAAGGACCAACTTAAAGCTGATAAGGATCTAGAGACAATGAATATAAATCTTGATTTGTGGGAAAATGGGAATGGAAAGTATCCTTCTGCTATTTTTACAATGAAAAATCCTAAAAAAGATGTATTCATTTGAAATTTAAATAATGTAAAAGTTCCATATGTATATTCATGTAATATATCAAGGTTATTTGACTTAAAAAATTGAAAGTTACATGGATTGAAAATTCCTGACTCGCATATTTTTATGGACAAGTTATTGTCATTAGAATTATGTAATACTTTACCTGAAAAAGTAATTACAGTTCTAGTTGTGTTTTGAACCTTTTTCAAATATATTTTAGAAAAGATCTAAATCCAAATGAGATCGATAAACTTCAAGAAAGAATTATTTTGACACTATTTCATTTTTAGATGATATTTCCCCTTCCATTCTTCATAATCATGATTCATTTGACTATTCATTTTGTTAAAGAAGATAAACTTTTTGGACTGGTACACTATTGATGGATGAATCCAATTGAGAGTTACATTAATATTATTTTTATTATCATTGATGAATTTGATTTTATCAATTCATTGCACAAATTTTTTTAATATGCTTCTTATTTTTTTCATCAGGTACTTAGGTTATATGAAGTCATATATAAGGAATAAATCTCAAAAACAAGGCTCTATTGCTAAAGGTTACATAGTTGAAGAGTGATTGACCTTCTGTTGTATGTATTGGTTTGGGATTGGGACCAGATTCAATCACATTGCACATGATAACAGTATCTCCACTAATTCTCATTATGAATATGAGTCATCATTTTTTCAAAATATTGGATGAGCAATTGAAATGGAGTAAAATATTGTATTGACTAGATTGGAATTTCTAAAAACACATAGATATGTGCTACTAAATAGTGTTATTGTAGATCCATTTATTGAAGAATTGTGACTAAAATAAATAGAAGACTAAGGGCTTGAGCTTGAAATGATCTGGAATTAGCTAAAGCTATTAATAAGGATCTTGTCAAATGGTTCACCCATCTTGTAAGTATATACTCATTTTCATATTGTTGACATGTAGTTATTTTTTCTATGTTAAAATTAATAGCTTATATCTTTTTTATAGATAACGAATGTTGATCATCGATCTAAAATATCAAATTAGTTTAATTTTTAGGCTCAAGGTATTATAAGTAAAGCTAATATATTTGATGCCTATAATATTCATGGATTCAGGTTTCCTACAATTTATCATGAAAGAGACTTCAAAACACAAAATAGTAGTGTATTTACACTTTCAAAGGTGGGATACTATAGAAAGATGAATGATATAATTGAATTAAGCTATCATGGCTAGTTTTTAATTTTCTTATTCAAATGAATGTGGGTCAACTTTGATAGGGTTACAATGAAATATTTTTTACAATTTACTTCTTTCAATATCTCTCACTTAAAGGATAATGGTGAGAATATAGACCATTATCTTTTTCTCTTGGATTCGTAAGAGAGGATGGTTTATTATGTGGATGAAAAAATAGATAAAGGTTGGATGTTTTTGTATAATTAAAGAAGAGAGACTTATATGATATGGGCGATCAAGATCAATTGGTACTTTTTGACAATGAACCTCATAAAACACAAAAAATTGAACACTTTTTTCCTAACAATATCAAAAATAGTAGATTTTTCAAGAGAGGGTGAAAATAAAGGACTCGTCACAATGGTGGTTGGTAAAAATAAAGATAATGAAGATAAAGATAATTTAATGTATAAATTGGTAGTGAAAATATATTAAAATTTATCATTGATAAGTGTTTCATACATATATACATTTTTATAGTTTTTCTTTTTTTGAAAAAATATTTTAGTTTTCCATTTTCTATACATTTAATATACCTAAACCGCCTGAAATGGAGGATTGTCATGAAAAAAAATTCAGGATCCTAGTTAATCAGCATCTTGGATCATGCCACCACTACTGTCATCTTCTATAGATCATAGTGATTTCATTGTACTTGATACTACTAGAAATCCAACAGTTTCCCCAAATTTAATTGGTATCCCACTACTTGATTCACTTCTGGTGATGGATTAGTTGATCACCCGTTCATTTAGGGGATATTATCATGTTACCATTACTTGTATGTATGTCATTTTTCAAAAAATATTTATATTTTATTAATTATATAATGAATTTTTCAAATAGAAAAACTCATCAATATATGGGAAATAAATATAAATATGGAAGATGTATGGGACCTCAAGGAATTCAAGGTTATCATTACAAATGACGATTTCGGGGTACCTACTGATTATGTTGCGGGAATCAATATGTAGATTCTTGGGCAGCTTTCTTGTGAGATGGTGAGATTTCCCATCAATTATAAGGATTGGAGGCATATTCCTATAACTTAGAAAATTGAGGCATTTGATATATAAGTAAAGGTAATATTAATTTAATATTCTTTGATAACTAATTTAAAATACATGATTAAAATTTTTTAATATACTTATAAAGTGTTATGTTTTTTATTATTAGATGTCTTTTCATTTTGATAACTTTGACTCAATTTCACACCTATGGGATTTGAAAAATTTTGGCAAGAAATGGAGATATTTTTAATAGAGTATGGAATGAGTTTAATTACACTTCTTTGAGATTATGATAGATGTATGAGAAAGTGATTGAGGGAATTTATAGTGAGTAATAGAAGATATTTTTTGATATCAACACTGATGCATCTCATGAGGTTATTTCATATTTTAGTGTATCTTAATAACACAAAAATAATAAAATTATAATTTTTATTAATGTTGTTATTTTTTGTAGGAATTATCCAAAATAATATTGTGAATCTTTATAATTAAGTAATTCCTTACATAGCTGGGTCTCAGTGTGTTTTAAGAAAAAAAAAATAATTTTGGTTTATATTTTATTCGTTGTTATTTATAGCATTTTATTATATATAAAGAATTTCTCAAACATCCTTATATTTTTTATAAAGGATAATGAATGAGGTCACTCTGTTGGCTAAACAGAGATGTGGTTTAAAGTGTATAAGAAACCTGATGGTAGTTTTTAAAATGACCTTACCAAAGATGTTGGATTAAGTACTTTTTATTGTCGTTTCATAATATTTCATTACTATAAAAACATAATAATCAAAAATATAGTATAAAAACTAAAAATATTGAATATAAATTAAATGGGTCCAAGTAAATGGATCAAATGATTCCAATTTAGCATCATTTGATACATCTAGATGTCCCCAATTAACTGGGTTTAAGGCTTTTTTGTTGTTATAATATAATTTTCATTGTTATGTTTTTATAGTAATGAAATGACAATAAATAATATTAATAATTTATTAATTATATAATATTATGATGTTTAGATATTTTATAAAATAATTTATAATATTTTTTTATTAATAGGATAAAATTCAAGAATTCTAGGATGTGATCCCCTCATAGTCAACACCAATTTCCCAGAATGATGAGGTTGGAATCGCTTTAGGGAAGGAATATCCCAGATGTGTATACGGGATGTGTTTTGGGAGTACTTCATTAGTTTTATTTATTAGGGTAGTTTCATCCATTACTGCTACACCTGGTGGGGTTTTGAGTAGTTTTTTTATCAATAATCAGAAAGATAATTTGAAAGATTAAAAGAAAAAGTGAATGAACAGTACTCTTATAGGAAAACACAGGATCAGTGGGGGTTGGAAAAGGAAAATGCTTTAGTTTCTGTATTTTAGTGGATGAATGGAAGAACCAGTGAGGAAGTATCTAACCATATATCTCATTCGATCAACGTAAAATCTAAATTACATTTATCATTCACACATTTTGAAAAGAGAACATACAACATCCATAAATAAAACAAATATGACACTTTTATATTTAAAACACACATTTCGAGTCATACTGACCACAAATTGTGCCGAATTGACATGTGGTTGATTCTTATGCGTCAAAAATGAATTATAGATCATTATCCACAAATATTAAAACAATCCAATCTTGTTTTCATAGTTTTTAATCTGTAAACACTTCTTAAAAGTATAAAATCCATTAAAACCCATTTTGGGGGGTAAAAACTAGGAAAACAATGTCAGATTTCCCTAAAATTAGGGGACAATGACCATATATTAAATTGTGAAATTTAGGAATTGAAACACGTCATTATAAATTACAGTTATCCCATTATGGTCATAAACATGTATTTAGTGTTTCAAAATACTAAAACATTCTTGGAATAGTTAAAACCATAGAAAATGACCGCATACCGACATGTAATCACGAGACAATCACTTTTGAGTTTTTTTGTATATACACACATAAAACACATCAATCTGACATGTCTTGTGGTCAGAATGACTCAGTAAACACTTCTTAAAGGTATAAAAGCCATTAAAAACAAGTTGTGGAGTGAAAATGAGGAAAACGGTTTTAGATTAACCTTAAATAAAAAGAAATATTCCATATATTGAATTTTGAAATCTAGGAATCGAGGGAATGTCATTGCGAATTATGGTTTTCCTAGGATGAATATAAAAACGTTTTTAGTGTTTTAAAACAGTAAATAGTGCTGGGAATGGTCAAAACCATAGAAAACAACCTCATATTGATATGGAATCAGGGGAAACCACCAGTGAGTTATTTTTTATGTGTACGCATATACAACGCATCCATATAATATGTTGTGTGGTCGAAATGACTTGGTAAACACTTTATAATGGTAAAAAAGCCTTTAAAACAAGTTTTGGAGGTGAAAAATTTGAAAATGATGTTTTTAATTCCCTGATATCAGAGAAAAATGACCATAGATTGAATTTTAACACTTAGTAATTAATGGAATATCATTCAAAATTACAGTTTTCTGGGGATGGTTGTAAATTCATTTTAAGTGTTTTAAAACACTAAAACATTTTTGAAATGGTCAAAACCATAAGAAACAACCTCATATTGACATGGAATCATGGGAAAACAACCGATGAGTTATTTTTTACATATATTCATAGACAAAAAATTCAAATTGACATTTAGTGTGGTCGTAATGACTTAGTAAATACTTTTTAAAGGTATAAATGGCTTTAAAAACAAGTTTCAGAGGGTCAAAACTGATAAAACGAGGTCGTGTTGCACTGCAATAAGATAACAGTGACTCGATATAAAATCATGAAATGTAGGAACTGATGGTACATTTTTTCGAATTAATTTCTTATCAGGATGACTCTAAACATGTTTTTAGTGTTTTAAAACACTAAAGCATGCATGGAATGGTCAACACTGTATCAAACAACCTCATATTGATGTGGAATCATGGGAAAACTACAATTAAGTTATTTTTAACATTTATGGACAAAAATTACATCAATTATATGTGTGGTGTGGTCAAAATTATTGGTTAAACACTTTTTAAAGGTTAAAAATCCATTTAAGAAAGTTTCAAGGTGTCAAAACCATGAAATTGAAATAGGATTACCCTAAAATAAAAGGAAAATGACCATAGATTGAATTTTAAAATGTTGTAACTGACGCCATGTCATTATTAATTATGGTTTGCTCAAGATGGTTGTAAACACATTTTTAGTGTTTTAAAATACTAAAACATGCATGGAATTGTCAGAATAATAGAAAAATACCTCAGATTGACATGTAATCATGGTAAAACCACCTATAAGTTATTATTGACATGTACGCATAGAAAACACATCAATATGATGTGTAGTGTGGTTGAAATAACTCGGTAAACACTTCTTAGAGATATAAAAGCCTTTAAAAACAAGTGATGGGGGGTCAAAACCAAGAAAAAAATGTTGAATTTCCCTAAAATCATTATAAAACTATTGTATATTTAATTTTAAAATTTAGAAACTAAAAATATGTCACTCTGAATTATTATTTTCTCAGAATGGTCGTAAATGTGTTTTCAGTGTTTTAAAACACTAAAATGTATGTAGAACAATCAAAACCATATAAAATTACCTCATATTAATGTTTAATCATGGTAAAACAACCTATGAGTTATTTTTTATGTGTACATATAGAAAAAACATCAATATAATGTGCATTTTGGTCAGAATGACTCGGTAAATACTTCTTAAAGGAACAAAATCCTTTAAAAACAAGCATTTGGGTGTCCAAACTAAGAAAACAACATCATATTACTTTGAAATAATATGAAAATAATGGTATATTCAATTCTGAATTGTATTAACTAACATAACATCATTATGAAATAAAGTTCTTCTAGGATGGCCATAAACATGTTTTTAGTGTTTTAAAACACTAAAACGTGTGTGTAAGAGTAAAAACCATTGAAAATGACCTCATGTTGATGTTGAATTATTGTAAAAACACATTTGGGTTATTTTTTGCATGTAATAATAGACAAAATAATAATATTACATGTAGTGCGGTCGGAATGACACGGTAAACACTTCTTAAAGGTACAAAATCATTTAAAAACAAGTGTCGTGTGGTCAAAACTAGGAAAATGATGTCAAATTTCCCTAAAATCATAGAAAAGAAACCATGTATTGAATTTTGAAATTTAGGAACTAACGACACATCATTCTGAATTATATTTTTTTCATGATGGTCGTAAACGTGTTTTTAGTGTTTTAAAACACTAAAACAAGCATCGAATGGTCAAAACCCTAGAAAATGACCTCATATGGACATGGAATCTTGGGAAAACCACCACTGAGTTATTTTTAATGTGTACATGCATAAAAACGTCAATATGACATGCATTGTGGTTGTAATGACCAGTTAAACTCTTCTTAAAGGTACAAAAGCATTTAAAAACAGGTGTCGAGGGTCAAAACGAGAAAAATGATGTTGGATTACCTTGAAATCAGAGAAACAAATGTAGATTTAATTGTCAAATATAGGAACCAATGGCATGTCATTTCGAATTTCATATTTCCCAAGATGTATATAAACTCATTTTTACTACTTTAAAACACTAAAACATACATGGAATGGTCAAAGTCATAGAAAATGACCTTAGATTGACATAGAATCATGGGACAACCACTAATAAGTTATTTTTAAATATAGGACATGATATTATAACAATGTCTTTAATAAAATTATTAGGTAAATTACAAGAACATTTTGCATTGATTTTACTATTATTTTATAATATTTTCTTATCCCTTTTCAGTTTCAAGTGTTGAATCATATATTAAATAGGTAATTTTATGTTTTTAAAGTGTTTTTCATTATATATTATTTGTTTTATTATAAAATTTCTTCTGTTTGATTAACATAATAACAAATCTTATGTGCAAAATTATGAATATATTATGTGTCTTTTCTCTTTCACATTTAGTTTCTTAAATGTTTTATTTTTCATTATAGGTGGAATATTCCAGGAGTAGGGAGGAGGGTGAACATTATGATCTATGAAAATATTCAAAAGGAAGTCTTGATTATTATTATTTTCCATGGTATGTCATAATTTTATCAATTATTCTCATGTAATTTTGATTTATTATGTTTAGTTATAATTTTTGTTTTATTTTTTGTAACAGTTGATGAGATGATGTGGTCAGTTTCAGTTTAAGAGATGATGTGGAGGTATACAGATGCAGTGGAGGTCATGACTTAGACGTATATTGGGAATGTGTTTTTATACATATTTTATATGTATATATAGATAATTGTGGTATTAGCTGATTGATGTATGGGTTGACTAAGATTGATGTTATGATGATTGTAGATGTTTGTATATATTATTGTGGATGTTTGATGTATATATTATTGTTTTACCATACATTTATGTTTTAGTTTATTACATGGAAATTTTTTTATTTATAGTATTTTATTAAATATTTTTTTAAAAAAACTTATTTACCAGTGGTTTTTAGTCACTGCTGCTAAGTAAATTAATTAAAATATATGTATAGTTATTGTTACCCATAACCACTACTAAAAATAACCATCGTCTATATATTCAGTGATGGTTAGTTCCATTTTATTTATTTTTCCCTGGGTATTTTTTTAAAAAAACACCGCTAAATAAGAAATAAACTACCCCAAAATTCTCTGAAAATGACACATATAAAAACCACTATGAAATTAAAGAAACTGCCACTAAATGATTAGAGATTGTGCAATATGTGAAATTTTTTATAACCACATCTATATTATTAGGTGGTGGTTTAAATCACCACCAATTCACAAAATAACTACTACTAATGCCCTTTTTTATAGTGAATCTAGAGCCGCGTCTTGAAGATCATCATCCTCTTAGGATAAATCTTTATCTACTATCAGTTTCTTCTTTCAACTATATTCTATAAAGATTTGTTAAATTTCATTCATCTCTATTTTATCTACACTCATTATAAGTGAGTCTATTAAGACCATGGATAGGTCTTATAAATGGAGATCTAGGTTGAAATCTCTTATACCATTGTAATAAGTAACAGCTACTTATACTCAGCCTGGATCCCCTGAGAAAAAGGTTTTCATAGTTAAAATCACCAAACTCATGAAGTAAAGTGTTGATGGAGTATACTATGTGATTTATATTCCCTAAACCACTATAAATCTCTTGTGTTAAATCTCTTTCTGGTAAGATTTTATATTTCTATTGCCTTCTTTTTTCAAGAATAATATTATAACTCAAAATACTGAATAGTTTAGTCTTCTTTTTAAACTAGATACATAAATGATTCCCATATTACATTAGAAATGTAAAAACATGGAAAAAGAAACATTTTTTCATCCCTGATATTGTTCATAATATCTTTCTTCACATATTAAAGAAAAAAAAAATAAAGTTTCAAGTCATATTCTCTATAAGGGAATATGAATAGTGGAATCTATCATGGAATAAATATGGTATAATCAATATGGAAAAGTAACTAATTGAAATCACATCCCATTTAATCAATAACTATAGCATGAAGAATAATAAAGTATGAATAAATGATGATCAAATTTGCCTTATAAATAATCACATGAGCTTGAAATGTATCCATGTATATCATAAATATTCAATTAATCACATGTAAATTAAAAATTATTTTCATAATGATGGAATTCATAATATTTAACATCAGAAACTTATCATCAATATCTCATGCCAAGACATCTTACAAACATTGGTAAGGCCTCATTTAAAAACCCAAGCTAGTTTATTTCATGAGACCATTTTATGCATCGAGGGGCTATAATGGTCCCCTCCCATCACTTAATAAGTCTAATGCATTCATCATATGGATAAAAAATATAACTTAATAAACATTTATTAATAATAAATAATTTTTTTATTAGAAGAAAAAATGTATATAATGTCAACACTTTCCCCAGTCAAGATGATCACAAACCATCTAGAGAAAGAATAAGAATAGTATCATTAAAAAATATCCTTGATGTATCATAAGTAAAATAATGGTTTTTTGAAATTGATTAATTTAAATACCCTAAAAATTTCATTAAAAACATACTTGGGGAAATAACCTTTTTCATTGAAATTATCCTTTTAAAACTAAAAATTTACAGAATATTAGGAAAAAAAATTTCTTTAAAAAGAATCATGGAAACTTGTAAATGAATCTTCAAATAATTGGGTGTTCATGACAGAGGTAAATTCCATTCATGATGATTACAATAAAACAAATATTCATTTGACATTTTCAGCAAATATTCCAAAAAAGAACCTTGTTTGGAAAATGATAAGAAGATTCCTTTGAAACATTTGTATAAAAAGTAAAAAATGGGTTAAAATGTCTTTAATTAATCAATATATAACATTAAAAAACATTTTTGAAACATTTTGAAAAAAAATTAAAATGAAAGGAAAATATTTTAACTGAATAAAAACAAGTTCGGTTTTCCTTAAAAAATATTATATCGGTCTCTTGAGTACCTAGGAGAGGAAATTTAAAGCCTTACTGCTTTGGTAACTTTTGAATCATAACCCCAGTGAAAAAAAGAAATTAAAATAAAAATTTAATACATTTAATATAAATTTAACCATGGTATATCATATCAAAAGGGAAGTATATACACCACATGAAATAAACAAGTGTTGAATTTGGCATATGTCACATAGAAACAATGATGAGACTAGAAACCCTTACCTCAGGTCTGAATTGCATTGTAAGTTATTTTAACCTCCTTTATAATAAATATATATTTACTAAACAAATATTATATAACTAAAATCATATATATCTTACAATATATGATATACTTTTAACCATTTATCACCTGTTTATTAACAATTCTTTATCAAAATCATTGTTATGGGTGATAACAGCTTCATTTTTCATGTGTGTTTTGGTTCGTTAGTTTTGGTAATTATACTTTTATTAGGGTTAAATAATATCCATAATGTTAATAATGATATAAATATCATATATATTCAGTATATACATATTTATAATTATCTATAAAAGGTATAGATATAAAAATGAATTACACTGATCATGGAGATGGTAGGTCGTACGTGCACATGAACATTGTTTTCACTTTCCAATGGATGGAAAAAAAGAAATTTAAATAATAATTAACCTTTATATGAACATTATTATATCATATATATTCATTAAATCAGTCCTTATTACCATCCATGTAAATCAGAAATAAAAAATGGATCACATCTCTTCATGGTGGCAGTAGCCTACACGTATGCATGAGCGATGTTATCTCTTTCCAATGTATGGAAGGTAAGAACTTAGATTTGATATTATAATTATATAACCATAATAATTTCATAAATATATTATATATTCATGTTTTTATCTTTATAGTCATAAAATTAAAGTGGTGATGAAAGATAAATTGCATCACTCTATAGAGACAGAAAATCGTATGTACGCACGAGTGATGTTTCTGCTTTTCCTAGGATGGAAAAGAGATGGAAAATTGTTTTAGAAAAAATAACATATAATTATATTTATGAAACTATATTTGTTATTTTAGGATGGTTAAAACAAATTTATAGTAAGTATAAGAACAAATAGATTTGAATGAGTCGTTAAACATGATTATTGCTTCTTCGGTAGACTTCCTTTGTATTCCTTCTTAAGGACCCTTGGAATGGTATTTTAAGAAGATAAAAAAATCTAATTAGTGGATATTTAATTTTATAATATAGATTTTCATAGTATTTTTGATCTATATGGCTCAAAGTTGTTTGAAAAAATTGAGATAAAGGGGTGTCCTTTTATAAGGGAGGGAAAGGACACACCTGGAATTTCCAAAAAGATTAAAATATATTTAATTAAATATAAATAAAAATCCTTAAAAATGGACATATGTATGGATGAAAAAGTAATAAGGTCAAAATAACCATTTGAATTTAAATTTAGATATCTTTTAAGGCTATTTTAAACCTTATCTTTGGTTAACCAATTTTAAACTTAACTATAGAAATGAATTTTTAATATTAAACGGCTATAATATAATTTATAAGGTAATAATTGGATCATAAATAACCAAGCGATGAAATTTTTAATAATTTATCACTCTAATTGTATTATTTAAATATTTTTATGATTTTTAAATAATTTAATGAAATTTGTTTATCATAAAATAATACTATTTCTATTTTAAGAATTATTAACATTATTTGAATTCAAAAAAACATGACACTAATTGAATTTTAATATAAAACTTTCAAACAAATATAAAATTTTTTTATCTAAAAAATTTGTGTAACATAACAATTCAACTAAATGGTATTACTTTAATATTTTAACATCATTTATTTTATTTTTCCATTAATTTAAAAAAATACTATATTATCTTAGGTAAACATTTTAGGCAATTATTAAATCACTAAAAATTATAAATAAATTACCATTAAAAAATTAATTAAATTATATTTCAAATAAAAAATTATAATTGATCTTTTCCTATTTTAATCCTTATGTAAAATATTATACATATTAAATTTGAAAGAGTGACATTTTTCATTTATTCTTTCCTTAAATTAATATAAAGGTCATAATCAAAGAAAATTCCACCAAGAGTCCATGTATTAAAGAAATTGATTTAAAAGATTGATATCAACCTATAAAATTGGATAATGGTTTGTTTTGAGTTTATTTTGAGACCTTATCTCAAAGTTTTAACACTATTTTACCCATTTTACTCTTATCGGGGTGAGAATTCTTTGCCTTGATTCCTATTAATAATAATAAAAATAAAAATAAAATATTTATAAAATTTGAACCAATTGATTCAAATAATGGAATCCATTTTTAAATATTCAATTTCTATAAGTTTTAGTAATAAATTTAAGATATTAATGAAAAACGCAATGAAAATAGTTTTTCAGAAAATTGTCTCTTTAAGTATAACAATGTTTTTGTACAAAATTAGACCATAAATTTTATTTAAATGATATAAATTAGATTATTAATAATATAATAGAATTTATTTTTATATTAAACAATTTTAAAATATAATAGAACTTTGTAAATAATTGAAAAAAAATAAAATTTTCAATAAAAAAATAGTATGTTCCATTATTCACTAGAAAATTAATCTTTTTAGAAATATCCCTAAAATTCACTCTGTGATAATTTTGAAATGATTCTAACAAAATTGATATGAATTTTTTAAAATAAATTTTCAAAATTTATATAAATTAATTATAATATTTTCTCACAAAAAAAAACCCATCTGTAAATGAAACATATTTTGAAGAATAAAATATATTTACTAAAAAAATGAGTGCATATTTACTAAGAATTAATAAATAAATTTATATTGGGTATTTAATTTATACATATCTCATAATTCAGTTAATCATATCCATAACATCCAATTCTTTGGTTGGATTATAACATTCATGTTTAAATAATAAAATTTCACAATTTGTTTAAACTCGTTGTTGCATATTCTATATGCTATCGAACATATTGTTTTTTTGAATCTTATGGTGACATATTCTCACAAAATTTAATTAATTTTTGCCTCAAAATTTTAAATTGTTCTCAATAATCAAGGGTTTGAAATTTTAAAATACATTTGTTGAAAACCCAAATCAAAAAAAGGGTTAATAAAACTTCCTCTTAAGAGAGGGAAAGGGAAATACAAAGGCCATCTGGAATGACACATAACTAGGTTTAAAAATATGAGAAAATTATTGGTATGTGAGTATATGTAAATATGGGGAAAATAAATAGATATTTATAGTGAAATTAATCATAATAAATTTAATGATCATGAGAAGGTTAACTACTACAAAACCATAAATCAGTAAAGCGTTAAAGAGACCATCAATTCATCTGGAATGAATGTAATAAGGCAAAAATTTTGTTTCAAGATCCTCTTCCTAGATTTTAGTAATTAATTTTCCACATATACTAAAAACATAATAAAATATATGATTTTATAATTAAAATTTTATCCTTTAATAAATTTCCACCACAATCTCATCTTTTTCTCCAAAGGATGAGTATTCAAGATGAATTTTTTCTGCCTGAAGCACTGGAATCAACTTCTAATAGATCAAATATTCCAAAAAAGGATAACAATATATTCCATATATTTTTTAACTTTAACCAAAAAATTAAATGGCTACCACAAGTTAATATAATATCCAAAATGTATAAAACTTCACATGAAGGAATAATACATTTTCTTTTTAAATTTACACAATAACACCAAAAGTTCAACTTATATTATTCCCAAAATATTTATCCTTGTGTACCAATTAACATCAATATCCTAAACATTAAATAATATTCTATCTTCAAAGGTGATCTCATATATTTAAACTTACATCCCCAAAAATTTAATTTCTTTCTTCCCAAATAATGTTTCTTGTTAAACCAAAAGTTTACATATACCTCAACCGAATGAAGTATACCCAAAAAATATCATTAATCACTATGATAAATCACTATATAATCTTATAATGTAGTTATTTTCAAACTAAAATATCATTAATTAGATTTAGATAATAACCTAAAATTTAATCATTGTCTTGACCATAAATATCTCCAAAAATACCACCTTGTCAATTAATCAATTTTTAACCATCAAGATTATCAATATCCCATTATCCAATATACCATGGTTATATTAATATCAAATCTCATACTAAACCAAATGGTTATCTAAATCATAAAATAAAATTCTTTCTAAAACTCCGTAAAAATTTAAAATCACCTCAAAATACCATCACTTAAAACCTAAAAAGTGGGATCTATAGTTTTCAACTTATAATCAACCTTAAACTTATAAACCCATGATGGTATTCATAACACTTAGTTTATCCTCACATGAAAATATATTTACTTATAAAAAATAAAAAAAATACTTATTCCTCATTAAAATCATAAAATATTTCAATAAATACAAAAATGTAATAATATTCAACAAATATGACATAAAACACTTTTTCAGTAAATCACTAACCAATTACATGGTCACCAATACTATCTCATTTACTTCATTAATGTTATTAATCTATTTATACTAAATAAACATTATCGCATTACCACTAAATCAATTTTAGTGGTAATCAGTACCTTTAAACATAGGTTTTCAAATCCTTAAAGAAAATCTACTGTGTAAAAATCCTTATATGTATCATAATTATTATATCCATAATATCATTTATATAACACTTCAACAACAAAACTATCAAATCCCAACACACAAACACTTCAATTCATATACTTTAATGATTGTAATAGAATAGGCACTTCAATGGTCTTTGAGTTAACCCTCAGATTAGGGCATTATCTTGGATAATTACCATATTCCTCACACATAATACATTGAACTACAAATGATACCTCAGAATAAACTACCTATCCTTCCATAGAACATTTAATTTTTCCTTGATAATTCTTCAAACTATTCCCTTCTTTTAAACACATACTTTTTTTACATTCTCTTAAAAAATTCTATGGGTTGTCTCTTTCCACATTTATAATATGAAGAAAATTGAGTTTTCTTTCCTCCATCATCTCCACTACCCAATATCTCAGAAAACTCTACTATTCACTTCCTTGGTGAGTCTGAGAGTTGGTTTAGTAATGGGTTATTAATCATATATTCTGATAACTGATTAGGAATAATCACAATATCTTTCACTCCATTAATCATCTTATTTTGTTTCTTATAATCACTGCATTGTCCATCGCATTCGGTGTTAACAAGATTATTCCTAGTTTTAAACATTTTATAAAACTAAAAAATATATTATGAGAAATAATAATCAGAGTATGAAACCACATAAACATTAAAATAATTTATTGGATGTCTAAATCATGACACCTTGTTTTCAATATAAGAAACCTTAGGTTTAACCGACATAATTCATGGTCATCAACTATTCAAATAAATCATAATGGTTCATAAATAAAATTTTACTTAAACCAATCATATCTAGTAAGAGTGTCAAATTGGGTTTCTAGTAAGGGCACACTCATTGTGCACTAGAATGATAATCGAGATATACTTAACCAAAACTTTTTAGTATTATTACCCATAGATGCCTCTATGCTAAACCCACATCCACATTTAGTATAAAAATAGGGATATATTGCTATAAAAACCAAATAATCTATACCTTACCAAAAATTTAAGATGTTATCCCACACTTATACTTATCCTCAAATTTAATAATAAGGTTATGTTCCCTAATATGTATTTTCATAATTATAATTCTCAAGGTTTCTACTAAACATCATCAAATACAAATTGTAAAGACCTCAAAATTTAGTATCCCAGAGTATGTGGTTACATTATTAAATTGGTACTGAGTAAAAGTTATCACAACCTAAAGGACCAAACAGTTTAGTACTATTGGTAAACTAGATACATAAATGATTCCCATATTACATTGTAAGTATAAAAAATATCATAAAAAATAATTTTTAATCCTTGATATCTTTCACAATATCTAACTTTATATCTTGTTTAAAAGAAAAAAATAATTAATGATCTCTGATTATTATTAAGGGAATGAAAATATAGGAATTCATCATATAATAAATGAGGTAAAATAATTATGGAAAATTTAATAACTAAAAACACATGTCATTTAATAGATAACATGATCAAAAATAGTAACATTAAAGGAATATATGATGATCAAACAATTTCATATAAATAACCATATTACCTTGAAACTTATCTATGAATATCATAACTATTAAAAAAATCACAAGGAAATCAATAACTATTTTTTTAATTATGGAATACATAATATTGGACATCATAAAATCACTATCAATGCCTCGTGCTAATACATCTTACATAAATGGTTACAGCTTCAACTAAAAACCTAAACTAGTTTCTCTCATGATACCTAACGATGTATCAAGGGGATATAGTTGGATATTACCGTCACTTACTAATTCCAACTCATTTATCACATGAATAAACAATACAACTTAATCTACATGCCCTAATAATCAATAATAGTCTATATTGGAAGAACAAGAATAAAAAATGTAAATACATTACTTAGTCAAACTGATCATAAAACATCTATAAAAAGAAAATGGATAGTATCATTATAATATATCCCAAGTTGAGGAAAATTAAAATAATATTTTGTTTTTTTTATGAATATAAATACCTTCAAAATTTCATTAAAACATTCTTGAGGGAAATTCCCTTTTTTACTTTGAGATTTTCCACTATAAAATAAAAAAAATCCAGAATAGTAGGAAAAAAAATACTTTGATAAGAAACATGAAACATTATAGATTAATATTCAATAAATTTATTGTTCATAATTATGGAAAATTATATTCAAGACGAGTATGTTAAAACAAATATTTCTTTCACATTTTCAGTTAAAATTCAAAAAACGTATGTCATTCAAAAAATGAACAGAATATCTATTTGAAAAATTTTTATAAAGATTAAAACATGGATAAAAATGTCTTTAATAAATAATTAGATAATATTAAAAAATGGAACATTTTTAAGAAAATGTGTACATTGAAGCAAAATATTCTTGACCGAAGAAAACCAAGGTTGGATTTCCTTAAAAACATTATTTCATCCTTTTGAGTACTTAAGAGAGGAAAAAAATGGAAAACCTTTAACTTATAGAAATAAATATAGGAGAAATAAATATATTGGAATTAATATATAAATATCAAATAATTCTTCCAATGAAGACTTAAAAATAAACAATCCTAAATAATGATGAGATTGTGAAACAATCCCTTACCACTTTTATAACTTTTTAATAATAAACCATATGAAATAAATAACTTAAAATAAAACTTTAAATAAAACTAATATATTTTTAATAATTATAGATCATATAAAGTATAAATTATATACACCACATTAAAAAAACAGGTGGTGAATATGTCATATGTCTCACAAAAACAAAGGTGACACGGGAAACCCTTTCCTTGGGTCCAAATTGATTTGTAAGTGATTTTATCCTCATGTATACAACGATATAGATTTACTATAAATATATTATAAAAATATACTCATATATATTATATCATATATTATTTACTTATAAAATTCTATCAACCATTTGTTAACATTTTTTATTAAAATCATTGTTCCAGGTGATAACTCCTTCATTTTTCATGTATGTTTTGGTTAGGTAGTTTTAGTCCTTGTAAATTGATAATGGTTCCATAATATAAATAATGTTAATAATAATAAAAATATCATATATATTCATTATATACATAGTTATAATCATCCATAATATGTAAATATACAAAAATGAATTACATTGTTCATGGAGATGGTAAGTCGTATGTATGCATGAACGTTGTTTTCACTTTTTGACAAATGGAGAAAAAGTTAAATAATAATTAAACTTAAAATAATAATAATTATATCATATATATCATATATATTCATTAAATATACATTTATTACCATCCATGTAAATCTAAAATGAAAAAAATATCACATCACTTTGTGGAGGTGGTAGTCCACACGTACTCACAAGCAACATTATCATTTTCCAACGGATTCAAAGGTAAGAAGGTAGATATGATATTATAATTAAAAAAGAATAATTATTTCATAAATATTATTTATATTCATTATTTCCATATTTATAACCATCCAAGTAAAGTAGTGGTGAAAAATGAATTACACTATTATGTGGAGATGGTAAGTCGTACATACGCACGAGCGATATTTTCACTTTTCATGTGATGAAAAAGAGATATAAAATTAATTTCCCTTAATAATAATAATAAAATATCATTATATTTATGATACTTGATTTATTATTTTTGGATTTTTAAAACAAATTTATAGGAATTATACGAAGAAGAAAATTTGAAAGAGTCGATAAAGATGATTGCAGCTTATTCAGTTGTCTTCCTTTACATTCATTCTTAAGGACTCTTGGAATGGTATTTTGAGAATACATTTACCTATATTTAGTGTATATGTAATTTTATAAGAGATATTTTTAGGTTTTAGTTGAGTTATATGGATCAAAGTTGTGTGAATAATTAAGAAAAATGGGTGTCCTTTTATAAGGGTGGGAAATAATACACTTGGAATTTACAAAAAGACTAAAATATAATTAAGTAATTATAAAGAGAAATGATTCCAAATGGAGATATATTTAATTAAATAGAGTATAAGGTCAAAATATTCTCATCAAATTAGATTAAAATAGGTTTTGGTCATTTTAAACCTTAACTTTTGGTTTAACCCCTTAGTTAACCAATTTTAATCATTACCGTGGTAATGTATTTTTGATATTAAAGGTTTATAATTTTACTTATAAGGTAACAATTGGCTCATAAATTACT
This sequence comes from Viscum album, assembly GCA_963277665.1. Taxonomy (NCBI): domain Eukaryota; kingdom Viridiplantae; phylum Streptophyta; class Magnoliopsida; order Santalales; family Viscaceae; genus Viscum; species Viscum album. The sequence goes on from OY728137.1 coordinate 279,840,564, forward strand.
GATGGATGACATTATAAACCATTCATAATCATAATTTTCCTCTTGAAATATTTTTTACTATTTTTAAATAATTAAATAAAATATTTATCCTAGAATACTATTAATCTCATTTTTGGAACTATTCACATAATTTGACTTTGAAATCAACATTACAACACTCTAATTATAATATGAACCTTTAATACATCTATAAAATGTTTTTTTATATAAAAAATCATGGAATGAAATAATTCACTCAAATTTTATTACTTTTGTTGTTTAAAAAATTATTTATTTTATTTTTATATTAATTAAATAAATACTATATGGTGTTGTGTAGGAATATAAGGTAATTATTTACTAAATAAAAATTATAAATAAATTAGAATAAAAAAATAATTTATATTTCAAATAAAAATTTATAACTAAGTTTATCCTCTTTTTATCCTTATTTAAAAAATTTAGAGATATTAAATTCTAGAGAGTAACATTTTTACTAGAAAGGTGAGAACTTACCCAAAAGGAAAAGTATCGTTTATTATGAAAAAATAAAGTTACAATAGATGAAAGTATGTTATTTTAAAAATATCCCTTTTAAAATGGTGAATAATACCATCATGTATATGATCAAAAAAATCTAATTGTCGCTATTTATCCCTTTGTTCGTAAGTCCATCATCAAGGGGATTTGATTATCATTAAGTATGTGTAATGAAATAGAACATTTTTGTAAATAGCTCAAAAAAATATCCACTAGGCAGTGATTCTCCATAAAAGAAGAAATTTACAATTCCTTACAACCTGTACCAGATCATTAGAGTCACATTCAAACCAAATCTTATTCTAGCCTCTGTTTGGCCATATATACGGCATTTATCATCCAAATAATCTTAGCCTCCAAGGATTTTGCAATACCACATGGACTGTAATAACCCCCCATTATGTTGGAATTATGGTCTCTAAAGACTACCCAAAATAATGAAGAACAAATATTTCCTCGGGAGGCTCCCTCCGAGTTACATTTCATCCAACTCATGAATGTTGTGTTCCAAAAAAATCAATAGTTTAATGAATTAGTGGAAAAAATGTGTCAATTCCAAGTTGTCTAAGAACCATGGGGTCATGCATAGAATTTCTACATTGGCCATGCTCTAGGGATTTAATTCCATTTACTACTATTAGAACAACGGAATGAATCTGGAATTTATTCTTCTCATTAATTATAGATTTATAATTTTTCTAGATGATGTGAGTGAGTTTGGAACAAGACAACTGAAAAAGTTTAAATAGTTTCATTGAAAGAGATATCCAAGTAAATTCAAACATTTTTACTTTAATGTAATTAGATCAACGTGTCTACACATCAAAAATCAGGAGAATGAATTTCTAGAGTGCAGAAGTAGTATCACAGATCAAAAAGAGATGGTTAATATCCTCCCTTTGTTGATTGAATATGACACATATAGAACATAATATACTACCAACATCCTATAAGAAATTATCAAATCAATGTTTGGAATGTGAAATTATAAATAACAGAAATAATTGAGATGGTGATATCTATTTTTCATATATTTTCCCAATCTAGTTTTTATTACTCTCATAGATTGAGTTGTAGTAATATTGTTTTGATGTGAGGATACCATTAGTTGTTTGTTCCAAAATCAATATATCATCCTAATTTATAAAAGTATGACTACTAAAAACATCATTGATTTCATCTAGAAATTAATTGTAATTATCAATTTTTTATTTTATCATGGAATTAAGATTCATTATTGGGTCACCAGAACTAATCACATCTAACAAGGGTGTCCCTAACCAGTTATCAAACTAGAATTTAAGATATGAGTTTTTTTTTTACTAACAAGTGGTCTTGAGAGGTAATACTGGAGAAGGAAGCCTTATGTACTGGTCAAATAGAAGATTACATGTATTTTAGATTTCCATCCATGATCATATTTAAAAATATGGATCTCATAAAGCCCAGAACCACTGATTTATCATTAATCATCCTCTACATGAAATGAACTTGTATAGCCTGATTAAATTGAACAAGATTATTTATTCCAAGTCCTTCAATATAAATAATTTTTTAGAATTTCCTCCAAGTCACAATTCTTATTTTCCATTCAAGTATACTTCCACTCTAAAAAAACTTTTTTAGGTATGTACTGATCTTATTTAATAAGGAATCCATCTATTTATATACCATCAAAGAGTAAACAAATTTGGGGAGTATGAAAGTCATAATCGAAGAAAAATGGAACCATGTAGCTCAATATTTGATACTTGGATGTAAATGGATAAATTTTATCCATTAAATAGGATAAATTCAATTTTTATTTTTATTTTGATTACACATATCGTGATTTTAACCCTATTTTACCTCTTTTACCCTTACTAAACTGAAAAATATTTACTATGGTTACTATTCATAATGAAAAAAATTAAAAGGGAACTATTTTCCAAATTTCAACCTCCTGATTCCAAATATTAAATAAATTTTTCAATATTCAATTTCTAAAAGTGGAAGAAATTTATTTTGTATAGAAATGAAAAATACAACAAAAATTCTTTTTCAAAAAAATCTCTCTTAAGCATAAAAAACTTTTATACCAAATTCAACCATAAAATTGATTCCAATGAAATTAATTATAATATTAATAATATAATATATCTAATTTTACTTTTAAAAAAATTTAAAATAAAATTTAAGTTAGTAAATTCTTGAAACAAAAATACAATTTCAATAAAAATAGTATTTTTACTATTCAATAAAAATCAATCTTTTTAAAAAAATACCAGAAATTCACTCTAAGATAATTTTAAAATAGTGATTAAAAATGATATTATTTGTTCAAATAAAATTAATAAAATTTCTAAAAAATAATTAAAATGTATTCCTACAAAAAATAAAAACTATTTTTGAAGAAAATATATTGTGAAGAATAAAATGAATTCACTAAATAAGTGAGTGATTATTTAATAATAATTAATCAATAAAATTATATTGAGTGGGTATTTTATATATTTTTCATAATGAATTTATTCCAAATCATACCCACTAATTTATCAGCTATGTTATAATGGTCATATTTAAATTATAATATTTTGTAGTTTGTTTAAACTCATTGTTGTGTGTTATATACTCTTTCAAACATAGTGTTCATTTAAAATGTTAGAGTGTCATGGTGGATAATGTGGATAGTGATGGAATATAATGGATGGCTTGGTAATTTATAAGGTATGACACTTGAATGGCTAGAATGATTTGAGAGATGGTATTTCTCATTCATTAGTATCTTGTTGGTTGTTTGTTTAATGATGAGTTTTTGTGATTTTCTTCTACTCTTTGTGTTTGATTTAATACATTGTGAGTGTACCTTCCTTTCAGTAGTTCTAATTGAGTTTTATAATATTATGAATTATTTAATGATAATATATATATATATATATAATATGTAAGTGGGTTTTGATGGTGACAATGGAAAGAGATATTATAAATAGAAACTATTAATTGGTTTGGGTAAATGCTTAAAGATCATGGTTGTGAAAACCATCATTGTAATATTGAATATAAAATCACTTTTTATTTGATGGTTATGAAATTATTAATCCAAAATTGATGATTATGGGCTTATAAATTGAATTTTTATAATGGGTTATATAAATAATAAATGATTAATGATATACTTTGATGCTTTTACACTTAAAAGAGTTTTAGAATTATTTTCCTAGAGAAGGAATTTGGGTTATCATGTGGGATGTAAGATATAGTTCGAGCCTAGGGTGGTATATTTTCCAATAGGATGGTTGTGTACTATACTATCAATATATTTTATAATTTCATATGAACCTCTCCCAACTAGAATATCCTTATCGATACCTAAATATTTTGGGTTTCAGTTGTTTTCCCCAATATCCAGGATGGTGAGGGAATAAATAGATGACTACTCTTTCCCTACTCTCCCTTCAGATATAGCATGATGTGGATTCATGTCTAAGAATTTATGTATTAATTGATAGGATATGTACTTTATTTGGAAGTGAGGGATCACAGGTTTACTACACATTTATGTTTGGAAAATAATGGCAAGAGGTTATAACACATACTTATATCCCTGATGTAATGGTTACGGATATTATAGGTGTATTGTGTGCATATTATAATATCATTAGGTGTTATATATAATACATAGGTTTTAGTGGATTTCATAAATACTATATGGTTAGGGATATGATGTGGATGTGATGAGTTTCACAGTGTGTAGGATAAGATGATGAGGTAGTTGTAGAGACTAATGAAAATATGTGATGTTGAGTAATTCCTGGGACATAGGTGGGTATGTCCGATACTTGAATCATATCAGAGAGTTTGTGATATATGGAAGTTATGGAAGCACAAGATGTTTTTGTCAGAGTGACAAACCATTGAGGAATTGGTTTGGGTATCCTTCTTATATATATATATATATATATTATGATTTTTTATATTTAGGTGCATTATTTAGTGAGTGATAAATAGTGTGGTTTATAATATAGTTTACCTGATTTTTTGTGAGTTATTTTCTCAATTTAGTCACTATAGATTTAGTATGATTCATCCACATTTTCATGAGAGGTTTCAGGGAGGATCCTAGAAAGTGTACTTATAATATCACAACTATATATATCTAAATTTTAGGCATGTGTGAGGGAGTATCTGATTGGGATAGAGGTTAGAAGCTCATGGATATTGTTTGGGAGTTGTGGGTGATTTTGGTTTCTACTATAGTATTTTTTGTAGTATTTTCATTGTACGACATTTCATGTATTGGGATTGGTTTTTTTATTTATTATATTATAGTTTGTAAGTGTCTATTCATTATTATATTGGGAATATTGAAGGTAATTTATCTCTTATATGTATTATTTATACCCTTGGTGAAAGTATCCAACCAATATCCTACTACAGGGGGTTTTAGGGGGTCACTCTTATCTTTAACATTGGCCTTGGAGGAGTATGAATGGGGGTGGAGTGGGTTGTGATATAATTTCCCATCAAATACATGTATCTAGATTAGTAACCATGATGTTCTTTTTTTATGCATGTTTTTATTGATATATCCCTTCCTATTTTATGTGATAATTTATAGACTATTGACCTTACATTAAGGCCATTCAGGTGTTTACAAGGGTTGAATTACCTTGGATATGTTCTACTTATAGTAGTGTTTATCCTTTATCTTGCCATTTTAGATGAATTATAAATGGTGGGGTTACCTATTTTAGATCTCATTTTTATTAGATATTTTCATCTCTGTATGGTGAATAGGGTTGTGTTTGAAGATATTTGGTGATATTTTTATTTGATATGTTAAGATTATATAATTATTTGACATACAACATTCCCTTTCACTAGGGGCTTTTAAGGTTTTCACATACCATATCATCTCTCTCATTTGGGTGTTTTGGTCCTTAGTCTCAATTTTTTTATACTCTTTCCAATGAATTTATGTGGGTATAAAGTGGAATAGTAGGGATAATTGTAACTCCCATATGTCACCTTTTTATTTAATATGATATTATTATGGTTTATTTAAAAAAATAGGAGATTTGGTTATGAAATTTATATTTTTAAAGGTTTTTCCTATATCATAAAATTATCACATGGTTAGGGGGAACCATGTAAGGAATACATGCATAGTACTGCGGTTTCTCAATAGGGGTTATGCGGATAGTGCAAAACTTGGCGAGCCATGTGGCGAAACTTTGAAAGGGGTGTGGATTTATGCTAGTGTGAGTCTCATGGTTGGAGCATGGTTTGGTAAATTGTACTATCTATAATGAACCAACCAAGGATGAATTGATAGGTTACACAGATCGTATCACCACTAGTCCTAAATGTAATTCTTTATCACCATGAGATGACAATTAGTTCTTGGGTATCAAGGACTCATGTTTGGGAATGATTTCACCCTTTTAATAACTACATGAATATGTAGTGGAAATAGTCGAGAGTCTCACATATGTTATCCTAAAATTGGACATCCATGCATAAGGAAATAAGAAGGTATAAATAATAATAAAAATCCAAACATGGAATAATTAATAAATTTTCATATAAATAATATAATTTGATCATAAAATAAAAGATACAATTGAAGATTAATTAAAATACATCAAGATGAATTGGTCGACACAAGAGCCAAAAGTAAAATAGAACATGAAAATCTCTAAAGAGAACCTCCATGTAACCCAAGGTCACTCACCGCCACCAAAAAACCCAATGAGGGACCTAAAAATAATCCAAGGAATAGGATCAATATTGGGGTCCTAAATAGAAATCATAAGAGTTTCATATACACATATGTACTGGTGTAAATACAGGATGTGAGAAAAGCATGCCCAATAATATTTCAAAAAATATTTTATGCAGTTCCTTTCATAATATAGTCTATAAATATTATTTTGAATATACTTTATAAAATAGGTTTTATACATGATTTGTCATCATAAAAATAAATATCATGTCATATCTCTTTCCTTCCAAAAATAGGGAAAAAAATTTTCAAAACAAGAGAGGCTCACCTTACCTAAGAACATAGTTTGAAACCCAAATAGTGAATAATTTTTTTTTAAATCAATTTGAAATCAAGAAAAGTGGATATTTCAATTTTTAAATAAACATTCATTTCTGACTCTTTTTCCAAAACTATTTCTCAATTTCCTTTCTAAAACAAATATCACTTTACTTTTAAAGCCACACCTTCCAAATATTTTCTAAATTAGTTTTAAAGTAAACCAACACCACAATAAATACAGGTTATAAACACAATAGGCACTAATATATCAATGTAATAAAAATAGAAAAAAAATCTAATGTTTCATACAATCAAAATCTAGCTTGGGGATATAATAAATCCAGATGTATTAGGATCCCCAAAATCATCTAAAAATAATCTAGCATCATGTTTTACTCCTTGAAACAATTTTAACTAGTGAAATAGAACACTAATCTAGCACTAAATAACAAATCAACATCCCAATAGTCCTATAAAACAATCTAGGTTATATAATCCATCATAAGAGTTCTCATTATCCATGGTCCACAAAATCCATCCCAGGAGGGTTCAGCTCCCATAGGGAATGACTTTCTTGAAATATCATAATCCACACTAGGGGTTTTAACTAACCCAAAAACCTATTTTAAAACTAGTATTCCCATGAAATCAAATTATGGAGGTAATTAAACAATAGATCAATGTAATTGTCCCAAAAATAAATATTTTAAATAAAATGCAAAAAAACTTAATTTCACCTCCAACATCCTCACACAAAATCATATCATTTTCACAACCATGCATAAGCTTGAACAAAAAACACTATAAAACATCACCATCCACACCAAAATTAAATAGGTAATATAAGATAAACAAACAAATTCAACAAAGTGGGTAACCATAATTTCAAATTAACTCCTTTTAACAAAGTACCAGATGGGCCGATAAAAGCATGATTGGAATTTTAATCCACTTTATCCACATTTAAAACCAACCATTTGAAAATTATTTTGAAATCAACCAGTCATAAGAAACCTTTTAAATTTAACCATTTCAATTTTTGAAATCATATCAAATCAACTGAAACTAGGACCAACTCCCTCCTTTTTATAAAACACCTCTTTAAAACACCAAAAATTTCCATTGAAAATGAAACGGATGTCAGAACCCCTTTAGAAACATTTAAATTATTTTGAAAGAGATACCAGTGATTTTTTTAAAAAAACATTAAAAGTAATGAATTTAGATATAATAAGGAAATAAAATCATTTTATAAAACCCCATTCATCTCATGGAATCCAATATAAAGGAAAGACACAAAACACCAACCACATTAAATAGTGGACTCATCACAATGCATTGTTTTTTATGGATAACCCACAAACAATCAAAGAAACGCCCCACAAAACCCCTAAAAAACACATGATTATATCTATATTGTTCCCTAAAATAATTACCCATGGTAATTATGGTTTCTATAATAAAGAAAATCCATAGAAAAATGAGGAATAGATAAGATAAGAAGGAGAAATAGGATATTACCATTATAATGACACTTGAAATTGGTGAAGGGAGGCCACAAAACCAAGAAGAAGGGATGAGGAAATTCCCATGGATGTAACAAAGGTTCAAATGGATAAAAATTGAGGAAGAGTAGGGAAAAATCAAGTTAAAACTGTAGGAAAAAATAGGAATTAGTCTTTTTAAGTGAAACTATGCAGATCATGCGGTTTGGATGCATGGTTTGGGAAACTATGTGTCAATCATATGGGAACCACTGGATAAGACCATAGCACTCACACAGTTTGGCCACACTGTTTCTCTAAACCATATACTAAAACTATGGGTCACCCCTACATAAAAAACTAGTTGCACAGTTCAACCTACAACCCCACATAGTTTGATAAATCATGCAACAACCATAAAAAACAACACAATCAAAAACTACAACATTGTGCACATCTTGTCAATTAATTTCCCCTACCCATAGAAAGTTATGTGCCAACACTTTAAGAAAAAAATACCCACATGGTTTCCACTAGATTTTTCATGGTTCGGACCCAACCATGTGCTACCCATACAAGAAGAACATGAAAGAACAAAATGAACTAAAAACGGTCTATATAAGGGTAATTTTATGGTTTCCCATAAACAATGTGCATTGACCATGAAAAATAGGAAATTTTCAATATTTTAAAAAAAATACTCAACTCTTAAAGTTTTAAAATACCTAAAAAAATATAAATAATTGATGTAACAGTGACATGTGGGGGTCACAATTGTCCCCCAACATGCCACTTTTATCCCCCAAAAATTTATTAACAAAGGTAGAATCAATAGAAATCCAAAAACTCCACACTCAAACATAATATGTGGGAGGTATGGTAAAACTATAAATGGGTCTTATAATAATGAAACACCACTTGAACCACTATTCCACAAAAACCATGGAATAAATCTTCAACCATCAACAAATAGCCTCAAAAATCGGCGAGATCAAAACTATCCATCCCATATCTATAGGAAAATATAAACCTAGAATAGGTCTCCCCGCTATTTATAATTCATCTAAAATTGTGGAATAGTTTATAGACCCAACCCAGAAAGCAAACATTTCCAAAAATGAAAATATTTATACTAATCATAAATAGAAATGATATGATTCTTCTAACCACAAAAAATCATCAAATACAACCATCTCAAACAGGAAAAGAGATAATAACACTAAAATAGAAATCTATGAGATAAAAAGATTGAGTCTCCAACCCAAAACATCCCAAAGAAATAGAATAAATACACCCGATAAAAAACATGCCACAATATGGAATAACATGGTTCTAACCTCAAGTCCCAAAAACATGCGGAGGGTAATTTGGGGATAACCACATGAAACCCTGACTCAAGATGACCCTAATAGATGATCCCAAACTAATATAACCTAAGTTATAATCTAAAACCAACTAAACATCCATGTTAGTAAAAACCATACCCAAGGCATCCTCATGTTATCCATTAGACAAGCCTCATGCATATCTCTCACCATGGAGTTATCATTTCAAACCAACCCCAAAAGCCCCACCAAATGAGTCATAAACATCTAAAGGTGGCCACAACTCACACAAGATTAATCAACAATGTCACCCAAAATATTCACCAAAATAAGTCACCTAAAAACCTTAATCACTCCAACCTCGTTAAGCAAAAATCCAAAAATCGATCATTACCCAAATCCAAACTACTTCTAAAAAATAATCCACCAATATCTCAATAAGAAACTAGTAATGGTGGCCCAAATATCCACCTAAAATAGAACACAAGATCTCACAACCATTAAGTCTTGAATGCATGGAGTCTCCACATTATAACACACAATAGATCTAAGATTATCCAAGACAAAAAGAGGTATAAAAATGATATCTTCCACTCTAATCAAAGCCTTGGAAGATCCAAACATAGAGAGAAATACACTCCAAAATATAAGGATTTGTCCTTAGGGTTATCCTAAGATATGGGCTTCCTATATTTTATCAAAAACTTCTAGGGATTCATAGAATAGACAAAAAAATATAAATTTGACCCATTCATGTTCCTCAATAAAAATCAACTAGTACCAAAACACTATAGCAACAAAATTCAAAAGCACCTGTATATTAGGAAAAACACAAGAAAAAATATCATTCCTTTAAAAAATACTACATTCCATAAAGAATCAAAATAGATTTTACAAAAAAAATACTTTCTTTTAAAAACACCTTACCATTTGGAAACATTATACTTCATTTCAAAAGTCCCAATTATCTAATTAAATTTCAAATAATTTACCAAGATTATAAAACCACTAATTTCCATATAAAATAAGAAACACACAAGAGTTTCACAAAACCATTTTTATTTCAAATTATTTCCTAAAAACCCATATTATATTTCAAAACATTTCATTATTTCTATTTTAAAACTTACCAACCGTGGTAAATCGCCCCAAGAGGTTCAAATCATTTTAAAAACAATCCATAAAACTCATTTTAAACCCCAAAAACATTCCATAGATCATTATAAAATCAATAATTTTTATAAATATTTCACTAAAATCAAATCCATTTTATAAAAATCCCTAAGGCATCATTTTAAACTAAAAAAATCATGAAATTACTTTTTTTTCAAACAAAAATCAATTTTCACAAAAACTACATAAAAACCAAACCAAAAATCCACACATGATACAATTAAAAACATTAAAAAATCACAAAACTCTCATGAAATCACCACATCACTGGGAATCACTCAAAGGAAGTATAAATATCAAGCTAAAATTGGGTGAAGAATCATGAATTACTTGGTCACTTTGTTTGACACACCCTGCACCAATCATGAAAGAATTTCTCAAATGGTTCCAAAATCTTGTTCCCAACCTATACATGGTTGTATAACTGTGTGAGATAATTGTACACTATTGAATCTTTTTCTTTTATCATGCCAAAATTTATGGATTCCTCAATTAAACTCATAAATTACAAGGAGGACTAAAACCACAAAATAAATAATCATAAATAATTTCCAAAATAAAAAACTATATCCCAAATACCCATAAAAACGAAAGTGTTGTCACAAAATCTAGATATAAAGAACTTACTAATGACCAAACATTTAACCTTCAATGATAAGTCCTCATATACATTATATGATGATATACATAAATAATGAGAGGGTGTTTCAAGAAAACTAAGCCCCTATTGAGAACTTAGGATATGATACCATTTGTAATGCACTATCTCAGGCTAACAAACACTTCACCTAACCAAACATGCCAATTGGCCAAAAGGGAATTCTCAAACCCCAAGAGCTAGAAACTAATGCATGGGTATCAAGGAAACATGACTGATAAACATGTAACCCCCATAATAACCACATAAAGATGTAATGTAAATACCCAATGGTCTAACAAGATTTATCCATAAATTAGACATCCATGTGTGTAAAAATAAGCCGGTATAAATAAAAAACCATAAAATCATAGAATAATGAAAAAATATTCCATCAAAATAATATAAATTTATCATAAAATAAAAGTAAAATTTAAGAATAATAAAAAATACACCATGATTAATTGGATGATACAATATCCAAAAGTAAAATGAAACCTGAATAACTCTAATAAGAACTTCCATGTGACTCAAGGACACTCATAATCACCAACACAATTAATTATAGACTCAAATAGTATCAAAGTAATGAGATAAATACAAGGAACTTAAAGTGTAAACATGAGAGCTTCATAAACACACATGTACCAGTGTTTTTTCAAGGTGCGATCCAAACATTCATGGAAGGATTTCATAAAATTTTCTATACAGTTCATTTTAAAATATAGTCTATAAATTATAATTTGGAAATACCTTATAAAATAGGTTTTATGCAAGATCAAGCATTAGAAAAAATATCTTGTTTTATCTCATTCTTTCCAAAACCAAGGTAAAATATTTTTAAAATAAAACTATAGTTTTAAAACCAAATAGTAAATAAAAAAATTTCTTTAAAATATATTTGAAATAGAAAAAATAGGACATTTAAATTTTTAATAAAACCATTTCTTCTATTATTTCCCAAAACATTTTTAAAATTCATTTTTAAAAGAAACATTTCCTTCATTTTAAATTACAAATTTTCTAATAATTTATAAATTAGTTTCAAAGTAATCTAAAATTGTGCTCAAGAAAAGGAAAAAATTCAATAGGAACCAAGACATTAATAGAAAAAATAAAACAACCAAATACCAGGACAAGGTTTCATTCAATCAAAATAAATCTCTGGGATATAATCAAGTAATATGTATCAAGATCCCCTAAATAATCCAAAAGGTATCTAGAATTTTGAGTTACACCATAGGTATCAACTAACATGATCTTAACAAGTGACATGGAACCCAAGGTTGACACTAAAGAACACATCGATATACCAACAGTCTAGTAGAACTATCCATGCAATATAATCCATCCTATGAGAACTTATCATTCATAGGACACATAATACATCCTAGAAGAACTCAAATCCCATAGGAAATGAACCCCTAACAAGAGTAAAATCAACATTAGTGGTTTTCACTTATCCATACCCCTACATAAAAACATATGATTCCAATGACATAAAACGATGTTGGTGAGAAAAAAATAGAAAAATGTAACTTTCACCAAAATAAAAATTTAAAATAAAAAAGAAACCTCATCACACCTCTAACACCCTCGCATGAAACATCCCCTTTTAACAACCATATGTAAGAACCAATAATTATCACTACACAACATCCCCCTCAAGGAAAAAATTTCATAATGAATATAATTTTAAAAGGGGTATCAAGAATGAGGGTAAACAATATTTCAAATTAACTATTTTTAACAAAGTTCCTAATCATCCATTGAAAACATGATTGTAATTCCAATCTATTTAATCCACATTTAAACCAACCATTCAGAAAATATTTGAAATCAATCGGTTTCAAGAACCCTTTTGAAGTTACCCATTTATCTTTTTAAAAACATCTCAAAACACAACTAGAAACCCAACAGTATCAAAATACTTTAAACGTGGGAAAAATCCATCCTTTTTATAAAAAAATCCATTTAAAACACTAAACCTTTCCTTAAAAAATGAAATAATTTTCAAAATCCCTTTAAAAATTTTAAATTTTTTTGAAATATCCACTCATGAATTTTCACAAATACATAGCATGTGACAAGTATCTTCTAAGTGTAAAATCCATTACAACCAAATTTAAACCCCTCATGGGTAATTAATTTAGATATAATTTTCAAATAAAATCATTTTATAACACCCAATCATCTCATGGAATTCCATATAAAGGAATGACACAAAAAAACAACCTCATTCAAGTATGAAATCATAAAAATGAATCACCTTTAATGATGAATGCACAACCTAGAAAGGAAAAAATCTCCACAACCCCTAAACACCCCCCCCCCCTATTAGATCAATTCTTGACCCTTAAATCATACCCATGGTCATTAGTTTTTTCAAAATAAAAAAACTATATATAAATAAGTAATGGAAAATAGGGGAAGGAGAAGGAAGATATTACCTTGACAAAGCTAATTGAAATCGTTTAAGCGAGGCAAAAAACGAAAATGAATGGAATAGGTAACTCTCTTAGATATGAAAAAGGTTCATACAATCAAAAATGGTAGAAGAGGATGGAAAATAATATTAAACCCATAGGGGAAAATGAGGGATTTTATTTTTAAGTTAAACTGGTTAGCTCACACGGTTTGGGAAACTATGCACCAACCATTTGGGAGACAACACATGAGACCTTTAAATATTCATGGTTTGTCCACATGGTTCCTCCTACCCGTATATCAACCTAGTGGGTTACTCTACACAAAAAAACAAGACACTTTGTTCACACTATAACCCTTCACAATTTGATAAACCAAATATTATCAGTTTAAAACCACATTGTAAACAATTTCTGCACTTTTCATGGTTTTTCACATGGTTTCCCCTACTTTTGCACAAGTTGTGCACCAACACTTCAAGCATAAAAGGAGCCACATGGTTTTTTTTATATTTCACATGGTTCTTACCCAACTATTCACTATATAAGGCTCTCGCCTTAAACATTACATAATATTGAGTTCTATTTAATAATTTACTTTCTTTCACTTGGAGGATCTTTTCAGGTTTAGAGTTTCAGATAATTTTTTCATAAATCATACATAAAACATACTTTGAAATACAAAGTGGACACCTCTAATCAGTACCCATTTTTCTCATAATATAAAACCTTTAAAATAAAGAATGATTTATTTTTATGGAAAATCTCCATGACTTTAAACTTGACTTCTTCCTTTACCTTACCCAACCTTAAATTCTAATAAAAATAATTAAAAACATGTGATAACCACAAAAATCTCAGTAAGGTATACAAAATAAAAAAAATCATTAGTCTAGTGAACACATTAAAACTCGTATAACATTTAACTTTATCTTAAAAGTTATTTGATAATATAAAATAAAACATTTTAATATGAAAAAAAAACATGACTTTTTCTAAAATAAAAACATTAAAATCATATAAGTAATTAAAACATATTTTGTTAACTTGGATCACCACTTTTATAAAACCCTTTAAAAACCCTCTCAATTAGAATAACCATAATCCCAACTTCTAACATTATCATTACCCAATGCATTAGAGATCTATAATGGGGATCACCCTTCATATAAGCTATATCGTGTACACCTATGATCTTAAATGGGTATCAAACCTTCGTATAAGATATATATGTCTCACCAATTTCTCATGAACTATAATGGGACTCAACCCTTAATATAAGTTATAAATGGCTCAATTGTGAGCTATAATGGGGATCAACCCCTCATATAAGTTGTATAGGTCTCAACCATTTCATATAATTCTTAATTACCATACCAAGAGTAAAAAATTCAACATAAAACCCTTTGAGAATAACTTTTTAAACCCATATGAAAAACACTTCTAGAAAAAAATAGACTTTTCTTTTAAAAACCATTTTCAATACCAAAAAACCACTTTTCCTGGAAACCCCAATTTCAATACCAAAATTCCCAAAGAGATAAATTTAGTTTATTATTTAATAAAACATGAAATATTTTAAATAAATCATAAAATAAAATAATGTTTATGGTGGTGGAAAATTCATTATCACTGTGCTCTTTAAGAATGGAACATTCCTTTTGTCATTTATCAAAACGTTCCATATAAAACAGGGGAAAAGATTCCTTTTTTAAAACCATTGAATGAAATTAATAATAGAAATAAAATTTTGATTATAATCCTTATATATCTTTATAAATAAAAATATAAAATAATATCAAGAATATTGGCCTAGATGAAAATATTTTAAAATTAAATCATTAAACATTTAAAAATAGATTTTTAAATCTAATTGTATCATACCACTTTGAGACATTGGAATCATAAAACATATTAAAAATGACATTAAAAAACTTAAAATGTCTTTATAATAGAGAAAATTCATCATATAACATGTCAAATCAGTTTTATATACACCTTATAAGAGAATAAAGGTGTATAACTTCAAGATATGCCTCAATGAAAGGATATTGAGATGAAATCTCTTACCTATAGTTTGACTTATCACATGTGTTTTATATTCCTAAATAATAAAACTATGTTACTAATTTACTTTCCTTAGAACATTTTTCAATTTTATCATTACTTTAATTTCACTTATTGCAATATTGTATACAACTACTTAAACAATTAAGTTTTGCGTCAGATGTTTTGTCCATACTCAGCTTATGAGTCAAAACGACTATGCTCAGTGGACTATGGTCAAGGAGGTGATTATATAAACATCTAAAAAATAATAATAATTACATAATTAACATTTATATACATCAATTATACTTTTAATATCAATCATAAAATAAGCTTATGAAAAATAAACCAACATTACAATCATGGAGATAGTAGGTCGTACATACACATGAGTAACGTTCCTATTTTTAAATGTTCATTATGGAAAGAAGGTAAATAACATTATCTTTATATAATTATCATTATATAATAAATACCATATTATTTAATCATATATACTTATATATATAATTATTTTTATTAAAAATTAATCACATCACTTTGAGGAGGCGGTAGTCCACACGTCCATAAACAACATCATCACTTTTTCAGTGTGTGAAAAGGTAATAAGGAAAATGATATGTTATATTTATAGAAAGTTAATTATGTAATTAATATCATATATATGTCATTCATATAAAATATCTATATTAAAACCATCTTTAATATATTCCATGACAAGTGTGAATGTATCACATCGCTTTGAGGAGGCGGTAGTCCACACGTCCATAAACGATATTAACGTATTCCACAAAAATTGAAAGCATGATGTAATGTTTTATATAAAAACTCAAAAATTATTAATAAATCATAAATATCTTATATATAATATAAAAATAGTATAACCATAATAATTCCAAACCATGATATGTGGTAAATTAAAATACGAACGACATCGTTTCGCGAGGTGGAAGTCTGTCATACACATGAAGGTGATTCTATTACCCATTTGATGGAAGTGTGTGTAGGTGTAGGTAGAAAAAATAATATAAAAACATATTAGTATATTTAGGACACATATTTAATATATATTCATTAAATAATAATAATTTAACGGGAAGAGAAATAAATAAAACAAAAGTGCTCGTTGAAGAATATTACCTCTTCTTCGGGTAACTCCTTATCATTTGCACCAAAGGACTTACTTGGTTTTCTTTATGAAAAAATTTAGGCATATATTATAAGAGTATGTATGTTTAGAGATTATTTATGTAGTTTTTGAAAAAGAAAAATGGCTTGATAGGTGTGAATAAGTGGGGAGAGTGAGTGCCTTTTTATAGTAGAGGAGGAGTGGAATTCTTGTAAATACAAAAAGGTAAACCCTATTGGGAGGTATACCATATATAAAATTCCTTAAATAATAAAAAAATAATAAAATTGTGGATATGGTCTAAATATGTCCATAAAATGGGTTTTGTACAAGTTTCTAGGTCATTTGGTCCCTTAAGATTGAAGTTTAACCACTAAGTAAACTCATTTTTACCTTAATCACAGTAATTGATTTTAATTTCTTTCAGTGATATTTTTTATCAAAATATAATTTTAACTTTATAGAAATTATATTTTTTTATTCCAAATATTTAACCCATTTTTTCAAATTTCAATCAAATAAGTGGCAGAATTTAATTGAAAATTAAACCCATAGACAGAATGAGAAAGTAGGTTTTTCATGTAAAAAGTTCAAATGCTTGAAATGTTTTTATATTCGATTTAAATGATAAATTGATACCAATGAAATATATTGAATTAAATTGCATAATTTTTTTTTTATACTTTAAACCCAATTAAAAATATAATTTAACACTATAAATTTTTCAGATTAAAAGGCAGTTTTCCATTAAAATCCAGTATTTTTCACTATTCATCAAAACATGAAACTTCTCAAAAAATTAAAAAAAATCAAACAAATTAAATTTTGATATAATGATTTCAAAAATGAAGTTTTTTTAAATAAAAATTATATAAGTTTCAAAATTTATTTTTCAAACAATTTTTCCATTAAAAGGAGGTAAAAATGCATTTTAAAAATATTCAACTTTTTATCCTTAAAATTGGATTTATTCTTTAAGATTATCAAAATTATTAGATGAATTTAAAAAAAATTATTAAATATATAACATATTAATTTAATTAATATCTTTCATAAATAGTAATTAATTTAATTTATTAATATAAATTCCATTCTGGTCATAAAAATAGTTTTCATAAAAACACTACCTTTATATTCAATTGGTCTTTATTTTTATTTCAATTTAATTCGTAACCAATGAATTAATTTTATAAAAATGTGTAAATATAATTTTATAATTTATTTAATATAATTATTTCCCTCCATTCAAATGGCCAGGTGATATGTATCGTAATAATATTAATAGTATATTATTTTCCGGTAAGACTCGGTCTTATGTGTAACATAAGTTGTCAAAGGAACTCAATGTTGCATGCAACCCATGATAAACATGGTGTTTTGTATGATTAAATATAAACTATATTGTTTTTAACATGATCTATTAAATAATTTAAATTAATTTGAAATAATATAGTTCATAAAATCTCAGGATGTTACACCCTACCCCCTTAAAATGAACTTCACCCTTGAAATTCATCTTGTTAATCAAATGATTAAAATTTATAGAATAAATTTTTTGAAACCCATATCGTAAAAATGGTTATTAAAAAATACTCTTAAAAGTGGAAAGTCTAAAATATAAAGGTCATTGAAAGTTATGCATAACTAGGATTCCACATAGGGAGAACATTGGTGGGAAATTAAAAGATGAATTTGGAAGGGGAAAATAATTTTTATAAACTAATAGAGAGTGATAAAGAACATGGTCAATAGTAATTCAATGATGAAAAAACCACAATCCAAATAGGTGTGTAAAAGTTTATTGATATAGTCATAAAATATGGTAATAGGATAACATTTTATTTCAAGATCCTTCTCCTAGAATTGAAGGATTCCTTCACTCTCAACACTAAGAGCATAAGGAAATATACTTACTTAATGAATAGAGATTCACACTAAAATAAATTTCTAAAATATACTCATATCTTGCTTCAAGAAATGAGTATCCAATATTACTTTTCATTTCTGAAGCAGTATAATTTTCACAACCCTTCCCAATGGGTCTCGTGTTGTGAATCTCCAAGCCTACCTCCAATAGTTTAGGGGTGGGAGACTAGAACCTAGTAGGAATATCACAAACATAGGTGTAATTTTCCTAAGTACTTGTAAAAACACACATCTCTAAGCTTATATAATTCTTTAATATAAAAAAAACTAAACAAAAATGCATGAATACACCTAAATACCATTACCAGAGTACGACAGGAAGTAAGGGAAAGTAAACAGGGATAAATACAAGACCACCAAAAAGAGTCTAAAAAAAAGACCAAGATGAAAGTAAAACTAGGACTATTATCAAATACCATTGAACACACCTTGATCTTTCCAATATCACTAAACATCATCTAGTCTTGGTCTGTCAAGGACTCTATCAAAAGTTCAATCATCAGTAAAAAGATACAACAAGTGTTGGAAAAACCCATGTAGGGGTGAGTATAACAATCCCTAGTAGGACACCATGAAACTACAAAGAAAATAAAAAATAAAAAAAGATACAGTCATCTCTACATAGGTATATGTCTACAACACATATAACAATAATATCTAGATATACTCAACAAATACAGACATTCTAAAGGTAATTCACGATCTTAATTTTATCCCAAGATTCTAGTTCAAAGGTTCTACAAAGTACTCATCTGGGAGAACACACTTCTGAGTATGATAACACCAATGAAGTCTATCTAAGAGGTAGTTCTTGTCGGGTATCACCATTATAAGTACACCATAATGTTATTAAGATATATGATACACATATGAGGATCACACCCAAGTCCAAGGGGTATACCAAAAACACAATTTGGATTAACCCACTAAATAGAGGATTGGTTCCCTCATAGTGTTGGTCACGATGACACTAAAAACCACACCTAGGGCATGAAGATGAATAGAGGATCTCACTATGGTCCCCATAGAAGGATTCTAACAACTCTATCCAAGATGATATTCTTAAGGAATTATTTTCATATCTATAGGAGGATATTCCATATTAACCCTTAGGGAAATTATATGGGGAACACACCCAAAATAAACTTGTCCAGGATATATAAATGAAGGCTCCAAACCATGTTTTAAAAAGTACACAGTGTGTAAAAGGGTTCACACACTATTTTCTTTAACCCTAGGTCTTTCCCTTGTAAATGGACCATGTCTCATGCCCATGTCCATGTAACAGTACACGATGTGTTGGTTTCCCATGTACTAGTACATGGTTTATCCCTTATACTTTCCCAGGTTGTGTCCATGTAGAAGAGCACATGGTTTACTCCAACCCATGTGACACGACCCGTGTTTGTGTACATTATGAGGTACATTCCAAGTCACTAGGGAGATTTCACATGTAGTGTGATGAGGTAACATTCTATGTGATCCATAAATTTCTCAAAACACCCTAGATGTCGCATAGGGGGGCCCACACTGTGTGTGGCTCCATATTACACACTGTGTATTGCATATTTTTCTATATTTACAGATCTACTTTCCACATTGTCATTCATTCGACTGACCTTCAATCTGGAAACCTTGTCATTGAAAAATCAGGTATCCTGCACCAATGAGTCTTTCTATCATCGATCGAAAACTTTTTACCCTTCGATCCATTCAAAAAAATGGATTTACACATCATTCTTTATTGTTTTCCAAATGACATGAAATTGGGTATCCAAAAACATATAATTTTCTATTGCTTCCATCATCACACCACTGTCACATCGTTTCAATCCTGAATCTACAATATTGAATCATTTTTCTAAGAAATGGTTACACAACGATCAATTTTATTAGTATACATTGAACCATAGGCCAAAAGAATAATTATCTCGATGAATGATGAATTGAGGGAGAACGGAATAACCAAAAACATGATGAATGGACCTTATACAATGTTCATGTTTTCCTAGATCTGTTTTCGTTAGAATAAAAATTAAGAATCGATAATCATAAAGAAAATTCTCCTAATAAAATACCTATAATAAAAAACATCCTATAATATGCACGATCCGTGAATCAATCCGTTGGTCGATTGATTCACATTCATTGTAGAAATAACAAATGGGGAAAAAATCCAATGAAACACATGTCCTACCTTTATTTGGATCAATCACTAACAAATAATGAAGTTATGTCATGGTCGTTGGTGAGATCCTTCAATTATGTCTCGTACCAGTCATCAATATCTGACTCGGTCATCATCCACCAAAAAAATCGTGTTTTATGCTCTCCAATGGTCCTATAGATCTCTAAATGTTAGTAGATAAACCTAAGAGTTACCCACGTCCATTTATTTATAAAATATTATTGGTTGTTTCATCAATGAAATTAAATAAAACAATTTAATTTATTTATTTATTTATTTTATATATTTCACGCCCGTGATGACTTTTCTACAAATGCCCTATTCCAACCAAAGTTATGTAGGATCTAATGAAAAACTGGAGTTTTGAACTCAATATTTCCTTCATATTTATGATTGGGGCCCCCATTTATTAGTTATTCAAATTTTTTAGTAAACATTCATGCATGTTCTATTTAATATATTTAATATATTTCAAACATTTATTCCAAGCACATCATACCTTAGAATCGCACACCGTCTTAGTGCCTTGTCTTGAAAATAATCTATAAAATACCCATAAATATTATATATAAAATATGAGTCATTAAATTCACTCCACCTTGGGTATTTATGTCTCTAAAAATACAAACCTAGGGCTACAAAAAGAGATGTGGGTACTGAGAATATATCTAAGACACATGCTCCCATGTACTCTTCTAGAGATTCTAGTGCTCCCACCAAATATGCACTAAAGTAATCACTCACCCATGAAGGTTACTCTTCTGTTGATTCCCAATATCTACCAAATACTTAGCAAATATATCTCCATCCTTGATTTCTAGATTTCCCCCAACAGATAACATGGTATGTGTCATGCACATACCTCCTCAGTTGTGAAATGTGAAAGACACTCTGCACCCAGTCTAACTACGGAGGTAGATCCAAGTGGTATGATATATTTTCAGATCTATATAGTATCTAGAAAGGTCCAATGAATCTTGGAGATAGCCTTCCACCCCCAGCCAAATCTTCATGATCCTCATTGAGGTAAAATCCATAGGAACACATATTCTCCCTCCTCTAACTCCAAAGGTCTATGACCATTTATCCTCATTAGACTTATGATGGATCTATAGATTCCCCACCTTCTCCTGGATGACCTAAACCTTCTCAGTAGTTGCTTTCACCAACTCTAGGCCCATGAGTGATGACTCTCCTAGGTCAATATAGAAAATTAGGGTCTCCCATAAAAATCCTAGAATAGTTTCACACCGATGGTGGAATGGTAGCGGTTATTTTAGGAAAACTCCACTTGTGGTAGGTGATCCTCCCAACTATAGCCAAAGTCTAAAATGAAATCCCACATCATTTCCTCTAAGAAATGAATGGTCTACTCTCTTGGGCCATCTGTTTGGGTGTATAACATTGTGCTCATGTGTAACTAAGCCCCAAACGCATCCTTCAATCCATTCCATAGCTGATATGTTAAGCGCGCATCATAATAATAAATGATCATTAATGAAACTCCATGGAGTAAGACTATATCTTGTATATAGAGGCATCCCAAAATCTTTGCCAAACTCTTCTCCCGAATAGCTAACAAGTGAGCCAACATGGTGAGTATGTCTATGATCAACCAGATAGTATCATGTCTCCAGAATGTATGTGGTAATCCCATCATATAGTACATGGATATCCCATTCCACTACCATTATGGAACCGAAAGGGGTTGATCTAAGCCTGATGGAACTTGGTGCTTATCCTTCACTTACAGACAGGTAAGGCATCGAGAGAAAATATATTCAACTCTTTTATTCATCCTCGGCCACCAAAATTGATGTTGTATGTCCTGGTATATCTTTTCCAAACCTCTATGTAGCAACAAAAGAGATATATGAAACTCTCTCAGAATCTCATCCTATAATTTCACTATTACTATCATGCATCCTCTGAAAAGAACAACATTTTCCCCATCTTTATAAAATATATCAAGAGAATATCCAGTGGATATCTAATTACATAGGGTCTCATAGTCGGTATCCCCAATATATGTCTCCCTAACACACTGTAAGAGTGTGGGGGTTAAAACCATTGATTGGAGGTAAGATTCTCCATCTCCATCCACAAAGGATGACTGAAATTAGGCAAACTGATCTGATGCCTCATTGAATAAATGTGAACAAGATCTCATACTAAGAGAATCTAATACCACGCTCCCCTTCCTAAGAGTATAGAAAATATCAAAGTCATAATCCTAGAGTAACTCTAGACATTGCCTCTTTCTCAAGTTAAAATCCTTCTGAGATAAGATATACTTGATACTCTTGTGGTCAGAATAGATGATAAACTGCTCGCCCATCAGGTAGTGCCACCACATCTTTAGTATTAAGACTACCATTTCTAACTCAATATTGTGGATTGAGTATCTTTTCCCTTGTGGTCTCAACTGATATAAACCATAGGTAATCACCACCTACCTTAGCATCAAAAGACAACCAATCCTGGTTCTTGATGCATTGAAAAACACTATGTATTCGACACCCTCCTTTAGAAATCTCAAGATGGGATCACTCGTCAGACTCTGCCTCAACTGTTGAAAAGTCTACTGACACCTCTCCTTCTATATGAAAGGGTCCCAATTTCAGGTCATATCCATTATGGATGCTGATATCCTGGATAAATCATGTATGAATCTCTAATTTTTTCCTATGAACCCAATAAATCACCAAACCCTCAGTATTCTCTTGGGTGGATCCCAAGCTAATATTGCCTTAACCTTGGTCGGGTCCAATGCCACTCCATTTACTGATATAACATTCCTTAGAAAGTGAAATACCTGAATCCAAAACTAGAAATTCGAGAGATTCCCATCAATATAGTACTCTCATAGTACATTCAAAATCATCTTAAAGTGTCTTGTGTGCTCCTCCTCAGGCACTGAGTACACAAGGATATTATCGATAAAGACTACCATGAAATAGTCTAATAAAGGTAGAAATATTTGGTTCATGAGACCCATGAACACTACTGGGGAGTTTTCCACATCAAATTTATTCACCAAATACTCATAGTGGTCATAGAGACTTCTAATGTCGTCATTCGATATATCCTCATCATGTACTCACAACCAGTGATAGCCTGACTTGAGGTCAACCTTCAATAGCCATAGAGCCCCTATTAATCGATCAAGGAGTTCATTTATCCTTGGTAGTGGATTATTGTTGTTCACAATCACTTGATTCAAGCATTGGCAGTCCACACATAACTTGAAGAACATATCCACCTTCTTGGAGAATGACATTGAAGATGCACAGGGTAAAATGTTACAACTAATGAATCCCTTTCTATGCAAGTCTTACAAATGCACCCTCATATTGAGAATATCTAAAGGATACATTCGATATTATAGCATAGATATCGGTGTCATCCCATGGTTTAGGTCAAATCATAAGTCTATCTCTTAGTGGAGAGGTAAACCTGAAAAATATTTAGGGAAGACATCCTCATACCCGGCCACCACTACAGGAAACTGGGAACTCATAACATCCACTAAACCAAGGTTTAGGCTATAAAAATGATGATTAATTGGCTAGACCCTCCTATGCATGAGTCTATCCTACATTGTATGGGTTTCCTTTTCACTGAAAAAAGAGAACCTGGTTTTGTCACTATGGACACACCGCATCCTTCACCTGAAACAGTCAATCTGGGCATGAAATGTAGATAACTATTCCATAGCTAAGTGGAATTCATAAGGCCTCATCACTTCTATAAAGATATCCTAATAAAAAATCTCACCTCTAAGATTCATGTCACACTATCAAGACAAGTGTGAGATCACTAAGTCTTCTCTAATAGGAGTCCCAAAGAGAAAGGGTTGATCCAAATGCTCAATTGAAATCTCTAAGTCTCATACAATGTAGGTGGAAATAAAGGAATAAATAGAAATTGTGTCTATCAGTATAGAAAATTAGGTATAAAATACATGGATCATACCTCGAATCATTCGTGGATCCCCTAGGTTGTAAGATTAAATTTCTTACAGTTGACCTTACACTGGTCCTCCAGTTTCCTGATCCTGGTGTGGACCACCTAGGGGTAGTGGTAATAGCAATTCAAAGAATATACCACCTCCTAATTCTCTATTTGATCCTTTTCCATATACCCCACCTAGAAAACCTTCTTTCTCATACTGATAAATCTTCCTCAATGGCCCATCTATGGTCTCTCTGTTAGCTATATGCTGACTCAGACAATCTCATGCAAGATTTCTCATGCCACCACATGAGTAGCCCCACCTCTCTCTGGGACGACTGTACCCACCCTGAGATCCTTGAACCATATATCCTCCATCATGTGTGACCTTATATTGAAACATATCACACATATAGGTCCCTGAGACTAATGTCGGCTCCCTGCTACTGAGGTTCTGCTCCGGTATGCCTGCTACTGGAAACCACCAGCGGTATCTGCTCATCCAACAAACTCTCAACCACCAAATATCACTCTAGCACCCCAACATAGGTATGAATGAATAGAGGGATAATATTATACTAGAAGTATCTATGAAGACCTCACTTTATGTTCCAAGCCCTGAATAAATTTTCATGAACAATATTTATCGAGTACCTGTAGATGTTGGTAAAACTCTATGAATACTTAGCTACTATCGTGCTACCCTACTGGAGCTATAAAATCTCTTGGATACAAACACCCCTCAGTATATCCAGAGATAACTCCTCTCTTAAAATACACTCAAACATAAACCATGGTAGATTCTCTTCATTATAAGACTGGGGCACTAACCCCCACCATCATCCTGTTGCACCATGAAGAAGGATCATCTCCAAGACTACCATCTGATCGGAAGGTGTCCTGAACAGATGGAAAACTTGGGTCATTAGCTTAATATATTTCTTATAATCCTGTGGGTTATGCTCACATCAAGAAATGAGGGGTCACTATTACAGAAACTCATGAATTTTTCTCATCCTATGAGCCTCATCTGCTGGTACTGTGAGTACCATCAGTTGGTTGAAAGGTGTTGGTATAGCCGGTGCACCACCTAGAGGTATAATATTTGGAACCAATACCTATATCAATTCCTCATCACTGAGGGGATCATTCTCATGATCTTGATGCGGAATCCTAGCTAACATATATCATGGAGGAATCATAAAAGTAAACAATGTGCACCACATTCAATGAGTATATCTAGAGATCTTACTCAAGAAGGACGTGGAAACCACAACCCATTCCTATATGATACATGTTCCGTAGTTTTCCCCACAACCAATGTTATCATGTATAGAGTTGAAAGCCAGGTGATCAGAGTTCTGGTGTTTGGATATGTCATCCTCTTCACCAACACTAGAGTCTGTGGATTGAAAGTTGAACTCGAAACAATTAGCACTATTTCCCCAAACCAATATCACGGACTCTATTCCTAAATCACAACAAACCTGATCTAATAACACTCTTTCATGACCCATACCAAATTTTCATGTTCCGTGACTCCACAATCCCTCCTCCAATAGGCCAGGGGTGGGCGACTAGTGCCGAGTAGTCATATCACGAACATGGGATGCCTTAGCCTCAATACTTGTACACACACACACATCTATGAGCCTATAAAATGATGAAATGTAAAAAAATGAACAACCATGCATGAATAAATCTAAATACAACAACTAGAGTATGACTAGAAATAAGGAAAAGTAAATAGGGCCAAATACAATCCCACCACAAAGATTTTGAAAATAATCACAACCTGAAATTAAAACTGTGACTACTGTCAAATACCGCAGGAACACACCTCAGTCTATCTGGTCTCACTAAGAACCATCCGATCATAGTCCATCAAGGACTCTGATAAAAGTTTGATCATCTTCACAAGACACGACACGTGTAGGAAAACCCTGTGTGGGGGTGAGTATAATAATACCCTGTTGGACACCAAAAAATTACAAATAAAACAAAAAAGAAAAATAATTATAGAAAACTCTACATTGGTACATATCTATATAACTTATAATAAGAATATCCATATATACTCAATAAAGACACACATTCTAAAGGTAAGTCACAAACACAATTCCATCCTAGGATTCCAGCTTGAAGATTTCACAAAGCAATCATTCAGGAGAACACACTCATGATTCTGATGACACTGATAACTTCCATCTAATAGGTAGTTCTCTTTGGTTCTCACTATTATAAGTACACGTTAAAGGTCTAAAAAGATATGATACATAGATGAGGATCGCACCCCAGACAATAGGGTATACCCACAACTCAAATTGGATAAATCTATTGTGCTGAGGATGGCGCCGATATAGTGTTGGTCACATTGATACCAATAACTCTACCTAGGTCATGAAGATGAATAGAGGATCTCACTCTAGGACTCATGAAAGTATTCTAAGAACTCTATCCAAGAAGTCTTGTTGAAGGGATCATTGTCCTGTCTATAGGAGGAGATTCCACACTAACCCTTAAGTAAATTATATGGGGAATTCACCCTAAGGAAACATGTCCAATATAAAGAGGACAAAGGTTCAGATCCATGTTTTAGAAAGTAAATGGTGTGTAGAAGGATCTACATGTTGTGTCCCTTGACCCCAGGTCTTGCTAGTATAAACGGCATGAGTCTCATGCCTGTGTTCATGTAACAGTACACAGTGTGTTGGCTTCTCGTGTAATCTACCCATGTACCAGTACATGGCTTAGACCGTGTACTTTTCTAGTTTGTGTCCGTGTAGGGTAGTACATAGTGTCCTACAACCCATGTAACTAAACCTGTGTTCATGTACCCTCCAAGGTACACATCAAGTCACCAGGGAGAGGTCACACATCATGTCATAGGATCACATATTGTGTGATCCTTAACTTTATACTGAAGCCCTACATTCTATATAGAGGGTCCCACATAGTTTTTGGCTCCACATTACATGCCATGTATCTTGGATATTTATAGATTTCCAGATCTTGTTTCTGTATTGTATTCCATTCGACTGACCATCGATGTAGAAACCGACTCATCAGAAAATCAAGTATCATGTCCTGAAAAGTCTTGTCATCATAGATTAGAAAAATTTGTCCTTATATACATTCAAAAAACAAATTTATACATCGTTATTCTTTTCTCACCAAAAAAACATGAAATCGGGTATCCAAAACCATCCAATTTGTCGCCAATTTTGTCGTAGCACCACTTTCGTGTCGTGTTGTGCCCAAATCTACAATACTAAATCATTTCACCAAGAAAAGGGTGTGAAACTATGGATTTCATTGATATATTTCGAATCATAGTCCAAATGAAGAATGATCATGATGAATGAGGAATAAAGGGATAAATACACAACCACAAACATGAATAATGAACCTTGACCAATGTTCATGTTGGACTCAATCTGTTTTCACTATAATAACAATGAAGAATCAATAATCCCAAAGAAAATTCTCCCTATAAAATCCACATAATAAAACCCATCCCGCTATACACACGATCTAGGAATCAATCCATTGGTTGATTGATTTTCATTCATCATATAAATTAAGAATGGGGAAAGAATCCAATCAATCTCATGTACTACATAGATTTGGATCAATCATTGACAAATAACAAAGTAGCATCAGGATCATTAATGAGATCCTTTAATTTTGTCTTGCACTGGTCATCGATCTCTGGTTTGGTCATTGTCCACGAATGAAATCTCATTCGATTCTCTCCAAAATTCCTCTGAATCTCTAGGTTTTAGTGGATAAACATATGAATTCCCCATAAATATGTATTTATCAAATAGTCTAGGTTTCTGCATCAACAAAATAAAATAAAATAATTTAATTAATTATTTTATTCATTTCACTCCAAAGATGAATTTTCTACAAATTCCTGTTCTATCCAAGGTTATATTTCACTTATGGTAAAACTCATGTTCTAAACTGAATAGATCCCTCATATTTCTGATATAGGCACCCGTTTTGGTGTTATTATACATTTTTTGGAAAAAAACATGCATAGTATTTAATATATTTAATATATTTAATATATTTTAATCATTTATTCTAGACACACTAGGCCTCTGAATCACATTATTTCTTATCTCTTGGTCCCAAAAATAATCCATACAATATCCAAGGAAAATTCATTGAAAATCCGAGTCATTACAATAATGAACATCTAAAGTATCACATAACTCACAAAAGGATAACATGATATTCCACCTATAAGATCCCAACCTTTTATGGAGATGTCTCAAGCTTGTTTATAGGTATTATGTTTCCTTGTAGTATATCTTATTTGGGTTTACCTTGGGGTTTTTTGGAATAAATTGGAAAATATTTGATAGAAATGGAGTAGTGTCTAGTTGGCACCCAGTTTTCCCAAACCATGTGTCCAGGCCAACAAACCATGAGAACCCAAATAGAGGGGATTCTCATGACTAGAACATAGTTTTTCAAACTGTGTTCCCTTCTAGTAGTAACTATGTGACTATCTGAGAGGAGGTACATAGTTAGGTGCATGGTTAGGAAAAATTGTTTTCCCCATACATAAAACCATGTGCACAGAATTTTAAACCCCCAAAAATTCATTTAAAATTTTCTGAATCCCTATCTTATATCCTGAAACAGCCTAGATCAACCCTAAATCGATTTCTCTCATTTTTTGGAGTTTCATGGATGCATTAAAAGGCATTCCAACCTCATTTCTTGATGAATAAAATCCTGTATTGAAGATCTGCACCTCTCCTGGTAAGATATTATCATCCCGATTAGGTTCCCCTCTCTCTCATGTACTTCTCTCATATTTTTGAGGGTTGAATTAATCCATTAGTGATGGATCTAGATATAGGTTTTATAGGTATAATATGATGGATCTTGGATCTTGGTTTGGGTTATAGATATCATTCTTCATCCTCATTGTAGTACTTATGATTCAATTGCAGATTTTTGTTGTTGAGCATTCATCATCAATCTTGAGGTAGGTGGTATAAATTCAATTCTCAAAGTCTTGAATTCAAATTTTATGTTTGTGTCATGAAATTTCAATTTGAATATTTAGAAATTGAATCTTGAATTAAATAAATTAATTGATTAGTTAATTTATATAATCTTCTGATTGATAATTGGTTTTCCATGTGATTAGGAAATGGTTTGAACATGGTAAAATTTAATTTTGGTAATTGTGATTACGAATTTATTGTAAATTAGATTAATTGATTAGTTAATTAATTAATGGGATGTAGTGATTATAGAATTTATGGGAAATTGGGATTGTGTAATTGGTCAATTAATTTGATTATAAATTAACTGACAATGAGAATTATGATATGGTTGAATTTACTTTAATGGGATAATCGATTCTGTGATTTAAATATTGAAAAATGGTTAATAATGAATTTTTCATATTTTTCATGTGATTAGGGTGTTGAATCATGATTTTTTTTATAATTGTAATGGTATGTCATGATGTGAAATGTTGATAAAAATTTTAATTTTGATCATTATTGATTGATGTGACATGTGTGATATGTGTGTGTGTGACTGATATGTGAGTGTGGGACAGGGAATGAGGCTCTAAATACTCATATGTGATTATTATTGTTCAGGACATAGACTGAGGCTCTAAATACCCAAAGGTGTTAATAATTGTGGGGTAGGGACTCAGGAACCAAATACACGTATGAGATATAAATAATGGGATAGGGACTGAGTATCCAAATACCCAAATGATATTATATTCTGGGATATGGGAAGAGGCTCCAAATAACCACTGTTTCTTAGACACCATGTTTGACACCCATGAGATTAGTATTAGACTATGGTTCCAAATGACAGTGATGTGAAATTGAATGAAATGGATAATGAAATCTCATGTGTTATAATGAACTTTGAATTCCCTTTGTGAAATGGTTCAGACTATGGCATAGTCTGAAGTAGGTATTGATGGTTCAAGTATCTTCAGAAACTCAGGGTGGTTTATGTGGTTAAAAAAAGGATAGTGAAATGTGATAACTATTTACTTTATACATTGTACTTTATTCTTTATACAATTTCATACACTATTATAGAATGGATAAGGTTTTAGATGTTGTAGGCAGTGGCATAATGATTTGTACACACACCCTACTCGAGCTTCCTGATCAGTACCCAAATAGACTTCATGTTTTCCAGAAAGGATAAGGGAAAGAGCCCTGTGTTAGATGGCGGAGTTGGGATGGATCTTGGATGAGAGAATTAGACTTGGTTTCAAGACCCACTTGGGATTTTTTAGTGTCTTTATTTATTTTGGGGTTTGTATATTGAGACTTAACATGTATTTGGCGTGGAATATCTACTATTTTGGTTTGGATATTATATTATTGTTTTAGTCATCATGTGATTTTATTATTTTTATGGTTGTTAATTATTATCATATGGTTATTATTTTTTATTTACGATCTTGTTATACTTTGATAAAGAGTGTATAGTCTCCCCATGATTGATATTAGACCCTCACTTCCAGTCGGTAGCCTATAGTGTATGGGGAGGTGTGTCTGGGGTCATGTTATTGACCGGCTTATGGCACTAATGTGTGGCACCTGAGTTAGGATGTTTCGAAGTGGTATCAAAGGGGTTTAATTTTATTTTCTTTTGTCTTAATATTTAGGAATGGTAGATAGGAGAATAAAATTATTTGGGACATGGTTAAGATCTCGTGAATGGGAGTATCTAACCCACTTATGAGGGTAATATCCTAGTACTCAGGGTGAGATTATTGCTATTAAATGTGTGTTGTTACATTTTATGTTGTTTCACCTTAAGTGATTCACTTGTTGTGTGATGTAATTATTTATTTTTAGATTTTATGAGATTATACTTATGGCCTGGTATGGAATGAGAGTTGAATATGAATTAATCATTCTATCCAATCAGGAATTATTTTGACATGTATCATTTTTAAGCATGCACGGGAAAATGAGTTTTGGTTATTTTGTTCAAAATTGAAATATTTATCCTTGCTTGTGTAATTGAACTAAAAATGGTTCTTGGTAGGGAATTGAAATTTTTAAAATGAGGAAAGATGTGAATAAATGGGTTTCTAGTGATACTTGAATAATGATAATGTGTTTAACCTTTGTTAACCATGACCTAGATGTAGGATAGTTAAGGGTAGTGATAGCGCCTCAGTTTTGACTATGTAGTGGGGTTTGGGAAAATGACTTGTTATGGATTACTGTGAATCCCTCTTGTTAAACATGTTAATGTTGTGAAATGAGTCCTGAGGTGTGTTTTAGGAATTATATATATATTCATCCATGATGATTTTTTTTGATATCATGGTAGAAGAATATGGTTGAAAATGATCCTCCGGTAGTGGATCATGAGGCACTAATAGTGCCAAGTAAAGGATTTGGAGAGCTATTATATGAGAACCTTGCTCACTTAATGCAGTTTATGTAGAGAGACCTAGAGAAAGTTTTGAAGATTATTTCTGACTTGACATGGCAGTTTTAGTTATATCACCCTCCAAATTTCACTATAGGGGGTGGACTTAGGGAATATAAGTTCTGTATTGAGTCCATCCAAACTATACTTGACCATTTAGAGACTTCTACTAGGAAGAGGTTCAAGTTGGCTGCTTATATGTTACAGGGATTAGTGAAGCATTGGTAGGATGTTCTGGTTTAGACTCGGAAAGAATATGGTATTTCATGGAAGGATTTTTTGGAGAAGTCCCCAAATCACTTTTATCTAGATACACTGATATTGGAGAGGGTGGATGAGTTAATATGATTGAATAAGGGAAGTATGTCCATGATGGACTATGTTGTTCATTTTACTAACTTGAAGTGGTTTACTCCAGTGCTAATAGGGAATGTAAAAATTATGGAAATATGGTTCTAGAATGAGATTAAATGTTATATTAAGTCCCAAATTAAAATATTTCCACTGAAAAAAAATTATAAGTGCTGGATTAGGCACTCATATCTAAGGATATCCTGAAGAAAGATTACATAGGAGGGAAGGTGGTTTCTTCTATATGATCAGGAGGTATGTCTTCTAAGATTATAATGCATCACTATAAAAATATTGACCATTAAAATGTAAATAATGTTGGTAGGGGTAAGGATCAGTTACTCAAGATCTTACCAGAGTATTTTTCCACCAATGCAGTAGGTTGGGACACTTTTGTAGACATTGTCCCAGACCACTGGTAGAGTGGTGAGCTTGCCATAGGATGGGACATCTACAGAGTTTCTTTAGAAACCCACAAAAATATGGGGAGTGATAGAGCATTTAGGAAGAAACATAGTGTGGGAAGGGGGTCTTCTACACCATAACAGTCTAGCAGTTGGAGTTTTACTAGTCATTGTAGTAGAGGTAGTGAACATGGTGCTTCTAAGAAAGATCGACCATATTAGTTGAGTGGGGTAGCATAGGGTACTTAGACTACGTCATATGGAATAGGGGTAGGATTGTTTCATGAATTTAATCCTACACTTGTGGATAGAGAAGTTGTATAATCGATGGTAATAAGTACTATTCTTATAGCTTCTATGCTTTCTAGTTCCTTGTTTGATACTGATGCCTCTCAGTTTTTGATATCTACACAAATTTTGAATGGTTTATGTCTGGAAGTGGAGTTTGTGAGTAGGTTAATGATGATAGATACGCATTTGGGAGTATGGTCAAGATACATCTGTTAGAGAAAGGTATGTTCTCTTGAGTTTGGGGAGTATTATTTCAATCTGGATCTTTATATTCTTGGAATGTCACGCTTTGACCTAATTATCGGTATGGACTGGTTAGTAGCATATTGATCCCACATTGATTGTTACTATAGGATAGTTACAACACCCTAAGATTCAGCACATAAATTTAATATTGAATTCATGAAATACTAAGTATCTATAAAACACCACTTTTTTATAACCTAGCCAAACATAATTTTTCCACCTCTGTGATTCGAATTTCAAAAAACTAACATACACAATTGTTTTCAGTAAGATATTTAGATTCTAATAAGAAAAACTTAATTTTTGGTGAATAGTAACATACCCTAATGAATAGTAATATGAATAGTAACATTACCCTTATGAATATTAAATCATATTATTATTTTATTGTCTTATGGTTATAAGATAATGAGATCTTGAATAATTTTTCAAAGTGATAAAATGAAATGTAGATTTAAAATTATTATTTTCAAATAAATTATGATTTTATTTAAAAATTAAATTAATAATATTTAGAGAATTATCTTCAAAAAATTGAGTTCATTTTTTAATTCTACGAATTGAAAAATAGTTAGGGTGAATTTTTGGAATTTTTCTAAAATACTCAAATTCTTGTTGAATGGTGAAATATGGTAATTTACAGTATATATACATTTTCAGTTAAATTCGCTATTCCTAGCATCATAGATGATGTAAGAACACTTTTTTAGAACTCAAATGAAGATATAACCACTCTTGGTCTCAAGATTCAATACTATTGTTTTTCTTTGGAAAAATAATAAAATAATGAGTAAAATAATGGGAAAACCCTCCTCACCTCCACTATAAAAATCCCACACACTCCCTATACTCTTCACTCCTATAATCCTTGAATATCCTCAAATTTCAACCCAAATATCCTTCCCTAGTTACTCCCCACGTCTAGGAGCTCTTGGTCTTTCCAAAAGACCAAAACCCCTTCCCTTAAAGAGATTCTAAAGGAGGTGGATTCAAGAGGTAAATTCAAATTCTATTTCTTTAAATTTCACATTAAGTTCATTTCTATTTTTATCCTATCCTCGCCTCCTATATCCAAATGACCATGATAACTCTAGTATAATATATATAATATAATTATATCATGTTAATGTAATAACCATCATCAATATTATTACTCCCTATCCTTTATTTTATAAATGAAATCATCGTCCTTGAGGTGCCAACTTACAACCTTCATGGATGATGAAGTTTTGTTCTTCAATTTCCCATTTAATACTGGTCAGAAAACCATTTTTATGGTTTAATAATACTATAATATATGTATTATAACCTATTTAATATTCATTAACCATTATATTTATATAATATTAAATCATATGACCAAACTAGTTCCTAATAATCAAAATACCGCTAAAATAATCTAAGTGATTATCATTAATATTTCATCTAATGATTCATCCAAATTCTATGTAACCAAATTATATAAATGACCATTAACACCAATGTATGTTCATAAATAATATTTAGATTTAATTTTGTAGATTTACATCCATTCCACATGAACTCCATTACTTAAAACACGTGAACCGATTATGAAAATTAGGAAAATGAACACTACAGAACAACAAAATTCAATATATAATTTATCTATAAGAACATAAATGAACTAAAAAAATTATTATAAACTAAATAAATGTATAATAAGTTATTAATTAAGTTATTAATGAGTCTAATTTCATATTCCAGGATCATAAGGTCCATAGTGGAATATTCTGACTTAAGGTAAGGGTTTTCTACCCGAACCTCCACTTTCATTTGGGTTACTCTTATTCTATATTTACCTAAATTAAATTATTTTTTATTCATATTTACTCCTCATATATTTTGTGATAATGTTATATATGTGTGTAAAAACCATAATCATACTTTAATTTATGGAGAGTTATATGTTTTAAAATGATCATTCAAAAATTCTTCACATAATACAAGCCCGATTCTAGGGAATTTCTCAAAATTCTTACCAATTTTCAAGGGCACTCTACAATATCTTTTTGGAAAAAATTATATTTATTTAATATCTAATTTTATTATGAAAATAATATTTTACTTCACTTATGTTTTTATACAATTATTTTTACAAAATAACTCATCTTTTCAAAGTAAAAGAGTATTTATCTCAAGAATTACTCGATGATTTTATAAGAGTATCTTCATATCATTCAACACTATTGTTTATTATTATGTATTATTGGGATTAATATTTTATGATATCATATACCATATTTAATTGAATGTTTTATTATTTTTTTTACTATGGATGTGCTATCTTAAAACAATTTACCAATTTACAATGAATGGTTAGTGTCTATGCTTAATATTCAGGGAAAGTTATTTACATTTCATATATTAATATATATAAGAATGTATATGTTTTTTATGTAAATACCCATTCATATTAGGAATGAATTTTACATATTAAGAGTCGGGTGGGGCCTGCTATATCCCCTCAGTGCATTGGTAGTTCTCATGAGACAAATTATGGTCTTGGAAAGAGGCCTTGACAAAATGGATATTTAGGGTCTTGCCACAAGGACTTAACAGTATAGTTATGATGTAATACATTATGCATTCTCTCATTATTAAAATATTATTGATAGTTCATGTTTTTATTTGACTAGTACAATACCCATGATTATGTTTTATTATGTCATTATTTATTCATCTCTTATTCCTGCCATAATGTGTTCAAGATTATTTTTAAAGGCATGTGTTTTTAGTTATTCACTATGCCTAATGTTTATGTTTATGATCTCTTCCACTGTATTTCCTACCCTTACTGAGTATTTGAGCTCACCCCTTTTTTATTTTTCATTTTATTAGGACATGAATAATTTTATTATGATTGACCTTCAAGGATAAACTTATAGTTTTGGATGTTCCCAACAAAGTTTATATGTTGTATTTCATTTCAAGTTGTAATGTTGAACTTATGTATGTATCTTATTTCAAAATCTACTAAACTACTCAATCCTTTGGGAGTAATATTCCTTATTTGTATAACAATGTAATAAAATAAGGCACCGGCTCTAGGAAACTGGGGTTGGGTCCTTACAGTTGGTATCAAAGGAATATTAGTACAAAACGTGGAAACTAGATTTAGAGAACATGGATTAGGGAACAAACCCCTAAGATAGTCTATGAGGATAAAGCATAAAGAAACATCCTAGAACTTTTATTAATGAATATATTATGTGGATATTCCTATAAAATACTTCCATTTCTGGATTCTACAAGTGGACGTTATTCTGGAACAGATGTACCTAGGAGTAAAAACTCTAACAAGAAGTTTTGGGCTTAACTTGGGGTATCCTGGTACACAATAATGGGCTTTACTGCGCACCTAGTTTGATACTTCTAGGGGATATGATTGGGATAATTCACATTTTCTTTACAATCCATTATAAAGGATTTAAATGTAAATTTCTCCTCAATGAAGCCATGTTTATGATTATGAGATTAGATATATATATATATAATTTCAATTTATGATAATTATTTTTCTATTTTGAGATTATACATTATTATTCATAACCTAGTCTAGTGTATTCCATTTTTTAGAAATGGTACCTAGTGGAAGAAATGGAAACTGCATGAATACGCATATCCCATGTAGGGATTTCCCTCTGATGCAAGATAATGATGTTGGCTCTAGAGATAAGACTGGTGCTGAGAAACTTATAACTATACTGGGACAACAGACTCATGTTATGAACAATAACCTTACTTGTATAGATCATCCTGATCCACAATGTGGAGGAGCTATGTTGGATCTCTTTATGTGACAACAGCCTCCATCATTTAATGGGACAACAAACCCATTTGTATCTGAGTAGTAGATAACTTCCCTAGAGAATATATTTCTTTCTTTGGGATGTAATGAAAGAGAGAAGGTTATCGTGGAAGTTTATAATCTATCTGGAGATATGGATCAGTGGTGGTCGTTAATCCAAAATACAAAGGAGGAAGAATAAATATAAGATATGGAATGGAGGAATTTTAAATAAATATTCCTAGAAAAAAAATTCCCCACGAACAAAAACTGGATATGGAAAGGAAATTCCTAAATCCAAGGTAGATAGAGGATAAAAATGTTACAAAGTATGAAGCTAACTTCAAAATGTTAGCAAGACATGTCACGGACTACATACATAATCCAAGGACCAATATTGATCGATTATTTGATGGTTTAAAACCATTTATATGAAGGGAACTTGTCTCCAAAATTATATCATCATATGAAGATATAGTCTCAACTACTATAAATATGGAAAAGTAATTTTTAAGTCTTGTGAATTTAATGGAAAATAAGAGAAGAAGATTCCTTCCAAAAAAATTGGAAAAGGAAATAAATAAATGGAGAAAAAGAGAAGAGTTGACCTTCCATCAAGTAGTAATTGTGGAAAGAAACACCCTGGAACTTGCCTGAAGGGAATGGGAGTCTATTACAAGTTTAGATAAAAAGGACACTGATCTCGAGATTGTAAGGGGAAGAAAGAAGCTTCCAATGTTCAATGCTACAATTTTAGGGAGATGGGACATTATGCACATGAATGTCCTAAGAATTAGGGAAACATTCCCCAAAGAAGGCCAAGGGAGTAAGGCCAAGATTTTGTGGTCACAACTGTGAAGGTTGAAGTTCCTAATGATGTGGTGCCAGGTACTTTAATCGTTTCTTGTAACTTATCCAATGCTTTATTCAATTCTGGATCATCGAATTCTTTCATATCTTCCCAGTTTTCCAAGAAAATTATATATTTCTAATCTGATTTAATAAGGGAGTTTTCAATCACAACTCCTAAGGGAAGTATCATTGCAACAAAGTTGTGTCAGGTAATCCCCATTATGGCATATAAACATGCTTTATCTTCTCATTTTACTGTCATACCCATGATTGAATTTGATATAATCCTCAGTATGGATTGTCTTTCGAACCATGATGCGAAAATTAATTGCAAGAAGAAGGAGGTTACAATTTTTAAGGACGATGTGGAATCCCTTATCTTTAGGGAAGAAACATCATCATCCGCTTATCATCTAGATCCACTCCCATTATCTCTACTAAATTAAATTATTGGGGAGTAAGGGAATGAAATAACTATGGGTGAGTAAAAT
Organism: Viscum album; assembly: GCA_963277665.1. NCBI lineage: Eukaryota > Viridiplantae > Streptophyta > Magnoliopsida > Santalales > Viscaceae > Viscum > Viscum album. Next base: position 279,879,297 of record OY728137.1, read on the forward strand.
AATTTTCAAATAGAGGACGTATCTATTGTGCAAGAATATGTTGTTTTCTTTCCAGAGTATTTACCTGGACATCCTCCAAAGTGGGAAATTGAGTTTTCCATTGACTTAATTCCTGATTCAAGGCCCATATCAAAGACCTATTATATAATGGCCACTTTTAAATTAGTGGAACTGAATAAAAAACTAGAGGAATAGAGTTATAAATGATTTGTTCTCCCTAGTGTTTATCTATTGGGAGCCCTTGTTCTCTTCATTAAGAAGGAAGACAGATCTATGAGGTTGTGCATTGACTACAGGGAGATCAATGCTATAGAAATAAAGAAAAAGTATCCCCTACCATTCATTGATGATTTATTTGATTAACATCATGGAGCTAAATATTTTTCTAATATTGAACTTAGATCAAGATATCATCAGTTTCTTGTGAGTAGGACATTCCAAAAATAGAATTTCGAACCAGGTATGGGCATTACGAGTTTACAATAATTCTTCTTGGACTAACTAATGCACCCTCTATTTTCATGGATCTAATGAATATAGTTTTGAAGGAATATCTTGATGACTTTTTGGTGGTATTTATTGATGATATCTTGGTATAGTCCAAAAGCTATGAAGATCATGAAAATCTCTTATGCACTATTTTCAATAATATTAGAAGAAATGAATTATATGGGAAGTTTATAAAGTGTGAATTTTGGCTTTAATTAGTTTCCTTTATTTTCCACATTATCTCTAAGGATAGAGTATCTATTGATCTTATGAAGATAAAGGCTGTTCAAGAATGGACTAATCCAACGAACATAACTGAGGTACATAGTTTTATTTGTTTAACAAGTTATTATCAGAATTTTGTTCATAAATTTGACTGTCTATCCAACCCAATGACCAAACATACACGTAAAGGGGTTAAGTTCATATGGAAAAAATAATGTGAGGACTATTTCGAAGAATTTAAGAGGATATTAGTGAATGCTCTGATCCTAACCCTACCATCAAGGAATGATGGGTGTGTGATCTATAGTGATGCATCAAATAAAGGACTTGGTTGTGTCCTTATGCAGAATGATAGAGTTACTGCCTATGCATCAAGGTAGTTAAAATTCATGAAAAAAACTATCTGACTCATGATATTTATTTAGTTTTTGTGATCTTTTCTCTAAAAATATGGAGACATTATCTCTGTGGTAAAAGATATGAGATATATACGGACCACAAGAGTTTAAATTGTATCTTCTCACAAAAATAACTCAACATGAGGCAAAGGATATGTCCTGAACTACTCAAGGATTATGCTTGTGCCATACACTACCACCCAAGAAATGAAAATAAGGTAGTCGATGCATTAAGAAGGACGGATCATGGAGTTCTCAACAAAAAGTGGATTGATAAGGATATTTTTTACATGGATCTAGTGAGGATAGATATAGGAATTAACAAAGAAGGTGAAACATCGCTATTTTTTTATTTGGATTCCCAACCATCTTTATTAGAAAGTATTAAAACCTCTCAGCCTGATGATGATAACATGCAAAAGAAAATTAATGTTGTCAAAGAGGGGAAGTTGGATGAATTCTTATGTGAAGATGGAATTCTAAAATTTCGGAAGAGACTATGTGTTCCTTCTATACCCAATCTAAAAAGGGAGTTATTGGAAGTTTCTCATAGCTCAAATTTCTCTATACACCATGATAGTACTAAAATGTATAGATATTTGAGGGAACATTTTTGGTGGGACAATATAAAGAGGGAAATTTCAAATTATGTATCAAGATGTCTAGTTTGTCAACAATTAAAGTCTGAACGAAACATCCTAGAGTATTCATGCAACCTCTACCAATTACTACATGATGGAAAATCCGAAAGGATGGTCCAAAATTTATAATACATGTTGAGTTTATGCTCGCTATACTTTCAAGGTATGTGGGATCAGTATTTACTATTAGTGGAGTTTTCCTATAATAATAGTTTCCATTCAGGTATTCAAATGGCACCATATAAAGCATTGTATGTAAAGATATGTCATACACCAACATGTTGGGATGAAGTTGGTGAAAGGAAGCTAGTGGGACCATAGCTTGTGGAGGAAACAACAGGGAAGGTAAAGACTATTCAATGTCATATAAAAGCAGCTCAAAGTAGACAGAAAAAGCTATGCTTATAATCTAAGGGAGGATTTAGAGTTTTAAGTGGTAGATCATGTTTTCTTATAAGTATCTCCATGGAAGGGAGTTATAAGATTTGGGAAGAAATAGAAATTAGGCCTTAGATACATAGGCCCTTTTAAAATTCTGAAGAGAATTGGAGCTGTTTCATATCATTTTGTTATGCCACCTAGCCTTTCTAAAGTACACAATGTGTTCCATATCTCATTGCTGATAAAGTACATGCCAGACCAAACATGTGTCCTCACTTTTGAAGGTATAGAATTAGAACCTGTCCTATCTTACTATGAAGAGCCTATCTAGATTTTGGAAACTAAAAAACAAGTGTTGAGGAATCAGACAACTTGACTGGTAAAGATACTTTGGAAAAATCATAAAATCGAAGAGGAAACATGAGAGCCTGAGGAGCTTATGATGAAGAACTACCAAAATATTATTGTGAGGTTACATTCTAGTAATTTTGAGGAACAAATTTTTGTGAGGAGATAATGTAACACCCCAAGATTTAGCACATAAATTTAATATTGAATGCATGAAAAACTAAGTCTATATAAATCACCACTTTGTTATAATCTAGACAAACATAATTTTTTCACCTCTATGATTTGAATTTCAAAAAACTGACATACACGGTTGCATTCAGTGAGATATTTAGAGTCAGATAAGACAAACTTAATTTTTTGTGAATAATAGCATACCCTAATGAATAGTAATATGAAGAGTAATATGACACCTATGAATAGTAAATAATATTATTATTTTATTATCTTAAGGTTATAAGATAATGAGATCTTGATTAATTTTTCAAGGTGATATAAAATAAAATGTACATTTAAAATTGTTATTTTTAAAATAAATTACGATTTTATTTAAAAATTAAATTAATAATATTTAGAAACTTTTTTCAAAAAATGGAGTAAATTTTTGAATTCTATGTGTTAGAAAATTGTCAGGGTGAATTTTTTGGATTTTTTAGAAATACTCAAAAAAATTATGAATTGTAAAATACGGTAATTTACTGTATATATACATTATCAATTAAATTCACTATTCCTAGAATCATGGATGATGTAATCACACTTTCATCAAACTCACATACACGTACTACTATTATTGGTCACAAGAATCAATACTATTTCTTGTCATTGAAAAAATAATAAGATAATGAGTAAAATAACGGGAAAACCCTCATATCCTCCACTAAAAAAATCCCCATCACTCCATCTTCTCTTCACTACTATAAGACTTGAAGCTCCTCAGAGTTCTACCAAAATACCATTACCTAGTCACTCCCCACTTCCAGGAGCTCTTTGCATTTCCAAAATACCAAAACCCCTTCCCTTAAATAGATTCTCATGGAGGTGGATTAAAGAGGTAAATTCACATTCTATTTATTTCAATTTCATTTGAAGTTCTTTTCTATTGTTATTCTATCCTCAAATCCTCTATAAAAATTATCATGATAAATATAGTATAATTTATATACTATAATTATATCTTTTGAATGGAATAACCATCATCAATATCCTTACTCTCTCTCCCTCTCTTTTATTTTATAAACGGAATCATCATCTGTGAGGTGCCAATTAACAACCTTCATGGATGACGAAGTTTCGTTCTTCAATTTTCCCTTCAATACTGGTCATTAAACCATTTTTATGGTTGAACTAGGATATAATATATTTTTTTATAACCTATTTAATATTGATGAACTAGTATATGTACATAATATGAAATCATATGACCAAACTAGTTCATAATAATCAAAATACCACTAAAATAATCTAAGTGATTGTCATTAATATTTCAACTAGTGAATCATCCTCATTACATTTGACCAAATGATATAAATTACCATTAACACCTATGTATGTTCATAAATAATATGTAAAATCAGTTTTGGATATTTACATCCATTCCACATGAACTCCATTACTTAAAATCAAGTGAACCGATTATGAAAATCAAGAAAATGAACAGTTTGGAACAACTGAATTCAATATTATAATTTATCAATAAAGACATAAATTAAATAAAAAAATATGTTAAACTAAATAAATGTATAATAGGTTCTTAATTAAGTTATTAATGAGTCTAATTTCATATTCTAGGACCATAAGGTCAATATTGGAACATTTGGACTTAAGGTAAGGGTTTTCTACCCAAACCTCCACTTTCATTCAGGTTACTCTTATTCTCTACTGACCTCAATTAAATTATTATTTATTCATATTTACTAATCATATATTCTGTGATAATGTTCCATATATATGTACAAACCAAAATTCTACTTCCATTTATGGGGAGTTATATGTTTTAAAATGATCTTTCAAAAATTCTCCCAGAAATACAAGCCCGATTCGAGGGAGTTTCTCAAATTCTTACATGTTTTCAAGGGAACTCTATAATCTATTTTTGGAAACAATTACCTTTATAAAATCTATAATTTTTTTATTAAAATACTAACTTATTTCACTTCTGGTTTTATACAAATTTTTTTCCTAAAGAACTCTTCTTTTCAAAGTAAAATAGTATTTATCTCAAGAATTACTCGATGATTTTATAAGATTATCTTCATATATTTCAAAACTATTGTTTATTATTATGTATTATTGGGATTAATAATTTATTATATCATATACCATATTTAATTGAATGTTTTATTATTATTTTGACTATGGACTTGCAATCTTAAAACCATTCACCAATTTACTCTGAATGGTTAGTGTTTATGCTTAATATTCAGGGAGAGTTATTTACATTTCATATATTAGTTTAAATATAAATTTATGTGTTGTTTATGTTTATCCCCATTCATATGAGGAGTGTATTTTACTTATTAAGTGTTTTGTGTGGCCCTCTATATCCCTTTAGTGCATCGGTAAGTCCCATGAGACAAGCTATGGTCTGGGAATGAGGCCTTGAAAAATGGATATTTATGGTCTTAGTACGAGGCCTTGAAGGTATGGTTATGATATCCCCGCATTATGAATTCCTTTTTTATGAAAATATTATTGATATTTCATGTGGTTATTCGACTATTAGAAAACCCATGATTATTTTTTTTATGGAATGGTTCATTCAACTCTTTTTCCTGCCATAATGCATTCGAGATTATTTTTAAAGGCATGTTTTTTTAGTTATTCACCATACCTAATGTTTATGTTTATGATCTATTACACTATATTTCTTACACTTACTGAGCGTTTTAGTTCACCCCTTTCTTATGTTTCATTTTCTTAGGACATGAAGAAGTTTATTATGATTTACCTTCAAGGATAAACTTATATTTGTGGGTGTTCCCAACAAAACTTATATGTTGTATTATATTTCAAGTTGTAATATTGAACTTATGTATGTATCTTATTTCTAAATCTACAAAACTACTCAGTCCTTTAGGATTTATATTCTTTCTCTGTATGCCAATGTAATAAAATAAGGCACCGACTCTGGGAAACTGGGGGCGTGTCCTTACAAGAGTGACATTTAAGTCTCTTGAGGGTGAAAATTATGTACACCGTGGATAATGGGATATCAAGATGGGACGTGCGGGTCCAATTCATAGAAACCAGTAGAGACCACTACCCTGGTTTCTAGCCTGTTTCTAGATTATGGGGGTGTGAAATAGGTTGTTTTTCCCCCATAGTCGACATGTCTTGGGACATGTTTCCTAAGGACTTATCAGGGCTACCACCTGAGAGAGATTTGGATTTTACAATTGAGATCATGTTGGGGATGATCCAGTTTCTATTCCAACATACAAAATGGGACCAACAGAGCTTCAAAAACTTAAGACTCAACTAGAAAAGTTGATGGATAATGGGTTTATCCATCTGCGTTCATCACCTTGGGGTTCTTCGATTTTGTTTTCTAAGAAGACTCATGAGAATTTGTGCTTATGTGTTGATTACAAGAAATTGAATTGAAAAATAGTGAATAATAATAATCCTCTTCCATGTATCAATAATATATTTGACCAATTAATAGAAGATTTTTTCTCCAATATCGACATGAGATTAGGGTATCATTAGTTGAGATCTAGACCTTCTGACATACCTTGGACTACTATCTAATGTATATATGGCCTTTATGAGTTTTGTGTGGTTTTGTTTGGTCTGAAAATTGAATGTGTAGTGTTTATGGCCTTGATGAATAAAATATTCCACCCATATTGGGATCAGTTTTTAGTAGTGTTTGTGGATGAAATGTTTGTGTACTCTAAGACTCATGAAAATCATGACCAAAATCTTGACATCATCTTGAGTAAACTAAGAGATCATCAGCTACACTCCAAGATATCTAAGTTTCAATTCTATATTTATCAAGTACATTTATTTGGTCACATCATATCGGAGTAGGGTGTGTCAATGGAATGAGAGAAGGTGCAGGAAGTTGTTTCTTGGGAGCATCCCAATAATGTTTTCGATATCTGTTGTTTTCTAGGTTTATAGGGTTATTATCGGAGGTTCATCCAAGACTTTTCCCATTTGGTAGCACCAATTTTGGGCTTGACCAAAAAAGGATAAAGTATAAATGGTATAAATCATGTGAGAATGATTTTGAGGAGTCTAATAAGTTATTAAAAATAGTACAAATCTTGATCCTACCCGATCCAAGTGAATATTATACAATTTTTTATGCTTCTAGGATAGGGATTAGAGAAGGGTTCATATAGGGAGATCGAGTTGAGGTGCATGGGTCTCATTAGTTGAGGCCACATGAACAAAATTACCTTATACACAACCTTGATCTTACTATAGTTTTTTATGCCTTGAAGTGTTGGCAGCATTATATTTTGGGTGAGAAGTTTACTATGTATACTGATCACAAGAGCATAAAGTATATTTATTTACGGAATGATTTAAATATCTGGCAGTAGAGGTGGGTTTAGTATATAAAATAATTTAATTTTTAGATAAAACATATACCTAGGAATGGAAATAATGTTACTAAAACTTTAAGCATGAAAACTTAGACTCAGGCAGTTTAGGATTCTAGTGTTGAGTGGAAGATGATGACTTTACTGGATAAGATTCATGTTGTGGTACAAGAGATCCAAGAGAATATTACTTTCATATTATTTTTAGAAGAGTCTACAGTTTTGAGTTGGATTATGGAGAGACATTATGAGGATCTGTAATGTTTTCCCTTTAGGTAAATTCTTAAAGGGGGGGAGTCACCTACATATTGGACCATAGATGAGTAAGACATAATCTATGTTAGGAATCAAGTTTTTGTTTCTATGTGTATGTGAGAGGAGATGATGTGTTAATTTCATGACTCAAAGTGGTTAGTTCATCCAGGTGTGACCAAAATGTATCGTGAACTATGATAAGAGTTTTGGTGGTCAAGGATGAAAAACGAGAAAGCAGGTTTTGTGACATGATGCTACATCTTTCAATAGGTGAAGGTTGATCATCAACCACTTGGTGGTTTACTACATTCATTTTCCATTCCAAAATGGAAGTGGGATGACCTTACCATGGATTTTTTTGTGGGTCTTCTGAGTAAACCTCGTAAGAATGATGCTATTTTTTCATTATGGACCGTTTGATGAAAGTAGTTCATTTATTTTCTATATGGTATACTTTTATAGTGGAATAGTTGGAAGACTTGTATGTCTAGGAAATAGTCTATTTTTAAGGGGTTCCATGAAGTATTATTTCAGAAAGTGACTCAATTTTTAATTATTTCTTCTGGTAGGGCTTTTAGAAAGCCCTTGGTATACAGGTTTTACTGAGTATGTCTTTCCACCCACTGACATATGGGCAGTTAGAACATACCATATAGGTATTTGAGGATATAGTATAAGAATGTGTTCTTTATTTTGGTGGGTCTTGAGAGAATCACTGATCACTTGAGAAGTTATCATGTAATAATAATTATTAGGAAACTATAAATATTTCACCATATGAGGTACTTTATGATAGGACATGCGTATCACCTCTATGTTGGATGATGGAAGGTGAGTCAGTGCTATTGGGACCGAGTTTTGTGCAAGAGATATCGAAGAAGGTACAGATGATTTGGAAGCATATAGAAATGGATCAGTGTATACAGAATTCATATGTTGATAGATTTTGAAGACCGCCAGATTTTATTAAGGGTGACCATTTATTCCTTCGAGTGTCACTTGGATTAGGTCACTGTAGGATTCAAAGATAGGGTAAGCAGGCTTCCATTCTTGTTAGACTATTTAAGGTTATATAGAGAATCGGGCCGGTAGAATACCAATTATATATTCCATAGAGGTTCAGTTCTATGCATGATGTTTTTCATATTTCATAGCTTTGCCGATATCACCCTGCCCTTCCCAGGTGATCGATGGGGATGATGTTGATCTTGAGACTGATGATTCCTTTAAGTAGTGTCTCATATATGTGTTGGATCGTAGTGAGAAGGTATTGTGGGGAAAAATTATGACATTAGTTTGAGTATTGTGAAAACCTGGTCATGTTAAGGAGGAAACTTGGGATAGTGAAGCAGATATGAGGGCTCAGTGGCCCAATCTTTTTACCTCAAAATATTAGAGACACTTGGTAGTACAGTTTGAGGTTAAGCTGTTATAAGGTGGGGAGATTGTAAGATATAGACCTTTTCTAGAGATGTATCAATATTATTTACATGTAATATTTTTAATTTTTTTATTATATATCATTTGGGTTTTAACTTGGGGAGTTTTTGGGAGAAATTGGAGAATTTTGGAAGGAAATTGGGTAGTGCATGGTTGGCGCACGGTTTTCCCAAACCGTGTGAACCCAAACAAAGAGGATTCCCATGAATGGTGCATGATTTTTCAAACCAGATGCCATTATTGTAGTAACTATGCGACTCCCTCAGAGGAGGTGTATGGTTAGGCATGTGATTAGGGAAAATTGTTCACCCCATACAAGAAATCGTGCGAGTGTAATTTTAAACCCCCTAAAATTAATTTAAAATTTCTTGAACCGTTATCTTATATACTGAAACAGCCTATCTCGACCCTAAATTAAATTTTCTCATTTTTAGAGGTTTCTAAATGGATTTCGAGGCATTATAACCTCTTTTCTTGAATAATCGAATCTCAGGTTGAAGATTTTCACCACTCCTAGTAAGAGATTCTCATCCCTATTAGGTTCCCCCCTCTCTCCCATCCTTCTCTCATATTTATGTCGGTGAGTGTTAATCATCAATCTTGAGGTATGTGGTATAAATTCAATTCTAATAGTCTTGAATTCCAATTACATGTATGTTTTGTGAAATTTCAATTTGCGTGTTTTGAAATTGAATATTGAATTGAATAAATTAATTCATTGATTAATTTATGGAATCTTGGGATCAATTAATTGATTTTCTATGTGATTATGAAATGAGTTGAATATTGGAAAATTTAATTTTAGTAATTATGATTATGTAATTAATGGAAATTGGATTAATTAATTAATTAATTAATTAATGGAATGATGTGATTATGGAATTTATGGGAAATTTAGATTGTGTAATTGGTCAATTAATGTTATTATGAATTAATTAACAATGATAATTATTATATGGTTAACTTATCCTTAATGTGATAATGGATATGTGATTTAAATAATTAAAATTGTTAATGTTAAATTTTAAAATATTGTTCCATGTGATTTGAGTGTTGAATCATGGTTGTTTTGATCATTTTAATGGTATATCATGATATGAAATATAGATAAATGGGTTAATATTGATTAGCCTTGAGTGATGGGATATATGTGATATACATATATATATATATATATATATATATATATATATATTTGTGTGTGTGTGTTTTATTGATATTATTGTGTTGAATAGGGATTGAGGCTCTAAATACCCATATGTTATTATTATTTTATGGTATAAGGGATATGGCTCCAAATACCCATAGGTGTTAATAAGTGTGGGGTGGGGATTGAGGCTCCAAATTCCCATATAAGATAGAAAGTATGGGATAGGGACTGAGTATCCAAATACCCTTGTGATATTGTGGTGTGGGATATGAACAGAGGCTCCAAATACCCAAGAGGTGTTAGACATGAAGTTATATGCCCATGAGATTGGTATTATACTATGGTTACAAATGAACATGATGTGAAATTGAATGAAATGGATAATAAAATCCCATGTGTTATAATTAATATTAAATTCCCTATGTGATATGGTTTAGACACCAGCATGGGCCGAAGCAAGTATTGAGGGTACAAGTGTCCTCAAGAACCTGGGGGTTTATGTGGTTAATTAAATGATAATGAAATGTTATAAATGTTTACTTTATAAATTGCACTTTATTATTTATAAAACTACATACACTCTTATAGAATGGATATTGTTTTAGATGATGTTGTTGGAGACCTAATAAGTTGTACTCACACCCTAATTGGGAAACCTGGTTGGTACCCGAATAGACTTTATGTTTACAGGATAAGATAAGGGAAAGAGCCCTATATTAGATGAATGAGTCGGGATAAAGCATGGATGAGGGAACCAGACTTAGTAAAAGGTCCCTCTTGGGAGTAGTCAGTGTCAATTTATTTTTTATTTTTTATATTGACACTTGAAACCTATTTGGAATGACATATCTACTGTATTGGTTTAGGGATTGTATTCTTATTTTAGTCATCAAGTGATTATGGTATTTTTGTTGTTATTTATTGTCATCTGGTTATTGTTTATTACTTCATCTTTTATGATAATTAGATAAAGAGGGTATAGTCTCTCCATAATCAATATTAAATACTCACTTCTAGTTGGTAGCCTCTTTTATGCAAGGAGGAGCGCTTGAGGTCATGTGATTGACCGTCTTGGGGAACCGGTGTGTGGCACCTAGGTCAGGATGTTACACCTCCTCTCTTTAGATATTGACCAAAACCAAAATGGTTGTCACATAGTAAGATAATTAAAATATTCATGTGATGAGATAACACATTAATATAAAAAGTTTAATAGTAATACCCAAAGTTACAAATAAATCATTCCATATATATATAACCCTAATGGTCACCAATACCATTAAACTTACATCCACAAAAGTTGTGGTATTATTCATCAAATAACTTTTAATCATATACCTTATACATATATAGAAACTCAATAAATTTCTCCCAAGTTTTTTCCACTATTTAAAACATTAAAAGAGGGGTTCTTAAGACATTAGTCATACGATCATCCTTCAAAAAATATTGATCTCCTGTGAGCTATCACCACTTCACAAGATAGCCCAACATCAACTGTAGAAGTAGAAAATGATTTTTCCATCCTTGTTTTCTTTTGATTATGATGATTTCCACCCTGATTAAGTTTGTTTGGACACATGTTATCATAATTTCCCAATGCATTACAACTAAAGAATCTTACTTTTGAATGGCTATATATTATCTCATTGTTCAATTGTTGGAGACTCTTTTAATTAAAATCATAAACCATATAACCAAACCTACCACACTAGTAACAATTTATATGTCCTAAAATATATTACCCAAAATGTATTTTACCACAATTGGAACAAGTTTTAGGATTACCTCTATAATTCTTAGTTGGTTGGTTCTTCATTTCCTACAACCTTAACTGTTTCTTATTCTTTTCATCTCATGTCACATAAGTTTCAAAAAACTCCATTTCAAATTTCTCATCAGAATGGACCACTTTCTCATAACTTTTAAATTATTTTGTGTCCAATGATATTCATAATATTGGATTTAATAACGATTAAAATCTATTAATTTTACTATCAATGTCTTAAATAAAGTACGGCACATACCTAGCCAATATTGTGATGTTTTCTTCATATCCAGCCATATAATCTTCATCTTTTTTCCTCAATTCCAAGAGTTGTTTCTTTATCTTAAGCCCAACAAACATAGGAAAATATTTATCAAGAAAACTGGCCTTAAATTTTTTCCATTCCATGGAATCAAGATCATCTTTCTTTCTAATATTTTTAACCAAAGTCTACCATCGATCAACTTCACCTTCAAAATGATAGATGTCAAGAGTTACCTTTTGATGTTCCAAAAATCTCATGACTTAAAATATATTCTCTAGGGAATTGATCCATACTTAAGCTACCACTAGGTTAGATGAAAAATTAAATTATAGAAGATTTTTGCTTATGAAATGATCCACTATAGACATGTTACTTCATAGTAGTTTAGATTCCTCTTTATCATGGATACCACCACCATTTACAGCTTATGTCAACTGATCCATCACTACAACAAACTATTATTTTCTGATTCCAACCATCTTGGGATGCTAGTTTGGAAGGATATTTTCCTATTTATTTCTTCCAACTACATCTTTAGTTTTCCGTTATATGGAAAACCTTTTTGAACAAACATACTTTAGATGAAGCAATATGGTAATATTAAAATTTTTTAACACTTTAACTTGACCATAAGGTAAAATATTCTAAGGGAATGTTATTAACACTATCATAACTACTAAATTTGTATAAACCTTTCATTTGATACCAAATAAAAGGCCAAGTCCTTAAACATTACATAATCATAAGTTTTATTCAATAATTTACTTTGTTCAGTTTTTGGATATTTTTAGGTTTAAAATTTTGTGGAATTATTCCATAACTCATACATAACAAAAACAATGAAATAAAAAGTGGAATCTTCTTATCAGTATCTATTTTTTTCAAAATATAAAACCTTAAAATAAGTCACGATTTTTTATGGAAAATCTCTATGACTTTCAACTTGACTTCTTCCTTTCCCTTACCCAACCTTAAATCCTGAACAAACCAATTAAAAATATGGGATTAACAGAAAAATCTCAGTAAGGGATACAAAATAAGGAAAACCATTAGTCTAGTAAACACATGAAACCTCATATAATTTTTACCTTTATCTTCAAATTTCTTTGATCATGTGAAATAAAACATTTTCACATGAAAAAAACACACACATTTTTATCAAAGAAAGTAATTAAAACCCATAGGAAAAAATCAAAACCTCTTTTGGTAACTTGGATAATAAATTTAATAAAACCATTTCAAAACCCTTTTAATTGAAATAATTATATGGATAACTTTCAAAATTATCTCAACCCAATGCATTGGAGATCTATAATTGGGATCACCCTTAATATAAGTTATATTAGACTCACCCATGAGATATAATGGGGTTTAAACCTTCATATAAGTTATATCAGGATCACTCATTTCCCATGAGCTCTAATGGGGCTCAACCCTTCATATAAGACATATTGGGCTCACTTGTGAGCTAAAATTGAGATCAACCCTTTGTATACGTTGTATCGGGCTCACATATTTCATATAAAGATCAAGTATAGTATCTAGAGTGAAACACTTTCATCATAAAACCCTTCAAAAAACTATTTTTAAACCCATATAAAGAATACTTTATGATAAAATATCATTTACTTTTAAAACCCCATTTTAAATACAAAAAACACCGTTTTCTTTGAAAACCCATTTTCATTACCAAAATACCCCAAAAGATAAATATGGTTTTTAATTTAAGAAAACATTAAATATGGTAAATTAATACAAAAATAAAAATATTTCCATAGTGTGAGAAAAGTCATTTTGTCCATGTATGCTAAGAATGTAACATTCATTTTGTTGTTTGTCAATACATTCCATATAAAACATGTAAAAAGATACCATTTTGAAATCCTTTGAATGAACATAAAAATAGGCATAAATTTTTCTTTACAATCCTTTTATATCCATATAAATAAAAATATAAAATAATATCAAGAATACTGACATGGATAAAAATATTTTGAAATTAAATCATTAAACATTTAAAAATAGTTTTTCAAATTAAAGAAACCCATGCCAATTTGAAACATTTGAATCATAAAACTCATTAAAGAATAAAATTCAGAAAAACATATAATGATAATATATAAAATTCATGATATAACATTTCAAAATGGTTTTATATACACCTAATAAGATAATAAAGGTTCATAACATCAAGATATGCCTCAATGAAAGGAGATTGAGACAAAGTCTCATACCTTGAGTCTGACTTATCACATGAGTATGTATCTTCCTGAATAATAAAATTATGTTAATTTTTTACTTTATTTATAATCTTTTCAAGTTTATAATTAATTTTATTTAACTTATTACAATTTTTCATACAATTGCTTAAAAAATTAATTTTTATGTTGGATGTTTTGACCATATTCATCTTATATGTCAAAATGACTAAGGTTGGTGGAATACGGTCAAGGAGGTCATTGAATAAAAATATACAGAATAATTATCATGGAATAATTATCATATTTATACATAAATTATAATTTGAAACCCAATCTTTAAATATAGTTATGAAAAAATAAACAACGTTACAATCATGGAGATGGTAGGTCATACGTATGCATGAGTAACATTCCAATTTTTCAATTATCATTATAGAAAGAAGGTAAGTAACATTTATCTTTAAATAATTATAATTATATAATAAAATATATATAATTTAATAATTATATATATATATAATTATTTTTATGTAAAAGGAATCACACCACTTTGAGGAGGCAGTAGTCCACATGTCCACAAACAGTGTTATCACTTTTTTAGTGTGTGAAAAGGTAATAAAAAATACTATATTATATTTCTGAAATATTAATTATTTCATTAATATCATATATATTTCATTTATATCACATATTTTTATTAAAACCATCCTTAATTCTCTCCATATAAAGTGTTAACATATCACATTGCTTTGAGAAGGCGGTAGTCCACACGTCCATAAACGATGTTATCGTATTCCCACAACATAGAAAGAATGAAAGTATTTGTTATATAAAAATTAAATAAGTTTTAAGACATCATAAATATCATATATGTCATATTTATATAGTATTAAAATCATAATTTCTAACCATAATAGGTGGTGGTGGTAAAATGAACAACATCATTTCGCGAGGCGGTAGTCCACCATACACACAAATAATGATTTTTTTACCCATTTTGTGGAAGTATATGTAGGTGTAGGTCAAACCCTTAACATAAAAACATACCAATATATTTATTATAATTATATTATTATATAATCCAGTAATAATAATAATTAAAGGGGTGTATAAATAAAAAAATTCTTGTTGAAGAATATTACCTCTTCTTCGGGTAACTCCTTTTGGTTTACACCAAAGGACTTCCATGGATTATTTTCTACCTAGATTGAGGTTTCTAGGATGATATTATATATTTTTAAATATTATTTGGACAGGTTTGGGATGATCCAAAGGTATTTATAAGTTTTAAGGAGTGGGGAGAGAGAGTGCCTTTTATAGTGGAGGAGGAGTGGCATTCTTGTAAATACAAAAAGGTAAACACTTTTGGGAGATATCTCTTACATAATGTGCCTCGAATAATAGATTAAATTAGATAAATGTTTTTATATGGCCTAAATATTTCCATAAAATGGGTTTTGGACAAGTTTATAGGCCATTTTCCCCTTAAGATTAAAGTTTAACCACTAAGTAAACTTATTTTTATTTTAATCGCTATAATTATTTTTAATTTTTTCCACTAATTTTTTTGGTAAAAAACTAAATTTTAATTAATATAAATTATAAATTATTATTATTATTTTAAATATAGAATCCATTTTTCCAAATCCCAATCACATAAATGGCATAATTTAATTTAAAATTAATCTCGCATATAGAACGAGAAAGCGGGTTTTCGATGTCAAAAGTTCAAAAGATTGAAATGATTTTATATTTGATTTCAATGAGAAATCGATTCCATTGACCTAAGTTAAAATAAATGATATAAAATTTATCTAATTTTAATTTAAAACCAATTAAAAATATAATTTAAAATTATAAATTATTTTGGGAAAAAGTTGTTTTCAATTAAAATCTAGTATTTTTCACTATTCATCAAAATATGAAACTTCTCATAATAATACAAAAACTTCCCCCAATGTAAATTTTCATATTACTATTTGAAAAAAGTAGTTATTTTAAATAAAAATTTGAAAAATTTAAAAATTTAATTTTGAAACAAGTCTCCAATTAAAAGGAGGTGAAACTGCATTTTAAAAATATATAGCTTTTTACGCATAAAATTGGAATTATTCTTATCTTAAGCCAATGAAACATAGTGGATGAATTTCAAAATATTTAATTAAATATATGACATTTAAATTTAATTAATATATTTCACTAATAGTGATTCATTTAATTTATTAATATAAATCACCATTCTAGTCATCAAAATAGTTTTTATAAAAACAAATCCTTTATATTAAATTAGACTTTATTTTCATTTATAATTAATTGGTAACCAATGAATTCATTTTATAAAAATTTCTAAACTATAATTTAAGAAATTAATTAATATCTTTCATTCATTACATTCCAATTTCTAGGTCATATCTATCATAATAATATTAATAATATATTATTGTCTAGTAAGATTCGGGTGTGCGTGTGACATAAGTCATCCAAGGAACTCGATGTCGCATGAAATGCAAGATAAATTTTGTATTGATTGTGATTCAAGATAAATTATGTATTGTTTTCAATAAAATCTATTGAATAATTTAAATTAATTTTAAATAATATATTTCAAAAAATATCATGATGTTACACACTACCCATGCAAGAAAACATGAAATGAAAAATTCCCAACTAAATGTGATTGCAAGGTTTCCCATTAACCATGTTCACTAACATTAAAATAGATGAAAATTTAAATATTTTATAAATTTTAAAAAAAACTCTCAAATTTTTAAAATACCCTAAAATATTATAAAATAATTTACATAACATTGATATATGGGTGTCACATGGCCAAACCATGCAATTGCCCAAATTTCATTCAAATGTGGAATTGTGATTTTTTTCCCTTGAGGTTTTAATTTGTTTTAGCCTCCCCATTCTCCCTATCTCATTCAAATGACCTAGGGATCTATTTAAGTTATATATCCCTCCCTCCCACTTTTATTTTGAGCATCCTCTCTTCATATTCAAATAGTTTCTTTAAGGTAAATCCCTCATTATCCCTTACTCTTCCTTTATCTTTCCCCATCCACCCATTTTATCTATACTGGGTTTTCTATTATGAACTATAGGTGTGGTGTTGGCCTAAATTAGGGTTTTGGGTTACTCTACTGTGGTAATTTGTGTGTTTAGGGTTTTTTTAGGTCATCGTTTACTTCAGTTATGCTTCCTCCATGGAATGTGACTTTTCCTATCGATTTAGGTGGGTGTTTCATTTAATTTTATTTGTTTTCATATAATAAAATGAATAAATTTTTCTAAATTCATTTATTATGAATTATAATTTATATGTGGTGTCATTATTAGGTTTATTAAATATTTTCAATGATTTTTACACTTGGCATAAAAGTTTTTTGGTGGATTTCTATCTCTTGGTTTCTAGATAAGGATTTTATAGGAAAAGTGTTTGATTTGATTCCCAAGAGGATTTTACAAGTAAATTTAATGGTTTTAAAGGGTTGTTTGACTCTATTTTAATTTTACAATAGGGAAGGGTTTTCATTAAATAGTATATAAATATTTTTTTCATGGTTTTTTAAAGGTTTATTTAAAACTTTTTTCCTATGTTTGAAAAAAAGGCCATTTGGAACTTCATTAAATGGGCCCCTTAGTGGGTGACAAGTATGGTTTCCTATATTGGGTTTCTGAGTTAGTTTTAATGGCTCCTTTAGAATATTATATTATAGTTTTACATAATTTTTGTGACACCCTTATTGTTCCCCTTGTGTGTACTTGAATATATTTTTAATTATTTATGGGAAGTGATTTTTATTTGATGCTTTTATATATTCAACACACATTTTATTGGTGTTTTATTTGTTTTGAATAAGGATTGAGGTGTTAAAGGAAAGTTTCTTGGTGTTAATATATTGATTTTGAATTTATTTTAATATTTCATGAATTCCTTAACCTTACTGATAAGAATTTGGATTTCTTAAGTAAGGTGCTTTGATTGTAAATATTTCTTGAGTTTTAATGGTTTAACTTATGACTTGGAAGTGATGTAAGTTGTTTCCATAACCTATTATGAGGAAAATATAAACTTAAAGGAATTTTTTCCATGAGATTCTAGGAGACCCAATCACGTGATGGCAAGGTAGGTTGGTTATGTGAGTTGTTTCATTTATTCATAAAGGAAATAATGAGGAAGGTTCTATGGACTAATGTAAAAAATCTATAGGATTTAATGAGATTAATTAGGTTCCTCTATTTGATATGTTTAAATATCCATTTAATTTGAAATGATGTAATGAAAATAATTTTATTTGATAGTTCCCTACACAGATTCATCTCAAGAATATTAAATATTATACATCAATATATCTTTTCATGATGATTTTTGTAAAAGAAAGGATGATTCGGTATAAGATTGCATGCTTGAAAAGGAAAATGTTAATGAAAGTGTAAATACTATAGAAGTGAGAAAAGAATATTTAATTATGTTTGAAATTTATTGAATTTTATTTGAAAATTTCAGAACAAGTTTATGCATGTTACAGCAGCTGCTTATAGGTAAAATAGAATTTCTATATATTGTATAAATGTAATCTATAAATTTCAAAATGTGTATAAAGGTAACTCTAGAGGAATTATTATTGTGTAAAGTTAATTTTAAGATTTATGGGGATATTTAAGGATCATATATACTCTTCATTAAGGTAAATCGGTAATCTAAGATTTTTACTATGGTAGTCTAGATCTTCGTAATATTAACCTGATCTACATAAAGTTCATATAAAGACTATATAAAGTTAACCTCAATATGAAATCACCTATATAAGAATCATTATACACTTTAATAAAGGTAATATGATCTCAATAAGGTCTCATATTACTTTTACTAGAATAATTGCGTACACCTTTTGATCTGAGTATATGAATTTTCATTGAGCTCATATGAATTTGAGTTGGATACACTGTAATAATTTTTAGATATTTGGTGTATGTTAGTATTTTTTGAGTGTGTGAATTTTTAAATAACCATTTATGAATTTTATGATCATATTACTTATAAATTCCGATGTAAATTTTAGAGTTTATATAATTATATATTCTAAAGAAATAAAAACATGATAATGCTTTGTTATTTCTTAATGATTTTAATGAGATAATAAAGATTCTAGAAAAATAACTGAGATGATTATAGAGATCATCTTTGAATTCAGTACTGAATATCGAATATCTTACAACACTATATAGAAGAAAATTTCATCAGGATGTCTACAAAATGGTTAGATAATGATAACCACACTGTTGTGATGATCATGAAGAGAATAAAAAATACCTGTGAGAAACAAGAAGACTCAACCATATCAAAGTGATTTCTATAATTATTTCTATAAGCAAGATATTTATAGAGAACATTACACCATACATAAAGGTATCCATGACCACAAAATAATGTTTCATGAGAATTCATGAATACATGGTTTTGTTTTTTTATTATGTGTAGTTTTTAGAGATATATAAATATAATTAGTTTCCAAATATTATTATAAAAGAAAGAAAGTAATGTTGAGTATTCATCTAAGTATAAAAAAGGATTGAATGAGGTTGATTATTTAAGAAGATTTCATAAGAATGGGAATTTAATTATGAGGTTTGATTCATTTCAAATATAATAAATATCATGAAAATAAAAAATTTAACATTTTTTGAGATATATATTTGGGGGTGGATAATAAGAATTTATATATTTATGATACTATGTTCAATAATATTATCTAGATATCTAAGAAAAGTGAAGAAAATATGACTGAACATTCATCTGTCTATTCTGAGATTCAAAGAACAGGGAGTTCAATTAATGCTATAAAAATCGTAGACCTTGTGTAATGAAGAATAAAAAGGATGAACTATAAGTTTGGTTGTGTCTCATAAAATTACATCTAAGTCGAGACATTGAGAGACCCAGCCTACAGTCTTTTTTATGGAAGTTTGAGGAATCTTTAGGCATCCCACTTGATTATTGTGATTAAGGATGAGGGTCACTCATATTATCTAGGAGGGACCTAAGTATTTAATTTCTTATCTACTTCAAAAGTAACTACCCAAATCTTGTATTATTTAGATCTTACAAAATAAAAAGTAATTTCGTACCTTTTACTTGGTTATTGCTGAGAAAATGGGTCCTAGGACATACCCTCGATAGAGTTAATTTTGATAATAATAAGGAAGTTGTGTGGGGGGATAATAACCACGAAACACTAGGGTTGTAGTCATTCTTAGGGAGGAAAACCATTTTAACAAATCATTGTGTTCTCTTATGATACTTTACTATTTTATATTTTCATACATACAATCTAATATATATATATATAAATAGATAGTCACCCCTGAATAAGTGAAGAGATGAAAAAGGGATAATAAAGTAAAAAATAGAATAAAAGTATACCAAAACTGATTCACCCCCCCCCCCCAGTATTCGATACAAGCTTATATGATCATAAAATTTGATATCAGAGAATCAAGTCACACCTCTATTTGTATTCACAAGTTTGAATTTTTATTTTAATATTTTAATTTCTCTATTCTAAGGCCTCATGAAGTGAAAAAAAATTGAATCCTATGAGTTTACTTCTATAGAAACCATAGAAAATATATCTACCAAGATTCAAAATAATAAAAGAAAAAATAAATTTAAAAGAATGAGGAAAGTATCCCTCTTTTACAAAGAGGAAAATGAGTGGGTTTCTTCATGTTATGGTTCTATTGAATACAAACCTCACATGGAAAAGGAAGATCTAGTGATGGAATTAACTACTAAAATTTTATAAAACCATCATACCTTTGATAATTCAAAATCTATGCACAAATAATAGGTAACTAAAAATTCTTGTTAACATTATCCTGAGAAAGAACCAAGAATTGGTGGGAAAGATCATAGTCTTGATAATTCACAAGATTTGTCAATATCTACATTAAAATATATTTTTCATAATTTAAAAAAAGATATAGTCGCTTCTATTTGAGGCTATTTTATAAGTTATTATAAGAAGATCACCCACATTGGAAAATCAGTTGATAAAATAAAGAGTGCACTTACATAATGGGTGATGTCATGTGTAGATATTACCATACAATGTAATTCCAAAATTATAAAAATTATGTCCCTTGAAGAAATATTCTCTCTATTTGGTAAGGATTGGATTGAATAAATCCTTTAAAAATATGAAGTGATAGAGATGCTTGGGAAAATGTTCAATGCACTAGAGAAAAATAAAATGTCCTGTATTGATATAATGAATGGTTAAATAGAATTCAAATAAAATAATTTCAAATAACTTGAAAATATATTTCAATAAAATACCAAACCATATGAGGAACTTATTGGAAAACTAATTAATTAACATAAATATAAGAGGAGGGAATTAAAGGATGTTAAAAAATCCTTAATATGAAATAACTTGAGCCTGATATCAATTTTTCAATTTTAGAAGTTGTGCAGGATAAGTCCTCATAATAGACTGATAATAATGATTCTTCCAAACATAATTTCAATAAGGATTAATATAAAAGAATAAATCTTCTTGGTGGAAAATTTTTTTGTAGATCATATGAAGAAAAATCTCATATACCTGCAAAATTAAAGGTATTACCCATCTCAAAATTAAATGATTGTTCTATATATATTTTTATAGAGCGTGTAGAGTTCAATTTAAAATCTAAATAAAATTAGATGAGAAAAAATAAAGTTAAACCCACCACTAAATCTAGGGTGGTTTGAAAAATTATTAGAGGTTTCAATTTCCCAAATAAATTCTAGATTGTGGAATAAATGTTAAAAAAATATTTTATATAAATATAGAGATCCTATTATTCAAATAAGAAGAAGTTATGTGGGATATTGTTTACACTGTAATAGGTTTGGTCATAAATCCTTAGATTAAGTACATAATGTATCAATCACTATGAGAACTCATAATCCAACATTTTTGGGAAGTAAAGCTATGATCAATCAAAAAAAAGATAAAGTTAAAAATTTGTTTACATAAAAAAATTAGAAGTGACAAAAAATTCCAGGGAGAATGTAATGGAGGTAGTCATAGAGATGGATCTTGCTTGTTCAAATAAACTAGGAATGCATCAATAAAACGAATGCAATGAAGGCCAAAAAAGTTGTAGGGATAAGATATTTCGTCCATGGGAAAAAATTAGAAGACAGAAATGAAAGTTTATATTACCAATAATTCATAAAATAATGTTGGTAAGTTATATTTATAGTATAAATAGAAAAAAAATTAGTTAAAAGAAAACCTAATAAGTTTAAAATATATTATACACCAAAAAAATAATCTACTTATTTTATGGAAGTAGAAGACACATCATGGATACTTATAAACAATTCATGAGTGTTTGTACAAATAGAAGCAAGAACAAGAATATTGGAAGAATAGTCCAAAGAAAAAACAAGTGGATTGATTTGGTGAATCGAATTCCATATAAGTTTTGTGGTAAAAACATAGAGGCTAAGTACACTTCTAAATAATGTTTAGTCATTTGGCTAGCCTAAATCAAAAAAGTAAGAAAAATTTTAAGAATCACAGATGAATGAAAGTGATAAAGGGAAAAGGAAAAAATTCCACATGATGAATAACCTAAGTTTCATGATGGATTATCAAAAGGTAAAAGCATAATACCTCATGAAGTATTGTGTGGGAGCTGCAAGAAAGTTAGAAACAACTCAAAGGATTTTATAGTAGTCCCTCCAGATCTAATAAATATGAAAAATGAACCAAGTTATGTATTTTTATTGATATTTCATACAAAAATGATATTCCACACAAAGAGAGAACAAAAGTATCATTGTTTCCCAAGATTTTCTAGAGATCCAAAGATACATGCATAAAGAGATCAAATAAACATATATCTAAAAGTAGAATAGCTTCATTATTGATAAGAAATTATCTATCATGTTTCTCTAGCTAATGGGAAAAAGTGTTCCCACCCTATTCTATATCATATTTGTTGTGTTAGTGTGATAACCATGTAGAAAATTAAAGGTGAATATGTTTCTTAATAAGAGAACCAATGAAGGCAAGTTGGATAGAATAAATACTCTAAATCTGAAGAAGTCACCATCTTTTTAGGATTAATCAAATAGAATTCCAAATAACATATTAATAAAATATTTAACTTAATGACATAAATATGGAGATCATCCCTTCATTAGGGGTTATCTTGAGAAGCTTCCAATTATTTACAATTTATAAAAATTTAAATTTTGGAAGTTTCTTGAAAAAATATCATTGAAAAGGTATATATGATTATCTTTTTATCCTTGATTCCTCGAGAATAAATTCTAATATTAAGGGAAGAAATTTATTTTTTTCAATGATGAGAAAATAAGGAAATTTGAGGATATAATTGGGTTTATTTCTTACCTACTACATGTACTTTAAGGTTTTCCACATGTGTATAAATATGGGTATAGGATCTCATATTGTAATTCTAAAAGGAATGAAGATATCAATTGGCCTCACTTGGTTTTATCTTGAGCATGTATGATAGAATATAATGGGTCATGGTAATAAGTTATATGAGTTTTTATCATATTATTATTGTTTAATGTATAGTTTTGATATATAAACAAAACCCTCGTGTTTTTTACACTAAGCATGGATCACATAGACATTGAGTGGGATGATTGATGGTATACTGCTTAAGTATGAATGACATTTCCTCTTCCATAGACTTTGTATTTATTTTCAATAATGGGGAGAGGAGAAAATAAGATAAGTTAATGAGAAAAAATGGGAAAAATAAAAAAAAATTAGATATTGACATTCCCATTTTCTAGATTGGTATTGAAAATAAATACAAAGGGAAAGATTGTTCAAAACACTTTATATTGGTGTTATATTTTTTCAATAAGTATTAAGTCATTAGTGTAAAGTTTCATGATGTCAATATGATTGTGTTAAAGGGATTAGAATATTTCATGAATTCCCTAAGATTTCTAAGAACAATAATGAAGTTCCCAAGTAAGGTACTTTGACTATAAATATTTCTTGAGGTTTAACGTTTTACCTTATTACTTGGATGTAATGTATGTTTCTTCCATTAGTTTCTATGTGGAAAAGGAAATGTAAAGGAATTTGTTCTATGAGATTCATGGAGACCTAGTCACATGATGGAATGGTAGGTTATTGATATGAGTCGTTTTCATTATTCATATGGGAAAGAATTTCAAAGATGCTAGGGACTCATGTGTAGAATCTATGGGAGCATATTCAATGAGAAGAAGTAGGTGTTTCCATTGGATACATTTAAAAATTAATTTACTTAGAAATTATGGATTGAATATAATTATTCTTGAGTGTTCCATGCATAGATTCATTTCAAACATATTTAAGATGATCTATCTATGAATATTTGGATGATGATCTAAGTTTAATAAAGGTTGAGTTGGTATTAGATGTCATTCTTGATAAGAAAACTACTAAAGAAAGTGGAAAGACTATCAAAGTGAAAAAAATAATATTTGAATGAGCTTTAAATTTTTTTGAAGATTATTTGGAGAAGTTTGGAATAAATTCAAACAGGTTACGGCAACTGTGTATAGTTAAAATATAATTTCTATATATTATGTAAATGTTATCTGGAAATTGAATTATGAACTTAATGGTAAATCTAGAGATATGATTCATGTAAAAAGGTAATGTTAAAATCCAAGAGGGTATTTAAGGTTCATTTAGATTCTCTATTAAGGTAATTCAGTAATCCAAGAGACATGTAAAGGTAGTATGGATCTATGTAAGATTAACCTAAGCTACATAAAGGTCATCTGTAGACTACATAATGGTAACATCAATATAGAATGACATGTGTAAGATTTATCATCCACTTACGTAAAGGTCATATGATAAAGATTAGGTTGCATGTGACTTTTACTAGAGGAGATATATATTAATTTTGATATAATTATATGAATTTTCATTGAAATCGAATGACATTGATTTGGCTACACCATAAGACTTTTGAGGTGTTTGGTGTATAACTTCAGAAGAAGGTTGTGCATATAAATTTATTAATCACCACAGATGAATTTGATTATATTATGAATTATAAAATCCTATATAATAATGAGATCTTATAGAATTATATATTCTGAAGAAAGTAAAACATTATGATGCTTTGTTGTTCCTTAATGATTAAATGTCATGATTTTAATGAGATGATCATGATTCTAGAAAAAAAATATAGGTGAAGGGAGAGATCATATTTTAATCTGGTACTAAACTTTGAAGATCTTATAGCACCATAAATAAGAATATCATATTAGGGTATCTACAAAACAAATGGGAGAATGATAACCATGTTTTATTGATGATCACTCACTGGATAATTGAAGAGGATAAAAAGGGATAAAAGGTAAAATTGGAATAAAATTATACCAATGCCGATTCACCCACCCACCCCAGTGTTGGACCCATCGCAATGTGATCCTAATAGTATGATGTGAAAATGGGTTTTTTCATATGAGGTTTTTTAAGGTTATATGAGATTTATTATTTATGATTTTAATTCATATGATGGTAATTACATGATTTTTTTCTCCCCTATATTTTGTTTTAGTCATGGGAAACTAGGTATTTATCTGAGAAATCTTGATTCATGCAAAAATGGTTAGATTATGCACTAGATAGTGTCCCCTATAGTTGTCTAATCTCTAACTAAGGGAGTTCATTGGATGAGGCTAGTGAGATCTAGTCAAGTGGTTATGTGTTAAGACTACAATATATGCCAATAGTTGGTCCTATATTAGTATTTTCTAGATCATCTCACTCTTGGACCTAAGGAGTTTACCGTGGAACTTATTACTTGATGATGATTTTATCTTGAGAATTCACATTTCACACCCTATAGAATCCCCTTATCTTGATTTTGGTTGAGGCACCATCTATGTTATCAATGTTTTCTCTTGTTTTACTTCTTTAATACAGTGGTTACATCTTCAGTTATATTTTCATTATTTCATAGTTGGGGACGTTTTCTAAATATATTTCAAAAGTGATTTAAAAGTGTGATTTTTCAAGAAATATTTTTATATGTGTGGTATTTTGATAAAGGATTTTAAATGAGATAAATAAAATAGTCTTGTTTCTATAAAAATGAAAAGTTTTTATTTTTGGGTTTAAAAGTATTTTCATTTACTGATTACTGATCCTAGTTGTTTTATATAAAAAGTATTGAATCTTCCTTAATGGAAAAAGTATGATTTTTTTTATATTGTGATTATCATAAAAAAAATATTATTTACTAAATATGGTTCAAACTATAATTTATGAAAAAATTTACAAAAATTAATTTCATAGACTCATTAGTGAAATCCTACTGAGCATGTTTATCTCACACCTTGCATACAAAATCATGTGTGTGTGCAGATATCATGTTTATTTTCAATTATCTAGTGTTTAATTTATCATTGGTTGTCATTATTTTTGTCCATTGATAGACATGTTGGGATGTGTTGAGAATCCATGGGCCATAAGTAGGTGTTTTTTCTTTGTTTAAGTTTGGATTTATTTTGGGATGCTGATGTATCAGCCAGTGGACTTTTTGTATTTTAGTTTCCTTTATATTGGTTTCTTACTATGTTTGTACTCTAATGTTGAATTTTGAATTATTAGTTGGTTTCTTATATTGATTATGACTTGTTGGTCTATTTATTTATGTTATGCCATGTTTTTTTATTATACATTATATCAATTTATTTATTATGTATAGAAGTATGTTGGGCGGATGAATCATGATCTAATTTTAGTAAATTCCATGGATTATTTATTATTATTCTTGGTTGAAACTATTCCCACCAGTTAGTTCATTTGATACCCTGTCACTAGTTTTCAGCCCATAGAGATCAATAATTCCCATCCGGCCTTATTGTGGGCCAGGTCGAGTGACATGTCAGGTCAACCCGAGTATATTAATCAGAATATATATGTGGTGATTATATATTTAGGATTGTGATGTGTTTATATACTTTTATGAATGATATGTGATGTATTTGTCCACCTATTTAGCCTATACTAAGAGAATTGATAACGTATGAGCAGGCTATGTGAGATTGATATACTTCACGTACCATTGTCGCTCAATTTCTTAGACAAAGAGAGTATATGATTATGCATAATTTCATATGATATATCTAATCTATAGAGGTGTAGAGGTACATGTGTTTGATGGAGATCACATAAGATCCCTTTGTAGCTTGAGCAGCACCGATGATTTTCTAAAGACTGATTTTTTCTCAAATTTCCAAATTCAATAGTTCAAAAAAAATGATAAAAAGGCCCATGGGGTCACACTTTGTGGCTGACTAAATAGAGATCTATTTTTATGAAACACAAATATATTCTTTAAAATTATTTTACAGTTTAACAAAAATTAGTTTTGGATGAATATTCACAAGGTGTTTCATATAATGTGATACACGGTGACATTAATTATAGCTTTCCAAAAATGTTTTTGAAGATATAAAAAATGGGTTTTGGATATGATTTCACAAGTTATCATTTATGATACAATATAAGGTAAAATGTCAAGAAGTCTATAAGGATTTAGTAAAAGAGGGATATTAATGAACATATACTCTAAATATTGTATACATTTGATGCATTTTGGGTCATATAATATGGTTCCATATGGGTGTGTCATAGGCTATAACATAAATGATTCATATATAATTTTTTATACCTTTAGGGTATATTGTTTCTTATGATATATAGATATCATAATGTTAATGCTCTGTCCAATCATGTTGTATGACATGTCTATATCATAAGGTGGTATTATTTGAATAATCATATTATATGATTCATATTACACACTATGATTCATCATGATAGTCAAATGTTAAGAGTTAACTTCCAAATATATAATCCATGTATGGTTATCATTATCATAAATTTTTCATAAGATAAAACGTTGGAGAGAATTCATTTGGTCGATGGGTTACACGAATTTTAACTACTACCATTTAATCATACATTTTGTAAGGAGGGTCCTAACCAAATGTCGAGTGATTTGATTCAAAATATGGATACATCTTGAAGACAAGACTCCTTTTATTTTTCCCTAGTAATCTTTGTTAAGAAATTTATTAGAGAAAAAAAATATCCATCTTTAATGAAAGGTGTTTGTTATTCATTTTTTTATACATGGTTTCGATTTTGAAAAGCATAGTGATCTTGGGTTTGAGGTTTCTATATTCTTATGTTGTATTGAAAAACTATTATTCAATCCTTAAAACCCTTCATTATTACGAATTCCTCTAATCATAAATTAGAATTCAACACATCAACCATGAAATTATTGTGCGTCAACCACATTATTTTATTTTATCAACTACCAAATCATTATTTCTTTTTTTATTATTAATTACCAATATTCCAAATAATTCTATTACAACATTAAAAAATTTAGTTTTAACATTTTTTAAATTCATTCCTATCAAATATCACTTTCCATTTATCTTCATTAGTTTTTATTTTTATATTAACCCTATAAATATAACCATATCAACCTCACTACATGACCACATAAAATGTGTATTACCAAACAGTCAACATCATTGAATATTATTTATAAATTTAAATGTAATATAAATCATTAAAAATATAAAAATAATATATATCACATTTTCCACAACAACTTCATAAACCTCACAAATTTATAGTTTTCTTTATATAATTAAATCAATCTCATTCATCTCCTCAAAGAATATAAATCAAGATAATATCACATAAAAATAATTAAAAGAGAGATAGAGAGGGTGATAATGAGATAGGTAGAGAGAATTACCAAATCACCTACCTTAAATCA
Organism: Viscum album; assembly: GCA_963277665.1. Classification (NCBI taxonomy): domain Eukaryota; kingdom Viridiplantae; phylum Streptophyta; class Magnoliopsida; order Santalales; family Viscaceae; genus Viscum; species Viscum album. The sequence goes on from OY728137.1 coordinate 279,908,282, forward strand.
ATGATTGAATAACCACATTATTGAAGAACAATGTTCAATGCTCAATATTTCCAAAAACAAATCAATGGTTCTACGATCACTAACCATTCATTAATCCATTATTGAAACATTAAATAAACCAATTTTTTAAACCATTAATATTGAAGAATAAGTGAAAGGGATAAATAATCAGGAAGAAGAGTACTTTACTCCTCTGGATTTGATTTCATCATAGAATGAACTCAAAAATATACCAATGATCTCTCAAATACACCAAGGAGGCTCTCTATTCCATCTTAGGTCACCAAGAAGGAAAACAATCAGAATGAGAGAGAAGATAGGAACCAAAATTTATAAATAAATGAGGGTATATCAAATGATGATGTGGTTTGGGTTAGCTGTAACACCCTGCAGATTTTCCACTTGTTACTTTTTTGAGGAAGTTATAATTTTTGATCAAGAAAAGTGGTTGATTCTTGAATTAGTATTTAAATTAGGAATTAGTCTTATAAAATCTCAAAGAGGTGTTTTGGAAATGTAAATAGTCCTAGATGGTGTCTTAGGTCCTAAGGAAGGTTTCAAATTAAGTCTCAGACGCCTTGCTGAAATTATATTATTATTGCAACAATTTGTCATGTGAAATTACTAATAATTCCATGAATGACTACAGCCAGGGTTTCATGCTACGTATGCATGAGTAATCACTCTAAAAATGATATATGTGGTTCCTTATCTTCTTTATTATAGTGTTTTTACCAAGAACCATGATCACGCTATAAGGATTTTGGGAAAAGATGTGCTTCACCCTAGGAATCTTTCTCGTGTTGTGAATTTTTTGGGCAAAACGAATCTCCATGCCATGACCCCCTATTTGTACCAAGAATGGGGAATGTTTTTGTTTTTTAGTGGGGTAAACCCCATCTATTCTAGGTCAACCTCTTCAGGTTGTGGGGTATAAGGGAGCTTGGGAGAGGCCATTTTCAATCGATCCCCCCATCCCATGTCCCTCCTTCAATACCCATTGACAAGGGAAGGATTTTGGTGTGTTTTCGATGTGATATGGATTTCATGTGTGGTGTCTAAAAGAAAACTCAAGAAGATGATTACAAATTATTTCTCACCATTTCATTAAAGGTGTTTCACCTACTAAATTTATTTAATTTTTTTTCCTAAATTTTATGAAATTAGAAATTTTCCAAGTACTAGATGTTGTGGATTTTTCTCAAGATGGTGTTGGGGGTATGCCATGGACCTTCCATGGATGGTTATTCAAGGTTCCATGCAGTTTTGGTGTAATAATGATGCTCAATGAGTTTTCATCCGATTATGAATCATTGGTTTAAATTAAATAATTTATTTTAAATTTTTATAATTATTTTTTTATGTCATATGGCATGATATGGGATCCTGGGTGGAGGTATAATATCGAGTGAGGAATGAGTGGGCTTTCCTAAGACACTAAAAATATTATCATGGATGGTAACTTAATTTCATAGGTAGGTGGTTCCTTTAATACAATGTCATATACATTTTTATACATGAATGAATGCCTTTATACATATTTCATGAGATCAGGCATACAGATAAGGATCAAAATCTACCTAGAGAAAGAGATAATATGGTCTTTGGATGTCTATTATTGGGTTAATTTATCTTTAATACATTAGGTGGTTTGGATTTCTTGGGAACTATGTATCCAAGGGGAGAGGGCATCAAATAAATTGAAAAGAGACCTTAACCGGGTCTCTAGGTGTGACTAGTGATGTGGATAGACAAGGTTTGTTCTCATAGGTGTAGTTATATGGGTGAGAGAGGCTTTATCATGGTAATAATGGATGAGATGATCATTTGTCTCATTCTAGATGAGTGATACCTTCCCAAGGTTGGTTTGAGGTTCGATGAGAATTGTGAGTAGGATGAGTCCTATGGGACTAAATGGGGTGCAATAAATAGGGATTTTCTCTAGGTGAAAGTTTGATTTATCTTCAATAATATATGTGATATATTACCTAGGTTTGGGTCATAGGTTTTGTTCGGGACATGGCATCATCTTTCCAAGGGACTTAGAGTATTATAGTTCGAGATGGTACTTGGGTGGTGGGACTAGGAATGATGTAGGACTTGGGAAATGTTGGACTAGGTCTTGGGGTTTATGTTAAAGGATACATTGGAAAAAAAATAACTGATTAGTGACATATATGAGATGGTATTGATGAGCAGAGATTGTGATGAGTTTGAGGGAACCAGTGGATGCCTTGACGGGTGAGGTGAGACATGTTTTAGTATTAGGGTCTAGGTCTCAAGTGACTAGAACCCTCATGGTGAGATAGTGGGTTGTGTGATGAGTTAGAAGACCTATGTGTGTTTCATGTTCTTGTGATAGGTGACGGACCTAGTGGGGGAGAGGATTCTGAGGATTGGTCTTTCCTTGGGTGATAAGGCTTGGGTTATGGTGGTTGACCTTAGATGGAGTAGGCTTAGTTCATAAACCCTTCCTTTGGTATTATTGGGTAATGGAAGTAGACCAACCGAGAGAGGATAAGTCATGAAAATATGTGATACATGGATGATGAAACTTACCTCAAGTGATGAGTTAGTGGGTTGAGATTTAGACATATGATCACACCTTATTCATTTCAGTAATTGTTCAAGGTTTTGTACACCTACCTACCATAAGTCTTCAGGTATAGTATGGTCATCAGGTTCAGTGTAATGAGGCAATGAGAGAATGATCTAGGTTCTAACATGGTTCTGAATCAGGTATGATCAGGTGTCGTGGTGCACTGGTTATCACATGGTAACCTAATGCACAAGGAGTTATGGTGGTCTGGTAAGCACGTTATGTTTTTTGTGATTTTTTAACATGTTTAATTTTCTAATTCATACATTTATATGATGGAATATACTATGGGAACTTGGTGAGACCCTATTAATATGTATTTTTCACAACTTTCACATGCCTCAGGATGCGTGTGAAAACCTTATGTTGGATTTAGGTTGAGCACAGGTGGTGCAGTATATTGGGCTAAGACGACTTGACAGGTATGTAGAGATAGGGTTGTTGAGGGCCATGGATGCCAGTAAGGATCTCTTGTATTTTTTATTGTATATATTATTAGACTAGTGGGTGATTAATTGTTTTATGTTGGCATGATTGTGTGTCTGTATGCTTCTTAATGGTACATTTTGATATAGAATTGTCGTTATTTGATTATGTGTACTCTGGTGTTTGTGATTCATGATGTTTGGTTGTTCATATTGTGTGTTTGACTCTGATTTGATGGAATAGTCTCCCCATTATATAGATTAAATCCTCACCACTATTAAATAGCCTTCAGAATATGGGAAGGAGTACTTGAGGTCATGTGGAACTCTATCTCATATAGGAATTCTAGGTTGGGGTGTCACATCAATCAACCCAGATCTAGAAACAAAAATAAATAAAATATTGGTCCCCCAAAATCTCATTGACCATTTCCTTTACAATTTCACATATTTAATAAGAACCACAATATGGTTCCTTGATCCATTACAAATACTGATAAGAAACTTCAACGCTTATCCTCTAAACCAACTCATATTATATGAACCATAATGAAAAACCATGATGTATTTTAATCTCATTTTTTCCAATATCTTCACCAAAATACATCCCTAAACCACAACATGAATTGAAACCATTTTAAATGAACCACTTCATTGGAACCAAAATCATGGTATATTTTTAGCCTCTACAGTGACTAGTAAATCCATTAATCTCCTTGTTCAAACCATGACTTCACACTATTATATAACCCATAAACCATGACAAAATAAGAAACCCATGGAATTATAAGAACAAAATGATGATGTGGCTTACTTAAATATTATATGTTCTACCATTCTTCTACAACTCAACTCCAAACTCACTTCCTCTTCTCAAAATTCAAAATACACACAAAAGAAGGGAGACACTGATAATATAAACCTTCATGTTATGCACATTAATAATGATTTGTGCAAAAATTTGTTTTTTACATTACTTAATGATCAGTGAAAATTGAAGGATCATCTTAATGGTCATGAGTAATTAGAAGAAATGAATATAAAGTGTGATCTTTGTGAAAATGGTAATAAGAAGTATTCATTAATAATTTATTCACTAAAAATTTAAGAAAAATATATCTTCATTTTAAGATTGAATTATCTAAAAGTATCTGAAAAAATATTCATATAACATTTCAAAAAAAATTTATTTAAATCAACCTAAATTATAAGGTATGAAAAATCACAACTCTTGTATTTTTATGGGAGAAATTTTTATCTTTGGAATTTTATAAATTGTTATGTGACAAAATAGTTGTAGTTTTAATCAATTTTTTTACCTTATTTAAACAACTTTGTGAAAAATTTGAAATAAATTTATGCAAGAAAAACTCTAGGAAATAATTACAATAATACATTATCATTTAGATATGATATTCCCCCATAATTTTTAACTATAATGATTCATTTGATTATAAATTTGTTAGAGGAATCTAAAGTTGGAGTACCCATAAATTATTAAAAAATGTATCTCATAAAGAATTACTTTATTCTTATTTTCTTCTTTCATGATCCCCTCCACCCAAATGTACCCCTTTTGGACTCGTAATGAAATAAGGAGGATAGTGACCACATAAATCCCACCTAAAATAGGATAACAGTTGGTGACAAGCACCATGGGTATAATGAACACACAAACTAAAACAATTGGAAAGAAAATCTATATGTTTTAAATGGTAAACTCGATAGCATACATAAATCCCAAATATCTCATAAATAACCACGAACTAGTACTATCCAGCCCGATCACCAGCCTACTTCTTATGACCTAAAAATAGTTTATATATATGTAAAGTGAACATAATAGGTATACTCATTAGGATCCTCCTTCAAGCCTCTTGTGAAAAAGATATAGAAATATTTATAAAGTCTAGTGAAAAACAAGTGAAACTAAATCATCGCATAAGAAGATATAATATGTTCCTAACCTCTACCTATCTATATCTCACCAAGTATCACATACAAGAGATCATATATTAAGTAATAAAACAAGGGTACCCAATTACTTCTTCCCCATTGGTTTTCCATTATACCCTAATGACATACTACCTAAGCCATTTCTCTCCAAAAGAATCCATAAAAAAGACACCTGTTCTAAATTATCACAACATGAATCTCATTCATCATATTATTTCATCATCCCATGACACATCTCAATATAGTAACCTATTAGTTTCTAGGATATGCCACATCTCATATATTATGCATTATATATTGAGTATTACTCCTCAAGCCATCATAGCCCATACACATTGTAATGTACCTCTGGCCATCAGAGCCCATACACATCATACTTATAATAATCCTTTAGATGCTATATCTTGAGATACTTGTGTATAAAATAAACATAAGATATTAATTCCCTATATACACATATATGGGTTAAACTAACCACCAGGTATACCAATACATAAAAATACTATGAGAAGAGAGAAAGGATAGAGGGGGTAGTCAGTCATCCATCCCTCGCTAATCTAGATGTTGGGAAAAACACCCTCCCATAGCCCAATAAGTGTCATTATCCCAATTGACATGGGTTGGGTAGTGTATAAAATCAAAAAAAAATATCATACAGTATATCTCACAAACACACTATGGGAATTAACCTAGTCCTAGGATTAACTCCTAGTATCATCACTCAAACACCCGGCTGCCATGAAAAGGACTAGATATCTTATAATCACACAAACATTTCTGAAGAAATTCATTAAATTAATTCTTTTCAATTATAATTTCACTTCATGTTAATTAATTCATGATCCATTAATTAACATTAACCCAAATTACATTTCATTAACCATTAAAGTGAAGTTTGTTCCCTCCACGCATAATCCAACTTAGTCCATGGTTTCCCAAGATTTTCAATATATTTTCATTTTATCAAGAACCAAGCCCATTGGTTAAGAAATTTATTATTCTTTTACCATCATTCCATAATTTCAATTACTTCAAGAAAAAAATCAAAGCTACCAACAAGATATGCATAACCAAGCATATCCAATTGCTTTAATCAATGAGGAAAGGAATGCAGTTCAACATGAAACTCATTCATATGGCCTTAAAAAGGATTAATTAAAAAGAAATTTTCCTATATTTAAGAAAAACAATGTGTAAACTCAACTTAAACCCATTCCATCAACTATAGTGTCATCCCTGATACCCTCATGCATATCACCATGCATCCTGTCATCATAGGGATCAACTTTTTCTACCAACCCTGGGCCTCTCCACCAATATCACATCAATCATCCCATGATCATATCACATGATATGGAAAGGAACACGTCCATAGAAACAAAGAAGGTATAAAAAACAATCAAGGTCAAAGGGTCAATTGTGCCGTAAAACTGGTCATTTCTCCTTTATTTAAAAACAGGCTCACTCAGCCCCAAACACAAGGAATTTAGCCTTAATAAGAAAATATTCTCACTAAACCCCAAATATTTATCTTTTTCAGAAAATTGATTCTTATTCTATATTAAATTAACCAATAAATTATCATAGGTTTCCATTATGGGTAATCTAATGTATCATATATAACAATCTATCAAATTATTAGACAATGATTTCAAGCATAAATTCACGTTTCATTAAAATATAAGGAGGGAAAATTATAATTTATAATTAATTTTTATTATTTTCATTAGCAAGAATTCTAGATTCAAGTTCTTAAGCCACATACATTAACACATGGAAGAAAACTTTAATTAAACATACACTAAGAATCAATTTGATCACTATCTAATTGAAATAATATAAGGATTTGTTAAATATGCCTCTTAAGTTATTTAGCCAACCAAAAATTACTAGATTTAGGTTCTTTAACCAATTTCATCATATCAACATTCTAACCCAATAATAACCATCATTATAGACAAATCATATCATAGATAGCACACTATCTAAAAAAAATAAGAGGCAACCCGTTATCATGGTGGAAGAACTCATGATCACTGACCATAAAACTATTATTTATTTAATCTAGTTTATCATTTATTAGGATCAATTCCACCACCACCCAAATAATTTAAAGAATTATAAATTTAAAATTACATGTAAAATATAAATGAATCAACAAATACCCTACCTAGAGACGTTAATGTTCTTAAAATGCAAACAAAAACACAATATAGATCTCTGATCACCTCTCTCGTAAGGAATGCTAAACCCCTATAAATATTTCATTCCACAAATATGCTAAAAACAAAAAAAATAAACTCCATTATAAGTATATAGATTAAACTCTATAACATGTAAAGAAAGAGTGGGGGAAAATGATCTCAAATTGAGAGAAAAGAGGTAGAACTCACCTTGGATCATAATTGATCAATCATGGGAAGCCATGGATCAATCCCTATTTAAAGGAGAATTAAAATACGTAAAAGAAATATCTTGGGAACCTAGGTTATGATAGACAAAGTGGAGAGAAAATTTGGTTTGGAGGGGGTTTGGGTATTTATAGGAAGAATGAAAAACGGAAGACCACAGTGTGCCCTCCTAGACCATGTCGTAAAGCTAACTAACACGGGGAGGAAAATAGTGAAACACAAGGGACCAAAGCACGAACTTCTTGGTCAAACCTATGTCCAAGTAATAATGCACCTTCCATAGTGTAGATAAAATATAAAAAATGAGGGACTATATCATAACTGAAGCCACTGTGCCACAAAACCCATTTGCCAAGGACTCTATGGAACATCCTATCCCCCACATCATAGCTACCCCCAAAATTGGTAGAACACCCTTGAACAACTTCACCATATTTGAGACCTCCATTCCATAGTCACTCGACTACCAAGGAAGGTAATACACAAAAATTGAAGTAGCTCTGAAACATATCTCATGAGCCCCTATGTTTTAGCCTAGAGATCATTCCATAGCCCTACCATATTTGGAAGAGGCACCTCAAGGTGCTATGGTGAAATCCAAAGATCCACACCATAGTGACCATAGTATGGAATATCCCTAAGGCTCTATGACTTATTCTTCTAGTTAAGTTGAGATTACATCTCAACTCTCTTTATTCCTCCCAAAGTATATCTGCCGAGACTTTTCATACATAAATATTATTTCTTTTTATATGAATATTCAATACCACTCACAAATACATGCCTAAGGACCATAATGTTTTAGTGTATTTGTATATTAGACACTCAAATAACTTATTTCTTGAAATATATTCAACATATTTCATAAGGATCATCCCATATAATACTATTCTTACACATACCATACCTAAAACCTTTCTTCATAACCTGGGGAAAGGAAGCATCATAAAGGGAGAACTCAGATTCTCAACAATGGTAAAAGATGAGATATAAATGATCTCATAATCATAACATGATAATAAGGGTATGAGAATGTGAGTTTAACATTTTAAAACCATAACCTATATAACAAAGATCATAATATTAAGTTATGGAATAAATCTTGGTAGTTTATAAGATATGAATCCTAAAAAAATCAAAAAACATAAGACATGATATCATGACATAGACGTAGGAATGTGGAAAAACATAATCTTGTAACATTGTGAACATGTATAAACAGAAACAGGTTCACTCATTAAGTTAAGGAAATGAAGTTAGGCCCTTGCATAAATATATGGACATGAAAAATAGGTACACACATAATCTTATGGTCGAGAAATCTAGGTCCACTCATAAAATTATGGACATGAAAATAAAGATAGTTCTTAATATTATATAGATGAAAATAAGGTATATGCATAATATTATGGTAATGAAAGCTACGTCCATATAGAAACTTTTAGACATAAAATCTAGGTTCATGCATAATTGTTTGTACATGAAAACTAGATCTACACATGAAATTGTTAACATGAAATCATGTTCACGCGTAACATATTTACCACCTGAGTTATCCATATTTACCCAATTAATTAAAGGTATTTAATGGACCCAACTATCACATAATCATAATACTTTCATATAAATTCCACAAAACATTCATCGTAATCATAACCCATGGAAAAGGAATGGGTTTTATAAACATATCATCATTATAACATAACACATCCATAGAAATAATAAGGATGGTACCATTAGATCATATCTATAGTAAAACACAAGCAAACCTAAAGGTTTTTGTCTTTGATGAAATGGAAATACCATTAAAATTTTCTTGAGGAAAATAGCCTTTCTACTTTGAAAATCACTTTTTAAAGCTAAAATTTCATAAATTATTTTCAAAATTATTTTCTTTAAAAATAATATTTGAAACAGAAAAATTAAGCTATAAATCATTGAGCAGTCATGACAGCAGAAAATTATATTCATGTCATACATGTTAAAACAAATATTCCTTTCACATTTTTAGTAAAAAATCAGAAGTACCTCATTTAGAAAATGAAAAAATTATTTATTTTAATCCATTCATAAAAAATTAAAAAATGGGTAGACATGAATTTAAAAGTTAATATACGAATAATAATACTTTCTTGAAAAAAAATAGAAAACATGGATATGGAATAAAAATAATTTTCAACCAAACTAATAAATAGTAATTTTTCCTTAAAATAATTATTTTATATTCATGAGTTATTAAAGAGAGGAAAATGAAATGGAAAGATTTATTATCAATATATAACAATATTAAAATAAAATTCATGAGTTTATTAAGATATAGATCATAATATTTCATCATTGGAAGAATAATCATAAACAATTTCAAAAAACAATGAGATTGTAACATAAAACCCCTAACACTTTGGTAAATTTTGAATTATAAGACCTGTGAAAGAAATAACCTTATATGGAAATTTAAATCCCCATAAATATCTTAATAATAATCAAAAAATACATTCATGGTATGTATATACACCACATAAAATAAACAAGTAGTGAATATGAAATTTTTCTCACAGAAATAAAAATGTTGAAAATCCATTACAACTTAACTTTTGAATCGTAATCCAATGAAATAATAACATGACATGAAACTTTAAATATCATTAATAGAATTATATTCATGATATAAAATTTAAAATTGTGAGTATATACACCATAAAAAATAAATTAGTTGTGAATATGACGTAAGTCTCCTTAAAATAAAAGTAAGACTATAAATCTCTTACCTCAAGTCTCAACTTTATTTGTACACTTTCGAGCCTCCTGTATAATAAATATAGTTTTATTATAATTATATTATCGAACCATATTAATATGTATCATACCATATATTATTTAATTATAACCTTTCATCACCCTCTTATTAAAATTTATTTTTTAAAATCACCTTTTGGGTAACAACTAGTTCATTTTTTCATATATGTTTTGGTTTGGTAGTTTCAGTCATTTTACTTTTACCATGGTTAAATCTTATAAAAAATGTTAACCGTGATATAAATATAATATATATTTATTATATATGTATTTATAATCATCCATAAAAATTATAGATATAGAAATGAATCACTTCGTTCATGGAGACGGTAAATCTTATATACGCATGAACATTGTTTCCATTTTATTGATGGATGAAATGAAAGATAGGTAAAAAATAAAGCATAATTATATAAACATTTTAATTTCATATATATATTACAATATATATTCATTAAATTATTATTATTACCATACATGTTGTCATAAAATGAAAAAAGTATCACATCACATTGTGGAGGCAGTAGTCTCCACATACACACGAGCGACGTTATCATTTTCCAGTGGTTTGAAAGTAAATAAGTTATATGAGATATTATAAATTTATAAGTATAATGATGTTATAAATATAATATAAATATTTTAAATCTATCAATATAACTATATGTTATAGGTGGTGATGGAAAACAAATTACATCAGTTCGTGTGGCAGTAATTCATCATACACATGATTGATGGTTTTGTTTCCAATTTTGTGGAAGAGGATATGGATGTAGGTTATGAAATAAATATAATGAAATATAAATATATGATAGATATTATTTTTATTATATCATCATAATTTCATAACATTTTAAGGAGGTGTAAAAAGAAATAAAACAAAAATTCATGATTAAGCATTATGCCTCTTCTTGAGATAAACTCTTTAGGTTTATACCTAAATCCTTCTTAAGAGGGTTTCCTAATAAAACTAAGGCCTATAGAACATGTGGTTGAATTAAGGAATGGATTTTGGTAGGTATTTTATGAACCAATATGATTATATAGTGTGGAGATGATAGGATAGGAGATGGCCTTTCATAAGTGGGGAAAGGAACCCAGTGGGAAAGTACTTGGAAATTTCCCAAAAGAATCCAAAATGATAGTGATTCTCAAAAACAAATGCTTCTAAATGACCATATATTCTAATTTTTGATATTATAAGGTTGATTTATGGATATAAAATTTGATTTAGATAATTTTTATTGGGAAACATACACATAAATTGTGGTTCAACCTCTTAGTAAACCAGTTTTAACCTTAACAGCGAAAATTAATTTTTACTTTTTTTACTATTCAATATTACCAAAAAAATTAAGTTATGATTTTTAAATAATATTAATTATTTTATTAAAAATATGGAATCAATTTTTCCAAATTCAATTAACATAAGTGGTATAATTTAATTTAAAACTAAACTCATAGAGGCGATGAAAAAGTGGTTTTCCAAAGAAAATATTTTCAAATGTTTAAAAAGTTTCTATATCAAAATTGAACTTATAATTGATTATAAAAACATAAATTAGATTAATAGTAATATAATTGAAATTATTTTACTTTTAAAACCATCTTAAAACAAAATTTAACTTTATAAATTATTTAAACAAAAATCCATTTTTTAATAAAAAAATTGTATTTTTATCTCTTCATTGAAAAAAATATATTTTTTCATAAAATTATTAAAAAGTCACCATAAGATAATTTTGAAAAAAAAATTATAAAATTAAATTAATTTTTTAAACTAAAATTTATAAAATTGTAAAAAAATATTTTTAAAATAAGTATGTAGAATGCAACGAAACCGTATTTTAGACAAATACATTTTTAAACATAAAACTGGATTTATTTTTTTATCATGATTAGAAAAAAATATTAGATGAATGATATAACACTTGAATGAATATATAATATAAAAATTGAATTAAAATAATTCACCAATGGAGAATAATTTAATTTTGTAAGATAAACACACCTCGTGCGCATAAAAACAGATTTTTAGAAAAAATATTTCTTTTACTTTCAAATGATTTTTATTTTCATTTCAAATAAATAGTTAAAAAATTAAATTATTTTGTTTATGTGTACAAAAATATTTTTTACAATTTAGTTGTTCCTATTCATAGCCACAAATTTAATTTCTAGATTATAATGATCGAGTTTAAAAAATAATATCAATAGTATATTCTGGTTCACTAAAATTCAGTGTTGCCTCTAATACAAGATATTGAAGAAATTAAATTTATTTGAAAAAAATATTTCATAAAATCTAAGAGTTTAACATTATAACCCCACACCTTAACCCCCATTAATAAATTTAATACTTCCAATTTTAACTTGTGCTTTGTGGGTCTGGAATTTAAAAATTCTTTTGTAAAAAACCCACATCATAAAAAGGGTCAACAAAACATCCTCTTGAAAAAAAAGGAAGAAAAATTATATTGGTAATCTATAATAACACGTAACTAAATTTACAAATATTATAAAATAGTTGGTAATTTAAAATATATACATGGAATATAAATCTAACACCCAAATACTAACAGAGAGAGATAGAGAACCTAGTTAAGAGAAAGTTAACAACCACAAAGTCAAAAATATGTGATGGGTTAAAAGACCATGTATTCATCAGAAATAAAGGTAATTATACCACATTTTTATTTCAAGATCCTTTTCCAAAATTTGAGTAATTTTCATGATATGATATACTTACCTGATTTCATTCTATTTCATAAGAAAAATATCATCCTTTGGTTGTGCTTCGATCAATTTCAACTTTATCTCTTCCCCTAAAACTGAATATTAAAGATAAATTTCATTCATTCATGAAGAACAAAAATTAAATTTTAATAGATCATAATATCCATAAAAGGATATAAATTTATTCCTATTATATCTAGATATCTACCAAAACCGAAATATAAATTCCCTTATAATTTTCCAAAATTAAAACAAATATGCTTCTAAAAGATAATTCTCCCATTATTTCTTAAATAAGATCTTATCTTAGAAAAAAATATTTCCATTGCATGTTTTGTAAAATAATAGGATAATTTATAATATCAAATATGATTTCATTATTCAATAAATTTATATTGAATCTATGTATGGAGAGATATTAAATTCTTATAATCACACTAAATTTAACAAAAATATAATATTTTCATCGAACTTATTCATACAAACATTAATATGGAATCTCCAATTTTATAGTGGTGGATAAGTGTTCCCTAACTATCATGATTTAATTAAACTATTATGGTTTTATAATCATTCCCTTTTTACTTTGGCTTAAAAGGTATTTGTGACTTATTATCCTCATTAAACCTTGGATTACAGCATTGATTGGAATAATTACCAAACTCCATTCATTTATACCACTGATGTGTGAGTGGTGTATTCTATTGAGCACTCTCTCCATTCATTTACTTGATTAAACTCTTCACATTGCATTTAAATTATTTAACTCAATTTATAGGCTTCCCACACTTGAAATATTTTATTATTCCTTTCGGGAATTCACCTGAGTGATCCTTCCCATACTTTTGGAAAGTGTGAGGCTGAAACATTTTCTTCTCCCCATTTTACATACCACTAGAGCTTCTATGAAACTCTACATTCATTTTCTTATCACCAAAACCTTGAGGGTTTCCATCTTCCATTTCCGCTTTTAGTGAATATATAATTATTTATTCATAGCTTCCAAAGTCTATTACGGTAGATGCCTTTCAAAGACTTCATTTCAGACCACTAAATAATCAATAAATTTTTATTTCAGGGATGATGATTAAACTTGAAGCATACCTTGAAATTCTTTTAAAAATTTTCTCATGGCTACAAATGGAATAATAATCCTTTTATTTAAGATCAATGAATTCATGCTCTATTTTTTATGTAGAATATAAGGTAAGTACTTACTGAAAAATATTCTCTTTAACTCATCCCATTCCATAGAGTCAATTTCACCCTCTTTATTTATATTCTTAATAATATTTCACTATTGATCTGTTTCACCTTCCAAATAATGAATGGATAGGACAAACTTTTCATGGTCTATGCACTGAATAATGGAAACATCTTTTCCATCACATTTATCAATTTCTCAGTAACCATTGGATCATAAGTACTATAGAATGAGGGTGGAAATTTTTATAGAAAATATTCAATGGAACGTTGATCCTTCCTTGGTAAATTTAAAAGTTCAACATGGCCCATGTTACCACTTATAACTTGAGAGTTTTGAATGGGCATAGTCAAAAAATATTTCATCCCATATTCTAATCCATTTGGTTTTCCATGAGTATGTTCATTGAAATTACCATTAAAATACATTCTCACATGATTCCTTTAGTTTCTAGCCACTAAATAAAACCAAAAAAATAGTTTGATAAATATAGTCATATTGGGAAACCACATAATCATGAAAAATCTTTTATAGGATGTCTAAATCATGATTAATTTTTTCAATATATGAAACTTTCAGGTTATCCTAGGTCATCCATGGTCATTATATATTCAAATCCTTCATTATGGTTCATAAAGAGTTTGTGAATTTCCAAAATATATCCCTCAGAAGTGTCAAACTAGAAGTACAGTAAGATATTTTGTCATAAACCAAGTGACAACCATTTTAAATCCCAATATTACCTTTTGGGATTTATTACCCCTAGGTACAACTATACCAGATCCACATCCACTTGTAGTATCTATATAGGGATGTAATTTCATGGAAACCACTAACTTTATACTTCTCTAAAATTCTTGGATATTTTCCTATACTTAGACTTATCCTTATACTTATCCCAAGGTTTATCACTAAATTTTTTTCATACTAGTTCCAAATGTTAACTAAACCTATCCTTTGGTACCAACTATAGTGAATCGGAATTCTCATACATATATATTAAATATTTTTAGATAAATATTTAATGTATCTCACAAATACACTCCTAATAACCATAAAGGTTTAGTGTATTTGGAGACTAGATACACAATCATATTATTTCTTGAAGGATCTTTAACACATACCATAATGATATTTTTATATAGTAATCTTCTTAAATGTAACCTACTTAAAACCTTTCTTTATAACCTAGGGAAAGGAAACATAATAAAGGGTGAGCTCAAATGCTTAGTAAGGGTAAAACAGGGATATTTCGATGATCAAATAGGTATATTATGAGCATAAGGGTATGAGAACATGAGTGTAACATTTGAAAACCATACCCTACATAATAAATATCATAATATTGATTCATAGAACATAGCTTTGTAATTTATAAGACATGAATCAATATGGAATCAAATAACATAATCCATGAGAGAATAGTATAGACATAGGAATGGGGAAAACATAATCTTATAAATTTTCAAACAATTTTAAAAAGAAACTAGTTCCCACATTAAGTTAGGTATGTGAAGTCAGGTCCTTGCATAAACTTATGGACATGAAAACCAGTTCTATGAATGATTTTATGGAAATGAATACCATGTCCATGAATAAACTTATGACCATGAAAACCAGGCCCATGATTAATATTATGGATAAGAAAACCAGGTTCATAATTAATCTTATAGACATGAAATAAAGGACCATCCATAAACTTTTGAACTTGAAAAATAGGTCTATCCTTAATCTTATTAACATAAAAACCAGGTCCATGCATGAAATTGTGAATATAAAATCAAGTTCACACATCAAATATCTACCTTGTGAGTTATATATCTTTACCCAATGCATTTGAGGAATTTAGTAGACCCCACCATCACATAATCATAATTATTTCATATAAATTTTAAAAAACATTCATCGTAATTATAACATATGGAAAAGGAACAAGTTTCATGAACATATCATAATCATAACATAAAACATCCAGATAAATAATAATTATGGTAACATTGGATCATATCCCTATTAAAACATAAGCAACACCAAAAAAATTGATTAAATAGAAATACCATTAAAAGATCATTAAAATATTTTTGAGGAAAATAGCCTTTCCACTTTGAAATCACTTTTTAAAACTAAAAAATCAAAAAATATTGTCAAAATAATTTTCATTGAAAATAATATTTGAAACTTATAAATTAATATTTAAATCATTGACTGGTCATTATTGTGGTAATTTTTTTTAATCCATAAATGTTAAAAAAAATATTCCTTTCACATTTTCAAAAAAAATCAAAAGTATCTCAGTTAGAAAATGAAAAAAAAGATTTATTTTATACCATTTTTAGAAAAATTTAAATATGGGAAAAAATTAATTTTAAAATTCATATATAAAGAATAAAACTTTCTTGAAAACATTTTTATAAAACATGAATATGGAAGAAAACGAATTTTAAACCAAATAAATTCATTTTTACTTAAAAACATTATTTTGACTTCTTAAGTAATTAAATAGAAGAAAATAAAAAGGAAAACATGTATTATAAATAAATAACTAGAATAAAATAAAATTAATGAGTTTTTTGAGAGATAGATCATATCATTTCATCATTTGAATCATAATCATAAACAATCCTGATAAACGATGAGATTGTAATATAAAATCCTCACCACTTTGATAACTTTTCAATAAAAATCCTCGTGAAAGAAATAAACTTATATGGACATTTAAATCCCCAAAAATATCATAATACATATCATAAAATATATTAATTGGTATTATATACACCAAGTAAAAGAGATAAGTGGTGAATATGGAATTAATCTCAAAGAAATAAAAGTGAGACGAAAATCCCTTACCAATTTGGTAACTTTTGAATCATAATCACCATGAAATAATAACATAAAATGAAACTTTAAAAATAATTTATATAATTTTATTCATGGTATAACATGTGAAATTTCTATTATATACACCACATAAAATAAATGAGCAATGAATATGATATATGTCTCCCAAAAATAAAAGTGAAACTGGAAATATCTTACCACGGGCCTCGAATTTCTTCATACATGTTTGAGACTCATGTATAATAAAAATAGGTTTGTCATAAATAAATTATAAAAACCTAATCATATTTATCATACTATATTTAATTTACTAATAAACTTTCATCACCTACTTATTAATTATTCTTTGTTAAAATCAAATTTTGGGTAACAACTGTTTCATTTCTTCACATATGTTTTGGTTTGGTGATTTTGGTACTTTTACATTTATCATGGTTCCATAATATATATAATGTTAAAAATTATATAAATATAATATATATTTATTATATATTTATTTATAATCATCCATAAAAATTAGAGATAAATGAATCAATCACACTGTTCATGGAGAGGGTAGGTCATACGTATGCATGAACATCGTTTTCATTTTCTTGATGGATGAAAGAAAATAAAGGAAAATAATAATTCACATTTATAGAATAATTTTTATATCATATAAATTCTTTAAATATATCCTTATTAATATTCATTTCAAAATAAAATGAAAATGTATCACATCGCTTCATGGAGGCGGTAGTCCTCATGTACGTACGAGTGAAGTTATCATTTTCCAATGTATAGGATAGAAACAAGTTATATATGATATTATAACTACATAAGTATAATTATTTCATAAATATAATATAAATATTTTAAATATATCATTACATCAATCTGTAATAGACGGTGATGGAAAACGAATTACATCAGTTCGCGAGGCAGTAGTCCATCGTACACACAATTGATAGTTTTGTTTCACATTTCATTAAATAAGAGATGGATATAAGTTATTCTATTAATATAATAAAATATTGGTATATTGGATATTATTATGTTAATATATCATCACAATTATTAATATTTTAATGGTGTCTAAGAATAAATAAAATGAAAATTAATGATTAATAATTATATCTCTTCTTCATAGAACCTCTTTAGGTTTATACCTAAAGCATTCTTAGGGGGGTTTCATAATAAAAATAAGACATATAAGAAGTGGGGAGGTAAGTAAGTAATGGATTTTGTCATTTATTGGATGAAAAAAGGATCTTAAAGCATGCAGAGGAATAAAAAGAAGATGTCCTTTTATAAGTGGGGAAAGCAACCGACTTGAAAACTACTTGGAAATTTCCCAAAAAAAATACAAAATGATAAATTAAATACCAAGAAAAATGATTCCAAATTAGCATAGATTCAAATTTAGGATTTTTTAAGGTTTAATTATTTCTATAAAATATTATTTAAATAATTTTTATTTGTAAACTTACCCTTATATATTAGTTTAACTCCCAATAAAACTGTTTTAACCTTAACCGCAGTAATTAATTTTTAATAATTTTAATATTAATTATGACCAAAAATTAAGTTGGAATTATAAAATAATATTAATTATTATTATTAAAAATATGGAATCCATTTTACCAAATTCAATTCACATAATTTCTATAATTTAATTTAAAATTAAACTCACAGATACGACAAAAATTGGTTTTCCAAAGAAACATTTTTTATAAGTATAAAAATAATTTATATAAAAATTGAAAATAGAATTTATTTTAATGAAATAAATTGGATTAATAATAATATAATTAAACAAATTTTAATTTCAAACCCATCTTAAAAAATTTAATATTATAAATTCTTCAAACTAAAAGATTGTTTGCAATAAAAATCATCATTGTTCGATATTCATTGAAAAAAATTCCATAATTTCTCAAAAATAAACCCTAAGATAATTTTAAATTTTTATTTAAAAAATAAAATTATTTTTTAAAAATAAATTTCCTAAAATTTATAAAAAATATTTTTGAAATAAGTTTTCAGAATGCTCTGAAACTTCTTTTTTGAAAAATACATTTTTTTAAAAATAAAACTTGATTTATTCATAACCCATGATTATAAAAAGTATTATATTAATAATAAAACATTTTATTGAATATATATTATATATATTTCATTAAAATCAATGAAAAATATTGAATTAATTAATTTACTAAGATAAAAACACTTTGTGTGCATAAAAACAATTTTTGAGAAAAACATTTCTTTTACTTCCAAATGATTTTTATTTTCATTTATAATAAATTGATAAAAAATTAATTTATTTTATTCAATTTTAAACCATATATTTTTCATAATTTAGTTATTCTTATTAATACCCACCAATTTAACAGTTAGGTTTTAATGGTCAAGTTTAAATAGTAATATGTATAGTATATTGTGGTTCGCTAAAAAACGTTGTTGCGTATAACCTAATATATCGAAGAAATTAAATTTATTTGAAAAATATATATTTCATAAAATATCAGGGTGTTACAACGAGTCTCCTATAAACACCTCCATCACCCAAAACTCTCAAAGTAAAAGGATACTAGGATCTAGGCCCTTATATCATCTCATTACTAAATTAACAATTTTCAATTCATTACTGATATGGTTTATACTATTTTGTTATATTTTTTATTAGGTACCTAGACAATTTTAAGAACAAAACTCAACCAGAATATTTATTTTTAAAGGTCATTGAGTCGACAAGTTTCATTAACTATACTATTTGACTATTATTTTCATTAGTTTTGAAGAACAAATCTCAACCAAAAGGCTCTATTGTTGAAGATTCCTAAGTTGCAGAGTGTCAAAAAAAATGAAGGCATTTTTGATGTAATATATAAAAGATTTAATAGAGTTTGGTGTTTTTATTGTAACCAAGTCATTCTTAGGTCAACATTAAATCATCAATCTTTTCAATTTTATATCAATAAGTTGTAAAAGTCTCCTCATTTTTACTAGTATATTTGTAGTTATGACAATCTCATAAATATGTGCTATATAATAGAGATATTTTTGATCCATTTGTTAAATAATTTAGGGAATGAATAGATATTTTAGGACTTGAGCACAAAATGAGACAACAAAATTTACACCAAGTAATTCTTAGTTGGTTTACACTCCATGTTTTTAATATGATGATAATTAACTTATATAAATAATAATATTTTATATCCATTTGTATAGATAATTAATTACTAATAATTGAACTAAAAATCATAATATTTGAAGTATTTTTTTGAGTTCTTTCAAGTAGGATAGGATATTTAAAATATTTATTTGATATTATGTCATATTCATTAAAATAAAACTGAGACTTGTATGATATGAATGATAAGGAAAAAAATAGATCATCAATAGAAATAGGTTACATTGTTTTTCTATGATAATATTTAAACTTGATGAGGGAGTAGAGGGTAGAAAAATTAAATAATAATCATTATTTATTTTCATATTCTCTAGTGTGGTAAAACCATATAAACACGTTATTTTTTTCTTTTTTCAAGTGAACAATTTATAATTTTGATGCACTATAAAATATATTTAAAAATATTGTTGAAATTTGTGTAATAAATTACTTTTTAAAGATATTTAATTTCCATTGTCATTATAACTACTTCTCCTTACCTTTTTCTTTTCCTAAATTTTTCAATGATGTTTTGTTTCTTGCATTGTTGAAACTTTTTCTTTTAATTATTTCATTTCAGATATTGTATATATTCCAAGGTTCGTAAATTAAAAAATTCTATATAATATATTCTTTTACCCAATTTAACACAATTTTATCATTAGGAAGACCATGAAGAAATAAAAATTATGCACAAAATATATGTCCCACTATTAAGGGATATTATCTAAACTAAAATTAGCACCCTAAAAATAATTTGGAAGTAAAAAAATAAAAAAAAGTACTTTGGAAATATAAAAAATTAAAAACATAACATAAATTTTTTTGTTCATATCAGTTTACATGCACATAGACTAAAATGAAGTTTTTTTTAAGAATGTAGAGACAAGGTTAAAGTAATCTAGATAAATAGACCATGATAATGGTGTAATCAAGTTATAGAGAAAGTGGTATCATGGTTTATTTTTTTGATCAATATAGACCAAAATAAATTGTAATGATACAACATTACATAGTGAATTCAATAATAATAAAATGAATTTCATATAATACATGTGTACATGATCACGATAAACTTTACAGAGTCCATAAAACACACACAGATCAGTCTACAACTTAAACTAGTGGAGCTTGGGATAACCACTTGGTATTGATTTAGTTTTCCTATAACAATAGTTACCTTTCATCCATAAATATGCCACCCTTTGAGGCCTTGTATGGTCATCCATGTAAATCTTTTTTTGTTGGATTTATATTGGTGAAACTTCCTTGATTGGGTCTAATTTTTCTAAGATATGACAAAAAATATTTGGTTGATTCGTCAAAGAATAGTGATGGCTTTGAGCTGGTATGTATTTTATGTTGTTTTTTGTTGATTTCCTTTGGAATGTTTCATTGGTGACCAAGTATTTTTTTGTGAAAATACCATTTGAAGGTTTATTTTTTTTAACAAGGTAAATAATGAGTACTTTAAAGAGTAATTATTCCTCTCAGGTAGAGACCATGTCATAGTCCTTAGGACTATGCCACAAAAGAAGAGAGGCCACTCTATAGTCACATGACTATATCATAGCCTTGTTGGTCATGGTAGAAAGAGGAAAACCATGTCTAGGAAGCTAAGATGGTTTGAAACTGCTTTTGTGGGAGAAAGATCAACCATATAAGGGAACCAACCAAGCCAATTATCCATGGTGTCACTAGGAAGACAAGTAATACTGTACAAATTTCAGAATGTTAATGGAGTAGTGGTTAGAACATTAGGGGATACTGTGTGTAGGAAGTGGTCCACAATAAAGGGCAGCACCATAGAGGAGGCCAGGAGTGGACCACGTTACTTGATTCTATCCAGTTAATGAAACAAATTATCTTATAAATTGTGATATTTCCAAATTGAAGTTCAGTGTGGTACTTGAGGTTTTAAGGATAATCCAAAATCAAGTTCAATATGGCACAAAATTTATTTTAGATGATTTGGTGCCTCTAGAGTTTTCGGGGTGTCAATTCTTCAACACATGGGGTTATTCCACAATCCCTTTGGATGGGAATGTGTCCACGCTGCAGCCATTCATTGTGACATGGAGTGTCCAAAAATGGAATAAGAAAGGAATTTTATTTTCTCAATTTCAATGTCCTAGCATGATGGTATATGTCGTAGGCTCTTTGGATGATAAGGATTCCATTCCACCGTCATACCTTGAGATGTGAAGTGTCTATTTTTGGCAGAAGAAAATTTTTGGGAATATCTTTCCCTATTGGAGGATACACTATAGCTATTGCATCCATGTCGTACATATTTTAGTGTGATAGGACATTGAAGTATATCATGCCTACATTCATGTGGGGGGTTATTAAAGGAGTTAGTGCATGAGAAATGTATATCTCATCAAATGCTATTCTCTAGGACGCGGCTTTATTGACACACCATAGAAAGTATAAAGGAAAAGATGTTGCACTAATTTGTAGGTGTTCATGCATTATTATATGTAAAATAGGTAATAATACGACATGCCATTCATGAACATTCCACATCTAGGACATTTTCAATTTACTGACTATTTTTAAATTAGTAGAGTTATGGGTTGAAACACCCTATGTTTAATTTGGTTTTATGTTGCATAATGACCCCAATAAATGGAGGGGCACTTGAAATAGTCTTGGAAACAAAATAACCAATACTAACCATTGTATTAACATAAAAATAGTAAGAAAAGATATTTTGAAAAACAAATATAGTGACCCAGATAAAAATATGGTTAGAGACAGACAGTTTTTCTAGAGCATATTTATAGAGGTATTATTCAATATATCATTTGGAAGATTAATGGTCAAATAAGAAGTTATTATATGAGTCTCATCCTTACTAAAAATTGATATATTATGCTAAAAATAAACCCCAAGGTTATTTTATGTTCATATAATCCTTATGTGAAGGAGGAGGACTGAACATATGGAGCAGTGGGTTCCTTGTTGAAGGTGAACAATGAGTTTTCCAATTGTTTATGATAGTGAACCAAAAGATTCATTGAGATCGCTCCAAATTTTTAATTGTAAAGAAGTGAGATTTTAGTGAATTTGGTGCATAGGTGAATGTCCATGCATGCTTCTTGTACATATCCCAGTGAGGGTAAACCAGGTAAAATACCATATGCTGATTATTTCTTTCATAACTCACTAAGGGGAAAGGTAGAGAGAAATTAAAGTATTACTCGAAGAGAGAGAACAAGATCCTTGGTAAGAAAGTGTTGGTACCGGAGCACAATTAAAAATATTTTGGGATAAGTATTTAAAAAAATTCATCACTGGAGTGACAAAAAACATTGTCTTTGATGATATTATCCTTGATAGAGGTCTAAGGATCTCATGTGAATTATTAAAAACAAAATTTAAATGAATGTTTACCTCCTTTGAATTAGTGGTATGTTCTATTAAATATTTTAATCATTGATTATTTCTCAAATTCTCTTAGCTCAAACCCCTATAGATCATCAACACATACTTCAAGAATCTATAAGGACGTTGATCATAAAATTTTGGGTGCTATCACGAATCTCGGTTGATTTCTTCAATATCACAACGATCATCGCAACTCCCTTTCTTTGAACCACGGAGGTGTTCTTGGATCAAGAGATTGGAAGGATTATTCCACTATCTAGGATATGGTAAGATAGGGCAGCTCTCAATTCCAAATAAATAAATAGTCATTGTAATGAGAGTCTCTCCTCTAATTATATAGTGGGAGGTAAAATACCCAAAAAGGGTTCCCCATCTCTTGTATATCCAATGCCCACTAAATAAGCTATAAATGACTCATTATGACAAAATAACAGTGTATGATGTCATTTATATTTTTTCACTTACTTGTATTATATAATAAATATATTACATGATAAAAGATAGTCATTAACTTGACTCATAATTCACAAAAATATTAAACGAACCTTGAATATAAAAATATTATTCATTCATATAATATTTTTCTTATTTTCACTTAATACCTTGTGAATGTTTTTAATAAATGAATTTTGACCTAATTACTATATAATCTAATAATAATGAATTTATTTATTCATCAGTAATTTTTAATACTTTTACAGTTCTCAAACCCCATGGTGAGGCCCACCATTTCCTATGCACTTATTCAACATAATAGGGAAGACTCTTGAATTTTCTATTATGTTTGACCTTATAGGCCATTATCTTGATAGTAGTGAATATTATACACATACTGATAGTGGATTCTAACAACCCATCAAAGCCCCTAAAGTGATAAGGAATAGTCATAGAAATTTCAACCTTCCTATGAACACACTTCATGTAATATAATCTCTGTCACATAATATATCATAAAGAAGTATGCACACTCATGTCATCATCCTTTTCATTGATTTACTATTAATTTACCTTACGATATGGACTAAAATTCTTATACCATTTTCATATATTTAGTGGTGCTACTGCCACCTGGATCAATTGGGCTCGAGATATCACTTCCTCAACTCGAAAGTGAAAACTTTTATCCTGATCATTCAACCAATGTCATACCACCAATGACATTCCCAACATAAGCTAACTCACTATGAATTTAATGTAATGGTTTTTTCTTGCATCAAAGTACATGATCAAATGGCACACATTGATAATGATCTCAAGTAAGGATTCCAATACACATGTTCAAATATTGGAACAACCGATGACACCCGAAACATGTGGTGTTCCTATTGGCGGGTATGTCCTCGTGGTCTCACCTATTGTAGATCATTAAACATGAACTTCATGAGATGAAGTATCAATTATTATGATCTCCTAGAACCTAACATTCAGACATCAACTATGTCTAGTTAGTATGATGTATCTAGACCATAAGAAATATGTTCAATATTAATGTCATAGTTTCTTGAGGTTCTCATTATGCCCTGGTAACTTCGATAAAATTTTAATATAACAAATAATATATAGACATTACCATTCAAATAGTGGATTCCAAAATATCATCTCTATAATTGTAAGTGTACATCATACATATCTCACTGTATACATGATATGGTAATCAAAAGGTACTATTCAAGTTGGGTATATAGAACCCACTATTATAACACTCCCACTTACACTTGATACAACTTGCTAAATATCCTTATTAGATATCACATGATAAGATCATGTTTCTTCTGAGTTATGAATTTAGTCATGGGTCTACCATGTCTTCATTTCATGGATATTCTACTATTCTCAACCTCACTTCCTTGAGTAATACTTCTCAAGAGATGATATCCCTGAGTATATCTCTTTTTTCCACTATCAAAACCTGAAATCTTGTATAGTACTAGTAGTAGAATTATCATGATTTATATTATGATAAAACTTTACATACTGGGTTTTATTCCAAGAACTAGAAAAAAATCATTTCATATTATACGCTTCTTCTTTAGCTACCTGAGAAGCCATAGCACACTTGGTATTTTTAGATACGGTGACCATTAGCTTTAATGAGATTCTCTTGATCATTACCTTGGATTGAATATGATATTATATAATTTTTATCTTAGAAATACTAGTTTGTGGGCCCTTATAACTGGTATCCCTTCCTCTCCTCAGTCAAGGTACATGTCTTTTATAATTTCTTAACAACTTCTTCACATATAGTTCTCCTAGATATAACTAATATTTTCCTACCACTAAGTTTTAGTTGGAAACATAATTTCTTGTATATATTATGTCATATGTGATTTATACATCATAGGATCATACTAAATTAAAATCACTACATTAATCTCCTCATATGTCTCGTACATGTCTTCTTGGAGAGATTTATGCCATGTGACATTGGTAGCAATTCACTCTCAAATTGTTCCAACTTGTATTTTTTAATAAATTTTCAGTATATGTACTATTGAATAGCTCTAAGAAGTAATTAGATCTACCTCAGTAGATATTATTCCCTAGAACTTAGGTTACTAATTTAATTCAATCTATGGAGATTTACTTTCATTCTGATCTTAACCAACTATAAGACTAATAATTGTTTTTCATATGTTACTAAACATATTTCACTTAGAATTGTTCCCACTAACCTATTGTAGACACATGGTTTCAATTAATTCCAAATGAATATTATATTACCTTATTTCTTACTTTAATCCAAAACTAGATTTTAGTAACTTACACCCCTTATTAGAATTCTATGGTGTCACCAACCCATTATGGTTGTGTTGTTTAAATGCATTCCAAGATTGATGGTCTTGAGAAACAATGCCCAATTTAATGATCATAGAAAGTAGCTATGTGAAGTAAAATTCTAATGGATTTGGGATTGAAAACTTGGTATTACCAATCAAACCTTATTGGAAGCACGCCTCTACTACCCATGTATAGTATCACTTAAATTCCCACCGCAGTATTCAAAATAATAATCCCTTGAACTGTGATACATGGAATCCATTATTAAATTTTAATTGATATTATAAATTTTATCTAATTTAAAAATACTTATTACTTTTAGGATTTTTTTATTCTCAATAAATAATGTATCACCATACACTAAGAATGTAAAACCATTTCCATTGATTTATCCTTCCTATATAGTATGTGTCTCTTGGAACATTCCCTTTCCAATATCTCTTGTGGAAATTGTTACTATGTCAATTATTTATGTATCTTCAGCATTTACTAAATCCAAATCAATATTTTTCCCACTATCTTAACTAGATATGTTCACCCTTTTATAGAAATATAGTCTAGCACTTTACTATAACTTTTATATCTTAGGGATTTGTGTAATATCCTTAAAAAATTTAGGATGATTACTTTAGGTGCACATTGTGTTTTTATTGATGCAAGTTTTTTTATATCCTTACCAGACACTTTGCATCCAAAAACATGTTTTTATAACATAATGGATCAATATCATACTACAAATCATATAATATACATTTTTCATTATAGTTTTTATATGCTTATGGGATAACACTATTATTTGTAAAGAATGTCATGAAAATAGTGGACGTTTTCACAATAAATATACATCCTAACATTGATGTTTCCTTTTACTTACATCATTACTCTAATGTGTACAAGTAAATTTTCATTTAGGAATTACTTCACTATACATTTTATTGATCAATGTTAGCATATAAGACTCATCATCGATTCTCCTTACAAACATCATATCTTCGAAGTGTATAAGCTAATGTGCATTTAGGTATTTCTCCATGATACATTATAATGATCAATGAATGCTTGATCAAGATATATTTAGCACATGGGATTGAATATACTCATATATTATAATAATTAATATTACATACTACAGTTTTACATTACATTTTTAAAACACTTAAGGAATCTTATAAAGTATAGTTTCCACTAGCTTACCCTTGTAACAGTTCACACTCTCTAGCTAAAATAATTCTGAAATCTTTGTGAATTATCTTTATTTATAATGGTTTCTTTATCCAAAACTAAGTACATAAGTGTGTCAATAATACCTAAGGTCTTTAACTCCAAATATTCTGAAACCATACTGGGAATATATTTGAAAACTACTTATTTTTTCTTAATAAAGTATTATCGTACCAAAAATTGATATATGAGTATTATATTTTATATTCCTCATGTATTAACTATAATTCATGTATCATTGAACTATTACTTGAGTATGAGACACCATAAACAATTTTTATTCCAAAACTAGAATAATATGTCCTTGTGTCTAATGAAAAAATGAGATAAATGTTTTTTTATAATCAATAAAGATCAACTAGAACCATTTACTTGGTAATTATAAGTTTTGTGATTCTCACCATTGACTTAGGAATCACCCTTTCTCAGCCGCTTGGAGAAAACACCATACTTCTTGTAATGTTTATTTTCTTACTTGGTTACTATGTATTAATAAACATATGAGATAGTAATATTGTGTATAATACCCAATTAGTATAAAAAATATATATATAATTTATGAATATACATAAATAAGTAGCAACTAATTTTTTCTTTGATTCGGTTCATTTCGTTTATAAGTTCAAAGACTTATTTCATGACATTAGAAGAAAATATCCTCCTATATAATAACCAATATTTTTCATTGAAGAACTTTTTGAAGGTTCCTTTTTGTGCCACACTTTATATTGTCCTTTTTTACCTTGTCTTTCAACCTTTTTCAACATAATAGCTAAATATTAAACAATCTTTAAGTTCTTATTTTCTTAGTAAACATTACTCAAAAGGTAATGAATCATTTTCTAAATACAATCCATTTTGTGATATTAAAAAACTAGAGAAAGTTGGTGATAAATATATAAGAATGGTATATATTAAAATATTATTATTCACCTTTAAATTTACATATATCCATTGTAATCGTCATCCTACTCATATGTCACTTCTCTTTCTCCTCAAAAACCTCTTGAAGATGATATAACATGTGATATCATCCATGTTTTGATGTTATATCCACAACTCACATAGAACATTGATGATATAATAATTCTCTAATCACCATATGTTTCATATATTAGTCTCTTGTAATCATTTTCCTCATCCTTTCTTCTTAAGGTGGATCAATAGGTATTGGTGACACTAGTACCATGAATTTTCAATATTATAGTACTTTATGTAAGTACATATACTACTCTTGGATATTCATGCCAGTGAGGATATTGAATTTTTCCAAAATTAATCACAGAGTACTTATGGTATTACCTATAATTTTCTACAAAACAAAAACTAAAAAATTAGTACTTTTATCTTGATTAACGATTAGATATTACAAATTAATTAAATCACAAAATCTATCCCACTATTTTATCAAACCCTAATATCCCTCAAAACTAGATTTTAAATACTTAGTCACTAGAGTATTCTAGTGTAAAAGATCCTTGAAACCTCACCTCAAAGTCTACAAGTTATTACTAAGCCACTACTTAGAGAGTTCCAAGTGAGGAACTAGGCTAACCAACTGTATTAACACAAAAATCCTTGATCTATTGAGTGAAGTAACAACTTATAAAATCATAAACATGATTTATTAAATGCTTTGCCTCTAAAGATTCAATAAGATAGATATGGATAATCCTTTCCTACCATATTTAGTCAAGTAAAATCATCACTCTCATAAGAACTCCCGAGTAGTAGTTTTCACCCTTAACTAGGGATGATAAGCACTCCATACACCCAGTTTTATTCAAATTTGAAAAACATAAGGAGTTCATGACTTAATATTTTTTTGAGGGTTTTTTAATATTTTTTATTAATGTAATCCATTTCTATTTAATATTTCCATACTATATTTTCACACTCACAACTGAACTTGAATTAATAGAAAAAATATTCATTAAATATTTATGTATTTTTATTTTTATTATTTTATGTATTCCCACAGTAAACATGCACATACATAAAATAATAAATAATTAATAATGAAAATTAATTACCTAACTGGTCTTAATCATTTAATTTTGGTTGATCCATTTAAACTTAATGTATCAACTATGGCCTATGGGTATAATACCTAAGTTGGGTATTAATTTGAAGTGCCCAGATCAGTGTGAATCACTGAGAGGGGGAGGGGGTGAATCCATGATCCCTTTAAATATTTTTAATAATTTATTTTTTTTAATTAAACCTATATGGCTGGTTAAATCCTCAATCCACTCTTCTAGTGTCTCTTATCCTTACCTCAAATGATTCTTGTAAATGTAAAGGCACTGAACACATGGATTTTCAAGGTTTGGTTCAAAGACCTACTCCTTGCAGTGTTGGTTATTCTCCCCAACACAGATTCTCCACTATAATTCAGTTAGTAATTACAATGGTCAATATAGAGTCCCACTATATCTCTCCTAAGTCCAACAGGATGTTCTTTATACTGCTTCCCATAGTGTTAACAGAGTCCCACAGGTCTGCTTCAGAGTCACATTGAAGACTTATTCTCCTCCCTAAATCTCACATGGGTTTTCTAGCTCTCAAGTCACACGAGCAGCTTCATTCTTTAAGTTATTCTTTGATTAACTATAGATGATCTTCTGATATTCCCACACAGTCTTGCTAAATCACACTTGATTTTGTATCTCTTCAAGAATCTTCAATAGCCTTTGGTAAGGTCTGTTGTCCTTTCTCAATAATTCTTATCACTTTTTTAATCAATGCTGAGTTCAACAATGCTCAGGAAATTATTTCTTCTTCTGATGAAGACCTGGCCTCACTAAGATGTGTGCCAATGGTGCACACAACTTCTTAAAGAATATAATATGAAAGAATGATCTTTCTCAATATCAACATTGAATTTCTTCTTGGATTATCAAACACTATAAACTCATATGGAAGATATTATTTATCTCTATATTGCTTCAGTCTCAGTTCTCATTCACTTCATGCATGGATTGTATGGGATCCAAACTTCTTGTATTGTATATCTCAGTGATTTTCACACGTACTTGTGTTCATGCATGTTTTCATGCATGTGTCACAAGACTTTTCACATGCACTATCTTCTATTATTTTC
The DNA here is from genome assembly GCA_963277665.1 of Viscum album. Taxonomy (NCBI): domain Eukaryota; kingdom Viridiplantae; phylum Streptophyta; class Magnoliopsida; order Santalales; family Viscaceae; genus Viscum; species Viscum album. The sequence goes on from OY728137.1 coordinate 279,938,902, forward strand.
TCTATACACGCACACACTTTTAATTCTTTCTTTAAGTGTCTTCACGTGTGCATGTGCATGTATGCATGCATGCACAATCCTTTTCTTATTTGTGTGAAAACCCCACTAGGTATAAGCTTTTGAGCACACACACTTTCTCTTTCTTTTCCTCACTTGTTATCACACACACACTTTCTTGTCTTCGGTTCTTTGCACACACACACTTATTATTTGATTTAGATTCAATATAGGTGTGTGTATTTAAACCCAAATGGGTGTAGTCTCTTGTGTGTGTTATTCTTCTTTCTTCCTCCTCCTTCTTCACATGTGATCACAGTTTTTCTTTCATATTCTTTTCATGCACATGAACTCAACCATGCATGCACACTCCCTTTTCTTATTCTTTCAAACAGAACCCGAATCAGTTTAATACACCCTTTGTCTTGTTCAGGTATCTCAAATAATGCATATGCATGCATGAGCATCATGCATGAACTTTCCTTCCTCTGTTTGTGAACAAATTTGAATGGATAGGGAATGTGTGTGGGTTATTCTTCTTCTACAAGGGAATTTTATTTGTACACTGTCATTTTCTTGTTCTCGTGCAAAGGGTGTGCATGGATTCCCTTCGCGAACCAGGATGGTTCATGGTCCTTCTCTTCGTGAACCACAAATGGTGTGCGTCTTCTTTCACAAACCAAGGGGTTCACTCTTCTCCTCCGCTCAAGGAATGAGTGGGAATCCTTATCACAAGAGATGTGCGGAAATATCTTCTCAGTGTAGCTAGGATTCATGGAAACCATCTGACTTTCGTGAACCAGAGGGGTTTGAGGTTGCTCTATTTCTTTGGAGAAAAAGAAGAACCTTTCTTTGATAATGGAAGAAACTTGTTTTGCCTTGGGGGTACTCCATTTATAGGAAGATGATTCTTGTTTAAATCTGCATATCTAACATGAATATTGAGGCTTTGAATTCCCGAGATCTTTGGCTTCAAAATTTCAAATATGGTGGTCAAAGATAAGCTGCAAGCCTCAGTTTGTTTTCATTTTATGTGGGCTTCTTCTTTTATGGAGAAAACATAGCGTGAATGAGTTTATGAATGCCTGTATATCATATTCTCCATTCAAGATTGATCTTGGAGCTTTATTCATAGCCTCGACAGCTTCACATGCCTTGGCTTCCTTGGAAATATTCGACTTCATCCATGAATGAAAATGGAATTGCATGCATGGGATTTGTTTTCTTCATTCGATCAGAATGGGATTGAATGGAGCTCAAATGGTGGCCAGAATGGTGAGTTGGGTGTCCAGCTAGAGCTCCTAGTTCTTGGGTGTAGCGAGGGTGGCCGGAGGTTGATGAAATCCTCAGTGGAGAGATCAGACATCCACGGTTTAAACACCATGCGACACGGATAGATGTGCGGTGGAAATTAGATCCTGACATGCGGGATGTGTCGTGTGGCTGAGATCTCATGAGAGATCAGATGAGTGGCCAGAATTTCCACCATGTTTTTTAAACCCATACCACATCAAAATGAAGACACGGATACGGATCATTTATAATACAAGATATAGAACCTGATGCTCAGAATTCTCCTCTCACCATCCATGGAACTTCCCTGTACCATGTTTACCATGCCGGTACTCTCTTAGCACCCACTCTGCTCCTTGGGTGTGCACCTAGTTCCCATGCTACATGGATTCATCATCGTGCGGCATCTGTGGGCTTATACATAGCCCGTGCACACCCTTCTTCGTGCAGGACTGGCGTTGAGGGCTTCCCTCGAGCACGGTTGACCCCTCGGGTCCCGCATATGCTTGAGGTGAGGTCCCCTACTGGTCTCCATGGATGGATTTGTTTTTTTAGTGTAAGTAAGGCCATATTCTTGGTTAAAACCAAGTTTCTAGTACAAGAAGAATGCATGTCCACCTTCTTCATTCAAACCCCATGTATAGGAAATACACTTAGTAGCTTCCACACTAAGCCCTTCCTCTTTTCTTCTTCATCTTCAAACATCATCATTCTATTCTATTTGGAATATCAAATATAAGACATTAAATATTCCTTTAATCCAATCATGGATTATGCATGGATAATTTCTTCATTCTACATGCATTAAATCATAATGCATGGATTTCTTATTGTGAGGTATGTGTTCTTCATTAACACATATCTTCTTCTTTGAGGATCAGCACAAAGAATCATATCCATTTAGAATCCATTGGATGGATCTTCTTTCTCTCCTCATCATGGTCTTCTTTATGATGGTATAAACACGTATCACTTTGATACAAGTCTTTGTAACTTTGGATCAACTCAAAAATCATCATAATTGTATCCACTTATAGAATTGATCAATTTTAGTATTCAATGATTTGAATCAACAAAATTTCTCCAAGGTTTAACCAACTTCTTCATCAATAACTTTCATTCACATATTTACTTCCCATTTACAACAAATGAAACTCTTTTTCACTTCAATACATATTTACAACAAATGCAACTCTTATGCACTTCAATCTCCCCCTTTTTCTTTTTTTTCAATTTCACTCAAGCACACTTTGAATGGGTCAATATGTGTTCCAAAATTTTCTCCCCCTTATTGGAAACCAAATACAAAGGTGTTAGTGGGGTCTCTTGAAAAATGTATCCTCCTCCCTTTGAATAATATCTTTTGGAATGTTTCTGAGAGAGGGATGATGCCACATGATTCACTTAGCAAAGATCCTTTATTTAATCGACTCTAAGTCTCTTGGGCTAACCCAGTGTAGAAAACAGGAGAGATATGGACAAGGTTTTCAGTGTTGTCCATAAACAACCATACATGTGATATCATGCTCAGAAAGCTTCAATTCTTGACCAAGGGATTGAAGATAATGATATTTATCAATGAAAAACTAAATCCATCACATACTTCACCAAACATATTAAAAAGTGCAAGTGAAAAGATAAATCTCCCCTTTCATCCCATCTTGTCATAAATCAAGCTCTTCCACTTAATAAACATGATAAATACAATTAAGAACAAGGGATGAAAGTGTGATTGGAATACCTCAGTTTTATCTTCTTGAGATGATATGAATTTCAAGATTTTTCATGACATAATCCTTGATATCATCTCCTTCATTTTTGGTCCTCCTTAAGGGGTTAACTCCTTTTGATTTTACTTGGTGGAAAATAATCATCAGATGATCTTCGTGATATTAATATTGATAATATTCCACTGTGGAACACTTACAGTAATTATCAAATCATGAATAATGAGTCCATATTGGATTTATCCACTTTGTTCATTCAATTATCCTTTTGAGAATGGCCTTTATATACGATTTCCTATAATGTAAGCACACGTATACAACAAAAATATAAAGGAATAAGATGGAACACTTGTGAGCTTCTTAATAGAAGCACTGGGGATGAGAATTTTATCTCAACCCAAGAACTCCTTTACTTACAGCACTAAAGTGTCTGGTACTCTTCATTCTGGTGTTTCCTCTCCATCTGACATTTTGATCTTTCATTGTCTGCATGGACCCTTTACTTTCATTTAACTTCAACTTGTGTGGATTGTTTCCCTTTTCTTCCACCAGTAGTGAAGTAGCTTTCATTGGTGCATGATTTAAATTTTCAACATCTCCATTTGGCCTGGTAAAACAGTTATACATTTTTTCGCATGATATCCAGCCTTTTTGCACCTTCCACATAGTAGTGGTGAGACCCTTGGGTTATCATGTGTTGAAAACCTCTCATGAGATTTGAATTTTCCTTCACGTGGAATGACCTATTTCCCTTTTTCCTTTGCATTAGCTAGTAATTTATCTTCAGATCTTTGTAGTTCTCTAGAAATTTAGAATTGATTAGGCCAGATAACTAAACACGCCTTCTTAACATTTTCTAAATTGGAGCTTTCATATGGTTACTGCATTGTCTTCAAGTTACCTGGCGTGGGAAACTTATTATCTTTTGGAATTTCTTCAGTCAATCCCATCTTCTTCTGTATTGATTCTCCTTTTAGTTTCATCTTTCTTCCATTCATTTCCATGGATTATTTTCAGTGATCCATGGTATGGCCTTTCCTTCCACAGTAGAAGCATCTTTTCATTATTGAGATGAAATTCTTGGAATCCATCTTAGACTTCTTCTTGGGATTAGTTTGTTTCACAATTTTCTTGACTTTAGTGTTTTTCATATTCCCAATAGAATACTTTTCAACTCCTTTTACTTTCTCCTGCCTTTTTTGTGGTTTATGCTTCTTTTAAACAGCCTGAGGCATGGTAGGACTAAACCAACACTCATCATAATTGTGACCACTTTTTTTCAATTATCACAAAAGTATTCAAGATAATCAAATATGTTCTTGATAGATAGATTCTTCTTCATCTGTGATTTCTGCTTTTTCTTTGTAGGTTGCTTCATTTCTTCACATCTACTTTCCCTGAATGTAGGCCTTCCATAATTTTTATATGCTAAAATATTATTCCAAAAATCATTTCCATGATTCCTAAACTTCCAAAAACACCAAAAATGGCCAACAAATATCCTTCTTCTTTTATAGTATCTGTCTAGCTTGATTTAGTGCATTTTTGTTTTTAGAATTGTCTTTATTTCTTTGGATCATCCTTCTAGAAGTTTATATTATTAATCATTCTAGTATCCACCCTTGAGGTTTTGAAAGATGTATCATCATTTTTATCAATCCATATCTTCCCAGATTTTGGTTTTGAACCTATACTTACAGATGAAACTACATTAGTAGAAATAGAAATAACTGGGTTATGGGATACCTTTTTCTTAAAGGATGTTTCCATTGGATTAGAGAATGATCTGATGTTCCTTTTGGAATCATATTCCTCAATTCAAAAATGAGTGTCAACATCTATTATTTCATCTAATTAGGAAGTTTCATCTTGGGGTGATTTCTAATTTTTCAATCTCACCTAAAATTCTAAACATTTCACGTTGAGAGAGTTCTTCTCATCCTCAACTGATCTCAACTTACTTTCCCAATTCTCCTTCAGCATTTTTATTTGTTCTTCATGCACATTTCTTAATTGTTTCAAAGAGATGTCAAGATCCTTTAGCTTGTTGGATTTATCTTCTAGTTGAGAAGATTTGAAAATCATAGAAACATTGTGCAACTTTTCAAATGCATGGAAATCTTCTAAAAATACAATCTCAAAGAATTTTTTCTCACAAATACTTCTTTACAATTCTTCAGTAACTTGAGTAAGCCTTTCATTAAAATGGTAAAAAAAATTCTTCCTTTGACTTCACTAGTTTAGTGAGAGTGTTGGATATGCCAACCCTTTTAGCCAATGCTTCTTCCATGGAATTAGCTTCTTCTTCCAGTTGTAATTTTTCATCTTGAAGATCACTGATGCTTGCAGCAATGTGTCTTGACACTTCTCTAGGGAATTTCTTCATATGATCTTTGAGTGCAGTCTGAATATCACTAATTGATCTATCATCATCACAGCTTGAGTAGGCTTTATCAAAAGAATAATAAATATTATCACATGTTGTACCTTTCAGATTACCTTTAGTAGAAGGTGTCTCCCCATTAGTAATAAGCTTCTTCTTCATCTTCCTTGCCTATTTCTTCTTTTTATTTTTCTGAGTCTTTGCAGAAATCTCTATTTGAGGTTTCTCATTAATCTCCTCAAATTTGCACTTCATAAATACTCTTTTTTATATTTTAGAGGTAACCTCTCCTTGATACCAATTGAAGTTCCCAGATCATTGTGAATCACTGAGAGGGGGAGGGGTGAATCAGTGATCCCTTTAAATATTTTTACTAATTGATTCTTTTCAATTAAACATATATGGATGGTTAAAGCCTCGATCCACTCTTCTTGTGTCTCTCAACCATACCTTGAATGATTATTGTGAATGTAAAGGCACTGAACACATGAATTTAAAAGGTTCCTTTCAAAGACATACTCCTTGTTATGTTGGTTATTCACCCCAACACAGATTCTCCACTACAATTAGGTTAGCAATTACAATGGTCGATATAGATTCCCACTATATATCTCCTAAGTCCCATAGGAGGTTCTTTATACTTCTTACCACAGTGTTACTAGAGTCCCACTGGCCTGCTTCAGAGTCCCATTAAATACTTCTTCCACTCCCTGAATCTCACAGGGGCCTTCTATCTCTCGACTCACATGAGAAGCTTCCTTCTTTAAGTTCTTCTTTGAATCCCTATATATGATCTTCTAATCTTCCCACACAGGCTTATTGAATCACACTTTCCTGTGTATCTCTTCAAGAATCTTCAACAGCCTTTGGTAAGGTCTGTTGTCCTTGCTCAATAATTCTGATCACTTTCTTGATCAGTGCTCAATTCAACAATACTCAGGCAATTCTTTCTTATTTTGATGAAGACCTGGCCGCACTAAGATGTATGCCAATGGTGCATGCAACTTCTTCAATAATATAATATGCAAGAATTATCTTGCTCAATATCAACAGTGTCTTTCTTATTGGATTCTCAAACATTTTAAATTCATATGGAAGATCTTATTTAACTCTATCTAGCTTCAGTCTAAATTCTCATTCACTTCATTCATGGATTGTATGGGATCCAAAATTCTTGTATTGGATATCTCAGTGATTTTTACACATGCATGTGTTCATGCATGTTTTCATGCATGTGTCTCAAGATTTTGTACATACGCTATCTTCTATTATTTTCTATATACACACACACACACTTTTAATTCTTTCTTTATGTGTCTTAACGTGTGCATGTGCATGCATTCATGCATGCATGCACAATTCTATTCTTATTTGTGTGAAAACCACACTTGACATAAGATTTTGAGAACACACACTTTCTCTTTCATTTCCTCACTTGTTATCACACATAAACTTTCTTGTCTTTGGTTCTTTACACATACACACTTATTATTTGATTTAGATTCAATATAGGTGTGTGTCTTTAAAACCGAATGGTTGTATTCTCTTGTGTGTGTTATTCTTCTTTATTCCTCCTCCTTCTTCACATGTTCTCACAATTTTTCTTTCATACTCTTTGCATGCACATGAACTCAACCATGCTTGCAGACTCCCTTTTCTTTTCCTTTCACACGCAACCTTAATCGGTGTAATCCATGCTTTGGCTTGTTCAGGTATCTCAAATCATTAATATGCATGCATGAGCATCATGCATGCACTTTTCTTCCTCTTTTTGTGAACAAACCCGAATGGATGGGGAATGTGTGTGGGTTATTCTTCTTCTCCAAGGGCAGTGTATTTTTACACTGTCCTTTTCTTGTTCTCATGAAAAGGGTGTGTGTGGATTCCCTTCGTGAACCAGGATGGTTTTCGTTCCTTCTCTTCATGAACTGCAAATGGTGCATGTATTATTTCACGAACCAAGGGGTTATCTCTTATCCTCTGTTAAAGGGATGTGTGGGAATCATTAGTGAAAGTGATTTGCAGAAATCTATTCTTTGCGTAGCTAGGCTATACAGAAACCTTCTGCCTTTCGCGAAACAAATGGGTTCGTAGTTTCTCTATTTCATTGGATAAACAGGAGCACCTTTCTTTGAGAATGGCAACAACTTGTTTTGGATCAGGGGTCCTCATTTTATAGGCATAGGATGCATGTTTAAATCCTTATATCTAACATGAAGATTAGGGCTTTGAATTCCTGAGATCTTTGGATTCAAAATTTTGAATCCATGGGTCAAAGATAAGCCAAAAGTCTAAATTTGTTTTCATTCTATGTGGGATCCTTCTTTTATGGAGGAAACTTCATGTGCATTCATTTAAGAATGCATGTATATCCTCTTCTCCATACAAGATCAATCATGGATCTTTCTTCGTAGTCTTAGCATCTTCGCATGCCTAGGATTCCTTGGAAATCTTCAATTTCATGCATGAATGAAAATGTAATTGCATGAATGGGCTTGACTGGAGCTCAAATGGTGGATAGAATGGTGATTTGGGTGTCTATCTAGAGCTCCTGGTTCGTGGGTGTAGCAGGTGTGGCCGGAGGTTGATGAAAACCTTAGTGGTGATATTAGACAGCCACAGTTTAAACACCATATGGAGTAGATAGATGTGAAATGGAGATTAGATCCCGAGAGGTGGGATCCATCATGAGACCGAGATCTCATGAAAGATCATATGAGTGGCCAGGATTTCCTCTACAGTTTTTAAACCCATCCCACATCAAAATGGAGACACGGTCAGGGATCATTTATAATACAAGTTGCAGAAGATGATTCTCAGAATTATCCTATCTCCATCCATGGTATCTCATCATACTGTGTTCACCCTGCGGGTGCACTCTTAGCGCCCACTCTGCTCCTCAGACGTTCACCTAGTGCCCACACTGCACGGGTTCATCACCATGTGGAATCTACGGGCTTATATATGGCCCACACACACCATGCCTCATGTAGGGCTAGAATTGAGGGGTTCCCTTAAGAGCGGTTGACCCCACGGGTCCCACATGTTCTTGAGGTGAGGTCCCCGGCTGATCTCCATGGATGGATTTGTTTTTTTTTTTTGTGTAATAAAATCCATATACTTGGTTAAAAACCAAGTGTCTAGTAAAATAAGAATGCATGGCCACCTTCTTCATTCAAACCCCGTGCATGGGCAATACACTTAGTAGCTTTCACACTAAGCCCTTCCTCCTTTCTTCCTCATCTTCAAACATCATATTTATTTTCTTTTTATAATAAAAAATTTAATGTCTTCAATATTTCATTAATCTAATCATGGATGATGCATGGAGCAATTCTTCATTCCACGTTCATTTAAGCATAATTCATGGATTTCTTGTTGTGAGGGATGTGTTATTCATTCACACAAATCTTCTTCTTTAGGGATCATCACAAAAAAATCATATCCAATTAGAATCCATTGGATGGATCTTCATTCTATCCTCATGCAATTAAGTATTGCATGGTCTTCTTTAATGATGGTGTAAACATGTATCACTTTGATACAAGTCCTTGTAACTTTGGATTAGTTTAACAATCATCAGAATTGTATCCTCTTGGAGAATTGATCAAGTGTAGTATTAAATGCTTTGAATCAACAACAATTCTCCAAGGCTTCACCAACTTCTTCATCAATACCTTTAATTCACATATTGACTTATCATTTACAAAAAAAATGCAACTCTTATGCACTTAAATCCATATTGAAAACAAATACAACACTTATGCACTTCATGATTCATATCACATCCCATCAACGGTCTAGTTTTGTCACTTCTCATTAGGGATATTACCTGGTCTTAGTGTGGTCTTCATCTTACATAATTATTATCAATAGTGAAAATGTACTCGCACCTAGGTGAGGGGATCTTGGGAATCACAATATACATACAGAAATAAAATAGATGGATACATAAACCCTTATACATATTTAGTAAAATGATGATGCTTAGACCATCAATAAATAAATAAATATTATAGACATCGCATATAGTTGTAATAATTATTTAAATAAAATTAAATTAGACAAACAAAGGGAGAGTCATTATTTTAGATTGATTAGTGATAAAATAAAATGCAAGATAAAATTAAAAAAAAATTGAGGGAATTTCAATAAATTAAATGAATTATTTAAATTAAAATAATTTAATTTTTTTCATCCCATAAATTAATTTAATTTGTATCTCAAAATTAAATTAATCAATTAATTTAGTTTTATACCAAAATTAAATGAATTTTTTAAATAATAAAATTATTATTTTTAAACCAAAAATTAATAAATAAATTTTGGATATTCCAAATATTTTCTCGGACCCAAAAACCCCACTCATGCCCTTTTAAAGTTGTTATGAACCCACATAGGGCCATTACGGGTTGGGAAAACTCGGTGTAGAGCTATTCAGGGTCGGGAAGACCTGCCTGGCCCATTTCAGTTCAAGCCGAGCCACCCAAGCCCGTTGTAGGGTGGGTTGGGCACACAGAATCCAAGGCTGGCTGATTAGCGCATAAGAACCACAGTAAAGGGGGATCACATGTGGAAGGGGTTCATCAGAGGGGGAGACATCAAGTTAATCAATGGTTAGGAGTTTATTGCCACCTTTTTTAAACACAACGACATCTAAGGGAGGAAACAATCAGTGAGGCACAGTGGCTGATGGAGCTGGCGTGACCTATGGTGGCCGTTAGGAATGGATAGGACTAGAGAGTGATGGTGAAACCTTGAGTTAGCGGCATGAGGACCAAGAAACAAAAGCAGTCAGACCAGGAGATGATGGTGCAGGGTTAGATAGTGGTAGGCTCGGCCGGGTGGTAGAGGTGGTGGTCAGGAGGTGGCAGCCAACAAGCTAGGGAGGGTGACAGCCAGTAGGCGTGGTGGGAACCAATGGTGTATATGTGTGTGAATTCCTCTAGAATCCTTCCAACTAACTTTTTTTATTTACTTGTTGACCTGAGTTCCACTACCCTCGCCCCTATTATTTTAAATTTGTTTTGTGTTATCTTGTGTGGAGAATTACATACCCACTGCCAAGAACTGTCCATGTTTCTCAAAGACTGCATTATGGTTTTGCATTATTTCTAATCCAAATGAACCACTATCCCCATTATTCATGTATTATTATTTTTATTAAAAAAATCCACAATGATGTGGAATGAGTTCCACTAGCCCATAAAGTTCCAGATATTGGATTCTAGCTGGAACATGGTTGGAAATTATGGGTTCACTGGAACTTTCCTAAAACATAACACAGAAAAATATATATAAATATGTTATTATTCAATTTTAACCTATATAGCCAATCCGAATTAAAAAAATTAGATGTGAATAACCTGGATGTCCAAAATCAGATGAATGCACGATCTATTAGATTGTGACCAAAACGAATCCATTTATATAAATTAATGAAAATTAATTTTTTTCTTGGCTCATGAAATTCACATGATCACTCTGATACTAATTGTTGGTACCATGGAATGTAGTGGAAGCCAGTTGGTTGAGGATTTAAAATTTATCATCACTGAAGTGGTGAAACTTTGTTGTCTCTAGCGATCTAAGCCCTGATAGAGGTTCATAGATTTCACATGAATTATTAATCACAAAATTTAAAAGAACATTTAACTCATTCGAATCGATGGTGAATTTGACTGATTTTTTCACTAGTGATCATTTATCAGAGGATCTAAGCACAAACCCTTATACATCATCCACACATTCTTTAATAATCCATATGAACACTGGTCATGGAATCTTGGGTTCTAGCATAAAGCTATGATGATTCCTCTAATTTCATGATGATCACAGTGGCTCCCTTCCTTCAATTTGTGAGGGTGTTCTTGGATCAATCACTTGCAGTCTTCTTATCTATAGGACATGGTAGGAGAGATAATCCCTTGATTCTAAATAAATGAATATTCATTGGAATGAGAGTCTCTCCACTACATATATAGTGGGAGAAAAAATACCCAAAAGGGTTCTCGAACCCCAGTATATCCAATTCCCACTAAATAAGTTATAAATGAATCATTATGATGAATTAATTATGTCATGATATCATTTGTATTTTTATCACTTACTTGTAATGTATAATAAATATATTATGTGATAAAAGTGAGTGATTAACTCGAGTCATAATTCCTACAAATATTAAATGAACCTTGATTAGAAAAATAATACTCATTTATATAATATTTTTCTACATTTCACTTAATGCCTTGGGAATAATTTTAATAAATAAATTCAACCTAATTATTCCATACTCAAATAATAATGAATTAATTTTTTTGTTAGTGACCATTAATTCTTGGATAATTCTCAAACCCCATGGTGAGGCCCACCGTGGCTTATACACCTACTCACTAGAATATGGAAGACTCTCAAGTACACTATTGTGTGTGACCCTCTATGAACATATCTTGATAGAAGTGAATATTATCCACTGACCAGGAATAGAGTCTAGTAACCCATCAAGGACCCTAAGATATAAGGAATAGTCATAAGAATGAAAACCATCCTATGAACACATTCCATGTAATATAATATCATTGCCTCATGATATATCATAAAGCAGGATACACACTTGTTTCGTCATCATTTTACTTGATTTATTATTAATTGACCTCACAAGAAGGCTATACCTTCTTATTCCATGGAAATGGATTTAGTAAAGGTACTACCATCCTAATTAATTGGTCCCAATATATCACTTTATTGACTTAGAAGCAATATATTATATCTTAATCATTCATCCAATTTTATACCACCAATGATGCACCCCACATAATATACCTCATCGTGGCGTCAATGTTGTGGTTTTTTCCTTGCATTAAAGTACATGATCAAATATAATACATTGATAATGATCTTAATTCAGTAGGACAATACACATGTTCATAGATAGGAACAACTAATGACACTAAAAACATGTGGTGTTCCTATTGGTATATTTTATTAATGATCGCACCTACTAGAGATCACCAAGTGAGAACTTCATGAGAATAAGTCTCGATGCTTATGAGAACCCACACTTACTAGTCATAAATCAATTATGTCCAGTCAGTATGATGTATCTAGAACGTAGTACATATATTTAAGACTAATTTCATAGTATCTTGAGGTTTTCATTAAATCCTATGAATAGTTATAACCTTTTTATATGAAAAATAATATTTGGAAATTTCCATTTAAATAGTGGATATAGAAATATCAACATTATAATGGTAAGTATACATCATGCATATATCACTGTATACATGATATGGTATTCGAAAAGTACTAGTCATGTTGGATCTAGGTCACCCATTTTTACAAGAAAAATAACTTATTATACCCTAATTCACTAACCCCCTAGGGTGTTATCATCTATAGGATTCTAAAAATTAGTATCAAAAGGATGTTTATTCTTCTTATCTATTGGAAACATGGGAAAAATTTCCAAACATAAAGGTGTTCCTATATTTGAATATAGTAATTTCTAGTTCTGAAAAAGTTAAATTTAACTTTATTTCAGATCCTTAGGCATGAATACATACATAATATCCTTGTCCAGTATCATTATAAATATAGAATTTGTATACTTAATGGAAAGATATTATTTAGAATTGGATATGGATTCCAAATCCAATAATTCTTTGGGAAGTTTTATTTTCAATCACATGTTCACAATGGTAATGTCCTTAAAAACCAATAATGTTGTGTGGGAAAATATTTTGAATATTTATGAAGGGGATTTAAAGGTTTGGGATTCCAAGATGTGAGTTCTATGGAACAAGTATGAAGATCTGATAATGAATTCAAATGAGATTATTTATTTATTTTTTGATCATCTAAATGTTCTTTTTTAAGATATGTTAGGTCTCAGTGGGGATCTTTAAGATGAAAATATCTTGAAGAGAATCATGATAATAAACCACCCTCATTTGAAAGAAAATGTGTTGGTTTCTAAAATATAAATATCTAAAAGAGATTTCTCTTGATTTCTTTCATAGAACTATTGTGGCATATAAAATGAGAAATGAAGACAATGAGTCAAGAATAAATGAAATTACTTAGGAGGTGGATTCTAATTCCTTTAAAGAGCTCTCAATCATGAAAAATTCATAAGTTTATGAATTTTATGAGGTGATTTTATTATTTTCCTCTAACCTAAAAGGTATAACTGGGGGGTTTAAGGGTAAGTTTCACCTTTCCTACTTCAAATGTGGAAATGTATGACATATTGCAACAAAATTTCCTAAAAACTATTAAGAAGGTGATGGTGAAGACAACCCTCACAAGAATATGAAAAAATATAGTTCAAAAAACTCTTAATGGAGGTACTTCAAAATAAGAAATATTCTTTCTAAAGAAGAATACAGTTCTGGAGAAAGTAATGTAAAAGAAGTTGAAAACTATAAAGATGAAGATGTGTTGATGGATATTGAAAATAAGACAATAAATTATGATAGTAATGATGAGAATAAAGGATTTATTGGAATGGTTGGTATATAGGAATAACTTAAGGTAGCCCATAAATAACTCAATATATGGAGAGAAAAGAGTAATAAACACAATACAGTGGTACACAATTCTCAACTCAACATGAAACAATGGGAAGAGGAAAATTTAGAGGTGAAGTCTAAAATTGAAAAACTCAAATATGGAAGTTCAGAAAATTTAGGGAAATAAGTTGAAATAAAGCATAAAATTTAAGAAAAAACCTAAATCATTGATGGTTTGCATAAAACTATAAACAAAAAAGTGATGATAATTGAGGATATAGAAGAAGAATTTATGAATTGGTATCAAAATTGTGTAGATCAATAATGATTATTAACACCTTGAATGATGACAAGAAATAAACAGGCTTCATCATCAAGTCAATACAAATGAATTCATAAGGAGGAATGCATTCCTATTTCATAAGTTTAGTGGTTCAAAGATAGATAAAAATTTGTGATTGTTTCAAAACTGCAAGCACTGACTACTAGGGAGAAATTTGATCTTTGCAACCTTGGAAAGAAAACTAACCATATGTCCAAGATGGATTCCAATTCTTCAAGAGTAATATTTTTTGTAGGGGAAAGTTGAGACACACTTACTATGTGTTATCTATTTTAATAGGTCTTTCTAGGAGCAACATTAATCTAAAAAAAGTATGTTTTTTTATCATTATTTTTATTTTAATGGTTTTTTTGTGAAGGCTTTAGGCATAAGGTAATTAATTATGATTCAAGAATAAAACATGGGTCATCAATAATTATTCTAAGTGTAAGAAATAAAAAAACTAGGACCTTCACCTAAGAACATTGATACACAACATATGTTTTTAGTTTTTCAAGAATAATAAGACCTTATAGAGCCAGTTACTGAGAAGGATTAATTATCACCAACATGGGTGATGAAGGGGAGTTTGAAAAAGGATAATGTTACCGATATTTCCTTAAGATAAACAGATAAGTCAAGTTCATGAATATTGGAAAATGTATTCACACCAAATATGACTAGAAACAAAGCCCTCATTTTTAGTTTTAAGAAAAAAAAAAGATGGGATCCTTCATTTTGGGAATGATGAGTGTCTTAAGATTGTTGGCTCGAGAAAAGACAATATTCGAGGAAAAGATATCAAGTTAAATTATGTACTATTGGTTGATGGTATGAGTTATAATATTCTTAGTATCATCTAATTGTGTGTCCATGGGAATTTAGTAGAGTTCATTAAAAAGTATTATACCATCAGATATAAATACGGTTCACTTTTTTTTCTAGGGAAAAATAAATAAGAGAAATCTATACCTTCATGTTGAGGAAAACTTCTAGATTTTTTCCAAAGAAGAGGAGAATAGGTTATGGAATAGATGGATTGGCCATTTCATCCAAAAATATCTATAGAGGCTGGTAAAGAGAAATGTATCTCATGGTTTTCCCTATCACACATATAATCACACTCACATGTGTGATTCATGTACAAAAGAGATGATTATCAAGAAGTAATACAAGCCAAAGAAGATGAAGGAATCAAGGTTTCTTAAGCTTGTGCACATGAACATTTTTGGACTAATTTCACCCAAAGTAATGTAAGGAAGAAGGTATTATGTGTTTTTTATAGATGACTGCAACAAAATGGCATTGATTATTCCTATCATACACAAGACTGAGGTATACAAATGTATCACTCTATATCGGAGGAGAACTAAAAATATGCTTGGTGTAAATATCTATAAGTTCCAAACTGAAAATGGGATTGAATTCAAAAATCATGAAATTGAAGAATATCTAGAAAATAATGGAATTCAAAAATAGTTATCGACTATCAAAACACCCCAATAGGAAGGGGTTATGGAAAGAAGAAAACATATAATTAACAACATGGGTCAAATAATGTTGATTGAAAAGTCTCTTCTAGAAAGATATTGGAAAGAAGTTGTTCTTGTGGAAATTTTCATCTCCAATATGTAATTTATATATATAAATGAAGAGAAAAATCCATATGAAATGTGGTATGTAGTGAATCCTACACTCAAATAACTGCAAGAGTTTGGAAGTAAATGATTTATTCTCAATAAAGAAAAGAACAGAAAATTTGAAGACTAGAGAGATGAAGGAATATTTATTGGATACTCATCAAAGATTAAATATTATTGGTGTTATAACAAGAATATTAAGAATATGATTAAAAGAAATTATTTTTTGGTGGTTAAAGATGGGAAAATAACAGGATCACATGATCAAATTTTTGCATGAAAACCACCAAATTTATGAATCTGGGAGTGATGAAGAATCACAGGGTGCATGGGGAGTTACATGGCATGAAGTGAACACTGATAAAGACTCATATTGTGAATAAATCCTATAAATTATAGCAGGTTCATGGAGAAAAACAAGAATGGATTAAATATATAAAAGAAACATTATTGGATATTGAACAACCTCAGTTCAAACCCAGAGAATGAAGGATCAGTAGTATGTATCTTTTTTATCTTTAGAATAAGAAAAATATTTTAAATAGGCTCAAAATAATGAGATTTGTGTCAAGTATATGAATGAGGAACTTAACTATATAGAGAAGAAAAATTCATGGGGAGTTGTTCCAAGGCCAGGTGATAATAATGTCATTAGAACCAACACTACTATAAAACATGCCTTTAATAGTGCTGGAATTTTTCAGCCCTAGAAAAATGAGCTGATATAGTCTATCTTTATCAATGCTAAAATAAGCACTGATAAAGGGATCCCTTTATAAGTGCTAAAAAAAGCACTCATAAAGGGAACCTTTTATCAGCGCTTTTTTTTAGCGCTGATAAACAGTAACCTTTATCAGCACTTTATTTTTAGTGCTGATAAAGGGTACTGTTTATCAGTGCTTTATTTTTAGCACTCATAAAGGGTTACATTTATATAGATTATAAATATTAATAAATAGTATATATTAAATATAGATATATAAAATGAATAAATTGTAATAATTAAACAAAAAAATTAAAAAATAAAAAATTATTTAAAATTTTATTAATGAAACAATTATTAATAAAAATGAATAAGTATAATATATATATATATATATTATAAATAGTATTAAATAATATATATTAAATATAAAAATATATAAAATGAATAAAATGTTAATACATATATATATATATAAATCATTCATATATACAAACATACAAACATACAAACAAATAAATTTATGCAATATATAGAAATACATACACCTAATATTTATGTAATTTATTCAAATTTTAGTATATTTTATAACTTTATTATAACATGATACATTTAATATATTATGTTTTTAATCAATCAATTTTTTTAATACTAAAATTAGGGTATTCATTTGTATTATTTTTTATTTTTTATTTATTTTTCAATTTGATCATTTCCTATTATTTATTTTTATTTATTTATTTATTTTGTATTAGTATTTTAATCAGATTATGTTGTTTTATTCTTCAAGACATAGGAAATGAAGGCTTCGCATTTTTTTTGGATGTTGCTCATGTGTTGGTTATTTCTGTATTTTGGGATCGGTTTCGGTTGAATCTGTTATGGATTTGATTCTGTTATTCATGAAAGGTTTTCTTAGTGAAGGAGGTGTGATTGTCTTTGGTGGAGGAGCTTGTGATGGTGGTTTGGTGATGGCTATGAATATTGTTTTCCTGATACCTGCGGTTGAAGGTTCTTGATTTCGGATTCTCTTTAGAGACTGATCCAGATATGGTTCATGGATACAAGTGTTCACCAAACTTATGTGATTCAATTTTGGATGTTTGAAAGGGTATGGCCTTGGCCATCGGTATTAGCCTGTCTTTGTACGGGACAGCTTGTCATGCAGTGTTGGAATGGTGGAAACTGGACTTAATGCTGTTTATGCTGGGGAGGGGCCTTCTTTGTTGTTTGATCTAGTTTTTTGGATTTTGGACCACAAGGGAATGGTTTTATGTTTTAATTCATTGAAGTAATGTTTCTTGGTTTCTCACTTTTTGCTCAAAAGTATTTCTATAATAATAAAATAATTCTCAACTATTATATCCAAAAAAGAAAAAACTTTCCAAACATAAGAACTAATCCATAAATATGTCTAGATAGAATAATTATGTTGGATAATTGAGTTACCATGTGAATTCTAGGTTGTTGTTTTTTTATTTGTGCCTTGACCTATCTCCTCATGTCTCATGCCTCTTATTTAGGAATTGATAAGTAAGAATCGGTTAGAATATATGAATTTAAATGTTTTTATGTGTCTTTGTTTAATTTTTTTCTAGAATCAATTATAAATTTATATTAATAGAAACATGAATAATAAATAAATAGTATGTTATTATTTAATTATTATTTATGATTAGGTTTATATAAATTAGTAATTGATTGAGTTTATTTAGTAACCCCCTTTATCAATATTATTAGTTAGTTGTTTCATAATTATATTTAAGAGAATTATTTTAACATATTTTAAATTATATATAAAGTATGAAAAGGCTTATTAAAAAGGAAATGAATGAGAGAGAGGTATAAGGGGTTCACATTTAATATAGATTATTTTGTTTCTATTTCTGAAAGATTATTGTTTTTTAGAAGGGAAAAATATGTGAATATCTACATTAATATAGAATGTGTCACCACTATGACCCCTAAATCTCACTAGGAAGGATCCAATGAACATCCTCTGTATACTATAACTTATATGGATCCTCATGTCCTAGAGGTAATTGTAGATATACTTCAAGCTATGTGGTATAATTTTTAATAATGGGAAATATATATGGTTCCTCTAAGATTTTATGATAATATATCAAAATAATAAATTTAGGATTTCATTGAATAGATTCATTTCATTTATAAGATTAAAAAAGTTCTAGATCAATACTGATCATAAGTTAAAAAAATTCACCCTTTAAAGGGATGTATATTATTAGAGGGATCTTATGGTAGATTAAAAAAATATCCAAAATTGGAAGGTGAGGAATCCTTGAGTAGACAGAAGTAATGTCAAATGTAGGTGGGGTGAGATTCATTTATTCAAGACCATTATAGTGGAGTTATTCTAATTCCTCTTCAATTGAGGATACTTTTGAGTGATTTCATCATTGTAGGTTCCTAGTAAACTTTAATCCGTATTGCCTATTTGATGTGAAACATTTCTATTGATGAGGTTAGTTGGGGAACCTCCAATGGCCCTTTTGATATGTTCCTTCTAGTAAGGTTCATTATATATGACTGGTAGATTATTTATGGTTGAGTAGTCTTTGGATTATGCTAGACAATGTTCTTCTATAGTGATAGGTACAACCCTAGTATAGTATACTCTTGTTGATGGTTTAGGATACAGAAGCTTCTTATTCTTTATTTATGATTATCTTATATTTTATCTGGGATTGGAATCAGAAATTATTCATATTGTTATTAACATCAACATTCTCTATAAGTAAACATATGGAAAAAAGATTAATCAATGTCAATTTTATACAATAGTGTTAAGCACAAGTGGGTATTTCTTCCTAAATTGAAAGTGAAAGTTTTCTTAGAGTTGATGAGTATTGATACACCTAGATAATATGAATGTAATATTTGGTAGATTCCTAAATTGAGATATTATAATGTGTATATATAGTAATTTTAAATATTTTTATATCATTATTATGATGTATTTTAATTTTATTTTTCATATGATACCACTTTGAACTGCATCTCCATCCGCTATTGTGAAAGAAGAATACAACACATAATATTCATAAGAAACATAAATAACTTTACATAAAAAAGGACCATGTGTTTCACAAGTAAGGTTATGTAAATTAGGATTCATTTTGGTAAGATTGATATACAATACAATACACTCCATGCATAAAAGTCCATAATTTCATTCATCTTTCATGAAAATTGTTACTATCTTGAATATAGATATAATACTTCAATACTATAGTACAACTAACCTTCATTACCCTTATTTAATCCATCCTCAGACACTTGATTACCTTCTATCTCTTGATGATGGATTTGAGTCCCTCTTCCAAACTATCCTTTCGTCCATCATTGTGGTTCCAAATTTCCTTAATGACATACCTCTCCCTCAGATTGTATTCATTAATCTTCATCAAATCCACTACCATGGATTTTAATAATGCATCTCCCAACTCATTTTTCAACTCTTTCAGCCTCTCATCCTCCTTATTTAATACTTCCTAAGAACAAAAAAAATGACACTGAAAAATTAATCAAAACATTATAAATGAATTTGTTTGGTTTCTTGATATGAATTTTCTTATATGACTCACTCAATTACTTTTAAAAACACTTCATCCTCCTCGTTTTATTAATAAGTTAGAAATAAAAATTAAAATTTCATTTAAGTTATTTTTTAACCTCATTGGAAACTCGACTTTCATCACCCAAATAGTTATTATTTCATTTTTTTTCTTGAGACTCATCCCCATATCTTATATATTTATTGAACTAATTTTAATAGTAGTCATCCAAAATGATCACCAGTACATGATACGGATAAATTTTGGTTAGAGTAGTTCAAGAAACATTTTTGGATTTCCCCAAAAGATGGGAGATAAATATCAAAAAAAATGAAATAATAACTATTTAGGATGTATTTCATCAATGAAATTTATAACCATGATGATGGGAGGAAGTCTAGTTTGAAAGAGGGATTCCAATCCATTATCAAGAGATGGAAGACAATCAAGCATCTGAGGATGGATTAAATAAAGGTAGTGAAGGTTAGTTCTGATGTATTATTGAATTATTATATATATGTTCAATACAATGACAATTTTCATGAAAGATGAATGCAATTGTGGACTTTTATGCATGGAGTGTATTGTATTGTCATTATTTAAGACAAATTAAATTTTTGAATACTCATTAAGAAAATGTCTTCTAAACATGACGATGTTATCAATCCTGAGGAAGAACAAACTTTTGATGACAAAAATGATGAATTGTTATGGGATCAACAACATGTTGATGAAAAAAACAACAATGCAACATCATATTTTTGAATAAAATTATCAAGGAAAGAAGTTAGGTAAAAAAATTAGGTTGGTTGGAATCAACGCAGCCAACCTATTGACCACAACTAGTCAATTTTCATTAGTTATCTTGGGGTCACAATGAGGATGAATGTGCCAATTTATATTGACTCATGGAACCACATCTAACCTGTAATGAAGGAAATCCTTTGGAAATATATAATGGTAATGTTACAATATACATTCTCTATTTTACTGAAAATTTCATAATGAAACCTTGATTTAATTTTCATTATTACTTGAAGAATTTATTTACTTCAGAATATTTATATAAGAAATTTGTCTTAATGGCTACTGTAAAATCCCATATAGGATTCTGGAATCTTCTGATGAAGTTACATCTTTGGGATACTAAGGGGAAAATAAATCGCCACCCACCACTTAGTTATGCACACATTATAAAGCAGGAAACATAGACTAATTTTATCAATCGTCTCCATGATAAATCATTTTAGGTGCATTGTAGTCAATAATATATTATTTAACATTATTCACTTTATCTAACTTGATTCAAAATTGTTAATTTATGAAACAAAAAAAGAGTTTTGAAAACAAACAATGTGCATCAAAACCAACATACCCCTATCGCAAAGGAAGGATGGGGTACACTTCATTAGAGAAGAAATTGGTATGTATTTTAAGTCAACAATAAAATTTTAATTATGTGATATGAAATAAAAAATGTTCCTTTGTTTATATTCAAATTGATGAATCAAAATTTGAAGTCACTTCCATCCCATGTCATGTGCTATGGAAGGAGGCTTGTGTAAATAAGAAGGGTAAATTAGTTGATGAAAACACAAAATCAGTATGGGAATCATGTGTAAGTATGAAATAATTGTAATTTGTTATGATTTATAAAAATATTACATAAAAATATCTATTTATGTTTATATTTTCTATATGGTTTAGACACAATAATCAACAACAACTGTACTAGAAGAAAAACTACTTTCAGTAGCTTTGAAGCGGCTTGAACAATATGGTCACATTAGAGGATTAGGTTTTGGGGTCTCTCATAAAATATATTTCAATAATATAAAACCGTATAAAGATACATATAATATGATGAGATGATTTCATGAACAAATATACTCAATGTAAGATATTATTTTGCGGTCGGGTTTGGTAGACCAATGTATAAGAAAGGATAAAAGTAAACTTGTGGTGGAGAAAAGATTCGAACACGAACCAAATGATCTCACAAGATTTGAGGCTAGTCATTCCCCCCAACTTCATACCTTACCCAGGGTAATCAATTTTTTCATTACTCTTTCTCCTAAATTTGAATCAAACAACTTCTGATAACTTTATACTATTAAAATTCTACAATGTTGTATGTGATTTGTATCTGTCAACACCCACATACCACCATATTATTATGGGTATAGTGTATAATATCCTAAGAGAATAGATACACAATCAACCCCTCACAAAATATCATATGAGAGTGTGGATTGAGGTAGCTTATGAATACACTGTTGAGTTGCATGTTCCACTTGATAGTTCGGATATTACAACAGTTGAAGCTGCTATTGAATCTTTCATATCATTGTTATCTAATCTTATAAATATGAATGAGGTATGTATTTAAAAAATCATATGAAAAACATGTAACATTTGATGATAAAAATTATGAAGTGAGGTATGATATTATAGATGAATAAAGCGGTGAAGAAATGAAAGGTCCAATCAAGAATATCTACTGAATCAATCAAGAAAACAAAATGACCTTTCGAGAGTACCTTCTCCCCTCCATTTCCATAGAAACATTTATTATCATTAAAAATTAAAGTAGAGACAACATTTAAAGATAAACCTATGTCTTACATTGAATATTAAGAATAAATATATGGAGTTTCTATGACATATGTAATTGCTCTCGAGAGTCTAAATGAGATTATCAAGCATGAATGGTTGGGAATCTTAGTTGTGAATACATATATAAGGTACATTTTCATAATAAATATGTCGAAATAGTGAGATAATATGTTTATTAAAGTTAATAACTATTCATATTTTGTACAAGAATTTATATCACAACTATATAAAGGGAAGATTGTGTGAACCACAATTTGGATTCATTAATCCATGTATCATTTATATGCTGGAACTTACTTTGGAGAACAAAGAAATTTAGAAGAAAAGAGATAATTTACTCAAAGAATTTAATAAAAAATCACGAGATGACAGGCTATTTTTTATGTCAACAATGAAAAGGTAAAACTCTACAATCTAATCGCATAAAATATATTTTTAATTTTTAAATTACTTAATTGTTATTGATTTTTTAGGATGCACTGGATGCTGATGGTAGTCAATTTGGAAACCTTGAATATTTATTTTTTGGATCCAATACTTGGATATGCAACCAACTGACCACACATGATGTGTATTCTAAATATGTAATACACTACAATCAAAATTTTATAGATAAAATTATAATTATATGTTCAGTATGTGTTTTAATAATAATTTTTTTATGATATGGCGGTCACTTAATATAGGTTAGATCATGGCATGAAGTTTGTGTCTGAAGGGATAAAGACAGTGAATTACAAAAAATGGAAACAAATTATGGTATATATAGAAAGATTTAACTATCAAAACATTTCAAAAAAATTACTTATTTTTTTCAATTTTTATGTTGTGTCTAAAACAAGATAATGAAATTGATGTGGTTATTGTGTTTGAAATTTTATGAGAGAAATCATAAATCATAAAAATACAAACATCCCCAAATAGGTAATTTTTTAAGGTAATTACAATTTCATTAAATATACTTTATAATCATTTTTTTGTTAAAATTTTATCATTACTATCAATATTACCAACAACCTAGTTACTCAAAAGAAGAAATCAATTTTTCTATAGATGAGTGGGTAGTGTATTTTTTGTCAATATGTATGCTGACAACAAATTTAGGTGATTTCCTGGTATGTTTGTGATCTAGTATGAGTTATGACCTTTGAAAGATATTTGGGGTGTGAAGCATTAGTATCAGAATGATTATATATTATTTTTGATATCTTTATCAAGGAGAATAATAATGGAGGAAATCAATTTGTTTAGAAGCATAACCTGTAAACAATAAAATTGTTTGGAAAATGCAAAGACAAATGTGGAGATAGAGGCAGAGGCAGACGTAGAGGCAGAGGTGAAGGTGGAGTCAGAGTCAGAGGTAGAGTTAGAGTCCAATACTAACTTGGAGGAGGAGGAAGTGGTGAACACCGAGGTCGATACTGAGGCAGAGGAGCATAAGAAGTGTTGGCTTGAAAATAATAAAATTTTTGGATAATGAAGTAGAATAAGTATCATACCATGATTGTGTTTGAGAAAAATTATTTAAAAGTGCACACAACACTTATAATTTAAGATAAGAGCCATTTTGAAAGTGTTTCGGGTGACTTATTGAAATAATTTTTTTCACCACTTGTTTAAGTGATTTTATATAGGTTAGTAATCTAACTATAAGATCATTTTGTGTTGGAAGATTTAATTTCTCCACTATTGTTATTGAAGAAACATTTGTAAAACTCTCAACCATCAAACAAGTATATAATCCAAGTTAAATTTTTGAATAAATATGTCTTTATTCAATCACCAAAGTTTTTAGGTGTATGAAATAACTATTGTAGGAAAACCAGTATTGATATATCATGGTCATCGAAGAGTTATGGTATTAAAATGTCTGTTATGAGTTTAAAATTAAAATTTTAATACAAAAAAGTGTCACTCACTGAAAACTAAAAAAACTGACTTGGATTGTCTTGATAATTTAGTACAATTATTCATAATTCATTTTTAACGTGTATGATTCGGTATCATTTCAAACCCATACATGATGCCACCCGTATGGATCAAAGTGTGTGTTACTATTTTAAAATGACATTTTAGTAAAAACACAAGTGGCATACTCAAAACTAAGAAAATGCATTTTGATTGTGTTGATACTTTAGGAAAATGATTTGTGAGTCATTTAGGACATGTAAAAATCATCCTCATGTTAATCTGATGCACAATTTGACTGGTATGACACCAAGTGTGACTTTTTATTCAAAATTGACATTAATTTTAGTGAAAAAAACAACAAACATACTCAAAACTAACCAAACACGTTCATCTTGTTTTGGTACTTTATCACAACAATCCATATTTTATTTTTCACGTATAGGAATCATCCTTACCTAAATCTGAAACATGGTGTGACTAGTATGATTTCAAGTGTTTGTTATCTCTTTAAAATTGACATTTTAATACAAAAAAGTGTCACTCACTAAAAACTGAAAAAATGTTCTCAGGTTGTATTGATAATTTAGGAAAATGATTCATAATTTATTTGTGATGTGTATGAATCACTCTCATGTAAAACCCACACATGATGCACCTATATGACTCAAAGTGCATGTTACCAGTTTAAAATGACATTTTAGTAAAAAAAAAAAGTGGCACACTCAAAACTAAGGAAACACATTATGATTATTTTGATAATTTGGTAGAAAGATCTGTGACTAATTTGGGATGTGTGGAAATCAGTCACACCTCAATCTGATATACGGAGTGATCGGTATGATTTCATGTATATCTTTTTATTTAAAATTGACATTAATTTTAGAGAGATAAAAAACAACTGACATACTCAAAACTAAGAAAATACATTTATATTGTTTTGGTAATTTAGGAAAATGATCCATATTTCATTTTTGATGTATAGGAATCTTCTTCACCTCAATCCAATGCACGGTGTGACCAGTATGACTCCAAGTGCCCGTTATCAGTTTACAATTGACATTTTAATACAAAAAAACATCACTCACTGAAAAATAAGAAAATGTGCTCGGATTGTCTTAATAATTTGGGGAAATGATTCATAATTCATTTTCTATGTTTATGAATTAGTCTCAGGTAAAACCCACACAAGACACCACATGTATGGCTCAAAGTGCATTTTTTCAGTTTAAAATGACATTTTCGTAAAAAACACGAGTGGCATACTCAAAACCAAGGAAATGCATTGTGATTATTTTTATACTTCATAAAAATTATATATGATTCATTTGGGACCTATATCAATCAGTCACAAATCAATATAACTCACAGTGTGACTGGTATGACTTCAAGTGCGTCTTTGTATTCAAAATTGACATTAGTTTTAGTGATAAAAAACAACTGACATACTCAAAATCAAGAAAATACATTCAGATTATTTTTTTAAATTTATTAAAAAGATCCATATTTCATTTTCTATGTTTATTAATCAGCATCACCTCAATCTGATGCACGGTGTGATCGATATGACTCCAAGTGTCTATTATTAGTTTAAAATTAACATTTTAATACAAAAAATATTACTCACTGGAAACCAAGAAAAGGAACTCAAATTGTCTTGATAATTTGGTAAAAATATTCATAATTCATTTGGAACATGTACGAATTAGTAACATGTAAAACCCACACACGATGACACCTTTATGGCTCAAAGTGTGTGTTTTTAGTTTAAAATGACATTTTAGTACAAGACAAAAGTGGCATACTCAAAACTGAAGAAACACATTATGATTATTTTAATAGTTTATTAAAATAATCCATGAGTCATTTGGGATGTGTATCAGTCATATTAACCTCAATATGACTCACGGTGTGACCGATATCACTCCAAGTGCGTCTTTTTATTCAAAATTGACATTAATTTTAGTGAAAAAAACAATTGGCATACTCAAAACCAAGAAAGTGAATTCAGATTGTTTTTTACTTTATTAAAATTATCTATGTGTCATTTGTGATGTGTACGAATCATTTACACCTAAATATGACACATTGTGTGGCCGATATGACTCCAAGTGTCCATTATCGGTTTAAAATTGACATTTTAATACAAAAAAAATGTCACTCACTGAAAACCGATCAAAAATGCTTGGATTGTCTTGATAATTTAGTAAAATGATTCATAATTAATTTGTGACATATATGATTTAGTATCATTTCAAACCCACACACGATTCCACTTTTATAGCTCAAATTGCATGTTTCCAGTTTAAAATGACATTTTTTGTAAAAAATAGAAGTTGCATACTCAAAATTGAGGAAACGCATTAAGATTTTTTTATACATTAGGAAAATGATCCATGATTAATTTATGATCTATATAAATTATCATCACCTCAGTTCTACTCACAATGTGACTGATATGACTCCAAGTGCGCATTTTTATTCATAATTTACCTTAATTTTCATAAAAAACAACTAACATACTCTATAATAGTGTTTTCTTTTACTTTTATTTGTGTTAGAAATTTTATTTCATTTAAAATTAGTATTTGTATCTTATTTTGGTAATTTATGTTGTTTCTGGTGATGTAGTGTGTTGTTACAGCACACTGCACCTGTTTCTAGTGATGTAGTGTGTTGTAGCAACACACTATAGTTTTCACCTTTATCAGTGCTACTAAATTCACTAATAAAGATAGCCTTTATAAGTGAATTTATAATCACTAATAATGTAATCCTTTATTAAATCTTTTTAAATCACTGATAAAGGTATCTTTATTGGTGCTTTTAGAAGTGAAAATAAAGGGGAGATTTATAAGCGCTTGTAGAAGTGCTAATAAATCTTACTTTTATCGGCACTAAATAAAATCACTGATAAATGGGGTATTTTAATAGTTCTTTTATTTTCCTTGATAAAATCCTTATCCTTTTAACTATAATGAGTGTTCATATATATGTATGTAAATATATACAAATGTTGGGGAAGGATAGAGAGATTTCTTGTTGAACTTGAGAGCGTAGAATTTCAAACTGGGTCTTTGGGTAACAGACATTACTAGCTACTGTAGGACATAAGCTTTGAATCTTAGTTGAAAACAACTCATATAGCTGCAACACATGATATATAAAATCTCATAAGAAATTATATCCAAGAAAAATAAATAAAAACTGAATAAAAATGTCAGAAGGGTCAAACACAAGTCACGTGTACCTTCACAGAAGGTGAACCATGTGGGCATTAACCAACGTATTCTACCTTCTTAGTTTCAAATTCCCAATGAATGTATTTTAAGGAATGAATTCTCTAATTATTCAATGCATGTTTTCTACTTGTAAAATTGAATCTTATACCCATATTTTTTCAGTGAGATGGTAAAATAAAATAATATTTATGTTATACAATACAATATGCCCAATATCTCCTAAAAGACATTCCTAAAGAACATCATTAGAACATGCCTATGAATTCTAGTGATCTTCAAACCCAAATTTACTCGCCCCTTCCATATTTATGCCAATACATATAAATAACCTTTCCTTTACTATCAAACCAATCCTTTTTCTCCATTTTTTCCTTCTTGGACCAATGTGATGCCCCCATACAGATTTATATATGCCCCCAAATACCAAGGCTTACATAACTAGCATTATGTTGCACCACTCTCTACTTTTTCATCTGAAACCAGATTAACCTTCATAAATAGACTTTTAATTAATTCAGTCTTTTGCACAACATATAACTTTGATAATCACAAGCTGCTCTAATTAATGATATAATTGTCCATGTCAACATAATAACAAGCCAACCTTACTGATTATT
Source organism: Viscum album (assembly GCA_963277665.1). NCBI lineage: Eukaryota > Viridiplantae > Streptophyta > Magnoliopsida > Santalales > Viscaceae > Viscum > Viscum album. The sequence continues at coordinate 279,967,441 of OY728137.1, forward strand.
GGATATTGTGATTTATCAATGATCTTTTTTTCTTAAAAGAAAATAGGATCTAAAGATGTTACCAATCCAAGTCTAATACACATGATACTAAATCCATATAAATCAAAATATGTGCTCTCAGATAGGAATAAAGTTGAATCAACAAGATAGGGCATTTTAATTTATAAATAAAAAAAGGAATGTAATCATTCATATCAATTTTGTGCTCACCTATCAAGGGACTGAACATCAATGGAGAGATGATGTTGGAAAAGGAACTTATGCTTGAAAGTAATCCCTAGGATTTTCCCTTACATAAATTTAAGAAAAGGAAAAGTAAAAGGAAATAGAGGATTCAATAAAAAATCATTCATATTGGTTTTTTTAGTGACTGGATTTTTGAGTTAAAACTTGGTACTATATCATCAACATAAAACTACCTTCTCACTTTGTCCAACAAGTTTGGGAGTGATGCTCCTTAACTACAACAGTGAAAAACTTATCAACTGAACAACAAATTAATAAAAATTACCATAAAAACCAATTCCAAGATCAAATTACTTACACATGGGGTTGAGAATACAATAAATATAGAGAATGCAGAAACTAAGAATGGAACCTATGCACCATTAGATTCATTATAATGAAAACATGTACCAAGTAATCCTTTGAACTAAACTATATAAACAGGAAAATCAAAGAGAGGTTGGAAAATTTAATTTTAAGGAATTACCCAGGCCAACCATGACATGTTGTAAAGTAAAATCTTCATGATATAAAGAAATCAATCATACATTGACCATGCTAACACTGCAAATAGGTAGTTATTTTTTCTCAATTAGAAGCAAAAAATATCTCTTTCTTTCTCTTGTGGAGTGAGTCTATGAATTATATCTTTTATTTTTCACTCTTGGGAGATTTTTCTGGCCAAACTATCTTCTTAAAGTAAGCTATCATTTTGAAATGTTTAGAATCTAAACTAATAAATACAATTCATTTCAAATAAAAATAATAAATAAAATGATATTCCACCAAAAAAACATATTCATTCATCCAAATAAAAAGAATATTGGGACTTGATCATGAAAAAAAACAAAATTTACCTTTATTTCCCACCACTGATTCTAAGAAACTCTCCATATAAATTCACATCCCAAGTAACACCCAACCACCTACACCCCCCCCTCCCTCTCAACCTGCACCCATCCCCCCTCCCTCCCAACCTGTAAATTGAATTCCAAATCCCCATGCGTAGGAAACTAGTTCCTAGGAACCAAGGATGATTCTTCCCAATAAATCCTACAATAATATATTAACCAATAACCTAACATTAACTAACCATATTTTTGTGAATCAAGAACTCAAATAAGTGAAAAAATAATATCCAGAATAATATTAAAACAAATCCATAACATTTTCTATTTACATGAACTAAATATAAAGATATATGAAAATATATTATATGATAAAAAAGGGAAATGGGATGGGAAACCATTAATGTGATAAAAATGATGCGTTGTCTAAAATTACAAATGAAAAATAAATTAAAAATACCACTACCTAACTCAAAGTTACATGATGCCTACTCCCACTATGTTACCTCTAGTAAACCCAAACACAAATAGCATGAATACCCACCAACCCTGAGGGGCGCCTTTCCATTACATTTATTAGTCACAATAAGGTTGAGATAAACCTAGCGGATATATATATATATATAATGTAAGAATAATAGGTATAGTATAATCCCACCAAGTGTCCCATGATCAACCTTTCTTAGGTAACCTTCACACCAAATTTAAATTAACCATCCTCATCCATACAAGAATTAAATTCAAGTTCTTCAAGTACATGCATAAGTCTCCCTAGTAAGTCAAAAATAGAAGGTATTAATATCCCCTCCATCACTAACATCCCCATACTCTTCCCATTCCCATCATTATCATCATCAGCAACATCGTCAGTAGCCTCATCACCAACAACAGCATCAGCAACATCCTCACCAGTAATAGCTCTATTTCTAAAACCTTCATCACCACTATGGCCCTCATTGGAATCACTCGACATATCATTTAATGAGTACATTGATTCCATATATGATTCAAAAGTATCATCCTCCTCTGATGGAAGTGACTAAATCAAAACAACCATAGCTTTCATGAAATGTTTGGTCATCAGCTTACTTCTTTCACACTCTTCTAAAACTATTTTATTTTCCTTATCTTCTTTAGTATGACCGATTTTCTGCTCATTGGTCTGAGAGTATTGATAGGATCTCGATGATGACCAATACCTAGAGGGGATGGTGTTTTTTCCTATTCTACATCGTACTCTCCCCAAATGCTCCTCACCTAATACCTAAATTAAATGATCATGTGGCCCGAAGTTGTCATCTTCCTTAAAATCAAGGGCCTTCGAGGTAGACTGTTGGAATTATAAACATATTAAATTATGAATTTCCTGTAAATATTTAAAATATAAATAAAAAACTTATAATCTTACCCTGTTTCTGTGCATTTACTCCACTTACATCCTTTTTCTTTCTACTAGAGAAAAATAATTTGGCATGAGGTACAGAACCTTTTATGCCCAATATAGCTTGCTACAAATGAGAAATCCACAAATCTAGATTACAACCATATATGAGAAATGAACAAATATGGCCTATTTATATTCAATAATATATTCAGTATAACATCATGTATAACATCAAAATACCTGATTAAATTACCTTGATCTTCTCATGCTCAAGCATTGTAGTGCGCCCCAATGTGTGTAAATATGACATTGAATATTTATTATTTGTGTTTTTATTTGACACTTCCTAAAAAAATTCCAATACGAGTAATAATAATTAAATTTTATATGAAAACCATTAATAATTGAGATTACCTTAAACTCAACAATCTTCCAATGTGCAATAATTTTTTCATATTGACTTTTTTGATAGTCAGGGATTGTGGGTACACCCTATAAGTCAGTACCAACCATACTCTTCCAACCAACATATAACTCATGCTTGTATGAGTTCTATAACTCCCCAACATCTATCAACCTTGCAGTCTTACAAACTTCTCCATTGATAAAGTTAAACTGACTCTACAATGAACATGTTATTTTATTTAAATACAATAATATTTTAGATATGACACTATAAAATTTTCTTACCCATATTTTCTCCCATAATTTTTCCTTGATCTCTTTACTGATATATATCCATGACACCAATTCCACCGGAATGATATCGTGATACTTGGCCAAAGTTTCCACAAAACTTCTACAATGCTTTGCATTTGGACCTACCATTTTATTTTGTTTATTGTAATCCACCATTAGTTGTGTCTGGCAATTCCAAGCTTCCTTAATCCAAGTGCACCCACATTGCCTAGTAGAAGATCCCACTTAATAAGAAAAGGTTGGGGGAAAGAAGAATTAAGTCACGGTGCAACACGACAAAAATAAAGTGATCTAATCTGAAATAGTTATAATAAAAAACCTTTTGTTGGATTCTCAATAGACCGTGATGGATCTATGGGTTGTCCTGGCTCAGTAGCCTCTAAAGGAAGTGTTTATTCCAGTTCATTCTCAAAGTGGCCTTTATGAACTAGAGTGGAAGCTAAAGGAACAGACTCATCATATGATGGCTGGATGGTAGGAATTTGAGGTGGTGTATACATGTAAGAATATGGGTAGTAGGATGGGAGATACATCATCATATATGGATATGGTAATGGTGGAAACATTTGTGGAGGCGTTGTAGTAATGGTATGGAAATAAGAGGCAAAATGAGATGATGGAGGCATTAGTGGGATCATCCCTAAAGGCGGAAAAGACATGGCATGTGAATAAGAGGGTAGCTAAGATGATGATGGAGGTGTGGATAAGAACATCCTCAGAGACTCAAGCAGAGGATGGAAAGGTGTGGTGTAAGGGGTGTCTGTTGGTGGTTTGGTGTGGGAATGGGTATGATGGGTGATTCATCTATGTCTAGAAGCATCCCCACTCACACCCATGCTATCAGGATGAGGAGAATGTACCTAAAAAAATTAATAAATAATATTAACATTAAATTATATATAAGGAAGAAGAAAAACATTAAAAATATTATACTCACTGATGGAAGTGAAGGAGGCAACACACGCTCACACCCCGGTCGATTGGGATCAAACAGTAGCTTCCTTAGACCTTTTGTAGTATTTAGCATAATTTTTATAAGAATGAAATGTAAATTTTTTAGAAACAATTTTTACAAATCATGCATACAACTTACATCTATTAGAAATCCATGAGAGGAACCAATTTTACTTCTTTTAATTACTAATTGTACAAATGATTACAAGGAAATGAATGAAACAATTTTTAAAATTACATTACCTAGTTATATATTTTTTAAAAACAAGATTTAAACGAAGTTTTCTACATTGAAATAAATCTGATTTAATGAAATGACACCAAAAAATACAAAAACCAAACATATCATTCCAAACTGAAACATAATTAAAGTAATTAAAGTAATAATAACCTGAGAAACTCATGTCAATGTAAACTAAATGAATAGTGAACATATATGGTTGCTTCTATATATTATCGACCACTACTTCAGGTTCAACATCAACTCTCACAATCGGAAAATTTGATTCATTAAATTCAATATTTTGGGCAACAAAAATGGATACATCAATGGTGTTAATTTCATCACCAACATCATGAAAAATATGTCTTGTGATTATGTCATTAATGACACTATAATCGGGTCTCAAGTGATCTTTCACATAAAACACTTGTTTAGTCATTGATGCCAAAATGCATGGTTCATCAATACATAGGAATTGACTCATTTCAATAACTCTAAATATACAATCATCAATAAATGTACCCTTTCGTCTCATTAAATCAATCCATTTACATTTCATCATAGTGACTCTACCTTGAGAGTTGTAATCCAAAAACAATATTTTCTCAATAATTCCATAATAATAAAAATCTTTATATCAAGGCCAACTATCTGATATATTGGCATAACAATACATTATAGTAGTTAACATAACCCCATCATTTTGTGTTCTCATTTATGTTGCTCGATAAATAGTAACAAATTTATACCAATTGATTATTAAATATTTACATTCACAAACCAAATAATTAGGACCAAAATCCAAAGCTCTTAATTCTTGAGAAATGGAGTCAAAAAGTAAAATCAACACCTGAAATATATATGAATAATACAATTAAATATATATCTATATTTTAATAAAATTAAAGTAATGGTAATACCTTTTATTTCAGCCAAGTAGGAAACTCTATGCTATTCAAAGCCTCTCTCCTTCTCAAAGGAAAATATTAATGAACTACACTTATAATTTGTTTATATTCCCTATATAAAATGATAATAAAAGTGTAAGTTATATGTGAAATTTCATAATATGAGATAACATATAAATATCCAAATTACTTACTTGATATAGTCATCGAAAAAACCATAGTTAAACAAGGCTGTGTGATGTGTCATCTTCTGCTCTTTAAGGCTCAATGTAGCCAATGTATAAGACCCAAAAATTCCTCCTATTTGGGGAATAGATGGAAATGAGGGATCAATTTCCCCATATTGTTCATCTTCATTTCTCATTTTTTGGTTATTTATTGTGGTCACATCAGACAAATACATTGAACAAAAATCCATACATTCTTGAGCCAGATAACCCATCACAATCGAACCTTCAGGATAATTCATGTTTTGGATATATGATTTCATTTTGAACATATTTATTTTAGTAGGATACATACAACAAAAATAAATTGGTCCCCCAAGAAGTGTTTCAGTTGGAATATGAACTGTTAAATGCAACATGCAAGTGAAAAATGGATGGAGGAAAAAAATTCCATCACACATAAAATTAATGGCGCCTCCTACTACATTTTTATCAATAATGATTTGGATAACCTTTTAACAAAAATGTATCTAAAAAATTGCACAAGAGAATAATTATCACCCTTACATTATTGGATATAAAATGATGAATTTATATTGGAATCAATTCATAAAGAAGGATATGATAATCATGAGTTTTTAGGGATTTTAGTTTCACATCTATTCTATTGACTCGTCTAGATATTTTGTTGGAATAGCCATCAGGAACTTTGATATTCTCTAATACTGCCAGAAATTGATCTTTCTATAACGGTGTCATCACATAAGAAGCATAAGGAACTTTCCATTTGTTTTTACTGATACACACAGGATGAAGTTCTGATCGAATAACCCAATCTAACAAGTCCTCATGAGATCAAAAGTCATCTTTTGTCTTCCCATTGATATTCAGAAGAATTGAAAGAAACATTTCGCATATATTTTTCTCAATGTGCATTATGTCTAAACAATAATGTAAAAAATTGGTAGACTAATATGGAAACTCAAAAAAAATATTTCTCTTTCTCCAATTGTAAGTGGCTTCAGTGTCAATATTCTTCCTCTTTTTAGATTTCAACTAACCTTTCCCTAAAGAAAAAATAAAAATATTTTAATTCACTAAGCACATCACTTCCTAACATATTTTTATGTAGTGGTTCAATGTCAAGAGTATTATCAAACCTCTGATGATTTTTCCTATATTGATGATCCATTGAAAAGAATCATCGATGCCCTATGAAACTGAAATTATGAAGATATTTAAGCCTTATAGATCATGTATTCTTTATAAAAATGTGACATGATAGTTTTCCCTTCATGCCCCACCCATAAATCATTCCATAATAAGAGAAATTGTTTATGGTCCATAGAAGGGAAACACGCATCTAGAATATTGTAGTTTCTTCCATCAAGATGTACTATACTCTTTATAATCATTAAGGTTAGTTGTTTCCTCCTAAAATAAACTACAATATTTCAGACAAGCGTGGACTTTATTAGAAGAAAATCCAAGATTCTTAATTAACTTGCATGCCTTGTAATGATTTAAGAGAATATCTGCACCATCAGGAATAAAGTCCTTCAAAAATGTAAGAATATAATCAATGGAGGTATTATAAATCCCATACATTGTTCCCATGATATAACCACATTAAAAATTCCAACTTGGTCATTTTAGTACATTCCTGATATACTATAGTTCTAGAATCATCCAATAAATTTTTCACTCTCCCAACATCATTGTCTTCAGTATTTTCTTCATGTTTACTAATATCATTGCCTTCTTGCACTGGCATAATATCTCTCTTGGGATGATGCACAAATGCAAACTGATCAAATATCAAATTCTCTATGTCACTTCTTTCATTTTGTTCATGAACAGTTATAGATTGACTCGTCTCTCCATGGTGATACCAAAAAAAATAGTTTTTTTGAAATACAAATTTTGTAATATGATAGATAACTTATTCCTAGATTAACCGTGGTATTACAACACATTTATATCATGGAAACTGTATAAAACCTCCATCTGAAGCATTTTTAAATGAAAATCCAAATAATTCTCCAAATTATTTTGAAACTCAGTTAAAATATGATCGTTATGATATATCTAACTTCTATCCATTATATAACAAGGAAAAAAGTTATCTTCCAATCAAAAATGTAAACCATAATTAAAAAATTCATTACATTCAATTTTATTATTAAATTAATCAAATTATACCAGTACCTATCAAAACATAGAATAAGAGAAATAACATATGTTATAGGCGATGAAAAATATATATTTTTAGCACTGGATTCAAAAGTGTAAGACTAGGAAATCATATTTAACAATTAAATGGATAGCTTTACTTGAGGCTATATTTGTTTGTTTATTTTAATTATTTTTTTAGCATCAATCAGAATCTCATTATATAAATATCATCTTTCTCAATAAATTATTTTCAAAAAATACAAAATACTTATAAACTGTGTCGAGAATCTCATTTTTTAAAATAAACTATTAAAATATCATGGATTTGGTAAATAATAAGTTTCTAACTCTTATACTCTCATGGTATTATGTGTAACGTGTAATTTTATACATAATTAATAATTCTTTTGGTCTCAAAAATATTTGATGTTCAATAGAGAAACACTATGATCATTATTCTTCTATAATATTTTGTGAAGAGTCATTAGTGTCAAATATATTAATAAAATAAAATCAAAGAGGAAAGCTATGAAAGAAATTATTATTTTCAATAACCAAACAAAATCATCAAGAGTGATTGAATTAAAGGGGAAATAAAACTCAATTTTTATCCCACTAGATAATAAAAGTTTATTATATGACACAATTTCTAATCAAATAGAATATATCAAAGCAAAAAAAAATTAGAAAAGGGATATGTACTATAAAAAATAAAACTATTAGAAAATAAAAAGTTAATAGTTAAATCTAATTCACATTTATATTGAAAGTACCTTATTTTTTATCCCCAATTTCAATCCTTTCAGTGTTAGAGATAAAATTGTTACCTCTATCCTATAATGGGATGATCAACAAGGTAAACTATAATGGGTCAAGGAAGTTTCCATGTCAATGATAGAGTGTTATGTTTCATTATAGTTGAACTATACCATGATAATGTTATCATACAATATATAGCTAGAATTTAACATACAATCCATTTTTTAGATCCTTTAAAACATAAAAGTATTAATTTTCATAGTAGTTAATCTAATAGAGTTATTTTTTAATGATCTGTTATTGGGTCATGAATTACTTCTACAATCACATCCATGACTAAGATGTGAACCAAATGTCTTTTTATGAAGTGGCCATATATATCACATCATATAATCAGAAAATATAATTTATTTATAAGCATCAAAAACCCATTAACTAAACTCTCATTAATAAAGACACAATATTATTACATGCTTTAGTATCAAAACTAGAAAGCTTCTTACTGTGATTGGTAATATGATCCAATAATAGATTCTCCAATATAATTCCAATCGGTTACTCCATACAATATTATCTATAATAGATAATATTATACTTTTATATAGTCTAGGATTAACTTAGTAGCATGTGATCACCTATTAATGATTCCTGATAAGATATAATTTCATTATAGCTCAGTATCAATAAAATATCAATAAATTATATACTGTTTAATGTCTAGAAATTCTTAACATCTCAAATTTATGATTATTATATAGTATATGAAATTATAATCACATAAATTATATGATCTCCAAATTATTTCACATAAAATATGATATGGTTTATGAAACTAGAAACACATCATATATTGTTCACCTAAATTACAAACAAATCATGTTCTCATGGTATCTTCAATGTAAACTTTCAATGAAAGGGTGGGGTGGGTGAGGGTGGGGATCTACATGGGATGGGAAAAGGTGGTGATATGGGATGGGGAAAGAGAGGAAGGGGGAATTTTAGTGAATTTTGTTTAGAATTCACCAATACCATCAATATCAACTAGCAAATGGTGGTCACCAAAATCTTCCCTCCATAAATAGTCATATTTATACTAGTGTGTAGATTCCAAAATTCCTTAGGACATATTGTATCTAAAAAAATATTTTAAAACCCTCGATATAAATTTTCATATACTTTTTATAAGAATCAATATTATTTATTGAGAAACATCATAATCGGATGCTTATAAAGGGTTTTCTCTATCACATTGACTTTTATTTCCTGGTTAATAAAAATTATCACATTTTTAAACCAATCTATAAATTTTATTAAATTAAACTTATACTTTTTAATAACTAATCTTAAATTAAAGTTTGATGTTTATTATTTCATTTTATCTAAAACATAGATTTTTTTAAGGAGAATTATTTTTATAATCATTTAATATAGACATTTATTAAAAGTGACACCAATAAAAATGACAAAACATTTATAATTTTCCATCATATCCATTAGTGTTGCAAGTTTTATATTTCACTAATATTTGGGTATCATTACCATTTTGATTATCAATTATCTATTTCAATAGACCAGTATTTCAATAATATCACATATTAATATTGAATAGTTGAGTGGACAATTCCTCACCCAAACCCGCCACATGGATTATCCCAAATCTATTCCTCTATGAACCTACTCCTATTAGGGTCACCCAAGTAAGTGAAACTAAATTATTATTCTAGATAATAGAACTGAGAGGGTTATCAATTACATAATTTCCTTAGATATGATAATCTATATATAGTTTGATTTGGTTGAAACTACACATGTGGATAATAAATGTATTCAAAAGTGATTACTTTATTATATCATGTATTCCCCTTATTTATCCATGATTCTAACTACTTAGTTTTTCTATGATATTAATTTAACAAAATTGATATAACTAAAACATATTAATATATACTACTTAATAAAACTCATGATTTTCATCACTTTCATAAAAATAAAATACAATTATATACAAACAAAAATGTATTTATCCCATGAATAATGTAAATAAAACCCTTTCATGTAAATGTTTAAAATCATGTGAAATATAAATCCCTTTAAGAGAAGGTGTGGTGAAATAAGTATCTAACCTGCACTATTATAAACAAATAATAATCCCCTTTGTACAGTGATAAGTCTACACAAAATTTTCATTATACATAGATCAATGCTCAAGGTATACTTTAATTATAATATATTATTACTACCTAATATACATAAATTAGAATCAACCTTTAATTTCATGTTTACTACCCACAAAAAAATCATATTCATGGTTGAATTTTACTATATCTTATATCGTACGAAGAAGAAAATTAGGGACTCACTGTAAAAGAAGATTAGGAACTCACTATCAAAGAAGACCCGAATCAGAAAAACATTGAAGGGGGTGATCGACCAGAGGGGATCCTTGACCTAAGAGAGATGCTCAATCATAGGGGATTCTTGACCTAGTAGAAGGTGATGCTTGACCTAGGTGGGATTCGCATCAGATGAGGGAAATCTCGACCTAGGGGGGATGCGCGACCTAGGATGGGATGCTCAACTAGATGAGGGGGGTGTGCTTTGACCAAATGAGGAGGAGAAGTTGGGATGACTATCGACCGGAGGAGAAGGGGAGTTGGGTGAGGGAAATGTGGGGGGGAGGGAAAGGGAGTTTCGGGTGGGGGTTTCATCCCAATGAGTGAGGGAGGTGAGCAAGGGTGGGGTAAAATTATTATCCCCTCTATACCAATGGTTTAGTAAAAACCATTGGTATATATTATCAATACCCACGGTTTATTTTGAACTATGGGAATAGACAAACCCTAATTAGTCTATACCCATGGTTTATAAAATTGTGGGTATATCTTTGTGGGGTTAGACCCTCTTTCCAGTAGTTTAATTGAATCGGTCACACGACATGAAAACTCTCACCCAGTCAAACTGTGAGCATCTCTTCATGGAGGAGTTCTATCCCACAATGTTGTATTTGGTATGCATTCAGGAGGTTTTGCATCTGCAGTAGGGCAGTATGACCATGGAATAATACTCATCGAGGTTTTTTAATCCCTCACATTACTCATTGGATATGGTGTAGAATAATTTCTTTAGATATTAAACCTTTGAGTAGGTATTACGCAAATATATCAGGGCTTCAGTGATATCCCTTTGCATTACCACCTATGTCTGGGTACTTGATTGATCCTTGGTGGTGGAGAGATTTTTGGATGAGTAGACACCGACTGTGGGAGCTAGTGGTGGGCACCTAGTAGCCGAGACCTCAGCAACAAGTATCTGAAGGTAGTCATAGGGATCCAAGTATGTCATACACTTAAAAATGAAATCCCAGGACACATGGCCGACGGTGAAAGGATCTTGGGGTGGCTCGAATCAACTGAGAGAGAGGTCGTGCTTCTCCTACGACGATCAGGGACATCTTGCATAGGATTGTCTAACCCATTGTATAGTTGATTGTGATACAGTTGAGGGACCTCCAAGATAGATACGATGGCAGGATCAGGGTGGGTCTCAAGCCAACAGACAGGGAAGAGGGGCCGATAGGGTATCAGAAGGTGGTCAAAGGTTTGACCTATTACCACCACCACCACTAAGTGGTTTGTGCTAGGCTTAGGGATCTGGTGGATAGGGATGAGGCCAGCTACAGGTTATGGAGGACTATGACCTTAAGGTTCTAGGATGATACAAGGTATGATATATGTCTTTTATACTTTAGTTTTTTGTATTTATAGAAATAGGTGTGAGTCATTACTTCTTTTTCTCTTCTCTAGTTTGAGATTTGGAGATTCTGGTTGATCCATTAGCTTGACCCTTGCGGTTGGAGACTTCGATATGTGGTGACTCGATGATTGCACACTTGTTCCAACTATGAAATCTGGAACTTGGAGGTGAGAGTTTTCTTTGGGATCTCTTTGTTGCAATAATAAGGCCTTATGATATCATCTTAGGTCTGAACTGGTTATCCAAAGTTCATGACTATATTGACAGTTTTAGGCAGAGGATTCAGTGTGTCGGTAGTGATAGAATGAGGTTTTCCTTTGTGGGTGAAAAGAAAACCTTTTCATAGTAGGAAAATCTCAGGTATAGGAGGGTGCAACTTATTACTCACCATTTGGATAGTATGAATTTTTGAGTAGTGGATGCTTTTGGATATTAGTTTCCTCTGGTGGTGGCATAGTATGAGGATGTCTTTCCTAAGGACATACCAGGTTTACCTCCCACTGAGAGCTAGACTTATGCATCTAATTACATACTAGGATGGAACTGATATCTTCACTAGAATATCAAATGGATCTCGTAGATCTTCGAGTGTTGAAAGTGTAGTTAGAGGACTTTTAGGATAAGGGGTTTGTGAGACCCAATGTTTCCCCTTGGGAATCCCCAGTGTTGTTCTCTAAGAATAAGGATGTGAGCTTGAGGTTATGTGTGGATTATCGGTGCTTGAATTAGGTAAATGTGAAGAATAAGTATCCATTGTTGAGGATCTATGACCTCTTTGATTAGTTAAGAGGGGCATGATGGTTCTCAAAGATTGACATCAGACCAAGATATCACTAGCTGTGAGTACAGGATGAGGATATATCGAAGATGGAATTATGATGTCGTTATGTTCAATATGAGTACTTAGTGATTTTTTATAGTGTGATGAACACCCAAACAGTGGTCACAGGACTCATGAAATGGATCTTCCATCCCTTCATAGGATAGTTCATGGTAGTCTTAATCAATGAAATCCTAGTGTATTCAGCATCCAAAGAGGAGAATCTGATATAATTGAGCATGTCCTAGACACACTTCAAGAGCACCTGATTTATGAGAAGCTCTCAAAATTTCTGTTTTGGATTTGAGTGCTTCACTTTTTGGGAAACTTCATCTCAGAGGCTGGAGTAGCAGTGGATCCAGCAAAGGTTGAGGTAGTGCTTTCTTGGGAGCTACCCAAGAGTGTTACTGAGATGTAGAGTTTCCTTTGGTTGGAAGGGTACTATCAAAGTTTTGTACCTAATTTCTCCAAAGTGGAAGCACCCTTGAAAGATTTGAAATGGAAGGGGCATCCATTGTATTTAATGAAAGGTTCTAGAAGTGTTTTTAGGAGTTGAGGTAGAGGTTAAAGAGTTATCTTTGCTTGAGGTTGCCAGAGGAGGGTGTTAAGTTCATAGTGTTCTGTGATGCATTAGGGACTAGACTTGGTTTTTTTCTGATTCATAGGTAGGAAGTTATTTTCTATGGTTCATTCCATTTGATACCACATGAGAATAACTATGAAACCCATGATCTTGATTTAGTAGTGGTAGTATTTTCATTGAAGATTTTGTGAAACTACTTGATGGGTGAGTTGATTATTGTTTACTCTAACTAAAAAAGTATCAAGTATATCTTCTCATAGAAGGATCTTAACTTAAGATAGAGGTGGTGTCTAGAGTTCCTCCAAGACTATGACTTTGAGATTTTCTATAATCCTGGGAAGGGTAACATGGTTGAAAATGCTCTTAGTAGTACATATTCTTATCATTTATTGGACAAGGCATTAGAGCAGTTAGCCTCATTGAAGTTTTCCTTCATAGACAAGGATGGAGCATCATATATTTAATCGATGGTTGTTAACCCACCGATTTTATATCATGTCAAGGATTCTCGGTATGGATATATCGACTATGAGACCTTACGTACTTAGATATCCACTAGATAGGCTCCTGATGGATATTCTAAATGTGGGGAGAATGCTATCCTTTTTAAAGGATGGACAATGGTACCTTTTACTTTGCAAGGGGAGGTGATATGGAAGTTTCATAAATCCCCTTTGGTGGTGCATCCAGGTGTGGAAAATATGTATTGGGACCTCCGACGTCAGCTTTGGTGTCCAATCATGAAAAGGGGAGTTGTAGAGTTTGTATCTCAATTCCTCACTTCTCGGCATGTGAAGGTTGAGTAACAGGTTCCAATGGGTTTATCCCAACCCCTTGAGGTTCCACGGTGGAAGTGGGATGGGATATCTAGGGACTTTATGATGGGATTACCGCATATGCCTAGGGAAAACATACCATCTGGGTGATCATAGACTAACTCACCAAGTCATCCCACTTTTTGGATACTCGAGAGTATAGTTTAGTAGAGAGATTCGGGTGCCACTATGTGTAGGTGATAGTCGGGCTCCATCGATTTCCCTTGACGATCATCTCTGGATGTGATGCTCTCTTTACATCTCAGTTATGGAGATCATTACTAGAGACCTTTGGGACTCGGTTACACTTGAACATAGTGTTTCACCCCCATAATGATGTCTAGATAGGGTGGACCATTCAGGCCTTGGAGGAAATGTTGTGTTCTTACATGTTGGACTTTGGTCATGGTTGTGAGGATAATTTACCCTTGGTAGAGTTTGTGTACAATAATAACTACCATTCCACCATTAGTATGGCATCATTTGAGTATTTGTATAGGAAACCTTGTAGTTCACCAATTTTTTGAAATGATCCAGGAAAAGCAGCACTCATGGGCCCAGAGTTGATGTGAGCTACTATAGATAAGGTTCATATCATCCAAAAGTAGATGAGGACTATACATAGTCATCAGAAGTCTTATGTTGATCGATGATGGAGACCTCTGGAGTTTGAGGAGGGATACCACGTGTTCATAAGTCTCTCGCCTTAGCATGGATTGAGGAGATTTGACTGTGGTAGCAAGTTATCTCCGAGATTCATTGGTCCCTTCTTGATACTGAGTAGAGTTGGTGAGGTGGCCTACCTCTTAGCTCTACTATTATATTTGGACAATGTATACGATGTCTTCTATGTTTCGCAGTTAAGGAGGTACATGAAAAAACCATCGTATGTCATCAACTGGGGAAATATGGAAATCGAATATGAAGATACCTTTGTAAAGTACCTAGTGTAGGTCAAGGATCAATAGGAGAGGATGCTTTGTGGGTGATTGATTCCCCTTGTTCATGTCTGGTGGCAGCACATGAATCTTCAGGATAGGACCTAAGAGTGGGAGGCCTAGTTGTGAGTCTAGTACCCTCATCTTTTTTAGTAGGTTTTTCTTTTTTTGAGATGAAAATCCCTAAGGTGTGGAGAGTTTAATGAATTATATTTTCCATGTATTATTTTTGGATATTATATGGATTTTTTTATGACCAGACACTGATACGGAATATGATTTTGAGGCTCGGTGTGCCCAGAATAAATTTTTGAAATATATTAAATATATTAAATAGAAAGTGCATGTACTTTTCCTAAAAAAGTGTAATAACTCCAAAATGGGGGCTTGGATCATAAATTTGAGGGCATCATTGAGTTCAGAATGTGGTACTTACCCTAGGTGCGACATAAACTTTGTCAACGCAATCTATTTTTGAAAAATTTATCATGGGTGTGAAATTAATAAGATAAATTAATTAAATAATTTATTTTATTTATTTTCAATGTATTTATATATTTCCTCTTTGAATATACATTTATGGATTTTTTTCTCAGGGTTGACTATTAAACCTTGGAGACCTAGAAGCTATTGGAGGAGAGTGTTCTTGACGAATGATGACAGATCATTATTGGATCGTGAGTCGTTGTTCCGATGGAGTACATGGATCTCATCAACGATGGAAACATAGAACCATTATTCATCAAAGATTGATCCAACTCCAGGTAGGATGTTTTGTTTTGTGATTTCTATCACATTTCTTAATCCTATATAAACACAGATCAATTCAATTAATAGGATTGATAGACGCATCTTTAGTAGAATTAAATTGATGGAATTTTTTATTTGTTCATTTTATTTATCCCTATTTGTTCATCTCCTTCTATGACAATAGATTGAGGATAAAGGAACAATAGTCAAGGTTCGTTCCTCACATTTTGCAGTTTTTGGATTTCTTCCCCTTTTATTCACATGTTCATCAAGGGATTTTTCTTTGGGCCCATGGTTTGACAAATACCTAGTATTTTTAAATTTTCACGACTACTATTTGGCACAACGGATCAATAATGCAGGTTCAGTTCATGATCAATGGTGTGGTTGAGATGCGATAATGATGGAGGATGATTAGAAGTGGAATGGGTAGATTTTTTGTTTCTTTTCTTCCCAGTTTTGATGCACAGTGATAGTTTTTGGTTGAAGGATCATTTACCAATAAAATTTGAACCCAGATTCTAGCTGAAAATGATGGAAAGGCTTGTCCAGCCTCCTATATATAGGTTTCAACAAGGAAGGTGTATTTGGAGATGTGTGGTATGACACAAAAGTGATCCAAAATGTATCTAGAAAATCTTTAAAAACACAACATGTATTTAAAAATTACAAGACATGTGGGCCCCCTTGGATACGGCACTCGGGTTCCGGCTGAAGTTAAATATCACATGTCATGTGACTCAGTCACACATCATGTGAACCCTCTGTGATGCCTCAATGTGTAATTTGGGAAGTACATGGACATGGGAAAAAGTAAACAACCATAGGCATGTAGTGTACTAAATCACAGACACAGCCAGGTGTACATGGGCTGGTAAACAGACATAGCTACCATACACAGACAAGGCCAGGCAACACGGCTAGAATGTCATGTGTCCCTACACACCATGTACTTCTTCTACACATCGTGTGTGTGGATACTTATATGTCATGTGAGGCTTTGTGATACGAACAAACTTGGGTAAAGCTGGACATGTTGTGTAACCCTAGTACATGCCATATACCCCCATTCAAGAGTGTTTGTAGCTCTTTATTTCCTTATTTTGTACTAGTATAGGTTGATTGTGTTCCCTTGGTAATTTCCCTTAAGGGAACAGTGCGTAATTACATCCACAATATAGGATTGTGACCCCCTCTAGAGGCTGAGTCTCAGATAGAGTTGTGGTGTACCTTCATGAGACCAGAGTGTGATCCTCTATCATCTTTGTTCCCTGGGTGGGGTTTGTCGAATCGGCATGACCTCTATGATCAGGGTGTTGATCCTCTATCTAGCATATCATATTAGTAGGGTTTATTATATCATTGAAATATGATCCCATATATAGTGGGTCGATCAAGATTATGTTCATTGTGTTCCCCATCACTTCAGGGTGTGACCCTCTATATGAGTATCAGGGTTTTCTTAGACTAGTGAACTTTCTTCAGTAGGGCCCAATTATCTAGACCTATTCATCAAGTGTCTATAATTATAGTGTATATTGTGAAGTGAAATATCCCAGAATGAGCATTGTTTTAAGAAAAATCCTATGTTTGGTAGTTGGTTATGACCACCTGGTGGTGTGGTGTCTTTCTTGAGTATATATGGGTGTTTCTATTATACATGGATTGTTATATCCTTTATTGATATGACTATACTTGTTTATTCGTGTATAGTGTTTTGGGGGTGTCCTACTGGGTATTTTTATACTCACCCCTACATGGGAGTTTCCCGTATGTGTTGTGTCTTATGAAGATGGTGACCCTTTTGACTACATTCTGGGAGGACAGGGAGTATATGGAGCATAGTTGTAGCTTGTCGGACCCACATGATTACCATGAGATTTCATTTGAATTTATTCCTCACCCTTGGAGTAGATTGGACTCTTTACATTTTTGGTTGGGGTTGTATTTTTCCCCTTTTTCTCTCTTTCAGTACTTTACTATCATACTTTATTGTGGGTTCTTAGATGTATGCATGCAATTTTTCAGTTATTTTATATTTTATCATTGTGTGGAATTGGATATGTGTACGTTTTTATTGGTATTTTAGTTTAATTTATCCCATTTGTGGGATATGATTACTCGGCATTGGTTTCCAGCCCCTTGACTATTGGAGGCAGGCTTGGGTTAGTCATGAGTCGTACATCAGTGGGTCAAGTTGTGTCATTGATGGTGCTCATCTATGTTGTTGACATGATTTTTTGAGGCTTGTATTAAGTCCAATTCAATTAGTTTTTGAAACTTATAAGGTGTGAATTCAAGATGCCACTAATTGGTGGAATTTCATTTTTCCTTGTCATGCAGCTAATTCAAAGAGTGGATGAGATATTTATCTCACAAACTAAATATGACAATGATATTTTAAGAATATTCTAGATGGAGGAATCAAGTCAAATGAAAACTCTAGTAGAGAAAATTTATAAATTATCAAAAGATGAGCTGGGAAATAAGGTCAATGTGACCATGTATCATAAAATAATCATAATTTTACTTTCTTTGACACCTACTCAACTGGATCTATTATTTTCCACTTTTCAAGCCACCTTTTTTCAGAGTGATATGGAAGAGATCCATATAAAATCTATAAAAATAATCCTTCAATATATTCAACATACAAAAAACTATGGGTAGTTATATCATAATGATGCATAGAATAATTTTGTTGGATTCACTAATGGTTTGGTGTATGATTGAAAATAAAATTTTAGTTTTTCTTTTTATCTTTCGAATTCATGTATTTTATGAAAAATAAAGAAGAGAGATTTCATTTATTTGAGCATTGTGGAGGCCATGTACATTGTTGACACTCAAGAATGTACCCAATTTTTATAGATGAAACAACAACTTGATGATGTGGGTGTTGAATTAATTTGTCCCATTCCAATTATGTGTGCTAATTCAAGTGTGACCAATCTTAGTAATAATAATATACAGCATTCACAAACTAAGAACATTGTGATAAAATATCATTTCATAAAGTAGAATGTGGATAAAGGAGTTGTGGATTTAGATTATGTGTAAACATAAGATAAATGTTTAGATGTCTGACAAAGGAACTACCCAAAATGGTGTCTAGGAAGCATTGATTGGCTCTTGGAATCCAACCATATCCATCCACTTGATTAATCCTGAGATGGACCCCCACTCCCCATCATTTATTTAATGATCAAGGTATGTTTTCTCACATCACTATGTTCGATTTCTAATCCATTTTTTAGAACTTCTCAAAGTAGTGAAATCTTTGGGTTTATTTCTAAAGGGAGAGAAATAGATTCAATTATGTTAATCAAAGGGATAAAAAAGGTATCATGGTAAGGGGAGAGTATTACAAAGTTAAATTCAGTGGGATGTGATGTGGTTGATTTAATTTAAATGCGGTCATGAAAAAAAATCAATTCTTGTTTCTCACATTGAGTATTACTCACTTGGTATTAGGATCGATGACTAGTGGCTCTTGATACACTATTTGAGGGTTGTTGTGGTTGGGGTGTTTAGAGAGTTGTCAACAAACCCAAAGGGGGGTATTGTTAGCCAAAATCTATTTTGTAGGTTTATGTGCGTTGTGTTTGTTGAAAAGGTAAAGAAGAAATGCTTTAAAGATGAATTATATCACTCGGATAGGGGTTATTCCATAGTCATCAGGGATATGTTTTAGAAAAATAGGGGTCATTCCATAGTCACATGAATACACCATGGCCTTTTTGGTTGTGCTGCAAAAATAAGTTCAACCATAGCTAGGCATCCAAGCCAGATTAACCCCGCTTTTGTGGGAGAAATATCGGCCACACAGGGGAAACAACCAGACTAACTAGGTATGGTTGAAATAGAAATATAGACAAGTGTGCACGTGGGTCAGTTTGTTCATAGATAAATGGTCTTCACGGAAAGGGAAAAAACATGGAGGAATTAGTCCACAGTGTATAGATGCAACATAGAGAAGGTTGAGAGCATTCCCCATTACTCACTTCTAGCCGAACAGTGGAATGGATTATCTTATATGCTATGAAATTTTTGGAGTGAATCCCAATTTGGAGATAAAGGTTTTCAGTCCACGCCGCATCCAAGGTCACCATGGCACAAAACGAGTTTCATAGGATTTTAGTTCCTCTATAGGTTTCGGGGTGTCCCCACCATAGCACACAGGGCTAGCCGCAGTCCATTTAGACAAGAAGGTGTCTATGTTGTAGCCATGAATTGTGAAATAGAGTGTCTGAAATTGGAATAAGTAAGTAATTATGGTTTATTAGTGTCCACACTATAACAGGATGTTATACACCCTATTGTATGAGAAGGAGTCCACACCACAAATCATACCTTGTGAAGTGGAGTGTTTGTATTATGTAGAAGAAAAGTTTTGGGAATCCCCTTTTCTATAAGAGGAAACACCGCAAATATTTTTTCCACATCATATCTAGTTTGGTGTGAGATTCATTTGAATTATATCATTCCTAAATTCATACGAGATAGTTATTTAAGGAGTTAGTGTGTGAGAAAAGTAGATCGGGTCAAATGTAAGTCTTTACTTCACATATTTGTTGACCAAACTACATAAATTTAAAATGAATAAGAGGTTACACCATAGTGTATGTTCTCACACCATATTATATATAAAATATATGATATCATGTGAATCATTCGTGACCATGTTGCATCTAGGCCATTTTTAGTATGTTGACTGCTTTTAAATCGGGGAAGTTGTGGATTAAAACACTAATGTTTCATTCAGTTTTATGGTGTATAATGACCTCAATAAATAGAGAGGACACTTGGAAAAATACTAGAAATATAAGAATCAGTCCTAACCAATGGATTGACATAAAAAGAGTAATAAAATTTTTAGTGAAGAATATAAGGATTGGCACAGAGAAAAATACGTGTAAAGATACGGAGTTTTTCTAGAGTATATTTCTAGAGGTATTGTTCTAGATCTTGTCTGGAAGATTAAAGGTCAAAGAAGGAGTTATTATAGGAGTATCATTCTATCTATAAATAAATATGTTGTGTTAAAAATAACCCCCAAGGTGGGTGTATGTTCATATCATCCTTTTGTGAAGAATATGGACACAACAGAAGGAGTAGTGAGTTCCTTATTGAAGGATAACAATGAGTTTTCCAATTGTTTGTGGTAGTGAACTAGGAAGGTCAGTGAGACCGCTCCAAATTTTTAACTATAAATCAGTGATATTTATTGAATTTGGTGCATAGGTTTATTGTTTTTCATGCTCCTTGGATGCGGCCTAGTGCAGGTGAACCAAGTAAAATATCTTATGTTGTTTATTGATTTCATTGCTTATTGAGGGGAAAATTAGAGAGAAATCGCAGTGTCCCTCCAAGTGATATAAAAATATCCACATTAAGAAATAAATTCCTATACCCTAATTCACCCCATCCCCCAGGGTGTTATCATCTATATGATTCTAATAGTTTTAGATATTTTCGCCATGGTTGGATCATTAAAGGCTTAGAAAACCATGAAAGTTAGCTCTATGATATATGGGAATATTTGAGGTTGTTGAGTAGGTTTTCAAGGTGGATTACCATTTGTCTTTACCACCTTATTTGACATCAATTCATAATGTGTTTCAAATGTATCATCTCCAGAATTATCTCTATACACCATCTCATGTCTTGAGCTGGGAATACCTTGATTTGGAACCTGATTTATCTGTGACTGAGCATCCAGTTCAGATTGTTGATTCTGGGATAAATATTCTTCAAGGAAACTCTATACCATTGGTTTTTTTACTTTGTAAAAATGGTTATTATTCTCATGAGACATGGGATCATTATTCACTGATGAGAGAGAAGTGGTATCACCTCTTTGACATGGATTCTTCTTGATAGAATTCCTGGTGGAAGAAAATTTTTATGGTGGGGTGGTTGTAAAATATTGTTACGAATGTTTAGGTACTTGTAGACTCTTGTTCTGATCATATTTTGTCTGGGTATTTTTTTGGACCTTTTCTGAATTTTTTCAGTGAATTTTGAAAGTTTTTTAGGATATGAATGGTTGGAGAAGGTTAGGGAAAATTGTGTAGTTCATCCCAATAAATTGTGTTCCCCATTTGGTGGATCTAGAGGGTGGAACATAGTTAGTGAAAACCATGCATCCTCCCCTCCAAACCATTTGGCCTTGGAATTAGTGGGTTTGAATGGTTATAACATAGTTTGTCTAACTATGCGGCCAAATCGTGCACCCTTTCTAGAATCTCAATGAGGGTGAATTATTAGGGGCATGATTTGTACTAACTATGAATCCTAACCCAGTTAATAGTGAGAAAAAGTATTTAATCCCCTAAAATTTTTAATTAAAATAATGAACCTCCCATATTAAATGACATTCTCCTCCCATTAGACCCTAATCAAATCTTTTGGATTTGGAGGCTCTCAATATGTGATTTGGATCCTTTAACCTCTCATCTTCTCATATTGAAGTGTCGGTGGATGTGATTGATCTCCCTATGGTGACTGTAACTTCCCTCATTTAGAATCCTCCTTATTCTAACACCTTCTAAGACATTGGAGGATCCTCATGTTGTTGGTGGATCCAACCAATGATTTAATAGATTGTGATTCTAGTGTTTCCTCTTCAATATTACTCACATTTGATTCTCCATTGGAGGTTCCCATTTTAGGTCATTTATCATTTTATCATGTGGCCTAAAGGTAGGTGGTTATATAAGTATTTTCTATATACTTGAATCCTTGATTTCATTACTTTGAAATGTATTTTCAATTGATTCCCTTGAATTGGGTAGATTTGATGATTGATTTCCAAATGAGTGGATTTGTGAAATAAAACCATTTTTAAAGGTTTTGATAAATTGTTTGGATTTTGAGAAATATGGATTGAATTGAGAAATTATTTAATGAAATGATGTGATATTGATTCTAGAGAAAATGTATTTAAATTAAAGGTAATTTTGAAAGTCATGAATTTGATGAAAACCTATGATTTGGTTTTAAAATCATAATGGCATGTTGAAAATTTAAATTTGGAATCTTAAATATGAATGATGAATTGAATAGAAATAAAACAAATCCCATGAATTGTTGATTGGTTAAAAGAACATGTGATCTTGAGTTGTTAGTGGGTGATTAGGAAAAGCATGTGAGGACTCTAACTCACTAAAAATTGATTGATGACGAAAACTCTAACTAAAACAAGTGCCACATGATTTCCCACAATGGTATTTTCATGTAAATATCATTATCAATATCAACATTAAGATATGTAGTCACAAAATCCATCAATATTGATTCATATTGATCATGTACAAAAAAATCATGAGATACCAAAAGGTTATCGCATCCATTATAGGAGAGTATGTTTCATCATAATCAATACCAAGTTTTTGTGAGGGCCTTGAGTGGATAGTAATACTTTATATCTCATGAATTATTTATTTTAATTTATTTTTCTAATAAATACCCATTTATATCTAACGCATGCCTGTCATGGGGTGTAGAAAAACACTTTTTATATTCCCTAAGTGTAGTGTAGTGATTAACCATAGGAAGTCTCCCGAAGTGGAGTGCACACAAAATAGTTTGTCACTTTGATGGTAAAAATGTAGTATTTTTATAATAAATCAATAATAAAACACTGTTGGAAAAATACCCTATACCAATAATTTGGAACCGTTGGTATAGGCCTCCAAACTTTTGGTATATACCAACAGTTTTGAAAACCGTTGGTATAAGTAATATGAAAATCTATACCAACGGTTCCATAAAACCATTGGTATATGTATTTCAAAAAAACATTCGGTGGGATTTGATCCCAGGACCTCTATTTTATAATTGAATGACCTAACCACTAACCTAACATGACTTTTGTGAACATAATTTCATAAATATATATATTTATTATCATAATTATTTTAAATTTCGATTTATATAATGTTCTCGGTAAGAAGATTTGATAAAAAATAAAAGAACCTATACCAATGGTTATCAAAACCGTTGGTATAGGTCTTTTGATTTTGGGACCTATACCATCGGTTTTGGCCAAATCGTTGGTATAGGGGGGACCTATACCAACATTTGGACCAAACCATTGGTATAGATCCAAATTAATGAACTATAACAACCGTATGGACAAAACCGTTGGTATAAGTCATATTTCCAGTAGTGAAATGATTGAAATGAAATTTAAATTCAAATGATTGAAAACTATGATATTAAAAGGTTGATTAGGTTGGGGTTGGTTTCCCAATTTTAATGTTATCCTTGTTCAATTATTCTTCTCAATTGATTAAAGTGTGTTTCCACAATCGTTTCCTCTCACTTCCTTGGTGAAATTGTGATGGTGAGGGAAAACCTTACCAAGATCTCAATTTGGTCAACTCTCATTCCATGTGTAAAAGAGTTGTATTGAATATACTCAATTGAATTTGGAAATATCAAAAAATGTGGAAATTTATCTTAAAGTAACACTTTGGTGGGATTTAAAACAATGAAATTCAAAATAAATTTATTGAAAATATTTTCTCTATCAATATCCAACAGGCTTGATCCATTCAGGTGTTTTCACAATCTACCCAAAAACCCCAAGTTTAGAAGGTGATCTAAGTTCAGAATACATTGTGACTTTCAATTGATCCCAATCTAGTATTTTGAAAAATTAATTAACCTTTTAGGTTCTTGATCCTTATCCATAATTTCAAGGTCTAAATTGAATGAAACTTTATTATCAAAAATGGTATCTACTTGGTTCCAATATCTTCTAGTGTTGGTGAAATTTATTAAAATTCCCTCTTGATCATGATCATGTACTTATAGTACATTTACATTCTCTTTGGGTTCATTTATATCTTCAACCAATATAGCTTGTTTCCATTTTCTTTGATGATTATTATTATCTTTTGATCCAAGTGGTCTCCCTCGCTTTATGTGTGAATTGGGAGCATTGTTAGTAATGCCATTAGATTTTCCTTCAAGGACATATATTCTTATTGGTGCATTTAAAGTAGGTATATATGATTTTATAAACCATTTTGATTCATTAAATGCATGAGGAAATTGAATTGATAATTTTTTAAAATTGATGATCTTTTGAAATTCATGTTCACTCGTATTCATACAAGGATCAAGATGTAACAACAAAGACATCTTCCATGATATTTATTTTGAATTTGATTGATTTTCCTTTTTTAAAGTTGGAAATAATTTTTCATCAAAATGAAAATAAGAAAATATTTTTGATAAAACATATCCTATCTTAATATCAATATATTTAAGGATTTAGAGAGATTCAAAACCAACATATATCCCTAATATCTTTTGGGGTCCCATTTTTTTTGTTTTGGGGATGCTATAGGAATATATAAAATACAACCAAATATCCTTAAGTGTGAAATATTTGGTTCATGGGAAAAGGATAATTGAAAATAGGAATAAACATGATAGATTGATGGCCTTATTTGAAGTAGTGTTGTTACATGCAAAACTGCATGTCCCCATACCAAACTGGGGATTTAGTTTTCATAAGTAGTGGTCTAGAGAAAATTTGTAATCATTTTATAAATAATTCAACTAAACCATTTTGGGTATGAACAAGAGCTACAATATCTTCAACACTTATTCTCAGTGACATGCAATAATTATTAAAATCATGTGGTGAATACTCACCAGCATTATCAAGACTAATATGCTTGATTGAATAATCTAGGAATTGTGACCTAAACCATATTATTTGGTCATGTAATTACACAAATGATAGGTTTTGAGTGGATTATAAACACACTTGGTACTATCTTGTTGACACATCAATCATGATCATAAAATATTTGAATGGTCTGCATATACCACCATGAATTCAATCTAGGAACATAGGGGATTAAATCTCAATCTTTGATGTCGATGGTCTTATAATTAATTTTCATTTAGAACAATGAGAAATCATGGGGTGTAAGAACCATTTTATCAATAAAAGTATGACCATGCGTACATTTAATTATTTTTCTCATCATTAAAAATCCATGATGTCCCAAATGATCATTTCACACTATAAATGTATCACGGTTGTTAAAATTATGGTTTTCCATATTCGATTCAATTGTAAAATTATTGACAAAGTTAAATATAGATGGAATTATTAAAAGTTTATCTTGAATCAATTTTTTCTCATTATTAATGATTGTTTTATAGAGGTATTAAACACCTCCGTCATCCATAGTCATGATGTGATATCAATTATCATGTATGTATTTAAAACTTAGTAAATTACATCAATACTTGGGATAAAAAAAATTATCATAGTTTTTATACCACTAGGTAGGTATATTTTTTCTCTTTCGGAGCCTTCAATTAATTTTTCACTATATGTTAATGTACTTACATGAGCACTCAAAATTTTAAGGGTGATAAAATTTTATGTAGTGTAGTTCTATCGATGAGGAAAATATTATAGAAATTATTCCCAATGGATTGATTTATATTGTCCATTTCAATTAAAGAAAATAAAACATATATATAAGAAATGAAATAAAAGAAAAAAATGAAACATGTGATATTCATCTTAAAAACATTATAAAAACCAAAGTTCATTTCCACAATGAGAATTCATGATTGATCTATATACTCAAAGCATTAAGGGTGTATAAAATAATAACAAATATCAAAGTTCATAATATCATCATCATATTTCAAGGAATGTTTAGTAAAATTCACTTTAGTTCTCTTTTCCATACCTTTGATATATTGTTGATAAAGATCAAAAAAAATTCTCCGTATGATAGGTACGTGAACAGTGACCCTTAATGCCACATAAAAAACATTCACTTTCATCGTTATTTACTTTATTCATTTATGGAGGTTCATTATTAGAACACTTCTGGTGGTGTGTAAGATTATGACCTTTTTGGAGAGGTATCAAGCATATTTTCAGGTACTCTTTTAGCCTTATTTTGAGTATATCTTGTTTGGGTTTTTGTTCGAGGTGTTTTGGGTGAAAATTTGAGAATTTTGGAAGAAAATGGGTAGTGCAGAGTTGGTGCATAGTTTTCCTAAATCGTGCACCTACCCCTAGAAAATTGTTCAACCCTAGGCAAAGGGGGATTTCACAGTTGGCACATGGTTTTTCAAATTGTGTGCCCTCTTAGGAGAAATCGTACACCCCTGCCTAGGAAATCATGCACACATGTTTTTAATTACCCAAAATTTTATTGTAAATTCCCAACCCCCCACCCCCCAATATTAATCCCTATTCACCCCCACTCAGGCTAAACCTAATTCCTCTAAATTTTGAATCTCCCATGAGGGTTCCAAGGCTCTAAAAAACACATTCTTAATGAATCAATGATCTGATTGAAGGATCATCACCCATATGATATGTGTTTTCTTCCTCAATTAGATTACTCTCTATCTATTGTCTCTATTTTTTAATAAAGAGGAATGTTTTATTCCCAATTGGTGAAGTTTTAGATCTAGGTTTTCATGGATATTAATTCGTTTGATCTTGATCTTAGGATTTTTTCTTAGATCCTCCATGTAATTTTGTTCTTGATCAATCTTCTTCAATATGGGGATTTCCGGTTTAGAAAACATCTGTTAGAGACCTTGAGGTTGGTGGTATAATTATCAGTTCCTAAATTCTTGATTTTAATTATGTCTATGTAATTGTGGAATTTTAATTGTCCTATTTAGCAATTTCTTCTTAAATTGAATTAATTAATTGTTTAATTAATGAATGAATTTATTAAATTGATGAAATTATAGGATTAAGGTATTTTATGATTAATGTGATTATGATTTGGTTGATAATGAGAATTAAGGGTTTTTGGATTAACCTTGAAGGGTTAACAGTTTATTTGATTAAATGTTGATAAATGGTCTAATAGTGAATTGTTCATATTATTCCACATGTTTAAAGTGATGAACCTTGATTGAATTGTTAATTGAAATGGTAAAACTTGATTTGAATTTTTGTTAATAATTTTAATGATGATTAACCTTAATGTGTATGAAATAACTGATAAGTGTGATATTTTGATATTGTGATATGTGATAACGAGTTTGAGATAAGGACTGATGCTCCAAATACCCATATGTGATAACAACAACTGTGGGATGGGTACTGATGGTTCAAATACCCATATGTGATTACAATGAGGTTTGGGATAGGTATTGATGCTCCAAATACCCATGGGGTACTATACATGACATTCTAGGCTCAATACATTGGCATTGAACCAAATATCCAAGTAGCCTTGATATGAACTTGGAATTAATTAATTGATGAAATCCATGATATAATGAATTGTGATTCCCTATGATATATGGTTTGGACTCCAACACAGGATGAAGTAGGTATTGTTGGTTTGGTTTTCATCATGAACTCGTGGATTATGTGATTAATTAAAGAATAATTTAATTATGGAAACTATTTACTTTATAACTTGTTCTTTTATTCTTTACAAAAACTGCATACACTGTTATAAACTGGATATTTTATTAGAAACCATTAGTGGTGGCCTATTTATTTGTACACATACCCTACTCAGGCTACCTAATTGGTACCCAAATAGACTTCATGTTTGGAATATAGGATAAAGGCAAGATCCCAATGTTAGATAGCTGAGTTGGGATGGAGTATGGATAGGGGAACCGAACATGGTGTCAGGACTCACTTAGGAAGTTGTTAGGGTGTCTTTATTTTGGTTTTTCATATTGACACTTGACACATTTATGGAATGACATATCTACTACTTTTATTGGATATTTTTTTCCAATTTTGTTTTCTCATGCATTACTATTTTCATTTATGATGGTATCATTCTAGTCATTGGATATTATTATTTGACTATTGTTTATCTATTTTTATTTTTGTGTTACTCTGATAAAGAGGGTATAGTCTCCATATGTTATATATTATACCCTCACTATTAGTCTACATCCTCAGTTATACAGATAGGTGTGCTTAAGTTCATGTGACCAACCATCTTGGGGTATCGATATGTGGCACCCGGGTTGGGACGTTACAAAGTTGTATCAGAGCCCAGTTTTTTTCTTTTCTGTTTTATTAATATTTTTTAAAGGTAAATAGGAGACTAAGAATAGTCATGAATTTTTCAAGATCTCTTTAATGGGAATATCTAACCTATGTGGTGGGAAACCCAAGTACCTAGGGTGGTATTGTTGTTATTGATGTTTTCTGTTATAGTTGGATGATATTTCACCTTGGGTGTTTTACTTTTTGTGTGATGTTATTAATGTTTTCTCAGATTTTATTCATGGATCGGTATGGTATGAGAGTTGTGTATACAAGAATCATTTTTGGAACTCAGGATTTATTGCGACATACATCATTTTTTAAACACAAAGAAAAGAAGGCTTTGGGCGAGTTGTTGAAATGAAAATGCTTTTCTTTGTGTAAATTAACTAAAAAAGTGCCTAATATGAAATTGGTAATTTTAAAAATGATGATAAATATGGTAAATGAAATGGATAAATGGGTGTCTAATGAGAAACTTGAATTATGAAATTTTTTACCCAATGTTATACATGAACTAGATGAGGAATGGTTGAGGATAGTGATAGTGCCTTAGTTTTTACCGTGTAGAAGGGTATGAGGAATGACTTGTTATGGATTTATGTGAATCCCTATTACATAAATGTGATAATTTTTTATAATGTTTCCTAATAAATGTGTTTGGAATTATCGATATATTCTTCCATTATGGTACTTGTTGGTAAAATGATAGGAGGATGTGGCTAGAAATGATCCTCCGGCAATGGACCCTAAGGCCCCGATAGTTTTGGGTGAAGGGCCAGGAGAGAATTTCCATGAGAACTTTTCTCTCTTTATGAAATTATGTAAAGATACCCAGGGTGAGTTGTGAATGGTATGTCAGACCTGATGTGGGAGTTCCAATTGTATCACCCTATAACATTCACCAAAGAGAATGGACCTAAGGTAGTTGAGTTCTGGATTGAGTCTATCGAGACAATTCTTGACCACTTGGAGAATCATGTTGAGAAGAGAGTCAAACTAGCTACTTATATTTTATGTGGTC
The DNA here is from genome assembly GCA_963277665.1 of Viscum album. NCBI lineage: Eukaryota > Viridiplantae > Streptophyta > Magnoliopsida > Santalales > Viscaceae > Viscum > Viscum album. The sequence continues at coordinate 279,997,499 of OY728137.1, forward strand.
AAGTGAAGAATTGGTGGGAAATCCAAAATCATGATGGAAAACTGGAAAATATGGAGTCGAAGTACTTTCAGGAGAAGTTCTTAGAGCACTTTTACCTTGAGATGCTTAATAAGGAGAGGGAAGATGAATTTATGGGGTTGACCTAGGTGAGTATGTCTGCGATGAACTATGTTGGACGCTTTATTGATTTTCAATCATTTCTTCCAATTTTGGTGAGATATGAGGTGAATATAGAAAAATGATTTTAGGATGGGATTAAATGTGAGATTAAGTCCTAGGTTAACATCTTTAGGATGAAAATGTTTTCATAAGTGGTGACTCAGACTCTCATTTATAAGGGGAACCTTAAGGAGGCTTCCAGTGAAATATATGTTATTTCCATTAGATGACTAGGTGGTATGTATTCTAAGAGTAAGAAGTGTTTCTATAATAATATTAACTAGATCAGTGGAAAGAAGAGTGTATAGGGTGTAAAGATCAGTTATTCATGACATTAATCAAGTGATCTTCCACCAGTATGGTAGGTCGAGTCACTTTTGAAGATAGTTACCCTAACCAATGGTTGAGTTCCAAGCTTGTAGAAGGATGGGAAATCTATAACAGTTCTATAGGAACCCACAATGGGTGGGTAGTGATGGAGGATCTAGGCAGAACAAAAGTGTGGTAAGGGGGTATTTTTCCCCATATCAGTTAGGAAATTGGATTTCTACTGGAAATGGTGGTTGAGGTAGTGGGTGTGGTACTTTGTAAAAAGAGTGTCTGTATCAGCAAAGTGGTTTATCTCAAGGGACTCATACTATATCATAGGGAAGTGGGGAAGGAAAAATTCATGAATTTTATACTATACTTATGGATAATGAGGCTAGACCATCAATATTTAAATGTACTATTATTCTAGATTCTACAATTGCTAGTACCTTATTTGATACAGGATCCTATCATTCTTTTATCTTCACAATTTGTGAATTGGTTGAGTCTGACCGTGGATTTTGTAAGTGGGTTTATGATAATCGATACATCGTTGGGAGTATGATCGAGATACATCTATTTATGCAATGGGTGTTCTCTCGAGGCTAGGGATTCCCTTTTTCTTTTGGATCTATACATCCTTAATACGTTATGTTTTGACTTTATTTTGGGTATATATTGATCGGTAGCATACCGATATCACATTGATTGTTATCATAGGAGATTTACCTTCATGTCTATTGAGGGTAACAATTATGTTCATTGTGGAGAGTGGGATATTAAGTGGATCTATATAAGTCCATTTCATCAGCAACTGGGGGATCTCACTTCCTGGGTTTCAAGTATTTTTCTAGATGATGGGGGTGTGAAGATGGATGTCTTTCCACCCATCATAGACTGGTTCCAAGATGTGTTTCTTAAATACTTCTCAGGGTAACCACCTGAGAGGGATGTTGAGTTTACAATTGAGCTCATGCCTGGAGTTGAGCTGGTTTCTATTCCACCTTATAGAATGGCACCAACATAGATTCAAGAGCTTAAGACTTAATTAGAAGAGTTGATGAATAAGGGATTTATTCGTTTGAGTATGTCACCTTGGGGTTCTTCAGTCTTATTTTATAAGAATAATGATAGAATATTACACTTGTGTGTTGATTACTGGAAGTTGAACTGGATGATAGTCAAGAACCAATATCATCTTCCACATATATAAAATCACTCTTCCAGTTGAGAGGATCTTGTGATTTCTCCAAGATTGACTTGAGATCGAGGTATCATCGGTTGATAGTTAGTCCTTCTGGTATAGCATGGAAATCTTTTAGAAGTAGGTATAGACTATATGAGTTCTTCATGATGTTTTTCAGGATGATGAATTCACGAACAGTGTTTATGGCCTTAATGAACCAAATCTTACACCCATAAATGGATCATTTTTTAGTTGTTTTGTGGATGAAATATTGGTGTAATCCAAGACTCATGATGATCATTCCCAACATCTTGAAATCATACTGAGTACACTGAGAGAGAATTGGCTATATTCCAAACTATCTAAGTTCCAATTATGGATCAATCGGGTACATTTCTTGGGTCATGTCATCTTGAAGGAAGGTGTGTAAGTAGACCCATAGAAATTTTAGGTAGTTGTTTCTTAGGAGTAGTCCAAGAATGTATTTGATATACATAGTTTTTTGGGTTTATTGGGATACTATTTAAGGTTTATCTAAGAATTTTTCCACTTTGAAGCACCAATTTAGGGCTTGATGATGAAGGTAGTTAATTTGGAATGGTCTAAAGAATGTGAGAATGCTTTCCAGGAGTTGAAAAATCATTTGACCATCACAGCAATCTTGATCCTACCCGAGTAGTGTGAGGAGTATACAGTGTTTTGTGACATTTCTGGGATAGTACTTGGATCAATGTTGATGTAGGGAGATAAATTTTTATCATATGGGTCATGGTAGTTGAGGATGCATGAATGGAACTACCTTATGCATGACCTTGTGTTAGTAGTAGTGGTTTATGCTTTGAAGTGTTGGCAGTATTATCTATTGGAAAAAAATTACCATGTATACCATTCACAAGAGCTTAATGTATATCTTTTTGAAATGATATTTTCATCTCCGACATTGGAGGTGGGTTGAGTATATGCAATCATTTGATTTTGAGCTAGCATATACACCCGAGAAAGGAAAAAGTGTTGTTGATGCTTTGAGTAGAAAAACATAAACTCAGACAATTCAGGATTCTAATTATGAGTGGAATATGATGACCTTGCTAGCTGAGATGCATATGGTAGTTCGAGGGGACTAGGATAAGATGACCCTCATATTGGTATTAGTAGAACCCATTCTTTTGATTTGAATTAGGGAGAGGCAGTATGAGGATTCTAAGTGTTTTTTCTTGAGGGAAAGCCTTGAAGGTGGGGAGTCTCCTTCATATTAGACCATATGTGAGGATGATATCATCAATGTCAGGAATCATGTTGTTATTCCTATGAGTATGAGAAAATATCTTATATGTGGATTTCATGACTTGAATTGGGTGGTGTATCCTGGTTTGACCAAAATGTATTGTGACCTTCATTGACAGTATTGGTGGTTAGGCATGAAAAAGGATATTGTAGGGTTTGTGACATGATTCTACACATGTCAACAAGTTAAGTCCAATCATCAACAACTTGTTGGTTTACTATAGCCATTTCCCATTCTGGAATGGAATTCGGATGACGTTATCATGGGATTCATGGTGGGTCTCATGAGGATGCCTTGCAGGAATGGTGCTATTTGGGTGGTTGTGGACCAATTGAAGAAAGTAGCGCATTTATTGCCTATCCAGGAGACTTTCTTAGTGGATTAGTTGGGGGACATGTACGTTTGGGAGATAATCTATCCGTATAGGGTGCCACAGAGCATGGTTTTATATTGTGACTCACATTTCAATTTTCACATCTAATGAGGTTTGAAAAAGTTTCTTGGTATGAAGGTATTGATGAGTAAGTATTTACACCCATAGAAATATGTAAAATCAGAATGTACCATACAATTTTTGGAGTAAATTCTATGGGCATGTGTCCTAGACTTTGGTGGTTCTTGAGAGAAGCTCCTAGAACTCATTGAGTTCACCTATAACAACAGTTATTAGGTGACTATTTAGATGGAACCATATGAGGTACTTTATGGTAGGCCATGAGGATCACCTCTATGTGGGATGGAGGAAGGTGAGTCAGAGTTATAGGGACCAAGGATCATAAAAGAGATGTTTGAGGAGGTTTAGTTGATTAGGAAAAGTATGGATACAGCTCAAAGTATGCAAAAAAAATATTCTTATAGACATCAATAACCCTTGGAGTATACAGTGGGTGATCGTGTGTTCCTTCGGGTGTCGCCTAGATTGGGTCACCATAGGATTCAGATACAGGGAAAGTTGACACCCGGGTTTATCAGACCTTTTTAGGTTGTGGAGAGGATCAGGTTGGTGGAATGCTGATTGTCTCTTCCAAATAGGTATAGTGTTATGAACAAAATTTTCCATGTATTTTAGCTTTGGTGGTATCACCCCGACCCTTCTCATGTGACCAATTCTTATGAAGTTGAGATTGAAAATTATACGCCTTTTTAGGAGCATCTAATACATGTTATCGATCGCAGTGAGAAAGTGTTGTGGGGAAATATTGTGCTGATATCTTGAGTATTGTGGCAGCATGGTCATGTTTAGGAGGAAACATGGGTGAGAGAAGCAGATATACGGGCTCAGTGGCTCGATCTTTTTACCTCGGGATCTTAAAGATGCTTGGGAGTAAAAATTGAGAATGATTTGTTATAAGGTGGGGAGATAGTGATATCCTGACCTTTCTGGAGAGGTCTAGAGCTGGTTTTCATGTACTCTTTTACCCTTGTTTTGAGTATATCTTAGTTGGGTTTTTATTCGAGGTGTTCCAGGTGAAAAATTGAGAATTTTGGAAGAAAGGGGGCAGTGCACGGTTGGCGCCCAGTTTGTCCAAAACATGCACCTACCCCTAGAAAACTTTGAAACCCCTTGTAGAGGGGTATTTCATGGTCGGCGCATGGATTTTCAAACTATATGCCCTATTAGGAGAAACTATGTACCCCTACCCAACAAACGGTGTGTGCAGGTTTTAAATTACCTTAAAAATTATTTTAAATTCATGAACCCCCCAATATTAACCCTTATTCCCCCCACTATGTCTAAACCTAATTCCTATGAATTTTTAAGTTCTTGGGAGGGTTCCAAGGCTCCATGAACCCCGTTCATGATGAATCAAATATCCAATTAAAGGATTTTCTCCCATCTGGTATGTATTTTCTACCCTAATTGGATTCCTCTATCTCCCATCTCTCATTCTGAAATAAAGAAGAATGTTTTATTCCCCATTGGATAAGTTTTAGATCTATCCTTTCATGAATCTTAATTTTTTTGATCTTGATCTTAGGATTTAGTCTTAAGATCTATCATGTCATTGTGTTCTTGATTGATCTTCTTCAATTTTTGGATTTTAGGTTTGGCGAACGTCCATCAAAATCCTTGAGAGGTGGTCTAATTAACAATTCCCAAATTCTTGATTTTAATTATGTGTATGTAATTATGGAATTTCAATTGTTCTATTTGGAAATTGCTTCTTTAATTGAATTAATTTATTAGTTAGTTAATTAATGGGTTTATAAAATTTATTGAATGATGGGATTAAGGGATTGGATGATTAATGTGATTATGAATTAATTGATAATTGGAATTAAGGGATGTTGACTTCACCTTGAAGGGTTAATGGTTTATTTGATTAAATTTTGATAAATGGTTTAATGGTGAATTGTTCATATTATTCCACATGTTTAAAGTGATGAAACTTGATTTAATAGTTGATTAAAATGGTACACCATTATGTGAATGTTTATTAAGAAGGTTAATGATGCTTAACCTTGATGTATATGAAATATGTGATATGTGTCATATTGTGATATTGTGATATAAATGATAATGAGTTTGAGATAAGGAATGATGCTCCAAATACCCATATTTGATAACAATAAGTGTATAATGGGGATTGATGCTCCAAATACCCATATGTGATAACAATGAGGTGTGGGGTAGGGATTGATGCTCTAAATACCCACATGGTTCTATAAATGATGTTCTAGGTCCAATACATTGGAACTAGAAAAAATATCCAAGTATCTTTGATATGAAATTAGAATTAATTGATTGATAAAATATATGATATATTTAATCGTGATTCCCTATGATATATGGTTTAGACTCTTACATAAGTCGATGCAAGTATTGCTGGTTTGGGTGCCATCGTGAACTCAAGGATTACGTGGTTAATAAAAGAATAATTTAATTTTGGAAAATGTTTACTTTATCACCTATTTTATTTATTCTTTATACAACTTCATACAACATTATAGACTAGATGTTGTTTTAGACACCGTTGGTGGTGGCCTACTGAGTTGTACTCACACCCTGCTCAGCCTGCCTGATTGGTACCTGAATAGACTTCATGTTTTCAAGACATGATAAGGGGTAGATCCCTATGTTAGATGGATGAGTTGGGATAGAGAATGGATAAGGGAACCGAACATGGTGTCGAGACCCACTTGGGGAGTTGTCGGAGTGTATTTATTTTGGTTTTTCATATTGAAACTTGACACATTTATGGTATAACATATCTAATTCTTTGATTGGATATTGTTTTTCTATTATATCTCATCAAGTATTACAAGTTTGTATTGGTGATTCTATCATTCTGGTTATTGGTTATTGTTATTTGGATATTTTTTATTTATTTCCATTGTTTTGTTACTCTGATAAAGAGGGTATAGTATCCTCATGTTATATATTAGACTTTCGCTACTAGTCGGCAGTCTCTAGAATATAGGGATGTGCTCCTGAGGTCATGTGACTAACAGGCTCAGGGAACTAGTATGTGGCCCATAGTTCAGGACATTACATGCTTCCCTTTCCTCTTTTCAGTTGTAATATGACCCCCTTGAGTAGATGACTTTCCTCAGCCTTGATTGCATCAATTATTTCCATAACCATGATTAGAAGTGGTCACATTCACTTTAGGGAATGGAGTTGTACTAGTAAGTTGGGATTCATGATTCCTCATTAGGGGTTAATTATTTTTTTGAGCAACAAGAAGACAAGAAAGTAATTTAGAGTGTTTTGTAAAAACTTTCTTGCACTATTGTTGTTGTAGAATGGCATTTGGGGCATGGAAAGTAAAATAGATTTTTTCCAGCATATCAATGTTGGTGATAATGTCTCTGCATAATTTTAGTCGTTATGTTATTTTAAACATGTTGGAGTTATATTCACTTTTGATTTATAATCTTGGAATCGTAAATCACTCCGCTCGAATCTTGCTCTTGGCAGTATTACCAAGAGAAGGTGATCATACCACTCCTTGAGATTCTGTCATAACACCTGAGGATCCTTCACCATGAGGTACTCATTATTTAAATCCTCATGGAGGTGATAGTGGAGGAACATTGGGGCTCAGACATGGTCTTGAGTGGAAGCGTGATTGCTGGATTTAATTGTTTTTTCAAAGATTTTTGCATCAAGGTGCGTATCTACATCCAAAGTATTTTTCTCAAATATTTCATGAGGGAAAAATCTATGGTTCTCAATGTTTTCAATATAAAATTTATCTTAATGATCTGACTAACATTTTTATTTGACATAAGAGTTGTTTTAATAACATGTTGTGAAATTGGTTGATTAGAGGTGTTATGTATCATGAAAATGATGATCGGAGGTGAATCAAAGAAGAACGTATAATGATGTCGAATTTTTAGATAACAATGATGAAATAAAGTGGTTTAGTAACAAGAGAATATAAGAAGATAGAAAGAACACAAATATATGGATAATAAAATCCCTCAACTTCATACATATCACCGTATATATGGATACATATGACTTGATCCAAAGGTCAAGATTAATCTCTATGAATTAAATCCAATTGTGGGAATATCAAAAGTTTGGTCATATAAAATGTTTTTTGGGGTAATAAAAAGTGTTCATTAATTCTCACTTTATGACGTCCACACCATAAATGATCATTTATAACAAATAATTAATTATATATTATTACTAATTGTTTTATTTTAAGAAAAGTAAAATTACTGTATTATTTAAAATAATTAATTTTTTAATAATTTTTGATTGATTATGTTGATAAATAATTTTTTTAAAAGTGAAATATAACGGTAATTATTTTAAACAATTGATATTATTTAATTATAAATAAAAGGGGGCCCTAGAAGTGTTGCCAATGGGGTTGATAATAGTGTGGAGGTCGAGCCTCCTGGATCAATGCAGGAGGTGCCCTTATTGAATTTTGTAGTGTCACAACCTGAAAAAGGGAGGCTGGATGAGGTGAGTGGCTTAGGTCCTTTAGACCCAAACACACTCTTTTTAAAACCCTCATCCCATATGAAGGTTGTGAGTGTGGGGAAGAGCAGGAAAATCCCTTTCAAAGAAGGCTCGATGATCAATTTGGGAAATCGTTTTGAAGTTTTGAATGCTCATGAACCAACACTAGATCAAGTGGAGATCAATTCAAGTGATGACAGTTATAGCCAATTTTTAGTGGATATTTTTGAAAGAATTCAAGGGAAAAGTCTTCACAATACTAGAAGGAAAAAAGGGAATAAAGGAAATCGAGATTCAGGGAACTGCATTGTGGTCAAAGGGACGCAAAGATTATTCACACTTGCCTAAACCGATAGAAACTAGGTTGGCTAAGAAGGGTGGAAACAAGGAAAGAAAACCTTTACAGAATGGGGAAAGTGGAGAACAAATAGAGAAAACGTGAATAATTGAAGAAGATGAAGGGGAGTGTTTAAAGCTCATCCTCCCTTCCAAGGAACAAATTCTTGAAAAAATTGTCCGGGATAACGCCTTAAAAGAGGAGATCGAAAGAATTTACGAAAGAAGGTCTAAAGTTTACACCAATGAGGATCAAAAGGAGTGGTTAGACAAACAAGACCAGATTCTGGATCAAGGTTTCAACCAATGTAAAATAAACTCAGGAGAATTCATACAAACTATGGACAGAATGGCTACCCACCTTAAAGAGCTTATCAGAAAGGATCCAGATGCCTAGGTTAGTACTATGCACTGGGAATTATATAGAGTATCATACTCTAATAATCTTAGTCTAGCGTTTAATAAATTTGTGAGCTCTTTCAGCACGTAGTGGTTTCTGTGCTTTGTGAACTTTGGTTTCTCACTTTTCATGAAAGTAAACATTACCTGGATGTGCATGTTCTCAAAACTGTGGGGGTTTTGATCCTAGAGTCATACACTCTATATAATTCCCAGTGCAAAGTACTAACCTAGGTGCATGGGTCCTTGTTGATAAGTTCTTCAAGGTGGGTAGCCATTATGACTATAGTATGTATGAATTCATCATCGTCGTATCGGCTCGGGAGTTCAAAGCGGCGCCTTTGTCTGGTGATGCTTTTCCACCCATGCCTGGATCACAAACAGGTATTGTGCCATGATCTCCTGCATTATCCAAAGCTGTTATCTGTGCGTCGCTGATGGTGTCGATTCTGTCTTTGTTGAAGAGGTAGACAGACCTACGTCTGTTTTATGGACTCTGTAAAGTTCATTACAGCCGTGTACACTCGGATTATATGAAATTTATTATATTGCTATTGATTTTTGAATGTAATATTCTATCATTATAATTGATTTTGGTGAGGATTGATCAAAAAAATAAAACATGATGTACATGGATTATTATCATGGTCTATTTATCTAGATAAATTTAATATAGTCTATTCATTTCAGCTCACTCGTGATTCTGATGTTTAATCATACTCGATATAGCTAGTGGTGACATTTTGAAATAGACAATATATACCACATCAATGAATATATCTGAAATGGTGAATCAAAAAAGACATGGAAACCACAACTCATTCTTATATGATGTATGGGTCATTGTTTTCCCTACAATCAGTGTTCTCATACACTGAGTAAAAAGGTAAGCGATCAGAGTCATGGTTCATGGATACACTATTTACCCAAACCAAACTCACAAACTCTGGTCCTAAGGTAGAACCAACTGCTCAGATACCACTCTGTCATGACCCGTCTCAAAGGGGCAAGTGTCGCAACTTCATAATCCTGCCTCTAATAGTCCAAGGGCTAACGACTATCACCGAGTAGCCATATCAGTGACGTGGGAGGTCTTAGCCTAAAGTACTTGTACTCACACAAACATCTTCAATCTCATACAATGGTGAAATGTAAAATGGCTGATAAATCATGCACACATACATTTAAATTCCACAGCTAGAGTATGACAATAAGTATTGTAAAGTAACACTACTACAAAATAGTCTTTTAACAGTGATGGTCTTTATCAGCACTAGCAAAATGTGCCAATAAAAGGGTTTTTTATCATATCTTTTTTAGCGCTAATAAAGGTCCCAAATAAAATGAAATAATTAAACAAATAAAAAAATAAGTAAATTTAAAAAACTATTAACAATTTTATAAATTAAATAATTATTGATAAAATGAATAAATTTAGTATACATATATATAAATTATAAATATTAATAAATATAATATATTAAATATATAGATATGTAAAATGAAAAAAATAAAATAATTAAAAAAATAAAAAAAAATGAGTAAATTAATAAAAATATTGATCATTTTATTAATTAAATAATTATTGATAAAAATGAATAAATGTAATATACATATATATATATTATAAACATTAATAAATAGTATATATTAAATATAGATGTATAAAATGAATAAATTGTAATAACTAAACAAAAAAATTAAAAATGAATAAATTGTAATAATTAAACAAAAAATTAAAAATGAATGAATTAAAAAAATATTAAAAAAATATTAATGAAACAATTATTAATAAAAATGAATAATTTTGATATATATATACATATATATTAATTATAAATAGTAACAAAATAATATATATTAAATATAAATATAGAAAATGAATAAAATGTAATAATTAAAAACATATTAATGTCTTATTCATTTTTAATGGTTTTTATACAAAGTTATTCATTACTACATTTAATATAGAAATATATTCATATATATTTCTATATATATATATAATATTTTCTAAAATATGATTAATATAATACAAAATATTTATGCTTATATTATATAAATCATATATTTATGGAAAATGGTTTATAATTAAAAATTAATATAATTAAAAATACATACTAGTTACATCAAGAAATGGACATAATTGAATGTTGTTTGGTTTTTCAATTTAACATATATCAAACGTGTGTTACATTGATTTCACATACATGTACCTAATTAATGCATTTTTATATACAATACACACACAGAGAGATTTACGCAATTAATGAAATCGTATATAGAAACACATACACCTAATATTTATGTAATTTATTTAAATTTTAGTATTCATTTTTGAATTTCGTTGTAAAATGCATGATACATTTAATATATTATTTTTTTAATCAGTAAATTTTATTTATTTATTTTTAATATTATTAAAGTTAGGTATTATTTATTCGATTTTAATTTTTTTAATTTTTTAATTTTTAATTTTATTTTTGAATTTAATCATTTTATATTATTTATTTATATATATTTATTTGTTATGTTTTAGTATTTTCAGTATGTATTCATCTTTACTTCAATATATATCCATATTTTTTAATAGTTTATATTTAATTAATAAAATTTATTCATTTTTTCAATATTTTTAAAGTTTAATCATTTTTAATTATTCAATGTCACTCATTTTTAAGATGCATGAATTTAAGATTATATATTCATTAATAATGTTAATATATTTGTAAATAAATATTTACAAATACATATATTTATAAATTTATGTATATTTAATATATTAATATATTTATATATTTATAATTATAAATAAATAAATATTATTATTTTTAAATGTATTTATATAATTATAAATAAATAATTATATATATTTAAATAATTATAAAATTAAAATAAATTTATTTAAATAATGAATATATTTACTACATTTATATTTATATTTATATTTATTTATTAAATATATATATAATTATATAAATATAAATAATGATATAGATATATAAATATTATTTTTTTTAAAGTATTTAAATATTTATAAGTAAATAATTATATATTTAAATAATTATAAAATTAGAATAAATATATTTAAATAATTAATATATTTATTATATTTATGTTTATATTTATGTTTATATTTATATATATTTATTAAATATATATATATATAATTATATAAATATATATAATGATATTTTTTTTATTTAAATTTTTTAGGCTCGAATGGCCTCTTTATTGAAAAATAATAAAAGTGACCGTCGAGGAACTAACAAGATCGCAAAGTGCTACAAAAACAAGTACAGAATACTTTAACCTGCTCTAGAGCGGGTGCTCATACTGTGATGAGGAATGCGTCCACCCCGACCATGAGGGTGTTGTCCCCTCCTCTACATCTTGGCTTGTATCTAAGGTCTATCACTATCATTCAAAGGTACTTCCACATCATTAATATTATTGATTTCAGCTCCTGAAGGATCATCGTTCTTTTTCCCATCATCCTCACTACTGCTGGCAGCAAGCATGTCAAATGAATTGAAAGTACTTACATTACTTTTTAGATTTCTTGTATGATATTGAGATCATCAAATTAGAGGCATAACGGCCACAGGATTAACATCCTCATATCTCACCCTTCGATGATTTTCAGGAGGGTGTTCTGATTGGGTCCCTACAAATGCATTACTTGAATGATTATTGAGGCCACTAGAAAGTGGAATGGGTGTCACCTGCTTAATAGTCTTGGAAACAGAATCCATCTGCTGCTCAGTATTACTTTGTGCATCACCATCCTTTAGAGTGGAAAATAGTGTGAAGCCTATTTTATTCTCCTGTTCAGTGTTCATCTATCCAGATTCTAAACATTGACCTGCTACAGTAGGACTAGTCTCAATATTTCCCAACCTAGAGGCCACTGATTTATCAGTCGCAATGATCAAACTGACCTTGTCATTGTCATCTTCAACCACCTGTTGAGGGCCTTGTGAAACCGATATTGTGTTTCATAAAGGAGTGGTTTTCAAACCGCTAACATTTTCAGCTGTATTATCTAGTATATCAGTGGTCCAACGAGCAAGAATATGGAAATAAACAGAGTCTAATGAATCCTTATTAGATTCAACAGTCTTGGTTGAGTTATATTTTCTATGGGGGACCAAATCCTTACCAGTAGCTATCCCAGGGGAAGCTTTCAATGGAGAAGGGGGAAGTTTCATTTTGTGTTTGAAAGTGCCGGTAACCATCTTATCCTTACCTTTGCGGTGTTTAGAAGATGTTGTTTTTCCTCTTTCCACAATGAGTAATCCACTTCATTTTGAGCAGTGTCTTCTAAGGCAGCTTGGTTGTCATCAGACTCTCCTTCATCTTGATCATCTTTTAAGTCCCTAATTAAGGCATCTTTTAAAGTGAAACTAGTTTCAACCATTAGGGTGTCTACTATGTCAACCCATGAATTACTGGGTTTGATAACTTTTTAAACTGAAGAGACATCCACAGAGGCATTACTTGGATAAACTTCCTTAATCTTATCAACGTCTATGCAACCATTTTTCTGTGGAAGATTCTTAGGAGATAGAGTAATTTTGGACTACCCGTAGGTGGGTTTCAATTCTCCCTGGTCAGAGGCATGAGAAACATCAACTATAGGGAGATTTTCAGGTTGTTGATCAGTAGACTGAAGGACCACATTTTTACTCCTACTTTTATAGTGCTCAAAGGCATGCCCCTTTTGATGATAGCGAGTACAAATGATTTTTTTCCTACAATTATCAATTGCATGACCAATATTTTTACATTCTATCTTTAGATTGATCTCATCTTACAGTGTAGAGAGAAAAACTTTCTCAATCAAAGGAGAACTTAAATCAACTTCGACCAAAACCCTTACAAAGTGACCAAAGCTTACCATTTCAGTATTATTATCCATCTTAATGGGGATTCCAATAGAAGAGGCAATATCAAACAAAATTTCAAGATGCCATAAGACCCAATTTAACTTGTGGATTTTGATCTAGACTTGAGAAAATGTATTTTTAAAGTCAATAATATTGAAATACATATTATAGTCATGAACTCTTAAAGTTCCTAGTGTAATATTAACAGATCCTAGACTCCAAGCATAGTTTTTCAGCTCAATAGAAGGAAATAAGATATGAGAAAAAACCGCATCTGAGAGAGACACATTTAAAGTCTGTAAATCCCCAAATCGAATTTAGATGATCAATTAAATCAGAGAATTTCCAAGGTTTCATACCTTTGGTTATTGTAAGACGGCCAACGAAGGAGTGTTTTCAAAGGTCAATGTGAGTTGCAATGGATCCATCTGAAGCTGAAATGTGAGCAATTGTGGCTTTCTTGAATATTCGTTGTGAAACCCGGTCCCTAGGAAAGGTAAAATAACCATTCAAGAAACTAGAGAAAGACAAAATACCTTTTAGAGCATCATCCTTGCATTTCTTAACTTTCCTTGAGGGAGATTAATTATGGTGTCCAACCAGATGAATCGAGTTGTAAGAGTGAAGGTTGATTCCTCACAGGTGAGCTAGGTCACCATAACCACCAGAGGGTTCCAAGATTAATTTCTACCATTCTTTCATCTCTCCGTATATAATGATATAAATATATTTATAATTATAAAATTGTAATAAATATATTTAAATAATGAATATATTTACTATATTTATATTTATATATATATATACTAAATTAATATTTATATATATTTATTAAATATATATATAATTATATAAATATATAAAATGGTATGAATATGTTTATAATTATAAATAAATAATTATAAATATATTTAAAAATATATTCATTTATAAATATATCTATAAATGTATATTTAATATATTTGTATAATTATATATTTATAGTTATAAATAAAAATATATAATTTTAAAAAAATATTTATATAATTATAAATAAATTATTATATATTTAAATCCTTTATCAGTGCTAAAGTTTTTTCTCTGATAAATATGAATTTTATGATCTCTTCTTTAGCGTTGATAAAGCTGAAGTTTTATGAGCACTTATTAATTTAGCATTAATAAAATGTATCTTTATCAGTGATTTTTAATAAGCGCTAATAAAGGTCTCCCCTATCTATTTAAAAGAACTATAACCATGACTGATTTTGTTGGGATTCTCAAGCTTTCATGGAACTCTCCTGCTATCGGCACTCATCCTCTGTGATCTCTTTGATGAATTAAGACTATAATACAAGGTATGTTATTTTCTCCTCCTCCTCACTCGTTGATTGCTTGTTTGGGTTTTGCAGTTTGCGTTATTGTGGTGTTCTCAACCATGATGAACCCTACTTCTCTTCTCTCATAACTCTAGTCATGATTGATCACTCTCATTCTTTCTCATTGTTTTTATTTTTATCACCACCTTCACTCATGGATCTTTCCATTGTTAGCATTATCTTTGTCACTATCACCACCATCATCATCAACTTCTCATTTTTCTTCATCCTCTACCACTGCTTCTCTTTGATAGTTCTCCATGGTTTTTAATCATAGTTCTGATTTTATTACACATCCAAGGTCTGTTTTATTTGATAAATTTTTTTAGCTTGTGGTTTTCCTGTATGATTTTTTTGATTAATGAGTGTTTTAAATCATGTTTATTTACTTATAAATGGGTGTCTGAGGTATGTTTAGTAGGTGTTATCTTTGACTGAATGGTTATTTAATGAGTTTTATAACAACTAAGGTATGTTTAATTTTCCTGAATGATTATTTAACTGGTGTTATATTTGAGGAATGATTTTTTGATGAATGGG
The DNA here is from genome assembly GCA_963277665.1 of Viscum album. Taxonomy (NCBI): domain Eukaryota; kingdom Viridiplantae; phylum Streptophyta; class Magnoliopsida; order Santalales; family Viscaceae; genus Viscum; species Viscum album. The sequence continues at coordinate 280,012,887 of OY728137.1, forward strand.
TGTCTTGTAAATCTTATAATTCTTTTTAAAAACATTTAAATTATATTTAATTTACTTATTAATATTTCTATAGTATGTAAGGTATCTTTAATTTACCAAATGAGTGTTTATATGACTAATGAATGTTGTTTTCTTGCTTCGTAAATGGGTGTTTTGAAGGTATAACAGATTATAGAGTTTGAATATGGAGTAATGATAATATATATTTAAATGATCATCATGGGAAAGTTTTAATTGTATTGATTGTGTAATTTCAGTATAGGGAATGTTAGTTTATAATTCAGTTTTAATAACACGAGTATAATGTAAGAGTTTTTTAAAGTTATCCCTCGTTTATTTTTCATTCTATAGTTTAATATTTATATACAATTCATCTATAAATTTTTCAACTTAACCCTCATCAAGTACTATAACTATTTCATCAATAAGTGATGAATATGAGGAAATGGTTGATGATTTTTTAGAATTTTCAAAACAGAATATTCCAAAAAATGACTTGTTTTTCTATCTTTGGTTGAAATGTTTAAATATGATCGAGTTGTAAAGTAGACAAATTAAAGATCATTTAATTTATTATGGTTTTAATACATGTTATAGTCCTTGGATTTTTCATGGTGAAATTGGGTATAATTAAAGATCTATTAATGGTAAAGATTACCAGGTTGATAAGTTTGATCAAATTGAAGAAATTATTTTTGATATTAAAGTAGTGGAAATTAATAAGATGTCAATGATCACACACTTATATGGTGATACTAAAAAAACATCATATCTAGGCTGTAGAAAATTTATGGTTTTTTCCCAAATGGCCCAAAGGCCTTCTTTTTATTTTTATTATAGATAATCCCCCTTTTAAGGGTTGAAGGGGAACCCGTACATGACCCGTAGGCCCAAGGCACAAGGCCCGACATGACCCGCAATACATGACCCGAAGGCCCAGAGGCATACCATGCCCATTACATGACCCGTAGGCCCAGACCACTAGAACTTCCCCTCCCCAGCATCTTGAATCATTTATATTCTTAGATCTCCACCTTGAATTGCTGATTATCTAGCATTGCCCCGTACAAAGCTGTATGGTGCCTGGTCCCGATGGCGGCTGCCATACCCTCTCATTATTCCAATCCAGTTAGCTCTACATCTAGTGGTTGCTACTCTTATTGCTTTGATCCGCTTTTTGGGACTGTTTTGTGTTAACTAGGCTACTCCATGGTCTACGTCACCTGAAGGCCCTGTGGCCTGAAGGCCTTTTGATGACCCGAAGGCCCTAGAGACCCGTAGGCCCAAACCTGGGAAATTTATTAGCTAAGGTATTAGGTTGTTTATTAAATCATATCTCATTTCCTTTTATGAGCCAGACTAGGAGATTTCAAGGGAATGATCCCGGTCTAATTATAATATAGAAAACTAAGACCAGTAGTTTGATCTGGTTCCCACTTTTGTAGTTTCGACTCATGTGTCTAAATTAGAAAGAGTGGTTCCCAAACTGAGTAGATCCAATTTTTTGGACCAAACATATGACATATACATTCCTTTATGGATCTTAAAATGATTTGGAACTTATAAAATTTCTAAGTATGAATATATATAAATGAAAGAATATAAATAATTAAATAACACAAGTCCAAACTTTAATTTCATAGAATAAATAATTTTAAAACAAGTAAACTTGTTTAACAAACTTTACACAGTAAAACAAGCATAAATATATAATGTGAACAACATGCATGATGTGGCTTCCATCTCACCGCACCCAGTCTCATGTAAAGAAATTATTAGGTAGTGATGTGCTAAAAGAGATATTAGGGTAATCATATATAATGGAAGTATCCCATATGGGTAGAAAAATGTATGAATTTCCCTATGAATGTTTTTCTTAGGGTAGTGATATAAGGCCCCAGCCTTAAACCTTACTTAATCTTGAGTTATTACAAGATTACACATTGAGTATCTTTTCAGGTTTAGAGTTTTATAGAATTATATCATAAAACTTGCATTACATTCCACATTTAAACAAAGTGGTTACATAAAAGATAGTATTCATTTTTTCCATCAACGGAAACATATTTAAAATAAAACATGGATTATTTCTTGACATTTCCTTAACACTATCATCATATCATGTACCCTTCCCTTGACCTGTGAAAAACATTTCAAAAACTTGGGATGAGAATAAAAATCTCAGTAAGGGATATAAAAATATGGAAAGGAAACATGAGTACATGTATACATAAGAATGAAATCATACTTTACCGATAAAACATAAGCACTTTAACATACCTCATAAAAATCTTGAATAAATCATAGAAATCTTAAGACATAAAGGTAACTTGAGGCATTCATAACATTCTTACGTAAGGAGTAACCCTCTTGGTTACGTTTGGAATACCCATCACAGTATATTCCCTAAATCTCTTCGGAGCAACCTTAACGTTTCACTCCTTCGCGTTACCCAATGCATTGGAGAGCTATATCGGGCTCACCCGCCCTTAGTTTATCACGGAACCACCCATTTTCATAACAATGCCCAAGAACCATAACATAAACGTATCACATAAAACATGCATAAAGGAAACATAACATTTCCACATTTAAATCACAATATAACATTTTAGTATATTTAAATAATTATTCCATTCAAAAAGAAACCATTTCCAAAACCATTTAAAACATTTAATAAAGATATTTTTGAATAAAAGTGTCCCATACCACCTTGAAGATTTTAAAATTTTAAAACATTAATATCCATATAAATAAATCCTTAAAACCATTTTGAAAACATGGATATTAATAAGAACAAATAATTAAAACATTTAAAGTGATATTTTGGTTAAAGGGGTTTTACCAAAATTAGAGACACTTGAATACAATAATTGAGGAATAACATTTAGTCAGAACTTTATAATATCATGAGAATAAATGGATTCATGATATAATATTACAAAGGACAGTATATACACCATATAATAGTGAATTGGTGCATAACAACATTGAACTCTCAATAGAAATTTCAAATGTGATGAAATACCTTATAAAGAAGGTATCCTTAAATTAAGGATAAATCAATCTCAATATTATGTGTGACAAATATAAATACACCCAATATAAGTGGATATTAAGTGTAAAACAATAAAAGGTCATTCACACATATTCAAAAGATGACATATTCAATAACTACATGTTGAACCCAAAGAAATCGAAATTGGGTTAAAAAGTTCCCTTGGTAAAATTCGACAGCCTAACGGCATCACTTCAAAATTCAGAAAATGAGTTGATGAGAGATAAAAAGGGTGTCTCATCACTTGGAAATAAAATTTACATCAATAAGGATATAAAATAACATATCCCAACATAATAGTATGTGAATTAAAATACATAACAAAAGAAGTCTTTTAAAAAGAGGAGGGTGAAAGGTCCCCTTACCGAGTTGGGTAACTTTCGAAACGTACACCCCATGGAAGAAGGGTCATAAAATGAAGATGTGAATACCCATAAATGAAATTATACTACAAAAAGTGTATAATAATGGGCATTACATACACCACTCAAAGGAAATTGTGGCAAATGTAGCATAAATCTCAAGGGAATAAAAGTGAGATGAAAAATCCCTTACGAAAACTCGACAGCCTAACGGCGCCACTTAAAACTTCCAAAATGGATTGATGAGAGGAAATAGGGTCTCTCATCATATGAACATAAAAATTACAGTAAGATTAATATAAAATAACATCCCAATCACAAGAAATATTATCTTAAAATGAATGACATAAAAGGGTGTACTTAAAAAGAAAGAGAGGAGTAGGATCCCTTACCTCGGGTCCGAATGACTCGATCGTTCTTTAACGTCCTGAATAATAAACTTGAGTTAATTTAAAATTTATTAAGAACCGTTTTTTAAGTTCATTATTCCTTTTATATCACTTATTTCTATGTTATAAACATTATGTAATCATTTAAGTTAATAATGTTTGTTTTGTCTATATTTGATTCTTAAGTCGAAAGTGGACTTCTTACAATTACATGTTGTTCGTGTGGTCAAAGGTTCATTATATCCAGAATGATATTAATGATTTGGATATCATATATATCATATATATCCAGAATATACATGTATTTATAATATTACATAATCATTTATAGGTAAGAAATGAAATGCACCGTTCATGGAGACAGTAAGTCGTACGTACGCATGAACGCTCCTTTCATTTCAATGTCATATTAATGGAATTAAAACCAAATGAGAGGTATGTATATTTTAATTCCAGAATTATATTCATCATTTATATGTAACATACATCATATATAATAACTTTAAATCCATCCTTTATAAATCCCACATATGGCATTAACGAATCAAATCACTTTGAGGGGGCGGTAGTCCGCACTTCCTAAAATGAAATTATCGTGTTTACCCACAATGGAAACCATAAAGGTATGACACAAAAGAAAAATACAAAATCTTAAGTAAAACATAAACATATTATATATCATATATAAATATAGTGACATCTTAATGGACACCTTTGAAGGTGTTATATGAGTGTTGAACAATCATCGTTTCGTGCGGCAGAAATTCTCCATCCACAGAAACAGTATGTTCTTTAACCATTAGATGTAGGTGTGTATAGGTGTAGATAGAATTATTCTTATAAAACCATACTAGTATATTGAAGATACTGTATTTTTTACAAAAGAAATTAATAAAAAGAGTTTAGGGGGTTGGAGAAGCAAAATAAAACAAAGGAACACAAGTGAAGACATTACCTTAAAATCAGGTAACTCCCTTTGGTTTGAGATCAAAGGATTCCTTGGGAAGACTTATGCCCAAAGTGAGGCTTCAAGGAGTAAGAGAGGGATGTGGAGAGACAAAATGGGCAGGGTTTGTCCGACTCAAAGGCTTTTCAAGTGTGGGTAAAGAGGTAGAGGTGGGGGCCTTTTATAAGAGGAGAGGAGGGGCACTCTTGGAAAGTAAAGAAATGTTACTTTATTTGAAAATGAGTTTCGGATTTAAAAGGTCCCACATTGATATAATTATAGGATAAGGTGATAAAGGTTCTAAATATACTCATCCAATAGGTCTTTTACAAGTGTACGTAATATTTTTAACATTATATTTGCATTTTATTTAAATCCTTTATTAATGAGGTAATTGTTGCATCATCATGATGTCATAAATAATTTAATTTATTTAATGTCTAAAAATTATAAAAAAATTATCATGATGTAGGAAATCGTTTTAGATTTCCAATAACTATTTATAGTCAAAAATATGACTTGTATAACCCCATGTAAAAATTGTTTTAGTTAAACAACTCATGTTTGTGACATTTTAATTTTAACATTAAATAAAAAGGTATTTATGTCATTTTCCAACCAAAGTGGCTCCATGGGGTCCCCAAGTTGACCCATGGATTTTATTGGTCGTCCATGACTCATCCAATGAGGGTAGGACATGTTTCTAGGTCATTTCATATTATTAAAACATTATTTTTACCTTAAACTACACTAATTACCTCTAATCGCGATTAAAAACTTAATAAGTTACTATTCACCAAAAAATTATTTTAATCCCATTGAACCACATTTTACTTCTTAATGACAACCATGTATTTTGGATTTTTGAAATTCAAAACACAAAGGTGGAAAATTTTCATTTAAACAGAAAATCAGTTTTTATAAGTACCACTTAGTGGTTTCACTATTCATCAAAAATTGAAGTTTTTCAGAAAATTACCAAAAATTCACCCTAAGCTATATTTGATATTCCAAATTCAAAAATGATGTCTATTTTACAAAATTCAAAACATATAAGTTACATTAATTAATTTAACTATTAATTCCCACTGTCAGAGCAAATAGCGTGTTTTTATGAAACAATATCTATTAAAATATTGACACTAGTTTAAGTCCAATTTCAAAGTGAAATTAATTCTAATGACCACTATTGGATTAAATGGTAAAAATATATTCTAATTTCACTTTAAAACCAATTCAAAAGATAATCTAATCATATAAATAAATTAGATTAAAAAGTGGTTTTGAATTAAAATACAACATTTTTCACTATTCATTAAAAAATGAAATTTATCGGAAAGATACCAAAAATTTACACAAAGTAAATTTTTATGTCCCAATTATAAAGAAGAATTTTATTTTGTCAAATATAACACATAAAATTTTCAAAAAGTGGATTTAAAAGAGGTTCGCCATCAAAAGGCGGTTAATCGACCTTCTAAAGAACATTAGAATGTTTACGCTTAAAAATTGAATTCATTCACATTTTTAATCCTAAAACATTTATTGTAAAAAGTAAAAATATTTGACAAACATATATAATCATTTTTTAGTTAGTTCTGTTCATTCTTGACATTACAACGGCTAGGCGTTAACTACCATTTAAAATAATATTATTTTATTATTAGAGTGCAACGTAAGATTCCCAAGAAACTCGTTGTTGCGTATTGGGTACGCCATCGATCATAGCATCCCCTTTAAAGTAATATTAATATTTTATTCACAAATATGGATAAATATAAAAATTTCATATTCTTTATTTACCTGGGGTGTTACAAGTGATGTGCTAAGAGGGATTATATGATCATGTTAGTAGTGATTAGATACGTGGTATAAAATTGAGTATAGTCCCTTAAAACCTAATGGGATGACCTATAAAGGGTAGGATGGATTATTTTATCATATAGCTTAATTTGTATTTAGATTTTAGGTGTGTGAGTGATGAATTAAGGCCTACAGACTATGACGTTATCTAATGAGTGATCATTGAGAAAGATGATAAATTCCTAAGATAACTAATCTTTGAGTATTGTATATTAGAATATGATGGGTATTATGTGAGATCTAGGTATGGTATGTTAGAATGTGAGTTACTATAGACATGTTAGTGATTCATCAAGGGATATGGTGAGGGTGATGTGACATTTGTGTTATTTGTTCTTCTTTATGGTTTTTCAGAGCCAACGAGCTTATACCTGAGTGGTAAGGGCTCCTGCTTGGCATCCAATAGACCCAGGTGAAAAACTGGGTGGAGGATATTTTTTGGGGGCACTGTAGCAGTCACTGTAGCAGTCACGGTAGCAGTACTGTAACGATTACTATTCGGTACTGTATCAGCCAGAACTATTCACCCGATTTGGGCCTTCGGGCCACTAGTTTGGGCCTATGGGTCTCAAGGGCCTTCGGTTCATCAAATGCCTTTGGTCCATAGGTAATTCGGGCCACAGAGACCATGGAGTAGCCCAATTCACATAGAACAGTCCCCAGAAGAGGATCTGAGCAACAAGAGTAGCTTCCACCAGAATCAGAGCTAACCTGGTTGGAAGAATGAGAGGGTATGGCAGCCGCTATCGGGACCAGGCAACGTGCAGCTTTGTTGTAACACCCCAAGATTTCATAGTGTGTTATTTCTTCAAAATAATTCAATAACTTGCACTACACGCAACACCGAGTTCAATCACACCATGACTTACAAAAAAAATCCATTCAAAAGAGGTTATGAATATTATTATCTAAATTTTAATGTTTATATAATCCTTATAATTTTAGAATCCATATTATGAATTTCTTAGATATAATTCAAGAACAAATTCATTTTCAGTATTGCACTTTTATCAACTTTAATAGTGAACCCTTTTTAAATACTATATTTTAAACTTTTTGACTAAATGGGGACATCAAAAATTTAAAATGAAACATCCCAAGCTTCTACGGTACGCTTCTCTTTGAATAATGTGATAGCGTGTGTTGTACGCAACACCGAGTTCTAACAACCAATTAAACTAGCCGTTATGAATAGTAATAACTACTTTTTGAAATTATATATATTTTATATTTCAAAATGGACTTCATTTTTGGATTCAGAATATCAAAATTAGCCTAGGGTGAAATTTTGGTACTTTTCGGATAACTTTTATATTTTGATGAATAGTGAAAATTACTAAATTTTAATTAAAAACAACTTTTTTAATCAAAATAATTAATATTGATAAATTATGAATTTGAGTGGTTTTAAAGTATATTTAGAATATATTTTTATCATTTAATATAATGTTGTTCATTGGACATAATTTTACAATTAAACTGAACATAAACAAGTGTCAATCTTTTGATTGTTATTATCTCTTAAAAACACGCTTTTTGTTTTGACAGCGGGAATTAATTTTAAATTAATTTTTGCCACTTCTGTGTTTTGAATTTAGGAAAATGGATTCCGTATTTGGAATCAGGATGTTCAAATTTTGTAAATAGGTAACTTTTATTTTTATACATTTTGAATAATTACTGCGGTAAATATTTTATTTACCATGGTTAAGGGTAAATCCGGTAAATAAGGGTTAAAAAAATAATATTATAATAATACTAAATTACCCTAAAACGTGTCTTAACCCTATTGGTTGATACATGGTCGACCATGGGCATCTTTGTGTCAATTTGGGGACCCCATGGATCCACTTGTAAGTGATAATGACACTTTATTTTAATTAAGTTAAAATGAATACAAAAATGACACAAGCATATATCTTTTAGCAAAACAATTGTTACATAGGGTTATATATGTTTTATTTTAGATTATAAATATTCATTATAAAGATAAAAAGATTTCCTACATAATGATATTTTATTTATAATTTTTATACATTAAATAATTTATTTTATTTATGACACAATGATGATGCAGTAATTACTATAATAGTGAAAAATTAAAATAATTGATATTATAAATACCCAAATAAATATAATATGAAACTTTTAATGAATTAAACTAATTTTGTAGGATAATATGATATATTAGGATTGATTTAATTGACTTTGTTCAAAGTAATCAATCTGTTATGAGTTTCACAAAAATCAACTATTGAATAGTGTCAAAATTGACATAAAAGAGTTCTTAAAACAAATATTATATTATTAATTGATATTAAATTCCTAAAAATCTAAGGTTCGGCCAAGAGACTTATATCATGATAGGTTCATCATTAATGGATCACTTGGGGGTCTCTTGTATGTATATGGTAAGTTTATTAACCATATAATATAAAAATACAAAGAGACATTGTAAAAGTGAAACTAATTAACTTAGAGTTAATACTTAAAGATAAGGTTAATATAAGTACCAAAACCTGTATAAATTCTATTTGTTGAGTTGTTTTCGACCCATACCCACCTTAACCTTTGAATAATCAACTTTGGAGCCATTATAAACCGAATATGAATTTATTATAAATTAATATTTCTAGCTTTTCCAAAGGTGCCCCTCACCCCTCTTATAAAAGGGCACTCCTCCTTCCCATTTATTCACACCTTCAAAGCCTTTTGGTTCGGCCAAACTCTGCCCAAATACTCTCCCAACATCCCTCAATACAACCTAGAGGCATTAGTTTTATCATAAAGCCAACCTAAGGATCCCTTTTGATCAAATCAAAAGGAAGAACCCGAAGAAGAGGTAATGATTTCACCACCCTTTTCTAAGTTCATTTCTTCTTCCACTTCTTCTTCCTTTGTTGTTACCATTATAAAATAATAAATCCAGTATCATATATATACTGTGATGTTATTATAAATATGGTATAACCATATTCAGTATTCTATCCACCCTTTGAATAACATGTCACCATACGTGCGTACGTACGGCTTACCGTCTCCACGTCGTGGTGTAATTATTATTCAATATAATATTATTTGGATGGGTATAATAATGATGTGTAACTCATGTAAATAATAAATATAACATGTTAATGATTCTGTATATATTATATACAATCCATTTATATATTATTTTAATATCAAAAGAATGATATTGTCGCTCGTGCGTACGTACGGACTACCGTCTCCACGAACGCGATGAGATTCATTCTCCATCGTATCCATTCAAGTATAATTATCATTTGATGATTTAAAAATGATGTTTAAGGACTTGATATCATTCTGGATATGAATAAGATACAACAAACATGGCTTATGTAACAAAACATATAAAAGAAAATGAGTAAGTTAACACCTGAAACGACGATAATTCTAAGATATTATTAACAAATCAATGTTAAAAGATCATATATGATATCATATTAATATATATGATTCTTGTATAATTTAATAACAATTATTTCACCATTATACAGGAGGTTAACCTACCCCAACCAAAGAAAAGTACAAGGTAAGGGTTATTTCACAATCTCTTCATTATCTGAGGTTGTTTATATGTAATAATCTACTGGGATCTCTTTATCATCCACATCCATGTTTCTTAAAAATGTATTTCAAAACATTTTTACTATTTACTAGAGTATGAGTTAAAGTCATTTATACCCTCTTTGACTTTTATAAGTGGTTTATAAAGGAATCTTTCCGTCGTTTTCAAAACAAGGTCCTTTTTAACCTTTTCAACAGAATTAAGGTAAGAATGTTTTTTTTAACTTATACGGCGGGTGCGGATATTTTCCGCCATTATAAAATCTCCAAAGCTTCCCTTACAAGATTATGAGAATATTTTCAAAGAAAATGTTTTATTTTATATGGATCTTAAATGATTTCAAAATAAAAAAGAGATATTTCTTTAAAAAGAATTTTGATTTCATCTATTTCAACATCCTTTGATGGATTTTACGCTTATTTGAAGTTGATTTATTGTGATACAAAACTTCTATATTGAATTGAAGGTTTTGTGGTATGTTTGACTGTGGATGTGCTATTTTTATACCATTCATAGTTTATGGTGAAATTATTGACATTTCGTATGCTAGTTTTAATACGAATGTTTATGTTATGTTTAAACCTTTTCATATGGGAATGCATTGGACTTAATATGTGACGGGTGGAGCCCGCTATAGCTCCTCGATGCATCGGTAGGTCTCATGAGACAAACTAGTGTCTTGGAACAAGGCCTTGACAAAATCTTATTTGTAGTCTTGGCACGAGGCCTTGGCTATGTGGTTATGATAGTCTGGCATTATGCATTCCATCATTATGAAAGTGGTTATTGATTTTGCATGTGATTATTCGATTAGTAGAATAACCATGTGAATAAGTAAATGGCATTACTTCATTTTATTTATTCCATACTATATTAAATGTTCAAGTTTATAAGGCTTTTGTTTTAGTTATACATTGCCTTAAAATGTTTATTCTTATTTATGAAAGTTTCCGCTATATTGTTATCCTTACTGGGCATTTGAGCTCACCCCTTTTCTATGTTTTATTTTTCCCAGGATGTGAAGATGTAAGTTATGAATGACCTTCAGGGATATTATGAGGGGATTATAGTGTGGACTGTGGAAACATTATGTTGTTGTAGTAGTTTTTCATTTTATGATGTAATGTAAAACTTATGAATATATCTAGTGTTTCCAAGGCTACTAAACCAATCGGTCTTTCGAGATTTGATCTTTCTTGTGATCATGCCAATGTTATGTAATAATGCACCGACTCTGGGTAACTGGGGTCGGGGCGTTACAGTTGGTATTAGAGGAAGTTTAGTACAAACCTTGGAAGCTAGATTTAGATAAACTCTGATTAGATCACGTAGACCTAAGATGAACTTTGAGGATTAGTATAGAAGAAATTCCTAGAATTTTGGTATTGTAGAGATTTTGTGAGTTTTCCAAGCAATACATCCCTGTCTGGATACGAGCAGGTAGAGGCGGCTCTGGCACAGATGTACCTAGGGGTAAAACCTGAAAACACCTCTTTGAGCTAGACTCGAACGGGAACTGGTGCACGATAACGGGCCTTGCTGCACTCTTGGTTACGACACTCCCGGGGGATATGCTTAGGATAATTCTCATTTTCTTTACAAACCATTATGAAGGGTTTATGAGTATATACATCCTCAAATGAGACATTTTTATGATTATGGATTATATCCATAAATAATTCAATTTATGTTAAGTGTTTTATAAGTATGGGATTATGTATTTTGATTCATAAACTGATCTAGTGTATTCCATTGTTTAGAAATGGCGCCCAGTAGAAGGAATGAGAACTCCAGAAATGCACATGATCCAAAGAGAAGGAAGGATCATATATTTCATGGTATTAAGCTAGAATTTATAAGAGAAATAGTCTCCCATGTATTATCATCATATGAAGAAATAATATCATGTGTTGATAAGATAAGTAAAGAGTTTACTGAGTCCTATGACTTTGAAGGGAAGCAAGAGAATAAAAGGATAGAAGAGAGAAAGATGGATAAAGGGAAGAGGGAAAAGAAGAATTTTCCCATATGTGGTAACTGTGGAAAGAAACACCCTGGAACTTTCCTGAAAGGAATGGAAGTTTGTTATAAGTGTGGAGGAAAAGGGCACAAAGTACATGACTGCAAGGGTAAGAAAATGGTTTCAAATGTACAATGCTTCATTTGCAAGGAGTTTGGACACTACGCGAACCTATGTCCCAGTCATCAGACTATGCCGCAAATGATGTTATTGGATAATAATCAAGTTATGATACTACCACAGATGAAGAGGAATGATTAGAGTTATTATGTTGATTATATCAATTGAGTTTTGTATCAACAATGTACTTTTTATAATAATTATGGAGTATATAAGGATTGTACTGCAGTACTATTTCATTAAGGACTTGAGATGGTGTGGAACAAAGAAAAGTGACTCAGTAGCAGGTTAAATGTTTGGAAAATATATGGTTGAGAGAAAGATAAACCATAATATGGTTCAGATACCGAGGTGGTGATTTTAGAATAATACATGATTGATTTGGATAAATTATATTGGATATTATTGACTACCTTGAAGCTGATTAATGATTTTTATATTCCATCATTGTTGGGGTTTAAAACATTTTTGGATTAATGAAGTATATCCAGCATTCTATATGGAATAAGGGAACATGAATGTAATCAATAAGGAATATGGTAATACATGATGAAGGTATTCATATGCTATTACGGGGTAAAAAGGATCTATATTATGTTTAACTTCCTTATAAATGTTGGACTGTGAGTTTGGATAGAAGTATTTTGGATAGTTCTAGTTTGGATTATTTTGGATTTCCATAAAAGGACAACCTGGAGGTCGGGCGGCAACCCGTCGCGTCCGGCAAGGCTGCGAGACTTGAACCCGCAACCGAAGGGCGACAAGGGTGTATCACCTACCACTGGCCCACGAGATGTCCTGGATTAAATAATGTAGTTTTTATTAAAATATCTTTTAGATGAATTATAAATTCGTTTATTTTGGAACCCTATACGAATAGTGTAAATAGAATTTTTTTTTTTACATTTTATTATCTTTTAGAGTGAAAGATGAGTATGTGGTAGAAATTTATTAATGGATAAAACTCTAATTATAAAGTAAGTATATCTCCATATGATCTTAGCCAATCTCATAAAAAATTCCTCAATATTAAGAAAAGCAAATTAGAACAAAAATGTTTTCCTAGATGGTACCTTAAATCATCACTAATTTATGGCTTTGGGATTGTTGGCCTTTTCATAGCCATGTTCTCTACCACTCTCCATCAGATAATTGATGGTTAGATTTTCCTTCCATATCCATATTTTCCTACATGGAACCCTGGTATGTGTTATTTTCGGTAATCTTCATACTTTCGACTCTTTATTTTAAATAGAGGCCTCATTAATTCATTTTTCGATGTGGGATTTCAACTAAGATATTTTGAAACGTCAAAAATGTGTTATCCTAATACCCTATGTTTTGTTGAACCGATGGTATTTCAAATCATCATAGATTGATGAATTTAAGGACCTCAATTTTATACTTGTTTGTGATTGATGACCTCAATCACTACCTATAAATATTTACGTTTTTCCTCCAATTATATGTCTCAAATTTCCACCAATGTTCTCCTAATCGAGATCATAATTTGGTGGTGACCCTTTCATTTCTCTTTTACTCATATTAGGACTAAATTTTAGTAACCCAATTTCCGATGTGGGTTTTCCCACAAATATATTTTCTATTTTAAACCTTTTATTTTCGAAGAACAATTTCAAATTGCGAGGACGCAATTTATTGAAGGAGGGGAGAATGTAACACCCCAAGATTTCATAGTGTGTTATTTCTTCAAAATAATTCAATAACTTTCACTACACGCAACACCGAGTTCAATCACACCATGACTTACAAAAAAAATCCATTCAAAAGAGGTTATGAATAGTATTATCTAAATTTTAATGTTTATATAATCCTTATAATTTTAGAATCCATATTATGAGTTTCTTAGATATAATGCAAGAACAAATTCATTTTCAGTATTGCACTTTTATCAACTTTAATAGTGAACCCTTTTTAAATACTATATTTTAAACTTTTTGACTAAATGGGGACATCAAAAATTTAAAATTAAACATCCCAAGCTTCTACGGTACGCTTCTCTTTGAATAATGTGATAGCGTGTGTTGTACGCAACACCGAGTTCTAACAACCAATTAAACTAGCCATTATGAATAGTAATAACTACTTTTTGAAATTATATATATTTTATATTTCAAAATGGACTTCATTTTTGGATTCAGAATATCAAAATTAGCCTAGGGTGAAATTTTGGTACTTTTCGGATAACTTTTATATTTTGATGAATAGTGAAAATTACTAAATTTTAATTAAAAACAACTTTTTTAATCAAAATAATTAATATTGATAAATTATAAATTTGAGTGGTTTTAAAGTATATTTAGAATATATTTTTATCATTTAATATAATGTTGGTCATTGGACATAATTTTACAATTAAACCGAACATAAACAAGTGTCAATCTTTTGATTGTTGTTATCTCTTAAAAACACGCTTTTTGTTTTGACAGCGGGAATTAATTTTAAATTAATTTCTGCCACTTCTGTGTTTTGAATTTAGGAAAATTGATTCCATATTTGGAATCAGGATGTTCAAATTGTGTAAATAGGTAACTTTTATTTTTAGACATTTTGAATAATTACTGCGGTAAATATTTTATTTACCATGGTTAAGGGTAAATCCGGTAAATAAGGGTTAAAAAAATAATATTATAATAATACTAAATTACCCTAAAACGTGTCTTAACCCTATTGGTTGATACATGGTCGACCATGGGCATCTTTGTGTCAATTTGGGGACCCCATGGATCCACTTGTAAGTGATAATGACACTTTATTTTAATTAAGTTAAAATGAATACAAAAATGACACAAGCATATATCTTTTAGAAAAACAATTGTTACATAGGGTTATATATGTTGGATTTTAGATTATAAATATTCATTAGAAAGATAAAAAGATTTCCTACATAATGATATTTTATTTATAATTTTTATACATTAAATAATTTATTTTATTTATGACACAATGATGATGCAGTAATTACTATAATAGTGAAAAATTAAAATAATTGATATTATAAATACCCAAATAAATATAATATGAAACTTTTAATGAATTAAACTAATTTTGTAGGATAATATGATATATTAGGATTGATTTAATTGACTTTGTTCAAAGTAATCAATCTGTTATGAGTTTCACAAAAATCAACTATTGAATAGTGTCAAAATTGACATAAAAGAGTTCTTAAAACAAATATTATTTTATTAATTGATATTAAATTCCTAAAAATCTAAGGTTCGTCCAAGAGACTTATATCATGATAGGTTCATCATTAATGGACCACTTGGGGGGTCTCTTGTATGTATATGGTAAGTTTATTAACCATATAATATAAAAATACAAAGAGACATTGTAAAAGTGAAACTAATTAACTTAGAGTTAATACTTAAAGATAAGGTTAATATAAGTACCCAAACCTGTCTAAATTCTATTGGTTGAGTTTTTTTCGACCCATCCCCACATTAACCTTTTTATAATCAACTTTGGAGCCATTAGAAACCGAATATGAATTTATTATAAATTAATATTTCTAGATTTTCCAAAGGTGCCCCTCACCCCTCTTATAAAAGGCCACTCCTCCTTCCCATTTCTTCACACCTTCAAAGCCTTTTGGTTCGGCCAAACTCTGCCCAAATACTCTCCCAACATCCCTCACTACAACCTAGAGGCCTTAGTTTTATCATAAAGCCAACCTAAGGATCCCTTTTGATCAAATCAAAAGGAAGAACCCGAAGAAGAGGTAATGATTTCACCACCCTTTTCTAAGTTCATTTCTTCTTCCACTTCTTCTTCCTTTGTTGTTACCATTCTAAAATAATAAATCCAGTATCATATATATACTGTGATGTTATTATAAATATGGTACAACCATATTCAGTATTCTATCCACCCTTTGAATAACATGTCACCATACGTGCGTACGTACGGCTTACCGTCTCCACGTCGTGGTGTAATTATTATTCAATATAATATTATTTGGATGGGTATAATAATGATGTGTAACTCATGTAAATAATAAATATAACATGTTAATGATTCTGTATATATTATATACAATCCATTTATATATTATTTTAATATCAAAAGAATGATATTGTCGCTCGTGCGTACGTACGGACTACCGTCTCCACGAACGCGATGAGATTCATTCTCCATCGTATCCATTCAAGTATAATTATCATTTGATGATTTAAAAATGATGTTTAAGGACTTGATATCATTCTGGATATGAATAAGATACAACAAACATGTCTTATGTAACAAAACATATAAAAGAAAATGAGTAAGTTAACACCTGAAACGACGATAATTCTAAGATATTATTAACAAATCAATGTTAAAAGATCATATATGATATCATATTAATATATATGATTCTTGTATAATTTAATAACAATTATTTCACCATTATACAGGAGGTTAACCTACCCCAACCAAAGAAAAGTACAAGGTAAGGGTTATTCACAATCTCTTCATTATCCGAGGTTGTTTATATGTAATAATCTACTGGGATCTCTTTATCATCCACATCCATGTTTCTTAAAAATGTATTTCAAAACATTTTTACTATTTACTAGAGTATGAGTTAAAGTCATTTATACCCTCTTTGACTTTTATAAGTGGTTTATAAAGGAATCTTTCCATCGTTTTCAAAACAAGGTCCTTTTTAACCTTTTCGACAGAATTAAGGTAAGAATGTTTTTTTTAACTTATACGGCGGGTGCGGATATTTTCCGCCATTATAAAATCTTCAAAGCTTCCCTTACAAGATTATGAGAATATTTTCAAAGAAAATGTTTTATTTTATATGGATCTTAAATTATTTCAAAATAAAAAGAGATATTTCTTTAAAAAGAATTTTGATTTCATCTATGTCAACATCCTTTGATGGATTTTACGCTTATTTGAAGTTGATTTATTGTGATACAAAACTTCTATATTGTATTGAAGGTTTTGTGGTATGTTTGACTGTGGATGTGCTATTTTTATACCATTCATAGTTTATGGTGAAATTATTGACATTTCGTATGCTAGTTTTAATACGAATGTTTATGTTATGTTTAAACCTTTTCATATGGGAATGCATTGGACTTAATATGTGACGGGTGGAGCCCGCTATAGCTCCTCGATGCATCGGTAGGTCTCATGAGACAAACTAGTGTCTTGGCACAAGGCCTTGACAAAATCTTATTTTTAGTCTTGGCACGAGGCCTTGGCTATGTGGTTATGATAGTCTGGCATTATGCATTCCATCATTATGAAAGTGGTTATTGATTTTGCATGTGATTATTAGATTAGTAGAATAACCATGTGAATAAGTAAATGGAATTAATTAATTTTATTTATTCCATACTATATTAAATGTTCAAGTTTATAAGGCTTTTGTTTTATTTATACATTGCCTTAAAATGTTTATTCTTATTTGTGAAAGTTTCTGCTATATTGTTATCCTTACTGGGCATTTGAGCTCACCCCTTTTCTATGTTTTATTTTTCCCAGGATGTGAAGATGTAAGTTATGAATGACCTTCAGGGATATTATGAGGGGATTATAGTGTGGACTGTGGAAACATTATGTTTTTGTAGTAGTTTTTCATTTTATGATGTAATGTAAAACTTATGAATATATCTAGTGTTTCCAAGGCTACTAAACCAATCGGTCTTTCGAGATTTGATCTTTCTTGTGATCATGCCAATGTTATGTAATAATGCACCGACTCTGGGTAACTGGGGTCGGGGCGTTACATTTGTACAGGTCAATGCTAGCCGATTAGTAATGCAAGGTGGGGAGCTAGGTGATCAATGAAGCATAAGCTGGGGAGGGGCATTTCTAGTGGGTTGGGCCTACAGGACATGTAATGGGCATGGTATGCCTCTAGGCCTTCAGGTCATGTATTGCGGGTCACTCAGGCCTTGTGCCTTGGGCCTACGGGTCATGTACGGATTCCCCTTCAACCCTTAAAATGGGGATTATCCATAATAAAATAAAAAATAAGGCCTTCAGGCCATTTGGGTTATGGTTTTTTAGAAGATAGGTTTAACTCATGTATTGTGGAACCCCTTATGTGGTTATTTCCTAACGAAACCAATTATGTTAATACTTACCCATATTTTAAATTCACTTCCTAAAAAAATGGCTATGTTATACCCATTTCATGATTTGGATACAATAAGTACATGTAATGGTTATCCCTAAGGGATAGTCTTGGATGCCAAGGGTCTGAGGTTGAATCTCATGTTACTTGTGATGTAGTTATTTCTAGAGGGAGATAAATAATTTTTGATCCTCATATGATTCAAATGTTAACCTCCTATTAGTGAAATGATTTGAATGTCATGGAACAGCCATGTTATAAACTTATGGTATGATTAGTATAATTAACTGGTATAAAATGAAGTAGGTGCATTTGACTATCATGGTGACCTGGTTAGTACACAATGACTTGACTTACATGTGTATTTTGAGTGTTTCTACTTTGAATATATACTCAAATATATGAATTGTTGTATATTTTAGGGGCCCTTTTAGTATTTAGTTTTTTATTTTTATACTCACACCATGCACATGAACCTCAGTGGATATAGAGCTCTTATATTTGAGATACAGGTGAGGGAAAAGGACTAGTAACATAGATTGGAGTTAGTGCAGCTCAGCGGGGATGAGTTGATGTTCTCATGGTAGTGTCAAGGACCTTTTAGAGTTTTGAGATGAGATTTGAAATTTTAAATTAAGATGTGGTAATTTAAAAGGTTTTAAGAAGACAATTTTCATCCTCACCAACTTCATCTCTTGAACAGTTATTATTTCATTTTGTTTCTTGAGACTCATCCCTCATATCTTCTATGTTGCTTTAACTACTATGAGCAGTATTCGTCCAAAATGATCATCATTACCCATTATGGGATGACTACTACTCAGAGTAGTTCAAGAAACATAGGTGCATGTCCATAAGATATGAAGGATGAGTCTCAAACAACAAAATTCAATAATAACTCTTTAGGAGTTGAATCTGATGAAGATGAAAATTGTTTATAACCTTCACCTTTGGATGAATTCATATGATAATACCTATCATAGTGGGGTAATTCTTTTCTTAAATTCAATTACTCATTTCCTTAAAAATGGATGAACGTTAATCATTTGACAAAGTAGTATGAAGATGGAGTTAAAGAGTTCACTGAGTTTGCAATAGAGCGTGCATACGACCCTTCTCAAATCCTTTTCCCGTGTTTAAGTTGTTGTTATTCAAGACAAATTAAATGTTTGACTCCTCAGGCAGACAATGTTTTATGCACATGATGATGTTACCAATCCCAAGGAAGAATAGACTATTGATTCTAAAACTATAGAATTGTTAGGGGATTAAAAACATATTGATGAAAAAAATAAGAACGACATAGAATCACAGTGTTTAATAAAATTATCAAGGCAAGAAGTAAGGGTATAAAATTTTAGGTTGGTTGGAATCAATGTGGCAAACATTTTGACCCCAAAAATTCAATATTAATTAGTTATATTGGGGTCACAATGAAGATGAATATTCCAATTTATATTGATTAGTGATGCCACATCTAGCCTGTAACAAAAGAAACCCTTTATAAAGATATAAAGGTAATGTTAGGATATAATTTTTCTATTTTATCAAAAAATTATATAATGAAACCTTTATTTAATTTTCATTATTCCTTGTAGAGTTCATTTATTTTTGAATATTTCCATAATAAATTTGTTAATTTCCTCTATAAAACCCCATAGAGGATTCCAAACTCTTCTTACTTAGTTGTATCTTAGGGATGTTGAGGGGAAAGTAAATCCCCACCTGCCAGTTAGTTATGCACATATTATAAATTAGGAAACATGGAATGATTTCATCAGTCTTTGTGATAAGAAATTATTTTAGGTGCATTTCAGTCGATAATATATTATTTAACATTATTTATTTTATCTAATTTGATTCAAAAAAAATAATTTATGAAATAGAAAAGGAGTTCTGAAAATAAAGAACATGCATCAAAACCAATGTACCCCTATCACAAAGTAAGGATGGGGTATGCTTCATAATATAATAAATTGGTGTGTATTTTAAATCAACAATAGAAGTTTTATGTGATATAAAACAACATATGTTCCTTTGTTTATATTCAGATTGGTGAATCAAATCTGAATCCACTTCCATCACGTGTCATGTGCTATGGAAGGAGGCACCCATAAATAAGGAGGGTAAACTAGTTTATGAAAACACAAAAGAATTATAGGAAATATATGTAAGTATGAAATAATATTAATTCATTATAATTTATATTATTATTACATAAAAACATATATTTATGTTCATATTTTTTTATATGTTTTAGACACAATAATCAATAGCGACCGTACCAGATAAATTCTACTTTTAGTATCTTCGAAGAGATTAGAACAATATGGTCACATTATAGGATTAGATTTTGGATTATCTCCTTGAACATATTTAAAGAAGATAAAATACATGAAGATACATATAGGATGGTGAAAGGATTCTGGGTGTAAATAGATACTTTGAAAGATATTATTGCCTGGTTTTTTTTGGCGAACCAATGTATGAGAAAGGATCAAAATGAAACAACAGTGTAACAAAGAACCACACATGAACCAAATGACCTCACTAGATTTGAATCTATTCATTCACCTTAACTACATACCTTTCCTGAGATAATCAATTTTTTCTTTACTCTTTCTCCTAAACATGAATCAAATAACTTTCAATAACTTTATATTACTAAAATTTTACAGCGTACAATTATATGTGATTCTAATCTATCAACACCCATGAACCACCTTGTTGTAAGGGGTACAGTGTATAATATCATGGTAGATAAGATGCACCTAAAATAACTCACAAAAGATCACATTGGAGTGGGTATTGAGGTAGCTCATGAGCCAACTACTGAGTTGCATATTTCACTTTATGATCCAAATATTAGAATGGTCAATGATACTATTGGAACTTTAATAGCATGTCCATATAATATTATAAAGATACATGAGTTATGTCTTTAATAAAAAAATCACATGAAAAACCTATAATAGTTGGTGAAAAAAAGTCTGAAGTGATGTATGATATTATAGATAGATAAAGCAATAGGGAAACAGAAGGTCGAATCAAGATAATCTAGTGAATCAACAAAGAAATCAAAATGACCTTTCGAGAGTACCTTCTCCCTGCCAATTATAGAGTAACATTTTTAATAATTACAACTTCATAAAGAGACCACATTTAAATATGAAAATATGTCTTACATCCCATTTGAAAAAGAAATATATGGAACTTTCATGATAGATTTTATTGGTCTCAAGAGTATAAATGATATTCTCAGTCATGAATGGTTGGGAGTCTCAATTTTGAATACATGCATAAGGTATATTTTCATAATAAATTTATCCAAATATTGATCTAATAACTTTATTAAAGTTAATAACTATTCATATTTTTTACCAGCATTTATATTATTACTATATAAAGGGAAAATCGTGTGGAGAATGATTTGGATTCATTGATCCCTGTATCATTTCTATAGAAAAACTTACTTTGGATAAGGATAAATTTAAGAAGAAAAAATATGAGCCACTTGAAGCATTTGAGAAAAAATAGATGATAAACTATTTTTGATGCCTAAAATACATAATTAAAACTCTACAATCTAATCTCATAAAATATATTTTTATTTTTTTCATTACTTACTTGTTTTTGTTTTTTTAGGTAGCGCTAGATTCTAATCGTAGTCAATCTGGATACCTCAAATATTTATTTTCTGGATCCAATGCATGGATATCCAACAAACCAACCACACATGATGTTTATTATAAATTTTTAATACACTACAATCAATATTTTATAGATAAAATTTGAATTATATGTTTCATTCTGTGTTTTAATAAGAATTTTATTATGATAGTGCGGTCTCTAAATATAGGCTAAATCATGAAATGAAATCATATCTTAACATAAAAATCCTATGGATTACTATAAATGGAAACACATTAAGGTATATATAAAAAATATTTAACTATCAAAACATATTTCAAAACAATTTACATATTTTATTCAGTGTTTATGTAGTGTCTGAAGCAAGATAATGAAAACAATTGTGGATATTATGTTATCAAATTTATGAGTGAGATCATAAACCATCAAAAGACCAGCATCCCTGAACAGGTAATTTCTGAAGGTAATTACAATTTCATTAAAAATATTTACTAATCATTTATTTTTCTATATTTTCTCCGTACTATCAATATTTCCAACAACCTTCATACTCAAAAGAAGAAGTAAATTTGTTTAGAGATGAGTAGACAATGTACATGATGTCAGAATGTTTTATGACAACAAATTTAGGTGATTACCTTCTATTTTTATGATCTAATATGGGCTATGACATTAGAAATATATTTGGGGTGTGAATAATTAGTGTCAGAATTCTTATATATTATTTTTGATCTGTTTCTAAAGGAGAAGTATAATGGAGGAAATCAATTTTTTTAGAAGCATTGACCTGAAAACAATAAAATTGGTGGGAAATGGTGAAGTCATAGGTGGAGGCAGAGGTGGATTCAGAGACCAAGGTGGAGGAGGAGTTAGAGGCAGAGAACGAGTTAGAGGAGGAGATGAAGCACTAACTTGAAAATAATAAAATTGTTGGTCAATGGAGTAGAATGGGGATCATACCAAGGTTGTGTTTAAGAAAAGTTGTTCAAAATTGTTCATAACACTTTTCAATTAAGATAAGATCCATTGTGAAATTTTTTCAGGTTTTTTATTGAAAAAAATGTTTTTCACCACTTGTTTAAGTGATTTTGTATAGGAATTTAAGTAGATGGATTTTTTCAGAAACAAAACAAACACCTCTTGTTTTTTTCAAAATGATTATCATAGGATAAAATTTTTATTAGCACATTCCAAATAATATAAAATATTACTAAAGTGTGAAAGAAACCCCTCACCAAGAAAAAACTGAACAACAAAAACAAAATAGATGAAATTGGTTACCCATGGATCCTCTACACTATAAATAAAGGGTCTTATTAGTGGATCTAATAGTCACTTGAGAGTCATAAACCACTAATCCATTCATCAAATAGGTTTATAATCTATCTCAAATGTTGGAATAAATATGTGTGTAATCAACCACCAAATCCATCAAGTGTATGAGAGAACTATTAGAGGACAACCATCATTGAGAGATCATGGTCATTAGGGAGGGCTGGTGTCAAGTGAAACATGAAATCAAATGAAATAAGATGATTTATGAAGAAACCCCTAAAAATGAAAAACCCACTTCAAATGAAATCATGAAGCACCAAAAATCCAAACAAAACCCCCTTTGAAAATGAAGCTAGTAGCTTGATCCAAAATCATTAAAAAATAAAATACAAAATTACATTGACTAAATCATCAATTTTCATAAAAGAACAATACAATGGTTTCACTTTGGTGGGTGGTGGAATTATTTGGCATATTAGATAATCAATTGGATGCATGATATAATATCAAAAATGCTTTTGAAATCCATACAAGTAACATTCATTATGCATGTGCACATTCATTATGTAAAATTATTCATGTTCACAAGCTCATTAACAAAAAACTCATCATCGTTATCAATAAAAAATACATTATAATAGGGATATTCCCATTTTTATGAACATATAATGATGATGTTATGTTATATTTTATCATTACCTATAATATTGAAAAGGATATACTAATTTATAGCACAATCCATGTAGACTTAATAGATTCACTAGATTTTAGTGTTATTTGGATGCTATAAAAGGATATACATATGTTTAATACTGCCAAAAAGGGTTAAATAATTTATAATGTAGTTTTATTCTTCTGAAAATACATAATGGTTCACATTGAATTTTTTTCCATTAAATAAGGTAAATGGTTTATCATGGAGTTTTTACTCTCTATGATACTGAAAGGGAAAGATAGATTTTATTATGTTCCATAAAAACTCATATTTAAATATTTATTTTAGTTCAATCAATGAATGATAATAGTTTTTCACTAATGGTTAATGTTTTCTAGGAATAAATGAATTCATCAACAAGGATGATTCGCTCCTATACTATGATCACAGACTCAATAAGGATGATTTACTCATAATGATACAATTTTCTTTTTATTATCTAATGAATTTAATATTCTAGGTTATCAAAATGAAATATTGTTAGATGACTGAGAGTTTTGAATTCACTATAGAATAAAAAGACATGGTGGAATCAACCATACCTCAAAGAAATACACAGTGTACCCAGTATGACTCAAATTGTGTGGTTTTAGTTTAAAATTGACATTTTATTAACGTATTGTTTCATATTTATGTTTAATTTATTTATTTATAATATTACTAACATAAGATTTTTTTATTATACAGGTGGATTATTGTTCTTGATTTGGGGTGGTTTTTTCAAATCTACTCATGCTCGTGAGAGATTGGACTTCTAGGCTGCAACTGAGATAACAACAAGGAAATGGGTCAATAATGTATACAACCATCATGAAAACTAAGAAAATAGGATCATATTTTCTTAATAATTTAGGATAATGATTCATAAGTTATTTTTGATGTGTAGTAATTAGTCTCATGTCAAATCAATACATTATATGACTGGTATGACTCAAAGTTCATGTTTTGAGTTTAAAATTAAATTTTAGTAAAAAACATAAGCGATGTACTCAAAACCAAGAAAATGAATTTGGATTGTTTCTATATTTTATAAAAATTATCCATAAGTCATTTGGGGCATGTACAAATTAGTTTTACCTAAATCTGACGCATGGTGTGACCAGTATGACTCCAAGTGCATCTTTTTATTTAAAATTCATATTAATTTTAGTAAAAAAGAAAATTGATATACTCAAAACCAAAAAAAAAAGAATTAGGGTTGTTTTGATACTTTAGTAAAACAATCTTTAAGTCATTTTTGATGTATAGTAATCAAATTCACCTCCATTAGATATACAGTGTGCTCAGTATGACTCAAAGTTTCTGCTATCGGTTTAAAATTGACATTTAAGTTAAAAAAGCGTCTCTCAATGAAATCCAATAAAACAAGATCATATTGTCTTGATAATTTATTAAAACAATTCTTAATTCATTTTTTATGTGTAAGAATCATTATCACATCAAACTGATACACGATATGACCGGTATGACTCAAAGTGTGTGTTTCCTATTTGAAATGACATCTTAGTAAAAAAACATAAGTAACATACTCAAAAAGAAGAAAACACATTTGGATTGTTTTAATACTTTATAAAAATGATCCATAAGTAATTTGGGATGTATAGGAATTATATTCACCTCAATCTGAAGCACGGTGTGACCGGTATGACTTCAAGTGCTTCTTTTTATTTAAAATTGACATTAATTTTAGTAAAAAAGACAACTCATATACTCAAAACTAATAAAAAGAATTTGGATTGTTTTTATAATTTATAAAAATGATCCGTAAGTAATTTTTGAAGTGTAAGAATCAGTCATACCTCAATCTGATACACGATGTATCCGATATGAGTCAAAGTGTCCTTTATCATTTTAAAATTAACATTCAAGTTCAAAAAGTGTTACTCGTTAAAAACTAAGAAAGAGAAATTAAATTATCTTGATAATTTAGGAAAATTATTCATAATCCTTTTGTGACATGAAAAAATTGTTCTTATATCAAATTGTCACATGAAGTGATCGGTATGACTCAAAGTGTGTGTTTCCAGTTTAAAATAACATTTTAGTAAAAAACACAAGTGACGTACTCAAAACATAGAAAATGAATTTGGATTTTTTTTATACTTTATAAAAATTATCCATAAGTCATTTGGGATGTTTAGGAATCATTTTCACCTCAATTCAATGCACAGTATGACCGATATGACTCCAAATGTGTCTTTTTATTTAAAACTGACAACAATTTTAGTAAAAAAAGACAACTGATATAATCAAAACTGAGAAAAAAAATTCATATTGTTTTTATACTTTATTAAAATGATACATAAGTTATTTTTTGATGTGTATGAATCAGTCGAACCTCAATTTGATACATGATGTGCCCATCATGACTCAAAGTGTTTGTTATCAGTTTAAAATTTACATTTTAGTTCAAAAAGTGTCACTCAATGAAAACCAAGAAAACACACTCGAATTGTCTTGATAATTTAGGAAAAAAATTAATAATTTATTTTTTATGTGTATGAATTATTCTCATGTCAAACTGACACATGATGTGACCGGTGTGACTCAAAGTGTGTGTTTCCAGTTTAAAAGGACTTTTTAGTAAACAATACAAGTGACGTACTCAAAATAAAAAAACATATTTGGATTGTTTTGATAATTTTTGAAAATAGATCTATAAGTCATTGGGACTTGTAGGAATCATTCGTACCTCAATATGATGCATTGTGTGACCAGTATGACTCCAAGTGTGTATTTTTATTTAAAATTGATATTAATTATAGTAAAAAAGACAACCGACATACTAAAAAACAAGAAAAAAACATTCATATTGTTTTGATACTTTAAGAAAATTATTAACAATTCATTTTTTATGTATAAGAATCATCCTCTCATTAATTTTATACATGATGTTACCAGCAAGACTCATAGTGTCTGTTATCAGTTTAAAACTGACATTTTAGTTCAAAAAGTGTCACTCATTGAAAACCAATAAAACACTCTTGGATTTTCTTGATAATTTATTAAAATGATTCATAATTAATTTGAGAGATGTATGAATCATTCTCACATAAAACTCACACACGACATGACCGATATGACTAAAATTTTGTGTTTCCAGTTTAAAATGACATTTTAGAAAAAAATGCAAGTAATGTACTCAAAACCAAGAAAACACATTCGTATTATTTTTATACTTTAGTAAAATAATTCATGTGTCATTTGGGATGTGTATGAATCATCTGTACCTCAATCTGACTCATGGTGTGACTGATATGACTCTAAGTGTCTCTTTTTATTTAAAATTGATATTAATTTTAGTAAAAAGGACAACTAAAATACTCAAAACCAAAAAAAACACATTCAAATTAGTTTGATACATTAGGAAAATGATCCATAAGTCATTTTTGATGTATAAGAATCATCCATACCTCAAACGGATACACGATGTTCCCGGCATGACTCAAAGTGTTCATTATTAATTTAAAATGACATTTTATTTCAAAACGTGTCACTCACTGAAAATCAAGAAAATGCACTTGGATTTTCTTGATAATTTATTAAAATAATTAATAAGTCATCTTTGATGTTTAAGAATCATTTTCACATCAAACTGATGCATGATGGGACTAATATGACTCAAAATGCATGTTTCTAGTTTAAAATTACATTTTAGTAAAAGACACAAGTGACATGCTCAAAACTAATAAAACTCATTCGTATTATTTTGATACTTCGAGAAAATGACCCATAAGTCATTTTTTAGGTGTAGAAATCATATGTACCTCAATCTAAAACACATTATGACTAGTATTACTCTAAGTGCTTATTTTTAATTAAAATTGACATTAATTTTAGTAAAAAAGACAACTAACAAACTCAAAACCAAGAAAATTCATTTGGATTGTTTTGATACTTTAGGAAAAAATCATAAGTTATTTTTGATGTGTAGGAATCATCCTCACCTCAATATGATATACAATGTTCTCGGCATGACTCAAAGTGTCATTTATCAGTTTAAAATTGACATTTTAGTTCAAAAAGTGTCACTAAATTAAAACATAGAAAACACACTTGGATTGTCTTTATAAATTATAAAAATGATTCATAAGTCATTTTTGATGTGTATGAATCAGTCTCTCATCAAACTAACACATGATGTGACCGGTATGACTCAAAGTATGTGTTTCTAATTTAAAATGAAATTTTAGTAAAAAAAAATTGACATACTCAAAACCAATAAAAACACATTAAGATTGTTTTGATAATTTATTAAAATGATCCATAAGTCATTTGGGATGTGTAGGAATCTACCTCACCTCAATCTGATGCATAGTGTGACTGGTATGACTCCAAGTGCATCTTTTTATTTAAAATAAACAATGATTTTAGTAAAAAGACAACTGACATACTCAAAACTGAGAAAAAACATTCATATTATTTTGATACTTTAGGAAAAATATTCATAAGTCATTTTTTACATATAGGAATCAGCTTCACCTCAAACTGATACACAAAGTACCCGACATGACTCAAAGTGTTTGTTATCAGTTTAAAATTAACATTTCAGTTCAAAAAGTTTCAATCACTGAAAACCAAGAAAACACACTTGGATAATATTTATAATTTAGTAAAATTATTTAGAAGTCATTTTTGACATATAGGAATTAGTCTCATGTCAAACTGACACACGATATTACCGGTATGACTCAAAGTGTGTGTTTCCTATTTAAAATGACGTTTTAGTAAAAAACACAAGTGATTTTATCAAAACTAATAAAAAACATTCGTATTGTTTTAATACTTTAATAAAAATATCCATAAGTCATTTGGGACATGTAGGAATCAGTTTCACCTCAATCTGATGCATGGTGTGACCGGTATGACTCCAAGTGCATCTCTTTATTTAAAATTGACATTAATTTTAGTAAAAAGGAAAACTGATATACTCAAAATTGATAAAATATGTTCAAATTCTTTTGATACTTTAGGACATAGATCCATAATTCATTATTTATATGTAGGAATTAGTCGTACCTCAATCTGATACACTATGTGCCCGACATAACTCAAAGTGTTTGTTATCAATTTAAAATTAACATTTTAGTTCAAAAAGTGTCACTCACTAAAAACTAAAAAAACACTCATATTGTCTTGATAATTTAATAAAAAAATTCATAATTAATTTATGGAATTTCTGAATCATTTTTATGTCAAACCAACACACAATGTGACTCGTATGACTCAAAGTGCATGTTTCCAGTTTAAAATGACATTTTAGTAAAAAAATTGACTTACTCAAGACCAAGTAAATGGATTAATATTGTTTTTATACTTTATTATAATGATACATAAGTCATTTGGTACATGTATAAATCATACACACCTTAATCTGATGCATGGTGTGATCGGTATGACTCCAAGTGTGTCTTTTTTATTTAAAATTGACATTAATTTTAGTAAAAAGACAACTGACATAATCAAAACCAAGAAAATGCATTCAGATTTTTTGATACTTTATTAAAATTATCCATAAGTAATTTTTTATGTTTATTAATCAGCATCACCTCAATATGATACACAATGTACCAGACATGACTCAAAGTGTCTGTATCAGTTTAAAATTTACATTTTAGTTTGAAAAGTTTCACTCACTGAAAACTGAGTAAATGTGATTGGATTGTCTTGATATTTTAGGAAAATTATTCATGAGTAATTTTTTATGTTTAATAATCATTCTCACATCAAATTGACACATGATTCTATTGGTATAAATCAAAGTGCATGTTTCCAGTTTAAAATGTCATTTTAGTAAAAAAACACAGGTGACGTACTCAAAACTGAGAAAACGCATTAAGATTATTTTGATACCTTAGTAAAATAATCCATAAGTCATTTAGGATATTTAGGAATTAGTATCAACTCAATCAGATGCATTGTGTGACTGGTATGACTCCAAGTATGTCTTTTTATTTAAAATTGACATTAATTTTTGTAAAAAAGACAATGGACATGCTCAAAACTGAGCAAACGCATTTGGATTCTTTTGATACTTTAGGAAAATGACCCATAAGTAATTTTTTACATGTAGTATCATCTTGACCTCAATCCTATACATTATGAGTTCTTCATGACTCAAAGTGTCTGCTATCAGTTTAAAATTGATATTTTAGTTCAAAAAGTGTCACTCACTAAAAACTGAGAAAACAAGTTTGGGTTGTTTTGATAATTTAGAAAAATAATTCATAATTCATTTGTAACATTTTGGAATCAGTATCATGTCAAACTAACACATGATGTGACCTGTATGACTCAAATTGTGTGTTTCTAGTTTAAAATGACATTTTAGTAAAAAACACAAGTGACGTACTCAAAACTGAGAAAATTCATTCGGATTGTTTTTATACTTTATAAAAATGATCCATAAGTCATTTGGGAAATGTAGGAATAATTCGAACCTCGATATGATGCATGGTGTGACCGATATGAATCAAAGTGTATCTTTTAAATATATAAGTGTCATTTTAGATTAAAACGTGCATCACATCACCAAAACTGAGAAAATGAGACTAGATTGTTTTATCATAATTCTATCAACTATTTATTTTCATAGAGATAATGTTTAAAGAAGAATCAACTGCAACTCAATCTGATACACAGTGTTCCTGGTATGACTCAAAGTTTAGTTTAAAATTAACATTTTTTGTTTAATTTATTTCTTTATATTATTACTAACATAAGAATTGTTTTCTTATATAGGTGGTTTCTTTTGATCGAACAGGGTTGTTTTTTCTTTTATACAGGTGCATTATTTGGCTTTATAATAGTGATTCTTTCTTGTATTTGTGTTGTAAATTTTATTTCATTTAAATTCTATATTTTTATTTGATTTTTCTAATTTACAGTGTTGTGGTGTGTTGTTACAGCACACTAGAGTATTCCCATTTATCAGTGATTTTCTAGAACTGATAAAATCCTAGGGATTTTAATCGTGGTCGGGTAGTAAGTGCTTATCTGGCACTGATAAAGGCCATTTTTAGCATTGTTAAAGGCTTGTTTTGTAGTAGTGTAAACATGGGAAAATACAAGTCCACCACAAAGAATATGAAAACAAGCCCAACCTAAAAGTATAGAAGGAAAATTTGTAAAGGTAACCACAAAAATACATCTCGGTTAGTCTGGATCATTAAGCTCTGCCTGGTCCTGGTCCTTCTAGGACTCTATCAAAGGGTCGATCATCTATATAAGACATGATATGTGTAGGAAAATTCCATGTGGGGGGTGAGTATAACAATACCCAATAAGACACCTCGAAATTACTAAGTATATAACAATAGGAATAATTTTCAACTCTACAATGGTATATATCTACAACACATATAACAAGGACATCAAGATATACTCAACAAAGATACACAGTCTCAAGGTAAAGTCATTGCCGGTAATTCAGTTTAGGAATCGTGATCGAAGGTTTCACATAGCACTCATCTAGGAGAACACACTCCAAAAGTCAGATATCACTAATGGCATTCGTTTGAGATGTACTTCTCATCAGGTCATTCCATAAGAAGTATACATTGGAAGTCTGAAAAGAATGATACACAAATGAGGATCACACCCAAGGTCATGGGGTATACCAATAACTCAATCAAGAATAACCTGCTAAGTAGAGGATTGATGTCCAAGTAGTGTTGGTCATGATGATACCAAGAAATACACTTAGGGCAAGATGATGATAGAGGATCTCACTCTCGGCCTCACGGAAGGATTCAAACAACTCTATCCAAGAAGTCTCACTGAAAGGATCACTATCCTAATTGTAGGACGTGATTTCATACTAACCCTTAGAGAAAGGATCAAGGGAATGTACCCTAATAAAATTTGTCCAAGCTGAAAAGGAAAAGGGATCTGAGTAAGATTTAAAGGAATACACAATGTGTACTAGTAGTACACAGCATGTCCCTTTGGAACTAGGTCATGCCCATGTATCACAGCCTATTCCCATGTCCATGTAAGAGTACATGGAATATCCCAACCTGTGTACTCTTGACCGTATCCAAGTATACAGCTCTGCTCATGTACACCTGGTCTGGCTAGATCTATGTCGGAGTACATGGCAGGTCCATGATCGTGTACTCCTGGTCGTGTTCGTGTACCCTCTAAGGTACACACCAAGCTTCCAGGTTGAGTTACACACCGTGTGACCGGTTCACACGTCGTGTGATATTTAACTTCACTGTGGAAACTCTAGCTCTACACCAGGGGTCTCACACGCTGTGTAATCCTGAATTAAACACCATGTATTATGATATTTTCCATAATCCTATATTCATTTCACACGCAGTTGTCCACTCCTCCATTTGTCAATCTGGTGATTCCCCATGCCGGAAACCAAGGAACACCATCGATCGAGCCTTACCATCATCGAACACTGGAATCTGGGCATCAAATTTGTTTGAAAAATTCCCTCATGCATCATTTATCATCACGCACCGTAGAACACAAAATTGGGTATCCCCAAATCTGTCTGATCCATTATCGCTTCCATCATCGCACAATCCTCATGTCGTACCAAGCCCAGATCTACGATATCAAACCATTATGCCAAGAATCATGTACGCAACAGTTGATTTCTTAATATTTTGTTCGAACCACCGATCAAATAAAGCATCGATGATGAACACACAAGAACAGTGGGAGAAATCTACAAAACATGCTTATGGGAACAAACCACAGCCATGTTTGGTTGGCCTTGATTCATTGTTGTTAGAATGATGAACGAAGAACCAAAAAATAGATCGACAATTATCCCAATAAATCCCCACAGATAACCCATCCTACAATATGATCAATCTGCGAATCAATCGGTTGGTCGATTGATTCACATTCGTCATAGAAATAAAAAAATAGGAAATAAATCCAAATAAATAAACATCCTACCTCGATTTGGATTGATTGCTTACAAATAACGAATCTGCATTGTTGTCACTGGCGAGATCCTTGAATTCCGCCGCACACCGGTTGTTGATCTTCGATCCAGTTGTCATTCATCAACCAAAGCTCCTCCAGTGTCTCTCCAATGGTTCTCCTCAATTTATAGGGTTATGTGGCTAACCGTGCAAATTTCCCATAAGCGCGTACTTATATAATTATCATTAGGTTGGGTAATTAAATAAATTTATTTATTTTAAACATTCGCCCACAATCATGCCTCAGCCCGAACATCCGACACATTCCCAGGTTATATCAACCTAGGGTAAAACTCACGCTTTGAACACAACAATGGCCTCAGATATCTGATTCAAGCCCTCATTTAGAATTTATTCCATTTTTTAGGAAAATTGTGTGAGTGTGCATTTAAAATATTTAATATATTTCAAACATTTATTTTGGGCTTACCAAGCTTCGGAATCACACTTCATCTCAACATTT
The DNA here is from genome assembly GCA_963277665.1 of Viscum album. Lineage (NCBI taxonomy): Eukaryota > Viridiplantae > Streptophyta > Magnoliopsida > Santalales > Viscaceae > Viscum > Viscum album. The sequence continues at coordinate 280,046,389 of OY728137.1, forward strand.
GGTCTTGAAAATATTCCATATAATATCCAAAAATAATACACAAAAAAATCTAAGTCATTATATTCTCAATAGCTATAGTTATTTATTATCCCATTAAGATAAGTATGTATAACATTTTTTTACATGTAAAATGCATATTGCAAACTATATATTGCAAAGCCTCATTCAAGGATATTATTAAACATGGAAAGAAGAAGATGATTAATAGTGAGAGCTTCATCTCCCCCCACCCACCCACCCTCAAAGAGAAGGTAGAGGAAGGAATACTCCAACATGTCAAAGACCATGTCTACCATATCCTCATCTAAGGTGTCAAGAAGGATCAGTGCTGATATTCTCAAGATCTTAAATCAATGTAATTATCAATCCAAATGAGAAACTACCAATGAGAACAGTTATGAGAATGATTTGTCATATCATGATATATAACTTTGCTTATGTTGGATGAGGTCTATTGATATGTTCCCCATATGATTTCCTTGTCGACTCTTTCTCTTCTTCTTAATAAATGGTCAGAAGATTTTTATTCTGACTGGACTTGTCTAGATTAATTCATTTACCAGTATACTCATTATGGTCATGCATCGCGGGTTGTTTTTTGAAACCAACATTGATACATGAAAAGTTAACATTAATGTTTAATATTAATATTACAATTATTCCATATTTCTTATTTTATAAAATATTATATTTTTTCATTGTTGGTTATCATAGTTGAATAGTATGCCTTACTAAATTATTCCAAAGATTTGATTATTCCAAATATTTCACAGATGAATTTCGATTCCCAACTAACTTATGATGTTCTCTATTTCTTCTAATATTAATGTTTGCATTGTTCATTGAGAGAGTTTTCTTTCCACATGTTCAAACATTTTTATTTAGTTATGAATTTAAGGAAAAACTATATGGTTCATTCCAATCTATTGTGAATTAATGTATATATAATTTCATTTACAAAACAATTTCCTTTATTTCTTTTCTCCTCATAATCATTATTGTTGATAACAAGATTATATATGCATACTTAACTATATATTTATTACATTTGGATAATTATAAGGAAGAAAAAAATATGGAAGCTAGATTACAATGGTGATTATCAATAATGCAATGAAAATATGATGGTTATGCAGGTTTGTAAATATTTTTTGAATTATATTTTTGACATTAGCTTGCATTTTAATTTTAAATTTAAACTATAGATTCTTTAACTTCATTATCATATTTCAGGTAAACGCAATGCCCCAAGTTCCTCACATGCAAATAAGAAAGCGATGAACATTATTGAAATTTTGAGGTAATAAAGTTCACATTTTTTTCATTTTCAGTTCCACCCTTGCATAGATCATTCACTTTTTTTGTTAGTTTTTACCAATTTTTTCATATCAATTTTTTTATATTACATAACTACTAACTCTCTCCCTATTTTCAATCCTATATTTTCTATACTAGATGGGGTTGAGTAATATATGTTAATTGAAATATATTTTAATCTTGATATTGGGTAATGTCTTCGTAGTGGTCATTTTGTCCATGAATATCTATTTTCTTCCAACATTAATCAAATAAGTGTGTTCCATAATTTTACCACATCCCTGTATAAAATCATTGAAAATTGACTTATTTTCTTGAATTTACTTCCATAAAATGAAATTATTACACCCGAGTAATCATTGAGATTTGTTCTAGATATTTTTTTTACCCCTAGTATTCTTTTAATAGGTTTGTCTTGCATAAAAATAAGTTTTACTTGAAATCTATAATCATTGATATTTGTTTTAGATATAGAAAATGAACTTATCTTTAAAATTTTATTTGTAATGTCCATTGCTAATTTTATTCTTTTATTATTTTTTTATATTTTTGTAATTTTTTTGTTTCCTATTAAAAAATTTAAAACCATTTCTTTTCATTTTCAGGTTTTTGAGATCAAGGGGGATGACGTCACAAGTGATATAAAGTGAACATGACGTTGGGTGGATATATTTTTACATTGAATCTTTCTCATATTCACATTAATATTCTAACGCTTCTTGAAAAATATAAGAGGTTAATTTTGAGTTGAATGAATGCATTTTTTTCATTTATTTAACATTTTTGTTAAAATTATGCAGTCTTTCCTTGCATTTTGCATGCAAAACAACAACATATCTTCATATGTAAAAAACTATAAGACTAGAAAAATTGCGGTGATAATTAAATTCGAATACTAAGAGGAATATACTCCAATAACAAGAGGATTCACCCTAAGGATCATCCTAAGAGACTAGATTCCTTCCTTTTATTGAAACCCTCCTAGGTACTATAAAATAAACAACACAAAACATAAATCAGAACCATTCATGTTCTCAAACCAAATCAACTAGTCCCAACACACTTTAGGAACAAAATTCAAAATCACCCATTTATCAGGGAAAATTAAATGCCAAACTCCCATTATTTTAAAAACTACCACATTCCATAAGGAATCAAACTAGTTTTTCTAGAAACACACATGCAATGAAAATATGATGTTTATGCAGGTTTGTAAAAAATTTTCGAATTATATTTTTGACATTAGATTGAATTTTAATTTTAAATTTAAACTATAGATTCTTTAACTTCATTATAATATTTCAAGTAAATACAATGCCTTAAGTTCTTTACATGAAAATAAGAAAGTGATGAACATTGTTGAAATTTTGGGGTAATAAAGTTCACATTGCTTTGCATTGTCAATTCCACCCTTTCATAGTTCTAGGACCGGCTCGGGAAATCTTGTTTCCAAATATGAACTATAAAAATGTTTCCCTTTCAGTATGAGTGCATAAAGAATTGGACTAATGCGGATCAGATTAGATCCCACACTTTGCAGGCCAAAAATTAAAAATCCATATAAACCCACATTATGTGTGGGCTTCAAGAAACAAGTTCAGTACACATTCAGAACAAACCACATACTAAATCATATAATATTAAAAAAAATTAAAAAACAATTCAAAAATACATATGTTTAAAAATTCACCCAAATCCTAAAAAACTACTAAAATATAATGTCAAACAATACTTTAAATCATATAAAAACTGCAATCTTCTATTTATGTAAGCTCAATTTAAACAGGGTCTAAAAAATCATTTTACTAAAATAACAAAATTTTAAAGTTGTTAACATTCTAAACCATTTCAAAACCAATAAAAAGGAATTAAATATTTTAAAATTTTTTCTATTAATCCTTTGAAAAACTAAATTAAAATAAGTCTAGATGTTGAACTAAATCATCTAAAATCAATACATGATTAAGTATACAATGTCAACTTAAATCAATATCAAACAATGATTTAAACAATTAAAGTTTGTTCTCTTTAATTTTTGAAATGTAACTTCTGAACATGAAAAAATAATGACTTATATCAAAAAAACTGCTCACTTTCTACCCATGAAAAACAACATAAAAGAAAGACAAATAAATTCTTAAAACATCTAAAAAACTAAAAAACTACTTCGTATGATTTTAGAAAACTAAACCAAGCTAAGTTGTAAACACATTAACTTCAAATACTATCTATAATAATAAAACCTTAAAAAACTTTTAAATCTAACCCAAATGACACTATAAGATTAAAAAAATCTTTTAACAACTTATAGAGTCCACTAAACTCATGTTAACTTCACATTGTAAGGCCCAATGCCTCTATTCATTTATTTACCAAATAGAAAATAATATAAATCAAGTGAAACCAACACAGAAACTCAATAAAGTCAAAATTATCATTACACAGAAGAAAATTTTAAACAACAAATCATAAAATATGGATTTTAAATTAATTTATGTTTGCATTTAAATTGATTAATAAATGTTTAAAAAAAATAAAATTTACCAATGCTGTATAGACCAATTCAAATATAATTTGAATATTTCACCAAATAATTCGCATCTTCATCTTCATCTCCCTCTTCTTATTCCTAACCTATAAAAATGTAAACCAACAGACTTAAAATAATATATTAGTTGAATTCAAAAATGAAACTTCTAAATAGTTAAAAACATTATCAGTTGGTGTAAAATCATGAACCCAACTTCATATAAAAATCAAGGCTTAAACTTTTTATGGGAAAATGCGACACCTTTATTTGTTTAACACATTCCCTCCAATTCTATAAATTTATTCAAATGTTTAGAGTTGTGATATGGATTCTTAATCAAAGAAGTTAAATAATCCAATTCAAAGGAAATATAAAACTACAAAGAAATAGAGCATGACATACTCGGGAACGTTGCGGAACTTCATGAACCCAATTATGGTACTTTACAATCCAATTCAAAGGAAAACACTTATACTTGAATTAATTGATGCAAATTCATTAATTAACTCATCGTAATTAAAACTGTGTAAAAATATTTTTCAATTGAAATCATTACTAATGCGAACAATCTCTATTATGACATGGGAATCTGAAGATAAGTTTTGATCAACATTTACTTAGAAATTTTTATCTTCACCAATGCAACTATAACATGTATTGTTAACAAAATTAAATATGTAACCCATGTCGTTCAAAACCCCCCATTTTTTCAATAAGTCTTGATATAATCAAGTGTATCAATTGATTTTACTAACTTTCTTGACAATATAAAATTCAAATGTTCAAGCTCTTGAAATAATTCATCTCCAAAAATATCTTTTAACAACTAAAATTAGAAAAACATCCAGAAATTATACTGAAAGGTGGATTATCAAAAATCAATAAAAAATGAAGGCCTTCGGTCCATTGGATGGATAGTGAATATTTCTCTAACAAAATAAACAAAAAATATAAATCAATTAATACATTTAAAAACTAAAATTAGAAAAATATAAACTCAAATTTGTATCAACTACATGAACAATTTTAAATTCAATTATTTGGATGTAAATAAATTTATCATTAAAATGACAAATTAAATTTTGGAGTAGCTTTTGAAAAATTATTCTCGTTTTCATTTTTTTTATTTATTAATATGTAATGAAAAATATAAACTACTATCCTTTATAACATATTTAAAATAATAATAAAGAAAATAATATTCTCTAAAACAAATTTCATTTTAGTTTTATTTTATTTTAAAACTATTTCATTTTCATTTTAATTTCCTAAAAAATACTTTGAGATTTATGTATTCTTATATATTTTGTATTTCATTTTTAAAAACACGTTATTACTTTTCAATTTAATAATTAAATAACATAACAACTAAAAAGAACATAAAATGAAAATTATATGGATGATTAGGATGATTAGGATGATTTGTAAATAAAAATTGATTATTTGAAAAATTGATAAACCAATCAATATTTAAATTGTTTAATCATAAAATAAATAAAATAATTGTCAAAATAATTACCTTTGAATAAACGGCAAATCACTAATGAACCATTGAATCCCATAATATCTAAAAATTAAACAAAACTATTAATAAAAGTAAAAAACAATGTTAATTAAAAAAACTCACCACTTCACCTTGGGGGTGGGCGGTGTAACACCCCGACCCTAGAAGCCCGGAGCCAGTGCATTATTTTAAAACATTAGCATGATTACAAAGAATCAAGTCCTGATGGACTGATCAGTTTAGTAGTCTTGAAAAATATATTACATACATGAATGTTACATTGCACATTCAAACATAAAACACAACATAAATAATCCATTTAGAAATCTATTATTCCCCTAGCTTAACCCTTTATATCAAACATAATACACTTCTTAGAATCTTGGGAAAACAAAATATAAGAAAGGGGTGATCTCAGATGCTCAGTAAAGGTAAATAATTTAGCAGAAGCTATAAACTTTTAAGGCAAGATGTGTAATAAAAACAACAGCCTTTTAAACATTATCTTGAACATAATATGGAGAAAATAAATCAAACGTTACTATATAAATATGCACATGGATATTCTACTAGTCATATAATCACATGTAATAATTAATTTCGTAATAAGGGAATGCCTAATTCCAGACATCATTACCACAAATTCAAGGCCTTATGCCAAGACTATAAATAAAATTTTTTTCAAGGCCTTGTGCCAAGACACTAGTTTGTCTCATGATACCTACCGATGTATCGAGGGGCTATAGAAGGCCCCACCCTTCACTTACTAATTCCACTGCATTCCTCATATGAAATGTTAAAATATAACATAAACACTCATATTAAAACTAGTATACGAAATGTCAATAATGTTGGGACCAAGTTGGATGGATAAGAAGTAAGAATAGTTTGCTATTACAGAGTGTTGTCTTTTATTTTCAAAGAAGATAAATCAATTCACTTTTTAAAAGGATTATAAATTAGACGATGCTTTGATGGTTTTTATTTTACAATCATCACTATTTTGGAGAACTTGTGGTGCAAGACGTATGCAGGATAGAGAGAGTAAAGAAGTGTTTTTGGAAAAACAAATTTCAATATCATACTATCTAAAAATGACAAAGGCAAGAAGAAGGCGCGCAAGTGGCGGTGCGCAAGTGGCGGCGTGCAAGTGTCGGCACGCAAGTGTTGTATAGGCGTGCAAGTCATATTTCAAATAGCATCATTTCATAAATATGGCAAAGGAAAGAAAGTGGTATGCAAGTGGTGGCACGCAAGTGGTGGCGTGCAAGTGGTGGCGTGCAAGTGGTGGCGCGCAAGTGGTGGCGCGCAAGTGTTGGCGCGCAAGTCGTGGCGCGCAAGTGGTGGCGTGCAACTATTGACGCGCAAGTGTAAGTGGAGCGCAAGTCCTATTTCAAAGATCATCCAATCAAAATATGACAAAGGGAATAAAGTGGTGCACAAGTTTGAAAGTGTCGCGCAATTCAAGAGTGTCGCGCAAGTATTGGTGCGCAAGTATTGGCGCGCAAGTCTTGGCATGCAAGTCTTATCGCGCAAGTGTATGGGTGCGCAAGTCACCAAAATGCCTATAAATAGATGACTCGCCTCCTCATTTTTTAATGCTCAACACTTAAGAGAAAAATTTGAGCTCTGAACGTGCAAGTGTAGAAAGTGGCGCGCAAGCTGAAGTGGCATGCAAGCTGAGGGTTATTTATAAGGTGCGCAAGTAGAGTGGCACGCAAGTCTGTCATGCAAGTCTGCTTTGCAAGTGTTGTCATGCAAGTCTGCCACGCAAGTCTTGCCGCGCAAGTTATAGGAGCACAAGTCTAGGGCTCACAAGTGGAAGTGGGCGCGCAAGATGTTTTTCTCCAGGGGTTCCTACCATCTTCTGGTTAGGAAAGTGAAGAATTGTTTTGAAAGATTTGATTTTTGTGAGCTCATTAAGAATCATTGATCCACTATATTACCCTATTTGTGCTAAGAGGGAGCAAACGCACTATTGGATTGTTTTCAAAGTGCTACACGAGTGTAAGAGTATATCATACTCATTGTATTCCACATAAAAGGATTGTTTTCTAGTGGATTGTGTGGTACTGGATTGTTTCTGTACCATAACAAGGATGTAGCTACTCTTGTTGAGTAGTGAACCTTGTAAATCTTATGTTCATGTGGTTGTGTGTGTTCAGCAGGGAAGAAACTCTTTAACAGGAGGCGAAGGTTGTTTCAAAAAAGGGAAACTTAAAAAGAAAAATCTATCACTGATTCACCCCCTCCCCCTCTCAGTGATACTTGGATCCTAACTGAGAACTTCAATTGGTATCAGAGGGACGGGTTCCCTTCGTTTATTCTTTGCTGAAGTGGTTTAAGAGAAGTTGTGATGGAGAATCTAAATTGCGTGAACAGTAAGGGGATCCTGATTTTTGATGGAAAGAACTATCACATATGGAAGGACATAATGATGCCTTATCTTATGTCTCTTGGATATGAAGTTCTTGAAACTACAACGGATGGATTTCCTGATATTGATGATAGGGTTCCTATTACTCCTATCGATAAGAAGAACCTTGAGAATTATGGAAGAGATAAAAATGTGTTACTCTTATCTCTTTCTAATAGTGAATTTCTAAGAGTGAAAGGTGTTGCTACAGCTAAAGGCATCTGGGATAATTTGAAGAACATCTATGAAGGAAATACAAAAGTGAAGAAGGAAAAACTACAAATATGGAGGCTGAAGTATGAATACTTGAAAATGGGAGAATATGAATCTGTTGGGGACTTCTTTACCAAGATTAATGACATTGTCAGTACAATCAGATGTCTTGGTGAAACGTTGGAGGATTCTACAGTTGTCGAAAAGATCTTGATAATTCTTCCAGACAAATTTGATGCTAAAGTGTCTTCATTGGAAGATAGGGACCCTGAGACATTATCTCTGGATGACTTGCATAGAACTCTCATTACTTATGAAATGATAAGGGAGAATACTATGAAGACCAAAACAAAAGCAGATAGAGAAATGTCATTCAAGGCTTCAAAGAGAGAGAAGTCAAAGAAGACTCTTTTTGAAGATGATGCTGGTGAATCTGATTCTGAAGATGAGGTATGTAAAAATTTTGATGAAATTTTGTCCTTGTTTTCTAAAAATGTGAAAAGAGGTACAGGGAAATACAAAGGGAAACTTCCCTTGAAATGTTTTGAATGTGGAGTTGTTGGTCACTTTGCGGCTAACTGTCCTCAAAAGAATAAAGAAGAAGACAGTGATGATGATGAGAGATGGACAAGAAGTTCATGGAAGAAACAAACTGACAAAGATAAATATTTTTCAAAAGGTAAGGATAAAAAATTATTCAAATCAAAAAGAATAAACTTTTTATCTAGAGATGAAGAAGAAGATAGCGAAGCTGAATCTGAGAAATCATCTACTGAGAAATCTAGAGAGAATACCTTTATTGCAGCAGTGAATAATGAAGAATATGGGAGCAACAGTTCTGAAGAAGAAGAAACTCAACTTGAATATCATCTAAAAGAAGAGTTGAAATAATGTTTGAGGAAGATCAGAAGGCTTGATAAGGAAAACAAAAAGTTGACAAATGAAATTTCCACATTAAACAATCAACAAGGGTTTTCTAAGGTGAAAATCAAGATAGAAAAAGAGATTGATGATCTAAAGAATTCTATTGAGAATGCAAATAATCATAATGATCATATTGAAGTAAAGCTGAAAGGAAAAGAAGAAGAGTTTGAACTGTTCCAACAGAAACTGTCCAAAGCTAAAGAAATGAATGTCAGTTTCAAACATTCTATCTCATAAGTTGGTGAATGTTTCAGTAAGAATGAACCAATTAAGGGTCCACAGAATTTACCTTCAAGAGTTGAGAGGAAATATGGAACTGGTTCTAATAGGAACAAAGTTCGAAAGGCTATGTATGTGGAAAAAGTCAATAATGCTGAAAAATCAGAAGAACATAAAAATCCTATATCTAGAAAGATTTCTACTAATTTTGGTACTGATAAGTTTGAACAGAAATCTGGGTTGAAAAAGAAAATTACGATTGAAAACAGAAAGGTTGATGGTCAGCAGGGTTCTATTAAGAAGGCTATTGAGAAGCATATTCACAACTTCGGTCAGTATAGAAGTTTCAAAGGAAAATATTCATTCTATGGTTACTGCTGGTATTGTGGTGGATTCGGACACACTGCAAACATGTGTTGGTTTAATCAATAACATTACAACTATTCCACAAGTTTTTAAAGACAAGGATTGAGGGGGAGTCAATCCTTTTAAAATAAAAAGTCTCTAAATAAATTTCATAAGATATCTGAGAAGACTGGTGTGAAAGTTGAGAATAGATTCCAATCACTGGAAACTGTTTGTGAAAGATGCGATCGACCTGGACATCTTGCCAAGGGTTGCCTTAGTGTATTACCAGAGCAATAAAAGATTCTTAATAATTGTCAAAATCCAGAATTTTTAAAAGCTAAAAGGGATAGGTCTCATAAGTCTGAAAAGAAAGAGTGTATGGTTTTCTAGCCAGAACACGTTGACTTGGCTAGGAAATTGGAGGAAGCATAACAGAAAGTGAAGGAAAAGGAAGAACAAAAATCTCTTGTTGTCAAAACTGCTTTGAAAGATACAAAAGGAGAACATCCATGGATTCTTGATAGTGGATGTTCCTCTCATATGACAGGATACTTAAAGCTACTGAAGAATGTGAAAGACTTCAAAGAAGGAACAATGACATTTGGAAATGATGAATCTCTAAGGATCAAAGGTGTTTGATCAGCCATTATTGGAAAAGAAAATATGAAATATAGGAAAACACTACATGTTTATGGGATGAAACATAACCTGTTAAGTGTGTCACAACTCTGTGATGAGGGAAACAAAGTAATATTCAGAAAAAATGGATTTGTTGTGAAAAGTGAAAATGATGGAAATATAGTTACAAGAGGCCAACGTACAAGAGGGAATCTATTCCAAGTTGTTGATGTGCAGAACTCTTGTTACATGAGTATGGTATATGAAAATAAATTATGGCATAAAAGGCTGGGGCACATGTGTCAGAGAAATATGTGCAAGTTATCAAAGCGAGACAATGTTCGGGATATTCCTGATTTATCAAGAGAAAGAGATTGGTGTTGCATTATTTGTGAGAAAGGAAAGATTACTAATTCTATGCACAAGAGAGTTGAAATTCACTCAAAAAGACCCTTGTAAATCATACACTCAGATATATGTGGACCAATGAGCAAGCAATCTTCAAATGGAGATAAGTACTTCATTACTTTCATTGATGAATTTACTCGCATTACTTGTGTTATGTACATGAGACATAAGTCAAATTCTCTAACAATGTTTAAGAGTTTCAGAAGCAAAGCATAGAAGGAATGTGAGTATTCAGTGAAGAAGTTGAGAGCTGATAATGGTGGTGAGTATAAGAATGAAAATTTTGAAATTTATCTTGAGAAACATGGAATTCAGCATGAGTTCAGTTCACCATACACACCTCAACAAAATGGGGTGGCTGAAAGAAAGAATCGAAGTCTGGTGGAAATGGGGAGAACTATGTTACTTGAACATAGTCTTTCTCATTATTATTGGAGGAAATCCATGAGCACTACTATGTATATTCAGAACCGGTGTTTCTATAGGCCAAACTCAGATATGAATCCATATTAAATGTTCTATGGAAAAACTCCAAGTCTGAAACACTTGAGAGTCTTTGGGAGTCCATGTATTATAAAGAAGAAAGGTGGAAATCTGGGAAAGTTTGAGCAAAGAGGAGATGACGGAATTTTTCTTGGATATGCTCCAGAAGAAAGAGGATATAGATGCCTCAATAAAGAAACAGGAAGAATTATTTATTCTTCAGATGTAAGATTTGTTGAAAATGATGTGAAAGAAAAGTAGTCATATGTTGGTGTCGAAGTCGAGTAGGATAGAGAAGATTTTGTTAAAAATTCTGATAATGCTTCAGACTGTGTTAATCCTACTCAAGAAGAGGAATCTGACTCAGAGATCTCAAGTGATGAGGATGGAGTTCAAATAACTCATCCTAGGTTGAGGAAGCAAGTGGAGGCTCAAAACATTATTGGAGATAAAAATCAGAGGGTCCAAACAAGAAGAACAAAAAATGTTATATCACATACTTCTCTTTATTCAAAAGTTGAACCGAATGATGTGAATAGAGCATTTGACCATCCGAAATGGGTTCATGCTATGAATGAAGAGCTTGATCAGATAGAGAAGAAGGATACTTGGGAACTTGTACCCAAGCCAGACAACAAGAACATTATTGGTACAAAGTGGGTTTTCCGGAACAAGCTTAATGAAGAAGGTAAAGTAATAAGAAACAAAGCAAGATTGGTCTGTAAAGGGTATTCACAAATTAAAGGCATTGATTTTGATGAAACCTTTGCTCTAGTGGCAAGATTAGAAACAATCAGAATCTTTCTTGCTATTTCTGCACAACGAGGTTACAAAATCTTTTCAATGGATGTAAAATCTACATTCTTGAATGGTGACCTTGACGAGGAAGTTTACATTGATCAACCTTGTGGATTTTTTATTGGAAAAGATGAAATTTATGTGTGCAGGTTGAAGAAGGATTTATATGGGCTAAAACAGGCTCCGAGAGCATGGTATTCTAAATTAGATATTTTCTTAAAGAAGATGAACTTTAAGAAAGGGAGAGTTAACAGCAATCTCTACATAAAGGAATTTCAGGAGTTTTCACTGATCGTTATTGTTTATGTTGATGATATTATATTTGTTGGAAATGATGAAAGATCATGTGAAAAATTTCTTGAGGGGATGAAGAAGTTATTTGAGATGTCCATGCTGGGAGAAATGAAGTACTTTCTTGGGATACAAATTTCACAGAAGAAGAATTATGTTTTTCTATCTCAAGAAAAGTATGCTAAGGAACTTCTGAATAAGTTTAGCATGGAAAATTTGAAACCAGTTTCCACACCAATTTCAGTGGGAACCGAGTTGTCTAAAGATGGAGAAGTCAAGAAAGTTGATCAGAAAGAGTTTTGAAAGATGATTGGAAGTTTGTTGTATTTGACTGCCTCAAGACCCGACATAGTCTATGATGTCACTTTATGTGCAAGATTTCAGAGTGCTCCTAAATAATCACATTTGATTACTGGAAAAAGAATTCTCAGATATATCAAAGGCACAACAAATTTTGGAATCAGGTATGATGGATCTGGAAATATTGATCTATTTGGGTATTTTGATGCTGATTGGGCAGGAAATGTTGATGATCGAAGATCCACATATGGTGGAGTTTTCTTTCTGGGGAAAAGTTGTGTTAGTTGGCATACCAAGAAACAGAATTCAGTGACTCTTAGAACAGCTAAAGCTGAGTATGTTTCTGCTACTCAAGTTGTAACTCAACTAAAGTGGATGAAGACTCAGCTGGAAGATCTACTTGTTGAAGTAAAGCTACCATTGCTCTTGGGTTGTGATAATCAGAGTGCAATCAATCTTACAAGAAATCCAGTACAACATTCTCGTTCAAAAAACATTGATATAAAGTACCACTTCATCAAAGAGAACGTGGATAAGAATTAATTGAGGCTAGAGTATGTTCCTACATCTGAAAAGGTTGCTGATATATTCACAAAAGCATTACCGAAGGAACCATTTGCAAAATTGCGGTTAAACATGGGTGTCCAACCTCCTTCTCAACAAGGTTAAGTCACGTATTTCTGTCCCCACTCTCATCTTGCCTTTGGATAGTGTTTTCAAGGGGTAGAATTGTTTCATAAATCTAACCTTATAGATTCATGCATAAAGGGGAATTTGTGGGTAAGCTATGAATCCAACATGTATGTGTGTGAACTATTCTAACTATTTATTGGAGTGGTTGTAGGAAACAATGTTATTTGTTTTCCAGGAAGCTTGAAGAAGTGAAGAATACTGAATTAGAAGCTTGAATGATGTTAAACAATGTTGAAGTAGAAGCTTGAAAGATGATCTGAAGAAGGCTGAGGAGGTACGCTCATGAGATTTCATAGTCACTGTTTTTGGACAGCATGGTTTTGGCTGTCAATAATTCTTGTTTCCTACAATGAGTTAGCTCACGTAGGCTTAGAATTGTTGATAAGTAATTCATTTCTTAAAGGTTAAAAAGTTCATTGATTTATGAATCATGGTTGACAACAAAATCCAAAGGGGGAGATTGTTTGGACCAAGTTGGATGGATAAGGAAGTAAGAATAGTTTGATTTTACAGAGTGTTGTCTTTTTTTGTCAAAGAAGATAAATCAATTCACTTTGTAAAAGGATTATAAATCAGACGATGTTTTTCTGATTTGTATTTTACAATCATCACTAGTTTGGAGAACTTGTGATGCAAGACGTATGTAGGATAGAGAGAGTAAAGAAGTGTTTTTGGAAAAACAAATTTCAATATCATACTATCCAAAAATGACAAAGGCAAGAAGAAGGCGCGCAAGTGGTGGAGCACAAGTGGCGGCGCGCACGTGGTGGCGCGCAAGTGTCGGCACGCAAGTGTTTTATAGGTGCGCAAGTCATATTTCAAATAGCATCATTTCAGAAAGAAATTTTCGTGCAAGTCAAGGGTGTCGCACAAGTATTGGCACATAAGTATTAGCGCGCATATCTTGGCGCGCAAGTGTATGGGCACGTAAGTCAGAAAAATTCCTATAAATAGACAACTTGCCTCCTCATTTTTTAATGCTCAACACTTAAGAGAAAAATTTGAGCTCTGAACGCGCAAGTGTAGAAAGTGGCGCACAAGCTAAGGGTTATTTATAAGGCATGCAAGTAGGGTGGCGTGCAAGTCTGTTGTGAAAGTTTTCCACGCAAGTGTTGTCACGCAAGTCTGCCACGCAAGTCTTGCCGCGCAAGTTGTAGGTGTGCAATTCTAGGGCATGCAAGTGGAAGTGGGCGTGCAAGCTGTTTTGCTCTAGGGGTTCCTTCCAGATTCTGGGTAGGAAAGTGAAGAATTTCTTTGAAAGATTTGATTTTTGTAAGCTCATTAAGAAGCATTTATCCATTGTATTACCCTATTTGTGCTAAGAGGGAGTACACGCACTATTGGATTGTTTTCAAAGTGCTACACGAGTGTAAGGGTATATCCTACTCGTTGTATTCCACATCAAAGGATTGTTTTCTAGTGGATTGTGTGGTACTGGATTGTTTCTGTACCATACCAAAGACATAGCTACTCTTGTTGACTAGTGAACCTTGTAAATCTTGTGTTCCTGTGGTTGTGTGTGTTCAGAAGGGAATAAACTCTTTAATAGGAGTCAAAGGTTGTTTCAAAAAAAGGAAAGTTAAAAAGAAAAAGATATCACTGATTCACCCCCTCTCCCTCTCAGTGATACTTGGATCCTGACTGGGAACTTCAAAAAATTCAACCATAAACCATGAAGGGTATAAAAATATCACTTCCATAGTCAAACAAATCATAACTCATTTTCTAAAATATGGAATATTGTATTATAATAAATCAACCTTAATTAATAATAATATCCAGTAAAGAATGTTGACATAGTTGAAAATGATCAGTAAAACTTTTTGAGAGAAATATCCTTTTTTGTGAAATCATTTAAAAGTCACACATTTATAAAGGAAGTAATTTAATATATATTTTTGAATATAAGTGTCATATACCACTTTGAAACTTTTTAAAAGAATTAACATTTTAAAACAATCATGTTCATATAAATAAATCCTTAAAACCATTTTGAAAACAAGGACATTGATGAGAAAGATTTAGAAGAATAAATATTTAAAATTTTTAAAATGATGTTTTAGTTAAAGAGAACCTTAAAAGAATCATTTTGAAATGTTTTTGTGAAACATGGACATGGATAATAAATATTTCGCAGAAAATACTTACACATAAACAATCTCGGATAATAATGAGATTGAGGAATTAACCCTTACCTTGCACTTTTCTTTGGTTGAGGGTGCATTTAACCTCCTGTATAATGACCATAGTATGTTATTAAATTATACCAGAACCATATTCATATTTATTATATCATTCATGATTAATTTATGACTTTATACTACTCATTTAATAATTATTTCCATGTTAAATTAACATTTTGGGAAATAATCGGTTTCTTTATCGTACGTGTTTTAACTCGTTATTCTTGATTGTGTCATTTAGATAACGATTTAAATAATTCTATAATATAAAACATTACTTATATATAATATATATTTATAATATAAATATGTATAATAGATAGATATATGAAATTGAAAACACCATTTATGGAGACAGTAGGTCGTACTTACGCATAAACGTTGTTTCTGTTTTCATATCGTATTGAACGGAAGTAAGTAAATAAGATATATGTAAGTACATAAATATATATATATAGTAGCATTATTATTTCATATATTACATACTTATTAATAATATATATTTGTATAATCATCATTGAATGGTGAACCTGGAAATGAATCTCATCGCGTCGTGGAGACGGTAAGTCGTACGTACACACGAGCGACGATATCATTTCCTTAATGATTAAAATGTGTGGAATTGGATGGTATATTAATTTTATAGATAAATTATAATGTTATTTTTATTATTTATATACATATTACTCATCATTATATCCATCCAAATAACATAGTGTTGAATAAAAAATTACACCGCGGCGTGGAGACGGTAAGTCGTACGTACGCACGCATGGTGATATTATCATTCATAGGATGGATAGAATAATGAGTATGGTTGTACCATATTTATAATAACATCATAGTATGTATAAGGTACTAGATTTATTATTTTGGTATGTAAATAACAAAGAAATAGAAAGTGGAATAAGAAAATAACTTTGAAAGAGGTGATAAAATAATTACATCTTCTTTGGGTGTTTCCTTTTGATTTGAACAAAAGGGCTCCTTAGGTTGGCTTTATGATCAAGAGAAGGATTCTAGGTTGAAGTGAGGGAAGTTGGGAGGTGATTTTGGTAGGTTTTGGCCGAGCCAAATGGCTTTGGAGGTGTGATTTTGAGAGAAGGGAAAGTACCCTTTTATAAGAGAGGTGGGGTCATTTTAGGAAAAGTTTGAAATATTATTTTATTATAAAATAATTTTCAGTTTCTAATGGCTCAAAATTGATCTATTTCAAATATAATATGGATATGGGTCTAAATCATCTCAAAAATAGGTTTTAGACAAGTTTAGGTCCCCATATTAACCATATCTTTTAGATTTAACTCTTAGTTAAATAGTTCAACTTTTACCATGTCCTCTTGTATTATTATAATAAATGGTTAATAAACTTACTATAAAAATTCAATTTAACCCCTAGTGGTTAATTATTTATATATATAACCTTATCTAAGTCATTTGGACAAACCTTATATTTTTAGAAATATTATATCAATTAATAATATAGTATTTGCTTTAAAACTCATTTATGCCAATTTTGACACTATTTAGTGTTTTGTTTTTGTTAAAGTCATAACAACTTTATCACTTCAAAAATAATTATTTAATAAACCCTAACATGTCATATTAATCTATAAAATTCGTGTATGGCATCAAAAGCCTCAATTTACATTTATTTTTATATTTATAATATCAATTATTTCAATCTTTTACTGATAAAGTAATTACTGCATCATCATTATGTCATAAATAAATTTAATTATTTTATCTCTAAAAATTATAAATAAAATACTATTATATAGGAAATATTTTTAGATTTATAATGAATATTTATAGTCGAATTTATCTTATGTATAACCTTATATTAAAAATGGTTAAGTTATTAAAATTTGAATTTAACACTTTTAACTCTTCTTTAAGTAAAGTGATAATAAATATCCTAATCTAATTAAAGTGGACAAAAAAGAACATATTTTATTCCTAAGGTTGGTTTTGTTCGAAATACACTTATCCAATAGAATTAGGACATGTGTTAGGGTAATTATAATATCATTTTTACCTTTAATTGCCCTATTTACTTTTAACCGTGGTAAATAAAACTCAAAAGTTACAATTCACCAAAAATTATTTTCATCTTATTGAGCCATATTTTACTTATTTATTTCAACTATGTCTCTCAGATTTTTGAAATTCAATTCACAGAAGCGGTAAAATTGTGTTTTATGCAAATTTGCAAATGTTCCTAGAAGATGGGTAAAAGACATTAAAAGGTTCAATAAAATTTTACACATCTAATTTTATTATAAAATGACTCCAATGAATTACATTGAACATATATATGTATTATATATCTATTTTTAATTAAAATAAATTTAAATAAAATAAATAATTATTTAAATAAAAATCAGTTTTAAACAATAACACAGTGTTTTTCACTACTCATCAAAAATTGAAAGTTTTCAAAAAAATACCAAAAAATTACCCTAAGATAATTTTGATATTACAAATTAAAAAATGAATTATATTTTACCAAATTCAAAACATATAAGTTTCATTAATTAATTTAAAATTAATTACCGTTGTCAAAACTAAAAAGTGGGTTTTTAAAAAGTAAAAACTATCAAAAGATTGACATGTGTTTATGTCAAATTTAAATGTGAAATTACTTATAATAACCTAAATTGTATTAAATGATAAAAATATAATATAATTATACTTCCAAACCATTAAAATTCATAATTTAACACTAAAAATTATTTCGATTAAAAAAGTTATTTTCATTAAAATTTAGTATTTTTCACTATTTATCAAAATATAAAAGTTATCAGAAAAATACCAAAAATTTATCCAACCTAAATTTTTATGTCCCTCTTATAAAGAGGAATTTAATTTCATTAAAATGAATATATAAAAGTGTCAAATATTAGTTTTAAAAAGGGTTCGTGATTAAAAGTCGGTAAAATTGCATTTTTTTGAAAAATACTTCTTTTATCTAAAAAATATAAATTTGTTCTTATATTATGTCTAAGAAACAAATAATATGGATTATAAAATTATATAGAGTATATAAAATTCAAAATTCAGTTAATACTATTCATAACCACTTTTTGAACGGCTAGTTTGGTAAGTCGTGGTGCGCTAGAACTTGGTTTTACGTGTAGCGCAAGTTATTGAATTAATTTGAAGAGATAATGTACTATGAAATCTTGGGGTGTTACATTCTATCCTATTTCAATAAATTGTGTCCTCGCAATTTGAAATTTTTCTTCGAAAATAAAAGGTTAAAAATAGAAAAATACCTTTGTGGAAAACCCACATCGGAAATTGGGTTAATAAAATTTATTCTTAATAAAAGGGAAAAGGAAATGAAAAATTCACCACCAAATTATGATCTTGATTAGGAGAACATTACTGTAAATTAGAGAGACATAATTGGAGGAAAAATATAAATATTTATAAGGATTTATTGAGGTCATCAATCACAAACAAGTGTAAAATTAAGGGCCTCCAAGCCATCAATATATGATGATTTAAAATATCATCGGTTCAAAAAAAACATAAAGTATTAGGATAACACATTTTTGGTTTTAAGATTCCTTCCCTAAAGTTTAATAATTAATTTATTCATAGAATAAGAAGAAGAAAAATATACTTGACAAGTAGAGTTTCATCCTTCAACTAATTCCTACCACAAACTCATCTTTCAATCCAAACGATAATAGAATTCAAAAATATTATATTTATCCTACTCGTATAGGGTTCCAAAAATAATGAATTTATAATTAATTTGTCAGACTATTTAAAAAAACTACATTATACAAACCAGGACATCATGTAGGCTACTGGTAAGTGATGCATCCTTATCACCCTTCGGTTGCAGGTTCAAATCTTGTGGCCTTGCCGAACGCGACAGGTTATCGCCCGACCTCAGGGTTGTCCTTTTTATAACAATCCAAAAATAATCTTAAAAAATGATTTAACCTTAACAATAGTATTCAATGTCAAACTTAATCTATTACAACCTTTAGACTTATCCAAAATACTTCTGTCCAAACTCACAGTCCAAAATTTATAAGGAAGGTACACACAATGAAGATCTTTTTTACCATGTAATAACATGTGAATACCTTCATCATGTATTATTTTAAAACACGGTAACACCTTGAATTAATATGAAACCTTATTGATTACATTCGTGCTCCGTTATTCCTTATAGTATACTAGATATACTCCTTATATCCAAAAATATTGTAAAATCCAACAATAATAGAATAAACAAACAATTAATTAGTTTCAAAGTAGTAAAGAATATCGAATATAATTTATCCAAATCAATCATATATTATTCCAAAATCACTACCTCAGTATCAGAATCATATTAAGGTTTATCTTTCCTTCAACCATGTATTTTCCAAAAAGTTTAACTTACTATTGAGTCACTTTTCTTAAAACCATATAATCTCAAATCCTCAATGAAATAGTATTGTAGTACAATCCTTATTTATTTTCATAATTCGTATAACCAGTACATCATTGATACAACACTCAAATAAAATAATTCTTTAATAACAACATAAGAACAATAGTCATTCCTTTTCATCTGTGGTAGTATCGTAACCTGATTATTATCCAATAACATCATTTGGGGCATACTTTGATGATTTGGACATTGATTCGCGTAGTGTCCCAACTCCTTGCAGATGAAGCATTATACATTTGAAACCTTTTTCTTACCCTTTCAATCACGTACTTGGTGTCCTTTTTCTCCACACTTATAAAAAAATTTCATTCCCTTCAATAATTTACCAAGGTGATTCTTTCCACAGTTATCACATATGGGAAAATCCTTATTTCCCCTCTTCCCTTTATCCATATTTCTCTCTACCATCCTTTTCTTCTCTTGCTTCCCTTCAAAGCCATAGGACTCAGATAATTCTTTACTTATCTTAT
Source organism: Viscum album (assembly GCA_963277665.1). Taxonomy (NCBI): domain Eukaryota; kingdom Viridiplantae; phylum Streptophyta; class Magnoliopsida; order Santalales; family Viscaceae; genus Viscum; species Viscum album. The sequence continues at coordinate 280,066,563 of OY728137.1, forward strand.
TAACACATGATATTATTTCTTCATATGATGAGAATACGTGGTAGAATATTTCCCTTCTAAATGTTGGCTTAATACCATGAAAGATATGATCCTTCTTACTCTTTGGATCGTGTGTATTGCTAGATTTCTCATTCCTTCTACTGGGCACCATTTCTAAATAATGGCATACACTAGGTTAGTTTATGAATCGGAATTCATAATTCCAAACTTGTAAAATACCTAACGTAAATTGAAAAGATTATGCATATAATATATAATCATAAAAAAAATGTTTTCTTTGAGGAAGTATTTACTCGTAAATATTTCATAACGGATTGTAAAGAAAATGTGGATTATCCTAAGCATATCCCTTGGGAGTGTCGTAACCAAGAGTGCAGCAAGACCCGTTGTCATGTACCAGGATACCACAGGTCAAGCACAAAACTCTTTGTCATAGTTTTCACTCCTAGGTATATCTATGTCAGTGTTGCCTCTACCTGATCGCATCCAGACAGGGATGTATTGATTGGAAAATACACAAAATCTCTACATTACAAAAATTATAAGAAGTTATTCTATACTAATCCTCAAAGTCTATATTAGGGTAATGTTCTCTAATTAGAGTTTTTCTAAATCTAATTTCCAAGGTTTGTACTAAGCTTACTCTAATACCAGCTATAATGCCCTAACCCCAGAATCCTGGAGCTAGTGTGTTATTTTAATACATTGGCATGATTACAAGGAATCAAGTCTTGAAGGACCAATTAGTTTAGTAGTCTTGGAAAATAGATTACATACATGAAAGTTACATTACACATTCAAACATAAAACACAACATAAATAATCCATTGAGAACGCTATTATTCCCCTAGATTAACCCTACATATCAAACATAATACACTTCTTTGAATCCTAGGAAAACAAAACATAAGAGAAGGGGTGAGCTCAGATGCTCAGTAAGGATAAATAATTTAGCGGAAGCTATAAACTTTTAAGTCAAGATGTGTAATAAAAACAACATCCTTTTAAACATAAACTTGAACATAATATGGAGAAAATAAATCAAACATTACTATATAAACATGCACAAAGATATTATACTAGTTTAATAATCATATGTAATAATTAATTTCATAATGAGAGGATGCCTAATGTCGGACATCTTTACCACATAGTCAAGGCCTCATGCCAAGACTACAAATAAAATTTTGTCAAGGCCTTGTGCCAAGACACTAGTTTTTCTCGTGAAACCTACCGATGCATCGAGGGGCTATAGCGGTCCCCACCCGTCACTTACTAGTCCACTACATTCCTCATATGAAAATGTTGAAACATAACATAAACATTCATATTAAAATTAGCATACAAAATGTCAATACATAAACGATAAATCATGAAGGGTATAAAAATAGCACATCCACAGTCAAATATATCATAACTCATTCGATACAATATGGAAGATTTTATTGTAATAAATTAACCTTAATCAACAATAATATCTAGTAAATAATGTTGACATAGTTGAAAATGATCAGTAAAACTTTTTGAGAGAAATATCCCTTTTTGTGAAATCATTTAAAAGTCACACATTTATAAAGGAAGTAATTTAAAAGAGATTTTTTAATCTAAGTGTCCCATACCACTTTGAAACTTTTGAAAGAAATTAACATTTTAAAACAATCATGTCCATATAAATAAATCCTTAAAACCATTTTGAAAGTAAGGACATTATTGAGAAATATTTAGAAGAATAAATATTTAAAAAATTTAAAATGATGTTTTAGTTAAAGAGTACCTTAAAAGAATCATTTTGAAATGTATTTTATGAAACATGTACATGGATAATAAATATGTCCCAAAAAATAATTACACATAAACAATCTCGGATAATAATGAGATTGAGGAATTAACCCTTACCTTGCACTTTCCTTTGGTTGAGGGTACGTTTAACCTCCTATATAATGACCATAGTATGTTATTAAATTATACCAGAACCATATTCATATTTATTATATCATACATGATTCATTTATGACTTTATACTACCCATTTAATAATGATTTCCATGTTAAATTAACATTTCAGGTAATAATCGTTTTCTTTATCGTACGTGTTTTAACTTGTTATTCTTGATCGTACCATTTAGATCATGATTTAAATACTTCCAGAATATAAAACATGATTTATATATAATATATATTTAGAATATAAATATGTATAATATATAGATATATGAAATTGAAAACACCATTTATGGAGATGATAGGTCGTACGTACGCATAAACGTTGTTTCTGTTTTCATATCGTATTAAACGGAAGTAAGTGAATAAGATATATGTAAGTACATACAAATATATATATATATATATATATATACAGTAGCATTATTATGTCATATATTACATACTTATTAGTAATATATATTTTTATAATCATCGTTGAATGGTGAACCTAGAAATGAATCTCATCACATCGTGGAGACGGTAAGTCATACGTACACACGATCGACAATATCATTTCCTTAATGATTAAAAGGTTTGGAATTGGTGTAAGAGTTGGTGTCCTAGAACCAAGTGGTTTTACTTTGATTACATGGATATTTAATGCATTATTACATATTTTTCATTGTTTTGTATGACTATAATGTAATAATTTCCTAAAGTATTTGTTGCATTGATAAGGTCATGGCAGTTCCCCGCTATGATGAGAACCTTGAAATGCTATAACAATATTCTTAAATATAGTTATATGGTTGGATGACATGCTATGATGGGACACATAGCATGTAGACCATCAGGTGCGAGTACTTGTAAGCAGATGATACTTCCTCTCATGAAGTTCGCACTTGTTAATCTCCAAGATAAGAGATTATGAGAACAGACCCGCTAATAGGAACTCCACATGTTTTTATGTCATTGGATATTTCTATTTGCGAGCATGTGTAATGATCCTTGCACTTTAATATTATCATTAATACATGTCACAACTTATGCACTTTGATTTACTCATGAAAATCGTCACGCAGATAGTTGGCGGGAAGTAAGGTAAGTTGGGTGCGTCACGAGTGGCATGTTATTAATGGATAAGTCAAGGAAGGATTTGTCTCTTCCGTTTATGGAAGTTTATATCTCGGCCCTTCGATCAAAATAGAATCATCGAGCGAAATTCCCTGGTCATGGTGTAACGATGAGTTTTTTTCAGGTAGTCAAAGAATGACGTATCAAGCATAAAAGTTGATGACACAATCATGAAACCTACTTGATGAGATATTGTTACAAAGGGATTATATTACACAGTGAGCGTTCGTATGTGGATGTCATTATTGTGACTTTACATTCTTTCTCTTGGGTTCCTTGACCCATTGCTAGATAGTACTCTTGGACTTTAGGTAAGCCCGCCTAATTCCAATGAGAAAGAATCCTAGAGGGTCACACACTAAGTGTTTTTGGTGGTTCTGGTTAAATTCTATTTGAATTTAATTAATTAATTAAATATTATTCTCAAGACCGTGGGATAATTTTATTCAAGTTAAGATGATCACATAAATTAAATAAAATATATTTATTTATTTTATTGAACATTTAATAAATATTTATTTACTAGATTTTAAATAAAATATTTATTTAAGAGAATAAATTATTTATTTATTTATTCAGGTGTTCAATAAATGGAAGTGGAGTTCGAGCAGACCAAGGTCGGTCTGGTAGTAAAATAATTATTTTCAAGATGGTAAATAATTATTTAACTAGTTGGCACAAGTTAAAATAACACTACTATTATTTTGTGACGTGGAAGTTTATTTATAATTATATTTTTCTCAAGTTGGCGCACTATAAATAATGACGCGGTATTATTATTAAATGCATGGATTTTCTCTAAGTTCATGAATGTATTTAATTGTTGCTATGAAATTAAATATTGTAACTGAAATTCCATGTATATAAATAGGCAAGTACCCCTATTGTGCCATACACCACACCACACGCCTGGTGAATTGAGAATTGTTGAGCCAAACAATTTCTCTTTTGAATCCTCTTCTCTCCCCTCTCAAGAACGAGAGACGTTCTTCAAGGCTGAAGAACAAGCTATCAAGAACGACCGACACAAGACACTCGCTTCGCTGCGCTAACACCCAGAGAACAAGCGGTGTCGATCGGAGGCCATTAGAGCATGTGTGGATCACTACTAGAGAGATTCTATTTTGGATCCTTACAACTGTAGTGAGATAATACGGAAGGGTCAATCCAGACGATCAACATCATCAACAAAGAAAAATACCAAAGATACAGGTATTATTTTTCTTTATAAAATTAATTAAATTAATTATAAACATGATATGCAAGATCCTCTCTAAGGTTTTGGGCCTCTTTCTTCTTTATCTAAATCTTTAATTATATTCTGTGGAGACTAGTGTTCATCATTGTATTGATCCCGGAATAATCATTGATCATGGTAAAAATCTAAGTTGGGTGTCGCCCCAACCACGTTTCCGCTGCGCCCGAAACCATCAAGTGGTATCAGAGCGGTTACATCATAGTTTATAATTATTTAAATATTTCGTTGATGAATTACGCATTTAATAATTTAGTTGTTTCAATTCAAGTTAATCTTTCTGCAAATATGAATCTCAAGATCTATTCCTCCTCTTTCATTTCTCGTTCACCTTACAGAAACAATCTATTCTTTTGATTTTGATTAAAATAAAATATAGGATATCATCCGGAGGTGCCAAAGCTTCCTGGCCATACAACACCAGAACACATGGCGTGTATTCGGTAGTACACGCCGTGTAGTCAAGATTCAATGCATCGGACTGGTCCGCCAAACCAAGTCGTGTGTTGTAGTCTTTCTAAGTCTTAAATGACTTTGTGTGTTGACCAGGAACAAGTGGCACATGGTTTCCAGATTGCACGCCATGTGGCCCAATGGACACGGCATGTAGTTCCTTCGGGTTAGGGTTGGACCATGTACCCCATACATGGCTTTCCCAGCTAGAGACTATGTAACAAGGAACTATACGACGTGTGGCCCACTAGACACACCGTGTACTCTGAAGATTTATGAAGTACACTCACATGAAATTTCCCCAGGCGTGTAATTCGGATAGACGGTGAAAAATAGTACACTCCATGTAGTTATAACTACACGTCGTGTACTCATCCAAATTACATAGATTTATTAAAATTTATTATTATATTATAAAAACCCTTGAGACGTGTACCATCGTGCGGGTGTAAAGCTTAGGCACAACACGTGATAGGTGTTTTATATATCTGTGTTTAATTTAACATCTGTGTAATGTTAATTTCTACTCATTGGGTAGTTATGAATAGGAATTCATCAGGTTGCCTCCAAGGTACAAGTTACATACAAATATAATTTTAAATTAATTTATTTGTTTAAAATTATTATGGATGAGAATCTCAAGAAAATTCAGAAAAGGATTTAAGATAAAAGGATTGATTAATTAAATATAATAATTAATTGATTTGAGCGTGATTTATATTAAACTAGAACAATTGAAGAATTGAATGCTAGTTTTATTTATGTGTAAACATAGTTGCATGTATTGATGATCATGAGCTAGACCAAGACCTTTGTATGTGGATGGTTTCTTTTAATTTATTTATTTAAATTAAATTTTTTGGCCTGCGATCCTTCTCCTCATTAATATGTAGGGTCTGCATGCCCAAGGCTTCTTTTATGTAAAACCCCTTTTTACCCCTCACCTACACATGAGTTAAAAAATACATATGTAATAGATGGAACTCCCAAGCTAGTGGAGGCGGTTCAAGCTGGAGATGATATGAAACCAATCCCAGGAGATACAGAGGTGGATAGGTGGAAGCTGTAAACACGAATCCAAAAGGTTCAAGTTGTTTCTCCCCTAGGTCAGGGTTATTTTATTAACTGCTAGATAAACTAACCATTAGAAAAGCTCATGATCATGCCATTTACTTTATTTTATTTCTGTTAGTTTCATGGTTTATCATTATGGATGTGTTGTCACGATCACATAATTAATGAATTAAACAAGCATGCAAGATGGAACTAAAATAAACCAGACTTATGCATAAATATTATCAAGATATTGTTAATCACTTAAGTAAGTTCCACTTAATATTAACAAGCATGTGATAATGATAATAAGAAATTCATGAATAAGAGATAAAAATCCCTCAAATAAAATATTAAGTCAGAACAATCCTTCTGTTACTTGATTAAGGGAAAAACTCAATAAAACTATGTGTTTGACCAACCCTTGTTGGGTCACTTAATTTTATACAGAAAGCCCTTATGAAAGGTTTTGGGTTGAATTAACAATATTACATCAAGAGGAGTAGCCCTTGCTAGACTTGGTGTAATATTGGAGGCAAGAGTTGAGGAAATCCAAAGTCATGATTTCAGGATTGGGGAGTCTACTCAACATATCAAGGAGTTGCAAGCCCACAGTTGGCAAAGACCAGCCTACCTAAATACCTTCTAATAGCTTGACCAGCCCTTTTTAGGGTTATGCAAAGGGGAATATGGATCCTTTCTACTATAATGTCATGGCAACTGGACATTCCGAGTTCAATGGTGAGGGATATTGGGACTTTATAAAATAGTGGGAGACTTAATAAAATTTATTATTTCTCATAAAATGTAATCAAGAAAGTATTAATGAACTGCTTTTTTAATTGAAAAATAAAAATGACAAGATCATCAATCACACTATCCCTGAAATTAATTTTGGATAAAGACAACATCCTCACCGGTAGTAACTTCCAAGAATGGTTTAGACACATTTGGGGTTATCCTACGCCATGAATGGAAGTCTTATGTGCTGGAGACAGCATTACCTGATCCACCTGCCAAGGAGGCGAGTGATGAGGATTTCCTGGTCTATGAGAAACATATGAATGATGTGATCAATGTTCAATGTTTGATGTTATCATCAATGTCTAATGATCTCATGAAGTCTCATTAAAACATGGATGCTTATAGCATGCTCGAGCACCTCTGTGGTCTTTACCAGGAGAGATCAAGACAAGAAAGGTTTGAGATCTCTAAGGCACTCTTTCAGAGTAAGCTTGGAGAAGGTGCCTCATCTAGGCATCATATAGTCAAGCTCGTTGGATAAATTAAGCACCTGGAGGTTCTAGGGTTTAAACTCCCCGAAGAACTGGGCACCGATCTCATTCTCGCATCACTCCCTCAGAGCTTCTATAACTTTGTTATCAATTTCAATATGAACAACATTGAGAAGTCTCTATCTGATCTTATTATCCTCATTCTCCAAGTGGACAAAGATATGAAGCGTAAAAATCCTTTTTTCCTTATGGTGAATAAGAGGAAAGGGAAGGTGAAGAGTTTTAAGCCCAAATCTTCTGCATGGCCTTCCAAGAAAAGGAAGATCAAAGGGGGGAAAGGGAATAGAAGTTTGTTTCGCATGTGGCAAGAAGGGCTACTGTAAGGACTGCACCTAGCCTAAGAATCAAGGGGAAGCTTCAGGTTCATTTGTTATCAAATGCAATCTATCTATTTCTACAAATTGGGTATTAGATATAGATTTTGGTGCTCACATATGTATTCAAATACAGGAACCAAATAGATTCAGGAAGATTAATCGAGGGGAGGTAGATCTACGAGCAGCCAATGGATCCAAACTTGCTGTTGTAACTGTCGGGGACTACCACCTCACGTTGCCAACTGGGATGATCTTGGTGTTAAAGGGTTATTTTTATGTGCCTTTTGTAACCAAAAACATAATTTATGTATCCAGGCTAGATATAGATGTATTTGTTTTCAAGTTTGGAAATGAATGTTGCTTCTTTTATAAAGATAGCATTTGTTTTGTTAGGGCGCATTTATACAACGGTCTTTATGTGTTGGATTATACAAACCAAGTAATGGAAATCGATGACAAAGATACTTCACATGACTCATACCACACCCAACTTTGGAATCATCATCTAGGTCATGTAAATGAGAAACGCTTGACAAAGTTACATCAAGATGGATATTTAGATTCTTTTGAACTAAAACCACTTGGCGTATGTCATGCATGTTTACAAGGCAAAATGACCAAAGCCCCATTTGGTGGGAAAGGTGAAAGGGCTAAAGAGCTTCTTGAATTGGTTCATACCGATGTGTGTGGACCATTTCCAGTTAAAGCAAGGGGTGGGTACTCATACTTTATAACTTTTACTGATGATTTTAGTAGATATAGATATATCTACTTAATGAGGTATAAGTCGGATTCCTTTGATAAGTTCAAGGAATACAAGAATGAAGTTGAAAACCAGCTTGGTAAAAAGATTAAGAAACTCCACTCAGACCAAGGTGGGAAATATCTTAATCAGGAATTCATTGATTACTTACGAGAGTTTGGGATCCTATCCCAACTCACTCCTCCTTACACACCTCAATGGAATGGTGTCAGTGAAAGGAGGAACCGCACCTTGTTAGACATGGTGAGATCAATGATGAGTCATGAAAGTCTTCCATTATCCTTTTGGGGATATGCGTTACAAACAGCGGCACACATACTAAACCAAGTACCAACTAAATCAATAAATGGCATTCCATATGAGTTCTGGAGTGGAAGAAAAGTCATATTATCGAATTTACATGTGTGGGGTAGCGAAAAGTTTGTTAAGGCCTCTTCAGGTAATAAACTCACACCCCAAGGCATAAAGTGTACCTTTATAGGATACCCCAAGGAAACAATAGGATATTACATATACAACCCCTTAGACAAAAAGGTTATAGTGGCAAGACATTCTAAATTCTTTGAGAGGGAGCACATCTAGAAAAGAGATAGTGGGAGTGAGAGAGACTTCGATGAAGTTGAGGATCAAGGTGCACAAGATTTGGTACAAGAACAGATTCCATAAAGCCCCGTGGAAGAAGAATTTGTTCCAGAGACACAAGTACTGTGTAGGAGTACAAGAGAGGTTAGAGAACTGGAATGGTACGGTTTTCTAGTTACCGAGGATGGTGACTCCTTATTAGTTGATAATAATGATCCTCTAACCTACAAGGAAGCAGTAAGTGGCACAGACGTTGCCAAGTGGTAAGAAGCCATGAATTCTGAAATGGATTTCATGTACCAAAACCAAGTCTGGATTTTGGTAGATCCTCCAGTTGATGTAAATCTTGTTGGTTGCAAATGGGTATTCAAGAAGAAATTGTACATGGAAGGACAAGTCAGTACCTATAAGGCATGACTGGTTGCAAAAGGTTTTAAACAGCGTAAAGGAATTGACTAAGATGAAACCTTCTCACCAGTTGCAATGCTGAAATCCATCAGAATTCTACTTGCTATTGAGGCTTACCATGACTATGAGATTTGAAAAATGGATGTCAAAATATCATTACTTAACGGGAACCTTTAGTAAGATGTCTACATGACACAACCTGAAGGGTTTGTGACTCCAAAGGATGCCAATAAGGTATGCAAGTTGCAGAAATCCATTTATAGATTAAAGCAATCATCCAGGTCATGGAACATTCATTTTGATAAATCCATAAAAGAATTTGGTTTTATAAAAAATGAATGTGAGCCTTGTGTCTACAAACGGTTTTGTGGGAGTGTAGTCATTTTCCTAATAGTATATGTTGATGACATATTACTCATTGGAAACGAGATGCCAGTCTTGCAGTCTGTTAAGCCATGGTTGAATCAATGCTTCTCCATGAAAGACTTGTGTGAGGCAGCATATATTCTTGGGATCAAGATAGATCGTGATAGATCCAAGAGATTGTTGGGCCTAAGTCAAAGTACATACATTGGTAAGATACTAAAGATATTAAGTATGGAACAATCCAAGATGGGATCGTTGCCAACGTCACATGGCATTCATCTTTCCAAGAAAATGTGTCCTCAGAAACATGAGGAAAGAAAGATAATGGCAAGGACTCCATGCGCATCAGCGATTGGGTCAGTCATGTATGTCATGCTATGTACTAGGATGGATGTCACCTACGCATTGAGTGTGGTAGGAAGATATTAAGCTGACCCAGGTGACCGCCATTGGGTGGCAGTCAAGACTATCCTAAAGTATCTTAGGTGTACTAAGGATATGTTCTTGGATTATGGAGGAGATAAAGAACTAGTCATCAGAGAATATGCAGATGCTAGTTTCCAGACTGATTGAGATGACATGAAGTTGCAAACAGGATACATCTTCACTTTGAATGGAGGTGCAGTGAGCTGGAAGAGCTCAAAGCAGAGTGTGGTTGCAGATTTTACAGTAGAGTCCGAGTATATGGCAGCTTCTGAGACAGTTAAAGAAGCAGTTTGGATGCGAAGCTTCATCCAGGAGCTAGATGTGATACCTAGAAGTAAAGATCTCATCACATTGTATTGTGATAATACAGAAGCGGTGGCTCTTGCAAAAGATCCAAGGTCACATCAGCGGACGAAACACATACTTTGGAAGTATCATCTCTTGAGGGATTTCTCTCAGAGAGGTAAAGTTGCAGTGAGCAGTATTTCCAAGGAAGACAACATGGTGGACCCCTTGAATAAAGCCTTGACTCAGTAGAAACATGATCATCATGTGAGGTCTAGCTGACTGAAATTCATAGGCAATTGGCTCCAGTCCAAGTGGGAGTTTGTAAGAGTTGGTGTCCTAGAACCAAGTGGTTTTACTTTGATTACATGGATATTTAATGTATTATTACATATTGTTCATTGTTCTGTATGACTATAATGTAATAATTTCCTAGAGTATTTGTTGCATTGATAAGGTCAAGGCAGTTCCCCGCTATGATGAGAACCTTGAAATGCTATAACAATATTCTTAAATATAGTTCTACGATTGGATGACATACTATGATGGGACACATAGCATACAGAACGTCAGGTGCGAGTACTCGTAAGCATATGAGACTTCCTCTCATGCACTTGGTAATCTCCAAGATAGGAGAATATGAGAACAGACCCACTGGTAGAAATTCCACATGTTTTGGTAACATCGTATATTTCTATCTGCAAGCGTGTGTAATGATCCTTAGACTTTAAGATTATCATTAATACGTGTCACGACTTACACACTTTGATTTACTGACGAAAATCGTCACGCAGACAGTTGGCGGGAAGTAGGGTACGTTGGGTGCGTCACGAGTGGCATGTTATCTCGGCCCTTTGATTGAAATAGAACCGTCATGTGAAATTCCATGGCCATGGTATAACAATGAGTTTATTTCAGGTATTCAAAGAACGACGTATCAAGCATAAAATTTGATGACACAATTATGAAACCTACTTGATGAGATATTGCGACAAAGGGATTATATTACACATTGAGCGTTCGTATGTGGATGTCATTGTTGCGACTTTACGTTCTTTCTATTGGGTGTCTTGACCCATTGTTAGATAGTACTCTTGGACTTTAGATAAGTCTGCCTAATGCCAACGAGAAAGAATCATATAGGGTCACACATTAAGTTTTTTTGGTGGTCTTGGTTAAATTCTATTGGAATTTAATTAATGAAATAAATATTATTCTCAAGACCATGGAATAATTTTATTCAAGTTAAGATGATCGCATAAATTAAATAAAATATATTTATTTATTTTATTGAACATTTAATAAATATTTATTTACTAGTTTGTAAATAAAATATGTATTTAAGAGAATAATTTATTTATTTATTTATTCGGGTGTTTAATAAATGGAAGTGGAGTTCAAGCGGACCAAGGTTAGTCTGGTAGTAAAATAATGATTTGCAAGACGGTAAATAATTATTTAACTAGTTGGAACAAGTTAAAATAACGCTGCTATTATTTTGTGACACGGAATTTTATTTATAATTCCATTTTACGCAAGTTGGCGCACTATAAATAATGACGCGATATTATTATTAATTCATGGGTTTTCTCTAAGTTCATGAATGTATTTAATTGTTGCTATGAAATTAAATATTGTAACTGAAATTCTGTGTATATAAATAGGCAAGTACCCCTATTGTGTCATACACCACACCACACACCTGGTGAATTGAAAATTGTTGATCCAAACAATTTCTCTCTCGAATCCTCTTCTCTCCCCTCTCAAGAACCGGAGACGTTCTTCAAGGCCGAAGAACAAGCAATCAAGAACGACTGACACAAGACACTCGCTTCGCCACGCTAGCACCCGGAGAACGAGCGATATCAATCGAATGCCATTGGAGCACATGTGGATCACCGCTAGAGGGATTCTAGTTTAGATCTTTACAACCGCAATGAGATAATCCGAAAGGGTCAATTCGGACGATCAACATCATCAACGAAGAAAAATACTAAAGATACAGGTATTATTTTTCTTTATGAAATTAATTAAATTAATTATAAACATGATGTGCAAGATCCTATCTAAGGTTTTGGGCATCTTTCTTCTTTATCTAAATCTTTGATTATATTCCATGGAGACTGGCGTTCATCATCGTATTGATCCCGGAATAATCATTGATCATGGTAAAAATCTAAGTTGGGTGTCGTCCCAACCACACTTCCGCTGCGCCCGAAACCTTCAATTGGATGGTATATTAATTATACAGAGAAATTAACATGTTATTTTCATTATTTATATACATATTACTCATCATTATATCCATCCAAATAATATAGTGTTGAATAACAAATTATACCACAGCTTGGAGACGGTAAGTCGTACGTACACACGCATGGGGACATTATCATTCATAGGATGGATAGAATAATGAGTATGGTTGTAACATATTTATAATAACATCATAGTATGTATAAGATACTGGAGTTATTATTTTGGTATGGAAATAACAAAGAAATAGAAAGTGGAAGAAGAAAAGAACTTTGAAAGAGGTGATAAAATAATTACCTCTTCTTTGGGTGTTTCCTTTTGATTTGAACAAAAGGGCTCCTTAGGTTGGCTTTCTGCTCAGGGGAAGGCCTCTATGTTGAAGTTAGGGAAGTTGGGAGGAGATTTGGATAGGGTTGGATGAGTCAAATGGCTTTGGAGGTGTGATTTTGAGAGAAGGAGAAGTACCCTTTTATAAGAGAGGTGAGAGTCACTTAGGAAAAGTTTGAAATATTATTTTATTATAAAATCATTTTCGGTTTTTAATGGATCCAAAATGATTTATTTTAAAGAGAAGGTGGGTATGGGTCGAAATCCTCTCAACTAATATGTTTTACACAAGTTTGGGTCCTCATATTAACCCTATCTTTTATATTTAAATCTTAGTTAAATAGTTTAACTTTTACCATGTCCTCTTGTATTATTATAATAAATGGTTAATAAACTTACTATAAAAAGCCAAGTGAACCTGAAGTGGTTCATTATTAATATATCTTACCTTATCTAAGTACTTTGGTCGAACCTTAGATTTTTAGAAATATTATATCAATTAATAATATAGTATTTTGTTTTAAAAACTCATTTATGTCAATTTTGATACTATTTGGTATTTTGTTTTTGTTAGTCAAAACAACTTTATCACTTCAAACAAAATTTATTTAATCAACCCTAACATGTCATATTAACCAAGAAAATTCCTGGATGGCATCAAAATCCTCAATTTACATTTATTTTTATATTAATAATAATAATTATTTTAATCTTTCATTGATAAAGTAATTACTGCATCGTCATTGTTTCATAAATAAATTTAATTATTTAATCTCTAAAAATTATAAATAAAATACCATTATGTAGGAAATATTTTTAAATTTCTAGTGAATATTTATAGTTGAATTTATCTTATGTATAACCCTATATTAAAATGGTTTAGTCTTAAACTTTGAATTTAACACTTTTATCTCTTCTTTAAGTAAAATAATAATAAATGTTCTATTCTAATCCAAGTGGACCAAAATGATCATATTTTATTCCTAAGGTTGGTTTTGGTCGAAAATCACTTATCCAATAGAATTAGGACATGTGTTAGGGTAATTATAATATCATTTTTACCTTTAATTACCCAATTTACTTTTAATAGTGGTAATAAAATTCATAAGTTACTATTCACTAAAAATTATTTTCATCTTATTGAACCACGTTTTACTTACTAATGTCAACTGTGTCTCTCAGATTTTTGAAATTCAATTCACAGAAGCGGTAAAATTACATTTTATGCAAATTTGAAAATGTGCCTAGAAGGTGGGTAAAAGACTATCACGACCCCCTCCCACCAAAGATGCCCCTCCTAAGCTGGCAATGGTGAAAGGGAGATAATGACCCCCGAGTCCCGCCTCCAGTAGGCCCCGGGGTGGCGACTAGCACCAAGGGTATGAGTTTTCACAAATATGGGAGGCATTACCCTTTTTTTCGGATCGGCAAATAGGACAAGTCAACCACCAAAAAGGGAAAAGAACAAGTGTATATAAATAAACTCAAACCAAGCCCACATGCATGTTTAAACAATTTTATAACAAGGTACAAGTACAAGAAATCTCAAAAGTACAATACCAAAATAAAACAAGAGAACGGCAACTGCAACAACTCCAACTGTCTGACTAGTAGGGTCCCACACGGCCCTGGTAGTCCTCCTAGAAACCTGAAAGTAAACGTAGGGTGAGCATACAAGTATACTCAGTAGGGAAACCTAAAGCTCTCATGCACAAGTAGGGAGACATCCTAAAGTCCCGTGATAACAACAGAAGAAACCTAACAAGGGAATCTATCCACGCAACCTCACCAGCCACACTCACCAAAACACAATCACAACAGGTACTAGTAGTATAAGAACAAGAGTATTGGGTACCCCGCACCATTTCCCAATAGTTAGTTGAATGTCCTGACACTGTCACACTCTCCCCGCCCACACACACCTGGGCCTCACAACTACACATCCTGCCCGCACACACCTGGGCCTCACCACCACGTATCCCGCCTGCACACACCTGGGCCTCACTACCACAACCATATCCCCACCCGAAGACACCTGGGCCTCATCCCGAAGATTCTTGGGAATAGTAATAGTAACAGAACTCTTGCCCGAAGACACCTGGTCCTGAAATTGAAACCTACCTGAAGAGTCTTAGGTGTAAGGTCACCTCAAGCCATCACAGCCTATAAGCCTGCCCGAAGAGTCTTGGGCCTAATCACCCCAATCGAAACCTACCCGAAGAGTCTTGGGTGTAAGGTTGCCTCAATCCATCATAGCCTAGGGGAGAAGGAGCAGGAAGGAGCTAGTAACTATGGGAAAACACCCTCTCCCATGAAATGGGAGTGTTCGGCACTATGTTCTCAACATGGGTGCGGTGTCATAAAACACAAAATATACAGATATATATATATAGCAACCACTCAGCCCAACCTATGGATTCTAAAAAGAGAAACTGAGGACGTGACTTGGCACTGCTACCACGAAGCATGCATACAACAAACAACCCCAACCCCATTAAGGTTTTCACGTTTCAGCAGAAATTAGCTTATTTAGTTCCTTAACTACTGGGAAACTAACCACAATCAACCACTTCAAACGTTCGTAAAACATATCCCTGCCATCCACAAAGCAAGTTAGGAAAACACAGCAACACAACAAAACCCTTCTTAACAACCAACCAACCCATTGATTATTATTTCTGTTTCATTACCAAGCCCCATCATTCATTAACTCTTCCACATTTATTATTTATCAAACACAACCCAAAGTCCGTTCACATTTAAACCCATCCATGCAGCCCTGCTGCTAACCGCCATAACCACAACTGCACCGAAACCACACATCATCATCCCTTTAATACCACTTATTGCAGCCCCGCTGCCCATCACCATTAAACATTCACACCTTCCCACAACCAAGTCAACCGCAGCCCCGCTGCTCACCCAAACCACAACAGCCCACAAAACACCCCCATCACATGCCACGTAACCAAGCCAACACCCACATGTTCATTATTCCATTTTGTTTAACCGGGGTGATCACACAAGGGTTCTAGATTTTTATTTAATCAGCCAACTTTACGTGATTATCCAATTTCCACATTCAACAAGGTTCCACTCACAAAAACGATCTAGAAAGATAGGGCAACATTTAATTGTGCAATCAAAGGCCCCCAACGACCGTGATTTTCAGTAGGCATTAGCCTATTCATTTCACAACATAATATCACAGGATATATATAAAAAAAAGTAAAGTAACAGCAATCACAAACTTCTCATCCCCGTTCTTTAACCAGTTATTATCTTTATTTAAAGGTTCAACTATTTCTCATGAAAACAAAAAGTATACCCACCCCGCATGATGCACAAATTAGAGAGACGAAGGTAAAACCCCTACCTCAACAGGTTCTGGTCACAACGCTTCCCCGGATCAACTTTAGAAGACGTTTGTCAGCGTCCCAGAAAACCCTCCTCGGGTGGAAGTCGGAGAGGAAAAGCCAAAGGAAAGACAATGGACCCAGGCTCGGAAGTTCCGCCTCATCATTACAATCCCGTGGCCGCTGACGGATCGTAAATCGGAGCTCGGACGAAAAAGTTATGGAAAAAAGAGTCTTCGAGTCTCTTGAGAGAGCTCTGCTCAGAGGATAGGGGAGGAGAGGTGTGAGTTGAAAGGAAGAGGGGACCCCTCCTTTTATAGGCGTGAAAATAAAAAGTACATGGCGTGTATTTATGGTACACGGCGTGTACTCGGCCATTTTCACACGGTCTCCACGCGGCCTCCAACGTGGCTCCGCGGCCGTTGCCTGGTCAACACACGGTTTGAAGGTAACGCATACGCGGGGAAGGACTACACGGTGTGTAGATTGGACACACGGAGTATACCCATTTATTGCACATGGTAGGGACACGGCTCCAATGCGGCACATGGTCGACGACTGGTCAACACACGGTAACGCGTACGCGGGGAGGGACTACACGGCATGTAGTACTGGACACACGGTGTGTACCCATTTTCTTCACGTGGCAAAGACACGGTCATCCACACGGGGTATACCCGGCAAGAGGGTACACGGAGTGTACTCAAACTACACGGCGTGTAGTTTCAAAATTCTAGAAAGTGTGGGAAAAGTCCATTTTACCCTCCAGAACACTTGTAGCCTTCTTTTTGACAAAGGAATGGGCCGGAGAGGTCCGGGCCATTACATCAGATACCTCTTAAAACATTCTCGTCCCCGAGAATTCAAAAACCAACCTAGGGGAACCCAACAAGATACCTCTTAGGGTCCTCATTATAACAGGAACCCAACCAACAATTCTAATTAGGTGTTAGGAGTTCCTTCTCCTATGTCGAGATATTATCCGCTTTAGGCGGCACTGACTTGTCTGCACGGGTTTAATCGCATCCTCATTAATGCGTCTCGATTAAGTATTGGGTCTTCCCACTTCCATACGTTAGGATTTTCAACTCGAACTGCCCGAACACGTGATTTTGGAAAAAATCCCTCTCCTATGTCAAGATATTATCCGCTTTAGGCGGCACTGACTCGCCCGCACGGGTTCAATCGCATCTACATTAATGCGCCTCGATTAAGGGTCAGGTTTTCCCCCTTTCCACACATCCGAACATGTTACACATTACTAGGGATCAAGGAAACAAAAGGTCACACAACTGACAAGACAGGCATTCCATATATCAAAGGTACAAAATACAACATCAACACAAAGCTCAGAAGAACAAGGGAAAAACACAAGTCAAAACAACTCCGGGTACTGAGCGTGCATCTGGGTCTCCTGCTCCCAAGTGCTCTCCTCGAGGCCGTCATGCCTCCACAACACATGAACCAAGGGAATGGTTCGTCCACTGAGCACCTTCTCTTTACGATCCTCGATTCTGACTGGTCGTTCCTCGAAGGCCGCGTCGTCTCCCATATCTAACTCTCCCCAGTCGATAGCGTGAGAGTCATCGTGTAAGTACCGACGAAGCTGGGAGACGTGGAAGACGTCATGGACTTTCTCCATCTGAGGTGGTAGGGCCAGCTGATATGCCACCTCGCCGACTCACCTCAGCACCTCAAAAGGTCCGATGAACCTGGGTGAGAGATTGCTCCCTTTCCCAAACCTCTGCTGCCCCCGTCGAGGGGAAACCTTCAAGAACACATGGTCTCCCACCTCGAACTCCAAGGGCCTCCTCCAACAATCAGCATAAGACTTCTGTCAGTCCTGAGCCGCCTTCATCCTCTCGCGTACAAGCTGGACTTTCTCTGTGGTGCTCTACACTACCTCTAGCCCAAGAGCACCTGTCTCACCAACCTCTGCCCAGAAAATGGGTGAACGACATGGACTTCCATACAAATCCTCAAATGGTGCCATGCCAATAGTAGAGTGGAAGCTGTTTTTGTAGGAAAACTCTACTAAAGGCAAGTGTCGTACCCATGATCCTCCGAAATTCAGAACGCATGCTCGCAGCATGTCCTCTAACGTCTGGATAGTTCGCTCTGTCTGCCCATCGGTCTGGGGGTGGAAATCAGTGCTAAGGCGTAGCTGGGTGCCAAAATCATGTTGTAACCCCCTCCAGACTCGTGAGGTAAACCGAGTATCCCGATCTGAGACGATGGTCCTTGGAACTCCATGCAAACGCACCACCTCGTCTACGTACCTCTGTGCTAAGGTACTCACTGGGCCCGACTCCTTGATTGCTAATAAGTGAGTCGATTTCGTCAGCCGATCCACCACTACCCAGATAGCATCATAACCACCCTGAGCTATGGGTAGTCCTGTGATGAAGTCCATCGAGATGTCATCCCACTTCCACTCGGGGACATCTAAAGGATGCAACAAACCACCGGGAACACGGTGTTCAGCCTTCACTTTCTAACACACTAGGCACTTAGCCACAAACTCTGCCACTGCCCGTTTCACCCCGGGCCACCAAAACTGATCCCTCAGGCCTCGGTACATTTTTGAAACTCCTGGATGTACCGCCAAGGCTGAGCTATGGAACTCAAGGAGAACTCCCTCACGCATAGCCTCTGGGACAAACAACCTTTCATGGAAAAGCATCTGATATCGGCTGTCCTCTGACCATCCCTCTGGAGCATTCCCCTGATCGACACGATCTCGCATCACCTCTGCCTCGGAGTCCCCCCACTGAGACTCTTCCACCTGCTGCAACAAGGAGGATTGCATCGTCATCTGGAACAAACAGCCTCTAACACCTTCTTCCCTTACATCTAAGTGCAGAGCAGCCAACTCTCCCATAGCCTTCCAAGCATCGGCGGATTCCCAAACCACTTCCTTATGTGACTTCCTACTCAGGGAATCAGCCACAACATTTCCCTTACCTTCAGTGTAAGAGATCTCGAAGTCATAGTCTTGGAGAAACTCGACCCATCTCCGCTGCTGTAAGTTCAGGTCACGCTGGGAGAAGATATAATGCAGGCTCTTGTGATCTGAGAAGACCACAAAGCGCTCCCCAAAGAGGTAATGTCGCCACAACTTCAATGAAAACACTACTGCTGCAAGCTCCAGGTCATGGGTGGCATAGTTACGCTCATGAGGGCGCAACTGCCTAGACCCATAACAAATCACTCCCTTCTTCTGCATCAGCACGCACCCCAGACCAAGGCCAGAAGCATCACAAAACACTTCATACAACAACCCTTCCTCTGGAAACCTGAGTACGGGAGTACTGGCCAACTTCTCCTTCAGGTAGTCAAAATCTTTCTGGCACTGATCGCTCCATAGGAAGACCTGATCCTTCCTAGTCAAAGTTTTCAATGGAGCAGCAACTCGAGAGAAGTCCAAAACGAACCTCTGATAGTAACCTTCCAACCCCAGGAAACTACGAACTTCTGCCACGCTCTTGGGTACTGCCCAAGAAACAACTGCCTCCACCTTTGACGGGTCCACCAATACTCCATGCTGAGACACCACGTGCCCAAGGAAGTGTACTTCTTGTGTCAAGAACTTACACTTCGACAATTTCCCGTAAAGTTGGTGGTGTCGAAGGACTTCCAAGACTGCCCTGAGATGCTCGACGTGCTCCTCCTCTGATCTTGAGTAGATCAGGATGTCATCGATAAACACAACGACGAACCGATCCAGAAACTCTTGGAAGACAAAGTTCATAAGTCCCATGAAAACATCTGGTGCATTCGTAACTCCAAACGGCATCACTACAAACTCGAAGTTCCCATACCTGCACCTGAAAGCTGTCTTCGAGATGTCACTATCCTTCACCCTCAGCTGATGATATCCCGATCGTAGATCAATCTTAGAAAACCAACCTGCTCCCCTCAGCTGGTCGAAGAGATCATCTATCCTTGGAAGGGGGTAACGTTCCTTGACCGTTACCTGGTTCAGCCTTCGGTAGTCTATGCATAGCCTGAGACCACCATCTTCCTTCTTCACGAACAAAACTGGAGCACCCCATGGCGACACACTGGGTCGAACAAAACCCTTCTCCATCAGATCGTCAATCTGAATCCGCAACTCCCGCAACTCCGAAGGTGTCATTCGATAAGGGGCCATCGAAATCGGACGGGCACCAGGCTATAAGTCTATCCCTAACTCAACGTCACGTCAGGGGGGTAGATTTACAACCTCCTCAGGAAAAACATCGAGGAATTCCCCAACAACCTCTGGGACATCCATCATCTCTGTATCAGCTGGAACCACCGATAACCCGCTCAACAAGGAAAGGAGAGGCTCCACATGTCGGCTTCCCGTCTGATAGCTCCTCTCACCAATAAAAGATACGCACTGCCCATTCACGTCGGAGAACACAACTCTTCTCCAGAAGCAGTCGATAACGACACTAACAGAAAACAACCAGTCGATGTCTAGGATGACATCGTATGGCTGCATCTGTAACAGAAGAAGGTCTCCACTAGATCGATGTGGTCCCAACGTCAGCCCACATCCCCGGCAAACACAAGATACGCTGGTCTGGCCCCCAACTGGTGTACTCAATACCAGTGGCACGGAAAGTCTCTCTACGTCTAATCCCAAAGTATGGGCTAGACTAGGTGAAACAAAGGAGTGTGAGGCTCCTGAATCGAACAAAGCAGAAACAAGAGTGCTGAACAAACAAATCGTACCTCGCACCACCTCTGGTCCCACTAGAGCTGCCAACTCTGCTGCGTGCAACTGTCCACGCCCAGCTCCTCTGCCTCTCTGATGTCGTCCACTTCCCCGACCACGCCCTGGTCGAGGTCCCTGAGGAGCACCCTGAGGTTGGCCTCCTCCTGCAAAGTCTTCCCTCGGAGGAGCATGGTCCTGCTGCTACTGGAAGGGCCTCGCCGGCAACTAGTGCTGCTGCAGTGGGCGTTGAACCTTCCCACCTCCACTATACGGAGCTCGGGTCGGGCACCAACTCTGAACGTGCCCGAAACCTCCACAAGAAAAACACCTCGGTCCTAGGCTCGTGGAAAAGGGACGAGGACCTGAAGATCTGAATTGGAACTGCTGGGGCCTGCTCCCCACTGGCCTGAACCTGGAAGGTCCTGTCGCAGGAGACCTGCTGCTGACTGCCTTCCCCTTCGACGAACCTGGCTGAAACACCTCACGCGGTGCACCTCCCAGCGAGTGCATCCTCTCTACGACCTCTGCCTTCTTCTGTACTGCTAAGTACGTCGGAAGGGTGAAGGGGGTGACAACATACTGGAGTGAAGGACGAAGCGCCTCCTCCAAACATCTCGCCTGAGATTCCTCATCCGGAAAGAGATCCGGAGCAAAGCGCAGGAGATCTTTGAACTTGATCCCCAGCTCTCGTACCGTCATACTTACCTACTGAAGGGAGAGTAACTCTTGTCGCTTCTCCGCCTTGATCATGGAAGAAAGGAATTCCTCTCAGAATTATTTCTCAAAGTCAGCCCATGGAACCTCTTCCTCTATCCTCTCTCCGAGGTAGAGCGTCCACCACTGTCGCGTCGCACCTCTCAGCTGACTGACTGCTAGGGGAACCCAGTACTCCCTCAGAGCACGGATCAAGGTGAAAGCGATCCCTAGCTCCTCAAGCCACCCCTCTGTCTCTGTATCCGAAGTACTACCCTCGTACTTCTTGAGGGTCTGCCGCTGGAAAGAACGGAGAGTCTTCTGCCACTGGCTATCTTCCTCCTCTCAGTCAATCATCAACTGATCGACCGCCTGAATCTGCTGGGTCTCGGCCGTCTGAGCCACCCGGGGACGACGTCCAGGTGCCATAGCTGTACAGTAAACAAGGATCGCCTAAGCCCAAGTAGTAGGGAAAAACTCAAGGTTTTATTTTATAATTTTATTTCAATTTCTTTCTCAGAACACCCAAATCAAGTAAAACACAAACATGATGATGCATGTACCTTCCCTAGGGTCTCTACCCTGAAATCAATGTAGTCTCACTTGGTCGTTCGGTAGGCTTAGAGTCCTTGCATCGGATCACGGGGGGCCCTAAAATCCCGTGTCCTAGCCGGTCTTCCCTGGCCTATGTCACGCACCAAGATTAACTAACACTGTTGCCCTACCATCTCATGCAATCCTCACTGTGCCTAACTCCAGACTCCATCCTATCTCTCAACCATCACCTCTGATACCATTCTGTCACGAACCCCTCCCACCAAAGATGCCCCTCCTGAGCTGGCAATGGTGAAAGAGAGATAATGACCCCCGAGTCCCGCCTCCAGTAGGCCCCGGGGTGGCGACTAGCACCAAGGGTATGAGTTTTCACAAATATGGGAGGCATTACCCTTTTTTTTCAGATCGGGAAATAGGACAAGTCAACCACCAAAAAGGGAAAAGAACAAGTGTATATAAATAAACCCAAACCAAGCCCACATGCATGTTTAAACAATTTTATAACAAGGTACAAGTAAAAGAAAGCTCAAAAGTACAATACCAAAAGAAAACAAGAGAACGGCAACTGCAACAACTCCAACTGTCTGACTAGTAGGGTCCCGCACGGCCCTGGTAGTCCTCTTGGAAACCTGAAAGTAAACGTAGGGTGAGCATACAAGTATACTCAGTAGGGAAACCTAAAGCACTCGTGCACAAGTGGGGAGACATCCTAATGTCCCGTGAGAACAACAGAAGAAACCTAACAAGGGAATCTATCCACCCAACCTCACCAGCCACACTCACCAAAACACAATCACAACAGGTAGTAGTAGTATAAGAACAAGAGTATTGGGTACCCCGCACCATTTCCCAATAGTTAGCTGAACGTCCTGACACTGTCACACTCTCCCCGCCCGCACACACCTGGGCCTCACAACTACACATCCCGCCCACACACACCTAGGCCTCACCACCACGTATCCCGCCCGCATACACCTGGGCCTTACTACCACAACCATATCCCCACCCGAAGACACCTGGGCCTCATCCCGAAGATTCTTGGGAACAGTAATAGTAACAGAACTCTTGTCTGAAGACACCTGGGCCTAAAATCGAAACCTACCTGAAGAGTCTTAGGTGTAAGGTCGCCTCAAGTCATCACAGCCTATAAGCCTGTCCGAAGATTCTTGGGCCTAATCACCCCAATCGAAACCTACCCGAAGATTCTTTGGTGTAAGGTCGCCTCAAGCCATCACAGCCTAGGGGAGAAGGAGCAGGAAGGAGCTAGTAACTATGGGAAAACACCCTCTCCCATGAAATAGGAATGTTCGGCACTATGTGCTCAACATGGGTGCGGTGCGATAAAACGCAAAAGATACATATATATATATATATATATAGCAACCACTCAGCCCAACCTATGGCTTCTAAAAAGAGAAACTGAGCACGTGCCTCGGCACTGCTACCACGAAGCATGCATACAACAAACAACCCCAACCCCACTAAGGTTTTCACGTTTCAGCAGAAATTAGCTTATTTAGTTCCTTAACTACTGGGCAACTAACCACAATCAACCACTTCAAACGTTCGTAAAACATATCCCTGTCATCCACAAAGCAAGTTAGGAAAACACAGCAACACAACAAAACCCTTCTTAACAACCAACCAACCCATTGATTATTATTTCTGTTTCATTACCAAGCTCCACCATTCATTAACACTTCCACATTTATTATTTATCAAACACAACCCAAAGTCCGTTCACATTTAAACTCATCCCTGCAGCCCTGCTGCTAACCACCATAACCACAACCGCACCGAAACCACACATCACCATCCCTTTAATACCACTTATTGCAGCCCCGCTGCCCATCACCATTAAACATTCACACCTTCCCACAACCAAGTCAACCGCAGCCCCGCTGCTCACCCAAACCACAACAGCCCACAAAACACCCTCATCACATGCCACGTAACCAAGCCAACACCCACATGTTCATTATTCTATTTTGTTTAACCGGGGTGATCACACAATGGTTCCAGATTTTTATTTAATCATCCAACTTTACGTGATTATCCAATTTCCACATTCAACAAGGTTCCACTCACAAAAACAGTCTAGAAAGATAGGGCAACATTTAATTGCGCAAGCAAAGGCCCCCAACGACCGTGATTTTCAGTAGGCATTAGCCTATTCATTTCACAACATAATATCACAGGATATATATAAAAAAAGTAAAGTAACAGCAATCACAAACTTCTCAT
Source organism: Viscum album (assembly GCA_963277665.1). NCBI lineage: Eukaryota > Viridiplantae > Streptophyta > Magnoliopsida > Santalales > Viscaceae > Viscum > Viscum album. Next base: position 280,090,955 of record OY728137.1, read on the forward strand.
CCCCGTTCTTTAACCAGTTATTATCTTTATTTAAAGGTTCAACTATTTCTCATGAAAACAAAAAGGATACCCGCCCCGCATGATGCACAAATTAGAGAGACGAAGGTAAAACCCCTACCTCAACAGGTTCTGGTCACAACGCTCCCCCGGATCAACTTTAGAAGACGTTCGTCGGCGTCCCGGGAAAACCTCCTCGGGTGGAAGTCGGAGAGGAAAAGCCGAAGGAAAGACAACAGACCCAGGCTCGGAAGTTCCGACTCGTCGTTACGATCCCGTGGCCGCTGACGGATCGTAAATCGGAGCTCGGACGAAAAAGTTGTGGAAAAAAGAGTCTTCGAATCTCTTGAGAGAGCTCTGCTCAGAGGAGAGGGGAGGAGATGTGTGAGTTGAAAGGAGGGGACCCCTCCTTTTATAGGCGTGAAAAGCAAAAGTACACGGCGTGTATTTATGGTACACGGCGTGTACTCGGCCATTTTCACACGGTCTCCACGCGGCCTCCAACGCAGCTCTGCGGCCGTTGCCTGGTCAACACACGGTTTGAAGGTAACGCATACGCGGGGAAGGACTACACGGCGTGTAGATTGGACACACGGCATATACCCATTTATTGCACACGACAGGGACACGACTCCAACGCGGCACATGGTCGACGACTGGTCAACACACGGCAACGCGTACGCGGGGAGGGACTACACGGCGTGTAGTACTGGACACACGGTGTGTACCCATTTTCTTCACGCGGCAAAGACATGGTCATCCATACGGGGTATACCCGGCAAGAGGGTACACGACGTGTACTCAAACTACACGGCGTGTAGTTTCAAAATTCTGGAAAGTGTGGGAAAAGTCCATTTTACCTTCCAGAACACTTGTAGCCTTCTTTTTGACAAAGGAATGGGCCGGAGAGGTCCGGGCCATTACAAAGACATTAAAAGGTTCAATAAAATTTTATACATCTAACTTTATTATAAAATGACTATAATGAATTACATTGAACATATATAGGTATTATATATCTATTTTGACTTAAAATAAATTTAAATAAAATAAACAATTATTTAAATAAAAAGTCGGTTTTAAACAATAACGTAGTGTTTTTCACTATTCATCAAAAATTGAAAGTTTTCAGAAAAATACAAAAAATTCACCCTAATATAATTTTGATATTCCGAATTCAAAAATGAATTCTATTTTACCAAATTCAAAACATAGAAGTTGCGTTAATTAATTTAAAATTAATTTCCGTTGTCAGAACTAAAAAACGGGTTTTTAAAAAGTAAAAACTATCAAAAGATTGACATGTGTTTATGTCAAATTTAAATGTGAAATTACTTATAATGATCTACATTGTATTAAATGATAAAAATATAGTCTAATTATACTTCTAAACCATTCAAATGCATATTTTAACACTATAAATTATTTCGATTAAAAAAGTTGTTTTCAATTGAAATTTAGTATTTTTCACTATTCATCAAAATATGAAAGTGAATAGAAAAGTACCCAAAAAATTATTCAAACTAAATTTTTATGTCCCGCTTCTAAAGAAGAATATAATTTCATTAAATTGAATATATAAAAGTGTCAAATATTGGTTTTAAAAATGGTTCACCGTTAAAAGGCGGTAAAATTGCATTTTTTTGAAAAATACTTTGTATCTGAAAAAATGAATTTGTTTTTATATTATGTATAAAAAACACATAATATGAATTCTAAAATTATCTGGAGTATATAAAATTCAAAATTTAGTTAATACTATTCATAACCACTTTTTGAACGGCTAGTTTGGTAAGTCGTGGTGCGTTCGAACTAGGTGTTGCGTGTAGCGCAAGTTATTGAATTACTTTGAAGAGATAACGTACTATGAAATCTTGAAGTGTTACAGTCGAACAACACCAAGCCAGGGGAGGGGGGTCTCGGTTGTCGATCGGTTTGCCAGGAACGAGGGGCACGCGCATCAGCTCCGGCATCGCCGCAATGGCAGGGGGAGGATCATGCAGATTCGAGGGGCGCACAAGATAGAAAGCCTCATATTTTTCAGGACAGCGAAGCGAGGCGACAAAACGAGCCGATGAGGCCAACAACGGTGAGCAAGCGAGGTAGGAGAGGAGAGGAGGGCAGCGGGGGTGGGGGTGTTAGGGCAAGGATGGTGGGTGAAGTAACAGGAGGAGAGTGCGGGGGCGAGATCGGATTGAGGAGAATCGTAGGCGTCTGTGGAGGAAATTTGGGGGGAAGGGGGTGATTTGTTGCCCCTACCCATGGTGTTGCCCTACCCCAGGGGCTCGTTGGGCTTGCCTCAGGGCCGACCCTGCATAGTCATTCGCTTTTTTTGTTAGTTTTTAGCAATTTTTTTCATTTCAATTTATTTTTATATTACATAACTATTAACTCTCTCTCTCTTCCATCCTATATTTCCTATACTACATGGGGTTGAGTAATAGATGTTAATTGAAATCTATTTTAATATTGATATTGGGTAATGGTTTCGTAGTGGTCATTTTGTCCATGAATATCTATTTTCTTCCAACATTAATCAAATAGGCGTGCTCCGTCATTTTATCTCATCTTTGCATAGAATCCTTGAAAATTGAATTATTTTCTTAAATTTTCTTCCATAAAAGGAAATTATTACGCTCGAGTAAACATTGAGATTTGTTCTAGAAATTTCTGTTACCCCCAATACTCTTTAAATATGTTTGTCTTGCATAAAAATATGTTTTACTTGACATCTATAATCTTTGAGATTTGTTTTAGATATGAAAAATTAACTTAGATTTAAAAATTTATTTGTAATGTCCATTGCTAATTTTATTCTTTTATTCTTTTTTTAGATTTGTGTAATTTGTTTGTTTCCTATTAAAATTTTTAAAACCATTCCTTTTCATTTTCAGGTCTTTGAGATCAAGGGGGATGACGTCACAAGTGATATATAGTGAAGTGGATATATTTTTTACATTGCATCTTTCTATATTCACATTGATATGCGAACGCTTCTTGAAAAATATAAGAAGTTAATTTTGAGTTGAATGAATGCATTTTTTAATTTATTTAACATTTTTGTTAAAATTATGCGGCCTTTCCTTGCATTTTGCATGCAAAACAACAACATATCTTCATATGTAAAAAACTATAACACTAGAAAAACTGTGGCGATTATTAAATTCAAATTTAATAAATTTTCACTCAATAGTTTAACGCTTTAGTTCATTTATTTTATTTAATTATATCACAATCTCTAATAACCGCCAATTAATAATTGTTTAACGATACAATTATATTTCCAACCGTGTTGCATTACCAATATTCCCCACAATTTATCAAGAAATTTTAATGATATATGTTTTTTAGTTATTTCCCTAACATTTGCAATATTTTGTAAGCATTTTTTTCTTTCTATATTAATAATTTTGCTACTTTTGAACTTATATTATATTTTCAGGTAGTCTTTATTTGTGATTTGTTCAATATGTATATGAATGATCAAATTTCAAAAAAATTATCATTTTATGAAAATTAAACAAATTATAGACATCGCACATGCGAAATAACTAGTTATTTTAAACAGATGATTATTATTTAATTATAAATAATTATAAAATTCAGTAATTATTAGTAATCTTTTATTAAAGAGAATGGAGGAGCAGGTGGACCCCAAAGCGAAGGATGCAGTAGATCGCAACCCGTGGGTTCGAGAACGTGCACGTCCAGGCAGCGGGGTCTCTTCTTCCCGAGAAGGTAAAACCACCGGCGCGTACACGTGTCAGTGATCCACAGCAGTAGCCAGCTGTACGCGTTGAGCGGTGTGGGACCACCCCCCACATTTGCCATATAAATGGCGATTCCTGAAAGACGGAACCCTCACAATTCCTCGCCGCCCTACCATCCTCTCTGCAGCTCCATTTGTTCTTTCCTTCCCAGGCAATTCTTTTCTCTCTCATCTTAAGTTTCTCCTCGGCCACCCTCCTCTCGAAGCCGTAGTTCTTCGGCATCACGATTTCAATGGCTCTGATCAGCTCTGCCAGTGCCCTCGCCGTGGCTCTCTTCGTGATCGCCGCACTTTTCGTCGCCGCCGCATCGGCTCGGGAATTCGAAGCGGCGGCTTCGTCTGCTGACGCTTTGCCGCCCATGCCTGGACCCCAAACAGGTACCGCGCCATGCTCTCCTGCGTTATCCGGAGCTGGTATCTGCGCGTCTCTGATGTTGTCGATTCTGGCTCTGTTGAAGCGGTAGACGGATCTGCATCCGTTTTATGGACTCTGTAAAGTTCACTGCGGCCGTGTACACTCGGATTATATGAAATTCATTCTATTGCTATTGATTTCTGTTTGTAATGTTCTATCATTGTAATTGATTTTGGTACAGATTGATAAATCACGATTACACTTGCTCTGTATCTGGATTACACTGGTATCATGGTCTATTTATCTAGATTACTTTTCGTCGTCGCCGCGTCGGCCTGGGAGTTCGAAGCGGCGGCTTCGTCTGCTGACGCTTTGCCGCCCATGCCTCGACCCCAAACAGGTACCGCGCCATGCTCTCCTGCGTTATCCGGAGCTGCTATCTGCGCGTCGCTGATGGTGTCGATTCTGGTTCTGTTGAAGCGGTAGACGGATCTGCGTCCGTTTTATGGACTACTCTGTAAAGTTCACTGCGGCCGTGTTGCTATTGATTTCTGCATGTAATGTTCTATCATTGTAATTGATTTTGATACAGATTGATCAACAAAATAAATCATGATCCCACTTGCTCTGTATCTGGATTACACTATGATCATGGTCTATTTATCTAAGATTACTTTAATATATTAAGTTTTTAATTTGTTATATTTCCAAAGTAATTTTTTTATTTTGTTACTTCCAAATTATTTTTAGGGTGCTAATTTTGGTTTAGCTTATCACCCTTATCAGTGGATATATATTTTGTGCACAATTTTTCTTTCCTCATGGCGTGCCTAATGATAAGAGTGCATCAAATGGGGTAAAAGAATATATTGTGTGGAACGTTGTAATTTATGAACCCCGGAACATATACAATATTTGAAATGAAATGATTATAAGAAAAAGTTTCAACAAAGCAAGGCAACATCATTGAAAAAATTAATGCAAAGAAAATGGCAACCTGCAGCCAATGGAAATGCAATAGTTTTAAAATGTAATTTGTTATGTAAATTTCAACCATATTTTTAAATACATTTTATAGTGCATCAAAATTATATAATGTTCACGTGTAAACAAAAAACAAAAACAGTTATGTTCTTATATAGTTTTACCATATTAGAGCATATGAAAATAAATAATGATTATCATTTACCTTTTCTACCCAATCAATATTATCATTGATCTAAAATTGAAAAGATCAATGATTTACTCGACCTAAGAATGACTTGCATTACAATCAATACACCAAACTCATTGAATCTTGTCTATATTACATCCAAATGCTTTTGATGTTTTTTTAAAACTCTTCTGTTCAGATCATCTGGTACCTAATAAAAAAATGAAACCAAACAATATAAACCATATAGGTAATGATTAGGTCATAACTTTAGCTTCCCCTAACATATGTGCATTCAAGAAAATTGGTGGGGGAATATCATCTCGAAATGTAGTATTCTTGTAATTATTTTCTAGAGTTTGCCCGGCTCAAATGTATTTCAAGTTTTCTCACAAAGGTGTCTTGCAAAACATGATCACAACTGCACCTATTTTGTTACAAAAATTTATGCAATGCCAAAGATAACATTTCCCCCTATCAAAATATGTGAGTCACGACTTTCATACCATGTAATTTACAATGCGCTTTTAAATCAACACCTCTTGAAATGTGTGAATATTCAACATTTACTTTCACATTCTTCAATCTTCAAAGAAAGATATATTTTTCCTGATTTTTCGGTGAAGAAATTATTATCGGATGCTTCCCATTACTGTTTCACATATATCAGACTTTATATTCATTGCTTCAAACTCCTCACGAGCATTAAGATTAGATTTCGAATTTCCCTTCTCATTAAGTAATGTAAAAAACACATTGTCACACATTCTTTGTAATGTGCATAACATGAAGGTTGAGATTCTCAGTGTTTCCCTTCATTTTTGTGTTTGTAGAAGTTGGAGAAGAGGAAGTGAGTTTGGAATCGAGTTGTGGAAGAAATTAAAAAAATATAAGATTCAATTAAACCACATCATCGTTGTGTTCTTACAATGCCATGGTTTTCTTATTTCGTCAAGGTTTATGGCTTCTAGCATACTGTGAAGTTGTGGTCTGAACAGGAGATTGAAAGAGATACTGGTCACTATAGGGAGTAAAACTACATCATGGTTTTGGTTCCAATAAAGTGGTTTGTTTAAAACTATTGTAATTCATGTTTAGGTATGCAGATGTATTTTAGTGAAGATATTGGCCAAAATGAGATTAGACCACATCATGGTTTTTCATTGTGCTTCATATATTATAAGGTGGTTTGGAGGAGAGGCGTCATAGTTTCTTATTACTGTTTGTACTGGCTCGAGGAACCATTTTGTGTGTTTTTTGTAAAATGTATGAAATTATAAAGGAAATGGTCAATGAGATTTTAGGGGATCAAGAATTTAGTCATTGTGGTTTTTAGATCTGGGTTGACTAATGTGACGCCCCGACCTAGAATGCCCATCTGAGTTGGAGTGCCACGAGACCTCAAGCGTGTCTCCTCGTATACCAGAGGTTGCTGACTAGTGGTGAGAGTTTTTGGTCCCTAAAATCATCCCCCATGGGCATTAGGGTTTCTGGAAGAAAGAAAAACCATGGAGAAAGGAGGAAGGAAGAAGAGTGGAAGGAGAAAGAGGATATTACCATGAGAAAAACACTTTAAAATGGTGAAGGGAGGCTTCCAAACCAAGAGGAAGGGAGGAGGTAACTCCCTTGGATGTGCAAAAGGATCAAATGATTGAAAATGGAGGAAGAGGAGGGGAAAATCTAGTTAAACCTATTGGGAAAAAAGAGGAATTTCACTTTTTAAGTGAAACTAGGCAGCTCACATGGTTTGGATGCATGGTTTGAGAAACCATGTACCAATCATACGAGAGCTACCAGATAAGACTTGATCACTCACACAATTTGGCCTCACGATTCCTCTTCATCGTACGCCAATCTTGTGGGTCACCCCTACACACAAAACTAATTGAATGGTTCAACCTATAACCCTACACAATTTGATAAATCGTGCAATGACTGTGAAAAACCATACAGTTAAAAACTACAACATTGTGGACACCTTGCCGAACAATTTCCCCTAATCCATGCACACTAATCGTGCAACACATGAAAATTTATAGATTTTACAAAATTTGGTGAACTCTCAACATTTTAAAATACCTCAAAATGATATAAAATAATTGATGTAACAATGACATGTTAATGTCACAATTCTCCCCCACCATGCCACTTTATTCCCTTGAAAATCATTATCAAAGGTAGAATCAATAAAATCCAAAAACTCCACACCCAAACATAAGAGGTGGGAGGGGTGGGAAAACTATAAATGAATCCTTAGAGAAGGAAACACCACTCAGACCACCATTCCTCAAAACCCATAGAACAAATCCTCAAACAACCTCAAATATAGGCTAGATCACAACTATCCAACTCAAATATCTAAGAAAGAAGACTTAGAATAGGTTTACCTGCCATTTAGAATTCATCTAAAATGGTGGAACAGCCGATAGAAACCCCTAAGAAAATGAACATTGTCAAGATGACCATATTTTCACTAATCATCAAAGGAAATGATAAAATTCTTCCAACCGTAAACAACCATGAAAGAAAACCAACTCAAACACTATAAGAGAGAATAACCCATAAAGGAAAATCTAGGAGACCACAAGATTGGGTCACTAACCCAACACATCCCAAAGCAATATAAGAAACACACCCCATAAAAAAAATACCTCAATATGGAATAACTTTGTTCTAACCTCAGGTCACAAAACATACAATGGGTGATTCAAGGCCAAACAGATGAAACACTGACTCATGATGATCACGATAGAGGATTCCAACCCAATAACACCTAGGGTCTAACTAGAAACCAACTAAACATCTCTGTTACCCCAACCCACACCCAAGGCACCCCCCATGTTATTCATTAAACAAGACTCATGCATATCTCTCACTATGAAGTTAACATCACAAACCAACCCCAAAAGCACCACCAAATAAGGAATCAACATCTCAAGACAACCACCACTCACACAAGGTCAATCTAGAAGGGCACCCAAAAGATTCACTAAATTAAGGTCACCTCAAAACCTCAACCGCTTTAAGCTCCTCAAGCATGAATCCCAAAACCGATCATCACCCAAATCCAAACCACATCTAAAAATCCATCCACCAACCTCTCCATGTGAAACTAATAACGGCTTGAATGCATGGAGGCTCTACATTAGAACACACAACAGATTTGAGATGCACTGAGACACAATGAGGTAGAAAAATGATATCTTCCACTCTACCCAAAGCCTCGGAAGAGCCAAACACTAAGAGGACTACACTCCAACAACAAGATGATTCACCCCAAGGATCATCATAAGAGATGATATTTCTACCTTTTATTGAAACCTTCTTGGGTTGTATAGAATAACCAACACAAAACATAAATCCGACCCATTCATGTTCCTCAAACCAAATAAACCAGTCCCAACACACTTTAGGACCAAAATTCAAAATCACCCATTTATTAGGGAAAAGTACAATCCAAACTCCCATTCATTTTAAAACTACCACATTCCATAAGGAATAAAAATAGTTTTTTTTTCAAAAACACACGTGATTTTGAAAACACCCAACTATTTGAAAACATTATACTTCATTTTAAAAGGCCCAATTCTCTAAGGAAATTTCAAAACACTTCCTGATTTCCATTTTAAAACCAACCACCCTTGGGAACACACCACAAGAGGGTCAAATCATTTTTAAAAAAACCCACCAGACTGGTTTTAAACCCAAAATACTTTTTGAATTTCATTATGAAATCAATCATTTAAAAAAATCATGAAAACTAAATCCATTTTACAACAATCCCCAAGGCTTAATTTTAAACTAAAAACATTTTTCATGAAATTCCTTTTTTCCCAAACAAAAAACAATTTTCACAATAACCTCATAAACAAAACATACCAAAAGTACAAACATGATCCAATTTACAACATTGATATATCACAAAACTCCCTTGAATTCACCCCATCATTGGGTATCACTCAAAGGCAATTTAAATATAAAGTCAAAATCAGATGAAGAACCATGCATGAATTGGATGCTTGGTTTGACACACCCTGTGCCAATCATGAAATAGTCTCTAAAATGGTTCTAGAATCATGCGCCCAACCTCAGCACGGTTGTCTGGCCGTGTGAGCTAACTGTGCACCATTAACTCTTTCTCTATTATCACCTCAAAGTCAGAGGAGTCCTCAATGAAACTCATAAATGTCGGGGAGGACCAAAACCTCATCATTAGTAATCAAAATGAATTCCCAAAATAAAAAACCATATTCCAACTACCCACAAAACTCAAGTGTTGACACAAAATCTAGTGATCAAGCACCTTCTCATGACCAACCTCTTGAGTCCCAATGAAAAGTACTCATCTCCATTATATGATGACACACCCAAATAAAGATAGGGTGTTTCAATCACCTAAAACCTTAATGAGAACCTAGGCTATGATACCATTTGTAATGAACTTTCTCGGGATGACCTGAAGTGTCACTCGACCTAACATGCCACTAGGTCCAAAGGGAATTCTCGAACCCCATGGGATAACAACTAGTGTTTGGGTATCAATAACACACACTTGGGAAAGATTTCACCCTTATAATAAACACTTAAATACACAGTGTAAACACCCAATGGTCCAACATGATCTATCCATACATTGGACATCTATGCATATAAAAATAAATAGGTATAAATAAAGAAAAAAAATCCAAACATGGAATAACGAAATAAACATCCATCCAAATAATATAACTAGATCATAAAATAAAAGATATAATAGAATTAGAATAAAAATACACCAGGACTAATTGGATGATACGAAATATAAAAGTAAAATTGACCCCGAACAACTCCAATAAGAACCTCCATGCGACTCAAGGTCACTCACCATCACCAAAACATCCAATGATGGACTCCATGAGCATCCAATGAATGAGATCAATACTGGGAACCTAAAGGGAGAACATGAGAGCTACATATACACACATGTACCAGTGTATATAGAGGGTGTGAGCCAAACATTCCCATTAGGATTTCACAAAATATTCTATGTAGTTCCTTTCACAATACAATCTATAAATGTTAGTTTGAACATACTTAATAAATAGGTTTTCCACATGAACAAGCATCAGAAAAAAATACCATGCTTTATCTCTTACTTTCCAAAACCAAGGTAAAACCTTTTTTTAAATAAAACTATATTTTTAAACCCAAAAAGTAAATCAAAACTTTTTGTTAAAATCTCTTTAAAATCTCAAGAAGATGGCATTCCAATTTGTAAGAAATACATTTCTTCTACTTTTTCCCAAAACATTTCTCAAATTCCATTTTAAAACAACCATCACTTTCCTTTTAAAAGTCACACTTTCCAAAGCATTTATAAATAAGTTTGAAAGTAAACCAAAACTGTGATAAAGAAATGGCATAAATTCAATAGGCAGTAAGATATCAATAGAATAAAATAAAACAACCAACAACCAAACCAAGGTGTCATTCAATCAAAATCAATATTGAGGATAAAATCAAGGAATATGTATCAAGATCCCTTAAATAATCAAAAAAGGATCTCGCATCACGGGTAACACCCTGGGGATCAACTAACATAATCTGAACTGGTGACATGGAACCCTAGTTCGACACTATTGAACCCATTAATGTAAAGGTAGTCCAGAAGAACTATTCAAGCTATATAATCCATCCCAAGAGAATTGAGTATCCTTGGGACACACAATCCATCCTAGTAGTACTCATCTTGCATGGGAAATGACCCCCCTTAGAAAGAGTCGTAGGTTTTGGGTGCAGTGGAAGCGCGTGGATGGGTGTACCCAACTTTAATTTTATCGTTAACAACGATCAATCCAAGATCTGTCACGATGATAAAATGACAGATCTTCATAATAGAACAAAGAATGAAAAGGAAAGAGAGAAGTTCCAGAACCATATAGAGGATCATCATAAGTTGGTTATAATTAATTTAATTAAAAGATAAGAATTACCTTGATGTAATTATCTCTTCATTGATCTTTCCGGTCATGATCCAATGTGATTCGTCGTTGCGTCGCAGAATCCAAGTGTAGGATTCCTCTAGCGGTGATCCACACGTTCTCCACGTATCTCTAGACTTCGCTGAATGGATATTCAAGTGCTAGCACGGAAGAGCCTTCACTTGGGATGTCCACCTTCAATCTCCTTAAGAGCCACTTCCAAAGCGCTCTCCTTGATCCGGTGGAGGAGGATCTCTCTCATAACTTGAGAGCGTTCTTGGAATAAAGGAATTCTCTCTTGGCCTGAGAGCTTTCTCCAGATTCGTTGTATACAACCCCAGAGATTGGCTAGATTTAATGAGAATAATGCAATTGGGATTTATAATACTTAGAATAATAAAATAAATTAATTACTCAAAGGCATTTATTCATTTCATTTAATTATTAGTAATACCCCATGTCTAATAATAACATTTGACTATTATTATCACTTGACACATGCCTAGTGAATTATACCTAATATTATTTAATTAAATAAATAATATTATTTCTCACAAATCCCCAGATTACTACACGACGTGTATATTAATATACACGGTGTGTACTTTTGTTTTTCCATTTTCTTTATTTCCTACACATTTATTAGACCTTGAATAATGACTATTTTTTTATTAAATAAATATCACTGCATTACTCGCTAATAAATATATTATTTCGACCACTATACATTCTCTCAAATAACTAGTGTCAAAATAAATGCGACCAGACATCCTTGAATAATTATTAAACCACGATCGGGAATAATCTTTATTCAACTTGTTAAATGAATATTTAACTGAGATACTTGGACACACTTAGTGTGTGACCCTCTAGGACTCTTTCTCAGTGGCATTAGGTGGATCCCGCCTAAAGTCCAAGGTTAGTGTCTAGAAACACGCCAAGACACCTATAGTAGAAAAAGTTAACGCCACAATGACTTGTCACCTCATACAAATACTTACCGTGTAATGTAATCCCTTCATCTCAATATCTATAATCAAGTGGGTTGCATGCTAGTGCCATCAACCCATGTGATCGATTATTCTTTATTTGACTTCCTGGAATTGAACTTGCATGTTCCTTACCATGGCCATAGATTTATTTAGGATATATCAATTCCATCAAAGGGCCTGAGATATCTACTTCCGTTATGGAACAGAAGGAACAAATCCTTTCTCGCATTATCTATTAATGCAGTATTACTCATGACGCACCCAACATATCCTACCTTGCTATGAATAGTGCAGCATCAAAGTTTTCATCAATAAATCTAAGTGCGTGAGTCGTAATACCCATTAATAATAATCTTAAAGTCTAAGTACCAATACACATGCCCGCAGATAGGAACATCGAATGACACTATGAAATGTGGATTTCCTAATGGTGGGTATCGTTCTCATAATATCCTCCTGGATATTACCAAGGGCACACAACATGAGAAGGTGCCTCAAAGTTTTATGAGTCCTCACCCCTAATAGCCTATATTATTTGTGTCCCTCAAATAACATCATCCGGCTATAGAACATATATTCAAGAATAGTGTTATGACACTTCCGGGTTCTCATCATACCAGGGATCTGCTATGACCCTTTAGTGTAACAACTATCCTTAAGAAATTATCACATGAATTGTCATGCAGAAGAATAATCAAGATGTGATAAGGTATTTATTAATACAAGATTATCATAAAGTACAAATTAGTTGGTTCTAGGCTACAAACTCTAACATACTCCCACTTGGACTAGAGCCAACTGATAACAACCTTTAACTCGATAGCTCTCACATGATATTCATGCTTATACTGAGATATGCCTTTATTCATGGGGTCTTCCACGTTCTCTTATGTGGAAACTCTACTCACTATTACTTCACCCCTTTAATAGAAATCCCTCAAGAGGTAATACTTTCAGAGAACGTTCTTTTTCCGTTGATGTGACCTTGGTTCTTTTGCAAGAGCCACTGTTACAGTATTATCACAGTACAATGTGATAGGGTATCTACTGCTAGACACCACATCAAGCTTCTAGATAAAGTTCTGAATCCAGACAGTTTCCTTGGCTGTATCAGAAGCCGCTATATATTCGGATTCCACTGTAGAATTGGTGATAACTGGATGCTTTGAACTCTTCTATCTCACAGCTCCTCCATTGAGACAGAAAACATATCCTGATTGTGACTTCATATCATTCTGATCTGTCTAAAAACTAGCATCAACATACCCTTTGATGAAAAGCTCTTTGTCTTCTCTATACACCAGGAACATATCCTTAGTTGTTCTAAGATATTTATGGATAGTCTTAACAATAGTCCAATGTTGTTCTCATAGATCTACTTGATATCTTCCCACCATGATCAGTGCATAGGAAACATCAAGCCTGGTACATAACATGGCATACATGATGGATCCTATAGCTGAATCATATGAGATCTTAATCATCCTATCTTTCTATTTTTGTGTCTGAGGACACATTATCTTAGAAAGATGTAGGCCATGTGACACTGGAACCAATCACCTCTTGATTGTTCCTTACTAAATCTATTTAGTATCTGGTCAATGTATGTACCCTGACTTAGTCCAAACAGCCTCTTAGATCTATCACGAATGATCTTGATCCCAAGAATGTAGGCTGCTTCACCTAAGTCCTTCATGGAGAAATACTTGTTCAACTAGTCCTTAAATGACTGTAAGACTGGTATATCGTTTCCAATAAGTAAAATGTCATTAATATATACTAATAGGATAACGATCACATTCTCATTAAACTGTTTATAAACACATGGCTCACATTCATTTTTAATGAAACCAAATTCCTTTATGGATTCATCAAATCGAATGTTCCTTGAACTGGATGCTTGCTTTAATCCATAAATGGATTTATGAAACTTGCAAACCTGTTTGGCTTCACCTGCTGTCACAAACCCTTCTGGTTGTGTCATATAGACATCTTCCTGAAGATTTCTATTAAGGAATGTTGTTTTGACATCCATATGACAAATCTTGTATTCATGGAAAGATGCTATGGAAAGTATGATTCTTATGGATTTAAACATGGAAACTGGCGAGAAGGTTTCATCATATTCAATTCCTTGATGCTGTCTGAATCCTTTAGCCACCATCCTTGCTTTATAGGTGCTAACTTGACCTTCCATGTCCAACTTTCTCTTGAATACCCATTTTCATACAACAAATTTTACGTCAATTGGCTCATTGACCAGAACCCATAATTGGTTTTGATACATGGATTCTATCTCAGAATTCATAGCTTCTAGCTATTTTGCATCTTCTGAACTCTCTACTACTTACATGTAGGAGAGAGGTTCATCATTGTCCTACAATAATTATTCAACATCCTTGGTGACTAGGAAACCAAATCTCTCTGGTTTCCTTACCTCTCTTGAGCTCATATGAAATACTTGTGTTTCTAGAACCTCTTCCATGGGGACCTATGAAAATTTTTTCTGTACCAACTCCTGTGTATCTTGAGCATCAACTTCATTGAAGTCAATCTTTCTCCCACTATACTTTTTGAGGATGTGCTCCCTCTCAAGAAAGACGACTTGTCTGGTGACAATCACTTTCTTGTTTGAATGATTATATAGGCAATATCCTTTTATTTCTTTGGGATATCCTATAAAGATACACCTCATGCCCTGAGGTGCTAGTTTGTTGCTTGATAAGGCCTTAAAAAATGCCCCACATCCCCATACATGTGTGTGCGACAAAATGAGTTTCTTTCCATTCCATAACTCAGAGGTAATTCTATCTTTTGCCTTAGTTGGTACTCAGTTTAATGTGTATACTGTAGTTTGTAATTCATATCCCCAAAAGGATAATGGAAGATCTTAATGACTCATCATCAACCTCATCATGTCCAAAAAGGTGCAGTTCCTTCTTTCACTATCACCATTTTACTATGGTGTATAATGAGGAGTGAGTTGAGATAGAATCCCAGACTCCCATAAAAGGTTGATGAACTCTTGGTTCAGATATTCTCCACATCGATCTGATCGAAGATTCTTTATCTTCTTACCAAGATGATTCTCTACTTCATTCTTTAATTCCTTAAATTTCTCCAAGGGCTCTAACTTATACCTCATTAAGTAGATGTAACCATATCTACTCAAATCACCAGTAAAAGTAATGAAGTAAGAATATCCACCTCTAGATTCTACTGGAAATGGTTCACACACATCCATGTTTACCAATCCTAGAAGCTCTGTGGCCCTTTCACCATATCCACTGAAAGATGGATTGGTTATTTTACTTTGTAAACAAGCGTGACATATATCAAGTGGTTTATCTTAGTAGAGTCTAAATAACCATCTTGGAATAGATTTGTCAAATGCTTCTCATTTACATAACTGAGATGGCGATTCCGTAACTGGGTGTTGTATGAGTCATACAAGTTTGTTTCGTTATTGATTTCCAACACTTGTTTTTTTAATTTAATACATACAAACCATTATTTAAATGCGCCATACCATAACTTATGTTGTTCTTATAAAATAAACAACCCTTATTTACAAACTTTAAAATAAATCAATCCATATCCAAACATGATACATAAATTATGTTCTTGGTAACAATAGGCACATAATAACAGTTATGTAAAACCAAAAGCATCCCAGTTGGCAATGAGAGATGGTAATTGCCAATGGCCAACACAGCCATCCTCGCGCCATTGGTATCTCGAAGATCCACCTATCCTCTGTAAATATTTCTAAATCTACTTGGTTTATGCATTTTAATATAGATTTGATCCCCAAAAGCAATATCTAATACCCAATGTGTGGAAATGGAAAGATTACACTCGATAACGAACACACCTTTAGCATCCCCATGCTTCTGGGTGCAGTTCCTCTTCCAGTGGCCTGGCTTGCCACATGCAAAACACACCACCTCCCATTCCTTGCCCTGCCTCTAGATCTTCCCCTTCTTGGAGGGACGGTTCTCAGTGTCTTCAGACCATTTATAAATCATTGGCCCCTTTTCCTTCTCCTTCCTTTTCTTATTCACCATAAGGACTGCAGGTTTGTCACGCCCCATGTCCTTATCTACCTAGAGAATTAAGGTCATAAGTTCTGATAGACTCTTCTCATTATTTCTCATGTTGTAGTTGATAATAAACATAGATAAGGTCTTGAGAAGTGATGATAGGATGAGATCTGTACACAACTCATCTGAGAAATTAATCTCTAAGATGTCTAAGCATTCAATGTAGCCAATAAGATTGACTACATGAGTCCTAGATGGAATAGACTCTCCAAGCTTAGTTGTGAACAAATCATTGGAGATCTCATATCTCTCATATCTCTCCTTCTCTTGATATAAATCATTAAGGTGAGATATCATGCTATATGCATCCATGTTTTCATGTTGCTTTAAGATCTCATTAGACATGGACGATAGCATGAAACATTAGACATCTGTGGCATCATCAAAATGTTTCATATAGAGAGATATTTCCTCATCACTGGCCTCTTTTCCAGGTGCAACTAGAACATGATCATCCACCACATACAATTTCCTCTCTTGGTGAAGGATGACGTGTAAACGCCTCTTCCACTCCTTGAAATTAGTGCCGGTAAGAATTTTTTCCTTCTCAAGTACGGTTCACAATGGTATGCTGAAATTTATTTTATTACAGTTTCTACAAATTAAGATGAACAAATATTTAGTAATTTATCATGATAAAAATGAGAAAAATAAATAAATTAATACTTATTACTCTCCCACTATTTTATCAAAATCCAATATCCTCACCATTGACTTCAGAATATTATTTTGCCTGAATATTCTAGTGGAAATGATCCATATTTCCCTTAAAATTACCCCAAATAAGGTTGGTCAAGAAACTTGAAAGGTTTTAGGTAGGCATTCCAAATTCCAACTGCATTAACTCGTAGCTCCTTGATCCACTGAGTGGACTCCCCAATCCTGAAATCCTTTTATTTTGGATTCCCCCAACCTTTTACTATTGGTCACACCAAGCCCTGCTGTGGCAGTCAACCCTTGATGTGAACCAAGTCAAGTCAATCTAAAACTTTGAATTATAATTCCCTGATAATTGAAAGCACCCCAACTAGGTTTGGTCAATCACTTTGAACTATGGTTCAATTCTAACCAAGAGTATGGAAGGCTATATCGACTTAATATTTCTTTGAGGGATTTTATCCTTATACGTAAATTTCTATTTTATTATCTTTCTTACATGATTATTAATATTAAGTGGGATATAATTAAGTGATTGACAAGGTCTAAGATAATATTTACACATAATCTAGTCTTATTTTAGCTCTATCTTGCATACTTGTTTAATTCATTAATTGTGTGATCGCAATAACACACCCAAAATAAATAAACCATGCAACTGACCGAAATAAAATAAATGGTATGATCATGAGATTGTTCCATTGGTTAGTTTATCTAGCGGTTGATACCCAAGACCTAGGGGAGAAACACCTTGAACCTTTTGGGTTCGTGTTTACAACTTTCCACTTATCCACCTTTGTATCTCCTTGGATTGGTTTCACGTTGGATCCTAACTTGAGCTACCTCCTATAGCTTGGGAGCTCTATTCATTACATATTATTTTATCTCACTCACAGGTGAGGGGTAAAATAGGGTTTTACATATAAGAAACCTTGGGCACACATGACCTACATATTAATGAAGAGAAGGATCACAGACCAACAAATTTAATTTAAATAAATAAATTAAAAGAAACCATCCACATACAAAGGTCTTGGTCTAGCTCATGATCATCCATACATGCAACAATATTTACACATAAATAAAACTAGAATTCAATTCTTTAATCGTTATTTTTTAAGATAAATCACACTCAAATCAATTAATTATCTTTAATTAATCCATCCTTTTATATTAAACCCTTTTATGAATTTCCTTAAGATTCTCATCCATCATAATTTTAAACAAATAAATTTATTTAAAATTATCTTTGTACGTAACTTGTACCATGGAGGCAACGTGGTGAATTCCTGTTCATAACTACCCAATGAGTAGAAATGAACATTACGTAGATGTTAAATTAAACACACATATATAAAACACCTATCACGTGTTGTGCCTCAACTTTACACCCACACCATGGTACATGTCTCAAGAGTTTGTATAATATAATAATAAATTTTAATAAATCTCTGTAATTTGGATGAGTAACCGACGTGTAGTTCCAACTACATGGAGTGTACTATTTTTCACCGTCCATCTGAAGTACATGCCTGGGGATACGACGTGTAAATGTACTTCAGAAATCTTCCAAGTACATATCATGTCTAGTGGGCCACACACTGTGTAGTATCTGTGTTACACTGTCTCCATCCAAGAAAGCCGTGTACGGGGTACACAGTCCAACCCTAACCTGAAGGGACTACACGCCATGTACAGTGGGTCACACGACATGTAATATGGAAACCACATGCCACCTATTCCTGGTCAACACACGGATTCATTTAGACTTAGACAAACTCCAATGACACAACTTGGTTTGGCGGACCAATACTAGTGCATTGTACCTTGATTACACGACGTGTACTGTCAAATACACGCCGTGTGTTCTGGTGTTGTATGACCAGGAACCTTTGGCACATCCGGATGAGATCCTTTATTTTATTTTAATCAAAATTAAAAGAATAGATTGTTTCTGTAAGGTGAACGAGAAATGAAAGAGGAGGAACAGATCTTGAGATTCAGATTTTCAGAATGATTAACTTGAATTGAAACAACTAAATTATTAAATGCGTAAATCATAAATGGAAAACTAAATAATTATAATCAACAATATGACTGCTCTGATACTACTTGTAGGTTTCAGGGATAGTGGAAGTGCATGGATAGGTGTACCCAACTTTAATTTTACTGTTAATAATGATTAATATGAGATCTGTCACGATGATAAAACACCAGATCTTCAGAATAGAACAAAGAACGAAAAGGAAAGAGGGAATTCCAAGAACCATAAATAGGATCATCATATGTTGTTTATAATTAATTTAATTAAAAGACAATAATTTCCTTAATGTAATTCTCTCTCCGTTGATGTTTCTGGTCACGATCCAATGTGATTCATCATTACGTCATAAAAGCCAAGTGTAGGATTTCTCTAGCGGTGATCCACACATGGTCCACGTATCTCTAGACATCGCAGAAGGGATCTCTAGGTGCTAGAGCAGAAGCGACTTCACTTGCGATGTCCACCTTCGATTGCCTTGAGAGATGCTTCCAAAGTGCTCTCCTTGATCTGGTAGAGAAGGATCTCTCTCGTAACTTGAGAGGGTTCTTGGAAGAAAGGAATTCTATCTTGTCCTGAGATCTTTCTCCAGATCTGTTGTACACAACCCCATAGAATGTCTATATTTAATGAGAATAATGAAATTTGTATTTATAATACTTAGAATAATACAATTAATTAATTACCCAGAGGCATTTATTCATTTCATTTAAGTATTAGTAATACCTTATGTCTTATAATAACATTTGACTATTATTATCACTTGAAATGTGCCCAACGAATTACACCTAATATTATTTCATTAAATAAATAATATTATTTCTCACAAATCTCTATAAAACTACATGGAATGTATATTAATATACACGACATGTACTTTTGTTTTTCCATTTTCTTTATTTCCTCCACCACATTTATTAGATCTTAAATAATGACTATTTATTTCTTAAATAAATATCACTACATTACTTGCTATTAAATATAATATTTTTCCCATAATATATTTTCTCGAATAACTAATGTTGAAATAAATGCGATCATACATCCTTGAATAATTATTAAACCACAATCGGGAATAATCATTATTCAACTTGTTAAATGAATATTTAACTGAGATACTTGGACACACTTAGTGTGTGAGGCTCTAGGCCTCTTTCTCAGTGAAATTAGGTAGAGACTACCTAAAGTCCAAGGTTAGCATCTAACAACACACCAAGACACCCATAGAGAAAGAAGTTAAAATCGAAATGACGTGTCACCTCATACAAACACTTACCATTTAATGTAATCCATTTGTCTCAATATCTATAATCAAGTGGGTTTCATGTTGGTTCCATCAACCCATGTGATCGATTACTCTTTCTTTGACTTCCCAGAATTGAACTCTCCCTTTCCTTACCATGACCATGGATTTATTTAGGCTATATCAATTTTATCAAAGGGCCTGAAATATCAACTTTCGTTATTGAACAGAAGGGAAAAATCATTTCTCACATTATCTATTAATGCATTATTACTCGTGACACACCCAACATATCCTACCTCGCTGTGAAAAATGTGTCATCATAATTTTCATCAGTACATCTAAGTGCGTGAGTCATAATATCCATTAATAATAATCTTAAAGTCTAAGGACCAATACACACGTCCGCATATAGGAACATCCAATGAAACTATGAAATGTGGATTTCTTACTGGAAGGTATCGTTCTCATAATATCCTCCTAAATATTACCAATGGTGTACACCATGAGAAGGCGCCTCAAAGTTTTACGAGTCCTCACCCATAATGACCTGTATTATTTGTGTCCCTCAAATAACATCATCTGTCCATAGAATATATATTCAAGAATAGTGTTATGGAACTTCTGGGTTCTCATCATAATAGAGATCTGCTATAACCCTTTAGTGCAACAACTATCCTTAGTAAATTATCCCATGCATTGTCATGAAGAAGAAAAATCAAGACGTGATAAGGTATTTATTAATACAAGTTTATTATAAAGTAAAAAGTAGTTGGTTCTAGGCCACAAACTCGAATAAGAGTATGATCCACACTAGGGGTTTGCACTTATCCAGACCCCTTCTTAAAAGCCTAAGATTCACATGACATCAAATGATGGTAGTGAGAAAACAATGGGGTAATGTAATTATCACCAAAATAAACATTTAAAAGAAAAAGATATAAACCTCATATCACCTACAACACCCGCACACAACACAACCCCTTTTCACAACCATAGACAAGTTTCAATAATTAACACTATAAAATACCCCCCTCAGGGCCACAATTCCATAATTAATATAATATAAAAAATGGGCTCAACAATGAGGGTAAATACTATTTTTAATTAAATATTTTTAACAAAGTGCTAAATGGGCCATTGAAAGTATGTTTGGAATCAAAAGTTGTTTTATCCACATTCAAAACCAACCATTTAAACATTCTTTGAAATCAATCGATTCTAAGAACCCTTTTGAAGTCACTCATTTCCATTTTTGAAATAATCTCAAAACACCACTGAAACCCAATGATATTAAAATACATAAAAAAAGGGCCAACTCCCTCCTTTTTATAAAACATCCCTTTAAAATGCCAAAAATTTCATTTAAAAATGATATGGTTCTCAAACTCCCTTTCAAAACATTTAAATTCCTTTGAAATATTCACTCAGGAATTTTAAAAAATACTTGGCATGCGACAAGTCAATGATAATTGTAAAATCTATTCAAAAACCATTTCAAACTTATCATGGGTAATCAATTTAGATATAATTTGGAAAGAAAATCATTTCAGAACACTCAATAATATCATGGAATAAAATATAAAGGAAAAAAACAAAAGAACCTACCTCATTCAAGCAGGAAATCATTACAATGCATCTCCATAAATGGAAAACGCACAACTGAGCAAGGAAACACCCTCCAAAACCCCAAAAACCCCATGATTAGATCCATAATAGACCCTAAAATCACCCCATGGGTGTTAGGTTTCCAGAAGGAAGAAAAACCATAGATAAAGGAGGTAGGGAGAAGAGGGTAAGGTAAAAGAGGATATTTCCTTGAGAAAGTCATTTGAAATCAATAAAGGGAGGCCAAAAAACAAAAAGGAAAGGAAGGGGGAACTCCCTTGGATGAATAGAAGGGTCAACCAATTGAAAATGGAGGAAGAATATAGAAGAAATCAGGGTAAACCCATAGGGGAAAAGAGGAATTTCACTTTTAATTGAAATTGGGTAGCCTGTAAGTTTAACAGCACAGTTTGGGAAACTATGTCCCGACTGTTTGGGAGACACTATATGAGACCTAGGCACTCACATGGTTTTTCCAAAAATTTCCTCCTAACCATGTTCCAACCATGTGGGTCACTGAAGCGTGGTCTATTATCACGTATCGACTATTAAAAGGTCTGATGCTCTGCTATAATGTGTATAGCGACACTCGAGCTGAATCCTTGGTGATGGTACTATATTTTATAGTCAATTATTTTTGTTTCGTCTTTTGAATGGGGGGGGGGGTGTTTGTAGAGCTTTGATAAAATTTATTTTTGGATTAAGTTTAATTTAATAGTTCAATAAATATTAGGGTGAGTTTATTATTGGTTAATTAAACATATGATATCATTGAGTTTTGAGATATATTACATTAAATTAATAGCTACTTAATGAGGTTATTTTTATCGTAATTCCCAATTGTTTTGGCTTTAATCCAAGCATTGGATAGAGTTATAATCATTATCAATTCTCATTTATAGTAGGCTCAATATTTCATTAACCCATGTGTACTTTTGATTCTAAAATATATGGAACCCACATGTTAAACAAAACATGTCATTAATCCTTGAAATTTTGAGTTCAACATACACAATGCTAATTTAAAGAATATTAAATGAGAAAAAGATCTCAATCACTTAACATCCCCAAATTACAACTCACCCAAATGGATGATTTAATCATCCATTAAGATGGTGAAAAATCTGGTTTATATTATTTGTGATGATGAGTTAAATAAAAAGGGATGGAATAAAATGAGAAAATAATTGTGCACCGAACATGCAAAAAATGAAGGGTGGTAAACACATGATTTTGATTGAATAATAAAGAGAAAGAGGAAAGGGTTTTTTTTGAACAATTTCAACTATTTTAAGACCATTAAAATCACACACAAAAAAATGGATGTGAATAAGAGATGATGATGATGATGAGACATGCATTAAAATTAAAATGAAATTACAATCAAACTTACACGATTATAATTGAAAGAAATTGAATTACATGAAAAGAAAAGTAGAGGAGATGATTCTATTATTGAAACAAGAGTATGGAAAGTACTCCTAGGGATTTGTAATGGCTAAAGTCTTTCCAATTCTCTTTGATATTTTTATTTCATGCATACATTTTAGGGTGTTTAAAAGTATGATTTTTTGTATTTAAATGATTTTTCTTTCCAAATATTGGACAGTTTAACTTGTTTTGTGTTTTATGGTAGGATATAACTTCTCATTGGAAAAGGAGCGAAAAGAGGTAAATTTTGGAACAAAACAACAAAAGATTTTTGAGGATGATCAAAGAGCACTTCCAAGGCGTAAAACTGAAGAACTGAGGTGAAACAAGGCTTCCTAAACAGAAAAATGGAATTACACGTTGTGTAACCACATTAAACATCATGTACTAGTGCAATTCATGAAAAGAGAGACATGGTGTGAATTGAAGAAAGTATCATGAAATTACATGTAGTGTAAACACATTACACATCGTGTAAAGTGTCAAAATGATTTTTAAACACCCAAATTTAGTGTATCTTTAAATTTAGACATAATTTGTGGCATGGACCCACCACAGAACATCTATGGACCAAATCTTTATGATATTTATTAATATCAGATCCCATATGGAGGCTATAAAAGGAGGGCTAGGTTGCTGTTATTGGGGGATCCAGATCTGCTAGAAACCAAAACATGGAGTGAGAAGCTGCAGGGCCCTTTCTAAGTTATTCTCTCTTTTCATTATGTTTTTATTTTATTTTCTCCTTCCCTATTATTCTCTAATGACTAGGATGAGGGGGGTAAACCCGCCTTGTGATAGGGTAATGTAATTGAAGGGGGAATGTGCCATTGGATTTAATTCTTTTTATTTATTTATGTATTTGGTATGTTGTAATTATTCAATTATTTTCCAATCCATTTCTTTTGATTTTATAACGACCATTGATAATTGAATAAAAAAGGAATCATAAAATTTCACAACTGATAACCCTAAATAAGGAATGAACATTGTTGAATTTAAGGGAAATCTAGTTTAAATATGGTATCGAGATGAACTTGATTATGTGAAATCCTAAATTACCATACCAAGGGAAATAAGGTATTTCCGCATCAAAGAGAGGATACCATGACCATTGGATCTTACTTTTCTTGAATTCGACGTCAATAATGAATTAATCAACATATTTTCTTAAATCCAATTTCACCCTAATCCTGAAATTACAAAACTTTGGCGCTCTTTTTAAATATGATCTCAAAAAATCGATATTCATTTCTTTCTTCTTTTGATTTCTCAAAATCAATTAAAAACCAAATTTTCTCAACTCTTTCTTCAATATAATAAAATTAAATCATTTGAAAACCTTATCAAACTAAATCACCATCTCTATGGATTCAATCTTGAACTTTCCTAATACTACATTTTAATTAATTGAGTAGAATAGTTTGAGTTTTTATAAATTTGTTTTTGAATATACCCATAGAGAATTAACGACACCCTCTGGTCATGTCACTCTTCCTTGAGTTCTGAAATTCCAAACTCTTGCACGAAGAAGAGGAGAGTGTATTTATAGCCCAAGATGGGGGATTATTTTCTTTCCAAAACATCCCCTCATGTTTAATAGAATATTTTACCATGAAGAAATCAAAATATCAAGAACTTATCTTATTAAAAGTTGTATATACGTATCTTTAGAGTTCACCCTCCAAATTTGGTGACCATTTGATATTTTTAGCCAAAGATATGGCTGTTTTTCTAAAACATGTGGTGCTGTCCATTTTTATCCAAGAATTTTCAAAGATCACAATGTAAACGTGTTTTAGGCCAGGAAGATGACCTAAAATCCAAAAATTTTCTTTTAAAAATTTGTTAGCCTATATATTTAATTTCTATACATAAAATTACAGATCAATTGGATGTCTATATTAAGAGAAGATTCGATAATAGTGGGATATTTTTAAATCCCATAAATAATTTTGGGATGAACTTTCATGAATATATTGGGCCGTTTATTGGTTGAGTTCGGACATAAAATTTTTATCCTTGTTGTAATAGAATTTTCCTGGAATTTTAGTGTATTATCAAATAATTTGGACTTCTGGATTGAGCCCAGAAAATAGAACATCACAGCTAGTCCAGTATCATTGAAAGATTCAGTGGGCTTCCCATGTAGTCCATATGGCCCTTTAGATGGTTAAAATATCCAAATATCTAGTTGAATGACTTGTTTGACTTTGAATCAGGAAAACTAAAAAACAATATTCACATCAATTGGATTATTAAATTGAAATATATGAGTAAAATAGTATATTATAGTGTGATTGAACAAATACAAACAATGCTCTCTATATATGTTTATGATCAAAACATGAACATTGAATGGAAATTAAACATTTTCAGTGAAAATCCAGTGATGGGTGTAATATAAAATCATGAATAAATATGTAATATAAAGTCTCCCATACTTAGGATTGTGCATTCCCTCATGTACCACAAATATAAAAACATAACATAATCATTTTCACTAACTAAAAATATTATTTTTTTCACCAATCAAGAGAGGTCTAGACTAGTTAACTCATTTATAAATAATTACACCACAATTTGTTACTCTAATCATGTGTCAAAATAATTCATTTTTCATGTTCAAAATTTGAATTGGAAAATGTGGGCACTCAAATATCACACCTCTCGCAAGGATGTCATGTTTATTCATGTAGGTTCACTCATTCACCACCAAAAATTGAAAATCATAAATATTGTAAGATCTCTTAGATTCCATTCCCTATTCTAAAGTTAATAATAATCAAGAGGTATTTTTAGGGGGGTTTTAGTGTCTATGTAATGGAAGGAATATAATTTCAAAAAGATATGAAAAGAGGGGGAAATCACCAACATTGAAAAAGTAATGCATACTTTTTGAAATGAGACATGAAAGGTTATGGAAACACATATTTAAAATGGAATGAATGTATGAAGGAAGACACAAAATAGATATAAAATTAGAAGAGGAAGAAAATATGAAATAAGTAAAAAACACAAAGACCTAAAGCATGACTACTCATATAGTAGAGGCTTCCAATTAGTGGTGAGAGTTTATGGTCTCTAAAATCATCCCCCATGGGAATTAGGGTTTCTAGAAGAAAGAAAAACCATGGATAAAGGATAAAGGGATAAGAGTGGAAGGAGAAATTGAATATTACCATGGGAAATACACTTGAAATTAGTGGAGAGAGGCTACAAAACCAAGATTAAGGGAGGAGGTAACTCCATTGGATGCACAAAAGGGTCAACTAATTGAAAATAAAGGAAGAGGAGGGGAAGATCTGGTTAAACCTATTGGGGAAAAAGAGGAATTTCACTTTTTAAGTGAAACTAGGCATCTAACATGGTTTGGATGCATGGTTTGGGAAACCATGTGCTAATCATGATAGAGACACCAAATATAACCTGATCACTCACATAGTTTGGCTGCATGGTTCCTCTTCCCTATACACCAACCTTGTGAGTCACCCCTATACACAAAACTAATTTAACAGTTCAGACTATAACTCTACACAATTTGATAAACCATGCAGTAACCATAAAAAACTACCCAGTTAAAAAATACAGCATTGTGGACAACTAGTCGAGAAATTTCCCCTACCCATGTGCAATTTGTTGACCAAAACTCTAAGAAAAAAAGAGCCCACAAGGTTTCCCCTAGTTTTTTCACGGTTTAGACCCAACAACGCACTAACCATATAGGAAAAATGGGCAAGATAAAAATGGACTAAGAAACTCTTTGTGTAAGGGTAATCATATGGTTTCCCTGAAACCATGCACACCAACTGTGAAACAGAGAAAAATTTATAGATTTTACAAAATTTAGTGAACTCTAAAAGTTTTAAAATACACTAAAATGATATAAAATAATGGATGTAATAGTGAAATGTGAAGGTGAAAATTCGGCCCAACCATGCCACTTTATTCCCCTAGAAATTCATTGACAAATGTAGAATCAATAGAAATCCAAAAACTCCACACCCAAACATAAGAGGTGGGAGGGTCGGGAAAAATAAAAATGAATCCTTAGAGAAGGGAACACCACTCAAACCACCATTCCACAAAACACATGAAACAAATCCTCAAGCATTAACAAAAAAACTAAAAAATAGGCCAAATCAAAACTATCCAACTTGAATCTCTAAAAAAATAGAATTAGAATAGGTCTCCCTGCTATTTAGAATTCATCTAAAATGGTGGAACAATTGATAGACACACCCAAGAAAATGAAAAATTCCAAAATGGCCATATTTACACTAATCATCAATGGAAACAATACAATTATTCCAACCACAAACAACCATGAAAGACAAATAGCTCAAACAATATAATAGAACATAAACCATAAAGGAAAATCCAAGAGATCGCAAGACTGGGTCACCAACCTAACACATCCCAAAGCAACATAAGAAACACACCGAGTAAAAAATATGCCTCAATATGGAATAACTTGGTCATAACCTCAGATCACAAAAACATATGGTGGGTGATTTAGGTCCAAACACATGAAACAATGACTCACAATAAAACTGATAGAGGATTCCAACCCAATATCACTTAGGGTCTAACCATAAACCAACTAAACATCCCTCTTACTCTAGCCCATGACCAAGGCACACCCAAGTTATTCATTAAACAAGCCTCATGTATATCGCTCACCATGATGTTATCATCACAAACCAACCCCAAAAGCACCAAAAAATGAGGAATCAACATCTCAAGACAACCACCACTCACACAAGGCCAATCTAGAAGTTCACCCACACGATTCACCAAATTAAGGTCACCTCAAAACCTCAATTGATTTAAGCTCCTCAAGCATGAATCCCAAAACCAATCATCACCCAAATCCAAACCGCATCTAAAAATACATCCACCAACCTATCAATGTTAAACTAATAATGGTGACCCAAACATACACATTAAACAAGACCCAAGAGCTCAAAACCACCAAGGTTTTAATGCCGGGAGGCTCCACATTAGAACACACAACAGATCTGAGATGTACCAAGATAGAAGGAGGTATAAATATGATATCTTTCACTCTACTCAGAGCTGTAGAAGAGCCAAAAAATAAGTGGACTACACTCCAAAACTAAGAGGATTAACCCAAAGGATCATCCTATGAGACAAGATTTCTACCTTTTATTGAAACCTTCCTCGGTGGTATAGAATAAACAACAAAAAATATAAATCTGACCCATTCATGTTACTCAAACCAAATCAACCAGTCCCAACACACTTTAGGACCAAAATTCAAAATCATCCATTTATCAAGGAAAAGTACAATACAAAATCCCATTCCTTAAAAAACTACCACATTCTATAAGGAATCAAAATAGTTTTTCCAGAAACACACATGATTTAAAAAAACCTAACTATTTCAAAACATTATAATTCATTTTAAAAGGTCCAATTCTCTAAGGAAATTTCAAAATACTTCATGATTTCCATTTTAAAACCAACCACCCTTGGGAACACACCCCAAGAGGGTCAACTAATTTTACAAACAACCCACAAAACTAGTTTTAAACCCCAAACACGTTATGAATTTCATTATGGAATCAATAATTTTCAAAAAAAAAATCATGAAAACCAAATCCATTTTAGAAAAATCCCCAAGGATTCATTTTAAACTAAAAACATTTTTCATGAAATTCCCTTTTTTACAAAAAAATAAATTTTCAAAATAACCTCATAAACAAAACATACCAAAAATACAAACATGATCCAATTTATAACATTGATATATCACAAAAATCCCTTGAATTCACCCCATCACTAGGTATCACTCAAAGTAAGTCTAAATATCAAGTCAAAATCAGATATAGAACCATGCATTAATTGGCTATTTGGTTTGACACACCTTGTTTCAATCATGAAACAGTATCTAAAATGGTTCCAAAATAATACGCCCAACCTCAGCACAATTTTCTGGACATGTGAGCTAACTGTGTGACATTAACTCTTTCTCCATTATCATCTCAAAATCAGATGAGTCCTCAATGAAACTCATAAATTTCAGGGAGGAACAAAACCTCATCATCAATAATCAAAATGAATTCCCAAAATAAAAAACCATATCCCAACTACCCACAAAACTCAAGTATTGTTACAATATCTAGTGATCAAGAACATTCTCATGACCAACCTCTTAAGTCCCAACGATAAGTCCTCATCTCTATTCTACGATGACTGTCACGACCCGACCCTACCTGGGCTCGAGCCGTAACTACCCCAAGCCCGCCTCCATAGGCCAGGGGCTGGCGACCAGTGCCGAAGGCACAACAACTCGGGGAGGCCTTTGCCTAAGTACCTGTACACACACATGCAGCACACTCAATGAAAAAGTGCAGAGTAAAAGAAACGAAAAGCAGAGTAAAGTGCAACTGCTATATATAAACCACAAAGTGCATCGACCTCTAAACAGTACAAAGAAAGTGCTGAAGGTAAACTGAAAAAGAAAAGGGGAAAACATGCGCCCAACCAAAAAAAAGGTGCCACAACCCAACAACAGGTAAACAAAAGAAAAACAGTTGGAAGGGTCCCCCACCTGGAACCCGACTACGACCATCGCACACGGTCCAAGCTCCCGAACTCCTAAGCTCCACTGAAGTCACGACCAACCTGTCCGTCGTCTGCAAGGGCACACCAAGTGTGGGCAAAACCCAAGCAGGGGTGAGTATAAAAATACTCAGTAGGATACCCTGAAGGCTCAAGGGAGCAACAAAGGAGGTACCTAAGGGTGATCAATAGAGAGAACAGGGAAAAGTAAAGGAGTACAAATGAGAGTGCAGTAATAGAACAACAAGGAGTGCAGTAGAGAGTCCATCTAAACCCAACAAGAGGAAAGAAGGTAGACTCATCCAGACACAAGGAGCTGGAAACGGTGAGAAGATGAACTTCCCGTCGAGCCTTCGCTACCTATAGCCAGAGAGTAGACTCGTCCAACCACGAGAAGCTAGACACGGAAAGCACGTGGCATACCCCACGCATCTTCGCCTCTCCTGGAAGGAGAGTAACCAAACCCAAGAAGTGGGTACTGGAACAAGGTATATACATATCCATATTCTCAATCAAGAATCCCAAACAAAATCGTAAGGGGATATCCATCCCGTAGCTCAGCCCAAGAAAGTGAGTAGCCAACAATCCCAGAAGTAAACACCATCGATGCCCAGCATCCCACACATCTGCCCTGAACTGCAAGTCAAGGGATCAAATCCCTGCACCTCGGCACTATCCGCTTTGGACGGCACTGACTTGCCCGCACGGTTTTAGGTCGCGTTTCAAGGATGTGTCTCGGTGGGGAAAGCACCCCTCGTACTTGAGAGTTCTGTGGGAACGTCAAACCACACCTCGTCACTGCCCCGCAGTCGAGAGATATCCTCAAAGTCGACAGGCGACCCCCTACCCAGCCCCGCTGGAGGGTCCCTGGAAGTCGACGAGTTCCCACTATAGGGAGACCCGATAAGAGTCGACGGGCGCCACACTGCCCAGTCCCGTAACAGGGTAATCCACTGGAGGGAGACCTGGATAAAGTCGGCGACGGGACCACTGCCCAGCCCAGCTAGAGGTAACTCGGCATCGGGGACCATTGCCCAGCCCAGCTGGAGGTAAGCCCGGCATCATGGACCACTTCCCAGCCCAGCTAGAGGTAAGCCTGGCATCAGGGACCCCTACCCATCCCAGCTGGAG
The DNA here is from genome assembly GCA_963277665.1 of Viscum album. Lineage (NCBI taxonomy): Eukaryota > Viridiplantae > Streptophyta > Magnoliopsida > Santalales > Viscaceae > Viscum > Viscum album. The sequence goes on from OY728137.1 coordinate 280,121,983, forward strand.
GTAAACCGGGAACCACTCTGGCCATCCCTGCTGGATGGTACCGCTCGGTGAACACCGCTGCACTGGCCATCCCTTCTGGATGGTAACAAATGGAAAGCCCTGCTCGAAACAACCTCATCCCTACTGGTAACAACCTTAGATCTGCTAGAAAGAACCTCCTGGGTAGAGAATTGGTGCCCGCATAAAGTGTTGGTCACACCGAATCCACAAGAACTCTACCAGGGAACACGAAGGGATGGGAGAAACTCCCCGGGCCCCTCAGGGCGATCACGCTCCAATCCGCTGAGTCACTGTCGAAGCGGACCGAGACAACTCATCCCAGAAAGTGGGAAAACACCCACGCTGTACGAGAACATGTAGTCGTAAAAGGTGCCACAGTCTGGTGAAAGGGTCACGGTACTGAAACCCCTTACAGCTGAAGAAACAGAGGAACCAAACCATCTCTACCAGCCAAAACCATCGAGAACAGAACCAGGGGGAAAACACTCAACCCTGCTGGTCAAAATCATTGAGAAGAGGACCAGGGGAAAACTCAACCCTGCTGGTCAAACAAACGAGAACAAAATCAGGTGGAAACTCCACCCTGCTGGTCAAACAAACGAGCATAGAGCCAGGGAAAAATCAACCCTGCTGGTCAACAATCGAGAACAGAGGGACCCTCTACGCTGCGAGAGGTCAAAGGTACGCAAAACAGAACACGACACGCACATGGGACCCACAAGAAGTGTGACCCCAAGTCAACCCCAACCAAGCGCACAACCATTCTCAGGTACCAACATCCACATGTACCTCCCAGCGTTCCCGTATACTCCCAGAGTATACCACATCTCCAGCCAAAAGAATAACATACACACGACACCCAACTTCAACGCGAAGGAGTAAACGTAACAACTCCAACTCTCCACCTCAACGGATCAGGCACGACCAACTACATCTCTTCAAACATTCACTTCACTCTCCCAAGAGTGAACGCGATCACACGCCAAGGGTTCTCTACAAACACCTCAGGAAGAACCTCTACCGATACACCTTTCATATTTCCACATTTAATAAGATCACGTAAGAGGCTCCACTCGCCTGAACAGATTACAATGTTGTAATCCTCGTGGAAAAACATGTGAGATCGACCACTTACTCGCCTCCAACGGATATCCGACGGAAAAGTCACCAACACCGCCTTACGCTCGAACGACGTCCCATGATCCCGAGCCTCGTCCCTGAAAACAGTCGGGCACATCACACCATTGCGACCCCCTCGGGAAAACACGTCAAAAGGACTTCTCACTTGAGTGGAACGGATATCCAGAGAAAAAGATGCATTACGGCGCACCGCACACGAGCGGTGCTACGTGGGACCTGCATACCGGTCCCGAAACACAACGAATAGATTACACCGTTGCGATCCTCTCGAAAAAGTACACAAGTTAGACTAATCACTTGTCCAAAACGGACACCCGGTGATAAAGCTGGAAATCACCGCCAAATACCGAAACGGCCCACGCGGGGCCCGCATCAATGTGCTAAATTAAAGCGGGTAGACTGCGCCACGGTAATGGTCTCTGAAAAACACCAAAAAACGACTGCTCGCACGCCCCGAACGGACGACCGAAGAGGAAGTCGCTAGACGTTGCTCGCAGCTCAACGGACGGGCCGTGGGGCCCATGCCTCATTTCTAGTTTCAACACCCGAATATGCCATGGAAAACTCCGCCTCGATGTCAGGGTTACAACGCCGCTGATGGCGCTCAAAACGGACTCCAGATGTGTCCGCGCCGCCCAAAACAAGAAGCCCCGAAGAAAACGTCATTCCACTTAAAGGCGCGTCGCGCCTCCGAGGCCCCTCGTTTCAGGAATTAAAAATTTCCAAAACCATCTAAAAACATTTCCCTCGATCCAAGGAACACTCCGCCATAGACGACACACAAAACGGATGCCCGTAGCGGAAAATACGGTTATCCGAAAACTGAGGGGGCAAAGCCCCTTGGGCTGGACCGGCCTGGACTGGCGGTCCGGCTCGCAACGCCGGCCCGCGGCTTAGCCGCGCGGGCCGGCCATGGACTCGCGGTCCACGTGCAGACCGGCCACAAGGGACGGTTGCGCCTGCCACATGAAGACCCGCGTCTCGCGGGTCTTGTCCCTGGGCGGGGGTCGCGCGCCGCGACCCCGCTATCGTCGCACCCCGGCGGCTCGCCGCCGCGCCGCGGCCCCGCCGCCCGCGCCTTGCTGTGCCCGGAAGAAGCCCCCCGGCCGCGTCCTCCGCTGAAGGCCCGCCGCTCCCCCAGCACACCCGGCCGCTCCGCCTTAGCGGGCCGCCCGCCACTGCCAAAGCCCCCTCGCCCGGCCGCTCGAACCCGCCGAAAAAAAACCAAAACCCGCAAACTTCAACGCGCGATTGCGTCCTCCTCTGAACTCGGATTTCAAATCTGAAAAGTGAAATGGAAATATCATAAAATATACTACACGATCATGATATTTGTTCTAAGAAATAGAAAAAATTTTATGCAAATAAATGAGCTCAAAGTAGGTGCGGGAAAAGAAAACGAAAATGACAAATCCTACCTTGTTGGGCTTTGCCCGGAGCTTCGCCGCACGTCCGCCGGAGTTGTCGCGCCTCGCCATAGAGGTGGATGAGAGGAGGAGATTCTTCATTTTTTGGGAGTTACTTGTGCCAGGGAAGAAGGACAAGGGGGGGAAGAGGGAGGGGGGTTAAGTGTTTAAATAGAAAACACGCTTAACCGCCCGCCCGTCGGCCCGAACCCGAACCCTCAGTAGGGTTGAGGTTAAGCCTCCCCTAGGGAAAAAACCACCTCCCAAGCACAAAGGAGGTCTTGAAATTTGATTCCAATCTTCCTTTTGAAAGTTATTAACACTTAACGCCCGAGGCTTCTAAATTACGAAAACGCCCTTGGGGCCATTTTTAACTGACGGCCTGCGCCCGCAAAACTTACACCCCACCTAGGGTAAACAACACACTCCGAACTCAACAGTGCCCTTGGTTTTCCAATCCAAGAAACCGTTTAAGAGATACTTGAGTTAAGCCGTTAAACGAATAAATTAATTATTTAATTTATCCATTTCACGTTCCGAAAGCGAGCGAGGGTTCCAAACACCCCGCGCCGACATGTTTTATGTCGTTCCTAGGGTAAAAACCCCATTCCGGACCCATACGTACACTCAGATTTAGGATCTGAAGCACTGTTTAGGAGTTATCTTATTTATTTGGCATACCCAGTGTGAACTGACTGAAAATTTAATTCCGGCCACACAGGGGCTCGGAATCGCACGCTGTCTGAAGGCGCTGCTCTAGAATAATATCAAGAATATTCCAAAGTCTTTCGCAGAAAAAACCAGGTTCTTACATCATTCCCTACTTCAATATTTTCGTCCCTGAAAAGCAAAACCAGGGAAAAACTTAGGGTAATAAGCCCACACCTGGCTCTCCCGTACCCAGAAGAACTCTTGCACAGTTCTGCGTCACCGCACACAGACCAAAGGATTTGATCTGTTCATGCGAGGTCTGCCCTCACCGATGAAGTGCATAAGAGCACGCACACTTCCTCTCGGGTGAGTCACGCGGGAGACGCTATGCACCCAAACCAGCCATTGGGTTTAGGGCAAGGTAGTAGGGAACCTCGCCATCCCCTTTTCATAGTCTCAATCGGCCCGAAGGACCTCGGGGGTAGCTCACCTCCCTGATCGAACTTCTACTTCACATGCCATGACTGGAATCACTGCCTGCATCTGGAACAAGGCCTGGTGATTCCCTCCTTCAGAATATCCATATGGTGAAACCCCCAAGGATATCTGGTCGCGCAAGGTTTCACAGTCGATGTCCCACAACAAAGAACCTCTTACACGCTCGGAAGCGAAGGAGTCAACACCATCGACTAAATAAAAGGTCCTACACCTTTTTACCTTACCAACATAGGGCCATGACGACGCCCCATGCCACCTTGGTAACACCTCAAGCAAGGAGCAGGGAGAAAATAATTTTACGCATAGAGTCTAACAATTCTACTGTAAAAAGTAGAAGAGTCATAAAGCGTACCTATTGCCACCTCATGCTCTGTAGGATCATAGACATCAAAAGCTCGCAGCTGTCTGCGATCCTAACTGTCAGCTCCCGGAGCTTGACGTGGACCGCCTAGTGGTGATGAGAAGACCTCGTAAAGTCGTCCCCCACTACTAGACCCTCCCGCTCCTCTACTAGCACCACCTCTCTGGGTACTACTCCGATCATGGTGTTGCCTCTGTCATGGTGGTGCACCTGCTGCCTGCCCAAAGTTCTCTGCATGCCTGGTCGGGCAGTCTCGTGCCAGGTGACCTCGCCCATCGCAAGCATAGCACCAACTCTCTTCGGGCTGTACTGGTGCCCTCCAGATCCACTATGGTGTACGACCACGCCCCTGAGTCCAGTTGTCAGAAAGCCACCTGCGTCGAGGTTCTGATTGCCAATGCCCGCTAGCTGCGGCAGACATCTCGGCTCCAACGTGCCTGCTACCACCACCAACTCTAGAACGTGACCGGAATCTCTCTGTCACCAGCGCCTGCTCTGGCACCATGACATATGTGGAAATGCCAAAAGGTACTATGACAACAAAAATCTCTCAGTGGAGACCCTGCTCAAACTTCCGTGCTCAGATGTTGTCGTCATGGACCAAGTCCGGGTAAAAGCGTGCACGGTCTGCAAAACTACCCGCGTACTCGACCACCGTCATCCCTACCTGCTGAAACTGTAGGAGCTCATGAATCCGAATAGAGCGCACGCAGGAGGGAAAAACTCTTCATGAAACAACAACTGGAAGTCGCCCCACAAAAGAGACGAATTGTCAAGAAACTGAGTCACCAGACTCCACCAACGCCAAGCTGCTCCATGAAAAAGTTTTTCTACCAAAGACACTCTATGATATACTGGCGTCTGCACAAGCCTGAAAAGGCGAACCACTGTCTCTAGCCAAACCTCTATTTCCTGAGGGTCTGGCTCACCACTAAACCTTAGCGGTCTCTGACGCTGGAACTCACGGAGCACGCTCAACCTGCGCTCAAGCTCAGCCTGCTCTGCTGAAGCTGTATGCTGCTCAACAAGTGGGGGTTCTGCTACCGGAACACCTGGAGAAAGGTGCTCACATGATGGGTCCTGGACTGTGGCCTCGTAGCTCATAGGGTCATCTTCATGAACCAAAGCAGGTATCCTAGCTGGCTGTCTTCGCGGAGACATCCTGAATGTTATCAAGGAGTGTCGCGGTTAGATGAGAATATATGTATATCACAACAACAACAACGATGGGGAGCTGAATCAAGAAGGATAGTCAAAGACTGAACCCTATGTGATGCAGAAACCAATTTTCCCTGCAATAAGTGTCTCATCATGCCGAGTCGACAAGCGGGTTATCAAGGTCCTGGTGAATGGATACGTCGGCTACCGCACTATCACTGGACTCCCTGTCCTGAGAGACACTCTCGAGACACGTTGACACTGTTTCCATAGATCCCAACCAATTACTTTTTAGGGACGTCTACACAACGTCCCAAGGAACGAACCACCTATGATACCACTTTTTCAGGACCCGACCCTACCCGGGCTCGAGCCGCAACTACCCCAAGCCCGCTTCCATAGGCTAGGGGCTGACAACCAGCGCCGAAGGCACAACAACTCCGGGAGGCCTTTTCCTAAGTACCTGTACACACACACGCAACACACTCAATGAAAAAGTGGAGAGTAAAAGAAAACACAAGTAGAGTAAAGTGAAACTGCTATATATAAACCACAAAGTGCATCGACCTCTAAACAGTAAAAAGAAAGTGCTGAAGGTAAACTGAAAAAGAAAAGGGGAAAACACGCGCCCAACCAAAAAAAAGGTGCCACAACCCGGAAACAGGTAAACAAAAAAAAACATCTGGAAGGGTCCCCCACCTAGAACCCGACTACGACCACCGCACGCGGTCCAAGCTCCCGAACTCCTAGGCTCCACTGAAGTCACGACCAACCTGTCTGTCGTCTGCAAGGGCACACCAAGTGTGGGCAAAACCCAAGCAGGGGTGAGTATAAAAATACTCAGTAGGATACCTCGAAGGCTCAAGGGAGAAACAAAGAAGGTACCGAAGGGTGAGCAGTAGAGAGAACAGGGAAAAGTAAAGGAGTAAAACCGAGAGTGCAGTAAGAGAACAACAAGGAGTGGAGTAGAGAGTCCAGCTCAACCCAACAAGAGGAAAGAAGGTAGACTCGTCCAGACATAAGGAGCTGGAGACGGTGAGGATATGAACTTCTCGTCGAGTCTTTGGTACCTATACCCAGATATTCAACTCATCCAACCACAAGAATCTAGACACGGAAAGCACGTGGCATACCCCGCGCGTCTTCGCCTCTCCTGGAAGGAGAGTAACCAAACCCAAGAAGTGGGTACTAGAAAAAGGTATATACATATCCATATGCTCAATCAAGAAGCCCAAACAAGATCTTAAGGGGATCTCCATCCCGTAGCTCAGCCCAATAAAGTGAGTATCCAACATTCCCAGAAGTAAACACCATCGATGCCCAACATCCCACAGTAAAACACGTCAAAAGGACTGCTCACTTGAGTGGAACAGATATCTGGAGAAAAAGATGCATTCCGGCGCACCGCACATGAGCGGTGCTACGTGATACCCGCATCCTGGTCCCGAAACACAACGAACGGATCGCACCGTTGCGATCCTCTCGAAAAAGTACACAAGTTCGACTAATCACTTGTCCGAAACAGACACCCAGTGATAAAGATGGAAATCACCGCCAACTCCCGAAACGACCCACATAGGGCCCGAACCAGCGTGTGGAATTAAAGTGGTCATACTTCTCCAAAGCAATGCCCTCTGAAAAACACCAAAAAACGACTGCTCGCACGCCCTGAACGGACGACCGAAGAGGAAGTCGCTTAACGCTGCTCACAGCTCAACGGACGGGCCATGGGTCCCGTGCCTCATTTCTAGTTTCAATGCCCGAATATGCCCTAGAAAACTCCGCCTCGATTCCAGGGTTACAACGCCGCTAACGTCGCTCAAAAAGGACTCCATATGTGTTCGCGCCGCCCAAAACAAGAACCCCCCCGGAGAAAACGTCATTCCACTTAAAGGTGCGTTGCGCCTCCGAGACCCATCGTTTCTGGAATTAAAAATTCCCAAAACCATCTCAAAACTTTTCCCTCGATCAAAGGAACACGCCGCCGCAGATGGTACGCAAAATGGACGCCCGTAGCGGAAAATACGGGCGTCCGAAAACTGAGGGGGCAAAGCCCCTTGGGCTGGACCGGCCTGGACCGGCCGGTCCGGCTCGCAGCACCGGCCTGCGGCTTAGCCGCGCGGGCCGGCCGTGGACTCGCGGTCCAGGCGCAGACCTTCCACAAGGTCCAGTCGCGGCCACCACGTGAAGACCCGCGTCTCGCGGGTCTTGTCCCCGCGCGGGGGTCGCACTCCGCGACCCCGCGGTCGCCACACCCCGGCGGCTCGCCGTCGCGCCGATGCCCCTCCGCCCGCGCCTTGCTGCGCACGACCGAAGCCCCCTGGCCACCTCCTCCACTGAAGGTCCGCTGCGCCCCCATCACACCCGGCCGCTCCGCCTTAGCCGGCCGGCCGCCGCTACCGAAGCCACCTCGCCCGGCTGCTCAAACCCGTCGGAAAAAAAACCAAAACCCACAAATTTCGATGCACGATTGTGTCCTCCTCCAAACTCAGATTTCAAATCCGAAAAGTGAAATGGAAAGATCATAAAATATACTACATGATCATGGGATTTTTTCGAAGAAATAGCTACAATTTGATACAAATAAATGAGCTCAAATTAGGTGATGGAAAAGAAAACGAAAACGAAAATCCTACCTTGTTGGGCTTTGCCCGGAGCTTCGCTGCACGTCCACCAGAGTTGTCGCGCCTCGCCAGAGAGGTGGAGGAGAGGAGGAGCTTTCTCCTTCGTTGGGAGCTCCTTGCACTAGGGAAGAAGGACAAGGGGGGGGGAGAGGGAGTGGGGTTAAGTGTTTAAATAGAAAACACGCTTAACCGCTCGCCCGTCGGCCCAAACCCGAAACCTCAGGAGGGTCGAGGTTAGGCCTCCCCTAGGGAAAAAACCACCTCCCGAGCACAACGGAGGTCTCAAAATTTGATTCTGAGCTTCTTTTTGAAAGTTATTAAAACTTAACGCCCGAGGCTCCCAAATTACGAAAACGCCCCCAGGGCCATTTTTCACTGACGGTCCGCGCCCGCAAAACTTACACCCCTCCTAGGGTAAAAGACACACTCCAAAATCAATGGTGCCCTCAGTTTTCCAATCTGATCCACCGTTTAATAGATACTTGAGTTAAACCGTTAAACGATTAAATTAATTATTTAATTTATCCATTTCACTTTCTGAAAGCGAGCGAGGGGTCCAAACGCCCCGCGCTGACATGTTTTATGTCATTACTAGGGTAAACACCCCATTATGGACCCATCTGTACACTCGGATTTAGGATCCGAATCACCGTTTAGGAGTTATCTCATTTATTTGGCGTGCCCAGTGTGAACACACTGAAAATTTAATTCCAGCCACACCGGGGCTCAGAATTGCACACCGTCTAAAGGCGCTGCTCTGGAATAATATCAAGAATATTTCAAAGTCTTTCACAGCAAAAACCGGGTTCTTACAATGACACACCCAAATAATGAGATGGTGTTTCAATAACCTAAGACCCTAATGAGAACCAAGGTTCTGATACCATTTATAATGAACTTTCCTAGGATGATCTAAAGTGTCACCTGAACTGACATGCCACTAAGCCCAAAGGGTATTCTCGAAATCCATGGGTTAGCAACTAGTGTCTGGGTTTCAATAACACACACTTGGGAAATATTTCTCCCTTACAATAACCACATAAAGACACAGTGTAAACACCCAATGGTCCAACATGATCTATCCATACATTATAAATCTATGTATATAAAAATAAGTAGGTGTAAATAAAGAAAAAAAATCCAAACATTGAATAATTAAATAAAAATCCATCCAAATAATATAAATAGATCATAAAATAAAAGATATAGTGGAAACAGAATAAAAATACACTAATACTAATTGGATGATTCGACATCCAAAAGTAAAATAGTCCCTAAACAACTCTAATAGGAACCTCCATGCGACTCAAGGTCACTCCCCATCACCAAAACATCCATTGAAGGACTCAATGAGAATCCAAGGAATGAAGTCAATACTGGGAACCTAAAGGAAAAACATGGGAGCTGCATACACACACATGTATCTGTGTATATAGAGGGTGTGATCCAAACATTCCTAGTAAGATTTCACAAAATATTCTATGTAGTTACTTTCATAATTTAGTCTATAAATGAAAGTTTGAACATACTTTATAAAATAGGGTTTCCACATAATCAAGCATCAAAAAAATAATATCTTTATTTATATATTTCATTCCAAAACCAAGGTAAAACCTTTTTTAAAATAAAACCATAGTTTTAAACCCAAACAATAAATCATTTTTTGTTAAAATATCATTGAAATATCAAAAAGAGGACATTTAAATTTGTAATAAATCCATTTATTCTGATTTTCCCCAAAAAAATTATCAAATTAAATTTTGAAACAACCATAAATTTCCTTTTAAAAGTCACAATTTCCAAATCATTTATAAATCAGTTTGAGATTAAACCAAAACTGTGATCAAGAAAAGGCATAAATGAAACATGCACCAAGATATCAATAAAATAAAATAAAACAACCAACAACCAAACCAAGGTGTCATTCTATAAAAATAAATCTCGAGGATACAATCAAGGAATATGTATCAGGATCCCATAAATCATCCAAAAAGGATCTAGCACCACGAGTAACACCCTAAGGCTCAACTAACATGATTTGAATTGGCGACATGGAACCCTAGTTTCGCACTAAAGAACCCATTAACATAATAATAGCCCTACATAACTATTCAATATATATAATATATCCTAAGAGCATTGAGTATCCTTAGTACACATAATCCATCCTTGGAGCGCTCATCTCCTATGGGAAATGATCCCCCTAGAAAGAGTATGATCCAAACTAGGGGTTTTCACTTATCCAGACCCCTACTTAAAAACCTAATATTCCCATGACATAAAATGATGGAGGTGAGAAAACCATGGGGTAATATAATTATCACCAAAATAAAAATTTAAAAGAAAAATAAATAAAACTCATATCACCTCCAACACCCTCACACAAAATAACCCATTTTCAAAAACATGGATAAGTTTTAATAATTATCACTATAAAATATCCCCCTCAGGTCCACAATTCCATAATGAATATAATATAAAAAATGGTCTCAATAATGAGGGTAAATAATATTTCAAATTAACTATTTTTAAGAAAGTGACAAATGGTCCATTGAAAACATGCTCAGAATGATAAGATTTTTTATCCACATTTAAAACCAACCATTTAAACATTCTTTGAAATCAATCAGTTCCAAGAACCCTTTTGAAATCACCCATTTATCTTTTTGAAAGAATCTAAAAATACCACTAAACCCCAATGATATGAAAATAATTAAAATGAGGACCAAACCCATCTTTTTTATAAAACATCTCCTCAAAACACTAAAAATTTACTTTAAGAATGATTTTTTTTCAAACTCCCTTTCAAAAAATTTAAATTCCTTTGAAAGATCCACTAAATCATTTTCAAAAATACTTGGAAGGGGACAAGTCAATGCCAAGTGTAAAATACATTCAAAATCCATTTAAAACCCCTCACAGGTAATGAATTTAGATCTAAATTGGAAAGAAAGGCATTTTAGAACACCCAAGCATCTCATGGAATGAAATATAAAGGAACAAAACAAAAACACCTACCTCATTCAAGTAGTAAATCATCACAATAAATCTCTATCAATGTAAAATGCATAACCGAGCAAGGAAACACCCTACACAACCCCTAAACTCTGAAACCCCCATGATTAGATCCATCCAAGACCCTAAAATCATCCCATGGGAGTTAGGGTTTAAAAAATGAAGAAAAACCATATATAAAGGTGTAATGGAGAAGAGGGGAAGGATAAAGATGATATTTCCTTGATAAATTTTTTTGAAATTGATAAAGGGAGGCAAAAAAAGCAAAAGTAATGGAAGAGGGAACTCCATTAGATGAACAAAAGGGTTGGATGATAAAAAATAGAGGAAGAAGATAGAAGAAATCAGGGTAAAACCATAGTGGGAAATGAGGAATTTCACTTTTAAGTGAAACTGGGTAGCCTGCACATTTTAGCAGCATGGTTTGGGAAACTATGCACCAACCATTTGGGAGACACTATATAAAACTTGGGCACTCGCGCAGTTTGTTCACACAATTCCTCTTAACCATGTTCCAACCATGTGAGTCACTGAAGCATGGTTGATTGTCACCTATCAACCATTAAAAGGTATTTTTCTCTTCTATAATGTATATAGTGGCACTTGGGTCAAATCCTTTTTGATGATACTATATTTTGTAGTCAATTGTTTTTATTTCACCTTTTGAATGGGGGGGGGGGGGGTGTTTGCAGAGCTTTGGTTAAAGTTATTGTTGGATTAAGTTTAATTTAACAGTTTGATAAATATAAAGGTGAGTTCATTGTTTTTTAATTAAACATATGATATCCTTGAGTTTTGCGATATATTGCATTAAACTAACAGCTACTTCATGAGGGGATTTTGATTGGAATTCCCAATTGTTTTGTCTTTAATCCATGCCTCAGATATGGTTCTAATCATTATAAATTATTATTTATATAAGGATCAATATTTAATGAACCCATGTTTACTTTTGGTTCTAATAATATATGGAATCCAAATTACAAACAAAACATGTCATTAATATTTTACATTTTGAGTTCAAAATACACAGTGCCAATTTAAGGAATATTGAACGAGCAAAAGATCTCAATAAATTAACATCCCAAAATTATGACTCACCCAAATGGATTATTTAATCATCCATTAATATGGTTCAAAATTTGGTTTATATTATTTGTGATGATGAGTTAAATGAAAAGGGAAGGACTGAGATGAGAAAAGAATTGTGCACTGAACATGCAGAAATGAAGGGTGGTAAACACATTCTTTTTATTGAACAATAAAGAGAAAGGGGAAATATTTTTTGCACAATTTAAACTATTTTAAGACCATTAAAATTACATAAAAAATCTGGATTTGAACAAGATATTATTATGATGATACATGCATTAAAATTCAAGTGAAATTTCAATCAAACTTACACGATTACAATTGAAAGCAATTAAAGTACATGAAAAGAAAAGTGGAGGATAGGGTTATCTTGTTGAAACAAGAGTATGGAAAGTAAACCTAGGAATTTTTAAAGGCTAAGATCATGAAAATTATCTTCTTTGAGTTCTAAAATTCCAACCTCTTGCATGAAAAAGAGGAGAGGGTATTTATAGCCCAACGTGGGGGGACTGTTTTCCTTCCAAAACATCCCTTCATGTTGAATAAACCATTTAACCACGGTAAAATCCAAATATCTTGAACTCCTCTTATTAAAAGTTTTGTATCTACATTTTGAGAGTTCAACCTCCAAATTTGGAGTTCATTTGACATTTTATCCAAAGTTATGGTTGTTTTCCTAAACCATGTGCTGCTATGCATTTTTATCCAAATTTTTTCAAAGACCACAATGTGAATGTGTTTTAGGCCAGGAAGATGACCTAAAATACAAACCATTTATTTTAAAAAGTTGGTATCCTATATCTTTAATTTCACCACACAAAATTATAGTTCAATTGGATGTATATATTGGGATAAAATTCAAGAATAATGGTCTATTTTTAAATCCCAGATAGAATTGTGGGATGGACTTTAAAGCATAGATTGGTCCCTTTATTGGTTGAGTTCGACATTAATTTTTTTATCCATGTTGCAATTGAATGTTCCTGAACATCTAGTGTATTATCAAATAATTTTGACTTCTGGATTTAGTCTAGAAAATAGAACATCATAACTGGTCCAGTATCATTGACAGATTAATTCGGCTTCTTGTATAGTCCATATGTGCCTTTAGATGGTTGGATTAGCCAAAGATCCATTTGAATGATTTGTTTGAATTTTAATCAGGAAAAATTAAAATAGAAATCACATCATTTGGATTATTAAATTGAAATATACGAGTAAAATAATAAATTGTAGTGTGATTGAACAAATACGAACAATGCTCTCCGTATATGTTTATGATCAAAACATGAACATTGACTGAAAATTAATAATTTTTAATGAAAATAAAGTGATTTTAGTAACATAAAATCATGAATAAATATGTAATATCAAGCCCCCCATACTTAGGATAGTGAATGCCCTCATGTACAAAAAATATAAAAGCATAACATAATCATTTTCACTCACTAAAAAATATATTTTTTTTCACGAATCAAGAGAGGTCTAGACTAGTTCACTCATCCATAAATAATTCCACCACAATTTGTTACTATAATCATGCATCAAAAAAATTTGTTTTTCATGTTCAAAATTTTAATTGGAAAATGTGGGCACTAAAATCTCACACCTCTCACAATGATATCATGTTTATTCATGTAGGTTTACCCATTCACGAACTAAAAATGAAAATCATAAAGTTTTTAAGATCTCTCAGCTTCTATTCACTATTATAAAGTTAATAAGAATCAATAGGTATTTTTTAGGATTTTTTAGTGTTTATGAAATAGTAGGAATATAATTTCCAAAAGATATTAAAAGAGGGGGGAAACACCAACATTGAAAAAGTAATGCACATTTTTTGAAATGAGACATGGAAAGTTATGGAAACACATAATTAAAAGGGAATGAATGTGTGAATAAATACACAAAAGAGATAGAAAATTAGAAGAGAAATAAAATATAAAATAAGTAAAAAACACAAAAACTATCCTAACAAAGTAATAAAAGATGATGCAAGTGTTCTTTTTTTCTTTTTTCAAAAGTTGAACTTGGAAAAAATCTCACACTCATCCCTAAAACCATGTTTTATCTTCTCATGATACTAATTGTAATAGTTATAACAAGATCAAAGTTCTAGTAAAAGTGATTTTAACCCTCCCAAGACACAACCCATTCTTTTTTTTCTTTTTTTCTTTTTTTTTCTTTTTTTACTTTTTCTATTTTTTAAACACTTTTCAATAACTTTTGTAAAAAATGACATAAAGATATATACATTACCAAGACTACCTAAATGAAAAACTCTCCCACACACTTAAATGGATGATTTCCCTAAATTATATGATAACACATTGAAAATAAAGGAAAGTATACCTAAAATGAAATCCATTACCCCCACACTTAAATTTAAAAAAATCATGAAATGAAAATAAATGTATATGTTGGGTGAGAATTTTTTTTGGACTGTAACGTGGCTAGAAAAAAATGGGTTTACAATTATCAAAAGGGATTTCAAAATGAGGATTAATTTAAGGGTAATGGGAGGCTATTTGGATGTTATGATACTCATGCAGTTTAAAAAATGCCTATATCATATTAATGCACACCAAGGTAGGAAATTTATCACAAAGGTATAAAAAATAAAGACTCAAAATTGAAGGTGAAAAATACATAATATGAAAATATGGTTGTAGATGACCTTGGTATGAAAGATAACATTATTCCTCATGTTAGGGGAATAATATTTTTCTAATAAAAAATTGGGCATTCAAAACTCATTTTTCTTGATAAAATAAATTTTATCCAGGTTTATGATGAAGATAGAAGTTGTTTGAGATGAAAAAAGTCCTTATACTCCCTAAAATGGTTGGAAAAATTTCAAAATTTAATGGTGATGAATTTTAACACTTTTTTTTAAATACCCACCCACTTAAAATAGAAATAGGAAAAAAATGGTTGATGAAGAAGGTATTAAAAAAAGAGAGAGAATGTGAGAGTGATAGAGGAAAAAGAGAAATAGAGAGAGAGAGAGGAGGAAAATAGGGAGTTAAAGGGAAATAGGTTCTTGTGGTTTGGATTTGGTGGGTCATAATCTCCATCCAATGGTGGGTGGACTCCAACGGTTGGGGATTCAGTTGAAGTCGATGTGGTTCTTAGGGTATGTGTCCTCTCATGGTGACACTTTTAACCATTAATGTCCTTTTGGAAGAGGGGTCGTGGACTTGAACTGCACCAAATAGGTAAACATTAGTAATAATAAAAGTACCTTCCTAATGAGAATTAATCTTACATTGGTGAAGTTGAAATCGATAATTGAATATCATTAACTTTTCAATTTCATGAAATACCTTTGATAAAATGTGTTCATCATGGAGTGCATTAGATTTTTCTTTTTTGAAATTGGAATTCTTGTAAGAATCAAGGAGAAGAACCTCCAGTTCAGAAAATTGCAACAATCTCTCTTCACAGGATTTTTTTATAATGAAAGTTACAGGTTTTCACGGTTCAAAATAAATTAATCTAGATTTAAATTGGTAAATAACATGCTTTACTAAAAACTAACCTAAAAGAAGATATCCCAAAGGGTGTTTTATAGGCAGTTTGATAAACCCAAAGTGGTTCACTAATAATTTTAGGACAATCTTTTATTTTTGTCTTAATAATTCTCTCAAGCACTCTTTTCACTTCTCTATTAGAAAGTTAATCCATTTAATTTTGTTTGGGGGTGATATGAAATTGATGTTTTATGTAAAAACCCATTATTTTTTAAAATATATTCCATGGTTAGATTATAGAAATGGGTTCCTAAGTCAATTAACAAGGTACATAGAGTTACTAATTGATGTAAAATGTGGGTTTTGAGTTACTCACTAATAGTATGTACATCATCATTTCTATTGGGTTTGGCCTTGACCTGCCTAGAAACATAGTCGATCGCAAGAAGAATGTAGGATAATATATTGGAATGGGGGAAGGTTCCCATGAAATCGATTCCCTAAACATCAAATATCTCACAAAATATTAAATTATTTTGGGACATTTCATTTCTTTTAGAAATTATACCAAACTTTTGGAAAATGGGATAGGATTGAAAGAAATCATTTGAGTCATTGAAGAGTGAAGTCTAGAAGAATATATAGTTAAGGACCTTTTGGGAGGTCCTATGTGGTCTAGAGTTTCCACCTTCAAGAATTGAGTGGCATAATTATAAGATGGAGAAATAATCATCTTCATCAACACATCCCCTAATCACTATGTGAGCCCTAGTTTTCCAAAGTTTCTTATCTTCCCAAAAATATTATTTTGAATCACTTTTTAGCTTCTATTTTTTCTCTTTTAAAAGAAATTCAGGAAAATACCAGCAACCAAGTAATTTACAATTAGGACATACCAAAATAACTTTTTAGTGAGAGATGGGAGGTGTTCAATGGGAAATTTAGGTTTAATGATTTTAGAATGAGAAGAATTAGAAATTTTACTTAGGTGATCATCCATAATGTTTTCTTTTACATGGATATATTTGATCACAATGTCAAACTCTTAGAGAATTAGGATCCATCTTATTAGCCTCAGTTTGGAATCACTTTTCTTGAGTAAGAACTTTAAAGTTAAATGGTCTGTAAAGATGATGATCTTGGCACCTATGATATAAGTTTGAAATTTATTCAAGACAAAAACCACAACTACAAGTTCCATTTTCAGTGATAGTGTAATGAGATTAAGCTTCATCCAGTGTTTTTGAGGTATAATATATGACATGGGGAATTTCTTATCTTCTTTGACTAAGAATGACCCTAATGACCCTATCAGAAGCATCACACGTCAATTATATGGGCACGAACCAATCTGGGGGTTCGATTATCAGGGAATATACAAGAAAAACTTTGAGTTGAATAAAGGATCTCTTAGAAGACTCATTGAAATGGAATGTAACATCATTCTGGAGTAGTCAAGTGAATGGGAGGGTAATCCTACTAAATTTCTTTATGAATTAATGATAGAAACTGACATAACCAAGGAATGAATGGATGTATCAAACTGATGTGGGTTCGGGAAGTGATTAGATCACCTATATCTTATCTGGATAGAATTGATTACCCTCATAATAAATTTTGTATTCTAAACAATCCCATTAGTAACCATGAAGTTAAATTTCTAAAAATTCAACATAATGTTAAATTTTACACACTTTTATAGGACCATAGAGAGTGAATGCAAGTAGGATTTAAATGGATCACTATAAATGGTAAATTCATCCATAAATGCCTCTTTGAAATGCTTAATGAATTTAGAAAAGATAATAATAACACACATTTGGATTATTGTAAGAGAAAATAAATTTCTAAAAGGAATTCTTCTATATGCATATGTTTCAAAGGGGTAAGTGAATGTAGTCTTTTCTTGGTTTTGAGGTGTGATTGGAATTTGGAAGTAGCCGGTGTATCCACCAAGAAATAAATCATGAAACTTTATGGATAATATTTTTAGAATTTGAAAGAGGAAATAAATAGGGTAGTTATATATTTTTTTCGTTATTTGGGAATGAAGCATATGATATCCTTCAACTTTTTAATATATTTCATTAAATTAACATCCACTTCACAAAGTGATTTTTATCAGAATTCCCAATTTTTTTTCTTTAATCCAAGCCTCGGATAGGGTTTAAATAATTATCAATTTTCTTTATGTAAGGTTTAATATTTCATGAACCCATGTGTACTTGTGGTTCCAATAATCCATGGAATCCATTTTTCAGACAAAACATATCATTAATCCATGACATTTTGAGTTCAACATACACAATGTCAATTTAAAGAATATTTAACAAGAGAAACCTATCAATCACTTAACATCCCCAAATTATGACTCACCCTAATGGATGATTTAATCATCCATTTAGATGGTTAAAATTTTGGTTTATATTATCTATGACGATGATTTAAATGAAAAAGGTAACGAATGATAAGAGAAAAGAATTGTGCACCGAACACACAAAAATGAAGGGAGGTAAAAACATGATTTTGATTGAATAAGAAAGTGAAAGAGGAAAGGATTTTTTTGATTTAATTTAAAATATTTTAAGATAATTAATATTAAAAAAATATAAGGTGGACGGGAATAAGATATGATGATGATGAGACATGCATTAATATTTGAATAAAATTACAATCAAACTTACACAGTTACAATTGAAATCAATTGAGGTACATGAAAAGAAAAGTGGAGGAGAGGTTTCTCTTCTTGAAACAAGAGTATCAAAAACTACTCCAAGCACTTTGGAAAGAATATTGTCACTCTGATTCTCCTCATTGATTTCTAAAATTCCAACATCTTTTAAGGAGAAGAGAGGAGTGTATTTATAGCCCAAGGTGGTGGATTTTTTTCCTTCCAAAAATTCCCTTTACATTGGCTCATACATTTTACCATGAATAACGCCAAATATCAATAAATACCATTATTTAAAGTTATAGATATAGATGTTTAGAGTTCACCCTCCAAATCTCGAAGTCTTTTGAAATTTTTAACCATAGTTATGTCTATTTTACTAAACCATGTGTTGTTGTCCATTTTTATCCAAATTTTTTCAAATGACACAATGTGAATGGGTTTTAGGCTAGGAAGATGCCAAAAAATTTGAACCACATCTTCTAAAATTTTGGGAACCCATATCATTAATTTATCCCAAAAAAATCATAGCTCAATTGGACTCTTGGATTAGGAGAAAATTAAAGAATACTGGGATGATTCCAAATACCATAAAAAATTGTGGGTTGGACATTCATGTACAGATTTGGTCATTTATTGGTTGAGTTGGGCCTTTAATTTTTTATCCATGTTGTAATGTAATGTTCCTAGAATTCTAGTAGAGTATCAATGGATTTGTACTTCTTAATTGAGCCCAAAAAATATAACATCACAGTTGGTCTAGTATCATTAGAAGATTCATTATGCCTTCTTGTGTAGTCCATATATCCATTTAGATGGCCGAATTAGTCAAAGATCCAGTGGAATTATTTGTTCAAATTTGAATCAGGAGAACTAGAAAATAAGAATGACATCATTTGTATTAGTAAATTGAAATATATTATTAAAATAATAAAATTTAGCATGATTGAATGAATATGAAGAATGATCTCCACTCACACACACACATAGATATATATATATATATATTAAACATGTTGTTGGTCAAGGCCCTTTATTAAAAAAACAAGAAAAAATATTTTGAAAAATGGGTAAATAGGAAACCCATTAAAATATTAGAGGAAAAAATTCCTTAAATAAACATGACCCAAAGATCTTAAGATGGTCCCAAGTATCCAATTGGAGGAAGACATCAAGATATATAATAAAAAAGTCTCATAATCCCCCAGAAAATGAAATAATGAAATTATTCAATGATGATGTGTTTCCCCCCTTCCAAGAAGTTGTGTCGTGTTGGTCTAACGTAATGAGGCAAATCACCCCTACCACTCACACTGACATGTGGAGGGAGGACCAAATGATAGGTTCCAACACACCTATCTCTATTTTGAACCACCTACCTGAAAATGCTTATGAGAAACTCACTACATTGTCAACCTGATGCAATGAAAACTAGATAGAAAACAATGTTCAAAATCAATTGAAGTTGCCCATTCATCTAACAAGATATGAGGACAGGTGGCTGAATGATGGGTTTCAGCACACTGATCCCTCTTTTGAGTCTTCTCACCCAACGATACTTAAAAGAAGCTGCAATGCTATCCAAGTGCAATATGAAAAAATTCAATGATCATAAATACATCTGTAACCCAATCAAACAAAAAATTATAAAAATTAGTATGGATTCCTACTAAACCACACTCGAAACCACAGAAGCCTAAATTCCTCTAGAACATACCATCTGTCAACCAGGAGACCACCAGTGTCCTTGTCCCACACTCAATCATTCATGTAGCACCCTAGGTTTCTGGTATGTAACCCTGTATTATTTTTAAGTATATATAGTGGTTGGGGTGAAGTTTGGGAGAGTTTGGGGAAATTTTCAAGTGTTTTGGGGGATTTTCTATAGGCGCATGGGTGGTTCACGGTTTGTGGAAACCATGCAACACTTATAGGAAACTGTGCATAGTGAGACATGGGAAAAAGAGAAGGTTCACGGGCAACACACAGTTTTTCCAAACTGTGTGGATGCCTAGTAGAAACCATGAACTTTGAAAGTAGGATTTGTTCTTTTTGAGGTAGTGGCTTTGGCATGGTTTGTTCATGGTTTGTAGACTGTAAAAGTTCTCCCTTAAGGTAGAAGCATGATCACATTTAGCACACGGTTTATCTAACCGTGTGACTAAACCATTCTCGAGTCAAAGTTAGATCCTTAAATTGTGGATCAAACTTTTTTTACCTCTAAGTAACCATTTATTTCCCCAAAACGGCCTTAACTTGTTATTTTGGTCTCTCAAAGGTTATAGAACCTCTCCCAAGCGAATTGGAATCGATCTAAAGCCTTTCTTTGGTATGTTGAAGCCCGATTCTCATAGTAAGTCATCTTTTTTTATTGTTATTTTTGTTTTCTTAGATCTACTTCACCATCTATCTCAGTTTCTTAGATCTACGCCCATTGTGGGTAGAGTATGGATTCTAAATATGTTTATATTTGTCCTTGTTAATGAAATTGGAGGAGATATAAGGTAGGTTCATGGATATTCAACCCGGTTTTGTGACATTTTTCGTGTCATTTACCATTTTTTCCAAAACTCTCGAGGTAGGTGGCTTCACTCTTGATTCCTCTTTCTAGAACTGATTGGATTAGTTTCAAATTGATTTAGTTTCATGAAATTTATTGTGAAATTGGTGTGAAAATCATGATATAAATCCTCTTTAGCTATGATTTGTGGTTTTTGGTGAAATTGCGGTGAATTCTTATGCAAAGTGTTTTAGTTTATTGATTTTAAAATGTTTATTTTAAAATATGGAATTTCTGTATTTTTAAAATGGATTGATGGAACAAGTTTTTTGATGAAAAGTTTATTTTATTGAAATGCATTTGGCATGGTTTTTGGGCATACTTTTTGTGTGTGTTCATATTTCATTTAGGAGGCTTGGTTTAAATATAACCATGTCCTTGGTGCCAAAGGTGGAATGACACATGGGATATAATTACCTTATGACGACTTGGTAGATCTAAGAGAGACCGCTCATGAGTATTAAACTATCATAAAAATAGATTCATGGTTGGTGGTGTGGATATGGGAAATAGAATGGCTATGCAAAAGGGAACTTTTGAAATGGTTTAAAGGAATCGTTGTTGGAACCACTTTGTGTATAAGGTTGTATTTGTTTTCAATAGTTGTCAATGAAGATCAAAATGAAGGAGATCCATAAGTACTCTAATGAAGTGGAGGAATGGAAATTCAGAACCATGGGATTTGATGAAGACCATGCAATTAATCATGATTTCATGAGAACCATGAAAGAGACTTCTTGAAGAATTGAATCATATTCTTTGCATGAAGTAGATAATGACGGCTGAAGAAGAAGACAATGTGAAAGGGATTGGACTTCTGATATGGTCATGCGGATATTGAAATTATGAGATGGCCATGAACATCACATTGTATCAGAAGATGATGATTCTAAAGTTGTTCCTTCAAAGAATACATATCACGATAGTGGAGTTTTTGATGACAACAGAAGATTGCTGAAGGATTCAAATCACCGAGAAGCAGTGTTTTTGAGGTGATTGTTCTTGTTGAAAAAGCAAACAAATGACATACAAATTTGTTGACAAAAGTGATTTCATGATGGCATGTCGAGTTCAAGAGTTGTGGTCAACAATCTATGTTTGTTTCAAGAATGTCGACAGAGGAATGGATGATCTGGAGGTGGTACAAAAAGAGCAGATACAAGGTGGCACCATTTTCCAGTGTTTTCCGAATTTTAGGGCCTCAAAATCAACAAATTAAGAATAGTGATTTTGGAAAAGGGACTTGCGCGCTTTACACTTGAAGGAGAGGAAACTTGTGCACCACATGTTTTTGAGGATCAGAACATCAAAATCTGGCAAAGGGATAAGGGTCGCGCAAGTGTTGATTAGGTCGCGCAAGTGGACTTGCGCGCCAGTACCTAGGAGGATTGGAACTTGCACGCCTATTGTTTTCCAAGAACAGAACTTCAAAATATGTCTAAGAAAATAAGGTCGCGCAAGTATTGGTTGGGTTGCGAAAGTGAGTTGCGCGACAGAGGTTAGGGGAGATGAGCTGCGTGCCGAGACTTGCACGCCACCGCGTAGGGGGTTCAGTTTGCCTATAAATATAGGTTGACCCCTCCTCATTTCTTACAGAGTTCAACAATTAGAAAAATCAGAGCTCCCATCGCGCAGGTGTGGAAGTCACGCAAGTATTGTGTGTGGTCGCGCAGGTGGACTTGCGCACCAATATTTGAAGTTGCGCACCGGTTGTTGGTTGCGCGCCCAAGGCAGTTTGGGTGAGAAAGGAAGTGAGTCGCGCAGGTTAAGAGTTGAGGAAGGCAGTGTCGCGCAGGTGGTTTGGTGAGACCTGCGCGCCAGTTTGGACCTGCGCGCCGAAGACTTGCGCGCCGTATGGAGACTTGCGCGCCGGGATTGGAGAAGCATGCCAGGTACTGCTGAAGCCCACCGGTCTTTTTGTAGCTGCACGAAATCCGGAAGATTTCCCGATTCATTTGGTGAAAAGTGAGATTGAAGAATAAATCTAAATGATACATGCATACATGGTGAATTGATTCTGACGATTCCAAGTAAGCTGAGCATCATTTATCAAGCAATCACATAAGTGATTGTGATTCAGGCAAACGAAGAAAAGGGAATCTAGTGCATTCAGTCATTGCACTAAAGAAGAAGAATTGAACTGAAAAGAGAATAAACTCTAAACCTTGATGTAAGCAAAGTCTCATTCTGAATAGGAGACAAAGAAATTCAATGCACATCTATTGAAGAGACCTTCACGTCTATAAACTGAGTGGGACTTCACCAATGGCAGTGAGCCAGGGGGAGTCAATGGGAGTGACCCGAGGGAAGCAGTGAGCTATCCCTGAACCTTTGTAAAGGCAGTGAGCCTGGGATAGAGTGACTGTACCCGAACCTTTGTAATCTATAGCTAGTGAAGCATAATGTATTTTGGTAGGACCGACAACCTGTCGGCGTATGCTCCTTGGACGTAGCCCTTAGTGGTGAACCAAGTAAAAATAGCTGTGTCATCTCTCTGCATGTGAATGTTTTATTACTGATCATATCCATCGTACAGGTTTAACGAGTTCCTACCAACGTGGGAACAAGATCCGTCAGTTTAAAAGAAAAAGTTGTCACCCTGATTCACCCCTCCCCTCTCAGGGTTTCCCGGGGTCCTACAATCGTTTGGTGGATTTCTTTGAAAAAGGGATTTTGGTTGGAAAACTAGTTGATAGAAAACTTGTTCATATTTAGTTATAAACTATTTTAGAAATTGTTTTATATAAACTATTTTATATAAAAGTTTCTAAATTTTATATCCTAGTGTCGTGAGTATGGAAGTCATTGGGGATAACCTACTAAGTTTTAGTACACACCCCTAATTTGGAACTTTGGTGCTTTTGCAGATGTCATCTACCAGGACATGGGAAAAGGTAAAGTATCACACGTATTTAACACTACTTCATGATACTTGGGATGTTTAATGAAGTTGGAGCATGGAGCTTTTGAAGCATGAATTCTTGTGGTTTTCTTGGAGTTTGTTAGTTTGTATTCCACTATTTACCTTGAGATTTTAGTATTCTATTATGGTCCTTGTTTTTAGTATGATTTTGATAATTGAAATGTTGAGTTACCTTTAATTTTTATCATGCATCATATAGTGGTTTCTTTGGTTTATTGTTTTATTTTAGAAGGGAAAATTGTCCCCCAAATGTATTGAACCCCTTTGGCATTTATTTTCGGCCTTTGGCATCTTAGGGATATTACTTAAGGCCTAGTAACATCTCACTACCCTATCGAGACAATAAGAAGGGGCGAGACGTTACAATACACATGAAGCCCCCACTGTTTCCATCAATATTTCTGAATCACACCTCACTGGACCCTCAGTAATTTCCCAAAAACTGAACACCACCTCCTGACCATCGAACATTGCCACCTAAAGAAATCTAAGCCACTACCTGACCTTTGAGCACTACTACTCAAGAGAGAATCCATACAGTTTCTGACTGTCTAACAACCACCACCTAAAATATGAACCACCACCACTTGAAAGATACATGGACCATCACATGAACACAAATCCTTTCTTGGGGATCCTAGATCTAAATCCAAATCTAGGGATGAGGTTAGTCAGGAAGTTCTCACAACAAGGTTCGGAACCCAATGATGACAACAAGTAACACTGAGCAGAAAAGGGAGTGGGATAAGTCTTAAAAAAATATTTTGGATGAAAATTACACCAGATATATCAGTAAATATCTGTAGAAATGAATCCACCACCAAACCAACTTCGATGAAGTTGATCGGAGGTGATCTACACCATAGAGGAGCTTAGAGAACCCTAAAAGATGGATTTAACGCACCTGGAGATTGCGAAGACATCATGAATTTTGTTTGATATATAATGCTTTCCATATATTTTTATGATCAAAACATGAGAATTTAATAGAAATTAATCATTTTTAAATGAAAATTTAGTTATGGGAGTAACATAAAATCATGAATGAATATGTAATATCAGTCACCCCTACACACTAAACTAGCTACACAATTGACACTAGAATCGCACATTATTTGATAAACCATATGGTAACCATGTAAAACCATATTGTTAATAACTACAATATTGTTCTTGGTTTGTCGCACAGTTTCCCTTACTCATGCACATATCATGCACCAACACTCTAAGAAAAAATGAACCACATGGTTTCTACTAGATTTTCAATGGTTTATACCCAACTTTTTACTACTTGTGCATAAAAACCATGAAATAAAAATATGAACTGAAGAACTCCCCATGTAAAGGTATTTTCATGGTTTCCTATAAGCCATGTGCACTAACCGTGCAATATAGGATAATTTCCATATTCTAAAATTTTTAAACCAAACTCTAAAATTTTAAAATGTCATAAAATAATTTAAAATAATTGATATGATAGTGATTGTAGGTGTCACATGACCAAACCATGTAGCTACCCATATTTCATGAAAAGGTGAAATTTTGATTTTCCCCCTTGGGTTTTTAATTTGTTTTTACCTCCCCATTCACCCTCTCTCATTGAATTGACCGAAGGATGTACTCAAGGGAGATCATTCTCCCTTCCTCTTCAATTTTGAGCCTCCTTTATTCAGATTAAAAGAGTTTCTTCAAGTTAAGTACCTTAGTTTCTTTTGTTCTTACTTTATTTTTCTCTATACACCCATGTTCTCTTGGTTGGGTTTTCTCCCATGAACCTCAGGGGTTGTGTTGGCTAAAATTAGGGTTTTTTGTGACTATTCTATGAAAATTTGTGTTTTTAGGGTTTTATGAGGTCATTTTCTTCCCCAGTTTTCCTTCCCCCACTGAAGGTGGATTTTAATCTTGATTTAGGTAGGTGTTTCTATTAGTTTACATTGTTTCACATATCATAAAATGATTGAATTGTTTTAAAGTAATTTATTATTAACTATAACTGATAAATTATACCCTTATTGGACTAATGAAATGGTTTCAATGATTTTCACACATGGAATAAAATGTTTTGGGTAGATTTCTAGCTCTTAGTTTCTAAAATAAGAGTTTTTCATGCCAAGTGTTGATTTGATGAATTATAGGATTTTATAAGTGGATTTAATGGTTTTGAAGGTGTGATTGACTCTGTTTTGATTTTAAAATAGGTAAGGGTGTTCCCTAAATGATATATAAATTTTTTTCCATGTTTTTATTTTTAAATGGTACTTTATAACTAGTTTTTTTCTATATTTGAGAAAAAGGACCATTTATAACCTGGTTAAATGTATTCCTTGGAGTGTGATAAGGATGGTTTCATGGATTGGAATTTTAATTCAATTTTAACGGATCATCTAGAACTTTATAAAACAAATTATGTGATTTTTTGGGACCCTCATTATACCCCTTGTCTATGTCTTGAATATATTATTATACCTTTATGAGATGCGATTATTATTTTATGCTTGTATATATTGAACCCACTTTATATTGGAGTTTTATTTGTTATAAAAAAGGATTAATACATTAAAGTTAAGTTTCATGATGTTAATATGTTTATGTTGAATGGATTTGAAGATTGCATGAAGTCCTTAAACTTGCTGAGAAGAATCACGGAGTTCCTAAGAAAGGTATTTAGATTATAATTATTTATTGAGGATTAATGGTTTAACTTGTAACTTTGATGTGATGTAAGTTTCTATAATCACCTATTGTGTGGAAGAATGAAATATAAAGGAAGTGTTTCCATGAGATTTAAGGAGACCCAGTCACATGATTTCAAGGTAGGTTGGCAATTTGAGTTGTTGTATTTATTCATTTGTAAAAGAATGATAAAGCTGCTAGAGACTGATGTACAAAATCTATTAGAGAATATTTAATTAGAGGAAGTAGGTTCTTCCATTGGATACGTTTAAAGATATATTTACTTAGTAATGATGGATTGAATATGTTTTTGCTTGAGTGTTACATATACAGATTCATCTCAACCATATTTAAGATGTTGCATCCTTGAAGCTTTGGATGATGATTTGAGTTGAAGAAAGGATGAGTTAGTATTAGATTTAATTCTTGAAAATTAAACTGTTAAAGAAATTTTAAAGACTATATAATTGAGAATGTAACATTTGAATGTGGTTTGAAGTTGTTTAAAGTTGATTTGGATAAGTTCAAAACAAGTTTAAATAGGTTAAAACAGTTTCTTATGGGTAAAATAGAATTTCTATATGTTGCATAAAGGTTATGTAGAAATTTAACTATGTGAATAAAGGTATATCCATAGGTATTATTAAGCATAAGGTAAATTTTGAGATCCAAGAGGATACATAAGTGTCATCTGGGATCTGTGTCAAGGAAAATCGGTAATCTAGGAGTTGTTCCATGGTATTTTAGATCTATGTAAGGTTAACATGGGCTATATAAAGGTCATCTATAGACTATATAAAGGTAACCTCAATATGAAATGACCTATATAAGGTTCATTATACACTTTAATAAAGGTCATTTGATCTAGATTTTTTCACATATGTATTTTACCATATGAGTTATATACAACTTTTTATCTGAGTGTATGAATTTACATTAAGGTCGTATGACTTTGATTTTGCTACACTATAAGACTTTTGAGGTGTTTGGTGTGTAAATTCAGAAGTAAGTTGTGTATATGAATTTTGAAATCATCACACACAAATTTTATGATCATATGACTTATAAATTAATATGTAAATTTGAGAGTTTCTAGAACTATATATTCTAAATAAATAAAAACATGAAAGTGATTTGTTTTTCATATAAGATTAAACATCATGATTTTAATGGGATAATAAGTATTATAGAAAAATAACTAAGATGAATATAGATATCACAATTAAATCTAGTACTAGATATCGAAGATATTACAACATCATAGATAAGAAAACTACATCCAAGTATCTATAAAATGGATAGAGAATGATGACCATGATATAATGATGAACGTGGTGATATTACAAACTACTTGTGAGAAACAAGGAGACTCAACCACATCATATTAATTTCTATAATTATTTAATGAAGTGATAGATTCATAGAGAACATTTCACTATAAAGAAAGGTATCCATGACTTCAAACCAATGTTGCATGAGAATTCATGCATATGTGGTTTTGTTTTTTATTATGTTGAGTTTGTATAGTTTTATAAAGAGAAAGAGTTTCCAAATATTATGAGTAAATAAAGAAAGGAATACTGATATTTCATCAGAATCTAAATAAGAGCTAAATGAGGTTGAATCTACCACTAGACCGGAGAAGTAGGAGAATTTAAGTATGAAGTTTTAGGTGATTCAAATATACTGAATATCAAAAAAAATAGTTACACTATTTGGGAAATATATATTTGGTGATAAAGAATAAGAAGTTGCAGAGTTATTATATTATCTTCAATAATATCATCTAGGTATTTAAGAAAAGATAAGAAAATATGACTGAACATTCAACTATCTATTATGAGAGTTAAAGAACTGATAATTCCAATACTGTTGTGAAAAATATTAGTCTATGTTCACTAAAGAAGAAAAATGATGAAGTGTGACTTTGTTTGTACTTCAGAAAATTACAACCAAGATGAGACACTAAGAGACCCATCCTACAGTCATTTTTTGTAGAAGTTTGAGGAAACTTTAGACATCCCACTCTATTTCTTGATTGAGGAATAAGATCACTTGCATTATATAGGAGGAACATAGGGATTTATTTCTGATATACTACACAATTATAGGTTCAAATATTGTATTCTATAGAGATTCTAGAAAAAAAAATTCTTGCCTTGTACTTGGTCAGTGCTAGGAAAATTGGTCCTAGGTTGTACCCTTTCCTAAGTTTATTTTGATAATAATAAGAAAGTTTTGTGTGTATTATAATAACCATGACACACTAGGTATGTAGTCATAATTAGGGAGGAGAACCTTATCAATAATTGTATTGCAATCTTATGATGATTTACTATTTTATATCCATACACATACTGACAAAAGAAGAGATATAGATAAAGAGAGAATCACTCACTGAACAAGTGAAGAGGTGATAAAGAGATAATAAAGTAAAATTGGAATAAAAGTATACCAACATTTATTCACTCCAATAGTGTTGGAAACATCCCTATGTGATAAAAAATTGGTATCAGAGCATTGGGTCAAACCTCTATTTGGATTCTCAAGTTTGAGGTTTTATTTGAAGATTTTAATTTCTATTTGTAAAGGCTTCATGAAGTGAAAATTTTAAGAAGCCTGTGATTTTCTTAGCTCAATATAGAAGACTATAGTGTAGATCCTTGGGGTTTTACTATAATCAGGGTCATTATGGCATGTAGCTTTGGATTGCACTGTAGCGCTTCAAGTGTAGGTTATGGGCGTAGAGGAAGCACGGGAGGGGCAGTGCCCAACTTTGATTTTTTCCATTATCAATGATTAATCTAAGATCAAGTGATGATGAATACCATGATCAATGGATTTAAATAAAATAAAAATCAAGGGTTATTAACCCATAACCAAGAGAGAGGAGATCAACACATGTTTTTTATAATTAATTTAATTAAATAAGAATTACCTACAAGGTTATTCTTTCTTCGTTGATGCGTCCGACCATAGATCTGCAGTGTGCCGTCGTTTCATTATAGAATCCAAGTGTATAATTCCTCTAGTGGTGATATACACATACTCCAAAAATCTCAAGATGTCGCCGAAGGAGTCTCCGAGTGCTAGCGCAGAAGATCCTTATGCTTGCGATGTCCTCCTTCGATCGCCTTGAGAACTGCTTCCAAAGTGTTCTCCTGGATCCGGTGAAGGAGGATCTCTCTCATTCTTGAGATCATTCTTGGAGAAGGATGAAATCTCTAAGCTTGATAGCTTTTATCGATTCCATTGTGCATAACAATATTTTTGGCTAGGGTTATGAGAAGATAATCACAACTGGGTATTTATATTATTAGGGTTAAAATAACATAATAGCACAAGTGTCCTTATTTATTTAATTAATCCTAGAAAACCCCCATGCCAAATAATAATAATAATAATATTATTATTATTTCTTGACACATGCCTAACTTTCTAATTATAATTAAATATTATTTAATAAATAATATTAAACATTATTATTTCTCACCGGACCCTTAAACTCGGTCTAGAAATCCTCCACCATATTTATCAGACCTTGAATAATCTCTATTTATTTATTAAATAAATATCACTACAATATTCACCAATAAATATATAAATATTATATTCACTAAATATAAAATAAATATTTACTAAATATTCTACCCACAATATATTATCTCGAATAACTAGTATAAGAATAAATGCAATCAGGAATCCATGAATAATTATTAAACCAAAACCATGAATAATATTTATTCAACTTGTTAAATAATAAATAATATATTATTTAACTGAGATACTGGATACACTTAGTGTGTGGACCTCTAGGACCCTTTCTCAATGGCATTAGGCAGAGCAGCCTAAAGTCCAATTTTAGAATCTATCAACATGCCAAGGCACCCATAGAGAAAGAAGTTAATGTCTCAACAATATGTCACCTAATACAAACATTTACCATGTAATATAATCCCTTTATCACAATATCTCAAATTGAGCAGGTTGCATGCTAGTGCCATCAACCTATATACTCGATATATCTTTCTTTAACTTTCCAGAAATAGAACTTTCCTATTGATCACCATGGAAATGGATTTATGTAGGCTATATCATTTCCATCAAAAGGCTTGAGATATTATGTTTCGTTAAAGAACATAAGGGATAAATCCTTTCTCACATTATTCATTAATGCAATATTAATCGTGATGCACCCAACATATCCTACCTCACTGCGAACATCTATAATCAGGTTTTTAATCAATACATCTAAGTGAGTGACTCATAATACTCATTAATAATAATATTAAAGTCTAAGGACCAATACACACATCCAAATATAGGAACATCCAATGATATATATAAATGTGGATTTT
Source organism: Viscum album (assembly GCA_963277665.1). Classification (NCBI taxonomy): domain Eukaryota; kingdom Viridiplantae; phylum Streptophyta; class Magnoliopsida; order Santalales; family Viscaceae; genus Viscum; species Viscum album. The sequence goes on from OY728137.1 coordinate 280,152,586, forward strand.
CTACTGACAGGTCTTATTCTCATAATATCCTCATGGACATTACCAAGGGAGTACACCATGAGAAGGTGCCTCAAAGTCCTATGAGTCTCCACCCTTGATAGTAGGGATCCACTATGACCTTTTAGTGTGACAGTTACTCTCAGGACATTATCACATTCAGTTTCACCCAGAAGAACAATAATGATGTGATAAGTAATTTATTAATATTAAAAACCATGAATATAAGTTATCATAAATTACAAAATAATTTTGTTCTAGGGCACCAACTCCAACAGACTCCCACTTTTACTAGAGCCAACTTTTAACAACCTTCAATCCACTAGCTCTCACATGATATTCATGCTTCTGCTGAGATAGGACTTTATTCAAGGGATTCTACATGTTCTATTTCATGGTTAATCTACTCACAACAACTTCACCCCTATGATAAAAATACCTTAGGAGGTGATACTTCCAAAGTATGTTCTTTTTCTATTGATGTGACCTTGACTCTTTTGCAAGATCCACCACTGTATTATTATCATAATACAATGTGATAGGGTCTTTACTGTTAAGTATCACATCAAGATCCTAGAAAAAGTTCTGAATCCAAATGGATTCCTTGTCTATATAGGAATCCACTATGTACTCATAAGTCACTATAGAATCAACTACAACTAGCTGCTTTGAACTCTTACAGCTCACAGCTCCTCTGTTGGGACAAAAAAATATCCTGATTATGATTTTAGATAATTCTGATCTATCTAAAAACTAGCATCATCATATCCTCTGATGAAAATCCCCTCATCTCCTCCATACACCAGGAACATATCCTTAGTTATTCTCAAATACTTAAGGATATTCTTAACAACAATTAGATATTGTTCTTCTAGATCTTCTTGATATCTTCCTATCATGCTCAATGCATAGGCAACATCAAGTCTAGTACATGATATGGAATACATGATTGATCCTATCATTGAAGCATATGAGATATTACTAATTATATCTTTCTCCTATTGTGTTTGGGGATACATTTTCTTAGAAACATGTAAACCATTTGATACTATAACCAATCCCCTCTTGAATTGTTCTGTACTGAATATCTTTAGTATTTGATCAATATATGTACTTTGACTTAGACCAAGAAGTATCTTGGATATATCACGAATAATCTTGATCCCCAGAATGTAGGTTTCTTCGCCTAAGTCCTTCATAGAGAATCACTTGTTCAACCACTCCTTAACTAACTGTAAGATCGGTATGTCATTTTCAATAAATAATATGTCATCAACATACACTACTAGGATAAAAATTACATTCCCATTAAACCTTCTGTAAAAACATGAATCACATTCATTCTTAATGAAACAAAATTATCTTATGGATTTATCAAATCTAATATTCCATGACCTAGATTCTTACTTCAATCCATAAATGGATATCTACAACTTGAAAACCCTTTTGGAATCACCTGGTGTCACAAACCCTTCTGGTTGTATCATATAGAAATCTTTCTGAAGATTCTCATTAAGGAATGCAGTTTTACATCCATCTACAAAATCTCATAGTTATGGTAAGATTCTATAGAAAGTATGATTCTTATGGATTTAAACATGGAAACTAGAAAAAAGGTTTCATCGTATTCAATACCATGATGTTGTTTAAAGCCTTTAAACACTAGCCTTTCTTTATAGGTATTTACTTTACCTTCCATGTCCAGTTTTCTCTTGAATACCCATTTACAGCCAATAGGATTTACATCAACTGGTGCATCGACCAAAACCCATACTTGGTTCTGATACATGGAATCCATCTCAAAATTCATAGCTTCTAGACATATTTCAGCTTCTAATCTCTATACTACCTCCTTATATGAGATAGGTTCATCATTGTCCAATAATAACGAGTCACCATCCTCAGTGACTAGAAAACCATACCTCTCTAGTTCCCTTACCTCTCTTACACTCCTATGCAATACTTGTGTTTTAGGAACTACTTATTCCATGGGGACCTATGAAACTTGTTCCTGTACCAACTCCTATGTATATTGATCATCGACTTCATCGAACTTAATCTTGATCCCACTATAATTTTTGAGAATTTTCTCCCTCTCAAGAAATATGACTTTTCTGGTGGTAGTCACTTTCTTGTATGAGGGGTTGTATTGGTATTATCCCTTTATTTCCTTGGGATACCCTATAAAGATACACTTAATTCAACATGGTGCTATTTTGTTACCTGAGAAAGCCTTAACAAATGCGTCACAACCCCATACATGTGTATGTGAAAAAATAGGTGTCTTTTAATTACTTAACTTGAAGGGAATTTCGTTTTCTGCTTTAGTTGGTACTCAGTTTAATGTGTATTCCATAGTTTGTAATTGATATCTCTAAAATTATAATAGAAGATCTGCATGAATAATCATTTACCTTACCATGTCCAATAAGATATGGTTCCTTCTTTCAATAACATCATTCCACTGTGGTGTATAAGGTGGAGTGAGTTGAGATAGAATCAAAAACTCCCATAGAAATTAGATGAAGGATTGGTTAAGATATTATCCAACTAGATTCGATCGAATATTCTTTATCTTCTTACCAAGATGATTCTATACTTCATTATTTAATTCCTTGAATTTCTCAAAGGTCTTGTACTTATACCTCATTAAGTAGATATAGCCATATCTACTCAAATCGTCAGAAAAAGTTATGAAGTAAGAATATCCACCTCTATTTTCTACTATAAATGGTCCACACACATAAATTTATACCAATCCTAGAATATATGTGGCCCTTTAACCCTATACACTAAATGGAGGTTTGATCATTTTCCCTTTTAAACAAGCATGACACTTATCAAGTGGATTTAACTCAGAAGATTCTAAATAACTATCTTAATAAATCTTTTTAAAACGCTTCTCATTTACATGACCAAGATGGTGATGACAAAGTTGGGTGTTATATGAGTCATGTGAACTTGATTCATTATCAATTTCTAACACTTGGTTTTCTCAATTTAATACATACAAACTATTATTTATATGTGTCATACCATAACATATGTTGTCCTTGTAAAAGAAATAATTTTTTTTTGAATTTTAAAATAAACCCATATGTATATAAACTTGATAGAGAAATTATGTTTTTGGTAACAGTAGGTACATAATAACAATCACATAAAACCAAATAAATTCATGTTTGCAATTAAAGGTGGTAGTCACCAATGGAAAGAGTTGTCGGCCTTGCACCATTGGTAGCTCACAAATCCACCTCTCCTTTGGAAATTTTCCAAAATCTACTTGGTTCCTATATTTGGATACAAATGTGAGAACCAAAATCTATATCTAATACCCAATGTGTAGAAATGGAAAGACTTCACTTGATAACAAATTCCCCTTTATCTCCCCCTCTCTTTTGGGTGCATTTCTTATTCCAGTTTCCTAAATTTCCACATGAAAAACACACTACCTCATTTTCCTTTCCCTACCTCTAGATCTTCCCCTACTTTGGCAGTCAACCCTTGATGTGAACCAAGTAAAGTCAACCCGAAACATCATGTTAGAATTCCCCGATAATTGAAAACACCCCAACTTTGGCTGGTCAAGCACTTTGAACTATGGTTCGATTCTAACCGAAGTAATGGAAGGCTATAACAACTTAATATTTTTTTATGGATTTTATCCTTTATACATAAATTTCCAATTATTATCTTTATCACATGATTTTTAATATTAAGTGGGATTAATTAAGTGATTAAACATGTCTTTAGATAATATTTACACATAATCTAGTTTATTTAAGTTCTATCTTGCTTGCTTGTTAATTCATTAATTATGTGATCATGAAAAAACATCCATAATGAATAACCATTCAACTGACAAAAATAAAATAAAAGGCATGATCATGAGATTTTTCCAATGGTTAGTTTATCTAGTGGTTGATAAACTAACCGCTAACCTAGAGGAGAAACAACTTGAACCAATTAGGTTCATGTTTACAGCTTTCCACTTGTCCACCTTTGTATCTCCATGGATTGGTTTCACCTCAAATCCAAACTTGAACCGCCTCCACTAGATTGGGAGATCCATTCATTACATATTATTTTACTCACACATAGGTTAGAGGTAAAAAAAGTTTTACATAAAAGAAACAATGGGCATGAATTCCCTACATATTAATGAGGAGATAATGCACACATGCTGAAAATTTAATTTAATAATAAATTAAAATAAAACCAATCACATACAAATCTCTGGTCTATCTCATTATCATCCACTTGCATGCAACGAATTATGCATTTAATAAAACTATCATTCAATTCTTAATCATTCTTATTTAAGATAAATCATGCTCGAATTGATTACTTATTTTCTTTAATTAATCAATAATTTTATTTTAAAGCTTATCTAAATTTCCTTGAGATTATCATCCTTTATAATTTTAAAAAAATTAAATAAATTATTTTAAAATTAACTGTATACATAACTTGTACCTTGGAGGTAACTCGGTGAATACCCATCCAAATATATCCAACATGTATTATACTTGTATACACTTTATTCTTTTTGACATATAGCATGCATGACTTATCAAGAACTTTCATGACATGTAATTCATCTATGATTACACGAATTACATGATATTTTGGTCACATGTTATGTTTCAATGAAAGTAGAGTAAAAACTTGTAATACAACTCATACATGAAATATAGATCTTGAACATTGTACAGATATTAATTAAACATTTAAATATTTATGTATATTAAAATATATCACATGGCTTGTTCTATCTTTATGACCACAAAAAAGTACATGTCTCAAGGTTTACATAGTAAAATAAATAAATTTTAAATCTGCGTAATCTGGTAAAAGTAAATGGTGTGTAAATCTGATCTACATGAAATGTACACCCTTCACTATCTATCCAAAGTACACTCCTAGGGACTCATTGTGTGAGGCGTACTTCAGAAATTTTAAAGTACATGGAATATCCAATGGGCCACACACCATTTTGACTCTGTGTTACATGGTCACCGGTCAAGTAGGCCATGTATGGAATACATAGCCCAACCCAGACCCAAAGGGACTACACACAGTATCCAGTGGGCCTCACGATGTGTAGTACGACTGAACATGCGCCATCTAATCCTGTTCAATACACGACACATTAATGGTTTAATTAATGCCCTAATCAATTCAAAACATCAAATTGATTTCCGAATCAATCTTGATGCGTTGAACATGAATACACATCATGTAATTCCGATTACACGACATGTAGTCTGGTGTTGTACGACCAGGATCCTTAGCACCTTTAGATGAGATCTTCAATTTTATTTTAATCATAGAATTAATCGTTTCTGTTAGATCTGTGAGGATCGATAGAGAAAGAAATAGATATCATAATTCATATTTAAATAACTATTAAACTCGAATTGAAAAACTAAATTATGAATGTGTAAATCACCAACAAAACTAAATAATTATAAACAATGACAAACCTCCCTTTGATACAAATTGTAAATTCTGAGCACAGCGAAAGCACATGAGGGGCGGTTCCCAAATTTTATTTTTTCCATTATCAATGATTAATATTGGATCAAGCGATAATGAATGTTATGATCAATATATTTTAATCAAATAACAAGAAAGTATTATTAACCCTGAACCAAGAGATAGGAGATCAACACATGTTGTTTATAATTAATTTAATTAAATAAGAATTACCTCTAAGGTTATTCTTTCTTCGTTGATGGGTCCGACCACATATTTGCAGTGCTTTGTCATTTCCTTGTATAATACAAGCATATAATTCCTTTAGCGGTGATCCAAAAGTGCTCTATGAATCTCTGGACATCACTAAAGGATTCTCTGGGTGTTAGCGTGGAAGATACTTGCACTTGTGATGTCCGCCTTCGATCACCTTGAGAATCGCTTCCAAAGCATTCTCCTTGATCCAGTGGAGAAGAATATTTCTCATTATTCAGAGCATTCTTGTAGAGGGATGAACTCTTTAGGCTTGAGATATTTTCTCCAATCTATTATGCACAATGATTTGATTGTCCATGGTTATGAGAAAATAATCATAATTGGGTATTTATATCACTAGGGTTTAAATAACATAATTGCACAAGTGCCCTTATTTATGTTATTAATCCTAGTGAAACCCCATGTAAAATAATAGTATTATTATTATTATTTCTTGACACGTTCCTAACATCAAAATTATAATTAAATATTATTTAATAAATAATATTCAATATTATTATTTCTCACCGGACCCTTGAACTCGGTCCGCCAATCCTCCACTATATTTATTGGACCTTGAATAATGTATATTTATTTATTAAATAAATATAACTGCATTATTTTCTAATAAATATATAAATATTATATTTAATAAAAAGGAAATAATTATTTACTAAATATTCCCATCCATAATATATTCTTTAGAATAACTAGTGTCAGAATAAATGCAATCAGAAATCCATGAATAATTATTAAACCAAAACTGAGAAAAATATTTATTCAACTTGTTAAATAATAAATAATATATTATTTAACTAAGATACTAGATACACTTAGTATGTGACCCTCTATGACTTTTTCTTAGTGGCATTAGGTGGAGCAGCCTAAAGTCCAATTTTAGTGTCTAGCAACACACCAAGGCACCCATAGAGAAAGAAGTTAATTACACAACAACATGTCATATCATATGAACTTTTACTGTGTAATATAATCCCTTTATCATAATATCTTAAATTAAGAAAGTTGCATTCCAGTTCCATCAACCTATATGCTTGATATCTCTTTCTTTGAATTTCTAAAAAAAATAACTTGCCTATTGATCACCATGGACATGGATTTATTAAGGTTATATCATTTTCATCAAAGGGATTGAGATATTATATTCCTTTAAAGAACATAATGGATAAATCTTTTCTAGCATTATTCATTAATGAAATATTACTCATGACGCACCCAACATATACTACCTCACCACGAACATCTGTCATCATGGTTTTTTTTAATACATATAAGTGTGTGACTCATAATACTCATTAATAATAATCTTAAATTCTAAGGACCAATACACACATCCGTAGATAGGAACATCTAATGACATATATAAATGTGGTTTTCCTACTGGTGGGTCTTGTTCTCATAATATCCTCATGGATATTACCAAGGGAGTGCACCATGAGAAGGTGCCTCAAAGACATATGAGTCTTCACCCTAGATGGCCTATATCATTTTTGTCCCTCAAATGATATCATTCAGATATATAACATATATTAAAGAATAGTGTCATAACACTTCCAGGTTCTCATTATAGCAGGGATCCTCTATGACCTTTTAGTGAAAAGATTACTCTTAGGACATTGTCACATTCAATGTCATACAGAAGAACAATCATGATGTGATAAGGAATTTATTAATATTAAAAACCATGAATATAAGTTATCATAAATTAAAAAAGAAGTTGGTTCTAGGGCACCAACTCCAACATCAAGGTGGTTCATCCAAATATGGTAGGGTTGTAGTGCAGTCTCCAAGATATAGAATAGGGGATTAGAATATGATTTTTGATGCTATTTTTATTTTAGGCTTAATTGTTGTGTAGCGGTAGGTGGTGGCATAAGAACTTCTTTAGTGGTCGAGTGACTACGGCGTGGAGGTCCCAACTACGGTTTAGCAGTTCGAGGGTGTTCTTCCAATTTTGGGGTATTTGTAGTATGGAAATATGATGCGTCATAGCCTCTTTCTTGGTGAATGGGTTCTTTGGAATAGTGGCTTCGGCTATGCTTCAGTCCCTCCTCAGGTATATAATATCTGGTGGAAGGAAACATGTGCAAAGATCCCAACCCCAGTAGATCGGGGTTAGTGGTTACTTTATTACATTGGAATAAGATACAAGGAATCACATCCCGAAGGACAAAATAGTTTAGTAGTCATAATAAACTTGATACATATAAGATTCCCATATTACATTTGAAAACAAAAATTAAAACACAATTGTTTTTCAGTGAATAAAATTATTCCCTATAGTATATCCTTGCATAAAAAATCATAGTATACCTCATGGATTCTTGGAGAAAGGAAAAAAAACAAGGGTGAACTCAAATGGCCAGTAAGGGTTAAGTATAGTGAAACATATCATGAATAAATAAGCTTAATCAACATGTAAATGAAAATAACTAAACACATGTATCATTTAAACAATAACTTGAGAATAATGTGGAAGGAATATAATATGATCAAATAATGACATATAAATAATCACATGGGAATGAAACTTAACCATGAATATTCTACTAATAAAATAATCACATGAAATATCAATAAATAATGTCATAATGAGGGAATAAATAATTCTAGATATCATAAACATACTTTCAAGGCTTCATCCTAGACACTATACATAAAGAGGTAAGGCCTCAGCTAATACCCAAAGTTAGTTTGTATCATAAGACCTATTGATGAATTGAAGGAATATAGCGGGCCCCTCTTGTCACTTGCTAAGTCATATTAATTCCTCATATGAAAGGGGTGAAACAAAATAAACATAAATATTCATATTGAAAAACTAACATATGAAATGTGAATTTTTCCCCCAACCAATAAACATAACCATAAACTATCCAGAGTAATATGACGAATGGTATCAAAATAACACATCAAAGGTATCATAAACCTTATAAATAAAGGATAAGGATGATATAAATACAATTTTACCCCATTTTATTATAATTAAAATAAAGGGTTGATTTTATTCATGAAAATATCCTTAGAAACATTTTGAGGAAAATATTTTTTTTATTTTGAAAATCACATTTAAAAAAATGTTCACAAAACATTTTGAAAATACATTACTTTGAAAATAAAATTTGAAATAAGTTTTAAAATATTTAGTGGTGATGTTGATAGAAAATTATGTCCATATCTCACACTTTCAAATAAATATTACTTTCATAATTTTTGGAAAAACCAAACAGACATTGTTTTAAAAACAACATGAAGATTACTTTAAAAACATTTTGTAAAAAGTAAAAATGGGTAAAAATGTATTTGATAAAACATTTTTAAAAGGTTTAAAACATTTTCGAAAACATTATTTTAGAAAACATGGTCATGTAAAATAAATATTCCTCAGAAAAAACTTAAAATTAAACAATATCAAATAATGATGAGATTGTGAAATAAACTCTTACCACTTTGTAATCATTTGAATCATATACCCCATGAATGAATAAAATTTAACAAAATTTTAAATATCAAGAGAATAAATTAATTAATTATATAAAATTTCTAAGGGTAATTATATACAAATCATAAAAGAACATAGATTCATAACATCAAAATATGCTTCAATGAAAGAAAATTGAGACAAAGTCCCTTACAAAGATCATATAATTGAAGTGAGAATTAATCAAAGGAATATATTATGTGTATCCACTATAAATCCACATAAAAAATTTTAAAATGAAACATAATATAATAAAAAAGTCATTTCACATATAATCTTAGCATGACATAATCAATAAAGTAGAAGTTTTACCTAATGAATGGAAATTGAGTTAAGAAATCCCTTACCTTGAATTTTCTTTTAATTGAACGTGATTTAACCTCATGTATAATGGTTTAAATAATGTTATTAATTTATAAAATAATGATATTCATATTTATTATATCATATATTATCCAATTATATCATCTTATCACTCATTTGTTGATAATATCTCATTATTACCCTTATTTCGGGTGTTAACTGCTTCATTTTCCAATGCATGTTTTGTAGTGTAAGTCACAATTTTTATACATAGGATATAGTTTAATCATTTAAAGAATTATATTAAGGTTATATATTCTATATTAATTCATTATTAATTTTTTTTATAACCAATCTGGAATGTTTAACATGAAAAATTAATCTCAGCATGTCGCGGAGATGGTAGATCGTACGTATACATGAGCGACGATATCATTGCATTAATGGGTGAAATGGTAATGAATTGGGTGATATTTTAATTTTCAAGAATTAATATCATATCATAATTCCATATATATCCATTATTTTTACCACTATAACCATCCTTGTAAAGTGACGATGAAAAATGAATTACACCGCTACTTGGAGATGGTAAGTCATACGTATGAACATGCGGTGCTTTAATTTTTAATAGGATGGATAAAAGATAGAATATAGATGTTTAATAAGCATAATAACATATAATTTTATATATTATACAATATTTATTATTTTAGGATGGAAAAAACACATGAAGATAAAGTGGACGAAGAAATAATTTTGAAAGCATTGATAAAAATGATTACCTATTCTTCAGTAGATTTCCATTTGATTTCTTCTTATGGGACTTAAGGTTGGCCTTTTAAGGAGAATAAATCCTCAAAAACTTTACTGAATAATTTTATAGAAGGAATGGTCAGGACTTGTTCTAGATAGATGGCTCAAAGTGGTGTAAATAAGTAAAGGAATGAGGGACACTTTAAGAATTTATTAAAATATTAATTTAATATAAATTAATTTTCAATTAAAAATGGTTCCAAACTTATTGATTTATAATATAAGATGATTATGGGTCAAAATAAACTCATAAAAGAAAATTTAGATAAGTTTTGACTAAATTTCCACCTGTATCTTTTGGTTTTAACCCTCATTTAACCTCTTTAACTCTTACCGGGACAAAAAGACTTTTTAATCTTTGAGGGTTAATATAGTTATTATAAAATGAAAAAATACCCATAAATAGATCATGAATGAAATTTTTAATCTTATCCCAATTATTTGGACGAATTTAATATTTTTAAGAATTTTATTTCATTTAATAAAATATTATTCACTATAAAATATTCATAATGTCAATTTTAAGAACTATTCATTAATTTGAATTTAATAATATCAAGATAAAAATAATAATTCAAAGAAACTATTTTATTAAATACCTAACATGTAATTTTCATATATAAATTTGTTTTATAACATTAATTATCTCAAATTATATTTATTTTAATATTTGTAACATAATTTATTTGATTTTTCTATTCATTAAATAATTATTGCATTCGTGTTGTGAAAGATTTTAAGGTAATTATTTCTTCTATAAAAATTAAAAATAAATTACCATTATTAAGATAAATATTTTATATTTCCAATTAATATTTATAGTTTAGGATATTCCCTTGATAACCCTATATTAATAATGTTATACTTATTTAAAATATGAGTGTTACATCTTTGACTCTTCTTTAAAAAAATATTATAAATGTAATAATAACATAAAAATGGAAAAAAGGCCATATATTAAAACATTTAATGATCATGGACTAAAATTTATAATCAAATAAGATTTATTTAAGTGTATGGGTCATTAAATTGTCCTTATCATTTTATTTGTATCCTAAATTGCCAAGTTTACTATTTACCGTGGCAACAAGAATTACCAAGCTTATTATTCATATCTGACAAAAATAAAAGTGACATTTTACTAAATTTGAACCACATTAATCTAAACATGGCATAAATTTTTCAAAATATAAAACACAAAATTTATAAAATTTAATTAAAAATTAATCTCGCAAAACTCAATGAAAAACACTTTTCTTGAAAAATGCATCTTTGAGCCAAAAAATGTACTTATACGAAAATAAGTTATAAGTATTATTAAAATAAAATTAATTAGATTATATATGAATAAATAATAATTAATTTACTTTTAGATCAAATTAAATTCATAGAGGTATTCTTTAATAAAAATAAAATGATAGTTTTATAAAAATTGGTATTTTTCACTATTCACTAGAAAATCAATCTTTTCAAAAAAACCCAAAAAATCACCATAATCTAATTTTAATATGTTGATTTCAAAAATTATTTTCGTTTTCTCAAATAAATTTTCTAAATTTTTATAAAATTAATTTTATTTATTTTCTTATATAAGGTAATAAAAATATTTTTGAAGAAAACGTATAAATTGTATTTACTAAAATTTGAGTGTTCATTTATTAAGAAATAATAAATTAAATTGAAATAAATATAATATTTATATACAGATTTCATGATATAGTTAATCTTATTTAAACTTTCTAATTTAATGGCTAGTTTATAATGATCATGTTAAAATAATAATATTTAATAGTATATCGTGGTTTATTTAAGCTTGGTGTTGAGTGCACTACAAGCTATTAATTAAATTCTATATATTCTAAAATATTGGGAGGTTACATTCTCCCCACCTTAAATTAATTTCATATTCACAATTTTGAATTTCAATTTTAAAATCGAAGGTTAATATTTGAAAATTACTTTGTGGGAAACCCACATCGTAAAAAGTATTAATAAAAATTCCTCTAAAAAAGTGGAAAAAGAAAATATTAAGGCCAATACAAAACTAGGATTAAAAATAGGAAAGGATTAGTGGGAAGTGAAAATATGGACATTGAAGAGAAATCTAACTATGAAGGACAGTGGAGAGTGATATAAAACATGGCCATTAGAAAGTTAACCATAAAAAATTATAAATTTGTGATAGGTTAAAAGGATATTAATTTCTTGGTAAGAAAAGTAAACGAATAATTTTTTTGTTATAAAATAATTTTCCCAGAGTTGAGGAATTATTTTAATACCTAGAGTAAGAACATAAGGAAATATACTTACTTGACAATATATTTTTATCCTTTAATCAATTTCCACCATAAACTCGTCTTTTTCTTCAAATGATGAGTATAATTTTTTATGCCTGATGCACAAGAATCAACTTCTATGGATCAAAAAATCCACAAAAAATAACAATTTATTCCACCTGTATTTAGATATTCACCAAAACCAATATAGTTAATAAAAGATAAGATAATTCCCAAAAAGCATGAACCTTCGTATGAGTAAAACAAGTTTATTCTTCCAAAATTCAACAGTAATAACCAAAATTCAACTTAGATCATTCAATAAATAAGCATCCTTAAAATTCCACAAAAATATTCCAACCTAATATTGAAACCCAAAAATTAGAAGGATTTGATCAAATAGTATTCCAAGATAAAATAATATTTATCTCCAAAAAATATGCATTCCCTAGATATATAATCTCCAAAATATGCTAACTATTTCCATAAATAACTTGAATCACCATAAATCCATTATGAAATATTATATTACTCTAATTAGAAATTCAACTTTTATTCCTATAATAAAATTCCATAATAATATGTTCACCTTAATCATATAGGGTTTCCAAAAATAGTGAGCTCCTTCTGAAATAACACAAATCACATATCACTAAATCAATTTTAAATCTCATGGTTATTTATATAATGTATTTTAAATAAAGAAAAACTCTTCCATACCAACTAGGACATCATGTAGGTTAGTGGTAGGTGATGCACCCTTGTCACCCTTCGATTGTGGGTTCAAGTTTCGTGGCCTTACCTGACACGACGAGTTGTCACCCAATCCCTGGGTTGTCCTTTTTCTAAAACTGTATAATTATTATATAATTTCCATGAAAATATTCACAAAATAACCTTAATATATTCATCATTAAAGAAATTTTTTAAAAATCAAAAGTTATCCCATAATTTTCATTTTTCATTCCCAAAAATATAATAACCCACAATTACCTTAAAATCAATGATCATATAAACCCTAAAGGTTATCCTTAAATTTAAACTTATTTCCACTAAATTTAATGAAATTAATCCTTAAATAACATTTTCTTTCATACTAAACCAATGGGTTGTATTTCCATAAATGTCTCCCAAAATATCCTTAATCCTGATTAGCTCCCATAACATAAAACCTCAAAGGGTGTTTAAGAATTTAAACTTATAATCAACATTAAATTCAGAAACATGTAATGGTTTCTATAACTCTTAAATTAATAAAAACATATATTATTCCAAAATCAATACAATTCCTTGGATGTTTTATGATTATTCAAATCATAATAGCATTGGTGAAATACTTCTTCAAGAAATTGTCTATCGCATTCAATTTTAAACTACTTTCTTCTGGTTCCTACCATTGACTAAAACCAAAATACAAAGTGTGAATGTGAAACCACAATAATCAGAGTGAGTTATCAAATAATCCTGAAATACCATTCTAAGGATGTCTAAATCATGACACATTTTTCTCAATCTATGAGTTTTTATGTATATCCTAGGTTATCCATGGTCATTAACACATCTATATGATGTTATCATATTCTTAGACTTATCCTAAAATTTTAGTCATAGTGTTATGTTCCTCGATCTATGATTCACTAAATATAGTTCTCAAAGTTTCTACTAAACTTACTCTGATACCAACTGTAAAGACCCCAACCCCAATATCCTAGAGCCAATTATACTTTATTACATTGGCATAAGATACAAGGAATCATATCCCAAAGGGACGAATAGTTTAGTATTCTTGGTAAAATATATTCAAACAAAATTCCCTTATTATATTTGAAAACAAAAATTTACAACATAATTGTTTTTATGAGAATATCATTATTCCCTCTAGAATATCCTTTCATAAAAAATCATAATATACTTTATGGATTCTTGGGGAAAGAAAATCAAATAAGGGTGATTTTAAATTCTTAGTAAGGGTTAAGTACAATAAAATCTATCATGAATTAATAATATTAATCAACATGGAAAGATAAAGAATTAAACACACATTCCATTTAAAAAATAACTTGAGCATAATATGACAGGAATAAAAAATGATCAAATAATGTCATATAAAAAATCACATGAGAATTAAACTTAACCTTGGATATTCTAATAATAGAATAATCACATAGAATATTAATAATTAATCTCATAATTGGGGAATTCATAATTTTAGACATCATAAACATACCATCAAGGCTTCAGCTAAGACACCATACATAAACTCATAAGGCCTTGACCACTACCCAAAACTAGTTTGTCCCATCAGACCTACTGATGCATCAAGGGTCTATAGAGGGATCCTCCCATCACTTTCTAAGTCAAATTAATTCCTTATATGAAAGGGTTGAAATACGATAAGAATAAACATTTATATAAAAAAACTAGCATACAAAATATGAATATTTTCCCCAATCAATAAACATAACCATAAACCATCTAGGGTAATATGGAAAATGCTATCAAAATAACACATCCATTGTCAAACTGATCATAAAATATCCAAATAAAGAATAATAATGGTATAAATAAAATTTATCCCTATTTGATTATAAGTACAATAAAGTGTTGATGTCATTCATGAAAATATCCTTAAAAACATTTTGAGGAAAATATCCTTTGCATTTTGAAAATCACCTTTAAAAAAAATGTTCAAAAGAAATTTAAAAATAATTTACTTTGAAAATAACCTTGAAATAAGTTTTAAAGTATTGAGTGTTCATTATTAAAAAAATTATGTTTATGCAATACACTTTAAAAATATATATTCCTTTTATATTTTCAATAAAATTCAAATGGTCATTGTTTTGAAAACAAAATTAAGATTACTTTCAAAAAAAAATTCAAAAAGTAAAAATGGGTAAAAATGCATTTAATAAATCATTTTAAAAAAGTTTAATTTTTTTTAAAAAATTATTTTTGAAAACATGGGAATGGAAAAGAAATATTCCTCAACAAAAACTTAAAACTAAACAATCTTGAATAATGGTGATATTGTGAAATAAAACCTTACCATTTTGTAATAAATTGAATCATATGACCCATGAATGAATAAAATTTAGAAAAAACTTTAAATATAATTAGAATAAATAAAATCATGATATAACTTTCCAAAGGGGTGTTATATACACCTCTTAAAATAACATAGGTTCATAACTTCAAAATATGCCTCTGTAAAAGAAAAGTGAGACAAATTCCGTTACAGAGATCATATAATTGAAGTGAGAATTAATCAAATGAATCGATTATGTGTATCCACTATAAATACACATAAAACAAGTGGAAATACAAAATAAGATAATAAAAATTCATTTCACACATAATTTTAGCATGAAAAAATCAATGAAGTATAAGTTTAACCCAATGAATGGAAATTGATTTAAGAAATCCATTACCTCTCACTTTCTTTTAATTAAACACGTATTAAACTCCTTTATAATGGTTTAAAGAATGATGTTGATTTATACCAGAACCATATTTACATTTATGAAATCATATATGATCTTATTATATCATCTTATCACTCGTTTGTTAATAATATTTTGTTATTACCCTTGTTTCGGTTGTTAACTGTTTCATTTTACGATACATGTTTTGTCATGTAAGTCCTGATTTTTAGGCATAGGATATAGTTCCATCATCTTCATAATGATATTAATGTAATATTTGTCATATTTATTATATATATATATATATATTAGAACCAATCTTGAATGTTTAACATAGAAAACTAATCGCATCGCATCGTAGAGACAGTAGGTCGTACGTATGCACAAACAATGATATCATTTCATTAATGGGTTAAAGAGTAAGGAAGTGGTTGATATATAAATTTTTTAAAATAAATATCATGTTTTAAGTACCATATATATTCATTATTTTCACAATTAAACCATTATTCTAAAGTGGTGATGAAAAATTAATTACATCATTACGTGGAGATGGAAAGTCGCACGTACGCACGTGTAGTCCTTTCATTTTTCATAGGATGGATAAGAGGTCGAATATAATTTTTTCATAATAATATTAAAATATAATTATATATATGATACTAGAGTTATTTTTTTATTATGGAAATAACACATGAAGAGTAAATAGAAGAAGAAATAAATTTGAAAGAATTGATAGAAATGATTACCTTTTCTTCGGTGGATTTCATTTAGATTTCTTCATAAGGGAATTAATATTGGTATTTTGAGGAGAATAGAACCTCCAAAACTTGGATAAGGAAGTTTAGAATAGTAATTTTCATTACTTGGTCGATCTAGATGGCTCAAAATGGTGTAAATAATTGAATTAAGGTGTTCCCTTTTATAATTGAGGCGATGGTCACTTTAGGAATTTATTAAAATATTAATTTAATATAAATTAACTTTCAATCAAAAAATGGATCCAAAATTATGAATTTATAATAATAATATTATGGGTTTAAATACCCTCATAAAATAAAATTTAGATAAGTTTTGACTAAATTTATACCCTTATCTTTTGGTTTTAACCCTTATTTAACTTCTTTAACTCTTACCGTGACAACATGAATTTTTACTCTTTGAGGGTTTATATAGTTATTATAAAATGATAAAAAACTAATAAATGGAAAATTTATGAAGTTTTAAGTCTTATACTAATTATTTTGATGGATTTATTATTTTTAGGAATTTTATACCATTTAATAAAATGTTATTTTCTATAAAATATTCATAATGTCAATTTTAAGAACTATTCATTACTTTGAATTTAATAATATCAAGATAAAACTTATAGTTCAAACAAAGTATTTTATTACATCCCTAAAAATTCAAGGATATATATAAAATTCATTTATCACATTAATTATCTTAAATTATATTTATTTTAATATTTATAGTTTCATTTATTTGATTTTTTCATTAACTAAATAATTACTAAATCAGCATTGTGAAAGATTTCAAGGCAATTATTACTTCCATAAAAATTAAAAATAAATTACCATTATGAATATAAATATTTTATATTTATAATTATTATTTATAGTTAAATATATCTTTTGGATAACCCCATATTATAAATGTTATATTTATGAAAAATACGAATGCGACATCTATGAGGTTTCTTTAAATAAAATATTATAAATGTCATAATCACTTAAAAATTAAAAAGGCCATATATTATAACCTTTAATACTTATAGACAAAAAATTATCATATTTTAATATTTTGTTATGTTTTTGGTACATTAAATGGTTCTTATCATTTTAATTTTATCCTAAATTACTCAATTTACCCTTTACCGTGGTAATAAAAATTACCAAGATTATTATTCATATTGAAAAAAAATAAAAGGGATCAATTTAATAAATTTTTAACTTATGAATCCAAATAAGGAATCCATTTTTCAAAATTTAAAACACATAATTTCTATAATTTAATTTAAAATTTACTCTGCAAAACGTAATGAAAAACCGTTTTCTTGAAAAATGAATTTTTAAACCCAAGAATGTAATTATACCAAAATTAGTTATAAGTAATATTAAAATTAAATTAATTAGATTATATATATCTAAATATTACTTAAGATAATTTTATATCAAATTCAAATCACAAAGGTACTTTTTAATAAAAATAAAATGATAGTTTTATAAAAATCAGTATTTTTCACTATTCACTGAAAAATCCATCTATGTAGAAAAATAAAAAAACTTCACCCTAAGATAATTCTAATATGATGATTTAAAAAATTATTTTCATTTTTTCAAATAAAATTTCTAAAATATTCAATAAATAATTATATTTATTTTCTCATAGAAAGCAATAAAAATTATTTTTGAAGAAAATGTATAAAAGGTATTTACTAAAATTTGAGTGTTTAATTCCTAAAAATTAATAAATAAAATTTTATTGAATATAATATTTCTATATAGATTTCATAATAAAGTAAATCTCATTCACACTGACCAATTTAATGGCTAGTTTATAGCCATCATGTTAAAATAATAATATTTAATAGTATATCGTGCTTTGTTTAAGCTTGGTGTTCTGTGAACTGCAAGATATTAATTAAATTTTATATATTATAAAATCTCAGGGTGATACACCATGTTAATAATATATAGGTTTTATCATAATGGTTTCACCATGGCCTCTTGTGTTGCGTCATAGTCCTCCTTATGTCATCCAGTTATGCGGCGTGGTCTTGGAGGTTGCTCTGTGGTCTTCAATTTTTTAGTCTGCCTATAATTACTAAAACCCCTCTAAACTAAATTTTCTCTCCACATCTCAACCCCTAGGATCCCAAGAGATATATTTTAATTATTTTTAATTCCACTTTAATAGGGATTAATCCTCAACTTCCCGTGATCGATCCATGGTGATCCAAGATGAGTTATACCTATTTTCAATTAGTTTTTCTCCGTTTGATCTCATTTCCTCCCGATCTTTCTTATCATGTTTTATCATTTGATATCCATAATTCTAATGAAGTTTCTTTTTATGTTTTTGTAATTCTTGTTACATATCTTTCTTGGATTGACATAACTTTCCTTGTGGGAGAGGTGATTAGATATCCATGATGTGGTTCCGTTATTGTTTGAAGAACATTTACATGTTAAGGTAGGGGATTCATTGATTCTATTATATTTTACATACAATCATAAATTTATCATGCTTTATATTCTTTGGGTGGAAGAGGAATTTTACTTAATAAATTATAAATTGGATTTAAAAAAAAATTGGTTTATGGTTAGTGATCATGAGTTCGTTCACCTTGGTAATGGTTTGCCTCTTGTTTTTTCTAGATAGTTTGATATCCATGATATGATTTGTTTATTGTGTTAGTTAATATTAGGTTAGAATGTTAATATTACTATTTTGGTTAAATAATGTAAATATTATAGTTTTTGGTTGGCTAAAGAACTTAATAGGCATGTTTAATTAATCCTTAGATTCTTGTAATTTGATGGCAATCAAATTGATGGTTAGTGCATGTTTAATTAAAGTTATTATTCCATGTTTTTAATGAAGTGGCTAAAGAACTTGAATCTTGAATTCTTGTTGATGATAATAATAAAAAGCAATGTTAAATGAGAATTATTCTTTCTTAAATTTTAATGAAACTGGAATTTATGATTGAAATCATTGTTTAATAATTTGATAGCTTGTTATAGCTAATGTCATAGGTTATCCATATTTGCAACCTATAATAATTGAATAAATTAATTCAAGATGGAATAAAAACTGGTTGTCTGATAAATATAAATTTTTAGGGTTGAGTGATCCTATTTTATTATGAAGGATGAATGCCTTTTGTTTGGGGCTGGGTGAGCCTATTTGAAAGTAAAGGCTAAATAACTTGTTTTAGGGCCTAGTTTCCCTATTGACCTTGATTGTTGTTTTTTGCCTTCTATGTTTCTCTAGATGTGAGTCTTTCTATGAAATGTGATATGATCTTGGGATGGCTGATGAGATATGGGTGGGGAGTCCCAATGTTGGTGGCAAAAATTGATGCCTGTGATGGTGGGATGCATAGTGATATTGATGAGGGTGTTGGGTGTAAAAACATAAAATTTTGTTCATCTATGGAAAGACTTGTTTCCCTTTTTTTCTATCCTTGTTTTTAGTTTGATCCATGTTTTGGTATAGGCTTATGGGATCTTAGAATCTTGTGGGAGCTTAAAGTGTGTGCTCTCTACCAAAATAGGAGGTATTAGGCCATAGTGATATGGACCGCACCACAAAGGATTCGGTTGTGTAATGGTGGATATAGATGCACCACAGTAGTGTAGTGGATTGAAGGCCATGCCACATGACCAAGATCTGTGTCATGGTGTTGTTGGTGACATGGGGTTTCACCGTAGCCTTGGGTGTAGATGGATGGTTCAAGAAGGCTGCACCATGTAGGTTTAGACCACATCGCAGTGCCTCCTTCCATGTTAGTTACAAACAATTGGAATAATTGTTCATTAAGAGTTTGTCTTTGGGAATTAAATCCATGAATTATATGTTATGTTTTGAGTTTGGGGAATGTGTATCAGATTTAAATAGTGGTTTTTTATGAGTCTATATGAAGGTTTTTCACACAAAATTGAACCTCTGATGATCTATTTCATATAATTATTTCTCCATCTTTATCTAGAATCATTTGAGGGATCTTAGAAGGACTATAAAGGAAAATCCTCACTATAGAACTCACCTTTACTGTAATGGCCTGGACCTCTCCGACCCATTCCTTTGTCAAAAAGAAGGTCATGAAGTGTTCTGGAGGGTAAAATGGAATTTTCCCACACTTTCCAGAATTTTGAAACTACACGCCATGTAGTTTGAGTACACGTCGTGTACCCCCTTCCTGGGTATACCCCGTGTTGCAGACCGTGTCCTTGCTGTGTGGAATAATGGGTGCATGCCGTGTGCCCAGTTCTACACGTCGTGTAGTCCTTCCCTGCGTACGCGTTACCAGTCAACGGTCGTGTACTGTGTTGGAGTTGTGTCCTTGCCATGTGCAATAAATGAGTACACACCGTGTGTCCAAACTACACGTCGTGTAGTCTTTCCCCACGTATGTGTTACCCTCAAACCGTGTGTTGACCAGTCAACGGCCGCAGAGCCGTGTTGGAAGCCGTGTGGAGACCGTGTAAAATAACCGAGTACACGCCGTGTACCATAAAGTACACGCCGTGTACTTTTCCTTTTATCGCCTATAAAAGGAGGGGTCCCCTCCTCCTTTCAATTCACTCCTCTCCTCCCCTTTCCTCTGAGCAGAGCTCTCCCAAGAGACTCGAAGGCTCCTTTTCTTCCATAACTTCTTCGTCCGAGCTACGATTTACGATCCGTCAGCGGCCACAGGATCGTAACGACGAGGTGGAACTTCCAAGCTTGGATCCATTGTCTTTCCTTTGCACTTTCCTTTCAGACTTCCACCTGAGGAGGTTTTTCCGGGACCCGACAGAAGTGAAAGACGTCGACGGACGTCTTCTAAGGTTGATCCGGGGGAGCGTTGCGATCAGAACCTGTTGAGGTAGGGATCTTACCTTCGTCTCTATAATTTGTGCATCATGCGGGGTGGGTATCCACTTGTTTTCCTGAGAAGTAGTTGAAGCATTAAATGAAGATAATAACTGGTTAAAGAACGAGGTTGGGAAGTTTGAGATTGCTATTATTTTATATCATGTGATATTATGTTGTGAATTGAATAGGCTTATGCCTACTGAAAATCACGGACGTTGGGGGCCTTTTCTTGCGCAATTAAATGTTTCCCTATCTTTCTAGACCATTTTGTGGATAGAACTTTGTGGAAATTGGTTAATCACATAAAGTTGGCTGTTTAAAATCTGGAACCCTTGTGTGATCACCCAGGATAAACAAAATGGAATAATGAACATGTGGGTGTTGGCTTGGATATGTGGAATGTGATGGGGGTGTTTTGTGGGTTGTTGTGGATAGGGTGAGCAGCAGGGCTGCGGTTGACTTGGTTGTGGGTTGGTGTGAATATTGTGTTGGTGACGGGTAGTGGGCCTACGATAAGTGGTATTAAAGGGATAATGATGTACGGGTTTCAGTGCGGTTGTGGTTATGGCGGTTGGCAGCGGGGCAACGAGGATGGGTTGAATGTGAACAGACTATGAGTTGTGAATAATAAATAAAATTGGAAGAGTTAATGAATGGTGGGGCGTAGTAATGAAACGGTTTTAATAATAAAAGGGTTTGGTTGGTTGATAAGAAGGTCTTGGTTGTGTTGCTTATGTCTTCCTAACCTGTTTTTTGGATGGAAGGGATACATTTTACGAACGATTGATGTGGTTGGTTGCCCAGTAGTTCAGGAACTAAATAAACTAATTATGCTAAAACGTGAAAACCTAAATGGGGTTAAGGTTGTTTGTTGTATGCATGCTTCGTAGTAGCAGTTCCGAGGCACGTGCTCAGTTTCTCTGTTTAGAATCCATAGGTTGGGCTGTGTGGTTGGTATATATATATCTGTATCTTTTGTGTTTTATCTCACCCCACCCATGTTGATCACTTAGTGCCTAACACTCCCATTTCATGGGAGAGGGTGTTTTTTCCTTAGTTACTAGCTCCTTCCCACTCCTTCTCCCCTAGGCTTTTATGGCTTGAGGCGACCTTACACCTAAGACTCTTCGGGTAGGTTTCGATTGGGGTGTCTTTAGCCCAAGACTCTTCGGGCAGGTTCTACTATTTCCCAAGAATCTTCGGGATGAGGCCCAGGTGTGTGCGGGCGGGATACGTGGTTGTGAGGCCCAGGTGTGTGTAGGCGAGATACGTGGTTGTGAGGCTCAGGTGTGTGCGGGAGGGATACGTGGTTGTGAAGCCCAGGTGTGTGGGGGCGGAATACGTGGTAGTGAGGCCCAGGTGTGTGCGGGTGGGGAGAGTGTGGAAGCGTCAGGACGTTCACCATTAGGAAGAGTATCTAACTAAAGGGAAATGGTGCGGGGTACCCAATACTATCGTTTCTTATATACTACTACCTGTTGTGCTTATGTTTTGGTGAGTGTGGCTGGTGAGGTTGGGTGGATGGAATTCCTTGCTAGGTTTCTTCTGTTGTTCTCACGGGACATTAGGATGTATCCCCACTTGTGCACGAGAGATATAGGTTTCCCTACTGAGTATACTTGTATGCTCACCCTATGTTTACTTTCAGGTTTCCAGGAGGACTACCAGGGTCGTGTGGGACCCTACTAGTCGGACAGTTGGAGTTGTTGTAGTTGTTGTTCTCTTGTTTTCTTTTGGTATTGTAATTTTAGATTTCTTGTACTTGTACCTTGTTATAAAATTATTTAAACATTCATGTGGGCTTGGTTTTAGTTTACACTTGTTCTTTTCCTTTTTGGTGGTTGACTTGTCCTATTTCCTAGTCCTAAATAATAAAAAGGGTAATGCCTCTCATATTTGTAAAAACTCATACCCTTGGTGCTAGTCGACACCCCGGGGCCTACTGGAGGCAGGACTCAGGGGTCATTATCTCCCTTTCACCATTTCCATCTCAGGAGGGGCATCTTTGGTGGGAGGGGATCGTGACATTTACCCATAGGAGTTTGAGTTCCAGTGCGGTTCCATGATGAAGTCTTCCTCTTTATACCATATAGGTCGATTTTCCAATGCTCTCCATTCCACAACACTCAGTTCTACACTGTGGTGGTTTATTCCAACACACCTATGCATTGTGGATTATAATCTTTCACAACAATAGTTCCATCTAGCATACCAATGCATTTTAAAAACCTCCCCTATTCTATGGTTTGGTTTCCAATGCACCTCTAATCCACAACTCATGGATTGTACTATGGAGCCTCCTAGATTTCCAAAACCTTATGGTTTTTATAATGATCACCTTTAGGTAAGTTTTGGATCTACCCCTTTGAATATTATCCCATTTCCTTACTTCGGAGCCCATGTCATGTTAGTTTGGAACTAATTCTAGGAGTATGTATAATGTGATCTTGTTCTAGTTGATGTACAAATGTGGTTGGGATGATGAATCCTTCGAAAAACTTTGATGCTGATGTTGATAACCATGAGGTAGGAAGTCCCTTACTTTTTTGTCTCTTTTTTCCACATGTTTCCATGCTATGATTTATGTTTTGGTTTATTTTATATTTGTGATTGACTTGTGATTTCATATGGGTGTGTGTGTATCCTCTAAGACCATTATGATATCATTACCATGAGATATGTTAGAATATCTAGATTCCATGTTTTATGTTGATTCACATGTTGACTTTGTGATATTATTTATCTCATGATTTCATGATTTTTTTTATCATGCTATGCCTTGTTGTGTACCATCTTTCCTTTGGAGATTTTATGGTTAGTACATGTGATAGGTGACCTTCATGGTATGGTTATCCCTTAGAAGGGATATGTGCTTGATGTACAATGATGACGATGGTGGAGCATGATAGCTTTGTGGGACAAACATAAACTGATGCCTTATTGATTTCAAGTTACCTATAAATACTCAATGACTTGTAGACTCCAAGTATCCCTTAACTCAATGACTTATGAATTTTGAGAAGCATGACAACTCAAAAACTTGTGGATTCTGAATGGCCATTGATTTGATGCCTTGTGGACTTCGAGTAGCATGCCCAATCGATGCCTTGTGGATCTAGAGTGGCATGTTGATAGAATTTTGGATGGATTATGATGATTTTCAAAGACTAGTGATCATCATTTTGGAGGAGAGTCAAACTAGGTACAACCGGGGGTTTGTGATAGGTTGGTTAGCGCACGTACGCTCAGTTTTGGATTGTGTGTTTATTCTTATTATTAATTACTTATTATTATGGAATACAATTATAACAACCTTTCTCTTTATTACATACTTAAACATGATTTATTACATAAAATTTCACTTAAGACAACTATGAGGATTGAGATGTCTAGTGTCTTGGGAAATTAGGAATATTACATTACAACTTAATACATAAAATACAACATCTTTATTGAAAACTTCTTTTACATAACCACAACATTCCTTCATACTTAGCATTGCATGGGATAACCTAAGGAAATATATAAAAAAAGGGTGATCTATAAATCCCAATAAGGGATTAAACAACTCATAACATGAAAAATACAATTCATGTTAGGCAATAGGCATAACAATGGATCATATGAGAAACATGAACATAAAGGCATGATATAGCATGATTATCATAACATGGAGATGCGACAACAACATTTAACATGATATTAGCATGATCCAAGGATCATTGCGCATGAAGAATGAGTAAATCCTCATTAAAATTGAATTATCATGAGTAAAAACTCATTTCACATGACTTATCATGATACTTAATCTTTAGCCAATGAATTGAAGCGCTATTAGGGAACACCCTTCTTAATCATTTCATTTCATGCAATAGTGTCCCACATTGATCATACAACATGGATTCATTAAACGACATGATTCATTCCAAAAATAAGATATATGGAATACATAAGTGTAATTAATCAATCAAAAAGTACATGTGCATAAATGTGAATAATCTTGATAGAGAAATGGGTATGGTATTTACTTACACGATGATTTTGGCATGAGAAATTTTGGTGTAACTTCGGCAGTATAATGATGTCAAATAGAAATCGTAAAATGGGTTGATGAGAGATAAATGGGTCTCTCATCATTCAAACATAATAAGGTAAGTATATGGGAGGTTCAAAATAATACTCCAACATTTTTAATTGAAAATAAAATTGGCATAACAATATAAGCAAACTTGGACATAAATAAGGAAGGAAGGAGAGTGAGGATCCTTTAATTGAGTGTGTGACTTTAAGAGCTTAAAGAGGGGATTCTTGAGAGCTTGTGTCACCTTGGGAGGATTCTAGATATAGGAGGAAAAATTAGGGACGTGATAAAAGGGTTTTGAGTTAAGAGAAGTGGGATCTTGGGTGGGTTTATATAGGAAATGAGAGGGGAATTCTTTAGTATTTCACAAACTTAGATTTTGGAATCTATATAATTAAATATTCAAAACCACAAACCAACCCATGGTTTTTTCCCATGGTTTTTTTCAAAGTGGAGTGCAGAAAATTATTCTATAAGTCCAATGGACGAACTTAATAAAATATTGGGATTTCTTATGTGTAGGTGAGTCACACTCTCAAGAAAATCATTTTAAAATGTTAAAATATTTTATAAGTCTTGGAGGGTCCACAAAGGCACCATAAAATTAATAAAACAACTCTAAAATTATATTATTTTAAAGGTAAAACATATATTGGATGAATATACCTTTTATAGTATTTTATTACATCACTATTAGTTCATTATGATGTCATAAAACACATTATATATTTAAATGGTATTTAATTTTTACCCAAAAATTTGGTTGTCTCAGAAAATTATGAAAAAATCTCCATTAAATAATTTTGACATCCTGAATCCAAAAATATTATTCATTTTATCTAAATAATTTTCTAAATATGTGAATTTTTACTTTTAATATAAAAACTATCATTTATTGAAAATTGATGGGTTTTGAAAAAAAAAGTTTTCAAACCTTAATAAAATTTCATTTGGATTCATAAAATTTATATGATAATTTATAAAAATTATAAAATAATATTATTTTATTAAAATATTATTTATTCCAAAAAATTATTAATTTTTCAAATTAAATTCTTTAATTAAAAATACAATTTCAGTTTTATCGTATGAGAATATAATTCTTATCAAACTGAATATTTATAGAGTAAAAACAATAAGGAATATAATCACCACTTATATCTAAAAGGAGTGTTCTTATAACACTATTATAATAGAAATATTAATAAAACACCAGTTTAATAAAATAATTTATATATTTCCAAAAAAGTACCATTTTACCTGAAAAATCAATTTATCTAAATCATTATATTTTTAAGAAAAACTATTCTCATAGAGGAATTGATGGAATAAGACTTTTATTTATAAAATTTATCACACAACAAATGAACTAATTCCTTGTTACATAACCCCTTATAACACCCACATAAGACCTAAGGGTAAGGTGTATGATGGAGACAGACTCTTGGGTGGCGCGAATAATATTGCTCAGGTGGTAATCTCTATTAACTTCCACTTATCCTATAAGAGATTCCTTTTAATCTTAATGTGTTGAAGCTCATCTTGGTCATGGTCAAGAGTGAAGACTAGTGACGCTACCTCCTTTCTGAGCTCTGAAAAATGGACTTAATATTGAACAATTCTACTGGATGAGGTCGTCACTTGCTTTGTCTGAGTAAATTGGATTTGTTAAAGCCCTATATTTATACTAATCATGTGATCACTGTTCAACAGTTATATTATAAAAAATAAAAATTCTTAACAGTATTTTAAAATCCAAATACATAAAACTAAGGAAGTGAATATGTTTTATATAACCATTTTACATAATAAGACATTTAATTAGAGCAAGATGAATTTTCATTAACAAAAGTTTGGATCATTACAATCTTTCCCATTAAGAAATTTCACCCTTAAAATTTCCATTTCCCACAGTAAAATATATGAGGGTATCTCTGCTTCATCACTTCCCCTGATTCCCATGTTTCTTCTTCAAATTTGTGGTTTCACCACAACACCTTGATGAATGGAATTGTCTTATTTCATAGAACTTTTCCCCAATGATCTAAGCTCTTCACTAGCTTCGCTTCATAGGAGAGGTCATTATCTAATGGTACCACCTGTGGATTGAGTATATGTGATGGGTCAGGTATGTACTTCCTAAATAGTGATTCATGTAATACATCATGTACTTCAGATAGGTTGGGTGGGAGTTCTAGTCGATGGGCCACTGCTCTAATGCGATCAAGGATCTCAAAAGGGCCTATGTACCTTAGAATTAGCTTTCCCTTCTTCCCAAATCTCATAACTCTCTTCCACGATGATATACAGAGGAATACCATGTCTCCAACATCAAACTCTTGGTCTCGTCGATAATTGTCAGCACAACTCTTTTGTCGACTCTAAGCAGCTTTAATGTGCTACTGGATGGTCTTAACCTCCTCCACCATTTCTTCAACCATTTTTGGACCTAGGAGTTTTCACTCCCCAACTTTATCCCAACATTCCTTTGTTCTACACCTCTTCCCATAAAGGGATTCATAAGGAGCCATTTGGATGTTTGAGTGGAAACTGTTATAGTATGAGAACTCAACTGGAGGAATATGTTGATACCATCCTCCTTTTAAGTCCATTGAGAATTCTCTCAACATGTCCTAAAGTGTTTATATAGTCTATTCAGATTGACCATCAGTTTGAGGATGATAATCCGTACTGAAGTTCATCTTAGTATTCAAATCATGTTGGAGACTCTTCTAGAACTTTGAGGTGAATCTTGGATCTTGATCGGATACAATTGATAATGGAACTTCATGTAGCCTTACCACTTCTCTGATGTATATTTGTACTAGTTTATCCAATGATAAATCCTCTCTAATTGTAATGAAGTGTGCATTCTTTGTAAGACAATCCACAACAACCCAGATAGCATTGTTTCTTTTGTATGTCTTCAGAAGTCTGATGATAAAGTCCATGGTGATGTTCTCCCATTTCCATGTTGGTATGGGTAATGGTTGCATCATCCCCTTAGACTTCTACCTCTCAGCCTTCACTTGCAAACACACCATGCGCTTTTATGTATACTCAGTGATCTCATTATTCATGTTATCCCACCAATAATGATCTCATAGATCTCAATACATCTTTTTGTTTCCTAGGTGAATTGAGAAATTTGAACTATGTGGATCATCCAAAAGTTCATTCTTTAACTCCTGATTTTATGGAAAACATAGTCTTGACCCAAATTTCACAATTCCTTCTTCATTGACATTTAACTCCAAGGTTTTACCTTTTTTGAAAGTTTCCACTTTCTTCTAAATTCCCACATCATCCTTTTGAGTATCCTTTAACCTTTCCAAAAGAAACGATTGAGAAATAATTTGTGAAAGGATTTATAATGTTACCTTCTTTATTATTCTCATGTCCATCTTCATCAAATCTAAGAATATTGGAACATTTTTAATTCTCATAAATGATAGAATCGCTGGGTCCTTTCTACTTAGAGCATCTTCCACCTTGTTCACTTTCCCATGGTGGTAATGGATTGAGCATTCATAGTCTTTGATCAGCTCTAACCATCTTCATTGGCGCATATTCGACTCTTTATGTGTGAATATATACTTGAGGATTTTGTGATCTATATATATTTCATACTTATTCTCAAAGAGGTAATTTCACCAAATTTTTTAAGCAAAGATCACTACATCCAACTCCAAATCATCAGTTGGATAGTTTTTCTCATGAACTTTCAATTGCCTTGAAGAATTGGGAATGCCTTTGTCATTTTTCATCAACACACAGCTCAATCCCTTCTTCAAAGAATCACTGAATACCAAAAAAATTTATCCACTTGTGGGTAGTGTGAGCATAGACGCAACGATAAATATCATTTTAAAATCCTTGAAGCTCTCTTCACATTCATCACTCCAAGAAAACTTGACTCCCTTCTAAGTTAGCTTGGTAAGAGGGTTTGACAATCGGGATAAATTTATCACAAATCGGCGATAATATCCAGCTAACCTAAGGAAGCTATAGATATCTGTCACAGATATTGGCCTCATCCATCCCTCAATTGTATTTATCTTGGAGGGATCCACATATATCCCATTGCTTGTGATTATATAACCCAATAATGAGACTTCCTTAAACCAAAAATCACACTTGTTGTACCTTTCATAGAGATTCTCCTTTTGCAAGGTCTCTAGTACAATGCTTAGATTCTCCTCCTCCTCCTCCTTGGTTTTGGAGTATATTAGAATATCATCTATAAAGAATACCACAAATTTGTCAAGGAAATCTCTAAAGACTCTATTCATCAAGTCTATGAAGATTTCTGGATCATTAGTGAGTCTAAAAGGCATTACTATGAATTCATAGTGCCTGTACCTTGTATGAAAAGCAGTCATGGGGATATCCTCCTTCTTCACCCTTACTTTGTAATATCCCGACCACATATCCACCTTGGAGAAGTATTATGATCCACATAGCTGATCAAACAAGTCATCAATTCATGGTAGAGTATACTTTTTCTCTATCATAATTTTGTTGAGCTCACAATAATCAATGGAAAGGCGCATTGACCCATCCTTCTTCTTGACGAAGAGGATTGGTGCACCCCATGGTGAAGCACTTGGGTGTATAAACTATTTATCCAGATTGTACTTTAGTTGTTTCTTTATCTCCTCAAGATACACAAAAACCATTCTATATGGAGTCTTGGATATTGGAAATGACCCTGGTATAAGATCAATCAATAATTCAACATCTCTTCTAGGAGGAAGACCAGAAAATTCCTCGGGAAACACTTCAGTGAATTCCCTCAAAATAGGCATGTCTTCAAGGATGATTTCTTCCTTAGAGTCAATCATCTGATCAAGATACGCATGATCATAGGGCAGTAATATCCATTCTTGAGATGATGGTGTTAAAGAATATTCATCCTCCTCCTTTCACTTGTAAATAATCGGGGGTTGATTCACCATATGGGGATTGATTTGTCACTCATGGAATTTTATGTTGGTTCTATATAGGGAAATTCAATTCATTCCAATAATTGCATCAAATTCCACCAGAGGGAGTATGATGAGATTCACTGGGAAGTTCAATCCACAAATTGTGATAGGGGAGGAGTTATATTCATGGGATGAAATAATTACCCCATTTTCTGTTCTCACTGACATCTCTACTTCCATGATTTGTGGTGGTGTTGGGATTGTTTTACTAAACTTTCAAGATATACAAGAATGTGTAAACCATAATCAAAAAGTATATTTTCTATTATTGAATGAATAACCACTGTACCTATCACCACTTTTTTTTCGGGGTTCACTTCGGTGGTAGTGATGGAAAAAGATCGACCTTGCTGCCTCGAAGGTTGTTAGTTGCCTCCAAAAACCCTTGTTTTAAGGCACTAGTTTTCAAAGTGTCCTGGATCTTTGCAGTTGAAGCAATGAACAATGTGTTAAAGGTCAAATGAAGCATTCCTCTCCTCTTTCATAGTAGTGCGTTTTTATTGTTGGCAATTAATGGCCAGGTGTTCTTCTCTTCCACACCTAAAGCATTTACTCTTCCCCTTTACAAAATTTATGGGGTGCTTCTTTCCACACCTTTGGAAAGTGGGGTGCTGGAATTTCTTAACATTGTTGGATTTTTACATTAGACCACTAGAATTAAAGTCCACTTTCTTTTTCTTATCCCCATGATTCCCCTGAGATTCTCTAATATCCATTTATACTTTTAGGTCACATCGTACAATTTTCTCATAGCCATCAAAGTCACGGATCGATAGGTATTTACATAGGCTAGGTTTAATCCCACCAAAGAAGCGGTCAACCTTGCATTTGGGGGTAACAACAAAGCTGAAGTCATATCGTGCAAGCCTTGTGAAGTTTTTCTCATATGCTCTAATGGATTCTTCATCTTTTTACTTGAGGAAAATGAAGTCCCCTTAAATCTTAATTAGGAGGGTGATCAGAAAATATTTATCAAAAAACATTTTCCAGAAATCCTTCCATTCCAACACCTCGATCTCTTCCTCAGGGTTCGTATTTTTTATCAATGTCCACCATTGATCAGATTCACCCTCTATATTGTAAGTAGCTAAAAGAACCTTCTCTTGTTCAGAACATTAAAGGATAGAGAAGATCTTCTCAATGGAGTTGATCCATTGTTCGGCGATTGAGGGATTAGATGATCCATTGAATGCAGGAGGCCTTTGTCTCATGAATCTCTCGATTGCGGCTTGTTATTTATTAGGGGGGTTGGATGTTCCTCTTGACCCATGTTTCTATTCAAAACTTGAGTTAACCAAGAGAGTATCATGACAAAGTTTGTGATTCCCACTCTCATCAGATTGGTCATCTCATTAGAACAGTCATCACATTGATCTTCGCATCGGTTGTTAGACCTAGTCCTCCTATTACCATCCATTAGCTGGAATAAAAGGAAAGTTAGGGGTAACACATAAGGTTAATCCAATGAAAAAAATGGATATCTTATAAATTACATTTATTTCCTTAACTTATAAATTTATAGGCTTAAATCTATGTTATCCATGATCTACTTCCCAAAATATATTCTTAGGGGATTTTTTTATTCCCTTAATAATGGTTCATACTAAATTTATGAATTTACCAAATAATATACCCCAAGAGTGAAAAACTAAGAGTGTATCAAGGCCCGTTTTCATGCACCAATTACCATTTGAGTCTAGCTCAAAGCGGTGTTTTCAGGTTTTAACCCTAGATACATTTGTGCCAGAGCCACCTCTACTTGTTCGTATCTAGATAGGGATTTATTTTCTTGATAAACCACTTACTCTGTACTCACAAAATTTTAGGGATGTTTTTCTTATAATTAGTCTTATACTTAAGGATTCCACTAGGGTTTTCTAATACTAATCCCAAAAATAACTAAACCTAGCCTTTGATGCCAACTATAGCAACCCTACTCTTTATTACACACCCAAACATGATTTATTACATAAAATTGCACTTAAGAAAACTATGAGGATCGAGAGGTCTAGTGTCTTGGGAAATTAGGAACATTACATGACAACTTAAGACATAAAATACAACATCTTTATTGAAAACTTCTTTTACATGACCACAACATTCCTTTGTACTTAGTATTGTATGGGACAACCTGAGGACATACATAAAAAAGGGTGAGCTGTAAATCCAAGTAAGGGAGTAAACAAGGAATAACATGAAGAATACAATAAATGTTATAAAGTAGTCATAAAAATGGATCATAAGATAAACTTGAACATAAAGGCATAATATAGCATGATTATCATAACATGGAGATGTGGTAACAACATTTAACATGATATTAGCATGAGCCAAGGATCTTTGCACATGCAGCATGAGTAAACCCTTATTGCACTTGAATTAGAATGATTAAACCATCATTGCACATGATGTATCATGATACTAATATTTACCCAATGCACTAGAGTGCTATCAGGGTGCACCCTTCTTAATCATTTCATTCCATGCATAAGTGTGCCACATAGATCATACAACATGGATTCATTAAACATCATAATTTATTCCATGAATAAGAGATGTGGAATACATAAATTTAATTCCTAAATCAAAAAGTTCATTTTCATAAAGGTGAATACCCTTGATATATAAATTGGTATGGTATTCACTTACACGATGATTTTGGCATGAGAAATTTTGGTGTAACTTTGGCAGCATAACGACGTCAAATAGAAATCGTAAAATGGGTTGATGAGAGAAAAAGGGGTTTCTTGTTATTTAGACATGAAATGGAAAGTAAGGGGGTCATGTAACATAATATACCAACATATGTAATGTAATTTAGATGCATAATATAAAATAATTTTCTTAAATGTAAGTGAGGAGAGAGAAATACCTTGTAGAATTTTGGCATGGTAATGGGTGTACATGGGAGGAATTAATGAGAGATAAAGGGGTTTATCATCATTTAAACATAATGAGGGAAGTATAGGGTTGATGAGAAATCATACCCTACCATTTTTAATTGAAAATAAAAGGGTCATAATAATATAAGGAAACTTGGACATAAATAAGGAAGGAAAGTGAGGATCCCTTACTTGTGTGTGACTTAAAGAGATTGAGGAGGGGATTATTAAGAGATTGGGGCACCTTGGGAGGATTTTAGAGAGAGGAGGGAAGAGTAGGGATATTCTCCAAGGGTTTTGAGTGAAGATAAATGTTATCTTGGGTGGGTTTATATAGGAAATGAGAGAAGAATTCTTTAATATTTCGCAAACTTAGGTTTTGGAATATATATAATTAAATATTCAAAATCACAAAACAACCCATGATTTTTCCCATGGTTTTTTCCAAATGGGAGTGGAAAATATTATTTTATAAGTCAAATAGCCTAACTTAATAAAATATTAGGCTTGCTTATGTGGAGGTGAGTCACACTCTCAAGAAAATCATTTTAAAATGTTAAAATATTTTATAAGTCTTGGAGGGTCCACTAAGGCACCATAAAATTAATAAAAAAATATAAAATTACATTATTTTAAATTTAAAACATATATTGGTCGAATATCACTTTTATAGTATTTTATTACAACACTATTGGGTCATTATGATGTCATAAAACACATTATATATTTAAATGATATTTAATTTTTTCCCCAAAATGTGATTGTCTTAGAAAATTATAAAAAATTTACTGTTAGATAATTTAAAAATCCTAAATACAAAAATAATATTCATTTTATCTAAATAATTTTTTAAATATGTGAATTTTCACTTTGAAAATAAAAACCGTTATTTATTGAAAATTGACGAGTTTTGACAAAAACAATTTCAAAACCTTAATAAAATTTCATTTAGCTTCATAAAAATTATATGATCAATTATAAAAATTATATAATAATAATATTTTATTAAAATATTATTTATTACAAAAATTCATTAATTCTTTAAAGTAAATTCTTTAATTAAAAATACAATTTCAGTTTTATCATATGAGAATATAATTCTTATCAAACTGAATACTTAATCATTTATAGAGTAAAAACAATAAGGAATATAATCACCAATTATAACTAAAATAAGTGTTCTTATAACACTATTATAATAAATATATTAATAAAACCTCAGTTTAATAAAATAATTTATATATTTCTGAAAAGTACCATTTTACCCGAAAAATTAATTTATCTAAATCATTATATTTTTAAGAAAAACTATTCTCATAGAGGAATTGATGAAATATGAATTTCATTTATAAAATTTATCACACAAAAAAAGTAACTAGTTTCTTGTTACATAACCTCTTATAACACCCGCATAAGACCTAAGGGTAAGGTGTGCGATGTTGACAGACTCTTGGGGTGGCTCGGATAACATTGCTCAAGTGGTAATATCTATTAACTTTCACTTCTCGCATAGTCGATTCCATTAAATATTAATGTGTTGAAGCTCGGCTTGGACTTGGTCAAGAGTGAAGCCCTGTGATGCTACCTCCTTTCTGAGCTCTGACAAATAGGCTTCGTATAGAGAAATTCTACTGGATGAGGTCATCGCTTCCTTTTTCTGAGTAAATTGGATTTTTTAAAGCCTTATATTTGTACTAATCATGTGATAACTGATCAATGGATATATTAAAAATAGTAACAATTCCTAACGGTATTTTAAAATCCAAAAACATAAAACCAAGGTAGTGTATATGTTTTATATAACCATTTTAAATAATAAGACATTTAATTATATGAAGAATAATTTTCATTAACAAAAATTTTGGTTGTTACAACACTTGTTATACCTAAGAACACTAGGTTATGGATGAATTGGTTGTGTCCTATTGAGTCTTGTATTCACACCCTACTCAGGTATTTCTGTGCGCTTATATATTTCATGATTAGAGATCCAGCAAAGGGAAAGGGCCTTATGGTGGATGTTTGAGTGGAGAAGCATGAAGTTGATAGTGGAATGAAATAGATCCTGGAGGACCCTACCTTTGATTATGTATTTATCTACTGCTTTATACACTAAACATACTTGCCACTTTGGGAGATTCTTATTTTTTTGTATGACATGTATATTATTCTTTAGTTTTTTCATGTTCACTATGGTTATTTATCGTATTGTTTATTTTTATTTATTGAACATATGACATGATATTGAGGGTATAATCTCCCCACTGAAGAACTCAAACCCTTGCTACTAGTCAGTAGACTCTTGAGTACGAGGAGTCGTGCATGAGGTCATGTGACACTCCATCTTGGACTCATTGTTTAGTTTAGGACATTATAAAATTTTATCTGAGCATTAGGAATCAATAACTCATTATTCTCTTACCTTGGTTTTGGATATGGTGGATAGGAGATAGGATATTTGGGACTCGGGTAGGGGAACTATGACAGTTCTTGGTCAGCACTGTGTTATAGACCTTCGATTTTCCACAAAGTGGGGAATTATTTTTTGATGGTGTGGTTGATTAATTCACCTTGGTTGATGCACAATTATTTTTTTATTTCAGGTTCATTCATGCATCATGACTAGGAATTTAGGTTCATATGGTATATATATACTTGATGTTGTGTTGTATATTAGTTATTTAATTAGATGTACTGATTTGTGCTATCTTTTTGGGATAGTTTCCTTGATTGTGTGATATATCTATGTTTCCATGATATTATGATATATCTTTATTAGCATTAATTAGTTGAACTGATCATGTTTTTGTGTTTTTATATATATATATATATATATATAATTACTGTGACTAACGTGCAGGAATAGAGACTGGGTTTTAGTGCAAGGAGGGTATAACTTATGTTGAGGGTAAACTCCTAGAAAATATTTTGTTTGATCCCATAGAATTGTTAGGAATTGTCTTTATTCCCAATGTTCCTCATGTTTAAATGATGCCACATCAAAAATATGTTTGACTGGACTGGCAGCTACAGTAGCCCTGGATGTTCTCATGACACCACACATGATACGAGAGGATATACCCCAACATGTCCCTATACCGGCACCAATGATCTAGGATGTAGATCCTATTTAGTTGGGACTCTTTTAGATTGTGCACATCTAAGGTGGATCCACTCAGAGGACCATGAACCACCATGATCATGATTTCTAGCTCTAGCATCCTATGTATTTCCAAGTTACTAGTGGCCTTCAGGATGTATAGGACTGGTTGGATTTTACCAAGTGAATTTTTAAGTTGGTTTATACCCTTGAGGAAGGGTGAGTGATTTTAGAGACCTTTATGTTCCAAAGACCCTCTAAGAGATAGTGTAATGCCATGAGTTAGGCTGGGAGTTGAGAAGGTATCACTTGTGATACCTTCAAAGAGTTGTTTCTCAAGTATTACTTTCCCAATATGATGAATCTAGACTTTTCCCAAGAGTTTTTGGAGTTATGGAAGGTCCTATGACTGTCTCTATATACTCTTCTCAGTTCATGTATTTAATTTTCTTTTCTCCTTTATTGTATGGGAATTTGGTATGGAAGTATCGAAATGTTGAGATAGGCCTTAAAATAAATATCAGATGTAAGGTTAGGGGATTTGACCTGAAAATGTACTCACAAGTGCTTCATAAGGCCTTGACCGTTGAGAAGGGGTTGGAGGAGGATAGTGTATCGGGTTTATTTCTGATTCATAGCAAGTTAGTGGCTAATGATTCTCTTACTACTACAGGAGTTTCTTCTGGAAGTAGGAACAAGAAGAAAGACAACCCACATTAGAGCAGTAGCATGCAGGATGAGGAACATGTAGCTTCCTCGGGAGGAGTTCCACAATGCTTGAAATATGGAAAGGCTAAAAACTTTAGTAAGTTTTTTACAACACCTTAGAGTATGTGTTAGTAGTGAGAGAATCTAGAGAATATTGGGTCGTCTTTATCTAAGGATTCAAGGCTGATTTTCCACATAGGTAGGGTCCATACATGATCTTTGACCTAGGGATCTATCTAAGGTTCTTAGCAGCAGAATTACACTAGTCGTGCACCTTAGGGACAAGGAAATAGAGTTAAGATAGGATTTGTGTATGTTGTGGATCAAAATCTAGTAGATGGTGGAGTGGGGAAATCTATTATTCGAGGTACAATCTTGATTATTTCAACTTTATCTACTACCTTGTTTGATGTTGGTGCTTCCCATTCTTTCACATGTTCAAAAGTAGTTGCTAGAATTGACCCACCGACCAAGTTTTCCTATGATTTAGTCTCTATTTATAGACCATTGGGAATGAAAGTGGGCCATATCCAGTGATTCCCAGAGAGTCCTATAGTTATCAGCTATGGAAATTTTTTGGAGTTCATGATTTTAGATATGATGACCTTTGATGTGATTCTCAGCATGGATTGGCTGACCAGCTTCCAAGATCACATTGATTTCTATCATATATGAGTGTCTTTTACTTTTATGAAGAGAGAGAGATACATGATGATCATAGAGTGGGAACTTGAAGCATGGAAATTTATACTATACTTGAGTTAGCTTAGGTTGATCACAACACAAATGGTGTGATTGGATTTTTAGTAAGATCACCGATATCCCCCTTGACTCTTCCTTCAGTTTTGGATTTCTATTAGGATATATTTCTTGATGACTTAATAGGACTCCCTTATGATAGAATAGTTGACTTTGATATTGAAATTTTGTTAGGTATGCAACCCATTTTGATACCACCATATTTTATGACACCAACTAAGCTGAAGGAGATCAAGGTATAGCTAGAAGACTTGGAGTTGAAGGGATTAATCAGTATGAGTACTTCACCATGGGGTTCACTTGTGTTTTTTATCAAGAAGAAAGATGATTTTCTTTGACTCTATGTTTATTAATGAAAGATAAACTAGGTGATGATAAATAAATAATATCCTTTTCCCAAGATTGATGATCTCTTTGATTATCCACTAGGATCCTGGGGGTTCTCTATGATATACCTTCTATGAGACTACCATCAGTTGCGAGTTAGAGAGGAGTACATTCTAAAAATGATGTTTCAGAGTAGGTGTGGGCTATATGAGTACTTGGTAATGTATTTCAGTTAGAAAATGCACCTTTAGTGTTTATGGACCTCATGAACAAGATATTACACCCATATATGGACTCATTCATCATAGTTTTTGTCGAAAACATCTTCATCTACTCATAGACACCAGAGCGACATGTTATACACCTTGAGATTGTACTGAGTATGCTTTGAGGGAATCATATTTATGCCAAGCTATCAAAGTAAGAATTCTAGATATGATAGGCGAGGTTCTTGGGGAATGTGGTGTCTCAGACAAGCATATATATAGACCCATAGAAATTAGAGGTAGTCCTCTCTTGGACAGATCCCTAGAACATGTTTGATATCATAATCTTTTTGGGTTTAGTAGGATACTATTTATGGTATATCCAGGAATTCTCTGGACTATTGACACCCATGAATGCACTAAAAAATAAGGGGGTGAAGTTCTTATGGTCAAATATATGTGATGAAGTTTTCCTTGATCTGAATAGAAGGTTAATGATAAATCCAGTACTAATACTTCTTGAGCATGGGATTGGTTATGCAGTATACTGTGATGTATCAGGAATTGGTCTATGAGTGGTACTAATACAAATAGAGAAGGTAATATATTATGGGTCTGATAATATATGATACCATGAGAGGAACTACCCTATACACGATCTGAAGCTGGAATCCTTCTTCTATGCTCTAAAGTTTTGGTGAAACTATCTCTATGGTGAGAGATTTGTTTTTTACACAAACCACAGTAGACTTCACTATATCTTTACACATAGGGACCTGAATCTGAGATATATGAATTGGTATGAGTATATTCAGACATTTTACTTCTATATGGATTATGAACCTGGGAAGGGTAATGCCATCATAGATTCTCTTAGCTGTAAGATGCAGGTTGAGAAAGAGCTTAGTGAGCGGCCTATAAAGGAGCAATGGTGCTTGATGAACTTTTTGGATGATTAGAGGATGGATGCTTCAGAATACCAAGGTTTTATGAATTATAATACCTTGGTTGTTATATATTCTCTTTTGGACTGGGTGGATATTGGACAGGAGTAAGAATCAGAGTGTGTTGTGATGATGAAACAACTATCTGGAGGTGATTCGATACCTGTATAGTCTTTGAGTGATGAAGATGTGGTCATAGTATATGGGATAATATTAGTCTTTGCTTCCATCAAAGAGGATATGATTAGGGATTACCACACATCTATATGGTTAGTACATTCAGTATCAATGAATATGTATCATGACTTCAAGAAACAATTCTGGTGGACATGGATGCATAAGGACATTGTCAGATTCATCTCACAATGCCCTACCTGTCAAAGGGTGAAGGTTGAGCACTATAACCCTAGTGGTTTTATCCATCCACTTATATTACCCATGTATAAGTGGTAGTAAATCACACTGTACTTTTTTATAGTGTTAACCTGGACCCTGAGGAGTCATGACACTATCTAGGTAATTTTTGATTGGCTGACGAAAGTTACACACTTTTTACCAATCTAAAAGACTCACTTAGTGGATGAGCTCAAAAACCTTTACATCCATGAGATAGTATGCTTACATGGAGTTAACTTGAGCATTATTTTAGATAGATACACATGTTTTATATCACATTTTTGGAAAGTCTTTCAAAAGTTCCTAGGGAATCAGTAAATATTGAGTACAATATACTACCCTCAGACAGACAGACAGTCCAAGTATACTATACACATATTAGAGGATATGATTTGAGCTTGAAGTATAGAATTTGGTGGATCATGGGGTGATAATATATCCTTGGTATAGTTCACACATAGTATCTACTAGGATTTAATTCATATGGTAACTTATAAGGCTCTGTATGAAAGGACATTTCGTTCACCGCTCTATTGGATTGAGGTGGGTGGGGTAGCAGTTATGGGCCCTAGTTTGGTTAAGGAGACATCCAAGAGAGTATAGTTAATTTTTAAGAGGTTTATTATCACTTGATCATGTAGAGATCATATAATGGCCATAATAGTATACCTTTGGAATTCGCTGTGGGTGATCGAGTTTTCTTGAGAGTGACTCCTCTGTTAGGTTAACAATGTATGAGGAAGCAAGGAAATATGACACTACATTTTCTGGGACCCTTTGAGATCACTGGGTGGGTTGGGATAGTGATGCATTTAGACCTTTCTTTATGTTATCAAATCATGCAATATTTGTTCCACATTACTCATCTTTGAAGTTACATGCCCGATCATATGCGTGTTTTATACTGCAAATACATTGAGTTGAAACCAAATGCATTATATGTAGAGTGTCTAGTGTGGATTATAGAATAGAGTGAGAAATTACTCCGAGGGAAGATAGTTCCACTCTTCTATATTCAATGGCAGCATGGGAGGATTCAAGAGGAGACTTGGGAGTGAGAGACTAGAATTCGAGCTTAGTGGCATGAGTTGTTTGAACAGGAACCCTAGAGACACTTCTTAGAGATGAGAAGTCATCAAAAGGGTTAGAATTGTAAATTATTGAAAATTTTTCCTTAATGGAAATTATTTTTTTATCACCTTTTTTTTAGGTTGATCCATGTTTTGGTATAGGATTATGGAATCTTAGAAGCTTGAGGAAGCTTTAAATATGTGTTTTTACCAAAATAGGGGGTAATACACTAGAGAACTTAGGATCACACTATAGAGGATTTGTCTATTTCATGTTGTATATGACTGCACCATAATAGTGTGGAAGATTTAGGGCCATACTATAGGGCCAAGGTATGTGTTGTGGTGTTTTTGGTGATGTGGGGTTGCAACATAGACTTGGGAATAGAGGGTTGGATCTAGGAAGATATTCCATGGAGGATTAGACCATGCCACAGTGCCTCCTTTTGCATCAGTTAAAAATATCTAGAATAGTCATTCATCGAGCATTGGACTTTAGAAGTTAAATCATTGAATGGACTATTGTTATTTGAATTCAGGTAATTTATTTGAGAATCCTTTAATCACTTCAGAAGGGATGGTTTTATAATCATTTGTGAAAGGATTGATTATGTTCCTTACTTTATGATTCCCATGTCCATCCTTTTCAAATCTAATAAGACCAGATCCTTATCAATTATCATCAATGATAGAACTGCTAGATCCTTTCTACTCAGAGCATCTGCCACTTTACTCTCTTTTCCAGGATGGTAGTGGATTGAGCAGTCATATTACTTGATCATCTCTAACCATCTTTATTGGTATATATTCAACTCTTTCTCTTTAAATATATACTTTAGGATTTTATAATCCATATATATTTCAAAATTCTCCCCAAAGAGATAATGTTTCCATATTTTCATAGAGAAGATCACTACATCCAACTCTAGATCATGTGTTGGGTGGTTCTATTCGTGAACTTTCAACTACCTTGAAGCATATGCAATTACTTTTTCATTTTTCATTAACACACAACCTAATACCTTCTTCAAAGCATCAATGAACACCAAAAAAACTTATCCACTTGTGGGTTGTGTGAGAATAGGTGTAGTGATAACCCTCATTTTCATATCCTTGAATCTCTATTCACATTCATCATTACAAACAAACATGACTCCCTTCCAAGTTATCTTGGTAAGAGGGTTTTAAAATCGTGATAAATTTCTCACAAATCGACAATAATACCCATCTAATCCAAGGAAAATATGGATATCTATCACATATGTTTGCCTTAGCCATCATTTAATTACTTATGTCTTTTAAGGGTCCACATATATCCCATTACTTGTGATAATATATCCCAATAATGATACTTCCTTCAACAAGAACTCACATTTGTTGTACTTTTCATAAATATTCTCCTTTCGCAAGGTCTTTAGAAGAGTTCTAAGATGCTCTTCATGATCCTCCTTGGTTTTAGAGTATATTAAAATATCATCTATAAACACTGTCACAAATTTTTTGAGGTATTATATAAATAATCTATTAATCAAGTTTGTGAAGATTACTAGAGCATTAGTAAGTCTAAATGACATTACTATGAACTCATAACGCCTATACCT
This sequence comes from Viscum album, assembly GCA_963277665.1. Classification (NCBI taxonomy): domain Eukaryota; kingdom Viridiplantae; phylum Streptophyta; class Magnoliopsida; order Santalales; family Viscaceae; genus Viscum; species Viscum album. The sequence continues at coordinate 280,195,286 of OY728137.1, forward strand.
TGTACAAAAATTAGTATTGGGGATATCCTCCATATTCACTCAAACTTGGTAATATCCCAACCACATATCCACCTTAGAGATGTAATGTAATCCATGAAGCTGACCGCGTAAGTCATCAATCTGTGTAAGAGGATATTTTTTCTTTACTGTGATCTTATTGAGCTCATGATAATCAATGAAAAGGTGCATTGACCCATCCTTCTTCTTGAAGAAGGGGACTGGTTCACCCCATGGTGAATCACTTTGGCATATGAATCCTTTATCTATATTCTCTTGTAGTTGTTTCTTCAGCTCCTCAAGTTCTATAACATCCATTCTATATTGATTCTTGGATAATGTAAATGCCCCATGTATAATATCGATTGAAAATTCAACCTCTCAGTAAGGAGGAAGACCAAAAAATTCATCGGGAAACACATCAACATGTTCCATCTCAATAGGCATGTATTATAGGATGTTTCTTTCCTTAGATTAAATAATTTGATCTAGATACACTTTCTCATAAGGAAATAATATCCATGATTGAGATTTTTGTGAAATATAAGAATTATATTCCTCCTTGCACTCGTATAGAATCTGTGGTTAATTTTCAATATAGGGAGTGATTTCCTTCTCATAACCATTTATGTTGTCTCTATATAGGGAAATCCAATCCATACCCATAATTTCATCAAATTCCACCAAAGTGAGTATGAAAATGTTTTCTAGGAAGTTCATCCCATAAATTTCTATTGGGGAGGAGTTATATACATGGGATGAAATAATTCCCCCATTTTTTATTTTCACTGAAAACTCTACTTCCATGCTTTGTGGTGGTGTTTGAATAGTTCTACTAAACTTTCACGATATAAAAGAATGCATAGAACCAGAATCAAAAGGTATGTTTTCTATTCTTGAATGAATAACTAGTATACCTATCACCACTTCATTGTTAGGATCCACCTCGGCTATTCTGATGGAAAAAACTCTCATTTTATTCCTTAGATATTGTTGTTTGTCTCTGAAAGCCATTGGCTTAGTGCATTGGTTTTCAAAATTCCCTAGTTCCTTGTAGTTGAAGAAATGAACAATGAACTAAGGGTTGACTAGAAAATTTCTTTCTTCTGTCATGTTAGTGTTTTTCTTCTATCAGAAATCATTAGCTAGGTGTCCTTCCTTCTTGCACCTAAAGCATTTTCTTATCCCCCTTAGGCAATTTCTATGGTACTTCTTTCTACACCTCCAACAAGTGGGATGTTGAAATTTCTTGGCATTGTTAGATTTCTTCATAGGGCCACCAGAATTAAAATCCACTTTCCTCTTCTTATCCCCATGATAACCTTGAGATTTTCTGATCTCCATTTAAACTTTTAGGGCACATCAAATAATTTCTTCATAACTATCAAATTTTTGGATCACTGTGGATTTTCTTAGACTAGGTTTTATCCCATCAAAGAAGTGATAAAACTTTCATTCGGGGTAAAGAAAAATCTAGAGGCTTATTATGAAAGTATTGTGAAGTTTTACTTGTACTCCCTGATAGATTTTTCATCTCTTTTTTAGGATGATGAAATCCCTTTCCATTTTAATTTGGAGAGTGCAAGGAAAATATTTATCAAAAAACATTTTTCAAAATTCCTTTTACTCCTTGTCTTTAATATCTTCCTAAAGATTTATATTTTTGATTTAATTATTACACTGATAAGCTTATCCCTTTATATGATAAATATCTAGTATAACCTTCTCTTGTTCAGAACATTAAAGTATGAAGAAGATATTCTCAATGGATTTGATCCATTGTTCTATGATTAAGGGATTAGATGATTCATTGAAAGTAGGAGGCCTTTATTGCATGAATCTCTCAATTTCAGATTGTTCTCTCTTAGGGGGGTTTGGGTACCCCTACCAATCTAAGTTTCAATTCATAACCTAAGTTAGATGAGAGAGTATCATCATAAAGTTCATGATTCTTTATCCCATTGGGTTGGGAATCTCATTAGTATAGTCATCACATTGTCTTCTACATTGATTTTTTACTAGATTCCTCATATTTCCATCCATTGGATAAATAAAATAAATTTTAGTGATGAGTATTTTTAAAATATTAAACACATAAATGGGAATAAAATGAAATTAGAGGGATAACTTATAAATTACATTTATTTCTTAACTTATGAATTTCTAAGCTTCAATCTATGTTATCCATGATATATTTCCTAACATATATTTTATGTACATTTTTTTGTTCCATTAATAATGGTTCATAATGATCATATGAATTTACCAAATCATATCACCTGGGAGTGTCAAACCAAGTGTGTGGTAATGACCATTGCCTTATACCAGGTTACACCAAGTCAGGCCCGACACACCTTATCAGAGTTGTTACCCTGAGGTACATATGTGACAGAACCATGTCCACTTGTAGTATCCAGATAGGGATGTATTTTCTTGATAAACCACTTAATCTATACTTATCAAAATTTAGGGATGTTTTATTATACTTATTATTATCCCTAAGGGTTTCAATAGAGTTTTTTAATCCTAATCCAAAAAATAACTAAACTTTTCCTTTGATACCAACTATAACAACCCTGATCTTTATTACACTTTAATACATGATTTATTACATAAAAAACATTTATAAAGTGTCAATAATAGGATGAAAATATATCCATTTTTCTATAAAAAAAATAATTTGCATACTCATATCACTGGGGTATTGATACATATCTCTTTAATATACTCTCAAACGCCCTAAGAGTAATGTGCATGGTGGTGAGACTTTTATGGGGTGGTTTGGCGTTCATGGTTTGGTTCGTAATCTCGATGAGCTAGAACTTCTCCTATAAATGGTTTCTATCATGCTTAAGTTATAGGATCTCATCTTGGGAATGGTCAAGGGTAAATCTCAATGATGTTATCTTCCTCAGATGCTCTGATAAATGGGCTTCATAGGGTACGATCATACTAGTTGAGGTCGTCACTTCCTTTTTCCATGTTAATTGGATTTATTAAAACCCTATATCTATACTAACCTTGTGATCATTGTTCAATGACTATATTATTAATGGTAATGATACTTAATGGTATTTTAAATCCAATTGGATATAATAAAACAAAATAAGTGAAAGTGTTTTCTATAACCATAATACATAATAATACATTTAGTTAAATAAAATGGGAAATTTTATTTATAATAGTTCAGGTCGTTGCAGGCCTAATCCATATAATGGGGATACTCTGACCTTGAATCAAATTCAAACACACATTGATAATAACAAAACATCATACATCACAAACATAAAAGTACACATAATGAAATAAAGACAATCAAAATGTACCATGCAGAAGCATATAAACACACAGTCATGCCAACATACAACAACTGATAACTCACTGGGCTGATCATATATATAATAAAAAAATAAAAAAAATAAAGGATTTCCCTATTATCATCCCTAGGAATAAAAAAACTATCTCCACATACCCATCGATCTATCCCATCCCAATCTGCTAAACCACCCATGCTTAACCTGAAAGTATACATAAGGTATTCACTTGAACCATAGTGCATGTGCAAGGAGTGAAAAATATATATCATTAGGGTATAACCCAGTTACCATAGTATATTCCCTCATATAATTATATGCGTGAGTAAAATAAACATGTAATTCAAGTGCATCATATTTCGTGCGCTAACCAGACCACCATAACTCCTCACGCATCAGTTTACCATGTTCTAACCATCCCACCACAACACTTGATCATACTTTCATCAACACCATGCCTGAAGATACCTCATCCTCTCATCGCCTCATGCCACTATAACCAATTCTGATCCTGTACTCAAAGACTTAGGGTAGGGAAGCATCTAAAACCTTGACCCATTACCCAAAGGAACAAGGTATGGTCATATGTTAAAATATCAACCCAATAACTCATCACTTGAGGTAAGGTTCATAATCCATATCTCACATCATGTTACAACCCATCCCCTCACAGGTGGTCCACTTCCATGACCTAAGGCTAATCAAGTAAAGGTATATGACCCAAGCCTACTCCAGCCAATGTTAACCACTAAGACCCAAGAATTTTCACTCAAGGTAAGACCTAGACTCAGGATCCTCTCCCCCAATGGACCCATCACCTTTCCCAAGAACATAAAACACACACAGTGATCATAACTCATCACATATCTTACCATCTCACCATTAGGGTTCTAGTCACTTGATAGCAATCCCCTAATCCCAAAACACGTATCACCTCACCTGTCAGGGCATCCACTAGATCCCTCAAACCCATCATGATCTTTGTTCATCGATACCATCTAATTTTTTTCACCGATCAGTGAAAAATATCCCAAATGCTCCAATAACATAGACCTCAAGGATAGATTCAACATTTACCAATTCCCATGTCATTCCTTGTCCCACTACCCAGGGATTGTCCCAAACGGTCCTACTCTAAATCCCTTGGAAACATGATGCCAAGTCCTGAATAAAACGCACAACCCATACCTGGGTCCTATATCACATTTCTTAAAATAGATATCTCAACCTATATCCTAGATGAAACCCCTCTCCAACATACCCTTTATAGTCATAGATGACTCATCATACTCACAAGGATCATCGAGCCTCAAACAACCCTCAAGAGGGTTTCACTCATCAAACATGAAAAAATAGACATATCAACCATCATAACTTTGCCAAAACCTCTATCATCCATCTAAATATCCCTAGGAGAACCAACCTAGTCTATTCACATTACTTATTACACTCAGATACCCACCCATGGTTTCTCATCAAATCATCTAACACCCTCGCCACTTGACGACATAGTCATGGAGAAATCCAAACCACCTAATGTATTAAATAGAATATAACCCAAGCATAGCAGGTTGATCAAAATCCTATATATTTCTATAGGTCACTTTTTTCCTTATCCGTATAACCAGTGCCATGAAATATGATTTTAGGAAAGCATTCATACATAAATAAGCATATGAATTTGTATTAAAGGGTCCACCTACCACCAAAACAGAGTTACCATCCACACCAAGATCTATTGTGTAATTGCCAAACCCACTCATTCCTAATATAAACTTATACCACCACCTGATATATTTTTTCATGCCACACGACATAAATAAATAATTATAATAATTTATAATTAATTATTTAATTTAAACCAATGACTTGTAATCGGTATAAAACTCACTGAGCATTGTCGTCACACTGAAGCTGCACAGAACCTAGACCAACCACTCACAGAAGGTCCACGGTATACCCCTAACACCATCCCAAGAAAAATCCCTAACATCCAGTACCTGGTCAACTTCCAATTTCATCAAATTTAATAAAAAACCTTAAATAAATTCACTAGGTGACACACCTTCAATGAAATGATGAACAACAATTTTCAATCATCTTCTCGGGTCCTCCTTTAGCCACTACACATGAAATCCCCATCATATTGAGATGATTTCACCATGATTTGATGAAATCATCACTGAAATGCTAGCCAAAACCAAATCAAAATTGGAAACAAGCAATGAGAAGCAAGAATAGAGTAATGAATAGAAGATATTACCTATGATCATTTTCAAAACAATCCCTTGTCAATGGGGATTGAAGGGGGGATGTGGGAGGGGGAGATCGATTGAAAATGGCCTCTCTCAAGCACCCTTATCCCCTAAAACTAGAGAAGGTCGACCCAGAAAATGTGGGTTTCCCCTGATAAAAAAACAAACTCATGCCTCATTTTTAGTGCGAACTGGGGATTCATAGCATGAAAAGACGCTTCACCTACAAAATTCATAATGGGAACAAGGTTCGCAATACGATGCACACCTATGCCCGACATGATTGTGGTGCGACTGGGTTCTCATTGAGAACCACTCCAACATAGGAGAGGAGGCACTACCTCTATACTTTGTAGAGTGGTTCATCATGCGTATGTAGCACAAAGCCCCGATTTTAGTTGTTCACGATGTGACCTGGAGGTTCATGCTATGAAATACTATAACAATAGCATAATTTCAGCAAGGCCTCTAGGGCTTACTCAAACATCCATCTGAGTGCCTAAAATGACACATGAGCCTCGTTCCATGAACAAAAACAACTCCTTGAGATTTTTTAAGGATCTAATTCAAGATCCAAATACTAATTCAAGAATCAAACCCTGGTCTAGATAAAAAATTAAAAATTCTTCTAAAAAGTAATAACCTAAAAATATGTGGGGCATTAAAACTGACCCAAACTACATCATGGTTTGAAAGTGCCTCATTTATTTATAAATTTTGGTTCCTATATTCTCTCTAATTAATCTCTTGTTCCTTCTTTGTGACCCAAGATGGAAAATAGATCCTCCTTGGTATATTTGAGAGCTCATTGGTAGAATTTAGAGTTCCTTATCTCATGTGACTTAATCCATTGGTGAAAATTACTCTTCTTGTTGATTCTTTATCCCTTTCACTTATTTTTCCATCTTAAGGGTTTGTGAAATTGGTTGATGTAATGATGAAATGGAGTAGTTATGAAATGTTAATCATTGTATACCCATTGAATGTTTTTGGAAATTTGGAGCATTGAACCTTATTCTTCGATAATGCAGTGATTTGAGAATTGATTTAAGGTAGGTGATTCAAGAACTCCTTCTATCTCTAATTCAAACTCTATCTATAACTCATTTAATTATTTTTGATGTGATATTATCATGATTTAGATTCCTTGAGGATATGTATTATATTGATATAATTGTATAAATAAAACTGGAAATATGTGAGGTTTATGAAGTTGTTGTGGTATATGAGATATATATTATTGTTACATTTTTCATGATTTCTATGAAATTTTAATTTATAATTAAGATGAAATGATGTTGAATGTGTGGTGATATATGTTCAATGTGATCATATAGTGAGGCTGATATAGTTAGATTGATAGGGTTAATATAGAAATAAAAAATTAAATAAGATAAACAGAAAGTGATGTGTGATAGGAAGGAATTTACACAATGCTAAAACTAAACTTGTTTAATGTGGTAATGGAATTATTTGTAATTTTGGTGATTGAAATAAAAAATAAATAAATAATGATTATGTAATTAATAAACTAAAATAATATGGTTGATTCTATAGAATTTCATGGTTGATGTGTTGAATTCTACTTTATGATTAGAGGAATTGGTAAGGATTAAATAATTGTTATTCAATGTAGCATACAACAATAGAAACCTCAAACCCAAGATCATCATGCTTTGCAAAACTAAAACCATGTATAAAGAAAATGAATAACACATACCTTTCACTGAAGATGGATATTGTGGTTGTCTCCAATCAAGTTCTTAATAAATATCAACAAGGAAAAAACAAAGGACTCTTCCCTTTGAGATATATCCATGTGTTGAACTGAATCACTCTACTTTTGGGTAGGAGCCTCTTTACAACCATGATATTCTAGTATCTCTTGAGGCAAAAAGAAGGAGGGGGGAGATAACTATAGAAGAATCAAGAGGAACCACTGAAAATATCAACCCCCCATCTTAGTGTCACTTTAATCATTATATAATACTTGAAGATTCCCTCTAATCCTCCTAATAATTTACTCATACATTATAAAATTTATGAGTATATAGAAATAGTTACAATGATTATAACCCATCTACCAAATTAATTCTCCTAAATGTTTCGTCTTATAAAACATTTTTGATAATGATAACCTTACACGGGTGATATATTTTAATGTTAACACTTAACGTTTAACTATCATGATAAATCATAAGGCATAATACAAATCACATAATGCAATTCTTCAAATAACACCACCTTACAATATGGACATGCCATTCAATATGATTGGCTAGGACATTAACATTAAGATATCTATATATAATAAGAAAAAATATACCCTAAAGTCATAAAACATGTTATAAGAAACATGTATGTCATACCCTACGACACACCCATATTGAACCATATGATATGACCTAAAATGAATCAAATTCATATATTCTTTAGGGAATAACTCCATAAATATCCCACTTGTGCTAAATCCTCAAAGACTTCATTCTATTTAACCTTATATTTTATCATATATGATAACTTTTGAAATCATATCCAAAACCCCCTTTTATAAATATTTAAAAACATTTATGGAAAGATATTATTAATTTCACCATATATTACATCATATGAAACACCTTGTGAATATTCATCCAAAAATAATTTTGGAAAACTCTAAAACACTTTTAAAGTAGCTCTATGAAATTCATAAAACTCAATACCCATTTATCCAACCACTAAGTGTAACCCCATGGGCCTTTGTAGCATTGAAAATAAATATGAATTCCTAAATTCATAAATTTAAGAAAAGATAAATCTTTAGAAAATAATTAATGTTAATAAAGATATAAGGGACCATGGTATGATCTCCATAAAACACATGTATCTATATACCTCTATCCACCAGTTGTATCATATACAAGTATGCATAATCATATAATCTCTTTATCCAAGGCATAGAGAGTCAGTGGGACACGAACTATATCAATATCATATAGCTGACTTTTAGATTCTTAGTTATTTATTTATAGACTGGCCAGGTTGGTGAATACATAACTTATCATTCATCTAATTATATTAACATATCACAAGTCTCTTTCCCAATTAGATAAGCACATCACATGTACTGTCATGAACTAACCAGGGTCGACCTAACATGTCACCCAACTTGAACCATGACAAGGCCTGATGCACATTCCCGGTCACCACAGGCTGGAAACTAGTGATGGAGTATCAAATAAACGAACTGATGGGAACAATTTCACCCTATAATAATAATAAAAAAGTAATGGAATTTACTAAAATTGTAACACCTTGGGATTTTAAAAGAAGAAAATTATGTTCAATAGCGTAGACGACATGTAACACTGAGATTAGATGAGAATATAACAACCCAATACACTAACATATATATATATTTTTTAATAAATTTAATCTCTTCAATATCGTATGGTACATTCAACTCTAATATTTTTATTCTCTATAACATGGATGACATGCAACATCGAGCTTAAACGACATGTGAAATATATAACCATTATAAAATAGATGTTAAATTGGAAGTTATGAATAATATTAAATAAATTATGAAAATTATATGGTTATACATAAATAAAATGGATTTCTATTTATTAGGTATAAAATTAGAACTATATTAAGAAAATAAATAAATATTTTCTGAAAAAATGGATTTTTTTTCTAAAAGACGGTTTAGTCTTGCTTTGCGCACATAATTTATAATTACTTTTTTTACCAATTTCAGAAAATTTATTTCAGAAAATAAACTTTATTTTTGAAATTATAATTTTAAAATTAACCTAGGGTGATTTGTTTTGGATTTTTTGAAAAAGATTCATTTTTTATGAATAGTGAAAAATACTTTATTTTAATTGAAAACTGCCTTTTCGTTTAAATTATATAAAATGTTAAACTATATTTTGATTTTTACTTAAAGTAAAATTTGTTAAATTTTATATCAATTAATCCAATTTAGTTCTTTTTAATCATTTCCATATTGAATTTTTATATAAAAACATTGTAAACTTGTGAACATTTTCTCTTTAAAAACCCGTCTTCTTATTACATCTGCATGATTAATTTTAAATTAAAATTTTCCTCTTCTATGAATTTAATTTATAAAAATGGATTAAATATTTTTAATAATCATAATTTATAATTTCTAATAATGTTAACTTATTTTTTTTAGCAAAATAAATAGTGAAAATAGTAAAAATTAATTACCATAGTTAAGGTAAAAATAGATTTATTGGGGGTAACTGAAAAGATAAGGGTTTAAAGGACCTATTTTTTTTCAAAAAACCATTTACTGGAAAATTTTAGATCTTATGTCTTCAATTTTAGATAACTTTACATTTTTAATGTTTATTTCATGATAAAAACATGGGTATGATTGAAAATTTTCAAAACATTACAAGTATGCCACTTGCCTCACTCATAAAAGGCCACCCCATCTCCTCTCTTACTCACACCTTTAAACCATTTTTTCAGCCAATACCTGCCAAAATAACTCCCCAAATCACCTACACTAATACTATAAGCCTTATTTTAGGTATAAATCCAATCTAGGGAGGCTTTTGGTGCAAACCTAACGAGGATACCCGAAGAAGAGGTAGTGTTCTTCAACAAGTGTTTTTATTTTTATTTCTTTCTCCACCCACTTCAATTATTATTCAAATATGATGATAAAATAACCTCAATATCTTAAATATACTAGGATGTTGTTATAATATTGTAATTACCTCCAACTATCTCTACTTCCATCAAATGGGCTATGAAATCATTATTCATGTGTACGGTGGACTACCACCTCGCAAACCGATGTCATTCGTTTTTCCATTACCGCCTATCACAGTTGGGTATGATGATGATTATAAAGTATATAAATTATATTTATAATATAATTATACCTATGGATTCATTATATGTTATGACCAAAAGGGGCCTAGATACCCTGAGGGGGGGGGGGGTGAATCAGGGTATGGATATTCTATTTCAAATTATTCATGCCCCACTGGATCTTGACCTCTTTATTATAAGGGTCACTATGTTTTCTCTTATGTTGATAAATTTTATCTTGTTATTTCCTCTTTTATCTGATAATTATGCTTTGGATGCAATGAAGGGAAGAAAACAGGCAGACACAGATATTTTTACTTGGTTCACCCTCACTGGGCTACGTCAAAGGAGCATACAACGACAATGTGCCGTTGTACCAAATCCACTAAAGCTCACTGCCAATTTACAATGTTCAGGCTAGATCACTTATATACCCAGTATCACTGCCTTTAAAATGTTTAGGGTTAGATCACTGCTTCCCCAAGGATCACTCCCTATTTTTCTCTCTCTGGCTCACAGCTAGTGGAGAGGATCACCTTCTTCCTCTTCCTTTGCTCACTACTCTGGAAAGGATCCACTCATAGTTTATAGACCTGTAGGTATCTTAATTATCTCTAATTAATGCATCCTCCACTTTATATAGATGCTCTATTGATGTCCAACTTTCACCCATAGATGAATCTCACTTTGCACTGGGTGTACCGGGTAACCCCAATTTTTACGCGCAACCCTTACTGCACCTTGCGCGTAATTCCCTTACCTTGTGCGAAATACACTTTTCGTGTAACACCCCCAAAACTAAAACCTCATGTTTTGATAGGTTCATGTTTAATTTTTGTTTGAATTTTATAACAAAACTTTTTTTTCATGAGAAAGTAATAATATGGTTTTAATTTATATTAGAATGTAACCGAGTAAAACACACAAATGGACACAAAGATTTTTATAATAAAAAGAACACAGTGGTGTTTACAATGTGTCGAGATCATAACGAAACATCCTACCCAGAAATGACTAATAAAAACCCTATCAGAACTATGGGAAGGCCCCTTACAAAGACAACAAGACATGGTAAATAAAGGAGATCCTTTAGGTCAATGAAAACAAAGAACACCACCACCATGACCATGTAGACGGTGCTGAGCATCAACGGTATGGAAAGTACCATCTTCTCCTTCTTCTCCTTATTCATTTCTTAAGTTTAAGACACCCTAAGACAAGATTTTATATGACATCAACTCGACCATTACCATGGGTGACCGTTGGAAATCCAACAGCTATGAATATAGTCATTGGCCTTGTGGTGTTAAAACTAAAGTTCAATTAAGAACAACTTAGTTTTCCAAAATTTACATTATGAATTGGGAATTATAAGATATTATTTAAGTAAGGTATAATGTTTTTAATTATACTTAAGTGATATGAAATATAATAAGGATTTCAAAACACTTTGCAAATATTTCAATTATATTGTGAAGATTTCCAGTTCTTAAACATTGTTATAAGTTATGTTTATTTTCATCAAATTAAATTATGTTTTTGATTAAACTAAGAATTCTATAATACTAGTATAGGAACTATCATGTAAGTTTATTAAATCTCAATTTAATAACTCTTATGTTAAAATTTTTAGTGTTTATTAATAATTTTATAAATACTTTTAATTAAGACAAAGTCTAATTTGTATTCTTTGACCTTCTAATGTTTAAATAAAAGCCCTGTTTAAAAGAGATAATTTTTTAATGAATGTATTTTTTCTTTCCTTAAGACCTTATAAATTTTATAAGTTAGTTTTTATAAAAAATGGGCCATCTAGGGTCAGATCTTTATGACTGGGCCAAGGGAGGCAGCTCACACGTAGTGGCTGAGCCTAGCCCTCAGCCCAAGCCAAGACCGACCCAAGCTCTGGCATAGGTTCCCCGAAGGGAACACGGGAACAGAAGCGCATGAGCGCGCCACTGTGCGCACAGGGTCACGATGAGGTAGGGGTAGGCCGAATCCTGTAGGGGAAGGCGGGAGCCCATGTGTAAGGCTCCCTGGTGTGTGCTTTGTTATTGGTGATGTTGTGGGAGGCTTAGGCTTATAAAGTTCTACCAAAACCCTTGCCGATTTGATGTGGGACAAGGATTTTCAGGTGAAACGAGATCTGGGCCATTGGATTGCATCACGCGTGATCTAGGTCGTCGATCTCGACCACGTGATCAACCCTCAGCAACCGCGACTCGCTCCATGTTTTTCGTGGAATGTTCAATCTGGCGCGATCTAATCATGACCATTCAAGTTTTTTTTAACGTTGCGACGATTGTGAGCCACCCGATCTTGCCACAGGTCGATCCGAACCGTCCATCACCTTTATAAAATGAGGATGTCTCCCGACTATCGGATCAAACCCAGACCAAATCTTTACCGTACATTTTTCTCCCAGTCTCTCCCCACTGTGTCGTCTTCTTCTTCTCCACAGTCTGCGCTGCACTGAGCCCTACACCCCATTGTACCATTTCTTTTTTGTTCCTTCTTTCACCTTGACAGCCGGGTGGACCCTCATTGTCCCCCTTTTTCCATAATTCTTCCCCAACCAATTAATGAACCAGTTGGACTCGGTTCTTCTCAACAGTTATAATAAAATCTTAGTATATTTTATATAGTTTATAAACCAGTTGCACCTAAGAACCTTGTGGGTCTTCAGCTCTCGAACCCCTAGCAAGCTTTAGCCAAGTCTTCCTCGAGTTCTCCTTCTCCTCGGACCGATGTAAAGGTTTTTTTTACGCTTTTTCCTTCTCATGAAAAATCCTATATATACACGGTTTATATATATACGAGTATTTATATGTTCATACATGCACACCTATATATATATATATCATCTCTAAGGTGAATCTAGTTTTTTTAAAGGTTAAAATTTTATATGCACTAATATTTCTAAGGTCGATGACTATATTTTTTGGTCGTTTAATATGGTTTTATGTATGAAAAACCAAAAATACACTTAGTGTATATTCAGACATATACACATAACTCAAACCATTCCTATTTTATGTTATTAAGGATTTCATTTATAATATTTAAATAAATACTTGGATGTGAATGATGTTTTGGGTTCGAATGGATTTATATTATTATGCAAAATTTTAGTTTTTATGTATATTTGTCCATGTGTTTATGTACTCCAAACCAAGCATGAGTTTTGGTTTTCAATCTGATGATGTTAACGACTAAATCTTGTTATGGATTATTTATTAAATGTAAGGGTTAAATATTTGTCCCGAATGTTTATTTATTTTTACGATCTTATGTCTTGTAAGGGATCATGTTCTTCTAATTAACTTATACTCAAGATTATTGTCTTGTAAGGGTTTTAATTTTTGTTTTGTCTCGTTTCTTTAGAAGTATATACACATATATACTCATAAGTATATATACATATAATCCTACGGTTTAGTTAACAAACCTTTCCTTAAACCAAATCTATTTTTTTTGGTTGAGTTCAAGAGGTTGTTCAAACATAGGGGAGTATTTTAATACAATCAAAGAATAATTTATGTACTTTATATATATATATACATGCGTTTGTTGTAAATTTAATTTATGAATGTATGAATTCATGTATAGTCATATAGATTGGGTGGAAATCCTCAAATACCCAATTCTAGGTCCTTCGGACCTTCAGGTTATGCAAACTTGAAGGACTAATTTCTTTCCTCATGCAACATATATATGTGATTACCTTTTATAGTTATATAGGTATATATAGTCACATATATCATAACCTAACATGGTTGGGTTTTAATGAAGGTGTAATAAATGTGTTTTAAGCATCTATTACCAATGTGAAAATATTAAACTTAGTTTAAAAATTGGAAACTCATATATATACTTAGCAAGTATATACAGTTATAGTTTCCAACACCTTAATTTTATGAATGGATCCTTATGAATTAATTAATTAAGTAAAACTTTAAATAATTTCAGTCTCTATGTAGGCCAAACCAAGAGGTATTTATGTAAAAGTGTATGTTCTAAATCTTATCAAACTTGTTTTGGTTAAATAATTCTTAATAATATGATCCTTTTTATGATTCTATGTTCCAAGGGCATTGTATGATGGGTCTTGTTGTGTTTTATGATTAAAAAGAAGATAAAATTTCGTTTTGACCAAAATATATTTAAAGGATCAAAGGTTGTGTTAAACCATGCGATCATGTTAAGATCACCTAATGTTATGTCAACTGTGGTGATTATTGTTGTTAAGTCATAATGTAATTTAATTTTTTGATCACTGAAACTGCTTGGCAGCGTATTAAGTAACAGGTATTTTCATTCATGGAATAAGGTTTTTAAATCAAAGAGTTATCATTTTAAAATCTCATATGGAAAACACCTTATCACCCACTATCTGATGTGCTTTAGTAAATGTCTCTTGTGAAAAGAATTTGTAATGAACCATGTATGCCTTCGATAAAATATTACTACCTTAATTTCAATGTTATCTGTCATATTATGTGTTTATGGATTAAATGGTTTCATTTTCCATTCTAAAATTGCACTCAATAATGCATGCATGTGGCATAACATGATAATAAGATAAGAAATTAAATTAATCAAAGTGGAATGGGACACCTTGAGTAATATGAAATAGAATTTAATTATTCAAGGTGGTATGAGACACCTTGAATACACAACCCGATCTGACATATGAAAAATGTATTGGACTAGTATGTTCCGGGTTAGGGACTGGCAAAAGTAATCCCTCCGGGTTGGGGACTGGTAAAAGTAAGCCCTCCGGGTTGGAGTCTGGTTATATATGATCTCTGGGTTGGGGTTCAGTCACAGTTAGCCCTTAGGTCTTGGCACAAGTCCAAGACACAGAAGTCCAACATTATACATTCCCTCATTATGTGTATGATAATTATGTAACCAAATGGATATTCTACTAGTAGAATATACATGGTTAAGATCCAGTACTTATGAGTATCAGGAAAGTAAAAGCTTATGGCATGACATATGTTTAGCACTCAGTGAATTAGTATTCAATGTATGAAATTGAAGTTATTACCTTTATGCGCAACTTTTATTCTTCATTTTAAATTGGTGCTTACACATTCATATGTAATACAGGCTTAGAATGTCATTTAATTGTTACTCCAATTTAGAATCCCTATATTTGAATCTTGTATCCTTGTAATACTGTTAGCATGTTCTTTTAATTGAGCTTTTTATATTATGTTACATGTGTTACAACTATTCTTCATGAAAAATGTTTTATGGAAAGTTTTAAAGAATGTTTTCAAAATATATATTGGTTTATTTTAAAACCCCTTAATGGGAATTTGTATGCTCACCCTACATTTATCATTAAAAAAATTCAGGTTTTCAGTTTGAGTTAAAGGAGCATGTCAGCGGTGGCTGGTTTCCCAGAACCTAAACCAAATTTGATCCTCTCTGGATGGGACATGATGTGTAATTTATCAGGGCATGTTTTTGTTAAAATGTACACATCATGTTCAGAAGGCACCCGCTCCGGGTATTCTGGGGCCGGGTCCTCACATTTCGTGCAACACCTCTTTTACGTGAAACTGACTTCTTTTACGCACAGCTGTTTCTTTTACGCGCAACCTTTTCTTTATGTGCAAATACTGCTTTTATGCGCAACTCCCTTCTTTTACGTGCATCCTTTGCTTTACGCACAAACACTCCTTTTACGTTCAAAGTTATTGTTTACGCGCAACTCCTTTTCATACTCCAATTTAGCGCGCCAGAGCTCGGATACTCTCTAAGTCTTAAGCTACTTAGAATGATGGGGTCACTTCATATTTATAGGAAAAATCGACCACTGCGCGAAAAACCCTCCTCGAGCACATAATGCACTTCGAGGGTGAAAAACACATCTTCCACGCAACATCATTTTTCACACACTACTCGAATATTTCACGCACCTCATGCCTTTGCCAATTTTCAAGCTTCTGATCTCGAAGCACCTCCTGCGCAAAAAACACCAATCATCTATTTTGTGCACCACACTAATATTTTGCACACCACTTTCCTTTTTCATGCACCACACAAATATTTCGCCCACCTTGTATCTTCTCTTTTTGTACCACCTCCAGATCATCCATTCCTTTGTTTAGGTTCCTCAATCAAACATGGATAGCCAAAAACATCTCTTGAACCCGAAAAATCACCATGTAAACCCCCTTTGTCAACAAATTATACATCGTTGTCTGCTTTGTGAACAAACACAACACGGAGGCCCACTTTTTCAACAAACACAATCACCTCAAAAATGATTTAATGATACCTTGAGGTATTTTTTCCCAAAATTATATAATATATAAATTTTTACATTCCATTCCATATGGGATGCGATAACGTCGCTTTTGTGTACAACAGACTACCGCCTCGTGAAGCGATGTGATTTTCTTTTCACTAACACGTTACATGGAAGGTAATAAGGGAAAAGATAATGAGTATATGTTATATAAATGGAATAAATATGATATTAATGACATATTTATAATTCTAAAAATATAATATATCATTTTATTTCTTACCTTTTGACTCACTAAAAAAGTGATAACATTGTTCGTGAACGTGTGGACTACCACCTTCACGAAGCGATGTGACTCTCTTTTCATCACCACACCACATGGATGATATATATAATTATATTTTAATAAATAATACGGTATATATGATATTATTATCATTTTTTAAATATAAAATATCACTTACCTCCATTACATGAGGATTGTCGAGAAATGGAAACATTACTCATGCGTATATATGACCTACCATCTCCATGATCGTAATGTACTTCATTTCTCAAAACAAGATTTAATTATTAGTATTAAAAGTATAATTGATGTATAAATATGATAATTATATCATGATTATTATTATGTATATTTTTAAATAGTAACTTCGTTGACTATAGTCAACCTACCAAAGTCATTTTTGACACATAAGGTGAATATGGTCAAAACATCTGACGTATACTTAATTGATTAAGTAATTGTATACAAAATTGTAATAATTGTAATAAAAGTAATAATAAATTTTAAAAAAAATTAAGAAAGTAAATAATTAACATAATTTTATTATTTAGAAAGATAAAGACACATGTGTCAAGTCAGAATCAAGGTAGGGGACTTCATCTCAATTTCCTTTCATTGAGGTATACTTTGATATTATACATATATACTCTTTTATGATGTATATAAAGAACCCATTTGACATGTTATATCATTAATTTATCTATTATCATGGTATTTATAGTTTTTTAACATTATTATTTCATGGGGTTTATGGTTGAAATATTTCTAAAGTGAAAAGGGACTTTATTTTTAAAAAATATCTTTTAATGTTTTTCATCCAACTCCTTCTTTTCCATGTCCATGTTTTTAAAATGATTTTATTAAAAAAATTATATGGAAATAAAATATTTATAAAGTACATTTTATTCATTTTTTAAATTTATTTTCAAAATTTTAAAAAAGGAATCTTTTTATGTGTTTTATACGGAATGTTTTGATAAACGACAAAATAAATGTTCTATTCTAAAGGTACATGACGACAATGAATTTTACGCCACTGTGGAAATTATTTTATTTCTGGATTCCTTTTTAAAAATTTCATGTTTTCTTAAATTAAAAACCCTATTTCTATTTTTTTGGTATTTTGGTATTAAAAATGGGTTTTTAAAAGATAAGGGAATTTTTATCCGAAAGTGTTTTTTTTATATGGGTTTAAAAGAGTTTTTCAAAGGTTTTTATGATGAAAAGGTGAAAGAATAAAGTGTTTTATTCATGATATGGTGCATGATAAATATATGAAATGGGTGATCCAAATATAGCTTATAAAAAGTTTTTATCTCCATTATAGCTCACGGGTGAGCTCGATATAGGTTATACGAAGGGTTGAGCCTCGTTATAACTCATGAAAAATGGGTGAGCACGATATAGCTTATAAAAAGGGTAAGCCCCATTATAGGTATTAAATTCATTGATTAATGATTATATTAAAATTTGTTTGTATGTTTATTCCAATTAAAATGGTTTTGAAAGGGTTTTATGAATATGATACTCTAAGTCACCAAAAAGGGTTTTTTAATTGCTTGATATGGGGTTTAAAGCCTTTCTTTGAGAAAAACATGTGTGTTTGTTTTATGTGAAATTTT
This sequence comes from Viscum album, assembly GCA_963277665.1. Lineage (NCBI taxonomy): Eukaryota > Viridiplantae > Streptophyta > Magnoliopsida > Santalales > Viscaceae > Viscum > Viscum album. The sequence goes on from OY728137.1 coordinate 280,213,861, forward strand.
TTTATTTCATACACTCAAAAAACATTGAAGTTAGAGTTAAAAATTATATGATTTTTCCTATTTTTCACTAGACTAATGGTTTTATTTCTTTTTATGTCCCTTACTGTGATTTTTGTTCTCACCCCACATTTTAAAATGTTTTTCACAGGGTTTAAAAATTAGTAAGGGAAAGGAATAAGTCAAGTTGAAAGTCATGGATATTTTATATGAAAATAAATCATGTTTTTATTTAAAAGTTTTATATTTTAGAAAAAATAGATATTAATAAAAAGTTTCCACTTTGTGTTTTATGGATTTTTATGTATGATTTATTGTCTAATTCTCTAAAACTTTAAACCTAAAAAGATCTAAAAATGTAAGAAAATGAATTCTTAACTTAAAATCAAGATTATGTAATGTTTAAGGTTGGTATCTTATAACAATTCTAGCATTATTCAACTATATATCACACTTCCATGAATAATAAATAAATTGATACAATGAATAACTAGAAAAATAGGGAAGGACATAAATAAAAAGACCAAAGATTCATAATCATTATAACAAACTAAATAATAATTTTAAATGCAACATAGATTAAAAATGTAGTATAAACCCAATTTAAAGGAAACTAAAATAAAAAATGCCACTGGCTGAAATGGCTGATACATCAACGTACCAAAATAAATCCAAACTCAAAAAAATAAAAAATACCTCCTTGTGACCCATGGTCCCTCAAAACATCCCAACATGTCTATCAAAGGACCAAAAAATGATAACCAATGTTGAATGACACACTGGGTACTTAAAAATAAACATGAGATCTGCACACACACACACAAGTGTGTATGCAGGGTGTGAGCTAAACAGGCTTAGTAGGATTTCACCAAAGAGTATGTGAAATTCCTTTTATAACACATTTCATAAATTCTAGTTTGAAACATATTTATTAAATATAATTTTTTCATATGATAATCACAAATAAAACAAAATATCATGCTTGTTATATTAAGAAATGTTCATTTCTTTTTTATATCAAACAAGTGGTATTTCCACTTGGTAAATGAAAATACTTTGAAACCCCAAAATAAAGTATCATTATTTTCATGGAAATAAAACGAGATTTTATTTTCCTCATTTCAAATACTTTCTCAAAATATCACATATAAAACAAATATTTCCTTTAAAATTTCAATTTCAAATCCACTTTTGAAATCCATTTAGAAAACATACCCCAACTATGAAATAATGAAAATATAACCCAAGATGACACCACTATATAAAATAAATAAAACAAGTAAAAATTATGATAACATAAATAGTGACACAACCAAAATAAGGATAATGGGATACAATAGGGTGTGTAGTGGGAATCTTAACGATAAAATCATTGTCAAATGAATAAGTTCCATGGGAAACTCCTTAGTTATTAGAGTCCTAACTATAGTAATATAGAACCAAATGTTGGCCTATATTGTAGTCCTAACACATAACCACTCGACTAGTTCTCACTAGCCTCATTGAGGTAACTCCCATAGTCATGTCCCAAACCACACTAGTAGACACTATCCAGTGCATAATCTAACTATTGTAGCACAAATCAAGATATCTCAAATAGATACTTAGGTCCCCATTACCAAACCAAAATTTAGGGGAGAAAAAAATCAAGTAATGAACATCATATGAATTAAAATCATAAATAATATATCTCATCTCACCACCAAAACCCTCATATGAAACAACCCATTTTCACATCATACTATTAGGGTCACATAAGGATGGGTCCAACACTGGGGGTGAATCAATATTGGTATACTTTTATTTAAATTTAAATTTTTATCCCTTTGTCACCTCTTCACTTGTCCAATGAGAGACCATCACTACGACGTGGTCATAATTCTCCCATCATTTTGTAGATACCCATACTTGGTATTCTTATGTATGGTGTTATAAGATCTTAGAAGTCCAATGCTATCTTCAACTATGATCTCTCCCTTCATCTCAGTTTTTTTCTAAAATCATGATTATCTCATTCAAATCATGATGTTTAATCATTGAGGAACAAAAAAGCATCATAATTTTCTAATTTTTCAGAATATATAATTATGGAATCTCTCATAATTCTAATGGAATTTATAATTCATACTATAATCAAAGTCATATATGGTGATTTATAATGTTATATGCATATCCTACTTCTAAATTAATGCACTATATACTTAAAAAGTATTATGGTGTAACTAAATAAAATTAATACGAGCTTGATGCGAAGTTGTACACTCGTATCAAAAGTCATATGTAGCTCCTCTGGTAAAAGTCTTATGCAGGCTCATCTTGATTATATGACCTTTACTTAAGTTACCGATGACTCTTATATGGGTCATTTCATATTGAGGTTACCTTTATGAATTATGCATGTAACGTCTCAGATTTTCATGTATTATTTTTGGATATTATATAGAATGACGTTGAGCCAAGACGCTGAGACGACGGGCGATTCCAAGGCCCGGTGTAACTGGAAAAAATGTTTGAAAAATATTAAAATATCAAAAGCATGCATGCATGGTGTTCCTAAAAAAGTGTAATAACTCCCTAACGGGTGTCCAGATCAGAAATAAGAGGGAACCATTGAATTCAGAACATCGGCTTTACCCTAAGCGCGACCTAACTTTTGTTAGCGCATATCATCTATAGAAAAAGTCACCAAGGTTGTAACCGTAAATAAAATTATTAAATAAAATTATTTTATTCTTTAAATCCTAATAACTCATGAATGAGTACTCGGATTGGAAATTAGAGACCACTGTTGAGTTTGTAATGTGGTGTTTTCCCTAGGAGTGTCATAACCTTTGTCGGCATGAGATGTTTGTGAAAAATTCATCACAGACATAAATAATAAATAAATTAAACAAATTTACTTATTTTTATTTTATGACACAACGACCTGATAAAATCCTTTATAAAACTAGTTACAACCAAATTTTAGGGTTGACCTCATAACCTGGGAATTTGAGAGAGGAGTCGGTGGAGGAGCTTCCATGGACGAGCACCGACAAATTAAGCTTTGATGATCGGTGTGCCAATGGAAATTGAGGATCTCACCAAAAACAAAGACAATGAAGTTGATTTTTTATTCATCAAATATTGATCCAAATCAAGGTACGGAATGTGTTTCAATTTTTTAATTCCCCATTATTAATTTATACAACGAACGTGAATCAATCGATGAACGAATTGATTCACGGATCATGTGTATTGTGAGAAGGGATTTATCTTGTGGGGAATTTATCATGATAAGTTTTAATGGTTTAATTTGGTGATGGATTCATTTTCCATTCTAATGTAAATGAACCAAGATCAACACAAACATTGATCAAGGTTCGTTCCTCTTGATTTATTGTGCTTTTCTCCCCCAATTTCTGCGTTTCACCACCGTCGTTCTTCGTTGGCCTGGGGTTTGACACATCCCGATCAATTGATCATTGCACACCCAATTCTTAGATTAACGATATGATATCATAGATCTGGGATCATCATGACATGACAGAGGTGTGATAATGGAGACAAAGCAATTCAGACGATAAATGATTCCTGAATTTTCATTCTTTGATATTCTTCAGTGCACAATGAAGAACGATGATTTAATCCATTTTGTGATCAGATATGATGATGATACACCTTGTTAAATGATGGAGAGGCATGGATGAGCTCATATCTGCAACCATTTCGATTTTCGGGCATCAGAGGAGGCACGGTGGTTCGCAGAAGGGACAATTGGCGCGGGTGGCGGCGACTGGCGTGGCGGCAATGCACGGTAGCGGCACACGATGGTGCACAATGGTGAAAGAGGAGGCGCACAGTGGCACAGTATGAGGTGGTGGTGTTGGAGGTGCAATATGTGGTAAGGCCAGTGGAGGCGGACTGTGGTGGGCAGTCGTGTGGGGTTGAGGCAGTGGACGCGGAGGCGCCAGCGGGGATGGAATAGGCGGACGCAGGAGCGAGCCACATGAGACGCGGTGGCGAGTAGAGTGGGCCAGGCCAGGTGGGCCAGGTCAGACATATGGGTTGGGTCAGAACAGTGGGCCAGACCTGGGTCGAATTCGAGGCAACCGGGGCAGAGCCAATTGTGGTCGATCGCGACGATCGATCGTGCGGTACGTTCAACCGTGCAGTGCGATCGACTATATGCGATGATCAATTGACATGTTGATTGGAAGGTGGACTGACCATTATAGTTAGACCACGTGAAGTTGGTCCGCGCGGTAGGTGGACCAATCGCGGTGGTCGACCGCAGTGGTAGGTCCGCAGGCCCCGGTAGGTTTGTGGGCCACTTCGTTCAAATGAACATAACTTTTAAATGGAGTGTCCAATCAACGAGTCGTCTATGATGTTGAGACCCTAATGCTGATACGGTCTTTTGAGACAAATGGTGGGTTTTTAGTTTGGAATTGTATAGGTTGAGAGTGTTCCCTTGTTCCTTTCCTCGGGGGTTTAGTATGATATTACATCCACATCACTGGATTGTAATCTCCTTTAGAGGTCGAGTCTCATATAGATTATGGTATCCCTCTCTGAGACTGGAATACGATCCTCTATCATACCTAGTGGAGTTTGTGAAATCACGTGACCTCCATAGGAGGGTGCTGATCCTCTATCTAGTAGTCCTCATCAGTAGGGTCTGTGGCATCCCCCAGTGGTTCTGGGCATGATCCTCTACATAGTGGGTTGATCTAGATTGGGTCTGTGGAATCCACTAGTGATTCTAGGTGTGATCTTCTATTTTTGTATCATAGTATTCCTTGACCAACATGTTCTCTTTAGGTGGGGCCCAAATGAGCTATACCTCTTCATCGAGGGTCTCTTATGGTATCATGGCTCGAGGAGTGAGTTCTCCCAGAATGAGCGTGTTTCGAGCAGAATCTTGTGGCTGCTAGTTGGTTGTGATAGTCTGATGGGGTGGTGTCTCTATTGAGTATATATATATATATGTTCTTGTTATATGTGGTATAGACATATACCTATGTAGAGATGATTTTACTTTCCCTTGATGTATAGATTTTTGGTTTCAGGTTGTCCCACAAAGTATTGTTATACTCACCCCTACACGAGCTTTTCCCGCACATGTCATGTCTTGTGCGGACAATCGACCTTTTGAAGAATTCCTAGGTGGATTGGGACCATATGATACTTAGTGAGACTAGATAGACTGAGGTGTGTTCCTGAAACTTTTATACAGTAGTCCTAGTACCTTTTACTTTCAGGTTGGAATTGTGGTTACATACTCTTTGTGGTGGGCTTGTTTTTGGCCCTGTTTACTTTATAGTACTTTCACTATCGTACTCTGTTGTGGGATATTAGATGTATGCATTCATCCTTTAATTTCTTTTACATTTTAGAATTTTTTGGCTTGGAGATGTGTGTGTGTGTGTGTGTGGGTGGGTACTTTAGGCTAATGCCTCCCATTTGTGGTATATGCCTACTCGATGCTAGTTACCAGCCCCTAGCCTATTAAAGGTGGGGTTGGGGTATTCACAGTCGGGGCCCCTCTAGGATGGGTCGTGACAGAGTGGTATTAGAGGGGGTCAGTTCTACTGTAGGACCAGAGTATGTGAGGTTGGTTTGTAGAAATCGTGTTACGTGTTTTGAGTTCATCTTTAAGGCTGGGGACTCTGGTGTTGGTGCGGTGGCTGACATATCCATACACTAGGACTCTGATCACCTACATTTCAATTCAGTACATGAGAACACTAGTTTTAGGGAAAAAATTCTACATGAATCATATAGGAATGGTTGTGTTTTCCATGACCTTCTTAATTCATCTCCCTAGATATAATCAGTTGACCATGGTACATCTTGTTTTATTTTAGGATGTCTCCACATAGACAGCTCTCTAGGATTCCACCATGTGAACACGAGGATGATCTGTCGAGTGATGAGGCATATGTACAAGGATTTTTTCCAGAGATAGCACCTTCAGGTGGTGCACTATCCATACCACCACATGTAGAGAAACACATGGTACCCATAGTACCAGCGGATGAGGTGCGTAGGCTGAGTGCACTTCACGAGTTTCATTTATAGAGACCCCTCAGGTTTAGAGGTGATCCCAACACATAGGTGGCTAAGGACTGGCTTGAGGAGGTGACTCGAGTTTTCCACCTAGTCAGGACACAAGCAGAATATATGGTGGTCCTAGCAGTGAGCCTTCTACATGTCTCAGCAGGGCGATGGTGGGGTTTGGATACCCAATCTTAGGACAAGACGAATCTTCTGTGGACAGAGTTTGAGAACCTTTTTAGATAGGAGTTCTCACCTTATAAGCTAAGGGTTATGCGTATCCAGAAGTATCTATAGCTCTGATATAATGACATGTTAGTGTATGATTATTCATTGAGGCATACCACACTACAAAATATTTAGTTTTTTCCAATAGGGGAATATCTATTGGTAAAACTACATTTTTTGTTGGTAAAATTTTTTACCAACAAATATGTCCCTCTCCCTAAACTGCCAGTAAAAACTCTATATCTAAATATTATTGGGATAGATAAAATAGTTTTATTATAATTATAATAATACCAATAGATAATATAAATGTTAGGGAAAATGTTTAGCAACAAATTCATATGAAAAATATATCTATTGGTAATAATATTACCAACATATAATATCTATTTATAAATTACATTGCAATAGAAAATATTAATTTTTATTACTGATAAAATTTCATATTATATTTATTAATTTTTCATATACAACACACCTAATTTAATTATTAAACTAAAATGATTTTTACACATTAAAACTTTGAAAAATATTAATTATATTAATAATTAAATCTAATACAAAATCAATCAATACATGATTGAAGTTTCTCTATGACTAAAAAGATCATAAAAAAATCCATAATCCATCCTCCCCCCCCACCCCACCCCCACATGGAAAAAGGGTATGTTTTCATTCTCCAATATGTATATTGACTACAATCCTTTGGCATCCAAACATTTTCTACCATTGATGCCAAAGATCTGACATCACCCCACAAGTGGGCCACCCGAAGAAAAAAATCAATTCAATAGCGCCAATACCAGTGAGGAACCTCAATTTGATGTTTTTTCCACCCTTTAGCTCCAAGACTGACACCACTACACAACCAAAAATCATACCCACAAATTAGTGCAAAATATCTACATGAATTGAAAATAAAATAGAAATAAATGAAAGTGAATGAAAGTATAAAAAATGATCTTCATAGAATGTGAATTTTTTACCATACTAACCACTAATTTTAGTAATAATCCACTAAAAAGAACATGAAATGATCACTTGAGTAGCACTGGTAATGAAACCTCCGGTTAGGGACCTGATTAGAGCTCTATGATCTACCCGATGTGAACCAGCCAAATGCCACACACAACCAAAGAGCATAGTCACAAATAATTGCAAAATATTTGAATGAATAAAAACAAAAATATAAATAAAGAGAGGTATAAAAATGATCTTCATATAATGGATATTTTTTACCCTACTAACCTCTAATTTTAGCAACAATCCCCTAAAAAATAACCCTAAATTCCACTGAGTAGCACTAGTAATGAAACCGCCAGAAATGCTCACTTGTTAAAGCTAGTGTGAAGAATTTATTGGGGAAAGAGGAGTCTAGTATTTTTTTCATATATTGGCTAAGAAAACCGGAATTTCTAGTATTTCTAGTTCTGAGTTAGCTGATGTTGGATCTGCTGGTCAAAGCCTTGTATTTCAAATGTTAAAGGGATCTGATTTTTTGTTTTTGGAATAAATTTCTGGGCATAGGTTCTGAAATGTAAACTTTGGCACTGGATTATGTTCCAAAGTCATTGGAAATTATGTAATTTTAAAGACTGGGAGAATGTATGTAGATTCACAGGAGTTTGGTGGTCTGTAAAGGAGATATTCACATCAAAATAGGTAGAACTATGAGGGTAGTTCTTCTCTAGTGCTCATAAGTTCACACTTGAAAAAAATGGTCTAATAAGGGAGATATCCATCAGCTTTTACTTGAACTGGAGTGAATTAAAATGTTGTAAGTTTTAGAGAATAAGAACAGCTTGGGAACCAATGTGGTATATTATAGCTGCAGGTCGGGCAGCTCAAACCCTCTTTGGGTATTCACCTAGGACATCAAGGAACTGTTGATCTGAAACAACCCCTTAATGTGAAGTAGGGCTCTAGTTATGGGGATTGGGAGGGATAAAATCATTATTAGAAACTCTGGGGTAGGTTGTGCTTGATGTACATGTATCTGGGAAGGATCTAATTTCTGACAAGCAAGGAAGCAGTGACCAAGTTGGGTAGAAAGGTAATGGTGAGGACGACTCACCCCTATGGGGGAGGGGTCTTCTAATGCATGATCTATTGGTTAAACATGTACATGAGTAAGGTAATAGTCCTTAGGTAGTATAGGTGAAGGATGTATTCACTAGACAGGGGCAAGCTACTCTATTTCAGGCTGAATTTCTTAATTCTCATCCAGTTGATGTGTATTTTAGTGCAATTACTCAATAGGAGTAGTCCACTTTCTCTAAAATAAAGGAGTATTTTCTTTTTAAAATAAATTTTTGTAATATTAAAGGTAACTTGGGTGATATAGAGGATGAAAATCCACCACCAAAGATGATCTATTACAAGATGATCCTAGAAAATGGGAAGAAGAAAGTTTATAGTGATTTAACTACTCAACCAAAGAGAAGGTCACGCAGGGATTACACTCGCTTTCCAAGAACTGTCATGGTTATCTAGATCAAAGAATCCTAATCCTAAATAAGAAACTGATCATGACTATTGTTTTATTACTTTAGGCTTGGTCATGTATTTCCCCTTCATCCCCTATGCTCCATTTCCTTTTTTCAACAAATTGGAACATTAGAGGCTTTTCCTACTCACGCTTAAGGATATTTATGATTGTGTTATATACAATATAAAATTCATAATATTATCAATGGAATAAGATGAGGTGATGAAGCAAAAACACAAAAAAATAGCATGCCTTAGAAAAAACATACAACAACATCATTATACAAATTAGAGGAACATTTTATTGATATCGAAAAACCTAATAGAAATAATATATTATCATGAGAAGAAATTTACATAAATAAAACAAGGTTCTTTTCCATATTAAGGTGGTAAATTCAAGATTTTATTCTTTGATATATGAATGAAATAACAATGTCGACACTTTTCATTTTGTTTATAAATGGTGAAATCATTGTGGTATAAATGGATTAACTATGATTTATTAATAATTTTTTTATCTCCCCATTGTCAAATATATTTATCAACTACATGTAATTGCCTTAGAGAACTTCTAAAAACCATTATAATCTTGATACAATTGATAAACATAGCCCAGTAATCACTTAAATGTAATCATGCAATTCTATTGTTGGGGTATGAAATCAATTTTGATACTCATAGATTTAAGAACTTACAGTAAATTATAGTACACCATACCATAGATCCTTTAGCATCCTATAAAGGAAGAACAATTTCAAAATAAGGCCCTTGTAGATCAATGATAAAAGAAACTACACACACCCTCAGCTTCATAAAACAAGAATTAACCAACAAGAATTAGTATGATTGGTCAATAATGGAAAAAAACATCACATATTCTCAGATCTTTAGACAAATGAAAAAAACTATAATGGAAATCTTGGATCTGTAGAAGAAACAATCTAGGAATCCCTGAATCTCCCGCTCTCACTCACCACTAGCACAGGAAATAATCACCGTAGATAACCTCCTTGAAACTTGTTGATTAAAGACTAATGAAAAATCAAACAACTGAACACCACCCAACTACACAATTTGCAAGAGTGACACTAGAAAAACAACCATCATAAAAGATACGTGAGATTAAATCCCCAAAACAAAATTGTCTATGTTTTTTTCATCAAGGAAGAAATGACGATGAGCAAATCCATCCGAGAAGATCATGACGACTATAAAGGGGGATGGAGAAAAAGTACATGGGATCACTTACAAGAAGAATATTCAATTCTTGATATTGGTCGACCAGAAAAAGGCTTTGAAACCCTTAATATTTGAGATTCCCCTAACCCTACAATCCCAAATCACAAGTCATGAATAATGGATGATAGATCTAGATATAGTTAGATAGAGAAACCCAACCATGATATCTAATTTGGAGATAGGATGGATAAAAGATTGACTACTGATATCTACGAGCAACATGATGAAGCATAGTGGTGGATGAAACCCTCACACGTGCGGAGAGAAAGGAGGCTCAATTTCTTTAAAAATATAATATAACATATAATATTATAACATTTTATAAAATTATAAAAAATAAAAAATCAATATAGAAAATAAAAAAGAATATAATAATATTATATCATACAAAATTATAAAATGTTATAAAATAGATAAGTATAATAAGATATAATAATTAATTACATATAACAAAAATATAATATTTTTTTAAAAATATATTTGTTATTGAGTCAAACTCTTATCACTTACCTCGATTCATTTTAATTGACATTATAGGCCTTGCCTAATTTTAGTTTTCATCACTAGAAATTAAAATCATTGATCAATAATTATATATATATGTATATGTATGTATGCGTGTATGTATATATATAATGAGACATTATTAAATTATTGATATCTTAATTCATAATATAAACACATATTTTATTGAAAAATGATATGATGATACTAAATAATTAATAAATATATATTAAATAATTGATAATATTTCTTGTGTTGTTGGATGATTTGTTGTAACATATATTTTCAGTGGTAAAAGATTTGTCGGTAATAATAACTAATAATAACAAATTTATCTGTCTGTGAAATAATTGTTGGTATTGATATAATAAAGTGACACATTTAATTATTGGTAAAATATAAGTTGGTATTAATTATTTAATATTGACATATATATATGTTGGTAAAAACATTTTTTATTGCCTATAAACAATATCAACAAAATATAATATCTATTGGAATTACTCATTTTTACCAACAGATATATTATCTGACACAAAATTTCTGTTGGTACAAGTCACTTTTTTTGTAGTGTCGTCCTCTCCAGGTGCTCGATGGATATGATAGATACATGATCAGTACTTTAGGGATTGTACCTTCGACCAAGATCTTTGTAGGGATATATGTGCATTTTTTATCCCTATGAGCATTCCTACTTATGATGGGGTGCTTGAGAAATCTTTGGTGATCGAAAGTTTCTTGGTTAAGTGGATATAACAGTGATTGTTAGTAGTGGAAAGCAGGAGTAGGAAGATTCGTAGGGTGGAAGACGTGGAAACGGAGCTATGAGAGTAGGAGGAGGTGGTTGAAGTTTCGACATGTTACCACCACCACCCCTAGGTGGCCCACACCAAGATCAGGGAGCTGGAGAATAGGGGAGGGGACAACTACATGCGGTCAAGGCATATGACCCATGGGATCCAAGAATGATTCGAGGTATGATCTATATCTTTTCTACTTTATCTATCGTATTGATAGACATAGGTGCTAGTTATTTTTCTCTCTCCAGGAATCTTGTTTGATACTTGGAGATTTTGGTTGAACCGTTGACTCGACCCTCACGCTTGGAGACTCCTACTGGAGGAGACCCAATGATCACGCACGGGTGCCAACAGTTTGACCTAACTCTTGGAGGTGAGAGTTTTGGTTGTGATCTATTGGTAGAAGCGTTGAGGCCTTATGATGACATTCTTGTTATGAACTATTTATCCACAGTTCATGCTCAGATTGATTGTTTTAGGTTGAAGATGGTGATGTGTCTGTAATAGTGGAATGAGGTTTTCCTTGTTGGTGAAAAGGAAATCTAGGAAGCACAGAGTAGGCTCACACATATGAGGGTGTAACTAATTTCTCATCAGTTGGATAGCCTCACCCTCAGTGTAGTGGATGATATGAGTCCCCAGTTCCCTACAGTGGTGGAAAAGTATTAGGATGTCTTTCTTGAAGATGTTCTAGGTTTACCTCCCTGCCGAGAGATAGAATTATGTATTAGTTTACACCACAGGATGACACTGATATCTACACTAGAATATCATATGGCTTTTATAGAGCTTCGTGAGCTAAGGGTACAGTTGGAGGACTTGTAGAGGAGGGCTTCATAAGACACAATGTTTCACCCCTGGGAAGCCCGAGTTTCATTTTCCAAAAAGGAATACAAGAGCTTGAGGTTGTATGTGGACTACCAATTCTTGAACCAGGTGACCATGAATAAAAAATATCCACTACCAAGGATTGATGACCCACTTTGATCAGTTGAAAGGGGTAGCCTTTCGTGTGGATGGAAAAGTGTCAGTAGTGCTTTTAGGGGCTGAGGCATAGGTTGAAAAGTGATCCCATATTAAGGTTATTGAAGGAAGGCGTCAAGCACACGGTGTTCTGCAATGCATCAGGGGTCATGATTGGTTGTGTCCTGATGCAGTGGAAAGAGGTTGTCCTCATTTCAGATATCCCTTATGGATGGAGATTATGCAACTTACCTCTAGTTGATGGTTGTCACCCCTCCACACGTACAACGATTCAGGGAGGCACAACTTAGGGGTACCGACTGTATGGACCTACATGCTTAGTTTTCCACTTGGCATGCTCCTGATGGATATTTAAAAGGTAGGGAGAATGTTGTTCTTTTTAGAGGACACATAGTAGTACCAGTGGCATTACGGGAGGAGGTTATGAGGGAGTTTCATAAAACTCATTTTGTGGTACATCCAGGCTTGGTGAATATGTACCAAGACTTTTGACATGAGTTTTGGTGGCTAGGAAGAAAGAAAGGAGTTGAAGAGTTTGTTTCCTGATGCCTTATTTTTCAGTAAGTAAAGGTTGAGAACCATGTTCAAGTGGGTTTAGATCAACCTATTAAAATACTATAATGGAAGTGGTATGAGATATCGATGGACTTCATGACAGTTTTACCACATACATCCAGGGTACATGATTTTATAGGTGATCGTTAACTGACTCACCAAGTCAGCCCACTTCTTACCTATTTGAGAGCATAGTTCTGTAAATATCTTGGGATGCCTCTATGTGTAGGAGATAGTTAGACTCCATGTAGTTCCATCAACAATAGCTTCTAATAGTGATGCTCACTTCACATCCTAGTTATGGAAGGGATTTCTGGAGGCATTTGGGACCCATCTATGCATGATCACAGCGTTTCATCCACATACGGATGGCCAAACTGAGTGGACCATTCATGTTCTGAGTACATGCTGTGGGTTTGCATGTTAGACTTTGAACTTAGTTGGGAAAATCACCTAACACTGGAGGAGTTTGTGCACAACAACAAATAACATTTCACCATTAGTATGACATCATTTGAGTCTTTGCATGAGTGACCCTACAGGTCACCACCTTGCTGGACTAACCCAGGGGAGTCAACACTCATGGGCCCAGAGTTGGTGAAAGCTACTACAGAGAAGGTAGAGATCATCTAGAAGAGGATAAAGACTACATAGAGCCATCAAAAGTCTTATATTAATAGGAAATATAGGCCTTTGAAGTTTTAGGAAGGAGACCATATATTCCTTTTTTTTCAACTCGATGAGGATTATGGAGATTTGGCTGAGGTGGCAAGTTATCACCAAGGTTCATCGGCCCTTTCCAGATACCGCATAGGGTTGATAAAGTGGAATACTGCTTGGCTCTACCACCATAGTTAGATCGAGTAGACGATTTCTTCCACGTGTTGTAGCTGAGGAGGTACATGCATGACCCATCACACATCATCGACTGGGGTGAGTTGTACATCGAGGATGGATCAACTTTTTTTGAGTACCCAGTGGAGATCAAGGATCGAAAGAAGAGGATACTTCATGGGTGATCGATTCCTTTAGTGTGTGTCCAGTGATAGCACATGAGTCTCCAAAATAGCACATGGGAGTGGGAGGCTTAAATTCGTGCTCAGCACCCTCATCTGTTTGAGTAGCCCTTGTTTTGGATTTTTAGGGATGCAAAGCCCCAATGTGGGGAGAATGTAACATCTTGGATTTTTTGGGTATTACTTTTGGATATTATATAGATTTATTTTGGGACCATATGCTGAGACAATGTGTGATTCCGAGGCCTGATTTTATCGGGACAAATGTTTGAAAAATATTAAAATATTTAATATCACACACACATGATATTCCTAAAAAAGTGGAATAACTCCCAAACGGGTGTCAGAATCAGAAATATGAGGGCGCTATTGAATTCATAATAACAAATTTACCGTAGGCATGACGTAAATTTTATTAGAACAGATCATATGTAGAAAATTTCATCAAGGATGTAACTGTAAATAAAATTATTAAATAAAATTATTTTATTTTTTAAAACCTAATAAGTCATAAACGGGGACTCGAATTGGAAATATGATATCACTGTTGGGTTCATAATGTAGTGTTTTCCCCAGGCACAACATAACCTTTATCGGTGTGAGATGTTTGTGAAAAATTTATCACAGATATAAATAATAAATAAATTAAATAAATTTATTTATTTCTATTTGATGATGTAGTGACCTAATAAACTCCTTTATAAACCCGGTTATAACCAAATTTTAGGGTTGGCCTCCTAATCTGGGAATTTGATAGAGGATCTGGTGGAGGAGCTTTCATGGATGAACACTAAAAAAATCGAGCTTTGACGATCGGTGTACCAACATAAATTGAGGATCTCACCAACGACAATGATAATGATGCATATTTTTTCTTCATTAGTGATTGATCCAAATTGAGTCAGGGCATGTTTTTCAATTTTTTAATTCCTCGTTCTTAATTTCTACAATGAACGTGAATCAATCGACGAACGGATTGATTCACGGATCATGTGTATTGTGGGAAGGGATTTATCTTGTGGGGATTTTATCTGCAGAAGTTTCAATGGTTTAATTCGGTGATGGATTAATTTTCCATTCTAATGTAAATGAAAATAAATCGAGGTTCATTCCTCTTGATTTATTGTGCTTTTCACACCCAATTCCATGTTTCACCATGGGCATTCTTCATTGGCCTGGGGTTCGACACATCCCGATCAATCAATATTTTCTCACCCAATTCTTAGTGCAATGATATGATATTGTATATTTGGGATAAACATAGCACGACGGAGGTGCAACTATGGAGACAGAGTGATTTAAACGATGGATGATTCCTAAATTCACATTCTTCAGCACACAATGAAGAATGACGATTTAATCTATTTTGTGAGAAGATATGACGATGATATGCATTGTTCGACAACGGAAAGGCTTGGAAGATCTTGGATCTATGGCCATTTTGATTTTAGGGAATTGAAAGAGGCATGATAGTCTGTTGAAGGGACCACCGGTGCAGCCGGTGACTGTCTATGAGGCAGCAGTGCACGATGGAGCGGGATGGGGTGGCGACATCGGCAGTACGAGAAATGGAGGATGTGGCGAGTCCAACAGAGGCGGACCACGGTGGGAGGCTGTGCAGGTCCATGGTGGCAGACGTGAAGGCATTGGTGGGGCCAGTGGAGGTGGACATAGTGGAGAGCAGAGCGGGCTGGGCCAACGGGCTAGGCCAGGTGGGCCGAGTCAGACAGATGGGCCACGTCAGAACAACGGGTCAGACTCAAGTTGTACCTGAGTCGAATTCTAGGCAATCGGGGTATAGATGATTGTTGTCGACCATGGCGGTCAACCGTGCGGTATGATCGACCGTGTGGTGCATTCGACCGTGCGCGATGATCGACCTTAAGGTGGAGCAGCAGGTGGACTAACCACAATGGTCAGTCCACACATGGTCAGTCCATGTGGTAGGTGGACCAACCATGATGGTAGGGAGACCTACCACGATGGTAGGTCTGCAGGCCCCAACAGGTCTGTGGGCCATTTAATTCAAACGAGCATAACTCATAAACGAAGCATCCAATCGATGAGACATCTACATCATTGATACCATAACATTGAGATGGTCTTTTGAGATAAATGGTGGGTTGTTAGTTTGGGCCAATATAGGTTGAGTGTTTTACCTTAGTCCTTTCCCCAAGGGTTCAATAAAATATTACATCCACATCACTAGATTGTAATCCCCTCAAGATGTCGAGTCTCACATATAGTATGTTATCCCTCTCCGAGACTGGAGTGCGATCCTCTATCACCCCTGGTGGAGTTTGTGGAATCGTGTGAGCTCCATGAGTAGGGCGTTGATCCTCTATATAGCGAGCCGCATTGGTAGGGTCTGTGGCATCCCCTAGTGGTTCTAGGAATGATCCCCTAAGGAGTAGGTTGATCCAGATTAAGTATGTAGCATCCCCCAGTGAGTCTGGGTGTGATCCCCTCTCTATGTATCATAGTCTTCCTTGACCAATGCATTCTCTTTAGGAATATCCCAAATGATCTAGACCTCTTCATCGAGGGTCTCTAATGGTATCATGGCTCGAGGAGTGAGTTCTCTCAGAACGAGCATGCTTCGAGCAGAATCTTGTGGCTATAGGTTGGTTATGACCGTCTGATGGCACAGTGTCTCTCTTGAGTGTATGTGGATGTTCTTGTTATATGTTTTGTATACATATACCTATGTAGAGATGACTATACTTTTTATTATTGTATAGATTTGTGGTTTTATATTTTCCTACTGATTATTGTTATACTCTCCCTTGAATGGGCTTTGCCTACATGTGTCTTGTCTTATGTAGATGATCGAACTTTTGATGGAGTCCTAAGTAGACCAGGACCAGATAGTGCTTAGTGAGACCGGATAGACTAAGGTGTGTTCATAAGGATTTCAGACAGTAGTCCTAGTACCCTTTACTTTCAAGTTGGACTTGTGGTTACATACTCTTTGTGGTGGGCTTGTTTTTTTGCCCTATTTACTTTCCAGTAATTTCACTACCATACTCTGTTGTGGGATCTTAGATGTATGCATTCATCCTTTCTGTTCTTTTACATTTCATCATTTTGTGGCTTGGAGATGTGTGCGTGTGTACATATACTTTAGGCTAATGACTCCCATTTGTGGGATATTCCTACTCAGTGCTAGTCACTAACCCCTGACCTATTGAAGGCGGGCTTGGGGTAATCATGTAACGGGCCCCTCTGGGATGGGTCGTGACAATGTAGATGGCCTTTATGTAGCTCAGGTTAAGCTTACACAGATCTAGGCTACATTTATGTGACTCCTGGATTACTTGACATAGAGTCCATATGAACCTTACATATCTTATTGGATTTTATCATTACCCTTACACATGAATCATTTCTCTGGAGTTACTTTCACGTGCATAATACAATTTCCAAATGACCTCTACACAATATTTAGAAATTCTATTTTACCCATACAAAATTTTTGTAGACTGATTAAACTTATTCCAAACTTCTCCAAATCATCTTAAAAAAACTTTAAACCTCATTAAAATATTATTTTATCAATTTGATATTCTTTCCACTTTCTTTAACAGTTTCCTTATCAAGCATTCCATCCAATGCCAAGTCAACCTTTCTTCAACTCAAATCATCATCCAAAGATTCATGGATAGATCATCTCAAATCTATTTGAACTGAATCTATACAAAAAACACTCAAGCGGTATTATCTTAAATCCATCATTGCTCAGTAAATGAATCTTTAAACATATCTAATGGAAACACCTACTTATGATCATTAAATAAGCTCCAACAGATTCTGCACATGATTCCCTAACAACTTTTTCATTATTTTCCTTGTGAATAATAGCAACAACTCACATCACCAACCTACATTTCCATCATGTGACTAAGTCTCCATGAATCTCATGATAGTACTTCCTTTACATTTCCTTTTCCACACAAAAAGTGATGAAAACAACTTACATTATATACAAATCACAAGGTAAACCATTAAACCTCAAGAAATATTTACAATCAAATTACCTTACTTGGTAACTCTATAATTCTTATAAAAAATATTTGAGACTTCATGAAATATTATAATCCCTTCAACATAAACATATTGAAATCATGAAACTTACCTTTAATACCTTAATCCTTATCTATAAAAAATATTGCACTAATATAAAGTGGGTTGAACAGTCTCCCCCATTAGATCTATTTTCAAAAACAATCTAGAAAATGGAAATGTAAACATGCTCTTTGTTTTTCTTATGTCCTAGTTTTCTCATTGAATTATCTAATTTTCTTATCTCCCCTTATTAAAAATAAATACAATGTGTATGCAAGATGATGGTATCATTCATAATTTTTCAAGATGACATCAGTCATCACACTCAAAGTCTGTGTGAGTCATGCTCGGTGTTGAAAACATGAGGGTTTGATTTAGACATCAAAGATATCCATTGAAAAACAAGGATATGATACCAAGTCATATAAACCACTACCATGACCCATTCAGGGACTGTTCAGATATGATCAAGTTGAAACCAAGTGATTCCAATTGATATCTTCATTCCTTTTGGAATTACAACCTAAGATCCTACACTCATATTAATACACATGTCAAAACCATTCAAGTACATGTAGCAGGTTAGAAATAAACCCTGCGATCTCCTAAAATTTCCTTATTTTCTTATCATTGAAAAAATAAATTTCTCCCCTTGATATTAGAATTTATTCTTGATAAACCAAGGATAAAAAAGTAAGAATATATACCTTTTTAGTGACAATTTTCAAGAAACTTCTAGAATTAAAATTTTTATGAATTATAAACCACTTGAAACTTATCAAGATAAACTCCCCCTCAAGGGATGATCTCTATCTTTACTTCATCATGGTAAATATTTTATTTATATGTTCTTTGGAATTCTATTTGATGAATCATATGAGGATGGTGACTTCTTCATATTTGGAGTATATATTCCAGCCCACTTTCCTTCACTGGTTCTCTTATTGAGAACGATCTTCACATTTAATTCCCTACATGGTTATCACACTAGAAAAACACATGATAAGGAATAAGGTGATACCACCTTTTATCCTTAGTGGGAGAAACGTGACTGATAATTTCTTCTCAACAATGAAACTATTCCTTTTTCGGATCTATGTTCAGATGATCTCTTTATACATGCATCTCTAGATCACAAAATAGTCTAGGTAATAATGGATACTTTTTTTCTTTCATTTTGTGGGATCTCCTTTTTTTCATGATCTATCAAGAAACACGTATCACTTTGTTCATTTTTTGTATTTCTTATAATTTCTTCTTGAGCTGGAGTGGTTTCTATAAAATCCTTTGAGTTGTGTCCAACTTGCTTTCACCTCCCACATAACATGGGTATTGTATTGTTACCTTTTGATAATACCTCATGAAACTTAGGTTCTTTATCATGTGAATTTTTTTCTTTCCCTTTGGCACTTTCCTTCACTTGTATTTCTTTCATTTTTCTTACTTCTTTCAATTAGGTTGGCCAAATGACCAAACATTCTTTAGGAGTGTACATAGACTCCTTAGTTTTTCAACACAATTTCTTTATAATTCCTTTCATCAAACACTAATATAAAAATACCCTATAACAATGGTTTGGAACTATTGGTATAGGTCTCTAAACCGTTGGTATAACCTATACCAATGGTTTGGAGGAACATTGGCTAGTTTGGCATGGGGATAGGTCTATACCAACGATTCTGAGAAAATCATTGGTATAGACCTATATGAACGGTTTGAAAAACCATTGGTATAGGTCATATGAAAAACCTATACCAATGGTTTCATAAAACTATTGGTATAGGTAATTCAAAAAAAAATTGTCTTGGTTTTGATCCTATCACCTCCCGTTTATAATCCAATGACCTGACCACTAACCTAACATGACTTTCGTGAACATAATTTCATAAATATATATATGTATATTCATAAGTATTTTAACTTTTGATTTATTTAATGTTATTTAACATTATTTAAAGAAATATTCTATAAAAGAATGTGTGCACCTATACCAACGGTTTTGAGAACCGTTGGTATATGCTCTTTTATTTTTTGAGTTATACCAACGGTTTGGCCAAACCGTTGGTATATGTCCAAATTAGTGACCTTTACTAATGGTTTGGCCAAAACCGTTGGTATTGGTCCATAGAAGTGACTTATACCAATGGTTTTGGCCAAACCGTTGGTATAGGTCCAAATTAGTGACCTTTATCAATAGTTTGGCCAAAACCATTAGTATAGGTCCTATTTCTACTAGTGAAATATGTATTATTTCTTTTTCATTAGGATATTCTTCTAATATAATCATTCTTGCTTCAAATTATAAAAACACTCATGGATTGTTTAAAAGTATCCATGATGTGTCCTCTCCTTCCATAAAAGAATTAGATTCTTTCTTTTAGTGTATAACATATTTTTAACTTCTTGGATTTTCTTTTAACATATTTTTTATTCTATTTATACCCTAAGGATATATTAAAAACATTAATTTATAACTTCTTGTGAATATAAACTTCAATTATTGTCTCCTACTTATTTCCAAAGGATGTCATATCTTCTCTATCCAACTTTTGTGGCCTTATTTTCTTTCTTTTTT
Source organism: Viscum album (assembly GCA_963277665.1). Classification (NCBI taxonomy): domain Eukaryota; kingdom Viridiplantae; phylum Streptophyta; class Magnoliopsida; order Santalales; family Viscaceae; genus Viscum; species Viscum album. The sequence goes on from OY728137.1 coordinate 280,234,353, forward strand.
CTGATGCATGCTTAGTTGAGTTGAACAAGCATGCTCCATATCTGTCACCGCCTCTATTAAATTCTCCACAAATTTGTTCAATACTTATAAATTTGTTTTATGTAAACATATTTTTATCTTTATCTTGTGTTTTTTTTAATTTATCATAGCTTTAATCCCCCAAAATCTTGGCTTCTTAGTTCTTCTAGTGATTGATACATTGTGCGAGAAATCCAAGGCTTTATGCCTGAACCTATTGCAACATAAACATTAGCCCATAAACCTTGTTCTTATTTGAATAACAGGTTATCCTGATTTATATTCAAGATGTTTTTCCACCTTTTCTTCCACTATATGGGATTATTTGGGTAATTTCAACTTACACTCATGATTTCAACCACCCTAGATGTAGTGGTGGGTTTCTCTTCATTTTCCTCAATCAATTTTATATAGATTTTAAATTAAACTCTACACACTCTATAAAAACAGATTTAGCACAATCATTTACTTTTTAGATGGACGATACCTTTCCTTTGGTAGCTATATGACATTGATCTTTAGATGGTCTCAGGATATTTTTTCCACTAAATAGAAGCCTTTTTTACATGAAACTTACTTGGAACTATGTGTGGAAGCATCATTATTCTTAGTATGTTGTGTGGACTTATCCTGAATAGTTTATATATTTGAAATCTTGATATCAAGCTCAAGGTATTTCATATTAAGGATATTTTTAACATCATTTAATGTCATCAACTTATCTTCATTTCCTTGCTCAGTTTTCCAATAAGATCCTCATGTAGTTTGGTCTTTTCTTACAATAGATTGTCAAGTTCTTTGATATTCTTTATTGTGAATTCTAATTGATCATTCTTGACATCAATATAGAAATTTTGATTTTCCTATAGTGTATGCAACATTTTCTCGAGTCTTTCCATCACTTAATCCTTTTTAAGGGTTAATTAAATCCAATCCTTACCAACTTGAGAGCATATTTCTTCAAGGGATATAATTTTTACACTTTTGGAATTAAATTTTATAGTAAGATCTATACATGTATTCACCCTCTATGTCAGTTCTCTCTCTCTTTTCTCAACTTCTTTTTCAAGGTGTGTGATATTCTTCTAAAAACTTATAAAATAATCAAATATAGAATTGACCATATCTTTTAGGAAATTACACATAATATTTTTTAATGCAAAGACTACTCATCTTGTGAATCATTAGTACTATGATCTTTCCCACCCGTGCTTGGTTATTTCTCATGACAATGCTGACAAGAATTTCTAGTTACCTTTTCTTCATGTAGATATTTTGAATTCTCATATGTAGGATGGTTTTCCAAAACTGTGGTGGTTGATTCCATCACTAGATCTTTTTTTCCATGTGAGGTTTTTATTCAATAGAATCATAACGTGGAGAAACTCACTCATCTTCCTATTTTTAAAAGATGGATACTTTCATCATCCTTTTAAATTTATTATTTCTTTTATTCTTTTGAATCTTGGCATACATCGCTTCTATGGTTGATCTGGAAGGAAAATCACATAATTCTTAAAATTTTCACTTCATGAAGCCTTTGCAAATAGAAATCCAAATCTTCAAATAAAACTTAAAACTTGAGAATCCAATTAGAGGTGTGATCCAACACTCTGATACTGATTATTATGATCACATAAGGATGTGTCCAACATTGATGGGGGTTAATTAGTGTTGATATACCTTTATTCCATTTTTACTTTACTATCCCTTTGTTCAACCATGTTTTTTCCTCTATTTCACATTACACAGTTTCTCCTGGGCACTTTCATGGTTTGGCCAAACTGTGCACTTGCACAGTGCCCCTTGTCTTCCCTTGCACGATTTTCTAGAGATGATTAATGGTTTCTACTAACCGTGCACAAATCGCGCACCTCTATATAAGCCTCCAAAACATACCAAAACCACTTGGAACCTCCTGAAACTCAACCTGAGCTTCGTATAGAGTCAAAATACATGAATAAAGGGTCTTGTAACTAAAAATGGGGCGCTACACAGGGCGTCATGTCAGTCAACCCACATCAAAAAACCATAATGACTAAAATCTTGATCTCCTAAAATCTCATTGACCATTTTCTTTATAATTTCACATATTTAAAAAAAATACAACGTGGTTCCTCGAGCCACTGGAAATAGTGATAAGAAACTACGACACCTCTCCTCCAAACCACCTCATAATATATAAACCACAATGATAAACCACAATGTGGACTAATCTCATTTTGGACAAAATCTCAACCAAAATAAATCTCCATACCAGAACATAGAATTAAAATAATTTAAAAAAATCGCTTCATTAGAACCAAAACCATGATGTGGTTTTAATCCCTGTAGTGATCAATGGCTCTTTCAATCTCCTTATTTTGACCATGACTTCACACTATTCTAGAACCCGTAAACATTGACGAAATAAGAAAACCATGGCATTGTAAGAACACAACGATAATGTGGTTTACTTGAATCTTATATTTTTTGTTTCTTTTACAACTCGACTCCAAACTCACTTCCACTTCTCCAACTTATAAAAACACACAAAGGAAGGGAAACAATGATAATCTCAACCTTCATGTTATGCACATTACAATAATGTATGTGAAAATGTGTTTTTTACATTACTTATTGAGCAAGGGAAATCAAAGGCTCGTGTTAATGCTCATGAGGAATTAGAAGCAATGAATATAAAATTATTTAATTTATAAATTTAATTTAAATAAATTAATTTTTTTTTTGGAATCAATTCGTCAAAGCTTCATAAGGGTGAAGTTTTTGTATTTTTCATAAATAGTAAAATACTGTATAAGTATTGTATTTTATAATAGTATATATGAATGAATTTTTGCGTTTTTTAGATGTTATAGGAAAATTTTAATGTTCTATTCACTGTTAAATCAAAATCCCTTTACTATTTAAGAAAATTTTTTATCACTATTTAGTGAAATAATATTTTATTATAAAAAACCCCTCTCCTCCTCTTATAAATACCACCCTCACCACCCTTTTTATCCTCACTTATAACTTCTCACTATTCCAAAATACCTTACCAGATCCCTTATGCATGTTTTATAGGTTCTTTTATTCAAAAAATACTATTCCTTAATCAAAATTAGAATATCAAAGGAGGACTTCCAAAGGAAGAGGTAAATTATCTCAACCAAACTCTTTTGAGTTTTCTTCTTATTATACCTCCCCAAAATATCTTTTAACCATCATGATATAATGACATTATTATCATAGGTATACTTAAATTTTATTATATTAATGGAATATCAATTATACCACTCCCTCTTATTCATTCTAACAATTAAAACATCCCCCATATTATGGCCGATTCACCGCCTCCAAGGATGTTGTATTTCATTTTTCATCACCACCTCCATGGATGGTTTTAATAATATATTCATGTATAACTACGTTATAAATTAATAAATTTAATCATATTTAAAACTTTATAATAATAAAATAAATATGGTATTATCAACGTTACAAATAAACTATCATGGTCGGTTGTACCACTTAAATTAAAAAGTGTCAAAACCATGTTTAATATAATACTTAAAACTAAACCATGATAAAAATAATTAATTTTAGGAACATTATGAACTTTCACTACTGTAAATTACCCTGTACTCATGGTTTGAAACTACGGGTAAAGCCCATAAAACCATGGGTATAGGCTATACCCACGGTTCAGAGAACCATGGGAGCTAAAGTCTCCGGTATAGCTCTGAGCTATAGCCATGGTTTTAAAATTCTATAACCATGGTTATGAAACATGGGAATAGGGTGGTCCACAATGTCAATAACCCTATACCCACAGTTTTGAAACTATAGGTATAAGATTTTAAAAAATGCATTTCGATGGATTCAAACCTTGGACCACCTCTATACAATTGATGCGCCTAACCACTACACCACATACTTTTATCGGTATATAAATATATATTTACTTATATATATTTTTCTAAATCGTGGATATAGGTGGAAAAATATGGCAACAGGTTTTCCTGTGGAAATTTTTTTATTTCCCATGGATTTTTTCCCGCACTTACGCGAGAAAGTTATACCCATAGTTTTTTGAGAACTGTGGGAATAGGTCTTGAACCAAATGTTATACCCACATTTTTTAGGAGAACTGTGGGTATATGTCTTGAACCAAACCCTATACCCACAGTTTTTGCAAAATCGTGGGTATAGGTTGGAAATTCCCACCTATAGACACGGTTTACCAAAACCGTGGCAATAGGTTCTAAACCAATCCCAATACCCACAGTTTTTCAAAAACCATGGGTATAGGTTAGAAATTACCACCTATAGAGATATTTTACCAAAACCGTGGCAATAGGTTCTGAACCAATCCTATACCCATAGTTTTTGGAAAACCATGGGTATAAAGTGACCTATACCCACTATTTTTTTTTCCAAACCCATGGGTATAGCCTTGTTTTCTAGTAGTGTTTTTATCATGAATCTAATTGAGTTTATGAACTCATGTGATACATAATGAGGACCTTTATCATTATGATAACACAATAGCACAAACAATTAAACAAACATGTTGAAATAATCGACACAAACAAGATCAAACTAAAAAGTTCTTAATGAATTGATGTAAATGGAAAATAACAAGTGTAGTAAGAATGAATAAGGTTCTACAACTAGTAATTAATGAATGTACTAAATCTATTTATTTATAAGTTTTTATTTCTTTTTAATCTTTCTTAAAAACACTGCTCACACCTTGGTAGGTTTATACCACTAATGATGTTGAGCATGAGATTGATGCGTTCTTTGAAGAGCAACTTATTCGTATTATGGGTCGCAGTGAGAAAATTTTTCAGGGTAAGACCATGACTTTGGTCCAAGTGTTGTGGTGGCATGGCAGTGTTCAAGAGGAAACTTGGGAGAGGGAGGCTGCTATGTGGGCCCAGTGGCCCAACCTTTTTACCTTAGGCTCAGTGATGCTGAGGAGTGTAGCTCGAGGACAAGTTGTTATATGATTGGGATATTGTAAGTTCCTGACCCTTTGAAGAGGTATTTTTCTGTTTAAATTTTGGTTAAACTCCTTTTTAATGGCTTTTGGAATGTTTCTCGAGAGTTGGGAAGGTATTGGGAGCATCCTGAAGGTCCGGGACTAGAGAGAAGAGGGAAATGGGGGCTTACGGTGCATGACGCACAGTTAGCGCACAATTAGTGATAACTATGAACCATGACTGTGTGCCGCTGTTGAATGAGGATCACAGATAACAAACCATGCGAGGTGGCCCAGGAGACCATGTGACTTGAGCTCCCTTTAGATAGAGGAGACTGCACGGCTACCGCACAATTTGTCAAACTGTGCGAGTGGCCCATAAAATTGTGCAACTCAGTTTCCCCATGTACAGAAGAGGTCACACGGTTGGCACACAGTTTGAAAAACCATGCGGCCAAACCATGCATCAAATTAAAAAGAGGCAATTTGAAGATTTTTCCCTCCATACCCTTAATATGTTCTAACCCGGTTTTCTTCCTCCTCTCACTCCCAGCTGCCTTGTGTGCAATCCAACCCCTCCCAACTCTCTCAAGGATGGTTCTCCTTCGATTCTAGGGAATTTGTGGTGTCATTACTTGCAGTTCGAAACCCTGGGTAAGTCTACGAGTTGTAGGGGTGGAGCCCGTCGTCGCAGTGGAAGCAGTCGCACAACATGAAAAATATTCACCTGAATTCCTTTTATCACCCGAAGGAATTTTATCACCTGAAGGAATTTTACACATCACCCGAAGACCTTTTACAATGCACCAAAAGAATTTCTGTCTCAACACACCCGAAGGCATTTTTGAAATACTCACATGAACCTTCCATTTCGACGTACCGTTGATCATCACAATCGGGACATGCCGTTTGATCTCCGCAACCAAGAGGACTTTCGATACATGACACCATCATCATCTTCACGCACATGATTTCATTCACCATCATTGACACACCATCATCAGCGTCGTAATCGCCTTTGCTTCATTCATCTTCATCATCTCATTGTTCTCCATCATCGACACTTAGGTAACCGCAATGGAGGCACCCCCTTCCTTGTGCTCTCTTGGCAGCAACATCTTTGTCGTTACCCGTTCAAAACATGTCACCACATCCTCTTATATAGACACCCAATCCATATCTCTAATTAATGCAGTTAACATTCATTATTCCATCAATTAATATTGAGAATGACTCTTCATTAATGTTGGGAGAAATCCTCCATTAATGTTGAGATAAATCCCACCATTAATAATTTTCTCTCTCTACAATATTCAAATTTTAAATCAGAAATCCCAACAATCTCCACCTTGATTTAAAATTCAAATACTCCACATTCATCTCCACCATCAGGGTCAGTGTGATCGTCGGATCCACCATGGTCCAAATATCACCCAATGAACGGAACACACTGCATGACACCTACGACCAAGAATACTTTCAATATTCCAGCAACATTGTTGATACCGCCATCATTTTCTAATGACATTCTTTCAGAATCCTGATAGACCACATAACCTGAGGAACTTCAGCAGTCTTCCACCAAACTTTAACTGTCACCAACAACAGAACACGCCTCATGAGTCCAGCTGGTCAATCAGACTTTTGATATCCCATAAACACATCTGGTACCGTCATTGTCTTCTGGTAACATCATTCGAGTGCTTGATAAACTACTCCACCAGATGTCTGTCACTGTGTTCTACAACCGATCATTTCAACCAATCCCTTTGATACCACTGTTGGGGTGGAGCCCGACGTCGCAGTGGAAGCAGCCATACAACACACAAAAGATTCACCTGAAGGCCTTTTATCACCCGAAGGAATTTTATCACCTGAAGGAATTTTACACATCACCTGAAGACCTTTTACAACGCACCAAAAAGATTTCTGTCTCAACACACCCGAAGACATTTTTGAAATACTCACATGAACCCGCCATTTCGATGCACCGCTAATCATCACAACTGGAACACGCCGCTTGATCTCTGCAACCAAGAGGACTTTCGATACATGGCACTGTCATCATCTCTACACACATGCTTTCATTCGCTGTCGTTGACACACCATCATCAGCGTCGTTATCGCCTCTGCTTCATTCATCTTCATCGTCTCGTAGTTCTCCATCATCGGCACTTAGGTTACCGCAATGGCGGCGCCCCCTTCCTTCTGCTCTCTTGGCAGCTACATCTTTGCCTTCACCCGTTCAAAACATGCTACCACATCATCTTATATAGACACCAAGTCTATATCTTTAATTAATGCAGTCAACATTCATTATTCCATCAATTAATATTTAGAATAACTCTCCATTAATGTTGGAAGAAATCATCCACTAATGTTGAGATAAATCCTTCCATTAATAATTTTCTCTCTCTACAATATTCAAATTTTAAATCAAAAATCTCAATGAGTCAGTTTCTGTCTATTTTCTTTAAGAAGCACTACTTGGTTGTTTCTCTCCTTCCCAATCTCATGAGCACTATTTCCAGGGAGTGCTTTGCTTTTGTGTTTGTGGCATTCTATCTTGAATCAAGTATCGAGGCTGGGGGAGTGGTTGTCTACAAGCCTAAGATAGGTGGTCTATAAGCTATTTTCCAATAGTTTTGATGTTGCTCAAGTTTATGTGGTTTATGATATTCCAAAAATGTGTTAGGCAATTGTTTCTTTGTTTAAGAATAATAAATTGGGCATTTAAATGATGTGTTAGACCTTTCACAGGCCCTGTTGGGTCCGTTGATGACTACCCGGCCTAAGGCCACCCAGAGGGTGTGTCAATCCCTTGAAAATGCTAAAATGGGTTGCAAATGATAGAATAAAGGCTTTAGGTAAACTGGTTATACCTATTATTTGGTAGGTTGGCATGACATAAGGGGATTGTTTGGATTAATTCGAAAATTAAAAGTGTTGTGAAACTGGAAAATGAATAAAGGGTAAATGGTTAAAGGGGCTTGATTATATTGTCAAATGATTTAAAGAACCCTTAATTTGTTGTGTTATATGAATAAATGGTTAAATGGTTTGATTATGGAATTAGGTTAAACATGTTGAGTGAAATAGACCATGAGAATAATGATAAATGAAAGCGGTGCACCCTTGATATTTTGACCCGTTATAAAGGTCAACTGTGTTGGACGTGAGAAAATATGGATTGATGAAATGGTTATGGATGATGGATTGATGAAATGGTTAGAGATGATAGACATAACGGCTCTCACCCATTAGGTAAGGATGGTAGACATGACACTCTTTATTCTTTACTTCGGATGGCTAGACCCAACACTCCTGGGTATCTATAATTGAAATGATTAATAAATGAATTCTGTTTTTAATTAGAGTTCAACCTCTATAATTGATGGTTCAAATGTCAAGCATGGGTGGTTAATTGATGGTTTGAGGGTCCAAGTGGGGTCCAAGTGGTTAATTGATAAATGTTTATCGTGAAACATGTTTATTTATTGTCTTTATTTATTCCGGTTTCTCCCAAATATGTATTGTCTATTGTCTTTATTTGTTCCATTTATCTTCTTCATGCACTATTATCAGACTTTGATATAGACATTGTTGATGATGATCCAGTGAGTTGTAGTCAGACCCCCCCCGCCCCCCAAGACTATCAGGAGTATCTGAACAGATTTCATGTCTATTCATGAACAGAATGGGGGCAAAGTTCTCATTCCAGATTTTGAAATGAAACATATGAAACATGGATAAGGAGCAGACACAGAACCCAATTTGAGGATTTATGATGTGTCTTTATTTCGGATTTTTCTTTATTATAGTCTCTCCACGTTCCTTCTGCTTCAGAATGAATAGACTATCCAATTAGTCATAAATACCACCATGATAATAGTGTAATCATTATTTATTTTGTTCATCAATCTGTACAAAAATCAATTACAATGATAGAACATTACATACAGAAATCAATAGCAATAGAATGAATTTCATACAACACGGCCGCAGTGAACTTTACAGAGTCCATAAAACGGACGCAGATCCGCCTACTGTTTCAACAGAGCCAGAATCGACACCATCAGCGACGCGCAGATAGCAGCTCCGGATAACGCAGGAGAGCATGGCGCGGTACCTGTTTGGGGTCCAGGCATGGGCGGCAAAGCGTCAGCAGACGAAGCCGCCGCTTCGAACTCCCGAGCCGATGCGGCGGCGACGAAAAGTAATCTAGATAAATAGACCATGATACCAGTGTAATCCAGATACAAAGCAAGTGTAATCGTGATTTATTTTGTTCATCAATCTGTACCAAAATCAATTACAATGATAGAACATTACAAACAGAAATCAATAACGATAGACTGAATTTCATATAATCCGAGTGTACACGGCCGAAGTGAACTTTACAGGGTCCATCAAACGGATGCAGATCCGTCTACCGCTTCAACAGAGCCAGAATCGACACCATTAGTGACGCGCAGATAGCAGCTCCAGATAACGCGGGAGAGCATGGCGCGGTACCTGTTTGGGATCCAGGCATGGGCGGCAAAGCGTCAGCAGACGAAGGCGCCGCTTCGAACTCCCGAGCCGATGCGGCGGCGACGAAAAGTGCGGCGATCACGAAGAGAGCCGCCGCGAGGGCACTGGCAGAGCTGATCAGAGACATTGCAATCGTGATGTCGAAGAACTACGGCTTCGAGAGGAGGCTAGCCGAGGAGAAACTTAGGATGAGAGAGAAAAGAATTGGCTGGGAAGGAAAGAAGAAATGGAGCTGCAGGGAGGATGGTAGGGCGGCGAGGAATTGTGCGGGTTCCGTCGTTCAGGAATCGCCATTTATATGGCAAATGTGGGGGCGGTCCCACACTGCTCAACGCGTACAGCTGGATCGCTGACACGTGTACGCGCCGGTGGTTTTAACTTCTCGGGAAGAAGAGATCCCTCTGCGGGGACGTGCACGTTCTCGAACCCGCTAGGGGTTGAGATCCAGTGCATCCTTAGCTTTGGGATCTACTGCTCCTTCATTCTCTTTCATAAAAGATTACAATTATATTGCAATTTTAAAAATATTATTTATCATCTTAATCAATCAAAAATTATTAAAAAATTAATTGTTTTAAATAATACAATAATTTCATTTTTAGTAAAAATAAAACAATTATTAACAATATATAATTAATTATTTATTATAAATGATCATTTATAGTGTGAATGTCATAAAGTTAGAATTAACATATGTTTCAATACCTAACAAATTCATATTCCCAAACTTTTGATATTTCCACCATTTGATTTAATTCATATAGATTAATCTTAACTGTTGGATCAAGTCATATTTACTCTATATATACGGTGATATGTATGGAATTTGAGGATTTTGATGGTCATCTACTTGTGTTCCTTCTATCTTCTTTTGTTCTCTTCTCATCGAGCCACTTTATTTCGCCATCGTTATACGCTCGTCTTTGTTTCACCTCCAATCGACGTTTTCATGATCCATAACGCCTCTAATTGACTAGTTTCAAAACACGTTATCAACACGATTATTCTGTTAAGTAAAAAGGTTAGTCAAACTAGTAAGATAAATTTCATATAGCAAATATTGCGAAGCATGAATTTCTCCATTTTAACATTTCTGAGAAAAATTACTTGTTGTGGACTCTGGATGTGGAGATGCAGCTCGGTGCAAATGGCCTTGGTGAAACAATCAAAGGTGACAATCACACTTGCGCTCAAAATCGTGTCAGGACCCTAATATTTCTTCGCTATCACCTCCATGAGATTTTGAAGAATGAGTATCTCGCAGTGAAAGATCCTTTGGTGTTATGGAAAAATCTCAAGGAGTTGTATGATCACCTTCGACTGGTAATACTACCAAGAGCAAGATTCTAGTGATGTCATTTATGATTCCAATATAATAAATCAGTAAGTGAATATAACTCTTCCATGTTTAAAATAACATTACAATTAAAATTATGCGAAGACCTTATCACTGACACCAATATGATGGAAAAAACCTATTATACTTTCCATGCCTCAAACGTCATTCTACAACAACAATATCACGAGAAATTTTTTACAAAATACTATGAATCATTTTCTTGTATTCTTGTTGCTTAATAAAATAAAAAACTCTTAATGAAGAATCATGAATCCCGACCTACCGACGTGGCTTCATTCCTTGAAGCGAATGTGACTGCTTCTAATCAAGGTCGTGGAAAGAACCGATACAACTAAGGGCGAGGAAAGTCATCTGCACGAGGTGAACATATTCCAAATGAGAAGAGGAAAGAGCACAACCATAAGTGGTCCAATAATGAACCGCCACAACCAACGAGGGCAAAGAACGATGCAAGTGAATGTTTTCAATGTGGCATGAAGAAGAATTGGTCGCGTACCTTTTGTACAGTGAATAATTTTGTTGATCTTTATAAAAAAACTATCAAAGGGAAGGAAAAGAGCGCTAAAAAGAATTTTACTGACTAGACCTTGAAATATGATGATGATGTTATGAATTTTGATATTTCTGATTATTTTGTACACCCGGAAGGCATTGAGCATACAGATCATGCATGAATGCCCGTGGTGGAAATGAACTTTGGTTTTTATAATGTTTTTTAAATTAACATCGCATGTTTCATTTTGTTTCTTTTATTTCATTTCTTATATGTATGTTTTGTTTTCTTTAATAGAAATGGATGATATGAATTGATCCATTAGGAATAATTCCCACAATGAAGATATTTTCCTCATCGACAACACCACAATGCACACAATTCTTAAATATGAGAAATATTTTATCACTCTTAAAATGAGGAGTGCTCATGTAAGTACATTAACCGGTAGTGCATAATTAATCGATGGCTCTAAAAGAGAAAAAATATGGCTACCTGGTGGAACACAAATTACGATAAATAATGCTTTGTTTTCTCTCAAGTCTCGACATAATTTACTAAGTTTTAAAGACATATGTGATAATAGATATCATGTCAAGACTATGGATGAAGAAAGTGATGAATACCTCTATATAACATGCATTAATAATGGGCACAACTTGATTCAAGATAAGCTTTCAAGACTTCCATTTGGATTGTACGTTGTCAATATTTGTACAATCGAATCAAATATGGTAAACTATAAGTTTACCGACCATGATGCATTTATAGTGTGATATGACCATTTGGGTCATCCTGGATCAATAATGATGAAAATAATAATTAAATGTACGCATGGTCATTCATTGTTGATAAAAGGGTTCATACACCCCATGATTTCTCATTGTTCTCAAGGAAAATTAATTATAAGACCATCACCATCGAAGATTGAGACTGAATCCCCTATGTTTCTGGATTTAATTCATGGTGATATATGTGGACCAATTCACCCACCATGTGAACCATTTAGATATTTTACGCTCCTGATAGACACATCAACTAGATGATCCCATGTGTGTTTTTATCCACTTGCGACCTAGCGTTTATGAAATTACTTGCCCAAATAATAATGTTAAGGGCACGATTCCCAAATTATTCAATCAAGCATATTAGGCTTGATAATACTGGTGAGTATTCATCACATGCTTTTAATAATTATTGCATGTCACTGAGAATAAGTGTTGAACATCTTGTAGCTCATGTTTATACCCAAAATGGTATAGCTGAATCATTTATAAAACAATCACAACTTATCGCGAGACCATTACTAATGAAAACTAAATTGCCCAGTTCGGTATGGGGATATGCAATTTTTCTTGAAGCAACACTACTTCAAATAAGACAATCAAGTTATCATGATTATTCCCCTTTGCAATTAGCTTGTGGCCATGAACCAAATATTTCACACTTAAGGACATTTGGCTGTTCTATATACGTGCCTATAGCATCCCCGCAATGAACAAAAATGGGACTGTAAAGAAGATTGGGGATATATGTTGGTTTTGAATCTCCCTTGATCATTAAATATTGTGAGATTATGTGTCACGACCCGACCTATCGAGGTCTGACCTGTGACTACCCCAAGCCCACCTCCAATAGGCTAGAGGCTGGTGAGCAACGACTAGTCGATATGTCCCACAAATGGGATACATTAGCCTAAAGTACCTGCACACACACACACACACATCTCCAAGCCTAACCAAAGATGAAATAAAAAACAACTGAAACCAATGCATGTATATATCTAAGATCCCAAAATAGAGTACAATAGTAAAGTACTGAAAGCGAAAACGGGGCCAAACACACGCCTAACCAATAACTGTAAAGAGTCCAACCTGCTCCAAGAGTAAGGACTAAAGTCAAATGCAAGCTCCTGATAAACACCTTAGTCTTTCAAGCTCCAACTATGCTCCACTCGCTCTCTGTCCTCCTAGGACACCGTCAAATGAGTTGTTTCCTGCATAATACATGACACGTGCGGATAAAGCCCATGCAAGGGTGAGTATAACAATACCCAGCAAGATACCCCGAAAACACTAAATGTGAAGCACTAAGTATAGTCATCTCAATACAAGATATAACAATCAATGTATAATAGAAACACCCATATATACTCAGGAAAAACACCATGCCACCAGGCGGTCATAACAAAACGCTAGCAACATGATTCTTCTCGAAGCAATGCTCATTATAGGAGAACCCACTCCATGAGCCATGCTATCACCGAATACACTTGACGAAGAGGTCTAGATCACTGGGCCCTACCCAAGAAAAATCACTGGTCTAATGACACCCTGATACTCAGAAAGGGGGTCACACCCATAATTGTTGGGGGACATTACAAACCCAATATAGTTCAACCTGCTATGTAGGGGATCATATGCCAAAGATACCAAAAACCCTATCGATACTGCATACTAGATGGAGGATCAACACCTCACTTAGGGAGGTCACACCGATTCCACAAACCCACCTAGGGAACAAAGATGACATAGGATCATACTCGAGTCTCACAGAGGGACACCATGACTCTATATGAGACTCGAACTCTAGAGGGGATCACAATCCTATGATGTGGATGTAATTCCGCATTGTACCCTTGAGGGAATGGACCAAGGGAGCACACTCAACTAAGACTGGTCCAAACTAAGGAAACAAAGAGCTATAAACACTCTTAAAGGTGGTACATAGTGTATACTAGGGGTACATGACATGTCCAGTTATCCCCAAGTCCGCTGGTGTGATAAATCCTCACACGACATGTAAGTTTCAAAATACACGGTGTGTAGAAGAAGAACATGGCATGAAAAGACACACAACACCCTGCCCATGTCTTCTAGCCATGTTTGTATACTAGCCTGCCCATGTACTAACCCGTGTACAAGTGGTCGTGTCTGTGCCTGAGTACGCGGTGTGCCACTGACCATGTACTTCTACCCGTGTCTGTGTACTTTCCGAAGTACATGTTGAGCCATCACGTAGGGGTCACATGACATGCGATTGAGTCACACAACATGTGATACTAAACTTCATCCTGAACCCTAGTCGCCACTAAGAGGGCCCCACACCGTTATGTAATCCTGAAATACATGCTGTGTTGCTCAGGATTTTCTAGAAACCCTAGTTCTCCACCATGTCATCCTCCACATCATCAGAGACACTTCCCTCACTAAAAATTGTAGATCTAGGTTCGGAAAAGCCTCACGTCGCTGGATATCATAGATCCAAGCTTCAAATTTTATTGGGAATTGTCCATTCACACTATCTATATCTGCACTGTGCGTCGCTCAGGAAAAACCAAAAACACCCAATTCAGTCTCATTCTCCCCTAATACATCCATCGTCTTCATTAATTCTTGAACCACAATCACCATCACGTTGCGTTCCATACCTGCAGTTTCGATCCATTACACTGAAGAACGATTGCACAATGATCAGAAAATAGGTATTGGTCGAACCATTGGCCAAAAGAAATACCAACAATGAAGGAATGAAGAAATAGGTGAAAAAACCATAAGCCATAAAATGTGAGGATTTAAGCTCGTCCGTTGTTCATTTGGACTCGATTCATTGTCATAGAAGAAGACGAATGAAGAGGAATAAATCACTACAAATATATAAAATTCCATCAATTTAATTATATTAATGATGCGCATATCAATTCAGTTCATGGAATTGATCCATGTTCGTCCAGAATTAAAGAATAGGATGAAAAACACAAAATCAAACATCCTACCTGGAGTTTGGATCGATCTTTAACAAAGAATGGTTGTGTTTCCATCGTTGATGAGATCCACAACCTCCATTGGCACAACGATCCACATTTTGGTCCTGATCCACTATCATTCACCAAGAAAGTTATCCTCCATTGGTCTCTAGGTCTCCAAGGTTTAGCGGCCAACCCTGAGAAAAACCTATAACTGCCTAATTATTGAGGAAAAATTATCTCCATCAAAACAAATAAAACAAATTAATTAATTAATTAATTTTATTTATTTACGTCTGTAATGACCTTTTCACAAATGGCCCACGCTGACAAAGATTATGTCGTGCCTAGGGTAAAACCCACATTCTAAACTCAACAATACCCTCATATTTCTTATTTGGCCCCCCATTCGGGTGTTATTCTACTTTTTCAAGAAAAATGTATGCATGTGATATTTAATATATTTAATATAATTCAAACATTTATTCTGATCACACCGAGCCTTGGAATCTCACACTGTCTCAGCATATGGTCTCTAAAATAATCCATATAACATCCAATAATAATACATGAAAAATCTGAGTCATTACATTCTCCCCACCTCAGGGCGTTTTCTTCCTGAAAAGAGAAAAAACTACTCAAAAATATGAGGGTATCAGGATCACATCTGGGTCTCCCACTCCCAGGTGCTCTCTAAAATAATCTCATGCTACCATCAGACACACACTAGGGGAATCGATCACCCACGATGGATCCTCTCTTTCCAATCCTCAATCTCCACTGGGTACTCAACAAAGGTAGCTCCATCATTAATGTCTAGATCACCTCGGTCAATAACATGTGATGGGTCATTCATGTACCTCCTTGATTGCAACACGTGGAAGATGTTTTGTACTTGGTCCAACTGTGGTGGTAGATCCAAGCGGTACGCCAGCTTTCCAACTCTATGTAGCATCTGGAAGGGACCAATGAATCTCAAAGATAACTTGTCACTATGACCAAATCTCCTCAATCCACGTTGAGGTGAGACCCTCATGAACACATCGTATCCCCCATAAAAATACAAAGGTCTCCGTCATTGGTCCACATAAGACTTCTGACAACTCTGTGCAGTCCTCATTCACTCTTGGATGATTTGCACCTTCTCTGTAGTAGCTCGCACCAATTCCGAGCCCATGAGTGCGGACTCGCCTAGATCAGTTCAAAAAAGTGGTGAACAATAGGGTCACCCATACAAATCCTCAAATGATTCCATACCAATTTGTGGAATGGTAGTTTTTGTTGTACAGAAACTTCACCAAGGGTAGGTGATCCTTCCAACTATGACCAAAATCCAACATGCAATCCCACAACATGTTCTCTAAGACCTAAATGGCCTGCTCTATCTGGTCATCAATATAAAGGTGAAACTCCGTACTCAAGCGTAACTGATTCCTAGAGGCCTATTTCAAACCTCTCCATAACCAATATGTAAAGCGGGCATTACAGTTAGAAACAATCTTTGAGGGAACTCCATGGAGTCAGACTATCTCCTGCACGTAGAGGCGTCCCAAACTCTCTACCTAACTCTGCTCTTGAATAGCTAAGAAGTGGGTCGACTTGGTAAGTTAGTCTATGATCACCTAGATATAATCTTGTCCTTTAGACATACATGGTAACCCTATCATGAAGTCTATGGAAATCCCTTCCCACTTTCAGTCTAGCACCTCAAGGGGTTGAGTTAAACCCGTTGGAACTTGGTTCTCAGCCTTCACCTGCTGAAAAGAGAGGCATCAAGATACAAACTATGCAACTCCCTTCTTTATGCTTGGTCACCTAAACTGATGTCGGAGGTCCTAGTACATCTTTTCAACACCTAGATGTACCGCCAAAGGGGATGTATGAAACTCTTGTATCACCTCCTCCTGTAACGCCAAAGGTACCATTGTCTGTCCTCTGAAAAGGAAAATGTTCTACACACCTTTAGAATATCCCTTAGAAGTATGTACAATGGATATCAGAGTAAGTAAGGTCTCATAGTCGGTATCTCCTCACTGAGCATCCCCAAAAAACTATAAAATGGGTGGGGGTAACAACAATCGACTGGAGATATGAAGCACCATCCTTGTCCACTAAGGACAACTGTAATGAGCCTAACTGCTCTGACACCTCAACCAACAAATGAGAATAAGATATCCTATTGAGAGAATTTCCACCATGTTCCCCTTCCCAGGATTATAGAAAATCTCAAAGTCATAGTCCTGGAGGAACTCTAGCCATAACCGCTGCCTCAAGTTAAGATCCTTCTGCAAGAAGATATATTTGAGATTTTAGTGGTTAGAGTAAATGATAAACCGCTCTCCCATTAGGTAGTGTCACCACATATTCATTGCGAAGACTAATGTTTCTAACTCAAGATCATAGATGATGTAGTTCTACTAATGTTTTCTCAACTAACGTGAACCATATGCAATAGCTTCCTGCCTTTGTATCAGAATAAAACCAATTCCGGTCCCTGATGTATCGAAAAACACTATGTACTTGGAAACCCCCAATGGAAATCTCAATATAGGAGCACTCTTGAACCTCTATCTTAGATTTTGAAATCAATTATGGAACCTTTTCATCTACATGAAAGGATGACCCTTCTAGGTCAAGGCTGTCAAGGGTGCTACCACTCTGGAGAAATCAGGTACAAACCTTCGATAATACCCTGTCAACCCAAAGAAACTTCGCACCTCGATGATACTCTTGGGTGGATCCCAAGAAAGTAGTGCACTAACCTTTTCTGAGTCTACTGCTACTCCAGCCTCTGAGATGACATGTCCTAGAAAATGGACCTCTCAAATCTAAAACTGACACTTAAAGTGCTTCCCATAAATATGGTGTTCTCAAAGTGTATCCAGGACCATCTTCAAGTGAATCACGTGCTCCTCCTCAGACACTGAATACACCAGGATGTCATCGATGAAGACAACCAGGAACCGGTCTAAGAATGGCTAAAATATATGGTTCATGAGTCTCATGAAAACTGCTGGGGAATTCATTACACCAAACAACATCACCAAGTTCTCATAGTGACCATAGAGACATCTGAATGTCATCTTTAGTATAACCTCACCCCATACTTATAGTTGGTGATAGTTTTATCCGAGGTCAATCTTCGAGAACCATCGTGACCCTCTCAATTGATAAAATAGGTCATAGATCCTCAGTAGTGGGTACTTATTCTTCATGGTCACCTAATTCAAGCATCGATAATCCACAAAAAACTCAAACTCCCATCCACTTTCTTGGTGAACAACACTAGGGCTACCCCAGGGGAAACACTAGGTCTCACAAAGCCCTTCTCCTGTAAGTCCTCTAACTACACCCTCAGCTCCTGAAGCTCTACGGGAGCCATCTGATATGTTGGTGCAGATATCAGTGCCGTCCATGGATGAAATTCAATGAAGAAGTATAGCTCTCAGTGGGGATGTAAACCTACTACAACCTCAGGAAAGACATATTCATACTCCACCACCACCGCATGAAACTGATAGCCCAAAGCATGCACTGCTCCAAGAGTCATGCTAGCCAACTCATGAGTAATTGGCTGCACTCTCCTATGTCTGATCTTGTCTTTCTCTGCCAAGGTTTACTTTTCACCCATAAAGGAAAACATCATTCTGTCACTATAGACACACTACATCCTCCATATAAAATAGTCAATCTGGGCATGAACTGTGGATAGACATTTCATACATAATATGACATCATAAGACCTCATTGATGCTATAATTATATCCCATAAAACTCTCACCTCTAAGAATTATATTTCACTATCAGTATAAGTGTGCAATCTCTAAGTCACCACCTATCAGAGTCTCAAACTGAAAGGGTCGAGCCAATGGATCAATTTAAATCTATAAGTCTCAAACCAGATAAATGGAAAGGAAGGAATGACTCACACCTGTGTCTATCAATACTGTAGCTAAAGTAGAAAGACATAGATTGTACCTCATATCATCTCTTGATCCACAAGTTTACAGGCCTCTATATCCAATATCTAGCCTCGTCCCTACCCACCAGATCCCTGAGCCTAGTGCGGACCACTTGGGGGTGGTGGTGAAAATAGGTTGAACCTAATACCAACTCTTGGTTCCCCTCCTCCCCCTTTGAAATGTCCACTGCCCTTCCGACCACCCTTATTTTTTTCCTTTTTCTCTATCTCGGTGGTCCCTCGACTATCGCACGATCAACTGTATAATGGGCTAGACAATCCTGAGTTAGATTTTCCCAACCGTCACAAGAGAAACACCACCTCTACCTTGTATGATTCAATCCACCCTGAGATCCACGCACCACTGACCCTATGTCCTAAGATCGCTTCCTAAAGCATCTTACATGCTTAGATACCTATGACTGTCATTGGCTTCTTGCTTCCAAGGTCTCAGCTATTGGGTGCCCACTACTAGCACCCACTGTCGGTGCCTGCTATTCCAGAAATCTATCCACCACCAAGGCTCACTCAAGAACCCCATTATAGGTGGTAATGAAAAGGGATACCACTGAATACCTGATGTTATGATGTAAGCACTGCTCAAAGGTTCATGCTCTATAGAACGGATCCCAAACCATATCCATGGAGTAACACGAGAGATTAGTAAATATCACAGAATACTCTTCCATGGTCAAACTGCCCTACTACAAATGAAAAATCACATGTATGCATACCAATCACAAAATGGCCAGATAAAACTATTCCCTGAAGAGATGGTCAAAGTATGACCAAGAGATATCTATCTCATCGTGTGACTACATCACTAATCTTCACCATCACCCAACAGATTCTTGAAGAATACTCTCCGTAAGGACCTCCATCTAATCTGTAGGTGTCATCATAAGGAGGAAAACATGAGTGACCACCTCTAGCCAGTTATTAGCCACCTGGGGGTCTAGATCACCCTGAAACATGAGAGGTCGCTACCTTTGAAACTTGTGTCACACACTCAACCTGTGTGAATCCTCAGCTGGTACTATTAGAACTGAATATTGCTCAATGGGTAGTGTTATAGCTGGTAAACAACCTTTAGGTGCTATCCCCAGTACAAGACCCTATACTATTTCCTCATCACTAGGAAGATTATCTTGATGATCATGTAGTGGAATCCTGGCTGGTTGTCTACGCGGAGGCTGTTGGGCGCCTTCCTAGTTGGTGCATCACGTAACGCCTTCTCAAATGTTTCCCACGTAGTTTCTCTATTAATGAGGTGTTTTAATGCGGGTCAATACCACTTGAATTAATTCATTTGGAGACGTGTTTTTTGACATGGCGACACATCTTCACGTGGATTGTTTTTCTATAAAAGGATCCAGTGACAAGAATTTTATAGGATATCCACAATATCAAGAGCAGAGCCAATTTATTGATCGCCTTTCATCGACGATCATTTTTCCTCTGCATTGGAGAGTATTTCTTTTAAGATCCCTTTTATTTTTGGGGAGTCTCTACCATGTACTTATTCATTTTAGTGGATTCCTCTTTCTGGACTAGGTCCCGTGGTTTTTCACTTTTTTGGGTTTTCCACATAAAAATTTCTAGTGTCAACTTTTACATTTTTCACATTTACTTTTGGTCACTGCGCATCCACATTAGTGCTACAGACTTTTATTTGGAGGGAAAGATTTTATTTCTGCTGCGCATTCGCTTTTCAATTGTTTGTGCGTTCGTCGCTTTCCCGTCTTTCCCAACATATGGTATCAGAGGGTTTAGTTCTTTTTTTAATATTTATTATGGAGGCCAATTACAGTCGGATGATTTTTTTGAATGGTACCAACTACCATATGTGGTGACTTAAAATAAAGGATCTTCTTTTTGTCAAGCGAATGCAACTTCTAGTGTTTAGTACCCAGAAGCCATAGAGGATGTCAGACGAAGTATGGGCGTTCGAGCATGAGATGCTTTGTGGATTCATTCGCCAATGAGTCGAAGACAATGTGATGAACCACATTGTCAACATCTCTCATGCCAGAACTTTGTGGGAGAAGCTTGAGACGACCTACGCTTCTAAGACGGGAAACAACAAATTGTTTCTTCTCAAGAAAATTATGAACTTGAGGTACAAATAAGGTACGTCTATTTTTGATTATTTAAGTGAATATCAAGGATGTTTTGATCAGTTGTCTAGAGTGGGTATTAATTTTGAAGATGAGGTTTTAGCTCTTTTGCTGCTTAACACTTTACCCGATTCGTGGGAGAATTTACGTGTTACTATAACTGGTTCTGCTCCTAATGGTGCTATGACATTTAGTTTTGTCAAGTCTACTATTTTAAATGAAGAGGTCAGGAGATGCACTCAAGAGAAATCTTCTTCAGAGCTTTTAGTCACATAGAACAGGGGTAGAGTCCAGGACTGGGGGCAGAGCAGTCAAGGTAAGAGTAGAGGCAGAAGCAAATCCAGACCGAAGCAGAGAGATTTTGAATGTCATCATTGTAGTAAGAAGGGGCATGTTAATAAATTTTTTTATCAGTTGAGAAGAAAGAATATAATGAAGGAAAACCCAAAGAAGAAAAATGGAGATGGGGATGATCATGTTGTCGTTGCTACAGGGGGTGATATTTTTATTGTTTATGATTCCATTAACATTTCTTCTGATGATTCTTACTGGGTTGTTGACAGTGGTGCCTATTTTCACGTGACATCGAAGAAGGAGTTCTTTACATCTTATATCCCAGGTAATTTTGGAATTTTGAAGATGGGAAATGATGGTCATGCTGACGTTGTAGGCATCGAGACTATTTGTTTAAAGACCAGAACAGGAAGTAAGCTGATTTTGAAGAATGTTCGACATGCACTTGAGGTTCACTTGAATCTCATTTCTACTAGTGTTCTTGACGATGAAGGGTTTATAAGTACTTTTGGTGATTTAAAATGGAATCTTTCCAAGGAATCTTTGATTGTGGCTCGAGGGAAGAAGCAATTAGGTTTTTACTGGACTAGAGCTTCTGTTTCTTGTGATACTGCTTGCGTTGTTGAGTGCAGTGTTTCGTCCAAGTTGTGGCATAAGAGGCTCAGTCACATCAGTGAGAAAGGTATTGGTTGTTCGGACAAGAGAAATCTTCTTCTAGATTTGAAGAGTGCCAAATTGGACACATGTGATCATTGTATGGCTGGAAAACAGAGCAGAGTGAGTTTCAAAAGTCATCCTCCACACAGGAAGTCACAGGTACTTGAATTGGTATATTCTGACGTTTGTGGTCCTTTGAAATCTAATACCTTTAGTAGCAGTCTTTATTTTGTTACATTTATTGATGACTACTCACAAAAGCTCTAGGTTTATGTTTTGAATGCCAAAAGTCAGGTGCTCAGTGTTTTTAAGCAATTTCATGTTTCTGCTGAGAGGGAATCAAGTAAGAAATTGAAATGTATTCGCACTAAAAATGGAGGAGAGTATTGTGGTACTTTTGATCAGTATTGCAAGCAGGAAGGTATTCAGCATCAGAAGATGCCACCCAAGACACCTCAGCTGAATGGTGTAGCCGAGAGGATGAACATGACTTTTCTGGAAAGAGTTCATTGTTTGCTTTCAAAAGCAAAATTTCCTGGACATTTTTGGGGTGAGTCTTTACTTACTGCTGCTTATATTATCAATTTGTCACCTAATGTTTCTTTGAAGACAGACACTCCCGGCAAGTTTTGGTATGGCAAAGAGATTAAGTACGATCACTTGCATGTTTTTGGTTGCAATGCTTTTGTTCATGTTCCTAGAGATGAGAGATCCAAGATGGATGGTAAGACATGCCAGTGTAATTTTATTGGCTGTGGACACGATGAGTTTGGGTATAGATTCTATGATCTTGTTTTGATGAAACTTTTCAGAAGCCGCGATGCAGTGTTTAAGGAGGATCAGACTATTGCAAACATTGATAAGGGAGAAAAAGATGCTTCTCCAACTTTTGATGGTTTTGTCAGTCTTGAGCCAGGTTCTGATTCACATTTACCTCATATTGTTGATTCTGATGATCATGTTGATGTACAAAATGATGCTCAAGGTGAACAGGTTGGAGTTGATGTTTCCGATGCACCTTTTGTTTCTGATGATCCGGTTCTAGGGGTTATTAATGAACCCGTAGTTCCACTCTGGAGGTCATCTCAACATCGCACCACTTCTACTCGATGTTCACCAGATGAGTATGTGCTCCTCGCTGAAGGGGGATAACCATAATCGTTTGTTGAGGCAATGGAGAGTGAACAGAAAGACAGATGGGTTGCGGAAATGGATGATGAGATGACATCATTGCATGATAACCACACTTCTGAGCGGGTGAAGTTACCGATAGGGAAGATAACTTTGCAAAATCGGTGGATTTATCGGATTAAAAATAAAGAATCCAGTTCTGTTCCACGATACAAGGCTAGGTTAGTTGTCGAAGGCTTCCTCCAGAAGAAAGGTATTGATTTTGATGAGATTTTCTCACCTGTTGTCAAAATGTCTTCCATTCGGGTTGTTCTTGGTTTGACTGCTAGTTTAGATCTGTAGATTGAGCAGATGGATGTGAAGACATCTTTCCTCCATGGATATTTAGAGGAGAAGATTTATATGGAGCATCCAGAGGGTTTTTTTGAAACAGGTAAAGAAAATCACGTCTGGAGGTTGAATAAGAGTTTGTATGGTTTGAAACAAGCTCCGAGGCAGTGGTATAAGAAGTTTGAATATGTCATTTCTCATCAGGGTTTCAGGAAGACATCTTCTGATCATTGTGTTTTTTTCAGAGATTTACTGATGATGATTTTATTATACTATTGATTTATGTTGATGATATTCTCATTGTTGGCCATGATACTTCTAGAATTGACAGATTAAAGAAGGATCTTTGTCAGTCTTTTGCGATGAAAGACTTGGGGCCAGCATGATAGATTCTTGGCATGATGATCTCCCATGACAGGAAGGCCAAGAAATTATGGTTATCTTAGGAGAGATACATTGAGAAGTTTCTTTAGAGATTTTCTATGGATAGAGTTAAATTGGTTAGTACTCCTATTGCTTTACATTTTAAGCTCAACACCAATCAGTCACCTTCTACTAATGAAGAGAGATAAGAGATGCAACACATACCTTATTCATCTGTCGCTGGCTGTTTGATGTATGCAATGGTATGTACTAGACCTAATATAGCTCATGCAGTTGGTGTGGTCAGTCGTTTTCTGTCAAATCTAGGTAGAGAGCATTGGAGAGCAGTGAAGTATATTTTTCGTTATCTTTGTGGTACTTCTGATCTGATATTGTGTTTTGGAAAAGGGGAACCTATGCTTTGTGGCTTTACAGATTCAGATATGGTAGGAGATATCAACTCGAGGAAGTCTACTTCAGGCTATTTGATCACTTTTGCAGGGGGAGATGTATCTTGACAGTCTAGATTGCAGAGATGTGTTGCTTTATCTACCATAGAGTCGGAGTTTATTACCGCTACTAAGGAGTGCAAAGAATTGTTGTGGATGAAAACATTTATTTGAGAGCTCAATTTAAATCAGGTCAGGTATGTTTTATTTTGTGATAGTCAGAGTGCTATTTGTTTGGGAAAGAATTCTACTTTTCATGGCAAGTCGAAACATATCGATGTTTGATATCATTGGATTCACAACATCCTTGATTTGAGACAGTTAGAGCTTGAGAAGATCCACACTGATAAAAATGGGTCAGACATGTTGACCAAGAGTTTACCCAGTGGAAAATTTGAGACTTTCCAACAGATTGTAGGGTTGGCGGTGATCGCCACTTGAGTCAGAGGGGGAGTTTGTTGGGTGCCTTCCTGGTTGGCGCACCGCGTAACACCTCCTCAAATAGTGCCCACGTGATTTCTCTATTAATGAGGTGTTTCTAATGCAGGTCAAGACCGCGTGAATTAATTCATGTGGAGACGTGTTTTTTGACATGGCAACACATCTTCATGCGGATTGATTTTCTATAAAAGGAGGAAGTGACAAGAATTTTATAGGATATCCACAATATCAAGAGCAGAGCCAATTTGGTGATCTCCTTTCATCAAAGATCATTTTTCCTCTGCATTGGAGAGTATTACTTTTGAGATCCCTTTTATTTTTGGGGAGTCTCTACCATGTACTTATTCATTTTAGTGGATTCCTCTTTCTGGACTAGGTCCCGTGGTTTTTCCCTTTTTGGGTTTTCCACATAAAAATTTCCGGTGTCAACTTTTTACATTCTGTGCATTTACTTTTGGTCGCTGCACATCCACATTAGTTCTACATAATTTTATTTGGAGGGAAAGATTTTATTTTCGTTGTGCGTTCTCTTTTTAATTTTTTGTGCGTTCATCGCTTTCCCAACTTTCCCAACATAGGCATCTTGAAATAAAACAAGATGTACCGTAGTCAAATGATTATATTTGGTGAGCAGACTCAAGGACATGGAAAATAAAACCCATTCATCTATGATTAATATACCAAAAAATTTCCCTACAACCAATGTTTACATGTACAGAGTTGTAAGGCAGGTGATCAGAGCCTTGGTGTATGGATATGTCAGCCGCCACATTAACAATAGAGGCCCTGTCCTAAAAGCCAAACTCGAAATAATAAACACTGTTTCCCCAAACCAAACTCACCCAATCTAGTCCTAAGGTATAACTAACTGCTTTGACACCACTCTATCATGAAACAACCCTCCAAGGTCTGACCCGTGACTACCACAAGCCCACCTCTAATAGGCTAGGGGCTGGTGATCAGTGCTGTGTAGGCATATCTCAAAAATGGATGACATTAACCTAAAGTACCTATACACAATAAAAGATCTCCAAGACCACAAAAATCTAAAATAAAAAACAACTAAAACCAATGAATGCATAAATCTAAGTTCCAACAATGGAGCACGACAGTAAAGTAATAAAAGGGAAAAAGGGTCCAATTACAAGCCCGCCCAATAACTATAAAGAGTCAAGCCTACTCTAAGAGAGAGGAATGAAGTTAAATGCAAGATCCCGATAAACACCTAAGTCTTTCCAGATCCATATATGCTCCACCCACTCCCTATCCTATTAGGAAACCATTAAATGGGTCGTCGCCTGCATAAGATATGACATGTGTGGGAAAATCCCATGCAGGGGTGAGTATAACAATACCCAATAGGACACCCCGAAAACACTAAAAACTAACCACCAAGTATATTAATCTCAATATAATATATTACATTCAATGTATAATAAAAACATCCATATATACTCAAAAAAGACACCACGCCACTAGGTGGTCATAACCAACTACCAGCCACATGATTCTGCTCAAAATAATGATCATTCTAAGAGAACCTAGTCCATGAGACATACTATCATTGAATAAACTTGATGAATAGGCCTATATCATTGGGTCCTACCTAAGAAATATCAATGGTCTAAGAATACCCTGATACTCAGAAAGGGGGTCATTCCCAAAATCACTAGGGGCACCACAAACCCAATCTGAATCATCCCGCTACATAGGGGATCATATGCCAACAATACCATAAACCATAATGATACAACTTGCTAGATATAGGATCAATTATCTACTCAGGGAGGTCACACCGATTACACAAACCCCACCTAGAGAATAAAGATAATAGAAGATTTCACTCCAGTCTCATGGAGGGACACCAAAACTCTATCCGAGACTCAACCTACAGAGGGGATCAAAATCATATGGTATAGATGTAAAGTCACACTATAACCTTAAGGGAATGAACCGAGTGAACACACTTAAAAAATACTGGTCCAAACTAAGGAAACTTAGATCTAAAAAAACTCTTAAAGGGGCTACACAGTGTGTAATAGGGGTACATGGCATGTCTAACTATACCCAAGTCTATCCATGTGGTAAAGCCTCACACGACATGTATGTCTCAAAATAAATGACGTGTAAAAGAAGAACATGGTGTGTAGAGAAATATGTTACCCTACCCATGCTGCCTGTCCATGTCCGTGTACTAGTCTGCCTGTGTAATAACTTGTGTACAAGTGGTCTTGTCTGTGTCTGGGTACATGACATTCAAATGGCTGTGCAATCCTACCCGTGTCTATGTACTTTATGAAATACATGTTGATCCATCACATAGGGGTCACACAACATGTGACCATGTTACATTATGTATGATACTTAACTTTATCCCAAACCCTAGATTCCACTAAGAGGGCCCACATGATGTTTTAATCCTGAAATACACACTATGTTTCTCAGGATCTAGAAACCCTAGTTCTTTTTTGTATCATCTTCCTCATCACCGGAGCCACCGCCCTCACCAGAAACTATAGATCTAGGGTTGGTCAAGCCTCACGTCATCAAAGATCATATACATGGGCTTCAAATTCACTTGGGAATCACCCATTTGCACCATCCATAGTCGCTCCATGCATCGCTTGGAAAAAATGCAGAACACTCGATTTGTTCTCATTATCCTTCAATCCTCCCATTTTCATTTTTTATTCTTGAACTAAAACCACCATCACATGTCGTATGCATGGTTTCGATCCATTGAACCGAAGAACAATCGAACAACGATCGAAAACCGGGTATTGGTCAAACCATTGTCCAAAAGAAATACCAACGATGAAAGAATGAAAAAATAAGGGAGAAATCCATATGCCATAAAATGCATGGAATGAACCCCGGTTGTTGTTCATTTGGCCTCAATTAATTTTTGAATAAGAATATGAATGAAGAGGAATAAATCACTATGAAAATATAAAATTCCATCAATTTAATTCTACCGAGGATGCATGTATCAATTCTAATCATGGAATTGATCCGCATTCATCCAAAATTAAATAACGGGATAAAAAACTCAGAATGAAACATCCTACCTAGAGTTTGGATCTATATTTTGATGAATAACGGTTGTGTTGCCATTGTTTATGAGATCCACGAACTCTATCGATGCAACAATCCATGATATGGTCTCGATCCACTATCATTTTTCAAGAAAGCTATCCTCCAATGGTCTCTATGTCTCCAAGGTTTAATGGACAATCCTAGGAAAAAACCTATAACCATGTACTTATAGGGGAGAAAAATCACTGCATTAAAATAAAACAAACAAACAAACAAACAAATTTATTTTATTTATTTAAGCCCATGATGACTTTTTCACAAATGGACCGTGATGACAAAGTATATGTTGCACCTAGGGTAATACCCACATTCTGAACTTAATGGTGCCCTATGATTTTTGATCTAGACCCCCATTCAAGAGTTATTCCACTTTTTTAGGAAAACTATGTGAGCATGATATTTAATATATTTAATATATTTAATATATTTCAAACATTTATTCTAGGCACATCAAACCTTATAATATCACACCGTCTTAGCACTTGGTCTTGAAAATAATTCATATAATATCCAAAAAATAATACATGGAAAATATGAGTCATTGCATTATGATAGGAGATGTCTTCACAAAAATATTTTCTGATTTTTATTTTTATGAAAGGTTATCCCCAACATTAAAAGCATAAAATCAATCGACTTAAAAAGAAATATCATGGAAGATAACTTCATTTTTACATCTCTATCATCATACAAATATGAGTGAACTTGAAGTTCAAAAGATAATTAATTTGAAAAAATTATAAAATCAATTTTCTAATGAAATAAATGATTCAAAACAGGTTACAAAATCATTTATACTTTCTTTGAATGAACCAGTAAGAATAGATGTCCCTGAACGAAAATCTACTGGTATTACCAACAAAGATTCTAATTCACACCTGAAGCATGGGGTACCACTTGATTCAAAAGATAAAAATCATCATAAAAGAAAAGTTAAACAACCTACATTGGTTGAAGATATAAATGAACCCAAAGAGAATGTAAATGTACCAGAAGTATATGATCATGATCGAGAGAAAATTTCAATAAACTTCACCAACACTGGAAGATTTTGGAACCAAGTGGAGACCACTATTGATAACACATTTTCATTAAATGTAGCCCTTGAAATTATGGATGAGGATCAATAATCTAAATAGGATAATTAATGTTGTGAAATACTAGATTGGGATCAATGGAAATTCACAATACAGTCTGATCATGGATCACTTTATAAATGTGGGGTTTTTTGGGTTGATTGTAAAAACCCCTAAAGGGATAAATCCTGTTGGATATAAATGGGTATTTGTTAGAGAAATAAATGAAAATAATGAATTAATGGGATATAAATCACAACTAGTTTCTCAAGGGTTCTCACAAAAACCCAGGATTAATTATGAAGAAACATACTCTCATGTAATGGATGTTAACCATTTGGTATCTCATGATGTTTTTTGTACATGAGAAACTTGAATTATGCTTGGTGGATTTTGTGACTAGGTATCTTAATAGTGATAATAATATTGATATTTGTTTGAAAATCCCATCAGGTAAATCATGTCGAACTTGGTTTAGTTAGAATTGTCATCGTCAATTCATTTCTAGGGAGTCCGAGTCCTAGCATGCTTGTCCTAATCACCCGCTAACAACTCAGGATCACATGTCCTTTAAATCAATCAATTAATCATTGGAAAATCATTCATTTAAATTAAATTCATCATTCACAGTTCAAATGCCCAATTTTAAGTTTCAACATACCATTCCAATTTCAAAACCAAATAAAATGTTTTCATCAAATTCATGATTTTCAAAATTACCTTTCATTTAAATCCATTTTATAAAGAATCAACATAAAATCATTTCATCAAATTATTTATCAATTCAATACATATTTCTCAAAAACCAATCAATTTATCAAAACATTTGAAAAAGGCATTTATTTCCCAAATCCATTCCATTTGAAATCAAACATAAAATATAACCAATTCAAGGGAATCAATTGAAAATTCATTTCAAATCAATAAAATCAAGGATTCAAGTGTAGGTAAAAGACTTACAGAACCACCTACCTTTAGTTTACATGATCAAATGATCAATCACCTGAAGCAGGAACCACTAGTGGAGAATTGAAGGTGATGAGGATAAAATAAGAAAATCTATAATTACAATCCATTAAATCATAGTTTGAATCCACCAACAACATGAGGATCCACCACTGCCTAAGAAGGTGAGAGAAGAATAAGGGAGTATTCCGAATGATGGAAGTTTCACTCACTGGAGGGAGATCAATCACATCTACTAATGCTTCAATCCAAGAAGATATGAGGTTGAAGGATTCAAATCACCTCTTGAGAGCCTCCAAAAGAAAAATATTCGATTTGGGTAGAATTATAGGAGATTAGAATTTAAAACGGGGGGTTCAGGATTTTAATTAAAATTTTCAAGGGAGGTTAGGCTACACAGTTGGTAGTAACTGTACACCTAATCGTTTTCCCTCACTGGTCTTCTGGAGAGGCTGCACAGTTTGACCGAATGATTATAAAAATCATATTCCAACTATGAAAACCCACTCAGTCCAAGTACACATAGTTTAGAGGGGAGGCCCTTTCACTAATTGTGTGCCACCCTCTAGAGCCACCAAATGAGGCACACAACTTTTTGAGATGAACCGCATAGTTTTCCCTAACCATGTTGCAACCATGTATAGCCTCAAAACAATCAATATTCTCTAAAAAAATCTAACAATGTATCAAAACAAGACCTAGAAAAAATATGATCAGAACAAGGGGCTAGAAGTACCTGAAATCTTGTAATGGGATGTTACAACCTCCCCACCATAAAAAATTTCTACCCCCCCAAAGACTATGAATAAATCTCCATATTAAAGAGATGAGGCCACTGATATCTCATAAGTTCCTTACAATCCCATGTATCATAATAATTAGAACCATGTTTCCAAAGTACATGAACTAAAGGTATAGATTTTCCATGAAGAAAATTCATCCCAAAATTAGAAATCTAAACTGGCTGCTTAGTCATGTATAAATGCGGTTCCATATCAAGTTCTTCCAAGATCAAGACATGAGATGGGTTAGAGAGATAACTCCCAAGTTGAGAAACATGAAATGAATTATGAATAAATGTCAAATGTGGTGGTAAATCCAAATAGAATTACACCTTTCCAATCAGACCAATAACCTCAAATTCCCCCACATATGTCAGTGCTAACTATCCTTGTTTTCCAAGCTTTCGATGACCCAACCATTGTGAAACTCTCAAAAACTATTATAATCCTATAGATCATAACACCCTGGTGGGATTGAATCATGGTATAGGAAGTTATTTATTGATGAGGATCTAGTTATCTCACTTTTAGAAACACTAAAATTTCTCTCTAACTTTCCCCTCAATGAAAGATTAAAGTAATAAAAAACACAATAGATTTTAGTTGGTTCACCTGCACTGAGTTATGTACAAGGAACATGCACAAAAATACACATGTGTACCAAATTCAATAAATATCACTGCTTTATAGTTACAAATTGGAGTGGTATCACTAAACCTCCTAGTTCACTACCATGAAATATTGGAAAACTCACCATTATCCTTCAAAAAGGAACTCACTGCTCCATTGGTTGAGTCCTTATTCTTTACATAAGGATGATATGAAAAAACTCACACCTTGGGGTTTATTTTAAACATAGCGTGTTTATTTCCATAGAGTATGATACTCATGTAATAAATCCTTCTTCTACCTTTAATGTTCCAAATTATATCTAGAATAATACCTCTAAAAATCTACTCTAGAAAAAATTCCTATCTCTGCCTTTATTTTTATCCATGTCACTCTCTCAGTTTTTCACTATAAAATTTCTTCCACTTTTTATGTCAATACAAGGGTTTAGATTTGTTATTCTATTTCTAGGATTGGTCCAAGTGTCCCATGGGTTTATTGGGGTCATTATGAACCATAAAACCAAATGAAACATTGGGTGTTTCAATTAATAACTCCCCTGATTTAAAAATAGTCAGCAAACTGAAAAAGGACTAGCTATGAAATAACCATGAATGATTCACCATAGTATCACCTATTTTTTATATAATACAACATGACCATCTGCACTACACCATTTATTCTTCTTCCTTTGAACTTTCTATGGAATGGTAAACAAATCTGTGGAGTGAAGACTTTCATTTGACCCAATCCATTTTTCTCACAAACTAAAACCTTTAATGACCCCCTCACATGAATCTAGGAATGGTCTCCTTCAACTACATCTCACACTAAATTGGCTATTATGTGGAAAAAATAGCTATGGTGTAGCCTCCTGTAGGGAAGGATATTCCAAAATCATTGCTTCTTTTGAAAAAAAACACTCCATATCACAAGGTATGATTGTGTTGCAGACTCCTTCTCATCCAATGGGGATGTAATGTATCCCATCTCAATATGATGTGGACACCAAGAAACCAAAATTCCTTAATTATTACAATTTAGGGCACTCTATATTGTAATTCATGGATACAACATAGACACCTTCCTATCTAAAGGGACTACGATGATCCCTGTGTGCTATGGAGTTGAAACCCTAAAAACTCTAGAGGCACTAAAATCCTCTAAAACCCATTATGTGACGTAGTGACCTTGGGTGTGTCATAGCCTAAAAATATTGAGTCCCACATCGGACTTCACTCTGAAAATATTTCCACTGAATGGATATTAGTGTGTAATAGGTTATTCTCTCGGTCTCCTCTATGGTGCCGCCTTGCGCTGTGGGCCACTTCATGCCACCACCCTTGCGGCGTGGACCAATGATCCATGTGTATGAAAAATTGTGTGTTCACTCACCTTTCTTCATGGTTCCACCATGGATATATGTCCTGGATGGTTTCCCTACATGGTCGATATTTCTTCCACAAAATCGGGGTTGATCCATATTGGATGCCTAGCCATGATTGGCCTTATTTTTGTAGCATGATCAATAAGGATGTAGTGTAGTCATGTGAATACAGCGTGGCCTCTCTTCTTTTGTGGTGTATCCCTAATGACCATGATGTGGTCCCTGTCTAAGAGGTATAATTTCTATTTAAATCATTCCTTCTTTACCTTGTCAATAAACACAACACAAAAAAACCTCCAAAAGGAATTTTGGAAAAAATATCCCCATTTGGGTTTGTTGAAAAATATCCAAACAATCCAATGAAAACCACTCTCAAACAGTGTATCAAGATCCATTAATCATCAATTCTAATCCCTGATGAGAAATTCTTAGTGTGAGAAATAAGAATTGATTTTTTTTTTCATGATCACCTTTTAATCAAATAAACCACATCACATCACCCTAAATTTAACTTTGGAATAATCTCCCCTTTCTATGCTAAAATTTTATCCCTATTATGAATATACTTGGAGCTATTTATACCCATTTGGAAATGAAGCCAAATAGTTCACTGCTTTGATAAGTTCTAAAAAAGGATTAGAAATCAAACATAGTGAGGTGAAAAAAACATACCTTGCTCATTAAATAAACGATGAGGAGTGGGGGTATATCCCAAAATTAATTATCTGGAAAGATATTGTTGGACTACAAGATACAATATATTCTTATTAAACACCATTTTGGGTTGTTCCTATGTCAATATATCTACAAATTTATCTTATGTTGTCACATACTCCAATAAAACAACTCCTTTCTCCACCTTTTCCTTTATAAAATGATATTTTATCTCAATGTTCTTGGTCCATGAATTTTTGATATGTTTTTTACTAAGATTGATAAAACTTTAATAGGAAAATTTAATTAGAATATGAGAACTTACTTCGACACCAACATCATAAAGTTTTTGTTTTATCCATATAAATTGGGTGAATGCTTGAGTGGAAAAAATGCACATGGCCTCTATGGTGCTCAAATAAATGAAATATTTCTTATTGTTTTTACATGGAATACATGAACTCCCATGATAAAAATAATTTCCAAAATTTTATTTTAAGACACATACCAAACCATCCCAATCCACATCAGTGAATCCTACCAAATTATATTGTGCATCATTGTGATAGAGCAACCTATAGTTTTTTTGTATGATGAATATAAAAAAGAATTATTTTCACATATTTCATATGGATATATTTAGGATCACTCTGAAAATGAGTGAATTGACAAGTGTAAAATAATATATTTAGTTGAGTGGATATAAAATAGAGTAAAATTCTAATAATTTTTTAATACATGATCACATCGACCTTGTTTCACAGCTCATCTTTTTAAAATTTCTACCTTGCCTCTGTGAGAGTTTTCATGGGATTTGACTCCTCCATCTAAAATCTTCTAAAAAAATACTTGGAATTTTTATTTTGTGAGATAA
Source organism: Viscum album (assembly GCA_963277665.1). Lineage (NCBI taxonomy): Eukaryota > Viridiplantae > Streptophyta > Magnoliopsida > Santalales > Viscaceae > Viscum > Viscum album. Next base: position 280,268,658 of record OY728137.1, read on the forward strand.
ATATCCAATTTACTCTTTCAACTACCTGAAATCCAAGGAAAAATGTCATTTCACCAATTAGAGACATCTCAAATTCACACCTCATAAGTTCTGAAAACTGCTTGCATTTGTCGTGATTTGAGCCTCAAAAAATGAAGTCATCAACATAGATGAGCACCATCAACCACTATTAATTTTCTATCTTTATGTATAGATTGTGATCAAATTCTACTCTCTGAAATCTTTACTTCTTTAGACATTGGTATAATCTTGAATACCATGCTCTTAGTGCTTGATTGAGGCTATACAAGGCCTTCTATAGTCAATATAATTTTCCTTCATCTTCATCAATGAGAAAACCATCCAGTTGATCAATATATACTTCCTCTTCAAGGAGACCATTCAAGAATGCTGATTTTAAATCCATTTGATATATTTTTAATCCCTTCTAAATTTCCATAGCTATAAATAATTGAATAGTTTCAAGCCATGAAATGGGTTCATACATCTCATCAACATAAATTTCTTAAATTTGGGAATACCCATTGCACACAAGTCATGCTTTGTTCTGAATCACCATTCCATCTTTATTTAATTTATTTTAGAACACCCACTTGGTTTTTATGACATTCTTCTCACTTGGCCTTGAAACAAATTCCCATGTATCATTATTCTCTATATAGTTAAGTTCCTCATTCATAGCCCTGAACCTACTCTCACAATTTATAGCATCTTTAAAAGATTTTGGTTATTATAAAGATAACAAAGATATCTACTACTGATCCTTCATTCTCTTAGTTTATACTGAGGATGCCCGGTTTCCAATAATGTTTCTTTTGATGATTTCAAACCTACTGGGTTTTCTCTATAAACCTGCTAGAATTTCTAGGGTTTCTTCACAATCTGAGTCTTCATCAAAGTTATCTTCATGAATTGTAACTCTCCTTGAACCCTGTGCTTATTCATCACTCTTAGATTCATAAATTTAGTGGTTTATATGGAAACCCAATCCTTTTACACATATTATTACTTGATTTTAGGCATAATTATCCATGAAATACAAATCAAGGATTCAAAAGTCTTATATTTTTGTAAGACTAGGTACATAATTAGAAAACATGAAACTGAAATAAAACATTATATTATTTATCTCCATAATAATCAACTAAGTCCCTTGAGCTCTTACAACTTCATAGGATAACCTCGGGGGATTCATAGACCAAAGGGATGAGCTAGAAAGCCCAGTAAGGGAATAAACATGGGATTGAAGCATAACACATGAGTTAGAAGGCATAACATGATAATATAAAAGACTTGGATCATGAATAAAAATATAGAAACATAACATATAGATCATGGAATCATATGATCATGGAATCATAGAAAAGTGGAAAAAACATATAACATGACATGAAAATGAGTTAAGGGCAACTGCCAAGACTATATCACATGGTGGAAAAAGTCCCATAATAAACTAGGTTTACTCCCTAATCCCATACATAACATCACATGAGACTAAAAAATTACCCAATGCATTAGAGTGCTATCAGGGCACACCCATCATAACATGTTCAGGCATATGTGTGTCACATAAAGAATCAAACATAAGGAATAAACATAAGGGTTACCCATGGAAAGAAATGGGTTTTGTAATCATGTCATAAGGCATAACCAAAGGGCGTATCATAATGGTATCCTTGAAATAATGGATTTAAATCATGCTTGGACATTAATAAATTAATTATAAGAATAGATAATGAATAATGATTTCTAAATGATGTGAAAACATTAAAAAGAGTGGTTAGGTAACTTTAGAAATGTTCCACTTAAGTGTGGTTTTAGGGAAAATAATAAAGAGTCTTTAAAGAGGATACATGAATAATTGTTTGGATAAAACCAAGAATAAACTAAAATAAATTTTCATGATAATTTTAGTGATTTTAGAAAAATATTGTAAGCTTAAAACTATAGTTCCCCAACCTGATTAGCCACCCGAACAGTGCTTCGAGTTGAGTGCCACAGGCCTTAGGTGCGGCTCCCCGTATGACAAAGGCTGTCGACTAGTAGTGAGGGTGTAAAGGGGTGATAGTGGGGAGAATATACCCTTTAGTGATGATATAATAATTTTCCAAGTATATATAATATTCATAGGAAAATAAATACAAATAGATATTGGACCAGTAACCTGCCCATGGAGGAAGCACAAGCAATAACAAACAATAAATAAATCAATAATAATAAACAATTTGAATACCATATGCAGAATTAAACATCACAACATACTGTTTGTAGCTAATGAAACAAAATATGCATACAATACATTTCATACATATTAATAAGCATAAAGGTTGCTAATGGCCGACCTCAGTATGTACATATATATCAACATGATGATACAAAAAGAAAATAAAAGAGAAACTCCAGCTGAGGTAATAACCTCAATGTACCTTGACATCCATCCCATTATAAATGTCCCAACACTAAGGTATAACTCTTGATCATAAACCATTACCTGAACACAAATCCATAAAGTCTACATATATACTAAAGGGCTCGTGTAGGGTGTGAGAATGAATCTCAGTAGACCACCACCAACATGTGCCTATCCTATATATTTGATTCAGCAGGTGTACTAAAAATAAAATAAAATAGTATATGTGAGTCGTGTATATATATATATGCTTACCTTATGCTTAACATCCAAAAGGATAAAATTCACCTACTTCATTCATCACTAGCATAACTATCGAGTAGAGGATCCTTAGCCTCTGCCCAAGGAACCCCCTTATGAAAATCAGCCTAGGTGAACCATCAGGTTCCACCTCTAACAAAAATACCTAGAACCTCATGCCAACTGACACCTCATTTCCAAATAAAGTAACTGATGTTATGAAGGAATTCCCAAATGATAATTACCTGGTCCCTCAAAACCCTTCTCAAAGCTCATGTCGGTTCGAAGCCTGACATCCTGAGGAACAATGAAACTTGATCTGCAAATAATATCAGCACCATATTAACAACTAACATCTCTAGGAATAGAGATGTCCATCATCAAAAATAATATATGGCCTAATAACCTCAAGTACAGTGAGCCACAACCCCAAACTGACAGTCTAAACACTATCAACTGATTGCTCCTCACCATCCCCATGACTTTCTACGACAAACACCTCCAACCATTTCCCTAATAAGCATCTAATGGAGGATTTTACCCACATGAGTGATCAATACCACATCATCATCTAAGTCCTATTGTGTGCACATGACTCCAAATGGATCATTGGCCAAAAAAGGTGAGCAACAATCACAAAACATGTCCCTAATCCACATAAATCCGACACCTTATGCCCCTGTGACCGCATCGCTCATCCGATGTTCAACACTATCTAGCACCACATGAGGCTCTCTCATCACCTGATGACATCATCACCTCATCCTGATGACCAAGTCACCCAAACGGTGATCGACATCACCTATAGAATCTGGGCCTCACCCTACCTGATGATCACATTGCCTCATACCAGATGGAAAGCTCCATCTCAATCCTTGGGCCGATCCTGTCCAGTTCCTATGGAACTCATCATAATAAATTCATTATAATTAATTTAAAACAAATCAATTTAATATAAATAACACACTCTACCTAACTTCCCAAGTGGGGTAGCTTAGTCATGTAAGCAATGACTTGGGCATGCCTAGATGCATCCCATATGGTCTCACAATTATTTTAAAGTCAAGTAATTAATTAATTTGGGTGTTACTCAATCTACCCAATGATGTAATAAAATACACACCCCAAAACAACCAAAAAATCACTAAGAGATATGAGCACCACCTACCTTGTGTTGGTAGACGTGCACTTGTCCGATCATAGCCTCTAACTCGAGCGGATTTGGAATAAATTAGTGTTTTCGGTGAACATCTTGAAAATAGGGTAAATCAGATCTCATGGATTTAATGCTTCATGAGGTGAGAGAAAAGGAAAAGAGAAGAAAGATGAGTTGGATCCTCACCAATATACCCAACATTGCAGATGGATCGAAGAATGGAGTTGAGATGAATGATATGGATCAAAGGAAAGGGGAGGAAGAAAATGGGAGAAAACCCACTGTTGTATGTGACTAAGGGATGAGAAAGGAGGTATAAGAGAATAAACAGGGTAGGAGGGTAATTTTTTAATTTCACACTTTTAACGGGTCACACAGTTATCTCACACAGTTTGGAAAATTTTGTTCTAATCATGATACACACACTGTGCAAGCTCCAGGATCGCACGGTTCATGCACACAGTTTTCCAAACCATTCACAATCCTTGCATGATCCCTCTATAAAAAATTGTAGACATGGCCGCATGACCGTACACCCCCTCTACCATGGTTTGAAAAACAGTATCCAGTAGACCTAGGGGAGTGTATATTTTCTCCTTATAGGCCACATGGTTTTTCCAAACCACACGCCTCAGTCTGTGCTCTTTGAAAACTTGGGTTTTTGGAATCTGACAGACAAAAAACCTAGTCGAACCCCAATGCACTTGGTGAGCATCAATAATAATCTAAAAAAAGGTCTTGGGTCAAAGTAAAACTCATAATTAAGTTTTTTTGAACAAGAAAATGGTTAGTCTACCCACTAAACTTTGAAAATTTAAAACGGGTGAGTAATTCGACCTGATCCAAAAACCAGGGATATTACAATCTACCTACCTTAACATAGCTCATCCCCAAGCTATAAAACATAAATACAAGATGGTACTAAACATACCCATATCTTTCACCTCACTTCAGTCACCCTGGTCTCAAAATAACATGTCAACTACCTCAAGGTATCTCCACCTTAGGAGTTACCTACCCTAGTCATATCCCGAACCAAAAACCCAAATAATACCGATGGTCCACTAACCATCCATAGACACAAAAGTTCTACCATGAAGAATCATCACTCCTTCACATCATCAGGTTATCCTATGTCATACTTGATACCCATCAAGTACCAAAATTCCTTAGATGCCTGCCTCATATCCTTGTCACACATGGCACCTATGTAGTCCCACATCACATCATATGGTCAAAATCATTTCTGATGCCTTGCACCTCAATAATCCCCGCATTGCAATGATGCCCAGATTATAATTCACCTCATAAAAGACAAACACCCATCGATTCCCACATACAAATCTTTGTGCCACGCACCTCATATATATATAACAAATCTGAGCTGATTCCAACCTACTAACCCACACCTTGTTAGTCCATAAATACATGTTGTGCACCTCATTCACCCAAAAAGGACATGCCTACATCAGGTCTATTCCAAAATAAAATAAAACCTGGTCACACCTACGATGTACCTTTAACTATCATCGGTTCACTAGACTTATTTGACCTTGGAATCTTAACAACATGCACCTATCCTGAAGATCGACTACTTGAGCCCTGACCTCCCTGTGGTGCTACACTAGCCACCAGCCACTGACCCCACTGTTGGGTCCCGTTATCTCTTCCATGACCTAAGTGTGTAGTTGAATCCTAGCTACCAACACCTGGTACCACTCTCAATCTAATCTCAGAACCCTGAGTCGGTCCCAGTCCTTGAATGCCAGAATGTATGAGAAGACTTCCTACAAAACCTATCAAGATGCCTGACCTATTCGCATGATCATCACTCCTTCGACACGTGATCGCACTGCGTCCTCGCATGACCCGACTTCCCGAACTAAAAGCACACCATCTACGACCCACTCCTTGGTGGTCTTCCTGAGTCTCTAGCCTAAAATCCCTATAGGGAATCATATTTTCTTTGTTTCCTAATATCCAAAGTATCACTACTAAATTAACATGATGCCATCAACAAGATGGAATAAGACCGATCCGTAAAATTTCCTTTGTCTATGAGCGCCTAATTCACTGCCTCCGAGAATGAGGCTAACCTGAAGATGTTTACCTACACTCTAATGGCATGTTAGAAACCATCCTAAAAATGAATCACCCTCGAGGTGTTGTCACCCACCATAATGAGTGTGAAGAGAGACAACTCGGTGAATTTCACTGCATAGTCCATGACAAACAGGTCACCCTACTTTTGGCTCAAGAACTTCTGAGCTCTCTCCGCCTTCAGTCTCTCCAGGAAGAAGTGCTCGAAGAACCTTACCTCGAAGTTCTTCCAATACAATACCTCATGTATGATTTCCTAAACCTACACATCCAACCAGCACTTATCCGGTCCTCTGATCATGTATGTAGCTAGCTTCACCCTCCACCTTGGGGATGTCTCAAGCTACTCGAAGATCATGTGCATTGACTCGATCTAGTTCTTAGCCGCATGTGGTCTTCCCTCACCCTAAAATAGAAGTGGGTAATGCGACTAGATCTCCTGAGTTGGATATTATATAGAAGGATATTCTCCCTGAGCTCCCCTAACAATCCCATGGATGATACATACCAGGCTCTCCCTGAGCTTCTTGTCAAGCCACGACCCAAACGATGCCAAATCTGGCAGCTGACCCGCCTGCAATGGAGCCTGTACCTGCGACTCATGCTCTACCTGACCCTCTAGGGCCTCATCCCGACCCTCAAGGGTCACAACCTATACACACTCTTGCAGCACCAAATCATCACTCACCTGATGCTCCATTGGAGACCGTTTAGGTGGCATCCCTAAGATTACCAATACATTGGTCATACAACCATAACATATATATACAATGCATATAGGAAAAGTAATAACATGCATCATAAACTCACTACCCTTACTCTCCCCCATCGCAACCATGTCTCATGACATCTAACCTCTTGGTACCTTACTCGCCCATATCAGAGTTAGGTATCACATATGCTTCAAGCCATGCTTGTCCTGACGAACCATGTCGCCTCAATCCGATGACCACATCAACCAAAATTGTGACTAAAATCACCTAATATCATCATCCCTTCCTGCTCCTATAATATCTAGGCCCATACATATATATCACATATCATAAACATATTTCATTGGGTCCACTTGCTTGGGCTGGTTGAGAAAGATGCCACCAAAGAGAGGTTAGGCAAGAAAAAATGACTTAGCTTCCTTTGTTCTCACTTTAGACAACCCAACCCCTCTTAGTGCAATCCAGGTCCCCAATGATAATCACAACAATTTCTATCACAAGCACACACACACACACATATTTAAAACCACATATATGCCTAATCAAAAAACATAAACAAACCCCCTTTTCCATACCAGGACAAGAATCCAAAGATCCTCCCTTACCGTACCACAGTAATACAAAATAGGCCTTTAATAGCGCTAACCTTTATTAGTGCTAAAACAAGTGCTGATAAAGGGTACCCTTTATCAACACTTTATTTTTAGCACGGAAAAATGGTACCTTTATTGGTGCTTTATTTTTAACCCTGATAAAGGTCCGAATAAAATGAAATAATTAAAATAATAATAAATAAAAATAAGTTTATTAAAAAAATATTAATTTTTTATTAATTAAATAATTATTGATAAAAATGAATAAATTGATTATACTATATATAAATTATAAATACTAATAAATAATATATATTAAATCTATAGATATATGTAAAATGAAAATTAAATAAATGAAAATTAAAAACAAGCACATTGATAAAAATATTAAACATTCTATTAATTAAATAATTATTGATAATGTTAATAAATTGTAAATATTAAATATATAGATATATATATGAATGTATATAAATATGATTTATATAATAAAAAATATTTATGATTTACATGAAAAAGTCATATATTTAGTGAATAATGGTTTATAATTAAAAATTAAAATGAATTAAAAATACCAACCAATTGCATCGAGTGATGAACATAATTGAATGTCGTTTGCATTTTCAATTTAACATAGATCAAATGTGTGTTATATTGATTTCACATATACATAATTAGTGCATTTTTATATACAACGCTCACACACAAATATTTATATAAAAACACACACACCTAATATTTATGTAATTTATTCAAATTTTAGTATTTATTTTAGAATTTCATTATAGCATGATACATTTAATATATCATGTCTTTAATCATGATAAATTTTATTTATTTATTTTTAATTTTATTACAGTTACGTATTAATTCATTTTTAATATGTTTTTTTTTATTTTTTTGGGAATTTAATCATTTTTTATTATTTATTATATATATATATATTTATTTACTATATTTTAATATTTTCAATATTTATTCATCATCATTTCAATATATATCAATATTTTCTTAATAATTTATATTTAATTAATAAAACTTATCCATTTTTTTAGTATTATTAAAGTGTAATCATTTTTAATTATTCAATTTCACTCATTTTTAACACGTATGCATTTAAGATTAAATATTAATCAATAATGTTAAAAATATGTCCGTAAAAAAATATATTTATAAATGTATATTTACTATATTTATACATTTATAATTATAAATAAATAAATATTAATTTTTAAAAAGTATTTATATAATTATGAATAAATAATTTTATATATTAAAATAACTATAAAATTTATAATAAATATGTTTAAATAATGAATCTATTACCTATATTTATATTTATATATATTTACTAAAAAAATATATAATTATCTAAATTTATATAATGATATAAATATTATTTTAAAAAAAGTATTTATATAATTATAAATAACTAACTATATATTTAAATAATTATAAAATTATAATAAATATATTTAAATAAGGAATATATTTACTATATTTATATTTATATATATTTACTAAATATGTATGTAATTATATAAATATATTTACAATTTTTTTATTTATAATTATAATTATAAATCCTTTATTAGTGCTAAATTAATTAGCACTAATAAAGATATAGCTTTATCAGCATTTTTTTGGAAGTGCAGATAAAAGTGTCCTAATCTATTTAAAAAACCCCAACCAGTCATGAAATCATCAAGATATAAAAAGTTTTTCGTGAAATCCACCCTCTTCTAGTGCTCCTCCTCATTGAATCAAAGCTCGAATTAAGACACAAACAATTCCAAGGCTCAAATCCAAGGCTTGAATGATTCAAGGGTCGGACAAATCCAAGGATCGAACGAATTCTAGGTTTTCGATATCTCTACTTTCTCTTGGTCTTCTTCATGTTTGAAATGATTTTTTTAGACCTAATCCTTGGGATGTATTGATTAATTCCATACCATGCTCAAGTTGACTGTTACCATTGATTATTGTCTTTCATATATCCGAAGGGAGATGAAGATTTTCACATTGGAGAATAGATATTAGATAAAGTTCATGTATAACCTGACCATTGTCAACTAGGTGGGATTATGTCCCATCTTTCTAAGTTGATGATGAAAAATGGGGACAAACAATGAGATATTTTTCCTCCCATAGTTTAATGGTTTTAGGATGTTTTTATTGATGACCTATATATTATTACACCTAAGAAAGATATTAGGTTTTCTATCAAGTTATTTATGGATCACATTATATTTCTAATCCACCTTATTAGATGGCTCTGATGGAGCATTGTGAGCTTAAGTCTCAGTTATAGTACTTAGAGGCTAAGGGACTTATTCATCCAAGCACGTCCTATTAAGGATCCCCAATTTCATTTTATATGATGAATGATTTCTCATTAATGTAATGTGTTAACTACAAGAAGATTGCTAATTGTATCAAATGTCCATAACCACCTAATAGAGCATATCCAAGAGGAAGTCTCACTATGGGATGCCCAAGGGTTGTTTCATTTAAATCTATAATATATTTTTTAATTATTAACAATCTCCCCATTCTAATTAGTAAAAAATACCTATCAATTTTATATCTTCATTATAAAAAAATCTCAACCCACCTTTTTATGTCAGTATTTAAATGTATCATTATCTAATATGATCAATTTTCACTACCACAAATCAATTTTCCCTTTCAAACAAAATTACCATAAATTGTTACCAAACCCAAATTATAATATGGTTTAACTAGTTTTATATACCTTTTTAAAATATATCCATCTTTGAAATGATAACCCAATCATTAATACTTCTTAAAAATCACTTCATTTCCTTCATCACACCTCTAATAAACACTATGTATGTTTTACTTTAATACAGTTATAATTCTTTCTTCACATTCATATATATTTTTATAAAATTTTAAAAATCCTTCATACAACCGTTTAATTTGTCACATGTTCAATATATTTCATTCAATGGTTGAAATTCATCATCCAATTTTACTTATAATGATTTGTCTCACTTTGAAACTATTTTTTAAGATTGGGTCATCTCCCATTTAACTTAAAACCTCTATATCTTCCATAATTGATATCATTTATCTCATTATGACTAAAATTTTATACTATATTCCCAAAATAACCATATAACCCATAATGTACATGAAAATGAAATTTTCTTATAAATCATACTCTTTGTCTGCTTGAAAATAATTCTTAATTTCAACCTATCTAGACATAATTCTTGAATCAATTTATCAACTATAAATTTTTAGATGTTTAAAACAATTATCATTATTAGGTATATTCTTTTTCTAAAATTATTTTTCCCATTCCTTATCGATTTTTAATTGAAATTATAATTTTTAGATGTTTTAAAATATTTGATATACCATTAATATTAAATGTAATAATTCCTTAGGTTGTTACATCACTTGTTCCAAAAAATAGAATGGAGGCTATCAAATTCTATATATGTTGGAATAATTATTAGAATTTATTTTTAGGTATTCATCATTTTATGTCTACATGCATTGGTTCCAGCCATATGAATCTCTGAATACCATCCATGTATATGAAATAACTCTATTTATTAAAATGTTTTATCAATACATTTTTATATCTTCTAATTGATTGAATGAGAGGTTATTATTCTTTTTTTATGATATTTAGGTTTCTTATTACTCCTTAATTGCCTATATTTTTTTTAATTTATTTAGGGTATTTAAGAAAGACTTGATGGATCATTTTAATTGAGGCAGTACTAGTCTTAGTTAGAGGATTGAAAGTATTAAAAGTTGGATTTCTCATATAAATATAGAATTCATAGAGGACCCAAAGATTCATATATCATAACATGTCCCTACCTAGACTCCTTGAATCATATACAAGAATATTTATACCCCCAAAATCTTAAATTTAATAGTACAAGAGTTAATAAATAGTTCTAATGGAGTAATTCTAAAAAATTAGAGGGATTACCCCTTTTAGAGAACACAATGCAGTACGCCTATCATCCTCATTAGCTTCATCTTCCGAATAGTTATTATTGAAATTTTTCGCTTGAGACTCATCCCCCATATCTTTTATGTTTCTTATACTAATATGAGTAGTAGTCATCCCATGGATGACTAATCCTTAGAGTTTTTCAATAAACATAGGTGCATATCCAAAAGAGATGGAGGATGTGTCTCAAACAACAAAATGCAATGATAAATGTTCGGGAGATGAGATGATGAGGATGAAAATTGTCAATAAATTTAAACTTTAAATGAATTAAGAGGATAACACATACCATAATTGAGTAATTATTTTCTTAAATTCAATTACCCATTTTCTTTAAAGCATACTGAAATTCTTTAAAACAATCAAATGTTAGGTTTTCCTTATTAGAATTATCTATAACTTTAACCTTTTATAATAAATATCTTATGTGTATGAATTTATTTATTATAAAAAATTAATATTTTATGGACCCAATAGGATGAATATGAATTGAAAATGGATGCACACTAATCGTTTGAAAAAAGAGTATGAGGATAGAGTTAAATAACTCATCAAGTTTGTAATAGATCATGCACATGACGCTTATCAAATCCTTTTTCCATGTTTATTTTGTTGTTATTTAAGAAAAATTAGTTCATAAGAGTTGAAAGAATATTTGATTTGTCACAGAATAGATCATAGCTATAAATGTTGAAATAAAAATGGGTAAAAAACTGAACGTGCACACCAATTGGGATGAAACTACAGTTTATGGATCATTTGATATGAATACCAATGTAAATGATGATGGATATTGCATGGAAAAAATGAAAATGGCAATTTAATATGACCTTTGTGATTGTATAAAGTTGTCTAAGAAGTTAAATAGCTATTCTAAGAGGCCATTGTATACCAATTATACTAAATACACAACATTTTCAGCTATATTGAAGTTATATAATTTTAAACCCGGCAGCAGATCGAGTGACACCAGCTTTACAGAACTACTTGGTCTCGTGAATGATATGCTACTAGAAGAAAATAAACTACCATGTCAAACATTTGATGCTAAAAGAATTATACGTTCAATGGTCATGATCACTAAAAAATATATGCTTGTCCAAATGAAAGAATGATAACATTGTTAGTTAGGGTTTTTTGAGACATTGGGACATATTGGAATTGGCCACACCTCAATCCTAAAAATGGTATGATCGATATGACTCCAAGTGATTATTTTTATTTAAAGTTGACATTAATTTTAATAAAAAAACTTACACACTAAAAACCAAGAAACAATATTCATATTTTTTTGATACTTTATGGAAATAGTACATAATTCATTTTTTATGTTTAGGATTAAGCTGCACCTCAATCCGACACACGATGTGCCCAATATGACTCATAGTATCCGTTATCAGTTTAAAATTGATATTTTAGTTCACAAATGTGTCACTCAATGAAAATTGAGAAAATGCGCTCGTATTGTCTTGATAATTTAAGAAAATGATTCATAAATCATTTGTGATATGTAGGAATCTGTCTCACATCAAACCGACACACAATGTGACTAGTATGAGTCAAAGTGTGTGTTTCCAGTTTAAAATGACATTTTAGTAAAAAATAAAAGAAACCTACTTAAAGACAATAAAACAAATTCATATTATTTTTATACTTTAGGACAATGATCCATAAGTCATTTGTGATGTGTAAAAATCTTCCGCACCTCAATCTGATACATGATGTTCCCAGTATGACTCAAAGTGTACATTATTAGTTTAAAATCAAAATTTTAGTTCAAAAAGTGTCACTCACTGAAAACTGATCAAACATGATCAGATTTTCTTGATAATTTAGTATAATGATTCATAAAAAAAATTTTATGTGCAAGATTCAGTCTCACATTAAAATGATACAAAATGTGATCGATATGAGTCAAAGTGCATGTTTCCAGTTTAAAATGACATTTTAGTAAAAAAGACAAGTGTCATACTCAAAATTGAACGAATGCATTCATATTGTTTTGATAATTTTGTAAAAAAATCCACAAGTCATTTGGGATGTGTAAGAATTAGCTACATGTCAATCCGATATACAGTGTGACTGGTATGACTCAAAGTTTGTCTTTTTATTTAAATTTGACATCAATTTTAAGAAAAAGGAAAAGTAACATACTCAAAACTAAGAAAACACATTAATATTTTTTTATACTATAGGAAAATGATTAAAAATTTATTTGAGATGTGTAGAAATCCTCTACACCTCAATCCGATGCATGGTGTGACCGATATGACTCAAAGTGCATCTTTTTATTTAAAATTAACACCAATTTTAGTAAAAAGAAAAAATGACCTACTCAAAACCAAGAAAAAACATTCATATTGTTTTTATACTTTATTAAAATGATCCATAAGTCATTTTAAATGTATAGGAATCAGTCACACCATAATTCGATACACGATGTACCAGGTATGACTCAAAGTGTCTGTTATCAGTTTAAAATCGACATTTTAGTTCAAAAAGTGTCACTTAATGAAAAAAATCAAACAAACTTGTATTATATTTATGATTTAGGAAAGTGATTCATAAATCATTTTTGATGTGTAGTAATCAGTCTCACATCAAACCGATACACGATGTGACTGGTATGATTCAAAGTGTGTGTTTCCATTTTAAAATGACAGTTTAGTAAAAAAGACAAGTAACGTACTAAAAACTGAGAAAGCACATTTGTATTATTTTCCATACTTTAGTAAAATTATCTATAATTAATTTGAGATTATTAGGAATCTGAAACACCTCAGTCTGACACACAGTGTGACCGGTATGACTCAGTATGGATCTTTTTATTTAAAATTTATATCAATTTTGGTAAAAAGGAAAACTGACCTACTCAAAACTGAGAAAACACATTTTATTGTTTTGATACTTTAGAAAAAAAATCCATAAGTCATTTTTTATATGTCTAAATCAGACTCACCTTAATCTGATACATGATGTTCCCGGTATGACTCAATGTGTTCATTATCAATTTAAATTTGACATTTTAGTTTAAAAAGTGTCACTCATTGAAAACTATGAAAATTCACTTGGATTGTCTTGATAATTTAGGAAAATTATTAATAAATAATTTTTGACATGTAAGAATAATTCTCACATCAAACCAATTCATGTTGTGACTGGTATGAGTTAAAGTGCGTGTTTCCAGTTTAAAATGATATTTTAGTAAGAAAGACAAGTGGCATACTAAAAAATGAGAAAACACATTCATATTATTTTGATACTTTATAAAAATGATCCATAAGTAATTTGGTGAATATAAGAATCATCTAGCGTCAATCCATAACATGGTGTGACCGGTATGACTTCAAGTGCATCTTTTTATTTAAATTTGACATCAATTTTTAGTAAAAAGGACAAATGACCTACTCAAAACTGAGCAAACACATTTGGATTGTTTTGATACTTTAGGAAAATGATCTATAAGTCATTTATTATGTGTATAAATCATCCACACCTTAATCATATACACTATGTTCCTGGTATGACTCAAAGTGTTCGTTATCAGTTTAAAATCGACCTTTTAGTTTAAAAAGTGCCACTTACTGAAAACCAAGAAAATGCATTCAGATTGTCTTGATAATTTAGGAAAATAATTCACAAATCATTTGTGATGTATATGAATTGATCTCAATTCAAACCAATACACTATGTGGTCAATATGAGTCAAAGTGCATGTTTCTAGTTTAAAATGATATTTTAGTAAAAAAAAAACGAGTGACATACTCAAAATCAAGAAAATATATTCTGATTATTTTTACACTTTAGGAATATGATAAATAAGACTTTTTTATATTTAAGAATCTTTTTCAACACAATATAATGCATCGTGTGAATGGTATGACTCCAATTGTGTCTTTTCAATATATAAGTGTCATATTAGTTTAAAATGCGCATCACGTTGCAAAAACCAAGAAAACGAGACTAGATTGTTTTCTCATCATTATATATGCTATTACTTAATTAATTTAATTTTTATTTTTATTTTATAATTATTTAATTAATTTTCATAGAGATAATTCTTGAATAAGAACAATAAATGGTGTGATGTGCAAGAATTAACCACAACACAATCTGATACATAGTATTCATGGTATGATTCAAAGTTTAGTTTAAAATTAACACATTGTATTAATTTATTTCTTTATATTATTAGTAACATTATAATTTTTTTCTTATACAGGTGAGTTATTTTACTTGAGTAGGGATGGTTTGTTCAGAAATAGCATGATTCAGGGTTAGGATCAAAATACAAAGGAACATTGACGTTTTTGAATGTATGTAATAATTTTTATTTATGTAACTGTATAAACCAATGTATGAAATTTCTATAATATAGTGTTTTTTCTTGTATTTGTGTTGTAAATTTCATTTCATTTAAATTATGTGTTGGTACTTGATTTTTTTGATATCTGGTAGTGTTTCTGGTGTTACGGTGTGATGTTACAACACACTACACTGGTGCTGTAGTGTGCTATTACATTACACTGCAGTATGCCCCTTTATTAGATATTTTTCAAACATTGATAAAGGTAACCTTTATTAGAGCTTCTATAAGTACCGATAAAGGTCCCCTTTATGAGCGCTAAATAAAAGCACTGATAAAATCCTATGGCTTTTAATCTCACTCTGGTAGTTAGTGCTTCTCTAGCACTGATAAAGGCCATTTTAGCACTATTAAAGGATTATTTTGTAGTAGTTCCAGTTCAAGAGTCTTATTCCATAATAGATGAAAATAACACCCAAGTGTGCCACTCAGTGTAGAAATCATATAAAATTTCATATGAGAAAAACAAAAAAATAATCCCCACCCCTGGAAACTTGGTCCGTAAATCATGCATGGGGCTTT
Source organism: Viscum album (assembly GCA_963277665.1). Lineage (NCBI taxonomy): Eukaryota > Viridiplantae > Streptophyta > Magnoliopsida > Santalales > Viscaceae > Viscum > Viscum album. The sequence continues at coordinate 280,284,758 of OY728137.1, forward strand.
TGGAACCTAAACATGAGTTTTAAAACCAGTTCTGACTACATCCTAATCTCCAATATATGATAACCCAAATAGTAAGACCAAAAAAGAAAAATAAAAAAAATTGATATCATTTGTATCCATCTGAACATTACTACTAATTCCCAGTAAAGAACTACTCTAATACCATTTATAGTACCCTGACCTGGTTAGCCACCCAAACAGTGCTTCGGACTGAGTGCCACTATCCTTAGGCGCACCTCTCTGTATGTCAAAAGTTATCGACTAACAATGAGGGTTTAAAGGGGTGATAGCGGGGAGACTATACCCTCTAGCGATGATATAATAATGGTCCAAGTATATATAATATATAGCAGAAAATAAAGACTAATAGACACTAGACCAATAACCCGCCCATGGAAAAAGCACAAGAAATAGAAATAAATAGAGGAATAAATAATAATAAACAAGATCAACACCATTTAAAGAATTAAGCATCACAACATACCATTTATAGCTACTGAAACAGAACATGCATACAAGATAGGTCATATATATCAATAGGCAGAAGGGATGACAATAGTCAACCTCAATACATACATATATAACAACATGCTAATACAAAAAGAAAACAAAATAGAAACTCCAATTGAGTCAAGAACTTCAAGGTCCCTTTTCACCCATACCATGCTAAATATCCCAACACCAAGGTCCAACTCCTAATCCCAAACCTTTACACAAACAAAAAACCATAAATTCTACATGCATCCTGAAGGTCTCATGTAGAGTGTAAGAAAGAATCTCAATAGGCCACCACCAACATGTGCCTATTCTACATTTATGATTAAGTGGGTGTACTAAAAATTAAATAAAACGGTATAAGCGATTCAAATTAATATATATGTCTCCCTTATTCTCAACATCCATAAGAAGGCAATTCACCTACTTTAGCTATCGACATTATAACTATTGAGGAGAGGATCCTTAGCCTAAGCTCAAGGCATCCCCTAATATAAATCATCCCAAGTGAAACCTTAGGTTCCCCATCTAACAAAAACAATCAGTACCTCATTCCAACTCACAACTCGTGTCCAAATCAAGTAATTGATGTCCTAAAGGCACATCGAAATGATAATTACCGGGTCCCTTAGACCCTTGCTCAAAGCTCCTGTTGGATCAAAGCCTAATATCCAAAGTCACAACAACACATATCCTTCAAATAATATCACCATCGATCAACATAAATTTTCCCTAGGAACAAATATTTCCATCCTCCAAAATAATTCGTGGCCCAATGACCTCAAGTAAGAAAATCCGCAGCCCCCAACTGACAGTCTCAACACTATCAACTGATATCTCCTCACCATCCCTATGTCTTTCTATGAAAATAACCTATAAACATTTCCATCAGCCACATCCAATGGAGGCCTCTAAACACCTGATTGGTCAATACCACATCATTATCTGAGTCATACTATGTGCACATGACTCCAAATGGTGCATTGGCCATCACAAGTGAGTTAAAATCACCAAATATGTCCCTAAGACACACCAATCCAGCACCTCATTCCCCTATGACCACATCGCTCATCCGATGATCAACACTATACAACAAACACATGATCCTTACCCATATCCTGATGACATCATCGTCTCATCCTAATGACCAAGTTGTCCAATCGGTGATCAACATCACCCATAGAATTTGGGACTCACCCAACCTGATGATCACATCACCTCATACTATATGCCCACCACTATCTCAATCCTCGACCCAAGATCGTTTAATTCCCAAGGAACTCATCACAAGAAATTAATTATAATTAATTTAAAACAAATCAATTTAATATAAATAATACACCCGACCTAGCTACCCAAGTAGTCTCAAGTCCTATACCTGACTCGTTCATGGAAGTAATGGATTAAAAATTCCTAGAGGCATCCTATATAGTCTCACGACTGATTTAAAGGAAACGTGTTAATTTATTTGGGTATCAATCAGTACACCCAATGCCATGCTCAAATCCACAACCCCGAAACAATCAAAAAATCACTGAGAAAGATGAGAAACACCTACCTTATGTTGGTATACATCCACTCATCTGATCATAGCCTATAACTCAAGCCAATTTAGAATAAATTTGGATTTTAGATAAATTCCCTAAAAATAGGGTAAATTGGATTACTTGGATTTAGCACTCCATGAGGAAAGAGAAAAGGAAAAGAGAAGAAAGAGGAGTTGGATCCTTACCAATACGCATCCAAAACCACAGGCAGATTGAAGAATGGAGCTCAGATGAAGGAGATGGCTCAAAGTTAATGGGAGAAACCCCAATGCTATGCATGAACAAGGCAGGAGAAAGGAGGAAGAAAATAAGAAATAGGGCATGAGGGTAGTTTTATAATTTCTCACTTTTAATGGGTCGCACGGTTAGCGCACACAATTTGGAACACCGTGTTCCAACCGTGTGAAACCCACTGTCTAAGATCCACGATTGCATGGTTCATACATGTAGTTTTCTAAACTATGAGAAAACCATGCATGAGACCCCTATCAAAAATTGCAGACATGGCCGCATGACTGTGAGAACCCTCTAACATAGTTTGAAAAACCATGTCCAATAAACTTGTAGGGCCGCACTGTTTCTCCTTGGAGGCCGAACTATTTGTCTAAACCATGCGCCTTAGTCAGCGCACTTTGAAAACTTATATTTTTAGCCTCTTATGGACCTAAAACCTAACCAAACTCTCTGATACACTTTCTAAGCATCAAGAATCATTTTAAAATAAGGTCTTGTGTCAAAGGAAAACTTAGAATTAAGTTCCATTGAACAAGAAAAGAGTTGGTCTACCCACCAAACGCCAAAAATTTAAAATGTGTGAGGAATTTGACCTGCTCCAAAAAACCAAATATGCTACAACAAAATTTATGAAATGCACTTGAAAATGGGTAATAAATGGTGAAGTTCCCTTTAATCAGGTTTTCTTATCAAGAGGAATTGAGAAGGGAACCTTTTAAAATATTTAATTACCCATCAAAGAAATATGAATTGAGCTATATACATATTTATGGTACATATACATAGAATATAGAGGAATTATATAATAATAATATAGAGATAAATTAATTAAAAGAGAGAGAGAGAGAAGACATAATCTAAAGGAAATATGGAGGTTCAGAGAGATCCCTTATTGTATGTTAGAATGCGTTCTGCACCAGCACTTACTGTCCTAGATAATCAAATTAGAGTAATCAATTTATTAATTCAGAACCTCTTCCACATGTATTTTATTTATTATAATTTTATTAAGTTCATTTATGGCCATTTTAATGAGTTATAAGGTTCAATTTCATTAATCTATAAGTGTTCGTTTCATGGTTTCATGTCCACTTGTATAAAATTATGGATGTTCTTGTCAAATGGAAATAAAACTCCATAAGTGAAATGAAATGGTATTCATGAACTTATATAAGTTTAAATGGTATTGTATATCATTTTATTTTCTGAAATGCGGATGATTTATTTGATAAAATGTTAATGATAAATGTTTAATTTATTTTGGTAGTTTTTCTAACCATCACAAATTAGTTTCATTTTATTTAATATCATGTATATATATTAGTTGAAAAACATAAAATAATTTATAATATACTTATTAAAATATTATTTAACCATAATAATAGTTTTATGATCAACCTTGAAGTCGATAATGAAAAATGAAAACTCATATCCATGGAGATGTTTAATCAACACAATTTAGACAATGGTTTCCTTTATTTGAATAAGAGGAGATGAGAAAAATAGATGGATAGAAAATATTCCATTAGAAAAATAACATTCCCATATATACATGCTATTGGATTTTTTATGATTTGATGGATGAATAAGGTTAGGATAAGTTAGAAGAAGAAAATAAATTAAGATACGTGGTTAAAGAATGTTACCTCTTGAATATCACCTCCTTGAAAGATCCCTTAAGGAACTTAGAATTGGTCTTTTGGCGAGAAAAGAACCTATATAATGTGGTTAGGGAAGAGGAGAATAGAATTTGGCAGAGTATGACCAAGATAGATGGCTCAAGGTGGTGGAATTAACTGAAGGAAGAGACACCCTTTTATAATTGAGGTGAGGGACACTTTAGAAATTTCTCAAAATATTAAAATATTAAAAGACTATTATAGAGATAAATTCTACCAAAAGAATCATAAATGCTTAGGGTATGACATTTAAAACCCTATATTATCCTCTTTGTGATCATATAATATTTTTATTATTTTGAAATAATTTAATAAAATATTATATTCATGAAATATAATTATTAGAAAATTTCATAATATTCATTACTATGACTTTAAAAACATCAAAACATTGAGTCAAATTCAAACCAACTATTTTATTATATTCTAGAAATGTCATTATCATCTATATAATTCATGTATCCCCATAAATATCTCAAATTATATTTATTTTAATATTTTTAATATAATTTATTTGCGTTTTCAACTTATTTAATAATTACATCATCATTGTAGTGTAATATTTCCAAATACTATTTATTATTGAACATATCTTCTAGATAACCATATATTAAAAATATTATACTTATTAATTATATTTAAATAAAATACTATAAGGGACTTAATATCAACTAAGTGAATCCAAAAGGTCCTAAATTAGACCCATGTATTATTATGGTCTAAACTTAATCATAAAATAGAATTGGATCAAGTGTTAGGGTCATTTACTAATATTATTTTTACCCTTAATTACCTAATTTTCCCTTAACCGTGGTAACAAAAATTACTAAGGTTACTATTAATATTGACAAAAAATAAAAGTGGTCTATTTACTAAATTTGGACCTTAGGATTCTAAATATGGAATCTATTTTTCAAAATTAATAACATAGAAGTTTCAAAATTTAATTTAATATTAAACCGTAAAAACGCAACGAATTTTTTTTTCCTGAAAAATGCCCCTTTTAAGTATAAAATGTTTATACACTAAATTCATGTATATAATTTATTTCAAAGACCAAAATTAGATTATTTATAATCAAAATGAAGTAATTAAATTTTAAAACTAATAGAATTTTAATTTTTAAATTCTTTAAAAGAAAATACCACTTTCAATGTAAATTAGTATTTTTCATATTTTCATTAAAATTTTAAACTTTTTAAAAAATTATTAAAAATTAATCCTAAGATAATTTTGAAATGATTAATTCAAAAATGAAATTTATTTTTGAAAATAAATTTAATAAAAGTGTTAAAATTAATTATATTTTTTTTCTCATAAAAAGAAATAAAATCATTTTTTGAAGAATAAAATGTATTTACTAAAAATTTAGTATTTACTTAATATTAATAAATATATTTCATAATATGGTTATTATTATTCATACCCTCCAATTCAATTACTAGTTTAAAATGGTCATGTTAAAATAATAATATTTTAATAGTATATCACGGTTTGTTTAAACTCAGTGTTGCGTGCAACAAAAGCTACCAAAGAAATAAAATTATTTAAAGAGAAATATTTTATAAAAATATTGGGGTGTTACATTCCTCAACCCTTATGAAATTTCATCCTATAAATTTTGTTTTACGTACTAAGGTGAAAAAATATGGGGGCACTTCTCGTTCATCACTTCCTCTAGTTCTCATGTCACCTCTTCATATTTGTGGTTCCTACATAGTAGTTTAACAAGGTGAGTGGTCCTATTTCCTAGAACTTTATCTCTAAGGTCCAAGATCTTCCCCGATTACTCCTCATAAGAGAGATCATTTTACAGCTATACCACCCATGAATTCCATATATGTGAGGGATTTGGTATGTACTTCCTAAATAGGGATATGTGGAATACATCTTGCACTTGAGACATGGTTGGTGTAAGTGCTAGTAGATATGCCACAAATCTGATGCGATCAAGAATCTAAAAGGGGCTGATGCACTTAGGACTTAACATTCCCTTATTCCCAAACCTCTTGATTATCTTCCATGGAGATATGCATAGGAATACCATGTCTCCAACCTCAAACTCCAGGTCCTATCAACGATTGTCTACATAACTCTTTTGTCGACTTTGGGCCGCCCAGATGTGTTGCTGAATAGTATTCATCTTTTCTACCATTTCTTCAACCATTTTAGCTCCCATCATCTGATGTTCACCAAATTTATCCCATCATGAAGGTTTTATACATCTATTCTCATAAAGGGATTCATATGGGGTTATTTGGATTCTTGATTGGAAACTATTGTTGTAAGAGAACTCAACAAATAGAAGATGCGAATCCCATCCTCCTTTGAATTACATTGAACATGGTATCAACATGTCTTCTAGTGTCTATATAGTTTGCTCAGATTGTACATCAGTTTGAGGGTGATAATCCATAGTGAAGTTTATCTTAGCGTTTGGAGAATGTTGGATACTTTTACAAGGATTGGAGGTAAATATTAGATATTGATCGGATATAATAGATAATGGTAATCCATGAAAGTTGTTTAAGTGAGAAGTCCTCTTGAATTGAAATAAGGTGAGCTATATTGGTAAGATGATCCATAATAAACCATATTGCATTATTTCCCATATATGTCTTCAGAAGTCTAGTGATAAAGTTCATGATTATGTTTTCCCATTTACATATAGGTATAGGTAATGGTTTCATCATCCCCTTAGAATTTTTCCTTTCATCATTCACTTGTTGACATACTGTGCATTTTGATATATATTCAGAAATCTACTTCTTCATTTTATTCCACCAATAGTTCTTTCAGAGATCTCGATATATATTTTTGCTCCCTGGGTGGATGGAGAAGGTAGAGCTATGTGAATTATTCAAAATAACCCCTTTATCTCAGGATTTGATGGTACATATAGTCGTGAAACAAATCTTACAACTCCTTTCTCATCAAATTTTAACTCTGAGGATTTCCCATTTCTGATAGATTCCACTTTATTCTGAATTTGTACATCATTTCTTTGAGAATCCTTTATATTATTCATAAGGGATGGTTGAGAAATAATTTGAGAACGGAATGAGTATGTTCTTTCCCTTATGATTCCCATGTCTATCCTTTATAATTATAATAAGATTGGATCATTCTCAATTATCATCATTAATAAAGTTATAGAATCCTTTCTACATATAGAATCTTCCACTTTATTTTCTTTACCATGATGGTAGTGGATTGAGTAGTCCTAATCCTTGATAATCTATAACCACCTTCACTGGATCATATTAATATTATTATATGTGAATATATATTTTAGGTCCTTGTGATCAGTATATATCCCACACTTCTACCCATAGAGATAATGTTTCCATATTTTCATCGTGAAGATCATAACTGCCAACTCCAGATCATGCATAGGATAGTTTTTCTCATGAAAATTCAATTTCCTTGAGGTGTAGGATATTACTTTATCATTTTACATCTGTATATATCCTAAGACCTTATTTGAAGAATTATTGTATACCACAAATATTTCCCCACTTGAGGATAGTATAAGTACTGGTGCAATGATAAGCCTCCTTTAAAACTCTTTTAAGTAGTCTTTACATTCACTGGTCTAGAAAAAATTTACTCCCTTCTGAGTCATCTTGGTTAGTGGGTTTGATAATCATAAGAAGTTCCTCACAAATCATTGGTAATTCTCAGCTAGACTAAGGAAACTATGGATCTCTATTATAGATGTTGGTCTGGTCCACTCCTCAATTGCCTTTGTCTTATAAGGGTCCACATATATACCTTTTTTGGTGATAACATGCCCTAAGAATGATACTTTTTCATACAAAACTCACATTTAATGTACTTTTCATATATTTTCTCCCTTTGTATAGTCTTTATCACAGTATTCAAATACTCCTCATGCTCATATTTTCTCTTGGAGTATTTCAAAATATCATATATAATGACTACCAAAAATTTATTGAGGTAATCTATAAAGTCTCTATTAATTAAGTCCATGAATATTACCGAAGCATTAGTGAGACCAAATGGAATCACTATGAAATCATAGTGTCTATACCTCATTCTAAAGACAATATTGGGAATATATTCCTTCTTCACCTTTAATTGGTGATATCCTAACCGAAGATCCACCTTAGAGAAATAATTGGTCCCACATAGTTGACCGAAAAAGTCATCTATACATGGTAGGGGATACTTGTTCTTTATCGTCATTTTTTATCTCATGATAATCAATTCATAGGCACATTTATCCATCCTTCTTCTTGATGAAAAGGACCAGTGCACCCCATGGTAAAGCACTCAGGCGTATGAAACCCTTATCCAGATTCTCTTATAACCACTTCTTTAATTCTTCTAACTCAATAGTGGCCATCCTATAAGGAGTATTTTATATGAATAGAGATACATGTATAAGTTCAATTGAGAACTCAACTCTTGGTCAGGATAAATATTAGGCAATTCTGTAGGGAACACATTAGTGTAGTCCCTTATAATGGGAACATCTTCAATAATGATCCTCTCCTTTGTATAAATAATTTTATATAGATATGATTGATCATAAGGAAATAATATCCACACTTGAGTTGATGATTCTGAAGGAGATTCATCCTCCTCTTTACACTTATATAGAATTAGAGGATGCCTCAAAATGTGCAGAGTGATCTCCCTCTCATGAAAGTTGATATTAGCTTTGTATAAATACAGCCAATCCATTCCCAATATAGAATCAAAATCCACTAAAGGAAGTAAGATGAGATTTTATGGAAGGTTCAATCCAAAAATATTGATTAGGGAGGAGTTATATACTTTAGATGAAATAATTTCCCCATTCTCTATTCTCATAAATAACTCAACTCCCATATTTTGGGGTGGTTTTTGAATAGTTCTACTAAAGTTGTAAGATATGAAAGAATTAATAGAACTAGAATCAAATAGTACATTCAATATTATTGAATGAATAACTAGTGTACCTGTCACCAAATTTTTATCGTGATCAAACTCAGTAGTAGTGATAATTTAATCCCTTCCTTGCTACCTTGGAGGTTATTGTCATTGATTGTCTTTGACAATCATTAGCTTAGAGAATTGGCTCACATAATTCCCATGTTACTTGTAGTTAAATAATTGAACAACATGCATAGTGTTCATCTGAACCTTCTTTTCAACTTCCTCATTAGTGGTTTTCTTTATTTCACTTTGAAATTGATTAGCTTGGTGTCCCCCTTTTCTACACTTGAAGCACATTCTGGTTCCCCTTAGAAAATTTCCAGGATGCTTCTTCCCACACATTTGACAAGTGGAATATTGGGTTTACTTTTATCCATGATATTTTTCTATTGGCCCTCCTAAATAGAATTACATATTACATTTATTGTCTCCAATCCCATGAGACCACTAAGAATCATTGATCTCTATATCAACTTTAAGGGCATAATGAACAATCTCTTTATAACTATAAAATTATTGAATCAACAATGCCTTTTGTGTACTCAACTTCAATCCAATAAAGAATCAATCCACATTACTTTAAATGTTCATAATAAAATAAGAGGTGTATCATGAAAGGCTTTTAAAGTTTTCCTCATACGATTTAATAGATTGATCTTCCTTTTGATTTAGTCTGAGGAACTCCCTCTCCATCTTATGATGGAGAGTTTAGGGAAAATATTTGTTGAAAAATATTTTATTGAATCCTTCCCAATCCATTGAATAAATTTCCTCTTTATACTTAGTGTTTTTGATAATTTTCCACCACTGATCAGATTCCCCATAAAAATAATAAACCACTTGTATGAATTTATCTTCTTCTAAGCATTAGAGGATAGAAATATATTTTTAATGGAGTTAATACATTGTTTTGTGATGAGGGGATCAAAAGATACACTAAAGGCAGGAGGCCTTTTTCGAATAAAGGATTCAACTGCAACTTGATATTTCTTAGAAGAAGGATTGATTTCTACATGATTTAAGTTATTATTCATAACTTGAGCTAGTTGATCCAGTACTTTCATGAGGTGATGAGATCCCGTTCCCCTCAATTTTGGTATCTCATTAGAGAAATCATCACATTGCCTATCATATTGGTTGTTAGCACAGGATAGCCTATTTACACCCATTAAATAGAAAAGAAAAATAAAATTAGGGGGAATGAATACATTGAAAATGAGCATATAAAAAGAAAATTATGAACATAGAAGGACAAACTTACAAATTAAATGTATATCCTAACTTTTAATCACATAAGTTTAAATATAGGTTATCTATGGTGATAGAATTATCCCTAGGGTTATTAGTAAAGTTTTATAGTCCTAATTTTCCAAAATAACTAGATTGTGATCTGATTCCAACTATAGAGATACAAGCCTTTTACACAGATTATTACATGATTTTAGGCATAATTATCCATGAAATATGAACCAAGGATTAAAAATTATAGTGTCTTTAGAAGACTAGGTACATAATTAGAAAACACGAAACAAAATTAAAATATCATTTTATTTATCTCCACAATGATCTCTTAACTTCCTTGAGATCCTATAATGGAATAGGACAATCTAGGTAAAACATAGACAAAAGGGATGAGCTAAAAAACCTAATAAGGGAATGGACATGTGATTGAAGCATAACACATGAGTTAGTAGGAATAACATGATAATATAAAATTCATGGATCATGAATAAACATATAGAAACATAACATACAAAACATGGAATCATATGATAATAGTAATATAGGAAAGTGGAAGAAACATATAACATGACATAAACACGAGTCAATGTTAACTACCAAGAATATATAACTTGGTGGATAGAGTCCCATAATGGTTTATGTTTACTCCCAAATCCCATAGATAACATATCATGAGACTAAAACAGTACCAAATGCATTGAATAGAAATTTGGGTACACACATTATAACATTTTCATTCATATGGGTGACACATCACTACTACAAAAATGGGCAAGGGAAGTTCCACCTTTTATCAGCACTAAGAACAAAGCACTGATAAAGGAACCCTTTGTGAGCGCTAAAATTTTAGCGCTAATAAAGGTATTCTTTATTAGCACTTTTTTCTTAGCGCTTATAAAGAGTACGCATTATAAGCACTAAAAAAGTGCTGAGAAAACCATATTCCCATATTTTATAAAATCCATTGCACAATATCCTCTGTTTATCACACCCTCAATCCCTCACGGTGCTGTACCCCTACAACAACTCCCCTACCCCCATGATCTTCTCTTTGCCGGAGCTCCGCCGCTAGCCCTACTCTTTCTCCTACCCCTCAAACCCCTTCTGTGGATCCTCCTCCCCACAAACCCTACTTCCTTCTCTCCACTGGACTCCCCATGAACCCTACTCCATTTCTCAATGGTGGTGGCTCCTCCCATGCACCTCCACCTCACGGTCGCGCCTTCCCCTCCCGACGTAGCGTAGAAGGCTCCCCGACCGACGCTTATTCTCTCCCTCTATCGCGGGTGCGATCTACTCTAGGTAAGTCTCCCACTTCTCCTTTTAGGTTTATTTTTGGTGGATAGGTTTTGTGAGAGTAGTTTTCATTAGGGTGATGTTTGGATTCTTCTCCATGATCATCACCCTTGGATTAGATGCTAACTAACAAAGAGTTCTAACAATCTATGTCACAAAATAACACACGTAGTGGATTCTTATACTTGGTTAGCATATGATTTGACCTAAATTTTGACTTTTTTATGATTCTCGATGGGTCATTATGATGTTTGTAACTAGAATTTATTTTTCACCAAGTGTCATATGTATGAGGGTTTGATATTCTCATGCAACCTCAAGCTAGGCCTTATTATATGTGAATATTCTATTAATGTTGAGTGTTTTTTCTTTATCCTTCTGGTGGGTTTATCTATACTGGGGAAAGTGGTCTTTTTTTAAACCCCTTCATGAAAAATAAGAGTTTTGATAATACCCGCCTCATTATTAATTGGTTACACTTTGTGGGTGTCATGATGTGCTGATGATTGTGTTTATGGGGAAGGTTATATTTATGATAGTGATTAGGACCCCTCAAATATAGAAAGTTTATTCAACCCTGTGGATGTTAAGTTATATTTCCCTTAGTTGGTGAGCATGGTTTTATGTGATGTGTGCGAGAAGAATACTTTTCTACCCTATGAATGTCAAGGAATTCTGGAATGCTTCATAAGGGAGACTTATGGTCAAATATTGGTAAGGATATGGTGTATGCATCAACCCATATACCAGAGATGATGAGTGTCTTTGTGAAGTTATAGTGTTCTAAATTAAATCTCTCATTGAGACGGTTCATAGTGGAGCCTATAATCCATTTAGGTTCATTTATTATTAAACCAAGATTCATGGAGTGGCCTCCAGTCTTCATGCACTAGGGCCACAGAAGATGAGGAGGTCAAAGTAGCGCATCCATTGAATGGTGAATGGTATTATTTGGAAAAGGAATTTGGGTTTAGATATAGGTATGAACATTTGAGCGGTTGTATTTGGGTGGTTAATTATTTTTAGGATTGTGGGATGTTTCTTGACTTCGATCAATGGTATATTCCACACATATTTCTTTTATGTCAAGGATAATTTAAGGGTGGTGTCAACTTAGTGAAACTCTATGAATAGTTGTTCTTAGGTTCTATTCTAGAAGGTTTTTTCTTGAAAATTTGGAGACACCATGCACTTCATTGGGTAGATAGTGATTCTTCCCTGATACCTAATATGGGTATCAAGATTGTTATTTTGAATGGAGACTGCTCTAGTAAATAACTACCCTTGGTGTGTCAGGACAAGTGATTTTGGTTAAGTACACCTAAACTATGGAGAACACGATTACATGATAGGGGATTAATTTATTCTTAGGAGATTCTAAATGTCTTTCACTTGGTTGGATTGCATTTCAAATCTTTTTATTAAATCCATTAATTTATGTTGATCAATTCATAGAACGAACTCTAGTGGTTTGGGGGAATTCAACATGTAATACTAAGCTTTGGATGGCTATATTAGTGTTCTATGATTATGCCTATGGTTTGAGTTGATATCATAATCTTTTAAGGTAGTGATCTTCTGGGATGTTGGGTTAGCATCACCCACCCACAGTAGGTGTGTGATGCAAGTCTCGTCTCAGGAGGCACTGTTATTCATAGGTACCACAATGATATCCCATTAATCCAAGGAATTTAATATTATAGTGATGGGTATAGACATATCACATTTAATTTTCTTAACATTCATGCTATAGTCAGAGGAAGTCGACGAATAGCCTAGGCAGAGGAAGGAACTGGAGAAAGGAGGTCTGTACAGCACTAAAGTGATGGAGGAGATTGTGGAGCAGCATGAGGTGGATGGAACTTTGGTTTTATTCTTCTAATACTACCCCTAAGTAGACCACTCCTATATTGGGAAGTTAGTGGTTAGAATCTCAGATAGTTGTAGTCACTAGAGTCATTTTACTAGGAAGCTCTAGGAGTGTTTGGAGGTACGATCTATGTTCGTTATACTTTTCTTGTAGTACTATTAGAAATAGGTACAAGAAACTATTTTTCCTAAATTTTTCAATTATTTTCTAGGTATATGGTAGGCGTTGGTAGAGCCCCATGTTAGTGAGGGAGAGTTATTGCATATTCTTTAGATGTTCATGATAAAATCTATGTTAACTAACCTTAATTTTCTATTTCTTATGCTAATTTGGGTAACAAAACCTACGATATTATATAGTAATTTTGGATAAAACTAGGTTGTTTGTTTCCCCCATGAACCCCTTTGTGTTTGGAAATGTATCCACTAAATTAGTTTTCTCATCAAAATTGTATCCTTGTTTTCATTTTATTTGAGTTTGGTCACTAGTTCTGGGCGATTTAATGTGATTATTTTATTATGAATGAGGTGGCGGGTAGGGGTGGTTAAAATGATGTTTAATGTTTTGCTGCAAGGGTGGTGGGTGATAGAATTATTGGTAAGGGGGTTGGAAAGTGTGTTGATTTTGATGGGAGGTCTATCCTGGTTCTGTTGATTTCCAAATCTTTATTGGAAATGGTTAGGCTCTATTAATCACTATTTTTATATGGAAGTGGTTCTGTTATACTATATTTGGAAGTATTGTTTTGTCTATTTAAATAATAAATACTAATATTTGAGATTCAAATAGAATTGAGATGAATAAATATTGGATGGATTATAATCATTTGACAATAGAGTATGAGAACAGAGTGAAAAAGTAAGGATCATGCAAAGGATTCTTCTCAAATACTTTGTACATGTTTACATTGTTGTTATTATATACAAATTACTCTATAGGATTTGTAAGAACATTTTATATGTCATGGAATAGATCGAAGTTATAAATGTTGGAATAAATACAGAGAAAAAGAAAATGTAGCTACTGGCTGGGATAAAAATGAGTTTTATGGGTCATCAGATATGAATACAAATATAGATAATGAAGAAGACCCTATGTATGATGTGATTACAGATGTCAATGATGATGAAGATCATATTGAGGAAATGACAAAGACAGTTGAAGATGAACTCCACCTCAATCCGAGGCACGGTGTGATCGGTATCACTCAAAGTGTCTCTCTTTTGTTTAAAATGGACAGAATTTTAAGTGAAAACAAAAAATGACATAGAGAAATCTGACCAAATGCATTTTTATTATGTTGATACTTTAATAGAACGATCCATGGGTCATTTTTGATGTGTACGGGTCAACCCCACCTCAATCCGAGGCATGGTGTGGCCGGTATCACTCAAAGTATCTCTTTTGTTTAAAATGAACAGAATTTTAAGTGAAAACAACAATTAACATACGGAAATCTGACCAAATACATTCAGATTGTGTTGATAATTTAGGGTAATGATCCATGGGTCATTTTTTATGTGTACGAGTTAACCCTGCCAGGTATCACTCAAAGTGTCTCTCTTTTGTTTAAAATGGACAGAATTTTAAGTGAAAACAACAACTGACGTATGGAAATCTAACAAAACACATTAGTATTGTGTTTATACTTTAGGGTAATGATCCATGGGTCATTTTTGACATGTACGAGTCAACCCCGCCTCAATCTGAGGCATGATGTGGCCGATTCACTCAACGTGTCTCTCTTTTGTTTAAAATGGACAGAATTTTAAGTGAAAACAACAACTAACATAAGGAAATCCAACCAAACGCATTCATATTGTGTTGAAACTTTAGGGGAATGATCCATGGGTCATTTCTGATGTGTAAGAGTCAACCCAATCTCTATCCGAGGCATGGTGTGGCTAATATCACTCAAAGTCTCTCTTTTGTTTAAAATGGACAGAATTTTAAGTGAAAACAACAACTGACATACGGAAATCCAACCAAATGCATTCGTATTGTATTTATAATTTAGGGGAAAGATCCATGGATCATTTGTGACGTGTAAGAGTCAACCACGCCTCAATATGATTCACGGTGTGGTCGGTATAACTCAAAGTGTCTCTCTTGTTTAAAATGGACAGAATTTTAAGTGAAAATAACAACTCACATATGGAAATCTGACCAAACGCATTAGAATTGTGTTTATACTTTAGGGGAATGGTCCATGGGTAATTTTTGAAAATTAAGAGTCAACCCCGCCTCAATCAGAGGCACGGTGTTTCCAGTATCACTCAAATTATCTCTTTTATTTAAAATGGACATAATTTTAAGTGAAAACAACAACTGACATACAAAAATCTGACCAAATGCATTCTGATTGTGTTGATACTTTAGGGGAACTATCAATGGGTCATTTGTGACGTTTATGAGTCAACCCTACCTCAATCCGAGGCACAGTGTGACCGGTATTACTCAAAGTGTCTCTCTTTTGTTTAAAATGGACAGAATTTTAAGTGAAAACAACAACTGACATATGGAAATATGACCAAACGCATTCGGATTGTGTTGATACTTTAGGGGAATGATCCACTAGTCATTTGGGACGTGTATGAGTCACCCCCGCCTCAATATAAGGCATGGTGTGGCCGGTATCACTCAAAGTCTCTCTTTTGTTTAAAATGGACAAAATTTTAAGTGAAAACAGCAACTAACGTACGGAAATCTGACCAAACACATTCAGATTGTGTTGATACTTTAAGGGAACGATCCATGGGTCATTTGTGACGTGTAAGAGTCAACATCAACTCAATATGAGGCACGGTGTGGACAATATCACTCAAAGTATCTCTTTTGTTTAAAATGGACAGAATTTTAAGTGAAAACAATAACTGACGTACGAAAATATGACCAAAAACATTAGGATTGTGTTGATACTTTAGTGGAACGATCCATGGGAAATTTTTGATATGTAAGAGTAAACCCTGCCTCAATCCGAGGCACATTGTGGCTGGTATCACTCAAAGTGATTCTCTTTTGTTTAAAATGGACATAATTTTATGTGAAAACAACAACTGACGTACGGAAATCCAACCAAATGCATTTGGATTGTGTTGATACTTTAGGGTAACGATTCATAGGTCATTTGTGATGTTTATGAGTCAACTACTCCTCAATCTGAGGCACGGTGTGACCGGTATCACTCAAAGTCTCTCTTTTGTTTAAAATGGACAGGATTTTAAGTGAAAACAACAACTGACGTATGGAAATCCAAAAAAACACATTTGGATTGTGTTGATACTTTATGGGAACAATACATGGGTCATTTTTGATGTTTAAGAGTCAAACCCGCCTCAATCGGAGGCACGGTGTGGCCGGTATCACTCAAAGTGTCTCTCTTTTGTTTAAAATGGACAAAATTTTAAGTGAAAACAACAACTGACATACGGAAATTTGACCAAATTCATTTGGATTGTGTTGATACTTTAGGGGAATGATCCATGGGTCATTTTTGATGTGTACGAGTAAAACCTGCCTCAATCTAAGGCACGATGTGGCCAGTATCACTCAAAGTTTCTTTTTTTTTAAAATGGACATAATTTTAAGTGAAAACAACAACTGACGTACGTAAATCGGACAAAAAACATTTGGATTGTGTTGATACTTTATGGGAATGATCCATAGGTAATTTTTGACGTGTATGAGTTAACCCCACCTCAATCCGAGGCTTGGTGTGGCCAACATCACTCAAAATATCTCTCTTTTGTTTAAAATGGACAAAATTTTAAGTGAAAACAACAACTGACATACGGAATTTTGACCAAATGCATTCAGATTGTGTTGATACTTTAGGGGAACTATCCACGGGTCATTTTTGACATGTAAAAGTAAACTCCACCTCAATATGAGGCACATTGTGTCCAGTATCACACAAAGTGTCTCTATTTTGTTTAAAATGAAGAGAATTTTAAGTGAAAACAACAACTGATGTATATAAATCTGACCAAATGCATTCGGATTGTTTTGATACTTTAGGGGAAAAATACATGGGTCATTTGTGATGTGTACGAGTCAAATCTGCCTCAATCCAATGCATGTTGTGGCTAGTATCACTCAAAGTATCTCTTTTGTATAAAATGGACATAATTTTAAGTGAAAACAACAATTGACATACAGAAATCCGAACAAATGCATTAGGATTGTGTTGATACTTTAGGAGAATGATACATGGGTCATTTGTGACGTTTACGAGTCAACCCTGCCTTAATCTGAGGCATTTTGTGGCCGGTATCACTCAAAGTGTCTCTCTTTTGTTTAAAATGGACATAATTTTAATTGAAAACAACAACTGACGTACGGAAATCCGATCAAATGAATTTGTATTGTGTTGATACTTTAGGGGAATTATACATGGGCCATTTTTGATGTGTATGAGTGAACCAAACCTCATTCTTAGGCATGGTGTGGCCGGTATCACTCAAAGTCTCTCTTTTGTTTAAAATGGACATAATTTTAAGTGAAAACAACAATTGACATACAGAAATCTGACCAAATGCATTCGGATTGTGTTGATACTTTAGGAGAATGATCCATGAGTCATTTTTGACATGTACGAGTCAACACTGCCTCAATATAAGGCACGGTGTGGCCGATATCACTCAAAGTGTCTCTCTTTTGTTTAAAATGGACACCACTAACCCCCTGTATGCCCCCAACCACTTGGACACCCCCACCCCTTAGACGCCCCAACCCTCCTAGACACCACCCCACCACCTAGACACCCCACCCCCTGGACACCCTCACCCCCTGGACACCCCCACCCCCATGGAAAGCCACCCCAAACCCCCTGGACTGCCCCCACCCCCCTGGACACCACCCCACCCCCTGGACACCCCCACCCCTCTAGACACCCCACCCCTGGAAAGCCCCCCCAACCCCCTGGACACCACCCCACCCCCTGGACACACCACCCCCTGGACACCCACCAACCCCCTGTATGACACCCCCACCCCTCCTAGACACCACCCCACCACTTGGACACCCCCACCCCCTTGGACAACCTCCCCACCCCCTGGACACCACCCCACCCTCTCAACACCCCCAACCCTCTGGACACCCCCACCCCCTGGAAAGCCCACCAACCCCCTGGACACTACCCCACCCTCCGGGACACCACCCCCACCCCCTGGACACCCCAACCCCCTGGACACCAACCACCACCTTGGACGACCCCCACCCCTCCTAGACACCACCCACCACCTGGACACCCCCAACCCCTTGGACAGCCACCCCCACCCCCTGGACACCACCCACCCCCCTTGGACAGCCCCACCTACCCCCTGGACCGCCCCCACCCCCTGGACACCACCCCACCCCCAGGACACCCCCACCCCTCTGGACACCCCCACCCCCTGGAAAGCCCCCCAACCCCTTGGACACCACCTCACCCCCCTGAACACCCCCATGGACTGCCCCCACCCCCTGGACACCTGCAACCCATGAACACCCACCAACCCCCCTGGACAACACCCCCACCCCTCCTAGACACCACCCCACCAGCTGGACACTCCCCACCCCCCTAGACACCCCACCCCCTTGGACAGCCACCCCCACCCCTAGACACCACCCCACCCTCCTTGGACAGCCCCACCAACCCCCTAGACTGCCCCCACCCCCTGGAAACCACCCCACCCCCTGTACACCCCACCCCTCTGGAAAACCCCACCCTGGAAAGCCCCCAACCCCCTGGACACCACCCCACCCCCTGGACACCCCCATGGACAACCCCCCACCCTAGACAACCCCCACCCCTAGACACCCCCACCCCCTGGTCACCCACCAACCCCCTGGACGACACCCCCACCCCTCCTAGACACCCCCACCACCTGTACCCCCACTCCTAGACACCCCCAGCCCCTTGGAAAACCACCCCACCCCCTAGACACCACCCCTGTCCCCTTGGATAGCCCCACCAACCCCCTGGACCGCCCCCACCCCTTAGACACCACCCCACCCCCTGTACACCCCCACCCCCTAGAAAGCCCCCCCAACACCCTGGACACCCCCATGGACAACCCCCCTAGACACCCCACCATCCCCCTGGATGGACCCCACCCCCTGGATGCCCCCCACCCCTCCTCAACACCACCCCACCACATGAACACCCCCACCCCCTGGACAACCCCACCCCCATGGACATCCCCCACCACCCCCTTGGACACCAACCCACCCCCCTTGGACAGCCCTATCCCCCCCGTACACCCCTAGCCCCCCAGACACCCCCACCCCACCCCCCCGGACACCCCCACCCCCTGGACACCCGCTACCCCCCTTGGGCAGCCATCCCAAACCCCTGAACACCCCCCAACCCCTTGAATTCTGAATTGAATTCTTTATGTATTTAATTAACTTATGAATTATGTGTTAATGGTGTATGGGTATACTTTTTGTATGGGTATACTTTTTGAAATTAACTTATGAATTATGAGTTAATTTTGTATGTGTATACTTGTTGAGATGCTGATTTTTTTGCAGGTCTTGTTTGGGTGTGCTGCTGCAAAATTTTAAATTACAGTAGGCAGGGCATTTATCAGTGCTTTTTTAGCGCTGATAAAGTCTACCTTTATCAGCGCTAAGATTTACAGTGCTTTTTAGCGCTGTTAAAGCCCCTTTTGAGCGCTGATAAAGCCCATTTTTGTAGTAGTTCATAAATAATCAAACTCAAGGAATAACCATAAGGGTTACCCATGGAAATAAATGGGTTTCGTAATCATGTCTTAAGGCATAATCAAAGGGCATATCATAATGGTATCCATGAAATAAAAGATTTAAATAATTTTTGGACATTAATAAAGGAAATATAAGAATAGATCATGAATAATGATTTCCAACTGAAGTGAAAACATTAAAAATAGTGGTTAGTTAACTTTAAAAATGTGCCACTCAATTGCGGTTTTAGAAAAAATATTAAAGAGTCATTAAAGAGGATAAAGTCATAATTGTTTGTATAAAACTATAAATTAATTAAAATTGTTTTTCATGATAATTTTTTTTATTTTATAAAAATATTTTAATATTAAAATATTTTATGAAATGTACTTGAAAATGGGAAAGAAATGGAGAAGTTCCCTATAACTAGGTTTGCCTATTGAGAGGAATTGAGAAGGGAACCTTTTTAAATATGTAATTCCCTATAAAATAAAGACAAATTGAGATACATAAATGTAACACCTAGAGATTTTATAAGATATATTCTTTTTAATTTCTTTCATATCTTCTGTTTTACGCTACACCAAGATTATCTTGCGCTATACGCAACACTGTATTAGCTTGCAGTATACGCAACACTATTCTTGGATCGTGTTACACACAATTTCAAGTTTATTTGATAGTTGTTATTCTACGCAACATTGAGTGTATATGTATATATATATATATTCAATGTACAAATAAAATATGGTTGTATTTTGTTATACGCAACAAAAAAGGACTCTTGCACTACACGCCACCCCGACTTGGCTTGCATTACACGCAATCACGACCTTCCTCGATAGCGTGTGTTGTACGCAATACCGAGTTTCACTAAACGACGATATATTGTTATAATATTATTATGAACTAGCCGTTATGAATAGTTGTATATAAATTTTGAATTTTATAAAATTATAATTCATCTTACACATTTTATAGAACATGGTATGAGAACAAAATAATTTTTTCAGGTAAAATATGTATTTTTCAAAAATTGCAGTTTTGCCACCTTTTGATGGCACACCCACTTTAAATATAGTTTTTGACATATTTATAAGTTCAATTTGACAAAATAAAATTCTTCCTTGGAATCAGGATATAAAAATTTAATTTGGATACATTTTTCATATTATTCTGATAACTTTCATATTTTAATGAATAGTAAAAACACGCTATATTTTAATTGAAAACAACTATTTTCATCGTAATAATTTATATGGTTAGATTATCTTTTTAATTGGTTTTAAAGTTTAATTAGAATATATTTTTACCATTTAATCCAATGCTGGACATTGGAATTAATTTCACTTTGAAATTGGACATAAACTAGTGTCGATCTTTTGATAGTTATTGTTTCTTAAAAACACGCTATTTGTTTTGATAACAGGAATTAATTTTAAAATTAATTAATGACACTTATATGTTTTTAATTTGAAAAAATAGACATCATTTTTGAATTTGGAATATCAAATATAACTTAATCTGAATTTTTGGTATTTTTTTGAAAAACTTCAATTTTTGATGAATAGTGAAACCACTTAGTAGTAGTTAAAAAACTGAATCTTTCATTTAAATGAAATTTTACCACTTCTGTGAATTAAATTTCAAAAATCCGACATACATGGTTGTTATCCAGAAGTAAAATGTGGTTCAATAAGATGAAAATAATTTTTGGTGAATAGTAACTTTTGACTTTTATTTACTATGGTTAAAGGTAAATATGGTAATTCAAGGTTAAAAGAATATTATAATAATTCAAAATTACTTAACACTTGTCCTAACCTTATTGGATGAGTGGTGGCCAACCATGGGAATCCTTGGGTCGATTTTGAGACCCCATTGAGCCACTTGGTAGTGATAATGACAATTTGGATTAATTAATTTAATGTAAAGACAAAATTGACAATAACAAAAAATCTTTTAGTAATTAATTTTTATAAGGGGTTGTATAAATTATCTTTTCGACTATAAATATTAATTGGAAATATAAAAATATTTGGTAGATGGTGGTTATTTTTTTATAATTTTTAGACATCAAATAAATTAAATTATTTATGAATCAATAATGATGCAGTATTTACCTCATTAATAAATGATTTAAATAAATAAGATTATAATGATTAAAATATTATCCGAAACAAGTCCAATTCGGATTGGATGATTTTATTTCGACCATGAGTCATCTTATCTTCATCTTTAATGATTTTTGGACCTTTTTAAACTGAAGATAAGTTTATAATAAAATAATATTTTCACACTTTCCAAAGGTGCCCCTCTCCTCCCTTATAAAAAGGCACCTCCTCCCTCTCCTATTTATACCCTTTTGAGCCTTGAAGCTCGGAAAAAACCTGTCAATTCCTCTTCTCAACATCTATAGTTATATCATAGAGGTTTTGGTCTTATCAAAAGACCAAATCTAGTGCCCTAAGAAGAAGTTTAAAGGAGGTGCGTCGAGGAAGAGGTAATCTCTTCTACCGACTCTTTAAAGTTTCTTTCTTCTTCTACTTACTCTTCATTAGTTTTTTCATTATAAAGTAATAACATCAGTATTAATTATATAATTATATGTTATTATAAATATTAAACAACCCCATTTCACTTTCTATCCATCCTATGAAAAATGAAATCACCGCGCGTGCGTACATACTGAATACCGTCTCCACGCCATAGTGTAATCTATTTTTCCACCACCACCTTACTTGGATGGGTATAATGGTGTAAATAATAACTATATATGGTTATGATAACATCATACTGATTCTATGATATTATATCATCCACCCCAATTCCATTCAATAATTATGGGAACGATATCATCGCTCGTGCGTACGTACGGATTACCGTTTCCACGACGCGATGAGATTAATTCTCCATGTTAACCATTCAATAATGATTATAAAGTATATATAATGAATAATAATGATATATATGACATAATAATTCTATTGTATTCATGTACATATATGTTTCATTTACTTAATTCCATTCAATTCAATAAGGAAACGAAAACAGCGTTCATGCATACGTACGACCTACCGTCTCTATGAACAGTGTATTTCATTCCATTTATCGATATATCATATATATTTATATGATGAATATATATATTATATATAAATCATGTTTTACATTTTTGAATTAAGTAAATCATGATATAAGTAATAATATCAAGAACAACAAGTCGAAACACGTACGATAAATGAAACGATTTTACCCAAAACGCTACTTTAACATGAATTTACAAAAGAACGGGTAATATAAAGTCATAAGTGAACCATATATGATATCATAACAATGAATAAGATTCTATAATAAGTAAATGAAAATTTTTAAATCATTATACAGGAGGTTCAGATACATACGAAGCATATCAGACATAAGGTAAGGGAAAATCTCACAATCTCAATTTTTATCTGAGATTGTTTATACTTTGGTATTTACTGGGGCATATTTATCATCCACATACACGTTTACTAAATATTTAATATTATTTATATCCTCCTACAATTTTTTAAATCCAATCTTACCCATTGGTGAGTTTTTAGTAAAATATATGAAAGAAATCTTTTGTCGTTTTTTACTATGAGGTACTTTTTGACTTTTCCGGCCAAAGTATGAGAAGAATGTTCTTTTAACTTATACAGCATGAATGGTTTTTTTACAATTTCATAAAGCCTTATTTTCATGAAGTTTAATCCACAATATTTCATGATTATTTTCAACAAAATCCTTTTCTTTTAAAATTTCATGGCATTTTGTTAAAAGAAAATGATTTCGAAGAAGAAAGGATATTTTCCTCAAGAATTCATTTCAAGTGTTTTGTCAAAATTATTTTCCATATAAGATGAAATTATTTAGTATGATTATGTTTCAAGTATAATTTCTCTATGATTTACATGGTTTCAATTTTCTTATGATGAAATGATATCCGTTTTTATATGGATTATGTTATGATGGGATGATGTTTATGGAACCCATTTTATTCTTTGGGTTATGATGAATGATTTATGTTTATGTTGTGGGAAACATAAGAATTATTTCATTATGAGATGGGTGGGACCTATATATCCCTCCAATTCATTGGGTAAAGATTTATATCTCATGATATAGACATGGCTGGAAGGGTAAGTTAATCCGGTTCAGTGTTACAGGACTGGAACGAGGAGTGAACTCAATTCAGAAAGGGACTTTGTCCACTAAGATGGTCTTGGAAACAGTGCCTTGGATACTATGGAAATAATAACATGTTCTTAATGGTTTCCACAATTACATGTTTTATTCCCATGATATTTTATCATGATTGATGTTCCATTATGATCTACGCCTTATGTACTGCCATGTTTTATGTCATTCTCAGGATTTTTTTATGTTTAAACATTATGTTCATGTTCTTAAGTTCAAATGTATATGATTTGCTTTATTTTATCCATGCTTACCCTTACTGAGAATTTGAGCTCACCCTTTATATGTTTTCTTTTTCCCAGGATTTAAAGAAAGGTTTTAGGTAAGAAAACAAAAGGGGAAGGTCTTTATTGAAGATGTTGAAGATCATTCACCACGATTAGAAGATTATATTCCAGTTTCCAAAGACACTAAAATATTACGGTCCTTGTGTGTCTGTTTTTGTTATGTATTAAGTATTCCGCAAAAATTAATGTAATTTCCATGTACTTCAAGCTTCAGGTCTCTACAGTTGGTATCAGAGGAAAGGTTTAGTTAACCTTTGGAAACTAGGATGCGAAAACTTTAGTGAGATCCCTAGAGATATTTCTAAGGTATGTCTCGGGATGTCCCTAAGGTTAAGTATAAGTATATCTTATAGTCCTATAATTACGGTAACTATCTTATAATTAAACCTAAGATGTTATATATTGAAGGTACTCCCCTTTTATTATGTTGTTTTCCTAGTATGATTTTCCCTCTCACACTATTATTTTTGGGTTTTAGACGATGGATGGAACTCGAAGGAACCGTGTTGATCAATGTAATGGACAATGCAATGATTGTCCTTATGAAAAAACCAATGTTATGGGAGATGGAGTGAAAAATCATATTGCTATACTTACACAATATATGAATCATTCTGGACTTCCAAATGAGCAGAGAAAGGAACAATATTCTATTGAGTCCTTCATGAGGCAACGTGCACCTTCTTTCAATGGGTCTTCTGATCCACTTGTTGCTAAACAATGGAGTAATACCATTGAAAAGATATTTTCAATACTTCACTGTTCAGAGCATGAAAAAGTCATTTTGGCTTCTTACCGGTTAGAAGGTGAAGCAGACCAGTGGTGGACTCTAGTTAAAAATACAAGGCCCCAAGTTGAAATTGAATCCATGGAATGGAATGAGTTCAAGAACTTATTTTTCAATAATCACTTCCCTCATATTCTTCGAACAAAGATGGAAAAGGATTTCCTGGAGCTTAAGAAAAAGGATGATGAATCTGTTGGTATATACGAAACAAATTTTACAAGGCTTGAAAGGTATGCATATGGCTTTATCATCCAACCTGAAAGTAAATTTGATCGATTATTCAGTTGCTTAAAACCAAGTCTTCGAAGGGAATTAGCTATAAGAGACTTCAGTAGCTATGAAGAAATTGTGCGCTGTGATATCAAGGTAGAAATGGAAGTTGGTGTTACATATCCATCTCATGGGTTGACAAGAAACGAAAGATGGAGTTCAAGGAGAAATCTTAGAATAATGGTGAAAAGAAGATGAATGTTTTTTTATGCTCACAGTGTGGAAAGAAGCATGGTGTAGATTACCTAAAAGGTACTAGAAAATTTTTTAAGTGTGGAAAAGAAGTTCATCGATCAGTTGAGTGTCGAAGTAATGGGAAAAAGGTATCTAATGATGTGAATAGATAAAAGACTACAGAGAACGCTCCACCAACTCTTCAATACTTCAAGTGTAAGGAAATGGGGAATTATGCTAATCAATGCCCTAATCCAAGGGTTAATGATGATTGACATGAGCAACCACTTAAGGAAAAGGACAAAGGGAAGTCACATGCGATCACTATTGGAAATGTTGAATATGACAACGATGTGGTGGAATGATTAAGTGTTTATGTAATGGGATTCCAAAATAATGTTGTATATAGTATCATGGAATATTGGAATATTTATGTATTGGTCTATTATGGTTTTCAATAATTTTATGATACCAGTAACCATGGAAAGTGATTGAGATATTTTTGGAAAGAAGATGATATGCGCATAATGAAGGGATAAAGAGAAAATGAAATGTTTGACATTATTCATGAGCTCATGGATAATATAAGGACAAAGTTATATCATGGTTTGAGTATATAGAATTTTTGGATTTTGGTATGTGGAAAGAGTTAACTTTTGACAGTATTCATGTTTTCACTAAGGTTCAATGGGTAATCATTTTTCAAGAGAATACAAGATTAAGGTATTCACATGTTTGGAATGCGATCAACAAGATATATCTTGTGATATATGAGGGATAAATGATGGTATTCACGTGCTTGTTATATGACCTTTTTAGTAATCATTCCCTTTATACTATGAGTTTGGAAAGAAGTATTTTGTAAAAGCATAAAGATTAGAATGGATTATGTTGAAAATAAGTTAGTATTGTTTAAGGATAGAAATTATTTCTATATTATCTATATAATGTTATAATAGTGTAGTTTAAGAAAAGGGAAAACCTGCAGAATGGGTGACAACCCGTCGTGTCAGACGAGGATGTGGGAATCGAACCCACAACCAAAGTGCGACAGGACTTTATCGCCTTCCACTGACCTACAAGAAGTCCCTAGTTAGTAGAAATTAGTTTTATATTATTAAGTGGTATGATAGATGAAGTATAAGTTAATTTTTGGAACCATATACGATTAATCTCACCGCAGTTGGACTTATGTATATAATTATTGCTAACTTTATGTTTGAGATAGATGGAATGACCTATCATTCTATCGCATGATCCGCTAACACTTCACAGAAGACAAATTCAACTTCATTTCTTTAAGAGATGAAGTGGAAATTGTTCAAGCCATGAAAAATAGTGAGAATGTACCAAAATCAAGTAAGTATTTCTTTAAATTCAAAAAAAAAAAATCTTCAACATTAGAAAAATGATCTTGAAAACCAAAAATGTTCTCCTAGTGATCTTATATCTGATGAATCAGATGGTACCTTAGATCATCACAAATTTATGGCTCTGTTATTGTTGTCTTTTTCATAGCCATGTTCTCTACCACTCTCCATCAGAACTTGATGGTTCAGTTTCTCTTACATATCCATATTTTCACCTATGTTCTCATATGTGGAAACCCAGTGATTTGTTAATTTGGGTAACCATTACGTTTCATAATTTAGTTTTTAAAGTTAAGTTTTGGTATTCCTTTTTACGATGTGGGTTTCTATTAAAGAAACATTCAAGTAGTAAACCATTTATTACCCCGACAAATTTCGAGGGCAAAATTCATTTTAAGGGGGGTAGAATGTAACACCCCGATATTTTGTAAGATATATTCTTTTTAATTTCTTTCATATCTTCTGTTGTATGCTACACCAAGATTATCTTGCGCTATACGCAACACTGTATTAGCTTGCAGTATAGGCAACACTATTCTTGGATCGTGTTACACACAATTTCAAGTTTGTTTGATAGTTGTTATTCTACGCAACATTGAGTGTATATGTATATATATATATATATATATATATTCAATGTATAAATGAAATATGGTTGTATTTTTTTATACGCAACAACAAATGAGTCTTTCACTACACACCACCCTGACTTGTCTTGCATTACACGCAATCACGACCTTCCTCAATAGCGTGTGTTGTACCCAATACCGAGTTTCACTAAATGACGATATATTGTTATAATATTATTATGAAATTTCCGTTATGAATAGTAGTATCTACATTTTTAATTTTATGACATTATAATTCATCTTACACATTTTATAGAACATGGTATGAGAAAAAAATAATTTTTTCGAGTAAAATATGTATTTTTCAAAAATTGCAGTTTTGCCGCCTTTTGATGGTACACCCACTTTAAGTATATTTTTTGACATGTTTATAAGTTAAATTTGACAAAATAAATTTCTTCCTTGGAATATGAATATAAAAATTTAATTTGGACAAATTTTTAATATTATTCTGATAACTTTCATATTTTAATGAAAAGTAAAAACACGCTATATTTTAATTAAAAACAAATTTTTTCATCGCAATAATTTATATGGTTAGATTATCTTTTTAATTGGGTTTAAAGTTTAATTAGAATATATTTTTACCATTTAATCAAATTTTGTTCATTGGAATTAATTTCACTTTGAAATTGGAAATAAACAAGTGTTGATCTTTTGATAGTTATTATTTCTTAAAAAAACGCTATTTGTTTTGATAACGAGAATTACTTTTAAAATTAATTAATGCCACTTCTATGTTTTGGATTTGGAAAAATATACATCATTTTTGAATTTGGAATATCAAATATAGATTAAGCTAAGGTTTTGGTAATTTTCTAAAAAAACTTCAATTTTTTATGAATAGTGAAACCACTTAGTGGTAGTTAAAAAACTGACTCTTTCATTTAAATGAAATTTTACCACTTCTGTGAATTGAATTTCAAAAATCCTATATACATGGTTGTTATCAATAAGTAAAATGTGGTTCAAGAAGATGAAAATAATTTTTGGTGAATAGTAACTTTTGACTTTTATTTTCTACAGTTAAAGGTAAATAAGGTAATTCAAGGTTAAAAGAATATTATAATAATTCAAAATTAGATTAACACTTGTCCCAACCTTATTGGACTAGTATTGGATGACCATAAGCATCCTTGGGTCGATTTTGGGACCCCATTCAGCCACTTGGTAGTGATAATGACAATTTGGATTAATTAATTTAATGTAAAGACAAAATTGAAATTAACAAACAATATTTTAGTAATTAATTTTTATAAGGGGTTATATAAATTATCTTTTCAACTATAAATATTAATTGGAAAGATAAAAATATTTCCTACATGGTGGTTATTTGTTTATAATTTTTATACATCAAAAAAATTAAATTATTTATGACACAATAATGATGCAATATTTACCTCATTAATAAATGATTTAAATAAATAAGATTATAATGATTAAAATATTATCCAAAACATGTCCAATTATGATTGGATGATTTTATTTCGACCATGAGTCATCTTATATTCATATTTAATTATTTTTGGACCTTTTGAATCTGTAGATAAGTTTATAATAAAATAATATTTTCACACTTTTCAAAGGTGCCCCTCTCCTCCCTTATTAAAGGGTACCCCCTCCCTCTCCTCTTTACACCCTTTTGAGCCTTTAATCTCAGACAACCCCTATCAATTAATCTTCTAAAACTCTCTAGTTATATCATATAGGTTCCAGTATTCTCAAAATACCAACTCTAGTTCCATAAGAAGAAGTTTAAAGGAGGTTCATTGAGGAAGAGGTAATCTCTTCTACCGACACTTTCAAGTTTCTTTCTTCTTCTACTTCCTATTATTTATTTATTTCATTATAAAGTAATAACATCAGTATTAATTATATACTGATATGTTATTATAAATATTAAACAACCCCATTTCACCTTCTATCCATCCTACGAAAAACGAAATCACCGCGCATGCATATGTACGGAATACCGTCTCCATGCTGTGATGTAATCTGTTTTTCCACCACCACCTTACTTGGATGGGTATAATGGTGTAAATAATAACTATATATGGTTATTATAACATCATAATGATTCTATGATATTATATCATCCACCCCAATTCCATTCAATAATTATGGGAACGATATCATCGCTCGTGCGTACGTACGGATTACCGTCTCCACGACGCGATGAGATTCATTCTCCCTGTTAACCATTCAAGAATGATTATAAAGTATATATAATGAATAATAATGATATATATTAAATAATAATGCTACTGGATTTATGTACATATATTTTTCATCTACTTAATTCTATTCAATTCAATAAGGAAATGGAAACAACGTTCATTCGTACGTACGGCCTACCGTCTCCATGAACGGTGTATTTCATTCCATTTATCAATCTATAATATATATTTATATGATGAATATATATATTATATATAAATAATGTTTTATATTCTTAAATTAATTAAATCAGTATATAAGTAATAATATCAAGTACAACAAGTCGAAACACGTACGATAAATGAAACAATTTTACCCAAAACACTACTTTAACATGAATTTACAAAAGAACGGGTAATATAAAGTCATAAGTGAACCATATATGATATCATAACAATGAATATAATTCTGTAATAATTCAATGACATTATTTAAATCATTATACAGGAGTTTTGGATACATACGAAGCATATTAGATATAAGGTAAGGGAAAATCTCGCAATCTCAATTTTTATCCGAGATTGTTTATACTTTGGTATTTACTGGGGAATATTTATCATCCACATCCATGTTTCATCAATATTTAATATTTTTTATATCCTCCTACAATTGTTTAAATCCAATATTACCCATTGGTGAGTTTTTAGTAAAATATAGGAAATGAATCTTTTGTCGTTTTTTACTACGAGGTACTTTTTGACTTTTCCGGCCAAAGTACGAGAAGAATGATTTTTTAACTTATACGACATGAATGGTTTTTTTACGATTTCATCAAGACATATTTTCATTAATATTCCTCTACAATATTTCATTATTATTTTCAACTAAATCCTTTTCTTTTAAAATTTCATGGCATTTTGTAAAAAGAAAATGATTTTGAAGAAGAAAGGATATTTTCCTCAAGAATTCATTTCAAGTGTTTTGTCAAAATTATTTTCCATCTAAGGTGACATTATTTAGTATGATTATGTTTCAAGTATAATGTCTCTATGATTTAAATGGTTTCACTTTTCTTATGATGAAATGATATCCATTTGTTTTACATGGATTATGTTATGATGGGATGATGTTTATGAAACCCATTTTATTCTTTGGGGTATGATGAATGATTTATGTTTATGTTGTGGCACACATAAGAATGATTTCATTCTGAGATGGGTGGGACATATATCTCCCTCTAATGCATTGGTTAAAGATTTATATCTCATGATATAGACATGGCTGGAATGGTAAGTTAATCTGATTTAGTGTTACAGGACTGGAACGAGGAGTGAACTCGATTCAGAAAGGGACTTTGTCCACTAAGATGGTGTTGGCAATAATGCCTTGGATACTATGGAAATCATAACATGTGTTTAATGGTTGCCACAATTACACGTTTTATTCCCATGATATTTTATCATGATTGATGTTCCATTATGATCTATGCCTTACGTACTGCCATGTTTTATGTCATTGATCAATATTTTTTTATGTTTAAACATTATGTTCATGTTCTTAAGTTCAAATGTATATGATTTTCTTTATTTTCTCCATGCTTACCCTTACTGAGAATTTGAGCTCACCCTTTATATGTTTTATTTTTAACAGGATTTAAAGAAAGGTTTTAGGTAAGAAAACAAAAGGGGAAGATCTTTATTGGAGATGTTGAAGATCTTTCACAATGATTAGAAGATTATATTCCGAGTTTCCAAAGACACTAAACTATTATGGTCCTTGTGTGTCTGTTTTTGTTATGTATTAAGTATTCCACAAAAAGTAATGTAATTTCCATGTACGTCAAGCTTTGGGTCTCTACAATAAATATTTATGGAACAAATAAATAGAATATAGTATAATTATATTAGAATAATTGAGAGATAAATTGAGGCAAAGAGATATAAAATGTAACCCAAAGGAAATAAGGAGGTTCAGAGAGATACCTAACCTTATGTCCGAGTGCATTATTCACTTTCACTAAAAGTATTAAATAATAAAATTATATTAATTAATTAATTAATTAAAAACCTCTTAAACATTCATTTTATTTATTATATTTTTATAAAGTTCATTTATGGCCATTTCAATGTGTTAAAAGGATCAATTTTGTCATTCCAAAAGTGTTCGTTTCATGGTTCATGGTCCGTTCACTTGTATATAATTATGGATGTTATTTTAAAATGGAAATAAAACTAAAGAAGTGAAATAAAATGGTATTCATGCAATTTAATAATTTTAAATGTTCCCATATATCAATTTATTTTCTGACATGAGGATGATTCATTTGATAAAACATTAATGATAAATGTTTAATTTATTTTGGCTGTTTTTCTAACCATCAAACATTCGTTTCATTTTATTTAATATAATGTCAATATATTAGTTATATATTATAAAATAAGTTATAATATACTTATTAAAATATTATTTAAAAATAATAATATTTTTATGACTTTTTTAAGGAGGTAATTAAAAATGAAAACACATTATCCATGAAAATGGTTAGTCACCACAATTTGGAAAATGGTTTCCATTCTTTGAATAAGAGGAGATGAGAAAAATGGCCAGATAGAAAATATTACATTATAAATATAACATTCTAGTATATACATGATACTGGAGTTTTTATGATTTTATGGATGAATGAGGCGAGGAGAAGGTAGAAGAAGAAAAGACATTAAGATAAATGGTTAAAGAAAGTTACCTCTTGAACCTAACTTCCTTGAAGGATCCCTTAAGGAACTTAGAATTGGTATTTTGGTGAAAACAACACATCTAAAATGTGTCTAGGGAAGAGTATAATATAATTTTGTAGATTATAGTCAATCTAGAAGGCTCAAGGTGGTGAAATGAAGTGAAGGAAGGGGTACCCTTCTATAATTGAGGTGAGGCGCACTTTAGAAATTTCCCAAAATATTAAAATATAAAAAGATAATTCTAAATCCAAATACTTCAAAATCATTCATAAATGCACATAGGATAAAATTTTTGGTCATATATTATCCCCTTTTTGATTATATAATATTTTTATGATTTTGAAATAATTTAATAAAATTTTATATTAATGAAATATCATTATTTTCAAATTTGATACTTTTCATTACTATGAATTTAAAAACATAAAAAATGATTCAAATTCAAAAAAACTATTTTATTATATTCAATACAAGTAATTATCATCTATATAATTCATGTATGACCTTAAATGTCTCAAATTATATTTTTTTAATATTTTTAATATCATTTATTTTATTTTTCTATTTATTTAATAATTACATCATCATTACTGTGTAAGAATTTAAGGTAATTATTTATTCACTAAAAATTAAAAATAAATTACCATGATGTAGATAATTATTTATATTTCCAATTAATATTTATGGTTAAACATATTTTTTGTATAAACATATATTAAAAATATTATACTTATTAAAAATAATAGTGTGATAAGTTTGAATTCTCTTTAAATAAAATACTATAAGGGACTTAACATCAAACAAGTGGATAAAAAAGATCCTAAATTCAACCTGTGGATGATTATGGTTAAAAATTACTCATCCAATATAATTGTGGAAAGTTTAGGGTCATTTACTAATATTATTTTTTCCATTAATTACTTTATTTAACCTTAACTGTGGTAACCAAAATTACTATGGTTACTATTCATATTGTCAAAAAATAAAAGGGGTCTATTTACTAAATTTGGACCTTATAATTCCAAATATGGAATCCATTTTTCAAAATTAATAACCTATAAGTTTCTAATTCTTTAACAGTGGTAACCCACTAGGGGTTTCAATCCTCTAAATCCTTCAATTTAGGGTATATATGCTCCTCAATTAACTTTTATAAAAGATTATTATTATATTACAATTTAAATAATATTATTTATCATCCTAATAAATTAAAAATTACTAAAAAATTAATTATTTTAAATAATATAATAATTTCATTTTGCATAAAAATAAAACAATTATTGATAATATATAATTAATTATTTGTTATAAATGATCATTTATAGTGTAAATATCATAAATTTAGAATTAATGAACACTTTTCATTGCCTAACAAAACCCTTCATATGAAAAATTTTTTGATATTCCCACTATTTAATTTAATTCATAGAGATTAATCTTTTACATTGGATCAAGTAATATATACCCTATATATATATGGTGATATATATGGAATTGGGAGATTTTGATGGCCATTTAATTGTGTTCTTTCTCTATTATTTCGTTCTCTTATTATCGAGCCACTTTATTTCACCATAATCATCCTGAGAATTTGACATCATTATACAATCGTCTTTGTTTCACCTCTGATCAATGTTTTTGTGATCCATAATGCCTCTTATCAATTATTTTCACAACATATTATCAGCAGGACTGTTCTATCAAGTACAAAGTTTAGTTACACTGGTAAGATAAATTTTATATAGAAAATATTGAGAATCATGGATTTCTCCCTCTTAAAATTTCTGGTAATAACTACTTGTCATGGACTCTAGATGTGGAGATGCACCTTGGTGAAAATGACCTTGGTGAAACAATTAAATCTAGTAATCATGATTTTGCTCATGCTCGTGCCTGAACCTTAATATTCTTCCACCATCACCTCCATGAGGTTTTGAAGAATGAGTAACTCACATTGACGGATCCCACGGTGTTATGGGAAAATTTTAAGGAGCAGTATGATCACCTATGATTGGTAATACTTCCAAGAGAATGATTCGAGTGGTGTCATTTAGGATACCAAGACTATAAATTGGTAAGTGAATATAACTCCACCATGTTTAAAATAACATCACAACTAAAATTAGTTAGAGATATTAACACTAACACCGATATACTAAAAAACTATTATACTTTCCATGCCTCAAATATCATTCTACAACAAAAATATCATGAGAAAGGCTTTATAAAATACTTTGAATTAATTTCTTGTCTTCTTATTGATAAAAAAATAATTAACTCCTGATGAGGAATCATGAATCATGACCTACCGATGAGGCTCTATTACCCTAAGTGAATGCAATTTCTTCTAATCAAGGTCATAAAAATAATTGATGCAATCAAGTCCGATGAATGTCATCTGCTCGAGGTGGTCATATTCCAAATGATAAGAGGAAATAGCACCTCCAAAAGTTGTTCAATAATGAAATACCAATTTGAAGAAAGCAAAGAATAATAAAAGAGAATGTTTTCGATGTGTCATGAAGGGGAACCGGTCACATACCTGTTGTATTCTGAAATATTTGATTAATAAATCTATCAAAGGTAAGGAAAAGAGTGATAAAAATAATTTTACTAACCAAGCCTTAAAATATGATGATGATATTATGAACTTTGATATTTTTTATTATTTTATAAAACTTTAATGTGTTGAACATATAGATCATGAATGAATGATCATTGTGGAAATGAACTTTAATTTTTTAATGTTTTTAAAATTAATATTGCATGTTTCATTTTGTTTCTTTTATTTCATTTCTTATATGTATGTTTTTTTTCTTTAATATAAATGTATGATATAAATTGATCCATTGGAAATAATTTCTATAATGAAGATATTTTCCTTGTCGATAGTTCTATGACCCACACAATTCTTAAATATAAGAAATATTTTATCATCCTTAAAATGGGGAGTTCTAATGTAAGTACATTAACTGATAGTTCAGAATTAATCTAAGGATCTAAAAGAGTAAAAATATACATACCGAGTGGTACAAAAATTATGATAAATAATTCTTTGTTTTATCTAAAGTCTCTTTGAAATTTACTAGGTTTTAAAGACATCTATGATAATGGATATCACATCAAGACTATGGATGAATGAGGTGCTGAATACTTCTATATAAGAAAAAATAATAATGATCACAAATTGATTCAAAAGAAATTTGAAGACTTCCATATGGATTTTACTTTGTCAATGTTTGTACAATCAAATCAAATACAGTAAACTATAATTTTACCAACAATCACACATTTATAGCATTTCATGATCATTTGGGTCATCCCAAATCATCTATTATGAGGAAAATAATTAATTATATGCATGGACATAAATTGGTTGATAAAAGGGTTCTTACACCCCATGATTTCTCATGCGCTGCTTGTTCTCAGAACAAATTAATTATAATATCATCACCATAAAAGATCTAGACTGAATCCCTTATGTTCCTAGATTGAATTCATAGTGATATATTTGGACCAATTCACCCACCATGTGGACCATTTAAATATTTTATTACAAAGATTGATGCATCAACTAGATTGTCCCATGTGTATTTATTATCCAATTGCGAAATTACTTTCCAAATAATAATGTTAAGGACATAATTCTTAGATTATTCAATCAATCATATTAGTCTTGATAATTCTATTGAGTATTCATCAAATGATTTTAATAATTATCACATTTCACTGGGAATAAGAGTTGAACATCCTATAGCTCATGTTAATACCTAAAATGGTATAGCTGAATCATTTATAAAATGATTACAAATTATTGCTAGACCACTACTTATGAAAATCAAATTGCTCAATTTTTCATGGGGACATTCAGTTTTTCAAATAGAAATACTACTTAAAATAAGTCTATCAGGTTTTAATGATTATTCCCCTTCATAATTAGCGTGTGTCCATAAAGAAAATATTTCACACTTAAGGATATTTGGCTGTGCTTTATATGTGCCTGTAGTACCCCTACAATGAAAAATGGGGCCCCAAAAGAGATTTGGGATATATGTTTCTTTTGAACCTCCCTTGATCATTAAATATATTGATATTATGATAGGATATGTATTCAAAACAATATTTACTGATTTTCATTTTGATGAAAATTTATTTCCAATATTAAAAGAGGAAAATAAACTGACTTAAAAATAAATATCATGTAAGAAGACTTTATTGTTATATATTTATCCTCATATGAATATGAGTGAACTTGATGTTCAAAAGATAATAATTTGAAAAAATTATAAAATTGATTTCTAGATGCATTCAATGATTTAAAATGAGTTACAAAATCATATATAATTGCTGTGAATGCATCAATAAGAATAGATATCCCTAAAGTATAATCTGATCATATTACCAACAATGCTTCCAATTCACACCTGAAGTGTGGGAGACCACTTGGTTCCAAAGATAAAAATCCACATCAAAGAAAAGGGAAACAACCTATTTTGTTTGTAATTATAAATTAACCTTAATAGAATGTAAATGTACCAAAAGTACATGATCATGATCAAGAGGAAATTTCCATAAATTTCAACAACACCAGAAGATGTTGGAACTAAGTGGAGACCATTGCTAATAACAAATTTTCATTCAATGTAACCCTTTAAATTATGGATGAGGATCAAGAACCTAAAATGGTTAATTAGTTTCACGAAATAATATATTAGGATCAATGGAAAGTCATAATATAGTCTGAGCTCAGTGTAATTTCTAAACATGGGGTTTTTGGTTTGATTGTGAAAACCCCTAAATGGATCAAGCCTATTGGATATAAATGGGTATTTTGAGAAAAATAAATGAAAATAATAAAGTTCTGAGATATAAAGCATGACTAGTTTCTCAACGCTTCTAAGAAAATATGGGATTGATTATGATGAAACATACTATTCTATGATGGATGAAAAAACCTTTCGGTATTAGATGGAGTTTGTTGTACACGATCAAATTGAATTACACATGATGAATTTTGTGATCGCATGTTATTATAGTGATATTGATAATGATATTTACATGAAAAAACCTAGAAGGATTAAAATTTCTAGAAAAATATCATGGATCTTGAGATATTCAGTTATGTTGAATAAATCATTATATAGATTAAAGCAGTCAGGGCGTATGTGGTATAACTGTTTGAGTAAATATTTGATGAAGGAAGATTATAAAAATGATCCAATTCTCCCATGTATCTTCATTAAGATGATTAGATCTGAATTTGTGATCATTGTATTATACTTTGATGATTTAAATATTATTGGGACTAATGATGAACTTTCCAAGGCGGTAGAATATTTAATGAATGAGTTTGAAATGAATGACTTTGGAAAGAAAAAGTTTTTCCTTGTTCAAAAAATTGAACAACATAAGGATGGAATATTTGTTCGTAAATCATGATATAATACTAAGTTAATATAAAGATTTAATATGAATAAAGCAATAAATTAAGTAAACCAATGGTTGTACGATCTCTTGATCGAGATAGTGGTCCTTTTAAAACATGAGAGGATAATGAAGAACTGATTGATCCTAAATTACCATGTCTAAGTTCTATTAGAGAACTGATGTAACTTGAAAATAATAAAAGTCTAGATATATCTTTTCTATAAATTTATTTTAAAGGTATAGTTATTCTATTACTCATCAACATTGGAATGATGTCAAACAAGTATTAAGATACCTTTAAGGACACGAAGATTGGGGGATACTTTATTCCGAATTTTTAGAACCAAAGTTGGTTGGTTATGATAATGTTGGATATTTGTATAATCCACATAAAGTAAGATCTCATACCATATATTTATTTATATAATGTGGAAACAAACCATTTTTGCGACTTCTTCCAACCATGCTGGTTTGATTTCTATTCATGAGGAAATTTGAGAATGTGTTTGTCTGAGATTAGTTATTAATCATATTATAAATAACTTTGGATTAGATATGAATAATAATATTCACACCATATTATATGAAGATAATGATACTTTTTAACATAGTTGAATGGTTGGTATATTAAATGTGATAGGACAAATCATATCTCACCAAAATTATTTTCACTCATGACCTTTAAAAGAATGGTGAGATTGATATCCAACAAACAAGGTCTTGTGATAATCTCATAGATTTATTCACAAATGAATTTCAAACTTCAAAATTTTATAAATTGATTTATAAAATTGTGATGTGAATACTGAAAAGTATAACATGAATTTATGAGGGGAGTTGTAAATGTTGTACTCTAATTCCCTTCATAAGGTTTTTCCCATTAGGTTTCCCTGATAATATTTTTAACGAGGAAGCATAGCATGTAATCATGTTAATTTGTCTTAACTTGTTTTTCTCAAATGGGGTTTTAAGTGGATATTTTTATTAGATTCCATGAAATTATGACATCCAAGGGGGAGTGTTATAAATGATCATTTATAGTGTGGATGTAATAAATTTAGAATTAATGAAGACTTTTCATTACCCAACAATACCCTTCACATGGAAAAAATTTTGATATTACCACCTTTTTATTTAATTCATAGAGATTAATATTAACCATTAGATCAAGTCAAATATACCCTATATATATGGTGATATGTTAATGGAATTGGGGGATTTTTCTAGACATATACTTGTTTTATTTCTCTCTTCTTTCATTCTCTTATCATCGAGCCAATTTATTTCACCATCGCCATCCTGAACATTTGACATCATTATACTCATTTCTTGGTTTTGAATCTGATCAATGTTTTCATGATCCATAATTCCTCCAATCGACCAATTTCACAACATTATTGAAGTTTTTAATTGAATGAATATTAATCACTTGGAATATATTTTTACACCAATAAAACCACCATAAAAAACTATTTAAAATCCACCTTCAAAACCATCAATATATTTTGATTAATTATATATTAATTTAAACTGAAAAATATATGTTGTAATTTTAATTTT
This sequence comes from Viscum album, assembly GCA_963277665.1. NCBI lineage: Eukaryota > Viridiplantae > Streptophyta > Magnoliopsida > Santalales > Viscaceae > Viscum > Viscum album. Next base: position 280,324,375 of record OY728137.1, read on the forward strand.
AATTCCTTTTTATGTTTAATATAATGACCCATAATTTTTATACATAGATATTATATCTTATTAGATGAATATTCAGTGAATAACATAACGATCCATGCCAAAATCATATAGTTATCATATCTTTGGAAATTTTGACAATTAAAAAACTTATTTGTAAGATATTTACATCATCTCCCACTATGTTATTTATAACTAGAACTATTCTTATACATATCATACTTAATACTTTTATTCATAAATTCGGGAAAATAAACATAAGAAAGGGTGATCTTAGATGCTCAGTAAGGGTAAATAAGAGAGATAACAATGATCACTTAAACATAACATGAGCATAAGGGTATGAGAACATGATCATAACATTTGAAAAACATAACTTTCAAATCATAGGTAATAATATTGAGTCATGAAATATTTTTTGTTTTTTCGTAAGACATGAATCATAAACTACCCAATATAAGCCTTGAGAGCATAACATTGACATAAGACATACATTTTTTTCATACACATATGAATTGAAAATAATTTTCTCAATAGTCAAGGATCATTTCCAAGACTATTATATTTTATTGGTTTCACTCCCTAAACCATCATAGTAGTCAAGGTTCACTCCCAAAACTATCATAGTGGACACAGTCCCTTACTGGATTAGGTTCACTCCCCATTCAAATCCTATTTATCTCATATTATATCAATATTTATCTAATGTATTTTAAGGATATATAATTTTGGATCCACCCATAACATAATGAAAATAATAAAAATGTATGCAATAAGATTATAAAACATTCATCATATCATAACCCATGAAAAAGAAATAGTTTTCATAAAAAATTTATCATTTCATAACCCATGGAAAATAAACAGGTTTGATAAAAATTTCATCAATTCATCATAATATAACCTATGGAATACAAATATTGTAATCATAATAATAAACCATTCATAGAAAGAATAAGGATTGTATCATTGGATAATATCCCCGGTAAAGATTAGTTAATATAAATGGTTATCATATTAGATGAAAAATTCCTTTAAAAGATCAATTGGAACATTTCTTAAGGAAAATACCATTTTCACTTTCAAATCACTTATTTAAAATCTAAAAAAATCCCAAATATTAAGGAAAATACTTTCTTTGAAAATAAACTTGGAAATTTTTAAAGGAAGTTTTAAAAAATTGAGTGTCCATGATAGTGGTAAATTCTGTTCATGCCGTATAAATTAAAAGATAACATTTCTTTCATACTTTAAAAAAAGGTCAAAACAGTATCTATAGTGACCTTACTTTTTCTTACATAGCTATTACTTCATTTTAAAATAAAAAATAAAAAAATTACAAAACTAGGATCCAAAGGTTTAGTGTCTTGGGAAAATTAGGACTATACATAAATTTCACATAATAAAATGTAAACATTTATTTAATTACTTCTTATCTTGCTTCTTATTGGCTCTCATATTATCCTTAGTTCAAGTATTCATTTGAAGATATAGATCAAGAGAAGGGGTGAGCTAAAAGTCCAGTAAGAGGATGATTAAGAGAAATTAAACAAGGGTGAGAATAATCATCATCATCATAATATAAGTAAAGTACCATAATCATAATCATGATAGAAAAAATTGGATAAAGTAATGGAATGTGGTAATGCATAAAATTGAAACATCATGTCTTATTGGTCAAATAAGACACATAGTTGTGAATAAAGCTAACATCATATTGATGCATATTTCAAATTTTCTCATGAGATTCATCACATTACCTAATGAATTTAATTGATATAAAATTCAAGGTTCACCCATAATATTATAACATTTACATGTTCTATATAATTCTGGACACACCCATCACATCATAACATTTACATAATCATGAATTCCACACAGAATGTATATCAATCTTGGATATAAAATAACCCATGGAAAGGAATGAGTTTCATTTTATAAAGAATACATTCATGAATAAAATTTGGGGTTCCCAAATTAAATAGGGAACAACATACTTGGAATAAGAATCATCAATCTTGAGTGAAGAAGAAACAATTTCATGAGAAGTAAAAGTTATATTTTTGGAAAGAAGAGTTCTTTTGGAAAAATATTTTCATTTTTCATAAAACTAGTTTGGAAGAATGTATATCCCAGAAATGAAAAGGGAAATAAAAATAAATTATATTTAAGAAACATTAAATTAATATCCATACTGAATATGGGATGAAAGTGGGAAAACCAAAAGAAAGATATATGGGTTCGAGAATTCCCCTTTATTTTTGAATGATTTCTTCACTTTAACATCCTAGATATTTAAATTAAATTCATTAATTTACTAATCCAGAACCTTTTATACATGAATTTTATTAATTATAGTTTTATTAAGTTTATTTATTGGATTTTTGATAAGTTATAGAGTATAATTTCATCATTCAGGAGTGTTCATTTTCTTGGTTTTCAGGATCAGTTCACTTGTACACATGAATGAAAGTTCATGTAAAATGGGAATAAATATCCAGAATTGTTATTATATGTTATAAATGAACTTACATAATTTTAAATGATCTTATAAATTATTTTTTATATGCTATGTGAATTAATTATTAAATAAAAGTTAATGATAATTGTTTTAGGTTAATTTTGGCAGTTTTGATCACAACGGACTCGTTTTGTTTTATCGTTTCGTATTATGTATATATGTTAGTTTAAAAATATAAAAAGGGTTATAACATAAATTCTAAAATATATTTCAACAATTATAATGGTTTTATGACCATCCTTGATGGTGGTAGGGGAAAATGAAAATGCATCATCCACGATGGTGGTAAATCAACACACCATGGACAATATTTTCATGTTTAGAAAAAAAGGAAAAGGGAAGAGACTTGAAGATGAATTATTCTATTAACATAATGAAATTACAGTATATAAAATATAATGGAGTTATATTTACAATTGGATAAGTTTATATGAGTATAGGATAAGAAAAAAAATGAAAATGAAAATTAATTAAAAGAAAAAGAAATAAGATTTTACCTCTTAATTTTCTCCTCCTTGAGAACCTCCTTGGGGGAAAGGGTTTGGTATTTTGATGAGACAAAGATCTCCTAGATGTGGGGGAAGACTTAGGAAGATTATTTAGTAGAAATTGGATAAGTATCAAAACTTTAAAGGTGTGAGGAGAAGATGTGGTGAGGGGTGATATTTATAGGGGAGGAGAGGGGTGTTTTCTCATTATTTTATTCATTAGTTTATTATTTTGGCTCAAAACTATGAATAGTTTCAAAATTATTACTAAATATATTAAAATAATGAAAGTGATTTTGATATTTTGGTATTACATCAGGCTTACATCATCTATGACTCAATAATTTAGGTATTTATCTTTTATCATAAATTATCATATTTTATTATTCACAAAAAATTCAAGTATTTCAGAAAAATCCCAAAAAATCAACCTTACATTTTTTTGATATATAGAATTCAAAAAATGAACTCTATTTTTTTTCTAGATATGATAAATTTCATTTTTATTAAAAATCATCATTTACTTGAAAAATAAATATTTTAAAACTATAACTCATTTTATAACACTTTGAAAAATTAATTAAGGTCTCATAAAATTATTTTATAATCATAAGACAACAAAATATTATTTTATGATTAAATTTTATGAAAATAAATTTTATTTTAAATAATTATATTAATAATAAAAATATAAATAAACATTAATGTTTTATAAAAATAATAACAATTAATTAATTGTCTTTAAAATATTTATTTACTTATAACATGATATAATTATATCACATTATCATTTATAAGATACCCAAATTTTATTTATAATTTTATAGGTGAGATTACTATTTTATTAGCCAGATTACTTTTCCCAAGGGTCATATTACTATTCCAATGGTCAAGTTACCATTTCATCAGGATAAGTTCCTTAATTTCTAGAAACACCTCTTATTTAATTAATTATTCATTTATAAAGTTTGTAATGTGTCCTAAAAATGATTTTATGTGGTTTATAAAATAATTATAAGAATGTAATTTCTATTGATAAAATTTTGTGTCATTACATTCTCCTCCCTTATGAAATTTGGCCATCGAAATTTCGTTTTACATACTATGGTGAAAACAAGTGAGGGTAATTATCCTTCGTCACTTCCTATGGTTCCCATGTTTATTATTAATACTTATGGTTTCTCCATAGTACTTTGAGCCGACGAGTAGTCTTATTGCGTTTAACTTTATCTCTATGATCTAATATCTTTACTGGCTACTCCTCATAAGAGAGATCATTTTACAACTTCACCACATCTATATTCAATACATGTGAGGGATCTGGTATGTACTTATTCAAGAGGGATACATAGAATACATCGTGTACTTGAGAAATAGTTAGTGGAAGTGCTAGCAGATAGGCCATAACTCTAACTCGATCAAGAATCTCGAAGGGGATAATGTACCTAGGAATCAGCTTTCCTTTTTCCCAAATTTCATGATCCTTTTACATGGATATATGTAGAGGAATACCATGTCTCCAACCTTAAACTTTATATCTCGTCGATGACTATCGATGTAGCTCTTTTGTCGACTTTGGACTTCCTTGATGTTCTACTGAATGGTTCTCACATTTACCACCATTTCTTTGACTATTTCAGTTCTTAGAAGCTTACGTTCACTAAATTTATCCTATAATGCTAGTGTTTTACATATTTTCCCATAATGGGATTCATATGGATCCATTTGGATGCTTTAGTGGAAACTATTATTGTAGGGAAACTCAAATAGGAGAAGATATTGGTCTCATCCTCATTTGAAGTCCATAGAACATGCCCTCAACATGTCTTCCAGTGTAGAAATTGTTCATTAATATTGTCCCTTAGTTTGAGGATGATGAGACATATTGAAGTTTAGATAAGTGTTTAGAGAATGTTGGATACTTTTCTAGAACTTAGAGGTGAATCTCAGATCATGATCAAATACAATTGATAGTGGTACTCCATGCAGCCTTACCACTTCTATAATTTATATACGCGCAAGTTGATCTAGTCAGAAGTCCTTTCGAATTATGATAAAGTGAGATGTATTTGTGAGGCGATCCATAACAACCCATATAACATTGTTTCCTCTAGATTTCCTTAGAATTATAGTGACAAAGTCCATGGTGATGTTTTCCCATTTACATGTTGGTATGGATAATGGTTGCATCAACCCCTTTGAATGTTGTCTTTTATCCTTCACTTTCTAACATACGAGGAACTTTTATGTATAATCAGCGACCTCCTTATTCATATTATCCAATTAATAGATCTGTTAGAGACCTTGATACATCTTTGTTCTCCCTAATTGAATAGATAAGGCTGATCTATTTGCATCATTCAGAAGATCATTCTTTATCTATGGATCATATGGTATACTTAGTCATGGCCCAAATCTTATGATTCCTTCCTTATCAATTGTTAGCTCCGGGGATTTCCCTTTTTTGACAGCTTCTATATTATTCTAAATTTCCACATCATTTCTTTGAGAATCCTTTATTTTATTCATGAGGGATAGTTGAGAAATAATTTTAGAAAGGAATAATGATGTTTCTTCCTTAATTATTCCCATATACATCCTCTTTAAATATAATAAGATTGGATCCTTCTCAATTATCATTATTGATAATGTTGCAGAATCCTTTCTACTTAGAGCATCCGCCATTTTATTTTCCTTTCCAGGATGGTAGTGGATTAATAAGTCATAATCCTTGATGAGATCTAACCATCTTCACTGAAACATATTAATCTCATTTTGTGTGAATATATATTTGAGGCTCTTATGATCAGTATATATTTCACACTTCTCCCCATAGAGATAATTCCACCCGATTCTCAATGCAAAGATCATAACTACCAACTCTAGATCATTTGTAGGATAGTTTTTATCATGAATTTTCAACTTCCTTGAGGTGTAGAATATCACATTATCATTTTTCACCAGTACACAACTTAATCCCTTCTTTGAATCATTACTATTTACTACAAAGAGTTCCCCATTTGTTAGAGGTGAGAGTACTAGAGCGGTGATAAGACTCTTTTTTAATTCTATAAAGTAGTCTTCACATTCACTGGTCTATAAAAACTTTTCTATATTTTGAGTCATCTTGGTTAGTGGGTTTAAAAATCATGATAATTTCTTCACAAATCGCCAATAAAACCCAAATTGACCAAGGAAAATACGGATCACTATTACAGATTTTGGTATGGGACACTATTCAATTTCCTTTTTCCTAGAAGGGTTTACAGATATTCTTTTTTTGGTGATAAAATTCCCCAATAATGATACTTACTCCATCTAGAACTCACATTTACTATACTTGTAATATAGTTTCTCCCTTCTCAAAGTCTTTAGCACAATATAAAAATGATCCTCATATTCCTCATTTCTCTTGTAGTATATCAAAATATCATCAATAAATACTACCAAAAATTTCTCTAGGTAATCTCTAAAGACTCTATTTATTAAGTCCATGAATAATTCTGGAGAATTAGTGAGTCCTAAAGGCATCACTATGAAAACATAGTGTCCGTAGATCATTATAAAGGCAATATTAGGAATATCTTCCTTCTTCACCTTTAATTGGTGATATTTCGACCAAAGGTCCACCTTATAGAAATACTTGTCCCCATATAGTTGATCGAACAATTCATCTATCTGTGTAAGGGGATACTTGTTCTTTATCATGATTTTGTTGAGCTCCTGATAATTAATGTAGAGGTTCATTGATCCATCCATCTTATTGACGAAGAGGACTGGTGCACCCCATGGTGAAGCAATCAGGAGTATAAAACACCTATATAGATTCTCTTATAAATGCTTATTTAGTTTCTCCAACTATCTGGTGTTTATTCTATAAGGTGTCTTTGATATAGGCAGAGATCTAGGAATAATTTTAATTGAGAAATCAACCTCTCACCCAGAAGGAAGACTAGGAAATTATTCGGGGAACAAATCAGTGTAGTCCCTCACAATGGGAATGTATTTGAGCATGATTATTTCCTTTGTATCAATTATTTGAGCTAGATATACTTTCTTATAAGGTAATAATATCCACAATTTAAGAAATGAATCCAAAAAAGATTTATCCTCCTCATTACACTTATAATGAATTGGAGGATGCTTCGGTATGTTAAGAGTGATCTCCCTTTCTTAACAGTTGATGTTGGATTTGTATAAAGATATCCAATCCATGCCCAAAATAACATCAAACTCCACAAAAAGAAGTATGAACATATTTTTTAGGAGGTTCAGTCTACAAACATTAATTAGGGAAGAGTTATATACTTTGGATGAAATAATTTCCCCTACTGATGTTCTCATAGATAACTCAACCTCCATATTTTGAGGTGGTTCTTGAATAGTTCTACTAAACTTGAAAGATATGAAAGAATTCATAGAACTAGAATCAAATAGTATGTTCACTATTCTTGAATAAATAACAAGAATACCTGTCACGAAATCATTTTTAGGATCCACCTTAGTTGGAGTGATGGAATAAGCCTTCCCTTACTCCTTTGACTTTGGTGGCTGATGATGTTGATTTCCCTTAAGGACTCGGGGTTTAGTGCACTGGCTTGCATAGTTCCCTTGCTCCCTATAGTAGAAACATTGGACCATGGGTGGTTCTATCCTTTATTCCACCACATTATCCTACTTCCTCATGTCTCTTCGACATTTGTGATCTTGGTGGCCTTATCTCCCACACTTATAGCATGTCCCCATCCCTTTGAGGCAATTCCCATGATGCTTCTTACCACATTTTTGACATGTGGGTGGTTGAGTTTTATTTCCACCCTTTTAATTAGATCCTCCATCATGAAACTCTATATTTATTTTATTATCACCATATCCATGGAACCATTCACCAAACTCCATCTCCACTTTGAGATCACATCAAACAGCTTCTTCATAACTCCCCATGTCTCAAATTTCTAGATCCTTTCAAAGGTGTGGTTTTAAACCACTAAAGAATATATAAATTGTACTATCATTTTTGACAAAAAAATTTAAATAGTACATTGAAATCCTTGTGAATTTTCATTTTTAGTATGTGATAGATTATCCTTCCTTTTTCTTCAGCACTATGAATTCTCTCTCCATCTTTGTACGAAGAGTTCTAGGGAAATACTTGTTAAGAAACATTATCTTAAAGTCTTCCTACTCTATCTCTTGAATTTTTTCCTTTAACTTGGTGTTCTTAATAGGTTCCCACCATTGGTCAGCCTATCCATCCAGATGATAAAAAAGCATAGTCTCCTTCTCCATATTAGAACAACAAAGTATATAAAAGATATTTTCCATTGAGTTGACCCACTATTTCAAGACAAGTGGATCAGAAGATCCGCTAAACATCAGTGGTCATTGGCATATAAAAGACTCGATAACTAGTTTCTCTCTATTAGGTGAAGGATTACATTACACATTATTCAGGTTATTTTTCATAGCCTGAGATAGCTAGGTAAGCTTCACCATGAAATTTTGAAATCCACCTCCCAAGGCATTGGGGATGTCATTCGGGCAATAGATGTATTGTCCCTGATGTGGGTTGTTGGTCTGGTTTATCTGGGTTCCCACCATTTTCTATAATAGAAATGGTTAGAACAAAACATAATTAAAAAATTAATGAATAAATAATTTATTCCTTTGTTTAATTAAGTCTAAAGAAATATCTTACGGGATCCCTATTTTTAGAATTTTATAAAACAAATCTTATTGGGAGATTACATATACCTAGTCTCATACTAAGGATTTTCACTAAGGTTCTATAATCCTAATTCCCAAATTAACTAAACTGTTCTCTAATACCAACTATAGTGACCATGATTTTTATAACATAGATATTATATAATTTTAAATATAAAAAACATAAAAAAATTACAGAACCAGGATCCAAAGGTTTAGTGTCTTGGTAAAATTAAGAACATAAATAAATTTTACATAATAAAATGTAAAAATTTATTTAATTCCTTCTTATTTAGATTCTTATTAGCTCTCATGTTCTCCTTAGTATCAGTATTCACTTGAGGATATACCTAAAAAATAAGGTGTGTTCTAAAATCCCAATAAGAGGATTATTAATAAAAATAAAACATGGGTGATAAAAATAATAATCATCATAATATAATAAAATGATCACAATCATAATCATGATAGGGAACTTTGGACAAATTATAGAATTTAGAAATGCATAAAAATGAAATAATATGTCTTAGTGGTCAAATACCACACATAGTTATGAAAAAATCTAGCACCATGTTCACACATATTTGAATTTTTCTTATGAGGTTTATCACATTAATCAATGAATTGGAGTGCTATATAATTTTGGGTGCACCTGTTACATCATCACATTTACACACACTATATAATTCCAGGCGTACCCCTCACATCATAACATTTACATAATCATGAATGCCAAAATGAACCTATATTAATCTTGGGCATCAAATAACACACAGAAAGGAATTGGTTTCATTTAACAAATAATACATTCATGAATAAAGTTTGGTATTCCCAAATGAAATATGGAATAAAATACTTGGTATAATAATCATCAATCTTGAGTGAAGAAGAAACAATTTCATGAGAAGTAAAAGAAGTATTTTTGGAAAGAAGAGTTCTTTTGGGAAAATCTTTGAATTTTTCATAAAACTAGATTGAAAGACTGTATATTCCAGAAATTAAAAGGGAAAGAAAAATAAATGATATTCTAGAAAAATTAAAGGAACATACATAATTAAAATGGGGTGAAAGAGGGAAAACTCAAAGAAATAGATTTGAGTTCGAGAATTCCCCTTACCATATGTCTGAATTATTTCTTCAATTTAATATCCTGGACAATAAAATTAAATTAATTAATTTACAAATCCAGAACCTTTTATACATAAATTTGATTCATTATAGTTTCATTAAGTTCATTTATGGTATTTTCTATGAGTTATAGAGTTTAATTTTATCATTCAGGAGTGTTCATTTTCTTGGTTTTTATGATCGGTTCACTTGTATACATGAATGGTAGTTCGTGTAAAATGGAAATAAATATCCAAAATTGTTATTATATGTTATTAATGAGATTAAATAATTTTAAATGATCTTATAAATCATTTTTTATATGGTATGTGGATGAATCATTAGATAAAAGTTAATGATAATCATTTTAGGTTAATTTTGGCAGTTTTTGGTCACAACAAACTCATTTTGTTTTATCATTTAGTATTTTGTATATATGTTAGTTACAAACTATAAAAGGGTCATAAAATAAATTTTACAATATATTTAAACCATTATAATGGTTTTATGACAATCCTTGAAGGTGGTAGAGGAAAATGAAAATACATCATCCACGGTGGTGGTAAATCCACACCCTATAGATGATATTTTCATGTTCACGAAAAAAATAAAAGGGAAGAGAATTTAAAATGAATTATTCCGTAAACATGAAGAAATTACAGTATATAAATTAAATTTGAGTTATAATTCCACTTTAATAAGTGTATATTATGATAGGATATGAAAAAAAATTGAAATTGAAAAGAAGTTAACAGAAAAATAAAGAGGATTTTACCTCTTAATTTATCATCCTTGAGAACCTCCTTGAGGGATATGGTTTGGTATTTAGATGAGACCAAGATCTCCTAGAAGTGGGGGAGTATATTGGGAAGAGTATTGGGTACAAATTACATACGTATCAAAGCTTTAAAGGTGCGAGGAGAAGAGGTGGTATTTATAGGGGAGGAGAGGGTGTTTTCTCATTATTTTATTCATTAATTTGTTATTTTGGCTCAAGACTATGAATTGTTTTAGAATTGTCATTAAATATATTAAAATAATGAATAGAGTTCTATATTTTGGTCTTAAATCATCCTTACATCATCTATGACCCAATAATTCATGTATTTAGCTTTTATTATAAATTATTGTATTTTACTGTTCACCAAAAATTCAAGTATTTCAAAAAAAATCAAAAAAATCACCCTAATAATTTTGTTATGTGTAGAATTAAAAAATTAATTTCATTTATAAAAATAATTTTGTAAATATGAGAAATTTAATTTTTAATTAAAATCATCATTTACTCGAAAAATACATCTTTTTAAATTATAACTGATTTTATATCACTTTGAAAAATTAATTAAAGTATCATAAATTTATCTTTTAATAATAAGAAAATAAAATATTATTTTATAAATACATTTTATGAAAATAAATTTTATTTTAAATCATTATATTAATAATAAAATTGTAAATAAACATTATTGTTCTATAAAAATACTAACACTTAATTAATAATTTTTAAAATATTTATTTACTTATAAAATTATATAATTATATAATATTATCATTTATAATATGCCCAAATTTTATTTCTAATTTCTTAAGTGAGGTTAGTATTCTATTGTCCATATTACTATTCCTAAGGGTCATATTACTATTTCAAAGGTCAAGTTACTATTTCACCAGGATAAGTTCCTTAATTTCTAGAAAAACCAATTATTTAATTCATTATTCATTTATAAAGTTTTTATTGTGTCCTAAAAGTGATTTTATGTGGTTTATGACATAATTATAAGAAGAGAATTTCTGTTGATTAAATTTTGGGCTGTTATAGTATCTCATTTAGAAAATGATACGATGATTCCTTTTAAACCATTTTTTAAAAATTTAGACATAGGTGAAAATAAATTTAAACAATCATAGGAGAATTATAAAAAAATTCTTGAATTTTTTTTAGAAAACATTGATATGGAATAGAAAATATTTTTGAACAAAGAGAGAAATATAGTCGATTTTCTTTAAAAACATTATTTTGATTTCTTGAGTACTTAAAGAGATGAAAATGAAAAGAAAACATGAATTATCTATAAATAAAGAGGGGAAGAAAATTTATAGAATAATTGAGAGGTAGATCATGAAATTTAATTATTGGAATACTCGACCATAAACAGTCTTGATAAATAATTAGATTTTAACACAAATCCCTTACCACTATGATAATTTTTGAATCATAATCCCCATAAAAGAATAACATCAAATGAAATTTTAAATATCATAAACATAGATAAATTCATTATATAAAATGTCAAAGGGTTGTACTTAAACCTTATAAAATAAGATAGATACAATACATAACATATGTCTCATAAAAAAATTTGAGGTGATAAACCCCTACCCTAGGTCCGAATTCCTTCGCACGTGTTTGGACTATTGGATATGCACTAAAACAATTAAATTAAATACTTAATTTAGGTTTATTTATCTTCTAAATAGTTTCATTAATAATAATCCCTTATTAATGGATTAAATGGATTGAATATTCATTGAATAGAATTCAACGATTTAATAAAAATGGGAATAAATGTATATGAATACATAAATATGGTTGAAGTGTTTTATTTAATGCAATGAGTCATGGATGGATGTATAAAGGGATGTGGTCCCTCTTATTGTTGAAAACTGATGTTCTGTAAGCCTCTCAATTATCTCTTCATCCCATACTGTTGTTCATCATCTAAGATGAATGCACTAGAACCCCTTCAGCATTCGGGTATCCTCATGATACGATCACAAATACATTGGACAGTGTACCCCCTAAAAGGTGGGGTGATTTTGTTCACCCCTTAATTATCTTTATCAAACATTATCCTTCACCTAGGAAGAAGAATACTGCTGTTGTTGGCATTTTCTAAGTACTCTATTTTTTACAGTTTTATTTACGCATTGATTCTTGGAGATAGATCTTCTTGTGTTTAGGTTGTCTTATTCTACATACAGTCATATGATGATCATCCAAAACACATCAGTGGTATTAGAGGATTGTATTTTTTTGACGAATTAACATGTTTATGACTTTATAAAAAACAAGTTTTAATTTTAAAATAATAATTTTCAAAACTAGAAATAAATATGAAAATTAAAATTTAGAAATTAAATTAAAAGGTTTATTTAATCATTTATTTTATCTATTTTTATAAAATGGTTTATAAAATGGGAATACCATAAATAATCCATGATTAATAGAATTTTTTATTAACCCTTTTCAAGTATGAAAATTTCATATTTATTACTCATATTTATGAAAATAACTAAAGGATTTATTTTAATTAAGACTTTCACGACCCATCCCCCGGGGCCCGTGTTGTGACTACCCCAAGCCTTCATTCCTTAGGTGAGGGGATGGTGAGTGGCACTGGAATGTCATATACAAAAAAGGGAGGGAATTTCCTTTAAACCTGTACACACACGGATAGGGAAAACCACACAAAGAAAACCACAAAGGATATAAAGTAGTACAACCACAAAAAAGTAACACTACTGAGAGTAAAAGTAAGTACTAAAAGTAAAGTGTCCAGTATACAACAACAACGGAAAGAGTAGTACAAAAAATGTAAAAGCAAGCTCTAGATATATTCTTCCAAGGATCCTACCTAAAGGGTAGGTACAACTCATCACTGTGGCTCACCATGTCAATCGGCCATCTCTGTGCGCCGTCAACCCTGGCTCTACAAAGTCTCAATCAAGATGTCCATCATCTGGACAAGACACAACAAGATGCGGTAAAAGCCTGTGTATGGATGAGTATAAAAATACTCAGTAGGGAGCTCGAGACCCCCGAAGGTCTCTCAGAATCCCACAAAGAAAAAACCACAAAGCATGATCTGAATCACATAGCACAAAGTAAAAGACAGCTCACACTAGGTATAAAACTTAAAGAACCAGAATAAATATGATTAGTCATAAATCTAGATCATTTTATTCTATCAAGATACTTTTCTACTGGTCTGCATAGGGTCTCTAGGTGATGACCGATAGAGGATCGCTAGGTTCTGACCTACAGAGGATCGCTAGGTGTTGACCCATGAAGGATCTCTAGATGCTGACCCACCAAGAATCGCTAGGTGCTGACCCATAGAAGATCACTAGGTGCTAACCCATATAGGATCTCTAGGTGCTGACCCAAAGAGGATCTCTAGGTGTTGAACCACATAGGATCGCTATTCTTTCATCACGTCACAGCTAGCCACTGGATTCCCTCACTTAAGATGCTTGATTTCCAGAGGATCCACTCCTCAAGGCACTAGTTGTATCTCAAACTCCAAGAAGTCCCTTTTAGAAGTAACCTAAAGGACCATCTTGTCATAAAGGTTCCAACATGACAGACGACGCGTCAATCTAATACTCGGTTTATAAGTTATAGGATTTTTAGTAAAAAGGGCCCCGTTGGATTCAAGTTTGATCCAACCCAGCCATAATCCAACTTCTTCCAACACTTAAGTGGAGTACATCAGAAGGGCCTCTCCATCGTGAGGGTCCCATATCCGTTGACGAAGCATCAATTGAATGCATGCTTTGCAAGATACAAGCATTTTAGTAAATAGGGCCCGATTGCGTCTAGGGCTCAGTCCGACCCGGTCGAACCAGCCTGACCAGCTTGGCCCAGGGGTCCCACATACCCTAGTTTAATTTGAAATCTTGACCTAACCCAGTTCAGGTCGGGGTCATTCTGGTTTGGCCTGGCCAGAAGGGCTAGGCCCAATGGGCCTCGCTGGACCCTGTCCGGTTTGGCCACGGGTCCAGCCCACCGGATTGCCCGACAACCCAGTCTAGTTAGGCCCGGCCCAAATGGCATGGTTTCAGCCTTCCGATGCGGGTTTGGCCCACTAGGTGTGGGTCCAGCTCGCTGGGCCGTGGGTCTGGCCCACTGGGCTGGGTGGGCGACCCGCCGGCCTTAGCCCAGTTCCCTGGTGTGGGTCCACCCCCTTTATGCGGCTGGTGTGGGCCGGCCGCCGCCACTAGTCGCTGGAGACACCTTCTACGAGCCACTGATGTATCTCTGACGGTCCGTTTTCTGATCCATCTATGCCTACGGGCCTCTTGGGTTGCCTCCATCCCTGCTCAGACCCCGGAATTGAATTTCCACCACTTAGAAAATGCGACCACCAAGAACGCATGAGTGATGGTGCTTGGGCCTTGTTTGTGTACGTGTTAGCCTAGGACCTCCACATTAATGGTTTAAATCAAGGGGGAGGTTCAGGGGTTAAATTTCAATCATTTCATACTCGGTTTTAATTGTGAATGATAAATCCCCAAGAAAAGTCAACCTCCTGCATGAACGCAAGAATCGCAGATCAACTTGTTCGTGGGTTGATCTATGTTTTTCGTTTCTAGAAAAAGAAGAGCGAGGAAGAACTTTGAAATAAGAATCAAACCCCTACCTCATTGATGTTCAATACCAAAGTGTTTTTCCTCGAGGTTTCAAGATGTCGACGTCGCTTCCAGCTCTGTTCTTTGAGGTTCGTCGAAGTCAGTGAAGTCTCGCTGGAATTTTTCATCGTTCTTTATGGGAGAGGAATTTCCATTGGAGATTTATTAGAGAGTCTCTAAGGTTTAAATTAATCGTATCCAACATGCCAAAATAATTAAAGGAAACAAAAGCGTAGCGACATTGTGTCAATTAATGATGCTCATTAAATGAGCCACATTGAATGAGCCACATTTAATGATTCATTACAATAACAACATCGCCGTTTAAAACGAGCCATTATTGGTCCTCTATTAATGTGATTCATTACTGCCTCATCACTTCACCGCATTGTTACTATCCACCACCCAACAACGAGAAAAGAAATAAAATAATTATTTTAAATTATTTTATTATTCTTCTCAAAAAGTCTGAAAAATAACTTTTCTACTCATCCCTTGTCGTCTGAAGTTAAGTCATTTCTAGGTGAATCCCGATGTTCTGAGTTCAACAGTGCCCTCATATTTTTGAATAGATCACTAGTTAAAAAGATAGAAAAATCCTACTCGCATGTTTACTGAACATACCGTAAGAAAAGTTCAAAATTCTGTTTTGGGCTCTCCGGGCCTCAGAATCACGTGTCGTCGAAGCGTACAGTCTCAGAATAATTCCATATATTTTTTTTTTAAAAATTACACATAATTTATGAGACATTACATTCTCCCCACCTTAGGTATTCACATCCCTAAAATCCAAGACAAAAACTAAACAAACATATGGGGGTACTGAGCACGAATCTGAGCCTCTCACTCCCACGTGCTCTGCAAGAGGTTCCCATTCTACCACCGAACTCGCACCAGAGGAATCAACCATCCATGAAGGACCCAATCTTGTCAATCCACTATCTCCATCGGGATTTCTATAAAAGTCTCCCAATCATCAATTTCCATCTCTCCCTAGTCGATGATGTGCGATGGGTCATGCATGTATCTCCTCAGTTGCAACATGTGGAGAACGTCGTGAACTTGATGCATCTATGGGGGAAGATCTAGGAGGTAGGCCACCTCACCAACTTTGATGAGAATCTGGAATGTTCTGATGAACCATAGAGATAGATTTCCTCCCCAGCCAAATCTCTGTAATCCTCATCGGGGTGAGACCTGAAGGAATACAAGATCACCCTCCTCAAACTCCAAGGGTCTCTTTATTCTATGATCATAAGACTTCTTCATGATCTGTGTAGTCCTCATATTCTCCTGGATGATCTAGAACTTCTCGGTGGTAGCCTGTACCAACTTTGGACCCATGAGTTCCTAATCCCCTGGGTCTTTCTTGCATAGGGGTGATCTACAAGGCCGCTTGTACAAGGCCTCAAATGGTTCCATGCCAATGGTGGAGTGATAACTGTGGTTTTATGAAAACTACACTAGTGGTAGTTTTTCCTCCCAACTATGACCAAAATCTAGTACACAAGCATGAATAATGTCCTCCAAGGTCTATATGGTCTTATCTATCTGACCATCCGTCTGGGGGTGAAAAGATGTTGTCAAGCACATCTACGTACCGAATGCCTCCTATAACCCCTTCCACAATCGAGATGTAAATCGTGCATCATAGTCTAAGATGATTGTCGAAGGTACCCTGTATAGATACACTATATTCTGGACATAGAGGCATCAAAAGCCCACGATTAGTCCCTACTCCCAGATGGGTAGGAAGTGAGAAGACTTGGTGAGTCGGTCAATGACCACCTAGATAAAGTCATGGACCCTGGATGTCTGTGGTAACCTAGTCATGAAGTCCATGGAGATACCATCCCACTTCCATTACGGTACCTATAGTGTTTGTGCTAAGCCTACTGGAACTTGATGCCTGGCCTACACTTGATGAAAAGTGAGACATTGTGAAACAAACTCTGCCACTTCTTTCTTCATCCCATTCCACCAGTACTAACGTTGGAGGTCCTAGTACATCTTTGCCACTCTAGGATGTACCACCAAATGGGATGTATGTAACTCCCTCAATAACTCCTCCCATAACTTCATTGGTACCATGGTGCATCCTCTAAAAATAATGACATGATATCCACCTATCAAAAATATATCATGAGCCTTTCCTGGGGATATATGAGCATGTCGGGCCTCACAATCAACATCCCCAAGTTGTTCCTCCCAAACTCATTGAAGGAGTGGGGGAGTGACAATTAGAGAATGGAGGTATGCTTCTATATCACTATCCACGAAGGATATCTACCACATGGCTAGCTATTTCGATGACTCACTCAGTAGCTATAGACCTGACCTCCTACTAAGTGCATCTGATACTAAGTTTCCCTTCCCAGGAGTGTAGACTATCTCAAAGTCATAGTCTCAGAGGAACTCCAACCATCATTGTTGTCTCAGGTTTAGGTCCTTCTGTGTGAAGATATACCTGAGACTCTTGTGATTGGAGAAGACAGTAAACTATTCACCCATCAAGTAGTTCCACCACATCTTCAACGCAAATACCACTACTGCTAACTCCAGTTCTTGGGTCGGGTAGTTCTGCTCATGTTGCCTCAGCTATCGTGAGCTGTAGGCGATCACCGCTTTCTCCTGCATCAGGAAACATCCCAGTATGGTCCCTGATGCATCGCAATTGTATACATACCAAAAACCCTCTTCTGGTAGCCTCAAGATGGGGGCACTTGTCAGTCTCCACCTCAGCTCCTGGAAACTATGATGGCACCTCTCCTTCCATACGAAGGGATATCCCTTCTTTTTCAAAGCTGAAAAAGGTTTTACAACTCTCGAAAAGTCGGGTAAAAATATTTGGTAGTACCCAACCAACCCCAAAAAACTCCACACCTCAGTCATGCTCCTGAGTGGCTCCCAAGAAAGAAATGCCTCTATCTTCACCGGATCCACTGTAAATCCAGCCTACGAGATGATGTGTCCTAGAAAGTGGACCTCATGTATCCAGAATTGGAACTTCGAGAACTTACCATAAAGATGGTGCTCTCAGAGTGTATCTAGAACTATCTCCAAATGTGTGACATGCTCCTCTTCTGACATCGGGTACACCAATATGTCATCAATGAAAACCACCACGAAGTGATCGAGGTAAGGCTCGAAGATCCTGTTGATGAGTCCCATGAACACTTCTGGGGTGTTGATCATTCCGAAAGGCATCACCAAGAACTATTAGTGGTCATACTAGAATCTGAAGGATGTATTCAGTAGATTCTCATCCCGCAGCCGAAGATGATGACAAACTGATCTGAGGTCTATCTTTGGAAACCACCGAGGTCCCTTAAGATGATCGAAGTGATTATCAATCCTCAGTAGAGGATACTTTTTCTTCATGGTCACTTGATTCAAGCATTGATAGTCCATGAAAATCCTCAAGCTCTGATATGCCTTCTTGGAGAACAACACTGGGGCTGCCCATAGAGAAACACTGGGTCTTACGAACCCCTTCCTCTAAAAGTCCTCTAATTGTACCCTCAACCCATAAAGCTTCATAGGGCCCATCCGATATTCATGTGTAGATATCAGTTCCATCCCTGGGTATAATTCAATGTAGAAGTCTACCTCTATGTGAGGAGGTAGTAATGGGAAATATTCTGGAAATACATCCTCATACTCGTCCACCACTAGAGGAAAGCTCAGACTCCCATCTTCCACCGTACTGAGGGTGAGGCTAGCCAACTAGTGAGTGATTGGATTCACCCTCCTCTAATAAAGTCCATCATGTGCTGCAAAGGTTTCCTTCTCTCTAGTGAAGGAAAACCCGGTACCATCCTCTCAAACACACCGCACTTTACACCTAAAATAGTCGATCTAAGCATGGATTGTGGATAAATAGTCCATACCCAAGATGACGTCGTAAGGCTTTGATGCTGCTACTAGGAAATCAAAAATGAAGCTCTCTCTACCTAGAGTAAGCTCACACTACCGAAAACAATGTGTAATCGTCAAACCCTCTCCCGTAGGAGTCTCTAATAGTAAGGATCAATGCAATGACTCCACCAGAATCTCTGAGATTCAAATCAGAGATATGGAAAGGAAAGAGTGACTAGAACCTATGTCTATAAGAACTATATAAAAGGTGAAATAGAAACATATTTCACCTCTAATCATTTCTGGATCACCATGGTCATAAGCCTCCATTGCCTAAAGTTGTCTTGCCCCTGTCCACCTGCTTCTAGAGCCTGGGGTGGACCTCATGGTGGTGGTGGTGGTAGTACCTCAAACTGTAATCCACTGCCTGCCACTCGGCCTGCTCCCCTACCATGTCTGCCACCCTGCAGACCTCCTCACTTGAACATTTATCGCTGAGTAGTCGTCCACTGTTAGTCTTCCCTGTTGTAGGTGCAGTAACTCCTGAATACACACTGAGCATAGTGTCGCTGGTATGAACTCCTCCCTGAAGAGGCTCTCAAAGTCCATACAGACAAGGGTCACCTCCTCATGTGTCTAGAGCATCAAGATCCACCACCCCCTATCATGACCTGAAAAAGGATATCAGTTAGAACTACCATATGGTCTGTCAGTGTCTCTATTAGGTGAAAAACCCAAGTAACTACCTCCATCAAATACTCAGCTGCCTGAGGATCCATCTCACCTTGAAACCTCAGAGGCCTCTATCTATGGAACTCTTGAAGCATGCTCAATCAGCGTGCACTTTCCATTGGTGGGACTGGTAGAAACTATTGCTCTTCAGGTGGTGGTGCTGTGGGTACACCGCCCGAAGGTGCTACCGCCATAAGTGGTCCCTACACAGATGCCTCATTGCTCGGTGGACCATTGTTTTGATCTCTCACTAGAATCCTGGATGGCTGTCTTCATGGAGTCATCATGTAGAGAAAAAGATATTCCACAATCGATAAGTTATACATAGTGATATGACTCAAAAGATACCAAGAAAAACATTTTGAAAACATATGTAACTAGTGTTTTTGTGTACCGAGTTAGAAAACATAATTTAGGATCCTGGTGTATGGATACGTCAGCCACCACACCAACACTGTATTCCTTAGACTAAAATCCAAACTCAAGACACTTAAAACTATTTCCCCCATTGAAAATACTGACTCTTAGTTCTTTTGGTAGAACTGACCACCCTTTGATACCACTTTGTCACGACCCGTCCCCTGGGGCCCGTGCTGTGACTACCCAAAGCCTGCCTTCCTTAGGCCATGGGCTAGTGACTAGCATCCGAAAGGAATATCCCAAAAAGGGAAGTAATTCTTCCTGTACACACACAGATAGGGCATACTGCACAACAAAAACCACAAAAGAGATAAAGTAGTACAACCACCATAATGTAACACTACTGAGAGTAAAATTTAGTAATGAAATTAAAGGGGCCAGTATATAAGCCCAACTGAAAGAGTTGTAAAAAAAAGGAAAACCAAGATCTAGAGATTGTCTGCCAAGGATCCTACCTGAAGGGTAGGTACAAATCTTCACTGCGTCTCACCACGTTAATCGGTCACCTCCGTGTGCCGTCTAGCCCTATCTCTCCAAAGTCTCACTCAAGCTGTCTGTCATCTGCACAAGACACCACAAGGTGTAGGCGAAGACCATGCAGGGGTGAGTATAAAAATACTCAGTAGGGACTCTGAGACCCCTGAAGGTCTCTCAGAATCCCCAAAAGGAAAGACTACAAGGCATTATCTCAATCACATAGCACAAAGTAAAAGACAACTCACATGAGGTATACAACTTAAAAAGCAAGAATAAAGATGATTAGTCATAAAGCTAGATCATCTTATTATATCTAGAGGATTTTCTAATGGTTTTCACAATGTATCTAGGTGTTGAACTATAGAGGATGGCTAGGTTCTGACCCATAGAGGATCTCTAGGTGCTGACCCACAGGGGATTGCTAGGTGCCGACCCACGGAGGATCAATAGGTGCTGACCCACCAAGGATGGCTAGGTGTTGACCCACAAAGGATCTATAGGTGCTGACCCATAGAGGATTACTAGGTGCCACTACTAGAAATTTAAGCTATAGCCACAGATCTATAGCCACAATTTTATAGGTCTGTGGATATAGGTTTTTTATTTCCATAGTTTAATTCAACCTCCATGGCTAAATCAACATTACACCATGCGAGTGTCATTTTTTTCCCAATATTTATCAGGCTCCTCCTCCTCCCTCGATCCGCAACACTCCTCCTCCCCCAATTTACAGCCTTATCACTACGCAACCCTCCTCTCCGACGATGTCTCCTCCTCCCTGTTTCCCTCCTCCTCCTCCCCTGATTCTCAGCCCTATCACTGCACAACCCTCCTCCCCGACGATGTCTCCTCCTCTCGACGATCTCCCCGATGATCTCACCACACAACCCTCTCTCACAACAGCTCTCTCCTCCTCGAAGAACTCTCCCACAATGGATCCCTCCTCCCCGACGACCTCTCTCACAACGACTCCCTCCTCCCTGAAGACCTCTCTCACCACGACGCCCTCCTCCCCGACAACCTCTATCACCGAGACACCCTCACCTCTGACACTTTCAACGGCAACACAGGTCACAAAACATGCATCTATCTCTACAAAATGATCATTTTGATTGACCTGATACAATTATGTAAGGATAACACCACTTCCCATTCTATGAGAACATTTATCAAAGTCACTCATATCCCCATTAGTGCAAGAAGTGAAAATATGGGCAGATGGATCAAATGGCTTCTACAGAGTTCGGGTTTGAAGATAAACATATATGGTTATTGTATTTTGGATTACATGATAGGGGGAAGGGGGTGTCGTCAAGAATAGTTGGGGACTAGTTATGTTGGCATTCTCAATTTAGTTAGGAACTCATGATTCGCTACAAGCCAAGGATAATGCTCTGCTCAGTGGTCTCATCATTTTTAGGTAGAAGCATATCGCTCTTCATGCAATTGAGACTGATTCTCTAATGGTCTTCAATTACCTTCTCAGATGCAGTCTCACACCATGGAATACTAAATACACCATATAGAGAAGAAAAATGTTTATGAAAAAAACCTGGAGTTTCTTCATGCTTGGTATGAAAGGAACATAGTGGTGGACTTTCTAGGTTCAAAGGTGAATTATGAATAAGAGGTTACTATGTTCGCAGGTCTCAGATCACTTCTAGGGGAGGGGGAAAAGCTGGTCATCACAAATGCTGCTGATCTTCACCATTACAGGCCGACATAATTCCAGGTGAGAGTTTTTTATCTTCCCCTTTGTTTGATTCTTTTCTAAACTTGGTTTGTACCTTCTCATAACTCTTTGATTTATTTTAAAAAGTAGTTTTTGGATCATGATTTATTCATCACTGAAAAAAAAACCAATCCACCTTTATCATATTTGATATCTGTAATAATATTTTTATTTTAGGTCTTGTGTGAGGTACATATTCTATCCAAAAACCAAAAAATCGGAATTTATATATCATTCAAAGAAACATTAGATACATTTTCCTTTTTATACCATTTCATCTTCTTCTATGACCATTGAAAAACTTCTTCTGATGTTTGATACTTATAAGTATATTTTTTTTCAGAACACTCCCTTTCATCATGAAAAACTTTAAAACATTTTTTATATGTGTTGGAAGATGTTTTAAGCTACTGATATCCCCATTTATGGGTCTCAGGAGTCACCTCTCGTTGTACCCTAGTGGCATAGTAGGTATCCTTGTGTCTACATCGAATCCAATCTTTTCCATATAAATTATTATAATATTTTTTAAAAAAATATTGAAAATGAATTATCAATTTTCATCATTGAGATTAGATATATAAAACATTGAAATGGCTATGGAACCCATTCCCACTCAGGTTTACCCTTCCTCAATATCTTAGAAGAATCTTGTTACACAGAACCCTCTCATGAACAACTCAAAGTTGTGTCTATTCCCAAGAGTTGGAAAACTATTTTAAAACCTAAACCATTGATTCCTAAACCATTAGAGTCTTAAAAATCATAGGAAAAAACTAAATAAGCAACATTATAAACTGAAAAATCATAGATGGATAATGAGTGAACTGGTTAGGGAATGTTGAAATTCAATGATAGGAACATGGGGAAATTGTTGATGGGTGTTAAAATCTGGAGAAAAGTGATTTTCTATATTCAAAAGAGATAAAATTGAAATCTTGGAAATATTTTCCTAAATTTTATTGTATTATTTATGGGAGAGTGTCAAGAAAATACAGGAGATTCAAGAGTTTAGATAAAGACATAACAACCCTCCAAGATAGACACATGTAACCCATCTAGTGAATAATGAGATTGATCTATCAACACTGAAATAATAGGTGGAATATGGCCTTGATGTGGCCATTAGATAAATAACCTCATTTCCACTTATAAATAGATTGATCTCAAACAAAATTATAATATGTCATAATGGTTTTTGATTTGTTAATTGTTTTATATGGTGATGATTTTTAGACTACTATGGTGTGGTTGAGGAGACATCCCCCCATCAAAATCCATGGATTTAAATGAATTTGTATTTGCATTTCTCAAGTGTGATTTTCATGACATCAGATTGTTTCCATATGAGTAGTAGATTATTATCCATGATCCTTTAAATTTTATCATGGTTTTATCTATTAATTTGGTGTACACATAATACTACCTCAATTTTCATTCATTTCTAATATGATGTAGGTGAGAGAGAGGTGATAAAGGAGTGATTAAGTATTCTCAATTACCATGGGTAAGTGAAAGTAGTCTATAGAAAATCATTTTTTTCACTACCTATATAAAGACCCAAACATCTATTAATGGAAACCCCTCTTGATCTAATTAAATGTATCTTTAAGTAAAATGTTTATATAATATGTCAACTTCTTTGGTTTTATGTTAAGAATTGTGACCATTGCTAATATAGCTGTTGAACAGTGATTACATGATTAGTATAAATATAGGGATTTAAAGAATACAATTTACTCAGACAAAGGAAGCAATGACCTCATCTAGTAGATGTGCCCCATATGAAGCCCATTTGTCGGAGATTAGAAAAGTGGTGGCGTCATTGGGATTCTCTCTTGACCAAGCCCAAGCCAAGATTCAATAGGTTAAGCTCGAGCAGGATCACCTATGAGAGAAGTGGAAGTTGATAGAGATTACCACCCGGACAATGTTATCTGAGCCACCCCAAGAGTCAGTCGCCATCACACACCTTACCCTTCGGTCTTATGCAGGTGTTATAAGGGGTTATGTAACAAGACCTTAGTACTATGGTTATGTACATTATTTTTTTATATAATAATGAATATATTTTCATGTTATTTTCATTACCTTGTAAATAGTTTTTAAAGCTCAAATAGTGTTTTTAGTTAATATTCAACTAAGAAATATATTTTGATGAATTAATGGATTTTTTTATTAAATAATATTTTAATAAAATATTTTTATTATTATTAAATTAATTTTTATTAAATATAAATTATCGTATAATTTTATGAATGTAATTGTAATTTTTATTAAGGTTCGAAAGCCATTTTTGTCCAAACCCATGAATTTTCGATAAATGCTAGTTTTTATTTTAAAAGTGAAAATTAACATATTTAGAAAATTATTTAGATAAAATAAATATTATTTATCGAATCAGGATGTCGAAATTATCCAACGGTGAATTTTTCATTATTTTTTGAGACAATCAAATTTTTGGGTAAAAATTAAATACCGTTTAAATATATAATGTGTTTTATGACATCATAATGACCCGATAGTGATGTAATAAAATACTATAATCCTTATGTTCGGACAATATATGTTTTACCATTAAAATAATGTGATTTTGGGTTTGTTTTACTTATTTTACAAAGCATTAATGGACCCTTCAAGGCTTATTAAATATCTTGTCTTTTTAAATTGTTTTTCTTAGAAGTGAGACTCACCTCCACATAAGCAACCCCATTATTTTATGAATTTAGGAATTTTGAGTTATAAAATATTTTTTTACACTCCCCTTTGGAAAAAACCATGGGCAAAAACCATGGGCTGGTTTGTGGTTTAAATTAGTTTAATGTGAGGTGTCCCAACCCTAAATAATGAAGAATTCCCTCACCTTTCCTATATAAACCCACCAAAGCTCCCACTTTATCCTCACTCAAAGCCTTTTGAGTTCATCCAAACTATGACCTACTTTCCCTAGAATCCTCCCAAGGTGCCCCAAGCTCTCAAGAAGCCTCTCTCGAGCCTCTCTCAACCCTTTGGAAGCACACTTCCAAGTAAGGGTTTTTCTTCCTTTCTCATTTTTGTCCAATATTCTTTAAATTGTTATTCCATTTTAATTTAAATTATAAATGTTGGGGTATGGTTTTGAAACTCCCCCATACTGACCTATTTATGTTTTAATGATGGGATACCCCTTGTATCTCTCATTAAATTCCTCCCATGTACACCCGTTACTATACCGAAATTCCGAAAGGAATTTCCCTCTCCTCATTTACATTCAAGAAATTTTTTTGTATCATGAATCTAAATTCCATTACAATTGTTGGGACATGTATATATATGACCCCCTTACTGTACATGTCATGTAAATATTATGATACACCCCTCTCTCTCTCATCAACCATTTTTATGAATTCTTACGTCACGCCGTTATGCTGCCGAAATTGCACCAATTTTTCAAGCCAATGTCATTGTGTAGTGAATACCATACCCATTTATCTATCAAGGGTATTCACCTTTATGCACATTTACTTATTGATTATAAAGATTTATGTATTAATTCTACATTACTTTATCGTGGAATAAATTATTATGTTTTATGAATCCATGTTTTACGATCCATGTGGCACACTTATGCATGAAATGAAATGTTTAAGAAGGG
This sequence comes from Viscum album, assembly GCA_963277665.1. Classification (NCBI taxonomy): domain Eukaryota; kingdom Viridiplantae; phylum Streptophyta; class Magnoliopsida; order Santalales; family Viscaceae; genus Viscum; species Viscum album. The sequence continues at coordinate 280,350,462 of OY728137.1, forward strand.
TGCGCCCTTATAGCAATCCAATGCATTGGGTAAAGTATAGTGTCATGATACGTCATGTGAAATGGGTGTTGACTCATGCTAATTCAAGTGAAACAAGGTTTTACTCATGCTTTATCTGCAATGAGGATTTACTCATGCTTCATGTGCAATGAGCCTTGGATCATGCTAATTCCATGTTAAGTGTTGTTGCCACATTTCCATGTTATGATTGTAATTATTTATCATGACTTTATGTTTATGATTATCTTATTATCTATTGATATTCCTATTTTCCAACATGTATTGTATTCTTCATGTTATTCCTTGATTATTACCTTACTGGGATTTATAACTCACCATTTTCTTATGCATGTCCTCAGGTTATCCCATGAAATGCTAAGTACGAGGGAATGTAGTGGTCATGTAAATGAAGTTTTCATTAAAGGTGTTTTATTTCATGTTTTAAGTTGTTATGTAATGTTCTGAAGCCCCAAAGACACTAGAACTCTCGATCTTCCATGTTGTATCAAGTGAAGGTTTTATGTAATAAATCAGGTTTAAGTTTGTAATAAAAGCATGGCTATCATAGTTGATATCAGAGGATAGGTTTAGTTATTTTTGGGATTAGGATTATAAAAACCTAGTAAAGCCTTAGAGACAAGACTAAGTATAATAAAAATATACCTAAGTTTTTGTGGGTATTGAGTAAGTGGTTTATCAAGAAAATACATCCCTGTCTAGATACGAGCAGGTAGAGGAGGCTCTGGTACAGATGTATCCTAGGGGTAAAACCCGAAAACACCGCTTTGAGCTAGACTCGAATGGGAACTGGTGCATGATAACGGGCCTTTCTGCACTCTTGGTTACGACACTCCCGGGGGATATGATTTGGTAAATTCCCAAGCTTAGTATGAACCATTATTAATTGACAAAAAAAAATTCCCTAAGGATATATGTTAGAAAATAGATCATGGATAACATAGAATGAAGCCAGTAGATTCATATGTTAAGGAAATAAGAGTTATTTATAAGTCATCAGTTTTGTCCTTGTATTACCCTTTATGTGTTAACCCTAACTTTCCTTTTATTCCAGCCAATGGCCGGTAATAGGAGGAATCGAGCTAACAACAGATGTGAAGATCAATGTGATAACTGTACTAATGAGATACCCAATCCAATGGGAGCAGGAATCGCGAACTTTGTCACAATTCACTCTCAGCTAACTCAAGATTTGAATAGAAACATGGGTCAATAGGAACGTTAAACCCCCACTATGAAAGAACAAGTTGCTATCGAGAGCTTCATGAGACAAATGACTCCTACTTTTAATGGATCATCTGATCCCTCAATCGCTGAATAGTGGATCAACTCCATTGAAAAGATCTTCTCCATCCTTCAATGTTCTGAACAAGGGAAGGTTCTCCTAGATTCTTATCGTATGGATGGTGAATCTGATCAATGGTGGACGTTGATAAAAAATATGAAGCTTGAGGAGGAGATCGAGGCGTTGGAATGGAAGGATTTCCGGAAGATGTTTTTCGATAAATATTTTACGTGCACTCTTTGGCTTAAGATGGAAAGGGACTTCCTTGACATCAAGAAAAAAGATGACGAATCTATTGGATCATACAAGGAAAAATTCACATGTCTTGCATGATATGCTTCCGACTTTGTCGTTACCCCAAAATGCAAGGTTGACCGCTTCTTTGGTGGGCTGAAACCTAGCCTGTAGAAAGAACTGGTAATCCGTGACTTCGACAGCTATGAAAAAATTGTCCAATGTGACCTCAAGGTCGAAATGAAGATCGTATAATCTCAGGGGTATCATGGGGATAAGAAGCATAAGGTGGACTTGAATGCTGGTGGTCCGATGGATAAATCCAACAGTGCTAAGAAAATCTAGCACCCCACTTGCCAAAGGTGCGGAAAGAAGCACCTCGAAAATTGCCTGAAGGGTACAAGAAAATGATTTAGGTGTGGAAGAGAAGGGCACCTGGATGTTAACTATTGGAAAGAAATACCCGTGGCTGCCACAAAGGAGGGGAACGCTCCGTTCAAACCTCAATGCATGGTTTATTGCTGCAACTGCAAAGAACTAGGGCATCTTGTAAATCAATGCCCTAATCCAAGGGTTTTCAGAGGCAACCAACAGACTCCAAGGCAGAAAGGGAGAGATTTTTCCATCACTACTACTGATGTGAACCCCGAAAATGAAGTGGTGACAAGTACACTAGTTATTCATTCAAGAATAGAAAACATACTTTTTGATTCAGGTTCTACGCATTCTTTTATATCTTGAAAGTTTAGTAGAACAATACCATCACCACCACAAATCATTGAAGTGAAGATGTCGGTGAGTGTGAAAAATGGGGTGATTATTGCATCCCATGAATATAACTCCTCCCCTATCATAATCTGTGGATTGAACTTCCCTACGAACCTCGTCATACTCCCTCTGGTGGAATTTGATGCAATTATTGGTATGGATTGGCTTTCCTTATATTGAGCCAACATAAATTGCCGTGAGAGGGAAATCACTCTCCATGTGGAGAATCGACCCCTGATTCTTTACAAGTGCAAGGAGGAAGATGAGTCTTCTTTAGATCCATCATATAAAGCGTGGATATTACTTCCCTATGAGCACACGTATCTGGAATAGATGAATTAGTCTAAGGAAGCAACCATCCTTGAATACATGCCTATTGTGAGAGAATTCGCTGAAGTGTTTCTCGAAGAATTTCCTGGTCTACCTCCTAGAAGAGATGTTGAATTCTCAATTGAACTTATACCAGGGGCATTTCCAATATCCAAAACTCCATATAGAATGGATGTTGTGGAGCTTGAGGAGTTGAAGAAACAACTACAAGAGAATCTGGATAAAGGGTTTATACACCTAAGTGCTTCACCATGGGGTGCACCAGTCCTCTTCTTCAAGAAGAAGGATGGATCAATGTGCCTTTGCATCGATTATCGTGAGCTCAAAAAAATCATGATAAAGAACAAGTATCCTATCCCAAGAATTGATGACTTTTTTGATCAGCTGCATGGAGCACAATACTTCTCCAAGGTGGATTTTTAGTTGGGATATTATCAAGTAAGGGTGAAGAAGGAAGATATCCCCAAAACTGCTTTTTGTACAAGATACGGGCACTATGAATTCATAGTAATGCCTTTCGGACTCACTAATTATCAAACAATATTCATGGACTTGATGAATAGAGTTTTTAGAGATTACCTTGACAAATTTGTGGTAGTATTTATAGATTATATTCTGATATACTCTAAAACCAAAAAGGACCATGATGAGCATCTAAGAACTGTATTAGAGTCCTTGAAGAAGGAGAAGCTCTATGCCAAGTATAGAAAGTGTGAGTTATGGTTGAAGGTGGTATAATTCTTGGGCCATATCATCACAAGAAATGGGATATCTTTGGATCCCTCCAAAACAGATGCGATTGAGGGATGGCTGAGGCCAACATCAGTAATATATATTTGTAGCTTCTTGGGGTTAGCTGGATATTACCGACGATTTGTGAGAAATTTTTCACGATTTTCCAACCCTCTTACCAAGCTAAATTGGAAGGGAGTAAAGTTTTCTTGGAGTGATGAATGTTAATAAAGCTTCAAGAAGTTGAAAAGGAGGCTTATCACTGCGCCCGTGCTCACTTTACCCACAAGTGGATAACTTTTCGTGGTATTCAGTGATGCTTCGAAGAAGGGTATGGGATGTGTGTTGATGAAAAATGAAAAATTCATTACCTATGCTTCAAGGTAATTGAAAGTTCATGAACATAACTATCCAACATCTGACCTCGAGATGGCTGTAGTGATATTCTCTTTGAAAATTTGGCGGCATTATCTCTTTAGGGAGAAGTGTGAAATATATACGGACCACAAAAGCCTCAAGTATATATTCACCTAGAAAGAGTTGAATATGCACCAACGAAGATGGTTAGAGATGATCAAAGACTATGACTGCTCAATCCATTACCACCCTGGGAAAGCGAACAAGGTGGCAGATGCTCTAAGTAGAAAGGACCCAAAAATTCTATCATTGATGAGAATTGAAAAGGATCCAATATTCTTAGATTTTATGAGGATGGACATGGAAATCATAAAGAAGGGAACATCATGAATCCTTTCACAAATGATTGCCCAACCATTACTTTTGGAAAGGTTAAAGGATGCTCAAAAAGATGATTTGGGAATTCAGAAAAAAGTGGAAGCTATCAGAAAAGGTAAATCCTCAGAGTTTAATGTTAATGAAGAAAGAATTGTGAGATTTGGGAAAAGAATATGTGTTCCATCAAGTCCGGAGCTGAAGAAGGAACTTTTGGATGATGCACATAGTTCAAATTTCTCTATTCACCCAGGAAACACAGAGATGTATCGAGTTCTCCAAGAGCATTATTGGTGGGATAATATGAAGAAGGATACTGATGAATATACATCAAAGTGCCTGGTTTGTCAGCAAGTGAAGGAAAAGAGGCAGAAATATAAGGGGATGATGCAACCATTGCCCATACCAGAATGGAAATGGGAGAACATAACCATAGACTTTGTCACCGGACATCTGAAGACATCCAAAGGCAACAATGCAATCTGGGTTGTTGTGGATTGTCTTACAAAGTCTGCACACTTCATTGCTATTTGGGAGGATTTCTCATTGGATCAACTGGCATGAATATATATCAGGGAAGTGGTAAGACTGCATGGAGTATGTAGCGACCCCCAAAACCGGGGTGCTTAATGAGACATGATATATTTAACATTACATCATTACAAATTAAATATCATGTCTCATTACAACATAATATCGCGAGGCTCAGGATTCTGGGAAACCAGCTACTTCCGATTAATTTCATAGGTATCAACCATACCTGAAAATTTTTAAACAAAACGTAGGGTGAGCAAAAATTCCCAGTAAGGGGTTTTAAAACATTTTTAGAAAATAATTTCTCAAAGAAGTTCTTTTGAAGAGAATAAAACACTTTGCTAAAACAAAACATTATCTTTTCTTAAAACATGAAATTCATATTTCTTTGAAAACCGCTTGCACAAAGAAGCACGTACTTGAAATGAGCTTTAATGTAAACATGATCAGAGTGCGCAATATAAGAAAATTAAACAATGCATAATGTTAAAACAAAGTTACTTTAATTCTAAAAGAATTCTATGACTAAGCAGGGAAAACATGCATATCATGGTTCATGAGTAAAATGCAGATCATCTAACAGTTTACCATATGAAAACAGTTCTTGTTGCATAAAGTACATTTTCATGATCTTGGGAGCCTTCATCTAGGGGTTGTCCTGTTAGTTGAACTAACCACTGGTTAACCTTTATCATTACATGCAGAGGGAATGTATAATCCTGGAATTTGTCAAGACTATTCATCAAGACCGTATAACATACTTAACAGGTCAAGGCTCACTGCCCGCCCTGTTTCCTTAGCATAAGTCAAGGCTAACTGCCAAGACCGCCGCACATGTTCGTCTCATGAGACTCCTGCTTTACCCAATGCATTGGAGCGCTGTATAATTCTGGGGGCACCCGTCACATCATTCTTTTTGGGCTATATAATTCCGGGTTCACCCGTCACATGTAAGTCCTATACATCCCTCACATATCCTGACATGGTCATTCATTCATGGGGTTTCATGCATTCTTAATTAAACCCCATTTTCACATACTTATTCATTACATGAAAACAGTTCTGTCATTGAAAACATTAGAACATGCATGCTAAAGCTTCGTGCACATAAAAAGTTAACATTTTAAAACATGGGTTTTAAGAAAGTAAACATAACACTTAACATTCCATACATCAAAATACCCAATTAATGCTTGGTCGTTCACATATGATGATAAATGGATATCATAGGTGTTTAACACAGGCAGTTGAGGTTACAATGGGCATAATCAAGTCCATCTTGGGAAATCATATATATAATTGTGTAAACTCTTCCATTAGCACTTTAAATAAACATGAGTACATACCTATGAATACCTGTATGCATTTATAAAAGTTCAAGGAGTCCATACTATCCATTTTAAAAAAAAATCCTGATTATCCAAAGCAGTGATAAATGAAAATTCTCAGTTTCAAGAATGATTTTGGAATCCAACCAACCCATAATCTTCATCATGCTTTATTGTAATAATTGAAAACATGGACACTAAGTTCATATTAATGTATATACACATACGTGTATGTATATTCAACAACAATATACATCATTCACCTGCATAATTTTACCTATTCCTTCAATTACTCAAATTCTCCATTTTTATAGGTGAAAAAGAAAATCAGGGGTATAAACATAGAGGAACGGTTGTATGCTTACATTTATCATCTTATACATATGTGTATATATATTTATATATATATATATATACATATATAAACATAATGTGTGAAAGGTAAGAATCCCGCACCCAAAATGAAAACAGAACCTTCAGACCTTTACCCCAAATTTTATGGTTTCACAAAGAGGTTGTCAAGATCAGTTCCAAGAATAGGTAAAAAATGTTTATATAGTCTTGTATGTTTTATACAACAAGTGTATACAACTAAATAAAACTTATAAAAGGTAGGAAACAATGAAGAGGCTCTTCCCCCTTACTCCTAACTGATTCTTTAAGCCGAGGGGGAGATCTCAAATTATAGGTTCGCACCAGGTTCAAACATACCAGAAATATATACACACATAACATGTATATATATATATATACTCCGAAACTCAAACACAACTAAATAAAAATAAAAATGCCTCTTACCTTGTTTGGAGAGGAGGAAAGGAAATTATAAATGAGGCAAGTGGATCCAGTGGATCCGGTTGTACAAACACAGTATGAATACATATATATATATAGCACATATATATATATATATATATATAAACCAAAACTCAGAAAGGAACCACAAAAAAGGCTTCTCCCTTACCTTAACTCGGAGAGGAGGAGGAGTACGGTGCAGCAAAGGGATCCAGAAGCTGGAGAGTTCAAGGGAACCGAAGGTATAAACATAGAAGATGTATATATATAACAAGTATATACGTGTATATAACTATATACAAAACCCGGTGTTTACACAAACTGAAAAAAACACGACCCTTACCTGTTCAACGAGGAGGAGGAGAGGAGATGATCTAACAACCGAGGTCCAGAAGCCGAAGAGATCAAGGAGCCGGAAGCAAGCCCTTCGGCCTTCGGTGCAATAGGGAATTTAAAAAGAAGAAGAAGAAGAGGACTTTGGGGGAGTGTTCGGCCCGAGGCAAGGTCGGTGTCAACCTATGGAAAAGAGGGGAAAACGATGTCTACTGGCCAACCTACGAGAGGAAGAGGATATACTACACCCTACTGGTCCAGCTGCGCGGTGAAGAAGAAGAAGAAAACGCGGCGCGAGGAGGAAGAAAGATGAATATTAGAGGATGGCCGGGATTACACAGGGATGATCGGACGGCCCAGAAGCGAGGCGGCATTAAAATAAACTGACGACCGCAATTAGGGGGAGCGGATCGGACAGCTCCAGACACGCGCGACGTAAAAAAAACAACACGCGGTCTTTGTTTTTTTCTTCTTCGCGTTTTACATATTTTATCTATTTATTTTATTTCAACATTTTTATCTTATAAAAACTGTTATTTTATTGTTTTATTAAACCTATTATTATTATTAATTTACTATAACAAAAAGATCAATTATTAATCTGACTTTTACTATTTTAATAAAATCATTGGTCAAATAAAAAAAATTATAAATTGATTTAATCAAAACATCTTATTATATAAACATATGTATATATATATATTCTGTTTTAAAATACCAATAATTTTTATTGGCCTTATTATTTTAAGTATATTATTTTTAAACCATAATTATTAGATTTTGGAAAATTAAAGGTTCATTTAATCAATTAAAGAAAGCATCGATTTATTCATCATAATATATATATATTTGTTTATTTATTTATTTATTTTTACTTTGCTGAATTACATAATAATTACCTTAATTTATAATTTCATGCAAACATTTGGATACCCTCCTTTAAGAAAAGAAAAATAAATAGGTTTCTTAAAAGTATTTGTATAGGTTTAAAGATATGACATTTATAAATAAAATCATAATTTAATAAAGTTTCCAATATAGTTAATAAAGGTCAAATTATTAAAGAAATAATGTATATAATTTGTTGCAATATATATGTAACTCATAAAAATTCATCCAGTTTGATATAAATAGAAAATAAAAGTTCAATTGTTCAAATGGGGGTTCAAAACCCATTGGGCGCAGGTTACTGTAGCAGTACTGCAGCGTACTGTAGCAGCGGCGGCACTGTAGCAACGGCGGGCACTGTAGCGGCGGCAGGTCACTGTAGCGGCGGCAGAGCACTGTAGCAGCGGCAGGAACTGTGCAGTACTGTAGCAACGTGGGTACTGTAGCAGTACTATTCACAGAATGGGATTTGGGCAAAAAAAATGGGCCTACGGGTCATGTAATGGGCTAAATGCCCACTGGGCCTTCGGGCTATGTAATGGGTCTCCCTCTACCCAGTTAAAGAGGTCTTTGCTTTGCTTTAATAATAAAATGAGGCTTCGGCCCCAACCTTTAAAAAAAATATATAATGGAAGAAAACAATAATATTAATTTTCGCCATTTAGAAACATAAAATAGAATTAACATTTTGGGAAAACTAAATTAACATTGATGACAGTTTAAAACATTAAAGCAAAATACACAATTATCATTCCGATCCTTTTTGGGGTAAATCATCTTATTTCCAACGGTCAACATAGAGGATAAAGAGACCAACGGTCAAAATAAACCAATGGTCGAATTTGTGGCTGTTTGAGGTTCAACAGTCAGATTAGGATGCTTATAAAAAGGGTCCAGTTTCGGAGTGTCCCTTACTCCAAGTGACCGAAGGAGAAAAGGAAGGATGGTTCGTGTGATCCCCTTAGTGCTGAGCACGGTCGCGGTGGCTTCATCCATCCTCATGTTCCTCATGATGGATGCTCGAGACCCCTACCACATTCTCGGGCTCTTAGTAGTTTTAAGCAGTCTTCCCATCATTGTAATCAGGTTCTTAGTTGGGATTTTCGGTTAGTTTACCTTCTTGTTTGGTCAGTGGATGTTGTAGCCGAAAGGTTGATTATTTGAATAAAAGGAATTTTTTATCCATTTGATGCATTTTATTATCATTACCTTATTAATTGTTTGTTGGTTCACTTAGCGGGTGATATTGAAAAGTGAACTTGTCAAAATCAAAACAAAACATGGTTTTCTTGGGTTGTTACATTACTTCCCCCTTCAAAGAATTTTTCCCTCGAAATTCTATCATAAAAAGAAGAAAAACAGAAAACCCCATACGTACAACTCTACCAAAACAGCGGGTCTGGCTCGGTTAACGGGACACCAAAGTTGGCACACAACTCTTCAGTTTCCCTAGTCCAGATGCACCTTGAACAGTGCTCCTTGAACTCCTGTTTGTGTGTACTGCACACGGGCTTCCAAAGGGAGGCTCGTGTGATGAAAATATCGGAAACGTCTGAGTAGATAAACTCCTTGATGACTCTTATGGCCACATCATGCTTGAGGTAGTTGAGAGGGATGATGCGGTTGAGGAGACTGAGGTTCAAGACTTGGAACATGTAAGCTGCACTGAGCTGGCCATCCTGGGCGGCCACGAGGAAACACGCTCTGGAAGAAAAGTTTTGTGCCAGAGTGAAACATTGGAACATGCCCTCAAAGTACATTCCCCTTCGCCTATAACAGGGGAGTTGAGCAGCAACGATGAGGTGAAAGACGCGATCATTCTCTTGACATAACCGAAGAATCTCTGGACCGTTTGCTAGATTGAGCAAACGCTGGCAGGACCCTCATAGGTGGAGAAAGGATGGGTAATCCACCATGCATGCCTTGATCAAGATGACTTCTACTAGCTCATCGGGTAGGGATGAGAAGTTCGTTTGACCAGCCATCTGAAAACAAACATCGAAGGGAAACTCTTAACAACATAGATACGGTGAAGACATGAAAAGAAACAAGAAACTTCCATTTATGAAAAAGTTTACATGGAAAAGTCTGAGTTCACAAGACGTATGCCACAAAGAGTGGCAAAACTTCCTAACTCTTCAAACCACACACAGGATGAACATACAGGACTAAACTCATGGGAACATTTATAACGCCTCCTGAGTTTAGCGTGAGGGGTGTGGAGTTGGGAAACATCGGTGTACACTTCTTTCCTAAGAGACACATGGGTGGACTCATTTTCCAACACTCCAAAGTCCATTAACTGGCCCCAGAAGCCATAGTGCAAAATTTGGCACTGGTAAGACGCTTGGAGGTCTCTAGCAGCAGCAGCTTCTTGAAAGGGGTTATCTAGCATTGTGCCAAATTCCTCGCCAGTTGTAAACACTCGGAAGAATCCTTCGTGATACCATCCCCGACGTGCATAAGAGGGAAACTGGGTCATCATCATTAGGAGATAATCCATCCCCATTCCCCGGTGGAGACTAAGAACCCTAGATGAGTTTGACACATCATACAGGTGCTTACACGTCATGAGAATTTGGGCATAGTTTAGAAAGTTCTCGCGACTAGCTAGAGATATAATTATCTCTAGAGCCTCAGTGGGAAGTGACAAAAGGTCGGTTGGTACATCAGACATCTGAAAGTTATAACATTTTTACTTAGTTAGTCTTAGCAATATATTTATATCACCTGGTTTTCCAGAGTTTCCCGAACCCATCCTCTGATACCAACTGTAGCGACCCCCAAAAACGGGGTTCTTAATGAGACATGACATATTTAACATTACATCATTACAAATTAAATATCATGTCTCATTACAATAGAAGATCGCGAGGCTTAGGATTCTGGGAAACCAGCTGCTTCCGATTAACTTCATAGGTATCAACCATACCTGAAAATTTTTAACAAAACGTAGGGTGAGCAAAAATGCCCAGTAAGGGGTTTTAAAACATTTTTAGAAAATACTTTCTCAAAGAAGTTCTTTTGAAGAGAATAAAACACTTTTCTAAAACAAAACATTATCTTTTCTTAAAACATGAAATTCATCTTTCTTTGAAAACCGCTTGAACAAAGAAGCATGTACTTGAAATGAGCTTTAATGTAAACATGATCAGAGTGTGCAATATAAGAAAATTAAACAATGCATAATGTTAAAACAAAGTTACTTTAATTCTAAAATAATTCTATGACTAAGCAGGGAAAACATGCATATCATGGTTCATGAGTAAAATGCATATCATCTAACAGTTTACCATATGAAAGCAGTTCTTGTTGCATAAAGTACATTTTCATGATCTTGGGAGATTTCATCTAGGGGTTGTCCTGTTAGTTGAACTAACCCCTAGTTAACCTTTATCATTACATGCAGAGGGAATGTATAATCCTGGACTTTGTCAAGAATTTTCATCAAGACCGTATAACATAATTAACAGGTCAAGGCTCACTGCCCACCCTATTTCTTTAGCACAAGTCAAGGCTAACTGCCAAGACCGTCGCACATGTTCGTCTCATGAGACTCCTGCTTTACCTAATGCATTGAAGTGCTGTATAATTCCGGGCGCACCCGTCACATCATTCTTGTTGCGCTATATAATTCCGGGCGCACCCGTCACATGTAAGTCCTTTAAATCCCTCACATATCCTGACATGGTCATTCATTCATGGGGTTTCATGCATTCTTAATTAAACCCCATTTTCACATACTTATTCATTACATGAAAACAGTTCTATCATTGAAAACATTAGGACATGCATGCTAAAGCTTCGTGCACATAAAAAGTTTACATTTTAAAACATGGGTTTTAAGAAAGTAAACATAACACTTAACATTCCATACATCAAAATACCTAATTAAAGCATGGTCGTTCACATATGATGATAAATGGATATCATAGGTGTTTAACACAGGCAGTTGAGGTTACAATGGGCATAATCAAGTCCATCTTGGGAAATCATATATATAATTGTGTAAACTCTTCCATTAGCACTTTAAATAAACATGAGTACATAGCTATGAATACCTGTATGCATTTATAAAAGTTCAAGGAGTCCATACTATCCATTTAAAAAAAAAATCATGATTATCCAAAGCAATGATAAATGAAAATTCCTAGTTTCAAGAATGATTTTGGAATCCAACCAACCCATAATCTTCATCATGCTTTATTGTAATAATTGCAAACATGGACACTAAGTTCATATTAATGTATATACACATACGTGTATGTATATTCAACAACAATATACATCATTCACCTGCATAATTTTACCTATTCCTTCAATTACTCAAAATCTCCATTTTTATAGGCGAAAAAGAAAATCAGGGGTATAAACATAGAGGAACGATTGTATGCTTACATTTATCATCTTATACGTATGTGTATATATATGTATATATATATACACATATATAAACATAAGGCGTGAAAGGTAAGAATCCCGCACCCAAAATGAAAATTGAACCTTCGGACCTTTACCCCAAATTTTATGGTTTCACAAAGAGGTTGTCAAGATCAGTTCTAGGAATAGGTAAAATAGGTTTATATGGTCTTGTATGTTTTATACAACAAGTGTAAACAACTAAATAAAACTTATAAAAAGGTAGGAAACAATGAAGAGGCTCTTCCCCCTTACTCCTAACCGATTCTTTAAGCCGAGGGGGAGATCTCAAATTATAGGTTCGCACCAGGTTCAAACATACCAGAAATATATACACACATAACATATATATATATATATATATACTACGAAACTCAAACACAACTAAAAAAAATAAACATGCCTCTTACCTGGTTCGGAGAGGAGGAAAGGAAATTATAAATGAGGCAAGTGGATCCAGTGGATCCGATTGTACAAACACTGTATAAATACATATATATATAGCACACACATATATATATATAAATAAAAACTCAGACAGGAACCACAAAAAAGGCTTCTCCCTTACCTTAACTCGGAGAGGAGGAAGAGTACGGTGCAGCTACGGGATCCAGAAGCTGGAGAGTTCAAGGGAACCGAAGGTATAAACATAGAATATGTATATATATAACAAGTATATACGTGTATATAACTATATACAAAACCCGGTGTTTACAAAAACTGAAAAAAACACGACCCTTACCTGTTCGACTAGGAGGAGGAGAGGAAACGATCCAGCAACCGAGGTCCAGAAGCCGAAGAGATCAAGGAGCCGGAAGCAAGCCCTTCGGCCTTCGGTGCAACAGGGAATTTAAAAAAAAGAAGAAGAAGGGGACTTCGGGGGAGTCTTCGGCCCGAGGCAAGGTTGGTGTCAACCTGTGGAAAAGAGGGAAAAAACGAGGTCTACTGGACGACCTACGAGAGGAAGAGGATATCCTACACCCTACTGGTCCACTTGCACGGTGAAGAAGAAGAAGAAAACGCGGAGCGAGGAGGAAGAAAGCCGAAAATTAGAGGACGACCGGGATTACACAGGGATGATCGGACGACCCAGAAGCGAGGCGACATTAAAAGAAACCGACAACCACGATCAGGGGGAGCGGATCAGACGGCTCCAGACACACGCGGCGTAAAAAAACAACACGTGGTCTTCGTTTTTTTTTCTTCGCGTTTAACATATTTTATCTATTTATTTTATTTCAACGTTTTTATCTTATAAAAACTGTTATTTTATTGTTTTATTAAACCTATTATTATTATTAATTTATTATAACAAAAAGATCAATTATTAATCTGAATTTTACTATTTTAATAAAATCATTGGTCAAATAAAAAAAAAATTATAAATTGATTTAATCAAAACATCTTATTATATAAATATATGTATATATATATATATTCTGTTTTAAAATACTAATAATTTTTATTGGCCTTATTATTTTAAGTATATTATTTTTAAACCATAATTATTATATTTTGGAAAATTAAAGGTTCATTTAATCAATTAAAGAAAGCATCGATTTATTCATCATAATATTTATTTATTTATTTATTTATTTTTACTTTGCTGAATTACATAATAATTACCTTAATTTATAATTTCATGCAAACATTTGGATACCCTCCTTTAAGAAAAGAAAAATAAATAGGTTTCTTAAAAGTATTTGTGTAGGCTTAAAGATGCGAGATTTATAAATAAAATCATAATTTAATAAAGTTTCCAATATAGTTAATAAAGGTCAAATTATTAAAGAAATAATGTATATAATTTGTTGCAATATATATGTAACTCATAAAAATTCATCCAGTTTGATATAAATAGAAAATAAAAGTTCAATTGTTCAAATTAATATGGATAATGGAAGAAAACAATAATATTAATTTTCGCCATTTAGAAACATAAAATAGAATTAACATTTTGGGAAAACTAAATTAACATTGATGACACTTTAAAACATTAAAGAAAAATACACAATTATCATTCCGATTCTTTTTGGGGTAAATCATCTTATATCCAACGGTCAACATAGAGGATAAGGATACCCAACAGTCAAAATAAACCAACAGTCGAATTTGTGGCTGTTTGAGGTTCAACGGTCAGATTAGGATGCTTATAAAAAGGGTCCAGTTTCGGAGTGTCCCTTACTCCAAGTGACCGAAGGAGAAAAGGAAGGATGGTTCGTGTGATCCCCTTGGTGCTGAGCACGGTCGCGGTGGCTTCAGCCATCCTCATGTTCCTCATGATGGACGCTCGAGACCCCTACCGCATTCTCGGGCTCTTAGTAGTTTTAAGCAGTCTTCCCATCATTGTAATCGGGTTCTTAGTTGGGATTTTCGGTTAGTTTACCTTCTTGTTTGGTCAGTGGATGTTGTAGCCGAAAGGTTTCTTAATTGAATAAAAGGAATTTTTTATCCATTTGATGCATTTTATTATCATTACCTTATTAATTGTTTGTTGGTTCACTTAGCGGGTGATATTGAAAAGAGAACTTGTCAAAATCAAAACAAAACCTGGTTTTATTGGGTTGTTACAGAGTACCACTATCTGTTGTGTATGATCGACATCCAAGATTCACCTCTAAGTTTTGGAAGAGTCTTCAACATGCTCTGAATACTGAACTGAACTTAAGTACGACCTATCATCCTCAAACTGATGGCCAATCCAATAGGACTATCCAAACACTTGATGACATGTTGAGAGAATTCTCAATAGACTTTAAAGGAGGATGGGATCAACATCTTCCTCTGGTTGAGTTCTCTTATAATAACAGTTTCCACTCGAGAATCCAAATGGCGCAATATGAAGCCCTTTATGGAAAAAGGTGTAGAACACTGGCATGTTGGGATGAGGTCGGTGAGCGTAAGCTTCTTGGACAAAAAATGGTCGAAGAAATGGTGGAGAAGGTGAAAGCCATTCAACAGCATATCAAGGAAGCCCAGAGTCGACAGAAGAGTTATGCAGATAACCGTTGATCAGACCTTGAGTTTAAAGTTGGAGACATGTTATTTCTTTGCATATCTCCATGGAATAAGGTCATGAGGTTTGGAAAGAAATGGAAGTTAAGTCCAAGGTACATTGGCACCTTTGAGATTCTTGATCGTGTCGGGGCTGTGGCCTATTGACTAGCACTTCCACCTACCATGGACAAAGTGCATGATGTCTTTCATGTATCCCTCTTAAGGAAGTACATATCGGACCCTTCACATGTACTCTCTTCAGAGGTGGTACAGTTAGAGGATGATCTTTCTTATAAGGAGAAACCAGTGAAGATCTTAGATCGTAGAGAAACAGTTCTACGAAATAAGACAATTCCCCCCGTCAAAGTGTTGTGGCAAAACCACAAGTTTCAAGAAGCGATGTGGGAATTGGAGGAAGTGATGAAGCAGAGTTACCCACATTTTTTTAGTGAGGGAAAATGAAATTTCGAGGGAGAAATTTCTTAAGGGTGGAAGATTGTAATGACCTAAACATTCATTAATGGAAATCCCTCTTGATCAAATTAAATGTCTCTTTATGTAAATTTTTTATATAATATGTCAACTTCTATGGTTTTATGTTAATAATTGTGACCTTTTCAAATATAACCATTGAACAGTGATCACATGATTAGTATAAATATAGGGCTTTAAAGAATCCAATTTACTCAGACAAAGGAAGCGATGGTCTCATCCAATAGATGTGCCCCATACGAAGCCCATTTGTCGGAGCTCGGAAAAGAGGTGGCATCATTGGACTTCGCTCTTGACCAAGCCCAAGATGATATTCAACAGGTTAAGCTTGAGTGGGACCGCCTATGAGAGACGTGGAAGTTGATAGAGATTACCACCCGAGAAATGTTATCCGAGCCACCCCAAGAGCCAGTCACCATCACACACCCTACCCTTCGGTCTTATGTGGGTGTTATAAGGGTTTATGTAACAAGACCTTAGCACTATGGTTATGTACATTAATTTTTTATATAATAATTAATATATTTTCATGTTATTTTTGTTACCTTGTAAATAGTTTTTAAAGATCAAATAGTGTTTTTAGTTAATATTCAACTAAGAAATCTATTTTAATGAATTAATGGATTTTTGTATTAAATAATATTTTAATAAAATATTATTATTATTATTAAATTAATTTTTATTAAATATAAATGATCGTATAATTTTATGAATGCAATTGTAATTTTTATTAACGTTCGAAAGCCATTTTTGTCCAAACCCATGAATTTTTGATAAATGTCGGTTTTTATTTTAAAAGTGAAAATTAAAATATTTATAAATTTATTTAGATAAAATAAATATTATTTCTGGAATCAGGACGTTGAAATTATCCAACGGTGAATTTTTCATAATTTTCTGAGATAGTCAGATTTTTGGGTAAAAATTAAATACGGTTTTAATATATAATGTTTTTTATGACATCATAATGACCCAATAGTGATGTAATAAAAAACGATAAGCCTTATGTTCGGCAAATATATGTTTTAAAATTAAAATAATGTGATTTTGGGTTTGTTTGACTTATTTTACAAAGCATTAATGGACCCTTCGAGACTTATTAAACATCTTGTCTTTTTAAATTCTTTTTCTTGGGTGTGTGACTCACCTCCACATAAGCAAATCCATTATTTTATGAAGTTTGGACTTTGGAATTATAAAATATTGTTTTCCACTCCCCTTTGGAAAAAACCATGGGCAAAAACCATGGGCTGGTTTGTGTTTTGAATTAGTTTAATGTGAGGTGTCCCAACCCTAAATAATAAAGAATCCCCTCACCTTTCCTATATAAACCCACCCAAGCTCCCACTTTATCCTCACTCAAATCCTTTGGAGTTCGTCCAACCTCTGCCGTACTCTCCCTATAATCCTCCCAAGGTGACCCAAGCTCCCAAGAATCCTCTCTCAATCCTCTCTCAACCCTTTGGAAGCACACTTCCAAGTAAGAGTTTTTCTTCCTTTCTCATTTTTGTCCAATATTCTTTAAATTGTTATGCCCTTTTAATTTCAATTATAAATATTGGGGTATGGTTTATCGCCTCCCCCATACTTACCTATTTATGTTTGAATAATGGGATACCCCTTTTCTCTCTCATTAAATGCCTCCTATGTACACCCGTTACTATGCCAAAATTCTGAAAGGAATTTCCCTCTCCTCATTTACATTCAAGAAATTCTTTTGTATCATGAATCTAAATTCCATTAGAATTGTTGGGACATGTATCTATATGACCCCCTTACTTTCCATGTCATGTAAATATAATGATATAACCCTATCTCTCTAATCAACCATTTTTATGAATTCTTACGTCACGCCGTTACGCTGCCGAAATTGCACCAATTTTCCAAGCCAATGTCATTATATAGTGAATACCATGCCCATTTATCTATCAAGGGTATTCACCTTTATGAACATTTAATTATTGATTATAAAGTTTCATGTATTAATTTCACATTCCTTTATCGTGGAATAAATTATTATGTTTTATGAATCCATGTTTTATGATCCATGTGGCACACTTATGCATGAAATGAAATGTTTAAGAAGGGTGTGCCCTTATAGCGCTACAATGCATTGGGTAAAGTATAGTATCATGATACGTCTTGTGCAATGGGTGTTGACTCATGCTAATTCAAGTGAAACAATTTTTTACTCGTGATTCATGTACAATGAGGATTTACTCATGCTCCATGTGCAATGAGCCTTGGCTCATGCTAATTCCATGTTAAGTGTTGTTACCACATTTCCAAGTTATGTTTGTCATGATTTATCATGCTTTTATGTTTATGCTTCTATTGTGCTATATTTATATGCCTATTGTCTAACATGTATTGTATTCCTAATTTTATTCCTTTATTATTCCATTACTGGGATTTATAGATCACACTTTTCTTATGCATGTCCTCAGGTTATCCCATGCAATGCTAAGTACGAGGGAATGTAGTGGTCATATAAAGGAAGTTTTCAATAAAGATGTTTTATTTCTTGTTTTAAGTTGTTATGTAATGTTCTTAAGACCCAAATACACTAGACCTTTCGATATTCCATTTTGTATCAAGTGAAGGTTTTATGTAATAAATCAGATTTAAGTTTATAATAAAAGCAGGGATGTCATAACCTAACCTAACACACTAAAGAGAGGGTGAATGGATTGAGATCTTGGGTCATTCTAGGGTATTATTTTGGGGGGTGAATTTATTTTATAAGATATTATTATATAATTAATGAGAGAATTATATAAGGGAACCCTTAATTATATTCATAATTTTTCACTTTTATTTTATTTTTTCTATACACTTGTGGTTCCACTCCTTCATTATTTCATTATTTTAAAATTAATAGTGTTATATTAGTGTTGGTGTGAGGAGAATGAATGATTATATCCTTCCATGCACTTGTGTTTCCCTATCTATTCTCACCATAATATGTAGTATTTTTAATTTTCTATTATATTACATTTTCATATTGGAGTTACAAATTAGTGGAAATCATGTTTTGGTTCCCTATCTCTTTTCACCATAAAATGTAGTATTTTAAATTTTTTATTGTATTGAATTTCTAGATTAGAGTTGAAAATTAGTGGCAATCATGTTTTGAGTTCTTAATCAGATCTACCTATTGAATTAGAAATCACTGGTGTTTTTCATGCTTCACTTTGATCATCCTTTTAGAATCGTGATTTTGTTTAAGGACATTCTTATTGAAGACTATCTGTTAATGCCCATCTGATAGAATGATTTAAATTTCTGTTTCATATAATCATGCTTAGTTGAATCCTCATTTGATTAACTTGGATAGAGTGTTGGATAATTCTTATTTACTTGATTGTCAGGTTGGTCCAATAGGAATATGAAGACTTTTTTTTGATGAAGTGAAACACTTCTAATTATGGAAGAGTGAAAAAAGTGGATGTTGCAATAGGATTTTTTGTATGGAGTTTTTCTATTCTTTATCGCTCATACAGTGAATTCATTTCCTCATTATATGAAGTTTTATTATAAGTCATGTTTATATCCTCTTTCAATTACTTGATGGTGCATGCTCATTGCACCTCATGTTTTTTCAGTATCTTGAACCTTCAATTTTTTCCCGGGGTATGGGTTGGAAAACCAACTCATTCATTTTTTAATTTTTGTAGTTCATTCATTTTTCATTAAATATTTACCTATCAGAAATAGTGAGATTAAAATGGGTGTTGTGCAGCCTGTGGTCTACAGTTTTCATTGCTGGCTTCAAAAAGGGAATTTCAACTTATGATTGTCTTCCTGTACAAGTTCAACTTTTTAATTGATATGTTGTTAAACCTAAACTAGGTTTGATGTAAAATGACAAGTTACCGATTATGAAAAATAGGTTAATAAGGGGAACTGAAACACCACTAAGGGTCCATGAGGTTAACATCTTTTCTTCTACCGTGTTTAGAGAAACCTGGTTATGGTGATTATTTCTTTCCAATTCTATGAAGCACATAAAAATATAAGTGTCCTTTTTATGATTTCTTTACTGCGTTATATTGATTGGTTTTGTTGGTGATCACTTCTATTTTATCTTGTTTTCTCATAAAAATCATGATTTTTGATTTGGTGTTAATAAAAATGGTTATTTTATTTTCTGTTCAGCATGTTAATATACTATAATTTTTACATGAATATATTCCTTGTAATGTCTTGTTCTTGTAAGTTTATATTTTTGAATCAATATGTATATATTTCATTTTATTGTAATACATTTCGGGATGGGGGGGGGGGTACAGGCTAGGGGGCTGGGGGTGGTGTTGGGGGGGGGGGTTAGGGGATGGTTGTGGGGGGGGGATGGTTGTGGGGGAGGGGACTGGTATGGGGGGGGGGGCTATTTTGGGGGGGAGGCTAGTACGGGGGAAGGGGTGGGGGTGGTTCAGGGGGGTTTAGGGGGTTGGGGGGTTGGTACAGGCTTGGGGGTTAGAGGGCTGGTGCAAGGTAGGGGATGAGGGTGTGTGTTTGTGTGTGTGTGTGGGGGGGGGGGGGGGGTGGGGTTAGGGGAGAGGGGTACTAGTTTTTGGGGGTGGGGACTAGTTTGGGGGGGAGGCTAGTACAGGGGAAGGGGTAGGGGTGGTGCAGGGTGGGTTAGGGGGGCTAGTGCAGGGGTTGGGGGGTTGGTGTAGGTAAGGGGGGTTGGGGGGTCGGTGCAGGCTAGGGGGTTGGGGTGAAGGGGGTTAGGGGATGGTTATGGGGGAGGGGAATGGTTTGGGGGAGGTGGGGGGGGGGGTTAGTGGGGCTGGTGTAGGGGGGGGGGTTAGGGGGGCTGGTGTAGGTGTTGGGGGGCTGGTGAAGGGGGGTAGGGGGCTGGTTTGGGGGAGGCTAGTACAGAGGGAAGGGGGTGACTTATAATTCATGTTTGGATTACACCTTCCTTATGGAAGTCAGTTTCTAACCTATGGACATAGTTGATCATATATTCAATATATTTCATTCAAAACATGAAACTAATTCGTTTTTTGAACTCTAAAATTTCCAACCACTTTCTCGCTATGATCCCAGGGTAATCAATTATCTTCACTTTTAGTGTCATTATAATCTTATTCAAACATCATTGAAAGATAACACATCTTATTAATCTTTAAAAATTTATTTTCATTTCCATAAGAAGGTTACATATTATTACTGAATTCTGAATTATTCATATAAAACACTTAAAAGTAAATTTACTATTATATATACCTTTTCCCTTTTGGAAACTTCTTATGATAAGTGACATTTTCTTATCAGACTACACCTCAACATCTCTATCTGAATTTGAATCTTTACTTTCATCCTTAACCACATTATAAGTCTTCACATTGAAATCATGATCTTCAAAATTTGAAACATTATCATCAAACTTTTTTAGAAAGATATGAAACAACTTCTCTATAATTATTGAATCCTATAGAGCTTCTAAAAAATATATGATTGATCTCCCAATATCATTAACATTGGTGAATAAATCATCTATTAATTCTCCTTGAATTAGTGTAGATGAAAATAACACCAATAATATTGAGTCCCTATTATAAGTTTTCATCTAGAGAGTGGTGAATAGGTGAAAAATTATTTTTTATTATTCATCAATGGTGAATCCTTTTCCATACCCATACACAAAATAAAAACACAATGATGTGTAATGTTCACTATTAAAAATGAATAGCTATGTCCATTGCATAGAATTTTATTTCCCATTCTTACATGATCCATTATAAATAGATTATAATGAGTAATTTTTATACTTGAAACTCATGTTTATAAAAATGATAGTCAATAAGTATAATGTGATACTAAAGTACTGAGTTTAATTTTTGAAGATTTTTGGTTTAATTCTAGAAACTACGTATCAATGGAAATTACCTAAGTCTGATTCCCTAATATTCATTTTCATACTAATGAGTGGTGATGTTTGTAATATTCCTGAAGACCCATGAGGATCATAAGATTAGTTTTAGCTCTGAAATATAGAATCATCCAATGCTTAAAAATGTCATAAGAGTCATTGATACTGTGTTAGTGTCATTTCAACTTTCCATGAGAGTCATTTTGAAAGCTATAAGGGTTATTGGACTCTTTATAGGAGTCATTGTTCAATCCATAAGAGTCATCAAGGTTATATAAGGATTTTCATTGAACTAAATATTAGAAAAGGAATGAATGCTACATATGTTATGTAAGGTTCATTGTGATTTAATAAGAGTCATTTGCAGAGCTATTATTTAAAATTATTTATGACAGATTCCATACCAATAATAATAGTTGAAAGATAAAAGGAAAGAACGAATTATGACATGTTCAGAAATTGTTTCTACAAATAAGGAATACACAATCAAGAAGAAGGAAGATCATGAACCAAAATAATGTCTAATCATATTAGCAACTAGTTTGAAAAATCCAAGTGGATTGAGTAAGAATAAAAGAAGTAAAATTCTATACTTTATAAAATTTATAAACCTATATAAAATAAGAATAAATGTGAATTCTAGAAGAAGAACATGCTAAAAATTGAGGTTTCAATCTAGAAAATCAAGAAGGATTTAGGCATGAAGAGTTTTAGGTATTTTATACATTCAAGGAATGGATTTTCTAGGTTAAGAACAATGTATAATCTATATTTCTTGCATTTAAGTGCTGATGTAAGTTTACTTTATTCTCATATTTTGGTGATTGTTGATTTTGAATAGGAAATTGAAGGTGATGTTGATCATGTTATTTAGTATTGGTATGTACATATAAATCTGAATATTATTTGTTCATTGTTTGTTATGTATTCATGTATCATTTATCATGTACAGTTGACATACTAATCACATATATATAAGAAGTCGTTATATCTCATTTTTTTGTACTATTTTTTTATAGGTAGTTTCTTATGATGAGGAAGATTCTATCCACCACTATTAGTGATACTGAATTCAACAACGGATTTGGGTAAGGTTTATTCTGTTTTTATTCTTTAGCCCAATTTTAATTTGGTCATTTGTGATTTTTGGGTTCCTTATATTTTTTCAGTGTATTTTGGATTTCGTTGAGGTGGATTTGAGTCACCATTGACGAAGGTTTACATGTGTATATATAGGTAGGAATATACATATATAAGTTCCCCCTTTATATATATTCAGTCATGGTAGTATGAATATATATATTAGGGCTAGGTGTGTTTATATATAGATATGAAAAATGCATACATGTGTAAGTGTAAAGGGGTATATGCAAGTATAAACATATATCTAAGGACCCCCTTTTGCATATTTGGCCATGAAAATATGTACATATAGGCTAGGTGTCCTTATATATATGTGAAGTTGCATATGTGTGAAAGCGGAAAAAAAGAAGATTCGAGTCGTCGTCATCAAAAGCAATGTGCCTTGAGGTTAAGGTAGGTTACCTGTGCCTAAACCTTTAATTTGAATTATATAATTACCTGATTGTTTTAAAAACTTTTTTCCATAATTTCTTTATTATTTTAAAAAATGTTTTTTTGATAACTGCTAGCTTTGTCAAGGAAGAATATGAATATTTCCCTTGAACTTATTTATAGACCTTGTTCAAATAGGTTAATAAATTCTAGTAGTCTCTTGATACTATAAAAAGAGATCTAAAAAACATACATTTATCATCCTTAGAGACATTCATGATCTCATTAAACTCCCATCAAATTCATCATAAAAGACCACTACTTAATTTTACGGATCTATTAGTTCCAATACCAAGATTCTTGACATCTTATATGGTATCATGAAACTCACCCATAATATTCCTCTTGAAATCTTTCATAAGGAATGGTGTGAACATATAACACTATAGAGACTGAATCTGTAAGGATTCATAATTCAATTTTGAGAGAAATTGATCAACTCCACACTAAAAAACTGGAACAACTGATGGTTCTAAGGTGGAAGTTACATAGGGTTGAAACCTTTTTATGAACCCAAACTAGCTTAATACTACACTTTATAAAGTGTGTAGGATTCCCTTCATTTTAGTCCTGAAAGACTTAACCTCATCAAGAACATCTTGAGACATGTCTAATTTCACCATTGAAAGATTTTAGAACATGTACCTTTGAGATACAACCATAACACCAAGATCATTGAACTCAGACTTGGTAGTATAAACATCCTTCAAATATCTAACTAGACCATTCACATCCTTAAGATCTTTGAAACTTACTTCAGAAACAACTTTTTGAATAGGATTGGATGATTGGAGATTCCTAATCAACTTTGTTTGGGTAGTCGTTAACCCAACCAACTTGTCAAAATCAACCATGGAAATAGATGACTTCTTAAGTTCTCTAATCTCATCATTAGTATATTTTAACTCCTGTTTCAGCTCATTATAATATCCTCAAATATTATCAAACTCATTTATTCCAAAGATTACATTTTATAACTTTATGAGATCTTAATAATAGAGGGTGATTCCTCATGCACAATAGAAGGTGGTGATTGTATAGTATAAAACCCTGGAGCTGGTCCAAGTGAGAGAAATCATATCCGTGGAGTAAGGGGGAGGGTGCAGGGGGTCTACAGGGGGGAGGGGGGAGGGGGAAGATGGGGTGCAAGGGGGGGGGGGAGATGGGGTGTAGGGGAAGGGGGGAGGGTGCAGGGGGGTCTACAGGGGCAGGGGGTATGGGGAGGGTGTAAGGGGAAGGGGGAGGGTTCAAGGGGCAGGGGGAGGGTGCAAGGGGTGTGCAGGGGGGTGCATGGGGAGTGCGGGGGGGGGGGGTAGTGTTAATTCCACCTATTAGACTATATTGTCATATCTTCTTTGATCACATATTCAAACAAAGTCATATTTTAGATATTTGAATAATTTTAGGAAAGAATTATGCACAACATTTTCATATGACATTATAAGTCATACGATTATCAATGTTGTACAACATAACCACTATTTCCATATCATTTCGAGTGCTTCTCAGGACATCACTCCCAATCAAATACCCTTATTCTTGACACCGTAGCATTGAGTAGTTAATCATCAGGAAAAACAACCATCTCCATGGCCACATTAGTATTTAGTCATCCA
Organism: Viscum album; assembly: GCA_963277665.1. Lineage (NCBI taxonomy): Eukaryota > Viridiplantae > Streptophyta > Magnoliopsida > Santalales > Viscaceae > Viscum > Viscum album. The sequence goes on from OY728137.1 coordinate 280,375,419, forward strand.
CCTCATAAACATATATTCTCATCTTTCACAACTCTAATATGTCCACCCAAACACCCATAGAGGGATTCCAGTTTCTCAAAATTTTGGTACAATGTTTTCTCACAATGTTTGAGGGTGTTTATATGAAGATCATATCCAAAAGTCTTGGTATCATTTCACAATGATTTTCAATGATTTGAATAAAACCTATGATGCATATGTGAAAGTTGTAGATTATTGTAAATATGCACCTAAGTATATGGAATGATGTAGTAAAAGCCATCATGTTGTGGTTTGTGTTATCTGGTGATTCATGATACCACACCTAGGCTTGATTCATGATACCACACCTAGAACACTATGACTCCCTACACCTGAGGTCTCCATGTGTTAACCAGGATACCATCATTCTTGCTTTATTTCCATTCCAAAATTCTACTTGCAATGGGTATGCAGGGGTGGTGCAAGGGGTGGGGGGGGGGGGTGCAGAGTTGTGTAGTGGGGGTGTGCAGGTGTGCGGGGGGAGGGGGGGTGCTGTGCAGGGTGGGGTGCAAGGGGGGTTGTGCAGCAGGGTGCGGGGGGGGGGGGGGGGGGTGGATGCACAGGGTGGGGTGCAAGGGGATCTGTGCAACGAGGTGCGGGGGGGGGGGGGGTGGGTGTTTTGTAGGGGTGCTTCAAGGGGTGTGCAGGTGTGTGGGGGGGGGGGGGGGGGCTGCGTGGGGTGGGGTGTAGGGGGGATGTATATCAGGGGTGGTGTAAGAGGTGTTCATCAGGGGGGAGGCTACTTCCCGGGGGGGGGGGGTGTCTATCTGGGGGGTTTCCAGGAGGGAGGGGGGGTATGTTAAGGGGGGATGTCCGGGGGGGCTACTTTCTGGGGGGGGGGGTATGTTCAGGGAGGGCTGCTGTCCGGGTGGGGTTGTCTAGGGGGGTCTATCTAGGGGGTTTCCATAAGGGGGGTGTTCCGGAGGGGGGGGGGGTCTATCTAGGGGGGTCTGTCCAGGGGGGTGTCTGTCCAGTTGGGGGTGTCCAGCAGGGGGGCTGCTGTCCGGGGGGGGGTTGTCCAGGGGTGGGGGGTCTATCCAGGGGAGTGGAGGGGGGGATGATCTCCAGGGGGGGGGGGTATGTCCAGGGGGATGCTGTCTGGGGGGGGGGGGAGGGGTAGAGGAGGGGCTTCTGTCTGAGTGGGGGGGGGGGTATTTCTAGGTGGGTGCTGTCCAGGAGGGGGGAGGGTCTATCCAGGAGGGGGGGTCTATCCAGGGGGTGGAGTGGGGGGGGGGGGTATGTCCAAGGTCGGAAGGGGGGCTGTAGGGGGAGGGGTGCATGGGGGGTTGTAAGGTGTAGGTGGGGTACAAGGGGGAGAGTGGGGGGGATTTGCAGGGGGCGGTGGGGAGGATGTAAGGGGATAACACCGACTGAACGGTGATGTTTTTTAGGAAATTTGTAGGCCTATAGCCACCGTTTTAAACCGTAGCTATAGATATATAGCCACAGTTCCTAACCGTGGCTCTATGTTTATAGCTATGTTTGAAACCATGGATATAGGCCATGAGTGACTTTAGCCTATGCCACAGGTTGAAAATCATGGCTTTAGGGTTGTTTCCACGGTCGGAACCGTGGCTATTGTTTTTACCCTATAGCCACGCCAATACCAGCCACGGTTGAGAGAACCGTGGTTATAACCTATACCCACAATTTTTGGGCCTATATCCATGATTTAGAACTGTGTCTATAGCCTGATTTTGTAGTAGTGTGCTGACCCAAAGAGGATCAATAGGTGCTGACCCATAGAGGATCACTATTCTTTCATCACGTCACAACCAACAACTGGATTCCCTCACTTAGAATGCTTGATTTTCATATTATCTGATCCTCAATACACCAATCGTATCTCAACCAAAACGAAGTCCCACTTAGAAGTAATCCAATGAACCAACTTTTTGTAAGGGTTCCAATGCGATAGATGGCGCGTCAATCAGACGCCCAGTGGATAAGTTATAGGCTTTTTAGTAAAAAGGGATTTGTTGGATTCAAGTCCGATCCAACCCAGTCATAATACAAATTCTTCCAAAACTCAAGTGGAATACATCAGAAGTATCTCTCCATCGCGAGGGTCCCATCGCCATTGACGGCGTGCCAATCGGATGAAGGGTTTGCAAGATACAATCGTTTTAGTAAACAAGAGACGGTTGCGTCTGGGCCCGGTCTGACCCGGTCGAACCAACCCAACCAAATCGTCCCAGGGGGTACCACGTACCCTAGTTCAATTTGACATCTCTACCTAACATGGTTCAGGTCGGGTTCAGTCGGGCCTGGACTAAAGGGCCAGGTCCAATGGGCCTCGCAGGACCCGGTCCGGTTTAGCTGATGGTCCAGCCCAACAGGTTGCCCAGCAACCGGTCTAGTCTGGTCCGACTCAAAGGGTGCAGGTCTGGCTTACCAGTGTGAGTTTGACCCACTAGGATGGGGGCACGACCCACCAGCCTTAGCCTGGTCCACTGGTGTGGGTCCACCCCCTTCACGCGGATGCCGCCGCCGGTCACCGGCTCCAGCGACACCTTCTACGAGCCACTAGAGTTGCATCGGTGGTCTATTTTCTGAACCATATGTGCCTACAGGCCTCTCAGGTCTCCTCTATACCTACTCCGGACCTAGAATCGAATTTCCACCAGTTTGAGAATGCGACCACCAAGAACGCATGAGCAAGGGTACTTGGGCCTTGTTCGTGTCGGCATAGCCCCTCCGAATTAATGGTTTAAATCAAGGGGAAGGTTCAGGGGTTGAAGTTAAATAATTTCATGCTAGGTTTGAATCCTGAATGATAAATCCCCAAGAAGAGTCACACCCCCGCATAAACGCATGAATCATGGATCAAATTGTTCATGGGTTGATCTGTGTTCGTCGTTTCTAGAAAAAGAAGTACAAGGAAGAACTTTAAAATAAGAATCAAACCCCTACCTCATTTATGTTTGATGCCGAAGCATTCATCCTAAAGGTTTCAATATGTCGACATTGCTTACAGATCCATTCTTCGAGGTTCATTGAAGTCGGTGAAATATCGCTGGCGTTCTTCATCGTTCTTCGTTGGAGAGAAATTTCTATTGGAGATTTGTCAGAGAGTCGCCAAGGTTTGATTCCGTCATCTCCAACATACCAAAATAATTAAAGGAAACAAAAGCATAGTGACGTTGCGTCAATTAATGATGCTCATTAAATTGGCCATTTTGAATAAGCCAAATTTAATGATTCATTAAAATAACAACATCATGGTTTCAAACGAGCCATTATTGGTCCTCCATTAATGTGCTTCATCTCCGCCTCATCACTCCACCACAATGTCGCTGTCCACCACCCAATGGCGAGAAAAGAAATAAAATAATTCCTTTAAATTATTTTATTATTTTTCTCGAAAAGTCTAAAAAATAACATTTTTGCTCAACCCTTTCCGGCCGATGTTAAGTCATTTCTAGGTAAATCCTAGTGTTTTGAGTTCAACGGTGCCCTTAGATTTTTGATCCAAGTACTGGTTCAAAAGATATAAAAATCTCACTTTCACGTTTACTGAACGTACTTTAAAAAAAGTTCAGAATTCCATTCTGGGCTCTTTGAGCCTCGGAATCACGTACCGTCGAAGCGTGTGGTCTCAAAATACTTCCATATAATTAAAAAAAATTACATAGAATTTCTGAGACATTACAAAGAAAATTTAATTATTAATTGAATTATAATATTTTTAAATAGTTTATAAATAATGAAAAGATATTTTGAAGAATTTATAAAAATTTATAAAAAATTATAATTTTTTTTTATAAATTAATTAACTATAAAATGTTTATCGTTAATTGATAAATATTTTTAAATTCCTTTTGACAAATTAAATGGCATAATTTATGATATTGAAATAAATATTTTATTTAAAAATCATAAAAGGTAATTTTTAAAGTGTTTATAAATTAAAACATATATAATATTTAGATTATATAAAAATTTTATATAATAAATATTGAATTATAAAATGTTTATAATTCATGAAATATTATATAAACTTCATTTACTATAAAATCTAAAAACGGTTCATATTGAAATGAATATAAAATATTTATATTGTTTATAATTTATAAAATTTTTATAATTATCATTTATTTATGAAAAGTTCATAAATGTCTCATGTTTTGGAAGATAAATAAATTATTTATTTATTTGTAAATTTTCCTTAATAACCACGTTTAGTTAATAATTAATTAATTTAAAAATTTTCAAATTAAAGGGGCCTTAATTTGAACATTATTGAAGACACATCAAAAGAATTTTGATAATTGATACGATGAAGGTTTAAATAATAATTAAGTATATGATATTTAGATTATGTAAAAGGTTTATATAATAGAAATATTGTATAAGTCATATAATATCATATATTTAAAAATTAAATTCCATATATTGATAAATATGAAAGAGTTTATATTTGAATGAATATAGAGAGTTTATATTAAAAAATATGGAATTTCCATGCTGTTAAAGATGAAATTATAAAAGGGTTTATAATTAGATTTTATTTATGAAATTCTTCATAAATTTTTACCATATGTTTATATATTTGAATTGTTCATTTATTTAAATATTATTCACAATATTATTCATATTTATAATTTTTTTATATTATGAATGATTGTATGTCATTGTTTATATGATAAATTTCTTCTAATATTGATCCTTTCATATCATTCTAGGTTTGATATCATAAAATTTTGTTTCAATCTACCTTTACCTCTATTTTTAATAGGAGTTATAAGCTTTAGAATAGTTCTTGAGCACAGTTTGTGCATATTAGATGTTATAGTTTTCATGAATTTAATTATCTTTTGAAGTAAAGTCTACCTGAGTAGAGGGACTTGGGGTCAGACCACCTACTTTCCTGGAGGCATTCTTTGGCTAGGAAAGTAAATCCGGTTGGCTGTCTATCACTATGGGCTTACTCATGTAGAGTTTTCCAGTATCATATAACTCCATACCTTTATATGAAGCGTTCATATACCTTATGCATGTGATACATTTTTATTTTTATAAATATACTTGACTTCTAATTTTGGGTGACTAACATAGACTTGTGGGTAATATATAGAGTTACACATTAATGTGTTGTGAACACATTAATTTGGTGGTTGGAATAGGTATTCCAAAACTAAATCATTACAATTATGAATACACAAAAGGAGAATAAAACATGAGAAGATAATGATTACATTTAATGTAATAGTTTTGAATTTAATATGCATATGATTTATATTAAATTGATGAGACTAAAGAAACTTAAAATACTAAGTGTAATATTCCTTCCAAAGAAACATTTTTCAATACCTTGATCATCCAATTAGGTAGTTTCGTGCCTATTCCATGTGCCCCTAGATTATCTTGTTTAAGGAAAGAAATTTATAAGTGATTTTCGATTGTTTTGTTGGGTACTTTCATTCATATATCGGGTACCCCTGGATTTTACTTGGTTAGATTGTTTTTGGTGTTTTATTTAGGTTACACTAGCTGGGAATCCCTAATAGTTAGGATACCATAGGAATAGAGTTGAGTATATCCATATTATAGATTTGGATAAAGGGTTATCTACACAACTATCCAAGAGTCACAACTATTGTGATTATCATGATTACCTACCTAAATAACTAAGTAGTGAGATGAACACCCCAACAAACTCATTCCTTAGTAAAATATGGATATTGGAAAACTAAATGTATATGATGTATGGGTTCATCAGTTTTAGTGGGAGCACTTTCATTAAAAGTTCATGATGAAAATATATATGGCATGGTATTCATATGATAAATTTTTTTTTGTATATAAATGCATCATTCATCATTAAAATAAAATTTATATTAATCCTTTAATTAATAAGGTTAAATTAATAAACTCTAAATACTAGTAACTTAATAAAAGTTCTTGAGAAATTGAGATATTCTATGTGTTAGAATTTTTCCTTCCTATGTAACTTATAGTTGAAATTCTTCAACAAGTGAATCTAGATACTTATGGAAGCATGAAATGATTCACTAAAGGTTTTAATGTCATGTAATGAATAATTTACCAAATTAATTCTAGTCTCATACACTCAATATGATTGGGTATGTATATAATATTCAATATGATTGAATATATTTAGAAATACTGAAAAATTCATATAAGGCTTGTCCTTGTTAAGGAATTTATCCTATAATAATCTATTTAAATGTCCCAGAAAAATGGATGAATTAAAGGGAAGTTTACCCAATACTCTTAAATTTTTGAGAATAAATCAACTACTCATATGATGTTTAAATTTTGTTAATATACATACAGTACAAGGAGATAATAATTTCAAAAATGGAAGAGAATATATTTGAAATTATAATAATATTTCTTCGAGAAGTGAGTTATGGTTATTTGAAACTTGAAGTTATTATCAGAAATAAGTGATGCTTACATAATATGAGATTATCTAAAATAACTAAAGGGGTTTGGGAACTCCATAGTATATCCATGTTAGGTATTAATGTTATAAGAATTAATTCTTCGGTTTTGAAGGGCATGTGATACCACATGTATGATTTACAAGTGTTATAAATATTCAGGAATTCAAAATGAAAGGAAGAATTGATTGAGATTATAGTTTATATTTTTGTAATGAATTAAATAGTTACTATATCAAGAATTTTATTGCAAAGGAATGTTTCAAGATCAGATGAATCTAAGTAAAAGATGTGTATCTTAATCTCACTTATCTTTTATGATAAGAGATAATGTTTGATAAAAAAGGGTTGTTATGAGATTATTAAATGTATTTACATGGTTTATGATTCATCAATTTCTAATTTTTTTTTGAGAAGTATATTTGAATAAATGTGTCTATCTATGACAAAAGTGTTTGAACCAAATATTTGTTAAGATATGTGGGAATGCTTTTCCACCACCCATTGGTAGTATATTTTAATAAAGTCTTATTTTCAAATTGGATAATTTTTAAACACACAGAATACCATATATGATATGAGAAAAATAGATTATTTTTTAAATATTCCTACTTAAAGGAAATGAAGGTTATTTCCTTAAACATAAAGTTGTTTGTGTTGTATCTTACAAGGACATTCTAAAGAGAGTATGGTGTCTAAGAAGTTAGTGGGAGTACTTTTGAACTTAGAGAAGTTCAAAGTTAACCAAAAAAAGATTGTACCAAATTTAGTTTAAGTGATTAGTTACTTTATATCCTAAAGAGTTAGGATATGAGATAGTAAAGAAAAATGTAAATACTTTCATTTAGTTACTATGATAAAGTAAACATCATTATTATGCCATCTTATTTTGAAATTGATATTCACTTGATTTCCTAAAAGGTTTAATAAAAAATACTAAAGATAAATGTAAATAGTTACATATGTTTACCATAATTAATTTAATATCAATTTATCCTAAAAGAGTTTATGATATATTGGGTAAAAATATAAAGAGTTACATTTGGTCATCATAACAATTGAAAATAACTATTCCCTAAAGTTTTAAACCAACCAATACACAATGTGTATCACTTGGTATCCAAGAAATGATTAGGGTGTGATAGTAAATAGAAATTTAAATATTTACATTATTTACCACATCAAAATGGAAATCACTCTATCCAAAAAGAGTTTAGGATATGATGGTAAAGTGATATTGTAAATAGTTACATTATTTACAAAATCATTCATGGAAAAAAGTTTTATGGAAAATGTTCCAAGTAGGATGATGATATACTTAGAAAAAGTTTCAAGTAGAAAATAGAAAATAGAATTGTAACATTTGATGTTAAGAAGTTAAGAAGTTTGAATATAAGTTCAAAGAGTTGAACTTAAGGAATATGATTCCTAAGTCTCACTATTATTTAAACTTCCTTTCTTTGAAAATGTTACTCATTAAGAGGTTAGTGGGAGTATTTTATTATATGATCACATAGGGATGTGATAGAAATTATATATGGATGTAATGTTCAAAAAATGAATCCATTACTGTAGAAACAACATGAAAGTCATACCAAATATATATATATATATATATGAGATTGGTTGTAATGGTTGTAAAAATATCATGCATATATAAAAAAAATGAAATATCTATTTATAATTCATTTATTTGTGATACAAATTACCTTATATTAATGGTCGGATGATAAATATACTCTCAAAATACAAACATTGAGTTATCACTAACCGATGATCATTATGGAGTATAATAGGTTGTGATGATATGTAAAGGTTAACTTGAATAGATTAATATATTTGTTAAAAAGGGTTATAAATGATATATTTAATAACATATTCTTGAGGTAATAGGAAGATACTTATTATTTGGACTTATTCGATAAGGTATATCTCTTGGATTGTCATACGGTCATAGATACACTTAGGAGTGTTTACTTATCATAAACCCTTCTTACCTAAAGTCGGAGAGATACATAGCATGAGAACCTTCATACTTTGACATCATATTTATGAAATCTAACATATTAAATTATATAATTTGGAAGTGTTTGGGTATGTTGTTGATAATGTCATCAGTTGGAGTGAAAAAAAGATGATATTTTCCCACTTTTATGAAAAGAAAATACATATGGCCATTGATTGAATTGGAATGAGGAAATTCATAGCCATTATTAGTTGTTTAACATATGATGTGTTGAAATTATAGGATAAGTGACATGTGATGTGTTTATTAGATAGATTAATGAAATGTTATTTATTCATCTACTTGGTTTATCTTTTTTATAGAATCAAGAAAATGATGAGAGGCCTATATAATATTTACATGTTACATGTATAGTGGTCACTCGATGTCATGGAAAAATGGATTATATAAGATACATATGATGTATATGATACATCTTGTGGTGTAATTATTCATATATAGATAGGAGTATGTTTGATGGAGATCACACTAAACCCCTTATTTTCTTGAGTATCACTAATGTTTTTATAGAGGCTTCTCTTTACTTAAATCTATGAATTAGATATTTCATAGTTGTTGCCAATGAGGATAAGGACCAAATGGTCACATAGTTAGGCCCTTGGATAAGGATAAAATGTTGGACAAAGGTTTGTTCAAAATGAAGAGAGTTTGATGAAAAACCATATTTAAAGTAGTTTGGATGGATTCACAAATAGTTGTAAAGTTATGCATAAAGTCCTTATGGTATTTCAATGAAAGTGGGATATTGCTGGATATTCACTAAAATAATTAAATGAAATATTTATTTTAGGTGCATCTATATTCCACATGATTTCATTAATAATAATTCTTTATGAATGGGTTAAATGGATTAAATATTCAATGAATATGATTTAATGAATTAATTAAAATATAAATAGGTGTATTTGGATATATAAATATGGATGATGCATCTAATTTAATAGAACACATCATGGATGGAAATATAAAGGGATGCGATCCCTAATGTTATGTAAAATTTATTGTTTACAAGTCTCTCAATTCTCTATTCTTCCAATATTACTGTTCATCATATGAGATGAATGTGATAGCACCCCTTTAACATTTGGGTATCCTCATGATGTGATCACATATTCATTGCCTGGTGTTACCCCCTCATAGGTAGGGTGATTTGGTTAACTAATTATTTATATTTATCTATAATTATACTTCACCAAGGAAAAAAGTCTGCTGATATTTGGAATTTTCTAGGTGCTATGTTTTTGCAGTTTTATTTACGTGTTGATTCTTGAAGATAGATCTACCCATGTTTGGGTTGTCTTCTACTGCATATAGTCATATGATTATCATATGAAACCCATCAAAAAACTCATATATAATAAATATATAATTATTATACATATATTATAGAACCATAACCATATATATCATACCATATATGATTTACTTATAACCTTTTATCACTTTTTTATTAATAATTATTTATTAAAATCACTGTTCTGGGTGATAACTGCTTTCTTTCATGTATGTTTTGGTTTGGTTGTTTTGATACTTGTAATTTTATCATGATATCATCATATAAATAATTTTAATAGTGATATAAGTATCATATATATTTATTATAAATATATTTAGTTTCATCTATGAAATTTATAGATAGAAAAATGAATTACACTGTTCATAGAGACAATAGGCCATATGTACACATGAATGCTATTTTCACTTTTAGAAGGAAAAAATGAACGAAATTTATATAATTATTCACCTTTATATAATAATAATTATATAATATATATCAAATATATTAATAAAATACATCCCTATTACCATCCAAGTAAAATAGAAATGAATAACAAATCACATTGCTTCATGGAGGGGGTATTCCACACGTACGCATGAGCGACATTATTATTTTACAAAAGGATATAAGGTAATAAGTTTTATGTTATATTATAATAACATAAGAATATTTATTTCATAAATATATTTTATAAATATTATACCCATATATAAAATATTGTGATAAAAAATGAATTGTATTGCTATGTGGAGATGGTAAGCTGTATATATGCATGAGCAATACTTTCTCTTCCCATTTGATGGGAACGAGGGTGGATAAAGGTGGTTTAATAATCATGATAACATTTTAATATATTTTTTAAACTTAATTTACCATTTTATGATAAATACCATAGATTTATAGGAGTTAAAAGAAGAATTAAAGAGAAAGTGATCAGTTAAGGCGATTACCTCTTCTTTGAAAGAACTTATTTGGATCTCCTATTAATGATCCTAGGGTTGGTTTTTTAGGTAGAATAAAAAATATATAAATTGTATACCTAATTTTATAATAGATTTTTCTAGGTTTTTTTTAGTTATAAGGATCAAAGTGGTTTAAAGAAGAGAAAGGAGGGGTGTCCTTTTATAAGGAAGGGGGAGGACACAATTGGAATTTCTAAAAAGATTAATGTATAATAAAATAATTCTTAAGAAAAATAATTTTTAATGGACATTAATTTGAATAAAAATATGAATGGGTTAAAATATCATCATCCAATAAAATTTATGCAGGTTTTTGTCCCATTTTAAACATTACTATTTTGATTAACCCCTTCGATAATCATTTTTGACATTAACCGTAGTAACCACTATTTCAATATTAATGGGATAAAAATGTTACTATAAATAAAAAAATGAATCATAAATGGAAAATGGTTTATATGTTAAACCATATTCAATTAAATTTGATGATGATAATATTTTTATAAAATTTAAATCATTTAATAAAATATCATTTATTATAAAATATCATTAATGTCAATTATAGAACTATTTATTTAATATGAATTTAAAGATACCGATAAAAATATGTAAATTGAATATAATATTTTAGAACATCTATAATGTGCCATATGTATCTAGATATTTTTTTAATACTAAAACTCACTAAAATTATACTACTTTTAATATTTTTAAAATCACTTATTTTTTTTATTAATTGAAGAAATATTGTGTCGGTGTTGCGTAAGAATTTAAGGTAATTATATATTTTCTTAAAATTATAAATAATTAACCATCATTAAAATAAATTCATTATTCTCAAAATAACCATTAATATTCATTCAAAACTTTTGTTTTTTCCTATGTGAACACATAAGATATATTTAAAAGTAAGAGTGTTAAATTTTGTATTTTTCTTTGCTTTAAATATTATATTAGTAATTTTTTGGGAAAAGTGTCCCTTAAATATTTAAGTTTCAATCCTAATGTGATAATGGTCCACTTTTATTCATACAATAATAATTATGATAAAAAATGGTGACCTTAACATTTAGTTTTAACATAGGTTAACTCGATTTTTCTTTTACTGAGGTGATAAATTTTACCACAATTACAATTTATAATGCTTAAAAATAAAATGGAATATTTAAAAAAATTTGAATTCATAATTACAAATATATAATCCAGTTTTTACAATTCAATTTCTATAAGTTTCATAAATTATTTTAAAATAAGTGTGCAAAACGCAACAAAAACCATTTTTTAGAAAAGTACATTTTAAGCATAAAATTGGGTTTATTCTTATCCCATGAATATAAAAAAATATGAATGTTTTTATTTAATATAAAATATATTAATTTCAATAAAATCATTAAAAAATAGTGATTATTCAAATTTATTAAATTAAAAACACATTGCCTCTATAAATTTTCTTTTTCATAAAAATGTTTCTTTTACTTATAAATGTTTTTTATTTTCATTTATAATCAATTGAAAACGAATGCTTTTATTTTATACTAGTGTAAAACATAAAATTTAAATTATTTAGTTATTACTATTCATAACCATAAATTTATTGGTTATGTTATAATGATATACTATATTTCAATTCATTTAGTCCCGAGGTTGTATTTATCACGAGATATCAAAGAAATTACATTAATTTGAAAAGAAATATATCGTAAAATCTCTAGGTGTTACATTAGACTCCAATTAAAATAAATTTCCCCTCAAAATTATGTTATTTAGGTATAAAAAATGATGATATATCTATTTCATTACATCCTCAGGTTCCCAAGTTGCTTCTTCAAATTTCTGATTCCTCTAAAGAACTTTAATCAGGTGGGTAGTCATATTCCTTTGAAATTTATCTCTAAAATACAAGATTTATAATGGATTTTATTCATCGAAAAGATAATTCTCCAGTGATATGACCTATAATTTTAGTTTATATAAAAAAACAGGTTTTCACTTCCTCAGGAGAGATATATGGAATACATCTTGAACTTGAGAGAAGTTCGGTGGAAGCACCAAGCGATAAGATACCATCCCTACTCGATCTAGAATATTAAATGGGAAAATATAACTAGGGATTAGATTTTTATTATTTCATAATCTAATAACCTTATCCCATGTAGAAATTCGCAGAAGCACCTTCTCACCAACTTTGAATTCCATATTTCACTGACAATTGTCAGCACAACTTTTCTGTCAACTCTTAGCTTCCTTAATGTGATATTGAATAGATATGAACTTATATTCCATTTCTACAACTATCTAGGGTCACAATATATTTATTTCTCTAACTCTATCCTAATATATTGTATTTATACACTTTTTTCCATATATGGATTCATAAGGTCCATCCGAATGCTTGAGTGAATGCTATTATTGTAAGAGAACTCAACTAGGGGAAGGTTCTGATCTGAAAACCCTTTGAAACTGACAAAACAAGATATTATAATATCCTCTAGGGTTTTAATAGTTATCTCTAAATAACCATATTTCTGAGGATGATACACAGTATTGAAAATCAACTCTATATTCAAGGCCTGCTGAAGACTTCAATATAACCTCAAGGTAAACCTCAGATCCTGATTAGATACAATAGAATTTGGTACTACATGAAACCTTGACACTAAATAAATATATATTATGAAAATATGATCAAGATATAAATATTCTCTGACATAAATGAGGTTTTTTGACTTCATATGGTGATCAACTATAACCCAAATAATATTATGAACTTTATATTTTTTGGGTAGTCTGACACCAAAATCCGCGGTGATATTTTACTATTTCCATTATTGTATGGGTAATGGTTATAACATCCATTTGGATTTTTGTTTCCCCACCTTAACTTTATGACATACCAAGAATAAATATATATACTTATCAATATCCCTCTTCATGCCATTTCATTAGAAATACTCTTTCAAATCACTATACATCTTCATACTTCCAAGATGAATAGATAATAATGAACTATGAGCCTCATATAATATGTCCTTCTTGAAATATGTTATGTATGGGAAACATAAATGATTCGTAAAACCTTTCATTCCATTAAAATCAAGGTTTTTTCTGAGATATATCTCACATTATTTTGCATCTCTACATCTTCCTTCTACGCCTCTTTAATAATTACATGGATATATGGTTTAACATTAATTTTATCAAGATAATATTTACCCCTTACTTCAATATTTCTAGATCCATACTTTTAAAATACATAAATGTTGGATCTTTTGTGATCATCATCATAGATAAGCTATCTTGATCATTTTGACTTAGAGCATCTGCTACCTTGTCTGCAGACCCATGGTGTTAATGTATTAAGCAGTCAAAATATTTCTTTCTATATAAATATATAATTCAAGATTTTATGATCAGTATGTATATTACACCTTTCACTATATAGATAATATATCAATACATTTAATGAAAAAATTATAGTAACTAACTCTAAACCATGAGTTGGGTAATTTTTCTCATGAATATTCAATAATGTGAGGCATAAGCTATAACCATATCATTCTGTATGAGAATGAATTTGGATGCATCACTATAGATTTCCAACACTTCTCTACTCTAGGGTAATGTAATAAACTGTGCACTGACTAACATTCTCTTTAGTTCCATGAAATTTTACTCACATTATCATGTCTAAAGGAACTTGACTCTCTTCTAAGTTAAGTTGGTGAGTGGATTAGATAGCTGTAAAAAATTCTCCACAAAACATCGATAATATCCATCTAAACCAAGAAAACTATGGATCTCAATCATAGTGGTTGGTCTAGTCCAAAATTCAATAACCTTAATCTTTTATGGATCCACTGATATACCCTCACTTGATATTATATAACCCCAAAATGAAATTTTTTATATCGAAGATCCACACTTTGGAAAATTGGAATACAACTTCTCCTTCCATAGGGTCTTAAGTATAATCCTCAAGTGATATTCATGCTCTTCCTCTATCTTTTAATATATAAGAACATCATCTATAAAGAAAACCAAAAATCTATCAAGGTAATATATTAATAATCTATTCATTAAATCCATGAAGATAATAGGGGTATTAGTAAGACAAAATGGCACCATTTTATATTCACAATGTCTATACCTTGAACATAGTACTATCATGGGTCTATCCTCCTTCTTGAAACTCAATTAATGATATCCAAAATTAAGATCAATCTTATAAATTTATTGAGATCTTAAAAATTTATCAGTAAAGACATTAATACAAGGAATAAGATACTTATTCTTGGTTTTGATCTTGTTTAGTTCCCGATAATCAATGAAGAGTCACATTGATCCATCTTTCTTCTTAAAAAAAGAATAGGAGCACCCCAAGGTGATTCACTTATTCAAATAAATTCCTTTTCAAGATTATCCTAGAGTTTCTTATTCAAATTATATAACTTAATCGGGGGAATTTTATATGGATTCTATGAAATAGGTATAATACCATGTATGAGTTATGTTGAGAACAAAACTTCATGATTAAATGGAAGACTAGGAAACTCTTCTTAAATAGAATAAAAAAACTCCCACACAATATTCATATCATCAACATTGAGTTTATCCTCATCCATATGAAATAAAAGTCCCTTTTTAGTAGGAATATGGACCCATAAAATGGATTCAATTTACATTACATGTTCATATTTATCATTACACTAATAAACGTTCATTGGTTGGTTTGGAATAAAAAACATGACTTACCTTCCTCAGTAATTGATTTTTGATTTATATAAATATAATAATTGCATTCCCAAAATAATATAAAATTCAACTAGAGGGAGAATAATGATAATTTTAGGAAGTAAATTCCCATAAACTTTAATCAGAGAAGAATCGTAGACTTGTGATGAAATCATCATACCATTAAGGGTTTTCAATACTAATTCAACATATAATCCTTGATGTGGTACTATGATACCCTTAGAAAATTCTTTAGTTATAAAAGAGTGGGTATATCCTTAATCAAATAAGACATTAGTAGTTCTAGAGTGGATGGTAAGTGTACCTTTCACCACGTTGTTATCGTATCCCTCACTAGAAATAGTGGCCACATGATATTTACCTTTGTCTTTGGTCTTAAGAGGTTGTTGATATGGATTATCATCATTAACCATCATATTTTATAATTACTTATCATAATTACCATACTCTTTTCATTTAAAACACTGGAGTTGAGGTGGTGCATTATTTGGATCTTTCTCTCTATTCGCATCATTAGCTAACTTCTTCCCATCACTTAAATATTTTATTTCTTAATGAACTTCCTCTCCACACTTAAAACATTTACCATTCCCCTTAAGAAAATTTTCTTTATGTTTCCTTCCACACTTCAAGCATAAAGGAAGGCTTATCTTCTTCTCTCCATGGGTTTCAGAGTTTCCTTTGAATTATGTATTTCTTTTCTTATCAAAACCATGGGATTGGTGGGTAACTCCAATCTCTATTTAAAACTTGATAGAACAAAAAATGATTTACTCATAGATACTAAAGTATCTTATATCTAACTCTCTTCATAGACTTGGTTTTAATCCACCGAATCATTGATCAACCATACTTTCAAGTTGAATGATAATATTAGAGGTGTACCTCACAAGACTTGTAAAATTTGTCTCATATGTACCAACCGATTCATCATCCATCTAGTTTAGATCAATAAATTCCTTTTCTATTTTCATATAAAGAGTATGAGTAAAGTAATTATTAAAAAATAATCTCTTAAACTCATCCCACTCCATGGATTCAATTTTGTCCTATTTCCTCATATTCTTGATAATAGTCCACCATTGATTTTATTCACCTTCCAAAGATAGAAAACCAAAATTACTTTTTCATGCTTTGAAAAATGGAGAATGGAAAATATCATCTCAATGGTACTTATCCATTTCTCAACAAATATTTGATTAGAAGACCCACTAAAATAAGGTGGAAATTACCTCATTAAGGTCTCAACAGATCCTTTTCCCCTCCTTTTCTCATTTGGAACTTCATCATGATTCATATCTTGAGAAAGTAGTGCAATGAGAAAGTTGCGTAAGCATATAAATGGTATTTTATATTCTTGATCCCATAACATTTGGTTTCTTAGGAAGAAAATAATTTCAATATCTATCACATTCAGTATTAATATTGTTCCTTCAGGTTCCATCCATTGAATAAAACTAAAATGAGTAGTGTGAGTAATAATAATTATAGTGGAAAACCATATAATCATGAAAATAATTTATGGTAAGTCAAAATAATGACACCTTATTTTCAATATATGACACCTTAGGTTTCAACTAGGCCATTCATGATCATTATATATTCAAATAATTAATGATGGTTCATAAATAAAATGTTAATTAACTCAAGAATATCCCATGAGAGTGTCAAACTAGGTGCACAATAAGGGAATACTCACTGTACAATAGAATGATGGATGATATACACTCGACCAACTATTTTTGGGGTTATTTCCATTATATGAATCTGTACCAAAACCATGTAAAATTTTAATATCCAAATATGGATGTTGTTATAGGAAAACAATACTCTTTTATTTTATATAGATCATGACATTATTCAATACTTAGGACTATCATAATGGTTCTCACTAATTTTTTCTCATTCTAGTTTCCAAATGTTAACTAAAACTTACTATGATACCAAATATAGAAACCCATACTTTTAATACATAGATATTACATCTTATTAGATTAAATTTCATTACATAACATAATGATTCATTCTATAATTTTCTAGGTTTAGTATATTTGGAAACTTGGACACATAAGAAACTAGTTCATAAGATATTTGCTTCATATCCCACAAATTTCTTCATAATTAACACCCTTCTTATAAATACCATACATAATACCTTTCTTCATAACTTAGGGTAAGGAATCGTAATAAAGGATGTGCTCAGATGCTCAGTAATGGTAAACAAGGGAGATATCAATGACCACTTAAACAAAAAATGAGTATAAGGGTATGAGAATATGATCATAATATTTTAAAACCATACTCTACACATCATAGATCCTAATCTTGAGTCATGGAATAATTCTTGTCAGTTTATAAGACATGAATAATAAATAAATCAAAGAAAATAATCCATGAGATCATAATAATGACATAAGACCTATATTTTTGGCATACACATAAGCATATAAATTTATTTCCTTAGTAGTCAAGGCTCATTGTCAAGACCATCATAATGGATTGGTTTCACTTCCCAAACCATCGTAGTAGTTAAGGTCCACTCCCAAGACTGTCATAGTGGACATAATCAAATATCAAACTGGGTTCTCTCCCAATTCCAATCCTATTTATCACATGATATGTCAATATCTTCTCAATTCATTAGAGGGATATATAATTCTGGACCCACACATCACATAATGGAAATCATAAATATGTTTGAAAAGATATTATAAAACATTCATCATATCATAACCCATGAAAAATAAATTGTTTTTATAATAATTTTATTATGGAATAACCTGTGTAAAATAAATGGGTTTCAAAAATATTTCATCAATTAATCATAGTATAACCCATGGAAAAGGAATGAGTTTTATAAACATCTAGTCATAATAACCATAATCCATTTATAGAAATAATAAGGATTCTATTATTGAATCACATCCCCAGTAAATATTAGGTAACATCAAAATATTCCATCTTATATTTAAAATGCCTTTAAAATATTACTTGGAACATTTCTTGAAAAAAACACCCTTTTCACTTTGAAATGACTTATTTAAAATCTAAAATTTTCCCAAATATTAAGGAAAAAAATTTTATTTGAAAATAAAATTGGAAACTTTTAAAGTAATATTTAAAGTATTTAGTGGTAATAATGGTGGGAAATTGAATTTATTCCATATAAGTTAAAAGAAAACATTCCTTTTATACTTTTGTAAAATGTTCAAAAAAGCACCTCATTCAAAAAAAGACAATAAGATTAATTTTTAACCATTTTGTAAAAATTAAAACATGGGAAACAATAGATTTAAGGGATCATAGTATAATAGTAAAAGTAATCTTGAACATTATTTTAGAAAACATTGACATGTAAGAGAAAGGATTTTTGGCCGAATAGATAAATAAAGTCAATTTTTTAAAAAAACTTTCTTTTAGTCTATTGAGTACTTAGAGAGGGAAAAATTAATGGAAAACACTTATTATATAGAAATAAATTTATAAGATGAAAATTCATGGTATTATTGAGAGGTATATCATGAAATTTTATTATAAAAAATCTTAATCGTAAACAATCCTGATAAACAATGAGATTATATCATAAAACCCTTATCACTTTTATAAATTTCGAATCGTAAGCCCCATGAAATAATAAAATCAAATGAAAAATTTAAATATCATAAATGTAAATAAATTAATGATATAACATTTCAAATTCAAGTACTTACACCTCATAAAGGAATATAGGCGCATAACATAAAATATGTCTTAAAGAAGATAATTTGAGATGATAAACCCTTACCTTAGGTTTGAATTCCTTTGCACATGTTCAAAACTTATGTATAATAAATATAGATTTATTATACATATATTAAAAAACCATTATTACATATATCATGCCATATATTATTTAATAATAACCTTTTATCACCCATTTGTTAACAATTATTTATTAAAATCACTGTTCTGAGTGATAACTGCTTTGTTTTTCATGTATGTTTTGGTTCAATAGTTTTGGTCCTTATACTTTGATCATTATTATATAATATTAAGAATTTAAATAATTATATTAATATATATATATATATATATATTCATTGTAAATATATTTATAATCATCCATAAAATATATAGATAAATAAATTAATTACACTGTTCATGTAGACGGTAAACCGTATGTACACATGAACATTGTTTTCACATTTTGATGGATAGAATGAAGAAAAGTTAAATAATAATTTAACTTTTAAAAAATAATTCTTATATCATATAAATAATATATATTTATAAAATAAATCCTTATTAACATCTAAGTAAAACAAAAATGAAGAACAAATCACATATCATCATGGAGGTGGTATTCCACACATACGCACGAGCAACATTATTAATTTACAAGAGGTTAGAAGGTATAAAGTTTTATGTGATATTATAATTTTATATGAATATGTGAATAATAAATATCATATATATCATTATAACCATCACAATACCCATCTATAAAATATTATGATGGAAAATGAATTGTATCGTTATGTGGAGATGTTAAGTCGTACATACACAAGAGCAATACTTTTAGTTCCCATTTTCTAGGAAAGAGGGTGGATAATGGTGGTTTGATACTTATGATAAAACTTTATTATATTTATGATACACAATTTACCATTTTATGATAAATAACATATATTTATAGAAGTTAAAAGTATAATAAAAAAGAAAGTGACCAGTTATGATGATCAACTCTTATTTGAAAGAAATCCTTTGGATCTCCTATTAATGACCCTAGGGTTTGTCTTTTTGGGATAGAAAAAAACTCTATCACATGAATATGTAATTTTATAAGATAATTTTCTAGGGTTGGGTTTAGATTTAAGGCTCAAAGGGGTTTAAATAAGAGAAAATAGGGGTATCCTTTTATAAGGGAGGGAAAAGACACACTTATAATTTCTTAAGAGATTAAAATATAATAAATTAATTATGAATATAAATGATTTAAAATGATCATTAATTATAGTAAAAATAGTATAGGGTTGAAATGAAATCAAAAAAGGAAATTTATATAGGTTTTGGTGTCATTTTAAACCTTATCTTTTTTGTTAACCCCTTCATTAAACATTTTTGACCTTAACTATAGTTACACATATTTAAATGTTAAAGGGATAATAATTTTACCATAAATGGAAAAAATGACTCATAAATAGAACATGGTTAATATTTTAAACCATATTTATTTCACTTAGAAAAAGATAAGATATTTATGAATTTTAAATCATTTAATAATTTTTTTTATTATAAAATATCATTAATGTCAATTTTGGAACTATTCATTTAATTTGACTATAAAGAAACCAATACAAATATGGAATTCAAATATAATATTTTCACACATCCCTAAAATGTAATATGTATCTAAAAAATTCCTGTAACACTATAAATCACTCAAATTATATTACTTTTAATATTTTTAAAATCATTTATTTTATTTTTTATTAATTGAATAAATACTATGTTGGTGTTGAATAAAAATTTAAGGTAATTATATAATTACTAAAAAATTTAGATAATTTACCATCATGAAAATAAATTCATTATTCTAAAATTAACCATTAATATTTATTCACAACTTTCTTTTTTCCGTATACGAGCACATAAAAGATATCTAAAAGTAAGGGAGAACCTTTTTTATATTTATTTTATTTAAATATTATAAAGGCATTTTTCATGGAAAAGTGTCCCTTAAATAATTAATTTTTTATACTAAGGTGATAAGGGTCATCTTACTTCTTCCAGTAAGTATTAAAATGAAAAATGGTGACCTTAACATTTTTTTTTAACCGAGGTTCACCTGATTTTCCCTTTACTAAGGTAATAAATTTTACCACAGTTACTATTAATAATTATTAAAAATAAAAGGGTTCTATTTACCAAATGTGAAACTCCTAATTAAAAATATTGAATCCTTTTTTTATAATTAAAATTCTATAAGTAGAATAAATCATTTTAAAATAAGTGCGAAAAATGTGAAAAAATCATTTTTTAGATAAATACATTTTTAAGGATAAAACTGGATTTATTGTTATCCCATGACTTGAAAAAAAAAGATGAATTTTAAAAATTTTATTGAATATATCATATAGAATTTTCATTAAAATAAGTCACTAATAGTAATCAATTAAATTTATTAAAATATAAACACATTGCACGCATAAAAACAATTTTTCAGAAAAAACAACTCTTATACTTACAATTTTTTAATTTATAAATATTTGATAACCAATTAATTTATTTTATACAAGTGTAAACCATAAATTATTCATAATTTAGTTACTCCTATGAATAAACACCAATTTTACAGTTGGGTTATAAAGATATACTGTATTATAGATTATTTATACTCTAGATTTAATGTATTACAATCTATCAAATAGATTAAATTTATTTGAAAATAATTATATCATAAAATATTAGGGTTTTACATTAAAATCATTGGAGTGTTGAATATTAAGAAAAAAATAATCAAAAATAATAAAATATTTGGTTGGTTGAAAATTAGTAGCATAACACCAAATGAAACTGTGATATATTATGAAATTGAAATCATGTGGTCGATCATATAAGAATCATGATATTGAATATTGGTAAAATGAATATGGAATATAACCAAGGTACAATCACAATACAAAGGTAAAAGGAAAATACAAGAGGTGGAAAGAAAATATGTAGAGAAAAAAAATTTAATTTCCACAATCATGTTGAAATATATATATTCTACATGAAAATAAAATCAAAGATCTATATTGATATTTATTATCTAATAAATATCTAATGGATATGACTAATGATATGTGATAGGCCATAAAATTTAGTGGCCTTGAAAATTTCCACTGAGGAAAATGGTGCCCATTGAAATTATGACATCCGTAATGATCATATCATTACACAATACTACCCTTGGAAATAATATTATTTAACCTTTATTTTAAAAAAGGTTTCATAGAAGAAAAAAATTGAAGTCAAATTAACTGAATTTAATTTCTAATTTTAAAATTTTAAATTAATAACTTTATTAAAAAAACCTAGTGAAAGAAACTAAATGAAAAAAATGAGTACAACATTTCTTACTCCATCATATTAAAATCATTATTGACATTGTAGAATTTAATATTAGTGTAGGTACCCTAAAACCAACTTCTATATAATTTATGATTACCTGTATTCCTGAAATTTTAATAAGAAAAATGTTTTATCACATCATTATTGTTTTTCCATGTGATATTGTATGTGACAATTTATTCTTAAATATATATTATATGGAAGGATGATATCATTTTATGAGACACAAATGATACTAGCTATTAGGGGTAGGGGCTTATAAGACATTGAATCTTATTCTCATAAATTTTTTCCTTGGAAGTCTCAAGAAAGAAGGTTGTAAGAATATGACACGCTAGTAGGAAATATATATTTATATGTGTTATTAGATGTTACTACCTATAGACATGTGTAATGGTCCATAGAATTTAAGGTTATTATTAATACATATCATGAGTAATTTTCTTTGATGTATTGTCATAATCCAAGGAAACATATGATTGTGGTGAAGTTGGGTGCGTCATGAGAGATATGAAATTAATGAATAATAAAAGAAAGGATTTGTCCCTTTTGTTATTTAATAGAACTTTATATCTCAAGACAATTAATTGGAATGAGACTGTCTTTTTGAGTCCATGTTCATGAAATCTTATTGAAAAGTTCATTCTTGGAAATTCAAATAAAGAGACATCAACCATCTAGGTTAATTGAATCTGTGTGCAAACTGTTTGATTAGAGATATTGTGATAAAGTTATTATATTAAAAAGTGTACATTCTTATGAGGTTATATGCCGTTACAACATTGAGTTGTTTCTCTATGAGTGTCTCAGTGTGTTTCTAGATGATAATGTTGAAATTTAGGTGGTTACACCTAATTCCCTCAAGAAAGAGGCCTAGAGGGTCACACTCTAAGTGTATATATAACACAAGTTAAATTATATTTAAATTTAATTTGTTTAATAAATTTTATTCTCACACTTAGTTTAATAATTATTCATGTTTAGATTTATCATAGATATTCATTCATCAGTTATTTGAGAGAATGAATGCAACTTTAATAGTCAATAATTATTTATTCTATATTTTAGTGAATATAATATTTATATATTTATCAAAAATTATTACAGTGAAATTTATTTATTTAAATAAATATTCATTATTCAAGTTTTTATAAATATCAAGGAGGATTAGTAGACTAATTTTAATGGTCTGGAGATAAATAATGAATTAAATATTATTTGAATAAATGTAAATTTATTTATTGCTGAAAAATATTTATTTATCCCTGAGTTTAGCGCATATAGAGTAAATAATAATAATATCATTATTATTTAGATATGGGGTTTATTTGGGATTAATATATTGATAAGGGCCCATGTGAAAATATCATTATCTAACCCTAGCTTTATTTAAACTTAATAATAACATTCTCATCCCTAATTTTTATTGTGCATAACAAAAGTTTAGAGATAATTCTCCCAAGACCTAGATAGATATTATCCTAAAACAATCTCAAGAATGGAGAGTGATCCTCTACCTACACCCCTCGACTCAATAGATAATAAAAATAATCATTCCAACCTTAAAGTGATTCATGCAGTGATCATATAAAATTGATGCAAGAGTTACAATCTTCTGTGCTAGCACCCGAGGATTTTTACAATGATGTTTGGAGATTTGTGGAGCACAAGTGGATCACCATTAGAGATTATACCCTTTAATTCCCTCACAATAATGGCATAAGGACAAGAAGTGGTCTTCTTAATCTTTAATGTAGAAAGGATTCCGACGTAAGGTAATTTTTTATTTACATAAATTAATTATAAATCACATGTGTTGATCCCATCCTCATGGTTATGGAGTTTATGTAAATTAATCATAAAATTAATTTCATTATTTATGAAATTATTTATCATGTACATCTCAGATTATTCATTTGATCAGGAAAAAAATTGAGTTGGCTACTACCCAATAGGCGCTTCCACTATGCTTGAAACCTTGAGGTGGTACTAGTGCAAGATCAAAGAAGAAGAAGAGAAGATATCAATATTCATATTTATAGAATGATTAAACCAAAAATGTAAAAGTAAAAGTAAATTAATAAATCAATCAATGGGAAATAAATAATTATAAATTATTATAAGGCCGCTCTCACATGTGATAGAGCTTAGAATTTAATGGTCTTGAAAATTTCAACCCATGGAAATTGTGTCCATGGAAATCAACATCCATGGAAATTATGACATCCATAACGATCTTATCATTTAATAACACTATAATTAGATATAATAATATTTAAACTTTATTTAAAAAAAACATTTTTATAAGAAAATAAGTGAGCCCAATTAATTGAATTTCATCTCCAATTTTAAATTATTAAATTAAAAACCTCATTAGAAAAACCCAGTGAAAAAAGATTATGAATAAAAAAGAACAAAATTTATAACTACATAATTTTAAAACCATGATTGATGTTTTAGTATTCACTTCCTGATTTTTAAGTAAATTTCTCAAAAGTTATAGTTAGAAATTTATTTGTGATTAAATATGTAAAATTATCACATGAATTTGATGGATATCCTCCTCACTATTTTAAAAATATAATGGTCATTTTTTGGGAGATAATTTTTTCCTTATAATATTTGATATGCCCACCATTCAATAATATTATAATAATCCCATTATCCTAATGTAAATTTCTTAGTGTATTATTCATAGTTAATCCAAAACTATTTATGATATGATGAATAAAAAATATCATCCAAATGCATCTCTAACTTTCCACATGAATTGAAATAAACTCAACATGATTTGAGGAAGTCAGATAAGTGATTTGTTTTTATAAAAAATTATGAAATGATCATCCTTTAATCTATAAATAAATATTTATATAGATTACAAAAATATCTAGAATCACCATAACCAACCAAATTTGGTTTGATTTTTTAAAATAAAATAATCATTTATTAACAAATTCTTAAAGATTTCACAATATATTTTTGATGTCATTATTATGTCTCCATGTAGGAGAAGAACTATATCTGAAATAATAATTTATATAAAATTATATGTATGAATGTATTTTATTTGTGATTTCCATTATTTCACTTAAAATTGTAAGATATCATACATCAGGATAAATAAGTTCTTCACTATCCTCCCATATGAGAAAATAAAATTTTTCATGATCAAGAGATCATATAACCATTGGTATGATAAACGTATAATATTTGTCCATATAAAGAATTTGTAAAACCTTTATAGTATATATTTATTGATGACTAATAATTCTATCTTTTATAAGTTCAATTTGTAATACAAGGTATTGATTTTTCTCTCCAAAGTATTTCATTTAAAATTATTTAATTAAATATTTAGCTTCATTGTAAAGTTTATTGATAGTCCCAATGATATTCAAATAATCTACATTTATCGAGTGATGATAAATTCAAATCCAATATTCTTTATGAAAACACATGAAAAAATTAGATAATTTTTATATTCAAATTTCATCAAATATTCACTATGATGGTTATACCTCATACACATGGACACTTTTAATCAATATAATGATTTATTTAATTTAATAAAATAAATATCTTGATATTCATAACATTCTACTTCCATTTTTAATACTTGAGTGATTTTTATATAAACATCATTATAAATGTTACCACATTGTTAGTTCATTACAATATCCCCCAAACATAATCTAAGATGTTTATTTATTACTAATTCCATGAAATATCAAAAAGTTATTGAATCCATTAGAGGAAAATATGTTTAATCATAATCAATCCAAAGCCTTTGTGATAAACCTTGAAAAACTAGTCATGCATTATGTCATTCAAATTCATTATTTTAATTTCACTCTCTTATAAATACTCAATTATGACCAATAATTCTAATCCCTTAAAGGGTTTTCATAATCACCCTAAAATACCCCTTTTACCAAGTTCTTCTAATTCAAATTGGATTTAAACTTTTTATTTATCCCAATATTGTATTTCATGACATTATTTTACTGATTTAGACTCTTTATCCTCATTGATAATATCAAGAACCACATTATATGAAAATGTACCATCAAAAATGCTATCCACTTGGTTAAAAAATATTCCAATGTTAGTAAAATTTATATAAATCCTCCACTGTTCATCATCATCTATTGTTTCATAAGAATTAGTGCAACCAAACTGAGGGGGGGGGGGTGAATCAGTGTGATTAATGTACCACCTCTAGAATTTTGAGTGTGTTATAGTTTAATTTTTTTCATTGAAGTGTGTATTCGTCTTTTTTTTGGATGTTAGAGGTGTTAGGTTAGTTCAAGAGTGAATTCAAAGGGAACAGACTGGACCTATAACAGATAGGAAGCTATAGGAATTGATTTATGACATAAAGGAAGCCTTCACACTATGAATAATTCAAGAAAGGATATAGGGGGTTATTCCTTCCATGGTTCATGGTGTGAACAAATGGTCACATCATGAAAGGCTCCTGAATTATTTTTATGGGTGAAGTCCATAATTTCTCTACACCCCCTTATTTCCCCTCTTCTCTCCTCTCCCAAACCTAGCATGAATTGGGTGACATTGGGGATCACTCTTGAGATATTTTAGATTCTACAATCTCTTTTCTTGGGTGTTTCAAGATCCATTCATTTCAATTGTTTCATCTTGGTAAATTTAACCTCATATATTCCCCAGATTCCTTGTTCTTCCTCTGTTTCTTGATTCTAATGATGAAAACCCTAATAATTATCAATTACATTGATAGTCATTGGAATTAAATGTGATTGGATTGACCTGGGTTGAAATTATTGGTGATTTATCTTCACTATGATTGAGGTATAAAGTTATTACCATTCTATGAAATTTGTAAGGAATTGTATGACTTGATTTTCTTATAGTGTCACACCCCGGTTTTTGATTTTGTTCTTGGAACCCGTTCATTTAAGGGTCTCGATTTTTCTCTCAGGAACTAGGTGTGATGTATCTGAATTTTTTAGGTGATATTCAATTTTTTTTTCTATATTTACCATTGTATTTTCTTTGTGTTTTTGGAGAAAAATGGGAAATTATAGCATTACAGCATGTGGTACACGGTTGGCACACAATTAGGGTAAACTGTGCACCCCTACCCAGGTAACCGTGTGACAGGTGGTGGTTTTTGTGTAGAAGCTACTACACTACTTACACACGGTAAGTTAGGCTATATGGGATAACCATGAATTAGGTTCTTGTTACATAGAGAGGGGCACATGGTTTTCGCATGGTTTGGAAAACCGTGTGGAAAAACCATGTGCGATGTCTAAGTCATTAGAAATTTAAAAATTACCTTTGTGTCCCTTCATGATTTTACCCCAAATCCACCTTTCTCACCCCCATTTAGGATTTACAGCCCTATGAAACTCCTCCCCCTCCCATTAATTCCTTGGATTTCTAATTTTGCGGTGGATTTGTCATGGAAACTCCATGAAATATTCATATAAGTGGTTCTCCCCCTTAATTCCTCCTCTTATCTAGGGTTTCTCCTCTTTTTCATTAGGGTTTTGTTCTCTAGTAGGTTGGGTGGTATTTTTAAGGTTGAATCTTGTTCTTTAGGGTTCAATTTTGATGTTTAGTGTTTAATGTTTCCTTTATAGGGTCTTTTCGTGGCGTGGTTGTGGTTTCACATAATTTTATTAAAGTTTTACAAATTTGAGGTAGGTGGTTCCATGCTCTATCATTTTTAGATGAATTTAGATTACTTTACAGGGTTTATAAATATAATCTATGATTTATTTTTGTGGTGCGAAATATATTTTGGAGGTGTTTTGGCATGAACATATAATGAAAGTGGAAATTATAAAAGAAAATTGTTATGTTTTGTGTAATCTTTATGGTAGTGTTTCTTGAAATTTTTTAAGCTATGTGTGAAAGGTGTAGAATGGGGTTTCATAGGCACCATTGGTGTGAATGCATTTGAAATTTTGTTTTTAATGGAATATGAATTATTTTGGTATGTGGATTTTTTTGTGCACCTTTATATGTGAATTTGGAATTTTGAAAATTATGTGAATCATGTTTTTAAGTAAACTTGGTTTATGTGTGAAATTGAAAAGGGATTGGCCCATGGAAATGGTTGGAATCAATTGTGTTATTTTCTTGTGTTTTTATAACTAGATTTATTCGGTTATGAAAGTGGTAAAAAGTCTATTTCTAAATGTATTTTTTGTGTATAAAATTGAAAGTGGTTTGTTTATGGAAAATGGTCATTTCCATGTGATGATTTGTGAATGTGGTGTTCTCCTGGTGTATTTATAATGTTTTGGATGTGTATGAGAAAGTGGTGATATGTGTAACCTGTGTACATGAATTTGATGACAACGGGAATCCTGTGTATCTTGGTGGTCTGACAAGATCTGGTATGCTAGTGAAACAGAAGTGGGAATTCATGATTTATTCTAGTGGATTGACACTAGTTTATATGGAAGTGACAAGTACTGGTTTCACTTATATGGACTAATGATTACAACACTAACTTAATATGGATGATTATTGGAGACCACTAGGCCCATGGAGTGTTCCATCCTAGTGGCTCATGCATTATAAAGTTGATGGTTGTGGTTACTATACCACATTTCACTATGGTATAAGGTTCTAGTGTCTCACTTGAGCTAGATTACCCCTAGGGATTTACCCATGGCGTTCTCTTGTGACATGTGACTTATTGATGTGGTTCCATCCATTAGAATATAGTTTAATTTGAGTCTATTTCATTTTTAATAAATATTATCTTAGTAATGGTTACTTTTTTTTAAATTTTACCTTTAAAAGTATTTCCCTTAAAAGTGTTGTGATGAAAATGGTTTTTATTTAAAATTATTTATTGGAAATGTTTCAAAGGATTTTATATAAATGAGAATATTAAATTACATTTTTATGTTAAATCATGAAATATTTTTCTTTGGGTGGAATCCTACTAGGATTTGTCCCACACCCTACATACACCTTTAGGTGTATGAAAACTTTGTTATGTATGACCTAGGTAAAGAAAATATGTGTCATAGAGATGTCCAAAGTTCAGATTTATAGTTTTCCATCTCCTCTAGGTTTGTTGGTGGTTTTGAATTGAGGGTGATTACACTATTATCGTTTGGAGGTTTAGGTTGGTCTTGTCATCCACTTTCTATTTTTGTAATTTGGTTTTTGTTTAGAGTTGTAAAATATTATATCTAATTTTTTGTACCATGTTTGGTTATGGTTATTGGTTATCATGTTTCCCATTATTGTTGGGTTTTTATGAAAATATAAATGGATAATACCATTCCCAAGATTAATTATTGATACCCAGGCACTAGTTTTCATCCCATGGGGATCGGGAATTCCCTTCAGTCTGTGACATAGATCGGGTCGAGTGTTGAGTTGGATGAAACTCTGACTTGAATTGTGATAAAATAGTATTATAGAAAGTCACACTCTATTTGGGACATGTTATTTGGGGAAGAGTCTGGATAGACCGGGGATAGAATTATCAGGACTTGAATTTCTAGTTGTGAGTAGGGTGCCTGGTCCTCACACCTCGTGGCAAGACTCAAGTTACCATGGGAAGTCAGGTTTCTTTTAGTTTCCTTGGTTCTTGTGGGTTGTTTTGTGTTTGTAAGTGAAAATAGAGTTGATATAATGGTATTAGTGATCCCGTAGGGCCTATAAATCCATGTGGAGTTGGGGGCATGGTCCTATAATACTCTCCATGATGGTGGTGTGATTGGCGCAAGGCCTCCAACCATATGACCAAGTCACCCATCGAAGCTAGTTTCCTCTTGGGAATTATTTTGCATATTCTTGGGTTCTGAAAAAAGTGTTTAAAAAACTTATTTTGGAATTGAGAAAAACTATATTTTAAAGTGTTAATGGATTGGTTTTCGAAAGATAAAAAAATGTATTTTTAGAATCATTATGAAGGAAGCTTTAGAAATGTGGATTTTAAAAAAAATATTTTTGAATAAATGGGGGATGAGTTAATCAAGAACTGTATTTTCATAAATAAAACTTATTATTTATTAAAATTGATTTCTTGGAAAATATGGACTATTTCAATATGGGTTTTGGAAATATATTTTATGTTTGGTTTGTTGAGTTGTCAAAAATATTTTTAATGGGATGAATTGGGATTTTTGGATGGAATCCATGAGATTTTCTTTTGAGAAAAGATGAAATGATTTGATGTGTGGGATTTGAATGTAATTTTGACTCGGTGGTGAGTGATATTTTGAAAATTTTTATGAATTTTTAAAATTGGGATTGGATTGAAATGTTGAAAGTGAGGGGATTAATGTTTTGTTTTGTAAAGTAGAAAAGTTTTGTTTTGGACTTTGGTATATACATGAGTGAACACATGTGTAGGATATGTATGGAAAGGTGGATGAGTGCCTAGTTTGGCATGAGAACATGCACGTGTGAGACTCCATTGAATAACTTTGGTGAATGTAAAACCCCCAAGAATTTCTTATTTTTAAAGATTATTTTAAAATAGAACGCGAAATTTTGATAAACAATAGTCATGTGATGTGTCTCTGTCTGATTTGGGAATGTTGCCTTTGAGGTGTTTTGAGTTTCATAACTCTTCATGTTTGAATGGTTTCTTATGTTTGGGTTCTTGTCGATGAGTTTGTTTTGAGATGATGGTTAGTGGGTTCTTTTGAAAAATGTTTTGGGAAGCCTTTGAGTTGGTTCCCTTTGTGTGTTCGGTGTTGGTTTATGGCATGTTTTGGCCAATAGACTAGTTTGATTGGGTCCTCAATTTCCTTGTTGGATAGTGTACACCCCCATAAAGAATATATGCATATTCAAAGTATGGGAAGGGTGATTAACCATTGGAAGAACCTCCAGTTTATCAGGGTAAGGTCTCTCTTCTTGAGTTTCTGAATTAGATCCACCTCTCTTTCTCAATTAGGAAGATCCTATCAAAGAGGAAGAGTGGATGTAGGAAGTTGAAAGAAACTCCAGTCTCCTTGATTTGTCTATGTTTTATATGATTAAGTTAGTTATATTTATGCTTATGGGTTTCAGAGTTTTAAGGCGTTTTGGAGATAGGTTCACATCTTAAAAGAAACACCCCTACCTATTTGTAGGTGTAGTGTACTGTTTGGGTCTCAATTTAAAGTCCCTTCTTATGTATACTTCATCTGTTTTATGGTCATGTCTAGTGGTGTTTTTTATTGTTTTATTTTCTTTAGAATATATAAGTGGATTTTGTGGAATATTTTGAGAACTACCATATTAATAGAAGCATGGTTTTCTTTTGGAAACATAGAATTACTTCATTTTAAATGGAAGTGTATTCCATGTGTTCTTTGTTTTTGTTTTTCCTTGATCAAGGATAAAGGGAATGATTCATGTGAATTTTCTAGGTCCTTATATTAGTGAAAGTTACATGTTGGAGAAAAGTGAGTCTTGTGGGTTATTGTTTTTTTATGGTTCTGCCTGGAATGGTGTGTGGTTTCTCATGTGGACAAAGAAAGTGTTCCAACATAGGATTGTCATCTTCTAGCTATGAGGAAGGAGATGGTTCAAACATTAGTGCTCCGACCATAGGACCTGGAGTGAAGATCATGCATAGTGAGGAATCCTAGGGGGGATAAGGACCTTTGTATGGCTTTCTTATCTGGTGATAGAATGGGGAAAATTTAAGGTCCATGTGGTAGTTTCTTTGTTGTGGAAAGTTTCCATTTTCAGAAAGGGAATTGTGTTCTCATTTATTTATTGTGATCATTATGGTCTGAGAATTCATCATCAATCATAAGGATGTGTGGTATTCTATTTTTTTTATATTCTAGTGGTTAATATTTTTAGATGTGAATCCCTATTTGGTTACCCTTGTGAGGCTAGAATTTGTGAATCAGTTTCGGTTTTGTTCTATCTCATGGGTGGGTGTTTTCCCTCATCCAGTTTTCTTACCCTAGTGGGGGGGGGGGGTTGTTGGATTGTGTTTGTTGGTATGTTCTAGTTGGTTAAGTTGGTTGGTTGTTATGGCGGGGAGACCCACCATGACTCTCATTGAAATTTATTCTGGATTGAATCGGTGCTAACTCATTTTAAATAGTGGGAAGTCCATTCAAGTATCCCCATATTGATCATATGGTTTGGTTTTTAGTGTTGTATTGGTAGGGGTAGTCTCATTTGGAGAAATCTAATTCTTATTTCCTCCCTTAAGTAAACATTGGGGTTAGAATGCACCCAACTATTTGTTGAAGAAACGTTTTGAAAGTATTTCCTAATAAGTTTTTTTGGAAGTTATTGGCTCTGAGTTTCCTTTCTAAGAAACATGGTTCTTTTTAGATAGTGACCAATAGTCTTGATTGAATCAATAATTTCAAATTTTGTGGTTCAAGTTTTCTAATGTTCTTTGGGAAGTGTTTTGGGTTTGTTTGTTCGTTTCAGGTATGAGGTATGAGTTTCGTTTGGTGACATATAAAGTGTTCTTGGTTTAGGAGGTTGGATTGTGAATTGTGAGAATTAATTTTTATTTTGGTCGATCAACTAAAGGTATTGTAGCTTTATAGGGGTAGAAGGCATGTAGTTGGAAGTTTATTCTTGCCTCCCAAGTTAAATCTTGTGAATCACTATTTCAATTCAGGGTATTCTTGATCTCTTCTCATTTGATGTTTATTGGGAATATCATTGAGCTACGGAGGAGTACCATTTTTTGTTTTTGGATTAGGCCTTGTTGTGTCTTTTCGGGGGAGGAAAGAATTATTGTGGGGAGAATTTTCCCCCTTGGGTTTTTGATTTCGTTCTTGGACCTAGTTCATTTAATGGTCTGGATTTTTCTCTTAGGAACCCGGTGTGATGGGTCTAAATTTTTTAGGTGATCTTCTATTTATTTTTGGTATATATTTTTTCCCTTAGGTTTTATTTAGGTTTTTAGAGAAAAATGAAAAATTTGGGCCTTATAACATGTGGCACATGGTTGGAACATGGTTAAGGTAAACTGTGCACCCCTAATCAGGTAACCGTATAATAGGTGGTTGGTTTTGGGAAGAAGCTACCACACGGATCACACATGGTAAGTTAGGCCATGTGGGATAACCATGTGGTAGGTTCCTCTTAGATAGATAGGGGCACATAGTTTCCACACATTTGGGAAAACCCTACAAGAAAATCACATGTGTTGTTCAATTCATTAAAAATATGAAAATGACATTTGTGTTCCCTTGGGATTTTACCCTAAATTTAGCCCTCTCTTCTCTATTTGGAATTTAAAGCCTTAGGATCCTACTTACCCTATATTGGATCCATTGTATCTCTAATTTTGTGTAGTAGTTTTCATGGAAACTCTAATAAATCTTCAAGTAAGTGGTTATCCTCCTTGATTCCTCCTCTTTCCTAGGGTTCCTCCCCTTATTCTTTGAGGTTTCGTTATCCAGTTGGTTGGATGGTCCTTTTAGGGTTTAATCTTGTTATTTATGGTTCAATATTGAAGTTTAGTGTTCAATATTTTCTTTACAGGGTCTTTTTTGGTGTGGTTGTGCTTTCACATCATTTTCTGGAAGTTTCCAAGTGCGAGGTAGGTGGTTCCATGCTCTAGAATTTTTAGATGATTTTAGCTTAGTTGATTGAGTTTATAAATATCTTCTATGATTGATTTTTGTCATATAAAATATATTTTTGAATTTTTTATCATGATAATATAATTAAAGTGGAATTTATGAAAGAAAATGGTTATGTTTTGTGTAAGATTTATGGAAGTGTTTCTTGAAAGTGTTCTGTGCCATGTGTGGAAGGAACAAAATGGGTTTTCAAAGGCACCAATGGTGAGAAAGTGTTTAAAAGTGTGTTTTTAATAGAATATATATTATTTTGGAATGTTTATTTTTTTTTCACCTTTAAATGTGAATTTTGAATTTTTAAATGATGTGAAGCATGTTTTAAAGAAAACTTGGTTTATGTGTGAAATTGAAAAGGGCTTGGCCCATATAAATGGTTGGAATCAATTGTGTGATTTTCCTGTGTTTTTTCTAGTATATTTATTTGGATGTGAAAGTGGTGAAAAGGGTTTTCCCAAAAATATTTGGTGTGTGTAAAATGGAAAGTGGTTTCTTTACAGAAAATAGTGATTTCCGTGTTATGATTTGTGAAAGTGGTGTTTTCCCAGTGTATTTATGATGTTTGGTATGTGTATGTGAAAGTGGTGATATATGTGACATGTAAACATGAATTTTAGAACAAAGGTAATCCTAGGTATCTAGGCAGTCTAACTATAACTATTTATCTAGTGATACAGAAGTGATATGTCCCAGTTTCTTCTAGTGGATTGACACTAGTTGATATAGAAGTGGAAATTCCCAGTTTCACTTAGATGGATTAAATATTATAAAAGTAACTAAATATTGATGATGATTGGAGACCACTAGGCCCATGGGGTTTCCCCTCCTAGTGTATCATGCATGAGAAAGATGATGGTTGTGGTTACTATACCAGTTTCCACCGACCTACAAGGTTCTTGTGTCTCACTCGAGCTAGATTATCCATAGGGATTTACCCATGGTGCTCTCTTCTAACATGATACTCATGTGATGTGGTTCCATTCATCGGCATATGGTGGAACTTGAGTGTATTTCATTTTTAAGCAAGCTAATATTAGTAAGGCTGTCTTTTTTTAAATGTTACCTTTAAAAGTGTTTCCCTTAAATATGTTGCACTGAAAATAGTTTTTCTTTAAAATGTTTTCTTTGAAAATTTTCAAAGTATTTTACATAAATGAGCATGTTAAATTGTATTTTGATGTTATATCATGGAATATTTTTCTTTGGATGGAATCCCACTGAGATTTTTATCACACTCTACTTATACCTTTAGGTGTATTTAGACTTTGTTATGTATGTCCCAGGTAAAGGAAAGATTTGTCATGAAGATATTGGTGGTTTGAGTTTCTAGTGTTCCATGTCATGCAGGTGTGTTAGTGGCGGTGGATTGAGTGTTATGTCCCTCTTATTTTGTGTATGTTTGGGTTGGTATTGTCATAATCTTTTCTATTATTGTACTTTGTTTTTTTAAAGTTATAAAATCTTAAATATAAATTTTGTTGTACTGTGTTTGATTATGGTTATCAATTTTTATATTGTCTATTATTATTGATTTTTTTGAAAATATAAATGGGTGAAGTCATTCCGTTGGTTTATTATTGATACCCAGGCACTAGTTTCTAGCTCGTGGGGATTGGTAACATCCTTCGGGTTGTGCCATGGACCAGGTCGGGTGTCAAGTTGGATGGAACTCAGATTTGGTTTGCGACATGTGGGTTCATGTGTAGACTTATGATACCTATTTTTTTAGTTTCAACGTGAGTGGGTGAGGTCCATATTGATACAGTTGAACTCTTATAGGGGGAGTGAGAGTGATTCAGTTTAGAATAATAGAATTGAGCCCCTTAATAATGTCACGGGTAGGGTTTTCCTCTTGGATGAATGAGCTGAGAATGATCTATTTAGTCTTGGTTGATGCTAGTATGGTTGATTTAAAAGATGTAGGGGTTTGGGCAGTGAATTACCTTTCTTTTTTTCCTTAAAATTGGTGAATAATATCCTTTTATTTGGGTGTATAAGGTTAAGCCTATTTTCTTCGGTAATTAGGATTGGAAAGTGTTTTTTTGGGATTAGTAAGTGATAGAATGACTTAGGTAAATTACATAGGATCTTAGGTGGTGTTTTCAAATTTATTGCATTAGATTTTAATGCGCATTGTTTCTTGATTCTTGTTGTTTATTATGGTCTCCCTAGTATGTAGAGATGGGTTAGTGTGCTTGGGGTGACCTCCCTAGAGTCTATAGGGATGGGTTGATGTGCTTGAGGTGACCTCCCAAGAGTCTATAGGGGTGGGTTGATGTGCTCATGGTTCCCTCCCTAGAGTCTAAAAGGATGTTTCAGTGTGCTTATAGAGACCTCCCTAGAGATATTAGGGATGATTCAGGGTGTTTGATGAGGTTTTGGATTTTGTGATAAGGCATGTGCCATATGTGAATTTTTCTCTCAAGATTTCAATATACATTCTTTCTGAAAATGAGTCAAATAAGATAGGTTCAGGGTTCATGGCTTCCTGGTTAGTTCATGATGAATCAGGAGTTGTATGATTATTTATTTATTTACATTCCATCATCACATAAACTTGTATATGAATGATACACTTATGTTAAGGATGAATTGGTTTTGTTATATTGGGTTTATACTCAAACCTTTCATGATCATATCATTTTATGTGAAATCTTTATTGTTAGACATCTAGGAATGGTAACGGCCTCGACTTGGGCTAGTTGAGTTGGAGGAGTAGGTTGGTTGATTCGATGTCAGGACAAACACCATTATCATTTTATATATATGCCTCTTTAATTATTTTTCTTTTTTATTTATAGTTCATATATATCTACCACATGTGTGTATCTATCTTTTGATTTGTATACTAGATGTTTTCTACCATTTTGATATAACATGGGATGATATTACTATTTATTTCTCTATTTAGTTTCCATTTTTTACATTTATGGTTGCCTTATTTTATACATAATCTGATATTTACGTATTATAGAGGCCATAGTTTCCCTATGGAGCCATTCAGGCCCTTGCCACTAGTCATAAACCTCTTGTATATAAGGAGATACATGTGGCCATATATCACTCTAGCCTGAGCCAGGTGATTCAAGATAGGGTGTTAAAAATTGGAATCACACCCCTTTTAATTTTGTTTTACTATTTATGAAAGTTAGATAAGAGATAGGGAATTTTCCAGACATGGTATGGAACCCATGCCTAGGATTTTCTAGCCCACATATGAGGAAAGTCCATGTTTTCTGGGGTGGGATTTCTGTTTTGGATTTTGTTTTTAATGTTAACCTATTTTACCTCAAGCGATTCACATGATTATGGTTTTTATGATTTATAGTATTTTCTCCTAGCCCAATTGGCAATATTGGGTGATTTTATGGATCATGTATAAACACATAGGTTCACATGTCATGCACTCTATTGTCTATGATTTATAGATGTTTAAATTAATTTAATTCTAGAAATAATA
Source organism: Viscum album (assembly GCA_963277665.1). NCBI lineage: Eukaryota > Viridiplantae > Streptophyta > Magnoliopsida > Santalales > Viscaceae > Viscum > Viscum album. The sequence continues at coordinate 280,412,994 of OY728137.1, forward strand.
TATTTAGTGTTTTCCCAAATACATTATTAGTGAAATTAAATTAACTTAGCCTATGAACTTTGTGATTTTTTATATATATGTGACTGTGAATAACATAAAGGTGTTGATTATATGGACTTGATCCTTGAGATAGTGGTTAGTGTTTATTGTGTTTCCCTTTCTTTGTCATGTTGTCTATTGTTTGATATTTCTGAGCGTTTTAAAAAGGGAAATTCACTTGGAATAAAAGGTGTTAAATGGTATTTAAAGAGATTTCTTTGGGATGAAATGTGTTTGAAAAATGGTTTTAATGACTTGTTTGAATCGAATTATAAATTTTAAAGGGTATTTATCCCCATTTGAGTTGTAATTTGGGTGAATTATTGGTTTTTATGGAATTTTTTAAAATGGTAATAAATGGTTTGTTTTTTTAATTTGGTTTTAAATTAAGTGGAATTTTTATTTTAATGGTTTTCATATGGTTACCCAAATGTTTTTGTTGAACATGTAGTTTTAAATAAAATTTCAAAAGGTATTAATGGATCTATGTACCGAGAAAGGATTTTAGTGAGGCCCATTTTGGCACTTTTAAACTAGGTTTTTATAGTGTTCATGTGAGACCCCCTTAGAAGAACCTTATTTTATGTTCAATGTGGATCATGTACTGGTGTGAATTATTAATATTGGTTGTGTGGTTTGGAGAATATCCACTCTTTAGGGGATAGGATTAGAGGTGGTTGGATGGTTTGACATTGAACTTTGGTTAGAGATAAACCCTTGAAGGGGGTGGATTGGATTTAGATATTACCTTATGACGATTATGTGACTCTCTATAGAGTGAGTAGAGAGGGTTTATGAAAGGAAAGTGGAGATGTGATCCCTAATCTCTATGTAAAACCTCTAATGGTTGGGTTAATGGGGTGTTGCTTTGGGTAGAGAATCATGAGTCAGATGGAATATTTTGTGGTGTAACTACAAACTGTTGATATGTGAATCTGGGTGTGGGGATTAGGCTAGTATCTGTCTATAATAATTATTTTTCTTGTTGAATTTACTTCTACACCTATTACTGGTATGATTCGGAACTTTAGTAATTGAGGGGCATGTGAGCGGCTTGTTTTCTTTCCCTTGAGTTCAAGTGGAAACTTTTATGATGTTAGGTGCATTGTAGTGCATGAAATAGGCTATAAAGACCTTAGGTAGTTGTGCTCGATCAATATAGAATCGAGAAATTGTCTTGTTAGGTGATGTTTTAGTTTTATAGAGAATGATATGATAGAGACTCGAGAAGTTATACTAGACAACGACTGAAATGATACTACTGTAAGGTGTTCACTATGTGACACTGGTTTCACATCATTAATGTGTCGAACCCAAACTATATGTATTGTCCCTATTGAATTTAAATGCATAAATAGTGTGTTCATGATATGAATTTTTTCCTAGGAAGTTTTTAAGAGGGTTAGTGTGGGTAAGGTTGAATTTTTATCTTGTGGTTGTAGTTTGGAAACTAAATCTAGGACTTAAAGTGAGGTGAGCGGCATAGACCATATGTGACATAGTGGTCTTGAGGTGTGATAATAGGTTTTGGGCATGAAGAATCATATTAAAATAACCTTGGGGATCTAGGTTATATAGTTTAAAGATACTTGGGTTTTTAAAATGCTCATTAAGGAATGGACTTCAGGTGATTAGTTTGGAATTGGTATGCAATGCAAGTGGGTAGTTTCTTCTGGAGCATTGGGTGTGGTTAGAAGTGCCTTTGATGGGTAGTTCAATGATGAACTACCCTAGGTGTGAGTATATAATGAATCTCCAAACCTCTTCATGATGTGTTCACATAGATTAGTGTGGTGGCATGTCATTGGGATTCCATGGAAATTATGTCAGGTTAATGAAGGAATGAGAGACGTCCATATTGATCATTGATAACACTATGGTCAAGCAGGTTGGATTGGTAGAAGGGAAGTGGTTTTGGTGGTGGTCTAGAAGAGGAGGGTGGGGCCTCCATGTGTCAAAATATCATCGATTGAAGATGGGTAAAGGGTAAGGTCTTAGTTGAGGTATACTCTATAACATACCTAGACTTTTACACATATTATTACATGATTTTAAGCATAAATATCCTTCAAATAAAAACCAAGGATCATAAATTCTACTGTCTTTGGAAGATTAGGTGTATAAAACTGAAAACATGGAACCAAAATAAAAACATATTTTATTTAATCTTCATAATGATCTCATAACTTTCTTTCAGCCCTTACATCTATATAGGATAACCTAGGGAATACATGAACAAAGGGATAAGATAAAAAGCCCAACAAGGGAATAAGATTATGAATAAAGAATAACACATGGGTTATAAGGCATAACATGATGATGTAAAAAGGCACGGAACATGAATAAATATATATGGAAGTATAACAAATAGAACATGGGATCATGTAATCATGGAAGAATAGAAATGTGGAAAGAACCTACAACATGAAATAAGCATGAGTAAGGACAACTTCCAGGACCATTTCACATGGAGGATAATGAGTCAAGGACAACCACCAAGAGAATTAAACATGGACAAACAATATTCAAGGCTAACCTTCAAGACCATTGCACATGGAGGAGCATGAGTTAAGGCTAACCACCAAGACCATTGCACATGAAATCTCATGAGACTAAACATTATAAAATGTATTATAGCACTATATGGGTGCACCCATCATAACATGTTCAACCATATGTGTGTCACATGATGAATCAAACATAAGTTATAAACATAAGGGTTACCCATGGAAAGAAATGGGTATCATAACCATGTCATAGAGCACAAATAATGGGTTTATCATTAATATTTCTACAAAACAATGGATTTAAATAATAAATAAACATTAATAAGTTAAAATAGGTATATATTATGATAACTTATGTCCAATGAAATTGAAAATATGTAAAAATAGTGTTTAAGAGTCATTAGAAATGAGCCAACATAGTGCGGTTTAAGGAAAAATTTGAAAGATTCTTTAAAAAGGAATATGCATATTTGTTTGTGTAAAACCAGAAATGAAACAATATTTTTATTAATGATAAAATGAGTTATTTTAGAAAAATAATGGCGGCTTAAAACATATTACGGAGTGAAATTGAAAATGAGTGAGATATTGTGAAGTTCTCTTTAATCCTTCTTGCTTATCAGGAAAAATTGAGAAGGGGACCTTTTAAAAACATGTATTTCCCCATAAAAGAAAGAAGAATTTGGAATAGGTACACATATTTAGAACATAAAAAATAACATAGTAGGAATAAATAAGAGTAATTAACAGTTAAACAAGGTTAAAGAGAGATAAAGTGTAACCTGAAAGAAAAAATAGAGGTTTGAAGATAATCATTTACCTTATGTCCCAAAGTGTTATTCACTTGAACTTAATATCTTAGATAATAAAATTAAATACATTAATTAATTAATTAATAAAATTTTATACATTTATTTGATTTATTATAATTTTTTAAGTTAATTTTTGGTCTTTTTGATGAGTTATAAGATTCAATTTCTTCATTCAAGAGTTCTTATTTCCTTGGTTTCCAAGATTGGTTCACTTGTATACAAATATGAAATATCATAAAAAATGAGAATATTTATAAAGAATTAGAACTATATATTATTAATAAAATTATATAATATTAATTTTTTTATATATCATTTTTTCCATATGTGAGGATGATTAATTTGATAAATCCTTAATGATAATCATTTAGATTATTTTGGCATTTTTTCGATCACCACGAACTAGTTTTGTTTTATTAATCAATATTATGTATATATACTAGTTAAATAAAACTAAATAAGATTTAATACTTATATTATAATATGGTTTAACCATAAAAATGGTTTTATGACCATCCTTGAAGGATTTAAAGGAAATTGGAAACTTTTCATCTTTGAATGCAATAAATCAACACATCACGGACGATGTTTTCATTTTCAGAACAAAAGGATAGGGTAGGAGAATTGACGATGGGTTGTTTCATTAACATAGTAAAATTATAGTATATATAATATATTGGAGTTATCATGTCACTTGGATAAGGGTAGTTTAGGAGAGGAAAATAAAAGAAAATGAAAAGAGAATAAATGAAAATGAAAGATGATTTTACCTCTTGAATTCCTTGTCCTTGAGAACCTCCTTAAGGAACTTGAGTTTTAGTCTTTTATTGAGAAAAAAATATCTCATACATGAGGGAGATACTTGGGAAGAGTTTTGGGCCGAATATTTACATGATTGAAGGATTTTTAGGTGTGAGGAGAAGAGGTGGTGAGGGGTGGTATTTATAGTGGAGGAGAGGGATGTTTTTTTGATTATTTTATTCATTATTTTATTATTTTGGCCCAATAATATCAATAGTTTGAACCTTATCACTAAATATATTAAAGAATTTATAATATTTCTAGATTATAGTGCTTACATTAGTAATGAATCAAGAAATAGTGTTTTAAAATTATAATGTTATATACTATAAATTACCATATTTCACTATTCACAAAAATTCAACTACTTTAGAGAAATACAAAAAATTAACCCTAACCATTTTTTAACATATAGAATTAAAAAATGTACTCCATTTTATGAAAACAATTTTCAAAATATGATAAATTTAATTCTTAATTAAAATAATCATTTACTCAAAAAATACTGATTTTAAAATTATAACTAATTTTATAAAACATTGAAAAAATCTATTAATGTATAATAAAATTGTTGTATAATCATAAGAAAAAAAATATTAATTTATGAATATATTTAATGAAAATAAATTTTCTTTTAAGTATATATATTAATTATAAAATTGTAAATAAACATTTATGTTTCATAAAAATACTCTTACTTGGTTTATCATTTTTAAAAAATTTATTTAATTATAACGTGATATAAATATATCATATTTTCTTTTATAATATAGCTAATTTTTTTTATACTTTCATTGGTGAAGTTTCTATTCTATTGGCTAGATTACTATTCCTAAGGTTCTCATTACTATTCCAAAGTTTATGTTATTATTCCATTGGTTTAGGTTCCTTAATTTCTAAAAATACTTATTATTTCATAAATTATTCATTTATAAAGTTTTTATTGTGTTTTATTAGTGATTTTTATGTTATTTATGCTATATGAAATAATTATAAGAAGGTATATTTCATTGATATAATTCTAGGTCGTTACATTCTTCCCCCTTATGAAATTTTACCCTTGAAATTTTGTTTTACAAACTAAGGGGAAAACAAGTGAGGGTTCTTATCCTTCATTGATTCCTCTAGTTCCAATTTTACCTCTTAGTACTTATGGTTTGGCCATAGTACTTTGACCTAGTGAGTGGTCTTGTTGCATAGAACATTATCTCTACGATCCAATATCTTTACTGTCTTCTCCTCGTAAAAGAGATCACTTTCCAACTGCACCACCCTGAATTCGGTACATGTGAGGGATCCGACATGTACTTCCTCAAGAGGGATACGTGGAATATATCATGTAATTGAGACATGGTAGGTGGAATTGCTAGTCGATAGGTGAAATTTTGGACATGATCAAGGATCTTGAAGGGGTCAATGTACTTGGGACTGAGCTTTCCATTATTTCCAAATCTCATGATCCTCTTTCATAAAGATATGTGGAGGAATACCATGTCTCTATCATTAAAATCTAGGCCCTATTGATGATTTTATGCATAGATCCTCTATCGAGTTTGGGCTACCTTGATGTGCTGTTGAATGGTTTTCACCTTTTGTACCATTTCATCGACCATTTTAGGTCCTATCAGGTTACATTCACCGAATTCATCCCAACACACTGGTTTTCTTCATCTTTTACTATAAATGGATTCATATGAATCCATTTGGATGCTTTAGTGGAAACTATTGTTGTAGGAGAAATCAACCAGAGGTAGGTGTTGGCCCATACTCCTTTGAAGTCCATAGAGAATACTATGAAAATGTCTTCTAGTGTATGAATAGTCCACATTGATTGGACATCATTTTGAGGATGATAGGCCGTACTTAAGTTTAGCTTAGTGTTTAGATCATATTGGATACTTTTATAGAATTTGGAGGTGAATCTTGGTTCCTGATCAGATACAATTAATAATGGAACTCCATGAATCCTCACCACTTCTTTGATTTATATCTGTGCAAGTTGATTCAGTGAGAAGTCCTCTCAAATTATAATAAAGTGAGTTGTCTAAGATGATCTATAATCACCTATATAAAATTGTTTCCTCTATATTTATTTGGATGTTAGATGAAAAAGTACATGGTGATGTTTCCCACTCCCATGTTGGTATGGGTAATGGTTGCATCATCCGCTCAGACTTTTTCCTTTCAGCCTTCACTTGCTAACATACCAGACACTTTGATGTATACCAATTGATCTCTTTCTTAATATTGTATCACCAATATTTCTCTTATAGATCTTGATACATCTTTGTTCTCCCTAGGTGAATAGAGAATTTTGAGCTATGTGCTTCATTCAGAATCTCTTTCTTTATCTCTATATTGGATAGTACATATAGTCGTGACCCAAATCTTATGAATCCTTCCTCATCAAATTTGAACTCTAGGGATTTACCATTTCTAATATATTCCACCTTTTCTAAATTTCCTCATCATTTCTTTGAGAATATTTTATTTTCTCCATAAGGGATGGTTGAGAAATCATTTGAGAAAGTATTGATGATGTTACTTCCTTAATTAGTCCCATGTATATCCTTTGTTGGTCTAAGAATATTAGATCCTTATAAATTCTCATAATTGATAAATATGCATGATCCTTCCTAATTAGATCATTTTACACCTTATTTTATTTACCAGGATGGTTTTGGGTTAATAATTCATAATCTTTGATGAGTTATAACCATCTTCGCTAGCGCATATTAAGCCCCTTTTGTGGAAATATATATTTGACTCTCTTATGATCAATATATATCTCAAACTTCTTGACATAGAGATAATTATGCTATATTGTCAACACGAATATCACAACCTCTAACTCTAGGTCATGCATGAGATATTTTTTCTCATGAATTTTCAACTACCTTGAGGTGTAGGCTATCACTCTATCATGTTGAATAAATACACAACCTAGTCCCTTCTTTGAATGAAGAGTTCCCCACTTTTTAGAAGTGTAAGTTCTAGTGCAGTGATAAGAATTTTTCTCAACTCTTTAAAGCATTCTTCAAATTCATTTGTCTAGATAAAATTTAATCCTTTCCGAGTTATATTTGTTACTAGGTTTGAAAATCATGATAATTTCTTCACAAATCATTGGTAATACCCTACCAGTATAAGGAAACTATAGATCTCCATTACATATGTTGTCTTAGGCCACTCTTCAATTACCTTTATATCGGAAGGGTCCATAAATATTCCTTTACTAGTGATAACATGACCTAATAATGTTACTTCCTACATCCAGAACTCACATTTACTGAACTTTTCTTAAATTTTATCCCTTTGTAAATTCTTCAGCACAGTATTCAAATTCTCCTTGTGTTCCTACATCCTATTGGAGTATATCAGAATATCATCAGTAAAGACTACCCTAAATTTGGTGAGGTAATCTGTAAATATTCTATTGATTATGTCCATGAATATTCCTAGATCAATAGTGAGTCCTAAGGTAATCACTATGAACTCATAGTGTCTATACCTTGTTCGAAAGTTAGTCTTCAGAATATCTTCCTTCTTCACCTTTAATTAGTAATATCCTGATCGAAGGTACACCTTATATAAATACTTGGTCCCACATAGTTGACCAAATAATTCATTTATCCATGGAATGGAATACTTGTTATTTATCATGATTTTATTAGGGTCACAATAATTAGTGGATAGGAACATTGATCCATCCTTCTTTTTGATAAAGAGGACTAGTGCACCCCATAGTGAAGCATTCAGGCATATAAAACCCTTATTAAGATTCTCTTATAACTTCTTATTCAGTTCTTCCAACTCAAAGGTGGATATTCTATAAAGTGTATTTGATATAGAAAAATATCTAATAATAAGTTCAATTGATAAATCAAATTCTTGATCTGGAGAAAGAATATAAAACTCTTTGGGGGAACACACCAGTGTAGTCCCTCACAATGGTAATTTCTTTAAGCATGATCCTATCCTTTATCTCAATCATTTGAGCTATATATACTTGATCATAAGACAATAATATCCACAATTGAGATAATTATTCTGGTGGAGATTCATCCTCCCCCTAACACTTGTACAAAAGTGGAGGATCCCTCAGGATATGAAGAGTGATCTCCCTTCTCCGATAGTCAATGTTGTCTTTGTATAAAGATAGCCAATACATGCACAATATAGCATCAAAATGAACCAAAGGAAGTAATAAATGATTTTTGGGAGTTTTAGTACCCAAAAATTAACCGAGGAGGAGTTATATACTTTGGATGCAATAATTTCCCCATTTTCTATTCTCAAAAACAACTCAACCTCTATATTTTGAGGTGGTGTTTGAATAGTTCTATGAAACTTGCAAGATATGAAATAATAGATAGAAATAGAATCAAATAGTAAGTTTTCTATTCTTGAATGAATAACTAGTTTACCTATCACCACATGATTATCAATTACAACATCAGTAGTAGTGATATCATATGCCCTTCCTTACTACCTTGGAGGTTATTTTTGTTGATTGTCTCCAACAACCCATGGATTAGGAATTTTTTTTCATAATTTCCATGTTCCTTGAAGTTGAAAAACTTAACTACATGATGAGTGTTGATCTGAACCTTAATTTTTTCTCCCACATTAGTGGGATTATTCATATCCCTTTGTAGTTATTAGACAAATTCCCCATTCTTCCACATTTAAAGCATCTATTGGTTCTCTATAGATAGTTCCAAAGATGCTTCTTCCCATAATTTTGACATGGATGTTAGGTTTTCTTTCCACCATGGGATTTATCAGTTGATCCTACCATATTAAACTTCATTTTTAGCTTTTTATCTCTAAGACAATGAGACCAATGAGAGTCTCCGATCTTCATTTCAACCTTAAGTTCACAAAGGAAAATCTCCTCATAACTATTAAAGTCTCAAATCATCAATACCTTTTCATAGAATTATATTTAGTTGTTTAAAGAAGTGATACACCTTGATTTAGGTGTTCATGACAAAGATAGAGGTGTAATGTTCAAGCCTTGTGAAGTTTACTTCATACACCCTGATAGAATCATCTTACTTTTGCTTTAGTATGAGGATCAATATTTCCTTCTTGAGACAAAGGGTTTGGGGAAAATATTTATTGATTTTTTTCTTGAATTATATCCAATATATGGAGTCAATTTCATCCTTGGACTTCATGTTCTTGATCTGTTTCCACCACTGATCAACTTCCCTATCAAAATGATAGACCTCCAATATAACTTTCTCTTCTTTTGAGCATTGGAGTATAGAAAATACCTTCTTAAGGGAGTGAATCCATTGTTCGGTGAGGATGGGATCAAAAGATACACTAAACATGGGAGGACTTTGTTATATAAAGTATTGGAATGCAACTTGGTCCTTTTTAGGAGAAGGATGGTGTTCCATGGGATTAAAATTATTATTCATAACTTGAGCCAGTTTACCAGGTAATGTCATGAATTTTTGAGCTATGGTTCACATCATATTTGTAATTTCCTTAGGAAAATCATAACATTTATTATCAGATTGATTGTTGTAATGGGTTCTCCTATGTCCATACATTAACTAAGAAAAGAAATTACAATTATAGGGGCTTGAATACTAATATAATAAGCATATAAAAAGGAAAATTTGAACATAGAGGGATAAAATTGTAAATGAAAAGAATATCATAACTTGTGATTCCCTATATTTAAATATAAGTTATTCATGGTGATATTATTTTCCCTAGGGTTCTTACTAAGGTTTTCTTGTCCTAATCTCTAAAAATAACTAGATATCCCTTTGATACCAACTATAATAGACCTAGCCTTTTACACATATTATTACTTTATTTTAAGCATAATTGGACTTGAAATACAAACCAAGGACCGTAAAGTCTAGTGTCTTTGAAAGGTTAGGTACATAAAACTGAAAACAAGGAACCAAAATAAAAACATCTTTTATTTAATATTCATAGTGAGATTGTAACATCCTTTGTTCCTTAACATCTGTATAGGATAACCTAGGGAATACATGAAAAAATGGATGAGATAAAGAGACTAGTACGAGAATAAAAATATGAACAAGGAATATCACATGGGTTAAAAGGAATAACATGATGACCTAAAAAGTCATGGAACATGAATAAACATATGAAAGTATAACCTATTGAACATGGGATATTGTAATCATGGAATCATAAAAATGTGGTTATAACATACAAAATGACATAAAAATGAGTCAAGGATAACTTCCAAGACCATTGCACAAGGAGGATAATGAGTCACGGCTAACCACCAAGACCATTGCACATGGATGAGCATAAGTCAAGGCTAACATAAAATACAATTGCACATGGAGGATCATGAGTCAAGGATAACCACTAAGATCACTGCACATGACATATCATGATAGTAATCATTAACCAATACATCAGAGCACTATTTGGGTGCACCCATCAAAACATGTTCATTCATATGTGTGCCACATAAAGAATCAAACATAAGATATAAACATAAGGGTTACCCATGGAAAGAAATGTGTATCATAACTATGTCACAAAGCATAAATAATGGGTGTATTATACTGGTGTCTATAAAAGAATGGATTTAAATAATAAATTTAAATTAATACAGGGAAATATGAATATATCATGATAAATTATGTCTAACTAAATTTAAAACATCTAAAAATAGTGTTTAATAAAGTTTAAATATGATTCACTTTAGTGAAGTTTAAGGGAAAACTTTAAAGATTCTTTAAAAAGAAAAAGTAATAATTGTTTGTATGAAACTAGAAATAAATAAAATATCTATTCATGATAAAATGAGTCATTTTATAAAAATAATGGTGGCTTAAAACAGAATATGGAGTGTACTTTAATATGGGTGAGAGATCGGGAAGTTCCCTTTAATCGGGCTTCCTTATCGGGAAAAATTAAGAAGGGAACCTTTTAAAAACTTGTATTTCCTTGTGAAATAGAGAAGAATTTTGAATAGTTACATATATCTAGAACATAAAAAATAGAACATAGGAGGATAAAATAAGAGGAATTAACAATTACATTGAGTTAAATAGAGAGAAAGCGTAACCCGAAGAAAAAAATGGTGGTTCAGAGAGAATCCCTTACCTTATGTCTGAAAGTGTTCTGCACTTGAAATTAATATCCAGGATAATGAAATTAAATCCTTTAATTAATTAATTAATAAAATTTTATACATTTATTTGATTTATTATAGTTTTATTAAGTTCATTTATGTATTTTTTGATGAGTTATAAGATTCAATTTCATCGTTTGGGAGTGATCATTTCCTTGGTTTTCATGATTGGTTCACCTGTATACATGCATGAAAGATCATGTAAAATGAGAATAGTTTTTTAGAATTGAAATTATATGTTATTAATGAAATTAAATAATATGAAATGGTCTTATATATAATTTTTTTCATATCTGAGGATGACTCATTAGATAAAACGTAAATGATAATCATTTCGATTATTTCAGTGTCTTTTGGATCATCATGAACTAGTTTTGTATTATTAATTAATATTATGTATATATAATGGTTTCAGAACATTAAATAAGATATAATACATATATTATAAACTTTTTTAACCATGATAATGGTTTTATGACCATCCTTGAAGGCATTAATAGAAGTCGAAAACTCATCATCATTGAATGTAATAATTCAACACATCACGAATGATGTTTTCATTTTTAGAAAAAAAGAAGATGGGAAGATAATTTATGATGGTTTGTTCCATTTAAAAAATAATATTACAATATATAAAAGATACCAGAGTTATCACTTCACTTGGATAATGTTATGTTAGGAGAGGAAAAGAAAATAAAATGAAAAGAGAATAAATGAAAACAGAATTGGATTTTTCCTCTTGAATTCCTTCTCCTTGATAACTTCTTTGAGGCACTTGATTTTTGGTATTTTATTGATAACAAATAATCCTACACTTTTAGATTGTACTTGGGAATATTTTGGGGTATAATATAGACAATACTCAAGGCTTTTGAGGTGTGAAGAGAAGAGGTTGTGAGGGGTGGTATTTATAGTGGATAAGAGGGGTGTTTTTGATCATTTTATTCATTTTTTTATTATTTTGGATCAAGAATATCAATAGTTTGAACATTATAACTAAATTTATTAAATAAATAAGGGTATTTTGAGATTATAGTTCTTATATTAGCAATGAATCAATAAATAGCATATTTAAACTATAATGTTATATACTGTAAATTACTGTATTTCACTATTCACCAAAAATTCAACTATCTTTGAAAAATACCAAAATTTCACACTAACCATTTTTCAATGTGTAAAATTCAAAAATTAACTTCATTTTATGAAAAAATTTTAAATTTAATTTTTAATTAAGACCATCATTTCCTTGAAAAATACTGATTTTAAAATTATAACTAATTTTTAACACTGAAAAAATCAATTAAAGTCTCATAAAAGTATCTTATAATAATAAGAAAAGATAATATTAATTTATGAACCTATTTTATGAAAATAAAATTTCTTTTTTTAAGTCATTATATTAATTATAAAATTGTAAATAAACATTTAAGTTTCATAAAAATACCGATACATAATTTATCATTTAAAAAAAAATTATTTACTTATACCACGATATAAATATTTCATATTTTCATTTAGAAGATAGAAAAATTTTATTTATAATTTCATAGGTGATGCTACTATTATATTGGAAGGATCAAAATTCTTAAGGGCCACATTACTATTTTAAAGGCTGTGTTACTATTCCGTTTTTTTAGGTTCTTAATTTCTATAAATACTTCTTATTTAATTCACCCTTCATTTATAAAGTTTTTACTATTTTATCTATGTTATTTTATATGATTTATACTATATGACATAATTATAATAAGGTAAATTTCATTGATATAATTATGGGTTGTTACAGACTCAAATGATGATAAATCTCGTTAGGATCTCCGAGGGAGGAGCATGGCTTAACACTATGAGTCTTTAAGATGTATGGGTTAATAGTTGGGGAATATGATGATGTTTTAATTGGAATCTATGGATGTAGTTTGTTGTACCTTAGGACTTGGACCATGTTGGTAGACAATTATGATCAAGGATTAACCAAATTAAGTAAGAGAAATTAAGTTTTTGGTGTTGTATGACCCAAGATTAATGCCTTGGGTTGTGGTTGTCCTATCTAATGGGAAAGACTTATATAGGGTGAACCCTTGTTAAATGTTGAACCCAAGTAGTAATGTGTTAATAAAGTGGTGGTGTAAGAAATTCCATTATGGGGAGAAACCTTATGGATGGATCCCCTTAATTAAAAAGGGTGGATATCATCATCAAGTTTTATGCTACCGAGGTTGGATAAAAGGCCGGTGCTTGTCATTTTGTTCGGGTTGTGGAAAGGTGAGTTGTGTTGGCACTAGAAATATGTCATCATTGATGGTTTAGTTCTGGTGGTGGATATGTCTAGTGAGTTTGGTGTCTAGTGGGTTGGGGATCAGTTACATTTCCTTCTAAAATGCCTTTAGGTTGTGAATATATAAGGTTGGTTGATAAGACCTATGTAATTAGTTGGCCTAGAGTACCATCTAAACCGTTATCCAAACTGATTTTCCACTAACCTGAATAGTGTTCCTGATCACCATAGGATGTAGAAAAGTTCTTTTTCATATAAAAATAATCTTTGGGAATGATTTAACCCACAACATAAGATAATAAAGTCAAGTTACATAATAAAAACATCATTATATAAATAAATAAACACAACCATATCAGGTATAAGGATATAATACAAAGACTAAAAGTAAAAAAAAAATCTACCAAAAACCATCTCCTTGTGTTCCACAACCACCCACCACATAATAAGTCACATTCCATTTACCATCTAGGCACAGATTTCCAAAGGAAGAATATAAGAACACAAGAACCTTCTATAAGAACATAAAGGTTGCAAACACCAAATAGTACAATCAGGGTGTGAGTTATGAAGCCTAGTGAGATTTCACCAAATATTATATATAGATTCTTCATTTGATAATACATATATACTAAATGAGTAGTAAAATAATTAAATTACATGGATTATATTTCATAATACGAAAATAAATCCATCACAAATTCAAAAATTCATTACCAGTATATGGAACTTCTTTCATGGTTCCAAAACATTAATCCACTTTTCAAATTCCAAAACCATTTCTATTTTTAAAACCATTATAAACACACTTTATTATTAAAAAATTACTTTATCAAATCCCACAATATTCTTTGAAAATCAGTTTCAGAACCAAGTTTAATGTAAAAACACACCTTCTAATAATTGAAAACACTTTTCAAATGACTCGAATGATTTTTTAAGTGACAAACTTGGTTTTTCAAAAGATATAAATTATTACCTAAGGTATTAAAGTTGAAAAAAATTAAACCATAGCATGAAACAAACCACACCCATAACTCTAAAAACTAACTTGACCTAATTAAAGTCACTTTGAAGTAAATGGACAAGGTTCCATGTTTGGAATAAGAATAGAACTATTCATGTATTAGTCACATGGCTTGGTAAACCACACACCAACCACACAACCGTTTCTATATTGAATTTCAGATTAGTCACACTCATTCCCCATAGTTTACCAGTCCATGAAGGAATAGTAAGTATCATCTTGTCTGTTCATTCTAATGTCAAAAATCATAATATATTACCAAAATAAATGATTGTCTCATAAGGAATCTAAATCTCATTTATCATCTGGAAACCAATAAATCAAAAGAAATAATAAAGCCCCACCTTTACCTAGTAACTCAAGTATCATCATGAAGAGGCAATGATCAAGAACCCACTCATGAACTACCTATTGATCCCCGGCACATTCTTAATCTCTTTTTTATCATGAATAACCCTAAATAGAACTAGGAATTACAAGGGAAAGTAATTTATTTTAAGTAAAGGCCTAATCTGATACCATTTGTAATGACTTTCCTAGAGTACCATTTAAATCAGCATTTGAATTGATTTCACACTGACCCGAAGACCATTCTCAATCCCCATCGGATAGTGATGGGCATATGGTAACTCTTCAAGTTAGTATTCATTCAGTGTAGTATCCCATGGAAGTGAATACATGGAAATTTTCTAAAATCTTGAGTTTCAGTTAATATGAGCTATCATTTATAGAGTATGCTAAGTAATTTTCAAGTTTAGTATGTTTATTACCTGAACTTATTGGTGATGACTCATTTAATGATATCTATTTCAAAAAATGTGATTTTTTTGATCTTGTAACTTTCATCTCATTGGCTATTTAATCTCTTATTTTATGGTGATTTAAAGGGCCTTTTCAGCTGATATGGAGCAAGTAGAGTGATGAAAATTTGATAATTACTAATTTATAGTTTTATTTAGAGAATATGTACCATCTAGTGGACTATGGGAGTTGGTTGAGTAGGGAACGTATTCTTGGGGAAAAAAGAGGAATCTTTTGTGATTATAGTGTAGAACACCTGGAAATTCTAAGAATTTATGTTTGAAATCTCTAAGATTTTGTAAACGGTGTGGCCAATTGGGTCACCTTAAGAGAAACTGTAAGTTGGGATACCAAAAGTGGATGTTTTGGTCAAGGATCATCATCTCATGACTGTGGGGAGGTATATGATTCAATAAAATAGGGATCCATCCATAAGCCACATAGTGAATCTTTTCACACGGCAAAGGAGCTACTAGTGGGGGTTGATCTTGATCCAGCCTATTGTGTCTGACATTAGAGTGGAAACCATTTGAGTTTTCTTTATTTTAGTGCATTGGTTCCTGTTAACCATCCTTTTCTAGAGATCTCTTATGAGTTTACTAGGGTCTATTTTTGGATCACCTCTTGTGGACCTTGGTTATGATCATGACGATGGTTTCATTTTTTAAGATCTCAACTATTATTACTTGTGAATGTGTAATTTTTAATGGTTATCCTTCACCTTGAATGGTTTTAGTCCCTTAAGGGTTTCTATGATTTTGGAGATGGTATGTAATCTTTTTTTGAAAACCTCTAGTGGTTTGGGGTTGGTGTTCTTCTAAGTCCCTCCTATTGCTTCCTTCCATGGGTGTATTCTTATGGTTAGTGTTGGATACCATTTGGGTTGGTTGTTGTCCCTTAGAATCTACTTGTTTTTTTACATTTTGGTTGGAGCTCAATATTGATGTGATGAATGATGTCCCCTATGAGTGTGTAGTTCCATGTTTGTGTACTGGTCTTTTTGCTTTGATCTTTTTCTAGTTAGACTTGGATAGACCTTGGGGTTGTACTTGAGTAACTAGGAAAATGTGGATTCTTGATGGAACATGCACTTGAAGGTTCTAGAAGATGATTTGATAATCCATAGAGGGTTGAAGATATATGTTGAAATTCATTGGTTACCATCATGTACATACCCAAGGTATAAATCCTTTATAGTTATATAAATTTCTTGTGGATGATTTATCATTGATGTTTCTTTATATATTTATTACTTTTGGGAATCGTTGGGGTGTTTTGGTTATGTTTATTTAGTTTATATATGGAATGCAATCAAAGTCTATTCTTTAAGTTTAAGAGGTTCATTTTAGTGGATGTTTTCCTCATGTTACACCATTTTGGTGAATTGTTAAATGGTATAGAGACCTATGCTAGGTCTTTGGTTCTTTTTAGTTTTTTATAGTTCCTCTTGGTGTTGTTGAGTTTTTGTTTCAAGTCATGTATTGATGTTGGAGTTGTACATGGTGGATGATTTGGGTGAGTCTTCTTCTTCTATTTCATAGACCGTTTACCTCATAGATTGAGTGTGGGATTTTTCTTAGCCATGTCATTTTTTTATCTTTATAACTAGAATATTTATGGAAAAAATCCTTATGATGGATAGAATTATAACATCCTTATCGTATAATAATTAAAACCCTTTTTAATTTTATTCTAAAGGCCTTTTTTTTGGAAAACAATCAATAAATTTTAATTTTTCTTTTACCCAAAAACATGGTATAGGGTCTATGTTAGAGTAAGTACTTTCTACCCTTATGTATAGTGGTTTTTAGTAGTTACATAAGGGTATATCCTTGTTTCCTTTAGTTGTGTAAGGGTAAGCGTGTGTTTATGAAGGATATGTAAAGGTAATAACGTGTTTACCTTAATTGTGAAAGGGTAAAGCCATTTAAATATGCACTATGTAAGGGTACACTGGCACCGAGTAAGAGTAAAGTCTTATTTGTATGTGCTATGTAAGGGTAATCCATGCCACTATGAAAGGGTAACAAAGCTTTTCTAAGGGTTACGTAAGGGTAACGAATAAGGGTACTAACTAGTGTAAGTGTTTTGCGTAAGGTTATTGTGCATCTCACATAAGAGTATCTCTGTTTTTATAAAGGAAACGCAAGCATATGTTGGAGTTGCATAAGGGTAATTATGTTTTTCCAAATGTTGTGTAAGGGTGAAAGCATAAATTCATAAGGGTATTCTATGGTTAAGACATTGTGTATGGGTAAAATCCTTAACCTTACGTGAGACATATGACCAGAATTAGAGTAAACCATTTCACCCTTACACAGTTACATTTTTAAGTAATTTTTTATTAAAACCATCCTTTTCATTTCAACTTCCTCTAACTCGACCTGTAACACCATTTTAACATTTTTAAATGCTAGAAATTAAGGAATTTTTTTTTACCCATTTAAATGGTTGTAAGTCCTAAATTAAATGATTTAAAACCCTGCACATTCATGATTCCAGTGAAATGGAAAATTAAATGGTTGTTTTATTTATGGATTTTTATTACCATGAATGGATAGTGTTTAGAAAAAAAACCCAAACCTTCACTCCCCTTGATTTTCTAGTGTTCTCTTGACAATATTTCTGAGTGTTTAGCTTCCATAGAAGAAGATCCAATTCATTTTCATTTTTCCTTCAAGTGTTTTGATTTTCCAAGAAATTCTGAGGTAGGTGTTTATATGTTTTTTACTTCGGTCGGAATGGCCCCAAGGTCTTCGTTTTTTTATTATTTTTGATAATACACCTTTCAAGGGGTGAGGTGGAACACTAAAAGGCCCTGAGGCTTAGAGACAATTACATGACCTGTAGGTCTTAGAAGGAATCACCCAGACAAGACAACTTTGGAACTGCTCCTCCCTAGCATATGTCATGATATAAACACTCCACCTTTGCAGGGCTGGTTCGCTAGCTGTCTTATGCAAAGTTGCACAAGCTTAATACCGATGGAAATTTTATACCCTCTCGTTCTTCCAATTCTAGTTAGCTATGATCTAGTGAATGAACCTACCCTTGAATCCTCATATGAAGCCTTGTCCTTCATAGTCTGACTGGTAAATCTGCATAATCATGTGGCCTGAAGGCCTTGGGGTGGCCCTAAGGCCTTAAGGTGGCCCAAAGGCCTTGAGAGAAAACTGGCCTGAAGACCTTGGGTGGCCCAAAATCCTTGCAGGACTTGAGGAATAAACCGGTGGCCTAGAGGCCCAGATAGATGAATAGTTCCAGCTGCTACAGTACCAAACAATACTAGCTATAGTGCCTACTATAGTACCTACTACAGTACTGCTACAATACCCCCCCGAAATTTATTTCTTATTTTTTCCAATACATGTTCTATGAAGGTTGACCTTGAAATGCCTTATGAAATCCATTTTTTCCTATTCTTTATGAACAAGATATATAATGGATATAATTTTTAGGATATGGATTTCCTTAGTTATTATGTGGATTTCCTCTCACTATTTTATGAATATATGACTGCAATGTTGGTTTTTATTCTTATTTAAAGATATTTTAAATTATTTTTTTGTAAAAGTGAGGTCTTAAACTATATTTTTATTTCTAAAGTAAAATTCCTTGATTTAAATGAAAGAGATTGATATATGAAATATTTTCCACAGGGTTTTGAACGCTCTAATTTTTGAAATGACCAAGATCCCCTTTTGACTATTCTTTTTTTTTATTAAATGGGTATCCATAAGTGTTTTTTAAAGAAATATTTATTTATGTAGAAATGGGTTTTGATCCATGTTTTATAATTATTTCAACACTTTTAAACTATAAAAATTCCCTTGAATTCCTTAGTTCTATTTTGAAATAAGTAATTTGATTAAAAGGCCCATTTTTCATTTTGATAATGACTTGTGTAAAGAAGAAGGTTTAATTACCCTTTTGAATATTTATTTATAAATAAAGGCATGATTTGAAATTAAAGATTTTTTATAGCTTGGTTGGAAATTTATGATGATCATCTCCTGTGATAATCCCTTATTGCAACTTACTTGATTCTTATGCTTTCCCTTGGTGGTATTTAATTAAAGGATTAATCACTTCGAGTGATATTAGGGGTGAGGGTGAGATGTGAAATTTTAATGGCATGGAATATTGATAGAACATGTTGTTGCTGATGAGGATCCCCATTGTTATCCATGTTACTTGATTATATAAATCATCTTATTTGACATGTCATGAGAACCTAGGTAGTTGGATGAGTTGGCCTAGATTTATGTTTTTTCTAGAAAAATCAAACCCCATATAGTGAATCCATAATGAACATGATAGGTTTAGGGTATGAATGTGCAGTCAGGAAAGTGGATCTTCATGGACTTGGTTTTCATGAGAACTTGTTTATACTAGATGTAAGACCAACAATTAGTCATGATTTATTAATTATTTATTAGTAAGACTTTGGTGTATTCATGTTCATATCTAGTTCATACTAATGATATCCTTATACTTGATACTCACTACATGACAATGTTTGTTATCAGTACTTGGAACACTAGTTTCCTTGATTGATTATCATTCTTGTTCGATCTTGTTGTGGGTCTGATACACCTTAAATATATTGTATTTGTTTATAACTTTTTGATATATGGTGAATGTTCATATCTTCTCTTGATTTATCTGACATTATCCTATGTTTTTTTCAAATATTTTAAATAATTGTTTTGGATTTCAATGAATAAATGGAATGTTTCTAGATTTGGTTTAATAAATTATTTTAAAATATTTAAAATTCTATTTTAAACTCAGCATTGTTGTAATATGATTCTGATGGTTTTATTTTCCCATTTTGAAATATAATCCTTATTATATCTTTATTATACCCATCTTTTATAATATTTTGATTACCTTATGAAGAAACAACATACAATCTTTGGTGAAATATTACTAGTCTTTATATCTCACACCTTGCTTGTATTGTTTGGTGTTTATAGCCTTTATGTTCTTATACCTGGTTCTTATGTTCTCATCATATTCCTTTGTGAATTCATACTCGGTTGGATGAGGTTAGGTGACTTGAGATATGGTGGGTGGTCACGAACCACCAAGAGATGGGTTTTGGTAGCTTTTTTTTATTACTTTTAGTCTTTTTTATCATCCCCTTGTACTTGATATGGTTTTTTTGATTTATTTATATGTTGATGTTTCCACTGTGTAATTTAACATTATTATCTAATGTTGTGGGAAAAATTGATCCCAAATATTTTTTCTGGATGACCATGTGCTTGTCACTAGCCCATGGGGATCGAGAATGCTCTTCATGTCAATGGTGAGTTGGTTTAGATAGCAATTTGTATGGCCCTATGGCTCATTTTGTTATAACCCGAGCATTGGGGTATGGTCGATGTG
The DNA here is from genome assembly GCA_963277665.1 of Viscum album. Classification (NCBI taxonomy): domain Eukaryota; kingdom Viridiplantae; phylum Streptophyta; class Magnoliopsida; order Santalales; family Viscaceae; genus Viscum; species Viscum album. Next base: position 280,433,797 of record OY728137.1, read on the forward strand.
TGAGGAAAGGTATTTGTGAGGCAGTAAATAAATATCCAGGAGGTCCTAGTTCTATGGGAGTGTGAGGTGATAAGCTAATATGAGGAATGAGATGAAACCTTTTAAATATCAAGTAGTGGTGGTGGTTGGTGACTTTTGGAAAGTCATTGTGGAGTTGTTAACCCAATGTGATAGTTTAGGAATTTGGGGAATGCCCTATTATAGTGCATGATGAACCTAAAAGTTTGATGGTTATTGGTGGGAACTGATGGTTCTGTAATAGGTTAGAGTGTGAGAGTCCCACTCTAGTGGGAGATGATGTTTCCTTGAGTAAAATCTGTTGGGGTTTGGAAGGTGAATGTGTTTAATAAGTGTCAGCGGTTCTCATGAGTGTCATATTTAAGCGAACAATGAGGTAGGTTTGTGCTTGTAGGTCAACTGTGTTGGATATCACTTTCTTCTCATCTAGAGTGACGTGTAGGTGAACCTAAACCATGGTTAAAATATGGTTATATAGGTACATTCTTATAAGTATATGATTTGTATCAATAAATGAGAGATACTTAGGATGCATATTAATTGAATTTGATCTTGTGTGATTCAGTGAAACTGATTAGTGGAGTGAGACATGTGTTATTAGACAAGCTTTTGGTTAAAGTTAGTATTATTTGTGATTTGATTCATTGGGTAAGCCAGGATTTTGGGCATGATTCATGGGTGAATCATGTAAATAACCATAGTGAATGTGTCAATTTGGGGATATACATGGATTTTGAGTATAATCTAGTGTGTGTTATAGACCAAATAGAGGAAGGTCTATGAGGAAAGGTAGCACCTCTTTCTAGAGTATTGTGATTTCATGTATGTCTCTCGGAAGGATAATCAGTAGCAGTATTTGGATACCCAAATGCAATGGTTAGAGTTGTTTGTAAGAGTCCTATATTAAAACTTATTGGGGACTATAAGTACTTATAGGGGTGAGTTATAGTATAATTTTTAGCCTATATGTGGGCATTATACTTGTTTTTGGTTGTTAGAGGTATTGGGGTAGTTCAGGAGATAATTTATGAGGAATGAGTTGATCTTGTAGCTGATAATAAGTTGTATCTAGGGGTTCATAGTGTTAAATAATCCTTCATTCCATGAATAAGTTGAGAAGGGATAATGGGGGTACTTTTTGACAAGGTTTATAGTGTGAATATATGTTCACAATCTGAAAGTGTCATGGATTTTTTATGGGCTGAGGCCATAATTCTACTTGGACCATCCCTATTTCCCCTCTTCCCTTCTCCCTTGACCCTCACATGAACAAGGAAACACTCGGGCTCCCTATTTGGTCATTTGGATTCCCCCTCTCATTTTTAGGGAGTTTGAAGAGCCATTCATTTCCATTGTTTCCTATTAGTAAGTCTAACCCCATATATGCCCCAAATCCCTTGTTCTTCCTTTATTTCTTAGTTATATTGATGTAAAACCAAATATTTTCAAGTTCCATGGATTATTTTAGGGATTAAATGTGATTGGAATGAATTATATGGATATTCTTAGTGATATATCTTCACCTTACTTGAGGTAAGAAGTACTTACCATGCTATGTCATTTATATGGAATTGTATGAATTAATTTTCCTATGGGTACATGTGTATCCCTATGAGACCTTTTCTTTTTGTGTCAAAGTAAGAAGTTGAGGTCTGTATTGATACAGTAAAACCCTTAGAGGGGGTTCATGAGTGGTTCGGCTTAGAAGGGCGGTATTGATCCTCATAACGACATTAAGGATAGGGTTTACTCTGGGGTAAATTAGATTTGAATAAGCCATATAGGTTTGGTTAAGGCTAATATAGCTAAGATAAAGTATGTAGAAGCTTGGATAGTGAGTTACCTTTCTTATGTTCTTCAAAACTGGTGATTGAGAGCCTTATACTGAGGTATAAGGGTAGCATTGTTCACATGGGTAAATTGTCTTGGAAAGTTTCGTTTGGGATCATAAAGGGAAATAATTACTTTGAAAAATAATGTAGGATATAAGGTGGTTTTTTCCTATTATTGTGTTGGATTTTGATGTGTGTTGTTGCTTGAGGCCTAGTGCTTGTGGTGACGTCCCTAGATTCCTCAGGTATAGGTTGATTTGCTTGAGGTGACCTCCTTAGAGAATGTAGGGATGGGTCAGTGTGCATGAGATGACCCATCTAAATTCTATAGGGATGGGTCAATGTGATCAAGGTGACCTCCCTAGATCCATAGGGACAAGTTGGTGTTCTTACAGTGACCTATTTTGATTGAGAAGGGATGTGTCAGGAGGATTTTTTGGACTATGAATCATGTGATAAGGAATGGTCCATATTTTTCTTTTTCTTTTGAGATTTTGATAGACATTACTTAAAAAAATGAGTTGAATCAGGAAAGGTCGAGGTTCATAGTGGCTTGGTTAGCACACGATGACCTAATGAGTTGTATGATTATTTATATATTTACTTTCTTCCATTAAATTTTTTTAAAAAGGCACACAACATTAATGAAAAAGATGATCAGAAGTACATGTGCTAAGCCATGAAGGGAAATTTTCCAACCAGAACTCGTTAGAATCAAAAGGGCTTGAGGCTGCAAGCTGATGGGCCATGTTGTTTCCTTCCCTTTTGGTGAAGGAGAAAGTAAAAAAGGAGAAGCATTGGTAAAGTGAGAGAATTCTCCTGATGATGATTCCAAAAGGCTGGAGGCTACCGTCGTTGTGATTAATAGCATCGATCACGGTGAGATAGTCAAAATTAATGATGATATCACCCCATCCACATTCCAAAGTGAGCATCAAACCAACAAGGATGGCCTTGGCCTCAGTAACTGCCAGTTCCTAGAATGCCTGATGTGGTTCATATTTATAAGCAAGGATATTCCCAATATGATTTCGGGCAAGGAGGCCGAGGGCAACAAGCCCATCCTTCGGAAGAGACACGTCCACATTAATCTTGAAGATCCCTTCCATTGGGGGATTCCAGTGGGTGGGATGGGAGGGGGGCACACCCATCATAGAATATCCATTGTGGCCTTTCCAACCCCCAATCCCGGAAGTGGCCTAATCAATCTAGAATTTGGTGGGTCTGTGAGCTTGAATAAAAATAGTAACGTTACGCCGAACCAAATAATCTAATCTAAGGTGCAAAGTGATACTACATCTACCGAAGAGAGATAGGAGCACCAACGCGTCAGCAGATCAGGAAGGTCAGAGGCCAATGACAGTGAAGAAACTAAACCCGGACCCCAATGATTCCAAATATCCTTCGCTCTCAGGTAGTAAACAATAGCGTGTAGAGGAGTTTCTGGAGTGTTCGAGCAGAAAGGAAAAAAACGGTACTGGCCATATGTCGGTAAAAAAGAAGGCTCATTGTTGGGAGAATTCCCAAGCAAACCTACCACCAAAATTGGCAATATTTTGGGGGGATGTTGAGATTCCAAATCAATTTCCAAGGTCCCCCATCCCGGCTGACTGAGTGGATTCCAACAGCAAGTATGTAACCGGATCTCACCGTGTATTCGCCCGGGATGTCATTGACCCAGAAAAGTTGCTTAGGGCCTGCGCTTGGTACCCAGGGAGTGCTAAGGATAATTCTTTGATCTCTTTCATTGAACCAATCAAGTATCTTTTCCAAATCCCACCCCTTTCCCCAGTCAGAAAGGAGGCAGCTGACAGTGGCATCTTCAAGACCTGGTTGGGTGGGGGATGTAGCCCACAGACCATCCTTATCAATGAGCCAGCGATCAATCCAGATTTTGACAGATGATCCATTCCCAATCCTCCAGCCCAATCCTTTATCTAGGAGTTTTCCCCCTAAATGCTTCTCTAGAGGAATCTAGGGCGGGGACCAAGAGAGGAGGCATGAAAGTCCATGTGGGTAAAGTAATTAGCTCGTAGAACTAGCGCACATAGAGATGATGGGTGGTTAATAAGGTGACATCCTTACTTGGTCAAAATCACATTGTTGAAGAGAGGAAGATTCTGAAACCCCATCCCACCCTCTGATTTTGGATTGTAGAGATCCTCCCCGGCCATCCAGTGAGGTCGATTCCTACCATCGTTCTTCCCCCACCAGAAATTAATAGTACGCGTGTGGATCTGGTCGATGATGGCTGCTGGGATTTTAAAAAGGGACATAAAGTATCTTGGGACAGATTAGATGATAGATTTGATGAGGGTCTCCTTGTCAGCTTTAGAAATTCTTTTTGGGGTTGAGCCATGAATTTTTTCCCCAATCCTATCCACAATGGATGCGAAGATTTATTTTTTGGATCATCCAATCACTGTGGGGAGCCCGAGATACTTATGATGTTTATCAACCATATGGATGCCAGTTGATGCGCAAAGTTCATCCCTCATAGCAAGAGGTACCCCTACTCTGAATGAAATTTCTGATTTTCCATGATTGATTGTTTGGCCAGATTCCCTCTCGCACTGATGAATCACTTGATAGATCACCCAGCATTCATTAATTGTAGCTCTGGAAAAAAGAAGGCAGTCGTCAGTGAAGAAGAGATGCAACACTGGAGGGATAGCTCGATAGAAATTTTCCCCATGAATAGACTTAGAAGAAACAGCCCTGGAAATAAGATTAGAAAAAACGTCAGCCACCAGGATGAAGAGAAAAGGGGATAGGGGGTCTCCCTGGCGAAGGCCTCAGGATGGGGAGAAATATCTTGTAAGCTCCCCATTGACCTTGATTTTGAAAGAGATGGTCGAGACACAGTTCATGACCATATCTATCTATTTTGCACAGAAACCCATTTTCTGCGAAACGACTCTTAAGAAGTGCCATTCCACTCTATCGTAGGCCTTGGTCATATCCAATTTACATGACATGGTTCCTCTTTTCATAGTGGAGTGTGATTTCATAGAGTGAAACACTTCATGGGACACAATCGTATTATCAGTGATCAGTCTCTTCACCACGAAGGTGCTTTGATTTTCAGAGACAATATCAGATAGCCAAGGTCACACCCGATTGACAAGAATCTTAGAAAAGATCTTGTAAGAGACATTGCAGAGGCTGATAGGTCAAAATTCAGGGATCGCCAAAGGTTTCTTAATTTTGGGGATGATGACGAGGATAGTTTCATTGATGGCCACAATGCTGGTATTACCAGCCCAGATATTTTTAATCATCTTGCAGATGTGAGGACCGATTATGTTTCACTATTTCTTGAAAAAAAGGGTGTGGAACCCATTCGGTCTCGGAGCCTTGGTGGGATGAAGATGTCTTAGAGCCAGGCGAATCTCGTCGTCTGTCACATCTTTGGTGAACTTCCTATTAATCTCTTCAGTGATCACCGGTCTGATGCATTCTTCCACCTCAGCAGACATGAAAGGGCCCAACTTAGGGAGGTTGTGTCATACTAGGTTTATACCCACCCTGCATATGAATCTTGATACATGTGCAATCTTTATGGTCATAGATCCTAATAAGGGAAGGGGCCCAACTTAGGGAGGTTGTGCAGGAGGATATTGTTGGTTGAGGTGATGTTGGGGCTGAAGGTCTCGGGCACAACGGAAGCTCATGAGTGGATGTTCCCACTTGACTTTTTGTCATTAGCAATGATCAATCTTGGATCAATATGAAGATAAATACCAAACTCCATGGATCGAATCATAGAAATATACAAAGAAGAAGAATAGTACCAGAACCACAAAGGAGGACCATCACAGGTTGATTATAATTAATTTAATTAATTGACAAGAAGTACCTTTTATGGCGTTCTTTCTTCGTTGATATTTCCAATCACGTTCCAATGTGATTCATCATTGCGTCGCAGAATCCAAGTATAGACTTCCTCTAGCGGTAATCCACATGTGCACCACGTATCTCTAGATGTCGCTAAAGGAATCTCCTGGTGCTAGCATGGAGAAGCCTTTTCTAGCTTTGTCTACCTTAGATCACCTTGATTTGATGGAGGAGGATCTCTCTTGGTCTTGAGAGTATTCTTGGAGGAAGGGGTTCTTTTAGACTTGAGAGAATTATCCAAAATTGTTGTGCACAATTATTAGGGAAAAGTGTTGGGGTTGTGTGGATATTTATAATTGGGTTTGAGGTTATAAAGTTATGATAATAAATAAACGCGTTATGCATTTTATTTATTTCATTAACTCTTATTGAAAATCCCCATGTCGAATAATTAATTCCTTGACATGAACCCACACTTATTATAATAAATATCATTTAATAAAATGATATTATTTCCTCAAAATCCCGACTAGAAAAACTACACAGCGTGTAATCATTAATACATGATGTGTACTCCTTTTTCATTTCCTTTCCAAAATGAAAACTACACGGCATGTACATTCAATGTACACAACATGTATATCTTGTTTTCATTTTATTCTTCCTCCAAAATTAAAATGATTTAGGCTTCCTTGAATAATTATTAAACCACATATGAGAATAATATTTATTCTACTTTAGATACTTGGATACACTTAGTGTGTGACCCTCTAGGTGTCTTTCTCGTTGTCATTAGGCGGGCTTGCCTAAAGTCCAAGATTACTGTCTTGAAATGGGTCAAGACACCCAAGAGAAAGATGTTGACACCACATTGACGTGTCACCACATACGAATGCTTATCATGTAATTTAATCCCTTTGTCTCAATATCTCATCAAGTAGGTTTCATGGCAGTGTCCTAAACCTATATACTTGATCCGTCATTCATTGACTTCTAGAAATAAACTCATAGCGACACCATGGCCATGGAATTTGGGCGACAGTTCTATTTCAATCAAAGGCCCTGAGATATCTACTTCCATAAATATGGAAGGGACAAATCCTTCCTCGACTTATCCATTAACAACATGTCATTCATGACGCACCCAACGTACCCTACTTCCCGAAAACTGTCTTTATGACAGTTTTCGTCAGTAAATCTATGTACGTGATTCATGAAAAGAGTTATTGATAATATTCCAGTCTAAGGACCATTACACACACTCATAGATAGCAATGTCCAATGACACCAAGACATGCAGAATTACTGTTGGCGGGTCTGTTCTCATAATATCCCATCTTGGAGATTACCAAGTGCGAACTCCATGTGGGAGAGTCTCGTCTTCTTACGAGCACTCGCACATGAAGATTTGTATACTATGTGTCCTATCATAGTATGTTATCCAACCATATGAATTTATTTAAGAATATTGTTATATCATTTCAAGATTCTCATCATAGTGGGGATCTTCCATGACCTTATTAATGAAAAAAATATTCCAGGACATTATTATTTTATAGTCATGTAGAACATTGAAAAATATATAATAAGTGTACATTCATTTAATCAAAGTATAAACAGTTGGTTCTTAGGACACCAACTCTAAAAAACTACCACTTGGACTAGAGCCAACTGCCTATGAATTTTAGTTTGATAGACCTCACATGATGATCATGTTTCTACTGAGTCAAATCTTTAGTCAAGGGGTCTGCCACGTTGTCTTCCATGGAAATACTGCTCATTTCAACTTCACCTCTCTGAGAAAAATCCATGAAGAGATGATAATTCCTAAGTATGTGCTTTTTCCAATGATGTGACCTTGTCTCTTTTGCAAGTTCCACCACTGCAGTATTATCATAATAGAGTGTGATAGGATCTGTACTGCTAGGTACTACATCTAGCTCTTGGATGAAGATTCGCATATATATTGCTTCTTTAGCTACCTCAGAAGCTATGATATACTCAGACTCTGCTATTGAATCTATGACCACACCTTTCTTTGAGCTCTTCCAGCTCACTGTACCTCCATTCAAACTGAATATATATCCAGTCTGCGACTTCATGTCATCTTGATCAGTCTGGAAACTAGCATCTACATGTCCTCTGATAACTAGTTCCTCATCTCCTCCATAAACCAAGAACATATCCTTAGTATGCCTCAGATACTTATGGATAGTCTTGACTTCCATCCAATAAAGGTCTCCTGGATCAGCTTGATATCTGCCTACCACAATTAATGCGTAAGTAACATCTATCCTTGTACATATCATAACATACATGACTGACCCAATCGTGGATACGTAAGGGATACTTTCCATTTTCTTTATTTCCTCATGTGTCTGAGGACACATTTTCTTGGAAATATGAAGCCATGTGACACTGGAAACAGTACCATCTTGGACTATTCCATACTGAATCTCTTCAGTATCTTGTCAATGTATGTACTTTGACTCAGGCCCATCATTCTCTTAGATCTATCATGATGGATCTTGATCCCAAGAATATATGCTACCTCGTCCAAGTCTTTCATAGAGAATCATTTATCCAACCATGCCTTAACTGACTGTAAGATAGGTACTTCGTTTCCAATTAGTAATATGTCATCAACATATACTATTAGGAAAACGACTATACTTCCTCTAAACTTTTTATAGACACAAGGATCACATTAGTTCTTAACAAATCCAAATTCTGTTATGTCTTCATCAAAACGAATGTTCCATGACCTTGATGCTTGCTTTAATCCCTAAATGGATTTCTATAACTTGCATACCTTGTTGGAATCCTTTGGAGTGACAAACCCTTCTGGTTGTGTCATGTAGACATCTTCCTGGAGGTTCCCATTAAGGAATGATATTTTGACATCCATTTTCCAAATTTCATAGTCATGGTAAGTGGAAATGGCCAATAGGATTTTGATGGATTTCAGCATCTTAACCGGTGAAAAGGTTTCATGATAGTCAATTCCTTGATGCTGTTTAAAACCTTTTACAACCAGTCATGCCTTATAGGTGCAGAATTGTCACTCCATGTCTTGTTTCTTCTTGAATACCCATTTATTACCAACAGGCTTTACATCAACTGGAGAATCTACCAAAATCTAGACTTGGTTTTGGTACATTAAATCCATTTCATAATTCATGGCTTCTTGACACTTGGAAACGTCTGTGCCTTCAACTGCTTCCTTGTAGGTAAGAGGATCATCATTGTCAACCAATAATGAGTCACCATCCTCAGTGACAAGAAAACCATATCGTTCTGGTTCTCTCACCTCTCTCATGCACCTATACAGTTCTCGTGTCTCTGGAACATATTGTTCTTCCATGGGGCTTTGTGAAATATGTTCTTGTACCAAATATTGTGTATCTTGATCCTCGACTTCATTGAAGTCTATCTTACTCCCACTATCTCTTTTGGAGATGTGATACCTCTCAAGGAATATGGAGTTTCTTTCTACTATAACCTTTTTATCTAAGGTGTTTTATAGGTAATATCCCCTTGTTTCCTTGGGATATCCTATAAAGGCACACTTTGTGCCTCAGGGTAAAAGTTTGTTACCTGAAGAGACCTTAACAAATGGTTCGCTACCCCACACATGTAAATTTGATAACATGGCTTTGCATCCACTCCATAACTCATATGGAATACCATTTATCAATTTAGTTGGTACTTGGTTTAGTATGTGTGCTGATGTTTGTAATGCATATTTCCAAAAGGATAATGGAAGACTCGCATCACCCATCATTGATCTCACCATGTCCATCAGGGTGCAGTTACTCCTTTCACTTACACCATTCCACTGAGGCGTGTAAGGAGGAGTGACTTGAGATAGAATCCCAAACTCCTGTAATAAATCAATGAAGTCCTGATTAAGATATTTTCCTCCTCTATCTGAGTGGTGTTTCAAAATCTTCTTACCAAGCTAATTATCAACATCATTCTTGTATTCTTTGAACCAATCAAAAGAATTTGACTTATACCTCATTAAGTAAATATATCCATATCTACTAAAATCATCAGTAAAAGTTATGAAGTACAAGAACCCACCCCTTTCTTCAACTGAAAATAGTCCACACACATCTGTGTGAACAAATTCTAGAAGCTCTTTAGCCCTTTAACCTTTCCCACTAAATGGGGTTTTGGTCATTTTGCCTTGTAGACATGCATGACATACACCAAGTGGTTTTAGTTCCAAAGAATCTAAATACCCATCTTGATATAATTTTGAAAAATGTTTCTCATTGACATGACCTAGCTGGTGATTCCAAAGTTGGATGTGGTATGAGTCATGTGAATTAACTTTTTCATCAATTTCCTTTACTTGGTTTGTGTAGTCTAACACATAAAGGTCGTTATATAAATGTGACATACCAAAACAGATGCTATCTGTATAAAAGTAGCAAAATTCATTTACAAACTTGAAGATGAATCCATCGGTATCTAATCTGGATACTAAAAAAATATTTTGGTTACATAGGGTACATAATAACATCCTTTTAATACCAAGACCATTCCAGTTGGCAAAGTGAGGTGGTAGTCTCTCATAGATATAACAGTGAGTTTGGCTCCGTTGGCTACTTGCAGATCCATCTCACCTCGGTCAATATTTTTGAATCTACTTGGTTCCAATATTTGGATACAGATGTGAGCACCACGATCAGTATCTAATACCCAATTGGTAGAAATAGATATATTGTATTCAATAACAAACGCACCTGAAGCTTCCCCTTGCTTCCTTGGCTGGGTGCAATTTTTCTTCTAGTGGCCCTTTTTGCCACATGCGAAACAAACAGCCTCCTGTTCTCTTGAATCCCCTTTGATCTTCCTTTTCTTGGAAGGCCTTAAAGAAGATTTGGGATTAAATATCTTCACCTTCCCTTTAATTTTATTCACCATAAGGACAGAAGGCTTTTCACGCTTCATATCATTGTCCACTTGTGAATGAGGATAAGAATATCAAATAGAGACTTCTCAATGTTGTTCATATTGAAATTTACAACAATGTTAGAGAAGATCTGGGAGAGTGATGCAAGAATGAGATCGGTACCCAGTTCTTCGGGGAGTTTAAAGCCTAAAACCTCCAAGCGCTCAATGTAGCCAATGTGCTTGACTACATGCGGCCCAGCTAGGGAACCCTCTCCAGGATTTCTCTGAAATAGAGCCTTGGAGATCTCAAACCTTTCCTGTCTTGCTCTCTCATGGTATAGACCATGGAGGTGCTCGGGCATGCTATAGCCATCCATGTCTTCATGAGACTTCATGAGATCACTAGACATTGATTACTACATCAAACATTTAATTTCAAGTGCATCGTTCAAATGTTGATCATAGACCAAAAAATCTTCATCACTTTCCCATTGGGCAGGAGAATCAGAAAGTGAGGACTCTAGCACGTAAAACTTTTGTTCATGGCGTAGGATAACCTGAAGGTACCAAAAACATTCTTGAAAGTTACTTCTAGTGAGGATATTGTCTTTATATATAATTTATCACAGAGAAAATGTGTTTGATGAGTTTTTCATATTGATTATACAAATTAAAAGATCAGATTTATTAGTACCTTTTGATTAAATTTTATGAAAAATAATAAATGAATTTTTTAATTCTCCCACTATTTTATCATGTCCCAATTACCCCCACCATTAAACTTGGAAGTCCTAGTTTCTATGACATTCTAGTGGCAAGGATCCATATTCCCCTTCGTATAACCCCAACAAGGGTTGGTCAAGATATTTAAAGGTATTTAGGAAGGCAGGTCTTTGAAAACTATGAGCTTACAATTCCTTGATCTGTTGAGTGGACTCCCCAATCCTGAAATCCTAATTCGGATTTCCTCAACACTTTCCTCCATTTTACAACAAGTCTAGAGAGGGATACTCCTCTGGATGTAAAATGTTTAAGTCAACCTGAAGCTTTCATAAGATATTCCTTTATAAAAATAAGTGTCCCAACAAGGGTTGGTTAAACACATAGTTTTATTGAGACTTTCCCTTAATCAAGTAAAAAAAGGCTTGGTCTTACTTAATATGGTATTTGAGGGATTTTAATCTTTTATGCGTAGTTTCTCATTATCAGATGCTTGTTAATATTAAGTGATGCTTTCTTAAGTGATTAACCATGTTATGATAATGTTTACGCATAGTCCGGTTTTTATTTTATTCCATATTTTCATGCCTGTTTATTTCATTAAATATGTTATCATGACAATACATATATAATAAATAAACCATGCAATCAGACAGAAATAAATTAAGATGGCATGATCATGAGCTTTTGTTGGTTAGCTTATCTAGTGGTTTTGATAAGCTGAATATTCATCTAAAATCGTGTAATCTCCATGTTTGAGAAGCCTAGGCCACTATATACATAGATAAAATGGTAAAGGAAAATAATTAAAACAAAAACATCCAACATTACTCTATGTGAACTTAAAATTGACCATCTAATATTAAAACATTATTTCTCTATGAGTGTTCATAAATGATCTTGAACCAGAAACTGAGATATTATATAGGCATGAGCATAAAAATTCCGAGTAGGCATGCCAAAGTGGAACTTCACCCAATTTATAACTAGTGAAATGAGAGATTATCCCATCTAAGTACACCTACCAAAGTACTGAGGGTCCCCATGATGTCTAAATAATAATACAATGACTAAAAATTCATGAAAAACCAAAAATTAATTCCACAGTTAAAATAAACACACACAAAAAACTACCAAGTGTAGATTCAAATCCTAAATCAATTAATTTAAAAAAGTTAATTCCAAACAACACCTAAGGATTTTTCTATTTAAAATATGTCAATTTATTAAACACTTATTTTAATGGTGTTAACAAAGTGTTATAATTTTTTGTTAAGAATCCCTTAAAACCCATTTGAAAATATTTCTTCAGTATCAAATTTAAAACCCCACAATTTCTTTATATCATTATTCCTATACACACTTAAACATATTTATACATATCCCATTGAACAAATACAAATAATTTCGCTTTAATTAGTACATATATATTTTTATACTCATGTATATGTGTATAATATAAAAAGGCATTTTGAACCAAACACTTTTTTTAAATCATATTTTTAAAACACTTTATCATTACACGTAATTTCCCGAATTATTTAAAATTCTAAGAAAAATTTAAATTACAATTGAAATTTCACATTAAAGACCCAAAAAACCAATAAAAATACCAAAACACATGAGTAAATATTATTTAATAAATTCAAAAAACACTTGATGTGTAAATAAGTTTCCAAATAATTCTAAAACACGCATTCTGAAAGAAAAATTCCCTTAAATTTAATAGAAACCAAGTAAAACTTGGTTTACCATTCAAACAAAGTCAAATATAATTTTTTTTATTATTAATAAATGCATAAAACATGAATTAAAAGGTAAATCACTTAAGGGATTTAGAATTTAATTCCCTAAACATGGGGAAACTTACCTTAAACTAATAGGAGCTCTCCATATTAAATTAACATCACTAGAATGGGCCTCATGACCAATCTCACATGTTATAGACATAAAAAACAGCAAAAAAATCACCCCTTACAGGTTATGTTTCATCTATAGGGCTTGTTAAGTGAGGGAAGAGGGGAAAACAAGGGGAGAAATATAATATAGGAGAGAGAGGAGTCCTAAACTTGAAGAACCAGATTCATATGAAGAATAAACCTCCTCAAATATTCATGAGAGAAGAGAAACCAATGGATAAGTTCATGACTTGGGTTCATTGGCCATGGGTTGTATAGAAAAATAATATCTAGGTGAGGTTCTTGAACTAGGTAAAAAGTAAGATTGAGAAGTTGTAATTTTATATATTTTTTGGTTTTGGACACTACGAATGATCGTCACATGGTTTACCAAACCATGTTCCAACCACATTCCCTTCACTTGGCACACCAAACACCTCACATGGTTTGGATGAGTAGTTTGAAAAACCACACAACAACTACAAATATTGGTTTTGTTAAATTGTAGACACATTTGTATAGTTTCCATATAGTTTATATTAACTATGAATTAATCATGCACCTGTACTGAAATCCCAATTTTTTTAAAATCTTAAACTAGTTCTTCCTGAAATTCGGGGAAATGATTAAAAATAAATAATTAGATTAAATAATAAATAATTAGATTAAAAAATCCTCACCATAACTATTTTACCCAATAAATCCTCAGTAGGTTGAGTTGATCAATGGAAAGACTAAGGCTCAATAAACTCAAACACCAGTTGACTCTCCAAAACCAAAGAACAACATGACCACTAATGAGATGAAACCCATGAATCCAATTAAAAGATACCACACTCAAATAAAAAATTCAATTCATATCCTAGAGAACCTCATAGACCATAACCCTAACATGGGAACTCTCTTACCAAGATGAGAATCCATAAGGAACTGCATGATGGATCACTAAATGAGGTAAGATAAAATGATGATGATCTTATTCCTACCATATTATAATTTCTCTAATACCTTCATCCTCAATGATATCCAAGGATTGATACCCAACATGATTGAGACACATCCCCAAAACCAAGAGCATAAAAAAACACTAAATCACATTTATAATAAAAACCCAAAGTCCAAAAACCATAGGGGTTAAATAAAAGAGAACTGATACCCCAAATGAAAAACAGTGTCTGAGAAAGATTCAAATCAAGTGAGATCAAACAAAACACTTAATTGAGGAAACATCCATAATTTATATTGACCTAACCATCTTGGTATCCAAAAGTTTCTTCAAAATTTTCCCCAAACTATAACCCATAGGTGAATAATGGATAATATGAATAGAAAAAGATAAGGTGAACCACCTCTAACAAGCTCACTTAAACTATCACCTAGCCCAGAATACAACACTTTCAAAAAAAATCTCTCAGAATAATCCAAACATCATTAATGATAATAGGATTTATAAAATCATAATAAAATGGATTAGAATACCTTATCCCAACACACCAAAACATATAAGAGATATTCTCCTTTTATAATCGAGGATCTTCAATAGGATCACAAGAATTAAGGTCACCACCCATTTTGGGTTGATCCCTCGAAATCAAATCCACCACCATGACCCCAATGATTACATGCTCAAGTGGAGCTAGGTCAAATAAGAATAAATTAGAACTAGGGTTTGGATGATTACCTCTATAAAAAATAAAATATCCCACTATTTTTTAATTAACAATTTTAGAAAAATGTCCTACTTAGATGAAATACATCCAAAAAACAACTAGGAACCCTTAGGTAAGGCTCAACTACAAATAAGGTGTTCAAATTTTCTACTCCACCTCAAGTCTCAAAAATTAAATTAACCGGAGGATCACACTCTCCAACAAATAAAGACACAACTTGGAACATCATAATACATTAACTCCCCACAATCCATAGGAAATTTTATTGTGGAAAACAATTAATAAGGTAACATGAAATTTAAATCAAGATGCACTAGAATATTAACTCATCCCATTTAAGATAAAATGTTGGAAATAAGGAAAACCCAAAGAAAAAAATCACAAACACTAATACCCCAATAATAATATACCAAACCAAAATCAAGGCCCAATGTAAATACCAAGAACAAAATTTTAAAGGTTATTTTTTAAAATCCTTCTAAAACCCTAATTTTTTCCTAAAATGAAGTTTTAAATCCCTAAGCTAATTATTAAAAATTATCTCCACAATTTTAAATTCATAATTAGGTCTTTTATTGTTTAGGAATTACCAAATTTCATTTGAAAATTTGTATACAAATATAAAAGTATCTTTTAAATTTTATTTTCAAAATTAGAGTACCAAAATCCTTTCAATTTACCATAGAATTTTCCTTTATAAATTTAAAATTCCACTTAAAAGTTTTTTACATTTTCATAAATCCTTTTATCAATTTTCAGAAACACAAATC
Organism: Viscum album; assembly: GCA_963277665.1. Lineage (NCBI taxonomy): Eukaryota > Viridiplantae > Streptophyta > Magnoliopsida > Santalales > Viscaceae > Viscum > Viscum album. The sequence goes on from OY728137.1 coordinate 280,449,447, forward strand.
ATATTTCATTTTAATACTAACACATAAAAAACCTAATTTTTAATATTATGTAACACTAAAAATTTCTTAAGAGGGACTAGTGGTTGTGCATGAATTGAGAAGAGGGTTTAAAAGACTATGTTCGAATCATGAAACCACCATTATATGTCATATTGAACTTTTCAATTGGGATCCACATCGATTGATAGGACATACAAGCTCACCACGTGATTAAATTTCACTCCCATTGTCTTCCGTCATAACATATAAATAAATTAAATAATTCATACATCATTAATAAAATTTTGGAAACCATCAATACATGAAAACATACCAGTAATAGAAAAAAATTATTCAAAACCCAGATTCCCATGGAAACCCAGGTTTGATCATGAGTACTGGTGATTAAGAACCAAAGTTTTACCTACTTTATGAGCCCTCACAATCCTACTCCAATATAACTGACATCCCAAATTTTTTTCTTTCATGCCATTTAATTAATAACTATTCATATCTATCCATCTTTTGAATTACCAAACCAACCCATGATATACCTGTTGCTATTTCTCAATCACCTTGGGATGAAAAATAGTGTCAGGGAATCAAAGTAAATTCATATAAGAATGATTTTAGAAATATTATAATTTAAATAAGTAGTTTAAAAATGACCACATCCAATATATATATATATATCAAAGTTCCATACACTAGTATAAAAGAAACAAAATATAATATAAAATAGTTTAAGCAATTTAAAAAAGAAAAACAAATAAATTCCCTCAAATTACCCTCTAATACACTCCACCAAACCACTTTTGAGTCCTGTTGCAACTTCCAAAGGTATAATGTTTCCACAAATTACCATAAATAAAAGTAAAAAATTATATACTTGACAGAAGTGATAAAGGAAACTGAGTACAAAAAGAACCAACATACTTCCATGTGACTTTTTAAGTAACCATCTAATACTAAAACCTCAATACTCCATGAAGGATAAAAAATGATCAAAAACCTGAAACTAATATGTAATATAGGAATAAGCATAAAAATTCCCAGTATTCATGGAAAAGGGAAACTAAACCCCATGAAAATATTTAAATAAAGGTTCCATTTCAAGATAGTTTGAAATACAATATTAAAAATAGGTTTTTCTTTTTAAAATATATAAAATAAAATGTCATTTTATAATCTTTTATTTTTTATATTATTTAAATGAAATAAATAACTTTGAAAACAATTTAATGTTCAAATGATTCATTTTGTAAAACACTAATTTAAAAAAAATTTCTAAACCAATTTTAAAATAAACATTCCAATACATTTTAAGATAAATTTTTTGAATAAGTAAGATAACAATCAAGAAAAAAACAAAAAGGTAATGATTCCAAGGAATTTTAGAGCTAGGAAAGAGCAAGAAGAAGTCATGAAATTTAAAATTCCAAATTATAACGATGTGAGACACAACCTAGGTTCACTAAGGATTATTTATCCTAGAATATATTTCACTAATATCTATTAGAAAAGAAATTAATACATCATTGACATACTGTAAAGTAACCTACTTCACTAGTATATTTAGTATAAAGGGAGACTATCCTTTCTATGTTCACATAACCAATTACTTGAGTTCCCATGAATATTGAAAAATATGACAATGACAATAATTATGTGCAACATCGATGAGCAATTCTATATATTCCATAATCTAATAAAATAAATAAACCACCAATGGTAGATTCAAATAACATGTTAATACCTTTAAAAAAGTTAATTCCAAAAAGTACCCAAGGATTTTTCATTCAAAATTAGTCAAAGGCTTAAACACTTATTTGAAAGGTGCCAAACGATTCTGATAATTTATTTTAGGATTACCTTAAAACCTATTTGAAAACCAAGTTTGAGTATAAAATTTAAAACCCCATAGTTTCCCTCTATCGTTATGCCCATATACACTTGCACTCACATATATAAATTTCTCATTGCACAAATTCACACAATTTTATGTGAATTAGTACATAACTATATATATGTATACTCATGTATATGTTCATAATTTAAGAAGGCATTGTAAACCTAAAACTATTTTCCAAAACAGATTTTTGAAACACTATATCATTACTTGTAATTTTTATTAATACTTGAAAGGCCAAGTAAAATTTAAGGACCAATTTAAAATTCACATTAAATACTCAAACACCTTTTAAAATACCAAAACATATAAGTAAATTACATTCAGGAAATTAATCATACTCTTAGAGTGTAAATTAGTTTCCAAATAATTTTAAAACAAAAATTTTGAAAGAAAATCCCCTTACATTCAACAAAAAAAAGTAAAACTTGGTTTCCCTTCTAAAGATATTTAAAGATACATTTATTATTATCAATAAACACCTAAAATAAGAACTAAATGGGAATGAAATCAAAGGTTTCAGAATTTAATTCCCTAAACATGGGGAAATCTACCTTAAAACAAGAGGAACTCATCACCTTGAGTGAAGTTCTCTATAACAATCCTTAATATGAGTCTAGAAATCCATAGACATCAAAAATCAACAAAATAAAATACACCATCCAGGTTAGGGTTCATCCTTGGTTCATGAAAAATGATGTAAGAGGGAAAAATTTGGAGATACAAGTAAGAGAGGGGAAATTGGATTCTTAAACTTAAATAACTAAACTCAGGTCATGAAGAAACTACTTCAAATTACTATGAGAGGAGTAGTAACTAGTGGATAAGAAAATGACTAGGGGTCATCGGTCGTGATTTTGGTGAATGAGAAAGAGGGAGGGGGAGGATCCTAACCTATGTAAAAAGGAATTGGGGAAATAGAAACACCTCTAAATTCTAAAAGAATTATATTTTATTTTATAACAAGTGTGACATGAAACACCGAGCTTAAATAACCCACAAAATATATTTCTTTAAATTTAATTTCTTTGATAGATTGCGAAACATGCAACCTTAAGTATAAATAAACCATAATATAGTATACTATTATAAACTAGATATTAAATTGTATGGTATGAATAACACTAACTAAATTATAAAAATTATGGTTATCTATTGATTATAAATAAAATAATTATCATTTAAATGAAAAATAAATGTTTTATAAAAAATTGTATTTTTTGAAAAGATATATTAGTCGCACTTTGAAAACATAATTTAAAATTAATATTTATAACTTTTAGAAAATATATTTGATAAAATTAACTTCATTTTTGAAATAATAATAAAAAATTATCTTAGGGTGTTTTTTTTGTATTTTTCCAATTTTTTTTTATTTTTTGATGATTAGTTAAAAATATTCAATTTTAATTAAAAACGTCCTTTTCTTTTAAATTATATATAAATCTAAATTATATTTACAATTGGTTTTAAAATAAAATTAGTTCAATTTTATATCAATTAATCTAATTTAGGTTATTATACTAATTTTCATATTGATTTTTTATATAAAAACATTTTAAACTTTTGAACATTTTCTCTTTGATAACCAAATTTCTTGTCACATCTACAAGATTATTTTTAAATTTTAAATATTCAATTATATTAATAGAATTTTTAAAAATGTATTTAATATTTTTAATTATAATAATTTATACTATCTAATAATTTCTACTTAATTTTAAACCAAAATGAATAGTGAAAATAGTAAAAATTGTTTACCCCGATTAAGGTAAAAATGAATTTATTGGGGGGTTGTTAAACTAAGAAGATAGAGGTTAAAAATGAAAAAAAACTTTTATAAAACCCATTAGATGACCATATTTTTATATTATCTCTTCAAGGTTCGATAATGGTTTGTTTTTAGGCCTCTTTCATGATAAGAACATGGGTATGATTGAATCTTTTCAAATAATTTCATGTGTTCCCCTCAACTCACTTATAAAAGGCCAACCCCTATCATCTATTATTCACACCTTAAAACAATTTTGGTTCTAAAAATACCTACCCAAATCACATTAAAAAATAAAAAAAATTATCTTAGAAGAAGTATTTTTGGAAGAAATCCAACCTATAAAGAATTTTTGTGCAAAACAAAGTAGTTTAACCAAAATGGAGGTAATGTTCTTTAAAGACCGTTTTTATTTTATTTTTTCCTCCACCTACATCAATTATTATTAAATCATGATGATATAACAAAATAACTATATTACAAATAATAATATATTTTTATAATAAGTTCATGACCTAAAACCATCCCCTTCCATCAAATGGGTTATGAAATCATCATTCATGTGTACCACAGACTACCGCCTTGCAAACCGATGTCATTAATTTTTCCATTACCACCTATCAAGGTTGGGTTTCATGATGTATATAAAGTATATATATATATATATTATATTTATAACATAATTATACCTATTAATTCATTATATCATATATATAAATATTTTTCTTTCCAATCCGTAGGGGATATGATAACGTCACAGATGTGTATGGTGGACAACTGCCTCACGTAGCGATGTGATTCGTTTTTCACTAAAATTTAACATGGAAGTTAATAAAGATAAATCAAAAGAATATATGTCATAATTATGGTATTAATAATATTTTTATCATTCTTAAAATATAATATATAATTTTCTTTCTTATATATTTACAAACTGAAATATGATAACAGCGTTCGTGTACGTGTGGACTACTGCTTTCACGAAGTGATTTGACTCTCTTTTCATTACCACATAGCATGGATCATATATATAATAATATTTAAGGAAATAATATGGTATTTTTGATATTATAATAATTATGTAAATATAAAATATTACTTAACTTTTTCTTATAATGATTGTTGAATAATGGAAACGTTACTCATGCATACGTACTGTCTACCATCTCCATGATTGAAATATAATTCATTTCTCAAAATAATATTTCATGATTGGTATTAAAAATATAATTTATGAATAAATATTATAATTATTTAATGATTATTATTATTTATATGATGAAACTATCTAAGATGTACTATAACAACAACTTCCATGACAAAGAATGAATGAGAAAACAAGGAAATTAACACTCAAAATACTGAAAATAATGAAAGATTATTAAAAAATGGGTGACAAGATGTTGTAAATATTAACAAAATTATAGTGTAAGTTAATAATTTTTTAAAAAAACTATATAATATATTGGAGAACATTCAACCAAAAGGAAGCATGAGGTAAGAGACTTCATCTTAATTTCCTTTTATTGAGGCATATTGTAATGTTATGCACCTAATTTATTTTATAGAGTGTACATAATTCCCATTTTAAATGTAATTTCATGAATACTTTATACTTCATGGTATTTTTAATTTCAATTTTAATTATTTCATATAATGGTATTTGACTAGAAAATTTCCAAATGGTAAAGAATTTAATAACTCAATTTCATTATGTTGGGTTATATTACTTCTTCGTTGTCTTTGATATTCTAAGATTATGTGTGAAATGAATATTCATTATATTATGTTTTATTTACTCTTATTTTTTTATAGTATATAATCATAATATATTCATTGATTAATTCTCACTTAAAAAATTTATGATCATTTTAAGGGTTTATTCCATAATCTCATTCTAATTTAGATTATTTATTCATGAATTTTAGTTGAAGGAAATTATTTGACCATTTCCTAATAAAAAAATTAATTTTATTCTCCTCTCAGTTTTAATGATATTTTAAAAGAAATAGAACCATTTTCCTACTTCTTTTTGCCTAAAATAATTGATATTTTTTAAAATAAATTTTAACTTTATTTGTCTCTTTGGTCAGAAATTATTTTTCTTCCAAAAATGTGTTTTTTAAAAATGTTTTCAATTTTTTTAACCTTTTAAAACTGAATTATTAAAGAAAATTTACCCATTATTTATTTTTAGAATTTTTTTCAAAGTAATATTCTTTCCATTTTTACAAATAAGACACTTTTCTAACTTTTTACTATGAAAAAGAAATGTTATTTTTAACTTGTACAACATGTACATAATTACCCACCGATATGACCGTTAATTCTTTAAATATTCATTTATAAGTTTACAAAGTTATTTTTATGGATTTTTTCACCCTAATATTCTGAAATTTCTTAGTTTTTAAAATTAATTTTCAAAGAAAAGTATTTTCAAAATGCTTATATTTTAAAAAGTGATTTTCAAAATGAAAAAGATATTTTCCACAATATTTTTTTTAAAAATTATTTAATGGTATTTCTATTTATCAATGAAAATAAACCTTTATTTTACATATAATCAATTAAGGATATGTTTAATTGATACCATACCTATTCGTCCTATGAGTTATTTATTATTATTTTGATTGAGGATAGTATTGACATTAACTTTCTTGATTCATTTTTTTATTCAATAACTTTACCTTAAATTATTCTCTTTCCTATCACCATTAGACATTAAATTTCCCAAAAAATATCCATATTATTTATCATGGATTTTTTATTTCTTAAATAATATATCATTTATACATATGATGTTCTACATTGAATGTTATTTGTTTTATATAGGAAAATATTGATTAATATATATTCTTTAATCAATATAGATATTTGATGAAAATTTATATTTTTAATGAATTAATTCATTTATTTGATATATGAAGAATTATTTGGACTTGAAAGATACAGGTGGGTCCCAATTATAGATATCCCCTCAATGCATTATTAGTATCATAGGACAAAACAATTGGGTAGACTTTGTTAAATGGATTTTCTACGCATCAGTTTTATAATATCTTGAATATTGATCTTGATGGTAGTGTTATCATGTCTTGGGAAACATGATGTCAAATTGTTAAGATTTTACTTTATTGTAAATTCAGTTATTATTATTAATGATATTTTTTTCTATTATATTTTCTCTAGATGCATTTCATTATTATTTATTGATGAAAAGGAATGTGTTTTTATTTATTTTACTTGCCGTATTGATTATACCTTATCCAATTATGCTAGTCATTTTATTGATTAAATTGATTTTTTTAGTTATTTAACTTTCCATTGATTATTCTAGTTAATTATTTAAATTTAATGAGTGTTTATGTATTAATATTTCTATATTTTTTCATTACTTATTCATTATGCTTCATTCATTCATGATAGATTCCACTGTACTTAACTCTTATTGAGAGTTTGAGCTCACCCTTATTTTTTTCCTTTCCCAGGAATCCTTGAAGTTTTACTTAATTGATAGTATAAGATATTCTAGAAGAAATAATGTTATTCTTGAAAAAAATTGTGTTGTAATTTGTATATTCAAATGTAATGAAAGACTCATGTATGTATCTGGTTTACGAAGACTAATAAATTATTGAGTACATTTGGATGCGATTCCTTGTATCTTATGCCAATATAATATATAAAACACCAGATATAGGCTACTAGGGTCAGTTTCAATATAGTTGGTATCATAAAATGTTTAGTACAAACCTTGTGAACTATATTAATGAAAATATTTATCATGGAACATAACCTTACTATAGAATTTTAGGATAAGTATATAAGAACATCCTAAAGTTTTGGTAAGGTAGAGAATATGTGGTTTTTCCAAGACATACATCCCTATTTAGATACTTTTAATGGATGTGGTTATGGAAAATATGTACCTATGGTTAATAACTCAAAGGGCACATTTTATTTGACTCGATCATTACTTAGTGCATTATAATGAGCCTTACTATGCACCTGGTTTGACTCTCATTGTAGATATGATTAGGATAATTAACATTTTTTACAAATAATTATGAGGGATTTGAATATGTGATGAAAATGAATGACCTAGGTTAAACCTAAGGTGTTTTATATTAAAAAATTCTCTCATGATTTAAACATTATATAAATGATTATATGTTTTTCCCACTATGAGTATTGTTGCTCATAGTGTACTCTTTGGTTTTAGTTAATGTATAAAACCTGAAGGAATCATGTTAACATTGAATATGATAGAAAATATGGTGACTATGAGCAACCAAGTGGAATTATTCTAGAAGTGAAATATACCATGATTATGCATAATCATTTATCTCAAAATATGATTAATGACCTATACCTTAACTATCTATTAGACTCACCAAATAAGAGAAGGATATAGTATTCTATGAGCTTGAGTGGTGGAGAATATGGAAAAAAGATGGCTCAATTTTAATCTTGTTAGAAATGTGGAAAGAGACACCCAAAAAATGTCTCAATGGAATTAGAAAATGATTTATGTGTGGAAAGGAAGGGTATATAACAAGGAATTACTGAGGAAAAATTAGGACAATGATGGAAGTAAATATATCTCATCCTAGGGATATATTTATAGTTTATTTTCTAAAATTTGGAGAACCTAGGAATTATGTAAGTCAATGACTTCTTCTAAAGGATAAACCCTAGACCAAGGAAGGTTCTCTATGGAAATAAAACAGTTGAAGTATTTATTTATTTGTATTTAAGAATTAAATTGTAGAAGTATTTTTTTACAAATGATATTTTGGTAATAATAATTATGAAACCTATAAGGATTGTGTTAAATTTTATAATCATATGTGTCTTTATTAAAAACAATTGTTATGGATACCATCACGGGTTTATGAGTTTAAGATTGATCATAAGTTCAATGTCTTAAAAACCCTTTTTTAGTTTTTATGTGATGATATTACACTAAGATTAAGGATATTTTAGGAGAAATTTATAGAAATACAACCCATTGGTTTAGTATATGTTTTTGTGAAAACTTTATTTGAGTAATAACACCTTTACATTTTATAGATATAAGTTTAGAGGTATTGATATCCTTTGAGGTTAATATGACCATCAATAAAATTGAAATAATAGTTAAATAGAATCAATAGACTTTTTGAAACAGGGGGATTTTTTGAAAATATTAGTAAAAGAGGTTATTTAATGATTGTTTTTTAAGGATGTCCATCATATTTTTTTAAACATTATAGGAATTAACTTAATATAGTTTCAAAAAAGGACAGCCAACGGTTTAGGGGACAACCCAACAAATCTGATAAGGCTGTGAGGCTTGAACCCATAACCGAAGGATGACATGGGTTTAATGCCTACCACTGGCCTATGTGATGTTATAGTTATTATTTTATTGATTTTAGTTAAATGATTTGAAAAATAAATATTAATGATGAACGAGTGGTTTTACTTTTTTGGTTTAGAGACTAATGTATTATATTAAATATCTTGTTCTGAACATATTGGTTTTGGAAAATAGTTAGACATATACTAAAAGACTTGTCACTCTTTTATGGTCCTTAAAATCCATTAAAAGTTAATTTTAGTGCTTTAGGAATAAAAAATTCATTTCTGGATATTCATTTCCTAGAGTAAGGGTTGAATTATAAATTGATCGAAGCATAACCAAAGGATGAAATTGTGCTTATAAAATAGAAACATATCAAGTAAATATATTTCATTATATTCATAGATAGTAAAATAATTCTTCAACTTTAGAAAAATGACCTCAAAAAAATGAAATCCAATTATCATCATATATGATGAATCATATAGTCTTTTAAATCATCACATATTTTTTTGGGCCATTAACTTTCCATTGACCATTCACTTTCTTGTGATCAATAACCTTAATCACCCTCGATAATTATTTACAATTTTATTCTTTTTCCATTTATTAATTTTACACAAATTTTTTTCTAATTGGAAACATAGTTATGTGTTATTCCACATGACCATTATACTTTTATTTCTTTATTATTAAGAGGATATTTCATTAACCCTTCTACGATGTTTGTTTTTCAACAATGGTATTTCCGAATGTCAAACCCTTGATTACCGAGATCAAGTTAAATTGTGAGAACATAATTTATTTAATATAGGGAGAATGTGATTCCCTAAAATTATATAATAAAATCATTTTGTTAGATAACGTATGTGACATGAAACCCTGATCTTAAATAACCCAAAAAGTATAATTCTTTAAATTTAATCTCTTCCATAATTTATAGAACACGCAAACCTGAGTCTAAATGAAACGTTATATAGTATCCCATTATAACCTAGCTATTAAATTGCTGGGTATGAATTATAATAAATAAATTATAAAAATTTTGTTTACCTATTTATTATAAATAAAATAAGAACCATTTAAAATAAAAAATAAATGTTTTGGAAAAAATAGTATTTTTCTAAAAGAAAAATAGTCACTCTTTTGATACACAATTTAAAATTAAATTTTACCACTTTTAGAAATTTTATTTTATATAATTAAATTTATTTTTTAAATCTGGACTTCAAAATTATTTTAGGGTGCATTTTTGGTATTTTTATGAAAAGTTTCATATTTTGATGAATAGTGAAAAATAATAATTTTTAATTGAAAACTACCTTTTAGTTTAAATTATTTAAAAAATTAAATTATATTTTTAATTGGTTTTAAAGTATTTTTATAATTTTATATTAATTAGTCTAATTTAGGTCATTTTAATAATGTTCATATTGAATTTTGATATAAAAACATTGTAGGATTTTGAGCATTTTTGCTTCACAACCCCGCTTTCTCATCACTTATGTGGGATTTATTTTAAATTAAATTATTCCACTTGTTTTTGAAAAATTTATTCCATATTTATAATCATAAAAATTTATATTATATAATAAAGAAAAATTTAATTTTTGGCCAAAATGAATAGTTAAAATGGTAAAAATTATTTATCATGGTTAAGGTAAAAATGGATTTACCTGGTGGTTAAAATAAGAATATAAGGGTTAAAAATGACCTAGAAACTTGTCCAAATTTTTTTTATAGCCATATATCTAGATTATATCTTTTAGGTTTGATAATGGCCCATTTTTTAGGCTTTTACATGCTAAAAATGTGGGTATGATTGAATCTTTTCAAAAAATTTGAAGTGCGCCACTCACCTAACTTATAAAAGGCCATCCAATCTTCTCTATTATTCACAAATTTCAGACCCCTTTTGTTCCAAAAGTAATTTATAAAATCATATCCCATATTACATACCCTAATCCTAGAAGCCTTATTTTTGGTTGAAATCTGGCATGGGAAGGCTTTTGGTGCAAACCTAAGGAGTTTACCCGAATAAGAGGTAACATTATTTAATGAGTTGTATTACTTTATTTCTTCCTCCAACTCCATAAATTCTTATTAAAAAATGATGATATAAAAAATTAAACATATTAAATATATTGATATGTTGTTATAATAATGTAACAATCATCAACTATCACCACTTTCATCAAATGGTTTACAAAATCGTCATTCAGGTATAGGGAGGACTACTGCCTAATGAACTAATGTCATACATTTTTCCATTTACACCCTCACGATTGGATGTGATGATGGATATAAAGTATATATATATATATATAATATTTATAACATAATTCAACTTCTAGATTCATTATATCATATATACCATTTTTAATTTTCATTCTATAGGGGATACAAAAATGTCATTCGTGTGTATGAAAGACTACTTCCTCGCAAAGCGATGTGATTTGTTTATCAATAATGTTTCACATAGAAGGTAATAAGGATAAAGTTAATAAATATATGAAATAATTATGATATTAATGAAATATTTGTCATTATAAAAATATAATATATCAGTTTCTTTATAACCTTTTCACTAACTGAAATATGATAACAATGTTTGTGTACGCGTGGACTACCACCTTCACAAAGCGATGTGATGCTCTTTTCATCACCATATCACATGAATGATATATATAATTATAAATAAATAAATAATATTCTATTTAGGATATGATGATAATTATTTAAAGATAAAATATTACTTTCTTCTTTTCTATAATTATCTTTAAAAAATGAAAACGTTAATCAATCATATGTACGACCTACCACCTCCATGATTATAACATATTTTATTTCTTAAAACTATAGTTCATGATTGGTATTAAAAATATAATTGATGTATAAATATTATAATTATGTCATGATTATTATTCTATTGATAATGAAACTATATAACATTCACATGAACAATAACTTTCTTTCCAAAGAACAAATGAGAAAACAAGGCAATTAACACCCGAAACGATGAAAATAATGAAATATTATGAACAAAAAGTTAATAATATGTTGTAATTGTTAATATGGTTCTAGTGTGTGTTAATAAATTTTTTAAAACCATTATACAGGAGTCTAAATCACATTGAACCAAAATTACATGTGAGGTAAGGGAATTCATCTCAATTTCCTTTCATTATGGAATATTGTAATGCTATGCACCTAATTTATTTTATATGGTATATATTATGCCCCTTTTATATGTAATATCATGAATCCTTCATAATTATTGGTATTTGAGTTTTAATTTTAATTATTTAATCTAAGGTTATTTGACTATAAAATTACAAAGTGGTAAAGAATTTCATAACTGAATTTGATTTCATTGGGTCATATTACTTCTTCGTCATCTTTGAAATTCTAATATTATGTGTGATACTACTCATTATTATATCATGTTGTATATAAAATTGTTTGATGTGGATTTATAGTTGATGAACTTAATTAATTCATTGATCAATTATTACTTTAACATTATGATCATTGTAAGTGAAGTTCAAAAGGATCGAAAAACAACTGAGAAGGAGGGATTGAATCAGTTGTTCACTTTTATAAGTTTCAAAACTTTTATAAAATTAACCCCAAAAACCTGTTAAGATTAATTTTCTTATCAATTATTATTAAATAATCATATATGAAAATATTAAAGAAGAAATTAAATCACCAATGATTTACAACGTTCGACCTTTGTGTGAGAACCTACATCCTTGCCATAGCCACTCTCATGGGTCTATGGAAATTTACTATTATGAAGAAGTTAATAAAAATTGTATAAAATCCCATTATACACCTTCTATCTCTCAATATAAATTATTATAAAAAATCCCATAGTTTATAAAGAGTCTTTCAAAACAGTTGATCCAAAGAAAATATAGAAATATTTGTTTAATTTGATCCACAAAAGTTCTGAGGTATGATGTCCCTGAGTTCGATGGCCTTCAGTAAGATAAACCCTGTCTGACTAAATCAGTCCGATCAACTTAATATGTTTATCCCTTGGTCAATCTAAACTTCTCAACATCTTCTAAAATAACTCTATTCTATAATTTTCAATCCGATTGACTGAATTCGATGCATTGAGTATCAAGATATAAAAACTAAAGCTGTGCTCAAATTATTAATATGATCTTCTTCAATCTGATTGAAAAAATATTCAGTAGTCTTAACTTCTTTTCAGATATCATTTCAGAAAGAAAAACTTGTCAATAAATATTTATCACTTCACCTTTTCTGCACTCATAAAAAGTTACAAAATTCTAATAAACTTTGTTTCTATTTAAAGGTGACTCAGAATTGAAAAGGAGAGAACTTGAAAAACATTTCTCACTTACCCAAGTTTTAAAACTCTAAAATCTATTTCATTTAAAATTTAACTTTTAATTTCTCAAACCTTCTTAATATTTCTCATAGACCAGTCTTCTCAAACATACTAAATTTTTATAGTCCCGTTAACGTTTTCAACTCCAGTTTGATTATCTTGCTCAGCTTCAGTCTGTTTATCTTGTCAACTTTAGTCTAATTATCTTTCTCAGATTCAGAATGATTATCTTGATCATCTTATGTATGATTATCTTTCTCAGATTCAATATGATTATCTTTCTTTTATTCAGTATTATTATCTTCATCATATTCATTACGATGAAACTTCTTCAAATCACTATGATCTGGTTATCTCCCTCTTCTTATTAAAATTTGAATATATTCAGCTCATTATGATCTGGTTATCCTCTTCAGAGTTAGTCTGATTAAATTTCCTTCTCAGAGTGAGTTCAATCACATATCTTTCTCAAGGTGAGTCCAACAATCTTTCTTTGTAAGTGTCTGTTTTACAGAACCCTCATAAAGATCGAATTATCATTATGATGGAATTATCATTATGATGGAATTATCGACTTTGAATCTTTGAAAACAATCAAACCTTATCATCTAAACCATTCTGACTTCTGACAACTTATATATCCAGTACTTATGATCTAATCTTCTATGTTTGGGTTTCTATACTTAATACAAAATTTATGATTCATTTCATTTATTCAATAACTTTCATCATGAAATTTATCATGATTTATATGAACTTTTAGAACTAAAAAAATCATCTAAATTGGGTTTGAAAGTATGAATTTTTTTTAACCCCTGACAATTTTATCTTTATTAAACCTCTTAATAAACATTATGACATTATTTCTTAGGAACTTATGATCTTTTAACTAACACTCATTCGAAAGAATCTTTAACTTCATGTCGATGGATCTGATATTTCTTTTTCATCTAATCAACAACTTTATCTTTCTAACTGCTTCTATTTCTAGTGATTCTCAATCTGAAAACCAGATTTTTGAAACTTATGTTTGGGAAACAACATTCTTAATGATATAAATTTTATATACCTTTTTTGGATCCAACAACTTCTAGATTTCTTAAAAAACTCATTCCAATGGAATGAGTCTGATTATAAATAACAAAAACATTCTTATAAAAAACTTTAGTTGTCCACAAATATAAAAATATTTTTTAAAAAAATTATCACCAAGGTTCTTCAATCTCCCCTTTAGATTTCTTGACAAACTTCATTGAAATTTTTTCAAATTATCAAAATAAATTCACAAATAAAATTCTTAAAGAAAACTCAAGGTTTTAAAATTTTATAAAAAAATAGACTCTGAAAATAGTGTCATGGCACCACACTATTGGATAAAGTAATATTTTTGAATTAATTCCATCTCTCAGTGATAAGAAAATTTTGTGTCCATATGAAGATAAACTCCCCCTCACTTTTATCTTTTCCTCTCACATTTATTTTTCTCTCCCCCATTTTATGATAACCACAACTTCATATTCATAAAAGAAATATTGTAAACACTTCTTAAAAAAGTATGAAGTTTTTACTTTATCTCCCCTTTTTCAACATAATCCAAAACATGGGGGGGGTTCTTCCTTATGAGATTTAAGAAGTAATTAGAGGAGGCTGAACATGAATTTGCAGCCTCAACTCAACAAACCTTTCTTTTGACACTTCCTTTGTAAAGATATCATGACTTTGAAACTTTATTGAGATATATTATAGTAAAAAATCTCCAACAGTAACTTTATATTTTATAAAGTGAAACTTTATATGAATGTGTTTTGATCGTGAATTTTGGAAATTATTTTTAAAAATATTAATTACCCTATGATTATCACAAAGTTTCTTCAATGGTTTAGAAACATTTACTTTTAAATCTTCTAGTTGAACTTTCATATCCAACATCTCAGTACAAGCCTGAAAAGACACAACATATTCTGATTTCTCTATTCTTAATGTTACTGAAATTTGTTTCTTAGTATTCGAACTTACACAACATTCACCCAAGAAAAATTTTCCTCTCGAGGTTGATTTTCTGTCAATAAAATCTTCATCCCATTTGGTATCAGCATAACTCTGAAAATTCATCTCGAAATTTATTTTGTATAACAACCCATGTGAAGTTTTTCCTTTGAAATATCTCCAATTTCTATTTGCTTCCAACATATGTGATTATTTCAGATTACTTTGATACCTAGCACATAATGTAACAACAAAAACAATATCATGAATTGAGGATATAAGGTAAAATATGCTTCCTATCAGCTTCCAAAAGTCTTTCTGATTCACACTTTTTTCGGACATATCTTTATTCAAATTTGTGCTCATGAATATTGGAGTAGAAATATATTTGGGTTTTCCATACCAAAATTCTTTAATAATTACCTATAATACTGTTTATGAGATAATAAAATGGAATTTTGTTTTTTTTGAACTTTTAGTATAAGAAATAAAGTTAATTCTCCCAATATTTACATTTCAAAATTCTTCTTTATTTCCTCATAAAACTATTTAAAAACTTTTTCTTCCTCCCTAGAAAAATATATATCATCCAGATAAACAATTACAATTAGAGTTTCAGAGTCAAAAAATTTCACATATAAGTTACTGTCAACTTTTCATTTAGAAAATTCAAAATTATTAAACAATTGTTAAGATTTTCAAACCAATCATGTTAAGTTTGTTTCAACCCATAAAAATATTTCTTCGATTTACAAACTTTGTTTTTGTCCTTATCAAGTAGAAACCCACAAGGATGTTCAATGTAAACTTATTCATCAATATCACCATATATGAAAGATAAATTTACATAAATATTATACAATTTGTAATTTTGATGTGTGGACATAGATTAAAAAATTCTAATAGTTTCTAATATTGAAACAGGGGAAAAATTTTCTTGAAAACACACACCTTCTACTTGTGTATAACCTTTATAAACAAGTATTTATTTTTTTCTTGAAAGTTCTCTATGATCATTCAATTTGTTTTTATAAACCCACTATGTTTGGGTAAAATTTTTATTTTCTGGTCATGAAACAAGTTCCCATGTTTTATTTTTCTCAATCTGATCCATCTCTTCATTTTCAGAATCCACCCATTCTTTGTGTTGAAAAGATTTTGAAACTGATTTTGGTTCAACTCTTGAGATAAGTGAAGTCTGATTTTCTAATATCAACTTTATTATAATATGAACTGGAGCTTGATGATTTACAATAATGTTTTTAGACTCAACATGTTTATGTAAGGTAGGAAATTTCAAAGTTTCTCTCACAGCTTCAATTTCTTCATCACATGATTCATCTAAATCTTGATAAGTATGTTTTGAATTACTTTATCTATTGTTGGAAATCTTTGGTTTATCCTCCTCAGCATCATCACAAACTTCTATTAATGAATTTTTACTTTCAAATAATTTCACATAATATGAGTCCACCAACATTTTTAAACATTTTTTCCAACATTTGTAGCTTCTTCCAATGGGTGAATTACCCATAAAATTTCCTTCCTCAACTTTCTCATCAAACTTTCCCAGATCTGGATTTTTTATGTTAAGTAAACATAGACATCCAAAAACATTAAAGTACTTCAATGTTGGTTTTTTGTTATACCACATTTCATAATAAGTCAAGTTGATTTTAGGTCTCAACAAAATTTTTTTATGGACATGTATAGTAGTACTAATGTATTATCTCCAATAGAAATTTGAAAGTTTGTATTATGGTTACATAATTTTTTCTATTTCTAATGAACTTATATTATTTCTTTATACTACCCCATTATATTATGAAGTATAGGGAGAACTATACTGATGTTTGATACCATTTTTTCTTAGATAATTTTCAAAAGTATTACCTGGGAATTCGGTGCCATTATTTGTTGCCAACTTATTTATATAAGCCCACATTTATTTCTCAACTTCTTTTCTGAAAAAACATAAAAATTTCCATAGCCTCCAGCTTGTGTTTCATAAACATGAAATTTTTTATCTGAGTGAAATCATCAATAAAAGTGATAAAGTATAAATCTCATTTTTTCTATTGATGTATCATCAACCCACATAAGTCATAATGAATAAGTTCAAGAGGTCTGGTAGACTGAATCTCAACTCTCATATGAATTTTTCTAGTCATCTTACCTTTCTGTCAAGTAATAAAAACATAATCATCTCTTCTTTTAAATTATTAAAAATAAAATATGACATCAACATTAGAATTTTTTTCATGTTTTTCTACCTAAGGTGGCCAAGTCTTCGATGCCATAATTTATTCTAATCTTCAGCACTTAATTAATAGGAGTTTTCAAATTATTCTATTTGGAAGATATTCCCACTAGTTCTTTCTCATTTTGAAATTAGTTTTCAATATTTCACACTTTTGATAAGACAATAATATTTTCTAAATATAACTTATTTTACTTTATCATAAAGTTTACTTACACTAAGTTAGTTGTGTTTTATCCCAAAAGAAAATTAAACTTTTTTAGATTTATACTTTCCTACTTCAATCTTATATATTCTGATTCTTCTGTTTTTTAAGGAACTATCATTCCCAAAGGCAAAAAAACCTCCATAATTATTTTCAACATGTTTAAAATTTTTTAAATCACCTTTCATGTGTGAAGAACAACCACAATCAATTATACATGGATTTTTCTTTTTTACTTCCTTTCAAAGGTTTCTTAACAAAAAAATATATTTCCTTATATTTCTTATTTTTAGAATATTTTTGTTTCATACCATAAGAAACTTGTTTTGGAAGGAGTTTAATACATCTTTAAACAATATGAATAGCCTCATAACATATTCCAAAAACTTCTTCTATATATTCAAATTGATTTTTTGTTGGAAGGTTTATAACATCTAGAGATTTTTCTTTTCTAACTACCTATGGGTTATGAATGTTACCTATCCTTATTCCAATATTGCTTTTACTTTTTTCAAACCTTCTTCAAGTAAGTGAAAAGTTGTTCCAACAATTATAATCCCTATTACCATATATTCCACAACACCATAACTAGCCATCAAATCTAGATTTCTTATTTAAGTACGATCTTTATCTGTGGGAACTTTATTGAGGTTGATAACTTCTTCCTACTTTAATAATCTCTAGGTGTAGACCATATTTTATCCTGAGTGGGTTATCATATTTTATAGATAAAATAGGTTTATAACACCCTTTTTCCACCATATATTTCAAAATAACTTTTCTAGAACCTAAAATGTTAGAAAAATCAGATAAAATATTTTTTTGGTGGGTGAAAATTTTACTAGATTTTTGATTTGTGCTTTCTCATCAACATTAAAAGCATCATATTTTAATTATGAAGCTTTCTTGATGTTTTAATTTATCTTACTCAATGTACTTTCAAAGTAAATACATTTTTAATGAAACTTGTTAACTTACCCTTCCTTAGATGACACATTTTTACTAATATCTTCAACCATATTTATTTGTTAAAAAATTCTATGTTTGTAACTTAAGATACCCTAAATGTATGATTACTTCTACATGATGACATATTTTCTTCCTTTAGAAACTTCTTCATAGTCTTTCTTCATTACTCTAATTTATTTCTTGAGGTTTTTTCTTTGCCCAAGACATGCGAAAAATTCTATTATGATATAATACTCTCTATAAGATTCTTCACCTCCTTATTCTTCATTATTTAAGGAGTGTTAAAATTTCTCTGATTTTACAATGAATTTTATAATCTTTTATAAAATTTCATCTTTTGAGTTATTTTTTTCATTTGAGTCTGATTCAAATTTCTTACTCATCATTCTCCTTTTGTCTCTAATGAACTTCGTTTTATATTTGTTGGAATAATTATCTTCTTTAGAAATTTTGTTCCACTTATTCCATAAATGTTTTTCATTATAATCATCTCATTATTCTAAAATTTTATTCCTAGGGAAATTCATATCAAATTGTCTTATTCCTCCGCACTCAAAATATTTGGTAGGAAGTTTACCTCCATACTTTCCTCTTCCAATTATATAGTTCTTGGATATAAGAGGAATGATTTTTCCTTAAAATCATCATCTTATTTATCTTTGAAGTTAAAATAATCAACATCTCCAAAATCTTGAATTTTAGTTTTTATCATGGATTCAAAATCCATTTCATCTTTCATCTTTATGTTAAACATTGGATATTTCCTCATTTAATAAGAAATAAGAAATTAGTGAAATTTAATAAGAGATAAAGCATACTTATCTTCTAAATATGAAATTTTATAATCAAACAAGTTCTAAAAGTTTCTCATAAGTTTTTTCAAAATTTTACAATCTTCCAAGATATCAAATAATCCTATAATGTTTCAAAAAATTTCATTTAATTTTCTAAAATATTCATAAATAGTTTCTTCATCTATCATTATTACATGTTCATACTTACTACACCATATTTTTATCTTTGTTTCCTTTACTTTAGTATTCCCTTAAAAAATACTTTCTTACTTGTCCCACATATTATTTGAAGTTTTGATACCCACCACCTTCATATACACATTTTTTGATTAGGAAATAAAGACATAATTTCTAGAATTTCCATCAAATTATTTGTTTCTCTTATCAGAAAGTATAATAATATTATCTTTCTTAATAGGTGGAAAACCAATTGTAGCAACATCAATAACTTCTAGGATAAGATATAAGAGATAAGGAATCATCCTATTTTTCATCCATGATAATTTTTTCTATCAAATGTATGAATCTTAATACAATTGAGAAAATTTATATTATCCATGATAAGGATTCAACCAAGGAACCTTCCCTCTGATACTAAATGAAGTTCCAAAGGATCTAAAAACAATTGATAAGGGGGATAAATTAGTTGTTCACTTTTATGAGTTTCAAAACTTTTAGAAACATAACTCATGAGACCTGCTAATATTAATTTCTTAATAATATTTTTGTAAATACTCATGTATGAAAAATTATGAAAGAAATTAAAGCACACAATATTTACAAAAGTATATAAAATTAATCCTTTGGTAATAAATTAGTTATAAATGAAAGTAAATACTATTTCAGAATAAAGAAATTCTTTTTCTAAGAAAACTAATTTTCTACGTGCAAACACCATTTTATCTAAAAAAATTAAACAAATCAATTTATATTAATTTTTTTAGTAAAATTTATATATATTATATATTCAAAAAATATTTTTTTATACTCATCTAATTTATTTTTTAGATATAATACAAGAATAGAACCAATTTTATGAATAAAAATATGTATTTTTCTAAAAGGTAATTTTATTGCCTTTTAATGGGGAATGAATTTAAAATAGGATTTTTAAAACTTTTATGATTTTTATTTGGATAATTAAACTTTATTTTTGTAATTTTAATATCAAAATTTACTTTGGGTGAATTTTTAGAATTTTTTTGTGAAGTTTCCTTTTTTCGATGAATAGTGAAAAACACTAAATTTTATTTCAAAACTATTTTTTTGTCTAGTTCATTTATAAAGTTAAATTATATTTTTAATTAGATTTAAATTTTAATTATATAAAATTTAAATCCATTAATCCAATTTAGATCATTTTATTCAATTTTTCATTGAAATTGGATATAAAAATTTTTAAACTTTTGAACATTTTTACTTTAAAGACCTGCTTTGTCATCCCATTTACAAGATTAAATTTAAATTAATTTACACCAGTTATGTGTTTGGAATTTGTAAAAATGGATTAAATATTTTGAATAATCATAATTTATATTTTGTTATAAGTTAAACTTATTTTTTGACCAAAAGTTTAGTGAAAGTGACTGAGTTTAATTACAGCGATTAAGAGAAAAAATATCTTAACAGAGGACTAAACAATATACTTGAGGCCCAAAATGATGTATAAACTTGTCCAAAATCCATTTTATGTTAATATTTCAACCATATCCAACATTTTCTCAAATTTAGACCATTATTAAATCCACTTTACATGGGAAAACATGGGTGGAATTTCATTTTCAAAAATTTACAAGAGTTCCACTCCTCCATTATAAAAATGCATTCAACCCTACCACTTATTCACACCTATCAAGCCATTTGTCTCATAAAATATATACAAAAATTACATTAAAAAATCTTCAGATTCATTCTATAATCCTCCCTTTTGGCATAAATCCATAAAATTAATCCCTTTTGTGCCAACCAAAAGGAGTTACCCAAAGAATAGGTAATATCCTTTCTCAAGATCTTTTGTTTTATTTTCATTTCCACCCCCTCAAATATTATTATTAAATGATTATATAATAAAATATATATCCTAAATATACTGAAATTTTTTTATTATAATGGTTACGACTACACTTACACACACTTCCATCTAATGGGTAATGAACTTACCATTCTTGTGTACGGAGAACTACATCCTCACGAAACAATGTTGTTCGCCTTTCCTTTACCACCTCTCATGGTTGGTAATTATGATGGAAACTATGTTTTAAATGATATTTATTATATTTATGATGTATTTATTCTTTGGGAATTTTTATATAACACATAATTTCATTATTTCTATTTTTTTTAAAATATGATAACTTAGTTTGCCTTGGAAAAAAAATATAACTTCATTTGTGGACGTGTGGACTATCGCCTCCTCAAAGCAATGTGAGTCATTCACACTTTACATGGAATATATTAAGTATGGGTTTAGTAAACATATATTATAAATATAAAAGAATAATTTTTCTATAATTTTAGTATTTACATATATAAATATTACATATATTTTATTTACTCTATTTCTTTCAATATGAGAGGAAAACAGAAACAACGTTCACGTGTATGTACAACCTACCATCTCAATGAACGATTTATTCCATTACATATTTGAATATTTTAATTATTATTAAAAATACTTATATAATTAATATATATTATATTTATATCATGTTTTACAATCTATAAATAATTAAATCATGATCTAATTAAGAGGATTAATAATAACAAGTCAAAACGCGTACAAAAAACAAAGAGGATATTTCTCAAAACGTAACATTAACATGGAATTGTTAATAAACAGGTAGTATAAAGTCATAATAAAATAATATATGGTATTATATAGATAATAATAGGGGTTTTTGGTATATTAATAACAAACTTATATTTATTATACATGAGTTTTGACCGTGTATGGATAAAGTAAATACTTAAGGTAATGGCTTTCTCATCACACTTTTTATATCCATGAGATATATGCCTTATTCACCCCTTATTTCTTTTTTGTGGTTTATATAATTACCATGAATGTATTATATTATTATTATAATTAAATTTATGGTTATATATATATATATATCCATTTTATGATCTTTCATTCATGGATTTTAGGGTTCAAAAGTTACCAAATCAGTAAAGTGATTATTATCTCAAGTTGCCTTATTTTAGATATATGCCATGTTATACACCTATATTTTTATATAGGGTGTATATAATTACATTTGGCAGGTTATATCATGAAAATAATTATTTCATGATATTTTAAGATTTATTTAATATTATTATATCATGTTGAATATTAGTCAAAGTTACCAAAGTTGTAATAGTTTATTGATACAATCTCATCATTTATCGAAATTGTTTATGATTATGCTTCCATTGATGAAATATTATGATCCATCTCTGAAGAACACTTATTAATTTTATTCTCCTCTTTTTATTAAGGATATAGTCATGTATTAATACCATTTTCCACTCTTTGGTACTTAAGATAATTAAGAAAGTGTTTTTAAGAAAATATGTCGTTAGCTCTCTCTTCGGTCAGAAATTTCTGTTCTTTACAAACTATGTTTCTAGAAAATGTTTTCAAAAACATTTTATGTTAAAAAGTTGTTTTAAATGTTTTCAACACCCTTTTATATTTTTTTGAGGAATTTATTTTTCAAAATATTTTCAAGATTCATTTATAAGTTTTCTTGGAAAGGGGTTCCAAAATGATTTCAAGCCTTATTTTTAAGTTTTCAAAGTATTTTCAGAGAAAAAGGTTTCCAAAATGCATTCAATATTTATTTATTAGTTTTATAGGTGTTTTAAAATAAAACTGTTTTCAAAATATTTTCAATATTCATTTATAAGTTTTCAAATCTATTTTAAATGAAAAAGGTTTTCAAAATGTTTTATGTTTTAAAAAGAATTTTTCAAAGTAGAAAAGATATTTTACTCAAGAAATGGTTTAAATTGAATTGAAAATCCTTCTTTATAAGAATTTTTTTTTGAAATGGATTTATGAAAAAGTATTTTCAAAGAAAAGCTATTTTTCTTAAGAAATGTTCCATGTGATCTTTGAAAATCCTTATTCATCTAATATGACATAATTTGTTATAGTTTATGATTTAATGGGGATATGATCCAAGAATACCATTAATATTATTTCTTGAATGGTTTATTTTATCATGGAATGATATTTTTGGCACCTGTATCTCTTCCACAATTTATATGCTTTTGAAACATGCTTCTCTTATCAGGTTATGCTTTGATGAAACAATTATGACACCTATATCATTTTCATTGACAATGATATGATGAAATTTTTATGATGCCCATTTTATTTGATAAGTTATGATATGGAGTTTATGAAACCCATTTATTTTTATGGCTAATGATGTGATGAAATATTTATTATCTTATAGAACATATATTTATGATTTTATTATGTGATCGGGGAGACCTATATCACCCTCCAATTCATTGGGTAAATATTTATATCTCATGAGATAATTATGGTAACCTAGTTGATGAGATTGATCTTTAATGGGAAACTAGTGTGTCCCGATCCACTATGGGAAGATGGTGAAACCCAATCCACTATGGGAAGATAGAGAAACCTGATCCACTATGGGAATATGCAGAAACCTGATCCCTTATAAGTAAAGGACTATGATTGGGGATGGTGGTGTGTGTAACCCAATAGGTTTATTCCCCATTAAGTGCCCTAATAAGTTTTGGTAATGATCCTTGAATTTTAGGGAATGATATTTATGCATAAACCAGATTACATGCTCACAATTCTATGTGTGGACCTTTTTTCATGTACATAAGTTTATGAGAGGGCCTAATTTAATGTGATTAACTAAATAAGTGAACCTGTTTCTATTTAAACATGCTCACACGGTTATAATCTGATGTTTATTCTACAAGTATATGTATTATGCCTATGCTATGATGTCATTACTTATTCTCTTTGACTTCCTTATGATTCATGTCTTATGAAACTCCAATATTTATGCCATGACTCTTGATTATGATCTTTGATATGTAGGGTATGATATTCTAATGTTATTATCATGTTATCATACTTTTATGCTCATTTTTATGCTTATATATCTCCCTTTTTTTATCCATATTGATCATCTAAGCTCACCCCTTTCTGAATTTTTCCTTTTCCCTAGTTACGAAGAAAGGTTTTTAAGTATGATTAATAAAGGGAAATATATTTACATAGGTTTTAAAGATCTTTCACTAAATTAGAAGAATGTATTCCAATTTTCTAATGACACTAAACTATTACGTTCCTCATACATGTAGTTTTTTTAATGTTATGAATATTCATCTAAAATGATGTAATATCCATGTATGTTAATCAAGGGTTTATATAGTTTGTATCAAAGGAAATGTTTAGTCAACCATTAGTAACTTGGATACAAAAACATTAGTTAGATACCTAGGGATATTTATACGGATATGTATAGGGTTGTCTGTATGGATAATTATAAGGATGAGTTAATTTTTAGGAAAATTCCATAGAATTTTGGTAAAGGATAGAGTGAGCGGTTTCCTAGAAATAAATAGCTATTCAGATATTAAAAGTAGATGTGGATCTAGAAAAAATTTACATAGTGGTAACAACCTGAAAAACACTGTATTGATATAGACTCGATCAAGAACTGGTGTATGAAAACAAGCCTTACTACACACCTAGTTTGATACTCATGGGGGATATGATTGGAGAATTAATAAACTTTTTATGAACCATTATAAAATATTTAAATAGAATATGGATAAAATAAACTCAGATAAACATAAGGTGTAATAGATTAAATAAGTATGTGTCATGATTTAGGCACCATATAAGTAATTTTTCTTCATTATGTGGCTTTCAATTATGATAAATCTTTCTCACATTATGATTTCTTTTTTTAGTTAACAATATGAGATATAAGGAACTAGGTTAATATTGAATGTTTTAGATGTGGAAAGTATGGGCATGATGAAAATTTATTTTCTAAGTGGAAATATCATGAAGAGAATCTGGAAGGTCCATGAGTATTGGTTATACTACTGAAGACAAAGAGACCATGAATGACATGTGAAAGGTATGGGATGTTTTAACAATATTATTTACATTAAACATAGAAAACATGATTAAATTTTTGTTGAGGAACCTTAAGAAAATATTTATAATTAAAATTCTAGAAAATGGGTATTAAGTAATATGATGACGAATCCTAAGAAATTGTTTAAGAATAATGTTGGATGAAAGAAGAATTTATGTTTGGGAATTTAAATATTACGTTATATGAATCATGAAATATATATGTATTTTTAGTATAAGTTTTTCATAAAGGATTTAAAAGGATATGTTAAATGGTGCTAATGACATTGAAAAGTGATTTAATGGAAAGGTGAAATTTTGATTATGTGAAGGTAACCTTTAATGTGTAGAGAAAATTATGTTTATCTTGGATAAAGAGATGTTTGATTTGGATAAAGTTAATTTGATAATATCAATGACCTTAGAAATGATTAAGGATTTGTGGAAAAAGTGTCTTATGTTATAGTGGATGAAGTTTAAAACCTCTTGGATTTAAGGAATATATCTAGTAATCTTTGGATTAAGGAAGCATCCATGTTTTCCAAAAGGATTTATTATAATTTAGGTTATTACTATGTTTCAAGAGAATATATGATGAGGGTATTCAAATGTTTAGAAAATGAAAACCAAGATATAATTTATGATATACAAGGGATCAATGTGAAGTTGATTTAGTGACCTTATTTCTAAAGTTATATATTTTAATATTTGGTAAGGGTTTCAAGGTTTTCCATTTATAGACTAGTTTATGTTAAACTTACGATGAGGTTTTAGAGATTAAAGTATTTTCTCACCATATAAGGATTTATGAATATTGAATAACCTATGCTAACCATTTTTCTATGATGATAACTAAAGATATATGGAATGACTTATCATTATACCTCATTATCTATTAGTACATCAATAATGAAAATTTCACCTTTATATCTTGGAATAATATATGAATGTAAATTTATCAAGTCATAACAAAGGGTGAGATTTTGTTGAAATTAGGTAAGTATATCTTGTCATGAAAATTATTTAACTTTAGTAAAAGGGTCTTGAAATAAAATTTTATCCTATTATCATCAATTTTTTATGATATCAATGAACTCTTTCACACTTCTTCAGTTTATAGTTTTGCGATTGTTAATTTTATCAAGATCACCCACTTTCTTGGGATCAGTGATCTTTATCAATATCAATGATTATTTTCACTTTTATTATGTGCCCATGTTTTTAATTTCTACCTGTGTTCTCCTATGTGGAAACCTAGTAACGTGTTACATTGGTTAACTATTATTTTTCCAACTTTTTTTAATGGAAGTTTTAGTATTCATTATTACTATGTGGGTTTATATAAATAAAACTTTTAAGTATTAAAACTTTAATAACCTAGATATATTTTTAGGGTGAAATTAATTTTAAGGGGGGTAGAATGTAACAACTTGTGTTTTTTTGAAAAAAAATTAATATAAACTTTTTGATATTTTTTATTTTACGCAACACTGAATATTGCTTTTGTTATAGGGAAACACTGAGTTTGGCTTGCATTATATGAAACAAAAATTTAATCTTTCACAACAAAAAATAATTAGATTATCTTTTTATACATGAAACACAATTTTTTGGATTGTGTTATACACAATACTGGGTCTCTTTGATAGCTTGTGTTACACTCAAGTCAAATTTCTACTGAAATAAAATATACTATTAATAATAATATTATAATATAATTATAATATTATTATAATTATCACCTAACTATTAGGATGAAATATATGAATGATATTTAATAAATAATGAAACTATTGTTTAAAAATTAATATAAAATGAATCCTTTTGTTATTAATTAGTTATAAATTAATGTAAATACTATTTAAGAATAAAGAAACCCCTTTTAGGGAAAACTGTTTTTTCAATGTATAAACACCATTTTATCTCAATAAAATAAACAAACCAATTTTGATAAATTTTTTCAAAAAAAAAAATATTATATATTCAATAAATATTTTTTATACACATACAACATATCTGATATGTATAAGATAAGAATAAATCCAATTTTATGAATTAATAGATATATTTTTTTAAAAGGAAATTTTACCTTTTTTAATGGATAACATGATTTAAATATGATTTTAACACATTAATAAATTTTTTGGAAAAAGAAAATTCATTTTTGGAAGATGAATATCAAAATTTAATTTTGGGCGAATTTTTGGTATTTTTCTAAGAAGTTTCATATTTTAATGAATAGTGAAAACAATGAATTTTAATTCAAAACTGTTTTTTGTCTAATTTATTTACATAGTTAAATAATATTTTGAATTATTTTTAAATTTTCATTAGATCCATTTTAAATAAATTAATCCAATTTTTGTCATTTTAATCAATTTATCATTGAAATTGGATATAAAAACATTTCAAACTGTTGAACATTTTTACTTTAAAACCCCATTTTGTCATCCTCTCTGTGAGATTAAATTTAAATTAACTTCTACCACTTATGTATTTGGAATTTGGAAAAAAATATTCTATATTTTGAATTTGAATAATTTAAAATTTATAATAAGGTAAAATTATTATTTTACCAAAAATATTAGTGAAAGTGATTAAAATTAATTAGGGTGATTATTAGAAAAAATCAGATAACAAAGGACTAAACCTTAAGGTTAAGGACCAAAATGACCTATAAACTTGTAAAAAAGACATTTGATATTCATATTTATACCATATTCTCAATTTTATTGGATTTTTACCATTATATGATTCACTGTACATGGAAAAAACATGGGTGAAATTCCCTTTTGAAAACTTTACTAGAATGTCAATCCTCCTCAACAAAAAAAATCACTCACCTATCCCAATTATTAACAATTATAAATCCATTTGGATTAGAAAAAATCAGGACTAAATCTACTCCTAACATCCCTAACTTAATCCTATAATCCACCCTTTTATAATAATTCCATCCAAGGAAGCCCTTTGGTGCAAACCAAATGGAGTTTCCCGAAGAAGAGGTAACATCCTTCCTCAAGCTCTTTTGTTTTAAGTTCATTATCTACCCCCTGAAATATTCTTATTCCATGATTATATAAAACAATAAATATCCTCATTATACCAAGATATTTTTTATTTTAAGGGTTTGACCTATACTTACACAAACTTACATCTAATGGGTAATGAACTTACCATTCTTGTATATGGAGAACTACCGCCTCAAAAAACGATGTTGTTGTTTTTTTCCTTTAACACCTCTCGTGGGTGGGAATTAGGGTGGAAAATTTATTTTTATGTAAAAAATAAGATATATATTATGTATTTATTATTATGGAATTATTATATAACATATAACTTCATGATTTCTATTTAATATAAACACTACTTGAAATCTAAACTTTCCCAATGTTTCTATACCAACGGTTTGTAAAAACCGTTGGTATATGTCCCCTTTCCCAATGGTTTGGCCAAACCATTGTGAAAGACCACTTTGAGGTCACTTTTCCAAATGGTTTGCGAAAACCGTTGGGAAAGGGTATGGCTTTCCCAACAGTTTGGCCAAATAGTTGGGAAAGCCAACTTTGAGGTCAATTTTCCCAACAGTTTGGCCAAACTGTTGGGAAAGGGTATGGCTTTCCAAATTGTTTCTCCAAACCATTGGGAAAAGTCCACTTTGAGGCCACCTTTACCAACGGTTTCGCCAAACCGTTGGGAAAGGGTTGGTACCTATCCCAATGGTTCTCAAAACCGTTGGGATATGCCTTTCCCAATGGTTTTGAGAACCATTGGGATATGTGCCCTTATTTTTTATGAGTACATTTTTTGAATATCGTAAAATAAATCAATATATAAATTACATATATATATATATATATATTGATACAAATATATTCACAAAGGGTAATCTAGGATAATGGTTAAGTAATTGATATATAACGTGAAGGTTGTGGGTTCAAACCTCCGCTGTAACTATTTTTTATATATTTACATTTCCCAACGGTTTCCTCAAACTGTTACCCAACGGTTTGGAAAATCGTTGGGAAAGACCTATACCAACGGTTTGAAATCCATTGGTATAGGTCTTTCCCAACGGTTTTCTCCAAACCGTTGGGATTGGTCTTTCCCCATGCCAAATCACCCAAAAGCTCCCCAAACCATTGGTATAGGCTATACCAACGGTTTGGGGACCTATACCAACGGTTCCAAACCATTAGTATAGGTAATTTTTCCATTAGTGAAACTTGATAACTTTGTTTTTGGACGTGTAGACTAATGCGCGACTCATTCAAAATTTACATGGAATGTATTAAGGATGGGTTTAGTAAAAATATATTATAAATATGAAATAATAATGATATTGTAATTATATTATATACACATATACATATATGTCATTTACTGTTTCTTTTAATATGACAAGAAAATAGAAACAATTTTCATGTGTATGTACGACCTATCATTTCCAGGAATGGTGTATTCCATTTCATATTTATATATTTTATATATTATTATAAATAATTATATACTGAATATATATGATTTTTATATCATTTTTTACATTCTATAAATAAGTAAATCATTATATAACTAAGAGGATCATTAATAACAAGTCAAAACATATATGAAAAACAAATCAGATATTACCCAAAATTTAACATTGACAAGGAATTGTTAATAAAAGGGTAATATAAAGTAATAATAAAAAAATATATGGTATTAAATATAAGAATATGGTTATTTGGTAGATTTATAATAAACTTATATGTATTATACAAGATTTTTTAATGTGTATAAAGAAAGTCAAGACTTAAGGTAAATGTTTTCTCATCTCACTTTTTATATCCATGAGATACATTCCTTACTCACCGCTAATTTATTTTGTGTGTTGTATATACTACCCATGGATGTATTATATTATTCTTTTACTTAAATTTATGGGTATTTACATATCCATTTTAGGATATTTATTTCATGGGGGTTATGGTTCAAAAGTTACCAAATTGCTAAAGTGATTTTTGTCTCAAGTTGCCTTCTTTGAGATACATTCCATGTTATGCACCTATATTTTTCTATGGGGTTTATATACTACCCTTTTACATGTTATATCATGAATATAATTATTTAATTATATATTATGACTCATTTAATTTTATTATATCATGTAGAGTGTGAGTAAAAGTTAACAAATTAGTAATAGTTTATTTCTACAATATCAACATTTATCGAGATTGTTTATGATTTTTCTTCCATCTATGAAATATTATGATTCATATCTCATGAAATATCATGAATTATATTATCCTATATTTAATAATGATATATCCCTTTATTGATACTATTTTCCAACTCTTTGGTACTTAAGATAATTAAAAAAGTGTTTTAAGAAAATATGACATTATCTCTCTTTTCAGGCAGAAATTTATATTCATTCAAAACCATGTTTTCTAAAAAAAGGTTTATAAAAATATTTTCTATTTAAAAATAGTTTTAAATGTTATAGATCCCATTTTATATGTTTTCAAGGAAAAAAAATTTCAAAACATTTTCAAGATTCATTTATAAGTTTTCTAGAAATGGATTTCCAAAATAATTTCAAGCCTTTTTTTATGATTTAAAGGTATTTTAAAATAAAAAGGTTTTAAATTTTTTTTCAATATTTATTTATGAGTTTTTAAGGTGTTTTGAAAAAAAATCATAATATTTTCAATCTTCCTTTATATGTTTTTAAAGCTATTTTAAAAGGAAAAGGTATTCAAAATGTTATATGTTTTAAAAATTATCTGGAAATAAGAAAATATATTTTCCTCAAGAAATGTTTTAAATGAAAATTTTAAGTCTTATTTATAAGAAATATATTTTTTAAATGGTTTTATGAAAAATGATTTTCAAAGAAAGGCTATTTTCCTTAAGAAATTTTCTATGTGATCTTTAAAAATTATTTTACATATAAGATTACAAACTTTGTTATATTTTATGCTTTAATGAGGATATTATCCAATAATACTATTAATATTATTTCTTGAATGGTTTATGTTTTCATGAAATGGTGTTTATGATACCTATTTCACTTCCATGGGTTATATTCTATTAAAAACTATTTCTCTTCATATGTTATTGTTTGTTGAAATGATTATGAGTCCTATCTCATTTCTATAGGTAATAATTTGATTAAATTATTATGATTCCCATTTCATTTCATAAGCGTGATCTGATGTTTATGAAACCCAACTTTTTTTATGGGCCATGATATGATGAAATATTTATTATCTTGAAGATCATGTATATATGATCTTATTATGTGATGGTTAGGACCTTTATCTTTCTATAGTGAATTGGGTGAAGATTTATATCTCATGAGATAATGATGGGAAACAAGTCAATGAGTTTGATCCATAGTGGGAGACATGTGTGTCTTAATCCACTATGGGAAGATGGGGAAACCCGATCCACTATGGGAATATTGGGAAACTCAATCCACTGTGGGATAATTGGAGAAACCAATCTCTTAGAAAGAAAGAACTATGACTGGGGATGGTGGTGTGTCCATCCCATTAGGTGTAGTCCCCATGAAGTTTCCTAATAAGTTTTGTCAATGAGACTTGTCTTTTAGAAAATTATTATTATGCATGAACCTGATTACATGTTCATAATGTTTTTCATAGACCTAGTTGCATGTCCATAAGTATATATGAGGGCCTGATTTCAAATCCTTAACTAAATGAGTAAACCTTTTTCTATATATACATGTTCACAATGTTATAATCTGATGTTTATGCCAAAAGTCTCTATCTTATGCCAATGTTATACTGTCATGACTTAAGCTCTTTGAATTCCTTATGATTCATGTCTTATGAACTGCCAATCTTTATGCCATGACTCTTGATTATGATCATTGATATGGATGGTATGATCTTATAATGTTATGATCATGTCATAACACACTTATGATCATGTTTATGCTTACACATCTTCATTTTTTATCCTTTCTAAGTATATGATCTCACCCATTTCTTATGTTTCCTTTCCCTAGGTTATAAAAAAATGTTTTTAAGCAGGAGTACTATAGGGTAAGATCTTTATGGAGATGTTTAAGATCTTTCAACAAATTAGAAGAATGTGTTCCAAGTTTTTGAATACACTAAACTATTATAGTCCTCAGGAATGTAATTTTTTAATGTACTGAATATTAATCTAAAATGATATAATATCCAAATATGTTAATCCTAGGAGACTATAATTCCCACCATCATTCTTCTATATAATGGTCCACTTGATGGTTCACATGGTTAGACAGTTTTAACTATGTGGTTCTTTCCATTACAGATGAATGTACCCCATTTAATGGTATATAAATATTTTTAAAGGGTACATCGTTAATCGAAGATGACCAGAATGTTGTATTTTAGAACAATATATTTTTGAAGAAGTTTTTGAATTCTATACTAATTACCTATCAGATGTTGATAACATCAGTATCCTAAACTCTATTAACAATATATGCCTTAAGTATAAAGGGATTTCTAGAAGAGATGTTGTTTCAATTACTATCATAGAGTGAGAGAAATATCCCCTTTAAACTTTACATAATAGTGTAGATGTTGATCCATATTTCTAAGCCCACAAAGAAATTATTGGACCTTTAAATCCATCAAGGGTTGTAGGATGGATATCAAATGCATATAATCAATAGTTTATAGGATTGTTTTAAGATCGTGTTTATAATGAGTTATCTAAAAATTCATATTCAATTTCCAAACTAATTCAATGGCTATCCAGAGGAACAAAAGTAAATTTTATATATTACACTATTTTTGAAATTAATAGATATACATTTTCTAAAAAATAACTTGATGACTAAATTATAGTGAAAAAAGTGGAGTTATTATCATGAAGTAAGTGATGCACATATCATATTCTAAGGATAGAAATCCAATTTATGCGAATATGACATATTTTAGCATCATCGAACATATATATGAGTTATATTATACAACATATCATGTGCCGATTTTCTATTTCAAATGGCTTGACAACATGAATGTAGTAAATGATAATGATATGGGATTCATGAAGGTGAATTTTATTATGGTAGGGTAAAAATAAAATCCATTCATCATGGAATCACAAGAAGGGTTGGTATTTTGTGTCTCATATCTAGCCAAATAGAATTAGTAAATTGTCTTGTTGGGGACTAAAACAACTTTCAGGTCAAAAAAAATTCAATCAAGGATGGCCCTTTCATTGAGAGATCACAATCATTTCATAATAGTCCCAATGCATAAAATAAGTTGTATGTTAGATGGGACCACAAAGAGGGTATTTGTATTCTTGATAGAGGATCTAAGTCCCTTTAACCTTTAACGAAAAGAAAGAGTGTTCAATGAGCAGGTTAAACTATTTTTTAATATACATTGATTTTACTCATAATATTATGTTCACTACTGGAAACAAGGTTTATCCCCATATATCTATCCCACAGTTTAGATAACCCATGGTCATAAACATTATTCCCAAAACTATACCCATGGTTAGAAAAAAACATTGTTATAGGTTGAGCTATACAAATGGTTTTTAAAAAAATACGGGTACAATCCTTTAAATAATTGGCCTTCACTTAGGATCCCCTCCCCTCATCATTAAAATCCCTTATCCTCTCCCCTCCAAGGAGCCTTGGTGTCCCCCTCCTATCCTTCTGTGACATTACACCCATTTGAGAGGTATGCTTTCCTTCCTTCCTCTTATCCCTCACCCGAGTGATGGATGGTTTTATTCTTCACCATTCCCTCTTAATTCAAGGATTTTTTATTCCAATCTTCTTCGACATCGGATTAGTGAGTTCTAGATCTATCTTCTCTTCTACTGGCTATTATTTTCATTTTTATTTATGCATGTAATTGTACTGGAGCATGTTGGAATCACTTCTATCATTGTGTTTTTAAATTTATAATCAAATAGACATCAAATGTAGTCTTTTAATTTCATAAAAGTTATGTTTTATTAATAATTAATCTATTTTTAAAACCATACTAGGTTTTCTTATGAATTTAACTTAAAATTGATATTATTTTTGTGGATTTTTTTTGGGAATTAAATAGTTTTAGTGATGGGAATCATATTAAAGTTAAATATAGGGGTTAATGTTGGTTTTTATTATCCTAGAGTTATGGTATCTAATTATTGAAATTTAATTTCTTATATCATGAACCATGGTTAAACTATTTGTTGGATTGTTTTTACCCAAAAATAAATAATTGTGTGATGATGTACATGATCATACTATAAGTAAATATTGAATATTCCCTTTTCTATGAAGTTTTGTTCTTTAATAATTCACTATTTCATTTTTCGTACATGTCAAGAATGTTTCTTAGAATTAATTATTATAATTTTTATATAAATGATTGATAAATTGTTATTCGAAATAATTAAATATTTATAATTCAAATGTTTAAGGATTTTAAAACCATTATTATGTAAAAATATTTATAGAATCCTTTGGTAAATGTCATGAAATAATTATATAAGTTAGAATGGAAAGATTTTTTGATCACATTAATTTTATGAAACATGGTTTCTAGTGATAAAGTTTTACATAAGAATCTAGTTTTTTTTAAGAAAAATTCAATGGTATGAAACTGAGTTTAACATATTTTGATTAAATACTGAGTATAACTTAGTTCCCTTTTAATAATGATTCCTTAGTTCATTTATCATGTATTTAGTAGTTAGCCATTTATTTCCACAACATGTTAAATGAAAAAAACATCTAACCACACTTTACCTCAATTAATAGGTATCATCAGTGGTGAAGTAATGTATGAGTTTCATAAAGTGGGATGGAATGGATTAATTATTTAGTCTTGATAGATCTTCTACAAAATTAAATAATTTTTAAATTGAAATAGAACATCATGTAAAATATATTTTCATTGTGTTTGAATAATATAAGTAATGTTAACCTTAAATAAAATCCATTCATAAATAAATGTTATCCTCAATTATGTTTCAATTGAGAAGACCTCTATGGATAAAAAATACACATTTTTATGCTAGTATTCCTTAGTTGCTATTTATTGCAATACATGCACAGTGTTTGGATTCTTATGAGTATACCTTGGTTTTTTCTTATGATATTACTTTTTATTTATTTCGATGGATAGTAGTATTCTATAATGTTCACTTGCATCATGAATTATATTCTATTTGGTTTCCAATCAGTGTTCTTTAATTTCCTATACACTATAATTTTATATTTTCTTTGAATTTGGATATCATTGTAATTATTGTTTTCATTTTTTATTGAAAAATAACAATTTATCCCTATAAAAGAATGGATAGAATCTGGATGTATCATAATGATCATATTTCATCCTATTTTCAAAAGAAATCATATTTTTTTGATGTTTTTCATTTAACAATGCTTTAAATGGAGGTCATATACAGTGTTGATGTTATAATTGTGTTAGAAGACCATGCGTAAGACATGATGAGCTTAGATACCATATAATAAAATATGTACTTCAAACAAACTATTATGTTTGGTTTCATAATAGAGAGATGATACATTATTCTACTGTTCATGAATAGAAAGAAAGAAGTGGTATGTGAATTTTAATATTTGATAGATTTTAATTTTTACATCATCACGAGAGAGATAGTACTACAATTCAAGAAGAAAATTATATCAATACACATGGGGAAAATACTGATTATGATGATATTGGGAGAGTGAAAAAAATAATGGATGATTCCAGAACTCTTGTATATCAGGAATATACTAAAAGAATGAATTTCGAATTTTTAATGTGGTTATATCATAGAAAAACCATGTATGGAATTTATAATATATCAATTGATTATTTTATAATTTTTTTGAAGGAATTTATTCTTAATGGTGTAGATATTACCTCAAATAATTATAATTCATGACAGTTTATTAAGAATCTCATATTTTCTACTAATAAAATTCATGCTTATTTGAAAAATTGCATTTTATTTTATGCAGAAAAAATGAAATTAATGTCTGTAAAGAACGTGGTAAATTTTTATGGAAGTAAAATGAATATAGAACACCATCTTATGTTCTATATAAATCCATCTGGAACTTTCCATTAATTCTCATGATTCAAAATATATTCATGTCTATAGAAATATCAACTAATATGTGAGGGCATGATGTTTGGATCATTATAGTTAATAATGAGTTGGTTTATCATATATATGGATTATAATGGTGGGAATTTGATGCAAAAAATCCTCATTTTTCAACTAAGGTGCGTAATATTGGTTGGGGTCTATCCTGTAATGGTTTTAATCCTTTTGGTTATATGCTCACTATCCACAACATGTGGCCAGTTTTGATACATGTTTATCATCTTCCTACCTGGATGTGTATGAAAAAACCTTAAACTTTATTGAGTATACTAACATATGGACCTTATGATCCTAGAGATGATATAAGTGTCTACTTTCAACCTTTAATAGGAGATTTGAAGCAGCTTGTGGATATGGGTGTGTATACATTCGATGCTTCTTCAAAAAAAATATTTCAGATGAATGTTGCCCTTCTATAGACTATAAATGATTTCATGGATTGTGAAATGATGTATGGTTGGAAAAAAAAGGGAAAACTAACATGTCTTATTTGTATGAAGAATACATGATTAAGAAGGATTAAATATCATCATAGTTTATGTTCCATGGGGCAACGACAATTATTTCCAATGAATCATCTATACTAGAAAGATCGTCAAAGGTTTGGTAGTACTATTTAAATTGAACATCCACCTCAAAATATTTCAAGAACTTATGTTCTTAAATAATTGAAATATTTTAGTTTTTTATTAAGGAAAGGTCAAATGAAATCTAAAAAGAGGTATAATGTTGACATAAAATCCACTTACTATTGGAAAATAAGAAGTATCTTTTTTTAGTTTTCATATTGGTCTACAAATTTTTTACGTTATTATTTATATGTAATGTACTTTGAGAAAAATATGTGTGAAATTTTTCCTCCAATTTTTCTAAATATCAAGTGGAAGAGTAAAGTTGACTTTCGGTGTCATCAGGAATTATTAGATTGGGGTATTCGACCAGAACTGCATCCTGTGTGTATCAGTGAAATCAATAGGAAAGTTCCTTGTGATTATTATGTGAAAGAGAGAAAAATAAATTTCTAGTAGTATTAGAGAATATCAAGGTTTTTTATGGATATTCTAGTAATATATCAAAATGATTCAACAGAATGAATTTGAAACAAAATACCTAAAAACACATGATTATCACATCCTTCTTCATGAATTGCTTCCAATAGAAACCTGGAATTTTGTATCCAATAATGTAATAATGAAAGTGATTTTCTTTCACCATTCTTTAGAGACCTTTATTATTAAATATTATCAAATTCTTTCTAGATAAAAATGCAGAAACAGGTGCCATTAATTTTGTTTGAGTTGGTAAAAAAATTTACCCCATCATTTTTCACCGACATGCTCCATTTAAAAATTAATCTTCCAACTGAAACAATTCTTGGCTGACCCGTTTCTTTTATATGTATGTATTATACTGAAATAAATCTGTGCATAGTGAAATATTATTTATTAACATAGAATCATTATAAATGTTCCATTGTGATAGTTTTTGTGGATCAATAATGTATCGATTTTTTCAATGTATTTGTCTTATGTGAACACCAGACATAACCGACCAATGAGAAATTAAGATGAGAAGTATAGGAAAATTGATCCCTCATTACCATATCTTCCATAAATAGGAGGAATTCTTAGGTTATATACATTGGCTACATTGATCCTTGAAGAGTGGGATATGGAACATCAGACAGTCTTGTTTAACTATGGTGTGTTCATTAACTATATCAAGTAATTTGAATATTTATATGTTATGTTGTACTATTTTATTTCTCATATAACTTAAACTTTTATTATAATTTTATATAGGGAACATAAAAAAATTATAAGTTTAGTTCATCGATCTTTTCCTTTGAGAATGATAGAGGATTTGCATAACCAAGAGTTTCTTACTTGGTTGAAATAAAGTTATGACGATCACTTTAATTAACTTAAAATATAGATATTAATTTAACTGTATTATTCATATATATTATAGGTATTGATTTTACCCATTGACTCTGTTTGTCAAGAATTAATAGCGTTGGATTTTGATCCCGATTATTTGGTTTATGAATGAAAATCTTTAATATTTAATGGGTGTAAATTTCTTAAAATTGATCAAGCTATGAAAATGAAAACATATCATGATTTAATTATGTTAAATGCTACATTGTACTATTATTATAGTGCATCCAATAGTCAAACTTGATATGAAAATGTTCCTTATTATGGACTTGTTGAGAAAATATTGTTATTGGATTACTACTCTCATGGTTGAGTCACTATGGTGAAATATAAATGGTTTGATTCAATGATGAAATATGGTATATTTACTAATGACAGTGGATTTAGAGTTATAGAAATGATTTGATTCCAATATACTGATAAACCATACATTTTGACATTAATTAAAAAATAATTATTTTATGTGAAAGATCATCTAAGACCTGATTGTAGTTTCATTAATGAATTAATCCCAAGACATATTTTTCATGATGTTAGGGAAGAAATTTACACCATTTATTCCCCATTGGTGTTGAAAAAAATATTTCATTTGATGACTCAAATTGTCCCATTGTGAGAGTTGATGTTGAATATGAGTAGTGGTGGATAATATATTAAACCAACCATATATGTTCATAGTTATTTCAGTTTAAATTAATTTGGGTTTCTTAGGTTGGTATTATTATAATTACTTTAATTTTGTTTCAGTTTGGAATGATATGTCTGTTTTATTATTATTTTTTTTTTCATTTAATTATATTTATTTAAATTTAGAAAACTGGGTTTAAAACAAGTTTTTAGAAAATGTATAACTTGGTTTTAAATTATTGTTTCTAAAACATGTTATGAAATTATTTATGAATCCTTTTAATTCTAAGTTGTATACATGATTTTTAAAAAATGTTTCTAAAAAATTTAAATATCATTCTTATGAAGATTATGTAAAATACTATAGAAGTTTGAAGGAAGTGATTTTATGATACTGATCGGTAGATGCGTGAGCATGGGTCTCTTCCTCTTCTTCCCTTAGTGAGTATAATAATTGTAATATTTTTCTTCTATATTACATATAATGTCATATTCATATTATATATCAACTTTTTTATGGACATTCAGTTGAACCTGAGTTGACTCCTAATTAACTTACTAGCATGGTTCTAAGCGGGGGTGCTCCAAGATATAGATAGAGAACCCATCATAGCTACTCCCACACTGACCCACCAGTGGATACCCCATCAACCAGACCTTTCCATCCTCTGCTTGAGCCTCTAGGGATGTTCCCACCCATGACTCCATCATCATATCATTTAGCCACTTCTTCCCATACCATGTTTACATAGCCTCCAGGGATGTTCCCACCTTTAATATATTCATATCCTTAGATGTATACCCAAACCTACTACCCATATCCTACCATGTATATGCCGCATCTATTTCATACTATCCATATAGGATCTGATGATTCTATTCCTTTAACTTACACTCTAGTGCATGAAGATAACCTAGATTATGAATTGGAATAAAAACATCCTTTAGAGGCTACTGATTTAGGATAACCCACAAATCCATCAGAGCATAATGAGAATCCTAAATTTGGTTTTTATTATTATAAGTGCATCAAATTATATCACATATTTTTTTTCATGTTGTACCATGGATTAATTCTTCTCTTTTTTCCTTTGATATGATTCATTGGGATCTTCTGGTAGGCGATGTGGGCACACCCATAGACGAGGATACTGGAATCGACAAACATAAATAATGGTGGATTACAATAAATAAAATCAGATAATAGGTAAAAATATCAGGGTG
The DNA here is from genome assembly GCA_963277665.1 of Viscum album. Classification (NCBI taxonomy): domain Eukaryota; kingdom Viridiplantae; phylum Streptophyta; class Magnoliopsida; order Santalales; family Viscaceae; genus Viscum; species Viscum album. The sequence continues at coordinate 280,490,087 of OY728137.1, forward strand.
TGTATAAGTTTCATAGAAACTTTAACTAAGTAAATTGATATCATTTTAGTGAAACCAGTCTCATGGAGGCATATTAGTAATGAAATCAAGGAGAAATCAAGAGAGGAGATATGGGTAAGAATTTTTTTAAATTTATATCTATATTATTATTGTAATTAAATGAATTAACATGTTTGTTGCAGTATCAATTTAACTTCCCAGAAGGTGAAGATGCTAGGGTTGAAAGGTTTATGAATCTTGGGGAGATCTACCTATCATATAGGCATGAGTTATAAGTTGATTGTAATATTAGATCTAGTTCTAATTTAGATGGAATACCAATATTACTCAATTTTCCAACAACACAATATCAAGAAATGACTGAATATTAGAATACTGATGAGTTTAATATATTCCTAATATTTAATGCTTTGCATAGAAAATTTGATTCTTATTACTAGTATTGATTTTTTTAGGATGGGTCAATAAAAAACAAAAAAAATATATTCATTGATGTATTTTCACACTTTAGAGAACACTATAATGCTCAATCATGAGAAACACTAGTTACTTTAATTTGAATATAAATAATATCTAGATTTATATTTTTAGTTAGATTTAATTTCTGAAATTTATGTTTTTTTTCATTAATATATTTAATATAAGTCTAGAAATACCCCTTTCAATTAGCCTAATGGCATAATGTCCAATTGGTCTAATGGCCAACTGGCCTAATTATCCTATGGAAAATTATCCAATTTTCCAATAGACATAATGGCCAATTTTCCTAATGTCCTAATAACCAAATTTTCTAATGGCCAATTAGCCTAATGTTCTAATGGTCAATTGATAAATTGGCCTAATTAACTAATATCCTAATGTCTAATTAATATAATTTCCTAATGACCAATTGGAATAATAACCTAATGTTCATTTGAATAATTAGACTAATGGAATAATGGCCTAATTTTTCAATTATTCTAATGTCCTATTGTCCTAATAGCCTAATGTTCTAATGGCCTAGTGAAAAAATGTCCAATGTACTTAATAACCAGTTGTTCTGACATCCTAATGGACAATTGGTCAATTATTCTAATGGCCTAATGGCCTAATGGACTAATGGCCTAATGGAATAATTGGAAAATTTTCCTAATGGATTAAGACCTAGTGGACTAATGGCCTAATGACCTAATATCCTAATGTCCAATTGTCCCAATGGCCTAATGGAGTAATGACCAATTGTCCTAATGTCCTAACAGATTAACAGACAATTGGACTAATGGTCTAATGTATTAATGGCCAATTGTCTAATTGGCATAATAGACTAATGGACTAGTGTACTAATGGACTAACACACTAATAGAATAATGGTAAATTTTCCAATTGTCATAATTTCATAATGTATAAATATACAATTGGAATAATATACTAATACCTAATTGTCCAATTGACCTACTGACTTAACAACCAATTAGCCTAACTACTTAATGACCAATCAGAAAATTGGAATGATTTTTTAATGAACTAATTGGATAATTGTCCTAATGGCCTAATGACCTAATATCCAATTGACCTAATGTCCAATTTTCCTAACAAACTAATGTCCAATTGACCAATTGTCTGAATGTCCTAATGTCATAGTGGCCTAATTGTCCAATTGTCCTAATTTCCTAATGTCCAATTAGACTAATGTTCAATTAGACTAATGGTGAATTGGCATAATGTACTAATAACCTAATTTCCAATCGAGATCATTATCCTAATGTCCAATTGAAATAATTTCCTAATGATCTAATGGCCTAATTTATTAATTTCTAATTGAGATAATGGCTTAATGGCCTAATGTCCAGTTGTCAAAACAGCCTAATGGCCAATTGGACAAATGACCTAATGGAGAATTGGCCAAACGGACTAATGGACAATTGGAAAATTGACCTAATGTACTAATTTAATAATTTCCTAATGGAATAATTTCCCAATTGTCCTAATGGAATAATAGACTAAGGATCAACTGACCTAATGGACAATTGACCTAATGTCATAGTGGTCAATTGGACAATTGGACTAATTGGCCAATTTGACTAATGACCTAATCGACAAATGGACAATTAACCTAATTTCCTAATGTCTTAATGTCCAAATATCATAATGGCCAATTTCCATAACATCCTAATGGAAAATTGGTCAATTGGCCAAAAATTATAATGAATAAATTGGCCAATTGGTCTAATTGAATAATTGGCCAATTGGCCTAATTTCATAATGGCTCGATGACCTAATGTACAATTTTCCTAATGTCATTAGGTCCTAATGGCCAATGAGAGTAATTCCCTAAGTCCTAATGATCAATTATCCTAATGGCCTAACAAACTAATGGCCAAATGGCCTAATAAACTAATGGACTAATGATCAATTGGTCTAATGAACTAATGGATAATTGGACAATTTACCTAATGAACTAATGTACAATTGGCCTAATGGCCTAATGGGACAATGGCCAATTGGCTTAATTTCCTTGTGGAAAATTGGTCTGTAAGCACAATGTCCTAATTTCCTAATGGCCCTGATGTCCTAATGGCCAATTGACCCAATGTCCAATTTCCCTAATGATCTAATGGAAAATTAAACCATTAGCCTATTGGCCAATTGAACTAATGGACAATTAGATTAATGGGATAATTTAAAATTGGATAATTGGCCTAATGGACTAATGGAATAATGAACTAATGGCCTAATTTGGCCAAATCACCTAATGGAATAATCACCTAATAGAGTAATTTTCTAAAGGACAATTGGACTAATGGACTAATGGAAAAATAGCCTAACGACCAATGGTCCTAACAGCCAATTGACATAATGGCCTAATGGCCTAATGTCCAATTGTCCTCATGGACTAATATCTAATTATCCAATTGGATTAATGGTGAGATTGCCTAAAGGAAAATTTACATGATGTAAAATTGGGCAATTGGCCTAATGACCTATTGGCTTAGTGGCCAATTGGGCAATTAGAATAATGGACTAATGGCCTAATGGCCTAATTACCAATTGGACTAATTGACTAATGACCAATTGGTCAATTGGCCTAATGTCCTCATATCCTAATGACCAATTTTCCTAATGGATTAATGTCCAATTGGCCAATTGGACTAATGGAATAATGGAAAAATGGCCAAATTAACTAAAGTCCTAATGGCCAAATGGTCAATTGTACTAATGTACTAATGGACTAATAGACAATTGGAATAATGTACTAATAGAATAATGGCCAATTGTCCTAATGGACTAATGAACAATTAGCCTAATGACCTAATGTCCTCATATCCAAATGACCAATTGGCCTAATGGATTAATGTCCAATTGTCCAATTGGACTAATAGAATAATGGACTAATGACCAAATGAACTAAAGTCCTATTGGCCTAATGGTCAATTGGACTAATGTACTAATGGACTAATAGACAATTGTCATAATGTAATAATGGGATAATGGCCAATTGTCCTAATGGACTAATGAACAATTAGCCTAATGGCCTAATGGCCAATTTTCTTAATGGCCTAAAAAACAATTGGACTAGTGGACTAATGGCCAATTAGCCTAATGGACTAACAGAAAATTGTTAAATTGTACTCATGTCATAATGAAAAATTGGCCAAATGACCTAATGGTGAATTGGAATAATATCCAATTGGACAAATGGACTAATGACCTAATGGCTAGTTGGCCTAATAACCTAATGACCTAACGACCAATTGTCCTAATGGCCTAATGACCTAATGTATTAATGATTAAATGATCAATTGGTCTAATAGACTAATAGAATAATTATCTAATAAGCCTAATGGACTAATGGTGTAATATCCAATTGTTATAATGGCATAATGGTCAATTAGCCAATTTGACAAATGGCTTAATGTCCTAATTGGACAATTGGCCAAATGGCATAATGACCGATTGACATAATGTCACAATTGGCATAATTGACCTAATTTGTCAAATTGGCCTAATTATCCTAATTGGACTAATTTTCCTAATTGGACTAATTTTCCTAATTGGACTATATGGAATAAATGACCTAATTGTCCAAAATGTACTAATTTTACTATATGCCTTAATTGGCCTATTTGGCATAAATGGAATAAATGGAAAAATGAATAAATGAATAATTAGATAAATGACCATGAACAATTTACCAAAAAATCTAACCTAAAAATGAACCAAATGACTAAATAATCAAACAACCAAGTGACAGGATAACCAAGTAACATAACACAAATAGAATTGAATCAAAATGAACATACACGAGGAATGAATATCATAAAAATTTTTAGCATGCTAATTATTATTTATTGTTTATGTTATTCCACTAGTATTAAATTTTAAATTAGATGTATATTTAGATGCACCTTCATTTTATGGATTTCATCAACAACTATAATTTTAATTCATTCTAGGATTCTCAATTTAATATTATCCAATAATTTTGTACTATACTAATCAATGTCATTTTTAGCAAGTAGCATTGGGCATCAAAGGTTGTGTGCCTTGGGAAAAATTATTTTGATCGAGTAGGAAGAAAAAGGTTATATGATTAGTAAATGAACAAAAAACAAGAAAAGATTGTATTTTTTTTATTTTTATTTAAAATATTTATATCTAATTCATAATTAAATATCTTTTTTATATTTTCAACAGTCTTACTTGGAGGCCCTTGATAATAAAGAATATGAAAAATTTGGTCCAAATGTTCATTTGAGTCAAGTATTAGGTAAGGATCACTAGGAGAGAGTCCAATGTTGACCCAAGAAAAACATTATCCCCAAAATGTATTAGTCCTTATTGGGATACTCTCAAGATCTTCATAATACTGAGCTGAAAAATGATTGTGCATAAGTAGATAAGGCTATAAATAGTTTAAAAGGAGCGTGAAATAAGTAAACTGATCACCAAACCCTTCTTGAAATATAGGTCAGTTATAAGTCAATAACTTCAATCAAAGGTTTCTACTACTGTTGATTCATATATGGAATCAATGAACTCTTTAAATGATGACCTGAGTGATGTCAATGAGGGTACTAGTGGTGGTTGAGATGATGGTGGTGGTGGTGGTGATAATGATTCTAATGATGACAATGATGATGATGATGCTGGTGATCTAGATGATGTTGTTGGTGATGAGGATGTTGTTGATGATTATGAATATGAAGATGTTGGTGATGGAGGTGATATTTATCCCCTCCATTTTTGACTTATTAGAAAAGATACATGTGTATGTTGTTTAATGAATTGAAATGATTAGTTATTCAGATTTATATATATTTTATAGTATTTTAAAGGGTTTGAAAATTATTACAAGAAGTTGGTTGGATGATTAATATAAAATATATGTATTTAATTGAATGTAAACTATGGTTTTTATTTTATTTATAGGTTCATGATTGGATGGAAGGGATACTGCTGCCAGATGGGGACTTGTAGCTACACCCACAATTTAATGAACCAAGAGTATATTTCTTATGTTGGGAAAATCTATACACATGGTTCTCCTAACCATGGGTATAGATAAAACCTCTTAGGCTATATCCACAGTTTCTATAGAAACCATGGGTATAACTCTATATCAATGGCTCCATCAGACACAGTTTATAAAACCATGGTTATAGGCTATGCCCATTATTTTAATTGTTATACCCATGCTTCTAAATAATGGTTATAAGCTATGTTATTAGTAGTGATGTTCTACAATACATTTATATAATCTAAATTAAATGTATGACCACTCATTCAGGCAATAACTTCTGCATAGGATGATATTACCAATATTAGGGAAGAATAGGTGGTTGATTTTGAAACTGTAGAATTATTAGGGGATAAACATCATATTGAATAAAAAACAAGAATGATGAAACATCACATTATGGACTAAAATTATCAAGGTAATAAGTATGGGTGTAAAATTTGAGGTTGGATGGAATCAACATGACCAACTCATTGACCCCAACAAGTCAATGTTCACTAGATATGTTGGGGTCACATTGGGGGTGAATGTGTTGATTAATATAGATTCTAGGCACCATGTCCAACCTATAATGAAGGAAACCCTTCAGAAAGATATAAAGGTAATGTTACAATATTATCTATCTATTTTACTAAAAAATTATATAACGAAACATTGATTTAATTTTCATTATTCCTTATAGAGTTTATTTATTTTATATTATTTCCACAAAAAATATGTTTTAATGACCACTCGAAAAGCCTATAGAGGCGTTTGAGAAGAAAATAATAAATGAAAGACTCTTTTTATGCTTATAATATAGGGGTGAATCTATATAATCTAATCATATAAAATATATTTTTATTTTTTCCATTACTTATTTGTTTTTGTTTTTTAGGAAGTACTGGATACTGATCACAATCAATCAGGATACCCTAAATATTTATTTTTTTGGATCTAATGCATGGATATCCATCAAACTAACAACACATGATGTGTATTGTGAGTTTTTAATACACCTCAATCAATATTTTATAGATAATATTTGAATTATATGTTCTATCTACATTTTAAAAAGAATTTTTTTATGATAGGGAGATCTAAAAATATAGGATAAATCTTGCTACAAAGTTGGAAAATGAATATAAAAAGCCTATGAATTAATTTAGATAGAAAAAATTAAGGTATATATATAAAGAATTAACTATCAAAACATATTTCAAAAAAATTTACTAATTTGGATCCATGTTTCTACAATGTCTAAAAAAATATAATAACAATGATTATAGATATTATGTTTGAAAATTCATGAAATATATCATAAACCATCAAAATAAGATCATCCACAAACATGTAATTGAAACTTCATTAAAAATATTTCTTAATCATTTTTTTCTATATTTTCACTATACTACAAGGATTTCCAAAAATCTACATACTCAATAGAAGAAGTAATTTTTTTAGTGATGAGTACGGAGTATGCATGGTGTCAGAATGTTTTCCAACATCAAATTTAAGTGATTACCTACTATTTTTGTGATATATTATGGCCTATGACCTTAGAAATATATCTGGGGTGTAGAGAATTAGTATCATAATGATTATATATTATTTTTGATCTGTTTCTAAAGGATACGTAAAATAGAGGAAATCAATTTATTTAGACTTCAATGAGAAAAGTACATGGTGTTATAATGTGTGAAAAATCATAAAGAGGTGACTTACCACTACAAATTTAGTTAATTTTCTCATCATTTTATCTTATTTTTTAGTTAAATTCCTTATCATTTTAACTGATTCTTATTTTATTAAATTTACGCATAAGTTAAAAACATACGTCACATGCTCAAAACTAATAAAATGAGATGGAATTATTTTAAAAATTTAGGAAAATTATTAATAATTTCTTTTTCATGTTTACTAATTGACTGCACATCAATCCAACACACAATGTGGTTGGTATGACAAAAAGTGCATGTTTTCAATATAAAAGTTTCATATTATTTTAAAATGAACGTTATATATCCAAAATAGAGAGAAACATATTGAATTGTTTTCAAAATTTAAAAAGACAATCAATAATTCATTTGTCACATGTTAGAATTGAACGCATGTCAATTCATCACCTGATGTGGTCAGTATGATTCAAAGTATGTGTTTTTTTATACAAAAGCATCATTTTAGTTTAAAACACACATCAAATAGTCAAAACTAAGAAAATGATCTTGAATTGTTTTTTAAATTTTGGATAATGATTCGTATTTCATTTTTGAAGTTTATGAATTGAACGCACATCAATATGAGACATGATGTTGTTGATATGACCTGAAGTATGGGTTTTAATACAAAAGTTATATTTTAGTTTAAAATACACTTGACCTAGCCAAAACCAAGAAAATGATATTGAACTATATTCAAACATTAGTACAATTATCCATAATTATTTTTTATGTGTATGAATTGACTACACATAAATTTGACACACGATGTGGTCGATATGGTTTGAAGTGTGTGTTTTAAATAAAAAAAGTTTCATTTTAGTTTAAAATACAAGTCAAATATCCAAAATAGAGAAAACAATATCAGATTTTTTTTTCAAACTTTGGGAAAATAATTCATAATATATTTTTTATGTGTATAAATTGACCACATGACAATATAACACATGATGATTTTTGTGTGACTTGAAGTTCATGTTTTTAATATAAAAGTTCCATTTTATTTTAAAACACATATAATATATCCAAAACTGACAAAATGAGATCATATTGTTTTTAAACATTAAGAAAATAAACCATAATATATTTATGATGAGTAGTAATTGACCTTACATAAATTCGACACATGATGCGGCTGGTATGACTCAATGTTGTGTTTTCAATAGAAAAGTTCCATTTTAGTTTAAAACACATATAACATTTCCAAAACCAAGAAACCAAGATCAGATTTTTTACAATTTTTTTTACAATAATCCATAATATATTTCAGATGTGTGGGAATAATTTACAAGTCAATTTGATACATGATGTGGGTGGTATGACTCAAATTATGTGTTTTCAATAGAGAAGTTTCATTTAAGTTTAAAACATGTATCACATAACTGAAACCAATAAAACAAGATCATTTTTTTCAAACACTAGAAAAATGTTCCACAATAAATTTATGACATGTAGGAATCAACTGCACATCAATTAGACACATGATGTGGTTGGTATGACTCAAAGTGTGTGTTTTCAATATAAAAACGTCATTTTAGTTTAATTTTTTTTTTCACAAAACCTAAACTGAGAAAACAATATTGTATTGTTTTAAAAATTTAGTAAAACAATCCAAAATTCAGTTTTCACATTTAAGAATTGACTGCACATCAATCAGATTCCTGATGTGGTGGATATGACTCAAAGTACATGTTTTCAATACAAAAGTGTCATTTTAGTTTAAACCACACATCAAATAGTCGAAACTAAGAAAAATAGATCTAATTATTTTCAAAATATTGGAAAATGATCTATAATTCATTTTTACATATAGTAATTGAATGAACATCATTCCAAGACACTATGGGGTTGATATGACTCGAAGTGCACGATTTTAATAGTAATGTTCCATTTTAGTTTAAAATGTATGTCAAATATCCAAAATTGAGAAATGGGCTCTGATTATTTTTAAACATTAGTAAAATGATTTGTAATTCATTGGTCATGTGAAATAATTGACTGTACATAAATTTGAGACACAGTGTAGTTGACATGACCCGAAGTTCATGTTTTTAATAGAAAGGCTTCATTTTAGTTTTAAACACATGTCAAATATCCCAAACTTAGAAAATGAGCTCAAATTGTTTTTATACCTTATTAATATGATCCATAATATATTTATGATGTAAAGGAATTAACCACACAACAATATAATGCACTATTTACTGATAATTTTACTAATATATATAGTGATTTATAATATAATTTATCATATGTGAATTATATATCATTATTATTTTTTGATTTAATGTAATTAAATTAAACATTGGTTTTATTGTACAAACATACTTTTATATATAGATTTATCATTTAATAGAGTATTCTAGTTTTTATTTTGTTTATGGGTTGTATTTTTTTGGTTAATTGTAAATATGAAATTAATGTAAATATTTTTTTTGTTAATTTTGAATTGAACTGATAGTGCAATATTTTATTAGTATTCCAAACTGGTTTACTATATATTTCTCTTCCTTTTTATATATTATAATTTGGATTGATTTTACAAGGCTTTTGAATGGCCACTATAGGGATGCAACTATGTAGCAGCTGAAATGGAATTTATCATCACTTTTTTAGTGCTGATAAAGGCCTTGGGATTTTAATATTACGTAGATTTTTAACACTTTTAAGTTCCAACAAATATCATTTTAGCACTGTTAAAGAGTGTTTTCTAATAGTGAATGATTGAAACATAGAGGATAATACAATTTTACACAACTAATTGATTCCTTCCAAATTTTAATTGGATGTTATTATAGAATTTCTAGTTTATTTTGCTTGTATTATAGTTTTGTATATACTAGATTGTTTATATATTAATTTGGATAGATCTTTTATTCTATTGGTATTTCCAAAGAAAATGTACCAAAATTATCAAGGAATGTGGAAGCTCAGGGTAGATCTATAGAAGGTGAAATTCTAGAAGTAGCGGTCTCAAAAAGTGTAGAACCTTAGGTTTAGTTGAATTGGTTTATCGAGGCTTAGTTCCCAATAATTTTTTTAAATGAAACATGCAATACTTGCTTCTTATAGATGGTTGATGTAACACCCCAAAATTTTAAAAGAGAAAAATCTTCTTCAATAGAATATATAACATATAACACCAAGCTGAGAATGCAATGTAACACCCAAATAAAATATTTTTTTTTAAAAAAAATTTAATCTATTCGATAGCTTGCGATGCATATAACATCAAGTTTAAATGAAACACGATACTCTATTAAAATATAATTATAACCATTATAACATCGCTTTTAAGTTGGTGAGTATAAATAGAAATAAATAAATTTTGAAAATTATATGGTTTACACATTTAAAAAATCAATTCAATTTCTATCTATTTACTATAAATAAAATAAGAACCATTTGAAAGAGAAATAAATATTTTCTGAAAAATAATATTTTTTCTAAAAGGTGGATTAGTCACACTCTTCGTACATAATTTAAAATTTCTTTTTAAATATTTTAATTTTTTTTGAAAAAATAATTTTTTTTTAAATCTACATGTCAAAATTATATTTTGGAAAATTTTTGATAATATTTTGAAAATATTTATTTTTTGATTAGTAGTGAAAAATATTGATTTTAATTGAAAACAACATTTTTGTTTAAATTATTTACAAAGTTAAATAGTATTATAAATTTATTTAAAAGTAAAATTATTTAAATCATATTAAAATTTAAAAAATTTATCTCATTTTAATCAATTCCATATTGAATCTATATATATATATATATATATATATATACTTTTAAACTATTGAATGTTTATCATTTGAAAAACCATTTTTTTCTCCGCGCTGGTGAGTTTAATTTTAAATTTAATTCATCCAATTATGTGAGTTTAATTTAAAAAAATGGATTCCATAATTGGAATCATCATATATTATATTATATAACTAGCTTAACTTTATTTTTTATCATAATGAATAGTGAAAGGAGTAAAAAATAATTATCATAGTTAGGGTAAAAATGGGTTTACTAGGGGTTAGACTAAAAAGAAGAAGGTTAAAATGAAATAAACCACTATTAAAATAGAATTGAATTGCCATATTTATACCCTTATCAGCTTAGGATCCATTTTTATGATTTTTTGGGATGATTTCCATAAAAGTGACCTATATAATAATTTATGTAAAGAAAAATAAAAAATGTCACCCTCTTGCTTTTAAATTTTGATTATGTATTCACATAGAAAAAAAGAAATAAATTAATGAATAAAAATGTTAATTTTTATAATCATGAATTTAATTTCATGAGGTCAATTTATTTTAAATTTTTATTATTAGTATAATTATATTAAATGCTTAAGCAGCACCAACATAATAATTATTAAGTCAATATAAAAATAAAATAAAAGATACTAAAAATATTAAAAGTAAAATAAATTTAATGAATTATTTTATTCCAATAATTTTTAGATAAATATATAATGTTATATAGGTGTAAAAATAGTATATTCATATTACATAACTGTCTTTAAATTTTTTAAATTCAAATTAAATAAAAAATAACTAAATTCACATTAATGTTATTTTATAATAAATGATATTTCATTAAATGATTTAAAATTCCTAAAAACCCTATATTATACCAAGTGGTTTTAAAATGTTTAAAATTATAAATTATGGTCCATTAATGGGTCATTTATTATTTTTTAGTTACTATATTGACCCCTAAAGCATACAAACTTTATTACTACGGTTAAAGTTAAAGTAATATTTTTGCACGTTACATGCGCTTGTGGTAAAATTAATTTTCCACATGCATAAATTATTATCTGATAAATTGGATTTTATATTTATAATAAATGGTTTTAAATTATCTAATTATACTAATTTTATTTTATTCTTAAAGGGTAAATTACCTAGGTTAAAAAGACTAGTTACCATAGTGAAAAACTAAAATAGAAAAAGTAAGGAAATATAGAAGTTAAGGAACAAAATGTGTAAAACCTGTGTTTTTTTTGAGGTAGAAGTTTTTATCAACTATATCATCCCAAACCTTTAATTATCAATTTTATCCACTTTTTATGGGAGTGACTTCCCATTATTGAATAGTTTTTGGTATTTATAAAAATTCCACTCTTCCTCAATTATAAAAGGGAACTCACTTCCCTTACTTCTTTTCACCTCTCAAGAAATTTTTATCAATAAAAACATGAAAAATAACTCACTAAAATCATTATATATATTTTAGATCTTCTGGTTTTTCAAAAATATCAACCCTGGGGTCTTTAAGAAACGATCTAAAGGATTTTTCTCTAAGAGAAGGTAATTGTCTTCACTAATATCATTCTTTTTATTTCTTCTTTTACAACGTTAAATTATGTATTAAATATTCTAATATAATAGAACCAATATATCCCATTCACTAAGATATTATTATTTTTATGTCATAATATTTATCTATCTCCACTTCCATTAAATGAGTAACGAAATCACCAATTGTGTGTACGATGGACTACCGCCCCATGAATTGATGTAACTCATTTTCCGTAAAAACTTATTATATATGGATATAATGATGGATTTAATTTATATATATATATATAATATAGGATATAATTTTACTCATGGAGTTATAATATCACATATACCTTTTTTACTTTCCATTCTGTTTGAAATATGATAATGTTACTCGTGTGTATGGTGGACAATTGCCTGGTGAAGTGATGTGATTCATTTTTCAATTATGATTTACAATGAAAATAATAAGGATAAATGTAATGAATATATTTGATATATATACGACATTTTATCAATTTTAGAGAATTAATATGTTATAAAATTCCATATCCTTTCACCTTTTAAGGGAATAATATCGTCGCTCATGCGAATATGTGGCCTACCATCTCTACGAAGCGATGTAATTAATTTTCTATGTACAATTTTAAATAATGGTTTCAAGGATGTATATGATAAAAAAATATTCATAACAAGAATATCATTATGTTTATGATGTAACTATATCCTATGTGCAATAAACAGAACATCCATGACAAAACACTAATGAGAAAACAAGGAAATTAACTCCTGAAACAATGAAAATAATGAAATATTATTTAAATAATAGTGTTAAAATGTTATAATAGGATCGTATATGGTATGATATATATGATAAGGGTTATTTAATATATTTTTAATAAACCTATATTTATTATACATGAGTCTTGTATGCATAAATAGGGAGTCGAACTTGAGGTAAGTGTTTCTCGTCTCACTTTTACTTTCATGGAACCTATGCCATATTCACCACTTATTATTTTGTGTGGTGTATATAATTCACCTTTTTATTTTTTATATCATGAATATATATTTATTAATGGTATTAAAAGTTTAATTTTAAATTATTCCTTTTATATGTCTTCTGATTCAAATGTTACCAAAATGGTAAGGGTGTATTTCATAATCTCATCTTTATTTGGGATTGTTTAGGTTTAAGTATCCCTTAGGGGAATTATTTTATATATATTAAAATAAATATATTTTATTTTCATAATGTTATTAATGAAAATTTTAAATTAATAATCATATTTTCCCTCTCTTTGTTACGTAAAATGTTTGAGAAAATGTTTATAAGACAATCTGATTTAATTTCTCTCTTCGATTGAAAATCATTTTTTTCCAAAACCATGATTTCTAAAAATATTTTAAAAAATGTTTTACCATTATCCAAGTCATTTATTAAATACATATTTACCAATATTTGACTTTTTACTAAATTTTTTAAAGGAATATTCATGTCAATTTCCAAAAAAATGTCGGTTTGCCTTTTACTAAAAATGTGAAAGGAATATTTGTTTTAACATCTAAGAAATGATTAGAATTTTCCACTATCATGACCAATAAATGATTGAAAAATTATTTTACAGGTTTTTAAAGGTTATTTTCAACTAAAAATATGTTAAAAATAATTTTTAACCTTTTTTTTAATATTTTCAAAGTGAAAATTGCATTTTCCTCAAAAATGTTTTTAATTACATTTTTATACTATTTTTGTTTATCAACGACATCAGCACATTATTATAATTATGATCCATTGGAGATATTTTGTTTAATATTTTGACTTACAATATATAATTTTATTACCATTCACCATATTACTTTCGATGGTTTGTGGTTATGTTTATTTGATTAGAGTAAGTATTAACATTTCATATATTAGTTTTTCAATGAGAATGTTTATGTTGATTTTGTTTCACCCCTTTCATATGATGAATTAATTAGACTTGTTAAGTGATGGGTGCTACATGGTTATAGATATCCCCTATATTTATTTATATGTTTAATGAGGCAAATCAGTTGAAAAAATTATATAGGTTTCTACCCACATATTTAAACTATCTTGTTAAAGGTTTTAATAGTTTGTTTCAAATGTCTAAAATTATTTATTCCCTAATTATGAGATCATTTATTTATTTTTATGTTATTATTATTTTAATTATAATATCCATGGATAAGTTTCATGCTCATGTGATTATTTTTATGGAATTATTTGATCATTATTTTCTCCTCCCAATTTATTCTTCATGTTAAAATTAATGATTAAATGGAATATGTTTCAATTAGTTACCATTTCATATTTATTGTTTATTATTTTTTCATGATAGATTTCATTGTATTCATACCAGTACTTAGAATTTAATCTCACCCCTTTCTTATGTTTCTTTCAAAAAGATGAAAATATGTGTATTATGATTGATATTAAGGGTTATGTAAGAGGAAATATAGTATTATCAAATAAATCACTTTGTGTATTTTTTGTTTTCAATTTTAATGTGAATTTAAGGTATGTGTCTAGTTTACCAAGCTAATAAACTATTTGGTCCTTTGGGATGTGATTCCTTATATCTAGTGCCAATGTAATAAAGTAGCCACCATCTACGGGTTATTACGGCCAGGCTCATTACAGTTAGTATCAAAGGATGTTTAATAGAAAAATTGGGAACTAGATTTAGGAAAACATAGATTAGGGAATATAACACTATGAATTAATTTAAGGATAAGTCTAAGTATATGATAACAACCTAATGTTTTGGTAAGTTATATATTATGTGGGTTTCCTAGAAATAAATCTCTATCTAGATCTTATAAGTTGATATTTTTTGAGAATATATTTATAGATGCACTTTCACACGTTGAAATAACACAAGATGAAGTTAAATTAGAATTTATTTTTATCCCAAACTACACTTTCTAGGATGGTGTAGTAGAATGGTATTGTGGGGTTGAACCCATGGGGAAAAATTGACAAACAAAGAACCAATGAATTTGAACCCTTTATATAAGAGTCCTCAAAAATTGGGTTTGTTTTGGGACTTAACTAACGCAATTTAGTTTGGTTTGAGGTTCAAGAAGAAGATGGGGATTTGGGTCAATTTCCGGGTTTAGGTAAAAAGGATAACATCATCCTTAACTTGGGATAGTCCTAAGGCTTAGGTTGTGAAGCGATGTATAGGGAAATAGTTTATTATGGTCAAACCAACTAGATATATCTAACATGAAACTATTCATTGGTCTAGATATAGATAACAACCTAGATGCATTATGCCTAGCTTCTATGGTAGAAAACATGATAGTCTAATGTTCATCGACTTCTCTACCCCAATTAGGTCAGGTTCTTTCATTTAAACTTCCCATGGTCAGTTTTTCATAAAATAATTGAATAAAAAGTTATTGTTTAACTTGATTATTGTCCTTAGAGTTACCAATTTTTAGTTTAATAATTCATTAAGTTTAGAAAAACCCTTACTCTCAACCCCTACCATAAGTGGTATAGCTGCTCATGATAATATTAATCAAGATCGATGAAAAAATTTAAGAAATAATCAGTATATTAATGAAATAGTTGAAATAAGATAGTTTGAAATTTATGTTTCAATATTAAAGTAGTTCACAATCAAAAATAGTAATAAATCAATCAAACACTTCCTCGAAATAGTAAACAGGTAAGAACATAGCTCATATCCTCTATTGAGTGGAAACAAAAATGTAAAATGGATTTAAAACAGTAAATTGTGATGAAAATAATGAATAAATATTACAGATCTATCAATGGAACGTATAGTTAATAAAAATACTAAAAGTACTTTTCTAATGTTGAGTTAGAAGGGGAAAAGGGAGAAAATGAGAGAGAAAGAGAGAAAAACGAAACCCTGAAAGTGTTATGTGTGGCTGTCTGGATCTTAAAAATTAATAAACTATAATTTACATGACATGTAACCTTCACATGTCATGTAATCTCGATCCATGTTTTCCCCTGTATATTTTGTATCTGGTGAAAATATCGGCCTGAATCACTGAGATTTTGAGATGTGTCTCGTTTCACTATACATAATGTAAACTCGTGACATGTCTCTTCTCATAACTTAAAATTTAAGAAGGAAGTGGTATTTGAATCTTAAATTATGTGTATTATATATTCATGTCAGGTACTCTTTTCATGGCTTGTAAATTCTTCATGACTTGCTTCAGGACTTGTGTCATGTTGTGAATGATGAATACACATTGTGTATGTGTTTCATAACATTAAATTCCACTTTTTGACAATTTTTATATCTTTTAATTTGGAGTTTTTGTTATCCATTCTCTGAAAAAATGAACAAATACGTAGTGAATTGTTGAAAAAAAGAATGAATAATCCTAAATTAAATGAATCCAAAATGTATATACAATTTCCTCTTATCAAATTCCCCCATGCTTGAAAAATTTCTTATCCTCAAGAAAAAAATAATCACAATAAGGATTCCAAGAGAAAAAATTTTAAAACAAGAAATGTGAATTAAAACTTGGAATATAAAACTAAGTTTAAGAAGAAAAATACACTCCTCCAGAATCATTCCTATAGAGAAAATCAGTCATGCCTCATTGTTCAGTTATTTATTTAGATTCTTAATCTTTTTGTTATAATATCATAACTGTTTATTAAATTCAATACCCATTTTTAAATTTAACTCAAAATAAATTTTCTCTCACAACTCAAGGGAAAATGTAACTGGAGTTATTCTCTTACTCTGAATACATGTTCGTAACCATAAAATTAGATTGGTTCTATCATCACCACTTTGTAAATTCAAATAAAAATTAATCATGAGGGATTCAGTAAAAAGGTTCAAATGACTCTAAGGCTGAGGGAAGGTGGGTAGAAAGTGAAAAATAATCTCAAAAGGATGGTGAGATCTAAATTATATTTTATGATAATTGAGAATAGTGAAATGTAATGACTCCCCAATATCAAATGATGTCCATTATCCAAGCTCCTAAAAATGGATCCATGAGTGTATCAAGTATGTATAAAAAATGTACCATGTTCCTTTCATTTTCTTTTCTTTTTATTTATTTTCAAAATTTATGCTTATTCTAGATCTCACATCTATCCCCTAACAACATATAATCCCTCATAGGATTCATCAGTCTGGAAATGGTGATTTTTGAACTTCCTATTACATAACCCAAAATATTTTTATTTTATTTTATTTTTATAAAATTTTAAAAGTAATATAGTAAGTGTAAAATTCCAAATGTTAAACCTGGATCACAACAAATAAGTCTAGTAAAAATTACACAGTACACATACTTAGTAAATACATCTCATGTCCACCAACTGAAAATTCCCCCACACTTGTTTAAAAGATAATCATGCACAATACCAAGAGTAGGGTAGGAAGGGATAATCGACATGAAATAACTACATCCTAAACAGGTCATTCAAAGAAACTATTTTCTAATTGATTAAAAAAAATATATGGTGGGTCTCAAGAATAATTAGATCAAAAAATATTGACCCAATCATATTTAAATTGTATTTGTTCAGTCAAATCCATAATAAGATCTCAATACAAGTTCTCATTGGTTTATATGTCCTAGGTGTCACTCAATAAATATGCTCAGAAAATAATATGAAATTGTGTGCTCAAAATACTCTCATGAATAGGAGTATACCAAAGTAACTAGAAACCAATAAGGGTATAAAATCAAGTAAAAAGTCAATCAAAATCATTTTCAGAATTTTTGAGTATGAATTAAATTACTAAACCCATCAATCATGCTAAAAATATAAATATGGTAAAACATTGATTTCAAAAATTTCTAAATTAAAATTTTCTTTTATTTAAATGGGTGTAATGAGTTTTTAGGTTTAAATCATCATTTAAATTAAACTTTTATCATAGATAAATTAAAATAAGAAGTAATCCAATTGTATTGATAGTAAAAATCAAGGAAGACTTCCCCACACTTAAAATGAGACAGTGCCTACACAATCCTAGAAAATACCTAGGGATAGATTATAGATATATCAATGAAATATTTAAATGGAAATTTTGAAATAGATTTTAGGGAATAGATATCCCCCTCTATTTGTGTCATGCCATGGGTAAAGTTGGTTGATGTTTATATAATTTTTTTGCTCCCTGCATTTTATATTAGAAATAAAAATACTACACTAGATAAAAAATTATTCCACTGGTTTTAAATAGTATTAAATTAGCAAAATGAGAAGGTTCACAAATTTAATAGTAAAGAAAAAAAATGTTAGATAAATGAAGACTGGTGAGTACAATGATGTTCAAGAAAAACCTAAGAACCAAAATTCTACTAAAATGGATACGAAAATCCTATGTATAACATTAAATAAAAATAAAAATAATTAGATATGGGTTAGCTCTCATAAAACAATAAAAAATATTTGATCATTCATACGGATGGGAAAAATTATCAGGAAGTATCTTCCATATTTTTATAATTCCTATTCCACCTATAATAACTGGTGGTTATGTCATTGAGATCACATGGATGCTTGAAAGGATTGATCACCTCTAGCGCATACTGAGAATGAATCTTGTGAAGTAATAAAATCATCTGTGTCCATTATGGTGGGGACCTCTACTGTGCATAAATCTCCATCGATAGATCCTCAAGCTGGTTCTCAACATCATCTATCTACGGATTCATGTGAACTATGAAGGAATATGGTGTCAGAATAGGTTCATTGATTACCAGGTAAGTGGTATAAATTCTAGACATGAATATTGTAAAATAGTAATGAAAGAAAAAATAATTAAAATAACTATGAGGAAAAATTTGTATCCCACATCTCTAATTTTTCAATTAAATGGATTACAAGTAAAAAAAAGTGCACACCCAAGGAGAGTAAAAAATGGGGGAGGGGATTGGGATGCTGAGACTAATAAAAATTCTTGAGGTTCTCATCCAGAGTCCTCTTCCAAACAAAGGGCGGTTGTAGCTATCCCGACTGAACAATATCATCAATGGAGAAAGGGACTGGATGATGAACTACTGTAGAGGGTTCTATGCTTCTAGAAGCTATCACAGTGGATAGTAGTGGTTAATTAACAATCTAGATGGTGGACATGGATCTAGCATCAGTATCGATGAAAGTTACCTCAAATTATGATGGAGGAGTGGCACCCTTTTCTTGCTAGGACTACTCTACTAAAATCTCATGTCGGGAAGCAGAGTATTTCAACTCAGAGGGTAGGTTAACTGTGGTGGTGTCTAGGTCAAGAATGGTTGAGGATGAAGTCCATTCTAGAGGTGGATGGTGAGAGGCTAAAAGGGATGGTGGGGAGGCAGAGGTTTTAAATATAGGTAGGTCTGAAGAGGATATTCCTAGGTGGTGGGAAATATGAGGAAAATTCTTTATGATTTAAAGGTGCATAACCCAGAGATCTACTCGGTAACATGGGGTTGGTGGTGGGGTGAGAAAGGTGGTGACCGGTGGAGAAGGGATATTGGTGGTGTTAGAGGGTGGAATGGGAGTGGTCATCAGTCAAGGCGTGTTGGTGGTGGATGTATGGGCAGAAATATATGTGTAAGTAGTTAGGGTGGTGTTAGAGGTGGATAGAGCAGGGGTTGAGGTTATAGTATGTTCATCTAGTGCCTTATTATAACCCTCAATGAATCTCGATTCCCATCAATAGATGTAGTGTCTTTCATTAATATATCCATTTTTTGAAGTAGAGGAAAGTCAATTGACTCTATCGATCCTAGATAGGTTAGGGGAAGGGAAGCATGAAAGATTCCAAGATTTCGGGAAAGATGAGTGATGAAGGACCCACCCAATCATGTGCCTTGTGTCTATCGCGCATGTGCCAAGAAATACAATATGAATTGTGATTCCATGTTGATAGAAGGGTGGCCAATTGAAAAAACAAAGAGGAGGATTTCAAACTGACTGACACTGTCACGAGCTTTAGTACAAGTGAACCATGCATGATTCATTACCTGATGAATAATATAGAGCATATGACCTCTCATTTGAGTGGATTTCACAATTCAAGGATCATGGATGCTCTTTGGGTCTTGGGAAATCATCCTATAGAGTAAAAACACATAAAAATTTATTGGCTCAATATATAGAGTCATAAATAATTGGGAAGTGGTGAAGTTTAAAAATTAAGGTCGACCTGGATGCTGGACTCGGCAAAGGAGAGCTCATGGGGTCTGATTCCCAGTGAGAAGTGGATACTATCAACAGTCACCTCAAGAGTTGCTAAGAAATCTAGAAACAACTCCATCCAGGTCTCCTTGTGAATGTCTATGATTGTGGAGAGGTGATGATAGTCAAGGATATGTAGTACCTCATAGAAGATGTGAATATGGATGAGGAATGATATATCCAAATATATTGTTGGTCTGCATGGTTTTCACCTGCAAACAAACTAGTGTGACCTAATGCTTGGGGTTGGAAAAATAAAGGATGGGGTGTAGATGGGCGTGTCCAGCATCCTTCAACCCACTAGAGGTCAAGTGTGATTCCTCAGTGGTCGATGGAGTTACCGAGGCTTCTATGGAGCTGTAAGAGGGTGAAGTGAGAGGTGATGAATTTATAGGAGCACTTCAATGATTGGAAAATGGTGAATCTTCACACTCGGGTGCAGGATTTGTAGGGGGAGTACATAAAGTATTTATGATATCCATATTAGGCACAATGGTCTGAATTATATGGAGAGGAGTGGGATACGAACGAGGAAGGTGGAGGAGGATGGTTTTCTGAGGGCGATGTGAGAAAAATGGAGCAGTCGAATGGTTCAGTGTGCATGGGCGTGAGTGGTGAGGGACACTATAAAAAAAATCAAAATTTAGCGCAATTTTTTTAGCTATTTTCTTATAAAACATCACTAATTTTTAAATTTAGTGATGTTTTTCAGGAAACATCATTAAATTAGCGACGCTTCTAGAAAACATCTCTAAATTAGAGAGGCTTCAAGAAAATGTTGCTCAATCAGCAATGTTTCTTAAAAGTGTTACTAAATTAGTGATGTTTCTTGAAAATCGTCCCTAATTTAGCAATGTTTTCTAAAAACGTCTCTAAATTAGAAATATTTCATGAAAAATATCCCTAAGTTAGCAACATTATATATATATTAATATATATAAACACTAGCATATATATATAAACTTACATATATAAATATATTTATTCACACACACACACACTTATATAAATATATATATATATATAATATATATTTTAAATTTAGTCACGTTTTTAAAATACACACACACACACACACATATATATATATATATAATATAAATAGACCCACATACACACCTATATATAATATAAACACACACACACACACACATATATATAATATAAACACAGATATAATATGATAAAAACATAATATAAACACGCACACAAACATATAATAAAAACATATATATAATATAAAATTCAAACATGTATATAAATATAATATAATATAAACATATATATATATAGACATAAAATATAAATTATAAAATATAAAATGTAAAAATATATATATATATTAATATATAATATATATATACATATAATATTAAAATTTAAATATTGAAATGTATATATATATATATGTAAATATAACATAATTCAATTAAATATTTTAAATTTTTTCATGTTTTTAAGAAAACGTGACTATTTTAGTGACATTTGTACTAGTGTTTTATAAATTATCTAATTACACACACACAAATATATATATATATATATATATATTAATATATGTATATTAATATAAATAAACAAATAAATATAATAATTTATTATATAATGATATATATATATATATAATAAAATATAATTATTTATCAATATCTGAAGTGGGTGAGTTGGCATGGTCATTAGTTGAGAGGTGATTGGCCATGTCTTTGATTCCTAGAGGCTTTGATTTTTCAAGGGTGAGGAAGTGGTGTTGTACCGAATGGGCGAGGAAGCGGTAACTGGATGGGGGATGGACACGAGGCCTGTAGGGCATGGATGGGACACGGGTGAGCAAATGATGATGGAGAAGACAAGGCATGGCGATAGGTGGGCGCAGGTGAGAGGATGAAGGTACTTAAGGGGGCAGTTGGGGGGCGCAGGTGAGAGGATGAAGGTACTGGAGGGGGGCGGTAGGGTGCAGCGGGCGAGGTAGGGCAGGGTGGGAGGATGCATACTGGGGGGGGGGGGGGTGGGCTAGGCAGGGCGGGGTGAGAGGATGAGTTCTAGAAGGGGCATGGAGAGAGCAGGGGAGGGGGTGATTATTATTCTAAAAAATACACATTTAAAAAAATGATTATTTTATTATTATAAAAATACGCATTAAAAAAAGATTCTAACGTTTTTAGAGAATTTCAGTAAAATTTCTCCAATTTATCAATGTTTCTTTACCGGTGTTTCTAGAAAATGTTGGAATATGAGGTGTTGCTAATTAGTTATGCCTTAAAATGTCACTAATTTAGCAACATTTATTTACTGATGTTTCTAGAGAACTTTGGAAAATGAGGTGTTTTTAATTAGAAACAATTATAAACATCACTAATTTAGCGATGCTTACAAACGTCACTAAATTAATGACACCACATTTAGCAAAGTTTTCTAGAAACACTAGAAAATGAATTAGTGACATTTTAAAATGTCTCCAATAAAAAAACATAGCTAGTTATTATTTTTTTATTGAGAGGGGGGGGGGGGGGGGTTCAAGCACCATGAATCCAAGGATCATAGTAATTAATAAAATCAAATAATTTCATGTCATGTATACTTACATGACTTGTAATGTGTGGAATTACTTTTTTGGGATGTAAATTGTACACATCGTTTATTGGATTACACAATGAGTACTTTAGATTATTTGAAATTTTTTGAACCAGACCTTGGTTATTTGCCTTTAGCATTCCCCTAATCTTTCCTAACTTTACTCCATCACAATATATCATATGTGACCTATCCTAGTTTTCCTCTCGTCAAGTTCTTCTTTTAATTTCCACAGCTTTACTCAATAGTGCTTAGATGAATCTCAAAGTGATGAAACAACCCTCTTGGAATGGTTCCTGATATATCTTTAATATTTTCCCATTAACTTTAAAGATGGTTCTTCTCCTCTTTAAATCTTGATGGTCCCTTAGGGGGATACTTGTATGACCATGAAGGGCCTAGAAAATATTAATTTGATCTTACTAGGGAATAACTTTGATCATGAATTGAATAATAATACTTTTTTACCTAGTGTAAAGATTCATCGTGACTTGCACCGATTCTTCCAGTTCTTGTTTTTTATTTATAAATCTTATAATTATAATAGGAATCATTTATTATTTCCTCCATCTCATCCAATTATAGCATCCTAACTTCCCCAGATTTTTGAGAATTTTGATTCAACTTCTTAATTTCCCTAAATGAGTGATGCATCAATTATACTGGAAAATGGAAAGTATTTTCATACATTAATAAAAATGGAATAGTGTCGATATATGTTCTTTACTTAGTGTAGTATACCCAAAGTTCATAATATAACTTGAGGCTCCAATCATTATGGATCATTTTTACGGTCTTCTTCAGTTTTTGTTTGATTTCCCTATTTGACAATTCAACTTTCTCGTTTATTTGTGGGAGGTTGGGAGTTCTAGAGTTATATCAGATTTTGTACTTACTTAGTATTCCTTTGAAATCAGTATTGGTAAAGTGGGTGCCTATGTCACTTATGAGTAACTAAGGGAATATAAACCTAAAAAATATGTTTTTCCACAAAAATTTCATGACTAATTTTGTCGTTTCATGATCCATAGCTTTAACTTCTACCCATTTCAAGATGTAGTTAATACAAAAAAGGATATATAAATTTCCATGTAGATTATGTAATGGACCCATAAAATCTATTCCCATACATCGAAGATTTTAACTTACATGATCTGGTTTTTGGGAAATTTCATTTCTCTTCTTGATGGTTCCAGTGTGTTGGTACTTATCATAGCTCTAGAAGAAGTTTCTTGCCTCTTGATGGAGTGCAGGAAAAAAGAGTCCACTTTTTAGTTTTTTTTTTCTTCCGTGCATTCTGTTCCATGATGCCTTCTATTTTGTGATGTATGATACATGTCTAACACACTTTGGATATCGTACTTTGGGAAGAAACGCCACATTAATCTATCATAACCTCACTTAAAAATTAGAATTTCATCCCAATATTAGTGTGAATATTCGACCAAAAATATCCTCATTTTCTAGTAAAAGAGGTATGGGTAGAGCAATCTCATGGAAAGATAGTTGGAAATGTCGGAAAACCATGGGAATGCCTTTCTTTCTAGACTGAAAAGAGTTTCATCGAGGAATTTAACCTCAAAATATAGATTATCATCTTCCTTAATGAGGGAAAGTGGGAGTCTAGATAGATGATTAATAACATCATTCTCTATCCCATTTGTGTCTTTAATGACGATGTACAATTATTTTAGCAGTTGGATCCACCAAATCAGTCTTGGTTTGGAATCCTTTTTACTCAACAAATATCTTAGGGAAACATGATTAGTGTAAATAATCACTTTGACAAAAATAAGTAGGATTGAAAATTTTCAAAATAAAATATAACTTCCCAGATATCCTTTTCAATGTATGTATAGTTTACTTGAGAATAATTCAAGGATTGACTGACATAATAGATGGGACAAAAAATTTGGTCTACTCACTATCCTTAGACAATTTGTACAGTTAAGTCACTAGTATCACACATTAACCCAAATTATTCATCCCAATGTGGTGAAATGGTAATAGGATAATCCACCAAGATGTTCTTAAATTTTTTTAATGCCTATCGATACTCTTTAGTAAACTCCAAATGAGTATCCTCTACTAAAAATTTTTTCAATGGGGAAACAAATTTCAAAAAAAAAAAAATTTACAAAGCAATGGTAGAATCTGGAATGGCCCAAAAATCTTCTTATGCCTTTAATAGTTTAGGGATTATGAAAAAAATTTAATCACCTTGATCTTTGTGGGATCAAATTACATGCCATCATTAGATATTTTTTGTTTGATAACTTTGCTTCCTTGGGCTATAAATTTTTTTTTTCCGAGTTTAAAACTAAACACTTCACTTTAAAACATTTCATAACTAATTCCAAATTTCTTAAGTATACATAGAAGGATAATCTATAAACTAATAAATCATCCATAAATATTTCCAAGAGTTCCTTCACAATATTGTGGAATATATGCATCATGCACCATTGAAAGTTTTCTATATTGTTGCACATACCAAATGAAATACATCTATAGGTGATGGTACTGAATGAAATTATAAATGTAGTTTTCTATTAATCAGCTAGGTCAACTACAATCCAATAGTATCCTGACTATCTATCCATAAAATAGTATAATTCATGTCCTACTGGTATCTCTAGAATTTGATCCATGAAAAGAAAGGGGAATTGATCTTTTTGTGTTGTTGTATTTAAGTTTCTATAATCTATGCACACTCACCATCTAATGATAGTGTGAGTAAAGATCAATTCATCCTTTTCATTCTTTACAAACTTAAGGAAACAATTATTTAGAACTACTTTTAGTGGACTCACCCACTCACTGATAGAGATTAAAAAAATTATTCTAATTTTTAGGAGTTTTGGTTTTTATTTCTTAACTACCTCATTTATTGGTGGGGTGAGTTTCCAATGGGGCCAGTTTTTGGGTTTTACACCTTTTTCTAATGAAATATTTTTAGTGAATTTTGTGTGGTTGATCCATTTGATGATATATACTCCCTAAAAAATCAACATATTACATATTTTTAGTACTTAAATCAACTTTTTCTCTTGTGTTTGTTTTAGTTATGAGTTGTTGATGACTGGTAGTGCATCTGTAATTTCAATAAAGGAATACTTGAGTGTATTTGAGGGAGGTTTCAGCTCTATAATCAGTGGTAGGATTACCAAAGGTATTAAAGGAGAGATATTTTCACTCTTAACAGTTTCTTTTCATTTTGTTTCCTTAAATTCACATTCTTCATTTTCATCATGAGATAGTTCATTACTATCATCCTTGATGTACATCCATTCATTATTCTCTTCAGTGAGAAAGATATCTTGGCAGTCAAAAGAATCATATGTTTGTTTTTAGTTTTCACTTAGTCAAACATAACTTTTTCACCTTCTACTCTGAATATAAGTCTCCCTTGATTCACATCAATCAATTCCTTAATAGTGGAAAGTAATTGTCGAACTAGGATAATGGGAATGTATCTTTCTTCTTTCAGAACCAAAATGGGTAAGTCTAATGGGAAAATAAATCTGCTGATTTTGATAATAACATCCTCAAGAAGCCCTCAAGGATAATTTACTAATCAATCAACCAATTGAAGTGCCACTCTAGTTGGATTAAATTTCTCAAGTCCGAAATTTGGGAATACAAGTCTTGGTATGAGGTTAATGCTAGCTCCTAATTCATATAGGGATCTTCAAAAGTTTCATTCTCCTATGATGCAGGGAATTGAGAAACTCCTAAGATCTCTCATTTTTTTGGAATCTTATGCTAAAAGATGGAATAACACTCCTCATTTAGGGAAATTACTCCTAGGTCTTCCATTTTCCTCTTTTTATAGAGTAATTCCCTTAATAATTTCATATAGACATGCATTTGAGAAATAACTTCTATAAATGGAATTTTGATTTGAAATTTTTTATAAATTTTTTATATTTCCCATCGATTATTCCTTTCCTTACTCTTTCTTGCAAGGGGAGAGGTTTTTTTGTAGTTTATTGGTGTAATGTAAACTTCTACTTTAGGTTTTCATGTGTTGATGCTTTTTCAGGTTGTGATGATTCCATATTTTTATTTTATTTCGTTCTATTCACAACTTCATTATCTTCCTTTTTAATGACTGTTGTCTATTTATTTAGTTTTTCAGGATTATTTTCTTCCCCTCCATAGGATTTCTAAAAAAATCACTTTTCCACTCCTCAGTAACATTTCCTTTTCCTCTTTCTTTGGGTATGTCTCAATATTTCCAGGCAGCGTACCTAAAGATCTATTGGACAGGGTCTTTGAGATTTGACCCATTTGGTGCTTGGGGTTTCAGAGGAAAACCCTTCAATATTTCATTTATGCCTCTTTTATATTAATCTTATGGTATTCCTTTTTAATTAAGGATGATAGTAGATTATCTTAATTTGGTTGCATAGGTGCAACAGGTTGTGGTGGTCTTTTTGAAGTATGATGAAATTGTTGTTGGCCTCTTGGAAGAAAATGTTGTTTGGGTACTTGTTGAGGTGGCCTAGGAATATGATTCATAGGTGGATATCCAAGTCGTCCTTGGTTCCAGAGTGGTTCTTGTCCACTTCTATGATGGTAGTACCCTTGATTGTTTTGTGGTGGTTGTTGAGCCGGCCTCTGGTGATAGTACTATTGGAGTTGTAGGAATGATTCATTTTACTAATTATAATTAACATAACTACTATCTTGTCTTTATTTTTCATCAAATAATTACCCAAATTCTTGATATAATTGAGTTCCACTACACATTTCAAAAAATTGAATCTTTATTATAGGAGTAGGAAGGGATGGTTGTGCAGTAGGTAGCTGAAAAGATTCCGGCTTCTTAGAGAGGGCCTCAACTTGTGCAACTAGATGTGTGTTTTCTTTAACTTGGTGGTGTGTTTCCCAACTTTTTTATGGATTTTATTTGTTGTCAATTTATTGTCATTTATTTACAATGGTGTTCAATGAGATGTGAAGATCTCATTGATGTTAATATGATGAAGTAGTTCCAAAGTTAATGGAGTTTGGATGAAGTCCTGAAGTGTTGATATTCCAAGTAACATGTGAATGGTTTGAGGGATTTGAGTTTCATAATGATGAAAGATGAATGAATATTGGTTGTTTAACTATTTTTTCCTAAAACTGGACTCACTTTTCTTAAGAATGTCCTTCGTATTGATAAGAGGTTTTCTATAATAAAATATCCATCAAACTCAAATTGGGTTCGAAATGGTTTTTTGATCATAACAAGGATGAGAATTGGATTCATCATAGATCCCATAAAAATATTAAGGTGAAATAATGGTTTGAAGGAAATAGGAATAATATGCGTCTTTAATCATATTCAAGACTGATTGGAAAGAATGATGTTGCTGAAAGATAGGGATGTTACAATACATTCCTTGATTAATTAGATGATTATTACACTGTTCTTAAAGTTCAGAATACATGTCTCAAAGGTGATACATTGTCTAAAACATTGAAGGTGTTTGAAGAAGCCTCCACTTTTGGATGAAGAGAGATAATTTGAGTTCTTTAGAAGTAACACTCCAAAAGGAATTGATGATTTTATGTAAGGATGAAGAAGTACTTTGGAATTCATATTCCATAGAGTACAAGAATAAAGAAGGATTATTTTTGAAGATGAAGAGAAGACATGAAGTAGTGCATGGTCATGGCACTATGAGAATGTCCAAAACTATGATGATGCATTTATGATTTTTATTTCACAAATATCATAAGTTTGGAGAACTTGTGATGTGCGCCTTATGAAGGATAGAGGGAGTAAAGAAGTATTTTTGGAGGGCGTGCAAGTTAAATAGTGGAGCGCAATTTGGAAAAGTGGTGTACAAGTATAAGTGGTGTAATAGTTTATGTTTCACGTAAGTTATATTTCAATATCATCACATCAAAATATGATAAATGAAAGAAAGTTCCATGCAATTCAAGAAGTAAAGAGCAAGTCATTAAGTGAAGCACAAGTAAATAAGTGGCATGCAAGTCATATTTCATCTCATCGAAATATTACAATGGAAATTAAGTGGCACACAATTTAATAAGGGTCACTCAAGTCATTAAGGTGTGCACAAGTCAAGAAGTGTCACACAAGTCATGACGTGGCTCACAAGTAATGAAGAGGCGCGCAAGTGATAAACTGGCGTGCTAGGTAAGATGGACGCCTCATGTATAGGGTCACCAAAATGCCTATAAATATATGGATTCCCTCCTCATTTTGATATGATCAACACTTAAGGAAAATTAGAGCTTTGTTTGCAAAAGTAGTAGAAAGTGGTGATCAAGTTGAAATGTCACGCAAGTAGAAGTGATGCACAAGTTGTAAGTTTTGCGCAAGAAGAGAGTTGTGTGCAAGAACTGAGTTGTGTATAAACATGAAGTGGTTCAATAGTTTTGAGTTGCACACAAAAGTAGAGCGCAAGCAGTGATTTGTGCGCAAGCAATGAGTTCCACGCAAGACGAAAGTGTCACGCAAGCAGATAGTTTCACTCAAGTAGAGATTTGAAAGCAGTGAGTTCCACTCAAGCCAGAAGTGGCGCGCAAGTATTGAGTGGCACACAAGCAGGGAGAGGCGCGCAAGCTGTGAGTTATGCCAGAAGTTTTTACTATCTTATGGGTAGAAAAGTGAAGGATAAAGAGAGATCAATACACTACTGCACTATTCCACATTATTGTGTGTCAAAGAAAAAATAGGATAATAGACAATCTATATTCTGTTATTCAGGCCATATCAACTGTAATGATGCTAAGCTAATATAGTCTTCATTGATCTAATAATCACAAAGGGAAATTTTCATTCTAGCAAGAAGAAGAAGAAGTTTCAGTGCATCTAGTTTTTCATGGAAGAAGAAGGAGAAGAAGATTGTGCACCTTTCAGGTTTGCTTCTGGGAAAGAAGAAGATGGTTACTTGCATGCTGCTAAGTAGGAAACAATTGAAGAGTATAAGATCAAGAAACAGCGTGACATCCAACAAGTATCAATAGGTGGAATACTCTATTGGTGTTGCAAACCCTATTCAATAGGGATAATACTATCTTGGGAGGCATTGTAAATGACCATCAAGGAGATGTAAGCTGAACTTGGTCATCACCAGTTTAGGAAGATGGGATTATTTCCCTTCCCCCTCCAAAGTGAAGGGAATCACACTAGAGAGGGGATTGTTTTCAAAGCCAACCCACTATAATAGTTACTACATTATAGTGGAGAATTCATGCACTGGTCATTACCATACATGACAAGTATGTAGCTTCTCTTATTAAGTGGTGAACCTTAAATATCGTGTATTATTTTAATTTATTTCACATTATTTTAATGAGATAAAGGAAAATAGAACAAGAGAATCAAGATCCTAATAGGTCAAGTAGTACAAGGATAAAAAATTGGAATTGGTTTAAAAAGTCCGCAACACTGATTCACCCCCTCTTAGTGTTAGTCATATCCCAAACTAGTCCTCTCAATTGGTATCAGAAGAAAGGTTCACCTCTGTTTAATTCTTTACAATGAAGTTATTCTCCCTTGAAGACTTGATTTTATTTCCTGTTTCAACAATGAAGAGTAGTGTTAGTGAATATTCAGTTACCTCTGAGTATAAATCTATATCTTCCAAGACCATGATGAACATGAAAAATAAAGAGAAGAGAAATTTGATGAAGAATTTCCTCTTATCTAAAGAAGAGGATGTATCTGGATCTCTATATCTTGTTGACACAGAAACACATCAGGCAAGGAATTTTGTGATAAGGTGGCTCAAGTTTCTACCAATATGATGGAAAATCATTCTATATATAGTGATTAGGAGTTATGTGTTATTACATTGGGAAATTATTCTCATGATGAAAATTATAGTACAAGTGGTGATGACCAATATACAAATTCTTAAGAACTATCATTTGATATATTAATAATGATTCGGCATAGTATTCCTAAAGAAAGTGTCTCACTTATTTGTGGATTATTTCATTGCATGTAAGAAGATATCACCCTACTGGAAGAAGAAAATGATGTTTTGGAGAAGGTATTACAAGCAAAAATTTGTGAATGTTTAAAGCTCTCCGGACAGGTTCGTGCCTTTGAAGAAACAAAGAGGAAATTTGAAATAAGTTCCTCAAAATTGATCAAAGAATTTTAAGAGAAAGAGGGAGTTAGTAAGACTTTGGAAGAGAAGATCCATGCACTTGAAAATGAGCAGAAGAATAGTACTAATGTCAAGGGTTTATATTTGGAAGAAAATTCCAAGAAGATCAAGGAACTTGACTCTTTGTTACAAAAAAAAAGTTCGAATGTATGAAGTGGAAGTTGAAAGATTAAAGAAGACTTGTGAAGATAAGATGATCATGATTGCAGACCAGAAGATCATCCTCAATATAGAATGTCTAAAATTGGAAGCTCAGTGTGCCAATACTGGGAAGACATATATTGAGCTCTTAATGAAGAAGGTGATAGTTTCTACTGGTATTCAATGTTCATTGAAGGATTCTAAGGGTGAAAGAATTTGATCATGTGATAAGAAGATCACGACTTCACTCATTGATATATCATAAGTAGCTAAGAAAGAACATATACCATCCATACCATCTTGTACTAATGTTTCTAAATTTGTTTCTACAAAAAGATCAGGGTGAAATAAAAATTCTAAACAGATATGGATGAGGGAAGGTGATGAGAAACCTACCACCATTACTAGGGTGGATAGAAAGAATAATGTGGAAGATGTTTCCCCACAGGGAGAATAAAAATATAAGAAGAAGTACCAGTAACCTCATACATAAGATATCAAGTAGTAAAGATTTATCGGTCAATGTTGGTGCAACAACAGTTTTGGGAATTATGCATTAAACTGTTGGTACAATCCCCAAAATATAAAAGCACAAAGGAAGCCCATCTCAAGGGGGAGGAAGCTTGAGATTAAGAAGAAACATCCATAGATCCAGAGTCATTTTTATACTACAAATAGATTTAAAATTCTTGATGACATCTGTGATGTATACAATTGGTGTGGTCACAAGGTTGGTACATGTTCATCTCAACATGCATCCAAAGATGACAAGAAAATACGATCACAAAATCTGGATAAGAATAAAGAAGCTACCTTGGGAATAGATCAGAATAATGTTGTAAAAACAAATCCTCAAAAGAATATTTTAAGAAGTAATGGTTATTAGAACTTGGATTGTAAATCCAAGAAGGTGAAGGGTGGTGTATCCAAAAGAACTAACAAGAAGGATGAAACTTAAAAGAAACAATGTGGAAGATCCAATCTTGATGCCTCAATTCCTAATGACTTATTGGTTATCTGGCTAGAAAATTTGGAAGATATGAGGAAAATGGAATATGAACAATCTAAGGATCATGAAAAAATTAAAAAAAAATAAGATTCCACATGAAGTAAAGGAAGATCTGTGTGTGAGGTGAAACAAGGCTGGTCACACTGTTCAAAATTTCATTACACTTATTCTAGATCAAGATGAATTTCTCAGAAAGATGAAAGTTGCATCATGAGATGCTAGTGATTTGAAAGCTCTTGAAGAGAGAAGCCTCACACACACAGAGAGATGGAAGAAGTATTGAAATCCACACAAGCACAACCAAAAACAGAAGATCAAATATTCAAGTATGAATAGTGGAACAAATGGAGCATCTTGGTTGAGAAAACCATATCAACCTTGCTGTTCACATTGATGAAGCATGGAGGATCCACCTTATTCTCTTAATCATTTTGGGTATTGTATTTGTGTTTCTAATATAGGTAATTGAAGTTGAAGGAATATCTTAGGGGGAGAACCTGAGAAGTCGTGAGTGTTATCAACACATGATAGAAAAAATGAAGAAGTTTGCATCCTTGGAAGATTATAAAGAGTGTTTCACTTGAGGGGGAGAAAAATGAAGAATATTACAAAGTTATTATTTCAATTATTATCAAATTCAATTGGTTCCAAACTCAATTAATCTGAATATTGTTTGAAGATCATGTCATTGGAAAAGGAGTTTCAGTTTGATTTTTTCATATCACATTTAAAATCTTCATCCTGGAATGAAAGTGAAAGACCCTTGAAGACAAGTACATGAGTTATCATATCATCTGGCATCATGATTAGTTGGGAATGGATAACTTTGTTGTCTAAATCAAATCCTTTTGTTTTCTACACTAATAATTTCTCAATTATACATAGAGTGAAATGATTTATGGCACACTACTTAAGTATGGACTGATACCCTCCCTTCCATGAAATCGATATTTCTTATCAATAAGGGGGAGAGAAAGTGAAATGAAAGTTCAACAGTGAAAGGTGGAGAGAAGGAAATGTTTGGGGGAGAGAGAAAAATTAATGGGAGAGAGAAGATTCACATTGACTTTGACACATTCATTTGGAAATAATATTAAAGGTATTGACAACAAATACAAGGTGTGATATTGTTGTGACCACCTTATGTATTAATTTTATTTGTTTTCAATTGATATTCATTGGTTTTCAATGGTGTTCAATGATATGTGAAGATCTCATTGATGTCAATGTGATTAAGTAGTTCCAAAGTTAACGGATCTTGGATAATGTCCTTGAGTCTTGATATTCCAAGTAACATGTGAATGGTTTTAAGAAATTGAGTTTCAAGACGATGGAAGATGAAGAACTTTTTGATGTTTTACTATGTTTTTCCTGAAACTAGACTCACTTTTCTTAAGAATTTCCTTCTTATTAATAAGATGTTTTTTTGGAATAAAAGATCCATCAAACTCCCCTTGGGTTTGAAATGGGGTTCGGATCGTAATAAGGATGAGAATTTGATTCATCATAGATCCCATAAAAATATGAAAGTGAAATGATGGTTTGAAGGAAAGAGGCATAATATGTGTTTCTAATCATATTAAGGACTGATTGGAAAGAATGATTCTTTTTGAATCTAGGTAAGTTACAATACATTCCTTGATTAATTATACATCTGTTACAATGTTTTTAAGGTTCAAAATACATGTGTCCAAGGTGATACATTGTCTACAACATTGAATGTGTTTGATGAAGCCTCCACTTTTGGATGAAGAGATGTGATTTGAGTTCTTTGGATGTAACAATCAAAAAGGAATTGAGGATTTTAAGTGAGGATGAAGAAGTAATTTATAATTTATATTCCAAAGAGTAAAAGAAGAAAGAAGGAAGGTTGTTGAAGATGAAGAGAAGATAAGAAGTAGTGCATGAGATTGGCACTATGAGAATGGACAAAACTATAAAGATACTTTGCTGATTTGTATTTCAAAAATGTCATAGGTTTGGAGAACTTTTGGTGCAAGCCTTATGAAGGATAGGGGGAGTAATAAAGTTTTTTTGGAAAAGGAAAGAAAGTGGCGTGTAAGTTAAAGAGTGGCGTGCATGTAGGAAAATTGGCACACAAGTATAAGTGGTGCACAAGTTTATATTGCGCACAAGTCATATTTCAATATCACCACATCAAAATATGACAATAGAAAGAAAGTGGAATACATGTCAAGAAGTAGCGTGAAAGTCATTAAGTGGGATGCAATTAAAGAAGTGGTGGGCAAGTCATATTTCATCTCTTAAAAATATGAATAAGGAAAGAAAGTGGGATGCAATCTAAGAAGGGGAAAACAAGTCATTAAGGGGTGTGCAGGTCATGAAGTGGTGCACAAGTCATGACATGGCATGAAAGTAATGGAGAGGTGCGCAAGTGATAAAGTGGAACAGAAGGTATGCCAAATGTCTCACACGTAGGGTCACCAAAATGCCTATAAATAGACAGATACCCTCCTCATTTTGATATGCTCAACACTTAGAGAAAATTCAAGCTCTATTTGTGCAAGTAGTAGAAAGTGGTGCACAAGATGAAGTGTCATGCAAGTTGTGTTTTATGCCCAAAAGTGGTGTGCAAGTAGAAGTGGGGAACAAGTTGTAAGTTACGCGCTATTAGGGAGTTGTGTACAAGAAGTGAGTTGTGTATAAGCCCGAAGCAGCATGAAATTTTTGAGTTGCACACAAGAGTGGTTCACAAGAAGTGAGTGGCGTGCTAGCAGTGAGTTCTGTGCAAGATGAAAGTGGTTAACATGCATATAGTTGCGCTCAAGTAGAGATTTTCATGTAGTTAGTTCCATGCAAGCCATAAGTGGCACACAAGTATTGAGTGGCACGCAAGTTGTGAGTTGTGCCAAAAGTTTTTACCAGCTTATGGGTAGAAAAGTGAAGAATAAAGGGATATCAATACACTACTACACTATTCCACATTATTGTGTGCTAAAGAAGAAATAGATAGTGGCAAATCTATAGTCTACTATTGAGGCCATATCAACTGTAATGATGCTAATCTGAGTGGGTCTTTAGTGATCTGATAATCACAAAGGGAAATTGTTATTCTAGAATGAATAAGAATAAGTTTTAGTGCATCTGGTTTTTCAATAAAGAAGAAAGAGAATAAGATTTTTCAGCTTTCAGGTTTGTTGTTGGGAAAGAAGGAGAGGGTTACTTGCATGCTACTAAGTAAGTAACAAGTGAAGAGTAAAATATCAAAAAATAGTGTGTCATACAATAGGTTTCAACATGTGTAAGAATCTATTGGTGTTGCAAACCTTATTCAATAGGGAGAAGACTATCTTGGGAGGTAGTATAAAGAACCAACAAAGAGCTGCATGTTGTATTAAGTCATCACCAGTTTAGGGGGATTGTATTCCCCCCCTAAAAGTTTAGAGACTCACACTAGATAAAGGATCGTTTTCATAGGCAACCCACTGTAATAATTACTATGTTATAGTGGAGAATATGTGCACTGGTCATTACCACACCCGACAAGGATGTAGTTTCTCTTATTGAGTGGTGAACCTTGAAAAAATAGTGTGTTCCTTTTTTACTAATTTCATGTTATTTCAAGTGAAAATGGAAAATATAAAAAGATAATCAAGATCCTAATAGGTCAAGAGGTATAGGGATAAAAAGTTGGAATTGGTTTAAAAATCCCCCAACACTGATTCACCCCCCTCTCAGTGTTAGGAAAATCCCAAACTGGTTCTCTTAGGTGGATTTTTTTCTAAGACATTCCATGATTAATTTTTCATAGAATAGAATTGTGTGATACCACTTCTAGAATTTTCAATCCAACTTCAGGTTTTTTCATTATTATACCGCCATTAGCGGTATCATCAATTGCTGTGTGGGAAATGGGTTAGAAACCTTAGTAAAAGTTTTGCAGCTAAAGCCACACATCAAGTCCATGATGTGGGAAATTCTGAGTGAGTTCTTTAAAGATATACCAGGAATCACATTCTAACTCTCCATTTTCTAGATTGAAATTCTAAATTTCACTGTTTAGTTTTTAGTTTTGTCCTGGAGAAAAGTAGTTATCTAAGAAATTTTTGGCAAGATCATCCCAAGTCATGATTAACATAGGAGATTGACTCTTTAGGAAATCCTTGGATTTTTATCATAATAAAAATGGGAATACCAAAAATAGGATTGAATCAGAGGACACTCACTAGTTATAAAAGGTATCACAAACTTTCAGGAAGTTAGAGATGTGTACGTGAGTGTTTTCACTCGACAATCTGTTGAACTGGCACATGTTCTGGATCATGCTGATGAGTCCATGTTTGATTAAAATGTATGTTCATAGAAAGGAGGGAAAAAATACTAGGTGAAAAACCATTTATAGATATAAATTCTTAATCCATGATGGTACACTCTAGTTATAGGGGATGATCTTTATGTAGTGCTGGTGGAACATATTGCATACTGGGTGGATTGGGACCCACATGATTGATGTGGTCTACCATACTTGGATGGTGTCATGTAGAGAGATATTTTTCGATATCAGGAATGAAAGTGATAAATTATTGACCGTAGAGGACCCTTAATTGAGTCATGGTCCCTTGACACGTGCACTAGGCCAGTCAGAACAATGATTAAGTGGTTTCCAAAATAAAGAAGAAATAATGAAAATAGAGGGGGTGATGAGGTAATCTTAGGTTTGCATTGTTGGTTCTTGTGCATAAGAAAAATATCGATCTTGGTCAATGGGGCCCAAATTTTATGCACCCACACACATCATTGAAATCACATGTACTGTGGCCATATTATAATTTCTACTAATCCCAAACTACACTTTCTATGATGGTGTAGTAGAGTGGTACTGTGAGGTCGAACCCATGGGGAAAATTGGTAGACAAGAAACTAGTTACTTCGAACCCTTTAAATAGGTGTCCTAAAAAATTGGATTTTTTTGGGATTTAACTAATACAATTGAGTTTTATTTATGGTTTAGGAAGAAGATAGGGATTAGGGTCAATTTTAGGGTTCATGTAAAAAGGATAATCACTATCTTAAATCGGGATAGTCCTAATTCTTAGGCCACAAAGTGGTGCATACAAAACTAGTTGATTATGGTCAAACCAACTATATCTTTATATGATATAACTATTACTTGGTCCAAATATAGTTATCAAACTAGATTAATTAATCCTAGATTCTATGGAAGAATGTATCATAGGCTATTGGGAATATACTGCTCTATGCCAATCGGGTCAGGTTCATTAATTTAAACATACCATGGTTAGTTTTTCATAAAATAATTAAATAAACATTTATTTTTAACCTGATTATTATATTTAGATTTACCAAGTTTCAATTTAAATATTCATTAATTTTATAACAACCCTTACTATCAACCCCTACCCTAAGCGGTTTAGCCTGTAATGATGGTATTAATCAAGTTAGAAGAAAAAATTGTAGACATTCTCAATAAATTAATGAAACATTTGAAATAATATTGTTTACAACTAAGGGTTCAATAATCAAGTAGTTCACAATAAAATCAAGTAATAAATCAATCAAACACTTACTCAAAATAGTAAACAAGCTAGAACATGTTGCGTATCTACTATCGAATGGAAATGAAAATATAAAACGGGCGTTGAAATGGTAAATAATGATAAAAGGAATGAGTAACACCTGAAGATCAATCAACAACACCTGGAATTAATTAAAAGAGTAAAAGGAGTTATCTAAACTTGAGTTAGAAGGGAAAATAATGGAGAAATATGATAAAGAGATAAAAAACCCTAGGAAGTGTTATATTTGTCTTTTTGGCTCTAGGAATTAAATAGAAGAGAATTTATGTAATATGTAATGTTAACATGTTGTGTAATCTTGATCCAAGTTTTACTCCATGTATTTTGGATCTAGCATGAATCTTATCCCAAATCTTCAGGATTTGGAGATGTGACTCATTTCATGATGTGTAATGGAAAATCATGAGATGTTTCTTCTCATGACTTGAAATTTAAGTGGGAATTGTACTTTTAATATTACAGGACATGTATTGGAGGTTCATGACATGTACTATTTTCATAAATTGTAAATTCTTAATGACTTTCTTATCAACTCGTGACATGCTTTGAATGGTGAATACGCATCCTGTATATGGTTCACAATGTGTAAAGTTCACTTTTGGCCAATTCTAACAGCTTTTCCTTTAGAGTATTGGATACCTATTCTATGAAAAAAACAACACATACCTAGTGATTTATCTAATAAATCATGATTAATCCTCAATTAAATTAATCCAAAATGTATATACAATTTCAACTTATTATGTACCTAGGGGTAATTTCTCCAAAAAAGGTGTGTCAATCTTAAATTGATCATTACATGGTACATGATAGTGTTCCTTACTACACACCGATTTTAACACACCTAGGGAATATTATTTGGTTCATTCACATTTTATTAAAAAACCATTATAAAGGATTTGAAAATATTGTTATAATTTGAAATTTTTCTCAAAAAACCATGTGTTTGATTATGATATTATCCAGGCATAAATTTTTTAATTTATACTAAGTATTTTATTATTTTTTTATTATAAATTATATTTCATAATGATATGATCTAATCTAGTTTATTTCATTTTTTAGAAATGGAACCTAGTATAAGGAATGGGAACTGTATCAATGCACATTATCCAATGACTCAGAATGATTGTTTCTTTTATGGGATTAATCCAATCCTATTAAGGGAAATAGTCTCCCGAACATTCTTATCATATGATGATGTAGTATCATATTATATTAAGACAATGGAATAATTATTCAAGTCCTATTTCTTTGAAGGGAAGAAAGAGTAGAAGAGTAAATCATAGAAAAAGATTAATAATGGGAATAAAGGAATAATGGGTTCCCCTAGGTGATAAATGTGGTAAGAAACACCATGGTACTTGTTTAAAGGGAAAACGAGTCTATTATAAGTGTGGATAGAAATTCCACCATTCTCATGATTCAAAGGGTAAGAAAGAAACCTTTTAAGTTTAGTGTTTCAACTGTAAGGAGATTTGGCACTATGAAAACAAATCCCCCAAGCATCAAGGGAATATACATTAGAAGAAGCTAAGGGGTCAAAGTCAAGCTTATGCTATTAGCATGGTCAAAGTGGAATGATTAAAGTGATTTTGTATTTGGATTTAATAATTATATAGTAAAATTATTTTATCATTGTTAATAATAATAAAATGTATATGGTTTTTACTATAATAGTTTTTCTATAAGGATTTTAAGACATATGTTGAATGATACTGACGACCAAGAAAAGTGATACAGTGGAAGGTCGGTCATTTTACAAAACACATGATTGAGGTAGGATAACCCTTAATATGTATAAAATTTTGAGATAATATTCATAAATATAATTTTATGGGATAATATTGTTAACCATGAATTTGGTCAGTGATTTTTGTTATCTTTTTTGGATTTTATTGAATTTCTGGATTTATGGAATATATTTTACAGCATGATATTTTATTTTTTAAATAATTAATGTTTTAATTAAGATTTAATGGTGATCAAGGTATTAAAATAATTATTATGTGACATTAAGAGATACTTTATATTGTTTGAGGAATATAATGTTATTTTTATTTTTGAAATTCAGTGACCATCCTTCTAAATTTTTGGGACATTAAATTCAGTTAGACATATTTTGGAAGAGTAACTATTTATGAAATGGAATAATTTGACTTGGGGTGTTACTTTTTAGGTTTATAGATTAATGTATTATATTGGATGACTCATTGTAACCATTTTGGTTTTAGTAAATTTTTAGATACATAAAAAAAATACTTTTTCACTCTTTTTTTATCTTAATATCTGTTAAAAGTTAAGTTTAGAAATATAGACATAAAAAATCATCTTTGATATTCATTTTTTCATGTAATAAATAAAGTGGAAGCTGATTTAATCACAACCAAAAGATGAAATTATTCCTTTGATAAATAAATATATCAACTAAGTATATTTCTTTATGTTCTTAATCTAGATAGTAACATAATCCCACAACATTAGGAAAAAGATCTTGGAATGAAAATGGTATCATATGACCTTAATTTACATCATTG
This sequence comes from Viscum album, assembly GCA_963277665.1. Lineage (NCBI taxonomy): Eukaryota > Viridiplantae > Streptophyta > Magnoliopsida > Santalales > Viscaceae > Viscum > Viscum album. The sequence continues at coordinate 280,530,738 of OY728137.1, forward strand.
ATTTATGGATTTTGGGTTGTTAACTTTCTATTTATCATTTATTTTTTTTATTAATGAGCTTTATCAACATCCATAACTATTTACGCTTTTCTTCCATGTCCATATCTTGAAATTCAACTAATGTTATCATATTTGGAAGTATAGTATGTGTCATTCCCAATGAACTTTGTACGTCCCTTTCTCTTTTATCAAGAAGAAGTTTTATTATCCCTTTTACTGATGTGGCTTTCTAACAAAGTTATTTTCATATTTCAAACCCTTGATTACTAATATTAAGATTAAATTGTGATAATAAAATTTATTTAAGGGGGTAAAATGTGACACTCTAAGATTTTAAAAGAGGAACATCATTTTTAATAAAATATATGACACAAAACAATAAGATTAGAAGATAATGTAACACCCAATACTTTATAATATATTTCTATTTAAAATAATCCAATCCCTTTTATAGCTGGCGATGCACACGATGCTAGGTTTAAACAAAACAAGATACGCTACTAAAATATTATTTTGACCATTATAACCTAGTCATTAAGTTGGTGGATTTGAATAGGAATAAGTAAATAATAAAGATTATATGATTTAAACATGTATAAAATAAATTCAATGGTTATCTATTAATTATAAATAAAATAATAACCATTTGAAAGAGAAATAAATATTTTCTAAAAATAGTATTTTTTCTAAAAGGTTGATTTGTTGTGCTTTGCGCACATATTTAAAATTAATTTTTATCACTTTTAGAATATTTATTTGAAAAAAAATAATTTTTAAAATCTACATGACAAAATTATATTTTGGTTAATTTTCTATAATTTTCTGAAAATATTACTCTTTAGATGAACAGTGAAAAGTACTGATTTTTATTGAAAACTGCCTTTTCATTTAAATTATTTAAAAATTTAAATAATATTTTAAATTGGTTTTAAAGTTAAATTATTTCAATAATTTAAAATTTTGACAAATTTAGGTCATTATAATAAATTTCATATTGAATTCTTGTATAATATATTTTTAATCTTTTGAATGTTTTTTGTTGGAAAAACCATTATTTCGATTTTCTTGTGGGTTTAATTTTAAATTAAATTATTCCAATTATGTGAATTGAATTTGTAAAAATAAATTTTATATTTTTAATAAATATAATTTATATTATCTAACAAGGGCAACTTAATTTTTTAACCAAATGAATAGTGAAATAGTAAAAATTAATTACTAGGATTAAGGTAAAAATGGGTTTCTTGGGGGGTGGGGGTGGAAATGTAAAACTAAGATGATAAGGGTTAAAATGATCAAAAAACTTATCCAATTCCTATTTCAGGTATTTATTTCTTCCCTTATCACTTCAGGCTATATTTTTATTATTTTTTGGAAGACTTTTCCATGAATTGGATCTATGTAATAATTTAAGTAAAGAAAAGGAAAAAATGCCATCCTCTTACTTTTAAATTTAATTTATGTGTTAACATGGGAAATAAATAGATATGGGAATGAATATAGATGTTCATTTTGAGAATAATGAAATTAATTTCATGTGGTTAATTTATTTTTAATTTTTAGTAATCACATAATTACTTTAAACTCTTAAGCAACGCCAACATGATAATTATTTAGTTAATAAAAAAATAAATAAATGATACTAAAAATATTTAAAGTAAAATAAATTGAATTAATTATCATCTCCTAGTAATTTTCTAGATAAATATATAATTTTATACCAATGAGAACATACTATATTCAAATTCAATCATTTTACTAATAACTTTTAAATTCAAATTTAATGAAGAATGTCAAAATTGACATTAATGTAATTTTTAATAAATGAAATTTTATTAAATGATTTAAAATTACTAAAAATTCAATATTATGATAATTTTTTTTAAATATTTATAAATATCAACTATAGTCCATTCATGGACCAATTTCCCTTTTATAATGACTATATTGACCCCTAATGAGTAAAAACTTTGTTATCGTGGTTAATGTTAAAGTGGCGTTTTGGACATTACATGTGGTTGTGTTAAAATTTATTTTCAACAAACATAGGGTTATTATTTGATTAATTTGGTTTCATATTTAGAATTAGTGGGTATAAATTATATAATAATTATCATTTTATTTTAGTATTAATTGATAAATTACCCAGGTCAAAAGGCTACTTACTGTAATGAAAAACTAAAATGGAAAAAGTAAGGAACCTTAGAAGATAAGGACCAACATGTTTAAAACATGTGGTTTTTAGTGTGGTAGAATTTTGGATCAACCATATCATCACTACCCCCATTTAATTACCCATTTTGGAGGAACTTGGGGTGAGAGTGACTTCCCATTATTGAATAGTTCTACGTATTTATAAAAGTTCCAATCTTCCTTAATTATAAAGGGATAAACACTCACCTCACTTATTCACACCTATTAAGCCATTTGGATAGACCAATAACTGCCAAAATCCCTCCTCAAAATATTTATCCACACTATAGAGCTTCTTTTTTTCCAAAATACCAACCCTGGGGTCCTTAAGAAGAGATTCAAAGGAGGTTTCTCTAAGAGAAGGTAATTGTCTTCACTAAGATAATTATTTTTCTCTATTATTTTACAAGATTGAATTGTGTATTAACACTTAAAATATAATAACACTAGTATCTACCATGTACTGAGATGTTATTATATAGATTTAATAATATTTATCTATCTTAAATTCCATCAAATGGGAAAATAAATTGTCAATCACATGTACAACGGACTAATACCTCGTGAACTGATGTTTTTCATGTTACATAAAGACTTATCATGGTTGGTTATAATTATGGATTTAATGTATATATATATATATATTATTTTTGATATAATTATAATAATTTATTTATACTGTCACATATACCTTCTTACTTTCCATTCCATTTAAAATATGATAATGTCGCTCGAGTGTACAATGGTCTACCATCTTGCGAAGTGATGTGATTAAGTTTTAAATTACAATTTATATGGAAACTAATAAGGATAAATTTAATGAATATATTTGATATATATTAAATGGTATAAATTATTTAAAATTAATATATCATACACTTCCTTACCCATTCACCCTTTAGGATAATGATATCATTTCTCGTGCGTACGTACGACCTACCATCTCCAAAAAGCGATGTGATTCATTTTATATGTCCAATTTTAAAGAATGGGTATAAGAATATATCTAATGAATTTTTTTATAACATTAATATCATTCGGGTGATGATGTAACAATATCCTATGTACAACAATATGAACTTTCATAACAAAACACACTTGAAAAAAATCATGCAATTAATACCCCAAACTATAAAAATAATGAAATATTATTAACAAAAGGGTCGTAAAATGTTATAAGAGGATCATATATGGTATTAAATATATGATTATGGTTCTTTAATAGATTTATAATAATACTATATTTATTATACCAGAGGTTAGACACATATGAAGGGAGTTAAACATGTGGTAAGGGTTTCTTGTCTCACTTTTACTTTTGTGGGACATATGTCGTATTCACCACTTATTCCTTTATGTAGTGTATATAATTCCCATTTTGATATGTTATATAATGAATCAATTTCAATTAAAGTAATCTAAAGTTTCATTTGAAGTTTTTCCCTTAATGGGGATTATGATTTAAGCATAACCAAAATGGTGAGTGTGTATTTCACAATCTCATCATTATTTAGGGTTGCATATGTTTGAGTCTCCCTTGGGGGAATTATTTAATATTTATTAAAATAAATATATTTTCTCCCATAGTTATTCCTAAAATTTTTAAGGTAATAATATCATTTCCCTCTCATTAGTACTTAAAATGATATATACAATGTTTTTACAAAAATCTGACTTTGTTTCTCCATTCGGTCGAAAATATTTTTTTGCAAATCCATATTTTCTAAAAATGATTTCAATTTTTTTCTCATTACCAAAATGATTTATTAAATAAAATTTTCAAATGTTGGAATTTAAAATTTATTTTTTGAAATCAATTTTCATTTTTTTCCAAATAATGTTCGTTTAGATTTTATCAAAAAATGAAAGAAATATTTGTTTTAATGTTTACAGCATGAACTGAATTATCTGACATCATGACCACCCAATGTTTTAAAGGATATTTTCGAATTTTAAAAATTTTATTTTCAAAATATTTTTTCAAATTTTTGTTTTGAAAAACAGTTTCAAAGTGAAATGGTTATTTTCCTAAATAATGTTTTTAATGAAATTTTTATGATATTTCTATTCATCAAAAACATGAACCCTTTATGTTACTTATGATCCACAATGGATATGTTTTATTCATATAATAAATATTCTCTATTTGGATGTTTTATGAGCTGTTTTAACGAGGATGTACATTTTTATTAGCATTCACCATATTTTTCAGTATGATTTATGATTATGTTTATTTGATTATGGTAACTATTAACATATCATATGTTATTTTTTCAACATGAATAATTATATTTATTTTGTTTTACCCCTTTCATATAAGGAATGAATTAATATTATTAAATTATGGGTGGGGCCTAATTATAGATAGCCCCTTGATGCATAGATAGGTCCCATGAGACAAATCATTTGGTTAAATTAGATGGTTTTCTACACACATATTTAAACTTTCTCGGGAAATGTTTTGACTATAGAGACACAGACTTCTCATATATGAATATTAAATCATTTTAGATGAATATTCAGAATATTAAAAAAGTACATACTCTAGGACTGTAATTGTTTAGTGTCTTTGGAAACTTGGAATGCAAACTTCTTACTTAGTGAAATATATTCAAAGTATCCCACAAAGTTATTCTTATTTAGAACTCCAACTTAAAATGTTTATTCATAACGTGTGGAAAGGAAACCAAATAAAGGGTGATATTAAATTCTTAGTAAGGTTAAATAAAAGAGATATGTAAGCTAAAAATGAACATAAGTGTATAAGACATGATCATAATATTTGAATATCATACCCCACATATCAAAAATCATAAACATTAGTCATTGAATAAATATTAGTAGATCATAAGACATAAATCATAAGGAAATAAAGAGAATAATACCTGATAGAATAATATAGGAATAAGACATGAAATTTTTAGAATACACATAATCATAGAAAATAATTTCTATATAAGACTAGTCCCACTTTCAAGGCCATTATAGAAGACAAAGTCCTTCACTAGGTTGGGTTCACATCCTATTCTAGCCAGGTATTACTGAATCAAGTTCATTTCTTATTCTATCTATGTATTGCTAAACAAAGTTCACCCCCATTCCATTCATGCCTATATCATGAGACATAAATCTTTAACCAATGCATTGGAGTACTATTTGGGAACACCCATCATGAAAGTTGTAATGAGATCTCTCGATGCCATCTATGGCACCCCATTATATAAGCTATAATGGGCTTACCTAGTGCTATATGGGACACCCATCATATATGATATAATAGGATTACATGATGCTATCGGGGTTACCCCATCATATAAGATATAATGGGATTACCCAACACTATCTAAGCCACCCTATCATATAAATGATGTCTATAAACAATAATATTAATAAAGTACTAAGATCTTGAATATGATCATAAAAAATCATAAAATTAATTACTATTTCATAACTTGTTTAACCCATGGAAAATAAATGGGTTTTATATGAATCTATTTGGAAAATTATTGAATTATGGAAAATAAATGGATTCCATAAACATCATTCCATCAAAACATATACTATTTAGAGGAATAATATTAATGTTATTCTTGGATCATATCCCTAGTAAAACATAAATTACATCCAAGAATGTCATATTAGACGAAAAATAATTTTTAAACACCGTTTAAAACATTTATTAGGGAAAATTTATTTTCCACTTTGATTTATTTTAAATATAAAACATTATCAAAACCTTTTTATAAAACATTGTTTCGAGAGAACATAGATTTTCAATCAAAGTGAGATATAAAGTCAGATTCCCTTAAAAACATGTTTTTAATTATCATAAGTAAAAAATAGTGGTCAAATAGAAACATTACTTGAATATATCAAAAATAAACAGAAAATTCATGATTATTCTTGATATATAGATCATAATATTTCATCAATTTAATCATAATCATAGACAATCCTGATAAATGATGATATTGAAACGAAAAAACTCTTACCACTTTTGTAATTTTGAAATCTAATACCCATGAAATAATAAAATTGAATGGATATTAAAATATCATTAAAATTAGGATATTCATTATATAACATTTTTAAGGGGAAATATATAAAAATATTAATGGAATGGTGGTGAATAACATAACATGTGTCTTAAAGAAGTAAAATTTAGACAAACCACCCATACCAATTTTGTAACTTTTGAACCGTAAACACCATGAAATATATATCCTAAAATGGATATGTAAATAATAATAAATTTTAGTTTAATAATCATAAGATAAAATCTTTAAAATTATATGCCCCACATATAATAAATAGGTGATGAAGATAACATGTTTCTCACATAAGTAAAAAGTGAGATGGAAATCCCTTACTACTTTAGTAACTTTTGAATTGTGAGCCCTATGAAAGAATAACATAATTTTATGTTTTTAATATCACGAAATAAATTAAATTCATGATATAATATTTCATATGGAAGTATATACACCACAAAAAATAAATTAGTGGTGAATATTTCATAAGTCTTGCAGAAATAAAAGTGAGACTAGAAATCCCTTAATTTAAGTCTTGAAATCCTTCATACATGTTCTAACCTCATTTATAATAAATATAATTTTATTATAAATATAAAAAAATAAAAATATTAATATATATAATACCATATATGATTTTATTATTAATTTATGTTACCATTTTATTAACAATTCCACGTTAAAGTTATGTTCTGGGTAATAACTACTTTATTTTTCCTATATGTTTCAACTTGATATTTTTTGTAATTTTACTTTGATAATGATTAACTCATTTAATGAATGAAAACCATGATATAAATATTATATATATTCATTATATATTTATTTATAATAATATATAAAATTAAAAAAATAGGAAATGAAATTCACTATTCATGGAGATGGTAGGTCGTATGTAATCATGAACATTGTTTCCATTTTCTTATCATGTCAAAATAAAGAGAATTAAATGATATATATATATATATTATCATTAATGTATCATTATTATTTAATATATATCACATATATCTATTAAAATCATCCTTAATACATTCCATGTAAAGTGTGAATGAATCACATCGCTTTGTGAGGCGGTAGTCCACCTTACACATGAACTACATTATCATATTCCTATAAATAGAAACCATGAATTTATGTATTATATAACAATTAAAAAGGACTAATAAAATCTTAAATATCATATATATTATATATAAAATATAAATCCATCATTATTACCAACCTTGAAAGGTGGTAGTTGAAGAATGAATGACATTGGTTTGTGAGGTAGTAGTCCTTCGTACATACGAATGATGATTGTGTATCCCATTTGTTGGAAGTGTGGTGATTTTTAGGTATTAAACATTAAAAAAAACATATCAAAATATTTAATATAATTAGGTTATTATACCATCATTATATAAAAATAATTTAAGGTTTTTTAGAAATAAATAAAATAAAAACGTTCATTGATGAACGTTACCTCTTCTTCGAGTATCTTCTTTTGGTTTAAACCAAAGTACTTCCTTGATAGAATTTATTAAAAAAATAAGGATTCTATGATAATATTAATTAAGTTTTAAAGTAATGTTTTTATTATTTTTTATATACAAATTTCTTGACAGTTGTAAATAAGTGGGGAGAGTGATTGCCCTATTATAACGGAGGAGGAGTGAAATTATTTTAAATACCAAAAAAGTAAACACTATTGGTAGGTATATCTTACCTCATGTTCCTCAAATATTGAAATTTGTTTGATAAAATATCAGATATTTTAGAAATATGTCAATCCAATGTGTTTTTTACAGGTTTATAGTTCATTTGTTTCCTTAAGTTTGACGATTTGTTCCGTGGTAAGCTCATTTTTCTCTTAATCACTATAATTAATTATTACTGTTTTAACTAATAATTTTAGTAAAAAAATAAGTTGACCTTATTATAAAATATAATTTTTTGTGATTCAAAATATTCATTCCATTTTTAAAAAGTCTAATCACATGAGAGGAAAAAAATTTATTTAAAATTAATCCCACAAACAGGACGAAACAATAGGTTTTTAAAGTAAAAATGTTTGAAAACTTTGAAAACATTTTATATCCAATTTCAATGTGAAAATGATTAAAATGAAATAAATTGTATTAATATATATAATTTATCTCATTATACTTTAAAATTATTTTAAAATATAATTTAATTGTATAAGTAATTCCAAAAAGTCATATTTCAATAAAAATTAAGTAATTTTCACTATCCAACAAAAAATAAAACTTATGAGAAAATAGAAAAACATTAACCCTAAGATAAATTTTATGTTATTATATAAAAATTAAAGTTTAATTTTTAAAATATAATTTATGAAAATTTCAAATTTTAGTTTTAATACATGTTCACCATTAAAAGGTAGCAAGCCCGCCTTTTAGAAAAATAAATCTTTTTATGTGTAAAATTGGATTTACTCTTATATATTATATAGAAAAGAAATAAGATGAATGTTAAATATTTTATTGAATATGTAATATATAAATTTAATTAAAATCATTCATCAAATGTGTTTTTCTATTATTTAGATAAAACATGTTTGCGTATAGAAAAATAGTTTTTCAGAAAAGGAATTTATTTATTTTCAAATAATTATTACTTTCATTTAAAATTGGGTTCCAAAGAAATCATTTTATAAACATGCATAAAAATATTTTGTTAAATTAAATAATCCCTTCCATACCCAATATTCCAAACCCTATACGATAATTATAATAATATTTTAATAATATGTCATGTTTTGTTTAAACTCATCATTATGTGTAACGCAAGATAAACTTGGTGTTGCATGTAATGAAATATAGACTTGGTAATGCTTGTAACATAACAAAAACTCATTATTATGTTTACCGCAATCTAAACTCATAATTTCATGTTTATAAATCTTAACTTTTTGTTATTTATAAGGAAATCTTAACTTGATGTAGCATGCAGTGCAATCCGTCAAAGAATTTTAATTTATTAGAAGAAATAATAATTCATAAAAACTATGGGTGTTACATTCTACCTCATTTATAATTAGTTTCACCCAAAAAATTATTATGGGAGATCAATGTTTTAACATTGGAAAATTCCTTCATAAAAAACCCACATCATATAAAAATGAATACTCAAACTTCCTTTAAAAATGGAAAGCTATAAATATAATAGTTACCCAAAGTAACTCATAAAGAGGTTTCCACATAGTAGAACATAGGTGAGAAGTGAATATTTGTACATGGAATAATATATAAATAATTATAGATAGTGATAAATATCACTGATCATACTAATTGTGGTGATTCAAAGAATGTTAGTGTCTATAAATCCATAACTCAATTAGGCGTGAATAGGTCCTTGAAATCATATAAAATGATGATAATAGGGAAAATTTTATTTCAAGATCATTTTCCAAAATTTGATGATTTTTACAAGGATAAATACTTACTTGACTTCATTCCATTTTAGTTTCACAATCTCACCCTTTTGATGTTCCTTGACCATTTTCCACTTCATCTCTCACTATACAAATGAAGGTGATTTTGTTATGAAAGAAGCACCAATAGATCATAAGATTCATAAATAGAATGATAGTTTTTTTGTCTATCAATGTAAAATGTTTAGCACAGGTTATCCAATATGAATAGATCTTCATATGGTGAAGTAATACATTAATATATAAAACCTCATCCAAAGTTCAACTCAAACCATTCTATAAACAGTTAACCTTATAACTCTTCCAAAATATAGTTCACACTTTATTCCTTAAATAAGATCTTATCTTATACCAAAAATATTTTCATTTAAAACTTGGGACCATCCTTGTACCAATAGAATATCAAATGTAATTTTATTATTACAAAATCTATGTCGGGGGAGATAATCATATCAAATTTTACTAAATGACAGACAATAAGATTTTCATAGGGCCTATTCATACAAAATCAAACATTAAGTTCCCTAACTAAGGGAGGATAAGTGTTCCCTAATTATCATGATTTACTTCATACAATATGTTTATATAATATTTTTCATTTCCCTTTTTCCTCATAGGTTTTTCTGGATTAGCATCAATATTATCCATTGGATTGGGGAATTGATTCACATAATTCCCAAACTCATTCCACCCAAAACTCTAGAGTGTGGGTAGTGCATTATTTGGTGTTATCTTATCTTCTATTACATTAACCATCCCATTAATCATATTTCAACATTCATAGACTTTAATACTTTCCTTTAAGCATTTAAATAACCTCCCATATCCTTTCAAGAAATTCCCTTGATTCTTCTTCCCACATTTCTAGCACACAAATTCTTGGAATTTCTTTCCACCATTTGAGTTTTCATGAGGCTCAATCTTTCTTTTCTTATCAAAACTAGAGGTATGGTAGGAATATCTAATTTCCATTTCTACCTTCATATCAAATTGAACAACTTCTTTGTATCTACTAATGTATATTTTATCTAAGGAGTTTTGATTACTTAGTTTGAGGCTACCAACGAATCAATCGATATTTCTTTCAGGGATGACAATCAAACCAGAAGCACACCATTCAAGTATTTTAAACTTATCTTCATAGGTACTAATAGATTCATTATCCTTATTCTTAAACTCAAGGAATTCAATATCCATATTTTATATAGAATACGAGGGAAGTATTTACTGAAAAAAATCCCCTCAAACTCCTCTCATTCCATAGATTCAATTTCTTCTTATTCCTTAATGTTCTTAATAAGTGCCTTCCACTGATCCAATTCACATTCCAAATGATAAGTATCCAAAATGAAAATTTCTTACCCTAAGTACTGAAGGATGAAAAATATATTTTTAGTGGTACTAATCCATTTTTCAATAAATTTTGGATCAGTGGAACCACTAAAACAAGGTGGATGTTGCCTCATGAAGGACTCAACAAAACATTATATCCTCTTTTCCCCATTTGGAACTTCCACATGATTCATATCATTAGAATTTTTTTGAGCATATCAACAAGAATTTTCATTTCAAATACCATATCGTTTGGTTTCTCAAGAGGTTAATATTTTCATTGTCCATTTCATTCAGTGTTATCATGGTTCCTTTGGGTTCCAACTTTTGAAATAACCAAAAATAGTAGTGTGAGGAACACTAATCATAGTTGAAAAAAATATAATCATGAAAAGTTACTTATAGTATGTATAAATCATAAATCTTTCTTCTTTAATCTATGACACCTTAGGTTTATCATAGGTTATTTATAGTCATCTTTTATTTAAATCCTTCATGATGGTTCATTAAGATTTTTTTAATTTTCAAAGAATATCCTCTGGGAGTATTAAAATAGGTGTGAAACAAGGCTCATTTTAATGCACTAGTTCCCGAATGATTTTAGGTTAATTTTTTTTGTGGTTGTTACCCATAGGTACATATCTACTAGAGCCCATCCACTTTTAGTATCCAGACATGGATGTATTTCTAGAAAACCACTCACTCTATCCTATTCTTAGATTCTAGGAAACTTTTCTGTATTTTGTCTCATCCTGAGACTTATCCTTAGATAAATACCTAGGAATTTACATAGTAATATCCATAAGGATTTCACTATAGTTTTCTCATCCTACTTTCCAAAGGTTGACTAAAAATTTCCTTTGATACCAACTATAGTAACCCAAATATCTCATACATGGATATTACATAATTTTAGATGAATATTCAACACATTAAAAAAGTACATGCCTGAGGACTATAATAGTTTAGTGTATTTGAAAAATTGAAACATAATATTCTAACTTGGTGAAATACCTTCAACGTTTCCCATAAAGATATTTATATTTAGTACTCCTACTTAAACGAATTCTTCATAACCTGGGGAAAGGAAACATAATAAAGGGTCATCTCTTCCCCTCAGTAAGGGTAAATAAGGGAGATATGTATTAATAACATGAAATAAGGGTATGATAACATGAGCATAACATTTGAAGACCATACCCTATATATTAATGTTCATACACATGATTCATGGCATCTATATTCGCAAATCAAAAGACATAAATCATAAAGGAATCAAGAGAATAATCTATGATATCATAATATAGGAATAAGACATGGAATTTGTTGCATACACATAACCATAGAAAATAATTCCCATATTAGGAATTCCTCACTTCCAAGGATATCATAGTAGAAAAGTCCATTTACTGAATGAGTTTCTCGTCCCATTCTATCCCTTTATTATTAAATTAAGTGTACTTCTCATTCCGACCTTGTATAACTGAATCGAGTTCACTCTCCATTCTAGTTATTTCTGTCTCATTATATTTAAATAATTACCCAATGAATTCGATTGCTATCTGGGTGCACCCATAATGTAAGTTATAATGGGATTAACTGACACTATCTTTCCCACTCTATTATAGAATGTATAACGGGATTACGTGGTGCTATCTAGGAAACCCCATCATATAATCTATCGTGGGATTACCCAACACTCTCTGATCCACCCCATAATATAAGAAATTCCCATGAACCATAACATGAATAATATAAAAAGATATTTCATATCATCGTAAAAAATCATAAAACCAATTATTATTTCATAACCTCATTAAACCATAGAAAACAAATGAGTTTTATTTCAATCACTTTAGAACATGATTGACCTGTTGAAAAGAAATAGGTTCCATAAAAATAATTCCACAAAAACATAGACCTTTCATGGGAATAATATGAATGGTATCCTTGAATCATATCCCCTACAAAACATAAATTATATCAATGGTTGTCATATTAAATGGAAAATACTTTTGATAGACCATTTAAAACATTTCTTGACTAAAATATCATTTACACATTGATTATTTTTTAAACATAAATCATTTTCAAATCCTTTAATAAAACATTTTGTTTTGAAAAAACACAGATTCCAAACTGAAGAGAGAGAAAAAGTTAGATTCCCTTAAAAAAATTCTTAATTATCTTAGCTACCAAAGAGTATAAAAATGGTACCATTGCTTGAATATATCATAAATAGATAAAGGAGAAGAAAATTCATGATCATTATTGAGGTATAGATCATAATATTTCATCTATGGAAACATAATCCTAAATAATCTTGATAAATTTTCCAACGAGCCTATACACAATTGGTAGAGGCTTATTCTTGGCATCCAAAAGACCCAATATCAAATCCAAGTAGGGGAGAAGTTATCGTGTTACTATAGCAACACTGTAGTAGGGTACTATAAAAGTAATGTAGTAGTTGAAGAATTTTAGCATCAGTGACACTGTAGTGGTGGAGGGTACTTTGCAGGTACTATAGCTATTGTGGTATTGTATTATCTTGATTACTGTAGTAGTACCATTCAATAAAGGGTCATTTGGTCCAAAAAATTGGCTTTCGAGCCTTGTATTTACACCACTTGGTCTTAGGAATTTGGGATATGTAATGGGTCTCTCTACCTAGTTAGAAAGATCTCTTTTCTTCAATAATAAAAATGAGGCCTAGGGCCCAACCTTTAAAAAATTAAACAATCCTGATAAACGATTAGATTGTAGCAATAAACTCTTACCATTTTGGTAACTTTGAATCATAATCCCCAGGAAAAAATAACATTACATGAAGATTAAAATATCATGAAAATAAGTATATTCATGATTTAATATGTCAAAAGGGAAATTTATAATCCTCATAAAGGAATATTAGTGCATAATACAACATGTGTCTCAAAGAAGGAAAATTGAGACAAATTTCCCTTACCGGTTTGGTAGCTTTTGAAACGTAAAACCCATGAAAGAGATATCCTAAAATGGATATACAAATACAAATAAATTTTATTAGAATCATTATAAATAACATTCATGATAAGTATATATAACACATATAATAAAATGGTGGTGAATATAGTATATATCTCACAAAAGTACAAAGTGGGAAAAAAATCCCTTACTACTTGAGTAACTTTTGAATAATGAGCCTCAAGAAAGAATAAAATAAATTTAAACATTTAATATCACTAAATAAATTAAATTACTGATATATCATTTCATAGGGTAGTATATAAAACACACAAAACAAATGAGTGGTGAATATGGAATAATTATCACAGAAATAAATGTGAGACTAGAAATCCCCTTATATTAGGTCATAACTTCCTTCGTACATGTTCAAACATTCTATATAATAAATGTAATTTTACTATACATCTACCACATAACCATATTCATAATTATAATACCATATATGATGTAATTATGACTTTATATTACCTATTTATTAGCAATTCCATGTTAAAGTTGCATATTGGTTAATAACCGCTTTGTTTTTCATTTATGTTTTGACTTGTTATTTTTTTTCCTTTTAATTTGATCATGAAATCATTATTTACAGAATGTAAAACATTATATAAATATCATATATATTTATTATATATGTATTTATAAACATCTTTAAAAGATATAAATAGAAAATGAATACACCGTTCATGGAGATGGTAGGCCGTATATATGCATGAACGTTGTTTCTATTTTCATGTCATATTGAAAGAAAGAAAAGTAAATAATATATATACTATCATTCCAGTAGCATTATTTCATATACATCACATTTTACTATTAAAACCATCTTTAATACGTTCTATGTAATGTGTGAATGAATCACATCACTTTGCGAGGCGGTAGTCCTCCGTACACACGAACGACATTATCATATTACCACAAAATGGAAAGCATGAAGCTATGTGTTATATAAAAATTAAAGAATCTTGATAATATAAAAAATATCGTATATAAACTAAAAATATATCATTATTACCAACCTTGAAAGGTGTTAATGAAATAATGAATGACATTTGTTCGTGAGGCGGTAATCCTCTATACACACGAACGATGGTTGCATATCTCATTTATTGGAAGATTGTGAAGTTGTAGGTTATACTATTAAAATAACAACATATCAGAATATTTAAGATAATTAGGTTATTATATCATCATGATATAAAAATAAATTGAAGTTTTCTATGAAGAAATAAAATAAAAATGTCCATTAATGAACATTACCTCTTCTTTAGGTATCTCTTTTTGGTTACCCCAAAGGACTTAATTGGGTGGATCTATACCCAAATTAATATATCTTGGATGATATGTGGTAAGTTTTGAAGTGATTTTGGTAGGGTTTGGTCAACCCAAATGACTTTATATGTCACTCCCCGACCTTGAAATTTTTTTTATTTAATTATTTCCATCCTTGATTTTGAGTTGTGATAGTTGGCGGGTCAAATTTTTAATTTTAGGATGTTTTTTAACTATTTCTTGGTTAGCCCACATGGTTAGTAGTAACTCTGTAGGTTCCCGGGAGAGTTTGATGTGTTGTGCATGGATATTTCACAGTCTGTTGAACCGTGTGGAAAATGTGCAATTTGGCTCTGTGAGTTAGTAGTAATGAGTGCCATGGTTTTTAGCACATTTTTGTCAACCATTAATCTTCATAAGAGTAACCATACATGTGTTATTAGCCTATTTAGTGACCAATGGATTGTTGGAACATAATTTGGTTAACCATGCGCAGACCGTGCATGTTTCCCAGTATTTAATTTTTTTTTCATTTCATCTTTTTTTCCTCTATTTTTCTTTATTTCCTTCTTGTTTATCACATGATCCCCCTCCCTTCCTCCTCTATATCCATGTATGAGCCCCCCCTTGCGGCCTCCCCTAATGCACCGATTTCCCCTAGAGTTCTGGCATATTCTTGGTCATCGCCTAAAGGTAAGACCTCCACTTTCCTTCCCTTCCTCTCTTTTAGTATTTTTATATTCCCCACCACCCCTCCTTAGTTCATTCGAACCCTATGGTTTTTGGTAATCCGGTTTTTTATGATTCTCTCCTCAATAGGGAATGTGATGGGTCTTTCGGGTTTTCTTCGGATGTGTTTTGGCATCCTCCTTCGAAGGTGAATCATTTCAAACTCTTTCTATCTGACCACCACTGGTTTGAGGTAGTTTCTCTTATGCCTTTGTTTTTTGCCCAATTTTAATGATGGTTTTGTGATATTTTGGTCCCTAATATTGTTTTAGTGCATTTTTTCCTTCTTTGGGGTGGGTTTGAGCCACCATTTTCAAAGTCTTATATTTTTATACATAGGTAGGAATATATATATATATATATATATATATGTAAGTTACCACTTTATATATAATCACCTATGGTGGGATGAATATATATAATGGGGCTTTGTTTTCTTATGTATATTTATTAAAATGAATATGCGTGTAAGTGTAAGGGGGTGTATGCATGTATAAGCATATGTGTAAGAATCCCCTTGTACATATTTGGCCATGAAAATATATACATAGGGGCTAGGTGTCCTTGTATATAAGGTAAGGTGCATATGCGTTCAAGTGGAAAGGGAATATTCGAGTTTTCATCGTCAAACATCACGCCTTGATTTTGAGGTTGGTATCCTATGCCTAATCCTATAAATTTGAAATCTATGATCACTTGCTTCATTTTAAAAATATTTTTTCCATTTTTATATGAAATTCATATGAAATATATATATATATATATATGATTTTTTGTGGTTCTTGGAAATTGAATCTTCACTTGGTTTCTAGGTATTATCTTAACCTTTTAATATGGGTTTCTTAAGTTAAGCATGGTTTAAAATTTGTTTTTAAATGTGTAGTTAATTGGTTGTTAAAGTGGTCTTTTTAATGGTTTTGGAATTAAAATAGTTGGGAAATAATTCTTTCTAAAGTGAAATTATTACATTTAAAATATTATAGCCCATTTGGAACTTTGAAAATGTTTTATGTAAGTGGGAATCACCTCTTGAGGCTTGCCCACTTATTTTAGAAATATAGTGTGTATATTAAATGTGTTATTTGTGATATGTGGCTAGTGAAGAGGCTTGTATATTATTATGTGTCTTATAAAGGGGGATGCTCTTAAGTAGGAAGATTTGTGGTGATAAGTTTTATGGGTCTTTGGTTAAAGGAAATGATATGTACATATATGTTTTCTGAAAAAAAAGTCACTACCATTTAGAATATGCACATAAGACCACGGGTATCTAGGTGAATAGGCTAATAATAGTATGCTAGGTGGATCAACAGAGTCGAGGCATGGTTTCCACCTAGTTGGATTGATGCTACAATACTAATTAACTATGATGATGATTGGAGACCACTAGAACTTTGGATGGATTCTTCTCTAGTGCCTCATGTATGAGGATGTTATGGGTTATGGTTTCTACACTATGTCACTACAATATGAGTATACTAGGTCACCACTAACCCTAGGTACTTATGGTCTTACCATGGTTCTTTCTATTTTTTATCCTTTTTTTTATGGTTTATATTTATTAAATGTTTTGTGCTCAGTTTTCCATTCATTTAGGAAATAATGAAAACATGTTTTATTTACCCTTGTTTGGTATCTGCTAATGTTATGTTTCCTTACCAAAATGTTTTCGCTATTTCATTCTCTTTATTAAAAAGGTATTATTGGAAGTTTATTAATATGCATAAATTGTTTTCTAAAAATGAAAAGGAGAAAATGTATTTTAATAAATTCCTTCTTGTTATTTGTTTTAAAAAAAATGGAAGATCCAATTTTTATGTAGTTGTATTTTCAAATGATCTTGAAATATTTTTCATTTTAAAGGAAGTTCATATGGAATAGTTTATTTGAGAACTCTTATAGAGTATTAATACTAACACCTATAGATTTATTTCTATTTTTATCTTTGGTGTTGCTTCCAACTCAGTACCAGTCACTGTGGGGTGATGTCAGTTAAGTGGTCGGTTGTGACTCGTTGGATCACATGGATGTATGTGATATTTTATTTATGTATACTTATAGTGTTTTTCCTTTTATTATTTAGTTTATATTTATTTATTAGTTATTTTTATGTTACAAATTATTCCCAATTTCTTATCTTTTATGCTCTTTACTAGTTTCCAGCTCGGGAGGATCAGGAATGCCTCTTAGGACTTATTATGGGCCGAATCGGGTAACCGGTTCAAGGTTGAACTGGTTTGGTTCATAAAAAATGGTATCAGAGGAGGTCCTTTATATTTTGGATGCAATATATATTATAGATAGTATTTTCAGGGCTCTAAAGTTATGTCATGGGTCGGTGCCTAATCACCACCACTTGTGACAAGCCTATGTCGCTAGGGGTAGTTGGGTTTCAAATATTTATTTTTTGTTTTGGGTTATGCTGTTGTTTTTTTATTAGCTTGTGTATATTTTGGAGAGATAGTGGAAGTGTGTTGGTGCTACACAGTGAGCATACATGGTGTAGAAAACCATGTGGAGATCACGTGCATATTTCAATACGCATAGAATGGTTGGTGCATGCTTAGTTAATGGTCTGCTAAACCATGTGGTTGGGGTATGTGTAACCACTAGTTCCCATTTTCTGTTATTTTGGTATTGATTGTAATGACCCAAACTTTTATCAATGGAAATTTCCATTGATCTAATTAAATGTCTTATTATGAAAAATGGTTATATAAAATATGCACTTCCTTGGTTTTATATATTTTTTAGATTTCAAAATACCATTAATAATTGTTACCGTTTTTAATATAGATGTTGAATAGTGATCATATGATTAGTATAAATATTAGTTTTTAACAAATCCAATTTACTTAGAAAAAGGAAGTGAGGGCCTCATCCATAAGACTTTCCCCACACGAATCCCATTTGTCGGATATGAGAAAAGAGGTGGCATCATTTTTTCTTCGCTCTGGACCAAGCCCAAGACAATCTTGAATACATTAAGATTGAGCGAAACCACCTACAGGAGAAGTTGAAGTTGATAGAGATTACCACTCAAGCAATGTTATCTGAGCCACCACAAGAGTCTGTCACCATCGCTTACCTTACCCTAAGGTCTTATGCAGGGTTTTTAATGGGTTATGTAAAAAGAACCTAGAACTATGATTATGAGCATTATTTTTGTATAGAATAAATAATATACATTCATGTCATTATTATTACTTTTTAAATAGTTTTTAAAGCACAAATAGTATTTTAGTTAATATTCAACTAACAAAAACTATTTTGATTAATTAATGGATTTTTGAATTAAATAATATTTTAATAAAATATTATTATTATTATTATTAAATTAATTTTTATTAAATATAAATGATCATATAACTTTTATGAATACAATTGTAATTTTTTTAAAAGTTTGAAAGCTATTTTTGTCAAAACCCATCAATTTACGATAAATATCGGTTTTTATTTTAAAAGTGAAAATTCACATATTTAGAACATTATTTAGATAAAATAAATATTATTTTCAGAATAAGGATGTCAAAATTATCCCACAGTTATTTTTTCATAATTTTCTGAGAAAGTTGAATTTTTTGGTAAAAAATAAATACCATTTAAATATATAATGTGTTTTATGACGTCATAATAACCCAATAGTGAAGTAATAAAATAATATAAACTTTATTTTCTTTCAACCTCTAAAAGCCACTCTCTATAATCCTCCCAAGGTTCCCCAATATCCCATGAAGCCTCTCTCAATCCTCTCGCAAGCCTTTGGGATCACACTTCCAAGTAAAGGATTCCTTCTGTTCTCATTTTATCCAAGTTTCTTAATATTGTTATGCCATTTTATTTTCAATTATAAATGTTGGGGTATGGTTTTTTACCTCCCCCATACTTCCATATTTATGTTTGAATTATGGGATACCCCTTTCTCTCTCATTAATTCCTTCCATTTACACCTGTTACTATGCCGAAATTCTGTATGTAATTTCTCTCTCCTCATTTACATTCAAGAAATTATTTTGTATTATGACTCTAAATTCCATTACATAGGCTGTTACATGTATATATATGAACCAATTACTGTCCATTTTATTTAAATATGATGATACACCCATTTATCTCTCATAAACCATTTTTATGAATTCTTATGTCACACCGTTATGCTGCTGAAATTGCAACGATTTTCCAAGCCAATGTCATTGTGCAGTGAATACCATGCCCATTTCTCTATCAAGGGTATTCACCTTGATGAACATTTAATTATTGATTACAACTATTAATTTATGTATTCCACATCCCTTTATCTTGGAATAAATGACGAAGAATGATTCCATGTTGTATGATCCATGTGACACACCTATGCATGAAATGAAATGTTCAAAAAGGGTGTGCCCTGATAGCGCTCCAATTCATTGGGTAAAGTTTAGTATCATGATAATTCAAGTGAAATGAGGGTTTACTAATGATAAATCAAGTGCAATGAGGGTTTACTCATGATCCATGTGCAATGAGCCTTTGCTCATGCTAATATTATGTTAAGTGTTGTTGCCACATTTCAATGTTATGATAATAATGTTATATATTTCCTTTACGATCATGTTTATTTTATACTCCATTGATATGCCAACTACCTAACATGTATTTTATTCTTCATGTTATTCTTTGTTTACTCCCTTACTGGGATTTATAGCTCACCCTTTTCTTATGTATGTTCTTAGGTTATCCCATGCAATGTTAAGTATGATGGAAAGTAGTTGTCATGTAAAGGAGGTTTTCAATAAAGATGTTGTGTTTCATGTTTTAAGTTGTTATGTAATGTTCCTAATCCCCAAAGACACTAGACCTATCAATCTTATATGTTTTATCAAATTATGGTTTTATATAATAAATCATGTCTAAGTGTGTAATAAAAAGTAGGGTTGTTATTGTTGGTATCAGAGGATAGGTTTAGTTATTTTAGGGATTAGGATTAGAAAACCCTAATGAAAGCCTTAGGGATAAGACTAAGTATAATAAAAACCTACCTATGTTTTCATGAGTATCAAGTAAGTGGCTTATCATGAAAATACATCCTTGTCAGGATATGAGAAGGTAGAGGCAGCTCTGAAACATATGTACCTAGGAGTGAAAACTCTGACAAGAGGTTTCAGGATTGACCTAGGGTATCCTAGTACATGACAATGGGCCTTGCTTCACTCTTTCTTACTACCCTCATGGGGGATATGATTTGGTAAATTTATAATATTAGTATGAACCATTATTAAGGGAATAAAAAAATCCCCTAAGAATATATGTTAGAAAGTATATCATGGATAACATATATTGAAGCCTATAGATTCATAAGTTAAGGAAATAAAATTAATTTTTAAGTCATCCATTTTTTCCTTGGTTTAATTTTTATGTGTTACCCCTAACATTCCTTTTATTCCAGCCAATGGATGGTAATAGGAGGACTCAGGATAACAATCGATGCGAAGACCAATGTGATGACTTCTCTAATGAGATGCCCAATCTAATGGGAGAAGGAATCACAAACTTTGTCATGATACTCTCTCAGTTAACTAAATATTTGAATATAAACATGGTTCAATAGGAACATTAAAACCCCCTAAGAAAGAAAAAGTCGATATCGAGAGCTTCATGATACAAAGACCTCTTACTTTTAATAGATCATATGATCTCTCAATCGTCGAAAAATGGATCAACTGTATTGAAAAGATCTTATCCATCCTTCAATGTTCCGAATAAGAGAAGGTTCTTCTTGATGCTTATCGTATGGAGGGTGAAGTTGTTCAATGGTGGACGTTGATCAAAAATATGAAACCTGAGGAGGAGATCAAGGAATTGTAATGGAAGGATTTCTGGAAAATGTTTTTTGATAAATATTTTCCTCACACACTCTGACTTAAGATGGGAAGGGACTTCCCTTCCCTAAAAAAAAAAGACAACGAATACATCGAAACGTATGAGGAAAACTTGAAAAGGCTTTCATGATATGCCTATGGTTTTGTCATTACCCTCAAATACAAGGTTGAAATCTTCTTTTGCTGGAAGAAACCTAGCCTGTGGAATGCCCTGGCAATCTGTGACTTCGACAACTATGAAGAAATTGTCCGATGTTCCCGCAAGGTTGAAATGGAGGTCAGAAAATCTCAGGGGTATCAATGGGATAAGAATCATAAGGTGGAATTCAATTCTGGTGGTCCGATGGATAAATCTAACAGTGCTCGGAAAACCCAGAACCCCACTTTCTAAAGGTGCGGAAAGTATCACCCTGTAAATTTCCTAAAGGGGGTGAAGAAATTCTTTAGGTGTGGAAGAGAAGGGCACCTAGCTGTTAACTGTAGACAAGAAAAAACTACAGTTTCAATAGAGGATAAGAATTCTTCATTCGAACCTCAATGCATTGTTCATTACTTTAACTACAAAGAACCAGGGAACCTTGCAAATCAGTTCCCTAAGCCAAGGGTTTTCGGAGGCAACTAACAACTCCAAGGAAGAAAGGGATAGATTTTTCCATCACTACCGTTGAAGTGAACCCCGACAACAATGTGGTGAGAGGTACTCTAGTTGTTTATTCAAGAATAGAAAATATAATTTTTTATTCTGGTTCTATGAATTCTTTTATATCCTGAAAGTTTAGTAGAACAATCCCATCATCACCAAAAATCATGTAAGTAAAGATGTCAGTGAGTATGAAAAATGTGGAAATCATTGCATCCCGTGAATATAACTCCTCCCATGTTATAATTTGTGGATTGAACTTCCTGGTGAACCTATTAATACTCCCTCTAGTGTAATTTTATGCAATTATGGACATGGATTGGATTTAACTATATAGAGACAACATAAGTTATCATGAGAGGTAAATCACTCTCCTTATAGTGAATCGACCCCCTGATTATATACAAGTTCCAGGAGGTAGATGAATCTTCTTTAGCACCATCATCTCAAGAATTGATATTAATACCCTATGAGCAGGCATATCTGAATCAGATGATTTATTCTGAGGAGTAAACCATCCTTGAATACATGCTTATTGTGAGGAAATTCACTAAAGTGTTTCCTGAGAAATTTTTCGGTCTTCCTCCTAGAAGAGATTTTGATTTCTCAATCGACCTTATACCTGGGGCATTACCAATATCAAAGACTCCATATAGAATCAATGTTGTGGAAATTGAGGATCTGAAGAAACAACTACAAGAGAATCTGGATAAAGGGTTTATACGTCCATGTGCTTCAACCTGGGGTGCACCAGTCATGTCCATCAAGAAGAAGAATGGGTTAATGTTCCTTTGCATTGATTATCATGAGATCAAAAAAATTACGATAAAGAACAAGTATCCTCTACCACAAATTGGTGACTTGTTCACTCAGCTGTGTGGAGAATAATACTTCCCCAAGTTGGAATTGTGGTAGGTATATTATCAAGAAATGGTGAAGAAGGAAGATATCCCAAAAAAAACTCGTACAAGATACGAGCACTATGAATTCATAGTAATGCCTTTCAGACTAACTAATGCTCCAAAAATCTTCATGGACTTGATGAATATAGTCTTTAGATATTACCACGGAAAATTTGTGGTAGTATTTAAAGATGATATTCTAATATACTCCAAACCCAATGAGGATCAAGAGGAGCATCTAAGAACTTTAATAGAGACCTTGTGAAAGGGGAAGATCTATGGAAAGTATAACAAGTTTGAGTTATGGTTGAAGGGGGTCTCATTCTTGGTTCATATCATCATAAGAAATGGGATATATGTGGATACCTCCAAGACAACAGAAAATGATGGATAGTTGAGGCCAACATCGGTAACAGATATCCGTAGCTTGTTGGGGTTAGCTAGATATTATCGCTGATTTGTGAGAAATTTATCACGATTGTCCAACCCTCTTACCAAGATAACTCTGAAGGGAGTAAGGTTTTCTTGGAGTGATAAATGCGAAGAGAGCTTCAAGATGTTGAAAAATTGGATTATCACTGCACCCATGCTCACTTTACCCAAAAGTGGAGAAATTTTTGTGGTATTCAGTGATGATTCAAAGAAGGGAATGGGTTGTGTGTTGATACAGAATGATAAAGTGATAGCCTAAGCCTCAAGGTAGATTAAAATCTATGAGTAAAACTATCTGACGCATGATCTGGAGTTGGAGGGTGTGATATTTTCATTGAAAATATGGCGACATTATCTCTATGGGGATAAGTGTGAGATATATACTGATCACATGAGGCTAAAATATATATTCACACAAAAAGAGCTTAATATGCGCCAACGAATATGGATTTAACTCATCAAGGATTATGACTGCTCGATCAACTACCATCCTGGTAAGGAAAACAAGGTGGGATATGCTCTCAGTATAAAGGATCCAACATCTTTATCAATGATGAGAATTAAAAAGGATCCAATCTTCTTTGACTTATAGAAGATGGACATGGGAATAATTAAGGGAGAAAAATCATCAATATTTTCTCAAATGACTTCTCAAACATCCCTTATAGAGAAAATAAAGGATGCTCAAAGAAAGGAATTGGATATTTTGAAAAGGGTGGAAGCTATCAGAAATGGGAAATCCTTAGATTTTCTGGTTGATAAGGATGGAATTGTGATATTTGGGTCACGATTATGTGTACTATCCGATCCATAGATAAAGAAGGGTCTTCTGAATGACGCACATAGCTCAAAATTATCTATTCACTCGGGGAGTATAAATATGTATTGAGATCTCTGATAAAACTTTTGGTGGGACAATATGAAAAGGGATATTACTGACTATAAATCATAGTGCTTGGTATGTCAGCACGTGAAGTCTGAGAGGCAAAAGTCTAGCGTGATGATGCAACCACTACCTATACCAACAAGGAAGTGTGATAAAATTACCATGGACTTTTTCAGTAGACTTCCTAAGACATCCAGAGGAAACAATTCTATATGGGTCATTGTGGATCATCTTATGAAGACAGCTCACTTTATCGCAATTCGAGAGGACTTCTCATTGGATCAACTTGCACGGATTTAAATCAAATAAGTGGTAAGGCTTCATAGACTACCATTATCTATTGTATCTAATTATGATCTGAGATTCACCTCGAAGTTCTAGAAAAGTCTCCAGCATGCTCTAAGCACTGAACTGAACTTTAGTATAGCCTATTATCCTCAAACTGATGTCTAATCTGAGTAAAATGTTCAAAAACTGGAAGATATGTTAATATCATGTTCTAGGGACTTTAAAAGAGGATGGGGCCAACATCTTCCACTAGTTTAATTTTCCTACAATAACAGTTTCCACACGAGCATCTGAATGGAACCATATAAATCCCTTTATGGGAAAATGTGCAGAACACTAGCATGTTGGGATGAATTCGGTGAGCGTAAGCATCTAGGACCAGAAATGGTCCACAAAATGGTGGAGAAGGTAAAAACCATTCAGTAGCATATCAAGGCATCCCAATATCGATATAAGAGTTGTGCAAATAACCGTCGATTAGACCTTGAATTCAAAGTTAGAGACATGGTATTTCTACACATATCTCCATGGAATAAGGTCATGAATATTGGAAATAAAGGGAAGTTAAGTCCTAGGTACATTTTCCCCTTCTATATTATTGATCATGTCGGGGATGCGGCCTATCAACTAGCATTTCCACTTACCATGTCCAAAGTACATGATGTATTTTATGTATCCCTCTTAAAGAAGTACATACCAAACCCTTCACATGTACTCTCTTTAGAGGTAGTATAGTTATAAGATGATCTTTCTTACAAGGAGTAACTAGTGAAGATCTTAGATTATAGATAAAAATTTCTACAAAATAAGATAATTTCCCACATCAAGGTGTTGTGGAGGAACCACATGTTTGAAGAAGTGACGTGGGAATCAGAAGAAGTGATGAAGAAAAGTTACCCACATCTATTTTAGTGTGGGAAAAGGAAATTTCTAGGGTGAATTTTCTTAAGGGGGGAATATTGAAACGACCCAAACTTTTATCAATGGAAATTCCTATTGATCTAATTAAATGTATTATTGTAAAAAATGGTTATATAAAATATACACTTCCTTGTTTTAATATTTTTTTTGGATTTAAAAATAATTTTAAGAATTTTTACCATTTCTAATATAGTTTTTGAACAGTGAACACCTGATCAGTATAAATATAGGGCTTTAACAAATCCAATTTACTCAGATAATGGAAGTGATGGCCTTATCCAGTAGACCTTCCTTGTACGAATCCCATTTATCAAAGCTAAAAAAGGAGGTGTCATCATTGGGATTCACTCTTGAACAATCCCAAGACGAGCTTTAATACATTAATCTTGAGTAAAAATTATTATGGTAGAAGTGGAAGTTGATAAAGATTACCACCCGAGCGATGTTATCCAAGCCACCCCAAAAGTTTGTCACCATCCCGCACCTTACTGTAAGGTCTTATGAGGGTGTTTTAATGGGTTATGTAATAAGGCCATAGAACTATGATTATGAGAATTATTTTTATATAGAATAAATTATATAAATTCATTTTATCATTCTTACTTTGTAAATAGTTTTTAAAGCACCAATAGTAATTTATTTAATATTCAAATAAGAAAATCTATTTTGATGAATTAATGGATTTTTTAATTAAATATTATTTTTATAAAATATTATTATTATTAAATTAATTTTTATTAAATATAAATGATCGTATTATTTTTATGAATACAATTGTAATTTTTATTAAGGTTTGATAGCTATTTTTTTCAAAACCCTTTATTTTCGATAAATGTCAGTTTTTATTTCAAAAGTGAAAATTCACATATTTAACAATTATTTAGATAAAATAAATATTATTTTTTTATTCATGACATCGAAATTATCCAACGGTGAATTTTTTATAATTTTCGGAGACATTCGAATTTTTTGGTAAAAATTAAAAACCGTTTAAATATATAACGTGTTTCATGACATCATAATGACCCAATAATGATGTAATAAAATACTATAAACTTTATGTTCGGCCAATATATGTTTTACCATTAAAATAATGTGATTTTAGGTTTGTTTTATTTATTTTACAAAGCTTCGGTGGACCCTGCAAGACTTATAAAACATTTTAGCTTTTTAAAATGATTTTCTTGATAGTGTGACTCACCTCCACATAAGAAACCCTATTAATTTAAAACGTTTGGCCACTAGAATTATAAAATATTTTTTTCCACTCCCCTTTTTAAAAAACCATGGTCTATTTTGTGGTTTTTGTTAGTTTAATGTGTGGTGTCCCAAACCTAAATAATAAAGAATTCTCTCTCATTTCCTATATAAACCCACCCAAACACTCACTTACTCTTCACTCAACGCCTTTAGAGTTCATAAAACCTCTTCTATCATCTCTTTATAATCCTCAAAAGGTGCCCCAATCTCCCAAGAATCCTCTCTAAAGCCTTTCCCAAGCCCTTGGGATCACACTTCCATGTAAGGGATTCCTTCCGTTACCATTTTATCCAATTTTTAAATATTGTTATGACATTTTATTTTCAATTATAAATGCCAGGGTATGGTTTCAGACCTCCCCCATAATTCCATATTTATGTTTTGATAATGTTATACCCCTTTCTCTCCCATTAATTTCTTTCATGTACACCTGTTACTATGCCAAAATTACGTAATAAATTTATCTCTCCTCATTTACATTCAAGAAATTATTTTTGTATTATGAATCTAAATTCCATTACATATGTTGGTACATTTATCTATATGACCCCCTTACTGTCCATTTCATGTAAATATAATGAGACACCCCTTTCTCTCTCATCAACCATTTTTATTTATTCTTATGTCACGTCGTTACGCTGCTGAAATTGTACCGATTTTCCAAGCCAATGTCATTGTGTAGTGAATACCATGCCCATTTCTCTATCAATTGTATTCACCTTTATGAAAATTTAATTGTTGATTATAAAACTTCATGTATTTTTTCCACATCCCTTTATCGTGTAATAAATGGTGATAAATGATTCCATGTTGTATGATCCATGTGACACACTTATGAATGAAATGAAATGTTTAAGAAGGATGCGCCCTGATAGCGCTCCAATTCATTGGGTAAAGTTTAGTATCATGATATTTCAAGTGCAATGATATTTTACTCATTATAACTCATGTTAAATGAGGGTTTCCTCATTATCCATGTGAAATGATCCTTGTATCATGTTAATACCATGTTAAGTGTTGTTGTCATATTTTCATGTTATGATAATCATGCTATATCTTGCCTTTATGTTCATGTTTCTTTTATGATCCATTGATATAACTTCTGTTGAACATGTATTTTATTCTTCATGTTATGACTTTTTACTCCCTTATTGGGATTTATAACTCACCATTTTCTTATGAATTTCCTCAAGTTATCCCTTTCAATGCTATGTATGAGGGAATGTAGTGGTCATGTAAAGGAATACTTCAATAAAGATGTTGTGTTTCATGTTTTACTTGGTTATGTAATGTTCCTAAGTCTCAAATACACTAGAAATCTTGATCTTATATGTTGTATAAAGTGAAGGTATTATATAATAAATCATTTCTAAGTGTGTAATAAAAAGCAAGGTTGTTATATTGATGAAGCTTCAGTCTGATCTGGGTTGGTATAAGTTGGTTTTGAAAGGAAATTTATTTCTGAAAATGGTTTTTAGATTGATAAAAATTCGTTTTAAAATAGAAATTGATTCATAATCTTAAAAAAAAATTAAGAAATTTTATAGGAAAGATGAGTTTATAATTTGATAAATGATTCGGTATAATGATAAAATGGTATGTATAACCCTTGGTATTCCTTATGGACATTCACATGTGTGTGTGTGTGTGGAAGATTTATGTAGGTATGTATGTGTGGATGATATAAGTGAAAGTGGGGATGAGAATATATATGAATATTCATAGGATACCATGGGTGGGTATATAAAATCAAATATTTGAATTGGTTTCCCAAAGTTGTTTAGAAAAATAAAAAAAGTTTTTTTTAATTTTGATTCTTTTCTAATGAGATTTGTGGTTTTAAGGGAAAAGTGAGGTGAAGTTTTAAGTTTTTAAGAAAATGTTCTGAAATTATTTTTTAAATGGATATTGATTTTAATTTCAAAAGGGGGAAATTGAATTTGTAAATGGGTGAATTTATAAATGGTGGTTTCTAAAAGAGGGTTCTAATATTATTTTGATATATTGTTGTGATTTTGTTTTTATTTATATTTGATCTGGATTTGATTTGGTTTCTTAATGTATTGGTTTATGATCTTGGTATTTGATTTAAAATGTAAATTAGTCAATTTATAATTCAATTTTGATTTGGTTTTGTGCCTTATGTTTTCTAGAGTATACCACCTAGAGAGACCTAACATGTTTTTAAGGATTCACATCTAGTCGTCGGCCCTACCCAGACTTCTAGTGGAGTGGTAAAGTAGATCTATTCTTAATTGGTGACTTTTGTTTATAGTCATCGAATTCTATTAGAGGCTTTTGAGGGGATTGGGTAAATTTAGTTTATTTCAGGTTTGGTAACTCCATATGTCAGGAAGGTGTGAGTTTCCTTAGGTGTGTTTGAAGGACTCTAACTAGACTAGTGGAAGGTAGTCATTCTATTATCATTATGAGTTTAGATGTCCTGTGAAATCTTCAACACCACTTTCATCCAGTGGTTTATTCTTGAGGTAGTGAAGTATAGGAATGTTCTAGAGCTCATGGATGTTTTACAAGGCCAAATTATGGTGAAGGGGTATGTTTTCCATTTCGATGAACCAGTTCTTTTTTCTATAGAGATAGTGTCGAGTGATTAGTTAAAAGATATTCTCTTCAAATAAGGTCTTTGTATAGGGTTCAAGGGCTGGTTTCTTTTGATTATAGTAGAGGTTCCCCATTTGGTGAGGTGTGAACTAGAGGAACCTGTCTTGGTAAAACATCCTTTTATGTTTCTTCCTTTCATTCAACAGAACACCCAATCATTTTTTTGGGTATGGTTGATTTTGGAAGTCAGATCCATCTTGTCGTAAACCTATGAATAGTTTTTTGTCACTATGGATATAGATAAGTTATGTGAGATATGTTTCAAGAATAATAATTCTTAGTCAGAGGTAATAATCTCCTGACTACGGTGTATCAGATGCTACAAGATGTTACAGCTCCATCCATAGGCCCCAGAGTGAAGCTCTTCACGTATTCAGAAATTTCTTGGGGTGTGGCGAACCTTGGTTTATCTCTTGTCTCCTCTATTAGGGTGTATAAATTTTACATGTTCTTATTGTATTTTTTAATTTCATTGTAATGTTATCCTTTTTTATAAAAATATTCTTGGTCTTAACCTCATTCAATTCTAGTGGTTTCACCTTTGTGGATGTGAGTCTTTGATCATCAGTTATTTCTTGTGATCTTGAACTTTTGTGGATTAGTTTTTGTTTTTGTTTGTGCTCACTATGGACATTATCAAATATTTTAGAAATAATGAATTATAATTTTGATCAATTCTTAATTTTTGTTCCTTTAATTAAGATTCCCTTTTGTTAAGGGTTTCTGGTTTAGGTTGGGAGTTCCTGGTGGTTGTGCTGGTTGGTCTACGTGAAGAGTTCCTAAGCTAATTGCTTTGGGTTTCCCTTATGGGTGTTGTGGTTCAAGTCAAGTTCTTGGGGGGGGGGGGGGGGGTTAAACCTCATATTTTCCACATGGATCTCTATGGTTTTGGTTTTCCTTGGATCTTCTTGAGTGTTAAACCTCATATTTTTCAGGTTTGGTTCTTCATGCTACTGGGTGAATTTATAGGGGAAGAAAATGGTTATGGTGGGGGGGATTTCCACACCCTGACCATGAAATTTTAATTATTTTAATTATTTAATTATTTTCAGCCTATATTTTGAGTTCTAGTAGTTGGTTGGTCAAATTTTAAATTTTTGGAATATTTTTGACATTTTCACGGTTATCCTGCATGGTTAGTAGTAACCGTGAAGTGCCTAAATAGGTTTCTAGGAGAGTTTGAGGTGTGGTTCATGTATTGTGCAAGCTTTCTGGAACCATACGATAAGATTAATGTTTTTCTTTGTGAGTTAGAAATGCTGAGTGGCACGGTTTGAGCATGGTTTTCTCAACCGTGCATCTACCGAGGATTAACTGTATATAGGTTCCTAACCTAGGTAGTGGACAGTGCATGTTTGGGGAATGGTTAGGTAAATTGTGCACAAACCATGTAGGTTTCCCAATATTTTGAAAATTTTAATTTTATTTAATTTTACTTTTTTTCTCTTCTTTTTTCTTTCCTCTCTTTTTTTTTCTTTCCTTCCTCCTTGTGCGTTATGTGATCCCCCTCACTTCTTAATCCATAGCTGCACATGGGCACTACGTGTGGCCTCCTCTCATGCAATGATTTCTCCCAAATTTCTGGCGGATTCTTGGCCATCCCCCCAAGGTACCACATTTTCCCTTCTATTCATCTCTTTTAGTGTTTTTTTATTACACAACGCCCCTCATTGGTTTGTTCAAACCCTAGTGTTTAGAGAGATATGATTTTGGATGATTATATTTGAATAGAGAGTGTGATGGGTCTTTTGGGCCTTCTTCGAATGTGCTTTGGAATCCATTGCCAAAGAAAAAGTGTTTCAGACCATTTTAGTCTACCTGCCACTATTTTGAGGTAGGTTATCTTATACCTTTTCTTTTGGACCAATTTCAATGTGGGTTTTAGTGACATTTGGGTCCTTAATATTCTTTTAGTGCTTTCTGGTCTTTGTTTGGAAGGGTTTAAGCTTCCATTAGCGAAGGCTTATATGTGTATGCATAGGTAAGCATAGATGTATGTAAGTTCCCCCTTTATATATATATTCAAACAAAGATGAATATATATAATGGGGCTAGGTGTACTTATGTATAATTATGAAAATACATACATGTGTATGTGTAAATGGGTATATGCATGTATGTAACATCCCGACCTAAATGCCATGCACTAGTTCCCCAAGCCAGTCGGTCACATAACCATAAGTGCACCTCCCTGTATTCCAGAGGCTTCCGTCTAGCAGCAAGGGTCTCATAAGTTGATCATGGGGGACTATACACTATTTTATTAGAGTAATACACTATAAGAAATAAATAAACAAAAGAGAAAGCTTATATAACGATAAACAATACTAATATCTCAAGATAATCAATATAAGAAATACAATATATAACTAAAGTAGAAAACATGCCAAGCTAATGTGTGTGTCAAGTGACTAAAATGAAAATTGAAAATAAATACATTGAAAACTCTTAAGAGGGTCCCAAACCATGTCTAGTTCCCTCAACCATGCTCTACCCAACTAAGCCATCTAACATGGGGACATTTCCCTTAACCTGTCCTGAATCCATGAAATCATGCAGGTACCACTCAGGTAGCCTGAGTAGGGTGTGAGTAAAACTCAGTAGTCCACCACCAACGATGTCTAAAATAAATCCAGTCACTAAAAATTGTTTCCAGTTGTTTAAATAAATAATTACAATGAATATGTAAATAGTTATCACATTATCAATTAATCTTTATAACACCACATAAACCACTCGGTTTCTAAGGACACCCTTACCTCAATACCTGCTCTGGCCCTCACTGGGTCAGAACCAGATTAGATATTTAATCCTCATATCATTAAATCACATAGTGTTACACTATCCATGTCACTTAAACTTCATTATTACTGCCCTTTGGATCCATAGTCCAATACTAATGTTTTGGGGGGGTAGAATGACATGTCTTGTACCTCATTTATCAACATGCATATATATATACAATAGGAATAGAACTTCATGTTTAGCACCCCAATTTTTAATCATGCATATATATCATTGGTGTAGATCATCATGTATAGCACCCCAATTCTCATTTATGCGTATATCTCATTGGTGTAGATCATCAGGTCTAGCACCCCATTTAACAATTATGCATGTATATCACTGCATAGATCTTTATGTCTAGAAAACCATTTATTAACTACGCATATGCACCATTTCTTATCAAAAATTCACATGTATCTCATTGTCACATGTTTTCAGATTACCATGTTAACCAAGATTAAACACAATAATATTTTAATGAAAATTAACCATCAAAACTTCCATTAATTAATTCTTATATCAATCAATCAAAGTCAATTAATTAATTCAGAATAAAATTAATATTTAAACAATATCAATAACAAATAATTAATTCAATAATTAATTATTCATACACACAATCCAAAAACCACATATTTAACTATCCAATTAATTATCTCGATTTATAAAATCCATATCCCGTAATTAATTCCCCAATAAATTACTCAATTCAATCATCTTAATTCCCTCATAATTAATTTGAATAATTAATTATCAAATTCAGAAATCCAAAAATCTCATAATTAATTATCCAATTAATTATCTCATTCAATAATCCAAAATCTCAAAATTTCACAACTATCTCATTAAATTAATTTATCACATTAATTAATTCAATTATAGATTTCAATTGCTGAAAAACATCAGTAATTATATAGCTTACATATAAAAAATCAAAACCTCATCTATGGGATTTTAATTTTAAACCACCTACCTCAATTCGTTGATGAATATTTCCCAATGAAAATCCACAAAATTGAGCAACACAATGACATATATTAAGATTCGTATCTCAGAACCCTAAATCAATATTAAGGAAATCAAGATCTTTCCAAACTATATCTAGACCACAATCCTAGATCTAGATTCACTAATTATAGATCTAGGTCTAGAAAAACCGAATGTAACTTGCACTAAAAGAACAAGAGAAGAAGATAGGATGAACGAGAAAGAAACGCTATAGGATCCACTTATTGATATAGGATAATATCTTTGATCCGAACTTCAAATCATGAATAATATAGGTCATATAGCTTTGGAATCCCTCAGGGAAGCTCTAAAATCATCCAAAATTGTAAGGATCCATGTTTTGGTTGAATGGGAGAAGTTTCAGGGTTTCAGGATGATTTAAAACCAATTTTAAAGAAATTAAAAATACCAAACATAGTTTCCAAGGAAGGGGTGCAATGTTTTCCCTTACCATGCACCAAACATGCACCTATTGTTTCAGGGGTGCACAATTTCACTTTTTAGGGAATATTATTCAACAAGTTGTCTTCCAGCCATGTGATTCCCCACTATCCAAGCTTTCATGGTTTTCTGGGCTGGGGCACACAGTTTTCTCTAACGGTGCACCAACTATGCACAACCCCTTTTGAGTCTATTTTTCATAATTTTCGCCCAAACACAACCCAAATTACAACCTAAAAGAAAATTACTCAATGAGGAAAAAATATTACCTAGTTTAAAAACTGATTCACATCCAGAAAAGGTTGGGATATTACAATCTCTCTACCTTATAATAGCACATCCTTGAGATGCACTCCTAAGATTCTATAAGATTTTTATCCAAAAAGATCGGGCCACTAAGCCCAAATATCTGCTTCTCTTTCCCTTTTTCCTCCTTCACATTCCCATGTTTCCACAATATGTGAATTATCGACATGAACTTTCCCCACAACACATTTTCACTGTGATCCAACACACATATCAGATGCTCCTCAAAGGGCGCATCTATCTCAAGGTCAACCTCATCTACATAGATATCATGAGAAGGGTCAGGGTGATACCATCGTAGCTGTGATACATATAAGACATCATACATGGTTTATTATTCCCATGGAAGAGCCAAACGGTATTTCATCAGTCTGATTCTCTCCATAGCCTCAAACTGTCTGACAAACCTGGGCGCCAACTTGCCCTGTCTATGTATCCTACAGTGAACCAACCTAGGAGACACCTGAAGAAATAAATGATCACCCTCTATAAACTCTAGGGGTCATCTCCATCTGTTAGAATATGAATTCTTCTAACTATGAGTTGTAGCCGTAAATTTATAAATCAATTGTACCTGCTCTAATGGCTCCTATACGAGACTCGGTCCCAATAAAACAGACTCACCTCCCTCAATCTAGTATAGCAGTGATCTGAACATCCTAGCATAAAGAGCCTCATATGGTTCCATCTATATCATTTCCTACTAAATATTGTTATTGAAAAACTTTACCAATGCTAGGTGCTTCCCCTATGACCCAATAAAGTCAACAACACATTTCCGCAACATATCCTCAAGCACCTTTATAGTGCACTCTGATTGCCCATCTGTCTATGGGTGGCGAGATATACTCGATAAAACATGTTTACCAAGATATTTTTGAAAGAACTTCCATAAGTTTATTGTGAAATGTGATTCATAATATAACAATATAGTCTATAGAACTCCATGAAGATGGACTATCTCCCAAACATACAATTCGGTCAGCTGCTCTACTGAGAAAGTCTCCTATATAGGAATGAAATGTACTAATTTCATCATTTAATCCACAAAAACCCAAATAGTGTCATTCTTCCTTAGTGTATTATAAATAACCACCATAAATTCCATGTTCACATCATCCCACTTCCATTATAGAGTGGTAAATGATTGTAGAAAACATCCAGGTTATTGATTCCTTTCCTTCACCTACTGATAGTGTAGCATCGTGTCACAAACCCTTCTATTTCCTTCTACATCTTTGGATGCCAAAACTATCATCATAGAACACATTACACATTGGTCCAAACAAGTTTTACCACCCCCCCCCCCATTCAAGGAATGAAATTACCACATTATCTTATCTCATATGCTCATAGGAACAACTACACGACTCCTGACATAGATGGCCTCATCCTAATCTATGCTCCAATCAGAAGGTGACTCCCTGCCTTCATGGTTTTCACCCATGGTAAAACATTATAGATCCTCACATTTCCTATCTCGAATTCATCTCATAAGTGTAGAATCAACTAAAACTAATACCGGAGTCAACTTCTTTTGACACTCCTAAACCACTACATGCATCTCAACTGGTAAAGTCATCATCATTCACATAGTACTAGACTCTTAAACCATATGAGTCTGAGTTTTACTACTCAAAGTGTCTGCCAAACTATTTCCTTTACATGGAATATATTCTATCTCAAAACCAAATGAATACATATAATCAACCCATATTCACTTCTGAATATTCAAATCTTCATACGATAAGATATGCCTTAAACTCTTATGATCTCTAAACACTTTAAACTTCTAACCTAATAGATAGTGTTGATAACACTTTAAAGTATAAACTACTTCTTCTTGATCTATTTAATGTGTAGGGTTATTCTTTTCATTTTTCCTCATCAACCAAGACCCATATTGTATGAATCAATATTTCTGCATCAACAAAACTCGGAGTCCCACCCTATAAGTGTCACAATACATTGTGTACTTATCATTGGGATCAGGTAGGATCAAGATTGGTGACGATGTAAAAAATATTATTTAACTCATGGAAGTCCTTATAATAAAATTTTAACCAATTGAACTTTATCTCCTTTTAGTAAAGCCTGAAATCAGTGTTTCCAAACAGAAAAAGTCCCATATGAATCTCCAATAACATCCAGTTAACCCCAAAAATCTACAGATATCGAATAGATTTGTGGGTTTCTCTTAATATACCACTTCCTAAACCTTATTTATGTCCACTGACACACATTCCTACTAGATGATGTATCCCCAAAAGTTTACCTGATCAATCTAAAATTGACACTTAGATAACTTGGCATAGAGATGATGCTCTCTCAATGTACTTAGGATGATGTTAAGATGTCGGTCATGATCTTCATGAGTCTTGGAGTACCATAATATTTTGTCCATGAACACCACCACAAACTGATCCAGGAATGAATGTAAGATTATATTCATTAAGTCTATAAAAAATTATGGTATGTTCATCAATCCAAACGAAATTATGGTGAACTCATAAAGGCCATACCTATATCTGAAAGTAGTCCTCAATATATCAGAAGTCTGAACTCTCAGCTAATGATACCCTAATCTCAAGTCAGTCTTAGAGATCGAATATTCCCCAATTAACTAGTAAAAGAGATCATTGATATAAGGAATATGATATCGATTATTCATATTAATTCAGTTCAATTTTCATTAATAAACACATAAGCACATACTCTCATCTACCATCTTTTCAAACAACCCTGGTGATCCCCAAGGTGATGTACTCGGACAGATAAACCCCCTGTCATCCAACTCCTACAGCTATGTCTTGAGCTCTTGAAGCTCCATTAGTGCCATTATATATGGTGTAATATAAACTAGATCATTCCTAAGTGTGAGTTCTATATTTAATTCTATATCCCTCTCAGGTGGCATCCTTGAGAAGTCTTCAAGAAAAATTTCTTGGAAATGTTCCACCATTGGTGGAAATATATTCTTCTTCACACCATCATCGTCTAAAAAAATACTAGAAACCTAGGATATAATATCTCCAAGTTGTTGAGTAATTTTCCCCAATTAGCATGCCTGGATATACCATTCTCCATGAAGAATATAGTTTTCACCCTAAGGATATGTAAAATTCACTCTTCTCTAGTAACATTTAATGTGATATTAGTACGTGACTAGCTATTCCATACCCATAATTAGGTCAAATCTTGAAATATCTTGGATTTAGATATCCCACAAAAAATGATACTTTCAAAATTCGATAGAAAACCCCTTTCACAAACAAATGTCTCTATACCAAACTCCAAATGGTGTATCTATCATCATTACCCCCACTCACAAACTCCACAACTAGGATAAATTTGTTAACAATTTTTACAGATATAAAAAAATAAGAAGAACTAGTATCAAATAAGGCACCAATTAAAGTAGAATCCACAATAATAGTACCTCTCACTATCGATGGACTAGTCACGCTATCCAAAATTGTAGGCCACAATACATGCAACTATCCTACCCCTCTTCCTTGTGATTCAATTTGAATCACCTAAGTTGCACCACTATGCTGATATGTGCACTCCTTCCCAAAAAACCCATGTCCACTTCCTCTACCTCCTCATCCAGGAAATCTCCAACTTCCATACTGATATGGTGTGGAAGATACCCTTCTTGAACCCTAGTTTTATATAGATCCTCCATCCCTGACTGTCTTCCTTAGGTTCCTATAGAACCTATGAAGATTTCCCTTATTTCTATAGGCTCGATATTCCATTGGTGGTAAAGGAAAATATCTATGGAAGTGCCTTAGATTACAACACTGGTGGAAAAGTACTTGGTTAAGATCCTAATTGACTGATCCCCTGTACTGGACATAATGCTTCCCAATAATTTGGTTAAAGTTCTCATATTGACATTTCCTTCACTTAGAATATGTACCTCTAGATCATCCTGAAGAAATCACCTTTCTGACACTATAATCCTCCTTCAGATTCCCCTCCAAGATGAGATTTTGATTCACCACTTTTGAAAACTTATTTATCCTAAAGATATTGAATTGGGACTTAATTTCACACTTAAGTGTATTGTGAAATCATTTTACTGAAGTAACCTCGTCTATTACCAATGTTGGATCAAATTGAAGAAAATATATAGAGAATATAGCATAGCCTATCACAGACATGCTCCCCTGAGTTATCATCATGAACTCAACTGCTCTCTCCTCTCTCAGCGTCTATGTGTAGATTTTATCCAAAAAATTATTCAAGAAGTCCTTCTATAATATACCATCAATTTTTCCATAACAATCGTGTATGTTCCACTAATTCTTCACTAACCATCAGAGAAGATATGCAGCCAACTTGACCCTATTCTCAATAGGAGTCTCCAAATGCTTAAGTAACATCTCGATTAACTCAACCCAAAACTCATCTCCCACATGTCAACCCTATCCTGCAATGTTCAGAGGTTAATACAACTAAAACTCCCATGTAAAGTCATACATGCTCTTCAAAATACACCCTGGGTCTCTTTCCATGAATTTAATGAAGTGAGTTAATTTCGTTCAGAAATTATCCCCTGCTTTCTCACCCAACACTATTAGTCCCTCAAGTTCCATTTATGGTAGTGCATCTCCTGCCATCTCCTCCTGTCGTCTTCTCAAAAGGTGTCATCATGGAGGCATAACTCTATAGTTTCTGACACACATCTAAGGACTCATAACACAAATTTATCACATTTACATAAGAGGAATAATCATAACAAGTCCTTACCCCAAACCTCACCATGTGGTCAAAACCATGGCGCGATCACCAACCTTAACCATCCTACACCTAGGTCTTGGTTAACAAGGGTAAAAAAATTATCATAGTTTAAGTTTCTCATTTGGACACCCATTTATTAATATTATTACATAATTTTACCAATTCTAATTTCATAACACAAGAAAATAGTTTAAGTTTAACAACTTAACCAAAACCCATTTTCCTATGTGAGCCTAAAATTATGCATGTCACAAAATAATCTAGAGTTTCTAAAATGATGTATGAAGACTCCACTCTCATTCCATATCAGACCACAAGTCACTTCTCAAAAAACCTTTGAAACAATATTGAAATCACACAACAATTGCATCACCCAAGGTGAAATAACATTCAACTGTAACAGCAAACAACAATAACAACAGTCCCACTATGGGCACTTGGGTTCTCCCCCATACATGGGGTAGATAATCCCATGCATGACCTCATAAACAAGACCCGGATTTTCTAGTCTCCTATCTACCTACACCAAATAGTATTACAAAATAATAAGAAAATAAAACTCTTCTAATTCCACTTCATAACATCCCAGTCTAGGTGCCACACATCGATGCCTTGATCAAATCGATCACATGACCTCAAGTGAACCTCCTCGTACACCAGAAGCTACTGACTAGTAGTGAGGGTTGGATAAGTTGATCATGGTGAGACTATACCCTCTTTTATCAGAATAATACACTATCAAAAATAAATAAACAAAATCTGTAGTTATATAATTATAAAAAATACCAATATCTCACGATAATCAATGCAAGAAATACAATATAAAATTAAAGAAAAAAAATGCCAAGATAATGTGCAATCAAGTGTTTAAAATGAAAACTAAAATTAAATACACTAACATCTCCCAAGAGGGTCTTGAACCACATTCGGTTCCCTCAACCATGATCCATAATGACACATCTATCTACCATAGGGCCCTTGCCCTTAACCTGTCCTGCATCCAAGAAATCTATTCAGGTACCAATCAGGCAGCCTAATTAGGTTGTGAGTACAACTCAGTAGGCCACCACCAATTGTAGAGACCCCATAATTTACGTACAGGGACTTTACATTACTTTTTCAGAATACTTAATACATAACAAAAAACCAACACTCAAGAACTGTAATAGTTTAGTGTCTTTGGAAACTCAGAACATAATCTTCTAATCGTGGTGAATGATCTTCAACATCTCCTATAAAGATCTTCCCCTTTTTCCTACCTAAACCATTTCTTTAAATCCTAGGGAAAAGAAAACATATAAAGGGTGAGCTCAAATGCTCAGTAAAGGTCAGCATGGAGAAAATAAAACAAACCACATACATTTTAACTTAAAAACATGAAAATAATGTTTAAACATCAAAATCATGAGCAATGAAATAAAACATGGCAGTACGTAAGGCATAGATCATGATGGGACATCAATAATGATAAAATAGCATGGGAATAAAATATGTAATTGTGTAAAACCATTAAGAACATGATATGATTTCCATAGTAGCCAAGGCATTGCTTCCAATACCATCTTAGTGGAAAAAGTCCCTTTCTGAATCGAGTTCACTCCGCATTCCAATCCTATATCGTTGAACCGTATTAACTTGCCATTCCAACCATGTCTATCTCATGAGATATAAATATTTACCCAATGCATTGGAGGGAGATATAGGTCCCACCCATCTCATAATGAAATCATTCTTATGTGTGCCACAACATAAACATAAATCATTCATCATAACCCAAAGAATGAAATGGGTTTCATAAACATCATCCCATCATAACATAATCCATATAAAACAAATGGATATCATTTCATCATAAGAGAAGTTAAACCATGTAAATCATAGAGACATTATAATTGAAACATACACATATGAAATAATGTCATCTTAGATGGAAAATGGTTTTGAGAAAACACTTGAAATGGATGAAACCATTTTTAAAAAACAAGGACATGGATGATAAATATAATCCCAGTAAATACTTATGAATAAACAATCTCAGATAAAAACGAGATTGGAAAAGTTAACCCTTACCTTTTGTCCAATTTCTTCCGTATGTGTCTGAGACTCCTATATAGTGGGTTTAAACATATTATTAACTTGTAACAAAACCATAATAATATTTATTATATCATATATGATTCACTTACGACTTTATATTATCCGTTCATTTGTCAATTCCATGTTAAAGCAGTGTTTTGGGTAAAATATTTTCATTTATCGTCCATGTTTTGACTTGTAATTATTCATATGATTACTTAAATAATGATTAATTAATTCTAGAATATAAAACATGATATACATATAATATTTATTCAGAATATACATATATATAATAGATCGATAAATGGAAAGAAATACACTCTTCATGGAGACGGTAGGTCGTACGTATGCGTGAACGTTGTTTTCGTTTCCTTATTAAATTTAATAGATGTAAGTAAATAACATATGAATAAATCCAGTATCATTAATATGTCATATATTTCATGATTACTTATTATATATACTTTATAATCATTCTTGAATTGTTAACATGGAAAATGAATCTCATCCCGTCGTGGAGACGGTAATCCATACGTACGCACGATCGATGATATCGTTCCCATATTTATTGAATGGAATTGGAGTGGATGATATAATATCTTAGAATCATTATGATATTATAATAATTATAGTTATTCTTTACACCATTATACCCATCAAAGTAAGGTGGTGGTGAAAAAATATTACACCACGGTGGGGAGACGGTATTCCGTACGTACGCACGCGCGGTGATTTCATTTCCCGTAGGATGGATAGAAGGTGAAATAGAGTTTTTTCAGATTTATAATAACATATCAGTATATAATTAATACTGATGTTATTACTTTATAATGAAACAACTAAATAATAGAAAGTAGAAGAAGAAAGATACTTGAAAGAGTCGGTAGAAGAGATTACCTCTTCCTCAACGCACCTCCTTTAAACTTCTTCTTAGGGCACTAGATTTTGTCTTTTGAGAAGACCAGAACCTCTATGATATAACTAGAGAGGTTTAGAAGAGGAATTGGTAGGGGTTGGCCAAGATTCAAGGCTCAAAAGGGTGGGAAGAGAAGAGGAAAGGGGTTCCCTTTTTATAAGGGAGGAGAGGGGCACCTTTGGTAACATAAGAAATATTAATTTATAATAAATTCAACCTCACTTAAAAACCTCAAAAAATAACGCAAATCCGAATATTAGATGAGATAGGGTTGTAATATCTTCAACCAATAAAATTTAGACATGTTGGGAATTTATTTTAAACATTATCAACTTGATTTATCCTTATTTAGTCTATTTAATTTTATTTGTGGTAATAAAATTATAATTTTTAAATTGTTATAAATAATTACTTATGTGTTGTGAATTATCGATAATTGGATAATTTATTACATTTTAAACCATATGAATTTCAATTTATAATTTTTAAATATTTTTGTAATTTTTAAACAATTTTATAATATGTTGTTTTTATAAAATAACAATAGTGTCAATTTTGACAATTATTTATTCATTTTAATTTAAATAAAATCCACACAGAGGATATATTCTAACAAAAATATTTAATATATTACTAACATGCCAAATATTTCTATAAAATTAGTGGAGAACATTAAATAGTTCATATAATATTTATTTTAATATTTTTAAAACCATTTATTTGGTATATCTCTTAATAAAATAATTAGTACAACATTTTTGTATAATTATTTAATATAATTATTTGTTGTATAAAAATTAAAAATAAGATCCTATGATGAAGATAAATCTCATAGATTTTATAATAATACTTTTACTCGAATTTATCATCTTAAAATCACAACATGTAAATTGTTATATTTATTAAATTATGAAAGTGACAACTTTGGAATCATTTAAAATAAAATAATATACGTGTTATAATATTATTTATAAGGATCAAAATAGTCACCAATTCGTCCATTGGATGATTAGGGTTTATATATACACTACCAATAAGTCTTGGTCAGGTTTTTGGGCCTTTTTATGTGTATTATTATTTGAATACAAACTATAATATTGATTTTTCACTAAATAAATAAATACTACATCATTAATGTATAAGCTAATAAGGTAAATAAATAATTCTTAAAAATTACAAATAAATTACCATGATAATGAAAAAAAATTTAGATTTAAAATAATTATTTATAACCTAATTTATATTATGTATAACCTTATATTAAAAATAGTTTAATTATTAAAGTTTGAGTGAGACATATTTCACTTTCTTTTAAATAAAATAAATTAAAGGTCTTAATCACATACAAGTGGGTTCCAATGGATTCCATTTTGACCAAAATATGTCATTGGACGAAATATAATCATCCAATTATGTTATGAGAAGTGTTAGGGTAATTTTATAATATTATATTTACCCTAAATTACCCTATTTACCTTTAACTATGGTAAAATAAAATTTACCGTAGTTACTATTCATAGTGCCAAAAAATAAAAAGTAGCCTATTAAAATAATTTGGACCTACTGATTCCAAATAAGGAATAAAGTTTTCCTAATTCAAATCAAAGAATTTGCAAAAATTAATTTAAAAATAATCCCGTTGTTAAGAAAACCAGTTTTAAAGGGTAAAACATTGCAATAGATTGAAATGATTTTACCTATGAATTCAATGTAAAATCAATGCTAATGACATAAGTTATATTAAATGATAAAAATATATTCTATTTATACTTTAAAACAATTGAATATTATAATTTAACCATATAAATTATTATGATGAAAAAAATTGTTTTTAATTAAAATATAGCGTGTGTTTACTATTCATTAAAA
Organism: Viscum album; assembly: GCA_963277665.1. NCBI lineage: Eukaryota > Viridiplantae > Streptophyta > Magnoliopsida > Santalales > Viscaceae > Viscum > Viscum album. The sequence continues at coordinate 280,574,701 of OY728137.1, forward strand.
TATGAAAGTTATTAGAATAATATGAAATATTTATCCAAAGTAAATTTTTATATCCTGATTCCAAAGAAGAATTTTATTTTTGTCAAATTGAACTTATTAACATTTAAAAAACTATATTTAATGTGGTTGTGCCATCAAAAGGCGGAAAAACAGCATTTTTTAAAAAATATTTATTTTACCTGAAAAAATTATTTTGTTCTCATACCATGTTTTAGAAAATGTGTAAGATGAATAATAATGTTATAAAATTCAAAATGTAGTTAATATTATTCATAACGGCTAGTCCATAATAATATTATAACAATATATCATTATTTAGTAAAACTCAGTATTGCATACAACACACGCTATCGAAGAAGGTCGTGATTGCGTGTAATGCAAGCCAAGCCAGGGTTGCGTGTAGTGCAAGACTCCTTTGTTGTTGCATATAACAAAATCCAACCATATTTAATTTATACATTGAATATATATATATATATATATACACTCAATGTTGCATTGAATAACTACTATCAAACAAACTTGAAATTGTGTTTAACACGATCCAAGATTAGTGTTGCGTATACTGCAAGCTAATACGGTGTTGCGTATAGCGCAAGACAATCTTGGTCAAGAGTATATTAGAAGATAAGAAAGAAATTAAAAAGAATATATATTATAAAATCTCGGGGTGTTGCACAAATAGTGTCTAAAACAAATCCATTCAATAACAAGTGTATGTACTTTTATAAAGAAATAATTAAAATGAATAAGTAAAAAGTTATCACATTATCAATTAATCGTTATTACACCACATAGATCATTGGGTTCCTGGGGAAACCCTTGCCTCAATACCTGCTCAGGACCTCGCCGATTCAAATCCATATTACATATTTTATCTACATCTCATTATTGCACACAGGGTTACATTATCCATGTCAATTCATCTTCATTATTACTTCCAATTTGAGCCATAGTCCAAAACCAATGTTTTGTGTATAGAGAAACATGTCTAATACCTCGCTTATCAACATGCATATATATATAAATATATATCATGGGAATATAAATTCATGTATAGCACCCCAATTCTCAATCAAGAATATATATCATTGGTGTATATCATCACATCTTGGATCCAAATTCTCAATTATGGAAATATCTCATTTGTGTAGATCATCATATCTAGCAGCCCATTTATCCCCATATAGATAGATCTATAATTGGCGTAGATCCTCATGTCTAGTACCCCATTTAAAAATTATGCGTATATAGTACATGCATAGATCATCATGTCTAGCACCACATTTATCAACTATGCATATACATCATTTCTTATCCTAACTTTACATGTATCTATTTATCATATGTTTTCACTTTGCCACGTCAACCAAGATTAAACACATTAATATTCTTATCACAATTAACCTTTAAAAATTCTATTAATTGTCTCAATTTATAACATCCATATCCCATAATTAATTCCATAATGAATTACTTAATTCAATCATCTTAATTCTCTCATAATTAATTCCCATGATTATTTTTCAAATTAAAAATCCCAAAATCTCATAACTAATTCTCCAATTAATAATATTGTTCAAAGATCCAAAATCTCACAATTTCATAAATATCTCAATTAATTAATTTACCACATTAATTAATTTAATTATATATTTCAATTTCTAAAAAATTCTTTTAATTATTTAACTTGCAAATACTTAATCAAAATCATCACTATGGGATTTGAATTTTAGGCCACCTTTCTCGATTCATTGATGAAGATCACCCAACAAAAATCCCCAAAATTGAGCAGCACAATAACATAGATTTAGATCCATATCTCAGAACCCTAAATAAATATTGAGGAAATAAATATCTTACCAAACTATATCTAGATACACAATCCTAAATATATATTCACTAAATCTATATCTGAAAAAAAAAGATAACATCCACCAAAAGAATAAGATAAGGAAGAAAGATGAACAATAAAGCAATGGGTTAGGATCCACATATCGGGAGATGATAAGATCTTTGATTCGGGATTCGAATCAAGAATAAAGGTGGATGAATGACTTTAGAATCCCTATGAGAAGATCTAAAATCATCTAAAATTTTAAGGGTCTTAGTTTGGTTGAATAGGGAACGTTTCTGGGGTTTTGGTGGATTTAAAAACAATTTTTTGGAAATTAAAAATATCCTGCATGGTTTTATAGGTTGGGGTGCATGGTTTTCCTTCACTATGTGCCTATTGTCTCATAGGTGCATGGTTTATCTTTTTAGGGAACACAGTTTGAAAATCCATGCGCCAACCATGCAATTCCCCCCTTTCCAGTGTTTTATGGTTTTTTGGGCTAGGGTGCATGATTTTCTCTAACTGAACACTAACCATGCATATCTTTTTTCTACTATTTTTTTTAATTTTCACCAAAAAACACCCAAATTACAACCCAAATAAAAAGTAATAAATGAGGGAAATAGAGTACCTAAATTCAAGACTGAGTCAACTCCATAAATGGTCGGGATCTTACAACATATAAGCATATGTTTAAGTATCCCCTTGTACATATGTTTCCATGAAAATATGTACATAGAGGTGAGGTGTCCTTGCATATAAGTGAAGATTCATATTCATGTAAGAGAAAATGAAAGATTTTAGTTGTTGTTAAGTAGCGCGCCTTGAGTTTGAGGTAGTTATCCTATGCCTAGTACTTTAAATTTGAAATCTATGATTTCTTGTTTAATTCTTAAAATAAATTTTCCAATTTTATATGAAATTCATATTATATATATATATAACTGGTTTTGGTTCTTGGAAAGTGGATATTTACTTGGTTTCTATGCATTTTCATAAACTTTTAAAATTTGTTTATTGAGTTAAGAATGGTTTCAAACTTGTTTTTAAATGTGTGGTGACTTGGTTGTTCAATTATCCTCTTTAATGGTTTTGGAATTGAAAGTGTTGGGAAATAGTTCTTTATAAAGTGAAATTATTCCTTTTTAAATAGTGAGTATAATTTGGAACTTTTAGAATGGTTATGGTAGTAGAAAAACCCTCTTGAGGAATGCCCCATTATTTTAGAAATATGATGTTTATGTAAAATGTATGATTTGTGATATGTTCCAAGTGAATAGGCTTGTGAATTATTATGTGACATGAAAAAAAGGGATGTGCATAAGGAGGGAGATTGAAGGTGAGAAGTTTTAAGGGTTTTGGGAAAAGTAAATGATACGTATAAATATGTTTTAATAAAAATAAATCACCACCATTTGGAATAAGCACATGAGACCCCTAGTATCTAGGTGGGAAGAATATGACTATTATTCTAGGAGGATTGATAGGGTTGAGGCCTAGTTTCCCCCTAACTGGATTGACAATACAACACTAACTAAATTATGATGATCATTAAAGAACACTAAAATATTGGATGGATTTTTTTCTAGTGGCTTGTGCATGAGGATGTTGTGTGTTATGGTTTCTATACCATGTCACTAATGTATGAGGATCTTAGGTCACCACTAACCCTAGCTACATAGGGGATACCCAATGTGATTGTTATCCTTTATCCCTATTCTTTATATGGTGTTTCTTTATTAATTTTTTTGTACTCAGTTTCCCATTTATTTCGAAACTAATTAAAATCATGTTTTGTTTACCCATGTCAGGTAGCACCATATGTTATGTTTTCTTACTAAAATGTTTTTACCATTGCATTCCATTTATTAAAAATTTATTATTGGAATTATATTTATCTTTATAAATTTTTTTCCAAAATGAAAATGGGAAATGTATTTTAAAGAAATTCTATTTTGTTACTTGTTTTAAAAAGAAATGGAAGATTTTATTTTTATATAGTTTTATTTTCAAAAAAAATCTTGAAATGGTTTTCATTTTAAAGGGAATATGTAATATTTTATTAAGTCATTCCTATTGAGTTTTAATCATCATTCCTATAGTTTTATTTATATTTTTATTTTGGGTGTTTTTTTCATATCAGTCTCTATCATCAAGGGGAAAAGTCAATTAAATGGTCGGTGGTGACCCATAGGGTCACATCAAGGTATGTGTGATTTTATTTATTTCTACTGGCCGTGTTTATCCTTTTATTATTTAGTTGATATTTATTTATTATTTATTTTTTTGGGTCAAATTGTTCCCAATTTCTTATGTTTGATGCCTGACACTAGTTTCCAACCTAGGAGGATCGAGAACGTCTGTCGGGTCTTGTTCTGGTCTAGATCAGTCAACCAGTTCATGGGTGACTCATGTTGATTTGTGACATGAGAGGTGTGAATAATTAGGGAGAGTTATTTCCCATTTATAATGGAGAAGGAGTGACATTATTATAAATACCCAAAAAAACACTATTGGGAGATCTCTCTTACCTAATGTGATCCCAATTATTAAAAATTTTAGATACAAGGGGGGTTATTTTTGAAATATGGCCATAAAATTGTTTTTGGACTTGTTTCTAGGTCATTTGGCCCCTTAAGTTTAAAGTTATTTCCTTGGTAAGTTGTTTTTCTCTTAATCACTGTAATTAATTCTAACTGTTTTAACTAATCATTTTTGTAAAAAATTAAGTTGAACTTATTAGACATTATAAATTAATCTAATTATAAATATGTATTCAATTCTGTTAAATTATTATCATATAAATGGAAAAAATTAATTTAAAATTAATCCCATGGATGGGAAGAAACAATGAGATTTTTAAGTGAAAATGTTCAAAAGTTTGAAATATTTTTGTATCCAATTTCAATGTGAAATTAACTCAAAATCCCTAAAATGGATTAGTAGATTTATAGTCGATCTAATTATACCTTAAAACCAATTTAAAATTTAATTTAATTATATAAATAATTCTAACAAAAATGTGTATTTCAATTAAAATTTAGTATTTTTCATTATTCATCAAAAAATAAAACTTAATAAAATCAAAAAAAAATTAACCCTAAGATCATTTTTATGTTCTTATTTCAAAAATGAAGTTTGTTTTCAAATATAATTTAGAAAATTATAAAAATTAAGTTTTAAAATAAGTGCACCTTTAAAAGGTGGTAAATCTTCTTTTTAGAAAAAAATCCTTTCATATGTAAATTGGATTTATTCCTATGTCTTCCCTAGAAAAAAAAAATATAAATGTTAAATAATTCATTTAATATATAATATATAAATTTCATTAAAATAAATAATCAAAAAAATTCTATTTAATTTTTTGAGATGAAAATTGTTTGGGCATAGAAAAATTGTTTTTCAAAAAATGAATTTATTTAATTTCAACTAGTTTTTACTTTTATTTATAACTAACTAGTTATCACAGAATTCAATTTATAAACATGTATAGAACATATTTTCATAATTTAGTTAATCCATTTCATACCCATCATTCCAATGACTGGGTTATAATTATAATAATTTTATAATAATATGTCATGTTTCCTTTAAACTTGGTTTTGTGTGTAACAAATGTTAAGCTCAGTGTTGCATGTAACGCAATATAAACATGGTATTGTGTGTAACACACACTAGACTCAGTGTTGTGTGTACTTCAATCTAAACTCATCATTGCATATAGATCAAGCTTAATTTTGAGTTTCATATAAAGTAATATTAACTTGGTTTAGCATGAAATGCAAGCCATCAAAGAATTTTAATTTATTAGAATATAAATAATTCATAAGAACTCTGGATGTTACATTAACATTATATTTCAGATGTCTGAAATTATACATTCCATCATTATGAGATCATTTATTTATTTCTATGTGATTATTCGATCAGTTATAATATCCATGGATAAGTTTCATGCTCATGTGATTATTTATATGATATTATTTAGACATCATTTATTCCTTCCATATTATTATTCATGTTCAAGTTATTATTTAAATGGAATGTGTTTCATTTATTTAAATTTTAATATTGATTATGCCTTATTTATTCATTATATATTATGTTTTATTCAAACCCTTACTGAGCAATTGAGCTCACCCCTTTCTTATGTTTCTTTCCCCAATATTCCAATATGTGTTGTTTGATTCATATACAAGGTTATTCTAGAGGAAATATTTGTTTTCAAAGAAAAGACTTTGTGTATTTTATGTTTTCAATTGTAATGTGAATTTAATGTACATATATATTTTTTCAAGAATATTAAATTATTTAGTCATTCTATATGTGATTCCTTGTATCTAGTGATAATGTAATAATTTATCCACTAACTCCAGGTTACTGGGGTTGGGGTCTTTATAGTAGAGAGTCCAAGATCCTAGAAGAGCTAGAAAGTCTCAATGACTTTAGATAGTGGGATTTAGTAGATAATTAGGAGATATAATCCTTACAAGTTTCTAAAATATTAGAGTTAATGAAACTTCCTTTTGGGAAAATATAACTTCATAACAAGTGAGTCTACTATTTGAAAAGAGAAGTGTATTATAGGAAATGGTATAAGATGGATCCTTTTGTAAAAGGATTTTAATTAATAAAATTTGTGGATTTCTATGAAATATTACCTTAATTTATTAAGAATTCAAATTTTGGATGGTTCTTGGAGTGGTTGTTATATATAGTTTATATATTTATTAGTTATATGTGAAGGAAACATTACTTTATGGTGATTTTGATATGGAAATATTTATGGAGAAAACAAAACGTTTTGAGGAAAATAGCATAGAAGGACTAGTGTGTTGACTCAAACAGAGTTTTTATGGTATGAAATAGGAACATAGGAAATAGAATTTAATGTTTTATTCTTTTATTGATTAGAGTTATTTTTTATAGTGTAATAGGATAATTACTTATATTTAAAGGTGTTTGATGATATAAGTTGCATCATGTTTCTCTTATATCTGAATGATATTCTTGTAGTAGGTATGAGTAGAGATCTGACCAGGGAGATAAACACTTTTTTTCCTATAATATTCTAGATAAAATATCATGGGGTTGTAAATAAAATTTTGGGGATACAAATTAAAAGGGTATTGAGGAATAGAACTATGTTTATATCTCATTCAGAGTATGTCCAGAACATCTTGGAAATATTTGTAATGAGTTAATCTAATTATATGATGATTCCCCAATATGTACATTTAAAGTTATCTAAATAAAAAAAACCAAGAACCAAAGAATATATTGAGTACATGGTGAGGGTTACATGTGCATCAATTATTGTATGCTTAATGAATTCCATGATTTGAATGAGTCCAGACATTTTTTATGCAATATGAGTCATCATCAGGTTCATGAAAATAGAAATAGATCGCTTGGAAGTGGTGAACTGTATACCCTGATTTCACAATGGTTTGATAGACCTAATACCGTGCTTTAGAATTAATTATCCTTTTAAAGGGTTTTTATATATGAAATTTAGAGGATATATGGATACATTGATAGGTATCACTAGCTATGCGTTCACTTTTTAAGGAATGATTGTGAGTTGGGTTTCCTAACTTTAACCAATTATTACATTTTCAACAATGGAAGTAGTGTATGTGGAAATTATTAAATATGGGAAGTAGTTGATCTATATAAAGAGTTTTTTATAGGATATTAAAATAAGGGGTGATATAATGTTGTTATGTTACATTCATAGAATGATCCATCATGAAATGAATCTGATGTTTCACTCTCGAACAAAGAATATTCAGCTGATATATCACTTTATCTGAAAGTTGTTAGAAGATAGAGTGTTGGAGCTATCAAAGGTTGAGGGAAGTTAGAATCTGGTGAAAATATTGGTGAAGGTAATAGTCTTGGAAATATTTTTGCATTGTTGTGACTTACTGAGAATTGGATGATTAGATTCATGGGGAAGTGTCACGTTTTTACATCACAGGAGATAATGCATAGATTCAGAATTTATTAGGTGAACTTATTGAAGCCTTGAAATAGACTATAAGTGGGAGAATATTATTCTTGGTTGAGAAAGTTTTTTTTGGATAAATATAATAAATTTCAGAAAGATCTATTCTTGAATCAGGAAGCATGACCAGATAGTGGCTTAGTCATTGGAACTAAGGTCTAAAAATAGACACATAATCATTTATAAAACTTTGTTAAAAGTATAGAAGTTTTTAAGGATGAGTTCCAAATACAATAATTGTTCTCTATAAGGAGTGGTAAAGTTAGTATGTTCATTAGGAAATTAGAAGTCATTGTGATTGAGAAATAGATGATTATAAAGATTGAATGGTTGTGAAACCAGTGAAACTAGAAGACTATTATGAGCATCATCTATAAATAGATCGATGGGGGTATCTTATTATATGATTTCAGAATATTATAAAGTTGAATTATTTTTTTTATGGGTAGTGATCTATAAATTTGGGGATTTTAACTTATGATTTCCTCTATTTCTTATCTTCTAATATAAATGTTGCAGTGTTCCTTCTTTAGAGTAGGGAAAGTAATAAACCATGTAAATTATTATGTTGTTATTTCATTTTTTGTTGAGTTTGTTTTTATGATTTTTTTATTTTAGAAAGGTCTTTTATAGCACAAGGATGATTTAGTGCATGGATGGGGATCACTTATCCTCAGTTTAGATACATCAAATTAATTGCTTTTTGATTTCTAAAGTTTATATCTTTATTCCAAATTTGAAGTTATGTAGGGTGATTTTGGATCATGGATATTGAACAAAACAGATGATAAATTAAAAGTTTAGAGATAAGTATCAATTATTGAGGTTTTTTTAAAATTTTATAAACTATATAGAGGCATAGAATATTTTGAGTGATGGTGATAAAATATTTCCTCAAATAAAGTTCCAATTTTTTAGCTACATGGGTCACACAATGATCTATTATGATGGGTAAAAATATATTTAAATGGAGAAAAATCCAAAAGAAAATAAAGAATAATTAGATCAAATCAAAAACATTAAAAAAATATGAATATTTTTTTATGTCTCTAATTTTGTTTGAAAAAATTATTATTATAGCTAAAATTGGAGTGGGAAAAACTGTTGGATTCAAAAGAATGTTATGAAGGATTCTGATGAACTCAATTCCATTAGGAAAAAAACTATCCCAATTGTAATAATAGAAGAAACACATTTCTTCTCATATTTGAGAAGAAAAATAGAGTATTTCTTATATACTAACTCAACGAGTATTGTTATAGAAGGGAAAAAAAATAAAGATAAAACTATTTTTTCAAATATCGTGCTTAAGGAAGAAAAGGACAACAAGACATGAATTTATTATGGTGGGTGTTCATCCCACATGATTGGGAATATAAAATTGTTGAATAATGTGAAGGTACATATAAATGGAGCACATTAGTTTCTTAATTCAAAAGATTTTAAGATTTAAGGGAGTGATAAAACAAATTTATCTAGATTTAAATTAAATAACTTGGAGGTACTTTATATGGATGAGCTTTGACATAATCTCTTGAGCATAAGTGCACTATGTGACACAAGAATAAAAGTCATATTTAATTAGAATTACTTAATAATTAAAGGGAAATCTATAAACTCATTGATGTAAGGATGGATGATAAATAGAAATATATATCAAGTGTAAATCAAGGAAAACACATTTCTCCCTATAACTACATGATATTTTAATATGTGTTTTCCTTTAATTAGGGAAAATATGTTTGATATCTTACTCCACATGAAACACTGAACCAAAATGAAATTGTGATGTGTTTTGACCATTAAAACCTATCTATTGAAATAATAATTATAAATAAGAGTAACTTAATTTTGAAATATATTAATATAAATGTTTATATAAAGGTTATTTTAAAAAATGTACTTAATTCATTATTGTGTTTAAGGATCTTCCTTTTCGGAAATATATGTTTTATTAAATAAAAATAAGTACATTATTTTTAAATGATTATTTTAATGAAATATAATATTAATTTATTAGTGATAGATTTATTAGTATTTTATATGAATTATGAATAAGAACAACTAATATTTTAAAAAGGGCAATTTCCCTATAAAAACAACTTTTCACCATAATTTATGTTTTTAATTAGAAATTGAATTTATAAAATTAAGATTTTGAATTTTAAAAAATGACCATAATTTTTTTATTTAGAATAAAAAATATTATTTTAATATTATTTTTTATTATTTTTCATAAATAGTTAATATTTAGGTGAAAAGGGAAGATATTGATTTTATTAATTTGAACTTTTTATTAAATTATTAAATTATATTAATACATTGAAAGTTGTAGAAACATTTTCCCTATTTAAATTATTTATTATAAAGTAAATAAATAATTCTAAAATATAATTTTTAATTTATAGACCCATTCTAAACATTTTGAAAATTTATGTAGTGTTTTAATGAAAACTATTTTTCGACTATTTTGTTTAAATAATTATAACATGATGAAATGAAGGTTTTTAAATTTATTTTATTGTTAAATAAATACTCTTTTAATTTTAATAATTATTTTAAATTTATTATAATCAATGGAATTGATAATTCTATCCAAATTATAAATACTAATTCTAAAAATAAACTTTTTTCTAAAAATAAGTTTTTTGGGTTATATGCGCCAATACTAAAATTTATTTCTATAAAATAATGGAAATCTTATTTTATAAAATTATTTGAAATTTTAAAATCAGTATGTTTGAATTATTAAATATTTTCAATTTCAATTTTAGACATTAAAATTAGCAGCGAATTGTAATAGTGAATTTAATGTGGTAATAGTAAATTAGGGATAATGGATTAAGCCTTGTCAATGTTGCTAGAACATGTGTAAAAAATGTATAATATTGAATACTGGAGGTATAAAAGTATTTATATCTATCCCTATATCATTATTGGCCATTATTGGATCCTTTTTCCTTGAATAAGGGAGATATATCATCTAGAAATAATGGGTGTTTCTAGATGTTCATTTTTCTTCTCTTATAAAAGGATACCACATCAACCCTTTTGAAGTTAAAAATCACATTAGAATTACTCTTTGAAACTCTTATATTTTTCTTTCATTATAACCCACTACCACTTTTTCAATACCGTATTCACACTTATTCTCACTATACCCTTCAATTCCAAGGAGCATTCCAAGGAAATATCAAGAGTCCAACGTAAGTATTAGATCATTATTATGTTTTTGTTCTTATTCTTAGCCTGAAAAAATACTATAAACATAGTAATATTAAGGTTTAAATATCATTATTATACTTTTATGTTTTATTTTAATAGTAAAAACCTTATTTATTTATTTTCATATACTTAGAAAAACAAAGGAATGTCAGTCGTGTATGTGTGCGGACGACCGCCTCCATGAATGATGTGTTCAATTTTCCATCATTGACTTAAATGGTTGGATCAAAGGGGTTATTTAATTAAATAATTTGAAATTTTTCGCACCATTATTATTATATAATGATAATATATGGAAATATATAAGTAATGAAAATGATAAACATTTATAGTAACTTTAGCCTCCTTAAATGGACTTTCCACGACACCTTTCTTAATTTGGATATTTTTTTGGATTAACCATTGAAACTGTATAAGTATTTTAATAATAGAGTAATTAAGTACATAAACCTACACAATTATTGAGATAATTACGTTATTTTACAACTCCTTTGACCATGATCGGCAAACCGAAAGTGTTATAAAGGAATTAACCAAACAACACTGAGTAACATACTTAAGAAAAAACCATATTAAAAATAAAAACCAAAATATAATAGATGGAATTTAGAAAATTAAATATTGATGAATAAGGTTCTTTGATATATATATATATAATGAACTTATTTAATTATATAGTAAGTAAATTTCAATTTCATAATGTTTTCAGACATAAGTAATGGTTTTATCTCAAAACATCCTTCTTTGAGACACATATTCTTTTATGCATGCAATTTAATTTAAATGGATCACATACTAAAAATCGGATATTTAATATAATTTATTAATTTTATTCATGGTATTTTTAACTTCATCTTCAAACAAACTTTCTTTCAAGGGCTTTTTATTAGAATGTTTCTTAAGTTGTACGAGTTTTCATCTCAATTTACCTTCATTGAGTAATGTTACAAGGTTATAAACCAATTTCTTATTTATATTGTGTATATAATTCCCATGAATGTATTTTGGAATAATAAATTATTTAATTCATGTGATTTATATAACCATATGATTTTCAATATTCCAATGACTTTTGATTCAAAAATTACTAAATCCATAAGTGTCTTTCATAACTTAATCTGATTTCTTGAGTTATAACATTTTCTTGAATTACAACTTTCATTTTATATTGTATAACCTATTTATATCTTGGTATATCCCTTTTTTAATCAGTTATTCCATATTTTAGATTTCTAATCTTTGTTAAAAAATAAAGTAAGTTAAAAATAATTCTCATCCATTTAAACATCAGTTTCCCCTCCTTGTCTATAATTTCCTTTCCCACCAATGTTCTCATTTTCAATTAAAGACCTAATTAAGATTTATATCATGTGAACTTAATATTTACCTTATCATATTTTAAAAATAAGGTTTTTTTAATTTCTTTTATTATTTGGAGTTTCAAAAAAATTTATTTTCAAACATAAAAATGATCTTTTGTACATCATTTAGGACTTACTATTTACACATTCCATTTATTTTTCTCTATTTTTATGTCATATTATTCTCATATACAACTTATATATATATATATTCCCCTAACATATATACATATTTTAATATCCTTTTCATTTATGGGGTTATACATGTTTTTATTTTCCTTCTAAATTCACACTTTTAAGTAAATTCTATTTAAGGGATTTTTCTTATTTCTATTCTCATGTCAAGTATCAACCCAATAAAATATTTTTTGACCATTAATAGTATCTAAAAACCATAAATCATTTATATATAACCCTCTTGGTTTATTTTTTATTTAATGGAAAATTATATTCCCTTTCCTTATTTAAAAATATTCTTTACTTATTTCATAAATATTCTCCTAAATTATTCACGTTCATTCTTTATTCACTATATCTTTCTCATGAATATTATACATTGGAAATCTATGGTAAAGACCCAAGTTCCCTTTGAAATTATTAATGTTCAAAATTATTTAATTAATTCTTCTCTTTGTAATCTATATGATACAACTTTTGATCATTCCTTAAGATAGGATTATGAAACCTAATTTCTTATCATGAATTTTATTAAGTTTATGATTTATGTATGGATTCTCTATACATTTGTGGAACACATAATATTGTGCATATTTTTATGGTTTCTAGACTAATTTGTGAATTTTTTTTCTCTTATATCACTTCAATACACTAGGTAATGTAAATGTATAATGAGAAGCTTTTTATGGGATTCAAGAGTAAACTTAATTCTTTATAATGGGATAGGGAGTATTTCTTGGCATATGATGATGTCCTAGGTTGTAATCCTTGGTATATTATGAAATCCTAGAGAGTAAAAATAGTTATATTATCATGTCATAGGGAGTAATACTTGGAATATGATTATTTACTAGGGATTAATCATTGGAATATAATGATGTCTTAGGGAGTTATCCTTAAAATATAATGATGGCCTAGGTAGTAATTCTTGACATATTCTTATGATGCCTTGTTTATGATGTTTTCGTATGCTTATGATCCCATGGTATTATGATATCATTTACTTATACCATGTTTCTAACCATATCACACACTCTTATATCATGGTATATGTTTGTTCCTTTGAGATTACATGTCCTTCCTTTATGATTTATAGAAAAATATTATTTTTGAATGTTATTTTAATAAGATATTTCTTCTTAATCATGTTTTATTATATGATGATGATGATCTAACCATTGATGATATCTTGATAAGTTTTCTAATACTGAGCATCTGAGATCACCCCTTCCTTATATTTCCCTTCCCGGTATTATAAAGAAAATTATAAATTGTGGGTAGTCCAGGAAGGGGGTCTAGAAGAGTTCAATTATAGAGAATTGTTCAAAAGTTTTGTAAAATAAATTACATATATAATTGGTCTTCAAATATTTTATACCAAAAAGTTCCACGGTCTATGTTGGACTATTGTGAGATGTAATTTTTAAATTATAGAAATGATTTAAAATGTATAAATATTCATTTTGGGTCATCATACTCCCCATGGCAAAAGAGGATAACAAATTGAAGCGTTGATGACTTAGACACATTCACTAAAATAGTATGGATAATATATCAAAGCTTAAGTCTAAGATTTAAATTTTAAATATAAAGTAAGATAGAGAAACAACATGTGATAGTTACATGGGAGATAAGATAATGATAAATAAGGATAGTAAATATAATAAATTAGCTTTATACCTGTTTTATTTGGTTTATATTAATGTGTGTGTCCTAATGAAACAAACATGAACTCGTGGATAAAATCATTTTATATTTTTTCACATTAATGTAGTGGAATGGGTTGAATTATGTTTACGAAAAAAAATAAAGTGACAAAATATATAAAATGGCATTGAAGATGAGTCAAGAATGAAGAAAAGAGATCAATTAAGATCTTAAAATCAAATAATGTAACAAATAAATCTTCATTGAGGTGAAAAATTATTAATAGAAACATAAAATCAAACATTAAGTTTCATCATTAAGAAAAAACATAAAAATAGAGTTGTTTATTAAAGTTTCTATTTTATCAAATAAAATATGGACCATGGTCTTATTAAGGTAAATAATATTGAAACACCTTAACAAGGGTCTGATATATTCATAAAACCATTGTCTATATCAGTGTTTTAGAGACATTAGTTGAATATTAGTGTTCAAACACCTCCCAAAGCTTGATGAAGTTTCGAATATACTATTTATCCATTTGAATTTATTTCTTAACTTGGATATTTATGATTGGAAGGACTATACCCTTTGGATTTATAATTTAGGAGGAGCTATTGAAATTGGAAGAATATGTAAATTAGATAAATCTTTAAATCATTCATAATTTGTGGTGGAATTCAACAAGTGGAATCAGATAGTTTAAATGATGATAATTAAAATTTGAGTATAAATATCATATCAAGTGGGCGAAATATAATCTTGAGGGGATGATTTTAAAATAATTAGTATGGGGATATATGATCCATGTGGAATAAAATCAATGTTAAATTAATATAAGAGGATTTGTATCTAAATTCAATGGATAATTTTTTTTGAATGGAACTAAATGTTTGAGATAAAAATAAATTTATCTCTTCAACTCTTATTTTCTACATTGAAAATTGTTAACATATACTTAGAATGATTTGTTTATTTATATTTATATTTTGTT
Source organism: Viscum album (assembly GCA_963277665.1). Taxonomy (NCBI): domain Eukaryota; kingdom Viridiplantae; phylum Streptophyta; class Magnoliopsida; order Santalales; family Viscaceae; genus Viscum; species Viscum album. The sequence goes on from OY728137.1 coordinate 280,589,952, forward strand.
AAGCCTCAAGAATATTTAATATCACTTAGTTTTACCAACAAACCCATAGGAATAGAATTTTTGAACTTATGTTATTAAATACGAGAATGATGGTTCAAATGATGTGATTATTGAAGTATAGCTAAAATTTATTGTGTTTTTTAGAAATAAATAAAATTGGTTAGATTATAAATTTAGTGAATATTGATTGATTTTTTTATGTTTGGAGGAGATTTGGAAAAAAATTGGTAAAGGAAGTAAAAATAAAAATATAATATTAATGGTGATAAAGATATGAAATAAATCTAAATAAACATATGATGTTTTTGTTTAATATTGTATTGTATAATATAGGGATATCAAATGGTATGATATTCATGAATACAAGGAATACCATATTTTTTCTTGTGTGTATATCATAAGACATGATATAAAGATATAATGCTACCACTTAATCCCATCATATTGTATGATATAACTATATCAATAGACCATATAATATATTTTATGATATTTTGAATCATATTATATGATTTGAAGGAGATATTCCCAATATATTTGGAATATTTTATGTGCATTGGACTATATTGTATTGTATGATATGTGTATACCATAGAGTACAACATGCATGAATCAAAGGCATATCGTATTCCATAGCTTGAGTATATTGTAAGGCTTTATATAAGATATAAAATCACTACCACTATTGATATCATAATCTAAAATATATAGATATTTTATGGCTAAGTTGAATCATATTTTATGATTCAAATGGAACCTTATGATTAAGAATTGGAAGCTGAATGTTAAAAGATAATGTTTTCGAAGATCTCCCTTGTAATTTATTGTTTGACTAAAGTTTTCATTTGATAAATATAATAACCCTAAACCCGAACATTTATATCTGGTGCTAAAAACATAAACATTACATTTTCATCTTTGATACTGATGAAGATAACCCAATTTTCCCTCTAATCCTTATGATATCAAAAGGGAAAATTGGATCCCATACAGTCTTAAGGACCTTTTAGGTTTACAGTTTTATAGAATTAGGAAAAACTTATACCAAAAAAAATTCTATGAATTTTAATGATAATATATCCCACATAGCCCAACTTTAATTATTTCACATTAATTCATCATCATCATCCATATAAAATCCCTTATAGACTAAATTCATTCAACTTGCATCTTTATTACTTAGGAAAAAATAAACATGAGAAGGGTGATCTCAAATTCTCTGTAATGGTAATTGTAAGAATTAACAATTGAATTTTGTTAGTGAGCATAAGAAGAGAATAAGGGTATGATTAAATAATCAAAGTGAATGAGTATAACATAATAATATTAATACCCATAAAAACCTAGATCATCAAACCTAAAAACATGGAATTAGGATTTAACAAAGGAAAGAGTCGTAGGAATCGATAATCATAAGCTATATGATATCAATCTTGATCAAAATAAACATGTATAACCACATAAATCATAATGAAATCATATTATTATCTTAGAACATAATCATTATAAATCCCATATAGAACCCTTTTAATTAGAATTAACATATGGATGACTTCTAATATAATTTTCTATAGAACATAACCATTACCCAATGCATTGAATCGTTATCTGGGTGCACCCATTGTATAAGATATATCGGTCTTACCCAATGTTATGTGGGATCACCCATCATATAAGTTATATCGGGCTCGCCTAATGTTTTCTAGATTCTACCATCCTATAAAAATATCAAAGAACCATAAGTAAATTATATAGATCTTGAATTTCATAATAAAATTAATATAAATAATAATTATTCCTTTAATAACTTGATTAACCCATTAAAAAGAAATGGGTTCCTTGAAAATTGCTTTGAAACATGATTAACCCATGGAAAAGAAACAAGTCCTATGACAATATCATTTAAAAATGATTAACCTATGGAAAAGAAACAGGTTTTATAAAAATCAATTTGAAAAATGATTAACCCATAGAAAAGAAATGGGTTTTATAACAAGCTCTTTGAAACAATATTAACCCATGGAAAATAAAATGGTTCCATGATAATCACTTAGAAACATGATTAAACTATGGAAAATAAATGGGTTCCATAAAAATATATTTTAAATAATCATAATCCCTCAAGAGAAATAATAATTATGGTATAATTACAAAATATCCCCAATAGATCATAAGTAACAATAATATTTAGTGATTTTGGTGGATGGAAATTCCTTTAAAATATCATTAAAAACATTTTTAAGGAAAATAACCTTTTCATTTTAAAAATTACTTTTAAAAACATAAAATAAAAAAAATATTGTGAAAATAATTTTATTTTAAAACATACTTGAAAATATTTAAGGAATCTTAATTTAAAATAATAAACATGGTAGTGGGAAAAACCGTCCATGTTATAAATGTTAAGAATAAGAATTATTTGTAAAAAAATTGAAAAAGGAAACCAAACTGACCCATTTGGAAAATGTTGAGAAATTACTTTTAAAAAAATTAGAAGAAGGTAAAATATCATGTAAAATTCCTCAATAAAATCATTTATTTTTTTCGAACAACTTTAAATTCATGGAAATTAAAGAGAATGGTACCTGATCTAAAAGAAAAATTCAAGATCAGTATCACTTACAAATGACTTTCTTAATTTTATTTAGTAAATAAAGATATAAATGGAAAATAAACATGTGAAAAACATTAATAAATATAGTATAATAAAACATATGTGGTTAAAGATAATTATATCATTGTTGCCTCTAAAAAAAATTGATTATGAATAATTTCAAAAGAAATGATATGGTGACATAATGCCTTTAAGAATTTAGTAACTCTTCAATTGTAAGCCCCATGAAAGAATAACTTCAAATGAATCTTTAAATATCATGAAAATAATTAGATACATGTTATTAAATTTAAAAAGTTCATTATATACATCTCATAAAGAATATAGGTTCGTATCATAAACATTTTTTTCCAAAGAAATAAATTTGGGATGATTAACCCTTATAAAGATCACCACTAAATTGAGAGTTAATCAATGGATAAATTATGTGTAACAAATTTAAATCCATAAAAAACAATAGGAAATAAATAATAAATCAATTTATAGATAAATTCACACATAATACTATCATGATAGAGTCAATGATGAAGTTTTATAACCCAACAAAAGGAAATTGAGTTAAGAAACTCTTTTCCACTTGGTAACTTTCAAGTCAATCCCCTTGGATAAATTAATTCAAATTAAAATTTAAAATACTTTTATGTGTGAATTATTCATAATATTACATTTAAAATGGGAATTATATACACCACAAAATATAAATATATAGTGAATATAGAATATGTCTTGCGGAAATAAAAATGAGTTGAGAAAACCCCATACCACAAGTCCAAATGTTCCTTGTATGACCTTTAACTCCTATATAATAAGATTAAATAGACTAATTTATTTATTAAGAACATTTTCCTAGTTTAATACACTGTTCTTAAATTATTTATTTTATTTCTTTATAATGACATATTTTAACACTTAATCAGTTAAGTCCACGTCATGTGTTTTGAGGACGTTCAGTTCATTGTTTCAAAATGGATTCAGTGTGCTGACTATGGTTAAAGATGTCATTATTTTAACATATAAAGAATAATAATAATGAAATAATTATCATATTTATTCATCAATTACACTTTTAAATCCAATCATTAATTTTTTTATAAAAAATGAACTATATTACGATCATGGAGACGGTAGGCTATACGTACGCAAGCATAACGTTTCCATATGTTCAATGATTATTAGAGAAATAAGGTATGTATTATTCTAGATGATTTTGGGAAATGATGAAGGATTCACTAAAGAGTGTTGTTAGGGGTTATCTCAAATGCTTTGTTGTTTTTAGAACTTTGTTGTAGTAGAGTGGATAACTAACGTAATTTTCTCGTAGAGGAAGTACATAAAACAATACATCAAAGGTATTATGGAAATAAGATAAAATAAATAAACTACTAAAAGGGATGTTTTTTTTTAATTTTTATATCATAATAATAAATATATAGGAAGAAAATTGTTTTCTTTTATTTTTAAAATTTAATTGATAAAATGTAACGAGAATATGTTTTTTAGAAAATATTTTTCAAAGGTGTAATTGATCTAAATCTACATATTCACTTAATTATTAATCATTATAATTATAATTAAAATCCACTTTATTATATCCCTATAATTATTAATCCCCTAACCCTATGATATTTTACCTCAACCACAAAGGTGAAATGAATCCAGCCCTAGGCTAGCTCCAGAACATGTAATCATAACACCCTATTGTTGTTCCAAGGCAATATTATGGTCAATAGTAAATTAGCGATTCCATAATTATCAAAAATTATGATGAATTGAATAATTATTATATTTTAAATATACAAAATAATCATTCATGGTTTGGTTTTCAAAATTAAGTTTACGCTCTTATGATTCACACATTCTCAACCTTACATGTAAAATGTTTACCACTTGAGTGATTTTGTAAATTTAGAACTAAATTCTTGAATCATATTAATATTAATTAGATAAAATTAATTTATTTAAAACAGATACATGAATAAGGTTATAATTATATTGATCACTAATAAAATATACTCATCCATGAGTGAAGTAGTCATTGTAGAAACGACTTCAACATGAAATTTTTTAGAAAGGGTATAACCTAGTCATGTTTATAAGAGTTTACATGTGTGAAAGGAAAATTCAAACAAATATTTTAATCCAAATTTCACTAACTTGTTGACCTTTAAAACTTGTGAAAAAACTATCCTTATTGAATTATTATTTGTTCATAATTATTTTCTCTATATATTGTCAAAATTTTATAGCAATCTAGGCACAAATAAAGAAGACCTAGCCCAAATGTTAAAGTGGTGCCCATATTGACAAGTCCATATCATATTTGACTTTATAAACCATATTCTCCCATAAAATGTTAGGTCATGCAAGGATGGTCTAAATAGATAATTCATCTATTAGAGTGAAGAATAATTACACAAAATTTCAAGCCCAAATAATGCCCAAAAAAATTAGGTCAAAAATACCAGAGTGTACTTTAAAGGGTTAAAACATGAATTTTTATCAAATTTTAAAATGTATGATCTAATCCAAATTTTTCTATAATTAAACATATTTATCACATTGTGAAGAAAATATATCATTTATTATTAATTAAATATTCTATAAAAATATGTTTTATTATGTTCCCTATGGTTACCCTTTTTCACTCTTATACATAGTCACATGTCATGTATTCCAAAAAAAATTATGATAAGATATGGTTGTTTAAATTTCTTAATCCATGATAGAATTATCAATAAAGAAAAAATCACATCAAGAAGTAAATATCTATAAATTTGAAAGTAATTGTATCACAAATTATATCAAAAAAATCCAATGATATTAATGAAACTAATCATATCGAAACAAGTTATGGGTTGACTATTCCATTAATTCTCCTTGTGTGTGTGTGTGCTAACCATTTCAAGCTCGTGTTTCTATATTTTATTTAGTATACTCAGGTTATATAAAACTCTTTTGATTACCTAGTTCTTTTCCTCTAAACCTATTCTACATCCTTTTTAATCAAATTTCATAACTCACTCACTTAAACATTCATGAAATTCAAACCTTTATATCCTGACCTATATATCCCCATGTGTTGTGCATTTCATCACTCCTATATTTTTTTCATTTTTTGTTTGATTTGAGTTTTTTAAGGGTGTAAAACAATTGAATATCTGGTACACATGCATAGGTCAATTTGGTACAGTGATGAAATTAATAGGAATAGAAATTAACATATTGAAAAACTATTGTTGTAAACATAGAAAAAATTACTTCACTTGATTATACATTTAATTCAATAGAAAAAAAATAAAAAATCATGTTTTTGTATGATATTTTGTAGAGAAATAAATTGAACTAATTTACCATAAACCAATATCACAAATAATTTTGTTAAAATTTAAATTATTTTATAATGATATAACTAAAGATAACATTGCAAACTTTCATTTTTTTATAAAAATTGAACAATAATTAAGAAAAAATTGATCAATATTAATATGATAATAATGATATTGGTAGAATGTAACTTTAATTTTATATAATTTCTATACCAATATGAGCATATGAAATGAATATATTTTGTTAATTATTCATTTTTTTGTTTTTTTGAAAAATAACACAAAAAACACAAATAAAAATCCTTAAGAAGCCAACCAAAATATTCTCCCCTCCCCCACAATTAAAATGATACATTAACTTCAATGTATCCCTATGAAATAATATATTATCATAAAATAAATAATCTTATATCCGAAAAATAACATAAATTTGAGAGGGTTAGGGAGAACTAGATGTTCTCAACTGATAATGGGGTCACGTAGTGTGATGACATCAATTACATATGTGTGAAGTCCCTCAAAGCATTTCTTCAACCACTACCCATTGAACATAAATATCCTTTTCATGGATTCTTGTGTGTTCTACTTTTAACTATAAGAAAAAAATTATATACAACAAAAGGTCCTAACTATTTAGAATAAAACATAATAATAATCGACTTCAGTTATGAACTATATAGAATGACTTTGTCTCCCACTGGAAACTTATTCTCCAGAATCATCTTTTCTTGGGTTAATTTTTCTCACTATTTATAAATCCTTTAGTTTCCATAATAATATAAAACAAACCTTTTCAACCTCTATAATTTGATGCTTCCTTGTATATTCTACTTGTTCAAAATCCAGGTTACATTTCTTTATGGTTCAAATTTCATGATTGCAGGTTTTACCAAATAGAATACAAAATGGTTACATGATGATGGAAATTGTATACTCCATCCTATAATCATAAATTTTAACACCAAAAAATTCTAAAATAATAACATTTTATTCAACAATATTTGTGACATGCAACACTGATCTTAAACAACCCGCAAAATATATTTTCTCAAATTTAATTTCATGGATAGCTTGTGGAACACACAACCCCAAGTCTAAATGACCCATAATATATTATAACATCATAACATATACATTAAATTAAAATGTATCAATATTAATAGATAAATAATGAAAATTATGGCCATCTATTTTTTAGAATAAAATAATAATCATTTAAAGGAAAATAAATGTTTTCTCAAAAACAGTATTTTTTCTAAAAGATGGTTTAATCGTACTTTACGAACATAATATAAAATTATTTTTTACGAAATTTTAAAAATTTATTTTATAAAATTAAATTCGTTTTTAAATCAAAATATCAATATTATCTTTGGGTGATTTTTTATGATTTTTCAAAAATATTTCATTTTTTGATGAATAGTAAAAAATACTAAATTTTAATTGAAAACTACCTTTTTGTTTAAATTATTTATAAAGTAAAGATATATTTTGAAATGGTTTTAAATTAAAATTTTGTCAATTATATATATATTAATCCAATTTAGTTCATTGGAATCAGTTTCATATTGTATTTTGATATAAAAACATTGTAAACTTTTTAACATTTTCTCTTTGAAAACCCGCTTTCTCGTCACGTCTGTGGGATTAATTTGAAGTTAAATTTTTCCACTTATGTGAATTGAATTTGGAAAAATGGATTCCATATTTTTAATAATAATAATTTATATTTTTGAATAAGTTAAAATCAATTTTATATCAAAATTAATAGTGAAAATTCTAAAAATCAATTATTGGGGTTAAGGTTAAAATGTATTTACCAAGGGGTTAAACTAACAAGATAAGGGTTAAAATAACGTGAAAATAATATAAAATATATTTTATGGAAATATTTAGGCCATATAATGTATAATTATCAATAATAATTCATTTTTATAATTTTTCATCTAAAAAACATAGGTACACCTTTTTCTTTTCAAAAATTACAATTATGTCACTCACCTCACTTATAAAAGGCCACACACTCTCCTTTATTATTCACACCATAAAAAAATTTTGGTTCAAAAATTACCAACAAAAATAACTTCAAAATTCCCTCCTCTAATCCTAGAATCTTTATTTTGGGAATAAATCCATCCTAGGAATTCTTTTAGTGCAAACCTAAGGAGGATACTCAAAGAAGAGGTAACGTTATTCAAGGAGAATTTTAATATTATTTCTTCCTCAAACTCCTTAAATTTTTATTAAAACATGATGATATAATAAAAAAAATCTTAATAATAATAATGTTTTTATGTTAATATAATGACCTAGAACAATCTCCACTTCTGTCCAATGGGTTACGAAATCATCATTCGTGTGTATGGCAAATTACCACCTCACGAACTGATTTCATTTTTTTAATTACCACCTCTCACAGTTGTGTATTATGACAGATATAAAATATATATATGGTATTTATAACATAATTATACCTTTTTAGTCATTATATAATATATAAATGTTTTACTTTATGTTATTTTGGGGATATGACAATGTTACTCATATTTTCAGCAAACTATAGCCACACAAAGCATAGGATTTGTTTTTCACTAAAGCATTACATGGAATTTCATAAGGATAAATATAATAGAAATATGTGATATGCATGACATAATTATGATATTTATGAAATATTTATCATTATGAAAAGATAATAAACCATTTTTTACCTTTTCACTCACTTAAAGATAATAACATCATTCGTGTATGTGTAGACTTCCTCCTTCACGAAGGGATATGGATCTCTTTTCATCACCACACCACATGGATGATATATATAAGTATATTTAAATAAATAATATGGTATATACGATATTATTATAATTCTATATAGAAAAAATATTACTTACCTCAGTTCCATAATGATCGTTGAAAAATGGAAATGTTACTCATGCGTACGTACGACTTAACGTCTCCATGATTTTAACAAAGTCTATTTTTCATAACAAAATTTCATGATTGGTTTTAAAAGTATAATTGATGTAAAAATATAATAATTATTTCACTATTATTATTATATTTATTATGTAACTATATAATATGTGAAAGAAACGTATCCCTCATGAAAAAACACGCATTAGAAAACATGGTAATTAACACCAGAAACAATGAAAATAATGAAATATTATTAACGAATGGGTGATAATATGTTATAAAAAGATAATATATGATATTATAAATATTAATATGGTTCTTTAATAATTTAATAACAGGTTTAAAATCACTATACTTGAATTTAAAACATGTTCATCCAAAAGGAAGCGTGAGGTAAGGGACTTTGTCTCAATTTCTCTTGATTGAGTCATATTGTGTTGTTAGGAACCTAATTCCATTTATATGGTACATATAATACCCATTTTAAATATAATATCATGATTAATTCCTTTTTATTTATATTTGAAACTTCAATTTGAGTTATTTTACCCAAGTGTAATTGGAATTAAAGTTACCAAGTGGTAAAAAAATTAATAACTCTATTTCTTTTCATTGGGTTATATTACTTATTTATTTTATTTTATTTTCTAAGATTATGTATATAAATACATTTGAATATATTATACTTTATTTGAACTTTTTTATATGTATTTATGTTTGACACACATAATTGAGTTATTTATTCATTCTCATTTCAACGTTATAATCTTTCTAAGGGTTTATTTCACAACCTCATTTTAATCAGCATTATTTATACTTGAATTTCTATTAATGGAAAATATTTTATAATTGTCTTATAAAAAAGTTTAGTTTTTATATCCTCTATTTATTCATGATATTTTTTAGTAATATTACCATTTAACCACTCTTTAATACTTAAAATTATTGATAAAACGTTTTTAATAAAATTCAACTTCATTTCTCTCTTTATTTGAAAAACCATTTTCTTCCAAAACCATGTTTTATAAAAAAATAAATAATATTTTTAAACTTTTACAAATGATTTATTAAATAATTATTTACCCATTTTTTCTTTTTATAAATTTTTGTGAAAGGAATATTCCTGTCAGTTTCAAAAAAATATCATTAGGATTTTACTAAAAAAGTGAAAGAAATCTTTGTTTTAACGTGTACGACATGAATGACATTTCCAAGCATCCTCACCACTCAATTTTTTTTTGTAAAAATGCCTTTATAATTTTCAAAGACTATTTCCAAATTAAATTATTTCCAATTTTTTTGTGAGATTTTAGTTTTAAAAAGTGATTTTTAAAATAAAAAGGACATTTTCTTAAAGATTGGTTTTAAAGATATTTTTTGGGGATTTCTGTTCATCAACAAAACACCCCTTTATTTTATATTTACTCCACTAGGGATATGTTATATTTATACCATCCTTATTATTACTCTAGATGGTTTATGATAATTTTTTCCAAGGAAATTATTTACACTCACTTTCTTGATTCATTTTTGTAGTCACCAACTTTCCCTTGAAATATTCGCAGTCTTATGATCATTGGACAATAAATTCCACTAAATATACATATCATTTATCATGGATATATTTATTTCTTAAAACATATATAATTTATATATATAGTTTTATGAATTAAAATTTATTTTTTTAACTTGGGAAATATTGATAAATCCATATTCCTTACTCGATATAGATATTTTATGATTAGGCACATTGTTCTTGATTTAAATTGATTATTTGATGCATGAGGGATGTTTTGGACATGTGGGAATGTATGGGACACAATTAAAGATAACCCCTTGACGAATTAGTATTCCCATGACACAAATTAGTAATCTAGAATTAAACGGGTTTTTACCAATAGTTTTATACCGTCTTATGAAAGGTTTTGATGAAAGTGTTATCATGATGTCTGAGATCGTGGTATCCTATAATTAATAATTTCCATCATTAAGAATTAATTTTTTTATTATCCATGATATTTTCACAATGATATTATATTTGGATATTTTTCATTCACATATTATTGATTAAATGGAATGTGGGTTTAGTTATTTACCTTATCATATTGATTATTCCTTATCTTATCAAGATTCTCATTTTGTTTTAATGGAATTTATATTCAGTTATTTACCTTTCCATGTTAATTAATCTTTATTGATTATTGATAACTTCTATTGTACTTAAACCTTAAATAACATTTTAGTTCACCCTCATGGAATAAAATATAATTTTTTTAATATTAATTTATTTTAATAATGTATGAATTGGAAATTGGTCAAAGTACAACCAAGGAATTAAATTGTGCTTATGAAATATAAAGGAATAAAGTAAATATATTTCTTTATATTAATAAAGATTAAAAGAATTAATAAAATTTAGGAAAAGGATATTTAAATAAAAATTTATCTTATTACATTCACATCTGATAAATCATATGGTCTTTTAAATAATTATAGATTTATGGTTTTGAGTCCCTTAACTTTCCATTGATCATTTATTTGATTATGATCAATGACCTCAATCACTCTATAATTATTTACATATTTCTTCCATTACCATATATATACTTTACAAAAAAATCTATTACTTAGAAACCAATTTATGTGACCATTGTAATTCCCTTTCTCTCTTATTAAGAGAATATTTTATTAATTCTTTTACAATGTTGGTTTTTCAACAAAACAAATTTCATATATCAAACCCCTAATTAATGAGATCGGGGTTAAATTGTGTGGATGAAATTTATTTAAGGTTGGAAGAATATAAAACCCTTAAATTATAAAATAAAAAAAAATTTATTCTATAATGTATGTGACATGAAACACCCATCTTAAACAGCCTATAAATTATATTTCTTTAAATTTCATCACTTTGATATATTATAAAACACCCAACCCTATGTCCAACTGAAATGAAATATAATATATCATTATAACATATCCACTAAATTGGTAGTTATAAATATAAATAACAAAATTATTAAAATTATGGTTATCTATTTATCATAAGTAAAATAGGAATCATTTCAAAGAAAAAGAAATGTTTTCTAGAAAAAATTATTTTCTCAAAAAGACGGTTCACTCACTATTGCATATTATTTAAAATTAATTTTTAAATTATTTAGAAAATTTATTTGAAAAAATTAAATTAATTTTTTAAATATTAATATAAATACTATCTTAAGGTTTTTTTTTTGGAATTTTTCTAAAATATTTTATTTTTTAATGAATAGTGAAAAATTCTGAATTTTGATTAAAAACCTCCTTTTTGTTTATGTTATTTTTAGAGATAAATTATATTTTTAATTGGTTTTAAATTAAAATTAGTTAAATTATATATCTATTAATACAATTTAGTTCATTGGAATCATTTTGAAATTTAATTTTGAGATAAAAACTTTATAATCTTTTGAACATTTTTTCTTTAAAAACTTGTTTTCTCATCACGAGTGTGGGAGTAATGTTAAATTAAAATTTTCCAATTATGTGACTGGAATTTTAAATATTGGATTTTATATTTGGATGCCGAGTAATTTCTATTTATAATAAATTAAACTTAATTTTTGACAAAAATTAATAGTGAAAAAAATTAAATACCATGATTTAGGTAAAACCTGATTTATCAGGGATCAAACAAAAAAGATAAGTGTTAAAATAACATAGATACATTTCTAATATCGATTTTATGGAAATATTTTAACACTATCATGTATAATTATAGATAATAATACATTTTATACCCTTTTTAAGGTGAAAAATGTGGGTACACCATTTTCTTTTAAAAAATTAAAAGTGTGCCACTCACCTCACTTATAAAAGGACACCACCTCGCCTCTATTATTCACTACTTAAAACCCTTTTGGTAAGAAAAATACCTTCCCAAATCACTTAATAAATTTTTTCCTCTTATCAATTATTATATTTGGAATAAATACAGCCTATGAATTTTTTTGGTGCAAACCGAAGGAGGATACCCAAATAAGAGGTAACATTATTCACCGAGTGTTTTTATTTTATTTCTCCCTCACCTCCTTAAATTATTATTAAAGCATTATGATATATAAAATACATATATTACATATAATAAGGTATTTATATGTTAGTTTCATGACCTACAACCATCTTCACTTATATTAAATTGGTTATGAAATCATTATTCATGTGTTTGGTGGACTACTACCTCACGAATCGATGTCATTCATGTTTCCATTACCACCACTAATGATTGGGTATGATGATGGATATAAATTATATATATTATATTAATAACATAATTATACACATTTATTCATTATATCATATATACCTTTTTATTTTCCATTTCATAGTGGATACGATAACACCGCTCGTGTGTACAGTGGATTACCGCCTCACGAAGCGATGTGATTTGTTTTTTACTAACGCTTTGCATAGAATATAATAAGGATATATTTAAAAAAAATATGTGATATAAATTATATAATTATGATATTAATAAAATATTTATCATTATTATAAGATAATAAATAATTTTATTTCTTACCTTTTCACTCACTTAAAGATGATAACATAGTTTATGTACGTGTGTACTACCACCTTCAAAATGTGACGTGACTATATTTTCATCACCAAACTATATGGATAATATATATAAGTATATTTAAATAAATTATATTATATAAATTATATTATGATAATTATATAAAGATAAAATATTACTTACCTTCTTTTCATAAAGATCATTGAAAATGGAAACGTTACTCATGTGTACGTACAACCAACCATCTCAATGATTATAACATAGTCCATTTTTTATATCCATATTTCATTATTGATTTAAAGTATAATTTATGTACAAATATGACAATTATGTCATGATTATTATTCTGTATATTATTAAATTATATAATATGTTCAAGAACTATATCTTTCATGACAAAACATGCAAGAGAAAAAAAGGCAATTAACACCTGAAACAATTAAAATAATTGAATATTATTAACAACTGTGTAGTAAGATATTATAAAAGGATCATATATGATATTATAAATATTAATATGTTTTTTTAAAAGTTAATAATATGTTTAAAACCACTATATAGGTTGTTAAATGTAGAGCCCCAGAACTCAATAGCCTAGAGCCAATGTATACTTCGTTACATTGGCATAAGATATAAGTAATCACATCCTAAAGGACCAATTCATTTAGTAGTCTTGGTAAAGTAGATATATACATGAGTCTTGCATTAAATTTGAAAAAATAAATTACAATATAATTTTTTTAAGAATAACATTATCCCCTCCAGTATATCCTTTCATATCAATCATACTACACTTCATGGATTATTAGGAAAGGAAAAAATAATAGTGAGCTCAAATGATTAGTGAAAGTGAAGTACAAAAAAAATCTATCATGAATAAATTAAGAATAATAAATAAGTAATGAACAATATGTCAAGGTAAATATCTAAAAATACATACCATGTAAATAAATGAGTAAAATAATCAAAGGTAAGGTAAATAACTGAAAACACAATCCATTTAGTTAATAACATCACTATTGTAACTGGATAAGACATAATCAAAATGAAAAGGTAAATAATTAAACACACATTCCATTTATATTAATAAACTAAGAATTAAATTAATGTAGAGATTATATCATTGTGAAAATATCATGTATAACTATAATAACTAAATTCTTAATGAATAAAACACTTAATTATTGATCTTCATGATCTCAAACATCATGATACCTCTACCATCAAGATCTATCCTCAAAACATTTTAAAAATGATGGGTAGATATATATTTAACTAACTCTATATGGTTGTTTCATATCATGAGACATGTCAATACATTGAGGGGCTATCTAAAACTAGGCCCCACATGTGTCTACATTCCCAAAGCATTACTCATATATAAAATAATCATTTTAATTCATGAATAATGTGTCTTATCATCAAAAATTGATATTGAGTAAACATTTTTGATTTATCAATATTTCCTCTGATAAAAAAATAACTTTCAAAGTAAAACACCATATGTATACGTGATATAATATTTAATAAATAAACATATCCATGATAAATAATATGGATATTTATGGGAAATTTAATGTCCAATGATCATGGGTAAGTGAATATTTCAAAGGAAAGTTAATTACTACAAAAATGAATCAAGAAATCGAGTGTCAATACTTTTATTGATCAAAAAGATCATAAACTATCCATATATATAATAAGGATAGTATCAATACAACATATTCCCTTTGGAGTTATAATAAAGGGTTGTTGTTGTTGATTAATATAAATACCAAAAAATTATCTTTAAAACATTCATGTGAAAAATATCCTTTTCAATTTAAAAATCAATTTTTAAAGGTAAAAGTTCACAAAAAAATTTGAAAATTATTTTCTTTGAAAATAATATTTAAAACATATAATATAATCTTTGAAATATTGAGTGGTCATGATGGCAGGAAATTACATACATGCCAAATACTTTAAAACCAAGATTATTTTTACATTTTCGGTAAAATCCAAACAAGCCTTGTTTTGAAAATTACTTAAAGATAAATTTCATGACCTTTTTTAAAAAGTAGAAATGGTTAAACATTTAATTAATAATTAATTATTAAATTTTTAAATATTATTTTTTTTAGAAAAAATGATTTCGGATGAAAAAGGATTTCTAACCGAAGAGAGAAATGAAGTCTGATTTTATTGAAACATTTAATTAATAATTTTAAGTAAAAATAAGAGTATAAAGTGGTGATATTTCATGAAAATATTCATGAATAAAAATATTATAATTAAATTAAATGTTTTAATAATAAATGATCAAATAATTCCCTTAAATGGGAATTTAAGCATAAACAATCTCGATTAAAATGATATTTTGAGATAAACCCTTACGAATATTATAATGTTAAAGTGAGAATTAATCACTTAAACATAAATCAATATGAAATTATTATTAATAAAACATAAAATAATCATAAATAATTACACATATAATCTTAGAATATCAAATAAAATGAAGAAGTAATATAACCTAATGAAAATAAATCGAGTCGTGATATTCATTACCACTTGGTAACTTTTAAGTCAAAACCCTCTTAGAATAAATATTTCAAATTGAAAATTAAAATAACTTTAATTATTAATTAATAATGATATTTTATTTCAAATTTAAATAATATACACTATATAATAGAAATTATGATCATAACATTACAATACACCTCAATGAAGGGAAATTGATATGAAGTCCCTTGCAATGATCTTATCATTAAAGTGGAGATTAATCATTGAATTGGATATTTGTATCAAATGGAAATGCACATAAAAAATTAGAAATAAAATATAAAATAATTAAATGTCATTACACGCAATCTTATCATGACATAATCAATGAATTAGAAGTTTAACCTAATGAATGGAAATAGAGTTAAGAAATCCCTTACATCACACATTATTTTGGTTAAACATGGTTTATACTCTTTTATAGTGGTTTTAAACAATTAATTAACTTATAAAATAACTATATTTATATTTATAATATCATAAATGAAAATTTTATAATATCTTACCACTCATTCCCTAATAACCTTTTATTATTTTCATTGTCTTGGGTGTTAATTGCCTTGTTTTCTCATTCACTTGTTGTCATGAATGTTTTAATTATTGTTCATATTATATAGTTTCATAATATCCAGAATAAAAATCATAACATAATTATTATATTTATACATCAATAATATTTTCTGACCAATAATAAAATATTTTTTTAGAAATTAAGTACATTACAATCATAGAGATGGCAGGTCGTACATATGCATGAGTAACGTTTCCATTTTTCAACGATCGTTATGGAAAGAAGTTAAGTAATATTTTACCTTTACATAATGATCATAATATTATATTTTTTATTTAAATATACTTTTACATATCATCCATGTGTTGTGGTGATGAAAAGAGAGTCACATCATTTTGTGAAGGCGGTAGTCCACACATACATGAATGGAGTTACCATCTTTAAGTGAGAGAAATGGTATGAAATAAAATGATATGTTATATTTTTAGAAAGATAAATAATTCATGGATATAAAAATTAAATCATTTATATCATATATAATCATTAATTTTATCTTTATCACCTTCCATGTAAAGCGTTAGTGAAAGATGGATCACATCGCTTCATGAGGCGGTAGTCCACCGCACACATGAGCAACATTATAATATCCCCCACTGAATTGAAATTAAAAAAGGTATATATGATATAATGACTAACGAGGTATAATTATGTTATAAATATCATATATATACTTTTATACATCATTTTACCCAACCATTAGAGGTGGTAGCATAAAAACAAATGATATCGGTTCGCGAGGCGGTAGTCCACCATACACATGAATAATGATTTCGTACCTATTTGATGGAAGTGGGGATGTTTATAGGTCGTTACCTATATATAAAAACATATAATTATAAATAATATATATTTTTCATTATATCATCACGATTTAATAATAATTGAATTGTTTATAGGAATATATAAAAAAAATACTCTTTGAAGAATGTTACCTCTTCTTTGGGTAACCTCCTTAGATTTGCACTAAATCCTTACGAGGTTAGATTTATGACCAAAATATGACTTATAGGATTTGGGTTGGGAATTTGGTAAGTAATTGTTCTAGATATTATTAATCCAAAATGTATTTATGTTGTGACTTAGAGAGGACACTGGGTGGTCGTTTATATGTGAAATGAGTGGCACACTTGTAATTTTTGGAAATAAAAATGTGTACCCATTTTTTTCTCATGCCAAAAGGGTAAAAAATGGATTATTATAGATACTTATAAATTATAGGGTATATATAATGACATAAAATAGATTTTATACATTTTTTAAGGTCATTTTAACCGATATATTTCTAGTTTAACCCAGAGTAAATCTTTTTCCACCTTAACTGTCGTAAATAATTTTTTACTATTTTCAATATTCAATTTGGTCAAAAATTAAATTGAACTTATAATATAATATAAAATATGATGATTCAAAATATAGAATCTATTTTTCCAAATTCCATTCACATAAGTGGGAAATTTTAATTTTAAATTAATCACACAGACACAGTGAGAATGTGGGTTCTTAAGGAGAAAATATTCAAAAGTTTACAAAGTTTTTATATCAAAAATAAATAAGAAAATGATTCTAGTGAATTAAATTAGATAAATATAAATATAATGGAACTAATTTTACTTTAAATACAATTTAAAATTTAATTTAAAATTATAAATAATTTAATAGAAACTATAATTTTCAATTAAAATTTAGTACTTTTCACTGTTCATCAAAAAATGAAACATTTTAGAAAAATACCAAAACATTACACTAAGATAATTTTTATATGATGATTGAAAAAATAAAGTATATTTTTCAAATAATTTTTCTAAAATTGGTAGAAATTAATTTTAAATTATGTGCACAAAGTGCAATTAAACTGTTATTTAATAATACAGTTTTTTAGAAAAAATTTCTCTTCTTCCAAATAAATATTATTATTATTTATAATAAATAAATTAAAAATGTAGATGTGTAAAATATATATTTTTCACAATTTATTTAGTCTTATTCATACCTTATAATGTAATGGCTTGATTATAATGATATACTATATTATAGTTAATTTAGACGTGGGGTTATGTGTTCCGAAAGCTATCAAATAAATTAAATTTAAATAAATATATTTTTTTGTTTTTAAATCTCATTGTTGCATATCTAAAATGTTATCAAATAAAATGTGACAGTTTTATAATTTTTTTGTGTTACATTAAAGCACGTTCAACGAAAAGGAAGTGTGAGGCAAGAGACTCCATCTCAATTTCCCTTCATTGAGGAATATTGTAATGTTATGCATCTAATTTAATTTATATGGTCTATATACTGCTACTTTGACATGTAATATCATGAATAAATCATTTTTAATTATATTTTAATTTTAAATTTGATTTATTTCATCTAAGGGTATTTGACATGAAAATTACCATGTGGTAAATAATTTTATAACTCTATTTATTTTCATTGTGTTACATTACTTGTTCACTGTCTTTTATATTCTGAGATTATGTGTGTAAATAAATTTTTCTATGTTATAATATAATTAAACTTGTTTTAAAATGATTTACATTTTATTCATATAAATTATTTATTTATTCATTCTCACTTCATCGTTAGGATATTTTGAAGGGCTTGTTTTACAATCTCATTTTAATCGGTATTGCTTATAGTTGAATTTACATTAAATAAATTATTTGATTATCATCTAATAAACCCATTTTATTTTATTTTATTCTGGATATTAATGATATTTTTGAGTAATTGTACCATTTTTCCACTCTTTGGTACTAAAAATGATTGAGAAATTGTTTTTAAAAAAATACGGCATCATTTCTCTCTTCGATTAAAAATCTATTTTCTTCCAAAACCATAATTTCTAAAAAAAATTAACCTTTTAAAACTGATTTATTAAAGAAATTTTTATCAATTTTTTCTTTTAAAAAAATATTCTCAAAGTAATTTTCATGTAATTTTAAAATCAATTTCCATTTGTTTTTTACCAAAAAGGTGAAAGGAATCTTTGTTTTAACATGTATGGAATGAATGAAATTTCTAGCCATCATGGCCACTCAAATGTTTTAAAACATACATTATAAGTTTCAATGATTACTTTCAAAGAAAATTATTTTCAAAATGTTTTTTGAACTTTTAGTTTTAAAAAGTTATTTTCAAAATGAAAAGGATATTTCCCTCAAGAATGTTTATAAATATATTTTTATGGTATTTATATTTATCAAATACAACATCACTTTATTTTTCATATATTCCAATAGGGATATATTGTATTTATGACTTGATTAGTCTTCCTCTAGATGTATTATGATCATTTTGACTAAGGAAATTATTGAAATTCACTTTATTTATTTTTTTGATATAAACTTTCCCTTGAAATATTCACTTTCCTATGATCATTAGACATTAAATTTCACCAAAATATCCATATTAATTATCATGGATATGTTTATTTATATAACTACACATCATTTCTACTTACGATATTCTACATTGAAATTTATTTGTTTATCTAGTAAAATATTGATAAATCTGTATTCCTTACTCAATACAGATATTTGATGATAAGGAATATTTTTCATGAATTAAATCGATTATTCGGTATATAAGGGATGCTTTGGAAATATAGATAATGGTAGAGAGTAGTTAAATATATCCCCTCGATGCATTAGTAGTCTCATGAGATAGATTAGTAATCTAGAATTAAATGGGTTTTACCTATAGTTTTAAAAAATATTGTGGAAGGTCTCGATGGTAGATGTATTATGATGCCTAAGATAATGGTGTCTAAGAATTATGAATTTCCTTCATTAAGAATTCAGTTATTATTACCAATGATATTTTCATAATGATATTATCGCTGGATGGATTTTATTCTCATTTTATTTATTAAATGGATTTTGTGTTCAGTTATTTATATTTCTATAATGATTATTCCTTATCTTATCATGATATTCAAGATTTTTAAATGGAATGTGTGTTCAGTTATTTAACTTTCCATATTAATTATTATTTATTAATTCATGATATATTCCACTGTACTTAACCCTTATTGATCATTTTATCCACCCTTATTTTTATTCTTTTCTCAAGAATCCATAAAGTTTAATATGATTGATATGTAAGGATATTCTAGAGGGGATAATTTTATTCTAAAAAAATGTATTGTAATTTTATATTCAAATATAATGAAAGGATCATGTATGTATCTAGTATACCAAGACTAATAAACTATTACGACCTTCAGAAAGAGATTATTTGTATCTTATTCCAATATAATAAAAAATACAATGGCTTTGGGCTACTGGGGTCTGGGTCACAACACAAATCACATCATCCAAGTGATTTCTCCAATCCCTTCTATTCAACTATACAATTTTTTCTAATATTTCTTTTATATTTCAATTTTAAAGTTCAACATAAAATTTTTTTGGGGGTAGTACAGAGTGTATATTTTGTGTGTCACCCATATTTATGAATAAGGGAAGTAAATTTTCCTTTGAAAAAGTGTCACCCTGTTCACTGATGATATCTTTTGGTATTCCATTCCTGTAAAAAATATTATCCATAAAAAATACATAACATATAAGAGTCATAAGTCATGGTGGGATTTTCCTCCACCCATTTTCTAACATAATAAATAATAATCAGAATATACAAGAAACAGAATGAGATAGAAACAAGCCCATAAAATCAATTCTCCAAACATAAAAAATCTCACATAATAAAGTGGTTATTTACACATCTCATGTCCCATAGAAATGTTTTCAGTGTGTTATAAATGTGAGCATGAATTAAAAACGCATGGGAATCAAGAAAAAAGATAGTCTAATACAATACAATTTCTATTAATTTACTAGTTATCATATAGGATTTAAAGTGTCTACTAAAATAAATTGAACCATAGAAATGTGAGAAAAACTCAAACTCATGATCAGGAACACACCTTCTAATAACCTGGTCATTAAATATTATCTATAGGTAGGTATCATACCAAACATAAAACATATACCCACTCTTAAATTTTTCAACTTGGTGTCTCTTTAGATTTTCAAATATTTTATAGGTGAGAAGGTAGTTATGTAAATAAGTGTACCAAGGATTTGTATCTGAGATTGTATAAAGATACTCATCATGAAATGTATAATGAAGTGGTGCCTAGTCCAACATATCATCCATTGTTGTGTGAGTAATCCTACTCATTTGTCCAGCCACAAAGTTCTCTAAACCCTTTTCTATTTATTTCAATGTAAAATCCTTGAAGAATGAGCATAAAGTTGATAACTCAAGGATGTTCATCTTGCTTCTTCAATAGGTACCTCAAAGCTGAATAGTCAGAAAAAACTACTTTAGATCCCAATAAATAAGAAAGAAATTTATCTAATGAAAATATTATTGCACGGAACTCCATTTAGATTTTTTAATAGTTCCTTAAATTTTTATCCATTTTCATTTAATCATAGCTGATCATATGTGGTAATCCCTCTACAATCTATGATAATAATGCTTTAATTGTAAAGTTTGAAGCGTTATATGTGATCTCAAATAGAAACTCCCATCATATAGGTTATATTATTAGTGAATTGGTGAGGTTCTTATGTATCTCATAAAATGATACTCTACAATAAAAAAAATGAAGTCAACATCTTTTTGGAATAATCAGGATGAGGTTAGAGTGATTTTACTGAAATATACGATTAAGCATTGATAAAAACCCGCATTTCCAATGAATGATCAAGAATTGGACACACATGTAGGATATGGAAAGGATTAAATAATTTATGCCTTAGATCTATCAACCTTAATGTCATTTTTAACAGTATATAAACTAGAACAACTCCATTACCTACTATTAAATTAATTTTTTCAAAATTTTATACTATATTTTTTTCAATACATCAATGAAAATGATTTCCCAAGAAAGATAGACACTGCTCAAATGAATATCTTTACACAATGAATTTAGATATCAATACCTCCACAAAATTCTCAAGTAAATTAGAAATTATACTCACCATACATCTCTAGAAGGTACCAGGGAAATTAAAAAAATCTAAATTCCATCTTTTGGTAAGAAAATATACTGAACGAGAAAATTAATTTTGTCTTTTCTCGGTCCTCTACTATAATGGGAACCTAAAACTAACTAGAAAAACCATCCAAGAATCAAAAATTTGTTCTTCTCGCAAGTCTCTCAATCATATTTTCACTAAAGGTGAGGATAAAATGGCACTTATGAGGGGATTCATTCAGTTTTCTATAATCTATGTATGGTCTCTTATTGTTTTTTATTATCATGAGAAGTAACTCATTATTTTCATTTTTATTATTGTCAAACCAATTTTATTTGTGGAAATCTAGACAAGGCTAACCCACTATAATCAAAAATGGGATAAATGGTACCTATTTGAAATAATTTTCCACCTATTTCTTTAAAACTTCTGATAATGTGGGGTTGATTATTTTTTGTGGATATCTAATTGGTTTACACACATCCTCTGAAATAATATTATGAATGAAAATAGAGGGTCTAATACAGAGTATGTCTGCTAATGTCTACCTAATTTTCTTAATATTATCCATAAATAGATTTTAAATTCATATTTATTATTTATAAAGGATATTATTACCAATAAATACAATAAATTTTTCATCATTAAATAAGTATAATATTTTAAATTTAGATTCAATGGCATGATTTCCGGTTTGGGTGGGTATTGTATTGATAGAAATATTATTCGATGTCAGATATGTTCATAATGTATATTGGGGTATGAATATACATCATAAATATCTATGAATATTACATAAAATATATCTACAAAATCACCCATATCATAATTATAAATTAAATTCCTAGAGTCATAACAATAATCTATAAATTAATTTTAATCAATATTATATTGATCATGAGAAATAATTGTGAAAATGTTTTAAGACATCAAACCATCCATAATAATAAAAATCGACCTTAGCATATAATTATTCCCATTTCGAAAATATTAAAAATAAATATTTGTAGAATATTTATAAGATGGGTCATAATGATAGATGGAGAAAGCAGAATAGTCTTCTGAGGTGTACTTCATGGAGTCCAAAATATTAAATAATGCAATATCATCCCCAAACTCGACAAAAAGTATGCTCTCATGGACATTTATTTTTGTATTGGAAGTTTTTAGGAATGTTCTACCAAGAATGTTTGGATCATGAGAACTAGTTGTCATTTTTTCAAGAAGGTACTACCAAGAATGTTTGGATCATGAGAACATAAAAGGTCTTTCTCCATATTTAGCACATAAAATTTAGCATGAAAGGTCATATATATAACCCAAAAAATTATATCCTTGAGGAATCATGGATGATATACCATGGAATTATTTTTTAATTTCTTGACTGCCCCTATTGGATTCATCTCTCCAACCGTCAAGGAATAGAAAACAAAGTTAGGCTTAACATTAATAGAGGCATCCAAATCACATAAATAATTATAGAAAGGAAACTACACTATGGTGCATGGTATGGTGAATGACTCATAGTATTTTAACTTTCTAGGTATCACCAAGGTGGGTGTAATGAGTGTAGATACATTACTCAAATGGTTGATTATATCATTTCCCTTCATACCTCTTTTATTCATATACAGTTCTTTCAAGAAATTAGTTTATCTTGAAATTTTCGTGATTGCTTAAAATATAGGGATATTGATCTCAGTATTCTTGAACATATAAAAAACATATTTTTTGAATCACCACTTCATCCATATTTATATTTTTTAAAATTATATTTAGAAATAGAAGGGGTTTAAAAGGAACATCATTAATCTTCTACCTATTTTTGTCTTTCCCTTGTGGATTCTCATTGATTAGTATTTAATGGGGCTTCCCCAAAGCTAAGGATAAACTTGGTGGATATATTATTTCTCATTGTGATGGAACTAATATTCCCCTTGGGATTTAGAACAGTTTGGAAAGGAATATTTTCAGAGTTCTTTCTTGTCAGTCCGTGGAGGGGAGTTGTAATCTGCCTCATTTACATCTTCAACTCCCTCAACTCCATACCACGACTCTTAATCTCATTATATTGATTAGGAATAATTTGTTTTAGAAGATCATAATTATTTGAATCTACCTTTATCTAGAATAAACCATATTTTTTTGATTTTTTGATGCTTGGGATTTGAATCACTTATGTGGTTATTTAAAACCTTATTGTTAAGGAAGAGGTTACTGGAAGTTTTGTTGAGAAGGGGTACTTTTTTTATATAGATTCAGACATCGTGTTTGGAAAATCTTTCCATCCTTAGTTTTATGTTGGTGTGAATAAGTAAAATTTATTTTATGGGGTGATTGTTGTTGTTACTAAAATGTTCTCCCTGGTAATAAAATTGTACGATCTTTTGTTACTTTTTTTGTGGGAGAAAATGTGTTAGATATTATAGTGTAGTGAAAATACCAAAAATATTTATTAGAGTGGGTGGTGAGGCCTTTTATCCATGACTATCTATCACACCATGGTGTTCAATTAATTTATCTTATTATCAAATAAATTATTTTTAAGAGAAGAAGTACATACTTTATGTACTCCCCTTATAGTTAGTTTACATTTATTTCCAGATTATTGGGATTTTAATACCATATTTTCAATCAATACATGAGAACCCATTGGGGTTTTTAGACCAATTATATTCCTATGATGACATCCACCATTCTCTTTTCCATAGGTGTGAGGCTTTAATGGAAGTGTTGGATGAGAATTTTTTCTGATTTTTTGATAGGGGAATATTTCCCATAACTTCTTGAATCACTCCTTGTAC
Organism: Viscum album; assembly: GCA_963277665.1. Taxonomy (NCBI): domain Eukaryota; kingdom Viridiplantae; phylum Streptophyta; class Magnoliopsida; order Santalales; family Viscaceae; genus Viscum; species Viscum album. Next base: position 280,615,281 of record OY728137.1, read on the forward strand.
TCATACATTGACTCCCAATGTACTTTCTTAAACCCTCATATCTCCTTCTAAATAGTAGTGTTCATCGATGCTATAAAAAATCATTGAAATAAAAGGTGTTTCAAATCATTCCAACATGTGACCTCTTAAGGCTGTAAATAATACTTTCAATGGGATAATGTTAAGGATATTAATATGATTTCATATTCAAAAATATTACTTGGTTACATGGTTTTGAAGACCAAATTGAATTCTTTTTTATTCTTGTTTGGATACTTTCTATAGAGTCCCTGAAACTTAGTAATAAGTGGAATTAACCATTATTTTATCTCACTTTTTTATTCGAGAGTTGGATATATAATACAAGTTGGTTGATAATTAATAGTAGGTGCTTCTAACTCTTTAAGGATTATATAAAGTTCATTTTTGTTTGCATCCATTTGTGAGAATTGATTTTTTAGATGGGTTATTAGTTATATTAAGATGACAAAATGGGGTTAATTTCCTTTTTAAAAATGAAACTAAATAAAGTGATGCAATTATAAATTATATTATTGAGTAATAAACTAAAATACTCAAAGTTAGTGTAGCTAGATATTAAAAATAATATTCATAGAGTAAAAATAATAATTAAGAGAGATATTTATTTATATGAATTATTAGATGAAGTGATTGATATGAATAAATATTAATTTATTAACTTAATGAATGTAATTAAGAAGAAAAATAAAATATTAAAAAACTAGATAAATTACAAGGCATGAAATTTGTTTAGGAAGTTTTTATGAATTAATAAAACATGAATTTAGTGGTAGCTAATAAACTCAAAAATAACACAAACCCTTGAATTTAGTGGTATCCAAGACACCTAGAAAAAGAACTTGGTTTTAGCAGTTTACCAAGAATCCAAAGAAGAAGAGAGAGAGAAAAAAGATATTTTCTTATGTGAAAACCCTTTAAAAAGGAGATCTAAATTATATATTAGGATAGATAAGATAATTTTTTTGAGAATTATGGAGATAAAGATGGATATCAAAGTGTTATAAGAAATAAATATAGGTAGATATCAAGAGGAATCGAAATAATAGTTGATGATTTTTATCAATTGATATGAATCATTATAGTTTATAACTTTTCCAAAAAAAATCTTTAAAATACTCACATGGATATTAATTATTTTCTATGGGTGTATAAGGGTTGATTAATAGGTGTAATGGTGTCAAGTATTCCATTAATTACATTAATAAATTCACATTTTGACTTACTCACTCGACACCATCAGCTAGCCGCCCAATGCCACTAGCTAGCCTATGATTATTTTATAGGCTACCTAGATGTTTTAGGCTTCATCGAGTAGTATCTAGATTCCACCTGGTATCTGGTGAGGTTCCTACAGTTCTATAGCTTCTATCTAGTTCTATCATCTAGAAATTTACACTCCACTAGGTAGCTAGTGAGCCTCTAGTAGCTAGGGGATTTTGTCTAATTCCACAGTCCGTTCGGGGATACTTAATGAGGTAACTGGTGGTAACAGGATATGTGTTATTCCATTTTAGTCTTCTTCATTCACTTTGAATCCTTTTTTGGTCCATTTACAACTTATTATTTTTCACACATAAATAATTAAATCTCATGAATTAGAATGGTTAGATCAATAATTGATGTTTGTTATAATTAAAACATATACAATATTATCTATCGAGGTCAATACTATCAGAATGATGGAAATAATGAAATATTTTAATTTAGATACTTATTTAATTTTTGTATTTTTTGATTTAATCCCAAAATATTCATTCAACCTTGGGTTTTAGTTAAAAATGAACATCAAGGTTGGTGCACATCATCAATTTGATAAAAAAGAAAAAAAATAAGTGGATCATAATATCATTAAATTAGATTTTAATTGATGTCCCCAAAAAATAATTAGTGATGAAATAAGAATATAGAAGATGTGTAGTAATATTAAAAGAAAAAAATAATAAAGAAATTAAATAGAATACCTAAAATGGTTTGAAGAAAGTATATGCCTCCTCGATAATGATACTAATTTGAAGATCATTTTCATGAGATCTCTCAAATGATGTGAAGTTTTTAGAACTTAGTTGTGGTGGATTATATGGAAAATTATTTTATATCAAGGATGAAATACTTAAAAAATCATTAATCGTATTATGAAAAAAAATAATAATAAACTACTAAAAGGGATGGTTTTTTAGAAGTTTATAGCACAAGAATAAGTACGTTGGAATAATTATTTTGTATTGAAATCTAATTGATAAAATGTAATGAGAAAATGTTTTTAAGAAGTTATTTTTATTATGAATAATTTATAAAAATATAACAATTCAATTACTTATTAATAATTATTTTTTAAATTAAATTCCACTGAATTATAATCCCTTAATTTGTTATGCCTAAAACTCTATGAGAACTTACCTCAACCACAAAGTTGAAATGAATTTAACACTAGGATATCTCCAACGTGTATAATCATAACACCATGATTTGACTATAGTTCCAAGGAAATATTATGTTAAGTGGTGAATTAGCCTCCTATCTATATTATAAATGATTTTAATTGAGTAGTGATTATATTTTAACTTTATAAAATAATCACTCATGGTTTGGTTTTCATGATTAAGTTTACACACTTACGATTCACATATCTTCAACCTCACGTGTAAAATGCTCATATATTGAGTGTTTTTATAAATTAAAAACTCTATTCATGGATCATGATGATATTTATTATAGTAATTTCATTAATTCAAACTAATTAAATTATTAATTTTAAAATTATATTGATTGCTAATAAAAACTACTTTTCCATGAGTAAAGTAGTCTTTATAGAGGCGACCTGCATATAAAAAGGTCTATAAAGGTCATAACAAAATCATGTTTCTATTATTTATTTACAACACAAATAAGTTAATTAAATTATAATATAAATTTAATAAAATATTAGAAATGATGATTTTTTTAAAATAAATGAAAACTAAAACATGAAAAAGAATAAGTCGTCATAGAAGGGATCCTTGCTCCAAGATCTATCCCTACTCTAATGCTTGTAGAAATGGATTTAAACCACTTATTCTCTTATATAAATATTCTAATTCCTGAAAAACCATCTAAAAATTATAAAAATACTCATTTATATAGTGTAGGGTGGCTAGGGTTATAAGAATTTACAAGTGTGAAAGTACAATTTGGATAAATATTTTAATCCAAACTTCACTAACTTTTCTACCTCCAAATCTCATGAACCCACTATCCTTATTGAAGAATGATCTATTTTGAATTGGATATTATATAAATTTTTCAAAAATGAGGATGATCCATGATCAGATGAATATTATATGGGCCAAATTTTAAATCGGTTTCCACGTTGATGAGTCATGTCATGCTTTAAATTCCTGGTCAATTTTCTCCCATTAAATTTTTGATCTGAAAAATATAATCCAAATAAAAAATTTTTCCCATATAGTTAAAAATACTTAAAGTACAATTTTAATTATAAATAATTTATAGAAAAATATTTATGTCACAAATACTTGAGTTTACCATAAAGGGTTAAAACTGTATTTTTTATCGAATTTTAAAATGCATGATCTAATAAAAAAATTTCAATAATTAAATATATTTATCACACATTGGGGAAAATATATCATTTATTATCAATATATTATTCAATGAAAATGTTTTTTATCATTCATTTAAGGTTTTAAAGGAATTATAGGTGAGATTGAAAAAAGGACAAATAGTATCTTCTCATGTACTCAATAAGAGTGGGTATAGAAAATGACTTAGTGAGACTAATGTTTTTCTTTAGGGATTATTCTAGTTACGGTATTCATTTTGGAATTATTTTTGGAATAGTTCTAGAAATGTGAATGATTTCAATAATGGTTTAACCCATTTTATCAAAGTTTATAGGATAGGTGAACTTGGTATAAGTTTTCTAGGTTCTAGTACTGTATTAAAAGTACATATAGGTAAAAGTTCAAACCAAAAGGAGAAAATATAGTTGGAGCATACAATTATGTTTATTAATAATCACCACTCAAGGTCACTAAAACTTAAAGTAAGATTTTAGAATGAGTGGAATAATTTTTATAAGATAGAAATTTGTATATCTACCTGAATGGGTTTATGGAAACTCTATAGAACGTCCTTGTCAGGATTTAGTGTTATAGAAATAAATTGTTTTAATTTGATAGGTATATGATACCATATTAATACTTAAAAAATTATTACACACGGGTTCAAAATAAAGTAAATAAATTATATGTCTTTTATTTTTCATTTAAATTAAGTGGAAAAGTGTTGTTCTATTATGGTTTAAATGAAAAAAAATAATTCAAGCTTAGATAGATCTTTATAAATTTTTTGTATTTTTATCTCATTATCTTATATATTAAGGGATTTGTTTATTAACAAATATTTTTTATAAATAATATGAGATTATGTATTTAGAATTCTTGGTTTATGATTCATCAGATTATATAACATGGTTTAAAAAGAAGACAAGGATAAAATGTTCCTTATCTTGGATAAAATGTTTTATCCAAGATATTTTTCAAAATATGAGGGAAAGGGTTATCACCACCAATTAGTAGCATATTTAAAATAATAAAGTATTATTTTTAAAACATATATATGAACAAATAGAAGTAGTTATATGATATATCTAATATTTTATTTATTAAATATTCCCATAAAAGGAAAAGGTGTTATTTCCTAAATGTAAATTGGTTTATGTATCTTGGCATGATATTAAGAATAATATATAGTTTCTAAAAGGCTAGTGAATGTATGTTTTAGACTTAGAGAAGTTGAAAAAAACAAATAAAATATTATCTTAATTAGTATTAGAAGTGACTATCACTTAATTTCTTAAAGTTGTTTAGAATACATCAGTAAAGGGAAATGTAAATAGTTTCATTTAGTTACTAAAAAAATGAATATCACGTTATATACCAATGGAGTTTAGGATATCTTAGTAAAGAAAAAATGTAATGTGTTATATTAATTATTAATACGACCTTAAATAAAAAAAATTGATGAATTAAATCCAAAATAATGTTGTTGATTAACTTTAAAGGAGGTCAAAGTGGAATACATGTGTTATAAGCATTGTAGCATTTTATTTTGTGAAGTAAAAAAGATTGAATAATATATTTAAATAATTGAAAATCAACTTTCTCATTCTTAAGACTCACCACTATCCAAATTATCTTTCTTTACAGATATTACCCATTAAGGAGTAAGTTAGATTTTTATCATATTGTCACATAAATATATGGATGGGATTATATAGAGATGTAATTAATTTAGAAAAAACCTAAAATTATAAAAAACTTAACGACAATATAATTGTATATAATATGTTATATGATTATATAGGAACTTATGTAATGTTTTTCTGTCATTCTTAAAAGAGTTTAACAATATAAATGTATCATTTTATAAAAAAACTATACTAAATATTATCATTATTTCATGTTGCCTGTATATATTTCATAAAGTTAAATAATAATTAACCTCTCAAATTATATCATTGAGTTATCCCTAAATGATGTTCATTTTGAGGTATTATAGGTTGTGATTAAAATTTGAGGTTAGTGTGACTGTGATTTTTTATATAGACACATAATATGCACATGAGGCAAAAAGGAGTTTTGTGTTATGGATGACCCCTAAAGTATACTATATAATGTGTCACACATTTTTTATTTGGAATACTTAGGGTTCATGTTTCATATTTGATTTCCCCAATACCTGAGGTTCGTCCGATACATATCATGAGAACTTTCATACTTTGACATGTTTCTTATACAAGCCTTGAGAATCACCCAATTATGGGGTGGTTAAGTATATATTTTATCATTTAATTGGATGGTGCTTAAACAATATGGGGTTTTTACCTCTCATATGAAGAGTATAACTTCTTAGTCCTTGATTGAGATAAACTGATGAAGTTTATGATTATACCTATAAAACACATATGACATACTTATATATTCAGATGAGGGGTGTGAGATGTGCTCATTCATAAAAGTGAATGACATGTGTTGTATTCCTAGAACCATACTTTAACATCCCAATATTTAAGAATTTATTTTATTTAAATAATATTATGTCTGATTTCATGTGGTATATGCAACACCGATCTTAAACTAATAGAGATGTACTACAAAAATATTTTTATTTATAGATGATTGTAATGACATATATGTTGTTTTGGTGGGTATAAATAGGAGTAAACATATTATGAAATATATAAAGAAATTTTTTCCATAAAAAAATAAATCATAAATCATAAATTTATTAATAATTGGTTTTAAATGAAGATAAAATCTTGGGGAGGTAAAAGATATATTTTCATAAAACCTTTTTTATGTGTGAAATTAATTTTTATATATTAAATTAATAACTATTAATAAATTATTCTAATAAAATAATTTTTTTATATAACAGATTTAATTAATTAAAAATCATTTAATTATGGTTATTAGTAAATGAATTATAATAAAGTTATTTAATGTCTTAAAATAAATTTTCTTAAAAAATGGTTTTTATTTCATTTTGAGAAAAGATATTATAATTAATTTTAATAATTTATATTTTTTATTTTAAAAAATGGAAATAATTCTTGAAATTATAATTTCAGGATTGTATTAGGATGATTTTTTTGGAATTTTTCAGAAAAGATTGATTTTTTATTCAATTACAAAAAAATAAACATTTTCGTAAAATTGTATTTTCATTTCATTAAATAAAGTTATTCAAAATTCCCATTATATTTTGGATTTAATTTTAAATTAACATAAGATCCAATTTATTAAAAATAATCTAAATAATTTCATATTGATCAACATTATATTTTATTTTCATATAATTTCAATTTGGGCATAAAAACACATTTTTCTAAAAACTTTTTTTCCTGTTTTACACACATATATTGAAACTAATTTCTACCTGTCCAATAAACTGAAACATGAAATATTTATTTCATATTAATAATTTGAGGTTTGAATTTATTAATGAGGTTAATTTCATTTTTTTCATTCTGAATAGTTACCATGGTAAAAATGTGTCCTGCAGTAAAGAGTAATTTGTGTTAATTAAGGTAAAAAATAAGTGATTAGACCACAAAATATTATATTAATTATTATTGTATAATGATATTTAAAACCTTATTACCATATATTAAAAACTTCATATTTTTGAAGAAATTTTTTAATGATTAATACTTCATAGTATTTAAAAATATGGAAAAATTACTAGTGTGCCACTTGCCTCACTTATAAAAGGTAACATCCTCTCCTCCATTACTCACACATTTTGAGCATTCCATTTTATCCAATACCAGATCAAAATTCTCCCAAAAATCACTCCACATTTCATAGAGATAATTTTATTCTCAAAATACCAATCATATAAGGCTTGAGATGTAAGAAAAAGGGAGATATATGTGGAGAAGGTGTAAGTCTTAACCGACATATTTCAAGTTTATTTCTTATTTTACCTCCTTCAAATAATCTATAACCATGATGATATAATAAAATAAGTATATAAATTTTAATTAAATTTTATTATGATGATATTAAAACCCATTATCATCTCCCTTTCCATCCTACAAGAAATGAAAACATTGCTCGTATATACGTGTGGACTGCCACCTCTACGAAGCATTGTGTTTTATTTTTCATCAACACATCACATGTATCATTATTATGGTGTATTTAATTAATACATATGATATTAGTTAAAAAATTATGATTATTTAAATATAATATATTGCTTACCTTCTTACCCATCTACCCATAAAAAATACTATTATTGCTCATGTGTAAATGTGTAATACCACCTCCATGAAGCGATGTGATGCATTTTCAATTTTGGAATTTCATGGGTGATTATAAAAAAATATTTAATATATAAAAATTAAAATTATTTCATTAACAATATTCTATATATTATGGTATAAATAAACCTTTTCCTTTGGTCAACCTACTGATGTTTTTTTTGGATTATGAACTGAACGTCCCCAAAATATTCAATATAAACTTAATCAATCCAATAACAATATAATACAAGGTAATAATTGAAATAAAAGATACTATGATAAGGTAATAAAACTGAAAATTGTTCTTAATCAAGTAAATAATTAATATTATTTCATTATATAGGAGTTAAATAATGTACATGGTAAGTTGAGAGATGAGGTAATTGATTTATCATCTCAATTTCTTTTCAATGAGACTTTTTTCATTTTCAACACATTTTTTATTTTCTGTGATGTATGAAAAACCTTATAGATATATTTTATCATTATTTTAATAAAAATATTTTTCTATGAATATATTTCAATTTTATTCTTCAACTTCCTTTTTTTTAAGTTACAAAAGTTGCAAAGGATTTTTCTTTAAGACCATGTTTTAAATTATTACTTTTAAATATTTTTCATCCATATCCATGTTCTTTAAAGTATTTCAAGAATGTTCTTGTTTATGCTTCAAAGTCTATTAAATTTCATTTTTTACTAATTTTTTTTATTTATAAAGGTTTATAAAGGAATTATTTTAATTTTTTATATATAAATCACTTTAAAATCTATTTACCAAAGTGTAAAAAGAATATTTTTAACGTATATGAAATCAAAAAAAAATCCCACCATCGTGTCCTTTATTTGTTATTAATATTCCTATAAAATTTTTCATGTTTTTCAACGGTAAATTCAATTTCCAATTATTTTATAGTAATTTTAAATTTGTAATAATTTACAAAGTAAAAAAGATATTTATCCTTCTAATTATATTAAAATGGATTGTGTTTTGCTCATGAATTCAAATTATATTTTCAAGGGTTTTATGTTAAAAAATGAAATACTAATTTTTTTCATTATATGATACTTAAGAATGGTGTATGTTGATGGTTGAGCTTGATATATCACATGATGATGGGTAAACCTGATATAACTCTATATTAGGTACCAGATTGGGCAGAGGAAGCTGATGGGCTGGGGAATTCAAAGTTTTGCATCACCGGAGCAACATAACGTCATCAACTCTGGTGATATTATCCTGGTATGGTTTGAGGGCCACACATGGATTTAACAGAGTACAAAATAAAATTCAAACATATACCTCGTTTGGATATAACTTGTGCTAGCATGTCGTTACATATTAGTGACCATTTCTCGAAGACTCTGATTTCAAATCTCTCTAGATCATCTACACGTGCCTCTTAAATCTTATTATGCATCATTCATTAGAATATGGGTTCTAGTGAGGTAAACCAATGACCACTTCGACATAGTCATGATCACCACAAGCAAGCATATTTGATCCAAGAAGATGGAACCTGATGATCTTGCTTTCTTGAGAGAATCTCTCTCAAGAATTCAGGAGAGAGAGTGTCACAATTTCAATGAATGAATTGTCCCATGGGATGATCCTCTCTCCTACTTATATAGGGAATATCTAAAAAATGTGGTATGGGTTCACTACCCCCGTGTAATAAATATCCGTAGTATAAGTATTATAAATATTTATTTATGACAAATTAAATTATGTCATAAATAATATTTATAATTTTATCACTAACTGCAATATATATTAAATATATATTTCCTGATAAACATAAGTCTTTAACTCAACTCTTGTCTCCTGATAATATTAAATGAACTCGGGATATTTAAATTCGTTCAAATAATATTTTATCCTTATATTTAATTAATCACTTATAAATACATGTTATAAAAAAATTCAATGAATTATTCTAAACTTGAATAATTAAAGCATTTATTTATTACTTGGTCATCCATTGAACTTAGATAATACTCGGACCCCATATTAGGGCTCACCAAGTTCTATATTCATATTCCACATAATATGACAGATTCTCAAAGCGCTATAGTGTGTGACCCTTTAGGCCCTTATCTAAATAGTTGTGATAATATTACCTAACCAAGAGTGGGGTCTAGCAACCCATCTAGGCCTATATAGAGATAAATAAAATGTCTAAGTAATTAATTCCTTCCTGCGAACATGGTCTATGTAATATAATATCTTCATCTTCAATATCTCAATAAAACAGAATGCACACTATTGTCATCATCCTTTATCTTGCTTTATTTTATTTTTTGATCTGTTCGGACGGTCTTACCTTCCACTACCATGAAAATGGATTGAATAAAGGTTCAACCATCCTAATCAACCTGGACCAAGATATATCTTCCTCAAATTGGAATAAATAAATCCAATCGTGATCATTCAATCAATGTTATGTCACCAATGATGTACCCAACACAAACAACCTCACCACGACTTCACTTCCATAGTTTTCATCTGGAATCAAAGTACACAATTAAATGAAATACATTGACAATGATCTCAAGTCTAGATACCATTACACATTTCTATAGATAGGAACTACCAAAGACACCTAAAACATGTGGTGTTCCTATTTTCATGTCAGTCCTCATGATCTCAACTACCAGAGATCATGAAGTGTGAAATTCATGAGAATAAGTCTCAATGCTTATAATCCCCCTGCACCTGATTGTCAGACATCATCTCTGTTCTATAAAAATGATGTAACTGGACCATAGGAAATTAATTTAATATTACTTTTATAACATCTTGAGGTTTTTATTATAGCTTGAGATATTCTATAACCATTTGATGTGACATGTAACATAAGGATATTGATATAAACAATGTGGATGCAGAATTATCTACACTATTATGGAAAGATAAACACTTGTATATGTAATGAACTACATATATGTATAGGTAATAAAAGTACAACACAAGTTGGGTCTAGGGAAACCACTTTCAAAACTCCCACTTGCACTAGATCCAATTGCTAACAAGTCTCAATCCACTAGCTCTAACATGAGAATCATGCTTCTCCTGAGAAATGGATTTAGTCAGGGTTTCTTCCACGTTGTCCTATGTGGCTACTCTACTAACTATGAATTGACATCTTTGAGTAAAATCCCTCAAGATCTGAAACTTCTGAAGAATATGCTTTTCCCTCTTTTGATACCTGGGCTCCTTGGAAAGAACCACTACAGTAGTGTTATCGCAATAAACTGGAATAGGGTGTACACTGCTAGGCACAACACCAATGTCTGAGATATATCTGCATATCCAGAATGATTCTTTTGCAACCTTGGAAGCTGCAATATATTCATATTCTTCTGTAGAATAGGCAACCACATCTTTCTTTGAGCTTCTTCAACTCACTACACCACTATTTAGGAAAAATATGTAGCCTGACTTCGATTTTAGATCATCATGATCTGTTTGGAAACTAGAATCTATGTATCCTCTCACTAATAGTTCCTTATATCCTCCATACCCCTGGAAGATATCATTTTTACACCTCAAGTACTTTAGGATAGTTTTAACAGCTTCCCAGTGCATCTCTCTTAGATTGGTTTGATATCTACCCACCATGCTTAAATAAAAGGCGACTTCAAACCTAGTATATAACATGGCATGCATGATAGAACCCACTACCGAGGCATATGGGATTATACTCACTCTTCCAATGTCCTCCTGTGCTTGGGGACACATTTTCATGGATAGATTAATACCATGTGACATTGGAAACAATCATCTCTTGGATTGTTCCATATTGTACCTTTTGAGTATCATGTAAATATATGTACTTTGAATGAGCCCAAGAATCCTTTGGGATCTATCTCTATATATCTTGATCCCTATAATGTAGGATTATTCACCTAAGTCATTCATGGAGAATCATTCATTTAACCAAGTCTTAGCTTACTATAAGACTTGCCCCTCATTTCCCATAATTAATATTTCATCAACATATAACACTAGGGAAACGATGGGATTCCCTTCAAACTTTTTATAAAAACAAGGATCACTTTATTTTTGACAAAACCAAATTCTTATATGGCCTCATCAAAATGAACATCCCATGATCGTGATGCCTGATTCAACCCATAAATGGATCTCTACAGCTTGCATACCTTATTGGTGTTCTTTGTCTTGACAAACCCTTCAGGTTGATTCATATAGACGTCTTCAAATAACTTCCCATTTAGAAAATTAGTTTTGACATCCATTTCCCAAATTTCATGGTCATGAAAGTCTATTATTTCAAGAAATATTCTGATAGATTTAAGTATTGCTATTGCAGAGAAGGTTTCATCATAGTCGATTCCTTGACGTTTCTTGAAACCCTTTGCAACCAATATTTCTTTAAAGGTATTAACCTTACCATCCATGTCCAGCTTATTTGTGAATACCCATTTGAATCTAATGGGATTTTCATTAGCTGGAGGATCTACCAAAATCCAAACTTTATTTTGGTACATGTACTCTATCTAATAATTCATGGAATCTTTCCATTTAGCATCTTCTTTTTCTTCTACTACTTCCTTATAGGTTAGAGTTTTTCATCATCCTAAAGGATTAATATGTCACATAACTTGGTGATAAGAAAACCTTAACTCCCTGGTTCTCTAACCTATCATGTAGACCTATGTAGTATTTCTTTTTTAGGAACAACTTCTTCTTCCACTTGCTCTTATGGGGATTGTTCTCGTACCAACTCTTGTGCATCTGGAGCATTTACTTCACCAAAGTCAATATAGCTCCCACTATTTATAATAGAAATGTGTTCCCTTTCTAGAAATATGGTATTTATTTCTACAACAACCTTTCAATATAAAGGGTTGTATAGGTAATATCCTTTTTTATTTAGGATAACCTATAATGATGCACTTTGTGCTTCTGGATGCTAATTTTTCACTTGGTAATGTCTTGAAAAATTCCATGCACCCCCATACACATATGTGTGTAAGACTGGGATTATTTCCATACCATAACTCATATGGAATCCCATCTACAACTTTAGTTGGTACTTGGTTAAGGGTATATGCTTATGTCTGCAAAGTGTATCCCCAAAAGCATAGTGGAAGAGTTGCATGACTCATCAGTGATATGACTACATCAAGCAAGGTATTTTTCCACCTTTCACTAAAACTAATCCATTTTGGTGTGTAAGGAGGAGTGAGTTGGGATATTATCCCACACCCCTTTAAGTGATCAATGAAATCTTGGTTGAGATATTCTCTACCTTGGTCTGAGAAGAGTGTTTTTATCTTCTTACCAAGTTGGTTTTCTACTTCATTTTGGTATTCCTTAAATATCCGAAATGAATCAGACTTATACCACATTAAGTAGATATATCCATAACTACTATAGTCATCAGTAAAAGTAATGGAGTATGAAAAAACACCTCTTTCCTCTACTGGAAATAAAACACATACATTAGTATGAATTAATTCCAATACTTCCTTGGCTCTCTCTCCCTTCCCAGAGAAAGGTGGTTAGGTCATCTTTCCTTGTAAACAAACTTGATATACATCAAAGGGTTATAATTTTATAGAGTATAAATACCCTTATTAATGAAATATTTATAATAAATTCTTTTTACATTACCTAGCCTGAAGTTTCATAGGTGGGTGATATATGAGTCATGTTGGCTAGTTTTGTCATTGATTGTCATTACGGGTTTCTCAAGTTCAACAATATATAAACCATTGTTAGATGTTCCATATTATAAAAGATGTTATCCCTATAAAAGAGACAAAATTTACTTCCAAACATAAAAATAAAACCCATAGTGTCTAAACTTGACCCAAATATTATGTTCCTAGTTACAGAAGGTACATAATAATAATTAGTTAAAACTAGAACCAAACCACTTGGCAAGGTTAAGTGATAGTCTCCCACTATGAAGGCTACCCGACTTGCACCATTTGCAGCTTTGAGATCCACTTCACCTTTTTCAATCTTCTTGAACCTACATGGTTCCTGTATATGAATAAAAATGTGTACATAAAGTATCCAATACCCAACTTGTAGATAAATATAGATTTCATTCAATGACAAAAATACCTAAAGTAGAAGCATCAGTTTGATTCTTCTTCCCAACTCTGCAATTCTTCTACTAGTATCCTTTCTTACCACATCCAAAGCAGATAACCTCATTCTCATTACTCTACATTTGAATATTTGTCTTCTTTATAGGATGATACATTGTTGTCTTTAACCTTGACTTGGCCTTAGACCCCTTTTCCTTTACCTTACTTCTTTTGTTCACCATATGGACAAATGAATTGGTATTTTTCATATCCTTTTCAGCTTGGAGAAATATATCCAAAAGGTTTGGGTGTGACTTTGTCATATCATTCATGTTATAAATGACAATGAAAGTCGAGAAGCATGGTGGTAAAGAGGCAAGAACGATATCCACTTCTAGATCTTGGTTTAATTTGAACCCAAGGGCTTAAAGCCTCTCAATATACCCAATCATCTAGAGTACATGAGGGTCGCCTCGGTGCCCTTGTACTAGCCTACACTTGTATAGGGCACATGGGATCTCATACCTTTCCTATCTTTCCCTCTCCTGATATAATTCTTGGATATGTGAAAGCATCTTGTGGGAATCCTCATCCTCATTCATTTTCTATAATTGGTTGAACATAGGTGACAACATGATGCATTGAACATCAAGTACATCCTCTACAAGATTTTTTCATTTATCTTTGTCCGCCTTACTTTCTCCCTAAGGAGGATCATCAAAAACTAAGGATTCCAGCACATAAATATTCCTTTCTTAGCGTAGTACTATGCCCAAGTGCTTGTATCACTCCTGGAAGTTATTACTGATCAGGATAGTTTCTTTATCTAGAATTGATTGCAGTGACAATGTAATTGTGGTGTTAGTGATTTCCTTTTTAAATCTATATCAGATAAACATTAATAGTTAGTAATTTATCTTGATTACCCTTTTAAATTTATTATTAACTAATTATTATATTATTATAATGTCTCTCAATATTTTAGCGAACCTCAATAGCACTCACTATTAGATTCAGAATACATTACCACTTGAGTAATCTAGTGGTAAGGATCCCCAAAACCTCCCTCATAGTCTACATGCTATGGATACACCACTACTCGGAGGGTTTCAAGGTAGGTACTAGGATGGCCAACCTCTTAACTCGTGGTTCCTTGTATTGTTGAGTAATGTCCCATATTTTGGAATACAAAACTGATTCCCTACACATCTTTCCTCTAAAGTGATAGCAAGTTATCTATGTCTAATCCTTGACTACTCACTTTAGTTAAGTAAACCTAGTTCTCTCATGAAAATTCCCCAGTAATAAGATTCACTCTCAACTATGATTGACGAGCACCCAAAACACCAGGTTTTGTTCAAATGTGAGTAATGGATGGCATTAAGACTTAATATATCTTTGAGGAATTTTGATATTTATTAATGAATATAGTCCTTTTCTATTTATATGTTCAAACTAGATAGTTATTCTCACAATTGATCATGAAATAGAAATATATAGGTTACATCTTTATACATTCTTATCTTTTTTACTATTCTATGCGATCAAGCAATAGTCATGCACTCGCATAACATAATAAACATTGAATAAAGGTAAATCATACAATCTGGTCTTGATCATTAAACTACAATCGATCCATAACAGATCAATATTGACCTAGGGGCTTCCATAACTGAGTCAAAAACTTACTCATATCATAGCTTTCCCTCAGTGCATAGTGCTTGGCTCCCATATAGATTTCCACCTCAACTTGGTAGGGTCCACTCCTTGGAATGTGATCGTCTTTTAACAAATATACTTGTGCGCAGACGAGGGGGTATAGCGGTACAAAATACAATATGTGCATTGGAAACGTAGGCCCTTATACATATTTGAATTAAAATATGATTCACAGACCATCATTTATCTAATTAATTATTACAATTATCACATGCATTGAATACATAATTTAATAAACAAAATCTAGACATGCACAGGTCGGTCGCTAGCTCAAGACTAGTTGGTATATATAAAGTGAAATTAAAATTAAATAGCATTAAATTTAAATATTATGTAGGTGTTCTAATAAATTCAATTAATTTATTTATCAGTTCTAATTGTTTAATTTAATTTTAATTCCAAAAATTAAATTAAACCATTAATTTAGTCTTTTAATTCCAAAAAATAAATTAACTATTAATTTAATTTTTTTAATCCAAAAAATTAAATTAAACCAATAATTTAATCATAAATTAAATTAAAGTTTCAGATTCTATTTAATTTTAAAACCCAAAATTAATTCTAATTAATTTAATTTAAAAAAAATTAATTAAATCAATTTAAAAGGGTTACCTCCAGCCAAGGAAGGAGTCTGGTAGGACTGCAAACTACCACGAGGTTGAATAACCAGAGCTGGGCCGAATCGCAGTGTGACAGCAGAGTGACTGCAGTGTGACCGCGTAGTCCAGCAACACCCTCATGGTAGCACTCGCAGGAAAGGGAGGTCTGCACTAGTTATTGATTCCAATGAGTCACGACCAATCAGGAAGCGATGGTGGCGTCCCATGGCTTTGGTGAAGCATGGAAGACTGGTGAGTGGGTCGGATGGGGGCACATGGCCTCAGTGGGGGAGTGGTGGCTAGGTCCTCTGGTGAGTCTCAACAGCAGCTTGCAGCATTCTCCGGTGAGAAGCGGCTAGCCATAGGCACACCGCACAGTGGAAGCGACGTCGGGCTCCTCAGGTATGGCGTGGCAGTGTCTTGCGGTGTCCTCCAGAGAGGCACGATAATGGCTTGCGGCATCTTGCGGTTGAGACGGCGGAAACAGAGCACCAGGCAGGCACGGCGGTTCACCCACAAGCAAAGGAGAGGGGAGAGAGGGGTGTTGTTGTGCTGGTCTGACCATGACCAAGTGAAAGGGGAGGCTAGGTCTAGGGTTAGTGGGCGACCTCTATATAGAAGAAGACCCACAGGGTCTTCCCTTTTCCCTTTTTTTATTATTTTTTGTCTTTTGACAAAACACACCACTACTTTAAAAAAAATACAATGTCTAAAAATCTTTAATAAAAGTTAATAAAAAACTTTACAAATTGAGAAAAATAAAATAATATTGTATTATATTATATTTTATTGTTCTCAAATAATTGATCCTCACCGAAGTAATTCTGGTGACTGGATTTCGTCCAAAAACAAGGTCGGATTCCGATAATTTTCCAAGAACAGAATTAAATTAAAAAGTTTTCTTCAAAAATAAAAAACCAAACAACTTAAAACCGGTGGCATCAATCCATTTAAAAAAATCAAATGGTCATTACATGGTCATTTGGAAATGGATCGACATGCGGTCAGATCCGTTGGAACCGTTTTAACACCCACAACACAAATTTAAGGAAATTTAATTTTTTTTTTACTCAGAAAACCCATGTTTCCATCTGATACCACTGGTAGGTACCAGAACGGGCAGTGGAAGTCGATGGGATGGGAAATCAAAATTTTTGTGTCACCAGAGTGGCGTAACATCATTGACTCTGATGATCTTATCTCAGTACAATCTGAGGACTGTGCATGGATTTAATAGAGTGTCGAATAAAATTCAAACATGTACCTCATTCGGATTTGATGTGTGCAAGCTCGTCGCTAGTTTTAGGTGATTGTTTCTCAAAGACTCCAACTTTTAAGCCCTCTAGATCATCCACACGCACCTCTTAAATCTTTCCATGCATCATTCATCGGGATCTGGGTGCTAGCACAGTACACTGATGAACACTTCAACGTAGTGATGATCACTGCAAGAAAGCATCTTCGATCCAAGAAGATGGAACTTGAAGATCTTGCTTTCTAGATAGAATATCTCTCTAGAATTCAAGAGGAGAGATATGCTCTCTATTCTAATGAACAAATATTCCCATGGGATGAGCCTCTCTTATACTTAAATAGGGAATATCTA
Source organism: Viscum album (assembly GCA_963277665.1). NCBI lineage: Eukaryota > Viridiplantae > Streptophyta > Magnoliopsida > Santalales > Viscaceae > Viscum > Viscum album. The sequence continues at coordinate 280,633,099 of OY728137.1, forward strand.
AAAACAAGGTATGGGTTTCTAGCCCCCATGTAATAACTATTCACAATATAAGTATTATAAATATTTATTTTTGACAAATTAAATTATTTCATAAATAAAATTTATGACTTTATCACAAACCACAATATATATTAAATATATATTGTTTGATAAACTTATGTATTTAACTTGAATCACGTCTCCTAATAAAATTAAACAAACCTGGGATATTTAAATCCTTTCGAATAATATTTTATCCTTGTATTTACTTAATCACATATAAATATATGTTATAAATAAATTCAACGAATTATTCCAAACTTGAATAATTAAATAATTTATTTATTACTTGGTGATTCATATAACATGGATAATACCTGGACCCCGTGGTTTATCCCACCAAGTTCTATATTCATATTCCACAGAATAAGACAGATTCCCAAAGCTCTATAGAGTGTGACCCTCTAGTCCCTTATCTCAATAATAGTGAATAATATTCCCCGATCAAGAGTTGGGTCTAGGAACCCATTGAGGCCCCTATAGAGATAATTAAAACGTCAAAGAAACAAATACTTTACTACAAAAATGTTCTATGTAATATAATCTCTTCATCATCGATATCTCAATAAAGCAAAATATAGACTATTGTCATCATCCTTTATCTTGCTTTATTTTATTTGTTGATCTGTCTAGATGTTCTTACCTTTCACTACCATGGACATGGATTTAACGAAGGTGAAACCATCCTAATCAACAAGGGCCGATATATATATTTCTCAACCAGGAAGCGAGAAATCCAATCTTGGTCATTAAATCAATTTCATGTCACCAATGGTGTACCCAACACAAACTACCTCATCATGACTTTATTGTCGTGATATTTTCCTTGCACAAAGTATGAAATTAAAGACATGAATTGATAATAATCTCAAGTCTAGAGACCATTACATATGTCTGTAGATAGAATAAACCAATGAAACCTGAAACATGTGGTGTTTCTATTTGCGGTTCAATCTTCATGATCTCAACTACTAGAGATCATCAAGTAGAAACTTCATGAGAAGAAGTATTAATAATTGTGAGCCTCCAACACCATAAAGTCTCACATCATCTATTTCCTTTCAGAATGATGTAACTGGACCATAGGAAATTACTTTAATATTACTATCATAACATCTTGAGGTTCTCATTATATCATAAGATCTGTTATAACCCTTTGATACGATATATAACTTAAAGAAATTTCCTTAAAAAAAGTTGATGTAGAAGTATCTACACTATTATGGAAACATAAACACTTTTATATTTAAAAAACTCCATACATGTAGTGGTAATAAAAGTACAACACATGTTAGGTCTAGGTCACCAACTTTCAACACTCTCCAATGCATTGGGCAATGATTTTTTCTTTGAATGTGAACAATGAGGGAGATAATCGGGTAGGTTACTCCTTTGGAATTAACAAGGATTAAATTATTCTAAAATGGGTTAAAAATTAGTGAACATGTGTTATGAATAGGATCTTAAAATTTACCTATATTATTCTTCCAAAAATTAATTTTTATGGAAATATTTTGATTTCATGAGGTAAAGAAAGTTTAATAACTTTTAAAGATAAATGATTATTTAAAAAAATGTTTTCAAGAGTTCCCATGTTCCTTGGAATTGCTTAATGGGTTTCCTATGTTTTAATGGGTTTCAAAGGTTTCATTTCAAAAAAAATTGACTTTATCATACGGACACGATTTATTTATTTTCTCAAAGCTTTATTCTTAAAAAGTTAAATGGTTTAAGGGTTTTTATATTTTTTATTGGACTAATAGTATTCCTTTATTTTTATATCCATTACTGAGTTTTTTTCCCATAACATGTCTTATGATGTTTTTTACATGTACTAAAGATGATTAATAACTATTTTGAAGTATATATCTGAATAAATGAAATTATCCTTCAATAAATTAAGTGTGTCAAGAATGAAACGTGACTGTAATAATAAGAAATATATTTTTTGTGGAAAGAATTGGACATTGTGTGCTATTATTACCTATGTAATGTAATGGTTTTCCTAATTATATATAATAATAAACCAAAATATTAACGGAATGTAAGAAATTGAAACCCTTTTCATAAATCATGCAATTATGGGTTCGATTTGTTGGGGGTTGTTATAGTTGGTATCAGAGAAAATCTTTATATAACATTTCAGGTTTGAATGTTATTTTTTATAAACATATAGGTTCATATGCTATGAAAAATTATGGTTAATTTTGTATTTTCTTAATAATTATAATAAAACCAAAATTAAGGTAACCTTGGTTGAACATACGGAGAATAAAAGTGATCCTTAACTAAAGGAAGAGTGTATTAAATTAAGACATTAGCAAGATATAATAATTAAATTTATTTTGTTATTTAATTTTATTTTTTAAAAAAATTTATTGGTTATTAACTTAATTCTTTATTTGGGTAAAAAAATTTCTTCATGATGGATGGGTAGAAATCAAACACAAACCTCTTTTCTCTTCCAAATAACTCGCTTGAAAAAATAATCAAAAAATAATTCTCATGTGATTTAGAAACCTTCTCTAGTATTCAAATTACCTACAAAAGACTTTATAATGTATTTTGATCCTCTTATATACTTTTATTTCATGAATTTATTTGGTGTACATTTGAACATGTTTTGAAAAAGCAACTTTCTCATCATACCCATTTTGGAAAATACCATAAGGTAATTTATCAAGTTTTTACAATGGATGACTCAAAAAGGAACTTTCACCCCCCTACTCAGCTATAAAGGAGGGTTAAATTTTAGAATCTTATGTATTTCTCTTATTATGTTAATTTTTGAGTTTTAAAAACACTAACTCTTATTCTAAAAACTCAAGTCAAACCATATCTTAATTTATTTTAGGAAGAAAGTTCTAGATTTTATCTCAACATTGTATATTCAAAACATGTGATTGTTTAGAAATTAAAATCTATATAAACATCTATTTCAATAAATATTTAACAAATATGCATGGATAAAGGATATAGAGTAACTTGGAAAGGTTTTAAGTCGTTATGAAAATGTAGACTCAGTATGGAAGATGATGGGGTGTCCTTAAAAATTAGTACTGGAATGAATGGTGGTCTATATTTCAAAGGTATGAGTTTTTTATGTTTAAATTGGGAAACCAAAATAGATTTATATTGATGAATCTTAGAAAATGAATCATATTATTTTTTATAGGAAGTAATTATTAAAGAGTAAGAAGGAAAATATTAGATCATGAAGAATGTTGAATGATTAAAGTGTCTACATATAGTGTTTCAATATTTATGATGTAGTGGTATTTTATTTAAGTGTTGATAAATTGAAGGATAGTCATATGTTTAAATGAATTAATAAAATTTTTAAATTTTATGTTATCATAGAACCTTGGATACATCTAATTAGTTTTAATAGATGATTTAGGTATATATAACCTAAAATAATACCCTTTGTTGTGTTGAAAAGTATATTTGAGGAATAATGATTTTTTATTTTGTAGAAATATGATGAAATGTATCGATTACCTTTAGGGTCAATATGATATTTTATGTTAATTTAATTAGGGTTAATTAGTTAAAAGGTTTATTACATTTTAATAACTATATTTTATTAAGATAAAAAAAATTCTTGTGGATGGGATGGGGTTTTATTTGGGTAATTTAAGTTAAGTTAAATTTTATAAAAATATATGATTTTATTGTCAAATTGTGGTAATTTTTTTATTTTTTAGAGGATTAGAATATTTTGGGGATTATATTATTAGGGTGTATAATTTTTATAATGTGACTTTATAAGCGATTAATATTTTTTGAATATAAATTTTAAGTCGATCTTAAAAGAATATGTGATCAAATCTTTCTGGTTTTTGGGTTTTGAACTTGGCCAGGAATATTTTGAAGAGTTTTCAGGTTATTTATTTATGGAATGTTTAAAGTTTGAATTTTTGTGTTATTATGAATGTTTTGTAGATTAATTTAGTATTTATTCATTTTAAGGTTTAATCATATTCGATATTATCTTATCGTCCACTAACCATTTTTTTGTTAATGGATAGAAATAGGAGAAAAAACTTGTTATCTCATTATGGGTCTTATAATCCATTTAATGTTAATTTTAGTGCTTCAATTATTTATTTGGAATATATATTACTTGGATTAATAGACTATATAGAAGTGGAAAAAAAATTAAACACAAAAAATGGATGAAATTTTGTTTATGGAATGTAAATTAATAAAGTAATTATATTTTCTCGTGTTCTCTATTTTGATAGTAAAAGAATCCATCTACTCTAGTAAAAGGATATTTACCTAAGAAAATTATCCTTTTACCTTCATTTATGATGAATTTATGGTCTTATTTATCCTCTATATATTTATGGTTTTCTGTTCCTTAACATTCTCATGACCATGTTCTCTATCACTTATTGTTATTCTTTAGACATTATCTTTCTCCTCTATGTTCATATTTTCACTTCCCCATATTTTTCTCCTTATTTGGGAAACCAATTATGTGTTATTCTAATTTACCTTATTTCTAACTACTCTTATTTTCAAAATGATGTTTTATTCACATTTTTATGATGTGGTATTTCTAAAAAGGTATTTTTAAATATTAAAAATGTTTTCCCTTGGTTCTGTGATGCTTGTTTCCTGATCTTTTCTTTTATTCTAATAAATGGTCAGGGGTTCTGCCTCTGGCTACACTTTCCTGGTATATATTTATAGATTAAATTAATCACTATTTATAAATTATATTAATGAAATAATTATATTATAAACCCAATTTAATGAATTAATATGTTTTTAATTATGGTTCTAGGAAAGTAATGATAATAAATTAATTTTGTACCTCAAAAATATATTTTCCTCAAAATGGGTTTTATTCAATTTTGTGTGTGGATATTATAATTATATTATACCACTTTTAGAAATTTTATTTGAAAAAATGGACACAATATTTTAACTAATAATTTCATGTTATTATTAAGATAATTTTTTTCAGATTTTTCTAAAAATAATTATTTTTGAGACAAATAATGAAAAATGTCAAATTTCACAAAACTATCACTTCTTTTCATTAAATAAATATATTAAAAAGTAAAATTATTATTTATATTTGTTTTTAAATTAAAAATATATATATTATTAAAAAATTCTAAATAATTCCACATAAATCAAAATCATATTTTATTTTGGTATAATTTCATTTTTGCGCTTAAAATGCATTTTTATAAAAAAATATTTTTCACTGTGTTTTACCCACTTATATTAAAAATAATTTTTATCACTTAAAAAATTTAATATTGAAAATTTTATTCCATATTTTTAATTATTAGTTTCAAATTTAGTAATGAGTTCAATTATATTTTTGATAGTTATGAATAGTAATCGTGGTAAAACTGTGTCACCATGGTAAAGGGTAAATTTTTTTAATTAAGGTAAAAAGTAAGTGATAAATCCAAAAAATATCATCTTAATTGTTATTGGATAATATAATTTAGACACTTATCACCTTATTTTATAAATTGGGTAGTTTTGGAGTCACATTCCCATGATTAATACTTTATAATATTTAAAAGTTTAGAAAAATTATAAGTGTTTTGGTCTCATCACGTATAAAAGGAAACATACTATCCTCACTTACTCACACATTTTAGCACTCAAGTTCTTAAAATACCTAAAAATACCTTTCTAAAACATCCCTACCCACTTTCTATATGTCCTTTTATTATCAAAAGACCAATCCAAGAAGGATTATGATATAATCCAAAGGGAGATATTTGGGGAGAAGGTATATGAATTAACCGATCTATTTCAAGTTTATTTATTATTTTAACTCATTAAAATATACTCTAAACATAATTATATAATAAAATTAGTTTGTTAAATTTAATTAAATTTTATTATGATGATATAATAACCCTTTATCATCACCTTTTCCATCCTATGGTAAATTAAAACATTGCTCCTGTGTACGTGTGGACTACCACCTCTTCAAAGTTATGAATTTTTTCATCCCTGATTAAAAAGGATGGTTATTATACTAGATTTATATATATATATATATATATATTATTCATTAAATAATTATTATTCTATAAATATAAAATATTACTTACCTACTTACCCTTCCACCCGTAAAAAATGACAATATCGCTATGGCATATGTGTAAAATAACACCTCCACAAAGCGACGTAATCACTTTTTCATATCCAATTTTAATAAATGATTATAAAATTGTATTTAATGTATAAAAATTATGATTATATAATTATTAATATTTTATATATTATGGTACAATGACCCCTTTTTCTTTGGTCAACCTACCAAAGTTGTTTTGGGATTATGAATCAAACATCCTCAAAACGTCCAGGATGAACTTACTCAATTTAGTAACTAGATAATACATGGTAATAAATGAAATTAAAGAGATAATTTTAAGTTAATTAACATTTAAAAAAAATTAATCATCTAAATAATTAATTTAATTTCATTATACAGTAGTCAAATAATAAGTCGTGATATGATTTTGTCTCAATTTCATTTCAATGAGACTTATTCCATTTTCACCACATGTTTTATTTTTTGTGGTGTATGAACTTCATTATGGATGTATTTTATAATTAATTTAAGGAAAAAAATTATTCTACACATAAATATCATGTTCTCTTTTTTAATTCCATTTTGTTTAAAATGTTATGAAATCCACCATAGATTTTTTTTAAACCTTGTTTTCAATTATTCCTTTAAATTCATTTCAATCTACATCCATGTAAGTTAAAATGTTTCAAGAATGTTATTATTTATAATTAAAATTTTTTAAAATTTAATTTTCAAATAATTTTGAATTTATTTACAATGTTTTAAAAAGGTATGTTTTTAATGTTTTCCATACAGGTCACTTTTGACTCTTTTTAATAACATGAAAAAATAATGGTTCTTAATGTATACGATATGAATGGATTTTCTCATATTCATGTCCTTTATTTTTTATTAATATTACTATAAAAGTCTTCATGGTTTTATAATTTAAATTTAATTTCCCATTTTTCATGGGAATTTTCCATTTTTAGAAGTTACCAAAGAAAAATGATATGTCTTCTTTTGATTATGTGAAAAAATAAAGTGTTTTTATTATGGGTTAAAATGAGTTTTCAAGGGTTTTATGATGAGAAGTGAAATTTGACAAAAAATTATCATTATATGTTGATTAATAATTATAAATGATGATGGTCAAGTCCTATATATCTCCTTAAGATTAGTGTTCTTGATATATCTTTACAATGAAAAGGGTAATGGTTTAGTCATCCAAGGTAAAAAATGAAAGAGATGACCAAATATATTACTCCTATAGAATTAACTAGGCTTTAGTTATCCTAAAAATGATTAAAAATAAGTGAACATGTTATTAAATACGACTCTCCAAGTAACCTACATTATTCATGAAAATAAATTTTTTTATGGAAATCATTTGATTTCACGAGCTAAGGAAAGTTGGTGAACTTTCCAAGGTCAAATATTTGTTTTTAAAAAAATCATGAGTTACCACATTCCTCAAGATACCTTAATGGTTTTTCATGTGCTTGAAAATTGGTTTCAAATGTTTTATTTATTAAAATCATTATTTTATCATGTGGATATGTTTTATTTATGAACTCAATATTTTATTTTTAAAGAGGTAATCATTTAAAGGATCTTTATATTTTTTATTAGACTAATATGATTTCTTTATTTTTATATCCATTATTGAGATTTATTTTCCCATCCTATGGTTTAAAATGTTTTTTACATGGCCTAAATAAGAGCAAGAAATATTATGAAGTTTATCTATGAATAAAGGAAATTGTCCTTGAATGAAGAAAGTGTGTCAAGAATGAAACAAGAGTGTAAACTAAAGAAACTTTTATTTGTGGAAAAAATACATGTTTTTCGGTCTTCCATATGTAATGTAATGATTTTCCTAATTATATAATACTCTAAGACAAAATTATCCTGAGAATTTAATAAAGTTAAACCCTTGTCATAAACCATGAAATTATGGGTTGATTTTGTTATTGGTCATTATAAAGGTATTCTATACTTAGAGAATCAAGCTCATATGAGTAGGATATATGGGATTAACAAAAATTTTGTCCCATTTGTACTACATTTCTTGGACAAAGTGATCATATTAAAATGAATGGTTTCATATTATTAAGTCGGTGGACACAGTTATAGAGATACATGTGTTTGATTGAGATCATGTTAGATCCCTTTTTGGCTTGAGTATAATAGATTCTTTACTGGAGTATAATCTTTAATAACATTTACGGATTCAAGAATTCATATTATTTTATCAATGAAACAATTTTATATGAGGTCATAATTTATGGTTAATTAAATGGTGATTGAGTTTTACTCAAAGAGATGATCTAAAAGAGTTTTATATTTTATCCAAAAAGAGGTTTAGATGGGTATTAACAAGGTATTTCATATTATGAGATAAAATGTGAAGTTGATGATAGCTTTATGAAACTATTTTGGATGATATCCAAAATAATTTTGGGATATGAATTCAAAAACTATTTTATATGATACAATATAAGGTGAAATAGAACTATGTCTATGTGAATTTATTGCAAGTTAGAGATTGATGGATATATGATATAAACCCCATACATATTTGATTTGAAATGGGCCATGCCATATTTTATGATATGTGTAATTTGTAGAGTACTACATACATAAATCAGAGGAATATTGCATCCCTTTGTTTGTGTATATTATAAGGCTTGATATAATATAAAAATCTATTTCCTTTTTTATATCAAATTCTACGATGTATTGATATCATATAGACATGATAAATCATATTGTATGATTCAAAGAGAATGTTAAGATTAGGAATTGGTAGTTGAATGTTAAAAGTTAACATTTGAGAATATCTATCATCTAATCTATCATTATACTAAAAAATTTATTTCATGAAATATATGGGAGTTGGGATGGAAAAAGGTTAAAAAAATTATGACTATTGACATTAACTCTTACATTTATAACATATGAGTTAATTAATGTGTATATCAGATTGTCCTGATAGCTATATAAGTATGAAAAAACCTTTGAGATAAAGATATATCAATCCTACCTGGGTTCTTACTGATTCCCACCCTCTCTCAAAGATTAATTAATTCATATCCCTTATCCTTCATGATATACTATCATATCATATGAGATATGATGGCCCTTCCCCTGTGATGGGCGATTTAGCTTTATCTTGTAGAAAAACCATGGAGGAGGGATCCCTTTGGATTCATCTAAGAAATATTTATCAAACCATTATGAACAAATATTAAAGTATAAAATATTTTTAAATGTACATAAGTTCTTTATTTTAGTTTATTCATGGTTTCAGTTTCGATAATGGTGGATCTTAGGTTTTAAGATTTTTAATTACTTTCTCTATGTTAAACAAGTTTTTTTTATTCCTAAGAATCCTTACATGATTTAAATGGAATTCTATTATTGAAAATGGTAGATGAAAATTTGGTGTTAACTTTTTGTTTTTCTTCCATATAAGTTATCATTAATCATGAATGTCCCATATAATGAAACATATAGAGAACCAAATGCATTTAAATGTTAAATGCATATGTTTTTTTTAGGATAAAAATGTTTTAACTGATGCATTACTCAAAAATTATATAACATTTTATTAAATTAATGGAATGATCATAGAGAATCACTAATGACAATATAAATAGGTTGAACCCAATGATAGTTTTTCTCTTCCGCTATTTTTTGTAAATCACTCTTATACTTCTCCCTTTCCCACTAAATGGTATTATCATAGCATGGTCACCAAAAGGATCATGCTCAAGTGTTTGGTGATTTATCATCTCTTGGATGCATTTAGAAGTAAGGGGTTATTTTTAATGTTCTTGGTGATATTCATCAAAATCATGTTTTAAGAAAATAGATATGGGAAACAATGATGTAAGGTACACATTATTTCTTCATTTTATGTTATACATGGTTTTAGTTTCAAAGAATGGAGATTCTAGTTTAGAGTTTCTTGATGTATTATAATGCTATAATAAATGTTATCTGATCATGAGAAATTTAATAGTGATGTGAGAGTATTACCATTCATTTTGAATCTCTAAATCATATTGAAAATGAAGAAAAATAAATATCATATTTCATTTCATATTTAATACCATAAAAATTAATATAGATTTTGAACTACACCAATTTTTATAATATATGATATCATATACTACATGGGATTTCACCATGTGATATATGATATCATACCTGATGGCATAGTGTAATTCCTTCAGTTTATGATATTTCATAACATACAATATGTCGAGTCATATTTTATTATGGCAATAATATTCACTATTTAAAAACTAAACATAGAGCATCATGTCATAGGAGTGATATGGGGCCTATTATAAAATAATATATCAGGGAAACTAAGATAGATAATGATATCATAATTTTTGATTGATAGTGTAGAGAGAGATATTATTGGCTGCCAAGAACCTATCATAAGTTGAGGCAATAGTTTTTAACTATACCAAGGATTTTGATATAGTTTATATCATTAAATATGATATTGTAGAGAATTTTTATTTTTCCATTTTTCAATTATGAATTGAATTATATAATTTAGAAAATGTTTATAAATTATGAAAAATGATATTTTATGATATTTATTTAATTGATAATGTGTTTATAAATTAATTAGTTATAAATCGTTTATAATTAATTCTTGAATTTTTATGAAATGTTTAAAAAATAAATTGTTGGTTGGAGTAGATGAATCAAGAGGGGGGTGAATTGAGTACCTATAAAAATTTCTATTAAAATTGGTTCTTTAAAACAATATCCCCCTATTAAAATATAATCAAATTCAGTTTGTAGTGAATTTATATAAGTCCTAAAAGTTCATTTAGTTTCTCTGAAGATTGATTAGTTCTCGGTTTTACCAATCTAAAGATTAGTCAAACTTTTGGAACTAATCTACTGATTCAAAATAGATATAAACATTTTCTAAACTAACTATCAATGTTCGGTTTATCTTAATGCAAGAAATACATAACATATAAGAATATAAGACAAACAACACAGTGTTTAAAACTAGAGGTTGAGTCTCAAGATGATACATAGTCCTCTCTACTTTGTGATCACCTGCCACCAAGAAGTTTATATTAATAAACTTTTTATCCACACCCTGGATCAGGGTTCACAATAGCACACAGAGTTATCCAGGCCACACTTGACCTCTAACACAGTTATTCGTGGGAAAAAATAATAAACAGATCACACAGAATCTCTTTCACAGTTCTACGTGGGTTATAATAGTATAAATGGATTGAGTGTGAGGATATTTTAGTATCCTTCAATTAAGATCAGGAGACAGTGTGTGTAAAATAAACAGATGCACACACATCTTGAAAAGTAAACACAAGAACACAACAGAGTTATAAAAGTAAAACTAGAGTTTAAAAATATCTGTGTGTTGTGCAGTAAAGCTATGGACTCATTGGATGTAGAGAAAATGATATTTGAGTCCTCTTTTGGTGGTTGGCTTTAAAACATAGTATCATAGTCTCTGTAATATAAATTCTAGGTGTGTATAGGTTCAGATCTTTGATGTTAGGATGTTCAGCGAGCTTCGGTAGGATGCAGCTTGTAATATTAAACTTCTTTCATACTTAAGATTCAAGTTCTTCTATTTGAAATATCTTGCATATTCGAACATCCACCCTTTTTTCTAGCGGGTTGAGAGAGCTATCTTTTAGGTTGATCTTGTAATCCTTTTAAACTTCAAGGTCCAGTGGGCATGAAGATCTCCGCATGTGCATGTACCTCGTACTATCTACGGATAGTCCTACAAACAACATTAAATAATGTCCAAAACATTAATTTGTCTAAATATGACCGTTAGAAATAAATTTTACTTAATAAAAATGAAACAGTTATTTATGACTATCGGTGTTTCATTTGCATCGGTCTTCCATCTTCGGTTTGTCCTCTTAGGTCTGTAAACTTCGGTGTAGCATCTTTGGTCTGTCAACTTCGGTGGGTCATCTTCGGTCTATCAACTTCGGTGTGTCATCTTCAGTCTGTCAACTTTGGTGTGTCATGTTTAGTCTTTCAACTTTGTTGTGTCATCTTTGGCCCGTCAACTTCGTTGTATCATCTTCAGTTTGTCAAATTCGGTGTGTCATCTTCGGTCTGTCGAGCATCGGTGTGTCATATTTTGGTTTGTCAAATATTGGTGTGTCGAACATCGGTGTGTCGAACATCAGTTTGTCATCTTCGGTCTATCGAACATCAGTGTGTCATATTCTGTTTGTCGAACATCGATATGTCGAACATCGGTGTGTCGAACATTGGTGTGTCGAACATCCTACTGGTGCCAGGGACTCAAAAAGCTTATGAAGTATCTGTCTCACACAAAACATTACAAGACTAAATTATATCCAAACATACATGTACAAATACACATGTAAATATATTTATTCAATAATATAGGTTATTAAATTGTTTAAGTAAATTTTTTTGTATGGAATAATTGATTTACTTATAGATATTAAAGGTCATGAAATAGTAGAATCTGTAGTTAGGCATTATTTATTATTATGAAAACTACCATATCACAGAGGGTCCAACAATATCCCCCTTTTTGATATTCACAAATTATGGCATACATACACATATACTGAATACCAATAAGTGGATATAGAATACAACACTAAGTGAGATTATTCAATATAACTAATGTCATATCCCCCACAATAAAAGTTTTATGATGAGAACATGTCATGTGTCCTATACCAGAAATTCTCCCCCATAGATTAATATTGTATGCCTCTTCTTATATTAATAATGTAGGCCTATTCTTTTCTCCCCATTTTGGGATTAACAAAAAAACATAAAATAAGAGAAGAAATATCATAAAATAAAGAAACCATACTGATTTCCATGAAGATTTATAAAAGTAAAATCAAACAAAAAGATCAAATCCCTATAAAAAAATACAATCCATCACTACGGGTTTGACTTTTGAGGGGCTTTGACTTTATCTGAAGGATCCAAAGGAGGAGGAGAAGGTTTGGGAGTGGCAGAGGGTAGATGTGGTCTGAAGATAACACCAGGCAAGGCAACACTTGTAGGGACATTTGCTACAAGGCTATGCCTTCTTTTTTAAAACACATGACTGGGAGTTTTCTCTGTGATGACCAGTCGAATCTGAGACAAGGCCTGAGACATAGTCATTTGAGTAGGAGGCCAAGAGGTAGTACCAAGGGAAGCAGTAGGAGGGACCACAATTGCTTCATCTTGAACATCTAAATATGGCTTAAGGAGGTTGATGGAATCATTGATGATTTCACCACCATATTGCATGGCTTTCTCAAAGTCATCCTTATTCTCCATAAATTTGTTCAGCAAAGGGGTAAACTCTTTCAATTGAGAAACTTTATTCTTGAATGATTCTATAACATGAGGTATTATGAGATTCTCTACTAGAAATTTGAAGCTATTGATCAGATCACGTTTGTTATAAATCTTAGTGAAGTACCTACCCACTTTTTCTCTAATCCCTTTCTGAGCAGTAGAGGCTTCATTCATGCACTGTCTGATTATATTATACACAAGATCTATATTTTGATGCACCTTGTCAAGAGTTTCTTTGTCTGAACCAATCTGAAGACTTGGAGTTCCTCTCTCATCACAGCCTTAAGAGACTCCAAATCAGCAACAACACCTTTTCCACTCCTAGAACTGGATGGGCCAGTTAACATTTTTCAAAGCTCTTCTTTCAAATTTTTTAGATCTACATTGAGGATAAGAGTCACCAAGTTCCTAAAAACTTCCAGTACACTACCAAAGGAGGTATTGAAGATAGAGGTTAGAGAATTTAGCTCATTTCTTATTTTCCTTACTTCTTCTCTCATCAAAGTATTGTGCCTAATAATGGTTTCTGTTGTGGTAATGAGATTCGGTTGAATCTCTTGGATCACTATTCTTGCAATCTTCGTTGCATCAGCCACTACTACAAAAATGGTCAAGGGAAGTTCTACCCTTTTATCAGCTCTAAAAAACGCTGATAAAGGGGGGCCTTTATCAACGCTAAAAAAATGCTGATAAAGGGGAACTTTTATCAGTGCTAAAAAAAGAACTGTTAAAAGGGACCCTTTATCAGCACTTTTTTAGCCCTGATAAAGGCCCCCCTTTATCAGCACTTTTTCTAGCACTGATAAAAGGGACCCCTTTATCAGTGCTTCTTTTAGTAGTGTTGATAAAGGGGGGATTTATCAGTGCTTTTTCCTACCACTGATAAATTTTGTGTTTCAAAAAAAATCATGAAAAATAAAATATTGTTATATAAGTATATTTATATTGATATAAATACAATATATATTTTTTAAATATGTTTTAGATAAGTATAAATAGACTATTACATTTAATATATAATAAATTTAGTTAAAATCACTTTAAAATATTTTAAAAAATATTATTAATTAATAATTTACTAATTATTATTGATTAAAAATCATTTAATTACAATTTCAAGACACAAAAAATCAATAAAATCAATAAAATATCTAAAATAAGTTGAAAATGTAACTCAAACTTCAAACGACCATAACTTTTGATTCAGGTGTCCGTTTGAGCTCTACAGCATATCAAATCAAATTTTATGACAAGATCTACGTGCTAGTTATTAATTAAAAGCTTTTTCCATATTTTTCGAGGCCCAAAAAGGCCCACAAGGCCTCTAAAACTGAGTTTTTAGTCAGGATACCCCTATTTGTTAATATTCAAACACATATAAATTCCGATCCAAATGTCCGTTAGGCCTATACCACATATCATATCGAATATTGTTTCATTTTCTTCGATTTGATTGGTTGTAGAGTTGAAATAGTCTTCTGGATTATAAGTTATGGTCTTTTTAACGTTCTATGGATTTTCAAATACACATATATATGTATTTATTCGTAAATATAGGTGTGTGTGTGTGTCTGTCTGTCTGTCTATGTTGTATGTACGTATGTATTTATTTATTTATAAACACATATAAAAAACATATTTCATAAATGTATTTAAAAATAATCTTATAAATATATATATTAATATACAAATAAATATACGGATAAAAATTTATAACTAAATATATATATATATATATAAATAAAAATATATTAATATACGAATAAATATATATAATAATATATGAATAAATATATTTATATTATTATGAATCTATATTAGTATTCGAATAAATATAACTATATATATATAAATAAATAGAGATATCATTAAATAGAGAAAAAAAAAGAAATGGTGTAGTAGTAAAGGTGCAGCTGTGAAAGGGGGGAGGTCACAGGTTCGAGTTCGGGTGGAAGCAAAGGGGTGCACGCATGTGGGAATGTGCAGGAAGGGCAGCACACGAGAGATTGTGAGGGGAGTTCTGCCTAGCGCTGATAAAGGGGGGGGGGTCAAGCGCTGTTAAAAGCTCCCCCCCTACATTATATAATCCTTTTTTATTTTTTTTATTTTTTTTACTTTTATCAGTGATTTTTTATCACTGATAAAAGGGACCTTTATCATCACTTTTCAGAGCGCTGATAAAAGGGAGCCCTCTTTATCCACGCCTCGATTAACAGCGCTTTTTTTAGTGCTGTTAATTGACTTTTCTAGTACTAATAAAGTCCATATTTGTAGTAGTGAGCATATGAAATACCTGATGAAGTGGAGGCTTCACTTATGGATCCCACTGAAGCTATCACAGACTCACATATAACATTTTTTAATTTCTTCAAATTAGCCTCAGTGACATAGTCACTGGGCACTGACTGTGCTACTGGCTCAACTGGTGGAGGTGTAGCTGGTGGAACAGGTGAAATATGTTCTAGTTCAGCTTGGACTTGTGGATAAGGAGGAGGAGTTACCCTCTCCTCATCTGAGTCATACACTAAACTGAAAAGAATTTATCCTGGATCATTATTCCACTATCTAGTACAGGTCCAGTCTCTCAGCTCAACAGTATCAATCTTGATCCTTCTTCCCTCGGGCTTAGGAGCAAATTCACCTTCATCAACTTCTTCATTCGGTCCTCTATCCATAACAACACTTCTGGGTACAAGAACCAACTAAACATCAGGTTCTACATGATCTCTATCCACTTCAATTTCTCCAGGAACTTCCTCCATTTGAGGCCCTTGATCCTCAGCTTCTTCCTCAGGGCCACCAGCCATATGTTCATTCAACTCCTGAATGATTTCTTGATTTTTCATCATTTAGATGGTGTGATCTGTCCTCATGTTCAGCATCTCTATGATCAATATCCTGTTGCTCAACAGGCTGAATACCATCACCATCTCCATGTACAGATTCCTCATTGGTTATGTCCACCACTTGTTGTCCCACTTTTAAATAATCGCTTATATGCTCATCATTTCCTCCTTTATCCTTATCATCATCATCATCATCATCATCATCATCATCAGACTCCTCATCTGATTCACTCACATACCCTTCAACTCCAGTAACCTCGGTCTCTTCTTCATCCTCATCACCTAACATGGATTCTCTTGAGGGTATGTCCAAAGGTGGACTAGCAAGTCCATAAGACATGTCCTTGGGGATTTCAGCAATATCAGGATTAATCCTATCATCAAAAGGAGATCCTTCTTCCCTTGGCACTTCATTCTCTTCTTCCTCATCAGAATAAACTGGTTTATCTCCTGTTTTGAGACCTAGATCAACAAGATCATTTGGTATAGTAGGATGGTAAACTGGATTGAAATATTTATATATCCTTTCCTCATCACCTACCAAAAATTTCTTCTAAGGGTTCCAGAATATCTTCATCCTTTTAAAAATTTCTTTTTGAAGATAGAAACCACTACAAGAACTTATCACTTCATCTTCATCTTCCACACAACCTAACATTTTCAGCATGGCATAGATCATCCACGGATAGGACAAACATGTTTGCTTTCATGGATGGTTTGATCAAATCATACACAAGCACCATTAGATACCTACACAGATTCACTTTTATCCCATTTTTCAACAAATAAATCAGGAATACATCATGATAATTCACTATAGAGAAATATCCCTTTCTTGGGAAGATTTGATGTTGAATAAACTTAAACAAAAATCTTACTTCTCTTTCAAACTAGATTTGAATAGTTCTCCTAGATTCTCCATTTCTAGTCAGCTCCTTTAGAGCATCTTCATAAGAGAAAAAAATAGAGGAATGTGGAATATTACCTGGATAATCAGTGTAGACACCTTTATGAGGCATCTTCAAACACTCATCCCATTCCTTAGATGAAAAAGATACTTCCTTTCCTTTTACTACTGACTTCATCCTTGCTGCCTCATCTTCATCCATAGGTATCTTCAAATGTTGATAAAATTCATGCACCAGCTGGGGATAATAAGTAATTTCATTGTTATCAAACCAGCTCAGCCACCCTTGAGATTCCAGTACTTTTAAAATAAACGATTTTCTTGATAGAAGCCACTCTATAGATACTTCTTTTTCAACTATAACCGCTCGGGTTTATAAGCTCATTTTTTGTAGTTCCAATGGACTCACCTTTATGTCTCTTAGCATATAGATATTTTCTTGTCTCTTCCATAGTGTGCTTGGTCCTTTCCATGTCAAGGCATTGAATTTTAAAAGTGTTGAGGACAAGGGTTGAGAGGTAGAGTGACAACAGGTAGAAGGCTTTACAATAGGGAGAAGGTGAAAGGTCGGTATGGAGTGAACTAAATATATCATTTAGGGATTTTAGATTGTAAATTTTAAAAATTAAAATGTGGAAAAAAGAAGAATACAAAACAGTGTCATTTTATTTTAAAACAGACATAATTATAAAATAATCCTTAACTACATTAGTGTCATTGAATCTGTATTACAAAATCAGTTTCAGGGATCACTTTCATGAGATCGGTTTTAGGGATCAGTTTCATGAGATTGGTATCAAGAATTGGTTTTAGGGATCAGTTTAATGAGATTGGTTTCAAGAATTGATTTCAGGGATTGGTTTCATGATATCGATATTAGAAATTGGTTTCATGATATTGGTATCAAGAATCGGTTTCGGGGATCGGTTTTATGAGATCGGTTTCAAGAATCAGTTTCATGATATTGGTTTCAAGAATCAGTTTCATGGATCAGTTTCATGAGATCCAACTGATTTATCATTCCTAGTTCATGTATGATGTAATTCATTCTCTCATAATTTAGGGGTTTAGTGAATATATCAGAAAGCTGATGTTCAGTCCCAATAAATTCAAGAGTTATATAACCTTTTTGATAATGATCTCTGAAAAAGTGATTTCTTACGCCATTATGCTTTGTCCTAGAATGAGAAATTGGATTCTTATAAATTTTAATAGCACTTGTATGGTCACAGTTTATGAGAATATGTCTGAATTGAAATCCATAGTCTAATAAGGTGTGTTTCATTAACAAAATTTGTGCACAACAACTTCCCGCAACAATGTATCCTGCTTCAGCAGTTGATAATGCAACTAAATTTTGGTTTTTACTACACCATGATATTAGTGACTTTCCCAAAAAGTGACATGTTCTAGAGGTACTCTTCCTATCTAACTTACATTCACCAAAATCAGTATTTGAATAACTAACTAAATCAAAAGGTTTTCCTTTAGGATAGAACAATCCTAAATTAGTTTTATATTTGAGGTATTTGAAAATTCTTTTAACAGCATTTAAATGTGACACTTTTGGGTTTTCTTGAAATCTCACACACATACACACACTGAACATAATATTTTTCCTATTAGAAGTTAAGTTCAGAAAACTCCCAATCATTCCTCTATAAGCAGTTTGATCAACTTATTTTCCATTTTCATCAAGATCTAACTTACATGTAGAACTCATAGGGGTTTCCCTTCTCTTAATGCTATCAAATCCATATCTTTTTAAAAGATCTTTTTTGTAATTACATTGATTTAAAATAATACCTTCTTTATTCTGAAATATTTGAAATCCAAGAAAATATTTATGTTCACCCATTAAACTCATTTCAAACTCACTTTGCATTATGTTTAAAAAATCATTACATAAAGAGTTTTTAGAAGATCCAAAAATAATATCATCAACATATATTTGGTCTATTAAAACTTCTTTTGAAATTATTTTTATAAATAAAGTAGGATATTCAATTCCTTTTTTAAAGCCTTTAGAAATGAGAAAATTACTCATCCTTTTGTACGAATCTCTTAGAGCTTGTTTCAAACCATTTAAAGCTTTCGATAATTTGAACACATGATTTAGAAAAATGTGGATTTGTAAAACCTGGGGGTTGTTCAACAAAACCATCCTCAATTATATAACCATTTTAGAATTCACTTTTGACATCCATTTGATAAAGTTAAAAATTCAAGTGTGTTGCATAGGCAAGTAAGATCCTAATTGCTTCAAGTCTAGCTGTCGTTGCAAAGGTCTCTTCATAATCAATTCCTTATTCTTGATTATATCCTTGTGCAACTAGTCTAGCTTTATTTCTAACTATATTTCTAGCTTCATCTACTTTATTTCTAAACACCCATTTGGTTCCTATAGTTAAATTATCCTTAGATCTATCTATAAGTTTCCAAACATTATTTCTCTCAAACTGATTAAGTTCTTCTTGCATGGACATTACCGAAAATTCATCATTGATCGCATCATCGATATTTTTAGGTTATATCTGTGACAAAAAGGCTTGATGTTCAACCTAGTTTCTCAAAGAAGATCTCATTTGTGTTCCTCTATCTAAATCTCCAACAACAGCATCTAGGGAATGATTATGAAGAATCCTAGTTGGTCTTGAGAAGGTAGGACTTGATATTTTAGGATGGTCAGGTTGATGTGGTTCACTATGGTTAGGATATAGAAAATTTATAGAACTGGATGTTTTCACAGCATCCTTCACATGATTATTTGAGGTTTTATAATTAATGTCAGGATTTGAAATATCCTCTTCAACATTTTCTAGTGAGGTCTTGGGCTCATGTGGGTATGCTTCATCAAACTTGATGTGTATAGATTACGCCACGCATTTGATTCTCTTATTAAAAATGTTATATTCTTTACTTGATGTATAATATCCAAGAAATATTTCTTCATCACTTTTAGAGGAAAATTTATCTAAATTACTTTTAGTGTTTAGAATATAAACTTTACATAAAAACTTTAAAATAACCTACTTTGGGTTTTCTATTATTCCACAAATCATAAGAAGTTTTCTTAAGGATGGGTCTGATTAAGACTCTGTTTATTATGTAACAAGTAGTATTAATAGCTTCAGCCTAGAAATAAATGGGTAAATCATATTCATTAATCATAGTCTGAGCAATTTCTTGTAATGTTCTATTTCTTCTTTTTACCACACCATTCTGTTGAGGTTTTCTAGGAGTAGAGAAGTTATTATTATAGCCATTCTTTGAGCATAAGACTTCAAAATCTTGATTCTCAAACTCACATCCATGATCACTTCTTAAGAATTTTATCTTAAGTCTGCTAATATTTTCTACAGTCTTATCATACTTGGTAAAGTGTGAACATGCTTCATTTTTGTGAGATAGGAAAAAGCTCCAGGTGTACCTAGAGAAGTCATCTACAAGAAAATAAATATAGTTTTTCCCATTGAGACTAGAAACTATAGATGGTCCAAACAAGTCCATGTGAACCAACTCAAGAGGTTGATATGTAGATACTTCTTTCTTTGGTTTGAAATAGATTTTATGTTGCTTTCCTTTTTGACAAGGATTACATACTTTGTTGTCTGGAAACTCTAATTTGGGTAAGTATCTAACTAAGAATTTTCTAGTTAACTTTCTATGAGAGTGAATTTTGCAAGGTCCTAGTCTTCTATGCCAGAGCCAAGACTCTTTTTCAAAGACATTTAGACAAGATACATTCTGTGAGGCTAGTGTGTCTAAATTTATAGCATATACATTATCATTTCTAAAAGCAGTAAATACTAAATTATTCTTGTCATAAAAAACATGGAATGAATAATTTTTTAATTTAACATTAAATCCATCATTACACAATTGAGATATGATGAGTAGGTTATACTTTAATCTATCAATATGCAATACTTTAGAAATTTAAATAGAATTAGGGTTACCAATCTGGCCTAGGATGATGATTTTTCCTTTACCATTGTCACCAAAAGTTGTATGTCCTCCATCAATATTGATAATAATTTTAAAGCTTAAAAAATCCCATGTTGTATGTATTGAACAGCCATTGTCCAAGTACCACAGCTTTTTACAGGATCTCATTAGGCATTTTACCTACAAAATAGTTTAACCAAGAAACGACTTTGGTGCTCATATTTGTCTGGGTCCACATACATTAGTAATATAAGCTTTAAAAACCCACAACTGTCTTATGGGTTTCCTATATACAGAATATAAAGTGTTTGAAAAGTAAACTCTATTTGGTCCTGAAGAGTTGGATACAGTAAATGAAATTGTAGAACTTGAACTTGCTATAAAATTCTGGTTTTTGAAACATGTAGCTAATTTTCCAGATTTGGTAACAAAATGTGATTTGGATAAATTCCTTTGACCGGGTTGATATCCTATCACATAAGTATACTTAGGAACTATTTGTTTACCAAGAATTTGAGTAAGAGTATTTTTACCATTAGTAAACTTTTCTAAGTCCTTTTTTAATTACTCATTAGATATTTTTAACTCATTATTTTCCTTAATCAGTTTAGCATTTTTCTCTTTTTCAGTTATAATTTCAGAAGTAGTAGTCATAGTAAGAGAATGTTGTTTATTCAACGATTTATACTTATTTTTCAACTCATTACATGTTTCTTCCAATATGTTGCAATATTCTAATAATTCATCATTTTTCATATTCTCAAAATCACTTTCAGAATAATAAGAGTTATGTACAGGAGAGTCTAAGGTTACCTCAGTTGTGTTTATCATAAGACACATATTTTCCATATCATCTTTCTCATACTGAGAAGATCTAGATTCACTTGAGTTGTCCTCGAAGGAACTCCATGTGGTCTTAATTGCTTTCTTATACCTTCTATCCTTATTTTCATATCTTTTCTTATATTTCATCTTTGGACAGTTATCCTTGACATGTCCTTTCCTTTTACATTCATAGAAAATGATCTATTCTGGTTTCTCAGTATTCTTCCAATACTTTTTCAATTTCCATTATTATTATACTTGACTTTATAATTGGGCTTTTTGAAAATATTCTTTTTCCTATAAAATTTCTTGAATTGTTTAGCCAACTGAGCCATTTCTTCATCACTGTCTGAAGCTACTTCATCACTGCTTGAGCTTTCAATAGCAGCTTGAACTTGCTCCTTGTATTTACCTTTAGATGCAGTTGTCTTGAAGGTTATATACTTTCATTTTGTTTCATCCATTTATTGATTTAACTTCAATTATTCTTCATACACCATTAATTTTCCAATCAATTACTTCACTAGCATCTTATAAAAATCTCATGATTCTTTAATAGACATAGATGTTCCATGCCATCTTTCTAGTAAGCATCGCAGAATCCGTATGATCTGCTCTTTGGTTATTACTTCTCTTCCTAAGGAAATCATGGTATTCACAATTTCATTGAACCTGATATACATATCAGATATTGACTTATCAGGATTTATTCCGGAGTTTTCATATTTAATAGTATAAGTATTTAATCACATTTATTTAACATTGGATGCTCCTTCATGAGAAACAAATAAAGTGTCCCAAATTTCATGTGCAATTTTTGTAAGCAGAGATACGGTTAAACTATTAATCTTCTTGTGCACAGTACAGATAATTCATTTCTTTACAATTATTATTATAGGAAGTCTTGGTAGGTTCATCCCAAGTGTTTCTAGCGGTTTCAGGAATGGTATATTTACTTTCAATAGCAGTCCAGATTTCAAATCTCGTGCTTTCTAAATGTATTTTCATTTTAAGCCTCCACTGAGCATAATTAGTTCCATTAAATAAAGGTGGTCTATTATTAGTAGATTCTTCTAATCTATTTTCGATGATATAGATTGTAAAATAATTTCAAAGAGATAAAAATTTAGAAATAACAGAAATTTTGAGATCTTTGAAAAACAACTATAATCACAGTTGACGTGATTTTAAAACTAACTGTAACTTTCAAAATTCCTCAGATACCAAATGTTGGTCAGAGTAGATGACTCAAGAGGGGGGTGAATTGAGTATCTATAAAAATTTCTATTAAAATTGGATCTTTAATATAATATCCCCCTATTAAAATAAATTCAAATTCAGTTTGCAGTGAATTTATATAAGTCCTAAAAGTACAATTAGTTTCTCTGGAGATTGATTAGTTCTCAGTTTTACTAATCTAAAGATTAGTCAAAAAATTTAAACTAATCTACTGATTCAAAACAGATTAAACACTTTCTAAACTAACTATCAGAGTTAGGTATATCTTAATGAAAGAAATATATAACAGATAATAATATAAGACAAACATAAAAGCGGTTAAAACAAGAGGTTCAGTCTCAAGATGAGACTTAGTCCTCTCCACTTGGTGATCACCTTCCACCAAGCAGTTTATATTAACAAACTTTTGATCCACACCCTGGATCAGGGTTCACAACAGTACACAGGGCTGTCTAGATAACACTTGACATCTACCACTATTATTCATGGGAAAACCTAATAAACAAATCACATAGAATCTCTTCCACAGTTCTACATGGGATAAAAGAGTAGAAAGGGATTGAGTGTGAGGATATTTTAGTATCCTTCAGTTAGGCTCAGGAGACAGTGTGTGTGAAACAAACAGATGCACACATAGCTCGAAAAGTAAGCACAAGAACACAACAGAGTTATAAAAGTAAAAATAGAGTTTACAAATCTCTATGTGTCGTATAGTAAATCTCTAGACTCAATTGATGTAGAGAAAATGATATTTGAGTCCTCTTCTGGAGGTTGGATCCAAAATAGAGTATTATAGTCTCTGTAATCTAGATTCTAGGTTTTTAGAGGTTCAGATCTTCGATGTCAAGATGTGCAGCGAGATTCAACAGGATGCAGCTTGTAATATTAAACTTCTTGCATGCTTAAGCTTCAAGTTCTTATATTTTCAATATCTTTCATATTCACACAGCCATCCATTTTGTTTTTCTAGAAGGTTGAAAGAGGTATCTTTTAGGTTGATCTTGTAATCCTTTTATACTTCAGGGTCCAGTAGGCATGAAGATCTCCGCACCTGCATGTACCTCGTACTCTCTACAGATAGTCCTACAAACAATATTAAATAATGTCTAAAACATTAATTTGTCTAAATATGACTGTTAGAAATAAATTTGACTTAATAAAAATGAAATAGTTATTTATGACTATTGGTGAGTCATTTTTATCGGTCTGCCATCTTCATTGTGTCCTCTTAGGTCTATCAACTTCGGTGTGTCATCTTTCGTCTGTCAACTTCGGTGTGTCATCTTCGGTCTATCAACTTCGGTGTGTCATCTTTGGTCAATAAACTTCGGTGTGTCATATTCAGTCTATCAACTTTGGTGTGTCATCTTTATTCTGTCAACTTCAGTGTGTCATCTTCGGTCTGTCAACTTCGGTGTGTCATCTTCGGTCTTTTGAACATCGGTGTGTCATCTTCGGTTTATTGAACATCGGTGTGTCGAACATCGGTGTGTTGAACATCTGTGTGTCCAACATCGGTGTGTCATCTTTGGTTTGTCAAACATCATTGTGTTGTCTTCGGTTTGTCAAACATTGGACTGTCGAACATCGGTGTGTTGAACATTGGTGTGTCGAACATCGGTGTGTCGAACATCCTATCGGTGTCAGGGACTCAAAAATCTTATAAAGTATCTGTCTAACACAAAACATTACAAGACTAAATGATATCCAAACATACATGTACGAATACACTTTTAAACATATTTATTCAAGAATATAGGTTATTGACTTATTTAAGTACATTGTTCTGTATGGAATAATTGATTTACTTATAGATATTAAAGAGCATGAAAGAGTAGAATATGTAGTTAGGCATTATTTGTGATTATAAAAACTACCATATCATAGAGGGCCCAACATAAATGTACGCAATATTAATTATTAATTTTAAAATACCTTTTTATTTATATTTCATGGATTTTATTTTTTTTATATAAAGTGTTCATATAGAAATTATAAGGTAATTTATAAAATGTTTATAAATTACAAAACAAGGAAAAATAAAAAGGTCGTTATATTGAATTATGAATTGTTCATAATAAGCAATTTGGAATGTTCAAATTAAAAGGCCTTATTTGAGAAAAGTTGTTTGAACCATATCAAAAGGAGTTTTGATAATTAATATGATTATGGTTCAAATAATATTAATTATGTGATATTTTGATTGTGTTAAATATTTACATAATGTATTAACCATTCATATATATTATAAAATGTATATATTTCAATTAAATTTCATATATTTATAAATCATATATAAAAGTTAATATTAAGGATTTCATATTAGAAATAAATATTAAGTGCTTATATTTATTTAATTATGAAATTTTCATAATGAATGGAAAATTTATAAGGTGTTTTTAATCACTTTATTTATGAATTTATCATAAATATATAACTCATGTATAAATTTATTAATTGTTCATTTATTTAGGGGTTGACTACATTTCACTTCATTCTTTCTCCTATGGGGGTTTTTTATTTCATATGATTTAAAGATTTTAAATGAATGGTTTTTATATACCTTCTATGTGTGATACATTTTAATACTTATAATTATATTTTTTATTTTAATTTGGGTTAGTTAACAGGATATGGGTTATGTAAGGATGTATACATCAATATAGTTTGAATATATTGATTTAGTGAAAGGAATAGGATCAAAAACTAAATCATTATAAGTCTTCATGAATGAGATAAGATTGTGAGATATTTTAAAAACCCCTTAAAATACAAAGTGTTATATTTATTCTAAATAAAAATATTTTCAAGACCTCGATTATTCAGTACGGGTAACCCTAAAAATCAGGTACCCATGAATTATCTTGGGTAAAGAAAGTGGATTATAGGTGACCTTAATAGTTAAGTTTCTATATCTAATACGATCTTTAGTTACACTTAGTTGGGAAACCTTAGCCCTTAGGATACCAAATGAATGGAGTTGAGTGAATCCATAATATAGATTAGGATTAAGAGTTATCAACTCAACTATCCAAGAGTCATATCTTATATTATTGACATAATTTTTTACCAAATATATTCATGAATTGTTATATGCTTATATGGGATAACTCGTGATAAAATATTGATCTTTCCCTAGTAATAGATATAGTGTAATTTAAAAGGATTTATCATTTTGGTGGGATTTCATTTAATAAAATTTCTTATTATCATTATAGGTATAATGACTATAAACCACAAACAATACACAAATCTTGGAACCCTAAAGGGTCAAGCCACATCCCTTCCCCCAAAGAATGAAAATCACCCATTGGACCAATTTTATTATATGTTAATGGACTGAAGGCGCAAGTTATTGATAGTATAAAGGACCAACTGAATGTTACCAAAATCACACTAATATAGATAGTTTAGGGATTATATTAGAATCCATGCATCACTACAAGTCTCTAGTCTTTTTACACTGTGTCTTCCCTCTATCTAGCACCATTATGTCATGTTTCTCCATCGCAATTTGGTTGGTCACCCCTCCACCTTACAAAATAAATATTTATGGCTAGGAGTGGTTGATGTGTACCAATGCACCGATTTTTCTTTTGAGCTTCCCACCTTGAGACCCCTGTATGTATTCACATTACATCACCTACCAGCCACGTCACATCGTTCTCTAGGACATATAGGAAACAATGTCACCAGTTAGCATGTTATGTCTCCCCCTACTAGTAATTGTTGCATCATTATAACAATTTTCAATCCATGGAAGGGAACTCCTCTTTCCAACATTAGAAATATGATTTGGTAGAGGGTTAGATAATAAGTTCCAACACACTAATCGTTCCTTCAATTCACCCACCTGGTGATTCCTGTGTGTTTTCATGGTAGGGATCCAACCTAGTCATGACATGTTATCCCGCTTTGTCCTATTATACTACCTAGATTCTTTAAATTGATTTCATATAGGCCCAATGGCCTAAATACACAAATCAGGTGAATAGTAACACAACAAAAACACCCACTCCAGTATCCACCACTGTGCTACTATAGTACCTATGAAAATCACTCCCCTTCTATGATGCGAACATGGGTTTTTCATGCAGGATTTGAAATTTCTTATCACTAATGTAAATTCTAATTTAACCTTATTAAATGAATATGAAACATAATTCACATTTAATAAAAGTTTAGATTATAAATAAAATATAATCATTATCATAAAAAATGACTTTGAGATTAATCCTTAAGAATGAAAAGATTAATTAAAATAGCATCCTAAGATTGTATAAAAACTTAAGAATAATCATTAATCAATAAATAAAATTATATCTATTAAAATAATACATTCTTGAGTAACCAAATGTTAATGTTGATCAATAAGTGGTTCTACATTCTTATAATAAGTTTAAATAAATTCACTAAAGTTTTAAAGGTATTGTTTAAATGAAATATGAAGGGAATTTAGTCTATGATCAGGTACTCAATATGATTGGTGAATTCACCCCATTGTAATGGGGGGATAGAGATACTTTATTAATCTCCCAGAATATATCAGGATGGATAACTTTGGGGTCAGTATTAAGGAAGCAGTGTCATTTATCCTAGTGATTCTACGAAAATATTTTTCTATTTTTATCTATTTTAAAAGTACTAAGCCTAAACATTAGAGAAATAAGTGACCAAAAACTGATATTAGATGATATAATAATAGTGAATAGGAATTTGAAACAAATAAATACCGAAAATGAAGGAAATGGAAGTTAATAAGAAGCATTCTCCGAACTAGGTTGATCCACTCTCAACTGCCTATCAAAAATCAACTGAAGAACAAAACCATCAATGTCAACCTCACTCAACACATGGTAAATGGATTAACCAAGAACATCTATTGTATAAAATGTTAAATAATAAAGCATAGAATTAATTCTAGTAGATGATATCTCTTTCAAAGTAAAGGAATCATGCAATCAAACCATTGTATCCTTGAATATCTCATAAACAGAGGTGATATTCATGAGATAATCGAACAAAAAAAATATCCCAAACATTGATGAAGAGTAATCTATATGAGGAAGGTCAACATTATTAAAAGGTAAGGAGAATAAAAAACTTCCTAAAAGTATATATGATGTTGTATCTCTACTTCACCCTCATAATCATCCTTGAGAGAATAATTAAAATGATGATTGATTTAATGATTGAGTATTTAGGTAGAATTAAGATTCATTACCTAGTTCTAAAATTTAAAATTATCCCTCCATGAGTGAAATTTTGAGATTAAAACATAATGAGGAAGAATAAAAAACAACACTATATTTACAAATTATATCCATAATTACAAAATGAGAAATACGGGATAAGGAGAATCATAGTTGGTTCTATTTTCCAGTTTTTTAATTCCCATGTCTAGGAATATGGAACTACATATCCCAATCCATATAAATATTTGAAAACCTAAGATAAAAATGATGAAAATATATTCTAATAGGTATCTTCATCCATGTGGAATTATTTTCGATTCTCTTCATCATATCTGATTGAAATCATAGTGACACTAGCTGAATTCCTCAAACTGAATATTAATTACCCCTCGTGGTCTTATATTTGGATCCTCCTTTTGATTATTATTGTATTAACTAGAATATTATAGAATTCATGTGGTTATTTCATCAATCTCCATAACCTTCCTAAATCTCCTTGCCTTTAATTTTTTCAATTTAGAATCTTGATTGAACCATTCATTTAAATTTCACTTTGCAACTTGATGTAGATAGCTGATCAATTATATCTTAAAGCACTTACTGATCATGATCCTAAACTTGACATGGATTTAGTATTTAATAGATTCTATTTTTTGTGTGATTCAAAAGTGGTTGGTGACCCTTCCATGTCTGAATGTAGTGTGGCCCAAGTACTTTTACATAGCTTCATGTGAATCATGGGTTGTACCCTTATTTGAGTGCCAATTTTCAATGAATTCTAAAAAATCAACCTCGACCTCCTATTTGTGGAATATCAAGTGTATTCCTCACATCATCAAAAACTTGGATCAAGATATCATATCTCATAAAAAATTCAATGATATTCATTGTGAACACCTATTCCCATCTTAAACCTAGTTCGACTCAAATTACATGCTTCACATATTCAACACCCCTTGATCGAGGATTAAATATATAAGAGTATCTCATATGGTTGGAACTACTTTTGAGAATTTTTTTGAGAGAAGCATATGAAACCTTAAAGGAATATGAAATATAATTAATGGGGAACTTTATAATCCCCAAAATATGTATAATTGATACTACATAGGAAACAAAAATTCAATAAACATCTCATTTAGAATAATCAAAATCATGCGCAAACTTCTACTTTAGTCGAACCATAAAAAAACATCATCATTAAACCCAAAGCATATTAGTTATTAGATTTCGATCAACATATGAAAGAAAGAAAAAACACATCCACAATTAGATTATGGATTCAAGATATTTTCATCTTACTCTAAGTTTGATTCCCCTTATATTTTAATCTTCATAATCAATCTCATGAGGCATCGATTTCTGAGATCTCAAACTTAATCCTCTATAGGATTTACTTACATCAATTTTTCAAGAACACTAATAGGATTCAATATGATCAATCCATTTTTTATGGATTTCATGCTATCATAATTAATCAATAGCTAGTAACAACTTTATACTCAACATCATTCAAACTCAAGCTTATCTTCATTTCAATCGATAGAACTTAGATAGGCCATCATGATTGGGTTAAGATAGACGGACAGATTTTGGTCAATGTTGATATTCCTCAAACTTATATCATCACTTAAACCACATCCTTTTCTTTTATTTTAATTTTTTCTTAGGCTACATAGAGGTTCATCTGAATTTCATCCAGTCGATCATCTCATGATAGATTATTTAGATCACATGATAGTTGAAAAATTCCCTCTAGAAAATAGATGAATGATAATAGGCATGAAATCTCAAGTATTCTCCTTATGTTATCTTTAAAACATGTGAAACTGGTCTTCATTTTATATTATGGTAGCTCGAAGGCATGACATGTCAGATAAGATGTGAAAATTTTTACTCAAATAAGGCCACATAAAATTCTCTCATACTTAAGATATTTCACTCCCATGAAATATAATGGATTTATTTATTAATGTAAAATATTATTTATACAAAACTTAATTTCACATCCTATTTCAAAATAGAGGTTCTAGTTATGATGGAAATCACAAAATCAATTAATTGTTAGAAAAAATTCATACCACCTTTGGGAATCCTAATCATTTCCCCCTCTTTATATTAAGAAGAGTACTGATTTTGGGAGTGATAAATGAATTGAAATAAATAGAATTGAGATTTTAACAAGTGGAACATTCATTTATCCCTCTCTCCTAAATTTCTTAAACCCAAAACCTAATTCAAACTTCATTAATAAAAATAATATGATATTTTTATAAGTAAATTTCCCCTTCTTTATCTATGCTCAATATTCTCCTCATCCAAATGAATTTTTTTAACAATTAGCCATCATATTTTAATTTTTTCTAGCCATGAATTTTTTGAGGAATTATTGAATTTAAAAATGGATTCTATTTATGTATTTATTTTTTTCACTCAAACACCCAGTACATAATGTATTTGACATTCACTATGGGATCCCAATTTCCCATTTTAATCCAACTTCGAAGGAATTCTATAAATTTAATCTCAGCTGTATTCCTAAGGTGTTATTTTTTTTAAATGGAAAAGTTACCTAGGTTCATGTTAAAAATTCATGTTTCTTTATATTATAATTTCAATTCCAGAAATACCTTATCTATAACAATCCTTTTCCAAATTTAAGATAAAAAAATTCCATAAACCCAATGGAAGAATCACACAACAACCATACACATTCAATAATAAAAAACCAGTGGAATCCCACAAAACTATATTAGCATTATCACTAGGTAGGTCATCATTGAATGCCAAAATTACTAACCTAAGAACATAATAAAAAACAAAAATAGAAACAAAATCATCATGAATATATTTATTTATATTTTCAAGACTAGATACTAATTTTAAAAAAAAAAAATTGAAGTTTTTCTGATGTGTAAAGCATTGAAGTACAACTCATCACATTTAGAGACCCTCTCCCCCACACTTAATACCCAAAATTTTCCTAAATGTTGAATTATATTGTTAGAGAACATTTAAAACATTTCGTTTAAAATATATTTTAAATTCATCTATGATAATTTTAGCACAGGATCAAAGGAAAATCCCTAAAGCATTTTTTTCACACTAATCCGATAATTAGACAGGTCATACACAAGATCCCTTCTAGACACTAATTATACATTTAATAGTTCATGTTGAATTCTATAGAACATTAATGCTTAAATTTTTAGTTCAAAATTATTTTAAATTGATTAAAGTAATGAAAATGTAGGCATATGAGTTTATAAAATAGAGAAATCATGGTAGTTTACGTTACTAGCATGTTTAACATAGATTTCAGTACACACACAACATTTCTAGAAACAAGTTATACTTTTTAAAATACAAAAAAAATCACTGAAACACTTTCAAATCAAGATGGGAAACATTTAGAAGAACATAAATTAAAACAATACTCCCCTGAATGAAGAATCTTGAAAATTATTTTTATTTAAATATAACTCCCTTTTTTTCTTTATGAAAATTTATTGGATGATCCATACAAGTACCTACAATATGTAACAAAAATAAACATTAGAATACATTATATTAAGGTCAAATTACTTATCAACCAAATTTTCAGTTAAATAGATTTCATCCTGATGATCCATCTTGTTGCTCCATCTTTCCTTGAATAAAAAATATTTTTTTTGATGTTGACCACATGGAATCAAGTTCCTATAATTTTTCTAAACATAAAGAAAAATATGAATGGAATACTAAAAATATAAATAAAAACAATAAAATATTGGAATAACCCCTAAGGGGTGCTGTATTTTGACTATCCATAGGTAGACAACCATAAGGTCAACCCCAATCTGATAGGGGTAACTTCTATCTTAAGAACCAAAAAATGCTCTTATTTCCCAAGATATCTAACTTGTATAGTTTTTGGAGTTCTGACTGATTATATTCCTTCAAATAACAATCATTTTCAATACAACTCTTGTGGGTTTTTAAAGAGGGAAATAAGATTTAGGGGTACTTTACCTCCTCTTAAACTTGAGGTATAATGTACATAGGTTATGGGAATTATACTCTTAGATGAGACTTGTATTATAGAACAAACCAATTAATAAATTATTATTTCAATAAAAAATGTGTATCAACATTCTCTTTTACACTAATGAAGAAGTCCAACTCCTCTTACTCTTTTTCATTTACTTGAAAACTCAAATTTCTAAAAAAAACTAGGATCTCTATAAGATCCTCTACAAGTGAAATTTCAAGTTCCTCTTGACTCTCTAAGAAGCCATAAATATTTGGTGATTCTATAATATCTCCATAAGAAAAAACTCAATAAAAATAATCTTTAATATAATAAAAATAAAATATAAACACAAATTTTTCCATGAAATTAGAATCTCCTTGTATCAATTCAGCTAGCTCTTGTACATGAAGGAAAAGTACTCATGGGAGTGAATCTAGAGTAGGAGTGAGTTAGTCAGCCTCCTATATCCTACCTTCAAAACACATTACCTTATTTTTAGTGTCTTAAATGGTAATTTATAGGGTGTATTTTTATGGTTCAATCAGCTCAGGCATTGAAAAATCATTAAAAAATCAGAAAATAAAAAATCATTAAATAAAGTACTGTAAATAAATTGTTTCTTTAAAATTTTTCTATCTTTCTTAATTTATGCATATTCTATCTCCTATTATCACTTTAAAAAAATTGGTATATTGATATTCAATTTTTATCTTTGAATCTAAGGGAAGATTAATCTCAAAAAGGGGAATCTCTAGATCTTCTTTAATTTCATCTTCAAATTCATATCTAAAAAATTGATGAGGATCTTCCATATTCTTATGGACCTCATGGGATGATTAGGTTGATCAAAGGAATTCCATGATCTCTTTAATAGATTCTATGTTCTTTATAGTATGAAACTTAACGATTTTCCTAGATTTCAAGTTAACCACATCTTCTGTTACTTGGTAAAGTTCCTCTACTTGATATTTTTCTAACAGTTACAAAGATTAAATAATTTGTATGTCTATCACTATTTAAATTAGTGATAAATTAAAAATAAAAATATAATAATCACTAAAAAATTACTTCCCCAAAAATGGAACTAAAATATTAATTCTCCCCATCATAAGGGGCGGGTAAAGATAAATATATAATTTCCCAAAATATAGCTAATGTCTAACCTCAAGGATGGTCTCAAAAAAACAGTATCATTTATCCCAGTTATTCTCCTAAAATAA